>CM060941.1:550152793-560152793 GCA_030765085.1 Allium cepa | reverse complement strand
TTGCCTTGAGCCTCAAAGGGGGGAGGTTCTAAAGTGGATCATGTGAGGAAGTCTGGACAAACTGAAGTTCCTGAGGATTATTGGGTAGCAAAAGTCGAGGGCGCTGATGCCTATAGTGGCATTTGGGTTATGCTGTGACGACAGTATAACTCGATGTCGTTGCGATCTACTATGGACCATAGCGGAAATCGTGTGGAAGTGAGTGTTAACGGTCTACGCTTGATTTTGTCGGGAAGGCAACGTAACATCAATAGACTGCGATCTATGGTTAAGTGGAGTGGAGAAGTTTCATTTTATTCTATCAGCGAAATTCGAAGGCGCTGATGCCTACAATTATATGGGTTTTTGCTGTGATAGCAACGTAACCCAGGTTGTAGCTACGATCTGTAGCAGGTTCCATGGCGTAATCGAGGGGCGCGGAGTGCCTACAGCTATCTATGGATTTTTCCAGGATGGCAAGTTAACCATCGGGTTAACTGCGACCATGGATGTGGGTGATGATTTCCAGAGCATTCTCACCATAAATAATTTCCTCTATTTTGAAAAATGTTTTCTATATTTTTAATAAAATTATTTCCTAAGTATTTTCACTGGATGTTGAAAATGGGTTTACCAAGTACTTATAGATTTTCAGTCTTATGCCCGATCAACATATGACCGAATTTCTGTGAGAACAAGGTTGGACTTGTTGAAACATCGAGTTAGTATTTTTATAAAAGCTATTTCTGGTAACATTATATAGAATTTTTTAAAGTGTTTTAAAAATGATCAAAAAGTGATTTATCTGATTTTAAGTATTTAATAAGTTCCGGCTTCGTTCCTTTTCGAGGACGAAAAGATTCAAAGGGGGAAGGAATGTGATAACCCGAATTTTTGGACATTTGTTAATTGGTAATTAACAGGATTAAATTTTATTAAATATTAATTTGTAAATTAAACAAATAAAATTCTGACAAATATCTGAATACATACATATATACATACATACATACATACATACATACATATATATATATATATAAACATAGATTTAAAACTATAATGCAAGTGTTGAATTTTAAATCTCCCGAGATGATAAATCTTATGGTACATAATAAATAATATATTTCACTATTTAATTCAGGATAAGATATCAATATATATATATATATATATATATATATATATAAGTAGATATATTCAAGCTTTATAATGTATATAGGCATATATATGTATGCCTATGGAATAAAAATATATATACATTTTTATAAATATAGTTTGAATATGTACATATTAATATAACACATAAGTTAATATAAAAAGAAATGTATATATATATATCTAAATTGAAAATTTATATATATATATACACACACCATATTATAAATATTTATTAATGTAAATACGCATGTGTAAATATTTGAAACATGGAATTAATACAAGTGTAAGCATTTTAAAAGACAATAAACATTTGTAACAAATTTAGCATGCATAAGTAACAAGTGTGAGTTAATAATAAAGAAAATTAACAAGTGGAAAATGCATTAATTTCAAATAACATAAATTAAAGAAAGAAACCACGATTGATTTTCTTTTCACTTCTCAATTTCCTCCTTTATCTTTATCTTATAAAACAAAACCTGGAAAATCAAACTCAGAAACAAAAATCCTCAACCTAGGAATTCAAAAATGGAGACAAATCAAAGCCTGGATCAAGCACCAAATTCAACATCAAAGTAAATCAAACTTCAGATCATCATCAATTAAAATGATCCAGATAAACCAAGTTTCAGAAAACAAAAGCAAGCTTTCAGATCAGAGCATTAAATATCAGGCCTCTGTTCTTCATTGAGGTGAGCAAACTTTCAAAATTATTTATGTAAATTGGTTTGCATGTGATTAATATTGAGTAATGACTTGGAATTGAGTTTATACGAATGATAATGTGTTGCATGTGGATATATATAGAGTTATATCTATATGCAGGTCTATGCATATGTATATATATCATCTTGTCATACTGTAGGTTCAAAGCCACGAAAGAAAATTTAATTGCTCATTGTATAATCGAATTTTGGCTCTGACGTCTAAAAGAAGAATGTTTGTAATATGCTGACATCATTTTAAAAAATAAATTCGAAAGGAATTATTGAGTAATTATTTTAAAATATATGAATTACATTAAAAAATAAATCAAAGTTAAGAATTCGATCATCATATTTTTCAAATTTTGACCATATGATTAGAATCGTCATCAAAAATGATGAATTTTAGAAACAAAATCATGATTTTTAATTTGGCACTGGTTGTGAATTGGCAAGATGAACGGAAATGCAATATTCATCGTTTCCCAACGTTAGACGAGGAGATTGTCATCGAGATTGGAGCTGAAGGTAGCCGAAAGAAGGGCGATTGCAGGTTAAATAACCAAGAGGTTTCTAGATGGCCATAGTAGCCAGAGGAGGCCGGAGTAGGGTTTAAGGGCTTGGTTTAGTCGACGTGAGTTTCGAGGCTGGATCGTCATCATTAGGGGATCGAGTTGAACTGGACCTAGGGTATTCGATGCAGCGTGCCGTGATGCGGCTCTGAGTGGAGTAGCACGATCTCTGGTGATCTAGGTTGTCATCGACGAGGCATTTTGTGTCGGAGATGTGGGTTCCGGGGAGAGGTTATTAGTTCGATTTTTAATTCGGGAAGACGACGTCGATCTGGATGCTCGTTTGTGGTGGAGTGGTCAATGATGATGTGTCGAAGGTCTTAGAGATGGTCGGCGATGATCCGATTGGGTGTACACGTGCACAGGGTCCTTCGTATCTGATGTCGATGTCGTGATGTGTTGAACTCGGGAGTGGGTGCGGGTAGAACAAAGCTTAACTCGAGTTTTTAGAAGAAAAGGAAGGCCTCGAGTTTGATCATGTGTTTTGCTTGCTTTTGCTCGGATTTGGGTTATCAGTTTCTTCTTAATTTAGAAACAATCTTTTTTGTACAGGTTTTAAAATAGAAGGGTAAGTTTGATCAGAAATAAAAGCAAGTAATTAGTGAATAAGTTTCTTAAGTTAATATCAATAAGTTTCAATATATATATATATATATATAGTTTTTAAATGTAAAAGTTTTGAAACTAAATTGAACAGAATGAATAATTATATGTTAGGATAATTAATTAAATCTCTAACTATTTTAAAATATAAGAATGTGATTAAAAAGATAATTAAAGATAATGGTATTGAAATCTAAGAGGCTGGTGATTTGTATAAATAAATTTCAAAACTATGGTTTAAATAAGATTTAAGTGACAATAAGGTAATTAAATTAAGATTTTTTGATCTTTTAATTAATTAGACCTTGAGTCATGAAAGAGTCAATTAATTAATGTAAGTAATTAAAGGATAATTAAGGGTTAATTACTTATAATTGAAGATTTATTAATTAATGATAAAAAAGGGTACTAAATTAGAAGTTAATTAATTTATGATTCAATAATAATTAATTAATGATCAAGATTAATTAATTAAGGATAATTAACTAATGGATAACTACGTGATGAAGTAATTAAAGGTAAATTACTTAAGGGAAGTAATTAAGGATTAATTACTTAGTGTAATTAATTAAATGATTGATTAATTAAGGAAATTTATTAAGGATTAGTTAATTAATGAGTATGATTAATTAAAGGATAATTAATTAATATAAGTGATTATAAGATAATTAAATTGAGTAATTAATTAAGGATCAATGTAATTAATATGGATGGGTAAAGCTTAATTAATTTGTGTAATTAATTAAAAGTTAATTACTTATTGTAATTAAAGGATATTTAGTCAAGGGTGATTAATTAAGATGGAAATTAAAAGATGATTAATTAATTGATTTGTAATTAATTAATGTCAAGTAAAGGTAATCTAAGTGATTAAAGATTAGTAATTAATTTGATTAGAGATAAATTAAATTAATTTTGGAAATAATCAATCTTGCTTATGAATGATTAAATGATGTTAAATGTCTTGAATTGATTGATATCTCTGATATGAGATGTTTTGTGATATGATATTTTTGGGTGGACAGTGATAATGTGGCTATCTATCGATGATGAATTGTTGTGTAAAAAGGTGACATCTTGAATTTAAAGTTGAATTGTATTTCACTTGAATAACTTGGGTTAAGATGGTATGGAATTCGAAGAGACAGAGGTCGGGTATTAGAAAATACTCGAAATCACTTTGATTCTTTATAGATTTGATATGTGTAATCAATAGGCTGGAACGTGATTAATTTAAATGACTGGACCATTTAAACTAGGTAAGGGCACTTAGGGATTGACTTGTGAATATAAGTGTTGACTATAACAAGTTGTGAACTTGTAGTGATTAACGAGTTACCCCGGGTTTTAAGTAAATTTTATGCATTAGTTTGTTTTGTTAGATGGGTTTACTTATGTTGGTTTCCAGCGTGACCCGGGTGTTACTTTGACGTAATGCTCGGGTCAGACCGAATATTACGTACAGATTTTCAAGTAAGGACGTCCTGGAGCTCAGGTGGCAAGCTGGATGGCAGGAACGTATGGAGTTTACTGTTGAGTATTATTGTTTGTATCTAGGATAGGTTAATTTTAATTGTCCAGTGTTTGTGCAATGGTTGTAACTGTGATGTATTGATGTAAATTATCAAATAAAGTTTCTTTGTATAATTGATATTATTTGATATTATATTTTGATCCGCTGTGAATGTGAGATTCTGTGTTATTTCTGTTTCTTCTTCTATCACTTTTCTTCTTTTTCCTAACTATCTGGGATTTTCGAGGTCGAAAATTCTAGGTCGTTACAATAAACTACCTGATGAAGTTCATAAAATGCAATTAGTTCATAAACTAGCTTAGATGTCACTACATCTTGAGTTAGGTCAACTATATGCAACAACACCTATATTACATAATGATTATTGATGTGGAACAAAAACATATAAAGGAGAATTTATTAATTGAGTTAACCTGTTGAAAATACTATACCATAATTCTTGGTCTGGTGAATAGTAAGAAAAATGTAAGTCTAAACTATCATATATGCACAACTATTTGCATATTTGTATGTATATTGCTTAGTGAAGTGAAAATCCTTACATCTAAAACTACCGGAATCTTTACATTCGCATACTTCTAACATGCATCATACAAACTTACTCAAAAACTTAACTAGCCTAGTTTATTTTTCTAACGTTGCTCGATTTCTTTTTATAGTATCAAATAAGATTGTTTTGGATTGTATTTGGTTTTTTGACATTTTAATAGGTATAATGCACTCTAACCTGCAAAGCACACATCGAGATACAATGATCCTGATATTCTTGCTTCTAAGACATCATTTATGTCTCTATTAACTTAAATTTACTTAATGCTATGCTAAAATTTGAAACTCATGAAGTATTTCTTATATGGTTTGCTTTTTGCACATTATATACATCTACGCGCAGTTGCTACAAGTGAAGTAGCAACTTTGTATCAACTGTTTATAAAACTCAACCACTCAATAATAACATGCAGACTTATCCATAAGGTAATACATCTATCTGGAGTTACCAAATTCTTGATTAGAAGTAGACCTTCTACTAAAGTTTTTTCCCTTTTGTACACAAGAGGAGTTTCAGCTAGCACTTTCAAAAATAAAAGAAATCTTTTCGAAGACAAACCTTATTTTAAAATATTTGTTTCTTTATAATTGACATGAAAGCTAGGATATATGCTAATTAAGAAGAAAGTAGAGTACAAATCATAAAAGTGAGTTAAAAGGATCAGATGAACTTGATATTACTAACTAAGAAGAACATTATTAAAATGAGCATGATAGAAAAAGATTTTTTTCCCCTAAGCAATGCATTATTTCATAAATATTAATCGAATAAACTTCATGTGCCATAGTATATACTTGGAATTGTTTATTATAACACCATTGCTTTAAACATGCAAGCATCACCCATTAATTTGCATAAATAATTTGTTCAACTGTGCTTCATAGTAAGAAACTTTTATCACCATGACTCAATCATGAAATCATAATTTATCACTTATATTTTCACATAAAAGTCTAATAAAGTATCAAACTATAAAGATTGTAGCAGTTAAAAAATCCCAAAGTGTCATAACTGAAAATAAATAAAAAATCGTTGCAAAAACAAAAAGTCAATAATCATCTATAAAAAATTGAATAACTACAATTATAATTAAAAAAAAGTAACAAAACTCCATGAAGTATGATTATCTTGTGAGAAGTTGCATATACATAACTTTATTTCCATATTCACCGATGTATTGAAGCCATATTTAAATGTCACCAATGAGAAACTAAAACCTATGAAATCTAATGTAAATGTTATAGAAACACACAATACAGGAAAAAAGGCTCACCTCTAGGGAGCACAATTACTTGACATAGCTAAGGTGTTCCAAATCATCTTGGCCTAAACTCAATATTATGTTATAGTATAAATACCTAATTATGAGCAACAATATCATAAGCAATAGTATCTAAACAAACTTGCAAATACTTCACTTCAAACCACCAAACCAAAACTAGTCCACAGTCACCAAAAAAATTTCAAATTAACCAACTTTCATTCACTTGCAAAAGGAAACAAACAATGTGATAAACGATATAATTATTTTCCATTCACTTGCAACTAAAAAAATATCAACAAATAATTTAAAATTAACAAAACTTTCATTTGAAACACTACTAGACAATTAACAAAACTTATATTTTGTTCTAATTTTTTTTTTTATTGAATTTGCTTTTTAGTGATGAAAGAGTTCAACTTAAAATTAACAGAATTAAAATTTAAAAAGTGTGGAATATACTATAAAGTGATATGTGAGTTTAAATTAATAAGAAAAATAGTACGACACAGGTATATTTACATCAAGGGCAACAATTATTTAGTCTAGCTTTACAACTAATTAATAATCCCTTTCCATAAAAATGAAGACGGAATCAAGCTACCAAAATCTTCTTAAATCAAATCCTCTACATTAAAAACCAATTGCACATGATGCAACAAATAATAGTTTTACAAATAGTTCAAAATCTATTGCAAGGAACGTAGGCGAGATGAGCTGATGGAATAACATGTAATAACAATAATTAAATTAGGGGTTTTCTAAACGATCATTATGCGCTTGCTTATTACAAACAAACCTAAATCAATAAATTAAAACTTTAGATCCCAAAATCACCGATTAAATTATGCAAAAAAATTCAAATAAAAAACCGATCTGAAAATCTTGAATAATAGATATGAGGTATTGACTAAATAATGCATCTATATTTACCTGCAATAAGAGATTGTCAGATCTGGATGTTAAATCGATGAAGAAAAGAGGCCACAAGAAGGTACCAAGGGCCAAGGATAGTGTAGTACCGATGATCTAGAAGTTAGACCAGTGAAGAGAGGAGAAAAAGTTTGGTTTTTATGAAGAAGAAGACATTACGAGAGATTTTGTGAAGAGCGTAGGAACAAATAAATGAAAGGGAAATAAAATGTTTTGCTGCTTAAGTTTTTAATTGGCAGGATTGAGGATTCAATGTGACAGCGCAAGCACGCTGTTCATTTAGCACCCTAATCATTAAATATAGCAACACGAGTTACAACGCTGTCCCCGCTTGCAATTAAAAATTAATTTTGTTATAATGGATAGGTCTAATGAATATTAAGAGCTCAACATAACTGATCCTCGGTATCACAATTAATCTCCAAGCTACATCCTCTAAATGTACTCAACTTAATAACCTTCTTGTCACAGTCTAATATAGCCTAATACATCATCATCCAATCCATGCCCAATATCAACCCAAACCCAGAGAACTCTAAGACAAAAGCATCACAATCAAACTCAACCCCCAAAATGAATAATTTCGAACCCCTACATATCATAGACAAATAGTTTGATCCTTCTACAAGGTTTGACATAACTATAGGGCCTATCACTATGTGTAGTGTCTATGTGTAACTCATCCACAAGTCTACTAGATATAAAAGAGTGTGATGCCCCTGTGCAAAATAAATTGTGAATGGATAAACTAGATAAAATCAACACACCTCCGATCATGACCTTCTTCCCCTTATCTACAAATTGTAGCATACTTGAGCTAGGTACTACTTCCAGTGCATAAGCTGGGACCACCTGGGTAGTGATCTTCTGAGATGTTGTACACTCCCGGTTCATATTCCCAAAATTATTGCAATTGTACCCTTGATTTTAACCCTCCGTCTTATACTCCTTTGTGAAATGTCCCTTTTTGCCACATTTCCTATAATGCCTATCTTGTTACTCGATCTTTCTCTTGGGTCCAAATCCTCCCTTGCACTTATTCTACTACTATGCTTTCCTCTAGTCTTCTTGGATTCCTCCTTTGCTTCTTCCTTAAAGACGGTATTCAGCAAGGTCATCTCCACTAAACCCTCATATGTAGCACTTATGAGAATATGACTTAGACCTAAACCATAAAAGGGTTGGTTCAGGCCATTAGAAAACTTCAAAGCCTTTTCATGTGGGGTATTGATTACTCACATCCCAAATCTAGCCAGTTCTTGAATTTATTAATAGCAAAATCATTGGCAGGTATGTGGGCAGGAACTGTACCTGTTGCTCCCTCCATGGGTCCTCTAATGGGATTAAGCTCAGCTTGTCCCCTCGTCTGAAGATACCAACGGAACCAAATCGGGATGTTTACACCTAGAATTTTGGCTGCATCACTTAAGCCTAAACTTGTAGGATCATCATTTTTTATCTGTGATTTTAAGAATTTTATTAGCAACTTTCCGCAGATAGCAAAGGCATGAATAAGAGATAACATAGGCACGAATAAGAGATATCATAAGCATGAATAAAAGAGACAGAGATTAGGTATATAAAATTTTTTGGAAAAAACATTTTGAAAACTTATACACACACTCTTTTGAAACCCAATTTTGAAATCTTTTTGGAAATTATTTTGAAAACCCTTTCGAAAACCGTTTTCTTTTCAAATACGTTCTCCCAATATGGCCCAAATTCGTAAGGAACTTTGAACATAGGCTTTGATACCAAATGTGACAACCCGCACCCCTCGACACACCGATCCAAAATCTAGGGTGACTTTAGGACTTGTGTCGGTGCCAAGAAGTACATGCCATTGGGTTTTTATAACATTATAGAAGCTAAACATAAATAGATATGAGCTAAGATACACTACACTTTCGGAACTCACAGTGGAATGGGGTAAAATATAAACATAGAAAATATTCATCTTAGTAAATATGGTAAAAAAAAGCTCAAAAAAATCAGTACATAGTCAAATACAGAGTACACGGAAATACCACTCATAGACTAATAAAAGAAATACTAAATATTGATAGATAAACAATTACATAGAGAGTAAATAAAGGATAAGCAACTCCTGTGATGAGCTTGCCTCTCTTCGTATTGAAATCCGACCAAGTCACCTGCTTTCCTGTCCTTCCGTGGTGGGGAAGGAAACGAAAAAGGGTGGGTCAGAAAAAATTCTGGTGAATGAGTACATGTTTAATATATGATAATCATGTGCAGTTAACTTTAATTCTACTCTACGTGATCTAGGGTGTACTACAAGTGTTCATGTATTCCTAGGGTCCTTTACTTAAGGGTTTTTATTTAGCACATACACACACCTAAACTAACAACTTGTACATGGCCTACGAGGATCGAACTACAAATTGAACCTCAAGAACTACGATTAGCCACCGCTTCTAGAGCTACTTAATATGGAAACAGTGCTACTAGAGCTACTCAATATAGGAACACCGCTACTAGAGCTACTCAACGTAGGAACATCCTACAGTTTTCCCATATGGGACTACACCTCACATTACGCCTATGTGTAACTATCTCACATAGGTTTCCCTACAATTACCACATAGGACTAAAATTCCCATAGCTACGACTACACATAACCCAACTATGCACCAAAAGGGAGTCTGCAATAACGACTCATCAGTGCGTCTCGTCGTCTGCATTCGTATCCACCTCTCTATCATACTATATGCCTCTTATTGCACACGTCGAGATTCATCAAAAACGTAGTATCATGCCATGTCAGAATCGTGAATACTAAGGAGTCCCATTGTGCCGAGTCCACACACTTCATCAAGTATTAGTCAGTGCTCAATTTTCGCATAAAACATTCTGTGAGTGCCATATGCGATAGAATCACCTCAGTCGAATAATCGACCCCCATTAGGTAAAGTGCATTTATCCGATCCCGCAATGTCTAGTGTTGTCTCATAGGGAACTAGCTTTCCTATATCTATAATATCAACACATACGTATCATATTTGTATACAATACAGTTATACATACTATTTTTATTTCCAGTCCAGGCCTTAGGCCAAGGTTCAGATTATGCATTTCAATCATCCACCAGTCGACCACTATACCCTATCGGTTGACCACCCAGGCTGAACGGTCGTTTAGTCATGGTGTACTTTGGGATTTTCGATTTTAATTATTTGTTAAGCTGTTAAATTTTGGAGTTACACAATGAACCCCAGGCATTGATTTACACAAACCAATCTTTGAAATTTTACCCTACTTTTATTGATATCGATTTCATAGATTTATACCAGTTTAAATATATGTAATCACTCGGCTTTTCAACCCTCAAATATCGACACTAATACATCTACGGTATTCGTGTGCTGAACACCCAAGTGTCGGAAAGGCGAATTGTTAGGATAAAATAAAACATAAAGAAATAGAACAAGTAAGAAGGAACACGATATCAGAATCTCACAATGGAATGACTATATATTATTTCAAAAGACAATATAAATTGTCATCCCAGGATACAAAGTTTTTTAGGGTTATAGTGATTAGCCTTGACAGTTATAACAACCTGTCCTAACAAATGCCGATGATTAAAAAAATGTCAAGAAAATAAATACTGTGATAGGTAGAACTCCAACTCTTCTATAGAATCTCCAAAGCGTCCAAAGCTAAATCCAAAAACATACACGAGGCTGGCCCATGCATTATAAGAAAATAACACCCAGATTAATTTGGCAAACCATCATAAGAAACACAGATCAAATGGATTTTTAACCTTATAAAAACCTTTCAAAATAAAGGTATCTTGTAAGACCGTACCACACGTAAATATGAATGAGTTCTTATCTTACAATAACCAAATTTTTTATAAAGAATCCAGTGATATTATAATAATGTCTAAGTTCAGAATAAATATTAATCACAACCGAAATTGTTACACTGATTACATCCCAGCATAATAGGGGTACAACAAAAAGCGATAAGCAACTTCGCATAATGGATTCTCTACCCAGATCTCTCTAGTGAAGCCAGATCCAGTCCCCTGCACAAGGGTCAAAAAGTACCCTTTGAGCGACATATACCTCCAGATAAAATATACTATTTAGGTAAACACAAGCGGCCCAACGTTCAAACATAAACATGAACAATGTGAACCAAATATCATCAACTCCTACTGGCAAATAATCGATAAGTGTCTCTAGAAATGGAGTTGATAATACCATGACATGGGTTGCTAACCCCAGGTTGTAAGGCCTACTATATTTTTAGTCATTTCCGATGTCGAGGTTACATTCGGCATCATTCACACAAGTCTTCATCACTCGAATAGAATACGTATCCGAAGTTGGATTCCCATATCCCAAACAGATCATGAATTACTACATGGATTCGTGCATATCGAATAGATCTAAACCTCTACATAGGTTCCCTCGAATAAATCTTCTGATGAATGCTAATGTTGTCCTCTCCCTTGGAGTACTCCTCAAGATAGATAGTCTCACATGATAACATCGTTCGAAATGTTAACATAGATTTTTCTCTTGAACTTAAACTTAGGATAGACAGTTAAACTCTATAACATTCCGCTACACAACGCTTCTAGAACATAGAGCGTGTACAAATTTTGAAGTGGTATTCGATAAGTAGTACACTTATCGATCCCGATCTCTTCAAAACCAATGGACGAATTTCCGACAAACTCAATTCCGGTTCTTCCAGAAATAAGTGAAAGCTAGAGATGTTTTGTACCAATGCTCCACCCTAGGGGACTCTCAGTGATATAAAATCATGAAGCCTTTCAATAACTTCCTAAGTCAATATTAGGTCGAGTTCGATAATCAACTAATCAATTTTCTGGTACAAGATGTTTTGTTATAAATGGAAACCAAGTCTTGCATACTTTCCGTAAACAAATGAACATACACAACACTATTAAGTCACCGAAAGTACGATCAAGCCATACAAAGTTTGGTTAAGCTACTTAAGCAACTACCTATCCTTCATATTTAATTAATCCTTTTATTAATTAAAAAATCCGTCAATAGTAAAATCCTTGTACCTAATAAACTTCTATCTTTTTCCAAAAGATTCCATACTTATAATTTCCTACAAAATATCCATTTTAAGGACCTAAGAACTTTCGAAAATCCATTCAAAAGGTTTAAGAGTAATATTACCAAAACATTGTCACTACCAACCTAAACTATTTCGCTTTTGGTTATCATTCTTTTAAAGATCTATTTGCATCCCTAAGTGTAATGAAAAAGGGTTAAAGACGAATGTGATTAACACATTGTCGCAACAAACCCAAACCATTTTCCTACATGTTATTATATTTATAAACCTTTCTTTTGAATATTTAAGTTCATATTTGGTTAAGATCGATAATTGACTAATCAATTATCTAGTCAGAAACCATTGCTTATACAAACCACGATTCGTATGCTTAACTCGTTTTCGACACTTTCAACTTAACCATTAATCGTTCAAGAGTGAAGCTAGGTAAGTTTGGACACTAGTTGCTCTAAAATTTTCCTAGACAACTGGTTCTTAAATCTCACAAATGGAAAAATCTACCCGTCGGCTTTTGGTGTTAAGTATAGTATTAATGATTTCCATAAACAATTAGAAATTAAATCGATTGACACGTTTCCGACATTTTCCACTTACATATTCCTCTATTAAGAGAGAAGTGTGATAGATTAGAGCTCTATTTCTCCATCTCTACTCGACATCAAAACTCTCATAAATAGATAAGATTAATTCGTCGGCTTGCTAATGTTAAGCATAGTTAATTGCTTTTCTAATAAATAATTAAACAGTCTAACAATTTGGCCCTTAAGCAATTACTAACCCCTTTCTAAACCTTTTGTTTTATAATATAAAATAATATATTCATGCAATATATTTTCTACTAAAAATAATTAAAATAGGTTTTGAAACATTCTTATAGAATAGCACTTAAAAATAATGATTTTATAATTTACTTGAAAACATAGAAAACCGTGTTTTCCATAAACACTCCTTTTATATAAATTCATAACTAATTATTAAAAATTCATATAAATCTCAAATTAGTTTTAAAATACTCTAATAAGATTTATGAAATAATTTTAAGAGAATGAAACGAAGCGCTTAAACATAAAGTCCTTTTTGAAATATTTGAAGTCCAAAAAAACAAGGTTAAATGGGGTAGTTTTGCACTAGTGATGTTTTGGCCATTTTTGAGATGTTACTTAACTTTTTAGTATTAAAAATTTTGAAAAAACAAACATACATATAAAAATGTAAATATGGCAAGGAACCCTTAAGGATCTCTTTATAAAGTTCCACAACAATTTCCAAAAATAAGGAAATTCTGAACTACTTCTATAGTGACTATCGCTATAAGTGCACTTCTAAATCCGAGTCAAAACTAAATCAAAGTCCATCCAACCAATGTACTTTGTTCAAGGTCTAGTCACATGTCATATAAGTCCATTCAAGTTCATTCTAAGTTTGTTCATGTCCATGTACATGGATCACATATGCCACTTATTTGTAAAGTAAGAAGTTACAACCATTGTTTTTAATATAATTTATTAACAATGCATACAACATTACCACAATCAAATGAACATATATATGCTATATTTTCGATTCAAAGTGAGGTGTTAACTCACCTTTAACCCAAACATAAATAAGATCCAAGAACCAAAGTGAGACCACACCCTTTCAACCATCTTTCCCTTCCTCTTTCCTTTGCTTTAGCCTAGCTCCTGGCCTCCTAACCCAATATAAAGCTCACGGCTATCCCCTCCATGGGAGCATGGTTCCAATTATTTGTTTTTTGTCTTGATGGAAGGGTTTCTAATATTGTACTTAGCCTTCTATAAAAGTTTGAAGTGATTTGAAGTTGATTTGCAAGTCTTTCTTTTTAGAATGTAAGAGAGGAAGAAGGAAAGCCATTGATTTTAGAACTTAAGCTTTTTAATTATTTTTGATTTATTCCTAAGCCTGTACCCCTACTTATATAGCCTTAGTAATGTGATGGGAAAAGACCAAAAACCCTTTAAAACCCTAATGACATTAATTACTTCTTGTCATGATAACTTTATGTCACTTCTTATTTAATCATTTTACCATATTACCCTTACGATGATAATATCTTTTATCCTATTAGAACTTTCTACAACATTCCAAGCTTTATGAAGAGGAGATCATGTTAATTAGTTGATAATGTGTTCATTTGATCATTAGTTAAGTGCAAAATAGTTCTAACAACATCTATCGATCGAAAAGCTGTTTATCGATAAACCGATTTTTAGTCACATTATCGATTTCTCTTCGAAGAATATATTTTTGCAAAAAAATTTCCAAAACAAGTTTTCCATCATCAGTTATGATTTAAAAGGGGTTAGAGAGATTATTAAATTATTTTAATAACATTTGATCCAAGATTCAAATATGTAAATAATTCAAAAATTTAAATACGAAGTGTCTGAAATTCTATGTCGTTACATTCTCCCCTACTTAGAATATTTTATCCCCAAAATTCCAACACACGCAACCAAAGAAACATTCGTGCATTCATACATATCGGTAACTTAATTACTTTGTAAACAAATCTCACAGTTTTCTTAAGTATATACCCTCCCATCTCACAAGGATGATAATCAGTCTAATAAGCGTACCTTCCGCTCAAAGCCCTATGTTATTACTTAAATGATTATTCATACCACTCTGGAGCAAGTCGAAGAGCTATTCCTTAAAATATCCTAAGCCAAAAAACATAGTATATAAACATACTAAAGTCTGAACAATGTATATGTATCATCTGTACACATTATCAATTCCAATCACATGCTCGATCACATAGATCTCACTTCCCAACTAGTATTGATCACTTGACCTCTCTAGTATGGACTCCGATCTAGTTCCTCGATTAGAAACTCCGTTCTTCTTACATAGCCATATGCCATGATAGAAAATGTTGGGATCATATCAAGAATCTATATCAAGCATCCATCATTAAGAATTGAGTGAAAAATCCTTGTTCAGACCGGTGTAAGCCACCTCGAAAACATGTACTCGAATACTGGATTAAGGATAGTCATGCAAATAAAATGATATATGTATAATTTACGTGTTTATACTATTGGTTTATTAACTACACCAATTCCTTTTTAATCACATTCATTCATCCAAATAGTATATCTATTTAATACTAAATCATATATGAGTCATTTCATAAATCATAACTTCAAGTTCATAAACATTTTATAACTTAAGTTCATACTCATATAATACTCCATTATATCCTAAGAGTATATGCAAACATCAAATTTGTTTTACTTAACAAGTATGTTCAAAAGATTTAAACTTATTTTAACTTGCTACCCTGAATTCAAGTGTTATATGTAAACTCAACTTTTATATTTTCGAAAACACTTAACTACAAGTTCTAAAACCATCTGGAAGTTCTCGACTATCCAAAATCGTCAAAAATCCCATTTCATTATAATAAATGAAAACTACAAAACAACATATCATAACATGATGTGAATCCATATTTTCCTAATGCAAAATCTATATGTATCCATGAAATAACTTAACAAGAAAACCTTAGAACTAAACACCGGTTTTCATTCAAAATCACTTTGATGTAATATATACATTTATTTTTTGTATATCACTTCTTACTTTGGGATTAAATCAAAATCTATTTTACCAAAATAACTCTATAGCATCCATACTTAGAAGCTTGAAAATGAACCCCGGTGATGTTGAAATCTTCACCAGAATTATTTTCAAGCGACAGGAGTGAGTTCAGTACATCCAATTATGCTTTTCGGATTTAACCAAAGTTACTTTAAAATGGTATCAAATACTTCATAAATGTTACTAAGTACCATGATCTCATTTTCATGAAAACATTTCACAAAAACATAGTTTTAAATAATACAACTATTATTTTCTTTAAAATCTCAGAAAACATTTCCAAAGATTACCGGGATTTAAGTCCTTAAATTCTCTATTTAAATCCTCTTCATTTATAAAATATGTTTTATAAACCATACTTTCTTATCTAAATCATTTGACAAATCTATATCTTTGTTTAGATTATAATAAACAACCCTTGTTGTAAGAAGGTAAATTTCTTATAAACCAACAAACTATAGTAAGTCCTCATAAACTGGTCGAGCATTACTAATCAAACAATAAATGATAATAATTGGATATTATCATATCCTAAAAACAAAAACATCATAAATAACTATATCAATTTATGAAAATTGTATATTTTTGTATAAAATATAATCCTAGGTAAAATTATTTCATTTATCAATTTTGAAACAATACCGTGTTAGTTCTCAAGTGTTTAGAAACTCGATATAGTGGTGTCCCGTGTACCGACCAGAATTCATAAACCACTCATCAGACCAATAAACACAATATAAACACTTTTGTAATAATAACAAATACATTCCCATATGTATAATACTCTCAACTCATGCCGGAGCATTCCATTACCTATCTCTTAATGAGTCATACCCACCAAAGCCAAGGTTCTCGCTTAACCTTCAGCTCTGATACCAGCTGTAGTGACTCGACTTTTCAACCCTCGAATGTCAACACTAATACATCCACGTTATTTGTAAGTCGAACAACCAAATGCTAGAAAGATGAATTGTTAGGGTAAAATAAAAAGAATAGGAAATAGAATAAGGAAGAAGGAACACAATATCAGAATCTCATAGTGGAACGATCATATATAATATCAAAAGATAGTATAAACTTTCACCCTAAGATACAAAGTTTTTCAGAGTTATAGTAATCAACCCTGACAGTTATAACAACATGTCCTAACAAATGCTGATGGTACATACAAAGTAATGCAACAGAAATAAATACTATGATAGGTAGAACTCCAACCCTTCTCCAAAATCTCCAAAGTGTCCAAAGTTAAATCTAGAAGCATACACAAGGATGACCCTAGTATTATAAGAAAATAACACTCGGATCAGTTTGGAAAACCAACATAAGAAACATAGATCAATTGTATTTTTAATGTTATAGGTACCTTTCAAAATAAAGGTATCTCATAAGATCTTGCCGCACATAAACATAAATATGGACGAGTTATTACCTTACAATAACCAAAGCGTTATAGAGAATCCAGTGATATTATAATAATGTCTAAGGTTTAAAATAAATACTATTTATAGCGGAAATGGTTACGTTGATTACATTCCAACATAATAAGGGTACGACCAAAATCGACAAGGAAAGTTTTCATAGCGGAATTTTCATGAAGATCTCTCTAGTGGAGCTAGCTCTACTTCCTCACACAAGGGTCAAAAAGTACCTTTCGAGTAACATATACCTCTAGATAAAATATACCATTTAGATAAACACAAGCAGCCCAACATCCGGACATAAACATGAACAACGTGAACCAAATGACATCAACTCCTGCAGGCCAACAATCAATAAGTATCTCTAGAAATGGAGTTGATAATATACTGACATCGGTTGCTAACCTCGGGTCATGCGACCTAATCTGTTTTTAGTCATTTCCGATGTCAAGGTTATGTTTGGCATCTTTCACATGAGTATTGATCACTAGAACAAAACATGAATCCCAAATTGGATTCCCACATCTCGAATAGATCATATATCACTACATGGATTCGAACACCTCGAACAGATCTCCAACCTTAGGTACCCCCATATAAGTCTTCTGATGATTGCTAATGCTATCCTCCTCTTTAAGATAGACAGTCCCACACACATGATAGCATCGTTCGAAATGCTAACGTTGACCTTTCCGTTAGATTTAATCTTAGGATAGACAGTTCAACTTTATAACATTCCACTTTACAACCACTTCTAGAACATAGATTACATACTAGTTTTGAAGTGGTATTCGATAAGTAGAAAAATTACCGATCCCGGTCGCTTCAAAACTAGTCGATGAATTTTTGACTAATTCAATTCCAGTTCTTTCAAAAGTAAGTGAAATCTAGAGACGTTTCATATCAATGCTCTTCCATGGGGGATTTTCATTGATAAGAAATCATGATGCCTTTCGATAACTTCTTAAGTCAATATTAGGTCATGTTTAATAATCGACTAATCGATTATCTGGTACAAGATGTTTTGTTTATAATCAGTAACCAAGTCTAGCATACTTTGCATAAGCAAATGAACAATATCAAGTCACACAAAGTACGGTCAATACACACAAACTTTGGTTAAGCTACTTAAGCAACTAATAATCCCTTTTATTTAATTAATCCTTTTATTAATTAAAAACTCCTTTATTAGTAAAATCCTTTTACCTAATAAACTTCTATTTTTTTTCAAAAGATTCCATACTTATAATTTCCTTCAAAATATCCATTCTAAGGATCTAAGTAATTTCGCAAATCCATTCAAAAGGATTAAGACTAAGTTACTTAAACATTGTCACTACAAACCCAAAACCATCTCGCTTTCGTTTATCATTCTTTTAAAGATCTATTTACATCCCTAAGTGTATTCAAAAAGGGTTAAAGATGAATGTGATTAACACACTGTCATAACAGACCCAAAACATTTTCCTACTTTTCATTGTCTTTACAAACCTTTGTTTTAAAGATCTAAATTGATATTCTGTTAAGGTCAATAATCGACTAATTAGTTATCAAGTCAAAAACCATTTCTTATGCAAATCATGATTCGTACGCTTAACTCATTTCTGATATTCTCAACTTAACCACTCTTCGTTCAAGAGTGAAGCTAAGGTTGGGCACTGCTTACTCCTAGCCTTGCTTAGACAACTAATTCTTAAACCTCATAACTGGATAAGTCTACTTCATCAGCTTTTAATGTTAAGTATAGTACTAATAATTTCCATAAACAATTAGAAATCAATTCGATCAACACGTTCCTGACATTTTCCACTTACCTATTCCTCGGTTAATAGGAAAGCCCGGTAGGTTAGAGCTCTATTGCTATGTCCCTACTCAACATCAATCTTAACTCCCACAAATAGATAAGATTACTTCATCGACTTATTAATGTTAAGCATAGTTAATTACTTTCCTAATAAGTAATTAAACAATTCAACCATTTAACCATTAAGCAATTACTAACCCCTTTCTAACTCTTTTGTTTTGTAATCTAAGACAAAATATTTATATAAGATATTTTCTACTAAAAATACTTATAATAGGTTTTTAAACATTCATACAATATATCAATTAAAAATAATGATTTTGTAATTTACTTAAAAACATAAAAAAACCATGTTTTCCACAAAACACTTTTTTTAACCTAAATTCATAACTAATTCTTGAAAATTCATATGAATCTAAACTATTTTTAAAATAATCTAAAAGATTTAATAATTTTTTTTAAAGAGAATGAAACAAAGCGCTAAAACTTAAAGTCCTTTTTGAAACATTTGAAGTCCCAAAATCAAGGTTAAAATGGGCAGTTTTGCATTAGTGATGTTTTGGCAATTTTCGAGATGTTACTTAACTTTTTACTATTTAAGCTTTTGACAAAAACAACCATACATATTAAAAAGTGTAAATATGGCAAGGAACCATTAAGGATCTCTTTATAAAATCCCATAACAATTTCCAAAAACAAGGAAATTCCGAACTGCTTCTATAGCGACTATCGCTATAAGTGCACTTCTAAATCCGACTCAAAACTAAACCAAAGTCCATCTATAACCAATGTACTTTGTTCAAGGTCTATTCATATGTCATATAATTCCATTTAAGTTTATTCCAAGTTTGTCCAAGTCCATGTACATGGATCACATATGTTACTTACTTTTAAGGTAATAACTTACAACCATTGTTTTTAACTTATATTATTAACAATACACACAACATAACCACAATCAAACATAACATGTATGTGCTATATTTTCCATTAAAAGCAAGGTGTTAACTCACCTTCAACCCAACCATAACTAAGATCCAAGAACCAAAGTCAAACCACACCCTTGTAACCACCTTTCGCTTCCTCTTTCCTTTGCTTTAGTCTTGCTCCTTGCCTCTTAACCCCATATAAAGCCCACGACCATCCCCTCCATGGGAGCATGGCTCCACTTCTTCATGTTTTGGCCTGGTGGAAAGGTTTTAATATTTTAATAAGCCTTGTGGTAAAGTTTGAAGTGATTTTGAGTTAATTTGCAACTCTTTTATTTTTAAAACATAAGAGAGGAAGAAGAAGAGAAGCCATTGATTTTTAGAACTCAAGCTTTGTAATTATTTGTAATTTATTCCTAAGTGTGTATCCCTCGTTATAGCCTTAGAAATGTGATGGGAAAAGATCAAAAGCCCCCCAAAACCCTAATGACGTTAATTACTTCTTATCATGACCACTTTATGTTACTTCTCCTTATTCATTTTACCATTTTAGCCTTACCATGATAATATCTCTTATCCTATTAGAACTTTCAAGAACATTCCAAGCTTTATGAAGAGGGGAGTGTGTTAATTAGTTGATAATGTGTTCATTTGATCATTAGCTAAGTGAAAAAGAAATCTAACAACTTATATCAATCGAAAAGCTATTTATCGATAAACCGGCTTTTAATCATGTTACCGATTTCTCTTTAATGAATATATTTTCGTAAATATTTTCCAAAACAACTTTCCCATCATTAGTTATGATTTAAACGGGGGTTAAAGAGCTTATCAAATCATTTTAATAACATTTAATCTAAGGTTGAAATATTTAAACAATCCAGATAATTAAATACGAAGTGTCCGAAATTCCAGGCCGTTACATTATATTTGTTTAATTTAACCAATTTTTAGGGTTTCTATTTAATAAAAAAAGAGATTAACTTCGGTAAAAACTAACCAATTTCAATTTCTTATTTACATTTTATATTTTAACAATTATGGTTTATAGTTTGATTACTAACATCCTTGGTCAGATAGAATAGGTTAAAATTAACTGTAAATAATCAACTTATTAAACTTGTTCTCACTCACCTTCGATCTATGTTTTAACTTTAGACTCCGTCGGAGAATCCTCAGCTATTATCTTGCCCCTTCCTTGATCCGATTTACTAGTGCTCTCTTACTTTTTTTAACTTGTTTTCGAAAAAAGAAATTTATAATTGGAGAGAATTTTTTTTGGCGAAGTGTCATTATGGTGTTAACTTTCTAATGAAACTAAGGTTATGTTAGGTGTTTATTTATAGGGGTTTGAGATTGATATGGAGCGTTAGATTTACCCTAGGAAATTTTTAGTTTCATCTTGGATGCACTTCTATTGCTTGGCTGCAAAGAGAAATATTTCGTTCAATAGAAGCCGTCCAAACTCACTCTAGATTGCTCAAAAATATACATTACTGATCGACCACTAGGGTAGATCAGTCGATTGCTTCATGTCGATCGGCACACCCTAGGGTGTCGATCGATGATTAATTAGGAAAGTATTTATTTATGATCTATTTTTTTTTCAAATTTTCAAACGTCCGTAACTTTTCCATACTAAATCCTATTTCAAAGTGTTATATAAAAAAATTGTCTAGAAAATTGCTACGAATGAAATGGTTCAAGTTTCATTGTAAAATTCGTACGTTTGTAAAAATTTCATTTTAGCCCTTATTATATTTAAATTTAATTTCCTTATTAAATTTTCCGCTTAATTTACTGGGTGTTACAGGAAAAATGTTCATTATAGCGCCGTGGAATCCTTCTCATGGATGTGCACAAGCCCAAATTTGTAGCATACCCATTTGTATCCACTTTTACAACATTCTGCTAACTACGTTATCGCTTTTGGTTATAAATTGGCTATCATATCATATTGAAAAATTAATATGCTTTAACGAAACAACTAAAAAACAACAACTCCTTACTTATGTGAAGGCCTTAATAGAAGTTTCTCCTATAAACAACTGCCTAACTTCGTTAACATTTGTGACGTTGCAAAGGATTGCCCCAATGTTTATATTGAGTGTGACAGCAGACCATTGATATGCACAAGTTATTATGATTTTGTCATGATAATACTTCATTTGATAATCAGTTGACATGCAACAATCAGAATGATGACGAAATTGTGCACTCCCACGCACAAGACAAGCAGAATGCAACTATGGATCCTAGAATGAACGATACGAACAGAGGTTAACACGAAACATCTAATCAACATAATTAGAAACAGAAACATGCTTGTGTGAAATCAACAGATCTAAAGCATCAAACCCATTTGCTTGATGATCAACAAAGTGAACAAAATAATGTAAGAGAAAAACATCATAACATGGAAAAATGCATGTAGAACAAGAGCATACACATTTGCATTGTTCAACTAAATCAGCTTCAGCTCAAAACAATGAACCTTATCAAACTTCATGGCTTCATATCTCCAACTTCAC
This sequence comes from Allium cepa, assembly GCA_030765085.1. Classification (NCBI taxonomy): domain Eukaryota; kingdom Viridiplantae; phylum Streptophyta; class Magnoliopsida; order Asparagales; family Amaryllidaceae; genus Allium; species Allium cepa. Next base: position 560,130,102 of record CM060941.1, on the reverse strand, counting down.
CCATCGCCAGCATTGGTTCTCATCTAAAAGCACCCGCCATACAAATCAAAAACAAATTCTAAGAATATGGCAACAAAGAAGAATCCTGTGAAGAGTATCGCTAAATATTCCACTGATGACGGCGAAGAGTGTAACACAATTCATGTTTCTCCCAAAGTTAGATTTTTGAATTTGATGAAGAAGAAATTTTTTATTAATGAAGGAATGAAAAGCAACTGAAAATTATTTCAGTTTGTACAACGTTGAATAGCTTTTATACAGTGAGCTATTGACTCGGTCTTATACATAGAGAATTTTACAAAATTGCCCTTATAACCCCATGTTTATATATTTCTCAACATATCAGAGAATACGCTATCTCATTTGGCTGCTTCATTTCTCCCCTTTGCTTCGAGCTAGGGTTTTCTTCTTGTCCCCAAATCTTGCATCGCTCCTCTTGTCTTGAAAAAATACCAGACTTTTAGCTGTCGGCAAGTTGTTTTATTCCTTGATTATGGGTTAAAGGTTCCTCCTTGTCCTCGATTTTGCTGCAGTTGCTCTTAATTTTTAACTCCTCCCTCAAATGGGAGAAATTTTTAGTCGACAAAGCTTTTGTAAGTATATCAGCCCTTTGATATGCAGCAGGTACGTGATTTATACTTATTCTTCCAGTGTTTACACGCTTACGAATGAAGTACAAATCAAGTTCTATATGCTTCATTCGAGAGTGTAATATTGGATTTGCTGACAGAGAGACAGTACTGAGGTTATCGCACCATATTACTGGCTTTTTGCCTGTGTTGATCTGTAGCTCTTGTAGTAAGGATTCTAACCATATAATTTATGACGTTGCGCTGGCAAGGCTTCGATATTCTGATTCGGTACTTGAGCGCAATATTGTGGGTCTTCTTTGTACACCAGGATACTGGATTTTCTCCAAGGAAAATGCAGTATCCTGCTGTTGATCGACGATCATCTTGATCTGAAGCCCAATCCGCATCTGAGAAGCAAGTGATAGATAGAGCTTTGTTTGACTTTAGAATCAGATCATGATTTAAAGTGCCATTTAAACACCTGAGTATTCTTTTAACTGCCTTCCAATGTTCACTTAACGATTGATGCATGAATTGACACACCTTATTTACACTACATTCAATTCTGGTCTAGTGATTGTTACATACTACAGAGCTCCAATAACACTTCTATATTCTTTTTCATTGGTTATAGCTTCACCCCTATTTTTTGATAAGTGGAGGTTGCTTGTCATGGGTGTTGATAATGGTTTAGCTTCATTCATCCCTGTCTTGATAAGTAATTCTTTGATGTGTTTTGTTTGACATAAATGTAATTCTGAGTTTGATATTCGAGTAACCTCTATTCAAAGGAAGTAGCTTAGTTGTCCCAAGTCTTTAACTGAAAATTGTTTATTTAGAAATTGAATAATATGATTTATCTCTTCCTTGCAACTGCCAATAATCATAAAATCATCAACATAGACCAAAATATATGTTGTATTGTCTTTGTTTGCCTTAATGAAAAGTGAAGTATATGATTTTGCTGAATTGTATCCCAAGTGAATAAGAATGCTCTTTATTTTGTCAAACTATACTCTTGGAGCTTGTTTTAAGCCATAAATTGCTTTATGAAGTTTGCATACCATGTTACTTTTGTCTGCATATTTGAATCCTGGTGGTTGTTTCATATAGACTTCTTCTTGTAGTACACCATTTAGGAATGCATTTTTTACATCCAATTGCCTGATATCCCATCCTTTGTGTAGAGCAATGGTTAATATAGCTCTTATTGTTATTGGTTTGACCATTGGAGAAAAAGTTTCATAGAAGTCAAAACCATATTGTTGTGTGTACCCTTTTGCAACTAGTCTTGCTTTGTATTTCTGAATGGTGCCATCTGGATTCTTTTTCAACTTATATGTCCATTTGCAACCTATTGTATTTTGTGCTTTGGTGCTGGAGCAAGACTCCAAGTCTTATTTCTCATCAATGTAAAGTATTCTTCATTTATTGCTTATTTCCATTTGTCATCTTTAATGGCCTGCTCATATGTGACTGGCTCTATATTAACAGCACATATACTATATAACTTTGGTTTAAATATCCCACTTTTTGATCTAGTTATCATGTGATGCCTCCTGTCTGGTTGTTCCTGTTGTATAATAATTTTATCTGAAGTTGCTTGTTGTTCATGCTCTTCATTTCTGTTTTGCTGATTATCTGCATTTGTTGTAGAGTGACTGAGATGGTGCAAATGTTCTGAGATGACTTGACCTGGTCTACTGTCTGGCACTGTAAGTTGAGCATATGAATCATTTTGACTCTCAGCATACTCCTGACTTTCAGTGTTGCTTTATTTTTGGTATGGGTGGTATTGACACCACTGGATTGTGTACCTTCTACGTTGTCTTTATGCTGTTGCTTTTAAATGGAAATGACTTTTCATTAAACATAACATGTCCTGACACAAATAGTTTCCCATTGTTGTCAAGACATTTATATCCTTTCTGATTCACTCCATATACCAAAAAGGTACATGGAGTGGATCTGAAACTTAACTTATGAGTATTGTATGGTCTTAGGTGAGGGAAGCATAGACACCCAAAAGCCTTTAAGGCCTTGTAGTCTGGCTTTATACCACATAGCACTTCCATTAGAGTTTTACCTTGTAAAATTTTAGTAGGCAATCTGTTGATTAAATATGCTACAGTTGAGAAAGCATCAGGCCAAAACCTCAATAGAAGTGATGCTTGTGCAAGTAGTGTAAGACCAGTCTCTACTATGTGTCTATGCTTCCTTTTAACTAATCCATTCTGTTCTGAAGTATAGGGACAAGTTACCCAATGAATTATTCCTTTCTTTTGAAGGAACTCTTTAAGTGGTTTAAACTTTATTCCACCATCAGTTTGGATGACTTTTACCTGCTGATATGTTTGTTTTTCTTCCTGTCTTATAAAATGTATAACTGTATTATATGTGTCAGCCGTTGATTTCAGGAAATATATCCATGTATACCTGGAATAAGCATCTACAAAATAGATATAGTGATTAAATCCATAGTCTGAATTTATGGGTGCAGGTCCCCTAGATCTATTGCAATCAATTGCAATGGCCTATTATATTCAGACTGTGATTGAGGAAAAGCTAGTTTATGACTCTTCCCCATTTGGTAGTAAGCACAGATAAAAGATACATGTACATCTCTAACTTGAATTTCATTATCATTTAGTATTTTCTTTACAACTTTTAACTTGGGCGTCCTAGCTTAGAATGCCAGATACTGAAATCAATTTCACTACTCTCTGTACATGATTCTGTTAGATTGCACCATTTTCTTGTACATGATTCAGTATTATTGAATTGATTTGCTTTTGACAAGTTGAATCTGTACAAACACTTGTATGTTTCACCCTGCAGTAAAGTTTGTTTAGTTTCAATATCTTTAACTACACAATATTTTGGATAGAATTCAAAAAATACATTGTTGTCATAAAAATACATTGTTGGATATGATACACTGATGAGATTCTTTCTTCTTTTTGGAACACGCGGTAGGTTATTCAAATGTAAAACTTTCTGTCCAAGGATTTGTGCATAACCAGTGTGTGTGATATTAATATTAGTGCTATTGCCCATACAAATAGTTTGATTACCTTTATATTCCTTGTTTCCAAGATTCAGATTTTGTAGATTGTTGGTCACGTGATGTGTCGCACCAGAGTCTGGGTACCAACATTCATTTTGAATCTCTTCACATTTTCCAATTTTACATATGTTTGCACCGTGATCTTCTACCTTTTGAATCATGCTGTGTATTCACCAAGTTTACACTTCCATCATATCCCCTCTGAGCATTTTTATTCTGAGATGGGTTGTAGTTAGAATCATATCTGAAGTAGCATTTGCTTGCAATGTGGCCCACTTTCTCACAGATTTGACACTTTGGTCTATTGTCGTTATTCCATCTGCCTATATGCCTGCCTCTGGTTGTTACATTTCCTCTCTGGAACGACTGATTACTTTTATTGTTATATTGATTCCTGTTTTTGTGACCTGCTATGTAGTTTATAAACATATCTGAATCAGTAGGTTTCTTGAATTCTATTCTTCCTTCATGTGCAAGTAAAATAGAATGAACATCTTCGATAGATGGTGTGATTCTTTGAGATGAAATAACTGCGACAACAGCTTCATAGTCCTCACTTAGACCACTCAAGATGACCAAAACCTGTTATGTTGCAGGAACTTTGTGTCCTGCTGCTTCAAGAAGATCACATGTAGTTTTAATTTTTGCAAGATAGTCACTCATAGACAGATTTTCTTTCTTGATACTATGCAATAGTCTTTCATGATGCATTACCTTTTCTATTGATTGTGAGTTAAAGATTCTCTCAATAGTTGACCATATACCATATACTGTCTTGCTTTCAATGACTTGTGGCAATAGCTTGACACTTATAGATGATAGTAGCCATAAACAGATCATACTGTCTTGTCTTTGGTATTTGATGAATTCTGGGTTACTAATTGTCTTGTTTTCTTCATTATTGATGAATCTTGGAGGAGCAATATGTGTGCCAAGAAGATACTCTTCGAGTCCGTAGCCTTTAACTACAGTTTCAACTTGTAATTTCCAGAGAAGATAACTATCTTCTTCCAAGTGTGCTATGATAAGCTGACTTTGTGGGCTGACTACAGTTTTAATGAGGCTTTCTGTGGCTGATTGATCCATATTGGAGTTGCAGAAGTTGCAGCGCTTTCTCCCATGATGATGCAGTGTTGCTGAATGGGAAATACAACAAGTGAAATGATTCAAGAAGAATAGAAACTGATACCAGAGGGTTTAAGAGAATTCAAGAATTTGGTCCGAGTCTTCAGAATGTCAGATATGTGCAGCCATAAACCCAAATGATTGATTTTTTGATGATGGGTTTTTCAGGCACGACACTTTCTTGATGATTTTTGATGATCTTTTGATGTTTTCTTGAATTTTCTTTGAATTTGGATTTGTTTTCTTGATCAAATCTGATGCAGCCAGATTTCTTACAGAAATCTATGGCAGGGTATCTCTTGATCACTGAATCACTTTCAAATTCTGATCTCAGATGATGATTCACAATTTCTGGTGAGATCCTTATAATCTGAATTATCAAATTGTGATATTTCTGATGGTATTTGGATCGCAGATGGGTGTGCCGTTAGGCTGTGATGATTTAGGCTCCGATACCAAGTTAGATTTTTGAATTTGATGAAGAAGAAATTTTTTATTAATGAAGGAATGAAAAGCAACTGAAAATTATTTCAGTTTGTACAATGTTGAATAGCTTTTATACAGTAAGCTATTGACTCAGTCTTATACGTAGAGAATTTTACAAAATTGCCCTTATAACCCTATGTATATATATTTCTCAACATATCAGAGAATACGCTATCTCATTTGGCTGCTTCATTTCCTAATGACTTTATCTTAAAAGCCACAACCTTAGCTCCTACCACTAGAATAACGAGGCAATAAGCCTACATACCCAAACCTAGGAATTATTTATGATACATACAATGGGATATTGGAACATAAGAGGGGCTCAAATGTAGAGCAAGTAATAAGAAATTAAAAATATGATAACTCTCCATAATATTCAGCTTATTTATGTAGCTGAAACAAATCTTGATCTCCCCTTTACCGAGCATGTTGTGTTATTGATAGCTCTAATTGGAATTTTGATCATAACCTAATCTAAACTCCTTATGGTCGCCTCTTTCTATTGTGGAACCCATCCATTTTTGAAGTCCTTAAAAAAACACTACTATTTCATCCACACTGAAATACTCCATAAACCAACAAATTCTTCATTCTTTTCCACCTTTATTTATGCTCCTAATCATCAAGTTCCAAGACAAATCATGCTAGATATCTTGCCTACTCTTGCTCCTTGCTCCTCCCCATGGCTCTACTATGGAGATTTAAATTGCATCCTCTCTTCTGCTTATAGAATTAGAGGATCATTAGTCACCTTTAGAGAAATAATTCCTCTAAACAACCTCCTCCATAAATCAAGCCTAAATACCATCTCCTATTCTAGCCAATTCCAAACCTGGAATAATAAGAGCAAGAATGGAAAGTAAGGTTTAAAATTCCGCTTTCCATTTCCGTTTCGTTGATTACGAATTTTTAAAATTTCGGTTCCGTTTCGAAAATTCTGAAGATTCCATGCCAATTCTGTTTTACTTATTTCGATGTTTTTTTTCTTTACAAGAACAATAAATGCCTAATACCAACATAAACACCCATTCACGTTTACCATAGATGTAGTAATTAAAATTTTGATATTAAAAAATTAATTTTATTTGTAGTAAATTATAATTGAATATTAACGCATTTTTCTCAAATTTTATAACAATAATAATGTATTGATATTATATATTATGCATCGATATTGTGCATAAAATTTCCATGCATGGTCTGAAAAGTACAGAAGTACGTTACTGCCATTTTATAGCAAACATATAACAAGCCTAACATTAAATGCCCCATTAACCTTTTGCTTTGAAAATGATTATTTTATTTATAACTTGTTCCCTATATTGTACAATGAAGATGGTCAGACGGAAGTATGGAGATATCTTCACACAAAAAATATGTTGCACTACAATAGTCTTTATTCCGGCTGCGTCAAAATCAGTTTTCGCTACTCTCAAGGCAAAAAATAAACTCTCAAACCATCTCTTCTCCTCAAACTATTTCCTCTTCCTAACAAATACCTGATATGAGAATTTATTTTGTTTCATAATTTTCTTTCCTCTCAATTTGTTTCATAATTTTCGTTACTTTTTTCACTGACCATGACCAGAACCAGTATCTTGGTCGGTTTTCGTTTCGGTTCTGACCGAACCGAAACGGAATGCCATGGCTCCGTCCAGAATCTCAAACCATGGTGGAAACAAAACTTTCTCCAAAATCGATCATGCCTTCCTAAACAGTCATGCTTAGATCATCTGGCTAAACCTTAAAGCTCACTTCCACTCACCTAACCTATTAGACCATGCCCTTCTCCCCCTTTCCTAACATTACTCTGTCACCATAAATATTCCTCGTTTAAAATTTTCAAACAATGGACTAACCACCCTGATTTTAACAACATGGTTTTGCATGCCTGGAGTGTAAGAGTTTATGGAAATCCTATGTTTATTCTTGAAACTAAACTTAAAAGCACTAAGAACTAAAAATAACTCAAGCAATTGGCTACCGGTTCATTTGGCAAAGGAACAAAGCTATCAAGCGATATAGAGATAAGCTCCATCAAGTTTAATCTCTCCCCTTATACTTCCTAATGATCCTCTTCTTTCTTCTTTAGAGCACTTCTTGACCGAGCATCTACCTTAATCACTAAATACTGAAATAAATATGATAAAACAAAAGACTAACGTCAGCAAAGATCTATGTGGTGATAGGAATTTCTCCTTCTTCCACAATCAACTGTAAATCTCTAATGCTAGAAAAAACATAACCTAGGTAAAATCCTTTCATGGTTGTACTCACACTTCTCCTGAAGCCATTAACAATGCCTTTATCCAGTACTACACCAACATATTTTACCCTAACTCTCCTTCATCAGACCACTCCACTTTCCTTAACGCTTTGAATACTCCTACAATGCCTACTAACCAAGCTCAAAACCTCATAGCCCTAGTCTCCCCTGATGAAATCGTCTCCCTTGATGAAATCAAGCAGACTATCTTCTCAATGAAAGCTGGTAGCACTGGTGGCCCTAATGGGTCCAATGCCTTATTCTATCAAAATTGCTGGCTTATTATTTTTGACACTGTCGTTGCTGCAATTCAGAACTTTTTCAAAAGCAATAGACTTCTTGGTGGAACTAATGCAACTACTCTTGCTTTGATCCCTAAGAAGAATGATGCCATAATGGTCAGTGACTTTAGACCTATAGCTTGTTGCAATGTTATTTACAAATGCATTTCAAAAATTATAGCAACCAGGTTGAAGAGTACATTACCTAGCTTTTATCTCCAACACCAATCATCCTTCATCCAACTTCGAAGCATTATTGATAACGTTAGGCTATCTCATGAGCTCCTAAGGAATTGTAATAGGAAGAATATATCTCCTAGGTGTATGTTGAAGCTTGATATCAGTAAATCTTTTGATACTACTTGGTGGCAAGCTATAAAAGCTATTATGTGCAAAATGAGCATTCCGCATATCTTCCTAGCTGGGATCTGTACATTCATTCCTACTCCTCCTTTCTCCTTGTCCATCAATGGTAATTTATGTGGCTACTTCAAAAGTAGTCAGGAAATTCGACAGGGAGACCCTATGTTAGGCTACCTTTTCGTTATTGTGATTGAATGCCTGACGGTCATGAAAAATAAAAGTGTCATTGATAAGTATTACATCCTTCTTCCAAAATGCGCCCATCCTCTAGTCTTTGCTCCCATGTTTGTTGACAACTGAATGCTCTTCATAAAACCTACCGTTCAAGTTGTAACCACTATCCTTAACATACTACAAACATTCAATTCAATCACAGGACTCAATATAAATCGATCAAAATCAAATATATTCATTACTGGTCTTGAACCATCTTCCACATACCTCATTCACAACGTATCTAATTTTCATGCACGTCCTACTAATGAGATGTATCTTGGCCACCATTAACCTCGTTTAGAATCACTAGAGCCAAATGCATTCCCCTCTTTGAGAAAATAACTGCAACCATGACTTAATGGTCTAGGTTGGTAGACTTACCATCATTAAAAGCGTTTATACTACAATGCGCATTTACTGGTACAAAGCCTACATTATTCCTAAGTACTTAGTTAGTATGATAAACAATGCGAACACTCATTTTCTTTGGCATGGCACACCCTACAGTGGAACGCTCACTCCCATTAAATACAACAAACTCCAAATGCCTTTGAAGCAAGGTGGTCTGGGCATCCTAAACATTTCACTATGGAACAAAGTTGCATACTGATGACATTTCACTCTCCCACTCAATAATCAAGACAATTTATGGGCTCAATAGACTATTAATCATCAAATTAGGAAGGAGAACTTCTAGACTCTAAGTATCCCTACCTACTTTAGCACAACCTGGAGAAATATCTTTAAGCTTAGAGATTTCTTCCTCCCAGTTACCTAATACCTCATTCAACCCAATAGTGTCTATAGATTCTGGTTCACTCCTTGGACCAAGCCTGGTCTCTTGCTAGGCAATGCATTCAACCATAATTAAAGAGCTTTAACAAGTTCCTAGAGAATACAATGTTCTCTTCATACATACAACATTCTGCCATTATCATTCCTCACTCATGTTCTGAGTTTGGTAGAGGAATTTGGAACTCGTTGAACAACTGCATCGTGTTGGATATTCAATTTAGCCCTAATAAATTCAAGAGAAATCAAAACTATAAACAAACGAAGATTAGCGGAAGCGTACCAGAATCCATTGAACCAATTTGTATGAAGATTCTAATCTACCAAGAATACAGTTTCTACTTTCTGTTTGCGTTTCTCTCAGACGGAGAAGAAAAGAAAACAAAAGTACGTATTGTTTCTCGGGGACCCAACCGTTTTTATTAACGGACATTCCAACATTTTTCATTCGGATATGTTTGATAAATCATTTCACTATTATAGTAAATCCTCAAGAATTAATTTAGGATTGCTCTGATACCAATTGTTGGATATTCAATTTAGCCTTAATCAATTCAAGAGAAATCAAAACTATAAACAAACTGAGATTAGCGGAAGCATACCGGAATCCATTGAATCAATTTTATGAAGATTCTGATCTTTCAAGAATACAGTTTCTACTTTCTGGGTTAATTAAATCGGTACATATTTATGCATGATGTGATTGAATTGTTGTGCATAAATTATTCATCACATTACTTTTCGCTATTTCATTAGATGATAGCTACAGTATAAATTACTAATTATGTTTCCAATGTCATAAAAGCCAAAGGCCAATTGTTCAGAAGCTTTCAAAGCATCAAAAATGACATTCGAAAGTTTCCATCTATAGTATTTTGATTTGCATCTGATTTGCATTGTCCAGTAAAAGTATCATTATATAATACTTTATTTAGATTGGGCTATCTTAGCATTAAAAAAAATTCTAATTTGGTTTTCTTAAAGATATTTTATTTTAAATAGTTTAACTGAGATAAAACATCGCCAAATTGATCACTTTTGTGTAGATTATTCTAATTAAAATATCAAAATAATTATGTTTATGTAGTTCATGCATTTATTAACGAGCCTAAAGGTGAATTAATATTTGGCCGAATGTCATACATACTTGTGGTGATAAATGTGTGACAATTATAAGGTATTCTATGTGAGCAATATGACGTCCAATGATTGCACATTGTTTGACATAATTTATTGTCAACGTTTGCTACAACAAGAGTACCGCTTACAGTTAATATTACTGTCCAAAGACTTGATATTAATGATGTGTTTGGTATCTTGAGATGTGATTAACCATTATTTGAATTTTTTGTTTTTGTTTTATATGAAGTCGTTAAGAGCATGTAATTTATATCATTTTATTCATTTTCTGCTTCAGTTGTTGCCACTATATCTGCTAACCTTAATTCAGTACTGGTCCTTAATGGTAATAACTTTAAGAACTGAAAGGAGAACATATTAATTGTTCTTGGCTGCATGAGATCTGGACCTTGCATTAAGGATGGATCAGCCTGCTTCTCTTACAGATGCTAGTACCTCTGAGGAAAGGAGAATTTTTGAGAAATGAGACCGTTCAAATCGCATGAGTCTTATGATCACTAAATAGGGTATACCTGAGGCTTTTAGGGGTGCGGTATCCGAAGAGATTACCGATGCCACAGATTTCCTTGCTGAAATTGAGAAACGCTTTGCCAAAAGCGATAAGGCGGAAATAAGAACTCTTTTGAAGAAACTTATTTCCATGAGGTTCAAAGGCAAGGAATACATAAAGGAGTACATTATGGAAATGTCTCACATTGCTTCAAAATTAAAGACACTAAAGCTTGAGCTTTCGGATGACTTGCTTGTGCATTTATTGCTTATCTCGCTTCCTCCACAATTCAGTCAATTTAAGGTCAGTTATAACTGTCAAAAGGAGAAGTGGACTCTCAATGAGCTCATTTCATATTGTGTACAAGAGGAGGAAAGGCTATAAGCAAGATAAGACTGAGAGTGTCCATTTGACAAGCACCTCTAAAGCAAAGGGTAAGAAAATAAAATTTAAAAATAAAGCTGCTAAGGATCCAGATCAAAAGAAATAACAAAAGGAAAAAGACGGTTGTTTCTTTTGTCACAAACCTGGACATATGAAGAAGGAATGTACCAAATATCATGTATGGCGTGAAAAGAAAGGTATGTTCATTACTTTGGTCTGTTCTCAAGTTAATTTATCTTCAGTACCTAGAAGCACTTGGTGGATAGATTCTAGTGCTACCACTCACATAAGTGTTTCTATGCAGGGTTGTCTGAGCTACCGAAAGCCAAGTGATGGTGAAAGACACATCTTTGTGGGCGATGGAAAATCGGTAGAAGTGGAAGCGATTGGAAATTTTAGATTGTTGTTAGGAACTGGTTTTTATTTGGATTTAAAAGACACTTTTTTTGTACCATCATTTAGACGGAATTTGGTTTCTGTTTCTGTGTTGGACAAATTTGGATATTGTTGCTCATTTGGAAATAATCAGCTTACTTTTTCTTTGAATTCAAATGTTGTTGGAACTGGTTATTTAAATGCGTATGACAATCTTTATTTGTTGGAAATAGTTGCATCCTATTATGAATCTTTCATGTCGAATCACGTGGTACTAAACGTAAATTAAATAAAGAAAATTTACCATCTTTATGGCATAAGCGCTTAGGTCATATCTCAAAAGGTAGAGTTGAGCTCTTAGTATCTGATGGTATTTTAGAATCTCTTGACTTCACAAACTTTGACGTTTGTGTAGATTGCATCAAGGGAAAATAGTCCAAAACTAAAAGATTGGGTGCTAATAGATCTTCAAACTTCTTAGAATTAATTCATACAGATATTTGTGGACCTTTCCCTACGGCATCTTAGAATGGTCAACAATATTTCATATCATTCATAGACAATTACTCACTTATGGCTACCTATATCTAATTCATGAAAAATCACAGTCACTGGATGTGTTCAAAGCTTATAAAGTTGAAGTTGAAAATCAACTCAACAAAAGAATTAGAAGTGTCAGATCTGATCGTGGTGGTGAGTATTACGGTCGATATGATGGTTCAGCTGAACAACGTCCATGACCGTTTGCTAGATTCCTAGAGGAATGTGGTATTGTCCCACAGTACACCATGCCAGGATCACCTAGCATGAATGGTGTTGCTGAAAGACGAAATCGAACTCTTAAGGATATGGTAAGGAGTATGATTGCTCATTCCATCTTACCTGATTCTCTTTGGGGAGAAGCATTAAAGACAGCAACTTATATTCTCAATAGAGTACCAGCTAAAGCAACTGCAAAAACACCTTATGAACTTTGGACAGGTCGAAAGCCTAGTTTAAAGCACTTTCACATTTGGGGTTATCCAGCCGAGGCAAGGCCTTATAGGCCACATGAAAAGAAGCTGGATTCCAAAACAGTGAGCAGTTACTTTATTGGTTATTTTGAGCGTTCTAGGGGCTATAATTTTATAATCCCATAGCTAAGAATATTTTTGAGACGGGAAATGCAGTATTCTTTGAGGATATTGAGTTTGGGGGGAGAAATAAAGTTAAAGACATTTCTTTTGAGGAGGAATTGGATTTAAACCCAGTTCCTATTATCACTTTTGACAATGTTCAGTTGCCCACACCTATCATTGATCAAGAAGTGAATCCGATACCTCAACAAGATAATGTTATATAACCCCTTATTCAGAATGAAGCTATTGTTTCAGAAGAACAAACTCAACAACCTCAAGGACCTGTTTCATTAAGGAGGTCCATGAGAGAAAGGAGAAGTGCTATTTCAGATGATTATATTGTATTTCTCCAAGAAGAAGAGAACGATAATGGAATGATGGAAAATGACCCAATCAACTTTTATCATGCCATGAAAAGTTCTAACTCTCAAAAGTGGGTAGATGCCATGAACGAGGAGTATAAGTCCATGCACGACAATAAAGTTTGGGAATTTGTCCCATTACCAGAAGATGCAAAACCAATTGGTTGCAAATGGATATTTAAAATCAAGAGGGATGCAAAGGGTAACGTGGAGAGGTACAAGGCACGTCTTGTAGCAAAAGGCTATACTCAAAAGGAAGGTATCGATTTTATAGAGACTTTCTCTCCAGTTTCATCGAAAGACTCTTTTAGAACAATTATGGCACTTGTTGCTCATTTTGATCTTGACTTACATCAGATGGATGTCAAGACGACGTTTCTCAATGGAGACATCGATGAGACAATTTATATGGTACAACCAGAAAACTTTGTGTCGGGAGATCCAAGAATATGGTTTGCAAATTAACAAAATTCATCTATGGACTTAAGCAAGCTTCTCGTCAATGGTACTACACATTCCATCAAGTAATCATCTTGTTTGGTTTTGAGACGAATATTGTTGATGATTGTGTGCATCACAAGTTCAGTGGGAGTAAACATATATTCCTGGTTCTATATGTCGATGACATCTTGCTTGCCACTAACGACATAGGCTTATTGCACGAAACCTAGAAATTTCTATCTAAACATTTTGAGATGAAAGATCTTGGCGACGCCTCTTTTGTATTGGGTATTCAGATACTTAAAGATCGATCTCGGGGTATTCTTGGATTATCACAAAAGAGCTATATTGATAAAGTACTCAAAAGGTTTGGCATGCAAGATTGTAGACCAGGAGATACCCCTGTTGCTAAAAGAGATAAATTCAGTCTTAGTCAGTGCCCTAAAAGAAATCTTGAAATTCAAGAAATGCAAAAAATTCCCTATGCTTCAGCCGTTGGGAGTCTAATGTATGCTCAAGTATGTACACGTCCAGATATTGCATACATTGTTGGGATGTTAGGCAGATACTTAAGCAACCCTGGTATAGACCATTGAAAAGCAGAGGGTTATGAGGTATCTTCAGAGAATAAAAGATTACATGCTCACTTATAAAAGATCAGATCATTTGGATGTCGTAGGGTATTCTGATTCCGATTTTGCTAGATGCCAAGATAGCAGAAAGTCTACATCAGGCTATATTTATCTATTGGCTGGGGAAGCTATATCTTGGAAAAGTGTTAAACAAACACTTGTAACTTCTTCCACTATGGAAGTAGAATTTGTAAATGTTATGAGGCATCAAACCATGGAATATGGCTACGCAACTTTATCATTGGGCTGCGTATTTTGGAAAATGTAGAAAGACCGCTGAAGTTATATTGTGATAATAAGTCAGCAGTGCTATATTCTAATAATAACAAAAGCTCAACTAAGTCAAAGTATATTGACATAAAATTCTTAGTTATGAAAGAAAGAATGCAGAGTGGACATATATCTATAGAGCATATTGGAACAAACTTCATGATAGCGGATCCGCTCACAAAAGGTTTACCGTCCAAGGTCATTCATGAGCACACTGCTCGTATGTGTGTTGTATTACTGGAGGATGTTATGTTTTAGTAGGAGTTTGTATTTTATATGCTTTATATTTGTCTTGAAACATATATTTGGATTTCTGATCAGAAGTAAAGTATTCAATTCATTCACTCTGTTTTATTGTTTCGATTCTGACCTCATTTAAGTTTACGGACGACCAATTGAAAATAGATTAATCTATGTCATTTGACTATATATATGTATGTGACCACTGATGGGTTTAGTCATGATTAATTTGGCGAAGACCACCGTGATCCTATATAAATATGGTTGATGGACGAGATTGTTAAGATATACCTTTATGTAATAGCAAATTTTAAGCTCACAAGGTTGTACATTTATAAAAAAACATATGTTGCCCAAGTAGGAGATTGTTGGATTAAAATCCCATTATGGACACACATATGTTTAAACGTATGTTGCTATTATAATTAATATAAGGTAGAAAGTAACAAAGTGTTATTTACAATTTGTTGAGGGGCCAAATTGTAAATATTACATAATTGATTTTTTTCCGTTAATAAAAAGGGCTGGATCCCCGAGAAACAGTATGCACTTTTGTTTTCTCTTCTTCCCCGTCGGAGAGAAACGCAAACAGAAAGTAGAAACTGTATTCTTGGAAGATTAGAATCTTCATACAAATTGATTTAATGGATTCCAGTATGCTTCCGCTAATCTCCATTTGTTTATAGTTTTGATTTCTCTTGAATTGATTCGGGCTAAATTGAATATCCAACACACCGTCCCCCAAGGGTCGAACACATTCAATAGGTCAAATAAAAATCAAGGTGATTCTTTAGCTGCAACTTACAGGTGTATTCAGACGTTATCTCAAGCACCCAAATCGCCCTTGTCTTCTCGCATATGAGACACGAACACAGAATAAAAGATGATTTTTAACTATGGAAGGTCTTGAACAATGCGCTTCACACTAAGAGTAAAATATGTAACATGGGTATGCCCAATCACTCTCAATGCACCTTCTATGTTCGTAGCAATGAAAGTATTCATCACCTATGTTTTTCATGCCAATTTGCCCATAATCTTTGGAGAACAGCCCTTGCCGTCTATGTCCTTCATCATCCAAACTCTGTCAGTAACTTTGAATGGCACATCATATTTAATGTTGTAAATTTTCAAAGAAACTTTGGGTTTGGGTTTTGTTTTTAGAAGAGAAGAAGTAAAAAGGTAGAAGAGAATTAGTCCCACATCATAGAAACTTATACAAGATATTTGTATAAATAAAGATTTCTCAAGTGGATGTTCGGGCCTTGGGGCTCCCACATGTTTGCTTTGTTGTGAGGAGAGAAGTCATGCAACACCACACGCGCGCCGCCGCCGTCCGTCCGACCGAACCGAACTGGGCCGGGCGGTGTCGGGTACTGGTACGGGTTTCAGGTTCGGATCCGAAAATATTTTTGGACCGTATATGTACAGTAACGGGCCAGATTTCGGCCCGTTAAGGACCCAGAACCGGAAAATCTGAATTTGGATAAAGGGTTGTAAGGTTTTCTAAACGTTACAAACTGAATGGACGCGACATTTGAATTGCAACGGTTTTCTGAACGTTGCAAACGAAAGGTCGCAACGTTTAATTTTTGAATCCATTCGCAATAGTTACGAACCGTTGCAAACGGTCGCGACGCTTCGCGAATGGACACCACTTCACGTCTATATATAGCGACGCCCGAAAACAGTTAGAAACAGTTTTTCGAATCCTCTTCTTCTTCTCCACACAATTCTGCGACGCCCAGAAATCTTTACAGATTGCTCTGTTTTGTGACGCCTCCTGGGTGTTGCAAATTCAGAAAGCGTTGCAGAATTGTTTTCTTCTTTCTCTTCGTTCTACTCTATACAAATTGCATCATCAGATATAGTTTCTGAAGTGTTCTTGGTCGGATCAAAGTCGTACAAACTTTGAATCCAATTACGCTGTTATAGGGATTCATTGAATCCTGAAAGTCGATAGTTCGATAACCCGTTTGTACCTGGTGGGTTGAATAATTGTCTGAAAGAATCTATTCCATAGATCCTTGAAATCGGAAGTACAGCACTAGTTTTATCTCTATCGCCATCAAATCCGTCTCGAACCGCAAAATCCCCAACAAAATTTCAGACAATACTCTTCAACCATGGAAGGTTCGAGCGCTCTACAAGTTATGAATCAACATCTAACTCGATTGGAGCGTTTTGATGGCGACAATTTCACTCGTTGGCAAGAGACGATGAAATTTTTCCTGGTCACTGTCAAGTTGTTCTACATCTTGGAAGATGACTTGGAAGAAATCCCGGAGAAAACTGATAAGGATGATGCTGCTCTAAAGGCTAAACGTGCAAAGCGCAAAGAGGACGATTTCCTATGCAGAGGCCATATTTTGAATGCGCTATCTACCACAGTCTACAATGCTCATAGGACCTTGGAAACAGCGAAGGCACTCTGGACTGCTCTGGAGAATAAGTACTGCATATCCGAGGCAAGTAATAAAAAGTTTCTTATTTCTAATTTTATGGATTTCAAAATGGTCACCAATAAGTCCATAATTGGACAAGTAAACGAAATCTTACTATTGGTGAATCAACTTAAAGATGCTGGAATTGATCTCCCTGAATCTTTTGTTGTTGGAGTTATAATTTCTAGACTTCCGCATAGTTGGAATGATTATAAGAAAAAGATGAAGCATGCGGAAACGGATTATAATTTAGACGGTTTACAGCGTCATCTTCGTATTGAAGAAGACTCTCGCAAACGCGATCTAGATGATAATCCGCAAACTGAGTCCCATTCTAAGGAAAATAATGTTGAAATTACTGATAAATTAAAGCCAAAGAATGAGACATGGTTTAAGAAAAATCATTCCAAAACTAACAACAAAAAGAAAGGTGCTTGTTATTTTTGTAACAAGCCCGGCCACTATGCTCGAGACTGCCGTCTGCGGAAGAAACAACAAAAAGTGAATGTGGCCGAAGACTCGCTTGTGGCTGTAGTGCAAGAGGCAAACTCCGTTAGTGGCACTGATAATGATTGGTGGTTCGGTACTGGAGCAACCATTCACATTTGCAAAGACCGTAATCTGTTCAAGAGTTACAAAGAAAATAAAGAAGATGCCAACGAAGTTACTGGAGCAAATAAGGTTCCAAGCAAAGTTCTGGGAAAAGGCACTATAGAACTTCTTCTCACCTCTTGAAAAGTTCTTACATTAGTCAATGTATTCTATGTACCCGATATGTGTAAGAATTTGGTCTCTGGATACCTTCTTAACAAAGGAGGATTCAAGATGGTGTATCAGTCTGATAAGCTAGTGTTGTCTAAGAATGGTAAATTCGTTGGACAGGGATACTCTTGTAACATCATGATTAAGTTGAATTTAATAAAGAAATCTTCTGTTTATGTTGTTGATTCTATTAATTTATGGCATGGTAGATTAGGACATGTTAATTATAATTCCATTAGGAATATGAATAAATTAGGATTAATTTCTGATTGTGATTTCGATACCATCTCTAAATGTGAAATATGCGTTCAAGCAAAAATACACCGGAAATCCTTTAAATCCGTAGAAAGGAAAACTGGTTTGCTTGATTTGGTATATAGTGATGTAGGTGACTTAAAAAGTCATATCACCTATGGTGGTAACCAATACTATATAACATTCGTTGATTATTATACTAGATATGCATATGTATATCTAATGAAAACTAAAGATGAGGCTTTTTATAAATTCAAAATTTACAAAGCAGAGGTCGAAACACAATTAGGAGTTAAAATTAAAATATTACATTCAGATCGTGGTGGTGAATATTTCTCAAATGAATTCACCTTGTTTTGTAAAGAACAAGGTATAATTCACCAATGTACTGCCCCATATACACCACAAAAAAATGGTGTTGCTGAAAGGAAGAATAGAACTTTAGTAGAAATGGTTAATTCCATGCTCATAAGTTCTAATTTACCTTATAACCTATGGGGTGATGCTATGTTATCTGCACGTTATATTTTAAATAGAGTACCACTTAAAAAGAATAATATTTCCCCTTATGAATTATGGTTTAATAGGAAACCTAACCTAACTAGACTTAAAGTTTGGGGTTGCTTAGCTTATGTTAGAAAACCAGACCCTAAACGACCAAAGTTAGGAAATAGAGCATTTAAATGTGTTTTCATAGGATATTCACTTAATAGTATAACTTATAGATTTCTTATTCTTGACACCCTAGAAGTTATAGAATCTGTAGATGTAGAATTTTTTGAAAATCAAACTGTTGAGATCCCATTGAGATCATCTAGTCCAGAACGTAGTATGACAAATGATATCAATGACAATGATTATGCTCTTGTTCAAAACAGCAAGGAAGTGTCAGTACCAAATAATAGTACTGAACAACGAAGAAGTAAAAGAGCGAGAATAGAGAACGACTATGGTCCTGACTTCATTACATATCTTGTCGAAGGCAGTAAGGACGAAGTCCTTAATGTGACTAAATATGTAATGAACGTTGATGATGATCCCAAAACTTATTCTGAAGCTATGAGTTCCAGAGATTCTAATTTCTGGAAAGAAGATATCAATGATGAAATGAATTCCATAATGTTAAACCAAACTTGGGTTTTAACTGATTTACCTTCTGGTGCTAAACATATAGGATGTAAATGGATATTCAAGAAAAAGTTGAATACAAATGGATCCATTGATAAGTTTAAAGCCAGATTAGTTGCTAAGGGATATAAGCAAAGACATGGAGTAGATTATTTTGATACATATGCTCCAGTTGCTCGCATATCTTCTATACGCTGTTTAATTGCACTTGCATCAATTCATAAATTAGTCATACATATAATGGATGTAAAGACTGTTTTTCTAAATGGAGATTTAGAAGAAGAGATATATATGGAACAACCTGAACGTTTCAAAACCCCAGGCCAAGAAAAGAAAGTTTGTAAATTAGTAAAATCTCTTTATGGCCTGAAGCAAGCTCCCATGCAATGGCATGAGAAGTTTGATAACGCTGCACTGTCATATGGATTCATTGTTAATGATGCTGATAAATGTATTTATAGCAAATCGGATAACAACGGTATTGTTATAATATGTTTATACATTGATGACATGCTAATATTTGGTTCCAATATATCCTGCGTGAATGAAACTAAAAAGTTTCTGTCTTCTAAATTCGATATGAAAGATCTAGGAGAGGCTGATGTAATTCTGGGAATTAAAATTGTTAGGAAAAAGGAGGAGTTATTACTAACTCAATCCCATTACATAGAGAAATTCCTACAAAAGTATGGTAATTACGATGAAAAACCAGCACCAACTCCTTTAGATCCTAGTATTAAATTAGAAAAGAACACTGGACGTACTATCTCTCAACTAGAGTATTCCAGTGTTATTGGGAGTCTTATGTATGCTATGCATTGCACTAGACCAGACATCGTGCATGCTATAAGTATATTGTGTCGATTTACGAGTAATCCAGGTTTCGAACATTGGAAAGCCATTTCCAGAGTTTTAGCTTATTTGAAAGGAACCATTGAATATGGTTTATCTTATAAAGGATATCCTTCTGTAATAGAAGGATATAGTGATGCAACCTGGAACAATGTAGAATCCAAATCCAAGTCTACGACTGGATGGATCTTTACATTAGGAGGCGCTGCTATGTCTTGGTCTTCCAAGAAGCAGACCTATATTTCTGACTCAACAATGTTGTCAGAATTGATTGCATTAGCAGATGCATGTAAAGAAGCGAAACGGCTTAGGAATTTATTAATGGAAATCCCTTTGTGGAAGAAGCTATCTCTAGCAGTCTTGATTAACTATGACAATCAAGCAACAATATACAATGTGTCTAATAAGACATATAATGGAAAGTCTAGACATGTGAGTCTAAGACATCAAGGTGAGACAGATACTCAAAAGAGGAGTTATAACTGTTGACTACATAGAAACGAAGAAAAACTTGGCTGACCCACTTACAAAAGGTCTTCCAAAGGCAATGGTTTCTATAAAGTCACAAGAAATGGGACTAAGGTCTGTGAATAAAGGTTGATCATCCTTAACAGAAACCTAACTTATGTCTTGAAAAGGATAGACAAAGTTCAATGGGTACCAACAAGTTAAGAGAATGATTATGGAACACTAAATTGATAATCCCATAATATTTAGTGTTGGATTCTGCAAGAACAAAGGATGGATATATATCCTTAATAAGTCTAGAAACCTTAAAAGGTGTATCGCAGAAACTCCTTAAGAGACTTACCTATATGAGTATGGAAATCAGGCCGTTTTCTAGGAAAGTAAGACCGCTTTCTAAGTAGACTCATGAACCAGGATTTAAGCATATGGCCATTAACGTGCTGAGCAATACAGAACACTTTACCTAAGGGAATCAACAAGTGTGATTGTTCCGGTTTTATCATTAGGGATACTTGGTTCAAGATTCATTCACCATAGAATCTCGATAAGGCTTTGAATGGTTTACACTAAGTAAAGGTTCAAATCCAAAAGATACCTTTTATTTATGTATTGGTTTTCACGATGATGCAAAACTTGATCTTAGAACTACATAGGCTTGATCCCACTTGGGTATGTAGGAAGTCACTCTAGTGATTCAGCCATCCTATTTATTTAATTTTTTATTTTGAAAATTGGGGGAGATTGTTGTAAATTTTCAAAGAAACTTTGGGTTTGGGTTTTGTCTTTAAAAGAGAAGAAGTAAAAAGGTAGAAGAGAATTAGTCCCACATCATAGAAACTTATACAAGATATTTGTATAAATAAAGATTTCTCAAGTGGATGTTGGGGCCTTGGGGCTCCCACATGTTTGCTTTATTGTGAGGAGAGAAGTCATGCAACACCACACGCGCGCCGCCGCCGTCCGTCCGACCGAACCGGGCCGGGTACGGGTTTCGGGTTCGGATCCGAAAATATTTTTGGACCGTATATGTACAGTAACGGACCAGATTTCGGCCCGTTAAGGACCCAGAACCGAAAAATCTGAATTTGAATAAAGGGTTGTAACGTTTTCTAAACGTTACAAACTGAATGGACGCGACATTTGAATTGCAACGGTTTTCTGAACGTTGCAAACGAAAGGTCGCGACGTTTAATTTTTGAATCCATTCGCAACAGTTACCAACCGTTGCAAACGGTCGCGATGCTTCGTGAATGGACACCTCTTCACGTCTATTTATAGCGACGCCCGAAAATAGTTAGAAACAGTTTTTCGAATCCTCTTCTTCTCCACACAATTCTGCGACGCCCAGAAATCTTTCAGATTGCTCTGTTTTGTGACGCCTCCTGGGTGTTGCAAATTCAGAAAGCGTTGCAGAATTGTTTTCTTCTTCCTCTTCGTTCTACTCTATACGAATTGCATCATCAGATACAGTTTCTGAAGTGTTCTTGGTCGGATCAAAGTCGTACAAACTTTGAATCTGATTACACTGTTATAGGGCTTCATTGAATCCTGAAAGTCGATAGTTCGATAACCCGTTTGTACCTGGTGGGTTGAACTATTGTCTGAAAGAATCTATTCCATAGATCCTTGAAGTCGGAAGTACAGCACTGGTTTTATCTCTATCGCCATCAAATCCGTCTCGAACCGCAAAATCCCCAACATTTAAAGCCACCAAGTGGGGAACCCGATCCTTCTTCCTCCTACTTACTGCATTGAAAAAGATTTATATCCATTATTTAGGAGGAGAGGAACTGTAAACTGTTCCAGAATGAAACTCGTAATGCTGACTTTCTTGTTCATCGAATCCTCTGTGCCATTGAAAGGAAGATGAATACTTGCGAAATAATTGTTCGAAGGTTTTGTCTGAATGGAATGATCAAGTGGCTCTAGTTTCTTGATAGGCCCATTTGTTACTGTTTTTGTTCATTTTTATGTTTTTTTTCTTGCTTAATCTCACTTTGTAATCACCCTGTTTTTCTAATAATGATAGTAAGGGGAACATTCAACCCTGCTACCCTTCTAAAATAAAAAAGTGAGTATTAAGCATTTCTTTGGTAGAAAACTAACACATAGTGTAAATAGAAGGGAAAAGGGTTGATCTTATTCAAATTGTTTTCAAATACATTTCCTTCCTTTTCTAATTATAAAATAATAATTCTTTAAAAAGGGTCATGTTGGTATTCATATTTTTTACTCATCATTACAGGAAAAGTGTCTTTTGAAGGGATTAACATTAAGTGGAAAATATTAAGTAGACGTATAAATTATAATAGTTATTCTTAATTTGCATGTCTGTCTCATGCAGTAATTTTCTGATTGCATCTCATTTATGTCGCGCATCACATTTTATAGCATAGCCTCATTTTTATGTTGCTTCTGCTTCGTAAGTTATTAATTTGTTTCTCTTTATGTTTTTCAGATATGTCTTCGTTGTCAATCATAAATGTTTCTATTTTTACACATTGGACATTCAGTTGTTAACTAGGCATGGCTTTCCAACTAAGCTTATTTGATTCCTAGCTCCAGCCGAGAGGGGCCGCTGCCCCCTAACCTGGTTTTTGCCTATGAGTATTAGGAATCTGAAGGCCGAGCTTTTCATCGATTACTGATTTTTACACGAAGTTAATTCTTACTACAGAGCTCTATCATTTTTTAGGTAGCTCCAAGATATTACTATTTATTGGATGGTCTCTTTATTATTTTTAGGAAGGTACATCAACTATTGACTTTGATAACAACAACCATATAAATATTATTACAAACGTTTCTCCAAGTTGTACAGAATTTTTACACATATTAAAAGGATATTATATGGATATTGACATGAAGATGAATGAAAGTAAGCAACGAGTTTAGATTGACTAGAGCAAATGAAAGATATGTTTGACTTGATGCGAATGGACAACAAACACTTCAACGACAAAGAAATTTAGTGTTCTTTAAGTCTATTGTGTCTTATAATTATGTTAAAGGTCCCCGTAGCAAGTATTCTTGAAATTCTTCTTTCATTTAACTTTTTGTCTCTAAATTTCTTCATAGAAACATACAATCATAGTTTAAAGTGTGGAAGTCACAATTTGAATTTTAAAAAAAAGAAAACAAAAAAATACAAAAGTTTGTCGACTTATACCTTGGGTATATGTCAACATAAAGTAGTTACATTGGAAAAGTAAAAGCAGAAATGGTAGAAGGACGTTTTGCACTTTGGATCATTCCTTCTATAAGCAGGTAGCCTAATCACCTTGGCCTTTCTTATCTACTTCCATCCCTAATTCTGGCATCTCTGATCATTGTCCTCTAATTCTCTTTTGCCTTATAGTTTTTGTGGAAAGAAAATCCTCATTTTTTTAATATATCGACTAAACATAATGATTTTGAGAAAACTTCTTCGCAAGGTTGGTATAGTCCTATTTACGGTAATCCTATGTACATGTTACGGGATAAACTTAAGAAAAACAAAGGAAGCACTGAAGATCTAGGTTGCATTAACTTTTGGTGAGGTAAATAGTAGGGTTTTCAATATTAGAAAAGATCTTGAAAAGTCAGGAAGATCTATTATCCCGTCCAAGTAGCTTGACCTTATTTGCAATTGAAGATGAAATAAACATAATACCGATTAAAGCCTTACAAGATGATATAGATATGATAAGACGAAAGCTTGGAAATAAATATTTTGAATCAGGTGACAGAAACACCACTTTATTCCACACTGCATTGAATTTGAAGTAAACAAAATCAAAGAGGATAAATATAAGATAAAGATGAATCGGATGAATAAGGTGATACTAATAATTATAATAATTTAATGCATAAGTATATAAAATAATTGGAACATAGATATAACAGAATAATAGCAGCACAGATAATGGCAGAATAATAAAAAGCAGAGATAGAACAACATAGATTTACCCAGCTTGAGCAAAACCCTGCATACGTACTACTCCTAAGGTTTATACTAGAAATTAAATAGTCATAAGCTTACACACATAAACTTACGACACCCGCTATCGATTAACCTAACTCTATGCTCAAGACCCTGCCATAACTCAACCATTGAGTTACGAATTGTCGAATTACACCACCATAGTTCGTCCCCTAGTCACACGACTAGAAAATTACAAGAATTTAAAAGGAAAATAAAAATTAAAAATAACTAAAATAATAAAACCCTAATTTATAAACTAAAAGCCTTATATAATAATTAGAAACCCCAAGGAAAATAAAAAGGCTGGCCCAAATATATTGAAGTAAAAAACCGATCCCATTTATCCTTTTATTTCTTCGGCCTTTATCTCTTTCGTTTGCGTTAAAAAAAATGGCTGCCTTTCTTCTTCGATCTGAAATTAGGGCTTTATGCAGTGAAGTCGCCTCTCTTTATTAAATCGGTTGAGTTGAGTGATTGTCCTTGCGTTGCCTTCTCAACCGTCTTCTAGCTTCGATTTGCTTTCGCTTGCTTCACTACGTCAAGTTCGATGTGAATGAATCTGGTATGCAATTTTGCTTCTTTACTTTCTTTGATATGCTTGAACTCGATTGATCTGAAAGCCGATGATGTTAATGGTTTGTATAGGATTCGAATATAATTTCTTTTGAATATATTTACTTGAATTCGTCAATTGACTTTTGTCGGCCATTGATTTTTGATTGAACGCTGGTGATTTGTACTGACTAGTTCAAATTCGTATATTTTGCGTTTACTTCGTTATCACATCTTTGATTTTGAACTTGCTCGATTCTTTGTCACTACAACTTTGAATTCTCTGGCATTTAAACTTGACTTTAGCCGTTGTTTAGTTCTTTTCTCTTGTGGCATCTTTGATTTCGGCACTTGACATTGTGATAATATTTTTGAGATGAAATTTTGCTTCGAACTTGTTATTAACTAGCTTTGACTCATTGACTTTGTTTGAAACTGCTACTTAAACATGCCTTGATTTTCAGAATTGCTTGCATTGTAGTTGTATCGCGACTCAAGTAAATATATGTGAGATTTGATTACACTTGTTCGATTGAAACTGTCCTGTACCATTATGTCTTTGAGCTTTTGATAATTGCTTGAGTTCGAATCACTTGATTTTGTTGTTGCAACTTGGTTTATTGTATACATGTATATATGTAGTCCTGACTGTCTTCATTGAGTTTATCATGGTTTGTTGTCAGTGCACATGTCCTTGGTTCTCTAGTCCTGTAGCATTGTGTCCTAAGTTGTTGTAGTGTTGCAGTCTGATATGCTAGCTCTCGAATGTGTATCACCATGTGTACACTTGCATACTTTTTTTCAAGTTGAATCTGGATTGATACACTTGAGTCTATCTGGTCTGAATCTCTGGTTTTCAATTGAACTTGTTCATTTGGAAATTGTGAGTCTGACCATATTGTTTCACTTGAATTTGTGTTGCATGTGTCTTGTTCTCGAGTCATGTATCGGTGTATATCTGGTTATCACTGCTGTGTGGTTCGATGCACTTGAATATGCCTTCATCATTGGTGTTGCTTCATTAGTTCACTGTATTGATAATTTTGAATTTTGTCTTGCCTACTCTGATGTGCATTGTATATTCCTATTTTGAAGTTTATTGCTATGTTCTGGTCATTACATTGCTTTGACTCATTTCTGGTTTGCATTGCGTTGATGTGCACTGACTTGAGTTTTATAGGCAATCATGTAAAATGTTGTCATGTGTGTATTTTGTATATAATTATTGAAGTCAAGTTTCTGCTTCATTGTTTCTTGTGCACTTATGGTTCTTCAAGTGTACTTTGTTTTTGTATTGCACCTGTGTTGAATCCATCTTATAGCTCGAGTTTGACCTTGTGCTAATGTCATGACTTTATTTATATTGCATTTGAGTTGAACCTATCTTTTAATTGGGTTTGACCTTGTGCTCACCTATCCCTGCAGTTTTACCAAGTGTATATCGGTATGCACGGCCTTGTGACATGTACAGTGATGCACTGTGCATATCACAGGTTGTTCATGTATGATGAATTCAAACTAAAATAATGACGAACAACCAAAATAACCGAGGCAAATAATATTTTCAAAAACACAACTTATTTTGCATTGAATAATTCATTTTGTTTAATTTTACTGCGTCAGTGTTTATTTTGCAGATAACTCAGATGCTAGATTCAATCCGGAATAGAGTTGAAGATTGAATACGAGTTAATGAGTGATATGTTGTGAGGATAGTTTTATAAATTGAAATGTATTGTAATTGAAATTTTGTATATATAGTGAGATCACAAATTTGTACTATTCAAAATTGTAATAAAATATTTGTTTGAATAAAATATCTGTTTGAAATTGAATTCTATGTTATTTATTTTATTCAGCAAATATTTATTTGATTCTGTGAAAATAAAATAGTACAATAATAAATACATTTAAATGAATATATATATATATATATATATATATGTTTATTATCATCAAACAAAAATCATATATTGACATATTTAACAATTCACTCCTCTCTCATTCATTAATTACTTTGAATTTTTGCTCAACGACATAGTTCCGTACTAACATTTCATATATGCCAAATGTTTTTCTACCTATCATATCAGACTATCAAACATAGACTCTTTCAGTCTTTATTGCTTCTAGTTCTACATTACCTAAAGAGATTGAAGAGGCTCTTTTTAGCATGAATATCCACTTGCTCTGATGGGCCAGATAGCTTCAATGCATATTTTTTCAAGAACACCTGGAAGCACATATATTCCATATTTAACAGTACCATTACTCATTTCTTTAATAGTAACAAAATGTTAGGAGGTATAAACAAACTTAGCTATGATACAAAATCAGCTATTCCTCAATCTATCCAACAATTTAGACCTAAAACTTGTTGCTTTGTGTATAAATGTATTACTGAAGTAATGGTTCATAGATTAAAACCCGTGCTACCAAATCTTATTTCTTATAACCAGACTGCCTTCCTAAGTGACAGAAATATCACAAACAATATATTACTCACTCATGAACTTCTAAAGGTTACAGTACAAGAATATTTCTCCTAGGTGTATATTGTGGTTCGACATACAAAAACCATATGATTCTATTGGATGGCTATTTCTCTTTCTACTAAAGGCACAAGGCAAGGTGACCCTCTTTCTTGCTATCTCTTCATAATTATAATGAAAGAATTGCACTGCCCGTCAAACGGGTTGGGTTGGGTCTAAATGGGTTGGATCGAGTTTGACCCAACTCATTTATGACCCATTTTCTTTTATCCATTTATGACCCAACTCATTTATGACCCAATCCACTTAATACATGGGTTACCCATTTAACCCATTTAAAGATTTAAATTCAATTTGACTAATAAAAAACGAATAAATATAAAATAATTCTAATTCTAGTTTTTATGTTTTGAGATCCGATGAAAATTTAAAATTTTAATTTTAATTCTAATTTTCATCAAAAGTCAAATATAGGAATAAGGTAGCTTATTATTTTCTAAGTACAACTGTCAGTCTCCTTGGAGAACTACAGTGTGCGTTCACACGATAAAGTAATCGAGTGTTTCATACTGTCCGTAATTTAGGTAGAAGTTAATCGGTCAAAGTCTCGTTTAATTCCGAGTTAGAACGAAGGAATTATTGCAGTTCGAACAAAAAAAATAGCCGCTTCTGCATTAGGCGGAGTTCAAATATAGGGATATGGTAGCCTTTTATTTTCTAAGTACAACTGTCAGTCCCCTTGGAGAACTACAGTGTGCTTTCACACGATGAAGGATCCGAGTGTTCCATAGTGTCCGTAATTTAGGTGGGAATTGATCGGTCGAAGTCTCACTTGATTCTGAGTTAGAACTAAGGAGTTATTTCAGTATGAACAAAAAAACAGTGGCTTCTACATTAGGCAGAGTTCAATATGCAGATGTGGTAGCCTTTTATTTTCTAGTTCAACTGTCCGTCCTCTTGGAGAACTATAGCATGCGTTCACACGATGAAGTATCCGAGTGTTCCATACTGTCCGTATTTTAGGTGGGAGTTGATCTATCGAAGTCTCGCCTGATTCCGAGTTAGAACGAAGTAGTTATTGCAGTCTGAACAAAAAAAATAGCCGCTTCTACACTAGGCAGAGTTCAGTATGTAGATATGATAGCCTATTATTTTCTAAGTACAACTGTCACTCCCCTTGGAGAATTACAGCGTGCGTTCACGTGATGAAGTATCCAATTGTTCCATACTGTCCGTAATTGAGGTGGAAGTTAATCGGTCGAAGTCTCGCTTAATTCTGTGTTAGAACGAGAGAGTTATTGCAGTCTTGAACAAAAAAAATAGCGGCTTCTGCACTAGGTGGAGTTCAAATATGGAGATGTGGTAACCGGTTATTTTCTAAGTACAACTGTCAGTCCCCTTGGAGAATTACAATATGCATTCACATGATGAAGTATCCAAGTGTTCCATACTGTCCGTAATTTAGGTTGGAGTTGATCGGTCAAAGTCTCGCCTGATTCCGATTTAAAAATAAGAAGTTATTGGAGTCTGAACAAAAAAATAGCCGCTTCTACACTAGGTGGAATTCAAATATGCAGATGTTAGCCTATTATTTTTTAAGTACAACTGTCAGTCTACATGAAAAATTATAACGTATGTTCAAAATTCTTATTTTTCAAATTTATATTAAAATTTAATGTTTTTTATAAATGGGTATATGGGTTACCCATTTATAACCCTTTTAAAAATGGGTCAACCCAACCCGTAACCCATTTTATAATATTCATAAATGGGTTAACCCAACCCATTTATAAGTAGGGTAAATGGTTGGGTCAAATTTTGACAGGTCTAATTATTCCAAACTATAAACACCATATGATTACTTCTCTGATGTTTGTTGATGATTTGGTGATCTTTGCCAGACCTAGTTCACAATCAATCAATGGGATTTGGACACCTTGCAAAACTTCCACATCCTAACAGGGTTATAAATCTATAAAAGAAAATCATATGTTCTTATTGTTGAGCTAACCACGCAAGAAAAATCATCTATAACCTCACTGTCTACTTTATAGCCTATGCCGCTAGCTGATGTTTATCCGGGCATCCCTCCTCCAGATTCACTACATCCCAAATGTTGCCCTATTTATGAGAATGCTATTGCTAAGATAAAATGCGAGCCAACTAATATGTTATCCCGGGCTACAAGATTAATAATTACAATTAATGCAATATTGGTTTCCATGACTTCTTAATTTGTCTTGAATGTTCATCATGCTTAAGAAACTTATTTGTATGATAAATAAAGGCCAAATTCATTTGTTTTGGCATAGTGATTGTTTTCAAGCAAACATGTCCCAATCTCATTTAAGAAACTCTACGTTCCAAAATCAAAAGGAGTTCTTGGCATTATAAACATACAATCATGGAATCCTGCAGCTGCTTCAAATTTTTTTAATACAATACTTATTAGAAAATAACATACGGATTCAATTCATCACAAAGAAGTATCTTATAGAAAAACATTTCTAGACTAAATTTGGCTAATTATTCCAACTAGATGTGGAGTTTTCTCATGAATTTAAGACTAATTTTTTGCCTCAAATAGAATATTTACCTTCTTCTACAAACAAAAAAGCATTTTGGCACACTTCTTGGTCTGGTAATAGCAATATTCTTTACGATTTTCTTTCCTACGATCAGAGAAAGGCATCCAGTATTCCTAAAAATGCTCTTTCTTGGAATTATATTCATGATGATTCCGTTTAGTTTCCTCATTATAGTAGCACATAAATTTGGGGGCTTTGGTAACTTATCAAGCACCTCTCATTCATTAAGGCAGATGCTGATGTTATTTGGACAAAATAACATAAACTGTTAGAAGTCATATCAATTTTTTAATTAGTCAATAGAATATGTTCCTATTAATGTGTTAAGTGGTGATTAAGATCCACATCTATAGGTCAGTGAGTGTTAGCACCAGAATTGTTCACTAACACCCTTAAGAGAGATTGTGTAGAAAGATTAATGACGAAAGTAAATTTAAACAGAGAACAGTATGCTAAATTAAATGCAAAGATTAGAACACCAGATTTATAGTGGTTCGGCGTAATTGCCTACGTCCACTTTGAAGTTAATCTTTATTGCTTTACTCAACAATTTATTACAGATACAATCCGTACGCCAGCTATTTGAGTACAACTGCTAGGTAAAAAGGATAAGTCTTGAATGAGTCTTGAATGCAGTAGAGTCTCCCTGGTGTTCCCCCCAAAAAAGGTCCATTTCATTGTGCCCCTGCTCCTCTATTTAGAGACGAAGATGAGTTGGACTTCCCTAGCGGACCTGGTAGCAAGATACCTCGTCCCGTGGTGAGTGACTTTTGTATGTCGAGCCACAAATGTCGAACGGCAAATGTCGAGCCATGTCTCTAAGCCGAACGAGGAAATATGTTGAGTGAAATGTGTAAGCTGAACGAGATCCGATGCCGATCGAGAGGAGATGCCGAACGGCATGCTTGTGCCGAGCGAGGCCATGTGCCGAACGAAGCTGGAATGCCGAATGAGGCTGGAATGCCAAACAAGGCATGAATGCCGAACGAGGCTGGAATGCCGAACGAGGCAGGAATGCCGAACGAGGCTAGAATGTCGAACGAGGCTGGAATGCCGAACGGGACATGAATGCCAAACGAGGCTGGACCGAGCAAGGATGGAATGCCGACCGAGGCTGCAATGCCAAACGGGGCATGAATGCCGGATGAGGCTGGACCGAGCAAGGCTGGAATGCCGAGCGACCTAGTTAAGCCGAACGACCCAGTTGTGCCGAGCGACCTAGTTGTGCCAAACGACCCAGTTATGCCGAACGACCTAATTGTGCCGAACGACCCAGTTGTGCCGAACGACCTAATTATACCGAACGACCCAGTTATACCGAACGGCCTAGTTGTGCCAAACGAGCCTTCCACATCAAGTCTCTATTTACCTAGTCAAGCCACTATGTAACACTTGCCCCCAAAGTGTATCATGTGGACGAACATGACATGCTTTGAATCATGAGCATTCCACACACTCCTTTAAGCTCTTGCTTTGTTTTCTCGATAGTAGCTTCTCCTGAATGCCGAACGAGGCATTGTATGCCGAGCGAAATGCTAATGCCGAATGAGGGAGGTTCTTTGACTGGTTCTATCGGTCGCTATCCCTTCGACTTCTCTTCTCTCAATATAAGCCGAGATTTCTTCTTCTTCTCTCTTTTACTTTTACCTCCGCTCTTCAGTACTTACGAGATCGCTTCTTAACAGACTTCAGAGAATTATCTACTCTTCCCTTCCCTTCTCAAACACCATACGCTGCCTCACTACCTTCCCCAATCAATCGAACCTAATTAGAGCCGTGCCCCCTACTATAGAATCTTCCCGAGCTTCGACTCATTTCCTAGGTAAAAACGTTTCCCTTAAACACTTTACCCCGATTAGGAAACCTAGCACGAGGTTCGAACTCGTGGATCTCTGCAAAATTGAGATCAATAGTAACCGCATGGAGCATGAGGAGTTAAGGAAGAAGCATGGGTGTTTTAAAGAAGTTTAGGGCTAGGGAGGAGAGAAGAGGATGATAGAGGTGTTTGAAGGAGGAATTTGGTGGAAGACGTACTGAGGTGGCTCCGCATGACTTCCTTATGCCGAGCGATGGAGGGGAAGTACTATAGTGAAATTGGAGTTAAG
The DNA here is from genome assembly GCA_030765085.1 of Allium cepa. Taxonomy (NCBI): domain Eukaryota; kingdom Viridiplantae; phylum Streptophyta; class Magnoliopsida; order Asparagales; family Amaryllidaceae; genus Allium; species Allium cepa. The sequence continues at coordinate 560,097,869 of CM060941.1, read as the reverse complement.
GTTTAGTGTGCCAAGCGATGCGACTCGGCACGGCCACGGCTCGGAATGATTACCTCATGCCAAAAGAGGTAGGAGGGAAAGTGGAGGAGAAGTAGGAGCTGGGAAGAATGCCGAGCGATGCGGCTCGGCGTGAGTGTGGTTCGGTATGACTCCTTTATGCCGAACGATGAAGAGGACAGTTGGCAGAGTGGCGTGCCGAACGACATCGCTCGGCATGTTTGCGATTTGGCATGTCTTGCTGCATGCCGAACGGTGATAATGGTGGTAGGTGAGTGTCGGTGTTGAGGGTAGAATGTCGAGCGAGGTGGCTCGGTATGATTGTGGTTTGGCACGACTAGTTGAATGCCGAATGATAAAGTGGTTAGGTAGGAGGGTTGTGTACAACAGCAACACCAGTCAAACCTAATGCATAATTGACTCAACACATATTTTATGCCTGAACATACGATAATGAACAGGGACAGACTCAAACAACAAAGCATATCGGACAATCCAGACTGATAAATCCCGTGTTTAAACAATTGAAAACTTGAACTTAACTTGCTTGACAGTTAATAACCTTTCAAATGCAGTTACGACGTATTAGTTCCATCGGGGAATGATCGTCCGCACTTGCCCCCAGTCGGACATACAGCTTGCAACGGATTCATGTGCTGGATTGGCAGCATGCCACCATTCAACTCATTTCTTTGAGACGTGTTGTAGTATATCGAGATTGCCCCACCGCAACTGCATCCAAGCAACCATGCATTCATTTACGGCACTTGCATTCTTTTCATGAGTGTCCTTTTCAGGCTTCTGACTCCGGGAGATATCCGCTACATTTATCGCTTCAAGAGACGGTTTGATAGCCCATCTTTTATATTCCTCAAGCCACATAGTAAATGCCAAATCCTGACCAGGGCATGAAGCAAATTCACCCAATACAAGCAAGAGTGGTTCTACGTGCATTGTCCCCCTGGTTTTGCCAGGAGATGGGTAAAAGGAAGTGAGTTCCTTTTCTGAATCTATACTTGAATTTGGTGAAATTTTCATCTTTTTTGACCCTTCGTCTACTTTCACAGGTATTAACCCTCGTCCCGAGGGCCTCAGATATTCTGAAGCTGTCGAAGCCATCCAGCTCTCCTTGCAAAAGACCGGGACATCAGGTCTCTGATTTCGAATGAGTCGTTCATGAAATTTAGGTTACTGGAGGAAGGTCGTCGAATAAGCCTCCCTCAAGGTGTTACCATAACCAGGCTTGCTTCGGGCAAAGGAAAAAAGCAGGCCAAGTCTTCAGGACGTAACGCCCCTGACACACTAGAGGAGAGGGAGGTTAAAGAAACCGAAACGCCCGAGGTGTAGGGCGAAAATGTTAGTCCATCTCGGGACCTCATAGTTGAAGTTCATGACATTGAAACGCCGCCTTCCCCTTCGAAGAGGAAGAAGAAACTGACATACAAGCTGAGGAAGAAAACAGTGAGCAGAACTTCTAAAGTTACCCTTATTCCAGCGGAGAAAGAAGTTTCCTCGCAGCACTTAGAAAGTTCTCTGAAAGGCCTGTCGAACCTCACCATACCTGAAGATCTGCTCAACTATGGTTTTGACGATCCAGAGGCCCTTAAGCTTCATTCGCCCACGAGAGGCGATATAAGCGCTCAAGCCTAAAACCAGGAAGATAAAACTCCTATTAGTAAAGAAACTGGTCCGTCGGGGGGAAACACTAGGACACACGCAAACACATGCACTTCACCTTGCACTTAACCTTTTGTCATCACTCTACTCTTTGCTAACACGACATTTCTTAAACTCTATGTAGGTGACATGAGGCGCACACATGGACTTGACCGCCTCCGTGGTTCATCGATTTTTCACCAATCCGGTAGGGATTCGGGTTCCGGCAAGCGTCGAGATAGAGAAAACTAAGGCGATCGAGACTACCACCGTCGAGAATCGTCCTACCAAAGAAAGATTTATAGTCAGTCCTCCTACCCTCGTGATCCTCCTTCACAGCCGGAGCATAGCAAAGAGAAAACTACACATAAGGGTCCCAGCCTAAGGCCCATCGGGATCAACACTCCGGTTCATCAAGTACCAGGCAATCTCGAGATCCCTACAGAACACCTGCAGTCTCCAAGCAGACTCCACTTGCTCCTATATCTGATCCGTCGGTCGCTGAGTGACTTGCTAAGATTAAAGCCTCGTTTCCAACGATATGCTTTGATGGCTTAAAATTTCTTCCGGCGATTCACCAGATTCCAGGGCATGTCAAGCAAAGTGTTATTGCTTGCACTAACGATGTCTATGTTCAGGACGATGCGTTCGTGCACTTAGCCGAAAAAGTTTCAGAAGTCTCCATAGAGCGTCAGCATGAGATCAATCACCTGAAGCTTGAGGCTATCCATGATAAAGACATTATTAAAGCTCAGGACGAAGAGCTTGCTTCTTATAAATCTCAGCTTCAAGCCGCCCAGCAGAGCGCTAAAGATACTACCGAGGTCGTCTCTCGTTTGGAGTCAACCCATAAAAAAGAAATTGACGAGACGGTTCCACGTTGTGGGCCCCTAGCTTTATAGAAGGACTCGGTGCAGAAAGAAAGGGATGCATTTGCCTTTCGAGTTAAAGAAATGGAGGAGCAACTCTGCAAAGAAAGAGAAGAGAAGACTGCTGCCCAAGAAGAGTCGCAATGATATTGCGAAGAGATCTTTGCTACCCGACTTCTAAAGGCGAAGTTTGATTATGAACTTTCTAAAGTCGAGATGCTAAAGGATGTAGCCCGTCAAGAAGGCAAGAAAATAGCATCTGCGGAGATTGACTCTCGCCCGGAGGCGGCTAAAGAGGCTGGTAGGGAGGAGGTCAAATGCATGTTCGACCCATTGATTGCAGAATTCAATGCGCACGTCCTCATGCATCGAGACTTAACTTTTCTGGATGAGGGCTTCCTCGAATTCCTACCTGAGGCATGGGAGACTTTAATAAAAATCATGAAGGTCGAACTTGGCACCGAGGAGGTAGATGAAGATGCTTTAATAAAATAATTTATTAAGGGGAACGAGCTTTCAGACCTGTCTGCGGGGAAAGCTCTTTACTGCAAAGGTTCCTCCTCATCAAAAGGGAAAGATGTCATTGCTGGTCCATCTAGGACCGAGTCTCCAGCTCGTGCTCCTACTCAGTCGGCCGACCGGTCGATACTTGGTCCATTTGAGCAACATATTGGTTACGACCCGGAGGACCCCGACCTTGGCGTTCACATTCTATCTCCCATTCCTGAGGGTGAGACCCCTCGGACGGTTGAGAGTCAGCCCAAAGCTGGTAGATAGACCTTTACTTTAACATTCCAAGAATTGTCATTTTTGACGAGAGGCTATTGTATTATAATGTTTGTTTTCCATGATTTTGCACATGCCGTTCTGATCCTGAGCCCACTCCGAGGAGCGATAACGCCGAGGAGGTTAAGGGAAAAACAAGTGAGGCTACTTACGCAGGGAAGGCTCCCGGTCCAGATGCTCAGGTGATAGGGGCGTTTGATGAGGATAAGTCCCAGACTTCATCTCCCATCGAGGGAAGTTATGAAATCAAGATCACAAGCGTCTCTGAACATACTTTTAAAATGAGCATGAAGGAGCAGCTCGAGGAGGAAAAGAAAACGACGACCGAGATTAAAGTCGAGCCTCGAGTCATGATCTAGATGATCCTCTGAATAAGCCGTTGAAGGTCACCCTCCCTGGCGGGTTTAGGCCAGTGGAAGTTACCCCTACTTCTTTAACTGTTACCTTCCCATCAAAGAAAATTACCAAGGGAAAAACCACAGAGAGGAGTCTTCTGGGAAGAAGTCGAAGAAGTCGAAGAAGTAATTGTTACTCTCGTTCAACGAGAGTTAGTTTAGATTATGTAATTATTTTTATTTATTTTTGTAGCCCATTAAATAGACTTTTGACTCCGAATTTTGAAGGAGTTGTAGTATAAACTTATAAAGCTTAGTTTTTTTTGTCTTTCAAAAGACTTTTATTCAGCGTTCTATGTGATTGTGGCCGAAACCCAAGCTATTGTGAGTTACATAAACTTATCAATTTATCTTCATATAACTTTGAAATTCTTTGGTGTTTTTCATCATGTATTCCATGCTTCAACATTTAGAATATTTTTTAGTTTGTACGTCGGGGACTTGATGACTTCAAGTCATTCATGTCTTGGCTCGCACTCCGGGAACTTAAAGAATTCAAACCGTTTATACTCCAATCCGCACTCTGGGGATTTAGGGGACTCCAGTCCGCACTCCATGGACTTAGAGATTTTTAAGCCGTTTATACTCTAGTCCGCACTCAGGGGACTCAAAGTACCCCAGTCCGTACTCAGGGGAATTGGAGATTTTTCATCGTTTATACTCTGGTCCGCACTTAGGGGACTCAGAGTACTCCAGTCCGCACTCAGGTGACTTAGAGATTTTGAGTCGTTTATACTTTGGTCCGCACTCAGGGGAATCAGAATACTCCAGTCCGCACTCAGGGTACTTGGAGATTTTGAGTCATTTATACTCTGGTCCGCACTCAGGGGACTTGGAGATTTTGAGTTGTTTACACTCTGGTCCGCACTCAGGAGACTCAGAGTACTCCAGTCCGCATTCAGGGGACTTGAAGATTTTGAGTCGTTTATAATTTGGTCCGCACTCAGGGGACTCAGAGTACTCCAGTCCACATTTAGGGGACTTGGAGATTTTTAGTGCTCGTGCACATTCGTACGTCAAACAGAATAATGTACCTCTCAGTTGTTTGCCACAGAGTTATCATACACAGAAACATCAATAATCCATGGGAAAAAATGGCTTCAAGCCTTTATTAATACAAACAAGCTAAATTGTCTTATTACATACCGTAAACTAAGAATAAAAACATGCTGGAAATAACTGCAAATATGAAAGAAATGAACTAAGTATAATAATGCCACAAATGCTCGTTATTCCATGCTCGGGGGAGTGTCGCACCATCAACGGTCGCTAGCTTGAAAGTTCCTTCTCCAAGCTTCCGTTCAATGACGTATGGACCTTCCCATGCGGGGGTCATATGTGATGGGACTGGGAAAACTCGTTTCAAAACGAGGTCACCCACATCGAAGATTCTCGGTCGGACCTTCTCATTATAATATCGAGCGACTCAATGTCTGTATGTGGCCGCTCTTAAATTAGCTTCTTCGCGTTTTTCATCAATGAAGTCCAGTGATTCAAGCAAAAGATCCTGATTCGATTCAGAGTCATAATAAGTTACCCGATGTGATGGAACTTCAAGTTCTATGGGTATAATAGTTTACATGCCATATGCCAATGCGAATGGAGTGTGGCCTATCGTGGACTTGTGGGTGGTTCTATAAGCCCAAAGCGTTGTTGGAAGTTCATCCGTCCACTTACCTCTAGCCTTTTCCAAACTCTTTTTCAACATGGACTTGATTATTTTATTCACGGCTTCCACTTGTCCATTGGCTTTCGGATGAGCAACTGCTGCAAACTTTTTCTAATACCATATCTTTGGCAAAACTCTTTGAACTCTTTGCTTTCGAATTAAGTTCCATTATCTGTAATGATGGTCCGTGGAAGGCCAAAACGACATATAATATTTCGTACAACGAAATTAATGACCTTTTTGGTGGTGATAGTGGCAAAAGGCTCTACTTCTTCCCACTTGGTGAAATAATCGACTGCAACTATGGCATAATTCGCACCACCTTTGGATATGGATAAGGAACCGACTATGTCGATCCCCCACATTGCAAACGGTCAGAGATTAACCATTTGTATGAGTTCCGTCGGCGAAGCTCTCGGGATTTTTCATATTTCTAACATTTGTCACATCTTCTCACATAGTCTACGGCATCCCGATTTACAGACAGCCAATAGTATCCATAGCGGAGTATTTTCTTTGCTAATGTCTTCCACCCAGTATGGTCGCCACATTCTCCTTCATGGACTTCCTTCGGGACTCATTTTATCTCATCATGGGCTACGCACCGGATTAAGGGGGTCGAGAATCCCCTCCAATACATTACCTCATCCTGCATTACATATCGCGAAGCCTTACGAATGGCTTGTCGTCTCTCGCTTCTTCTTTCGGGTACGACCCCGTGTAACAGGTATTGCTTGAACGGGGTCATCCATGATTCTTTATCGATTTCTATTTCTAACATGAAATCTACCTCCATCATATTTATGCTCGGAACATGTAAGGTTTCAACGGGAAACAATCCTATTTGTTGCGCATCGCCAGTGCTCGCAAATTTTGCCAACGAATCGGCTACTCTGTTTTGTTCACGCGGGACATGTGAAATATCATAATACTCCAGATTCACTAGCAGCTCTTGAACCCACACCAGGTATGGGTCAAGTTTCTATCCCTTTGCTTGATAGTCCCCCCGAACTTGGTACACCACCAGTTGTGAGTCACAAAAGATTTCAATCGATCTTATCCCCAATTCTCGGACAAGTCTCAAGCCAGCAAACAATGCTTCATACTCGGCTTTGTTATTTATTGCTGGGAATTCAAGCTTCAAAGCATAACAAACTGATCGGTTTTCGGGAGTCACAAGAACTATGCCAGCCCCAGAACAACGGTCGTTAGATGCCCCATCGGTGTACATCTTCCATCGAATGGGAGGTATGACATTGTGACCGTTTGATTCGTCTGACATGGTGAATTCAGTAATGAAGTCTGCTAGCGCTTGCCCTCGTATGGCCCTTCGTGGCAGGTAGGTAACAACGAACTAAATTAACTCGATATTACATTTTAACATCCTTCCAGAGGTTTCTGGTCATTGGAGTACCTGCCACAAGGGTTGATCAGTGTAAACACTGATTGAGTGTGTCTGAAAGTATGGACGAAGCTTGCGTGATGCAATCACCCAGCGGTAAGCTAGTTTATCAATCTTAGGATAATTTCTTTCTGCCCCCATCAAACGTTTACTGACATAATACACTGGCTTTTGAACTTGGTCCTCCTCGCGAACCAAAGTCGTACAGATAGCGTGCTGGAATACAACCAGGTATACATACAGCATTTCATGGTCAATTGGTTTTGATAACACCTGTGGACTTTATAAATGTATAACCAGAGCTCGGAATACTTCCTTACAGTCGGATGTCCACTCGAAATTTCTCTTTCCTTTCTTTATCACATCGAAGAAAGGAATACATTTATCCATAGCTCTAGATATGAATCGACTCAGCGCGACCACCTTTCCATTCAAGCTTTGTACTTGCTTTATAGTTCTGGGCACTTGTATGTCCCGAATAGCCTGAATCTTCTTCGGGTTAGCTTCAATTCCCTACGCATTCACAATGACACCCAAGAATTTCCTTGACGCGGCGCCAAAAGAATACTTCAAAGGGTCGATTTTCATCCCATGATGCCTGAGTATGTCAAACATCTCTACTAAGTCTCAAATGTTTGACTATCGTGACTTCACAAGCATGTCATCCACATAGACTTCCATCATTCTACCAATCTGATCTTTAAACATTCGGTTCACCAGACGCTGATAAGTTGCTCCTGCATTTTTCAATCTGAAGGGCATCACGACATAACAATATAACCCAACGTCCATGACAAAACTGGTGTGTTCTTGATCTAGAATGTGCATCGGGATTTGATTGTATCCCGAGTATGCATCCATAAATGACAGTAGTTTGTGGCCGGCCGTTGAATTAACCAGCTGGTCGATTCTAGGTAAAGGGAAACTATTGTTCGGGAGTGCTTTTTTTAAGTCAGAATAACCAACACAAGTTCGCCACTTCCCATTCACTTTCATCACTAGCACAGGGTTAGATACCCATTCAGGGTAGAGGGCGTCGCGGACAAACCCATTGGCTTTGAGTTTGTCCACGTCCTCTCTCTAAGGGCGGGGGATCTCTTCGGGTCCATGCCTCTCCGTTTCTGTTTTACTGGGACGTACTTTGGGTCTATGTTCAACATATGACTCGCAATAGCGGGAGAAATCCCGCACATATCAGAGTGTATCCAAGCAGAAACGTTCAGGTTCGCTCGGAGGAAATCAGTAAGATCCTTGGCCAATGACGGGTCGAGTTGCGATCTAATCTTAAAAACTCATGACAGGTCATCCCGGCCGACTGGAATGTCAATCGTCAGCTCAGCAAGTGCTGCATTCGCTTCACTGGGTCCTCCATCATCATCTCTCGGATCTATGACTCTATAGATCCGAGAATGTTGCCCGAGCCAGAGCTCAGGCACTACTTGTCAATTATCAGTTTTTTGGATGCGGATGGAGTTGTCTGCAACCTTCCTTTCTCTCTTCGATGATCCTCTCTCAGCTCTGCAACATAACATGCGTGACCGATCGCCTGATCGCCATGCACTACATCGACTCCTTTGTCCGTCGGAAATTTTAATGTCAAATACCATGGGGCCAAAGCTGCCCTAAACTCCTCCAGGGCCGAACGACCCAGAAATACATTGTATAGAGAGTCAACAACCAACACTACGAATGGTAGGATTTGCACTCTCCCACGCTCACCCTCTCCCAGTTCAGCTGGTAAATCGACATACCCCATCGCATCAGTCGCTGCACCATTAAAGCCATGGATACGGACTTTAGATGGCTTCAAGTCTTTTGTCTCCATCTTTATTTGGTTATATTCCTTTTGAAGATGATGTTGACGGAGCTTCCACAATCAACTAAAATTCTTTTGACGTATGCTGGCCCGATCGTCGCAGATATGACCCTCGGGTCGATGGTAGGAGCCTCTACCTTGTCTGCATCTCGACTCCTAAACACTATATCGTCTGTCATCATGCGTTGTTTTTTGCGGGGGTACCATCTTCCACATTCAAACAACATTCATAATCCGCATGCCTTAAGGAGGTAGCATATCGTTCCATCTCCTGTCAATTTTTGTCTGTAGGGTGAGGTCCTCCGACTATACTGTTTATGATCAATCTACCCACGGTTCGGGTATGTTTCTCCGGATGGCATGGAGCCGGCCCGTATCCGAGGTCTGATGTTCCTTTCCTACCCACTTGTGGGTTCTTAACAAATTACTACAGCTTTTTCTTCTTGATCAACTTTTCAATGGCGTCATGGAGTTATCTACACTCCTCAGTATTATGACCGTGAGTCTCATGAAAGAGACAGTACTTCCCCATCCGCTTATGTTCCTCTGTGGACTCCTTTGGGCATGGCTTTCTGTATTGAAAGGTGTTATACATTGATAGATAAATATTTTCAAGAGACGTATTCGGGGGGTGTATTCGTTGTAGGTTGGAATCCTTGGCTTCCATTTCCCTGTTTCTCTTTTCTTTCTAGGATTTCCTTCTCGGACTCTTTAGATTGCCCAGGCTTATTCTGGACGTTGACTTGAACCTTTCATGAGTTGTCACCGGATTGCTTTATGGCGATGTTACTTTTCACAGTCTCCTAAACAGGCCCTGGTGCCTTATCTCGCCTTGTCCATCGAGCTTCCTCCCTCCTTATGAACTGATGAGCTTTCGAATAGAATCGCTTTAACGTAGTTGGGGACTTTCCTACCAACCCATCTCCAAACTCCGAGTTTGGATCTGCATCACGCATTACCGCCATTAAAATTGCATGGTCGTTAGGGTTGCTAACTTCAGTGGCCGCAACGTGAAATCTTTGCAAGTACGCTTTCAGTGACTCTCCTAGGGCTTGGATTACACTTGATAAGGACATCACTTCCTTTGGACGAGTAGTATGTATCCTGAATTGTTTTACAAAGTTCAATGCCAACTCGTCAAAGTTGGATATAGACTGCGGGGGAAGTCGAGTAAACCATATAGTAGCGATTCTTGATAAAGTGATTGGGAAGCACCTACATTTGGTCGTATCATTCGCTCGGGTAGAAATCCATCATCCATTCGTACCTCATTACGTGCTATCTGGGATCAGTCTTCTCTTCGTAGGCCGGTATAGTTGGCATGCTAAACTTCTTGGGATACTCGGCCTATAGGATAGTATCTGTGCAGGGAGTATGACTTCTGGAGACTCCCCAATCTTTGTTGGTCAAGCCTTGGCTCTCTCTCATTAACTGCCTGACCATGGCTGATAAGTCTGGAGTTGGTATGGAGGATGGAAGGTTGGGTTCCGTTCTACGGGATCGCTCGAGTTGATGTGCCCTCTGCTGGTGATCAGCCAAACGTGCATCCTGAAGGCCAGCTTCATTAGGATCTTGGTGAGCCGGGCGTCCGGTCTCCTCACGTACTTGATCCCTGGTTGATCGATCAGTGGCACCTTCCTGTGTAGCTTCAGTCTTACGGTGTCTATGCCTAGGAGGTTCATTGGCTGAGGTCGAGCTATCAGACGAAGAATAAGGAGCATGGCTACCTCCAGCATTCTGATGCTGCTGCTGAGTTAGCTGAGTCACGAGATTAGCGTTGGCTTGAATCTGCTTAGCAAGTTGCCTTCTACTTTTCCTGAGTCCCCTCATCAAATCATTGAACTCCTTCCTGGTGATGACTTCCGTTTGAGTTTGGGCGGTAGTCCCTGTACTTGAATTTGCTTGTTGATTGCTAGGTCCAACTTAATGCCCGCTAGCAATCACGTGAACGTCCGCATTGTGAGAGCTGATCGAGTATGTGGTCTTCCCATAGTAGAGTTGTCGGTCGAAACTCTGAATAGATTCAACGGGAGTCCTATGAGTAGGTCGAATCTCCTTCGAGGGATTTTTTCAATCCAGTAGCCACAAAGTAGATCGTACCGGGCTGGGAATTCGACTCTCAGTGAAAGCACCAGAATATTATCACCAAAATTGGTCACTAACACCCTTAAGAAAGATTGGGTAGAGCGATTAATGAAGAAAGTAAATTTAAACAGAGAACAGTATGCTAAATTAAATGCAACGATAAGAACACTAGATTTATAGTGGTTCGGCGTAATTGCCTACGTCCTCTTTGAAGTTAATCTTTATTGCTTTACTCAACAATTGATTACAGATACAATCCATACACCAACTATTTGAATACAACAGCTAAGTAAAAAGGATAAGTCTTGAATGAGTCTTAAATGCGGCAGAGCCTCCCCGGTGTTCTCCTAAAAAAAGGTCCATTTCACTATGCCCCTGCCCCTCTATTTATAAATGAAGATGGGTTGGACTTTCCTAATGGGCCTAGTAGCAAGATAGCTTAGCCCGTGGTGAGTGATTTCTATGTGCCAAGCCACAAATGCTGAACGGCAAATGCCGAGCCATGTCTCCAAGCCGAACGAGGCAGTATGTTGAGTGAAATGTGTAAGCCGAACGAGATCCATTGCCGATCGAGGGGAGATTCCGAACGGCATGCTTATGCCGAGCGAGGCCATGTGCCGAACAAGGCAGGAATGCTGAACGAGGCTGGAATGCCGAACGAGGCATGAATGCCGAACGAGGCTTGAATTCCGAACGAGGCTGGAATGCCGAAAGGGGCATGAATGTCGAATGACGTTGGACCGAGGATCTAATGCCGAACGAGGCTGGAATGCCAAACGGGGCATGAATGCTGAACAGGGCATGAATGACGAACAAGGCTGGATCGAGCGAGGCTGGAATGCCGAGCGACCTAGTTATGCCGAATGACCCAGTTGTGCCGAGCGACCTAGTTGTGTCGAACGACCCAGTTCTACCGAACGACCTAGTTGTGTCGAACGACCCAGTTCTGCCGAAAGACCTATTTATGCCGAACGACCCAGTTATGCCGTATGACATAGTTGTGCCGAACGAGCCTTCCACATCAAGTCTCTGTTTATCTGGTCAAGCCACTGGGTAACAGTGAGTAACTGTTTTTAGTCTATTTAAAGCTTTATTATTCCTATCTTTCAATTAAGTAAATAACAATGTAGCTCTATTTTGTTTAACATTGTATATCTCTCTCCCTTCTCTATGTGAAATCCTAACATGGTATCAAAGCTAGGTAGAGAGAGGGCGAGAGCTAGTTGGGTAAAAGTAACGAGAGTTAAAAAAAAATAAACCGCACCGTTGCTCTGTTCCAGTATATTTACTCTCTATAGTAAATTACAAATCTCCTCACCCAATTGGAAGAAAATCATGCCTTGATATTATAAGTGAGATTGCCATGCCCTCCGGAGTTCACGCTGCTCTTAGATTTGAGTGATTGCATCGATTCTGATATATGCATGTCTAACGTTAACGAATTTGGAGTACGCTAACTTGGTTGAAGGAGAGTGATGCTCAGTTTTAGACTACTTTGAAATGCTTTTCTGATTTGAAGTCGGTCGGATGAATTGAAATCGCCGATGCTTGGAACTCATTTTGTAGTTGGTTTCATCTGTTGCTCTTGAGTGCTTTGAGTTTGGCTAATGGCCTGAGGCATCTCCTGTCACTTGTCATTGCTGCAACTTGGACTTGTTGATGCTATGTTCTGGCTGATGAATCACTTCAGGGCTTGAGAGATACTGCTCCATAATTGAATCAGTTCATCTTTGTTAGAATTCTCAAAAATAGTGAATAATATATCCCACATCGTCAAAAATAAGTCCATTTTCTTGTTTGTACAGTGCACTCTCAATCCCTATATTTTGTGCGAGTGGAGGGCCTATATGGCCATGGACTAACACACGCACCGTCGCCCATCTGACTGGGTGCGGGTGGAATAAGAGTAGACCGTGTTATATTTTTGCTGCACAGAAGTGAACAGTTTTTCTACTGTTTAAATTCAAATAGAAGCGACTAGTGGATTAGACGTGACCGTTGCAAATTGCAACGAAAGACGCGACTGTTGCAAACAACACCAGTTTTTTGGCGTTGCAAATGAAAAGAATTGCCTGTTGCGAATAGTAACACTTTTTGGCATTGCAAATGAAGGGATGCTACTTTTCTTAATGGGTGTACCCATTGGGAATTAGGCTATAAATAAGAAGGAAACCCGATCACTTTCTTCACTCAATTTTTACTCCGAATTTTCTCTTCTTCCTCTTCATTTCTTAATCTCTACAATCTGTGCGCTTTTGCATATCACACGAAAGATCATATAATCACAATCTCGAGCAGATCACGTCTGTTGTATCTTGGAAGACTTTAAATAAAGTCTTAAGGAAATTGTTACGACAAGCCTCAGACGAAACTTCCTTCTTCAACCGGTTAGATTTCTAGTATATATATATATATATATATATATATATATATATATATATATCATTTTTGTTTCCACGTTGTACTATTTCTTAGTATAACGTTTGATTTATTGCTGTAGTTATTATTACTATAGTTGTTAGTTTGTTTTTGTAATTAATTACAACATACTTATTATTAAAATAACTAATACAGAATTCCAAAGTGGTGGAAATCTGATTTGTAAACTTGTTAGACGAGTTTATTATTGAATAGTCTATGTTTTGGTATACTAGACTTATAACATCTTAAGACTTTCCTATTTTAACTAAAATAGAGATGCCAATAGTTGAACTATCAACAAAGGCTACTACTCACAACAGGCCTAATCCGTTCAAAGAAGGGTGATGACTCATAACATAGCAAAATCAAATGCTGTTTTATGTCACCATGCTAGGGCTATAGAAGTGCATCGAGGAGGATGAACCAAAGCCTAAAGACAGACAAACTAGAGAAAAAGATGCGGCTGTTTTTCTAGAAATTGACTCATGGAAGCATTCAGACTTCCTGTGCTGAAACTACATTCTGATTTGTCTGGATAAAGTATATACAAAGCATATCGGCCACACCAGACAGCAAAATCTTTATGGATTACACTTGCACATAAATATAAAACGCATAATGTCAGTTTGAAGAAGTTCACCATAGATAAGTTTATGTAATACAAAATAGTTGACTCTAAATCCATAACTAGTCAGACGCAATAACTCCAAATCATAATTCATGAACTTGAAGCAGAAGGACATGAATTTGGAGAATCCTTCCTTGTTGAAGCGATAACAGGGAAATTACCACCATCCTGGAAAGACTACCGCAATTATCTATAACATATGAAAAGGAAGATTTCCTCAGAAGATCTTATTGTCAGACTAAAAATTGAGGCTGATAACCGCAGAGTGACAAAACAAAGCGAAGATGTATTTGTGGCAGAATAGTCAAAGAACAAAGGGCATTTCAAGAAAATAAAAAGAAGAAATTCCCACAGAAGAGAAAAGCGCCTGAAAACAAACCCAAAGACAACAAAGGAACCAAGAAGTTTAATGGCGAGTGTTGGGTTTGTGGAAAAGCAGGACACACCGCTAGAGATTGCAGACACAAGAAGGAACACAACTCAGAGGCAAACATGGTGGATAACATGGAAGTAGACGAGTCTAATTTTTTAGCAGTTATATCTGAATTCAATTTGGTTCAGAACCCTAAACAATGGTGGGTGGACATAGGCGCTACTCGTCATGTTTGCTCTAACAAATCCATGTTTTCTACAATAGAAATTCGATCAAAAAGAAAAACTCTACATGGGTAATTCTGTAGTTTTCATGATTAAAGGCAGTGACAGAGTAATCCTTAAGTTTACTTCTGGAAAAACTGTCAAGTTGAATGACGTGCTCCACGTTCCAGACATATGCAAGAATCTCATCTCTGGTCCAGTGCTATTAAAGAAAGGATACAAAATGGTCTTCGAGTCAGATAAGATGGTTCTGTCCAAATCTGAAATGTATATAGGAAAGGGATATTTATGCGATGGCATATTTAAGGCAAATGTAGCCGTTGTGGGCAATAAAACTATGTATTCTTATTGAGCTATTAATAAAATTGAAGTTTATTATTTGCTTCAGCACAAAATTTTAGTAAGGCATGACAGATTAGGACACATGAATTTTCGAAAATTGAAAAAACTATCAAACTTGGCATTAATTTCGAAATTACAACTAAATAAAAACTACAAATGTGAGACATGCATAGAAGCAAAAATGGTCTAAAAATCATTTCATATAGTTGATAAAAGCATCGAACCACTAGGTTTGGTTCATACTGATTTATGTGATTTCAAATCATTACCTACAAGAGGTGGAAAAAGTACTTTATTACCTTTATTGACGATTATACACGATATTGCTATGTATATCTTTTAAATAGGAAGGATGAAGTATTTACATCATTTATGAATTACAAAGCCGAGGTAGAAAATCAGATAAATAAAAAGATCAAGATATTGATATCTGATCGAGGTGGAGAATATGAATCACCATTTGAACAATTCTGTGCCGAAAATGGTATAACTCATCAAACAACAACACCATATTCACCACAACAAAATGGTACAGCCGAGAGAAAGAATAGTATATTAAAAGATATGATTAATGCGATGCTCTTAACTCTGGCCTACCGACGAACTTGTGGGGGCAAGCCTTAAATATGTCTAATCACATATTAAACAAGGTTCCTCAGAATAAAACAGAAAAAATTCCATATGAGTTATGTAAAGGACACATACCAAGTTTTAAATACCTCAAAGTGTGGGGGTGCTTGGCAAAAGTTCCAGTTCTACTTCCAAGAAAGTCAAACTTGGACCAAAAACAGTAGATTGTTACTATTTATAGCCAGCCTAAAATAGTAGTGCCTACAGATTTTTGGTATTTAAGTCTGATATAACTGATATTCATGTAAATATAATCATGGAATCAAGAGACGCCTCATTCTTTGAAAATGTGTTTACGAATAAAAGAAATGAAGGAAATAATGTCCCCAAAAGGACAAGAGAAGAATTAAGTAAATCATATGAAGATGAAACTCATCGTGAAACTGAGAAAGTTGAACCAAGAAGAAGCGTAAGGGCAAGAATTTCCAAGACATTTGGTTTGAAATTTTAAACATATATGTTAGAACATGAATCTCAAACGTACAAGGAAGCAATATCATCTTCTGAATCCTAATGTTGGAAAGAAGCAATCCGCAGTGAAATTGATTCAATTCTGAGTAATAAAATTTGGGAAATAGTTGATCTTCCACCTGGAATAAAACCAATTGGTTGTAAATGGATCTTCAAAAATAGGATAAAACCAGACGGCTCCATGGACAAATACAAAGCAAGATTGGTAGCCAAACGATATCGTCAAAAAGAAGGTGTAGACTTCTTCGATACCTATTTACCAGTAACACGAATAACCTCTATAAGAATGTTAATAGCAATTGTATCCATCTATAATCTACAGATTCATCATATAGATGTAAAGAAGGCATTCTAAAATGGAAATCTCGATGAGGAGATTTACATGGAGCAACTTGAGGGTTTTATATCCAAAGGGAATGAAAACAAAATATGTACATTAGTCAAATCATTATACGGACAAAATCAAGCTTCAAAACAATGGCACGCAAAATTTGATAGTGTCATGATGAAAAATGGTTTTCGTATAAATGAATGTGATAAATATGTTTATTACAAACAAATGGACAATCATACATGATGATTTGTCTATACGTAGATGATATGTTAATCCTCAGTCCAAATACTAAGGTAATAGAGACCACTAAGCAGATATTAATCAAAAATTTCGATATGAAAGACTTAGGAGTTGTAGATGTTATTTTGGGAATCAAAATAATAAGAACACCTAATGGAATTGAATTGTCTCAGTCACATTATATAGAAAAGTGATTGAAAATTTTCAAAATTTTGGAATTAAAGGAGTACGAACGCCATATAATCCATCGAAAGTACTGCATAAAAACACTAATACGAGTGTAAAGCAACTGGAATACTCTCGTGTAATAGGATGTCTCATGTATCTCATGAATTGTACATGACTAGATATAGCTTATGCAGTAAGTCGATTAAGCAAGTATACAAGCAACCTAAGGAAGGAACACTAGAAAGCATTAATGTGAGTGCTTGGATATTTAAAAAATACCACAAACTATTTCTTACATTATGGAAAATATCCTGCCATCTTAGAGGGATATAGTGATGCAAACTGGAGCTGATTCAGAGGAATCAAAATCAACGAGTGCTTATGTCTTTACCTTAGCAGGGGCAGCAGTGTCATGGAAATATACTAAACAAGCATGCATAGCTCGATCCATTATGGAATCGGAGTTCATCACTTTAGATAAAGCAGGCGAAGAAGCAGAATGGCTTCGTCACTTTTTGGAAAATATTCCGTTCTAGCCTAAACCTATACTGGACATATGCAAATACTGTGATAACCAAGCAGCATTAAGCAGAGCACAAAACTTTGTGTATAATGGAAAGTCATGACACATTCGTCGATGCCATAACATAGTTAGGCGGTTACTCTCAAATGGAACTATTTCCATAGATTATGTGCGAACAAATGACAACCTAGCGGATCCATTTACTAAAGGTTCATCAAGAGAGAAAATTAACTGCGCATCGAGGGGAGTGAGTTTAAAAGCCTAAATCAATAAGAGTTATCTCATACGGAAATCTATCCTAGTGACTGGAGATCCCATGGACTAGGATCAATATGCAAACCAGTTGCGAATAACTCAAGATTAATGCATTTTTTTGGACTTAGTCCTACTCCATTCCTATGGTGCACAATATAAATGCATGCCTATAGAAGTATTAAAAGGATAAAACTATGTTTTTTAATGATGACCATATCTTGAAAATAACAAGTGGGGTATATGTAGGATACTCTTAATGGTTGTGATCACCTATGTTAGTGTGAGCTGGGTCGAAACTATGAGAATATTAAAGGCTTTTATTCTATAAAAACACTTGCAGAACCAAAAAATTGTTCAAGACCAAAATGAACACAAACAAGAGATTGGATGTGAAGGGAAATAATGTTTTGTAAACATTATTGCCTGGTTATACAATAATGGCTGACGGTTCAAGATGAAATAATTCACCGATTAGTTAAGTTTACCCAATAAGTTTTAACTAGGGAAAGTTCAAAGTGAAATATCCACTTATCCTCGATATAGGATTATTTTCATATGAATTTTGTGATAGTACACTTTGTGTCGAGGAGACATATATCGTCATTCATGTGGAGGATTATTAGAATTCTAGAAAATAATGAATGAGATATATCCCACATCACCAAAAATAAGTCCATTTTCTTGTTTATATAGTGTACTCTCAATCCCTATATTGGCCCTTAGGGTAAAGTAATTTCGTGCGAGGGGGGTGACCTATATGGCCATGGACTAACACACGCGCGCGCCGCCCTCCCTCCCGTTGGACCGACCGAACCGGACTGGGTGCGGATGCGGGTCCAATAAGAGTGGACCGTGTATTTTTTTACCATAGAAGTGAACAGTTTTTCTACCGTTTAAATTAAAATAGAAGCGACTAGTGGATTGGATGCACTATTACAAACCGCAACAGTTTTTGACCATTGCGAACAAAGAGACGCGACTGTTGCAAACCGCAACAGTTTTTAGCCGTTGCAAACGAAGAGACGCGACTGTTGCAAACCACAACATTTTTTGCCCATTGCGAACGAAGAGACGCCACTGTTGCAAACAACAACAGTTTTTTGGCGTTGCAAATGAAAGGAAGTGCTTGTTGTGAACAGTAACACTTTTTGGCATTGCAAATGAAGGGATGCTACTTTTCTCAACGGGTGTACCTATTGGGAATTCGGCTATAAATAAGGAGGAAACCTGATCACTTTCCTTACTCAGTTTTAACTTCGAATTTTCTCTTCTTCCTCTTCATTTCTTAATCTCTACAATCTGTGCGCTTTTGCATATCACACAGAAGATCGTACACATCACAATCTCGAGCAGATCACGTCTGTTGTATCTTAGGAGATTTTAAATAAAGTCTTAAGGAAATTGTTACGAAAAGCATCAAACGAAATTTTCTTCTTCAACCGGTTAGATTTCTAGTTGATTTATATATATATATACATATATCACTTTCATTTCTACGTTGTACTATTTCTTTAAATAGTATAACGTTTGATTTATCGCTATAGTTATTATTACTATAGTTATTAGTTTGTTATTGTTGTTAATTACAACATTTTTATTGTTAAAATAACTAATACAGAATTCCAACGTAATGGAAATCTAATATGTAAACTTGTGGGACAAGTTTATTATTGAATAGTCTCTGTTTTGGTATACTAGACGTATAACAGTCGTCTTCTTATCTTAATACTTGTTTGGTTGATTGCTAATATGAAGATGGTGGATCTTTTTGGCATGGAGTGTTGGATCTTGTAGCTAGGCACTATGAAAGGTTATTGGCACGGGGTAGGTTAGAAGTAAGGGGTATGTTGAAGTGTGTGGGTCAATGAACGTGTTTAGTCAGCAAGGCTGACATTAAGGGGTTTGGATGGTTTGAAAGTAGAGGAAGGCTAGGCACAGTTTTGTGTAGGGAGTGGTTCGATGAGGTAGTGAGAAAGTAGGCGGAGTTTCAGGTATGCTAGGCTACAGGGTTGCTGGGTGAAGCTATGGAATTGCAAAGTGGCTTTGGAGTGTCCTGTGTTGATTTTGGGTCAAGAGGAATTGCGTTTGCGTGGGATAGTTTTGACTCGGTTGTTGGTTTGTTTTGCATTTCTAATTTTGGGTGAAGATGTGAGGAGTTTGGGTGTTGTTAGTTTGTGGAAGTGACAGAGATTAAAATGATTTGCCTAAGATTTTAATGATGAGTTGCATGAGATGTTCAGGAATTGCATGCAATGCTTGTTAGTATGCTATGATTTGGAAACTACAATGAATGACCACTTGCCTGAAATTCTTTCTTATTAGTCATAGCTGATGTCTGTAAAGCTAAGATGTTGATTAAGTCTGCTTGAACATAGGTGATTTGTGTTGGTGCTCCTGTAAGCTTTGGCTGTCGAAATGTTTGGAGATCGAATGAGTTTGTTGTTGTGCTATGATGCTTTGTCTAAATTGTGTTGCTAGGTTCTTGCTACAAGTTTTGATGCCAATAGTGACATTGTTGTACGTGTTCATAGAATAATGAGCATTACTGAGAATTGTTTTTGAATGTGATGATTAGCAAAGATGGGTTGAGTGGTGTTGTGTTAGCAATAGAGATGTATTGAGTGAAGAAGGATGTTGGAGTTAACATGCTCATGTGAAAGTGATATGGATACAAGGACGAAGACGAAGAAGAGTAGAATGTCGATTATTGGCTTGGATATGTGTAAAGTGCTTGAGAGAAATGTTTAAAGTAAAAGCCTACAAGTGCAGTAGGTAAAACCTATGAATGAAGCAGCTGTGGTTTCATGCCATCTAATAAGAAAATACAGAAGAGTCGCAGCTCTAGCTTGTTGGGGAATGACAAATCCAGTAGTATCAACGAACGATCTGAGTGGAGAGGTGCGTGAATCCCAGGAGGAAACTAAGTGTACTTTTTGATGGTTAATGAGTGAAGAACCAATCAATGTGAAACATTTGAGCATGTCCAACTAAAAAGAAAAAAGACAGTATTTGTGATTGTTAATGGAAGACGATGAGACAATCAAGAACTGCACTTCATTAAAGATTTTTTATTTGGTACTTTGTAAACTGATTGTTAGCATAGTCAGCTCAAGGGAGGGTGTTAGAAGTTATGCTATGTTTTAATTAGTCAATAAGGTATGTTCCTATTCATGTGTTAAGTGGTGGTTAACATCCACATCTGTAGGTTAGTGGGTATTTGGTTTTTAGTCTATTTAAAGCTTTCTAATTCCCACCTATCAATTAAGTGAATAACAATGTAGTTGCTTTTTTGTTTAATGTTGTATATATATCTCCTTTCCCTAGTCAAATCCTAACGCTGCATGCCATCTCAGATATCTATAAGGCTATCAACAGTTTCAGCACCCATCCAACTTCTTTATGGTCTAAAAGAATATAGAGTCATGTGGGAATAGAGAAAGATAATATTATGCTATGGAAATTTATACACAATGGATGACTAACGAGAGATAAATTAGTTTCCACTAGTTTTCATCCAAAAAGACTTATGCCTATTATGTAAGGGTTTCACTAAAAGTATGGGACATCTTTTATCCATGTGTTATTATAGATATGTGATATCAAATAAATTAATGTAGTTATTTTTCATGCACACTCTAACAAAGACAACCAAAATAAATGTTTAGTATTTTTAAAAGCACAAGAAGGTCTGATGCTAAGGGGATGAAAATTCAGTTTGAAGACTTATATCATAGCTCTATGGAAAGAAAGGAATGCATGTTTGTTTGTTCTGAAAGAAAGAGGAATAACTGTCCTTGAGATCAAAGAACATGTTATGAAGAAGCTTTTGTGGTTGGAAAGAGATAATTTGGCATATCCCTTGTTTGGATGGTGAATAGTCTGATTATCTCCTTCTTATACATTTTTAAGCCTTTGCAGGCTCCTTTTGTTGGGCTTATTTTCATGCACAATACTTTTTCTTTCCATTTTGTCTTGTTTTATTGTTGTTTTTTTTCCCTCCTTGGCTTTTTTCCCAAGAACTTTTGTTTTAAATAAATTGGAAAGAACCATTCAACCTCGCTTGCCCTATAAAAAAACATAAAGGTGGTTATTTTGTTTTTCAAGGTTGATATAAAAGGATTTTAGCACTAACACTTCACCAAATGACACGTCCTTTCATCTTCAACTTCAAGGAGTTAGGAAAATGAATTTTCTTTAATAATTTTATGATTTTCTCTTACTTTTATATATATAATTTTGTTAAAAAAACTCCTAAATATGCTTCCACTCTTTGCAAATCCATACTCTTTTACTCACATTATTCAAGGATTTATAAACCGCTCGATATCTAAGAGTTTATACTTGAACTTTCAATCATTCACTCTCTGATCTCATCCTGTCTCTCCAAATTCAAACATATATTAATATTGGATGTTTATAAGTTCATCGTACTAAAACTACAAGATTCTGTATTGATGATACAAGTACTTGCCCATACTTTGTTGTTATTGTAAAGAGAAAAGTGTTCTTGCCACCCATGTTAAGTCAAGAGGAAAGTTGTATCTAATAACTCATGGAATTGTAAGTTTATAAAGGTGTTTTACATCTATGGAAAGCAAGAAGTGGTAGTAAAATTTTATACGTGAAATACATGATTGAATATAGGACTGGATTCCAAGCCAGTATAAAAGTCTTGATTTCTTTTATAACTTTGCTTTTCCATTACTTTGCATTTGCTATCCGATTATCTGCTTGTTCTTTTGATTTTAATATTCATTCAAGTAGATAACTTATATACTTTAAAGTTAATTTCTAAATAGTGAATATACACCTTTTACCCTATCCCATCTAGTGTGATAATGGCCTTAATATCCATTTTGCATAATGAGTTTGGATATCCATAACCTACATTTGGTATCAGAGAACGTGATTTTAAAAAGATTCATAATTTGAATTTTTGAAAAGGATAAATGGCCAATAATACTAGTGACGTACTTTTTAACACTTTTTTAGAGGGTCAGTCTACTGCTGGAATACCACTATTTAATGATAGTAATTATGACTTCCGCTCTTATAGAATGAAATTTATTTACAATCAAAAGGATTAGATATTTGGAATGTTACATAAATTGATTTTACTAAGCCCAAAACGGTTTATGCATAATAAACAACTAAAGAAAAGACAGAAGCAGTCAACAGTTCAAAGGTTATGAATATTAATTTTATGCCTTGGATAAAAATGAGTTAAACTATGTGTTAGTATGTAAAAGTGCTATGAAATTTGAACGACTCTACAAGTTACACATAAAAGAAAGTGTAAGGTTAAATAGACCAGAATATGCATGTTAACTAATCAATTTCAACTTTTCAAAATGAATCTATACCTGATATATGTTCAAGATTTCAAGATCATTTACATGCACTAGTATCATTAGGAAAGACTTTCCTACAGAGAACAAGCTCAAAAAATATATTGATTTCACTCTCCAATGAACTGATCAAAAATAAGCAAATGATAATAATAACATGAAATGGAGGAGAACTAGTTGAAAGTCTTATGTTCCCTGAAGTACAGTTGCAGGCTAGGAAAGAAATTCAAGCAAATGAGAAAAGTTACTGACATTCAATGATATAAATGGTAATCGTGGTTTAAATGATGATGATAAGTAATTTGGTTTCAAGACCGGGAATTTTATGAAATTCTTGAAATATAAGAAAATGTACAAACTTTGAAAACAAACAACTATGCATATAATTCTAGAAAAGAAAATGTTGCTAAGTGTTTGAATATGCCAATACAGATCATTTGAAAAAGGATTGTTCTAATCTGAAGAATCAAAGCACTCTTCAAATATTGACACATTCAATAAGAAGAGGAAGCAGGCTTTCAATGCAATATGGCATGATTCATACATATCATCAAGTGATATTAAGGGAGAGATAGAAAATACAAAGATGTACTTAATGGAAGATAATGACCAATTATAGGATTCTAACAAGAAATTTATGAATGTTTTAAGTGATATGTATAAAGGATAATAAAATGCTTAGAATTCAGTATATACATAGGTTAACAGAGGTAAATAGATTAAACATGTTTAATGAAATCCTAACTAAAAAAACAATATCAAGAATATGAACTAAAAGACTCAATGGACTTAATGATGGAAAACGACTTGAATAAGGAAAGCTTTGAAAAACTTGAAAGCGAAAAATACTCCTTAAAATAGAGAACCTTTCAATGAAATTTGAGATAACTTGTCTTAATGAGAAAACTGCATAATTAGATAAATTATTGTTAACTGTAACAAGGATATCGATAAAATAAAAAATGACGTTGATAAATTTATCAAGGTGTAATGACCTACAAATTTGACACTGTTAACGTTAAATTAATTAAAATTTGATTTTTAATTAAAGAATGATTTTCATATTGGATTTATAACCACTGCACAAGTCTTTCCGAGATGAGAAGTCTTGACTATAAATTTGTTAAATGTGGAGTTATGGTTTGGGCAATAGGAGTTATACAAGTTATAAACGACATATATAGTTATTTTGGGCCAAACATGGTACATGACTCAGAACGTGGCTTAAGACTATTTAATGAAGCTACAAAACCCTAGTCTTCTACACCACCTCTAATTTTCTTTCCTATTCCTGAAATGCCTAATCAATTGCTAATGGAAGATACAATCAAAACTTTGATTAAATTCTAAAGTGTCCAATGCCCATCAAATTATATATCAAACTGATCGATGAATCAATGACAAGTGGACGCTTGTCGTAAAAATGCACAAATAGGCTAGAATTGATGGTCAATGGTGTAAATCAATGAAAATCTAATGTAGTTTTTGGCATTTTTGATTCGGCAATAAATTAGTGAAATTAATGGCATACAGTGGCAATGAGCATGATGAGAGGTGGTCGGATGGGATGCTTTGGTTGTATACGGAGATGGCACGTGCAGTGGTGGAGTCGATTTTGGGAATAAGTGTCTCCGACGACGGTTTGTTCGTAGTCAAAGGCGGAGGGATTTTTGATGTTGAGGGTAGAAGAACAAACTAGCAATGCGGTATTATAAGTTGTTGATCAAATCAATTGCTAAATTACCAAATTGCTTCTATGACTTCTAACCTTTATAAACATTTTCATACGAATTCTGGTTTGTGTGCGAATTGTTCCAATGAACGTGTGGTGAAATTCCAAATAGTTTGGCATGTGGTTTGCTAGCTTTTAGAGTTGTTTGCAAAAGCATGCTGGTATGATTGAATGATTTAATTAATTATATTTAAAATTAAATAAATATCCATTGACGAAAATTTACATTTATTGAAACCTTCCATGTTCTATTGATGGTTGTTGGTTTGTCATGATATTTTAGATATATTATGCCTTGGTTTGGTAGTTTATTGCTAATTGATGTGTTATTAGTAGATATTTAATCATAATTCATTATTGGTTTAAAATGAAAACAACTAATTAGCTGAAATTTAAGAAAAACTGTGTAATTTTAGAACATAAGATTATTTACAAAATTTGTGTGATATTTGTAAATAATGGTGATTTAGAAAAACTTTGATGAAATTAATGAGAAAAATCTAATAATATTATTTTTTATGAATATCCAGGGAAATTCATAAATAATAATGAAAAATATATTTTTAAATTAAAATTGGATGATTTATCATTATTTATAAAATAAAGTGGCATTTAAATTATTATTTTAAAAGGTTGTGTTATTTTAAGTAAATAACAATATAATTAATTTTATGTGGTTTATGGAAAAATATTATTATTATTATTATTATTATTGTTATTATTCAACTAATAAATAAGAGTGAATTTGGGAATGGTAATAATAATAGTAAAGATGTGTTTTCAAATGTATTTTGAGTTAAGTTGTTTCTATTTTGAGATAAATAGGAATATAAAGGAGTTTTGAGGTGTAGAATGTAATATTGCTATTATTAATTAAATAGTAACGAATTAATTATGAAAATAATAAAGTTGTTTGAGTATATATTATTATTTTGATGTAAAATAATAATATTATTATTGAAAGTAATTTCACTGAAATTACCATTTTTGATTAAATAACACTTTTAAGATATTTGAAGTACTATTTTTTGAATAAAGGATTCTTAAAGTATATTATCGTTTTGAGAAATTATTATTATTATGGGGCAGAATAAATTGATGTGTTTCATAGTAAAATAATAAAATAATTTTATACTTAAGTGGAAATACTAAGCGATGATAAATTAATTTGAATTGATGTGGCTCATATGTGTTAATTATTTTCAAATTATCCTGTATAGGTGTTGTTTTTCCATTAGGATTAGGATGAATTATATGATATTTTTCCATTATTACTATATATAGGGTACAATTAACTATGGTTTCGTTATGTTAATGAATTGATGATTGTGTCACTAATATAGTGGGTTAGTACATTTGATTAGTTATGTTTGCATTTCTAGTATAGTGGGTTAGTACACATATGATGGTTTTGTATTCGTGTTACTAATACAGTGTGTTAATACGCATTTGATGAATTGAAATTTGTGTTACTAGTACTGGTGATTAGTAAACATTTGAAAGAATTTATTATTGTTGATCTATTTGATGTTTAGGGTTGATAATGAGTTTTGTCAAACTTGTGTGATGTTTAACGGTTGTATATTGCCATTATTAGCACCACCCCATGTTTGTGATGATTGATTATGGTAGCTTAGTAGAAGTTATGTTTATTACTTTCATTAGTTGCATGTTTGCTATGGTTTGCAATGTTATGTACCAACAAATATTTGATGCAAGAGAAGAGCAGAAAATAGAACTGTGTGGACTTAATCCCAAAAGGGTAGGTAGGAAGCCTTTTGCTATGCAATAACCCACAGTTCCCTTATAGTTAGAATATATAGGATTTGGCACAATCCAAACCTGGTTGAACAACTTTTTCTCTTTCCATGCAATAGTAAAGTTTGCAGGTTGAAGCGAAGAGAGGAAAAGGGGCCTGAATGCAGAAAACATCTACAAGTTATTTATTTTGTATATTCCCTATATGTTACAACTATATCGTTTATGAGTTTAGGAACAATTGATGTATATGAAGATGTGAATGTTTATTTATTGTATTGGGTCATATATGTAATCTTTGTTGAGGCATACACATTTTTAGTTAAACTTCGATCAGAGAGTTCCCTTTCTGTTTATAGTTTTTTTAATATTTTTTCATATTTATGTAATCAACAACTCATTGGTTTTAATATCTGAGATTGGTCCTTGATATTTGGCTTTCCAAAACTTAATCTTGTAGATCCTAATAAAACAAGGTAACAATATGCATGTTTTCAACTTTTAGGTATCAGATGATTGTGCTATAAATATAATGAAGGAGAAATGAATATTGGACATCTGATGTCATAAATTATGATGGGAAATCTACAGATATTGAGTGACATTACACGATGATGGTGAAATCATGAACTTTGGAGATAATTTAAAGGGATATGTCATTTCCATCAGCAACATCAGTAATTCTAAAACTCCATTTGTTTCTAATGTTTTACTTGATAAAAATTTAAAACGCAGTCTATTAAACATAAGTCAGTTATGTGATAAATGCTTTGAAATTAGATTTGAAAAAGATAACCTTATATTTCAGATCAGGATTCTAAAGCTATTTTTGAATGTAAAATAAAATGGAATATATATTTTGAATAAAAAAAATTTCAAATGATGATGACTTATGTCTTATGGTTGATTTAAATGATCTTTGGATTTGGTATGAATGTTTTGATCACTTAAATTTTAAACATCTATAAGAGTTGAAAAATATGAACTACTAAGAGACTTTTAATAAAAAGTCAATAATTAATGCAATGTCTGTTAGTTTGGAAAACTCTACAAGAAATCATTTAAATCTGAGTATATGATCTCTGTTTCACATCCTTTAGAATTTCATCATTTGGATCACCTTGGATCATCACAAATCCAATCGATAGATCATAATATATATGTTTTTGTTATGTTATATGAACTTTCAAGATATACTTGGACAATTTTTCTGAAACATAAAAAGAAAAATTAAAAACCTTACAAAGGACAAATAATCAAGATAATTGAAAAGTATGTTTTAAAAGGGATTCGTTCATTAATGAAAAACTAAAAATTATTTTTAAGGTAAAAGAAAGAATAATATTTATTATACCAAAATTCATGCATGTAGATTATTGGAACTTCCTTTTGATACTACTTTGCTACACTCAAGTATAGAAAGTTGTGATAGTTTTATTCAAGCACTTTAAATAGAAAAATCAACTGTGCTTATTAGGAAGAATATGTTGACATACTCATGTGGCCTATGTTGAGATATGCTGGAAGAAAAGATGAATCTTTTCAAAATTCAAACATTTTAACTTCCCACTCTTTTACATTAAATTCAACATTCAAATAGGCACCATTTTATGCTATCACAAAACCATTTATTGTTTGTATATTCACATCCATTTATTCATTCTTCATCTCAACATTCTTTATTCAAAATTAAAACTACATTTTCATTACTTTCCCTTTAAATCTTTCATCATGTCTACCTCACATCAATTTTCCTCTTCTAGAAATCAAAAAATCCTTATCAAAGTCAAGAATTGGCTTTATAATAACAAAGACTCGACTGAAACATACACAGAATATGATAAATTTGCTATTACCCTTTGGGGTTGTTGTGTAATTTTTGATGATTTTAATTATAATGAATTGTAAAACCTTTCCTTGAAGAATTGAATTTTTGATTCAACTTATTTTTCTCAAAACGAATTTGTTTGTTATTCTATATCGGTAAAAATGATTTAAGCGAATTCTATGGGGATGTTTTATTTTATGAAGGAAAGACGAGAAAATTTGGAGTAGTGTCAAGGTACTACAAATTGTTTTAAATGCTTATTCACTTGGTGAAATTCTTCTTTTCAAAAGAAATGGCCAAGAACTCCGAAACTTTGAGATAAATTAAAATTCTATAATGTAATTCATGCTTTATTTGAAAGTGGAAAGGAGTTAGAATTTAAAAGGAAAAATTTTGTGACCTAAGGCAAGACCTATGAGTCTCATTTTGCAAAAAAGTATTACACTAAGGACAAGAATCTATAGTAATCCTTCTCAAAAAGTTTTTAAAGCTCTTATTGCCATTTTTGCAAAATAATATACAAATTGGGATTAAGAAAGTTAATTGGATTTTGTGGCAAAAAAACTTGTACTCATGACCACACTATTTTATGTTGTGTGTTTTGCTAGAATTTTTATTTATTTTGGAGTGGATCTTAGGGGCGTGTCAACTTTAAATCTAAAAAATTTTATAATAATTTTTTTTTTTCATATGCACATAGCTTTTGAGTTTTAGCTAAATGAAACATTTGCCAAAAAAAGAATGATGGAAGAGGAAGAAGAAGAAGAGAGGGAAGATGAGTAGGATCAAAAGATCAAGACTAAAGAAGAAAATGAAGATTAGGAGGGCACTACTTTGGAGAGCTTTGATAGGAGCCACAGAAATTCAAACATGGATATCATTTGGAATCAAGAAAAGCTCCTAAAGAACCTAAAGAATCAAAAGAAGCTTAAATTTTCCATTAGCAAGAAATTTTCAAGCCTTTGCAACAAATGTACAATTTTTTTTCATTTGTGTGTACAACTCACCCTCTTCATCAACCTTTCAAGAAAAAAATGCATATCTACATTGTCATGTTTCATGTGTTTGCATTTGTATTTTTTCTTTTTATATTTCATTCCCATGTATGTTACACTTTGGCATTAATGAAATGTTCACTTTTTCATTAATGTATTATATCTTGTTTTCATTATTTTGTTTGGAATATAATTTATTGGAATACACACACATACATAAACACATTTAAATTCTTTAAAAAAGTTCAGAAAGAAAATTTTAATTGGGAATATACTTATATTAACAACGTAAGTCGACATACATCTAGGGTATATGTCGACTCATATTGAGAATTTCAGTTATCAAAATTCAAAATTTAAATTACTTATTATTTTTTGAATGGCAAGCTGGTAAAAAGGGTTCCCATCCCATCTATTAACAAATAAAGGAGAACACAACAACAAGATAATGGGCCAAAGAAAAACTAAAAAAGACCTACAGAAGAACAGCCGAAAACAAAATGTAAAACGATGAGAGAAGATCATCCAACCCTAGTTCTTGAAGAAGTTTGAGGGTCTCTACTCATTCTTTCAATATTGCGAATGACTTTCCTTAAGACTAGATGATATATCTCGTTCATGCTCCTTATTCTAGCATTGAAGACCTACTGTTTCTCTCAGACCACATAGCATCAACAAATCGTTTCAAGAAAGCAATTGAAAATTTCTACTTTGGCATCAAAAACATATGGAATCTCTTGACCATGTCACCAAACCCCCTCTCCCTCCGACTCTTTTCACTTTCCCATCCTCTGCCTTCTTCCTTCTTCTTCGCGCCAGCCTCAATGCCTAACCTTATCTTGCCTCCTATCTTTCTTCCCATTGAACCAAACCCTTTATTTTCGGCCTTCTTCCTAAACCACAGATCCATCACCATCTGCTACCACTCCTTCATTGACTCGAAACTCTCCTCTCTTTTAGCAAGGTGGTACTTCTTTCCAGTTGAAGTCATGCTTTTCAGTTTCATGGGCTACTCTTTTTAATTCATGTCTTAGACATGTTGGCTCATTTCAACCAAGGCATTTTGGTATTCCTAGGGATGGCGTCCCTAAAGCACCACCTAAGGAGGTATGAGATGAAGATATATCTTATTGTTGTAATCACCTTGTTGGCTTTTTTCACGGTGATAAGTTATCATATACAACCTTATCCACTCATGTTAGAAGAATTTAGAGGTTGAAAGGTGAATTAGATATTAAATCAAATGATTTAAATTTCTATTTCTCCTTCTGTAACGAGGAGGATTGATTAACAGTTTTAAAATCAAATCATATTTTTATCGAAGGAAAAATGTTTATCATCACTACATAAAACCCCTCATTTGGGAGTGCTCAAGTCTAATTCATAGTATTTCGATTTAGGTACACTTTTATAACATTCCACTAATTACTTAGACCCTTCTTGGTATATATTGGCTTGCCTGCCACTTTGGGAGGTTAATATGCTCCGATGAAAGCACCGAAAATTAAAAGGATTTTAATATACAAAATCACTTATAGAAATCATGCTTAATTATGATCTCCCCGGCCATATTGCCTTAAGCAACTTAGGGATGGATGCCCGAATGGTAAAACAGAGTATTATTGGAAACCAAATATTTGTAGTTTATGTGAAAAACTTCTTACTTGAAACTTATGAGTGTGAAAAGCAATATGAAACTGGCATAGAGAAAAATATTCGTCACCCTCCTCATAAATGCAACTTCATGTTGACCTTAGCTCTAAGATGGACAAGGAATACAACAAAACTCAGTTTTAAAAGCATAAGAGGCCAATGCGTGGTGGCAATAAAATCTCAGGGAAATAAACTATGGGCTACGAAACAAACAAACAAACACGGTGGCAGGAAACGATGATGGTAATGAAATTCATAACCCAATCATATTTGATAAAAAGAATGATGAAACTAAATATGTTCCATCCAAGCATTTATGGGCATATTAGCAGATAGCAATAGTGCAGTCTTGGACCCCACAAAATTCATTTAGTGGTCATAATATTATTTTAACTCAATTTAGTGCTGTCAATCATGAAGCTTTCATGCCAGAATTAAATATCCACAATGATTGTAGAAACTACTTTAATAAATAATAATATAAAGAATTTATTGACGCAAAATGAGCACAAACATGCAAACATACCTTCTCGAGCAATTCCTCTTACTCCCCATACTTCAAATCCTTTTTCTTTGCCAGTTGATATTCCAGAAGATTCTAAAAATACAAATGTTCATGACCAATCTTTGGTTCAAACTTGCATTCCTTCCCCTCCTTATCAAGAGTAATCCCTACATTTAAATATGTACCCTCCTATTAAATCTCCTTTAGGCAATTTTGCATCTGCTCCCTTTTCATCTCCGTTGGGAAAAGCTTGCATTCCATAAAATACCCGTGTAATATCTCAATTGAATCTCAAGAAAACTTCCTTCCTAGTAATAATGGTCATGCTATGGTTTTTCAATTCCTTTGCATGAATCTATTAACAATGCTCTCCTCAATTCTGAAGCTCTTGCTTTAACTATATGCACATTCATACATGCTCATGATCATTCTCTTGTAGTAGACACCGGTCTCATCTCTCCTAACACATCCATTCCCTCGATAACCCATGTGGCAAGCTACCACCAAACCTTATACTTCCTCGACCTCCCACCACCTCAATTGATGTCCCCTTTACTCAATCCAAACCTTTAAAAAAAATCCTACAAGTAATAGTAAAAGAGGCAAGAAAAAGTAAAACCCTTTCAAAAAAGCCACAAAGTGATGACTTAGACCAGGGTTTAGCCTTTAATCCTACTGGAACTCTAACCACTGGCTACCTCAAAATCTTTACCTCGCTCTGCTCTCTCTCTCCACCAGATAACATACAAGGCTTCATGCCTTACTGCTTAAACCGCTTTTATTCCAATGATGGCTCATTATATTACGGTCTGGAACATACGAGGTGCACATCAGCCCTCTTAACAGTAGTATTCGGGAATTTGATTAAAGAGCATAATATACATATCACTAGTGTGTGTGAAAAAAAAAAGCTCAATCATTGTCTTCAATGCAAGCAAAACAAGTAATCATGAGCTCATGGAATCTTGATCATAATCTTGACTATGTCTCATATAATAGAATTCTTGTTCTTTGGAATCCCATTATCTACTCTCTAATTAAAATCTCTTCTGCTGACTAATACATGCACTTCTCTTATATACCCATAATCACCCTTCATATATACCCATAATCACCTTCCTTAAAGGGTTTTCTTTTTAAATAATCTTTCTCATCTCTAATCTTCTTGCCCATGGATTTATCTCGATGACTTTAATTATACGCATCACTTTAGCTAAAAATTAGGAGGCAACCATCTAAATCTGAAGGAGATCATCCCCCAAAACCAAACAATAGCCTCTTCAAATCTCTTTCCAATGAATACTTCTAAGCCTTTTCACACTTGGTCTAATAAGTCAGTAACTTGTATGAGAACATTTTACAAGCTTGACCATGTCTTTCATAGCTCCCTCTTCTTATATAACAGGCCTTTCATTCATTGTATAACCCTTTTACCTCTCTATTATATCACAATCCTCTTTTAATAAAATAGGTGATAGTGCCATGGATAAGTTTCCTTCCTTTAAAGTTTCAATAAACATCAACTCATGAATATTATAGAAATGTTGCTTTGTAGGTCTGGTCCATTAATATCTCAAGAAACTTGATGTTCAAACTTCAGGTAAAGTTAAAGCTCCTTAAATATTCTATCAAAAAATAGGCTAAGAAACTCTATGGTGTGGGAAGCAAGCTCTCCTCAAATATTAAGCAGTGGCTAAACGAAATACAACTCCAACTTACCAATTGTAACAAACCGTCCTTCGTAAAATTCGAAAATCATGTCGAATGACAACATCTGGCTCTCAAATACGAAAACGAATGGTTTGTCAGGAGAAAATTTAAAGCAACCACCATACCAAGGTATGAAGATATAGTCTCATAACGGAATGGTAACATATAATATAATGAATATACATGAACATAATAGGATGAACAATATAAAAGAGACTATACTGGCGGAAGTAACTGAGAAATAAATATCAACACAAAAAGTTAGAACAGAATATCTGATACAACAATTCTCATATACAAATAACATATTTGTTATATACTACTATAGTATCAAGTGTGTTATATTCACTGCCTCCAAAACTTCAGCTACATCACTTGATAGTGTATCTCTAAAAGCACCTAACTTTCAACTACTCAATCAAGCACTCGAGAGTTGTCATGACATAAATAGACAAGGGAAAATGTGGGTCATATACAAAGCCCGGTGTATGGAGAAGTATCTCAAAATAATACAAATAGAACATAAAATATTGAGATATAGCTGGTCCTCTCCACAATTGTGGCTCGAGGATAATCCGGTCCACCATAAACAAGTAATGTAAGCTCATCACAAAGGTAGGGGATCATACTGTAACTTGCTCTTCTCTTGAAATCAACCACTACAAGAGAAACGGCTCTTTCCAATGGCGGGCTGCCGTTGGAGGCCGTTGGAAAGCCGTTGGAGGCCGTTGGTATAAATTTCAACAGTTTCCAACGGCCTCCAACGGCATCAACGGGGTTATACCAACGACTTCCAACGGCAAGTTTGCCAACGTGGCAAATCCTGTTGACCAAATTACCATTGTAAATCCGTCGGAATGCGTTGGAATTTGCCGTTGGAAGTCGTCGGATGTTTTGGCCATTGGTCGCCGTTGGAAGCCGTTGGAAATCTGGGTATATTTTTTTATAACACCAGCAGTGCTTGCTTCTATCCACACACAACCACAATTATATCAAAGCAGCTCCATTTCGAGCATATATATATATATATATATATATATATATATATATATATATATATATATAACAACTATATCAAAACATATCCAAACATATATATATATAACCAAATCATGCATATATTTCAACATAAACCAATATCCAAACATAACACAACATAACCAACATCAACAAATCCAAACCAACATCAACAAATCTAAACCACCATCCATAACCAAACCATCAGAATGCATCAAATCCAAATATACACAGAAACCATCAGAATATATCAATTTCTCACCAACTCCAAAATATACATGCCAATAACAAAACATACCTAAATCACTCCGCACCAGAACCACCAGATGAAGGAGGCTGTCCATACTGTGCGATGAACTCAGCCATACGCCGGTTCATCTCCTCCATATTTGCTTCATGTAGAAAATTGCGTTCCCGCATCTTGGCAAGCTCGGCTCGTAGCTGCGCAATCTCTTCCTTATCTTGAGCCTTTTGATATTCTCTTTGGGATGTCTGAACCTGTAAACAAATTTAAATTATCAACTACACTAAAAAAGTAGCATTAAAATAATTGCAAATTAACTAAGCTATATATATTCACTAACAAATTCATAAAACAAACTAAATCAAGATAGTTCAAAATATGAATGGAATATACTTGTATAAGGATATTTACTAACTTAAACCCGAATTCAAGCCAATTAAAGAATTGATTAACACACACTAATAATTAACACACACATATGATTAACACACTAATTAACCGGAATAATTATTTTAAAATTTAACTTAAAATTACCGATTGGCTTCCATATCCGTAGCATCTGCCACGGGTCACTGGATCCATGACAGACTCAAAAATGGTGTCCTCCCCATCGGAGGTCAAGTGAGCTCGTTCCGTTTCCTCAAGTAAGACTGTCCGCGCTTCCTGGAACTTTTGCTGTCATGCAAAATACAATTGAATTTAGTTAACGTTATTTCAATTAACTTGTAAGTTTTAGTTACTTATGTTATACTTACATAGGCAGCACGCGCTTTGTCATCGTGGTCCCAAGAGTAAGAAACTGCGCCGGAATCATCGACCTGAGTCAAGGCATGTGTATGGGTAAACACATCCCAATAACCAGCCTCCCCCTCCCCCGCGTTGTCTCTCTTGAAACATGCACATATAAATATACATTATTTATATTTTAACAAATTAAAACATAAAATAATTAACTATTTATCTTATTTTATAATTGTACCAAATATTTCCGGTGATGCTGGAAAGACTTGGAACCACCGCGATGTGTAACGGGGTTCCTGCTCCTGTTTGCAGAATTCCTCTCGGACTGCCTCTGCAAATTTAAATTGAAAACAAAAATTGTTTTGACAGTTTTAATTATTTATATATTATTTGCCTCAAACAATTTAAATTAAATATATGATAGATTTACCACAAAATCCTGTTGCTCCACCAGGTGGCGAACTCATCAAAGACAGCTTCACTCATCCAATGAGGCCTCTTTCCTGATGTTTTGATGTTGTTTATTGTTTCGCGATATTTTTTTGAAATTTTGCTGCTCCAATGGCGCCGGACAACAGAAACATCAGAATCTGCCAAGTCCACTTCCCTCTGCACGTTTGAAAAAATATGAGTTATACAGTTGCTATAAATAGTGCAAACATGAATCGACATAATGTACATGACTACATAATGCAATAATTGATATATCACACATACCAAAAAGTCCTGCCAGATAGCCTCCCGCACCCCCTCTGGTATCGCAGTCCACCTCGGCCAACAGGAGATCATACGAGCCATATACGCCCGTCGCGAGATCGTGAGCACTATGTTGGAAGGCTCCAACGAAAACCCACCGCTGTGTAAAACAGGAAAAAAACATTTAATATTCCGTTACTACTATATATATTTGATAAAAGATTGTATGGAATAAAATTTAATTTTGAAACTTTATACTTACCTGCCATCGGCTTTGGGTTTCAGCCATACCGTAGGCCAAACACCCGGCTGTGAAGGACCAGCATCATCACCTCTCTGTGAGCTGGAAGATCCAGAGTATGAACGTCTGTGTCCCGACATACCTATATGAAATCATAGTATAAAGAAAAGCAAGAGTAACATTGATTAACTTAATATGCAAATGGTGTTAGAATAATGAACATGGCGTAACATACATTATGGCGTAACACAAAAGAGACTATGTGATACATATCATATGAAATTATTATGGAAACAGAAAAATGAAAAAATTTTACCTTCTTAAAATATTGATTAGTGATCAATCGTCATCGCTTTCGAATTCAGACTCTTCTTCGCACTCTATATTTTGTTCCTCTATACTCTTAAATGCTTCAATTAATGCATTTGATTCATCGTTTAGAGGTCCAAAATCTATTTGATCGTCGGTTACTATTATTCCTCTATTTTCCTCGATATCTGCTTGGTAAGCTTGTTGTTCAGGAATATTCCATCCATCAAATGTAAATCTTGGTTTGGTTTTAAAAACAGCCGACCAATCAATTTTATCTCTTCTTAAAGATGGGTAGGGAGCATAATAAACTTGAAGAGCTTGTTTGGCAAGTACAAAA
Source organism: Allium cepa (assembly GCA_030765085.1). Classification (NCBI taxonomy): domain Eukaryota; kingdom Viridiplantae; phylum Streptophyta; class Magnoliopsida; order Asparagales; family Amaryllidaceae; genus Allium; species Allium cepa. The sequence continues at coordinate 560,061,468 of CM060941.1, read as the reverse complement.
GGATTGTACTTATAATACCTCGAAGTATGTTTTATTTCTATAAGATTATATTTTGGATCCACGTTTATTCCAGAACCAGGAACGTTGCTGAACCAGTTGCATTTAAACAAAAATATTTCTTCTACGGGTCGGGTGAAATGTGTCAACTGCAAAATATGGGTCAACACGCCATAAAAGTCATTTATGTGATCATTTGGATCATCACTACCTTTGACAAATACACCAGTATTGTTAGTTGATTTTTGGGCACCGTATTCTTTGGTATTAAATTTATATCCGTTTACAAAGAATATTGAATATGTCTTGACTATCCTTTTTGGTCCCATTGCTAAATGTTTCAATCCTTCATCTACAACACAATTTGTTGTATCAAAAACGTAGTTAGAAAACCAAGCAACAAATTCTTTACCGATATCGTCGTTTGGATGTTGTGATTCGTAAATACTGCAATTATTGAACAAATGTTGCATTATGATTAAAATACATGTGTGCATATTTGCGTATACATATGTGTAGACGATATGCATGTGTAGACGTATGTGTATATATATTACATAATAAATGCTGCAACTTCGGCACAATTGAGAAGAATGTACGTGTGTGCTACTTGATAATCTCTATCATCCAACCATACTTCCACACATTTACCAGCAGGCGACTAGTTTTTTTAAAAATAGATAAATTCGCTTGACAATCATCTTCATCAATGCCTTCATCATTACGCGTAGCACTTTCAAATGATATGTTCACATGGTCGCTGAAATAGTGAGAGAAAAAAATGAAGCTTCATTTTCGATGTACGATTTGCAAATCGAACCTTCAACTCGAGCTTTCTGTCTAACTTTTTTCTTTAGATGATTTAAATACCTAGCAAAAATTATTTTAAATTAATTTTTTATACATCTAATTAAACCAATATGTAATAAACTAAATATTAATATACCTTTCAAATGGATACATCCATCCATATTGCACAGGCCCTCGAAGACGTGCTTCAAATGGAGGATGAATAGGTAAATGCTCCATAACATTGAAAAAACCTGGAGGAAATATTTTTTCCAGTTTGCAAAGCAATATCGGAATTTCTTCCTCAAGTTTACGTAGATGATCAACTTTTAGTGTAGTTGAACAAGCCTCTTTATAAAACAGACTAAGTTCTGTTACAACAGTCCAAACTTTTATGGGCAACAGTTCTTTAAAAGCGACGGGTAACAAATTTTCAATCATAACATGACAATCATGACTTTTCATCCCGCTAGGTTTATTGTTCTTATAGTCAACACATTTACGAAGATTAGAAGATATGCCATCAGGGAATCTTAATCCTTCCACCCATTTTAAAAGTAATTTAACTTGATTATTGTCTAGCTCATAGCAAGCTTTTGGCTTTTTTGTGTCATTTGGTTTTATATGAAGCTCGGGACGATTACATATTACTTCGATATCACATCTTGATTTCAAATCATCTTTCGTCTTCCCTTTAACATTCAAAATTGCATTAAACAGATTATCAAACCGTTTTCCTCATTATGCATCACGTCAATATTATGATGAATCAAGAGATTTTTCCAATAAGGCAATTCCCAAAATATGCTCTGTTTGCACCAGTTATGAATCGATGATTTACCTTGAGTTTTAATTTGTTCTTCGGTTTCATGTATCTTTGGATAATCTTTTACAAGTTCATAAATTTCTTCGCTTGACCAAACCGTAGGTGGTCTCAAAGTTTCATGTCTATTAGCTGTAAAGTTTTTTTATCTCTTCTAAAAGGATGATTAATATGAAGAAAACATCGATGACAGTCAAACCACGAAACTTTCTTTCCATGAGGTAAAAAATTGCTTATGTTTCTTCCATGCAATAAAGACAAGCTAGACGACCGGCCGTACTCCAACCTGAAAGCATTGCATATGCAGAAAAATCGCTGATTGTCCACAGCAAAAAAACATACATGCGAAAGTTATTTTTTTGGAAAATGTCATATGTCTCTACTCCCTCGTACCACAATTTTTTTAGTTCATCAGTCAATGGTTGTAAATAAACATCGATTCCTTGTGTCAGATCATCGGGACCAGGGACGACAACTATAAGAAATATATATGGAGTTTTCATACAGATCCAAGGAGGTAAATTATAAGGTGTGACAATTATAGGCTAGGATGAATATTTCGAACCAAATTGAGAGGATGGGGAAAATCCATCCGTACATAAACCAAGTCTAAAATTACGAATTTCTGACGCAAAATCAGGATATTTCTGGTCAAAATGCTCTCATGCTTCCCCATCAGCTGGATGTGTTAACGTACCTTCTTCCTGTTTTCTCACACCGTGCCATCTCATATGTTGCGCAGTTACAGCAGATGCATATAACCTTTGAACTCTAGGAGTAATTGGTAAATAATGCAATCGCTTATACGAGACTTCCTTTCCCTTTTTCTTTCTTGGTTTGTATCTTTCCTGATTACATATTTTACAATTTCTAAGGTTGATATCTTCTTTTCAAAACAACAAGCAACCCTTTAGACATGTATCTATTTTTTGATATGGTAAACCGAAAGCCGACATCAGTTTTTTTACTTCGTAATGATTTCGCACATTAGATTATTAGGAGGCATATGTCGTTTTGCAGCTTGTACAACAGCCGTAAATCCAGATTCTGTGAGGTTGTATTTGGATTTCATTGCAATGTATTCAGCAGTTACTGATAATTGGGTTCCGCTTGTGCAGCCTTCCCAAAGGGGTTTTTTCGTGGCATCTAACAAATCATTTGTTTTGCCTCAATATTTGGTTCTTCTTCAGCATTACCATCGTCATCAGTTAATTGAGAAACATGAAACATTGAACGTGCATCATCTTCAACCATATGTTCTACAAGTTTTGTCGTACCAATTTCATTACTCACCACCTCCTCATCCTGTATAGGATTAGATGCTAACTGTTCCCCATGACGATCCCAAATCAAATAGTTCGACACGAAACTGTAGTGACGCAAATGAACTCTAACCATATGTGGTGTCAAATACTTTAACAGTTTGCATTTACTACATGGACAACAGATTTCTTAAAATACGTAAAGATTGTCCATTATTAAAATCCATAAATACGCTAACACCATTATTAAAATGTTCAAGTGTTGAGCCTTCAGTTCGACCCTCGTTTTTTGTACATCCAGCTCCGATCAGTAAAATTCCATTTACCTACGTATATAATTAAAAAGTATGATATAAATTTGCATTGGCATTTCTTATTAAAACAATTTTATAAACATTCTTTTTTTGTTATATCCGTTAAAATAATACTTAAAGCTTATTTTGAAATGAACATTATATTCTATTTAAACAATTTTACTAGCGAATTTGATATTAATTGATCATTGACACTTTGTTGATGGGTCATCCTACCTCCCATTACAAATACAATAACGTAATTAAATCGTATAAATCATTCAATTTAAACGATTCAACAAAATTTCGACAACACTTCGCTTTAGTTCCCTGAACAGTACACAATTGCGTGTACACAGGGAACATAAAGGGAAGCGCTGTCGAAATTTTGCGAACCGTTTAAACTAAAATGATTTACGAGATTTAATTACGTTATTGTTTTTGTAACTTGTCCAATACAAGGACAAATCCAACAAATACTTTATACGATGAATATAGATGTCCGTTCTATTAAAGAACGAATATCCACACAACGATCATATACAATACCAATCAGACGGGGCCAAAAACACTCTAAGGGTTTAAATTTTAAAATTAGCGATATAAAAGTTTAAATTTTGTAAAGTTTAAATTTTATTTTCATAAAATTTAAACTTTTATATCAATAAACAATTTGTTGAATTAACGCATATATAATGATTTTTGTCTAAAACAAAAAAAAATCCAGTGTGCGTGCGCAACGTATAAAATAAACAAACAATGTTATACATATAATCGCATCACAAATCACATCCAATCATGCACAAAATGTATCACGTATATATCGTATCATAACATGTCAAAAGTGAATAATTTATATGTCAATATCATCACTTTCTACGTACGCTTTTACGCAATTCAATCACCAATATAATAACAAGTAAGGTTCATGCTTAGGTTAGTAACAATTATTAAGTTTGAAACTAATTTAATAATAAACCTAATTTAACAAATCATAGTTAAACATGCAATAATTAGTTTAATAACAATAATTAAGGTCCAGTACACTACACTACACAAACAATAGCATAATACATACACAAAAATTACCAATTTAAACTAAAATTAAAAATTTAACAAAATTAGGGTTTTAGCAAATAATACCTTATTTTGGAGGTTGTGAAGCTTGCAAACGAAGATGGGGATGCTAGAACGTGTAGAATGGGATAAAATGGGGTTGGAAATTTTTTTGGGGGGCAAATTGGGGTTTTTGGGTTTTTTTTTCGGGTGGAATGGGAATAAGGAGGAAGAAAATTGATCTGCAGGTTAGTCGCAGACTTCCAACGGAGTGCAACGGCCGCCAATGGCAATATTCCAACGGCTTCCAACGACATGTGTTTTTTATTACTAAAAAATTCCAAGAAAAAGGTTGCCGTTGCTCGCCGTTGGTCAAAGGCCGTTGGCGGCCATTGCCCCCCCCCCCCTCCCTCCCGTTGCTATAAACAGTAATTCTTGTAGTGAACTAATCAATGCAACAAATATAATGTGACTGATGTGTAACATCATACCATGACAAGGTAACCGAATATACAAATGCAGAGATAATATAAATACCATAATATAAGCATATCCTAGAATACACAACAACACTATCAACCAACTAACATTAGACACAATATAGTGATAAGAGATAGATAAAGAATATAAATTGATACTCATCATTGCTAATAAGTGGAATCTATGGTAGACCGTGCCCAAGATAAATAGAGTCGGTACTTAATCATACCATTGACCCTGAGCCACATTCAGTGTAATCGAACACATGTAGATCTCATCGTACCCCTATATCGAGCATAATTGATATATGATCTATTCTAGATATCTAAAACCTAAGGCCGCATGGACATCTATCTATAATCCAACTTATCATGATCTAATGATTCCTGTTAAGTGTCCAAAATAAATAGAGGCGGTACCTACATGTACTATTGTAACGACCTGTAAATTCCGATAATTAAAAATAGTTAATTTAATAAGGATTTGTGATTTAATGTTGGAAGAAATAAAAATTTATGAATTAATAATGAGAATATAACTGGAATGAAATTAAATTGTATTAATTTAAAGAAATTGATAATGGCTTGGAATGTAAGTCTAATTAGTTAAAAGAATTAAAGAGTTATAACTGATATAGGTTGTGAATAAATTTTAGTAATGAATATATTAATTGATAACTGAATTAAAAAAGCAATTGATAACTGAATTAAAAAGATAAATTGGTAATTTAAGTATTGTATTAATTAAATAGCATGTAATAAATTGTAACTTGAAGAAAATGAATGTTGTATGAACAACTATAATATTTGTGTGTAAATAACAAACATACAAATGTAACTAAAAGTTAAGGGCGACAATTATTATATGTTACCTCTTTATTTAGCCTGTTAATTTAAAATTCGAAATCAGTTGAATTAATTCACTCAATTGGTGCAGTTAATGCAGGTTGAATTGATAATTGTAAAATGTTGATTCAATAAGATGTAACCAATGGAAATTTTATGCATGATATAACAATTGATTGAATAAAAAGAATTGGAATGAAGTTTGCCCAATTTATTGGAATTTAAATTATAATAAATGGATTTATTACAATTAAAAGCAAATAAAGATTACGTTAATGAAAAGTAAGATGAAAATAGTAAGATATTAATGTAATAAATATATAACATATGAAGAGAACTAATTAATTGAATTAAAAGATCGAAACAAAATTAAATAAATTTATTGAAATTAAATTATATTAATTGGATTTAATTACAATTGTAACTGAATACTGCAATTTGTAAAATATTTAATACTGAACTATATGTATACTTGTTTTAATTTATTTTAAATATCCATGCAATCAAAAATGATAAAGATTGGTTAATTAATAAATTTGAATATAAAAAGTGATTAATTTATTAAATATTAATTTATTTAATTAGCGTGAAATAACCATTTTATCCACTGACTCATTTTACAAAAAAACCAGTTTCATTGGATCTGTAACGATGAATTATTATAGGATTTCAAGTTTCGTAGCGATCAGACTTGTCATTTGATTCTACGGACTCGAAACGAGTAGAAATTTATTCAACTGAAATCAATTTGAAATAAGCTGATTTTAAATTAACTTCTTAATGCAATGGAATTAGGACTTGAAACATGTTCCATTGAGTTTAAAATTATCAAAAACATCTACTTTGATATGTAGGATGACCTATATTCGGTTCGAGGTTAGAACGGGCCTTTTGCGTTGCATAGTCGTTTCGATCCAACCCTGTCTATATATAGGCTGTTATAAACCCTACTTGTTTCTCATATTATTATTTCTGTATGTACATCTTTTTCCTACTTCTCAAAATTAACTCCCAAATTCCAAAACCTAATTTATAAAAAAAACCGAATTTTTTTTTGCTCCAGGTTTACTTCTAGTTGGGAAGAGGTTTACTTCGAGTTTCAGAGGAGGAAACCTACAACGACTTAGGGTAAGAGATAGTTCGAGGCCAAACAAGGCGGATCTATGTGTGCTTCGTGTTCCAGAGGCAAAATCCTGGAGCGACTTTGGATCAGGAGCCAAATGACTCGAGTCTCGGGTCATTTTGGCAAAAACTCAGAGCAAGCACCGGGTAATTGAGGCGGCGACTCGAAGTAAGACTCGAAGTCGAAATTTTCCAATCTTCTAACGTTAATAACTTTTGCATATGAGCTCGGATTCACGCACGATTTTCTCCGTTGGGATCGTATCGGAATTCCGGACATTTTGGACTTAGTTTGGTTGAATTTTCAGACTGTTAGATTTTAGGCCCTAAATTGGATTTCAAATTGATCTGAAATCAAAGGTAAGTGTTTTAACCCACTCACAACTTCTAAATTATCTTGTGTTAGTTAAATTTAATTTATGATGTGATTAAAAATTAATTGATTGATGTTTGGTATGTTTTAATTGTCATTCTAGTTAATTTGATTTTTATTGCATTTAATCATTGTTCAATTTAATATTGAATTTAAAATTGTCGATTAATGCCTGTTATTGATTATCAGTTATCTATTGATATTATTGATTGATTTGAATGATGATTGTGATGGATGTTTGATTTTTGATATTGGATGACTGGATATTATATTTATATTGTTATAATACAACAAGTTCCTTATGGGTTGAAATGATACATACCCGAATGATCTATAAATTAGGAAAAATCGTTATGGATTGAAATGATAGAGCGATTTTATGGATTTTACTTAATTCGGGATTGAGGATTGAAATGATATATAACCATAAAATTTTAAGTTGCGGATTGAAATGATAAGTATCCATATCACTTGACCCTAGGGTAGAAAATTATATACGGACACTAGATTAGTTAAATTAAATGATTTTCGATTCTTTTCAATTTGAATTCAGTTAATTGGTATTTTGGAATAGAAATTGATTTATATAAACTGATGTATTTATGATAATCCAAGTGTTGATGCTGAAATTGGAATTGATTAAAATGAATTGTCCAAAGGATTTAAATTGGAATTTCAAAGTTGAAGTGGCAAATAAAAATGAATTTATCGAATTGAGTTATTTAAATGTTTGGATATAGCTTTGAAATCTATTTTATACTAATTTAAACTATTTTAACCAATTTAAAATTATTTTAATTTACTTAATCTATTATAACCTATTTAATACAATTTAATCTATTTTACCTATTTTACCTATTTAACTTATTTAATCTATTTTAAATCTATATAATATAATTTAAATCTATTTAATCTATTTTAAATTTATTTAATCTTTTTAAAAATATACTTAATATAATTTAAATCAATTAAATCCATAATTAATCCATTTAAAACATTTTAAACCTAATAAAATCTATTTAATCTATTTTAAATCGATTTAAATCATTTTTTATTCTAATTAAATCAAATTTAATCTATTTAAACTATTTTACTATTTTAATCTATTTAAACTATTAAAACTATTTATGTTTATCTAAACTATTTTCTAAAATTTCAGACTGTGTAAAGTTGAAGTATTTATATTTATATCCTTGATGATGATACAACCTAAGTTAGAATTTAGGATTGATACCTTTTGTGAAATGACATATTTAAGTAAATATGATTTTTAAAAGAAAATATGATATCGAAAGCGATATGATTTTGAAATTGAATATGATCTTTTGATATAAATTTTGAATTGACTTTTTGAAAATTTAAAAGAACCATCCAGTGTGTAATAAGCATTTGGTTGTTAAAGAGACCGAGATCGGATATTGTCATACTCTCTGCCAATACCGAAAACCACTTTAACAACTTTGTATGTCATGGAGACTGCAGAAATAAAGTAGGATGGTTTGGCGAACGATTTCTGTATGAGGTATGACGTGATCCTGACTCCCTTGAGTCGGCTTAGATGTGACTAAAACAGGAGCCATGCCGGGCTAAGTGAGATCATTCCTTCTATTGGACACATTTCCTCGATACCATATCTGTTGCTTTGTGATTGCTTTGGTGGCCACCCCTTGATTTTGATTATGGGAGTGTGTTTCTAGGTAGGTGGTAGTAGCTTCTATGCGTTACCACCAGTCCGGATACGCAGTTGGTATATCTACCTTAGCATTGCCTCGACTGCCGTGTTCACATGCCCAAGTGCGCCTTTTATAAGTTTGTTTTGTACCATACATATGAAGTGCCCTCTGTGTAAACCTCCAGTTTACCAGGGAGCGTACGGTACTATATAGACTATGAGAATATATAAAATGTGTTAAGGGGGATATGGGTAACGCCTTAACGCAATTTTAATACTTTTACTTTACTATAGACATATTATAATAGCGTATTGTACTACATAGTAGATAGTTTAACGGATCCTTAGGAGATGTAAATCCCGAACATCTCTTAAGTTATTTCACTCGCGTTAGACACTGGATAGGAGATGTCAAACCCCATAAACATCTCTGACGCTGTCACACTCATATTTATCGTTGATATAAGTTATATAAGATCTTTTAGTTCTGACTCGAGTGTTTTGTTTTTTCAATTCGCTCGAGTCAGCCTGAGCATTTCGGGGTTGAAGACCTTATTTTTGGAGGACAAAGACGAAGATTTGTACTATTATTATTTATGATATGTATCCCACTGCATCATATTGTTCCATTACATTGTTTATTTATTTATTCCTATTTATGTAACTCTGATTTTTGTGATGTAAAAGAATAGTCAAATGTATTTATAAAACAGATTCATGAGCTATTATTTGATTATTATATTTTGTCATTGAGCTGCGAGATTCTATGTTTGTTTTATTTCTTTCTCTTTTTCTTATTCACCCCATAACAATCTACCCTTTTGAATAGTTTGAATCTGGCATGTGTGTTCGCTTAAAACGTCCAAAAAGGCAGATCGTTACAACTATAAACCCCGAGCACATCTAGATTTAATCAAACTCCTGTAGGTTTCACCATAACACTATATCGAGTATAAGTGATATCTGACATACTCTAGATATTTTGAGCTTATCTGGATCTCACCATACCCCTATATCGATCATCAGTGATGTCTGATCCACTTGTAGATGATCATCATCCCCTCCCCCTCCTAGCCATCATGGATTTCTCAACAAGTTCGTATAACATCTCTATAGAAGAGAGGGCGTATCCTGTACAATATGTCATCAGGATCATGGAGGAATGCCTATATATATATGTGTGTGTGTGTCAATTATAACATCACGTAATCAAATATGTCTATCATAAATAAAGACCAATATATCGTTATCTTTTATCTATATGGATGGACTCTACTATAAGACCAATGAAATGCATTATCACTAACACAAGACCTAAAGGGTATGACCACAAATAAAAGGTCAACGCCATTCATCAAACAAATATACTCAAGGTTGAAACCAATAGGTATAGATTGACTTCGCTCAATGGTATACACTCACCAATCACTTCACCGATATCGTACCCGATCATTATTGATTGCACATGTATAATTGCATATTACAGTTGAATCTGGAGCTTCGCCTTGTGTTATCCCACCTTTTGGCAAGGCCGTGACACCATGAACTTGGCTAGAAACCAAAGATAGTTCGTTCTGGAGATCGTTAATACATAGGTCTACTATGGATATCAGTAAATTTTGTCTGATTTCGGATTGAGCTATAATTGATTTGATAGGACCAGCAAAGCTATGAAAGCCAACGTTCTAAATTTAAAGTCAATCAGAGTTCGTGTGCTCAAGATATTGATCGATCACGGTTGAGAAATCCAAACTTGCATCGATCATAACTCGAGATCTACGAGTCCAAATGCCACCAAATTTTCAGAGGAACTTGCCTACAACGTCAGGAATGTACCAGATAAATTTCAGCCAAAAAGGATAAATTCTTGATCGATACGAATTCCATTCGTATCGCACCCAGATCGAGTCGAAACCACTTGAACTCAATCCCATGGGCCCACCCACATGAGAGAAGAAGTCCCCTGAGATCTGAGCAAGATATTTTCAGCCTACGCCTATAAATAGCAGCCATATGCATCCTGAAAAGGAACTTTGGTCCTCTTTACGCTGATAATCTGTCGAAATCATTATCAAACTTCAGTTTTACCGTTGTAATCTTTTGTAATCAATGAGTAAAGTTCACTAAACATCAGTCATTTCATAGTGGGCGTAGGAAATTTGCCGAACTGCTCTAAATCCGTGTGTTTTTGTGCATTTTCTTATCTGTTTATTGGTGTGTTTGTTAGATCTGCTTCATTTTACATTTATTCTCTTCATTTTATCTCTACAAACACATCCGAACAGTGTTGTGTCCAATTTTGGTACAAACACATTGGTGCTTTCACGAGAAAACCCAGCTTTTCTCCTGCTCCGTGGATCTACTACCGTCATTGGATTGCTAAAATCTAAGAAGGAGATCCAGACCTATCATCAAGTGGTTCCTTCTATTCTATTCTATTCAGATTGCTCCAGATCTAAGAGGAACTACATTCGGCATGATTTTCGTATCCATGTTTTCATATCCATGAAAATATTGTGCTTTTCGCATCCATGTTTTCGTATCCAGAAAATATGGTGATTTTCGTATCCATGTTTTGTATCCAGAAAATATGGTGATTTTCGTGTCCATGTTATTGTATCCAAAAAATATGGTGATTTTCGTATCCTTATTTTCGTATCCAGAAAATAAGGTGATTTTTGTATCCATGAAAATATGGTGATTTTCGTATCCTTATTTTCGTATCTAGAAAATATGGCGATTTTCGTATCTTTATTTTCATATCCAGAAAATATGACAACATTTGTATCGATCACTTTTCGTATCGATCAGCATTCGTATCGATCATTATTCGTATTGATCAGCATTCATATCGATCAACATTCATATCAATCAACATCCATACCGATGCTCACATGCAGTTCGTATCGATCCATCTGTGTCCAATTCGTATCGGTACTCAGATACAGTTCGTATCGATCCATCTGCGTCCAATACGTATCGATGCTCACATGCATTTTTTATCGATCCATCTGCTTCCAGTTCATATCGATACTCAAATACAGTTCGTATCGATCCATCTGCATCCAATTCGTATCGATACTCACACGTAGTTCGTATCGATCCATCCGCGTCCAATTCGTATTGATACTCACATGCAGTTCGTATCGATCCATCTACGTTCGATTCATATCGATACTCACATCCAGTTCGTATCGATCCATCTGTGTCTAAATTGTATCGGTACTCACATGCAGTTCGTATCGATCCACCTGCGTCCAATTTGTATCGATACTCATATACAGTTCGTATTGACCTAGCTATGTCCAATTCATATGGATCAACAGATACCACTTCGTATGGATCCAGCTATGTGCATTTCATTTCGATCCTCAGATACCACTTTGTATCAATCCAGCCGTGTTCATTTTGTATCGATCCATGTGTCCACTTTTCGGATCGTTCATTTTCGCCAATGTTTTTACCGTTCAAACATTGTAAGAACGATACAAAATTTCAAAAAAAATTGGGTACGACTCGCATAGTGAATTCAAAGCTCAATCTAATGAAGGAACATTCCATCTACGCTTCTAATGAAGGAACATTCCATCCACGCTTCTGATCGTTCCATGACTGAACGAAACATAGGGGATTACAGCAGCAAATGCTAAACTGTAATCAAGTAATGGGTAAAGAAATACTACTCAACCGTGCTCCCAGAGGCTTAAGAACCTAGCTAATATGCCAAGAACTAGAGTTGATTAATATATCATGCTTCTAAGGTGGACTGCAACTTCCCCTATTTGACCAGCTTTTAAACTCCTGAATTGACAACTATGGTATGATGGCTAATATGACGACTGCCCTACACTGTCTACTCTTCCAACCAAAACATAGCTGGTCACCGCCGAACCATCTTCAAATGCCTGCATCTTAATCATACCATGACCATATGACTAGAAGAATGGCATACAACCTTAATAGGACTTCTTTACTACCTTATATGGGTTTCCTTCCTGGTGAAAATTAGAAACAATCACCAATCTATGAGCCTATCTTAATCTACTCACCATCTAATCGGCATTACCAACCACTCGAACATTGGACGATAGGGCATACATCATTCACCGGTATTACAAGACCCTATAGCCATAAAATGGACTTGATAAAGTTGATTGGAGTATCTTTGTTCATTGAAACCATCCTACATGAAAATTTTCTAGCGGAAATTTAGCATGTTGACTATGTCAGTGTACTATGTGAATACAACCTTCGACACTATCTTATGATGTGAGAATGGTGCATGGAATCCACGAAGAGTGGTGAATGCCACAGATGTCTCCCCTATTCCAAAAAGAAGACTGTCAATCGTGGGTAGACATACCATTTCTACTTCTCATATTGCTAAAGGGAATAAAGAAACTGGCAGCCAACGAATTGATCAAAATCCATAGCCCATTGCTTCCAACACTTATAAATGAAATCATCACAAAAGCTTATTTCCAGAGTTTGATAAGAGAACTGGTGGATAGCTGGAGACGACTACACTAACATGTCCAGGCCAGATGAATCAGATGAAGGATCAACTTGGCGAGATAAGGAGGGAACCTACTCCATACCCTAGATCGGAAATCCCCTCTTCTTTAGATGGCTACCGTGGACGCCAACGCCATAAGGCTACTCTGGAAAAGATAGATCTGACCATATGTTCAAGCCCCATAAAATGAAGGGTCGGGAAGCCCCGACCCTTATCAATCAAGAACTTTGATCAAATTGAACCATTTGCGTTAGACTTCCAACTGTGAAGGGCTGGACCGAAGTGCAATAGCGAGAAAACGTCGCCACTTCACTTATCAGTGAGATTTAATCCGATCTCTTTCGAATTATTTCTATTTCAATTTCGTTTATGTTGTGAAATATGACCGACTTGAAATAAACTACTTGCAAATGATGCAGGTAACCGAGTACTTAAGGATGGGTGCAGAACAACCTCTACGGTCTATGATCAAATCATTGAGGTGCCATCATGACGAGCATAATTCAACCACTCATCAACTGCTATATGCCTCCGAATGGGGCGAGACATCAAAGCGAAAGAGACCGACAAGGTTAGGACTCTAGTTCAAAGTAGAGGCAACCGACCATCCACTCATCTGCCTATGCAATTTAATTAGAGATCCAAGAGAGACTTGGAGTGATATGTCCCAATAATGCATTCTCCGTCTCGTACTTGAAGCTTGCCAAAATACTTACGCTTCTTCTAATGCCCAGTAAAATCGAAGTCACACCAAGGATGGACGTGACATGACCGTCCATGCATCCAATCCTATGTTGGACAGTTGGGGTTATTTGAGGACACATGTTTAAAATGGATATGATTTGACCATTCACTCTCCAGCTTGCGTCTGTGATTCAACAAAAACAGTCATTCCTTAAACCGACTTCGTCGGGGACCAAGCCTCAACTTAAAGTCATCGACGACTGACAGCTTACTCACTAATCATCATAAGACATCATTTCAACTCTCTTACTCAGCTCGACCGGAAGAGCGCAAAGCACAAAGTGGACGTGAATCGATCATCTACTCTCTAACTTTTGCCCCTGACTTAAGGAAAAATACACAACTCAAAGTGGATGTAGTTCGACTAGCCTCTCCTCTGCTCGAGCTCAAAGCTTGCCAAAGCATTTTGGTGCCAAAACACTAATCTTACTCCTTAGGCTTGGCAGAAGCAGAATCGAAATAAACATGTGCGTGATTCGACTGTCCATCAACTAAATCTTATCCTTTGTTGAGGGAGGATAAGTAAAAAGTGATCGAGATCCGACCAATCACTTATTAAATGAAACTCGAGCTCGAGGGCCGACATACTTAAATCAAAAGGGATTGAAACACAACAATCCTCTAACTAACTCTGGCTCCCAGAGTGCGAGCTGGAGTATAAACTTATGGACATGGGATTGAGTAGGATGAATCCGTCCATCTAACGACTTCGCCCGTGTTTAACCTAAACCCGAGGAGGATGGGTCAGTCCATCTAATGACCTCGCTTTCCATATTTACAAGCTCGAGGAGGGCGGATCCGTCCATCTAACAACTTCGCTTGCCTACTCAGGGTGGATATGAGTCAACTATCCACGTACCTGATCAACTTCTATTTCCTAGAGTGTGAACGAAATCCTAAAGCCTAAACAGATGTGACTGACCATCTGTTGGCCAACTCTAGATTCTCGTAGTGTGAACTGAGTATAAACATCAAAATGGGTATGACTGGCCATCCATCAACTAACTCCAGATTCCCAGAGTGCGAACTGAAGTATACCCATTAACTAACTCTGGTCCCAAGTGCATGGACTGGAGTATAAACATCAACTAACTCCAGATTTCCAGTGTTCGAACTGGAGTATAAACATCAACTAACACTAGATTCCCAAAGTGCGAACTAAAGTATAAACATCAACTAACTCGGTTTCGAGAGCACGGACTAGATTATATACACCAACAAACTCTAGATTCCTAATGTGCGAACTAGAGTATAAACATCAACAAACTCTAGATTCCCAGAGTGCGAACTGGAGTATAAACATCAATTAACTCTAGATTCCTAGAGTGCAAACTAAAGTATAAACATCAACTAACTCTGGTCCCGAGAGTGCGGACTGGAGTATAAACATCAACTAACTCCAGATTCCCAGAGTGCGAACTAGAGCATAAACATCAACTAACTCCAAATTCCTAGAGTGGGAACAGGAGTATAAACATCAACTAACTCTAAGTCCTTAGAGTGTGGACTGGAGTATAAACACCAGCTGGGTGTGAATAACCACCCATCAACTAACTTTGGTACCAAGAGCGTGGACTGGAGTATAAACACCAAATTGGTGTGACTTGCAACCCATCAACCAACTCCAGTCCTTAAAGCATGGTTTGGAATACTAATATCAGAAGGGATGCGATTCGATTCCCCTTCTATCAACTCTGATTCCTCAGCAAGTTCAGTAGCACAAAAGCGGATGTGGTTCGACTGTATGCTTTACAACTCTTCCCCTGACATGGGGGCACACTTATCATAAAAAATCGGATGCAATATGACCATCTAGCACAAAGTAGGAACGACACGACTGTCCATGCATCAACACTTATCCCCGGCATGGGACCCATAACATAATTTTATAGGGATGCACTCCAACCTTACAAGACAAAATTTCTTCTTTGATTCGATAGGGAGATGTAGATTTGCAAAATGGAACTAGCTGAACGTCTTATTCTAAATGGATGTAATTACCCATCCTACCATAAATGAACATGACACAACCGTTTATCCGCTAACTCTCACCAATGATCTGGCGGGTTGTGCATGCAACGTGGACGGATGTGACCCAACAATTCGCCAATCAACTCCTTCTTGCAATTCAATAGGATAAACATCAAATTAAAGTTGTCGCAACGTGATCGACTACACTTCGACTTTCGCTATTGACTAGTGCCAGAGGAATTAATCGAGGAAAATGTGGTTCGACCATTTTCTGCTAAAATTCCTAGTCCCTAGAGTTTGGACAGGGGTATAAACATCAAATAGGTGTGACTAATGGACCTTCAACTGACTCTGATCCTCGGAGTACGACTAGTAGCATAGACAATTGAATAAATGTGATCCGACCATTCATTCATCAACTCCGACCTAAAGTCGACGGAAGGAATATAAACTCACAACAGATGCAATTATACCATCCACAAACTAAATCTGCTAACCCAATACTGGGGGCAGAAGAACAAATCACTAAAAGAAGAGAAAGGTGACTCGCTCATCGCTATCATAGCGTCCTTTACAACTTAAGGCAATGACTAAAAGGAAGACTTAAAGCTAACCAAATAGGATGATGCCCAAAGTTACAAGCAATCACTTATATCGTGCCGTTGAATCGATGACCAATGTCGATCCTCTTCGACTACAAGTCGATGTGACCTGAACGTCCATCAAATATCTTTGACCAATAGAGCATGGATAGAAGAATAAACCACGAATGAGTGTGACTTGACCATTCGTCCTCCGTTACCTTCTTTTGATCCGTCGAGAAGGGCATGAGACTAGATGAGCATGACATGACTGCATTTGGGGTGACTTTATCCCTAGATCTAACGGGAGAACGTAAATCAAAATAGACGTGGTTAATCGCCTAACTCCAAAAGAATGCAATGCGACCATTCCTTCTTTGACTCTTACCATAATCTGGCTAAACGAGCAATTCACAAAAAGTGAAACCTAAATGTCCACGCACTGATTCTTACCCTCGATTTGAGGAAGCATCAATCCTACATTCAATCTGACTGGGCGATTCACTCTTCAATTTTTGCCCATAGTATGGCGAATAAGCAGCAAAGTGAGTGTCATTGACCGTCCATAATTTAGCTCACGTTTGAATGTTGGAGAGGCGACAAAGTATTCCGCCTAGAGGAAAGAACTAGGACACTATGCAGAACAAGGCATGAATCAACCTTCCATCGGTTAACTCAATCCCATGGTTCAACGGGATAGAATGTGAAATTGAAGCAGACATTATATACCTTGCCACTTATCGAGATATTCCCTAGACTTGGGGGAACGCGCGAAATAAGCTGATAATTTGATTGTTCATCAAACAACTCTGACTCTTACAGCATGGATTACATTATAAACACGGCAGAAGCTAGGCCCGATCATTCGCACAATACATCCATCGATCCAAGACCGAGGGAACGAGTTTGATCATCCAAGAGATGGATAAAACTACTCAATCCTATAGCTCGTGCTAGTATTTATAACAACTTGAAGTTACGACTGAAAGGATGCTTAGAAATAGAATCATTAGATCGACGGCTGGACTTATGGGACTGATCATCATTCTAACCCTTCCGATGAGCAATGAATCGCGAGTACATTGGATGGAAAATGCATTGCTCGGAAACACACATAGATTCAAACTCATAGCTGGAGCCAGCTATGCAGCAGCATGCAATACAAGGCTAAACTCTACTAAGCCTTTGATTCAACATGCCTGTAAGGCTAATCATTAACCATTACAAATAAGCACAGGAAGTGCCTACAACCCATCACGAGTATGTAGATCAGATCACAACTCTACGCAAGTGAATTTGATATGTCCACTTGGACTCAATCTCATGTGTATATATGGACTCACACCAACTATTGAGAACCCTGCATTAAATGTCAACCCGATGCATGTCTCGGTGAATAAAAACGAAGCGATGTGGATCTAGAAAGCTCCGTTGAACTTAAAGAGGAGGCGAATCTACTCAAAACCAATAGGTTTATCCATAATTTTCTCTACCCAAAATGAGTATCTAATCCTTTACTTATGAGAGAAACAAACGAAAAGTGGCGGACGTATGCCGACTACTCAGATTTGCATGAGGCATGGCAGAGCATAGTTTTTCACTTACAATGATCAACCAACTAATGGACTCGACCATCGGACATGAATTACTCTCATCCATGGAAGCAAACTCCAAATACAGTCAGATACTGAAACATGTCCCAGACCAGGAATACAACTATTTCATTACTGACCCAAGCCTATAGTGCTATGCTGTATTCCTTGGATGCAAACTTGAAAATGCTTATGCTACTTACCAAAGAACAATTAACAGACCATTCAAAAATCAAATCGGTCGATCGATAAATGTATATATGGTTAATATTCTCGTGAGATCACGACCATCGAACGACCACATCAATGAATTGGCAAAGATATTCGGTGCTCTCCAACAGCTGTAGAATGAAACTTGATCCTTTGAAATGCTATTTCAGCGTCGTATAAGAAGAATTCTTGGGTTTCGTCATCAATTCTCATAGGATTGAGGCTAATGTCAGAAAACGCTGAAGATCAGAGTCATCCATTTACCAAGAAAACCTAGCAGCTCTGATAGATTGTTCGGAGAGACCTTCCATTTTACCCAAGCCGTTGGATCGTGAAGATCTATACCTCAATTGGGTCATCTCAACACACGCCATAAGGATCGCAATGCTGTCTGACGGGAAACTAATCCAAAGACCAGTATATGATGAAAGCTAGCTATTGACAAGCTTGCCCTGTTAATGTCTGTATCGACCAACCATTACGATAGGTCCAATGGCAACCTCAGATGTTTGAAAGGTTACTCAAATGGAATATCGAGCTAAGCCAATTTGATGTCACTTATCTCCTCAGAGAGCTATCCATGGTCAAACATTAGCATACTTCATATCTGAATTCACTGCATCAGACGATTATCCAAAGAACAGTAGAGAACTGTCTAACCAATGGAGAACATACATAGATGGAACTTCCGATAATCGGCTTTGTAATGTCGAAGTTGCATTAATGAGTCCTAAGGAATGATCGATCTGCAATGTCCTGAAACTAGTAACGAAGCTATGTATGAATCCTTGGTCACCATGCTCAAACTTAAAAGAAAACTAGGAGTGCAAACTTTACATACCTTATGTGATTTCTGATTAGTGGTATGCTAAGGTAGGGAAAGTCATCGGACTAGGGGCAATGTCTTGCTCCTTAGCTTAGCTGGATCCAAAAGGTACTAGCCGACTTCGAGAATTACACCATTATAAACATCCTCAGATAACAAAATGAAAAATCCAAGTCACCGGCTAAGCTAGTTAGTTCTGGGAATGCGCGGCAAAAGGACTCTGCCTCGGTTAAAATACTTATTATTCCAAGCATTGACATATGAAAGTCAACTTGATCTTAGAGATGGATCAAGAAAAGGGGTCATGGATGACTCCTATCAAAGACTATCTACTGTGGGGAATTCTTCTCGAACAGAGGAATGAGAGATGGCATATCCTCCGTGAAGCATAAATGCATGATGATGTCTGGATCGTTCAACTCCATCGACACAAAGCATTACTCCTGTATCCATCAATCCGAGACCAATATTACATATCCATCGATATGAAGCATACATTCTAAAATCTCAAATCGATCCAGAAGAGGATCGATATAAAGGATGGACTTAAAACAACCATCGAATGTTGTTACAGCTCAAATTCACTTCGATCCAAGAGAGGATCGATATGAAACTCAATCCAAACCAAAACTAAAGAACTTGATAACGACCCACAAATGTGCAAACATGAATAGAAGTCAGGTTAACATATGTGAATGTATGCTAAACTATAATTCAATTTTCGAAGTTACCATGAATTGAGTGCTTACTTGGTGATGTTCAAAATGATGAACAATAAATTACTAGTGCTCAACACTCAGTTATAAAAAAACACTGCATGATCATTGACAATCAACAGTTTGACATCTACATCACTGAAGATTAACCAAAGGTTACATCTTTTGACGAAACGATAGCTAGTACTCGGCGAATTGGATAGAACTTTTCATAATGAAGATGGCGTCTTTTCAAAGCATGTCATGTACACACAAGATATGCTTTGGGGGGGGGGGGGGAAATGTTATCCCGCCTTTTGGCAAGGTCGTGACACCAAGTACTTAGCTGGAAACCAAAGATAGTTCGTCCTGAAGATCGTTAATACATATGTCTACTATGGATATCGGTAAATTTTTTCTGAGTCCAGATCGAGCTACAATTGACATGATAGGACCAGCAAAGCTGCGAAAGCCAACGTTTCAAATTTCAAGTCAATCGTAGTTCGTATTCTCAAGATATTGATCGGCCATGGTTGAGAAATCCAAACTTGCATCGATCATAACTCGAGATCTACAAGTCCAATTGCCACCAAAATCTCATAGAAGCTTGCCTACAACATCAAGAATGTACCAGATAAATTTCATCCAAAAAGGATCAATTCTTGATCAATACGAATTCCATTCGTATCGCTCCCAGATCGAGTCGAAACCACCTAGACTCGATCCCTTTGGCCCACCCACATGAGAAAAGAAGTCCCCCGAGGGCGAGATATTTTCAGCCATGCCTATAAATAGCAGCCATATGCATCAAGAAAAGAGATTTCTGTCCTCTCTACGCTGATACTCTGCCGAAATCATTATCAAACTTCAGTTGTACTATTGCAATCTTTTGAAATCAACGAGTAAAGTTCAATAAACATCAGTCATTTCATAGTGGACATAGGCAACTCGCTGAACCACTCTAAATCCGTGTGTTTCTACGCATTTTCTTATATGTTTATTGGTGTGTTTGTTAGATCTGCTTCATTTTACATTTATTCTCTTCATTTTATCTCTTCAAACACATCCGAAGAGTGTTGTGTCCAATTTTGGTACAAACACCTTGCGTTCCACTTTCTTGAGTAGCCCGAAGTCTTCTAGAATTCATGCCAAAACTTCATGCAAACCCACATCCGAAATCAAGGAAGAAACCCCCGTTGATTTGCATACTATCTAGTCTTACCACCCCTACTTGTGCTCCATAGGTGCAACGATGGTATAGCCACCGGGCAAGTACAAACCGCGTAGCTCGATCATCGATTCAAGCTCCATTTCCCTTCGTTTTTTCGCCCGATGCTCGCCTAGCATCTCTAGCCTGCCTTCACTGCATCAGACCTCTTTTGAATCCCATTGGTTTCAATTTGGAAGTAATTTCTTAACTATTCGAAAACCAATTTCGATATGAAAACCTCTCTTTTATGTGTAGTGTTCCACAAGATGATTTCTAGTGACCTATCCTCCTCTAACATGCCAAAATAAAATCAGTCGATCTTCTCATCTCATGTGATGCTCACGCGTGTGTTGATGCACCTACTTATGCATGAATATGCGCACTTACGCATGCATATGCACATATGTACATGCAAACACGTTTCCACTACACAAACCATGTTTCAGGCTTAACCGGAGCGATCGCTCAACCTGATATTCTCTCATGCAACTTAATGCATCCGATAGTCGTTATGGCTACATGAAATTACCCATGACATGCTTTATACGTATGGATATTCCCACATATGTATATAATCAATAATACAATTATATTTACATATTCGTACAATCACAACCATTATCAACAATTCTAATTACAATACAAGAATTTTATTTGTTATTACGTAACTTTAAATACACTTATACATATACTTACCTATGTACATATACATACACGTATATTCAAATAACAATTTGATTATTTAGTAATAAAATATCACATTTACTTATCAAATCTATTTTATAGAAGTTCAATATCTTTCTTACTATTTTATAAAATAATATAAAATACAAAGCTAGCTTATAAATCATTTTAATCCTTTATAATACTTGATTTCTTCATTAAAATTAAGTATTCATTTTACAATTATTTTATCAAACCTTATACCATTTATTAAATAATTCCTTCTTACTATTTTATATAATCTCATACTTTTATAAAGTACCTCTTTTACAATATTTTATAAAATCTCATTCCATTTTATAAAATAGTAATAATGACATACTTTAAAGTATAATTATAAATTAATTATCTTCATTATTATGTTATAAAATATCATTCTATTTATAAAATATATCTTTCACTAATAAAATAATTTCTTTACTTAAATGATATTTATAAGTACTAATTAAGCTCCATTAAGTCTCTAATAACTTTAATAATAAGTGTGAAGCTCATAGCTCGCTTACTAACACCATTTTATAAAATATTCCATTATTTTATAAAATCAGCCCTTCTCTTATGTAATATTTATAAATGCAAATTAAGCTTCATTAGGCCTCTAATACTTTAATAATAAGTGTAGAGGTAATTAGCTTACTGATTTTTCTAAAATTAATTCAAATGGTTTAATTAATACTTTTAATGATATGTACATCATTATATTAATTAACTAAACATAAATCAAACCATAACAGCACATATAATCATATAACCCCAAACTCAGTTGATTGCATACTAACTTTTCCAAAATTAGCAAATAAGGTCTTTAATAAATAATGAGTTAATATAACCATGTTTATAACATGAGCATAAGCCTAAATCAACCAAACATTCTCTAAATCATTTCACATAACACTATAATCATCAATAAACAAATATATGACGTTTAACTAGTAAATATAGTAAGAGAATCATCCCACTCACCTCTTCTTCAAACCAAGCTTAAAATCATCAAAACCCATCCTTTTGTTCTCTTGATATCTTTGTAATGACCCAACTTTTTGATGCCCGAAAGTCGACATCGATACGTCCACTGTATCCAATACCGCATAGTCGAATGCCGGAAAACCGAACCGTTAGGGTTTAGGAAGAAGATAGAAGAAGAAAATAGAACAATAACAGAATCTCACATTTCATAGCGGAACATATATAATAGATAAATGAATAATCTTTAAACAAAAGCACTATATCAGTTGTTACATTACATCACATTACATTATCAGAGTGTTACAAAAACAAACAGTGGAAAAGAATATAACATATACTAGTGATACGGTTTGCCATCTAGCTGGCTCCTGATCTCCACAGCATCTCTTGACTTCGCTCCCAAATAACTGATAACCTGACTTTAGGCTACCCGTGTGGAAAATTATGGGCACCTAGAGTTTAGAAAGGGAACAGTAAACTCCAGGTCAGTCGTGGGACTGGTGTGAGATCTTAAAAACAGTTATTTTCACAAAGAAAATAAAAAGAAATCCGCTATACTTTTGGAAAATGAAACTACCATAAGGCCTCCCGCCAAACACACAATGCAAATGCAGAATTAGAGGAGATTTCTCCTTATGATAGTCAAACATGCTTGATACACAAAATCCTTTGATATTATTATTATTAGTGCATAGTGTGGAAAACGTTTCGAAAATATAATATTAATCTTAGCCAGCATACAACCATTATTGTATGCCTACTATAGCTACCATGTTCAATAGCAGGTTACCGCCACATTCGATTGCAGGTTATACAACTAAAACCGTACAAGGCGCGTATTGTTTCTTTGGATTTCCAACGAATGGTCAGGCTAAGGAACTTCCTACTGCCACATGGGTACGCCTCTGGAGGGACGTCCCGAGAAACTACCCGGATCTCTGCCAACACAAGGCCGGGTTACCTCTGTAACTAGGTAACTACTACTCGAGTATGCCATCCCCGGTCGTTTGCGACCTTTATCTGAGGATCCTCAACCACAAAGAAATAACAACAAAGTATAATAAATTTGCGGCAACAATATAGGTAAAATATCTAGGCTCCATAGCATGATACTACCCTTTTCCAGAAGGAAATGACATACCCTAAAGGGCGCGGCCCTCATAACCTTGCCGCATCTATCCTGTTTTGACCATTTTCGGGGTGAGAGGTCTGACGAAGTCTCATCCACAAAGCTACACTTTTCACAAAGTCATGCTTTGATCAACAAATGATCAGCAGCACTTCGTCTGCCACATTACCAGTTTGGGAATATATCACTGGTGACCATCAACTACATAACCTCTGAGCTCGTACGTCTCAGAGAAGGGTGTTAAGCTAAGAGAATAAATTCTCCGCCACCGACAGAAATTTATTTGATAGAAACCAGCTTTACATCTCAAAGTGTAACGTCAGACACACATCCATACAAGTCCGTTCCGGGATTGAACGAAACTGAAGGCACATCAAACGAAGCCCTTGCAAATCCGGATATTCACTAATCATGTCAGGAATACCCATCACAAATGGTGATAAAATCTCTATACCGGAGCAACCCAGTGCAGAGACATTCGACAGGTAATCCTTTCGTTTTCAAAAATACTCAGTCTTCAACACCGTCTTCAAATGCAATCCCATTTCGTTGTATCATTATTCGGAATGGGTTTTATGACACAAGGTCCTCTCGTGGCTAATCCGAATAATAAGTGCTTATTTTAAAAATAAGTGTTACATTCAGATTTCAACAAATCACAACAAATTTTCCACTTTAATCTTTTAAATAAAAGATCCATCACAATCACAAAGGTTCGATGTGGTTTTCAGATATCAACTTGGAATCCGACCCCCGGTCGCATCGAAATTCAAATGTCGTTTAAAGGCAAATATTGATAGTCGGTTATTTAACAATCAATCAACATTCACAACAATGACCAGATTTAAATAATTTTCCCCAAATTAGTATTTTCAAAATATTTTCTCAAGATAAAATCTTAATACTTCAACCATTTGCAAACAAATTTCAAATCACTTTTCACTCACTGAATAAGATTTCCGATATTATTTTTTTCCACTGAAAGTCTGCCAAGTTCAAATACTTTAAAATACTTTAAATCACTTATCCAAGATATATACTCGGAAACATTTAGATAAAATTATTTTAAAACATTTATTTAAATATTAGTTATGAAAATATTATACCAATATCTCATATAAAACTTCAAGTCCAAACTAACTTTTAAATAAAATTAATAGATAGGGTATAACCACTTAAATATCCATTTTCTAAATAAAATATCAATTTAGTCTTTAAAATAATCCCTTCTATAATTAATTAAATAAATCTTTACTTTAGAGGTTTAAAACAATCCTAAAATAATTTTTTCAACAATATTCTTCCAAATTAATTTCTAGAACTTTTAATTTATACTTCAAAAGCTACTTTAAAAAATATACTCGACTTTCTAGGGAAGAATTCTCTTTCCATTTATATCAATTAATAAATCTTCTCTATTTATTTTAGTTTACATTCCAAATCTGTAAAAAAAAATTACACCTTTAAAAATAAAACAATATTTATTTTTAAAACAAATTTGCCTTTCTTTTATAAAATTCCCATTGTAAATTTTAAATTTTCAAATCAATTCCTAAATATTCACTTTCAACACCAAATCCATTATCAAATTGATTTCCAAGTTTTATTTCAAACACCAAATTTGTTATCCTTTGAAACAAATTCCTTCTTTTAAATTTATTCAATTTTCTAAAATTAATTTACTATAAATTTTCTACTGAATTTCAAAAATCAAATTTTATTTATTTCTTTTATCCTACGATACCAAAAATATATTTGGCTAAATTATAGCCTTCAACAGTTTCAATCACAAATAGTCACACATAGATTATAAATGATCAACACACAATATTGAAATAAATTCAATCATTTGCGGAATCCGGTTGGATCCCTCCAACCTGTTTCCCTGCATCCACAGATGTTAGCACAACAATTAAATTCCAATTCCACTTCGAGGTGGAATATCGCAGTATATGGGATTTATAAAATATCATCCGTTATTATGCGGCGCATAGGGTCTCATCCGCTATATAATGCGGGAAATCAACAACTCCAATACATACTATATACTACTATATATATAATATCATCCAGTGAATAATTATTATAAATCAAACATCCAAGTACAAGTCAATCAATTTTAAATCTAACTGTTCAAAATTTCAATCAGAATAATATTGATTGAGTGAGAAGATCTCACCTTTGCTTTGCATGCAATCCATTTTCCATTCCAGTTTGTTTTTCACGATCTTTTGACCTTGTATAAATAATTTTATACAGTTGATTAATATTCGAAATAAATCGAAAAATAAATTTCCATTTAATAGATTTATTAATTTATACTAATAATTAAATGTCCTAAATCCATTTTCCTTTAATAAATTAAATTAAAGTTTCCACTATCATTAAAATTAAACAGGAACTTGTAAATCCCTATATTTTTCTTAGTAGGTGACAATAATAAAATTTACTTTGCTGTAAATGATTTTTTTTCTATTCCTAAAACCATATATATATTTATAATTTTTCTTCTAACTTAGATTTTAAACATACAGACACAGAAAAAAAACTCATACCAACTATCTTCCTCGATCCGACCTTCGCCCTCCAAAGCTTGAGCCGCCTTCGAGATGATCGACACTGCTTGCTGATCGAACGAGCACGAACCCTAGCATCCGCTTCCCATAATCGCGACCGAACCCTGACTCAATCGCGACAGACGCGAGCTCACCATCGCGATGTCCAGTCGCTGCCACGAGATTGCGACGCTCGATGCCTCGAATCCCCTTGTTGGCGATTTGATCAATAAAACTACCCCCGACCTTACAGTGCCCAGTCGCAACTCCGACCGAGCCTCCTCCAACCTAGATCGAAGAAGAGGGGTGCACGGCTTCATCGATCGAGTCTTCTTGTGCTCAACATTACGCACCATTCGTCGATTCCGAATCAGGTGCTTCATCATCGGGGGACGATGAATTGAAATCTTCGGAGATCAAGATTTATCTCTCATCCGTTGCCTGAAGAAATTGGAGTGGACAATCGAAATTGGGTTTAAGGCTTCTCCTCTCTTATTGGCAGCGACGGCAGATGAATTTGATTTGTGAATGAATTTTGAATTCGTTCGATTTAAAATTAGAGAAAGGAAGAGACCATGGCTCCTCTGATCGGCCATGGATTTAAAATGAAGGAGGAAGTGATTCAATTTGAAGAGAGGCTTTCTCTTTTTTTCGGGTCAATCGAGAGGTAGAGGAAGATTGATTTTATAAAGGTGAAAGCTTGCGATTTCTTGAACAGCGGCCATTACATTTTATTTCCTTTCGAAAATCTATTTGTGTGATGTTAAAAACGAGATGAAGGGGAGACAAGGATAAGATGTTGCCATGTTGAGTTAAACATGCTACAGTGCTCTTGAAAAAGTTCTGATGTTGATATATGTCAATCAGCAAGATCTATATATAAACATTTAAAATTTTGAAATTTAAATTTAAATTATCTCAAAGTCGTAACTTAAAATTTTGACTTCCTATCGAGGCATGCCGCCAGGCGTTTATAATGTTATACCCCTATTTCAAACACAATGGAAAATGTTTCGAGTCCTAATTCGGTCGTATGGAGATGATAACTTTTTGGATCAGTTATTATATTTAATTTTTATATAGATTTAAGCGCGTTTATATATCTTATGCTTACACAACAACTCCAAACACTATGAAAATTGAAATCCGATAATAATACAATATTACAGATACAATGGAACTGGTTTCGTCAAAATCCAAAACTACACCTTGGAAGGCTATTTTTAAATATCGATTTAAACGAAATAATTTCAAAAATGAATAAAGTATTTCCAAATCAAATTCTGAAGCTTCCATTAACCTCAGTATTATCAATATGAATTTTCTAAGCCATCAAATTATTTTTAACAAGCTTAAAATTGAAAATTCAAATTTTTGCCCATCATTAATAAATTAAATTCAATAATTTAATTGCCAAACTCATATTTATATTTGAAGTTCAAGTTAAACTAACCTCCAAATATTAAAAATCAATTAAATATTTCATTTTCAAATGTTCAAAAATTCTAGGTCATCACACTTTTCCCCCTTAAAAGAATTTCGTCCTGAAATTACAAGTTAAGAAGAATGATCCTTGACCCGTTATCATTTTCCAAAAACCAAATGATTTCATTAACTTACCAAAACAAATCTTTTTATTTAAGATCCATTATCACTTCAATTAACTTTCCAAAATCAACCATAAGTTTCAAACAACATTGTTTTCTCAATAATTCAAGTTTAAATTTTAATTTCAAATTTCAAATTATCCAAAATTTCTTAAAATTTTTCTAACACCCTAAATTTTTGAAAAATTTCACCGGCGTCTCATTTGCGCGGCTTGCTCGGTACGACTACAAAATGGCACCACAGGCCTCGAGATTTCAGAAAAGAAAATGGAAAGCCAAGCGGCTAGGGAAGAAGATCATAAAATTTCATACTGAAATTCAAATACATACCTTTTTGTCGAGCAATTTAATTTTATCTTCGAAAATCAAATCCCAAATCCTTTGTCTTTAACACACCAGTATATCTTGCTAGCCATGATATTCAATTACAACATTCATATATCATTTTAACTAGCTTTGCAAAACCTTCACAGTTTCCAAACAACTTCATTTACTTCACAATTCAAATTGGTTTTCAATATTCAGTTTCAATTCCAATTTTATTCTTTTGTTCATCCCCAAACACAATTCAATTTCAATTAACCATTTTGGTTTACAACCACTTTTATTTAAAATGGATTCAAATTCCATATGAATTTAATTTATCTTTCATTTATAAATATTGAATTCAATTCATTTCAATTAGTTTCACTTACTAATTTCATTTCAATACTTTGCTTTGCTTATAACAAATCAAATTCAATTCCAATTCAATTCTATTTGCTTACAGATTCAAAATGAATTTCAACATTCAATTTCACTTTCATTTAATTTCAATTGTAAATTTATTTATTCATTCGATTTTTCACCTTAATAGTTATTCCAAACATTTAGTCTATAAGACTTCTCAAATTCACATTTATTCAAATTAACTCAAATTTTCATTTTCAATTCTTTTATTCAATTTTCATTTTTTTAATTCCAATTGAATTAAATTTCCCTTCCAACTTATTTTATTTTCACATTTACCTTTTTCTAACTTCTCTTTAAGTTAGAGTTTTATTTTAACAACTTCAAACTTTACAAGTTATCAACTTAATGATATTCCATAAATATTTTATATAACATTCCAGAGTCTTTTCAACCTTTCAAAATCTTTTTTTTTTGAAATCAATTCAAATTATCTTTTGAATTTCCAAAACCAAACCCAGTTTTTCCAATCAACTTTAATTTACAACAATTCGGTAGCAATTCCTCTTCTAGAAACTCGGAAATGAACATCGATGATGCTGCAGTCATCACCGAAGTTATTTCCAGCGACCGAAAAGAGTTTAGAGCTTTTTTATCACTTCAAAACACTTTTCCAAAACCTTTGAAAATCATTTTCAAACTAAAAAGTGATTTAAAATTTTCCAAATCTCCAATCCTTTCCAAACTCCAAAACTTTTCAAACCCTTTCATTTCTTTTCAAAACATTTCTCTAGAATTCCATTTCAAATTACAAATCACATTTACAGTTTATATTCTCAAATTCCATTTGTATGTGATTTTATTTCTTAATTATGGAGTTATGATTTCAATTTCCTATTCAAATGATAATAATATTATCACTTCCTAACAGTCAAACAACCATATACTATAATAATTTACAAAGATTATTTCTTTTATCTACGAAAATAGTTTTGGTAAAATTATTTCATTTACCCTATTTTAAAACAACATTGTGTCGAATTGTTCTCTACGAATGTTTAGAGATTCCTATCGATAGAGTAGTAACAACTATACTGACCAGAATCCATATACCACTCAGCAAACCAATCATCACAATATAAAACAATTTTTATGTTCACTAACAAATACGCGCTCATATCTATTACTACACTCAAACTCATTCTAGAGTATTGCTACTCTATCTCTAATGAGTAACACCCAACAGAGCCAAGGTTGTCGCTTAACCAAATGCTCTGATACCACAATGTAACGACCCGATTTTTTGATGCCTGAAAGTTGACATCGATACGTCCACACTATCCAATGTCGCACAGTCGAATGCCGGAAAACCGAACCGTTAGGGTTTAAGAAGAAGATAGAAGAAGAAAATAGAACAATAACAGAACCTCACATTTCACAGCGGAACAAATATAATAGATAAATGA
Source organism: Allium cepa (assembly GCA_030765085.1). Taxonomy (NCBI): domain Eukaryota; kingdom Viridiplantae; phylum Streptophyta; class Magnoliopsida; order Asparagales; family Amaryllidaceae; genus Allium; species Allium cepa. The sequence continues at coordinate 560,031,296 of CM060941.1, read as the reverse complement.
ATAATCTTTAAACAAAAGCACTACATCAGCTGTTACATTACATCACATTACATTATCAGAGTGTTACAATAACAAACAGCGGAAAAGAATATAACATATACTAGTGATGCGCTTCGCCATCCAACTTGCTCCTGATCTCCACAACGTCTCTTGACTTCGCTCCCGAATAACTGATAACCCGACTTTAGGCTGTCCGTGTGGAAAATTATGGGCACCCAGAGTTTGAAAGGGAACAATAAACTCCAGGTCAATCGTGGGACTGGTGTGAGATCTTAAAAACAGTTATTTTCACAAAGAAAATAAAAAGAAATCCGCTATGCTTTTGGAAAATGAAACTACCATAAGGCCTCCCGCCACACACACAATGCAAAAGCAGAATTAGAGGAGATTTCTCCTTATGATAGTCAAATATGCTTGATACGCAAAATCCTTTGATATTATTATTGTTAGTGCATAGTGTGGAAAATATTTCAAAAGTATAATATTAATCTTAGCCAGCATACAACCATTATTGTATGCCTACTATAGCTACCATGTTCAATAGCAAGTTACCGCCACATTCCATAGCAGGTTATACAACTAAAACCGTACAGGGTGCGTATTGTTTCTTTGGATTTTCAACAAATGGTCAGGCTAAGGAACTTTCTACTGCCACATGGGTACACCTCTGGAGGGACGTCCCGAGAACCTACCTGTATCTCTACCAACACAAGGCCGGGTTACCTCTGTAACTAGGTAACTACCACTCAAGTATGCCATCCTCCGGTCGTTTGCGACCTTTATCCGAGGATCCTCAACCACAAAGCAACTACCACAAAGTATAATAAATTTGCGGCAACAACATAGGCAAAATATATGGGCTCCATACCATGATACTACCCTTTTCCAGAAGGAAATAACATACCCTAAAGGGTGTGACCCTCATAACCTTGTCGCATCTTTCCTGTTTCGACCATTTACGGGGTATGAGGTCTGACGAAGTCTCGTCCACAAAGCTACACTTTTTCACAAAATCATGCTTTGATCAACAAATGATTAGCAGCACTTCGTATGCCACATTACCAGTTTGGGAATATATCACTAGTGACCATCAACTACATAACCTCTGAGCTCGTACGTCTCAGAGAAGAGTGTTAAGCTAAGAGAATAAATTCTTCGCCACTAACAGAAATGTATTTGATAGAAACCAGCTTTACATCTCAAAGTGTAACGTCAGACACACATCCATAAAAGTCCATTCCGGGATCGAACAGAACCGAAGGCACTTCAAACGAAGTCCTTGCAAATCTGCATATTCACTAATCATGTCCGGAATCCCCATCACAAAGGGTGATAAAATCTCTATACCGGAGCAACCCAGTGCAGAGACATTCGACAGGTAATCCTTTCATTTTCGAAAATACCCGATCTTCAACCCGTCTTCAAATGCAATCCAATTTCATCGTATTATTATTCGGAATGGGTTTTATGATAGAAGGTCCTCTTTCGGCTAATCCGAATAATGAGCTCTTATTTTAAAAATAAGTATTACATTCAGATTCAACAAATCACAACAAATTTTCCACTTCAATCTTTTAAATAAAAGATCCATCACAGTCACAAAGGTTCTATGTGGTTTTCGGATATCAACTTGGAATCCGACCCCCGGTCGCATCAAAATTCAAATATCATTTAAAGGCAAATATTGATAGTCAGTTATTTAACTATCAACCAACATTCACAACAATTACCAGATTTAAATAATTTTCCTCAAATTAGTATTTTCAAAATATTTTCGCAAGATAAAATCTTAACACTTCAACCATTTGAAAACAAATTTCAAATCACTTTTCACTCGCTGAATAAGATTTCCAATATTATTATTTCCACTGAAAGTCTGCCGAGTTCAAATACTTTAAAATACTTTAAATCACTTATCCAAGATATATACTTGGAAACATTTAGACAAAATTATTTTAAAACATTTATTTAAATATTGGTTATGAAAATATTATATCAATATCTCATATAAAACTTCAAGTCCAAACTAACTTTTAAATAAAATTAATAGATAGGGTATAACTACTTAAATATCCATTTTCTAAATCAAATATCAATTTAGTCTTTAAAATAATTCCTTCTGTAATTAATTAAATAAATCTTTACTTTAAAGGTTTAAAACAATCCCAAAATAATTTTTCCAACAATATTCTTCCAAATCAATTTCTAGAAATTTCGGTTTATACTTCAAAAGCTACTTTAAAATATACTTGGCTTTCCAGGGAAGAATTCTCTTTCCATTTATATCAATTAATAAATCTTCTCGATTTATTTTAATTTACATTCCAAACCTGTAAATTTCTTTTTACACCTTTAAAAATAAAACAATATTTATTTTAAAACAAATTTCCCTTTCTTTTATAAAATTCCCTTATGAATTTTAAATTTTCAAATATCCACAGATATATGATTTTCAAATCAATTCCCAAATATTCACTTTCAACACCAAATCATTTATCAAATTGATTTCTAACTTTAATTTCAAACACCACATTTATTATCTTTTGAAACAAATTCCTTCTTTTAAATTTAACCAATTTTCTAAAATTAATTTACTATAAATTTTCTACTAAATTTCAAAAATCAAAATTTATTTATTTCTGGTATCCTACGATACCAAAAATATATTTGGCTAAATTATAGCCTTCAACAGTTTCAATCACAAATAGTCACACACAGATTATAAATGATCAACATACAATATTGAAATAAATTCAATTATTTAAGGAATCCAGTTGGATCCCTCCACCTTGTTTCTCTGCATCCACAGATGTTAGCACAACAATTAAATACCAATTCCACTTCGAGGTGAAATATTGCGGTATATGGGATTTATAATTTATCATCCGCTATTATGCGGCGCATAGGGTCTCATCCGCTATATAATGCGGGAAATTAACAACTCCAATATATACTATATACTACTATATATATAATATCATCCAGTGAATAATTATTATAAATCAATCATCCAAGCGCATAGACAATCAATTTTAAATCTAACTATTCATAATTTCAATCAGAACAATATTGGTTGAGTGAGAAGATCTCACATTTGCTTTGCATGCAATCCATTTTCCATTCCAGTTTGTTTTCCACGATCTTTTGACCTTGTATAAATAATTTTATACAGTTGATTAATATTCGAAATAAATCGAAAAATAAATTTCCATTTAATAGATTTATTTAATTTAAACTAATAATTAAATGTCTTAAATCCATTTCCCTTTAATAAATTAAATTAAAGTTTCCACTATCATTAAAATTAAATCGGAACTTGTAAATCCTTATATTTTTCTTAGTAGATGATAATAATAAAATTTACTTTGCTATAAATGATTTTTTTTCTATTCCTAAAACCTTATATATATTTATCATTTTTCTTCTAACTTAGATTTTAAACATACAGACACAAAAATACTCATATCAACTGTCCTCCTCGATCCGACCTCCGCCCTCCAAAGCTCGAGCCGCCTTCGAGATGATCGACACTGCTTGCCGATCGAACGAGCATGAACCCTTGCATCCACTTCCCATAATCGCCACCGAACCTTGACTCAATCGCGACAGACGCGAGCTCACCGTCGTGATGTCCAGTCGCTGCCACGAGCTTGCGACGCTCGATGCCTCGAATCCCCTTGTTGGCGATTTGATCAACAAAACTACCCCTTGACCTTACAGTGCCCTGTCGCAACTCCAACCGAGCCTCCTCCAATCTAGATCAAAGAAGAGGGGAGCACAACTTCATTGATCGAGTCTTCTTACGCTCAAGATTATGCACCATTCGTTGATTCCAAATCAGGTGCTTCTTCATCGGGGGACGATGAATTGAGATCTTTAAAGATCAAGATTTATCTTTCATCCATTGCCTGAAGAAATTGGAGTGGACAATCGAAATTGGGTTTAGGGCTTCTCCTCTCTTATTGGCAGCGATGATAGATGAATTTGATTTGTGAACGAATTTTGAATTCGTTCGATTTAAAATTAGAGAAAGGAAGAGACCATGGCTTGTTCCTATGATCAGCCGTGGATTTAAAACGAAGGAGGAAGTGATTCAATTCGAGGAGAGGCGTTTCTCTGTTTTTTTTCGGTCAATCAAGAGGAAGAGGAAGATTGATTTTATAAAGATGAAAGCTTGTGATTTCTTGAACAGTGGCCATTTCATTTTATTTCCTTTCGAAAATCTCTTTGCATGATGTTAAAAATGAGACGACGGGAGACAAGGATAAGATGTTGTCGTGTTGAGTTAAACATTCTACAGTACTCTTGAAAACGTTCTGATGTTGATATATGTCAATCAGCAAAATCTATATATACACATTTAAAATTTTGAAATTTAAATTATCTCGAAGTCGTAACTTAAAATTTTGACTTCCTGTCGAGACATGCCGCCAGGCGTTTATAATGTTATACCCCTATTTCGAACACAATGGAAAATGTTTCGAGTCCTAATTCGGTCGTATTGTGAAGATAACTTTTTGGATCAGTTATTATATTTAATTTTTGATATAGATTTAAGCGTGTTTATATATCGTACGCTCACACAACAACTCCAAACACTACGAAAATTGAAATTCGATAATAATACAATATTACGGATCCAATGGAACCAGTTTCGTCAAAATCTGAGACTACGCCTTGGAAGGCTATTTTTAAATATCGATTTAAACGAAATAATTTCAAAACTGAATAAAGTATTTCGAAATCAAATTCTAAAGCTTCCATTAACCTCAGTACTATCAATATGAATTTGCTAAGCCATCAAATTATTTTTAACAAGCTTAAAATTGAAAATTCAAATTTTTACCCATTATTAATAAATTAAATTCAATAATTTAATTGCCAAACTCATATTTATATTTGAAATTCAAGTTAAACTAACCTCCAAATATCAAAAATCAATTAAATATTGCATTTTCAAATGTTCAAAAATTCTGGGTCGTCACAATCTTGGATGGAGCTTTAAACAGAAATTTAAGCTAATTCCTTATTGGCTTTTGTAAAGAATTGAAGGAGAGAAATTATGGTGTTTTTCATGAATTTAGGAATTTTATTTGAGCATGATTTAGTGGATTATGGCTTAGGGGATTAAGGAATAATTAGAGAAGGATTAGGAGAAAAGGAGAAAAGTAATGTGAAATGAGAATGAAATGAAAGTAATAAAGGGATTACCCAACTTATAGGCAAGCTAATGAGCCTTAGCTAAAATTCATTTATTCTCAGGAAACCACTATTCACTCTAAAAACTTATCGGCTCCAAACGAAGTCGACTTAAAATCACTTTTCTCATGATGGAATTGCGATCTCAATAGCAGGTGTCTAGGGTCCCAATTCATAGATCCTTGAAAAATCGAGTATTATGAGCATTCAGTTTATTAATGATTAAATATTTAAATTAATCGTTTAAATACTCATTCGTTAAAATTTCAGGTTGTTGCATAAATAGTCTTATGAATATACTGCTCGTCGAAGAATAATCCTCTCGGTGCAACAATTTCAATGCCGCTTTAAACATGGAAACATCCACGGCACATCAAAGAATATGGATAAGTTTGAGGCAGTAGGTGATAGAAATACTACCTATTTCCTTTCTGAACTTAAACTCTAGCAAGCCAACCAAATTATTTTCTCCCTTAATGGCATACATGATGTACTAAAAATGAGCCCAGAAAGCATAAACAAAGCATTCATTGGTTATTTTGATTCCATTCTGGCATATCCTGCTCCTCATAGGCATAAAGTTTCTAGTCTATATTCTATATGCTCCTTATGTTAAACCAATAATGGGTTAATAATATGATCTCTTTAATAACTCCTGAGGAAATTAAAGATGCCATATTTTCTCTCAATGCAAATAACACAAGTGGACCTGATGATTTCAATACTTTCTTATTTAAAAGTTTCATGGACATTCTTGAACTTCTGACTTTGTTACTGCAATATAATTATTTTCAGTGTTAATATGCTTCTTTCTAGGATTAATGTAACCAATATTGCACTTACTCCTAAAACTGAAAACCTAACTTTAGTTAATCAATTTAGGCATATCTCTTGTGCTAATGTTATATATAAATGTATCTCCATGATTTACTAAAATGCTTCAAGTTTTAATAGACTCCATAATATCCCCTGACCAAACGGCTTTCATTCCTAGGAGGTCCATTAGTGACAATGTTCTGTTAATTCAAGGGCTATTGAAAGGATATAGTATAGACTCTATTCATCCTAAATGTATGCTTAAGCTAAACATACAAAATACTTTTCACATAGTGTCATGGGAAGTAATAGTGGTGATAATGTCCAGAATGAACTTTCCTATTCCTTTTATTGCCTAAATTTATACATGTGTCTCCACCCTTTATTACTCTGTCATTAGGAATGGATGCTCTTACGGCTATTTCAAAGGTACCCAAGGAGTTTGACAAGGTGGCCCTGTTTATGCCTTGGGTTTTCCTCATTGTGATGGAAATTCTGAAATTTATGCTTGTGGATAGAGTGAACATCAAATTACTGCAACTTCATCCTAGCTGTAAGGAACTTAGGATCACTCATCTTCTTTTACAAATGACCTGGTTTGTTTTACCAAACCAACCCATACGAATATCAATTGCCTACTTCAAACTCTTTTTGAATTCAAGAAGTTAATTGGTCTAGCAATAAATATACAAAAAACTGAAATTCTCTTAGCAGGTCTCTCCCCTGAGCACAAAAAGGAATATAGTCAGATTATCAACCCTAAATGAGATGCCTATTGATGTTCAATACTTTAGAATCCCTTTTCTTATTGCTAGACTAACCACATCAAATTGTCTCCCTCTTTATGAGAGAATTACTCAAAAATTATCTTTCTGGCCTAAATCCAACTTTTCAATCTTGTAGACAAACTATTATTAAAATTATAGCTACTACAATGACAATATATTGGACGACATACTATATTCTCCCAAATAAACTTATTTCAATGGTGAATAAAGCGATGAACAAATTTTTATGGCATGGAGATCCTTTTTATAATTATTTTCCACAAAATTCAACTAACTAAGATCAATAAGGTTCTAGGAATAATAAACAAGAATGCCATCATGTTGAAGTATAATGATATGATCTTATCTACCAATTCAAATTTATAGGCAAGATGGACTCAAAGCAACTTGGTAAAAGGAAAATTTTTCAAAGGTATCCCCATACCAACCAATGCAGGTTGGAGTTGAAGAAATATTCTAAAGATTGGATTAACTTTCTTGCCTCTTATCCAATGTAATATTAGCAACTCCTTAATTAAATTCTAGAATAACCATGGGCCTTGTAATGCCCCAAAAATTTAACTAATATTTTAATTAAATATTATTAATTTGAAAATATGAAAAATAGTGGAATTAATGAATAAATTAAATATAAGAAGAAACAAAATAGTCAATTTTAAAATTTTAAAATTTGACGACGAAATTAGTGGCATTGCGACTGTCTCATTTTTATGATTCGCGTAGTATATTTGTTTATTCTTTTTAGAATCCACATAAAGGAGTTACGGATGAAAATGGTAGTCAGGTTGAATGGGTGCCAAATTAGTTGAGTTTGAAATTTGAATTTGAATGGTTGGTGATAGTTTCCTCCTTATTTAAATACTGAAGTTCGCAACTTCCTTTCGCTCATAAACTAACCTCGATATTTTCTTTCTTCTTCCTCCACCCAGAAACTACTTCCAATAGAATCAAGTAAGCTCACTCAATTCTTAACTAAAACATACAAAACCAAAAGCAAATTAAAGCTAGTAGACAGAGCTATGACACAACAGTGAATTTGAAGCAAAAACTCAAAGATAAGAAGAGCAGCAACTCTGGACGTTAAGATGTTGGACTGGTTTTGGCAATTTTTTGAGTGATATACACTTTCCTTTTCCTATAATGCAATCTAGACACTATAAACCGATATGAAGGCTATATTAGAGTAGCAATCCATTATTATGCACTTTAATTTCAAATTGGTTTGGTAGGGATTTCATTGATATAAAGAATTAGAAGCTAGGTTTGTCAAATTTGGGAAGTTTAAAAGTATAATCCTTAAATCGTTCAAAACAATTGACATATTTGGACTTAAGAATCTAAAACTAGGACCTAGGGATGTTCTTTGATGATTTGAGGTAAAGGGATAGCGGTCGAAATCGTAAATGTCATCGAATTCAAAAGAATCCTTCGTATCGCTTACCCAATTTGTATCGACTACAAACAATCGATACGAAATACTGCGTAGAAAGCATCGATACGAGTTGGGCTGTTAGCCATCGATACGAAGGAGGAATTGAAATGATCGATACGAAATAACACTTAAGAACATCGATACGAAGTCAAAATCGACACGAAGAGCCTATGTTCATATCGATATAAATTGAAGTAGAAATTATCGATACGAAGTAGTCTCAAATGTTGATACGAAATAAAATTGAAACCATCCATGCGAAAAGAATACGCATGGATCGATACGTAATACGGTGTAATGGGTGGATACGAACGAGGCTAAACGGCTGGATACGAATGAGGCTGTGGATACAAACGAAGCACATCCAAGAGAAAGACTCGGTCGCTCAGCATGAAAAATGGATCGATCCACGTCATCTGGTTAGCACGTGCATTTCATCCGTACGGAGTAAAGCGATTCGAATGGATGCGATACGAATTCGGCAACATGCTACAAACACAAACTTCCATCGATCATATCTTAAAATCTATAAGTCCAAATGCTACCAAATTTCCATAAAATCTTACATACAACCTCAGGAATGTTCATGATCGATCTCGACTCGATTGGGCTAAATTTTGATCGATCATGGATCGAGTCCAAACGATCAAGGATCGATAACGTGGGCCCACCTACGTAAGGGAAGGAGTTTTCCGAAGTTTGAGACAGATATTCTCAGCCTACACCTATAAATAGCAGCCCAAGGTCTTCAGAAAAGGGATCTTTTGGTTCTTTTATGCCGTTGTTCTGCCGAACTCCATTATAACTCAATTATTATCAATTGTACTCTTGTAACCAGCGAGTGATAATCAATAAAACAACAACTCTTCAAAGTGTACATAAGCCAGAGATAGCCGAACCACTATAAACCTTGTGTCTTTACTGGATTTCTTTTAATTTTCTAAGTGTTCTTCATATTTATATTCTCTACACATTTTCTATTTGTGATCGGTGATTGTAAAAGGGTGCTTTCATCGACAATTGGGTGTTTGTGACCAATTTTGACGCAAACAATCGCTAACGCAGAAACCTAAAACAAACACGCATGCTGGTGGACCTATGGCCTTGACTGGTGCACATTTATGTTTGTTAAATTAAACCTAGGCCCAATAGCTTAATATAAATATATAATATATAATATGATTTGCGCTTTCTCTTATATTCTGGAAGGTAGTCTGAGATGGGATGAGGTATGTGATGGTGCTATGACATGATGGGTGTATGGAGCATAATGGTGATACAAACCTACAACGTGGCAATGATATGAAGTGAATGGATAATGAACGGTTTTGGTGTTCATATATGGATTTAAATATACGTATATATGTGTTATGTTATGATATTGTGATGCAGTGATAAACATAGATAGGAATAAATCAGGGATGCAAGATTGATGCTCCAAAATGTGCACACGATGTGAATATGGTCCTGTAGAACTTAGTAGGTGATCTAGGCACAACAATATTATTTCACCTGTAATTCCAATGTGGGGTAGGGGAGTTGGTGGATGTTAAGCGACCCTGTAGGGCATAAGGCTAGTCCAAGGCATGAATAAAATTAGGTAGCATGAGGAAAATGAGTGATTCTGTAGGGCACGAGGCTAGTCTAGGGCATGAGTTCTATATGTTATTGACGTGACAATGGACAATAGGCAACTATGTAACACACCAGACGAGACTAGGGAAGTGAGTCCATATAGATGTAAAGTGATATGACTAAATGTATATGATAGATATGTATGGAATGGCGACGGAATGTGTGATGGCCAAATGAAAGAATCATATCATGTTATAGTATTGGTTCTGCAATATATGTAGAGCAGAGTTTAGTTAACTCACCAGACCTATGTCTGACCCACTCCTACTTATACACACGCGCGCGCACACACACACACACACACATCCAATTATTTGAGTGAAGTGATGAGACGATATAAGAAGTGGATATTTATTGATGTGTTGTATATACATGGAGTTGTTCAGTATTGTATTTGAAGTTGATTATGTATCTTTTGTATTGTATTGTATGCGTATTTGTCAAACATGTGTATTTGATAGTTTCAGATATGTTATAGTAATGGGACTATGACATTGATTGGGCATAATATTTTATTCATTCCGCCGTGAGACTCTGAAAGTCGATAGTGTCAGTTATAATCTATATCTGATATCTTCCATGATTATACATATATACCCTAACGATTCGTCCTTTCGGTTCTCGGTTGTTGGCATCATTTCGGGCATTAAATCTACGGTCGAAAAAGGTAAGTTGTTACATTTAGTATCAGTGCAAAGGTTAGAAACTATGGTAAGTATTAGAAACGTATTAAGAGAGTGTATTTGTATTTTTTATTAGATACAAATATGTGTGTGTATAGAACTAAATGAATAGTACGTATGCGCATACCCATTTATTGCTCAAGTTTTATTCACTATCTATTGGGGAGTTTCTAATGAATCCTAATTTTCTTTTAGATAGTTGAATATGAGCGATTCAACTAGAACGGAGACCAACATAGCCAATTCTGGTGGAATGGAAACCAGGGTGGGAACAAGCACCAATTTAGATATACTGGATGTTTTCGTAGTTAATATTCTAGTATGGTTTATATGCTACCTCCGAACGATGAGCCAAGCTAGTACCATCCCCACCGAACCTGCAACCACCCATACCACTACTAATCAAGGTGTGATTCCAGCCCTACCACCACTAATTGGTGAATTTTATAAGATGTGCGAGGATTTCTCCAACCTTGGTGAAATCACTTTGATAGGCTAGAACCATACTCAATGACTCGCGCTTGACTTAGAGATTGTGAGAAAATTTTCAATCTATTAGGACTTGGTGATGCGACAGGGAGGTAGTTAGCTACTTTGCATTTGTAAAATAAGGTGACTTGTTAGCGAGAAGTGGTAATGACTGAAGTGGTGAGAACACAATTACATAGAGGATGCTCAAGTCGAGATTTGAGACTAAGTTTCCTTTCCGGTGCTAGGAAAGATTTATTGTTAGAAAAGTTTATTCATTTGAATCAAGGAAAAATAATAGTTGGAGAGTATCAGTTTAATGAGTTGACCCAATTTGGATTCAAATTAGCAAATAGTCTGGCAAAGAAGGTGTTAAAATTGTGAGCTGTTTAAGTTCACTGTTGCGTTGGGAAATAGCACAACACTCCGATATCAAATGAAATCAAATGAAAGCATCAAAAATGTTTAAATCTATAAGAATAATCAAAAGAAAACAAGAACCCACAAGCACTTTTTACAGTGGTTCTACAAATACTCTGACCTATGTCCACTTTGATCTTATTATTTGATCGATTCTCTCCAAAATACAATGATTACAAGACAAATCCAACTACAATATAGTAGATCTCGAATTTGGAAATGTTGGGGAAGAAGAAGATAGAAAATAATCCATCCTAGTTGTAGGTATCTTGGTGTTTATAGGCAAATCCCCATTGCAATCTCATCGTCCGATTTTGAAAATATCACAACTGCAAGATCCAAATATCCATGCATGAAGACCGAGTCATCCAACACGATCCCCAAGTAGTCAAATTCATACCGAACACTTCTAGTCGGTACCGGTCTTATTTTTCCATCATTCTTCAAGTCTTTCTCCATGTCTTAGCTATTCTCATCGACCTCTTGCCAAATCAAGTCTTCATTTCAGGTCGGTGGTTACCAAAAGTGGTTGGTACCAACCTGAATTAGTTTGGTACCAACATGAACTTTTACATCCAAAGCTCATTTCTCTTCATATTTAAGCTTCTTTCATCCATCTATTTCCATCCCAAGTCTAAGAAACGGGTTGGTTCCAATCTATTTAGGTCAATACCGACCTGTTTTGGCCCTTTAGAATTCCATCAAACTTTCTAAATTTCTTCATATCATCACTCTAGATAGTTTTAATCATGTTAGAGTGAATCATGCCAGTGAAAATCATGTCGGTACCAACCTGAATCAGGTTGGTACTAACTCGATTTAGACTCTGAAATTTGGCCAAATCTTTAATTTCTTCAATCTTGACTTCTTCCAAACTCCACAACTCATTCCTTTATTAGTTGCAGCCTATTTTATCCGTTTGAATCTATTCTAAGACTGTGAAAATGTTGGTTATAATACTTGCCCCCTAAAGTATGCCTTATGAATGTAAAGTGTATTCTACTTAAGAACAAGCTTCAATAGTACCCAATCATTGATAATTTAGCTCTCTAACCATCCATTGATCCAAATTGTAGTGAATTATCCAATTCCATTTGAATCACCTACAATTCAAAGAGTGAACTGGACCATTATAACTAAGGACTCTAGTCCTAGCTTAAGTGTTAGTCGTAAATCATAATCATTCTATTTTCATTCGGAGTTATTATATCATATATCGAAATTGTCCATATTTTCCCAAGATTAATTTATTATAGTTTAATCATAGGGCATTCAAATCATACGGTCAAGTAAATGTCCATTCTAGGATCTCGTCCAATCTAGGGTTTGATTTCTCTTGATCGTTCAACGTTCAATTTAGGGTTCGATCTCTCCTGATCATTCAACTTCCTATCTAGGATTCGATCTCTTTGCGTTTACCATTTATCTAGGGTTTGATTTCTCTGGATAGTTTAACATCCAATCTAGGGCTCAATCTGTTTGGATCCTTATTGAGTTCAATCCACTCGCTTCGATGAGGGGACTCAATGTCCAAGCAAGTTCATCCACTCCTCTCCAGTAAGATGACTTACTCTCATACAAGCCCAGTTCGCTAGATCTCTAGCAAGGGGACTCACACCTTATGGTCATTGCCAAATCTCTTCGGATAGGACTACTTGTTAAATCAATATCAATCATCATGTTCAAGTGGTTTTCAAAAACCAAATATCTAAATCAAAGCAATAAACAAATATTTTAATCATTCGTCTTAGACATCCAACTCAGAGCATGCCTAGAGATCAATCGAGTTATCATACACACCTAAGAAACCCAAGGTAATTATTGTCTTATTTATTCAAACCAAAAGTAAAACGTAAGAATCCAACTGACTCTCGTCCATCCGGATCATGGGTTTTCCACTCTCGACCAAGATCAACGGTCGTTTCTTGATGTAGTCACTGCAAATAGTGGCTACTCTAGCTGTGTCACTGCAGTTTGGTTCCTTAGGTACTATTGTAGCTGGTTTCTATAAACCAGCTCTTCTATCAAATTATGAAGGTGTCGACACTCATTCGTCTCATGCCCATCCATCTTGTGGAAAAGGCAAAATCTTCTGGACCTTTTCTCTCGATTCGTGAGTTCCCACTTAGCTGGTTTTTGGTATGAAATCTTCTCCCCAATATTGAGATAAATCCTTTTTGGGGTTTCATTTAGATCGGTATAAGAAGAGAATTTATGTTCCCTCCTTTGTCGCTTCTATCCTTTAAAGCCAACAATAGCTTTCCACCTTCCTTTGTCCCTAACATATCTTGCACCGGATGATCCTCCCTCATCCACTACATTAACCTGAGCAATATCAACTTCTACATCTTCTTAATGTAAATACCTCTCAGCATCATGATAAAAGTCCAAGAGATCCATTAGTGGATCCCTTTCTTATGCAACTTTGAAGTCGGTCTTGCTTGGACTTTAGACACTACAACCATTAGGACTATTAATGGATCCAACTTATTAATTACAACGACTGCTGTGTTAAATCTAGTCAAGTAACTCCTTAGGGTCTCTCCTGTCCTCTATTTTATGCTCGTAAGTATCGTCACATTCTTTGGTCAAGAAATGTGAACTCTAAATCGTCTTAAGAATCTGTCTACCAATTCGGTCCACGTGTATATGGGACCTATTCTCTAACTGCTTGAACCACATAGCAACCAACTTCATTAACTATAATGGGAAGCTTTTCCCTATTACCTATTCAAATACACCCAACACTTCCATATGTCAGATTTACCTCATCAGATGAGCGATCGAATAATGTCATTCTGTTGCACAGTTCTAATGTCGATAGCTTAAAATTAGGCAGATTCCTCATGTACTTGATGTTAGGGGGAATGGATACTTGTTCATGTCCTCTAACCTCTGATCTGGAGGGCCACCTCTAACTATTGATTTGATCATCTTAGTTATTTGGTTGTTGTCGTCTAATGGAAGTTTTTGATCCATAGTTATATTTTGCCCCTATTCACATGGGGAAACTCCGAAACATACTCCTTTGCCTACACATTTACATTTTGATCCTCACCTCTAATCTTGTTTGCCTCCCGTTCCTATTGGGAAGCTCTGGCATATACTCCTTTATTTGTTGTGCATTCGCGTTTTGATTTGTGTTTCTGGCTCCAACATCATCCACTCCCGGCATCCCATCTCACTCTAAGCTCAAACCAACATTTCCCCCGATATATTCGTCTCGGTACTGACTTGATTTAGGTCGGTATCGACTGTATGATCGTGGAGGCATTGTTCTAGCTTATTCTTCTCCAACTCTAAATGCTATTGCATTGATTTCTAGTCTTCGGCTCTGAATTCCAGCTTCTCTTTGTTGATCCATCCTTCTGAAAAGTCCATCTAGCATCTCCTACTGTCGAACTATTATTCCATCTTGCATTTCTTTCATCATTTGCTTCATTACTTCTTTGGTCATGTAGACAGATGGATTTGAATTTGAGAATACCTTTTGGCTGTCCCTCTGCTCTAGTTGACCTCATTGTATGACTACTCTAGAAGAATGCCTCTTCATCTCTTCCAAACATAAAATCCAAGCTTTAGATTGACAAATCTGGCTCTTTCTCACTGAATGCACCAAAATTATTGCGTCGAGAAATGGCACAACACTCTAACATCAAATGAAACCACCAAAAATGTGTGAATCGATCAGAATAATCAAAAGAAAACAAGAAAACACAAGCACTTTTTCTAATGGTTCGGCAAATACTCCAGCCTATGTCCACTTTAATCTTATTATTTGATTTTTCTATCTAGAATACAATAATTACAACCTGTATCCAACCAAACCTAGCAGTAGATCTCAGATTTGAGTGCATTAGGGGAAGAAGAAGATAAAAAAGAATCCAAGTCTCTAAATTCCTTCCTTAGTTGTAAGTAGCTTGCTATTTATATGAAAATACCTATTGCAATCTTGGCATCAAGGTTTGAAAATGTCACAACTCTAAGATCCAAATATCCAGGTATGAAGACCGAGTCGTCCAATACAATCTTCAAGTAGAAAATCAACTCAATACTGACCACTTTTAGTCAGTTGCGATCCGATCGTTCTTCAAGTTTTTCTCCATATCTTAGTTTTTACATCAACCTCTTGCCAAATAAAGTCTTTAAGGTCGACGATCATTAAAAATGATTAGTACCAACCTAAAATTTTGTATACAAAGCTCATTTTCTCTTTATGTTTAAGATTTTCATCCATCTGTTTCTATCCCAAGTCTTAGAATTAGATCGGTTCAAACCAAATCAGGTCAATACCCACATAATTTGAATCTTCAGAATTTCATTAAACATCCTGAGTTTCTTTATATCATCATTCTAAATAGTTCTAATCATTTTGGAATGAATCATGTTGGTGAAAGTCATGTCGATATAGATTTAATTTTTGAAACTTGGCCAATTCTTTTATTTCTTCAATCTTCACATCTTCCTAGCTCCTTGAATCATTCCATCATCAGTTTGTATCCATTTCATCTGTAGAGTCTGTCATGAGATTGTGGAAAATTTTGTTGTAACATTCATCTTTAAGGGAGTTGGCATTAAATCAGATATCACATAGAGCAACATTCAAAAAAATATGATCAAAGAACATAATAATGAAGTAGAGGGATAGCAATAAGAAAAATGCAAGGGAAATGGACCTCAGGAAGGACGAGATAAGAAGGAGTGATTACTTGTAACCGATGTCAAAAGGTAGGGAATATTTCAAAGAATTATAGGATGGTAAATGTTATAATTGCAACCAGGTGGAACACATAGCTAAGGATTGTAATGCGGCCCTGGGTCAAAAGAAATTTAAGTGTTATAATTGTGATCAGATCGGACACATAAAGAAAGATTGCCGGCTTTGAAGCGGTAAGGTCAAATTGTTAAGGCATATGCTTTAGATGATGTTCCAACTTCCAACAAGGCACCATTATCAACATAGGATAAAGGAACGAAAATTGTGATGGAAGGTGTGTTTGTCTTATTTGACTTTCTTATTCGTACATTGTTTGATATTATTGCATCACATTCATTCTTATCAAGTGCATTAATCATTAGTTTAGCTCTTAAACTTGACATCACACGCGAATCCGTTATAGCATTGAATCCTTTTAGGGGATCCACCCATTTATTAATGTCTTGTCGTAATCATAATTTTGGTCATCCATGGTATGGAGTTCCTTTGTGATGTATATGTACTAAACTTTTTAGGGTATGGATTGATTATGGGAATGAATTAGATGTCTCACTATGGGTAGTATTGGATTGTGATAGGAGGTTAGTTCGATTAAGGAAGGGTGATGGATTTGAATTGATTCTATATTCTGAGCCTAATATTTCTATTATGGGGATATACCTATATCACTCAGCCTGTTTAGGAAGATCTATCGTGTATACCTATAGTAAAAGACTATCTCGATGTGTTTGAAGATGTATTTGGTCTTCCTTCTCGAAGGGAAATTAAATTTCATATTGGTCTTGAGAAAGACGCAAGACAAATTACGATGCCTCTTAGGCATATAGTCTGAAGGAAAGATGAGAGTTGGATAAGCAAATTAGAATTATTACAGAAATGATTTATTTGGAATATTTTTTAGAATAAGGAGTGCCTATCATTTTCACAAGTAAGGTAAATGTTCCCATAGAATATGCTTCTATTATCGAGAACTAAATAAATTAAAGAAGAAACTCACTGTTCGTTGCCTTGCATTAGTGGCCTCTTCGATTAATTGGTAGGGGCAAAGGTTTTCTCGTAGCTTGATTTAGCGACTAGGTTTCACCAGTTGCGAGTAGTCGAAGACAGTATCTAGAAGACCGCTTTTTGTACACCTGATGGATTATTTGAGTGGTTGGTCATGCCATTTAGGTTAACTAATTCTCCAGCTTATTTTGTGAATGAGTAAAGTATTCTAA
Source organism: Allium cepa (assembly GCA_030765085.1). Lineage (NCBI taxonomy): Eukaryota > Viridiplantae > Streptophyta > Magnoliopsida > Asparagales > Amaryllidaceae > Allium > Allium cepa. The sequence goes on along the minus strand of CM060941.1, from coordinate 560,013,921 downwards.
GAACTGTTAAATAGGTTTGTACTGGTCTTCGTGGATGATATTATTTTTTATTCTAAAAGTTAGGAGGAGCATGAAATCCATCTGAGAGTAGTGATGGATGTTTTAAGAAGGAATTAAATGAAAGCTAAATTTTCTAAATGTCACTTCTGGAGAAATAATGCTCGTTTTCATGGGAATGTAGTATCAGTGGAAGGATTGGCTGCGGATTAAGGAAAAATAACTATAATCAGAGATTGGAAAACGCCAAAGAATGCTTCAGAGATCCTTAGCTTTTTGGAGTGGATTTTATCGAAAGTTTATTAAGAACTTTGCGAAGATATCGGTGCCTTTAACCCGTTTGATGAAGAAGAATCTAGTTTATACTTAGAGCCTAGAGTGAAAAGCGACATTTATTATATTAAAGTAGTTATTGACGAGTGTTCCATTTTTGGTTAATTCTAGATGGTACCAACCTTTCATCCTATATACTAGTGCATGCGATTCTGGTCTTGGAAATGTTCTTATGCAAGAAGGAAGGGCCGTAACATGTCCGAGCCGATAGTTAAAGAACTATAAGAAGACAATGCATGATTTGGAATTAGTTGCTATTATATTTGCATTGAAGTCATTGAAGCATTATTTGTTAGGTGAGAGATTCAAGCTATTTATAGATCATAAATCTCTCAAATACTTGTTTTCATAGAAAGATCTGAAACTAAGGCAAAACTAGTGGATGGAATTCTTATCATCGTATGATTTTGGTAGTTCTTATATTATAGCTAAAGGAAATGTAGTTGTAGATGCTTTGAGCAGAAGGCACGTAGACATAAATGATAGAGTGGAAAAGTTGGGGTTTATATCCGAGTTTGATTTCAAACCATGATCAGAGTACACATCTGGACAGTTGGCAGCAATGGAGGTTGAGCCAATGTTGATGGATCATGTTGGAGCAAGACAAGCGTGGGATGCATCATTAGTTGACATAATAAAGCGGTAGGATGGGTGAACAATCGAGCCATTTGGATCGTTACTCCAAAGATATTAAAGGTTATCTAAGGAGAAATGGAAGGCTATGTGTACTACAGGTTAAGGAATTGATAAAGGAGGTCTTGAGTGAGTGTAATTACTCTAGAATAACTATTCGTCTAGGAGGGGATAAGATGTATTAGGATGTGAAGAGCGTATTCTATAAGCCGGGAATGAAGAGACATGTAGCTGAAAATGTGGCAAAGTGCATGACATGCCAAAAGGTGGAAGCCGAACAGAAAAAGCCGAATCGATTATTACTTTCGCTAGACATGACACAGGGAAGTAGGAATTCATATCCATAGATTTAATAGGTGGATTACCCTAAAGTAGAAATGGAAACGGAAGCACATGGGTGATATTAGATCGTCTTACGAAGAGTGCACATTTTATTCAAATAAAGAGCAATAAAGAGCACGAGAACAGTGACAACTTTATTAACATTATATAAAAGAAGTGGTTAGGCTATAGGGAATTCCAACTAGTATTGTGAGTGACTGAGATCTACTTTTCATAAGCGAGTTTTGAAGGAGTCTGTATGAGGCATTTGTAGCAACCCGCACCTTAATGGGCCCGAATTTCAACTAAATCGAAACCCAAGTCCATTAGGCCATAGATTGTTGGTTTTGGTAATCTGTAATAAACACAAGTATATCAAAGTACGACCAATATAAACTCACAATGGAATTGAAAAATACAATATAACATAGGGATTGACAGGCTACTACCTTAAAATATCATTCCTAGGGTATTTAATTGCCTTGTCAGCACCGAGCATGAATAAGAGGAATCCACTATCTACAGTTCCCACCTTGCTCCAATGTCCAGTCCTTTTAAATCTAACAAATGGGTTGTTATAAGGTAGGGGGTCAGAACAATGTTTTGGTGATAAGAAAATTACATACTTTACCCATTCCATTAATTTATGTCGATCGATTTCCATTTAAGTGTTATGTCTATTATTTACGGCTCGTCCGTTTTATCTTATGAACATACGATATGCCTATCCTAACTTTCTTCTAGCACACCATCTTTATACCCATATTAATAAAAAATATTCCATAGTAATATTGTTTGCTAATACGGATCATAAGGTTGGATAAAAGTGGCTAGATGTGAATATTCTCATGGGCTAATAACGACACATTTAGTTTTACCTCATAAAATCATAAATAAGATGTATAGTATTGGCATAAAGCATTAAAGATATTGGCTATATAAGAACAGAACAACATATAATATATCACAGAGAGCAAAAAATCACATAACATAGTGGAATGTATAATATAGATAAGAAGATACATACCTAAGTGAGTCTACAAAATAGAAGTACTAGGCTCACATAACACAGCTATAGATTTAGACTACAACATGTTCCAAAAATATACATTACATAAAAAGTCAGCAGCTCATACAAAGTATTCAACGTGCATAAAGGTTCAAAATTTAAACGACATATATTTATGTCTAGATATCTCTACCTTCATAAGCTAGTCCAACATCCATGGTCAATGAGTCCTAGTACCCAACATCCATGGGCCAGACTATCTCTAAATCAACAAAACTGAGATTATAGGTGTAAAATGAGTAAATTTCAATAATATAGTTATAACTATATAATATCCCAAAACCCAAATAATAAATTGCTACATCATAATAATTCACCATGTCATAAAAATATATCATGCTTATTATAAGCAATCATCTCAAATATGATGAATCAAAATATCTTACAGATCAGGATTAGAAACTAGAATGAAAGTAAGTCAAAGCCATAGGACAAGCATGAAAGGAAGTCAAAGCCATAAGACAACCACGAAAGCAAGTCAAACCAAAAGGCAAGCATGAAAGCAAGTCAAAAACAAAAGGCTAGCATGAAAGCAAGTCAAGCTAAAAGATGAGCATGAAAGTGAGTCAAATAAAAACCTCACAAAATGAATCATAAATCGAAGGACATGCCTAAAAAGAGTCATCATAAACAAGCCTGAAAGCATGTCGAACCTTCTTAAAAATGAGTTATAATAAGATAAGCCTGAAAGCTACATCGAATCCACCTGAAAAAAAATACTAAGACGAGCCTGAAAGAAATGCTGAATCCACCTGAAAACAAATTATAATAAGACAAGTCTAAAAACACACTGAAGTGATTATTGTTAATCGAAGTGTCAAGTACTTTCAATTAGTGATAAAATGAGTACCGCCCCAATGTGCCTTAACCACTCGGTAACACTCAAATATTTACGACAAGATCATGGATTCTGATAGAGTTAGGGGTATGTTGTAGGGGCGGTTACATAATTTGTCACATATATCTAACTCGTTGACCAATCTTGTTTGAAATAAAGTTGTTTACTTTCTAATATATACATAATATAATGTGTTATGTTAATTAATCAATTTAATTAAAAGTATATTTAATAGAAAATCCATAAATGACATATTTTTTTATAGTAGTTACAAAGTGCTACAATCGTATGTAATTTATCACAATAAAAAAATATATTCCATTTTAATATTCCTAGTCAAGACGCATCAAGGCTGGATATCGATGTACTCGTTGAGACTAGAGTATATAATGCTCTTCAAATGTTGGGCAGCATATAACTTATGACTACAGGGGCCCTAGACGTTACGTACTGATAGTTATGAAATAACTATGGAACGACTCACTTGATAGTTTTCTGTTGGTTAATATAACAAAGGTCAAACAGAAAATATCAATATAACTAATTTACACAGTTCTATCGACTTGTGAATGCCATGGATCTTCAATTTGAAAGCTCCTATTTGGTTATAGTCAAATCATAGCACAACGTCTATCGAGTGACTGTAGTTGGATTGAGTGGAAGTATTGGAAGTGAAGCACTGTTCAAGAGAGGATTTGTCTCATCGGTTATATGGGGTTAGTATCACAGTCAACTCAAAGTCAAAGTCTCTAACTAGAGTAGTTCGGTTAGTAATAATTGTCATTATTAAACCAAGGACTTTGTGTTTGGAATGTAGAGTAAAATATGGATGATATTGGAATTTTGACCATTATCAAATTTTATAAGTCCAAAGTGATATAGTTTTGATGAAGAGAATTGATGTAAATAAATGTCAGAACTGGGTATAATGCTTAATAAAGTGAAATTTCGACAGTAATAGGGATGTTGGTGGTTACTAAAAACGGATTAGGGGTATTTTAGATGGATAGCTCAAATTTAGGGAGTATAAGTATGAGATATGATATACTTTTCTCTCAATTCCTACCACTATAAAAGGACTCATAACCCTAATGCAAAAATGGATTTTTTTTGCCATTTTCCATAATTAATGGCTGAATTTATCTATATAGGAGCTCCAACAAATTCATCTCAAATCAATTTAAAAGCAACAACTATTATACAATCTACAGTCTACGATTCAAAGATTAGCAATCTACTGAATCGTGAAGAGTTCCAAGGAGGGAGATTCATCATTACAAGGTGTACTTCAAGACATTGGTTTTGGTATGTGGTTACTACATCACATGACTTATGATTACTATATAATATTCTATTGTTTGGTTATATATCATTATTATATTGTTAGTTAGGTGAGATTCTTATAAGTATCAATGTTATCGCATATTAGATTAGTTATATCTATGTGTATTACTATTAGAAACCATTTTTTATAGATCTGATATATACACAACCGAATAAATTTATTTTAATTATTATTCTTTTATTAATTAATATATATATATATATACATATATGATAATGTATCAGATAACATAAATTAAATGATTTCTATTTGATTATGTCATCATATCATGTTAATAATTGATCTTATATTTTATATATGCATACTTACACTAATTATAATTTTAATTAACAACAAAGTATCTCTTAATAATTATTTGCTATTATTTAAATCAAAATACAAGTTGAATAATTCATATAAAATAATATATGTTTCAAAAATTATATTTTAAATTTCATAAATTCATTATCATATCATCTCTGGACCAAAGAAATCCGAAAAATTAAAATTTTTATTTTTTAAAAATCATTTACTTGTGTGACCGATAATAAATCGTCAATATAAAATTAATTTTGAATTAGAAAATTATGGAATTTTTTTCTTGACCTTAAAATATCATATTTGAAGTTCTCACTATTTAAAATTTGTAAAATATATTATGAAATTATTTTTAAAATTATTTTTATACCTTTCTGCTAATTAAGCTATATATAAATATAAATAACTTAATAGTATAAAATTGTAGCTAAGTATTTCATGTGTTATGTATTCGATCTAGAATGCAATAACAAATAATTTTTTTCATAATTGATATAATTATATATATATATAAATATATATATTTACGAATACTTTAGATATTATAAATGTAATTACATACATACATATATATACATAATTTTTTTACTGTCAAATATACCTGTTTATTTTATTCAAAAAAACTTTATATATTTTAAGTGTATATACGTACGTATATGTATATATGTTTATATATTTATATAGTCATTTATTCAATTAATATTTAATTCTACATATATATTATTAATATTTTACATATACACAATACATACATTTTCATATATATATATATATATATATAAGTGTATATCTATGTTGTTTTAATATTTATTTAAATAACAGATTTATATACATATATTTAGACAACATACAATACATATAAGATGTGCTAGCATGTCCCTTGCGATGCAAATCCAAACATCTATATATGGGCTTATTATACCTTGCATGTATTATTATGTTACACATGCATACATATACATATATGTATATGATACGTATATGTATGATTTATTCAATTGAATATAAATTAAATGAAAGTCCATTTATTACTTATAATTTTAAATGAAATAAAACATTTTATTTAAATTAAATTTTACAAATGTTCTAATAAATTGACTTCATAGGCCTAATATATATACAATAAGGGGAATTTTTATGAAATTCAATTATATCTTCCTCTGCGGGCTGGCCCAGTTCCAGTAGATTCTCAAGTACAATGATCTATGAAATGAGTCGAAGAATTAATCGATAAACTGGTACTAGTGTTCCATACCACTTATACTATTAAACTATTTAATTAGAGTTCTCATTTTATAGAAGTAATATTTTTATATAGAGATTACTAATTTATATCATTTAAATATTGGTCCAATGACTGTAAAATTGCTTTGTTTATAAAATAGGCCACCATATACATATAAAAATCATATATATATATATATATATATATATGTATGTATAGTTTTATTATCATCCTTGAGAACACCATTACTATTAGAAGCTCTATAATAATCTTTCTTCATCAAATACTTTTAAATATATGATTGATATCCATATTTTGAAACCCGAATTTTGAAATCGACAATATATTTTATATAAACTCTAAAAGTGGTTTTCAAAGAATATATTTAATATAAGTAGTCTAAAGATGATTTCTTTTCATACTAAATGTATTTAATATATATTATTTTACATAAATTATAATAAAGAAATTCCATGCAATTAAAATTCTAGAATTCATAGAAATCAAGAAGCAGAAGAAAACCAGAAGAAAGCTTAAAGAAAATAGAATCAAAACAAAAACCACTTGGAGCATTATAGGCTCCAGGAACTTCAAATTTATAGATTTGGTTATACATATTATTTTGTTTCAATTACCTATTTTATTGAATGTGTAGGCTATAATCCTGCACATTTGTTTTAAGCCCATAATTCATCGGATCATATTTAGGTATAATAATGAAATAAAATCCAACAATATAAATTTCAATATTATAAATAAATTACATAATTTCCCACCCACATTTTAATCTTTCCAAATTCTAAATCTAAATCCATTCTTTTAATTCAATCAGCTTCCTTTCTAATCCAAAAGAATATGTATAGCAAAGCTTCTATAGATCTAAGAATAGATTTGGGTTAAGGTGAATATAGATTTATAATTGTAAAAATTACCTTTTTCTGCAATATTGATTCACTAATTCTCTTCTTCTATTTTATTTTCTACCCTTCTCTGATTATATATTTATATATATATAATATTTTATAATTTTTAGAAATAGTGGAGAAGTGAAAGTGATAGAGCTTCGCTGTTTGGATAAGAAAATATGAGAAGAGAAGTGAGGGGTTTGACTTTTATTTATAGGCGCACGAATCAATCGTAACTGTTAGATTAAAATAATTAAATCTGCATCGTTGGCTAAGGTTCAAACCTAGCCTCAAACGTTCGACTGATCGACCGCTCCCTTATAGGCTATCCACCGCTAGCAGTCGATCGACCCAATGAGGGGTTCGACCGGTGGGATCTTGTATTTAATGTTTATTTATTTCTTTTTTTGTTTAAGTTATTTTCACTCTCGAAACTTCAAATGCCAATATCCTTTTAGTTTGAGCTCTGATCGAGAAACTCCAAATACGAAAATTGTTTACAAAATCACCATGAACACAATGGTGTAAGTTTCGTGGCCAAATTACAACATTTACTAAAATTCCTTTTTTTTAGCTTTATTATTTATCATTAATTTTACAGGATGTTACAACATTGGGAACAAAACTGAACTTGAGAATTGCATATCATCTGCAGACCGATGGACAAATAAAGAGAGTAAATAGGGTGTTGGAAGATTTATTGAGGGCATGTAAATTGGACTTTGAAAAATCTTGGGAGGATCACCTATCTTTAGTAGAGTTCGCATATAATAACAGCTACGAGGCTAGTATAGGCATGGTGCCTTTTGAAGCTTTATACAAAAGGTCGTGTAAATCACCTTTGTGCTGGTGGGAGTCTATAGGCAAGATTATTTTGAGTCCAAAAATGGTTAACGATACCATGGAGAAAGTAGAGCTCATAAGAAGGTGATAAAGACTGCACAGGACCAACAAAAATCCTATGCTGATAAAAGGAGAAAGGATATAGTATTTGAAGTGGGACATTTAGTGTTTGTCAAGGTTTCTTCATTGAAAATGGTAGCAAGATTTGGAAATTCAAGAAAGTCGGCACCTACATTTGTCGCTCAGGAGCAAGATTTTATAGCGGCATATAGCCGCTATTAATCATAACCATAGCGGTTTTATAATCACTGGATATGGATATGTTATAAAAAACCATTGAATATTTATAACACAAAATATGCCGCTATGGTTGAGCTTAGTTTTATAATGCAAATTCGCCGCTATGGTTTGTTAATTCAATAGCTCATTTAGCCGCTATAATACAGCTAAATCTCAATGGAACTGGAAATCTTTATAACACCATTTTGCCGCTATAAAATATTTATTCAATAGAGGTCATTTCACACTATTAAATCAACATGTTATAGTATTGACAAATTCTTTGACAGCTCATATATGCCGCTATAAAAATCGTAGATACACTTTTCAAGAGCTATGCCTATATATTACATTTTAATAATAGCAATCAAACTAAATCTTCATAAACGAATAAAGATTATAATCAACAAATATAACACAAGAGCATGCTCAGAAAGAAATGTGATATATTTTTCATTACATTTTTTTCTGCAATTACATTTGTTTCTGCAACATACATTTGCATATAACATTGTTCTTCTCACCATCTCTCTATTCCTCTCTTTGTTGCACTGTGCATGTCACAGATAGTGCACAACAATGACAAACCACCCCTCTCCAACTACCAACGCAACCATCTGCTACATAACTACACTCCAGCAACCTTACAACAACAAAATCCTACCTGTCACCACAGTAACAGATCAAAGCCATTCACTACTACTACCCTACATAACTACAGCCACTGTGCCATTCGACTTCCTCCCCTTGCAACTGCTATCAGACCAATCAAACCTTTCACCCTTCATCAGTTAAACAGTCCCAAACCCCATCACTAACCATTAATACTTAACCACCAACCATCATCTGCACTACTACACTGTCCGTTAATAATTGCCCGTCCTACAGTGCTCCACTTCAGCATTACAACATCATTCTTCCCGACCATTCCAGTGTTCAAACATCTCCATCCACTTCCTGCTGTTGCTGATTGATCACCACTGTGCCATCCACCTCAACAGTGCCACCATCTCACATACAAACTGCTGACAACCTCAAACTTCACCAACCCTGACATCTACAAGCTGTTTCTCTGTCACTTCCTGCTCAATATAAACCTCCTCACTTCCCCATCCACTGCATTCACCAGTCACAAAACCAACCATTTACCTGCCTGCTTCCAAAAACACATCATTCCCTACAACTTGCAACCTTACTTGACCTGAACCATCACAATCAACTTCGTCCTCTATCTTTACAATAGCCCCTCCACAGTGCACAACTGTGCACACTTTCACACTACTGACAACCACCATATCAGACATCTCCATCAAACATCACACCATACACAGTGCAACTGATACCACTCTTTACCCTGACCAATCAAACTTTCCATAACCTCATTACAACCATTACTCTATCCCTGCATACCTGATCAACCACATTAGGCTACCATTCATACACCCATATATATCCCACTGACAAGCAACTACCAGCTTTTCTCGCTTCAAATCATCATCAGCATATTTGCAGTTCAACCTTACTACCATTCCATCTTCCAGCCTCGACCAAAGTACTGTCACAAAACTGACCACAAACACTTCCATCTAACCATTTCATTTCACAACATACCACCAGTCAACTCCATCACCATCTAACTGTCCTCTTAGCTTTTGCTACCCTTCTTACTGCCTCTACATCACGAACCCTAACTCGAAACCGCGACCATCCATCCATCTGCCTCTACATTATGAAGTTTCAAATTAATGCATAAGTATAAGATATTATGCTACTGCTAGAATATTTGTCATGCAGCCTTTTATTAAAAGTAGTTTGTCTTATTAGTAACTAACTGGTGTTAAAATCATATAATCCTATAATATGATATTGAATTAATGAAATGTAAGCAATGTTTGATGAATATCTTCAATTTCTATGTTTTCTTGCTCTTTTATCTTGAATCTCAATCTTATTCTCCTTTGATGTTCTTCTTAAAACTTTTGCTAATGACACAACTTAACTTTCCATTTTTATCAACGTTTATCAAACCGAGTATAGTACTGGATTTCAAGTAACATAACTACGTATTTTTGCTGGAGTGTAAACAATATTTTACTTGCAAGCATATCTAACACAAATAAATCAGTATGGCCGCTTTTCTCATGAGACTAAAATGAAGTGAAACTCCCCATGATATTATTATCAGACTTCCAAATTATCCTAAACTTTAGAAATCTTCAAAGGGTAGTACATAATTGAATTGGTTTCATCTACTTCCAAGCCTTCTGAAGGCAATTAAGGTTTTAGCCCAATAAATAAAATTATTCTAACCTATATCTACAATGCAATTCCAGTACACAAAATCTACAATGAATAAAGCTAATTTCAAAAATGCTCATCATTGACCGTTTTAATAACAGTTGCAGGTGATGTTAATAGGGTGGCTTTCTTGGACTGCTTTGGTACAAATAATAGGTTTGAATGTTGACCTGTGCTGAAAGGAGAAGGCGGTGGGGGGCATTTTAGAAGATGGGGAAGTACAAGGTGAATGTTCATTTCAGGCAGTGGGTGTTGAAGATGAGATGCATTCGCACACATGGCGGTGTCTGATCGGCTAGGGGTAGTCGTACAATATACTATGGATGTTGGCGATCTGGTGGAGGACAAGGGAACTAAGGTGGTTGTAGACTTAGGTATCAATGAGATAGGCGAATTGGGCAGTTTCCCAGCTCATAGCACAATTTCACAATGTCAAGTATGTGAAACTCTCAAAACGGAATCCATAACATATTCAACCAATCCAAATCAAGTTCATAAATTTCATGAAAAAATCAAACTTATAAGATTTAATCTTGAATAAAGGAATAGTGCTACTGATTGACATAAAAAATAAATACCTTTTCTTTTTCAATTGGAATATAATGTAAGCCACAAATTTACATACCAGACCGAGACGATAATCAGTATTAGATCTCGAACCACCAGTGTGTGGCTTAGGATTTTTCGCCCTCCTCTCTGCAGTTGCTTTGGAAATAGCCAGAAACTCCAGCGACGTCCAATGCGCCTTGAACTTGCCAAATATTTCCTGAGGTAATGACGGATGCTTCTTTCTTGACTTATGCATAACCCATGCTTGAAACTGTTAAGCTTAGAAGCATCTGTGATTGCTTCAACAAAAAAAGTTTGATGCTAACATTTGGATAAAATTCACATGAAGATAATAAATTTATTAAGAAAGATATTGAATGATCAAAAGCTTGTAAGATATAAAAAATAATTAACTATGGAAACGAAATTTGAAATAGATGAACAAAATGTAACATTGCAATCAAGTAAAAGTTTATGTGCTAGGCAAAACCACAAAGTGATGGAAACATATACAAGGAGCTTGCAAGTTTAGAACAAATCAATACTGGAAACAATTTAATTACACCAGAGAACAACAATAAGGGTAGAAAATGGCACAATCCAGAAAATAGCAAGAAGCAAAGAACAAATATAGGAACACACGAATAAGAAAATGAATAAGAAAGTGAACAAATTTGTCCAAACTTCCATTTTCTAAAAATTATAATAGTGGATGTGATATTACATGACCAAAGCACCATTTCAATAGTAAAAAAAAGTTTAGTTTTTTTTTTCCTTTTCAAAAAGAAACGCTGTTAACTGGTAAACAACTTAAGCATCACAATATATAACTAATAAAATTTGAGACTACTTTTCTTTATGGTCTGTTGAAATAAAAGGGATGTACGAGATCCTTACAAAAGGTACAAACTCAGCACCAGACAAATTGATAGTGAGATTTTTGACTAATACCAAATTGCATAATCAAATTTAATAATAACAGAATTACATACTAAAGTATCATCACATAAAATAAATCATCTATTTAATCATTAGTTCACCTAAACATAAAACTAGTTTATAATTTAAACATTAGCACTCCTGAAAACCAAACTGAAATCGCCCCCAAATGAGAAATAGCAAATTATATTTCTAAAAAAGAATAAAGCATAAAAAAGATGTTACCTTCGCAGGAAGCGGGATGAATATGGTAGATATTGTGTGAAGAGCAAAATTGAAGATTAGAGACTGGAGATTAGGGTTCCTGACGTCGTCGAGTTCACAACTTCTGAAGAGCGAAATTTTGAAGATCGAAGATGGAGTACAAAAGCTGAATTTCATAGATTAGAGATGGAGTAGAACTTCGATTAGGGTTATTTTGTTTTAGGAGGGAAACGAAAATTGCTGAGTGTTATTTTGAGAGGGAGATGAAATTGGGTGTGTTTTTGGGAGGGAGACGAAAATTTGGGGCCAGAGCGTTGCATATGTACATACAAAACAAATTGTGTAAAAAAATAAATATTTAAAGGTAAACAATAACGCTTTATAATAATGCGTTATTAAATAGTGCTATAAAAGATACTTTTTGTTGTAGTGAGTTACCGTAGAAAATGGCATGAGTCTATAACGTGTTTCACATGTCACATTTGTGGAAATGTGTACACGATCCGATGATAGTGATAGCGCCTAGCCAATTGGAAGAGGTGGAGTTGGATCCTGAGCCGAGTTCATCTAATTAATTAACGAATTAATTATTATGGGTTAAATTTCGGGTTGTTACATGTTGTACATATATATGGTAACTGGCAGATATTATGTATAAATTATGACCAAAGGAAGAGCTTAGGACTAGAGGTGAGTGATTGTAATTATTTTATGATTTCTTTAAGTAATTTAAAATAATAGGGTAACCAATAGTTGTAGCTTTCCTACGATTTTGGAAATACCTTTTTATCAGTTATTTTCAGTTTTAAATTTATTATCAGTCTATTTCTTTTTATCTATCCTTTTCAGTTAATTGTAGTTAATTTATGTCAATTATAGCTTTTCCATTTAACGACAGTTATTTACAATATTTTTGATTATATATTGTTAATTGCTATTTATCTACATCTTTTCCACGTTTGGGATCTTCTTTTATAGATTGTCAGTTTTCTTCTATTTCTCCTTTTTTCACGAATGGATTAGAATAGATTTAATGTGAATATGGATTAGATAATAAGAAAACTAAAGTTACGTAAAATAAGATGTCAATTGAAAGGAATGTAATAAAATTGAATTGGACTGAAATTGACCTATTTTCAAGCCTAATTATGAAGTAAAATTAGGATTGAATTGAGCAAATAAAGATGTAGCTTATTTTCACATTTAGACTTTTGGATTAAATAAATGAGCTAAATTATAACATAAGTAATAATAAGAAATAAAATAAATAAGGCTTATTTTAAGACTTAAGATAAATTAATAAGCAAAGAAAGTAGAGATAGATTGTAAAGGCTTATTTAAGATAATTTATCTAAGTTAGTAAGCAAAGATGAAAGAAAAGGTCCATACCGACAGTATTTCTCTTATGCTGTTTAGGGTAGATAAGTGGTCAATAGTTAAAAGAAAAGGTCTGTACTGGCAGCATTACACTTATGCTGTTTAGGGTATATAAGTGGTCAATAGTTAAAAGAAAATGCCCATGCCAGCAGCATATTCCTTATACTATTTAGGGTAGATAAGTGGTCAATAGTTAAAAGAAAAGGGTCCGTACCGATAGCATTTTCCTTATGCTGTCTAGGGTAAATAAGATATCAATAATTAAAAGACTAAATTATGGGGATTTGGACAAGGGACATAACTAAATTTTGTTTGACAGAGACCATTACCAACAACATTCCCTATTTTTTATGGACGTGGTGTCTCACAAAAGCCTGAAGTGAGACGAGAGAACGCTTGTGCTGTCTAAGGTAAATAAAAGGTAAAAGGAGGGAGCAATAGATAGTGCGAACTAGCGGTTACCGAGCGTTCGACATCAATTATAGGAGCTAAGTCGCTATTGAGTTCCGCAGGACTTAGTAGGTGTCTTCCGTAAACATGGATGTCTTCTGTTTAGGGACCATAGGGTCCAATCCACAGTAGGCACATTAGTAGAAGGCCGATCAAAAGGTAGAATTAGGGTTATACTCTAATTAAAGTAGGATTGGGAATTCATCCTAATCAAAGTAGCAAACAAGGACTAGTGAAATCAATCAAAGTTAGCCTACCTTATAATTAGAGCAATATCTAATCGTATTTGTTTCTAGTTTATCTCTTTCCAATTTCCTTTGCTTCCCTTATTTATGCTAGAACTGTTATAGATTCTATTACTTTTATTGTGACGACCCGCCTTTCTACTCACAGAAAGACGTATCATCTATCAGAAAAGAAAGGGATAGAAATAGAAAAGAATAGAAAAGAAAGAATAACAACATCAGAATCTCACAGCGGAACGGAACAAAATATAATACATCACATAACTATTACATAGTTTACATATATCAGAGTTATACAACATCATACACATGACAGTCATATATATACATCTGCCTCTACATACATCCCAAAATACAGCATACATCAACTAACATAGTGGAACTAAATAGATATATAGATACGTCTGGACTCCTGCTCCAGCTCCTCCAGAACTCAACAATCCAAAACCTATCACTTGGCTACTCATAAAAATTTGAGTACACAAGAGTTTATGAAGAAAAAAATAAACTGCTGGTCAGACATGGGTCTGGTATAAGTAAACGGCTTAAATTTTCTTAACTTTGAAAAACATTTGAAAATAAAGGTATCACGTAAGACTTCCCACACATAAATACGAGTAAATTTTTACCTTACGCTAACCAAAACATTTTATAGGAAATCCAGTGATAATATAATAGTGTCTAGGGTTTTCAAGTAAAATACAGAAATAGCTGAAATGCTTACATTTTACATCTCACCCTCAGAGTCAACGACAATAACCCTTGCATTCTGAAACACCATCTCGAACTTCACTTGAGATTTTACGACCTAACGTTTAATTTGGATCGATGTGGTTTTCAGATAATCATAAATGACACCCGATCCCGGTCTCATCGAAATTCAAACGCCATTTTAAAGGTCAAGTTGTTTATTAGTTTAAACAGTTTAATTCAACACTTTGAATTCACATAGTATTTATCACAAATAAATCATACACAATCATCATAGATATATCAAGGCATATCATAGAGTATCACAGAATATCACCAAATAAATATCACAAATCAGATATCCTACTTATACAATTATCCATAAGCAAGCATCTTAAATTCTTTTTGTAATTAATTTAATTTAAAATTAATTACTTGAGAATTAATCACTTAATTAATTATTTCATTTCACACCATTTAATTAAATACTTCTCAATCAATTTATTTAAATCGTAATTACTTAATTAATTACCCTTTAATTATTGATTAATAAACTTAATTGTTAATTAATAAAATTTAATTACCCATTTATTAACCACTAATTACTTAATTAATCAATTATTAATTCTTAATTAAATTACTTAACTAGTTAACTACTAATCATACATTAATTAACTTAAGTAGTTAATAACAAATTTATTTATCACTTAATCATCAATTAACCAACCTCTAATTACAATTATAATGTAATTATTCTTATTTACTTTCTAGAATAATTAATTAATATTAATTATTCATCTTAATTAACATTTAAAAGTCTTCTTTAAACTTTGAAACCAATTTATTACTAACTACAGAACTTTAATGTTAATAAATTTTATACTTAAATTAATTACTTAGTTAAATAATAATTAAGAGTTTAAAACATTTTGAAGTATCACTAAATAATTAAAACTTGTATTTAAGTCTTAACTTAAATTGTTGAACATTTATTAAGTTTACAGTGCTTGAAATTGTTGAAAAAAAATTATTCACTTAACTTCACTTTTAAAATGTTGCAGTTGAAAATAACCCACCCGAGAGCTTCCCTTGTTTTACTTCGAGTAACACTCGAACTTCCACTAACTCTCCCCGAGTCACTCTACCGTTCTTCACGCAATCCTTCTTCTTCTTCTTCTTCTTTTATTTCCAGTAAGTTGAAGTTTTAAACTTAAGTTAACTATAGCATCAGGAGACTCACTCACATACTCGATTATCACTCGAAGCGATCACCTTGTTCTCTCGAGTAACGACTCGAGACGCTCACCCCACATCGACACTGACACCAACCCACTTCACCGTACACGTGCACGGCAACGCGCCTTAGCTCCGGCGAACTCCATCACCTCAGGCAAGTCGCAAATCACCCAAACACTCGAAAAACAAACTCAATTCGCCTCCAAAAATTTCAAAACGAAATTTAGGCATTTCGCTCAAAAAAACTGTAACTAACTCCCCTCAGCAAAACGCCTCGCCACCGTCGCTCAAGCCACCGGAGACGCCCAAACTTCGTCCACACCACGAAAACACACTAAGCTACCATTCACTAGACTTACGCGAAGCTCGATCACGTAGAGAAGACAAACTCGTCACATTTTCAGATCATAACACAAACGAACCTTAAACCCTAAAATGATCTCGACCCATCAATATATGCATTGGAAAAAGTTTCTGATAATTTTCTTGAAATCAATGATGTTCATACTTGCTTCAAATCAAATTTCAGCAGCAATTATTGAACCGACCACCAGAAAATGGGAAAAGTGCATTTTTTGTTCAACTACAAACTGTTCGTACAATTCCAAAATAAAAATTTCCATTTTTGCTTTAAATATCCTATTTCGTATTGAAGATTCAATTTATCATCTTGAATTAATATTTTATAACAATTGAATTTATCACAATAGTTCTTGCTGCTTGTAAAACATGATTTCCAGAGTATAGTTTACTAACATGCTTTAAAACAAATTTAAAAATCCTGATTGAAGTTTAAGCATCTTGTTTTTTAAAGCTTAACAATGATTAGAAGAAAATAAATTTGAGTTTGAATAATATTCAATCCTGTAACCAATAACAGAGAAGATTAATATTGTCATAGAACAACGTGTATATATATACACAGATCCATATTAAAAAAATGAAACACATGCAACACCATATAATCAGTTAATCGTCTCTCCTGTTTTTAAATTAAAATTAATGCTTTAAAGATTATGTTTACTCACTTGAAAATACTATGAACATAGAACACTTTGATGTTATGAAAACCTATAATTGGAAACTGCCTTTGAATCTGTTTTTGTAACTACAGTTTGAATCTGCCTTTAATCCCTGTTTGATTTTGTTGAAATGAATTTGAGTTTACTTCTTTTTCTTCTTTTTGTCTTTCTCTGGTTTTCTTATGTGTTCAGAACGAACTAAAACAGAAACATGGATATATATATATATATATATAGAAGAAAATAGATTGTGTAAGGGGAGGTTTTACTGATTAAGCTTTTTCTTCATTTTGTTTTGTTATGAACAGATATTTATTTCTGAAAATGAAAAGATTTGTAAAATTTGAAATGAAATTTTTTTGGCTTGAGATGATGGCATTTAAAGCCATGGTTTCCAAATTTGTTTACACATTATTATTATTTATTGTTTTATTTTATGTGCATATACACTTGTCGGTAAACATTTGGTTTTGTGTATGAAGATATTTTGTTTTATTATTTTCTAGCATTCACAATTCATATACATACACTTTGCCTTATTTTATACTTTTGTTCTTCACTTAAAAATTGTTATAGTTATTTATATATATTTATCCTCTGTTTCTTACACACCAAATCACTTAATTCTTGCTTTTATTTATTTTTATTTCTATTTTAACAATCAACATTTAAATTATATTCATATGGTTTACCAATATTTTATACTTATATTTTATATTGATAGAATTTGATATTATTTTAAACATTATCATCCATATATATATATATATATATATATATATATATATATATTAAACAAGATAAAGCATTTTAATTCAATTATATAAGATAGATTTTATTGTACATATTATTAAGAGATTTATTTTAAATTTTCAAAATCAAATTTCAAAATACAAATGTCTATAAATAAATGGAAAATATTTCCAAAAGGGCTTATTCATTTTAAAATGATAAGTTTACGTTTTATTTAATTGGATTAAATATTTATTAATAATATTGCCAAAATCCCGGGTCGTTACATTCCTCCCCCCTTAAAAGAATTTCGTCTTCGAAATTTAAAACAAAAGATAATTCAAAAGCTATTATATCAACCATTCAAACATACATATCATTCATACATTAGCAAACAACCAAACATTCTATTCTAACAAACATCACTTGCTATCTGGACAAAAATCCGGATAAGCTTCCCTAAAACTATCCAGAGTTTCCCTGGTACAATCTCTGGGATCCTCGCTCCACTGCACCTTGACAAGCTTCACTACCTTGCTCCTGAGTTGCCCCTCGTCTTGATCAACAATACAAACTGGATTCCTGACCACAGTCAAATTCGGCTCAACCTCCAAATCTTCCTGGACTACTGGTTCTACAATTAATGATGGATCATGAATAAATTTCCTTAGATGGGATACATGGAATACATTATGAATTCCAGACATCCGTTCTGGCAATTCAATCCTGTAAGTTACAGCACCAGTTCTTTCCAATATCCGAGATGGTCCTATATATCTCGGGGCAAGTTTTCCCATCTTTTCGAATCTAATAGCACCCTTGATCGGGGAAACTTTGACAAAAACTAAATCACCAATCTCGAATTCCAATTGTCTCCTTTTCTTATCTGTGTACTTCTTTTGATGGTCCTGAGTTGCTCTCATCCTTTTCTTGATAATCTCAACTTTAGCAGAAGCTTCATGAATCAGATCCGGCCCAAGCACAAGACGATCTTTCGATTCTATCCAACAGGATGGGAATCTACACTGTCTTCCATAAAGAGCTTCATAAGGAGCCATCTTAATACTTGCTTGGTAACTATTGTTATATGATAATTCTACCAAATGAAGATGGTCTTCCCAAGATCCACCAAAATCCAAAACACAAGCCCTAAGCATATCTTCTAGAATTCGGTTCAGCCTCTTCGTCTGTCCGTTTGTCTGAGGACGATAGGCTGTACTCAATCTCAAACTTGTCCCCATAGCTGATTGCAGAGCCTCCCAGAATTTACTGGTGAAGATTGGATCACGATCACTTACTATGCTAATAGGAACATCATGCAATCTATCTCCCTCAAAAAAATCTCTGCCAAAGAAACTGCAGTACGAGTTACCTTAACGGGTATAAAATGGACTCTCTTAATTAACCGATCCACAATCACCCATATTCCTTCATTTCCTTTCTTGGTTCCTAGCAAACCATTGATGAAATCCATCTAAATCATCTCTCATTTCCATTCTGGGATTTCCAAAGGCTGCAACAAACCGGCTGACTTCTGTTGATCTCCTTTCACTTGCTGACAGATAGCACAACTATTAACGAAAGCAGCTACATCCCTCTTCATGCTCGGCCATCAGAAAACTCTTCTCATATTCTTATACATCTTAGAGATTCCTGGGTGGATATTTAGCCTGGAGCGATGACACTCAGCTAAGACTTCTTGCCTCAATCCATCTATATTAGGCACACACAAACGACCATTAATCCTCAAAATACCTTGATCGTCCACCTTGAAATCTAAATATCGACCATCCTTAGTTCCAACAATCAGTTCCCCAAAAGATCTACCCTCCATTTGCTTACTTATGATTCTGTCCTGGAGAGATGGAATAACTTCCAAAAAAGACAGAACTGCATTTCTGCTAAGAGCATCAACTACAACATTTGCCTTTTCCGGGGTATACAGAATATCCAAATCATATGATGCCAGAAACTCGACCCATCGCTGCTGCCTCAGATTAAGATCCTTTTGAGAGAAAAGATATTTCAACGGTTTATAATCCGTAAATAACTCAAACTTCTCTCCCAAGAGATAATGTCTCCATATCTTCAAAGAAAAAACGATGGCTAACAACTCAAGATCGTGCGTAGCGTAGTTCTTTTCATGTGGCTTTAATTGCCGACTCGCATATGCAATTACTCTTCCATTCTGCATTAGAACTGCTCCCAGTACAACTATACAGGCATCTGTATAAACTTCAAATTTGCTCTTCCCATCCGGAATAGCTAGCACTGGTGCACTGGTTAGCCTCTCTTCAACTCTTGAAAAGCTTCTTCACACTGGGATGTCCATTTGAATTCAGCTCCTTTCCTTGTCAACTTAGTCAGATGTGAAGAAATCTTGGAATAGTCCTTCATAAACTTCCTGTAGTAGCCAGCCAAACCCAGAAAACTACGAACTTCAGTCAGTGACTTCGGTTGCTTCCATTCCAGAATAGTCTCGATTTTCGTTGGATCTACAGAGATACCTTCACCAGAAACAATGTGCCCTAAAAATTTGACTTTCGATTTCCAAAAATTCCACTTAGAGAACTTTGCCTTCAAAACATGTCTCCTCAGTGTCTCCAACACTATTCTCAAATGTTGCTTGTGCTCTTCTTCAGACTTAGAATAGACCAGAATATCATCGATGAACACCAGAACAAACTTATTCAGTACATCCCGAAAACTCGGTTCATCAGGTCAACGAAGTAAGCAAGAGCGTTGGTTAACTCGAAAGGCATAACCAACCATTTATGGAAACAATTTGGTCCCCTAAATGCAGTCAAAGGGATACTGTCCTCAGCTACCCTTAAATGATGGAAACTTGAAGCTAAATCCAGTTGAGAAAAGACAGAAGCTTCATGCAACTGGTCAAAAAGATCATCAATACGAGGAAGAGGATATTTGTTTCGAATGGTTACTTTGTTCAATTCTCTATAATCCACACAGAACCTTAGCGATCCATCCGATTTAGTGACAAACACCGCAGCAGAACCCCAAAAGGAAAAAGTGGGCCTAATCAACCCCTTCTCCAAAAGAACCTAAGTCTACTTAACTAACTCTTCTCTCTCTCTAGGAGCCATCCTCCTACTAGGCTGGATCAACCGCACTGCTCCTGGAACCAGATCAATACGAAACTCTATCTCTCGCTGTGGAGGCAAACACTTGACTTCCTCAAATACATCAAAAAAATCTTGGACCACATCGATATCTTCAACCTTCTCTTGAGATGTCTCAACTCCATGTAAAAGACTGCTCAAGTGAATTCCAGAATTATCACACGTCACTCTGGCAATCCTACCCAAATCAGTTTCCAAAGAAACTGTTCTCTCATCACAATTCAGAACGGCTTTAAACTTATCAAGCCAATCCATTCTCAATATAAGGTCAAATCCCTTAAAATTCAGCACATAAGGGTCACAAGAAAAACTATGGGACAGATAGGAAATCCTTAAGTCCTTACAGATCGTATCTAATTTGGTTACCCCTCCTATAGGATTAGATACCAAAATGGGACAGTCAACAATACTAGGGTTAAGAAAGAACTTCTCTGTAGATTCCAGAGAAATAATACTCAAAGAAGCACCCGAATCAAACAAAACTTTAATATACTTTCCATCTAAAAGTAATGTACCTTCCAATGCTCCCTTGCCTTTAGATGAAGTAGACGGTGCACCTTCCAAAGCAAATACTTTATTCTGCTGAGCTTTATAAAGAAGCGGGCAATCCTTGATCATATGACTTGGTTGATGACAATTGAAGCATAGAGATCTCTGAACCAAAGCCGAACCCGGACCATTTTGATGTGACTGTTGCTGAAATCCTTTCTTGGGACACTTATTCGCCAAGTGACCTTCTTGTAGACATATATAGCACTTGTGAGGTCCGTTGTTGCTTCCAGTCTTCTTCTTGCTCTGCTTCCTCCAAATGGGATTGAACTTCCTCTTATTCGAATTAGCAAAATTCCCTCCCGATGCTGCTACTGGTGCCACTGATCTCTTATTCATCAAATCCTCATATCTCAGAGCCATATCAATCAAATCAACAAAAGATTCTTTCAAATGCGCTGTCATCTTTTCATGAAATTTCGACCTCAAACCTTGCACAAACATTTCGTTCTTTTTAAGGGGAGTATCAATGAGTCCTAGTCCATATCAAGAAAGTTCATTGAATTTAGTCTCGTACGCCGCTATAGACATGCTTCCCTGCTTCGAATTAAAAAAATACTGATACAGACGAGTTTTCCCTGCTGTTGGCATAAATTTCTCCTCAAATAACTCCTTAAATATTTCCCATGAAATGTCGTCCTTAGAAATATTCGCTACCACTGCGTCCCACCAAGCTGCTGCGCCTCCCAGCAATTTCCATGAAGCCATTTCCCTCTTCCGTTCATCAGAAAACTTCATACTCTTAAAGATGCGCTCACAAGAGCGTAGCTAAGCTTGGACCTCAATTATCGATTCTGACCCTTTAAATGGTTTACCTCCAAGGTTGATGAAGTCCTTACATAAAGCAGCAAAACTAACCTGAGGCGGTACTGGATCTACAGCTTCACTAGTAGTTTGACTTTGTCCATTATCAGTCGAGGTACTACCCCTACCTCTGCCTCTTCTTTCAGAACTCATGTTGGCCACCTGAAAAGGTAAGGCAACAAATTTAGATAGGTATATAATTATATGAAAATACAAATACGCACTCTCAAGATAAATATTACTCCAGAGCCTAGGTATTATCTCAATTTATGCTCTGATACCAACTGTGACGACCTGCCTTTCTACTCACAGAAAGACGTATCATCAATAAGAAAAGAAAGGGATAGAAATAGAAAAGAATAGAAAAGAAAGAATAACAACATCAGAATCTTACAGCGGAACGGAACAAAATATAATACATTACATAACTATTACATAGTTTACATATATCAGAGTAATACAACATCATACATGTGAAGACCCACAAATCCGTGCACCTTGAATACACACTAATCTCCATCGATTAATTCAAGATGAACAGAAATACGAATGCTCAATGTTTAAGAAAAAGAAAAAGAGAAGAAAGAGAGAGAGAAGAAGAGATAAGAAGGTAGAAAATAGAGAGGAAAGAAAACATAAAAATAGAGTAGAAAATAGAACAGAAAGAAAATAGATCATTTTAAAATAGAAAGAAAAGAGAATAGAACGGAACAGAAAACAACAAAACAACATCAGAATCTCACAATTCGCAACGGAACAACATATAATAATAAATGAATAATCTTTAAACAAAGAACTATATCAGTTATTACATTACATTACATTTCATCATTACATCAGAGTGTACAACAACAACAACATCAAACAGTGCAGTGGAAAAAAGAAATAGTATATAACTAGTAATACGCCATGCCATCCATCTTGCTTCCAGCAATTCTAGAATATCCAGAATATCCTGATAAACCTAACTCTTGACTGCCCGTGTAGAAATTGGTGGGCACCCAGAGTTTAGGAAGGAAAACAATAAACTCCGAGTCAGTCATGTGACTGGTGTGATAACTCAAAACAGTTTATTTATCTTTGAAAACAAAATAGAGGAATATTTTTAAAGTCAATTCGCAATGCTTTTAAAAATGAGACTACCATAAGACCTCCCGCCACACACACAATGCAAACGCAGACTTGGGGAAGATTTCTTCTTATGTTAGTCAAAGATGCTTGATACGCATTAAAATCAAATCAATTTTGATATTATTATTAGTGCATAGTGTAGAAGATATTTCGAAAGTAGAATATAAATCTTAGCCAGCATAGGTACCATTATATTATGCCTACTATAGCTACCTCCTGAGGAAGCAGGTTCTACAACTTTCACCGTACAAGTCTCGTATTGTTTCTTTGGATTTCCAACGAATGATCAGGCCAAGGAACTTCCCATTGCCACATGAGAATGCCTCTGGATGGACATCCCCGAGAACCAAACCGGATCTCTACCAACACAAGGCCGGGTTACCCCTAACTGAGTAACAACTGACCGAATATGCCATCCCCCGGTCCTTTGGGACCTTTTCACCGAGCACTCGTAATCAATTCACACAATCATAACAAAGTGTTTTCAACATGAGTAAGTATCTGGGCTCCATACCATGATACCACCCTTTTCCAGAAGGAAATGTACACATCCTAAAGGGCGCTACCCCTCATAACCTTGCTGCTTCTTTCCTGTTTTGACCATTCACGGGGTGTGAGGCTCGACGAAGTCACGTCCACAAAAACATACTTTATACAAAAGCCATGCTTTGGGTCAACAAATGATCATAGAAATGATCACCAGGATAGACGATCAAATAAATGATCCTATCACAAATAATCAACACAATGATCATTTCACAGCAACACTCAGCATGTCACATTACCAAATTGGGAATATATCGCTGATAACATTCAACTACATAACCTCTGAGCTCGTACGTCTCAGAGAAGGGTGTTAAGCTAAAAGAATAAATTCTCCGCCACCAACAGAAATATATTTGAATGAAATCGGCTTTATATCTCAATTTGTAATGTCAGACATACAATCCATACAAGTCTGTTCCGGGCTCGAACAATGTAGGATCTAGATTAACCCTAGAGGGGGGGTGAATAGGGTTATAGCAAATTTTCTTGATTTAAAACTCAGAAATAAACTGCAGAAATAAATATGCTGAAAAGTAAATCACACACAAAATTTACCCAGCTTCGGCAACCCCTGCCTACTGCTGCATTCACAGATTTCTATTAGAATTAAACAGTATCACGCTTACAACAACTCTATTAGACTCGCAGACCCTTTTGCTCCCGCTCACAAACACTCTACTAGACTCGCACACCCTGCTCCCGCCTATAGAGTTTCGCTCACTCACAAACACTGCTCCCGCCTATAGAGCTTTGCAAACTCGCACACCCTGCTCACTGAACTAATTCAAAATAGACAATCTGACACTACCTAACCTAGGTGGTGATTAACTAACTTTTTGGTTCGTAAAATAAAAAACAATAAATTAAAAAACAATAACCCTAAAACACTATTAATAAAGCCTATAAAAACAAAACCCCCTTTTTTTTACTTGGACCCTAAATAAAACTTTTGCCCTTTTATAAAAAACAAAAGCTAAACCCCCTTTTTAATAATTAAGCCGACCCACTATTCTTTCAACCCGTTCCCTTCTTTTTCTTGTGAAAAAATGTCGGCCTCTCTCTGTTGAATTAGGGCTTCGGCTCTTTCTCGAATTAGGGCTTCGTTCTGATGCTCAATTCTCTGATTTGATGGCTTGCGTCGCTTGTTCTCTGATATTCGATTGTGGTTAACTTTGAAATTGTGAATTGTTCGGCTTGCTCGTTGATCGAATTCCTTTCTTGCTCGGTATGTAATGCTTTTGCTTTTACTGATTTTGTGCTTTCTGGAATTCGATGCATTGATTGCCGATGATGATTGGGTTATATATGCGTTTAATTTCCTGAATCTTCGATCGTATATATTTATTTGAATTTGTCAATTTTGTGCTTCGGCCATTCGATTATACTTGGATGCTCGTGATTTTTTATTGACCAATTCATTCGTGTAAATCCTCAATTGCTTGATTGACACGGCTTTAAAAATTTACTTTCGTGATAACCACGACTTTGTTGATTTCTTTACCACCACATTTCTGACTTTTTCAAAGAATACGAATTTTGATACTTGCTTTTGTGCATTCTGTAACTTGCTTCTCTGCTACTATATGTATTCATCAATGTTGGCATCTGCATTCCATTTCTCAGTGAACTCCATTTCACTTTATTGCATTTGGTCTCGAGTTTCACTGTTGCATGCACTTGTTGTCGCAGTATTGCTGTTCATATGAACTTGCATTCATTCGAGTTGTATTTACACCACTTCTTGAACTTCAGTAGTTGCTTACTGTTTACATTCACTGTGTTGCACATGTCTCATGCTCGAGCTCTTTGCATACTTCATGACTGTACTGTTCTTTGTTGAGTTGATATATTTGTGGTCTTCATTTGGTGATTTGTACTTGGTGCAGTTTCCATATTTATGCTCGAGCTTGCATGTGTACCACTGATCATACTTGTGATATTCATTTGGGTTTGTGTGTTGTCTCTGACCTGAGCATGTGTACTGTGGCACTGAACTTGATCTCTGTTGTATTCATCTTTGTTCTGCATCACTTGTAGCTTGCTACTGTATCATTGAGTAGCTGTCGTCTGTACTTTTAGTCGAACTTGTATTGGTGCATTGCCGCCATGTTGGTTCGAATTGCACTTGCTCTTTTGTACTACTTCACCATGTCACTTTTTGATTGATGCTGCATCACTTATAGCTTTATGTATTCATGTGTTTGTCTGCATTCACTCTGGCTTGTGTTATGATTGCTGTGAAGTTGCAGTCTGCTTGATGCTGTAGCTTTATGGTTTTGTAGTTGTTCTTCTAGTTGGATATGTTAGTTGCGGCCTTGACTTGTTGTTATTTGTACCTGGTCTCTGTACATTTCTCTGACTGTTTGCATACACTTTTGGTCATGTTGTATTTGGTCTTCATTGACTTCATGTTGCATTATGATGTTGTCTGGACATTTGGTCTTCATGTGAGGTTGTAGCTTTGGTCTTTGTTTGTTTGATCACCTTGCTGTTCCTGTAGTTGGTCACTGATGCAGTTTGAAGCTTTGAACTGTTTGCTTTTGCATTCATTCATTTGTTTATTTAATCATTTGACTGGCTGTTGTAGTCGAGCTGTATTCATGTACAGATGCATTTGGAATTTGAGTTGTCTGCGATCATGAATTCGAATTGGACTTGCTTGATCATTGACTTTCTTTTTGCACTTGCACACTTGCTCTTGTTGGCCACGCACATGAGTTGGCGAGGCAGTGCACACGTGTATGAATGTACACGTGTGTATTGCAGCCACTTATGGTTACCTGTCCCTGTAATATCTATCAAGTGTATATATCGGTGTGCACGGCCTTGTGGCATATACAGTGATACACTGTGTATGTCACAGGACGTTCGTGTATGATGAATTCAAATTTAAATGATGACGAACAACCCAAATAACTGAGGCAAATATTATTTTCAAAAACCATATTTTATTTTTGAATTGCAAAAATATTTCTTTTTCAATTTTACTGCGTTAGTTTATATTTTTGCAGATTGCTCAGATGCTGGATTCAAACCGGAATGCAGTTGAAGACAAAAATACGAGTGTGAGTGATATGTAGTGAGGTTATCAATGTAAATGTGATGTGATTGTAATCAAAAATGTATATGTATAGTGAGAGCATGAATTTGTACTATTCAAGTTTGTAATAAATATTCGTTTGAATAAAATATTCGTTTGAATTCAAAAAACTGTGTAACTTGTTCTGTTTGAATTCAAATTCAAATTCCGTGTAATTTATTTTATTCAACAGATATTTATCTAACCAAATACATACTATACAAAATATTTGTTTGAATAAAATTTATGTTTGAATTCAAAATCTGTTTAACTTGTTTTGTTTGAATTCAAATTCAAATTCTGTGAAATTTAATTTTATTCAACAAATATTTATTTAAACTATGAAAAATAAAATAGTACATTACCAAATACATTTATATGAATGTATATATGTTTATTATCATCAAACAAAAATCATATAGCGCAAAGCGCATATTCAACAATCTCCCCCTTTTGATGATAACAAACATATATTTAAGATTTTGAATATATTAAATGTATTTGATAATTTCATTTGCTCCCCCTATTTGAATGCTTCCTTTATATGTGATACTCCCCCTACATATATGGCTCCCCCTATATATATGCATACAAATAAAAATATGTAAATGAGCCTATATGCAAATTGAAAGTTATTTGACCTTTGCTTGATTCTATTTGACAAAATCTTAACTTTTCTCTCCCCCTTTTGTTATCAGCAAAAGAATAACAGTGTTATAAAAATAGGGATGAAGTGATAGACATGAATCAAACATTTAACTCAATTAAATATAAATATCAAATTTCAATAAAACTCAAACAAAAATCATAATTACCCTTGTCAAACGCATATTCCACTTTCAGAAGTGATGGAGATAGAATCATCAAAAATTCATATAGATATGTCTATTTGTGGTATATTTATTTCTGGAAATTTGAATATCTACTAACCATGCATAACCGTTAGGACTTTTAAATGAGATTAGTAGTATTCCAATTTAATTTTAAAAAATGAAATCAAGTATCTTCTAACCACGCATGACCGTGAGGACTTTTAAATGGGATTAGAATCAACTTGTCTATTAAATCAATTATTTTTAATATGCGTTCCATACATGCATAACCGTGAGGACTTTTAAATGAGCATGGAAGCACATAATCAAAAAAAATCAAGTAATTCACCCATGCATGACCGTGAGGACTTTTAAATGAGAGTGAATACTTTGGATATTTATTTTTAATTGCTGAATATAAGAAATTGAAGCACAAATAATTTCCTTCACCGATTTAAAGATATTGAAGAACAAATGATTTCCTTTGTAAACTACCACAAATTTACATATTAAATATGATTTTGATGAGTGATGTTCGATAGAAAGATGATAGAAATAGAAATGGTCATGGAATTATTATCCAACAAAAAGTTTTTATAACTCTTGTTATGAAATTCTAAAGAAATTTTTAATTATACTTTCTCGAGTTATAATATATGATAAATATCAACACTTATCTCTTTTTCAATCACTATTTATCTTTTCGATAATCAAAGGGAGTCAGATTAGTCAAACTTGTCATTTAAAATCAAATTAAAAATTATAAAATCAATTTTTCAAAAATAATTAAGCTGTAAATATGGTCAAACATGATTTCTTGAGGGAAGTTTTATAAGAAAATTTTCTGCTATTTGAAAATTATTTCAAGTGAAAAATATGCAGATATTTTCTTTAAAAAAACGATGCAGCAAATAAATGTTTCACAAATTAATCACGTTACACTAATAATTTTTCTATCAACTATATTACCAGTGTAATCCGCATCTGAATTTAAATTTCACTCAATATTCACTTGTTGAATCAAACCATGAGATGTGCACCAAAAATTTCAAAACATCATTCTTTTGAATTTTGAATTTAAGCCGTGTTAACACTCAAAATAAATATCATGATGATAAATTCAGAAACCAGAGGATAAACAATTATTTTCATGAGTAATCAACAGTCAATCAACATCATAATTATTTCAAAAACAATTTCTTAAAATCCTTTTTCTCATGAATTTGAAATCGTGCAAATTTACAAGCAGTGATCAAAATGTCAGAACCAATATATCTACGTGTAGCATGAGTAACCAGCATTTGACTGAACAAATTTATATAAATTAGTTCAAAAATTTAAAATCTGGTTGGTCATCAATTAAGCACAAATTAATGTCATAAATAAGAACAAGTCAAAAAATCATATCAATTAAATCCGAATCAGTCAACCATCATAATTACTCCAAGTAATTCTTATTTAAAGATGGTTAGTCATTATTTTTTTAAAAAAAAATCATAGCATCAAAATCATCATCTTTTGTTCATCTCAATATTGGCTGATTTTAATTTAGAGTATGGTGCAGATAATCACATTTAAAAAACAATTACCTGTTTTACCTTTACGATAATTTTTCGTGATTGCCCATTGTGATTCTGTCACCTTTATACTAGGCTAAGGAACTTTGTTTTGTCGCCCGTTGTGCTTCTGGAACAGCCGAAATCCAGAGAACACTGTTGTTGTTCCTTAGCCTGCCTCCACACCTACACGATAAAAGATTTATGTGACCTATTTGTTTTTATAGGTCCATTGTTGTTAGTGGCAGAATATGAAAAATATGTTTTTGGAGACTCAAAACTATTTATACATGTTCCTTTTGGCACCCAAATTTGTTTGACTTTCAAAGATTTTATATTTGTGCCTTTTGGAACCCAAATTGGTATAGTTTTCACGTGTTTGGGTTTATACCAATAATTATTTCGATTATGTCCAAATTCTTTACAGAACGTGCTCATTAAATTGACTTGATTAAATTTTGTGTTCCTATGACTATGATTTTCAACATGATTTCCAATTATTTCAGATCGAGCAGCACTTTTACCTTTATCATCATCTTGTGATTTTCCAAAACCTAGTCCTTTTCTATTGTTAGCAAAAATTTGATTTCTCAATAGCATGTTGAAAGATTTTTCGCCTCTTGAAAAGTTATTCAAAGATTTCTCAAGATTTTGGACTTTGGTTTTTAATGATGTATTTTCAGCGACAAGTGAGGTGCATCGATTTATAAAGTCCTTTTTTCTAGTGTCAATGTTTTCTTTAAGACTGAAGTTTTCTTTTTCAAGGTTCTCAGAGTTATTCCTAATTTTTGATAGTTCCGAATCTAAAATTTTACATTGGTTACATTCTAGGTTTTGAATATTTTCAAGTTCATTTTTTAACCTAAAATTTTCACGAGCAAATTCTCTCCTATCAGATTTCAGTTTTTCAATTTTAGATTCAAGAGTATCCACTACCTTAGTAAGATCAGAACACATATAAACAAGTTCTTTATAAGAAAACTCACCTGCCTCACTAGATTCGTCGGAGGTTGCTTCTGATTCTGATTTTGCCATGCAACATAAGTTAGCCTCCTCTGGGCTGCTATCCGAAACTTCCTCTCCTTCTTCATCATCCCAAGTCGCTGCAAATACCTTCTTCGCCTTTTTCTTTTCTTTGTTGTTTTTGAGAAGTGGGCATTTTGGTTTGATGTGGCCAGGCTTGTTGCAGTTATAACATATCAGTTCATTATCAGAATTTTCGGAATCTTTTGACCTATTGCCCTTTGTTTTCTTCTTGCGTGGCTTGAATCTAGACCATCTTCTAAGATTATTGACAGCCATTGCAAGCTCTTCAATTGGATCTTCTTCATCGCTTTCTTCTTTAATTTTTAAGGCAATCGTCTTCTTCTTTGGTTCGGAGTTGTTGCGTTCTTCCTTTTCTTTTAACTCAAGCTCATATGTCATCAAGTTGCCAATCAACTCCTCCATGCTTAGTTTGCTCAGATCTTTCGATTCTTGGATTGCTGTGACTTTTGCCTCAAAGTTCATTGGTAAAACTCGTAGTATCTTCCGCACAAGCTCTACCTCAGTGAATACCTTCCCAAGCGCTCTAGCATTGTATACCAAGGTTGAAAAACGTCCAAACATATCCTTTATGCTCTCGTCTTTGTCCATCACAAAGTTTTCGTATTCATTGCTGAATAGGGCTAGCCGAGACTCCTTGACTTGAGAAGTTCCTTCGTGTGTCACCTCCAAAGTATGCCATATTTCCTGTGCTGTTGTACAATGAGAAATTCTATTAAATTCATTTTTATCAAGAGCACATATCAAAGCATTCATGGCTTTAGCATTTGTCGTTTTCAATTTCTTATCGTTTGCATCCCACCTATCCTTAGGTTTAGGAATCTCAGTACCACTAACGATTATAGTGGGAGGTTTATAGCCAGTTTCAATAATATCCCAAACATCATAATCAACGGAACTAAGATAAATACTCATCCTAACTTTCCAATAAGCATAATCGTTCCTGTTAAACATGGGTGGCCTAGCAATAGATTTCCCCTCAGAAAAAGCATTATTTTGTAGACTCATGACTCTAGAGTTAAAAAAAAAAATATACCGGGCTCTGATACCACTTGTAGGATCTAGATTAACCCTAGAGGGGGGGGGGGTGAATAGGGTTATAGCAAATTTTCTTGATTTAAAACTCAGAAATAAACTGCAGAAATAAATATGCTGAAAAGTAAATCACACACAAAATTTACCCAGCTTCGGCAACCCCTGCCTACTGCTGCATTCACAGATTTCTATTAGAATTAAACAGTATCACGCTTACAACAACTCTATTAGACTCGCAGACCCTTTTGCTCCCGCTCACAAACACTCTACTAGACTCGCACACCCTGCTCCCGCCTATAGAGTTTCGCTCACTCACAAACACTGCTCCCGCCTATAGAGCTTTGCAAACTCGCACACCCTGCTCACTGAACTAATTCAAAATAGACAATCTGACACTACCTAACCTAGGTGGTGATTAACTAACTTTTTGGTTCGTAAAATAAAAAACAATAAATTAAAAAACAATAACCCTAAAACACTATTAATAAAGCCTATAAAAACAAAACCCCCTTTTTTTTACTTGGACCCTAAATAAAACTTTTGCCCTTTTATAAAAAACAAAAGCTAAACCCCCTTTTTAATAATTAAGCCGACCCACTATTCTTTCAACCCGTTCCCTTCTTTTTCTTGTGAAAAAATGTCGGCCTCTCTCTGTTGAATTAGGGCTTCGGCTCTTTCTCGAATTAGGGCTTCGTTCTGATGCTCAATTCTCTGATTTGATGGCTTGCGTCGCTTGTTCTCTGATATTCGATTGTGGTTAACTTTGAAATTGTGAATTGTTCGGCTTGCTCGTTGATCGAATTCCTTTCTTGCTCGGTATGTAATGCTTTTGCTTTTACTGATTTTGTGCTTTCTGGAATTCGATGCATTGATTGCCGATGATGATTGGGTTATATATGCGTTTAATTTCCTGAATCTTCGATCGTATATATTTATTTGAATTTGTCAATTTTGTGCTTCGGCCATTCGATTATACTTGGATGCTCGTGATTTTTTATTGACCAATTCATTCGTGTAAATCCTCAATTGCTTGATTGACACGGCTTTAAAAATTTACTTTCGTGATAACCACGGCTTTGTTGATTTCTTTACCACCACATTTCTGACTTTTTCAAAGAATACGAATTTTGATACTTGCTTTTGTGCATTCTGTAACTTGCTTCTCTGCTACTATATGTATTCATCAATGTTGGCATCTGCATTCCATTTCTCAGTGAACTCCATTTCACTTTATTGCATTTGGTCTCGAGTTTCACTGTTGCATGCACTTGTTGTCGCAGTATTGCTGTTCATATGAACTTGCATTCATTCGAGTTGTATTTACACCACTTCTTGAACTTCAGTAGTTGCTTACTGTTTACATTCACTGTGTTGCACATGTCTCATGCTCGAGCTCTTTGCATACTTCATGACTGTACTGTTCTTTGTTGAGTTGATATATTTGTGGTCTTCATTTGGTGATTTGTACTTGGTGCAGTTTCCATATTTATGCTCGAGCTTGCATGTGTACCACTGATCATACTTGTGATATTCATTTGGGTTTGTGTGTTGTCTCTGACCTGAGCATGTGTACTGTGGCACTGAACTTGATCTCTGTTGTATTCATCTTTGTTCTGCATCACTTGTAGCTTGCTACTGTATCATTGAATAGCTGTCGTCTGTACTTTTAGTCGAACTTGTATTGGTGCATTGCCGCCATGTTGGTTCGAATTGCACTTGCTCTTTTGTACTACTTCACCATGTCACTTTTTGATTGATGCTGCATCACTTATAGCTTTATGTATTCATGTGTTTGTCTGCATTCACTCTGGCTTGTGTTATGATTGCTGTGAAGTTGCAGTCTGCTTGATGCTGTAGCTTTATGGTTTTGTAGTTGTTCTTCTAGTTGGATATGTTAGTTGCGGCCTTGACTTGTTGTTATTTGTACCTGGTCTCTGTACATTTCTCTGACTGTTTGCATACACTTTTGGTCATGTTGTATTTGGTCTTCATTGACTTCATGTTGCATTATGATGTTGTCTGGACATTTGGTCTTCATGTGAGGTTGTAGCTTTGGTCTTTGTTTGTTTGATCACCTTGCTGTTCCTGTAGTTGGTCACTGATGCAGTTTGAAGCTTTGAACTGTTTGCTTTTGCATTCATTCATTTGTTTATTTAATCATTTGACTGGCTGTTGTAGTCGAGCTGTATTCATGTACAGATGCATTTGGAATTTGAGTTGTCTGCTATCATGAATTCGAATTGGACTTGCTTGATCATTCACTTTCTTTTTGCACTTGCACACTTGCTCTTGTTGGCCACGCACATGAGTTGGCGAGGCAGTGCACACGTGTATGAATGTACACGTGTGTATTGCAGCCACTTATGGTTACCTGTCCCTGTAATATCTATCAAGTGTATATATCGGTGTGCACGGCCTTGTGGCATATACAGTGATACACTGTGTATGTCACAGGTTGTTCGTGTATGATGAATTCAAATTTAAATGATGACGAACAACCCAAATAACTGAGGCAAATATTATTTTCAAAAACCATATTTTATTTTTGAATTGCAAAAATATTTCTTTTTCAATTTTACTGCGTTAGTTTATATTTTTGCAGATTGCTCAGATGCTGGATTCAAACCGGAATGCAGTTGAAGACAAAAATACGAGTGTGAGTGATATGTAGTGAGGTTATCAATGTAAATGTGATGTGATTGTAATCAAAAATGTATA
Source organism: Allium cepa (assembly GCA_030765085.1). NCBI lineage: Eukaryota > Viridiplantae > Streptophyta > Magnoliopsida > Asparagales > Amaryllidaceae > Allium > Allium cepa. Next base: position 559,979,680 of record CM060941.1, on the reverse strand, counting down.
TGTATAGTGAGAGCATGAATTTGTACTATTCAAGTTTGTAATAAATATTCGTTTGAATAAAATATTCGTTTGAATTCAAAAAACTGTGTAACTTGTTCTGTTTGAATTCAAATTCAAATTCCGTGTAATTTATTTTATTCAACAGATATTTATCTAACCAAATACATACTATACAAAATATTTGTTTGAATAAAATTTCTGTTTGAATTCAAAATCTGTTTAACTTGTTTTGTTTGAATTCAAATTCAAATTCTGTGAAATTTAATTTTATTCAACAAATATTTATTTAAACTATGAAAAATAAAATAGTACATTACCAAATACATTTATATGAATGTATATATGTTTATTATCATCAAACAAAAATCATATAGCGCAAAGCGCATATTCAACAAACAAAACCGAAGGCACTTACAAAGAAGTCCTTGCAATCCGGATATTCACAATCCTGATCGGATTCACCATCACATATGGAGAACTCTATACCGGAGCAACTCGGTGCAGAGTCAATCGACAGGTCATCCTATCGTTCTTGCAAATACCGGGTCTTCAACACCGATCTTCAATGCAATTCACAACGACGTATCACATATTCGGAATGGGTTATACGACCCCATGGTCCTTTCCCGGTTAACCCGAATAGTGAGCGCTTATTCAAAAATAAGTGTAGCATTCACATTCAAACAAATCACATCAAATACCCATTCAAAGGGAAATATTGATAGTCGGCTATTGAACTATCAATGAATATGCACACATCACCAGACTCCAAATAATTTTCCAAATTATTTATTTTCCAAAAATATCTTTACTAGATATAATTTCAACACTTCAAAAATAAATCAATATTTATTTTTAACAAATTCCACTTTTCATTTATAAATTTCATAATGAATTTATATTTCAAAATATCCATGCATATGATTTCAATTATTCATTTCAATTTACCTTCAAAAAGATAAATTCTCAAAACGTTTCATTTCACATTGGAAAAACATTCCCATACTTATTTATAAATAAGTAATTCATAAATCTTTTTATTTTCAACCTTGGAAAATATTCAATATACTTAAATCGAATTAAGTATATATATTTCATTCTATTAAGGAAATCATTCTCCTTAACATATTTATTTGGGCCAAAACGAATGTTACGTAAAACATCGTTACGACAACCCAAAATCACTAGTATAGGGATTCTAAATTAAAATAGATATATAAATCCCAATACTATTCAAAAACATTTCCTTTCGGAAATCATTTACTATAACAACGGTGTTATAGTCCATCATCTCCTTTTATTTCTCGAAAACGTCTATTTCAACAATGAATGTTGAAATCTATGGTTTCGAATCTCAACACCTTTCAAAACATCGTTAGGTCGTTTTAATTCAATTTAAAACATCAAATCTAAACATTTTCTTTAACATATTATTCACTATTTAAAAACGTGAATATACTATGTTAACACATTTCATCATTTTATTCTTTTTATTTCAAAGGATTATTCACAGTCAAAAATGTGACTATAACTCCATTAATAAGTTATAACAATTTATTTATCAACATAAGTCATTTGCGAATTTATAAAACAACGTTTATAAATCCCATTTCTATTTATTTTATAACAACTTCCTTTTATAAATTTTCTTTATTGACCTATTCGATTTATAACTCAATTATATACTAAAGGTTCATATTATAAGTTAAATACTTATAAAACGATTATTTACAAAATCGTTCCTTTAAACTTCATAATTATAAATCTTATAACTTATAAGATTCAATTATTCATCCAAATATATTCTTTAATAATTTCACAAAATCTATAAATCTTACTATTTATAAATTTCATTTATAACTTCACCATTTATAATTTTATGAATTCCATTCATTTACAAAAATTCATTTTCACTTCATTCAAACACTTATAAAAACTCGTTTTATAATTTCAATATTTCAATTTATAAATATCCATTTATAAATCTCTAAATATAATTCAATTTATATTATTCTTTTAAAACGTCTTAAATCTCCTTTATTATTTCACCATTTTGATTCATAAAATAATTAAATTTTATAAATCTCATATTTAAACTTTTTATAATAAATTCAAAATTCCGATTTAACTATTTTATAAAATCAATAGCATCATATTCTCAAAAAAATCAGTTTTTAACTATTCTTCTCAAAAATCATAATTTTTATAACTTTAAAAATTATAACATTTATTTATTTAAAATAAATCAAATTCCAAACATATAGTATATTTTCAAAAATCACTTTAAAAATCATTTTAAAGTTCCAAATTTGGTCCAATGATGCTACATACCAAATAGTCAATCACGACAACAACGATATCATATATCGATATGATAATCCATCAAATATCAAAATATCTGAAATCAAATAAATACTGTTGAGAAATCCAATTGGATCCCTCCAACCTGTTTTCCTGCATCCACAAACATTAGCACAATACCAATTTCGCTCCAGTACGAAATTATCGCGGTATATGGGATTTAAAATATTATCCGCTTAATAACGACGCAATAGGGTCTCATCCGCTAAACAAAAAATGCGGGAAATCAATAACTCCAATATATACATATGCCAATATATATATATTGCTACTATATATAATACCAATTTCACTGTTTATGAAATATTCGCGGTATATGTTTTTATTAAATAACATCCGCTTACTAACGGCGTATAATGTCTATTTTAACAATCGATAGATATCAATCAACATTCAAACATGCATTCAAATATTTTAAATCTAACTATTTAAAATATAATCGAAACTGATTCGATTGAGTGAGAAGTTCTCACCTTGATTTTATTTCCGTTTTAGCGATTTATTTCGAATAAAATTAAACGGACGTTTAATTTTACCCAAAATTCTCACTAACTCCAAACGACTTCAATCCAATTTCATCGCGTAGTGCTCGACGATACGATTCCAACGCAACTGGTTTCGCGCGTTTTCGACCTCGTATGAAAAAGTTATTGATTTTACAAGTTTACACGATTTTAAACTAATATAAATTTACAACTTATAATTAAATTTTAAACCTAGCTTCTACAGGCCGTTAGATCCAGATCCAATGCCTCTCCTTTCTCCTTCCCAAACCCGCGCAACAACTCCAGGTAGCAAAACGCAAACAAACCCATAGAGCTCATGAACTAGGGTTGAATCTTGCAACTCCAACACTCGATTAAAACTCGATCAAGATGAGCCGTTGTGTAGCCCAACCCCACCACCATGCTCGGCCCCAATAGGGTGGAGCTCGGCCCCCCCTTCCACCTCGTATGGCGTGCGTGACTGGCCACGGTCGGCCCCACCTTGCTCCTCCTACGTTGCACCAAAACCCATCATCACCGTATGGATTTCAAGATCACGTCGCCCTCTACAACTTTCGTGTTGAAAGTTTCTTCTAATTGTTTGTAGATTGAAAGAGATTGAGGGATGAAGATCATAAATTTCTGGCCATTCAATAGGGTAGTGGCGGCTAGGGCAAACAAATTAGGGTTTTGTTTATTTTTTTTTAATTTATGAAGATGTTGGTCTCTATTTATAGGAAAAATCGAACACTATTCATCCGGAAATTCCGAACTCCGATTTACGCGCCGTAACCAGCGTTTCTAAGGTTTACCCCGCGTTCCGGACACAATGGAACAGGTTTCGGAAGCTAATTCGGACATCTGTGTGAGTTATGGCTATAAACGTTCAATTTAAATTAAACCGATTTAAATCGATTTCTAGGCGTTTTAATTCGTACCGGACAAACGGTAAATCCAATCGATATGAAATTTGAAACCTTACAATAATATCACATTACGGATCCGATGAAACTGGTTTCGTCAAAATCCGAGACTTTTTGAAAAATGGCTATTTTAACTCGCTAAATTAATATTAAAAACAATTCGATGCGTTTCGAGCTGCCGCGATCAAACGATAGCTCCGATTGACACGAAAATTGAAATCCGATAATAACTAACTATTACGGATCCAATGGAACTGGTTTCGTTCAATTCTGAGACTGTTCAAAAATTGGCTATTTTCACTAGTCGATTTAAATATTAAAATATTCAATTTTCACAAATTAACTCTTAATTCGATTTTTAAAAGTTCTAAAATATCATTCTAACTCCAATATGATAAAATAAAATTTTACAAATCATTTTCAATCATATTTAACTCAATTTTCAATTATTTCCATAATTTAACATATTAAATTATCGATTTAATTATTCAATTAAATCCAATAATTCAAATAAAAATTTATTTGACTTAAAAATTCACTTATTAATATTTAAAATTAATTAAATATTCATATTTTAATTACTAAAAATTCTGGGTCGTTACAATCTTCCCTCCTTAAAAGAATTTCGTCCTCGAAATTATCAAGTAAGAAAAGTTACAGAATTTATTAACTTTCCAAAATCCATAATTAAACTTCTTATAAATCTTTACTAAGTTTTCAAATCATACTTAGTTATCCTTTCAAAAACAACTACTATTGTTTAACTTTCAATTCCAAATCAAAGTTATATTTTCAAAATTTTCCAAATTTTCTCAAATTTTTTCTAACGCCTTAAATTTCCGGAAAAATTCGCCATAGTCTCCTTTGCGCGGCTCGATCCGAAAAAAAATGACAGTATATATATCACAAATATACATCTCATCAAGTAATGAGGCATCCCGAAGGGAAAAAGTATAAAAGTACGGTATGTAATCCGAGATATGTACCTTATATTTTATTAGCAAGCATATACGGCTAATATAGCGCGAAAGCGAGCTCCAAATGCGAAGCAAACGCGATCCGCACCTACTAAACACTCAACAAACAACATGAGAACCATGCATATGGATAATAGTATCGATATACAACATATAGCAACATAATAACTATACATGCCAACATATCAAATACAGTAAAAGCAATATATTCAACCATCAACCAACTAACATTCATAATCAACAAATATTCATTCATATTCTCATTCATATTCAATGAATTGGTTTTCAATTTAAATCATATTTGATTCTTTAATAGTGGATGTTTTTACTAACATTCATTTTCAATTAGTTTATATTCACTAATTCATATTCAAGTTGGTTCACTTCCAAATCAAATTCAATTCTATTCAAATTTATTTACTTTAGCTTTCCATTTCATTAACACTTAATGAATTATATACAATCAACTAACAATCATATATCAATCAATGTATATTTATTATAACCAAATTCCTTTGCTTATATCAATTGGTTTAATTAAATTGATTTTCATTCAACTATTTTTACATTCAATTGACTTACATCCAATCCATTCATTCAATTCAATTTCAAAGTTGAATTTTATTACATAACTCAAGTTCATATTCATCACTCAACTTAATTAATTTAGTTTGATATCAATATCAACTTCATTAACATTACTTAAGTTATACTTCCATTTAACTTTAAATTCATTTTACTTATTTACAACTCACATTCATATAGTTTCACTTCTTATATATATATAAGTTTATTTCACAATTGTAAATCACTTTAATTATAATTCAATTCTTATAATTCTTTTGCTTATACAATTATTCTTTCATTTAGATTATTCAAACATCTAAACAATCAACTTATTTTCACTTTAATAATTCTGAAAAATTATTTCTTTATATATAAAATATAATCAAGGTAAAATTATTTCGTTTACCCATTTTAAAACAATACTGTGTCGAATTGTTCTATTTAAATGTTTAGAAACCCCTTCGGCATAGTTGTCGAGACCACGCTGACGAAGGTTCATATGCCACTCAACAAACCAATCATCACAATATAAAACAATTTATATTCACTAACAAATACGCTGTCATAGCTATTATTACACTCAAACTCAATCTAGAGTACTACTGACTCTATCTCTAATGAGTAATACCCAACAGAACCATGGTTGTCGCTTAACCATAAGCTCTGATACCACCAGTGAAGACCCGCAAATCCGTACTCCTTGAATACACACTAATCTCCATCGATTAATTCAAGATGAACAGAAATACGAATGCTCAATGTTTAAGAAAAAGAAAAAAGAGAAGAAAGAGAGAGAGAAGAAGAAGAGATAAGAAGGTAGAAAATAGAGAGGAAAGAAAACATAAAAATAGAGTAGAAAATAGAACAGAAAGAAAATAGATCATTTTAAAATAGAAAGAAAAGAGAATAGAACGGAACAGAAAACAACAGAACAACATCAGATTCTCACAATTCGCAGCGGAACAACATATAATAATAAATGAATAATCTTTAAACAAAGAACTATATCAGTTATTACATTACATTACATTTCATCATTACATCAGAGTGTACAACAACAACAACATCAAACAGTGCAGCGGAAAAAAGAAATACTATATAACTAGTAATACGCCATGCCATCCATCTTGCTTCCAGCAATTCCAGAATATCCAGAATATCCTGATAAACCTAACTCTTGACTGCCCGTGTAGAAATTGGTGGGCATCCAGAGTTTAGGAAGGAAAACAATAAACTCCGAGTCAGTCATGTGACTGGTGTGAGAACTCAAAACAGTTTATTTATCATTGAAAACAAAATAGAGGAATATTTTTAAAGTCAATTCGCAATGCTTTTAAAAATGAGACTACCATAAGACCTCCCGCCACACACACAATGCAAACGCAGACTTGGGGAAGATTTCTTCTTATGTTAGTCAAAGATGCTTGATACGCATTAAAATCAAATCAATTTTGATATTATTATTAGTGCATAGTGTAGAAGATATTTCGAAAGTAGAATATAAATCTTAGCCAGCATAGGTACCATTATATTATGCCTACTATAGCTACCTCCTGAGGAAGCAGGTTCTACAACTTTCACCGTACAAGTCTCGTATTGTTTCTTTGGATTTCCAACGAATGATCAGGCCAAGGAACTTCCCATTGCCACATGAGAATGCCTCTGGATGGACATCCCCAAGAACCAAACTGGATCTCTACCAACACAAGGCTGGGTTACCCCTAACTGAGTAACAACTGACCGAATATGCCATCCCCCGGTCCTTTGGGACCTTTTCACCGAGCGCTCGTAATCAATTCACACAATCATAACAAAGTGTTTTCAACATGAGTAAGTATCTGGGCTCCATACCATGATACCACCCTTTTCCAGAAGGAAATGTACACATCCTAAAGGGCGCTACCCCTCATAACCTTGCTGCTTCTTTCCTGTTTTGACCATTCACGGGGTGTGAGGCTCGACGAAGTCACGTCCACAAAAACATACTTTATACAAAAGCCATGCTTTGGGTCAACAAATGATCATAGAAATGATCACCAGGATAGACGATCAAATAAATGATCCTATCACAAATAATCAACACAATGATCATTTCACAGCAACACTCAGCATGTCACATTACCAAATTGGGAATATATCGCTGATAACATTCAACTACATAACCTCTGAGCTCGTACGTCTCAGAGAAGGGTGTTAAGCTGAATAAATTCTCCGCCACCAACAGAAATATATTTGAATGAAATCGGCTTTATATCTCAATTTGTAATGTCAGACATACAATCCATACAAGTCTGTTCCGGGCTCGAACAAAACCGAAGGCACTTACAAAGAAGTCCTTGCAATCCGGATATTCACAATCCTGATCGGATTCACCATCACATATGGAGAACTCTATACCGGAGCAACTCGGTGCAGAGTCAATCGACAGGTCATCCTATCGTTCTTGCAAATACCGGGTCTTCAACACCGATCTTCATGCAATTCACAACGACGTATCACATATTCGGAATGGGTTATACGACCCCATGGTCCTTTCCTGGTTAACCCGAATAGTGAGCGCTTATTCAAAAATAAGTGTAGCATTCATATTCAAACAAATCACATCAAATACCCATTCAAAGGGAAATATATTATAGTCGGCTATTGAACTATCAATGAATATGCACACATCACCAGATTCCAAATAATTTTCCAAATTATTTATTTTCCAAAAATATCTTTACTAGATATAATTTCAACACTTCAAAAATAAATCAATATTTATTTTTAACAAATTCCACTTTTCATTTATAAATTTCATAATGAATTTATATTTCAAAATATCCATGCATATGATTTCAATTATTCATTTCAATTTACCTTCAAAAAGATAAATTCTCAAAACGTTTCATTTCACATTGGAAAAACATTCCCATACTTATTTATAAATAAGTAATTCATAAATCTTTTTATTTTCAACCTTGGAAAATATTCAATATACTTAAATCGAAATAAGTATATATATTTCATTCTATTAAGGAAATCATTCTCCTTAACATATTTATTTGGGCCAAAACGAATGTTACGTTAAACATCGTTACGACAACCCAAAATCACTAGTATAGGGATTCTAAATTAAAATAGATATATAAATCCCAATACTATTCAAAAACATTTCCTTTCGGAAATCATTTACTATAACAACGGTGTTATAGTCCATCATCTCCTTTTATTTCTCGAAAACGTCTATTTCAACAATGAATGTTGAAATCTATGGTTTCGAATCTCAACACCTTTTAAAACATCGTTAGGTCATTTTAATTCAATTTAAAACATCAAATCTGAACATTTTCTTTAACATATTATTCACTATTTAAAAACGTGAATATACTATGTTAACACATTTCATCATTTTATTCATTTTATTTCAAAGGATTATTCACAGTCAAAAATGTGACTATAACTCCATTAATAAGTTATAACAATTTATTTATCAACATAAGTCATTGCGAATTTATAAAACAACGTTTATAAATCCCATTTCTATTTATTTTATAGCAACTTCCTTTTATAAATTTTCTTTATTGACCTATTCGATTTATAACTCAATTATAAACTAAAGGTTCATATTATAAGTTAAATACTTATAAAACGATTATTTACAAAATCGTTCCTTTAAACTTCATAATTATAAATCTTATAACTTATAAGATTCAATTATTCATCCAAATATATTCTTTAATAATTTCACAAAATCTATAAATCTTACTATTTATAAATTTCATTTATAACTTCACCATTTATAATTTTATGAATTCCATTCATTTACAAAAATTCATTTTCACTTCATTCAAACACTTATAAAAACTCGTTTTATAATTTCAATATTTCAATTTATAAATATCCATTTATAAATCTCTAAATATAATTCAATTTATATTATTCTTTTAAAACGTCTTAAATCTCCTTTATTATTTCACCATTTTGATTCATAAAATAATTAAATTTTATAAATCTCATATTTAAACTTTTTATAATAAATTCAAAATTCTGATTTAACTATTTTATAAAATCAATAGCATCATATTCTCAAAAAAATCAGTTTTTAACTATTCTTCTCAAAAATCATAATTTTTATAACTTTAAAAATTATAACGTTTATTTATTTAAAATAAATCAAATTCCAAACATATAGTATATTTTCAAAAATCACTTTAAAAATCATTTTAAAGTTCCAAATTTGGTCCAATGATGCTACATACCAAATAGTCAATCACAACAACAACGATATCATATATCGATATGATAATCCATCAAATATCAAAATATCTGAAATCAAATAAATACTGTTGAGAAATCCAGTTGGATCCCTCCAACCTGTTTTCCTGCATCCACAAACATTAGCACAATACCAATTTCGGTCCAGTACGAAATTATCGCGGTATATGGGATTTAAAATATTATCCGCTTAATAACGGCGCAATAGGGTCTCATCCGCTAAACAAAAAATGCGGGAAATCAATAACTCCAATATATACATATGCCAATATATATATATTGCTACTATATATAATACCAATTTCACTGTTTATGAAATATTCGCGGTATATGTTTTTATTAAATAACATCCGCTTACTAACGGCGTATAATGTCTATTTTAACAATCGATAGATATCAATCAACATTCAAACATGCATTCAAATATTTTAAATCTAACTATTTAAAATATAATCGAAACTGATTCGATTGAGTGAGAAGTTCTCACCTTGATTTTATTTCCGTTTTAGCGATTTATTTCGAATAAAATTAAACGGACGTTTAATTTTACCCAAAATTCTCACTAACTCCAAACGACTTCAATCCAATTTCATCGCGTAGTGCTCGACGATACGATTCCAATGCAACTGGTTTCGCGCGTTTTCGACCTCGTATGAAAAAGTTATTGATTTTACAAGTTTACACGATTTTAAACTAATATAAATTTACAACTTATAATTAAATTTTAAACCTAGCTTCTACAGGCCGTTAGATCCAGATCCAATGCCTCTCCTTTCTCCTTCCCAAACCCGCGCAACAACTCCAGGTAGCAAAACGCAAACAAACCCATAGAGCTCATGAACTAGGGTTGAATCTTGCAACTCCAACACTCGATTAAAACTCGATCAAGATGAGCCGTTGTGTAGCCCAACCCCACCACCATGCTCGGCCCCAATAGGGTGGAGCTCGGCCCCCCCTTCCACCTCGTATGGCGTGCGTGACTGGCCACGGTCGGCCCCACCTTGCTCCTCCTACGTTGCACCAAAACCCATCATCACCGTATGGATTTCAAGATCACGTCGCCCTCTACAACTTTCGTGTTGAAAGTTTCTTCTAATTGTTTGTAGATTGAAAGAGATTGAGGGATGAAGATCATAAATTTCTGGCCATTCAATAGGGTAGTGGCGGCTAGGGCAAACAAATTAGGGTTTTGTTTATTTTTTTTTTAATTTATGAAGATGTTGGTCTCTATTTATAGGAAAAATCGAACACTATTCATCCGGAAATTCCGAACTCCGATTTACGCGCCGTAACCAGTGTTTCTAAGGTTTACCCCATGTTCCGGACACAATGGAACAGGTTTCGGAAGCTAATTCGGACATCTGTGTGAGTTATGGCTATAAACGTTCAATTTAAATTAAACCGATTTAAATCGATTTCTAGGCGTTTTAATTCGTACCGGACAAACGGTAAATCCAATCGACATGAAATTTGAAACCTTACAATAATATCACATTACGGATCCGATGAAACTGGTTTCGTCGAAATCCGAGGCTTTTTGAAAAATGGCTATTTTAACTCGCTAAATTAATATTAAAAACAATTCGATGCGTTTCGAGCTGCCACGATCAAACGATAGCTCCGATTGACACGAAAATTGAAATCCGGTAATAACTAACTATTACGGATCCAATGGAACTGGTTTCGTTCAATTCTGAGACTGTTCAAAAATTGGCTATTTTCACTAGTCGATTTAAATATTAAAATATTCAATTTTCACAAATTAACTCTTAATTCGATTTTTAAAAGTTCTAAAATATCATTCTAACTCTAATATGATAAAATAAAATTTTACAAATCATTTTCAATCATATTTAACTCATTTTTCAATTATTTCCATAATTTAACATATTAAATTATCGATTTAATTATTCAATTAAATCCAATAATTCAAATAAAAATTTATTTGACTTAAAAATTCACTTATTAATATTTAAAATTAATTAAATATTCATATTTTAATTACTAAAAATTCTGGGTCGTTACAATACACATGACAGTCATATATATACATCTGCCTCTACATACATCCCAAAATACAGCACACATCAACTAACACAGCATAACTAAATAGATATATAGATACGTCTGGACTCCTGCTCCAGCTCCTCTAGAACTCAACAATCCAAAACCTATCACTTGGCTACTCATAAAAATTGGAGTACCCAAGAGTTTATGAAAAACAAAATAAACTCCGGGTCAGACATGGGTTTGGTATGAGTAAACGGTTTAAATTTGCTTAACTTTGAAAAACATTTGAAAATAAAGGTATCACATAAGACTTCCCACACATAAATACGGGTAAGTTTTTACCTTACGCTAACCAAAACATCTTATAGGAAATCCAGTGATATTATAATAGTGTCTAGGGTTTTCAAGTAAAATACAGAAATTTCTAAAATGCTTACATCTCACGTTCCAACATAGTTGGGCACAATCAAAACGTATGGCGCTTATTGGAAATTGGATTCCATACAATGGCAGGGATACTAGGGTACCGCCCATCACAGTACGGGGCCTAGATCACCGTACCGAGGATCACTCCCGACTCCTTACAACACAAGGCCAGAACCATTCCTTACTGAACAATCCTGAACAAGATAACCCCGCGGTTGTAGCTAGCAACCTCCCACACAGACGAAATAAAAAAGGACATCTAGATAGGGGTATACCTCGTCCTGCTTGGGTGCTATCCACCTAACCTTGCTGCACATCTCCTGTTTTAGCCATTCCCGGTTGATGAGCCTTGAGGCTGCGATTACCTTTATAGAACAATATCTCTTAAAATGCTCATCGTCCACCTGACGATGTTTTGAAAGCATTCAATCCATACAAGTTCGTTCCGGGTTCGAACTAAACCGAAGTCATTATCTCGTTACACTCATTTTCGAATCACCCTCAGAGTCAACGACAATAACCCTTGCATTTTAAAACACCATCTCGATCTTCACTTGGGATTTTATGACCTGATGTTTAATTTGGATTGATGTGGTTTTCGAATAATCATAAACGACACCCGATCCCGGTCTCATCGAAATCCAAACGCCATTTTAAAGGTCAAGTTGTTTATTAATTTAAACAGTTTAATTCAACACTTTGAATTCACATAGTATTTATCACAGATAAATAATACACAATCATCATAGATATATCAAGGCATATCATAGAGTATCACAGAATATCACCAAATAAATATCACAAATCAGATATCCTACTTATACAATTATCCATAAGCAAGCATCTTAAATACTTGTTGTAATTAGTTTAATTTGAAATCAATTACTTGAGAAATAATCACTTAATTAATTATTTCATTTCACACCATTTAATTAATTACTTATTAATTAATTTATTAAAATCTTAATTACTTAATTAATTACCCCTTAATTATTAATTAATAACCTTAATTATTAATTAGTAAAACTTAATTACCCATTTATTAACCACTAATTACTTAATTAATCAATTACTAATTCTTAATTAAATTACTTAACTAGTTAACTACTAATCATACATTAATTAACTTAAGTAGTTAATTACAAATTTATTTATCACTTAATCATCGATTAACCAACCTCTAATTACAAGTATAATGTAATTATTCTTAATTACTTTCTAGAATAATTAATTAACATTAATTATTCATCTTAATTAACATTTAAAAGTCTTCTTTAAACTTTGAAAACCAATTTATTACTAACTACAAAACTTTAATGTTAATAAATTTTATACTTAACTTACATTAATTACTTAATTAAATAACAATTAAGAGTTTAAAACATTTTGAAGTATTAACTAAATAATTAAAACTTGTATTTAAGTCTTAACTTAAATTGTTGAAATTTATTAAGTTTACAGTGCTTAAAACTATTGAAAAAAAATTATTCACTTAACTTCACTTTTAAAATGTTGCAGTTGAAAAAAACCCACCTAAGAGCTTCCCTTGTTTTACTTCGAGTAACACTCGAACTTCCACTAACTTTCCCTGAGTCACTCTGCCGTTCTTCATGCAATCCTTCTTCTACTTTTTTATATTTCTAGTAAGTTGAAGTTTTAAACTTAAGTTAACTATAACATCAGGAGACTCACTCACGTACTCAATTATCACCCGAAGTGATCACCTTGTTCTCTCGAGTAACGACTCAAGACGCTCACCCCACATCGACACTGACACCAACCCACTTCGCCGTACATGTACACAGCGACGCGCCTTAGCTCCAGCGAACTCCATCACCTCAGGCAAGTCGCGAATCACCCAAACACTCAAAAACCAAACCCGATTCACCTCCAAAAATTTCAAAACGAAATTTAGGTATTTCGCTCAAAATACTGTAACCAACTCCCCTCAGCAAAACGCCTCGCCACTGTCGCTCAAGCCACCGGAGATGCCTAAAATTCATCCACACCATGACAATACACTGAGCTACCATTCACCAGAGTTACACGAAGCTTGATCACATAGAGAAGACGAAATTGTCACATTTTCAGATCATAACACAAATGAACCTTAAATCCTAAAATGATCTCGACCCATCAATATATGCAATGGAAATTTTTTTTGATAATTTTCTCGAAATCAATGATGTTCATACTTGCTTCAAACCAAATTTTAGTAGCAATTATTGAACCGACCAACAGAAAATGGGAAAAATGCAATTTTTGTTCCACTACAAACTGTTCGTACAATTCCAAACTAAAAATTTCCATTTTTGCTTTAAAAATCCTATTTTGTATTGAAGATTCAAGTTATCAACTTGAATGAATATTTTATAACAATTGAATTTATCACAATAGTTCTTGTTGCCTGTAATACATGATTTCCAGAGTATAATTTACTAACATGTTTTAAAACAGATTTAAAAATCCCGATTGAAGTTTAAGCATCTTGTTTTGTTGAAAAATTAAAGCTTAACAATGATTAGAAGAAAATAAATTTGAGTTTGAATAATATCAATCCTGTAACTAATAATAGAGGAGATCAATATAGTCATAGAACAACATGTATATGTATACACAGATCCATATTAAAAAAAATGAAACACATGCAACACCATATAATCAGCGAATCATCTCTCCTGTTTTTAAATTAAACTTAAAGCTTTAAAGATTATGTTTACTCACCTAAAAATACTGTGAACAGAGAACACTTTGATGTTATGAAAACCTGTAGTTGGAAACTGCCTTTGAATCTGTTATTGTAACTGTAGTTTGAATCTGCCTTTAATCCTTGTTTGATTTTGTTGAAATGAATTTGAGTTTACTTCTTTTTCTTCTTTTTGTTTTTCTTTGGTTTTCTTATGTGTTACTGAACGAACTAAAACAGAAAGATGGACACATATCTATAGAAGAAAATAGATTGTGTAAGGGAAGGTTTTACTGGTCAAGCTGTTTTCTTCATTTTGTTTTGTTATGAACAAATTTTTATATCTGAAAATGAAAAAATTTGTAAAATTTGAAATGAATTTTTTTTGGCTTGAGATGATGGCATTTAGTGCCATGGTTTCCAAATTTTTTTACACACTACTACTATTTATTGTTTTATTTTATGTGCATATACACTTGCAGGTAAACATTTGGTTTTATGTATGAAGATATTTTGTTTTATTATTTTCTAGCTTTCATAATTCATATACATACACTTTGCCTTATTTTATACTTTTGTGCTTCACTTAAAAATTGTTATAGTTATTTATATATATTTATCCTATGTTGCTTACACGCAAAATCACTTAATTCTTGCTTTTTTTATTTCTATTTTAACTATCAATATTTAAATTATATTTATATCGTTTACTTATAATTTATATTGATAGAGTTTGATTTTATTTTAAACATTATCATCCATATATGCATACATATATATACCAAATGATAACAAGATAAAGCATTTTAATTCAATTATATAAGATAGATTTTATTGTACATATTATTAAGAGATTTATTTTAAATTTCAAAATCAAATTTCATTTTCAAAATACAAATGGCTATAAATAAATGGCAAATATTTCCAAAAGGGCTTATTCATTTCAAAATGATAATTTTACATTTTATTTAATTGGATTAAATATTTATTAAACTAATATTGCCAAAATCTCGGGTCGTTACATTTATCTTGCTTAAAGACTATAGTAATTACTATCATTCACCAGACTTTTAGTCTGACCCACTCCTCTATTTTTCCCTTTTTCCCCATAGGCAATCAAGGGAGGGACAATAGGTTTCGGTTGCTCGGAATTTCTTGGAGGAGATTTATACCATGTATTTCTTTTATTTCATCCTTTGTTCTTTCTGTGTACTAGCTTATTATGAGGGATATTATGTACTCTAACTACCAGTTTGTTTATATCATGAGACATACTAGGTTTTGAGACATATATGTTGTATTTGGTATTTGACTTATTTGGTTTATAAAGCAATAATGAGATTTTGTTTTAAAATGAGTTATATCTTTAAGTTTCCGCTGTTTTTACCTATTTTTGTCTTTTGAATCTTAGTCTCTGTTAACTTTAGTTATACTACAACTCACCACGTCTTTTAATGTGTCCTTTTAGGTATATTAAGGGGTGTGGAGGTATTTTATATGTATGTATGTATTTTATCTTATAATAATGTCTCGCCTTTTTGGTTCTCGATTGTTGGCGTCGTTTTGGGCGTCAGATCCTGGGTCAAAAAAGGTAGGTTATTGCATGCCTCATCTAACCTTATTTTGTCTACTATCGTTTCCCTAAATCTTTAGTACCTTACTGGCATTCCCTCTAATGCTAAAGCTTATGACTATATTCTGATGGGAGACCTAATCTTCCATATTCCTACTCTATTGTAGTGCAAGGAATTTTGTTGGACATTTCAAAGAACCCCTTTGCATCCACTACTCAGGCAGTAAATTAGGCCACCTCAAACAGTAAACACTTTACCTCTACTATGTATAAAATCCTTTTGGGTCATCTGGATATATTTCCTTGGGAGAGAAGGATATGGAACTCTAGGGTACAATGAGGAATAATTTCTTTCTTTGGAAATTAATGTCGAATGATATCCAAATTAATGCTAACTTATGCAGATGAGTCTCATCAATGAAGATGATCATGTTTTATGCAATACAAAAGTTGAATTCAATGTTCATAATTTATTTGTCTATCCATACTACAAAAGTTGAATTCAATGTTCACAATTTATTTGTCTATCCATATTCGTTCAAATTTGGAACATGCTGCTGGTAATGGTAGTTTCCATCGTCCTTCTACTAATAGTAGGCTGGAATAGAATACGATTTTTTAAAGCATGAGATGGAAATTTAATTATTTTAAATGAGGGACATCTATTAATTAGGTTTTAATCCTTTGACAACATGTTTTTCTAACAGAAAACTTATTGTTCTTCTTTATCTCATAAAAATGAATATGAAAAAAGCATTTCAAAGAAAAAATTGATGGATAATCTAAAAGAAATTCTTTAATCATTCAAAAGAGCATTGCATGTAGTGATGAGAAACCAAATACATCTTGATATCAACCAAAAACTTATGGTACATGGGAAAGAAAGTCAATTTGCACACTTCAGTATTTTATCTCTTTTGTTGAGTGGAAAATATTTTTGAATTCTCTAGAATAGAAGAAATACCAGATGATGATGAGATGCGCAGATATATCAAGCATAAAATGGGTGAATGGAAAATTTGATCTTGGGATCATACTTTTATTCCTAATCTCGAAAGAGTCAAAACTCCCATAAAGAAGCCATAATGGTCTATGTTCATTCTTGTTCTTTATTATGTATTTATAATTTAACAGGTGTATATTTTAAGTATTTTTATTTGCACTATGTGTTTTGTACATTCTCAATTTTTATATATCAACGTTGTACTTGTAATGTATGTATAAATATTAAAATGTTAAAAATGTTATGTATAAATGTACGTATGCATATGTTATGTTTCATGATTTTTCTTTGTGGTTCCCCTCATGCTCATTATTTATACATATCCATATATAAATCTATATACAAACTCTATACAATTGTCTAGTTGTGCTTAATAAATTTTTTCTACCCATTTTTGTTAGTAAGAAAGGGGGACAAAGTGTATGAACATAGTAGAAAATTTTATATAGGGAGTGCGTAGAGTTAGGAGGTATCAAAAATAGCTCTTAATATTTATATGGTTGTCATCATCAAAGAATGAAACATCCCATACCCCTTAGTATACCCTAAATGACACACTAAAAGGTGTGTTACGTTGTAGGTATAACTAAAGCTAACAGAGACTAAGATTCACAAGACAAAAATCAAATAATAATAATAATAATAATAATAATAATAGTAATAGTAATAGTAACACAGCGGAGACAATTATAGTATTTTGCTAAAAATCAAATTCCATAATATAAGATGATAAAAATAAGTTACCAAATACCCATATGACAAAATATCCATACAAGTCTCGTGAAATCAAAAACCAAAGTCTCAAATAATAATAGAGTACAATACATCCCTCTCAAAATACTAGCTCAACAAAAGAACTAAAAATTGAAACTAAAGGAAAGAAATACATGATAGAATCTCCAACAAGTCTCCAAGAAGCTACGGTCTACCTTCCTTGCCCATGATTGCCTATAGGGTAAAAAGGAAAAATAGAGGAGTGAGTCAGACTAAAAGTCTGGTGAATGACATCAATTACTAGAATATTTAAACAAAGTAAAATTAATAGACCTTACAACACTTCTAGTATATAAAAGGGAACCAAGGAAATATGAAGTAGGAATAAGCTGGAAATAAATACGAATTAACTAAATTAATTAACTTTGATTGTTTGCACTTATCTTCTACGGCTGCATTGAACTCCTAATCGTATAATTAGGCTGAATTCCTAATCCTATTATTAGGCTAAAATCCTAATTCTACCCTTGGATCGGCCTGCTACTCCATGCACCTTAATGCGATCTTGACGCTATATAGCTCCCTACACAGAATTGGTGTCTACGAATGACACGCAAAGTATCTACTATGGACTAGACGTTATATAGCTCCTTGCACAGAAGGCAATGATGCCTATGAAAGACACAACTAAGCACTTGGAACTCATAATGATTATTGAGCACCCGAATGGAAATCGCACGCGTAACCGCCACCATGCTCATGTTACCTGTTGTTCCATCTATTATGTCTTCTTATTACCTCAAGCTCTAGCATAAGCATGTCCCTCATCCCGCTTCAGGCTAATGTGAGATCATCATGTCCATAGAAAATAGGGAAAATGCTGTTGGTACCGGCACGCAATCCAAACAATATCTAGTTGCTTCCCTTGCCCAAATCCCTATGATTTGGACTTCTACTTATTGACTCAATTACTACCATTATTAGCACAAGCGTATCCCTCGTCTCACTTCAGGATTATGTGAACACCATGTCCATAGAAATAATAGGGGAATGCTATTTGGTACATGTCCTATTTTAATTCTTGCTTATTAAGATAGATAAATTATTTAAATTAGCCTATACTTTTGTTCCTGCTATTTGTGCTTATTAATTTGTCCTAAGTCTTAAAATAAGCTTCATTCTGTTTTTTTAATTATAACCTACGTTATAATTTAGCTTATTTACTTAACTTAAAAGTCTATGTGTAAAAAAATAAGCTCCTTTTATCTTATACTTTTTTTAGTTATAATTCTAATTTATAACTAGGCCAATTATCTTTAATTAGTCCAGTTCTAATATTAATATCATAATTAGGCCCAATTTCAGTCTTAATTCCATTTTTATTACAGTCTTTACAATTTACATTTTATCTTCCATTATTTCAGTATTCTTATAATTTTAATTCATATTTGCGTTTAATCAATTCTAATCCATACGTAAAGAAGAAGAAATAAAAAAACCGAAAATCGAGGAAAATCCAAATTGTAGGAAAAGGGTGTAAATAATGCATAAATAACGGTAAATAAATTAGAATACTGTAAATAAACTGTAAATAAATAGAAATGCTATAATTAATAGAATTAAAATGAAATTAACTAAAAAATAGCTAAAAGAAATAGACTGAAAATAATTCTAAAAACTGTAACTAAATTACTAAAAAGGTTATTCCAAAAATCATAGTAAAAACTATAACTATTAGAAACCCTATTATTTTAAATTGTTTAAAGAAATCTAAAATAATTACAATCACTCACCTGTGGTCCTAAGCTCTTCCCATCAGGTCTTCTCGGATCCACTTGGGGTTGTTAAATATTTTTATTTAAAACAATTTCCTCATTGAAAAATTATTCCGTTTAGGTCCTTCTTGAAAAGGTAAACCCAATTGGAGAAAATCTTAGAATGAGAAGAAGTGTTAGGCTTACGGTCTTATTTATAGAGGTAGAAGTGGATCTCAGACCATTAGATTTGGGAATTGAATAGGATGCAACCACGTCATAGGCTAAATAGGAGCCATCAAATGAAAGCACGAAGGGACCAGATGAGCTGGAAGAATGCAAATGACAAAAAAATTCACTAACGAACGTTACAGGACGAAGGAAAATTTTCTTTGTCCATAACCCAAGGCGGATCGATCGGGCGGTCGATCGCCCCTACCCTTAGGTTGACCGGTCGGTCGACCTAGTGCATGGGTTGGTTGACCTAGCCAAATTAATTTTTTTTCCATTTGCTAGTTTAATTTATAACTCTCTCATACTAACTCAGATTATGACGTTCTATATATGGAAATTGATCAAAAACTTACCACGGACACAATAGTGTAACTCCCTTGGCTCAGTTCTATTAATTTCATAAAGTTATTTTATTATTTCATTAATTAACGAATTAATTATTATGAGTTAAATTTCGGGTTGTCACATTCTCCCTTCTTTAAGGGATTTCGTCCCCGAAATTTCTAAAGATGAAAGAATGGACTAATTTTTTCGTCCAAGTTTTACAACCAATTACTCAACCATCATCAATTCATCTGTGTCCTTATGTTTTTTCTTCTAATGCAACTTATGATACTTATGCAATTATTATAGTGTCTATATCCCTAAGTAATGCAAAAGATTATGCGGTCCACTGATTCAGTTGGCATCCTTTTATGCAATCATGTCTATGCCATGTATCCAAATGAATGTAAAAAATCCTAACGGTAACTGATATTTCTATATGCGTGCTACAAACAGCATCCAAATGCAACAATCATGTGAAAATCATCCATTTTTAGAAACTATGGAAAATAGAATAAAAATGCCCACACATCCATATACAAATGCTGTAGTGTCCTAATTGGGCTGATCCCTAAGAGGTAATAGTGCCTAGTGTAAGTATATGTATCCATAGCAACACTTGCAACCACTAGCATACATCAAAACATGTTCTATTAACATCCTTCATCAAACCCTACCATCCATAGGTTAAATCCTAAATTCTACCCTTCCAAAGGATAATAAAGGAAAGTACCTATTCAAAACTAAAGATGGAAAATTGGAAATTTCAAAAAAGTACTATCAAAAAGATGAGGATAGAAAGTACGAACCTTCTCTTCAGCTTCCCAAGTAGCATCTGCAAAATTATCTCCCCATTGCACCTTCACTAATGGAACCTCCTTATTCCTAAGTCGCTTGGTGTCTCTTCCATAATCTTTATAAGGATACGACGAATGGATGCTTCCCTTTCTACTTCCACCTTCCCCAACTGGCTAGACTGTACAACCTCCGTTGAATCATGTAAGCACCTTCGCAAGTACGAAATATGAAAGATGTCATGCACTCCTGTGAGCCTTCCTAGTAGCTTCACTCCGTAAGCCATCTTCCCAACTCTCTCCATGATAGGAAATGGTCCAACAAATCTGGAGGCTAACTTTCCACTCGATCCAAACCTTACTACCTCCTAAGCGAGGATACTTCGATAAAAACTAAGTCTCCAACCTCAAACTCAATGTCTCTCCTCCGCTTGTCCGCATATGACTTCTACCTGTCTTGGGCTATCTTCATCCTTCACCGAATCAAATCCACTTTCTCTGATGTCTCCCTCACCATATCAGGTCCAAGTAGCAAATTCTCTATAGATTCCACTCAATATGAAGATGACTTACAAGGTCTCACATACAAAGCCTTGAATGGTTCCATTCCTATGCTTGCTTGGTAGCTGTTATTATACGCCAGCTCAATCAATGGAAGATGCTCCTCCTAAGTTCCTCCAAAATCTAAAATGCACATCTACAGCAAATCATCGAGCACTTTATTCACTCTCTCTGTTTGGCCATCCGTCTGTGGGTGATAGGTCATACTCAACTTAAGCTACGTCCCTAGCACCTCTTGTAAGCTTCTCCAAAACTCACTAGTGAGGATGGGGTCTCCATTGGTCACTATGCTAGAGGGAACTCCATGTGGTCGAACTATCTTTTGAACATACAAGGATGCCAAATAAGATGTCATCTGCTTTCTCTTAACTGGAATGAAGTGGGCACTCTTGGTTAACCAATCCACAATCACCCAAATGCTAGTATTTCCCTTCCTAGAATGTGGTATACCATCTATAAAATCCATCGAAATGTTGTCCCACTTCCATTCTGGCACATCTAAGGGCTGAAGTAACCCACCAGGTTTCTGGTGCCCCGCCTTAACCCTTTGCAAATAAGACACTTAGCTACAAACTCGGCCACATCCTTCTTCATGCCATTCCAATAAAACATCATTTTTACGTCCCTATACAACTTGTCACCACCTTGATGAATAGTCATACGAAAATGGTGTGCTTCCTCTAAAACCGCTTTCGACAAATCACTAGTGCAAGGAACACAAAGCTTCCCATCTCTCCTAAGTTGTACTTTGCCGTATATGTAATAACGTTGGTGATGTCTAGAGACCTCTACTCGGCTAATCCTATCCATAATGTCCATGAGCTTCGAATCCTCTCGCTGCCTCGAGCCAATTTGATCCATAAAGGTAGGCCTCACTTCAAGCGTAGCTAACAATCCAGGGGTACTGTCCATACAGGGCTTAAAATCAAAAGTAGAAATAAACTCCAAGCTCCTCCACTCTACGAACAAAGGACTAAGGGTTGCCTTCTTCCTACTTAATGCATTCGCAACTACATTACCCTTGCCAGGGGTATAAGCTATCCTAAAATCATACGACGCCAAAACTCCATCCACCGCTGCTGCCTCAAGTTCAAATCCTTCTGCGAGAATAGGTACTAATGAATTGTGGTCGGTGAAATGCTCAAACCTCTCTCCAAGAAAATGGTGCCTCCAAGACTTGAGTGCAGAAACTATGGTAACTAACTCCAAATCATGGGTAGGGTAGTTCTTCTCATGCGTCCTCAACTGCCTACTACCACAACGTACCACCCTTCCTTCTTGCATCAATACCGCTCCTAGACCCATCCTACATGCATCAGTGTGTATACTAAAAGGCTTAGCTTCACCGGATTGAACTAACACTGGTACACTAGTAAGGGCTCTCTTAAGTTCAATGAAGGAATCCTCACAATCCACGTCTCACATGAAAGCTTTATTTTTCTTAGTAAAACGCGTGAGTGGTGCCGAAATCTTGGCAAAGTCTCTAATGAACTTCCTATTGTAGCCTGCCAATCCTAGGAGGCTCCTAACTTCGGTGGCATTCTTGGAGGCCTTCCAATCTTGCACTGCAATCACCTTAGAGGGGTCAATAGCGAAACCTTCCTTCGAGAGCGCGAGCCCCAAGAAACGTACCTCCTCTCTCTAGAAGTGACACTTAGAAAACTTAGCTCTCAAATGATGACTATGAAGTGTGTGAAAAACCACCTCTAAATGAAAAATACGCTCCTCCATATTCTTGGAAAATACCAAGATGCCATCCACGAATACCACCATAAACTTATTTAGACATCTCTAAGGACGTGGCTCATCAAGTCCACAATGTTGGCTGGGGCATTGGTTAGTCCAAAAGGCATAACCAAGCATTCATAAAATCCGTCTGGGGTCCTAAATGTGGTCTTATCTATGCTGTCATTGGTAACCCTAAGTTGATGGAATCATGTGGCTAAATCTAGCTGGGAGAATACCAAAGAGCCAACTAACTGGTCAAAAAAATCATCAATCCTAGGAAGTGGATATCCGTTCTTATTTGTAAGCTTATTTAATATCTATAATCCACGTAAAGTCAAAGAGAACCATCAACCTTAGTTGCAAAGACGACTAGTGCTCCTTATTTCGATATGCTCCTTCTATGAGACCTCTCTTCAGAACTCACCAATCTGCTTGCTCAATTTCTGCCTCTCCCTTGGTACCATGTGACATTCTCAATCAAATATATCCTGAAGTCAATCTCTCTCTTAGGGAGTAGTCCCGTAACCTCCTTAAAGAAGTCCGGAAAATCTCTGATTACAGGAACCAAATCTAACTCTAACAATGAAGAATCAAGGGAATTAAGGAAACTCAACATGAACGACCCTTGCAGGTCGTAAGAAACCTCGAGAGTCCTACCCCTGCATGACCCTAGTCTAACGACTCTCCTCTCACATTCTAATATAGCTCCATATGTGGATAGCCAATTATCCCCAAGATCATCCATACACCAAAATCCTAATACATAGGCATCGATGTCAAATTCTACGCCTAGGATATAAATTTTTAAACCCCTACAAGCCATAGACAAGTGTGTCGATCCTCCTATGGGGTTTAAAACAACGATGGGGTCCACTACTAAAGAAATGTCTAAGTGCAAACAATCCATAAGAGAACTAGAGATAAAAGAGTGTGATGCTCTAGAATCGAATAAAGTTCAAATGGGAAAATCAAAAATGGAAATCAAACCTTCAACTGCGACTTTTCTACCTCTATCTAGAATGTCACCTGAAGGTGTCGCGTCATGCCTGAATCTGTACAACTGGTGCAGTAGCTTCCTGTCCCGTCCTCTGGGGACAACTCCTATTCAAGTGACCGGGCTACCCGCAGTTAAAGCACTTTCCCTTCATCTTCTCCCATTTCCAATCCTTGGCGATATGTCCCATGAGTCCACAGCTTTTGCACCTCAATCCTTTCTTAATCTAATTCTGACGGCTATCGCCTTTCTTCTTCTCTCTGTTGTTCCTCCACCATTTCTTCTTTGGACCTTCCGACTTAAAAACTTCCTTAGAATCTCCTTCCTTGACTGCATTAGACATAAGTGGCATCTCTACCAAAGACTCATAAGTAGCTCCCATAAATACATAGTCAACAAAAATCCCTGAAGGGGATGATTCTAACCCTTCGCAAACTTCATGGCTTTCTTGTGCGGCGCATTCACCAACTCCATTCCGAACAGAGATAATTCATTAAATTGATTAATACACTCCTTCACCGACAGACTCCCTTGCTTCAAATTAATGAATCGCTCCAGCTGAACACTCTCCTATGCTTGAGACAAAACTTCCTATCAAATCGCTTCCGGAACCCATTCCAAGTCACCTCTGTTCCTTCTAACTCAATGATCTCCCACCAATACGAAGCCTCCTCTTTCAGCTACCAAGATACAAGTTGAACTCGTTGTTGATCATCCAATCCCAATAGTCTGAATATCCTCTCTATGTCTCTAAGACAAGCTCTCGCCTCTACAAAAGTCTCCTTTCCAGAAAAAGTCTTTCCACCCAAACTCGCAAAGCTAAGAGAAATTGGCGGCGATAGGTGGGTTGATGGGATTCCTAGCCGTTGGTGCTGGATTGGGCACTTGCCTACATACCTCTGGAGTTGTGGCTTGTAGATACTTATGAAACCAGGCCGGGACTGGAAAGCCCTCAGGGAGGTTCGAGGCAACCGCCATTCCACGTAAAGAAAATGATAATTTAGGAAAGAGTTGAAGGGAGATTGAACCGGACTTTTTAGGGGAATTTTATAATAACTCTTTTATACTTTAAAAAAATTAAGAGCTCTTTTCTGAAAAAATATTTTAAAGCAAATTATTGTGAAAAATACTTTACTTTTAAAATAAATTTTTAAGAATTCCGTAACCTTAGACTCTGATACCAAATGAAACACCTTACACCCCTTAGCATACCCAAAAGGACACACTAAAAGGTGTGGTGCATTGTAGGTATAACTAAAGCTAACAGAGACTAAGATTCACAAGACAATAATCAAATAATAATAATAGCAGTAGTAGTAACACAGCGAAGATAATTATAATATTTTGCTAAAAATAAAATTCCATAATATAAGATGATAAAAATAAGTCACCAAATACCAATATGACAAAATACCCATACAAGTCTTATGAAATCAAAAACCAAAGTCTCAAATAATATCAGAGTACAATACATCCCTCTCAAAATACCAATTCAACAAAAGAACTAAAAACTGAAACTGATGGAAAGAAATACATGATAGAATCTCCAACAAGTCTCCAAGAAGCCGCGGTCTACCTTCCTTGCCATTGGTTGTCTATGTGGAAAAAAGTAAAATAGAGGAGTGGTTCAAACTAAAAGTCTTGTGAATGGTAGTAATTACTATAATTTTTAAGCAGAGTAATAGTAATAGACCTTATAACAATTTTAGTATATAAAAGGGAATAGAGGAAATAGGAAGAAGGGATAAGCTGGAAATAAATACGAATTAACTAAATAAATTAACTTTGATTGTTCGCACTTTTATTTGACAGCTGCATTGATTAGGCCGAATTCCTTATCCTATAATTATGCTGAAATCCTAATTGTACCCTTTGATCGGCCTGCTACTCCATAGAACTTACTACGGACTAGATGCTATATAGCTCCCTACACAGAAATGGTGTCTACGCAGGACACGTAAAGTATCTACTGTGGAATAGACATTATATAGCTTCCTATACAGAAGGCAATGTTGCCTACGAAAGTCACACATACCAAGCACTTGGAACTCATAACAATTGTTAAGCACTCGAATGGAATTCGCATGTGTAACCGCCATCATGCTTATGTTACCTGTTGTTCCACCTATTGGGTCTTCATATTACCTTAAGCTCCAGCATAAGCGTACCCCTCATTCCACTTTAGGGTAATGTGAGACCATCATTTCCATAGAAAATAGGGGAAATGATGTTAGTACTGGCCCTCATCCAAACAATATCTAGTTGCACCCATTGCCCAAATCCTCATGATTTGGACTTTTACTTATTGACCAATTACTACCATTATTAGCATAAGCATGCCCCTCGTCGCACTTCAGTATTATGTGAAATACCGTGTTCATAGAAATAATAGGGGAATGTTATTTGGTACAAGTCCTACTTTAATTCTTGCTTATTAACTTAGATAAATTATTTAAATAAGCCTTTACTTTTGTTCTTGCTATCTATGCTTATTAATTTATCCTAAGTCTTAAAATAAGCTTCATTTTATTCTTTTTCTTATTATAACCTACGTTATAATTTAGCTTATTTACTAAGTCTAAGTGTAAAAAATAAGCATCTTTCATCTTATACTTTTTTAGTTATTATTCTAAGTTATAACTAGGCCAATTATCTTCAATTAGTTCAATTCCAACATTAATATCATAATTAGGCTCAATTTCAATCTTAATTCCATTTTTATTACAGTCCTTACAATTTACATCTTATCTT
This sequence comes from Allium cepa, assembly GCA_030765085.1. NCBI lineage: Eukaryota > Viridiplantae > Streptophyta > Magnoliopsida > Asparagales > Amaryllidaceae > Allium > Allium cepa. Next base: position 559,952,558 of record CM060941.1, on the reverse strand, counting down.
CTGTTATTTCAGTATAATTTTAATTCATATTAGTGTTTAATTTATTCTAATCCATACACGAAGAAGGAGAAATAAAAGAAAACTAAAAATAGACGAAAATCCGCGTAGGAAAAACATGTAAACCACGCATAAATAACAGTAAATAAATTAAAATACTGTAAATAAACTATAAACAAATGGAAATGCTATAATTAACAAAATTAAACTAAAATTAACTAAATAAAAATAGCTAAAAGAAATAGACTGAAAATAATTTTAAAAGCAGTAACTAAATTACTAAAAGGGTTATTCCAAAAATTGTAGTAAAAACTACAACAATTGGAAATCCTATTATTCAATTACTTAAAGAAATCTAAAATACTTACAATCACTCACCTGTGGTCTTAAGCTCTTCCCTTTATGTCTTCCCGGATCCACTTGGGGTTGTTAAATATTTTTATTTAAAATGATTTCCTCCTTGGAAAATTATTTCGTTTAGGGTCCTTTCTGAAAATGTGGACCCAATTGGAGAAAATCTTAGAATGATAAAAACTATTAGGCCTAGGGTCTTATTTATAGAGGTAGAACTGGATCTCAGACCGTTAGATTTGGGGATTGGATAGGATGCCACCACGTCATAAGTTGAATAGGAGCTATCAGATGGAAGCACGAAGGGTCCACATGAGCTGGATGAATGCAAATGTCAAAAAAATTCGCTAACGAACGTTACAGGACGAAGGAAAATTTCCTTCATCTATAACCAAAGGCAGGTCGACCGCCCCTCCCCCTAGTTCGACCGGTCGGTCGACCTAGGGCGTGGTTGGGTTGAATATTTGGTCGCCTAGCCCAATTAGTTTTTTCTTTTTTTCCGTTTTCTTGTTTAATTTGTAGCTCTCTCATATTAACTCGGATTCTAATGTTCTATATATAAAAAGTGACCAGAAAATTACCAGGGACACAATGGTGCAATTTCGTGGCCCAATTATGATAATTTCACAAAGTTATATTATTATTTCATTAAGTAATGAATTAATTATTATGATTTAAATTTTGGATTGTTAAAAAGAGGGGGAAACTGTTAATACCTTAAGTATTAATTTTGATGACAACAACCATATAAATAAGACTACTAACTTTTCTCCATGTAGTGCATAATTTCAATACATATTATGGATATATTATATAGAAATAGGCAAGAAACCCATTGCGTGAAAGCAAATAAATGAGTTATAATATTAAAATTGATTAGCGCAAATGAAAGGTATGTTTGACTCAGGAAGAATGGAATGTAAGCATTTCAATGGAAAAGATATTAGAAGTGTTCAGTTAGTCTACAAATTCTTTGAATTTTGTTAAAGTCCACATAGAAAATTTACTTGAAATTATTATGTCATTTAACTTTATTTTAACTTATAAGCATCTTCATATAAATATACAATCTGGATATTTAAGTGTGGAAGTCACAATTTTAATTTTAGAAAAAGAAAAAAAAAAATAAAAGAGTACGTCAACATACTCCTTTAGTATATTTTGACATAAAGGTGATTATTTTGATTTTTGAAATTCAAATAAAAGGAATTTGGCACTAACTCTTCACCAATGGACACATCCTTTCATCTTCTATTTAAAGGATTCTACGAAATACATCTTTATTAACAATTTTTTGATTTTCTCTTACTCTTACATTCCAATAATTTTATACGAAAAACACCTTATTATGCTTCCATTCTCTTAGCAAATTCATACTCTTTCATTTGTATTCTACTTTACATTTATTTTAAAATGAAGAAACCCATTCTTCAAGAATCAATTTTTTTTAACTCAATCAATTTTAAACTAGAATTTCAAAATTTGAAAATCTTTTTTACCAAAAACCTTCTAATCAAAAACTTTTGAATCAACAAATCTTTTTATATATATTATGAGTTTTCACATTTCCTTACTTACTCAAAACAACAACATCCTAATAAATCCTTTGAAAAACCCATGCAAAGAATTTCAAGTTTTCCAAAAATCTTATATCAAATTTTTTCTCATGGGGTTGGATTTAGAAATTGACTTTAATTATATTTTCTATTGAACATTCCTTCTTCCTTACCTAATCTTTATAAAAATATGGTTATCTTTTTGTGGTGATTAATGTACACCTTCTTACAGGAACTTGCTCCACTCCTTCACACCTTTCTTTGCTCCTATCATTTCTTACTTCCAAATGTTCACTACACATAGGTTCTCATCTCCCATCTATTTTTATGTATTGGGCTAGGCCCACTAACCTTCGTCCGTATAATTAAGTCTATATAATTTACTACAATGACAATTATACTGCATTATAATATTTGATTACTACCTAACATGTTTATTTGCTATTTCTATAAATGTTGATTATCCATAATAAATGGTTATTATTCTAACGGGCAATTTTTAAAGATATTTATTTATTCATTTTAATTTTTCCTATTATGTGTTCCCTATCTCTCCATAATTACGTTAATAATCTCTTTAATTGGCCATTTATATCCTTATTTAATTCTTGTAACTCCCTATTTATTGCATATTTATTGCCTTATTACCTTTGGAGTTACAATCTTTTCCATCCACCTTTGATAGTATTATACGTTGAAGTAAACATTTGCCTAATGTTTTTGCATTTTATCAAAATAAGCGTGTTTATATATATATAATTGGATTTTTGAGAAATACTTTCAAAACTAACAAGTATACACTCATACGTATACTTATCCCCATTGATTGAGTAACCTAAGCTCTGATACGAAATGTAACATCTTGCCCTAAAACAGACCTAAATTCTGACCCAAAAAAAGCCTATCAAAACTTAAATATAAAGATAAATATAGAGCTATTTATCTACACATTCTGAACTCACAGAGCAAGGATAAAATATAATAACAGAAACAGTACCAATTTCTTTTAAAAATCTAAATGTCACAAATCTATAACAGAATTCCAATAAGAACCGTAACATATTCGTAGTACAACATTTTTAAATTAAATCATTATTCTTTAATAGGTACATCAAAAAATAACATAAGTAGATAAATAAATAAACCACCACAAGTTTCCTCGTGGCCTTCGCCTTCAGCACCGTCTTTCCTAACCCATGTTATAATGAGGATGGAGTTAGATCAACCTATGTCCAATAAATAAAAATACCGAGCCTTATTACATTAGTACTTGCGCAGTATAATTTAAATAAGAATATGTCTTTCATATATTAGCTTTGATCTTTCCAACTCTAAGCTCCAAGGCTTTCCCAATTCCAATTTCATAATTGTTACTCTTACAACCCAATAACCCATATCTATCATTAGTAATGTCTTATCAACGTAAGAAATAACACCCAAGTTACTTAATACATTTTTAATGGTAATTAGGAAGACTCTGACCATTTAATACCTTATTTAAGGTGGGTCCCCCATCATTTAATATCTATCCCAAGGCGGACTCCTCAGTGGTACTTATCTTACTGACATTGCATGGAATCTCTTCGCTCACTTAATACTTCATATCAAAGGAGATCCATTTCAAGATATCCACTACCGTGCCAACCATTAACCTCGACCATTTACTACTTCCTAAATAAGAAAGATGTACGCCATCATACAGCCACTTAATACCATCAATCCCTAAAGCAGGTCCTTCATATTATGATCCATATCCCATAGTGACATCTCATATTAGTCCGACCATTCTTAGGCATTGATAGCCAGATTAGCTGAATGTAGTTTTATCTTACAGAATTTAGGACTCACTTTGCATCATCCATGGTTACTTATTATAGGTGATCTCTCACATCAGTCGCAAAGTCACACTGCTGGTATCCAGATTGGCTAGGTAAACTTCTATGAGCTTTTGACAGGCCTATTGTCACAACCCAAATTTCAGCGTTTGAAAATTGACATCCATACTTCACTCGTATTAGAAATGCCACAAATTTAAACGTTGAAATTCGATTCGCGTTGGAGCTTATAACACATTAAGCACAACAACACATTAGAAGAAAGTGAAATAATTATTGATATACAATATTTAATGCAACACATTGATACAATTGAATATCAATATCAGAGCTAAGATACAACAGCGGAAAGATAACACCAGCAGCGGAACAATATCACCAATAGGGTCTTCCAAAGGATAGAAAGAAAGATAGAATCCAAAACTGCATTCCAATCTAATGCTCCAAAGATCTCCAATCCAATAAGCTTGAACCACCATCATGCTGAATTTAAGCAACTTCAATCCCAGAGAAACAAATGCGACTACCAAATCCAATGGCTAGATGCTATCGAATCTACACTTACTATTTAATTATTTGAAAATATAACTCTAGGCTGCCCGTGTGGAAAATTGTGGACACCCAGATTTTAGAAAGGGAACAATAAACTCTAGGTCAGTCATGGGATTGGCGTGATCGAATGAAAACAATTTATCTTTGATAAAAGAAAATGAAAGAAATTAAAAGAAATATGTAATGCTTTTTGGAAAATGAAACTATCATAAGGCCTCCTCGCACACACACAATGCAAGCGCATAATTGGAGGAGATTTCTCCTTATGATAGTCAAACATGCTTGATATGCGAAACCTTTTGATATTATTGTTAGTGCATAGTGCAGAAAACATGTGCAAGTATAATATTAATCTTAGCCAGCATACGTACCATTATAGTATGCATACTATAACTACCATATTAGATGGCAGATTCTACAACTAAAACCGTACAAGGCGCGTATTGGTGATTGGATTTCCAACAATGGTTAGGCTAAGCAACTTCCTGTACCATATGGGTACGCCTCTAGAGGGACGCCTCGAGAACCTAACCGGATCTCTACCAACATAAGGTCGGGTTACCTCTGTAACTAGGTAACTACTGACACAAGTATGCCATCCCCCGGTTGTTACTGACCTTTATCCTAGGATTCACCAACAATTACAAAGCAATAAGTTTGCAGCAACCACATAAGTTAAGTATCTGAGCTCATACCATGATACCACTTCTATCCAGAAGGAAATGGACATACCCTAAGTGGCGCGACTTCCGATAACCTTGCTGCATCTTTCCTGTTTCAACCATTACCGGGTTGTGAGGTCCTGATGAGGTCTCGTTCCATAAAGCTACGCTTTTCACAAAAGCCATGCTTCGATCAACCAATGATCAGTAGCACTCAATATTCCACATTACCAAATTGGGAATATATCACTTGTAACCATCAACTACACAACCTCTGAGCTTGTACATCTTAGAGAAGGGTGTTAAGCTAAGAAAATAAATTCTTCGCCGCCAAACATAAATGTATTTGATAGAAACCATCTCTACATATGAAAGTGTAACGTCAGACATACATCCATACAAAACTGTTCCGGGTTCGAACAGAACCAAAGGCACTTCAAAGAAGCCCTCGCAATCCGAATAATCCCCAATCACGTCCGTACTCCCTATCACAAAGGATGTTCAAATCTCTATACCGGGGCCATTTGGTGCAGAGACATTCGACAGGTAATCCTTTCGCTTTCAAAAATATCAGGTCTTCACCACCGGTCTTCAAATGCTATCCATTTTATCATATCATTATTTGGAATGGGTTTTATGACATAAATTCCTCTTCCGGCTAAACCGAATAATGAGCGCTCAATTTAAAAAGTATATGGATATTGGGATCTCAGTTAAGTCACAACTTAAGCCTAAAACCTTTCTTTCAAATGGTTTAAACAAATTACAATTTTCAATTTTTTTAAAAAAAGATTCACCCTTTAAAGTTCACCAATCTTTCACAAAGATTCATTCACAGCTTTCAAAACAATTCCATTTCAAATTTGATATCCTTTCAACAAAACAGGAAGTTCTTTCCCTTATATAAAACCATCATCATTTGAGAACAAAGAGTTTTCATTTCGGGAAAATCCAATTACATTTTCTCAAGTTAAATCCCATCAAGTATAAACTTGGTTAAATTCAAATTCTCAAAATAATACTTTTAAAATGGTTTAAAGCCTAAATAAATACATTATATAACTTGTATAACCTTTTTAAACCATAATTTCCAAACATATATTTATAGAAGTCAACTTCAAATCTTGAATTCAAATTCAAATCAAGCTGTTTAAGTTTCAAAACTCTAACAAGTTATTCAAAATAATTTTCATCTTCAAAACTCCTTTTCAAAAGCTTTTCATATTAAACCCAATTCCAATTTCAAACCATTTTTGGATTCAAAATTCATCTTTTGAAACCATTTTGAATAAAATAGTATTAAATTTAAAATATCTGTGACTTAACTGATTTCCTTGTGCAATCCATATTTGTGTGTGTATAGTGTAGTCCAGGTGTCTTACACAATAGTGCAACATCATCAATCATCACAAATTCAAACATATCAATATCAATAAGCGATATAATCCTATAACGTATCTTCCATTCACAGATTCATAGATAAATAATATACATTCATCATAGATAAATAAATTACACTCATCATAGCTCCAACCAAAATAATTCATGTCACAAAGCATCACACAATTCAAAGCATGCCATACAATCCAAACATCCAATACAATTCAAACATCCATAAGTAAGATCAACTAATCATCTGATTAATTTAAATCAGATTAATTACTTCTAAATAAATTTCTAATCCTGGTTAATTAACTATTAATTAATTACAAATCATTTAAATTTATTATCCTTTAATCATTTATTAATTAACCTTTAATTAATAACTTAATTAATCATTAATTAATCAACCTTAATAAATAAAATATCAATCAAGCATTAGTCATTAAATAATTAACATTTAATTATTAAATTATTCTTTAATTAATTATCCTTAATTAATTATATTAATTAATTAACCCTTAATTGATAAATCATTCCTTAATCACTTTCATTAATTAATTAATCTTTAAATTAATTAATCATCCTTGAATTAATTACGTTAATTAATTAATCACATAAATTAATTATCCTTAATTACATTAATTAATTAATTAACCCTTAATTAACTATAATAAGTGATTATCCTTAATTAACTACAATAAGTGATTGTCCTTGATCACTTATATTAATAAATCTCAAATTAATTTTAATCACTTGATTAATCAACTTTTAATCATTAATTTCTTTTAATTAAGTAATTATCTTTATGTAATTAATTACCTTTAATTACTTGTCATTACTTAATCTTTACTTAATTAATCATACTTTAATGTAATTATATAAAGTAATTATCTTTAATTAAGTAATAAACTTTTATTAATTAAATCAAGTTATTATACTTAATTGATTTTATTAAATAATCATCCTTTAATTACTCATCATTAATTAATTAACTTTTAACAAATTAATTAATCCTTGATTAATACTTAATTATCCTTTAATTAAGTGAAAATCATTAAATTTCAAATTAACGATCCTTTATTCTTAAGATAACCTATTTATCTTAATTAATTTCATAATCGTTGTTTAAATCTCATTTCAAATAACCCTTGAAATAAATTAACAAAATCATACAATTTAACTTAAACACTTTTAAGTTAATTGATAATCAAAAATAATTTTTCTTCAAGATGAACCATTTTATCTTTAAAATCTTATGTAAATAATCTTGAAAATAGATTATCATCAACATATAATTTTTTAACATTTTATCCTTTGATTAACACTTAATTATATTTCTAAATTAAGTTTAAAATAACTTACAAATTTAAATTAAACAAATCATATAACTTCTTAGATCAAATGTTAAATAAAACATATATTATATATAAAAGGATTTGATTTAAGAAAAACAGTTTTAAAACTTGATTTATTTAATTTTTAAAACTGATTTATTTTAAAATTTCATAATTTAAAACCTAGTTAAACAATCCCGAGCCAAACTCCTGTTTTACCCAAGCCTAACTTCGGTTTTCCCTCTACCTTTCTCAACTTTGAGTATCTTCACAAATTCCTTCGAGTTCGTCCCTAAGGTCACCTTTCTTCTCCAAATCCATCAGCAAAACGTATACACTGTAATATGCATTCATGTGCACAGGCGATCGGAGCCATTCCGACCGACTTTACCATTGCCAACTTATCACCGATGACCTCCACGTGCATCGCGACCACCCAGTACACACGATCACGCCGGCGATCGAAATTTAGCTACTGACCACTACTTGGAACCCGACCCTGCCACCTAAAACCACCTCGCACCACCGTACAACGACGTTGGAACTCCTGCGACTTCGACTACAGCTGCTTCGATGACTCACGAAGCTTTTCCCCTTAGTCCGATCATTTCTAATCCAGCGTCGACGACGCGGTTGCCTCTGAAACCACCTTAACCCAAACATGACTTTAAACCCTAATTCCTCGTTCTTACGCCATCCTGACCATTAATAAATCCAAACCGTGTTTTTCCTATGATCACAAAACTCCTGACCATCTCCAGTATCAACCCCGATGACCACTTCATCGCCGATCATTGGGAATTGATGAAAAAACGGATTCAGACCAACTCAAAATTCCTTTCTTATTACAATCTTAAAAATCTTGAATTTGCTATCAAAACTCATAATTTTTCACAACGGATCTGATAGTTAAATCCAAAATCAAAATTATGATCAACAATTTCAACTTATATTTGATTTCTTTATTGTATTTTTCTTTTTTCTAATTAATTACTTAATATTGATTTTCGAAACCATTTTTAAAATTTGAATCAGGTAGGTACAAACACTTTTCCTTTAGAGATCATTACTTAAATCTTTATAGATTTCGAGATATGTATTTTTCAACATGTTATTCTTAATTCGTTTGATATAACAGAGTTAATATATGTACACAGATATACATACCATCATATATATATATATATATATATATATATATATATATATTATGCAGACATGCAAGCATTTTTACTCAATCATACAAGATATTTCACATCACATCTTTACACAATCAAAACATAAACATGTTTGAGGGTAGTTTTCTCACCTGGGAAATGAAAACAGAGAAGCTTTTCATTTGAAAAACTGGAAACAGTTGTTATCTTTGATCTGGAAGTGTTTTTTATGATCTGATCTTGTTTGAAATGATCTTGAAACTTGCTTGATTCCAGTTTGAAATTTGATTCCAAATTGAAGCCTTTAAGTTTTGTTTTCATTTTCTTTTGATATCAAAATTTTGAATTTGTTTTGATGATGATCTGCTAGCTTGAGGATTGTTGAAGTTGAACTGTTTCTGAGTTAAATCTTTATTTGATCTTTGAGTTTTCAAGTTTGGAATTGTATGGTGTAGTTTGTCATTTTCAGGTTTTCAATTCCTTTTGAAGATGGAAGAAAAGTTTTAAACTTTGAAATAAAATGAGTAACCTGGGTTTCTTTCTCTAATACATGTTCTTTGTAAATTAAAAATTTTAAGAAAACAAAAGTGCCACTTGTATAAACTAAACTATACACTTGTTAATTAATTTTGTTACTTATTTTACATTTGTTATTACATGTTCCCCTTATTTTACAAATGTCATATGTTATTTAGTTTGTGTTTAAGTCCTTGTTTTAATTAATTTATAACTTTTTTTTTAAACCCTTACTTTAATTTAATTTATGAAACATGGTTTCTTATTTTAGTTTTATTTTTTACACATGTTTTACAAATTTTCATATATATACAAATTATACTTAGTTTAAGTAAATTTAAAAGGAAAGTATATAAACTTATTTATTTATATATTTATAACTTTAAATAATGTGATTTAAAATTAATCAAACATTAATAAATAAATATATAATATGTATATATTTGAATTTAACTCTTAAAATAGCTTTTGTAAATTTATTTATATCAATTTCAAAATATGACTTTCAAACCATCATATTACAAATACAAAACAAATTTTTCTATTAGTATAGAGTTTCCAAATCCAATACTTTATTCAAAACATTTATCTTTAAAATTTCAAATTCAAAAGTCAATATACAATCAATTAGTATTTATAAATGAGTAAACAAACAAATATATTTTTATAAATAAAAATTTTATTCCATTCACAATCTATTTATTTTCCAAAAAAAAATTCCAAATTAATTCACAATTTAATTCCAAAAATTAAATTAATTTCCAATTTATATTTGATTTAAAAACAGGAACGTTACACCTAGCATCCCTATAACTTAGTCATAATTTGTAAGACTCCCTTAACATATTATTACACATCGCACCTTATCCATTATTAAGGCCTTATAACAAAACTTCTTATTTCACTTCTATAATTAATTACTTACCTAAAGGGGATTCAACAATAATTAATAATCTTTTAACTACATGATTAATACGTTATATTTATATGTTATTTACGCTAACTTATATACATTCATGCATACACACAAACAAATACAAGTGCCTAGTAAATTTCTAAGCTTTCGGAGATTGTGCCATAAACTAGCGTTTAAATGTCAAATCTTCAAAAATTATACGAGTCCCATTCCTTATTAACAAATATACCATCAATCCAATATCCATAATTCAATCAACATACTTGTATAAAATTGAATCTAAGCCCAATTTATTTTAAACTAAAGCAACATAATAAATCAATATTAGAAATTTAAAATTTACATACTTTTATGCTCTATTCAACTTCTTTTTACATGTAATTAGATAAAGGGAATTTCTATTCAGATTGTGGAAATAGGCAATGCAAACTATGAATAAGAATCGGTACCTTACACACAATTTTCTAATCAAAAGACTTAAACAGATCCAAAGAAAAAGTTAAGAAGTGGAAAAGAAGGTAAAATATTGAATTGTAAAATCTACATAAATTCCATTATTTTGATATAAAACAAATAAGATTCCAACATAAGAATTGACATATCGCTTTGGGGAATTTTTGAACTTTATAATGTAATGTTCTCTTAAACCAAAATTTCCTAAGGCATGTCATATTCAAGCTACGCTATTCACAACTGGTCTTTAGCTCCACCTCTTTTTCGATTTGTCGCGCCTTCAATGATCTCTTTCAGATCTCCCCTTATAGATATATATAATAAGGGTTTGTAGATTAGACTCAAAAATTAAGGGATTGTGGATTATAGAAGTAGAAATAAAATCATAAACATCTAGTATCTATTACTTGAAACCCTAAAGTACTTTTCTATATCTTTGAAGTGAGAGAGATAGACAGATCTTCGCTTGGTTCTCTAATATTATTTGTGAATAAAAGTGATGGGTTTAGGCTCTTATTTATAGTGGTCAAAATGCACCAGAACCATTGGATTTAAGTCTATTTGAAATAAAAAAATCTGGATCATTAACTATTACAAACAATCCACAACCGCCACATGACAAGCGTCGATCGAACCTACTCTATCGGTCGACCGGCTTAGGGTAGGCATTCGACCGTTACATTTATTTTGGGAACTATTTATTCTACCGTTGTTTTATTTATTTATTACTATGATTAATTCCTTAATGTTAACAATAATTTTAACAATTACTTAACCCTCAAGTCTAACTACTATTGCTTTTGAGTTTTCAAATTTGAGAGTTATTTAATTATCTAAATTTGAATTTTATTTAAATTATTTTGCATTTGAAACTTCAAATGTCCATAACTTTTCTGTTTAAGGTCCGTTTTTAACATTTTATATATGGAAAGTGATCAAAAATCGCCACCTTCAAACGTCCAAAACTTCGAACGTAATGACATAACTTCCATGACCAAATTTTGACTTTTGCAAAATTACATTTTTAGCCTTATGTCATTTAATTAATTAATTTATTACTTATTAATTTTTATTGGATGTTACACTCTCCCCACCTTAAAAAGGATTTGGTCCTCAAAATCTTTCCAAGGAGTAGACAATGTAACGTGCAATAAATATCCATGTTATACAGCCTAGTTATTTACATAACCATTTACTCAACAAAAAGTGCAATATGATTGTGTGTGCAGACATACTATAAGTGAGCTCAATCCTAGCATAAGTTTAAGATCATGACATATTAGTATGCATGTAAACACACTAAACACGCAAAGTGTTCTATCTGAGTGCAAAAGTGATAGTAAAAGTGTAGCAACTACATCCTACCATCTAATCTAGTAACCATGATGCAACCAAAACCTAATTTTGGAGAGAAAAGTTTTCCAATGAAAAGCTTAGGATGAGATGCCCTCATGCTTTCCATCGAATTTCCCCCTCATTGTACTCGAACAAACCTAGTTACTTAGTTGTTGGCTTCCTAGTTTTGTACTCCACAATGTGTGCGGTGGCACGAGATGCTATTGGCTCCGCCTTATTGTCCCCAAATTGATCAGGCTCTACCACAGTAGTTGTGCTATGAAAGCATTTCCTTAAATGTAAAACGTGAAAAAAGTCACGGACTCCTGCCAATTTATCTGGCAGCTCCATATAATAAGCAAGTCTTCCCATTATTTCTAAAATTGGGAAAGCCCAATAAATATTAACGCCAACTTTCCCGACTTTTCAAATCTCATGACATTTCTAAGTGGGGAAACATTGATAAACAATATATACCCAACTTCAAGCTCTAACTCTTGTCTTTTCTTTTCCACATAGGATTTTTGGCAATCTTGAATAACATTTATTCGTTGTCTAATCAATTCTACCATTTTTTTAGCATATCAAATACCTAATGGGAAATTCTACCACCTTCTTCTTCATCCCTATTCAATAGAATATTCTCTTCATATCCATATGCACTTTTCTCCTTCAGGGTGAATGGTCATCTTTAAACGGTGTCACTTCACAAGCTAAAATTTATTTTTTCCAAAATCATAAATTTTTTGGGATTAAAGTATTCTTTATTCCTAGTTACTAACTTAGTTTCCTTATTAACTTCCAGTCTTACCTACAGTTTATCACTAGTTAGGTATCCGTATGAAATTTCCTTATTTATGCTATTCCTCCACACACACACACACATATCTTGCGATCTAATCTCATCCATAAAATCAACCCAATGATAAAATTGGAATGTATCTTATAACATATTATACACTTTTTCAATAACCTAAGGGAGACAACTAGCGATAATAATTCCAAAACTCTAAAGAAAATTTTGCTGGAAGTTTCCATTTATCATTAACTAGTGTTAATGATGTTGAGGCCCTGATACACCTTACTAAATTAGGATGAACGTTCTTAGTATGTCATTCCACTTAATTCTCCGTCTTCCTTAATTCTTCTTATTCCTTTCTAATAAATGCGCTCCATCCATTATTTCGATTAATGTATCTATAATAATGGATCATTGACATCAAAGTTGGACCATCTCTAATCAATATTCATTTAAATCCCTTTAATCTTTTTACCAGTTTCAAAATCCATTTATTTTGTCGACTCAATTTCGCTATCAATGCCATATAAAATTTCCTAATCAGTCCCCATTTAATTTCTTTTAATTCTCAATTAATTACAAATTTATTGCCCATTAAATCTGTAATCGATGTCCATAAATCCTAGTTTTATAATAACTACTACGATTGTTATTATAAATTACGCTATTTTATATTTCTATTTTTATTCGTTAAGCGTGGTCATACGTGTGTATAGATATTTCTTATTTCTAATCACTAATTTCTAAACTGGAACATTCCTTTCCATATTTTAATTTATCAAAGCTGTCATTCTAAAAAAGATTACTGATAATTTTTCATAAATTAACCAAAGGGAGATCTTTGCTTAATTTGAAATTGAATGGAATTATTTATTTCCTTTTATTGGAACAGATAGTGTAAACTATAGAAAAAAATATCCATAACACACTCACCTCTTCCATTTTTGGTATAGCCCTTGTTAATTCAAACGATATGCTTTTATATGTATTTTAGAGTTGGATAATTCATGGAATTTATGCGGAATTTGCTCCAAATAAATCAAAACATAGAAATTTACATTCCAAGTCAACTAGGGCAACCTAACTTACAACATAATTATAAATTTAGAATATCTTTGCAACTTTATCAGCATTCTACCAATAAATATTTAGGGTTGATTTCAAATTTTCAGATCAAGTTTACATACCATTCCTAATTTATTTATATTTTAAAACCTTTAAACTACCTTACTGTTAATTGGGTTTTTTTTACCGAGCAAAAGTTAGAACGTCAAAACGAAGACGAAATGACTAGAAATCTTGAAGGCATACATAGATAGGGCAAAAGAACAGCTTAGAGAAAAATCAAAAGAAAACATGCTAAGAGGAGAGATCGGTGCCGCCTTGTTCACAATTATGTTGGTGCCGACTTGTTTAGCGTTATACACATTCTCTCCAATTTCACACAGGTCATTGTCTACATCTTCCATGTGTGCTCAAATGATGTCCAAGGATTTTGAATGACCTACTACAAGGTTTGATGATCTAACATCCGCAATGGCAGAGAAAACCAAGAAATGAAAGAACGATCATCAAAATCAACCAATGATCGATAAAATCAACATGGGACTTCAAAACAGAGAAAGAAGAAGAGTGCAAAAGATCTTGGCCAATTTGGAGCAACATAACATGTCAGCATCAACTTGAACAAGTCAGTACCAAAATGTTTGTTCACCTTGGTGGGTTCCGTGGTTTTTCACACTCCTTCGTGCTGACATTTAGACTCTGCTCCAACCCAACTTCTGGCCCAACATGACTGTTTCTCCTATAAATACAAACCATAGAGCAATCAAAACAAGATCTGACTTCTGCCATCACTACAAGGAAGCTCTGCCTCTTCTTCATCTTCAATCTCCACATAATAGTCACCAAGGCAACTACTTTAGGCAATTCAAGGACTTGAAATCTATCTAACCCCTATACTTGTGATTTATCCTCTTTTATATCTTTTGTAATCTCAAACAAACTACATCAAATCTATAAGCAACAAAGCTATAAACTAGAAATAGGCCATTGATTATCGAACCACTATAAAATCTTGCGTCTCTCTACTTTATTTCTACCATTTTCCTTTTATTATTACTGTTGTATGCTAGATTTAGGTCTCACATGTTCCTTACAATCTATTCTTGCGTGTTGATCCATTTTTGGCATTAATATTTTAGTGCTTTCATTGAGAATTGAACTCAGGCTTTGATCTAGCTATCTTCTTTAGATTACGTAAAATCCAGAAGTAAGATCTAGAAAGTTTGCTTGGAGAAGTTGAAGATTTGATATTCCAATGGCTCCAAGGAAAGGAAAATCCGCATTAGGAAGATTTAAAGGAGCAACAGTTCGTGGTATTGACACAAACACCCTTCAAACGCAACTGAACAATGGAAATCCACTACCTGGATCTTCTACTCAATAGAAATTTGTTACTAAAGACGAAACTAATCAGATTATCAATGATTTTATTTAGAAATTCACTGATAGACAGAAAACTCTCATGGATAAGATGGATGCGCTGCTAACTCTGTAACTGCCAACAATAAGGAGAACTAGAAGGGAAACTTCTTCTATAATAAAGGAATAAAATTCCTCCATTTCAGGTCTAAATCAAAAGGATGGAAAGCAAAGATAGAAGGAAGCAACTACCAGAGTTGCGACAGACATCGTAGAAGGAAGTAAGGGTCTTCTTGTAAGGAGATAGGATGGTGTCAATCCAAAACAACTTGGGGCCGATCCAAACTTTGGGGTGAGCACTCCTCGAGAAGGTGATGGCGTGCTCATTTCAGACTCCAAAGACATTATACATCTTGATGGTGGAGATTTAGGATTGAATACTAGTGCTAACGGACGAAACGCTGGAGTTTAAATAGCTGTGGCAATACCAACTGCACACCAACGGAACACTACAGGAGTGGTTCTTCCAGAGAATAAAGAACTCATCTTCAGTTGGCAAACCAAGATCGTTTGCAGAGTCAAATACTTGGGATAGCCCCTGACAGGCAACCTGTAGATAACCACAACAGCGAGGAATACATCATTGACAAGGTCAAACGATTGATCGAGGAAAGCAGGAGTAGGAAGAATGAACACTAGGATTCTACGCCAAGTCGAACCCCTTTTACCGCAAATGTTTTGAGATTCAAGATGCAAACTATTTCATCGTTATATGGAATAACGGATCCTAAAGAGCACTTGTTTAAATACAAATGGCATATGGATGGAGCAAGAGCTATGGATGTCGTTCGTTCTAGGTGTTATGTATGGCTTTGATCTGTGTTATTCGTTTGGATATGGATTTTTGGTAAATGGATTAAAATGAAACAACCAACTGCCATGGAGGAGTTTCAACGAAAGGCAAACCAGTTTCTAAGAATAGAGGAAGCAAGTTTGATCGAAGGCAAAACCATCGATGAGCAGCCGAAGGAAGTGATTCAAAGTAATATTGTCGTTAAACAGGATGTAAAAGTTCTTCAACAGCCGTAGAAAATGCAAGAAAGAAAGAAAATTTGAAAAGAAGGAACCAGAATTCTAATAGGCGTGTTGGGAATGGAAAATGTCTAAGGAATCTAAAGCCTGAAGAATGTGCACCATTTAATGATAGTTTGGAAAATATCAACCTTGCCACTTAGGGAACTGAGCGACTTAACAAACCACTTAAAAGGGAAACGTTCGAGCAGCAAAAGCGATCGGGAAAGTTTTTCCCATTCCACGAGACTCTCAGGCATAACACAAATGAGTCTCAGCACCTGAAAGACTTAATTGAGGAGTTCATAAGGAAGAATAGGCTCCAGTAATATGTGAACAAACCACAAAACCTTGATCAACTTGCTGGATCACAAGCACTAAACTCTTAAGGAAATCAGTCCAGACCTGGCAGAGGAGGGCCCAGATGAACAAATTAAATGTTAGTTATATATACCATCATTGGAGGACCTTATCCGGTGTAGAAGAGTTGCGGTGAAATGGAATGATATGTCAGTTCTTTGAAGCATGCCTCTCAAAAGAGTTCCTACGCCGTTGAAGATGGAACTTCGGCCAAATAATAGAAAAGGATAACTGATGACATTATATTCTAGAACTGGGATACCGAGGGGATAAATGCACTAACTCTTGATCCGATGGTGATAATGGTTGGGATCAGGTCAGTAGTTGTGCAGTTGGTTTATAGTGGAAGCTCGGTTAACATCCTATTTTGACAAATGTTCGATCAAATGAGGATTATCATGAAGGATGTGACCGCCTATAGAATGAAAATTCAAGGTTTTACAAGTGAACCAAAACAGTCCATTGCAATGATCGACTTATCTGTGGAACTTGGAGAAGGAGAACAGAGGGTAGTACACATCTAGACTTTTTGATAGTTGATGAATACACTGCCTACAACACTTTCTTGGGCTGACCGCCCCTCGGTGATTTTTAAATTACTTTGGCTCTATGATATCTCATAATGAAGTTTCCAGTAGAGAATAGGTAGGAGTAGTAAGGGGAGACCAAAGCGCTACAAGACACTGCTATACTATAGAATTACGTGAATCAAAGAGCCGTGAAAAGGGGAAGAATATGGGAACGACTCTCCACATTTGTGAACTGGAACCATAACGACTACAGAAATGCCCCTGACTCGGGGACTATAGTCACTTTGACAAGATTATGGACCAAAGGAAGAAATATATAGGGGAGGTACGGGCATCATTAATGGATTTTACGGCAGTTGTCCCTATCGACATGGATGACTCAACTCCGATATTGAAAGTAGGTTCATAGTTAAGAATCAAGATGTAGAATAAATTATTCTTCATGCCAATCTAGATGTGTTCGCTTGGACACATTTTCTATGTATGGGATATCATTGAAGATAGAATGTCACGCACTTAATATCAATCCAAGTTCACAACAATGAGGCAAAAGAAGCGTGGTCTGGGTGTGGAGCGATCCGCTACAATAAAGGAGGAAGTGTATAAGCCATTGGCCAATAGCTTCATCAGCGATGCAACATATCCCAAGTAGATGTCAAATCCTATATTGGTCTGAAAGTCGAATGGAAAGTGGAAAACTTGTCTCAACCACTTAGATTTAAATAAGGCGTTCCCGAAGGATAGCTTTCCGTTGCCTAGAATCGACCAACTTGTTGATGGAACCGTAGGGCACGAATTGCTCTCATTTATGGATGCCTACTAAGGGTACAACCAGGTTATGATACATGAGCTTGATTAGGAGAATACCAACTTCACCGGAGACCTAGGGCTATACTGCTACCATGTAATTCCATTCGGCATGAAAAATGCCAGAGGTACTTACCAAAGATTGGTGAACACAATATTCAGAAACAAGATTGGATAGATAATGGAAGTGTATGCGGATGACATGCTAGTGAAATCAAGAATGTCTAGAAATTATCTAGATGAACTCTCAGAGATGTTTGAGATCCTCTAGAAATATGGAATCAGACAGAACCAACTGAATGTACATTCTGTGTTTCTTCAAGGAAATTTCTTGGATTCATAGTGAATTCAAGTGCATTTAGGCCAATCCAGAGCAGATTGCTGCACTATGGAATGTTAAAGCCCTAACGATAAAAAAGGAGTTGCAAAGTTTAAATGGAAAGATCGCATCATTAAGCTGCTTCATATCCAGAGCGACAGATAACTGCATATCGTTCTTCGATGCATTGAAGAAGGGTAGGAAAAACATTGAATGGAATCAGGATTGCGAGACCACCTTTGAAGAATTACTGCGAAACATAGAGACACCATCTGTTTTGTCCATACCGATGAATAGAGAAGATCGGTTCATTTACTTGGCAGTGTCTTCCCATGCATTAAGTTCGGCTGTGCATGAGGAAGCTAGGATTCAATGACCCATGTACTACATTAGCAAGTGACTCATTAGAGCTAAATGAAACTACCCAAAGCTAGAGAAACTAGCTTACTACTTGTTGATAGCATCAAGGAAACCGTGGTCGTATTTCAAGCTCACCCAATAAAGGTGGTGACAGATCAACCCTTCAAATAGGTACTCTACCGTCTTGAGACTTCAGGACAGGTTCTGAAATTGAACACCAAGTTAAGCAAATATGAGGTAACTTAGCATCCTCGGAGGGAAATCGATGGATATGCATTGGCCGACGTCATTCCTGAATTCACAATTTGGGATGATGAGGAGGAGGAAACTATGGTTGTAACATCACGTTGGAAATTATTCATCAATGGTGTATCAAATGAATTCTACTCAAGAGCGCGAGTCTTGAAACTCCCATTGGATGGTCAATCTGTTATGCTCTTGGGCTGGAATTTCCTATTACTAATAACGAGGCGGAGTATGAGGTATTGGTAGCAGGATTGAAAATTGTGAAGGAACTAGGAATAAAAGCTCTGCATATATACAATGACTCTCAGCTAGTCGACTATCAGGTGAAAAGAGAATATCAAGCTAAAGGAGCAAAACTAACTCCTTACCTATCAAAAGCATGGAATTGCTCAACGACTTTTAACACTATACAATAACTCATATTCCTAGAGAGCAGGATGTGAAGGCCTATTATTTGCCAAACTGGATTGTTCCGAAGATGCACAATCACTGCGACTAGTTCCAGTATAAGTATTATCTTCTCCTATCGCAGATTAAATGGATGTCGATTAGGTTCTGGAGACCACAGAAGAGAAGAATCGTGGATGACGCCGATCAAGGACTATCTACTCGGAGAAGCACTACCTAAAGACCAAAATGAATGAAATAAGATTCTTCATAAGGCATCACGATTTGTAAGCAGGATGGAGTATTACATCGGAGAGGGTTCTCTGCTCCTTTTCTTAGGTGTGTAACCAAAGATGAAGCTAGAAAGATCCTTATGAAAAACCATGAGTGCAGTTACTGTGATCACATAGAGGGGCAAACGCTGGGAAAAAAGACTCTTTGCTAACTTTTGGGCAACAATAAACAATAATGCAGCAAACTATATTAGATGGCATGATTGATGCCAGCGATTTACGAAGATCCTGAGAGCCCCATCTTCAGAATTTATGCAAATGGTCATTCCTTGGTCGTCTACGATACGTGGAATCGATTTAATCGGAGTACTACCAATAGAAAATGGAGGATCTAAACGCGCTATTGTTGTAGTTGATTACTTCATAAAATGGGCTGAAGTGGAATTGACTTCTACTATTACTACTAAAAAAGTGAATAACATTATAAAAAGTATATTATTTGTAGGTTTGGAGTACAATAGAAAATTATTATGGACAATGGACTCAGTTCGAGAGCATTGAGTTTAAGAATTTTCAAACGCTACTAGATCGAGAAGAGTTATTCCATAGTAGCGCGTCCCCAGGTAAATAGGCAAGTGGAGGTAGTGAACAAAATCATTAAATCCATCATAAAGAAGAGGCCGACGAAGGCTGAGGAAATTGCGTTGATGATCTTTCGCTTGCACTATGGGCTTACAGAACAACACACAAATCTACAACTGAACACCCACCATCCGCTTTGGCATATGGTTCAGAAGCTATGATACCAGTGGAATTGAAAGTTCCTTCTCATCATAGAAGACATTTCAACCAAAGAGAGAATGAGAAGCTACTACTCAAGTCACTTGACCAGATTGATGAGAAGCGGGAGGAAGCTAAACTGAGGACCATTGCTCAACAATAGGGAGTGGCATGACATTTCAATGCCAAGGTTCACAGCCGCACCTTTGAAGTGGGAGATCTCATCTTAAAATGGATCTTAACTGGTACAGAATCACTTGGCTTGAGCTAGGAAGGACCTTATGTAATCGACCAAAATCTTGGAGATGGAAAATTCAAGCTAGCAATAGTCGACGGAATCCTGAATCCACATGCTTGGAACAACAACTCACTGCAGCACTACTACATTTGATTTCTGTCTATGTATTTTCTATTTTCTCAAATAAGTCATCCAAGGACACAGGAGGCATTGTAAATAGGCAGGTTTTTCCTTTTTCCTTCTACTTCTTCAATAAAGCTAGCTTCTTGAACCAATGGAACCGTGTTCTTATAAGCATACCGTCAGACTAATGGGGAAAGTTGATCCAAACCTTCTAAGAACTGGCATTGCTTTGGCAAGTCAGGAAGGTTCAAAGCCACTAAGTCAATAGGGAAAATTGACTCAAACCGGTGGATCGGCGGTGTAAATCGATCCATTCCATCTAAGAACTTTCTCCAGCAAAGTTGGGAAGTCCTGTATCCCCATGCACCATACAATAAGCCGTACATCGCATCTTAAACTGATGGAACCACATCCTTGTAAGAAATATCCCTATATGCCACTAAATAAGTCACACGATTGAGAAAATACTTCTCAATCTCTAGATAAGAAGTATGGACTCTCAAAATCGCCGAGTCAACGGGAAAATCGAATCAAACCACCAAACCGATAGGAAATTCGATCCCATCTTCCTAAGTATTAGTATTGCCTTCCGTAAGGCTGGGAAACCCTTTTGATATTCTAGTTATCAGTGCTACCCCTGTTATACCGAAAGACTGTCAAACTTTCTAAGTATCGGCGTTGCACCGGCAACACCGAGAAAGTTTTCAATTGCAGGGTTGATGGAAGATCAATCTTTATTTTCAAAGGATCATCGTTACTCCAACAATGTCGAGAGAACTCAAAACTACCAAGTTGATGGTGAAAATCAACTCAAAGCGCTAGATCATCAAAGGAAATCAATTCCTATCCTTTGAATACTGGTGTTGCCCCGACAATGTTAGGAAACAACGAATCACTGAAGCTGATTGAGAAATCAACTCATGATTGTCAAAAAATGACATTGCCCGGAGATAGGTGATTGTGAAGGAGAATCCATAGAATTGAGTTGTCCGTGCATGAGTTTCCAAAGATAGATACTAATGCACAAATAAAATCTCAGCACTGGGCTGGAAAGAAATCGATCGTAGTCATGGAACCAAATGCTCGAACTCGAACAAAAAACCAAAAATTCCCGAAGGTAGGAGCTACCACACAACATAGCTGGCGGCAACTGAGCGGGTTGCGTAGAATACCCGATCTCTTAATCAAGGGTCTAAATCTAGTGTTCAGAGTAACTAACCCTATGGAGTGGGGGCACGTACACACAAACACTTTGTCAAGATGAGCTCTACTGAGCCCAAATAGAAAACGGACATAGAGTTGGCTAAACCAAGATACAACCACAGTTCTGTTAGGTCGAATAGAGTATTTTGACAGTCACAACAGAACTAAGTAATATAGTATGCTAAATAAGTGCAGGAATATTATTTATACGCATGGAGTTGCGGTAAATAAACAAGTCACACTATTTACATGTACAAGGTTGCGGTAAATACAACACCACATTACACAAAACAACAATATATATAATGAAAATTGCAGAACTAGGAATCATCTTATATATACATGCAATGGTACGAAACATGCATAGTACTTAGAATACACGAAAAGTACATGAGAGAGATTATAGTAGAAAAGCTAATCTTTTATTATTAGTATCTTTTTATGTACGTGGACAAATAGTGGGGGATGTACCTATAACGAACTGGATTTTCGACCCTAAAAAATCGACACAAATACGTCTACCGTATTATATGTCAAACATTCAAGTGCCGGAAATACCGACTTGTTAGGGTGAAAGAAGAAGGTAGAAGATAGAAGAAAACTACACAACACAGAATCTCATAACGAATCGAATAATATATAATACAACAATGATCTTTACAAAAAAGAAACATTTTTATTCATATGTACAACATCTAAGTATACTAGACTTATCCTAAATTTGGACAGTTGTAGAAACCTATCCTTACATTGACAAACATACAGACTCTATAATATAACGAAAAAAAGTATGAGTACGTCTTGACATTCAGCTCCTCTCCAACTCCAAAGTATCCAGCCAACATGGGAAAAATAAGCTCGGTCTGACCCGAGCATTACATGGAATAATGCTCAGGTCAGTCTAGTAAATCGGCATGAGTAAAACTCGATAACAAGTAACAACCAAACTAATTTCCATATTTGAAAACTTTTCACGAAGGGTATCTCGTAAGACCACACCGCATATAAAAACAGATGGTTTTTTTCTTACAATAACCAAAACATTTTACATCAAAATCCAGTGATATTAACATAGTGTCTAGGTTTAAACTAAGTAGATAAAATAGCTGAAATGCTTGCATCTCACATTCCAACATACTAGGCTCTACAATAAAAAACGTAAGGCATGTATTGAAGATTGGATTCCAACAATGGCATGCTAAGGGACTACCTTTCGATGATACACCTCTAAAAAATTGCACTAATGCTAACACAGAGCCAGCTGCTCCTTTAACATGGCAGACCGGATTACCTCACTCCCTTGATACCGAGGTCTTATACAACCATGGTGTTTGCGCACAAACCAACTCTTAAAGGGACATCTAGATTGGGGTGATTGCTCATAATGGTAGCTAACCACATAGCTCTACTGCATGTCCTATTTTTTCTATTCCTTCCAGTTGTTAGGCTTGAGGCTACGCTTTACCTTTCTGAATAGTTATCCATCTTGGAATGCTAACACTGCCCTCCAGCCGTTAATGCAATGCTAGCATTCATCCATACAAGTTCATCCTAGGCCTGAATGAAAATGAAGGCACTAACTCTACTACACCCATTTTGGAATCACCCTCGGGATTAGTAGTAGCAGCCTTTGTACTTCAAAGACCACCGTCTTCAACCATCATCAAGATGTCTTTCATTCAAACATACATGTTGGTTCGGAGTGATTTTCGAATATATAAATCCGATCCGATCTCTTTGTACCAACAACCGATAATTTTTAGTTCACTCATTCCTGGTTCTTTTTAAAGTAAGTATTCAAGTCCTCACCATGGAACTCGAATTTACATTCATACTTCCTAAGTCAAATTAGGTTAAATTTGACAGTCGGTTATTTACCAATCAAACAACAACAAGAAAATCAAGAGATTTAATGCCCTAAGTGATCACTAAGCCTCAAAACCATTTTTCATTTATTAAATCTCTTTTTCCAAACATTTGTCAACATTCATATACTTATTTATGAACTCCTCACAATTATTCAAAGCCGATTATATAACTTCTTTATAAACTTTCAAACCTTGTATAAAACTTCACTTTATAGACATTCAAATCCATTTATGAAATCTTTGTACAAACATTTAAAATCGTTTCTCAAACTCCTTTTTGGAATACCCAAAATCATTTATAAAACTTCTCAAACCAATTGTCAAATCATTCTTCAAATATCTAGTTCAAAATAGGATAACTTCGAAGATCATTTCAAAAGAAAATGAAATATTCACTTTACAAAACCAAATGGAGGCTCAACGACTACATTGGATCATCAAGTGTGGGTTTAACTTATCTAACTTATATCATAGACAGTGCCAAACATCAGATATGTAAGGGATTCACACATATCATACAATCAATCATAGGTAGATGTCCAAGTTATAAACATAGATACATCTACCATCGATGAAAAATGTACATATAGAAGAATATTCTATATGCTTAAGTTACCATTAACCGCTTATTGAAATTAACTTCTTTGTGGTTATCACGTTACCGATATTCAACATTTGTACTAAACACAAGTCAACTTACTTCCATACAACATGTCAATGTTTTATGATCACTACTTTAATTCATTTGTCTACTTAATGGTCCAGACGGGAGATCCTTTGGTTTAAATTCAATTAACCTTAAAAAGAAAACTGATTTAAAACATAACCAATTAAGTTTAAAAATAGCTTTGAAACGATTTAAATATTTTTAATTATCTTAAAACTAATTATATCTTAATTAAATCAAGATTAATTCATAATTAAACTTTAACTAGTTTAATGAACTTGGTTAAGTCCTAATTAACTTCCTAATGTATCTTAGTTAAGGTTTCAACAATTCAATATTAGTTAAACCTTGATTAATTAAATAATAATTAATTAACTAATTAACTTAATTAAATAATAATTAGTCATTAAATTACTTCTTAACTTTATAAATCACTAATTAAAACTTTCTTAATCACTAATTGATCTTGAACGTTCTTTAAGTGTTACTTAACCTCTAATCACTTACTTAATTACTAATTAACTACTAATTGACTTTAACTATTTTATTAAATAAATAAATTATTAAATACTCTAAACTTAATCACTTTTACGTTATTAATTATGTTAGGAATTTTTTTTCAAAACATTCCAAAAGAAAACATTTTAAAATGAAAATCGACTATTTTTTCGAACTACGTCCATAATGATTATCGCTATGATCGCAGTTCGCTTAAACATACGTTAAGTGGAAACACTTGCTTATTCTTTCATATTTCATGTTTATAAAACATAACTTTTAAAGTTTTTGAGACTTAGAAACAAAGATAGAAACTTTGAAACAATTTTCAAACTTTAAAACAAGAAAATATAGTTTTTGATATTGAATCGGATCTCACATCCGTTGCAACACACAAAGTTGTTAACTTTGTTTCAACTAACTTACTTTGGTTCTTAGATCATAACCATACATCCATACTATCATAGTTTTAACATCACAATGAAACACGTATATAGCTATAAGGTTATATGCTTACTAACTCGACAACATCAGATTCAAATCTCAAATTCAAATCTCAAATTCAACACCAAACGCAAACATAAGGTCATATAGCTAAGACGGTATTTAACATTTATCAATATTTTACAGGGTAATTTTTTCACAGTATTTTTCCCAACCAAGATAGATATTATTATTTATCACTTAAAACATGATTTTTTTTCTTACTTTTAAACCCGTATTTAAATATTTTTAAAATAAATATAATTTATTCAAGCGATAAATTTGCAGGTCATTATAGTACCTGCACAATATCGGCCAGTTTAAAACTCAATAAAAAGTAAATGTACAAAATTAGTCGATACAAAAACACGTCAAAACCAAAAGAGCTCCACTCCATCAGCTATTGATCAACTCATCACTTCTTACCGCCTCGGCGGGGGTTGATCTTCTTCTATTTTTCGCCCTTCTTCTTTCCGAAAGGAGTCTAACAGAATGAGTGTGACCTTCTCTGGCACCAAAATTAAGCTCTTCAGATCAAACAATAGGCATGTCCCAAAGCTTTTGCTTACTGGTCTTGAGTGTAAATGGTAGAACTCTGGGTTAAGCGTCACCTAGCTCCATCTTCAACTTCATCTTCTCTTCGGTCTCTTTCTGTATCCGCTCTGCCATCCTTTCTTCATCAGTCTGATATAAAGCACCAATAATCTGAATATCCTCCTCAACCGATGCAAAGATGTCTTCCAATTCTTATAAGGCTGTGATTTGTTGAGCATCAGTACCAATCCTGGAGATGGAAGGTTGGATTAGAGCAGTCATGCCTATGGAAACGTCAGCCGAGGCTGTGAAAATCACTTCAATGTTGAAACTCTAAGAGATGGGGGAGGCAGGAGGGCAGAGGCAAGACATCCGGTTGACCTATAAGTTAATGAAGAGAGTTGTATAATTTGGTAAAGGACTCGTGAGTGAAATTGAGTTGCTGGAGCATTAGAGAAAGGAGGGAAATACCCGAAGCATGACTCTTCTCTCAAACTTCAACTTCAAATTCACCTACTATTAGGATAGGGATATAAGTCTTAGTTGTTGCAGCAGCTACCAAAGATGGAATAATCATCACCAACATTCTAGACTTAGAAAGAGGCTCTTCATGTTGACCCGAAGAGCTTAGGCCTGCGAGAGCATTAGTAGCATCAGCAGCAGCTTTGCCATCCTCTTCGTCAAGAATTGATTTCCTTATGGCAAGCATCTCAAACTCTTCTGCACCAATGTACTGCACCACAAGATCGACTTCGGAGCGATCATTTCCAGCATGACAAGCACCTCTTCCCATGTAGCAGCAAGATCGTAGGGTAATTACTCCCCAACCACTTCAGATTTCTATGCATGATAACACTCGCATAAAAGTCTTGAAGTTTCTAGTTCAACTCTTCTCTTTCTCTTTCTCTTGCTCTTGCTCTTGCTATTGCTTTATCCTCCACGACCTTTGCCACTTCAAGATCTTTAAGCTCACTTTGGCAAACTCTGGGTTCAATATCATTCGTAATCATCTCGGTTGACAGAGTATCCATCTTCATAGCCAGCCCTTTAAAGAGAAGCTTTTGGTTATCCTTACGGAGATAATAGGCCTTTTTTGCTTGTTCGAAGAGGGCCTGGCTTTAGACCGTATGCTTCATCTTTCTGAGCAAGTGCTTCAGCCTTCTCCTCAGCCTGTTTCTTGAAATCTATGCCTTCAGCAAGAGCGACTCTCAGTTCGTTTCTTAACAAAATTATGGCCCGGTCCTAGGCTTGTTTCAATTCCTTCATCAACTTGTTTGTTTTTCTTTTGTCTAATGGAGAGATCTCATTCTCTAGTGACTTTGAGCACGTCATCTTCTCGCTCCTTAATCGTCCTCTCATGTTCGACTATTTCCCTTTCAAGTGACTCGATTTGTGTGTAGTTGATTCGATTCACATTCAAAAGTGCCTTACATACATGCTTCCAGTCAATCCTTGCATCCAAGTCTCCTTGAACTTCTTGTAGCTTCTTCTGAGTAATCTCCCTCTTTACATGCTTAATATCTGAGTCAAACTTCACACCATGAAGAAAGAGGTGTGGATAGGCAGTTGATAGGCAAGGAGAGGCACTAGGAAGATTAGACTTAGCAATACTTGTGGACTGAATGGGAGGACCGGTAGTTAACGCTTGAGACGACGAGGTTTCCCATTAAATAATAGCTTGACACCAGTACGTAGAGGAACGAAGGAAGAAGTAGGTCCATGATGCTCGTAGGAATCCTTATGTCATTTATGCAAATCCGAGAATATTCCATACTAGTCTCTCTCTGCCTCTTTAGTCTTTCTTCTTCTGTCTCAATATTTTCTCTTTTAGCCTTGTGAGTCTCATTGTGCTTGCAATATTTTTTATTTTGTCATTCTTCATCCACTTCATAACGACAAGGTGGATAAGGCTTGGGGGGTATGCCTATTATACTCACTTCCACTATGAGAGAGGCTCCGTACCTATCACGAGCCATAGAACCTAAAAAAAGAAGGAGAAACGTGAGAGTGTTGAAGTTACAAAAGTCAAGCATATGCAGGAATGAGTGTTTGTGGTCCTAAGTGAAGTTTATAACACCAATGACCCCCTAATTACTATACAAACCATGTACACATGGGCGTAATGATGGATTTTATCCACCTTCATTGATACTTATCCGCAGATAAAAATTAAAATTGAAATCCGCTTCAACCATGACATCGTAAATGTAAAAATGATCTTGTTTAGGTTGCCTAAATAGATGAAAACATTGCTAACAGGACAAGATCTGACTACATTCTCTTTAATATTTGTAGCAAATTGGTCACCAGCATTGCTATGACTTTAGGTAATTATGTTTTCCGGAGCAGGTGAGTAAGGGAGATAGCACTTTGGGTGATTCACCAAATGATTTATCCCCTTCCTCGCTAGCGTGATAGTCGATATCATCATCAATAGTGCTGCCAGCCTCTTTGTCAACGGCCGACTCCTTTCCTTCTCTTCTCACAAATCCTACGTCTTCCTCCATGATTATAGGCATCCTAGCATCTGCACCCTCACTACCGAGGGCATGCCTCCTACAATATCGTCAGTCTCTTTACCAACATCTTCCTCTATGTACTCTTTACCTAATGCACCTCTTCATCCCTTGGAGAATTCTCATCGAAGCTATGAGTATGGGCATTGGAACGAGTATGTGATCCATAATTTTTTCATATTAAGGGCTCGGTATCAATAATCCTTCCAGGATAAAGTAGTCCATACTCTTGCACTCGAGAGGAACTTGATGGTATGCTGATTTTCTCTAACCACCTTCAAGTCATTAAGCATTCTCTCATGATTCCTTTTGTCATCGCATTTTGAAAAGCCTACGAGAAGCATACATTAAGTTAGAAACTCATAATCACTTTGGGATAAGAGAGATTGGTCAAAAGAAGCTTACTTTCCCTTAACCAGAGACGGTTGAATCCCTCTAAGTAGCGTACGAAGAATTATTCAATCTTGAAGTAAGAACGTTTACTATAAAGCTTCTTAATAAATTTACATCTTTTCCATGCCTCTATTATCATGAAGGACGGACAGTCCTTCCATCTCTTGAACTTTAAAACATAAGTGGGTTTTTGAATATAAAGACCAATCGAGTTTCCACATGAAAAGAATGTATAGTGAATTCAATGAAGCATGCCCATTTGGATGAACTTAAAACAGTGAAAGCCCAATCTCTTTAAGAAATCTCATTAGGAAAGAATTGAAAGGTGGGACGTAACCACCAAGGCACATATACCAATTACAGGCTGTATAGCCAAGCGGTAGACTATGGGCGAATTCATTTTCGGCTAGCAGACCAAAGTCTTCCTCTAGGATGCCATGTTGTAAACAAATATTACAAAGCGATTTTGCTTCAGGGCGGTGGCCACCCGCTCTGGTGGATCAATTGGAATCCTCAACCCCAGAGGCGATGGACGTGGTACTAGATCAACTAGCACCAGCGAACTTTATGACTCAAAAGTTGAAGACTGATTAGTTTCAATTGGAACAGATGGCGAAACCGGATCCGTAGAGGATGCGGCTTCAAAAGGAGTAGACGGCCCTTCATCAGGCTACAGGCAAGGTGATCGGCGATTCATTCTAAATTGGTGTTCAACATGGTTAGTTATGTTTAATTTAGAATAAAAACACCCATGTAACCAACTTCCAAAATCCAAAAGAAGTCGATGAATGTAGACCAATTGTGCAAACGTAGTGTGTTATCTATGTGAAGTGACTTCAGTGTCCCGAACACCGCAAACAAACCATCCTAGATAGATAGCTCGCGCACATTTGAAAAACAAGTCGCATCGCTATTTAGAATTGTTTATTTGAAACTTACCGATTATCGATGAAAAATCGATAACATATCCATTGTCCAGAGCAACATGGATAGTTTTTCTTTTCAAGATCACTAGAAGTGCAGAATTAGAAAAGCAGTGCAACAAAATCATCTAATATGCCCGATTTTAAAATGAATCATCGTATTGGAATCTATTTGATGATGGGATTTAGCTAATTTCACGAAAAAAGACAATTGAGGCTGAAGAATCAAACTTTTCTTCGGAATCACACGAGTTCAATTGGGGCATGATTTAACTTCACCCTTGATAGAACATGCCAAAAATCAATTTTCTATCTTTAAATTGAAATTAGTTAAGTCAAGGCCATCATCTCCATCACTGCCATCACTAAATTCATCAACTCCTACCTTCAATTCAAGTGCAAATTTAGGTCAGGTCTTAGGGTTTTGAGTATTAATCGGGTTTGAGAATTTAGCCAATGGATCTGGAGGTGGTTGCAATACTTAATGGAGGAAAATAATTTAGAGAGGCGGCATCAAGAGATAGTGGCATGAGATCAGGTCGATGGTGTTGGTGATGGAAGGCCGAAGTCAGTTTGGTAAGAGACAACCTGGCTAGAAGATTTGGAAAACTCAGCACTAGAAGGATAATATGAAAGCATGAAAAGAATATGTTAAAAAGTGATAATTATAGGTAAAATTTAGAAAAATTTTCATGTCAACATGTCGGTACCGACATGTTGTTTTCCTCCAATTTCGTTCAAATTTATTGTAGTGGACCTACTCAAAAACCTAAAGCAGCACATGGTTTCGGGTGTGCAAATTGCATCGTTTGTGCATGGAAAAGAAATATCAATAGATACCAGAGCAGATGGTTAACAGAAATTGGTCAATCAAAGTAAAATGAAAGCAACATTTCGAGACGTCACTCATACAATCAATTGGAATTCACAGGATAGTCATTGAAGACTTGTCTCGATCCAAAGCATGCTTTGTTTTCAATGCAAGCATACCTTGGAGAGCAAATGTTAACTGAGTTTTTAACCAAGCAGAAGTCAACAGAAGTTAGAACGTCGAACCGAAGACGAATTGACTTGAAATATTGAAAGCACACTTATATAGAGCAAAAGGATAGCTTGGAATCATAAGAAAACATTCTAAGAGGAGAGATCGGTGCCAACTTGTTCACACTCATGTTAGTGCCGACTTGTTTAGCATCAACCCAATCACTCCAATTTAACACAAATCATTGCTACCTCTTCAATGTCTGCTCAAGTGATTTCCAAGGATTTTGAATGACCTATTACAATAATTAATTACTTAACAGCCAAAACAATAGAGCAAACCAAGCAATGAAAGAACGATCATCAAAATCAACCAACGGTTGATGTAAACAACACGGACACCTTAAAACAGAGAAAGAAGATGAGTGCAAAAGAGCTTGGCCAAACTGGAGCAACAAAAACATGTCGGCACCGACTTGAACAAGTTGGTACCAACATGTTTGTTCACCTCGATAGCTCCCATAATTTTTCACATTCCTTCGGGCCGACATTTAGACTCTACTCCAACTTGACTTCTGGCCCTATACGATTGTTTTCCCTATAAATAAAAGCCATAACTCAATCAAAACAGGATCTAATTCTGCTATAACTATGCGAAAACTCTGCTTATTTTTCATCTTCTATCTCCACAAAATAGCCAACAATGCAGTTACTTTATGCAATTATAGGACTTAGAATCTGTCTAACCCCTAGTGTGACTTATTCTCTTTCAAATCTCTTGTAATAGCAAACAAACTTTGTCAAATCTATAAGCAATAAAGCTATAAATTGGACGTAGGCCATAGATTGTCGGACCACTGTAAAATCTTGTGTCTCTCTACTTTACTTCTGTTATTTTCCATTTATTATTACTATTATCTGCTAGATCTAGGTCTCATAGGTTCCGTATAATCTATTCTTAGGTGTGACCCTTTTTTGGCGTCGATACTTACCTAAGTAGTGATCCCAATCTACTCCATAATTTTTTTGTTTTTGTCACGACCCGTCTTTCTATCACCAGAAAAACACATAATGATTTAAGAAAGAAAGGGATAAAAGAGGAAAAGATAGGAAAGAAGAAACTCAACAACATCAGATACTCACAGTGGAATGAATGAAATATAATATATCACATAAAATTTTACATAGTATCATATTACATCAGAGTTACACAATCTATACAACACATATTAGACAGTTATAAACACCTGTCTAATTATACAACTCAAGATATCACAAGATACAAATATCACACAAACACAGCGGAACCATAATATATCTACACGCGGAAGCCTCCTGCTCTAAAACACCTCCAGAATTCGTCAAGCTAACATGAATCCCTCGACTACTCATACATAATATGAGTACCTAAGAGTTTAATAAAACAGAAAATAAACACTCGGGTCAGACAGAGGTCTGGTGTGAGTAAACGGGTAAAAGTTGCTTAACTTTAGAAAATCCTTTGAAAAGAAAGGGTATCACGTAAGACTTCCCACACATAAACATGGAAAAGTTTTTAACTTACGCTAACCAAAACATTTGATAGGAAATCCAGTGATATTATAATAGTGTCTAGGGTTTTCAAGTAATTAAGAAATAGCCGAAATTTTTACTTTATTAAATTCCAGCTATTAGCCACAAAAGTGTGTAATACAATCAAAACCATAGGGTCTCGTAGGAAGAATGGGTTTCCATCAATGGCAGGGCTACTGGGGCACTGCCCGTCACAGTACATGGCCTAGATCACCGTACCGAGGATCACTCCCAATCCCCTGCAACACAATGCCGGGACCATCCCTTACTGGACAGTCCTGAGTAAGATCACTCCGTGGTTGGAGCGACCAAGCACCCACTAAGCCGAAATAAAAAGGGACATCTAGACAGGGATGACCTCACCCTGAAATGGGTGCTACCCACTTAGCCTTGCTGCACCTCCTCTGTTTTAGCCATTCCCGGTTGATGAGGCTTGAGGCTGCGATTACCTTTATAGAACACATCTATCTTAGAATCACTACACCATTATAAGCTATTAACAACGGGTAAAAACCGTTGTTAAGTCCAAAAGCAACGGGTAAAAACCGTCTTCAACACAAGAGTGGTTGAATTTAGCGACGGGAGAAAACCGTTGCTTTATCTACAAAAGGCAACGGGTATAAACCGTTGCAAATTGGGACAAAGGCAACGGGTATAAACCGTTGCAAACTAGGCCAAAGGCAACGGGTATTAACCGTTGCAAATTGGGCCAATTCTTTTTGGCTCCCAGCGAATATTTGGCACAAAATTAGCGCCATTATTTGCCACAACATTTACGACAGTTACAAACCGCTAATTAGCCACGGTTGAAAACCGTTGCTAGTTGGAACGAAGCGCGCCAAAAAATATGGCGCGAAAAGATGAAATTCACCGCCATCATTTGTCTCCAAAGAAGCTACGGTTAAAAACCGTTCCTAATTAGCAACGATAAAAAACCGTTGCTAACTGAACCAAGACGGTGATTAACCGTTTGTAAATGGCAACGGTTAATAACCGTTGCCAATTGCGCGGATGGTTAGTTGCAAATATCAGTATTTGGTGTAGTGAATGCTCATTGTCCACCTGACGATGTTCTGAAAGCATTCAATCCATACAAGTTCGTTCCGGGTTCGAACGAAACCAAAGGCACTATCTCGTTGTACTCATTTTGGAATCACCCTCAGAGTCAACGACCATGGCCCTTGCACTTTAAATCGCCATCTCGAACCTAAAAGTACTATCTCCGTAAAACTCATCACGGAATCACCCCCAGAGTTATACTGACGAATAGTTCTTACACTTCGAGTCTTCACTTGCTCTCCACTTGGATTCACGACGTAACGTTTATTTTGGATCGATGTGGTTTTCGGATATCCAAATATGGAAACCCGATCCCGATCTCACCGAAATCCAAATGCCATTTTAATGTCCAAGTTGTTTAAGGGTTTAAACAATTAGATTTATATTCAGAATAACATAAACAGATAGATGAATCACATTATCACAATAGATAATTCATATCAACCAATCATCTCACAAAGCAGCATTAGACATATCAGAGATATCACACCCAAATCATCCAACATCAATCATCCAGTATCAATCATCTAATATCATTCAATCATCCATAAGCAGGTTTGGTTAACTCTTAATCAATTTAATTAACCTTTAATTAAATTTAGTTACTATCCTTTTAATCACTTAGAATATCTTAATCTTGCTTCATTGTTTATTACAACTTAATTTATTAATCATTTCTTAATGATCTTCCTTAATTAATCTCCCTTGGTTAATTATCTTATAATTATCTTAAGTAATTATTCTTTTAATTAATTACACAAATTAATTTTTCTTAACTATATACTGTAATTAACCTTTAATTACTATCATTAATTACATTAATTAATGATCCTTCATTTACTTCCATTAATTAATCAATTATGATTAATCACATTAATCCTTTATTAATTACAATTAATCATACTTGAATTAATCACTCATTTAATCAACCTTGATTCATTCATTAATTATATTAACTCATTATTCTTATTAATTAATTAAATAATTAACTTGTAATTAATCATCTTTTTAATTAGTCTTAATTAATCATAAACAGTAATTAACAACTTGTAATTACTTATCTTAGTTAATTAACTTCTTAATTAATTATATAAATCCTTTAATTAATTATACTGATTAATTAATCTCTAATTACTTCATTAAGTAATTATTAATCAATTAAATTAATTAATAATCCTTAATTAATTACTTTAATAATTAATTACATTTTTAATTGATTACATTTAGTAATTAATCTTATATTAATCTCATTCGTTAATTAATTAATCACATTAATTAATTAACTAAATTAATTAAGTAATTGACTCTTAGTTACTTTCATTAAGTAATTATTTTCTAATTACATCCATTAGATGATTACTCCCTTAATTGATTACCTTAAATACTAATTAATCCCATCATTAATTAACCTTAATTCTTTAATTAATTACTCTTAAATTAATTAACTTCAAATCAATTATATTAGTTAATTCTTTAAATTAATAACTTCAAGTGATTATTCCATAATCACTTCACTTAATTACTTCCATAAGTAGTTTCTATTGATTACTTCCATAAGCAATTTTTCTACTTAATTACATTAAGAAATTCACCATTAATTACTTCATTAAGTAATTACACTTAATTAATTCATAATTAAGTGATTATTTTAAATTAAACGAACAATTAACTAATCATTTAAAATTAATTAAATTATTAGTTAACTTCTTATATTTAAAAATCCTTAATTAATTAAGAAAATCATTTATCTTAATTAATCTTTTACTTACTAACAAATCATATTAATTAAGTATCCTTAAGTTCATAACAACAATAAATTAACCTTATTTATTTCACAAATTAATTATTTGAATTAATCAAATCTTAATAACCTAAAGACAAATTATTTTATTGGTTTACAAATTATAACCTTAACCTTATTTGAAAATAAAGCATTTAAAAAAAATCAATTTTAAAATTTTTAATCATCTAATTCAAACTTATTCATTTTCAATATAATTTGAAAACTTAGTTTTTAAAACATTAATTTAAAATTTACTTTAAAACTTTGATTAAATATTTTAAATTCAAAAAACTACTTTTTAAATTAAAATTCAAAATTTAATCAAGTTAGTTACTTTCAAAAACAATCATCTTAAAACATTTTAAATTTGAAAATAAATTCAATTAACACTTTTAAAAAGTTTGATTAACTTTACTTCAAAGAAAAAGTTTTAACTTTTATAAATTTGCTTCCTTTTATAAAAACTTAAACTTTTACTTAACCCAGCACAACTCAACAGAAAGAAGACGCGAGTTAATCCTCAATAAACTCGTGCCTGCCTCGAGAAAAATCGCCAAAAACTCGAGTACATTCCTCACTAAAACACGCTACCCACGAGCAACAACAACAACATCCTCGCTTCGAGAAAAACGCGCGAAGAAAACTAGCTCGACCCGAGTCAAACGTTTCTTCCCCAACTTGCCTCTCTTCTACCAGATATGTCATTCACGCGTGCACGTTGCATGATGAACCAAGCGACGCCGACGCTTCCTTCGACCATCTCTAAGTCGTCGACGACCACGACGTGCCTCACGACCAACCAAAACCATAAAAACGTCGCTAATTTAAAATCGAGCACCATGGCCCAAAATTGGAAACGCGACTCGAACGAAAAACTCCCCAACGCAGACGAACCTGATGCCGTTAGACCCTACTGACATCACCATCGAATCACCTCGACCCCGAGCATCCATTCCCCCTAACAAGATCGGCTCCGGTCCATTACCCACGTCGCAATTGCCTCGACAGCCCAAATGTACGAAACACAAACTTAAACCCTAGTTCAAACAAATCTGCACAATTCTGCCATAGTCAAAATTCGACAGGAATATTCCCTTCATCCATGATACCATAGCTAGCTACGACCAAGAATTCAACTCAAATCATCGAGTTGATCATCAGCAATTCATCAAATTGCCGAAAATGATCATCTCTAAATTCCCAATTGAATATCAAATGAAATTTTTTGAAATGCATGTTAAAAATCATAATTTTTAACTATTAATCCATCTATATAATCCAAAGCAGGAATTAAAGATGTTGATTTTTGACATGAATCAATAATTTACTGCTATTCCTAAATTTTAAACTTATTTACTAAAGTTAAAATCCTAGAATTATTTTAAAAACCATCATCATCCATTAACAAACAACTTTCATTTAATCATCAAAGTCAAATATTGATGTTATTGGGAGATTAGAATTTTTGAATGTAAATCCTGGTCTGAAAACAACAGATAACAGAGTGTTTGTATATACAGTTTTATTTACACACATATACATATCTATGAATTCAGTAATATAAGCACTGGAAGATTTTTATGCAACACCAAGATCAAATCACATATTATCACATGCATTAGAGTCAATATCAACTTAAACTGTTTTTTAAAAACAATTTACTCACCATTTTTTCAATAAGGAGAGCAGGTTTTAATTTTCCAGGCCTTGAAAATTTTGTCTCGAAAATGCTTCTGATTGTTTTGCTGATGAAAACCTTTGCATGCCTTCAAATTGTTGATTTAAAGTGTTGAAACTTACTGTAGACCTTCCATTTGAATTACAGGTTTGAAATTGCAGATTTAATTTCAGATTTCAGCTTCATTTGCTTTTAGTTTATTTTGGTTTATAGGTTTTTTTTTGATTTAGTTAAGAAAATAGAAGAATGGAAAGAATTTTAACTGAGGAAAATGAAAATAGGCTTTCTCTAAACATACATTTATTTATAAACTTTAAATTCTATAAAAAAATGATGATGCCACTTGTTCATTACTTCAAACAAATGTCATCCCAATTCTATTTTAGCTTACGAGTATTAAAATCCTTGCATAATTGTGTTTAAAACCTTATTATAAAAATAATTATATTTTATATTTATGTAATATGGACATTTGTATTTATATTCACTTATGTTTACAAACCCTTTAAATTAAAGAGGTATTAAAAAGAAGACTTTAATTCAAAACTATATATACATATTTAACCATTTTAATTTAAGAATTTTAAAGAAAACAAAATAAAACTTTGTTTAAATCTTATTTAAATTATCATATTAAAAAATAAATAATTAACTTATACTTTGAAAATATAGATTTAACTTTTGAAAAATATTAATTTTAAAACAAAGCTTCAAATTACAATATATTCATACATATATATTACAATTTGAAAATTCATCTTTTATTTTGAAGAAAAGATTTTCTACTCACAATATATATACCAAATATATATATTATAAATTGAATGTAATTTTATTAGTTTTGAAAGATAAATCCTTATCAATTTTAAATTGTTAGAAAGATATTGATGCCAGATTAAATATTTATTAATCTTTAAAAGATTAAATTTACCAATTTAAATTAAAATTATAAAGGAAAATTATCAAATCAATTTAATTATTAATACAGATTATTAAATTGATATTGCCTAAAATTCCGGGTCGTCACATTCCTCCCCTCTTAAAAGAATTTCGTCCTCGAAATTTTAAAAGCAAAGATAATTTAATAACCCAGCAAAGATTTTAATTTTAAACAGCAAAGCATGCCTATCATCCAGTAACTAACAATCATAGCAATCAATCAAGCAAACAAACCTAACTAATTATCCTGACACAAATCAGGATAGATCTTCTAATACTATCTAGAGTTTCCCAAGTATAAATCACTGGGATACTCGCTCTACAGAATCTAAACTAACTACACCACTAATCCAAAGCTCCTTTCTTCTCTAGATCCATCAATCTGAACGGAACATCAGACTATACTCAAGTCTAGCACAAGTTCCAAATCCATCAGAACTACAGATTCCACAACCAACAATGAAACATACACGTACTCTCTCAGAGATACGTGAAATACAATGAATTCCAGCTATCCACACTGGCAATTCAATCCTATAGACAAAAGAACTTATTCTACCAAACTCGGATAAGAAATCTCAAATGCCTCCGAACTAGCCATCCAATCTTACCCAATTACTGCTTTCTTAACCAGAGAAACCTTAACAACAATGAAGTCTCCAACTTCGAATTTCAAACTCCTTATCTCATATCTGCATAACTTAACAGACAATCCTGGGCTGCCAATCTTCTTGATCAGCTCAACCTATGCTGATGCTTCTAGAAACAACTAGACCAAAGCAAACAGTTTCTGGATCCTATTCATCAAAATGGTCTTCCAAGAACCGTCGAAATCCAGAACACAAGCTCTACTTCCCAAGCAATAGCAAACTAAACTTGCTTCCTTCCTCGCACAGCTGCTTCCTCGCTTCCGCTGCATAACTCTGATCCTGGAATAGATGAGAATACTGTTGATGAACACAAGTACAAACTTATTCAATCTATCCTGGAAAACTTTGTTCATCAAATTCATAAAATCTTAGTGACCCATCTGACTCGGTCACACATCCTTACAGCAGAAATCCAACTCAAAAACTAGGCCTGACCAATCCAAATTCCAAAAATTTCTGAGCTGCTACACCAACTCTTCTTTCTCCAAGAACCATCCTACTACCAGGCTAACTACTAGTAACGCTTCTGGAACCAAATAAATATGGAACTCACTCCAGATGCAGACAAACTTTTGATTACTTAAGTAGCTCCTACTTCCACATGAGAACCCTCAGTCTCAAACAAAAGATTTTCCAAGATAAATTACCAAATTAATCGCAAGTCACTTTTGCGATCCTACCTAATTCGGATTCCAAAGAAACTATCCTCTCTTCACCAACTTGAACAGCCTTAAGCTTTTCCAAATAAGGTTAACCCTCCAAGAAAGCATTCATCATCTGCCCGGGCTGCTGATAGAAAAACCACAAAGATTCCTAAACCATCGGAGAAATGGACCACACTGCTGCTTCCAAACTCTACCTCGATGATACTGCAAAGCCAAAAGACCTTCTTATCAGCAAACCAAACACTTCGAGCTGCACTGCTACCACAGCTAACCAAAGACTTCTAATCCAAAGGCTCCTCGAACCCCAAAATCACCATCTAACTACACACATGACTCCTCGAGATGGAAAGACATCCCATAAGAAGCTCAGGCTCCAAACCAAGCATCAACATCTCGCTCTCCTTAAGGGATGACAATGAGACCATGCCGAAATGAAGCAACTTATAGACCTTGGTCTCATATTCCAAAATAGACAAAACTCCTTGCTGAAGATCCAGATAACTTCTACACAGACGAGTCTTCCCTGCGACAGGTAAAGACTGCTCCTCAACCACTTCTAAAACTGCTTCAAGAGAAAACATCTTCGGAAATATCCATGGGTACTGCATCTCACCATGTAGCTATCAAGATACCATCATTTACTTCTGCACTTCCGACAGATCCAAACTTTAGAAAATCCGCTTACTCGAGTGAAATCCAAACTTGCACTTCAAAGATGAACTCCGAATCTTTAAAAGATTTCCTTCAGAGATCAGAGAAATTCTTACTCCAAGCTGCAAATCTCACTCGAGACGGTATTAGATCTACAGTCTCGACAAATACACATCCAACCTCAAACATATGGACCTCTTTCATTAGTGGTAGTCGTGTTACACACACACCACTGCTACATCTCCCTCTAAATCTTATGTTGGAAAACTTGAACAGATAACCCGACAAACTAGGTAGATATAGATATATATATAGTTATATATAAAAAATTACAAGTACGCTCTCTCGAGAAAGACACCACTCCAGAGCCTAGGTATTCGCTCAAACTAACGCTCTGATACCAGCTGTCATGACCTGTCTTTCTATCACCATAAAAACGCATCATGATTTAAGAAAGAAAGGGATAAAAGAAGAAAAGATAAGAAAGAAGAAACTCAACAACATCAGATACTCACAGTGGAATGAATGAAATATAATATATCACATAAAATATTGCATAGTATCATTTTACATCAGAGTTACACAATCTATACAACACATATTGGACAGTTATAAACATCTGTCTAACTATACAACTCAAGATATCACAAGATACAGATATCACACAAACACGGCGGAACCATAATATATCTACACGCGGAAGCCTCCTGCTCCAAAACTCCTCCATAATTCATCAAGATAACCTGAATCCTCGACTACTCATACATAATATGAGTACCCAAGAGTTTAATAAAACAGAAAATAAACACTCGGGTCAGACATGGGTCTGGTGTGAGTAAGCTGGTAAAAGCTGCTTAACTTTAGAAAATCCTTTGAAAAGAAAGGGTATCACGTAAGACTTCCCACATATAAACATGGAAAAGTTTTTATCTTACGCTAACCAAAACATTTGATAGGAAATCCAGCGATATTATAATAATGTCTAGGGTTTTCAAGTAAATAAGAAATAGCCGAAATTGTTACATTATTAAATTACAGCTGCTAGCCACAAAAGTGGGTAATACAATCAAAACTGCAGGGTCTCGTAGGAAGAATAGGTTTCCATCAATGGCAGGGATACTGGGGTACCGCCCGTCACAGTACGTGGCCTAGATCACCGTATCGAGGATCACTCCTAATCCCCTACAACACAAAGCCAGAGCCATCCCTTACTGGACAGTCCCAAGTAACATCGCCATGTGATTGGCGCGACCATCCACCCACTAAGCCGAAATAAAAAGGGACATCTAGGCAGGGATGACCTCAACCTTAAATGGGTGCCACCCCCCTAGCCTTACTGCACCTCCCCTGTTTTAGCCATTCCCGGTTGATGAGGCTTGAGGCTGCGATTACCTTTATAGAACACATCTATATTAGAATGCTCATCATCCACCTGACGATGTTCTGAAAGCATTCAATCTATACAAGTTCATTCCGAGTTCGAACAAAACCGAAGGCACTATCTCGTTGCACTCATTTTGGAATCACCCTCAGAGTCAACGACCATAGCCCTTGCACTCTGAATCACCATCTCGAACCTGAAAGTACTATCTCCGTCAAACTCATCACGGAAGCACCCCAAGAGTTATACTGACAAATAGTTCTTACACTTCGAGTCTTCACTTGCACTCCACTTGGATTCACGACCTAACGTTTATTTTGGATCGATGTGGTTTTCGGATATCCAAATATGGAAACCCAATCCCGGTCTCACCGAAATCCAAACGTCATTTTAATGTCCAAGTTGTTTAAGAGTTTAAACAACTAAACTTATATTCAGAATAACATAAATAGA
Source organism: Allium cepa (assembly GCA_030765085.1). Lineage (NCBI taxonomy): Eukaryota > Viridiplantae > Streptophyta > Magnoliopsida > Asparagales > Amaryllidaceae > Allium > Allium cepa. Next base: position 559,910,937 of record CM060941.1, on the reverse strand, counting down.
TAGGTGAATCACGTTATCACAATAGATAATTCATATCAACCAATCATCTCACAAACCAGCATTTCACATATCAGAGATATTACGCCCAAATCATCCAATATCAATCATCCAATATCAATCATCCAATATTATTCAATCATCCATAAGTAGGTTTGATTAACTCTTAATCAATTTAATTAACCATTAATTAAATTAATTACTATCCTTTAATCACTAAGAATATCTTAATCCTGCTTCATTGATTTATTACAACTTAATTTATTAATCATTTCTTAATGATCTCCCTTAATTAATCTCCCTTGATTAATTATCTTATAATTACCTTAAGTAATTATTCTTTTATTTAATTACACAAATTAATTTTTCTTAACTATATACTGTAATTAACCTTTAATTACTATGATTAATTACATTAATTAATGATCCTTCATTTACTTCCATTAATTAATCAATTATAATTAATCACATTAATCCTTTATTAATTACAATTAATCATACTTGAATTAATCACTCATTTAATCAACCTTGATTCATTCATTAATTATATTAACTCATTATTCTTATTAATTAATTAAATAATTAACTTGTAACTAATCATCTTATTAATTAGTCTTAATTAATCATAAACAACAATTTACAACTTGTAATTACTTATCTTAGTTAATTAACTTCTTAATTAATTATATAAATCCTTTAATTAATTATATTGATTAATTAATCTCTAATTACTTCATTAAGTGATTATTAATCAATTAAATTAATTAATAATCCTTAATTAATTACTTTAATAATTAATTATATTTTTAATTAATTACATTCAGTAATTAATCTTATATTAATCTCATTAATTAATTAATTAATCAATTTAATTAATTAACTAAATTAATTAAGTAATTAACTCTTAATTACTTTCATTAAGTAATTATCTTCTAATTACTTCCATTAGATGATTACTCCCTTAATTAATTACCTTAACTAGTAATTAATCCCATCATTAATTAACCTTAATTCTTTAATTAATTGCTCTTAAATTAATTAACTTCAAATCAATTATATTAATTAATTCTTTAAATTAATAACATCAAGTGATTATTCCCTAATCACTTCACTCAATTACTTCCATAAGTAATTTCCATTAATTACTTCCATAAGCAATTTTTCTTCTTAATTACATTAAGAAATTCACCATTAATTACTTCATTAAGTAATTACACTTAATTAATTCGTAATTAAGTGATTATTTAAAATTAAACAAACAATTAACTAATCATTTAAAATTAATTAAATAATTAGTTAACATCTTATATTTAAAAATCCTTAATTAATTAAGAAAATCATTTATCTTTATTAATCTTTTACTTATTAACAAACGTATTAATTAAGTATCCTTAAGTTTATAACAATAATAAATTAACCTTATCTATTTCACAAATTAATTATTTGAATTAATCAAATCTTAATAACTTAAAGACAAATTATTTTATTGGTTTACAAATTATAACCTTGACCTTATTTGAAAATAAAGCATTTAAAAAAAATCAATTTTAAAATTTAAAACAATTTAATCATCTAATTAAAACTTATTCATTTTCAATATAATTTGAAAACTTAGTTTTAAAACATTAATTTAAAATTTACTTAAAAACTTTGATTTAATATTTTAAATTCAAAACACTTCTTTTTAAATTAAAATTCAAAGTTTAATTAAGTTAATTACTTTCAAAAACAATCATCTTAAAACATTTAAATTAGAAAATAAATTCAATTAACACTTTTAAAAGTTTGATTAACTTTACTTCAAAGAGCAAGTTTTACTTTTATAAATTTGCTTCCTTTTATAAAAACTTAAACTTTTACTTAACCCAACACAACACAACAGAAAGAAGGCGCGAGTTAATCCTCAATAAACTCATGCCTGCCTTGACATAAATCACCAGAAACTCGAGTACATTCCTCAGTAAAACAAGTTACCCATGAGCAACAACAACAACATCCCTGCTTCGAGAAAAACACGCGAAGAAAACAAGTTCGACCCGAGTCAAACATTTCTTCCCCAACCTTCCTCTCTTCTACCAGATATGTCATTCACGCGTGCACGTTGCACGGCGAACCAAGCGACGCCGACCCTTCCTTCCGCCATCTCCAAGTCGCCGATGACCACGACGTGCCTCACGACCAACCAAAACCATAAAAATGTCGCTACTTTAAAATCGAGCACCATGGCCCCAAACTGGAAACACGACTCGAACGAAAACCTCCCTAATGCTGACGAACCTGACGCCGTTAGACCCTACCAACCTCACCATCGAAACACCTTGACCCCGAGCATCCATTCCCCCTAACGTGATCGCCTCCGGTCCATTACCCACGTTGTAATTGCCTCGACAGCCCAAGCGTACGAAACACAAACTTAAACGCTAGTTCGAACAAATCTGCACAATTCTGCCATAGGAAAAATTCGACAGTAATTTTCCCTTCATCCACGATACCATAGCTAGCTACGACCAAGAATTCAACTCAAATCATCGAGTTGATCATCAGCAATTCATCAAATTGCCGAAAATGGTCATCTCTAAATTCCCAATTGAATATCTAATTAAAAATTCTAAAATGCATGTTAAAAATCATAATTTTTAACTACTAATCCATCTATATAATCCAAAGCAGGAATTAAAGATGTTGATTTTTAACATGGATCAACAATTTACTGTTATTCCAAAATTTTAAACTTATTTACTAAAGTTAAAATCCTAGAATTATTTTAAAAACCATCATCATCCACTAACAAACAACTTTCATTTAATCATCAAAGTCAAATATTGATGTTGTTGGGAGATTATAATTTTTGAATGTAAATCCTGGTCTGAAAACAACAGATAACAGAGTGTTTGTATATACAGATTTATTTACACATATATACATATCTATAAATTCAGTAATATAAACACTGGATTTTTTTTTATGCAACACCAAGATCAAATCACAGATTATCACATGCATTAGAGTCAAAATAAACTTAAACCATTTTTTAAAAATAATTTACTCACCATTTTTTCTATAAGGAGAGCATGTTTTAATTTTCCAGGCCTTGAAAATTTTGTCTGGAAAATGCCTCTGACTGTTTTGCTGAAAAACCTTTGCGTGCCTTCAAATTGTTGATTTAAAGTGTTGAAACTTGCTGCAGACCTTCCATTTGAAATACAGGTTTGAAATTGCAGATTTAATTTCAGATTTCAGCTTCATTTGCTTTTAGTTTATTTTGGTTTATTGATTTAGTTAAGAAAATAGAAGAAAGGAAAGCTTTTGAACTGAGGAAAATGAAAACAGGCTTTCTCTAAACATACATTTATTTATAAACTTTAAATTTTAAAAAAAATGATGATGCCACTTGTTCATTACTTCAAACAAATGTCATCCCAATTCTATTTTAGCTTACAAGTGTTAAAATCCTTGCATAATTGTGTTTAAAAACTTATTATAAAAATAATTACATTATATTTATGTAACATGGACATTTTTATTTATATTCACTTATGTTTACAAACCCTTTAAATTAAAGTGGTATTAAAAAAAGACTTTAATTCAAAACTATATATACATATTTAACCATTTTAATTTAAGCATTTTAAAGAAAACAAAATAAAACTTTGTTTAAATCTTACTTAAACTATCATATTAAAAAATAAATAATTAACTTATTCTTTGAAAACATAGATTTAACTTATGAAAAATATTAATTTTAAAACAAAGCTCCAAATTACAATATATTCATACATATATATTACAATTACAAATTTCATCTTTTATTTTGAAGAAAATATTTTCTACTCACAATTTATGTACCAAATATATATATTATAAATAGAATGTAATTTTATTAGTTTTGAAAGATAAATCCTTATCAATTTTAAATTGTTAGAAAGATATTGATCAATGTTGCCAGATTAAATATTTATTAATCTTTAAAAGATTGAATTTACCAATTTAAATTAAAATTATGAAGGAAAATTATCAAATCAATTTAATTATTAATACAGATTATTAAATTGATATTGCATAAAATTCCAGGTCGTCACGGTTTTAGTCCTCACCATTCTTAAAACTAAAATTTCATAATTATAAAGTATCTTATCTGAAAGTTTTATCTTTAAAAATATAAACTTGGAAACTTTTTTTGTCAATTCAAAAACTTGATTAGTTCCTAAAAGGAGCCATAAAAGTTATTCCTCTTTCTAACCAACTTTTCCATTTTAAGAACTTCCTACAACAGGGATTTATTTCTTTAAAAGATGGACTTGTAATTCAAAACATTTGAAACTCATTTATTAAACCAAACTATATTAAATCAAAATTTCAAAAAGTGCTTAATTCCATAAAAGAAGCAAAATAATTTCTCTTCTCAAACCTTTCTACAACATACAAAGTAATTTTTAATAAATTGTTTTCATACAGATAAACTTATTATATTAAATTCGAAATCAGCATTTATAATTGCATGAAAATATGGCCTGTACTTTTGAAAAGTTCATTGACTACCATTTTAAAGATATATTATTATTATTATTATTCCAAATTTAACTCCTTTATAATGTATTACAAAGATTACAACTTCAATAGTATTTCAAAATAATAGATTTTCTTTATTAGACATTCACTATTTCAAATATATTTCTAGTTACAAGACAATTATTTTAGTAGACTTCAAACCAAAATCTATTTACATGCCTGCTAAATTTCTAACTACAAGTTTTTATATTACCTCAAAAATATACATCAACATCTATTGCTTTATTACTCAAAATGTACCATTACTTAACTAAATTCTTTTTTATAACTTCGTTAAACTCTTATAATCTTTCGCAATCCTTTTCTTATCAGTTCCAATTTATTTCTCCTAACTAATTGGCTCCTACTTCAGCTGTTATTCCTTGTATTTTCCTTATAGTGGAATGTTCCTCCTATCTTAGTTATTTTTAACCTTCTATTCTATATTTCTCAAGTTAATTAAGTTCCATTTTCACTTATTCCCTCTTTTAGAATGAATTTAAAAAAAAGGAACTTTCGAATTTAATAAATATAAGAAAAATCATCGAGTCTAACATATGCTCTATTTTACATTTATTTTAAAACAAAGAATCCCTTTCTCCAAAAATAGACAACTTTTTAACTCGACTAAATTTAAACTAGATTTTCAAAAATGAAAAATCTTTTTTACCAAAACCTTTTAATTAGAAATTTTTGACTTGACAGATTTTTTATTCTTTTTTTTATTATGATTTTTCAATTTTTCTTACTTTTTCATTGAAACAAATTCCTAATAAATCCTTTGAAAAACTCATCTAAAACATTTTAAGGATATTTCGAAAAACCTTTTATCAAATTCTTTCTCATGGGGTTGGATTTAGAAATTGACTTTAATTGTCTTTTCTATTGAACTTTCCTTCTTACCTCCCTAATATTTATAAAAATTCGAATGTCTCTTTGTGGTGATTAATGTACACATTCTTACGGCAACTTTCTCCACTCCTTCTTCACATCTTTCTTTATTCCTATCATTCCTTACTTTCAAATGTTTACAACACATATGTTCTTATCTCCCATCCATTTTCATGCACAGAGCTAGGCCCACTAACCTATGTCTGTGTAATTAAGACTATATAATTTACCATAATGTTATACTCTCTTAAAATATTTAATTACTCCTAACATATTTATTTTCTATTTCTATAAATGTCAGTTGTTTGCAATGAATGGTTATTATTCTATTAAAGACATTTATTCATTCATTCTAATTTTTCCAATTATGCCTTCCCCGCCTCTCCAAAATTACCATAATAATCTTTTTAATTGGTCCATTCATCTCTTTATTAGATTTTTATAACTCCCTATTTATTACACATTTATTGTCTTATTAACTTTGGGGTTACAATCTTTTCCATCTACATTTGATAGTATTATATGTTGAAGTAAAGAATTGCCTAGTGTTTTGTGTATATTTAAAATAACTGTATGTGTGTGTGTGTGTGCATGTGTGTGTGTATAGTAGGATTTTTGAAAAATACTTTCAAAAATAATAAGTACGTTACTCATACGTATACCTATCCCTATTGATCGAGTAACCGAACGGACCTAAATTCTGATCCATTAAAGGTCCATCAAAACTTAGACCCATTCCAAAGCTAGATGTTGATTGGTATAAAGTATAATACAGAGGTATTATCTACATATTTAGAACTCACCGTGGAAGGATAAAATATATTAACAGAACTAGTACCCATTTTATTTAAAAATCATGTCATAAAATCCATAACATAGTGCCAATAACAAGTGTCACATATCTGTAGTACAACATTTTTAGAATACATAATTATTCTTTAGTGGGTACATCAGAAAATAACATAAGTAGATATATAGATAAACCGCCACAAGTTTCCTCCTCGCTTTGCCTTCAGCATCGCCTTTTCTACCCTATGTTATGAGGAGGGATTCAAAACAATATATGTCCAGTGAATAAAAATCCTGAGCCTTACTATTATAGTAATTGGGTAGTATAATTTAAATAGGAATACGTCTTTCGTATATTAGCTTTGATCTTTCTAACTCTAAGTTCAAGGATTTTCCCAATTCCAATTCCATAACTGTTACTCTTACAACCCAATAACCAAATCTATCATTATTAATGTCCTATCAATGCAAGAGATAGTACCTAAATCATTTAATACCTTTTTAATTGGAATTAGGAAGACTCCGACCATTTAATACCCTATTTAAGGCAGTTCCCCCATCATTCAATACTTATCCCAAGGACGACCCCTCAATGGTACTTATATAGATGACATTGCACGGAATCTCTTTTTGATCACTTAATACTTTATATCGAAGTGGACCCTTTTTAAAATATCCAATACCGTGCCTACCCATTAACCTTGACCATTTACTATTTCCGACGTAAGGAAGAGAAGAGCCCTTACGTAGCCACTTAATACCATCAATTCCTAATGTAGATCCTTTGTATTATGACCCGTACCTCATAGTGACACCTCACATTGGTCCGACTATTCGTAGGTACTAGTAACTAGATTAGCTAGCAGTTTTACCCTACAGAATTTGAAACTAACAACACGTCATCCATGGTTACCTATTATAGGCGATGTCTCACATCAGCCCTAAAGTCACACGGCTGATAGCCAGATTAATTAGGCAGAATTCTGTGTGCTTTTAACTGACCTCTCATCCTTATAACTTAGTCATAATTTATAACACTTTCTTAGCATAGTATTACACAAATCACTATATCCATTGTTAAGGCCTTATAAGAAAACTTCTTATTTCACCTCTATAATTTAATTACTTTCCTAAGGGGATTCAACAATAATTAATAGCCTACTAACTACGTGATTAATACGTTATATTTATATGTTATTTACGCTAATTTATATATACACACACACACCCAGTAAATTTCTACATGTATGGAGATTACATCCTAAACTAGCGTTTAAATGTAAAATCTTCAAAAATTATTCAAGTCGCATTTCCATATTAACAAATTACCGTAAATCCAATATACATTGTTCAATCAACAGACTTATATAGAAATAGAATCCAATCCCAATTTATTTTATACTAAAACAGCAGAATAAATCAATATTAGAAACTTATAATTTACATACTGTTACTTGCTAATCAACTTCTTTTTAAATGAAATTAGATAAAGGAAATTTCTATTCAAATTGTGGAAATAGGCGGTACAAACCACAAATAAGAATTCACAGCTTACACACAATTTTCTAATCAAAATCCTTAATCAGATCCAAGAAAAAAGAAAAGAATTGAAATAGAAGATAAAACATTGAAATTATAAAATCAACACAAATTCCGTTATTTTAGTATAAAAAAATTGATATTCTAACCTAAGAATTAATGTTTTGGTTTGGGGAAATTTTGGGGGGTTTGTGCGATGTTTTCGTAAATCAAAATTCCCTAAAGCATATATCAAATCCAAATTGCACTATTCAAATACTAAAATAGAAAGACTAATATTTGCACTCACAACAAGTCCTTACCTCTTTCTCATTTTGGATTTGTCATGCCTTCAACAATCTCTTTCAGTTCTTCCCTTCCAGATATATTCAGTGAGGGATTTGCATACACAGATTAAATTCATAATTTGAGGGATTGGGAGAGTAAAATTAGAAATAAAATAATAAACATTTAGAGTCTGATACCTAAAAATCTAAAGAATTTTTTTGAATCTTTGAATAGCGAAAGTACTTCGCTTGGTTCCCCAAAATAATTTTTGAACAAAAATGAGGGGGCTAAGCTCTTATTTGTAGTGGCTGGAATGTACCAAAACCATTGAAATTAAGTCAGTTTAAAATTAAAAAAAATCGGATCTTTAACTGTTGCAAACAAATCCTAGCTACCACACGACAACCGGTCAACCCCCCGATCCTACCGGTCGACCGTTTCATTTATTTTAGGAACTATTTATTCTGCCTTGTTTTTATTTATTCATTACCTCGATTAATTCCTTAACGTTAACTTTAACGATTACGTAACTCCCAAGTCTAATTACTGTTAGTTTTTAAATTTCAAATTTGGGAATAATTTAATTCTTTGAATTCGAATTCTGTTTAAATTATTTTAAATCAAAAAACTTCAAACATCCATAACTATTCCATTTGAGCTCGTTTTTAGCCTTTTATGCATGGAAGTTGAACAAAAAAATGCCATGAACGCAATGGCATAACTTACTTGGTAAAATTCTGACTTTTGCAAAATTTTCTTTTTTGCCTTATCTTATTTAATTAATTTATCTAATTTATTTGTTCCTTATTAATTTTTGCGGGGTGTTACATTCACCTTTATTCCTAGCTCCTCGGGTAAACCTTATACCATGTGTGCATATATAATTTTATATTATTCAATTAATGATATTGTAAATTTCATAATATTATGATCATTTTTAAGGTATGGATCCAAAAACAAAGGGTCTTCTTATGAACATGGGTTGGTTTGCTAGCCATATTGAAATTAAAAAGCATGAACAGAAAAATGCGGCCTAAAGAGAGAGAAATTGTTAAGGAAGAGCACCAAAACGCTATGATAATGGAGGATATTTAGAGGAGGATAGGTCTAATTTCATCTGGTGGTCCATCTTCCTCTCATACTCTGGGGAGAAGATGCCTTTGGGTAGAGGCAATGACTGAGATTCTTTCAAATGTACCCAAACACGTTCTTGGTCCCAATGTCAAATTTCCATGGAAGAAGTCTATAGCTAGATGGAAGTTCTCATCGCAATCCTTCTCCTTCATGATCCAAGCCGATTAGTGCTCGTTATGGTTCAAATCCTAGAGATTTGTTATCATCGTTGGTTCCTCAACATACATCACCTATCTCTTCCACTTTTGGGATCCAGTTTGATTTGAGAATTACTAAAACAGCCCACATCCATATCCATACCACCAAAGAGTATTACTACATAATATTATATGGTATTATGGAGAATAAGGCGATATTGGACTTATATACATGAATATTCCCTTGGTCTAACACTGGTATGTATTTCGAGATTGAATATATAACTCGGTTATAGGTGTCATAAGTTGAAGTGGACATGCACATCATAATTCCCTTCAGGAGTTTATCGGTCCAACAAGTTCTCCTAATATATTCAAAAAAAATAACTTACCTATACATACACGGTATCAACACAAAGAAATAAACACGTGTCTCCAGGATAGAACAGTGTATTATATATAGTAAATGATAGAGAATAGAACGTCGGTATCGTAGCGATAAAGTACAATATGTAATATACAAGAGACAGTGTGAAAACAGAATATCACAAATGTCCACTATCTCAAACAAAATACAAAGTATACTGTTATCCCATTTTTTGGTCAAAACTAGAATATCAACAAACTGGCAAGGAATGATGGATGTCGGGATTGAAAATCGATTGGAAGCGAGGCAAGAGTTCGTTCGGTATTCGAACTCCCCCTGGTTCATTCGGCATTCTCGGATCCGAAGGCTCATTCGGCATTCTCGAATATGAAGGGATCATTCGGCATTCTATAAGCTCCATTCGGTAGTACCCTCACCGAACCACCACCTCTCCACGCCACTGCCGAATCACCCCTGCCTCCATTCCACTGCCGAATCACCCTTGTCTCCACTACCTACCGAACCAACCATACCGAACCAGCTGCCAGACTAACTACTGCCGAACCAACCTCCTCTACCTACCATACTACCGAACCAACCACCGGTCCAGCTCCATCTCCACGCTACCACCGGTCCAACCCACCACTGAACCCCTATCTCCACTACCTGCCGAATCACCCATGTTACTACTCACCGCCGAACCAAGACGCTGCCGAACCAGAATGCTGCAAGGCCAGATTGCATCAGCCCAAGCCCACCAGCAGCTATATACATCCAAGACCTCCGCCCCCAGCCTCACTCTATAAATAAAGGGGCAGGGGTACAACAATGGAGGAGAAGTTTGAGAGCTCAAACCTGGAAGGAACTTTCAAACAACTTTCATACACTTGTACTACAAGCTTTGTACTCGTAATCGGATTGGAAAAGGAGAATAACATATAAAGTGGACGTAGGCACATTTTGGCCGAACCACTATAAATCTGTGTGTCTTTTACAGTTCAGTCCCTGCTTTTTACGTATTTTCATAAACCACCTAAATCATTACGAACAACATAAAATCAACTAAATCATACAACTTGGAGTTGTTTGCCCATCTTTTGTGCAAACGTATTTGGGTTATTTGCTGAGATCTGTGATTTGTGTTTGAATATCGCTGATTTATATTCATACACTGGTGCTTTCACGGTATTGGGTGTTTGTGACCATTTTTTACGCAAACATTTTGGTGCTTTCACTGAGAAGGACCAGCACCCGCTACATCAGATAGAAGTTTGGATTTGGAAGACAATGACTAGGCAAAACAGTAGAAGGCTAAGGGCTGAGAGAAGCCAACAAGGAGGAAGTCAACAAGCATCCTCCGGAGGTGAGGAAGGACCGGCTTCGATCTACATAACCCGGGATGAAATGGAAGCCATAACAAATTCACTGCAAGAGAGGTTATTGAAAAGTCAACAGGAAATGATGCAAACTTTCTTGGAGCAAATGAGAGCTGCAGGGATGCAGAACTTAGGAACAGCTACAACGGCTGTGGATGCAGGACAAGAAGCTAGGGTTACGGAACCCAATGAAGGACAGGATACGGAGCCAGGTGGCAATCAATAAGGGCTTGGGGGCAGGTCCACAGGATTCAACACAGGAGAACCTTTGGAAGGAGTTCAACAGGCTAGAACCAACGTTGCTACTAACGAGCTACACGAAGAGTATGTACCGGAGTTCCCTCGGGGCAACCTCCGATAGACAACGGTGGATTGGTAGATATAATCAGGAAGACTGTGCGAGGTGGTTTGACCAACGGAGACTTGGAAGGAGTAAACAGGAGTCCGTTCACTCGGGAAATAAGGATGGCTCAGAATCCACCTAAGTTCAAGCTACCTAGCGTGGAGGTATACAATGGCAAGGAAGACCCTACGGATCACTTGATGAGATACACCAGACACATGGAGGTGCTGGGTGTTATCCCATTTTTTGGTCAAAACTGGAATATTGATGTGGTGTGCATTTCCACCGCGACCGAACCAAGAAGAAGCAGCCAGCAAGCGTATAAGAGCCTGGGATTCAAGGATAAAAGTCCAGTTGGTACCAAAGGTTCAACGTTTCATTCGGCAATGATCTCATTCGGCATTCAAGGAGCATTGGTTCATCCGGCATGGGCTCATTCGGCGCTTTCGGCACTCTTCATTCGGCATTCCCAACTCCCTACCGGTCCACCATACTCCTACTGCCGGTCCACCATACTCCTACTGCCGGTCCACCATACTCCTACTACCGGTCCACAATACTCCATCACCGAACCAGCTCCCAGACACCCCCACCGAACCAACATCTTTCCACCCTCTACCGAATATGCCTCCGGATCAACCACTCCAAGTACAGCCGAACCAAACTTCGCCGAACCGAATATGCCAGGCCAGATTGCTTCAGCCCAGGCCCACCAGCAGCTATATACTCCCAGGACCTCTGCCCCCTGCCTCACTCTATAAATAGAGGGGCAGGGGTACAACAATGGTAGACAAGTTTGAGAGCTCAAACCTGGAAGGAACTTTCAAACAACTTTCATACATTTGTATTACAAGCTTTGTACTTGTAATCGGATTGGAAAAGGAGAATAACATATAAAGTGGACGTAGGCATATTTTGGCCGAACCACTATAAATCTGTGTGTCTTTTACAGTTTAGTCCCTGCTTTTTACGTATTCACATAAACCACCTAAATCACTACGAACAACATAAAATCAACTAAATCATACGACTTGGAGTTGTTTGCCCATCTTTTATGCAAACGTATTTGAGTTATTTGCTGAGATCTGTGATTTGTGTTTGAATATCGCTGACTTATATTCATACACTGGTGCTTTCACGGTATTGGGTGTTTGTGACCATTTTTCACGCAAACATTTTGGTGCTTTCACTGAGAACAACCAGCTCCCGCTACATCGGATAGAGGTTTAGATTTGGAAGACAATGACTAGGCAAAACAGTAGAAGGCTAAGGGCTGAGAGAAGCCAACAAGGAGGAAGTCAACAAGCATCCTCCGGAGGTGAGGAAGGACCGGCTTCGATCTACATAACCCGGGATGAAATGGAAGCCATAACAAATTCACTGCAAGAGAGGTTGTTGAAGAGTCAACAGGAGATGATGCAAACTTTCTTGGAGCAAATGAGAGCTGCAGGGATGCAGAACTTAGGAACAGCTACAGCGGCTGTGGATGCAGGACAAGAAGCTAGGGTTGTGGAACCCAATGGAGGTCAGGACACAGAGCCAGAAGGCAATCAACAAGGACTTGGGGGCAGGCCTACAGGATTCAACACAGGAGAACCTTTGGAAGGAGTTCGACAGGCTAGAACCAACGTGGCTGCTAACGAGCCACACGAAGAGTATGTACCGGAGTTCCCTCGGGGGCAACCCCCGACAGACAACGGTGGATTGGTAGATATAATCAGGAAGACTGTGCGAGGTGGTTTGACCAACGGAGACTTGGAAGGAGTAAATAGGAGTCCGTTCACTCAGGAAATAAGGATGGCTCAGAATCCACCTAAGTTCAAGCTACCTAGCGTGGAGGTATACAATGGCAAGGAAGACCCTACGGATCACTTGATGAGATACACTAGACACATGGAGGTGCTGGGGGCATCGGAGGAGGTGATGGCCCGATGCTTCCCTTTGTACTTGACGGACTTAGCTGCGATGTGGTTCAGGCAGCTGGAAGAAGGATCTATCAGGACTTGGAGGGAATTGGTGGAAAGGTTTTTGGGACAGTTTCGGGTTCATGTCAAGAGACCGAAGAACGTGATGACATTGACATCGGTAAGGCAAAGGATGGATGAATCGCTTAGAGCTTTTCTAACTCGATTCAGCGCCGCAGTTGCTTCGGTGGATCGGCCCGATCCATCGATGGTTTTAATGGCAGCAGTATCAGGAGTCAGGGAGAACTCGGATTTCAAGGTATCTTTGATACGAGATCCCCCACGGAATCTCGACGAATTCTTTCATGAGGCAGAAAGGTTCCTTCGACAAGAAGATGCGAGTACGGATTTAAAGTCGAAAAAGGTTAATGCGGTTGGGGTAGGAGGACCATCCAGCAACGGTTCGAATAAAGACAAAGGAAAAAGGAAGTTGGACGATGATTCTGGAAATGCTAGGAAGCAATGGAAGGATCCAAAGTTTTCCACATACACAGGATTGAACGAGACACTGGAGCGGATATACCTGGATACTCGAAATCGCCTTCACTACCGGAGGCCGGCTAGGAGAGAACCAACAGAACGGGAAAGGACATCAGGAAGGCACTGCCTCTTCCATGATTTGGATGGACACGACACCAACAGCTGCAGGCACTTAAAGGACATAATTGAGGAACATGTAAGGAATGGACAACTGCCACAATATGTTGGACCTCGGGATGCAACGGCGAGGCAGGAACAACTGCCGCCTACCTCAAGCTACGATGGTGGGAGGCCCAGGAATGATGGTCGGTTGATCGTCCCTTGACCAGGTTAATATGAAATAAGTAGCAAACTATTGGCAAGCAACCAAGTCATTTACACATGTACGGGGACGGAGATAGCCCCTAGGCATGCTCTGAATGATAATAAATTGCCATGCTGTGGTTTGTGAAATTTATCTTTTGCTTTTGGATTGGACACTGCTTTTCTTTTTGGTTTTCGGTTTTGGAGCTTCGATTGAGCTCCTGGTTTTTCTTGCTTTTTGATTTGGATTTTCCTTTGGATGATCGTTTTCGGTTTTGGATGCTGGGTTGGATTTCTGGTTTTCTGGTTTTGGATTCGGATTTTGGATTTGGATTCTGGATTTGGATTTTGGATTTGGATGTTGAATTGGATTTTGATTGGATTTTTATCTGACTTTTGATAAACGGTCGTCGGGTATGGATTATGCCTGACAAGGGGTGGGTCGCTTTGCCCGAACGTGGTAAATTGACTCATTCAGGTCGTCGAGTATGGACTATGCTCGGCAAGGGTCCGGAGTGACCAGGATTCGGCCTAGGACTTAGGCCCTATATTATCAATCGTTATTTTCAGGTCGTTGAGTATGGACTATGCTCGGCAAGGGTCCGGAGAGACCAGGATTCGGCTTAGGACTTAAGCCATGGCATTGTACAGCGCCCAGGGACACTGGGCCAAGGTCGTCAAGTGTGGACTGCGCTTGGCAAGAACCCGGAGAGGTTAGCTCAACGTCCAGGGACACTGGACCAAGATCGTCAAGTGCGAATTGCGCTTGGCAAGGACCCGGAGAGGTTAGCTCAACGTCCAGGGACACTGGACCAAGATCGTCAAGTGCGAATTGCGCTTGGCAAGGACCCGGAGAGGTTAGCTCAACGTCCAGGGACACTGGACCAAGATCGTCAAGTGTGAATTACGCTCGACAAGAACACAAGGAGGCTAGCGTAACGTCCAGGGACACTGGATCACGACCGTCAAGTGTGGATTGCGCTTGGCAAGAGCCCGGAGAGGTTATAAATTTGGACCGCGACCCAAAGAGGTCCTGGATTCGGTTGTTGGCTATTGGATAAGGATGGTTTGGGACTCTGCTGTCGAGTTCGGATGGACATGGAATTGGCTCAAGCTTTGGTTATTGGATTTGGAACTGGATATCAACTCGGAGCAGTCAAGGATGATCTACTCTGGCAATATGGCTATTGACTTTGGATATTGGATTCGGGACTATTCAAAACACGTCTTGTTATCACAAGGCATGTTTTGGGGGGCAAAGTGTTATCCCATTTTTTGGTCAAAACTGGAATATTGATGTGGTGTGCATTTCCACCGCGACCGAACCAAGAAGAAGCAGCCAGCAAGCGTATAAGAGCCTGGGATTCAAGGATAAAAGTCCAGTTGGTACCAAAGGTTCAACGTTTCATTCGGCAATGATCTCATTCGGCATTCAAGGAGCATTGGTTCATCCGGCATGGGCTCATTCGGCGCTTTCGGCACTCTTCATTCGGCATTCCCAACCTACTGCCGGTCCACCATACTCCTACTGCCGGTCCACCATACTCCTACTGCCGGTCCACCATACTCCTACTACCGGTCCACAATACTCCATCACCGAACCAGCTCCCAGACACCCCCACCGAACCAACATCTTTCCACCCTCTACCGAATATGCCTCCGGATCAACCACTCCAAGTACAGCCGAACCAAACTTCGCCGAACCGGATATGCCAGGCCAGATTGCTTCAGCCCAGGCCCACCAGCAGCTATATACTCCCAGGACCTCTGCCCCCTGCCTCACTCTATAAATAGAGGGGCAGGGGTACAACAATGGTAGACAAGTTTGAGAGCTCAAACCTGGAAGGAACTTTCAAACAACTTTCATACATTTGTATTACAAGCTTTGTACTTGTAATCGGATTGAAAAAGGAGAATAACATATAAAGTGGACGTAGGCATATTTTGGCCAAACCACTATAAATCTGTGTGTCTTTTACAGTTTAGTCCCTGCTTTTTACGTATTCACATAAACCACCTAAATCACTACGAACAACATAAAATCAACTAAATCATACGACTTGGAGTTGTTTGCCCATCTTTTATGCAAATGTATTTGAGTTATTTGCTGAGATCTGTGATTTGTGTTTGAATATCGCTGACTTATATTCATACACTGGTGCTTTCACGGTATTGGGTGTTTGTGACCATTTTTTACGCAAACACTGGGGGCATCAGAGGAGGTGATGGCCCGATGCTTCCCTTTGTACTTGACGGACTTAGCTGCGATGTGGTTCAGGCAGCTGGAAGAAGGATCTATCAGGACTTGGAGGGAATTTGTGGAAAGGTTTTTGGGACAGTTTCGGGTTCATGTCAAGAGACCGAAGAACGTGATGACATTGACATCGGTAAGGCAAAGGATGGATGAATCGCTTAGAGCTTTTCTAACTCGATTCAGTGCCGCAGTTGCTTCGGTGGATCGGCCCGATCCATCGATGGTTTTAATGGCAGCAGTATCAGGAGTCAGGGAGAACTCGGATTTCAAGATATCTCTGATACGAGATCCCCCACGGAATCTCGACGAATTCTTTCATGAGGCAGAAAGGTCCCTTCGACAAGAAGATGCGAGTACGGATTTAAAATTGAAAAAGGTTAATGCAGTTGAGGTGGGAGGACCATCCAGCAATGGTTCGGATAAAGACAAAGGAAAAAGGAAGTTGGACGGTGATTCTGGAAATGCTAGGAAGCAATGGAAGGATCCAAATTTTTCCACATACACAGGATTGAACGAGACACTGGAGCGGATATACCTGGATACTCGAAATCGCCTTCACTACCGGAGGCCGGCTAGGAGAGAACCAACAGAATGGGAAAGGACATCGGGAAGGCACTGTCTCTTCCATGATTTGGATGGACACGACACCAACAGCTGTAGGCACTTAAAGGACATAATTGAGGAGCATGTGAGGAATGGACAGCTGCCACAATATGTTGGACCTCGGAATGCAACAGCGAGGCAGGAGCAACCGCCGCCTGCCTCAAGCTACGATGGTGGGAGGCCCAGGAATGATGGTCGGTTGATCGTCCCTTGACCAGGCTAATATGAAATAAGTAGCAAACTATTGGCAAGCAACCAAGTCATTTACACATGTACGGGGACGGAGATGGCCCCTAGGCATGCTCTGAATGATAATAAGCTGCGATGCTATGGTTTGTGAAATTTATCTTTTGCTTTTGGATTGGACACTGCTTTTCTTTTTGGTTTTCGGTTTTGGAGCTTGGATTGAGCTCCTGGTTTTTCTCGCCTTTTGATTTGGATTTTCCTCTGGACGATTATTTTCAACTTTGGATGCTGATTTGGATTTCTAGTTTTCTGGTTTTGGATTTGGATTTTGAATTTGGATTCTGGATTTGGATTTTCGGATTTGGATTCTGGATTTGGATTTTGGATTTGGATTTGGATTTTGGATTGGATTTTGATTGGATTTTTATCTGATTTTTGATAAAAGGTCGTCGGGTATGGATTATGCCTGGCAAGGGGTGAGTCGCTTTGCCCGAACGTGGTAAATTGACTCATTCAGGTCGTCGAGTATGGACTATGCTCGGCAAGGGTCCGGAGTGACCAGGATTCGGCCTAGGACTTAGGCCCTATATTATCAATTGTTATTTTCAGGTCGTCGAGTATGGACTATGCTCGGCAAGGGTCCGGAGAGACCAGGATTCGGCTTAGGACTTAAGCCATGGCATTGTACAGTGCCCAGGGACACTGGGCCAAGGTCGTCAAGTGTGGATTACGCTTAGCAAGAACTCGGAGAGGTTAGGTCAACGTCCAGGGACACTGGACCAAGATCGTCAAGTGTGAATTGCGCTTGGCAAGAACCCGGAGAGGTTAGCTCAACATCCAGGGACACTGGACCAAGGTCGTCATGTGTGGATTACGCTCGACAAGAACACGAGGAGGCTAACTTAACGTCTAGGGACACTGGATCACGACCGTCAGGTGTGGATTGCGCTTGGCAAGAGCCTGGAGAGGTTATGGATTTGGATATCGACCCAGAGAGGTCCTGGATTCGGTTATTGGCTATTGGATAAGGATGGTTTGGGGCTCGGTTGTCGAGTTCGGATGGACATGGAATTGGCTCAAGCTTTGGTTATTGGATTTGGAATTGGATATCGACTCGGAGCAGTCAAGGATGATCTACTCTGCCGATATGGCTATGGACCTTGGATATTGGATTCGGAACTATTCAAAACACGCCTTGTTATCACAAGGCACGTTTTGGGGGGCAAAGTGTTATCCCATTTTTTGGTCAAAACTAGAATATCAACAAACTGGCAAGGAATGATGGATGTCGGGATTGAAAATCGATTGGAAGCGAGGCAAGAGTTCGTTCGGTATTCGAACTCCCCCTGGTTCATTCGGCATTCTCGGATCCGAAGGCTCATTCGGCATTCTCGAATATGAAGGGATCATTCGGCATTCTATAAGCTCCATTCGGTAGTACCCTCACCGAACCACCACCTCTCCACGCCACTGCCGAATCACCCCTGCCTCCATTCCACTGCCGAATCACCCTTGTCTCCACTACCTACCGAACCAACCATACCGAACTAGCTGCCGGACTAACTACTGCCGAACCAACCTCCTCTACCTACCATACTACCGAACCAACCACCGGTCCAGCTCCATCTCCACGCTACCACCGGTCCAACCTACCACCGAACCCCTATCTCCACTACCTGCCGAATCACCCATGTTACCACTCACCGCCGAACCAAGACGCTGCCGAACCAGAATGCTGCAAGGCCAGATTGCATCAGCCCAAGCCCACCAGCAGCTATATACATCCAAGACCTCCGCCCCCAGCCTCACTCTATAAATAAAGGGGCAGGGGTACAACAATGGAGGAGAAGTTTGAGAGCTCAAACCTGGAAGGAACTTTCAAACAACTTTCATACACTTGTACTACAAGCTTTGTACTCGTAATCGGATTGGAAAAGGAGAATAACATATAAAGTGGACGTAGGCACATTTTGGCCGAACCACTATAAATCTGTGTGTCTTTTACAGTTCAGTCCCTGCTTTTTACGTATTTGCATAAACCACCTAAATCATTACAAACAACATAAAATCAACTAAATCATACAACTTGGAGTTGTTTGCCCATCTTTTGTGCAAACGTATTTGGGTTATTTGCTGAGATCTGTGATTTGTGTTTGAATATCGCTGATTTATATTCATACACTGGTGCTTTCACGGTATTGGGTGTTTCTGACCATTTTTTACGCAAACATATACCAATACATCACAAAGTCATACATACAATGATGCTATGTAATATAAATAGATATGCAATAATATATTGTAACACTATGCCTAAATATCACGAGCTGGTCTTTTCCTCCCTAAACCTAAATGTCTTGAACTGACTTGAGTATTACGTAAATAACACATGGGTCAGACTATGTCTAAATGTACTTATGATATACATAAGTATCTCAGCATATGCACGGTATAATAATATGATAAAAAACATCAAATAACTCAAGACAACAACCATTATGAATATATGCATAAAGATGTCATCACCTATATAAAATCATATCAAACATAAATTCATAGAAATAATATCAAATGAGTGAATCATCCAAAAGTAAAATCATCATGAAAGTCCAAAAATAATCGATACATGAGATATCATTAAGTATAGCTAGGCTAGCATAGAATAATGCCCAAGTAGAACCCTCAATCTCAAATAATCAGAATATCACCATCATCAATATAATACAACCCCCCTAAAATAAAATCATATACAATAAAAGATATGATGATCAACTATATTTTGGATGCCTATCAAAGGTATAATCATATTTCCTCATATAGAAATAACCCATTTGGTGATGGGAGTTGACTGTACGACAGACGCTAGGCCCCAAGTTGAGTCATATCTTAACATATGGGTTGTCCAACCCATATCTATACTTGAGTGAGGTGTGTCAATAGTACATGTTAATCTATCGCTCCATTAGAACTAGAAGGGAGAGTGATGGCCATCTGCCTGCTCCAGAAGCACACGGGCTACCCACCTGAATCCGCTCCTACAGTCTTTAGCCACCTCCACGGTAATCGTGACAACATCCACCGGTGTGCTCATCACTACAGGGACTCGGTCCCGACCTAGCTCTAGCCTCAATGGTAACAAACTACCAGCCTAGGTGAAAGAAGGGACCAAGGGTTAACCACCCTGTTTTCAAAACTATAGTGTGTCACATATCTTGGTACGACCCTACAATCAGGCCACTAGGATGGATGTTAGCCGTTTGGTTCTCTCCGACACTAATAATAGAAGTGCATCATGATAGACAAAAACATAGTATCTACATATATATAGGCACCCGCCTAGCTCAAACCCATGAGCATCACCTCACATAAGTATTATCTTAATATCATTGTTCCCGTCACATGATTGGCATTTATAATAAATAATCGAATAAATATCACAATAGCGTTTCAAACCACCGATGATACTTAATCATTTATTTATCAATAAATTACACTCAATCTCCATAATATTCTATATATCGAGTCTATAGAATAGTAGAAGAAAATTATCGAAAGTCCCAGACCAGACGGAATTATAACCACATTTATTCAGGTTCCTTGTTACACGGAATTATAATCAATAGTAATAAAAGATTAAATTTTGTAAAGAAGATTCAATTTATATACAAACAATAAAACTTCTTAAAACAATTATGTATATAATTATACTATATATTATTGAATCTTAAAAACATTTACATGTTAAATATTCTCAATCTAAAACGATCGAGCATTGATGCTGTTTCAATATCCTATGATCTTATCCTATCAAATAACGACAACCTTTGGGCTCTGTTGGTCCAAAACAACTCTTGAGATCAAAGTGTTTCTAGTCAATCACGATACCCTATGTAGCCAACTACATGTGGTGATCCATCCTCAACCATAGACCAACCTTCTTGCCATTAATTCAATGCGACCCGTTAAAACTTCCTGAATTAAAATTTTGGGATAACCCTAGGCCTTGCTATGCTTAATTCTAAAACATGTTTTAAATCCCAACCTCCAACAGCTTACTACCATTCCAGCAAATGCAAAAGCTATTGATTACATTACAAATGGCTACCCAAACCTACCTTACTCAAGCTTTTCTTTTATTCGTGAGTTATGGACAAGGATCTCGGCCACTCCCTTTAGATGACTCTCTGCGTGATGTCTTATGGTTTTCAAGGTATAGGAGACTAAGCTCTGCAGCCACTTACCATTATCCCATGAGCAATAGTCAAATCTTTCCATAGTCGATGAGAATATGTAATTCTGGGGGTGATATGAAAAATAACTTTATCTCATGGAAAATAATTTTTAATACGATTCAAACTAAAGACTAGCTTCACAGGATTGGGGTTGTTGATAATGCTCAATATGTATTATCTAACTCTGGGATTGAAATAAATATGCATCCTTTCTTTGCTTGCAAGTTTACAAATGCTACCTGGACCACCCTCCTTTATCAATGGGAACTTTCATAGGCCATCGCTTACCTCAAGAATTGAATGATTAAATATATTCTGGGGATTATTCTAAAGAGATTTTTTCATGCCATCTGGTCTGATAGAAATGCTCGAAATTTCTCAAGCAGATTTAGAGCTGAAACTGTCATGCTTCGCATGATCCACTGCCAGGTGATAAGAGACTTGAGGAGAATGCGAGCTGTGCAACATCTGCGAGCTGTGCAACATCCCATGGATAGAACATGTGTTGGGTAATTGAAGACCATGTACGAACTGCCTATTTTGTCCCTAGGCTTGCTGTTTTTTCCTTTTCATCTCTCTAGGCCCTTTATTC
Organism: Allium cepa; assembly: GCA_030765085.1. NCBI lineage: Eukaryota > Viridiplantae > Streptophyta > Magnoliopsida > Asparagales > Amaryllidaceae > Allium > Allium cepa. Next base: position 559,888,935 of record CM060941.1, on the reverse strand, counting down.
TTTGGCCTAGACCCTTCTGTATAGTTCTTTCAATATAATATACATGCTAGCTCCCTTAGCCTTTTACCATTCAAAAAAATAGTTCCATACACTTTCTTTATATAATATCAAAACAAAGATTTAAACACTAAAGTTCATTTTCAAATTATATATTATTTAAAGTTCCTAAAATCACTATTCACGCTAAATAAAATTTATAGAAGTTTTCTCAAGACTTTCATAGTTAAATACTATTTTTAGATAAATATACAATCTTCAAAATTAATTTCTTTTTAATCCAAAATATATAGTGTCACTCAAAACCTTACTTTTGTATTCAAATTCATTAATAACTATATTTAATTCACTTAATAACATTTAAAAGTCATTTCATAAATTTGCATAATTACAAAATATTTTATTGTTATTTTTAAAACTGTGTAGAGCATAAAAATCATGTCAAAAGGTCGATCAATACAGGTCGACCGGTGGCGGTCGACCTATAGATGCCCTCGATCGTGATTTCTAGAAGCCCTAAATCGATCGTCTTGGCTTCAATTTCTCCACCTTGTTGCTATTCTCTTCTCCAATTCGATGCACACACTACTATTCATCTATACATCAGTTCAGATATGGCAATATGCATTCAAATATCATATAAAATTCTTGATTAATTAATAAAAGGCAAATTTTCATTTGATAGTAATTGTTCTTCCATAATAACACAAGCACACGAATTATATTCCAGACATATTGAAATCTAGATATACATAGATTGTGAGTTAGATCTAACCTTAACTAGCCAAACTTTAAACTCATCCTAACTCATCTTACAATTTTACTGTAAATTTTCCAATGCTCCAAAAATTGATCAAAATCCTTATGTCTCCTTGTCTTATGGTGTAGTATGGTGTTGAGATGCTTAGCTCCCAATTTCATAAATTTTGATAATTTATTTAATTTATTAGACTTTATTGAAGAGGGGTATGAAAATTCATTCTTGTTTTTGAAGTCAGGAAGTAGAAAGATGAGAGTCAAGCATTGTTTCATTAAGTGGAACGTTATTTCTAGAATGATGAGGAGAAGTGAAGTATAGAAAATAATAAGAAGGATTTATGTATTTTGGGCTTAGGCTTTATATAGGCTATCAAGCTACTAATTCTTTCTTTTCTTTTCATTGTAAAACTATTTTCCACTCAACTCAAATCACTATTAAATCTCAAATAATAGTTATATTTACATCACTAAAGTGTTTACCTAACATTATAAAATTTTATAGAATTTATTTCCTATAAATTCATTTTATTTTAATTATTTATTCAAAATGTCACAGTTAGCTTACTTCATTAAAATTTTATTTATTAATTCGATTCAACTATAATTTCCACATTAAAATTATCCATTACTTAAATCTTCATTTTTCATCCATTCTATAATTTTATGAAACAACTACTTTCATATTCTAACTCATTTTAATTTAATTACCTCATATTTGCATTTTAAACCCATTTACTAAACTAATTCGAAAATTTCCTTATTCAAATAATTTTTCCCTTTATAAATATATTTCTAATCTTATTTACTATTATTATCAAAATATATAAAAATAATTCAATCGCTTTTACTATCATTTAAAATTTAAGACATTAATATTACTCTAAAATATTTAAATACTCTATTTATTAACAAATCACAACTTTAAAACATTTAAATTTCCAAAATAATATATTCCATAATTACTTTAAAATTTCCCAAAACAATTAGATTTCATCAATAAATAATTTCTCATCTAATTTTAATAGTTCTAGATAATTCAAAATTATTACTACTTTAATCTCTTAAAAATGCATTTTATTTAATTGAATCACCCTTATTAGTTTTAATTAATTACTTTCCAACATCGGGTTGTGGTAGACTTCCAACTTAAGAAAATTGCATCAACAAAATTTCTCCTTAGGGTAAATATATAACTAAGCCGATAATTCCTAGTTTAACTACATTTACACTTCATTTTTAAATATAATACAAACAACCTTTAATGTAAACTCACGATACTCTATCTTTACTATCTCAGAATGGCACGCTTGACGATCTACATCGACCCGTCAAGCATTAAATAGAGCAACACAAAATTGGTGATTGAAGCTTTCATCGGTGGCTTATTTCAGGACTCAAATTCATTTTCCTTGCCCAATGTTTATAATTATAGATTTTGAGTTTCAAATAAACTTATTTAGAAGATATCAACATTTTCACAAACAACCAAAAATGTATTTCTTACATATTGGAACTTTGGGGACGTGTAGAGTAACCTCAATGGAATGAAAATGTCTTCGAATTTACAACACCCAATGCATTACAAAAAATTTCATACCAATTCTTAAACAAATTCTCTCATACATTTATAAATAATAAATATATCAATTATCTTCAAAATAAAAATATTTAACACACAAATCACTCTTTAAAGATGTTAATAAATAATAATCGGCTAATCTCTTTCTGTTTAAAAATATGTTTACGAACGTCAACATTTACCTTTACATAATTAAAAAATAATTCATCTTGAATAACGTGCTTTCCAAGTACTTTTCTTAAAATTTTCATTTTATAAATAATTTAAACACTTTCCAAAATTTGGAATTCCTTCAACTAATTTTAAAGTAATTCAACTAAATAAATCGTTTTCCTAAAATTTTCGCTTCACAATTTAATGTAAATGCTTTTCGAAACATTTTTTCAAACTTACCAATATTAATTACCAAAAGTACTCTTATTTACGATTTTGAAAACTAGTTCACATAAATACCCTTCATAAATTTAGAAAACAAACAACTTTTCAATTAAAATACTAAAATTTCAAAATTTCTAAATATTTACCTTTTTGTCAAAAATCGTAATACATACATACATACTATAGAGGACTATTAAACCCACGTATAAGTTTAACACTTTAAAATTAGAAAAACTACACTTCTTTCCAAAATAAGTCTTCTAAATATTTCCATCAAATATTATAACTTTACAATCTTCAGATTGTAAAATTATTATAATCTACTTCATAAAAATTTATTTTCCAATCAAATGAAAAATTATTAAAATCTGATCATTATTCAACTTTTAATTTCCTTCCAAATTAAATTTCACTTTGAAATTAAAATTAATCAAATTTTATCTTTTAGTAATTAGTAATATACATAAACAAAAGAAACTATCTTTCTCTTAAAATGTTTTATTATAACAAACTTTAATTTAAATACATTTTCAAAGTTTCTTTTCATATTGACTTTGCAAATCCATTTTATTGTATAATATATCTCTATATCGCTTTAATATAATCTTTACTAACACTTATCAATACAATAATACACACTTTCTTTATAAAACTTTTCCTCAATCCCAAAATATTAAATTCATGAAACCAAATTTTTCTAAAATATCTCATTATCACAAAATCAAAATATCTAAAGCTAGGTAATTTTATTCCAAATATAAATGAATTATATTTTCATTTATTGTAAATTCTTTCAATTAGAAACTCCTATATATAAATTTCATTTCTTACTGCACACTATTATAATTGTATTCTAATTTTTAACATCCATAGTAATCAATTTATGTCATATGCAATCTTTCATACGTCTCACACAATTTATTCTAACATACAACATACACACACAAACAAATACATGTTGAATCACTAGTTTTGATTCATGACAAAGCAAGTTAAAAGAAAAAGAGAATACATGATTAATCTAGAGAAAAAGAGACAATCAAAGGACTATGGGTATATCAAGACTTTTAATCTATGTTTTCACTGTCTATTACTTGTGATTCAGTCTTAGAAATTTGTTAAAATCTATCCTCAAGTAGTCCGCACTTCATATTTCTCATTTTTAATCAAAATAGAGCATATTGTGTAAAAACACCACAGCTAGTCGACTGGCTATAATCAACCAGTCGACTGACTGGTGTACATACACGATATGCACTGCTTATTTTTTAAACTTATTGCCTAGTCAGTCGATTGACCAAGAACGACCAGTCGACTGACCTGAGCCCAACTATCATTTTTTGTATAAACATCTTCTTCTACGCAAGGAAGCGATCCTTCTCTAAACGGAAATGGATGCTCCTTTTGGTCAGAACCCTTCACCAATGGCAGTAACTCTCCGACTACTATATATACATGTTCCCAAACACTTCACATTCACCGAAATTCATTCTAACTCTCTAATATTCTTCTTGTGCTTTAATATTTGCATTCAAACAGCGAACAAACATTTTTACTGCTTGAATCTTCAAATAAACTTTCATAATCTTCCATTCCTAGCATTACCTTCTCTTCATATCTTCACATACACTTCATCACGTACACTTCATATACTTGAGGATTTGATTATAGGAGGTTTGTACTATCAGAGACAAATTAGTGTTATCAAGAACACACAGTGTCAGATATTCTTTTGTATTAGTGAAGTCCTCTTCTGCTACTGGGATGAAAATCCTGTTCTGCTGCTCAGGTGTCTGTTCTGCTGCTCAGGTGTCTGTTCTGCTGCTTAGACTGTGTATATCTGTTCCTCTGGGTTAAGTAAGGATTATTATTTTAGTGAAATTCCAGAAGGAGTCTGGGACTGGACGTAGGACGGTGCTCCGATCCAGTATAAAAATCTCTGGTGTCATTTTACTTATACTGCTTTTATATTTTGCACTATTCACTACATTACTATACTCTGCATTACTATATCCATATTGCACGATCCTATACACTTTCAATACATATATACATACATACATATTCCTTCAATTATTAGAAAATATAATGACGTTGCCTTGATATCTTTTTTAATAGCCACCAATATCAATTGGTTGAAATTGTCGCCTAATATGTATACACATACGCTTATTAAGTATCTTTTACAATCCATTTCATATATCAAAATAATAAATGTATTCTCATGTAAAAATATTCACCAAAAATATCTTTCCCAAATCATATTTTTACTTCTCAAATAATATACATTTTCATATTAAATTATTTTATATGATTTATCAAGACTATCTATGGTATCTCCTTCCAAAATATAATTGGTAAAGTTTCTTTATAGTGTAACTTTATCTTTAAAGCATCTTTTCCAGAATCATACTAATACTTGTTTTCTTTCAAAATTTAGTATATAACACTTTCAAAACAATTATATTATTCCTCAAAACATTATCGTTATATTTCTCTAAATATTTAATCCTTTCGAACCATTTTCATCTTTTTAAACCTTAACACTCTTTATAAAATGTTGCGTCTATAGATCTCGTGTTATTGCTTAGGAATCCCTATTAATAACGTTGGCCAAACACAACGATTGGGATTCTTAAAACACTTAACAGAAGAACTGATGTAGCCCAGGCTAGAAGGATAAGTCGTATACGAGATAAGGACAAGTATTTAAGTCGTTCACGATTTAGGAGGATAGAATTAAGTCGTTTCTGACTTAATGAATCACGTGATAACAAGTCACGAGTTAATAAAGTGACTTTAAGTCGTTGGGAGAAGGCTACGTTTTTGAGTCGTTCGAGAAGTATAAGTCGCTCACGACATAACAAAGTTTGTTCACGAGCTAATGAAGAGCAACTTAACAAGGTAATGCGGGGTACATTCTTGGTGCTTTCACGACCTAACGATGAAGTCCTAAGTCTTTCACGACTTAACAAGGAACCTGAGAGGGAAGTGGCATTAAGTTTACGACCTAACGAGTTTACGGGTTACGACATAAAGGAAGCCCGATTCATCAACTTACGAGATAACGAGGTAGTGCCATATTACGATAAGTCGTTTCCGCGACCCAACAGGAACGAGCTACGACCTATGGTTATACGACATAATGAAGGAACGGAGTTAAGTCACCTGGAGATGAGTCGTTCAGGGATGAGTCGCTCGGAGATGAGTCGTTCGGAGTTAAGTCGTATGGAGTTTTCTGAAGGCCTTCTTTAAGTCGCTGTCGATTTAAGCTGAGTCGTAGGTCGCGAGTCAGTCTTGTTTATACTATGTCGTGAGTCGTGTAACCTGTGTTGTTTTGTTGAGTCGTATCTTGTTGAGTCGTCTGTGTTGTGTGATGTTGTAGTGTGTTTGTATGTCTCTTGAGTCGTCTATACATGTTTGTGTTAGGTCGTTGTTGACATATACTGAGTCGCATGATGATTGAGTCGCTGCCAACCTATGAGTCGTGGGTAGTGTGTACCGTTGAGTCGCTAACGACTTATGATGAGTCGCAAGTCATGAGTCGGCAACGACTTATGGAGCCGGTTGTAAAAGTGCTATAAATAGGGAGTGAGTTGTACATTTTTGGTGGTTTATTTTTGAATAAAATTTCTTGTTGATTGCTGTGTGCTTTCATCTTAAATTGGTAGTTGAGTGTAATCTCCTATCTCCTCTTTCGGTTAATCGAGTGCGCTCGATTCAACGATCGTAGAAGCCGATTCACGGTGTCTAGTGCGCTAGATCAACGTACGAAGAATCGTAGATCTTTGAACACGGTATAGTGCGCTATCAACGTGTTTGAGATAGCTAGATTTCGGTATCTTCGGATCAATGAATTTGGGCATTTTGGTATTCATCAATCCACCGATTGCTACTTTCACCGATTGAAGTTTATTTTGATTTATCCGCTGCGCCAGTTTTTGGTATTGGAGCTAGACTTAGCCAATCATAGCTAAGTCGATCTTGGAGCCGAAGTTTGAAGTTGTGTTCGTTGTGTTCTTATTGAAGTTGCAACAAGTTTGGGGTGTACGATCCATATTCTTTTGGATCAAAAGGCGAAAGTTGTTTGAATTGAAGTGGTTGAAGTCGTGTAGTGGTATAGCCGAGCCAAGGAGTTTTGTGCGAGCTAGTGGTGTTAAGCCGTGCATTGTTTGGCTTCTGTTGGAGAGTTTTGCAGTCTTTTTGAAGTTTAAAGTTGTGAAGTGTTTGAGTTTTTGAGGAGTTTCCAATCATGCCGCCAAGGAGAGCTAACCGTCATCAAAATGTTGAAGCGTTGTATAGAAGAGAAGAAGCCGAGCTTATGGAACAATGTATTAATGAGAAATTTGATGAAGGCATTGGAAAGTTAGAGAAGTTGATGAATGATTTGAATCAAACTCAAAGAAGGAGATCACCAAACTCAAACCATGGAGGAAACCGAGTTTCGCCATCGGTTACGGAAGCGAGGAGGGTATCACCGCATTCTTTTAGAGATAGAAGAGAAACATCAATTTCATCACGGAGAGATCAACATGACTATGGACATGAAGAGAGGAGAACTCCACGAGAGTTTGAAAACGAGCCATATAGAGATGAAGAGAGACAAAGTCGAAGAAGCATGCATGAACGAAGGGATGTTGATTGTCGAGATCGATATAGACATGCATTTGATTTTAATGAAGAGGGTGATAGAGAAAGTATTCATTATCAAGATCGAGACCCGGTTCGAAATTATTATCGGGATGTTGAAGATGATCGTCGATGGGAGTCGGGAATGAAGATGGAAATTCCAGAGTTTAAAGGTGGAATGGTAGCCGAAGAATTTCTTGATTGGTTGTCTAATGTAGAAGAAATCTTTGATTTCAAGGAGGTTCCGGAGAATCGAAGAGTGAAGTTGGTTGCTACTAGGTTGAGGGGGAGAGCTTTGGCATGGTGGTAGCAAACTAAACTTACAAGGGAGAGAATGGGAAAGTCAAAGATTGAATCATGGGAGAAGATGAAGAAGTTGATGAGAGCTACATTTTTGCCTTACAACTACCAATCACTTATGTACCAGAGGTTACAGAATCTGAGGCAAGGGACGAAGTCTGTTAGTGATTATGCTGATGAATTTTACCAACTCATTGCCAGGAATGATATTACGGAAATGGAAGAACAACTAATTGCTAGATTCATTGGGGGATTGAGAATGCAGATCCAGGATATGGTTAATATGTTCGATCCGAGATCCGTTGCAGAAGCACATCAGAAAGCGTTGGCTTGGGAGAAGCAAGGAAGGCGTGGAGGTGGTGTGTTTACTAATTCCAATAATCAAGTGAAGGGTGTTAGTGGGAGTTCTAATGTTCCTAAACCTGTCAATAAGCCAGTGGTGAAGGAGGCTGAGAAGGCAAAGGTTAGCAGTGGTTTCAAATGTTACAATTGCCAGGAGTTGGGTCATAAAAGCAATGAATATCCGAAGCCAAAGAAGAGAACCATGGTTGCAGAAGTTGAGGAGGATGATGGTGAGGAGGCAGAATGTTCAAATACACCTTATGTCGAGGAGGAAGAAGAATTGTCTGGAGATGAAGGTTGTAATCTTATGATGAGCAGGTCATGTCTTACACCAAAGCAAGAAGAGGATTCTAGTTGGTTGAGAAGCAATATTTTTCAGTCGACGTGTACTATTCTGGGAAAGGTTTGCAAGTTCGTTATTAATGCTGGAAGCTGTGATAATATTATCTCTACAGAAGCAGTAAGGAAGTTGAACTTGAAAACTGAGAAGCATCCTAAACCGTACAAGCTAGCATGGTTAAGGAAGGGAGGTGAAGTGAAGGTGTGTCGAAGGGCTTGTGTGAATTTTTCTATTGGGAGGAAGTACAAAGATGAAATTTGGTGTGACGTTGTAGACATGGATGTGTGTCATCTGTTGTTGGGCAGACCGTGGCAGTTTGATAGAGCAGTGCAACATGATGGTCGTGCTAATAGTTATAGTTTCATGTTCGAAGGTACTAAAATCACTTTAGTTCCCAAGAAGCAGCAACAGAAGGAAAGAAAGCTAGAGGAGATCGAAGAACTGAAAACTTTGCTATCATTGAAGGAGTTTGTTAAAGAAGATGAAGAGGAGCCTGAAGTCTTTTTATTGATTGGGCGAGAGTGTGGTGAAGAGGTTGAAATTCCAGAAGAAGCAAAGCCAGTTCTGAAAGAATTTGAAGATGTATTTCCAGAAGAGTTGCCTAAGGAGTTACCGCCACTGAGAGACATTCAACATCAAATTGATCTTGTTCCGGGAGCAGTTTTACTACATCGACCACATTACCGAATGAGTCCGAAGGAACATGAGGAGTTACGAAGGCAAGTGGAAGAGTTGTTAGAACAGGGACGTGTTCAGGAAAGCTTGAGTCCTTGTGCAGTACCAGCATTGTTGGTGCCGAAGAAGGATGGATCATGGAGAATGTGTACCGGTAGTAGAGCTTTGAATAAGATTACTGTTCGCTACAGATTTCCTATGCCAAGGTTGGATGACTTGCTAGATCAGTTGAGTGGGGCTACTATCTTTTCGAAGATTGATTTGAAGAGTGGTTATCATCAGATTCGGATTAGACCAGGAGACGAATGGAAGACAGCTTTCAAGACGAGAGAGGGGTTGTACGAATTGTTGGTTATGCCATTTGGTTTATCAAATGCACCTAGTACATTCATGCGGGTGATGAATCAAATCTTTAGACCATTCATTGGGAAGTTTGTTGTAGTTTACTTTGATGATATTCTAATCTATAGTGCGAGCACAGAGGAGCATGTTCAACATTTGAGAAAGGTGTTAATTATTCTTCGTGAGGAACAATTTTATGCAGCTACGAAGAAATATGTGTTCATGACTCGAAGTGTATTATTTTTGGGATATGTGGTATCTGAGAAGGGAATCCAGGTGGACCAGAGTAAAGTTGAAGCTATTAGAAATTGGCCACAGCCGAGAACTATCACTGAAGTTAGAAGTTTTCATGGATTGGCATCATTCTACCGAAGATTCATTCCACACTTCAGTAGCGTGATGGCACCAGTTACTGATTGCATGAAGGGGAAACAATTTTCTTGGACAGAGGAAGCTGGGATTGCTTTTGAGAAGATCAAGGAACTTTTGACGACAGCACCAATTCTTGTATTACCAGATTTTCAGTTGTTGTTTGAGCTACACACTGATGCATCAAAGGTTGGGGTTGGAGGAGTGTTGAGTCAGAGTGGGAGGCCAGTTGCTTATTTCAGTGAGAAGCTATCAGGGGCAAAGATGAGATACAGTACCTACGATGTTGAGTTTTTATGCTGTTGTGCAAGCTGTTAAACATTGGAGGCATTATCTATTTCAGAAAGAGTTTGTTCTTTACACTGATCATTAGGCGTTGAAGCATTTGCAAGGGCAGGATAAAATTTCAGCGAAACATGCATCATGGATTGCTTATTTGCAGCAGTTTACTTTTGTCGTGAAACATAAATCTGGGGCAACGAATCGTGTAGCTGATGCTTTGAGTAGGAGGAATCATTTGTTGACTGCAATGAAAGTTGAGGTGATAGGGTTTGAATTATTGCCAGAGTTGATTGACGAAGATCCTTACTTTGCAAAGTTCGTTGAGAAAGTTAAGGATGGAGATACTAATGAATTTATGTTGGTTGATGGATTCTTGTTTAAAGGAAATCGATTATGTATTCCAGAGGGCAGTTTGAGAATGAAGATTATCAAAGAGTTGCACGAGGAAGGACATGTGGGCCGTGATCGTACATTGCATTTGATTTCTCAATCTTACTTTTGGCTGTCGATGAGGAAAGAAGTTGAAAGGTTTGTGGAGAGGTGTCATATTTGTCAGGTTTCGAAAGGAACGGCGACAAATGCGGGATTGTATATGCCATTACCTGTACCGCCAAAACCATGGGTGGATATCAGCATGGATTTCGTTTTGGGTTTGCCGAGAACTCAAAGGGGAAATGATTCTATTTTTGTTGTGGTGGACAGATTTTCGAAGATGGCACATTTTATTGCCTGCAAGAAGACAGCGGATGCAGTTCGAGTGGCACAATTATTCTTTAAGGAGGTGTATCGGTTGCATGGGTTACCAGAATCTATTGTTTCTGATCGGGATACTAGATTTTTGAGCCATTTTTGGTTAAGTTTGTGGAAGATGCTGGGAACGAAGTTGAAATTTAGCAGCGCTTATCATCCGCAAACAGATGGACAGACCGAAGTTGTTAACAGATCGCTAGGAAATTTGTTGCGATGTCTTGTGAAGGACAATCTGAAAAGTTGGGACATGAAGTTATGCCAGGCAGAGTTTGCACATAATCATGCAGTGAATCGAAGCACAGGATTCAGTCCATTTCAGATCGTATATTCAAGTTTGCCAAGGGGACCATTGGATTTAGCAGTAGTGCCACAACCGAAGGGGACGGTTAAACGAGCTATTGATTTTGTTGATGAATTAACTGAATGTCATAAGATCGTTCAGGAACGATTGGAAAAGTCAAATGAGAAATATAAGAAATTTGCAGACTTGAAGCGACGAAATGTTGAATTTAACGAAGGAGATTTGGTGTATGCTGTGTTAACCAAGGATCGTTTTCCAGTAGGTGCTTATAACAAGTTGAAAGCCAGAAAAATTGGTCCTGTAGAAGTTGTGAAACGGATCAATGAGAATGCTTATAAGTTGAAGCTGCCGGAGGATGTATACACTTCTGACGTATTCAATGTTAAGCATCTTGTGCCGTATTATGGAAATGGACAATCTGATGTAGAAGAATTTACAAATTCGAGGGCGAATTTTTCTCAACCAGGGGAGGATGATGTAGCCCAGGCTAGAAGGATAAGTCGTATACGAGATAAGGACAAGTATTTAAGTCGTTCACGACTTAGGAGGGTAGAATTAAGTCGTTTCCGACTTAATGAATCACGTGATAACAAGTCACGAGTTAATAAAGTGACTTGAAGTCGTTGGGAGAAGGCTACGTTGTTGAGTCGTTCGAGAAGTATAAGTCGCTCACGACTTAACAAAGGTTGTTCACGAGCTAATGAAGAGCGACTTAACGAGGTAACGCGGGGTACATTCTTGGTGCTTTCACGACCTAACGAAGAAGTCCTAAGTCGTTCACGACTTAACAAGGAACCAGAGAGGGAAGTGGCATTAAGTTTACGACCTAACGAGTTTACGGGTTATGACCTAAAGGAAGCCCGACTCATCAACTTAAGAGATAACGAGGTAGTGCCATATTGCGATAAGTCGTTTCCGTGACCCAACAGGAACGAGCTACGACCTATGGTTATACGACATAATGAAGGAACGGAGTTAAGTCACCTGGAGATGAGTCGTTCAGGGATGAGTCGCTCGGAGATGAGTCGTTTGGAGTTAAGTCGTATGGAGTTTTCTGAAGGCCTTCTTTAAGTCGCTGCCGATTTAAGCTGAGTCGTAGGTCGCGAGTCAGTCTTGTTTATACTATGTCGTGAGTCGTGTAACCTGTGTTGTTTTGTTGATTCGTATCTTGTTGAGTCGTCTGTGTTGAGTGATGTTGTAGTGTGTTTGTATGTCTCTTGAGTCGTCTGTACATGTTTGTGTTAGGTCATTGTTGACATATACTGAGTCGCATGATGATTGAGTCGCTGCCAACCTGTGAGTCATGGGTAGTGTGTACCGTTGAGTCGCTAACGACTTATGATGAGTCGCAAGTCATGAGTCGGCAACGACTTATGGAGCCGGTTGTAAAAGGGCTATAAATAGGGTGTGAGTTGTACATTTTTGGTGGTTGATTTTTGAATAAAATTTCTTGTTGATTGCTGTGTGCTTTCATCTTAAATTGGTAGTTGAGTGTAATCTCCTATCTCCTCTTTCGGTTAATCGAGTGCGCTCGATTCAACGATCGTAGAAGCCAATTCACGGTATCTAGTGCGCTAGATCAACGTACGAAGAATCGTAGATCTTTGAACACGGTATAGTGCGCTATCAACGTGTTTGAGATAGCTAGAATTCGGTATCTTCGGATCAACGAATTTGGGCATTTTGGTATTCATCAATCCACCGATTTCTACTTTCACCGATTGAAGTTTATTTTGATTTATCCGCTGCGCCAAGAACTAACACAAATTTTACTTTAAATAAATCCTTTTAAATACTTTCTAAACATACCTTTTTATTATTTTACCTTTATAAATTAAGTATTTGCTTTTGTCTCAAAACATAATCAAATAACACATTCACATACATATATTTTACTGAAAAGATTTTATAACTTAAAACATTTGCTTAGTATCATAAAATATTATCTAATACATTATATATATATATATATAAGATAAAGGATTTTCCAATACTTTATTTAAAACATATACATGTTTATACTGAAATATTTATAGGTGCTTTCCAAATATACATTAAAATAATGAATTGCTTTTAATAGTTCAAACATCACCTATCAAATATCAAACATCACACAATAACAAACAACACCATACTCATTCATTCATAACAATAAATTAATATTAAAAATTTAATTCATTTCATAATTTTAATTGATGGATACACATACATGACCTATATAAAATATAATTCTTTATTTTCCTTAGTGGTACGTCACTACTAAAAATACCATAGGGTTTGATTATCAATATTGAATAGGCTTCAATCCTTCTAGTAATGATCCCTATTCAACATTATTCCTTTCAAAATTACAAATTTAATATAACAAACATCAATCAATGAAGCACATATAAGAAATAAATGATCAATGCACTCAACAGAAATAATTCATCAGCTTCCACTACGTACTATGATCAATAACAACTCATAATACAACTATTGAATTTCAAACCACCAGAGGTCTAATATTCAACATCAATATCGACAATGGTGGTCAGACTATAATTATATATATATATATATATATAGTTTTTACTCAAAATAATTAGAAGTGAAAATACTATATATAAAAATAACAAGTACATCCCCTGATGATCGCCACAGTAATCATCATACATACCTACTATAAGGTAACTATCTAACACACCCAAGAGGACAAAGACTTTAAGTCTCATTTAAGACCATGACTCGTGCCTCATATATATACATGTATATATATATGTATGTATGTATATATGTATGTATATGTATGTATGTATATGTATATGTATGTATATGTATATAATTTATTGTTCTAAACCTGCTCTCATACCAAATGAAACACCCCATCTTTATACTCATACTACCAAAGAGTATTACTAGATACTATTTAGTAATATGGAGAATGAGGCGATATTGGGCTTACACACATGAATATTTTCTTTGGCTAACACTGGTACATATTTCGAAATCGAATAGATAACTTACCTATACGTGTAGGATCAACACAAAGTAATAAACAGGTGTCTCCAGGATAGTATATTACACAATATATAATAGATGATAAATAATATAGAGTCGGTATTGCAACGATAAAGTATATAATGAAATATACAAGAAACATTGTGAATACAAAATATCTTAAATGTCCATTATCTCAAATGAAAATAATGTATACGTAATACATCATAAAGTCAATATACATAAGTATCTCAGTATACGCATGGTATAATAATATGATAAATAGCATCAAAATAACTCAAGACAATAGCCACCATGGAATCATGCATAAAGATGTCATCATTCAAATAAAATCACATCAAATAGAAATCCATCTAAAAGATATCAAATGGGTGAACCATCCAAATCCAAAATCATCATCAATGTATGGAAATCATCAATACATGAGATATCATCAAGTATAGTCAAGCTAGTATACAACATTGCCCACATATATCCCTCAATCTCAAATAATCAAAATATCATCATCATCAATATACTAATAAGACACCTATCATAAACTTGTATAAAATAAAAGAAATGAGGATCAACTATACTCTGGATGCCTATAATAGCTATAATCACATTTTCTCATATAGAAATAATGCATAATAAATGGTGATGGGAATTGACTATATATGTGACGACCCGGAATTTTCAAGCATTTAAAATCGGAATATTTAATTGATTTTAAATATTCAAGATAATAATTTTAACTTGAATTACGAATATCATAATTTATTTGATAATTAACTTATTGAATTAAATAATTTGAAATTGAATAAAATATGAAATCTAAGATTTTAAGCCTATTAAAAATAATTTGAAGGCTTATAAAATTTATATTGATAACACTGAAGATAATAGAAGTTTTAAAATTGAATTTAACAGTGGTTTGTTCAGTTTTAAAATTTTATCGTTTAAATTGAATTTAAAAATAGCCTTCCGAGGCACAGTCTCGGAATTCGACGAAACCAGTTCCATTGGATCCGTAATATTGTATTATTATCGGATTTCAAATTTCAGAGCGATTGGGGTTGTGTGAGCGTACGACATATAAACGCACTGAATTTTTATCGGAAACTCAATAAAATATACACCGTTGACTAGTTAAATCTTGTCACATCAGTTTTATTTTCAATCACTATAGCTAGATATTTTCTTCACGCAAAGCTTTCTTTATACGCCAGCCACTTTTTGTTCCATCGAGTACGTAGCAAAGCAATTCTTTCACGCAACCCTCGTTTCATTTCAGTCGTTAAAAGAAATATATACTCCCCTTTCTTTTTTTCCTTTGAACCGCAGGCTTATCACTTAACAAAAAAAAACTCAATAATGGCCGAAACAAGAAAGGGATCACGTTTCTTTCCCCATTTCTCTTTTCATTTCCCTTTCAAACCCGAGTACCCTCCCTCATCCTCTCAGTAATGTCACAAACCCAAGCTTCCTCTTTCGTTCAGTTCCGAAATCAATTTTTTTTTTAAAACCCTAATCGAATTGCAATCGCGAGTTCGACTCGAGGGCTTCGTCGAGCACGACTTCGGTAGGGCGGAGTCAGGTAGATGGCGATGAGCTAGGGCTCGGTTCCATATCGGTACGTCTCGAGCTAATGTTGGGGTTGGGTTCGTGGCAGGGCGATGGGGCGACGCTGCGCCTAGAGATCGTGAAGGGGGAGGTGGACGTGCGGTGTTGCTAGGGTCAACGAAGAGGGATGTCGCATCTGTCTACACGCGTACGCGCGTAGGTTCAGGTCGAAGGTCGATCATGGGTTGGTAGAGGCATTGAGCTCGAGCTGGGTACAGGTCGTGGTGATTGTCTGAGTTGTTCCAATAGGTATTTTGTTTTTATCATTTAATTTAATTTAAATTTGATTGAAATAGATATTAATACACACATATCTTAATTTTAAATGTGTACAGGCAAAACAGAAATTAGTTTATATTAGGTGAAGCTTGGAAAAAGAAACAAATATAGGATTATGTTTAAAATATTGTAGAATTTATATAACATAAAGTAGATTTGGAATTTCGTTTGTATGAGTATATAAATTGTCTCAGAAGGAACAAACACACAACTACATATTTTGATATACTCAGGGGATATGTTTAAATTAACTTATTTTAATTATTTAGTTATTAAAAGATATTTGAAAGGGAGTTTATTTTATGTAAGGAAAATATATAAGAACATTAAAAAGATTGAGGATTTTTATTTAAAATTAGTTTGGTTGAAATCTATAAAGTATTTTTAAGTACATATACATAGTTAAAAGGGTAAATAAATCTGCTTATATACATTTTTTTAATTTACTAGTTTACATGAAACGATGGATTTGGTAATTAAATTGTTAAATTAATCTATTTAATTTATTATGGTTACCAAAAGATTTTTTTTAGAAGGGGGGAAAATTAGTAGTTTATTAGTAAATCAAGTTGGTTGAATGGTAATTAATTGTGTGGTTTATTCAAATGTTAATAAATTGTAAACGTTTATTCAAGGTTAAATCTGATAGAAGCAAGCCCGATTGGATTGGATTACAAACAAATTAAAGGTGAGTAAATCTCACTCAGTTAAATTTAAATTTAAATAATTAAATTTGAATAATTGTTTGAAATGGTTGAATTGATTTATGTGCTGTAATGTGGTATATACTTGGAATTGGCATGTTATATTGTGCTAACATCTGGTGGATGCAGGGAAAATAGGTTGGAGGGATCCAACTGGACCCCTCAACTTTATTTAATTATTTAATATTCTCTGTTCTGAATATTTGATATCCTGTAATGAATTATGTGGAAATATTGAATGCCATGTCTTGATTGTTATAATCGGGCAATAATGAATTACCAAATATATAATTTGAGTTTGGGAATGAAAATAAAAGAAGGAAGTTGTAAGTAAAATAATTATAGAAAAGTTGAATAAATTCATGAATGAACTGGAAAGGAAAATAAAGTGACTTAAAAATATTAATGAATAAATCTCGAGTATGGGAAGGAGAATATAAATAAACAGAAAGTTAATGAAACTTAAACTTCAATGTTATTGTTTAAAAGAACAAAACATTTATTTTAAATTTAGGATTTAAATTATTTAAGAAGAATAAAGAAGAAATTGGGAATAACCTGAAATTTGTATATTTCAGCTAAAGAATTTAAAAATCAAACTGAAAATAATAATAAAGTCCATAATTAATGAATTTTGAAATGAACTGATAAGTAAAGAAATTTATTTTAAATGGAATAAATTGGGAATCAATTTGGAAAATTGATCTAAGTGATTGAGATTGGAAATTTCTCTCTGAATAACCAAGTACGTTTTCAAAGTAAATTTTTTAAATATAAATTAAAAGTTTAAAGTTGTTTTAAGAAGTATGTTTTGAAAAATTTACTATTTCTAAATATTTAAATTCTAACGTAAGTATTTCCTTTTAATCTATTATAGCAATAATTAGTTAAAGAGTGACTTAGTATTTTATTTTTTTAAATGAAAATCTAGTTTTATATTTTATTTAGTAACCTTATTTTCAAATATTCATATAGTATGTATTTTTTTACAAATCATTGAAGTTGTTTTAAAATAAATGTTTTAAAGTATATTTCAAAGTAAAGTGTTTTAAATTATTTTAAAATCTAGTTTTGTGCTTGGTGATTTCAGAGGAGATAGAAAATAATTGGGAAAGTTTATTCTGAAGGGAAAGATGGTTTTGAAACTGTTTTCAAAGGATTGAAAATAGAAACATATCTTGTGAAGATATTTTGAGGTTAATAAATAATTTGGGAAATTAATTATTGTTGGATGGATGTTTGTGAATATTAATTGATAGTTAAATCACCGACTATCAATATTGGACAAATGCGCTGATCGTTTCGAAGAGACCGGGATTGAGATTTATTTCTCGAAAACCACTTCGATCCGGTTTGTACGATTCGTGAAAACGATTTTGGATTCGAAGATGGAGCAGTGAAGTGCAAGGGCTAGTCGCTACTAATCCTGAGGATATTTCCAAAATGGATGTAGTAGGAATAGTGCATTCGGTTCCGTTCGAACCCGGGACGGACTTGTATGGATGAATGCTTGCGAAACATCGTCAGGTGGACGATGGGCATTCTAAGGGATACGTTCTATAAAAGGTAACGCTTAGCCTCAAGCCTCGTCAAATGGGAATGATTGAAAATCAGGGGTTATGCAGCAAGGCTAGGTGGGTAGCACCCAAGCAGGGTGAGGTCATTCCAGTCTAGATGTCCCTTTTTATTTCGGCTTAGTGGGCGGTTGCTGATCCCAACCGCGGGGTGATCTCACTCGGGATTATCCAGTAAGGGGTAGTCCCGGCCTTGTGTTGCAGGGGAGTGGGCGTACTCCTCGGTACGGTGATCTAGGCCCCGTACTGTGACAGGTGGTACCCCAGTGCCTAGTCATTAGTTGGAAATCCATTCTCCCTACGAGCCTTGTACGAGTTTTGTTTGTATTACCCACTTTTGTGGCTAGTAGCTGGAATTTAATAGATGTAACAATTTCGGCTATTTTATAAGTATTTGTAAATAGACCCTATTATAATATCAGAGGATTTCTATAAAAAGTGTTTTAGCTATCGTAAGGTAAAAACCCGACATGTTAATTTGTGGCGTGGTCTTACGAGATGCTTTTGTTTTCAAAGGATTTTTGAAACGTTAATAATAAATTGGGTGTGATTTTCTCACGTTGGTATTCCAGACCGACTCGGGTATTATTTAACTGTAATGCTCGGGTCAGACCGAGTATTATAGGATACAGGATTTGTTGCTGTGGAGCTCAGAAGACGAGCTGGGCGACGATGCGTATTCTCGTACTTGTTTTATATATATATGCTGCTGTGTTGATTAACTGTATATCCAGATGTATGATATTGATGATGAGCTGTGATTGATGTACTCTGATGATGTAATATATATACAGAGATATTTGATTTTTGAGTAAAATTATTTATTATCTATTATATTTTATTCCGCTGCGATGGTTAGATTCTGATGTTGATTTCTATTTTCTTCTTCTACCTCTCTTCTTCTTTAACCAAATGGTTCGTATTTCTGTGCAATTTGAGTTGATTTAGGTAGAATAGTGTTAACTCAAGGGGTACGGATTTGCGGGCTGTTATAATATAATAGACACAAGGTCCCAAGTAGAGTCATATCTCAACGTGTGGGTCGCCTAACCTATATCTATACTTTGGTAAGATGTACCAATAGTATATGCCAATCTACTACTCCGTTAGAACTAGAAGGAAGACCGATGGCCATCTTCCTACTCTAGGAGAAACATAGGCTACCTACCTGGATCTGCTCTTATAGTCTTCAATTACCTCTACGATAATCATGACAATATCCACTATTGTGCTCGTTAATGCGAGGACTCCATCGTGACCTGGCTTTTGCACCTATGGTAACATACTACTGGCCTAAGTGACACAAGGGGATAAGGATTAACCACCCTGTTGTAAAAGCTGTAGCATGTCACAGATCTAGGACGCAACCCTACGATTAGGCTGCTTGGATAGATGCTAGCAATCTGGTTCTCTCCAACATTAATATTATGAGTGCAACTGATAGACAAACACATAGTATCTATGTGTGCATGCGTGTGTATAGGCACCCACCTAGCTCAAACCATTGAGCATACCATATGTAAGTATTATCCCAACATCACTGTTTTCGTCACATGAGTAACACCTGCTTATAATGTATAACCGAATAAATATCATAATGGAGAACCGTACCATCATATGATACTCAATTGTTTATTCACTGTTCATAAACTACACTTAGTCTCCAAAATATTCTATATACGAGTCCAAAGAATATCTAGGAAATATGATTGAAAGTCCCATATAGACGGTATTATAACTTTGTTTATTCATATCCTCGTTAAACAGAACTATAATCACTTG
Source organism: Allium cepa (assembly GCA_030765085.1). Taxonomy (NCBI): domain Eukaryota; kingdom Viridiplantae; phylum Streptophyta; class Magnoliopsida; order Asparagales; family Amaryllidaceae; genus Allium; species Allium cepa. The sequence continues at coordinate 559,868,951 of CM060941.1, read as the reverse complement.
TAATGCAACAATTAAATTTATAAAGATAATTCAATTTATATACAAATAATAAAACTTCTTAAAAAAATTACAAATATATATATACATATATTACATATAATAAAATCTTTAAAATATTTACATATTGAATATTCCATACATTTCATTTATGTAATACCAAAATAGAGGTATAAATACTAAAAGCCATTTCCAAATTATATATATTTAAAATTTCTAAAATCACTTTTCATATCAAATAAAATATATAGAAATTGTCCCAAATTTTCTATAATTAATTACTACTTTTAGATAAATATACAACCCTCGTAATTAATTTCTTTTTATTCCAAAATAAATAGTGTCACTCAAAGCCTCACTTCTGTATTCAAATTCATTGATAACTATATTAAAATCACTTAATAACATTTAAATTCAATTCATAATTTGCATATTTATATAATGTATTTTTTAAAATATGTAGAGCAAAAAAATTGTTCTAACTGGTTGACCAGTATCGGTCGACCTGTGCCGGTCATCCAGTAGATGCTCCTCGATCAAGATTTCTAGAAGCCCTAATTCGATCATTTTGGCTTTAATTCCTCCACCTTGTTGCTATTCTCTTCTTTAATTCGATGCACACATTACTATTAATCTATACTTCAATTCAGAAATGGCTATATGTATTCAATATCATATAAAGTTCATAATTATTAATAAAAAGAAAAGTTTCATTTGATAATAATTATTCTTCCATAATCACATGAGCACACGAATTATATCTAAAGTTCTTTGAAATCTAAATAGACATAGATTGTGAGTTAGATCGCCAACCTTCAAGCTTTGGACTCATCCTAAATTCTTTTTTTCAACTTACTGTAAATTTTCCAACACTCCATATCTTGATCAAAATCCTTATTTCTCTTTATATTATGGTATAATATGGTGTTGATATGCTTAGTTTCTATTTTTATACTTTGTGGTAATTTATTTGATTTATTAGAATTTAATGAAGAGAGGTAAGATCATTCATTCTTGTTTTCGAAAGTCAAGGCGCATAGAGATGATATGTGCTATGTTATTTCATGGACAAATGTAGCCTATGCATTAGAAAAGTATGATATGTGCATCATGATATGATATGTTGTTCGATAGTTTTCATTGTTAAAATGAAATAGAATTTTCAGTGATTTTGGATAGTACAGAACTTCCAAGTTGTTTTAGAACTTGTGGTTAAGTGTTTTTGAAAGTATGAAGTTAAGTTTATATAACACTTGAATTGAGAAGATAGTAAGTTAAAACAAGTTTTAAATTTGTTAATCATACTTGTTACAAATTTGATGTTTTGGTATGTACTCTTAGGATGTAGTGGAGTATTATACGAATATGAATTTAAGTTATAAAATTTGGATAAACTTGAAGCTTTGTTTTATGAAATGATTTTAGTATAAAAAGGTTTACTATTTGGATAAATGAATGTGATTAAAAAGGAATTGGTGTAGTTAAGAAACCAATAGGATCAATATGTAAGTTGTACTCGCATGACTTTTCTTGATCCAGTATTCGAGTACAAGTTTTTAAGATGGTTTACACCAGTCTAAACAAGGATTTTTCACTCGATTCTTGATGGAGAACACTTGATACAGGTTTGTGATATGATCCCAATGTTTTCTAACACAGTATATGGTTATGTAAGGAGAATGGAGGTTTCTAATTAAGGACCCAAATCAGAGTCCGCACTAGAGAGGTCAAGTGATCTATACTAGTTGAGAAGTGAAATTATGCGATCGAATAAGTGATCAGATTGGATATTATGTACGGATGGTTCATGTGCATCATATGGGCATTAGTACATAGTACACTATTTTGTTAGCTTATGAAGAGATTGGGGAAGGACTCTTTGATTTATTATGAGGTACCATAAATAATCATCTAAGTAATGACTTGAGGCTGTAGAACATAAGGTATGCTTAGTAGATTTTTTATCGTCCTTGGGCGATGGGAGAGTTTTGAACCTGAGTGAACCATAAACATTGGTTGCTAGTAATTGTGAATACTATTTGAGTATTTTGTACTTATTCCTTTGTTAATGTTAGAAGTGTCGTGGGGCGAGGATGCTCAGGATTTTACAAAGAAGAAGGATGGCAGTTTGAAGGAGATCTATATAGGGTTGCTTATAGACTAAGATTCCTTCTTATCTTAGTATCGTATATCTTTTGTAGTGTACTCACCGCTTGAGGTGGAGTCATTTAATATGCAATTTGGTTTGCAGTTTAGCTAGTATAGTTTCAGTTTTACTATATATATATATATATATATATATATATCTTGTTTCGTCTATCATCTTTGATTATTATTCTTATTTGAATTTCAAGGACGAAATGATTAATGTAAGGAAGAATGTAGCGACCTGGAAATTCAAACACTTCATCTTCGAATATCAAAATATTTTAAAATATGAATAAGTGTTATAAATATGATTTTATAACCATGCTAGACATAATTTAATTAATAAATAATGATAAGAAACTTGTTTTTGAAGTTTGTATAACAAAATATATTCTTCGAAGAAAAATCAATAACGTGACCGAAAATCGGTTTATTGGTAAACAGTTTTTCGATCGATATAAATTGTTCGAACTCTTGTGCACTTGACAAATGATCAAATGAACACATTAAAAACTAACTTACACACTCCTTTTCATAAATCTTGAAATGTTCTAGAAGCTTCTAATCGATAAGAGATATTAGCAAGAGAGGGGTATATTGGTAATTAGCATAAAGGAGAAGTGACTTAAAAGAGAAGTGATGGGATGTAAAGCTTCCATGGCATGGTTGGGAGTGAATGAGAGCTTAAACAACACCATTCGTAAGCCTATATAAGGTAGGGCATACTGATGCAGCTCAGGCCAGAGAAGGAGGGATAAGTCGTACACGACTTAAGGAGGAAGGCTTAGGCCGTTCACGAGTAAAAGAAGGTCGGCCACGACCTAACAGGTCACATGGGAAGGAGTTACGACTTAGCAAACGCTTAAGTCGTTCGTGCTTTCTAAGTCGTATACGACTTATAGCTATAGGAGCTAAGGAGTCATGTGAGGGGGAGATACGAGCTAACGACACAATTATAAGTCGACCACGACTTATCATGAAGCAGAGGAAAGTTCATATAATTAAAGGCCTTAAGTCGGAAGCGGTCACGACCTAGTTAAGTCGTTTAAAGAGTTATGCCGTAAGTCGTTTGAAGAATATGCCGCAAGAAACTTGAGTCGCTATGTTGAACTTAAGTCGTGAGTCGTGTGGTCTGTAAGTGATGAGTCGTTCACGACCTATGTTGACTATGTTGAGCCGCTGTGTTGTATATATGTGAGTGAGTCGTCGTATGTTTAAGTCGCATGAAGGTGCTGCCTGAAGATGTCTCGTAAGTCGTAAGTCATGACGTGTGTTGTAATTTTTTTCTCTTTGAGTCGTAAGTCGTTAGGTCGAATATGACCTAGGTGTTGTATATTTGTGTGTTTCCTTAAGTCGTTCAAGTGTTGATTCGGCCGAAGGCTGTTGTGATGTAATTGCTTTGAGTCGTGTATGTATGTGATGTGTTAGGTCGCGTACGACCTAAGTATGAGTCGTGAGTCGTGGGAAACTAGGTCGGCAACGACTTTAGGGTCTGGGTCAAAAATGCTATAAATAGGAGTGTGTTGTAACTTTTTATTAGTTGATTTTTGGAATAAAATTCTTGTTTGATTGCTTTGTGCTTTCATCTTAAATTGGTAGTTTAGTGTAATCTCCTATCTCCACTTTCGGTTAATCGAGTGCGCTCGATTCAACGATTGTTGAAGCCAATTCATGGTATCAAGTGCGCTTGATCAACGTTTGAAGAATTGTAGATCTTCTTTCACGGTATTGTGCGCGATCAACGTGTCGAAGATAGCTAGAATTCGGTATCTTTGTGATCAACGAATTTGGGCATTTCAGTATCTTCAATCCACCGTTTGATACTTTCATCGATCTATATCGTTTTGTTATTATCCGCTGCGCTAGTTTTTTGGTATCGGAGCTGGACTTAGCCAATCATAGCTAAGCCGAGTCTTGGAGCCAAGGAGTTTGAAGTTTGTTGTTCATCGTGTTCATCTTGAAGTTGCAACAAGTTAGAAGTTCTCGATCCATATTCTTTTGGATCAAAGTGTGGAAGTTGTTTGAATTTGGCCGTGAGATTTTTGCACGCCAAATTTTGAAAGTAAAGTGTTTGAAGCCGTGCTTGTTGAAGCCGAGCCGACCTAAGCCTTAGGTCGTTATCTATTGCCGAGTTGAGTGGGAGCCGAGCTAGAGGTAGCGTGCAATTGAAGTTTGAAGTTGTTTTGTTGAAAATTTGTGAAGTTCAATCATGCCGCCGAGGAGAGCTAACCGCCATCAGAATGTTGAAGCGTTGTATAGAAGAGAAGAAGCCGAGCAAATGGAACAACGCATTAATGAGAAATTTGATGGAGGTATTGGAAAGCTAGAGAAGTTGATGAATGATTTGAATCAAAATCAAAGGAGGAGATCACCAATCTCGAACCATGGAGGAAACAGAGTTTGGCCATCGGTTACGGAAGCGAGGAGGGTATCGCCACAATCTTTTAGAGAAAGAAGAGAAACGTCAATTTCATCAAGGAGAGATCACCATGACTATGGGCACGAAGAGAGGAGAACTCCACGAGAGTTTGAAAATGAGCCATATAGAGATGAAGAGAGACATAGTAGAAGAGACATGCGTGATCAAAGGGATGTTGATGGTCGAGATCGATATAGACGTACATTTGATTATGATGAAGAGGGTGATAGAGCTAGCATTCATTATCGAGATCGAGACCAAGTTCGAAATTTATATGGGGATATAGATGATGATCGACGTTGGGAATCGGGTATGAAGATGGAAATTCCAGAATTCAAGGGTGGAATGGTAGCAGAGGAATTCTTGGATTGGTTGTCTAATGTTGAAGAGATATTTGATTTCAAAGAGGTTCCGGAGAATCGACGAGTGAAGTTGGTTGCTACTAGATTGAGAGGTAGAGCTTTATCATGGTGGCAGCAGACTAAACTTACGCGGGAGAGAATGGGGAAGTCAAAGATTGTTACATGGGAGAAGATGAAGAAGTTACTGAAAGCTACATTTTTACCTTACAATTATCAATCACTCATGTATCAGAGGTTGCAGAATCTGAGGCAAGGGACAAAGACTGTTAATGATTATGCTGACGAATTTTATCAACTGATTGCTCGAAATGACATTATGGAGACAGAGGAACAGCTGACTGCGAGATTTGTTGGAGGGTTGAGGATGCAGATTCAAGATATGGTGAATATGTTTTATCCTAGATCTGTAGCAGAAGCACATCATAAGGCGTTGGCTTGGGAGAAGCAGGGAAGGTGTGGAGGTGGTGTGTTTACTAATTCCAACAATCAAGTGAAGGGTGTTAGTGGAAGCTCTAATGTTCCTAAATCTATCAGTAGACCAGTTGTGAATGAAGTTGCGAAGACGAAGGTCAACAACAGTTTCAAGTGTTACAATTGCCAAGAAGTGGGTCACAAGAGTAATGAATGTCCGAAGCCGAAGAAACGAACTATGATTGCTGAAGTCGAAGGTGAGGACGTTGGGGAAGGTTATTCTAGTCCAGTTGAGGAGGATGAACAGGATATTGCGTCAGGAGATGAAGGATGTAATCTAATGATGAGGAGGTCTTGTTTAATACCGAAGCAAGAAGAAGAAGCTAGTTGGTTGAGGAGTAACATCTTTCAGTCAACATGCACTATTCTGGGAAAGGTTTGTAAATTTGTGATTGACGCTGGAAGTTGTGACAATATTATTTCTACTGAAGCTGTGAGAAAGTTGAAGCTAAAGACGGAGAAGCATCCAAATCCTTACAAGTTAGTGTGGTTGAGAAAAGGAGGAGAGGTGAAGGTGGACAGGCGAGTTCGAGTTCCATTTTCTATTGGGAAGAAATATAAAGACGAGATCTGGTGTGATATAGTTGAGATGGATGTTTGTCATTTGCCTTTGGGAAGACCATGGCAGTATGATCGAGAAGTGCAGCATGACGGTCGGGCCAATAGCTACAGTTTTATGTTTGAAGGTGTTCAGATCATTTTGGTTCCAAAGAAGAGACAGCAAGAAGAAAGTAAGTCAGAAGAGATTGAGGAGCTGAAGACTTTATTGACTTTGAAGGAATTTATTGAAGAAGTAGAAGAGAGTCCAGAGGTATTTTTGTTGATTGGACATGAAGCCACTGAATCTGTAGAAGTTCCAGAGGAAGTAAAGCCGGTATTGGAAGAATTCAGAGATGTGTTTCCTGAAGAATTACCAACGGAGTTACCACCGTTGCGGGATATTCAACATCAGATTGATCTTGTGCCAGGGGCAGTATTACCACACAGGCCACATTATAGGATGAGTCCTAAGGAGCATGAGGAACTGAGAAGGCAGGTGGAGGAGCTGTTTTAACAAGGGCGTGTTCAGGAGAGCTTGAGTCCTTGTGCAGTGCCAGCCTTATTGGTGCCAAAGAAGGATGGTTCGTGGAGAATGTGTAGGGACAGTCGGGCTTTGAACAAGATCACTGTGAGATACAGATTTCCTATGCCAAGGTTTGATGATTTGATTGACCAGTTGAGTGGAGCCGTTGTGTTTTCAAAGATTGACTTGAAGAGTGGATACCATCAAATTCGTATTAGACCAGGTGATGAATGGAAGGCTGCTTTCAAAACCAGGGAAGGTTTATACGAATGGTTGGTTATGCCGTTTGGTTTATCAAATGCACCGAGCACTTTTATGAGAATGATGAACCAGATTTTCAGACCATATATTGGGAAGTTTGTGGTAGTTTACTTTGATGATATTTTGATCTACAGTGAAAGTATGGAAAAGCATGTTTAGCATTTGCGTGAAGTACTGTTGATTCTACGACAGGAGAAATTTTATGCTGCAACAAAGAAGTGTGTGTTTATGACGGCCAGTATTTTATTTCTGGGATATGATCTATCGAAAGAAGGAATTCAAGTGGATGAAAGTAAAGTAGAAGCTGTCAGCAGTTGGCCACAGCCCAAGACGATTACTGAAGTGAGGAGTTTTCATGGATTGGTATCCTTCTATCGAAGATTCATTCCACATTTTAGTAGTGTGATGGCACCTATAACCGATTACATGAAGGGAAAGAAGTTTGAGTGGTCAGAGGAAGTAGGGGTTGCTTTTGAGAAGATCAAGACACTATTGACGACAGCACCAATTCTAGTTTTACCGGATTTTTAGTTGTTGTTTGAGTTACATACTGATGCGTCGAAGGTTGGGGTTGGTGGAGTTTTGAGTCAGAAAGGAAGACCAGTTGCTTATTTCAGTGAGAAGTTATCTGGAGCTAAGTCGAGATATAGCACTTATGATGTTGAGTTTTACGCAATTGTTCAAGCAGTGAAGCATTGGAGACATTATCTGTTTCAGAAGGAGTTTGTTCTCTATACTGATCATGAAGCTTTGAAGCATTTGCAAGGGCAGGACAAAATTTCAGCTAGGCACGCTTCATGGGTCGCGTATCTACAACAGTTTAATTTTGTTGTAAAGCACAAATCAGGGGTGACGAATCGTGTAGCTGATGCATTAAGCAGGAGGAATCATTTGTTGATAACGATGAAGGTTGAAGTGACAGGATTTGAGCTATTGCCAAAATTGGTTGAAGAAGATCCTTACTTTATGAAATTTGTTGAGAAAGTCAAGGATAGAAGTACTGATGAATTTGTGTTGATTGATGGTTTCTTATTTAAGGGGAATCAATTGTGTGTACCGGATTGTAGCTTGCGAATGAAGATAGTAAAGGAGCTTCATGAGGAAGGGCATGTTGGTAGAGACCGAACATTGCAGTTAATCTCTCAATCCTACTATTGGCCATCGATGAGGAAGGAAGTTGAAAGGTTTGTTCAGAGATGTCATGTTTGTCAAGTTTCTAAAGGGACAGCTACAAATGCGGGTTTGTATATGCCTTTACCTGTTCCTACAAAACCTTGGGTGGATGTTAGTATGGATTTCGTATTGGGATTACCGAGAACGCAAAGGGGAAATGACTCGATATATGTTGTGGTGGATCGTTTCTCGAAGATGGTACATTTTGTTGCTTGTAAGAAGACGGCGGATGCTGTTCTTGGTGCTCAGTTATTTTTCAAGGAGATCTACCGACTTCATGGATTGCCAGAATCTATTGTTTCGGATAGGGATACTCATTTTCTGAGTCACTTTTGGTTAAGTTTGTGGAAGATGGTGGGAACGAAGTTAAACTTTAGTAGCGCTTACCATCCGCAAACAGATGGACAAACGGAGGTTGTGAACAGATCGTTGGGGAATTTATTGAGATGTTTGGTGAAAGATAATCTGAAAAGTTGGGATGTGAAGTTATGTCAAGCAGAGTTTGCTCATAATCATGCGGTAAATCACAGTACAGGTTTCAGTCCATTTCAGATTGTTTATTCAAGCTTGCCAAAGGGGCCGTTGGATTTAACGGTAGTGCCACAACCAATGGGGACTGTTAAACGAGCTACTGGTTTTGTTGATGCCTTGAAGGAGTGTCATAGAATCGTTCAGGAACGATTGGAGAAGACGAATGAGAAGTATAAAAGATCCGCAGATATGAAGCGAAGAAATATTGAGTTTAATGAAGGAGATATGGTATATGCTATGTTAACAAAGGATCGTTTTCCAGTGGGCGCTTATAACAAGTTGAAAGCCAGAAAAATTGGTCCTGTAGAAATTGTGAAACGGATTAATGAAAATGCTTATAAGTTGAAGCTGCCGAAGGATGTGTACACTTCTGACGTGTTCAATGTTAAGCACCTTGTACCATATTATGGAGATGAGCAATCTGATGTGGAAGAATTTACAAATTCGAGGACGAATTTCTCTCAACCAGGGGAAGATGATGCAGCTCAGCCTAGAGAAGGAGGGATAAGTCGTACACGACTTAAGGAGGAAGGCTTCGTTCACAAGTTAAAGAAGGTCGGCCACGACCTAACAGGTCACATGGGAAGGAGTTACGACTTAGCAAAGGCTCAAGTCGTTCGTGCTTTCTAAGTCGTATACGACTTATAGCTATAGGAGCTAAGGAGTCATGTGAGGGGGATATACGAGCTAACGACACAATTATAAGTCGACCACGACTTATCATGAAGCAGAGGAAAGTTCAAATAATTAAAGGCCTTAAGTCGGAAGCGGTCACAACCTAGTAAAGTCGTTTGAAGAGTTATGCCGTAAGTCGTTTGAAGAATATGCCGCAAGAAACTTGAGTCGCTGTGTTGAACTTAAGTCGTGAGTCGTGTGATCTGTAAGTGATGAGTCGTTCACGACCTATGTTGACTATGTTGAGCCGCTGTGTTGTATATATGTGAGTGAGTCGTCGTATGTTTAAGTCGCATGAAGGTGCTGCCTGAAGATGTCTCGTAAGTCGTAAGTCGTGATGTGTGTTGTAATTTTTTTTTCTTTGAGTCGTAAGTCGTTAGGTCGAATACGACCTAGGTGTTGTATATTTGTGTGTTTCCTTAAGTCATTCAAGTGTTGAGTCGGCCGAAGGCTGTTGTGATGTAATTGCTTTGAGTCGTGTATGTATGTGATGTGTTAGGTCGCGTACAACCTAAGGATGAGTCGTGAGTCGTGGGAAACTAGGTCGGCAACGACTTAAGGGTCTGGGTCAAAAATGCTATAAATAGGGAGTGTGTTGTAACTTTTTGTTAGTTGATTTTTGGAATAAAATTCTTGTTTGATTGCTGTGTGCTTTCATCTTAAATTGGTAGTCGAGTGTAATCTCCTATCTCCACTTTCGGTTAATCGAGTGCGCTCGATTCAACGATTGTTGAAGCCAATTCACGGTATCAAGTGCGCTTGATCAACGTTTGAAGAATTGTAGATCTTCTTTCACGGTATCGTGCGCGATCAACGTGTCGAAGATAGCTAGAATTTGGTATCTTTGTGATCAACGAATTTGGGCATTTCAGTATCTTCAATCCATCGTTTGCTACTTTCATCGATCTATATCGTTTTGTTATTATTCGCTGCGTCACATACCCTTAGTTATCATTCACAAAAATTTACAAAGCTTAGAATTGAAAATCAATGGCTTCTTCTTCTTCTTCGTCTCTTATGTCCTAAAGAAAATAATTGCAAATCAAACCCACCTAAAACTTGAAGTAAAGCCTTACTACCATGTTACAAAACCTTCTACCTAGTTATAGTTTGAAAGGGTGAAGCACACCTCACTCCCCATTGATAAGCCATGAGCTTAAGTGAGAGGAAGGAGGCAAAGGCAAGGTGGAAAATCGCAAGGAAGAAAAGGTGCTATAGGGTTAGGCTTGGGTGACTGGATCTTGGTTGTTTGTGATATTAAAGGTGAGTTATCCGTCACTTTAAATAGAAAATATAACATATATATGTTGTGTTTGATCATGTTTACGTCATCTGAATTTTTGTTGACATATGTTAAAACATCGGTTTGAATTCTTACTTTAAAAGTAAATGACATATGTGATCCATGTATATGGACAAGAATAGGCTTGGAATGGACTTGAATGGACTTGTATGACTAGTGAAAAGGTCTTGAACAAAGAATATAGGTTATAGATGGACTTTGGTTTAGATCGGACTCGGATTTAAAAGTGCGCTTATAGCGATAGTCGCTATAGAAGCAGTTATGAATTGCCTTGCTTTTGAAGATTGCTATGGAACTTTGTAAAGAGATACTTAGACATTTCTCGCCATATTTATAATGTCATATATGTATGTATGTTACTACTTAACTTTTAAGTTGCATCTCGAAAAGTGGCCCAAACTTCACTTGTGCAAAACTGCCATGTTTAGCCTTGATTTTGGACTTCAAAAGGTTTGAAAAGATATTTAGATTTAAGTATTTTATTTCATTCTTTTTATAAGTGTTTACTAACTCATATTAGAGTATTTCAAAAGTGGTTTGAGATCTTTATGAATTTTTGAGAATTAGTTGTAAAGTTTTGAAAGGAGAGATATTTTGCTAAAATATATAGAAAACATGTCGTTTTCAACTTTTTAAGGAAAATTGTAAAGTTGTTATTTTCAAGTAGTATTTGGGATAAATGTTTTAAAACCTATTATAAGTAATTTCAAGTATTTTAGAAGTATATACAAATGTTTTCGAAAATGATTTAGAATTGCAAAATGGTCAAATGGTTAATTTTTTAGTTACTTGTTTGAAACGTAATTAACTATGCTTATCACTAAAAGCCGACGAAGTAAGGCTTATATATTAGTGAGAGTTAAATTGATGTCGAGTAGGGATGCAACAATAGAGCTCTAACCTGTTGAAATTCCCTCTTGATCGAGGAATAGTAAGTCGGAAATATCGAAAACATGTTACTCGTGTTGATTTCTTCTTGTTTATGGAAATCATTGATACTATACTTAACACTAAAAGCCGATTAGGTAGATATCTCTATTTGTGAGACTCGAGGATGAAGTGTCTAGATAAAGCTTTGGCGCAACCAGTGCTCTAAATTACCTGGCCTCAGTCTTGAACGAGGAATAGTTAAGTTGGAATGTCGAAAACGAGTTAAGCGTACGAATCATGATTTGTATAAGTAAATGTTTTAACTAGATAATCGGTTAGTTCATTATCGAACTTGACCAAATACGACTCAAGAAGTTATCGAAAGGCTTCACGATTTCATACCAATAAGAACTCCCAAGGAGGAATATTGGTACAAAATGTCTCTAGCTTTCTCTTACTTCTGAGAGAATCAAAATTGAGTTAACTGAAAATTCGTCAATTAATTTGGAGAGTCCGATAAACGCAAAGAGTGTACTTATATAAGATGAGTCAAAACCCGTAATCACTTCAAAACCATATACACGACCTATGTTCTTGAAACGGTTGTGAAGTGGAAAGTTATAGTGTTTAACTGTCTACCTTAAAGATTATTCCAAGAGAGAAGACAACATTAGCATTCATCGGAGGTCTTGTGCGAAGAACCTATGTGGAGGTTCGAGATGCTCTAATCCATGTAGTGATTTGTGATCTGTTATAGATGATGGAATCGGTTTGGGGATCCATGTTCTGTTCGATTGATGAAGATTCATGTAAGAGATGCCGAACGTAGCCTCGACATCGGGAGAATGACAGAAAACAGAGAAGGAGCATAGCCAAGGGGGTTTAGCAGACCTCAACGGTATACAACTCCATTCCTAGATATGCTTATTAATTGTTGCAAGCGGGAGTTGATATGATCATGATCACATACCGAGGATGATCTAGTTACGTTTACCTTAGAGTATATCCTATCTAAAGATATACGATACTCAAAAGGTAGTTTTTGATCCTTGTCATGGAGTTCGAATACTGTCAGACTAAGGAGATCTCCATGGAAAAATCATTATGCGAGCGCACCTTAGTGGTATAGATTATTTTCATATCATTGTTGTGGTGTCCACATAGTAGCTATTCGATATGATTTACGTGCTATACACTAGACATTATCTATTATATTGTTATATGTTAAACTCAATCAATGGTTGGTTTCAATTCAGGGGAAAACCGTTATGGTAATCCATACGGTCTCAATGGTTACTGTTAGTTATCTCATATTTCTTAAGTTTTTCACGCTAGTTTACAAAACTATTTGATGTTCTTATAATGCTCGAATCAGCCCCGTGTATGTTTTTGAGTTTAGCTACGGACGCTTTCGAGCTAATGAAGAAGAGATTGATGATTATTTTTCATAGTATTCTTATTTTTGCCGCATTTCTATATTGTATATATTAGCATATATGAGGACGGGTTGTTATAACTGTCCAGGCTGATGATAGTACTTAGGTTTTAGTAAGTCTGATATTTCTGTATTCAGATTAACCTTTTGTACGGTTCATTTGGTATTATACGTTATTGTTCAGCTGTTAAAATCTGCTATGGTGTTCTTTTCTTATTCTATTCTTTTTGTCTTATATTACCCTAACTTTCTGTTTTTTGGCACTTGGGTGCTCGGCACACAAACACCGTGGTTGTATTTAATGTCATCATTCGAGGATCGAAAAGTCGGGTCATTGCATTTTCATAAAGCTCCTTTTTGGTGTTTCCCTATTTAGCATATAAGTAGTTAGGCATTGCTGCTTACAAAACGATCAAGCGTTTTGTTTTATTTTTATATTCTTTTTTTTGAAAGAATAGTACTTTATTTGCATGCACAGATCAATAAGAACATCTAAGTCCCAAAAAATGGATATACGTTACATAAAGGGAGAAAATTTTGCTAGAAATTTGAAAAACATTATGAAAAGTAACAATTTAAAATAGATGATTCTTTTTACTATTATTATTTCTCAACTACTGCGAGGAAATCGATAGACTTAAAATATTTTCGTATCCTTCACTTTTTTTAAAATCTTTATTGATAAAAATTAAGAGTAGATACTAGTCTTAATACTTGAACGTATTAGCCATTAAAAATATGGGCAGCAGTTATGCTTATGCATTAAATAAGGTCATAGCTCCGTCATCAACCTTGCTTCTCACATATTATGACATAAATTTATAGGTTTAACTGTTTAAGTCACCAAAATGGCATTTATCTGTAAATCTACCGATTACACCTTTTGTATGTTTAGTAAAGACTGATGCTTACATTTGTTATGAAAAGACACAATGGAACTACCACTCTAAGTTTCATGCAGTTAAGCAATAAGGTAAAAGAGAATATGTGATTCTTACTGTTCTAACTGTGCAGCATATTGCGCAACTTTCAACTCGTATTAATTTGCAAAAGTTGTCACTTCTTCACTTTGGAAGAGACCAGCTGCTCTCTCATGATAATCCATTGTCTTCTTGGTATTCTGCTCTTGGTCAAACAACTCGCCAAGATCCTATAAGAAATGCATTCACGTTGTAGTTACCATACTGCCATTTTTGCAGCTTTCAATATGAAACTATATCGAACCATAATACCATATGGGACTGGATCGAGGATTAACACAAATAATCACAGTAGGAAATATTATTTTTAAAAAATTCGCCTATTTAATAAACAATTAAATATGATAGGAAAATTATAATATGTTTTGAATTTCAGTCCATAATACATTCTACATCGAACCATTTATCTTGTGGTATCTAGCAGCCATATTTAATCTACTCATATCAAAAAGAGGTTTACTGCCTGATTCAGAGCATATGTCACATCTGCATGCAAAGGGTAGGGACATAATTAACTTAAAAATTATACAACATTGCAACATAATCAAACTTAATAAAAGGAATAAGAAATATATAATCATATTAAGTAGATTTAAGGAGAAAATATTTAATGAGAATGCAAATGGTTGAAGTAATTATAATAAGAACGTAAATGGCTGAAGTAATTTTAATTGTGAAGCAAGGCACTGACCACTTAATGCGTTGAATCGTCACTTTGACTAGTGATAAACAACAAAAATACCTCAAATCAGTCTTAAAACTACTTTAAGTCATTAACGACCAACTTGTTATGACTCGTCATATAAAAGTAAAACTGCATACATGTGGCTTTCTTTAATAATATTTATATCAGTGTAGGATGTTATTGATAAATTTTGGGGATACAAAATCACATTTAGAAGGAAATAAATATACAAAAGAAGGAAAGAGAAAACTTGGATTTCCTTGCACTAGGAATAGGAAGTATTTTTTACTCTTGTGATTTTGTGCACTTTGTGTCGAACCCGGCGTCTTTATTTTCTAGGTATATGTATGTCATAGGGCTTGTTTTTGCTGTTGTCAACAGTAGTGATGATGGGGATTATCTCTCCCTGGTCTACTAGTAGTTTAAGTGTTTTTGTCTAACTACTGTATATATATTTTCTTCTTTAGTAGTTTTGGCGCCTAAACCAAACACCTGTTATTAAAGTTCTTAATAATAGTTGACAGCCCACTTTAAAGTCGGCTGGCTTTGCTTAAAAAAACTTGGATTTCTCCAAATTAGCAGGCACATTTGATAATGTTTATTTCACTCTATAATTAGCTGATCAATTTATATTTTGTTATATACATATTAACTTGGACATTAAGTAATTGACTGTTACAAATAGTGCCTAGAAGAGAGGGTAAAAATGTGTTTGGTGTTTCTCTCTTCTTCCATTTTTGTTTTTCTTCTCCAAACACTAAGAAACCATTGCCATAGAGATCAAGACTCTATTCTCGATTAGGTTATTAATTCTATTTTTGTTTGTTCACTTTTATTTGGTGGATTAATAGTAAGCAATTATTTTTTAGAATCAATACAAATGGTTGTGGTGGAATCTTATGTGTTGGTTTTCTTGATTTCTTTGTATTTTAGAACTATCTTAATCATTATTTGTCTTCAAATATTATTATTTTTATCCAATGTTATCCTTTTCTGACTCAGATGATTTAAGGTTCTATGATAGGCTTATGCTATAATTTTATCTTTTGTTAGATTCTGAGCAACAAAAATATCCTAACAAATTTTGTGTCATAACTAGATCATTGTAAGACAAAGGGTAATTTTGGATTTTTATATTTACTGAGAGTTAGATTTAATTTCTATCTTGAAGATTGCTCTTCTAAATGAAAAAAATGGAATATTTGAAAGACTAAGATAGAGGATGTTTTGTATCTCAACGATCTTCATAAGCCAATTGAAGATGATGGAAAGAGACCCTCAAATATAGAGAAGGGTAAACAGAAGAAGATGGACAAAAAGGGGATTGTGTTGATTTGTCAACACCTTGATGATTTTGTTTTCCACCATGTAGCCAGTTGTAGATACACGAAGGCTTTGTACGATAAGTTGGTACCTTTATATGAGTCAAATAATTCTACTACTAAGGTTTTTCTTGTTCGAAAATTTGTTTAGTTGAGACTGGATGGAGAAAAGTATGTAGCAGAACATTTGAATAAATTTCAAGATATAATAAATAAGTTGAAAGGTACGGATGTCAAATATGAAGATGAATTACAAGCTCTTTTGTTGATGAGTTCGCTTTCAGAGAGTTGGAAAACATTGGTTGTGTCATTAAGAAACTTTAATGCTAATGGAACTACCTCGCTGGACACTTTTCAGAATAATCTTTTGAACAAGAACTTAGAATGAAAGGGTCAATCTTGAAATTAGTTCAAGATGAGGGTATGGCAGCAAGAGACTTAAAGTGGGATAAAAAACTGAAGAAAAAAGTGGCTAATGGTAAAGGTATGTCAGAAAGTATCTTCTGTTACTATTGTAAAAAAAAAAGATCATATGCGCGATAGGTGTGAAATGTATAAGGGATCAAAAGAAGGCTATATGTAGTGATAGTGATAGCGATATACGGGTGGACATAACTGAAGGTAGCAAAGGTGGTACTTCTTGTGATGTCCTCATTAGTGATATTAAGCCTTGGAAGATGGATTCGAGTGCTATTTTTCACATATGTAGGGATGTGAGGTATTTTTCTATAAGAAGATAGTCGAAAAGATTAGGACTGCAATGAAGTAGAACTACCAGTTTGTGGTATTAGATCTATCCTGTTTTGTATGAATGATGGTGTGGTTAGAGAAGTCTCAGTTTGAGATATTTACCTACTAGTTCGCTTAGTCTCACTTCTCTTGATCAGTTGGACCGCCATGGTAGCACTTATGAGACTTAAGTTGAACTTTAAGAGTGATGAAGGAAGGTCATATTGTGATGAGAGGAGTATTAAATGATGGAAACCTTTATAGATTGGTTGGTCGTGTGGTCTATAATAGGAAGCGAGTGATAGTTAAAGAGCTTAGTCCATTTGTAGGTGGTGAGGTAAATATGTGCACTATTTTTGATAGTTGTGTTGGTAGTTATATTTTCGGTAGGAATCTTCATTTTAATGATGGTCGAGGTATCAATGGTGATTGATTAGAGAACTCAGGTCAAGTGGTAGACGTGTGTCGAGTTGGAAAATCCATAAAGACTTTATAGTCTTTGTGCTATTACAAATGATTTTGAGGCCAAATGGTGTAGTGTATCTCATGGTGGGAAATTCATCACTTGCAGGCGGTGGTAGCGGTTTGTGATTTGGTGTGATTGAGAAGAAGGAAGTGGTGATTGATTTGAAGATGTAGGCTTTGGCATTTTTTTCGATGGGGATATTTTCTTATTTTTCTCTTTGAATAGCCGTTTTGGTTGAAGGTGGAGATCCAGTATATATTAGAGATATGTGATTCTGCATCAAGGCAGAGAGTTAGATTTTGGTGATACATGTTGGGATGGGATTCTAACTGGAGACCACTTAAATCGAAACCCCACAAGCATAGCGGAAGACGGGAATCGTGGTAAGAATGTAAAAACAACCAATCAATAACTCAATTCCAATCTCAATCAATCCAAAAACAATCACAATATCAAACAAGCAATTCAAAAATCAAAGAAATAATGAAAAATAAATCACATAGAGATTTATAGTGGTTCCACTAACGTTGTATTAGTGTACATACACTTTAAAAGAGAGCTTTTATTAATATTGATGAGAAGAGTGAGATTGATTACAATAATCAAAATTCTAATTAGAAATTGATTTTTTGGAGAAGAGAATTGAAGAATATTAGGCTTCGATAAATCCTAATCTGTGGAGGCTAATCTCTTGTAGTCGCT
Source organism: Allium cepa (assembly GCA_030765085.1). Classification (NCBI taxonomy): domain Eukaryota; kingdom Viridiplantae; phylum Streptophyta; class Magnoliopsida; order Asparagales; family Amaryllidaceae; genus Allium; species Allium cepa. The sequence continues at coordinate 559,851,359 of CM060941.1, read as the reverse complement.
TGCACGCCCAGATCTGGAACCTGAAGCTAGCTTATATAGGAGAATAGAAACCCTATGTAATGTTCCAAAATTGCCCCTGCGGATATCACAGATCTTCACGCCAAGTCCACACATGAAAAACAGGCGGAAGCCGCCTCAGGCATCTAGCCAAAATGGTCAAACGTCTGACCAAAATGGTCAGATGTCTGACATAAGTTACTGGAAAAAAATTTTCTTCGGCCCAGACGTCTGATCATTTGGTCAGTTGTCTGACTAAAGGGTCTGGAATCAATTCTGCATTGACTCAGATGTCTGACCCATTTGGTCAAACGTCTGACCTCATTCTCTGGAACAAGTCTGGTGTAGATTTGCTGAAGTGTCAGACGTTCGAATTTTTTCTCAGACATCTGACCCTGTCAATTCATCCCACTTCACTTTTTCCCTTATAACTTCCACCTTCGAACTCCGATTTGCGAACCGTTTTCTCCATTATGAAACTACTTCCGACCAATATATTTTTCCATATAGTTTTGCCAAAATTTAACACTCCACCTCGACACTATATCCATATCCAACTTCAACTCTAGTGGTACCATACCATCAACAGCATCCGATAGCACCAACTTTCACTTCTTCAACCTTCAACCAAACATGAATGCTTTCCCAATGAGCTCCGGCAAAGCCATCGTCCAGTGCACTCTACCAATGAGTTCAAGCAAAGCCCCTGCCCGTTAATGAAATGTTGAAAACATCCAAATCCTAAGCTATCTCACCAAAGACTAGCACTTACCAAGAAGATAGAACCTCAATCTCTCACTGATACTCTTCCTCATCTAACACCAAGCTCCTCCCTTAGCCGTGCCACCCCGTGGCACCAAGCACTTCTCCAAGCGAATCAAGTTTGAGCAATGCTTGAACTTCCCAACTGGCAATGCCTTAGTGAACATGTCCGCCATGTTATCCTTTGTGTGTATTTTCCAAAGATATACTTGCTTATCTCGATCCATGGCTACTAGAAATGACTCATGTTGAGTTTCGGCATTCCTTTGTGTACCGTACGCGTTCGTTTCACCATGTCTAGCCGGAGTCAACGGTCGAAGTCTCCAATATCAGCGTACCAATTGAATATCCCTCCATCGCATCCGTCGAGCATATAATCTGGTCTTGGAAACACATTGTAACAAAAGGAATCCCAAATGTTACGTGCCACCAATCCCATATATACCACGATTATTATGAATATCCTATGATGTGGGACTTTAACCACTCAATCCACGCGCTCACTCCATTTACAATGCAAGCCACACTTAACAGTCTGCATATCATTTATCAAGCATGTGCAATGGAGGATCTAGTCTTGAGTATGTGGGGTCGAGTAAGTTGCCAAGATACTGAAACTACATAAAAACTGATGGAAAGATACATGAGAATTGTTGGGCTGGTGTAGCAATCTGAAATAGATTGGCAAGTGCAATAGACTGAAACAAGGAAGAGCATCACACAATAAAAGAGTACAAATATAAGTTGAATATCTTATAACATAATTATACATAAGTCAAAATTACACATATTTCTTACTTCCTTACCCTTTTTTATTGTTTTATATTTTAAACGATTTTATAATTTTTGTAATGCTACGTAAATAAAAATTTAGCTTAATATGTACCATTATATAATGCAATTTCACCATCCCCTGTATTTCCTACCTCTAATGCGTTATAAGAACCATAATAAAAGCTTAAATTACGTTTTATCATCTATTTATTATCAAAACTCAAACACTTGGTCTATGGACATTTTCTATTTATTTTCTTTTATTGGTGCATATAGGTGTAATCTTATTTTTATGATATATTATCTTAAATATAAAAAATAATGCACATAACAGTGTAGGTTTCCTAACAAACCCATCATTTTGTGTTATTATCATTGGTCAACCAATGATCTCTGTATGGCTATGCATATGATGCTTCATGGAAAATATAAAGACTATTGGAAAAAAAGTTACGGGAGATGCAAATATTCAATATACACCTAAAGTACATTTCAAAAGATATTTACTTGGAATAACGTAGTATTCTTTTATCCATCGCATCTTCTTGTTTACTTTGTTTTGGGTCTGTTGTATTAAGTGTGGCTCGCATTGTAAATGGAGTGGGTGCGTGGATTGAACGGACTAAAAGTCCCACATCGTGGAATATTCAGAATAATCGTGGTATATATATGGGATTGGTGGCACGTAACATTAGAGATTCCTTTTGTTACAATGTGTTGCCAAAACTAGATTATATGCTCGATGGTAGACGATGGAGGGATGTTCAATCGGGACGCCGGCATGGGAGACTTCGACCGTTGACTCCGATAGACACGGTGAAGCGAACGCGTACTGTACATAGGAATGCCGAAACTCAACATGGTACCAGAGCTCCATGGTTCGATGGGACCGGTATGATGCAGCGTGACCGAAGCATGGCTCCTAAGGGGCTTGAGCATGGGATGCTCGTCAAGGTGGAGATATGGTTAAAGCAGTCGCTCCGTCCTGCTTATGAGAACTCAGGGTAGCAGCTTGACTCCACTGCGAAGAGGACTCGGTATAACTCCAAGGTGACTTGAGCAATGCTCGCCAAGATGGAGATTGTTAGGTGTGGCTCGCATTGTAAATGGAGTGGGTGCGTGGATTGAACGGACTAAAAGTCCCACATCGCGGAATATTCAGAATAATCGTGGTATATATATGGGATTGGTGGCACGTAACATTAGGAATTCCTTTTGTTACAATGTGTTGCCAAAACTAGATTATATGCTCGATGGTAGGCGATGGAGGGATGTTCAATCGGGACGCCGGCATGGGAGACTTCGACCGTTGACTCCGATAGACACGGTGAAGCGAACGCGTACGGTACGCAGGAATGCCGAAACTCAACATGTTGAACTATGCAAAACTAGCACGAAACCATGCTTCATGCACAGATTGTTTAAAAAGATAGGATATATAGGTTACATAGCTTAATTTTGTATCTATATAAGAATTGGTGGTCAAAATTCATTATATTGTATATTCTAAGGGTCCATCATCAAATCCTTTGATGATAATATTGAATGCTTGAAAGCATGAAACGTTGTCGAGAGAAATAATCATGATCGACCGATTGTATGGATTTTCTACGTCTTATTTAAAAAGTACAGTATTAGTTTAAGACTACATAAATGGAAAACTAAAAACTATTTCCTCTTGGTAGCATAAACCATATAGTTTGAAAGCAGTTGAATGATATGATTGTAAAGGATGCTTGCACTTATGTAACAAAAAATAGTAGTTCTAGGAAATTGATTGAAGTTGAAAAAAGGCAGTAAAATAAAACCTCATCTATTTAGTACTTTAAAGTTTTTTGGACTTGAATCACTTGTGCATTTTATACTGGATAAATTTTTTTGATTAATTGTATTGGATAATGAATGTACAAATGGGTAATATGTTGTGTACAATATAACATTTGACCTCCTTGATGCATAGTACTTTTATTAAGCAAAATTTTTGGATTGCCTCCAAGAAAGCTCTCATTTTGTTGCAAAATAATTATCCTGAGTTGGTTGCCAAGTAGGTATATAATTAACTTAACTTTTTAGTTTCTGCATTTATATTTATTTTTCCTATTTTGTTTGTTTGTTAAACTGAAGGTTAGGTAGAATATATTCCTATAGAATAAGTTGCCTATTGTAATATAAAAAACCATAAATCAGAATCTCTAGATATCCTGATATGCTGAATTTAGTTAAGGAACACATGATGATGATTTTTTGTTTGATTTCGTTTATATATTATAAGTTGTAGTCGTATGGGAAACAAATAGTGGTCCTTAAGAAACTTAAAACTGAAGATATGTTTGTTCATAAACATTTATATTGTGCTTAAACTAGATGTACACAAATTGAGAACAGTCATGATCAAGCATCTTGACTTAGCCACTTTGGCATAACATGGCTAGCTCGACTTCCAGTAAAAAGAAAATCTACTTTAAAGATTCAAGTATTCAATTATTTGCTCTTGAAATATGACGCAAATATCTCTATAACTTGTACCCAACAGTCAATTTCCATAATAGTATCAGCAGTCCATGTTTACAGCAGTCCATGTTTTGTAAACTCGCTTAATTTTTATAAAAATTAGTTAACACAGTTGATATTTTTAATTTAGTTCTACTTTTGTCTGGACATATCTTTGATCTCAGTTTTATTTTTCAAGGATGTGTAAATTACACCATCAATTTGATATAGAAGAACCGTTGAAACAAGATGGAGCTTTAATTTAAAGACCTTCATAATCTAACTGTTAGGATTTTTTGTTGCGTAAGACCTAACAAAGGATAAAATTATTGTGGAAGCCTATCCCAGAATCTTATATTACCCGAGTCACAAAGGGATGATATTGTATAAGAACAATAATAGTTGAAGATAGACAATAGTGAAGATTGTCCTCAAAGGCAAAGAAATCAAGAGAAACAACACACAAAATTTCTCCTAACAACTATTTAAATTGATTTTCAAAAATAATAATTTACGATTAGTCAATCAAATGAAAGTAAGCAAAACAAAAATAGAATCAATAACCTAATACTTGGAGAAGAGAAAAAAAGATGAAAGAAAAAACACCAAATACTTTTTACACTTTTCCACTCTCCCTTCTAGGCACTATATATTTCAATCAATTATTAATGCCCAAGTTTATATGGATATGACAAAAATAAATTGATCAGCTAATTAAAGAGTGAAACAATCATAACCAAATATGCCTATTAATTTTTGAAAATCCAAATTTTCTCTTTTCTTACTTTGTATATTTATTTCCTTCTAAATGTGATTTTGTATTGTTAGGTGTGGCTCGCATTGTAAATGAAGTGGGTGCGTGGATTGAATGGTTAAAGTCCCACATCGCAGGATATTCATAATAGTTGTGGTATATATGGGATTGGTGGCACGTAACATTGTGGATTCCTTTTGTTATAATGTATTGCCAAGACCAGATTATATGTTCGATAGAGGCGATGAAGGGATATTCAATCAGGACGCCGACATGGGATACTTCGACCGTTGACTCCGGCCAGACACGGTGAAGCGAACGCGTACGGTATGCGGGAATGCCGAAACTTAACATGGTATCAGAGCCAAGTTTTGGTAGATGGTTGTAGAAATGCCTGAATCAAGTAGTAACTCAAGTAGTTTCTCAGTGGGTACTCCAAGTGGTGTAGCTCCTTATGTATGTGGTTCGTACGCAGCTTCAGGCTCATAATTGGTAATAGACAAGTGGAATGGCGATAATGATTTTGAAAAATGGCAATGGAAGATGAAAGCGGTTATAAGGAGAAATCGGGTGCATTTGGTAGTGTTTGATACACATTTACTGCCAACGGACATCTCAGATGTTGAGAGAGAGGAGATGGAAGAGTGGGCATTCACTACACTTCAACTTGCTATGGAAGAGAATGTTATCTCTAAAATTAGTGGTGAGACAAACGCTAAGGGTATTTAGGACTAATTGGAGGAGTTGTACATGAAGAAGTCACTGACAAATCATTTGATCTTATTGCAAACGTTCTTTACCTATAAGATGAAGGAAGGTATTTCGCTAAAGGCGAACTTGAATACTTTTAATGATTTACTAATGAAGATGAAGGCGGTAGATTTAAAGATTGAGGAAGAGCAAAAGGCGATGATATTTTTGTGTCCGTTACCGTTACCAGATTGCTATACAGGTTTCTCAAATAGTTTGATCTATAGCCGGGAAGACAGGTCTTCTTAGAGAGAAGTTGTGGGATCAAATGAAGGAGTTAGGTAATGGAAGTAGTAGTGCTAGTAGTGGTCATGGTTTATTTGTGGAGAAGGAGTGGTATGTGAAGAAGGAGAACCGGGGGCGTTCTAAATCAAGGAACCCCGGTTGGAGAGCAAAGTCGAAGGAAAGAAAAGGCAAGTGCTATATTTGCAAGAAGCCCAGTCATTGGAAGAATGAGTGTCCAAAAAAGTAGAAGGAAAAGAAGGAAGTAGCATCTTCATCAGTAGCGGTGGAGAGTGGAGTTGGTGAGGGAGATGTAGATGTTTTGTCGACGGTAGCATCGGATGTCTCGGGCAGCGAATGAGTGCTCGATTCGGAGGCGTCTTACCATATGGCCCCAAATAGGAATTGTTTTTCTTCTTACATCAACAAAGAAGGAAATTCAATTTTTATGGAAAATGGTGTAATTTTTAAGTCGAAAGGCATTGGTTCCGTGCAAATTCGGATGTTTGAAGGAGTGGTTTGTACTCTCACTAATTTACGCTATGTTCCAGGATTTAGGAAATCTCTTATCTCATTGGGGCAGCTGAATTCTTTAGGTTATAAGATCATTATTGAGAGTGATAGCTTACGGGTTTTGAAGGGGCGCTTGTGGTGATGAAGGGTGCTAGGACTCATGATATTTATTTGCTTCAAGGAGTGACTGTAGAAGGTGAAACTTGTATAGGAGTTGATATTTCTCATGGCTTGGATGTGACTAGATTATGGCATTTAAGGTTAGGTCATGTCTCGGAGAGGAGTTTGGATGTTCTTCGGAAAAGGGAGATGATCGATGGAGAAAGTTTCAACAAGTTAGAGTCTTGTGAAGAATGCAACAAGGGGAAGCAAACTAAAGTTTCATTCAGTGAGGGAAAGCATGATTTGAGAAGGGTTCTTGAGTATGTTCACACGGATGTTTGGGGACCGGCTCCAGTAGCTTCTTTGGGTGGATCTCGCTATTGTATTTATTTCATAGATGACTTTTCTCAGAGAGTTTGGGTATATGAAATGAAGGCTAAGTCAGAGGCATTTGCAAAGTTCAAAGCGTGGAAGACTCTTGTTGAGAATGAGAGTGGCAAGCCTTTGAAGGTTCTAAGATCCGAAAATGATGGAGAGTATGTTTTTGGAGAATTTTTGGAGTTTTGCAAGCATCATGGTATTCAGAGGCATTTTACTACACCTGGAGATCCGCAGTCGAATGGTATTGCGGAGAGGATGAATCGTACTTTACTTGAGAAAGCTCAATGCTTGAGATTGACATCGGGTTTGGCGAAGGGGTTTTGGGCTGAAGCTTTGTCAACTGCAGTGCATATTATTAATCGAATTCCATGCTCAGCTATTGGTAACAAAATTTCATAGTAAGTGTGGAAGGAAAAAAGCATTGACTTGAGTTATCTTCGTGTGTTTGGTAGTCCTATTTATATGCATGATCCGGGAAATGATAAGCTTGAACCTAGAGCTTTCAAGTGGATTTTGCTTGGCTATACGGATGGAGTAAAAGGCTATCGGATTTGGAATCCGAAGACGTAGAAGGTAGTGAATTCTCGTTGTGTTACTTTTGATGAGTCGGCGATGTTCAAGGAGAATGTAAGCTCATCGGATGTTCCAGATTTGGTTCATGATGAATCAAAGGAGAAGGAAATTATTTCCACATTTTATCCAAGGAATAGAGAGAGTAGAGTAGTTGGAGATGTTTGTGAGGAGGCAGCGTTTGATGTTACATCACATAGTCTACATGGTTCATCTAGTAGTGTTGGTGATGTGCATGATTCTAGAGAAGATTCGGTTCAAGGTGGAGCCAAAGGGAGTTTGGGTGTTGTTATTGCTACTCGGGTTGGTCGTCGTACTATAAGACCACCCGAAAGATATGGTGATTGGAACTATCTTATCATTAGTGATAATTTGGACTATGCTCTTTATGTAGTCCAAGATGAGCCGATGGACCTTGATGACATCATGCAGTCGAGTGATAGCTCGAAATGGATTCATGTTGAGTTTCGGCATTCCTGCATACCATACGCGTTCACTTAACCGTGTCTAGCCGAAGTCAACGGTCGAAGTCACCCATGCGGGCGTCCAGATTGAATATTCCTCCATCGCCTCCATCGAGCATATAATTTGGTCTTGGCAAAAAATTGTAACAAAAGAAATCCCCAATGTTACATGCCAACAATCCCATATATATATATACCACGATTATTCTGAATATCCTTCGATGTGGGACTTTAACCATTCAATCCGCGCACCCGCTCCATTTACAATGCGAGCCACACCTAACAGTCTCCACCTTGGCGAGCATTGCTCAAGTCATCTTGGACTTATACTGAGTTCTCTTTGCAGTTGGATGAGACTGCTACTTCGAGTTTTCATAAGCAGGATGAGGCGACTGCTTAACCATATCTCCACCATGACGAGCATCCCATGCTTAAGCCCCTTAGGATCCATGCTTCGGTCACGCCGCATCATACCGGCCCCATCGAACCATGGAGCTCTGATACCAAATGTTGAGGCGGGATTCCAACTTGAGACCACTCAAATCGAAACCATGCAAGCATAGCGGAAGATGGGATCATGGTAAGAAGTGTAAAAACAACCAATCAATAAGTCAATTCCAATCTCAATCAATCCAAAAGAAATCACAATCTCAAACAAGCAATTCAGAACTCAAAGAAATAATGAAAAATAAATCACACAGAGATTTATAGTGGTTCCACTAATATTGTGTTAGTGTACATCCACTTTAAGAATGAGCTTTTTATTAATATTGATGAGAAGAGTACAAGAGATTGATTACAATGATCAAAATTCTAATTAGAAATTGATTTGTGGAGAAGAGAAATGAAGAAAATTAGATTTTGATAAACCCTAATTTGTGGAGGCTAATCTCTTGCAGCCGCTTGCACGCCCAGATCTGGAACCTAAATCTAGCTTATATAGGAGAATAGAAACCTTAGGCAATGTTTCGAAATTTCCTCTGTAGATATCACAAATCTTCACGCCAAGTCCACACATGGAAAACAGGCAAAAGTCGCCTTAGACGTCTGGCCAAAATGGTCAGATGTTTGACTTAATTTACCGAAAAAATTTCTCTTCAGCTCAGACATCTGACCATTTGATTAGACGTCTAAAGGCTCTGAAATCAATTCTGCACTGATACAGACATCTGACCCATTTGGTCAGATGTTTGGCCTCATCCTTTGGAACATGTCTGGTGTAGATTTGCTGAAGGGTCAGACGTCTGAATTTTTCCTCGGACATTTGACCTTGTCAATTCAGCCCACTTCACCTTTTCTCTTATAACTTCCACCTTCAAACTCCGATTTGCGAACCGTTTTTTCCGTTACGAAGCTACTTATGACCTCTACAATTCTCCATATAGTGTCGCCAAAATTTGATACAGACTTCAGTTATACCAGATAATCCATCCTCCTTTAAATCGACGAAGGATCTATACAGTTCCATCCAATGTCGTTAACTGCTCGCAACAATAGCTTCATCGATGTAGCATTTACTCCTATCACCTGATTATGTTTCTTCTTCCATTTAGTTCCACTTGAATGTCCACCCGATGTCGTTGCTTTTTTAGTTCAGTCCCACTTTAATGTCCACCAGATGAAGTTTCTTCTCTAGCCCAGTCTCACTTCATTGTCAACTCAATACAATTATGTAGTTGCATGTCCCATCGTCTTGACGATCACTGTCTTCTGCCTTTCCTGCGACTTCATATTTTGTTCCTTTTATTATTATGTATATGCCTACTGACTTCTTTCATTCATGCCTGCAGCTTCACATTTCTGTTGTTGCTATGTGTATGCCAGCAGTCCGCTCTCTTTCTTACATGTTGACTTTATCCCTTCATGCCCACTGCTCGCTCTATTCTGTAATACTTACAATTTGCATTTTCACTTATACATGCTTGCAACTATAGCAATGCACTCCTACCTGCACAATTCTTGTCTTGTTCTAGCATGTGCACACTCGAATCTTATTGCACTTTATAAACTAGACTTTATAACAACATCCCTCTTCTCGTTGACAACACTACAAACCTTATTCTTTTTACATTTCATATTTTACTTCCTAGCAGTTAATTGTAGTAAGCATTTTGGTCTTTTTAGTTTGCTTATTTACTATGATGCATGTCACTACCACTTATTTTGTTAAATATTCCCTTGCTAATCAATTTTCTACTGAATCTTTTGAGATAGTATTTAGGTTGACATGATTAATTTAGGGGCATTTCACAAGAAGGACAAACTTTGCAGTCCAATTAGTTTTTAGGACACACATCCACAAAAATTAATTTCAATGCCAAAGTCAACAGAATAATTATATTTAAGGACAAAGTCAGCAGTCCAATTACTTTCAAGGATATAATTTCATAGGTTTTTGGGCCTTAGAAACTAATTATTTTACGTTTTGTCCTTAAAAGTAATTATTTTAGTTGTGTATCCTAGAAACGAATTGCACTTGCTAAAGAGGCCCTTGTAGCTAATTTCCACATTAATTTATGTATCACATCATTTACCAGGTATGCCGGTAGATTTTTGACTAGTTTTTTTTTACTTTAATAAATAAAACAAGTGCTCTCCACTTATAGAGGCTATCTTTTAAAACAAAAAAAATCTAGTATATGTTTCAATTAATATTATTCTAACTAAATATATTACTTGACTTGTAAAACCTCTTTTCAAATATATAGTATAATGTTGCAGGTTTTGATAACGAAGTTTACATAATTTGTACATCCATTTCAGAACAAAATCTCCATTTTAGTCAACTCATGAATTCAGAAAGCTCCTTAACTTGAGAAAATAATATAATTATAATCTATACATGTATTAAAATGCACTCATACCTCATCAATCAAAAATTAATTATGAAATTTTTTTAAATAAAATATTTGCAGGCTAAACAATATGCACTAAGTGTAATATTACAAATAATATTACATTCTAATTATGAACAAAACCAATTGTAATATTAAATATTGTAATATATAATAGTAAATAAAAGTATGGCACAATAGAAAATTGATGAAAATTGATAAAAATTGTTAAATGCATAAATTTTAGTGAATCTACGAAACATGGAAAAACAATAGGAAGTTGAGACTCAAATGTGAATGTTTTAAACTGCCAAGAACTTGAACACTACTATAAATAAGTTTACTTGCTAATTTTGTAACTAAATGTGAAGATTAGGTGACGGTCGATGTTATAGTAGAGGCTAAAACATGAAAAGAAGAAATATAGACTTCTTATGGTAAATTGCATCCCCAGCTTGAGTTGAGCTGCCTTCATCTGCAAGTTCGACATATGCCATTTTCACTCTATTCTATTGCTAGGTTATTTCTTCCCGTTAGGAAATCTCGCCTTGTCTGAATATCAAAATTTGAAAATCTCATGTTTATCTCTGATTTTTGATATTCCATGTAATATATAAGAACGAATTCGAGAAAACGCTTTCAATGAGACACGTTAATAATTGCAAAATTCATGTTATGCTGAATATTTAACTCAAAATAAAAGGAATACATAATAAAGAAAGAAGTAAGCCATATAAGTGGAAAAGCAAAATGTGTCATGGTAAATTCCAAAAAAGAGATGTCATGCCATAGGCTGATATCATACTAGAAGCACTAGTAGTAGCTACCAATAACAAGCAGCTTATTTTTAGTTGTTCACAAAAAGTGGTCAATGTCATTAAATAGGCATTAACTAGTTTTTATGTTTGTCAAACTCTTGATGTTTTCTGATCATAAAAATAATTAAGAAGCATAATTGTGACTGTATCGAACATTCAGCAATTAGACTTCTCACTTTAAAGAAACGCAGCCTAAGCATTTAAAAATTAAATAAATAAACATATTATAAAAATAAATAATCTAATGTAGATGTGTTCTTCTCAACGCTTCTATTTGTCTTATTTCTTAGAACTCTTTTCTGTTGAATTTTAGAAACCTCATGCTAAGAATGCCATTATTCCATGAGATGTTGATATATGTATAAACTGGTATTTTAGTCTCTATCAAGGTTTTTGCTAAAAGTTATGACACTGGCTACCACAATCAATAATAATACAACAAAAAAGAGAGGGGCAAAGCGAGCAACAGAGAATTGCAATGAACAATGAACAATACCTATTCCGAGCAAGCATCCTAAAGTCGTGCAAGATGAAGAGCTTCCTCCCTCTTGTTCGCATATGGACTTGATCTCCTCCGATGAATGAGTTCAAATGCAAAGATTGGAGGTCGAATCAGCAAAGATACGAGGAAATAAGGGATTTTCATCTTGAGACAATGAATTGAGGGATTTCAATATTAAACATTGGACTAAGATAAATGAACGCTGACTTTAGACTTTCAGGGTAGAAATTTCAAAGGGATTAGCTAAGAGTGATGATTTTGGGAGGAGGAAGTTAGGGTTTTGGAAGTGGAGATGATGAAAGGGGGTTTCGTGCTAAATGTCGGAATGGGAAATAGTAGGAGGAAAGAACTTAACCTCCATCCCTTTTATCTTTTTGTTTTAGACGCATAGGTTATATGGTAGCATGCATAAGGTGCAATTTTTATTTGTGAATAACTTTTATAAATATATGTCTAGCAAGTTGCATTATAGTGCTATCCTCTTATGCTATCTATAATGAATTATCTTGTAGTGTACATAATTACTTTTCATTGCTTCAACTCATCTTTAATGGTGTTATATTTTAAAAAATTCCATCTATTTTCTTTTCATTTCCAATAGACTAAAAATGGATATATCATGACTAATTCATCCCATGAGAAGGTTATGAATCATGTGATTGCTCCAATATCACAATTGCATATCTATGTTTTGCTTTTAAGTAATTTTGATAACTCCAATATTGCAATTTTGTCCATGTTTTAGTTTTAAGCACTTTCGATATATTAATCGCTTTTGTTGCTATCGACTATCGTTATTTTACGTAAACAGGTATAGCAGGGTGCTAAAGCACATCAAAGAGTTCGAAATCATGAGGGATTACATCATGCCACTCAGATGTTTGCCGAATTAGCTTTGCAATTTGCATGATAATGACTTAAAGCATCGCACACTATATGTTTCCTTACAGTAGAGTGCAGAGATGACTATGTAGACCAAAACATTTAGGGACTTTTGAAAGGAACGATTTGTTAAGTCTAAACATGGAACGTTTATACAGGTAACAATTTCAGAGGAATTCATGGGCATTCTACAATTCCATGATTTGTATATTATGCTTTTGTGGATGTCAGTAATAACTTATGTTTAGCTGCTTAAACTATTTCTGATGTTCATGTTTCTTTGCTCCAACAATGTAGTGTTTTGTGGCTAATGTTACGTTCTACTCCTATTCTAATAAAGTTGATTACGAAACTGGTGTTCCTTACCCTACTATGATTTAATATACTTTAGATTTAATTAATCATCGAATCACAGATTTGGATAGATAACCTATATTGATCTGATTGAGAAGAAACTAGAGGAACATAAATAGATTAGCTAAAGTCATACTTGAATCTATAGTTGCTGATTGAAAGAGAAGAAGAATTGGTTTGTTCTTTCAAATTAATACAAACCATAGATCTGATATTAGCTCTCCACATAAGAGGGTTAGAGAGTTACTCAAACTTGTGAAATTTGAGGATCATAACCCCATATTTATAATAGTATGATTTTTTTAGTTTGGCCCTTCAATAAACTAAAATTTTCATTTCGATATCTATATGTTATTGCTACATGATGAATATACCCCTTAAGCCTTAAGATATTTGTTTCAAAATTGATCACTTAATTTAGACTTAGTGAAAAGATAGAACGTACATTTGGATATTAACACATGTGGCCCTTTTATGTTAAATTATTCCAACAATATCCTCCTGAGCCACATATGCAACTTTATAAAATTTATTTAACGTTGTAAGCTCTGAAATTGCTATCTTAAAAGGAAGGTATATCCAAAACAAACTCGTCCATTGATCATGTTAACATAGGGTCAAAGTGGCTTTCTGTACCATTGTTATTGTAGCTTAACCGTCAATGGTCATATGTACCAATATAATTAAATGACATAGATCGACCATGTATGCGTAGCATGAAAATTGCATGTGATGTGATATTAACATGTCTATTTCTAACTAGTCATACTTTACTTTAATGAGATCAAAAGTTCTATATATATATATATATATATATATATATATATATATATATGAACCACTGGAGTGCAAAGAAAAAACTAAAATACTGAATACATCTATAACCAAAGAATATAGAAATGCCACATACAAACCCCCTTGAACCAAAATGTCCTTACATAAAAGGTACACTCGTTTGAACAACATGCACATGAAAGACCTTGAGTGGTAATACTTTTGTAAGCAAATTCGCTATTATGGAATTTTTCAAATATGCTCTACGAATTACAATCTAATTTGTATTCTTCCTTCATTGGAAAAAAATACTATTATTTAGTGTCATTATGCAATTTTAATGTTCTTTCATTTCCATATGGGGCATTAGGACAAAATTTTTCTTTATTTTCCATTATCGGATGCCTCATAATAGAAAACAGACATTAATTCCATAATGGAGTAGGCATAAGTGTCTATGTGATGCCTATCCTAGTATAGCTCCACCAATAAAAAAAATTAGTCTAAATTGGATCTTTTGCTCTCTTGGCATCCAATAAATTCGGATCATAATGTCTTATGATATCCAACCGATTCGATGTTTTATTTATGTGGATATAATCTTAATGTTCCTTAAATATATCTTGCAACCATTATGGTTACTGACCAATGGTCCAATTTTAGTGGCACTAAGGTATCTGCCAAGTGAAACTACAATGCACGTAATATTCGATGTGTACATACCTTAACATTCATTAGACACCATACCACAAATGCATGATGGCCTTTTGCATTTCTTTAGCTCCAAGGATGTTCTTATCCAATTATATAAGAATTTTTTTATCTCTTTTGGCAGAAGAGGATCAACTAATTCCTAATTTGCATATCTAAACTTTTTTAAGGACTTATTTGTATCTCTCTTTTTTGATAATCCAAATATTTCCCCATAGGTAATAATATAGTGTGTTTGGATCCTTAATACAAAAGAGTCATCCTTAGGATTTTTTTATTTCTTTTAAATCAAAATCAAAATCAATATCTTGCTTTCATGTAATATAGCTGAATAACGTTGAATATATCATAAATTTACAATATCAAGAATAAAAATAATTACTCTCTTAGAACTAATGACACACATTATCCATTATGTTTTCCCTCAAAGTCGAATGAGGTTGTAACGTTTGGCCTTTTCAACCCCCATATGTTGACACAAATACATCCACGGTATTCGTGTGTTGAGCATCCAACTATCGAAAAGAAAGATTATTCGAGTAAAAAAATGGAAAAAGAAACATAACAGAGAAGAAGGAAAACAAAATCAAAATCTCACAGCGAAACGATAACATATAATATCAAAAGACTGTGCAAAACTATCACTGTATGATACATAACATTTCAAAGTTACAATTCTAACTACTATCGTCAGCTTAGATAGTTATAACAACCTGTCCTTATAAATGCTGATATGTATAATACAGTAATGTAGCAAATATAAGAGTACCACAGTAGGTGAATCATCCAGCTCATCTCCTCGAGCTCCAATGAACTTTAACGAAAACCTGCATTTCTCAAACAGCCCGAAAGAGCACATAACGAATTTTGGGAAAACAAAAACCGCACGTCAGACAGATATCTGGTATAAGAAACTCAAGGAATATGTGGCCAACATATAACGGTACTTTTGAGGCCGCATGGAATGTCGTAATGGTTATCCCCTCAAAAGAACCACTATCTAAGTACATAAGGTGATATAATTGATAATGTCTAGGGTGGAGAATATAAATCAGAAAATAGCTGTTGGTGCTTACATTAATCACACCATAACAATATTGAGGGTACAATCAAAACCGCTAATGTACGTTTGCATATGGATTTTTCTATGGAGATCCATTCGATCAAGCAGAAATCCAATCTCCTACACAAGGGTCAAAAACTACCTCCAAGCATCGTATATCTCTAGATAGAATATACCATCAGGCAAACATAGTCGGTCTATGTCTAAAATAGGTGATCCCAAATATCATCACCTCTTGCACGCAACATCGATAAGCATACTCTAGATATGAAGTGATAATATCCTGTCCCAGGTTAGCCAAACCCTATGCTATGCATCTACTTTGTTTTCTACCATTTTCGATGTTGAGGTTATTTTTGGCATCTCACACATGAATCTTCATCACTCGAACAAAACATGAATCCCCAAATGGATTCCCGCATCTTGATCAGATCTCAAAACCATACATGGATTCCAGCATCTTGAAAAGACCTATTTCCAAGAGATAACACACGTATCTCAATCTTGAAGTGGTTTTCAATAAATAACATACATACTGATCCCACTCTCTTCAAGATAAAAATCGACAAATTTGGTCATATTCAACAATAATGAGAACAATCGCACATGGAAACTAAGTCTTGTATTCTTATCACATTTTCAAACTTTTAGTGCTAAGTACACGACTAAATACTTTCCATAAATGATCAAGTCACACAAAGCATGATCAAGTCACACAAGCATGATCAAGTCACATAAACGACTTTTAATACCCTTTTTATTTAATTAATATTTTTATTAATTAAATACTCTTTTATATTTAAAGCCTCCTTTTGTCTAACAAAACTTTGTTTATCAATTTTTACTATTTATTTGTACTCTTTCAATACCTTAAAGTATTCATATACTTATCTCAAATGGTATAAGTATGTTCACAAATCATTAAAAAGATTTCTTACTTTAAACTTTTACATTTTATTTCTTTTTACAAAAGATTCCATACTTATAATTTCTTCACAATATCCATTTTAAGAATCTATGTACTTTCACAAATCCATTTAAAAGGTTTTAGATTAATGCTACTTAAACGTCGTTACTACAAACCCAAAACCATTTCACTTTTTCTTATCTTTAAAACATTCGTTTAAATATCTATTTACATTCATAATAAGAAAGGGTTAAATATGAGTGTAATTAACACATTGTTACAACTAACCCAAAACCAATCCATTCTTATATTATCTTTAACAACATTCTTTTAAAGATCTAAGTTAATATTTGGTTAATTTTGATAATCGACTAATTGGTTGTCCAGTTAAAACAATCGCTTATAGAAATCAAGGTTCATATACTTATCACATTTTCGACATTCCAATTTATACCGTCCCTAGGTCAAGAGTGAAGCCATGAAAGTTAGAGCACTAGTTGCATATCAAAGCCTTTCCTAGACGCTTCATTCTTGCCTCTCACCGATAGACAAGTCTACCCAGTCATCTCTAAGTGTTAAGTATAATATTAACGACTTTCATAAATGAAAAAACGAACAACATAATTAACATGTTTTCGACATTCCTGACCTAACTATTCCTCGATCAAGTGTGAAGCCGGTAGGTTAGAGCATTATTGTTTCTATTCCTACTTGAAAATCAACATTAACTCTTACAAATAGATAAGCCTACTTTGTTGGCTATTTTTTTTTTGAAATGGTACTTTATATACAACAAATCATAGGAACAACATATCCCATGTCAATAAATGTTCAAAAGCATGTTTCGAACTTGTGACCTCTTGCACCAAAGCCGAATCAATTAACCACTTGGACAATGGTGCTTGTCAACTTTGTTGGCTCTTAGTATTAAGCATAACTAATTACCTTTTTCAAAAATTATATATATATATATATATATACTTTAAAAATACTTGTAAATAGGTTTTAAATATCTATGTAAAATATTACTTGAAAATAACTACTTTAAAATTTGATTGAAAACATGTTTTATATTAATAAATCTCTTTATTTTGAAAATACATATATAATTATTAAAATATATTTAAACTTCAAAGCAACTTTAGAGTACTAACAAATATTTTAGAAAATATCTCCAAAAAGATTAGGAAAAATACCAAATTTAAATATCATATTTAGATACATAAAACTATAAGTGGCTTACTACAGTTATAAATGCTATTAAAAGCCCTTGATAAAGAATATCATAGAAAAACACAATTTTTGCAACCAGTTTTGACCACTTTAATAAATGACCTACGACTTGAAATTCTTATGATAAATACTACCCTTAGGGTACTTAAATTCCATTGAAAGAAAACCACTAAGGATATGTTTCAATTTAATTAGAAAAATTGCCGAAAATAAGGTATTTACTAAAATGTTTGTTTAACGACATTTTTACTCCAACTTTAGCATTTTGTTTGACCAGGTCCGAAACCTTTCAAACTCCGATTATTTTCCAATAATTAGTAAACTAATATTAATTATTAAAAATGCAAATAAACCCTTAAGGATGTCTTTTAAATTAATTACAAAAATTCCCAAAATCATGACATACCAAAGTGCACATATAGCGACCTTCTTCTCGCTGTAACATTTTGCAGCTTCGTGAATGATTTAAACTTCTACATTTTTCCAGTAATAAGTACCCTTACAGTACTTATCAAAAATGAAAAGATGCCCCACCATTATCTATTATTATTTCATTCTTTGAGTTAGTTGCAATCTTCTTCTTAAGTTTTGCTTGCTCAAAGTTAACTTTAAAAACCACCGAACACATGACATTTTCAAAGTGCATCCATAGCGACCTTTTCGCCTCTAACTTTCAAAAATTTGGTTCACAATTTCTATAGCTTTTCAAACCATTTATTTACTATTACATACACCAAAATATGTGTAGGGAACAACCAAATCAAGTTATCCTAAGTTAAATTCCTAAATCTTCCATTTACACAAGTTAAAGCTATGGGATATCGAGTGCACTTATAGCGACTATTCTCGTTTCAAACACTTTTAAACATACTTCAATTCAATACACAAGCCAACTAAACATGTAAATACATAGCCTAGGCCACATAATATGTTATAAAAGGTAATAGAAGTAATATTATACGATATAGAGTTATCTTTTGCTTTCAAAAGCAAGAGGGGTCTAAAGTTATAACTTTAATTATTTAATGTCACTTTAACTTCATATTTCAAGCACAAAACATATATAACACAATACATACATACAAGGTAGTGAGATAACCCGCTTAGATCCAAGCCAAACACATTCTCAAACACACTTAACCTCAAGAACCACTTCCTACCATCTCCGAAGGCTTAAAGACTCAACCTTTAGCTCCAAAATCACAAAGAAAGTCCTTGCCCTCCTTTCTATTGCTCACGGCCCATCGTGAATCCCCCATCCTTTTCACTTTTCTTCCACTTTGACTTTAGATCCATACTTCCTAAGGCATTCTAAGGTGTTGGTGAAAGTTTGATGAAATTTGGAGGAGATTTGAACTAGTTAGAGAAAGATTAGTGAAGAATAAAGTGGATTAGTGATAATCCACTTCCACCATTTTTATTCTTTTAATGCTTTTCAAGCTTTTTGAGATAATGAAGTGTTTACTAGCCATACAACTCTCCTTTACACGGCCAAGATCCATCCCCATGTGCCTTGAATGGTTGTTTTACTTTACCCCTCATTATCTTTTACTTAACACTTAAGACTTTTCTTAAAAGCTCATTTTCAAAATATCTTTCCATGACATCATACATGACATCATCAAATATTTTATTTTCCATAAATGGGAAAATACTTTTATGTTATATTAATGATTTTTAAGGTAAATAAGTGTATGCAGAAAAGTTTGAAAAAAATTATGATGAGCAAAAGGTTGTTTATCGATAACATGATTTTCGATCACATTATCGATATTTTGTCAAAGTATTTATTTCTGTAAAAAAAATTCCAAAACAAGTTTATCATCATTAATTATGATTTAAAAAGGAGTTAACAAGGTTATTAAATCACTTTAATCTCATTTAACCCAAGATTCAAATAATTCATATATTTAAATACAAAGTGTTCGAAATTCCAGGTAGTTACAGAGGTAATAACATAATAAAAATTATAGTAACACTGACGGGAAATTTATTTGAGCACATAAGTGAATTTCTTTAGTTGTTTCATTAACGTATATGTCGAGAAACACGGCTTTGGTATTCATTTGATATTGCTCAAGATAAAAATTTGCAACAAGTTCCTTAATTTTCTAAAGAGTCTTTCGGTAACTAAAGAAAAATTCTATGTAAAATCATTGGTCTATTTTGATAGTAGACTTTTATACAAGACGAGCCTTGTATCTTTCCACGTTACCTACTAAATCCCTCTTGGTTTTTTAGTAATCATTCATAACAGATGGACTTATTATCTTGATGTTTGGAGAAAGATCTCAAACTTTATTGTCTTATATAGAATTATATTTTGTATTTATATCTTAGATCCACTTTTAAACTTGATGTCTTGCATGGATTGATGTAAGTAGACTGAATCATGTCCGTTAGTCTATTAATTTCCTTTACGGAGAAATACTAAATAGTTATCCAGGATAATATTTCTATCTTTTCAATTGAATCTCTACAGTGACTTTGCACTTTGAGGTTATTGAGTTTGTTTTCCTAAAACATTAACCTTAACTTAAAGAGAATTTTGTTAACATTGTCTTATAATGGTTTCTAATTTACTTCTTGTTCGATGAAAGGAAACTAAACCTATATATTATTTGAATTAGCAACTGGTGGAATTAAAGATGATGAATCCCTTTAAAGAAAACGATCCTTACTTTATTTCTCCTCATAAACTCAATATCCTAAAAAAATTGGTGTTATTCCTGTCTTAAAATATAATTTCCTTAGTGTGGTTCTAAAACTTATAACCATTAAATCCCTTTTGAATATCAAAAAAGTGCTTGCTATCCTTTGTGTCTCATCCTAAAATTATTTGGTAAGATAACATAAATTATCATATTCATCACTAGATCCAAATTCGAAACTTCATTATAAGAGGTATTTAGCGTAAGCATATATAAGTTATATTTTAAACACTAAGAGATATAATTCCATCAATATTTGAATTTACTGATAAATTAATCTTATTATTTCTAAATGAGCAATATTAACCTAATTTGTTTATATTAGAAATAGAAACTGAAATCTGTCTAAATGAAAGTATACAAATAAATCCAGATAAAATACTTGAAATCTCAATAATCACTTAAATTTTTTTAGGGTACTGTACTTTTATCAGCTTTCCATTATGGATATAGATGTGGTTTTTCAACATCTGTTAGATGTTGATAGCTCAAGAAATTAAGTCAATATACAAAACATTTATGTGAGTAGATACACAAATATCTAACCACTAAATGTTCTTAGGTACTAAAGCCAAATTTACATCTGAAACTAAAGTAAGATACTTTTTTCTTGATACAACAAGTGTGATATATAGTACAATTCTCTTTATACATCCGTAAATTTCATTCAAAAAATTAATATTAATCTTAAACTGGTTATACTATGAATAAAGAGGGCGTCCTATAAAAATAAACTTGAATGAAACTTTTAAAGTAATATTTGACATTTCCATATTGCACTCACTTATGTTTTCTTTACTTTGACTTTACCGAAGCATGTCGGCTTCCCATTATTTTTTTCTCTTTGTAATACATTTTTCAATCATAGTAAAGAACTCCTCAGGAAAATACGCACAAGGACAAATTTTGGACAGAAATTAGGCTAAAGGTCAGCAAGTGTTTTTTTAGGCTGACGAACAATCCTAGTTTTTTATAGTGTAAAACTAGATATAATAAATAAAACTAGCATTTGTCTTTTAGTCTAAATTTTATTCAAAGTCTGTCCTTCAACCTAAATTATAACTAACATTTGTCCTTTAGCACTAAAAATATAACTTGCTGTCCTCCAACCTAATTTTTTTTCAAAGCTTGTCCTTTTTCCTAATTGCTTTCTCTGGTAAATTATCACACCACTTAATGTTATTCATAACATTATAAGAACACTTGGCCATAACTGGGACGGGTGTGATTCTTTCGAATGCAAGATCTCGATTTATGCAACCAAGGACAATCAACATGTTCTCTTGCTAATCTTTAAAGTTTGTCTCAAACAAGATGGAAATATTATTAAAAATTGGTAGATACTATAGTCAAATTAGTTGAAAATGGAATAAAAATGAAGATTGGTTATATATGCTTATATCCAAAAAATCAACCATAGTAAATTCAAATAATTGGTAAGTCTCTTCTTAAGATACCTAACACAACATTAATATCAAGTCTTTAGACAGTAATATTAACTATAAGTGATACTCTGGTTGTAATGATCAGGCACTGACAATAAATTCAAGTCGAATAATAATCTTCCTACGAACCTATTAATTATTCACTTGTAAAACCTTATAATTGTCACATATTTATCATCACACATACGTAAGTGATTCGGCCAAATATTAGCCTTCCATTGAACCGACTAATATATGCATGAATACGTACATAAATATCAAACGTCTTACATAACTGATGGAAACAAGTGAGATCCCTTTTGTGACATGTTACTTCAATTATCGCATTTAGAATGTAAGATAACCATAATTAATTTGAAAAAGAGATGCTCAAAAATAAATTTGATTCTTTTTCTCAAATTATTTCTTTATGCATATCCATGTAAAAAATCATATTTGGAAGCATAAAACACTATCAAACACCTTTTGTATCTGCATATGACAATATTAAATCCAAATGTTAAGTGTACTATTAACTTAAATAATTATTATACATAATACCAACTACTTTGATTGTGGATTTAATTACCTAAATACTTATAGCATGTCATAATGAAACGGGATAATCAATATCAATTAATACAGATACACTTCATTCATTTATCTATTAATCAGTTAGGCCAAAATTGAACGTGCATGCTTATATCACCATTTTAAGCGGCACTTTTTGCTGCATGTAACAAAAAATGTGGGAAAGGATTTATCGCTAATATGCAAAATCGATTAACTAGGATATAGTTTTATCGATTGAACACCAACGCAAATTTAATATCAATTACACTATCACATAAGATCAAATAACAAAAGGAAAAGACACAGAAGCTTTAATGTTGTTCGGATTTATATCTTACATCCACAGAGAACCAACAATTTATTTCTTCACTTATTTAGAGAAAAGAGAGTACAAAATGGTAAAGATTTCTTAAACAAGGGAAATCTAATCTCTATTACAAATCTACATAAGAATATTTAAGAGGAGCTATTGTTTGAGAAGAATGAGATGCTTTTCCAATAGCTCGAGGCCTCTTTAAATCAAAGTAGAATGAAAGTGAATCTTGGAAAGAATTGAAATTAATTAGGAAAGCAGACCATCAATTTCACACAAATTTTAAAACATTTCCATTTTCCCATGATTTGATTTTTCTTTGTTTTAATGTAGATATCTATCTCCTTCTATGAAAAGATGCACATATCTAGTTTTCTTTTATTGTATATCTGACCAATTAATTAATTAAATTGATTGATTTGCTTCTTTTTTCTTCTATATGCATGTAGATTTGAGTTATATTTTCAACACTCCACCTTGACTCAATATATTAATATCCCTTTCAGATGAATTCAATTATCATCTATAAGTTGTTGGGTCAGCATCCAATGGCGCTAATTGAGCGCTAAGTAGTTGGGACTAAGCTAATCAAGTTTGAGTAATGCTCAAACTTGTCCTTGGGAAGTGACTTAGTCATCATATCTAAAGGATTATCCATAGTATGCACCTTCAACAACTTGATCTTTCTTTATTCTCCCTCGAGCATAAGGAAGAAGCCTCTAACATCAATGTCTTTGTACGAGAACTATAAGTTTGATTCTTTACAAGATGAATCACATACTGTCTATCTGAAAATAGCTCTATTATCCACTGCATCATAGAAAGATCATCCAACAACCAAGGTAAATATATTCCCTCCTTAGTCGATTCCACAATCGATAACAACTTGGCCTTATTAGTTGACAAAGCTATTATAGACTACAACTATGGTCTTCACAAAATCGAGCCCTATGCCTATTGGAACTGGGCCAACCCTCAGTGGTAGAAATGGGTAGAATTTCAAAAAAATTACCATTTTGGATCTATGTTGGGCCTATTAAATCTAAATTCATTTAGATTATATCTAAATTTTCTTTTAAATAAAATCTTCGTTTCATTTGGGTGGTTTCAAAAGGTTTGAATTCAGTATATGCATAAAGAATATATCAAATATACATGCATTTATGTCACTGTTACCTATTAAATTTAATTTAGAGGAGGAAATCTTTCATTTCCTTCTGATACTTATTCAATTGATGAGGGGATATATGGTTTAATTAGAGAGAGAAGACTATTCATTTCTTTCCTTTGATTAAATTAAGTAATTTATTAAATTACATTAATGATATTAGATAAATTAGAGTATATCAAATATATTCTTATATATGTATTTATGCGTGAATGTTATTTGTTAAACTTAATTTGAGAAGGAAACCTTTATTTTCCATCTCTTAACATATTCAATTAATATAAGGGTGCATGGTTTAATAAGAGAGAGAATTTTTTTCATTTCTTTCCCTTTAATTAAATTGAATAATTATCAAGTGACTTTAATGACCAAAATATATTTAGCAAATGTTAAGAATATATCTAAATATACTCTAGAGTAAATGTGTTTAGTGCAACTACCATATTGTGTACATAGATGTTGTTTCCTTCATGTGTGCCTTTGTTGTCCATGGTATTATTTAAAATACATATATAAATTTATATAAATAGAATTATACATATAAATGTGTTAAAATTAAGTTTGGTTGTTTTATAAGTTTAAAATTAAAGACAATAATTTTGAACCTAGTTTCAAAACTAAAAGGCTTTAAGATTAAAATTATGATTTTACATAAAATTCCGTCTTATAAATCATAAGTCAAGTTAACATAAACACATACATAAGCAAAAAACACACACACACACACACAATACACACACACAAATCATTGTAAATAATGTTTTAAACTTAATACAGCATCTGTATGTTAAATTTTATAATTTAGTATATCGTTAATGTAAAGTAACAAATTAAAGATTAAATTTAATTAAAAAGGAAATCCAAGGATTTGTTATATTTTGCACAAAAGTCTAGTTATGTTTATAAAGAAATTTTTTTGAACTTTAAACATAAGTATGCAAAAATCAGAAGTAATGAACACAAAACATATATACAAACATAAATAAACAGTATATGTTGTCAATTTGAATCAATAATAAAATTATTTCATTAATTAAAACTTAGATTTCAATCGAAAAGGCTTTTCCTTTTAAGCAACAAATTTAAAACAATAACAAAATAGATAGGACAAATCAGATACACATGTATATGTTACAAAAGTTTCAGATATAAACTATATAGGCAATATGAACAATTAATTTAATATGAAATCATATGATGTAGATCTGATGATGACAATATGAATAGGTAAGCAATCAAAATGCATCTTAAAGAGAATCCTAATCAAAATAACATGGTGATCATATTTAATTAATTAAGACGGAGCAAAAGTGGGTCTAATCTATGTGATTAAATAAACAAATACTCAGATGGGATGAAATATGTGATGGATGCAAATGATATAAATAAGGTGAATGATGAATATATAAAATTAGAATTATTGCCTCGAGATGTTGTCAAGAGAATGCACCTTGAATGAAGAAATCTCCTTAGAACTCCAATATCAACACCCAATCCTTGCAAGAGATGGATGGACCACTTTTATTTTATTCTATTTGATGTTTCTTTTACTATATTTGAAGTTGAAAGATTTTCGAAATCCTTTTTTGTTGTTTTTTTGTTTTCTGCCACGCAAGGTTAAGAGGAGAGAAGAGAAAATGAACGACAAGGAATGAGCTGTAGAAAAGAATTAATGGATATGTTTTAATTAAAGAATGAAACCTTTCTCATTATTTGATTAAAATTTTCCTAATTGATTCTCTAGATTATCTATCTCTCTCCACTCCTACCTCTTTATATCGCATGGTTGAAATTACATACAGTCAAATGACATAAATTTTCCATTAATCACTACGCGTTTTTGTCTTTTATTTACACCCATTTAAAATTACATCGATATCGTATATCAATGCATGTAAATATAACTTTTATAAATGCATCCAAATAACTACAAAAAATCCCAAAATGAAATAAATTAAATAATATTTAATATTTATCAAATATTAATAAATTTAATTAATTTACAATATTTTATAAATTAATCAAATCATGTGGTTTTTTAAAGAATTCATCATTATTGTTGTACGACTCAAAGGTGTAAATTCATTTAGCGATTAATATTGAATAATTTAAATATTAACGTTCACACGTCACCTTAGGTAGTGGTGTGACATTTTGGATGAATTTTTCAATTATACATCTTTTAGTAAAAAACAATTGTACTTATTTAAGTGTTACCCATTAGTGACAGTTATTTACATCAATTCTTTTCGTCAAAACTATATCGCATTGGACTTATGGAAGTTGGTAATAGTTAAAATTCCAGTATCATCCATATTCAACTTTATAGTATAAACACAAAATCCTTGGTTTAATAAGAACAATTATTATTAACCAAAATACTTTGGCCAAAGACTTTGAATTTGAGTCGACTTCCGTCGACCATGATACTAACCTCATATAACTGAAGAGACGAATCATCTCTTGAATAGTGCTTCACTTCTAGTGCTTCCACCCGATCTAACTGTAGCTGTTTGATGGATGTCATGCCATGATTTAACTATAATCAAAGCTAAGCTTCCACATTAAAGAAAAATAGTATTCTCAAGTCGAGAGAACTGTGTAAACTGGTCACACCGATATTTTCTGTTCGATTTTAGTTATATTATCCAATAAGAAACTATCGAGTGAGTTATTCCATAGTTATCCAATAACTATCAATATGTAATCCCTTGGTGCCCTTAATATTTATGAGTAATACACTGCCCAACATTTGAAAAGCATTATGCACTCTAGTCTCAACGGTTATATCGTTATCTAGTCTCAATACATCTTGACTGGGAATATTTAAAATGGTATAGTTATTTTTTATTGTAATAAATTGCTCACGGTTATAACACTTTGTAACTACTATCGCAAAACATACCATTTATGGATTTTCTATTAAATATACTTTTAATTAAATTAATTAGTTAATTAATATAACACATTATATCAAGTGTATAATAGAAAAAAAATACTTTTTATTTCGAACAAGATTGGTTAATGAATTAGATATATGCAATAAATTACATAATTTCCCCTACGGCATACCCTTAACAATATCAATCTCCCACTTGCACTTGGATCAATTATGGAATCTCATTCCAACTTCTCCAATCGGTTTTCTCAAAACCAATTCAATCCCTCAACAAACGGGCATGCTATTATGTTTTAGTTTTCTACTACGTCAATCAATTCTCTCCAATGCTGATAGACTAGCTTTATCATATGGAATAATTTAGAGTATGTCTCTCAACTTCTAGTGACCTCTAAGTTCTTTTATGAACCATATCGTGACATTATTATCATATAACAATGTTTCGGGATTCTCAGCATTTGGAATCACCCTCAGCTCTATTATAAATTTGTGCATTTATTTTTATTTGCATCACTTTTATTATGGCGTTATTCAAAGCGATGTACTTAGCTTTTTCATTTAATTAGACATTGTCTTTCATATGGAACATCTCCAACTTAAGGATTCTTAATTTAAATTTATTATTGACGTATTATATTCAATATCATTTATGAAAATTTGAGTCCAAACACTCCTTCATAAGGAGTTTGTTGTTTTTGTAAACAATTCTCTAGTATTTCATACATAAGAGAAATTCAAACAACCCTTCAAAAATATCAATTTGGATTTGATATTTTCTATATGTATCAAATATAAGAACAATTACGATATCATAGACAACATTACATGTATGATAATTCATATTACCAAAGCATAAGGAATCATCTTACATATTCCGTATTAAACGTTTTCATAATATGGCCTTACATATCATTTGGGACATTCCCAATATCTTTGATACTTACTATAAAAGATACCATTCACAAGTCCAATGTTGAGCATTAAAACAACTAGAGTTGATTTTAACATAAGTACATTGTTAAAAATCAGCAATGTTGTTTATTTATAGTTTAGAAATATCAATGTACCTTTTAACACTTCCTTATAAACACATGCGTCCTCCGCATTTTGATTGATAATCAGATTATTTGATATTTCTATCGAACACTTGTTCAATTGTTATACTTTTCTAAAAGATGCTTTCGTATCCATTCTTGGATCTCGTATCTGATGACTCACATACCCATTATAGCTCCCATTGAATTTAAGACACTTTGGTCATTATGTGTAAATGGTTTACTCTAAATCATTGTTTAGAATTTTCTGTTTCAACACATATGTACCAAAACATAAAATCATACCATGCGATAGTTTTGTGAGTAGAATCCAAACCTACTTGAGCATATTGAACGATGAATTTATTATGTTAATTTCAACAATGGAAATTTACGGTGTTATTCTTATCAATGTGGCTCATTATATTCCAACTGCATTTGTCTTTCTCTTAAAGACACAATTGCGGCCAATGGATCATATCCCTCCAGGTACGACTACCAAAATTATATTTTGATAATGTACTTAGAATCTATTTCAAATCTGTATAGCATACCATATTGTAGAGTCGATACTCTTAATGGCTTAATTGAAAACTAAGTATCTATCTTCGAAATTGATTGGAAAATCATAGTTTTTCTTCAATGTATGAGAATACTTATTAGACACTCTAATATGATGTGTTCTTTTAGGTTAGATTAATTTAATCTCATCCCATGTAATTAGTTTTATCTTTGGATTATATCCAAATCCATTTTAATATCAATAATTTCTCAAAGAAATTACTTCTCTAATAACTTGGTATCTTTAAAATAATAGTTTTTTCTCAATGCAATGGAATAGATATTCATAAACACTTTATGAATTAACTTATATATAAAATTAATTTGATTTAAGCTAATAATACCTATATTCAAATCTCAACTTTCTCATCAAATAACAGTCATTCCCAAACTTCTTTTTGGGGCATTTCATTCAAGATTCCTTCGGAACAATTATTATGTGTAGTCTTTCGACTCGCATAACCTACCAACTTCTTGATCTAGGATATGTTGAGTTTCTTATAAAACCGTATCTTGTATGATTTTGTTAACCATTCTTTAAAATGAAATTATTTCATCCTTTTTGTAATACTCTTAAGTACCCGATCTTATAGAAAGAATTTAACTCAACTTCACTCATAATTAATCATACTTTGCCCTACAAGATTCATTTCTCCTTTTTTACATCATTAGCATTATATGAAGAAGTGACCTTTGAGATTGAATCTTTATTTATATTAGGTACATACGGAACTCTTTTCAATATACTTACATATTTGATCAAATCAAATCATTTCTGTAATGACCCACCTTTTCGACCCTTAAAATTCAACACTAATACATCCACGGTATTCACATGCCGAGCTTCCAAGTATTGGGAAGATAGATCATTAGGGTGAAAGAAAGAAAAGACAGAACAGAATATCACGACGTGACGAGTAATATATATATATATATATAACAAATCTTTATAAAACAACAATTGCAATATGCATACATCAGTGAAAGTAAACTAATCGTTCATCAACCTAGACAGTTATAACAACCTGTCCTTATAAATGCTGATAAACACAACAAACACAAAAGAAATAAAACATACGTGAGTATGCCTTGGAGGCATCCAAATTGTCTTCTGAAGCTCCAAAGAATCCAGGACTAAATCTTAAAATAGGCTCGGTCTGACCTAAGAATTGTAAGAAAATAACGTTTGCATCAGTCAGGTAAACCAGCATGAGAAACACGATTCAAATGGATTTTAATGTTACAAAACTCAAATGGATTTAATATAATAAAATCTTTCAAAATAAAGGTCATGCTACATATAAACACGGATGTGTTTTTAACTTACGATGACCAAACCATTTCAAATAGAAAATCCAGTTATATTATAATAATGCCTAGGGTCTAAAATAAATGTATAACAGAGCTGAAATGCTTGCATCTCACATTCCAACATATTTAGAGACAATTAAGTCCGTAAGGTACTTATTGGTGAATGGATTCCATACAATGACAAGCTATTAGGGTACCATCTGTTATAGTACATTTCTAGATAAATGTACTGAGGTCGCAAAATTTTTTGCACCCATGCCAACAAAGAACCGAAGTACCCCTTCCTTGATAGTACTGAATATGACAACACCCTAGTTGTCGGCCAACAACCATACCGACTCACTAGCATATGTAAATGGGTCAATATCGGTCCAGATCGATTGATGACCACACCCTAATGGTTGCAAACCACATAGCCCTGCCACATATCCCATATTTTAGTCATTCTCGGATGTGAGTCTTGAGGCAATGTTTTACCTTTATATATGAAATCCCACTTGAAATGCTAACACTGCCCTTCAGGCAACAGTGCAATGGCCAGCATTCATCCATACAAGTTGTTCAGAATATGAACAAACCAAAGGCACTACTTCTACTACATCCTTAGGGTTAGTAGCAAGTAGCCCTTGCACTTCAAAGAACTTCATCTTCGATTCCATCATCTTCAAGAAGTTTTTAATTTGAACGCTTTTACTAGTTTGAAGTGATTTTCAAATAATATATTCGATCCCGATCTCTTCGAACCGACAACGATAATTTTAAAACTGGCTAAGATTTGTTAGTCAGTTATTTAACTATCAAATAAACAAACAATCGAATCGGAAATTTAATTTCACAAGGAAACCAAGCAGGTTAAGCACATAAGCAACCACTAAGCCTCTTTAATTAATGTTTCATTAATTAAAAGCACTTTGTAAATACTTGTATAAAAATACTTTTCTTTAAAGATATATTCACAAACCCTCTCAACTCTTTTCAATACTTGAAAAATATTGATATGCTTATCTCAACTGTACAAGTATTCTCACAAAACATTTTACTTTCAATAGTTAGAAAACTTTTCCATATTCTTATATCAATAGTATAAGTATATTAAAAAATTCTACATTTTCCATACTTAGAAAATGTACCCATGTACTTATCTCAACGGTATAAGTATATTCGTACATCTTAAGAAAGATTTCAATTTCCAAAACCATATTCAATTGGGTTAAAAACAAATGTCATTCCAAATATAAATAATAATTAAACCTAAACCAGTTTTCTCTTTTGGTGTTCAGTATGAAAAGAGTACTTCCTATACCACTATAATTTGAAATGATCATTTATGGAAATCGGGTCTCGTTCTTTTTATAAAAATTCTTTTTATAAATACCTTTTATAAAATTCCATTATAAAACTCCTTTCTATTTATAAAACTATTTTATATATCTCCAAATATAATTATAAAAATCTTTTTATAAATCTCCAAATAAATTTACAGAACTCTTTTTATATATCTCCAAAATTATTTACAATACTTTTTTTATAAAACCCCAAATTCATTTATAAAACTCCTTTAATAAAACTTATTTATATTTATAAAACTTCTTTTATAAATCTCTAGATATAATTATAAAAATCTTTTTAAAAATCTCCAAATATATTTATAAAACTCTTTTTATAAAACCCCAAATTCATTTATAAAACTCCCTTTATAAAACTCATTTCTATTTATCAAACTTCTTTATAAATCTCCAAATATGATTATAAAAATCTTTTTATAAATCTCAAAATATATTTATAAAACTCTTTCTATATAAATCCTATTACCTGGTGCCTTGCCCCGGCTACATAGGGTTGATTACGAAGGCCAGACTCGATTAATAATGAAAAGGATGATCACGAGACAACAGCCACATGACCAAAATATAATGTCCGAGCAGTCCAACCCATGGTGAATAAGATTAATAGATAGACAATGCAGGATGTCAGAACTATGGAGTTTAGCTTGGTTTGAATAGGGATCGACATGGACATTGGTGGAGGTTGAAAAGATAATGGAGGGATCAATATACAATTAATATGGTGGGAGGTCGGCATAGTTACATTGCTAGATGTTTGGTTTAGGTGAGAATGTAGAGGGATCGACATGACTTATAAAGCTGGTGTGATGCGGTTGTGAGAGTGGGATCGGCATAATGTATTTGGAGAACATGGATCGGCATATTATATTCAAGAGGTATGGGTGAGCATAATGTATTTGGAGGGAATGGATCGACATCGTATCCTCGAAGGGTAAGGATCGGCATGATATGGTTCTTATGATATGGATCGGCAAGGTAGGACTCGTGGAGTACAGATCGACATATATAAGGGGCATCAAGAGGGATCGACATTACCTAGACCAAGTCAAGATTCAAGTTGAAATATTGCAAGAACTTAAGCTTCACAACTCCAAGCACTATGATATTCGAATCACCATCATTAAAGACCATAAGAGAGCTACCATAGGGATCGCTAGCCCAAACTCAACTCATGGAGGCATCATAACCGATCCCTATCCATCGAGCGTTGGGTCTAGCCCTTCCTATGGTTAGCCCATATGGTGGAGGAGGTCCCGTTGCCGAAGTTTGAGTTAGATTAGAGGCATCCTTCATCTATAAATACGGGCACATGGGGCCATCTAAGGGACTCTTACACTGTTAGTTAAACCCTGCCATTATTGTAACTAACTTCCTCCATCCTGTTCCGATCTATTGCTATTTCTTGCTATTTGTAATTGTAATCAAGTGAATAGAGAAGTAATAAAGAGAATATTCAAAGTGGACATAGCCAATCAACGCCAAACCACTGTAATCTTATTGTTTTTGCTTTCTGCTGTGTTTTCTTTGATATTTTGTGATTCTCCTCTATTTTCATTTAATTTAGTCACTTATTATACTACTTAAATCTGTTCTTGGTTATCTGTGGCCAATTTGATTGAAAGAAATCCTTTATAGATCCAAATCTCATTTTTATAAATCTTATATACTTAACGCAAACCTTCGTTTTTAGGATAGGACTAAATACTTTCCATAAAATGGTCATTCCATTCTCACCATAAATTCACAAATGTGATTTATTTTCGATCTATCAAAATGAAATTAATTGATCCTTTTACAAATTATCATTTACAAATCCATTTTTTATATAAAATACTTTTTGTAAGTCTATTCTTTTATTTATTAAATAGTATTTATAAATCTATCCCTTTTTATACAACATTTTATATAAAATGTTTTACAAATATTTATACCATCGTATTTCTATCTTCTTTTAGAAACAAAATCACTTTATATAACTTTCCCTTTTATTTTCCTTAAAAAATAATTCATTATTATATTAACCTATTAGCACGAAAATGTTCCACTAGCACCCAAAGATTAGGTAAAGAATAAAAGTGATGGAAAGTAAATTAAAATAAGCAAAAACAAAACAATACATGTTTATAGTGTTTCGGCCAATCGTTGCCTACGTCCACTTGAGAATTTTATTAAAGATATAGCTATTTTACAAGTGTCGTTCTTATCGTTCAATACCACTCCATAGGCAATTACAAGATATTATGTAAAAATAGAAATAGGGTTCAAAAAGATTCCTGAGATGATGCCCCTCCATGCCTATTTATAGCCGTAGGTAATTGAAAAAAGCCCTAGCACGTCGTCCTTCCCATTCTCCATGATCTTATAGCAGTTGTACTCGAGAAGACGTGGCCTTGTTTGCAAACAACCGTGGATCGATACCGAACCATAGGCATGAATCAGTATCGATCCATAAGATATTCTTATGGAGTCCTAACCACTTTGAGATCAACTAACATATCAATAGATTTGTGTTTACAAACTTGTTTGCACTACCAGGAGCTTGTTTCTGAGTCTGAGTGATCGATCATTGAAGAGTAGACTTGTTAATTCCTAGTGTTTGACATGCCCGATAGTAAACAATTGGCAATTGACCTATGGGGCTTGGAATAAATTTTTTGCATATACAAAGTAGTAGGAGGAAAATGAGTGATTCTGGGGAGATCCTATGGATCGGTACGAACCATTGGAATGATGGATCGAGTAGTGGAACTTTTGGATTAACCTGGCTTTTGTCTTGTAATCTCGGTTAGTTTCTGAGCTTTACAACTATCTCTTTGGGCTTTTTACTTTGGTAGCTTTCATGTTCTATTCATCAAATCAGTCTGAATATTTCCTTCTCAAAAGGCTGGATAACACTTGCCTCCTCCCCAAGTGCATCTTATTGAAGACATAATGTGCTTTGAATTGAGGCAAGTATGGATCTCCATATCGGACTCCGATATGTGCTTCAAATAATTGTTATCCTTTTTTAAGACCCTTTCGGTAAAGTGTTATGTTTATAGCCATTTGTTGCGATGCTTTGCTTGCATCTGGTACTATAAAACTGGAGTGTGTTCTCGTGATCTGTCATTCCGGTCTTTCTAATTGTGAACTGATTCTTTTTCTAGATCATTCAAGTTTGAATATGCTTTTGTTTGATTGTAGTTATTGAATGATGAGCCTGTACACACACAAGTGCTTTGATTTTCCATCATGCTTGGTTCCATATGCATACTAGTTTTTGTGAAACACTAGATACACACACATATGCATGTCTACATATTTCATTTTTTTTTATTTTTTAATGTTGATCGTTCGGTGCCGAACCATGGCCTTAGAGATAGGCAAGTTTGTTGCCTATTATTTTGGATTGTTGGCTAAATACTTGAGCCACTTCCTTTTCTTCCTTCACTTTATTTCTTGCAACCTAATTTTGATCTCGTGTTTGCCATTGACACTCCTTGCTTCCAATTTTGGACTATCATCTCTTACCTTGAAATGCCACAGCCTATTGAACTACGGACTCCACCTTACGAGCTCAGTCGCTGCTAGCCTCTTGGTTCATACATGAACCATATTACATGAAACCCAATTCGAGATCCAGGGCTTGAATCAACCATTCTCTCTGCATTTGAGCAACTTTAGGTAGGCGACGGTCGTGGCAATGAACGTTGGCAAACTCCACATTGATGGCAGTACCTTAGATTGGGGAAGGAAATTGAGAGAAGGAAAAATACCCACCAAGGGTATGGATTAGTACCGGTCCTACCCTTGGGAATTTTTTGGTCCTCAAACTCTCTTGTGAGAGTTACATTGTTAGTCATCATTCAAGTTTTGTCAAATACTATCCCCTGAATTCTTGATCATTTCCAAGGCATGTCAATAAGCTAAAGGTTCATCGAAACGGTCAGCGATGACGTCACTTCAGATAAGCTCCAAACTTTAAAATAAATAGCTGTACGATATCGGAAATCAACACTGCATGACACTACACAACACTGCACTAGGATTTCAATTTGACATAGGGCATAGCTTTTAATCATCCGATATATATGCATTATATGTTGAGTTTTAATAGCTGGATCGTAGATATTTCGAGCACCTCTCCGCTCAAGCTGCATGTCCATCAACTTCTAGATATGTTGTATCAAGCACCGAGTCAAGCTCAAATACGATCCCTTTTAATAAACTCCAATGCATCCTACACTTCAACCGGAAAATCCGCATGTAGAACAAAATGTTTCGGAAGTTCTAGTGAAGGCTGTAGATGGCCTAGAAGTTGAACCTGCTCTCGACACTCTTAATGACACGGTTATGTTAGATGATCCAATTGATTTTGTCACATCAAAGATCGAGGAAGGATCTCTTAGAAGAATTTGAAATAAGCATGAAATTCCATTTTAGGACGTATTGGTTTCGGCATGCCACCAGAAAGCACACCATCGGCCAGATGGGTACACAACATGAAATAGGTATATGTACTTGACAGTAGACATCTTCCGTTTAATCAGTATATTCGACAAGTTCTACATTATATGAGACTGGCTCCAACTCAGCTTCATTAGAACAATTATGCATTCGTGCACCTCTTATTCATTATATTTTCTCACCATTTTAACTGGGTCGCTAATAATCAAGAGATCCGATATTTTTTAATTTTAAGCGTCGTAAGGGAAATCCTTTCCTTAACTTCTTAGAACCATCTAGGATTTGGCGAATCATAGTTGGTAATTGGAATAAATTAAGCTATTTCAAGGAAGAATTCATTTTCCTTCGCTGTCATCTTAGATTCGCAGAACGATGGTTGTCACCCTATAAGTTCTAATTCCATTTTTTGTGTATGAACACGGGTTTATAGTTTCTACTATCGCTGAACGTCTCTTTCGTTCTTTGTAGATATTCCACATAGGCCTACCAGTGTAGCTTTGGGAGAGACTGTCAAACAACCCCAAGCAATTCCAAAAGAGGACAGAGAGTCCAAGATATTGTTCAACGACAAGAATCTACGGTCCTGTAACTTATTGGAATTTGATCGTAGTGTTGGTGCTAATCCAAAAGTTTCTGATGGTGATGAGGAGTATTCCTCGTCTAGAAACAACGAAGACCACTCTCTGGTGCCTCAGCCTAATGTTCAATAGCCAAGACCAGCAATGTGCAAGGGCACATCGAAGAAGGTAAAGTCAGAGGTGGTGATGTAGGAGAAGGAGTAGGCCATGCAGGTACTAACATAGGCCTTATTCCATTTGATGACGAAGAGGACGAAGACAAACAACCTCTTCGAAAAAGAAGCATTAAGACTCCGAGCCCACATCCGTCGGTCACAGCTACATTTGAAACTCCTGTATATGTTTTAGAGGACCCTTTTGCTGGTCTTGTGCCAATTCCAGATGTAATATACTCCTTTGGCCTCGCCAGCTTGAGTATTGGGGATGTTTGGTCCTCCGTTCCTTTCTAAGAGGACATGCCTTCTATCAAAGCAAGGGAGATTACCCCTGTCAGCAAAATTCAAACCCACGACCCAGCGGGGGGATACTAGGACTCTTGCACACATATACGAATGCACCATACGACTTATGTCGTGCTTCTATCTTGTCAAAGTTAATCTTTGCTCATTTTGTTTGTAGGTTCCATAGAATGACAAAGATTGTAAGAGGATTTCCAGGATCAAATGGTTTATTAGCTGAGGTGCAAACTTATTGCACAACCTCACAAGCCCAATCATGATTTTGATTCTAACCAACGTTCAGGTTGCGATCATGGAGGCAGAGAGATAGACAACAGCCATACGATTCATCGTCTAGGCATTGATCTAGATCCATGTCTCCCCCATCCAGAGGTTTGAGAAAACAGTCTAGTCGTTGTGACAACGTCCTTCGTGATGACCCTTCTTGTGCTTCCCTCTCTACCAAGCATCCAGTGTCATTTCATACTTCTCAACAGTCTCATCATCCGTCGAAATCCACTACTTTTGAGTCTTCTCGATGAAGATCTGACAAAGCACCTATCTAGAAGTCGGTTGAATAGCTCATCATTAGAAAAGAACAGACAATCACTTCAAATCCTTGGATTGTCGAATTACAATGTCACGTTCTGAAGACCAATTTCAAAGCCGGTAAGTTCACTTCAAACAAGAATGATATTCCTACATACATTACGGATAAAACAGTTGAATATGTTGATGATCTGTATGATTAGTATTTCACTTAGAGGAGTCTGGCTGAGATAATCATGGAATATTTTGAAAGTCTAGAGGTTGAGATCGCAGGAATGAAACTTACTGCGAACCAAAATGACGAGATCGGCACCCATCTTGATAAAGAAGTTGCTAAGTTAAAGAAGGCAAAGGAGGATGCTGATCAAAAAGTTAGGGATTTAAATGCTACGATTGAGCAAGAAAGAAAGAACCATCTAATCGAAATGGAGTCCGTTCACCATAGAAATCATGATTTGGCTGAAGAAATAAAAGCGCTAAAGGCACAACTTGAAGGGGAAAAGAAAGAGAAGGGTGATGAGGCTTCAAACTACTTGCAATTATTATGAAGAACTCGATGCACACAAGGAAAGAGATGATGTGTGAAAGGAGATGCCCAAGTTCAAAGTAGATATAATTATTACAAAACACTCCAAAAGCGACATATGAAGATGCCCTCTTAGTTGTTGAGGATTAACTACTAGATAGATACAATTTCTACCATTACATACAGACAAAAATCATAACAACATAACAGATAAATGAATAGATAGACTCCTATATAGCTAACTCTGCCTCTTGTACATCTTCGGAAGCATTATTCGGCAAACCAAAAACCTAGAATCCTTACTCTCGAACTACTCAAATAAATACCTGAGAGTTTAAGGGGAAAACTAAAAACTTCGGATCAGAAAAAAAAGCCTGAAGTGAATAATCATATTCCCTCTCGGTTAATAAATATCTAGTAATACCATGTCGCTGAGCAGAACGAGTTTCCCCCTCACTAGTGTCCTCTAGAAATATGTCTTTTTGAAATCAAGCACTTACAACCACAATGGTTAAACTAGACAATACAAATAATCATATGCATGCATGCAACCTGGGTAATCATGACCAATCTGTCTAAACAAATGGAATATCTGTCCAAACATCATAGTTTTCTCAAGGTACAACAAACCTATATGGCTGACTCAGGTTTACCAGATTTGTCAAATTCTCTAGCTTAGGGTTAAAAGGAAACTGGACGGTCTGTTCGAAACTTACTATTCCTATGGTCACTCTGTTCCTAATGGTTTTGTAGATTAACCAATTACCTATCTCATCTTTGTGCATTCCTTTATATGTGTAAACGTATTTTTAGTCTTAACCTTGATAGTGTGCTAT
The DNA here is from genome assembly GCA_030765085.1 of Allium cepa. Taxonomy (NCBI): domain Eukaryota; kingdom Viridiplantae; phylum Streptophyta; class Magnoliopsida; order Asparagales; family Amaryllidaceae; genus Allium; species Allium cepa. The sequence goes on along the minus strand of CM060941.1, from coordinate 559,812,790 downwards.
GTACTGGAATTTTGGACTAATATCAGCTAGGGACTAATAGCTAAAGTATAGGGCACGACCCTACACCAGTCTCGTCTGGTTTTTTAATCTCTGAGTCAATTCATCTTATCACAATTTATATAAAGGTGATAAGAACAATAATCTCTTTAGTAAAATTCTTGGCTAAATACCCTTTTTATTTCCTTGAAAACATAAATCTTTATTACTGGTTTAACCTTTGAAATCATACTCAAAACAAGGAAAACATAAGCCTATACTTTCCAAAATATATTATGAGAATGTATATGCTTTTATAAAATAGCATTAATGAATCTTCAAAATCACTTAGTGGTTGTCATACCTTAAAATCTTAGACTATGAAGACATATACAATAGAACTATTTATATTGATAAAGTGCAGCATTGATATTGCCTATATGGGTTATCGCACCCCTTCTACATTGAAACTATATTAAAGCATCTGATTTATAAAACATAAGGCCATAAGACCAAAACAATTTATGTCGCATATCATAAATGAATATAGGTTGCGGACTATAAGCAGCACAATTGGGTCATCGTAATATAATCAATGTCAAAAATAGCCTATAGTAGCATTATGGCCAAACATTACGGCATAAGGAAATAGCACCAACATTGCCGTATAAAACCAATGTCGAAAGTTATAATAGCGACACTACTATTATTGTATAGTTAATGTTGAAAAGGTAAATTAGAGGCATAGAAGACATGCGACATGGAAATTATAAGAAGTTGATATTGACAACTAGCGGCATCATTAATGCCGATATAGATAAGCGGTGTTATGCGACACTGAAACATGCAAGATAGCCAACGTCGCAAGCATCAATGTTGACATCGAAGCAATACTTCCTGCTTCAACCAACATTGATTCATTACATACCAACCTAGGTTGACATTGTACGCATCACCATTGATTGACCTCGAAAAGCTTGGGTACAACATAGATGGGTTACGGTAACAGTGAAGCAGTGGAAATTCCCGTAATTATTACAAAAACCGTAAATTTTCTATACAAAGTAATTTCATTTTACCAATTCCTATTCTTTTTCAAATAGTTATTAGATAATAACTTTATTTACCAATTCTTATAAAGCAGAAATTACATTTCTCAAACATTTTTGCAAACCATATTTTTATATTGATATTTTAATATAATTGTTAAACTTTTCTATCCTAATAAATTCATAATAATCCGTAAACACTTGGAAAAAAATCTCTAAAAATCATATTTTTCATATTCTTTAAACTTTAAATTTTCAAGGCCAAAAACATTATTTAATTATCTTTAATAATTAGAATCCAAAATAAATCAGTTTTCTCACTTAGCAAATTCACGAAATATTCATACTTAATTAAAAATTTATGAAATTGAAAATCCACATTTAAATAATGTTTCCAACATCATATCAAAATTTCAAGTCATTTGGGTGTAATATGATAGGTTTTCATACTTAAACCTATTAAATAATTTCATAAATAAATCCAATAAATCGTCATAAAGCATATAATCATCAAATATTCATATCATGGCATAATCATACATATAAGTTTCAGATTTAATCATAAAACCAAAATAAAATAGGCGAACTTGAGATAGGTTATCATTGTTCACCTTGATTAGATAATGAGACTTGAGATTTGAGTGTTGATTTGGTTTCCTTAAGCTTACTGTTCGATTTCCTAGCTTTTCTTCTCCTTAAAGCTCTTAACAATGGCCGACCTTCCTTAATATGTAGTTTGTATGAATGAATGTAAGGGATAAATTGAGAATGGGAAGGTATGTTAAGGAAATGTGGTATTTTTGTATTTTTCCCTTTTCATAGATCATCCTTCTTATTAATGTTCTAATCACCCTTATTAGTTCATTAATTAAGGTTCGGTCAATTTGATTATCAAGTCTCATTCTTCTCATCACCATATATTATTTTATTTTATTTATCTAATTAAATATCCTAAAAAATGTTAATCAAAATTAGGGGTGTTACACAAAGTATAACCCTACATTCTAGCGATGGCATAGGAGAAGATTGTACTGGAAGAGGAAGAACATTCAGAAGGAGGAAAAGCGGACTTGGAAGAGATGGAGAAAGAAACCTGAGTGTAGGGGAAATCGAGGCGCTCAGAGAAGATGAGCTTGTTTTGCACCCGAAACTTGCTTCCATAACTCGAAAGGCCCAAGCCGAAGGTTCCAGCACTACTCCTTAGGAAACAACTATAGGCCTTACTTCCGAGCCTCTAGTTATCTATATCACTCCGTCATACCTTGGGTATAATCCTGAAGCGCCGCAACTCTATAACCCAAGTATGATATCTCCTATTTAGTAGGAGAACTCAAGTGGTATGCTTGCTCACATCGAGCCTCACTCCGATGAGGGTATATCGTTGACCTCACATATATTGAAGAGAGTCCACATGACACCGGTCAATGTAGCTGATCTTTCCTTTCATCTTTCTCAAATTTCAGGTTAGCCCGCGATCTCAAGTCATCTAAAAGGGAGCTTCCAACCGTGACCACATGCGATAACGACTGATTCAATGGTCATAACTATCTCTCGGACGATCTCGAGCATAATGGTTAGTGAGGCTCCAGGTCTAAGCGTGCAAATGATCGGCGCGTTATAATAAGAGGGACCCGATGACTTCCAAGAGATACATGTAGAGGACGATGTTGAGATTACTGGGTCGATTGATCCCGCTCTGGGGATTTCAATGAGCGAACTTCTTGAACAACAACTCAAACCAGCTGCGCGGTTTATTCAGCAATGAAATCCACCAAAGCTTGACCTTGGATTGCTCTCTAAGGGTGATAGGTTATGTCATACTGGCTCAATTCAATGTTCCATTTCAACAACCTTTCAGAAGTCTCAGGTCGTTGTAAGATCTGTCTCAAGGGTTGGTCGGTCAGAACTTTGATCGGATGAGCCCGAAAGTAGGAGCAAAGCTTTCTTGAAACAATCAAACAGACAATATGCGAGCTTCTCCAGCTTTAGATAGTTTCTTTATGCTCATGTTAGCAGCTTACTGATGTAGTCACCGATCGCTGGATTATGGACTCCTCTCATAAAAGTACAGCGCTTAAAGCATGCATCGACACTGCCAGATAAATAAAAAATCCTCTTTATCTAGCGGCATCAATAAAATAAGCGGTCTCTCCAAGTGATCCAGTAGAGCCTAGAATGCGTCTATGCATTCTCGCATCAAGTAGAATTCCTCTTCCCTTTCTTGTTCACATCAAATAAAGGGATGCATTTATCAATGGCTCTAGAGATGAATCGATTAAGGGTGGCGACCTTCCCATTCAAGCTTTGAGCATCTTTGAATGTCTCTGGGACTTGGATATTCCTTGCTGCTTCAATCTTCTCTGGATTAGCTTCTATCCCACGGGAGTTCATTTTGAGGCCTAAGAATTTCTCTGACGCAATACCGAATAAGCATTTCAAAGGGTTAAGCTTCATCCCATACTTCTGGAGAACGCTGAACATCTTCGCTAAATCATCAACATGGTTCCCCAATCACTCGTGACTTCATAAGCATATCACTTACGTAAATTTTCATCGAGAGCCCGATCTGGTCTTTAAACATCTTGTTGACAAACCTATGTTAAGTCGCTATGGCATTTTTTAATCCAAAGGGTATGACAACGCAGTAGTAGAGTCCCAGATCGGTTATGAAGCTGGTGTGTTCCTAGTCTGGTACGTGCATAGTTACCTGGTTGTATCCAGAGTATGCGTCCATGAATGATAGCAATTCATGTCCTGCTATGGAATCCACCAGATGATCAATCCTCGGGAGAGAAAAGCTATCCTTTAGTCATGCCTTATTCAAATCAGAATAGTCGATGCATGTCCACCACATCCCATTCAACCTTTTTTTACCAAAACTGAATTTGATACCCACTCCGGGTACAAGGCGTCACAAATGAAGCCGTTATCTTTCAATTTCTCCATTTCTTCTGTAAGTGCAGTGTATCTCTCTAGACCCAAGCTGTGGCGTTTCTATTTCACATGAATGCATTTCGAATTTAAATTTAATGCATGACTTGCTATTTCCAATGATATTTCATACATATACGAGTGAGTCCAGGCGAACACACATCCAAATTCGTTCGGAGAAAGTTAACTAACTCTTTCATCCCTCTCGTGCCAAGCTGCGATTCGATCTTCAAGACCCGCATATGATCATCTAGACTAACCAGGATGTTAATCATTAACTTTGCTAGTGCAGCGCTTCCATCCTTCGGCTCTTTCCTCAGATCTATATCGTTATGGAACCGACTATGTTACCTAAGCCAGTGCTCAGGCGGTGGTTGCTATGCATCCAGAGCCTTGATGCAGAGAGTCCTCTCCATACCATTTTCTCTTCGCCTCGCCGCTTTTAGCCAGCGATATAGTACTTACGGCCAAGTCCTTAATCTCCTTAAACAATCCCCATACGATTCTCGGTCGGGAATTTCATAGTTAAACACCATGCGGCGATGGCCGCTCTAAATTCAGCAAGGGCTTGTCGACCAAAAACAGTATTGTAGGGGGAGAGAATATCCAAGGTAAAAAAGGCACGAACTGTACTCTCTTACGGTCACCCTCACCAAGTACCACCAGTAAATCCACGCATCACACGGCTCAATAGCCATCCCGTTAAAACCTTGGATTTGATATTTACACGGCTTTAAGTCCATCACCTCTGGAAGCATCTAGTCATACGCTTTCTTGAATAGAATATTGACTGAACTTCCTAGTCAACCAACACATTCCCCATTACGGCAGGGCCAACCATGGCCGAAATAATAAGCGGATCAATAGTTGGGGCCTCTACCCCATCAGTATCTCGATTATTGAAAACATTATCATCTGTCACACTCCTGAGCTGCTTTTTCGGAGCATCGTCTTCAATGATAAAACAACTCTCATCACTGTATATTTTGAAGCACTAACATACCGCTCCATCTCATTCCAACTTTTCTCAGTTCGATGCGGCCCATCGATTATAGTATTGATAACAAGACATTTCTCAAGCTGCCCGGGCTCTTCAACACTAGGCCCAGCTTGCCAATGCTGGAGGTTTGAATTTCCTCGCCGGCAGTGGCCCTTGCACAAACTATTGTAGTTTCTTTTTACGAATCAATTCTCTGATAATATCACGTAATTGTTTGCATTCGTCAGTGTTGTGACCATGAGTCTCGTGAAATATGCAAAACTTGCCAGATCTCTTCTCCTTCTCAGTCAACTTCTTGGTAGCCGGCTTTTTGTATTGCTCAGTAACCTAAGTAGCCAAGTATATGTTTTATATCGAGTTGTTTAGTGGAGTGTAATTATCAAACCTTGGGATCATTGGATGATTCCTTGAATCAGATATCTCATCTTGAGTTCTATTGTTGCTCTTGCATTGTCCACCACTTCGGTTCTTCATATTGACATTAATATTTTCGAAACTCCCTTCAGATTGATTCGTAGAAACATTACTCTGTATCGCATCGGTCAAATGAACAACATCATCCTTCCTAATGAGGATACTTGCCACCTCTAAGTGCAAGAATTAGTTCTCTTTTCTATATAATACATCCATCGTTGGTGGGGGTTTCATCTTCGATCACCTCCCAAAGTCAGTCTCGGGATGAATCCCCATAATTAGCGCCATCAATCAACATGATATCCATTTGAGAATTACTCACTTCAATCGTTGCAGTATGAGATCCATGTAATAAATCCTCCAATGACTCTCCCACTCGGTAAAAAAGGTTAGAATCGCATAGTCGCCACTCCTTCTAGGAAAATCAAGAAACAATGACATTATAAAACATCGGTAGCTCTAACAAAATCCACATGCCAATCATGCTTCATCAAGTGCTATCTCGGTTCTATCTTCCCATTATATGATGGCATCACAAACCTCCTCGGGTATTCCTTACATAAGATATCTTCTGCGAATGGATTCCAGCTTAAGTAGGAACACCTCTCATCTTTTTCCGATGTTAGCTCTCATTTATGAGTCTTCTAACCATTTCAGTAAAATCCGGCTAGGATGGATCTATTGAATGATGGAAATCATGACCCACCCCAAGTGTTTGGCCCAGCAAATGATCTTAATTTGTTTCAAGATACCTAGATTCCCCTGACTCCGGGAGAACCATTCATTCAACAGTTTGATTACTTCTTCGAGGCGGATCCACAGCACCTGCTTGTTCTCCAATATTCTCGTCATCTACACCACGTTTAGAAGTCAAACCAACATATCACCCATGAGTCGACCACTTACACTCATGTTTGATGGTACGGAACCGATTCTTCTTGATGGATCGGTACCAATCCATAAGCCTTGGCCATGCTTTAGTCCCGCCTTCTATTTTGACTTTCCATTGTCCTTTTGAACCAAATTTTGCTTCCTATTCCTCTGCCTTTACTCCAACGATGAGGAACTATCAGATTCTAAACCAGAAGGCATTCTATCCATCATGCTTCTCTTGTAGTTATTTGTTAGTTGATTCAACAAATCCAAGCTCTACTTCATTTGCTGATTCAGTTTATTGCAGCTTTCCTGGAGCTTGTCTTCCATTTGCTTCATCATACGGTCCATCTCAACCCTAATAATCACATCTACTGGGTTCTGGCGTTCGTTAACGGTTGGCTGTGCAACCTGCTCGACATGTTGGGAACATCATTCTCAACATTTCCAACAGCAAGCGAAGTGGTGGGTCGATCCCTTCTAAGTGCATGGTAGAAAGCACTTGCGTATGTTTCTTGAAAATCGAAGTAGTTAAAAATTCCAAAAATGAAGAAAACTGGATCTATATCTTGGATTTAGGCAATCCTATAGTAGATGATGGATCCAAATAGACCGATAATCAATTCTTAATGAAAAGCACCAAAATGCAGTACCAACACCCAAAGATTAAGTAGAGAAAAAGTGATGAAAATTAAATGAGCAAAAATAGAACAACACATATTTATAGTGGTTTGGCCAATCATTGCCTATGTCCACTTGATAATTTTTGTAATATTCCTGATTTTAAGGCCAAATTAATTTAATAATTAATTTGATCTTTGGGACTAAACTTTGAAATAATTGATAATTAATATAGAATTTTGAATTAAATTATGAGGTTAGTTGGTAAATTTATATGAGTTTCTCCAAAAAAACAATTAAAATATGGGTTTTATAAATAGATTGTGAAAATAGGAATTAATAAAAGCTTTAAAATTTATATATATATGTGTATAAATGGATTTTTAAATTGAATCTGGAACTTGAAATTCAAGAATAAATATTTTGAGAAATAAATTGGATTTAAGAATTTTATAAACTAGTAGAGATTTGTTTTCTATTATTTGTACATGTATGTGTATATATACATTGTGATTTGGAAGATAGGATTTAAGATCAATATAAGAATTATTTTCTTAAGAATGTATAAATAGTTATAAAAGGAAATATAAATAGAAAATAATATAAAGATATTTGAATTCAATTTCATGAGATGGATTTTTTTAAAAAAGTTGTTTGAAATTAAACCTTTATTCTAAAGACTTATATACATATATAATCTACATATGTGTCTATTGTTAAAATACAACTAAACTTTGAAATCAATTTCTTTAAAAGTTATGATTTGTATAATGACTTGAATTTAAAATTTAAAACAAGAATGAATATAGAATATTTACCTTTTGAAATTTAATAAATGTATTGTAAATAAAATTGATTTAATTAATGAATTTACAAAAGCTTTACAAACTAAGAAATGTATATACGTATGATTTATTTGTTGAGTGTACAAATTGTTTTATTCCTTTTCTCTTTAAAAGTAGTAAAAGTAAAATAAATACAAATGTATGTAAATAATTTGTAAATAAATTAATAAAAAGGTTTAAAAGCATAAAGCATGTTTTCATAAATTAAAATAAAGTAAGAATTAAAACAAAGTTAAAAATAAATTATAAACAAGGGTGTAAACATAACTTGTAAAATAAAATAGAGAAGAGGGATTTAAACACAATTTTAACAATAATGGACACTTGTAAAATAAGTAACCATATGTATTAACACTTGTGAACTTTGTATGGCTTATGATTACAAGTGTAAACCATGCAATAAGAAAATGAACAAGTGGCAAAATGTTTGTTCTTCTTTTAATTAAAATTTTATATACTAATTAATAAAGAAAGAAAAAAATTGGTTATCTCATTTCAGTTCAAAAACTGAAAGATAAAAAAATCAAATTAAGCCAACAGTAAAGTTCAACCACTCAAATTCAAAGTAAAACTCAAATCATAAATCTAGAAAAGAAGCATGCAATCAAACCAAGTTTCAAGCGATTCAAAAAAATGCAGGATTCAAGTTAAAAACCTGGCAACCAAAATCAAACAGCAAGAAGCATGTTAATAATCAAAACTCAAGAAGCAGTTCAAGGTTTCAACTTTAGATTGCAAACTGGAAACTAAAGCAAGCTGTAGAACAACTCAGGTAATTTAAGCAAACCCATAAGTAAAATTAAAAAAAATAAGTATTTGAGCAATTAAAACCATAATTAACTTTAATTTTTTTTCAATCTGAGGAAATGATACAAAACAAAGAAAATCTGGAAATTAATCAAGCATGGAGTTTAAGATCAGGGAAAAGGATAAAAAGGCAGAGCAATTTAAAAAATTGCACGTTCCAGATTTCAAAACTCAAGCTTGCCCTCTGTATAACCATTCCAAATGAGCAAATCACTTAAATCTGTTTTTATATCTTAGTGCTTGGATTTATACTGAAATTTATGAAGTATATATGATTGTGTGAAAGATGCCTGCATGTTTTATATAGATATGTAGTTGTGTGTGTACAGGCTTGTGTATACCCCTGTTTGTTGTTTATAGGCACAATTAACTTCAAAAATTCAAATCACTCAATAGAGTCAGTATTAACCTTTGACATATAAATAAAAATTGTTTGTTAAAGTATAATGATTATTATAAAAATAGTTTCAGAATTTTAAATTTAGCAAATGATTTAGAAATGAAATTTACAGTAAAATTTCTTCAACCCAAGAAAAACCAAAAATCAGGATTTCAAACTCTGATTATAGGGATGAATTCTTATAGTAAAAAGATGATTTTTGATAATCATTTTAAAGTTTTAAAGCTTATATTTAAAGAGAATTCACGAGATGACCAAATTTGGGTTTTTTATCAAGTTCTGACGATCAACGTTGTGTTGATCATCATGCTTGAATCTGGAGCTTGGTGGTAGGACATTGATCATCGAAAAAATACTAAATGATTTTTTTACTGCCGTGGCGATGGCACCCCGTCGAACTAGGGTTCGAAAGTCAAGCTGGAGCGACGACATTCGCGAGAAAAATGCGTCGCCAATGGTAGACTTTGGGGGATCACGATATGGGGATATGGATCGTCGAAGTGTGGAGTAGCTTGGGGTAGGTCGGTAGGGGTGCCGGTGGTCCAAGGCGATGGCTTGAGTGGTTTTCCGATTTGGTTGGGTTCCTGTGAAAAACACGATTTTATCCAAATTTCGAATGGCGTCGCGATTTACAAATCTGGGTGGCGATGTTCGTCGGCAAGGTCGATGGTGATTGGTGGGTGGTTGCGGCGGTGATCAATGGTGGTTAGGTTGCTATGCAAGGTGCACGGTGCACGTTCGTATTTGATGATCATTTGAAATCTTGGAACCGACAGGAAGGAGATCGAACACGAGAAAATGGAAGGTGGGTTCGAGTTTGACTTTGAGGCATTCACGTGGGTTTAGAAATGTAGCAGATTTAAAATTAAAACAAATCACATTTTAAAGAAGAGACGAAGAACGTGGGTTTCTTGGAGATGGGCTCAGGAATATTAGTGTTTTGACTCGAGAAAATGGTGAAGATGCTCGGGATTTTAATAATTGGGCTCGGGTTGTTAATTGGCACCAGTTTCAAGTTTTAAAGTTTTGAAAATAAATTGCACCGGGTTTAAAAAGAACCAGAAAATGAAATTTAAATTTTAAAGTAAAACGTATTAATCACATTTTTATGTAAATTTATTTAAACAAGTTTTTTTCAAAGAAATGTAAACTATTTTTTTCCAAGGTGATATTCATCAAACAAGATATTTTTAAATTATTGAAATGATTTAAATTTCAAAGAAAAATCGTTAAACCAGGTTTTCAAACAAGTTTCAAATTCATTAACAAGCTTTATAAAAAAGTAATAAGGTATGACAAATGGGATATCATCGATTATCTATAGTTTTAAATAATTAAAGAACAATTACTTAGAAAAAAGTAATCAAAAGACAATGGAAGTAATTTAAAGGGTAATACTTGATGGAGTTATTTAAGGAATTTCTTAATAAAAGTAAATCAAAGCTAATTACTCTGTAATTAATTTAAAGCTAATTACTTTGTTGAAGGTCAATCATTTTGTGTAATTACAGGGATAATTAATTAATAAAATTTATTAGGGATTAACGAAGTAATTAATTGGGGATAATTAATTAAAGAATAATTAAATGATTAAAGGTTAATTATTTAAAGATTAATTGATTTATTAATTAAGATTAGTTCATTAATCATTAAAGGTTAATTAAATAATTAAAGGATAATTAATTCAAAAGATTTATTAATTAATGAAAGTGATTAAGAAATGATTATTAATTAAGAATTAATTAATTAACTATTGTAATTAATTAAGGATAATTAATCATAGCATTAATTAAAGGTTAATTAATAAATGATTAGAGAGTAATTAATCAAATTGACTTGTAATAAATTAATATTAATTAACCAGGATTAGTAAATTATTCATAAGAAATTAATCTGATTCAAATTAATCGGTTGATTAATAAACTTTAATGTTTAGATTCTATTGAATGTTTGAATGATTTGATATTCCTCATATATGATGCTTTGTGATACGAATTTTTTTGATTTATGCTGTAAACTGTGATGTAATTTATTCGTATGTGATTTAATTTATTCGTCTGTGATGTAAATTACTCATTCATGATGTAACTTATTTATCTGCGCATCTGTGTATATAGATAAGCGTTATTGGAATATACCGCTTATCGATATTGATATGATTGAATCTGTGATGATTGATGTTGTTGCACTATTGGGTGAAACCCCTGGACTACACCTTACACACACAAATATGGATTGCACGAGGAAATTGGTTAAGTCACAGATTTTTAACAATTTTAAAGATTGAATTTTTGAATCCAAAATAGTTTTGGAATTGGAATTGAAAGCGTTTGAAAATGAGTTTCAAAAATAAAAATTATTTTGAATAACTTAACAAAGTTTTGAAATTTAAATAACTTGATTTGAATTTGAATTCAATATTTGAAATTGAATTCAATAATTTGGAAATTATGGTTTAAAAAGATTATACAAGTTATAAAGGTGTTTATACGGGTTTTTAACCATTTAAAAAGTATTGTTTTGGGAATTTAAATTTAAACACAAGTTTTATAATTGAATGGCTTTAATTTATGTAAATGTAATAAGCTTTAACCTTGTGAAAGATTATTAAACCTTGTTTTGAAATCGAAGACAATTTTTAATGGTATATCTTTCACATAAAAGATTTGAATTGGAAATGGTTTGAAAGTTATGAATTAAATCTTTAATTTAAGATTAGATAAGTTAATCCAATTTGAAATGGAATTGTTTTGAAAACTATGAATTAACCTTTATGGAAAATTGGTAAACTTTGTGAAATGAACCTTTTGTTTAAAAGATTTGAAGGGGTAATTTGTTTAAACCATTTGAAAAGTAAATTTTGGCTTTTAAGTTGTGACTTAACTGAAATCCTATATCCATATGTTTTTAAATATTGCGCTCATTATTCGGTTTAGCCGGGAGAGGACCTTGTGTCATATAACCCATTCCGAATAATGATACGTCGATATGGATAGCATTTGAAGACCGGTGGTAAAGACCGGGTATTTTCGATAACGAAAGGATAACCCGTCGATTGTCTCTGCATTGAGTCGCGCCGGTATAGAGATTCCCTAAGTGATGGAAAGTCCGATCGGGATTGTGAATACCCGGATTTGCAAGGGCTTCTTCGGAGGTGCCTCCGGTTCTGTTCGAACCCGTAACAAACTTGTATGGATGTGTGTCTGACATTACACTTTGAGATGTAAAACCGGTTTCTATCAAATACATTTCTGTTTGGTGGCGGAGATTCATTCTCTTAGCTTAATACCCTTCTCTGAGACGTACGAGCTCAGAGGTTATGTAGTTGATGGTTACTAGTGATACATTCCTAATTTGGTAATGTGGCATACGAAGTGCTGCTGATCATTTGTTGATCAAAGCATAGCTTTATGAAAAAGCGTGGCTTTGTGGATGAGACCTCATCGAGCCTCACAACCCGGTAATGGTCGAAATAGGAAAGATGCGGCAAGGTTTCAGGGGTAGCTTCCCTAGAGTATGTCCATTCCTTTTGGAAAAGGGTGGTATCATGGTATGGAGCCCAAATACTTACCCATGTGGACATTGTATATTTATTACTGTGTGATGTTGTTGGTATAGAGGGCCCTCGGATAAAGGTCGCAAACGATCGAGGGTGGCATATCTTAGGTTTTACCCTTGGGAAGGGGGTAGACAGGCCTTGTGTTAGCAGAGAGCCAGGTAGGTTCTTGGCGCGTCCCCCCAGAGGCGTACCCATGTGGCAGTAGGAAGTTCCTTAGCCTGGCCATTTGTTGGAAATCCAATCCTCCAATACGCGCCTTGTACGATTTTAGTTATATGACCTTCCATCTACTTATGGTGGCGCCCCACTGTTTGGATGATAGTTATAGTAGGCATAGTTCGCAATGTCTATGCTGGTTAAGATTAATATTATACTTTCGAAATGTTTTCCACCATGCACTAATAATAATATCAAAATGGTTTTCGCGTATCAAGCATTTTTGACTATCATAAGGAGAAATCTCCTCCAATTTTGCGTTTGCATAGTGTGTGTGGCGGGAGGCCTTATGGTAGTTTCATTTTCCAAAAAGCATTGCGGATTTGAACTTTAAAAGCTTTGTTGTTTATTTTTAAAAGATAAAACTATTTTTGTTTGCTCACACCAATCCCACGACTGACCTGAAGTTTATTGTTCCCTGCCTAAACTCTGGGTGCCTACAATTTTCCCACACGGGCAGTCTAGAGTTGGGTTTTTCAGACAATCAATAATAGGTATAGATTCGATAGCTTTCGAAGTCTTTGGTTTGGTAGCTTTCAATATTTGGAGTCTTCTTTAGTCTTTGGACGGCTGACCTTACTTAGCTTAGTGCATCGTTATTGGGAGTTCGAGTATTTCTAGATTAGTGCCTTGGAGATGGAGATTACCGATACTGGAGTTCTCTCTTGAAGACCATATTGGAGATATTGTTCTACTGCTGGTGTTATCTTTTCTTTCTGCTGCTATTGTCTTGTATCATATCTCCAATGTACATTGATATCTATTGTATCGTCTATTTTATCACCATTGTATCAGATATTGTGCCAATGTTGTATATTGATATATTCTTTTTCTTTCGTTGTGTTGTACTTAATGTGTTATAAGCTCCGACGAACCAGATTCGACGTTTGGATCTACGGCATTGAATACGAGTGTCGTATTCGGTGTCAATTTTCGAAGGTCGAGTTATAGCCGTTAGAATTTTATTGATGATATAGTTGTTTTACAATTGAAGTTTTTATCGTTCGTTGCCACTTCATCGGGAATTACAGAAGATTATGAAAAAATTGCAAGAGTTTTCAAAAAAATCCAGAAAATGATGCCCCTTCATACCTATTTATAGATGTAGGTCGGCGAGAAAAACTCTAGCATGTCCTCCTCAACGTTATCCATGATCTAACAGTAGTTATACTCAAAAAGACGTAGCCTTGTCAACAAACAACCATAGTCGGTACCGAATCATAGGCATGGATCGTTACCCATCCATAAGACCTTCTTATGGAGATTTCTAACCACTTTGGGATAAAGTGGAGTTTCGTTAACTTTGTATTTCCAAACTTATTTGCATAGCTATGAGCTAGTTTCTGAGTCTAGGTAATGGATCGATCGAAGATTAGAGTTGCTAACTCCTAGTGCTGAGACGTCCGATAGTAAACAATAGGCCATTGACCTATGGAGCTTGGAATAAACTTTTGGCATCAAGAATAAGTAGTATCCCTAGTGGAAATGCCAATATGTTTATTCAGAGTGGTTACTATGGTGGTCATTCCAATGTCTATAAGCCTTATGGTGAGGTTCTGCACTTTTATGACGTCAACTAACTCTATCCATACGGTATAAAAAATTATCCAATGTCAGGGTCACCTAGTCCATTTCAATCTGAGATAGGCGGCTAATACTAATCTCATAAGTGCAGTAGTCGTCAAATGACCAATTGGCTCGAACACTAGATACAGCTTTCCAGCCCAAACTATGATCGGATCCCAGATGATAAAACCCTAGGAGAGCCACCGAATCCAAAAATCATCCACGTACGATCCATATTAGATCTGACCAACTTCCCATCTTACCTCCTCTACGTTCAACATAGCCAATCTTTTTGTCTTATTAGAGTCTTTCAGTGGCATGTTTCGGTCCTCTTATCCATTACTTAGAAAAAGTGAGCCACCGGTTCAGGTACAAGATACTATCATTACCGTCTGGACATTTAGACATCCAACCCGTAACCGCAACGTCCCAATTGCTAGAGCGGAGCTCTACCAACTGAACTATATCCCACCCGAGCCTAGTGGACTATGCATGAAAAGTCATGATTATACCAAAATTAGTAAGCACCAATAATGGCAGAGACACTGTTGCTAATATAATGACTTCTATAAGAAATCCTAACATGACTAAAAATGGAACGGTTCAAATAGTATCCATAAATATCAACGAAAACATTGTTAAAAAACTCTTACGAGAGGGTTTTATTGGAAACATTCGAAAACATCAGGAAAGTAGGCCCTATTGTTCCGATGGAAAGAAGAACCTATAATTAGCTTTTCAAGTATGCCATATTATTCTGATGGAAAGAAGAACCTATAATTAGCTTTTTGGGAAATTTCCAAATGAATGATTTCAATGAAATCTTTCAATTTCTTATTTTACTATGTTTAATTCTATGTATTCCTCTATCCGTAGATTACATTGAATGTACAGAAATGGATATAACAGAGTTACTGTTATTGGTATTAATAACTCTAGAAGGAATGTCTTTATATGGTGCTAACGATTAAATTACTATCTTTATAGCTCCAGAATGTTTCATTTTATGTTCCTTAAAGAGAGTGAAGGCCAACTTCCAACTGCCTTCAATTAGCGAGTAGCAAGTGATTATATTATGCAAGATTATGATTGTATAGCGGATTAGGTTCACCTCACAACCTTCGTTATCTCTACTCTTCTTCGATCATTCAAAGAAGAATATCCATGGAGTGTAATAGAATATACCGAGTTCCATCAATTAGAGCGCTCAATGGAATATTGTTATTCGTCAATTGTTCATTTGACTCAATATTTCTTCTCAATCTCCAAAAGCATAGCTTTCCAAATGTATAGTTAGGTTCCTAGGTATCCACTGTAAGCCTTTCCTCGTTGGAACCTCGCTATTAATGTTAAGGCTATGTCATCCTAAGGTGCTGCTAAATGGAAGGCACCACTCATCAAGGGTGCCAAAGCAATAATCTAGACTTCCAGCTTCTATCTTGTCTTGTCCTGGCCCTAAATGGGTGGGTAGTAAGTTTGCCCGAGAGAAGACCCCCGATAGGTCACACTGTGGCATAAAGGCTCCATTTCCACCAGTGGAACAAAAGACACCGCGAAAAATGAAATGAAAGATGAAAGGGCATATAAAGAAGAAGAAATTTTGAATTGTCGAAGCAAGTACTTTATGTGAGAGTAGAAGCCCCGCCCACAAGGAGAATTAGGAATTTATTTGATAAGAGATAGTAGTGTTTTTCCTTGTAGATGGAAAATTCATCCACCCAGTTTTATCAATTTGCAAATTCTCCCTGAACTAGTGAAAAGAATGAAATTGGCAGATATCATGATGATATTAGGTAGTATAGATATCATTATGGGAGAACTTGATCGTTGAAATGATTATTGATATTACAGAAGCAGAATTGCAAGCTATAAATTCTTTTTCTAGATCGAAATCTTTAAAACAAGTCTATGGACTAATATAGATAATTCATTAGATGCTTTTTATGAATGTCAACTAAGTATCGTAAGTAAATTGATCCCGATTGTTCAATCATTTGATAACCTAAGTCATTCTTTGGTAAAGGATCACTATGAGTCTGACTCAATAGAATTTAATCAAAAACAGAATATGAAACATTAGCCTGCTTATGAGGATACGACTTCGGTAGATAGGGTCTTAGCTGATGCATATTCTCGCTAATTTACACATCCTCGATGGGGATTGCCTGGAAGGAGAATCTCAAGGAGCGATAAGAAGGTCAAGCCGACCAACCTAAACTAAGGGATGTGGAGTTATTACCATACTAGAGATCAATAAAAAATTATTGGATAGTTGGGAACACCAAGGTACACAAAAGATTAGTAATGAAGATAATTTAAGATAAAAAAGGTTTTTTTACATAAAGCTTGGGATAAAAAGAATCATAATGAAGACTTTAAGTTGGTAGAAATGACGAAGTAGTACTTCTCCACAATTCTGTTCTCGTGTATAATCCTACTCACTGAGCACTCCCTGTGATTGATTTCTAACATGAAATGTAGAGTCTTTTCTTCATAGAATAGTCAAATAAAATAGAGAGATGCTCTTTCAAGATAAACTAGTTGCGTCCGAACGCCAACCCTTCTTAAACAAAGTTGTCTTCTTCCCCAGACCCGAGCCTTATATAAAAAGGCCGTGAGAAAACTTAAATTCTTTATAATATAAGACTTTTTTCCATATCAGTATTTACCTTTCTCAAAATACATACATAATATATTTTTTATCATTGAGCCAATGACTATTCATGATCCCATATTGAATTAATTGCATACCATTTCCAAAATAAAATTTAAACTGAGAGGACTATTATGGTCAAACTTCGTTGATCTTTCCATTTTTTGAACACATTTATTAGGAAAAGTCCTCCATCTATATTTGTAATGGATTGGTTATCTAAAGAAGAAAGCATCGATTTTGGCTTCTTGCTGTAGCAGAAAAACTTGTCGAAAATCACCGGTTGGGTTGGTCTAACCAAGAAAGGCATGGGAGATGATGCAGCGGCCTATAACTACGTTAAGTCGTCTGCCTTAGGTCGCCAACGACCTAACGAGTTATGCCTTGAGTCGCTTGCGTGTTATCAACAAGTTATGGCGATTGGATGAAGCAACGAGTCATTTTATGTCGCCAGTGACCTACCGAGCTACGAACGACCTAAATAGCTACGGCCCAACTACTTATGTCGCGTTCTTACTAGTGCCACCTGACTATAAGTTGCTCACCAGCAAGCTACGACCTATGTTATGTCTCTCACATACGCCGCACCTTTAAGGTCGCAAATCTTTATCTCGCTAAGTCGCTACAGATGTTAGGTCGCTCATGCTTCCTGTTGCTATACTACTTGTTTTAGGTCGCTCAAGCTATTGTGTTGTGAATTTGTTGAGTCGCTTTGAAGTTTTGTCGTAACTTTCTTATGTGTTTTGTTATGTCGCTTTGTTCTTATGTCGCGAGTCGTTGTTGTTAAGTCGAAGGTCGAAGTGCTGTTGTAACATGAATATGTTAGGTCGTGTATGCATGTTGTAACCCTATAAATAGGGGTGTTGTGTCACTTGTAAAAAGATGGTTGATTTTGAATAAACTTTTGTTTGAGTGCTTTGTGCCTCTTTAAAACTGGAAGTTGGGTGTTATCTCCTTTCTCCATTTTCGGTTATTCGAGTGCGCTCGAATCAACGGATTTGAAGCTGATTCATGGAATCTCATGCGCGAGATCAACGTAGAAGATAGATCTTCTAACACGGTATCGTGCGCGATCAACGTGTTAAAGATAGCTAGAATCCAGTATCTCGCGAGATCAACGAATTTGGGCATTTACCCTTGGTATCAACAATCCATCGATTCTACTTTTCATCGTTTCATCCATTTTTGGTATTTCTGCTGCGTCAATTTGGTATCAGAGCTAGACTTAGCCAATCATAGCTAAGTCGAGCCTATTGGAAGCCGAGTATTGAAGTGTTGGATCAAGGCCGAGAGTTGTAGAATTGCAGCCGAGCCAAGCTAAGTGCAGGCCGAGAGAAGTCAAGTTTAGATTTGAGTTAAAGTTGTGCTAATTGAAGTGTGTGTTTGGATTTGTTGAAGATTCGACAATGCCTCTGAGACGTGCTAATCGATTTCAAAATGTTGAAGATGTTTATCGAAGACAAGAAGCTGAGCAAATGGAACAATGTATTAATGAAAAGTTTGATGAAGGTATTGAGAAGTTAGAGAAATGGATGAATGACATGAATCAAAGTCAAAAGAGAAGGTCACCAATCTTGAACCATGGAGGAAACAGAGTTTCGCCATTGGTTGCGGAAGCGAGGAGGGTGTCACCACACTCTTGTCGAGAAAGAAGAGAATCATCAGTTTCAATGAGACGAGAATACCATGAGTACAGAAATGAAGAGAGAAGAATTCCACGTGAGTTTGGAGACGAGCCATATCGTGATGCTGAAAGACATAGTAGAAGAGATATGTGTGATCGTGGAAATGTTGATGGTCGAGATTGATATCGAAGTACATTTGATTGTGATGAAGATGGTGATAGAGGTAGTGTTCATTATCGGGATCGAGACCAAGTACGAAATCAATATCGGGATGTAGAAGATGATCGTCGATGGGAGTCGGGGATGAAAATAGAGATTCCAGAATTCAAAGGAGGAATGATTGCGGAAGAGTTTCTGGATTGGTTATCAAATGTTGAAGAAATTTTTGACTTCAAGGAAGTACCCGAGCATCGTAGAGTTAAGTTGGTTGCTACACGATTGAGGGGAAGAGCTATGGCATGGTGGCAACAAACTAAACTTACATGGGAAAGAATGGGAAAGTCGAAGATTGTTTCACGGGAGAAGATGAAGAAGTTGATGAAAGCTACTTTCTTACCTTATAATTATCAGTCTCTTATGTATCAACGCTTACAGAATTTGAGACAAGGGACAAAGTCGGTAAATGATTATGCAGATGAGTTTTATCAACTGATTGCCAGAAATGATATCATGGAGACAGAGGAACAATTGACCGCTAGATTTGTTGGAGGATTGAGAATGCAAATTCAGGACAAGGTGAGTATGTTTGATCCAAGATCCATAGCTGAAGCACACCAGAAGGCTCTAGCTTGGGAGAAGCAAGGTAGAAGAGGAGGTGGTGTGTTTACAAATTCCAACAATCAAGTGAAAGGGGCTAGTAGAATTACTAATGTTTCCAAGGCTGTTAGTAAACCGGTTGTCAATGAAGTTGCTAAGACCAAGGTCAACAACAGTTTCAAGTGCTGTAACTATCAGGAGTTGGGTCATAAGAGCAATGAATGCCCGAAGCCTAAGAAGCGAGTGATGGTTGCTGAGGTTGAGGATGCAGAAATAGAATGTTCAAATTCACCACAAGTTGAGGAGGAAGAAGAATTATTGGCAGGAGACGAAGGATATTCTTTAATGATGAGGAGATCTTGCTTGACGCCAAAGCAGGAAGAGGAGACTAGTTGGTTGAGGAGTAATATCTTTCAGTCAACGTGCACTATTTTGGGAAGAGTTTGCAAGTTTATTATCGATGCAGGAAGTTGTGATAACATATTCTCTACAGAAGCTGTAAAGAAGTTAGCGTTAAAGACAGAGAATCATCCCAAACCTTACAAATTAGCTTGGTTGAGGAAAGGTGGAGAGGTGAAAGTTTGTGTAACTTTTTCCATCGGAAAGAAGTACAAAGATGAAATTTGGTGTGACATGGTAGATATAGACGTATGTCATTTGTTGTTGGGGAGACCGTGGCAATTCGATAGAGCTGTGCAACATGATGGTAGAACTAACTGCTACAGTTTCATGTTCGAGGGCACTAAAATCACTTTGGTTCCTAAACAGCGACAACAAAGTGAAAGCAAGTTGGAGGAAATCGAGGAACTAAAAACTCTATTATCTTTGAAGGAGTTTGTCAAGGAAGTAGAGGATGAGCCTGAAGTATTTTTGTTGATTGGACGTGAAAGTAGTGAAGCGGTTGAAATTCCTGAAGAAGTTAAGCCAGTGTTGAAGGAGTTTGAAGATGTATTTCCTGAAGAATTGCCAACAGAGTTACCACCGTTGAGAGACATACAACACCAGATTGATCATGTTCCGGGAGTTGTGTTACCACATAGGCCACACTATAGAATGAGTCCAAAGGAGGACGAAGAATTGAGAAGGAAAGTGGAGGAGTTACTTGAACAAGGGCGCGTACCAGAAAGTTTAAGTCCTTGTGCAGTACCAGCATTGTTGGTGCCAAAGAAGGATGGAACTTGGAGAATGTGTACACATAGTCGAGCATTAAACAAGATTACAGTGAGGTACAGATTTCCGATGCCTAGATTGGATGACTTGTTAGATTAGTTGAATGGAGCTGCTATTTTTTCAAAGATTGA
This sequence comes from Allium cepa, assembly GCA_030765085.1. NCBI lineage: Eukaryota > Viridiplantae > Streptophyta > Magnoliopsida > Asparagales > Amaryllidaceae > Allium > Allium cepa. The sequence continues at coordinate 559,792,198 of CM060941.1, read as the reverse complement.
TCTGAAGAGTGGGTATCATCAGATTCGAATTCGACCAGGGGATGAATGGAAGACAGCATTCAAGACGCGGAAAGGACTATCTGAGTGGTTGGTTATGCCGTTTGGTCTTTTGAATGCACCTAGTACTTTTATGCGAGTTATGAATCAGGTATTTCAACAATTTATTGGAAAGTTCATGGTAGTATATTTTGATGATATATTAATATACAGTGGAAGCACAGAAGAACACCTACAACACTTGCGGGAAGTGTTGATGAAACTTCGTCAGGAGCAATTTTACGCGACAACAAAGAAGTGGGTGTTCATGACTCGAAGTGTTTTATTTCTGGGATATGTTGTATCTGAAGGAGGAATACAGGTGGATCAGAATAAAGTTGAAGAAATCAAGGAATGGCCACAACCCAGGACGATAATAGAAGTTAGAAGTTTTCATGGGTTAGCATCATTCTACCAAAGGTTTATTCCACATTTCAGTAGCGTGATGGCACCTGTTACTGATTGTATGAAGGGCAAGCAGTTTTCATGGTCGAAGGAAGCAGGATTTGCTTTTGAGCGAATCAAGGAACTTTTGACGAAAACACCAATTCTAGTTTTGCCGGATTTTCATTTGCTATTTAAATTACATACTGATGCATCTAAAGTAGGAATTGGAGGGGTATTAAGTCAGAGGGGCCGTCCAATTGCTTACTTCAGTGAGAAGCTTTCGGGAGCAAAGATGAGATATGATACTTATGACGTGGAATTCTATGCTATCGTCCAAGCCATAAAACATTGGAGACACTATTTGTTTCATAAAGAGTTTGTGTTGTATACTGAACATGAAGCCTTGAAACATTTGTAGGGACAGGATAAGGTTGCAGCCAGGCATGCTTCATGGATCGCATACTTGCAACAGTTTACGTTTGTGGTAAAGCATAAGTCGGGAACTACAAATCGTATGGCAGATGCATTGAGTAGAAGAAATCATTTATTGACGACGATGAGAGTCGAAGTGACGGGGTTTGATGTACTTCCAGAATTGTTTGTTGAGGATCCTTACTTTGCTAAGATTATAGATGAAGTCGAGAAAGGGAAGACGGATGAGTATGTGTAGATAGATGGTTTTCTCTTCAAAGGAAATCGGTTGTGTATACCAGTGTGCAGTTTGCGGATGAAGATTGTAAAGGAATTGCATGAAGAAGGTCATGTGGGAAGAGATCGTACCTTGCAATTAATTTCTCAATCATATTTTTGGCCTTCCATAAGGAAAGAAGTTGAAAGATTTGTGGAGAGATGTCACATATGTCAAGTTTCCAAAGGGACAGCTACGAATGCAGGATTATATATGTCATTGCCTATGCCTACTAGACCATGGGTTGATATTAGCATGGACTTTGTTTTGGGTTTGCCAAGAACTCAACGAGGAAACGATTCTATATATGTTGTGGTGGATAGATTTTCGAAGATGGCACATTTCATAGCTTGTAAAAAGACCGCCGATGCAGTCCGTGTTGCTCAATTGTTCTTTAAAGAAGTTTATCGACTACATGGGCTACCTGAGACCATTGTTTCTGACCGGGATACTCGATTTCTAAGTCATTTTTGGTTGAGTCTGTGGAAGATGGTTGGGACTAAGCTGAATTTTAGTAGCGCCTATCATCCACAAACTGATGGGCAGATAGAAGTGGTGAACAGATCGTTAGGAAACTTGTTGAGATGTCTTGTGAAGGATAATTTGAAGAGCTGGGATATGAAATTGTGTCAAGCAGAATTCGCACATAATCATGCCGTTAATAGAAGTACTAGATTCAGTCCATTTCAAGTGGTATATTCAGCAATTCCGAAGGGACCGTTGGATTTGTCGACAGTTCTACGTCAGAAAGGGGTAATTAAACGAGCTTGTGATTTCATGAATGAGTTGAAAGAGTGCCATAGGATTGTTCATGAACGATTGCTTAAGTCAAATGAGAAGTATAAGCAACTGGTAAATAAGAAGCGAAGGAGTGTGTACTTCAAAGAGGGTGATTTTGCTTACGTAGTATTGACGAAAGATCGTTTTCCAGTTGGAACTTACAACAAATTGAAAGCCCGAAAGATTGGTCCAGTAGAGATCTTAAAGAAGATCAATGATAATGCTTATCGGTTAAGATTTCCGGATCATATCCATACTGCCGACGTTTTCAACGTCAAACACTTGATTCCATATCATGAGATTAAGTTTGTCGAAGAAGAGGAGAGTGTGAATTCGGGGTCGAATTCTTATCAACCGGGGGAGGATGATGCAGCGGCCTATAACTACGTTAAGTCGTCTGCCTTAGGACGCCAGCGACCTAACGAGTTAAGCCTTGAGTCGCTTGCATGTTATCATAACAAGTTATGGCGATTGGATGAAGCAACGAGTCATTTTATGTTGCCAGCGACCTACCGAGCTACGAACGACCTAACTAGCTACGGCCCAACTACTTATGCCGCATTCTTACTTGTGCCACCTGACTATAAGTCGCTCACCAGTAAGCTACGACCTATGTTATGTCGCTCACATACGCCGCACCTTTAAGGTCGCAAATCTTTATCTCGCTAAGTCGCTACAGATGTTAGGTCGCTCATGCTTCCTGTTGCTATACTACTTGTTTTAGGTCGCTCAAGCTATTGTGTTGTGACTTTGTTGAGTCGCTTTGATGTTTTGTCGTAACTTTCTTATGTGTTTTGTTATGTCGCTTTGTTCTTATGTCGTGAGTCGTTGTTGTTAAGTTGAAGGTCGAAGTGCTGTTGTAACATGAATATGTTAGGTCGTGTATGCATGTTGTAACCCTATAAATAGGGGTGTTGTGTCACTTGTAAAAAGATGGTTGATTTTGAGTAAACTTTTGTTTGAGTGCTTTGTGCCTCTTTAAAATTGGAAGTTGAGTGTTATCTCCTTTCTCCATTTTCGGTTATTCGAGTGCGCTCGAATCAACGGATTTGAAGCCGATTCACGGAATCTCGTGCACGAGATCAACGTAGAAGAATCGTAGATCTTCTAAGACGGTATCATGCGCGATCAATGTGTTAAAGATAGCTAGAATCCGGTATCTCGCGAGATCAACGGATTTGGGCATTTACCCTTGGTATCAACAATCCATCGATTCTACTTTTCATCGTTTCATCCATTTTTGGTATTTCCGCTGCGTCAGGAGTAGAGAGGCATTGCTTAGGCTAAATAAAGCTTGGCAAGTAACCTAGTGGTGTTGAGTTTTTTACTAGTAGGAAATAACATTAATAACCTCTACTCATGTCCGAGCTCGTCTGAGAGCTAGATTCACTTCAATTGCTTGTCTCTTTCCCTGAGCTCCACTCAAGTTAGACTAAGCTATTTCAAGAGCTTGTTGAGCCTCGTGCAGATCAATGTCAGTACTCATCTCCGCATCATTTCCTAAAATGGTGATCTCATTATTACAAGTTCTAGTGAAACCACCCATCAAGGCTACCGTTTACCATAGGTCATTGAGACATTTATCAAAAGACCTAGATCGATGAAAGGCACTCTATAATTCCATGATTCCTTTTTTCGAGTAAGAGCCTTAGCGGGTCAAAAGGTATCCTTTTCTGAAATCCTAGGGCCTTCGAGTAATAGGTACTCTTTCCCATATTTGGTGACTTCTTGATTGTTGGACTCGGCGTTTCTCCTTGGGTTCCATCATCTGGGATCCCTAGTGAAGAGAATCAAGTTGGCCCTTATGAATAGTTTGATGTACTATCTCCCTTCAACCCTTTGTTTTGAGGGAAATGTGGCAAAAGGAAGGAAAATCCATGGACCAACCCCATCATCTCCATCCTGTAGAAACTATGTGATCACCCCAAGGATGCCTTCGGCATGCAACGGTCATGGACCGACCATAGACCCTGTTCAATAAGTGGAACACATTAGTTGTCCGCTCTCCGGTTGGGCAGTAAGGGTTGGAGAAGGGCAATCACACTGTGACGACCCGCTCTTCTCGACCCTCGAAAATCGACACAAAATACCCCACAGTATGATATGCCGACAATCAAGTGCGGGGAAAGACAATTTGTTGAGGAAAAAGAAAGAAGGTAGAAGAAAGAAGGAACTAAACAATATCAGAATCTCACAATCGCAGCGGAATAAAATATAATATATAATATCAGCTCTTTACACAAAATTAAAACTATATCTGTTTTATAAAATATCATCAAAGTATCTCAAACAAACAATAATACCAGCCTGACAATCTCGAACAGTCACAGCAGCGGATATATACAAGTACGAATAATACGTCTCGGACTCCAGCTCCTCTCCTGCTCCATAGCATCCTATCCTGAACATATAATACTCGGTCTGACCCGAGCATTATAATGAAATAACACCTGAGTCAGTCTGGAATACCAGCTGATAATAGTTAACCCAAATTTATTATTAAAGTTTCAAAAATCCTTTTGAAAACAAAAGCATCTCGTAAGACCATGCCACAAATAAACATGTCGGGTTTTTACCTTACGATAGCTAAATCACTTTTTATAGAAATCCTATGATATTATAATAGGTTCTATATGCAAATACTTATAAAATAGCTGAAATTGTTACATGATTAAATTCCAGCTGCTAGCCACAGATTGGGTAATACAAACAAAACTCGTATAAGGCACGTAGGGATAATGGATTTCCAACTAATGACTAGGCACTGGGGTACCACTTGTCACGGTACCTGGTCTAGATCAGTGTACCGAGGACCACTCTCGATCCCATGCAACCCAAGGCCGGGACTCCCCCTTGCTGGATAATCCTGAGTAAGATCACCCCACGGTTGGGATCAGCAATCGCACCACTAAGCCTAAATAAAAGGGACATCTAGACAGGGATGACCTCACCCTGAATGGGTGCTACCCACCTAGCCTTGCTGCATAACCGCTGATATTCAGCCATTCCCGGTTGATGAGGCTTGAGGCTAAGCGTTACCTTTTAGAACGTTTCACTTATAATGCCCATCGCCCACCTGACGATGTTCCGAAAGCATTCATCCATACAAGTCCGCCCCAGGTTCGAACAGAACCAAAGGCACTACTCCTACGACATCCATTTTGGAAATATCCTCAGGATTAGTAGCGACTATCGCTTGCACTTCACTGCTCCATCTTCGACTCCAAACTCTTTTTTCCCACGAAAACGTACAAACCGGATCGAAGTGGTTTTCGGGATATTAATCCCGATCCCGGTCTCTTCGAAATGATCAACGCATTGGCCAATATTGATAGTCGTGATTTAACTATCAATTAACATCCACAAACATCCATCATACACTAAATAATTTCCCACATTATTTATTTTCCTCCAAAATATCTTTGCAAGAGAAGTTTCCATTTTTCAAGTCCTTTTGAAACAGTTTTCAAACCCAACCTTCTCATGGAATAGATTCCCAAATCTTTACTTCCTCTGAAGACATCCAAGTACCAATATTTAAGGTTTTAAAATGAGTTAAATTCTTTATTCTTGAAAATACATTAAAAATTTATATTAAAACTTCTTACATACTTGATTTAATATATATATATACTTTTAAAAATATCTCGAATAAAACTGCTTTATAAAATATAAACACAAAATAAAGTCAAGTCATACTAATTTGAAATAAAGCTATGAAATCCTATACAAGTTTCAAATAATACTTTGATTGATTATCTTTAAAATAGAACCATTTTATAAAGTATAAATAATAATAATATTCTTTAAAACATAATTCTAATTACCCCTTTAGAATAATTACTTCTATAACTACTTTGATATATGTTCACTTTTAAAATTCTTACAACTTAAATAATTTTCTTGAAACCATCCTTTAATATAACTTCAAACTTCAAACTTATCAAAAATCAGCTTAAAAGCGTACTTGGCTTTTTAGGGAAATACACTTCCATTTTAGGATGATCCAAAGAATTTTTTCTATAAATCCTACACGATTTATCCCAATTCAATTTTACGTTTATCCCGTAAATTCCTTTCCATATTTTAAAACTAAACTCCTTTTATTTTTAAACACATTGCTATTTCCTGGAAATCAATTTCAAATATATGTTTAAAATATTTAAAATAAAGCTTCTAGAAATTATTAAATTGAAAATAATAATTAAGGAAGTATATGGAGGTTTCCTAAGTACTTTAAGTCAAATTAACCTTTAAAATAAAGTTATTAAATTAAATATTTATATTATAATTTGATTTTGAGAACTTAATGCCACTTTACTTTAAATACCATAATTACTTAATCAAATATTTGCTTTCACTTAAAAATGATTTAAAATAATATTTCTTTCTAAAATATTCTAAGCATATTTAAACTGCGGATTTATATTTGTAAACTTTTCTTAAAAACATACTAAAGTTTCCAAGAGAAAGCACACTTCACATCCTTTAAAAATAAATCTCGCTATTATTTTAAACAATACACATTTCCCTTTAAATTCACAATTTCAAACAATTCAAATTTACCAACCAATTTCTTGAATTTAATTCCTTTTAAATCCTTTACTTAAGAAATTCTTTTATTTCCTTTAAACCCAATTCATTTATTTATATTTAAAATTCCCAGCTTGTATTCACCCAATCATAGCACAATCACAATTTAATTTTCAACTTAATCTATCACAGTATATAAATAGAGCACAACATAACAGGATCCAAACAATTTATCACAGAATATAAATGAGATATATCACATAATATAAATAAATTTCTATTTGTGAGGAATCCAGTTGGATCCCTCTAACCTATTTCCTTGCATCCACAGATATTAGCATAACCAATAAATATTGATTCAATTTGATAATAATTATCATATTCTGCTAAACAAACATTTAAATATTAGCTATTTAAATTACTGTTATCCAGATGTGAGTGAAATTAACTCACCTTGGGTTTTCAACGAGCGTTCAAATTTAAATTAAATCGAACGGCGTTCGATTTAACCTAAATTTTTGCTTGCTTAGAATGATTCTAGAATTGCACCACTGCGTAGTACTCATCTCTGCGATTCCGGCGTTTCTCATTTCGTCGAAATCTAATAACAAGCGCACAAGATATGAATTTTTTTAAAGTTTGAATATAAATTTGAAAAAAAAAATCTTTTAAAAAAAATACCATTGGCCGGTCGTCCTGTACTTCTTCTTTCATCACATGATCGCATCCAGCGTCTCACAAAACCCATAGACGCCCACTAGGTTTGGATATCACGGCCACCACGTTGCCATACGCCACGATCGAAACCCACCAAAATGAAGAGCACCTCGAATATCACCACCGGCCAGAGCAACTTCAAGCTCGGTCAAGCCATACTCCCGAACGACGAGCTCGAGCGCCGACCCCTCCTTGACGAACGGCCGCTCCTTCAAAGCACGAAAAACGATCTCGACCGTTGGATCTGAGCATCTCTCCGCCCTCTACGACATTCCAGTTGGGAGTTTCAGCTAAAAGTCGATAGATCGAGGGGAAACCAAAGAGAAATTCCAGCAAGCTTCGGCCATTGATAATTTGAGAGGCCGCTGAGAACGAAAATAGGGTTTCGGCCCTAAATTAAATATATATAAACGTTTAGTTATATTATTTCATTAATAGAATTTCCAAATAACAAGCTTATACAAACAAACTCCAAATCACACGTGCCGCCTGGCGATTACAAGGTTTTACCCACGTTCCGAACACAATGGAACGTGTTTCAGAGGATAATTTGGTCATATGTGCGAGTTACAGAAATAAACGATCAATTTTAATTTAAATCGATTAAAATAGTTTCAATGCGTTTTGAATTGTCAGGGTCAAACGACAACTCCAATTGCTACGAAAATTGAAATACAATAATAACTAACTATTACGGATCCAATGGAACTAGTTTCATCAAATTCCGAGACTGTGCCCCGCAAGGCTATTTAAACTCGTCGATTAAATCGAGCGATTTCCGAAATTGTCGAAATCACTTAAAATTTCACTTTTAAAATTTTACTAACTTAATTATAAATCAAATAGAACTTATATTCACATTAGAAACCATTCTGATTCATTCCGGACCAAAATCTGATTATTTGCATTAATATATTATCAAATTCTATTATTAAATTAATATAAAATTCCAAATTCAATTTATCGACTTCTAATTTCATCCAACAGTCCAACATCACTATTTAAATCCAAATAAACTTAAATAAATTTTAGAATCTATTTTTATACCTATTTACACCCAGAATCACCAATTATCCAAATTCCAATCTTGATTTACTATCATTCAAATTTCAATTAAATTCCCGTATTTGAAATTTACTAATTCTATGAATTTAACCAAAAAAAATTTATTTCAAAATCAAATTATAATCCATATTCGACATTTAAAATGAATTAAATGTTCAAATCTAGCGACCCAAAATTCCGGGTCGTTACATTCCTCCCCCTTATAAAAATTTCGTCCCCGAAATTCGCTAAGGTAGAAGAATGTTCCAAACCCAATAGCAAAACCTACTTAGTGAAAATCTCAAATTCACTTTATCTAAACTCTTTAGTTTCAAATTAAACTGCTAGTTTCAATTCCTATTCCAAAATCCTTTTTATTTTAATTGTTATTTGAAATCAATTTGTCGTTAACGAAACATTTCAAAATTTTCGGAAAATTTTGACAGTCTCCTTTGTATGGAGGAGCTTTTGCAATATCACAATAGATATAAATATATATACATCGACCCACACGGTCGAAAAACCAAAAACGGTTCATATTTCCTATTTTTATTGCGTAGGCGTACCTTTATTAGCATTTTAAAAGCAAGCAGCTAAATAATATTTCATATATGCACTCCCACTCTATATACTGCCTCACGTACCTGTACTTAGACAAACACATCAGTTTTCAATAATACGAGAATTTATCAACATTATTTTCATTAATCTAAACCAAACACATCAATTACAAACCCCAAACAATACATTTTCATAATTCTACATGTTAACCTTCTTTAAAAAACAATCTACCAGTTTTCAACACTATTTTAATTTCTTATACAAGTCCAAACTTCATTTTATTCCACTCGAATAATTTACATTCAAGTTCACTATATACAATTTATATTTATTACAACCAATTCATTTTCACTTTAATATGATTAACATATGCCTTGGATACATCTCTTTACTTCAATTCAATTCCAAATTGATTCACGATCAAATTTTTGCTTTCATTTTGATGTATTTGCATTTCTTTTATGATCTATTTTCATTCATATGCAAAATCACTTTATAAAATTTCAATTCATTCTAATTGATTCAAAAACCAATTTCATTTGCTTCTTTAAACCAACTCAATTCCGAATACAACAAAACGTCCAATTCTTATGCAAATTTTCTTGTCAATGAAGCAAATAACCATCACTTAAGCTTATAACCATTAAAAATTAATTCCAACTTAGATTTATATTAATTTTATTTCATTCAGAATTTTGCACAATCCCAAATATTCTTATTTCCTTGCAATTTTTAAATCAAATCCTTATTCCCACTTCAAGTTCATCATCCAACTTAAGTTTATTAAATATCACCCCATTATGTAATATTTACAACTCATACATTCTTATTTCATCAAAATATTTAATTAAAACCATTTCACTTGCATTTCAATTTTATTATCTAAACAAATTTCATTCAAGATCCCTTATAAAGCTCGACCACAATTTTTTTTTCAATTTGGTTAAGTTCTTTCACAATATTTCCACTTCTTCTTAGATAAATTTTATTTCATTTTCATTTTATTCTCATTTAATCAAATTCCAATTCATTTATAAATTTTAATTCAATTTGTTTACTTACTCAATCCATTTTAAATTTTAATTCATCTCCTCGATTCATTCTGAATTTTATTAATAATATGACCATTTTCAATTATCTTATACCCAACTGAATTTTTTTACTTGCATTTTGGACCATATCCATTTTAAATTGATTTTTTATTTATTTATTCAATCCAATACAATTTCTATTTAATTTAGCTTACACTAAATTCATCTTCAAGCTTCCTTTTTATTTAATTTAGCTTACGCTAAATTCATTCTCAAACAATTTTCTTTGGATTTAGTTGAGTTAAAATTTTATTCATACAATATCCTTTCAACTTAATTAAATTTTCTTTCAATTCAATTTTTTTCCAAATTTAATTCAAGTTTTAACTGAATTTATTCAGCCAACTTAAATTCATACTATTACCTTTACTATTTTAAATAAGAATTTAATTCTATTGTTTTGATTTTAATTAAATCCAATTTCAACTCAATTCCAATTAATCGAAGTTAAATCCAATTCAATCCAATTTTAATTTTCCATATACAAGTTCAAAACTTATTTACTAACTTAAGTTCATTCACATCTTTTATATTATATATTTTCTTCACCTTATTTCAATTCACATTTCATTTGAGATTAAGTTTGAATTCACCATACCATTCAACTATTTTCCATTTGTGATTATAATTCCATTTTACTTGGGTTTACAATCTGATTTTCTTTTCTTAAATTCACTAACTCATTTATTTAAAAGCTTATATTGCTCATTTTAATCCATTTACATCCTATAATCACAATTCCAAATTATATATATATATATATATATATGTATGTATCACTGAATTCTTAAGGATACAAATTTTCTTTCAATTTAATTCTTTGCGCCATTTTAAATCCACAATTTCAGATTATAAGTATAACACTTAATAGCTTATGGGCACAATTTATTACACAACGACCCACAATTACAAAGTCATTTTACACTTCGATTTAATCCAAATCAATTAAATCCTAAGTCCAATTTATTTAACTTATCCCAAGCTAAATTCAAATTTTCTATTCATTTCAATATATTTTATTCACTTCCATTTACTCAAGTTAAATTTTAATTCCATGATTAAAATTTTCATTTCCTTCTTATTAATATCAACTTCACTTAATAAGTTCATTAGTTGATTCATTTTAACCTTCACATTATTCAAATAGAATTTTCCAGAATTCAATTACTTGGTTTTATCTCAAAACTATTTTGAAATAATAATTAACTCATAACCATTTGGTTTATCAATCAAATCTCCTGATTTCCAAAACTACATGGTTGTACCAAAACATTTTCCCCCTTTTGAAATTTTTGAAATAACTTGTATCTCAAACAAGTCCAACAAATATCATAATCACTCAACACGGTAGCAATCCATCACTTTAGAAACTCGAAAATGAATTATAATGATGTGGCCATCGTCATCAGGATTATTTTCCAGCGACTGAAGTGAGTTCAGTGCTTTGCTTTCTTTTCCAAATTCATTCCAAAACAATTTCTATTCAAAAATACTTCCCAAAATAATATCCCATCATTGCCTTCAAACAGTTTGGAAAGCATTTAAAACATTCCCAAGATTTTAAATTTCCAAACTTTTGTTTTCATTACATTTAAAACACTTTTCAAAATCTCTGGGATTTATATTATGGTTTAATTCAAATTTAGTTATTCTTCTTTTGTATAATTTATACTCATAGAATTTTATTTGGTTATAATCATTTCAAATTTTAGATTAAATTTTAAATTTTTATTTGATAAAGATATCCACATCCAAACAACCAAATATATAATAATATCAGAAAATTATTCCTTTTATATCAAAATATAATTTTGGGCAAAATTATTTCATTTACCCACTTTAAAAACAATACTATATCGGTTTATCTTGTTTAAGAGTTTAAAAACCCTATCATACGGTTGTACTTCCCGTACCGACCAGAATTCATAAACACTCAACCGATAAGTCAACACCATATAAAAACAATTTTATATTCACTAACAAGTATGCTTTCGTAGCTATTATTACACTCAACTCATTATAGAGTACTATTGACTCTGTTAAATGAGTAATTTCCCCACCAAAGCCTAGGTTGTCGCCAACCTGATCTCTGATACCAAGTGTGACTACCCGCCCTTCTCGACCCTCGAAAATCGACACAAAATACCCCACAGTATGATATGCCGACAATCAAGCGCCAGGAAAGACAGATTGTTGGGGAAAAAGAAAGAAGGTAGAAAAAAGAAGGAACTAAACAATTTCAGAATCTCACAATAGCAGCGGAATAACATATAATATATAATATCAGCTCTTTACACAAAACGAAAACTATATATGTTTTATACAATATCATCAAAGTAAATCAAACAAACAACAATACCATCCTGACAATCTCGAACAGTCACAGTAGTGGATATATACAAGTACGGATAATACGTCTCGGACTCCAGCTCTTCTCCTGCTCCATAGCATCCTATCCTGAACATATAATACTCGGTCTGACCCGAGCATTATAATGAAATAACACCCGAGTCAGTCTGGATACCAGCTGATAATAATTCACCCAAATTGATTATTAAAGTTTCAAAAATCCTTTTGAAAACAAAAGCATCTCGTAAGACCACGCCACAAATAAACATGTCGGGTTTTTACCTTACGATAGCTAAATCACTTTTTATAGAAATCCTCTGATATTATAATAAGGTCTATATACAAATACTTATAAAATAGCCGAAATTGTTACATGATTAAATTCCAGCTACTAGCCACAGAGTGGGTAATACAAACAAAACTCGTAAAAGGCGCGTAGGGAGAATAGATTTCCAACTAATGACTAGGCACTATGGTACCACCTGGAACAGTACCTGGTCTAGATCAGTGTACCGAGGACAACTCCCGATCCCCTGCAACACAAGGCCAGGACTACCCCTTGCTGTATAATCTCGAGTAAGATCACCCCACGGTTGGGATCAGCAACCTTACCACTAAACCAAAATAAAAGGGACAATTAGACAGGGATGACCTCACCCTGAATGGGTGCTAACCACCTAGCCTTGCTGCATAACCCCTGATTTTCAGTCATTCCTGGTTGATGAGGCGTGAGGCTAGCGTTACCTTTTAGAACGTTTCACTTAGAATGCCCATCACCCACTTGACGATGTTCCGAAAGCATTCATCCATACAAGTCCGCCTCGGGTTCGAACGGAATCGAAGGCAGTACTCCCACTACATCCATTTTGGAAATATCCTCAGGATTAGTAGCGACTAGCCCTTGCACTTCACTGCTCCATCTTCGACTCCAAACTCATTTTTCCCACGAAAACGTACAAACGGGATCGATGTGGTTTTCGAGAAATTAATCCCGATCCCGGTCTCTTCAAAACGATCAACGCATCGGCCAATATTGATAGTCGGTGATTTAACAATCAATTAACATCCACAAACATCCATCATACAATAAATAATTTCCCACATTATTTATTTTTCTCAAAAATTTGCAAGAGATGTTTCCATTTTTCAAGTCCTTTTGAAATAGCTTTCAAACACAACATTCTCATGGAATAGATTCCCAAATCTTTACTTCCTCTGAAGACATCCAAATACCAATATTTAAGGTTTTAAAATGAGTTAAATTCTTTTATTCTTGAAAATACATTAAAACATTTATATTAAAACTTCTTACATACTTGATTTAATATATATATATATATATATATATATATATATATATATAATTTTAAAAATATCTCGAATAAAACTGCTTTATAAAATATAAACTATTTTCTTCAAAATAAAGTCAAGTCATACTAATTTTAAATAAAGCTATGAAATCCTATACAAGTTTCAAACAATACTTTGATTGATTATCTTTAAAATAGAACCATTTTATAAAGTATAAATAATAATAATATTCTTTAAAACATAATTCTAATTACCCCTTTAAAATAATTACTTCTATAACTACTTTGATATATGTTCATTTTTAAAATTCTTACAACTTAAATAATTTTCTTGAAACCATCCTTTAATATAACTTCAATCTTTAAACTTTTCAAAAATCAGCTTAAAAGCGTACTTGGCTTTTCAGGGAAATACACTTCCATTTTAGGATAATCCAAAGAATTCTTTTTATAAATCCTACACGATTTATCCCAATTCAATTTTACGTTTATCCCGTAAATTCCTTTCCAAATTTTAAAACTAAACTCCTTTTATTTTTAACACATTGCTATTTCTAGGAAATCACTTTCAAATATATGTTTAAAATATTTAAAATAAAGCTTCTAGAAATTACTAAATTGAAAATAATAGTTAAGGAAATATATGGAGGTTTCCTAAGTACTTTAAGTCAAATTAACCTTTAAAATAAAGTTATTAAATTAAATATTTATATTATAATTTTCTTTTGAGAACTTAATACCACTTTACTTTAAATACCATAATTACTTAATCAAATATTTACTTTCACTTAGAAACAATTTAAAATAATATTTCTTTCTAAAATATTCTAAACATATGTAAACTGCAGATTTATATTTGAAAACTTTTCTAAAAAACATACTAAAGTTTCCAGGAGAAAGCACACTTCACATCGTATAAAAATAAATCTCGCTATTATTTTAAACAATTCACATTTCCCTTTAAATTCACAATTTCAAACAATTCAAATTTACCAACCAATTTCTTGAATTTAATTCCTTTTAAACCCTTTACTTAAGAATTTCTTTTACTTCCTTTAGACCCAATTCATTTATTTATATTTAAAATTCCTAGGTTGTATTCACCTAATCATAGCACAATCACAATTTAATTTTCAACTTAATCTATCACAGTATATAAATAGAGCACAGTATAACAGGATCTAAACAATTTATCACAGAATATAAATGAGATATATCACAGAATATAAATAAATTTCTATTTGTGAGGAATCCAGTTGGATCCCTCCAACCTGTTTCCCTACATCCACAGATATTCGCACAACCAATAAATATCGATTCAATTTGATAATAATTATCATATTCTGCTAAACAACCAATCAAACATTTAAATATTAGCTATTTAAATTACTGTTATCCAGATGTGAGTGAGATTAACTCGCTTAGGTTTTCGACGAGCGTTCAAATTTAAATTAAATCGAACGGCGTTTGATTTAACCTAAATTTTTGCTTGCTCAGAATGATTCTAGAATTACACCACTGCGTAGTACTCGTCTCTGCGATTTCGGCGTTTCTCGTTTTGTCGAAATCTGATAACAAACGCACGAGATATGAATTTTTTTAAAGTTTGAATATAAATTTGAAAACAATTTTTCTTTTTTTGTGAAAAAAAATAACATCGGTCACGATCGCGTCTAGCATCTCACAAAACCCATAGACGCCCACTAGGGTTGGATATCGCGGCCACCATGTTGCCATATGCGACAATCGAAACCAACCAAAATGAAGAGCACCTCGAATATCACCACCCGCCAGAGCAACTTCAAGCTCGGTCAAGCCATACTCTCGAACGACGAGCTTGAGCGCCGACCCCTCCTTGACGAACTGCTGCTCCTTCGAAGCACGAAAAACGATCTCGACCGTTGAATCTGAGCTTCTCTCCGCCCTCTACGACATTCCAGTTGGGAGTTTCCCCTAAAAGTCGATAGACCGAGGGGAGATCAAAGAGAAAAGCTAGCAAGCTTCAGCCATTGATAGTTTGAGAGGCGGCTGAGAACGAAAATAGGGTTACGGCCCTAAATTAAATATATATATGTAAACGTTTAGTTATATTATTTTATTAATAAAATTTTCAAATAACAAGCTTATACAAATGAACTCCAAATCACACATGCCGCCTAGCGATTATAAGATTTTACCCACGTTCCGAACACAATGGAATGTGTTTCGGAGGCTAATTTGGTCATATGTGCGAGTTACGGAAATAAACGATCAATTTTAATTTAAATCGATTAAAATAGTTTCTATGCGTTTCGAGCTGCAAGGGTCAAATGACAAATCCGATTACTATGAAAATTTAAATCCGATAATAATTAACTATTACATATCCAATGGATCTAGTTTCGTCGAATTCAGAGACTGTGCCTCAGAAGGCTATTTAAACTCGTCGATTAAATCGAGCGATTTCTGAAATTGTTGAAATTACTTGAAATTTCACTTTTAAAATTTTACTAACTTAATTATAAATCAAATAGAGCTTATATTCACATTAGAAATCATTCTGATTCATTCCGGACCAAAATCTGATTATTTGCATTAATATATTATTAAAATTTATTAATAAATTAATATAAAATTCAAAATTCAATTTATCGACTTCTAATTCCAACAGTCCAACATCACTATTTAAATCCAAATAAACTTAAATAAATTTTAGAATTTATTTTTATACCTATTTACACCCAGAATCACCAATTATCCAAATTCCAATATTGAATTACTATCATTCAAATTTCAATTAAATTCCCATATTTAAAATTTACTAATTCTATTAATTTAACCAAAACCAATTATCCAGGTCGATACACACACGTCAATGGATTGATGTAATTCTTCTACCGTGTGTACATTCCCATAACGATGGTGTTTCTCCAAATTAAATCTTATTGTTCATCATCTTGGACTAACCATCCCATAGAAGGTATTGTTAAAAGATCATCAATCCCTAATGAAATATATGTAGCAGTGGCTTGTTAGAAAATGGAGTGATTTTTAGGAGATCCTATGGATCGGTACCGATCCTATGGATCGGTACCGACCCATAGAGATGGATCGGTACCAAACCATCAGATTTATGGATTAAGTTGTGGAACTTTAATTCCCCGACTATGGACTGGGGTATAAATCATTCGACAGAGGAACGAGTGACACGATCGGAAACGCGACTACCCATGGCGAAAACTCTGATTCTCTGAAGCAGGGATTAGAGTATGGGCGATCGAAAATAGCTGACCGCCTATAAAAAATTCTAAGTCCCCAGACCATAAGCTAACTCGAAAACCCAAAGAGTGGATGTACGGATTTCGATTGTTCTCTATCCCATGATTTCCGATCTCAAATCCACGGAAGAGACTTGAACTGTTAGCAGCAAGACATAATCATTCGTTATAGTTCCGGCTTGGCGTTACTTACGACTTAAGACATCCTCTACAAAGAGGCTTCGAGGTGGATATAGTGAGTTATTAAAGAGACTTGCGAAAATTATTACAAGTACATGAAATGGGAAGTAATTACTCTACTGTTGAAGTAATAATTCACGTCACGATTAATCAAAAAACAGAAACTTTTATTCATTATCTCAAAATTTCGTTTCAAATTATTCAAAAGTTAGGGATCCACTCCCGTACACCTACTACTAAGAAAAGAAACATACATCTAACTTATCCAAATTACGTACAGCAACACAAAACACTAACTATTTCTTCGAATTCTTCCCCTTCTTCGATTTTTCAAGAGTTGAATCAGTTGAGCGTCTTTTCTAGGACCCTTTAGTGCCCTTGGTGGAGAAGCTTGAAGAAGGAGGAATTTCAATCGGAATTGTCCCACTAGGTGGAATGACCTGCAAAGGTGCAGGAATAGGATCTTCGGCTGCAACCTCATCGGGCTCCATTTTAATTTTGTGCTTTAATCTCTCTTCTTCTTCAATCTGCTCCTTCATACTACTTTTGGCAGTGTGCTCCGAGGCAACCATGATCACTACATTGTCCCACTCCTTACGAAGGGACGAGTCCTCTGGCTTATCCTCCTTGAGTGCATCGATGAATCGAGCATCGGGCCCTAGAATATCTGCAACAGCCGAAGCCTTGGCCACTTTCTATTGTTTCTCCATGGCAACATCGCTCCTAGGAGTTTAGTTTGGACCGGGATGACATGCAAAAGTTAATTAAAGCACAGGCGTTAGTCAATGACTGTTATGTGCCATAAACGACAAATGGATGAATTCAAGGAAATTCTATGCTATATCAGCATTCGGTTGGCTCTCGATGGTCATTGAAGTGCTCCCTTCGAAATTGGGAGATAGCATTTGAGGACCGAGGCTAGGTCTATCTGGATCATTGCTAATATATTACTCTATAGGCTGAGAAAATGATGCTCTGACCTTTTGAGTAGGAGAAGGATCCTTGAGATCAATCCCAGAAGACCCAACGATGTCCTCTCCTTCTTTGTCTGGGGCAGGAGCCTTAGAGAACTGAAGCTTCGCGGTAGCCAGGTCAGACAGTTCATTTCCTTGGAGCACTTTTTGCACGAGTGCCTCTTCATTAAGCTCTTCCACGCCCAGCTCTTCCCTCTTGATTTTGGAAATAACCTCCAGGCTTCGGCAAGCGATTCAAGATAGCCTTCACCTGGAAAATTCAAGTCATAATGAAGAAGAACTTTAGCGTTATATTCGACGATGAGTGGATCAAACAAGTTCTTGATTTCTTCTCTATCGGACTCGGTGGAAGCTTCCACTCGAGAATTAGCCTCTTTAAGCACTTCTTTTCCGCCCTCTTCACGGGCTATTTCTTTCAAGGCTTTGACCTGGGAAAATTGTTCGTCAAATTTTGTTTTCAAGTTTGTCACCTCAACGATCTCTTTGCAGTATCTCTGCGATTCTTCCCGTGCCTCATTTTTTCCCTCCCTCTCTTTGTACAATAATTTTTCAAGCTCTTCAACACGACGAGCTAAGACATCTTTCTCCTTTTGTAAGGAGTCCTTCTTTTAGGTCAAAGTGCCACTGCGATGGAGCACTGCATCCAGTTCCTTTTTGTCCAAGGTCTCCAAACGGCTTACAGCCTCTGTCATTACTTTTGCATTCTTCTCTGCCACTACAAGTTGGGCTTTATATTCAAGGAGCTCAGTGTCTTAATGCTTGATGATGTCTTTGTCGTGAATAGCCTCCAACTTGATGTGATTAATTTCATGCTGGTGCTCGATTGAAACTCCAGAGATTTTCTCGGCTAAATGAATGAACGATTCATGTTGGATGTACACGTCATTCATACATGCTAATAAGCTTTCTTTGGCATTTCCAGGGATGACATGTACGAAGGGAAGGAACTTGAGTCCATCAAAGCAAATTTTTGGAAAAGTAGCTTTGGGTTCATCCAACTTCTCCGCTACGGTAGGATCATGAGCGGGAACCGATGAAAGCGGATCAAAAGTTGTAAGTGGATGCTTGCCAGAACAGTGCTTACATGATTTCCTTAAATTGGATGCCCCGGAAAGTTGGTCGTGAGGCGCAGTAGCTTGGGAACCCCAGCGTGAGGACTTATCTCTGCTATGAGCGGGAAGGTGTGATTAATTGTCATTGAGAGGAGCATGTGGTTGAGACTTCCATCTGGATGAGGAAGAAGGCTCTCGAGTGTAATAATCTTTGTCTCGCCATTATCTTTGTCTCAGCATCTTCCAGAATCGAAATCTCGACCAGAACGATAATAAGTGGAGGAGCCTCGGTGACGATCAAAAGCATGAGAGTGTGACATTGCACCTGTAAAAGAACCAAATAGGAGTATATTAGAATTTGTTACACGAGGAATTAATCACAGGTGTATGGTGGAGTGTGAATGCCTGTGCGTGTCCTAGTGTTTCCCCCCGATGGATCAATAACATTGGCTTTACTCATTGGATTTTCCTTCCTTTTATTGGATGGTTGTACTCCTTCACCGCTTCTCGCGGGAGAGTTGAGCCCTTTGACGTCAATGTTGACAAATTTGTAATTTAATATATCATCCAGAATCGGAATGCCAGAGAGTCCCAGCGAACTTCCCATTTACTGGGAACTGTGCAGTTAATACGCTCGGTAGATTCGAAGTGGTGGAGGTGTAAAAAGTCATAGCGGGGATACAGCGAGGATATAGCAGGATATAGCAGATGGCTCTAAAATAGCATATAAAACTCGTACTTAATGTTTTTACAAATATATAAATGGTAATTAATTGAATAATTATCATTTAATTGAATTATAAATAATACATAAATAATTTTAAATAAAAACATATGTGAATATACTTTAATTAAATGAAAAACTGTTATATAACATAATTGAATTTGGTAGAATATTAGAGTATTTTCATTTCTGAAAATATATTAAAAATTAAATCAAATAAATTAGTTTCATAATTTTATAATGTATAAATGCAATTTTTCAGTTCATTTTATTAAAAAGGATATAGCGGGAATGGCGGAATATAGCGAAAATAACAGGATATAGCGGAAATAGCGGGGATTAAATCGGAAAGGCTATATGGAAAAATCGTAGCGATAGAAATCCGCTATGAGATATAGCGGGGTTGTAGCGGGGTAATAGCGAGGCATCAACTACACAGACTGGGAAGACAATTCCTTTTCGATTGGGTTATGACAAATTTCGGGTTTGCCTCGACCTTGCTCTTCCGCAACTTGTACACCAACCATTTTCTCCTCTTCAGGGGAGTTTGCATTTAACTGGTCTGTTGCACTTCGACTACCGACGTTTTCCCAGGGCCTACACCTTCGCCTCTCAGCCCCTCATCTTAAGATTCTCTTATCTCTCCCTCTTTAATGACTTCCCAGGTTCCCTCTACTAGGGGCACCACGGGATCACTTGCATCTACCCTTCTTTCAACAACAACTTTCGAGACTGATTTACTACCGAGAAGTTCGATTTTGCGGCTGTCTTCCAATAGCCTAAGTAACGAAGGAAGCTCATCGACGACAAGGGCTTTGATGTCCCGATCCTTAATAGAAATAGCATGAACGGCCGCGACGGCCCTAGAATACTCAACTCCTTCGAGTCGAGGGTGGGCACTTGAAAGAACTAGAGATTTTATTATAATTAAGAAAAAAATTACGACTTGAATCTTTGAACATAAGATGACGACAAGAGTAGCACTCATGTCCTTCCAACCATCTCCTAGCAAAGCCGGGAGGACATCGTACATAGAACCGTTCGTGTTTGAATAGAGAGAGCTTGTTCCATGCGCCCATTAAGACTTGGCAATTGGGCAAGGGTTTAAGGAATACATATGAAGGACTCTTAGTCCGTCTTTTGAAATTATAGATGTATTTGATATCTTTAGGAGTTGGCGGACGAAATAAGACATTCATGAAGAGAAGAAAAGTGCCATGGATAAAGGTATAACTATTAGGGTGCAATTTAGTAGGAGCAATCCCCAGGAATCTCAACATTTCCCTAACGAAGGAGTTGAAGGGTGGCACGCATCCAGCCCAGCATATGAACTTGTTACAAGCAGTATATCCGGCTGGCGGTAAGTGAGGTCTGCCTTGCCTCGATGGAACTAGAACGTCTTCGAAAGGAATTCCATGGATGGAACATAATCAACGTGGCATCGTCAATTCTAGATGCTTGTGAGTCAACCGGATGGTTCAGGATGATGGCACCCTCAATGGAATCAGGAGTCGGGTCAATAACTTCTGTCGAAAAGACTGGAATGTCGAAAAAGAGATTTGTTTGCAGATCATATGTCCCTATTTGTTATGTTTGATGTCTCATTGCTGGTTTATCAGATAGGGTGGCGGAGCTTGATCTCACGGCCGATTCAGAAGACATTATGGTTCTCTACGTAACTTGAGACTATGTCAGCTATACTCGGTAGATAATCAATATTAGAAATAATAATCTATTCCCCCCATGTTGTGTGTGGACTAGTGCAGTGCAATGTGAAACGAACATAAATAGTTTGAAATCAGTGAAGCGAAAGTAAAATGTCAAAATTTGGGGATTTCATCCAGAGAGACTGTCATCGCTGACCGTCTCACTCGATGAGAAAGTTGATCGGCAACCAAAGCTTTAGGATCGGATGCTAACATTCTAAATTATGAAGTCTGTTGTTCAAGTTCGTTTAGCCAATTTTTTGCTTAGTTCATGTTGGGTGATTCAAAAGTTTGATCGTTCAAGCTTAAGTTCGTCGGTCCAAGTATGCAAGTCACGTTGTTTTAGGCCATTTTATGTTCGGGCAAGGCAATATGTAGTCAAATGTTTGAGTGGCTTAAGTTAAACTGGTTTTTTGTATAGTCAACACCGATCCCTACTTTGTACACCGATCCATATGCCTCGGCCTTTTAACCGATCCCTACACTTCAACTCATATGGAAACATCGATCCCTTCCTATTGGCTCATCACCGTTCCCTATGTTTTAACTCTCATTACCAATCCATTTCTTCTAGCCTATATGTCGATCCCTATACATAAACTTTCAGACCGATCCCTACTTTTTATTCCTAAGCCAACTCCTACGTATAAACCTCTACACTAACCCCTCGTAAGGCCCTTATCTTTGCCGATGCCTAATGCCAGCTATTCCCCATTCCATCTCCAAGTAACCAGGTACCAAACCCTCCTTTTACCTCCTTTTTTCCTCATCCCTCTTTCTTCCTCCTTCCCTATTCCTCTTTCTTCCTTCTCCAACACCCTTTTCTCCTCCCTTAATCTCGCCTAACCTAAGGAAGTCCACTGATTCACTCACCTAGGGACGAACGTACGTGAACCCCTAAATCTATGATTTAACTGATGCGAATGTGAGAGGAAAGTATACTTATTTGATATAAAGCATGAGGTCAAAACTTGGATTAAGGATGAATTGATGGTGATGGAGATCAGAGATGAGGTCCCACACACGAATTTGAGTTTAAGGGAGAAGCTTATCTTCTTTCAAACCGTTCGGCAAGAAGAAAATCAAAGGGACAAAAGGTTCAAGTGTTGGGGAATGTAAAGTGAAGAGAGAAGGGAGGGAGGTGCGAGTTTTTACATGGGCGATGGAAGGGGAAGAGGAACCGGTCATCCCAAGTGACTCGGCCACGAGATTGAAAAGGGATCGGCCTCAAGGCTCGCAGACGCCTATCCACATAGATTCCCCAAGGGATCAGCGTATCAAATGTTGATTCCTTCTATATAAAAAGGTAAAAAAATAAAAATAATATATATGTAATATTAAAAGAAAGAAAAGGAGAGAGATGCAAGGATAATGGATATGAGTGAAATAAAAAAGGAATTAGAAGAAAATGGAAGATAACTGGAAATCAAATGGCGATCGATATGGTGAAGGTTAGACTACAAACATAAGCATACAAAATAAAACAGCATGGCAAAGGCCAGCAGGCATCCGAACACGTCTGGGAGCCAATAACAGAAATGTGTATGTGAACGCGCATGGAAGTGACTCAAGGATTTATCCTTTTGAAATTAACTGAAATGGCGGTTTAGCTTGAAGTGATCAAGTTTGGAGTCAAATCAAAAGAAAGGCTGTAAATCTCACATGACCAAATCTGTGCATACTAATGGATTACGACATCAAACTCGTATCGTCAAAGATTAATCAAGAAAGAGTGATCAACCACAAAGTTGGGTAGACTCATTCCCGGGAGCCTAGGTTTTTCGAATTCAAAGCACGTCATGTTACTCACATGACGTACTTTTAGAGGCAAGTGTTATCTGGTGCCTTGATACGGCTACATAAGGCTGATTACAAAAACTAGGATCGACTAATGATGAGAAGGATGATCACAAGACAACATCCACATGACCAAAATATAATGTCCGGGCAGTTGTATCCAGCCCAAGGTGAATAGGATTAATAGATAGGCAATGCAGCATGCCAGAACTATGGAGTTTAGCTTGGTTGGAATAGGGATCGATATGGACATTAGTCGAGTTGGATGAGATAGCGGAGGGATCGGTATACACTTAATATGGTGGGAGGTCGGCATATTTACTTGGCAAGATGGTTGGTTTGGGTGAGAATGTAGAAGGATCGACTTGACTTATAAAGCCAAAGGGTTCGGCGTGATGTGCTTATGAGAGTGGGATCGGCATAATGCCTTTCGCGGACATGAATCGACATATTATATTCAAGAGGTATGAGTCGGCATAATGTATTTGAAGGGAATGGACCGGCATAGTATCCTTGATGGGTAAGGATCAGCATGTTACAGTTCGTATGATATGGATAAGCAAGGCAGGACTAGTGGAGTATGGATCGGCATATATAGGGGCATCAGGAGGGGCCGGCATTACCTAGACCAAGTCAAGATTCGATTTGAAATATTGCAAGAACTTAAGCTCCACATGTCCAAGCACTATTATATTCGAAGAACCATCATTATAGACCATAAGAGAGCTACCATAGGGATCACTAGACCAAACTCAACTCATGGAGGGATCAGTACCAGTCCCTATCCATGGAGAGTTGGGCCTAGCCCTTCCTACGGTAGGCCTATATGGTGGAGGAGGTCCTGTTGCCGAAGTTTGAGTCATATTGGAGGCTGCCTTTATCTATAAATACAGGCACAAGGGGCCATTCTAGGGACTCTTACGCTGTTAGTTAAACTCTGCCCTTATTGTAACTAACTTCCTCCATTCTTTTCTGATCTCTTGCTATTTCTTGCAGTTTGTAACAGTAATCAAGTGAATTGAGAAGAAATAAAGAGAATATTCTAAGTGGACATAGGCAATCAATGCTGAACCACTATAAATCATGTTTTTTTTTTTTTGCTTTCTGCTGTGTTTTCATAGATATTTGTGATTCTCCTTCATTTTCATTTAATTTCTCCATTTATTCCACTATTTAAATCTATTTTTGGGTGTTTGTGGCCAATTGGATTGCAAAAAATCCTTTATAGATCCAAAACTCATTTTTATAAATCTTATATATACTTAACACGAAGCTTCGTTTTTACGATAGGACTAAATACTTTCAATAAAATGGTCATTCCATATCTCACTATAAATTCACAAATGTGAATTATATTCCAATCTATCAAAATGACACTAATTGATCCTTTTACAAAATATCATTTATAAATCCATTTTTTATATAAAATACTGTTTATAAATCTATTCTTTTATTTATAAAATGCCATTTATAAATCTATCCCCTTTTATACAACATATTATATAAAAACGTTTCATAAATATTTGTACCAAAATATTTCTATCCTCCTTTAGAAACAAAATCACTTTTTAATAAAAGATAAATTCTAATTTTATTTCCTTTAAAACAAAATTTCATTATTATATTAACCTGTTAGCACAAAAACATTGCGCTAACACCCAAAGATTAAGTAGAGGATAAAAGTGATAGAAGTAAATTAGAATGGGCAAAAACAAAACAACACATGTTTATAATGGTTCGGCCAACCGTTGCCTACGTCCACTTGAATATTTTATTAAAGATATAGCTATTTTACAAGTGTCATTCTTATCGTCTGGTACCACTCCATAGGCAATTGCAAGAGATTGTGTAAAAATACCAATAGGGTTCAAAACGATACCCTAAATGATGCCCCTCCATGCCTATTTACAGACCCAGGTCGATGAGAAAAGCTCTAGCACGTCATCCTCTACATTCTCCATGATCTAACAATAGTTGTACTCGAGAAGACATAGCCTTGTCAGCAAACAACCATGGATCGGTACCGAACCATGGGAATGAATCGGTATCGATCCAAAAGATCTTCTTAAGGCGTCCTAACCACTTTGAGTTAAAGCGACATATTGTTAGCTTTGTGTTTCCAAACTTTTTTGCACTACTATTAGATTGTTTCTAAGTCTGAATGATGGATCATTGAAGAGTTGACTTGCTAACTCCTAGTGCTCGACATGTCCGATAGAAACAATAGGCGATTGACCTATAGGGCTTAGAATTAACTTTTGGCATATACAAAGTCGTAGGAGGAAGATGAGTGATTCTGGGGAGGTCCTATGGATCGGTACAAACCATTACAATGATGGATGGAGTCGTGGAACTTTTGATTGGACCTGGCTTTTATCATGTAATCTCGGTTATACTTAGTTTCTGGGCTTTACAACAATCTCTTCGGGCTTTCTACCTAGATAGATTTCATGTGCTACCCATCAAATCAGTCTGAATATTTCCTGGTCAAAAAGCTGGATAACACTTTCCCACAAAAGTGATTCTTATTGCAAACATGATGTGCTTTGAATCGAGACAAGTATGGATTGCCATATCGGACTCCAATATGTTCTTTGAATAATTATTATCCGTTTTTCGGACCCTTTCGGTAAAATGTTATGTCTAGAGCCATTCGTTGTGATGCTTTGCTTGCATCTGGTAATATAAAACTGGAGTGTGTTCTCATGATCTGTCATTCCGGTCTTACTAATGGTTAACTGATTCTTTTTCTAGATCATTCAAGTTTGAATATGCTTTTGTTTGATTGTACACACATAAGTGCTTTGTCTCCATCGTGCTTGGTTCCATATGCATACTAGTTTTGTGAAACCTTAGATACACACACACACACACACACACACACACACATATATATATATATCTATATATATATATATATTTCATCTTTTATTTTTGAATGCTGATCATTCGGTGTCGAACTATGGCCTTAGAGATAGGCGAGTTTGTTGCCTATTATTTTGGATTGGTGGCTATATTGCTTCCTTTTCTTCCTTTACTTTATTTCTTGCAATATAATTTTGATCTCATGTTCGCCATTGACACTTCTTGCTTCCAACTTTGGACTGTAGGCTATTACCTTGAAATGCCACTGCCTATTAAACTACCACCTCCACCCTACGAGCTCAGTGGCTGCTTGCCCCTTGGTTCATACATGAACCATATTACACAAAACTCAATTCGAGATCCAGGGCTTGAATCAGTTGTTCTCCTTGCACTTGAGCAACTTTAGGTAGGCGACGGTAGTGGCAATGAACGTTGGTGAACTTCACATTAATGGCAATACCTTAGATCGGGGAAGGAAATTGAGAGAAGGCAAAAAAACCCACCAAGGGTATGGATCTGTACATATCCTACCCTTGGGAATTTTTTGTCCCTCAAGCTCTCTTGTGATAGTTACATTGTTAGTCATCTTTCAAATTTTGTCGGATGCTACCATGAATTCTTAAGCATTTCCAAGTTATGGTCAATAAGGTAAAGGTTCCTCAGGGCAGTCAGCGATGACGGTCACTTCATATAAGCTTCAGACTTTAAAATAAATAGCTGGAAAATGTCGTAAATCAACACTGCATGACTCTGCACAATAGTGCAGTAGAATCTCACTTTAATATAGGGCACAACTTTTAATCAATCCGATGTCCATTTTATGTTGAGCTTGGATAGCTGGATTATAGACGTTTCGAGTACCTCTCCGCTCAATCTGCAGGTCCATCAACTTCTTGATATGTTGCATCAAACATCGAGTCAAGCTCAAATATGATCCCATCCTTATGATAATCTCTGCTGCAGCCTGCATTTCAACCCGAAAATCCATAAGTAGAACAAAATATTTCAAAAGTTTTAGTTGAGGCTGTAGAAGGCTTAGAAGTTGAACCTGCTCCCAACACTCTTGATGACGCGATTATATTAGAAATCCAACTAATTCTGTCACATCAAAGATTGAGGAAGGATCTTAGGAGAATTTGCTATAAGCATGACATTTCGTTTTAGGATGTATTGGTTCCGGCATGCCACCAGAGAGCAGACCATCGGCTAGATGGGTATACAACATGTAATAGGTATATGTACTTGGAAGGAGACATTTGCCGTTTAATCAGTATATCCGATGAGTTCTACATTTTATGAAACTGGATCCAACTCAGCTTCATTCGAAGGGCTATGCATTCTTGCACCTCTTATGCATTTTTGATTGGGTCCTTAATAATCAAGAGATCTGATATTTGTTCACTTTTAAGCAATGTAAGGGAAATCCTTTCCTTATCTTCTTAAAACCATCTCAGGTTTGTCGATTGATAGTTGGTACTTTGAATAAATTAATCTATTTTAAGGAAGAATTATTTTTCCTTCGTTGTCGTCTTGGATTTGCACAGCGATGGTTGTCTCCCCATAAATTTTTTTTTCGTTTTTATGTGTACGTACTCAGGTTCATAGTTTCTACTATCACTAAACGTTTCTTTCATTCTTTGTAGATATTCCATGTAGGCCTACCTATGTAGCTTTGGTAGAGACTGTCGGACAACCTTAAGCAATTCCAGAGGAGGAGAGAGAGTCCAAGACATTGTTCATCGATGAGAATCAACGGTCCTATAATTTGTTGAAATTTGATCGCAGTGTTGGTGCTACTCCGAAAGTTTCGAATGGTGATGAGGATTATTCCTCGTTTGGATATAACGAAGACCACTCTTTGGTGCCCCCAGCCAAAAGTCCAGTAGCCAAGACCAGCAATGTGCAAAAGCACATCGAAGAAGGTGAAATTAAAGGTGGTGATGGAGGAGAAGAAGTAGGCCATGTGAGTACTGACATAAGCCATGGTCCATCTGATGACGAAGACGATGGAGACCTACAACCTCTTCGAAAAAGAAGTGTTAAGACTCCGTGCCCACCTCTGCTAGTCACAACTGCATTTGAAACTCCTGTGCAGGTTTTGGAGGATCCTTTTGCTACTCTTAGGCCAATCCCAGATGTAATAGACTCCTTTGGTCTTGCCAACCTGAGTATTAGGGATGTTGGGTCCTCCATTCCTTTCCAAGAGGACATGCCTTCTACCAAAGCAGGGGAGATTACCCCTGTCAGCAAAATTCAGACCCATGATCCGTCGAGGGTTACTAGGACACTTGCACACACATACACGTGCACCACACAACTTATGTCATACTTACGTCTTGACAAAGTTGATCTTTGTTCATTTTGTTTGCAGTTTCCGTGGAATGATATAGATTGTAGGAGGATTTCAAGGATCAAATGGGTTATTAGCTGAGGTGCAAACCAATTGCTCAACTTCACAAGCCTAGTCATGATTTCGATTCTAACCAACATTCAGGCTGCGATCGTGGAGGCAAAGTGGAAGACTATAGGCCATACGATTCATCGTCAAGGCATCGATCTAGATCCAGGTCTCCTCTATCTAGAGGTTCAGGAAACAGTCTAGGCACTGCGACAACGTCCTTCATGATGACCCTTCTTGTGCTTCCCTCTCTACCAAGCATCCAGTGTTGTCTCATACTTCTCAACAGTCTCATCATTCATCGAAATCCACTACTTTAGAATCCTCTTGATGCAGATCTGACGAAGCACCTATCTGGAATTTGGTTGAATAGCCTATCATTAAAGAAGAATAAATGATTACTTCAAATCCTTGGATTGTCGAATTACAATGTCACTTTTCGAATATCAATTTCAAAGCCTGCAAGTTCATTTTGAACTTGAAAGATATTCCTACGTACATTAAGGACGAAACAGTTGCGTACATTGATGATGTGTATGATTAGTACTTCACTTAGAGGAGGCTGGCTGAGATAATCTTGGAATACTTCGAGAATCTAGAGGTTGAGATCGCATGAATGAAACTTATTGCAAACTAGAATGATGAGATCGCCACCCATCTTGATAAAGAAGTTGCCGAGTTAAAGAAGGCAAAGGAGGGCGCTGGTCAAAAGTTAGGTATTTAAATGCTACGATTGAGTAAGAAAAAAAGAATCATCTAATCAAAATGGAGTCCGTTCACCACAGAAATCATGATTTGGATGAAGAAGTAAAAGCGCTAAAGGCACACCTTGAAGGGAAAAAGAAAGAGAAGGATGAGGCTCTTAAAACTACTTGCAATCACTAAGAACTCGATGAACACAAGGAGAGAGATGATGTATGAAAGGAGAGAGATGATGTATGAAAGGAGAGAGATGATGCGACAAGGCAAAAAGAGTGTATGAGATTGTGGCATCCACAGAGAGATAGATTAAGGATAGCTTCGATCCACCCATCACTAACTACAATGCCAATGTTCTTCAATCCAGAGATCTAGCGTGGCTAGGCAAAGTGTAACATCCCCCGTTCTGAGGCCTGAAAGTAAGCGCCATTGATGCTGCAATCTTCAATAGTATTATTCTTTGGTGAAAAAATGGGATTGGTTACTGGTATTATTAACATCAAAGCATTGGAATATGATTTTTTTTAAACACAGACTTCATTAATTAATTTTCATATTAATTACATAATCCTAAATGTTGCCCAAGTTTACGGTAGATATAATTATTACAAGATACTCCAAAAGCGACATATGAAGATGCCTCCTTAGTTGTTCAGAATTAACTACTAGACAGATAAAATATCTGTAATTACATACATATGGACAACAATCATAACAACACAGCAGATAAATGAATAGGTAGACTCCTAATAGCTAGCTCTGCCTTCTATATGTCTCCGGAAGCCTTGTTTTCAAACCTAAAATTTGGAAACTTATTCTCAAACTACTCAAATAAATAGCCGAGAGTTTAAGGGGAAGAATAAAAACTTCGGATCAGATAAAAAGTCTAAAGTGAATAATAATATGCCATCTCGGTTAATAAATATCTAGTAAGACCATGCCACTGAGCAAAACGGGTTTTCCCCTTACTAGTGTCCTCTAGAAATATGCCTTTTAGAAATCAAGCACCTACAACCACAATGGTTAAACGAGACAATGTAAATAATCATATGCATGCATGCAACTAGGGTAATCATGACCAATCTGTCTAAACAAATAGACTATCTGTCCTAACATCATAGTTTTCTCAGGGTACAACAAACCTATATGGCTGATTGGTGCCTACAAGATATGTCAAATTCTCTAGCCTGTTAGAAGGAAACCGGACGATCTATCCAAAACTTACTATTCCTAGGGTCACTCTGATCCTAATGGTTTTGTAGACCAACCAATAACCTATCTCATCTTTGTGCGTTACTTTATATGTGCAAACGTATTTTATTCTTACCCTTGATAATGCGCTATGTACTGGAATTTCGAACTAATATTAGCTAGCGACTACCAGCTAAAGTATTAGGGCACAACTCTACATCAGTCCCATCTTGGTTTTTAATCTCTGAGTATGTTCATCCTATCACAATTTATCTAGATAAGAACAATAATCTCTTTAGTAAAATTCAAGGCTGAATACCCTTTTTATTTCCTTGAAAACATAAATCTTTATTACTGATTTAACCTTTGAAATCATACTTAAAACAAGGAAAACATAACCATGTACTTTCCAAACTATATTATGCCAATGTATATGCTTTTTA
Organism: Allium cepa; assembly: GCA_030765085.1. Lineage (NCBI taxonomy): Eukaryota > Viridiplantae > Streptophyta > Magnoliopsida > Asparagales > Amaryllidaceae > Allium > Allium cepa. Next base: position 559,761,416 of record CM060941.1, on the reverse strand, counting down.
AAATAGCATTGATGAATCATCAGAATCACTTAGAGGTTGTCATACCCCAAAATCTTAGACTATGAAGCCATATACAATAGAACCATTTATATTGATAAAGTGCGGCATTGATATTGCTTGTATGGGTTATCGCACCCTTTCTATATTGAAACCATATTAAAGCATCTTACTTATAAAACATAAGGCCATAAGACAAAAACCTTTATGTCGTATATCATAAATGAATATAGGTTGCCGACTATAAGCGATACAATTATGGGTTTGCATAGTATAAAACTTTAAAACTTGGTGACATTGGAATGTCGAAGTTAAGGCTAGGCGGCATCATTGTCGTAATATAATCAATGTCAAAAATAGCCTATAGTAGCAATATGGCCAAACACTACGGCATAAGGAAATAGCACCAACATTGTTGTATAAAAACAATGTCGAAAGTAATAATAGTGACACTACAGCTATAATACAGTCAATGCTAGAAAAGTAAACTAGCAGCATAGTTGGCATGCCACATTGAAATTATAAGAAGCTGATATTGAAAACTAGCAGCATCATTAATGTCGATATAGATAAGCGGTGTTATGATGCATTGAAACATGTGGGATAGCCAATATTTCAAGCATCAATGTCGACATCGAAGCAATACTTCCTGCTTCAACCAACATTGGTTCATTGCATACCAACCTGGGTTGACATTGTATGCATCACCATTGATTGACTTCGAAAAGCTTGGGTGTGATATAGTTGGGTTACGACAACAATGAGGCAATGGAAATTCCCGTAATTATTATAAAAACTGTGAATTTTCTATATAAAGTAATTTCTTTTACCAACTCCTATTCTTTGTCAAATTGTTATTGTATAATAACTTTATTTATCAATTCTTATAAAGAAGAAATTACATTCCCAAACATTTTTGCAAACCATAATTTTTTATTAATATTTTAATATAATTGTTAAACTTTTCCAACCTAATAAATTCATAATAATTCATAAACACTTGAAAAAAATCCCCAAAAATCGCAATAAAACGGATTTGTCATATTCTATAACATATAAAATTTTCGACACCAAAAACATTACTTAATTATTTTTAATAATTAAAATCCAAAATAAACCAATTTTCTCGCTTAGAAAATTCACGAAATATTCATATTTACTTGAAAATTTATGAAATTAAAAACACATATCTGAAATAATATTTCTAGCATCATATCAAAATTTTAAGTCATTTGGTTGTTAAATGATAGGTTTCCATACTTAAACCTATTAAATAATTTCACAAATAAATCCAATAAATCATCATAAAGCATATAATCAACTAACATTCATATAATGGCATAATAGCACATATAAGTTTCAAATTTAATCATAAAACCAAAATTAAATAGGCAAACTTGAGATAGTTATCATTATTCACCTTGACTAGATAATGAAACTTGAAATTAAGTGTTGATTTGGTTTCCTTAAGCTAAATCTTCGATTTCCTAGCTTTTCTTCTCCTTAAAGCTCTTAACAATAGCATACCTTCCTTGATATTTAGTTTGTATGAATGAATGTAAGGGAGAAATTGAGAATGGGAAGGTATATGTTAAGGAAATATGGTATTTTCCCATTTTTCCTTTTTCATAAATCCTCCTTATTAATGTTCTAATTACCCTTATAAGTCATTAATTAAGGCTCGACTGATTTGATTATCAAGCCTCAGTCTTCTCATCACTATACATTATTTTATTTATTTAATTAAATATCCTTAAAAATGTTAATCAATATTAGGGATGTTACACAAAATATATCCCTACATTCTAGCGGTGGCACAAGGGAAGATTGTGCTGGAAGAGCAAGAACATTCAGAAGGAGGCAAAGAGGACTTGGAAGAGAGGGAGAAAGAAATCCTAAGTGTAGAGGAAATCGAGGCGCTCAGAGTAGGTGAGCTCGTTTTGCACCTGAAACTTGCTGCCATAATTCAAAAGGACCAAGCCGAAGGTTCCGACACTACTCCTCAGGACACCACTATAGGCCTTACTTTCGGGCCTCTAGCTATCTCTGTCACTATGTCAGACCTTGGGTATAATCCTGATGTGGCGCAACTCCATAACCCAAGTATGATATCTCTTATTCAGAAGGAGAACTCGGGTGGTATGCTTGCCCAAACTGAGCCTCACTCCGATGAGGGTATATCGTTGACCTCACCTATATTTAAGGTAGTCCATGCGATTCATGTTGATGTGGTCGATCTCTCATTTCATTTTGCTCAAATTTTAGGTCAGACCGTGATCTCAAGTCCCCTAAAATGGAGCTTCCAACCGAGACCACATGCAATGACGACTGATTCAATGGTCGTAATTATCTCTTTAGCATTCCTGAGTATCATGGCTAGGGAGGCTCTAGGTCTAAGAGCAGCAATAATCGGTGTGTTACAATAAGAGGGACCCGATTACTTCCAAGAGATACATGTGGATGATGATGTTGAGATCACTGGGTCGATTGGTCCTACTCTAGGGCTTTCAATGAGCAAACTTCTTGAACAACAACTCAAATCCGCTGTAGAAATTAAGCAAGAGCCAACTGACTTTTTTCCTCCTCCTTTGTTGATAGATTTTCCCAGTGAGACCATTTATGCTTCGGTCGCGCTACCCATAATTGGAAGCACTCAAAGTATGTTTTTCGCCATGATATTTAGCTCACCTTCAAAGGGAAAAGACAATGGAGGAAGAATAAGGAAGAGACCGCATGGATCCAATAAGCTATCTTCTATAGAGAAGAAAGTGACAAAGAAGAGGACCATGAAATGATCATCCATCTCCTTTGTGCGTTTGGTTGTATAGTATTAGGAACTAGCTTTTGTTTTCAGACCGGTTTTGTATAGGTTCGGGCCCCACTTTTCATTTTATCTTGGTTATCAGTAACATTTGTACTTTTTCATCCAAGTCTTATTTTGGTTATGAATAATAAAGACTTTTTATTTTATTCAAGCCATGTGTGAATTTTCCCAAGTGTACAAGAAATGCGCATTACATTAAATGCACTTGCAGTCCACTTCTCATCATCATCATTGGACGAAGTTACCGGTTTGTTTCATCATTTGCAAGTAAAGAATGAACTCCAAAATGTTTGTTCGCATGTGACCATATTCAACTCTGGAACTTGGTCAAACTCCACTTTGTTTGAAAGCTGACTTAAACACCCATTAGTAGGACTTTTTGGATGTGGTCGCGCCTAGCTCCAAGCATCAATCGAGCCAATTCATCTTCGGATTTCTCTCTTCCTTCTCTAGAATACATGCTTTACCATGCCAAATGTTGCGACTTTTCTATTGATTAGGAAAAAAACAAAATTTAATTAATTCTACAAGCGCACAGGCATGTAGTATGCAAGTCAAACACAAGGAATTGTGTTTTAAAATATTTGAAATCCATATTTAAATCTTAGGTGTGTTAAACAAATTCGATGGTGGTACTTGAATAGGAAATAAAAACAATAATATACTCCAAATTGATTTCGAATCTAATCAAATTGCAATCAAAATATAAAATTGTAGAAATCAGAGCAATAACTAAAAGTCTTAAAAGGAAATAATAGAGCAAACAACTGAAATAAAATGAACTGAATTTATTAAATTGGAAAGAGTGTAGAAAATAACTAAGAACAAGAATAAATAAATTGCTAACTCTAATTAACAATCCTATGTATTATATCTGAAAATAAAAACACTGCTGCAATTAAAACTAAACCAGAAGAAGAGTGAAATGGTAAGAGATGATTCCTCTGGCATTGCTATCAGTTATCTACATATAGACTTCCAGACCTGAAAATATCAGTCCACCTTTTTCGAAAAGAATAGGTCCCATGTATGAATTGGTGAAAGAAAATATATGTGGCCTCGTCATTGCTTTGAAAAATGTATGCTGAACTTGAATTTGCACGTGGTCACGTCATTGTTTGAATTAGTATTCTCTTGACCAAGCTCAGATGACATATGTGCTAAACTTGAATTTGCATAGAACAATGCTAACATGAGCTGGCAATTGAGAATTGTATGCTTGATCTTTGCTACTTTGAAATGATCCCACCTTTTTTCAACTTGCAAAGGTGAGCTGGCATTTTTGTTTGTGATGATGTATGTTTTTTCTCTCTTTGATTTTCTTCTTTTACATGACCATGCTAGTGAGCTTATTCCTGACTTGATCCATGTGAGTTGTGCTTATTGATTAAAATGTGCTGAGATTTGATTTATTCTATAATCAAAATGTTACATTCTTTTCTGTATGTCATTTAAAACAATGGACGGCACAACAGATTAATTTCAACATAGCACTTTGGAATCTATAATCTGCAAAACCACAAAAAATACCCCTATAATACCGTTTTATTAAAATAAAAATATATGAAACAAACGGTTTTAAATGCAGAATAATATGTTCATCGAATACCTGCACACTTGGTCTTTATTCTCCTCGAATAAAAAAGAAAATAAAAACTAAGTAAATCCTTTTTCGTAGGAAACATGATTGCATTGAGCATATGCAACAAGCCTTTAAACCTCTAGGTGTCCCTAGTAGGACGAGTGGTGTCTCGTGAGGGTTTTCAGCGGATACTACCCACAAAATCCAAATGTAGTATGTGATGATTCTAATGTACTATATGAATGCAAATTTTAAATAAATGGAGACTCGATTTACTTCAGAATAATTGCAACAAAATAATGTATATCAGTTTTAGTCAACTTCTAGAAATTTTTGGTTCCTCACTAATCACAAATTTCAATATGATTCAAGTTTTAATACATTGGATTCTAGTTTGGCCTGTTGTTTTGGTCGATAACATAGTGCGACCATGAAATAAATTCTTTATCATTAATCATAGTTTTTTTTAAACGGTATTTTTCATTTCCATTTGTATAACAAGCCAAATCAATAAGGTCAAGAAGTGTTTGGGTTTCAATAGCTTAGTCTCTCTTTATTAATTTTTTTTTCATATATACACCTAACTTTTGGACCAAGGTATACCACCCATGCACTGCCTCGTGGCTTACGTGAGAGTTAGGATAGAGCTTGGCGGATTGTGCAAACCGACGCTGACTATGTCAGAAAAGGTTGGTAATCCTTAGTTGATTATTTATGTAATTTCTTTATACACCTAACTCAGAATGCTGAGGCCAGATATACCATCCATGCACTGCCTTGTGGGCTTACGTGAGAAGAGTACAGAGCATGGCGAGTGTACACACTTTCATAAGTGCGCACACCTATTGACTCTAGGTGTTTCTTAATTTTTTTTTTGAATTTAACTAAAGAGAGTTATGCAAACCAACTTAGCACCACTTAAATTCAATGATTTGAAATGTCAACGCATGTACTTTAAATCTGCCATTTTTTTAAACAAAGACTACAGTTTAGAAAGGTTTTCATAACCATCACCTACGAATCCCCCTATATACTAACCTCACTATTATTGCTTGTAATTTAACTTTTCATTATATTTTAAATCTGAAATTAGTGATTCATAAAAAAATTATCAATTGACTTCGTATGTTTACTTACTTTGTCTTAAAAATAAATCAAGGTCCTGAAAATAATGGAAAATGAGATGAAGCTTGAAAAAAATTGAAAAGAAATTTGAAAACAAATAATGAGATGATTTTTTTAAAGTGATGCCACACTGTGAAATATGAACAAACTGAATGAGATATGCGTCCCCCCACACTAGAATGAGACAATGTCCCAACTGTCAAATGGAAAGCAAATGCAAAACAGGAAGAAAAAAAATACAACCTGATATGTACAAGATAGAGAGTGGCTTCTGCGAATAGCTAGGCTCATGGAGATCCATGAACTCTTCGTCCTCGTGTTGTTCAAACTCTAGAAATGGCTTCAAGCATTGTCCATTGACCTTTGAAATGGAACCGTCCCTAGGATTTTCAATTTCAACTGCACCATAAGGGTATACTGTTATCACAATATATGGACCTATCCATCGAGATCTCAATTTTCCCGAAAATAAATAAAGTCTGGAATTATATAAGAGAACTTTCTGACCTAGTTTGAATGTCTTACGAAGTATGGATTTATCATGATAAAATTTAATTTTCTCTTTATAAATCTTTGCATTTTCATATGCTTCATTTCTTAGTTCTTCTAGTTCTGACAATAGTAATTTACGATGCGATCCGGCTTTTTCTATGTCAAAATTAAGGTATTTGATTACCCAAAGTGCGCGGTGCTCGAGCTCAACGGGTAAATAGCATGCTTTTCCAAAGACTAATCGGTATGGTGACATTCCTAGATTGGTTTTATAAGCTGTGCAAAATGCCCAAAGGGCATCTATCAATTTAGATGGCCAGTCTTTTCTATTGGAGTCAACTGTTTTTTCAAGAATTTGTTTAATTTGTCTATTGGAAATCTCGACTTCACCGTTAGTCTGTGGATGATATGTAGTAGATATTTTATGAGTGGGAGTATTTCTTAAGAAGAGATTCAAAAGCACGATTACAAAAATGAGAACCGTTATCACTTATAATGGCTCGAGGTGTGCCAAAACAAGAAAATATGTTTTCTTTTAAAAATTTGACAACAACTTTATTATCATTCATTCTGGTGGGTATGGCCTCAACCCATTTAGACACGTAATCTACAGCAAGTAGGATGTAGAGATTTCCAAAAGAATTAGGAAAAGGACCCATGAAATCGAAGCCCAAAACATCAAAAAATTTGATGACAAGGATTGGGTTTAGGGGCATCATGTCACGTTTAGAAATACGACCTGTTTGTTGACATTTAGCGCATTTGGAGCAAAATTCGTAGGCATCACGAAAAAGAGAAGGCCAATAAAAACCGCACTGTAACTCCTTGGCAGCAGTTTTATTTGCTTCAAAATGTCCTCCACATGCTTGATTATGTGAAAAAGAGAGGATGTTATGGAATTCATGTTCGGGGACACATCTACATATCATTTGATCGGTGCAATATTTGAAGAGATAAGGATCGTCCCAGTAAAAATTTTGAACATTGGAGAGAAATTTTTGTTTATCTTGTTTTGACCAACGAGAAGGTGTTTCATTTGTGAGAAGATAATTTACAATGTCTGTATCATGGTGCACTGGAGAGGGAAAGAATTTGTTCATCGGGAAAATGATCGTTGATTTGAGAGTTATTGAAGTTTTCATGAACAATATAAGAAAGATGATCAGCTACGACATTTTCAAAACCCTTTTTATCCCGTATTTCTAGATCAAACTCTTGATGAAGGAGAATCCAACGGATTAAGCGGGGTTTGGCATCTTTTTTCACGAGTAAATACCGCAATGCGGCGTGATCGGTGTAAACTATGACCTTAGAACCTACGAGATATGATCTAAACTTATCGGGGGTAAAGATAACTACTAAAAACTCTTTTTCTGTGGTTGAGTAATTCCATTGAGCTTCGTTAAGAGTTGTGCTAGCATAATAGATAAATCGAGGAAGTTTATCGATTAGTTGACCTAAGAAGGCTCCAATGGAATAATCAGAAGCGTCACACATTAATTCGAAAGGCAAAGTCCAATTTAGAGGTTGGATGATGGGTGCAGTGGTCAAGATCGATTTAAGGGTTTCGAAAGACGTTTTACATTCATTGGAAAATTCAAATTTAAGATTTTCAGCCAGAAGATTCGAAAGAGGTTTTGAAATTTTTGAAATTTTTTAATGAACCTCCTATAAAATCCTACATGGCCGAGAAATGAGCGAATGTCCTTGACGTACCTTGGAGGAGGAAGGTCAACAATAAGATTAACTTTATATTTGTCAACTTCTAGGCCAATTTTAGAGACAACATGACCTAAGACTATTCCTCGATTAACCATAAAATGACATTTTTCCCAATTAAGCACAAGAGATTTCTCCTTACATCGCCTTAAGACATGTTCTAAACGAAGGAGGCATTGATCAAAAGATGTCCCATAGATTGAAAAATTGTCCATGAATATTTCTAAAAAATCCTCCACCATATCAGAAAATATACTCAACATACGTCTCTGAAAGGTTGTGGGAGCATTGCAAAGACCGAAGGGCATGCGACGATAAACAAAAGTTCCGAAGGGGCAGGTGAACTTGTTTTGTATTGGTCCTCTAGTGCAATAGGAGTTTGATTATAGCCGGAGTAACCATCAAGAAAACAATAATATTCGTGACCGGCTAAGCGTTAAATCATTTGATCAATGAAAGGGAGGGGAACATGTTCTTTTCTTGTTGCTGCATTGAGTTTTCAACAGTCGATGCAAAGACGCCATTTTGTTTTGACTTTTTGTTGGAACAAGTTCATTATTCTCATTTGTGGTCATAGTGATTCCAGACTTCTTTGGTACAACTTGTACCGGACTTACCCAAGTACTATCAGAGATAGGGTAGATGATGTTATTGTCTAAACATTTGATAATTTCTTCCTTTACCACTTCTCTCATATTAGGGTTTAATCGCCTTTGAGCTTCACGAGTGAGTTTAGCCGCGTTGACTAAATGTATTCGATGTTTGATAATTGATGGACTAATTCCCTTGACGTCAGCGATTACCCATCCTAATGCCTCTTTATTTTCCCTTAAAATTTTCAAAAGTTGTTCTTCTTGGTCCTTAATGAGATCGGAGGCCAAGATTACAGGGAAATTTTTCGAAGAATCTAGGTATGCGTACTTAAGATTGTTTGGAAGAGGTTTGAGGTCTAATTAAGGGCATTCTTCTTTTGAGGCTTCAGTAGACATCAACTGATTGAATTCTAGTGAATTATGAAAAGAGCATAGCATATCATTTAATTCATAAATGTATTCATCTTCACTGAAATTGGAATTAAAATGATCTAGGCATATGTTTAGCAATTCGGTAATATCACTAAAATCATTTTCTATAATTGTTTGGATCATGTCAACTTCTTCTGTTTCTAGATCCCTTGGTTGTTTGTTAAGATTGAAGATATTTAGTTCAATGGTTAGGTGCCCAAAGAAAGGTCGAAGTTGACAATTCCTACAATTTATGATAGCATTTGATGTTGCTAAAAATGGATGACCTAATATCAAAGGGATCTGACCGTTAGAATTTGAGACAGGTGCAGTCTCTAAGACTATGAAATCGACTGGGAAATAAAATTGCTTAATTTGTATCAAAACATCTTCAACTGTGCCCAACGGTTTTTTGACAGATTGATCAGCTGGTTGAACTATGATGTTTGTAGGCTTTAATTCCCCTAGTCCAAGTTGACGGTACACAGTATAAGGCAAAAGATTTACACTAGCTCCAAGATCGAGTACGGCATGACTAATGTGAGTGTTACCGATTTTACAACCGATTGTAGGACAACCGGGATCCTTATACGTTATTGGGGAGGGATTTGAAAGAACAGAGCTCGTGTTTGCAGTTAGAAATGTAGTCTTAGGAACGTTAGTGGCACATTTTTGAGTACATAGCTCTTTCAAACATTTGGCATATTGAGGAATTTGCTCGATGGTATCAAGAAGTGGAATATTCATTCGAACTTGTTTGAAGATTTCAAGAATTTGGTCAAAATTAACGGGCTTCTTCTTTTTGTTGAATCTATGAGGAAATAGAGCTATGGGTTTATAGACTCGTTTGGTAGTTTTTTCATTTGAAGAAGAAGGTGTGATATAAGAGGGTAAAGATAAAGGAGCTGGAATATTAGGGTTATCAACATCAGAAAGCGACGAATGGTTAGGATTGCCAACCTTGGATAAAGAATTAGAGTTGTTTGGATTGACAACAGTGGTCGTTGACTGAGTTTTAGAATTTTGAACAGGGGAAGACCTAAGAAGGACGTCGAGGTTTCCAACATGGTTGTCCACCTTCTTTCCAGACCTTAATGTGGTGACAACATTAACTGTATTTACATTTTTGTTCTCACAAAGATTTGCTCCTCGAGAGTTATACTTTGGATTCACTATGGTTTGATTAGGCAATTTACCTTTCTCATTGATTTTCATGAGATCCTTCATCGTTATCAACATTTGTTTATTTTGTTTAGTGATTTGCTCAATTCTCATATCTTGGTTAGTGATTTGTTCATTTTATTTAGAGAGTTGTTTTTCCAATCGAGCAATTTCTTGTGAAGGCTGAGAAGGTTGGGTTGATGGATTAAAATTATGATGCATGTATGGTTGATTCAAAGGTTTTGTTTGAGGAGTTAGTTGAGAATTTTGAGCATTAGAGGTTGGAGCTCGATAATTCGAACTTGGTATCATCAGAAACATATGTGATGGATTGGCTACATTGTTAGGATTTGACCATGAAAAATTGGGATGGTGCTTCCAGTTAGGATTGTATGTGGATGAATAAGGACAATTTTGAGCTATAACATTGATTTGGTCTTGTGCGTAGTAATGGGGTAGTCCTTCTCCTTCTTGAGGAGTTTGGGCAGCTATAGGAAGATGTGATGGGTCAATGGCATGTACTCCTATGTTTGGTGTACGAATTGGAACACGAATTGTTTCCAATTGCATATCCTTTTCTGAATATTCTTCTAAAAATTCCCAAGCTTCTTCGTCTATTTTTTCCAGGAATTCTCCTCCATACATTGATTCGAGGTGGGATCTTGTTTGATAGTTAAGCCCTTCATAAACGATTTGGCACAAAACATATTTAGGGATTGCATAATATGGGCAACTGTATAATAATCGATTGGACCTTTCAAAATATTTTGAAAAAGTTTCTCCTTCATTCTGAGAGAACTGATTGATTTCAGTTTGAATTTTAAGATTTTTGTGGAAAGGAAAAAACTTTTTCATAAATATATTGACGAAATTTTCCTAACTTTTAATTGAATTTTTAGGAAGGGAATTACGTCATTTTTTCGCACTTTCTAGAAGCGCGAATGGAATAAGTCTTAACTTGATGGACTCATTAGAAAGTTGTTGCATTTTAGTTGTAGAAGCGTATAACTCAAATTCATTAAGAAATTCATATGCATTTTCAGACCCGGTGAATTTTGATACACCTTGGACAAACGAATGTTTTAGCTCAAAATTATTTCCTTCGTGGAGTGGAAATGAAATAACTGAAGGTTGAATGGTCCTAGTTGGATAGCATCGGTCTCTAAGGGATAAAGGTCGATTCTCATGAAATTTTAATTAATTCTACAAGTGCACATGCATGTAGTATGCAGGTCGAACAAAGGGAATTGTGTTATGAACCGTGATTGCTCATATTTGTTTGATTTGAAAAATTTCCGTTGATTTGTTTAATGAGATATTTTGGCTTTCTAAACGGTTAAAATTATTTCTTACCCAAAAGCGCATAAAGAAATCAAGGTGTAATAGACAAAAGTAAATTTAAACCGTTTTTAGTTGGGCACCTATAGAGTAGAAAATTACTTACAGAGGGCTATCGCAGTTCGTCCAGTGCAACTGAGTAGTGCTAGTGATTCAAACTCCATTGTTTGTAATTGCTCGATCCCTAGATCCTTGTTGTTGAACGGCTAAAATTTACTTAACTGGAGTTATCTATATTAAAATTAACGTTTGCTACTTGAGTTGAAGTTTTCTCCGTGCAGCCGTTATATGAACCACAAATTAAAAACGAAAAAGGAAGCACAAATTTAAAAACTAATGAACATCGTAGCTCTTTTCGTGAACAAGCAAACAAATGCAGATAACACGTGCATTCAAATACTCATATGTACACTTGCACGTGGCGACTCGTGAAAGGCACAAACTAAGTTGCTACAAAAAAAAATATGTGTTAACTTAACTAATGTGTTTAATGCAAAAATAGAGCCAAAAAAACAAAATGTAGTGCAATTTAAAAAAAACGAGAACGCGAAAGTACTCTAATGAAAATGAGAATTACGCGCGACAGCCATAGGAACAACTAACCCCTTTTTAAAAAAAATTAAAAAAATAAACAAATAAAGCAACAATAATCATTAAACATGAAACCAATGCACTGAATTATCATGAAACTTACGTGTGAACTTAAAAACAAGCTACGTGAGTTATAGTAATATGAAACTTACGTGCAAATTGAAAACCAGTTGAACCTCATGTGTGAACTAAAAAAATGCAAGGTATGTGAGTGAATTATGAAAGTACAATGCGATGAACGAAAGAAATTTGGTGAAAGGAATGGTTACATGAAAATGTGTAAGTAAAATGCAACTATGAATGCAACATGATGGAAAATGCAAGCAAGGTGTAAATTTGAAAATGGTCTTTGCTACTTTGAAATGATCCCACCTTTTTTGAACTTGCAAACGTGAGTTGGCATTTTTTGTGATGATGTATGTTTCACTTTTCTTTGATATTCTTCTTTTACATGACCATGCTAGTGAGCTTATTTCTGACTTGCTCCATGTGAGCTGTGCTTATTAATTAAAATGTGCTGAGCTTTGATTTATTCGATGATCATAATTTTGCATTCTTTTCTGCATGTCATTTGAACCAATGGACGGCACAACCGATTAATTTCAACATAGCATTTCAGAATCTATAATCTACAAAACCACAAGTAAATACCCGTATAATACCGTTTTATTAAAATAAAAATATATGAAACAAACGGTTTTAAATGCAGAATAATATGTTCATCACCAAACTTTGGGCATTGGTTGGAGTTAATCACTTGCTCATAGTGGTTTAAACATCCTTTTCTAGGACATTTATCTTCGATCGTGCCTAACTGTGGGCGTTGATCAATGTAAGTAGGATCCTGCCAATCTCCAGGTGCATATCTTTCATCTTTCTTGCTTTGGGCAAGGTTTGGATGCTTGCCTGCTAGACTCGAGGCATGAATAGTAGAGGCAAACTATTTCATTCTTCCTTTAAATGTTTAGGCATGAATGGTCGGAGCTAACAATACTTCCACCGGAACCAGACCCATGAGCTACGCATCTCCGGAACTGGCCAACTTAGCTAGTGAGTCGACCTTCGCATTTTTCTCTTTGGGAATATGCGTTATCGTGTAATATTCAATATCACTTAGTAGTTCAGGCCTCGGTTTAAATAAGGAGATAGTTTCACTCCCTTCGCCAGAAACTCTTTCCACGCTTGACATACCACCTATGGGGAATCATAGAAGATATACAAAGTCTTAACTCCTAGCTCTTTGGCAATCTTAAGTCCTTTAATCAGGGCCTCATATTCTACTTCGTTGTTTGTTGTGGGAAAATCAAGTATTCGGGCATAGTAAATAGGATGTTCTTTGGGACTTACCAGAACAACTCTAGCACCAGAACATCGTTCATTAGATTCACCATCCATGTACATCTACCACTTGGCATTCTTATCCCCACTGCTCTCGGGAGTACCGTGTTGGATTGGGTATTCAACAATGAAATTCGCCAGAGCTTGACCTAGATTTCTCTCCCAGGGTGATAGGTTATATCATACTGGCTCAATGCAATGTTTCATTTCAACAGCCTTTCAGAAGTCTTTGGTCGTTGTAAGACCCGTCTCAAAGGTTGGTCGGTCAGAACTTTGATCGAATGAGCCTGAAAGTAGGGGTGGAGCTTTCTTGAAGTAATCAAATAGACAGTATGCGAGCTTCTCCGGCTTCAGATAGTTTCTTTCCGCTCCTATCAGCCGCTTACTAATGTAGTACACCGATTGCTGGATTATGGACTCCTCACGCACAAATGCAGCTCTCAAAGCGCGCATCGACACTGCTAGATAAATAAACAAATCCTCATCATCCAGCGACTTTAATAAAATAGTCGGTCTCTCTAAGTGATCCACTAGAGCCTAGAATGTGTCTATGCATTCTAGCATCCAAGTAGAATTCCACTTCCCTTTCTTATTCATCAAAGGAAGGGATGCATTTATCGGTGGCTATGGAGATGAATCGATTAAGGGTGGCGACCTTCCCATTTAAGCTTTGAGCATCTTTGATTGTCTTTTGAACTTGGATATTCCTTACTGCTTTAATCTTCTTTGGACTAGCTTTGATTCCACGGGAGTTCATGGTGTGGCCTATTAATTTCCCCGACGCTACATTGAATAAGCATTTCAAGTGTAAACTTCATCCCAGACTTCTGGAGAACACTGAACATCTTCGCCAAATCATCAACATGGTTCCCAATCATTCGTGACTTTATAACCATATCATTTATGAAAAATTGCATCGACCGCCCGTCTAGTCTTTAAACATCTTGTTGACAAACCTCTGGTAAGTCACTATGGCATTCTTTAATCCAAAGGGAATGATAAGGCAGCAGCAGAGTCCTAGATCGGTTATGAAGCTAGTGTGTTTCTAGTTTTGTGCGTGCATAGTTACCTGATTGTATCTAGAATATGCATTCATGAATGATAGCAATTTGTGTCCGGCTATGGAATCCAGCAGCTAATCAATCCTTGGGAGCGGAAAGCTATCCTTTGGGCACGCCTTATTCAAATCAGAATAGTCAATGCATGTCCTCCACTTCCCATTCAACTTTTTTTACCAAAACCGAATTTGATACCCATTCTGAGTATAAGGCATTGCAGATAAAGTCATTATCTTTCAATTTCTCCATTTCTTCTTTAAGTGTAGTGAACCCCTCCGGACTCAAGCTTCTGCGTTTCCGTTTCACAGGAATGCATTTTGGATTTAAATTTAATGCATGGCTCGCTATTTCCAACGATATTTCACACATATCTGAGTGACTCAAGCCGAACACACGTCCAAATTCATTCGGAGAAAACCAACCAACTCTTTTATCACTCTCATACCAAGCTGCGATTCGATCTTCAGGACTCGCATAAGATCTTCCCGATTGACCGGGATGTTCATCAATAATTTGGCTAGTGCAGCCCTTCCATCCTCGGGCTCTTTCCTCAGATCTATATCCTTATGGAACCGACTGTGTTACCTGAGCCAGTGCTCAAGCGGTGGTTTCTATGCATCCAGAGCCTTGATGCAGAGATTCCTCTCCATACCTTTTCCTTTTTTGCTTCACCTCGCCGCTTTTAGCCCAACGACATAACACTCACGGCCTAGTCCCTGATCTCCTTAAACAATCAACATACCATCTCGTCGGGAATTTCCATAGTTAAACACCATGCAGCGATGGTCGCTCTAAATTTAGCAAGGGCTGGTTGACCCAAAAAAGCATTACAGGGGGAGTAAATATCCAAGACAAAAAAGGCACAACCCATACTCTCTTATGGTTTCTCTCGCCAAGTACCACCAGTAAATCCACGCATCACATAGCTCTATAGTCATCCCGTTAAATCCGTGGATTAAAGATTTACACTGCCTTAAGTCTATCACCTCTGGAAGCATCTAGTCATAGGATTTCTTAAATAGAATATTAACTGAACTTACATAGTCAATCAATACCTTCCTCGCTAGGGCAGGCCAATCATGGCCGAAATAATAAGCGGATCAATAGTCGGGGTCTCTACCCCATCAACATCTCAATTATGGAAAACAGTATCATCTGTTACACTCCTAAGCTGCCTTGTCGGAGCACCCACTTCAATGACAAAACAACTCTCATTCATTATATACTTTGAAGCACTAACATACTGTTCCATCTCATTCCAACTTTTCTTAATTGGACGCGCTCCATCAATTGTAGTATTGATAACAAGATGTTTCTTAGGCACCCAGAGTTCTTCAACACCAGGCCCAACTTGCCAATGCTGGAGGTTTGAATTTGCTTGCCCGCCATTCTGAGGGGCTTGCACAAACTAATGTAGTTTCTTTTTATGAATCAATTCTTCTACCATATCATGTAATTGTTTGCATTCATTAGTGTTATGACCATGAGTCTAATGAAATCTGCAAAACTTTCCATATCTCTTCTCCTTCTTAGTCGACTTCTTAGGAGCCGTCTTTCTGTACTGCTCTTTACCCTAATAACTAAGTATATTTTTTCAATCGAGTTGTTTAGTGGAGTGTAATTATCAAACCTTAGGATTATTAGATGTTTCCTTGAATTTGACATCTCATCTTTAGCTCTATTGTTGTTCTTGCCTTGTCCACTACTTATTTCTCCATATTGACATCAACATTTCCAGAACTCCCTTCAGATTGTTTCATATCAACATTACTCTGTATCACTTCTTCCAAATGACCGATATCAGCCTTCCCAACGGTGGTACTTGCTTCCTCCAAGCGTAAGAACTGGTTCTCCTTTTTATATAATACATCCATCGTTGGTGGGGGTTTCATCTTCGACCATCTTCCAAAGTCGGTCTCAGGATGAATCCCTATAATTAACGCCATCAACATGATATTTTCTTGAGCATTGCTCACTTCAATCATTGTAGTAAGAAATCCTTCAAAGACTCTGCCACTCCCTAAAAGAGGTTGGAATATAATATAATGTCATTTGGTTGGATCGTATGCATATGGAATTGTTCAATGGACTTGCATTCCAATTGCTTGAAATACGATATGAGGCTCGACGGCAGCCGAGTGAACCACATAGTCGCCACTCCCTCCAGGAAATTCAAGAAACAATGACATCGTACAACATTGGTAGATCTAGCTGAATCCATACGCCAATCATACATCATCAAGTGCTATCTCGGATCTATCTTCCCATTATATGATAGCATCACAAACCTCCTCGGGTATTCCTCACCTATGATATCTTCTGTGTACATAAGCTCGATAAGGAACCTCACACATCATTTGTCCGATGTTGGATCTCATTTATGAGTCTCCTAACCATTTCAGTAAAATCCAGCTCAGGTGGATCTACTAAAGGACGGTAATCATGACCAACCCTAAGTGTTTGGCCCAGCAAATGCTCTTAGTTTGTTTCACAATACCTGGATTCCCCTGACTCCAGGAGAACCATTCGTTCAGTAGTTTGATTACTCCTTCGAGGCGGATCCACAACATCCGCTTGATCTCCAACATTCTTGTCATCTACACCACGTCTAGAATTCAAACCAGCACATCGCCCAAGAGTCGACCACTCACGCTCATGTTTGATTTCCCATTGTCCTTTTGAACCAACTTTTGCTTCCTATTCCTCTGCCTTTACTCCAACGATGAGGAAATATCATATTCTGAACCAGAAGACATTCTGTCCATCCTACTTCTCCTATGGTTGTTTGTCAGTTAATTCAACAAATCCAAGCTCTACTTCATTTGCTAATTTAGTTGATTGCAGCTTTTTTACAGCTTGTCTTCCATTTGCTTCATTATACGGTCTATCTCAACCCTAGTAATCACATCTGTTGGGTTCTGATGTTCATTAACGGTTGGTTGTGCAACCTTCTCGACATGTTGGGAACAGCATTCTCAACATTCTCAACAGCATGCAAGTGGTGGGTCGATCCCTTCTAGGATCCGTGGTAGTAAGAACTTGTGTATATTTTTTGAAAATCATGCTAGTTAAAAATTCCAAAAATGAGGAAAACAAGATCCATCTCTTGGATTTAGGCATCCAATAGTAGATGCTATACCTAAATAGATTGATAATCAATTCTCATTCAAAAGCACCAAAACGTGGCACCAACACCAAAATATTAAGTAGAGAAAAAAAGTGATGAAAAGTAAATGAGCAAAAATAAAACAACACACATTTATAGTGGTTCGGTCAATCGTTGCCTATGTCCACTTGAGAATTTTATTGATGATATAGTTGTTTTACAAGTGTTTTTTTATCTTTCAGTACCACTTCATAGGAAATTACAGAAGATTATGAAAAAATTGCAAGTGTTTTCAAAAAGACCCCCAAAATGATGCCCCTTCGTACCTATTCATAGTTGTAGGTTATCGAGAAAAACTCTAGCATGTCCTCTGCAACGTTCGCCATGATCTAACAGTAGCTATAATCAAAAAATGTGGCCTTGTCAGGAAACAACCATAGTCGGTACCTGTAACAATCCTGACTCGACCTTCGGAAATCGACACCCAAATACATCACCCATATTCGAATGCCGCAGATTCAAACGCCGAATTTGGTTCGCCGGAGCTTATAGCACATTAAGTACAACAACACAGCGGAAGAAAATGAATAATTTATATTGATATACAATAGATACAACATTGAATACAATATCTGATACAAATGATTATCAATATCAGAGATACAAGACAACAGCGGAAATATAGCACCAAATGGTCTTCTAAAGAAAGAAAGATAGAATCCAAAAATGCATTCCAATCTAAATCTCTAAAGATCTCCAAGCTATAAGCTCGAACCACCATCATCCCATTGTATTAAGCAAGGTCATTCCCGAATGTTGAAGTGAAACAAATGTGATTGCCAATCCAAAGGCTGGATGCTATCGAATCTATATCTACTATCTGACTATCTGAAATTCTAACTCGACGCTGCCCGTGTGGAAAATTATGGGCATCCAGAGTTTAGAAAGGGAACAATAAACTCCAGGTCAGTCATGGGACTGTTGTGAGCAAACAAAAACAACTTTTTTTAAATAGAAACAAACAAAAAGAATTTGAAAGAAATCCGCAATGCTTTTTTGAAAATGAAACTACCATAAGGCCTCTCGCCGCACACACAACGCAAACGTACAATTGGAGGAGATTTCTCCTTATGATAGTCAAACATGCCTGATACAAAAAATCCTTTTTATATTATTATTAGTGCGTAGTGGAAAACATTTCGAAAGTATAATATTAATCTTAGCCAGCATAGACAGTTCGTACTATGCCTACTATAACTATCAACTAAACGGCAGGTCACCACCATAAGTAAAAGGCAAGTTATACAACTAAAACCGTATAGGACGCATATTGTTTCTTTGGATTTCCAGCAAATGATCAGGCTAAAAAACTTCCTATTGCCATATAGGTACGCCTTTGGAGGGATGCTCTGAGAACCTAACCGGATCCCTGCTGACACAAAGCCGGGTTACCTCTGTAACTAGGTAACTACCACATGAGTATGCCATCCCTCGGTCGTTACCAACCTTTATCTGAGTTCTCAACACCAACAACCACAAAGTAATAAATTTGCAGCAACCACATAGTTTAAGTATCTGGGCTCCATACATGACACCACCCTTTTCCAGATGGAAATGAACATACCCTAAAGGACGCGACCCTCATAACCTTGCTGCATTCTCCCTTTTTCGACCATTTCCGGGGTGTGAGGTCCTGATAAGGTCACGTCCATAAAGCTACGCTTTTCACAAAATCCATGCTTTGATCGACAAATGATCAGCAGCACTTCTTATGCCACATTACCAAATTGGGAATGTATCACTAGTAACCATCAACTACATAACCTCTGATTTCGTACGTCTTAGAGAAGGGTGTTAAGCTAAGAGAATAAATTCTCCGCCACCAAACAGAAATGTATTTAATAGGAACCAGTTTTACATCTCAAAGTGTAATGTCAGATACACATCCATACAAGTCTATTCCGAGTTCGAACAGAACCGAAGGCACTTCACAAAGAAGCCCTTGCAAATCCGGATATTCACAATCCCGACCTGACACCCCATCACATATGGAGATCTCTATACCGGGGCCATGATACAAAGACATTCGACAGGAAATCCTTTCGTTTTCGAAAATAACCGATCTTCACTATCCGTCTTCAAATGCTATCCATAACGTTGTACCATTATTCAGAATGGGTTATATGACATAAACTCCTCTCCCGGCTAAACCTAATAATGAGCACTTATTTTAAAAGCATATAGATATAGTGGGATCTTAGTTAAGTCACAACTTAAAACCCAAAACCTTTCTTTTGAATGGTTTTAACCAAATTTCCAATTTCAGTCTTTTTAAACAAAAGATTTGCCTTTAAAATCCACTTTAATTTGAAACAAGGTTCACCAATCTTTCACAAAGATCCATTCATAGCTTTCAGAACTATTTACAATTCAAAACACACTGCTTGAAATCCTTTCAACAAAAACTGAAAATTCTTTCGTTATATGAAAGCCATTATTATTTGAAAACAAATGCTTTTCGTTTCGGAAAAAACCGATCAAATATACAAAAGTTATAGCTTTTAAAGTATAAACTTTGGTTAAATTTAAATTCCCAAAATAATACTTTTAAAATACTTTAAAGATGGTTTAAAAATCCATATATACACACACACACACAACTTATATAAACCTTTCAAACCAAATTTCCAAAACAATTTCAAAACTTAAACAAGATATACTATATTCAAACTAAATTTCAACTTCAAAATTTCCTTTCCAAAAGCTTTCCATATTCAATTCAATTCCTTTTCCAAAGCCATTTGGATTTAAAATTCAATCTTCAAAATCATTTCATTATTTGAATAAAATAATATTAAATTCAAAATATCTGTGACTTGACAGATTTTCCGTAAAATCTTTATTTGTGTGTGTGTGGTGTAGTCCAAGGGTTTTACACAAAGCAATATAATATCATCAATCATCACAAATCCAAGCACAACAATATCGATAAGTGGTATAATCTTATAACGCTTTTCTTTATTCACAGATTCTCAGATAAATAATATAAATTCATCACAAATAAATAAATTACATTCATCACAGCTCAAATCAAAATGATTCATATCAAAAAACATCACATCAGGGATATCAAATAATTCAAAGCATTCCATACAATCCAAACATCCATAATAAGATAAAGTAGTCATTTTTTTAAATTAAATCAGATTAATTACTTATGAATAAATTACTAATCCTGGTTAATTAATCATTAATTAATTACAAATCATTTAATTAATTACCCTTTAATCGTTTATTAATTAACCTTTAAAAATAAATTAATTAACCTTTAATCATTAAATAATTAACCTTTAAATATTTAATTATCATTTTAATTAATTAATTACATTAATTAATTAATCCTTAATTAATTACCAATTACTTAATTATTCTTAATTAATTATAATAAGTGATTATTCCAAATCAATTTCATTAATTAATTATCCTTTAATTAATTATCTTTTAATTAATTATCCTCAAATTAATTACCTTAATTAATTAATCACATAAACTAATTATCCTTTAATTAATTATTCTTTAATTACTTGATTAATCAACCCTTAATCATTAATTAATTATCATTAATTACTTTTATCAAGTAATTTACCTTTAAGTAATTAATTACCCTTTAATTACTAATCATTAATTTATCAACCTTTAATTAATTAACGAGTCAACCTTTAATTATTTGAATATCCTTTAAGTAATCAGCTTAAGTAATTAACCTTTAACTACTTACATAAATCAACCTTAAATTAATTACATTAATTAATCAGCTTCTAATTAATTAATTGCGATTGAAAACCTTATTAATAATCCTTTGAAAACAATAATCATTAACATATAATTCATCTTAAAACCTTCAAGTTAATTAATAATCAAAACATTATTTAGGATAAACTATTTATCTTTTTAAAATCTTATTTAAAAAATCCTTGAGATTTAAATCAACATATGAATTAGCTTAAAATTCTTAAGTTAATTAAAACCATGATCTTTTAGTTACTTAAATACACCATTCAAAAATAAACTTAAACTTTAACTAATTAACAAAACTAGTATAAAACATTTAATTAAGAAAGTGTTTTAAACTTGATTAAAATTAAAATTTGAAACCTTGTTTAAATTTTAGAAATCAAAATTTTTTCAACACAAACCCGAGATGGCTCCTAGAAAACCCGAACCCAACTTCGAGTAAAACCCCAAAATACTCGATCCCTTTCCCAAGCCATTCCCTACTCCTTTTCATTTTACTTTTTTTATTTTTAAAAACTTTCTGTTATATAGTTTAACACTCGAACTACCCGATACAAAACTCGAGCTACCACATCAATTACCCGAGAGTAAACCCGAGCTCCCACCTTCTTCTTCAATCAACAACCACTGATACACAATGACACCTGTGCATATGCACCGATGATCGAAAATACTCCGATCGACCTCGCCGTTGCCAACACATCACCGATGATCACCCACGTGCATCTACACCACCCAGATCTACAGAATTGCCAGAGGATCTAGATCGAACTACTCGATTGAATAATGGAACCCATCAATGATGACAAAACCTCCTCTTGCCGGTGATCGCGACCACCAGACATCTCTCCATCACACCCGTAGTTGCATCGTGACTCCATGCGACGGTCCCGCCTGGTCCGATCACTTCATGTTCCCCCACGACCACAAAATTGACCAGAAAACCACATCGACCAAAACTGCTTGAACAATCCTAAATCACTGTCATGCCACCACTACATCATACCAAAAATTCGGCGAACATTTTTCTTGTGAGCATCATCGCCTGATCTTACTCCAGTACCTATCTCGACACACCCCTCACCGCCGATCATCAGCAATTGACAATATACCCAAAATCAATCAACTCACAAATGCACGTGATCTCCAGATTTAAAAATTATGATTTCATCTTTAAAATTCATGTTTTATGAAGGCGAGTAGGATCATGCAATCAAAAATCAAGTTTTGATTAACAAATGTTTTTAACAAAATTTGATTTCACTATGTTTTTAAAATTCCCAGTAAATCCATTCATTTTTAATACTTAGAAGTATTTTTAAAATTTAAATCTTGAAATTTAAATTCTATTTTATTCAAGCATCAAATTCTAAAAGAGATTGAGGAGTAAGATTTTGAGTTTTAAAAACAATCTATGCCTATAACCTATAAGCAGAGGCACACACAAACCTGCACACACACAACTACTTATATATACAACATGCAGCATTTTTACACAATCATTCAAGCATATATACTTCATAACTTCAAGTACAAATCCAAGCGCTAAGATATAAAACAGGTTTAAGTGATTTGCTAACGTGGAAAAGAACAGAAAAAAGAAAACAAGGCTTTGATCTGAAACTGGAATTTGAATCCTTGTTTGATGATTATTGATCTATAGATTGTCTGAGTTGAATGCTTGATTTTTGCATAGTTAAGCTTTGATTTGAACTGAATAGCAACTTGAATTTACTGCATGCTCTTTGATTTTTTTCAAGCTTCCAAGTTGAGGATTGTTTGATTGTATTTGTTTTCCAGGTTTTGAATTTTTCTAAGAGCTTGATATTGATGATCTGAATCTTACTTGCTCAAGTTTGATTTGCTTTGCATTGTTTCAGGTTGATTCAGTTTTGAAATTTGATTCCAGATTGAAGCCTTTAAGTTTTGATTTCCTTTTTCTTTGTTTTGATCTGGTTTCTATTTTCTATTTCGATTATTGTTTTGATTGCCTTACTTTTTAATTCCTGGTATGCTCTTGGTTGTCAGGTTTTATTTTCTTCGCTTTGTATTTCAAATGAAGAGAAAAAAAACTTTTGCTATATATATTCAATAATTCATCTTGACACTTGTATTATTTGCATGGAAACATTATTAACACTTGTTAATGCATGAGTTTATAAATTTACAATTATCACTAACATGTATTGTTATGTCCAAACCCTTATTTTAATTTAATTTATAAATTATATTATAAACCCTTAAGTACTTATGTTTATACTTTTAAACACTTGAAATTTTCACAATAATAATATTTAAATAAAACTTATATTATATTTTCTATTTAAATAAATACATTTTTCTTTATTAACATTTGTACAACCTTTTAAAGAAAAATGATTTTAAAATTTAATTATACATTCACATGTATATAATATCTATTAGAATTTATGCTTTAAATAGCTTTTAGAAATCTACCATATTAAATTTAAATCATAATTTCCAAATATATATATATATATATATATATATTACATATTAGAAAACAAATTTCTATAAATTTAAATATAGAGTTTTCAAATCAAATTCATTTTCAAATATTTATCTTTGAAATTCAAATTCACAATTCAATTTTCAATCAATTTGTATTTATAAATAAATAAACAAACATCTTATTCAATTTGGAAAAAATCAGATTAATTCACAATTAAATCCAAAAATTTATATACATTGTCAAATTAAATTTGACTCAAAAATCGGGATCGTTACAGATTCCCCCCTAAGAAAATTTCGTCCTCGAAATTTGTTAAATAGGGAGATAATAAAGAATAGATGATCATATATAGATAGAGAAATAGTTTTCCATATCAAACCGAAATATTTATTCTGCATTTGGCTTACCGAATCAGAATATCATCAATACATACGAGAACGGTCTCATTAATATTACACAAGATACTCGAGTCATCAGATCTATGAAATGTGCAGGGGCATTGATTAGTCCAAAGGGATAACTAACCACTCGTAGAATATATCTAGACCCAAAGAATAGACAACGGATACAATTCAATTTAACTTCATATTTCATTAATAAATTTATTCCAAATGAATTTCAAATTCATTGAAGTTAAAAACAAAAAGCTGATAGGGAACCGACAAAGAGAATATGAAATAGGAATTAGAACCTTTTCTACAACGATTCGCAGGGCCATCATCACACCAAAGCTTCTCCATCGAGCTGCCACAAAGCCATCAAAGAATTGATGATCAAAGAGATTGATAGAGAAAAGATTGTTTCCTTGTTATTGTAGGGTATTGACCAATTGTAGTGGTACTTCCATGTCCCCCATCTCATCCTCTTCTTGCACTCACAATCACTATTAGTGAATAGTAAGAGAATTTACTGAGGCATACAGACGGATATCTTAGGGAACACTCATTCTAGGGCATTTATATCCCTATCTCTAATGAGTCACCTAATGTGTTATACTCTTGAGCTAAATTTTTTGCTTAACCTTCAGCTCTGATACCAAATGTAATGACTGTAGCGACCCGGCTTCCTATCTCCAGGAAGACGCATCACTAATTAAGAAAGAAACGGATAGAAGAAGAAAAGAAAGAGAAAGAAGAAACACAACAACAACAACAAATAACTCACAGCGGAACGAATGAAATATAATATATCACATAAAATATTACATGGTATCATAATACATAAGAGTACACAATATATACAACACAAATTAGACAGTTATAAACATCTGTCTAACTATACAACTCAAGTACACAAGATACAGATACAACACAAACACAGCGGAACCATAATATATCTACACGTGGAAGCCTCCTGCTCCATATCTCCTCCAGAATTTGTCAAGCAAACCTGATTCCCTCGACTACTCATACATAATATGAGTACCCAAGAGTTTAATAAAATAGAAAATAAACACTCGGGTAAGACAGGGGTCTGGTGTGAGTAAACAGGTTAAAATTGCTTAACTTTAGAAAAACCTTTGAAAAGAAAAGGTATCACGTAAGACTTCCCACACATAAACATGGAAAAGTTTTTACCTTACGCTAACCAAAACATTTGATAGGAAATCCAGTGATATTATAATAGTGTCTAGGGTTTTCAAGTAAATAAGAAATAGCCGAAATTGTTACATTTATTAAATTCCAACTACTAGCCACAAACGTGGGTAATACAAACAAAACTGTAGGGTCTCGTAGGAAGAATGGGTTTCCATCAATGGCTGGGCAACCGGGGTACCGCCCGTCACAGTATGTGGCCTAGATCAACGTATCAAGGATTACGCCCAATCCCCTGCATCATAAAGCCGGGACCACCCCTTACTGGACAATCCCGAGTGAGATCACCCCGTGGTTGGCGCGACCAACCGCCCACAAAGCCGAAATAAATGGACATCTAGACAGAAATGACCTCACCCTAAAATGGGTGCTACCCACCTAGCCTTGCTGCACCTCCCCTGTTTTAGCCATTACCGGGTTGATGAGGCTTGAGGCTGCGATTACCTTTATAGAACACATCAATCTTAGAATGCTCATCGTCCACCTGACGATGTTCTGAAAGCATTCAATCCATACAAGTTCGTTCCAGGTTCGAACGAAACCGAAGGCACTATCTCGTTGCACTCATTTTGGAATCACTCTCAGAGTCAATGACCATAGCCCTTGCACTCTGAATCACCATCTCGAATCTATAAGTACTATTTCCGTCAAACTCATCACGGAATCACCTCCAGAGTTATACTGACGAATAGTTCTTACACCTCGAGTCTTCACTAAGCTCCACTTGGATTAACGACCTAACGTTTAATTGGAATCGATGTGGTTTTCGGATATCCAAATATGGAAACCTAATCCCGATCTCATCGAATCCAAACGCCATTTTAATGTCCAAGTTGTTTTAAGGGTTTAAACATTTAACTTATATTCAGGATGATATAAACAAATAGGTGAATCACATTATCACAATAGATAATTCATATCAACCATTCAACTCACAAAGCAGCATATCACATAACAGAGATATACAAATCATCCAGTATCAACCAATCACCTAATATCAATCATCAAATATCAATCACCAAATATAAATCAATCATTTTAACCAATCATCCAAAGCAGAATTGATTAACTCTTAATCAATTGGATTGCCAAAATCCTTCCTTATTTATTTATTCCAAATAAATAAATTAATCATCTCTTAATGATCTTCTTTAATTAATCTCCTTTGATAAATCATCCTTTAATTATATTCAAGTAATTAGCCTTATCCATATTCAGTAATTAACCTTTAATTACTATCATTAATTAATTAACTATGATTAATTATATTAAACCTCAATTAATTACAATTAATTAATCACACTTAAATTAAAACCTTTTATTAATCAACCTTGATTAACTCATTAATTAATGATCCTTATTAATTAATAATTAACTTGTAATTAATAAAACAATTAACTTGTAATTAATCATCTCATTAATCATAAACAGTAATTAACAATTTATAATTACTTATCTTAATTAATTAACTTCTTTAATTAATTAATTAGATTAACCCTTTGATTAATTAATCTAATTAATTAATCTCTAGTTGCTTCATTAAGTGATTATTAATCAATTAAATTAATAAATAATCCTTAATTAATTACATTTTAAATTAATTACCCTTAGTAATTAATCTTAAATTTAATCTCATTCATTAATTAATTAATCACATTAATTAATTAACTAAAATAATTAAGTAATTAACTCTTAATTACTTACATAAGTAATTATCTTCTGATTACTTTTATTAACAAATCTTGATTACTCTCTTAATTAATTACTTAACAAGTAATTAATCCCATCATTAATGATCCTTAATTCTTAATTAATTAATTACTCCATAATTAATTAACTTCAACAATTATATTAATTAACTCCTTAACATCAAGTGATTAACCATTAATCACTTCCACTTAATTACATTCATGAGTAATTTCCCACTAATTACTTCCATAAGTAATTACCATTCTTAATTACATTCAATAATTAACCATTAATTATTTATTAAGTAATTACACTTAATTAATCCATAATTAAGTGATTATTTAAAATTAAATAAACAATTAACTAATTATTTAAAAATTAATTAATTAATTAACTTCTTATATTTAAATACCCTTAATTAATTAAGAAAACATTAATCTTAATTAACAAATCATATTTATTAAGTATTCCTTAGTTCATAACAAAATAATTTAACCTTAATCATCATCAAAATTTTATTATTTAAATAAATCAAATCTAAATAACATGAAGAAAAATTATTTTACGGGTTTACAAATTTATAACAATAACCTTATTGAAAATAAAACATTTAGAAATCACTTTGAAATTTAAAAATAATTCAATCTTCAAATTTAGACTTATTCATTTTCAAAATAATTTAAAAACTTAGTTTTTACAACATTATTTAAAGTCTACTTAAAAAATTTGATTTAATAATTCAAATTCAAATTATTCTTTTAAATTAAAATTCAAAATTTAATTAAATTAATTATTTCCAAAAGAAATCATTTTAAACACTTTAAATTTGAAAAATAAATTCAATTAACATTTAAAATGTTTGATTTATTTTTATTTCAAAAAACAAACTTTAACTTGAATATTTATTTTCTTTTTGAAAGACTTGGTTTGATTTTATTTATTAACAACAAGTTAATTTACAACTTAACATTATACAGAACAACTAAAAACAGCAACCTAAAAACACTCGAGCAAAACACGACAATCAACCCGAGCCTGCCCCGAGTAAACCCAGCTACCTCCCTTCTTCGAGTCAAACCAGAGAAAATACGAGAGCAACTTCGGTTTAAACCCTTCTCCCCCAATCTTCCATTTCCCAGTGCACATGAACGTGCATGGTGCACCTACCCATCACCCTCCTGCCAAACTTGGTCGTCGTGATCATCGACGTCGATCACTCGATCGCGTGCGAACCTGAATTCGAGCCTAGATCGAAGAATTCGAACTCGAGACAAATTTCGACCCCTAAGCTTGAAACTACAGCAACATCTCGAACACAAATCCCAACGCCGCCGACAATCCCAACACCGATGAACCTCGTCGACGCCCATATCAACATGCCACAACCACGAGCTTCAACACCCCCACGTCGCGATCGACTCCGGCACCATATCCAAGTTTCAAATCCCTCTACAGCCAAGCCGAAACAAAGAACTGACTAAAACCCTAATTCCTTCAAATTCGAACAATCCAGCAAATGGAAAATTCCAATTGCATTTTTCCCAACATGTACAACCTAAAAACAAGTTTCAATCAAAAATCTAGCTTCAAACATCAAGTTGTTCTTCAACAAGTCACCAAAGTCCCCAAATCGAACAAACCCAAATATCTCACTAATTACACAATTAAAAATTATGATACAAGCACTAAAAATCATAATTTCCCAATTGTAATTCAATTATAAAATCAAAACTAGAATTTGAATTCATAAATTTTTGCCCACGTTTGATTTTTTTTACTGTAATTTGACAAATATGAATTAACCATTCATTTTAAAATCCTATAACTATTTTTAGATGATAAATTACGTGATTACAAACAACTTCCGTTTACAAATCAAAGTCCAGTTCGTATTCAAAATCAAGTTATTGAAATTATTATAGGATTTGAAACTGTTTTATAAACACAGTAACAATTCTTTACTTTACAGGTATTCAATATACTCAATTCAACATGCATTCAATTTAAAACAAATATTTCATATAACACCATAATATCATCACAAAATCAAGATGAAATCTAGAATCAAACTGTTTTTAAAATTCCATTTACTCACCTGTTCATTTTGCAGAGCAGATTTTAACTTATCATTCCAGGCTTGAACAACTTTAATTTGAAAAATGCTTTATGAAGAAATTGGTCCCATGCATGCTTCAAATTTGTTGAGCTGCAGATGAGTTGCTGTTGAAAACCCCTTTTGAATTGCAGCCTTTAAATTTGCAGGTTGAGGATTTTAATTTTGCTTCAGATTTTACCTTAGATTTAAAGTTGTTGTTTTGATCATCGCAAATTTAAAATTTGCTTTTGCTTTTTGGTTTAAACTTCATATTTGAGAAATAGTTTTCTGTTTTGAGAATTTTTTTACAAGATTTTGATTTTGAAGATTTTCTTTGTTTCAGCTGAAAATAGATTGAAGAAGAGATGAAAATGGATTATGTTATGGTTTTATTAAAAATTTAAAGAAAGTGAATTTCAAAATAAAGACATTTGTAAATTAAACTTACACTTGTCATTTTATTTGCTTAATAGCTTACAAGTGTTAAAGATCTTTGCAAATTGTTTTTAAAACCTTATAAAAATAATAATTATAAATTATATCAATGTAATATGGATATTTGTATTTATGAAATGTTTTTTTATGCATATGAAATGTTTTTATGTTAATAAACTTTGAATTTTAGATAAATATACAAGTTTAAATCCTTCAAAAAAATATTATAAAGCTAGTTATAATACAAATAAATCTTTATACATGTAATTTAAAATCTTAAACATCTATATATATATATATATATATATAAATTTATAATCATTTATTTTTAAACATTCTAAAGAAAATAAAATTTATTTAAATCCTTTTTAAACTATCATATTTAAAATAACAATTATCTTATATTTGAAAACAATTGAATTAAACTTAAATTTACTTTTGAAAAATATTAATTTTAAAACAAAGCTTTAAATTATAATTCATACACATATATATTATTAACAGATTAAATTTTAAAACAACTCCAAATTATAACATATACATACATATATATTACAATTTGAAAAAATCATCTTTATTTAAAAAAAAAGATCTTCTATTCACAATATATATCAAATATATATATTATAAATAGAATAAAATTTTATTAGCTTTGAAAAGAATAAATCTCATCAATTTTAAATTGATAGAAAGATATTGACTAAAATTACCAGATTAAATATTTATTATCCTTTAAAAAATTAAATTTACCAATTTAAATTAAAATTATAAAGAGAAATTATCAAACCAATTTAATTATTAATTCAGATTATTAAATTGATATTGCCTGAAATTCCGGGTCGTTACAATGACCCTGACTCGACCTTCGAAAATTGGCACCCAAATACATCACCCGTATTCGAACGCCGCAGATTCAAACGCCGAATCTGATTCGCCGGAGCTTATAACACATTAAGTACAATAACACAGCGGAAGAAAATGAATAATTTATATTGATACACAACAGATACAACATTGAATACAATATCTGATACAAATGATTATCAATATCAGAGATACAAGACAACAACGGAAATATAGCACCAAATGGTCTTCCAAAGGATAGAAAGAAAGATAGAATCCAAAACTGCATTCCAATCCAAAGCTCTAAAGATCTCCAAGCTATAATCTTGAACCACCATCATCCCATTGTATTAAGCAAGGTCAGTCCCGAATGTTGAAGTGAAATAAATGCGATTGCCAATCCAAAGGCTGGATGATATCGAACCTATGTCTACTATTTGACTATCTGAAATTCTAACTCTAGGCTGCCCGTGTGGAAAATTGTCGGCACTCAGAGTTTAGAAAGGGAACAGTATACTCCAGGTCATTCATGGGATTGGTGTGAGCAAACAAAAACAATTTTCTTTAAACAGAAACAAACAAAAAGAATTTGATAGAAATCCGCAATGCTTTTGGGAAAATGAAACTACCATAAGGCCTCCCGCCACACCCACAATGCAAACTCACAATTGGAGGAGATTTCTCCTTATGATAGTCAAACATGCTTGATACGAAAAAATCCTTTTTAAATTATTATTAGTGCATAGTGGAAAATATTTTGAAAGTATAATATTAATCTTAGCCAGCATAGACATTTCGTACTATGTCTACTATAGCTACCAATTAAACGGTGGGTCACCACCATAAGTAAAAGGCAGGTTATACAACTAAAACTGTACATGGCGCGTACTGTTTTTTTGGATTTCCAACAAATGGTCAGGCTAAGGAACTTCCTATTGCCACATGGGTATGCCTCTGGAGGGACGCCCCGAGAACCTAACTGGATCTTTGCCAACACAAGGCCGACTTACTCCTGTAACTAGGTAACTACTACACGAGTATGCCATCCCCCGGTCGTTACCGACCTTTATCCGAGCGCTCAACACCAACAACCACAAAGTAAAAAATTTGCAGCAACCACATAAGTTAAGTATCCGTGCTTTATACCATGATACCACCCATTTCCAGAAGGAAATGGACATACCCTAAAGGGAACGACCCTCATAACCTTGCTGCATTCTTCTTGTTTCGACCATTTCCGGGGTGTGAGGTCCGGATGAGGTCACGTCCACAAAGTTACGCTTTTCACAAAAGCCATGCTTTGGTCAACAAATGATCAGCAGCACTTTGCATGCCACATTACCAAATTGGGAATGTATCACTAGTAACCATCAACTACATAACGTCTGAGCTCGTACATCTCAGAGAAGAGTGTATAAGAGAATAAATTCTCTGCCACTAAACAGAAATGTATTTGATAGAAACCAGTTTTACATCTCAAAGTGTAATGTCAGACACATATCCATACAAGTCTGTTCCGGGTTCGAACAGAACCGAAGACACTTCACAAAGAAGCCCTTGCAAATCCGGGTATTCACAATCCCGATTGAACTCCCTATCATATATGGAGAACTCTATACCAGAGCCATGATGCAGAGACATTCGACAGGTAATCCTTTCGTTCTCAAAAATATCTGGTCTTCACCATCGGTCTTCAAAGGCTATCTGTAACATCATATCATTATTTGGAATGGGTTATATGACACAAAGTCCTCTTTCGGCTAAACCGAATAATGAGCGTTTATTTTAAAAGCATATGGATATAGTGGGATCTTAGTTAAGTCACAACTTAAAGCCCAAAACCTTTCTTTTGAATGGTTTTAAACAAATTTCCACTTTCAATCTTTTCAAAATAAAATATTCACCTTTTAATCTTTTAAACAAAAGATTTGCATTTAAAGTCCACTTTAATTTGAAACAAGGTTCACCAATCTTTCACAAAGATCCATTCATAGCTTTCAAAACTATTTACAATTCAATCACACAGCTTGAAATCCTTTCAACAAAAACTGGAAATTCTTTCGTTATATGAAAGCCATTATTATTTGAAAACAAATGCTTTTCGTTTCGGAAAAATCCGATCAAATATACACAAGTTAAAGCTTTTAAAGTATATACTTGGGTTAGATTTAAATTTCTAAAATCATACTTTTAATATACTTTAAATATGTTTAAAAAATCCATATATATATACATACACAGCTTGTATAAACCTTTCAAACCAAATTTCCAAAACAATTTCAAAACTTAAACAAGATATGTACTATTCAAACTAAATTTCAACTTCAAAATTTCCTTTCCAAAAGCTTTCCATATTCAATTCAATTCCTTTTCCAAAACCATTTGGATTCAATATTCAATCTTCAAAATCATTTCATTATTTGAATAAAATAATATTAAATTCAAAACATCTGTGACTTAACCGATTTCTCGTGATATCCATATTTGTGTGTGTGGTGTAGTCCAAGGGTTTTACACACAGCAATACAATATCATCAATCATCACAAATCCAAGCACAACAATATCGATAAGCGGTATAATTATATAATACTTATCTTCATTCACAGTTTCTCACATAAATAGTATAAATTCATCACAGATAAATAAATTACATTCATCACAACTCAAATCAAAATAATTCAAATCACAAAGCATCACACATCAGGGATATCAAACAATTCAAATCATTCCATACAATCCAAACATCCATAAATAAGATAAATTAGTCATCTGATTAAATTAAATCAGATTGATTACTTATGAATAAATTACTAATCATGGTTAATTAATCGTTAATTAATTACAAATCATTTAATTAATTACCCTTTAATCATTTATTAGTTAACCTTTAAAAATAAATAAATTAACCTTTAATCATTAAATAATTAACCTTTAATTATTTAATTATCCTTTAATTAATTAATTACATTAATTAATTCATCCTTAGTTAATTACCATTTAATTAATTATTCTTAATTAATTATAATAAGTGATTATCCCTAATCAATTTCATTAATTAATTAACCTTTAATTAATTATCCTCAAATTAATTACCTTAATTAATTATCCTCAAATTAATTACCTTAATTAATTAATCACATAAATTAATTATTCTTTAATTAATTATTCTTTAATTACTTGATTAATCAACCCATAATCATTTATTAATTATCACTAATTATTTTCATTAAATAATTTACCTTTAAGTAATTAATTACGCTTTAATTACTCATCATTAATTTATCAACCTTTAATTAATTAATGAGTCAGCCTTTAATTATTTGAATATCCTTTAAGTAATCACCTTAAGTAATTAACCTTTAACTACTTACATAAATCAACCTTAAATTAATCACATTAATCAATCAGCTTCTAATTAATTAATTGCCATTGAAAACCTTATTAATAATCCTTTGAAAATAATAATCATTAACATATAATTCATCTTAAAACCTTTAAGTTAATTAATAATCAAAACATTACTTAAGATAAACTATTTACGTTTAAAAATCTTATTTAAAAAATCCTTGAGATTTAAATCAATATATGAATTAGCTTAAAATTCTTAAGTTAATTAAAACCATGATATTTTAATTACATAAATATAACATTTAAAAATAAACTTATTTAAAATAAATAATTAAAACACTTTAACTTAATTAATTAAAAATAATTATTTTAAAAATTTAACTAATTAACAAAACTAGTGTAAAACATTTAATTAAGAAAGTGTTTTAAACTTGATTAATTTAAAATTTGAAGCCTTATTTAAATTTTAGAAATCAAAATTTGTCAACACAAACCCGAGATGACTCCCAGAAAACCTGAACCCAACTTCGAATAAAACCCCAAAATACTCTACCCTTTTCCCGAGCCATTCCCTACTCCTTTTCATTTTACTTTGTTTTATTTTAAAAACTTTTTGTTATATAGTTTAACACTCGAACTACACGATACAAAACTCGACCTACCACATCGATTACCCAAGAGTAAACCTGAGCCTCCCACCTTCTTCTTCAACCAACAACCATCGATACACAATGACAACTGTGCATATGCACCGACGATTGAAACTACTCCGATCGACCTCGCCATTGCCAACACATCACCGATGATCACCCACGTGCATCACAACCATCCAGATCAACAGAATCGCCAGAGGATCAAATCGAACTACTCGATTGAATAATGGAAACCATCACCGATGAAAAAACTGCCTCTTGCCGGCGATCCGGACCGCCAGGCATCTCACAATCACATCCGTAGCTGCATCGCAACTCCACGCGACGATCCCCCTGGTTCGATTACCTCAAGTTCCCCCACAACCACACAATTGACCAGAAAACCTCATCGACCAAAACTGCTTGAACGACCCTAAATCATTGTCGCGCCATCACCACGGCGTACTAAAAATTCGACGAACATTTTTCCTGTGGCCATCATCACCTGATCTTACTCCAATACCAATCTCGACACACCCCTCGCCGCCGATCATCGACAATTGACAATATACCCAAAATCGATCAACTTACAAACGCACGTGATCTCCAGACTCAAAAATTATGATTTTATCTTTAAAATTCATATTTTATGAAGGCGAGTAGGATCATGCAATCAAAACTCAAGTTTTGATCAACTAAATTTTTTAACAAAATTTGATTTCACTGTGTTTTTAAAATTCCCAGTAAATCCATTCATTTTTAATACTTAAAAGTATTTTAAAATTTAAATCTTGAAATTTAAATTCCATTTTGTTCAAGCATCAGATTCTAAAAGAGATTGAGGAGTAAAATTTTGAGTTTTAAAAACAATCTATACCTGTAAACTATAAACTTAGGCAAGCACAAACGTGTGCACACACAGCTACTTATATATACAACATGCAGGCATTTTTACACAGTCATTCAAGCATATACATATATACTTCATAACTTCAAGTACAAATCCAAGCACTAAGATATAAAACAGGTTTAAGTGATTTGCTCACCTGGAAAAGAACAGAAAATAGAAAACAAGGCTTTGATCTGAAACTGGAATTTGAATTCTTGTTTGATGATGATTGATCTATAGATTGTCGGAGTTGAATGCTTGATATTTGCTTAGTTAAGCTTTGATTTGAACTAAACAGCAACTTGAATTTACTGCATGCTCTTTGATTGTTTTCAAGCTTCCAAGTTGAATATTGTTTGATTGTATTTGTTTTCCAGGTTTTGAATTTTTCTAAGAGCTTGATATTGATGATCTGAATCTTACTTGCTCAAGTTTGATTTGCTTTGCATTGTTTTAGGTTGATTCAGTTTTGAAATTTGATTCCAGATTGAAGCTTTTAAGTTTTGATTTCCTTTTTCTTTGTTTTGATATGGTTTGTATTTTTTATTATTGTTTTGATTGCCTTACTTTTTATTTCCTGGTTTGCTCTTAGTTTCCAGGTTTTATTTTCTTTGCTTTGTATTTCAAATGAAGAGAAATAAAACTTTTTCTATATATGTTCAATAATTCATCTTGACACTTGTATTATTTTCATGGCAACATTATTAACACTTATTAATGCATGAGTTTATAAATTTACAATTGTCACTAACATGTATTTTTATGTCCAAACCCTTATTTTAATTTAATTTATAAATTATATTTTAAACCCTTAAGTACTTATGTTTATACTTTTAAAAACTTGAAATTTTCATAATAATAATATTTAAATAAAACTTATATTATATTTTCTATTTAAATAAATACATTTTCGTTTATGAACATTTATACAACCTTTTAAAGAAAAATGATTTTAAAATTTAATTATACATACACATGTATATAATATATATTAGATTTTATCCTTTAAATAGCTATTGAAAATCTACCATATTAAATTTAAATCATAATTTCCAAAGAAAATATATATTACATATTAGAAAACAAATTTCTATAGATTTAAATATAGAGTTTTCAAATCAAATTCACACTTCAATTTTCAATCAATTTATATTTATAAATAAATAAACAAACACATATCTTATTTAATTTGGAAAAATCAGATTAATTCACAATTAAATCTAAAATTTTATATACATTATCAAATTCAATTTGACTCAAAAATCGGGATCGTTACAGTATCGAACCACAGACATGGATCATTACCCATCCATAAGACCTTCTTATGGAGTTTTCTAACCATATTGGGATGAAGCGACATATCATTAGCTTTGTGTTTCCAAACTTATTTGCACAGCTATGAGCTTGTTTCTGAGTCTAAATAATGGATCGGTGGAAGAGTAGAGTTGCTAACTTCTAGTGCTCGAGACGTCCGATAGTAAACAATAGGCTAGTGACCTATGGAGCTTGGAATAAACTTTTGGCATCAAGAATAAGTAGTATCCCTAATGGAAATGCCAATATGTTTATTCGAAGTGGTTACGACGATGGTTATTCCAATGTCTATAAGCCTAATGGTGGGGATCTGTACATTTATGACGTCAACTCACTCTACCCATACGTTATGAAAAATTACCTAATGTCGGGGTCACCTAGTCCATTCCGATCTAGGATAGGCGGCTAATACTAATCTTATAACTGCAGTAGTCATTATTTGACCAATCGGCTTGACATGTTGAGAATAGCATTCTCAACATTCTCAGCAGCACGCGAAGTGGTGGGTCGATCCCTTCTCGGAGCCATGGTAGAAAGCACTTATGTACATTTTTTGAAAATCAAAGTAGTTAAAAATTCCAAAAACGAAGAAAAATGGATCTATCTCTTGGATTTAGGCAATCTAATAGTAGATGATGGATCCAAACAGACTGGTAATCAATTCTCAATGAAAACACCAAAATGTGGCACCAACACCCAAAGATTAAGTAGAGAAAAAAGTGATGAAAAGTAAATTAAAATGAGCAAAAACAGAACAACATACATTTATAGTGGTTTGGCCAATCATTTCCTATGTCAACTTGAGAATTTTCTTGATGATATAGTTGTTTTAATAGTGTTATTTCTATCGTTCGGTACCACTTCACAGGCAATTACAAGAGATTATGAAAAAACTGCAAGAGTTTTCAAAAAGATCCCCAAAATGATGCCCCTTCATTCCTACTTATAGCTGTAGGTCGCCGAGAAAAACTCTAGCATGCCCTCCTCCACGTTCTCCATGATCTAATAGCAATTATATTCAAAAATACGAGGCCTTGTCACTAAACAACCATAGTCGGTACCGGGCCATAGGCATGGATCGATACCCATCCGTAAGACCTTCTTATGGAGTTTTCTAACCATTTTGGGATGAAGCGACATATCGTTAGCTTTGTGTTTCCAAACTTATTTTCACTACCATGAGCTTGTTTCTGAGTCTAAATAATGGATCGATGGAAGAGTAGAGTGGCTAACTTCTAGTGCTCAAGATGTCCGATAGTAAACAATAGGCTATTGACATGTGGAGCTTGGAATAAACTTTTAGCATCAAGAATAAGTAGTACTCCTAGTGGAAATTCCGATATGTTTATTTGAAATGGTTACTACGGTGGTCTTTTCGATGTCTGTAAGCCTTATGGTAAGGATCTAGTCTTTTTTGACGTTAACTCACTCTACCCATACGTTATGAAAAATTACCCAATGCCGGGGTCACCTAGTCCATTTTGATCCGGGATAGGCGGCTAATACTAATCTCATAAGTGCAGTGGTCGTCATTTGACCAATCGGCCCGGACACCAGATCGCTCGTGCCCACCCAAACTATGATCAGATCCTAGATGATGGAACCCTAGGAGAGCCCCGACTCCAACAATCGTCCATATACGATCCATACTAGATCTGACCAACTTCTCATCCTACCTCCTTTACGTTCTTGATAGCTAATTGTTTTGTTTCGGTAGAGTCTTTCAGTGGCATGTTTCGGTCCTCTTCCCCATTCTTAGAAAAAGTGAGCTACAAGTTCAGGTAAAAGATACTATCATTACTGCCTGGACGATTAGACATCCAACCTGTAATCGCAACGACCCAATTACATGAGCGGAGCTCTACCAACTGAGCTATATCCCCCTAAGCCAAGTGGAGTATGCATGAAGAGTCATGATTATATCAAATTAAGGAAGTACTAATAATGGTAGAGACACTATTACTGATTTAATGACTTCTATAAGAAATCCTAACATGAGTGAAATTAGAATGGTTTGAATAATATCCACAAATATCACCAAAAACATTCTTAAAATACTCCTGCGAGAGCGTTTTATTGAAAACGTTCGGAAACATCAGGAAAGTAGGCCTTATTGTTCCGATGAAAAAAGAACCTATAATTAGCTTTTTGGGAAATTTCCAAACGAATAATTTCAACGAATTCTTTCAATTTCCTATTTTACTATGTTTAACTCTATGTATTCCTCTATCCGTAGAATACATTAAATGTACAAAAATGGATATAATAGAGTTTCTGTTATTCGTATTAACAAGTCTAGGAGGAATGTTTTTAAGTGGTGCTAACTATTTAATAACTATCTTTATAGCTCTAGAATGTTTCAATTTATGTTCCTGAAAAAGAGAGAAGGCCAACTTCCAACTGCCTTCAACTATTGAGTAGCAAGTGGTTGCTATTGTGCAAGACTATGATTGTTTAGCGGATTAGGTTCACCTTGTAACCTTCGCTATCTATACTCTTCTTCGATCTTTCAAAGAAGAATTTCCACGGAGTGTAATAGAATATACCGAGTTCCATCAATTAGAGAACTCAATGGAATATTGTTATTCGTAAATTGTTCATTTGACTCGATATTTCTTTTCAATCAGCAAAAGCATAGCTTTTTATATGTACAGTTGGGTGCCTAGGTATCCATCGTAAACGTTTCCTCGTTTGAACCTTGCTATTAATGTTAAGGGTATGCCATCCTAAGGTGTTGCTAAATGGAAGGCACCATGTATCAAGGGTGCCAAAGCAATGATTCAGACTCCTAGGTTCTATCTTGTCTTGGCCCTAATGGGTGGGCAGGTAAGTCTACCCGACAGAAGACCCCCGATAGGGCACACCTTGGTGTAAAAGGCTCCATTTCCACCACTGGAACAAAAGACATCATAAAAAGTGAAACGAAAGAAGAAAGGGTGTATGAAGAAGAAGAAAATTTTGAATTGTCGAAGCAAGAACTTTATATGAGAGTAGAAGCCCCAAAAGGGGAATTAGGAATTTATTTGATAAGAGATAGTAGTGTTTTTCCTTGTAGATGGAAAATTCATCCAATAGGTTTAATCAATTTGCAAATTCTCCCTTAACTAGTTAAAATAATGAAATTGGTAAATATCATGATGATATTAGGTAGTATAGATATCATTATGGGAGAAGTTGATCGTTGAAATGATTATTGATATGATAGAAGCGAAATTGCAAGCTAAAAATTCTTTTTAGATCAGTATCTTTAAAACAAGTCTGTGGACTAATATGGATAATTCATTAGATACTTTTTATGAATGTCAACTAAGTATCGTAAGTAAATTGATCCCAGTTGTTCAATCATTTGATAACCTGTGTCATTCTTTGACAAAGGATCATATGAGTCAGACTCGATAGGCTTTGATCAAAAATAGAATCTGAGGCATTAGCTGGCCTGTGAGGACGCGACTTTGGTAATAGGATCTTAGCTGATGCATATTCTCGCTAATTTACACATCTTCAAGGGGACCTGCCTCGAAGAAGAAGCTCAAGGAGAAATAAGAAGGTCAAGCCGACCAATCCAAACTAAGGGATGTGGAGTTATTACCATATTGGAGATCAATAAAAATTAATGGACAGTTAGGAACACCAAGGTACACAAAAGATTAGTAATGGGGATAATTTAAGATAAAAAAAGATTTTTTTTACATAAAGCTTTGGATAAAAAGAATCATAATGAGGACTTCAAGTTGGTAGAAATGACCAAGTAGTACTTCTCTACGATTTCGAGTATGCTCCTACTCACTGAGCCCTCCCTGCAATTGCTTTCTAACACGAAATGTAGAGTCTTTTCTTTGTTGCACAGTCAAATAAAACATAGATATGCTCTTTCAAGCTAAACTAGTTGCGTTCAAATGCCAACCCTTCTCAACCGAAGTTGTCCTCTTCCCCAGACCTGAGCCTTATATAAAATGGCCGCGAAAAAATTTAAATTCTTTATAATATAAGACTTTTTTCTAGAGAATTATTTATCTTTCCCAAGATACATACATAAAAAATATTTTGTATCGTTGAGTCAATGACTATTCATGATTCCATATTGAATCAATTGCATACCGTTTCAATATAAAATTTAAAATGAGAGGAGTGTTATGGTAAAACGTCGTCAATCTTTCCATTTTACATACCCATTTCTTAGGGAAAGTACTCCAACTATATTTGAAAATGAATTGGTCATCCAATGATGAAAGCATTGATTTTGGCTTCTTGCTATAGTAGGAATACTTGTCCGAAATCGCCAGTTGGGTTGGTCCAACCAAGAAAGGCATGGGAGTAGAGAGGCGTTGCTTGGGATAAGTAAAGCTTGGCAAGTAACCTAATGGTGTTATTTTTTTTACTACTAGGAAATAACATTGATATCCTCCACTCGTGCCCAAGCTCGTCTAGGAGCTAGATTCGCCTTAATTGTTTGTCTCTTTCCTGAGCTACACGTTAGCTTCAGCTATTTCAAGAGCTTGTTGAGCCTCTTGTGGATCAATGTCAGTGCTCGTCTCTGCATCATTTCCTAAAATGGTGATTTCATTATTACCTATTCTAGCAAATACACCCATCAAGGCTACCATTTACCATTGGTCGTTAAGACGTATTCTCAAAAGACCTAGATCGATGGAAGGCACTCTATAATTCCATGATTCCTTTTTTGAGTAAGAACCTTAGCAGGTCAAAAGGCATCCTTTTCTTATATACTAGGGCCTTCGAGTAATAGTTACTCTTTCCCATGTTTGGTGATTGCCTGATTGCTGGACTCGGCGGCTCTCCTAGGGTTCCATCATCTGGGATCCCTGGGGAAGAGGATCAAGTTGGCCCTTTTGAATAGCTTGATGCACTATCTCCTTCAACCCTTTGCTTTAAGCGAAAATGTGGAAAAAGGAAGGAAAATCCATGGACCAACCCTATCATCTCCACCCTATAGGAACTACGAGACCGCCCCAAGGACACCTTCGGCATCCAGCAGTCACGGACCGACCACAGACCCCGTTCAGTAAGTGCAGTGCATTAGCTGTTTGCTCTCTTGTTAGGCAGTAAGGGTCGGAGAAGGGCAATCACTCGTTCAATGGATTGATGTACTTTTTCTACCGCATGTACATTCCCATAATGATGGCGTTTCTCCAAAATAAAATTTTGTTTTTCAGTATCTTGGACTAACCATCCTTTAGAAGGTATTGTTAAAAGATCATCAATCCCTAATGAATTAGATGTAGCAATGACTTTTGGAAAATGGAGTGATTCTGAGGAGATCCTATGGATCGGCACCGATCCATAGCGATGGATTGGTACCGAACAATCAGATTTATGGATCGAGTTGTGGAATTTTTGGATGGACTTGGCTTTTGTCTTATAATCTTGGTTATACAATTTTTAGGCTTTACGTCTATCTCTCCAGGCTTTCTACCTCGATAGCTTTGAAGTTCTATCCGTTAAATTAGCCTGAATATTGTCTAGTCAAAAGGCTGGGTAACGTAACCTTTTCGTAACCAAATATTTCTCGAAATTCTTTTTGAACATTTCCAAATATTTTACAAAAGACAATCAAAAAAATGAAGTAAAATAGAGAAGTACAAAAATTATTTTTAAATAAATTATCATAGAAAATCCATAAAGGTCATATTAAAATTCAATTTTTGAATCAAAACCATTTTTCAAATCCAAACAGCAAAAAATAGTATATCAAAATACTAAAATGAGGCCTAGAGCTACCATTGTACTTAACCAATTCTATTACTACCTCTATTGCTAGAAAGGTTCGACTTTTAACTGCTATTAATATCATATCCAATATGGCCAACTACCAACTTTTCATTCAATAATTTATACAACAAATGTGTACATGGAATTAAAATCAACATACACAACTAAAATATAAAATCATAAGGTGAGAAATCCAAATTTCTCTACACAATTCCCTGTATTTCACTTAAAATGTCATTCACTTTTCAAAGAGGAAATTCAAAAAAATTAAACCAGTAAATCTGTCAGGCATAAAAACAATAATTTTTATCTACTATATATCATTGTATTATTCAATTAAAGTGAGTTAGATCACCAAAATTCCAGTAGGCCCCAAAGCGTTCTAATATTAGCTCAAAATTTTATTTGCTCCAAAGTCAATGAAACAAATTCCAGTACATGGGTATCACTCCTATAAGCCCAGTATAAAATATCGTGTCTCAATTGGACCTCATATGAGAAAGTTATTCAATTTATAATATTTGAGAATTAAATTATTTAATTAAATAAACTAATTCCAATCCCCTTCTTCCCTAAATCCAACCCTCGTTGTTCATGCCTGTACACATATCGACTTCCACCATGCATGCGTGCTCTAACTTCCCCCACACTCCCGAAATCGCCAACCGACTTCGCCAAGCACTCTCTCATCGCGTGAGCATCACGACCCTCGCCATCATGTCAAGCTCGCATCTCCGCCTTCCATCGCGACCTGGGACTCATCACGTTGGCCTTAAAACCGTCGCACCCATCAAACAATAACCACACTACTCCAAATTCACTCCACCAAAGCTCCTTCCTCCGACAAACCCATGGAAACCAACAACAAATCTTCACCTAAATCAATCACAAAACAAAACCCAAGTTCACTAACAACTACTCGATCATCACAACCCATCACCGCACTCGATAACACTGTTATAGATTTTAAGCCCTCTCCTATGCGATTACCACGAATCTAATTCATGATTTTTAGTGGATTGTAGAACTCGATTTTGATTTTTGAAGGAAGAAGGTGAATTTTTCTTTTACAGGAAATGAAGAAAGAAAGGTAAAGAGGGAAATAAGAAAAGTAAAAGTATTGAATTTTCTAAGTGTTTGGTTTAGTTTATTTTGCAATTTCTGGCATCTCGCTACATAGAATTCCGTTCGTGTACGTACCGTGAACGACAAACCAAAAATACAATCGCGTACAAAATGCGGCACGATCTCAAAACAACAATAAAATACACTAGTTATCTTATTCTGTAAAATTTCAAAAATAACAGTGTTTGCCATAAATTTACGTTAATTGATAAATTAAATATTTTCTAAATTAAAAATTACATAAAAGTTCCTATAAATTAAATTAAAAGTACG
The DNA here is from genome assembly GCA_030765085.1 of Allium cepa. NCBI lineage: Eukaryota > Viridiplantae > Streptophyta > Magnoliopsida > Asparagales > Amaryllidaceae > Allium > Allium cepa. Next base: position 559,717,844 of record CM060941.1, on the reverse strand, counting down.
TCATTAAAAATCAAGTCATTTTATTAATAATTTATTTTCTTATGATTTATCACGTTCGGACAAAATTTTAATATTAAATTAAATATTCTCATTCGAAACGTTAAAAATAGATCATTACATTCTTCTCTCCTTAAAAGAATTTTGATCCAAAATTTCCAAAGGATTAAAAATGTCCTCTAACCCTTAGACTTTTAAAATCATTTACTTTTAAAATCTCTTATGTTACAGATAATGTCGACAGCCTCTCTTTTGTGTGGCTCGATCCAAAAAAACTACAGCTCACCACAACTGGCCTAAATCAACAAAAGAAAATAAAAGCCCAAAAGTAGCCTCCCATAACTGGAGCATAAAATCATCAACAATATATACTTATGATATACCTTATAAAGTGTATATTACGCATAGCAAACATGTCCATTAAGCAATAAACACATACCAATTCGTCGAGCAATCAAACTCTACTCATGAAACCAAAAGCAACAAACTAGCCTTTGCTTCCATACCTGAATTTCACTTACATGTTCCAAAAGAGAGTTAAATACGAAAAATGAAACAATACTATATTTAATTACACCAATAGTATTTCATTTAATACTAAAATCATTTATGAACCATTTCAAAATACTTTACTTAAGTCTATTAACATTTTATAGCTCAAGTCCATATTTGCATAACACTCCTCTATATTCTCAGAGTTTATACTCAATATCAATTTGTTTTACTTAACCAGAATGTTCAACAAATTTAAACTTGTTTAACTTACTATATTCTCAAATTTATAAGTTACAAAAACCTATTCTCTTATATTTTCATGAAAACACATAGCTCAAATTTCGCAATTAACTTGGAAGTTTTCGAATGTCCAATATCGCTAAAAATTCCATTTTATTTCAATAAATGAACTACCAACAACATATCATAACGAGGTACATAAACCAAACTACCCTAAAACATAGGATAAATGAGCCTATATAATAACTTAACTGAAAACTTCAATATTAAACACCCAGATTTTATATAACATCATTTGAAATAATAATATGTACATCTCCATTTTTTATATCAAATCATACCTCTGAGATTTTAAATCAAAATTTTTGTTTTACCAAAACAACTCCAAAGCAAAACCACTTGGTAGCATTCTCCATTTAGAAACTCGAAATTGAACGTCGATCATGCTGTAGATATCATCGGAATTAGTTTCCAGCGACGAAAGTGAGTTTAGTGCTTTCGGTCTCTTATAGAACCGTTTTAAAATATTTCCATTCATAAATACTTCCAAGTATTACTATTATCATTTTCTCCAAAACTTTAAAAAACATTTTCAAAATCACCGGGATTTAAGTTCAATTTAACTCCTTTTTATTTATAAACCATATCTATAAACTATACTTATATATATTTTCACTTTCTTATATAAAATCATTCCATAAATGTATATCTTCGTTTAGATTATGGTAAAAAACTTTTATCAAACTAAAATTTTAATCCAATATTATCATCGAACGCCTTATAATCAACTATGAAACTAAATTCATAAGGTGTTCATTTCAAAGTTCCTACAGTTACTATCTACCCAACCCATGTATTGAAAAGGTCAAAGTGCTCATAAACCGTCGAGCACAAATCAAAAATAAACAAACAATAAATGATAATAATTAAATATTTCCATTTCCTAACAACCAAAGACATCATAAATAGCTATATCAATTTTGCAAATTGTTCTTTTATATATAAAATATAATCCTAGATAAATTATTTTATTTACCAATTTCAAAACCAATAGTGTATCGATTGGCCTTATTCAAGAGTTTATAAACCCCTATCGATATAGTTATTCCTTCTATATTGATCAGAATCCATAAACCACTCAACAAATAAATCAACGCAACATAAAACCTTTTATAGCACTAACGAATATACTCTCGTATATATAATACACTCAAAATCATTCTAGGGTGCTACTAACCCTACCTCTAATGAGTTATCCCACCAAGGCTAAGGTGTTCGCTCAACCTAAGCTTTAATACCATGTGTAACGACTTGCTTTCTCGACCATCAAAAGTTGATACTAGTACATCCATGGTATTCGCATGTCAAGCCTTCAAGTGCTGAAAAGACAGATTGTTGGGTGAAATAAAGAAAAGATAGAACAAACTCTCACGACATGACAAGTAATATATAATATGCAATTGACCTTTACAAAACAAAAAATATAATACACATATATCAATCAGAGTAAACTAATCTTTCATCAGCCTGGACAGTTATAACAATGTGTCCTTACAAATACTGATGAACACAACAAATAATGCTATAGAAATAAAAAAATACATGATTACGTCTTGGAGGCATCCAACTCGTCTCCTAAAGCTCCAAAACATTCATGACTTAATCTAGAAATATGCTCGGTCGGACCCGAGAATTATAAAAAAACGCCTGGATCAGTCTAGTAAACCAACGTGAGAAACACAACTCAAATGGATTTTAATGTTATAAAACCTTTCAAAATAAAGGTATCTCATAAGACCACGCCGCACATAAATACGGATGGGTTTTTACCTTACGATAACCAAACCATTTTAAACAGAAAATCCAGTAACATTATAATAATGTCTAGGGTTTAAAATAAATATATAACATAAATAAAATCCTTGCATCTCACATTCCAACATATTAGGCACAACTAAATATGTAAGTCACTTATTGAAGAATGGATTCCATATAATGATAAAGCTACTAGGGTACCACCTATTACAATACATCTCTAAAAAAGTGTACCGGGGTCATAAAATCATTTTGCACCCTTGCCAACATAGAACCAGCCTACCCCTTCCTAGATAGTACCGAATATGACATTTGTAACGACCCAGAATTTCTAGTTGTTAATTTTGAACATTTAATTCATTTTAAATGTTGGATATGGATTATAATTCGATTTTTGAAGTAAAAAGATTTTGGTTAAATTAATAGAATTGGTTAAATTTCAAATACGGGAATTTAATTTAAATTTGAATAATAATAATTTAATATTGGAATTGAGATAATTGGTGATTTGGGTGTAAATAGATATAAAAATAGATTCTAAAATTTATTTTGAGTCTATTTGGATTTAAATAGTGATGTTGGACTTTTGGATGAAATCAAAAGTCGATAAATTAAATTTGGGATTTTATATTAATTTAATAATGGAATTTAATATAATATAATAATGTAAATAATCAGATTTTGGTTCGAAATGAATCAGAATGATTTCTGATGTGAATATAAATTCTGTATGATTTATAATAAAGTCAGTAAAATTTTAAAAGTGAAATTTTAAGTGATTTCGACGATTTTGAAAATCGCTCGAATTAATCGACGAGTTAAAATAGCCTTCCGGGGCACAGTCTCGGAATTCAACGAAACCAGTTCCATTGGTTCCGTAATATTTATTTATTATCGGATTTCAATTTTCGCAGCAATCGGAGTTTTCCTTTGACCCTGGCAACTCAAAACGCATATAACTATTTTAATCGATTTAATTTAAAATTGAGTGTTTATTTCCATAACTCACACATGTGGTCGAATTAGCCTCCGAAACACATTTCATTATGTTTGGAATGCCGGTAAAACATTATAATCGCCTGTCGGCACGTGTTGTTTGGAGATTGTTTGAGAAAATGGTTTAAAAGTGAATTTAATAATTGGGTTATACGTATATATATACGTTTAAGGGGCCGAAACCCTAATTTCTTTCAGCGCCCGATACTCTAATATTCAGTGGCCGAAACCCTTCGATTTTCATCTTCAATTTTCGATCAATCCACGCAATAATTTCGAAAACTTCCAACTGGAAAATCGAAGAGCTTGTCAAGAGCTTCACATCCAACGGTGGATCTAGAGAATTGTCGTCGTTTGAAACAAAAATTGACTCTCGTTTGTGTCGACTTTGGGGCCGAATTTCACGGCTGTTGGTACACCGAGTTTGAGAAGGCTTGGGTCGTGGGTGGAGCTAGCTCCGGCGCTCGAGATGGTGGTCTTGGACCGACCTACCTGTGAGGATGAGTGGTCGCGATTTTTGGAGTTGGGAAGCGGTTATGGGTTTAGTGGATGCTAGAGATATGCGTGTGGAAGATGAAGACTTGCGACCTTGATTTTCTAAACGAAATGAATGGCCACGATTTCGGTTTGTAAAATAAAAGGAAAATTTGTTTATAAATTATATTCAAACTTTAAAATTCTATAACCTGTGCGTACGTTATCAAATTTTGACGAAATTGACGACGCCGGAATCACAGCGACGAGTACTACGCAGTGGAGCAATTCTGGGATCATTCTGAGCAAGTAAAAAATTTAGGTTAAATCGAACGTCGTTTGATTTAATTTAAATTTGAACGCTCGTCGAAATTCTAGGTGAGTTAATCTCACTCCCATCTGGATACCAGTAAATTTAAATAACTAGTATTTAAATGTTTGATTGGTTGTTTAGATGAATATGATAATTATTATATGATTGAATCTATATTTATTGGTTGTGCTAATATCTGCGGATGCAGGGAAAACAGGTTGGAGGGATCCAGCTGGATTCCACACAAATAGAAATTTGAATTATGTTTTGTAAAATATCTCATTGATATCCTGTGATAAATTGATTTAGATCTTGCTATGCTGTGTTTTATTTAAATTGTGTTGTGCTATGATTGGGTGAATATAATCTGGGAATTTAAATATAAATAAAGTAATTTGGGTTTAAAGGAAATAAAAGAAATTCTTAAGTAAAGAATTTACAAGGAATTAAATTCAAGAAATTGGTTGAAAATTTAAAGTGTTTGAAATTGTGATTTAAAAAGGAAATGTGAATTGTTTTAAAATAATAGCGAGATTTATTTTTAAAGGATGGGAAGTGTATTTTTTTTCCTGGAAACTAAGCCTGTTTCAAAGAAAGATTTTCGAAGATAAACTGGAAAGTTTGCAAAGGTGTTTTTAGGATATTTTAGAAAATTATTATTATCTTTGATTGTTTTTAAGTGAAAGTAAATACTTGTTTAAGTAATTATGGTATTCAATTATTTTAAAAAGTAAAGTAGTATTAAGTTTTCAAAAAGAAATTATAATAAAAATATTTGATTTAATAACTTTATTTTAAAAGTTAAATTGGCTTAAACTACTTAGAAAACCACTTTATATTTCCTTAAGTACTATTTTCAATCAAGTAATTTCCAGAAGCTTTATTTAAAATATTTTAAGCATGTATTTTGGAAGTGATATTCTGGGAAATAGAAATGTGTTTAAAGAAAAAAGGAGTTTATTTGTAAAGAGTGGAAAGGAACGGGATTAAACGTAAGTTTGAATTGAGATAAATCAAGCAGGATTTATAAAAAGAATTCTTTGGATTATTCTGAAATGGAAGTGTATTTCCCAGAAAAGCCAAGTACGTTTCGAAGCAAATTTTTAAGTGAAAGTTAAAAGTTTTAAATTTGTTTTTTTAAGGAATGTTTTTATGAAATTACTTAAATTGTTAAGTTTAAAAGTAAATATTATTGAAATAGTTATAGTAGTAATTATTTTAAAAGGCTCATGGATATTATGTTTAAAGATAATTTTTAATATTATAAATATAGAATAGTTTGATTTTAAGAGTAATTTTAGTTAGAGTATTATTTGGAACTTGAATAAAATGTCATAACTTCTATTGTCAAAAATTTAATTAGCTTAATTTACCTTAAAGGAAATAGTTTATATTTTATAAAGTAGCTTTGTTTAAAATATTTTTAAAAGTACAAATATGTAAATAAGGTGTTTAAGTAATTTAAATGTTTTAATGTATTTTTAAGAATAAAGAATTTAAATTATTTTAAACCTTAAGTATTAGTACTTGGATGTTTTCAGAGGAAGTAAAGATTTGGGAATTTATTCCATGAGAAGAGTTGGGCTTGAAACTATTTCAAAAGGGTTTGAAAATGGAAATATATCTTGCAAAGATATTTTTGAGGAAAATAAATAATGTGCGAAATTATTTATTGTATGATGGATGTTTACGGATGTTAATTGATAGTTAAATCACCGACTATCAATATTGGACAATGCGTTGATCGTTTCGAAGAGACCGGGATCGGGATTAATTTCTCCAAAACCAGTTCGATCCGGTTTGTATGTTTTCGTGAAAAAAAAAATGAGTTCGGAGTCGAAGATGGAGCAGTGAAGTACAAGGGCTAGTCGCTACTAATCCTGAGGATATTTCCAAAATGGATGTAGTAGGAGTAGTGCCTTCAGTTCCGTTCGTACCCGGGACGGACTTGTATGGATGAATGCTTTCGGAACATCGTCAGGTGGACGATGGGCATTCTAAGTGAAACGATCTAAAAAGGTAACGCTTAGCCTCAAGCCTCATCAACCGGGAATGACTGAAAATTAGGGGTTATGCAGCAAGGCTAGGTGGGTAGCACCCATTTCAGGGTGAGGTCATCCCTGTCTAGATGTCCCTTTTATTTCGGCTTAGTGGTGCGGTTGCTTATCCCAGCCGTGGGATGATCTTACTCAGGATTATCCAGTAAGGGGTAGTCCCGGCCTTGTGTTGCAGGGGATCGGGCGTGGTCCTCGGTACACTGATCTAGAATAGGTGTTGTGACAGGTGGTACCCCAGTGCCTAGTCATTAGTTGGAAATCCATTCTCCCTACGCGCCGTTTACGAGTTTTGTTTGTATTACCCACTTTGTGGCTAGTAGCTGGAATTTAATAGATGTAACAATTTCGGCTATTTTAATAAGTATTTGTATATAGAAACTATTATAGTATCAGATGATTTCTATAAAAAGTGTTTTAGCCATCGTAAGGTAAAACCCGACATGTTTATTTGTGGCGTGGTCTTACGAGATGCTTTTGTTTCCAAAAGGATTTTTGAAACTTTAATAATCAATTTATGTGTATTTTTATCAGCTGGTATTCCAGACTGACTCGGGTGCTATTTCATTATAATGCTCGGGTCAGACCGAGTATTATATGTTCAGAATAGGATGCTATGGAGCAGGAGAGGTGCTGGAGTCCGAGACGTATTATCCGTACTTGTTTATATCCACTGTTGCGCTCGTTTGAAATTGTCAGGCTGGTAATTGTCGTTTGTTTGTGATACTCTGATGATATATTGTATAAACAGATATAATTTTCATATTGTGTAAAGATATGATATTATATATTATATTTTGTTCCGCTGGGATTGTGAGATTCTGATATCGTTTAGTTCCTTCTTTCTTCTATCTCCTTCCTCTTCCCTTAACAATCTGTCTTTTCCGGCACTCGAGCGTCGGCATATTATTTTGTGGAGTATTTTATGTCGATTTTCGAGGGTCGAGAAGGGCGGGTCATCACAACATTATCCTGGTTAACTGCCAGCAACCGTACCAAATCACTAACATACATAAATGGGTCAATATCGATCTAGATCGGGTGATGACCATACCCTAATGGTTGCGAACCACATAGCCCTATCGCATACCCCCTGTTTTAATCATTCTCAAGTGTGAGGCTTGAGGCTACGTTTTACCTTTTATATCGTAAATTCTGCATGAAATGCTAACACTGCCTTCAGGAAACAATACAATCCCAACATTCATTTATACAAGTTGTTCGGGATATAAACAAACCGAAGTCACTACTTCTACTACATCCTTAGGATTAGTAGCAAGTATCCCTTGCACTTCAAAAAACTCCATCTTCGATTCCATCATCTTCAAGATATCTTCAATTCGAATGCTTATGCCGGTTCGAAGTGGTTTTCAGATAATATATCTAATCATGGTCTATCCAAACTGACAACGATAATTTTAAAACTGCCAAAGATTTGATAGTTAGTTATTTAACTATCAAATAAACAAACAATCGAATCAGAGATTTAATTTCACCAGGAAACCAAGCATGGTTAAGCATGTTGCAACCACTAAGCCTGTTTAATTAATCCTTTCATTAATTAAAATCACTTTGTAAATACTTGTATAGAAACACTTTTTTTAAAAGATATATTCACAAACCCTCTCTACTCTTTTCAATACTTAGAAAATATTGATATACTTATCTCAACTATATAAGTATACTCAAAAAACATTTCACTTTCAATACATAGAAATTTTTTCCATATACTTATATCAACAGTATGCGTATATTCACAAAACTATACATTTTCCACAATTAGAAAATGTACCTATATATTTATCTCAATGGTATAAGTATATTCACACATCTTAAGAAAGATTTTATTTTCCAAAACTATACTTAATTGGATTAAAAACAAGTGTCACTTAAAATATAAATAACAATAAAACCCAAACCACTTTTCTCTTTTTAGCGTTAGGTATTGAAAGAATACTTTCCATACCACTATAACATAAAATGATCATTTATGGAAATCAAGTCTCATTCGTTTTTGTAAATCCCTTTTATAATTTTCCTTGTAAAACTCCTTTCTATTTATAAAATTCTTTTATATATCTCCAAATATAATTATAAAATTCTTTTTATAAATCTTCAAATATATCTATAAAACTCTTTTTATAAAACACTAAATTCATTTACAAAACTCATTTCTATTTATAAAACTTCTTTTGTAAATCTCCAAATATAATTATAAAACTCTTTTTATAAATCTCCAAATACATTTGTACCGATCCAGAATTTAATAAATTTGAATATGAATATTTGATATATTTTTAAATAATTAATGAATGGAACTTATAACTCAAATAAACATCTTTTAAATAATAACTATTGATTGTAAAATTGCTTTCAAAATGTGTTTACAAAAATAATTAGTTCAAAGGACAATCGAAAATGTGATCGAAAATCGTTTTTAGGATTTTCATCGTTTAAAAGTTCTCAGATATGTTGTGCATATTTGAGTAGATATATACATGCTTGTGTATATAACATATGAAATGGTTAAACTTAAAACTAGTTTATTTAAGTATAAGGTAGTTTGAATTTTCTTTTAGTTTGAATTTAAAAAAAATTAAAAAAAAAGATAGAGAAAAAGGTAATGCCATTTCAATGCAATTCATCCATAACATCAAAAGAAGTAAGGTGATGAATGTAATGGGGTGGTCCTTGCATGTGGATAAAGGAAGAGGGGATGTTGATGATGTGGTAAAAGAATAGTGGAGGGTATGGACTTAAGGGTATTTAGGTGATTCACATAATCCACTTGGTATGAAAAAAAATTCCAAGTTTTCCCTTCTCACTTTCATTTCGTTTCTCATTTAAAAACCCCATCAACTTCTTTTCCAAGCTCTTAAACTTCCATGGCTTCTTTATAAAATTTTAAAAAATGAAAATCTTTATTTTCTACTTTAAATACTTTAAAAAATATTCAAAATACTCCTTCCTACTATACAACTCGTTATCTTTCAACAACAAAGCCTAAACTTCCTCAACTACCCTAGGCCGAGTCTCCACTACCCAAGGCCGAACCCATTTGTCCCCTTTAGGCCTTTAAAAATCCTTCTTTTGCAAAATAAAACCAAGATCTAGTGTTGATTCAAGTTGTAGTGGTAGTTAGACTTGATTTAGGTATTTTTTATGAGTAAAGCTCACCCTTTTAACTAAAATTTTAAACTCTATTTGTTAATAATAATTGTTGTTGAATGTTTGGTTGAAAATTGATGTTGTTATGTTCATATATTTGTGCTTATATGTAATGTGTTATGGACGTGGAAATGAGGTCAAGAAGTTGAGTAATGGTGGGAAAGTAATGATCTTTACTTGTTATATGTTTGATATGACATTTGTTTAAGTGTATGGATTTATGTACGGATGTTGTATGTTGATTGGAAACTGGCACTTGAATTTGTTGTGTTTTGACGACGAGATCCCTTGATTTCAAACTTGTTTACTTATTTTATTCCTAGATAAGTTTATAAAGTTTCAAACTTTACTTTTTAGATTCCAAAAGTTTGTTATAGAATTTAAATTATAAAAGGGTAAGAGTTTAAAGGAGAATTTGATATGTAAAATTAATTTCGAACTTATACTATCCATAGCGATAGCCGGTATGGATTCAGTTCCCAAAAATGAACATTTTTTGTAAGTAAAAGTGTTTTCATCTTAAATATTTTTGAAAAATTATTTTCAAAACCTATTATAAGTATAAAAGGTAATTATTATTTATTATCTAAGGGTTTAATGATTATTTAATTAATTAAGTAAAGACAATAGTACTTAATTATTATTTAAGTAAAGATAATTAGTAATTAAGTATTCATTAAGTAAGATAATTATAATTATTAATTAAGTAAGGGTTAATTAATTATTAATTAAGTAAAGATTAATTAATTATTTAATTAATTATTATTTAAGTAAGGTTTAATTATTAATTAAGTGAGGATTTATTAAATAAGTGAGGTTTAATTAATTAATTAATTATTAATCAGGCAGGGTTAATTATTAATTAAATTAAAATTTAATTATTATTAAATTAAGGTTTAAACTTATTTTACATTAATTAAATAAAAAATTTAATTTTTAATTACTTTATTTCCAAGGATCGTTTTGTTTAAAAAGCAGCTTTTTTACAAAGAATAGTTTAAGTACAAGGGATTCTCTTTGCCTACGTCATTAAGTGGCAAAACAAATATGAATAAGTTATACTAAAACATTGACCATTTTATTGGAAGTAAGTCATCTTGCATGTAGCAATAAAAGCCATTGGCAGGCTTTCCTCTATTTATAAGATCTAGAACCTTGATTTTCTAGGCGAAGAATAGAGAAGTTGAAATGTCGAAAGCATGATAAATACAAGGGAGTTAATTTTGATAAATGAGTCATGATAGCTTGAGTATATTGAATTTATTTCATCGTGTGCTTACCAGCAAATTCCAAGATATGGAAACTCTTCTCTATCCCAAGAAGTAAGAATGTACGTCGAGTCAAGGTTATCTTTCTAACTTGTCAGACTTCATAGTTAATCAAGAGATGGTACTATTTGAAATCGAAATGTGGGGATGAGTATAGGATGTATTATTTTCCATATTAAAATCTATACATACCCTGATAGTGGAATTGATTACTATCGATAATTTTACCCTTTTAAAACTATCGAATGTTGGTTCGAAGAGACCAGGATCGGATAGCATGAGTTATTCGAAAACCACTTCAATTAAGGTAAGAGTTCGCATTGGAAACATCTGGACAATGATGGAATTGAAGATGAAGATCTTTGAAGTGTAAGTGCTACTTGCTACTAATTCTGAGGGTGATTCCAAAATGGATGTAGTAGAAGTAGAATCTTTGGTTTGTTCTTATCCTGAACAACTTGTATAGACGAATACTAGCATTGTATTATCTCTTGGAGGGCAGTGTTAGCACTCTAAGTGGAAATTGCTAAAGAAAGGTAAATCATAGCCTTAAGCCTCATAATCGATAAATAAAAATACAGGGTGATATCATAGGGCTATGTGGGCCACTCCCATTAGGGTATGATTGTTGATCGCAACCAAGAGGTGACATATTCAGTTACTATCCTATAAGGGGTAGTTCGGACATGATTCGTAGAGGGTCCATGTGCGACAATCGGTACATTTCTCTAAAGGTGTATTGTACGGAAGGTAGTCCTTTACTTGTCATTGTATGGAATCTATTCTCCAATAAGTGCTTTCGGACTTAGTTATATACCTATTATGCTAGAATTTAATTAATGTAATAATTTTGGCTATGATTCTAGATTTATTTTAAACCCTAGACATTATTATAATATCGTTGGAGTTTTCCATAGAAATTTTTTTATTATCGTAATGTAAAACTCATCCGTATTTATATGCGACGTGGTCTTATAAGATACCTTTATTTTCAAAGAGTTCTATAAGCTTAAAATTCGGTTGCTTGGAGTTTACTCACTCCAGACCCATGTCTGACCCGGATATTTTTCTTTCCCTAAAACTCTTGGGTATTCAAATTTGTATAAGTAACCAAGTAGTCCAGATTTTCATGAATGCATTTTGGAGGGGTACGGAACAGGTGGCTTCGTCATTATCTAGCTATCTATTTTTTTCCGTTGTGTATGTGTACATTTTATGTCAGCATTATGGGGACATGCGGTAATAATTATCCCTAGCTGAAGTAGATATTAGTGTAACTCTGATGATAATTTTGAAATGATATTATGTACTATCTTATGTTGACTATTATATGTAATTGCCTTACGATGTGAGATTATGTGTTTTATACCTTCTTGTCTTTTCTTTTTACCCCAATGGCTTGTCTTTCAGATGCCTAAATGATCGACACATGAATATTGTAGTTGTATTAAATGTCATCTTTAAAGTAAGAAAGGCGGATCGTTACATGTGATATCAGAGCTTAGGTTAAGCGAACACCTAGGCTTGGTTAGGGTCTACTTATTATAGATAGGGTTAGTAATACTCTAGAACGAGTTTAATCTATGAGGGTGCATATTTGTAATTTTTATTCATATATACTCAAGTTCAGATCGGCTTGATATGTTTGATTGTTACCCTTTTTCTAAAGGTTATTTCGTCTATGTATTCTAAAGGGTTATTTTACTACGTACAGGTAGTAAGAATGAGCAATAGGATAAGACAAGGTAGAGAAGCTAGCAGCACCACGACCATCAATGGCCGAGCTTCGAATGCTAGAAGAGTTGGAATTGTTGAGGAGGCAGCACAAGTACAGCCTTATGTGAATTTTGAAGCTCTGTGTAAGGATTACACAAATTTGGAAGAAAAGCCATTTAAGGGAGAAGAATCAATATTAGAAGTCCAAGCTTGGCTTCACTCTTGCAAAAAGATTTTCAAAGGGTTAGATATTTTTGATGAGCAGGAATGTTTTTTAGCATCCTGGTAGTTGCAAGATGGAGCGATAGCATTGTGGGACTCTATTACAGCTAATGTGCTTGAAGATGATTTTTCTTGGGCAAGACTTAAGGAAGTGTTCTAAGATTAGTTCATGCCCACTATAGGAAAAACATGCATGTATAGGAGTTTCTTGGATCTTATACATGGAGAATTTTCGGTGTTGATGTGAGTATGAGACTAAGTTTAATAACCTATCGTGATTTAGCCTGGAGTTGAATAATACCCGTCTAAAGAAAAATGAGATGTTTGTGATGGGAATGAGAGAAGGTTACCAGGAAAAGATGACTGCCAGTCTAAAAGGGTTCTTTTGTGGATTCGATAGACATGGCTCTAAGATATGATGTTCTAGAGAAGAAGAAGCTAGCAGCAGCTCCCAATGGAAATAATAATAACCCGCAAAAAAGTAAGTTTGACCCAAATTGGAAGAAACAGGAAAGGGAAAGTTGGAAAGAGACCAAGGAAACAAGTTCAAGATGTTGAGTTCTATCACTGTAAGATGAAGGGTCATCTAGAAAAATATTGTAGGAATTCTGAAGCCTCGAAGCAGCAAGGAGGACCCATCTCTCCAATGGTCCAAAAGATGATTTGCTACAATTATCAACAACCATAGTACATGGTGAAGGATTGTCCACTTATGAAGAAGGGACAGCAGGTTAAGGTGTATGCTATCAAGGATGAGCCATCAACCTCGGCAAATGTGAAAGGAAAAGGAGTTCTAGAAGGTACCTTTTTCAATAATGGCATTTTTGTTCGAGCATTGTTTGATGCTGGGGATTCCCAGAGTTTCATTTCTCTGAAATTGGTAGATAGATTAAGACTTTCCCCAAAGTTCATAAAAAACCCCTGTTTGTGTATCTAACCCCATAGGTGGTAGAACGAATCTGTGTATTATTTGTAAAAAGGACCAAATTACTTATCTTACCCACCATTTTACATGGGATATGTTTGTATTATATTTTAAGGGGTTTGATATTATATTCAACATAGATTGGTTGTTGGAGAATAGAGATGTTTTGGATTGTGTCAAGCAAATGGTAGTATTAATGACCAATTTTGGAAGGGTATTTGAAAGAATATCGTATAGGAAGTCTACCAAAAAGATTAGTAGTTTCTTGTATGCCTTAGAATCACCTAAGAAGAGTTAGGATCTATATTAATTGTTAAGAATTTTCCTGACGTCTTTCAAGAAGTTAACAACTTACCTCCATATCAGGAGATTGAGTTTTATATTGACTTAGTTCCCAGTGCAAGGCCTATTATTCAACCCATGTGAAAATGGCTCCGAGAGAAGGAAAGGAGCTAATATATAAAACTAATGATTTGTTAAAGTGGGGACTAACTAGACTAAGTCGTTCGAGTTGGGGATTAGCTATAGTTTTTGTGGCAAAGTTGGAGGGTTCTTTAAGACTGTATGTGGATTATAGAAGTGAAAGAAGCAAACCATTTAGAATAATTACCCATTAATCCACATAGTTGACCTTTTTAACCAACTTCATAGTGCTTGAGTATTCTTCCTGATGGACCTAGCTACCGGATTTCACCAGCTAAGAATAGCAGAGGATAGCATACCCCTAATGGCATTTAGAGGACCAAACTTTTTCTTTAAGTGGTTGGTTATGCCTTTTGGGCTAACCAGTGCATCCGCATATTTTATAGATCTTATGAATCGCATTTTTAAGGATGTTCTCAATAAGTTTGTGTTGGTCTTTGTAGATGATATCCTTATCTACTCCAAGTCCAAAGAAAAACAACAACACCATTTGGAAGTGGTGTTAGAAACGTTAAGGAAACATGTTATAAAGGAAAATTTCTCTAAGTGTCACCTATGGTAGTTAGAAGAAAGGTTTCTCGGGCATATGTTGATGGAGGATGGCATCTCAGTCCATCCAGCAAAGTAGCCGCTGTTTAAGATTTTAAGATATGCGGACTCCTACTGAAGTCCGTGTTGCTTAAGCATGGCCGTGTTTTATAGAAGATCCATCCAAGACTACTTCAAGATCACCTCTCACGTAGCCAAACTAACAAAGAAGGATGAGAAGTTTATTTAGACCTCAAAATGCGAAGAAGCATTTGTGGAATTGAAGAAAAGGTTGACTATGCTCTCGTCTAAGTGTCACTTATGGCAGTCAGAAGAAAGGTTTTTCGGGCGTGTGGTGACAGGGGATGGCATCTCGGTCGACCCAGCAAAGGTAGCAGATGTTTAAGATTTTAAGAGGCTACAGACTCCTATAGAAGTCCAAAGTTTCTTAGGCATGATTGGATTTTATAGAAGGTCCATCCAGGATTACTCCAAGATTGCCTCTCACCTAACCAAATTAATGAAGAAGGATGAGAATTTTATTTGGACCCCAAAGTGCGAAGAATCATTTGTGGAATTGATCGTCGGATTTTCAACCTTGATGATCGCCCTATATTGATCAGGCACGACTACAGTGCATTATTTAATATTATTGGTGCTAGTGGTATACGACGGTCTTCACATTATATTTCTACTACGCAAGAATTTTTAAACCCTATTCTAGAATGGCTGAGAAAAAAATGGATCAACTTGGAAAGAGATAGAGTGAATTAGGAGCATATCTAAGAGACGTGTTAACGACCTTGAAAAAAAAAATTAGATTAGAGCCTGAGGCTCTCCTTGATGTCGTTGCTACTTCTCGAGGTGGATTAGACAAGGCTGCTTTATTGGAGCAGCTTCACAATAAGGAAGTAAAGAGTTTCATGGCGGTGATTGGTGTGATGCACGCAATTGATATTTTCACTCTCTTATGGCTGGGGCTTGATCTCACCTTCCTATAAAATCGTGCAGATCATGAATTTGACCTGCAAGACTATGGTAATGCTTGGGCTGGTGCTAATTACAACCCTCATATTAATTATGGCCGGGTTGCCACCAGTCGCTTATCGGTTGCTATCACTGAATGATCCAAAGCCTGCCCTCCAACTCAAGGATAGCTCTTTCCAACGTCCAGCACCACATTCTTGCAAATCATATAGCCGAAGAAGTATTATAACTTATTCTTCTCCTGAGTCTGAGTCAGATTTGTGATGCGGTATGATTTTATTATATTTTTTTCTTTATGCTTTTAAAGTGTTTATCGAAGTATAAATTGTGTAAGTATAAGTGTACATCTTCCGTGTACATTAACAGGACTAAATAAATGTAAGAAAATCCTTTCTCTTGGATTTTTACCTAGCAAGCTTTAAATAATTTCTGGAATCTCATCTTTTTTGGTAGTCATTCTGTGTCCCATGAGTTGTTTTTCCCTTGTCATCTTTGAACTGTTATCTGTGCAGTTCATGCTTCTTGAACATTGATTTTGGTATTTGAACCCTTTTGTGTGCTTAGCATGGTCCACCCCGCTGTTTGGGGGTGGACTGTTGTTTTGACTTTGAATTAAGGTCATGTATTTACAACCTTCTCAACTCATGCGCGTGGTTTTTTATATTGGCTCAAGTTGTCCAATATTCTTACGTCTAGTGCGGCTATGTTGGCAAAATTAACACAGAGGGATTTTTTTATCGGTTTAGGTTGTCTAATATCCTACGTCCAGCTTAGTTATTAGGGTGAGAAAGTCGGGCTGCGTTCTATGTTGTTTTATTTTGATAACTGGTTTGGACCATATAATATCCCTAGATTCAATGTTATTATTCAGCTATGCCAAAGAAATTAATACAGAGAGATTTTTAAACTGGTTCGGTCCGTCTAAATCCCTAAGTTCAGTTATTGTATTGTTACTTTTCATAACAATTACAATGTTTATTACATAATGTAATAACCCGCCTTTTCGATCCATAGAAGTTGATAATATTACATTTATGGTATTGACGTGCTGAACATCCAAGTGCTAGAAAGATAGATACGTGGGTGAAAAAAAAGAAAAGACAACAAAATCTCACAACATAATGAGTAATCTATAATATATCAATGAACTTTACAAAGGAAAACTTTTATATACATGTATCAATTAGAGTACAAGTATCCAACCATCAGCCCTTGGATAGTAATAACAACCTATCCTTACAATTGCAGATAAATATAGACAAGAAACAAACAGCGGAAGGTAAAAAAAAATACGGGAGTACGTCTTGGAGGCATCCCACTAACCTCCTACATCTCCAAATGTCCAGTTAAATCTGGAAAATACGCTCGGGCAGACCCGAGCATTATGAGAAAAATAACATTCGGATCAGTATGGTAAAACCAGCATGAGAAACACAATCAAATGGATTCTTAATGTTTTACAAAACCTTTCAAAATAAGGTATCTAGTAGGACCCCCCACACATAAACACGGATGGGTTTTACCTTACAATAACCAAACCATTTTATAGAAAATCCAGTGATATTTTCATAATTTCTAAGGTTTAAAGAAAATTACGCATATAGCTGAAATCCTTGCACCTCATGTTCCAGCATAGTTGGGCACAACTATGTCTGTATGGCGCTTATTGGAGAATGGATTCCATGCAACGACAAGGCTACTGGAGTAGCACCTGCCATACTACACCTCTAGAAAATGTACAGAGGGCCTTGCCCAGACCTCCTACGAGTAAGAACCGACCATCTCCTTACTTTATAGTACCGAATATGTCACCACCCCAGTTGCTTTGCTACCATTTCCTGAGAGCTCTCATGCACAACCAAATCCATAAATGTATGTGTGTGTGTGTGTCTAGAAGGGTGATGACATACCCTAATGGTAGCGAACCATATAGCCCTGAAATATATTCCCTATTTTAGTCATTCTCGATTGGTGAGACTTGATGATATGTTTCACCTTTCAGATAGCAATCCCACTTGGAATGATAACACTATCCTCCAGGCGATAATGTAATGCCAGCTTTCATCCATACAAGTTGTTCAGAATATAAACAAACCAAAGGCGCTACTTCTACTACATCTATTTTGGAATCACCCTCATGATTAGTAGTGAGTAGCCCATGCACTTCAAAGAGCTCCATCTTTGATCCCATCATCTTCAAGGTTTCTTCAATTTGAATGTTTGAAGCGATCCTGATATCTTCGAACCAACATTCGATAATTTCTGATAAACTCAACTCCGGTTCTTTTGGAAATAAACAGACAATATATAAGAGTAGGGATCACCTGTTAGCCGTTTAATTGGATGGATCTTCTTGTCATTTTTCCTAGAAGAATGCACTAGTTTATACATATAATATAGCATCCCCAAGGATAACTGTATCATATATATCTCGTGTTTTCTCCTAGACAATTCTAGAGTTAAAAATTGGTCCAGATTTAATAGTTAGTTATTTAACTATCAAATAAACAAACTATCAAACATAGAATTAATTCCATATGGGATCCATTAAGCCTCTTATTAATTAATCTTTCATTAATTAAATCTCGTTTGATTATTTGATTTAAAATACCTTCACAAGAGATATTTTCACAAACCCCTTCTACTCCTTTCAATCCTTGGAAAACATTATGTACTTATCTCACTGGTATAAGTATATTCACAATCTATTTTATTTTCAATACTCAAAAAATATATCTATATACTTATCTCAATGGTATAAGTATATTAACAAAACCTAAAGAGGATTTTCACTTGTCCAAATTTATATTTAAATGGGCTAAAACAAATAAAATTTAAAACATTACTTACTATAAGCCAAACCATCTATCTTTCGGTGTTAAGTATGGAAAGAATGTTTCTATACCATCATAATGAAGAAGGATTGGTTGTCAAAACAAGTCTTATTCCTTTATAAAATTCCCTTTCTATAAGCCCACTTCATATTTACAAATATTTTTATAAATCTCCAAATTAATTTACAAAACTTCTTTTATGAATCTCTAAATTGATTTATAATATACTTTCTATTTATATAACTCTTTTATAAATTTTCCTTTATAACACCTTTATAAAATATCATTTACCAAATATCATTTGAAAATTTCTTTTAAATAAAAAATTTATCTAGCAAAATCCCTTTTATAAACAAATTATTATCAATACCTTTATTTAATTTATCATAATTAAAATAATTAATTTACTTTGAAATCTCATAAAAAATAATAATTAATTAACTTGCTTTAAAACATCATTTATAAACACTTAACCTCAAATTGTTATAAAATTTAAGTTATTTTAAATCCATAATTTTACAGATTCGGAAAGAGGCTTAATGACCACAATGGTACTAAATCAAGTTACCAGTTTAATTCAGTTTGACTTTTCAAGTCACATAACTGGTACTTACATAAGTTAGCATATATGTAAATAAAATCAATTAGAAATCATTAGCTAATCCATCACTTATTTAATGTTAATTAATCCATATATTAATTAACTAGCCTATGAGTAAATGTCTAAATTAACATAATAGTAGAATGAGGATTTATTCTGCTAAACAGATCTCCAAACTAATCTATTTAATTAAGTTATAGCAGAATGAGAATTTTTTCTACTAAATAGATGTCATCAATAATTTATTCCTATTTGTTTGGTAAATTAATGCACAGACAAAGAGAATCCTTTGTATTTGAACTATTTTTTGTAACTGCTTTTTAAACAAACTGATCCTTGGAAATAAAGTAATTAAAAATAAAAACCATTATTTAATCTATTTAAAATAAGTTTAAACCTTTATTTAATAATAATTAGACCTTAACTTAAAAAGTAATTAATTAGATAATAAACCCTGCCTGATTTAATTATTAATTAATGAATTAAACCTCATTTAATTAACAATTTATAGTTTTACCTTACTAAAATAATAATTAATTAAATAATTAACCTTACTTAAATTATAATTAATTAAATAATTAACCTTACTTAAATTATAATCAATTAATCTTTTCTTAATTAGCTAATTACAATTATCTATCTTACTTAATAATTAATTACTAATTACTTTCACTTAATTAGTGATTAAGTACTAATCATCTTAACATTATTAATTATAATCATTAACACTTACTTAATTAATAAGTACTTACCTTCTATCTCTTGAAATATGTTGAATTACCTTTCCCAAAGACACTTAAAAGGAAATCACCTTTAAATTTCACAAAAGCGTTCGTTTTACGAACTACATCCACAACGACTATCAGTTTGGATACCATACTTCAATATTAGGTTTACAAACCCAATCCACTTTAGCCCTTACCTTTTTATCTTTAAGTTATTTTATAAACTTAGTATAACGTTTTTTTTGGAAACTAAAAAATAAAGCTTGAAAGTTTATAAAACTATTCTAGAAAATAAGATAAGCAAACAAGTTTTAAAAATATCAAGGATTCTCTATGTCACACAAGATCCAATGCTAACTTTTCTTTAGCTTACTAACTCCATAGCATAAGCTCAAACGTTTACGCACATGCCATAACTACAAATACAAAGTAAAGATCATAACTTTGAACATCACTTAACATTTCTACTTCATTTCCAAATCCAACATTAAAATAAACACACATATATAAAGCACAAACAACATTTTTTTCCCACCAAGCAACCATATAATTTTTTGACAATATAAAGTTTAAAACTTTAAATAAAATGGTGAGCATTTACTCACCAAAAGTAACCCATAAATAAGTCAAATTACCACAACACTCGAATCAACTCTAGATCTTGGATTAACTTTGTAAAAATTGTACTTTTATGGACCTAAAGAGGCCAAATGGGTATGGCCTTGGGGAGATGTGGCTCGGCCTTAGCTAGAGAGGGGACTTTTTGGGCTTGTTTTGGAAGAAAGGAGATGTAGAAAAGGAAAGGAATAAATTCTAACTTGGTTTCAAGGATTTAAAATGGAAAAAGATTTGATTTTTAAAATTTTAAAAACCTTTGGAAGCCGTTAAAAAGGAAAGTTTGGAGCTTTTTGAAGGAGGGAATAAGTTATGAAATGAAGAAGTGGAAGTAAAATTAAAATTAGAAAAAATAAGAAATAGTTTTATAAAAAATGAAGATAGTAGTTTACCCTTTTGCCCTTTGGACCCTTACCCTCCACAAAACCTTGCCACATAACCGCACTTAAAATGTTGCACACATCCCCCCCTTACACACTTCCATCATTTCATCATATCTTAGTACCATACGTGGGAAAACATATTGGATAATAGGATGGATCATGTACTTAAATCACTTTTACATTTAAGATATCAAATCTATCCTTTCATTTCAATTTTAAAATTAATTTTTCTTCTTATTATTATTTTACTTACTTACAAATTTCAAAATAAAAGTTTTTTAATCATTTAAATATTGTTTTAAAATGTACACAAAGGTTCAACAACTTTCTGTGACATGTAGTTTGATAAAAAGTTGACAATTCGAAAAATAAGTTTTTGTCATATTTTCTGTTTTTCATCGAACTACCTACTTATAAACAAAATTCAAAATGAATTTTCTATTATTAGTTATAAATAAAAAGAAGGTTACTTAATTATTAAAACCACTAAATATTTAAAATAAATTAAATATTCATAAATCAAAACGATAAAATTTTGGATCGTTGCATTCTTCCCACTTAAAAGAATTTTGACCTCGCAATTTCACCACATGAATACCGAAAATTATTCATACGTCCGCCTGAGTTCATACATCATCCTGATGAAAAATCCGATTCGATCTCTACTCGAATACATAACTTCACCTCCGAACTAGTATTGCTCACCCGACCTCCATAGTGCGGACTTCGATCAGGTTTCTTGACTAGAAACCTCCATTCTGCTTACATTGCCAAATACTGTGATAGAAAACTTTGGTTCCATATCCATAACGCTTCCCAAGTGTTCGCCATCAAAAAATTGAGTAATCCTTACTTGGAATGGTGTGAAACACTTCAAAGTCATGTACTCGATCGATCTTAGATCAATACTATGTGAAAAGAAAAATGATCTGCGTCCAACTTACGTACTTATTTTATTGGTTCACTCTAATACCAATTATTTTCTATTAAACTTTTTTATGAAAACATTTCATAAAAACTAAACTTAGGTTTAACTTGTATAATACTCTACAACATCCTGAGGGTATATACCACTCTATGGTTCAAACTTTTCCATTTTGAATTTAACTTGAAAATTGAATACCTAGTTTTTATTTCAAAATATTTTTGAAATGATACTATACAATGAATCATAGAAAATATACATATATAGTTTGAGTAACCGCAAAATGATACCAAGGGACTAGGCAATATCAAATAGTATCATATATTCCCTGAAAAAGAAGGGTAATACTTGAGAGAAGTGCACACTGTCCGAACACATCTCTTTCCCATTTTCAGTTACTTTCAAATCATTTGAACTAGTTATTATAAAAATACTTCTTCCATATCAAAATCCCCATTTTCAAAATACTTTACATATTTCTGACAAACAATTCTAACAAAATATCTAATTTTAACAAAATCTCTATTTTCACTTACTATGGATTTGTTCGGGTTTGAACTCATTTCGGTCATACAATGATAAAGATTATAATTTACTAAGTGCACCACAACGTTTTCCTAGTCAATATCCAATCGTCACTTAGAAGATTGTTTAGATCATTACAAAACAAATCGTGACTCATTTCCCAAACCAACAAAAGAAAATAGTCCTTACTTGAAAATTTTCTTTTCCATAATATTTATACTTAAAAATAGTTTCAAGTAAAAGTATTACTTCCCTTTTCCATAAAACATTTGAAATGTTCTTCAAGACTCCGAGATTTTAATCCTCAAATACTTTTATTTATAAAACATATTTTTTTATAAACCAAATTTATATAAAGTTATTTCTTTATACAAAATCATTTCTCGAATATTTATTCTAAAATATTATAGCTTTCTTTTAATAAATATCTTTTATTAAAATCCAATTTTAAATCTAACATTAGCATCAAATGTCTTATGGTCAAATTGTGTACTTAATTCATAAGGTGCTCATTTCAATGTTCCTATAATTTTCATCTACCAAAAATAGGGTTTTTATTCAAAGAAAGAAAATTACTGATAAATCAACAAACACTTGACAATGCTCAAAAGTGAATGAGCAAGACTAATCAAATCCTAAATGTTAATAATTGAATATTATCATTACCTAACAAACAAACACATCAAAACCCATATTAACTTTTGAAAGTTATCCCTTCGTATATAAAATATACTCCTAGATAAAATTATCTCATTTTCCGATTTAAAACAATACTATGTTTGTTGGCCTTGTTCAAGTTTTTAGGAATCCCTATCTATGACGTAGGCCAAACACATTGATCAGAATTCATAAACCACTCTACCAATCAAACAACACAATATCAAATATTTTTACATCACTAACAAATATGCACTCTTATATACTTATAAACACACACATACAAAAAAATTCATTCTAGATTTTTACTAACCCTATCTCTAATGAGTTTACCACATCAAGCAAGGGTTCTCTCTTAACTTTCAGCTCTGATGCCAAGTGTCACATTCACCCTATCCTGAAGGTGACTACAAATGGTAACATCGAATCTAATTTTACGGCAAGTCTCTTGACTGTATCAACTAACCCGCAAGGGCATATGTAAGGGTAAGAGTCTATGCTTCGTCACAGTTCACAAAGCGAGAACCCCTATCATGCATAGCGCACACTCACTAGATCCAATCCCGGTCTCTTAGAACCACCATTTGATAGTTTCAAGTAAACTCAACTCAGGTTGTTTTAGAAATAAACAAACAATACATAAGAGTGGGGATCACCCCCTAACCTTTTAAGTCGATGGATCTCCTTATCATTTTTCCTAGAAGAACGTACAAGTTTATATGTACTGTACAGCATCCCCAAGGATAACTGAACCATATAATTCATGTGTTTTCTCCTAGATATTTCCAAAGTTAAAATTTGGTCCAGATTTGATAATTGGTTATTTAACTATGAAATAAACAAACAATCAAACATGGATATAATTCCACATGGGATCCACTAAGCCGCTTATTAATTAATCTTTCATTAATTAAATCTCTTTCGATTATTTGATTTAAAATACCTTTACAAAAGATATTTTTACAATACCCTTATACTCCTTTCAATACATGGAAAACATTTATTTTTTTATCATACCGGTATAAGTATATTCACAACCCATTTTATTTTCGATACTTAGAAAATATATCCATATACTTATCTCAATGGTATAAATTTATTAACCAAATCTAAGAAGGATTTTCTCTTGTCCAATTTTATATTTAAATGGGCTAAACAAATATCATTTAAAACATTACTTACTATAAACCAAACCACTTATCCTTCGATGTTGAGTATGGAAAGAATGTTTCCATACCAGCATAATGAAGAAGGACTAGTTGTCAAACTAGATCTCTTTCCTTTATAAAATACACTTTCTATAAGCCCACTTCATATTTACTAATACTTCTATAAATCTCCACATTAATTTACAAAACTTCTTTAATAAAATTGTAAAATGCTTCATAAAATTTATTTTTATTTACAAAACTCTTTTATAAATCTTCCTTTATAACTCCTTCATAAAAATCCTTCATAAAATATTATTTGAAAATATCCTTTAAATAAATTATTTTATTAAGTAAAATACCTTTATAAACAAACTATTATCTATAAATAACTTTATTTAATTAATTGTTACCTTTAATCATCATAATTAAAATAATTATTTAACGTTAAAACCTCATTAATAAAATACTTAATTAACTTACATTAAAACATCATTTATAAATACTTAACCTAAAATTGTTATAAAATTTAAGTTATTTTAAATCCATAACTTTACAGATTGAAAAATAGGCTTAACGACCATAATGGTACTAAACCAAGTTACCATTTTAATTCAATTTGACTTTTCAAGTCACATAACTGGTATTTACATAAACAAGCATGTATGTGAATGAAATTAATTAGAAATCACTAGCTAATCTATCACTTATCCAATATTAATTAATCCACATATTAATTATCTGGCCTATGAGTAAATATCCAAATTAATATAATAGTAGAACAGAGATTTATTCTGCTAAAAAAATGTCATTAATAATCTATTCCAGTTAATTATAGTAGAACGTGGATTTATTCTACTGAACAGATATTCAAAATAATCTATTCAATTAAGTTATGGTAGAACGGGAATTTATTCTGCTAAACAAATGTCATCAGTAATCTATTCATATTTGCTTGGCTATTTAATAGCATAGACCAAGAGGATCCCTTGCATTTAAACTATTCTTTGTAAAATAAATCTTCCTTTTAAACAAACCGATCATTGGAAATAAAGTAACTAAAAATAAAAACCTTTATTTAATTAATTTGAAATAGTTTTTAACTTTATTTAATAATAACCAAATCTTGATTAAACCTTAACTTAATAAGTAATTAAATAATTAGCCATGTCTGATTTAAATTAAACCTCACTTAATTGATAATTAACTAATAGTTTAACCTTACTTAATTAATGACTAATTAAATAATTAACCTTACTTAAATTATATTAATTATATAATTAACATTTAATCAACCTTTTCTTAATTAACTAATAGTAATTATCTTACTTAATGATTAATTACTAATTACTTTCACTCAATTAGTGAGTAAGTACTAATCATCTTTACTTAATTAACCATAATAGTCATTAACACTTTCTTAATTAATAACTAATAATTACCTTTTATCCCTTGAAATATGTTGAATTGTCTTTTCAAAAGACACTTAAAAGGAAATCACCTTCAAATTATACAAAAGCGTTCGTTTTACGAACCACTTCCATAACAACTAATGCTGTGGATACCATACTTGAAAATTAGTTTTACAAACCAAATCCCCTTTAACCCTTACCTTTTCCCTTTAAGTTATTTCATAAACTTAGTATAAGGTTTTTTTGGAAACTAAAAAAGTAAAGTTTGAAATTTTATGAAACTTTTCTAGAAAATAAGATAAGCAAACAAATTTTAAAAATATCAAGGATTCTCTATGTCACACAAGATCTAGTGCTAACTTATCTTTAAATTACTAACTCCATAACATAAGCTCAAATATTTACACACATGCCATAACCTCAAATGCAAAGTAAAGATCATAACTTTAAACATCACTTAACATTCCTATTTCATTTCCAAATCCAAATCAAACATTACAATAAACACACATATATAATGCACATACAATTGTTTTCCAACCAAGCAACCATATAATTTTTCGACAATATAAAGTCTAAAAATTTAGTTAAAAAAGTGAGCTCTTACTCACCAAAAATCTCCCGAAAACAAATCAAATCACCACAACACTCGAGTCAACCCTTGATCTTGAATTAACTTTGTAAACATTGTACTTTTACGGACCTAAAGTGACCTGATCGGTTTGGCCATGGCGAGCTATGGCTCAGCTTTGGCTAAAGAGTGGTTTTTTGGGCTTGTTTTGGAAGAGAGGAAATGTAGAAAAGGAAAGGAACAAAGTTTAACTTGGTTTTAAGGATTTTAAATGGAAAAGGATTTGATTTCTAAAACTTTAAAAAAAAATTGCAAGCCATTAAAAAGGAAAGGTGGAGATTTTTTAAAAGAGGAAGTAGGTTTTGAAATGAAGAAGTGGAAATAAAATAAAAATTAGAAAAAAGGAGAAATAGTTTTATATAAAATGAAGATAATAATTTACCCTTTTGCCCTTTGGACCCTTACCCTCCACAAAACCTTACCACATTACCCCACTTAACATGTTGCGCACCTTACTCCCCCTCTTACACACTTCCATCATTTCATCACATCTTAGTACCATACATGAGAACACATACTAGATAATAAAATGGATCATGTACTTAAATTAATTTTACAGTTAACATATTAAATCCATCCTTTAATTTCAATTTTAAAATTAATTCTTCTTATTATTATTTTACTTATTTATACACTTCAAAATAAAAATGTTATAATCGTGTAAATGTTGATTTAAAATGTATATAAAGGTTTAACACTTTCTACAACTTGTTGTTCGATAATAAATCGAAAAAACGAGTTTCGGTCACATTTTCTATTTTTCATCGAACTACCTATTTTATTAAAAAAATCAAAAATGATTTTCTACCATTAATTCTAAACTAAAAGAGGATTACTTAATTATTAAAATCATTATTCTAAAATTTAAAATAAATTAATATTCACAAATCAAAGTGGTAAAATTCTGGATTGTTCAATCTAAATAGTGTAGGTTACAGAAAATAGGGTCTGAGGTGCTCCGACTTCAATGTACTTGGAACTAGTTTGCCATCATGTTTCGATAGTCGGTGTGCACCATTGGCTAATACTTCTTCTATAACAATTGGCCTTCCCAGTTTGGACCCAGAGCTATATCTGCTGGGTCATTCATGTTGGCCATTACCCTTCGCAGTACCAAATCTCCCTTGCAGAAGTTTTTTTCTTTGAGCCTTATGTTGTAATTTCTTTCCATTCTTTGTTGATATGCGTCAGATACTACTACTACCTCATCTCTTCTCTCTTGAATGAGGTCAACTGCTGTTTCTTTTAGCTTCCCGTTATTCTCTATTGTGTAAGATATTTTTCAATGCAATGGGACCTCTATTTCAATGTGGGGCATGGCCTCATATCCATAGGTTAATAAGAAGGGGGTATGTCTAGTTGGAGATTTGGTTGAAGTTCTATAGGCCTATAGTACTAAACATAAATCATTTATCCACTTACCTTTTGCTTTCTACGACCTTTTCTTAAGTAACTTCTTAATAGCTTTTTTGCGGATTTGGCTTGTCCATTTGCTTGTGGGTGCACAACAAAAGAAAAACTTTTGATTATGCTATTCTTCTCACAAAGTTATGTGAACACTTTGCTTTCTAAATGGCTTCCATTGTTAGAGATTATCTTGTGAGGGATTCCAAACTTGGTAATCACGTTTCTCATTACAGAGGTGGCTATCTTCTTTTCTGCGATTGTAGCTAAGAGTTTCACCTCCACCTATTTAGTAAAGCAGTCTATCGCCACTATTGCATACTTCACTCCTCCTTTTGACATAGGAAGTAGAGTTGTTTAGTCTATGCCCCATATATCGAAGGACCATGGGCTGGCTAGTGGGATGAGCTTGTGGGATGGTTGTCTAGGGATACTCTAGAATCATCAACACTTGTCACATCTTCTCACAAATTCCTTTGCATCCTAGAGTGTTTAGGCCAATAATAACCATATCTTAGTACCTTATTTGCTAACTTGTCTCCTCCAGAATTGTTCATGCATTGCCATTCATGTAGTTCTCTCATGACTCGCATTCCTACTTCTTTAGAAACGCACCTAAGATAAGGGGTGGAATACCCTCTCCTGTATAATGTGCCACCAAAGAATGTATAGAGCCTGATACCTTATTTTTCAAGCTTTATTTTTTTTTGGGATAGGATTCCATTTAGCGTGAATTTTTTTATGGAGGCTATTCAAGTATTTTTTTCGGCTTGCAAAAGTGGAGGTTCACTTGAGACTTGCCCTCAATTTTCATCAGTTTTCTGGGCTCGGGACCCCGTATCATTGCCCATTGAGCTTAGGTTCTAGTATTTGATTAGCCTCCGTAATTCTTGGCTCTGCCTGATGTCCTATCAGAATGCCTTCATTTCATTTGCCATTTAGGTGCTCACAGGCTTAACTAACAAATTGGCAAAAGAATTGTTCTCATGTGGAATCTGTTAAATACCAAATTGTTCGTATTGCTCTAGTAATTTCTTATAAAGTTCCACATACTTGGCTCGGGTTGGTTTCTTTGCTTGGTAATTGCCTTGTACTTGATTTGGAACTAATTGGGAATCACTGTAAATATTTATATGTGTTACCTTCATTACCTCAGCCATTCATCAGCCTGCAAGGAGAGCTACACATTTGGCTACATTGCTTGTCACTTTGAACCCAAGCTGCACATACAATCACTGCTTATCTGGCATAACTAGCATATATCCAATTCCTGCCACTTGTTCATTTAAAGCTCCATCTATAAACAGTTGCCAGAATTGTGAGGTAAATGCTTCTTCCTTTGATTGGGGCTCAGCTGAAAGTGTGCATTCTAGGATGAAGTCTACCAGTGCTTGACCTTTGATTACTTTTCTTGGGCAGTAGGTGATGTTACATTGGTAGAGCTCCATTGCCTATTTTAACAGATGGTCTGATGTCTCTCACTTCTGTAGTAGTTTCCTTAAGGGCATATCTGTGAGGACTTTGATGAGATATGCTAGGAAATAAGGTCGCCTCTTTCTTGCTATGAGGAGCAGGTTGTAGGCTAGCTTCTCAATGACTGAGTAAATTTATTATGCCTTTTAGGTCTCATCGTCTTCTCAAATCACTATAGCAGTAATAGCTTTATCAATTACAGCTAAATATACATAAGTATTCACTTGTTATCGATTTTAGATAAAATGGGAGTGTTAACCAGATAGTTTTTCAAATTTTGGAATGCGACCTTGCACTGCTCAGTCCATTCAAAACTTTGCCTCTTTTACCTGATCAAAGAATGGTATGCACTTATCAGTTGCTTTTGAGATGAACATGCTTAGTGCTGCTACCCTATCATTTAAGCTAATAAAATCCTTCGGCTTTGTCAAAATTCCCATCTTTCTTATGGCTTTGATCTTCTCTTTGTTTGATTCAATGCCACACGAGCTTAATATGTACCCCACAAATCTACCTGACTGAATAGCAAAAGTGCATTTCAATGGATTCAACTTCATATTATATTGCCTTAAGATGTCAAATGTTTCTCCCATCTCCTGCAATGACTTGATGTTGCCTTTGACTTAACCAACATGTCATCCATGTACACTTTAACATTCTTTTCGATCTGATTTGGGAACATCATATTAACCAGCCTTTGACAGATTGGCCTAGCATATTTGAGTCCAACCGGCATGACTTTTTAATAATACAAGCCTTTGTTCATCACAAAACTAGTATGCGCTTTATCTGGCTCGAAGATAGATATCTAATTGTATTCTAAATATGCATCCATGAATGAGAGCAGTTCATGTCCGCTGGTCTCATTTGCTAGCCGATCAATTTTGGGTAAAAGGAAACAATCCTTCAGGCATGCCTTATTGAGCTTGGTATAATCTATGAAGGTCCTTCACTTTCCATTGGGTTTCTTTACAAGTATTGGATTAGCGATCCACTTTGAGTAGTACACTTCCTTGATAAATATGTTTTCTTTCAGCTCTTTGACTTCTTCATGCAGAGCATATCTTTCTTGATTTAAGGTTTTGTGCTTTTGTCTAACTGGATGGGGATTAAGATCGATGTTAGGTGCATAACAGATGATGGCTGGATCTATTCCTATCTGTCTGAACGGGTCCATGCAAATGCATCCGCAGATCTCTTTAGGAAGTTTATTATCTCAACTCGGGCATCTGCACTGAGATTCTTCCCTATCTTGAGAACCATTATGGGGTCTTTTATGTTTATTGGTACATCTTTAAGGTCATTTACTAGCACCATTTCTTTCTTCATTGCTCCTAATCTCAAGTCTATCTCACTTTTTTTCCTCCTTGGGTTGAGAATTAACTGAGAGTGCTTGTTTCTCGAGCCTCTTCGAAGAAGTACTGTGTGTACAATAAATTATACTCACTAGTATCGATCATGTGCATGTATGTCATCTTCTCTTGTTTTGCGATTGCAGGATAACTCATTATGTAGGATCGATTTCGCCCTAGAGGGGGGTGAATAGAGTGATACTATTAATTATAAAAATTTACTACGTCAGTGCATATTTTTGCATATAACTCAGATGCTAGATTCAATCTGGAATGGAGTTGAAGATTAGTACGGGTGAATGAGTGAAATGTAGTGGGGTGCAAATGTAAACGAAAAATTGTGATTTAATTGAATTTGTATTGTAATTTAAATTGTGTATTTATATAGTGAGAGCTCAAAATTGTACTATTCAAAATTGTAATAAATATTTGCTTGAATAAAATATCTGCTTGAATTTAAATTCTGTGTTATTTATTTTATTCAGAAAATATTTATTTAATTATGTGAAAAATAAAATAGTACATTAACAAATACATTTAAATGAATATATATATGTTTATTATCATCAAAAAAAAATCATATACTTGCATATTCAACAATCTCGCCATTTTGATGATAACAAACATATATTTAAGATTTTGAACTTATTAAATGTATTTGTTCGTTCAATTTGCTCCCCCTATTTGAATGCTCACTCTCTACAAAAAAAACTCCCCCTTCATATATGCATAAAAATATGTAAATGAATAAATGAACCTAGATGCATATAAAATATTTGACTTTTATTTGCCAAAATGTCAGCCTTTCTCTCCTCCTTTTATTATCAGCAAAAGATTAACAGTGTTAGAAAAATAGAGATAAAGTGATAGGCATTAATACAATAATAATACCCAATCGAGTATAAATATGACATTTCAATAAAAAATCAAAAAAAAATCATAAATACTCCGATTGACGTATATTCCACTTTAGAATGATAGGGATAATGTCATCATATAAAACCATATAGTTATGTCTATTGTGGTATATTTATACCAGGAATTTGAATACCTACTAACCATGCATAACCGCTAGGACTTTTAAATGAGATTAGCATCATTCCAAATTTTTAAAAGAAAAAATATGAATTCAAGTATCTTCTAACCACGCATAATCGTGAGGACTTTTAAATGGGGTTAGAATCAACTTATCTATTTAATCAATCAGTTTTGATATGCATTCCATACATGCATAACCGTAAGGACTTTTAAAAGAGCGTGAAAGCGCATAATCAAAAATTCTAAGTAATTCAGCTATACAAAATCGTGAGGACTTTTAAATGAGAGTGAATACTTTGGATATTTTTTATTGCTAAAAATATAATAAAATGAAAGCGCATAATTTCCCGTTTAAAATACCACATATTGACATACTATACTGGATTTTGATGAGTGATGATCGTTAAAAATATGATAGAAATAGAGATGATCATGGAATTTTTATCAACAAAAAGTTTTTATAACTCTTGTTTAAATTTCTAAAGAAATTTACTAAATATACCATCTCAAGTTATAATATATGATTAATATCAACACTCATCACTTTTTCAATCATTAATCTTTTTGATAATTAGTAGGGAGTCAGATTAGTCAATGTAGTCATTTAAGATCAAATCCAAACATAATTATAAAATCAAAATTTCTAAGATGACTAATCTGAAACAAGGTCAACAAAACGATTTTCTGGAAGGGGTTTTTAGAACAATGTTTGCTATTTGAAAACTATTAGAAGTGAAAAATATGTAGATATTTTCTTTGGAAAACAATGCAGTTACTGAATGTCTCAAAATAAATCACGTTCCACTAGTAATTTTTCTATCAACTAGATTACCAGTGTAATCTACGTCTGAATTTCTTTTGACTCAAAATTATCATTCGTTGAATATCATATACCAAACAATGAAGTGCGCAAAAAAATATCTCAAAATCATTTTTAACAGCATTTAAATGAAATTGAATTGAAGCCGTGCAAATAGTGATCATAGTGTCAGTAATAACGTAATCAAATATATCCGAAAGTAATCATCAATAAACCGCCATCATTAATCCAAACAAATCTAAATGAAATAGTTCAAAGTTGATTGTTCAACATTTTGAATAATTCAGAATCAATATCATCATTTATTTTTTTGATCATATAACTGGCTGATTTAATTCAGATTATGGTGTAGATTATCACATTTAATATAACCGTTCAAGATGAATATACCATTACTTGTTTTACCTTTACCAATAATATTTCGTTGTTGCCTATTGTGATTCTGCCACCTTTGTACTAGGCTAAGGAACTTTGATTTGTAGCTCAATGTGTGCCTGGAATAGCCATAATCCAGGTATCACTCTTGTTGTTCCTTAGCCTGCTACCATACCTACACGAGAGAAGATTTTTGTGACCTATTTGTTTTTATAGGTCCATGATTGTTAGTGGCTATAGATTTTGAAAAATAATTTTGTGGAGACCCAAAACAATTTATATATGTTCCTTTCCACACCCAGATTTGTTTAACTTTAAAGGTTTTATATTTGTGCCTTACGGAACCCAAATTGGAATTGTTTTCATGTGTTTAGGTCTATACCAACAATTATTTTGATTGTGTCCAAATTTTCTACAAATTGTGCACATAGAATTGAATTGTTTAATTACAATTCTAGCACGTTCAGATTGATTATACCCCAAGTTCTTGTCTAACAGTATTAACAGTTTGTTTTTCTAATAGCATATTCAACAATTTTTCACTTTTGGAAATTTTTTCCAAAGTAGTAGACAATTGTTGGACTTATGTTTTGAGAGATTCATTTTCATTCAATAATTGAGTGTACTTTTTAATAGAGTTTTCTTTCATAGTATTTTCACTTTTTTTCAAAATCAAAATCTCGTTTTCAAGTGTTTTAATTTTAATTTCTGATTTTTTTAATTTCTTCTTCAAGTGATGGACACATCACACTTAGTGCTCCTACTTTGATAGTTTTTAACTAATTGGTCAAGTTGTTTATTTGATTTATCAAAGTATCTCTTTGTGATTCAATTTTAGTGTATTTCTCCTTAAGTCTTTCAAAACAGCCATTTACTTCGTGGAAATATATAAGTAATTCTGAGTGAATAAGTTTTGGTACCTCGCTTGGCTCATCATCATCGCTATCGGTTATATCACCTCGAAGGCACAGATCTCCTCCTTTACTCTCGCTGCTAGTACTTTTATAATTATCATCACTTTTATTCCATGTGGCTACAAAACTTCTTCTTTTCAATTTCTTTTCTTGGTTGTGTCGATTTTGAGGACAATGGGGCTTGATGTGACCGGGTTTGTTGCACTTATGATAGATGATCTTCTGTTCTTCTGGGTTGTCTAGTGCTTTGACTATTCTGCTATTCAATTTTTGATTTAGAGCAGGATTTCTGTATTTGCGATTCCACTTTTTGAATCTCTTTATTAGTAATGCCAGCTCAGCTGCTCCATCTTCTTCATCATCATCACTACTACCTTTTGTCAATCCTGTTAAGCATGTTTCTTTGTCGATTATGGGGAATCTCTCACTATTGTTGACTTTTATACCACATATTGCATCAAAAGTATTCCAGATTTCCTATGCATTTTGAAAATGAGAGATAAAGTTAAAATTATCTTGATTTATATAAGAATATATTATATGCATAGCAAGAGCATTGATTGAAGTATTTTTCTCATCTATTATATCACACCCATTTTCAGTAATATCCCAACAGTTAACATTAACAAATTTTAAATAAAATTCCATTTTTAATTTTCAATTCAAAAAATATATTCCATCAAAAACATGAGGAATAATATTGAACCGACACTCAGCATCATTTAAAGAAAGCCATTTTAAAAATACAAATTTGTAAAGCAGAAAAATTGGTCGTTGAAAAATCAAATTTTAAAAACAAAAATGGCTTTTGTTCTTAGCTGATACCACTTGAAGGATCAATTTCACCCTAGAGGAAGGGTGAATAGGGTGATACTATCAATTATAAAAATTATTGCGGAAGTTTATATAAAATAATTTATACACTGATCACAGCAGAATAACAGCAGCACAGATAATAGCAGAATATAAAAAGTAGAAAATAGAACACATAGATTTACCCAGCTTCGATAAAACCCTGCCTACGCGCTGCCCGCGAGGTTTCTACTAGAAATTAAGTAGTCAGACACTTACACACGTAAACTTGTGACTATCGACTAACCTAACTCTACACTCAAAACCCTGCCACAACTCATCCGCTGAGTTGCGAATTCTCGAACAACACCACCGTAGTTCGTCCCCTAGTCACACAACTAGAAATTACAAGAGTTTGAAAGAAAAATACAAAAATTAAATACAATTTAAAAACAAAACCCTTGTTTAAAATTCTTAAGCCCAAAAGGAACTAAGGATGTCGGCCTAATAAATTAAAAATATTTTCCTTTTTATTATCGACCTGTATTTTTTTGAGTATAATGTCTTATGCTTCGTTTCTCTTCGTTCGTTCCTTTATCATGTGCTTGAAAATTAGGGCTTTTGATTGAAGAAGCTGACTTTAATTGTTGATTGAATGATGGATTTTTTACACTTTGCTTCGACAATCAACTTATCACTTGACTTGCTCACGGCTCCTTCAATTTGATCGAGTTTGACTGGTATGTGGTTTATTCCTTTTGCTTTACTGTTTAGCTAGCTTGAACTCGATGCTTTTTACGACCGATGATGATTGGATTTTATAGGATTCGAATTCCTGTACTTTCGTTCGTATAAATTCATTTTTGAATTCGTCTGTTTATATGCATGGCCGCTGATCTTCGTATGGATGCTTATGATGATTTCTAACTTGTTCAAAATCGTATGTTTAGTTTACTTGTTTCTCACAGCTTGGGTTTCGACTTGCTTGGCCACCACGGTGTTGAATTCTTTGACGATGTTGATTTCGTTCTTTGTTCCCTTTAACTCCAGTCAATTGCTCACGGCTTCGATTCGATTTTTAATATTACCTGACCTCGGCTTTGATAAAACTGTTAATTGTTGTTTGGTTTCACTGTTTAGTTTTAATGCATTACATATATATGTGTGTTCACATCTATAGCATACTCGACCTAATGCTAGAGTACATGTGTTTGCTTTGGTCCTCATGTATGTGATACATGCTTGGGTTTGTATGAAATATTTTTGTAGTGTAAAATAAAATGTATTTTGAAAATATTTTTTACGCCTATTATTTGGGTTATTCGTCATCATTTAATTTTGAATTCATCAAACACGAACGACTTGTGACATGCATAGTGTATCACTATACATGCCACAAGGCCATGCACACCAATATACACTTGATAAAATTACAGGGACAGGTGAGCACAAGGTCAAACCCAAATAAAAAGCCAGGTTCAACTCAAGTGAAATAAATATTAAGTCACGACACGAACACAAGGTCAAACCCGAGCTATAAGCTGGATTCAATGCAGGTGCGTTACAAAATTGTCGAGTATAAGTGAATATGCAACATGCACATAAGAAGTAGTGCACTGTAAATACAAGAACAATATAGCTGCAGTGAAGTGAATGCAACATTTCTACAAGACATATGTATAGCTACAAAGTAAATAATATGTACCAACTCAATATGCTATGCACAAGAACCAAGGTCAGAGGTGACATCAATGTAAATGTTGACCAGGCAGCAAACAACAACAAAATGCTCCAAGACAGACACAAGATCAATGAACATATTCAAGTACATCGAACTACCAGCAAGCGACTACAATCATTCAACACAGACTTGAAGTGACAAGAATGAAACAGTCACGACCAAAACAATCACCAGAAAACAGAGACTACAACAGTTCTGACCAAACAATAAAGTTCAATATCCAGTCAAGCTACATGAAGACCAACGTCAGTGCACATGAGTTCAAATGAAAAATCAGATGTACAGAGACCAGACTCAAAGCAACTCGAGCTAGCTAAATGAACCAGCTCACAAATCAGACTGAAGTGCACAAATGCACCAGTGTAATAATATTCCCAAAATCAGACAGAGATGTACAAATTGAAACCACATATATACATACATAAAAGTATGTATGAAAGTGGAAATGACTACAACATCAAATGAGCAATATCAAACATGAACAAATAATTCTTGAGTGAAGCTAAGGCCACAAAGTCATTAGAAATTCACACAAACCAAACATGCATCACATACACGAGGACCAGAGCAAACACATGTACTCTAGCATCAGGTCGAGTATGCTAAGATATGAACACACATACATATGTAGTGCATTGAAATTAAACAGTGAAACCAAACAGCAATTAACAGTTTTATCAAAGTCGAGGTCAGGTAATATCAAAATTCAAGTCGAAGTCGTAAGCAATTGACCAGAGTCAAAGGGAACAAAGAAAGAAATCAACATCGTCAAATAATTCAACACCATGGTGGCCAAGCAAGTAGAAACCCAAACCGTGAGAAACAAGTAAACAAAATAGACGATTTTGACTAAGTCAGAAATCATCACAAGCATCTGTACGAAGATCAACGGCCAAGCATATAAATGGACGAATTCAAAAATGAATTTATATGAACGAAAATATAGGAATTCGAATCCTATAAAATCCAATCATCATCGGTTGTATAAAGCATCGAGTTCAAGCTAGCTAAACAGTAAAGTAAAAAGAATAAATCACATACCAGTCGAACTCGATCAAATAGAAGGATCTGTGAGTGAGTAAAGTGATAAGTTGATTGTCGAAGCAAAGTGTAAAAAATCCATCATTCAATCAACAAATAAAGTCAGATTCTTCAATCAAAAACCCTAATTTTCAAGCACAAGAAAAAGGAACGAACAAAGAGATACGAAGCAGAAGACATTATTCTCAAAATAATACGGGCCGATAATAAAAAGGAAAAGAGAAATATTTTTAATTTATTGGGTCAGCATCCTTAGTTCCTTTTGGGCTTAAGAATTTTAGACTAGGGTTTTGTTTTTAAATTGTATTTAATTTATGTATTTTTCTATGAGTCTGTTGGTTCAAGTTTAATTATGTTATGGTCTTTGCAAACAATTCTTCATTGATCACTAGTTGCTCTTCGTAATTGTAGTCTGGACCATTTTCTTGAACTTTGTTGTTTGGTCAGAACTGTTGTAGTCTCTGTTTCTGGTGATTGTTTTGGTCGTGACTGTGTCTTTCTTGTCACTTCAAGTCTATGTTGAATGATTGTAGTCACTTGCTAGTAGTTCGATGTACTTGAATATGTTCATTGATCTTGTGTCTCTCTTGGAGCATTTTTGTTGTTGTTTGCTGCCTGGTCGACATTAACATTGATGTCACCTCTGACCCTGG
Organism: Allium cepa; assembly: GCA_030765085.1. Lineage (NCBI taxonomy): Eukaryota > Viridiplantae > Streptophyta > Magnoliopsida > Asparagales > Amaryllidaceae > Allium > Allium cepa. Next base: position 559,680,164 of record CM060941.1, on the reverse strand, counting down.
TTCTTCTGCATAGCATATTGAGCTGGGACATGTTATTTACTTTGTAGTCGTACATATGTCTTGTAGAAATGTTGCATTCACTTCACTGCATCCATATTGTGCTTGTATTTGCAGTGCGCCACTTCTTATGTGCATGTTGCATATTCACTTATACTTGACAATTTTGTAATGCAACTGTGTTGAATCCAGCTTATAGCTCGAGTTTGACCTTGTGCTCGTGTCGTGACTTAATATTTATTTCACTTGAGTTAAACTCGGCTGTTGATTTGGGTTTGACCTTGTGCTCACAGGTCCCTGTAATTTTGTAAAGTGTATAAGGGTGTGCACGGCCTTGTGACATGTACAGTGATACAATGTGAATGTCACAAGTTGTTCGTGTTTGATGAATTCAAAATTAAATGATGACGAACAACTCAAATAACTGAGGCAAAAAATATTTTCAAAATACATTTTATTTTACACTGCAAAAATATTTCATTTTCAATTTTAGCGTGTCGGTGTATATTTTTGCATATAACTCAGATGATGGATTCAATCTGGAATGGAGTTGAAGATTTGTACGAGTGAATGAGTGAAATGTAGTAAGGTGCATGTAACGACTGCGATTTTTCGATGCCGAAAAACCGAACCGTTATGGTTTAAGAAAAAGAAAGAAGTTGAAGAAGAAAGAAAAAGATAGAACAGAACAGAAAGAAATAACAGAACAACATCAGAATCTCACAATTCGCAGCGGAACAACATATTATAGATAAATGAATAATCTTTAAACAAAGAACTATATCAGATATTACATTACATCATATTACATTACATTTCATCATCAGAGTGTACAACAACAAACAGCGGAAAGGAAATACTATATACTAGTAATACGCCATGTCATCCAGCTTGCCTCCAACAACTCCTGAATTCCAGAATATCCTGATAAACTTTACTCTTGACTGCCCGTGTGGAAATTGGTGGGCACCCAGAGTTTAGGAAGGAAAACAATAAACTTCGAGTCAGTCATGTGACTGGTGTGAGAACTAAAACAGTTTATTTTTAAAACAAAGAACATGATAATTTTAAAATAGATTTCGCAATGCTTTTTAGAAAATGAGACTACCATAAGGCCTCCCGCACACACACACAATGCAAACGCAGAATCGGAGGAGATTTCTCCTTATGATAGTCAAAGATGCTTCATACGCATTAAAAAGAAACATTTGATATTATTACTAGTGCATAGTGTAGAAAACAATTTCGAAAGTAGAATATAAATCTTAGCCAGCATAGGCATTTCGCACTTATGCCTACTATAGCTACCATCCAAACAGTGGGGCGCCACCATAAGTGAATGATAAGTTCTACAACTAAAACCGTACAAGATCGTATTGTTTCTTTGGATTTCCAACAAATGGTCAGGCCAAGGAACTTCCCATTGCCCCATAGGTACGCCTCTGGAAAGACGACCCGAGAACCAAACCGGATCTCTGCCAACACAAGGTCGGGTTACCCCTAACTGGGTAACTACTGACACGAATATGTCATCCCCCAATCGTAACCAATCTATCCGAGGATCCTCAATTTCCAACAACCACAAAATTTGCAACAACAACATAGGTTAAATATTTGGGCTCCATACCATGATACCACCTCTATCCAGAAGGAATGACATACACTAAAGGGGCGCTACCCCCTAATAAGCTTGCTGCATCCTTCCTGTTTTGACCATTTTCGGGGTGTGGGGTCCGACGAAGTCTCGTCCACAAAGCCACGCTTTATACGAATGCTGTGCTTTGGGTCAATCAAATGATCGTAGAAATGATCATCAAGATAAATGATCAAACAAATGATCATATCACAAATGATCAAATAATGATCATTTCACAGCAACACTCAGCATGCCACACTACCAAATTGGGAGTATATCACTAATAACCTTCAACTATATAACCTCTAAGATCGTATGTCTCAGAGAAGGGTATTAAGCTAAGAGAATAAATTCTCCACCACTAACAGAAATATATATGAAAGAAATCAGCTTTATATCGCAATTTGTAATGTCAGACATACAATCCATACAAGTCTGTTCCGGGCTCGAACAGAACCGAAGGCACTTCCAAAGAAGTCCTTGCATTCCGGATAATTTCTAATCACGTCCGGACTTCCCGTCACTAAGGGTGATAAAACCTCTATATCGGAGATCAGCCGATGCAGAGTAACTCAATGGTAATCCTTCCGTTTTCAAAAATATCCGGTCTTCAACACAGATCATCGAATGCAAATCCATTACGACGTATCACAAATTCGGAATGGGTTATACGACCCAAAGGTCCTTTCCCGGCTAACCCAAATAGTGAGCGCTTATTTTAAAAATAAGTGTGGCATTCAAATTCAAGCAATTCACAACAAATACCTATTTAAAGGTAAATATTGACAGTCAGATATATAACTATCAATAGGCATGCACAACATCACCAGATTCCAAATAATTTCCCAAATTATTTACTTTCCAAAATATCTTTACTAGATATATAATTTCCACACTTCAACCATTTGAAAACAAATTTTCAAATCACTTTCCTCCTTTATAACTTTCATTTCAAAACAGTTCATTTAAATCAATCAAATAAATCCTTACCGATTTACTTTGAATTTACGTTCCAAATCCGTAAATATATATTTCCACACTTCATAAATAAATCAATGTTTATTTTTAAACAAATTCCATTTCCTTTATAAATTCCATAGTGAATTTACATTCCAAAATATTTATGAATATACGATTTTCAAATCGATTTCTAATATTCATTTTCAATTTATCTTCAAAAAGATAAATTCTCAAAACGTTTCATTTTCATATTGGAAAGGCATTTCCATACTTATTTAATAATAAGTATTTCACAAAATTATATATTTTCAACATTTGAAAATATTCGATATACTTAAATCAAGATTAAGTATATATTTCGTTTTTAAGGAAAACATTCTCTTAAAACACATTTGTTTGGGCCAAAACGAATGTTACGTAAAACATCGTTACGACGACCAAAAATCACTAGTATAGGGATTCAAAGTTTAAATAGATATATAAATTCCAATACTATATAAAACATTTCCTTTCGGAAATCATTTACTATAACAACAGTGTTATAGTCCACCATTTCCTTCTTTCTCGAAAACGTCTATTTCAACAATGAATGTTGAAATCTATGATTTCGATATTTAACACATTTTAAAACGTCGTTAAAATAGTCAACTTCTTTTAATTATATCGCTTTCCCAAAACATATCCATTTTACTTAATAATATATTCACTGTCCAAAATCGTGAATATACTTCACTAACCCAATTTCAATATTTACAACACGTTTTATTTCAAGAATTTATTGGCTAAATCGTGAATATATTTCCTTTAATAAACTTCAATATTCAATTTATCAAATTCAATTGATTTCGAATTTATAAACAATGTTTATAAATTCCATTTCTATTTATAAGCTTCGATTTATAAATTTCATTATTAACAAATTCCATTTATATCTCATTTAAATGCCAAAATCCGATTTATAAGATAATTACGTATAAATCTTCTATTTTACAAAATCTATTCATTTTATAACTTCACAATTTATAAATCTATAAATTCTGTTCACTTATGAAATCCATTTTTGTTTCATTTTTAACACTTATAAAAACTCGTTTTAATATTCCAATAATTTTAATTTATAACATATCAATTTTATAAATCTTTTATATACATCGTTTTTAATAATTCAAAAATCCCAATTTAAACCAATTTATAAATTAATTAACTATTTATTTCCAAAAATCTCATTTCGGTTATATTTCTCAAAAATCTTAATTTTTATAACATAAAAATTTATAACGTTTTAATTATTTAAAATGAATCAATTCAAAAATTTAATAAACGTATAATTTCAAAAATTACTTTAAAAATCCTTTTAAAAATCAAAATCGTTATTTTTAAACTTCAAAAATGGATCCGATGAGGCAACAGCACTAAATAGTCAATCACGACAATAAATATCATATATCGATATGATAATCAACAAATATCACAATATCTGTAATCAAATAAATACTGTTGAGGAATCCAGTTGGATCCCTCCAACCTGTTTCCCTGCATCCACAGATATTAGCACAATACCAATTCCGCTCCAGTACGGAATTATCGCGGTATATGGGATTTATAAAAATATTATTCGCTTAATAGGCGGCGCAATAGGGTCTCATCCGCTATACAATGCGGGAAATCAACAACTCCAATATATACATATGCCAATATATATATATATATATATATATATATATTGTTATATATAGATATATCCTACTATATATACTATCACATTCAAACAGCAATCAATAACTGCAATCATCATTCAAACATACATTCAAGCAATTTTAAATCTAACTATTTAAAATTTAAATCGAAACCGATTCGATTGAGTGAGAAGTTCTCACCTTGATTTTAATTCCGTTCCAGCGTTTTATTTCGAATAAAATTAAACGGACGTTTAATTTTACCTGAAATTCAAACTAGCTCCAAACGACTCCAATCCAGTTGCATAGCGTAGTGCTCGTCAATACGAAGCCAACGCACTTCGTCTCGTCACAATCCGACCTCGTATGACAAAGATACACATTTTTTTAAAGTTATACGAATTTTAATATAAATATTTACAAATTTCTATTTTACTTTCAAATCCAAAGAAATCTTGGTCGTTCGTCAATGCTACACCAGATCTGGCCCGTACGTTATCATCTTCCCTCCCTCTCCAGATTATAACGCGACCAACATAACCCATTTGCCGTTCGCTAGGGTTGGAAATTTCGACCACCTAGTTCATCTTTTCGTCGATCAGGGAGCGCCATCGGAAAACTCGAGATCGACTTCATCAACGGCCAAAGGCCGGTTACATGTGGTGCTCCCCTTTTCTTGAAAATCGTGCGCGACCGGTGGAGAACGCGGCCACCTAGCTCCTCCAAACGACCACGATGCATGCCATCAACCGTATGGATGCAAAGATCCCTCAACGCTCTACAATTTTCGTGTTGATAACTTTTCGAAATAATGAGTGGATTTGGAGATTTCGAGGGAGGAAGGAGGATCATTTTCGGCCCTTGGTTTTGAAAATGGCGGCCGGCTATTGCTAGGGTTAGGGTTTTCTCTTTTTCTTTTTTTTTTGAGAATAAGGGTCTATTTATAGAATTTTGATGAACACTATTCCTCCGGACTTTTCCGAACTCCGATTTACGTGCGGTAACTGGAGTTTCTAGGGTTTATCCCGTGTTTTGAACACAATGGAATAGGTTTCGGGAGCCAATTCGATCATCTGTGCGAGTTACAACAATAAACGATCGATTTTAAATTAAACCGATTTCGATGCGTTTTCGCTTGCCCCGGACAGACGGTAGATCCAATTGACTTGAAATTTGAAACCTTACAATAATATCACAATACGGATCCGATGAAACTGGTTTCGTCGAAATCCGAGACCTTTAGAAAAATGACTATTTTAACTCGCCAAATTAATATTAAAACAATTTCGATGCATTTCGAGCTGTCACAATCAAACGACAACCCCGATTGCTACGAAAATTGAAATCAGATAATAACAAACTATTACGGATCCAATGGAACTAGTTTCGTCTGATTCTGAGACTGTTCGAAAATTGGCTATTTTTCAGTGGATAATTAAATATTAAAAATTCGATTTTCACAAATTAACTTTAAATTCAATTTTAAAAGTTCTATAACATTACTATAACTTCAATATGATGAAATAAAATTTTACAAACCATTTTCAATCATATTAAACTCGATTATTCAATTATTTCTGTAAATTCAACTATTAAATAATCAATTTAATTATTCAATTAAATCCAATATTTGAATTTAAATTCATTTGACTTAAAAATTCACTTATTAATATTTAAAATTAATTAAATATTCAAATTTAAATTATCAGAAATTCTGGGTCGTTACAAACTTCCCCCCTTAAAAGAATTTCGTCCTCGAAATTACCAAGTAAGATAAAGTTACAAAATCCGTTAACTTTCCAAAATCCATAGTTAAACTTCTTATAATACTTTACTAAGTTTCAAATCATACTTAGTTATCTTTTCAAAAACAACTAATATCGTTTAACTTTCAATTCCAAATCAAATTTATAGTTTCCAAAATTTTCCAATTTTCTCAAATTTTTTCTAACGCCTTAAATTTTCGGAAAAATTCGCCATAGTCTCCTTTGCGCGGCTCGATCCGGAAAAAAAATGGCAGTGTATATATTACAAATATACATCTCATCAAGTGATGAGGCATCCCGCAGGAAAAAAGTGTAAAAGTACGGTATGTAATCCGAGATATGTACCTTACTTATATTCAGCGAGCATATACGGCTAATATAGCGCAAAAGCGAGCTCCAAATGCGAAGCAAGCGCAATCCGCACCTACTATACACTCAACAACAACATGAGAATCATGCATATATGAAAATAGTATCAATATACAACATATAGTAACATAACAACTACATATGCCAACATAGAAAATGCAACAAAACAACAAATGCAAACATCAACCAACTATCATCCATAACCAAATCAATATTCATTCATATTCTCATTAATATTCAATGAATTGGTTTTCAATTTAAATCACATTTGATTTATTTACATTGGATTTACTAACATTCATTCATATTCAATTTTAATTAGTTTGCATTCACTAATTTAAATCCAATTCACCTTCAATTCTATTCAAATTCATTTTCTTCCAAGTTAGATCCAATTGCTTTAGCTTCTAATTTCCCTAATTCAATTTCATTAACACTTAATGAATTTATATGCAATCAATCAACAATCAAATAACAACCAATGTTTATTCAATACAACCAAATTTATTCACTTTACATTCAATTTGGTTCAACACGTTTAATTCCAATTGGATCATATTAAATTGACTTTCATTCAATTTATTCAATTTCTAATAATATTAGCTTCTAATGAATTAACACTTACATCCATTATCCCATATCAATTTTATTTACATTCAATTGATTTTCATTCAATTCATTAGTTAAATTCAATTGCTAATTCCTTTAACAATATAAAGTTGAATTTCATTCATATAGCTCAAGTTCAAATTCTTAATGACTTCACTTCATTAATTCACTTATTAATTTACTTCGACACCAAAATCAACTTTATTCAACATTATTTAAGTTATATTCAATTCCAACATCTTATCAAATCCAAATCAATTTATTTAACTTTCCTTTTGTTAAATTTCAAATCACATGTCTTTGAGGACAACTCAAATTTATTTCAACTTGGATTTTATTGATTTACTTATACTTCCTTTAATTTAACTCCATTCTTTAAATTAAATTTATTCTATCAAAATTCAAATTGTATAAGTTATCAACTCATTTATCATTCCCATAAATATTTTAAATAGGATTCCAGAGTCCTTTCAAACTTTCAAAACCATTTTTGAAATCAATTCAAATTATCTTTTGAATTCCTAAAACCAAACTTAAAATTTTCCAAACAACTTCATTTAAAATAATCTGGAAGCAATACCTCTTTTGGAAACCCGAAAATGAACACCGATGATGTTGCAATCATCATCGGAATTATTTTCCAGCGACCGAAAAGAGTTTAGAGCTTTAATTTCTCCAAAACAATTTTCCAAATTATCAAATCCTTTCAAAACACTTCTCTGGAATTTTATTTTCAGATTATAAATCACATTTGTAAATCTTTTACTTATATAATTTCACTTCTTATATATAAGATTATTTTACAATTGTAAATCACTTTAATTATAACTCCATACTTATAATTCAATTGCTTATACAATTCATTCTTTTACAATGTGTTTTTATTTAACTTATTCAACAACCAAACAATCAATTCATATACATTTAATAATTCCGAAAAATTATTCCTTTATATATAATATATAATCGAGGTAAAATTATTTCATTTACCCAATTAAAATAATACTATGTCGACATGTCTCGTTTAAGTGTTTAGAAATCCCTATCGATAATATGGCGTCCCACATACCGATCAAAATCCACAAACAGCTCAACGGATAAGCAAACACAATATAAAACATTTTTATATTCACTAACAAATACACACTCGTATCTATTATTACACTCACACTCATTCTAGAGTACTACTAACTCTATCTCTAATGAGTTATACCCAACAGAGCCATGGTTGTCGCTTAACCATATGCTCTGATACCAAATGTAACGACTGCGATTTTTCGATGCCGAAAAACCGAACCGTTATGGTTTAAGAAAAAGAAAGAGGTAGAAGAAGAAAGAAAAAGATAGAACAGAACAGAAAGAAATAACAGAACAACATCAGAATCTCACAATTCGCAGCGGAACAACATATAATAGATAAATGAATAATCTTTAAACAAAGAACTATATCAGATATTACATTACATCATATTACATTACATTTCATCATCAGAGTGTACAACAACAAACAACAACAAACAGCGGAAAGGAAATACTATAGACCAGTAATACGCCATGTCATCCAGCTTGCCTCCAGCAACTCCTGAATTCCAGAATATCCTGATAAACTTTACTCTTGACTGCCCGTGTGGAAATTGGTGGGCACCCAGAGTTTAGGAAGGAAAACAATAAACTCCGAGTCAGTCATGTGACTGGTGTGAGAACTAAAACAGTTTATTTTTAAAACAAAGAACAGGATAATTTTAAAATAGATTTCGCAATGCTTTTTAGAAAATGAGACTACCATAAGGCCTCCCGCACACACACACAATGCAAACGCAGAATCGAAGGAGATTTCTCCTTATGATAGTCAAAGATGCTTGATACGCATTAAAAAGAAACATTTGATATTATTACTAGTGCATAGTGTAGAAAACAATTTCGAAAGTAGAATATAAATCTTAGCCAGCATAGGCTTTTCGCACTTATGCCTACTATAGCTACCATCCAAACAGTGGGGCGCCACCATAAGTGAATGATAGGTTCTACAACTAAAACCGTACAAGATCGTATTGTTTCTTTGGATTTCCAACAAATGGTCAGGCCAAGGAACTTCCCATTGCCACATAGGTACGCCTCTGGAAAGACGACCCGAGAACCAAACCGGATCTCTGCCAACACAAGGCCGGGTTACCCCTAACTGGGTAACTACTGAAACGAATATGTCATCCCCCGATCGTAACCGATCTATCCGAGGATCCTCGATTTCCAACAACCAAAAAATTTGCAGCAACAACATAGGTTAAATATCTGGGCTCCATACCATGATACCACCTCTATCCAAAAGGAATGACATACACTAAAGGGGCGCTACCCCCTAATAACCTTGCTGCATCCTTCCTGTTTTGACCATTTCCGGGGTGTGAGGTCCGACGAAGTCTCGTCCACAAAGCCACGCTTTATACAAAAGCTGTGCTTTGGGTCAATCAAATGATCATAGAAATGATCACCAAGATAAATGATCAAACAAATGATCATATCACAAATGATCAAACAATGATCATTTCACAGCAACACTCAGCATGCCACACTACCAAATTGGGACTACATCACTAACAACCTTCAACTATATAACCTTTAAGCTCGTATGTCTCAGAGAAGGGTGTTAAGCTAAGAGAATAAATTCTCCGCCACCAACAGAAATATATTTGAAAGAAATCAGCTTTATATCTCAATTTGTAATGTCAGACATACAATCCATACAAGTCTGTTCCGGGCTCGAACAGAACGAAGGCACTTTCAAAGAAGTCCTTGCATTCCGGATAATTTCTAATCGCATCCGGACTTCCCGTCACTAAGGGTGATAAAACCTCTATATCGGAGATCAGCCGATGCAGAGTAACTCAATGGTAATCCTTCCGTTTTCAAAAATATCCGGTCTTCAACACCGGTCATCGAATGCAAATCCAGTACGACGTATCACAAATACGAAATGGGTTATACGACCCAAAGTTCCTTTCCCGGCTAATCCGAATAGTGAGCGCTTATTTTAAAAATAAGTGTGGCATTCAAATTCAAGCAATTCACAACAAATACCTATTTAAAGGTAAATATTGATAGTCAGATATTTAACTATCAATAGGCATGCACAACATCACCAGATTCCAAATAATTTCCCAAATTATTTACTTTCCAAAATATCTTTACTAGATATATAATTTCCACACTTCAACCATTTGAAAACAAATTTTCAAATCACTTTGCTCCTTTATAACTTTCATTTCAAAACAGTTCATTTAAATCAATCAAATAAATCCTTGCCGGTTTACTTTAAATTTACGTTCCAAATTCGTAAATATATATTTCCACACTTCATAAATAAATCAATGTTTATTTTTAAACAAATTCCATTTCCTTTATAAATTCCATAGTGAATATACATTCCAAAATATTTATGAATATACGATTTTCAAATCGATTTCTAATTCATTTTCAATTTATCTTCAAAAAATAAATTCTCAAAACGTTTCATTTTCATATTGGAAAAGCATTTCCATACTTATTTAATAAAAAGTATTTCACAAAATTATATATTTTCAACATTTGAAAATATTCGATATACTTAAATCAAGATTAAGTATATATTTCATTTTTAAGGAAAACATCCTCTTAAAACACATTTGATTGGGCCAAAACGAATGTTACGTAAAACATCGTTACGACGACCCAAAATCACTAGTATAGGGATTCAAAGTTTAAATAGATATATAAATTCCAATACTATATAAAACATTTCCTTTCGGAAATCATTTACTATAACAAAGTGTTATAGTCCACCATTTCCTTCTTTCTCGAAAACGTCTATTTCAACAATGAATGTTGAAATCTATGATTTCGATATTTAACACATTTTAAAACGTCGTTAAAATAATCAACTTCTTTTAATAATATCGCTTTCCCAAAACATATCCATTTTACTTAATGATATATTCACTGTCCAAAATCGTGAATATACTTCACTAACCCAATTTCAATATTTACAACACGTTTTATTTCAAGAATTTGTTCGCTATCCAAAATCGCGAATATATTTCCTTTAATAAACTTCAATATTCAATTTATCAAATTCAATTGATTTCGAATATATAAACAATGTTTATAAATTCCATTTCTATTTATAAGCTTCGATTTATAAATCTCATTATTAACAAATTCCATTTATATCTCATTTAAATGCCAAAATCCGATTTATAAGATAATTACGTATAAATCTTCTATTTTACAAAATCTATTCATTTTATAACTTCACAATTTATAAATCTATAAATTCCGTTCACCTATGAAATCCATTTTTATTTCATTTTTAACACTTATAAAAACTCATTTTAATATTCCAATAATTTTAATTTATAACATATCAATTTTATAAATCTTTTATATACATCGTTCTTAATAATTCAAAAATCCCAATTTAAACCAATTTATAAATTAATTAACTATTTATTTCCAAAAATCTCATTTCGGTTATATTTCTCAAAAATCTTAATTTTTATAACATAAAAATTTATAACGTTTTAATTATTTAAAATGAATCAATTCAAAAAATTAATAAACGTATAAGTTCAAAAATTACTTCAAAAATCCTTTTAAAAATCAAAATCGTTATTTTTAAACTTCAAAAATAGATCCGATGATGCAACGGCACCAAATAGTCAATCACGACAATAAATATCATATATCGATATGATAATCAACAAATATCACAATATCTGTAATCAAATAAATACTGTTGAGGAATCCAGTTGATCCCTCCAACCTGTTTCCCTACATCCACAGATGTTAGCACAATACCAATTCCGCTCCAGTACGGAATTATCGCGGTATATGAGATTTATAAAAATATTATTCGCTTAATAGGCGGCGCAATAGGGTCTCATCCGCTATACAATACGGGAAATCAACAACTCCAATATATACATATGCCAATATATATATATTGTTATATATAGATATATCCTACTATACATACTATCACAATCAAACAGCAATCAATAACTGCAATCATCATTCAAACATACATTTAAGAAAATTTAAATCTAACTATTTAAAATTTAAATCGAAACCGATTCGATTGAGTGAGAAGTTCTCACCTTGATTTTAATTCCGTTCCAGCATTTTATTTCGAATAAAATTAAACGGATGTTTAATTTTACCCGAAATTCAAACTAGCTCCAAACGACTCCAATCTAGTTGCATAGCGTAATGCTCGTCAATACGAAGCCAACGCACTTCGTCTCGTCACAATCCGACCTTGTATGACAAAGATACACATTTTTTTAAAGTTATACGAATTTTAATATAAATATTTACAAATTTCTATTTTACTTTCAAATCCAAAGCAATCTTGGTCGATCGTCAATGCTACACCAGATCTGGCCCGTATGTTATCATCTTCCCTCCCTCTCCAGATTATAACGCGACCAACATAACCCATTTGCCGTTCGCTAGGGTTGGAAATTTCGACCACCTAGTTCATCTTTTCGTCGATCAGGGAGCGCCATCGGAAAACTCGACAACGACTTCATCAACGGCCAAAGGCCGGTTACATGCGGTGCTCCCCTTTTCTTGAAAATCGCGCGCGACCGGTGGAGAACACAGCCACCTAGCTCCTCCAAACGACCACGATGCATGCCATCAACCGTATGGATGCAAAGATCCCTCAACGCTCTATAATTTTCGTGTTGATAACTTTTCGAAATAATGAGTGGATTTGGACATTTTGAGGGAGGAAGGAGGATCAGTTTCGGCCCTTGGTTTTGAAAAAGGCGGTCGGCTATTGCTAGGGTTAGGGTTTTCTCTTCTTTTTTTTTGAGAATAAGGGTCTATTTATAGAATTTTGACGAACACTATTCCTCCGGACTTTTCCGAACTCCGATTTACGCATGGTAACTGGCGTTTCTAGGGTTTATCGCGCGTTCCGAACACAATGGAATAGGTTTCGGGAGCCAATTCGATCATCTGTGCGAGTTACGACAATAAACGACCGATTTTAAATTAAACCGATTAAACCGATTTCGATGCGTTTTCGCTTGCCCCAGACAAACGGTAAATCCGATTGACTTGAAATTTGAAACCTTACAATAATATCACATTACGGATCCGATGAAACTTGTTTCGTCGAAATCCGAGACTTTTTGAAAAATGACTATTTTAACTCGCCAAATTAATATTAAAACAATTTCGATGCGTTTCGAGCTGTCACGATCAAACGACAACCCCAATTGCTACGAAAATTGAAATCCGATAATAACAAACTATTACGGATCCAATGGAACTATCGTCTGATTCTGAGACTGTTCGAAAATTGGCTATTTTTCAATCGATAATTAAATATTAAAATATTCGATTTTCACAAATTAACTTTAAATTCAATTTTAAAAGTTCTATAACATTACTATAACTTCAATATGATGAAATAAAATTTTACAAACCATTTTCAATCATATTAAACTCGATTATTCAATTATTTCTGTAAATTCAACTATTAAATAATCGATTTAGTTATTCAATTAAATCCAATATTCGAATTTAAATTCATTTGACTTAAAAATTTCACTTATTAATATTTAAAATTAATTAAATATTCAAATTTAAATTATCAAAAATTCTGGGTCGTTACAGTGCAAATGTAAATGGAAAATTGTGATGTAATTGGATTTGTATTGTAATCGAAATTGTGTGTATATATATAGTGAGAGCTCAAATTTGTACTATTCAAAATTGTAATAAATATTTGCTTGAATAAAATATCTATTTGAATTTAAATTTGTGTTATTTATTATATTCAGCAAATATTTATTTAATTATGTGAAAAATAAAATAGTTATTAACAAATACATTTAAATGAATATACATATGTTTATTATCATCAAACAAAAATCATATACTTGCATATTCAACAACTTAAACATCAGTATTAGAACTTGGTACCGACATAGTTTCTGAGTCGGTTTGATTTCTTGTTTATTACTATTATCACAAATATTAGAATTGACAGTAGAGTAGTTCAGAATAATTTTATTGCTAGAGTTAAGATTTACATTGCATAGTTCGTTACCTAAAAATTATTCTCCCCTAACTAAACCTATCTTGGTAGGAGTGTTGAATTTCATAATATGTCTTTCTAAGAGATAACTTCCCCTAAGTTTATCAATGTGGTTCTCCCAAGGAAGGCATTGTATGGTGATGGCTGGTCAATAATGAAGAAACTTGCATAGAAGGATTTATGCAAAGGTGATGTTCTGGATGTGATGAGCAGCCATGCCAATCCAATAGGGATGGTTGTTGTGTTGTTGAAACGGTAGATCGGCTCTAGGCTAGGTTTTAGAATTTTAGATGGAAGTTTCATCTAGTCGTATGCTGACTTGAAGATTACATTGACTGAGCTTCTAGAATTTATAAAGACTTTTTCATGGTACAATTTGAGATTTGCACTTTGGCTATGAGCGGGTCCTGATGTGGAAAACTACTCTTGCTGCATCAACCCCTGTGAAGACTATCTCCTACGCTGGCTTTTATTTAATGTGGAAGACTGTTTTCTGTTGGGATTTGGCCTCTTAAACATATCTTTACTCCATTTTTTTCTTGCCCCAGCAAGGTGTGGCCCATCATGAATTAAGGCTATGATGTTAAAGGTATTCCTTGCTTGATTTTCATTTGGGTCGGGAGTGAGGTCTTTAGCCCATTTTCTTTGTTGGTCTTATAAAAGATGCCCATGTATCCTTTTTAGACCAGTCTTTCTATCTTATTCTTTAAATGTATACAGTTTTTAGTATGGTGGTTGTTGGCTTTGAAGAAGTGGCAGTATGCTCCACCCCGATTTCGGTGTTTTCTACACCTTGTTCGGTAGGTTATATGCAAGCTCATTTATGGTCATCTCATATATATGCCTAGGAGTGTGAGTAATGGGATTTTTTGTGGTGAGGTTCGATTCCTTTTGATGTGTCGCAAGTGGATAATAACCTTTCGCCCTTCATTTCTTGTCATAGCCGGGGGAAAAAGTTCTCTGAGATTGCATCGCAGATCTGACCTCTTCCACTCTAATATAGTTGGTTGCTCTTTCATGTAAAGCCTTCATGTCGTGACATGATTTTTGCTATTTTTATCCCACATAACACTCCTCTTCTTATCTAGCATGCACTTCCATTAGCTACGCTTCTTCACTAGTCACCTCGATCTAGAGTGCCTCAGCTTTAAAGCATTTAATGAAGTTGCACAGGCTTTTATTTTTACCCTGCTTCACACATGACACGATATTTACGTCTGGCAAAGCTTTTCTTCCTGAATTGAATTGCCTTAAAAATTTATGGATAGTTATCTCCAAGATTGGACCACCCTGGTCTTCCTCCTGAACCATTGGGAGGCTGGATAGGCTAAACAAACACAGGCTAAATAAACATGGAAAAGCATGCATTGGGCCATTATTCCCACCTTCAGGATGTTCATGTAATATTTATTAGAAAGTGAAAATGTGGTCATCGAGGTTAGTAGTTCCATCAAAATTGTTGGTTGAAGGTGCTTTAAAGTTTTCATGGAAGTCTGCCTCTATGACGGTCTCACTAAATAGAGAAGAAACCTCTTCTCCTACTTTCTCTTTAGTGCTTTACCGGTAGATCTTTACTAGCTGCTCTACATGGGCTTTTAACTGACAAATTTCATCTTTCCTAGGGTCGATCTGGGATGAATCGCCCCCGTACAGTAAAGAGGCGTCATCATCAAAGGCAGATTAAACTTGTTTTTTCAGCAGTAGTGGGTTTACATAGGCAGGCTTTGATTTGATTTGAGGGTTTGTTTGGATTTTTCTTTTTTGTTTGAGGTCGGTTTTCTGGCCAGCATCACCATTTCCATTTCTAGGAGTGTCGTTTTCACTTTCCCGCTGCATAGTTAGCGAAGTTGACGAATGATGATGGTGAGTTATGGAACATAAAGGGGAGGCTGGCCCTAGAGTAGTATGTTGGGCTACTATCTTCTATGTCCCCTTCATTCGTTGGTTTACTTGGTTTGTGAAGGAATGGAGCGCAGACAAGATCGGATCCATAGGGACCTCAACTGGAGCTTCCACTTCAGTTTACGGTTTTGACAATATGAGTGGCTTCTTTATGATTTTTAAAGCCGAGTGTAACTATTTTTATGGAGGGGGAGTAGTGGAATATGTGGGATTCATGGTATATGAAGGGAAATATAGATAAAGTTTACTGGAAATAGTAAATGGAGGTCTAGGCCTTCCTTCTAGCATCAAAAATGTTGGTGAGATTTTTCATCTCACAACACCTCAAATGATTATGAAAATAATTGTAGCGTACTTCCGTGAATCAGAATAAGAAAACTTGAGTAATATTAAATTTTCCATTAGGTAGTAACTATATTGCTGGAAGCTTAAAAAATTAAGTAGTTGCATTTTAACTATTTGTTAAAATGTCAAATCGAATTTATACCTAATTCAAGTAAAAAAAAAAAAGAGAATTCAATACGAAAAACTGGGTAGGTGAAAATGCAGGAAAAAGTAAAGACACAAAGTATTTTACATGGTTTAGATATTAAGGAATCCTACATCCACGGAGGAAATATCACTTTCTTTCTTTATATTTTTTGTACAAGCATTAATGGCAGAGGGTACAAAACTTCCGTTATTTTTAAAAATCTCGGATCCGAAAAAAAGCAAGAACACTGGAATTGAGGTAGAAAACCTAAATTCAAATGGATCATGCACTTCTAATATGAAAGGGTGAATAGCTTGTGTACTACCCTATGAGAATGTTGAGAGTTATCCCTTTACTTTGTTGTTGGGACACCGTTGATACATACGGAGCGAAACTGCATTGTTTGCATGATACTGCCCTGGATAGGGTTGTAATTGAGTCATCTTGCCTAGTCTACAATGTTCATTTGACATTGTGCTAAGGATAAATGGAGTTGAGTTGCTTTGCCACCAACCTGTGGTGTTAGCTCAATATCTATATGAATGTGCTTTGAGCTGCTCTTGATGTTGATATCCATAAGTTGTTTGATAAGGGCCACTTGCACCTTTGATGTTTTATAACAAGTAAAGAACTGTAATGGAGCACTGTTTGGATGTCCCCATGTGCAGCCCTTGGAATGCTTTGGATTCCTTGTGGCACTGCTTAAAGAGTCTTTGGTAAGTGCAACGTAGATTTGCACTTGAAAGTATTATCAACGCATTAGCTTTTAGGAATAATAGTTGGATTTATTAGGCTATTAGCGCAGTCCTCTTTTTTTATTCCACTCTTTGCACTCATGTGTTTGTTACGTCCTGATGGTAGAATGTTTCTTTATTAGCCCATTCTGATGGCGGTTCATTTCTTTATTTGTCTATCCTAATGGTCTCGCATTTCTTTATTGGCCTGGCTTTGCTATTGAACTGCGGTGCTATTCCGTCTTTTGGTGTCAAACAAAAGGATAGCATATCCCTATATCCCTTTGATATAAGATTTTTAACGTAGACTTGTTATTTTTGTACATTAATTTATGAGTGCAGCACATTCATATAGCTTTTTAGGGGGAGATGTGTTGTACTTTGGCATTATTAGTGCAGCTTTTGGCGTAGTAGTGGAGTATCTCCATCTCATTGTCATTTTTGGGTTATGCTGCAATTCTGTGAATTATGTTGCAGATTATTTTCTACACTTTGTGATCACTTAAAGTTTTCGAACACCGGAGTGAGGGGACTGACGCGGTCATTGAATTTTTGTTGTTGTCTTAAAATTTCTAAGCATAGTACCTTTTGGACTTCTCCTTATTCTTTGCTTCCTCTTCTTATAGTCTGACTTTTATCATGAGAGCGGCCCTTTTTGGTTTGATGCTTGCATCATTTTCCTTTAATAGGGCTTGGGAAATGCGAGTGTAAGAAACTTCATCTAAAAGACTCAATTGGATTCTTGTAAGATATTCATCTTCAATCTCTTCCAAAACTGGTACCTCAATCACCTTCAATTTCTCAGATGCATAAACAATCTTATAAGCCTTATTCCTTCTTCAACATTGCCTGCATTTTCATCTTTCAAGTTTCAAAATCTCCCTTTCTATCAAAACATGTAACATAATTAACACCAGATCTACCAATAGATTTTCCAGAATTTGCCATTAATGCCCAAACAGAACAAAAACAATAGCTTTGATACCAAACTGTATTGAAAAATGTGGAGAAGGATTTATCACTAATATGCGAAAGCGATTAACCATGATCTAGTTTTATCAAGTGAATACCAATGTAAATACAATATTAATTATGCTATCGCACAAGATCAAATAACAGAAAGAAAAGATATAGAAGATTCAACGTGGTTCAGATTTGTATCCTACATCCACGGAGATCCAACAACTTTACTACTTCACCAATTTAGAGAGGAGAAATTATGAAATGGTGGAGATTTCTTAAAGAAGAGAAATTTTATCTCTATTACAAATCTATAAAAGAATATTTAAGAGGAACTATTGTTTGAGAAATGGGATACTTTTCCAATAGCTTGAGGCGTCTTTAAATAGGAGTAGAATGAAGCTAAAACTTGGGAAGAAATGAAATTAATTAGGAAAGCAGACGATCAATTTCATACAAATTTTTAAAACATTTTCATTTTTTTAAGATTTGATTTAATGTTGATATCTATCTCCTTCTAGAAAAGTTGCACATGTCTAGTTTCCTCTTATTGTATATTCAACCAATCAATCAATTAAATTAATTGATTTGTTTTTTCTTCTATATGCTGATAGATTTGAGTCATATTTTTAACACTGCATGTCAACATAAAGTTGAACCAAAGATTAACAAATAATCATCCATTCATATTAGTTAAGTCACTATAACCCTCTTTTAATCAACATATCCCTTTATTCTTAAAAAAACAAAAACAGACATCTTCTTTTATATATGAGATCTGTACTTTTATTTATTGTAAGGTAGATAAAATCAGAAAGTAACTTTCTTCAATTAGCCACACAAGGATAATTAATGGATAGCTTATACATTATCTATAACTAATGATATTAGTTACATGCATAATGGTTGTTAGACGTGGCTCGCATTGTGGGTGCATGGGTTGGATAGATAAGTTCTACATCTTAAAAAGTATGGCGTATAAACGTGGTATATATATGAGATTGGTGGCACGTAAAGTTGGAAATTCCTTTTATTACAACTAAGTGTTGCCAAGACAATATATGTGCTTGTTGGGAAGTAATGAAGGGACGTTCAATCGGGACGCGACACATTGGAAGCTTCGTTCGATGGTGCCATCACACACAATGAAGTGCACGTATATGGGAAGGTGCTGGAGTGCTGAGACTCAACATGGTATCAGAGCCGATGGTTCGAGAGACCCTTAGATGATGTGAGAGTAACCGAAGCATGACTGCTTATGGCTTGAGAAAAATGAACGATGACTCGTCAAGATGAAGACGTGGTTAAGCAGCCTGATCCCACTGCTAGAAGAGGACTCGTGGATACACAACCGCCCCCCACCGCGTTGAGGACTCCGGATCTCCAAGATGACTTGAGTTGAAATACTCGCCTTAAGGTGAAGATTAACTACGAAAATAAGTGGAAGACAACTAGTCTAACTATAGAGCTTCTTCAATCAGGACGTCGGCACATTGGATGCTTCGTTCAATGGCGCCATCACACACAATGAAGTGCGCATACATGAGACGCGTTGGAGTGCCGAAACTTAACAATGGCCACAGCTTCAATATCTTAAGATCATTAGAACACTTTAAAGTCATATCAATTATCAAGTATTACTTAACCATTTTTTTTCTCAACGTAGTGCCTAATTATAACATGATTAGTGATTACAACAAGGTGTATAGTTCAAAATACTTCAAACGACATACCTGATAATTTTAATTGTATGTCTAAAACTGTATGCTTGAGAAAAACAAAACTTTACATTAATTTAAAATGCTTCAGATTAGTGTAGCCTTATATTCCCACGAGCATTCAACGTGTAACTTGCGTGCAAATTTCAGTTGGTTCATTATTTAACAAATAATGACATATAATGAATTACCATTTGGTTTCTGAATCAAATATATTAGCAGACATATTGGCTCCATTAGTTGACATTCGATGAAGGCTATATACTATGCCATTTGAAACTTTGTGCCAAAAAAAAGTATCTTGCTAAGGGCATCTAGTTTCACACAGTAATAAAATTTATGTGCTTTCTAATATCAAAGTCATTTCACATGGCAATCAACCACCCCATAAATTCATTTTACACGGCGAACAATCGTCGATCGACACCTTTTTCACGGCCATCAACCATCGAACGTCAACCATTGAACTACTATTGTTTCATAGTTGATCGCAGTAGAAAACGGTGCATGTCGACGATTGTTCACCGTGCAAAAAAGAACTGAAAGTTATGCCTTTGGCGGCTCCTTAAATTGGTAGTAAGAAAAGAATAGTGTAAAAATTTATGCTATTTTTTAGCAATGATATTAGGAAGAGGAAAGTGAGGTGCCCTTAGCAACCCACAAAAAAATATGAAAAAAAGAAGAAATGACTAGTTATGTAGTAGAACCTTGAATGTAGTGAGATAGTATATACATCTACCATTTTATTTGAAATATAGCATCAAAATTCTCTTATTAGCGAGTCTAACTAAAGTAATTCATATGAGATAGTGAATGGAGTCCAAACCAAAATGAAAATTGTACAATAACTTAAAAGGTAACTGACTTTAATAATATATATATTACCAGGTTCATTAGTGTTCAGTCTCCAATTTGTATTAAGATAAGGTAACATACTCAAGCCAAATCAAAATCAACATATATAGCCTCAACGAACCATCAACCAAAGAAAACATACATACATACGTATATATACATACATACACACATATATACGTATACATATATACATACACACACAAACATATATACCTATAGATATGCATTTATATATATGTGTGTGTGTGTGTGTAATGTGTGTATATATATATGTACACACACACCCCTATAGATATGTATATACATACATATGTATATATGTGTGTGTATGCGTGTGTGTACATACATATACATATATACTTATATATATGTATATATATGTACAAGGATATAGATATGTACATCTATAGATATGTGTGTGTATGGGGCGGCTATTTGGACACAAAATTAAACACAATTGGATGATACAAGAGATCTACACCGTTGGATCTTTTTGTCCTTATATGGTAGGTGGAATTCAGGGGGCAGTCCAATGGTGCAGATACTTTGTATCACCAATTGTGTCTATATTTTGTGTCACAGTAACTTTCTCATATATATGTACATATGTGTACATATATATGTACATATATAGATATGTGTATATATATACGTATAGATATGCATGTATGTGTGTGTGTGTACATATATGTACACACATATACATATATATATATGTATGTATATGTATGTATATATATATGTATATGTATGTATATATATATGTATATGTATGTATGTATGTATATGTATGTATGTATGTATGTATGTATGTATGTATATGTGTGTGTGTGTATATATGTACGTATATAAATATGTATATATATTCATATAGATATATATATATATGTATATGTACACATAATACATATACACACACACACATGTATATACATCTATATATAGGTATGTATACACATATATATGTCGTATATATAGGGGTGTGTATGTGTATACATATATATATACATACATATATGTGTGTGTATACGTATAGACATATATATGTACTATATACATATATACATATATATGTAAACACCTATAGATATGTGTGTGTGTGTGTATACATATAGATATTTGTGTGTAGACATATATACATATATGTACATATACATATATATGTATATATGTACATAAATATATATATATAAGTATGTATGTATATACATATATATAAGTGTGTGTACTTATATATATATATATATATATATATATATATATATATATATATAACTGTATACATAAATATGTATGTACATATCTATATATGTGTATATATACATGTATATATACACATACATACATATACACACATACACGCATGCAAACATATATCAATGAAAATCTTCTCAAAGAAATCAATAATGCATGGCTCTGATACCACTTGTTGAGATTTAATATATTTTAGATTTAATTAATCATCGAACTCTAAATCCGGATAAATAATTGATTGAGAAGAAACTATAGGAAAGTAATAAATGGATTATTGGAAGTCATACACAAATCCATAATTGATGATGGAAAGAGAAGATGAATTGGTTTGATTTTCAAAAGACCCCATATTTATATTAGTGTGACCTTTTCAGTGGGACACTTCAATAAACTAAAAATATTACTCCGGTATCTACATATTATTTCTATACGACGATTATACCCCTTAAGCGTTAGATATTTTATTTAAGATTGGTCACTTAATTTAGATTTAGACAAAAGATAGCACATATATTTAAATATTTACAAAGATGGATTATGTTGAATTATTCCAACAATACCCACTCTCTATGTTTGTTATTCAATACTTCATATTGCAAATTCGTCAAACTTATTCATACTAACTTTATACACCGAAATACGGTTATAGGAGATTAATTCTCATGTCTCATGATTACCTGTTTTATGTGCTACAAGAAAACACAGCTATTTATCATAACAAAATAATAAATCAATGAGACCTATTATATCATATGAATGATTGATGATGAAAAATTAACGGTTGAGATGTGCGTGGTACATGAGAACGGATGAAAGAAGACAGTGGATTTGAGATGCGTGGCAGAAGTAAGAATATTAAAACCGCTATCCAAAATATAATCTTAAATATGAAACTGGGTATATTTAGAATAAGAATTATATACAAGCTCCTTCAACTTATTATGTTCCAGAATTACAAAAATGTACGAAGAGACACCAACATAACAGTTATATCATCATTACTTCCTCTATCGCAAGACATGTCTATGAGCTCTTTGCATGATTTCCTCATGTCTTTGTGTCTCAGAATAATATCCACTGCTTCTTGATCACTGACCTATATTCATAGTTGAATTTGTATTCAGTTGAAGTGTTCATATTACAAGATAAAAGACTGATCTTAAATTGTCTATATACATAATGGCAAATATTTCACTGTGGTATACCATGAAAATTGCACGACAACGTGAATTTTTGTTATATCCTATGATCCAACACAAGTAACTCACTATGTTGTATCACTTTTATCATAAGCAAGATATTCTATATAGAAAAATTTTGTACCTTGTTCCACAAACCATCAGAAGCTATGATTAGGAATTCACAATCTGAGTTCAACTCTACTTTTGACATCCCAGGTTCAGAAATGATCCATTCTTTCAAATTGGCATCTCCGATTGCCCTTGAAACCGCTAATGTGTCTTGGACTCTCCATGTTCCATTACGACAACTAACATAACCACCCTATAATTGTGATTAAAAGAATATCAAATATACTGGTGCTAGGCAAGTAGAAAATGGTCGAAATTGGAAGAGATGTATTTCTCTTACCAAGTTTTCGATTCTAACTTTTTCATCTTCCCTTACTCGGACTATGATCGCATGTAAGTGTATAAGCCAATTTGTTTTTGCACAAAACTACTCTACAATCTCCTAAATTTGCAACATGAAGCTCTCTGTTCTTTAATAGAACTGTAGAAGCACAAGTTCCACTCTTTTGTCCCTGTGAAAAGCAACAGAAAGAAGTTGATTAATTAATTTTAAGTGTGTGTGTAAGCTTTATTTCACATTTATATACATCTGTTCCTAATTTCACATAAGTTATAACGTTTTGGATTTAGTGGCAGCATTTTTGTAGACAATGTAAACAAATTAAGACCAATTCAAGAGAAGGAAGCTGCATATGAAACAGCAATAATAAAGCTTAATGCTGTAGCTAAAAGGAAAACATACGTATAAGTTGAAATATTCAAATGCTGATAGCTGTTATTTAATTGGTTTCAGACATACCATACTAAGAAATTCTCTGTCTGTGTTCAGATATCCTAATCTAATTGCGTCTTCTAACTTGTCTTCTACCCTCAATTCATCAACAGCTTTCAATATATTCTTTCCTAAATTCATTGATACAAAGTCAACTGCTGCACATCCTCCATGTCCATCAAACACTCCAAATAATGCCTGAATATAATCGAAACTCACGTTTATAACTTGTTGATGACGTTATATAGTAATGAATTATAGAAAATATTGAAGTAGTACCTGTTTACCATCACCGTTGATATTAGTTATAACTCTATATCCATCCTCCATATTTGCATGCCTTTTTCCTTTTTTACCAATCAAGAAATATCCATTTCCTTCGACCTCTGTTTCTTTTTCTTTTTCTTTCTCTTTCTCCAAATCACAACAGAAATTTGAAGCAACACATATATCACTCTTTGGAATAACAATCATAGCTGGCCTTTTCCTTGAGATTTTCACAATATTCTTTTGCTTGGTTTCAACTTCTTCACAATTGACCATAGGAAGCGAATTTGAAACATTTGAAGTTTTGTTACTTAGTAAGTTAGATAGAGCTTTTTGAATAATATTGAACAGATGCACAAGGAATGAGATCAATGACCATAGACATTCAACTTGATCATGCACCATTTTTATTCTGAAAGAGACTTGTTTATTTTGTTTTTGGAAGTAGTAATATTTGTAGAATGCAATGATTTTATAAGAGGTCTTCTGCTAGGTTCAGGTATATATATATACCTATGATGAGTCCAAGCATATGCGTTTACAATGATTATATGAAAGCTTCAACTAAAAGGAAGTAGTCGGCAAACCAAGGAAATACTATGAATTGGTAAAGAATTTCAACATTGCCCACTCTTGTCTTTTACGAGTTTAAAAAATCAAATAACGGCTATATCCGTGACTTAGTTATAAGTGACTGCATCACACTTGATTATTCTAGAAAGAAAAACATGGGTAAAGCTGTAAGTTGCCTTTATATTAATATTGTAAACCATCCACCAAAATATTTAAAGCGAATAATCATATCATTATCGACATAAATGAAACTTCAATTGTAAAAATTATTTTTTATAGTAAACAAAGTTGCATTTAATCTAATCAAAACAATTCATATTCTGGAAAAGAAAAGTATAGGTATAACCATGTAATGCTGGAAATCAGTGTTTAAAAATTGTTTACCTTTCAAACATGAGGTCGTGCTTCTTACGTTTCGTAAACTGGGTACTTAAAATAGTTATATAAGACAAGTAAATTATCTTTATTTATTTATTTATTTTGTTTTATGGTAGAAGATAAATGCATTTATTTGGACATAAGAAACTGTTAATAGAAAGTTATAAGCTTAATCATTAGAAAAATATATGTAAAAGGTTGTGTTTAAAAAAATGCCTTTTATTATTGATATGGGTGGTTTTTTGCATTCAACAGACACGAACGGCTTTGTAATGCTCGATATAATGGAAAATTCCCAAAGTGCTTAGTAAACATTAAGAGCACGAGAGAACTTGATCTATTTGGCGGAGGAGACTTGATCAAATCTTGCTCGTAAGGCTCGATCGCATTGGGGTGATAACCTGATTAGATGAGCATATAGGCACCTAATTGCATAGGCTGCGTGAGATCCGATCGAATGAAATTCTTGGGATTGGATCGTAAACTTATTAGATTTCGATGATACAATATTTTCAAATTAAAGTATATTTTGAAGATATTATGTGTTAAGTTGGAATTGTGACTCAAATATATTACATCATTTATAGATTTCGTGGATTATGAAAAATGATTAAAGAATATTGATTGAATCTTCTATTATGTTAAAAAAGGCTAGGAATTATCTACATGTGAATGATTTATCTTGGAAGATAGAATAATCAATCAATTTCTTAATCAGCTGATTAAAGAAGACGTTTTATCAAGATTATCATAAATAGACATGTATACGGTTTATTATAAATGTGTGGTGAAAAGAGTTTTGTATCCACTGCTAGGAAAAACACAAATACTTGCTTGGCATTACCAACACTCACCCGACGCTTATTATATTGCGTCAGTGGGGTGTCGGCAATGCGTCAGTATAGAATTGCCCACGACAAATATTCAACGCCCCGCTAGTGCCTTCTAATATACGTCAGCGTAGCATCGATAAGGCATCATGCCCAACTATATACCCCCGGAAGACTCTTTCTCTTTCGTATTGCTGTTGGATACGAAAAAATTGATCGAAAGCGCAGCCTCTAACTTGACGTCGCCGCCTTGTAGCCATCTCGTGATTGAAGTCGCCCGTGGAGCCATTGCCTCTCCCAAGCAACCAGCCACCACCTTGATCTACCAAGCATCACCTCCTCAACAACCACCTCCCAAGCATCGCTATCGCATTCCCATCACATGCCAATCACACCGCAAGCATCCCCACCAACTCATACCAAGCCCTCCATCGGTATGATTTAAGGCACCGATTCATTTTTCGTAAGCGCTATGATTTGATTAGGTTCATGTATTGTTTAGATTCGATGATTAATTTAAATTCGTTGATATATGATCGTTGGTGTAGATTGTTGGCAAGGTAATTCATATATGATTTGATCGATTGTTTTGTTATGAAATTGTTTTATAAAGTCATTGTTACCGATATGATATCATTAATGAAACCCTTTCAATGTTTAATTTGGTCTTCTTTGACAAGTACAGTATATGATCATTATATAGTATTCATTTTTAAATAAAAAAATCAAAATTCATCTAATACGTTATTTGTCTGATTGTCCCAGTATTGAACAAGTTATAAACGTAGTGATATTTA
Organism: Allium cepa; assembly: GCA_030765085.1. Lineage (NCBI taxonomy): Eukaryota > Viridiplantae > Streptophyta > Magnoliopsida > Asparagales > Amaryllidaceae > Allium > Allium cepa. The sequence goes on along the minus strand of CM060941.1, from coordinate 559,653,302 downwards.
TGTTTCGTAAATCAAAATTTCAAATCGAACGGTTAATGAATTTCGACAACACTTCCATCTTGTTCTCCATGTACGCTCTTTTGCTTATGATACGGAAAACAATGGAAAGTGCTATTGAAATCTTGTTAATTGTTAGATTTGAAATAATTTACAAAATGAAAATATCACTGCGTTTGTAATAGAAAGTAGGATGGTCAATCATTCAATAAAGTGTAGAAAATCCTAGGTTATACAGCTTTCAAGTTGTTTATGAATTCCATTGTTTTATTATAACACTTGTAATGTTATGTAAATTAATACTGAAATTAATAATGTTATTGAATGTAATAACAAAATTAGTAATGTTGTTTTAACAAATAATAAAAATAATAATATTATTGAATGTTCATAATACTAAACTTAATAATGTTATTAAATAAATTTTAAAATTAATAATATCATTTAAATTAAAATAAAAGTAATAATATTATTGAATGTAATAATAAAAATGATAATGTTATTGAAACTAATAATAAAATTAATAATGATATTAAATGTAATAATAAAAATTAATAATACTAATTTAATTAATAATAAAATTAATAATATTATTAAATGTATGTAATATTAAAATTAATAATGTTATTTAAATCAAAAATAAAATTAATAATTTTATCCAAATTAATAATAAAATTAATAATATTGTTGAACATATTTGTAAAATTAATAATTTTATTGAAATTAATAATAAAATCGATACTACTAATGTTATTTAAATTAACAAACAAATTAATAATATTATTAATGTTTGGTTTTATTAAATAGATGATAATAATGTTATTATTAATGTCTGGATTTATTAAAAAATTAAGAATGAAATACTATTGTGTGAAAAATAATGTAACTTTTATTTACAGGAAATTATTGTTAAGGACAAAGTTTCTTAGCGTTTTAGCCTCAAGGACAGACCTTCAATATTTTAGCGTGGAGGACAACTTTCTTTAGGTATCAGTTTTTAGTTATTGATGGCAGTTTTTAGGTATCAGTTTGTAGTTATCGGTAGCATTTTTTAGGTATCAGTTTTTAGATCGGTAGCAATTTTGAAAGAATGTTTGTCCTTATGAATAATTTTGGAAGAATGTATGTCCTTATGATTAAAATATTGAGGTTGTGTCCTTATGGCTAAAAATATACAAACTTTTGTCCTTTAAACTAATCCACCTTTTATTTATGTGTAAAGTATTAAAAGATGGATTATTTGAAAGATCAAAGTTGGATGTACATGAAAGGTAAAAATTGTGAGAAATGCGGATTACGGATTTTAAGGCTAGAATTAACACTAGAGGGGGGTGAATAGTGTTTTAAGGAATTACAAATTATTTTTGAGTTTATATTAATTTGAACACAAATGTATGAAATATTCAGACACAGATATGATTACAGAATCAAACACAGATGTAGAAATGAAGTAAAAGCAATGAAGGAAAGAACACACCGGATTTTATATTGGTTCGAAGTTACCCTACATCCAGTCCCGCAACAAAAGTACAGATTTCCTTTCGAAATCAATTCTTACAATTACACCCTCGATTTTAAGGCCACGAGGTATCCACTCCAGAATCACAATTCTTTGGATAGAGATACTTGGTTTTAAGGGCAACAAGTTCACCCAATTGATTTCACAGGCTACAATCACACATTTTCTCGCTTGATTGATTTCGCAGGCTACAGTCATACCTTTTCTCACTCAATTTATTACAAAGAAGCCTATAACTCTGAATAGCACTGAGTCTTGTTGAGATAGTAATAGAGAATCAAACAAGAGATGATCTTGTTATGTTCAATGGTGATTTCGGCAGAGTAATGGTAAAAATGTATATAAAGAAATGTGAAAGAAGAAGATGAGTGAAATCAGAGAAAATATGAATATAAATTCGTTTAAAACAGCCAATATTTATAGTAGAACAACAGCCATGTACATTCGTGAAAGGATATGACGAATAGACACTTCTTTTGAAGTTCAAATTTTTGAAATAAACTGTCACCTTGTCGATAAGGGTATCTTGGGGTCGTCGACAGGCCTAAGTGATTTTTGATAATTTGTTTTTCTTTGAAAATAACTTCTATCTTGTATTAAAACTATTTTAAACTTTATAAATATACTTAACTATAGTTAAAATACATAAATAAGCATAGGGAATAATATTTTGGTATATATAAAATTTTACTATAATTTTATATTTAAATCTAAGTATAAATATTAAAAGTTAAATATATAATAATTAAAAGATAGTTTAAAACCAAGGATGATTTGATTTTGAAGATAAAGATTATTTTGAGGCTAAAAGTATTTTAAAACCAGGATAGATGTCTTTGATTCTTTTAAAAGGAAGATTTTGAAATCATTTTGAAAACAAGATATAATTTTGTAAAACATTTGAATAAAAAGTTAGTGGATACAAGACAATGTTCCACTAGATTTTTAGTAGGTTCCATCCTACTTAGGGTTCCATCCATTTAACGGGCTCAAAGTGGATTCTATTCTACGAATAAAATGGATTTTAAAATGCCAGTGCTTTTCTAGGAGTTTTAACAAAATTCTTAATTAAATTACTTATATTGAAACCTTGAACTCTTGATAATCTTGATACTCATGAATCTTCAATCTTGATATCTTCAGTCTTGAATCTCTATGCTGTACAGTCTTCATTCTTGGTACATACATGGTTAAATCCTTCATATACATATATATGTAAACTATAATGTTAGTATTTATATTTTATAATCATATTCTAAGGTTGTTGTCATCAAAACCATCTTCTCGGGGACTAACAAAAATAGAGGAACAATTCCACTGCACTTTAGAAATAGTGTCGATGGACTTACAAAAGTGACAACTTTTAATAAAAAAATATAAAAGAAGTCTGATGTTCGCGTTCGAAATGTCGTTTCCTAAAACTTATAGAGTATTATACTGTAAAGACCCTTATTTTATGTATCGAATGATCGTAAAAGATTATTATTTAAGTCATGTGAGGTTGTATGACTCTAAAATTTTGGAAAATGACCACTAGAGATATTTTTACCTTTAGAATTTTATCAGACAGTATAGGCCAAGATATTTTTATAAGGCCTATAACTTTTGATAGTGGTTGAATTAGGATTTAAAACCACTTCCGTTAGATCGTGATGATGATTTCTTTTTCCATACGGTTGTCATAATAGAAAAACGGACTTACTATTTATGAGATATGGTTGTTTTAACTTGAGACTGTTGTTGGCCAGTTTAGTGGGTAATTAGTTAAGTCCAAACTTAAGCCCACTAACCCATTTTGGGATATTTGCCTAATTTGGACTGATGAGACAGGTTCAAGTCACCACTTCCCTAAAATAGTTCTAAACATCCTTTAACCTAGACTTTGTCCAAAACCTCATCATTTTCATACTAATCCTAGCCTAAACCATCATTAGAAAGGTAATTAACAGAGGGGATTGATGATCTATCATTTTGGTTACATGAAAATTCGAATTTCTTGCTGTCCACTTTATATTTGGAGATTAAATCGATAATTTTGGTATAGGTGAGTGGTTTGTAATCTCTCACTATCTTATGTATGTCCATATAGTTAAAAATAATGTTTTTACTAAGATTTCTATAAATAAACGATTTCAAACATTAATTTAACCTTCATACATGTTTATGGCTAAACTTAAAAAGACAGAAATGGTTTTATAAACCCTTATGAATCATATTTTCATTTTAGTATGAAATTAGATCTATGCATAATCTTATATGTTAACCATGTATGGATGAATTGTATGTGTTTAACATATGCTTGTGGATGATTGTTGTTATTTCAGGTATTTCTTTGATAAGATTCGTTAGTGTTTTGAGCATAGTTATCATCCAGTTGTCGATTTAGGCAGAATGAGGACAAAAATGCTCAAAATCGAAAGCAACTTGAAGGAGAGGAGCCTATACTTCAAATCACAAGTTAGTTGGACTTCATTTGGATGCCCAACTTGACATTGGTACCGAGCAAAAATTTGGTTGTGGGAAGTTGCAATTTTGGTCGGTGGAGGAGGTTGCTTCAGGACTTAGGTTATGAAACTTCGGGAAAGACTTTGGAAGGGCAAGGAAATGCGACTTAACCCCAAAATTTAAGGAAGATCTACATATTGATACTTATCTCTTTTTGATCGGTGTCGACCTCTTTATGGGCCTATGGAAAATACTGGAGGACTTGGAGAGTATGGCACGGAGGAAAGGAGCTCAAAGCAAGCAATGAGGGAAAAGGTTGGGATGTGAAAGGCTTAGCCAAATTTTTAGCTAAACAATTCAGATCGTGTACTGACATGATCAGATCTATACAAACATGAATCGAGACAGACTATCTTGGACAAATTTCTAAAGGGCAAAGAGTAGTTTTGTAGGTCATGCTGAAGGTGTTTGTTTGTTCACTTGACATTTGATTGTGAAGAGGCAATGCAATGAAGGATGATGACATTGGGACTTTCGTAATGGTAACTTGGGGATGATGGATATGTGTTCCAAAGATGATGGCTCGATGTTGAGTGGAGTCATGAGGATGATTGTCCACAAGGGTGGGTTCTATGAAGGATGACCTATGTATAGATATTGAAAGAAAGGGATGTGGAATGGTTTATCAAAAATGAACAGATACTATATGGAGCAAGGAAATTGTAATGACCCGTACTTTTGATTATTTTAAGTTATTAAATTTGGATAAAGAAGGGTAGAAATAAAATTAATGATTTATTTATATTGGGTTATTGGATGATTAAATTGGTTAAAAATTTAATATTAGAAATTATTTGAATAATTTGGTTCTGGATTTAAGATAATTGAAATTATACCGTAATTAAATTTTTTCTTTCAAAATACGAATGAAGGTAATTAACATTTAAGATTGGAGTTAACTGTGAATAATCAAAAATTTGAAATTTTATATTTTAATTGACGAGTAAAAATAGCCATTTTGGCAACTGTCTCAGATTTCGATGGAACCAATTTCATCGGATCCGTAATAGTGAAGTTTTGTAGGATTTCAAGTTTCGTAGCGATCGAACTTGTCGTTTGGCCATGTGAACTTGAAACGCATAGAAATTCATTCCATAATTTAATTAAATAATTCGATTTGAAAAGCAATCTTCCACATACAATTGAATTAGGCCTTGAAACTAGTTCCACTGTGTTCGGAATGGGGGTAAAACTTTATGAACGCCTAGCTGCATGCTTCCCTTGGAATTCGGATTTGCGCGGGCAATCGGGCGAGATATATTCGTATTGAATAATAAATAGATATGCAAATCAGATACTCCTATTCAATCGAATCCAAATCCATGTATTCCTTTCCCTTTGCCGCATCTCTCACTCCCTATATCTCTTCAACTAAACATTCAAATCGGAAGAAAAAAGGACCAATCAAACTAAACAAATCAAATTACATTCAATTAATCGAAGATCGCGATGGGGCAGTTGAGTGTCGATCTTCGTTCGCCGCAAGTAGGCTTGGCCGTAGCACATGATGGACGAAGGTCGCGACCACCTGGAGGCTAATTGTAGGGCATCGGTGGCATCGTGCAGGCGACGTAGATTGGCGATTAGGGTTTCGAGGAGGAAGGTTTTTAGTCGCATGCGTCGGCGCGAGGTAGTCAAGGTGGCGGCGACATGGGGGATAGGTCAGCCGCGAGCTTGATGGTGGTAGGTGGCTATTCGCATGAAAAAATAATGGAAGAATTGCATGCGCGGTTGAGTTTTGCATTTCTAGAGTTGCCTGAATCGCGTGAAAGAGGGGAGGTGTTTGTTTTATCTATTTATTTAATGTAGTTAATTTTATTTTAAATTTTATCGATATTAATAAATTCGTATTATGTTGGTACGAGGTCCATTTCGGACTAAGCAAATTACACTAGATTTGTATCAATGAGCACTACGCATTGAAGCTGGATTCGTGTTTGTTTGGAGAGTTCGAATTTTTCTGATTCAATCCGAGGTGAATGTTTTATACACTCACGTTTGACTAATATATTTTGTGTTGGTAAAATTTATATCATGAAGTAATTTAAATTTATTGATGGTTGTTAGATAAATTTAAATCGATATTGAATTAACATCTGAATTTAAATTGATACTTAAATTTGAACTAGAATTTCACTGCCAGTAAATCCCCGAATCATCGATAATTGGTTGATTGTTTTAATTATTGACTGTTTGGATGGTGGTTTATATTGGATGAAATTTGAGTGATATTTTGGATGTTTGGATGTTTAGTTATGTTTAATATATTCTATTATCATCTTGTATATTATTTACAGTATATAAAACTGTAAATTGAAAAAATTCGAATAAATTAAGAAATAGGTTGAAATGATATATACCTATGACATTTATTTTGGATTGGAATGATACATATCCACTACTGGAATTTAAATTGAACGGTTGATTTACTTGGCCATAGGATAGGAAATTATATACGGACACCAGATTGGTTAAATTAAATGATTTAAAATTTTGATTTGAATTTATTTAAATGGTTTGTTTATTTAATAAAAAAAATCGAATTCATGGAGATCGAATTATTTCTAATTGGAACTCGGAATGTTGAAATTTACATTTGAAACGAAAATTGTTTAATTAATCGAAGTTGAGATTTTTAAATTGTAATCAAAATATGATGTGAATTTCAGAAATTGATTTGTTTTTAAAGATTGGACTTTTATTCGAACTTTGAATATTTCTAAGTAAAAGGTGATATAAAATGATATTTCAAAATTGAGCTCAGAATTAATTATATTTGAAGATTTGGTTTTTAAATTGAATATGAAGGAAAATTTGATTTAAGTGTTTTGAATCGATATTTTGGAAATCGAATTAAATTTGAGATTGGAATTTGAATTAATTTGGAATTGGAATTCTAAATTTATTTGGAATTGGCATTGAAACTAATTTGGAATCAAAGTAAAATTCGACTTGAAATCGAAATTGAATCGATTAAATCGAAATAGATATTGGAACTGATTTGAATTGGAAAATTTGGTAATTGAACCGGTTTGACTTTGAAACTATTTTTTAAATTAATTATTTTTTTGGCATAAATGGTTTAAATATCTATATTCTTTAAATATTTAAATTATTTTAACTTTACAAACTATTTTACTACATAAACCATTTTAATACTCAAATTATTTTCTATTAAATTATTTTTAACTATTTTAAACTATTTAAACTACTTTCTAAAAATTCAAACCGGTCAAAAGGGTGAAATGTTTATATTTAAATCTTGGATTTAAATATGAATTGGGTTAAAGAGAAATTGTAACCTAAATTGATCTTTGAATCAAATTTTGAAGTGAAATCGATATATCGAATTGAATTAACATTTTAAAATAAAATATGATTTTCGAAGCGAATATGATGATTTCGAAATGGATTTGTTTTTGAAATAAACATGATATTTTTGATATCAAATACAAACTATTTTCAAAATGTAAAAGAACCAACCGGTGTGTAAAATGACGTTGGTTGTTAAAGAGACCAGGGCCTCTTATTGGCGCACTCTTTGTCAATATTGGAACCACTTTGACAACTGTATACGCGGTGGATGATATCCATATTGTAGTGGTTGAATTGGCGAAGTTTACTGGAATGAAGTAAGAGAACAATGATGGATAGCATGTACACTCGTGTCATAATTGAAATGACTAAAACAGGAGCCTATGTCTGGCCAATGAGGTTAGCTACCTCTAGCGACGTTGATTACTCGTATTACTATTGTGGTTTTTTGACTCGATGGTTGCACCTTTTGCTTGGATTGATTGTCGCTGTCGGCCACGGATGGGTTACGACCAGCCAAAAAGGGTAAACTGGTAGAATCCTACCTTGGGCATTGCCCCACGTGTCTTGTCATATTTATCCCAATACGAGCCCATTACGACTTTGGTTTAAAACAGTAAAAATGTGTTAAGGTGTGTCAATGTAAAAGCCTTAATGCTATTTTGATATTTATTTTACTAATAGACATTATCTATTATAGCGTATACTACTATATATAAATAGTTTAACGGATCCTTAGGAGATGGAAAATCTCATAACATCTCTTAAGTCATTACACTCACATTTGTGATATTGATTTTACTTACATAAGAGTATTTTAGTCCTGACTCGAGTGTTTTGTCTTTTCATTACGTTCGGGTCGGTCCTGAGTTTTTTCAGTGTATTGAAGACTGTTCTCTTGAGGACGAAGACAAAGTTTTGATATATTACTATTATTATTATCCCCTACATCATGCTATTCTGCTGTATTGATTATTTATCCCTGATGTATAGATATAACTCTGATAAATGTGTATAGATTATAATCAGATGTATAGTAAACAGCTTTTGAATTTTTTATATTTGATTATTATATTTTATCGTTTCCACTGTGAGATTCTATGTTTTTTTCTTCTTCTCTTCTTATTTTTTTTACTTAACCCCATTGATTATCTCTGTTCTGAATTGTTTAAGTCAGACATGTGTGTCTGCCTATGCACTTGGCGGCTGCAGCATGATAGGGGGTTCTCGCTTCTTGGTTTGGTAGTGAAAGGTTGACTCTTATTCCTACATGTCCCTATGGGGTTGGTATAGTCGAGAGGATGGTCGTAAAGGTAGAACACGGGTACAGCTGTATGCTACGGTGGGCGTTACCCCACTGACGCGGTCTGTCACATTTGGTATCAGAGCGAAGGTTTATTATAAAACCTTGGCTTTGTTGGGTTTGACTCATTAGAGATAGGATAGTAATACCCTAGAATGAGTCTGTTTGAGTGTATATATATGAAAGAGCATACTTGTTAGTGTTATAAATAGTTTTATATCTTGTTTACTTATTCGTTGAGTTGTTTATGAATTCTGGTCGATATGCGGGACGTCGTGTCATCGATAAGGGTTTCTAAACACTTAAACTAGGAAAGTCAACATAAAATTGTTTTAAAATCGAGTAAATGAACTAATTTTACCTAAACTGTATTATATATATAAGGGTTAATTATTAATGAAATTATTGTTAGGTAATGATAATATTTAATTATCATCGATTATTGATTGGATATAAAAAATAAAACGAATACTTAATGAATTTTATTTTATGAAGCATTTGATAAATTAAATTAAATTGAAATATAATTGCAACAAGAATTGGTTAAAATGATCAAGTTGTAAATTAATGAAATATTTTGGTAAATAAGTTAAGAAAATTTATATAAGTATATTTTAGTCTAACTTATATATAGAAATGATTTTCAAAACTTGAGAACTTTGTAATTTAAAACCTTTTGTTTTCAAAAAAAAATTTCAAAGCCTTAAAAGTTAATAATAGTATTATTTGAATGAGTTTTGGCTAGAAGAATATTTTGAAAAGATATTTTTTGAAGAAAATAAAAGCATTAAACTCGCTTGGTCGCTGGAAAATAAATTCTGGGGATAACTGCAGCATTGCTAGTGTTTATTTTCGAGTTTCTGAGTGAAAATTGCTACCAAAATGAATTTATTTTCCAATAAAACAAGTTTTGATTGTGAAAAATATTCTAAGTATGACTTAATAAATATTTGAAAATGGTTTATTATAACTTACAAATTTGAACAGGAAAGTAAAGTTTAAATTTAAAACTGTTGGATATTTTTGATTTAAGCAAATAAAGAAAATTGAATTCGACAGATGAAATAAATAATTAACTTAAGAAATGATAAATTAATCGAGTTAGTGAAATGAAGTAAATAAAATATGTTAAACTAACGGAAGCTTAAAAAAATGAATTACAATTGGATGAAGTAAATGAAATAACAAAATGAAATTTTAAGAAGTTAATTTGTGTAACTTATAGATTTGAGAATTAGTAAGCTAAAGATGAATTTAAATTCGTGAATGTGAATGGTGAGAAATTTAACTTGAATAAAACTAAATAGATAAGAAATAGATTAAAATAAAAAGAAGTTTATACTAATATTAGATGAGTTGAATTGGATTTTAATTGAATTAAATAAATGAGTAAAGTGGATCAATTTCATTTAAGCTGTAAAATGAATCAAATGAATGCGAACTTAAATTTTAAAAACTAAATGTAATTTAAGTGTGTAATAAATTGAATAAGAATAAATGAATGTAAGTAATAAATTAATTTGGTTAATCGAATTTAATCTAAACTGAATATAAATAAATAAAATGCAAGAGGAATGAGTTTAAAATTTTAATGTTAACTAATATAGTATGGAATAAGTTATTGGAATAAATTATAAATTGAATTTAACTTAAAAGAGGTTAAATGAATTGATTATGGAAGGAAATTATATATTTATTAATATGGATTGAGATGTAAAATAAAATTTACTTTAGTAAATTAATAATATGAATTTAAATAGATGAAGTTAATCAGTGAATTAATAATAACTTAAGATATGAAGTAATAATAATAATAAACGTGTTTGTGTTGTATAAATTATTTATGATGAATTTAGATGATTTATAAATGATGTTAGTAAAAAAAAGGAAAGATATACTGAGTCGAAAAAAAGAAATCAATGGGATGTAAATTAAATTTAAATGTGGATGAAACAAACCTAATAATTGGAACAAATCGATTGAATATAAGTATATTGAATTAAAATAAATCAAAGGTGAATGCAATGAATATTGGTTGATTGAAAGAAAATGGATTGAAAACCAAATTAGTTAAATGTAAAATAAAAAAACGAATGAAGTGGATATAAATCCGTTGTATGATTAACGAAATGAATATTAATAAGTGAATATGAATAAAATTAAATATATAGAATGTGGCATGGGATTAATTACTTAAGTATAATTAATTATATGAATCACTGAAATGAAATAAATGAAGTGAAAAGAAATAAATGTAACAATAAATAAATGTAAATAAGTGAATGTGAACTTCATAACATATGATGAATGAAAAAAATGGAAATAAGTGAAATTGAATATAAGTCAACTCAAAGTAAATAAATAAATAAATATGAATAAATGGAAAATGTTAATGAAATGTATGTTAATAAGAAATGAACGGAATAAATTAAAAGTTGAATGGATAATACAAATTCACATGATTATGAATTAAATTGGATTAATTGGACGGATATTGATAGTTGGATGGTTTCTTTTGTTGAAAACCATTGTTATTACCGTTTTGATTGCATATGATTGTTATATGTTGTGTATTTGTGATTGATTTTGTTGTTTGGATTCAGAATCCATGTTAAATGTTTATATTAGACCTATAAATATTTCTATATCATTATAAGTGACTAACATTTCGAATTGAGTTGAGATAGGTACATATGAAGATCGTTTGGGCGTATACGGGGATTTATATGCTTTTGCTTGCTTAATACGAGCGAACTCGCTCGTATTATTAATAATAAGGTATGTTTCTCGGATTACATACCGCGATTTTATATTTTTGCCCTTTTGGATGCCTCATCATTGAATATTGGATATATATTGGTTATATTTGTGTTATATATTGAATTGTAAAAAATTTCCGATCGAGCTGCGCAAAGTAGACTCTGTCGAAATTTTTCGTAAATCCAGGAGTTAGAAATTTTTTGAAGTTTTAAAATTTTTATAACTTGTTTTTCTTTATATACAATATTTTCCGTGAATCGATCAAAGTGTCGTAGTAAAACGTAGTAATAATTTATAAATAAGAATTTTAAAATTTTATTAGTTGATAGTTATGAATTAAATATATCGAGTGTTAAATTTCATATTTAGTCCCTTTTCGAGGATGAAAAGTTTTGAGTAGGGGAGTATGTAATGACCCGTACTTTTGATTATTTTAAGTTATTAAATTTCATGTAATTATTGGATAAAGATGGGTAGAAATAAAATTAATGATTTATTTATATTGGGTTATTGGATAATTAAATTGTTTAAAAATTTAATATTAGAAATTATTTGAATAATTTGGTTCTGAATTTAAGATGATTGAAGTATATATCGAAAATTGATTTAATTTTTTTCTTTCAAAATATGAATGAAGATAATCACATTTAAGATTGGAGTTAAGTGTGAATAATTAAAATTTTAAAATTTTATATTTTAATTGACGAGTAAAAAATAACCATTTTGGAAACTGTCTCGGATTTCGATGAAACCAGTTTCATCAGATCCGTAATAGGGAATTTTTGTAGGATTTCATGTTTCGTAGCGATCGAACTTGTCCTTTGGCCATGTGAACTTAAAACGCGTAGAAATTCATTTCATAATTTAATTAAAATAATTCGATTTGAAAAGCTATCTTCCACATACGATTGAATTAGGCATCGGAACTAGTTCCATTGTGTTCGAAATGGGGTAAAACTTTATGAACGCCTAATTGCACGCTTCGTTTGGAGTTCGGAGTTGCACGGGCCAATCGGGTGAGATATATTCATATTAAATAATAAATAGATATACAAATCAGATACCCCTATTCAATCAAATCTAAACCCACGTATTCCTTTCCCTTTGCCGTGTCTCTCTCTCCCTGTATCTCAAACATTCAAATCGGAAAAAAGGGCCGATCAAAATAAAAAAAATCAAATTAAATTCAATTAATCGAAGATCGCGATGAGGCGGTTGAGTGTCGATCTTCGTTCGCCACAAGCAGGCTTGGCCGAAGCACACAACGGTCGAAGGTCGCGACCACCAGGAGGCTAATTGTAAGAGACCAGCGACATCATGCAGGTGATGCAGATTGGTGATTAGGGTTTCGAGAAGGAAGGTTTTTAGTCACGCGCGTCGGCACGAGGTGGTCAAGGCGGCGGCGACATGTGGGATAGGTCGGCAGCGAGTTTGATGGTGGTTGGTGGCTGTTCGCACGAAAAAAATGATGGAAGAATTGCATGCGCGGTTGAGTTTTGCGTGTTTAGAGTTGCCTGAATCGCATGAAAGAAGGGAGGTTTGTTTTATCTATTTATTTCATGTAGTTAATTTTATTTTAAATTTTATCGATACTAATAAATTCGTATTATGTTGGTACGAGGTCCGTTTCGAACGAAGCAAATTACACTAGATTCGTATCAATGAGCACTACACATTGAAGCTGGATTCGTGTTTGTTTGGAGAGTATGAATTTTTCTTATTCAACCCGAGGTGAGTGTTTTATACACTCGTGTTTGATTATTAGATTTTGTGTTGGTAAAATTTATATCGTGAATTAATTTAAATTTATTGATGGTTGTTAGATAAATTTAAATCGACATTGAATTAACATCTGAATTTATTGATAGAATTTAAATTGATAATTAAATTTGAATTAGATTTTCACTGCAGTAAATCCCCGAATTATCGATATTGGTTGATTGTTTTAATTATTGACTGTTTGGATGATGGTTTGTGTTGGATGAAATTTGAGTGATATTTTGGATGTTTGGATGTTTAGTTATGTTTAATATATTCTGTTATCATCTCGTATATTATTTACAGTATATAAAACTGTAAATTGAATAAATTCGAATAAATTAAGAAATGGGTTGAAATGATATATACCTAAGGCATTTATTTTGGATCGAAATGATACATATCCACCACTGGAATTAAAATTGAATAATTGATTTGGCCATAGGATAAGAAACTATAAGCGGACACCGGATTGGTTAAATTAAATGATGTAAAATTTTGATTTGAATTTATTTAAATGATTTGTTTTTTAAGAAAAAATCGAATTTATGGAAATCAAATTATTTTGAATTTGAACTCGAATATTGAAATTTACATTTGAAATAGAAATTGTTTAATTAATCGAAGTTGAGATTTTAAGTTATAATCGAAATATGATGTGAATTTCAGAAATTGATTTGTTTTTAAAGATTGGACTTTTATTCGAAGTTTGAATATATCTAAGTAAAAGGTGATATAAAATGATATTTCGAAATTGAGCTCGAAATTTAATTATATTTGAAGATTTGGATTTTAAATTGAATATGAAGGAAAATTTGATTTAAGTGTTTTGAATCGATATTTTGGAAATCTAATTAAATTTAAGATTGGAATTCAAATTAATTTGGAATTGGAATTTTAAATTTATTTGGAATTGGCATTAAAATTAATTTGGATTCAAAGTAAAATTCGACTTGAAATCGAAATTGAATCGATTAAATCGAAATAGATATTGGAAGTGATTTGAATTGGAAAATCTGGTAATTGAACCGGTTTGACTTTGAAGTTATTTTTTAAATTAATTATTATTTAGCATAAAATGGTTTAAATATTTATATTCTTTAAATAATTAATTTTCCAAACTATTTTACTATATAAACTATTTTAATACTCAAATTATTTTCTATTAAATTTTTTTTAACTATTTTAAACTATTTAAACTACTTTCTAGAAATTCAAACTGGTCAAAAAGGTGAAATGTTTATATTTAAATCTTGGATTTAAATACGAATTGGGTTAAAGAGAAGTTGTAACCCAAATTGAATTTCGAATCGAATTTTGAAGTGAAATCAATATATCGAATTGAATTAACATTTTGAAGTAAAATATGATTTTTGAAGCGAATATGATGATTTCGAAATGGATTTGTTTTTGAAATAAACATGATATTTTTGATATCAAATACGAACTATTTTCAAAATGTAAAAGAACCAACCGTTGTGTAAAATGATGTTGGTTGTTAAAGAGACCAGGGCCTCTTATTGGTATACTCTCTGTCAATATTGGAATCACTTTGACAACTGTGTACGCGGTGAATGATATCTAAATTATAGTGGTTGAATTGGCGACGTTTACTGGAATGAAGTAAGAGAACGACGATGGATAGCCTTAACACTCGTGTCATAATTAAAATGACTAAAACAGGAGCCTATGTCTGGCCAATGAGGTTAGCTCCCTCTAGCGACGTTGATTACTCATATTACTATTGTGGTTTTTTTGACTCGATGGGTGCACCTTTTGTTCGGATTGATAGTCGCGATCGGCCATGGATGGGTCACGACCAGCTAGAAAGGGTAAACTGGTAGAATCCTACCTTGGGTATTGCCTCACGTGCCTTGCCATATTTATCCCTATATGAGCCCATTACGACTTTGGTTTAAAACTGTAAAAATATGTTAAGGTGGATCAGTGTAAAAGCCCTAACCCTATTTTGATATTTATTTTACTGATAGACATTATCTATTATAGCATATACTACTATATATGAATAGTTTAACGGATCCTTAGGAGATGGAAAATCTCGTAACATCTCTTAAGTTATACATTCATATTTGTGATATTGATTTGACTTACATAAGAGTATTTTAGTCCTGATTTGAGTGTTTTTTCTTTTCATTACGTTCGGGTCAGTCCTGAGTTTTTCAACGTATTAAAGACTATTCTCTGGAGGACGAAGACGAAGTTTTGGTATATTACTATTATTATTATCCCCTGCATCATGATATTCTGCTGTATTGATTATTTATCCCTGATGTATAGATATAACTCTGATAAATGTGTATAGATTATAATTAGATGTATAGTAAACAGCTTTTGAATTTTTTATTTGATTATTATATTTTATCGTTTCTGTTGTGAGATTTTATATTTTGTTTTCTTCTTATCTTCTTATTTTTCGTACTTAACCCCATTGATTATCTATGTACCAGATTATTTAAGTCGGATATGTGTGGATTATTGTCGATTTAAACCTTCCAAAATGCAGGTCGTCATAGAAATGGCTCAAATGCATGTGCTATAGGATCACTATACTCGAAGTATTCTCTGATATGCTCGTAAGCAAGGGTATCGTAGGGAAAATCATTGGGTACTTGGAATGGCTACCCCAGACCGGTAGAATGGATCTGTATACCCTGGCTCGGTGGAATGGATCTAGTTTTAGCTATGGGATGGTGAGCGAGTACCCTAAAAACTAGAATTTTTATTTATCTCTAGTAATGGAATGGTCATATGAGTTACCATACATTTGAGGCACATTCAGTGACTGTGAGGATTGTTTGATGCATGCAATATTTTTTTCATGGTTGCTTTCTAGTAGTTTGTCACTATAGGGATATCATATAATGTAGGTATTATGGGTATAGATACCTAGACACCCTAACATTATACTTAGGATGTAGTACACCTTTACGTTGATAGTAGAGTGGCATATTATAATTGTTATATGCTAACTTTTGGATGCAGTGATATGTCAGGTATGCATATTATAGTTTGTGTAAAATGAAGAAAATATTTCCCTCTGGAGTATTCAACTGCATGGAAAGTCTATTCATGCATCTATCGATTGAAGCTTTAATGCAAGGGCCGATGCAATATGGATAGATGTATCCTTTTGAGAGGTACGCAAAATACAATTATGAGTTATACACTCTTTTTCAAAATAAACATATGTAGCGACCCATGTTTTTACATATCGGCAAATTTTAGAACTATTATTTTTAACGTTCAAATTGGGTTAGAATTTTATATTAATTTAGGAAATGTTAAGTAGTGACATTTTCCACTTGTAGAATTTTGGTTTGATGGTTTTGACCTTGAAAATCTAGTAAGGCCTATAATTTTTAATAGGAGCTGTTATACCCATATTTTCCAAATATCTATACTATACTATTAAAGCTGAGTAGGAAATGCTGAGCTCTCAGCCCCCTTCATATCTCACCATCCATCTATAAGTAAAATTGAACGAGATTTTTGCACATGTATTCTAGCATTAAGCAAGCACACTATTATGTCTCATGTTTTATTTCCTTCGAAACCCCTTTAATTCCTAACCCTAATTTTCGCTTTGGGTAAAACCAGTTGGATTCAACTATGAATGAGGCAAAAGGTGACCTCTACCGTTCGCTTAAGCCTTAGCGGTTTCCCTCTTCCCCCGTCGCCCTTTCCGATGACTGTTATGCCCTTGCTGGAACTGGTTATGGGTGGTGGCATTGTTATTTTATTGGTTAATTCGACTATGCTCTACCATTATTGACTCAATCATCTATCCTACTTGAGGTAAAAAAAAAAAAACTGTTTCTGCTGGTTTGCATGATTCAAATTATTATGAATTAAGGAACTTAGCTCTATCTGAATTTTCTAAGCTGATATCATGTATACAGAATTAGATGATGAAGTAGGATTATGCAATCTAATATTGTAATATTGGATTTTGGTCACAACAGATTTTTTGCTGTAATTTTTTTGTTTCTTTATAAGGAGTTTCTATTATGCTTATTATTAATTCTTAATCTATGTAGCAAAATGGCATAGTTGATATGTATAGACACTTCTTGTTCCGGTCTATGTTTTTTCTCGGTTAAAATATTTTTAGTAACAGTTGAAAAATTCTTTACAATTTTTAGTCGACGACTATTTTTTGTTATACATTCGTAAAAATCCTAAATTTACTATCTTTTATTGGATTTGCTCTGCAGCTTAAATCTAAGGTTAATAATAAAACATGTGCTTGAAGAAGATAGTTTAAGCTCTATTGCATGCCAAATATAAGAAAAACACATTTTTCCTTATAAATATAGAACTGTTTTTAGATTATCCATATGAATTCAATGTTCTTGACTATTTTAATGTAGGACTCAAAATATAAAATGTTAACTAAGCATATACAGTAACAAGATTTTTTATATAATATTTTATGTTTGGAATGTATGGTAGATTGTTTTTTAATTTAGTATATTGATCAATATATTACTTAACTTCCTTTAATATCCAAGCATGGACGTATTAAAAAAATTTAAGTTGTCATGTTTGAAAAAGAAATATAATTTTCTTGAAGTATAGTCAAACGTACAGTATCATGTTTGAAATTGTTCATCCACTGGACGACCAGTCTTTAGAGTGCCCAAAAACATTGTGATAATCCGGATTTTTAAACATCTGATAATTGGATAATTATCTGGTTTATATATATTGTATAGAATTTATTTTTTCTTCTGATAATTATATATATCTGGATATAAGTATTTATTTAATAATCTTCTTATATAATTTAAATTTACAAAAGAAAACTTATATTTTCAAATAAATTAGGTATACTTGTTAATTGTTATTGTTCATGTATATATCCATAGTTGTAAATGAAACTATGATTTGGAATTCTATATACATATCTTAAAAATGGATTGATTTAAAAACTCTATAACTTGTATTTATATATGGTTATCAATTGAAGTATAAATAACTTAAGTTTAAAATCTAAATAAGAATAAATAAAGGTTTTATTATATTTCTTTAAAGTATACATGAGATAAATATATAATATAAAGATTTATAAAACATTTTAAAATACAATTACACATACAAAATACAAGTGTTGGATTATTATCACATAATTTAACAAATGTAAGCCTAAGAATTTATGCAATCAACAAGTGTCACAATTTTCTTAATATTTTCTTTTATTTTTTAATCATAAACTAAAGCTATAAATATATCTATGCATCCTCTTTCAATTCTTTTTATTTTTCATCTTTTAAAACAAAGAAAACAAAAATCTGAAAAATGCAAATCAGTAAACAAATTCACAAACCTGAGCAGATCAAAGAAAAAACATATTCAAAGCAATTTTAAACTGGAAATCTCAATCTTGGAAGCAATGGCAAACATAATGATTCAAACTCAAAACTGAAGTAATCAAAGGCAAGATCAAGATCAAAGAATAAAAATCAGACCTGAAGTAATCAAATTTTCAAAGCAAACAAATTCAGGATTAAAACATCAAGTAATCAAACAAGCCTCAGTTTTTGATAGAGACAGTCCAGACTAGAATTTCTTTCCTCTGTTTTATGTTCAAGTCATATTGAGGTGAGTATACTTTAATTCTTTTAAGTTAAAATCATCTGTAAAATGGTCGCATGCCTCAATTGATGATGAAAATAACTTAATTTGATGTGCATGAATGGGATAATGATTGTTAGGTTTATACATAGCAATTCTAAATTGCATGCCTGAGAGCACATATGTGTATCCCCGTTTATCATGACTGACTAAATATGTTCAAAGAAATTTGAATGTTTCCCTGATTTCTTTTAGCATGCTATAATTAAAGGAATTTAGATGAAATGGTGTAATTCAAATTAAAAATATTTAAAAAGTACAGTTCCAGGTTCATTTAAAAACAGGCTTCTTTGTTTATACCTGTGAGTAAATTTAAACTTATATGGTTTTAAATTGATATATGTGGGAATGTTAGATGTAAATTTTTGTGATGCATGCTTAAATATATGTATGCATGCATGTTTAAAATATGAATACATGTATATATGAAATGAATATACTGGTATGTTGGCCGTGATCATCTCTGTTATGTTTCACAGTTAAAACTTAGATAAGAAAATTCCAATCCTCCTCATCTAATCTCTGTTAGGCTAAGGAATTCAAACAAATTTTGTTTTTAATCATAATCAAGGTTTTAAAATTATATTAATATGAATTAAGTTTGTAAATTATTTGGAAAACAAAAAGAACAATGAAAACTTGATTTTATCAAAATTCCAACTTGATTAAATTGTAGCTTCAAGTTTATAATCGGATGTACATATAAAAACTAGGATTTTTAAAATGAAAATCTAGATTTTTAGTTGAATTTTGAATGAGATATTCGAAGTTAATCGAAAATGTTGTTTCGAGCTTTTTATGATGATCGCATAAGCTGGAAGGTTAGGGATTGAGGCCAGGGAAAGGTGATAGGCCGAAGATGTCGGAAAAAACGTTTGACTATTTTTCTGATCATCGTTGATGGCCTAAGGGTTCGATTTAGAGTTTAAGGGGATAGGTTGTTCAGGATTGGAAATCAGTCGACTGTAACGTCGATAATGGATCAGAGTATATCGCATCATTGGGAAATGACTTAGGGCGGATGAGCGGTGTTCTGATCAAAATTCTATAGCCTCTGATGGCCGAAGGCATTGAGCGAGGTGGATTTTGTAGACCGATGTGCATTCTAGTTTGGGCATGGCTTTCGTTTTTCGAGTTCGTTGGAGATTTATCAAGATGAGTGATCTGGAGATATAGGTGGATGATCGCCAACATGCCAGAGAAGGTAGGGTTGACCAGAGCTCAACGGAGTTCAGATGCATGTGCATGTATCCAAGATTGTATCTGTTGAATAGGATGAATGGGAAGATGAGGTTAACTCGGGAACAAACTCGAAGCAAGCAAGGGTTAAGCTCGAAGAGAAGGGGGTAGCGGGTTGCTCGATAGGGAACTCAGGAATTTAGGTGTTTTACTCGGGTTTTGGTGATGATGTTCAGTTTGAACAAAATAAAATACAGGTTTAAAATTTAAAAGTGTTTATAATATATACAACCTTTGCTTTAAAGTTTGTTTTAAAATGAAACTTGATTTTGTAAATTAAGAAATGATAGAAAAATTAGGTAATTTTAAATCCTTAAAATTTAACTTTTAAGGTTAAGTTAATAGAATGGTGATAAAATATTTTCAAAATTCTTTTAGTAAGGATTTAAAAGATAATTATAGTAATTTATAAAAATAAAGGGTTTATCTTTAAATCAATTAAGATTTTTTTTAGTAATTAATGATTGATAAATTAATGTAAGTAATTAACGAACGATTAATTACCGAATGAGGTTAATTAAGGTTAATAAATAAATGTAATTAATTAATGATAATTACTTAATGAAAATAATTAAAGATAACTTCTTAATGTCATTAATTAAGGTGGATAATTAATAGTTAATTACTAAAGGTGATTTATTAAATGATGTGAGTAATTAAAGGATAATTTTGTTAAGGGTTAATTAATTTAATTATTAATTAAAGGTTAAATTAATTAATGATCAAAGGTTAATTAATTGAGGATAATTAACCAATGGGATAATTACTTGATGAAAGTAATTAAGGATTAATTACTTAGTGTAATTAATTGAAGGATTAATTAATTTAGGAAATTAATGAAGGGTTAGTTAATTAATAGGTGTGATTAAATAAAGGATAATAATTCATGTAAAAAAAAAGTCTTCTCCCTTCCTCAAAAATGGTGCCATCTTCTCCCTTCCTTCCCGTACCTGTTCGCGTACCTGTTCCCGTACCTACCCCTCATGTTCCACCATCTCCTGTCCTTCCTATCCCTGTTCCTCCTCCTACCGCACTTTCTCCTTTAACCGAGTCAAACCTCCTTCCCATCAACGTTAGTTCTCCTAACCTAGCCTTAGGCCATCTTCCAGCCAAGCTTAAACTTCCTCCTTTCCCACCTGACCCCCCCCCCCCCCCAGTATCTTCCCTCCCATACTTCTCTGCTGGGCAGACCTCCTCTACCATCACCCAATACCTTACCACTCTCCGCCCCTATTGCTGATCCATCTCCTCCCCCACATGGTTGCAGTCAACAAGCATGGTCTTCCTTATTCAAACGCAAACCTCTCAATGCAGGGAAGTACAAGCCTGTTGACTTTGTCCCTTCATACTCTGACGAAGTGCTCGACTTGGTAGACGACGTGGTTCAGGCAGGCTCATCTGTTTGGAAGGATCACCTGGTGGGTTTTTTCCTTGACAATCCTTTGTCGTTCTCTACGGTTGTTGCTAAACTGAAAAGCATCTGGAAACTAAAAGGATCGGTGAAAGTTAAGTCTGATGGAGTCATATTTCTTTTCTTGCTCTCGTCTGAAGAAGATAAAAGCAAAATTATACTTGGTGACCCCATCATAATGCACAATAAAGTTTTTATCATTAGACCATACGATTCTGCTATTAGCAATGTTTGTGGATCTGTTCCCACAGTGCCTGTGTGGGTTCAACTTCGTAATATACCACTTTTTGCCTGGACTCACCTTGGCATTAACTGAATAAGCAGTCGTATAGGCAAACTGCTCTGTATGGATGAAAGGACTGAGAGACTTGAAAGACTGGAATTTACGAAATGCATGATTGAAATCAAGCCAAACAAGGAGTTACCTCATGATTTCCTAATTATCCTGGCAGATGGGGGTGTTCAACGTATTTATGTAGAGTATTTATGGCAACCACTGATTTGTGTTCAGTGCAATTCCTTTGGGCATGTTATGGAATCGTGTGACAAGAAGGTAGAAACTGTTAATTCTACGAATGGCAAGGAAACATGTAATAAGCTTAAGGAAAAGATATCAATAAACAAAGTAAAGTCTAATAAGCAAGTTCAACTATGGCAAAAGGTGGGAAATGAAAGGAAAAATATGGGAATGAATAGGAGTCTCAGAAGGGAGATTAATAAAGAAAATATTCAGGATAGTATAAAAGGAAGTGAGATATCAAATGGAAAAGAGGTTGTAGATTTAAAGGAACATACTGAGATGATCACAGTAAACGAAGTAAGATCTGATAAGGAAGGAAATCAAATGCAAAATGTGGTGTGTGATTTGGATACTAACAATTCAGAGGCTGTAACTGTAGTCAATCCTGTGGCTGCTATTGATTTTAAGTTACCTATGCGCAACAGAAAAGAGGAAGTAGAATTAAAGGAAAATACTGAGATGAACACGGTAAACGAAGTGAGATCTAATCAGGATGGAATTCAATTATATAATATGGTGTATGTTTTGGATAATGACAATCCAGAGGCTACTACTGAAAGTTTTTCTACGGATGCTTCTGAATTCAGGTTACCTATGAGCAACAGTTTTGATATTCTACAAACAATGGAAGGTAAAATCAGTAATGTTAATGCTCAAATGTATGAAAATCATAAATCAGAAAAGGTTCATTCTCATGAGGTTGAGGTTTCGCCAGTGGAAAACTTGCATGCAACCCAATTTAGTGATACAACAGTATTAACTGATACTGGTTCAACTCATATGCAATGCAATGCAACTGCTGCCACTTTTTCTGAAGCACATTCTTCTGGAGGAACAGGATGCAGTGATTTTGCCACTGATGATTTTCCTTCTTCACTACCACTGTCAGTAAACTTGGGATCTTCGAAAACCAATTCATCCAACACTCTTGTCACAGATAATCCACCAATCCAGCAAAACATCAACTCCTCTCAACATCCATCTTCATATGCTAATTCCTTTGTGCATAGTGTGCATGTGCACGAAAAGCTCCTCAACATTCCTCCTCCTGTACCTACTAACATTATCAAACCTACTCAATCCACCTCCTTAACAACTATTTCAAATATCCTCAACATTGGCAATGAACATTCTCCATTTCTACACTCTTCCCCCAAAATACCATTGCCAACGCTTATTAGTATCCCTCAACTAGCCATTGCTTCCCCACAGTCACAAAAAACAAGACTAACTAAGAATCTACCTCTCTCTCCTCTCAACAACAGTGCCTCGAACATGGTCCTTCGAAGCAAGAAATCTATCACCCCGACTGAAAATTCATCTGCCCAATGATGCAAACCATTGGTGCATGGAATGTCAGAGGGGCCCACCAAGAAAACAAATTATCCCTATGCAAGAATATTGTATCACAGCATAACCTATGTATGTTGGCCATCCTCGAAACAAAATTAAACCTCGTCCACTCTATCAAAGCTGCTAAATACATTAACCCTAAGTGGGATATTATTCACAACCTTGATGAGGCGCCATATGGTAGAATCCTCATTGTATTCGACCCAAACCTGATCCTCCTTTCCAAAGTCTTTGCTGATTCTCAAATCATCCACTGCCATGCTAAAAATATCATCACTTCCACCACTTTCTACATATCTGTTGTCTACGCTGCTAATAATAAAGCTGCTAGAACTTATTTCCTCCACGACCTACCCATGCTTCGTCAAAATACTCATCCTTGGATCATATTTGGTGACTTCAACTGCTGTAACAAACTTGCTGATAGACTTGGAGGCAATCCGCTCTCTCTTAATGAAATAGAACCCCTGCGGTCTGCTATTACTGATGCTAACCTAGTGGAAATAAAGACTACTGGCATGAGACTCACTTGGAACAACAAACGAAGACATGGAAGTAGAACCTATACTAAGATTGATCACGCTTTTGGTCACCAGCTTGCCCACTCCAAATCGCCTACCTTATATAACCACCTACCTCCCCCGCTACTTTCCGACCACTCACCACAAATTGTTCACCATCGGGAAGATGGCATCAATAACATTTCAAGTTTCAAATTTTTTAATTCATGGGTTAATGAACCTGATTTTTTTGACTTAGTTAAAGATGTTTGGGCAAAACCTGTGTATGGTAATCCAATGTCTATTTTGCAGGTAAAGTTGAAAAACACCAAGCTGGCTCTCAAGCAATGGTCCAAAAACAGATTTGGTGAAGGAAGTAAACAAAGTTCATACTGGAGGCATAAATTGGAAGAAATTCAAATCATCTTGCAGGATGATCCCCTCAATATTTCTACCAGTGCTATGGAGACGTACATATCAACTCAGTATCATGCTGCTCTGTCCAGTGAGATTTCTATGATGAATCAAAAAGCGAGACTTAAATGGAGAACGGGCGGCGACAGGAACAGTGCTTTCTTCCATGCTAACTTAAGGGCCAAGCATTCCAGAGAAAATATAGTTTCCATCCAGGATGACGAAGGTAATTTTCAGAGTTCAAAACAGGGTGTGGACAAGGCTTTCATTAATCACTTCACCAATCTTTTCAACAACTCCAACAATTACGAACCTGACGTTAACCTCATCGATCCCTCATCCCTTCCCAAGCTGTCTGAAAACGAACAAGCCTCCTTGCAACTTGCTGTGACTGATGAAGAGATCAAATTGGCAATGTTTTCTCTTAATAGGAAATCAGCGGGTGGACCTGATGGGTTTAATGCTACATTCTACTTTGTATGTTGGGACATTGTCAAATATGAAGTACTGCAAGCTGTGAAGAACTTTTTCAAAAATTCCAAACTGATTCCTTCTTTTAACAACACTAATATTGCATTGATTCCCAAAGTTCACAATCCTAACACGGTGGCCTCCTTCAGGCCTATCTCGTGCTGTAATACAATCTACAAAAGTATATCTAAAATTATTGCGACCAGGTTGAAATCTGTTATGCACAACATTATATCGCCTAATCAAGCTGCATTTTTGCCAAGTCGTAACATTTTAGATAATGTCCTATTGGCTCATGAACTGCTGTATAGGTATAACAATAAAAACTCTTCTCCTAAAGCTATGCTGAAATTGGACATTATGAAGGCTTTCGACATGCTTCGGTGGGAAGCCATTGTTAAAGTTATGCAGTGTATGAATTTCCCTGCTTCATTCATTGCATGGATCGTTGAGTGTCTCTCCACAGTACGTTTCTCGGTCAACGTTAATGGTTCCAATGTTGGATTCTTCGGTAGTAGGCATGGTATCCGTCAGGGTGACCCTATATCGCCATATATATTCATTCTCATCATGGAACTTCTCATGCAATTGTTTAAAAATAAAATGACTTCTGGACATATCACTCTCCACCCACGATGCACTAACCCTGAGATCTTTTCTTTAATGTTCGCTGATGACCTAGTTATTTTCTGTTCTCCGGACAACTCTACTATGCACGCCATTATGGATTCTCTTCAAGTCTTTCATGCAATAACTGGTCAATCTGTCAATATTCGCAAATCTAAAATGATCACTTCTGGCCTCACAACAACACAAAACAATGCTATTAGGGAAATCACTGGATTACAGTTCAGTAATAACACAATCTCTTATCTTGGTCTTCCCCTCACTTTTGCCAAAATTACTGTCAACCAATGTTTACCCCTATATGAAAAGATTATTTCTAGACTCGAATCCTGGTCAAGCAAACTGTTGAGCCAAGCTGGTAGAATTACACTTTCTAAGTCTGTAATTTTCTCCATACAAGTATATTGGGCAAGAACGTTCATTCTACCTCTGAAACTCATCAACATGATTCGTTCTGCTATCATGAGATTTATTTGGACTGGCAAAACTCTGGGACGATATATAGCCCCTGTTAGTTTCAAGAAATTAGAAAGGCCAATTGCTTATGGTGGCCTTGGAATTATTAACATGCTCCACTGGAATCGTTCAGCTATGGCACGACTAATTTTCGACTGCATCACTGCCAAAAGCAACATACGGGTTAAATGGTCCACTGTTCACGTTCTTCGCGGCGGCAATTTCTAGAAAATGGCTACGCCTACTACGATCAGTTGGACATGGAGATCCATTTTCAAGATTAAAGAAGCTATCCTACCACTTGTTCGATACCCACTTAATCATAGTGCTGACATTAGTTTTTGGGACGATCCCTGGATAGGAAGTGGAGTTATCTTAAGGCGTGTTCTTTCATACGCTAAGCTACTGCAATCTGGCGTGAGACAGGAAGCGACTGTTCAGAGCCTCATCCATGGCAATACCATTCGTCTTCTGAGGAGTTCCAGCTATAGAATACAACAACTGTGGAATAGGGCGGCACAGTGTGACATTACAAATGATAGTGGAAGCTATGTCCAGTGGGGAAAAAATGTTAACAAGTTCAGCATCAACGACACTTACTGTTTCTTGTCTGGGCCTGTGGGAGAGAAATGTAAATGGAGGCGACGTATATGGAGCACTGATAATGTTCAGACAGACAATCTTCTTCATTGGAAAGTTATGAATAGGGCGCTCAATACTAAGATTAAGCTTCTCGCCAAAGGTGTTCCTGTTACTGTAGACTGTGTCTACTGCCATCATTCTCCTGAAACGGTTGAGCATTTGTTTTTTGAGTGCGCTTATCTGAATGCTCTTTGGAAGACATGGAACAGGAGAATAGGTAGAAACTGGAATGGAAATAACAATGTGGAGCAGTGGAAGTACATCTACGATAACACGGGAGGTAAAGGTGATTCCAGTAGACTCTTCCTATTCGTCGTCAAAAGATTCATGAAAGTGGTATGGGACGAAAGAAACCGTCGTGTTTTCCAACCGGATAAGAGCTTCACGCCTATCTTGTTCGAGAAGCATATGATGCGGGAAATTAGACGTGACCTTTGCCATGTATCTTTTGCTTTTGATCCTGGCATCTTCTGTTAGTCTCCTTTTAAAATCACTGTTCATTGTTGTGTTTCTTTGTTTTCCCCAGTGATTGTTACACTATGTTTTCCTTGTATTTCTTGCAAGTTTGACTTGTGTTTCTCCCTACTTTCGAGTGTAGCAATAAAATGGTAGGGGTCCATTTAACCCCGTCGGCTTTGCCAAAAAAAATAAAGGATAATTAATCGATGTAAATGATTATAGGATAATTAATTTGAGTAATTAATTAAGGATAAATGTAAATATATGTGAATGGGTGAATATTAATTAATTTGTGAAATTAGTTAAAGGCTAATTACTTAATGTAATTAAAGAGGATAATCAAGGAATGATAAATTAATGGTTTGTAATTAATTAATGTTAAGAAAGCTGGATTGAAAGAGATTAAAGTAATTGATTTAATTTACTTAAATTAATTAGAAATGGTATGACTAATTTATCTTGCTTATGAATAATTGAATGATATTTGAATGCCTTGGATTATTTGTTATCCCTGGTATGTGATTGTGATGCTTTGAGAAATGAAATGTGTTTGTAATATGATATATTGGGTTGAACAGAGATAATGTGGTTATCTATGATGAATTACTGTGTAAAGTTGACATCCAGTATTCAAAATTTAATCACTTGAATAACTTGGGATAAGGTGACATTGGATTCGAAGAGACCGGAGTTGGGTATTAGTTAATAGCCGAAACCACTTCGATTCTTTATAGATTGATATGTGAAATCAACAGACTGGAATGGAATGATTTAAGTAAATTGGACCATTTAATCTAAGTTTTGGTACTTAGAAATTGGTGAGTGAAATAAGTGATGTCTATAACAATCTGTGAATTTTAATTGATACAAGTTACCCGGGTTATATATATAAGTTGTATGCTTTTGTAATTCTTGTTAGATGGGTTTACTCACGCTGGTTTCCAGCCTGACCCGGGTGTTACTTTGATGTAATGCTCGTGTCAGACCGAGTATTACAGATTTTCAATAAGGACAATCTAGAGCTCAGGTGGCGAGCTGGAGGCAGGAACGTATGGAGTGTTTCCGATATGATGTATTGTTGTTTATCTGGGGCATGTGATTTTAACTGTCCAGTGTTTTGTATAAATATTGTAACTCTGATATATTAAAGTGTAATTTGATAAGTACAGTTTTCCTTTATAAACTGGTATTATATTTTATCCGCTGCGAATGTGAGATTGTGTTTTGGAATTTCTGTTCTTCTTTCTCTTTTCTTCTTTTCTCTAACTATCTGGAATTTTGCGGGATCGGAAATTCTGGGCTGTTACATTTGGTATCAGAGATGGAGATTAAGCGAGAACCTTGGCTCTGATGGGATTACTCATTAAGGATAGAGTCAATGATACCCAAGGATGAGTTGAGTGTGTGTGTGTGTATGAGAGCGTACTTGTTATTTTCTTATGTAAAGGTTTTAAAAATGGGTTCAAAAGTAAATGAATCTTATATAAGTATATATATAAAGCAATAATTCTTTTAACCATTATATATTAAGGTAATTGGTTTGTTAAATTATTGGAATTAAATTAAGAGGTAATACAACCAAAATGAAATTAAATAAAGATGAGCTTGGAATGGATGCAAACTGAAATTAAAATCTTGAATTTGGAGAAGAATTTTTAGAATAAGATAATAATGAATTGGTAACCTTGGTTATTATCCTAAAATGATGAAATGTTTGTTAATGATTAAGCAAAACTAAAATATTTTAAGGAAGTAACCATTAGATGAGAACAACTTCTAAATTAGAAAGACTGTAAATTGATAAGTTTTGAATCTTAAGGCTTGGAACATTTGAAATTGTTTTCAAAATGTTAAGTGAAATAATAAATAGTATTATTCAGAATATTTGAATGAAAAGGTCCTATTTCAAACAAGAGTTGTTTGAAAACTTAAAGAAATTAGTTTTGAATTAAAACCAAAGTTGGTTGAAATTTTAAAATTTGGCTTGGTGGGCCAAGAAGTAAATACGTATGTATGTGTGGATATACATAATATCAAAGATGGTTTGAAATAGACTCTAAATGTTGAGTTTTAAATTTGGAATAAAACCCAAAGTGATAAGTTTTTGAACTTATAAGTGGGAAGATTATTAATGTGAAGTTAAATAAGTTTTTGAACTTTTAAGTGATAGAAATTTGGAATTTGAAATGGAAAATTCCAATTTGGAGTGGGATTAATGGGATTACATTGAATTTAAATTAGAAGAAGTTAAATAAGTGTGAATGAACAACCTGATTTGGAAATTCAAGATGAAAATTGAGATTTAGCTTAGGAAGTTAAATTGTTGATTTGAATTGGAAGTTTGTGTGATTTTAAAATGGGTTTGAGATCTGGAAATTGGAAATGGATGGATGTTTAAAATAAATTGGATGATATCATCCTATTGTTATTAATAATCTTTAAGCTGAAATTGGATTTGTTTAAATAAATGAAGAAATGGGTGTGGTAATATATCTATTATTAAGATAAAAATGGAATTTGGATTCAGAATTAAATGATTTAAAGATATAAGTTGGTTTGATTTAAAGGATTAAATCAACATCTAAAAATTTAACTCGATTTTATATAATTCGGGATGGTTTAAATTTGAAATTTAAATTGAATTAGTTCAAATTGAATTTGATTTGAATTAATTGGAATTGTGATTGAAGATGTATAAGTTTAAAAATTCAAATGGAAAATTTGAATTGGATTAATTTGAAATGAAATTGAAGTTGTATGAGTTCAAATTCAAATAGGAATTGGGATTAATTCAAACTGGAATCGATATGAACTGAAATTGGTTCAATTTTAAATTTATTTGAATTAATTAAAAGTGTGATTAAAGTTGAATAAGTAAATTCAAATGGAATTCGATTTGAATTTAGGAAAAATTTAAGGATTAATTTAACTTGAATTGGGGTTAAATCAATTTCAATGGAAATTGAAGTTATTTAAATTGGAATTGAGTCGATTTAAATGGAAACGGAAATTTAAATTAAATTGATTGGATTGGAGATTGGGAATTGAACAGTTTGGCTCTGAACTATTTTCAAAATAAAGTGTTTAATATAAATCTATTTTTTCCAAGCTACTTATTATACAATCTGTCTTTTTAAAACAAAACTATCTTATACTTATTTTATAATTATTTTTGAAACTATTTAACAATTTTTTTCAACTGTTTTATAAACTAATTATTGTTTTTCAACTACTTTATAACTAATTACTATTTTGCAATTATTTAAAATTTCTATAATTATTTGACTATTTTCCAACTAATTTACAATTACTTAACTATTTTACAGCTATTTTACAAACTAATAATTATTTTTCAACTACTTATCTATTCTTAATTTTTCAAGCTATTTTCTAAAATTCAAGTTGGACAGAGTTCAAACTGTTTATGATTAAATATCCATTTAAGATAAGAATTGAGGTGATAATCCAAATAAGGATTTAAGCAATTATGAGTGAGTGTGAATAGGAAAGAGAATTGATTTGGCTAATAATCAATGAAGATAAATACGTGGGATGTATGTATAATATTCTATTCACCTGGTGATTTGATCCAGATTCGGGCATAGAATTTCGAGATAGATTATCGATCCGAGCTGGGATTTTTCACTCGATTTTCGACGGCGAACCTGGATATGGATTGTTGATTGTTTCTAGATATTCTCTATCGCAGTTATTGCTATGCAAGGAGAATAATAGTTTCTGATCAAGAAACCAGATCTGAGTCCACACTAGGAAGTCGCATGGACGATACTAGTTCGAAAGTGAAATTGTGTGATCGAGCGAGCGATCAGATTGATATAGCGTACGGATGATATGTGTACATCGTACGGGTTTGAATGAAATTAATACTGAGAATTTGTGGATAAGAAATGTGAAATGGTTTTTGAAATGAAAGGTATATTTTATGAAATATATGATGAAGTAAAATGGAAATCGAATATTTCTATGATTAAAGGTTTGCTTTATAAAGAAAAGAAATGAGAAATAAATTTTGAATATTTAATTTGGAATAAACAAAGTTATATATCTTTGTTATATAAGGTGAATCTCCCTATGTTGAATCTAAAGCCCGAAGAAAGGGTTTTGAAAATATTTGAAGTATAAAAGGAGTTTTATACAAGTTTAAAATGATCCAAAGTTTTTAAAAATTATATATATCTATATACATATATATAAAGGATATTATGAGGATTTTGGAAAAAAAGGTTTTTGAAACCTTTGGATTTGGAAAGGCTTTTGATTTTTAGGTAAAATCAATATTGGAATTTGGGAAGCCTAATTTGAGAATTATCAATTTTGGAATAATTTTGAGAAAGGAGATTTATATGAGATTCATACTAGGTGTATGATTGGCAGATACTATATGTGTATAGTATAAAGTGTTTTGAAAATGGCTCTGGGGAAAAAGGCGCTCCCTTGAAATGAACTTCTCAGAAGTACCATAGGTTGATACTGCTTTGAACCCTAAGGGGAGGTTCTAAAGTTGATCCTGTGAGGAGTCCAAACAAAACTAGTTCTTGAGGATTATGTGTAGTGTGTAGCGAAAATCGAGGGCGCTGAGGCCAACAAAGGCATTTGAGTTATGTTGTGACGACAGTGTAACTCGATGTCACTGCGATCTACTACAGACCATAGTGAAAGTTGTGTGTTCAGCTAAGAGCCAATAGCCTATGTTTAATTTTATATCGGTAGACTGCGACCTATGGTAACATAGCGAAAGTTTGTGTGCTGCTGAGAGCCAACAGTCTACATTTGATTTTACATTGGTAGACTGCGACCTATATGGGAGTGGAGAAGTTTCATTTTTGGCAACGAAAATCGAGGGCACTGATCTCTATAGTTGCGTGGACTTCTGCTGCGATGACAACGTAACCCTGGAATGTATTTGCGTTCTCCTGAGGGTTCCATGGCGTAATCGAGGGGCGCGGGGTGTCCACAATTACATGGACTTTTGCTGCGATGGCAACGTAACCCAGGATGTAACTGCGACCATGGATGAGGGTGATGCTTTCCAGAGCACTCTCACCAAATATATTTCCTCTATTTTCAAAAATGTTTTCTATGTTTTCATTAAAATTATTTTCCAAGTATTTTCACTGGGTGTTGAAATCGGGTCAGCTAAGTACTTATAGATTTTCAGTTTTACACCTGATCAACGTATGAACGAATTTCTATGAGTACGAGGATGGACTTGTTGAAACATCGAGTTATAAATATATTTTTATAAAACCATTTTGGCAAAATTATATAGATTTAAAGTATTTTGAAAATGATTAAAAGTGATTTAATTAATATTAAGCATTTCAATAAATTCAAGCTTCGTTTCTTTTCGAGGACGAAAAGATTAGAAAGGGGGGAGGAATGTGATAACCCGGATTTTTGAACATCTGATAATTGGATAATTATCTGGTTTATAGATTCTAATTATATATATCTAGATATAAGTATTTATTTAATAAGCTTCTTATATAATTTAAATTTACAAAAGAAAACTTATATTTTCAAATATATTAGATATACTTGTTAATTACTATTGTTCATGTATACATACATAGTTGTAAATAAAACTATGATTTGGAATTCTATATACATATCTTAAAAACGAATTGATTTAAAAACTCTACAACTAGTATTTATATATAGTTATCAATCAAAGTATAAATAACTTAAGTTTAAAATTTTAATAAGAATAAATAAAGGTTTTATTATATTTCTTTAAAGTATACATGTATATAGTATAAAGATTTATAAAACATTTTAAAATATAATTACAATACAAAATACAAGTGTTGGATTATTAACACATAATTTAACAAATGTAAGCCTAAGAATTTATGCAATCAACAAGTGTCACAATTTTCTTAATATTTTCTTTTATTTTTAAATCATAAACTAAAGCTATAAATTTATCTATACATCCACTTTCAATTC
Source organism: Allium cepa (assembly GCA_030765085.1). Taxonomy (NCBI): domain Eukaryota; kingdom Viridiplantae; phylum Streptophyta; class Magnoliopsida; order Asparagales; family Amaryllidaceae; genus Allium; species Allium cepa. The sequence continues at coordinate 559,620,428 of CM060941.1, read as the reverse complement.
TTTTTATTTTTCATCTTTTAAAACAAAGAAAACAAAAATCTGAAAAATGTAAATCAGTAAACATATTCACAAACTTGTGCAGATCAAAGAAAAAACATATTCATAGAAATTTTAAACTGGAAATCTCAATGTTGGAAGCAATGTCAAACATAATGATTCAAACTCAAAACTAAAGCAATCAAAGGCAAGATCAAGGTCAAAGAATAAAACTCAGATGTGACGACCCAGAATTTTCCAACAATTTAAATTGGAATTGTTAATAGATTTTAAAATATTTAAAAGTTAATTTTAACTTGAATTCAAGATATCAATATTTACTTGATAATTAAATCATTGAATTATATGGTTTAAGAAATGAATTTAATAATTGAAATTGGGTAGATTGTTGAATTTGGGATTTCGAAGCCTGTTTAAAATAATTTGAAGGCTTATAAAATTTATAAGGATGATTCTGAAGATAATAGAATGGTTGAAATTTAATTTAAAGGTAATTTGTTCAATTTTAATAATATATCGTTTAAATTGGAACTTGAAAATAGCCTTCCGAGGCACAGTCACGGAATTTGACGAAACTAGTTCTATTGGATCCGTAATAGTTAGTTATTATCGGATTTCAATTTTTGTAGCAATCGGGGTTGTCGTTTGACCCTGGCAGCTCAAAACGCTTAGAACTATTTTAATCGACTTAATTTAAAACTAATCGTTTTCTTCTGTAACTCGTGCATACGATCGAATTAGGTTCCGAAACACGTTCCATCGGGTTCGAAACGCTGGTAAAACTTTATAATTGCCTGACGGCATTCCTTAAGAGAAGTTCAAAATTTTAAATAGCAATTATTGAGTCGTTTTGGAATTTTATAATATAATAAATTTAAAGTAAAAGTCAGAGATATTTTATTAACACGAACGCATGTCCAAGAAGCCTTCCAATTGATATTTATCGCCAGCTCTCTCTCTCTACTCTTTAGAAACCTAATTGAAAAAAAGGGGGGGAAATGGCCGAAGCCGGCCTCAACAAATCGTAACTGATAGAATTCGCAAGCAAATCTCGAGCGTGATGGCGAGCGTGCGCTCGCGCGTGAAGATGGAGGCCGCTCTTGGCAGGGGCGGAGCGGGGTCGCGCTTGTGATTGGATGGAGCGTCGACGTCAGAGGCGACATGAAATCGAGGAGGTGGGTTTCGGTTGTGTCTTGGGATTGGCGACGCGATGGGAGGCAACTCGAGTTCGACTCGAGTACAGTGGAGCTAGGGCTCGCGACTGTCGCGATGTTGAAGACGTCGAGGGTGAGGGGATGCGATCGGCTAGGGTTGGTGCTGCAGCCTTTAGGATCTCGCGTTGGATTGGGTAGCAAGGTAGTTATTTATTGTTTTGAATTTTATATATAAAAAAATCTATTTTACAGTAAAGAAAAAGGGTATATATATATATATTTTTGAAACTGTTTAAAACGAAAAGAAATTTAAAGTGTTAGAAGTTTATATGAAGATTGGATTTTTAATCTATATATTATTTTATAAGTAAGATTTTGGGAAGAGGAAAAAGGGAAAATAAAATATGTATACATGGAAGTTTGGGTATTGGAAATTTTAGGGATTATCTTGTTGAAATAAATTATTAGAGGAAATTGGTTGAGATTAGAATTTATTATTAAAACCAAATTGTTAATTTAAAATTTAAGTATTAAATGGTAATTGATTTTCGATTTATTTCAAATATTAATAAATCATATAAATTATTATGCAAGGTCAACATCTGAAGGAAACCAAGTCGAGATTGGATTTTGGTTGCAAAATCAAAGGTGAGTAAATCTCACTCTGTTGGATTTCTTTTTAAATTTAAATGGTTAAATTTAAGTATTTGGTTGAATGATTGCATTGATTTGATATGCACTGTGAATTGATGATCTGGTGATTTTGGTTTTGGATGGTTCTCGAGTTAATTGTTGCTTAACTCGAAGTATTGGGAATCTTAAGTTGTTTAAACTTAAAACATAAATAAGAAAATGTTTCTGTTTGAAAGTTCTAAAGCTTTAATGATTTGTGATACATTAAATTAGTAAGGTAATTAAAATGGATAATTAATTAATTCCACTAATTAATGATTTGAGATATTTAATTCGGTAATTAAAGGTTTGGATAAATAATAAATAATGTTGTAAGTTAATTAACTAAGTATAAGTAATTTAGAATAATCATTGGATGGTTTGGTAAATAATTACTTAATGAATTAATGAAATATAATTATTTTGTGTATATAATCAAGAGTTAATTAATATTTTTAATTAAGGAAAAATTTTATTTATTTAATAAAGTAAATAAATGGATAGTTAATTACAGGTTGAGATTAATCGAGAGTGATTAATATTGTGGATGAATTAAAGAAATTAATTCAGATTGGAACAAATTAAAATATAATTGGAAATAATTAATTAATATAATTAACGATGCATTTTAAGATTGATTAATTAAGATGAATTAATCAGAATAAGTGACTTATGGGAAGTTAATTAGTATAAGTAATTAAGAATTAAATAATTAATTAATCCATGAAGTAATTAAGATTCCTTAATGATCATAGTTGAGACTAATTAATATTGTGAAGTTAATTTAAGATAATTTCTTGAATGTAATTGAAAGATAATCAATCCAGTGTGATTAATTAAGATGAATAATGAAGGATTGATTAATTAATTGATTTGAAATTAATTAATATTGAATGAAAGAATCTAAGCGATTGAGGTTTGAAAATTCAATTAGAATCAATTGAATTGATTGTATGTGATTAAGCTTTGCTTATGGATGCTGGAATGGTGTTGGATGTTTTGAATGAATTGATAACTCTGATATGAAATGTTGTGTATTTCATTTGGATAACTTGGGATAGGATGATATGAGAGTCGAAGAGACCGGGGTCGGGTATTGGGAAATACCCGAAACCACTTCGAATGTTTATAGATTGATATGTAAAATCTATATGCTAGAGTGAAGTGTTTATAGGAATTGGACTATTTTAAAACCTAAATCTTTGGAATATAGAAACCTATATGTAGGCTAAGTGTTGTTTATAATAATTTGTGGCTTGTGAATTGATATAAGTTACCCGGGTTTATATGAGTTGTATACGTTGTATTTTATGTTAGTTGGGTTTATTCACGCTGGTTTCCAGCCTGACCCAGGTTTTACTTTGGTGTAATGCTCGGGTCAGACCGAGTATTACAGATTTTCAGGTTAGGACGTTCTGGAGCTCAGGAGGCGAGCTGGATGGCAGTATTGTATAGAGTATTTCCACTGCATTTATATTATTGTTAATTTGAGTCATGGTAATTGTAAATATTTAGAGACTGTATATAAAGTGAAACTCTGATGTATATTAAATGTAATCGACAGATATAGTATTCTTTTGTAGACTGTTATTATTTATTATTATTATAATTTATCCGCTGCGAATGTGAGTTGTTGATGTTTCTGTTTTTCTTCTTCTATCTCTTTCTTCTTTTTCATAACTATCTGGAATTTTCGGGTTAGAAAATTTCGGGTCGTTACTTTTGGTATCAGAGCTGAAAGGTTAGGCGAGAACCTTGGCTCTGGTGGGAATTACTCATTGAATAGAGTCCGTAGTACCCTAGAATGAGTTGAGTGTGTGTGTGTGTGTATATATATATATATATATATATATATATATATACACACACATACATACATACATACATATATATATAAGAGAGCGTACTTGTTATTTGCTTATAAAGATTTTAAATGATTTTATATAAAAATATATCTTGATATATAAAGTAATATTTCCTTCTAATGAATATTTAGGTGATTGGTTGTTAAATTATTGGAATTAAGCTAAGAAGTAATATAAAATACGACCAAAATGAAAATTATAACCAAAGTTGAAGAATAAACTTATATAACAAAATGGAATTTGAAATACAGATTGTAAATGAAATTTATGAGTTGAAATAAACTTCATAAATAAATGAGATTATAATTTGAAATAGAATTCCAGAGAATAATTGAAAATAAAGTAAGATGAAATTCCAGAGTAATGTTTAAATATGAATTGGATGGATTGGGAATTTGGAATTTTTGGGAAAATTTAAAATTCCTTTGGATTTGGAAGTGGTCTCCAAAGGTTTTGGAGAAGTAATAGTATTATTTCAAAAATGTTTTTGGTGTTGAATTTGAAACCTGGGAGATTTAATGTTTTTAAAGAGATAAAAGCATTGAACTCTTTCGGTCACTGGAAAATAACGTCGGTGATGACTGCAGCATCATCGATGTTTATTTTCGAGTTTCTAGAAGAGAATTGCTACCTAATTGTTTTAGATTGGAATTATTTGTGAACTGGGTTTGGTTTTGAAATTCAAAGGGGTAATTGAATTTGCCAAAGAATTTTGGATATAGTTGAATTCCAAGGTGATATTGAAACTTTGGAAATTTGTTTAAACTCTGGAATCTTGATTAAAATGTTTATGGAATAATAAAATATATTGGCTAAATAAAATGTATAATTTCGAGTTAAAAGAAAAATGTGAATGTAATTGATTATAAATAGAAATTGTAAAATTGAAATTGTAATTAAAGTTGTACAAGTTTAAAGATCAAACGGAATTTGATTTGAAGTTGGAAGGAAATTGAGAATCAATTCAATTTGAATTGGGATTAAATCAATTCTAATGGAAATTGAAGATTATGCAATTTTGAAATTTGGCCAATTTAAATGGGAGTGGAAATTTAAATTGAAATGTTGGGAAAGTGAACAGTTTTGACTCTAGACCATTTTCAATATAAATTGTCTTGAAATAAACTTATTTTTTTTCTAAGCTATTAAATATATACAACCTTTCTTTCTTAAAGCTAAATTATTTTATACCTGTTTTATAGTTATTTTGGAGCTATTTAACCATTTTTCAGCTGTTATCTAAACTCATTACTATATTTCAACTATGTTACAAATTAATTACTAATTTACAACTATTTTGCAATTATCTAAAACTTTTGAAACTATTTAACTATTTTCCAACTATTTAACTATTTTACAGCTATTTTGCAAACTAATCATTATTTTTCAACTACTTATCTATTTTTAGATTTTCGAGCTATTTCCTAAATATAAACTGGTTGAAGTTCAAACTGTTATTGATTAAATACCCAACTGGGATAAGAATTGAGGTGATAATCCAAACGGGGATTAATGTAAATGGGAATAAGGAATTGTGAATAGAAAGGAAATTGATTTGGCTGATAATCAATGAAGTTAAATACGTAGGATGTACGTATACTATTCTAGTCGCCTAGTGATTTGATCCAGATTCGAACACAGAATTTCGAGATAGTTATATCGATCCGAGTGGAATTTTTCACTCAATTTTCGACGACGAACCTGGATATGGATTGTTGATTGGTTCTGGATATTCTCTATCATAGTTATAGCTATGCAAGGAGAATGACGGTTTCTGATCAAGAAACCAGATCTGTGTCCGCACTAGGAAGTCGGGTGCACGATACTAGTTCGGAAGCGAAATTGTGTGATCGAGGAGTGATCAGATTGATATGAGTACGGATGATATAAGTACATCGTACGGATTTGAATAAAATTGAAATTTGGATTAGTAATCAAATTTAAATATTTGATTTTGAATAAACAAAGTTATATATCTTTGTTATATATAAAATTAAGCTTCCCTTATTAAAGTTATTGCCGGAAGAAAAGGATTTTTGAAAGTGTTTGAAGTATAAAAGGAGTTTTATACAAGTTTGAAGAGACCCAAGTTTTTAAAATTTTATATATCTGAATATATATAAAGGATCTTATGAGGAATTTGGAAAAAGGTTTGGGAACCTTTGGATTGGAAAGGCTTTTGATTTTTGGGTAAAATCAATATTGAATTTGGAAGGCCTGGTTTGAGAATTTATCGATTTTGGGATAATCGATTTTGTGTAAAGGAGCCTTGTATGAGATCATACTAGGTGTATGATTTGAAGATACTATATGTGTATAGTATAAAATGTTTTAATGATGGCTCTGGGGAAAAAGGCGCTCCCTTGAAATGAACTTCTCAGGAGTGCCACCGGGTGGTGCTGCCTTGAGCCCCAAGGGGGGGTTCTAAAGTTGATCCTATGAGGAGTCCGGACAAAACTAGTTCCTGAGGATTATGAGTAGTGTATACCATAGCGGAAGTCGTGTGTGCCGCTGAGAGCCAACAGTCTGCGTTTGATTTTATATCGGTAGACTGCGACCTATGGTATAACATAGCGGAAGTCGTGTGTGCCGCTGAGAGCCAACAGTCTGCATTTGATTTTATATCGGCAGGCTGCGACCTATGTAGGAGTGGAGAGGTTTCATTTTGATAGCGAAAATCAGGGGCCGCGGAGAGCCTGCAGTTACATGGACTTTTGCTGTGACGGCAACGTAACCCCGGATGTAACTGTGATCTGTTGTGTGAGATCCATGGCGTAATCGAGAGGCTGTGGAGAGCCTGCAGTTACATGGACTTTTGCTGCGGCTGCAACGTAACCCTGGTATGTAACTGTGACCATGGATGGGGGTGATGATCTCCAGAGCATACTCACCAAAGATATTTCCTCTATTTTAAAATTCTTTCAATATTTTCAATAAATTATTTTTCCAAATATTTTCATAGGTGTTGAAAACGGGTTTACCAAGTACTTATAGATTTTCAGTCCTACGCCTGATCAACGTATGATTGAATTTCTGTTAGAACAAGGATGGACTGGTTGAGACATCGAGTCATAGAAGGTATTTTTATAAAGAGCTATTTTATTAAGTATGAGGTGAATTTAAAAGCATTTCTAAATATATTTTTTAAATAAAGATGTTCGAATTTTGGGGAAATAAAAAAGGAAATCCAAACTGGAATTTTAATAAAGTGAATTCATAATTTAAAACGAACATTGATTTAGAAGTCGAAAATAAACTAATTGGCTAATAATTATTTGGTTGTGTATATTAATAAAATTTAACTTGGGTAAATAAATAGGTTGTAAGTGATAATGGGTTTGAAAATGAATTCGAATTTATATAGAATTCGACTTGGACTTGATAATGAATTAGATAAGAGGAGATGTTGTAAAATAAAATAAAATAGAGTTGGATTTATGAATGTGATGGATTGAATTACAAATAAAATTCAAGTATGATTTAAATGATATTTGATGAAATTTGCAAACAAATTGGATATAAAGGAAGTGGTGTCATGTGAATATTATCTAATGGAAGTGAATTATAATAGTCATGGTTTGGATTGCAAACAAAACCCAGGTGAAGAGATATAAATTGAGAATGGCTTTGTATAAGTAAAATAAATGCGCAAATGAATTAAGGAAGTGAATTAAAAATATAAAATGAGTTAAGTATGTGTTGGATATTATTTTGGTAAATTGAGAAAGTGAATTAAATTTATAATTAAAGTAGATGGGCTAACTAAATTAACGGGATTTGATTAAATGAGAATCAAATCGAAGTAAACTTAAAGTTTGAGGTTGGAATAAATTAAAGTAAATTAATTTAAACTTAAATTTATGGAAGCTTGGCTTCGAATAAGGATAAAAGCCCATTAAATAAAAGCTTGGATTGAATTAATTTGGGAATGACTAGTAGTATACAAGAATGGAATGTGTCGAGCTAAATAAAAGGTTGAGAATAAATTAAAATGGAATGGAATTGAATGAAATTGAGTCGGAATCAATTTAAATTGGTTATAAAACTTAGGTAATTATTTATCACATGGATATCATCAATTTGCGTAAAAATGGGTGTTGTTCGTCGTAAGCGAGATTTCATTAAATTCTATGAAGTAGCGGATGCAAATATAATTGATTTTTGAATCAATAGAAGTGAATACAAGCTTGTTTGGATTGAAAAATAAATTGAATGTAAGCACTTGAGTTGTAAACTATTAAAATGGAATGAAATGGCATACGAATTGGATGAAAGCATTTGAATTAGCTTTAAAGGTTATATAAATCGCTTATGGGAAGCGTTTGATACTTGTTGTTTATGTAATATTTGTGTTTAGCATTGAAAGTGAGTAAATGCTAATAAACTCTCTATATGTGGCACTTACACATTTAAATTGAGATAGTACAGGTACTTGAAGACTGTTTGGTTGGTTTGGATTGCGCTAATTGCTTAAATTTATAAGCTGCTAGCTTAAAATGCTAAATAAATATACGCCTACGCAATAAAAATAGGAAATATGAACTGTTTTTGCTTTTTCCGAACGTGTGGGTTGATGTATACATATTTATATCTATTGTCAAATTGCAAAAGCTCCTCCGTACAAAGGAGACTCTGCCAAAAAATTTCGAAAATTTTGGGAGTTAGAAAATTTTTGGAAATTTTTGGGAAAATTTTTCTTAACGACAAACCGATTTAAAATTGGGAATTAAAGTAAATTTGTATATGAAACTAATATGAATCAGATATACTTGGAAGAATAAAATTCAACATTCAAGATTTAATGTAAATTGAATTCGTATGAAGTGGGGAAAACTAGTTTGAATAGAAATGGGTATGAAACCCTATATAAAATGATTTGTAAAGTTTCGATTGAATATAGTTGCTAAACAAGATATGCAGGTATTATAAAGGAAAAAGAAAATTGGATTTGATTTCAACAGATAAATTTAAATTGCCCGACTAAAAGGTATGTATCTTAATTTCTGATTGAAATTGGATTGGGTTTTTGATGTAGCCGCTTGGCTTTTGTTTCCTTTTGGAATTTGGGAGCCCGTAGAGGCCTTTGTAGTAGTACCGAGCTAGCCGCGCAAAGGAGACGCTGGCAAAAATTTTCGGGAATTTAGAGAGTTAGAAAAATTTTGATAATTCAAAATTTGATTTAAAATTGAAATTTAGATAATTGAGCAAAGGTATATGATTTGAAACTATGAAAGGTTTTGAGAAGTTGGTTGATGTGATAATAGGTTTTTATTAAAGGATGGTTGGTAGGATGTTGAATAGTGAGTTTGGAAAGAGGTAAACGGGTATTGGTCCATTCTTCATAACTAATAATTTCGGGGGCGAAATTCTTTTAAGGGGGAAGGAATTTGACGACCCAGAATTTTCCAACAATTTAAATTGGAATTGATAATTGATTTTAAAATATTTAAAAGTTAATTTTAACTTGAATTCAAGATATCAATATTTACTTGATAATTAAATCATTGAATTATATGGTTTAAGAAATGAATTTAATAATTGAAATTGGGTAGATTGTTGAATTTGGGATTTCGAAGCCTGTTTAAAATAATTTGAAGGCTTATAAAATTTATAAGGATGATTCTGAAGATAATAGAGTGGTTGAAATTTAATTTAAAGGTAATTTGTTCAATTTTAATAATATATCGTTTAAATTGGAACTTGAAAATAGCCTTCCGAGGCACAGTCTCGGAATTCGACGAAACTAGTTCCATTGGATCCGTAATAGTTAGTTATTATCGGATTTCAATTTTCGTAGCAATCGGGGTTGTCGTTTGACCCTGGCAGCTCAAAACGCTTAGAACTATTTTAATCGACTTAATTTAAAACTAATCGTTTTCTTCTGTAACTCGTGCATACGATCGAATTAGGTTCCGAAACACGTTCCATCGGGTTCGGAATGCGGGTAAAACTTTATAATTTCCTGACGGCATTCCTTAAGAGAAGTTCAAAATTTTAAATGGCAATTATTGAGTCGTTTTGGAATTTTATAATATAATAAATTTAAAGTAAAAGTCAGAGACATTTTATTAACACGAACGTGTGTCCAAGAAGCCTTCCAATTGATATTTATCGCCAGCTCTCTCTCTAATCTTTATAAACCTAATTGAAAAAAAGGGGGGAAATGGCCGAAGCCGGCCACAACAAATCGTAACTGATAGAATTCGCAAGCAAATCTCGAGCGCGATGGCGAGCGTGCGCTCGCGCGTGAAGATGGAGGCCGCTCTTGGCAGAGGTGGAGCAAGGTCGCGCTTGTGATTGGATGGAGCGTCGACGTCAGAGGCAACATGAAGTCGAGGAGGTGGGTTTCGGTTGTGTCTTGGGATTGGCGACGCGATGGGAGGCAACTCGAGTTCGACTCGAGTACAGTGGAGCTAGGGCTCGCGACTGTCGCGATGTTGAAGACGTCGAGGGTGAGGGGATGCGATCGGCTAGGGTTGGTGCTACAACCTTTAGGATCTTGCGTTGGATTGGGCAGCAAGGTAGTAATTTATTGTTTTGAATTATATATATAAAAAAAATCTGTTTTACAGTAATGAAAAAGGGTGTATATATATATATATTTGAAACTGTTTAAAACGAAAAGAAATTCAAAGTGTTAGAAGTTTATATGAAGATTGGATTTTTAATCTATATATTATTTTATAAGTAAGATTTTGGGAAGAGGAAAAAGGGAAAATAAAATATGTATACATGGAAGTTTGGGTATTGGAAATTTTTGGGATTATCTTGTTGAAATAAATTATTAGAGGAAATTGGTTGAGATTAGAATTTATTATTAAAACCAAATTGTTAATTTAAAATTTAAGTATTAAATGGTAATTGATTTTCGATTTATTTCAAATATTAATAAATCATATAAATTATTATTCAAGGTCAACATCTGAAGGAAACCAGGTCGAGATTGGATTTTGGTTGCAAAATCAAAGGTGAGTAAATCTCACTCTGTTGGATTTCTTTTTAAATTTAAATGGTTAAATTTAAATATTTGGTTGAATGATTGCATTGATTTGATATACACTGTGAATTGATGATCTGGTGATTTTGGTTTTGGATGGTTCTCGAGTTAATTGTTGCTTAACTCGAAGTATTGGGAATCTTAAGTTGTTTAAACTTAAAACATAAATAAGAAAATGTTTCCGTTTAAAAGTTCTAAAGCTTTAATGATTTGTGATACATTAAATTAGTAGGGTAATTAAAATGGATAATTAATTAATTCCACTAATTAATGATTTGAGATATTTAATTCGGTAATTAAAGGTTTGGATAAATAATAAATAATGTTGTAAGTTAATTAACTAAGTATAAGTAATTTAGAATAATCATTGGATGGTTTGGTAAATAATTACTTAATGAATTAATGAAATATAATTATTTTGTGTAAATAATCAAGAGATTAAGATTTTAAATTAAGGAGAAATTTGATTTATTTAATAAAGTAAATAAATGGATATTTAATTACAGGTTGAGATTAATCGAGAGTGATTAATATTGTGGATGAATTAAAGAAATTAATTCAGATTGAAACAAATTAAAATATAATTGGAAATAATTAATATAATTAACGATGCATTTTAAGATTGATTAATTAAGATGAATTAATCAGAATAAGTGACTTATGGGAAGTTAATTAGTATAAGTAATTAAGAATTAATTTAATTAAATAATTAATTAATCCATAAAGTAATTAAGATTCCTTAATGATCTTAGTTGAGACTAATTAATATTGTGAAGTTAATTTAAGATAATTTCTTGAATGTAATTGAAAGATAATTAATCCAGTGTGATTAATTAAGATTAATAATGAAGGATTGATTAATTACTTGATTTGAAAATAATTAATATTGAATGAAAGAATCTAAGCGATTGAGGTTTGAAAATTCAATTAGAATCAATTGAATTGATTGTATGTGATTAAGCTTTGCTTATGGATGCTTGAATGGTGTTGGATGTTTTGAATGAATTGATAACTCTGATATGAAATGTTGTGTATTTCATTTGGATAACTTGGAATAGGATGATATGAGATTCGAAGAGACCGGGGTCGGGTTTTGGGAAATACCCGAAACCACTTCGAATGTTTATAGATTGATATGTAAAATCTATATGCTAGAGTGAAGTGTTTATAGGAATTGAACTATTTTAAAACCTAAATCTTTGGAATTTAGAAACCTATATGTAGGCTAAGTGTTGTTTATAATAATTTGTGGCTTGTGAATTGATATAAGTTACCCGGGTTTATATGAGTTGTATACGTTGTATTTTATGTTAGTTGGGTTTACTCACGTTGGTTTCCAGCCTGACCCGGGTGTTACTTTGGTGTAATGCTCGGGTCAGACCGAGTATTACAGATTTTCAGGTTAGGACGTTCTGGAGCTCAGGAGGCGAGCTGGATGGCAGTATCGTATAGAGTATTTCCGCTGCATTTATATTATTGTTAATTTGAGTCATGGTAATTGTAAATATTTAGAGACTGTATACAAAGTGAAACTCTGATGTATATTAAATGTAATCGACAGATATAGTATTCTTTTGCAGACTGTTATTATTTATTATTATTATAATTTATCCGCTGCGAATATGAGTTGTTGATGTTTCTGTTCTTCTTCTTCTATCTCTTTCTTATTTTTCATAACTATCTGGAATTTTCGGGTTAGAAAATTTTGGGTCGTTACTTTCAAACCTGAAGCAATCAAATTTTCAAAGTAAACAAATTCAAGATTAAAACATCAAGTAATCAAACAAGCCTCAATTTTTGATAGAGACAGTCTAGACCAGAATTTCTTTCCTCTGTTTTATGTTCAAGTCATGTTGAGGTGAGTAGACTTCAATTCTTTTAAGTTAAAATCATCTGTAAAATGGGTGCATGCCTCAATTGATGATGAAAATAACTTAATTTGATGTGCATGAATGGGATAATGATTGTTAGGTTTATAGATAGCAACTCTGAATTGCATGCCTGAGAGCACATATGTGTATCTCCGTTTATCATGACTGACTAAATATGTTCAAAGAAATTTGAATGTTTCCTTGATTTCTTTTAGCATATTATGATTAAAGTAATTTAGATGAAATGGTGTAATTCAAATTAAAAATATTTAAAAAGTACAGTTCCAGGTTCATTCAAAAACAAGCTTCTCTGTTTATACCAATGAGTAAACTTAAACTTAAACAGTTTTAAATTGATGTAGGTGGGAATGTTGGATGTAAATTTTTGTGATGCATGTTTAAATATATGTATGCATGCATGTTTAAAATATGAATACATGTATATATGAAATGAATATACTGGTATGTTGGCTGTGATCATTTCTGTTATGTTTCACAGTTAATATTTAGATAAGAAATTCCAATCCTCCTCATCTAATCTCTGTTAAGCTTAGAAATTCAAACAAATTTTATTTGTTTAATCATAATCAAGGTTTTAAAATTTTATTATATGAAGTAAGTTTGTAAATTATATGGAAAACAAAAGGAACAGTGAAAACTAGATTTTATCAAAATTCCAACATGATTAAATTGTAGATTCAAGTTTATAATCGGATGTACATATAAAAACTAGGATTTTTAAAATGAAAATCTAGATTTTTAGTTGAATTTCGAATGAGATATTCGAAGTTAATCGGAAACGTTGTTTCGACCATTTTCTAATGATCGCGTAAGCTGGAAGGTTAGCGATTGAGGCCAGGGAAAGGTGATAGGCCAGAGATGTCGGAAAAAATGTTCGACTAATTTTCTGATCATCGTTGATGGCCTAAGGGATCGATTTAGGGTTTAAGGGGATGGGTTGTTCAGGATTGGAAATCAATCGACTGTAACGTCGACAATCGATCGGAGTATATCGCATCATTGGGAAATGACTTAGGGAGGATGGGCAGTGTTCTGATCAAAATTTTGTAGCCTATGATGGCCGGAGGCATTGAGCGAGGTGGATGTGCATTCCAGTTTGGGCATGGCTCTCGTTTTTCGAGTTCGATGGATATTCATCAAGATAAGTGATCTGGAGATATAGGTGGATGATCGTCGACATGTCGAAGAAGGCAGGGTTGACCGAAGCTCAACGGAGTTCAGGTGCACGTGCACGTACCCAGGATAGTATCTGTTGAATAGGATGATTGGGAAGATGAGGTTAACTCGGGAACAAACTCGAAGCAAGCAAGGGTTAAGCTCGAAGAGAAAGGGGTAGCGGGTTGCTCGATAGGGAACTCGGGAATTTGGGTGTTTTACTCGGGTTTTGGTGATGATGTTCAGATTGAAAAAAATAAAATACAGGTTTAAAATTTAAAAGTGTTTATAATATATACAACCTTTGCTTTAAAGTTTGTTTTAAAATGAAACTTGATTTTGTAAATTAAGATTTGATAAAATAATTAGGTAATTTTAAATCCTTAAAATTTAACTTTTAAGGTTAAGTTGATAGAATGGTGATAAAATATTTTCAAAATTCTTTTAGTAAGGATTTAACATATAATTATAGTAATTTATAAAAATAAAGGGTTTATCTTTAAATCAGTTAAGATTTTTATAGTAATTAATGATTGATAAATTAATATAAGTAATTAAGGAATGATTAATTACTAAATGAGGTTAATTAAGGTTAATAAATAAATGTAATTAATTAATGATAATTACTTAATGAAAATAATTAAAGATAACTTCTTAATGTCATTAATTAAGGTGGATAATTAATAGTTAATTACTAAAGGTGATTTATTAAATGATGTAAGTAATTAAAGGATAAATTTGTTAAGGGTTAATTAATTTAATTATTAATTAAAGTTTAAATTAATTAATGATTAGAGGTTAATTAATTGAGGATAATTAACCAATGGGATAATTACTTGGTGAAAGTAATTAAAAGGAAATTACTAAATGGAAGTAATTAAGGATTAATTACTTAGTGTAATTAATTAAAGGATTAATTAATTTTGGAAATTAATGAAGGGTTAGTTAATTAATGGGTGTGATTAATTAAAGGATAATTAATCGATGTAAATGATTATAGGAAAAGTAATTTGAGTAATTAATTAAGGATAAATGAAATAAATGTGAATGGGTGAAAATTAATTAATTTGTGAAATTAATTAAAGGCTAATTACTTAATGTAATTAAAGAGGATAGTTAAGGAATGATAAACTAATGGTTTGTAGTTAATTAATGTTAAGAAAGCAGGATTGAAAGGGATTAAAGTAATTGATTTAATTTATTTAAATTAATTAGAAATGGTATGACTAATTTATCTTACTTATGAATAATTGAATGATATTTGAATGCCTTGGATTATTTGTTATCCCTGATATGTGATTGTGATGCTTTGAGAAACGAATTGTTTTTGTAATATGATATGTTGGTTGAACAGAGATAATGTGGTTATCTATGATGAATTGTTGTGTAAAGGTGACATCCAGTATTCTAAATTTAATCACTTGAATAACTTGGGATAAGATGACATTGGATTCGAAGAGACTGGAGTCGGGTATTACTTATTACCCGAAACCACTTTGATTCTTTATAGATTGATATGTGAAATCAACAGACTGGAATGGAATGATTTAAGTAAATTGGACCATTTAATCTAAGTTTTGGTACTTAGAAATTGGTGAGTGAAATAAGTGATGTCTATAACAATTTATGAATTTATAATTGATACAAGTTACCCGGGTTATATATAAGTTGTATGCTTTTGTAATTCTTGTTAGATGGGTTTACTCAAGCTGGTTTCCTGCCTGACCCGGGTGTTACTTTAATGTAATGCTCAGGTCAGACCGAGTATTACAGATTTTCATATAAGGACGTTCTGGAGCTCAGGTAGCGGGCTGGATGGCAGGAACGTATGGAGTGTTTCCGATGCGATATATTGTTGTTTATCTAGAGCATGTGGTTTTAACTGTCCAGTGTTTTGTATAAATATTGTAACTCTGATATATTAAAGTGCAATTTGATAAGTACGGTTTTCCTTTGTAAACTGATATTATTGATATTATACTTTATCCATTGCGAATGTGAGATTGTGTCTTGGAGTTTCTGTTCTTCTTCTTCTTTCCCTTTTCTTCTTTTCTCTAACTATCTGGAATTTTCGAGATCGGAAATTCCGGGCCATTGCAAACATGGTATGATGTATAAATATCTAATTTTGCATTAAAATGGAAAATAACCCATCTTATAACTACCATTATGCTTAGAAACTTCTGGTATTTAATGGTATAAATGATAGGTTTTGCAATTGATTTAAATATGAAAACTGTTTCAAGCATAAAACGTATAATAGAACCCTTAGAACCATTTCTTCCTATTTTCCATAGATTGTCTACCAAGCAAGCCATCAGCTATACAAAAATATCCATAGGTGATGGGGACTCAAAATTATCATCCTCTAAAATATAGTGAGTCTGTGTTGACGAATATCTCATTTAATTCAATATTATTATTAGAAGTTTGTATCAATGTTAAAGATTAAAGGCCTAACAATTCAAAAATAGTACTAAAGATTCTGCTTTTACTCTACGTTCATTTTAACCATATAACCAATTGTAGTATTTTTACTACTATCCACTATTTAATGCTGACTTCCTTCAGATTGTGGTATTTTTCTTCTAATTATTATCTTTTCTTTACAAGAAATCGGTATTTTAACTTCTAATGTTACTTATTACCTATTATTTAGATATTTATAAGATTTGAGTATGATAATTTTTTAGTTTACGGTGTTGATTTATGACTCCAAGTTTCCTTATTGATTCAAATTTGTATATGCTCTTGCTCAAAGTAAGTCTGAACATTTTTTATTCAATACCCTACGGGTGTATTGATAAATTATAGAAAATAAATATTTTTTGTGGGTTATTTAGTTGTATTTATTATGATAGAAACTTAAATAAGTTGATATCCATTTTTTCCAGAAACTGAGGCTATTTGTTTTATTTATTACAATATTGAAATAGAGCTACGTATTTATACAATTTCAAAATAAATATTTATGCATTTTTGTAGCAGAATATAATAATAAACTAAGGAATCGATTTCAAAAGAAATTTTTGTTGTTAGATATGAATATTGCTTTCATTCTATCATAATTTAACTTGGTTAATTTTTTTTCTACAAGAAGAAAGTAACCTGAAAGTTATATATACGGTATAACACCTGCGTATGACTTTCGAATCTTCAAAACAATAAATGGTTTCACTCACTTGATTTTTCTGTAATGTTTTCCTCATGTTATTTTTGTTTTAAGCAAGTGCTTGGATCTTAGTACTATTTATATTCTTATTACATCTCTCCTTTTTCTTTCCCTATATAGCCGAGCTTTAGAAGCATAAAGTCTATCCGTGAGGTATTTCAATCTTCATGTCAACTTAATGCAAGATATCTTACATCCTATCTTACTACCTAGAAGCATACATATAATATTTCCATGTAGCTTGCAATGGAAAAAAGAGATGGAAAGTCATTCATCATTGCAAATAGTTTTAAAGTACGGTGTTTTTTCTCTTCTGTTTTCATATTTTTTACAAAACTGTATAATTTCTCTACTACATTTATTGTGCAGTATTATTTTCGAATATCTAGATGGTGAAAATAATAAAAGAATCTCCTAATGTATTGAGCAACATATAAATATGGGTAATTTGATTGTTTATATGTTACATGTTACCACAATTTTCTCAAGTTAAATCGCTAATTTTCTCTACATGGTTTTCAAAACCAAGCCAAGCAAAATATCTTATAAAGAGTGGGTTTATAAACGTCACTAAATGCACCGCTACTAAATAAACTAGGTAAGAATTATGCACATGACTCTCACTAAGTGCACTTTTTAGACGACCAACAAATGGGATTCTAATAATTACATGCACTTTTGAAATATATGTTCATCCTTTTATTTATGTTTATTTGAATATATCAATTCATTGGAGTATATATTATACTTAAGAATGTTATTTCATCCTATTTCAAAAATGTTATTTACAAAGGTTCTTTCCTAGAGCCATTTTCCTATATTTTACGAGGAACATTAATTCTATATATTACCATTTTAGATTAAACAATGAAGTCTAATAGTATTACCGAATCTTTATATGACTATTTGTAGATCAACTTTAATAATATAAACCAGCCTTTTTCATACTCATTACACTAAAGCTTTCACTTATATTACTTTTATTCCAACTTTAGATTTGGATTTTAGCATGAAGTTAAGATCTCTTAAGTTGCCAAATTCATTAGTTGGAACCTACTGAAAATAACTACTGTGGCTAGCTATTACTTAGGATCGTGTAATATGGAATATAATAAAATCTAAATGCAGAAACAGATGATAATAGCAAAGTAAATGAAAATAAGTAAAACAAGCACACCAGGAATTTTTATACTAGTTCGAACTTCCCATTCTACGTCCAATCCCAGACTCCTTCTGGAATTTCACCAACAACAATCCTCACTTAACCCAGAGGAACAGGTTTACAACACCTGAACAATAGAACAGGATTTCAACGCCTCAGTAGCCGAAGAGGACTTCACTCGCCTGAACAGCAGAACAGGACTTCAAATTATACATAAGATATTTGACACAATGTGTTCTCAATAACACAAATTTGTCTTTTGATAGTACAGTCTTCCTATAATCTTCTCCTTTTGATATATATATATATATATATGGGTATGAAAAGAATATGGAAGTAAATGAATAAATTTGTATAGATTTGAATGTACAAAAGTGTTAGAATCAGAGTAGTACAAGAATAGAAAAAGTTAGATCGATTAGGTAAATAAAAAAGATGATTCTAACTTGTTTATATAGAGTATAAAGAGGTACAATCATTCGTGAATAGTTATCATGAAAGAGTATGGACATATCCATTAATAAAAGGTCGTACCTCTTCATGGAAGAGAAGTGTCTATTCAAAAATATGGCCGTTATAAGAATTCAGACGACTGAAAATAATAATTCAGACTTCTGAAATTATTAACGTGCAAACCAGAAAAGAAATAGGCCATTTTTGACCAGATTCAGACATCTGAAATTTCCAATTCAGACGTTTGAATATTGTAGAATTTTTAATTTTAGTTACAGATTCAGACGTCTGAAATGGTCATTTCAGACGTCTGAATTTGACCTAAAAATTCATTTTCCTTTTGTGATTGTGTGTATGTGTATGTGTTGATATATATATAGGAGAGATTTTAACATCATTTCAATTTAAATAACGACTCAATACGACATATATGCAGTATGAAGTTCAATTGAATCCGGTCTTTATTCCTACAAAAACAAGTGAGTATAGAAAAACAACATGTATAGTTGTCGTAGTCAAAATAAGTATGAAACGTCGTAAATGAGGTTTCACCATTCTCCCTCTTTTTGACGATGACAACTATATAATTTCGAGAAGTATACCCATATACTCCCCCTATTTAAAAGCTCCCCTGGCCAAAAAGCAAGATAGAATAGTAGAATAGTAAACACCTTACAAAAAGCAAGATAGAATAGTAGAATAGTTAACAACTTCTCCCCCTTTCACATCGCAAAAATGTAATAATCCGGATTTTTAGGTATCGGATAATTAAATAATTATCTGAGTTTAACTATTGAAATGTGATATCCCTGAAATTTGAAGCAATTCAAGGTGATAATCTCCTTTATAAATTTAATCAAAATTGGCAAGATTGTTATTTCAACAACAACAATAATAATAATAATAATAATATATATATGTGTGTGTGATTATAAATTTTAAGTAGAACATTATTTTTTTTAATTTGAAAAGAGGGTTGTTTAGATACATATATCAAATTGATTTTAAAATCAATTTAAATGTTAAAAAAAAAGAGAAATTGAATTTATATTTGGAATTTCAAAAAGAGATGATATGTATATATGTATACTTTGTCTTATTCTATTTTCTTGAAGAGAAAAATTTAAATAAATATTTAGACATTAGGAAATTAATTAACAAAAGCTTTATTTACATTTATTAATTGATTTTGCATATAAAGCTACAAATGTAAGATAATTAGCAAATTCAAAAGACAAATGTAAGGTTATTAACATGCAAACCAAACAAGTGTCACTTTCTTTTTCTTTTAATATTTTAAAATCCGAAGTAATCAAATTTAAAAAAAAAAAAAAAAATCAGTAAACAAAAATTCACAAAGGAAACTGGACAAAGCAAAGCAAACGTTCAAAGTAAAAGCTCTCTGGATAAAACAGAAATTCATCTGAAATTTAAGCCTGCATTTCTTCCTTCTTCAACTTATTCAAGCTATCACAGCTTACAACTACAAGTTTTAATCAAATTTAAAAGCATTCAAATTCAAGAGATTTAAATACATATGGAATCAAGCCTGCAACATTATTTTCAAGGGACCAAGCAAGATTTAAAGCATTCAAGTTTAAAACTTTTTTTAAAAAAAAAAGAACAAATCTGCATGCATTCCTTCAAGCTTGGAAACAATGCCTCTGCATACAGCTGAAGTTTTTAAAAAGCATTCAAGAAGACCTGCATTTTTCTAAAATCTGGAATATAGGCTACCTGCATGTAGAAACTGGGAACAAATGCAAATGTAAAACATCAGGATTTTAAAGGTGAGTAAACTGCTACCCTTAAAATGCTAAATTCTGTTGAAAATTTGTGCTTGTGAGTAGCTTTCATCTTTAAGTTTGATCTGCCTGTTTGTGTGGATGCTTGAAAGTTGTTAGATTGTTTGTTTAGGGATGAAAACATATATACATGTATGATTATATTGCATGCATGTCTACTAACAAAATGAATCAACTCTGTTCTATCAGTATACTGTGAGTGACCTGCTCTTTAACATCTCAAATCTATCTGATTCTTGATGAAAATGCATTAATCATTGAAGTATATGTATACATGAAATTAATGCATGCATGTTTAAGAAAAAAAAAATTTACTCTGATTTAAACCTAACACTGTGAGTAACACCTGTATTTATAACTTAAGTATAAAACTGCAAATTGATTAGTATGTTGTGAGTAACATTTTCTTAAACAAGTTTAAGTACATAATTTAGTTGCATGCTTGATTTTCTGAAATATGTATGTTTATGTATGTATATGGTTGTACTCTCTGGATTGAGTGATGTGTATAAGTTTGATTTTTCAGAATCTACTCTGTTAAAAGTAAAATTTGGTTCTTGATTTGCTAAGTTCAAATCTTTTAAATTTAACTTCTTTAAACTTGAGTTTAAAAACAAACCTGTTTGTTTTAATTCAAAACTTTAGGTTTGAAATTTTACTTAGGATCAAATAATTATGAAATGCCTATGAAATTATATAAAAACTGATCAAACTTTGAAATGGTGTAATTTAAAATCATGTAATATGTTGTTTCAGGCCTAAGATCTGAAACATCACCCGATTTTTAAAATTAAAATCATAATTTTTAGTTTAGAGCTTAACATGAAGTTTTGTGTTGAACTAAAAAGGGGAATATTGGGTTTTTGGGTAATCTCGGCAATTTGAAGGGTCGTGGTTCAATTTGTGGGTAGAGGAGTTATCATTGTAGATGGGAAAAATAATTGTTGGTAATACAAATCAACATGGCAGCAGCGGCGATGTTTATTTGTCTGTAGCCCTAGTTTATACTGGGTAATTTGTTTTGGTCGATACGACCTGGATAGTTGATCGAGTTGAATGGGGATTTGGCAGATGGAAGCTAGGTCGTGGGTGAAAGTATAGCCGGGGTTGTTGGATTTATGATGGTCGGAGGGCCGTAATATTGCCATTGACAGGTTTTGAGGGGGGGGCCTGTTTCTTTTTCCAGGTTTGGTTAGGGGTGGGAACTCGAATTTGATTTTGAGTATAAGTTGGAATTGTGGATGATCGTGGATGGATCAGAGGGCAATGGTCGTAGTGCTCAAGGCAGAGGGGATGACCGGTGGTGGCTAGGACCGCCGTGCATATGCACGGAGTAGCAATATGTTCAGGTGATGTTTTGTTTTAGGAGATGTTGTACTCGAGTTCACACGGGGAAACTTGATCATTTGCTCGAAGTTATTGGGTATGTGACTCGAAGTTAATGAAAGGAAGGGCTCGGGTATGCTTTGTTTCTGCAGGTTTAATAAGAACAGAACCTGTTCTGTTTTAATGTTTTTAAAAGTAAAGTTTAAATGTAAAATAAATCTGAACTAAGTGTAAAATATAAACTTGAAAATAAGTTTGAATCTGAGATTTTAAAATCTGGAATTTGATTTGAATTTCAGTTTTACAATACAATAAGTTTTTAAATTTAATTTGTTTTAACCATTTTAGAAATGGTTATATAATTGAATTTTTAAAAATGAAGATGGGGATGTAAGTAAAAGTTTAAGACTTCAGTTTAGATCTGGAATTAAGGCCAATTAATCTATAATTAGGAAAATCCCGAAAATTTTTAAGCAATGTCAATTTAACAACTATTTATTAAATGATTAGAGATTAATTAGTTGGTAATTAAATATTGATTAAATTGTAATTAATGATGGTTAACCTGAGTTAATTTCTTATGAAGAATTAAAGGATAGTTAATGGAGGTCATTAACTTAAGATTATTTAACAATTAATTAATGTGATTAAATTTTAATAGTTAATTAAATTAATTAATTAATAATAATCACTTGTGAAATTATTTACTTAATAGAAGTAATTAATGAATTAATTACTTGATGTAGTTAATTGGGTTAAGGTGATTTATTTAGATTAATTAATTAAATTTAATTAATTTAAACACTTGATGTTGGATGAATAACTACTTTATGTATTTAATGGGAAGTAATTAATAATTACTGAATGTAATTAAAGATGCTTGATGATGAAAGTAATTTGGATCTAATTAATTTATAGTTAATCAGGGGATTGACTGAGATAATTAATTAAGGAGTAATTAATTTATGGAGTAAATAATTAAGGGTAGTTAATTACTGGTGTTATTAATCAAGGGTGATTAATAATTATGGTTAGCAATTAATTAATGAAATAATTAAAGGTTAATTACTGTATTGGGTTAAGGATAATTAGTTGAGAAATTAATTAAGGGTTAATTACTTAAATATAATTAATGGATAAATTGAACAATATTGGAAGCCCTGATTAGTTAATATCCCTAATAGGTGGTTCGTGATGCTATATGATATGATATGTTTGATGTAAACAGTGAAGATGTGATTATCTATTGATTATGAATTACTGTGACATCCTGTATTAAAAATAGAGTTGTATTTCACTTTGAATAATGGAAGTTATGTTGACAATGGATTCGAAGAGACCGGAGTCGGATATTAGTAAATACCCGAAACCACTTCGATTCTTTATAATTTAATGTATGGAATCAATAGAATGAAATGATTTAAGTATATTTGACCATTTATTCTAAGTTTTTGAACACTTAGAAATTGATGTGTGATATAAGTGATGCCTATAACAACTTGTGGAGTTGTAAATTGATATAAGTTACCCCGGGTTTATATAAGATGTATGCTTTTGTATTCCTTGTTAGTTGGGTTTACTCACGCTGGTTTCCAGCCTGACCCGGGTGTTACTTTGATGTAATGCTCGGGTCAGACCGAGTATTACAGAATTTTCAGGTAAGGACGTTCTGGAGTTCAGGAGGCGAGCTGGATGGCAGGATCGTATGGAGAAATTACTATATGATATTGTATATGTCTGAGACATGTTAAATTGCATCTGCCCAATATTGTGTAAAAATTTTGTAACTCTGATATATCGATAAAAATTGATAGATACAGTTTCTCTTGTATAACTGTTATTATTATGTGATATTATATTTTGATCCGCTGCGAATGTGAGGTTTCTGTGTCTTGTTGTTATTTTCTTCTTCTTTCTCTTTCTTCTTTCACTAACTATCTGGAAATTTCGGGATCGAAATTTCCGGATCGTTTCAAAAAAGGTAATCAAATCATCAATAGATAAAGAAAATTGGACTTGAATTAAAACAAACTACTAAACAATAATAAATTAAGGAGTTCGTGACAGAAGTTAACAAATAACGAAATGGTTCAAAATAAACCGAATAACATCAAAGAAATTTAAAATCTAGTTTTTGAGTCACTTCCAACATCATCATCATCATCATTTTCACCATTATTATTCCCCGAGCTTGATGACCATTGGAATGGAGCGGGGTGAAAACTTCGGTAGATGATGAGGTGGAGCAACCAATACGTTTCCAAATTTATTTAGAAAGCCGCGAATGGAGTTAAAACGTTTTTCATTTTTCTTTTCAAATTTTACCATTCGGGTTTGAAGCTTTGCTTGGTTTGGGGAAAGAGTGACAAAAGCATTCCATGAGCTTGAGTCGGGAGAAAGAATCACTATATCATCATTGTCTTCTTCTTCCAAGGGAGGAGCAATTGGTTGAGCATGTGGAACATGATGACGAGGTTGGGGCCGGTTTTGATCTCGGTTGGCAACCCATTCTTGAAGAGAAATACATGCCAAACTCCCCGGCCTTTTTGGCAAACCCGTAAGACCCAATGTCTTTGACCCTAGTTCTTTGATTGATGTAAATTCAGAATCAGGAAAGGGAATGTTAAAATTTAGAAGAATTTTCATTATATAAGCACCATAATGAAAAGTCTTACATCATCTTCAACGATTAACATCCATAAATTCTTCCAAAATTACTTGAGCCCAATTGATTGGTTGACCGGAGTAGATAGCATATAGGGCTTGGAAGTTTCTTTCATTGACTACTTCGTAACTTCCTGTCCATGGAATGACGGATCGAATCAAACCTCTATGGAGCATAGGAGCTTGTGGGCGGAGTTGTATTGAAGTAAGTCTAGTAATATCATCATTCAAAAATTGACGTGAGACATCATCTCTATCATTCAAGTTTAAAGAAACATCAATCTCATCCAAATCATTCCCCATTGATGGACATTGAAGGATTTCACCAAGTCTAGCTATTGGTAGATAGATTTTTACTCCACATACTAATATCCAAATACAAATGTTGTGATTGTGAGGAGTATGATGATCCAAATTCATGTTAGCATAGAATAATTTAACCAAAAGATGATTAATTTTGATATTATTTGCAGCAAAAGGGACAAGTGATTCTAACCCATTTGCTCTTACAACTTGTTGAATCCGATAAGCTTCGAATTCCTCAAATTTGATGAAAGCTCCTGGAAAGAAATTAGATCTACTCATTTGAGCAAAACGTTGTCTTGCTTTCTCATTCCAAAGCCATTGATCGATGTTTGGGGTAGATGACGAAGTGGATGGCCTTGATCTTTATGATTTTGGAGCCATTTGTGAGTATGAGGATGAAAGATTTGATTATTAATGGAGTATTGGCTGAAAAAAGAAGATGGAGAATGAAGATAAAAGAAAGGAGTAGGTTGAATAAAGGGGTAGTTGTATTGAAAATCGTGCAAAGGCTTTTCAAAATTGAAAAGGCAGCAGGATTCAGACATCTGGAATAAGCAATTCAGACGTTTGAATTGAAGTTATTCGAGTCAGAAAGAAAATAGTGCATTTTAGGCTATATTCAGACGTCTGAAATTGTCGATTCAGACGTCTGAATCTGTAGAAAAAAAATTCTTTTTCAACAATATTCAGACGTCTGAACCAACTACTTTAGACGCCTGATATATATATATATGTGTGTGTGTGTGTGTGTGAAATTGCATTTCAGATAGTTTTTTTAAAAGTATTGATAAAATAAAAAGGATTACATTAATATTTGAATGAATTACAGTATAAATATGATCATTCAACAACAGATATAAATAAATGAAATCATTTGTCTGAATCGCTTGGAGTCTTGCACTCTTCTGATTCGATCTTGGTTATCTCCGTGTATGGTCGCAATGGAGACCAATATGGTTGACGTTCCCAAGAGTTTGGAGAAACCGGAGGACGCTGTGGACTCGGCTCCCATCGATTCGAAGATGAAGGTTGAACTACTTCTTTCTTTGGAGATGTACCGCAGAATTTTAGTGCCATTTGTTCAATGAAACTAAGTCGTTTGGCATTAACTTTCTGCTCGTAATACATCTCTCGTTGCAAATCCAACTGTTCTTTCTGGTAATGATGAATCTCGGATATTTTTTCTTCGGTTGATGGAGAACCAAAGAAAAGAAACCGTCAAGATTTCTTCTTTTCTGGAGTATAACCAGAATGTTTGTGTGAAGGATGATTAGTAGGATTAGAAATATTTCTCCTAATCTCCTTTCTGGATGAAGTCTTTGATTTCTTAGGGTATCCTAGCCCATTTTTATTAGAAGTAGATTGAGAATTTTCAAGAATATTGGATAGAGTTTCTCGTCCTTTATTAAAGTTAGAAACATTTCTAGTAATATTATCTAACTTGGTTTTAAGGCAAGTATTATCTAATTCTATCATTTTGATCTTAGTTTTCTGAGATAAGAGAATCATTCTTTTCTTTTTGAGTTTCAATTTCTTGACCCAATAAAGTCAGTTGAGAATTTTCATTAGAGAAGGTATCTTGAAGTTTTCCAAGTTCTTCTTCTAATATTTTCTTTTCATCATTTAGCATATCTCTCTCAAATTATGCTTTTCTCTGATTTTCTAGAGGCTCTTTATATTTTCTTTTGATATTTTTTAAGACATCAAGAAGTTCTGAATTAATTTCAATCATATCATCAAAAGTAAGATCGTTTACCTCATTCTCTGTAGCCATGAAACAAACATTTGCTTGTTCTTTTCCACTATCACTGTTGCTTTCTGAAGAAGAATCCGAGTAATCCCATATTACTGAAAATGCTTTTCTTTTAAACTTGTCCTTACGATTCTTATTATGATATGTCTTCTTTTGTTCTGGACAATCTTTTTGCATGTGCCCTTTCTTGTGACAATTAAAGCATTCTAGTATAGATGAATATGGCTTATTTGCATTGTTGTTGAAGTTCCTTTTCCCATTATTTCGATTTCCTTTCTGTACATCAAAATCTTTTTAAAGTTTTTAGCAATGAATGCTAAGTCTTCTTAATCCGAGTCTGATTCTTCTATTTCTTCATGGAATGCCATATTCTTTTTGTCTTGTGCTTGTACTCTTTTAGCCTGCAAATTCACTTCGTAGGACATTAGATTTCCTATCAACTCTTCTAGTTTCATGGTAGAAAGATCATTAGCTTCTTCAATGGCTAAGACTTTTCTTACCCATTCATCCGTTAAAGAGTTAAGGATTTTTGAAACAATATCAAAATCGGAGTATATTTCTCCTAGTCCTAGTAAAGAATGATGAATATCTTGAAATCTGTAGTACATATCATTTATAGATTCATCTTGATTCATCCTAAAATTTTGAAATTGATTCTTAAGCATAGATATTTTACTCTATTTAACTTTATTAGTACCTTCATGAGTCACTTTAAGTGTTCTCCATATTTCATATGCAGTGTTACATATACTAACTCCGTTAAATTCATTTTTATCTAATGCACAAAACATCATATTCATAGCTTTAGCATTAGCAGAAGCATCTTGTTTTTGTGCAACTGTCCATGTAGTATATTCAGTAGTAGGTGCAATATATTTTGCTTGTGTGACATTCCATGCATCAAAACTACCGGCTTGCATATAAATACGCATTCGTGTTGCCCAGTAATTGTAATTCATGCCATTGAATAGTGGAGGTCATGAAGTAGATAGACCTTCAATAAAACTAGTGTTAGTGGTAGTGCTGGTGTTGTTTTCCATATTAATAAGATATCAGATAACTGTGTAACAGTTATGAGAAACCTTGCTCTGATACCAAATGAAAATAACTACTGTGGTTAGCTATTACTTAGGATCGTGTAATATGAAATATAATAAAATCTAAATGCGAAAACAGATGATAATAGCAAAGTAAATGAAAATAAGTAAAACAAGCACACCAGGAATTTTTATACTGGTTCGAACTTCCCGTTCTACGTCCAGTCCCAGACTCCTTCTGGAATTTCACTAACAACAATCCTCACTTAACCTGAAGGAACAGGTTTGAAAGTTTATATGAGTGGATCGTATGATATATATGTGCAAGTATAAGTAATCAACAGTAAAACTAGATAGATAATAGTAGTAAAGTAAATTAAACTAATCACACCAGGATTTTATACTGGTTCGGACCTCCCGTCCTACGTCCAGTCCCCAAGCTCCTCTTCGGAATTTCCTTTTACTAACTAACCCTCGCTTGACCCGGAGGAACAGGTTTACAATAGCAGAGTTTCTTTGTCAAAGATGTGTTCTTATAACACTGATGTTGACTGTTGAATACAAGTGCTTCCAATATATTTATCTAGAAAATGTTGAATGCCTAATCCAGAATATATGGAAGTGTAAGTAGTTGATTGCTTTGAGAACAGATGTAAGTCAGAGTATAGAAATCAATAGCATAAGTAAGTAGTATGTTATCTTTGCATTGCTGATGCTATTTATACTGATGAAGGGTTATCTTGTATAGTTGTATCCGTTGTAATCTCCCTAAAGTCGCTTCTGATGATGATGAAGAGTTGCGGTAAGAAGAAGCAGACATGTCCCTTCGAGTGTGACAGTTGGAGTTTGAAATTTCTCTGTCGAATTCAAAATCAGACGTCTGAGAGCATGTTTCAGACGTCTGCCCTTCATATATATTTTTGTGTATGGTTGTTTTTCAGACGTCTGAGTTTAATACCAGACGTCTAATTCCTTCTGAAATATAGAACCAGAGAATATCATCAGACAACTGGTATTTTTATCAGACGTCTGTTTTATACTGATTTGCAATAAAGAGGAATAATCCAGACGTCTGGTAAGTGCACCCAGACGTCTGAAAGTGTGTATTCTTGCTTTCTTTGTGTATGTGCATTTCCATTTCAACTTCTATTGATTTGTTTGCCTTTTGATTCTTGTTTCTATCTCTTTGGTGATGCTACTTCATCAACTACCTGTAAATATAGATATATACATACATACGATTTCCATTGTATAGTTGTTATCATCGAAACCGTAGAATAGATTTCCTAACAATCTCCCCCTTTTTGATGATGACAACTTATTCAATGTACTTATATATAGATTTGAAATCTCCCCCTGAATATATGCTTATTCATATTGTTTTATGAGAATATTAATATTTCTCCCCCTTTGACATTATCAAAAAGAATTTATAACAATTAAGTCAATATGTCAGAAAAATATTCATTAATAAGAAAAAGTTTACATGCATTGTTCTGTTACAGAAGCACACAAAAGCTACAAAAGTAAACTTAAATTTATTTCGGAGAGGATTGATTTGGGTCATCTTGTTTTGGTGAAGCTAGTTTTGGATCACCTTCCTTTGGCGAAGCTTGATTTGTATCATCCTCGTTTTGATTTTCTTTTGTAGAAGTACTAGTTTTTGAAGGAGATATCATAGCTTCCTTTGGAGGTTCATCCTCATATAATTTAGAGTGCTTTATAGGAGGGTAAGGAACGGGAGTTGGCTAATCCTCAGAGGGTGGAGTTGGACCACGGACCTGTTGTAATACTTCTTTCAGCACTGACAAAGCAGTTGAAAGGGAATCTTCAACTGTGGCTAGGCGAGTAGCAAATGATACTTCAAGGTTGTCAATTCGCTTAGCCTAGCGTCTTTGATTTTGGGACAGTATGTGTTGATTTCGAAGAGTGAGATCTCGAATACTTTCATTTGGTTCTGTTTCTAGTCGAGTCTCCATAATATCCTCTTGTCCCCGGTAATCAAAAGGTTGAGGAGGAGGAGGAGTTGCTTCTTTTTGTTCTTCTCCTTGAGAAGGAATCATGGGTGGTTGAGGAGGAGGCTCAATACGTCGAGATTATCGATTGCGCGTCCAATCCTCAAATGTCATGAATTCCGGGGGAATTTCGGGCAAGTGCATCAAGGAGAAAAAAAAATTTGAAGAATATTTGGGTGAAATTTCTTCGAATGTTGATAAATACGATTGAATGTTATTAGCCCGAAGAAGCCGCATAATATAAGTCGGGTAAATATGGAAGGTCGAGAGCGATTCCAAAATTGCTTAAGCTCATCAAAAATAAATTTTGCCCAATTCACTCTTGTCCGATTAAATATAGCATACAATGCATTATGCTCCATTTCTGTGATTTGCTCGTGACTACCTAATCGTGGAATAATGGTGTTTATTATCATCCTTGTTAGTAGTCGAGCCTTCGGGCGTAAATACTTGGAAGCAAATTTTGGCATATTATCTTTCCAAATTTGATGTGTAACACTATCCCTAGGCTTAAATCTCATATCGGGAATGTTATACGGGTCTTCCTCGGTGTCAGAGCAACCAAGGGTTCGACCTATTAAGTCAGGGGTTAATCGAATTGTGTTTCCATAGACACTGGACCAAAGCCAATTTTCTTCATTTTCAGTATTCCGAACTGCGGTGCTATCTAAATTTGCATAGAATAGGAAGATGGCTAATTGGTCAATTTGAATATCGCTTGTTTGAAAAGAAATCAGGGTTTCTAAACCGTCCGTTTCACATAATTCGTCTAGGTCATACATAGGAAATTTTAATAAATTGTAGAAGGGGCCTGTGTGAAGTTTCTTTTTTTGAATATCTTCGTACCTTTTTAGAGAATGAGGAGCTCTATTCATCCAACGTTCGATTTAATCATCCGAACAAACTTGCGGCTATGAAGATGTCGTTGGTTGATCTTGCTTTCTCTTTTTAGTAGGATTTTTAGTACGAGGCAGCATTGTTGTTTAAAAATGTTGTATGATTTGGAAGGAAAAAAAATTATTTGAGAAGATCGTCGGGAAAAAAATGTTTTTGAAGTAGATAAAAAATGACGTTAATCTGATCGATTTTATATGGTAGATTGGGAATCAGACATCTGAAAAAGTAATAAGACGTCTGGTTTGCCCTAATTTTTGTCCAGTAAGTAAAAACAGACGTCTGAGATCTTGATTAAGACGTCTAGTTGTTAGTTTACGTATAATATTTTGATGCTGAAAAAAATTTCAGACGTCTGGAATTTAAAGCAGACGTCTGATATATGCACATATCAACAGTTTAGTATAATATCATAGTATCAGACGTCTGGTAGCTGTTGGCAGACGTCTGAAGTTTGTAGATTGTCAAAGAAATGATAGAAATTTTATTTATTGAACGTAAATAATAAATTTCCTTATTGTTATAAAAACACGTATACTTATAGATACATACACCAATTAATATAAATAATTTATTTAGATGGAGACAGAGTTTTAGGATTTCTTGATTCATCATTATTTCATGGTCGAAGTGGAGACCATATATTTCCACGTTCGTGTGTTCGTGGAGAGCCAAAATATCGTATAGGTGAAGGGTCTGAAGGAGTACGATACGAAGAAGATGGATCCAATGAACTACAAGGTTTTGGAAGTGGTTCATAAACATATTT
The DNA here is from genome assembly GCA_030765085.1 of Allium cepa. Lineage (NCBI taxonomy): Eukaryota > Viridiplantae > Streptophyta > Magnoliopsida > Asparagales > Amaryllidaceae > Allium > Allium cepa. The sequence continues at coordinate 559,589,340 of CM060941.1, read as the reverse complement.
CTTGCGTGACGAACAAAACTTCATTACAACTTGCTCGAGAAAGTTTAATCTACGTGCCGTAACTTTTTGTTCGAAATAAAGTTCCCGTTGAAGATCCATCTGTTGTTTTTGGTAATGATGGATTTCATTGATTTTTTCCTTAGTGTTAGGAGACGTAAACAAAGATTTTTTAGCTTTCTTATTATCTGGTGTAAAACCTGTGCGATACGAAGACTACCTATGAGTTGGTTCTTGCTTTGGGGTAGGCGTTGGGAGTTGTTGTGGTGTGTCAACCGCGCTATCCGTCGAGGGTGTTGATACGGAGATGGATATATAGGAATCTGGTGAAGACATTGTTATATATATTTTTTTTAAAAAAATTAATTGGTTGAATAAAGTTTTTCTATTTGGCTATATTTATTATTTGGAAAGTATGTAAATATAGACAAACTAAAATTTTAAAGGTGCAGAAATAAATAATCTAATTTGTGGTTATTACTTTTCTGAAAACCTTAGAAGTGCAGAAATCAATAATATATCTTGTGGTTAGTATATTGGTAACTAAATGTAGCTTTAAATTTTATTATATATTTTTATATATAATGTATTAAGGAAAAAGATCATTTAGTGAGCAAATTCCTAAACTTCGTCGAAGCTTAGAAAAAGTTTGTTCATTTAATGGTTTAGTAAAGATGTCGACTACTTGATTTTCGGTACTAACGTATTCTAATGAAATGATTCCTTTTTCAACATTGTCTCTTAGAAAATGATGTCGTATATCTATATGTTTGGTTCTTGAGTGATTAATTGGGTTTTTGGACAAATTATTTGCACTTGTGTTATCATAATAAATTGGAGACTTGATGATAGTTTTACCGAAATCTGTTAGTGTTTGTTGCATGTATATTACTTGAGCACATGCTAGTGCTGCGGAGATGTATTTGGCTTCGCAAGTTGATAAGGAAATGCAATTTTGTTTTTTGCTAAACCAAGAAACTAATGATTGTCCGATAAAATGACAAGTTCCACTAGTACTTTTACGATCTGTTTTACATCCTCCGAAATCCGCATCACTATATGAGATAAGTTCAAAAGAGGATCCTTTAGGGTAGAACAACTCATAATCTTTAGTACTAGAAAGATAACGTAAAATTCGCTTAACTGCTCTTAGATGTGACTCTTTTGGTTTGGCTTGAAATTGAGCACAAAGACATACACTCATTATAATATCAGGTCAACTAGCCGTTAAATAGAGAAGAGAACCAATCATGCTACGATATTTCTTTTCATCAAAATCTTTTCCGTTTTCATCTTTTTCTAAGTGAACAGTGGTACTCATTGGAGTTGGTTTACTTGAGATTTTATTCATTTCAAAACGATTTAATAAATTATTACAATATTTTTCTTGATGAATAAAAATTCCATTATCAAGTTGTTTTCTTTGTAAACCTAAGAAAAAATTTAATTCTCCCATGTGGGACATTTCAAATTCACTTTTCATAATATTTGAAAATTGGTTGCATAAATTTTCATTAGTTGAGCCAAAAATGATGTCATCGACATAGATTTGCACTACTAAAATATCATTATTTTCTCTTTTAATAAACAAAGTTGTATCAATTTTGCCTATTTGAAAATCTGATGTAATTAAATGATTTTTAAGAAGTTCATACCAAGCTCATGGGGCTTGTTTTAATCCATATAAAGCTTTGTGTAATTTAAATACGTGATCGGGATATTTTTCATGAACAAATAGTGGTGGTTGTTCTACATATACATTTTCTTTGATAAACCCATTTAAAAAGCACTTTTGACATCCATTTGAAATAGTTTAAAATTATTATATGTTGCAAAAGCGAGTAATGTACGAATGGCCTCCAATCTTGCTACAGGAGCAAAGGTTTCATCATAATCTATTCCTTCTTCTTGATTGTAGCCTTGAGCAACTAATCATGCTTTATTTCTAATAATATCTCCGTTTTCATCTGATTTGTTCTTAAATATCCATTTTGTTCCTATTACCGATTGATCTTTAGGTCGTGGTACTAATTCCCATACGTTATTACGTTCGAATTGATTTAATTCTTCTTGCATAGCTATTATCCAAAAATTATCATTTGATGCTTCTTTATAATTTGTTGGTTCAAAGTTTGACACAAATGCTATATGGCTTATATGATTGAGATGATTTCTAGTTACTCTTGTATTAAGGTCTCCAATAATATTATCTATTGGATGATTTTTAAGAATTCTAGGAGGTGATACCAGAGTGTTATTTTCAATATTTATGTCATTATTAAGGGTATTTGTTGGATTTATTAGTGGAATATTTTCTTCTTCATCGTTAGTTTTAAGATTACAAAGATTTTCATCGAACGAAACGTGTAAACTTTCTTCAACGGTATTATTTCTTTTATTAAAAATTCTATATGTTTTACTCCGATTCAAATATCCAATAAAGATACCTTCATCGGCTTTTGGATCAAATTTACCTAAGTTATCTTTCGTATTTAAAATAAAACATTTTGACCCGAAAGTTTTAAAGTATGATACCTTAGGTTTTTTTACCAAAAAATATTTCAAAACACGTTTGTTTAGTCATAGGACGTATTGTTACATGATTTAATACATAACAAGATGTCGCAATAGCTTCAGCCCAAAAGTGTTTTGGTAAACCACTACTGTTTAGTAATGTTCGTGCGCATTCTTGTAATGTACAATTTTTTCTTTCTACGACACCATTTTGTTGCGGTGTTCAAGGAAAAGAAAATTTGTGAGTTATTCCTTTTTTATTACAAAAATTTGTAAAAAGATCATTTTCGAATTCTCCTCCATGATCACTTCGGATATTTTTAATTTTTAAGTTCATTTGTACTTTAATTCTTTTAGCAAAAATTTTAAACATTCCAAAAGTATCACTTTTATGTTTTAAAAAACAAATCCCATGTATATCTTGAAAAATCATCAACTATTACAAAGACATATTTGTTGTGATTTATAGACCGAATTTGTGTAGGGCCAAATAAATCTAAGTGTAACAGTTCTAATGGTTGTTTTGTAGAAATATTATTCTTAGATTTAAACGAGCTTTTCTTTAGTTTTCCAATTTGACAATCATCACATAAATTTTCTACTTTGAAATTTATTCTAAGTAATCCCCTTACTAGTTCATATTTTGCTAATTTATTAATACTTTTAAAGTTGATATGACAAAATCGTTTATGTCATAACCATGGATCATCATATTTGGCGGTTAAGCATAAGTTTGAATTTTTATTTATATTCATGTTTAATACATAAATATTTTTGTTTCTAAATCCTTCAAAAATGAGTTGTTTGTTATTATCTAAAATATTGCATTTATCTTTTTCAAAATTTATTGAAAACCTTCATCGCATAATTGACTAATGCTTAGTAAGTTGTGTTTTAGATTTTTTACTAATAAAACATTTGTAATAATAGGAGAATTTGATATACCAGAGTTGATGACTTCTCCAATGCCCACGACATATCCTTTTGAATTGTCTCCAAATGTTATCGTTCCACCATCAATGTATGATATATTTGATAACATCTTTGAATTTCCGGTCATACGTTTAGAGCAGCCACTATCTAGTATCCATTTCTCTTTATTTTTTATTTTGGGTACCTGCAAAATAAAAGATGTTTCAATTGGTACCCATATATTATTAGGGTCCTATTTGTTAGGAGAAGGTAGCCATACCCAAGATGGTTTGGTACCTTTATAAAGATAATTTTTATTATAGACCACATTCTCTATATAATTATTGATATATTTTTGTCTAATTAAATAATTATTTGTTTTAGGAATCCAAATTTTTATAGTTTTGGTATTAAATGTAGACTTAGGTAAACTTTTAGTTTTTTTATAACTAAGATTTTTTGCAACCTTTTCTTTTTGTTTAGAGGAATTTTTACAACCTATTCCATTTTTGTTGCTTGATGGTTTTGATATTTTTATAAGGTTTTCCAAATCTTGTTTTCCTTTATTAAACTTGGACACATTATTTGTAATCTTATCAAGCTTTTCTTTTAGTTCTATATTCTCAATTTTAAACAATTCAATATTATTTTTAAGGTTGGTATTTTCTTTCAAAAAATTATCGTTTGCTTTTTTTGTGCTTTCAAGTTCTATAGTGGTATCCTCAATTATTATTAAATTACTTTTGTATTTTTCTTGAGATAATTCAAGTTCTACTTCTAGAATGATTTTTTCATCTTTTAACATACCTACTTCAATTTCTGATCTATTTATTTTAACTATATATTATTTATTCAATTTTTTAACCTGTCTAAATTTATCATCCAATTCCATGCTTAGTTCGAATAATTCGTCATAGCTAAGTTCCGGACATACCTCATCGTTTTGTGCCATAAAACACACATTTGCTTGTTCTTCGTCACTATCGCTATCACTTTCTGATGATGAAGAATCTAAATCATCCCATGTTACTTTGAAAGCTTTCTTCTTCTTGAATTTTCCAAATTTATTCTTCTTTTTATCATTGTTGAGTTTTGGGCAATCTTTCTTCATGTGTCTGTATTGATCATATTCATAGCATTTGATTTGAGATTGATTTGTCGAGTTGGACTTTCCTTCTTTTTGAAATTTTGTCATCTTTCTAAATTTCTTGAATCTATTATAGTTTTTGGCGATGAATACTATCTCATCTTCATCTAAATCCGAGTCATCATTCTTTGTTGCCTGAAATGCTATGTTCTTTTTTTCCGAATTTAGTTCTTTTCGTGCCTGCAAATTTGCTTCATAGGACATCAAATTTCCTATCAACTCTTCAACTTTGAGGGTAGAAAGATCATTAGCCTCTTCTATAGCCAATACCTTTCTTTCCCAGTCAGGTGTTAAAGAGTTGAGTATTCGAGAAACTAAATCAAAATCAGTAAACTTAACTCCTAATGCCATAACATCATGTTGAATAGTTTGAAATCTAGAATACATGTCTACTATAGTTTCATTTTGTTTCATTTTGAAAGATGAGAATTGGTTTTGCAAAATTGAAATTTTAGTTTGTTTGACCTTTGTTGTACCTTCATGTGTAATTTGTAAGAGATTAATATGCATAGTTAGAGCTATTAAAAAGTGGGGGTCGTGCTGTGGATTGTCCTTCTTGAAAAATACTTGCCATATTTAAAGAGATTCAAAAACGTGTTACTGTTCTTTGATCAAACCTTGCTTTGATACCAATTGAAAGTCTATATGAGTGGATCGTATGATATATATGTGCAAGTATAAGTAATCAACAGCAAAACTAGATAGATAATAGTAGTAAAGTAAATTAAACTAATCACACCAGGATTTTATACTGGTTCGGACCTCCCATCCTACGTCCAGTCCCGAAGCTCCTCTTCGGAATTTCCTTTTACTAACTAACCCTCACTTGACCCGAAGGAACAGGTTTACAATAGCAGAGTTTCTTTGTCAAAGATGTGTTCTTATAACACTGATGTTGACTGTTGAATACAAGTGCTTCCAATATATTTATCTGGAAAGTGTTGAATGCGTAATCCAGAATATATGGAAGTGTAAGTAGTTGATTGCTTTGAGAACATATGTAAGTCAGAGTATAGAAATCAATAGCATAAGTAAGTAGTATGTTATCTTTGCATTGCTGATGCTATTTATACCGATGAAGGGTTATCTTGTATAGTTGTATCCGTTGTAATCTCCCTAAAGTCACTTCTGATGATGATGAAGAGTTGTGGTAAGAAGAAGCAGACGTGTCCCTTCGAGTGTGGCAGTTGGAGTTTGAAATTTCTCTGTCGAATTCAAAATCAGACGTCTGAGAGCATGTTTCAGACGTCTACCCTTCATATATATATTTTTGTGTATGGTTGTTTTTCAGACGTCTGAGTTTAATACCAGACGTCTGATTCCTTCTGAAATATAGAACCAGAGAATATCATCAGACGTCTGGTATTTTTATCAGACGTCATTTTATACTGATTTGCAATACAGAGGAATAATCCAGACGTCTGGTAAGTGCACTCAGACGTATAAAAGTGTGTATTCTTGCTTTCTTTGTGTCTGTGCATTTCCATTTCAACTTCTATTGATTTGTTTGCCTTTTGATTCTTGTTTCTATCTCTTTAGTGATGCTACTTCATCAACTACCTGTAAATATAGATATATACATACATACGATTTCCATTGTATAGTTGTTATCATCGAAACCGTAGAATAGATTTCCTAACAAGGTTTACAACACCTGAACAACAGGACAGGATTTCAATGCCTCAACAGCCGAAGAGGACTTCACTCGCCTGAACAGCAGAACAGGACTTCAACTTATACAAAAGATATTTGACATAGTGTTTTCTCAATAACACAAATTTGTCTTTTGATAGTACAATCTTCTTATAATCTTCTCCTTTTGATATATATATATGTGTGTGTGTGTGTGTGTGTGTGTGTGTGTATGAAAAGAATATGGAAGTAAATGAATGATTTTGTACAGATTTGAATGCACAAAAGTGTTAGAATCAGAGTAGTATAAGAATAGAAAAAGTTAGATCGATTAGGTGAATAAAACAGATGATTCTAACTTGTTTATATAGAGTATAAAGAGGTACAATTATTCGTGAATAGTTATCATGAAAGAGTATGGACATATCCATTAATAAAAGGTTGTATTTCTTCATGGAAGAGAAGTGTCTATTCAAAAATATAGTCGTTGTAGGAATTCAGACTTCTGAAATTGTTAACGTGCAAACCAGAAAAGAAATAGGCCATTTTTGACCAGATTCAGACGTCTGAAATTTCCAATTCAGACGTCTGAATATTGTAGAATTTTTAATTTTAGTTACAGATTCAGACGTCTGAATTGGTCATTTCAGACGTCTGAATTTGACCTGAAAATTCATTTTCCTTTTGTGAATGTGTGTATGTGTATGTGTTGATATATATATCCATAGGAGAGATTTTAACATCATTTCAGTTCTAAATAATGACTTAATACAACATATATGCAGCATGAAGTTCAATTGAATCTGGTCTTTATTCCTGCAAAAACAAGTTAGTATAGAAAAAACAACGTATATAGTTGTCGTAGTCAAAACAAGTATGAAACGTCGTAAATGAGGTTTCAACACCTACGTCCATTTGCCCAAGCTCTGAATCCTGCCAGTTGCATTGTAGGACTGACAATTGACAACATACTATATACTAATAAACCTGCATTAAATGCAAAAAAAATCAAGGATATTTGTCCTTTTAAGCATAGTTTTGATGGTTTTTAGTATTAAGGTGAACCGTTCAGCTTCTATTTATTTGAAAGTAATGATTTAGGAAACCATCAATGCTTGCCTAGAGACAATTAGCAATTTATGTTCTTAACCATTGTTAATCCTTTGGCTCATTACCCTAAGTTTTTTTTGAGATTTTCATTGAAATTATTACATTGCCCAATCCAAATGCCTTACTGGGGAACTTAGTCGACGTGATTGACCTCTCTTTTAAACCCTGCTAGATTGAATGTTACAACTTCATATGAGTAAGTGTGTACATGATTAAATTATTGTTGCAAGCTTATATCTTACACATGGAGTATTGAAGCCTCGACTTTCTTCTAATATATGTCCAACCCTTAGATGTTAACAATCCAATGTAAATTTTTCTTTTATTTGAACTCTTTTACCATGCATTTATTGAGATGAATATCAACGGTAATACTAATAGGTAATTCTTTTTTTACAAAAAAAAGTGGTACTTTATTCAAGCAAAACACTCATTTTGATGTCTTAGAGGTCGAAATCATGGTCTCCAATACCTATATATAAAGCGCAATATCACTTGCCACTTGAGCTAATAGTCATTGACTATTATTGGTTAATTCTTAGAAGGCCATTACGCTTAAGAAATGTGATGTCTACTTAATGGCATTCATAGATTTATTTTATGCTTGAACATGGATGGAATATTAGTAATCTTATCGTTTGATTACATTTTTATACCTTGTTCTTTTAAAGGAACCAATAATTTTTGATATTAAACTAAAAGAAGGATATAAGGAATTAGACTGCTACGACGTTCTTAACTAGGCTAACTACTAAAGGAGTTGCCAACATGGTATAACTATTGCTTATAGAATATAAAAGTTGATCAGCTCATTATTTCATTAGTGGAGTATCAGGAAGTGGCTACTAGAAAATCTAGTTTTATTTCATATTTGAGGCTCATCATGTACTCTTCACTAATTTTGTCATGATCATCGGTATGGTCACGCGAAGACAGTGAGTGATAGATTTTTCCCTTTGGCGCTATAATTTTTACACATTGGAAGAAATTATAACCAACATGCTTTTTCCCCCTTCCATTTCATACTACATATTATAATGCATGTGATGACATTTTAAGAGTGAATTGGGATAAAAGAATGACAGAGCTCAACTCAACCAGATAAATCAATTGAATTTTTTATTTTTAAATAACTATAAGTTACAAATATAACAGTAATTAGTGAATGAAAGTGAGAATGAAAATGAATTGTGTAGAGGAGTTAGATGCCCACGATATTCAAGAATCACACAGGCCCTTTGTGTATCTACAATGAGTTAAGGATGGCTTAAACTATTAGTTATTAACCAAATTCTCATGTATACAACTCAAAAAAGTCAGATTTGAGTTATCCGATCAAATTAAATAAACATCTATAGACTATCTCATTAGATTAGAACTATCTAATATTTGATCTTAATAAATGAATGTCACTACTATCGTTTTAACTGTCCAAATCCTAATTGAACTTTGTAAATTTTGTTATGTATGCTAACTTTATCACATGCTGTAAACAATAGAAAAGTTTTCCCTCAATTAAATAGTGAGATGTAAAATATCATTAAGGAAATACTTGTAATGTCCTTATGATTAGAATTTGAATAAATATACGTACATATGGGTTGGCAAAACATTCTAAATTGGTACGCATTAGCTTAGCTTTATTTCGTAATTCCAGCATTTAGAATACGTAGGGAATTCCACTGTTACTAGGTCATAGACAATAATAAATGTTGATGTTAATACCATGGAACGGAAAAGTATGTCATTCCCTAATATTTTATGCTTCTTGGGGTGGGTGATTAATTTCTTAGGCAGCATTTTCATGCCGGTGCATCTGATATTTTATTATTATAACGGACGTTTTTTTCTCCAACATAAATTTATAATATACCGATAAATATAGTTTTATCTATAATTTGTGCTTCGAGAAACAAAAAAAAGCCTTGAAGGATGTGGTCAGTACAAGCATCTTTAACTATTAATTATAAAACTTTTGTACATGATCAATTAAATTTTGTTGAATTTTACAAATAGTCCTATGTGTTAACTATTATTCTTTTTGATATACAGGTAGGGAAACCATTTATGCTTCATCGTATGATTATTATTCAAGAACAGAGATTCACTGCTTGATGTAGCTGTACTTGGGTAGCTACAATATCTAAAAGGTTGGTTTAATAACTAAAGTTAAAATATAAACCTTTTTTTGTCAGAAATGAACTCATAGAACTACCATAAATTTTTATTGCTAATAATCATAGAATTTAATAGCTACACTTCAAGTTGTTTATACCAATAAATCTCTAGATCATAATAAATAACTACATATATATCATCACTTTCAATAATATTAATAGTAGTAGTTTTATAATAGTTTATATGTAGATACTTTTATACTATCATCATAGAATATGAAAGATGATGAAATTAAAATAGGGGCGATGTAACGAGTACGGATTTTGACCCACGAAGGTCGACATTAATACGTCCATTGTATCAACTGCCGAGCAATTGAATGCCGGAAAACCGTACCGTTAGGGTTAAAGAAGAGGAAGAAGAAAGAAGGAAGGAAGAAAAAGCAACAGAAACAATATCAGAATCTCACAATCGCAGCGGAACAACATATAATAGATAAATGAATAACTTTAAAACAAAGAACTATATCAGTTATTACATTACATCACATTACATTACATTATCAGAGTTTACAACAACAAATAGCGGAAAATAAATACTATATACTAGTTGATACGCCAAGCCATCCAGCTTGCCTCCAAATCTCTACAGCAACTCCTGAATTCTTGAATATCCTGATAACCTGACTCTAGACTGCCCGTGTGAAAATTGGTGGGCACCCAGAGTTTAGGAAGAGAACAATAAACTCCAAGTCAGTCATGTGACTGGTGTGAGAACTTAAAACAGTTATACCTTTAAAAATAAACATAGAAATATTTTAAAATAGATTCGCAATGCTTTTGGAAAATGTAACTACCATAAGGCCTCCCGCCACACACACAATGCAAACGCAGAACTTGGAGGAGATTTCTCCTTATGATAGTCAAAGATGCTTGATATGCAAATTTCTTTTCAATATTATTATTATAAGTGCGAAATGTGGAAAACCATTTCGAAAGTAGAATATAAATCTTAGCCAGCATAGGTACCATTATAGTATGCCTACTATAGCTACCATATTAGATGGCAGGTTCTACAACTAAAATCGTACAAGGCTCGTACTATTTCTCTAGATTTCCAACAAATGGTCAGGCCAAGGAACTTTCCATTGCCGCATGGAAACGCCTCTGGAAGGACGCCCCAAGAACCTAACCGGATCTCTACCAACACAAAGCCGGGTCACCCCTAACTGGGTAACTACAGACACGAGTATGCCATCCCCCGGTCGTAAACGACCTTTCCTGGGATCCCGATAACCAATAACCACAAAGTAATAAATTCGCAGTAACTACATAGGTTAAATATCTTGGCTCCATACCATGATACCACCTCTATCCAGAAGGAAATGCACATACCCTAAAGGGCGCTACCCCCAATAACCTTGCTGCATCTTTCCTGTTTCGACCATTTCGGGGTGTGAGGTTCGACGAAGTCTCGTCTACAAAGCTACACTTTTCACAAAAGCCACGCTTTGATCAACAATGATCAGCAGCACTCAGCATGCCACATTACCAAATTGGGAATATATCACTGATAACCTTCAACTACATAACCTCCGAGCTCGTACGTCTCAGAGAAGGGTGTTAAGCCAAGAGAATAAATTCTCCGCCACCAACAGAAATGTATTTGAAATAAATCTTCTTTATATCTCAATTTGTAATGTCATACACACAATCCATTCAAGTCTATTCTAGGTTCGAACAGAACCGAAGGCACTTCCGAAGAAGCCCTTGCAATCCGGGTATTCACAATACCGATCGGACTTTCCATCACTTAGAGAACCTCTATACCGGCGCGACTTAGTACAGAGACAATCAACGAGTTATTCTCTCATTCTCGAAAATACCCGGTCTTCACCACCGGTCTTCAATGCTATCCATATACGTCGTATCACTATTCGGAATGGGATTTATGACCCAAAGGTCCTCTTCCGGCTAAACCGAATAACAAGCACTTATTTTAAAATAAGTGTAGCATTCAAATTCAAGTAAATCACATCAAATACCCATTCAAAGGTAAATATTGATAGTCGGTTATTTAATATCAAAGCAAACCAACAAATATTCAGCACCATAACAATCACTAGGCCCTTTTATTAATCTTCCATCAATTAAATAACTTGCCAAATATTCACTTCAATTTATCTTTGAAAAGATATATTCTCTAAACCCTTTCAATTTCTACATTGGAAAACATTTCCAAATACTTATTTAACAATAAGTAATTCACAAATCCATTTACTTTCAATAGTTAGAAAATATTCGATATACTTAAAACACGATTAAGTATATATTTTATTCTTATAAGGAAAACATTCTCTTAAACACATTTATTTGAGTCAAAACGAATATTGCGTAAAACATCGTTACGACAACTCAAAATCAGTTAGTATAGGGATTCGAAATTAAGATAGATATATAAATCCCAATACTATATAAAACATCCCCTTTCGAAAATCATTTACTATAACAACAGTGTTATAGTCCACTATTTCCTTTTATCCTCGAAAACGTCTATTTCAACAATGAATGTTGAAATCTATGGTTTCGACACTTATACATTTTAAAACACTTCAAATTGTTTTAAATTCTATTTAAATATCACTTCCCCAAAACATTTCTTTAATATCTTATTCACCGTCCAAAAACGTGAATATAAATCGTTTACCAAATTCAACACTTCTACATATTTAACTCAAAGGATTATCCACTGTCCAAAATCGTGGATATATCTCCTTAAATAAGCTATAATAGTTAACTTATCAAATTCACTTGGTTTTGGATTTATAAAACAACATTTTATAAATTCACATCCATATATATATTTTATAAAAACTTCAACTTATAAAATCCCTCAATTTACAAATTCTATTCAAATCTCATTTAAATGCCAAAATCCAATTTATAAGTTGATTACTTATAAATCTTTATTTACAAATTCATTCATTTTATAACTTCACAAATCGTAGATTCTATTCTTTTATAAATCCATTTATATCGTCATTTTAAAACATTTTCAAAACCCCTTTATAATTCCATCACTTTGATTTATAAAAATCCAATTTTATAAATTATATATTGTGACGACCCGGAATTTCTAACAATTTAAATTGGAATATTTAATTGATTTTAAACATTTAAAAGTTAATTTTAATTCGAATTCAAGATATTAATATTTACTTGATAATTAATTTATTGAATTATATAAACTGAAAATTGGGTAAAATGTTGAAGCTGGAATTTTAAGCCTGGTAAAAATAATTTGAAGGCTTATAAAATTTATATTGATAGCACTGAAGGTAGTGAAAGTGTTGAAATTGAGTTTGGAAGTGTTTTGTTCAGTTTAAAAAAAATCGTTTAAATTAAATTTAAAAATAGCCTTCAGAGGCACAGTCTCGGAATTCGACGAAACCAGTTCCATTGGATCCGTAATAGTTAGTTATTATCGAATTTCAATTTTTGTAGAAATCGGGGTTGTCGTTTGACCCTGGCAGCTCAAAACGCTTAGAACTATTTTAATCAATTTAATTTAAAATTGATCGTTTTCTTCTGTAACTCGTGCATACGATCGAATTAGGTTCCGAAACACGTTTCATCGGGTTCGGAACGCGGGTAAAACTTTATAATTGCCTAATGACATTCAAGAGGAGTTCGAAATTTAAATGACAGTTAATGAAACGTTTTGAAAATATAATGAAATTTAAAGTCAAAGGGGTCAGAGATATTTTCATCAACTCGTACTCAAGAAGCCTCTCCTCTCCTATATCTAATTTCCGTCTTCCTCTCAAATCGTGAAGCAGAATCTAACGCAAATAAAAAAAATGGTTGAAGCCGGCCTCCTCTAATCGAAAATCGTTTTTTCTGAACGAAATTCAAAAATTTTCTTCAATTGAATCGTTCTCATTTGGGAATGAACGAGCTATTGCTCGAGTTCGACAGCCTTGGTTTCATCAAGGAAGGTGAGGGATTTTGTAGGCGTGGCGATGTCAACGGTCAAGATGGATACGTGGGGATGTCGACTTTGAAGTTGGATGTGGCCGCGCAGAGGGGTCTCGAGCGAGGGGTTTCGGCTTGTGTCTCGTCGCGTTTAGGTGTTGCCATGATTGCAGGAGGGTGTCGCGATTGTTGGAAGTGGGTGCGACATCGTTGGAGGCGGCGACGTTGAGGCCGTGGATAGGGTTCTCTTTCGATCAATTTTCAGTGAGTAATTTTGTTTTCTTTATTTTTATTTATTCCAGCTCTGTTTGTTTTTAAACCCTAGGTTAGAAAAAAAGGTAAATAAAGGAAAATGGGCTTGAATACTCATTTATAAATCCTTTAAATTAAATGTTTTTCAAAACTTAAATCAAGAGAGTTTGATGGATTGTTAAACTAAGTATGTTAAATACATAAACGATATTTAAAACTTAGTTATTTTAAAAATAACGTTAAATGTTTTTGTGATTTAGTATTTGAAAAAAATGTTTACCTTAAGTATAATTAAGATTTGATAACTTATGAAATAAGTTAAAGATTAATTAAGTAATTGATTTGCAATTACTGATTGAGTAATTTGTAATTAGTGATGTACAAATGGGAATTAGGTTTTAGAAATTAACAATGAAGGTTAATAATTAATAGCTAGGGAGTAATGAATTAAAAATCTCTTGGGGGAGAAATAAATTAATAATCATTGGATGTAGTTAATTGAATGAAGTGGATTGCCAATTGTGAGGCATAGGTGAGTAAACCTCACGCTTTTGGATTTCTATTTAAATTTAAATGGTTAAATTTAAATATTTGGCTGAATGACTGAATTTATTTGATATGCACTGTGAATTGATGATCTGGTGATTTTAGTATTGGATGGTTCTCGAGTTAATTATTGTTTAACTCGAAGTATTGGGAATTTTAAGTTATTTTAAACTTAAAACAATGAATAAAAAAGGTTGCCGTTTTAAAAGTTACTAAAGGCTTAATGATTTGTGATACATTAAATTAGTAGGGTAATTAAAATGGATAATTAATTAATCTAATTAATTAATGATTTGGGTTATTTAATTCAGTAATTAAAGGTTTGAATAAATAATAAATTAAGTTGTAAGTTAATTAACTAAGCATAAGTAATTCAGAATAATCATTTGATGGTGTGATAAATAATTACTTAATGTAATTAATAAAAATATAATTACTTTATGAAATTTATCAAGAGATTAATTAAGATAATTAATTATGGAGTAATTAATTTATTAATGAAGTAAATAAAAGAATAGTTAATTACAAATTGAGATTAATCGAGAATGATTAATATTGGGATTGAATTAAAGTAATTAATTTAGATTAGAACAAATCAAAACATAATTGGGAATCATTAATTTATATAATCAACGATGTAATTAAAGAAAGATGAATTAATCAATAAGTGACTCATGAGAAATTAATTAATATAAGCAACTAGAATTAGTGTGATTAATAATAGTTAATTAATTCGTGAAGCAATTAAAGATTACTCATTGATTTGGTAAAAATAATTAATGTCGTAAAATTAATTAAAGATAATTACTTGAATGTAATTGAAAATAATTAATCCAGGGTGATTAATTAAGATGAGTAATGAAGGGTTGATTAACTAATTGTTTTGGAATTAATTAATGAAGGAGTCCAAGTTATTGAGGTTTGAAGTTCAATTAGAATCAATCGAATTGATTTGTATGTGATTAAGCTTTGCTTATGGATGATTGAATGGCATTGAATGCTTTGAATGTGTTGATATCTCTAATATGAAATGTCGTGTATTTCATTGTATAACTTGGGTTAGAATAACATGAGTTTCGAAGAGACCGAGGTCGGGTATTGGAAGATACCCGAAACCACTTCGAATTTTTTATAAATTGATTTGTGGAATCAAAAGGCAGGAACAAAATAATTTAAGTGAACTGAATTATCTAAGTTTGGTGCATGGAAATTTATATGTGAAGTAAGTGTTGTCTATAGTAAATTGTGAATTGGTTTAATTGATATAAGTTACCCGGATTTTATTTAAGTTGTATGCTTGGTATTACTTGTTAGTTGGGTTTACTCACGCTGGTTTCCAGCCTGACCCGGGCGTTACTTTGGTGTAATGCTCGGGTCAGACCGAGTATTACAGATTTTCAGGTAGGTACGTTCTGGTGCTCAGGAGGCAAGCTGGATGGCAGGAGCGTATAGAGTATTTCCGTTGTATTTATATTATTGTCAATATGAGTCATGATAATTGTAAATATTCAGTGATTGTATATAATGTGAAAATCTGATGTATGTTAAATGTAATCGACAGATATAATATTCTTTTGTAGACCGTTATTATTTATTATTACATTTTATCCGCTGCGAATGTGAGATGTTAATGTTTCTGTTCTTCTTCTTCTATCTCTTTCTTCTTTCCATAACTATCTGGAATTTTCGAGTGCGAAATTTTTGGGTCGTTACAGTTGGTATCAGAGCTGAAAGGTTAAGCGAGAACCTTGGCTCTGGTGGGGATTACTCATTAAATAGAGTCCAAAGTACTCTAGAATGAGTTGAGTATATATATATGAGAGCGTACTTGTTATTTTCTTATATAAGGTTTTAAATGATTTTATATAAAATATATATTTTGATATATAAAGAAATATTTCCTTCTAATAAATATTAAGGTGATTGGTTGTTATTATTGAAATTAAAATTAAGAAGTAATATAATACAATCAAATTGAAGTCTTGAATTGGAGTTAAATTAAGAGAAATAGAAATACAACCAAATTAAAATTTAATGCATTGAAAATGAAATTCTAAATCTGGTCCCGGAATTTGAAAATTTTGTTTCAAAGTAATGAAAAATAATAAATAAGTATTATTTGGATAACTGGGACTTGTTGCAAACAATGGGTTGTTTGAAAATTGATTTGAATTTAAAACCAAGGGTGGTTTAAATTTTTAAAACATGGCTGGGAGGGCTAAGAAATAAATATGTATATATGTATGGATATACATGATATAAGAGATAATTTGAAATAAACTATAAGCGGTTGAGTTTTGTTTTTTCCCTGAAGTGTGATGTAAAAACCCAAAGTGATATAAGTTTTGAACTTATAAGAGGGAATGAATTTTGAAGTTTGAAGCGGGAATTCAAATTGAGTAAGGGGGATTGGATTAAGAAAATTAAGATTTAACTTGGGAGAAGTTAAATAAGTTTGAATGAACAACTTGAATTGGAAATTTCAAGATGAAATTGAGATTTAACTTGGAAAGTTAAGTGGTAATTTGAATTGGGAATGTGTGTGATCTCAAATGGGTTTGAGATCTGGAAAATTTGTATACTTGAATTTGTAAATTAAACCTGTTTAAGAATTGATTTCAAACTAGAAGATAAAATTGGGTAATAAGTTAAATTTTTAAGATAAAATAGTTTTGAACTCTTAGGTAAACTTTGAAATAAGTAAGTAAAGGTAATTTAAAATGAAAATTCTAGAATTTGAGCTCAGAAATTAAATTGATTAAAAACTTGGAATAAAAGTTAATTTGGTTTAAAAAGTTAAACCAATCTTTGAGAATTTAACTCGAATTTATATAATTCAAAATGGACTAGAATTGAGATTGAAATTGAATCAGTTCAAAATTGAATTTGGTTTGAGTTAATTGGATTGGTGATTGAAGATGTATAAGTTTAAAATTTTAAATGGGAAATTGAAATGATTTGAATTGGAAATGGGTTCAATTGATAATAATTCAAATTGATTGGAATAATTTGAAATTATAATTAAAGGAACAGGATTAATTTAAATGAAAGTGTAAATTTACATTGGATTGTTAGGGAAGTGAACAGTTGACTCTTGACTAGTTTCAATATAAATTGTTTTGATATAAACTTATTTTTTTTCTAAGCTATTAAATATATACAACCTTTCTTTCTTAAAGCCAAATTATTTTATACTTGTTTTACAATTATTTTTGGAGCTATTTAACAATTTTTCAACTGTTTTCTAAACTAATTACTATTTTTCAACTATTTACAAATAAATTATTAATTTCCAACTATTTTGCAATTATCTAAAATTTCTTAAACTAATTAGCTATTTCTCAACTATTTCACCGTTAGTTACCTATTTTACAGCTATTTTGTAAACTAATAATTATTTTTCAACTACTTATCTATTTTTAAATTTTCAAGTTATTTTCTAAATATAAATTGGTCGGAATTCAAACTTTTATGGATGTAATACTCAATTGAGATAAGAATTGAAGTGATAATCCAAATGGGGATTAAGGTAATTGTAAATAAGTGAAAGGGAATTAAAGGAAATGTGAATAGAAAGAGAAATTGATTTGGCTGATAATCAATGGAAATAAATACGTAGGATGTACGTATATTATTCTATTCGCATAGTGATTTGATCCAGATTCGAGCATAGAATTTCGAGATAGTTTATTGATCCGAGTTGGGGATTTTTCACTCGATTTTCGACGGCGAACCTGGATATGGATTGTTGATTGGTTCTTGATATTCTCTATCATAGTTATGGCTATGCAAGGAGAATGACGATTTCTGATCAAGAAACCAGATCTGTGTCCGCACTAGGAAGTCGGGTGGACGATACTAGTTCGAAAGTGAAATTGTGTGATCGAGTAAGCGATCAGATTGGTATAGCGTACGGATGATGAGTGTACATCGTACGGATTGAATGAAATTGATATTGAAAAGAGTAATCAAATTTGAATATTTGATTTTAAATAAACAAGGTTATATATCTTTGTTATATAAGATAAATCTTTCCTTGTTAAATCTATTGCCGGAAGAAAAGGATTTTTGAAGTATAAAAGGAGTTTTATACAAGTTTGAAGAGATCCAAAGTTTTTAAAAAAGAAATTATATATATCTGAATATATATATATGAAGGATCTTATGAGGATTTTGAAAAAGGGTTTTAGGAACCTTTGAATTTGGAAGGGCTTTTGATTTTTTGGTAAAATCAATATAGAATTTGGAAAGCCTAGTTTGAGAATTATCGATTTTGAGATAATCGATTTTGTGTAAAGGAGCTTTGTATGATATCATACTAGGTGTATGATTTGAAAGATACTATATATGTACAGTATAAAGTGTTTTGATGATGGCTCTGGGGGAAAAGGCACTCCCTTGAAATGAACTTCTCAGGAGTGCCACCGGGTGGTGCTGCCTTGAGCCCAAGGGGGGTTCTAAAGTTGATCATGTGAGGAGTCCGGACAAAACTAGATCCGGAGGATTATTGGGTAGCGAAAGTCGAGGGCGCTGATGCCTACAGGGGCATTTGGGTTATGCTGTGACGACAGTGTAACTCGGTGTCACTGCGATCTACTGTGGGGACCATAGCGAAAGTCGTGTGGAGGATGAGTGCCAACAGTCTACACTTGATTTTGCCGAGAAGGCAACGCAACATCGGTAGACTGCGATCTATGGTCAAGTGGAGTGGAGAAGTTTCATTTTTGGCAGCGAAATTCGAGGGCGTTGATGCCTACAGTTATATGGGTTTTTGTTGTGATAGCTACGTAACCCCAGTTGTAGCTGCGATCTGTCGTAGGTTCCATGGTGTAATCGAAGGGCGTGGAGGCATACGGTTATCTGTGGATTTTGTCGGGATGACAACATAACCATCGAGTTAACCGCGACCATGGATGAGGGTGATGATTTCCAGAGCATTCTCACCAAAGATACTTCCTCTATTTTCAAAAACTGCTTTCAATATTTTAAATAAAGTTATTTTCAATGTTAATGTTAATTTTACTAACATAGCTAATAGAGTTATATCATACATGACTCGGCTTTTTAGCCAAACAATTACATTGGATGTAAGATATCAAACGGCCTGAACCAGTACAAAAAACCATTTGCATGTATTAAGAATGGTTGCAATTCACGGTCAAAAAAAGTCTACCCTCAAATAGCGAGGCAGACCATGCCAAGCACACAAATAAATAACAGATGCAAAGCTGAAAATCAGGAAAATCCAAACGAACAACATTGAAAGAAAGTGCAAACAAGCTAATGCTCATAAGGTACTCATACACATTTACAAGAGAATTAAAATTAGATGGTATCTTTATATATATATATATATATATATATATATATATTTGCACAACAAAATGAATGTTTTCTACCACATAGTCCTACAAAAATGTTCTAAACTATAAGTTCTAAAATACTGATATGATTATGAAGTATCAAGTCTAAGGGATGCTAGCCAAAGGCCATTTCATTCTAATACGGAAAGTCTTCCTAGGATCATAGTGGCACCTGTCCATGGGTCCATTAGATCCTCCTCAGTCACAACAAAGCCTTTTTTATTATAGAGGAAACAAAAATCAAGTGAGGGGTAAAAAATAATTAAAAACATCTATAGCACATTGCAAAGAAATTTGCTCCATCTTACATCTGACGTTCTCCTTTCTAAGCATCTCTTCGAGATCAGTAATATGACCATGTCTTGGTGCATTAATAGGTGTTGCTGCAACACTGGAGGTAGCCTAAGATTCCTGCAGTGATCTTCAAATTCGTAAATCTTGAGTATAGCGGTCTCTCATCTATTCTAAAGTCTTTATTAATTCAGTCCTACGCAGTCAAGGCCTTGCTAAAGCCTCGCAAAATTCCTGCTATAGCACGCAGCACTATTTGACTACCATGTTTTTTCAATATAGCGCTATTAAATAGTGGATCCGCTTTGAGCCTTGCTATTTTCCACTAAACCCTCTAAATCAAGTTTTAACACCCGCTTTAACAACATTAATATAAAAAGTTTGATTTGACTAGTTTTTTGAACCAAATCAACAGAGTTAGGATAAAGACTAATCATAATGTATAAGTGCTCAATATAACTTAGAAATCTATTGTTGTCACCAAATTTAAACTGTATAAATCATATTCTTTGATTTTGTTGTATAAGATTAAAAATAATTATTTTTCCATGAGAACGATAATAAATTAATTTTAAATATTTGGTTTTTATTTAATGAAGCTTTTTGTACCTCTTCTATATCCCTACTTTATCCTCGCTTTTTTCCCACTTTAACTTTTTGCACTTCTACCACTATGGAACCTCTAAGAATTTTAGCTTAATAGATTCAGTCCTTGTCTTTTTGAGTCTCTGGAAAGACCACCAAAATATACAAGAGCATCTTCTTTCCACCCCTTCATCTGTGTGAAAGGGAGAACTTTCAGCCCCTGTTGCTCTAACTACTGCTTGTAATAGTCTTCCAACACTCGAAGTTTACCTTGATATTGCAGTTCTAACTTCATTTTCCACTCATCCTCTAACACAGCGTCCATGCCAGGAGGAGCAAGGATCACACATATGCTAAGCCCTTTGACCACTTCTCCTTCTTCGGCATCCCCCTTCTCTTCATACCATTGAGCAACTTGAAGAGACAAGTTTTCTATAGTTTTTCTTAATTCATTGATCTCCTCTTCATACAAAAACCCATAAATTGTTTCATTTTCGTTCATCATTTGTTGTAGTTTGGCCACCTTCAAATTTGCAGCATCATGCTTAGTGTGCATTTTGATATTATATTGATGTTGGAACTCGTGTGCATCCTTAGCCTTTTTGAAATTAGAAAGAGCATTCTTAGGTTCTCTTTTAAGTTTTTCATTGGTAAGTGTTAGGTGAAGGTTCTCTTCCTCTAACACCATGACAGAGGTTGTAGTCACAGCCTCCAATTCAAGAATGCCTGAGTCATTCGAGGAATAGATAGTGAGAACCAAAGGTGCATTGGATTTGAAGACTTCAATAAACTTAGAGGTATGCCCATAAGGAAGAAGTGAACTGACCTAGTTGATAATTATTAGAATTGATCTCAATGAGAATTAAATTATGAAATTGAGTTTGGAAGGATGTGCTGCATAAGACAAGTTTTATATGAAGGATTGCAATAAGTTCAAAAAAATAGAAATAATAGTACAGGGTTTACTCTTCCTTTAGATTTCTAAGCCTAATCTTAAACCATTACAAATAAGGGTAACAGGAGGAAAAGAACTGCTCTCCAAGACACAGTGCGAATGGCGCACTATAGAGTCCCTAAGCGCTTCCTTCCCTTTAACTACCTGATCGATTTTGGAAAGCAATCCTTGGATTTCTTCTTTAAGTTGTACAAAAGCCTCATCTACCTCTTTCTCCCGCCTACAAATCGCTACTGCACTAAGACTAAGGCAATCCACGATTTGATTTTAGTGTTTTTCCATGATTTCCTTCAAAAATTTAGTAAAAATTACTTCCTTAGAAGACTATAAAGAAAAAAGGATGAAGATGACACAGTCATTCATAGTGCGATAGCAAAACAGTAAGACAATCCAAGAAATTGGTCATGACAAGACTAGAAAAGGAATTTACTTCATTACACATCAAAACATTCAAGAAAGACAAGGGAGCCAATGGGATTATTTACAAAAGTTCAAGAGATTACATGGACTTAGGAGGTGGAGGTGACCTTGGTCCCCTTAAATAATGCATCTTCATCACCCTATTGTAGCAAGGTATCAAGAGAAGAAGAAGGCGATCCATTTTCCTTAGCCCTCTACTTATCCCACTTGGCCTTTCAATAAGAAAGTGCCTCTTCAATTTGAAGGGTCCCCTAAGAAGCCAAGATCAACCCCAGCAGTAGCATCATCTAGCTATTAGGGAAAGATTGGTGCTTAACCGCAACATACATTTTGTAGATGACCCGGTAAATAGTTTGATTAAGCTCGTCCTTAATCGTAGTCAGCTACTGGGCTGCCTCCTCCAAATTTTTCTCCTTCTCCCCTAAGGCCTTACCTTTCTCTTCAAACTCCTAACATTTCAGCTTTAAAGCCTCCTCTATCACCCCCTCTGCCCTCTCAACCTTCTCCTGCTGAACCTTAAGCTATTATCTACTTTGATCTTCTCAAAAGCTGCCACAGTGAGATTCGCCTCAAGCTTAGAAATCTTAGCAGTGGATGAGACTAGGTCATGCACAACCCTTTATTGAACCTTGTTTGTCAAAGTTCCCATCTGTATAAATCAGACGTAAACAAGATAATAATTTGCAAAGTGGATCGTCATTGAGTAAAGAAAGAAAGGAAGGTACTTACATGTGCCCAAAGCATATCAAGCTTGGTAACAAGTTCAGGGAAGTAGAGTGCGGGAAATGGATGTGCAATAGGGTAAGATTGGGGTAAGAGATATATAGGATAAATGATCTAGAGCACTACGCCATACCCTCTCAGCAAGATGAATCACATGACTTTTGAGCAAGGTTAGGAAGCAGATATTTGGAGCTCGGAAGTACTGGAGAGATGAGATAGGAAGTACTCTTGAGGAAGGAAGAGAAGGATGAGGAGGCGTACGAGGATTCTTGAGAAGTCAATCAAAAGTTTTGGCATCATCCTTTCTTTTATTCTATCCCTTCTTCTTCTTTGTCATCTCTAATCACTTCGGATGGGGATTATCAACAATCACATTAGAGAGGTCTCCAGCCATTTCATCTATGTAAAAAGGAGTTACGATCATTAGTTATCTTTGCAAAAATTCAAGAAATACAATTTCATCATCCATATTATCAAATTATACCCCTAGCTTCATCCAAGGCTAAGGAGAATTTAAAGATGGAGTGGAGAAGTTGTGGCAAATACATGTAAAGACAAACTTGCACAATAACAACTCGATAATAAAAACTTTTATTTCTTATCTTCTTTACGCAAACCTAAAATTTCCTTCCCATGAGATACAAATGACCTAGTCGGTGATCGAAAAAAATAGGATGACGGGGCTCTAGTTAGAAAGAAGAAGGGATGTTATCTAAATTTCAAACGAGAAAATATTGATTATTCCACTTTGGATTTTCTAAGAAATGGATTTGAGCAATGATTTCTTAGCCTGAGCATAATAAAACTCATAATCATCCCCTTGAAGATTTTGTGAATACTAAATAGAAATTCGAGTTCCTCGCATGAAGGAGGAGAACACTTCTTCGCATAAAGGATGTAAGTGGTGATTAAAATATAATAAGAATTAGGGCAAGTTGAATGGGAGTAATGCCTATGGTGGAGAGCCATTCATGAAAAATTTGATTAGTAAAGATAAGGCCCACATAAGATGTTGTTAGAAGTGATAGAAATAAAGCCATTCGAAGGCGTATGGATACAATCATGAGTTTCATGTACCCTAGCTACATATCTCTCAAACCCGACTGATCCAAAATACCCTTTATTTCCCCTAATTAAGCTATTTTAATTGGCAAGGATGAGGAAGAAGGCGTTCCCTCGATAGAAGTATTTTTTTTGCAAATATACCAGGTTAGTTAACAACTACCACTAAGATATAGAGGAAAAAACAACAAGAAAAAGAATACCCTTACTTTTGTTCGAAAGAGAAACTGCTTAATGGAGAAGATGAGGTTCACTGCTAAGTATTCATGTAAAGAAATGAAAAGGAAGGAGAAGAACAAATACTCACCTCAATTTTAATCTCATCCACAAAATTGGAATGATGATAAACCCCAAGAAGTCAATTAACTAATGATATGGAGATTAACATAAGGATCTATATAGATTTTCTTAGGAGATGAAAAGACTATAGTTACAACTTTTTGGAGAATCAAGAAATAAGAATTAGACATGTGTAATTAGGTATTAAATGAAAATGGAAATAAATAATTTTTCCATACATAAAAAAGAGGATAGAAAGGTAAGAAGTGGTGGGTTATAGGAAAGTATAAGAAATATGGAAGTGGAGACAAGTACGCACCAATCTTGAATCGCTGCAGAGTTGGGGGGCAAGTGTTACACCCGTATTTTCAAAACATTGATAAAGGAAAATTGATGCAAGCGCTGAGTCAAAAGAACTACTCCCACAATAATAGTTGGACTATGAAAAGGAAGCGAGAAGAAAAAGTAATGTCTAGATAATATTGCGTCAAAAGTCTTAAGATAGTAACAAGACATAAGGACTGCACATTTCCATTAAGAATAGCTTCGGCACTATGACGCTGCACCAGTAACCTGAGATAGCCACAAAGTATAGGGACTTCTCTGAAATCCTAACACTTACTTCAATAAGAAGAACTACCGCACAGCCTTCAAGTACCAATAAAGGTTGTGATGTGGTTCCAAAAAAGCACAATATTTAAGTAACAGCAGAATGTAGAGATTATGTTGCGGTCCCAAAAGTAATACTAGTGATATAGAACTGTGGCATAGTCCTTAAAGAAATTATAAGCAAGGGTGATGCACCGCAATCTTAAAGTAACTTTAAAGTGACAGAGCGGCGCTGCAATCTTATACTAACATTAAAGCAATAAGGATGTGCCGCCTTCCTGTCTTGACGGTGAAGTGGCAGAACAACGTCGTAATTCCAAAGGTGTACTACCCGACAAATATAAACACTCGACGGAAGAAACATAGGAACAAATAGCCCACCTGCATAGGGTAAACAATGGTAAAAAATTGCCCCCAACATAGAAGAACTGCATGGTGTAGGCACTCCAGAACTTTTCTATCAAAAGAATCATTGGGAACCGGGCCTCCATGATTATATAAGAGAGCAATGTTACACTGCATCTGAACTGCACTAATGCTCCCAAAGATGTACTGCATTGTTCCATTCAAAACAAAAATAAAGCATAGTGCCAAGTGTAATTGAAGCCAAATTGTACGACCCAATAAATAAGACTGTGCTTCCATTTTAGAGCCTAGGCACATCTCCAGAACCTAACCTAAGCAATTCAAGAAATAATCTGGACTGTAGCTCTACCCCCATAAGAAAAAAGCTTAATGATGAAAGGCTAATACTACTCAAACTTGGAGTCTCAAACAGATAAAAACCCATATCAAGTCATGGCTTATTCAAATTTGGGTTTTCATCTTCAATTTTAAGCTTCCCGCCCAAGTTCAAAATTCATCAACTAAAATCGCATTTTCCCTTTGAAAACTACATTAACAATCGACATACAGTAAATAAGCAAGATAGATAATCGACACATGGTATAATCCAAAGGTAGAAATTAAAGAAGAGCGGAAGGAAGATGTTAGTGATCCGTGTAAATC
Organism: Allium cepa; assembly: GCA_030765085.1. Lineage (NCBI taxonomy): Eukaryota > Viridiplantae > Streptophyta > Magnoliopsida > Asparagales > Amaryllidaceae > Allium > Allium cepa. Next base: position 559,563,843 of record CM060941.1, on the reverse strand, counting down.
TCTGTGTACTATAAATAAATAGGGACTTATAGTAGATAAAGGGAGATTTTTTTGGGACTTCACTCTTTTTGGCACTGAAATCAAAATTTTACTCTCTACCATTTTCAATGTACTAAGAATGTAACAAGAAAATAATGACATTATCTTATGGATGTAGGAATCGTTAACATCTGAACCACATAAATTCTTTGTGTCATGTATTGCTTTCAGTACTTTGCTTTATTCTTTTTCCACCTTCAATGCTAAAATTGGAACGTTTTGTTTAACAAATTGGATGGAGACTTCTATAGAATTTCGAATGTTTTTGCTTATAGCTATATAAGCATTACAGCATATAAGTACTTCCTCTAAAGGCAATTTTAATATTATTTAATCTTATTAATTCTTAATCACAAAAGCATTCGGCATCGCGATTACTTCAAAAAATACTTAGGTGTTTTTGAGACAAAAATTCTTATCAATAAGATCCAAATTAGATCTCAAATCACTTTCAAATGAAAGATATAACGGTTTCCCTTTTCATAGAGTGGTCATAACAGAATTTTAGACTTATCGTTTAGGACATATGGTTATTTGAAGTTTTGACAGATTATAGGCAGATTAGTAGGTAATTAACCTAACTTGTTATCATGCTTGCTCATTAATTTTGAAATTAGGGTTATGTGTACCCCACAACAACCATTAATCCCTAAAAACACATCTCTAAACATTCTCTAACACTTTTTAGCCTTTATTGACCATCTTCTACCTAAATTCTATCATTTTTTCACCAATATTAACATAAATCAATCTAATAAAAAGGGGATTAGGAAGTAATTATTGAGGGGCATTTTAGATTTCAAAATTTTGTGTCTTGGAAGGCATGTAGCAGTTGTACAGATCCACATCTAGCTTTGTTTTGGTAATCAACACTTGTTTGGTGGTTTTTGTTGATTCCACACCCTAGATGAGTAATTCTACTCTCTCGCTTTACTATAATTGTTGATATATGTTTTTAAATTGTTCTTAAAAAAAATTCACATAGAAAAATATGATTCTTAAATTAGATATTTGCCGTAATTTTTGAATTTTCCTCGATTTGCATGTTTTTCATCGACTTTTAGGTAATTGGTAATGATTTACCATCTCTAGGCATATCATATATGTATCAATAGCTTCTGATATGTTCTAAATCCATTTTTAGAGTTAAAAACATATTATGCCACTATTTTGAATTTAAATCTGGAATAAAAATGAATTCAAGTTGATTTAATTTTGTTTTGATGTAATATTGTTCATATGAATGTTAGTTAGACTATGAACATGTTTTAAGATAAACTGCTATAATTTGATAAATATTTATATGTTTGGATGATGGTTGAATGTTGTTGTTGTATGTTTATACTTTGTTTTCATTTTGAATGTTACTTGTATGTTTGAATACTTGAAAATGCTCATCGGAGCGAACTGGGTTTGGTAATCGATTCTATGGTTGGGGGTCTCCAAGTAGACGGAGCACTAATGTGCTCTTCAAGTTGATGCACAAGCAATGAAAGATCCATAACCGTAAAATTGAACTTTAATGGATCTAATTTTGAGAGATCAAGGTCTTATCAATGCATTGGTGTAGCACAAAGATCAAAGAGGTACGTGCAGCGATTGACTAGTGTAAAAAATAAAGTATTGGAATGCTATAGGAAGTTTGTTTGGTAGTGGAATTTGGCATAGGGTTGGTTCGGCAGGGTAAAAGAATCGTGGTGGAAGCTTCGGTCTGGTGATAGGTTGGCTTGATGCTTGGTTGGTTCGATAGAGACTTAGGGCGGTATGAGGAGAAAAACGACATGAGCATCGATCGGCATAGAGCTTCGTTCAGTAGATAGAGGGGTACAAGATAGGGAATTTGGTTTAGAGGTGACTTCAGTCCTGTTATGGAGATGCGCAAATTCAGTGGTAGGTCGGTGGAGTAAGTGCCAGGAAAGAAATGGGGTTCGAGATTTGGCTTTGCTCCGTTCTTGGGGTTGTGCTATGATGGCTTTAGGCTGGGACTTGGGTTAGTTCGGTGGTGTATGTGGTGAATCGAGAATTATGGTTGGAGGAGGCTTCGAGCTTGGAGGGTTTGGCTATAGGGCATGCCTAGGAGCTACTACGGGTTTTCATGAGGAGATAAGTTCGATATCGAGTGAAAATATAAAGTAGAACATACGACGGTTTTTACTAGGATAGTGCAAGGAGGAAAGTTCGATACAAAGTGAACTTATAGAGTAGAGCATACACGGGTTTCTACTATTAGGACATATGAAATAGAACATATGAGGGTTTCTACATATGCAAAAGAGATCGTAGATAACTCAAAAGTTTCGAGTTGCTTGAGAAGAAGAGGACGACGAAGACTCTCATTGCAGATCGATATGGTGTAATTTGTTTATCCCTGGAACTATCTGAGGTGGTCTAGTTTCCTACCCTTGTGGAGTGGCATAGATTCAAGCATCAATGGGACTGTGATGATAAGTAGCCATTGATTAATACATGGGACTGTATGATTCATCTCATATCCAATGACATTTTAGCTGAGAGATGTGAGATTATTTGATGGTTGCCATGTTTGCTATATTTGGTATGGACGCTACATGATACAAATATAATTATATAGTATACCTACGCATCCTATATGTACCTAGGCACCCTATGCTGTACTTGAGTAGTAGCACACCTATATAATAATGATAATAGATTAGCATATATTGATGTTATATGCTAATTTATTGGATGTAGGGATAGGTCAAGTACGACACTCTATATCTCATGTTCCTATTTACTATATCTATTTTTATAGTATTTTGAGATTATACATCATGTATACCAGACTATTGTCTGACTTGAGGCTTTATATTTTTCTTCTTATTATTTCGGGTAACCAATCCTACATCTAATCACATACATTTTCTTGTACAAAGTTCTTTTCAATCGCCAATTTTAAACTAGGTAAAAGGCAAATCTGAATATAATCTCGGTTTCAAGGCATGAGATGCACCCTCCTGTATGACGATTCTACGGCAAGCTCTCTTGATTTGACTGGGAAACATGATCACCCACTGGATTTAGCTAGCTACTAAGCACACCCACTTGATTTGGACAGGCTACGAGCACACCCACACAAACGAGAGTAGGGTTTATGTTTTTCCAAAGACAAATAGTTGTACTTTAGCAACTATGGATCCTATAGGCACTCTGGTAGCACTTTGATATTTGAAATGAGAGAGATTTGCTTGAAAAACGGTAAGTAAGTAGTGGTGAATCATTCCAATGGAGCATGAATCGATTCTATATGATTTAGAAGAGTATAAAGTATATTTTCAAGAGAATTTTCAAAAAAAGTAAGGAATGAGAAGAAAATAAGTTATTAATTAAATAAAAATTCGTTTACACTCCCCTTTATATAATGAATGAAAAATGTATCCATTTATGAAGGGTTGTGTCCAAAAGATGCTTTCATTCAGAATTTAAAAAACAAACTAACAGCTTATATGTCGACATATCAAAATATATCTATCAACATATGCTAGTTAAATTTGAAAATGTTTTTCTTATTGAATTGTCTAGAAAATCCTATAGTCTGTAAAATAACTTGAAAGTATTTTTTAAATATTTCTGAATTCTTAAAATATTTTTATGAAATATTTAAAAGTTTATTTTGGAGTAAAATAATTCTTTTTTTAATATCAAAGATCATAAATTGCTATCAAGGACTTTAATATATATTCCAATGACTCTAAACACTAAATTATAATCTTGAGCTCTTCATATCAGTCTTTGAACTTACGATTTTTGAATCTTTATCTTGAGTCTTTATACCGTACAATCACTGATTTAGCAGCTACGTAATATTCTGCAATATATACTATATAACTTAGCAAAACATTAGTATCCATATTTTATATAGTTATTGTCATCAAAATCAATAGCTAAGGTATTAAAGCCTTATCCCAGTTCCCTGATGGTTTTACTCTTGCTTGGGCTTGATTTCTCTTTAATTTTATCTTAGTTCTCTTTTTTGTGTTGTTCCTTATGTGTTTGTATTCTTGGTTTTCCTTGTGTGTGATCATTTTCCTTTGGTTCGAAGTTTGTTTTGAATCATTTCATTTTATTGTTTTGTTGCAATAAAATCTGGTAGGGGGCTAGTCAACTTCGCTAGTTTTGCTAAAAAAAGATATTAACGCCTCTTATTCAAGTGTAAGATATGTCTCTTTCAAATCCTTCATCGAAAATTAAACAACTAAACTAAAACTGATTTTAATATAAGAACACATTAATAATCAGTAGTATATTGTTTACTCATAATATTAAAAAAGATTCGGTGCCTTTTTTTCTTTTACAGAAACAGGCTTCTTTTCATTTTGACTCAAACCAAAATATTTGATCTCTATGTCAAAATACTTGTTCATATTTGATACTTGTTGGACGTCATTGTTGTATCAGCTCTTCGATTATATCCAAAAGCTTACAAACTATGTTATCGCCCTCACTAACTTCGAGACATTTTGGTAGCTATGAGCAAATAGTCTTTTCAAAATCATCATTTAGAAATTATATTTCAACATCAATATGCGAAAAATCAAATTCATATTATTTGATAATTTGGGAGTAAAACCTTAAATGAACAGAAGTTTGTTGACCTGTGAAATTACTCCACTAATTTCAACAATCGAAATTAATGAATTCAATTGCTTTCAACACTGCTTTATATAATTCCAACTACATTGATCTTTATTGTAAGACTCGCTTGTAGCCGATGAATTGAATTCTTTTGGGTGCAATATCATAATCATATTTTGTTAATGTACTTGGAATCCATTTTGAATTTAATGCATTGTGCCATGTGGTAGAGTTTATACTCTATGTTGCTTGTTGACAACCGAGTAGACGTTATTTCTAACAATTTCATTTTCTTGACATTGATGAGAAACTTGTAGTCTCTCTTCAATGCATGAGAATTATAACTAGATATTCTAATGTAACCATGTCCTTTTTAGGGTTGGTTAAAAATTTACTTCATTAATGTAATCAATTATTATGTTAGAATCTCGAATCATATTTAAGTCTATTACACTAACACTGATTTATCTAGAAAGAAATTCCTTTGATAAGAAGGTGGTATCTCCCAAAGCAACGGTTTATTTCTAAGTACGGTGGAATAGGTATTCAAACATTTTATGAATTGCCTATAGACTTACATAAAATAGATCTAGTTTGAGTTTATGAAATCTACATTGATAACATAAATTAGACAACCACATATCTTACACTATTTAATATTAAGGTTCCTTCCTAATTTATGTCTTATATGAAATTGCAAACTATGTTTTTTGATGAAATTAAATTTAACATATGTTCTTACTCTTAACTACGTATACTTACAGAAATAAGTGACCCACTTCACTCATCGACAATCATACTTTGTCCAACAAAGTATGATTACTCCATATCGATACATCATTAAGCAGCAAGGAAGGAATGACTTTGAGAGTGAATCTCATTCACTTTAAGGTACTATTGAAACTCCTATTTAATCTACTCGCATATTCGATCAAATCAAAAAAAATTATTTTCTTTGCATGTTTTGTTTTCTGTTTTTTTTATATTCTATGAACTTATCAAATATATCTAGCTTATTTATCAAATGCACATGTTCATATCTTAGATAATTCATTGGTAATTTCAACAAAGTAAGTGGATATGCTTTTGGTATCATTAAACCTTGGCATGCATACATATGTATGCATCAATCCAAAAAAGTTTGTTAACTCTTTTGTGCTTCCAATGAATGGGTGCTTTGTCTTTAATCATTTGAAATATAATTCACAAGCACCATAAGATCAATCATATGATTAAACAATTATTTCTTAAAGAAATGATTTTATTCATAATTTCAAATTTAATTATTAGATGCTTTAGATGCATTTGTGTTTTCTATAGCTATCAAATCATTTTTGTTATGAAAAAAAGTACCGTCACTAAAATGCCAAAGCACAGATTTTTTAGGTAATGAATATTCATATTAAAATAAAGCCGCTTCTACTTTCAATCAATATTGAAAATATTTATTATTTCATAAATAATATTTGATACGCATGAAAGTAATTTTTCAAATATGATGTGACCACTAGCAAGTGACATATGATATGATCCAACTATTTCCCTATATAATAATAATGTTTGAAATATAAATCTTCATTTAATTAATTAGTATGGATTACTTATTTCATTTACTACAACTAATTTATAGTTGAGAGTTTTGAAATAAATATCTCGAGCTCAAACAAATAAATCTTATAGAAAATAATTTTCTATAACAAAAACACATTTTCAAATAGAAATCATATTTTTTATTCATTTATTAAGCATCTACAAATATTATGACCAATTACATTTCCAATATCCCATCATGTAGCAGAGGTGACCATTCACTTCTTTTATCTCAACTGTGTCGACATTATTTCCATTCTCAAAATTTTGCTTTCTCTTTCAAAAGGTCGATCCATTGGAAAGATAAAAAATTTACTACAATATGGAATGCATTTTGTCATCCTTATCATTTTAAGGATATCAAATATGTTACACTCAAGTAAACAAATCAAACTGACGTTTCCATGGTTGAATTCCTAATTCTGCTGGTAGTCCATGTTATCATGTTGTTGCAAACACAATAGGATCCTTATTATATTCAGATGTATTGAACATGTGATCTTGCCTTATGGTACTTGTTCGTTTCGAATGAAAAAATTTGACCGAGATTTTGTATATTACAAACTTTACTTATAACTATACAACTTTTGTATGTGATCGAATATGGATCAAATATCCATACTTTTGTATTGCTTTAGAGTTCAAAACTCATATATGACGATACATAGTCTCAGGATAATTAACACTTAAGTAACCAAGGCATAAACATTTTAATAGTAATATAACTTTGGATTTTACATGGTCATAAAGTTACAACATGCTAAAAGATTTATTGGTAGCTATATTTTACATTTCTTTATCAATCTTTTAATTCAGTTCATTTAGTATATTTTAATTGATTAACAATTTTATCAATAATATTAACTATGCAAATTCAATTTTTTTAGTAGATTATATAATACCACATGTTATTATACTTGTTAGATTAGTTTATTATATTTATTTAGTAAAGCTCCCACTGAGTTTTGCATCTCTCAAAAACCTTATAAACGATACAAGAATTCAAAAAATCTTTAGTGATGGTTAGGATCTATTTAGCATGTTAGTGCAACCTCGAGTTTGCTCAACAAATTATAGTCCCTATAAATGGTAGGTAACCCTTTATGATTATATCTTGTATACAACTCCTAACCATACTTTAAACTATGCCTCGAATCATCTTCATAACCATAAATTTGCTCAATTGATTATGAAGTATATTATATACTCTAAACCTATTATTTCATGATATATTAAAGGGGGTTATTATAACCATAGAGTTTTCCTAACAAGGTTACATAACATCCTTTCTTATATAAGGATAATATAAAGTCACCATAGATATTCTATGGCTTGAATTTTCTCAAAAACCATATATTATAGTTATATTATAAATGGTGGAGAGCAGTATTATTTTTAAAATAATTTTGAGAAGTATTATCGACTATTTGAGGGAGATGAGTATTACTCATGAAATCATGTCTTTTATACACATTAAATGTATACCCCTTAAGTCTCATGGGTTTTATTTATTTAAGCTCTCATTTTATTTATACATAATATACATACATGTATGTATGTGTATGCATATTTAATTATCATAACAGTTATAATTTATTAAGCTATATATATACATTCAAATGTATTATTTTATTAATTAAACAATTTAATTGATTATAAATATAATAATAGTATTTATTTAAATTTTGCATTTGATAAATCTTTGTAAAATTATGTTTTTTTAGTTTAAATCAATTCTAAATTAATTTTATAATATCAAAATAAGCTTATTTGAATCAACTTAAGACTCAAAATACTTGTGAGTTTTCATAGAGGCATACCCTAGAAATGGACCATTTCGAAGAGGTAGGTAAAGGCAAGGAAATCTGGAGGTTTTATGCCCGCAAAATGTTACTTTTTTTTTAAATGGTACTTTATGTACAACATGTCACTAGGACAACATATCACATGTCAATAAACATTCAAATCACGCTATGTAAGTTTCGAACTTGTGACCTCTCGCGCCAAAGCCGAATCACTTAACCACTGATACATTTGTGCTTGTCCACAAAATTGTTCCTTAATTAGAGTAAACTTCTTCTTAGTTTAATCACATTTTCATTATACACCTAATTAGTTTGGAATTATTCCCTACGTGTTGGTAAATTATTCACATACACACAACGCGGACTCTGATACCATTGTTGGATCAGATGCATTGACAATGGGGTTAAAAGGGTGAATTTCAAAATTTATCTCATTTATTAAATTGCACAATATTATATTTTATGTTTGTGTGAATACAATTTATTTATACTAAATCAAAATCAGTATTAATTCAATAAAAGACTTTATGAAATATTTTAATTTTTGTTCATGTTTAATAATTATAATATTTTATCATATATTTAGATTAAAATTAATTCATTAATTTAATTTTAAATTTCAAAATAAATAATGACTTATATCAAGATGAATCAACAATTTTTCATAGCCATTGATTTTTAATTAACATTAATGTGATTATATATGTATATGTATATGTATATGTATATGTATATGTATATGTATATGTATATGTATATGTATATGTATATGTATATGTGTATATGTATATATATATATATATGTATATGTATATGTAGATGTGTATGTGTATGTGTATTTTAATTAACATTAATGTGATTATATATGTATATGTATATGTATATATATATATATATATATGTATATGTATATGTGTATGTGTATGTGTATGTGTATGTGTATGTGTATGTGTATGTGTATGTGTATGTGTATGATTATGTATATGTATATGTATATGTATTTATGTATAGCATTATGCAAAGTATAAAATATTATTAATATATAAAATTTTGAATCACATGAAAACATTTATATTTAAATATATACTAAAATTTAATTTTTGGGTTTAAGGTTAAATGTTTGGACAATTTAAAAATTCAAATACTAAAGGGAATTGACTTTTTCAATATACATATATATTATATGTATGTATGTATAATTTATATATAGCCATATGTAAAGTTATATATGTAATATATTTTTTATCTATTGAAAACCAATCCTATTTTAAAGCATTTGAAAACTACAAAAAATTAAATTTCAAATCATTTTTTACTTTTAGATAAAACTAAAATAAAATGTTTTTTTAATCTTTTTAAAAACTAAAACACAAGAACAAAAATTATTTTTTCTATTAAAAGCTTCCATATGTGAAATTTTAATATATATATATATATATATATATGTATATATGTATGTATGTATGTTAAGAAAATTATTATTGTTAAATCCAAAAGGGTAAAAGGAAAAAAGTTTAACGTATAAAGACGAGAACGCTTTAATGGTTAAATGAGTAATGTTTATTCAGAACACACATACACATACACATACATACGTACATACACATATAGGGGTAAGGATCGACTATACCTCAAATTCCTTTGAGTTCAACCCCATGTTCTGATTTAAATAATTATAGTTTCTCTCTCTTTTCACTTCATTATATTATTTAATCGAAATATATGGTTGAAATAAGAGGGTTTGAGGTGTAGCTAAAATAAGGTGTATCATATCCTTTCTATATAATATATGTATGTATGTAGGTATGTATGTATGTAGGTATGTACGTAAATGTGTAGGTATGTATGTATATATACGTATAATATATGTGTATATGTTTGTCTATATGTATGTATGATTTATATATATGTATTAAAAGGTTTTCATTTATTATTAAAAAAATAATTGTTAAATTCCTTTTTTTATTATAACGATCGAAGTTATATTGAAGGAGACAAGTAATCTAACAAGAATATATATATATATATATATATATATATATATATATAAAACTTGAATATAGATTTTTCAATTAATACCTTCCACCAATGTAATCAAGTCAACAATCGAACATATTGTTTGTTTATTGTTTCCTCATCGAGCCTTTCTTCTCCTCCTTGGTTTTAGCTTGTAAAGCTAACACTTTGGCTTCGCCAATGACTAATGGGGGCTAAAGATCAATCAAAAGTATGGAGAGAAAAGAACTAGCCAAGGAGATATCAAAATATCACCCCCTTTTTCCCTCAAACCTTAAAGGACTAGGTCTCCCAACCCCTTATTCAAATATGGTCGGCACTCTCCATTGACCAACCATGGTTAAATGCCTGTTTGCTCCTATTTCAATCAAAATTTTAATTATTTTGTTCGAGCTCCTTTTTCGATCAGACTAACGTACAACTTTTATATATCATTTTAACCGATTTTAAGCTTCAAATAAATATTTAAAAATAACATACAATATTAATATAATATTTTATTAATTTATTGTTAATTTATAATACTTATAAATTAATTTTAACATGGAAATAACTAACAATGTGATTATGGTTATTCTTTAATATGAATTTAGTCCTCGGTCAATATTTAAGCTACTTAAATACTGAAGTTTATACAGACATGGTTGAAATACAATTTCAAACACAAATTCAATGCTTATAGATCATTTAAACATAATCCAATTTTAATCTACAATAGGCACCTAGTAACGACGTTTTGTACACGTATTCTTTCCATCACCACTTTATCACTTAGATGCCTAGAGTTCTTTCTAAGGTTAAAAACTCTGTTAATGTCTGTATTTAATTGCATAGATCAGTTTAAGGCCTTGGTTCAATCCGAAAATATTTTTTGATTGACCATTGTACTTTGGTCAAAGATTTTTACTTTAAATTAACTACTAGTTATGATGATACTGACATTCTATAGCAATGGAGACGAATTCTTTCTTGAGTAGTGTTTCATTTTAAGTAGTTCAACGCGTACCCAACTATGGTCGTAACATGCTTGCATGCCATGTGCCTAACAATCAAAGTATAGTCTTCCTACCTAAGATCGACGGTACTCTCAAGTCATAAGACAATTATACATCATTATCATGAAATCTTCTATCTTGACTTAGTCATACTACATAATGTTCCAAATAACCATAAGAACGTAAACCTCGGTGCTCGGATGGTCATGAGTAATTCACCATACATCGTACAGAGAGTGCTACGTATACTAGTCTCAACATATGTATGATATTCTTTCATCGATACATCTTAAATAGAAACATTTAAAAAGTAAGTATTTGTATACATATATACATGTATATATACATACACACACACATATATATATACACACACACACGTACGTACATATGTACGTATGTATATGTATTGATTCAGTACACATGGTTACAAATACATTCATAACTACAATAAATAAAATACTTCTCTTAAGAATTTTCTACTTATATATTTTTAATATATATTTAATTTATTACATATATCCCTATATAATGACATATGTAAAAGAAAAACAAACCTGATGCATACATCATGTCAAACAAGATTGTTTCATAAGAGTTAGCTCATGTAATAAATTATATAATTATCCCGAAGGCATGCTCTTAACACTTTCAGAATCGACTAAGTCGTCGATTGATATTGATTTATAGTTGATTACTACCAATTGATAATAACATTGGGGAGTCAATGGTTTTAAGCATCTGCGTAACAACCCATACTCCAGTGGTCCCAGATTTTTTGCAAGTTCAAAAACCCAAGGCCACCAAAATAAGGATTGTTGGTTTAGCATCTTGCAAAAAGAAAAAAATATCAGATCCCCAATGGTAATAACTCAGAGCGGAAATAAGTAAATATAATAGATTAATATAATTACTGACCAAGAATCGACATCTCAAATGTCAAGCGCTTCAACCAGACACTGCTCCAAATCAATACCAGAACATGCCCTTCTAAATCCTGTGGGTTGTGACAATCTGGAGTCATTTGAGCATGCAAGTTCTATTTGGAGGTGACTTGTGGAGTCGAATAAGGTGAAATCTACTATCAATACATATGACAACAAAACGATGATGGCCAAAGACTTGACGTATGCTTGTTAAGTAGTGGCCGGGATGCTCAACGAGGATTACTTTAGTGAATCTGTATCTTTGATTCATCCAATTGGGTCCAAATTCCCAACCATATGAGTGGGCTAGGATTCAAGCATTAGTGAAGCAATAATATGAGTAGCCATTGCTCTTTTGATGGTGGACATTTGTGTCATAATATCCAAATGCACTATGCGTGTCAGGAATTTTTTTATTGGTGGTTGTTATGGTATTCTTTGCTAATGTCAGGTATTATTGAGTCTAGTCCACGCCCTAGTACATTCTATAATAGAATAGTACACTCTTACCTATTATAGTTTAGCATAATATTTTATATGCGCTAACTTGTTGGATGCAAGAGACTTCTCATACCATATTGCTCTTACTTTACGAGATACTGAGTGTATATCAATTTTTTAAGCATAAAGATCACACATACCATAATGTTGTCTAACCTTAGGCTATTTGTATTATTGATTCTTATATACTCTTTATGGGTAGACTGATTATAGTGATAGCGCATGGAGTTGTACAAACAAAGAGGAAAAGGCTTATACTTTTTTCATATTGCTATTATATAGAGGTATTACTTATTCCGTTGTGTAGTGTTGTGAAGTTATCAACACTTATGTATATGTTTAGAGATAGATTACTTTATGCGGTCTATGTGTACTTATGATGTATTGATTAATATATTTTCTATGACGTATGATCTCATGAACCATGCTACCCCTCTAATAATGATTGGTTTGGCTTCATCTGGGCATGCTACTATCTCGTTTGTTGCATATGCATGTTCTGTATTATTTTTTATTTATGCATTATGATATATATGACGCATTATTGGTTGCTTTGCTTTTACCCATGATGGTTTCTCCAACGACCGGCTACAGTACAGTGTATGAGTCCTTTATTTAGGTATCGATGGTAAATGGGAATCATAGTTGCTGCTTATAACATAATGATGCCCGTTAATTCAACGTAAAGGTGTAGAGCCGCAAATTTAAAGTGGGAGAGTTGGTGATCAAACTAGTCTTTTTGTCGTCTAAAGTACTTAGTCCATACTGGAGAACCCATGCCATAAAAAGAGAGCTCGAATATGGAATATACAAACTTGTGGTTGTGGATAGAGACTTGGATGCAATAATAGATGCATATACAAAATTGAATTTCATGCTCTCACGATCGAGCTTGATGGATCGACAAAGCGATGGAGTCACAATTTGCTTTCACTTGTGATCAAATCTGAAGCCTTGACAGGATTTTGGACCTACGATCAAGTCTTTCATTTATTTTGACACATGCATGAAAACATAAACCGGGTTCCACAAGGCAAGCTCCGAACATTAACCATACAGAGATGAAGGAACCCACTTTATTGAAATAGGTTGGTGATTCAGGAAAAGAAAATGAAAACCATGATTGAACTAAAATTTGGCAAGATCATAAAATGTTTGCACGTGTGTAGAGACCTAGTTTGGATCTACGAGACATTCTTTGGGCATTACCTTAATACGCTAAAGTAGCTAAGTCATGAACGAGCTCCCAAGTTCGATAAGATAGAAAATTTTAAAAATGAAATTTTTACTCGATAAAAGTCTGCTCGAAGACTGTTCAGAAATAGGATAGCTCAATTTCAAGTGAAGAACAAGAATTGAATTTCGTAAAAAATATGTGATACTTGTTTCTAAAAAGTTTGCTTGGTTCATATAACATTTAAGGGACAAGTGTTATGGGTGATTTTTTACGTTCAAGTGACACAATCAAATGGGTTAAGAAGATTTGATATAAAGGAAGATTCCCAAATCACTTAGTAAAAATTTAGAACACGAAAGAACTTGACTAATCAAATAGAGGTGACTCGATCAAATCATGCTCATATGGCTCAATTACATAAGGGGTGCTAGTTTGATTGATTAGAGCATATATGACCCCGATCACATAAGTCGCATTGGAGTCGATAAATGGACATTTTAGGACGTAATTACAAGTTGCATTACTAGATTGATCGAGTGTGATTTAGGACTTAGCTAAATCAAGCTTATGGCAACCAATTTCAAGCTGTATAAGGTACTCGATCGAATGCAACAAACCAATTGAATCCCATATAGGGAACATGGCCTTGTGAAATGAAGCGGTTACATAACAACTTTGGGAACATCACAGAGGATTAGTACTCATCTCCAATATGAGTATTTCAAACTAAACATGGATAACAAGTCAACCAGACGTCGTTCTTTCTAAAATAAGCTTACATCCAAGCAAAATTGTTAAGAGTGAAGATATTTAGGAAGATTTTTGAAGGTATTTTGTTTATGCTCTCAAGATCCTACAAAAATAAATAACATGAGCTCATAAGAAAGGTGGAGGTTTTCGTTTTCTCAATCACAAAATGATACCGATCCAACGCTCCAACTCCATAGGGTTCAAATTGTATCATAATAATATTTTACAATTCGTTGTGTTATGTTGTAAAGTCAACAATGATGAATTTGGTTCACTTGAACCATAAGTTTTGCTAAATTGCTATTAAAACCTTTTGTGTTCTTTTACCTTTTATTGTTCTCTGTTTATTTGTTAATATTTGTATTACTTCTGATGTGATTATATAAAATAACACCTACAGAACGAACTAACAAATTATCATTATAATATTGGCTACCATATGAGAAGTGAAGGTTCTTAAGTTTGGGTAAAAAATAGCATAAAATGATTATGTTTTCAAAAAATGTCTAAATACTATAGTAAAGGCATTACAACAAGGAACATTTTATCAAATTTCAGAAGAAGAAAAAAACTAAAATTCCTTTCCGCCTCCTTTAAAAAGAAATTCATGAAACACCACTGTCAACTTTTACAGTGAAAAATATGTAATATAAACCACATATATTTATAGTCAAAACTACAAACAATTATAATTAGAACCGTATATATTTGCAAATTGAACTGTAAATTTCCGTTTTACAAAAAATTAAAGCTAAAACTTTTTTTAGTTGGGTTTTCGGGTATTGATTTTCGAAATAAAATTCGAATCATTTACCTTTATTTCATTTCTTAAAACATAAATATACATAACTTTAGCCATTCCCTTGAGAGTAACCAAAAAAAAAAACCTTAAAATACAACTGTTTTCAAGTGGTATATAAACATCTACTTTACATAATCATACTTGTAAGATATTAAGAAAATTAACGGGGATTAAGTTAAATATCCACTGCAGGTTAAGTGCAGGGACTATTTCCTGTATTGTGGCCCATGCTTGTTCCAAAAAATACAAATACAATGTGGCCGGCACGTAGCTATCGAGCTAGCATTGATAAGAACGTCTCCATATAAAAAAAACATATACTGATGCATATCAGGAACATTTCACATGCATGCATCCCAAATGATATTTATTGGCCCCGCATTCCAAAACTTTAGAAATACTAATATATACGAATTAAGTTTTCGCACATTGATCTTTGACAAATATGTTGTGTGCTGGTTTCATTGTTCAGATTTCATTTGACTTTAGAATAGAATCAGGATGTAGTCCAAATGGATAACATGTTGACACTGACAACGAGAGAAAACCGTTTGATATATGGTACCAAAACAAAGAAAGAGTTATCATAACATTCACCGAAAAATCTCTTAGCCCATTCATATTTTTAACTATTGATGATTTAGTCGTAAGATTTACAAAGTAGATTGATGAAATCGAGATACTGTGACAATTATAACACAAGTCCCCTCAAACATAATCAATTCTAAATAAATATTTTTTTACTTTGTAAATATTGTAACATATTATAACCTAACGAACATCATGCTGTGAAACTTGACTCTAAAAGCTTCCGCGGTCTCCATAGGACACTGAGCAATGCAAAAATACTACAATTAATTAATAATCAATTCAAACAAAACGCGCTGAAGCGCTTGCAACGTTACACGGAAAATAATGGTATGCTACTTTGTTAATGTGAAAATGAATACATGTGTACAAGCAGGATTTGATACCTAAGGTTTTGCACAGATACATGAAGTAAAAGGCAAGTTCTATCAAAGCTAATTTTCTTCGTCTATAAGAATGGTACAGCCTGAAGTAATTCCTACATCCATCAACGTGTCCATGTCATCTTCCAGAGCTTGTGGTAGTGGTGATCCCTATTGTATATTTTTGAAAATAAATAAGCTAAATAGGCTCAGAAAGTACATGTCTAAAAATTTAAAGATATGAACCCCGTAGGTTTATCTGACTGTAAATTTGCATTTAGCAGATACAGTGGGAAGAAAGAGACACAAGTATGATTGTCAACTTTAAAATGAACTGCAAGTTAGACTATATACTGCTAAACGTAAAATTATTTATACAATCATGAATTATAATGTTATGATAAATATCGTAAATGGACAAATCAGATACCTCTTCTTCTACGAACAGTCTCAGCTTGATTCCTTTTAGTTTAAAGAAGCTGTCACATAACACTTTTAACTTGCCAACCTAACATCACACAAGGACTTTAATTAACATTAGTGACATACTTACAAATTTATATCATAACAATTCCATAAAATATGTACAGTAGTAGCTAAAGATGTCTAATTTACATATACGTACAGTAGTAGAAAGAGGCAATTTTTTCATCAATGGCAACTTTTCCCCCATTGAAGCTCCAATACATTTCAAGGTAATACCTGCAATATTAAACATCAAACATAAATATGAGTCCTTTGGTGCGTGCAATCCATGTGTTAAAAAAATTGTAATGTTTGCAAGTTCAATTATATATCGAATTTCCAATTGATTTTAGCTATGACTGGACTTGCACTTGAGATCACATTTTAAGAGCATTTTGAGATGGAAAATAAATGTTAATTTGCTTCTTGACTGAGACTCGAACTCGTCGCTTAGAGCATTTTGGGAAGTTCGCAGTCAAACCAAGAAAGTGCAAATCTATTATAATTGTCATTAAAAAATGATATAAAATAATTTAACCCTGTGGTAATTATATATCAAATTTCCAATTATTCTTTGCTGTAACTGGGACTTCACTTATGATCACATTTTCATTTAAAGAATGTTTCGAGATTGAAAATAAATGTTAATTTGTTTTATGACTAAGATTTGAACTTGTCGCCTAGAGCATTTTGGAACGTCACCATCGAACCAAAAAATTGTGAATCTATTGTAATTAATTAATTAATATTAAGAAAGGATATATAATAATTTAACTCCACAGATTGTCCAATTGGCATATAGCATAACCAACTGATCAAAGATCACATGTTCAATACTCACAACCTGGCAGCTGTCATTTACAAGCGCCAGTTTAGTTCTCCAATATTTCAATTTTTTTTTTAGTCATACTAGTAAGAATTGCTTGAACTTTTACCAACAAGGCCAGAAGCCATTTTCTGAGATCCTGCAGGACCATTTGACGGTTTTTCATCATCAATGCCATGTACTGACTTGAGCTCCAAAAATCTGTGTTAACAAAATACTGAGCGCTCAGAATTACAGTTATTTTAAGTATTAAATAAACAGCTCAATAACCATGTTACTAAAGTGAAAAAATTGCAACAAGTAGGTGATATTACAGATGATCAGTCCATGAATCACATAAAGATAACTTCATCCTAAAACACCAAAATTGTTATTATGCACATCCAAATATATGCCACGGCCTTTTCTTTTTTAAAAAAAGGATAATTCATTAGATATACAAAACGCAAAGATGGGTTCTTATATATAGCAGCTTTATTGTCATAATAGATCACATTCATAAAATAATATTATTGTAGGAAGATAATTTAAAAAGTGTATAAATAGAGATGAAAATATGTAAAACATGTTATCTGGTTTGTTACACGAAGTTTCCAATCATGCCCCTATTTTAGGCATTCACCCGTGAAATATATTTAAAAAAATAAACTGAAGCACCGGTTCAAGGAAACCATTTACGACCCCTGATGCCATCAGTATTTTCCACATGCAGGTAATAAATGTGGTAGAAGATGAAGAGAAAAAACTGATCTGAAGTTGAAAACGCTGATACAACATACAATCACAATTTTATTGGCTCGACATCAAAATAACATCACATAATTTTCAAACAACTTGTACCCATAAAAAAACATACCTAGGGTGCAGTTTGATTTCCTCATCACCTGATCGCAATTTACCGATGACCAAACGTACATATCTGCAGTAGAAGTTTCAGTAAAATTCATACAACCAGGATCGTTTTAAATTGTAAATAGATAAATTATGTTTGAGTCGGTAATAATGTATGTATAAAGCAAAATAAACAAGATGCTCATTTAATCATTTATCACGTGGTTGAGTCCTAAAATCATTAAATTATGAATCAAAAGGTTTCCCTCCATTTGTCCACCAGCTCAATTAAATACATATCCTGTTATAAATTTGGGCTACATCTAGTTATTTATCCAAGGAATTCTGTCAACATCAATAACTGATCATGCACAAGTCCACACATCCATACTTCAGATTTCCTCAGAGCATCCCAGCAGGGGATAGGTAGCTTTCTACCTCTTTCCCAGATGGCATTTATGCTAACCCATTAATATAACCTCTTTCCCAGATGGCATTTATGCTAACCCATTAATATCCCAATAGAGGTATGGAGCAAGAGTAGCAATCGGACCCTAATCTGAACATGGACCACCAAAATATACACATAGAACTGTTTTATTGATGCAAACAGGACCCACAATACTAAAACTGTCAGTAGATGACAATATAAGGCTTATCCAAGTTTCTGAGCATGGGTAAGTAAAACTACTAAGTAGCTGAATTTTGCTACAGGATAGCTGAATTTTATTACCCAGTAGCTAAAAATTGGGTAATATAACTCAGACAATACATCAATGGGGTAGCATGTGAGTATCAATACTCACAAAACTACTCCATTGGGGATGCTCTCAACGAGGTATCTTACTCCAACCCTCAAACTTACTCCAACCCTCAAACACTATAGTTCTTGAGAAAAACATTCGTGCACCTTAACATATGCAAAACAGTTTGTTTTAAATATGTAAATTTAATATGAGATTTATTCGTGCATCGTTGGATACAGATATTTTGTGTGGACGTTTGGTTTATTAACCAAATTTAGAAAGAAAAAAAATCTCTACTAGTTGTGTAAGATTGTGTACATCTTGCCTATCCTGGACCCCATTCAAGCAGAAGTCTCAGTGCTAGGTAGAGAATGATGAATAATAATTCATGCATCTTTTTAGTGGGAATCTAAGATAAGATCAAGAAAATTCAAGCGATCTTAACACAATGTTACTGTTCTTTCATTGCTGCTCAAAAACGAGAATAATATTTATAAACATATGACGGAATTATTTTAGAAATTTGAATGAACTGAGAATGTGTAAGGTGTCGAGCTGATGGAGATCTGTTTTTATTAAGGGTGCATGACATAATCTTAAGTGGTCATCCACAAAAATTAGAGGGGATAACAATATCTTATGCTAAAGTCCAATTTAATAAATTAGAAAACAAATCCATTATTTTAGGATATTCAAGTGTTTATACACTTCAAGCCTGGTCACTAATCAAAGGCTATACCATAGTTATTAATGGCGCACGGCGCAAAAAGACGCAAAGCCTCTCCGGAGACTTGACGCACGACACGGCAAATGGCGCGTGCCTTTTTAACTTTCTGCGCACATTTAGAATTTTTTTATAAATTTAATATATATAATAATAAATTTAAAAAAAATCAATATTTTGCTAAACATATGCAACAAAGATTTTTTTTTGCATTTTCCAAAAAAAAAATCATCAAATATAATATTATAAACATAGAATTTCAAGTATAATAGTTTTCTAAAGCCAAAATCCAATATAATTAAACATATTACTGATAAACTAGAAATCTGAATATTATTTAGTAATTATATTTTCCAAAACAATGTCTGCATCATCAGATGCATAAGCTTCAGCATCTTTATCATCCATCTCATTTAGATTTGTTTCTTCTTCGTAAAAAATGTAAAGGAGCTGAAGTGCATGTTGAAAAATCTCTCGATGTAGATGTTTTTCTACTCGGATATCTAGCTTTCTCTACTCCTACAGCTCTGGAAGCAACACCCCAAGTCAAGTCATTACTATCATCATCATCAAAAACAAGCTCATCTTCAGCATCGGATGCATCATCCATATTTCTCGTTAATCATTCATTGCAATCATCAATATCCTTTAAGGATATTGGATCAACGGTGTCACAGATGTTGTATTGTACCTTCTATTTAATGCTCCATAGTATGATGAATACTAATTTTTATACAGTTTGGATTATACAAAATGAAAAACAAATTAAAAAACAATAATATAATGAAAATACACGTCCTTTTGCGCCGTGCGTCATTTTTGTGGCATGCGCCATTTGCGCCATTCACCGCACCTTTTCATGTGAGCCGCGCCACAAGGAAGAAAGGCGCAAACGCCGTGCCGTGCTGCGCGCCTTTCATAACTATGGGCTATACAGATTTCACCATCACAGCTCTGATCACTGCAGTCTTTACAGATTTCAGTTAACCCATAGCTATTATAAAGGAATTCACAAAGAAATGAAAATCTAACGATTAAAATGTCAAAGAGATCGCAATGATGCTAAAACGAAACCAATCACTAGTTTTGAGATGTGTAGAACAATGTTGCAATTGTGGCTAAGTACAGATATTGATACCAGAAAAACAGCCTCAGGCATGAAGCTAAAAAACCAAATTTGTCATCAGTTTTTGGATTTAATTGATCAGAAGATACATGGGGTTGATATAGGCGGTTTCAAAAGAAATACAACAGGGAGACATGTGCCTGTTAAGCTGTTACAGAGTATTGCATACAATTAGCTTGAATTTTGGGAGCATCTTATATCCATGTGTCATGAATACAGAAACACTAGTGTGTAACCCGAGCATTGCACAAGGTATGTTTTATAAATATATTTAAGAAATTGAATTTATTATGCAATATATGGTGAATTTGTTAAGATAATCGAGTTATGTACTAAACTTATTGTTTTTTATTATGTAACTTATGTTATGTGATTTATGTATTTTCATATTTGTGTAAAAAAATAAATTGTTTTTTATAGATAATGAGTTAAATACTGATTTATTATTTTTTAGCATTTAGTATTTGTTAAGAAAATAAATAAAAGTTAGTATTCTTAGTTAATTTTAAAATTAATAAGATGGATATTTATATGCATAGATTTTCTATTTTAACATTTTGTTTAGTACATTTGTTTAAAAGATAAAAGATGTATCGATTGAATTTCAAATATTGCTTGAAAGAATGAAAACCACCTTAAAATGAAAGTGTAATACTAATGAATCTGTATATTTTATGGTTTAAAGTTTTTGCAGTTAATATCAACATCAAAAATAAGTATATTACATTACCAAAGTGATAACTAAAATATTTATTTAACGACGAAAAGGAATGTCAATTAAAAGAAACGTTATATATTGTATTCCTATTTTAAATATGTAAAAATTGATAACTTGGTTTTTAAAACATTGTATCCTACCTTAATAATTTTAATTCATAACAAAAAAAATCAAAAAATAATAAGCATCCACCTCAAACGGACAATAAAATACAAAAGAAATATACATCTAATCAAAATGTTGCACACTTATATCCATTAGTTAACGTAAATTATGAATATACATAACTAAAACTTGATATTTTCACAAAACATATTAACTGGAAATATTTATTGTTTTTCAAAATTACAAACTACCGTATTCATCACTTATCATTAATTTAGTGTCATTTTTAACAAAAAAACTATTAGTGTTAAAGAATTCACTTGGTGTACAAAATTTAAAACGAAAAAACGTGTATGTGTGTAATTATATGTCTCTTTAAGAAAGAAAAAACTGTATATGTCTGTTTATAACGAAACACCAATTTTAAAAAGAAAATTTATGATGCTTTCCTTTGTAATAAAATACTAATTTTAGGAAGAAAAAATTATGTAAAGTTGAACGTAGTACAATGTAATAGAACTAAAGATAAATTTGTATATAACCATGGATTTTAAGTTATATGGATTTGAATGAAATATTAGTTTTACAAATTTTGTCCATATAAGTTTGGTATACATGCATTGAATTGTTATTTTATGACTTTAGATCATACAATAAATATTAGTTAATTGGATTTATTTCATATAAGTTCAAATTTTAGATCACTTAACTAATTTAAATATATGGACATGAATGTAAAATGATATGATAATACCTAGAGAATTTTGTAAATAATTATAAAAATTATCATTTGTTGATATTTAAATGTAAAATGTTAATGAAGAAAATTAATAGAATTTTGTAATAATTATAATAATGATAAATTGCAGGGATTTGAAAATAAAATGTAATTAGAGGATTAAGGAGAAAGCTAGAAATTCCTAGAATCAATGACAGCGGAAAAATCTTCAGCTTTACTATTATTTAATAGATTTGAACATCAAAAACCCAGATGTTTAGTTTCAATGATTTACTGGCATATGATCAAAATAATCTTTATTCAGATATTCAGAATTCACAACTTACTGAGAAAGTGATTTGTAAAAAGCATGAAGAGTGCAAGAAATATTTTTTCAGTACATAAAATGTACAAGGATAAACTCACCGGATTTCTGATTCCCTTCGCTCGCGTGTGCTAATCTGGAAATGCAGAGTACATAAAAAACATCAGCCATTACACAACACGGCTAAAGATTTTATATAGCAGTAAAGAGTTAAGAATCATACCTCGCTTCCATTCAAAATTTTGACTTTTACTAAGCGGGCAATTAGTACAAATCTTGGGATACCACCTTTAGCGGTATCGGTAATTGGATTGTCAGAAAGCCTGATGTCCTTCAAAATAAATAAATTGTTACTATCAGGAATAATACACATATGATGTCCACTGTCAAAGCATAGAAGCTCCCCAAAGCGTTAATGCACAACAGGAACATCCAGAAGCATAATATTTTTTCAACTCTAATGAAGAAAAAAAGGAATCGGAAACCTTAAGCATACTGCATGTTGAAACCAAGTGAGTGGATATAGCAAACCGCATGATGTGGGGGTGATATTAAGGTATTTTTATGTATGAAATATATTTAAAGAGCTATATAAATAAAAGAAATGCAGCACCCCCACGAAGAGGTGGATATAGCTTTCACTCATGTTAATGTCCATAACTTTCACTGCATAGCTAGTTATAACTGTAAAAACGCCACCTTCCAAAATTCTACTTGTTATGTAAGTTAGAAAGCTCGCATGTTCTGGTACATCATTAATTTGATGTATGAAAATGTAGTTAAAAGCCAAATAACCATTCGTCTCTATTTTTACTGCAGTTAACTTCCTTAGCGTATGTTGTGATGTTTTCAACATGATTTGTGCATTGGATGTAGAAAAGATTCAAACTTGGATACGTATCCGATCGTGTAAAACCGAATGGAGTCAAGTAACAGCCAAAATCATCACTAATTACTATCGTGTACCCCCATCTAGCTTTATACATAATATCTGCTACAATATTTCAATGTGATCCGCTCATATGGTGTAGATAATATTCAAATGAAGAGGTGGATATAACCACAAACTCAAAAGGTTGCAAATATATATTTTTATCATGCATGCTTGTATTTTCTCTGAGCGCATACCGTGTATAGATTCATTATATATAAATAAATATATCGGGCAAGGATCGGCTAACCTCATTTTTGCTACACCTCACCCCCCGATATCAGCCACACAAGTTCTGAATTAAATAATAGAGAATAGAGTGAAGTGGTAAGAGAGAGAATATATTATTTAATTCGGAACTTATGGCTGATATCGGTGGGGATTTGAGGTGTAACAAAAATGAGATGTAGCCGATCCTTGCTCCCACACACATATATAGCTGAAAGTACATATTTTATCATGCATGCTTGTACTTTGTCTAAGCGCATATTTTGTGTGTGTACCAGAAGTTCAGAAATACGGAACTTAACATATCAAAATGCATATCAGAATGAAGTAAATGACTCAAGATAAGGGGCCCACCACCAAGCTTGGGAAGAGGTTGAGAGAATCTATGGAGAGAAGATCCTCGATCTCGTTGCATCCTGAAATATTTGTTGTCACTAATTAGTTACTCATCAGAAGTAACGATAAATGCATTCAGGATGTTAAAACATAAATTGCATCCATACGAAAGACTTGTCTCTGAAATTATGAAGACAAGATATACATTATTAACTAATATACCTAGAAGAAGGCACTGTAGATTTTGAAAGGGAACTGAGCACGCGTGCAACTCAGCGCTTTGTGCTAGTTTAGACTCTGAAATATTATCAGCAGGGTAGAATATGTGCTTTATTTTGTTCTTATTCAGATGAAGTTCTTCCAAGCTGAAAGAGGAAAAATAATGCATCATTTACCAATACAGAGGGAAAAGAAAGTGGTTGATCTCAAACTGTATCTCAACTTCCAACCTTTTCAGATGAGAGAGTTTAACAATCTCATCCCACGAGTTGATGCAATTGTTCTCTAAGTTTAAGAGACGCAATGAGCTAAAATTCTGCATGGTATTTGTGCTGAAAGCTGGTGGTGCGGGCTGTAAACAGAGGAGAAATATAGTTATTTCTTAGACAGTAAGATCAATTTTCTTTGGATTGCCTATCATGCTAAAGCATGATTATGTTTGAGTATATTTTCCTAGGGTCCACCATATATAACTACAGAATGTGAAACTTTATATCTCAGCATACTGATCAATTATCATGCAAACTGAACCTTTATCTCGGCGTGAAAATACTAAATCGATTTTGTTTATTACTGGAATAATGAATACCCATATATAACCAATTTCATATCCAACGATGGTAGTCTTGGTACCATAAATCTAAATTTTGGTATTCAGGTAATGGTACTGCAGATCCAAACTTTGGTATTCAGTTAATGGACTGGTGGTTAGAGAAAACTTTTTAGTAAGATTCACTTTCTGAATATAAACTGCATAAAAAGAAGATATAATATGCACACTTTGAGCTCATTCTTAAAACAATGCAAACTGTTGTGAAGTGCTTTTCAAATAATGATCCCAGAAATAACAAACCGTTGTGCTGCTTACCACAATAGTCACCAACTGATTTTCCATCAAATGGAGCTCTTGAAGTGCAGGAAGTGAGGGTTTAAGCTTCTCAACCTGATGCCATTTTTTTATATACACAAATAAACACAGTTTAGTTATAGAAGTAACAAAAACTGAGAGATCATAAACTAAAGGTGAATAAGATAAAATATAAAAGCTTGCCTCCTCCCAAGTGAGCCCACAGTGATTCAGAACCAATATGCGAATGTTTTTAACTGAAGGAAGTGCAGGGATGTCATGCTCCAACAAATTGTTTGTTAGGTTGAGAACTTCCAGAGCTGGAATAGCTTCACATAGGGAATTTATGTCCTGCATGAAAAACAATTTCAACATAATCAAAACAATAAATAGTTATTATTCTACTAAAGTATATAAATTGAGAATTTTACAGGTTACACAGACAAAAATAAACAAGTGACTTGACAATGCTGGTAATATTTGATGGCAACATACCTCCCACTTTGAAAGAAGATTTCCAGTCAAATCAATCAGCTTAAGATCTGAAGTAAGGTATAAAGAAATCCCTCGATGAGCAAATGTTGCAGAAGCTAAAATTTCAACCTACAACTATATACAGATAATCCCACGATAAACATGTTTAAAAGAACATGTTCAGCCAAAAAAACCCACTGGTTTGTCAACAACAACAGGTATTTCGATGAAAAAGAAGAAAGAAGCATATATGGAATTTATGGATACGAACCATACAAAGAAAGATTATTGTCGCTTCTGTATAAAGGAAAGGATGTATATGTATAGGAAATTGTACCACCTCGAGTAGCATCTAACCAACTGGCATTTATGGTTGAAGAGTGACTTGCAGTTATAATAACAGTGAGATCTAAAATTTCTTGATGAATTTAAAACCATAAAACTGGCAATGCAAATGTAACTTTTTGTTTCTTAAATTAGCTTACATGAGACAGTAGAGCCATTATAGAGAGCATAATTCAGTACTGTGGAAACTCTTTATGTACTTCTTATGTTTCATACATAAATATATTTTAAATGCCCCATATTTTTCTTGATCAAACTATATCCTTTAACTCAAGACGCCACATAATATTTCGGTTGGGCTACTTATAAAGTAGAAATCACATCAACATTCTTACAAGAAAATTTTTGAAGCTAAAAATTCAACTTGGTACATTAAAAACTGAAAATTTTCGAATAAAATGAGTTAAGGATTTGTTTCAACTAAAGCAAAAAAATATAGAAATTTAAATAACAATGTTATTTGAATCAACTGCAATTGAATTGATTGGTGCCTAAAAAACTCAGAAATTAAACATGATTTGTTGGATTTACGTTACAGAATTAAGAAAATCATTTCAGATGATATGTCCATGTACAGTAAATCCTTCTATTAAAAAAACAATTACTTGGAACTAGAGCACTAATCTCACGTGCATCGCCAATTCTACTAACTCCCATATACGAAAGAGTCGCACCAATCAACTCGTCAAAATTCTTCAACTTATCTTCAACTTTATTTTTACCAACAAGTTGTACTGATACACGCTTGTTCCTAGTTGACAGCACGTACATTTCATCTGCACAACAGTATAAGTTCAAAATTCAAAAGTAAGACCTTTACTTCACTGCAATTGTATTTTGACAAACTGGTAGTAGCTCCTAAAATTTTAGTATCAAAGTATATACCCTAAAGGTAGTTTTGTTAAGTTTTAACCTACCAATCTCACAAGAACATAAACCTCCTTTCAAAAGGAAATATGTATCATTTTGTCATATCGTTAGTGCCTGCTACTATACTATGTGCTAGGTATGTCACATGCACTATAAAACATACTTTTGCATTACATTTTTCTTAAAATGAATATCCAAAAGCAGACTAAAAAATATGTTGTAGAGAGTGTTTTATGTTTCCCTTTAGGTATTAGTATAGGGAAATAGGGAAATTTTCCACATTCATAAATTAAGCGTTTGAGTGTTTCAGAATGATCCCTGGAGTAAATGAACACCATCGGTCGAATTTTTGTTGGAATTTGATTTCGTATGAAGAAGTCACGGTCATTACAAATGGTAACCGAGTTACTAAACAGACAACCTTGGAGAACGGACCCACAAAAGAGCCTAGATCATCTGAATGTCACCAAATTTTAATATATGGAAGGAACATTTGGAATGTTGTGGAGAAAATTTGGTTGAATTCCAAGTTATAATGAATGAGATATCATCATTCAAAGGGAGCTTAGGTAAGTTGAACTATTGCTGAACCGGCTCATTCCACTTGGAGAACGGAAGAATATGGAGCGGTGAAGACATTAATGATCAAGAAGATGATTGGGAAAGTGGCATGGGAAGTGTATGAGAAAGATGCAAAAGACGAGAAGCGAATACTGATTCAACCATCCTTCTGACATCTAGAATTAAACTCCAGAATCATCAACCGGATCTCGGGCTCAACGAGCAATCGCTCTTCGGGTGTTTGCTAATTTTTGGTGCAAACTGGCATCAAGTTAAAGGTAGAACCCTCCAAGTTCCATAAGCTGCACATTTCAGCCTCCACTATAAATACACATCATTCCAAACTTGAAACTCTTTAAAATTACCCAAATGTCAATATTTGTGTCTATGCACTGCAATATTATTCAACATTCATGGACATTTAAACCTACTATAGAAAAATATCAACTGAGCGCTAAAAGAATTCATCTTAACTCAGGAAAAATCAAAGTTCCTAAAATTCCATAAGTTACTCACTTCAAATTGAGTATTTTCCTAGGTTATCCAAAATTAACTACTTACATTTAACGAAATCTAAAAAGATATTTCAACCTTTAAATTACATTCTTTATATACCTTCCTCCTCTTGAGTTGAGTTACTTCTGTATCTCAACAGAAGAGCTTCAATAAAGGAGATCCCAGCGCTTACATTTTTAGAACGAACAAAAGAGCCAGACTTATCGGATCGCCCGTTGAAATATCTGCACCCATTAAGCGACCCATCGTGTTTTCCATCGTTGTCATCCCAATCTACTCCGATCCAGGTACCCGAGTAGTCCGTCACGGGTCCAATGTATCGGATCGTACCCTTCCGGTTCGGATTATAGGATTGGTGGATCCTCTGCCCGATTTCGAAGTTCGACGGTTCGTTGTCTGCCATAAAAAGTTATCGGCGAGTGAGACCAACTCCAACCGATCGCTACTTTTGTGATTAAGGAATTAGGCAATGAGCACCTCCAGCCGATCACTATTCTTCGCTCTCAATGGAGTCCAATTTGCTATTCAGAAGAGCCTATCTGAGGATTCATACTGTATTGGTGTTTCTCCTTTTTTAGGGGAAAAGGTGATTAATCAGGGAAGGGTTTAGTGATTGAACTAGGATGGACACATGTGAAGATGCTGGGAATACCAGCGAATAAAGCTACAATGACCGAAAATGGATGACAGAATGATGCGGATCTAAGAACGAGAATGACAGGAATTTCGGGTAAACCATACTTTCCGACATTTGATTTTAATGCACTGCGTAGTACTTTACTTCGTTAGTAGTTTAGTTTATGTACGAAAATATTATAAGTTCCTTTGTAGCTGGTTGTAGAAACATTGGTTTACAGTTTTGTCGTCCACGAGTTGAAGGATCATGCTGTCACAAGGCAGCTGCTAAGGGCATTCACAACCCTAAGGTCAGCTAATAATGTCTGATAAAGTTGCATGGGCAGATTTTCTCTGCACGCGTTAATAATAAATCTCGCCATACAAGTTGTCCGACATTTATAATGTCGAATAACTTAGTGACTGCCAAGGTCCCTTTAATGACCCTGACAGTCAATGGTGTGTCAATTTTGAGCTTACCGATCTCTTATTGGAGGTCAGTCATCAAGTGACTAATCCCCTATTGGAGATGTTCTAACATTGGGTGCTACAGTAAAATGAATTGAATAAGGTATGTTCGCAGACTTATTTTGGACTGCTCAGATTTGCGTCGCATTAGACGCGCGACGTGTTAATTGTGGAGCCCACTTCAACGTACCGTTTAGGTGAACCGTTGAGAGTGAACGGTTGGCTTCGACACATCCGATGCACCGGACATCATCGTCTTTTCCCAAAGGTCAGCTCTCCCCCTCTTTATATGCTTCCTCCTACATCATCTTCACCAAATCACCATACTTAAATTCAAATATTCGGTTATTTTTTGCAAATCTACATCAGTTTTATGAGGTAAAATTTTTCATGTTTGTGTTTTTCGAATTAATATCTACCTCTATTATTCTCGAATTGTTTTTCTCTTGAAATACCGACCTATGAATTTTTTGATTCTTCTACTCGTCACATTATAGACTGGATCGAGGAACAGACGTTGCTTTTTATCAGCATTGGATATGCTAACATCAGACCTCAAAAGGTCGAGTTGCCTATTGGTGCGACGAAATAATCGACGCATTTAACAACCTGATGGGCATCGAGTACAACTCCAATTAGATGAAAAACAAGTTCAACAACCTTAACTGTAACGGGGCCCCTTGGAACCGGCTGTTGTAGATTGAGTGCGACTTATATAATGTGGAGAATGACACCATCGGAGAAGATAACGAATGGTGGGACATGGCTGCTAAAAGATACAAGAAATTCAAAGTTTGCTCGCTTGTGAAATTCAAGGAGCTGTGGAAAAGTGCAATCGACGATTTATGTTTAATGATAATAAATTTTTTTGTTTAACATGTTTGTATAGTTTTGTATATTTATTGTTTTTTTAATAAAATATTGGTTGTGGAAAAGCTTCCTTTCGGTAAAATAAAAGGTTGCATGTACAAACAAAATGAAAGAATTAAAGATCTAAAGCAGAAATATATCAATACGCAATCTGAGGCTGTATACATGAAAAAAGGGAAATAAAAAGAGAATAGAAGCAAAGAATTATATACAAAATCAAATGATATATTTTGAAAAATACAACATAATTTATTTTCTATTATATACGGATTTTATTTTCTATACCGGAAAACAAACTATCCCACAAATCAATAGCTTCCTCGGTATCCTCTGTAGGATCGATTTCACCCTAGAGGGGGGTAAATAGGGTGATACTATTAATTATAAAAATTTATCGTGGAAGTTTATATAAAATAATGCCAACACAGATATATCAAAATTATAGCAGAACAGATAATAGCAGAATAATAAATGCAGAAATAGAACGACACAGAATTTACCCATCTTCGGCAAACTCTGCCTACGTGTTGCCCCTAAGGTTTCTACTAGAAATTAAGCAGTCAGACGCTTACACACGTAAACTCTCGACACCCGCTATCGACTAGCCTTAATTCTACACTCAAAACCCTGCCACAACTCAACCACTGAGTTGCGAATTCTCAAACTACGCCACGTAGTTTGTCCCCTAGTCACACGACTAGAGATTACACAGAAGTTTGAAAGGAAAATACAATTTTAAAACAATTTTAAACAAAACAAAAACCCTAATTAAAAAATTATAAGCCTTATAATTATAACCCAATACAAAGGCCGGCCCAAAGTATTGTTCCTCTTTTTCTTTTATCGGCTCGTTCCTTTGCGTTTGTGATAATGGCGGCTCTTTTAGCTCGTTCGTTCGTTCCTCTGAAATTAGGGCTTCGTGTTGAAGTCGCCGGCTTTTGTCGATTTGATTGATGATGCTTCGATTTCTTCTTTCTCTCTGCCGATCTCCTTCGGCTACTCCAATTCGATCAAATTCGAATTAATATTGGTATGTTATTTTCCTTTTGCTTTTCTGGTTGATTGCTTGAACCCGATCGATGATTCGAGTTATTGGTTATTTTTTGCCAGTTCATCTTGTACTCGAATTGTTATTTTTTTATTTGCCGATGATGTTAATTGCTTATATAGGATTAGAATTCATATTTCTTCGTTCATATGCATTTATTTGAATTCGTCTGTAATTCTGCTCGGCCATTCAATATTGTACAGATGCGTGTGATGATTTCTGACCTTTTCAATTTCGTATAATTTGTTGCTTGATTCACACGGCGTTGATTTTGAAGTTGCGATTTCTTGATTACCACGGCATTGAATTCTCTGGTACTTTGACTTCGGTCACTTTGATTTTGTGAAAATATTTTGAGTTCGGCACTGTCTTGATTTGAAACTGTTGTTCCATGATTTTTTGAACTCGTTTTCGACTGTGACTTCGGCATTGCTTTGAACTGCAGTTTGAAATCTCCTTTGTCTTTGTTTGAACTAGCTATGTCACTTGCTTATGCTGGTATTGTTTCATTTGATATAGATATGTATGTGTATATATATACAAGTATACATGTATACTTGTATTTGTATTGCTTACTTGTCTCGGCTTTGGATTTGTTCGAACTTGTCACCATGGTTTGTTCATCTCTGCTTTATTTCTGTTGCACTTAGTATCACTTGTTTGTGCATCTCCTTGCAGTCAAGTGTGTTCATCCCTGTAATGTCTTCAACATGTTGCTTGTAGTTGCCTCTGTTGGTTCATCATTCACTATACCAAAAAGTAGTTTTGGTGGCGCAAATGCGCAACCATAACTTATGGTGGCGTTTTAGAGAATGCCGTCATATGACATGCAACTAAAAAACTAATATCTTTGGTTGCGTTTTTGTAAACACCGTTATAATGTGCCTTATTGCGATGGCAAAAAAAGGCCACCGTAAATATATTTTTGTAGCATGTTGAAACGCCACCAAAAGTGATATTTTTTTAAACATATTTTCTCCGTAGTATTTTCTAAACGCCACTAAATAGACGCTGCTATAGATTGATCATTTTAAAGGCTGTATATTTCACAGCAACAATACTTTCTTTGTTGCGTTTTTTCTGCCATTATATTTTTTTCGTAGCGTTTGATAAATGCCACTAAATATTTTTGCTTTTCTTTGTCTATTTCTCACATTCTGCTAGCTCGTTCACTCTCCAATTCACTTTATTCATAATTTATATTAAACAGTAATAATAAATAGTTCAATAATAAACAAAAAATACATGAATAAATGAACTACCGTAAAAACAAGTAGTGCATTATCATACATTGATACAGAAGTAGTACATAACCGTACATAGTCACACAATTGGTGCTAACAAAACGTTTGTTTACCCATAATTCATTGTTAAAGCTAGCACCATAAAAGTCCAACATTGCTCTCTTCAAAAATCCAATGTCTGCACAAGTGAAATTACAACATATAGTCAAACAATTATGTTAATTCATAAGACTTCAAATCTAATATCAAACAACTACAACATTGTACAAGTATATCATACTATTATTTATAAAATTTAGTTAACTTAAACTTAGTTAATTTTATAAAACTTGTTTAATTTTAATAATTAATTTTTATTAACTTAGTTAACTTAATTGACTTATTATTACTACTATTATCATTAAAACTTAGTTAACTTAATTATATTATTATTATTGGTTAACTTAGTGGAATAATCAAATTATTTCCATTAGTTGTGCATGTTAGGTTCCTTAATTTACATGCACAACTAAGTTAATAATTTTTAATTAATCCCAGCAAGTAAATCATTAACCAAGCTAAGTTAAGGATATAAATGTGCACTTATTACCTGGAAAAGCTTTATAGATCTCTATGGAAAATTTGCCATTAACCCCAACCACCTCGACCAAAGACTTGACACCTTCAAAATGATCGGCGGCTCTTTCATAATGACTTTAGCAACTGCATTAGAATCGACTTCCAGACCCGTCTACAAAAATACAGTTGTGACCAAAACGATGCATATCAAGAACTAATAGCTAAATAAATAGAGTTCAAAAATTAATAAACATTGCCTAAAACGATTTTCAATTGTAACTTGTTAATATCCAATTTGAATCTATTTAGAAGCCCGAGCGCTCTGAATTTGTAAACGGAAAGGGCTACTACCTAAACGAATTATCAGCTAAAGGAAATCAAAGGTGATGTGGTTGAAGTTGTAAATATGCAAATATAATAAAACAATATAAATGATGAGCGCTGCTAATAGATAAAACAATAAAATAAATCTCATGGTTAATGTTTACCTGCATTTTTGATAGTTAAGGAAACTCCAATGCTGAGAAGCAATTTGCATAAGTGTAACAGCAGTAGAAAGTAGAAAATAGGTAATTCATTAGAAGCAGAACTGAACCAAGCATCATAAACTGAACCACTATGCCAAAGGAAACTCTTGACACTGAAAGAAGAGAAGAATGGCCGTCTTTGGTAGCCTAGACTTCATATTCTCCTATTAATTCTCGGTCAATGGACAAGTTTAGGTAGACTATAATGGCATCATCTGATTGATGTGCTGCCATTTTGCAGATTGTTTCTCACAGCCATGCATTCTGCCCACACAAAGGTATAGCTTAGCCTTTAAAAAACAAGAAAACAAAAACACAAAACTTTTGTTAATCACAATTCTCGAGCAAGATTCTAACAATGGAATCAAGCATGCGTGAGTTCATAAAACATTCAAAATCTTGGAATTCCAAAAATAACAATGCCTTCTTGCACCTATAATTCAAACAAACTGTCAACCACCAACAAATTTCACAATTCAACATCTGTCAACACAACTTCACAATACCACAACTGCATCTACAAAACCATCTGCACCTCCCATCACCACTGTCTACCATCCCTCTTCACATACAAACTTCCTCTGTTACATACAAACTACCAATATTGTTCTTCCATCTCCACTCGTCATCTTCACCACAACATTCCCTGACCACCTGCTACACATTTTTTTATCAACATTCATACATTTGTGACATCTGCACCATACATACAATAGTCTTCGTCTCAACATCACATACATTTCTGCCATCCCCTGCAACATCCCCTATATCTTCACACTGCCTTCGAACATATAGCAACCCAACCATTCTCCCATTACAACTGCACTTCCTTGCCAAACTCACCATCATTTTACTGCCTCAATCAATATTCCCACTGACTTCACTGTCAAACTCACCTATTTCACATAACATCCTCCACTTCAACTACACCTTGATAACAACTACTCAACCCACACATCAGTCTATCACTGCTGCAAATTCCACCTGTTCAATCACTCCTCCTACCATCCCCCTGTCTTTTCCACAGCAACCAAAGGAATACAAACCCACTATGGTTCGAACAAGCCTCCACTACAAACATCTCTTCACTTTAACACGTTCAATTCATCATACCAGTCATCCAACAAGGTCCATATACATCAAATATCCAAAACACATCACTGCCAGTGTCCTTGCTTTCACAATCAAACTGCTACCCACAAATCCGAACTCCTCACAGCCGCATCCCCATAACCGCAGCCTTATCCTCCTCTTCAATGTCCAAACAAAATCACAGAATCCCCTAATTCAAACAAGCACCCAATCCCCTGAATCGACTTCGGTAACAACGAACCACAGTAGCCATCTCCATACTACACTGCTACCAAAATCAAACGAACCCAAATCACTACGCGACCACTCCTGAACACTGCAATCACCCAAATTATAATGATTTTTTGTTACAGATCTTGTCAATATACATTGACGGCAAAATAGCAGTCAATAACAAGTTGCATGCTTAATAGGTAATAAAACAATGCAGTAAATTAAATGAAAACCTATTAAAATCATGTCACGAGAAGCTGAGCCAACACCTGTCATTCAAGAAGATTTCCTTACATCCATAAACTTTGAAATTCAGGAAGCTTTATAATGTTTGATAAGCTTAAGCACCTGTCAGTATCAGGGATCAATAGATATTTGTAAGATATAGGTTGAATTATTAGTTGACATATACAGATTTTTGAATTCACCTATACTCACTTGTTTCACAGCTTGTACTCATTTGTTTTAGCACTCAATATTCACTCACTTCGGAAGTTTTCTTTATCTCTCTTCGGCGTAGCCTTTCAGCTTTGTGTGTCCTTATTTATTCAAAGTAGTACCTATAACATTTTGCTCTAATAGCCATAAAATAGCCACTTAGCCTCTCTGCATCTCATCAAACAAATTTCAAATTCGGCCACAAATTCATATTGCAGTTACACAGATCTCTGGATTGCACTATGGCTGTTGTTCATTGTTAGCTCATGCATTTGTAGACCAGCATTACTTTGGAGTTCGATCCTTCGTGCATTTGTAGTATAGAGCTCGATAACCAGTTACCATCCTCAGCAACAAGTTTTATAGTTTGACCTCTCATTTATTGATCTTGTGGCCAAGCCATCATTCACTACTCGTCGCAACAATCATTCTGCAACTCTCCAACTCAGCAATAAGCACTATCTCGTTGTATTATTGTTGTTGTTCACTCAGTTGTAGTTGAAGTTTCATATTTCTCTCTGTTCATTCTCTATGTTTGCACATAGTCCTGAGCAACACAATTAGTCGACATCCTCTCATGCACTAGTCATGTTGCCTAGGTACCATTATATACTCATCGGAACTTTATTATCCTGCAACCCACACATCAGAACTTGCCTGGCAACTTCACACATCGCCATAATCTTATCATTTCTAAAAGCAATAAGGCAGAACATAATTTGAAGTTATTTATCATAATCAATGTATATATATTATTATATTCCATACTCTATTTATCCTTTTGGTCGATCACTATATCTGCCATCAGCAAATGTTGAAACATATGTTAAGCTTGATGGAGAAGCCAAAACATGGCTATCCATTCACGAATCACAAAATACTTGACGTTGCCTCCCTACATTAGCATAGATAATTGAGGGACTAGTATTGTGTTTACTTATTGTTAAAGATTTTCACTAAGAACGACCATTGAAATTATTCATTATGGTCATAATAAGATGAGAATATGTTAATTTTGGGTCTCAATATTTGGTAGAATATGAACAAGTTTTATGGTCAGAATAAGATAACGTAAACTGTAAGACTACAAAACAAGCAAATATGACCCTGAAATTGTTTTCAATAATAAAATGATATAAACCATAAGAATACAAATATAGACCACCTTTATGACAATAATTATAAACATTGATCACATACTTCTGTAGCACAAACTACATTGCAATTCCCCTTGCTTCGATCTAAATCAAGGGGGGTGTAGCCATCATCATTAATCACAAAGGGATTAGCTGTCATATCAATAATAAACACTTGTTAAGCATAGATATATGATGTAGTTCAAACAAGTGCAAAGTGTTGTATACCTCCACTAGAAAGTAGTTGATTTACAGTTTGGTAGAGTCCTCATTTTGCAGCATGGTGCAAAGCAGTTCCAGCTTGAGAACCTACAGCACGTAAACAATCAGGAAGAGATTGAGGCATTTTATTCTCAAATGCTACCGCTTCACACTAGCTAGTTAATCATATATAGAGTGTGAAATTACATTTTAGTCAATGCACATCAAATAAAATAGCACAAGGAAAAGATACTGTTGATTACTCTCCTTAGCAAGCGTTTTCCTTAATAATCTTATTACTCTACTTACTCTTAAATTTCATGTCTGTAGAAGAAACATTATACATAAATTCATGATGTATACATATAAAGTCTTCATTCTATTCTTAGATTTTGTCATATAGACATTTAGCCAAATAAACAGTAGGTGCTCATTGTAGACAGTGTACTTTATAAGACAATCATAGTCTCACAGCTCTAAGCTCTAAGTTAATCGAACAAATGCAAACTGAAAGTATATCAACAACATATAGGAAAAATGGTAGTTATAGCATTAATCAAAACTTTATCAACACTAATCAAATCGGGCCTCAAGCAAGCCAATGTTAATGATGTTTTTCCTTTGTTATCAATCCACTACAGCACAAATTAAAGGCTACCAAAATTAATAAACAACCAAAAATTGTAAATCAGTTTAAGTTATAGTAAAAATTGAATGCAATCTTTACCTCATCTTATGTTGACCATAAAACTGAATGCAATGTTTACACTTATGATTTCCCAGGTGACAACAATCTCTCAAGAGGTAAAGGCACTCGATATTAGGCGACGACATATACAATTTGATGGCAACAGCACGAACTCCTCTACAGTGGCAACGAACTCATTTTTCAGATCTCGATGACTACTCCTCTACGGTGGTTCAAGATTCCAACCGAACTTCGACTTTAAGCAGGGGCAACAACCTCATCATTTGGTGTTATCGTGATCGATCGATTTAGGATAACATGAAGAAGGAGGAAATTATTTAAGGTAGGGGAGATAGATGAATAATGTTTAAGAAATGGATATTATTCTAGGACATAATTTTTGTGTATAATTGAAGTAGCGCGGCGAAACAAAAAACAGGCGGGCAAGCTGAATTTTTTTCGGTGGCGTTGAAGCTTAATAAAATATAACTGAAGATTAAGTATAGTTGAACTTAGCCTTAAACGCCACCAGTACTAAATACAGGTTTTCTTGTAGTGATTGTTGTTGCTCTGTTCACTACAGAAGATTTTGTTCATTTGCATGTGTTGTTTGTTTACCACTTGGTCATGCTTTTCTTGTGTGGTCAGTTCCACTTGTTGTTCTGATTTGATGTACTTCATGTTGTTTGTATATATGTATACAAGTGTGCATGCATTTGCTTCACTATGCATATATATGTGTTGTCTGGTCTGGATTTGTGGCCTTCATTGTTGAGGCTACACTTGTGCATTTGATATTTGAGTCAGCATTGTTTAACTTGGTTAGTGTGCACTTATATACTTCATGGTTGTTTTTGCCACTGCCTGTTAGACTGTCGTGTATATATGTATGTTGTATGTGTTGGTTTGGGTTTCTCTGCATTGTGTTTTGGTTATGTTTTCTTGATGTTGTTTTGGTCGACGCTGAATTTTGATGTGTTGCCACTTTGATTCTGCCTGGTCGGTTTCATTTATTGCATTGAGCTCGAATTCATACATGCCAGGTCTGGTTTATTATTTGCCTTTATGCCTTTACTGGTTCACTGGTCTGTTTCATTTAAAGTTTGCATCGAGCATTTTCACTTGTACTTGGCAATTTTGTATTTCACCTGCGTTGAATCCAGCTTATAGCTCAAGTTTGACCTTGTGCTCGTGTCGTGACTTTCACTTGAGTTGAACCCGACTTTTGATTTAGGTTTGACCTTGTGCTCACCTGTCCCTTTAATTTTATCAAGTGTATATATCGGTGTGCATGGCCTTGTGGCATGTACAGTGATACACTGTGCATGTCGTAAGCTGTTCGTGCATGATGAATTCAAATTTAAATGATGACGAACAACCCAATAACTGAGGCATATATTATTTTCAAAATCTACATTTTATTTTATACTACAAAAATATTTCCTTTTCAATTTTACTGCGTCAATATTTATTTTTTCAGATTGCTCAGATACTGGATTCAATTTGAAATAAAGTTGAAGATAAATACGAGTAAATGAACGATATGTAGTGAGGTGTATTTGTAAATTAGAAATTGTGATGTAATCAAATTTGTATTTGTAATTGAAATTGTATATATATAGTGAGAGTTCAAATTTGTATTATTCAAAGTTGTAATAAATATTTATTTGAATAAAAATATTTGTTTGAATATACTACTGTGTTATTTATTTTATTCAGCAAATATTTATTTAATTATGTGAAAAATAAAATAGTACATTAACAAATACATGTTAATGTGTGTGTGTATATATATATATGTTTATTATTATCAAACAAAAATCATATATTCGCGTATTCAACATCTTCTCTCATATATGTTTCCACAGCAATACATCTCCTCTGTAAGCCTATATAAACTCAAGAACATCAAAAGAAAAAATCATCAGATTTACGTACACTTCAATTCAATGTCTGATTATTGATTTCACCATCACTCAAACCAAATCAATTTCATCATCTTCCAAATAATCGATCACCAATCAATTATATTGATCAACCAAATTTCATCCACACATCTTTACACTCCTCCCATATTCACACAATCATATTTCAGAGCAAGTCATACTGAAGCCAATCTCTGGACCATCATCTCCATAGAACAGTCATCAATATAAACAACTCTACTTTCAATCAAAAAAAGAATGAACACGGTCTGACAAGAAAAGGGAGAGATATAAGGTCACAAAGTTAAATTTTCATCTTATTATCAATATAAAATTAGCCAAGGTTGATAATTAACTGAAACTTGTTCATTTTATAAAATTAACCATTATATTTAGAATAAGATATTATAAAATATCTATTTTATAAATTAAAACCTTTTTGAATCAGGCAACATAAGGCTTCAGGTCATCGGTGGGAACTTTCAAGACCGTGAGATTCAAGCAGCATCTCTTCACGACAGAGAATCCATGACCTTAGGCATCCTTCTCTTGAGCAACTCCAACCAGCAATAACTTCAACTCTTCCAAGCGGGCGACGATTTCAAGTTCAACTACAACAGCATCTTCAGTTGACCATGACAACACGAGAATCGGTGAATTACAATGCGATTATCAACAACGATATCTACTAGCTTACGGCATTAAAAAGCAGGAAAAGTCTAAGGCAGCGTTGAAATTTGCAGTGGAGACTTCATTGAGGCAGCGTCAAAATTATAGACGTCGTCTCTTAGACGCAGTGGCAATCGATCTTCGGGGGAGACGATTTAATTTTTTAGGGTTGCGGTGTTTTTTAAGGAATTGAATTTTGAGTGTGAACTAAAAAATGTGGGCCAAAGTTTCTTTTAGAGGAGATGACGTGGTGGTCACGTGATTTTAAACGGGGAGTTTCTTAAAAAAGTTGCTAGCTTCCTTGTTTTATTATTTTGACTTTTTAAATCTTGTTTTTGTTTGTTAAGCTACGTATTATAGTTTGAGGATTCTGTTCTCTGGGCACTGAGTTCAAGCAAAATTATTAAGCATGGAGTTAGAATATTTGTTAAAAGTGTCTTCAAGTTTACCATTGTAAGCGTTTGAATATTTAACTCTAGTAATAGCTTTGGGGCAATAGTAGACATTAGGCTAAAGCTAGGTATATCTTATGGTTTTTTTTTTTTTTTTTTGCATTTACGTTTTCGTGCTCTATTTTATATTTTATTAGTATTCACCCTCCCCCTTAGAGTATATTACTCGATCCTACAAGTTGTATTAGAGCATAGGTGCTAGGTTTACTCTACAAAACATATCTTCAAATAATACTTTCTCTGACATTCAGTCAACAGTTGGGTCATCCATGTTCAATGAGACTAATTATGCTTATTGGAAGGCTCGAATGAAAATATTTCTAATCTTTGTTGACTATAATGTTAGGGATATAGTAGAGACATGGTACACTCCACCTGCAATGATAATCAATGATGTTGAATTCCTTAAGTCCAAAAACAAATGGGATGTAGCTGATAAAAAATTATTTTCATTAAATGCTAAAACTATAAATGCTCTTATTTGTACTCTTGATAAAACCACCGTCGACTAATTCAAAAGGAGAAATGAAAGAAAAGGAAACGAAGAGTGTTTGCTGCAACTTGGGACGATAAAGAAGGTGAGAAGTGCAGTGATAGTGATGAAGCAAAAGAAAATCTATATTTGATGGGACATTCAACTCATAGTGATAGTGATGATGACTCAAGCGAGACATCGAACTATACTTATTAACATTTACTTTTAATGTGTCATGAACTTACTCGAACAATTGATGGTCTTAATCTTAAGAGCAAAAAATTAACATCTGAAAATGCTGAGCTTCTTCACATAAATGATAGGTTAGAACTAAACTTGAAAAAATTAAAGAAGTTCAAAACCTTAAATGTGAAAGTTGTCGGTCTTTAAATGGGGAGCTGGATGAATGCAGGACAAATCTTCAAACTCTTAAAAATTGAATTTTAGTTTTAAAGAGAAATGATGACGCAAAAAGAGAAAATTTTATTAACAGATGCACCATGCTTATGGAAGAAAACACACCACTTAAATCCAAAGTTCAAACTCTTGAATCAACCATTAATAAATTTTCTAAAGGTGAACAGTGATTGAATATGCTTTTGGGAAATCAACTAAATGCAAACAATAGGAAATGACTTGGTTTGGGTGAATCACAACACAATAGAGAAAATAGGATTAACAATGCCTATGGTAGAATTGTATTTTCGACATTTATAAGTTATGGTAAAATAGGACATAGCTTCGACAGATGTTGGTGTAGGAACAAATGCAAACATGTTAGACAAATTTGGGTCCCCAGAAGCTCTCTTAGTACATTTGGATTACTAAACTCTTTTGTTACAAATGTTGACCGACCTATGAAGTTTTCTAGGTCATCTTTTCTTCCTACGTGTAAGTATGTTGGCAGGTTAAGGAACAACAAAAATTTTACTTGGATTCAGGCTGTTTTAGACATATGACGGACAATAAATCAAAGTTCCTTAGCCTAAAAGATTATAGAGGTGGAAGTGTTACTATATATGATAATGGTAAATGTAAGATTGTTGGAAAATGCAAGCTAGATAATAAAACCTTCTTTTTTACTGATGTTCTTTATGTTTAAAATTTACTTCATAATCTCATCTCTCAACTTTGTTATAGAGCCATGAGCATAACTTTTGACGTTGATATGTGTAAGATCATCGACAAATCCTCGAGTGAGGTTGTGTATATAGGTCGGAGAAAAGGGAATGTCTGCACTCTATCATTTAATGATCTAACATTTTCTAAGTGGTTAGTGGCTAAATATGAGGAAGCTACCTTGTGGCATAAAAGACTAGAACATGCTAGCATGAGATTATTAGAGAAGCTAGAGAAAAAGGAGCTGGTCAAGGGGTTGTCGCATCAAAAATTAAAGAACGACAAAATGTGCAAAGCTTGTATGAAGGGTAAATTTAATAGATCATATTTTCAAGCTAAAAACATTGTGAGCACCTCTAGAGTTCTTAATTTGAT
Source organism: Allium cepa (assembly GCA_030765085.1). NCBI lineage: Eukaryota > Viridiplantae > Streptophyta > Magnoliopsida > Asparagales > Amaryllidaceae > Allium > Allium cepa. The sequence continues at coordinate 559,521,675 of CM060941.1, read as the reverse complement.
TCGTATGGATTTATTTGGTCTTAATGGTGTTGCTAGCTTAAGTGGTAAGAAGTATTGTTATGTATTAGTTGATGATTGCTCTAGATTTACTTGGTTCGTTTTCTAGACAAAAAATCTGAGATTTTTGATTATTTTTCAAAATTTGTAAAACTTGTCCAAAATGAAAAGGATGTTCCAATAATAACCATAAGAAGTGATCATGGTGGAAAGTGGGGGTGAGCATTCAGTTGGTTCGGACGGTTTTGAGGTAAATAATGTCAAATCGAATTGGAACCGAAAGAAATCAAAACCAAACCGAACTGAACAGAATTAATTTCGGTTAATTCGGTCCGTAACCGATTTAACTGAACTAAACAAGTATGGTATTATTCAAATGGTTGATTTACTCAAAGAAAAACTTAATTTTGTGTTTGTGGAGATTTTATTGAGTATTCCTTATGTTCTTAAGAAAATTAACTTATTTTCAATAGGTAACTTTGATTTATTTTTTTACAAAACCAACTGTCAATGTATTACAATGTTATAAATTTAGACAATATAATAAAAGTTAATTCGGTTAACCATAACCAAAATAAATTATTTTACAAACTGAATTCAAATCGATTTAGTTTCATAACCGAACCGAACCGACCGAAAAGAACCAGTTTGATCAGTTAATTCGATTATAACCGAATATTGCTTATCCTAGTGGAGGGTTTGAAATTGGGATTTTGAACATTTCTGTGAAGAAAATGGTTTAAACATGAATTCTCTGCATCACGAACACTTCAACAAAATAGGATAGTCGAAAGAAAGAATCGTACATTGCAAGGGTTAGCTAGATCAATGTTAAATAAATATAGTCTTTGTTTGTCATTTTGGGTAGTGGAAATTAATAATTCATGCCATGTAATGAATAGAGTAACGATGAGACCAATACTTCATAAAACTTCTTATAAATTATCAACTAGAACCTAACATTGCATATTTTAGTGTATTTAGGTGTCTGTGTTTGTTTATAATACAGGTGATCATCTAGGGAAGTCTGAGTCCAAAACAGATGAAGGAGTTTTTATGGGATACTCACCAAGGGGAAAAGAATCTTTAACAAACACTTGAAAACAATTGTGGAATTGATCAATGTGAAGTTTGATAAGTCAAATGCCGATGCAACCATAGAGAAGGACAAAAGTGAAGATGGCGACGATGGCACAAATGAAAGATGTGGTAAAGACAACAATAAAGGTGATCCGTGCACTGCCGAGGCTTCAACATCAAGTTGGAAAGTCTAGAATTTGAAGTTCAAAGCAAGTCATCCACCTGAATTGGTTATGAGTAATCCAATGGCAAGTATCTAAACATGCCCTTCGTTCAATAGAAATCTTTATGTTTTGTGTATTTATAGTGGTTTTATTTCTAAAACCGAACTAAAAAATATTGATGTTGAACATAGTGACGAATGTTGATAGCTGCCATGTAAGATGAACTTAACCAATTTATGAGAAATAATGTTTGGAAATTAGTTCCTACTAAATGACTATCCAGTTGTGGGAACTAAATAAGTGTTCAAAAATAAACTTGACGAATCCAGGAATGTAATTTGAAACGAAGCTAGATTAGTTGTTAAGGGATATAATCAAGTAGAAGACGTTGATTTTGATGAAACGTTTGCCCCAGTTATAGATTAGAGGCCATTAGAACGTTGCTAGCTTTTGTATGTTTTAGATGTTTTAAACTTGAGTAAATTGGTGTAAATAATGTCTTTCTAAATGGTTATTTGAAAGAATAAGTTTATGTAGAACAACCCTTGGTTTTGAAAGTGGTGAATTTCCAAATTACGTATATAAACTTGAAAAATCATTATATGGTCCCAAACAAGTTCCTAGGGCTTGGTATAAGGGTCTTAATGCATATCTTTTTTGAAAATGGATTTAAGGAGGAAAGTGCTGACACTACTATGTTTCTATTACATAAGCATGATGCCTTTTGATTATACAAATTTATGTTGATGACATCATTTACGGTGCTACTAATGAAAATTTGTGTGAACAGTTTGAAAAAATCATATAAGATATGTTTAAAATGAGATTGGTAGGCGAGTTGAAGTATTTTCTAGGATTTCAAGTCAAGCAAAGTATTAAACGAATTTTCATCTCTCTTACACGAAGGAGCCGTTGAAAAGGTATGGTGTTGAGAATGAAAAACCACTTAGGATTCATATGATCCCTTTAACCAAGCTTGGCAAAGATGAAAATGGAATCATAGTTAATCAAAAAGTCTCGAGATATAATTGGCTCTCTTCTCTTTCTTGCTGCTTCTAGACTCAATATCATATTTCATGTATGTCTTTGTGCACGTTTTCAAGCAAATCCAAAAGAACCTCATTTAAAAGCAACAAAACTAATTTTGGGATATATTTTGCATACGTAAAAATTTAAATTGTAGTATCCCTCCTGTGATAATTTTGATTTAATTGGTTATTCTGATGTTGATTACGTCGGTTGTCTTGTGGAAGAAAAAACACTAGTGGAACATGTTTCATGTTAGGTCATTCATTAGTTTCATGGTCAAGTCAAAAACAAAGCTGTGTTGCATTGTCTAATACCGAAGCAAAATCTATTGCCTTGGGCAGTTGTTGTGCTTAGATTATATGGATAAGACAAACCTTATTAGACTTTGGCTTAATACTTCAATGTGTTCCCTTAAAATATTATAGTAAAAGTGCAATTGACCTGTCAACCATCATGTTCAACACTCACCTACTAAAAATGGAGATGTAAGGCATCGTTTCATTCGAGATCATATTTCAAAAGAGGATATTTGCATTGAATTCATCTCTGTTGGTTTACAACTTGCTGATATCTTTACAAAACCTCTTTCGAAAGATAGTTTTTCACAATTGCATCTAGATTTAGGGATCATAGATGTGGATTAGTATGATTTCTATTTGAATGTTTTGTTTTGTTTATTTTATTTTATTTTTGCTTAATTTCTGTTTTTTTCCTCTCTTTTAGTTTCTTTTAGGATTTATGTATAAAAAAATTAGAATTAGATTTTTTTGATTTGTTTTTAACCTTTCTAACTTTTTCTAACTCTTTAAACATCAAAAATGAGAGACAAATACTCTTAGATTTTCTTAAATTATTTTCTTCTGCAAAATATGGCTATGACTGAGTTGAACTTATTTGTGCTTATCAAATCTTTGAGTAATAATCACATAGTTGTTGGAAGATGAACTGTTATGCTCTTGAGAAGATTACAGGTACTATATATATCATAGTCTAAGTTAAGCATGAATTATTAGCATTCTATTTTATATTATTACATATCCCACAACATTTTCTTATCTATCACGTTATATCGGCCCATGGTTTTTATTCTATATATGTTCGGGTAAGATTAACATTAACTAGAATGTAGTAAAATTTGGTTAAAAAGATAGCAGGTATCAAGGACAAGTCATATACACGCTTTATATGAAAAGTAAATCACATATCAAATATTTTATAAAATCTAAAACTTAATGGCTAAAGGCGTACACGTGAAAATGGATGTGGTATGGACGTAAATTACATTACCTAAGGGTATCTGACTTGTATTGAAAATTATTTAGTGTCAATGTATATTAACCCATCAAGTAATGCTTACTTTTCTTTATTTACGAGACCGTAAGTATATTGATCTCATTTATAATGATATATGGATAAAACAGTCATTACATAAATACTTAACTTGAAAAAAACAAAAAAACAAACAAAATTGCCATATACTATGTTTATTGTTGATTGTACCAGATATCATAGAATTAACAAAAATTTTAAATTACCATCCGTTTTCTATTTATTGTATGTTTTTTATCAATAATGAGTGCTATATATCATATCTAATGTCAAGATGGAAATAAATGATTTTCGGTATTTTTTTTACTTGTCAGTTATAACTATTTGTTTCCTGTTTGACATTGTTGACTGTTCGCTCATACTTTTGATGAAAACAAAATTGGGAAAGAGGTTAATATTTAGTAGTAGCAACTGAATTGATAATATCTAAGATATGTTTTCTCTTTCAACTCTTTAATGTAACTTTTAATCAATTTAATCACATTTTTTTAATTTCCCTCTTTTCTGATTTAGCCCTTTATCATTTTCACCATTTTGGAGCATGCTAGAAAATGAAAATTTGCGTCGGAGAGCATCTGCATATGGGGAGTATGTGTGCAGTGGGAGCATCTATATAGGGGAAGCTTAACTAGAACTCATCCAAGTTTCACACATCTATATTGGGGAGTATGTTTTGGATTTCTTCTACATCCAATTCCGTACAATTTCTTGTACATATTCCATTTCAAATGCCAATCTTTAACCGGACAGAAGGTAAACCCAAATACAATCTCGATTTCGATGCTATGAGAATGCCCACCTGAATTTGCGAGCTTAGGGTAGACTCACTTGATCTGACCGGGCTACAAGCACACCCACTGGATTTTCGGACTTCTAAGCATACCCACTTGATTTAAACGGGCTACAAGCACACCTAAGTAAATACAAATAAAGTTGATAGATTTTCCAAAGACAAATTATTGTACTTTGGATACAACGGATCCTATAGCCTCTTGAATAGCACTTTGATCTTTAAATTGAGAGAAATATTTGCAAATAGTAAGAAAGTAGTATTGAATCAATAAAATGAAGTATGGATTGATTTTTATGAAATTTTTTTAATGGAATCTTCAAGAGAGTGGGAGTCGGGAAGAAAATAAGTAATTAGTTATCAAAAAATTCATTTGTATTCTTCTTTATATAGTAAATCAACAGATGTATCTGTTTGTGAAGAGTTACGACGAATAGACAGTTCCTTTCAAAATTTGAAAAACCAATTGGCGGTATGTATGTCGACATATCCAAGGCATGTATGTCGACCTATGCTTGTGCATTTTTAAAGGCTTATTTCTTTTAAAATGTTTTTAAAATCCAATACTTTGTAAAATAATCAAATACTTTGTAAAATAATTTGAACATAGTTTATAAACATTTTGGACCTTCAAATTTTTTCTAAAATATTTTGAAATTTATTTTTGTTAAAAATATAAAAGATTAGAAAATTGGAGATAGAGATCAAAGATTGCTATCAATGACTTTAACAATACGTACTTTGACTCTATGCACTAAATTATAATTTTGAGATCTTCATATCTTGATCTTTAAATTCATGGGTCTTTGTGTCTTTCTCTTGAGTCTTTATATTGTACAGTTTTTGAATCAATACCTATATAATGTTCTGCACTTTATACTATATAACTTAGCAAAACATTAGTATTTATATTTTATATGTTTGTATATGGCTGTTGTCATCAAAATCAATAACTAAGATATTAACAATATCCTCATTTTTTATGATGAAAACCAATAAATATTCTGTATATAGAATATAATTTAACTCCCTTTGAGTTAGATGATTGTCCCTAATTATATGCATGCATATATTTTATATTTTTATTCCCCTTGTCATCGACAAAAATGAATGAAAAAAAAAACCCTCAATGAAATACTTAGAAATTATAGAGTCAAAATCAGTAATTTTGGACTAAAGTATAATAATATGCCATATGATATGATGATTAATGCATTAAGATTTTAAATAAATAAGATAAGATTTTGTTTATTCAAACAGTCTATACAATCCAAACACTCATATATAAACAAACCAAAATAATTCATAACCTAATAATACTATTAATCCAAATCAAATCATAACCTAATACTACTAACAATCTAAACCTAGACAAGCCAAACTTAAACATATGAATTAATGCGTCTTTTTTATAATGGGAGGTTTATGGATGGGACAAAAGGGATAGTGGAGACAAAAGTTTCCTTTTAATTCCACACGATTTCCATCATGATCAAACCAAACTTATCTTACGCATTTGACTTTGTCATCATCTTCAGCAACTTCTTTCTTTTCTTCCTCTTCTTACTCTTCATCATTCATGTGATTATGAATGACAAGATTAGGAGTTTCTTCTTCGATTACTATTAGAATAGCTGCACTATCCAATAAGTGCTTCTGGAGATTTCGAAGGACGTGCCTTGCTTTTCTTGTACCTTTAAGAGGCATATTTGAATGACTTCTATTTCTGAAAGCATGTTGAGGACATAATCCAGATCATCTTCTACTTATTGACTTTGACCATGGTGGTAGTTTGGAATGGGCCTAGAGTGGAGGTTTCGAAGTTAATAGGGGTAATCTCTTCTCTTGGTCACTTGGCTCCAGAGGAATCCATTATTTTTATTTTATTTTATTTAGATTTTATAGAAAGAAAACAATAGTAAAATGAGAAGTATTTTGAAATTTGGTGGTTACATAGTTGTATTTTGAATTTAAGAGGGAAACGGTTTTCAAAAATCTACAGTATATGTCAAAATATAGCCAGATAGTATGTCGACATATGTAGGTCAATTTTGATATTTTCTTTTTAAATTTATAATTTACATGTTATTATATTTATATTTTAGAGAAAGAACATATTCCTAACTCTCTTCTAAGTTCAGTAAAAAATGTTTGAGTTAACGGTTTTGTTAATTTATCGGCCATTTGATTTTCAGTATATATAAATTTGAGTGAAATGACTCCTTATTTACGTTATCCCTCAGGAAATGATGTCTTATGCCTATATGTTTGGTCCTAGAATTATGTGTTTGGTTTTTAGATAGAGTTGTTGCACTGGTGTTATCACAGTATATTGATGATTTAGAGAAATCTAAACCAAAATCTTTTAAAGTTTGTTACATATGGACAATATGAACATGCTAATGCAGTAGAGATATATTCTGCTTCAGTCATAGATAAAGACAATTTTTTTTTTTGTTAAACTAGGAAATAAGAGAGTGTCCTAAAGTGACAAGTTCCACTTGTACTTTTTCAGCCTGATTTGCATCCATCGTAGTTAGCATCACTATATGAAATTAAATCGAAGGAATCTTCTTATTGATAAAAGAGTCCATAATATAATGTGTTCTTTACATATCTTAATATTTATTTTACGGATTTTAGGTGAGTTTCCTTTGGTTGAGATTGGTATCTTGCATAACTATGCCTTATCACAGGTCTACTAACAGTTATATAGAATAAAGAATTTGTCATATCTAGTTTTGATCTACATTTTTGAGTTTCCTTCCTTATTTAATTTCTCATTTGTTGTCATGGGAGTTGGCTTACCTCTAGTATTCGACATACCAAATTTCTTAACTATATCTTTAGCATATTTTTCTTGGCTTATAAAAATACCGTTACTTAATTGTCTTATTTGTAATCCTAAAAAGAAAGTTAGTTCGTGTGACTCATTTCGAATTCTTTAGTCATAATATCAGAAAAATATTTATTTATTGTTCATTTGTTAACCCAAAAATAATATCATCAACATGTATTTGTATAAGTTGAATATCATTATTATCTCTTTTAATAAATAAAGTGCTATCTACTTTTCTTATTTCAAAGTTAGATTGTAATAAATATGATTTAAGTCTATTATACCATGCTCTAGGAGCTTGTTTTAAACCATACGAAGCTTTCTTTAATTTATAAACATGACTTGAAAGTTTTTCAACTTCAAAAAGTGAGGGTTGTTCTATATAAACATATTCTTTAATAAAGCCGTTTAAAAATTCACTTTTAACATTCATTTCGAATAATTTAAAATTATTATGATTTGCAAAAGCGGGTAGAATTATAATAGCTTATAATCTAGCAACAGGAGAAAAGATTTCATCAAAATCTATATCTACTTTTTGAATATAACTTTGAGCAACTAAACAAGCTTTATTTCTAATGACTTCTCCTTATTTGTTCGTTTTATTTCTATAGACCCACTTGTCCCTGTTACAAATTTATTTTTAAGTCTTGGAACTAATTCCCAAACATCATTTCTAGTGCATTAATTCAATTTTTCTTGCATAGCAAGAATCCATGAACCATTTAATGATGCTTCCTTTGCATTTTTAGGTTCATCGGGTTAGATAAATGCTACATTACTCTTATTATTTAATTGATTTCTTGTTTTTACTACCGACTCTATATTTCTTAGAATATTTTCTATACGATGATCTTTTAAAAATTTAGTTCTTTTATTTGGATCGAATTTTCAAAATTGCCATTATTTTCATCATTAGTGATTTCGTTATTTGTGATTTCATTATTAATATTTTCTTCTTCGTCTAAATTAGTGTTATTAATTTTAAAAGTCTCTTCAAATGAAACATGTAATGTCTTTTCAATGGTGTTTGTTTTGGTGCTAAAAACTATATAAGCTTTACTTCTATGTGAATACCCAATAAAAATTCCTTTATCTGATTTGGCATGAAATTTATCTAACTTATCTTTTGTATTTAATATAAAACATTTTCTACCAAAAATTCTAAAATATGATACTTTTGGCTTTTTATTATAAAATAGCTCATAAGCATTTTTCATAGTCAAAGGTCTTATTAGTATTCTATTTAAAATATAACATGCTACAGCAATTGCTTCATCCCAAAAACTTTTAGGTAAATCACTATAATTTAACATCATCCTAGAACATTCTTGTATAGCTCTATTTTTACGTAATACTACTCCATTTGTTGGGATGTTCTTGGAAATGAAATGTTATGTGTAATTCCTTTCTTATTACAAAATTTTCATTTTCGAACTCTCCTCCATGATAACTCCTAATCATTTTAATTTTAGTTCACATTTGATTTTGAATTCTTTTAGTAATTTTTTTATACATTTCAAAAGCTTCGCTTTTTAGTATTTAAGAAAATTGTCCATATATATCTAGAATAATCATCTATAATTACAAAGACATGTATACTATGATTTATTGATTGTATTTGCGTAGGTCCGAAAAGATCTAGGTGAAGAAGTTCAAGAGGATGAGAAATAGAAACCATACCTTTTGATTTAAAAGAACTTTCCTAATTGACAAGCACACATAAGTTGTTGACATTGAAACTCATTTTAGGAAGACCCATAACAAGTTCATTTCTAGCACCTTCAGATAGATGTCATAAGTTCCAGTCATTTGTCTTATGCATCTACTGTCCAATATCCATTTGTCCTTCTTGATTCTTGATGAATGAATATTAAGTTTCCATTCACCATTAGCTATATAACATTCTTCTTCCTGCAATATAACATTATCCTTTCCAAGATATCAAGTCACTTTTCAAGATAATTAGTTTCTAATTTACTTAAAAGTAATATATTGGTTTTATAAAATTGATTTTCCATATAAGTGTTAAAAGAAGTACTAACAAAATTATTGCTAGCCATTTCTACTTCTCAAAAATCAAATTACGAGTTTTTGAAAACCAAGTTCTCTGATACCAAACGTGGGTTGCGGAATTATGGATATTAAGACTAATTAAACAATAGAAGGGGTTGAATAGTGTTTTCTAACTTATGTAAATCTTCTTAAATTTCTTTTAAGATTAATATTTAATCACATATTATCAACAAAGAAATATACTAACAATCAATCTCAGATGCAATCATGGATAAAAATAAAAGTAATAAATTTGTAACGGCCTACTTTTTCATATGGTTTAAGTGGACAATAAACCACATATGTCCAACCCAAATAGAATGGAAGGACAGATAATTATGTGGAAAAAAAGAAGAAGAGAAAAAGGAAAACTGAAACTACATTGAATCTCACAATTGTAGCGCAACAATATATACTGTAGTATTAATGATCTTAACAAAAGGAAAATTGTTATATACATACACCAATCAGAGTATAATAACAAATCACAATCATCAGCTTGGACAGTTATAAAAATCTATCCTCACAAATGCTGATAATTTTCACAACATTGCAGCGGAAAAATAAACAAATACAAGAATACGTCATGAAGCCTTCCAGCTCGCCTCTTAAGCTCCAATGCATCCAAAGTAATCAGTAAATATGCTCGATCTCACTCGAGCATTATAATAAAATAACACCCAAGCCAGTCTGGAAAACCAGCGTGAGAAAAACACACCTAATTAGATTTTAAAGTTAAACCTTTGAAATCAAAAGTATCTCATAAGACCACGCTGTACATAAACACAAACGGGTTTTTACCCTACGATAACCAAGACATTTCATATGAAATTCCCTGATATTACAATAGTGTCAAAGATACAAATACTTGTTAATCATAGCTAAAATTGTTACATTATTAAATTTTAGCATAATTAGTATACAATTAAAACTGGAAAGGTTCATATTGGGGAATGGATTCCATATGATAAGGCAAGGAACTACCTCCCGACGGCGCATCTCTTGATAAAATGCACTGGGGTTTGACAAGAACTGTAGGATCGATTTCACCCTAGAGGGGGGGGGTGAATATGGTGATAGTGTTAATTATAAAAATTAATCGCGGAAGCTTATAAAATATTCAATTCAGATCACAGAATAGCAGCACAGATATCGCAGAATATAAATAACAGAAAAAACAGAACAACACAGAATTTACCCAGCTTCGGCAAAACCCTGCCTACGTGCTGCCCCCAAGGTTTCTACTAGAAATTAGATAGTCCCTCGCTTACACACGTAAACTCGCTATACCCGCTATTGACTAATCTAACTCTACGCTCAAAACCTTACCACAACTCAACCACCGAGTTGCGAATTCTCAAGCTACGCCACGTAGCTTGTCCCCTAGTCACACGACTAGTAAATACAACGGTTTAAAGTTAAAAAAAGGTTTAAACAACAATTTAAAAATAAAAACAAAAACCCTAATATAAAATTAAAAGCCCTTCAATATAAAGGCCGGCCCCCTTCTATTTTGGCCCGTTCTCTTTTAATCTCTGTTCCTTTTATTTTCTTCGTTCGTTAATTTTGAGATGGCGGCCGTTCCCTTTTTTTTTGAAGCTAAATTAGGGCTTCGTCCCTTCGATCCAATTTAGGGTTTTTCAAATTCGAAGCTTGCGACTGTGATGGAAATATTGACTCGGCGTTCTTTTGTCAATCGCTGGTTTCCTTTGTGCACTACGACTGCTTCGAATTGATCGAGTTCGTCCCTTGCTTCGGTATGTAATTTTATGCTTTTGTTTTGCTTGTTTTATGCTTGCTTGAACTCAATGATATGCCGATGATGATCTTAGGGTTTATATAGGATTCGAATTCCTATTTTTGCGTTCGTATAAAATTGTTTGAATTTGCCTTCGACCGTTTGATTTCTCTTTGATGATTGAGATTTCACTGACTTTTTCATATGAATATACTTTCTTTGCTTGATAGTCACGTTGTTGATTCATGACTTGGTCAATTACGTTTGCTACCACGGTTTTGACTTGCAGCTTTGAATTGGTTATATATTTTGATTTTGTGAATTTCTGATGACATTATTTGAACTTCGGCATTTTGACTTGACTGCATCTCTCGACCGTCACTGTGTTCATCCCCGTGAGCTTCATCTCAAGCATTGTAAAGAGCTTGCTGTACTTGGATATTTGCAGTTGGTATTGTGTATGGTTCTCTGCTCATGTTGGCACTGGATTGCTTCTGTTTGATCATTGAAGTATCGTTATATCTATTGCCGTTGCTTGTCTGATTCATCATGCATTATTCTGTACGTACTCGGTTTCAAGCATTGTCTTCATTGCATTCAGATGTTGTCCGGTTGTTCACTGTTTGCATCACTTCAGTGCTTCATTACTTCATGTGCTTGTTTGTATGTTGTAAATGTTGCATTCATGTCTCAGTGCTTTGATGCATTTGCATGTATTTTGTTCATTGTTTCATTTGGTGTTTGTTCTCGGCTTGCTTTTGATGTATTCTGTTGCGGCCTTTAATGAGCTCGATTCATGCTGTTAGGATTGGCTTGAATCTGTATTCTTGTTGCTGTGTTGCTCACTGATGCATTGTTGTAACTGGTTTATTGATGCATTCATTGTAGCTTGTTTTGTTTGCTTTTTGTTTCGGCCTATAGTGTTCGTGTAGTCTTGTTCATGCTGTAGCTTGATTCATGTATACATTCATGAATTCTCTAGTTGACTTCCTGCAGTTGCATACACTTTGTCATTCTGGCCTTGAACCTGTACTTGTAGTTGTTCAACCTGGTTTTGATACTTGCAGTTGTATCGCTTGATATTCATTCCTGTAGTTTGCATTCATGTACTTGCTGTCGACTGCAGTTTGTGTTGCTCACCATGTTGCTCATACATGTTTTCATTCACTTGAGTCTTGTGATTTACATATATGTGCATATATACAGTTGCTCGGTCCTTGATTGTTTCAGTATTCATGTTGTTGTGCAGTAGCCGTGGTCTTTGTTGTTGTAGCATGCACTCGTTGTTGTTTCCAGTTGCACTTGAATCTCTTGGCACTGCTATTAGCTTTGGTGTATGTAGCTTGGTTCATGTGTTGCATTGCAGTTGATTCATTAGCATGCTACTGATTGGTCTGACCTGAACTTGGTTCACTTCATGTTGATATTTGAAATTTCACTTGAGTTGAATCCAGTTTCAAAAACTCGGGTTTGACCTTGTGCTTGAATCGTGATTTTGAATATATTGCACGTGAGTTGAACCCGTCTTTTCATTTGGGTTTGACCTGTGCTCACCTGACCCTGTAGCATTATCAAGTGTATATATCGGTGTGCACGGCCTTGTGGCATATACAGTGATACACTGTGTATGTCACAAGTTGTTCGTGTATGATGAATTCAAATATATATGATAACGAACAACCCAAATAACTGAGGCAAATATCATTTTCAAAATTCACATTTTATTTTATATTGCAAAAATAGTTCTTTTTCAATTTTACTGCGTTAGTGTATATTTTTGCAGATTGCTCAGATGCTGGATTCTAACTGGAATAAAGTTGAAGATAAATACGAGTGTGAGTGATATGTAGTGAGGTCAACTGTAAATGTAAAATAGTGATGTAATTGAATTTGTATCAAAGTTGTATAGTGAATAGTGAGAGCTTGAATTTGTACTATTCAAAATTGTAATAAATATTTGTTTGAATAAAATATTCATTTGAATTCAAATTCTGTGTTATTTAATTTTATCCAGCAAATATTTATTTAATCTGTGAAAAATAAAATAGTACATTAACAAATACATTTAAACGAATGTATATATGTTTATTATCATCAAATAAAAATCATATACGCGCATATTCAACAATCTCCCCCTTTTTATGATAACAAACATATATTTAAGATTTTGAATATTAAATGTATTTGATCATGGATATGCATTGCTCCCCCTATTTAAATGCTTCCTCTCTACACAATACTCCCCCTACATATATGCATACAAATAAAAATATGCAAATGAGTCTAGATGCAAATAGAAAATTATTTGACCTTTGCTTGATTTTATTTGACAAAATCTTAACTTTTCTCTCCCCCTTTTGTTATCAGCAAAAGAATAATAGTGTTAGAGAAAATAGAGATAAAGTAATCGATATTAGTTCAACATTAAAACTCAATTGAATATAAGTATTAAATTTCGATAAAAAAAAATCAAACAAAAATCATAAATATTTTGTTAGGCGCATATTCCGCTTTTAGAATGATGGGAATTATGTCATCATATAAAACCATATAGTTGTGTCTATTTGTGGTATATTTATATCATGAATTTGAATATCCACTAACCATGCATAACCGTTAGGACTTTTAAATGAGATTAGTAGTATTCCAATTTTATTTTAAAAAAAATGAATTCAAGTATCTTCTAACCACACATAACTGTGAGGACTTTTAAATGGGATTAGAATCAACTTGTTTATTTTAAAAAATCAACTTTTGATATGCGTTCCATACATGCATAACCGCGAGGACTTTTAAATGAGCATGGAAGCACATAACAAATTCCAAGTAATTCACCCATACATAACCGTGAGGACTTTTAAATGAGAGTGAATACTTTGGTATTTATTTATTTATTTATTTATTTATTATTATTATTTTTAAAAAATGTGAAAATGAAAAACGAACGATTCCTGTTTAAAGTGCCACATATCGACAAACTATATAGAATTTTGATGAGTGATGGTTGTTAGAAATATGATAGTTATAGAGATGGTCATGGAATTTTTTACCAATCAAAAAGTTTTATAACTCTTGTTTAAATTTCTAAAGAAAATTATTAATTATACTGTCTCAAGTCATAATATTTGATCAATATTAACACTCATCACTTTTTCAATCACTATTTTTCTTTTCGCTAATCATTTGGGAGTCAGATTAGTCAAAATAGTCATTTAAAATCAAGTTCAAAAATAATTATGAAATTAATTTTTCAAAATGACTAATCTGAAAATATGGTCAAAAATGATTTTCTCGAAGGGGATTTAAAAGAAAATTTTCTGCTATTTGAAAATTATTTGAAATGAAGAATATGCAGATATTTTCTTTGAAAAAACGATGCAGTTACTAAATGTCTCAACAAAAATCACGTTTCACTGGTAATTTTTCTATCAACTAGATTACCAGTGTAATCTGCATCTGAATTTATCTTTCACTCAAAATTATCATTAATTGAATTTTATAGACCAAAACATGAAGTGTGCACCAAAAATTTCAAACTCAATTTTTACAGCAATTTATATGACATTCTTTTGAAGCCGTGTAAATAATCAGAAAACCGTGAATATAGAGTCAGCCGTATTATAACCAATTGCATTATCCAACAAAACACTATTTTTAATCTAAACTGATATATATGAAGTAATTCAAAGAATCTAGAGATTATTATAGTGTTTTTGGCATAAGAATATACTTGGCCAACTATGTTGAATAAGTCAGAGTCAAAATCATCATCTTTTCATCATCTCAATATTAGCTGATTTTAATTCAGAATACGGTGCAGATTATCACATTTAATATATCGTTTAAAACATACCATTGCCTGTTTTACCTTTACGATATTTTTCGTTATTGTCCGTTGTGATTCTGTCACCTTTATGCTAGGCTAAGGAACTTAGCTTTGTCGCCCGTTGTGTTTCTGGAACAGCCAAAATCCACAGAACACTATTGTTGTTCCTTAGCCTGCCACCACACCTACACGATGAAAGATTTATGTGACCTATTTGTTTTTATAGGTCCATGGTTGATAGTGGCAGAAAATTTTGAAAAATAATTTTGTGTAAACCCAAAACTATTTATAATTGTTCCCTTCGGCACCCAAATTTATTTAACTTTGAGAGATTTTATATTTGTGCCTTTTGGAACCCAAATCGGTATAGTTTTCACATGTTTGGGTCTATACCAACAATTATTATGATCGTATCCAAATTTTGTACAAATTGTGCACATAGAATTAACTTGATTAATATTGCTTGCAACAATTTTCGAATTATTATATCCAAGTCCTTGTCTAACCGTATTAACAGTTTGCTTTCCTAATAGCATATTCAACGATTTTTCACTTTTTGAAAATTTATCTAAAGTCGTTGACAATTGTTGGACTTGTGTTTTGAGAGATTCATTTTCGTTTAACAACTGTGTGCACTTTTTAATAGAATTCTCTCTCCTAGTATTTTCATTCTCTTTTAAAATCAGAATTTCATTTTCAAGTGATTTTATATTGATTTCTGATTTTTTTAATTTCTTCTTCGAATGTTGGACACTTATCACACTTAGGGATCCTACTTTGATAGGTTTTAACTAGTTGGTCAAGTTGTTTATTTAAATCTATCAAAGTGTCTTTTTGTGATTAAAGTTTAGCGTATTTTTCCCTAAGTCGTTCAAAACAACCATTTACTTCGTGAAAATAAATAAGTAATTCAGAGTGAGTAAGTTTTGATACCTCGCTTGGCTCGTCATCGTCGCTATCAGTTATATTCCCTTGAAGACACATATCTGCTTTCTCACTCTCACTACTAGAACTTTGATTATCTTCATCAATTGTATTCCACGTGGCTGCAAAACTTTTCCTTTTTGATTTCTTTTTAAAGTCGCGTTGATTTTGAGGACAATTGGGCTTGATGTGTCCGGGTTGGTTGCACTTGTGACAGATGATCTTCTGTTCTTCAGAGTAGTCTAGTGCTTTGGCTATTCTGCTTTTCGCTTTTTGAATTCGAGATGAATTTCCATATTTGTAATTCCACTTTTTGAATTTCTTTATTAATAGCTCCAATTCTACTGCTGCATCGTCATCGTCATCACTTTCAGTTGTTCCTTTGAGAGCTATTGATTTCTTTCGAGTATCTCCTCCTTCACGCTCTTTCTTGAATTTCATTTCTAGCTCATAAGTGGTGAGATTTTCGATGAGTTCTTCAACTTTGAGTTGTTTTAAATCTTTCGATTCTTGAATGGCAGTCACTTTCACTTCAAAGCTTCGTGGAAGGACTCTGAGGATTTTCCGGACTATTTCCAATTCGGTGTATGTTTTTCCAAGAGCTTTTGATTTGTATACGATATTGGAAAGTCGTCCGTACATCTCTTTGACATTTTCTTCCTTCGCCATTGTAAAGTTCTCGTATTCGCTGCTTAGCATGGCAAGGCGAGATTCTTTGACTTGAGATGTTCCTTCGTGAGTCACTTCTAGTATGTGCCATATTTCCTACGCAGTTAGACAATGTGAGACACGATTAAATTCAAATTGATCTAATGAACAGATAATAGAATTCATAGCTTTGGCATTAGTATTCTGTAATTTATTTTCTAGTTCTCTCCATTGTTCCTTTGGTTTCTCTATTTCCTGATTATCTACAGTTATAGTTGGAGTTCTGTAACCTGTCTCAACAATATCCCAAGCGTCAATGGTTTTCAGAAAAATTTTCATCCTATTTTTCCAAAAAGCATATTCACCATTGAACATTGGTGGTCTAACTATCGACTGACCCACTGCAAAAGCATTATTAAAAGAAGCCATTTTAAAAATTCAAATTTTTAAAACAAAACTGATTTTTTTAAAAAAAATCGAATTTTTAAAACAAATGTTGACTTCTAAACTTGCTCTGATACCACTTGTAGGATCGATTTCACCCTAGAGGGGGGGGGGGTGAATAGGGTGATAGTGTTAATTATAAAAATTAATCGCGGAAGCTTATAAAATATTCAATTCAGATCACAGAATAGCAGCACAGATATCGCGGAATATAAATAACAGAAAAAAACAGAACAACACAGAATTTACCCAGCTTCGGCAAAACCCTGCCTATGTGCTGCCCCCAAGGTTTCTACTAGAAATTAGATAGTCCCTCGCTTACACACGTAAACTCGCTATACCCGCTATTGACTAATCTAACTCTATGCTCAAAACCTTGCCACAACTCAACCACCGAGTTGCGAATTCTCAAGCTACGCCACGTAGCTTGTCCCCTAGTCACACGACTAGTAAATACAACGGTTTAAAGTTAAAAAAAAGGTTTAAACAACAATTTAAAAATAAAAACAAAAACAAAAACCCTAATATAAAATTAAAAGCCCTTTAATATAAAGGCCGGCCCCCTTCTATTTTGGCCCGTTCTCTTTTAATTTCTGTTCCTTTTATTTTCTTCGTTCGTTAATTTTTAGATGGCGGTCGTTCCCTTTTTTTTTGAAGCTAAATTAGGGCTTCGTCCCTTCGATCCAATTTAGGGTTTTTGAAATTCAAAGCTTGCGACTGTGATGGAATTATTGACTCGGCGTTCTTTTGTCAATCGCTGATTTCCTTTGTGCACTACGACTGCTTCGAATTGATCGAGTTCGTCCCTTGCTTCGGTATGTAATTTTATGCTTTTGTTTTGCTGGTTTTATGCTTGCTTGAACTCGATGATATGCCGATGATGATCTTAGGGTTTATATAGGATTCGAATTCCTATTTTTGCGTTCGTATAAAATTGTTTGAATTTGCCTTCGGCCGTTTGATTTCTCTTTGATGATTGAGATTTCACTGACTTTTTCATATGAATATACTTTCTTTGCTTGATAGTCACGTTGTTGATTCGTTACTTGGTCAATTACGTTTGCTACCACGGTTTTGACTTGCGGCTTTGAATTGGTTATATATTTTGATTTTGTGAATTTCTAATGACATTATTTGAACTTCTGCATTTTGACTTGACTGTATCTCTCGGCCGTCACTGTGTTCATCCCTGTGAGCTTCGTCTCTGGCATTGTAAAGAGCTTGTTGTACTTGGATATTTGCAGTTGGTATTGTGTGTGGTTCTCTGTTCATGTTGGCACTGGATTGCTTCTGTTTGATCATTGAAGTATCGTTATATCTATTGCCGTTGCTTGTCTGATTCATCATGCATCATTCTGTACGTACTCGGTTTCAAGCATTGTCTTCATTGCATTCAGATGTTGTCCGGTTGTTCACCGTTTGCATCACTTCAGTGCTTCATTACTTCATGTGCTTGTTTGTATGTTGTAAATGTTGCATTCATGTCTCAGTGCTTTGATGCATTTGCATGTATTTTGTTCATTGTTTCATTTGGTGTTTGTTCTCGGCTTGCTTTTGATGTATTCTGTTGCGGCCTTTAATGAGCTCGATTCATGCTGTTAGGATTGGCTTGAATCTGTATTCATGTTGCTGTGTTGCTCACTGATGCATTGTTGTAACTGGTTTATTGATGCATTCATTGTAGCTTGTTTTTTTTGCTTTTTGTTTCGGCCTATAGTGTTCGTGTAGTCTTGTTCATGCTGTAGCTTGATTCATGTATACATTCATGAATTCTCTAGGTGACTTCCTGCAGTTGCATACACTTTGTCATTCTGGCCTTGAACCTATACTTGTAGTTGTTCAACCTGGTTTTGATACTTGCAGTTGTATCGCTTGATATTCATTCCTGTAGTTTGCATTCATGTACTTGCTGTCGACTGCAGTTTGTGTTGCTCACCATGTTGCTCATACATGTTTTCATTCACTTGAGTCTTGTGATTTACATATATGTGCATATATACAGTTGCTCGGTCCTTGATTGTTTCAGTATTCATGTTGTTGTGCAGTAGCCGTGGTCTTTGTTGTTGTAGCATGCACTCGTTGTTGTTTCCAGTTGCACTTGAATCTCTTGGCACTGTTATTAGCTTTGGTGTATGTAGCTTGGTTCATGTGTTGCATTGCAGTTGATTCATTAGCATGCTACTGATTGGTCTGACCTGAACTTGGTTCACTTCATGTTGATTTTTGAAATTTCACTTGAGTTGAATCCAGTTTCAAAAACTCGGGCTTGACCTTGTGCTTGAATCGTGATTTTGAATATATTGCACGTGAGTTGAACCCAGCTTTTCATTTGGGTTTGACCTGTGCTCACCTGACCCTGTAGCATTATCAAGTGTATATATCGGTGTGCACGGCCTTGTGGCATATACAGTGATACACTGTGTATGTCACAAGTTGTTCGTGTATGATGAATTCAAATATAAATGATGACGAACAACCCAAATAACTGAGGCAAATATCATTTTCAAAATTCACGTTTTATTTTATATTGCAAAAATATTTCTTTTTCAATTTTACTGCGTTAGTGTATATTTTTGCAGATTGCTCAGATGCTGGATTCTAACTGGAATAAAGTTGAAGATAAATACGAGTGTGAGTGATATGTAGTGAGGTCAACTGTAAATGTAAAATAGTGATGTAATTGAATTTGTATCAAAGTTGTATAGTGAATAGTGAGAGCTTGAATTTGTACTATTCAAAATTGTAATAAATATTTGTTTGAATAAAATATTCGTTTGAATTCAAATTCTATGTTATTTAATTTTATCCAGCAAATATTTATTTAATATGTGAAAAATATAATAGTACATTAACAAATACATTTAAACGAATGTATATATGTTTATTATCATCAAATAAAAATCATATACGCGCATATTCAACAAGAACATCTAGTACCCCTACCACACAGGACTGGCTTACCACTAAACTAGTAGTACCGAATATGATCACTCCACTCGTTAATGTGCCTCAAAGCATACATGAGTAGATAGTAGCTGATCTAGATTTTGACTGACTATACACTGATGGAAGCGGCAGACTTGGCCCTGCTGTATGCCCGATTTTGGTCATTTCCCGGTTGATAGGGCTCGAGGCTATGTTTTACCTTTATATAGCACTTCCCACTTGGAATGCTAACACTGCCCTTTATGCAACAATGCAATGCCAACATTCATTCATACAAGTTCGTTCTGGGACTGAACGAAATGCTTGAGAGCTTCGTCTTCAATTCCATCATCTTCAAGACATCCTTACTTCTAAACGCTTGAGTTGGATCGAAGTGGTTTTCGGATAATATATCTGATCTCGGTCTCTTCGAAACGACATTTGTAACATTCCCCTACTTGGAGGCCCAAAACTAAAGGCTACGGACGTTACTGTCATCCATAGTTATTAATCTTCGATGATCAAATACGGCGATATTAGATGCAGTAAATAATTTATAACCAAATAAATCATTTTTAGCTGTAAATAATTTATAACCCAATAAATCATTTTTTCACTAGAAAATTAGTATAAAATCCACATGAATTCGGAAAAGTATGAAAATTGGAACCCACATCTAGAATCATGTTTTCTATGACATATAATTTTCCCATGGCATTTAAAAATCATTTCATATCGGTTTTGCCCTAAAACGTGTATATCCCCTAATTAAACAACCTTGTTTAAACGCATATAAATCATAATCAAGTATATCATCATTCAATATATCATAAGAATGGGTTAATTCTTAAATCCGAAACCATTTGATTATAAAATCAAAACAGAGATGTAGAAATTATAATTCACTTTAGATTGGATAAGGAAATTGAATTTTGGTTGAGTCTATTTCCTTCTAGCTTGAATCCAAAGCTTTAAGTTGATTTTCTCTTCTCTTCTTCCTAATGGTCGGCCTTGCTTCTCACGGTTATAAAATTTGGCTTTAAGTAAATGAACGTGTGTGACCTAATGAGAATAGTATAAGGGTGGGAAGTATGGTTATTTACCCTAATGCCTTTATGCTTAATTACCTAACCATTTATACAAGTTCATTAGATATTAATTAAGCACGGCTACCTAATTTATCAATCAACCTCAATCTCCTTATCTACATTATTCTATTTAATTTATTCTAATTATATCTTCTGAATAATGTCAATAAAACTAGAGGTGTTATTGGCTGCCCTCCTTAAAGAATTTCGTCCTCGCAATTCAATAAGGACTAACTAACAAACATAAAAATCATCTGTAACATCTCCTAGTAATCAATCTATGTAAATCTACTACAGACATACCATCAAAACAGATTAGGATACGCCTCTCGAATCATGTCCAGCGTCTCCTAAGTACAGTCTTTCCCATCGTCGCTCCACTGAACCTTCACAAACTTGACTGTCTTGGTCCTTAATTTCTTCTCATCTTTCGCTACAACCCAAACTAGTTGTCTAACAAAAGTCAATCAGGCACTGCTACCAAGTCCTCCAACTCTATCCGGGGAATAGTAGCCTCTGGATCATGCATATGCTTACAAAGATGAGACACATGGAATACATTATGGACGCCTGCCATACAGCTCGAAAACTCTACTCTATAAGCAAGTTTTCCAATCCTTTCTACAATCTGGAATGGACCAACATACCTCGAGGCCAACTTTGCTGATTTTCCAAACCGTACCACACCCTTCATCGGTGATACCTTAATGAAAATCCTATCTCCCATCGAGAACTCTAATTCTTTATGCTTCTTATCTGCATAACTCTTCTGCCTGGATTGAGCTTCCCTCATCTGTCCTCGGATTAACTCAATCTTTTCCAACGCCGCTCTAACCTATTCTGGACCCAAGACCAATCTGTCTCTAGTCTCTAACCAACATGCTGTGATCTGCACGGCCTTCCATACAAAGGTTCAAAAGGCGTCATTCCTATACTAGTCTAATAACTATTATTATAGGAAAACTCAATCAAATATAGGTGATCTTTCCAAGATCCACCAAAGTCCAATACACAAGCTCTCAATAAATCCTCGGGTACCTTGTTGACCCTCTTCGTCAGCCCATCTGTCTGTGGGTGATATGCTATACTCATCTTGAGCTTGGTAACCTAATACCTCTTGTAGACTCCTCCAAAATTCGCTAGTGAATAATGCATCTCTATCACTGACTATGCTACTAGGAATCCCATAAAGTCTAACTATGTTCTACATGAACAACTTTGCCAAAACAGGTGCCATCCTGCTTGACTTTACCAGAATGAGATAGGCACTCTTAGTAAACCTGTCTACTATAATCTATATGCTTTCGTTTCCTCGATTTGACCTTGGCAACCCGTCGATAAAATCAATCGATATCGGATCCTATTTCCATATTAGGATATTTAAAGGTTGAAGTAACCCACTTGGCTTCTGATGTTCGGCCTTCACTTGTTGACCGTTAACACACTGCCTAACCCACAAGCCAACATCCTTCTTCATGCCTTCCCAATAGAAGCTCCTCTTCATACCTTGATACATCTTGGTTCCTCTAGAATGACTCGTAAAGTTCGATCGATGACATTCCTCTCTAACTTTCCTCCTTAAGTTCTCTACGTTCGGAACATACAATCTACCCTTCTTTCTCAACCATCCTCTTTGGTCAAGAATAAAATCTTTTAGGTCATCAACCTTTGATCCTTCCTCAAGCCATCTAATCCTCTCGGTTAAAACTATATCTTCTCTCTGCTTAGAAGCTATCCTCTCAATCAGCACTGGTCGAACTTCAAAACAAGACATCATGGCAGTACCCTGACTAGAACTAATAGTAGACCTCACCTGCACACCACAACTGGCTAAGGGTTCTAGATCCTTCCATTCTGCCAACATCGCTACCACCACATTTTGATGTCTTCTACGAAGAGCATCTGCTACCTTATTTCCTTTCCCAAGAGTATACTCTATACCAAAATCATAACAGCCAAAAACTCCATCCATCTCTGTCGCCTCATATTCAACTCCTTCTGAGAGAACAAATATTTGATGACTTATGATTGGTATACAACTCAAATCTCTCTCCTAAAAGACAATGCCTCTAAATCTTTAAGGAAAAAATCACCACTGCCAAATCCAAGTCATGAGTAGGATATCTTACTTAGTGCGGTCCAGGCTGCCTAGATGCATAAGCAATAACTTTGTCCCTCTGCATCAATACTGCGCCCAATCCAGTACCACATGCATCAACGTATACTACCAATCCTTGGTTACCATTCGGAACTACTAACACTAGAGAATTGGCTAACAAATGCTTCAACTTAAGGAATGCTTCCTCACACTTGTCAGACCAAACAAACTTCACGTCCTTCTTGGTCAACTTAGTTAAAGGTGCAACTATCCACGAGAAATCCTTGATGAATATCTGGTAATAGCCAGCAAGTCCAAGAAAAGTCCATATCTCGTTTATCGTCTCTGGTCTCTTTCAATTATTGGCAGCTTCAATCTTAATTGGGTCGACTGACAATCCTCCTTCTAAAACTATATGACCAAGAAACGTAACTTCTCTCTTTCAGAAATGGCACGTGAAAAACTTCGCCTTCAGCTGATTCTGCCTCAGCGTCTCCAACACCACTCTAAGATGAATCTCATGCTCTCTTTCATCTTTAGAGTACACCAAAATATCATCTGTGAACACCAACATGAACCTATCTTGGTGCTCTCGAAAAACCCGATTCATCAAATCAACGAAGAAAGCAGGCGCATTCGTCAATCCGAATGGCATTGCTAACCACTCATACGAACCATACCTAGTCCGAAATGCCGTCAAAGGAATGATATCCTCCACCACTCGCAACTGATGGAACTCTGTTGCCAAGTCCAATTGGGAAAACACTCCGGCCCCACTCAATTGGTCAAATAAGTCATCATTTCTCGGCATAGGATAATTATTCTTGATCGTCCTCTCGTTTAACTTACGTGTAACGACCCGGATTTTCAGTCGTTTGATTTTGAACATTTAATTAATTTTAAATGTTGAATTCGAAATGTAAATGTAATTTTAATATGAAGTTTATCAATCAAATAAATGGAATAAAACTTAAGTTCAAAATATAGCAATTTATCGTGATACAGAAATAGTAAGCAATTAGGATTTGAGAGGAAAATGAATCGAAAATGATTTCTAATGTTGATATAAATTCTATTTGAATTATAATTTAGTTAATAAGTTTTTAAAACTGGAATTCCAAGTGATTTTATAAATTTGTGAAATTATCGATTTAATTGACGCGTTAAATAGCCTTCCAGGGCATAGTCTCGGAATTTGATGAAACCTTTTCCATTAGATCTGTAATAGTGTATAATTATCAGATTTCAAGTAGCATTTGGAGTTACCGTTTGGTCATACAAAATAGAAACACGTTGAATTTAATATCGATAATTTAATATTTTAATGGGTTCAACAAAACTATCTTCCACATACGATTGAGTTAGGCAATGAAAGTTGTTCCATTGCATTCGGAATAGGGTATAACATTGGGAATGCTAGGTGGCATGCCTTGATAAGATTTCGGGATTTTAAATTACTATAATCGAGATATTTTGGAATTAATTAATATTATACATTTTTAAGTCAAACCCTATTACTACATCCAGCCACCCTAAGGCCGACCTATCTTCGTACGCTCGCCGTCCCTTTTAGTTTAAAATGCAAATTCCTTTCTCTCCTCTTTAGTTCGAAAATTATCGAAAATAATATCGAATAAAAAAAGTATCGCTGCGATCGCGCAGGCGCCTGAGGCGAGGGAAATCGCGGCTCTTGGTCAATGGAGGCGAAGAGTATTCAGGCACAGTAGGGTTTAGGACTTTGGCTCGATTTGGAGGAGGGCGCGTGATTCTTGCTACGGCATCGAATGGAGGAGCATTTGGTGGCGAGCATGACAAAGGGAGGAGGTTGCGGTGGTGGTGGCGATTCACTGTTAGGGAAGTGGAAGCATCGTGGTTTGATTGTCGTGACAGGTAATTGCCGATGTCTAGCGAAGGAGTGAATGGAAAGCTGCCAGCGACACTGCGGTGGTGGTATCGATCAGCAGTGATGATTTTGTGTACGCGACCAGATTTCGGGAAGAAGTTGTTGAGGGTATAGGTAAATTATAATTAAATGTTAAATTAGTTTATTAAATTCAAATGTTAAAAATGTATAACTTTTTAATGCGGGGTCTAAAAATCATGAAACAAGTCGAGTTTGGTCCGTAGCTACGGAATCTACACCATAGAATTTTATTGGAATGATTAGCAAATCTAAAAATCAAGGTGGGTAAATCTCGCTCTTTTGGATAATTGGTTTAATTTACAATATTTAAAATCAACTATTAGATGATTGGTTGAATTTATATCAATTGGATGCTATATTATATATAGTAATATATATATATATATATATATATATATATATATATATATATATTAATAGTTGGATATATTTCCAGCCGTTGGAGCGGATGAGACCCTATGCGCACTGCATAATAGCGGATGACCCTATATTAACATGATATCCCACCTCAAAGTGGGATTGATATTTTATGTTATCTAACATCCGTGGATGCAGGGAAATAGTTTGGAGGGATCCAACTGGATTCCTTAAAATATTTATTTTAATTTCATATATAGTGATATATGATTTGTGCAAATAATCCGATATAGATTATATGGTGTTTTGAATTATTGGATGTTATAGTAGCATTGGCTTTAATCTTGGTATTTTAAATATCATAAATATTATTTTTGGAATTTGAAAGAATTTAAAAGAAGATTTTGAATATAAAAATATTTATATCGAAATGTGGATTATTTTAAAGGAAACTGATTTGGATAAAACAATGATTTGATATAGGGATGTACATAACTATTCAAAAAATTATTTAAATAGAGATTTTAAAATAATTTATATAGAGTATTTTTAACAATGGGTTTTTAAGTAATATTTCTAGATTTATGGAAAGAAGTTGAAATCGATACAAAAAATAGATTTGAAAAATAAATGGGATTTATTAAGAAATGAATTCATAAAATGTGATTTTATAAATGAGATTAGTTTATGAACAAGTGAAACTCAAAGGAGTTTACAAATTTATAAACGATTTTTATAAATAAGGGAAAATGATATTAGTTGATAAATTAGGTATATAAATTCATAACGTGAATTTATATCGAGATATGGAAATCGGTTTTGGGAAAAACAGTGGATTATATTTTTAAAATGCGAGGATGGTTAGAGAATTGGAATGGAATCGATGTGTTATGAATCAAGAGGGATTTATAAATTGAAATTGGTTATTGGAATTTTAAAAATATATTTTTATCGAGAAGTTATGTTTATTTTAAAAGGAAAATTTTATTTATCCAACTATGTAATTTAAAGCTGATTAGTATTAAAATACTTTGAAAAGTGAATTTTTCAAATATTTAATATTAATTGAAATAAATTCTAATTTTATTAATAAGCTATGTAAATCGATTAGTATATTTAAAAATAGAATGGTAAATGAGTTATTGTTGTTTATTTAAAGTGTTTTTGATATTTTAAATACTTACTTAACATGTTTCAAAAATAAATTATTATTCTTTAAAAATACTTACTATATATATAGAGTTTTGAAATGATTGAAATTTATTTATAAATCCTCTCGGGATTTGTAAATGGGGTTTATTTAATGGATATGATTTTTATAAGAGAAATCTTATAACGGAATTTGGACACTTAAGGAATTTCCAAAATTGTTAAATAAGTGAACTTTGGAAAATGAATCCGAATTCATTAAAGAAGTTATAAATGGGTGAATGAGATTTTAAACAAGTAAAATCGATTTTGGGAATTGTGGAAGGGATTACAAAAATCCCGGAGATTTATGAAATGAATACTAATGAGTTATGGCTTTACAAAAAGTGTTGTAAATAATTTTACAAAGTCGGAATAAGGGGAGACTTCCTCGTTTTGAATATACCTATAACATCTATAAGATATAAGTATTTCCTGTGTGTTGAGAAGTAAGTGATTTTGGAAAATATATTTATAAATATTTTTCTAAGTATTGGGATAAAATGATTTAGGGATGTTTTGGCTATAGGAAGGTTATACAGAATTATTTCTAAGTGTTAATATGGATTGAAAATATTCCGTTAGGGATATAAGGATTTGAATTTGTTTTCAAACGTTGGAATATTGGAGGAGATTGATTATATATCTGTGTAAAGATATTTGAAATAAATGTTTTGAAAGATTTATAAAATCGGGCCTAGTGACTGCTTATGTGTGTAATTTGATAGTTAAATAATGAACTTTCAAATCCGGCCAAATTCGTTGATCATTTCGAAGAGACGGGATCAGATTTAATTATCCGAAAACCACTTCGATTCGATTTGGAAGTTACGAATTGTGATGTCTTGAAGATGTTGGAGATGGTAATCTTGAAGGAGATTCGGTTTGTTCAAACCCAGAACAACTTGTATGGATGAATGCTATCATTGCATTGTTGCTTGGAAGGCAGTGTTAGCATTCCAAGTAAATGAATGCTAAATCAAAGGTAATACATAGCCTTAAGACTTATCAACCTGGAATGATTAAAACAGGGGAGATACAGCTGGGCTAAGTGGGTCATACCCAAGTAGGATATGTTATAACTTCTCTAGATACCCTCAGATATATTATGATGATAGATATGGCTATGCATGGAAAAGAGAGCTCCCGATTATGGTGGGAACACCCGGGATGATAACATATTCGGTACTATACAGCTTGGGGTAGGTCGGTCCTGTGTTGGCAGGGATTGTTAGGTTCGATCTCGATACATTTTTCTAGAGGTGTAGTGTGACGGGCGGTATCTTAGTAGCCCATTCAGTGTATAGAATCCAATATCCAATACGAAACTTTACGATTTTGATTGTCGAGCATAGTATGCTAGAATTTAATTAATGTAACAATTTCGGCTATTTTAATAAGTATTTGTACTTAGACGATATTATAATATCACTAGATTTCTATAAAAGTGTTTTGGTTATCGTAAGGTAAAAACCCGTCGTGTTTATGTGTAATGTGGTCTTGCGAGATACCTTTTTTCTCAAAGGATTTGAAACGGTAGTAATTCAAATTGAGTGTGTTTTCTCACGCTAATTTTCTAGACCGACTCGGGTGTTATTTTATTATAATTGTAACGACCCGGAATTTTAAGCAATATCAATTTAATAATCTATAATAATAATTAAATTGGTTTGATAATTTTTCTTTGTAATTTTAATTTAAATTGGTAAATTTAATCTTTTAAAGGTTAACAAATATTTAATCTGGTAATTTTGATCAATATCTTTCTATCAATTTAAAATTGATAAGAATTATTTTTCAAAGCTAATGAAATTTTATTCTGTTTATATATATATATATTTGATATATATTGTGAATGAATATCTTTTGATTTAAATAAAGATGAATCTCAAATTGTAATATATATGTATGTATATGTTATAATTTGATATTGTTTGAAATTTAATTTAAATCTATTGATAATCTATATATGTATGAATTGTAATTAGAGGTTTGATTTAATTTATATTTTTCAAAAGTTAATTTAAAGATTAATTCATTTGTTTTCAAATATAAGATTGTTATTTATTTTAAATATGATAGTTTATATAGGATTTAAACAAAATTTTGTTTTCTTTTATAATGCTTAAATTTTAAATGATTATAAATGTATAAATATAAAAGTTTTAGATTTTAAATACATATATAAGATGTATATTTATATTATAACTAGTTTTAGAATATTTTCATTAATAAGTAAGTTCATATTTTCATATATAAGTATTTAGTAATTTAGTAAATTAAAAGATTTAAACTTGTATATTTATCTAAGTTCAAAGTTTATTAACATAAAAACATTTCATAAATACAAATATCCATATTCATAGAGATAAGTTATAATTATTATTGTTATAAGGGTTTAAAAACAATTTTGCAAAGATCTTTAAACACTTGTAAACTTTTTAAACATGCTTGAGACACTTGTTCAAATTAATAACATGTGGCACTATTTTTATTTTGATTTTTAATAAATGTTTTAAGAGGAGAATTAGTTTTCACAAACACTTTTATTTTCTTTGTCTTCATTTCATGTTTCAAATTAATGGCAAATCTGAAAATAAATCTGCATGCAAAGATAAAACCTGAAACTTGAATTCTAAACATAAAAGCAAAAATGAAATCTGCATTTATTAAAGCTTCAACCTGCAATTCAAGTTAAAGATCAATTCCAACATTTTTATCAACCTGCAAATTTACAATCTGCAAATTCAAATGAAGAATCAAGTTATCTGCAAAATCAACTTGCAAACTAAAAACTACAACATCAACATTTCAAGCCTGCAACTTCAATCTGTAATGCAAAGAGATGATCAACATCAGTTTCATCAGCATAGTCAAAGCATTATCCAGATTTAAAGTGTTCAAGGCCTGGAAAACCTGCTCTGCATAAACTATTGGTGAGTAATCATTTTAAAAACAGGTTTGGTTTAATTTATGGTTAAATAATGATGCATGCAAATGAAATCTTGCTTTGATAATTGAATATTTGTTTATGTGAATGCATGATTATTATAAGTACCTAGTGCCTGTAAATGTGAATTTAGATTCTGTTGTTCAAGCAGAATTTGATTCATCATCTTTAAACCCAAAATCTTCCAAATCTATAACTTAATTGAATTTGTTATATAAATGAAAAGTGTAAGTTAAAGTTTGATAGAAATTTTAAACTTAGTTTCATAATTTTTAAAGTAACAGATAAGTATAAATAAGAGATTTACAGTGAAACTAAGATATTTGTAAAAAAATTAACTATTTTAAATTCTGAATTGAATTACATGCGTGTAATCTTGGTAGAAAATCATGAATTTTGATATGTAATTTGTGATTTTTAGTTGAGTATTTGTTGGAATTTGGGGTTTGTTCATTTGGGGTTTTTTTGTGATTTGCCGATGAACTACTTGATGATTCGAGTTGAAATTTGAAGCGAGGCTAGCATTTGAAGTGTAGATGGAGGGAAAAATGTTGAATAATTTTTCCTATGATCGATTCGTTCGAATTCGATCAATTTAGGGTTTTTACCTTGTTTAATTTCGGTTTGACTGTAGAAGGATTTACGGCATGGATATGGAACCGAAGTCGTGCGCATCTGGGGAAGTTCGTGTGCTTGGTCGTGGTGTCTCGATGGTGGGGTCGGCAAGGTGAAACAGCGACGTGGTGATCGGCCGTAGGTGGATTTTTGGATTGTGGCAGCTGCTGTTGTTCGAAACTTTTGGGTTCGAAGGTTCGAATTTCGATTCGAATGACAATCAATTGTTCTGGGTGCATTATCGTGCTCGCGTGTGAAGGAGTGATCGTCGTTGGTGGTCGCGATGAACATGGGTGGCCGGAAGTTATTTGGCACGTGCACCGTGCAAATTCTTGTACTCTGGAAATCATGTTTGGGGAAGACGAGTTTTCATCTCGGGTTGATGCTCGCGTTGTATTAGGGGGCGACCCGAAGTCGAAGAGTAGCAGGGTGTCTCGGGTAGCACGCGTGAAGCTGCTGTGTTTACCTCGAGGTTTTTGTTTGCTGTTTTTTGTAGTTATGTATAATACTGTGTTGCAAATAAACTTGTGTTTGAATTATTAAGGTATGCATTAAATTATAAACCAAGTTTATAGAAGGAAACAAATTTATAAATGTTAGGCTTGTGCATTGATGAAAATGTAAATCAAACTTTAAGAGTGCTAATTGAATTTATTTCATTTTGAATTTAAATTGTTTTAAGATAGTTGTATTTGAAATATTATCTTAAGTAAATCTTGAATTTCAATTTTAAAGAGAATGTTTTGAATTTAAATATTAAATCAAAGTTTAAAGTAATATTTTAATAACTAAGTTTCAAATTTATATTGCAAATGAATAAGTTTACAATTAGATAATTTAAGTGTTTTAAATTTTGAATTTGATTTCTAAATACCTTATTTCTATATAAGGTTATTGTAAACCAAATAAAATAATTTGTTTTAAGTTATTAAAAATTTGATTTATTCTAATAATTTAATTATGAAGATAAATAGGGTTAATTTATCTTTGTTATTAACTTGAGAATACTTGATTGAATATGATTTGTAATTAAGTAAAGAATTAATTAAGATAAACACTTTTTCTTAAGTAATTAAGGATTTTGAAATATAAGATATTAATTAATTAATTGTTTAATTAATTTTTGAATAATTAGTTAATTGTTTGTTTAATTTTAAAAAATCACTTAATTATGGATTAATTAAGTGTAATTACTTACTGAAGTAATTAATGGTTAGTTATTGAATATAATTAAGAATGGAAGTAATTACTTATGGAAGTAATTAGTGGGAATTACTTATGGGAGTAATTAGTTGAAGTGGTTAAGGGATAATCACTTGATGTTATCAATTAAGTAATTGATTAAGTTAATTGTTTTGAAATTAATTAATTATGGAGTAATTAATTAATTAAAGAATTAAGGATTTAATGATGTGATTAATTACTTGTTAAGTAATTAATTAAGAGAATGATCAAGATTTATTAATGGAAGTAATTAGAAGATAATTACTTACGTAAGTAATTAAGGGTTAATTACTTAATTAATTTAGTTAATTAATTAGTGTGATTAATTAATTAAAGAATGTGATTAATTTAAGATTAATTACTAGTGTAATTAATTAAAATGCAATTAATTAATAAAGTAATTAATTAAGGATTATTTGTTAATTTAAATTGATTAATAATTGCTTAATGAAGTAATTAAAGATTAATTAATTAGATTAATTAATCAAAGGGTTAATATAATTAATTAAGAAGTTAATTAATTTAGATAAGTAATTACAAGTTGTTAATTACTGTTTATGATTAATAAGATGGTTAATTACAAGTTAATTATTTAATTAAAGAGAATTATTAATTATTGGGGATCATTAATTAATATAGTTAATCAAGGTTGATTAACAAAAGTAATTAACTAAAGTGTGATTAACTAATTGTAATTAATTGAGGTTTAATGTAATTAATTATAGTTAATTAATAAATAGAAGCAAATGTAGGATCATTAATTATTGTAATTAATGATAGTAACTAAAGGTTAATTACTGAATATGGTTAAGGATAATTACTTGAATGTAATAAAAAGATGATTAATCAGGGAAGATTAATTAAGGAAGATCATTGAGAATGATTAATTTATTTATTTGAGATAAATAAATGAAGAAGGATTTAAGGTTAATCAAATTGACTTGGAGTTAATCAAGTTTTCTATTGGATGATTAATTGATATTTTCTGATTGACATTGGATGATTAATTGTTATTGGATGATTGATATTGGGTGTTTTGGTTGATACTGGATGATTTGGATATCTCTGATATGTGATATGCTGCTTTGTGAGATGAATATTTGTTATGCATTATCTATTGTGATAATGTGATTCATCTATCTGTTTATATCATCCTGAATATAAGTTAATTGTTTAAACCCTTTAGTACAACTTGGACATTAAAATGACGTTTGGTTTCGGTGAGACCGGGATCGGGTTTCCATAATTGGATATCCGAAAACCACATCGATTCCAATTAAACGTTATGTCGTGAATCCAAGTGGAGCTTAGTGAAGACTCGAGGTGTAAGGACTATACGTCAGTATAACTCTGTGGGTGATTCCGTGATGAGTTTGATGGAATAGTACTTATAGGTTCGAGATGGTAATTTAGAGTGCAAGGACTATGCTCGTTACTCTGAGGGTGACTCCAAAATGAGTGCAACAAGATAGTGCCTTCGGTTTCGTTCGAACCCGGAACGAACTTATATGGATTGAATGCTTTCAGAACATCGTCAGGTGGACGATGAGCATTCTAAGAGATGTGTTCTCTAAAGGTAATCGTAGCCTCAAGCCTCATCAACCGGGAATGGCTAAAACAGGGGAGGTGCAACAAGGCTCGGTGGGTAGCGCCCATTTCAGGACAAGATTTTCCCCTGTCTGGAAGTCCCTTTTTATTTCGGCTGTGTGGGGGCGGTTGATTCCGGACAACTGCCGGGGTTGTCTTGTTCGGGACTGTTCAGTAAGGAACAGTCCCGGCCTTGTGTTGCAGGGGAGTTAGGTAGCCCCTCGGTACGTTGATCTAGGCCACGTACTGTGACGGGCGGTACCCCAGTAGCCCTGCCATTGATGGAAACTCATTCTTCCTACGAGACCCTACGGTTTTGTTTGTATTACCCACTTTTGTGGCTAGTAGCTGGAATTTAATAATGTAACAATTTCGTCTATTTCATATTTATTTGAAAACCCTGGACACTATTATAATATCACTGGATTTCCTATTAAATGTTTTGGTTAGCGTAAGGTAAAAACTTTTCCATGTTTGTGTGTGGGAAGTCTTACGTGATTCCTTTTCTTTTCAAAGGTTTTCTAAAGTTAAGCAACTTTAAACCGTTTACTCACACCAGACCCCTGTCTAACCCTAGTGTTTATTTTATGTTTTATTAAACTCTTGGGTACTCATATTATGTATGAGTAGTCAAGTGAATCAGGGTTGCTTGACGAATTCTGGAGGAGATATGGAGCAGGAGGCTTCCACGTGTAGATATATTATGGTTCCACTGTGTTTGTTTGATATCTGTATCTGTTGTACTTGAGTTGTATAGTTAGACAGATGTTTATAACTGTCTAATATGAGTTGTATAAGTTGTGTACTCTGATATAATATGATACTATGTAATCTGTTATGTGATATATTATATTTCATTCGTTCCATTGTGAGTTCTCTGATGTTGTTGTGTTCGTCTTTCGCTTTCTTTTCTTCTTCTATCCCTTTCTTTCTTTAATAGCGATACGACTTTCTGAAGATAGGAAGTCGGACCGTCATAGTTGGTATCAGAGCATTAGGTTGAGTGAATATTTAGGCTCTAGAGTGGTGTCTTTCTTGAGAGAGCGTACTTGTAACTTTTATATATAACTATATATATATAGCTATTTCTACCTATCTGTTGGGTTATCCGTTCGGATTTTCCAACATAAGTTTTAAAGGTAGATGGAGTAGTGGTGTGTGTGTGTAACACGTCTACCACTGATGGAAGAGGTCCATATGTTGAGGTTGGATGTGTATTTGACGAGACTGTAGACCTAATACCGTCTCGAGTGAGATTCGTAGTTTGGAGTAAGGATTTCTCTGATATTCGAAGAAAATCTTTTCAAAGATTCAGAGTTTATCTTTGAAGTGTAAGTTTGGATCTGTTGGAAGTGCAGAAGTAAGTGATGATATCTTGATAACTGCGTGATGATATGCAGTATCCATGGATATTTCCGAAGATGTTTTCTCTTAAAGCAGTTTTAGAAGTAGTTGAGGGCCAGTTTTTACCTGCCGCAGGGAAGATTTGTCTGTGTAGAAGTTGTTTGGAATTTTAGCATGGAGGATTGGCTGTTTTGGAATATGAGACTAAGGTCTATAAGTTGTTTCGCTTCGGCATGGTCTCATTGTCATTACTTAAGGAGAGCGAGATGTTGATGTTTGGTTTGGAGGCCGAATTTCTTGAGAGGTTGTCTGCCATCTCAAAGGTTTGTTGTGTAGTTTGTTGATAGTTTTGGTTTTGGTTTTCGAGGAGCCATTGGATTAGAAGTTTTTGGTTAGCTGTGGTAGCAGTTTCAACTCGAAGTGTACGGTGTGCTGACGAGAAAGTCTTTTAGCTTTGCAGTATCATCAAGGTAGAGTTTGGAAGCCGCAGTGTGGCCCGTTTCTCCGATAATTCGAGAATCTTTGTGGTTCTTCGATCAGTAGTCCGGGCAGTTGGTGAAAGTTTTCTGGAAGGGTTAACCTTGTTTGGAGAAGCTTAAAGCTGTTCTATTTGTTAAAGAGAGGACGATTTCTTTGGAATCCGAATTAGGTTGGATCGCAAAAGTGACTTGCGATTAGTTTGGGAATTTTTCTTAGGCAATCTTTTGTTTGAGATTGAGGGTTCTCATGTGGAAGTAGGAGCTACTGAAGTAATCAAAAGGTTGTCTGCATCTGGAGTTGAGTTCCATGTTGTTTTGGTTCCAAAAGAGATTTTGGTGGTTAGCCTAGAAGAAGAGTTGGTGTAGCAGCTTAGGAATTTTTGGAGTTTGGATTGGTCAGATCTAGTTTTTGAATTGGATTCTGTAGTAAGGTTGTGTGACTGAGTCAGATGGGTCACTAAGATTATATGGATTTGATGGACAAAGTTTTCCGGATATATTATATAAGTTTGTACTCGTGTTCATCAACAATATTATCATCTATTTCAGAATCAGAGTTGTGCAGCGGAAGCGAGGTAGCAGCTGTGCAAGGAAGGAAGTACGTTCAATTTGTTTTTTTGCTTGAATAGTATAGCTTGTGTTCTGGTTTTCAACGAATCTTGGAAGAATTTTCTGTTTGATAGGATCCAGAAACTGGTTTGCTTTGGTTTAGTTGTTTCTGGAGGCATCAGCATAGGTTAAGCTGATCGGGAAGAAGATTGGCAGCCCAGGATTTTCTATTGAGTTATGATGATATGAGATAAGGAGTTTGGAATTCGAAGTTGGGGACTTCATTGTTGTTAAGATTTCTCTGGTTAAGAGAGCAGTAATTGGGTAAGATTGGATAGCTAGTTCCGAGGCATTTGGGATTTCTTATCTGTGCTTTGATAGGATAAGATTGAATTGTTAGTTTGGATAACTGAAATTCATTGTATTTCACGTATCTCTGAGGGAGTACGTGTATGATTCATCATTGGTTGTAGAATCTGCTGTTCAGTTGGATTTGGAAGTTATGCTAGACTTGAGTATAGTCTGATGTTCTGTTCAGATTGATGGATCTAGAGATGAGAGGAGATCTGGATTTTGGTGGTGTAGTTTGTTAGTTTAGCTTCCGTAAAGCGAGTCTCCCGGTGATTTATACTTGGGAAACTCGAGATAGTGTTAGTAAGTTTTATTCTGATTTGTGTCAGAATAATTAGTTAGGTTTGTTTGTGTGTTTGATTGCTATGGTTGTTAGTAACTGATTGATAAGTATGCTTTGCTAATTGAAATTAAAATCTTTGCTGGGTTATTAAATTACCTTTGCTTTTAAATTTCGGGGACGAAATTCTTTTAAGGGGGGAGGATTGTAACGACCCGGAATTTTAGGCAATATCAATTTAATAATCTGTAATAATAATTAAATTGGTTTGATAATTTTTCTTTATAATTTTAATTTAAATTGGTAAACTTAATCTTTTAAAGGATAACAAATATTTAATCTGGTAATTTTGATCAATATCTTTCTATCAATTTAGAATTGATAAGAATTATTTTTCAAAGCTAATGAAATTTTATTCTATTTATATATATATATTTTTGATATATATTGTGAATGGAATATCTTTTGTTTTAAATAAGGATGAGCTTTCAAATTGTAATATATATGTATGTATATGTTATAATTTGATATTGTTTTGAAATTTAATTTAAATCTATTGATAATCTATATATGTATGAATTGTAATTAGAGCTTTGTTTTAATTTATATTTTTCAAAAGTTAATTTAAAGATTAATTCATTTGTTTTCAAATATATGATTGTTGTTTATTTTAAATATGATAGTTTATAAAGGATTTAAACAAAGTTTTGTTTTCTTTTATAATGCATAAATTTTAAATGATTATAAATGTATAAATATAAAAGTTTTAGATTTTTAAATACATATATAAGATGTATATTTATATTATAACTAGTTTTAGAATATTTTCATTAATAAGTAAGTTTATATTTTCATATATAAGTATTTAGTAATTTAGTAAATTAAAAGATTTAAACTTGTATATTTATCTAAATTCAAAGTTTATTAACATAAAAACATTTCATAAATACAAATATCCATATTCATAGGGATAAGTTATAATTATTATTGTTATAAGGGTTTAAAAACAATTTTGCAAAGATCTTTAAACACTTGTAAACTTTTTAAACATGCATGAGACACTTGTTCAAATTAATAACATGTGGCACTATTTTTATTTTGATTTTTAATAAATGTTTTAAGAGGATAATTAGTTTTCACAAACACTTTTATTTTCTTTGTCTTCATTTCATGTTTCAAATTAATGGAAAATCTGAAAATAAATCTGCATGCAAAGATAAAACCTGAAACTTGAATTCCAAACATAAAGGCAAAAATGAAATCTGCATTTATTAAAGCTTCAACCTGCAATTCAAGTTAAAGATCAATTGCAACATTTTTATCAACATGCAAATTTACAATCTGCAAATTCAAATGAAGAATCAAGTTATCTGCAAAATCAACCTGCAAACTAGAAACTTCAACATCAACATTTCAAACCTGCAACTTCAATCTGTAATGCAAAGAGATGATCAACATCAGTTTCATCAGCATAGTCAAAGCATTATCCAGATTTAAAGTGTTCAAGGCCTGGAAAACCTGCTCTGCATAAATTATTGGTGAGTAATCATTTTAAAAACAGGTTTGGTTTAATTTATGGTTAAATAATGATGCATGCAAATGAACTCTTGCTTTGATAATTGAATATTTGTTTATGTGAATGCATGATTATTATAAGTACTTAGTGCTTGTAAATGTGAATTTAGATTCTGTTGTTCAAGCAGAATTTGATTCATCATCTTTAAATCCAAAATCTTCCAAATCAATAACTTAATTGAATTTGTTATATAAATGAAAAGTGCAAGTTAAAGTTTGATAGAAATTTTAAAATTAGTTTCATAATTTTTAAAGTAACAGATAAGTATAAATAAGAGATTTAAAGTGAAACTAAGATATTTGTAAAAAAATTAACTATCTTAAATTCTGAATTGAATTACATGCATGTAATCTTGGTAGAAAATCATGAATTTTGATATGTAATTTGTGATTTTTAGTTGAGTATTCGTTGAGAATTTGGGGTTTGTTCGTTTGGGGGGTTTTTGTGATTTGCCGATGAACTACTTGATGATTCGAGTTGAAATTTGGAGCGAGGCTAGCCTTTGAAGTGTAGATGAAGGGAAAAATGTTGAATAATTTTTCCTATGATCGATTCGTTCGATTTCGATCAATTTAGGGTTTTTACCTTGTTTAATTTCGGTTTGACTGTAGAACGATTTACGGCTTGGATATGGAACCAAAGTCGTGCACATCTGGGGAAGTTGGTGTGCTTGGTCGTGGTGTCTCGATGGTGGGGTTGGCAAGGTGAAACGGCGACGTGGTGATCGGCCGTGGGTGGATTTTTGGAAAGTGGCAGCTGCTGTTGTTCGAAACTTTTGGGTTCGAAGGTTAGAATTTCGATTCGAATGACAATCATTGGTTCTGGGTACATTATCGTGCTCGCGTGTGAAGGAGTGACCGTCGTTGGTGGTCGCGATGAACGTAGGTGGCCGGAAGTTATAGGGCACGTGCACCGTGCAAGTTCGTGTACGCTGGAAATCATGTTTGGGGAAGACGAATTTTCGTCTTAGGTTGATGCTCGTGTTGTATTAGGGGGCGACCCGAAGTCGAAGAATAGCAGGGTTGTCTCGGGTAGCATGCGTGAAGCTGTTGTGTTTACCTCGAGGTTTTTGTTTGCTGTTTTTTTGTAGTTATGTATAATACTATGTTGCAAATAAACTTGTGTTTGAATTATTAAGGTATGCATTAAATTATAAACCAAGTTTATGAAAGTGCGGTGTGTATACAATTATATGTGCTAATATAGTATACACGGATCGTGTAATATGGATTACAATACAAATGCAGAAATAGATGATAATAGCATTGTAAATAGAAAATAGAAAAATCACACCAGAGATTTTTATACTGGTTCGGAGCACCGTCCTACGTCCAGTCCCAGACTACTATCTGGATTTTCACTAATTACAACCTCGCTTCACCCGGAGGAACAGGTTTACAATTACCCGAACAGCCGAACAGGATTTCACGCCTCTACAACACTGAGGACTTCAACACTTGCCTCTTACAATACCGAGGACTTCAACAAAAACAATTACAATTGTTGTTGACAACTTGTGCTCTTGTAAACACGGATTTGTCACTTGTAGTACACTCTTCCTATAATCTTATCCTCAAATTGTGAATGATGTTTGTGAAGATTATGGAATTTATATTGCTTATTGAATCAAAATATATGAGATAGTGTCAATGATTCAATAAGGAATGAAAGTAGTTTAGAGCTTTTTGAATGCAAGTGAATTCAGAGAATAGATAGAGAGCATATATAATCTTAATAAAACTTCTTGTTTTAATCAATGATATTGATGTGTATTTATAGAGAGAAAATAGTTATAACCCTTGGTGAAAAGTTGCAGTCAAAAGTCATGATTATTGATGAAGAAGAAGAGACGCAACCATTGAAGAAAGATGTGTCTTTTGGAAGAAGTTGCTCTCTGTTTAAAAACGGTCGACAGGTCAAAAACTAACCGGTAGACAGGTTTTTAAAAATATAGTCGTTATGTGCATGTGTGCACGTTTATTGTGCACATTCAACAGGAACGGTCGACCGGTCTCTGTTAAGTTGCACAATAAAGTGCACAACCTATATAAATGTGTGTATATATATATATTATATTTTGTGCATGATTATTTGAGGATAGATTTTGACAATTTTATTACTATTATAACATCAAATAATCAACCTATAATCTAGAGTACCATATGTAGGTCTTGATTTGTCGATCGCTTTAATATTGTTGTCAGCAATCAAAATCTTCATAGAAGCTGTGACTCAACATTCTCCCCCTTTTTGATTGATGACAATATAAAAACTCAAGTATAGAATCTCCCCCTGAATATGTGATTTCCTGCAGACAATTATTAGCTTCTTTCATCCTGCAAACAATTATTAGCACCTTTCTCCCCCTTTGTCATCGACAAAAAGGAGTAAACAAAATATAAACCAAAGAGAACAATGCATACATTCAAACACAGGATGTTTTGATGAAGTACAATGCAAGTCATAGTCTACTACGAATAAAAAGATGGACACTATTTAGTACAAGTGCCATAGATGTTTTTAAAGAAATGAAAAGAAAAACAAACTAACTTCATTCCGACTGAATCTCTTCCTCATCATCATCATCATCATCATCGTCGTCATCTTCATCGTCATCATCATCGTCATTGTCCCCACGACCTTGTCCGCTTGTACCACCGGATTCCTCGGATGTCGACCAAGTAAAAGTTGGAGGAGCCGGACGTTTTCCGGGGTCTTGATGTTGGGTCGAGACGGATGTGCTACATGATATAGCATCCCATATAGCGCCGAAGAATGACTTTACCTTATTGAATCGTCTATCAATTTTCGAATCCATTCGTTTTAGTCTTGATTCAAGTAAAAATTGATTCCGAGCGATGGTTTCAAGAGATTCTCTTGTAGATGATTTAGATTTCAATAATCTAACATCTTCAGAACGACGACGAGATGGTGGAGCTTGTTGTTCTTGAGTATCGCGTTGTTGCCATTGTTCGAAAGGCATAATATGAACATATGGAGGAGGAAGCTTCATCCGTTTGATAGTAGTGGAGTCAATACACTTTGGTGTAGAATATGCCGAATCCGGGGGTGTGACTCCACATGCAAGCAACATACGCATAATATACTCGTTATAGAAGAAATGTGGACGAGTAGAGTTATTTACGTTAAGAATTTCATCGAAAATCATGTGAACCCAATTTATTTCGATATCATGGTAGATAGCATAAAGAGCCTTGAAATTCTCTTTGTAAACGGCATCATAGTTTCCTAATCGAGGAAATAGAGAGTGCATTAGGACATGGTGTAACAACCTTGCAGTCGGTCGTAGCCCAATCGATTTGGTGCCGTTACTATCATCTTCTATAAATTTATGACTCGTACTATTCCGGGTGAAAACTTCACAAAATGTCGATGAAAACTCTTCACCCCTATTCGGTATTCCCAAAATAGAAGCAATTCTATCATAAGTGAGATAGATTCGTTTGCCACATACTACTGACCAAATAACTCCATTTGGATTATCCGGAGTATATTCCTCTAAATTCATATTCGCGTAAAATAGCTTAATCATCAAATGATTAATTTGTACGCTATTTACAGAAAAATCAATAAGAGGAGAGATACGAGATCTATTTGCTAATCTTTGAATACCGTATGCAGTGAAATCGTCGAATTTGATGAATGAGCCCGGATGGAACTTGTAATTTGTCATTTGATTCCATCTAGTTACTGCAACCGGAGATTCTAGCCATTTTCTAGCAAAGAGAGTAAGAGAAGAAGTTTCTGATGTTGCTCTTTTCTTTGATTTCTTCTGAGGAGGAGCCATTGAAGAGAATTTGAGAGTTTGTGAAGCTTGAGAATATGAACTAGGGTTTGGAAATGGGAAAATTTTCAGTAGAGAGTAGAAAGTAAAGAGGGTTGGTGGCAAAATATATACGTGAAGTATATAAAAAAAGAAATAACTGCCGACCGGTCGACCGCCTGCATATTGCCGGTCGACCGTTTTCAACCCGAGAGCAAAACGGTCGACCGGTCATATTTCAGGCTGTCGACCGGTTTGGCTCTGTGCAAAAATGCAGAATTTGGCAAAAATTTTGAAAACGAGTCGAATGAATATATTATATATTATGTTATTATTGCAAAAATATACTGTATTACAAGAATTATATATGAAAGCAAAATAATATACATTATGGAATTCTAATGAGAAGGTGAGTTGTTATTAGAATTCTTGTCGTTTTCAATGCGTTTAGCCCACGGACTCCACTTATATCGAGCTCCTTCATTCTCGTTATAGTTTTTATCCCAAGAGTTTGGAGTTGTTGAAGTCGATGGTCTTGACGGCATTGGTTCATGAACATCGTGTTTGTTTGAACCGCAGAAGAATGAAGCCATTCGTTCTAAAGCGGATAAACGAGTTGAAGTACGTTGTTGTTCATGGTATAGTAGGTTTTGACCATAATGTAGTTGTCGTTGAAGATCGATTTGATGCTTTTGGTAGTGATGAATTTCATCGATTTGCGCCTTCGTGCGCGGAGAGCAGAATAGTGCTTTCTTTGCACGCTTGGATGTTGGAGTATGGCCAGGTGTGCGAAAACAATGGTGAGGGCATTCCGGCCTTTGTTTCGGTGTAATCGGAGAGTATTGTTCCTCCGACTCCGAGCTTGTGATAGAAATATGAGATTCCTCTGCGCATTTGTCACAAATGTGTGCCATGATAGCTTGTTTAAGATGATTTATAATTTTCAGCAAGAAGGTGAATGAATGAAAGTGTATTTTTCAAACGTTTATATAGAAAAAAGTTTGCCAATGAACTTGAGGATAGGATTTGTTAGAGATAATTAGCCGTAAACAAAAACAATGATGCATAAAAAAGTTATAAAAATAGGTATAGTTTGTTATAGGCTGAAATTTAAGAATTATTTGAAAAATATATAGCCTAAGTTTGAAGGTTACTTATTCTATTCTAGATCTTTCCGAGATACTAAGCCAAGCTCTCTTCGTAGTTTAATAAAACTAGATTCAAGTAATGGTTTAGTGAAAATATCGGCTATTTGATTGTCAGTGTGAACATATTCAAGATGTATATTACCTTTTTCAATATTATCTCTAAGGAAATGATGACGGATATCAATATGTTTGGTTCTAGAATGA
Source organism: Allium cepa (assembly GCA_030765085.1). Classification (NCBI taxonomy): domain Eukaryota; kingdom Viridiplantae; phylum Streptophyta; class Magnoliopsida; order Asparagales; family Amaryllidaceae; genus Allium; species Allium cepa. The sequence goes on along the minus strand of CM060941.1, from coordinate 559,479,141 downwards.
TTTACTGGATTTTTAGAGAGATTTATTGCACTCGTGTTATCACAGTATATAATAGAATTCGATAAATGTATATCGAAATCTTGAAGTGTTTGTTGCATATATAGTACTTGAGTACAAGCGAGAGCCGCTGATATATATTCAGCTTCACATGTTGATAGTGAAACACAATTCTGTTTCTTACTAAACCAAGAGACAAGTGATTTTCCAATAAAATGGCACGTACCACTTGTACTTTTTCTATCCGTCCGTGAGCCACCAAAATCAGCATCACTATATGATACTAATTCAAATGGACATTCTTTTGGATAGAAAAGACCAAAATCTTTGGTATTATTAAGATAACGAATTATACGTTTCACTGCTCGTAAATGTGATTCCTTTGGATTGGCTTGAAAACGAGCACATAAACAAACACTCATTAATATATCTGGACGACTAGCTGTAAGATAAAGAAGAGAACCAATCATGCTTCGATATAATTTCTGGTCAACGTTCTTACCACTTTCATCTTTTTCAAGATGTGTAGTTGTACTCATAGGAGTTGGTTTAGCAGATGTATTTTGTAATCCGAAGCGTTTGATAAGATTTTCACAGTATTTTTCTTGATTGATAAAAATACCGTTTGAAAGCTGTTTGATTTGAAGTCCAAGAAAATAAGATAGTTCTCCCATATGAGACATTTCGAATTCTTTGGTCATAATACTTGCAAATTCCTTGCAGAGTTTATCGTTTGTTAAACCAAAGATGATATCGTCTACATATATTTGGATAACCAGAATATCTTTTCGAGAATGTTTAATAAACAAAGTTTGATCGACTTTGCCTATTTCAAATCCTGAATTAATAAGATAGCTACGTAATCGTTCATACCAAGCACGAGGTGCTTGTTTTAAACCATACAGAGCTTTCTTAAATTTGAACACATGGTCAGGATATTTTTCATGTACGAATAAAGGTGGTTGTTCGACATAGACATTCTCTTTGATAAATCCATTGAGAAAAGCACTTTTGACATCCATCTGATAAAGTTTGAAATTATGATAACAAGCAAAAGATAATAGAATTCTAATAGCTTCTAGTCGAGCAACTGGTGCAAAAGTTTCTTCATAATCGATACCTTCTTCCTGATTGTATCCTTGTGCTACTAATCTTGCTTTATTTTTGGTGATATTTCCTTGTTCGTCAGCCTTATTTTTATAGACCCATTTAGTACCAATTACTGACTGATCAGTTGGTCTTGGAACAAGTTCCCAAACGTCATTGCGCTCAAACTGATTTAGTTCTTCCTGCATGGCAATGATCCAGTAATCATCTATAGCAGCTTCTTTTGGATTCTTGGGTTCGATATTTGAGAGAAAAGCGACATGACCCATTTGATTGAGTTGACTCCTTGTTCTGACATGTGATGTTATTTCACCTATTATATTTTGGGCCGGATGGTCTCTTAATATTCTTGGTGGTGATTGTAATTCACATATTTGAGGAGTATTCTCAATAATTATTTCTGAGTCAGAATCAGTATTTGAGATGATTTGATTATCAATGACTATTGATTCGTCATCATCTGATATTGTGTGAGGATGCTGATAAATTTCATCAAAAGAGACATGAAGTGATTCTTCAATAGTTTTGGTTCGTTTATTAAATATCCGATAGGCCTTACTTTGTTCCGAATAACCGACAAATATTCCTTCATCGGCTTTTGGATCGAATTTTCCAAGCTGGTCTTTCGTATTTAAAATAAAGCACTTAGAACCAAAAACTTTGAAGTATGAGATTTTGGGCTTTCTTTTGTTAAACAATTCATAAGGAGTATTCTTGGTAAGAGGTCTTATGGACACACGATTTAAAACATAACAGGCAGTTGCAACAGCTTCTGCCCAGAAGTGTTTTGGTAAGGTGGTTCCATTTAATAATGTTCTTGCACATTCTTGTAAAGTTCGGTTCTTTCGTTCTACTACTCCGTTCTGTTGTGGAGTTCTGGGAAACGAAAAATTATGATATATACCTTTCTTTGTACAAAAATGTTCAAATTCATTATTTTCAAACTCTCCGCCATGATCACTTCTTATATTTTTAACTTTAATCCCTTTTGATTTTTGAATTCTTTTGACGAAAGATTTGAAATGATCGAAAGTATCACTTTTATTTTTTAAGAAAATTGTCCATGTATAACGAGAGAAATCATCAACAATTACAAGCACATATTGACTGTGATTTATTGATTGAACTCTAGTAGGTCCAAATAAATCCATGTGCAGTAACTCAAGCGGTTGTAATGTTGATATGACTTTCTTGGATTTAAACGATGATTTGGTCAATTTTCCTAATTGACATGCATCACAAATGTTGTTAACTTTAAAACTCATTTTGGGTAGTCCTCTAACTAGATTGTTTTTGGCTAGCTTGTCAATAGTTCTGAAGTTTATATGACAGAAACGTTTGTGCCATAGCCATGGATCATTGTTATTAGCCATAAGACACATATCTGAATTATGATTAATATTCATATTTAGAATATATATATTTCTGTCTCTATAACCTTCAAAAACCAAATTATGGTCTTTATCTAAAATACTACACTTATTATTTGAAAAGGAAATTATAAAACCCTTGTCACATAACTGACTAATACTAAGTAAATTGTGTTTTAAATTTCTAACTAGCATGACATTAGTAATAAGAGGTAAGTTAGATGTACCACAATTGCTCACATCGCCTTTGCCGATGATATAACCTTTTGAATTGTCTCCAAAAGTGACTGAGCCACCATCTGAGTATTTAATATTTGTTAGTAAGCTCTTGTCTCCCGTCATATGCTTTGAGCAACCACTGTCCAATATCCACTTTCCTCTTTTCTTCAGTGGGACCTGCAAACATAGAATTAAGTTCATGGTACCCACTTTTTATAGGGTCCTAAGAGTTAGGTCTTAGGAGTCCAAACCCATTTGGGTCCGGTATCCCCTTTATATATATAATTGTTATTAAAATGTACATTATTCATGAATTGCTGAATGTATTTGTTCCTAATCAAATTATTATTTGTTTTAGGAACCCATATTTTGATAGTCTTGACATTTCTCTTTTGAAATTTCACAACTGGTTTTGGTTTGAAATATAATAAACTAAGATTTTTCTTAGCTTCAGTTTTTTGTACTTTCTTCTTCCTTTTATTTCTAAGATGATTTTTAGTTTCATGTTTGTTATATCCCAAACCTTGTTTATCTGAAATAGATTGTGAACTTTCAATGATTTTAGTCAAATTTTCTCGACCTTTGTTAAAGTTAGAAACATTTTGAATAATGTCATCAAATTTTGTTTGTAAACTAGCTTTTTCTAGGTCTAGAATTTTGACTTTTGCTTTAAGTTCATGATTTTCAGTAGTGAGAGCATTATTTTTCTCTTTTTGAGCTTCTATTTCTTGACTCAAAAGAGATATTTGAGAGTCAACATTAGATGATGATTCTTGAATATTTTCAAGTTCTTCTTCTAATATTTTCTTCTCATCTTTTAACATATCTCGTTCAAACTCTGCTTTACTTAAATCTGCTTTGACTACTTTTAATTGACGTTTTAAGTCTTTATATTTGACTATCAATTCAGCATTAATATCGAGTAATTCATCAAATGTAGGAATTTGTACCGCATCTTCTGTTGCCATAAAGCAAACATTAGCTTGTTCATTCTCCGAATCACTTTCACTTTCTGATGAAGATGACTCTGAATCATCCCATGTTACTGAGAAGGCTCGTTTCTTTGATTTGTCCTTCTTATATTTGAATTTGTCATTTTCTGACTTTTTCTTTTGTTCTGGACAATCCTTCTGCATGTGTCCCTTTTTATGGCAGTTGAAACATTCTATAGCAGATGAAGATGGTTTATTTGATCCAGGTTTCCTTTTATTGTAGCGACTGGCTTTTCGATATTTTAGGAATTTTTTGAAACCTTTAGCAATGAACGCCAAATCTTCATCTTCAGAATCTGATTCATTTTCATCTTTCTCAACATGAAATGCTACATTTTTCTTTTCTTCTTTCTGTTCTTTTCTAGCCTGCAAATTTGCTTCATAGGACATTAAATTTCCTATCAATTCATCTGGCTTCATGACGGAAAGATCATTAGCTTCTTCAATTGCTAATACTTTTCCTTCCCATTCATTAGTCAGAGAATGTAGGACTGTTGAAACAACATCAAAATCAGAATACTTTTGTCCTAACCCAATAAGTGCATGGTGAATAGTTTGAAACCGTGAATACATGTCATTGATTGTTTCATTTGGTTTCATTTTGAAATTTTGAATTTGACTTTTCAGCATGGCTATTTTGGCTTGTTTAACCTTGTTAGTACCTTCATGAGTGATTTTTAGCGTTTGCCAAATTTGATATGCAGTAGTGCAGATACTAACACGGTTATATTCATTTTGGTCTAATGCACAGAACAACATATTTATTGCTCTTGCATTTACGGCTGCTGCCGTTTTCTCAGCCACAGTCCATTCTGAATAATCAGTTGTTGGATTTACTATTTCTCTTTGAGTAGCATTCCAAGCATCATAGCTACTTGATTGCATAAAGAATGACATACGTGTTGCCCAATAACTGTAGTTAAGACCATTGAAAAATGGAGGTCTTTGTGTCGATTGCCCTTCTGTGTAAGTGGTGTTTTGAGTGCTAGTACTTGCGTTATTTGCCATATTACAAGAATATATCAAATAACTGTGTTACGGTTATATGATGACCGTGCTCTGATACCAATTGAAAGTGCGGTGTGTATACAATTATATGTGCTAATATAGTATACACGGATCGTGTAATATGGATTACAATACAAATGCAGAAATAGATGATAATAGCATTGTAAATAGAAAATAGAAAAATCACACCAGAGATTTTTATACTGGTTCGGAGCACCGTCCTACGTCCAGTCCCAGACTACTATCTGGATTTTCACTAATTACAACCTCGCTTCACCCGGAGGAACAGGTTTACAATTACCCGAACAGCCGAACGGGATTTCACGCCTCTACAACACTGAGGACTTCAACACTTGCCTCTTACAATACCGAGGACTTCAACAAAAACAATTACAATTGTTGTTGACAACTTGTGCTCTTGTAAACACGGATTTGTCACTTGTAGTACACTCTTCCTATAATCTTATCCTCAAATTGTGAATGATGTTTGTGAAGATTATGGAATTTATATTGCTTATTGAATCAAAATATATGAGATAGTGTCAATGATTCAATAAGGAATGAAAGTAGTTTAGAGCTTTTTGAATGCAAGTGAATTTAGAGAATAGATAGAGAGCATATATAATCTTAATAAAACTTCTTGTTTTAATCAATGATATTGATGTGTATTTATAGAGAGAAAATAGTTATAACCCTTGGTGAAAAGTTGCAGTCAAAAGTCATGATTATTGATGAAGAAGAAGAGACGCAACCATTGAAGAAAGATGTGTCTTTTGGAAGAAGTTGCTCTCTGTTTAAAAACGGTCGACAGGTCAAAAACTAACCGGTAGACAGGTTTTTAAAAATATAGTCGTTATGTGCATGTGTGCACGTTTATTGTGCACATTCAACAGGAACGGTCGACCGGTCTCTGTTAAGTTGCACAATAAAGTGCACAACCTATATAAATGTGTATATATATATATATTATATTTTGTGCATGATTATTTGAGGATAGATTTTGACAATTTTATTACTATTATAACATCAAATAATCAACCTATAATCTAGAGTACCATATGTAGGTCTTGATTTGTCGATCGCTTTAATATTGTTGTCAGCAATCAAAATCTTCATAGAAGCTGTGACTCAACAGTTTATAGAAGGAAACAAATTTGTAAATGTTAGACTTGTGCATTGATGAAAATGTAAATCAAACTTTAAGAGTACTAATTGAATTTATTTTATTTTGAATTTAAATTGTTTTAAGATAGTTGTATTTGAAATAATATCTTAAGTAAATCTTGAATTTCAATTTTAAAGATAATGTTTTGAATTTAAATATTAAATCAAAGTTTAAAGTAATATTTTAATAACTAAGTTTCAAATTTGTATTGCAAATGAATAAGTTTACAATTAGATAATTTAAGTGTTTTAAATTTTGAATTTGATTTCTAAATACCTTATTTCTGAATAAGGTTATTGTAAACCAAATAAAATAATTTGTTTTTAGTTATTAAAAATTTGATTTATTCTAATAATTTAATTATGAAGATAAATAGGGTTAATTTATCTTTGTTATTAACTTTAGAATACTTGATTGAATATGATTTGTAATTAAGTAAAGAATTAATTAAGATAAATGCTTTTTCTTAAGTAATTAAGGATTTTGAAATATAAGATATTAATTAATTGTTTAATTAATTTTAAATAATTAGTTAATTGTTTGTTTAATTTTAAAAAATCACTTAATTATGGATTAATTAAATGTAATTACTTACTGAAGTAATTAATGGTTAGTTATTGAATGTAATTAAGAATGGAAGTAATTACTTATGGAAGTAATTAGTGGGAATTACTTATGGGAGTAATTAGTTGAAGTGGTTAAGGGATAATCACTTGATGTTATCAATTAAGTAATTGATTAAGTTAATTGTTTTGAAATTAATTAATTATGGAGTAATTAATTAATTAAAGAATTAAGGATTTAATGATGGGATTAATTACTTGTTAATTAATTAATTAAGAGAGTAATCAAGATTTATTAATGGAAGTAATTAGAAGATAATTACTTACGTAAGTAATTAAGGGTTAATTACTTAATTAATTTAGTTAATTAAATAGTGTAATTAATTAATTAAAGAATGTGATTAATTTAAGATTAATTACTAGTGTAATTAATTAAAATGCAATTAATTAATAAAGTAATTAATTAAGGATTATTTGTTAATTTAAATTGATTAATAATTGCTTAATGAAGTAATTAAAGATTAATTAATTAGATTAATTAATCAAAGGGTTAATATAATTAATTAAGAAGTTAATTAATTTAGATAAGTAATTACAAGTTGTTAATTATTGTTTATGATTAATAAGATGGTTAATTACATGTTAATTATTTAATTAAAGAGAATTATTAATTATTGGGGATCATTAATTAATATAGTTAATCAAGGTTGACTAATAAAAGTAATTAACTAAAGCGTGATTAATTAATTGTAATTAATTGAGGTTTAATGTACTTAATTATAGTTAATTAATAAATAGAAGCAAATGTAGGATCATTAATTATTGTAATTAATGATAGTAATTAAAGGTTAATTACTGAATATGGTTAAGGATAATTACTTGAATGTAATAAAAAAGATGATTAATCAAGGAAGATTAATTAAGGAAGATCATTGAGAATGATTTATTTATTTATTTGGGATAAATAAATGAAGAAGGATTTAAGGTTAATCAAAGTGACTTGGAGTTAATCAATTTTGCTATTGGATGATTAATTGATATTTGGTGATTGATATTGGATGATTGATATTGGGTGTTTTGGTTGATACTGAATGATTTGGATATCTTTGATATGTGATATACCACTTTGTGAGATGAATATTTATTATGAATTATCTATTGTGATAATGTGATTCATCTATCTGTTTATACCATCCTGAATATAAGTTAATTGTTTAAACCCTTAAGTACAACTTGGACATTAAAATGGCGTTTGGTTTCGGTGAAACCGGGATCGGGTTTCCATAATTGGATATCCAAAAACCACATCGATTCCAATTAAACGTTAGGTCGTGAATCCAAGTGGAGCTTAGTGAAGACTCGAGGTGGAAGGACTATACGTCAGTATAACTCTGTGGGTGATTCCGTGATGAGTTTGACGGAATAGTGCTTATAGGTTCGAGATGGTAATTTAGAGTGCAAGGACTATGGTCGTTGACTCTGAGGGTGTTTTCAAAATGAGTGCAACAAGATAGTGCCTTCAGTTTCGTTCGAACCCGAAACGAACTTGTATGCATTGAATGCTTTCAGAACATCGTCAGGTGGACGATGAGCATTCTAAGAGATGTGTTCTCTAAAGGTAGTCGTAGCCTCAAGCCTCATCAAACGGGAATGGCTAAAACAAGGGAGGTGCAGCAAGGTTAGGTGGGTAGCGCCCATTTCAGGATAAGATTTTCCCCTGTCTAGAAGTCCCTTTTTATTTCGGCTGTGTGGGGCGGTTGATTCCGGACAACTGCCAGGGTTGTCTTGTTCGGGACTGTTCAGTAAGGAACGGTTCCGGCCTTGTGTTGCAGGGGAGTTAGGGTGGCTCCTTGGTACGTTGATCTAGGCCACGTACTGTGACGGGCGGTACCCCATTAGCCCTGCCATTGATGGAAACTCATTCTTCCTACGAGACCCTACGGTTTTGTTTGTATTACCCACTTTTGTGGCTAGTAGCTGGAATTTAATAATGTAACAATTTCGGCTATTTCATATTTGTTTGAAAACCCTAGACACTATTATAATATCACTGGATTTCCTATCAAATGTTTTGGTTAGCGTAAGGTAAAAACTTTTCCATGTTTATGTGTGGGAAGTCTTACGTGATACCTTTTATTTTCAAAGGTTTTCTAAAGTTAAGCAACTTTAAACCGTTTACTCACACCAGACCCCTGTTTGACCCGAGTGTTTATTTTCTATTTTATTAAACTCTTGGGTACTCATATTATGCATGAGTAGTCAAGTGATTCAGGGTTGCTTGACGAATTCTGGAGGAGATATGGAGCAGGAGGCTTCCATGTGTAGATATATTATGGTTCTGCTGTGTTTGTTTGATATCTGTATCTGTTGTACTTTAGTTGTATAGTTAGACAGATGTTTATAACTGTCTAATATGAGTTGTATAAGTTGTGTACTCTGATGTAATATGATACTATGTAATCTTTTATGTGATATATTATATTTCATTTGTTCCGGTGTGAGTTCTCTGATGTTGTTGTGTTCTTCTTTCTGTTTCTTTTCTTCTTCTATCCCTTTCTTTCTTTAATAGCGATGCGACTTTTTGAAGATAGGAAGTCGGACCGTCATAATAATGCTCGGGTTAGACCGAGTATTACAAGTTCAGGTTAGGTTGTTATGGAGCTCAAGAGACAAGTTGGAGGATTTTAGACGTATTTCACGTACTTGATTATACTCAGCTGTGGGTGTGTGTGTTGTATATTCAACACTTGTGAGGACAAGTTATAATAACTGTCCAAGTTGATTGTTGACAGTTGTACTCTGATGATTGTATATTTATATTACAGTTACAGTTTCTTGTATAAAGATCTATTATTATATAATATTTTGTTCCGTTGCGATTGTGAGATTCTGTGTTGCTGTTTCTGTTTTCTTCTATCCCTTTTCTTCTTTACCCCTAATGATTTTTTATTTCCAACACTCAATTGCTCGGCATGCTATACAGTAGACGTATCAGCGTCGATTTTCGAGGGTCAAAAATCCCGGTTCGTTACATTATGATAGTCGATACAGATCCTTAATGACCCATCTGGTTTCTTCACAAACACCGCAGCTGCTTTCCAAGGCGACCTGCTTGGTCTAATTAAATTCCTTTCCTCACGATCCACTAATTGCATCTTCAGTTCCTTCATCTCTGTCAGTGTCATCCTGCTAGGTGGTTTACCGATAGGTTCAGTTCCCGGTATAAGGTCTATTCAAAACTTAACAGCTCATTTCGAAGGTAATCCAGTAACCAGCTCAAAGACATCTGCAAATTTTCTAGCCACAGGAACCAGACTAAGCTCTTCTCTATCCTCTATGGTACTCAACAAATCACAAACATTCTTACTAGAATTCTCCACCGAGCAAATGATTCGGTTATGACTATCTGAGTGCCTCAATAATATTTCCCGATCCTGACAAAATATACTATCCTAATACTTACCCAACCAATCATACCTAAGACGATTCCAAAATCTACAAAATCAAAAACACACAAACTGCATGCAAAATTATGCCCTAACAAATCAAGTACTAACTGGTCACATCTCATCGCAAGAGTCGCATACTCTCCTATTGGATTTGCAACCCTTAAGAAAGTAACAAGGTATGTGGGTTCTTTATATAACCTATCAACCAAATACTGAGATATAAACGAATGTGATGCACCGGTAACAAAAAGTACCCTAACTAGTATACTCTGAATCAAAAGCGTAGCTTCTATAACAGTTTTCACTTTCTCCGCTGTAGTGGGTTTAGAAGAATATGATGGTCAAATAGCAAACACCTTTCCCCTGTCCGCCCCGACTTGCTCTGGACGTTGGTTCTTATAATCCCCAACTTGGTCACAGTTGAAGCATTTCACATTCTTCTTCTCCACATGCTTCTTTCCTTTACCAGTTCTGCACTCGTAGGCATAATGGCCCTTCTTCTCACACTTATAACACACCAAATCCTCCTTCGCCTTCTTAACGGCCTCCCCTTTCTAGGCTCCTTTATTCTTAAAGAACTTCCTTTTTCTTCCTTGAAAGCCCTGGGACTCAACTGTCTTCTCCCTAGCTGAAATAACAAGCATCTCCTCATGGCGAACGATTATCTCCACCATCACATGATAAGTTTCTCTAATATGAGTCATAGCCATCCTGCCTAGCTCTGGCCTCAAACCTCTAATGAATCTCTCATTCCTTTTGACATCAGTGTCAGTCAAAGCATAACCATATCGAGATAGCTCGTCAAACTTAGCAGGATACTCGATCACAGACATTTGTCCTTGGACAAGATCGATGGACTTCCTCATCAATGCCGACTTGGCAATCTTAGACAAGAACTTTTGCTCAAACCTCCTCCTGAAGTCAGCCGAAGTCAACTCTTCCTCCGACACTCCGGCCGTCATACTGTTCCACCAATGAAGCGCTAATCCTTGCAACCGTCTAGAGGCTAGCCTTCTCTTCTCTCCATCGTTCAAGCCTAAATCTGTAAAGATCCTTTCATAGTTTAACAGCCAGTTATCAACTTCAACAGGATCTTCCATTCCAGCAAATGACTTTCCTCCTAGACCGATATAGTCTTTACTCAGCTTAGCATAATTATAACCAGCTGGAACTATAGGATTAGCTCATCACAATTACCAACAGCTTCCGCTTGCAAAAGATTAGCCAACAACTGATACACCATCCCCGCATCTACCAGTGGATTTCCAGCACTTACATTGGCCTTGGCATTTGGTTAGCATTAGCCTGTCGACCATGGTTTCTCCGGGTATTAGGTTGAGCATTTCCATTTGTAGTGATGATTACTCCACTTTGATTTCCTCTTTTGTTTCCTGCCTCCATATCTTCTTTCTCATATATTTTCATACGAGCCTTAGTAAGATACATAAGAACGATCTAAGAGAGAGGGGAATACTTACTTAGACATATACCTATATATCAAATACAAGTACGTCAATACAGCGTTAACCCAAACCCCGATCATATTTTTAGATTTGTTAGAATATGTTTGAAAAAGCTTTTAGGTTTTACTTTTCTAATAATGTTTCATAAACCTATGCTCTGATATCAACTTATAACATCCCCCTACTTAGAGGCCCAAAACTAACGGCTACGGATACTGTAGTCATCCATAGTTATTAATCTTCGGCGACCAGTGCTAGATACATAGATACACTGATCATAGAATATGGAAATTTTTTAGCAATTCAAAAACATATTTCTATATTCAAATCAAAACATTTCATGTTCATTACATAAACCAAATTACGTTAACCACGTTCAACAAAATATAATTATTACAAATACGCCAAGAGCAACATACGAAGATGCCCCCTTGGTTGATCAGTATATAGTAAGGCTAATAAATCTGCCTTTACAAAAAAAAACACATAGTGGAAAGAAAACTCTAAACATATATCTGCCTCCTACACGCCTTCAGAAGCTTTATTCGTCAGAGAAGAAAACTGACAACCTTAAATCTCAAACTACTCAAAATCAATTGAGTACCCGAGTGTTTAAGGGGAAAACAAAAACTTCGAGTCACATATAAAGCTTGGTATGAATAATAATCTAACATCTCAATCCTTTTTAGATATCTAGTTAGACCATCCTGCTTAGCGGAACGGGTTTTCCTCTCACTAGTATCCTAAAACCTCTATAAATTCATATACTGTGCTCCTGCATCCCCAATGGTTAAAACATACCTTTTCCATATATTATGATGATATGCATACTATAATAATTAGGATTTCTCATTCCAGTTTAGTCCGACACCCTGTCATAATTATAGTTTTTAGGGTCACTATTAACCATTTTAGTCTTCATGGGATCACTAAGAATCTACAGATTCCTGCCAGTTAATTAATCAATTCATGGGACCTCCTAAACCTATTAGTCCTTCCAATAACTAATAACCTTATCCTAGTTTTCATGGGTTTACTAGAAACCTATGGATTTATCCAGTAACTCACTTCACATCCTAGTTTTCTTGGATTGACTAGGAACCTACTGATACTTCCATTAGATACATTCTTATCCTTATTTTCATGGGTTTACTATGAACCTATTGACTGATGTCAATTCTTAATCCGGATATAATTTTCATGGGTTCACTACAAACCACTTAGTTCATACTAGTCCTTAATACATAGTTTTCATAGTTTGACTATGAAACTGTTGGTTCCTCCAATAACTACTTAATCATAGGTTCCATAGGTTTACTATAAACCTGTTGGTTATGCCAATAACTACTTCATCATAGTTTTCATGGGTTTACTTTGAACCTTTTGGTATACACCAATAACTACAAAGTTCAGGCATCCTATATTTTTGGTCACCCGACTCCATGGATGCAATTCTACTCATTTGGAGTTTAGTAATTTTATATTCACTATCGAGTTAACCTAAATGGTTCTTCTACCCATTTTTTCCCAAATATAACTATGGGTTGTCATGTGAATATGTACATAATTAAAGAAGTAAAACAACAATGTAACAATACCACTCCTGTGGATTTAAGCTCCTTGAAATACATTTCATAAAACATAGTTAGCACCTTTTAACTTATACTTTTTTATCAAGGCAATAGTTCTTCAAAGTTTTATAATCAAAGTCATCACAAAACTCCCTTGTATAAGCCGTGGGTTTTCCTTAAAAATTTAGAGCATCGGTTTTTAAGACCTTTCTAAATCATTGGAAAGCAAACCTTTCAAAAGCTTAAACAACACTAAAAACCTTTTAAAACCCAACCCTTCGACCTCGTCGGAGGGTCTCCTAAATCCTTTCAAAACCAAACCTTTTAACCTTGTCGAAAGGTCTTCAAAACAACTTTTTGAATCCAAACCTTTTGAAACCATTGAAACCATTCAGCAATTCTAACCTTCCAAAAGCATTCAACACTTAAAATATAGACCTTTCAAAGACTTGTTGGGTTCAGTTTAAAACATGCTGAAAATTTTCTCTTAAAACCTTTTGACTACATTGGAAGCAACCTTTCGACTTTGCCTGAAGGTCTGCTTCGCAAGCTTTAAAACATTTCATGACAACAATAGGCCTCCGCCTTTAAAACAACTCATTCGAAAGCTTGGGTTATACTTTAATTATAAAACAAGGGTAAATTATCTAAGTCGAAGGATTTTATACCTTTCGAAAGCAATGGGAGAAGCGGCTGGTTTTTAAAACAGGTAAACCTTTCGTCTTTGTCGAAAGCAACGTCTTCGAAAGGTTAGCAAAAGCGGCAAATACCTTTCGACTATGTCAGAAGGTTCAAAACAAAAGAATGATAAGCGACAATAACCTTTAAACTTTTTTGGAAGGTTTAAAACCTTTATTTAAATAATTGACTTGGTCGAAAGCAACCAAGTCGAAAGCTTTTATTCGAAAGCAAAGCAGGTTATCTTTGGTTTATACAACAAACATACACCCAACCTCTTCGGCAACCAACCTTTCGACCTTTCGACCAAGTTCCTTTCGACATTGTTCAATTTATTACGTACCAAGTAACCTGATACTATATGCATCGAGCTTTGACCTTGTCGAGAGTTAACCTTTTGACTGTGTCGAAAGGTATAGGTCGGAAGGTCTGATGCTAAAATTGGCTGAAACATGCTAAAAGCATGGTTTCTTTGTTTTTAACTTAAAAAGATAACTTTTCAACTAACCTGCCTATATTTCTCAAAATCCTATTGGTTAATAAAACATTTTAGAAAAGTGTTGCCACTAATTTCAGAATTTAAATAAAAATTTAGTTTTATAAAATGCCCCTTCTCCTTAATTAAATATATATAACATTTAAGTCTCATCCCTTGAATAATTTTATATTCATTAACACACTTAGGAAAATCTGGAAAAGATCGAGAAAATCTATTTTAGTATGTTTTCCAACATACAAAAATTTCAAACCCAAATAATTACTATTTTAGTCGTAAATAATTTATAATCCAATAAATCATTTTCTTCACTAGAAAATTAATATAAAATCCATATGAATTTAGAAAATTATGAAATTTGGAGCCCATCTCTAGAATCACGTTTTCTACGACATATAATTTTCCCATAGCATTTAAAAATCATTTCATCTCAGTTTTTCCCTAAACGTGTATATCCCCTTATTAAACAACCTTGTTTAAACACATATAAATCATAATCAAGCATATCATTATTCAATATATCATAAGAACAGATTAATTCTTAAATCTAAAACCATTTGATGGCAAAATCAAAATAAAGATGTAGAAATTATTATTCACCTTAGATTGGATAAGGAAATTGAAGTTTGGTTGAGAATGATTCCTTCTAACTTGAATCCTTAGCTTTAAGTTGATTTTCCCTTCTCTTCTTCCTAATGATCGGCCTTGCTTCTCACGGTTATAAAATTTGGTTTGAAGTAAAATGAACATGTATGACCTAATGAGAAAAGTAAGGGTGGGAAGTATGGTTATTTACCCTAATGCCCTTATGTTTATTTTCTAACCATTTATACAAGTTCATTAGATATTAAATAAGCACGGCCACCTAATTTATTAATCAACCTCAAACTCTTTATCTACATTATTCTATTTAATTTATTCTAATTAAATCTCCTGAATAATGTTAACAAAATTAGGGGCGTTACAACATTCGATATTTTCCAGTAAACTCAACCTCGGTTCTCTAGAAAACAAACAGTCAAAGATAAGAGCAGGGATCACCTCCTAACCGTTAGTGGATGGATTTCCTTATCATTGTCCTGGGAGAACGAAATGAGATTTATACGCATGTACAACATCATTGGAGATAATTATGCCATAATTCACATGTTTCTCCTAAATATTTTCAAAGTTACGTTTTGATTCCTAATTCAATAGTCGGTTATTTAAGCATCGAATAAACAATTATTCAAATCAGGGATTTAAATCCCATAGGGAAGACCAGCAATGGTTAAGCACACAAGCAACTACTAACCCCTTTTTAATTAATCTTTTATTAATTAAATCCACTTTGTAAATACTTGAATCATTTTATAGCAAAGATATATATATATATATATATATATATATATATATATGTATGTATGTATGTATATATCCATAATTCCTATTTCTCAATACTTGGAAAAATATCCATATACTTATCTCAACGGTGTAAGTGCATTCACCAAACATTGGGGAAGATTTCCTTTTTATACAATTCTAAAATCATTCATAAACTCCGTTATAATCCACAAAACCATTTATAAAACTACTTTTATAAATCTATAAACCCATTTCTAAAATTCTTTTATAAATATCGAAAACAATTTATAAAACTCTTTTATCTTGTAGATAATCTTCCTTTAAGTTTTCCAAACCACGTTAAAAGATTCCTCATATAAAACCCACATCTATTTATAAAATCCTAATTATAAACCTCAAAAACATTTATGTAACAACCCGCATATTTATCGATTTTATATTTAAACATTT
Source organism: Allium cepa (assembly GCA_030765085.1). Taxonomy (NCBI): domain Eukaryota; kingdom Viridiplantae; phylum Streptophyta; class Magnoliopsida; order Asparagales; family Amaryllidaceae; genus Allium; species Allium cepa. The sequence goes on along the minus strand of CM060941.1, from coordinate 559,463,269 downwards.
TATTTAAATATTTTATCGTTAGTCAGATTTTAGTCCGAAAAGCTACTTTTTGCATACGGTCGAATTAGGGCTCGGGACCACTCCCATTGAGTTTAAAATGCCGTTTACGACCTTTTTGAGTATAAGCTTCGATATGTTTGGAGAAAGATGATTTCTGCTACTTTTTACTTCGGGTTTGGTTTTTGGGCTCAGCCCTATGTTAGCTAATGCTCAAATCTGAGCCACTCCTCCCCACTCACTCTCATTCTCTTCTCATTTCAGTTTTCTTAGCTTTAATGGTGGAGGAGATTGGAAATTAAAACTCCAAAACCCTAGTTTCTCTTGCAAATCAAATTCCTAGCTCCAAACTCAAGAAGAACCCATTGGTAAGCTTCTCTTCTTCTTCTCCAACTTATTCTCTTACCAATTTCAGAATTCCTAAACCTAATTTTGGGAATGTTCTTGTTTTTGAGATTAGATTCAAGCTCAATTGGGTTGTGTTGAAGAGAGGTTGATTCTCCATTTGCTTTCAAGCATCTTCTTGTTCGATTTTGTGAAAAGGTGAGATTTTTATCTCACATCTATGACTATAATTATCTTTGGTTGTTAGGTATGAATTCCTAACACTTCTTCATGAGAATTTGCTCTTGATTTGGATTGGTTTTGTAAACATTCCAATTTTTGGGTTTTTAAGTCAAATTCGTGTAAAATCCTTTTATGGATGTTTGATCATGCTTTTGGTGATGCATCGAGGAGCATATAGGGCCGGCTTGCCGATTGGCATAAACCCTTAGAGCCAATGTCCGTCCGGTTGCATTTTGGAAGAGTTTGCTCTTCATTTGAATAAGGTTGAAAAACAGCCCAGGCATGATTCAGTCGACTGAAAACTCTGTTCAGTCGACTGAACCTGAAACCCGAGAGTTTCCAGGCATGATTCAGTCGACTGAAAAACTCTGCACAGTCGACTGAAACTGGAAACATAAAGTTTCCTGAACTTGGAAAATTTCCAGGTACAGGGTCAGTCGACTGAAAATCTCTGTTCAGTCGACTGAACCTGCTGTTTGAGTCCAATTTGCCTTTTTGGATTGAAATTCTAATTTAAATCGATTCGTGATAATCCTATTTGTTGTTATCATCTAGTATGACTTTGATGACTCTTTTTAGGGATTTTTGAATATCCATTTCGATGGATCCTTTATCGATTTCGTTGGATTTTATTCACGTCTTCGTATGTGAATTTTTGTGATTGATTGTTCTTGCAATCTTCTTCGTGATTTGTCACTTTAAAAATATAAAGGTTTTCTATACTAGTAGTAAATATCAAAACTCTTTCCGCAAACGATTTCAATACTATTTTAATACCAAATTCGTTTATAAAACCGTTTTCCAATCTATTAGTATATACAAACCTTTACCTCACTCGTATGAGAAATCTAATTAAACGGCTTAGTAAAACAAGTGGTATGAAACGCTAGCGTTTACTTTGTCGGTTAATTCTTGGACTTGTTCGATTGAACCTCTTGTGACAATTTTCTAGTGGAGATTTACAGTTTGTTCGTAAATATTTAAGTTAAGCAAGTGGTTATGGGACATGAAGCTAAACTTTTATATTTACTAGCTTAGTGTAATTGACACTTCTCGATGATCATGACGATCATTTTTGTGATTTAGACTAGCAATGTGCGATGTCTCTTTGTCTGCGTGGGAGACTAAACCCCGTTCGTGTGTCAAATTCCTGGGGTAGCTACCCACGGTCTTCGGACCATTCGTGTGTCAAATTAATGGCTAGCTACCATGAGATAGCTTCTCGTTCATGTGTTACAGCTGTTGGTGAGCTTTATGCTCCCGTTTGTGATAGGCCTCCCCCCCTTTGTGATTTCTGGATTTCTTGTGTAGATTCCTAGAATTTGTGTTTCACCAATTTTCGTGATTTCCATTGATAAGTTTTATCAATATTTGTGCATTGGTGAATTTGTGTGTCATTGACTTTAGTGATTTCTGGATTTCTTGTGTAGTCTTCTGGAATTTGTGTGTCATTGACTTTAGTGATTTCTGGATTTCTTGTGTAGTCTTCTGGAATTTGAGTGTCATTGACTTTTGTGATTGACATTGATATTATCGTCAATATTTATAGTTTGGTGAACGAAATAAGGAGTATGACGTTTCTTTGATTCTTGTGTAGATTTGGTGACATTGATTAATCTCTTGATGATTATCAACTAAGTATATATATATATATATATATATATATATATATATATATATATCACAGCTTGGCATTGTGATTATTATGTGTTTAGTCATATCTCTTATTCTATATCGTTTCATCTGATATTTATAGCTAGACTGATCCGTTTATTATTTTCTTATTAAATAATACTCGGGTCAGACCGAGATGTTACAGGTGCTTCTGCTTGACTTCTCTCTTGGGAATTGATTTCTCTTGCTTTTGGTTAACTACTTAGATTAGTAGTTTTTGTTGTATACATTTGAGATATAGACTCCATAATGTATACTTATTCTTTTGTGTAGCTCATATAACTATTCTTTTGTGATATTGTGGATCTTTTTAGACCACTACTCTGATGTACACTTTCAAGTGTAATATTCATATCTTATTCCGCCTTTGTGATATGAATTGTCTGTGACTGATTTGTGTTATGCTTATTTCTATATTTGTTTTCCGAAGGATTTATATAGCCACCGTGTAGTAGCTTTGAGTTTGTGTCGGTATGTCGGATGTCCTCTTGAAATAGAATGCATGTTATATTATCTGACATATCGGTGCTCGCGCAAAGAAATTACATGGATGGTCGCTCCTCAACAGCCTTATTCTCCGTGCTAGTCGACAACATTCACCATAATGTTCTTGTCTAGCGTGGGTATAGAGGTGGGGCGTCACAGCTTGGTATCAGAGCCAAACTTCGGAACAATACAGAATATTATAACAAGGATCATCGTCCTAAGTCCATCTTAGGAGTTGTGCTTTAGGATTTTATTCGGGTCTTCGTACCGTTCTATCCTATTTTCTTTATGATTCCTTGTTTTATCTATCAAGATTGCTTGATATTCAATTTGATGAATAACCTTTTCTTATTCTTCTTTCTTTCTAAAGGAAGAGAAATGTCTAGACCTGGCCGCCCCAGAGCCGTGCCATCTAGCACTCCGCCCCAGGATGGAGTTTTTATGACTGCTCAACAGCTTCTTGATTTGGTAACAAATGCTCAAGCAGCTGGAGCTAACCCGGAACCTACTCACCCAAAGTCGGGATTTGCACGCTTGTGTAGCGATTACACTAATTTGGGTGGGGAGCCATTCAAAGGTTCCGAAACTGTTATTGAAGTACAGGATTGGCTAAGAACATGCGATCGCATCTTTTCGCGCATGAATCTTATTGACCTTCACCGAGTTCAGGTGGCCTCTAGTATGCTCCGAGAAAGAGCATTGGATTGGTACGAGCTTCTTGTTTCTGAGATTAATGAAGCAGACCTCACTTGGGAGAAATTCCGAGAGCGCTTTGAGTTAAAATTCGTACCAGAAGCAGAAAAAGTGACATTGGCTCGACGATTTATAGACCTTGTTCAAGGTGAGTCCTCCGTGACTGATTACGTCGCCTCCTTCGAGTCGCTTTCCAAATATGGGGTTGAATACATCAACACCCCTCTGAAAAAGAATCAGAGATTTGTTTATGGCTTAAACAAAAGTCTCAAGAAGCCATTACTTCTAAAGTTAGAAGTTTCTTTCGACCAACTCGTTGATATCGCTCTTCGTCTTGAAGAGGCGGATAGGGAGAATGATGTTGAAGTGGTGGGTTCCAAACCAAACTTCAACAACAAAAAGAGGCCAAACAAATTTAAAGGCCCTTATCCCAATAAGAAAGGGAGGCAAGCAACTCCTGCTGAAAAGACCTTTTCCCCTACTCAAGGGAAATGCTATAATTGTGGTTCGAAAGACCATTTTGCGAACAAGTGTTCAAAGCCTCGTACTTGTCGCTATTGCAATAGCCCGGACCATTTTATGCATGTGTGTCCCAAACTTCAAAATAGGAGGGAGGGAAAGCTTAATGTTGCTCAAGCCCCTGGCAACACATCTCGTGGCCAAGGTATTTCTCATTCTATTCTAGATGGAATTATTTTGTTTCGTGATCATCCTATTCGAGTTCTTTTTGATACGGGTGCGTCCCATTCTTTTATATCAAAAGAACTTGTTGATACCTTTTCTTTGGATGTTTTGTGTTTAATGACTTCTTTGAGAATTGCGAATCCGGTTGGTGGAGCCGCAACAATCAGTTTATTGTGTAAAGATGTCGAGATTATTTTGTGTGATTTTTCTTTCCGAGCCGATTTGCATGTCATGCGTTATTTAGACTTTGGAATGATTTTGGGAATGGAATGGCTTAACCATTATGAAGCTCATATCCTATGTCCTGAGCGGACTATTCATCTTCGACATCCTCAATCTGTTAATCAGGTTTCTGTTGTTCTTAAAGATTCAGATTCTGCTTTGGTTGCATCTTTATATTCTTTAAATCCTCGTGATGACGATGATGATGATGAGGGTGATATTATTTCTCTTATTCACGTCGTTTGTGAATTTTCTGACATATTCGAGCCCGTTTTAGGATTACCACCTAAGCGAGCAATTGAGTTCAGAATTAATCTTATTCCGGGAGCTCAACCTATCACTCGTCCTCCTTATCGTATGTCCAATAAAGAAAACGAGGAGATGCGTAAACAATTATCTGAATTGGAAACGAAGCAATTTATTCGCTCTAGTTCCTCGCCTTGGGGAGCTTCGGCTATTTTCGTGAAGAAATCCGATGGTACACTTAGGCTTTGCGTTGACTACCGCAAGCTTAATGATCTTACTATCAAAAATAAATATCCTTTACCTCGGATTGATGATCTATTCGATCAACTTAGTGGTGCTAGAGTCTTTTCACAATTGGACTTGGCTACCGGTTTTCATCAGCTTCGTATTGCACAGGATAACATTCCTTTGACATCGTTCCGTACTCGGTATGGATCTTATGAATGGCTTGTTATGCCATTCGGGTTAACAAATGCTCCGGCTTATTTCGTTGACTTAATGAATCGAGTTTTTAAAGACTTTCTCGACCGGTTTGTTCTCATCTTTATCGATGATATTCTTGTGTATTCTAAAACCGAGGAGGAGCATGGAAAACATTTTCGGATTGTGTTGGAAACTCTTAGGAGTAATCAATTAAAGGCAAAATTTTCTAAGTGCCACTTTTGGCAATCTCGTGTGAAGTTTCTCGGTCACATTATTTCTGAATCCGGAATTTCCGTGGATCCTTCAAAGATTGAAGCGATTCAAGATTGGAAGAGACCGGAGAGTGTGACAGAGATTCGTAGTTTTCTTGGATTGGCGGGCTATTACCGTCGTTTTATCAAAGACTTTTCTAAGATTTCCGTGCCTCTTACTAGCTTGACGAAGAAAGGTGTTAAATACATTTGGTCGGACAAATGTGAAGCTTCTTTTCAGAAATTAAAAGAACTTCTTTCTGATGCTCCTATTCTTGTTATTCCCGATGGGAATCAAGATTTCGTTGTTTATACCGATGCTAGTCGCATTGGTTTGGGTGCCGTTCTTATGCAAAAGGAACGCGTTATTGCTTATGCTTCTAGGCAATTAAAGCCTGCTGAGACTAGATATGCCATTCATGATTTAGAGCTCGCGGCTATTGTTTTTGCTCTTCGGATTTGGCGTCATTATCTCTTAGGAGAGAAATTTGTTCTTTACACAGATCATAAGTCTTTGAAATATTTATTCTCTCAAAAGGAACTTAATTTGCGTCAACAGCGTTGGCTCGAATTTCTTGCACCATATGATCTTGATATTCTTTATACTCCCGGTAAGGGTAATCGTGTCGCCGATGCTCTTAGCCGTAAACAACAAGCTGTTGTTTCTATGATGATATCCGAATGGAACGATCTCGAGATTTTATCCACATGCGAAATTCGAGACCGTGTTTCCGATTTATGCTCATCATTTGTTTTATGTAGCCTTGAGGCTCGTCCATCTCTTTTAGACCGCATTCTTGAAGCTCAAAGGCTAGATACTGAATTGGTTCTTCTTGGCCAAAATATTAAGGATAAAATTGATATTGAAGGTTTGAAAGACTTTAGTATCGATTCTCGTGGCGGCATTCGGAAATTTGGTAGACTTATCGTGCCAAATGTTAGGGATCTTCGTAAAGATATTTTAGAAGATTCTCATCACTCTAAATTTACCATTCATCCCGGTAGTAGTAAAATGTACGCGGATATGAAGCGACTTTATTATTGGGAGGGAATGAAACTTGACATCGCTAACTCCATTAAACGTTGCATGACTTGCCAACTCGTTAAGGTCGAACATCAAAGGCCCGGAGGGTTATTGCAACCTTTAGAAATTCCAGTTTGGAAGTGGGATCAAATTTCCATGGATTTTATAGATGGCCTTCCCCGTTCTCGATCGGGTTATGATAGCTTATGGGTAATTGTTGATAGACTTACTAAATCCGCCCATTTTATTCCCGTTCGGTCTAACCGAACTGTTCCTCTTTTGGCCAAGATATTTATCAAAGGAATTTTTAAATTGCATGGTGTTCCTACTTCTATTGTTAGTGATCGTGATCCATTGTTTACTAGTGGATTTTGGAAGAGTCTTCAAAAAGCTTTGGGAACGAAGGTTAATTTTGGCACCGCTTATCATCCCCAGTCCGATGGACAAACCGAGCGTGTGAATCAAACTCTTGAAGATCTTCTTCGTGCTTGTGTTCTTGATTTTGGTGGAAGTTGGGAAGATCATATTTCACTTGTTGAATTTTCCTATAATAATAGCTTCCAATCTAGTAATGGTATGGCACCTTTTGAGGCACTCTATGGAAGGCCATGCCGATCTCCTTCTTGTTGGCTTGAGGCCGGTGAGAAGCTGGTTGTAGGTCCAGATTTTATTCGGGATTCGACAGAAAAGATTGATCTTATTCGTCATAGGATGAAAGAAGCGCAGAGTAGACAAAAATCCTATGCCGATAACCGGAGAAGGAAGTTAGAATTTTCTGTGGGAGATCTTATGTTTATTCGTGTTTCACCAATGAAAGGTGTTGTACGTTTCAGTCGATCGGGAAACCTTGCGCCTCGATATATTGGGCCATTTCCTATCACCGAACGTATTGGTTCCATGGCTTATCGCCTTTTATTACCGGCTCAGTTTTCTGCTATGCATGACGTGTTTCACGTTTCTCAACTTCGGAAATGTCTTCGAGATTCCGATTCTATTCTTGAGCCTGGTGTTGTGGAAGAGATTGAAGTTTCGCCTAATTTAACTTATGAGAAACATCCTATTCGTATCATTGCTTCGGAAGTCAAACGACTTCGAAATAAAGATGTTCCGCTTGTTAAATTTCAATGGTCTTCAAATCCTAAGGATTGTTCTTGGGAATCTAGAGAGTACATCGAGCGTACACATCCGGACTTACTTTCTCGTGCTCTTTGAGGTGAACTTCCTATTTCAAACTTCTTTTGTGTTGAATATGCTTTTATGGTTGTTACTATATATCTTCTTCTTGTAATATTGCGAGGACGCAATTTCTTTAAGGAGGGGAGTCTGTAACAACCCGCATATTTATCGATTTTATATTTAAATATTTTATCGTTAGTCGGATTTTAGTCCGAAAAGCTACTTTTTGCATACGGTCGAATTAGGGCTCGGGACCACTCCCATTGAGTTTAAAATGTCGTTTGTGACCTTTTTGAGTATAAGCTTCGATATGTTTGCAGAAAGATGATTTCTGCTACTTTTTACTTTGGCTTTGGTTTTTGGGCTCAGCCCTATGTTAGCTAATGCTCAAATCTGAGCCACTCCTCCCAGTCACTCTCATTCTCTTCTCATTTCAGTTTTCTTAGCTTTAATGGTGGAGGAGATTGGAAATTAAAACTCCAAAACCCTAGTTTCTCTTGCAAATCAAATTCCTAGCTCCAAACTCAAGAAGAACCCATTGGTAAGCTTCTCTTCTTCTTCTCCAACTTATTCTCTTACCAATTTCAGAAATTCCTAAACCTAATTTTGGGAATGTTCTTATTTTTGAGCTTAGATTCAAGCTCAATTGGGTTGTGTTGAAGAGAGGTTGATTCTCCATTTGCTTTCAAGCTTCTTCTTGTTCGATTTTGTGAAAAGGTGAGATTTTTATCTCACATCTATGACTATAATTATCTTTGGTTGTTAGGTATGAATTCCTAACACTTCTTCATGAGAATTTGCTCTTGATTTGGATTGGTTTTGTAAACATTCCAATTTTTGGGTTTTTAAGTCAAATTCGTGTAAAATCCTTTTATGGATGTTTGATCATGCTTTTGGTGATGCATCGAGGAGCATATAGGGCCGGGTTGCCGATTGGCATAAACCCTTAGAGCCAATGTCCGTCCGGTTGCACTTTGGAAGAGTTTGCTCTTCATTTGAATAAGGTTGAAAAACAGCCCAGGCATGATTCAGTCGACTGAAAACTCTGTTCAGTCGACTGAACCTGAAACCCGAGAGTTTCCAGGCATGATTCAGTCGACTGAAAAACTCTGCACAGTCGACTGAAACTGGAAACAGAAAGTTTCCTGAACCTGGAAAATTTCCAGGTACAGGGTCAGTCGACTGAAAATCTCTGTTCAGTCGACTGAACCTGCTGTTTGAGTCCAATTTGCCTTTTTGGATTGAAATTCTAATTTAAATCGATTTGTGATAATCCTATTTGTTGTTATCATCTAGTATGACTTTGATGACTCTTTTTAGGGATTTTTGAATGACCATTTCGATGGATCCTTTATCGATTTCGTTGGATTTTATTCACGTCTTCGTATGTGAATTTTTGTGATTGATTGTTCTTGCAATCTTCTTCGTGATTTGTCACTTTAAAAATATAAAGGTTTTCTATACTAGTAGTAAATATCAAAACTCTTTCCCCAAACGATTTCAATACTATTTTAATACCAAATTCGTTTATAAAACCGTTTTCCAATCTATTAGTATATACAAACCTTTACCTCACTCGTATGAGAAATCTAATTAAACGGCTTAGTAAAACAAGTGGTATGAAACGCTAGCGTTTACTTTGTCGGTTAATTCTTGGACTTGTTCGATTGAACCTCTTGTGACAATTTTCTAGTGGAGATTTACAGTTTGTTCGTAAATATTTAAGTTAAGCAAGTGGTTATGGGACATGAAGCTAAACTTTTATATTTACTAGCTTAGTGTAATTGACACTTCTCGATGATCATGACGATCATTTTTGTGATTTAGACTAGCAATGTGCGATGTCTCTTTGTCTGCGTGGGAGACTAAACCCCGTTCGTGTGTCAAATTCCTAGGGTAGCTACCCACGGTCTTCGGACCATTCGTGTGTCAAATTAATGGCTAGCTACCATGAGATAGCTTCTCGTTCATGTGTTACAGCTGTTGGTGAGCTTTATGCTCCCGTTTGTGATAGGCCTCCCCCCCTTTGTGATTTCTGGATTTCTTGTGTAGATTCCTAGAATTTGTGTTTCACCAATTTTCGTGATTTCCATTGATAAGTTTTATCAATATTTGTGCATTGGTGAATTTGTGTGTCATTGACTTTAGTGATTTTTGGATTTCTTGTGTAGTCTTCTGGAATTTGTGTGTCATTGACTTTAGTGATTTCTGGATTTCTTGTGTAGTCTTCTGGAATTTGAGTGTCATTGACTTTTGTGATTGACATTGATATTATCGTCAATATTTATAGTTTGGTGAACGAAATAAGGAGTATGACGTTTCTTTGATTCTTGTGTAGATTTGGTGACATTGATTAATCTCTTGATGATTATCAACTAAGTATATATATATATATATATATATATATATATATATATATATATATATATATATATCACAGCTTGGCATTGTGATTATTATGTGTTTAGTCATATCTCTTATTCTATATCGTTTCATCTGATATTTATAGCTAGACTGATCCGTTTATTATTTTCTTATTAAATAATACTCGGGTCAGACCGAGATGTTACAGGTGCTTCTGCTTGACTTCTCTCTTGGGAATTGATTTCTCTTGCTTTTGGTTAACTACTTAGATTAGTAGTTTTTGTTGTATACATTTGAGATATAGACTCCATAATGTATACTTATTCTTTTGTGTAGCTCATGTAACTATTCTTTTGTGATATTGTGGATCTTTTTAGACCACTACTCTGATGTACACTTTCAAGTGTAATATTCATATCTTATTCCGCCTTTGTGATATGAATTGTCTGTGACTGATTTGTGTTATGCTTATTTCTATATTTGTTTTCCGAAGGATTTATATAGCCACCGTGTAGTAGCTTTGAGTTTGTGTCGGTATGTCGGATGTCCTCTTGAAATAGAATGCATGTTATATTATCTGACATATCGGTGCTCGCGCAAAGAAATTACATGGATGGTCGCTCCTCAACAGCCTTATTCTCCGTGCTAGTCGACAACATTCACCATAATGTTCTTGTCTAGCGTGGGTATAGAGGTGGGGCGTCACAGCTTGGTATCAGAGCCAAACTTTGGAACAATACAGAATATTATAACAAGGATCATCGTCCTAAGTCCATCTTAGGAGTTGTGCTTTAGGATTTTATTCGGGTCTTCGTACCGTTCTATCCTATTTTCTTTATGATTCCTTGTTTTATCTATCAAGATTGCTTGATATTCAATTTGATGAATAACCTTTTCTTCTTCTTCTTTCTTTCTAAAGGAAGAGAAATGTCTAGACCTGGCCGCCCCAGAGCCGTGCCATCTAGCACTCCGCCCCAGGATGGAGTTTTTATGACTGCTCAACAGCTTCTTGATTTGGTAACAAATGCTCAAGCAGCTGGAGCTAACCCGGAACCTACTCACCCAAAGTCGGGATTTGCACGCTTGTGTAGGGATTACACTAATTTGGGTGGGGAGCCATTCAAAGGTTCCGAAACTGTTATTGAAGTACAAGATTGGCTAAGAACATGCGATCGCATCTTTTCGCGCATGAATCTTATTGACCTTCACCGAGTTCAGGTGGCCTCTAGTATGCTCCGAGAAAGAGCATTGGATTGGTACGAGCTTCTTGTTTCTGAGATTAATGAAGCAGACCTCACTTGGGAGAAATTCCGAGAGCGCTTTGAGTTAAAATTCGTACCAGAAGCAGAAAAAGTGACATTGGCTCGACGATTTATAGACCTTGTTCAAGGTGAGTCCTCCGTGACTGATTACGTCGCCTCCTTCGAGTCGCTTTCCAAATATGGGGTTGAATACATCAACACCCCTCTGAAAAAGAATCAGAGATTTGTTTATGGCTTAAACAAAAGTCTCAAGAAGCCATTACTTCTAAAGTTAGAAGTTTCTTTCGACCAACTCGTTGATATCGCTCTTCGTCTTGAAGAGGCGGATAGGGAGAATGATGTTGAAGTGGTGGGTTCCAAACCAAACTTCAACAACAAAAAGAGGCCAAACAAATTTAAAGGCCCTTATCCCAATAAGAAAGGGAGGCAAGCAACTCCTGCTGAAAAGACCTTTTCCCCTACTCAAGGGAAATGCTATAATTGTGGTTCGAAAGACCATTTTGCGAACAAGTGTTCAAAGCCTCGTACTTGTCGCTATTGCAACAGCCCGGACCATTTTATGCATGTGTGTCCCAAACTTCAAAATAGGAGGGAGGGAAAGCTTAATGTTGCTCAAGCCCCTGACAACACATCTCGTGGCCAAGGTATTTCTCATTCTATTCTAGATGGAATTATTTTGTTTCGTGATCATCCTATTCGAGTTCTTTTTGATACGGGTGCGTCCCATTCTTTTATATCAAAAGAACTTGTTGATACCTTTTCTTTGGATGTTTTGTGTTTAATGACTTCTTTGAGAATTGCGAATCCGGTTGGTGGAGCCGCAACAATCAGTTTATTGTGTAAAGATGTCGAGATTATTTTGTGTGATTTTTCTTTCCGAGCCGATTTGCATGTCATGCGTTATTTAGACTTTGGAATGATTTTGGGAATGGAATGGCTTAACCATTATGAAGCTCATATCCTATGTCCTGAGCGGACTATTCATCTTCGACATCCTCAATCTGTTAATCAGGTTTCTGTTGTTCTTAAAGATTCAGATTCTGCTTTGGTTGCATCTTTATATTCTTTAAATCCTCGTGATGACGATGATGACGATGAGGGTGATATTATTTCTCTTATTCACATCGTTTGTGAATTTTCTGACATATTCGAGCCCGTTTTAGGATTACCACCTAAGCGAGCAATTGAGTTCAGAATTAATCTTATTCCGGGAGCTCAACCTATCACTCGTCCTCCTTATCGTATGTCCAATAAAGAAAACGAGGAGATGCGTAAACAATTATCTAAATTGGAAACGAAGCAATTTATTCGCTCTAGTTCCTCGCCTTGGGGAGCTTCGGCTATTTTCGTGAAGAAATCCGATGGTACACTTAGGCTTTGCGTTGACTACCGCAAGCTTAATGATCTTACTATCAAAAATAAATATCCTTTACCTCGGATTGATGATCCATTCGATCAACTTAGTGGTGCTAGAGTCTTTTCACAATTGGACTTGGCTACCGGTTTTCATCAGCTTCGTATTGCACAGGATAACATTCCTTTGACATCGTTCCGTACTCGGTATGGATCTTATGAATGGCTTGTTATGCCATTTGGGTTAACAAATGCTCCGGCTTATTTCGTTGACTTAATGAATCGAGTTTTTAAAGACTTTCTCGACCAGTTTGTTCTCATCTTTATCGATGATATTCTTGTGTATTCTAAAACCGAGGAGGAGCATGGAAAACATCTTCGGATTGTGTTGGAAACTCTTAGGAGTAATCAATTAAAGGCAAAATTTTCTAAGTGCCACTTTTGGCAATCTCGTGTGAAGTTTCTCGGTCACATTATTTCTGAATCCGGAATTTCCGTGGATCCTTCAAAGATTGAAGCGATTCAAGATTGGAAGAGACCGGAGAGTGTGACAGAGATTCGTAGTTTTCTTGGATTGGCGGGCTATTACCGTCGTTTTATCAAAGACTTTTCTAAGATTTTCGTGCCTCTTACTAGCTTGACGAAGAAAGGTGTTAAATACATTTGGTCGGACAAATGTGAAGCTTCTTTTCAGAAATTAAAAGAACTTCTTTCTGATGCTCCTATTCTTGTTATTCCCGATGGGAATCAAGATTTCGTTGTTTATACCGATGCTAGTCGCATTGGTTTGGGTGCCGTTCTTATGCAAAAGGAACGCGTTATTGCTTATGCTTCTAGGCAATTAAAGCCTGCTGAGACTAGATATGCCATTCATGATTTAGAGCTCGCGGCTATTGTTTTTGCTCTTCGGATTTGGCGTCATTATCTCTTAGGAGAGAAATTTGTTCTTTACACAGATCATAAGTCTTTGAAATATTTATTCTCTCAAAAGGAACTTAATTTGCGTCAACAGCGTTGGCTCGAATTTCTTGCACCATATGATCTTGATATTCTTTATACTCCCGGTAAGGGTAATCGTGTCGCCGATGCTCTTAGCCGTAAACAACAAGCTGTTGTTTCTATGATGATATCCGAATGGAACGATCTCGAGATTTTATCCACATGCGAAATTCGAGACCGTGTTTCCGATTTATGCTCATCATTTGTTTTATGTAGCCTTGAGGCTCGTCCATCTCTTTTAGACCGCATTCTTGAAGCTCAAAGGCTAGATACTGAATTGGTTCTTCTTGGCCAAAATATTAAGGATAAAATTGATATTGAAGGTTTGAAAGACTTTAATATCGATTCTCGTGGCGGCATTCGGAAATTTGGTAGACTTATCGTGCCAAATGTTAGGGATCTTCGTAAAGATATTTTAGAAGATTCTCATCACTCTAAATTTACCATTCATCCCGGTAGTAGTAAAATGTACGCGGATATGAAGCGACTTTATTATTGGGAGGGAATGAAACTTGACATCGCTAACTCCGTTAAACGTTGCATGACTTGCCAACTCGTTAAGGCCGAACATCAAAGGCCCGGAGGGTTATTGCAACCTTTAGAAATTCCAGTTTGGAAGTGGGATCAAATTTCCATGGATTTTATAGATGGCCTTCCCCGTTCTCGATCGGGTTATGATAGCTTATGGGTAATTGTTGATAGACTTACTAAATCCGCCCATTTTATTCCCGTTCGGTCTAACCGAACTGTTCCTCTTTTGGCCAAGATATTTATCAAAGAAATTTTTAAATTGCATGGTGTTCCTACTTCTATTGTTAGTGATCGTGATCCATTGTTTACTAGTGGATTTTGGAAGAGTCTTCAAAAAGCTTTGGGAACGAAGCTTAATTTTAGCACCGCTTATCATCCCCAGTCCGATGGACAAACCGAGCGTGTGAATCAAACTCTTGAAGATCTTCTTCGTGCTTGTGTTCTTGATTTTGGTGGAAGTTGGGAAGATCATATTTCACTTGTTGAATTTTCCTATAATAATAGCTTCCAATCTAGTATTGGTATGGCACCTTTTGAGGCACTCTATGGAAGGCCATGCCGATCTCCTTCTTGTTGGCTTGAGGCCGATGAGAAGCTGGTTGTAGGTCCAGATTTTATTCGGGATTCGACAGAAAAGATTGATCTTATTCGTCATAGGATGAAAGAAGCGCAGAGTAGACAAAAATCCTATGCCGATAACCGGAGAAGGAAGTTAGAATTTTCTGTGGGAGATCTTGTGTTTATTCGTGTTTCACCAATGAAAGGTGTTGTACGTTTCAGTCGATCGGGAAACCTTGCGCCTCGATATATTGGGCCATTTCCTATCACCGAACGTATTGGTTCCATGGCTTATCGCCTTTTATTACCGGCTCAGTTTTCTGCTATGCATGACGTGTTTCACGTTTCTCAACTTCGGAAATGTCTTCGAGATTCCGATTCTATTCTTGAGCCCGGTGTTGTGGAAGAGATTGAAGTTTCGCCTAATTTAACTTATGAGCAACATCCTATTCATATCATTGCTTCGGAAGTCAAACGACTTCGAAATAAAGATGTTCCGCTTGTTAAATTTCAATGGTCTTCAAATCCTAAGGATTGTTCTTGGGAATCTAGAGAGTACATCGAGCGTACACATCCGGACTTACTTTCTCGTGCTCTTTGAGGTGAACTTCCTATTTCAAACTTCTTTTGTGTTGAATATGCTTTTATGGTTGTTACTATATATCTTCTTCTTGTAATATTGCGAGGACGCAATTTCTTTAAGGAGGGGAGTCTGTAACAACCCGCATATTTATCGATTTTATATTTAAATATTTTATCGTTAGTCGGATTTTAGTCCGAAAAGCTACTTTTTGCATACGGTCGAATTAGGGCTCGGGACCACTCCCATTGAGTTTAAAATGCCGTTTGTGACCTTTTTGAGTATAAGCTTCGATATGTTTGGAGAAAGATGATTTCTGCTACTTTTTACTTTGGGTTTGGTTTTTGGGCTCAGCCCTATGTTAGCTAATGCTCAAATCTGAGCCACTCCTCCCAGTCACTCTCATTCTCTTCTCATTTCAGTTTTCTTAGCTTTAATGGTGGAGGAGATTGGAAATTAAAACTCCAAAACCCTAGTTTCTCTTGCAAATCAAATTCCTAGCTCCAAACTCAAGAAGAACCCATTGGTAAGATTCTCTTCTTCTTCTCCAACTTATTCTCTTACCAATTTCAGAAATTCCTAAACCTAATTTTGGGAATGTTCTTATTTTTGAGCTTAGATTCAAGCTCAATTGGGTTGTGTTGAAGAGAGGTTGATTCTCCATTTGCTTTCAAGCTTCTTCTTGTTCGATTTTGTGAAAAGGTGAGATTTTTATCTCACATCTATGACTATAATTATCTTTGGTTGTTAGGTATGAATTCCTAACACTTCTTCATGAGAATTTGCTCTTGATTTGGATTGGTTTTGTAAACATTCCAATTTTTGGGTTTTTAAGTCAAATTCGTGTAAAATCCTTTTATGGATGTTTGATCATGCTTTTGGTGATGCATCGAGGAGCATATAGGGCCGGCTTGCCGATTGGCATAAACCCTTAGAGCCAATGTCCGTCCGGTTGCATTTTGGAAGAGTTTGCTCTTCATTTGAATAAGGTTGAAAAACAGCCCAGGCATGATTCATTCGACTGAAAACTCTGTTCAGTCGACTGAACCTGAAACCCGAGAGTTTCCAGGCATGATTCAGTCGACTGAAAAACTCTGCACAGTCGACTGAAACTGGAAACAGAAAGTTTCCTGAACCTGGAAAATTTCCAGGTACAGGGTCAGTCGACTGAAAATCTCTGTTCAGTCGACTGAACCTGCTGTTTGAGTCCAATTTGCCTTTTTGGATTGAAATTCTAATTTAAATCGATTTGTGATAATCCTATTTGTTGTTATCATCTAGTATGACTTTGATGACTCTTTTTAGGGATTTTTGAATGACCATTTCGATGGATCCTTTATCGATTTCGTTGGATTTTATTCACGTCTTCGTATGTGAATTTTTGTGATTGATTGTTCTTGCAATCTTCTTTGTGATTTGTCACTTTAAAAATATAAAGGTTTTCTATACTAGTAGTAAATATCAAAACTCTTTCCCCAAACGATTTCAATACTATTTTAATACCAAATTCGTTTATAAAACCGTTTTCCAATCTATTAGTATATACAAACCTTTACCTCACTCGTATGAGAAATCTAATTAAACGGCTTAGTAAAACAAGTGGTATGAAACGCTAGCGTTTACTTTGTCGGTTAATTCTTGGACTTGTTCGATTGAACCTCTTGTGACAATTTTCTAATGGAGATTTACAGTTTGTTCGTAAATATTTAAGTTAAGCAAGTGGTTATGGGACATGAAGCTAAACTTTTATATTTACTAGCTTAGTGTAATTGACACTTCTCGATGATCATGACGATCATTTTTGTGATTTAGACTAGCAATGTGCGATGTCTCTTTGTCTGCGTGGGAGACTAAACCCCGTTCGTGTGTCAAATTCCTGGGGTAGCTACCCACGGTCTTCGGACCATTCGTGTGTCAAATTAATGGCTAGCTACCATGAGATAGCTTCTCGTTCATGTGTTACAGCTGTTGGTGAGCTTTATGCTCCCGTTTGTGATAGGCCTCCCCCCCTTTGTGATTTCTGGATTTCTTGTGTAGATTCCTAGAATTTGTGTTTCACCAATTTTCGTGATTTCCATTGATAAGTTTTATCAATATTTGTGCATTGGTGAATTTGTGTGTCATTGACTTTAGTGATTTTTGGATTTCTTGTGTAGTCTTCTGGAATTTGTGTGTCATTGATTTTAGTGATTTCTGGATTTCTTGTGTAGTCTTCTGGAATTTGAGTGTCATTGACTTTTGTGATTGACATTGATATTATCGTCAATATTTATAGTTTGGTGAACGAAATAAGGAGTATGACGTTTCTTTGATTCTTGTGTAGATTTGGTGACATTGATTAATCTCTTGATGATTATCAACTAAGTATATATATATATATATATATATATATATATATATATATCACAGCTTGGCATTGTGATTATTATGTGTTTAGTCATATCTCTTATTCTATATCGTTTCATCTGATATTTATAGTTAGACTGATCCGTTTATTATTTTCTTATTAAATAATACTCGGGTCAGACCGAGATGTTACAGGTGCTTCTGCTTGACTTCTCTCTTGGGAATTGATTTCCCTTGCTTTTGGTTAACTACTTAGATTAGTAGTTTTTGTTGTATACATTTGAGATATAGACTCCATAATGTATACTTATTCTTTTATAGCTCATGTAACTATTCTTTTGTGATATTGTGGATCTTTTTAGACCACTACTCTGATGTACACTTTCAAGTGTAATATTCATATCTTATTCCGCCTTTGTGATATGAATTGTCTGTGACTGATTTGTGTTATGCTTATTTCTATATTTGTTTTCCGAAGGATTTATATAGCCACCGTGTAGTAGCTTTGAGTTTGTGTCGGTATGTCGGATGTCCTCTTGAAATAGAATGCATGTTATATTATCTGACATATCGGTGCTCGCGTAAAGAAATTACATGGATGGTCGCTCCTCAACAGCCTTATTCTCCGTGCTAGTCGACAACATTCACCATAATGTTCTTGTCTAGCGTGGGTATAGAGGTGAGGCGTCACAATTTATAATTAAAATTTTAATCATTTACTTTAAAACACTAATATATAATAATAAACATTATAGATAAACAAATATTAACTTTAAAACATCTTAAAATAATAATTAATAAAAATTCAAAATATTCTTGAATAAAAGATAACAATTTATCTTCAACAATGTTAAAAATAAAAATAAATAATTTATAAACTTTATTTAAAAAAATAATTATGATTAATTTCAAGCCTAATTAATAATTTAAATAATTAACTTTTCAAAATATTAAAATATTGATACATAACTTTAAAGCAATATTAATATGAATAAACAACTTTAAAACATTATTAATATAATAAACAACTTTCAAAACATTAACATATTTCCTTTATACAATTCCACACTTAAATTTCAACATAATCATTTCCATATTTATAAACTGCATTTAATAATCTCCTTCTATTTTATAATATATCGTCTAACATCTCCAAATCTATCCTCACTTTCGATTTTCCAAATTAGAATCAACTAATTTTCCTAAATAACATTCCACATATTATCATAAATCCATAATTGTGATTTATTTTCCAATTTATCCAATGATAAAAGTTTCCCTTTATTTATAAACACCATTTATAGATCTATCCTTTTATTAATAAAACACGATTCTACAAATCTTCACTTTGTTCGTAAATTGCCACATTGATACAATATCACATCTGAAATTTCCACGTTTATAAATAAATCTTAATATATGTATATATATCACTTTATATAAAATGATTAATAAATATTTATACACAATATTCATATTTTCTTTTTAAAACCATATCCCTTTATTATAAAATACGGACTTATTTTTAAGATTTTAAAAATCTTTAATCATAGTTTAGAATTCTATTTAAAATATTTCAAAGAACTATAAATTTATAATCTTCAAAAATCGTACTTTTATCTAAAGTAAATTTCTTTTTAAATAATTCAAGAAAATTATTGAAATGTATATAGTTTAAAAATCACTTTAAAATCCCTTTTTAAATCAAAAAATTAGTTTATAATATTTTAAAATACAAAAAATAAGGCCCAATGCTACTAAAGCACCAAATAACCAAAATCATATCCATATCATCGAATATAGCGTCCAATATTTCATATATCAAATTACATGAAAAATAAACTCAACAGCGTGAGGAATCCTTTTGGATCCCTCCAACTCGTCCCACAACATCACATACGGTATATAATCATGAAATATAAATCAACCGCTTTGAGCCAGAATCGTACCCAAGGGTCACCCGCTCTTACACGAGAACATAATATGACCACATCTGCTCTAGGGGCGGGAATATATCCAAACTAACCCATAAAATAGTAAATCATCCAAATAATCTTTCAACAATTCATTATCATCATTATATAATATTACCGGTTAATCAAAAAGGTGAGTTTAACTCACCGGAATTTCTGTTATAGTCGAGGCATTTTGTTTTGGAACTAAAATCGAACGACGTCCAATTTTAGCCCAAATTTCAACTGTCTCCAAATTCGATTAAACCTGTTCCATTGCGAAGCTTCCATCGTTACGAGTGCAATGCAAAAATCCGTCCCTCGGTTGGACCTCATATGAGAGAGTTATCACATGTATAAGATTATGATTTAGTCAATATAACTAAATCCACTAATTACAACTTTAGCCGTCTTCCTCCCCAACTCTTCTCCTTCCCTCCTATACACGCACAGTGTACGCATCGTGCATGTCCCTACTGATACGGCGATTGACTCGATGAAACCACAAAACGAAGTCGCCAATCAACTTCTCTCATCGAACTCAAATCGGTCATACCAACTTCGCCACCTCTGATCATCTTCCCTCAATCGCAATCGTGTCTTTCCCCCTTCGATCGCTATCAGGTTGCGTGACCTTTTTCATTGACAAACCCCACTAAACTTCGACGCTAGGGTTTATTCGCTCCCCCGATATCGAATCTAACCACCAAAATGCAAATCAACAATTAAAACTCCCAAACCCTGAATCCTAGTCTTGGCTAGAAAAGTCGATCATCCCAATCCACTATCGCGACCAATAAAAATAGTATAGGATCGAAGATCGAGCTTAGACGAGCCCAATGAATTAAAGCTTATAATTTGTCATTGAAATTTTTTGGAGAAATTGATTTCTAAAAATCCTTAGTCTCTTTTTTTCCTTTTACAACTACAAGCAGCGGTTTAAAAAAAGAAGGGTATAGTTGACGTGGGGGTGTATGGGTTAAAGCATGGTGGAATAGTGGAGAGATATGGGTTGGGTATGGGCTTACTATATATTATTTTATTTCAAATTATCAAGCTTTTAAACGTCCAAAAATTTCGAACTCCTATTGAGATGTGCCGCCTAACATTCTATATGTAATACCTATATTTTGAACATAATGAAACAAGTCTCGAGACCTAATTCGATCATATACAAAAGATAACTTTTCAAATCTAATTATATTATATTAATTTATATGCGTTTTTAAATTCGTTCGGCCACATGATATGTTCGATCACCACAAAATTTGTTAACGTACAAAACTACACAGTTACGGATCCAATGAAACTGGTTTCGTCGAAATCCGAGACAGTCTCCCGGAAGGCTATTTTTACACGTTAATTGAAATTAATTATTATAATAACAAATTTAATCACTTTTAAATCCGAATTAAAAGTATGCTACCACCATTCTTATTTAAATAGAATTTAAATCAGGTTTCGAAATCATTTTTATTCACATTAAATTCAAGATTTAATTATTTAAACAATTCCGAATATTAAATTCAACAATTTGATTATCAAATAAATCGCTATATATGAAACTCAAGTTATTTAACTTATAACATTAACTTTTCATTATTTAAAACCAATTAAATATTCCAAATTCAAACGACTGAAATTTTGGGTTGTTACATTCTTCCCCTCTTAAAAGAATTTCGTTCTCGAAATTTCCAAGGTAAGAAAAATGTCTCAAACCCATTAACTTTTCAAAACCAATTAGTTGAAATAAATTACCACATTATTTTAGGTCTTTAACTTTTCAAAACCAACTTGTTGAAACTTTGTTATCACACCTTTTTCTAAATCTTTAATTCATTCATAGTTACTAACTAATATCATTCCAAGTTATAATATAGAAATCAAATCTTGGTTATAAACAATCTCCCAAAATTCTCAAAAATTCTAACGTCTTAAATTTACAAAAAATTTCACCAACACCTCCTTTGCGTGGTTCGATTGGAAAAATTTGCAATATATATATATATATAGAATCACAAATATACATCTCATCTTCAAGGATAAGGCATCCTTTAGGAAATAATATAAAAATACGATATGTAATCCGAGATGTGTACCTTTTATTAGCATTAGCAAGCGTATACAATCAATATAATGTGAAACGAGCTCCAAATGCGAAGCTTACGCCATCCACACCTACTATTCACTCAACAAGTAATGAGAACAAGTACAAAAAAAGTAATATCAATATATAACATGTACTAATACAATAACTATATGCAAACGTAACCAGAGAACCATCAAACAAATAATATCCATCCAATTTATTCATAACCATGTCAATTTACATTTTCCAATGTCAACATTTCATTTATTAAAGCCCGTACGATGTACAAATATATCATCCGTATGCAATATCAAATCTGATCATTTGCTCGATCACACAATTTCACTTCCGAACTAATATCGTCCACATGACCACTTTAGTGCGTACTCAGATCCGGTTCCTTGATTAGAAACCGTCATTCTCCTCGCATAGCCATATGCTATGATAGAGAACTCCAAAATCAATCAAAAATCAATATCTAGTGTTTGTCGATGAGAATCGAGTGAAAAATTATAACTCAGACTGACATAATTCATCTCGAAATCATGTACTCGAATCTGGACCAAATGGTTATGCGGATAAAATGATATACGTACAACTTACGTATTTATTTCAATTGGTTTATTATTATACCTCATTCTTTTTCTATCCAAATTCTTTTATTTACATTCATTTATTCATAATCATTATTCACATTGCTTTATTCACATTCATTTATTACTTAGTATTTTTCTTCCAATACCAGTGTCACTTAAGAAACATTCCATCCAATTATATTTACGTTTACAATACACATTTTATACAACACCACTAATGTTTATTATCACATCATTACTTAAGTTCATATCCATTTATAATCTTATTCAATTTCATTAAACTTATTTCGTTATTCAATTCTATCAAACGACATTCTAAAAGATATTCAATTCACTAATTTATTCCACTAATTCACTTCATTAATTCATTTCAAATCATTATCAATTTCATTTTAAAAATTATTTCATTTAACCTAACCGAAGTTAAATTTCTTTTAAAAATCCATTTTATTTAACTTAATTTAAATTTCATTTCAATTTTGCTTTTCTTAACAATTTATATTCAGCAAATCTAAAATTTGCTTTAACTTATTAATTCCCAAAATTTATAGGTTATAAAACTTATTTTCTCATATTTTCATAAAACATGCTAATGAAAATTCTTAGAGTTTAAACACTCAGTTCTCATTTCAATTTACTTTGAAACAATACTATCAATAATTTCTTTGTATTTCAAATTAAAATTTTGAATTTCAGAAATCAAAACTATTTTTTCCAAAAAAACTCCAATGGTAGCAACTCCTCTTTTGGAACCCGAAAATGAACGTCGGTGATGTTGCAGTCACCATCGAAATTATTTTCCAATGATCGAAGTGAGTTCAGTGCTTTTTATCTCTTTTAAATTCTATTTAAAAATATCTTCATTCAAAAATATTTTTTCAATATTATTATTATTATTATTATTTTCCAAAACTTTGAAAACATTTCCAAATTTACGTCATTTCAAATTCTCAAGTTCTCAGCTTTAAATCCTTTTATTTACAAATCATATTTATAAATTTTCCTTATATATAATTTCACTATGGTTATATAAAACCATTTCTTAATTGTTTATCTTGTTTACATAACAACTTTTATTAAAACACAACAATAAATGATAATTATCAAATATTATCATTCGCTAACAACTAAACACATCATATATCTATAATAATTTTTGAAAAATTATTTCTTTATATATAAAATAGAATCAAGGTGAATTATTTCATTTACCCAATTTCAAAACAATACTATGTCGAATTGCTCTGCTCTAGTGTTTAGAGCCTCTATCTATAACGTTAATTACTCATATTGACCAGAATCCATAAGCCACTCAACAAATCAACTAACGCAATATAAAACATTTTTGTATCATAAACAAATATACGCTCATATACATATAGACACACACACACACACACACACATACATACACATACACTCAAAATCATTCTAGGGTGCTACTGACTCTATCTATAATGAGTAATTCCCATCAAAGCCAAGGTTCTCGCTTAACTTTACGCACTGATACCAAGTGTAACGACCCACTTTTCCATAAATTTTAAGTTGACAATAAGCCACACATGTTTAACCCAAATTGAACAAGGGCTAATAGTTATGGGGAAAGAAAGAAAAGAGAAGAAGAGAAAAAGAAAACTGAAACAACACAGAATCTCACAATTACAACGAAACAATATATATTATAATATTAATGATCTTTACAAAAGGGAAAATATTATATACATACATCATTCAAAGGACAACAAATCACAATTATCAGCGTGGGCAGTTATAACAACATATCCTCACAAATGTTGATAATTTCACAACAATGCATCGGAAAAATAAACATAATATGGGAATACGTCATGAAGACCTCTCACTCGCCTTCTAAGCTCCAATGCATCCAAACCAATCTGTAAATATGCTTGGTCTGACCCGAGAATTATAATAAAATAACACCAGAGTCAGTCTAGAAAACCAACGTGAGAAAAACACACCCAATTGGATTTTAAAGTTATAAAAACCTTCGAAATCAAAAGTATCTCATAAAACAATGGGCTTCTATCTTACGATAACTAAAACACTTCATATAAAATTCCCTAATATTACAATAGTGTCTAAGATACAAATACTTATTCATCATAGTTGAAATTGTTACATTATTAAATTCCAGTATAATAGGTATACAACTAAAACTGTAAAAGTTCGTATTGGAGAATGGATTCCATGTTATGACAAGGTAAGGAACTACCTCCTGATGGTGCATCTTTAGATAAAATGCATCGGAGGTCTAACAAGAACATCTTGTACCCCTGCCACGTAGGACCGTCTTCCACTTAACTAGTAGTACCGAATATGATCACCCCCTTGTTAATGGGCATCGAAGCATACATGAGTAGATATTAACCGATCTAGATTTGGACTGACCATACCCTGATGGAAGCGACCCACTTGGCCCTACTGCATGCTCGATTTTTGTCATTTCCCAATTGACGAAGCTCAAGGATACGTTTTACCTTTACGTAGCACTTCCCAATTTGAATGCTAATACTGCCCACTAGGCAACAATGCAATGCCAGCATTCATCTATAAAAGTTCATTCAAGGACCGAACGAAACGCTTGAGAGCTTCATCTTTAATTCCATCATCTTTAAGATATCCCCACTTTGGAACGCTTGAGTCGGATCGAAGTGGTTTTCGGATAACATATCCGACCCTGGTCTCTTCGAAATGATTCGATTGTTTCCGACAAACTCGGCTCCTGAAACGACCCGACTTCCTATCTCCAGGAAATCGCATCATTTTTGAAGAAAGAAAGGGATAGAAGAAGAAAAGAAAGAGAAAGAAGAACACAACAACATCAGAGAACTCACAGCGGAACGAATAAAATATAATATATCAAATAAAATATTACATAGTATCAGATTACATCAGAGTTACACAACTATACAACACATATTAGACAGTTATAAACATCTGTCTAATTCATACAACTCAAGTACAACAGAAGAAACAGATACCAAACACAGCGGAACCATAATATATCTACACGTCGAAGCCTCCTGCTCCATTACTCCTCCAGAATTCGTCAAGCTAACCTGAATCACTTGACTACTCATACGTAATATGAGTACCCAAGAGTTTAATAAAACAGAAAATAAACACTCGGGTCAGACAGGGGTCTGGTGTGAGTAAACGGTTTAAAATTGCTTAACTTTAGAAAACCTTTGGAAAAAAAAAAAGTATCACGTAAGACTTCCCACACATAAACATGGAAAAGTTTTTACCTTACGCTAACCAAACATTTGATAGGAAATCCAGTGATATTATAATAGTGTCTAGGGTTTTCAAGTAAATATGAAATAGCCGAAATTGTTACATCTATTAAATTCCAGCTACTAGCCACAAAAGTGGGTAATACAATCAAAACCGTAGGGTCTCGTAGGGAAAATGGGTTTCCATCAATGGCAGGGCTACTGGGGTACCGCCCGTCACAGTACGTGGCCTAGATCACCGTACCGAGGATTACTCCCTTCATCCCCTGCAACACAAGGCCGGGACCATTCCTTACTGAACAGTCCCAAACAAGACAACCCCGGCGGTTGTCCGGAATTCAACCGCCCCACACAGCCGAAATAAAAAGGGACCTCTAGACAGGGGTAAATCTTGCTCTCCAGTGGGAGCTACCCACGAAGCCTTGCTGCACCTCCCCTGTTTTAGCCATTCCCGGTTGATGAGGCTTGAGGCTGCGATTACCTTTATAGAACACATCTCTTAGAATGCTCATCGTCCGCCTGACGATGTGCTGAAAGCATTCAATCCATACAAGTTCGTTCCGGGTTCGAACGAAACCGAAGGCACTATCTCGTTGCACTCATATTGGAATCACCCTCAGAGTCAACGACCATAGCCCTTGCACTCTGATTCGCCATCTCGAATCTATAAGCACTATTCCGTCAAACTCATTACGGAATCACCCACAGAGTTATACTGACGTATAGCCCTTACACCTCGAGTCTTCACTTGCTCCACTTGGATTAACGACCTAACGTTTAATTGGAATCGATGTGGTTTTCGGATTCCAAATATGGAAATCCGATCCCGGTCTCATCGAAACCAAACGCCATTTTAATGTCCAAGTTGTACTTAAGGGATTTAAACAGTTTAAAACTTATATACATGATGATATATAACAGGTAGATGAATAACATTATCACAATAGACAATTCATAACAACATTCATTTCACAATGAGGCATATCACATATCTCATAAACATCCAAATCATCCAGTATCAATCAAACACCCAATATCAATCATCCAATATCATTCAACATCCAATATCAATCATTCAATATCAACCAATCATTCAAAGCAGAATTGATCAACTCTTAATCAATTTAATTAACCTTTAATTAAATTAATTACTATCCTTTAACCACTTGGATTATCTTAATCCTACTTCATTGATTTATCACAAATCAAATTCATTTATCATTCATTAATGATCTTCTCTAATTAATCTTCCTTGATTAATTATCTCTTAATTACCTTCACGTAATTATCCATA
Organism: Allium cepa; assembly: GCA_030765085.1. NCBI lineage: Eukaryota > Viridiplantae > Streptophyta > Magnoliopsida > Asparagales > Amaryllidaceae > Allium > Allium cepa. The sequence goes on along the minus strand of CM060941.1, from coordinate 559,436,645 downwards.
ACCATATTCAGTAATTATCCTTTAATTACTATCATTAATTACAATAACTAATGATCCTTCATTAATTAATTAACTATAATTAATTACACTAATTCTTAATTAATTATAATTAATTAATCATATTTAAATTAATTACTTAAATTAATTACTTCATTAATTATATTAATTAATAATCTTTATTAATTAATAATCCTTTAATTAATTAAATAATTAACTTGTAATTAATCATCTCATTATCCATAAACAGTAATTAACAATTTGTAATTACTTATCTTAATTAATCAACTTCTTAATTAATTAACTTCTAATTTAATTATATTAATTCTTGATTAATTAACCCATTTAATTAATCTTAATTACTTCATTAAGTAATTATTAATCAATAATTAATCCTTAATTAATTACTTTAATAATTAATTACTATTTTAATTAATTACACTTAGTAATTAACCTTAATTAAATCTCATTCATTTATCAATCACATTGGTTAGTTAATTACCTAAAATAATTAAGTAATTAACTCTTAATTACTTAACAAGTAATTATAACTAATTACTTCCTTTAATAAACCTTAATTACCCCCTTAACAAAATTTGATTCCATTATTAAATAAATCTTAAATCATTAACTAGTTAATTACTCCATAATTTAATTAACTTAAAAACAATTAAGTTAATCAGTTCCTAATTAATAATTTTAAGTGATCATCCATTAATCACTTCTAATTAATTACTCACATGAGTAACTTCTCTAATTACTTCCATAAGTAATTACCATTCTAATTACATTCAAAAATTACCCATTGATTACTTCATTAAGTAATCATACTTAATTAATCCAAAATTTAGTGATTATTAAAAATTAAATAAATAATTAACTAATTATTTAAAATTAATTAACAACTTATATTTAAAATCCTTGATTAATTTAGAAAATATTTATCTTAATAAATTCTTTACTTAATTACAAATCTTTTTAAATCAAGTATTTTAAAGTTAATAACAAAGATAAATTGACCCTATTTGTCTTTATAATTTATTATTTGAATTAATCAAGATTTTAATAATTTAAACAAATTATTCAACTTGGTTTATAAAATTATAACTTAAGTTTTACTTGAAATAAAGTATTTAGAAATCCAAATTTAAAGTTATAAAAATACTTGAATCATTAAACTTATTCATTTATAATATAATTTGAAACTTAAGTTATTAAATCATTACTTAAACTTTTAACTTAAAACTTTGATTTATTATCTTAATTCAAGACACTTCTTCTTCTTTTTTTTTTTTTATTTAATTGAATTTTATTATTTAATTAAACTAACTACTTTCAAAATCCATCATCTAAAACATTTTAAATTTGAAAATAGAGTCAATTATCAGTTTAAAAGTTTGTTTTACACTATTTTAAATTAACAAGTTTTTAACTTTGTACTTTGTTTCTTTATAAACCTGTTTATAGCTAAATGCTTGATTCATTTGTTCAACTCAAGTTCATTATCAACTTAACCTAACTTTATTGCAGACAGGCAATATCTGCATTAAAAAAAACAGAACCGATCAACCCAACTCGAGTCAAACACAGCTACACACGAGCCTAACCACGAAGCAAATCCCAGCTTCACCCTCTTCGAGTCTTCCCTGTGAAATTCGCGAGAGCTCCTTCGGGTTTCCTTCATCTTCCCAAACACGCAACTCTCCAGAGCACCCAAACGTGCATGTGCACGTGCCCACCTGCCGCCGACCACCTACGATCACCGCGACTATCGAAAACGATCACATAACCCACCACGATCACATATGAAAACCCAGAAACCACGATTGCCCCTCGAATCGAAATTCGAGCTTTCGAACCAAAAAGTTCGAAACACGGCAGCTGCTACCATCCAAGAATTCACCCACGGCCGATCATCACATCGCCGTTACACCTTGCCGACCCCACCCCTGAAACACCACGACCAAGCTCACCAACCTCCTCAGATGCGCACGATTCCGGTCACATATCGGTGACGAGAATCTCACAGTATCGACGAGCTCAACTACAGGAGCTAAAACCCTATTTTCTCAAAATCCGAACAATTCATTCAATAGAAAAATTCACTTGAATTTTTCCCACAATCTACAACATTCATACAAGCTTCCATCAAGAATTCATCATTAAACAATGCTTGGATCATTGGCAATTGATCAAATTGCCGGAACCATTATTTCCTAATTTCAAAACAAATTATCAATTTAAAAGTTACAAATCGTATGTTAAAATTCATGATTTTTAACATCTAATTCAGTTATACAATCCAAAAGAAAAATCGAAGTATTTAGTTTTTCATGAAATCAGTATTCTTACTGTTATACATATCTTTATAAAATTATCTGTAAACTAAATATTTCCCAAACTATTTTTTTAAAACTTATATAACACAATCATACTAAATTTCTTCTTAGTGATTAAGAATTAAAACTAAATGGTTAAAGTGTATTTAAATTTAATTTGTGGGATTCAACCCTGTGTAGCAACAGAGACAATCAAAAATTTATATACAGACACATTTCCCCCATCCATACATGCATACATAATTATAACATATATAAGTTATGTTTCTACCATCATCCATCACAATATTTAAGCATAGTTACCAAAAATCTGTTTTTAAAATATTTACTCACCTTTATTAAAGAATGCAGAGCAGAGAAACTTTACTTCCCAGGCTTATGAAAACTCAATTCTGGAAAACACTTTTGCTTTTGATTTGCCTATGAAATCCTACTGCATGCAGTTGTAAATGTCTTCTATTTGATGCTTTAAGGTGATTGAAAGTGTAGATCTCATTTGCATGCTTAAGTTGCAGTTGTACTTCATGCAGGATGAAGATTTGCTGAGTTGATCTTGAATTAGATGCAGATTGATCTTCATTTTCATATGCAGGTAAATTTTGTTTTTGCTTTCCATTATCAGATTTTTTTTTGATTTTTCCTTAGGATTTAGATTTCAGATTTGAGAAGGTGGTTTATTGTTTTTCCATTAAAACATTTGAAATGAAGCAAAACAATGAAAAATGAAAATGTTATGTTTATATTAAAATTAAAGAAAATAAGTCTTACATGAAGACACTTGTCCCATAAGTATTTAATATTCTTACACTTGTTTATTAAAGAGATTTACATAATTACACATGTCTCTAAGTATTTAAAATAAACTTTTATTTGATTTTAAATATAAATATAAATTTACATATTTACTTTCTTAATTGATAAATACTTACATGTATATATAAATAAATTTTACTTTTAAAAGAAAATATGCTAAACTAATTATAGTATAAATATAATCTTATACATTCAATTTTAATGTAAACATTTTAAAAGAAAACAAACAAAGCTTGTTTAAATCCCTTTAAAACTATTCTATTAACAAAATAAATCACAATCTTATATTAGAAACAATTGGATCAAACTAAATTATCTTTTGGAAAATCTTATTGAATTTTAAAACAAAACTTAAATGACAATATTCATTCATATATAGTTTATTAATAGATTAAATTAAATTTTCAAAACAAATATCCAAATCATAACATATGCATACTCATATATTACAATTTGAGAATTCAATTTTTAAATTAAAACAAAAGATATTCCCATTCACAATATATATCAACATATATATTATAAACAGAATCAAATTTCACTAGCTTTGGAAAATAACTCTTATCAATATTGTCAGATTAAAATTTATTAACCTTTAAAAGATTAATTTAGCCAATTTAAATTAAAATTATAAAGAAAATCATTAAACCAATTAAATTATTTATACAGATTATCAAATTCTTATTGCCCAAAATTCCGGGTCGTTACAATCCTTCCCCCTTAAAAGAATTTCGTCCCCGAAATTTAAAAGCAAAGTTAATTTAATAACCCAGCAAAGATTTAAATTCAATCAGCAAAGCATTCCTAACAATCAGTTACTAACAATCAAAGCAATCAATCACACAAACAAACTTAGCTAATTATCCTGACATATGTCAGAATAAAACTCTAATACAATCCCGAGTTTCCCAAGTAAAAATCACCGGGAGACTTGCTCCACCAAAGCTAAACTAACAAACTACACTACCAAAATCCAAAGCTCCTCTCTTCTCTAGATCCACCAATCTGAACAGAACATCAGATTATCCTTAGATCCAGCTCAACATCCAACTCCAACTGAACTACAGATTCAACAACCAATGATGAATCATACACGTACTCCCTCAGAGATACGTGAAATTCAATGAATTCCAGCTATCCAAACTGGCAATTCAATCTCATAGATAACAAATCTTATCTTATCAGGACACAGATAAGAAATCTCAAATGCCAAAGTACTACCCAACCAATTTTACCAATCTTACTCAATGTCTGCTCTCTTAACCGGAGAAATCTAACAGCACTGAAGTCTCCAACTTCGAATACCAAACTCCTCATCTCATATCTGCATAACTCCACAGACAATCCTGAGCTGGCAATCTCTCCGATCAGCTTAACCTATGCTGATACTTCCAAAAACAACTAGACCAAAGCAAACTAGCTTCAGGATCCTATCCAACGGAAAACTCTTCCAAAATCCGTCGAAATCCAGAACACAAATTCTACTATTCAAGAAATAGCAAACAGAACTTGCTTCCTTCCTTGCACAGCTGCTACCTCGGTTCCGCTGCGCAACTCTGATTCTGAAATAGACGAACACGAATACAAACTTATCCAATATATGAGAAACCTTGTTCATCAAATCCATATAATCTAGGTGACACATCTGACTTGGTCACACAACCATACTACAGAATCCAATTCAAAAACAAGATCTAACCAAAACCAAATTCCAAAAATAAATTCTTGAGCTGCTACACCAATCTCTACCTTTCCAAAAACCATCCTCCAACCAGGCTAACTACCAAAACGATATGGAATTCAATTCCAGATGTAGACAACCTACTTCCTCATGAGAATCCTCAGTCTCAAACAAAAGAATGCTCAAGAAAATTCCAAACCAATCGCAAGTCACTTTTGCGATACTACCTAATTCGAATTCCAAAGAAACTGTTCTCTCTTTACCAATTAGAACAGCTCTTAAACTTTCCCAAACAAGGTTAACTCTTCAAGAAATCATTCACCATCTGCTCGGACTGCTAAAAGAAGAACCAAGATTCCCAAACCATCTGAGGACAACCAACACTGCTGCTTCCAACTCTATTTCGATGATACTGCAAGGCTAAAGACCTTCTCGTCAGCACACCGAACTCTTCGAGCTGAACTGCTACCACAGCTATCCAAAGACTCCAAATCCAAAAGCTTCTCAAAACCAAAACCACCAACAAACCATACAATGGACCTCCGAGTAGGCAGACAATCCAAAAGAACTCGGGCTCCAAACCAAGCATCAACAACTCGCTCTTCTTAAGGAATGACAAATGAGACCATGTCGAAGCGAAACAACTTATAGACCTTAGTCTCATGTTCCAGAACAGCCAACTCAATATTGAAGATCCAAATAACTTCTACACAGACGAGTCTTCCCTACAACAGGTAAAGACTACACTACAACCATCTCTAAACTACTTCAAGAGAAAACATCATCGGAAAATATCCAAGGATACTGCATCTCATCACGCAGTTACCAAGATACCATCACTTACTACTGCACTTCCATCAAATCCAAACTCAAGAATAATTCGCTTACCCGAGCGAAATCCAAACTTATTCTTCAAAGATAAATTCCGAATCTTTAAAAGATTTCCTTCGGATATCAGAGAAACTCTCACTCCAAACAACAAATCTCACTCGAGACGGTATTAGGTCTACAGTCTCGACAAATACTTCCAACCTCAAACATATGGACCTCTTCCATTAGTGGTAGTCGTGTTACACACACACACCACTACTCCACTACCTCTATAACTTATGTTGGAAAATCCGAACAGATAACCCAACCAATTAGGTAGATATAAATATATATATATAGTTAGATATACAAACTACAAATACGCTTTCTCAAGAAAGACACCACTACAGAGCCTAGGTATTCACTCAACCTAAAGCTCTGATACCAAGTGAAACGACCCGACTTCCTATCTCCAGGAAATCGCATCATTTTTGAAGAAAGAAAGGGATAGAAGAAGAAAAGAAAGAGAAAGAAGAACACAACAACATCAGAGAACTCACAGCGGAACGAATAAAATATAATATATCAAATAAAATATTACATAGTATCAGATTACATCAGAGTTACACAACTATACAACACATATTAGACAGTTATAAACATCTGTCTAATTCATACAACTCAAGTACAACAGAAGAAACAGATACCAAACACAGCGGAACCATAATATATCTACACGTCGAAGCCTCCTGCTCCATTACTCCTCCAGAATTCGTCAAGCTAACCTGAATCACTTGACTACTCATACGTAATATGAGTACCCAAGAGTTTAATAAAACAGAAAATAAACACTCGGGTCAGACAGGGGTCTGGTGTGAGTAAACGGTTTAAAATTGCTTAACTTTAGAAAACCTTTGGAAAAAAAAAAAGTATCACGTAAGACTTCCCACACATAAACATGGAAAAGTTTTTACCTTACGCTAACCAAACATTTGATAGGAAATCCAGTGATATTATAATAGTGTCTAGGGTTTTCAAGTAAATATGAAATAGCCGAAATTGTTACATCTATTAAATTCCAGCTACTAGCCACAAAAGTGGGTAATACAATCAAAACCGTAGGGTCTCGTAGGGAAAATGGGTTTCCATCAATGGCAGGGCTACTGGGGTACCGCCCGTCACAGTACGTGGCCTAGATCACCGTACCGAGGATTACTCCCTTCATCCCCTGCAACACAAGGCCGGGACCATTCCTTACTGAACAGTCCCAAACAAGACAACCCCGGCGGTTGTCCGGAATTCAACCGCCCCACACAGCCGAAATAAAAAGGGACCTCTAGACAGGGGTAAATCTTGCTCTCCAGTGGGAGCTACCCACGAAGCCTTGCTGCACCTCCCCTGTTTTAGCCATTCCCGGTTGATGAGGCTTGAGGCTGCGATTACCTTTATAGAACACATCTCTTAGAATGCTCATCGTCCGCCTGACGATGTGCTGAAAGCATTCAATCCATACAAGTTCGTTCCGGGTTCGAACGAAACCGAAGGCACTATCTCGTTGCACTCATATTGGAATCACCCTCAGAGTCAACGACCATAGCCCTTGCACTCTGATTCGCCATCTCGAATCTATAAGCACTATTCCGTCAAACTCATTACGGAATCACCCACAGAGTTATACTGACGTATAGCCCTTACACCTCGAGTCTTCACTTGCTCCACTTGGATTAACGACCTAACGTTTAATTGGAATCGATGTGGTTTTCGGATTCCAAATATGGAAATCCGATCCCGGTCTCATCGAAACCAAACGCCATTTTAATGTCCAAGTTGTACTTAAGGGATTTAAACAGTTTAAAACTTATATACATGATGATATATAACAGGTAGATGAATAACATTATCACAATAGACAATTCATAACAACATTCATTTCACAATGAGGCATATCACATATCTCATAAACATCCAAATCATCCAGTATCAATCAAACACCCAATATCAATCATCCAATATCATTCAACATCCAATATCAATCATTCAATATCAACCAATCATTCAAAGCAGAATTGATCAACTCTTAATCAATTTAATTAACCTTTAATTAAATTAATTACTATCCTTTAACCACTTGGATTATCTTAATCCTACTTCATTGATTTATCACAAATCAAATTCATTTATCATTCATTAATGATCTTCTCTAATTAATCTTCCTTGATTAATTATCTCTTAATTACCTTCACGTAATTATCCATAACCATATTCAGTAATTATCCTTTAATTACTATCATTAATTACAATAACTAATGATCCTTCATTAATTAATTAACTATAATTAATTACACTAATTCTTAATTAATTATAATTAATTAATCATATTTAAATTAATTACTTAAATTAATTACTTCATTAATTATATTAATTAATAATCTTTATTAATTAATAATCCTTTAATTAATTAAATAATTAACTTGTAATTAATCATCTCATTATCCATAAACAGTAATTAACAATTTGTAATTACTTATCTTAATTAATCAACTTCTTAATTAATTAACTTCTAATTTAATTATATTAATTCTTGATTAATTAACCCATTTAATTAATCTTAATTACTTCATTAAGTAATTATTAATCAATAATTAATCCTTAATTAATTACTTTAATAATTAATTACTATTTTAATTAATTACACTTAGTAATTAACCTTAATTAAATCTCATTCATTTATCAATCACATTGGTTAGTTAATTACCTAAAATAATTAAGTAATTAACTCTTAATTACTTAACAAGTAATTATAACTAATTACTTCCTTTAATAAACCTTAATTACCCCCTTAACAAAATTTGATTCCATTATTAAATAAATCTTAAATCATTAACTAGTTAATTACTCCATAATTTAATTAACTTAAAAACAATTAAGTTAATCAGTTCCTAATTAATAATTTTAAGTGATCATCCATTAATCACTTCTAATTAATTACTCACATGAGTAACTTCTCTAATTACTTCCATAAGTAATTACCATTCTAATTACATTCAAAAATTACCCATTGATTACTTCATTAAGTAATCATACTTAATTAATCCAAAATTTAGTGATTATTAAAAATTAAATAAATAATTAACTAATTATTTAAAATTAATTAACAACTTATATTTAAAATCCTTGATTAATTTAGAAAATATTTATCTTAATAAATTCTTTACTTAATTACAAATCTTTTTAAATCAAGTATTTTAAAGTTAATAACAAAGATAAATTGACCCTATTTGTCTTTATAATTTATTATTTGAATTAATCAAGATTTTAATAATTTAAACAAATTATTCAACTTGGTTTATAAAATTATAACTTAAGTTTTATTTGAAATAAAGTATTTAGAAATCCAAATTTAAAGTTATAAAAATACTTGAATCATTAAACTTATTCATTTATAATATAATTTGAAACTTAAGTTATTAAATCATTACTTAAACTTTTAACTTAAAACTTTGATTTATTATCTTAATTCAAGACACTTCTTCTTCTTTTTTTTTTATTTAATTGAATTTTATTATTTAATTAAACTAACTACTTTCAAAATCCATCATCTAAAACATTTTAAATTTGAAAATAGAGTCAATTATCAGTTTAAAAGTTTGTTTTACACTATTTTAAATTAACAAGTTTTTAACTTTGTACTTTGTTTCTTTATAAACCTGTTTATAGCTAAATGCTTGATTCATTTGTTCAACTCAAGTTCATTATCAACTTAACCTAACTTTATTGCAGACAGGCAATATCTGCATTAAAAAAAACAGAACCGATCAACCCAACTCGAGTCAAACACAGCTACACACGAGCCTAACCACGAAGCAAATCCCAGCTTCACCCTCTTCGAGTCTTCCCTGTGAAATTCGCGAGAGCTCCTTCGGGTTTCCTTCATCTTCCCAAACACGCAACTCTCCAGAGCACCCAAACGTGCATGTGCACGTGCCCACCTGCCGCCGACCACCTACGATCACCGCGACTATCGAAAACGATCACATAACCCACCACGATCACATATGAAAACCCAGAAACCACGATTGCCCCTCGAATCGAAATTCGAGCTTTCGAACCAAAAAGTTCGAAACACGGCAGCTGCTACCATCCAAGAATTCACCCACGGCCGATCATCACATCGCCGTTACACCTTGCCGACCCCACCCCTGAAACACCACGACCAAGCTCACCAACCTCCTCAGATGCGCACGATTCCGGTCACATATCGGTGACGAGAATCTCACAGTATCGACGAGCTCAACTACAGGAGCTAAAACCCTATTTTCTCAAAATCCGAACAATTCATTCAATAGAAAAATTCACTTGAATTTTTCCCACAATCTACAACATTCATACAAGCTTCCATCAAGAATTCATCATTAAACAATGCTTGGATCATTGGCAATTGATCAAATTGCCGGAACCATTATTTCCTAATTTCAAAACAAATTATCAATTTAAAAGTTACAAATCGTATGTTAAAATTCATGATTTTTAACATCTAATTCAGTTATACAATCCAAAAGAAAAATCGAAGTATTTAGTTTTTCATGAAATCAGTATTCTTACTGTTATACATATCTTTATAAAATTATCTGTAAACTAAATATTTCCCAAACTATTTTTTTAAAACTTATATAACACAATCATACTAAATTTCTTCTTAGTGATTAAGAATTAAAACTAAATGGTTAAAGTGTATTTAAATTTAATTTGTGGGATTCAACCCTGTGTAGCAACAGAGACAATCAAAAATTTATATACAGACACATTTCCCCCATCCATACATGCATACATAATTATAACATATATAAGTTATGTTTCTACCATCATCCATCACAATATTTAAGCATAGTTACCAAAAATCTGTTTTTAAAATATTTACTCACCTTTATTAAAGAATGCAGAGCAGAGAAACTTTACTTCCCAGGCTTATGAAAACTCAATTCTGGAAAACACTTTTGCTTTTGATTTGCCTATGAAATCCTACTGCATGCAGTTGTAAATGTCTTCTATTTGATGCTTTAAGGTGATTGAAAGTGTAGATCTCATTTGCATGCTTAAGTTGCAGTTGTACTTCATGCAGGATGAAGATTTGCTGAGTTGATCTTGAATTAGATGCAGATTGATCTTCATTTTCATATGCAGGTAAATTTTGTTTTTGCTTTCCATTATCAGATTTTTTTTTGATTTTTCCTTAGGATTTAGATTTCAGATTTGAGAAGGTGGTTTATTGTTTTTCCATTAAAACATTTGAAATGAAGCAAAACAATGAAAAATGAAAATGTTATGTTTATATTAAAATTAAAGAAAATAAGTCTTACATGAAGACACTTGTCCCATAAGTATTTAATATTCTTACACTTGTTTATTAAAGAGATTTACATAATTACACATGTCTCTAAGTATTTAAAATAAACTTTTATTTGATTTTAAATATAAATATAAATTTACATATTTACTTTCTTAATTGATAAATACTTACATGTATATATAAATAAATTTTACTTTTAAAAGAAAATATGCTAAACTAATTATAGTATAAATATAATCTTATACATTCAATTTTAATGTAAACATTTTAAAAGAAAACAAACAAAGCTTGTTTAAATCCCTTTAAAACTATTCTATTAACAAAATAAATCACAATCTTATATTAGAAACAATTGGATCAAACTAAATTATCTTTTGGAAAATCTTATTGAATTTTAAAACAAAACTTAAATGACAATATTCATTCATATATAGTTTATTAATAGATTAAATTAAATTTTCAAAACAAATATCCAAATCATAACATATGCATACTCATATATTACAATTTGAGAATTCAATTTTTAAATTAAAACAAAAGATATTCCCATTCACAATATATATCAACATATATATTATAAACAGAATCAAATTTCACTAGCTTTGGAAAATAACTCTTATCAATATTGTCAGATTAAAATTTATTAACCTTTAAAAGATTAATTTAGCCAATTTAAATTAAAATTATAAAGAAAATCATTAAACCAATTAAATTATTTATACAGATTATCAAATTCTTATTGCCCAAAATTCCGGGTCGTTACAGCTCCGGTTCTCTATGAAATAAACAGTAAAAAATGAGAGTAGAGGTCACATCCTAGCCGTTAATGGATGAATTTCCTTATCATTATCCTAGGAGAACGAAACAAGATTTACACGTATAGTACAACATCATTGGAGGTGACTATGCCATATAACTCATATGTTTCTCCTAAATATTTCAAAAGTTACGTTTTAGGTCCAAAAATAGTCGATTATTTTTCCATCGAATAAATAAACACTCAAATCTGGGATTTAAATTCCATAGGGAAGATCAATAATGGTTAAACACATAAGCAACCACTAACCTCTTTTTAATTAATCTTTCATTAATTAAATCCACTTTGTAAATACTTGAATCAAATTTTCTTTTTCAAGGATATATGTATATCCACAAATCCTTATTTCTCAGTACTTGGAAAAGTATCCATACACTTATCTCGACAGTGTTAGTATATCCACCAAACATTGGGGATGATTTCCTTTTTATACAATTCTAAAATCATTTATAAACTCCACAATGCATCAAAAAAACCTTTTATAAAACTCCTTATATAATCTATAAACCAATTTCTAAAATTCTTTTAAATCTAAAACCATTTATAAAACTCTTTTATCTTATCGATAAGATTCCTCTTATAAAAGCCATAACAGTTTGTAAAATCCTATTTAAAAACTAAAAAACGTTTATAAATAAAATTCTAATCATTTAAATTGAAACACTATTATATACTAATAAACATTATATATAAATAAATATTGAATTTAAAACGTCGTAAAATAATAATTAATAAAACTTCAAAACATTCTTAAACAAATGATAATAATTTATCTTCAAAAATGTTAAAAATAAAAATAAATAATTTCCAAAACTTTTTGATAAATAATTATGATTGATTTCAAACCATATTAATAATTTAACTAATTAACTTTTCAAAATATTAAAATACTGATAAACAAATTTAAAATGATATTAATATAAATAAACAACTTTTAAAACATTATTAATATAATAAAATACTTTTAAAACATTAACATATTTTCTTTATACAATTCCACACTTAAATTTCAACATAATCATTTCCATATTTATAGATTGTATTTAATAATCTCCTTCTATTTTATAATATATCGTTTAAATCTCCATATCTATCCTCACTTTCGATTTTCCAAGCAGAATAAACTATTTTTTCTAAAACAACATTCCCCATATTATCATAAATCCACAATTGTGATTTATTTTTCAATTTATCCAATGATAAAAGTTTTCCTTTATTTGTAAACACTGTTTATAAATCTATCCTTTTATAAATAAAATACGATTTTACAAATCTTCACTTTGTTCGTAAAATGCCACATTTCTACGTTATCACATTTATAATTTCCACATTTATGTAAAATGATTAATAAACATTTATACCAAAATATTACTATTTTTTTTTAAAAACCATATCCCTTTGTTATAAAACGCGCACTTATTTTTAAGATTTTAAAAATCTTTAATCCCGGTTCAAAATCTCTATTTAACATATTTCATAAAGCTATAAGTTTATAATCTTTAAAAATCATACTTTTATTTTAAAATAAATTTATTCTTTAAATAATTCAAGAAAAATTATTAAAACATATATAATTTCCAAAATCACTTTGAAATCCCTTTTTAAATCAAATCATTAGTTTATAATATTTTAAAATACCAAAAATAAGGCTCAATGCTACTAAATCACTAAACACGCAAAATCATATCCATGTCATCAAATATAGCATCCAACGCATCATATATCAAATTATATGAAAAATAAACTCAACAATGTAAGGAATCCCGTTGGATCCCTCCAAACTGTCCGCCTGCATCACATAGAGTATATACTCATGAAATATAAATCAACCGCTTCGAGATGGGATCCTATACAAAGGGTCATATGTTCTTACACGGGAACGTAATATAGTCTCATCCGCTCTAGGGGCGGGATATATCTAAACTAACCAATAAATAGTAATTGTCCAAACAATCATTCAACAATGTATTATCATAATATTACTGGTTAACCAAAAAGGTGAAAAAAACTCACCGGAATTTCTGATTTCGCCGAGGTGTTTCGTTTTTGAACTAAAATCAATAATGTCCGATTATAGCCCAAATTTCAATTGTCTCCAAATTTGACGAAACCAGTTCTATTGCGAAGCTTTCATCGTTACGAGTGCAACGCAAAAATCCGTGCCTCGATTGGACCTCGCGTGAGAGTGTTATCGCATTATAAGATTACGATTTAATTAATATAATTAAATCCACTAATTAGAACATTATGAACTAATTGCAACTCTAACCTTCTTCCCCCCAAACTCTTCTCCTTCCTTCTTATAGACGCATGTGTGCATAGCGTGCACGTTCCCTCTGATACTACGAAACCACAAACCAAAGTCGCTAATCAGCTTCTCTCATCGAACTCGACTACCATTTCGCCACCTTCGATCATCTCCCCTCAATCGCAACCGTACCTTTCCCCCTTCGATCGCCATCAGGTCCCGTGACTTTTTTGCCGCCAAACCCAACAAAACTACGACGCTACGGGTTATTCGGTCCCCCAATCTAAATTTAACCACCAAAATGCAAATCGACAATCAAAACTCCCTAAACCCTAGTTTCGAGTGGAAAAGTCGATCATCCCAATCCACCATTGTGACCAACAAAACTAGTATAAAATCGAGGATCAAGCTTAGAAGAACCCAACGAATCGAAGCTGGGAATTTTTCATTGAACATTTTTGGAGAAATTGATTTATGAAAATCCTTGGGCTTTTTTTCTTTTACAGTTACAGGCAACGATTTAAAAAAAGAAGGGGTATGACTGACATGGGGAGTATGGTTGAAGCATGGTGGAATAGTGGAGAGATATGGGTTGGGTGTGGACTTAATAAACATTATTTTATTCAAAATATCAAGCTTTTAAACGTCCGAAAATTTCAAATTCCTATCGAGACGTGCTGCATGGCGTTTTATATGTGATACCATTATTCGAACATAGTGGAACTAGTCTTGAGACCTAATTCGATTATATGCAGAAGATAGCTTTTCAAACCCAGTTATATTATATTAAATTTTGAAATTAATTTATAAGCATTTCAAATTCGTACGATCACATGATACGTCCGATCGCCATGAAATTCGATAACTTACAAAAATACATAGTTACGGATCCAATGAAACTTGTTTCATCGAAATCCGAGACAGTCCCCCAGAAGGCTATTTTTACACGTTAATTAAAACAAATTATTATAAAAACCGAATTAATCACTCCTAAATCAAAATTAAAAGTTTATAATCTTCATTCTTATTTAAATGGAATTTAAATCAACTTCCGAAATCATTTTTATTCACATTAAATTCAGGATTTAATTATTTAAACAATTTCGATTATTAAATTCAACAGTTTAATTGTCAAACAAATTGCTACATTTGAAACTCAAGTTATTTAACTTATAACATTAACTTTTCACTATTTGAAATCAATTAAATATTCTAAATTCAAATGACTAAAATTCTGGATCGTTACAAAAGTAAGGTGAAGAGTTAAAGAGATGACACCAGAGATTTTACACTGGTTCGGATTTCTCCTACATCCAGTCTGGTACAATTGCTTTACAGATTTATTTTCAAATGCCAATCTTTAACCTGGCAGAAGATAAACCCAAATACAATTCCGACTTCGAGGCTACGAGACACACCCTTCTCCCAAGCAAATACAAATAGAGTTGATAGTTTTTCCAAAGATAAATTCTTGTACTTTGGATACAATGGATCCTATAACCTCTTCTTAGAGTTAGGGATATGCCTAAGGGGCAATTATATGATTTTTACATATATCTAACTCGTTGACCAGTCTTATCAGAAATAATATGTTTTCTTTCAATTATATACTTGATATAATACGGTTATATTAATTAATTAAATTAAAAGTATATTTAATAGGAAATCCACAAGCGGTATGTCTTATGATAGTAGTTATAAAGTGTTGTAACCGTGAGTAATTTATCACAATAAAGTTAAATATACCATTTTAAATGTCCCAAGTGAAGATGCATTGAGATTGGATTTCGATGTATCCGTTGAGATTAAAGTATGTAATGCTCTCCAGATGTTGGATAACATATTACGCATGACTGCCACGGCTACCTAAGGGTTACGTATTAATAGTTATTGGATAACTATGGAATAACTCATTCGATAGTTTTTTGTTGGTTAATATAAATAAGATCAAACAGAAAATATCAATGTAAACAATTTACATAGTTCTTTCGACTTGAGAACACTATGAATCTTCAATACGAAATCCCCGCTTTCATTATAGTCAAATCATAGCACAACGTTCATCGAATGACTATAGTTGGGTCGAATGGAAGTATTGGAAGCGAAGCACTATTCAAGAGAGGATTCTTCTTCTTAGTTATATGGGGTTAGTATCACGGTCAACTCAAGTCAAACCAAAGTCAAAATCTCTGGCCAGAATAGTACGGTTAATAATAATTGTTATTATTGAACCAATGACTTTGTGTCTGTAATATAGAGTTGAATGTGGATATTATTGGAATCTTGATCATTACCAAATTCAATAAGTCCAAAGTGTTGTAGTCTCGACAAAGAGAATTAGTGTAAATAATTGTCACAACTGGGTAACGCTTATTAAATTATAATGAGGTTTTTCCGATAATGAGTAAACGATAAATTTGGCCATATTATCACACCACTTACTAAGTGAAGTGTGAATGTTAATGTTCAAATAGTCCGACGTTAATCGCTGACCGAATTTACACCCAAGAGTCACACAACCAAAATGATGAATTCTCTTTAGACCAAATGGTTTAATTAGTTTATAATTGTTGTAATTTAATTAAATAAATTAATATGTATAAAATATTAATTGTGAAATTTGAATATGATTTGAGAAATTAAATTTTTGCATATGTTTATAAATATGAATATATTGATCCAAATGAGATATTGATAACAAAATAGGTTAAAATATGATTATACATATTTAATTTGGGTTAAATGGTCTCACAATCCATGATTTTTGGAGTTGACAGGCGTTGGTTTAGAGAAAGATAGGAGGCGGCTACACCATGTGCGATTAGATTTTGAGATGTGTAGTTGAGATCATTATTTGCTCTTCTGTCCCATCCATATAAAAGCTAATCTCAGAACCCTAATCAGATGCTAATTCATTTTTGAACCGCCACCTTCGTTTTCTTCTTCCTCCTTATTTTAATGTCAGCAATCATCCTTTAAAATCATTCTTAAAATTCTCAAATCCAATTAAAATTAAAAAATAATAATTTGTAGTGGAAGGTCTCTAATTCTAGATTAACAACGTGATGGATTGGGAATTGTTCTAAGAAGAGAAATCATTATTCAATATGGACTCAAACGCTTCATTAGGAGGTGAAATTTCATTTATAATTATTGTTATGATTTCAAGTTCATCATATAAAAGTTAATACACATCCAAATCATCTATTTGTATTTAGATTTGTTTATTGTTTAGATTAGGTAAGATTTTTGTGGATACATGTATTTGTTACAATCGGATTGGTTATGCATTTGTTGTAATGTTTTATTTATTGATTTATTATTGAATTGATTTTCTGAAAAAAATTATTTTTGATTTATAATCATTATGAATCATAAAATCTAAAAATATTTTATTAAATATGTATATACGTATTTACTATTATTTAATAATTTTGTGAACTTTTATTATGTATAAAATAACTAATGGTTCAAAATTTTGATTTTATATTTTTTATATTTACTGCACCATTGAAGAATCTTTTTTTAAAATTTTCAGATTTTTTAAACTTAATTATTAATTTTAAAAATTAATTTACTTTCGACCTACAATCAATTATTTATTAAAAATATAAAATCAATTAAGTAAATTCTTAAAATTTGCTTTTAAGCCTTGTATGTCTTAGATACCTTAGGAATTTTTTTTTGTTTTATAACTTAATTTTATTATTATATTTAATTTATTTATTTTGACTAGCAATTAATTATTTAATTAAAAATATAATTTCAATTAATAAAATTCTAGAAATTTTTTCTAAGCCCAAAATATGTTTCAGGTGGCTCTAAAAAAATTTCTAGAATATTTCAACTTGATTTTATATTTTTAAGAATTAATTTGATTACGAACTATTATCAATTATTTAATAATAAATATTATTTTAATTGTGAAAATTTCATAAATTAATATTAAGCCAAGAATGTGTTTCCAGGTTTTGTAAAATTATAAAAATTAATTTTTTTCTAATAATTTTTTTACATTAATTTATTATGGTAGAAACTATTTCGTTCAATAAAATTTATATACATAACATTCATACATACATACATGCATACATACATACACACACACATATACATATATTAGTATCTTGCTTTTACATATTATACAAGCACATATTTGGCCAAATTACAGTACATACAAAATGAACCAATGTGTCCGTTGCAATGTTAATTCCAACATCTATATACATGTACTTATACCCTTCACCAATTATGATATTACGCATGCACATATATATGTGTGTATATGATACATAATAAATGTATACTTATATAAATGCATAAAACAAAATCAAATAAATCTCAAACTACAATTTGTACAGTTATAATACATAGTAATAAATCTTGCCATGTACAAATTATTTATTAATAACATTTAATGAATCAATCAACTCAAAATAAAGTGAGAAATGAAAGGTTCAACTCTCCATTTAATGCAATTAATACTCAATTAATTACTTGTTTTAAGAAAAGAAATGAAAGATTTTCTTCGCTATATACATTAAATCTTATTGATGCTCTTAATTAATTACTTTTATTAGGGAAAGAAATGAAAGGTTTTCTTCCCTATATATATATATGTATATATATACATATTAACTCTTATTAATAAATGTTGCGTGTATTTAATACACTATACATTTAAAATTAAATTTATTTAAACTTCCATTTAACTAATTTAAATAAAATACATGATTTTATTCAAAACAAATTTAGAAATGTTTTAATTAAATTAGGCTTCATAGGCTAAAGTAAGATCCAATAGGGTAAATTTTTTTAAAAGTTACCAATTTATTCCGTTATGGCCTGGCTCAGTTCCTACAATGGTATCAGCGCCCAATAGCCTATGTGGTCTAAATTAGTCATGTTATGGCTAACTAATTAAGCTTGCGCACTTAGTATGGTGTCTAGAAAGGTGGTGTCTAAGATTGAAATTGGGTAATCAAGTACCATGTCCTACCTGGTTACCTGCCTGGCCTGAAAGGCGAAGTGAGCCCAAAATTTGCTCTTGGTAGAAAAGCCCTGTTTGAATTAGGCTTTAGGCTAATTTTCAAAATAGTTTTGAAAATTAAGATTTTAAATTTAAAATAAAAACACGTTTATTATTAAAAGTTATAATATAACATAAAATTTCAAAATGTTTGACGCTATATGAATATTAATATTGAAATTTAAAGTTTATTAATATGATTAATAAAATAAATAAATTAAATGAGTTAATTAATTAATATTTATATGCATGTATTATATATGTTGATACATATTTTGTTATTTTAAAGTATTTAAGATAACATAAGCATACATATATGTATATATAAGATAAATTTTGAAATTACTATGATTTATTCAAGATTTTTTAATTAAATTAATTAATTAAATAAAAATACGCATATATATATATGTATGTATGTATATATATATATATATATAAGATATATGTGTTATATTGTAAAGGTTATAGTATACGCTATAAAGGTTATAACAGATTTATCCAATATAAAAATTGTACCAAATACTAATATAATTAAAGAGTTAATTAATTTTAATTAATTAAATAATATTTAATTAAATAAAATATTATACATAAGACTATCATATAAGTAATATGAAATATAAAAATTATATAACGATAAAACTTATATAATATGAATGTATAAACTAAATATGGAACATTAAAGAAACTCAAATAGACCTAAGGAATAAATATGTACGTAAATGTACGTATACTATGATTTTTGATGTGTTTGATGCTTGAATCATGATGGTATTTCATAAGAAATACAGTATCCCTTAAGTCGGTATCACTTAATATAATATATTGAAGATTATGAATCGTCAATATAAATTTGTCCTCTACCATATATGTATATATCAATAAATTACTTGCATACTCCTTAGTTGTTGAGCAAACTCAAGCTAGGGATATTATATGTAATATTATTAATATATTGAATAGATGAGGTAAGATAACTATATGTATTTTTTGAGCAAACTTACGGAACATATACTATACTTAGGCTATCACGATATGGTAGGTATGATTGAATAATCTCTTTAATTTGATGAGCAAACTCAAGGTTGAAATGAGATTAGGAAAAGGAAATATAGGTTAGTAGTTGTATGTCATACAATCGATAAGGAGTTATCCATCGTTTGTGGAGCTATGATTTGTTGAGCAAACTCAAGATTAGAATACGAAGACAGACGAGTCCTAACACCCACTGCCACTAGTAAAGTCGAAAGGCTTTTATGTTTCATCTTAGGGTTTGGAGAAACATAAAAGACTAGTGGGAGCCTTATTAGAAAAATAAAATGGTAAGATTTAAGCTTTCTAATATTGTAAGAATATATGCTAAATAATGTTATAATCTTCTACTATGATAAATTTGTGCATTTAATATGATTGATAAAATGTTTATCTATTAATATATACAGATGAACTGAGTTGAAAATTGAGAAATGAAAATGTAATATAATACTCACTATTAAATGCCTATTGCATGCTAAAATTTTCTATACCCATGCAAGTGCCTGATTTTTACAACCACTTAATACGTTCGTAATATAGTCACTTATGTGTTTATTTGGTTGAGATCGTGTATTGCATTTTATGAGTTTCAAACTCTAAAAGCAAAATAAAACTATTGATATTTGATCCATATACTATCACATATTAATGTTATATAGTGAACGGTCACAGTTCGTAATATACAATACTTTAATGAATATAGTTCATTTGAAATAAGCCAATAAACAACACTATAAGGTCGAGTATTCAATTTTATTGACTACCTAAAATATCATATTGTGTTAACTGTAGCATAAGGCCAAAACTACAGTATAAATCTAAGAACTTGATCGCTGAAATGTCGGTTTGATCGATTTACGTTAAGTGCAATACATTTGATGTCCTTAAATGTTAAGGATAATCAAATATGCTTTTGTAAAAGGTTCGTTATGGTATGTTAGTAAGAGTTTTCTTTTGAATAATTTGATCATTTATAAAGAAAAATAAATGTATAAAAGTAAATATGATTTAAGGTACAGTTGGGATGAAGAGAGTGAATAGTCAATTCTGCTTCATAAGGAAATGATAGAAATGAGAATTGTGATAATAATAATAATTGATATTTAACATTGGAATGAGAAATGCGATTTCAATTTCAAAATGTATTTTCATGTAGAAAATTGTTTTCTATGAGATTTATTTCTTTGAGTTCGGGATATTTAATCAAGAATCTCCGCTGTAAACTAGTTACAGTATATGAAATAAATAATCTATATTAGGTGAATATTGGACCTCCGATTTCAGTACCCTATTATAGGAATCGCAAAAATAGTAGGAGCTTCCCATATAACACTTACTGATTGCATTAAATTATGAAAATAGTTTCGTACAATCTACCAAGCATTATTTACGAATTAATGACTATTTTTTGGTACCGACTGAAAAATAAACATAGTTATATTTTAACGTGAATATTACGACTATCGTTATGAAATAAGTCTATAATGTGGTATTTTTTTTCATAAAAAAACGATGCATTGGAAAATACATAAGTATCTAATATTATTTACAGTTATTTTGGAATTTTTTTAGAAAAATATGTGATCCTCTATCAATAAAGGAGAGCGCACATGAAGCCATATATATAGCACATAACAAAGTACTGCCAACATGCATGGCAGGTAAGAAATCTAAGTACAAGTATCTACGGAAAAAACCCAGGTACCCTTATAATGAGCTCCGACAAACCACCGCCCATTTCACCCCAATATCAAGCTCCGGCATGACCACCGCCCGATATTAAGGTGTGAGGGGTACCTGAAAAGCAAAAGAAAACCAAAAACCAAAGATACTGAAAGTCAAAATCATCTAGTAAGAAGACTCAAAGCTGCTGCCTTTGAAGAAATAGGACTGTGGCTAATCTCCACTCTGAAGACTCGGTAAAGTTGAAGTAGCATCTGGCTGAGAAGTGAATCCTCCTAAAGATAGAACGCCTAAGTGAAGCTGAAAATGTATTGATAAGTATCCCTCACTGCTATCGGCAATCCTGGAAATAGCAATCGTGTACACCTGCAAAGAGACACTAATATCCAATCCATCCATACCTGTTACTGAAAATACACTAGGAAAATAGTTAGAATGGTACACATATATGTATATAAATGAAATTTATATACCTATATGTGTACATAAAAATCTAACGGGGCATAGTAAAGCCAATGCAAACTAGTACAAAAACTAAAAGCTCTAAAAAGGAAAGGTAATGTGATCCATACTGAAGAAAATTAAAGGATTATAAACAAATACTATAATAACTAAAATAAAATCAAAGACAATTCTAGAATTGACTTTTGTGGACCTGTAATCGAAAGCAAATTGTGATACACAATGGATCATCATTTAAATTAGAAAAAATATTAATTCTATTATTATCAATGTCAAAAATATTATTGTTATGTTTAAATACATTAATATTATTACTAACCCTATTAAGATATTCCTTAAAATGGTTACTTTTAGCTAATTTATATTTAGGATTAGATATCCTATTAAAGCAGAAAGATGAAATTAAAAAAATCAATTTATTAATGTGATTATTATTATTATTATTATTATTATTATTATTATTATTATTATTATTATTATTATTATTATTATTATTATTATTATTACTACTATTATTAAATATTCTCCGATTTCTTTCAAACCAGATGTACCAACAAGATATAATGAACAAAATATCAAGTAAGTAGCTGTTATATATATTGAACTTAAATCTGAAAGTATTCCAATAGAATTCACAATTAATCATTTTAGCAATAATATAAAAATTAAATTTTTTAAGGGTATTATTTTGAATGAAGTAAGTAACCATACAATCGAAATAGATATGTTTGATATCTTCAAAATGTAAATTACAAAAATAACATTTACTACCAATTTGTATATTTTTTCTTTTTAAAAATTCTATAGTATTTAGTTTACCATGCATAATTAACCACATATGAATTTTAGACTTAGGAGGAGCATTTGATTTCCAAATAAATGTAAAAAAATTATTAGTTACACCCAAAAAGTTAATAGATCTACAAAAAGATTTAGAAGAATATTTCTTACTCTTATCACACTCCTAACTAATAAAATCATTATCATTATCAATATTATAAAGATTTAATCTAGGGAAAAGAAAAGAAAGCATCCTAAGGGTTGAACCTACGAGAATTCTATTAAAGCTAAAATTCCAAGGAGGGGCATTTTCAAGAGAGAAAACTTCTGAAATTAAAGCATATTTAAAATTACAAATGTCATACGACCCTCTAAACTCAATCCTGAGAGGAATAACGGAAATCCAACTGTCATGCCAAAAAGAAATATTATTACCTGAATGAACTATAATTTTAGTGACTAAGTTAAAAACCTTAATATTTTTTTAAAATGGATTTCTAGAAATAAGATTGTTTATGGATGACCGAAGGAGTAATTTGATATAAATTATTACTACCATTGTAGTAAATTTAGAGATAATTTCTTTCCAAATTGTATTGTCATTTATATCCTTGAACTTCCATAACCATTTACCTAGAAGAGACAAATTCATATCACGCAAATTAATAATTCCTAAACCACCATCCAATTTGGATTTATAAACAGATTCCCAGTTTACCAAACATCTTATGTAGCTGTTTGAGTGTTCACCACTCCATAACAAATCTCTTCTAATCTTGTCTATTTTGTCAATCACTCAATCGAGAAAAATGATGCATAGACATCCAATAAATAGAGAGAGATGATAAAACAGAATTAATTAGTACAAGTCTACCTGCTCTAGATAAAAATCTCCCATTCCAATTAGAAATCCTATAATTGATTTTATCTATGATTATAAACTAATCTTCATGTTTTAGTTTAGTGGGTCTAATCACGAAACCAAGAAAATCAAAAGGAAAAATCATAGTTTTACAATTTAGCGTACTAGCAACTAAATTTTCTATTTTCTCAAAATCATTTAAAACTAAAGCAGAAATTTTATGAAGGTTTATTTTTAAACCTGATAAAAGTTCGAAAGTATATAGAATAAACTTAAGAGAGATGATATGTCTAGGTAAACGAGAAGAAAAAAGCAAGGTATCATCAGCAAATTGAAGGCCTAATATACCATTACGCGATATATCATTATCTATATTTCCCAAAGACGATTACCAACCGCTTTTTTAATTATCTTAGCAAAAACGTCTATGGCTAAGTTAAACAGAAGAGGCAATAAAGGATCCCCTTGCCTTAAACATCTCTTAGATTGAATTTTGTTACCTAAAATACCATTAAACAGTTGTTTTAGAATTATAAACTAAACCATAGTTTTAAGAAATAATTTTATTATATTATTATGAATCATATGACATTGGTTAATTATAGCTTAAACAATTGAAGGGCTATGCACACATTCAGTGGGAGCATCATAAGAGTAGATAAACTCATCGAATTGATACATATAGATGTATGCAATTGTAAGTCTATCAATATCAAAACGGTTCCATGTACTTCGCCACATTCACCGATGAGTTATCACCGACATGGATATATGTATTTGATACACATGTAGCATGTCTATGGTAAACTCATAGAGTATAAAACAAAAGTAAATAAAATAATATGCGATAGAAATGACTCGTTTTGATTGAATGAGTGAGTATATTGGAAAATGTTCGAATTGTACCTAAAAATGAATAAAGATTCAACCTCAAAAGCCACTCCTCCATGTGATACGTAATGATGCATCAATAAAAAGTAATCGAACCTTTTATTGGACTAAGTACAACTAATTGTGAGTGAAATTGAGTTAGTTTCTTTCTATAATGTTATGTACTTAAGAGTTGTACACAAGGTTAATATTATTTCATATGAATAATAGTTTACAAAACATACAAAATAAGGGTTTATAGGAAAACATATCTTTGGTCAAGGAGTTGGCAGGATCTGCGAGTCGAAATTCTGCACATAATAAATGTTTACGAGGAATCTTGTATGAATCTCCCTAAAATGAGTTTGGAAAGGTCTGTCATTATATGACATATTCATGTTTTGAACAAAAGTTTTGTAAACTAAACTAAATCGGTTTTATATAAAAGGTGATTCATAAAGTGTTTATAAATACCTATTCCGTTGCACTGAGAAACAATTATTGTTTCAAAAAATACCAACTTCATTGTGAAAGAATTTCTTTAAGAAATTATTGGTAGTAAAATGGAATTAGATATGATCCAAAGACAAAATTGATTATGTGAGATGAAATGAAACTAACCAAACCTAAATCACATCGCATTAGATATATAACAAGCATTCTTGAACAATGAAGAGAAACTATGAGTTTCTTATCAATGTCGAGAATAGTTAATCCCCAGCTGTCAATTAAATCATTAAGGGTATTGACTCCATGATATGACATGATGCGCAAATCAGAAGGGATTCAAAATACGTTATCAAAATAAGATTTTGATAGTCGTACCCAAAGGTATGTGATCCATCGATCGCGATTGTGTCTTTAAGAGACTAATGCAGTTGGAATTTAATGAGCAACGTTGATAAGAACAACCCCGTAAATTTCAGTTGTTGAATTAATGTAATAGATTCACTATTCAGAGTACTTAAGTTAATTCAGATTTACTCACAAGATTATCGCTAAGTATGAATTTAGGTTTTGGTATATATGTATTGAAACAAAAAGTCCTTAATAGATTTAAACTAGACTGTTGGCACATAACAACCAAAGTGTCTTGAAGTCAGTGGGAGTGATATTAAGTTTGTGGAATTATGGATATGATCCAAGGAATAATAGAAAGCATCATTTTATAGGCGTCAAAATTGAATAATTTTTTTGATGAAAATATCAAATAATTTGATTGTCAATCAAAATGCAGAGGAAGCATGTGCTCATAAGTAAGAAAGTCAAAAGGTGTATTGTTATTTCTAAACTATACGAAAACAACACGTTGTTGATTTTAATGATGTACTTTGTTAAAATTAGCCTTATTTGTTTCAATACTCAATATTGGATTGTAAATGTTTTATAGTTATAAATATATTGAGAATGTCCCAAAATGATATGCAAGGACACCTTATTAAAATGTTTGATAATGAACATGTAAGATGGATCCCTTATGTATTGGCAATAAGAATTATCACACATGTTATGTTTTTTACAATATCGTGTTTTGTTTATGTATTTAATACATTAAGCAAATAAAAAATCCAAATCGATAGCACTAAATGGTTGTTTGAAGTGTTCTCGTGTATTTTTGAAATACTCAAGAATTGTTTACAGAAACAACAAATTCCTTATAAAGAAATGTTTAAACTCAAACTTTCATTAGTAATATCGAGTATAATATGTAAATAGAAAATCTTTAAATTGGAATGTTCCAAATGAAAGATCGTGGCTAATTCGATGAAAAAGGCTAAGTACACCGCCTTGAGTAGTGCCACAATAAAAGCAATGTATATAAAAATATAAGTGCACAAATTTTATAACCGAGCTGATTCCAAATGTTGAGAATCTCATGATATTGTTATATGATAATAATATCACAATATACATCATAACAGAACTTAGAGCTCACTTGAGTCGAGAGACATACTTCGAATTGTTCTATGTGATAAAATAGTTTATCATCATCGGAGAGAGTTGATTGACAGAGTAGATAATTGAAACATAATAACATACCCGTTTACAAAGGGACTGGCCCAATTGGTTTTGAGAAAACTGATTGGAGAAATTGAAATAAGGTTCCATAATTGACCCTAAGTGCAAGTGGGAGATTGATTGAGTTATGGGTATGCCTAGGGGCAATTATGTAATTTGCTACATATATCTAACCCGTTGACCAGTCTTGTTCAAAATAAATGTGTTTTCTTTCTATTATATAGTTGATATAATGTGGTTGTATTAATTAATTAATTTAATTAAAAGTATATTTAATAGAAAATCAATAAATAGAATGTCTTGTGATAGTAGTTACAAAGTGTTGTAACAACGAGTAATTTATCACAATAGAATTAAGCATATCATTTTAAATGTTCATAGTAAAGATGCATCGAGACTGGATGTCGATGTATCCGTTGAAATCAAAGTACGTAACCCTCTCCAAATGTTGGACATTGTATTACTCATAGCTGCTAGGGGTACCTAGGGGTTACGTACTAATAGTTATTAGATAACCATGGAACAACTCATTCGATAGTTTTTTATTGATTGATATAACTATGGTCAAATAGAAAATATCGACGCAAACAATTTACACAGTTCTTTTGACTTGAGAATACTGTGAATCTCAAAAACTAAAGCTCCGCCTTGATATAGTCAATTCATGGCACAACTTTCATCGAGTGACTATAGAGGTATTGGAAACGAAGCACTATTCAAGAGAGGATTCGTCTTCTCGGTTATATGAGGTTAGTATCATGGTCAACTCAAGTCAAACCAATATCAAAATATCTGGCCAGAGTAATACGGTTAATATAATAGTTATTATTGAACCAAGAACTTTATGTTTGAACTATAGAGTTGAATATGGACGATGTTGAAAGCTTGACCATTACCAAATTTAATAAGTCCAAAGTGATATAGTTTGATGAAAAGAATTAGTGTAAATAATTGTCACATCTGGATAACGCTTATTAAATTAAAATGAGATTTTTTTGATAATAGGTAAGCGATAAATTGGACCATATTATCACAGCACGTGCTAGGTGAAGTGTGAGCATTAACGTTCAAATAGTTTGACGTTAATCGCTAACCGAATTTACACCCAAGAGTCATACAACCGAAACGATAATTCTCTTTAGACCAAATGATTTAATTAGCTTATAATCATTATAAATTAATTAAATAAATTAATATTTATGAAATATTAATTGTGAAATTTGAATGTGATTTAAGAAATAAAATTGTTGCTTTATAAAATTATGAATATATTAATCGATATGAGATATCGATGACAAAATAGGTTAACATATGATTGTACATATTTAATTTGGGTTAAATAAGCTCATAACCCTTGATTTTTGGAGTTTATAGGCGTTCATTTGGAGAAAGATAGGAGGAAGCTACACCATGTGTGATTAAGTTTTGAGATGTGTGGTTGAGATCATTATTTGCTCTCTTGTCATATCCATATATAAACCAATCTCAAAACCATAAATGGATGTTAAAATTCACTTTTGAGCCACCATTTTTGTTTTCTTCTTCTTCCTCATTTTAATGGCAGCAACTATCCTCTGAAATCATCTCTAAAATTCTTAAATCTAATTCAAATCAAAAAATATCAATTTGTAGTAGAAGGTCTTCAATCTCGGATTAGCAACCTGATGGATTGGGAATTGTTCTAAGAAGAGAAATCATTATTCAACGTGGACTCAAAGGCTTCATTAGAAGGTGAACTTTCATTTATTATTATTTTTTATTTCAAGTTCATTATATAAAAGTTGATTTACATCCAAATTATCTATTTGTATTCAGATCGGATTATTGTTAAATAAGATGTGATTTTTGTGGATACATGTGTTTGTTGCAGTCGGATCGGTTATGTGCTTGTTGTAATATTTTGTTTTTAATTTATATTTGAATTAATTTTTTGGAAAAAAAATTAATTTTTATTAATTTTAATATATATATATATAGATTAAATGTAATAAGATCTGCAAATTGTCGATATGTATAATTGTATATATCATTATATTTCGTATATTTTTAGTCTTAAAATTTTCTTATGATGATTTATACTTATTATGAATCATAAAATATAAAAATATTTTATTAAACATGTATATAAATATTTTATTATTATTTAATGATTTTGTGAATATAACTCTGTATAAAATAATTAATGGTTTAAAATTTTGATTTTTTTTATTTGCTGCACCATGTACAAAGCTTTCTGTAAAATTGTCAGATTCTTTAAACTTAAATTACTATTTTAAAAATTAATTTACTTTCGGCATGTAATCAATTATTTAATTAAAAATATAATTTCAAATGATAAAATTATAGAATTTTTTTAAGCTTTAAATGTGTGACAGATACCTATAGAAAAAGTTTCTTATTTTTATAACTCGGTTTATTAATTATTTTAATCAATTCATTTTCAACCAGCACTTAATTATTTAGTTAAAAACATAATTTCAATTTATAAAATTTCAAATATTTTTTCTAAGCCCAAAACATGTCTCAAGCACCTTCAATAAAAGTTCTAGAATTTTTTAGCTTGATTTCTTATTTTTAAGAATTAATCTGATTATGGGCCATTATCAATTATTAAATAATAAATATTCTTTTTAATTGAGAAAATTTTATAAACTAATCCTGAGCCCAAAATGTGTTTCCAGATTTTATAAAATTATAAAACTTAATTTTTTTAAATAATTTTTTTACATTAATTTATTATGGCAGAAACTATTTCATTCAATAAAATTTATATACTTACATATATACATATATTTACATATACATATACATATACATGCTTTGACATATTATATAAGCACATATTTGGATAAATTATAGTACACACAAAATGAGCTTATGTGCCCATTGTAATGTAAATCACGGCATCTATATACAGACATATTATACCCTTCACGGATTATGATGTTACACATGCACCTACACACATATGTACATACATGTATATGATATATATGTATGTATGTATGTATGTATGTATGTATATGTGTACTTATATAAATGCATAAAACAAAAGCTATAAATCTCAAATTACAATTTGTAAAGTTAGAATACATAGTGATAAATGTTGCCTTGTATAAATTATTAATTAATGTCATTTAATGGATCAATCAACTCAAATTAAAGAGAGAAATGAAAGATCCATCTCTCCATTTAATGCAATTAATACTCTCAATTAATTACTTGTTTTAGGGAAATAAACGAAAGACTTCCTTCCCTATATACATTAAATCTTACTAATGCTCTCAATTAATTACTTATTTTAGGAAAAGAAACGAAAGGTTTTCCTCCATATACACACACACACACACACACACACACACACACACACATACACACACACATAAACTCTTATTAATAAATGTTAGGTGTATTTGATATACTATACATTTAAAATTCAATTTATTTAAACTTTCCTTTAACTAATTTAAATGAAATACATGATTTTATTTAAAACAAATTTAGAAATATTCTAATTAAATTAGGCTTCATAGGCTCAACTAAGATCCAATAGGGTAAAAAAAATTGAAATTCACCTAGTTCTTCCGCTGCGGGCTGGGAATGTTTCTACATCTTGGACAACACTTTGATCTTTGAATTGAGAGAGAGCTATTCGCAAACAGTGAGAAAATTGCATTGAATCAATACAATGAAGTATAAATTGATTCTATTGTTACAATATATGTAAATCATGAAATGATTATGCTTTTATGTTATTTTTTTAGTCCCACATCGGGGAATATGTTAAATCCTTAGCTCTGAAACCTTTATATAAAGAAGGCTATTTAATGTAAATACAAGTTTAATTTTAGGAATGAATAATATATCTTCTGCCTCTCTCTCTAATGACTTCTACTTTCTTCATTTTATAACACGTTATCAGCACGATCTCTAAACAAAATATTTTTATAGATTTGAATTATGATAATCTAGAAGACCAGATCTACTTTGCTTTTCAGATCTAATTATAGATCTCAAGATGGTAAGCAATTTTTTAGATTTAATTACATTGATCTTATCTTTTTCAGATCTAATTCTATTAATTTTATCTTCTTAGATCTCATTCAATCATTGATCTAATTTTTTGATCTCATTCTATTGTAGATCTTATGGTCTAATTTTTTTATAGATCTTTTGTAAGTCTTGATATCATGCTCAAATGTTACATCTTTGAGATCTATATATTTTAGTCATTAGATCTATTCTTTTTCATGTTTATTCATCCTTTTCTCTTATTTATTTTGTAACAACCTGATATTTTCAGCCATTCGCATCCGCACATGCCGGACTTGAATTGCTCAAAATACCGCATTGTAAATAAATTTGGAGCAAATGAAATATAATCACAGAATCACAGACACAGAAATACTAGAATAACTCGCAGCGGAAATTGAAATACCATAGTAGTTTATAAAGCTACTATAACAAACTCTCAAACAAATACATAATATCAGTCTGAAAAACATATACAATAGAAATCTCAAATACATAGAAGTCTATAAATACCAGAGCTGAAATAGAACAACTGAAACTGAAAAAGAATAGATAACTAGACAAGCAGAATCTCCAGCGATTCCTAGCTCCAGAAAAGAAATCCAAAGCTAAGCTGTAAATACTCAGGCTGACCCGAGCGTAAAGTAAAACACAAAACACTAGAGCCATGACATAAATATACTTATAAAATGTAAACCAACTCAAGTGAACTGTAATAAAGATACAAGTAATTTAAAAGATGTCTGGGACCGCCCATCCTCTAAGGATCCGTTAAACTATAAATTAAATACATCCCATGGTTAAAATTCAAAAATGTTATTTTATACTTCTAAATCAAATATCAATTTCAAAATTCAATATCATTTCAAATTCATTTCAAATATCAAAATATCATATCTTTCGAAAACGACATTCATTTTATTTAATTTAAATATCCTTCCAAGTCACATTTCAAAATGGTTTATATTTCAAATCAAATTACTTCATTTAAACCATTAAAATTTGAAGTCATTATATTTAAAATCAAATATTTATTTCCTAAAATTTTAGCCCTTTCAAAGTTCATTTATTCACTTAAATTTATTAAAACAGTGAAAATTCAACTTTTACAGCACTTAGAAAATGCTACAGAAAGTTATGTTTAAAAATAATTCAATCAGCAAAAGACAGCATGTGAAATGCTGTAATAGGTTTAGATTTCAATTAAAACTTTAGTTAAGTCCAACAACTACAACACTTACAAAGTGCTGTAATAGCCCTTGTTTCATTTTAGCCATTTAGTTCATTTCTATCAATTACAGCATTTATAAATGCCTTAATATCCTTTACATTAGAAATAATAACATTTCAAAATGCTGTTAATTAAATTCCAATTATTCAATATAATTTCACAAACAATTAAATTTTATTTAAATCATTTTAAACTTATAAAATCATTTGTTTCACTTTTAAAACAATCATTTAAATACCCATATATTCATGATTTTATAAGGTTAGATTTTCATTCAAAATCAATATTTAATAATAATTCACATATTAAATTCACACATTCAATTTCAATTCTTTAAGTTAATTTTTTTAACTTAACACTTAAGTTTAAATTTACAAATATAACTTATTTTTTTCCTCTTTATTTACTTAACTTAAAATTCACCTTTAAACAAAATTCACAAATTTCCAATTTAAGATATATTTCAAAATTCAACTTAATATTCATTCATTTAACATTTTAACTTTATTCAAAAATCATTAATACTTTATAAAAATAATTTTAAATTCATTTTAAATCAAAATTTATATTTATTTATCATATTTTCCTACTTAATTTAAATTCCATTTATAACCAAATCAAAATTTCCAAGATAACTTATATTTCAAATTTCTAACTTTACCATTAATTTATTTCACTTATAAATTTTTAGAAAATCAATAATACTTTACAAAAATCATTTTTAATTAAGTTTTAAATCAAAATACTATAATATTTACATTTCTAAAATACTTTAAAAATTTTAGAAAAAAATATTTTAACCACGAGCCTGTATAAAATTTTCTAGCCTAGGTAAAGTGATGCGGATAATATATCATTTCAATCCGTAATTTACAAAGAAAACTCGGGTATTATCATTTCAAACCCGCAGCCCCAAGTAAATGAAAATAATTAAAAAAATCGTTCAGGCCTATCGTTTCAGCCCATAACGATCTTTCTCTATTCTAAGTCCGTTCGGGTATGTATCATTTCAACCCATAGTGATTCTAATCTAAAGGGAACTTGTAGTGTGATAAACTGATATAAATAATAGAATAGCGTTAAATAACAGTAACAGATGATATAACAGGTAAATAAGCATGGGTGAATATCATATGATCATAACATAGCAGATATAACATGGTGATATATTTTACAGATTCAAATGTGATCGTTTTACTAGTCATATAAGTATAAATACTGTCTGGTGAGAATTACTCACTTGTTTAATCTGGAGATGACAACCAAATGCACAAACAAGGAACTTCAAAGGCACGATAACACGGCAATGATTTGAAAGTGGGAGAGTCGAAGCTAATTGCCTTGTTCAATATCGAATAAAACAAATACAACAATGAATTACAAACCAAACTATTACAAAACAATGCTATAGATAAACATGTAACACAAAGCTAATGCTTTTGCATTTGCATTCAACAACTTATGCTTCAGCTATGGACTGGAAAATCAATGTAATGGGATGTATTTGGATCAAGTTTGGATCAGGTTGAGGTCCAACAGGGGTCGGCCATAACAATATAAAGGAGATAAAGGGTATGTGTGCATGAATTTACAAAACAAGGCAACACAAGTGGGTTTTGTTGACGTTTAAGGTCTTGGCCAAGCATGGATGGACAAGGTCAGATCTGGGAAGGTCAACTACAGGTGTTACATAGGTCCTAGGCTCAGGTTGTGGCTGGTCATGGTGGTGTATGGGTCGGCCAAATCATGATTGGAGTGACGGAGACAAGGGGAGTTCGGCTATGGAGTTTTAAAGTGGAGTTTTCTTCAAAACTATGGTGGATCATCAACTTGGAATGTCTTGCCCATAGAAGGTCAGTGGAAGGAGGGGATGATGGCTAGTGTAGGTGGCGGTGGAGGTGGCCAAAGTGCTGGAGTAAGGAGGGGCCGAACATAAGAGATGAATGCATGTGCAAAAATCAACAAAATCAAGTAGAAAATGTAAAAAGAAATGAAAGTTTTACCAAAATTTTTCTTCAGGTGAAGGCCGAACTTTTTGAAAGTTTGAGAAAGTTTTTTTTCACGTGAGAAACTGAGGAGAAGTTAGCTGAAAGAAGGTGGTATGGTCAGCAATTGAATGGATGTGGTGATTGAAGTGAAAAGGTAAGTTTGAATATGAAAAGACATGCATATTAAAGGTTAAAAACCTTTCAAATTTCCACAATTCTTTTTGTAATTTTAAATACATGTAAAATAAATATAAATAAAGATAAAAACATGAAAATATAATGAATGCATAAAAATAAATAAATAAATTTTAAGTAAACACAATTAAATTAAGAAAATAGCTAAAAATTGGAAACTAGGCTTTAAAAATTGAAAATAATTCAATAAACTTTGGAAAAATTGTAACATTACTTTAAAATATGTTTTAAAATAAAAAATTACCTAACATGTCATACAACAAATATTAGAACATAATTTGACAAATAAAAATATTATTTATATAAATTAAAATAGACAATTTTACTAAATAAATCAATTTACATACAATATTGTAAAAGGCATAACTTTCACAATATAAATTGGATTTCAACGAAACGAAAAGCAGTATTCTTGAAATTAAATTTATTTTCATAATAAAAGATAAATTTTAAAAATTCAAATATTTAAATTTTAAATTTGAAAGTCAAAGTTTGACCAATTTGACCAAAATCCGCATTTTCTGAAAATATCCTATTTATTCAGGTTTGAAATTATAATTCACACAAAAATCAAAATATATTCTTAAAATAATAAAATTTATTCATATTTAATAAATACAATAAAATTTTTAAATCAGGAGTTTCAATTTAAGTAATTAAATAAACAATTAAAATAATCAAAAAATACTGGATTGTTACACTCTCCCACACTCAAATCTTTTCGTCCTCGAAAAGAACGAACAAGGAAAATAAGGAAAAGCAAGATAGACAACAAATAGTACCTGGAAAAACAATTTCGGATTCGAAGCATAAATGCCCTCCTCCGTTTCCTAGGTACAATCTCGATCATCAGTACCCCATCGTACTTCGATCAAACTAACAGATTTCCTTCTTAGCTGCTTCGTACCTCTGTCGACAATACGAAGTGGCTTACTCTCGACAGTCAGATTAGGCTCAATATCCCAACCATCAAGAGCAGAAGGCTGAACGAAAGACATAGGTCAAGAAGATACCAGAGAAGATGTGAGACGTGGAATACATCATGCATTCCAGAATGCTTCTTGGGCAAATCCAAACGATAAGCCAAAGAACCAATTCTTTCCACAATGCGGAAAGGACCCACGAAGAGGAAGAAGGTAGAAATAGCTAGAAGGAAGAATATGTTGAAAGCAAAAGGATGAACCATATTTTAAAACCATATAAATTTCAATTAAAATTTTATAACATTTTAAACATTTTATAATATAATGAATAGTCATTTGATTCAAATCTAATAGTTCGAAGTAAACAATATTTAAAACATTTTAAATTATTTAGAAAAGTAAAATAAATGATCAAAATATCTTTATGTAATACTTTATCAAAATACTTTTATAACTCGATGTCTTAACAAGTTTACTTTCGTTCCTGTAGACTCTGGCCATGCGTTGATCAGGCGCAAAGCTAGAATTCTCCAGGTACTTAATAGACTTGTTTCAACACCCAATGAAAATATTGAAAAACCCTTTAAAAACAACAGATATGGAAAGTACAATCCAAACAAATCAACCAAACCAAACATGTCGATCATGGATCGCGGATACACGATGGTTACACCTGGATCCCCCAAGAAACATCCGTACCCGTAGGCTGACTAACGGAGCCCTGCGGTTACGCCATGAAGATTGGTAGTACCCCAAATACACAATGGTTATGGCTGGATCCCCCAGGAAATATCCGTACCCTTAGGCTTTCACAGCCCCTGCAGATTACGCTAAGCGACCCAATAGATTACAGATACACAATGGTTACGCCTGGATCCCCCAGGAAACATCCATACCCTTAGGCTCTCGCAGCCCCTATGAATTACGCTATGCAGTCGCAATCATAAGACCATGGAGATCGCCATGGAATTTGATGGACACTCGAGTATCATATCCAGAAAACCCAAATCAGAGAGAATAATATCGATAGAATGAATCCACAGTGTGACCATAAAGCGGATATCAAGCAGAAGGCACTTTCCATATCTTTAGTTCGAAAATATACATCATATAGTACCTTTCAGAATCACTTTCAAATATCATACTTATACGAAGTCCATTATATATAAGATTCCATTTCAAATCGAATACTTTCCAAATCAATAGTATATCAAATCACACTTATATAGACTTCGATTATATATAAGATTTCAATTTACAAGTTGAGTACCTTTACAAATCAATAGT
This sequence comes from Allium cepa, assembly GCA_030765085.1. Classification (NCBI taxonomy): domain Eukaryota; kingdom Viridiplantae; phylum Streptophyta; class Magnoliopsida; order Asparagales; family Amaryllidaceae; genus Allium; species Allium cepa. Next base: position 559,400,194 of record CM060941.1, on the reverse strand, counting down.
TTTCAAATCACTTCATACTTACACAAATCGATTTTGTATAAGTTCGATAACTCCCAAATCAAAGTATTTAAATAAACAAGGTTCTCAATTTCAAACCATTTCAATATCAATTTAGTTTCAAAATCATACATGATTTCGCCAAATCATTTCTTCCTAATTACATATATTCAATTTCAAAGTTTCTTAAAACGATAGATTTAGAAAATAATCCAAATCTCCAAATCAACAAAATTTATGTCAAACAAATTCATTTCCATTTCAAACATGTATTCACTTTCAAAAATCATAATACTTCCAAAGTTATAAATCTTTCGAAACCAAAATACTTGAAATCATTACACTTTGAAAATCATAACCTTTCGAAATCATACATTTGAAATCATAAAACATTCCTTTAATTCTTTACATTTCACAAATTTATTCAATTAGACCCAAATCTAAAATTTTCAATTTTAATTCAATTCAAACCATCAATTTCAATCCAATTTAGTTTTCCAACAAAAGCATTTCAAATATTATCAAATTTCAAATAAAGATTTGATCCGTAAAATAAACTATTCAATCTTTAATATATTTCAAAGCTTAAATATACCATATTCGAAAACTAAAATTTTCAATTTCATATATCTCAAATTTTACTTCATTATTACTTAGTTTTGAAATATTCATTTCATAAATCCATCAATTTTAAATAAACTCAAATTACAAGTAAACCAAATATCCTTTCATACAAATATAAACTTCAAATATTCATTTATCAAAATCATTTATCATTTCAAATTCACATTCATTATCAAAATAAAGGTTAAATCATTTCCAAACCATTTCAATCATCAAAATATCTAAAATGGTTACTAAGTTTAAAACCATTTCTTTTTAAAACCTTCAAACTATTTATTTCTATATGAAAAATCCAATTTACCATTGGAAAGATTATTATTCTATATATATACTTTATTAAAAACATTTCAAATCTATATTTCATACTAGTATAATTCAAAATAGTCTTATTTATTTCACTCAACAAACAGTTTCAAACTTATATAAATCATATTACTTTATACTTTAATCATACAAAACAAAACTTATATTCTTTATCAAATACCCTATACCTTTCAAAGTTTCTTAGCTTTGAAAAGTTAACCTTGATTTGGAAGTGCTTGAACCTTCAAAATAGTCGAAGAAATCATATTTTCAATCTAGGAGTTGGAAATCACCCACAAATTAGTAAACCAATTTCAAAAGATAGGGTTATACAAAAACAAATCTGAATCTCGAGGACTGAACACCGGCTTACTTTATATCATTTCAAATATATATATATATATATATATATATATATATATATATATATATACACACACACACATATCTTTCGAACATCAAACCATACTTCGAAATCTGAAATCAAAAATTTGGTTTCCTAAAATCACTCGCATAGCAAAGCTACTAGAGTGGCCTCTCCCCCACTCAAAAACTCAAAAATCAATGTCGATGATGCATGCATTCATCATCAGAATTATTTTCCAGTGACATAAGTGGGTTCTGGACTTTTATTTTCTTGAAACTTCTTTGAAATCTCTTCGAAATCATTGGAATTCATTCGAATACATTTGAAACATTTCTTATTCAGAAAATATCTTTAAATCATATTATTATTATATATTTTCCAAAATCTTAAAACCGATTTCAAAACACCGGAGTTCAATTCCACGAAATTCAAATTCAAAACCCTTCAATTATAAATCATTTTATATAAGTCAAATTCTTATAAAATTTTCAAAATTTCAAATCCTTTCGAAATTTCAAATTTTCATTTTTAAAAGGTATATAATCCTTATCGAAAACATTTCACCTTTATATACAAAAAAGAGTCATCCTTATCAAAATAATAATTTCGATGTATGCACAAATTCAAAATACAATCAAACACAAATTTTCAAAGAATGATTCAAGGTGAGATTTCAAACTATACAGAGATTCGAATTAAGAGGAACTCTAATCAAATAGATTTCTGGTTCGAAGATAAGCTCGAACGAAGATAATTTAATTTTATTACCAAATAGAAGATGGATAAGCCCATTTAAATCGCGGGCGACCTTAACCGGTCAACCGTGATTTCATGAATATAATCAATTCGAAAATCTAAGGCAAATCAACATTCGATCGCCAGAGATAGAATCCGGGTAGAGCAGGAGATAGCATCGTAAACCGAGGATATAAAAATCTCCGGTGAACCAATGCCAAAATGTAAACGAGTTTCACCCCTTTACAAATCATTCAAGGATTTTCGGAATCACCGATCTTTATAGAGGTCATTCCAAAGTGGAGTTACAGAATGCTCCAAAATCAAAAGGATAAAAATACGGAAGACAAAACTGGATTTCAGAACCAGTGGGAGCGTTCCAAAGTTCAAGGAATCCTAATCGATAAGAATCCTAACTAAAAGATTTCTAACAAGGTGGATATAGAAGGAATGAAGTTTAGAAAATCTTGGTTTCAAAATAAGAAAAAATTTATACTAATATAATCTTTGAAAATACTTTAAAAATCATTTGGAAATCATTTTATACTTCGAAGATACGTTCCCTCACAAGGAAATGATTCTGAGATTGATTTCACTCATTCTAGGGTATTTCTACCCCATCTCTAATGATTTTTTGCTCTGCAGGCTATGGTTTGCCTAAAACCAAAGCTATGATACCAACTGTAACAACCCTATATTTTTAGCCATTCGCATCCACACATGCCGGACTTTAATTGCTCGAAATACCGCGTTGTAAATAAATTTGGAGCAAATGAAATACAATCATAGAATCACAGACACAGAAATACCAGAATAACTCGCAGTGGAAATTGAAATACCAAAGTAGTTCATGAAGCTACTATAACAAACTCTCAAACAAATACATAATATCAGTCTGAAATACATATACAATAGAAATCTCAAATACATAGAAGTTTATAAATACTAAAGTTGAAATAGAACAACTGAAACTGAAAAGGAATAGATAACTAGACAAGCAGAATCTCCAGCGATTCCTAGCTCCAGAAAAGAAATCCAAAGCTAAGCTGTAAATACTCAGGCTGACCCGAGCGTAAAGTAAAACACAAAACACTCGAGTCAGGACATATATATACTTATAAAATGTAAACTAACTCAAGTGAACTGTAATAAAGATATAAGTAACTTAAAGGATGCCTGGGACCGCCCATCCTCTAAGGATCCGTTAAACTGTAAATTAAATACATCCCGTGGTTAAAATTCAAAAATGTTATTTTATACTTCTAAATCAAATATCAATTTCAAAATTCAATATCATTTCAAATTCATTTCAAATATCAAAATATCATATCTTTCCAAAATAACACTCATTTTATTTAATTTAAATATCCTTCCAAGTCACATTTCAAAATGGTTTATATTTCAAATCAAATTACTTCATTTAAACCATTAAAATTTGAAGTCATTATATTTAAAATCAAATATTTAATTCCTAAAATTTTAGCTCTTTCAAAGTTCATTTATTCACTTAAATTTATTGAAACAGTGAAAATTCAACTTTCACAGCACTTAGAAAATGCAACGGAAAGTTATGTTTAAAAACAATTCAATTAGCAAAAGACAACATGTAAAATGTTGTAATAGGTTTATATTTCAATTAAAACTTTAGTTAAGTCCAGCAACTACAGCACTTACAAAGTGCTGTAATAGCCCTTAGTTCATTTTAGCCATTTAGTTCATTTCTATCAATTACAGCATTTACAAATGCTGTAATATCCTTTACATTTGAAATAATAACATTTCAAAATGCTGTTAATTGAATTCCAAATATTCAATATAATTTCACAAACAATTAAATTTTATTTAAATCATTTTAAACTTATAAAATCATATATTTCACTTTTAAAACAATCATTTAAATACCCTTATATTCATGATTTTATAAGGTTAAATTTTCATTCAAAATCAATATTTAATAATAATTCACATATTAAATTTACACATTCAATTTCAATTCTTTAAATTAATTTTTTTTAACTTAACACTTAAGTTTAAATTTACAAATATAACTTATTTTTTCCTCTTTATTTACTTAACTTAAAATTCACCTTTAAACAAAATTCACAAATTTCCAATTTAAGATATATTTCAAAATTCAACTTAATATTCATTCATTTAACATTTTAACTTTATTCAAAAATCATTAATACTTTATAAAAATCATTTTAAATTCATTTAAAATCAAATTTTATATTCATTTATCATATTTTCCTACTAAATTTAAATTCCATTTATAACCAAATCAAAATTTCCAAGATAATTTATATTTCAAATTTCTATACCATTAATTTATTTCACTTATAAATTTTAGAAAATCAATAATATTTAAGTTTTAAATCAAAATATTATAATATTTACATTTCTAAAATACTTTAAAAATTTAGAAAAATATATTTTAACCACGGGTCTGTATAAAATTTTCTAGCCTAGGTAAAGTGATACGGATAATATATCATTTCAATCCGTAATTTACAAAGAAAACTCGGGTATTATCATTTCAAACCCGCAGTCCCAAGTAAATGAAAATAATTAAAAAAATCATTCAGGCCTATCATTTCAGGCCATAACGATTTTTCCCTTTTCTAAAGTCCATTCGGGTATGTCTCATTTTAACCCATAGTGATTCTAATCTAAAGGGGACTTGCAGTGTGATAAACTGATATAAATAACAGAATAGCATTAAATAACAGTAACAGATGATATAACAGGTAAATAAGCATGGGTGAATATCATATGATCATAACATAGCAGATATAACATGGTGATATATTTTACAGATTCAAATGTGATCGGTTTACTAGTCATATAAGCATAAATACTGTCTGGTGAGAATTACTCACTTGTATAAGTTGGAGATGACAACCAAATGCACAAACAAGGAACTTCAAAGACACGATAACACGACAATGATTTGAGAGTGGGAGAGCCAAAGCTAATTGCCTTGTTCAATATCAAACAAAACAAATACAAACATGAATTACAACCCAAACTAATACAAAACAATGCTAGAGATAAACATGTAACACAAAGCTAATGCTTTTGCACTTGATTCAACAACTTATGCTTCAGCTATGGACTGGAAAAGCACTATAATAGGATGTATTTGGATCAGGTTGGGATCAGGTTGAGGTCCAACAGGGGTCGGCCATAACAATATAAAGGAGATAAAGGGTATGTGCGCATGAATTTACAAAACAAGGCAATACAAGTGGGCTTTGTTGCCATTTAAGGTCTCGGCCAAGCATGGATGGACAAGGTCAGATTTGGGAAGGTCAACTACAGGTGTTACAGAGGTCCTAGGATTAGGTTGTGGCTAGTGGTGGTGGTGTATGGGTCGGCCAAAGCATGATTGGAGTGGTGGAGACAAGGGGAGTTCGGCTGTGGAGTTTTAAAGTGGAGTTTTCTTCAAAACTTTGGTGGATCATCAACTTGGAGGGTCTCGCCCATGGAAGGTCAGTGGAAGGAGGGGATGATGGCTAGTGTAGGTGGTGGTGGAGGCAGCCAAAGTGCTGGAGTAAGGAGGGGTCGAACATAAGAGATGAATGCATGTGCAAAAATCAACAAAATCAAGTAGAAAATGTAAAAAGAAACGAAAGTTTTACCAAAATTTTTCTTCAGGTAAAGGCCGAACTTTTTGAGAGTTTGAGAAAGTTTTTTTTAATGTGAGAAACTGAGGAGAAGTCAGCTGAAAGAAGGTGGTATGGTCAGCAATTGAATGGATGTGGTGATTGAAGTGAAAAGGTAAGTTTGAATATGAAAAGACATGCATATTAACGGTTAAAAACCTTTCAAATTTCCATAATTCTTTTTGAAATTTTAAATACATGTAAAATACATATAAATAAATATAAAAACACAAAAATATAATGAATGCATAAAAATAAATAAATAAATTTTAAATAAATATAATTAAATTAAGAAAATAGCTAAAAATTGGAAACTAGGCTTTAAAAATTGAAAATAATTCAATAGACTTTGGAAAAATTGTAACATTACTTTAAAATATGTTTTAAAATAAAATATATACCCAACATGTCATATAACACATATTAGAACATAATTTGACAAATAAAAATATTATTTATATAAATTAAAATAGACAATTTTACTAAATAAATCAATTTACATACAATATTGTAAAAAGCATAACTTTCACAATGTAAATCGAATTTCAACGAAATGAAAAGCAGTATTCTTGAAATTAAATTTATTTTCATAATAAAAGATAAAATTTAAAAATTCAAATATTTAAATTTTAAATTTAAAAGTCAAAGTTTGAACAATTTGACTAAAATCCACATTTTCTGAAAATATCCTATTTATTCAGGTTTGAAATTATAATTCACACAAAAATAAAAATATATTCTTAAAATAATAAAATTTATTCATTTTTAATAAATATAATACAAATTTTAAATTAGGAGTTTCAATTTAAATAATTAAAATAAACAATTAAAATAATCATAAAATATTGGGTTGTTACATATTTATTGAAATCAAGTAAGACTTCTGAGATGACTTATTATTACATATCTTTAAGTTTAAAGCAATTTTATTTATTCTTTAAGAATTTGTACTTGATAAATATTCAGTTTAAATTGATTCAAAATTTCTAACAAGCGGTATTAGATCCACTCATCTTTGATTTCATTATGATTTTTTGATTTTTTTTGAGTAAGTTTTGAATCGACTTTATTTATAAGTCATTGAATTCTTGTAATATCTTACTCAAATTTCAGATCTATTTGATCTATGTATGAAATATTTCTTTTGTTGATAATTTTAGATTTGGTTTGAAGCTAATTTGTTTTTCCTAGACCAAAAGGTAGCTTCTGATGTAGAAAGAAGGATCTAAACAATCTATATATAGTTTCTGTAATTAAAAAAAATCTAAAATGTTTTTATTTTTTGGAAATAATCTTAATTCCCCAAATTTACAAGATAACATTTGAAGATTTACATGTTTTTTTCTATATTTGGCAAAGAATTATGAAGTTAATTTTCTTATAAGTGAAATAATTTGGATCTGAGATGTATAGTTATTTATGATTATGAATGACATGGATTGATCTGAGATGATAATGTTTTTTATTTTAGAAATTTTAATTATTGAGAATAAACTTTCTCTTTAAGATATCCTTTTAATTTTATTGTTGAGTAATCTCGAATCTAGATCCGAGATGAAATTATGTTACTTTAACTATTATTTGTTCAATTGATTCATATATATTTATAATGAAATCATTTTGTTATGATAGTAGTTATATCTTAGATCGCATAGAGATTAAATGCATTTATTTTTATCATAAATGTATTAAATGCATTAGTTATTGTAAATTAAATAATATTTTCTGTTTGTATTTGGAATAAGAATTGACGTATGATGTACTATTTGATGTATTTATTTTGACAAGTAATGTCTGGCATAAAGGAAGAATTAGGTTTAACAACAATTTAAAGTTGTGCAAAGAAATTATTTTAATAGAAGTTATATAACTCAAAATCCATGACCTGAAGTCTTGAATTATGAAAAGAATTTCTGATAAAGTTTACAAGCTTGAATTCTTATCAGTATCTTTTTTTTAATTTGTCAAAATGTACAAGCTTCTAAAAAGGAAGTTTACACAAAATTTGAGAACCTGAAGTTCATAACAAATTAATGAACTTGAAGTTCATGAATTAGAACCTCGAAGCTCTATTGAAATTATGTAAAATGATAAAGTTGTACTCCTTGAAGAAGTTAAAGGAAATTAATAAATCATTCCGAAAGAGATGGTTTAGAGATTTATTTATATTTATATTGAAAAATCGAACATCCCAAAAGAGATGTTATATGGATTTTATTTTTGTTACACTGCAATTCCTTAAAAAGAAATACCATATTCCCTGAAGGAATAACGATATAAATTATTTGAAGTAATAAAAATAATTTATCCAAAAAATGATATTATATACAAATGCTACACTCCAGAAGTAGTGGTTTTATCTCTTGCATCTTACTTTCAGTTGGTGAATCTAATTTTGTCATTGTATTTAAAGTTTGATATGCCATTTTAAAAGCAGTTACAACAAAAATCTCCAGCATGGATATTTTATGCTACTGTAAAATTAGTAATTATGTAATTTATATAAAATAAATATTGTATATTGATATGGCATTCCAATAGTGCATATATATATATATATATATATATATATGTCTCTAGAAGAGAAAGTTCACTCCAGAAGTGGTGATACTAAAATATCTCTAGAAGAGATTTATAAATTAGAAAATGATAACATATCTCTAGAAGAGATTTATTTATATATTTGGTAATTTTATTAAACCAAATAAGTGTACATAAATATGATTATGAAGGATCCTAATTTAGTTTAGATTAGATCCAAAAGGTTTAAGATTATCTCAAGAATACATTGTTCTATGTTCATATGTCTAATTATACCATAAAGGTCATATTCCTAGTTATTGTTTCATAAGAAATATTATACGCATAATCATTTCTTGAAGAAATATCTTTAAATATTCTCCCGAAGAGATGGTCTATATTTCATATCATCATTTTCATGCAAGCTATGCACAATCTTTGATTATAATTCATCACTTCTCCACCAATCAATCCATATAAAGGTCTTACCATATTTTCAAGGGTAGTTTTGCATTTTCAAGGAAAATTATTAATGCAATTATCGAGATTGGATCTAGAGCTACCAAAAGGATGTAAACAAGAAGTTATAGTCGCTTTTATAGATTATATTTGGTTGTCTTTTACTATTATGCAGTAATGTTTATATTCTTTCACTATAACTACTATCAGATATGAGTTCTTTTTTTATGAAATGCATTAATTATATACCCACGAGCAATATTTTGATGCTTATGTATTTTTATTTCCATTGATAGTTGGGAATATGATGAACATAGCCAAACTTGGATTTAAAACTTTGGACTTATTAGGAGATAACTTTTTATCATGGATATTAGATGCTGACATTCAATTGCAATCTCAATACTTACAATATGCCATTAAAAAATGATAATAATATGTCCCAGTTGGATAAAGAAAAGGCTCTTATATTTTTAAAGTGTCATATCCACGGCAATCTTAAAATAAGATATTTAACTGGAAAAAAAATCATCTTTACTTATGGAACTCCCTAAAGGAGCGTTATAACCACTAGAAGATGGTCACACTTCCGAACACTAAACAAGTGTGGTTGAACCTGAAGTTTCAACCTGTTGGAAGTTGATGCTTGTATGTTTTTCTTTTTAGAACTAATTGAAATAACATACCGATGAATGTTGTGTTTTAATCAGTGGTCCATTTTATTTTATTTTGGAAAGTATTAGCATTTATTTAATGCTTATAAATTTTAATAGTTGACTAAATATATTGTCTTTAATTCTTAAGATATGGACCATCAATATTTGAGTGGTAATATTTGCCTACTAGATAGTGCAACGACTCATATGATTTTGAAAAACCAGAAGTTTCCTCTGAATTATTTGAAAATATTTTAGCTAAAAATTTCAACCATAGCAGATTTGCTATATAATTGAAGGGTCCGGAAGAGCCCATATAGTATTACCAAATGGTACATATATCTTAATTCAAAATATGTTATACTCGAGCAAATTTAAAAGAGATTTGTTGAGTTTTGAGGATATATAAATGAATGGCTACCATATTGGAACTATAATGAAAATGTCAAATAATATCTTTGGGTTATCTCTACAAATTGAAACCTGGAAGCTTATTTTATAAAAGTTTGGTACAATTTCAACTAGATTGTATTTCACAAAATTTGGCATAGTTGAGTCCCATATTTAAACATGAGCTAGAAGCTCTCACTTGAATGCATCTTATCAATTGATAAAGGGATTATCCTCCTATTATTAGTATGTATGGTGTATTTTCTAGTAGCAATATGATAATGGATCAGAATAAGAATCCAAAGATGATTATTATTTAATGTGACAATGTTTATCAACATTGAGGAGGAGGATAAAGGGATACAAGTTCATTTTGATCATCAGTGTCAAATATTTGTTAACATGTATAATGATGCAAAATATTAAGTAACTTGAATAAATTATTAATCATATCCCCAGTATACTTTCTTCAATATAGATATGAATCCCTGAAGGATCAAAATGTGTATACCACATCTGAAATATGGTACAAAAGTCAGTTTGAAATACTTTTGGAGTAAGTAATAAAGATGCCAAATAAAAGAGGTGAGTGTTCTTGAAGAAACACTTTAGGGTGCTTTTAAAAAAACTAATGACATGATTGTGAAATAATCCTAGAAAGTGTTTTAGGTACCTAAAACATGATAATCAAAGAGATCTCAATAAATCATGTCTAGAACTGACAAGAAATAATTATTAATGATGAATTTATAAATAACAAAGCGCTTATGTTTATAAATAGATTAAGAATCTTGAATTAGAGGAAAACATGACTGGCCATTATGAATCCTTTAATAGTAGAAAAATATGGACATGTAGTTCGCAAAGTACCGAAAGTACTTAAAATGCTTAACATGCCTCGAAGGTATAAATGTGGTTTAAATCACATTAAATAATGAAAGTATGCAAATTCCTACGAATATAAATAACTTTTATTGTTATAAAGAATGCAATGAACAAGCAGAGTAGATTTCAATCTACTTTTAAGTATTGTTGTAATGAAAATCTTGATATAATTCATAATGAGTAGATTACTTCCTATTTTTAGGTATCGTTGTTATGAAACTCTTAATATCCATTAAAGTGTTAGTTGCGATATGCAAATCTTATTAAAATATATAAATTCCTGAAGAATATAAATAACTTCGATGATTATAAAGAATGCAAAGAACATGGAATGTAGATTACAACCTTCTTGTAAGTATTGCTGTAATGAAATTCTTGATGCACTTCAAGATGAGTAGATTACTACCTGCTTTTAAGTATTGTTGTAATGGAACTTTTAATATTTATCAAAAATGTAGTTGCAATATGCAAAACTGATTTGAAGCATAAAAGTGAAAGCACATGATGTGTTTTTCATAAAGGTAGCAAACAAAATGCATAAAATGCAAATCATATTTGAAAGAAACAATCTTGGAAATTTTGATTGTTATTTATGGATCCAGAAGTATCTATAACCAATTTAAGTTATCACAAGATGAATGCGAATTCAAAGGAAACTTTTAAACCAGGCGGAGCATCCATAAGCATTTTATAATGCACACTTTTTCCTTAACTAAGATTTTTCCCACTGGGTTCTTATTAGTAAGGTTTTAATGAGGCGTTATCTTAATTCAGAAGTATCAACTCTCTAGTGACATTTGAAAATAAGTTACAATGTCCATTTTTCCCTTATTTAAGATTTTTCCCACTGGGTTTTTCTTACTAAGGTTTTCATGTTGCATTTTCTTGATCTAGAAGAATCAAACATTTTTTCAAGAAATAATCTCAAATATGTTAGTTAAATTGTATTTTTATCCTTGACTATGGTTTTTCCCGTAGGGTTTCTCTTTGTTAGGTTTTTAATGAAGTATTGTATTGATCCAGAAGTATCAAACTCTATTTGATTATGTAAATGATTGAAATATGTAATACTATATTGTACTCTTTTTCCTTCACTAAGATTTTTCCTATAGGGTTTTTCTTAGTAAGGTTTTAATGAGGCATTGGTTTGATCCAGAAGTATCAAACTTCATTTGAAGAAATGAGAAAATAAGATATGTCATTGCACTCTTTTTTTTCCCTCACTAAGATTTTTTCCATTGGATTTTTCTTAGTAAGGGTTTAATAAGGCATTATTTTGATCCTGAAGTATCAAACTCTTAGAAGGAATATCATTTTTAGTATGTATTAATGATTTCACAAGTTGCACTCTTTTCCTCTTTCAAGGTTTTTCCCATTGGGTTTTCCTTATAGAGGTTTTTAATGAGGCAACAGACAATATCTATTTCGACTGAATCGATAGATGCAAGAAAGATTAATGAGGGGGAGCAATCATCGTACACCTTTCGAAATGGATAATTTTAAGTTATCAAAGCATTCAAGATTTTGAAGACGCATATTCAAGGAGGAGTGTTACAATATATGTAAATCATGAAATGAATATGCTTTTATGTTGTTTTGTTTAGTCCCACATCGTGGAATATGTTAAATCCTTAGCTCTGAAACCTTTATATAAAGAAGGTCATGTAATGTAAATACATGACTAATTTCAGGAATGAAAAATATCTTCTGCCTCTCTCTCTAATGACTTCTACTTTCTTCATTTTATAACATCTATATGATTTTGAAGAGATTAGAATATGTTTTTCAATGGAATTTTCAAGAGAGTAAGAAGAGGGAAGAAAAAAAGCAATAATTCTCAATAAATTCGTTTACACTCTCCTTATATAGTAAATTAGCAAATGTATCCATTCGTGAAGAGTTATGACAAATAAACACTTCTTTTCAAAATTTGAAAAACTAATTGACGACATGTATGCCAACATATTCAAGGCATGTATGTCGACATATGCTTGTGTATTTTTGAAAAATTATTTCTTTTTAAATGTTTTGAAAATCCTATACTTTGTAAAATAATTTGAACTTAGTTTATAAACATTTTAAACATTGAAATTTTTTTGTAAAATATTTCGAAATTTATTTTCGTTAAAATATAAAAGATTAGAAAATTGGAGATAGAGATCAAAAATTGCCATCAAGAACTTTAACAATATATACCATTACTCTATACATTAAATTTTAATCTTGAAATCTTCATATCTTGGTCTTTGAACTCATGAGTCTTCGTGTCTTTCTCTCGAGTCTTTATACTGTATAGTCTTCGATTTAACACCTGTGCAATATTCTGCACTATATTCTATATAACTTAGCAAAAAATTAGTATTTATATTTTATATGTTTGTGTATGGTCGTATATGGTTGTTGTCATCAAAATCAATAACCGAGGTATTAATAATCTCCCCATTTTTGATGATGAAAACCATTAACTATTCCTATATATAAAATATAATATAACTTCCTCTAAGTTAGATAATCCACCTTGAACATATGCACTCCCCATATATAGTAAATCAATAGATGTATCCATTCGTGAAAAGTTACGACGAATAGGCACTTCCTTTCAAAATTTGAAAAACCAATTGGCGATATGTATGTCGACATATCCAAGGCATGTATGTTGACCTATGCTTGTGTATTTTTGAAAAATTATTTTTTTGAAATATTTTTAAAATCCAATACTTTGTAAAATAATTTGATACTTTGTAAAATAGTTTGAACATAGTTTATAAACATTTCAGACTGTGAAATTTTTTTCTAAAATACTTTAAAATGTATTTTGATTAAAAATATAAATCATTAGAAAATTGGAGATATAGATCAAAGATTGCTATCAAGGACTTTAACAATATATACTATGAATCTATACACTAAATTATAACATTGAAATCTTCATATTTTGGTTGTTGAACACATGAGTCTTCGCGTCTTTCTCTTGAGTCTTTATACCGTACAGTCTTTGATTAAACAACTATATAATATTTTACACTGTATACTATATAACTTGGCAAAACATTAGTATCTATATTTTTATGTTTGTACATGGTTGTTGTCATCAAAATTAATAATTAAGATATTAACAACAATTAAAGATCTGAAATAGGGAATATATTTGTGATGACCCGAAATGTTCGGCAATATCAATTTAATAATCCGTATTAACAATTAATTTGATTTGATAATTTTCTTTTATAATTTTAATTTAAATTGGCAATTTATTCTTTTAAAAGCTAATAAATATTTAGTTGGTAAATTTTATCTTTTAAAAATTAATAAAATGTTTTCTATTTATAATGTGTGTGTGTGTGTGTGTATATATATTTGCATATCTTGTAAATAGAAAGGTTTTGGTTTGAAATTTAATAAATAAATAAAAATCATGTTTTCAAATTCTAATGTATTTTGGTAATTTGGAAATTTTGATTAACATTAATAAAAAACTTTTCAAAGATTATTTAAATAAATAACCATATAGTTTCAAATAATTTAAGATAAATGTTTAATTGTATAAAATATATTTAGCTTAAGTTTAAATTTAAATGAAATTAACAAAAAGATTTGTATTATTTTCTTTTTAAATATTACTTGATAAATATGATTTGGATATATATAAGTTTAAAATACAATTTACATATGATCATTAATTCATTTAGTAATATAAGTAAATTATAAATAAAGAGATAATTTCTTTTATAAATTGTTTAAAAATAGCAATTTGTTATTTTCAACGATAATAATAATATGTTATTTTTATAAATAGATTTTAAAGAAAATTGAATTGTTATTTTCAAATTTAATATGTTGTTGATTTTAAATTAGGTTTTTGAATCTAAATTTGAATTTGAATTTGGATTTAAAATTGAAATTCAAAAGTTATATATTTTAAAATATTTTGGATTTAAAAATACGTGTATAATTTGTTTTGTTCTATTTTCTCTAAGGAAATTCATATATATATATATATATATAAAGATAAGCATTTATAAATAATAAAGTAAGTATGAAACCTTTTATTAACATTTAAAATTAAATAAAATTACTTAAAGGACAAGTGTAATAAAATCAAGACACATTATAACAAGTGTTAGTTAATAAACTAAGGCAATTGACAAATGTCAAATTTTAAGCACGTGTCATCTTCAATTTTGATTTTTCTTTTATTTTTATTAAATCATATTTTCAGCTTATATAAACATATGCCTCTTCCCTTCAATTTCTTTTCAAATCAAAAGCCAAGAAGATTTAAAATTTGTATACTCAAAACAAAATCTACAATAAATACTTTCAAAAACCAGAAACATATCAAAATTCAAAGCCTGATAATCATCTTCAAATCTAAACCCAAAACCCGTATCATTTCTTTAACCAAAAACTCATCCAAATCTGTGATCAAGTACGACCTCAAACCAGAAATCAAATTCTTTAACCTGTTAGTCATTTCCTGAATCAAACCATTTGCCTAAAACTTGAACATTTTTCTTCAAGTCAAAACTATAATTCTTTTCAAATCAAAACAACTCAAAGCCTGCATGCATTTTTAAAACCTGAGATTTTCAAAAGCCTGTTTCTTTTGTAAACATGAGATTTAATCAAGCAAGTTCAAACCAAAGCAGTTCATCTATGTTTTCAAGTAATTTTCTTCAGCATTCAAGCATCTTCAACATTCCAGTTTAATATCAGAAGCATATTACAGCAATTCAAGTTTTCTCAGTTAAAAACCTTTTCAAATTATGATGATAATGTGGCTTATCTATTTGTGATGATGTGAATTATCTATCTATGTGAATATAGATAATAAATCAAATTGTTTTAACTTAAAAACAACTTGGCTTTAAAAGACGGCGTTTTGGATTTCAATGAGACCGGGATTTGGTTTCCAGATTTGGATATCCGAAAACCATATCAATCCAAATTAAACGATAGGTCGTGAATCTCAAGTGAAGATGAAGATTTAGAGTGCATGGGTTATTGTCGTTAACTCTGAGGGTGATTCCAAAATGAGCGTAATGAGATAATACCTTCGATTTCGTTCGAATCCGGAACGAACTTGTATGGATTGAATGCTTTCAGAACATCATCAGGTGGACGATGAGCATTCTAAGATAGATGTGTTCTATAAAGGTAATCGTAGCCTCAAGCCTCATCAACCGGGAATGGCTAAAACAGAGAAGGTGCAGCAAGGCTAAGTGGGTAGCACCCAAGTAGGATGAGATTTTCCCTTGTCTAGAGGTCCTTTTTATTTGGCTGTGTGGGCAGTTGTGAGCTCCAACTGCCGGGGTTGTCTTGTTCGGGACTATCCAGTAAGGGATGGTTCCGGCCTTATGTTGCAGGGGATTGGGAGTAATCCTTGGTACGTTGATCTAGGCCACGTACTGTGATGGGCGGTACCCCAATAGCGCTGCCATTGTATGGAATCAAATCTCCAATAAGTGCCGTACGTTATAGTTGTGACCAACTATGTTGGAGCGTATTTGTAATTTTAATATATATATATATATATCTGTGTGTGTGTGTGTGTATAATATAATATATATATATATATATATATATATATCTATTCGTTGGGTTACCTATTCGGGTTTTCCAATATGAGTTCGAGAGGTAGATAAGGTAGTGGTGTGTGTAACACGACTACCATGGTAGTGGTCTGAGTGATTGAGGTTGGAAGTGTATCTGCCGAGACTGTAGACCCAATACCGTCTCGAGTAAGCTTTGCAGTCGTGAAAGGATTTCACCAATCTCTGAAGAAAGCCTTTTTGAGGTTGAGAGTCCATCTTTGAAGAGCAAGTGATCCGTCAGATAAGCAGAAGCAAGTGATGGTATTTTGGCAAGTTCGGGAAGGAGTAACTGTGTGATGACACACAGTAACTATGGATGTTTCTAAAGATGTCTCTTTTGGAGCAAGTTTAAGGAAGTGTGTCTGCATCGGTGATGAGACTAGGTTCAGCAGGGTGTTTGCGTTTGGGTTGAGGCTTGAGTTTCTTGAGGAGATGTCTGCCCATCCCGAGGCTCTGTGTGGGACTGGATGATGTGGCTTTGAGGTTCGAAGAGCTTTGGATAGGGAGTCTTTGGCATCTATGGAAACATTGCAGCTCGGAGTGTTCTGTGTGTCGGCAAAAGGTCTTCTGGCTTAGCAGTTTTCTAGAGGTAGAGTTTAGAAGCATCAGAGTGGATCCATTTCTTCGATGGATTAGTTAGTTTAGCATAAGCCGTTCTGATTGGGAAAGAGAGAACAGTTTCTTTGGAAATTAGGTTGGGATTGATCGCAAAAGTAACTTGCGATAGTTGAGTGTTCTCTTGAGTTATCTTTTGCTTGGGATCGAGGCATCTCTAGGGGATGTAGGAGTTATCGGAGTTACTAGAAATTTTTAGAACGTCTTCGTAGAAATTGAGGATTGCCATAGCATCTGGAGATTGAGTTTTCGTATTGACTAGGATTCCAGGAGTGTTACCGGTGGTACAACTTAGTAGAAGGATGGCTCCTAGAGAGAAGTTTTGGTGGAACTTCTGAGTTTTCTCTCTATGGATTTGATGAACCGTGTCTTCTGGGATGTGTCGGTCAAGTTTATGCTTGTATTCGTCATCGGCATTCTCATCTACTCCAGATCAGAGTTGCGTAGTGGGAGCAAGGTAGTAGCTGTTCTAGAGTAGAAGCAACTGGAAGTTGCATTGTTTTGGATTAGAGGGTTTCTATAGGAAGTTTTTAAGGATCTGAGTCAAGATTTGCGAGTGCACCTGTTTTATCTTTTCCGAATTGGAAGAGTAAGTTTGCATTCTTCTGATGTTTGCGAAGTGGAGTTTGTGTTCTTGATTTTGGATTGATCCTGAGAGAATCATTCTATTGGGTTGTTTTTGGTACAACTTGTTTCTAGGGGCATCAGCTAAAGTTGAGTTGATCAGGATGGATGAAGGCAGCCCAGGACTGTAAGAAGAGTTTTGTGGATAAGAGATGGAGGAATTTGGAATTTGAAGTCGGAGATTTGATTTTGGATAAGTTTTCTTCGATCAAAGAAGCTATAAGATTTGGTAAGACTATGAAGCTAGCTCCGAGGTATTGGATCTTTTCTGTGTTCTGATAAGGATAAGTGTTTTAGCCTGCAGGGTTGAATTGCCAGTTTGGATGACTAGAATTCAATGTGTTTCACGTATCTCTGAGGGAGTACATGTATGATCCATCACTAGTTGTGGAACCAGCAGTTCAGGAGGATTTGGTAGTCGAGTCAGACTTGTCTTGTTTATATGGTAGATCTAGAGAGTAGGAGAGCTATAGCTTAGTGGTATAGCTAGTTTGGATTTAGTAGAGCTAGTATTCCCGTTTTTATACCGGGGAAACTCTAGATAGTGCTTGGAAGTCTATCCTGATTTGTGTCAGATCATTAAATTTGTTTGATTGAGTGAATTGGTTGCTATGGTTGTTAGCATATGGTAGATATTATATGCTTGTAATTTAAATTAAAATCTTTGATGGGTTATTAAATTACCTTTGCTTTTAAATTTTGAAGACGAAATTCTTTTAAAGGGGGAGGAATGTGATGACCCTAAATTTTGGGCAATATCAATTTAATAATATGTATTAATAATTAAACTGATTTGATAATTTTCTTTTATAATTTTAATTTAAATTGGCAATTTATTCTTTTAAAAGCTAATAAATATTTAATTGATAAATTTTATCTTTTAAAAATTAATAAAATGTTCTATTTATAATGTGTGTATATATATATATTTGCATATATTGTAAATAGAAAAGTTTTGGCTTGAAATTTAATAAATAAATAAAAATCATGTTTTCAAATTCTGATATATTTTGGTAATTTGGAAAATTTGATTAAAATTAATATAAAACTTTTCAAAGCTTATTTAAATAAATAACCATATAGTTTCAAATAATTTAAGATAAATGTTTAATTGTCTAAAATATATTTAGCTTAAGTTTAAATTTAAATGAAATTAACAAAAAAGATTTGTTTCATTTTCTTTTTAAATATTACTTGATAAATATGATTTGGAAATATATATATAAGTTTAAAATACAATTTACATATGATCATTAATTCATTTAGTAATATAAGTAAATTATAAATAAAGAGATAATTTCTTCAATAAATTGTTTAAAATTAGCAATTTGTTATTTTCAAACAATAATAATAATGTGTTATTTTTATAAATAGATTTTAAAGAAAATTGAATTGTTACTTTCAAATTTAATATGTTGTTGATTTTAAATTGGGTTTTTGAATTTAATTTGAATTTGAATTTGGATTTAAAATTGAAATCCAAAAATTATATTTTTTAAAACATTTTGGATTTAAAAATATGTGTATAATTTGTTTTATTTTATTTTCTCTAAGGAAATTCATATATATGTATATAAAGATAAGCATTTATTAATAATAAAGTAAGTATAAAACCTTTTATTAACATTTAAAATTAAATAAAATTACTTAAAGAACAAGTGTAATACAATCAAGACACATTATAACATGTGTTAGTTAATAAACTAAGGCAATTGACAAATGTTAAATTTTAAACATGTGTCATCTTCAATTTTGATTTTTTTTATTAAATCATATTTTCAGCTTATATAAACATATGCCTCTTCCCTTCAATTTCTTTTCAAATCAAAAGCTAAGAAAATTTAAAACTTGTATACTCAAAACAAAATCTGTAATAAATACCTTCAAAAACCAGAAACAAATCAAAATTCAGAGCCTGTTAATCATCTTCAAATCTAAACCCAAAACCCGTATCATTTCTTCAACCAGAAACTCATCCAAATCTGTGATCAAGTACCACCTCAAACTAGAAATCAAATTCTTTAATCTGTTATTCATTTCCAAGAATCAAACCATTTGCCTAAAACTTGAACATTCTTCTTCAAGTCAAAACTATAATTCTTTTCAAATCTAAACAACTCAAAGCCTGCATGCATTCTCAAAACCTGAGATTTTCAAAAGCCTGTTTCTTTTGCAAACATGAGATTTAATCAAGCAAGTTCAAACCAAAGCAGTTCATCTATGTTTTCAAGTAATTTACTTTAGCATTCGAGCATCTTCAACATTCCAGTTTAATATCAGAAGCATATTACAGGAATTCAAGTTTTCTCAGTTAAAAGCCTTTTCAAATTAAAAGTGCTCTGTTCATCATTTTTAACAGGTAAATAACGTCATTTTTTTTAAAAAAAGCTTAAGTATTGAATATTTCTTTGCATGTGGATTATTGGGGATGAGTACACTTTGTGTGTATATATTGGTGAATCTTTTGTGTATATGAATGTATATATGGGTGCTAGCTGTGTATCTGTTCTTACCTGTTCTTAGTTTTAAAACTAAGATTTTGGTTAAAAATTCATTATCTCTTTAACAAATCACTTGTAGGTTTTAGAATTCAAACAAAATTTGTTTGTTTCATCATAAATCAAAGTTAAAAATTTATTTAAGTTAAATAAATTTGAAATGTCTCTGGAAATCAAAAGAACAAGTATGCTTGAAGTAAGTGAAAATTTAAACATCTTAATTTACCAATCCAGGAATGTAAACTGAATTCCTATTCAAAAATAAGATTTTTAAAAATAAAATCACAATTTTTAGTATTAGGATGAGGGAGCAGTTCGAGTTGATCAATATTGGGAGCTTTGGGTTGTCTCTGGCGATCTAGTTGATCGGGATGGTCGTGGGTCTCACTGGAGGTGGAAGGGTGATCAGGAAGTTTGGGAAAATTGTCTGATTGGTGATCAAGTCATTGTAGCGGCGCGGTGATCGATATAAGCCCGTAGGCCTAGTTTTTAGACTTGGTCAGAAATTTGATCACCGTGGCATCTATTGCGAATCGAGCTGCATGGGGTTCTAGGAAATGATAGCATGGGCGTTAGCGAAGGCGAGGCCGGAAGTTCAAATATTTCAGTGATCAGAGGCATGAAGATCAGGGGTTTCCAGGTTGTGCTTCTTGTTCCAGGTTTATGCCTTGATGCTCGATTTTGATTTCAAGTGTTTATCGAAGTTTTGATGATTGTAATCTGGTTTTGGGTTGATCGTCGACATGACTTAGTCGTCATGGATGGTCGGAGGAGGCTGGTTGGCCGGTGCACGTACACGGCAGGGATGTGGTTTCAAGAACTTTGGGTTGTTGTTTGTCTCAAAGAAGGTTTCGGGATTGAAGGGTATTAACTCGAGTAGGTGCTTGGGAATCTCATGAGTGATTAGTTTCAGGTTTTAAAACTTTAAATTTAAACTAAATTTTGAAAAAAAGGAAAAGTGGGGTTTACTTGGGTAAGTACTCGAGTGGCTTGTGGGCTGAACCCGAAGCAACTTTATAAAACAGATTTTAAAAAGTTTTTAAAACAAAAACAAGATTTTAAATTTAAATAAATTTTGGTTTAAAAACTTTCATAAATCTCTTTTATATAAAATAAATGTTCTTTAACATTTGATTTAAAAGATTTATAAATTGATTTAAATTTGGTTAAAGTTGAATGTGTTAATCATTTTTAAATCTTAAATTTGAAAATGAAATTTAAAATGTAAATTCAAAAATAAGATTTCAAAGGCTTTGTAAATGATAAATTAAGTCATTAATAAGAATAATTTTTATCTAAAGTTAATTAATATTTAATGATTGGATATTAATTAAAGTAATTAGGAAACTAAAGAATAATTAATTACTTTAATTAATTAATAATGGGAAAATAAATAAGTAATTAAGGTTTGAAAGTTAATTAATTAGGGGTTAATTAATTTGAAATCAAGGATCATTAATTAGATAAGTATAGATTATTAATTAATGATTTGAAATTAATTAATTAATTAAGTAATTAAAAATTAATTAAGTTATAGTTAAGCACTTAATTAATTAGGTAATTAGAGATGAATTAAATGGGTAATTAAAAATTAATTACTTAGTGTAATTAATGATGGTTAACTAAAGTTTAATTACTTAAGAGAAGTAATTAAAGAATTGTTAATAGTTAATGTGAAGATCATTAATTAGGGATTATTAAATAATTAATTAATATGATTAATTTTAATAATTAATTAGATTAATTAATTAAAGATAATTATTAATGGAATTGTTTAAGCAAGATTACTCAATGAAAGTAATTAAGGGATTAATTACTCAATGTAATTAATTAAAGTAATGTGATTAGTCAAGTTAATTAATTAGTTTAATTAGTTTAAGATAACCACTTGATGATTTGTTAAGTATAATTACTGAATGTAATTGAAAAAGTGTAATTACTTAGTAAAGTAATTAATGGGCAATTACTGGATGTAATTAAATTGGAGTGGTAATTTTTAATAGAAATAATTTAGGTTTAATTACCTTGTGTAATTAATAAGAAGGGTAATTACTTAGTGAAAGTAATTAATAATTAATTACTTAGTGAAATTAATTTAAGAATTGATTAATAAAGTTATTTGAAGTTAATTAAGTAAGGTAATTAATTAAGGGTAATTAATTACTGAATATGATTAATCAAGGCTGATTAATGAATGAGATTAATTAATTAAATGTGATTAATTAAAAGAATAATTAATTAAAGAAAAAAATTAAGGATCATTAATTAATATAATTAATGATGCAATTAAGGATTGATTAATTAAAGATAATTAATTAATAATGAGTTATTATAAGTAATTAATTAATTGTAATTAATTAAGGATTAATATAATTAATTATAGTTAATTAATTAATGTAAGTAATTAAAGGTTAATTATTGCAGATGGTTAAGCATAATTAATTTATGTAATTAATTAAGAGCTAATTACTAAATGTAATTAGAAGATAATTAATCAAGGATGATTAATTAAGATAAGAAATTAGAGGATGATTAATTAATTGATTTGTAATTAATTAATGGTTAAGTAAGCAATATTTATGTGATGAAAGTAATTAATTTAATTTATTTTAAATTAATTAGAGATGAAGTAATTAATTTAATTCATTTTAAATTAATTATAGATGGTGTGATTAATAGATCTTTACTTATGGATGGCTGAATCTTATTTAATGCCTTGAATTGTTTATCTCTAATATGAGATATGTTCTAATCTGTGATAATGGGTGCTTTGGTTGAATTGTGATGATAATGTGGATTATCTATTTGTGATGATGTGAGTTATCTATCTGTGTGAATATAGATAATAAATCAAATTGTTCTAACATAATAACAACTTGGCTTTAAAAGACGGCCTAATTGATTTCGATGAGACCAGGATCGGGTTTCTAGATTTGGATATCTAAAAACCACATCGATCCAAATTAAACGATAGGTCATGAATCTCAAGTGAAGATGAAGATTCAGAGTGCAAGGATTATGGTCGTTAACTCTAAGGGTGATTCCCAAATGAGTGTAACGAGATAATGCCTTCGGTTTCATTCGAACCCGGAACGAACTTGTATGGATTGAATGCTTTCAGAACATCGTCAGGTGGACAATGAGCATTCTAAGATAGATGTGTTCCATAAAGGTAATCGTAGCCTCAAGCCT
Organism: Allium cepa; assembly: GCA_030765085.1. Classification (NCBI taxonomy): domain Eukaryota; kingdom Viridiplantae; phylum Streptophyta; class Magnoliopsida; order Asparagales; family Amaryllidaceae; genus Allium; species Allium cepa. Next base: position 559,377,070 of record CM060941.1, on the reverse strand, counting down.
CATCAACCGGGAATGGCTAAAACATGGAAGGTGCAGCAAGGCTAAGTGGGTAGCACCCAAGTAGGACAAGATTTTCCCCTGTCTAGAGGTTCCTTTTATTCGGCTGTGTAGGCAGTTGTGAGCTCCAACTGCCGGGATTGTCTTGTTCGGGACTATCCAGTAAGGGATGGTTCTGGCCTTGTGTTGCAGAGGATTGGGAGTAATCCTCAGTACATTGATCTAGGCCACGTACTGTGACGGGCGGTACCCCAGTAGCCCTACCATTGTATGGAATCCAATCTCCAATAAGTGCCGTACGTTTTAGTTGTGCCCAACTATGTTGGAACGTGAGATGTGAGCGTTCCGTCTATTTCTGTATTTTACTTGAAAACCTTAGACCCTATTATAATATCACTGGATTTCCTATCAAATGTTTTGGTTATCGTAAGGTAAAAACTTTTCCGTGTTTATGTGCGGGAAGTCTTACGAGATACCGTTTGTTTTCAAAGGTTTTTCAAAGTTAAACAACTTTAACCTACTCACACCAGACCCATGTTTGACCTGGAGTTTATTTTCTGTTTTCTTAAACTCTTGGGTACTCAAATTTTTACGAGTAGCCAAGGGATTCAGGTTAGCTTTGATGAATTCTGGAGGAGATATGGAGCAGGAGGCTTCAACATTTGTAGATATATAGGTGATTCCGCTGTGTTGATCTCTGAGTCGTTTGTTTAAATTGTATCTTGTGTTATAATAACTAGAAAGGTGTTTATAACTGTCTATTATGTGATGTATAAGTTGTTAACTCTGATAGATGTTGTATACTATGTAATACTTATGTGATTAATATAATTTATTCGTTCCGCTGTTGAGATTCTGATGTTGTTTCTTTCTTTCTTCTCTATCTTTTCTCTTTTCTGTCCCTTTCTTTCTTAAAGATGATGCGTCTTTCTATGGTGAGAAAGGAGGTCGTTAAAATATTAGTATGCAACCAGAGATTGTATGTATGAAGAAAGAGAAATAAATAGGGATCGAAAGAAAAGAATTATAAACATAATCAGACGCTATATTTGGAAGATACAACAACTTTTTTTTCCGTTATATACGAATTTTATTTTCTACACCAGGAAACAGATTATCTCACAAATCTTTATCTTCCTCAATATTATTTCTCATATATGTTTCCATACACAATTCAATTCAATATTATATATTATCAGATTCACATACACAATTCAATTCTATATCCGATCATGAATTTCACTATCACTCAAACCAAATCAATTTCTTCATCTTCGTCACAATAGATCACCAGTCAAATCAACTGACCAACCAAACTTCATCCACACATCTTTATACTCCTTCATATTCACAAAATCATATTTCAGATCAATTCATACTCAAGCCAATCTATAGATGATCATCTCCACAGAAAAGCAATCAGTAGCAAGCTTCAGGCAACGCCAGGCTTCAGATCATAAAAATGAACTTTCAAGACCACGAGATTCAACCGGTATCTCTTTATGATGAAGCATCCATGACCTTAGGCATCCTACTCTTGAGCAACTCCAGCCAGCGATAGTTTCAACTCTTCCAAGCGACGACGAGTTCAAATTCAACTTCAATGGCATCTTTAATCGACCATGACAACACGAGAATCAGTGAATTACAAAGCGACTATCTACAACGACATCTACTAGCTTACGACATTAGAAAGAAAGCGAAGTCCAAGGTAGCATTGAAACTTGTTGCGGAGACTTCAGCGAGGCAGCGTTAAAATTCTGGACGTTGATTCTTAGGCACGACGGTAATCAGTCTTTGGAGGAGGCGATTTAATTTTTTAGTGTTGTGGTGTTTTTTTGAGGAATTTACAAAGTAAAGAATTGGAGGGCTGAAGTTTCTTTTGGAGGAGATGACGTGGTGGTCTAGTGATTTTGAAAAGTGGAGTTTCTTTTTTTTAAGTTGCCAGTTTTCTTGTTTTATTATTTTGATGTTTTAAATTTTATTTTTGTTTGTTGAGCTACTTGTTATAGTTCGGGAATTCTGATCTCAGGACGTTGAGTTCAGGCAGAGTTATTAGGCATAGAGTTAGAATATTTGTTAGGAATGTCTACAAGTTTACCATTTGTAACTGTTTGAATATTAACTCTAGTAATAGCTTTGGACAGCAGTAGACATTAGGCCGAAGCTGGGTACATCTCATGTCCTTTTTTTTCTGCATTTATGTTTCAACACTCTATTTTAGATTTTATTAGTAAATATGTGAAGTATTTTTAAATACACTATCCACTAACCCTCTAGGATATATTACTTGATCCTGCAGGAGCTGGTTGTGATATTTGAAGGATGCATTGGAACTCCCTTCTACACGTTCATAATTCTGAAGGCTCCTCTTTCCAATGCATGGTTCGACACCCAACGTATGTCAATTTTCACATGGGTGATAATGCTGAGATCATCGATTGCACTCCTCGAGCTTCTGCATATCTGCATCGCTCAACTATATGCATGTAGAGGACAGCAGAGTGAAGCTTCGTCACATCACGGAGAGATGGTAGAGACGATTGGTAGATGTATGGTTGTATGACAGAAGGCTGACCCATTTTTCGAATAGAAAATTATATACATTTAATCCATGAGGAAGACTATACAGTTGGTCGTTTGTTGACGAACAAGCTCGAGGACCTTAAACAACTTTTTATGCATCTAGTAGCGAGATTTAGGAGAGATACATAGTATTATATTTGTATTTCGAGTTACTAATATTTAATAAAAATTGTCTATTTATTGCATTTTTTAGCATTTCATAATTTATAAATAATATAAATTCATTTAACTATATTAATTAGTAATAAAATAAAAAAGAATAATTATTTATAACAAAATAATTAAAGTGCTATTTACAAATATCACTTTTGTAATACAATAGCGCATTCCCCTTTTGCGAACCATTCTCTTTTCGTGCCCCCTTTTCGCGTGCCCCTTTCATGAGCTAAACAAACACATCCTAAATCATAGCATAAAGAACCCAATCTTTAGAAAAGAGGTGTAAAAGAAGAAAATGATGACAAAGTAATCCTGTAGGACTGGAGTTTAACTGCACATTGGTTAAATAATATAACAAATACACAAGTTCAAAGTAGTCGAATAAAGATCATTAGTTTTAGATCGTAGTGATAAAATAACACAAGAAATGAACCATTAAAAAGTGGTTATATGGTATTGCAGATTAACTACACAAAGTTAAATCAAGACATCGAATAGACAAAAAACTACATGCCATCTGTTCATGAACTGTATTTTTAAACTTTACGACATCATTTCAACTTGATTATTTGTTATTGGAACAATTTCCTTCTTCGTTCCTTAGCTTATATACAACAACAATTTACATATTATGGATAATGTGGGACCAATTAAAACTATTAGAATGTTTTTAATGTTGCCGCAACTCTCGTTGTCCATTACAATCTATATATCTATATAATAAAATCCCTTGGTAGATAAACAAAAGACAAAAGGATGTGTAATTTATTGATGAATAAGACATCAAACAGTTAATAAATGGACAACTGGCAACCTATTTAATGTTGTTAAGATGCAAATCACGTCGTCTTCTAAACTGCTACTTCCACGATTCGTAGTTGCCTTCTTTGAAAACACGCAAGTTTTTGGTGAATCATGTTTTGCGCAAGTGAATTTTGAAATGAAAACACGTCTCTTCATTTAATCACGGCTCCATCTGTCTCCTTCCTTTCCAAATCGAGAGCGGGGTAACCCTAGCTCCCTGAATCTCAAGAGAAGCAGCTGCATCGCAAAGAGCAATTCCCCATCATTGTAAAACTTCAGTGTTTGACGCAGTGCTTTGGCTCCTCCTTCGTAAATTCTCCATCAAGTAAATAACATTGGTTTGTATAGCATTCATTCTACCACCATCCATTTAATTTAAATTTCATCCACTACACTACCAATCATTGTCTTCTTCCCACGATTTACATCATTTTGTTTTCTCTACCCACTTCATTCATCTTCTCAATTAACCATTCTGTTTCATTGACTCCAATGACTGAAGAAATTGATAACTTTCAAATCGATCTCAATTTAGAGGCATGTAGAGCATCAAATTTTACGTTCAAATACTGACGGTGAAGTGCTATTATTCAAATTTTGGAAGTGTATGGGTAATTTCTTTTCGATGTTCTTTTTTATGCAAAATCCCATTTTAGTAACGAAATTCGGGTCGACTATTGTTGCTTACGTAATTTCCTCATTTCTTATTTTAGTTTGCTTTTTTATATTTATCTAATTAGCTACTACCAAAATATGCTTTTTTGAATTGAACTATTTACTTTAAGTTTTGAAATCCATATTTTATATTTGTTTGGTACATTATTATCACAAATACTCTTATGTTCGGTAGGTCTGTAGGTTTTGTAGGAGGAGGACATAAAAATTCTGTAGATGTCATATACTTGGTAAGAAGCCTATTAGATGTTCTCTTTTTTAATGTAACAGAATACATGAATCATGTTTGGTTGGCATTATCTATTTTCTTAAATTACTTATTTTTGATATTGTGTTAAGATTACTTACATGTGTTGGTTCTGGATAGGAAAGAATAATACAAGAATGGTATTAGAAAATTGACATAAAGGTTAGTCTTAGATTCACCCTCTCCTCCATTTTTCTCTTTATCTTCTGCTGGAAATTATCAGATTTGTGTGTCGCATCATACTCTTTTTTTGAGGCATACTTTTAATGCAGTCACAAGCAAGTTACCTCCCTTAATAGATCCTAAACTAGAATATGCTTTCAAGGATTTAATTATAAGCATGACTCGAGGTAAATTTGTAGATTTTAAATTTAATATAGAGAACGCATCATCAAAAGATGACAATGATAAGTTTGGCCAAGAATCATTAAACTCTTGAATCCTTTTCCAACTAGCAAAATATTATTGTTTGACACCTCAGATATCTCTGTGTCCTATATTGAATAAAGAGATTGATGTAAATAAACTTTTTCTTATGTTTTGTCATAACCAGTAATTTAGTTTATTGGGTATGCAAATAGATTTCTCAAGTTAATAGTGTTTGTTATTATTATCACACACCAAATTCTAAACACCATACAGAGCTGCTACCCGCATCTATTATGGCTCAAACACTTCTTAACAAATATATTACATAAGAGGTGCATATTTTAATTATGTCCAAAAAAATTAATGTACATAGTGAGTTACATTCCTATATGATTTACACATTTTACCATGGAAATATTTATAGTTCTATTTATGTAATAATTAATTTTCTATTTAAATAAACTAAACAATACTTACATTACAGGTTAATTTTGTGAATGTCAGGCATGTGTAAGGATTTTTAAGAGCAAGGCCTTTAACCCGAGATAATATAACATACAATAAATATGGAGGTACATGGGATTGAGAAGTGGAACAAGTTTTGCTCTCCAAATATTTATTTACACATATTTTACGTCAGCAGTCATTTGCACCATATACGGTATTTCCTATACATGCTCTTTATTATTTATTTTAAAAGGTAGTCAGAACAATATAAATGTAGTTATCAATGGTAGCTTTCTATGCCTCCTTATGTTTTAATATTATTTGGAAGAATAATATGTATCTTACATCCAGCCCCTTAGTGAACGTGATTCAAGAGAAGTAAAAAAACAAGGAAGAAAGGTGGATTAAAGTTATAGTACAAATAATGAAAACCTTTGCTATGAAGAGAGATTGTGGACAAGCACCATTGTCCAAGCAGTTAAGTGATTTGGCTTTGGTGCGAGAGGTCACAAGTTCGAAACTTACGTAGGGTGATTTGAACGTTTATTGACATGTGATATGTTGTTTTAGTGACATGTTGTATATAAAGTACCATTTCAAAAAAAAAGACCATGAAGTACAATATGGATGAAAATGTTTTTGCTGGTTTTATTTCTTTATGGCAGGAGATGAAAAGTTATAAAGGTTTTGTTAAAAATATAATTTTTGTTAGCATGACATTCAGCTGCCAATTGATAGTAATTCATTTAAGATTTTGAATAATATCAAATTGGATTTGTAAAATTGCTCCCAATAAATAGTACAAATAGCACTTGCAAACGTTACATTTCAATATTTCACACACATAAGGTAGATTCGGTTTCAAATTTTAATGGTTTAAATGTTTGTTTCATGTTATGTTATATTGATGTGAAGGCAGCTTTTAGTATTGAATGTAGTAACAATGGGTAATTGCTTTGAATGATTCACAATTGCTTTGAATTATCCTTTTAATGTAGCAATGAGGACAATCGATATTCCAATTACACAAATGTGAACATGAATGCCAAGTCAAAAATCTTTTATGTAAATGCACAGTTACTCCATTTTTTCTTACATATGAAGCACATGCGCTTTTAGATTGGTCATTTATGATTAATAAGAAATACAAAATTATAATTTTTTTCCAACATATAATTTATTTGAACTAACTCAACGCTTAGTTGAAGATTGGTCTAACTTATGTGTATAAAACTGTCAACGTTCTAATTAAGGAAGTTGGAATTCAAAGGATATTTTGTACAGTTCACACATAAAAGGAAGTATGGATCTTTTTGCTGAATAAGGGTGAGTTCCAAACAAATTTTGGATTGTTGATTAGAGTCAGATAGCATAATTAACATTTCTGTAACTGAGTTTGATTAGAATGTGGTTAGAGGTTTGATATGAAGTAAAAAATTAGATATTTTCGTTCTCACATTATCGGTATATTTTCTTTTGCAATAATAAGTACTAATTCTTATTTAGTTTTTAATAAATTATAATTCATATTTTATATCTAATATTTGTTAATATTATTTATTATTTATTATTTAATAGTTAATACTAATGATCAATAATTATTAATTCATAATTAGTTAACTTTTCTGATAACTTACCTAACATACGTATGAAGTAAAATATAGGTTCCCTTCATGCAACTGCATTTCCAACTTCTAAACTCTATTCTTTTAAGTCGGACGTATATATGAAAAATCAAATGTTAAAAACGTAGAACGCTTTTGAAAAAGTGTATTTTGATTCGAGAACGATGGCTAAATTTACCACCCGGCAAATTTTGAATAAATTTAATACCGATCAAATTGTACATATTCAATGCATCATATTGTACGATATGTCAAGAAAAAAATGAATCTGTGCCACCCGCATGGGCTACATACTAGTATAGAAAATAAGAATGGAAATACTATCGTAAGTGGTGAATGTTTATTCTAGATAATTGGGCCTTCTTGTCGACACACATTGCTAAATTTTTTCCTTCAAGAACCCTAATTTGTATAAAGGAATGGTGTCAAACATTTCAGTAAATTTCTTAATAGCAAGATCCATTCGAATGGTTATTGTTCATGGTTCGCCAATTGGTATAAATCATCTCAATGTCTTGAATATTGAAAGTTGTGATTTCAAAAATTGAATCTTCTTCAAACGTGTTTTCAAATTAGTTAAGGATATGCTTTCAAATCGTTGAATCGTTTTCACCTTAGAGGGAGGGTAGGTGAATAGGGTGATACTAATAATAATAAAAATTAATGCAGAAATAAAAACAATCACAGATAATAATGCAGAAGAGATCACACAAACAAATTTACCCAGCTTCGGCAAAACACTGCCAACGTGCTGCCCCTAAGGTTTCTACTAAAAATTAAGTAGTCAAACGTTTACACATGTAAACTTGTGACACCCGCTAATGACTAATCTAACTCTACTCTCAAAACCCCACCACAACTCAGCCACTAAGTTGCGAATTCTCGAACAGCATCACCATAGTTCATAACCTAGTCATAAAACTAGAGAGATACATAATTTTAAAAAGGAAAATTACAAAATAAATAAAACAAACTAAACAAAACCCTATTTTTTAAATTTGAAGCCCAGTATAATACTAAAGACTAGCCCACAAATAATTAAAGAAAAACTATCTCCCCTTTATTTTATTTTGTTACTTCACTTCAGCCAATTCCCTGTGTTCCTCTTTCGAAATTAGGGTTTATTTTATTTCCTTGAAGCCACCACTCGATCTTTTGCTTCAATTGAAATATACGTTTGCTTTGAATTTCTTTGTCAATCGATGGTTGCTTCGTTCGCCTTTGGCTGCTCTAATTGTCGAGTTCGAGTGAATGATAAAAAATAGTACGCGATATTTCCCCTTTTCGATTTTGATTTTACTCGACTTCGATTCGAGTTCTAGATTGTTTTCTGTGATTCATTATAAGTATGCTCTCTGATTTTGTCTTGAACTCGAATGCTTCTATGTCGATGATGTGATTGGGTTATATATGGATTAAAACTCCTATATTTACGTTCATATAATTTGCTTTGAATTCTTCACTTTATTTGCTTCGCCGTTCGATTTTTCTTGAATGATGTGATTTGAATTCTTGACTAGTTCATGTTACTTTATATTTGAGTCAGTTCCTATGATTTCGGTATTTGACTTTTCCAACTGAGATAAAACTTGACTTTGACTTGTTCAACTCCTACCTTGTTGGATTCATGTACTTTCATCTTTTATCTGATAATTTTCTACGGCTTGATTTTCTTTATTTATTAATCGATGTTCACTATTATATTATGTTGCTTCACTGTTATTTATGATTTTTGAACAATGCCTTGATTTTTCTGTAAGTCGATCATTGTGTTCCTTCATTTGGCCTTTGTTGACTGATTCATTGAACTGATATATGTGTATACATATATATGCATATAAGTATACATGCATATGTATTTCATGTTGTCTCTGGAGTAGTTCTTGTAATTCGGTTTCTTTATTTGGTTACATTGTGTGGCGGCCTTGCGTTGCTTCGAATGAACTCATGGGTCCTGTTAACATAGTCTCATTTGTGTTTTCATGTTAGCATGGTATTGTTTGTCTTTTTATGTTGGTCTAGTTCAATATGTTGGAGTATGGTCTTTATATGAACATGTCTGGTTGCTTTGAGTCTACACTTTGGTTGTTCATGCCTCTAACCTGATATATGTATATGTACTTATATGCATATGTGCATACATATGTCACTTTGCTTGTTGGAGTCTGATTGCTTTGACATTGCCTTGTATCTAGTTTGCATATCATGTGTTCTCTTCTGGTGCTTTTGTATTCTCTAAAATATATATGTGAGATCTGGTTGCTTTGCTATCGTGGTCTCGTTGAAGTGTGGTATGGTTGATACTTGTGTCTGAATGCATTGAGTCGAATAAACCTGGTCTATTGGGTCTGGTCTGTGGTTCCACTTGTGTTCACACATGCTTATGAATCTGGTCTTGTATTTGTGGTGTATATGTCCATATGATCATTTTTGAAGCTTTGAGACTTTGTTTGTGCATGTCTGATCTAGGTCCACTTGTTGGCTTACCATTTTGTCATGTTGTATGTCGTAAGGCTGGTGTGTGTTCTGGCCTCTGATCTGCATTGATTTTGTTCCACTGGCTTCACTCTAAGTCTGGTTGTGTTGACACACTTTTCTTGTGCACTTGTTACTGATTTGAGTTCATATGTATTCATTTCAGTCTTGTGTATTTCTGGTAGCATTAAGAATTCTGGTTGCATGCCTGACCACGTTTGATTGCTTTGTATTTATTGAACTCGAATGGTTCACTTTAGTTTTGCATTGTTCGAAGTTTGGTTCCTTGCAAAGCTTTGAGTCATACTTGAAATGATTCATGCGCTCACTTGTATTCTCAACTGTTTTCATTTGTTTCTTGGCCCTGTGTTGAATCCAGCCTCGGCTTGTGTTGGACCTTGTGCTCACCTGTCTCTTTAATTTAAACAAGCGAGTGTATATCGGTGTGCACGACCTTGTGGCATGTATAGTGATACACTGTGCATGTCTCAAGTTGTTGTGTATGATGAATTGAAAGAAAATGATGATGAACAACCCAAATAACCGAGGCAAACAATATTTTCAAACATACACTTTATTTGTAATGTCCCGCCTTTTCGCACGATTTAAATAGACACACATGCCGATTCAATCCATACGGAAGGGCGGATTGTTATGGGGTAAATAAGAAAAACAAGAAAGAAATAAAAGAAAACAGAATCTCGCAGCGGAAGGATAAAATATAATAATAAAATATACAGTTTATAAATCTGTTTACAAAACATTCATATAATACATATCAGAGTTACACATACCACCAACAATGCAGCGGAACAATGTGTAGTCACTAGTATAAATAATAATAATATACATCTTCGTCTTCGTCCTCCAGAGCTAAATCTTCATTCCTGAAACGCTCGGACTGACCCGAGCGATTTGAAAAGACAAAACACTCGAGTCAGAACTAAAAGATCTTATGTAAGTTAAATTAACAGAAATAAATATGAGTGCAGTAACTCAAGAGATGTTCGGGATTTACATCTCCTAAGGATCCGTTAAACTATTTACTATATAGTATATTGCGCTATTATAATAGTGTCTATTTGTAAAATAAACTTACTTTTAAATAGCGTTAAGGCTTTACATTTTCCACCTTAACACAGTTATATATTCCTATAGTCTATACAGTACCGTAATCTCCCCCGTACTGGGCGTCGTCAGAGGGCACTCCATAGGTATGGTACAAAACCAAAATCGTATAAGGCGCGCTAGGGTAGGTGACACGGCACAACTAGGCAATGCCAGGGTAGATATACCAATTACGCTTTCGGGCCGATGGAAACGCGCAGCTGCCGCCCACCTCGGACAAACTCCCCACATCAAAGAAATCAAAAGTGAAGGTGGCCACCGAATAAAATCCAAAGTCATAGTATAGTATCGAAGGGAAGTGTCCGATCAGAGGTGCTACCTCATTAACCCGTCGATCGCTCCTGTTTTAGCCACCTTATGCCAACTCACGGGAGTTGGGTCCACGTACTTACCTTACAGGAAACGCCGCCACCAACCTACTTCATTCTGGAATCTCCACCGCGTACACGGTTAGTCAAAGTGGTTTTCGGTATCGACAGAGAGTATGTCCATATCCGATCCCGGTCTCTTTGCCAACCAATCATTATTATAACACCGCGGTTATAGTGAAAAAAATTATACTTTTAAAACCATAATAAAATATCCATTTAAAACCCATATAAACCCGATATCATTTATTCTTAAAACCCCAAATCAATACGATATCATTTATTTTCCAATATATATTCTTTCCAAAATCATAGGGTTTCCAAAGTAAAATATTTAGAAATCAAAACTCTTGAATATAATATTTCCAAATTATACTACCTTGAAAACATAGCTTTGAAACAAAATTTCCATCTCTTAAATGGTTAAATATTAAATTACTTTTATAAACAAAATAGCTTCTTTAGATTTCACAAATCAATTTCAATTATCGATTTAAACTTCCAAATACCATTTCAATTCTTATCTTTCAAGGCTTATTTCACCATTTCAAACAGACTCATTTGACAATTCCATATATATATATCAAATTCAATTGCTTATTATTTTGACTTGAAATGTTTGCTTAATGAATTCAATATAATTTAAGAAAACCTTTAACTTCATATAACTGGATCATCTTTCAATTTATTATATATTCATTTAATCAACCTGATATTCATTAAAATCACTTTACACAAAAATCAAGTTATAAAAATCATATCCTTTAAAAATTCTAATTTTTATTAAATTTCAATCTAACTTAATATTCATCTTCCAAATCTATTCTCATTTAAGTCATAAAACTCCAGAAATTAAATTTTAAATAAATGTTTAATCTTATTTGATCTTAAAATCAAACTTATTTAAACTTCAAATCAAATTTATACAAACCTTAAAAACCGGAAATTACTATATATATAATAGCCTTTATCAATAACCAAATCAATATCTCATAAACCATATATATATAACTTTACAAAACCATAGAAAAACATTTCAAAAATAATTTTATATATTTACCGCGGTGCATGTATATAATTTTCTATCCTATGGTCAAGTGATACGGATGTTTATCATTTCAATCCGCAATTAAAAATGAAAAAAAAAGCGGTTATATATCATTTCAAACCGCAATCCCGAATGAATGAAATGCATAGCAACTTGCAATTAATAAAATTAATCATCCATTCATCCATCAAATCATACATCCATTTATCACAGTCATCATCCAATTTCAAACAATCATCAATACATAACAGGTGATAAATAATGGTATCAATTATCAGTTTATACTCAAAATAAATTTAATAACTGTTAATTGGCAGAGTATATGCAAAAATAAACGTAAATTTAACTGGCAGTTAATATGAAAATTTAACATAACTATGGCTGGCAGTTAATATGCAATTAAATAAATTCTAACTGTCAAATTTATGAAATAAATAAAATTAATTAACAGTTATATTAAATGAATGCGATTTATCAGAGATAATGAATAAAACATGCCAAACAGTCATAAATAAATTTCTACTCATATCTAAAATTAATTTAACAAACACAAGAAATTTTAGAAATTGTGAGTGGGTTAAAACACTCACCTTTTGAATTTAAATCGAATTTAAATCCGATTTAAACCCAAAAATTCGACGGTCTCCAAATCTGTCCAAAACAGCGTCAAAAAATCTGGAATTTAATTACGATCCTAACAAAAAAAATCGCGCATGAAACGAAGTTCGTATGTGGAAGTTAAATGTATTAACGCGTTTGAAAAATCAAAATTAAATTAAATTCAAACAAAATAAACCTACCTATTACCACCTGCCACGTCAGCGTTTCCTGCGCACCCCTAGTGACTAATCTCACCAAACCCATGTTCCAATTTCGCAAATAGATGAAGAAATCAAAAAGCCCCAATTCAACCTTTTGGGTTTCGAATTTTACACATTTGACCGTGATTTCTGGTTGACTCAAGCGACTATTGCAAAAACAAAGACTGCGCTTAGATCCGTAGATGAAAACTACAACATAATTTTTGAAATTTTCTGAGAACTTTGAATTTTATTTGATTTTTGAATAGAATTGGATCTGAAATTTGCATCCATTTAGGAAGAGAAAGAATTGAAGAAAATGAACGCACAAATAAAAGAGAATAGATGGAGGCTAGGGTTTATATAGATAGGTTAGAATTAGAGTAGATGGATCTGATAAACAAACGCGCTAAACGATAATTTAAATTAACGTAATAATTACAAATCACCATACTATGAAGACATTTACATTATTTCCCATTTATTACTTTATTTAACACAACCCTTAATTTACATCTATTGCAATGTTTTCAAATTTAATTGAATGAACTAATTATATCACTCCTAATAATTGTTGTAAGACTCTAAATCCCACATTTGTAAGTATATATTATTTCCACTCAAATATTATAGATATATACAGAGTATAGGTTTCCATTAAATCATTATTTATTATATATATTCAAATTAACTAAATTCACTATTGAAGTCCGTTTATATTTATTACCAAATATCCATTTACCTTTCCCAATAAATTTGAATCCCATTCATTTAATATAACAAATCAAATTTCCATTCACACCTTATTATCAACCCACAATTTATTGCAATTCATTATCTTAGATAGATTTTATACAATTAATATCAACTTTACATTAAATTTCTATCCAATGAATATTTATTCATTAATCAATTCAATGTTTACTTTTCTTTCCCTCTATTTGATACTTAACCTAGTATACATTTAATGGGTAAACATAACATTGAATTATAATGCATTTCTCATGCATGCTTCATTTCATATAAATTCCTCTTTATTAACCAAGTCACATTAACAAAACAAATAATTTTTTTTTATTTCAATCGATTACCAGTCTAGACTTAATATATTAAATAAACGGTTAACCTAAAACGATTGTTACCCCTTTAGCATTAAAATTCACTTACGACTATTATTAACACAATGTTGCCATTTGATATATATATATATTTAAATAAATTATATGAATGGGTAAAACTTTAAAAATTATCTTACCTGCAAATTTACTCACAAATGTCCTAAATTACCAACTTGTAATTTATTTTTAATTACTATATTTGCATTGATTATATCAAGTTGAGATTTAATACGTATTATTTCCTCAAATAAATAAATCTTTGGATTTAAATTCCTAAAACCATAAATTATGTCCTACCATAAATCTATGCTTTTATTATTTTACGTTCACACTCCAGTTACTCTATAATAAATCACCAAGTAACGATATCCTAAACCAACATTAATTTATATATCAATCCTTATAACTCAATAAATTTGTCAAATATGAATAACCTTAACAATACTTACACATATTATCTTACTTACAATAATGTAATATTAAACGTTGAATTTCATTTAGTTTTCAATACTTCAATTTAATTAATAAATACTGCTCCTATACTTAAATCTATATTAACAAATCGTTAGATTTGGATCGATAGAAATCGGTTTACCAAAGCGTACGTACACATTACGTAAATAAACAACTATATAAATTTGCCACCTATTAGCTCTAAATTTTATTCTTAAGTTTGTTACCTATCAATTTAGATTATACTTCCATCTATAATGCAAATCCAAATCTCCTCTAACTGCATAAATTAGGGCAATTTATTGCAATTGATTTCTCATTAAACTTCATAAATTAACAAATTGAAACCTAAATAAAAACGTTTATTTATTTAAAAATCTTGTTGTTTATTTGAATTGACCATTTACGGATATAATTTACATTGTTCTCCAATTATTACTTAAATACATCACCCAACATTAAATCTATATTCAATACAATTTGTTACCATAATTAATTTAACGAAAATAATTACGCCCTTAAAATTTCTCTTCATTCATTAATTGCTAATTGTTATTCAATTAAACCAATTCATTTGATTTCCCTATTATGCATCAATTATAAACCCATCATCTTAAAGGTGATGTCTATATTTTATACTATAAATTTGCCCTTTTATATTCCAATATCAATGAATGCTCACATACAAATTTAGATCTTAACTCCAATTAATTATTCCATTGATTTATTAACTTTAATTACTGCAATTCATTGTCTTACATAAATTTGAATCTATTTCCAAATTTTCACTATTCCAATTAATTGAAATATAAAATTAAATTTGTAAAATTTTAATTACCCTTGATCCATCAAATTTCAACATTCTCTTTCATGTAAAAAAATAAGATTTCTGTTTCTTCCTAAATTTAAATTAGAAATCCTATAATTTAATTCATTTTAAACATCGAATTTACACCGGTTGTTACATTATTGTACACTGCAAAATATTTCTTTTTCAATTTTATTGCGTCAGTGTTTATTTTTAGATAGCTCAAATACTGGATTCAGGCCGGAACAAAGTTGAAGATCAATATGAGTGTTGAGTGAATATGTAGTGAGGTGACATTGTAAATTGAAAAATGCGTTGTAATTGAAATTGTTTTTTAATTAAAAATGCATAAATGTAGTAAGAGCTCAAAATTGTATTATGCAAATTTGTAATAAAATATCTATTTGAATAAAATATTTGTTTAAATATGAATTTCGAGTAATTAATTTTATTCATCAAATATTTATTTAATTATGTGAAAAATAAAATAGTATAATAACAAATACATTTAAACGAATATATATATATATATATATATATATATTATCATCAAACAAAAATCATATACTAGCACACTAGCATATTCTACAATCTCCCCCTTTTGATGATAACAAACATATATCAAGATTTTGACTCTATTAAATGTATTTGATTTTCATGAGTTCTATTAGCTCTCCCTATAATAAAGCTCCCCCTACACAGATGCGTGTAGTTAAGACTGAAAAATTAATTAAAAATAACTTCGAATAAAAAACACTCTCGAATATTACTAAGAATATTGCTCAAAAATCAAAATCTTAACCTCTTTCCCCCTTTAGTTATCATCAAAAGTAATAATTGTAATTGAAATAGCTACGATTTTGATTAAAAATATAAATCAAATCAAGAGGGAAATATTAATTTCAAATTCCAATTAATCAAACAAAAATCATAATATTTTATTAATTAGAAACAAACTCCACTTTGGAGAAATGGTGGGATTATGGAAAATTTTATATAGTGACAAGAGTTTGATATTTTCAATAAAGGAATAATTTGTGCATTTTCTCTTTTCAAATATTATACAAAAAAGTGAAGCACTTTCTAACCATGCATAACCATTAGGAATTTTAAATGAGGTTAGTAGTTACCTTTTTTTTAAAAAAAGTCAAGTATTTTCTAACCATGCATAACCGTGAGGACATTTAAATGAGATTAGAATATACTTGATATTCATCCCTTTCTTATATGCGTCCAATCCATGCATAACCATGAAGACTTTTAAATGAGAATGGAAGCCCATATATAGAAATTCAAGTAATTCACCCTTGCATAACGATGAGGACTTTTAAATGAGAGTGAATACTTTAGGATATAATTATTTTTAAAAAAAATTCCCTTATTTTGAAATACCAAATTCTACACACTATATTATAATGTATGGATTGATAGAAGGGTGAAAGTGATAGAAGTGATCATGAAATAAGTACTAAGCTAAAAATATTATAATTTTTTTTTAATTTTCATTAAATTATAAAATTATACTTTCTCTTGTTATGAAATATAATTTAATCATTATCCATCACTTTTCAAGCACTATAATAATTTTGATGAGTTCCAAAAGAATCAATTAGTCAATGAGTATCTTTTCGAGAGTAAATCTCTTACCAAACTAAATTAGAGTATTTTTAACATGATGAAAACCCAAGTTTCAAAAAATTAAAATAAGCGAAAATCAATTTTTAGTAGGAGTTTTTGTGAAAATGACTTCTAGTTGAAAATTAATATAAATAATTAAATAATTGCAAGTATGATTTCAACATGAGATGATATCAGATACCACTTGTATTGGAGATATTCATGGTGATATATAGTGCTATATAAGAAAAAAGTATACTCCTCAACCCTTGAATTGTTTTTTGAAAATTTCAGCATGTCCATTTATATCAAGCACAAGTAAAGTAATCTAAATTGAGCAAAAAACACACATTCAAAAAATTCGTCAAAGCAGTTTTTCATGACATTCCAAAGTGAACCAATAAAAACTAAAAACAGAAAAGTTGTAGCTTTGTCGGTCAGCTTTCTAGAGCTTCAAGAATTTCGATAATCAAAGTTGAGATGTTCAAGATATGGCAGAAATACTTCAACAATGTCGATGTGAACAAAATTGAGTTAAGAGATCATACCTCACTTTCCTTCAATTCTGTAATATTCGAAATGCGATGATCTCCATCTAAACTTTTTGGGCAAAGGAACATTTAAATTTTAGTTTATCAATCACCTAGAACAACTCATACCCAATTATGTGTTTAAATTTTAGAGAAGGCAAGTGGTCTAACTAAGAATGTAGGACCACTATTATTATCTATTGAAATCTTTGGTATCCAAATTTGTCTACTTAACAAACCGTTAGCATCTATAGTTGTACCTTTGAAAATCCAAATTTGTTTAAATTTCAAACCATTTATATTCATATCTTTTGGAATCCATATTTGTTTAACGGTTTTGTGTTTGTAAATATTCCGACAATTATTCTTTCCATATCCAATATTTTCACATTTTACGCATTTGGGTATCACACTTTCCCCCCTTAACAGTGTTATTAGTCGTTAGTTCATTTTTAACACTTTGTAAATCCAAATCCTTTCCTTTTATTCTTGAAGAGTTGATTTTGTAAAAGCATATTAAATGATTTTTCTCTAGTGAAAAATTTCCGAGTGATCAACTCAAGTTTATTAACTTTGGATTTTAAAAGTTTATTTTCATTCATTATCTTCGAACAACAACTAATGGTACCATCTCTCTTTCAAGATTATTCATTTTCGGTCCCATATTTTCATTTTGAAGCTCGCTAATTCTAGTTTCAATTTCTAGCATCTCAGTTCCAAAGAGTTGGAATTTTTTAAATTCAAAATTTTCAATCTCCTTTTCAAATTCTTGATTTAAGCGAATAATTTCAAATTTGCTCAAAATCACATTTTCTTTTTCAAGGGTTTTGAAATTTTCATTGACCTCATTTAATTTCTTTTCAAAAATCGCACGTTATAACTTTCCAACCTCTTGAAACTATCTAACTCATTTTGCAAAATATTATTTTTATAAATCAACTAGTTTCGTTCTTCTCCCAAATTAAAATTTCGTTTTCTAAGTTTTTAAAGTTTACATGAAAACATGCAAATTCTTTTTCATAGTTCAAACACCTTTTGTAATTAGAATTTTTGTTTTTCTTAATATTCTTAAGCTCATTTTCCAAATCATTATTTTTTTGACGTAGTTTAGATTGTTCCCTTTTCAGCTTATTATTTTTCATCTCAAGAGATGCATTATTTTCCATTAATTTTCGACACAAGAGAACTAAATTATGAAATGAAAGATCACTTGTGTCATCAGCTATTATATCTTCATCACTATTGTTTTTTGCAAATCCCGTCAAGCACGTTTCTTCAACTGAGTCGATTGTGGGGGATTTCTCACAATTGTTGACTTCTGCACCATATATTGCATCAAAAGTATTCCAGATTTCCTGTGCACTTTCACATTGAGAGATATAGTTAAATTTATCTTGATTAATATGAGAATATAGTATATGCATAGCAAGAGCATTAATCGAAATATTTTTCTTGTCTACTATATCTTACTCATTTTTAATAATATCCTAACATTTAGAATTAACAGACTTTAAATAAAATTCCATTTTTAATTTCCAATTTAAAAAATCCGTTCCATCAAAAATAGGGAGAATAATACTGGATTGACTATCGCTAGATTTGCAACTAGGGTTAGACATCCTTGCTACTAACCTGCTCTGATACCACTTGTAGGATCGTTTTCACCATAGAGGGAGGAGAGTGAATAGGGTGATACTAATAATAATAAAAAATAATCCAAAAATAAAAATAATCATAGATAATAATGCAGAAGAGATTACACATAAATTTATCTAGCTTTGGCAAAACCCTACCTGCGTGCTGCCTCCAAGGTTTCTACAAGAAATTTATAAGTAGTCAGGCGTTTACACATGTAAACTTACGACACCCGCTAATGACTAACCTAACTCTGTGCTAAAAACCCTACCACAACTCAGCCACTGAGTTGCTAATTCTCGAACGACACCACCATAATTCATAACCTAGTCACACGACTAGAGAGTTACATAATTTTGAAAAGGAAAATTGTAAAATAAATAAAATAAACTAAAAAACCCTATTTTTTAAATTTGAAGCCCAATATAATATTAAAGATCGGCCCACAAATAATTAGAGAAAAACTATCACCCCTTTATTTTATTTCGTTACTTCACTTCAGCCGATTTGCTGTGTTTCTCTTTCAAAATTAGGGTTTTGTTGATTTCCTTGAAGCCGCCGCTTGATCTTTTGCTTCGATTGAAGTATGCGTTTGCTTTGGATTGCTTCTTTGTTTGCCTTCGGCTGCTCCAATTGTCGAGTTCGACTGAATGATAAAAAAATGGTATATGATATTTCCCTTTTTCGATTTTGATTATACTCGACTTCGATTCAAGTTCTGGATTGTTTTCTGTGATTCGTTCTAAGTATTCTCTCTGATTTTGTCTTGATCACGAATGCTTCTATGCCGATGATGTGATTGGGTTATATATGGATTAAAACTCCTATATTTACATTCATATAATTTGTTTTGAATTCTTCACTTTATTTACTTTGCCGTTCGAATTTGCTTGAACGATGTGATGAATTCTTGACTTGTTCATGTTACTGTACATTTCGAATTTTCTTTGAGTCGGTTCTTATGACTTTGGTATTTGAATTTTCTAACTTTGAGATAAAACTTGACTTTAACTTGTTCAACTCCTGAGTTGTTGGATTCGTGTACTTTCATCTTGCATCTGGTAATTTTCTATGGCTTGATTTTCTTTGTTTATTGACCGATGTTCACTATTATATTATGTTGCTTCACTGTTATTTACGATTTTTGAACACTGCCTTGATTTTTCTATAACTTGATCACTGTGTTCCTTTATTTGGCCTTTGTTGACTGGTTCATTGAACTGATATATGTGTATACATATATATGCATATGTGTATGCATGTATATGTACTTCATGTTGTCTCTGGAGTAGTTCTTGTAATTTGGTTTCTTTGTCTGATTACATTGTGTGGTGGCCTTCATTGCTTTGAATTGAACTCATGGGTCCTGTTAGCATGGTCTGGTTTGTGTTTTCATGTTAGCATGGTCTGTTTTGTGTTTTCATGTTATCTGGTTCAATATGTTGGAGTGTGGTCTTCATATGAACATGTCTGGTTTCTTTGAGTCTGCACTCTGGTTGTTCATGCCCCTGACCTGATATATGTGTATGTACTTATATGCATATGTGCATACATATGTCACTTTTCTTATTGGAGTCTAAATGCTTTGACATTGGCATGTATCTGGTCTACTATCATATGTTCTCTTCTGGTGCTTTTGTATTCTCTGAAATATATATATGAGGTCTGGTTGCTTTGTTATCATGGTCTCGTTGAAGTGTGATCTGGTTGATACCTGTGTCTGAATGCATTGAGTCAAATAAACCTAGTCTATTGGGTTTGTTCTGTGGTTCCACTTGTGTTTACACACGCTTATGAATCTGGTCTTGTATTTGTGGTGTATGTGTTCATATGAGCATTTTTGAAGCTCTGAGACTTTGTTTGTGCATGTCTGATCTGGATTCACTTGTTGGTTTACCACTTTGTCATGTTGTATGTTGTAAGGCTGGTGTGTGTTCTGAACTTTGGTCTTCATTGATTTTGTTCTACTGGCTTCACTCTAAGTCTGGTTGTGTTGACACATTTTTCTTGTGCACTTGTTACCGATTTGAGTTCATATGTGTTCACTTCAATCTTGTGTATTTCTGGTAGCATTGTGAATTCTGGTTGCATGCCTACCATGTTTGATTGCTTTGTATTACTTGAATTCGAATGGTTCACTTTAGTTTTGTATTGTTCAAAATTTGGTTCCTTGCAATGCTTTGAGTCATATTTGAAATGATTCATGTGCTCACTTGTATTCTGAACTGTTTTCATTTTGTTTCTTTGCACCTGTGTTGAATCCAGACTCGGTTTGACCTTGTGCTCACATGTCCCTACGATTTTAACAAGCAAGTGTATATCGGTGTGCACGGCTTTGTGGCATGTACAGTGATAAACTGTGATGTCACAAGTTGTTCATGTATGATGAATAAAAAGAAAACGAAGATGAACAACCCTAATAACTAAGGCAAACAATATTTTCGAACACATACTTCATTGTACACTGCAAAATATTTCTTTTTCAATTTTATTGCGTCAGTATTTATTTTGCAGATAGCTCAGATGCCGAATTCAGACTGGAACAAAGTTGAAGATCAAATATGAGTGTTGAGTGCATATGTAGTGAGGTAACATTGTAAATTGAAAAATGTAATGTAATTGAAATTGTATTGTAATTGAAATTGTATTGTAATAGAAAATGTATAAATGTAGTGAGAGTTTAAAATTGTATTGTTCAAATTTGTAATAAAATATTTGTTTGAATAAAATATTTGTTTAAATATGAATTCTGAGTTATTTATTTTATTCAAGAAATATTTATTTAATTATGTGAAAAGTAATATAGTACAACAACAAATACATTTAAACGAATATATATATATATATATATATATATATATATGTTTATTATCATCAAACAAAAATCATATACTAGTACACTAGCATATTCTACATAAATGTATTTTCAAATATTGGTTAGCATTATAGTAAAGAGAGTTGTAAAATCGACATACATTTTAAGAAAAATAGTGAATATATGCAATAATGACCAAAGAGATGTAAGTCATCTTATAAGTTTAGTGTAGAATTGAAGATTAAGATGTGTGACTAGATATGGATTTTATTCACTATCCGAAATCTCCATGTTTACCGCGTAAGCTTCGTTTTCTTTTTTGATTAACGGATTTCCATAATCGACGCACTTTAACCCCGGTTAAGCACTAATTAGTATCGTACACCAAATTTGATAGTAGCACAAAATGTCGAATCCTCCTTTCTATATGGTATATAGAGAAGTTTGTTTCGGCTTTAAGACATTATCTTTAAACTATACCATCATTATTTGTAATTTTTCTATATTTTAAAATAAGTAAAGTGCTTATTTCTAGGATATTGTTTTTATCATGTTCGTGTGATTTGAAACGAAGTGATATTTAAATAGTGGAGTATGTGGTTGAAAATTGGAGTTACTTCATATCTTACTTAGAGCATTCTGTATGTATATGTAATGTTCTAATATGAACTTTGTTTTGATTTTCATACCAACCCAAACTTAGAGGTACCAGATGTTTTGAATCTTGGTCAGGTTCTTGCTATTAGATGACTAACTACTGCTACCCCCGTAGCAAGCTTTCCATGTTTGATGCATCTTATCCATATTGTAATATTAACTAAGTATCAATACTCAAATAGTACCACATTTGGGTGTCGTTATGAGGGATGGGGTTTCACTACTACGAAAGATGTGAAATAACTACGAAAATTTCCGTTGCTATTGCGACGACTAAAAGACGGAGTGTTGACGGCGTCAAAAAGTCGTAAAGTCAGAAAATGGCGTTGGAACAGCATCGAAAAACACTGATGCCTTTTCAACGCCATTTATTTACCCGATAAAAATAACAATGGCATCGAAAAATACCGACACCATTTCAATGCCTTTATTATTTTTGTGCAATAAATATTTGATGCCTTCTTCGTACTCTAAAATAAACCCACTAAGAAAAAATACCCATTTTATAATGGGCTATACTCGTTGTAATATGGGTTTCGCAATGTACTAGCGTCCATCATATTATGCGATGTTGTAATAGATCGAAAAGATTTAAGCCCGTTGTAGTAAACATTTTTTACAATGATCCACAGCAGTTGCAATACGGTCTTTTGCAACTGGTTTTGCTCGTTGCAATATTATTTTTCACAATTGTTTTTTTCTGTTACAATATGGTATTTTACTACTGTCTTTGCCCATTGTTAAAAAATTCAAATGAGAAAAAAATATATAAATACTATTACATTGCACTCATAAATTTAAAATTAATTTGCTATTGAAACCAAAATATTGTATCAATAACAAACATATTCATTCATATCTAATAAAAATAACAAAAAAGATTTATATTTCTAAATGCAAAAAATATTCATGTATTCTTAATCTCTTATAATATAGAACCTATAGAACAAATACATATACCTACCAATACAATGGAAATACATATACCCACCACCTGAAACTTTCCTCACCTCCTCATCCTCGGTCAACATGCTATCATGACCAAAACATGTCATGTTCAACACCCTATCGCCTAGTCCTTCCACTTCAATCACTCAATACCTAACTCTTTGCCTCGCTCAACCAACACACACCCTAGCAATTCAAGCATCAACACCTTGGTATCTTGACCTGTAGCTCCAGCACAAATAGTGCACTTCTCATCACATCATTGATCTTGCCCCTGCTCACATTAATTCTCCCCATGTAGCTCCATCACTAGCTCCTACATCTAGTCAGCTTGCTGCTTGTAGATTCACAACTGCTCTATCCACGGACTTGTCCATGCAATACATTCTGCTTTTGCTATCCTGTTCCGGCTGCACTTATCTATCTCGTCTTCTCCCTTTGCTGAACTATCCACTTGCCTCCCGTGATTCAACAAACAACTGCCTCTTCTTGCCCTCCCAACGCCTTACCCGGCATGTGAGTCGCTTTAAAATCTGATCGATAATCTTATAAAGTAATTATCAGTTGCAAAGTTAAAATATTGTTCAGACTTGATTTGTTTAAAAGAATGCAAAGGAGACACTAGATGGAATGAGAAATTTTACTAACTTAAAATATCATGTAAATATGGTTAGGCTGATGGTGTAGGTCATAAAACTGCATCATGAATGTAGCATTATTAAGATGACGTTTAAAATTTATGATACAATGGACATACTTAGAAGAAGATAATAAGGAATTGCAAACAAATGCTAAAGTTCACGTGCTACTTAATCATTGTTTAGAATAGTGTTTGAAAATAACTTAAAAATGAGTCACTAATAGTAGATATCAAACCCAAACCAAGTGTTAGCACCAAAATTGGTCACTAACACCCATAGAATTTCATGGACATCAGAGAATTAATGGAATCTAGAGAACAAAGCATAAAAGTAAACTAACACAAAGATTTTATAGTGGTTCGGCAATCTCGGCCGACATCCACTTCAAATTTCATTCATTCTTCACTTGATTACAATTATATGAGTTGTTCGATTGACTAGAATCCATTGATACAAGTTTATAACAAAAATAGCCATGACAGAGTATTTGGAGTAGGAAGAAGAAGATGATGAAGTCCCCCTAAAAACAGAGAGCAAGGGAGATCCTAAAAATGGCCCATACCCCTGTATTTATAGACGAAGGTAGCCTTCAGCTTAACTGACAATCTGACTTCTTTAAGCCTGCACCCCTTTGGCCACTTGGACCCACCATAAAAAAAGCTCAGCCCAACACACTATGCTGATCTCACTTATACACTCTTCAACTTATCAAACATCTATGCCGACACCTATTCCACCAAGCTAACCTTCAACATTCTGACATCCTGTATCACCTATCCGTTGATCTTATTTGCCCTGGACTGGATATAACTGTTCGGATATCATGCTCTGCTCATATTATTGTCATCTCATGGCCATATTTCTCATCAATAGTCAAGTCTGGTCCTCGTAATCACCTTTGTGTAGCCGGGCCAGAAGGCCAGATAACATTTGCCCCCCAAAATATGTCTCATTGCGTACATGACGTGCTTTGAATCGAAATAAGTTAAAGTCTCCATAACGAAATCCATCATGTTCCCTAAATAGTCATTATCCTTCAATTTCATCTTCCCAAAGTGTCGTATCCCTCTTTGGTTGTCTGACGCTTGGTCGATTCTCAATAGTATAAATCCAAGATTGCATTCGATCAGTGGTCATCTGTGTCCGATTCTACATGACTAGTAAGCTTTAGTTGTCTAATCTAGTCTTTTCTTTAATAACTCTAAGCGAAAAATTAATTTCTATCGATTTCAAGAAATCGAATTTTTTGTATATACACATTCGCGTTTGGGGTACATGTTCTTACCTTTGGCTCTCGGATGCATTTTATGTGCTCATAAATCATCACCAATTCCATCTAGTTTAATTGCAATTCCATTGCAGTTCCTTGTTTGTTTATTTTTTTTGAAATAAGGGTTAACACTCGATGAGAGGGAACTTCAAGTTCTACATAGATGACTAACTCAGAGCCATAAGCAAAGGTGAACGGAGTATGACAAGTTGCGGACCCGCACTAGTTCTGCAAGACAATAATGCTACTGGCATCTTATTCACATATTTACCTCTAGCCTTTTCTAAACCTCTTTTTAGAATAGACTTTATGATTTTGTTCACAGCTTCAACCTATCCACTTGCTTGAGGGCGAGCAAATACCACAAATTTCTTTTCAATATGATGCCGGCAGTAGAAGTTTTGAAATTTAGCGTTGTCGAATTGGGCTTCATTACCAGTTATAATGGTTTGTGGAAGGTCATAAGGGCAGATAACGTTACGGACAATAAAGTTGATTATTTTCTTCTTGGTCGTGGTTAAAAGTTCTTCATCTACCGATTTGGTGAAGTAATCAACTGCTATGATGGCGTATTTCACACCACCTTTAGGATCGGTAAGAAGATGATGATGTCATTTCCCCAAGTGGCAAACGACTATGGACTAGCCATTTGAGTAGTTTCCATTGGCCGGGCTTTCGGATTTTTTGCAAACATCTTGCACTCGTCGCATTATCTAGCATGATCAAACACATCCTGATTGATAGTTGGCTAGTAATACTCGTAGCACAGGATTTTCTTTGTCAGGGTTTGCCCTCTGGTTTGATCGCTGCATTTTTCTTCGTGAACTTCTCTGAAGACTTGTTTGATTTCATCATGGGTGATACATCGAGTCATAGAAATGGATGAACTCCTTTCTACACATGACTCCTTCTTGGATGATTTGGAGTGAAGCTTTGACGAGGATATGTCGTTTTCCATTCCTTCGTTCAGTAAGAACTCCTCATTGTACATAGTCTTTGATAGGAGTCGACCGCGACCCCTTTTCTGGCTCTGTTTCCAAGATCTAGCCGATCTCCATCCGTCAATGCTAGGAATATTAAGTATTTCAAATGAAACAAAGTATATCCATTGCACGTCCTTGAAACTGGCCAGCCTGGCCCATGACTTGACTCTTTTCATTTCGTTCATTGAGATGTGTGTAATGATGTAACATGTGAAGTTGGCTAGTAACTCTTGGAACTGGCCGAGATAAGGAGCAAGACAATGCCCCTCGGTAAGATTAACTTCCTAACTTTGCATGCTGCCAATCAGGAATCACAAAAGATATGTAAAGTTTCCACTCCAAGTTCTCTAGTAAGTTTGAGGCTGGCGGTCGAGGCTTCATACTAAGCATCGTTGTTTGTTACACAGGAATCGAGTTTCAGGACGTAGCAGATCGATCGTTCCTTAAGATTCATTAACACGAATCCTGTGCCGTAACATGATCATTAGATGCTTCATCCGCGTACATTTTCCATCTATTGGTTGGTTCTTCACTACTCTTCGAGTAACCGTCTGATGTAGTGAATTTAGATATGAGATCTACTGATTTCCATCCTTGGATAGCCCTTCGAGGGAAACAAGTGATATCGGATTGGCTTAATTTGATATTCTATTTAAGTAGTCTTTCAGACGTCTCAAGTCGTTTTATGCATAGACGCTAATGGGGTGAGCCTAAAAGTAAGAGTGGAGCTTTCATGATGAAATCAATAGACATTACGCTAGCTTTTGTAGCTTTGGGTCGATATCCAATGCATGGCTCGCGATAGTCGGTGAAATCACACATGCATGTCATAATGGGTTCAAGGGAACATATCATCATTTATTCAGAAAAATCCAACTAATCCTTTTACCATCATTGCATTGGGCTGTGATCCGATATTCAGCACCCAGAAAGGGTCGCCATGGCTGGCCGTAATATCAACTGTCAACTTAGCGGGTGCAATCTCGGATTCTTTGAGTTCAGATATAACTATTTTGCATAACATCCAATGTGAAATATGGTTGGTATGGTCAATGTTGATGGTTGCTCTAGTCGAATTCTAGAGTCTTATCATGAGTTACTAAGTGTGATAGTGAAGGGCTTTGAATGCTCTTATCGATTATCTGCAAATGGCCAAAGATCAGGCTTAGAAGCATGTTGAAGAAAATGTCGAGTAAGGGTAAGCCTTGAGTTGCGTGAAGCTGCATAGTCGGGTCTTGCTTTGAGTTTGGAATTGTTTGTATATTCGAGTAATGCACTTTCCATTCAACGCATTCATAATCTTTTATCCGTCCTTCGGGTTGGAGTGATAGTCAGTTGCCAACGAGCTTAGGCATCGATTTAATAATTCTATCGCTAGGCATTCTTTCAGTCGTAGTCTTGAATAGTTGTAAATACTATATATAAGTTTCAATATTGAGTTATCATAGCCAGTCTTTTGATGATCATGCTTTTGCTACCAGTCTCGGGTTGACAAATATAATGCATGGATGGTTGAGTCTCGTCCTAGCTATGTTTATACTCCCACCAAAACTCCAAAGACATAGAGTTGATCGGTGAATAGTCGATTCACATTTGTTCTGTTTCTCGCTCGTGCCCCCAAGTCTGGGGTATATACTAATAAATAAGAAGGCCAGCCATGCCACTCTATCTTTACTCTCTTTCCCGTTAAATCATGGGCCGAGTCTCGCCTATCCTGTATTGTATTGTGATTTTTCATTTCAAGGGGAATACTGCGATGCATTTTCAGTTCATGGGCGTAAGTTGGGTACTAGACAGTCAACTACGTCCACTTTGGTTCATGTTCTGTAATCAGGTCTCATAGTAAAGTTGGCTCAAGAGCAGTCGGGTCATGTTCATCCAGTTTAATACTCCTCCTAACGGATCGAAGGGTGGTGCTGGAGAATTAATGACTAAGTCTTTGTGGTTTACTCTCCTTTCCACACTCTGGTGGTCACAGTTTTTCAAGGGACACTCGGGTCACACTCGTATATGCTTGGTGCGGATCGACATTGACTCCCGATCTGAGGTATGATATAGTCGGTCGCCCGTAGCTTTAGATGCCGTTTCAATTGGCTCTGTATTGAGGCTTCCTTGCGATCGTTGCCTTAAGTTGTAAAGAACGCCAAGCTAAAGCTACAATGAGCTGTCGTATTTAGCTTTTAGTCATTTGCACTCTTGCTCCTAGCATTGATTTGGCCAGGCCGCAAGTCGGATGGTCGAACTCCATCCTTAGCAAGTTAATACTCCTCCCGTCGATTTCAGGACAAAGTTTGCGGAATAGAGAACGGTCCGAATCCACTCCTCTATTTATCGATGTTTATATGCCACTCTGCATTCGAATGACTTAGATTTATTCTTCCCCCAGTTGACTTGCGCCCAATTTGTGTTCATGCTTTGGTCCACGCTCCAGGGACTTAGAGATTTGTCGAACAGTTTATGCTCTAGTCCACAGTTTGGGACGTAAAGATTTTCGTCAAGTCGTTTATACTCTAATCCACGCTCTGGGGACTCAGAGTACTCTTGTCCGCTTCAGGGACTTAGAGATTTATCTCAAATCGCTTATACTCTAATCCGCACTCCAGGGGCTCAGAGTACTATAGCCCGTGCTCCGGGGGCTTCGATATTTTTTAAATCGTTTATACTCTAGTTCGTACTCCGGGGGTTCCGATTACTCTAGTCCACTTTAGGGACTTAGAGACTTTTCACAAATCGTTTATACTCTAATCCGCATTCCGGGGGCTCAGAGTACTCTAGCCCATGCTCCGGGGACTTAGAGATTTTTTAAATCATTTATACTCTGGTCCGTGCACTGGGGACTTAGAGGTTTTCATCAATTCATTTATACTCTAGTCCGTGCTCTGGGTACTCAGAGTACTCTAGCCCGCTTAAGGGACTTAGAGATATTTCTCAAGTCGTTTATACTCTAGTCCATGCTTTGAGGACCCAGAGTACTCTAGTCCGCTTTAGGGAATCAGAGATTTTTCTCAAGTCGTTTATACTCTGGTCCGTGCTCTGGGGACTCAAAGTACTCTAGTCCGCTTCAGGGACGTAGAGATTTTTCTCAAGTTGTTCATACTCTGGTCCGTGTTTTGGGGACTTAGAGTACTCTAGTCCGCTTCAAGGACTTAGAGATTTTTCTCAAGTCGTTTATACTCTAGTCTGTGCTCTGGGGACTCAGAGTAATCTAGTCCGCTTCAGGGACTTAGATATTTTTCTCAAGTCGTTATACTCTGGTCCACACTCTGAGGGCTCAGAGTACTCTAGCTTGTGCTCCGAGGACTTAGAGATCTTTTAAATCGTTTATACTCTGGTCTGCACTCCGGGGACTCAGAGTACTCTATTCTTCTTTAGGGACTCAGAGATTTTTCTCAAGTCATTTATACTCTGGTCCGCGCTCTGGGGACTCAGAGTACTCTAGTCTGCTTGAGGGACTTAGAGATTTTTCTCAAGTCGTTTATACTCTGGTTTGTGCTTTGGGACTTAGAGTACTCTAGTCCTCTTCAGGGACTTAGAGATTTTTCTCAAGTCGTTTATACTTTGGTCCGCGCTCTAGGGACTCAGAGTACTCTTGTCCGCTTTAGGGACTTAGAGATTTTTCTCAAGTCGTTTATACTCTGGTCTATGCTCTGGGGACTCAGAGTACTCTAGTCCGCTTAAGGGACTTAGAGATTTTTCTCAAGTCGTTTATACTCTGCTCCACGCTTTGGGACTCTGAGTACTCTAGTCCGCTTCAGCGACTTAGAGATTTTTCTCAACTCGTTTATACTCTGATCCGCGCTCTGGGGACTCAACGTACTCTTGTCCGCTTTAGGGATTTAGAGATTTTCTTCAATTCATTTATACTCTAGTCCACCCTCTGGGGACTCAGGGAACTCTAGTCCGCTTTAGGGACTTAGAGATTTTTGTTGAGAGCAGTCGTATTTCCACCCGTTTGATTTATATTTCATTTACCATATCGAGGCTAATGTTGTAGAATGAACCGCGTATTCTCATGGAATAGGAATCTACCCCCAGCATCAAGGACGAAACTTAAAAATTGGATGGTCGATTCTCGTCCGCTTGATGATTGTAGCTCTTCCAATCAAGTCAAGGAAGGAGGTATATGATAGATGGTTGGATCACATCCATGCCGGGGTTGGATAATCAAGTCTCGCACAATTTGTTTCGTATCTCTTTCTAGAAAACGAGGATAATGGATTATTGAGTAGACAAACTAAGTTTCATATGTTCCAAGGTGCAGTCGTATCCACGTATTGAGTGCTGTGCAGTTAAAGCACTCGACAGATTCGAAGCGGTGGAGGTGCAAAAAGTCATAGCGGGGATACAGCGAGGATATAGCGGAATATAGCGGATGGCTCTAAAATAGCATATAAAACTCGTACTTAATGTTTCTACAAATATATAAATGGTAATTAAATAAAAAATTATCATTCAATTGAATTATAATTAATACATAAATAATTTTAAAAAAAAAACATGCGCGAATATACTTTAAATAAACGTAAAACTGTTATATAACATAATTGAATTTAGTAGAATATTAGAATATTTTCATTTCTGAAAATATATTAAAAATTAAATCAAATAAATTAGTTTCATAATTTTTATAATGTACAAATGCAATTTTTTAATTCATTTTATTAAAGAAGATATAGCGGAAATAGCAAAATATAGCGGGAATAACGGGATATAGCGGAAATAGCGGGGATTAAAGCGGAAAGGCTATATTTTGGGGCTATATGAAAAAATCATAGCGGTAGAAATCCGCTATGAGATATAGCGGGGTAATAGCGGGGCACTAACTACACAGATTGAGAGCGATGGTTAACGAGTAGGCAGTCCATCACGGCTACTTCAAGTCGGGCTTTCGAACTACCTCTTGTGTTCCGGGTAGGAGTTGATGTGTAGATGATCAAATCACGTCTGCTCTAGTTAGATCCCGGCATCACTGAGCTTTAGGAGAGGCGTATGTATTGTATCGAACTTTACTTTATGACCCAAGGAATGGATGATCGGGCTACATTCATTCCAAGTCTTGCTTAGGCCACCAAATCAAATATGGAGGTCAATGAATGGATGGTCAATCATGTACACTTCGTATAGGGTTCTGACCGTGATGAGCTTTTCCATCTCTAGTCCATAGCTCCAAATTGAAGGCATGTGGTTGATGGTGAGCGGTCAAATCATGCTCGTCTTGATGAAACTCCACAGGTCTGAACATGGTCTGCGTGGATTGGTTGGAAACTGAATCTAAGTACTTGGTCACCTGCATCATTTTGAAAGTAGTCTAGTTCAAGTTGGTCATGTTGGGTTATGTTGGGTATGATTTGGTTGTTATATGATTGTTAGTTGATTGTATATAATTCATTAAGTGTAAATTGAAAGCTATAAATCATTGAAATCAAATCGGAAGTTAAATGAATTGAAATAGAATTTAATTTGATTCAAATTGGAAGTAAACTAATGTAAATATAAATTAGTGAATGTTAACTAATTGAATTGAGAATGAATGTTAGTAAAATCCAACGTTAATGAATCAACTGTGATTAAAATTAAAAACCAAGTGAATAAATATTAATGAGAAGTGAATTTATATTGATTGGTTATGGATTTGTTGGATGATAGTTGGATGATAATTGATTTGGTGGATGCATTTGTTGTTTTGTTGCATTTACTATGTTGGCATGTAGTTGTTATGTTGCTATATGATGTATATTGATATTATTTTCATATATGCATGTTTCTCATGGTTTGTTGAGTTTTAGTAGGTGCGGATCGCGCTTGCTTCGCATTTGGAGCTCGCTTTCGCGCTATATTAGCCGTATATGTTCGCTAATAATATATAATGTACATATCTCGGATTACATACCGTACTTTTATGCTTTTTCCCTGTGGGATGCCTCATCACTTGATGAGATGTATATTTGTGATATATATACTGTCATTTTTTTCTGGATCGAGCCGCGCAAAGGAGACTCTGCTGAAATTTTCCGTAAATCCGGGTGTAAGAATTTTTTTGCAAGTTTTAAATTTTTTTTATAACTTGTTTTGATAACTAACTTTTAAAGTTAGAAAGCCATTCAGAGTAACTTAGTGGAAGCGTAGTTATGACTTTATAGATGGAATTTCATTGTTTTATAAGTTGGTAACTTTGAATAAAATATATCAAATGTTGAATTCCATACTTAGTTCCTTTTTCCTTCTTTTTCCTTTTCGGGGACGAAAAGTTTTGAGTGGAGGAGAGTGTAACGACCCGTAAATTTTCGATAATTAAAATAGCTAAATTTAATAAGATTTCGTGATTTAGTGGAAGAAAAAAATTTGTAATTCGTTTGAAACAATAATTATCCAAGTAGTGAAAAATAAAAGCTACTTAGTGAATGCCTTTGCAATCAATAGTTGAATAGGATAATAAATGTTGAATTCATTGGGTATAATAGAGTAATTGATTGATAAGTAAAATCTATTTAAATCAAATATTGAATATTGAACAGGTAAATTGTTTAAATTAAATATTTAAAACTTATTGAATAATTGAATAACTGTAAAATGAAAATAGTGTTCTAAATTGTGAATTGGTTTTAAAAGTTGAATCTTATAAGTTCAATTTTAATATTCCAAAAGATAATGAATTATTGGATAAGCGAAATTGTTTAAATTTAATATTTGGAATTTATTGAATAATTTAATAATGGGAATTGAATAACCGTATAATGGAAATAGTTGTTCTATAATTTTAATTCGTTTCAAAAGTTAAATTTTTAAGTTCGTTTCGAATATCTCAAAAGATAGTGATTCAAGAATAATAAAATTTGTTTAAATTCAACATTACAAATGTTTGAATAACTAAATTCCGAATTTGATATGATTAATTTGATATTGAAATTTAATATATGAAAACAGATGAATAATTGAAATTTGATTGGATATGATTCAAATTGGTTCCAAAGTGAATATAAGTTATATTGGGATTATAATAGAGTTAATAAGATTTTAAAATTGGAATTTATCGGATAATTGAATAACGGGTTTAATATGATTAAAAATGATTGTAAAATTTTATTTTATCATATTAAAGTTAGAACGATGTTGTAGAAAACCCTACGATCGAAACGCATAGAAATTCGTTTAATCGGTTTAATTTAAATTTGATCGTTTATTTCCGTAACTCGCACATACGATCGAATTAGCTTCCAAAACCTGTTCCATTGTGTCCGGAACGCGGGGTAAACCCTAGAAACGCCGGTCACCGCGCGTAAATCGGAGTTCGGAAAACCCGGGATGAATAGTGTTCGTTATTTTTTTTATAAAAGCTTCTACCTAACTCTCATTTGCAAACCAGAAAGAAAACCCTACGGTTTCTATTCGTAGCCGCCACTAACAGAACCCACGGCCAGAAACGCACTCAATTCATCCCCTCCGATCTTCCAATCCGTCGACATTCACGCGAAACCTTCAACATGAAAGTTGTAGAGCACATCGAGTACTCCACATCCAACGGCTATGATCAAAATCGGAGCCACGGATCGTCGACAATCCTCGTTAGAATGTCCGAAGTTCGCACCCATTTTTAGAGTGATGGAGTTGACCGAGCTCCAGGCGGCTCTGGCCATGGGTGGCTCTGGTGATGGCCGTTCTGATGGTGGTGAAGTGATGGAGTTTCGAGCGACGTGGATGGAGCGGCCCTAAGCCCTAGAACGTGCGTGATGGGTTCTTCGTGACCTAGGAACGTATGCGTGAGGGAGAGTAGAGAAAGACGTGGGCGGACCAGATGTGGAGGAAGCAAAATGGACGGCTAGATTTGATTCTGGGTAAATACAGTGGGAATTGTAAATTTAAATTTTTATTTAATTATCGTTCAAACTTTAAAAATTGGTATCTCTTTCATACGAGGTCCGTTTTTGACGAAACTAGTTGCATTTAAATCGTTTTGACGAGCACTACGCTATGGAATTGGATTGGAGTCGTTTGGAGCTAGTTTGAATTTTGGGTAAAATTAAATGCTCGTTTAATTTTATTCGAAATAAAACGCTGGAACTACATTGAAATCAAGGTGAGTGTTTTATAACGCTCACAACGTACTGAATATCTTTATGCTAGTTAAATCTGACATTATGAAGTGTTATGATTTTTATTTGTCGTTGTTTGATAAATTTAATTGTCATATAGATTGTCATTTGAATTAACCGCTGAAAATTTAATTGAACAGTTAAATTGAAATTAAAATTGAATTGCAATTAAATTACCTGACATTGATAACTATGAAATTGCCATTGATTGTATTATCTATTGGATGATGCATTTTGATGGATGCTATTGGTTGATATTTAAATGTTTGGATGTTTATTTGCTTATATATATCCTGTTACGCATACATATGAAAACCGTGATTTGATTTAAGTGATATATATTCATCCCTGACATTTAATTGAAATAAATAATCACTTGGCCATAGGATAGAAAATTATATACGGACACCGAATTGGCTAAATTTATAATTTTTAAAATCGTCGATTTGAAATTTATTTAAATGTTTTGATTTAAAAGTTATAAATGGAAATCAATTAATAGAAATCGAATTCATCGAAAATTGAGTTTGGAATGCTGAAATAAATTTTGGTTAAAAGAAATTGTTAAATAATTAAAGTGGAGACTTTGGAATTTAAAAATCGGGATATGATTGAATTTCGAAAATTGATTTGTTTAAAGATTTAACCTTAATTCGAGCTTTGAATATTACTAAGTAAAAGCGATATAAAATGATATTTTGAAATTGAGCGTGAAATTGAATCATATTTGCAATTGGGATTTACATTTGAATATCGATGGAAAATTTTGTTAAGTGTTATAAATGGATATTTTGAAAATCAAGCTCCAAATCGATATAAATTGAAATTGAATTAATTGAAAGTGAATATAAAATTTAATAAATTTGAAGTCAAAGTTGACATTGATGGAATCGAAATTGAATCGGTAGAAGGGAAATTGAAATTGTTTTGAATTGGGAAGTTATAAATTGAAATGGTTCGGTTTTGAAGCTGTTTTATTTGTTTTCCAAATTACTCAGTTATATAAACCATTTTTGAATACTTAAATTATTTTAATCTATTTTAAATCTACTTAACCCAATTTAAATTATTTTAAACTAATTTATTTATTTTAAATCCATTTTTAGATTTTAAGTATCTTTTACTATTTTAATTATTTAAAACTACTTTTAAACTACTTAAACTATTTTCTAAAAATTTCAAGCTGGTTAATAAGGTGAAATGTTTATGTTTAAATCTTGAATTTAAATACGAATGGGGTTAAATGAAGTTGCAACCTAAATTTAAATTCGAAATGATTTTAAAATCGAAATGAGATATTGATGCGAAAAATGATTTTTGAAACGGAATCTTACATTTGAATAGATACGATGATATTTGAAATGGATTTGGTTTTTTTGAAGCAAATACGATATTTTAATATCAATTATGAATCGATTTGAAATGTAAAAGAGCCACTGGTGTAATAATACTTAGTTATTAAAGAGACCGGGATCAGATATGGACATACTCTCTGTCGATACCGAAAACCACTTTAATAACTATTATACGCGGAGTGTTGATCCAGAATGAAGTGGATGGTTTGGTGAACGCGTTGACTGAAGAAAGAGAACGATATTCGATGACCCCTGACATGACTAAAACAGGAGCCGCGCCGGGCAATTGAGGTTCGCCATCTCTAGCGGACACACTTCTTCGATACCTTATCTATTACATTTGCGATTCGATTTGGGTGCACCCCTTGATTTGGGAGTGTTGTTTCGCGGTGTTGGGGTAGCTGCTGGTTATGCTCAACATCAGTCCGGATCACGCAACTACTAGTATCCTAGTTGGTATCGCCTCATGTACCTTGTCATACTGATTATCCTATTCGCGACCACTACGTTATGTTTTGTGTTATACCTATGGGGCACCCTCTGATAACCACCAATTTACGGTGGGGCTTACGGTGCTGTATAGACTATGGCATTATAAAAATGTGTTAAGGGGGATTATGGTAACGCCTTAACGCTATTTTGATACTTTATATTACTGATAGGCATTATCTACTTAGCGTATATTACTACATAGTAGATAGTTTAACGGATCCTTAAGAGATGGAAAATCCCATAACATCTCTTGAGTTATTGCACGCACGTTGACACTGGATATGAGATGTCAAACCCCGTAAACATCTCTGACGCCGTTACACTCATATTTATTTACGATTGATTTAACTTACATGAGGATATTTAGTCCTGACTCGAGTGTTTTGTCTTTTCATCACGCTCGGGTCAGAGCTGAGTTTTTCAGCTTATTGAAGATCTATTCTGGAGGATGAAGACGAAGATTTGGTATACTATTATTATTGTTACCCTTGCATCATGCTATCTGCTGCATTATTTTAATTGTTCTGTTGTATATGTATAACTCTGATATATGTTGTATAAATAATTGTCAAAGTATAGTAAACAGCTTCATGAACTGTTTATTTGACTATTATATTTTATCGTTCCGCTGCAAGATTCTGTGTTGTTTCCTTTCTTTTATTTCTCTTTCCTCTTCTTTTCTTATTTACCCCAATAACCATCTGTCCTTTTGAATGGTTTGGAATCGACATGTGTATTTGATCGTCGGTTTAAACTGTCCAAAAAGGCGGGTCTTTACAGTTGGTATCAGAGCTTTAGTTTGGCGATAACCTTAGCTTTGTGGGGTGTGACTCTTTATAAATAGGGTAGTTATACCCTATGATGAGTCGCTGAGTGTATATATATGAGAGAGCGAATTTGTTAGTGATATAAAATATTTTATATTGTGTCGGTTGATTTGTTGAGTGGTTTATGGATTCTGGTCAATACGAGTAATTAACGTCATTGATAGGGATCTCTAAACACTTAAACAGAACAATTCGACATAGTATTGCTTTTAAATTGGGTAAATGAAATAATTTTGCTCTAATTATATTTTGTATATAAGGAAAAAAATTTCAGAAATTATTGTGACTTATCTAGCTTACCTGGTTGTTTGGAATGAAAATATTGGTTATTATCATTAATTGGATATTGTAATTTAATAAATAAGCTGAATTTCAAAATAAACAATGATAAAACACTTGTGGAGTGTTTTAAGAAAGAAAATCCTATAAGAATATTTTATAAAGGTGACTTATAAATTAAAATAGATTTAAATTGGAAAATATTGAATTTAAGACCCGGAGGTTTTAAAATGGTTTTCAAAGCTTTGAAGAAAATATATAGTAATATTAGTTGGAAATTGTTTATGGAAATATTTTGAAAGGATTTTAAGAAGGAATGAATTCAGTTCTCCTCTCTTCTGTCGCTGGAAAATAATTTCGGTGATGACTGCGCAGCATCATCGACGTTCATTTTCGAGTCTCAAAGTGGGGAAGACTTCTAAGAAGCTTTGCTTTTCTTCGAAATTATTTTGGGTAAATGGGTTTTGGTTTAAACTCCAAAGGTATGATTTGATATATTAAAGATATAAGTGTATATGTTTATTTCAAACGATTTGGAAAGAACTGGGCATTTAAAATTCTAAGTTATGCAAATTAGTAATTTTCAAATGAAATATGAATAACCAGAATTCTAAAATAAGAGGATTAAGAGATCTAAGCTTATGTTTTGGGAAAACTTTAGAGTTGTAGTGTACCTTTAAAGTTGAAAGGTAAAGAGGATTTTAACAAATTAAATTTGTGAACATTCTAATTAAGTAAAATGAAATTCTATAAATTTGTATAATACCAGAATTACATTCTGATAACATATAACAAGACTTACCAAATGTTAAAAGTTAAAATGATGTTTTGGATATGTAATGAGATATTGTATAGATAAACATGACCTGAAAGTAATTGAAATATACAACTAAGGAAAACTCAAAAGGAATTAAAATGTATATAAATGGAAAATTTGGTTATGATAAAAATTATAAAAACTTAAATATAACATGAAATGATGAATGGATAAATGGAACAAGTAAGTGAACTTAAGAAAGAAGATAAATGAATCGTAATATATCTTTGTAAATTGGTTATAGAAAATAAATATAAATTGCAAAGGGGTTGTAAAATTTTTCTGAATTTGTAACCTTTAAGATAACTGTAAACTAAGAAAAGTCATTTATGAGAGGTTAGACTTTTATAGGATAATTAATAAACTAAAGTACCGGTTGATAAAATGTTCCACAAATGAATTCGTTATTAACTGAAATTATGAAAATGCAGTAAATGTAAACAAAGGAATTTCTTATAGCTAAGAATCAATTGGAAAATGAAATTGGATTTAATTAAATTATATAAAATGTTTAAAATGAACTTGAGTAAGCAAATTCTATGATATGTTGTTTAAGAAAAGATAATGTTAAAGAATATGCTATATAAGGAAATGAATATACTAACTGAATAATGGATTGTGAGTAATTAAGTGAAAAAATAGAAGTCAATAAAATAATTTAGTATAGGCAAATTGGATAGAAATCCATTGGAAGGTAATACGTGAGATTGTACGTATATTATTTTATTCGCATAACGATTTGATCCAAATTCGAGCACAAAATTTCGAGATGATTTATATCGATCCAAGTTAGGATTTTTCCACTCGATTCTCGACGGCGAACCTTGGATATGGATTTTTAATTTGATTCTGGAATTCTCTATCATAGTATATGGCTATGCAAGGAGAGTAACAGTTTCCAATCAAGGAACCAAATCTGAGTCCGCACTAGAGAGTCGGGTGAACGATACTAGTTTGGAAGTGAAATTGTCTGATCGAATAAGCGATTAGATTTGATATTGCTAACGGATGATATATGTATGGCTTACGGACTTAATTAAAGTTAATATTGGAAATTTAAGATGCCAAATATAAAATGATTCTTTTAAAATTATATAACAGGATATATATATATAAAAGAGATAAACCAAATTGAATGTAAAATTAATAATTTGGTTATGTTGGGTATGATTTGGTTGTTATATGATTGTTAGTTGATTGTATATAATTCATTAAGTGTAAATTGAAAGCTATAAATCATTGAAATCAAATTGGAAGTTAAATGAATTGAAATAGAATTTAATTTGATTCAAATGAGAAGTGAACTAATATAAATATAAATTAGTTAATGTTAACTAATTGAATTGAGAATGAATGTTAGTAAAATCCAACGTTAATGAATCAACTGTGATTAAAATTAAAAACCAAGTGAATAAATGTTAATGAGAAGTGAATTTATATTGATTGGTTATGGATTTATTGGATGATAGTTGGATGATAATTGATTTGGTGGATACATTTGTTGTTTTGTTGCATTTACTATGTTGGCATGTAGTTGTTATGTTGCTATATGATGTATATTGATATTATTTTCATATATGCATGTTTCTCATGGTTTGTTGAGTGTTTAGTAGGTGCGGAACGCGCTTGCTTCGCATTTAGAGCTCGCTTTCGCGCTATATTAGCCGTATATGCTCGCTAATAATATATAAGGTACATATCTCGGATTACATACCGTACTTTTATGCTTTTTCCCTGCGGGATGCCTCATCACTTGATGAGATGTGTATTTGTGATATATATACTGTCATTTTGTTTTCGGATCGAGCCGCACAAAGGAGACTCTTCCGAAATTTTCCGTAAATCCGGGTGTAAGAATTTTTTTTCAAGTTTTAATTTTTTTTTATAACTTGTTTTGATAACTAACTTTTAAAGTTAGAAAGCCGTTCGGAGTAACTTAGTGGAAGCGTAGTTATGACTTTATAGATGGAATTTCATTGTTTTATAAGTTAGTAACTTTGAATAAAATATATCAAATGTTGAATTCCATACTTAGTTCCTTTTCCCTTCTTTTTCCTTTTCGGGGACGAAAAGTTTGAGTGGAGGAGAGTGTAACGACCCGTAAATTTTCGATAATTAAAATAGCTAAATTTAATAAGATTTCGTGATTTAATGGAAGAAAAAAATTTATAATTCGTTTGAAACAATAATTATCCAAGTAGTGAAAAATAAAAGCTACTTAGTGAATGCCTTTGCAATCAATAGTTGAATAGGATAATAAATGTTGAATTCATTGGGTATAATAGAGTAATTGATTGATAAGTAAAATCTATTTAAAATCAAATATTGAATATTGAACAGGTAAATTGTTTAAATTAAATATTTAAAACTTATTTAATAATTGAATAACTGTAAAATGAAAATAGTGTTCTAAATTGTGAATTGGTTTTAAAAGTTGAATCTTATAAGTTCAATTTCAATATTCCAAAAGATAATGAATTATTGGATAAGAGAAATTGTTTAAATTTAATATTTGGAATTTATTGAATAATTTAATAATGGAAATTGAATAACCGTATAATGGAAATGGTTGTTCTATAATTTTAATTCATTTCAAAAGTTAAAATTTTAAGTTCGTTTTGAATATCTCAAAAGATAGTGATTCAAGAATAATAAAATTTGTTTAAATTCAAAATTACAAATGTTTGAATAATTAAATTCCGAATTTATATGATTAATTTGATATTGAAATTTAATATATGAAAATAGAGTGAATAATTGAAATTTGATTGGATACGATTCAAATTGGTTTCCAAAATGAATGTAAGTTATATTGGGATTATAATAGAGTTAATAAGATTTTAAAATTGGAATTTATCGGATAATTGAATAACGGGTTTAATATGATTAAAAATGATTGTAAAATTTTATTTTATCATACTAAAGTTAGAATGATGTTGTAGAACTTTTAAAATCGAATTAAGAGTAAATTTGTGAAAACTGAATATTTTAATATTTAATTGACGAGTTAAAATAGCCATTTTTCAAACAGTCTCGGATTTTGACGAAACTAGTTTCATCGGATCCGTAACTGATATTATTGTAAGATTTCAAATTTCGTGTCAATCGGATTTACCGTTTGTCCGGGGCGAGCCAAAACGCATAGAAATTCGTTTAATCGGTTTAATTTAAATTTGATCGTTTATTTCCGTAACTCGCACATACGATCGAATTAGCTTCAGAAACCTGTTCCATTGTGTCCGGAACGCAGGGTAAACCCTAGAGACGTCGGTCACCGCTCGTAAATCGGAGTTCGGAAAACCCGGGATGAATAGCGTTCGTTACTTTTTTTATAAAAGCTCCTACCTAACTCTCATTTGCAAACCAGAAAGAAAACCCTACGGTTTCTATTCGTAGCCGCCACTAACAGAACCCACGGCCAGAAACGCACCCAATTCATCCCCTTCGATCTCCCAATCCGTCGACATTCACGCGAAACCTTAACATGAAAGTTGTAGAGCACATTAAGTACTCCACATCCAACGGCTATGATCAAAATCGGAGCCATGGATCGTCGGCAATCCTCGTTAGAATGGCCGAAATTCGCACGCATTTTTAGAGTGATGGAGTTGACCGAACTCCAGGCGGCTCTGCCCGTGGGTGGCTCTTGTGATGACCGTTCTGATGGTGGTGAAGTGATGGAGTTTCGAGCGACGTGGATGGAGCGGCCCTAAGCCCTAGAATGTACGTGATGGGTTCTTCATGACCTGGGAACATATGCATGAGGGAGAGAAGAGAAAGACGTAGGCGGGCCTGATGTGGAGGAAGCAAAATGGACGGCTAGATTTGATTCTGGGTAAATAAAGTGGGAATTGTAAATTAAAATTTTTATTTAATTATCGTTCAAACTTTAAAAATTGATATATCTTTCATACGAGGTCCGTTTTGGACGAAACCTGTTGCATTGAAATCATTTTGACGAGCACTACGCTATGGAATCGGATTGGAGTCGTTTGGAGCTAGTTTGAATTTCGGGTAAAATTAAACGCTCGTTTAATTTTATTCGAAATAAAACGTTGGAACTGCATTGAAATCAAGGTGAGTGTTTTATAACGCTCGCAACGTACTGAATATCTTTACGCTAGTTAAATCTGACATTATGAAGTGTTATGATTTTTATTTGTCGTTGTTTGATAAATTATTTAATTGAACAGTTAAATTGAAATTAAAATTGAATTGCAATTAAATTACCTGACATTGATAACTATGAAAGTGCCATGAATTGTATTGTCTATTGGATGATGTATTTCGATGGATGCTATTGGTTGATATTTAAATGTTTGGATGTTTATTTGCTTATATATATCCTGTTACGCATACATATGTAAACTGTGATTTGATTTAAGTGATATATATTCATCCCTGACATTTAATTGAAATAAATAATCACTTGACCATAGGATAGAAAATTATATACGGACACCGAATTGGCTAAATTTATAATTTTTAAAATCGTCGATTTGAAATTTATTTAAATGTTTTGATTTAAAAGTTATAAATAGAAATCAATTAATAGAAATCGAATTCATCGAAAATTGAGTTTGGAATGCTGAAATAAATTTTGGTTAAAAGAAATTGTTAAATAATTAAAGTGGAGACTTTGGAATTTAAAAATCGGGATATGATTGAATTTCGAAAATTGATTTGTTTAAAGATTTAACCTTAATTCGAGCTTTTAATATTACTAAGTAAAAGCGATATAAAATGATATTTTGAAATTGAGCTTGAAATTGAATCATATTTGTAATTAGGATTTAAATTTGAATATCGATGGAAAATTTTGTTAAGTGTTATAAATGGATATTTTGAAAATCAAGCTCCAAATCGATATAAATTGAAATTGAATTAATTGAAAGTGAATATAAAATTTAATAAATTTGAAGTCAAAGTTGACATTGATGGAATCGAAATCGAAATTGAATCGGTAGAAGGGAAATTGAAATTGTTTTGAATTGGGAAATTATAAATTGAAATGGTTCGGTTTTGAAGCTGTTTTATTTGTTTTCCAAATTACTCAGTTATATAAACCATTTTTGAATACTTAAATTATTTTAATCTATTTTAAATCTACTTAACCCAATTTAAATTATTTTAAACTAATTTATCTATTTTAAATCCATTTTTAGATTTTAAGTATCTTTTACTATTTTAATTATTTAAAACTACTTTTAAACTACTTAAACTATTTTCTAAAAATTTCAAGCTGGTTAATAAGGTGAAATGTTTATGTTTAAATCTTGAATTTAAATACGAATTAGGTTAAATGAAGTTGCAACCTAAATTGAAATTCGAAATGATTTTGAAATCGAAACGAGATATTGATGCGAAAAATGATTTTTGAAACGGAATCTTACATTTGAATAGATACGATGATATTTGAAATGGATTTGGTTTTTTTTGAAGCAAATACGATATTTTAATATCAATTATGAATCAATTTGAAATGTAAAAGAGCCACTAGTGTAATAATACGTAGTTATTAAAGAGACCGAGATCGGATATGGACATACTCTCTGTCGATACCGAAAACCACTTTAATAACTATTATACGCGGAGTGTTGATCCAGAATGAAGTGGATGGTTTGGTGAACGCGTTGACTGAAGAAAGAGAATGATATTAGATGACCCCTGACATGACTAAAACAGGAGCCGCGCCGGGCAATTGAGGTTCGCCATCTCTAGCGGACACACTTCTTCGATACCTTATCTATTACATTTGCGATTCGATTTGGGTGCACCCCTTGATTTGGGAGTGTTGTTTCGCGGTGTTGGGGTAGCTGCTGGCTATGCTCAACATCAGTCCGGATCACGCAACTACTAGTATCCTAGTTGGTATCGCCTCATGTACCTTGTCATACTGATTATCCTATTCGCGACCACTACGTTATGTTTTGTGTTATACCTATGGGGCACCCTCTGATAACCACCAGTTTACGGTGGGGCTTACGGTGCTATATAGACTATGGCATTATAAAAATGTGTTAAAGGGGATTATGGTAACGCCTTAACGCTATTTTGATACTTTATATTACTG
This sequence comes from Allium cepa, assembly GCA_030765085.1. Lineage (NCBI taxonomy): Eukaryota > Viridiplantae > Streptophyta > Magnoliopsida > Asparagales > Amaryllidaceae > Allium > Allium cepa. The sequence continues at coordinate 559,332,934 of CM060941.1, read as the reverse complement.
ATAGGCATTATCTACTTAGCGTATATTACTACATAGTAGATAGTTTAACGGATCCTTAAGAGATGGAAAATCCCGTAACATCTCTTGAGTTATTGCACGCACGTGGACACTGGATATGAGATGTCAAACCCCGTAAACATCTCTGACGCCGTTACACTCATATTTATTTACGATTGATTTAACTTACATGAGGATATTTAGTCCTGAATCGAGTGTTTTGTCTTTTCATCACGCTCGGGTCAGAGCTGAGTTTTTCAGCTTATTGAAGATCTATTCTGGAGGATGAAGACGAAGATTTGGTATACTATTATTATTGTTACCCTTGCATCATGCTATCTGCTGCATTATTTTAATTGTTCTGTTGTATATGTATAACTCTGATAAATGTTGTATAAATAATTGTCAAAGTATAGTAAACAGCTTCATGAACTGTTTATTTGACTATTATATTTTATCGTTCCGCTGCAAGATTATGTGTTGTTTCCTTTCTTTTATTTCTCTTTCCTCTTCTTTTCTTATTTACCCCAATAACCATCTGCCCTTTTGAATGGTTTGGAATCGACATGTGTATTTGATCGTCGGTTTAAACTGTCCAAAAAGGCGGGTCGTTACATTATTTCTCATAGTCTGCTCCACTCCTCCTCACTTTGTTTAAGATTCATTTTGTAATAGAAACAATCCATGTTCCTAGGAGGCTCTCTTGCTAACTAGCTGCCAAAATATATTTGGAGGTCGACTCTCCTCAAACGCGATCATTACGATATCCTTGTTAGCATTTGAAACAAATTGGTTAGAGTCAAACACTGGTTTGCTTGGAGTCACTAAATTCGAAGTGCTAGGTCAGTGAAGAATGATGCATGGAGTCATCTTGGTGTTTGTCTAGAGTCATATCATCTATGTTCTTCAACCTTTGGAAGTATCGTTTGAGTAGCGGTTGCTTGTTCGTTCCCTTATTGACATTCAGAAGCTGCCGCTTGATCCTCTATGCCCTTGTCGGTCATAGGATCTAAGGGAAGTGGATAGAATGTTCCTTTATTAAGTTGAGTTCTAAAACCAAAATGCGGGGCACTGCGCTGCGGCACAGGTTTTTCTTAAATTTGGATCATACCCGAAAAAGTTTATTTTGAAAATAGGGGTCGTATAAGAGACCGTTGTAACTTAAGTTTGGATCGGCCTATGCACATGGTTCTGTATATTTGATACTGGGTCGGCATCCTTGTAAAGCACAAGAGTAGAAGGTGGTTCGATGTTGGAATGTATGCATGGTGGATCGCCCAAGAGTGGCTCGGCCAAGGCGGTTCGGTGTTGGAGTGTAGGCATGATGGATCGACCAAGACTGGCTCGGCCAAGGAGGTTCAGTGTTGGAGTGTAGGCATGACGGATCGGCCAAGAGTAACTCGGCCAAGGCGGTTCAGTGTTGGAGTATAGGCATGATGGACCGGCCAAGAGTGGCTCGGCCAAGGTGGTTCGGCCAATGTGGATCAGCCTGAGTGGTTCGGCCAAGGCAGTTCGGTCAAGACGGATCAGCCTGAGTGGTTCAGACAAGGCGGTTCGGTCAAGGTGGATCGTCCAAAGGTGGCTCGGCCAAGGTGGTTCGGCCAATATGGATCGACCATTCATCGTTCGAAGATGTTAGCAGATTACCAATAAGGCAACATGGTTGTCTTTCCTTCACTTTGGATTACATCCCTAGCTGCTTCGAGTTATAGGAGATTTCGCTTCGAGTCATGCACGATGGATTCATGGTTTGGACAGGCTAGCTCGGTGACTACTGGTTCGGTCACAGGGGTCGATATACACGGATCGACATTATATATGCTAAAGCGATCGGCTGTCAGCTTTTGAGTGGGGGATCGGCTATCTGCACTGAGTGATGGGTCGGCCTTTATATAAATCCAGTGCAAACTTCAACATTCAATCCCAAAACCTTGCGTACATCAGTGAATCCAATCTCATGGCTAATAGCTTCCTTTAGATCTCTTTCAAATCTGAGTAGAATGGAAGTTTTGCTGGTAAACAACCGGATCTATCTCGCAAAATATGCAAATCCACCAGTAGACGATGAGATCCAATCAAGTTGAAAATTCAACTTTCAGCGAAAGCACCAAAAATTAGTACCAAAATTGGTCACTAACACCCGTAGAATTTCATGGACATCAAAGAACTAATGGAATCTAGAAAACAAAGCATAAAAGTAAATTGATACAAAGATTTTATAGTGGTTCGGCAATCTCGGCCTATGTCCACTTCAAATTTCATTCATTCTTCATTTGATTACAATTACATGAGTTGTTCAACTGGATAGAATCCATTGATACAAGTTTATAAGAAAAATAGCCATGGCAAAGTGTATGGAGTAGGAAGAAGAAGATGAGGAAGTCCCCTTAAAAAGAGAGAGCAAGAGAGGGGAAGAGAGATCCCAAAAATGGTCCCCTACCCCTGTATTTATAGACGAAGGTTGCCTTCAGCCTAGCTGACATCTTCAAGCCTGGACCCCTTTGGCAACTTGGGCCCACCATAAGAAAAGCCCAGCCCAACACACTATGCCGACCTCACTTAAACACTCTTCAACTTATCAAACACATATGCCGACACCTATTCCACCAAGCTAACCTTCATCATTCTGACATCCTGAATCACCTATCCGATGATCTTATTTACCCTGGGCTGGATGTAACTGTTCGAATATCATGCTTTGGTTATATTATTGTCATCTTATGGCCATCTTTCTCATCAATAGTTAAGCCTGGTCCTTGTAATCATCTTTGTGTAGCCGGGTCAAAAGGCGGATAACACCAAGATAAAAAGAAAATATTCAAACATGGCTCTAAAATATATCATCAAAAAAAGACTAGTCTCAGTTAACTCCAAGATGCATATGATCTTCCGTGCCAAGAACCATCTCGCCAATCTTGTTCCTCATCACTTCAGTTATTTGCACTCAAGTAGGATTTTGCGGAGATACATATGCGACCAAAAAATTTTTGTTTACTTGGTTGCTGATCTTATGTTTCTACTACTCTTCCTTATAACACTGAAACTTTTAACAAACATAGCAGTCCATAAAAAATTACAGGAAATTGTGCTGCAAATTGAAGCTCGGTCCTCATTTAAGTGTATTTTATTTTCTAATAGTTTTTTGTACTATTTTCAATGGATCGGTTTGTATAAAATAGATGTAGATGACCTACAGTTTGTTTTCCAATATATGTTACCTGGCCTATTTCATTGTAAAACATAATTCACGTAATGTGTTTTTCAAATGGAATTAGCATGGCCTCCATTTTCAATATAAAACATAATTCTCGTAATGTGTTTTTCAAATTAAATTAGCATTCTTTACTGTCTGATGATTTGTAAATAACCATAAGGTTAGTTCAGTGTTGTTGTCATAGTGTTGTATCCTTCTTATACAGGTAAGGAAAGTGAAGGGAGGCCCCGCCCAACCGGCCGCGTTGCCTAATCCGAATCTAAAAAAATTGCTCCAAAAATTTACAGCTTCTCATACTTGAACTTTGATTGCTTGATTTAAATGACAATAACCTAACCACCTCACTACATTGTCAATTATTTTTAGTATTATATAAACCATTTTTATGTAAATAAATGACTGAATCCATCACCACCACCACATCGTTGCCTCCGTCGGGTCGGTTTACCTAGGCGACTGTCTTGCTCGTCTTGCCTTGTGGCCGGCCCTGAGTGAAGGATGTATGATTGTTATAAGCTGATTATATTTTTAACTAAGGTAATAAAAAATGCTTAGATGCATGCAGTTATATAGTTGCTTACTAGAGCTTATGTATATAGCTAAATCTCTCTCTAAACACAGGAGCTTGTAATTCTATACTGATTCCCTAATGCTTGTTAGATATTGGTACCATATTCCTAAACTCTATGATATCAATGATATATGTATCATTCAACGGAGTCATGTATTGATGATGGGGAGCCAAAACTACACATAAATATTGACCAATGAAAACTATTTAGGTACCAAGTGAATTTTGCTCAATTATATTTTAACGTTCAAAAACAACAAAGAATAAAGAGAACAGAAGGATAAAGTAATTACACCCAAATTGATACCTGGCCTTAAAAGAGTAGGACGGATTTTATCTGCGCAGTTTGATGCTGCGATGACTGCACCACTAGCAACGATGACTACAACAGCAGTATGAAAAAGTTAACAGACATAGTTATCAACGCCTTCCAGTTTGGCAGTATGGAAAAGGGAATTTTAAAGCAGCAAATCATGAAGAAATCTAGTTTGAAAATAATCATGAATGAAGACGAATAAGAGCCCACCCTTAGCTTCAAAATCACGGTTAATGCAAATCTTACATTTCTCTTTCCTTTATACTCAAGTAAGCTGGTTTGGATACAATTTTCCACGACTTCATTGACATGCCCATGTTTTGGTCGGTTCGGTTTCCTTTTGGGATTATGTGCAATATTATTTATTTGTGATTAATACATATCTTTATGCATGATTATTGATCTAGCGCGATGGAAACAGAACAGTACAGTGATATAATGATACAGTAAATACGGGGGTACCAAGAGCATCTTCAACAAGGATGGATTGAGTTGAATATCCAGGGTTGAATTTGATAATTAACTTATATAGCAAATATTACCCTTAATATTAAGGGTAGTATTTAAGAACCAATTCAGATTTCTAAATTGATCGTGGAGGCTGATTTATTCAGCGCCTATAGCCATAACGGCTAAGTCTCCAACGGCTTCTTCAGCGGCTCCTTTCCGCCTTCTTTATAAAATCACCCTCTTCCCTCTTTATATCTACACAAGCATCTTTAGTTTTTTCTTCTCTAATCCGTATTATCTGAAAATGACTTCATATTTGGGAAATTTTACGCATCATTCTCAATCTCAAAACTATTTTTTCGACGACAGCCAACAACAACCGAGCACTCCTCCAACACAGCATTCATCCAACCCATGTAGAATTGACGAGGACTACGATTTATGCAACATTTACTGTCATTATACGTGACTCGATTGGAGACAACGATCAGAGCGGCGATAAGTTTTGAAAGAAAATAATGCATACCTTCAACCTTACGCATCCTAAAAATACTAGGTCTTTGTCATCGATTCAAGATTGATTCGAGAAAATCAATCGTCAAACTCAGTTTTATGAATCACAGATTTATAAAATAAAGAAAGTGAACCCTAATGAAATAGAAGGCGAAGAACATTTGATATGTTTCTTGTTATTATTAATTTTTTTGCCTTTAATCTAATTATTAATTTATTTCATTTTGGTTTTCAGAAAAGAATGACGAATGAGGAATTCATAAAGCTTTTTCCAAAGGAAAACGGAGCTAAAAAATCGCATTACTACAAATATTCGAACTGTTATGAGTTGCCGAAGAGCACACCGAAGTGGAACTTCGATAATGCGAAGAGCCTCCGTGACGTTCAAACAAAGGGGAAGGGAAAGAACAAAGCATCGAAACCGTCATACTCGTCTAGCCCAAGAGATTCATCTTGTAGGGAAATGCAATTCGAGGGAGAAATGAGTCGGATGCGCTCAACCGGAGAACGGCTGAAAGTTATATACCAATGGCAGTCATAGGAGCAAAGAGAAAGAATAAGCTTAATGTTGCGGTGAATGCTAAAGTGAATGCCGCTCTTGAAATTCACGAAAGAAGGCATCAAGATAGAAGCAAGCTAGCGCAGGAGAATATCGATGTGATGTGCAAGTTTGTAGAAATTGAGCAATAAAAGCCGGATGTTGAACGGGAAAATCGAGAACAGATGATTATGTATAAAAATGTGACGGGGATGGATAACATTCAAAAGCAGTATTGGATGGAGCGCAAAAGAGATATACTTATTTCTAAATTCCATCACAGTAGTTTGTTTCAATGTTAGAAGTGTTTAATTTGTAATGGTTTCACTATACTGTATCGTTCATTTAAATCTGCTGTATTTTGTTATTAATTAATGTTGCATTATTTTTTTCCATTTAGACAAAGTCGATAACGAAACAGAATAACATTTTGAAGGAAATGCACATATTAATAGGATAAATAAAATGTGACTATAACACAAATGCGTACATATATGACAAATCAAATATAAAATTGAACTAACAATCATCAAAGTAATTTCAAATATGGTCCATAAGATCTTTTTGTAGCCGGTTGTGAAGTTGTACGTTTCGGTACAAAAATTGACGTTTCACGTGAATGTTAAATGCTTCTTCTGTTATAAGAACATCAATTCGGAATACTTCTGGCATTTGCACTACACCATCATATTCGTAGTGACTTTGTTTTTCGTCCATATCCCTATCGTCTTCAATAATCATATTATGCACAATAATACATGCAAACATGATTTTGGACATTTTTCCCCAAGACCACAGTCGACATGGATTACCAATCATTGCAAATCTGGATTGTAGAACGCCAAAAGCTCTTTCTACATCTTTTCTTTGTCCCTGTTGCATCGCAGCAAACTTTTCTTTCTTTGCTATTATTGGGTTTGGATATGTTTTCACAATGGTGCTTCATTTTGGATAAATCTCATCACTAAGATAATATCCGTACTAGTAAGTGTTTTTGTCTAAGAGTAAATGACACTAAAGTTACTCGACCAAGTGCCGGATCATTAAATAAGTGTGGCCTCCCAATAATATTTAAATCATTGTTAGATCTAGGCATTCCAAAGAAAGAATGTCATATCCATAAATTGTATGAAGCAACGACTTCCAAAATAATAGTTGGTTTTCTTTCTTTACCATTGTAAGCTCCACGATATGCTTTGGGGCAGTTCTTCCATTCCCAACGCATACAGTCGAAACTTCCAAGCATTCAAGGTCATCCGATGCTCTCATGCATTTCTCGAATCCACACCACATCAATCTCATTTGGAGATCTAAGGTACCGGTGCCGAAAATGTCCACCACAGATTGGTAGAATTTGTCGAAAGTTTCTAACGCGTTCATCTCTGCGATCTGATATGTATCATCTAATGCATCTGCGGAGGTGCCAAAAGATAACATCCTCAGTGCAACAGTCATTTTTTTTTCACCGCTAAGCCCCTTTATTTTTGAAGCTTTTGGTTTTTGAATAAAATATTTGTCATTGTTTTGAATATCTGTTAAAATTCTTAAAATAGATCTCTTCTCATTATGTATCTTCTCCGGAACATATCGGATCCATAAGTGCAATTTGGATTGAAGAGTCTTTCATCAGAGTTTTGTGGATGGCAAATTGATTATGGTTCACATGTTTTCGACCCATTGTAACGACCCGGAATTTTCGATCCCGAAAATTCCAAATAATTAGGAAAAGAAGAGAAGAGATAGAAGAAAAGAAGAACAGAAATACCAAGATCTCACAATCCCAGCGGATAATTTATAATATCAAATAATAATAACAGTTATACAAAGAAAAACTGTACTTGTCAAATTTCACCTTAATACATCAGAGTTACAACATATATACATATACAATCAACATGACTCAGAGATATACGACAATGTAATACAGAGGGAACTCTCCATACTTTCTGTCATCCAGCCTGTCTCTTGAGCTCCAGAACGTCCTTACCTGAAAATTTGTAATACTCGGTCTGACCCGAGCATTACATCAAAGTAACACCCGGGTCAGGCTGGAAACCAGCGTGAGCAAACCCATCTAACAAGGAATACAAGCATACAACTTATATAAAACCCGGGGTAACTCGTATCAATTTACAAATTCATAATTTGTTATAGACATCACTTATTTCACACATCAATTTCTAAGTACCAAATCTTAGATTAAATGGTCCAATTTACTTAAATCATTCCATTCCAGCTAATTGATTTCACAGATCAATTTATAAAAAATCGAAGTGGTTGCGGGTATTTACTAATACCCGACTCCGGTATCTTCAATACCGTCTTAACCCACGTTATTCAAGTGAAACATAATTCATCTTTAAAATACAAGATGTCACTTTTTATGCAGCAATTCATCATCGACAGATAACCACTCTATCACGATACAAGACAAACATATCGTATCACAAACATTCCATATCAGAAATATCAACCAATCATTCATAAGCAAGATTTATTAATCACCCATTACTAATTAAATCAAATTAATTACTTTAATCATTTTTAATCTTGCTTACTTAACAATAATTAATTACAAACCATTAATTAATCATCCCCTAATTATCCTCTCTAATTACATTCAGTAATTAGTTATTCTTAATTACTTACATTAATTAATTAATAACTTAATTAATAATCCTTTAATTAATTTCACTGAATAATTAACACTTACTTACTTCCACTAAGAAATTATTCTTTAATTATTTACCATCAAGTGATTTCCTTTTATTTAATTACACGTAGTAATTATCCATCAATTACTTTACTAAGTAATTACACCCCATTTATTACCCTAGGTAATTATACTTAACTCAACATCAATGATTAACTTTAATTTATTTAAACTTAATTAATTAACTAACATTAGCCCTGTCAACGTAATTAATTACACTGAGTAATTAATTACTTTAATTAATTTACCTTTAATTATTATTAATTCACTAATTCAACCTTTAATTACAAATTTAATTACTTAATCCTTAACAAATTTTTTCTTAAATTACTTTCATTAAGTAATTATCTTTTTATTAAATCTCATCTAGTAAATTCCCATTAATTACCCACATTAATTAATGACATCTGGCCATTATCATTAATTAATTACATTAAGTATTTGATCCTTAATAAATTTACCATCTGTTAATTTATTGCCGTAATTAATAAATCAATCCCTTAAATTGATTACACAAACTAATTTACTAATTATCTTGATAATTAAATTAATTAATTTAAATGATTAGTTTAATAACTTAAATACTTTTTCAACTTAACAAAATAATAAATAATCAATCTATCACTTTCAACAGTTTAAGGTAATTAGTTTAGCTAGACTCAGATAATCTCAAATTTAATCCAGAACAAACCTGAGTATTATCGTACAGAAACTCGAGTAATTCATGATTCCTAACCGAGTCTACAAAATCTCAGACCTTACCTTATCGAACTCAAGATCAAACACGAGTAACGCCCTCACTACCCTGAGAAAACATTGAGAAAAATTCCTTCATCCTCATCTACTTCTTCTTCCTCAATTATGTTCGGCCGTGCACCATCATGTGCACATGCACACAACTTTCATCGCCTCCTACTCGCCATTGGCCAGCCCCGCGAAGCATCCTCGACCACCCTACCTCAATCTTCCACCCCGAATACAGATCGACACATCATATCGAAATTTGGTCACCCAGCCCAAAATCTAGTACCCAATGCTCTGACGAAATCCATCATCCACCGATGATTTCATTCCCCAGAACCATCGCGCTTCGGCCCAAGCATCACCTCGATACACTTAATTGATCTCCCTGGTCGCGGTTGCATCCAATCCTACCATCGTGTCAAAAAAATTCCCTGAAGCGTCGCCGATGGGTTCGAAAACCCTAATTCCCCTTCGCATGATCCCCACGGTCATCAGTAAAATCATCGAGCATTTTTTCTGTGCTCGCCAACATTCATGCCTCCAATGACCCCAACCCCGAGAAACCTAATCGCTGCGATCACCAGGAATTACTAAAAGCCCCGATGCCGTTCAACTCACGATTTCTCTTAAATTATAAACTTAAAATCGTGAACTTGTCTTTAAAAATCCTAAGTTTCGAAAATAAGATCAATTATAAACTTGAAACTAGAAATCATTCAAGTCGAAAATTTGATAAAATTTACAGTACCGCTGTTCTTTTCCTTTTATTTCAAAACTACTCTTGATTATTATCAGAAATTATTTTTATATTAAATATCTTTCCTTTTCAAACGAGTTTGGTTTAGATATCAACCCCTAGAAATAATTAAGGGAAGAGCAATTTGATTTTGAACACGTTTAAAACTATAAAACTAAGATAGAGCATACATCATCTTCCAGTCATTCATACAAACATCCTCATACAACTAAACTGGAAATCATGTTTACTACTATACAAAACATATCATATATCAGATATTCCGGTATATTCACATGCTCCAAGTTTTTATTCTTAAAATTTTAAGAATGATATTTACTCACCTTATCTCCTAGAACAGAGAACACTGGACAGTGTTTGGAAATCTGGAAAAATGCTTTTGATTTTTGATCTGGAGTTTTGAATTGTTGAAGTTGAATTTAATTTGATCTTAAGTCTTGCTTGTATTTTGAGTTGAGCTCTGATTTGCTTGAAACTTTTACCTCAGGTTGAAGATGCTTCAGTTTTTAATTTGTTTGATTTTTGCTCTTGTTTTTCTTTAGCTGGTTCTCCAGTTCGAATGCAAGAGAAGGACAGAGCCTTTTATAAAGAAAGTGGAGGTGTGTAGTGTAAGCTAAGGCTGATTTAACAAAAGGTGATTTACTTTTCATATGACTTGAATTAGATTTTTTTTCTTCTTTATGCAGACTTGACTTTGATAATTTATTTTGTGTGCTTAGATTTGATGTTTAATGTGTTTGCATTAAATGCTTGCCTCCCTTTTTGACTACAAATATTTCATATGAGTTGATATATGTATACATTCATTGTTCGTATGTATACCTATATATATACACATCTATATAGTTATGTATATACTTTTTTCTTCTTATCTATTCTACTTGCATTGTACCATGCACATCTATGTTTACACTTATATATATTTAATATAGATTCGGGTATTAAATATCAGAAAATTTATTTATTTGTTTAACAAGAGTTAATACCCCAATACTTAAATTCATTTAATCGTTCGATTAACACACATCAAAATCCGGGTTGTCACATTCCTCCCCTTTAGAACTTTTCGTCCTCGAAAAGAAATGAAGCGATAGTTTTAATTTACTGCATATTGTAGTCAAATTATTCTTTAAACATTTTTAACTCTTTTACTCTTCTACTTTAAAATTTTAAAACGCTTTACAGTCTACATGTACCCAAAATAGCTTTTATATGAAAAAAACTTTTTATAACTCAGTGTCTCAACAAGTCCATTCTTGTTCTCACAGAAATTCGGTCATACGTTGATCAGGCGTAGGACTGAAAATCTATAAGTATTTGGTACACCCGTTTTCAACACCCAGTGAAAATACTTGGAAAATAATTTTATTGAAAATATAGAAATCATTTATTGAAAATATAGAAATCATTTATTTTGAAAATAGAGGAAATATCTCAGTGAGAATGCTCTGGAAATCATCACCCCCATCCATGGTCGCAGTTACATCTTGGGTTATGTTGCCATCGCAGCAAAAGTCCATGTAACTGTAGGCACTCCACGCCCCTCGATTACGCCATGGAACCCACAACAGATCGCAGTTACATTCCAGGGTTACGTTGCCATCGCAGCAAAAGTCCATGTAACTGTAGGCATCAACGCCTTTGATTTTCGCTGTCAAAAATGAAACTTCTCCACTCTCACATAGGTCGTAGTCTACCGATGTAAAATCAAACGCAGACCGTTGGCTCTCAACGGCACACACGACTTTCGCTATGTTACCATAGGTCGCAGTCTACCGATATAAAATCAAACGCAGACTGTTGGCTCTCACCGGCACACACGACTTTCGCTATGGTCTGAAGTGGATCGCAGTGACATCGAGTTACACTGTCGTCACAGCATAACCCAAATGCTTCTATAGGCATTAGTGCCCTCGACTTTTGCTATACTACACAAAATCCTCAGGAACTAGTTTTGTCCGGACTCCTCAGAGGACCAACTTTAGAACCTCCCCCTTAGTGGCTCAAGGCAGTACCAAACTATGGTACTCCTGAGAAGTTCATTTTCAAGGGAGCACCTTTTTCTCCAGAGCCATTTTCAAAACACTTTATACCATACACATATAGTATCTTTCAAATCATACACCTAGTATGATCTCATACAAAGCTCCTTTACATAAAATCGATTATCCCAAAATCGATAATTATCAAATTAGGCTTTCCAAATTCCAATATTGATTTTACCTAAAAATCAAAAGCCTTTCCAAATCCAAAGGTTCCCCAAACCTTTTTCCAAAATTCTCATATGATCCTTTATATATGTGTGTGTGTGTGTGTGTGTATACATATATAATTTTTAAAAACTTTGGATCATTTCAAACTTGTATAAACTCCTTTTATACTTCAAACATTTTCAAAATCCTTTTCTTTCGGCAAAAGATTCAATAAGGGGAGATTTATCTTATATAACAAAGAGATATAACTTTGTTTATTCCAAATCGAATATTCAAATTTGATTATTATACAAAAGCACTTACCATATAACTTACTCCCATAAGGTAAATTTTCACCATAGAAATACCTAATTTCCACTTTACTTCATCATATATTTCACAAAATTTTCATTTCAAAAACCTTTTCACATTTCTTATCCACAAATTTCCCAGTATCAATTTTATTCAAACCCGTATGATGTACACATATCATCCGTACGCTATACCAATCTGATTGCTCTCTCGATCACACAATTTCACTTCCGAACTAGTATCGTCCACCCGACTTCCTAGTGCGGACTCAGATCTGGTTTCTTGATCAGAAATCGTCATTCTCCTTGCATAGCCTAGCTATGATAGAGAATATCCAGAACCAATCAACAATCCATATTCAGGTTCGCCATCTAAAATCGAGTGAAAAATCCCAACTCGGATCGATATAACTATCTCAAAATTCTGTGCTCGAGTCTGGATCAAATAACTATGCGAATAGAATAATATACGTACAACCTACGTATTCATCTTCATTGATTATTAATTAAATCAATTCCTTTCTATTCACCCTCACTTTGATTTATTCACTCATTCACATTTGCCTTAATTCCCATCTGGATTATCACTTCAATTCTTATCTTAGTTGGGTATTTAATCAATAACAGTTCGAACTCCGACCAGTTTATATTTAGAAAATAGCTTGAAAATTTTAAAAATAGATAAGTAGTTGAAAAATAATTATTAGTTTGCAAAATAGCTGTAAAATAGTTAACTAATTGTAAAAATTTTATCAGAAATTTTAGATAGTTGCAAAATAGTTGTAAAATAATAATTAATTTGTAAAATAGTTGAAAAACAGTAATTGGTTTATAAAACAGTTGTAAAATAGTTAAATAGTTGCAAAAGTAGTTGCAAAACAAGTATAAGATAGTTTGGGTTTTAAAAAGAAAGTTGTATTGTAAGTAGATAGGAAAGTAGATTTAAAACTGTTTATATTAAAATATTTTATTTGGAAAAATAGTTCAGAGCCAAATTGTTCAATTCCCAATCTCCATTTCCAATTAATTCAATTTAAATTTCCACTCTCATTTAAATTGACTCAACTTCAATTTGAGTAACTTCAATTTCCATTGAAATTGATTTATCCCCACTTCAAGTTGAATTTACCTCAATTTCTTTCCAAATTCAAATCAAATCCCATTAGATTTTAAACATGTTCACTTTAACTACAATTCCAAATTATTCAAATTAAATTAGACTAATTTCAAATTGAATCCACTTCAATTTCTAATCATTTCAATTTCTATGAATTAGTCCCAATTCCCATTTGAATTTGAACTCATTAAATCTTCGATTTTATTTTAAATTAATCTAATTCATATTTTCCATTTGAATTTTTTTATACTCATCCATCTTCAACTCTAAGTAATTCAAACTAAATTCAATTTGAACTAATGAAATCTAATTTCAACTTTAACCCATCACGAATTATATAAATTCGAGTTAAATATCCAAATGTTGATTTAACCCCTTAAATCAGATTAACCTTTATTTTTAAATCAATAATCCAAATCTTTAAACAATTTAATTCTGAGTCCAATTCTCAATAGATAAAGAGAATTTTATATTAGATTGTACTTCCATAAAATATTCCATACATTAATTGACTACATATTAGTAGTTCATACATTACATACATTTATTCAAAATAAGAATCTTACAAAAGTCATAAATCTAGATGCCTTTCTATAACCTAGAGGTTTGGAAAGAACAGAGCCCTAATATTCTTACAAAAATCCTTTCTATGGACTTCCTTCTAAAGGGCAAAACCCAAACATGCACTTCTCAACAGGGTGTCCCCACTTATAACATTTACCACAAAATGTTTCTACCTTGTCATCAATCTGGATAACCTTCACGCCTCCAATAGTACGTTCCATAGCTTTACTTCTCTTCTGCCTCTCGGAACAATTCCTAGCAATGTGTCCCGTCTTCTTACAATGATAGTAAATAGTCGACTCATTGACCGGTTCAACTGGTTTACGCTTTCCTCACTTCATGGCAATGATTTAGGAAATGTCCTTTCTTATAACACTTAAAGCACAAGATCATAACGCGAAACCGATGGAATGTACCCTTCAATTCCTCCCTTGTTTTACTGCACTTGGCTGCGTAATGACCCTTATTATAACATCTGTAACAGGTGGCATTATCATAAGGTCTTGGCTCAGCCCTTTCCTTAACCTGTTTCTCATACTCTTGAATTTCTTCTTCTCGATCCTTACGTGTAGCTGCTCTTTGCTCTCTGCGTCTAACCTTCCATTCTTCACTCTTAGTCATCTCTCTCAGACTGAATTCTAGAGGGACTTCCTAACCACTTAATTAGAAGAATTCAACTTTTACTCTTATATTAATTTGCTTACCAAGTTATACCTTATGTTTTAACACCTTTGGTTTTTAATTCCAAACAAAATTCCAAACAACTTCTTATTCCAAAATAATATTACTTTCAGAAATATTCTGAAGAATATTATTTATCATTCCCTTTAACAATTTGAAATTTTTTTTTGAATGTTTTTAAATCTTAGGATTCTAACTTCACAATTTAAAACCCTACTTCAATTTACAAGTCGTACTTACCTAAAAAAAATTACTTACTTAACACATTTCTTTTTGCTTTATCATAATTAGAAAATAAACATCCCAGTATTTGATACAATTACTATTTTATTTTATTTTAGTTTGAAACCAAATTTAATTCTAATTCTCCTTGTCTGAATGGTACATTCTATTCAATTCCTACTTGGACACACACACACACACACACACACACACACACACACCCCTTAAATTCTTATTTAATTTCAATATCTAACAACCAATTATTGCCTTATATATATAAACTTATATAAAAATCATTTACCTTTAAAACCATTATATAAAAATAACAAGTACGCTCTCATACACACACGCACACCCTCGAGCCAAGGTTCTCGCTTAACCTTCAGCTTTGATACCAACTGTAACGACCCAGAATTTTCAATCCCGAAAATTCTATACAGTTAGAAAAAGAAGAGAAGAGATAGAAGAAAAGAAGAACATAAATACCAACATCTCACAATCGCACCGGATAAATTATAATATCAAATAATAATAACAGTTATACAAAGGAAAACCATACTTGTCAAATTTCGCCTTAATACATCAGAGTTACAACATATATACATATACAATCAACATGACTCAGAGATATACAACAATATAATACAGAGGGAACTCTCCATACTTTCCTGTCATCCAGCCCGTCTCTTGAGCTCCAGAACGTCCTTACCTGAAAATCTATAATACTCGGTCTGACCCGAGCATTACATCAAAGTAACACCCGGGTTAGGCTGGAAACCAACGTGAGTAAACCCATCTAATAAGGAATACAAGCATACAACTTATATAAAACCCGGGGTAACTCGTATCAATTTACAAATTCACAATTTTTTATAGACATCACTTATTTCACACATCAATTTCTAAGTACCAAATCTTAGATTAAATGGTCCAATTTACTTAAATCATTCCATTCCAGCTAATTGATTTCACAGATCAATCTATAAAGAATCGAAGTGGTTTCGGGTATTTACGAATACCCGACTCCGGTATCTTCGAATTCAATACCGTCTTAACCCACGTTATTCAAGTGAAACATAATTCATCTTTAAAATACAAGATGTCACTTTTTATGCAGCAATTCATCATCGACAGATAACCACTCTATCACGATACAAGACAAACATATCGTATCACAAACATTCCATATCAGAAATATCAACCAATCATTCATAAGCAAGATTTATTAATCACCCATTACTAATTAAATCAAATTAATCACTTTAATCATTTTTAATCTTGCTTACTTAACAATAATTAATTACAAACCATTAATTAATCATCCCCTAATTATCCTCTCTAATTACATTCAGTAATTAGTTATTCTTAATTACTTACATTAATTAATTAATAACTTAATTAATAATCCTTTAATTAATTTCACTGAATAATTAACACTCACTTACTTCCACTAAGAAATCATTCTTTAATTATTTACCATCAAGTGATTTCCTTTTATTTAATTACACGCAGTAATTATCCATTAATTACTTTACTAAGTAATTACACCCCATTTATTACCCTAGGTAATTATACTTAACTCAACATCAATGATTACCTTTAATTTATTTAAATTTAATTAATTAACTAACATTAGCCTCATCAACTTAATTAATTACACCGAGTAATTAATTACTTTAATCAATTTACCTTTAATTATTATTAATTCACTAATTCAACCTTTAATTACAAATTTAATTACCTAATCCTTAACAAATTTATTCTTAAATTACTTACATTAAGTAATTATCTTTTTATTAAATCTCTTTAGTAATTTGCCATTAATTACCCACATTAATTAACGACATCTGGTCATTATCATTAATTAATTACATTAAGTATTTGATCCTTAATAAATTTACCCTCTGTTAATTAATTGTCGTAATTAATAAATCAATCCCTTAAATTAATTACACAAACTAATTAACTAATTATCTTGATAATTAAATTAATTAATTAAACTGATTAGTTTAATAACTTAAATACTTTTTTAACTTAACAAAATAATAAATAATCAATCTATCACTTTCAACAGTTTAAGGTAATTAGTTTATCTAGACTTAGATAATCTCAAATTTAATCTAGAACAAACCCGAGTATTATCTTACAGAAACTCGAATAATTCATGATTCCTAACCGAGTCTACAAAATCTCAGACCTTACCTAATCGAACTCGAGATCAAACACGAGTAACACCCCACTACCCCGAGAAAACATTGAGCAAAATTCCTTCGTCCTCATCTACTTCTTCTTCCTCAATTATGTTCGGCCGTGCACCATCATGTGTACATGCACACAACTTCCATCGCCTCCTACTCGCCATCGGCCAGCCCCGCGAAGCATCCTCGACCACCCTACCTCAATCTTCCACCCCGAATCCAGATCGACACATCATATCGAAATTTGGTCGCCCAGCCCAAAATCTGGAACCCAATGCTCTGACGAAATGAAATCATCCACCGACGATTTCGTTCCCCAGAACCATCGCGCTTCGGACCCAAGCATCGCCTCGATACACTAAATTGATCTCCCTGGTCGCCATTGTATCCGATCCTACCATCGTGTCAAAAAAATTCCCTGAAGCATCGCCGATAAAATGGGTTCAAAAACCCTAATTCCCCTTCACATGATCACCACGGTCATCAGTAAAATCATCGAGCATTTTTCCTATGCTCGCCACCATTCATGCCTCCAATGACCCCAACCCCAAGACACCTAATCGCTGCGATCACCAGGAATTACTAAAAACCCCGATGCCTTTCAACTCACGATTTCTCTTAAATTATAAACTTAAAAATCGTGAATTTGTCTTTAAAAATCCTAAGTTTCGAAAATAAAATCAATTATAAACTTGAAACTAGAAATCATTCAAGTCAAAAATTTGATAAAATTTACAGTACTGCTGTTCTTTTCCTTTTATTTCAAAAATACTCTTTGATTATTATCAGAAATTATTTTTAGATTAAATATCTTGCCATTTCGAAAGAGTTTTGTTTAGATATCAATCCCTAAAAATGATTAAGGGAAGAGCAATTTGATTTTGAACAATGTTTAATACTGTAAAACTAAGACAGAGCATACATCATCTTCCAGTATTCATACAAACATCCTCATACAACTAAACTGAAAATCACGTTTACTACCATACAAAGCATATCATATATCAGATATTCCGGTATATTCACATGCTCCAGGTTTTTATTCTTAAAATTTTAAGAAAGATATTTACTCACCTTATCTCCTGGAACAGAGAACACTGGACAGTGTTTTGAAATCTGGAAAAATGCTTTTGATTTTTGATCTGGAGTTTTGAATTGTTGAAGTTGAATTTAATCTGATCTTAAGTCTTGCTTGTATTTTGAGTTGGGCTCTGATTTTCTTGAAACTTTTACCTCAGGTTGAAGATGCTTCAGTTTTTATTTTGTTTGATTTTTGTTCTTGTTTTTCTTTAGCTGGTTCTCCAGTTCGAATGCAAGACAAGGGCAGAGCCTTTTATAAAGAAAGTGGAGGTGTATAGTGTAAGCTAAGGCTGATTTAACAAAAGGTGATTTACTTTTCATATGACTTGAATTAGATTTTTTGTCTTTATGCAGACTTGACTTTGATAATTTATTTTGTGTGCTTAGATTTGATGTTTAATGTGTTTGCATTAAATGCTTGCCTCCCTTTTTGACTACAAATGTTTCATATGAGTTGATATATGTATACAATCTTTGTTCGTATGTATACCTATATATATACATCTATATAGTTATGTATATTTTTTTTTCTTCTTATCTATTCTACTTGCATTTTACCATGCATATCTATGTTTACACTCATATATGTTTAATATAGATTTAGTTATTAAATATCAAAAAATTTATTTATTTTTTTAACAAGAGTTAATACCCCAATACTTAAATTCATTTAATCGTCCGATTAACACATGTCAAAATCCGGGTCGTCACACCCATGGCTGATCCGCCGTGTTTTAGTGATATGGAGCCATAAGATTCATGGCATATGTCAACCATTTCTTGCAATTCTTTGGCTTTCTCTTGGTGAATCTCTTCTTCATCGGAATCACTATCGAATGCCATAACACATTTGATGAAAGATGAGGTATTTATTGTTATATTTAGTTTAATGTTATGAGAGAAAGAAAGAAGACGTTAAATGTGATTCATGGAATGGAAGTTGAAGTCCTTATATAGAAGTGATACGATATGTAGATTTAGTAGCAAACATTAGCAAGTAGCAGACAAAAAGTACATAGTGTAGTCAAATCAACTGTAGCATGTGGCAGACATTACTGATACTTATTGTGGTCAGCTCGACTTTAGCAAGTAATAGACAAAAAATGCAAAGTATAGTCAAATCAACTATAGTATGTGGTAGATATTACTGATAATTAGTGTGGTCAGCTCGACTTTAGCAAGTGGTAGACAAAAAATGCAGACTTTTTTCAAATCAACTGTAGCATGTAGCAGAAAAAAATACAGAGTATAGTCAAATTAACTTTAGAAAGTGGCAGACATTATTAATACTTGTATAACGACGATTATGAATTGCCTGTTTAACTGAAAATTCCATTGTGGAAGTGTACAAAAAATTCCATGGCAAATGAAAGTTGGACTCCACATGATTATTTGGTACTAATCAAAGCGTACATTGAAGCCAATACAAGACATATGGAAGGTGAGATTAAGCAAGATTTCTGGGTTACTCTAAATGAAGCCTTTAATAATCATCCTGATTGTAGATTAATTTGACGGATTTTGAATACTCGCAGTACTTATGCCACGTTTACTAGAGCTTATCAATGATACAGAAGCGTTATAAACACAGTGAAGGAAGAAGGCCTATTTCAGTCAACACGAGCTATGTATAATTACGCTATCTTCAGGAGTATCGTACTAATTTTGTTGGACATACTGCATATGATCTATGGGTTAGCTATATTAGACAATTTGAATAAGGTTTTATTTATTTCTATTTAAGTTCTACGTATTTCCTTTCAATCAAATGTATTAGGATTCAGTTCCATGTATTTCTATTAGTTCAATGTGTGCTTTTTTTGTTCTAGGTATTTTACCTTTAGTATGTTGTATGCGCTTTCACTATCTACTGGGTACGTAATATATCAGATAACATTAAAATAGACTGATACAAAAAGGACAACAAACATTGAAATAACTGATATAGTAAGGACAACCAACATTGACATAAACTGATACAGTGGAACCAAAATGATAAATGAAACAATGCGAACAAGATCTAAATAAATACACACCAGATGATTTAAAATCTATCTTCGATCACGTGACAACTGAATTGAACCAAGTGTCTTCTCGAGTGTTTCATTTTTTTGTTCAAGTTCAGTTGCATACACTGCTGCACGATGAAGTAAAGGATCATCCAACCATTGTACATCTATCCGAAAGATTGCGGTGGCATCAACCAATGTTTGATCCGTTTCTTATGGCGAAATACAAAACATTAACTTCAAAAATTCAATATATTTATCCAGAATCAACCTCTTGTTCTGGTTGAGGTAGTTGATGACGTATTTCAAGCGTTATTTGCTTTCTCCCATTATTGCTCCTCCGCTTCTCCCTCTGTCTTCTTCCATCCTCCAAAAGCCTCTGCTCTTGCAAAACTCTCTCATGCTCTCTTACATCTTTATAACGTCTTTTCTCCATTTCAACATACCATCCGGTTGGTTCTTCGGAGTAAGACGGATTAGGAGCGATATCATGACTTAAAGGACCTTTGTATGAGTATGATTCTGGCAAGGAAATATGATTATAATCCACCATTTTTTGCTTAATAGGATGAGATGAATTTAGAAAGATTTGCTAAGCAATATAATATATGCCAATAAGAAGATGTTATATTGAAAAAACTGTGCAACGTGGCTACAATGTTAGAATAATACAGAATACTGTACCACTCTGTAATAGCATTGACATCAAAAGTACTGCAATGTGTCTACAATGCTAAGTCTAGCAAACATCAAAAGTAGTGCAATGTGCAAATAGTGCTCGATATAGCTTAACACTGTGCAATGTAAATGAGCTGTAAATAAAGCCATGCAAACATCAAAAGTAGTGCAACGTGCAAACAGTTCTCGATATGATGTGACGCTGTAAATAAATCTTTGCAATGTAAATGTGCTGTAAAAAAATCTATGCAAACGTCAAAAGTAGTGCAACATGCAAACAGTGCTTGATATGACGTAAAATGTGCTAAAATTTTGATACAAAATTGCAATGTAAATAAAGCTATAAAACGTAACAAATATATAGTACTATATGTCGTCGATCAATGTAGAAGTACATCAATATAGACAAACAATGGTAAAATACAGAGCATGATCATCCTAAGTCAATGACATCATCGTCGCCATCATCGTCCGCAGCGTCATCAACATGAGCAGGACCACCATGATCAAACTGAAATGCAGCCAGCTGAGCCTGCAAACCATTAATCTATGCCTGCATCGCCCGTTGAGTCTGTTGAGCTTGAAGACCGAGGGTCTGAGTATGAACGAGTGTCATATGATGAATGGTGTCAATATATCGTCTATGCTCGCCCAACCTACCCGCATACTGTAATTACATATAACATATCAATATACGTTTGATTAACTAATACTATACAATGAATTATTAATACAATGAATTACCACATAAGGTAGGTGTAGTACAGTAGTGGGGACACCAGCAATCTCATGATCCCCGGGATAAACTATCGACGGCTCGATAAGAGTACCGGTAAGATCATACGCTCTATAACAGGCGTCTAGACCGAAGTCCGTGGGCTACTGAGTATACTGAGTTGGAGTGGGATCAAAAGAAAATAGAGGTGCCTCAATTCTAACATTGGCAACGTGGGGCCCTATATGATCGTAGTTTACTCCTCAAGCATAGTCAGGTAACATGTATCGTCGAGGAGCAATTCTAACCCAGCAGCTGTCATAGTCCCCCTATGCTAAGAAAAATGTAGAAGCATCTACCCATCCAGTCTATCTCAATGCCTGTATATACTGTGATCCAATGGTCTGACGTCTGCCGAACATGTTGTCGCAAGATAATGGATCTCCTACTCCCCTGTAGTCTAAAACAAACATCTCTCCACCAAATACCAGATAGGAAGAAACGCCAGTGGGAGCAAGATCATCCTCCGCAAGCCCAAATGATTGGAAATAGAAAGTGGATAAACATCATGCATCAGGTCCGCATGTGTCATGGTAATCCAATATGAAGCCCATGGTGCCTGAAAAATATTGTTCCTACACCTCATATCAATCCGAGAACAGGCCTCCATTAGGTCATGTTGAACCCCCATAGGCGCTCAAGAAACTAACTGAACACACTTCCATCGTCTCACGCATGGAAAATATGTCTCTGGAGCATGATTAGTAGTCTCAACAATACAGGGATGCATGTTCGCCATGTACTCATAGTACCCGCATGGAGGAATGTACCAAAACCCAAACATCTATCTAACCTCCCTAAAGCATAAGAATGAAGAGCGGTGTATAGATATCCGAGTATAGCCGAACTCCAATCGATTGTATGCAGCTGATCTAAATCGACTACGCTACAAGGTAACCTAATCTAATGGTACTCTTTTGGTTCGAAAAGAAAGTCGAACCAAATAAGTACGTCAAAAATGCTCTAAGCATGGCGTCACTCATAACATCGGTGCCCATATAAGCTGAAATGTATGCCTGTAGATATGTAAGGAGAGTCGCCCCGGAGGCAACATGACCTTTCTCAAACTGGAATAGATAAATAATGAAGACCTCAGATCTCTCAAACGTATGATCAAAAGGAAATGGTATCCTGTCTGGACCTCCGATATCAATCCCAGTTAACATATAAAATTTGGCGGGGATAATGCCGAGCTCAAAATCCGAAAAATGAAAAGTATGTGTCGTAGGCCGCCACCTCTCAACTAAGGCTGCTATGAGTGGACAATCAAATGGTTGTGGTGGCATAATCTGTAAGAAATGTGCAATCGGACTGGTCTTCGGCCTATCTAATAAAACCTGAGGTAGTGTGTCATACTACCGTGCTCTGCACTTTGCCTAACTACTCCGATAGCTGACGTAATGTGAATAAAAACTTAAAGGGTTGTTCGCGATTATCGTACAATTTAAATTCAAACGACTAAGTAATACACTTTATAATATCTCATCTCTATCTAATAAATATTATTTTATGGTTAATATATGACAAATGTATCCATCATGCATTAATAGTTATTTACTATTTAAAATTGTACCTCGACCATATCCAATGTTGTGAAGATACGATAACTGTAATCCTCTGGCAGCTCGTGCAGAATCCGTAGCTGGAAAATCGTCGTATCTGGTGTTCGGGCAACGTGTGTTGGGCCTACAAGCTCTTACGGCCAATATCGAACGGTTCGTCTTACGATTTTGGTTAAACGTGGCGGCATTTCGACGTTTCTAAATAAAAAAGCAGAAAAATGAAGTAAATTGTGAGGATAAAGGAGCTGACTGCCCCACTTATAGGCGCCCAGCCCCGAACGCTAATTAAATTAGTGGCCATTTTCTAGGCGCTGATTTAATCGCTCAAGCCAGGGCGCTGATTAAATCAACGCCAATTTGTTGGGCAAACCTCTAAATATTACGGGGGTAATATTCAACGATTGAATATTACCCTTTTTAACCGTTGGATATGCTCTAAAGATCAGCAGAATATGAAGGAATCCTATAAATTGCATCAGAACAACTTTTTGCTTAAGTTGTGCGTGCACTTGCTCTTTCTTTGTTGCACTTTCAACTCATATAATAGTATTGTATTGTAGGCTGTTTAACAGGTTAATGAGATAGGTGTAAATATAGTTAGCATTGTTGTAATTTTTCTAGATCTTGTTTATATAAAATATGCTTCAATTATGTAGATCAATCAAAGTGGTACAACGATGACAATTTTTGCTTTTCACTATAAATTGGAGCAAACCATTAAAGCGTTTTGCTGTTAGTATTAAGCATAATTTTATCTAAAATTCCATCTTGATAGCAATTCTATTTTTTGTTTATTATAGTAGTGGATGATGCTGGTATTGACGAGGATGAAAAATACAATTAAACCAGGAAATCTAAAAGGATTTTTTTCCATTTAGTCTCGTTTTAGAACTAATTATCGCATATAGCCCAGTATTAAAAGTAATATCAAATTTAGCCCTGTTTTGGCCAGCTCAGCTCCGAGCTGGCCAAAACGTACTGGCGACTTTTCAAAAGTCGCCAGTATATTTTTTTACGTATAATACAGGCGATTTTTGGGAAATTGCCTATTGGCGACTTCCCAAAAGCCGCCTGTTTGTTTAAAACAAACTGGGCGACTTCTAGGAAGTCGCCATTGGGCGACTTCTCAAAAGTCGCCCATTCGGGGCTCTGTAACAAAACCAAAGCCCCCCTTTCTTCCTCCTTCATTCTAACCGGTTCCTCTCCATCTCCAAAAACCCCCAATACCCTCTATTCCGAAATTTTTGCCCAAACCCAAAAATATTTAGCATTTTGTTCAACAAATTAGAAGATGGCAAGCTCTTCAATGCGGGATGTGCCTCTAGGTATGGATAAATCAAAAATCTTTTAATTTAGGGTTTTGAAGAAATTTGCAAAATAATGGTTTTTAGGAATTGTTAGCAATCATTGATGGTTGAGGTATCTATGTATGGTTGAAATCATTGGTAAAATGTTGAAAAATAATGCGTAAATTCCTAGTGTTGATGTTGGAAAATAAATTTGAAAATATTGTTAACTTGTATATGTGTAGATTACTCCGAGATGCTACTTGGACCTATTAATGGATTTGTCCTATATTTACAACAATGGCATCGAACGAATAATCCAAAATTTGTCGCGGTAAAATTCTTAGTGTTCGAAATGTACAAATATCGGAAGGTAATGTATGCTACATGTTGATAATATTTTGTAATATTTTGACAGAGTAATACTGTAGACAAAACCATATTTCATTCGTCTAAAATAAATAGAGTAACGTCTGCTCATCCAGGCGTTATACAATTGATAGACCAAGCTGGATTTTGACTAGTTTTCAGGGTGGGGCACATCCAGATGATCATCATCTTATCACTGCTTTGGTGGATAGATGGAGGCTAGAGACATCAACATTTCACCTATGAGCCGGAGAGATGACTATCACGTTGGGTGATGTTGCGTGCTTACTTGGCATACCCATAGACGGTGCTCCGTTGACCAACCCCGATCCAGTTGATTACCTTAGTTTATACCAAGAGCTCCTAGGTTTAACTCCTCCAGCAGAGGAGTGGTGGGAAAAAGAAATGATACAGACACTATGGTTTAGGGAACAAATTGCGAACGACATACCAGTAGACGCCATGGAGATTCAGATTCAGCAACGAGCCAGGGTCATTATATTGCATATTATATGCTCAAGGTTGATATGCGATCATTCAAAGACACAGATATGGCTTAGATGACTTCCATTTTTAGAAAACTTTGATGTTTGTCGCCAGTATTCGTGGGGCAGTGCAGTTCTAGCATATACGTATTGCGAGTTGACGAGGCTTGCTTTGCAAGAGAGCGCAAGCATAGGTGGTTGTGTGAGTCTAGTACAGGTATGTCCATTATTTACTTTCGTCGACCATTATTCCATATTCTTTTATCCAACAGAAACCATGTGTCTAATTTTATTTGCAGCTTTGGTGTTGGACTTATCTACCTGTGGGTAGAAAATGACGAGGAGGATGGCGATTGATTTATCATTGCCATACGGTGCTAGGTATAATTAATTATGTAGTACTAAGTATACATGCTGGGCTTTGAGAAGTCACAACTGAATATTTCTATAGGTGGGTAGGACCTAAAAGCACCGTTTCATCGCCGAGACATCATGTTGCCTTCTACCATAACGAGTTCGATGTGCTAGACTATCAGTCTGTGACTTGGACCCCGTACGACGATGTGCTTGGACATCTTCCAAACTTATGTGCCACTTCCATTCAGCTTTGGACTGCTCGGGTTTCTCTGATTTGCTTTAATGATGTCGCCTATCATCTTCCTGACCGAGTGATGAGGCAGTTTGGTATGGCCTAGCATTTACCGGAACAACACCGCATTACAGGATTGATATTGAAGCTGGGGAGTATGCTATGGTGATTGAGACATGGACCGAGCGCTACATGCACACGAAACAAGAACGCGAGTTCACATTGTCCGAACAAGAATATCTGTCTTGGTACTGGAACATCACGCGTCGATATGTCCTTCGTGCCATCGATCCACCTACAACGCCTTCTGTTGTTGCATACCCTTACACTCCTAGAGCACCTCTCGAAAGGAATGTGGTACATAGTACATACAGTCATTATTTCAATATTTGGAATTTATACTTTTTCTTGAATTTTATGTCATGGCAGGCGGACGACATTTACAATGCGATCGAAATGTGGACGAGCTTGCACAAGAGTTTCCTGAAAGGTAGCAGGTGAAATGCTTTAGTGTAAAATGCATCTTAGAATCTATTTTGGGAAGAAACAAGTTAACAAGACCAAGACCGCCTCCACCGCCTCCTTCTCCTCTAGCACAGGGGCTCATCGAACATGCCATAGAAGCCTATGGCGTTCCTCCTACTACTCGTACGTATCAGCGGCGTAGACATAGAAAAGGCGCTTCTTCATCTCAAGAAACACAGGTTGAAGTTGCTCCCGGCCCTTCACAGCCTATAGATCCTACACAAGCAAGTGAAGAGGAGGATTCGCCGTATGAAATTCTACTGTCTATGAGAAAACCAAGATGAACTCCACTAGAACTTCGTAGGTTAAAGAACTGAGGATGGTATAAGTTATTGATATGGTTTGTTAGATTTTCTTTTGTCTAATGAATTGTTGAAATATTAGGATTATTTGTTTTGTTGAATTATTGGATGTCGGAATTGGAATGCAAATCTTGAATTGTAGGATGTTAATTTTTTGAATTTAATTATTGAATTGCTGGATGTTGTAATTTGAGTTATGGATGATCGAGTTTGATTGAAATGTTGAATTAGTGTAAATGGTGATACATGGTTTCTGTTTTGAAACCCTGCACACATCTGGGGCGACTTTTGAAAAGTTGCCCCAGTAATGTGCAGTGTTTCAAAGAAGAAACCCTGCCCTTCAACCTTCCTCATCCTTTACTTTACCAAATGGAAAATATAGAACCTAAAACCTAACCCACTTCTCTCTTCCACACATTCAATATTTCCCGGTGGCAAAAGAATATCTTTTTGAGATTTAAAGACACCAAAAGAAGATAAGATCCATGAGCACTATTAAATTTGTTTAATCTTTTGCAATTTAGTCTAAATCCAACATTGATATTTTCAAGAATGGATAATTGGGAGATTGACGACGAGACGATAATGAAAATGTATGAACAATTTGAACAACAACGAGGCTTTGCGCCGGTTGATGAAGAAAATGTTGCGGTTGATTTCGTCCCTGATACGCAGGTTGAAAACTTGCCCCCTCTAGGGTTGGCGGTACATCGACATTGGCCATGGATAACGGTGAATCAAAACATCAATCACTTCATGGAAAATTAATGGATGTGCTTGTTCGTTGTAAGACTAACAATGCTAGTACTAGCCAGATACCGTTTCGGGTACTTTGTTATTGCGGAGATGAATATAAAGTGGTTGTGTGTCGGAATGAAAGGAATGCAGGCCGTCGCTTTTACCGTTGTGAATCGTACGACGATAATAAGATACGGCCAAACGATGTTGGCTGTTGTAACTTTTTTAAATGGAAAGATCCGAAAATATGTCCGAGGGGAGTTGCATATGCCCTTGAGATGCAAGCGGAAAACGCCATTTTGGAAAAACTGAACCTATAATATCGCAAATGCACTATTAAATAAGGGTGTACCATTCGATAAGTTGAGTCCTCGTATATTGTGGGAGGAGAAGTAAACACAAATTTAGGTGTTCATTTATATGTAACTGAATTAAGTATCGTTGAACATGTATTCTGACGATTTATGTATCACTAGCTTACATTTGCATATGATTACGTATCACGTAGCAGTTAATATTTCTCAACTTACTTTGTATCGGTAGCTTTCATTTATATGTAATTGTATTGTGTATCATTGAACAAGTATTCTAAAGATTTATGTAACACTGGCTTACATTTGCATATGTTTACGTATCATATAACATTCATCATCTCAAACGAACATAGCACATGAAATAAAAACACAAACTGTTCGTACATAAACAACATACGGCTTACAAACATCAAACCAATAACAACACACATACGAAAACTAAATAACTGAATTACAACGACTCCTTTTGTGACCGTGCATACCACATTTAATGCATCTATTAGGCCTTGGAGGCTGCATCTCGTCCATAACGCCTTTAATTCTAGTTGACTTAGGCCTTTCTGGAGCTCGTCTTGCTGGAGGTGAAAGTACCATTTGACCTTCATATGGAGACCAATACCCTTTATCGCGTACGGGATGAAATTATGCAGAGTATGCCGCTAGGTAATTCTGAACAGAGTACCAATGTGATGCAAAATTATGATGAGCTCTATTTGCACTATTGGCCACCGACGAACAAGCAGCCATCACATAGGCGCAGGGGAGATGCTGCAGTAATGGGATATTGTATGTACATGAACAAGTGTTACCATCGATTATAACTTTGAATTCATCTCTGAAGTAATGAATCACTTGCCATTCAATTTGAGTGAAATGGACAATCCGACAACGTCTAGCTTCGCTTGCTCTCTCTGCTATTTTTGCTTCCCATTTTGGCGTGACATTAAGTGCGTAATTCTTAGCTAACTCTCTTCTTTGGCAAAAGTAATCAACGGATCGATAGAAGGTACGTGCAACAAGTGCTCTAATAGGCAAAGATCTTGCACCCCTAAGTACACCATTAAAAATTTCTGACGCATTAGTCGTCATAACATGAAAACGACCACCATCATCTTTACATAATTCCCAATTTTCCTCCTTTCCACCCAAACTTCTCTCTATCCAGTTGTGTGCTCTTATACTATTGGTTTTAATTTCCTCGCGAATCTTTAAATACTCAACCTCCTTAGAGGTACATGCAGTAGCATAGAATAAATCGGTCAATCGTTTGTCTCTAAAACTCGCTGCTTGAAAATTTGCTTTCAAATGTTTGGCACAGAATCTATGTTTATGTATGGCTAGCATTTTCTCTGCAACGCTGTAGGTATTTCTTTCATTCTATCAGAAATGAAAGTAATACGACGATTGTTCACGCTGTGAATGAACCTTTGCATGCATGCAAAAAACCAACCCCAACTATCAATGGATTCGGACTCAACGATGGCAAATGCCAAGGGAAATAGCTGATCATTTGCATCAACGGCTGTTATAACAAGTAAGGCGCCTTTGTATTTTCCATATAGATGTGTACCATCTATGCAAAGCAAAGGTCGACGATGGACAAATCCCTCAATACATGGCCCAAATGACCAAAATGCACGATCAAAAACTCCATACTCATCAGTAGTCACATGTCCTACACTTCCGGGATTTGTTTTGCATATTTCACCAAAGTATTGTCATAGGTTGGAATATGACTCTGCCCAATCGCCGTAAATTCGTTCAATTGCCTTGCTCAATGCTCTCCATGCTTTCAGGTAGCTAATTTTTATAAATAATTGTTCCTCCATTAGAACCTGCACCGTTCCGGCTGTAATGTTCAAATCAGATTTCACGAAAGGCATGATCTTCGATACCATAAAGGATGATGTAGCTTGCCTATGATTTGAATTCACTGTAGGGTTAACACATGTATGATCACTAGGATATTTTTTAATGACCCACCATCTAGCCTGTGTCTTTTTTGAGTCAATAGCATGTATTCTCCAAGGACAACTGTCATCGATGTTGCAAATGGCGGTATATTTTGCTTTATTCGACCTTATTGGCTTCAAGGACACCGCATGTAAGATTGACCATTCTGATAGTTGTTGCAGAATTTTAGCTTTACTTTCAAACACCATGCCAACTTTGAAACTGGTCTGTACGCTGCAGGATAAAAATAATTCGCCGTTGAAGTTTACATTTGCTACAATTGACTTAGCCATAATTTGTGCACTGCACAAATCATCATCCAACAATATCTCCTTTTCCGGTTCATCATTGTCCACACAATCTGCTTTTGCATCTCCAAAATCATACTCTAATTGATCATTATTTACTTGTATATTTTCCATCTAGGTTGTATCAACCTCTGGTATTGACACAACAGACATACTATCAAGTGCAGGAACATCTACAGCTTGTACATCTTCTTCATCTTCTACATCCATATCATCATTGCACATAGGTTGACCTACTGGTTCATTTGGTGGTTGGACGTATGACTGTGTAGTAGTATTGTTTGTTGTGTAGATATAGTAAATTAATACACCAATTTTAGTTTATTTCTTCATACCAATGATTTTGCAATATATTGCAATATTTAACTTACTTTTGGCTTAAATGGTAAAATTCGGGTGGAGTTGGCTGCATTCGTTTATTTGTATGGCTACTCGATGCTCTAGCACTTCTTTGAGTGTAATTCTGAATTAGAATAAAACTGCACGAGAATACAAATTAAGTATAATAATTAAATAAATTCAATAAAACATATCTCTATGTAATCACGGCTAAACGATACCTCCGACTCATGCGTGAAAGCTGTTCTACGTCAAATGGGGAAAGGTAAACTGGACATTTGGCTGCAAACTCATGAATGGATGAAAACGATAATACATTTGTTGTTGCCCGTATTGCGATATGTGCTGAGTCGGATTGGTAAAACTAGGTGACGGAATTCCTTGCCCAGTAGTCATGTTCCCCACCATTCTAGAATATTCTTCAACACCAAAATTTGTTACGGGTGCCGATGTTGGTTGTTCTACAACCGATCTCCTTTTTTTCCCCACAAACAACTCAATAGATTTGGTCGAGGCAGCAAACATTAATTCAACATCGTCGTCGTCAACAATTTTGATTGCTTTGGATCCGGAATCTGTTGGCCAATTGCAAACTATTTCAATCTCGTACTCTTCCGGTTTTATCTTTGTTGCTTTATAAACCGACTCTTTCAACTGCTCAAAAGTAGATCCTCTTCGAACTTTAGCCGGTTTGTAAGATCCACCAAGATATTTCCCACACATTAAATCATCAATAACCAATTCACCATCAAAATAGCATATAGTTGGAATAAAACTAGGAGCCATTCTACATCAAGCAAAAAAAAATTAGTTTGCAAACAAAATTCAAAACTTAGGGTTTCTACTGCATACCTTGATTGGATTCGACCGTACGACGTTTTGCTATGCTTGAGGTAAATCTTCGAAATCTATTACTTTAAGGATATTAGACGAAATTTAATTAGGTTTAAAAAAAATTCAAGTATGGAATATTGGGGGTTTTTGGATACGGAGAGGAAGGAGTTGGAATGAAGGAGGAAGAAACGAGGGCTCTGGTTTTGTTACAGAGACCTGAATGGGCGACTTTCCAGAAGTCGCTCAGATTGTTTTAAAACAAACAAGCAACTTTTGGGAAGTCACCGATAGGCGACTTCCCAAAAGTCGCCTGTATTATACGTAAAAAAATGTACTGGCGACTTTTGAAAAGTCGCCAGTACGTTTTGGCCAGTTCGGAGCTGAGCAGGCCAAAACTGGGCTATTTGCTATAATTAGTTTTAAAATGAGGCTAAATGGAAAAAAAATTCAATCTAAAACAACTCTGACAGATAGATCAACGTCAGCTGATAATTATTCTACAAAACTGACGTAAAAATAAGAAACATAAACTCACATCGCAAGCAATCACAATTCTCAGCCTCCTTCCAACGACATCCAAAACAGAATCAATCAACTCCACTCCTTCGGTATAATGACCTTTCATCCAGTTATTACCGGCTTTGCTCTGTCCAAGTATGAAGTTATTGGGTCTAAAGATTTGCACATACGGGCCAAATCTCAAAGTGTATCCCTCCCATCTTAGTTAGGTTTTTTCTTCTAATGAGAGGAAATTAGGGTTTGGGATGAGAGAGAAGAAGATGAAGGAGAAAAGGGCAGTGGAATCGACACGATTGATTAATAATGGATTTGTTTGAGGAGCGCTGTATAAGGAGTTGGAGTTTAGAGCGTATTTGACTGTAAAGAAGTTAATAAAAGTTAAGGGCGGATAGAAGCCAAATTTTTTAGAATTGGAGCAAAAATTTTGAAATTGAAGGAAAAAGTTTCAGATTAAAATCAAAATTTTTATTATTTATAGTAAATCAAAAGCTGTGTATATTACAAAAGATAATTACAAAGGAAGAAACCTCTATATGCATATTGAAGTAATAATTTGCAACGTGGTATTTATACTTGTCGAATTTTGAAATATTTTTAACATTTTTAAAATTTAAATACTTTACAAAATTATAAATTTTCTATAAATATTAATTTTTTCTCTTTTGAATTTTATGAGAATTTTGAATTTTTGTTTTCAATTTTATGAAACATTTTTAAATTTATTATAGAAATTTTCAAGTTTTCAAGTTTTTTTGAAATATTACTCCTTAATAAAAAATATTTAATAGTAATTATTACTTCTTATTATTAATTATTTAATAATAATTATTAAATTTTAATAATAATTATCTAATAATAATTATATAATAATAACTATTAGTAATTAATTTCTAATAATTATTTAATAGTTTAACAAATTTTACAAAATTTCAAATTTTCTGAAAGTTTTATTTTTTTTACTTTTTAATTTTATGAAAATTTCAAAATTTTGTTTTTGAATTTTATGAAATTTTCAAAATTTATTATAAAAATTTCGAATTCTCAATTTTTTTGAAATATTACTTCTTTTAATAGTAATTATTAATTATTACTTCTTATTTATTAGTTATTAATTATTACTTATCACTTCTTAATTATAATTGAATATTAGTTATTAATTATTTGGTATTAATTACTCAATAGTAGTTATTTAATATTAATTATTGATTATATTTATTAAATATTAAATGTAATTAATAAATGCTAACTATAATTTACCAATGATTAGCAGTTAATTATAATAAATTATTAAATATAAAAAATAATTATTGATTATAGATTATAGTCAATAATTTTAAATTATCTATTAATAATTATTGGTTATAAATTAAAAATTAATGATTTTTTACAACCTTTTATAATAACCGGTAAACTAAAAAGGTTGTAGTACGTATCTATTACAACTAGTAAAAAATGAGTGAAAATTAGCATCTATTACAACGAACAAAAGAAAATGATTGCAATTGGTATGTATTACAATGGACAAACATGAAAGAGATATTGATAAAAATTAATATCTATTACAATGGGCAAAAAACAATTGCGATAGTCATCTATTACAACAGGCAAATGAAAATCATTGTAATAAATATCTATTACAACGAATAAAGAAAAAGAATTGTTGAAAAATGACATTTAATACAACAAACAAGATAAACCCTTTGCAATAGGTTTCTATTACAACATATGTTTGACCATTGTAGAAATACCGTTGTAATAAGGTATTTTTGTTACAGTGACCCTAGTCGACATCTTTTCTTACCATTCATTATATGCAACCGATTTATGTTAGACTCCAAATCTTCTTTGTATAGCAGAATTATGATTGACGAGCGTAACGGCATGCGCTTCGCGCGGGATAATACACGCGCTTTATGCATGAATTATTTTTCTATACATTGAATATGTTAGATTAAGTGGTATTAAGATTTGGTAATATTTGTAGAGGAAAATTTTGAAATTGCAAAAAAAATTTAGCTATTAGATCTTATATTTAAACGACACTAAGGTTTGATAATATTTGTAGAGGTTTACTTATTAGATCTTATGTTCAAAAGATATTAAGACAGATTCGGTAATATTTGTAGTGGAGAATTTTGAATTTGTAAAAGAAGTTAGATCCAAATTTTAGACGATATTAAGATACAGGGGTATTTTTGGTAGTTGACGCTGATATCAGAAAAGTGTGACACCAAAGGTATTAAAACTATTAATAAAGATATATAAATTTATTTTAAATTATATATTTGGTGTTAAGAAAATCCAGGACGCCTAATTTGAAGCTATATGCATGGTCATCGCGTGGTCTTTCTTCTACTCTTTTTTTGTGCTATAGTGCACACGCAAAGAAAAACTCATTATACTCAACTTTTGAAAATTATCGCATGAAATGAAAAGTTGTCTAATGTGAGTAATTAATGAAATGAAAAGCTGTCTGCTTAATTCAACTTGTTTGTTATCTTAAAGTTTGGATAATGTACAGACTTACACTACTAGAAAATAAAGTATTAGAGGCCCCTTAGCAGAGGCAAAATAAATTATGCGCCTCTACCAATAGCCGATTAAGGGCAATAAAATGTTCCGTCTCTATTGGTACTATTTCCAACTTACGCAAACGCCTCTAATATAGTTTGGTAGTTTGCTCCCTCATATTCTTTTTTACCTACGTGGATTGTTTTGCTGGGTTTTGAAAAAAATGCGGTAATTTAATTTAGCTTCATATTGATATGGCGGCAATGTAAATTTAGGGAAGCAAAGACTAAACCCTAAATCGATTGATGTCCAACCACCCTCTAAATTGAAATCCGTATTGTTCTAAAAAATCTCTTAGTCAAATTACTTTGATGACAACCCTAACAATTTGGTGTTTGTGAATTTTTTTACCAATTTTGTGTTGCTGCAACTCAAAGTTGTTTTCTCTTTCAGGAAGTTTCAATCGTAATCCTTCTCGATTGTATTGAAGAAATCTAACGAAGACTATCTGGCTTGATAAGAAGATGGGGAAGCGAGACTTACCAATTGCAGATAGGTATGCCAAGTTTACAATTGAATATTGTATTAAAATATATGCCAGAAAACCTATTTATGAGAATTTTTGTTATAACTTGGCATTATAAAGTAAATCTCAATGATAACCTATTTTTTTTATAAAACTAGTTATGTATGTTTGGTATTTTACAGTTTATACATGACTGATATAATCTTAATTTTAGATATTTATCATTTCGTTCTTCTGTTCTTCAAATTTGTTTAAGAAATCTAATATAGTTCAATTTTAGGCATAACTAGATAGTTGCTTTTAACTTAGACAAGATGCATTTATATTTATATAGTTGTAAAAGTGTTATATATATGGGTTTTCTTTATAAAGAAATCTGTTTCGATGGTACCACTTGAGCTAAAAAGGTAACTTAATATTATGTCAATTTTCGGCTTACCATTTTCAATGAGAATAATGACATCATGTTTACCTGGAAGGATATGCTCTATCTTTACCTAAAATAGTTACTGTTTGAATTTGACAACTGGCTTATGTCAAGGTTCATGGCATCGAGGTGTCATTGCTTTGCGCAATTTGTTTCCAGTGTGTTTCTAATGGCAATCGAGCTTACTGCTAATTTTTTTAGCTTTTACTAGGTGTCTTCCATTCCTGCCTTTGTATTTTCTTCTAATGATAGCTCCTCTATGCCATAAAGCTTTTTTTCTTCCTTAATTTAAAATTTTGATGTTTTTCCCTCCTTGGTATATGGTTTGCTTTGTAATAGCTTCATCATTACTATTGGTACCCTCACCAGAATTTGTGTTTAATTTACAAGGTTCATATTTTAAATCAGATTATAACATAAATTTATCTGCAAACTTTATGTATTATTTGATCATGAACTATATTTCTTTCTAGGTTGATACTTCATAGGTCAATTGTAGAATCAAAAGTAAGACGGTTACCTATTGGTGTAATTATTCTGTTGGTGGTATTAATATTCAGGGTTGTTTGTAAATAGGTTTTTGCGTGAAAACTTGTAATATCACTTTTCAAGCGATTGTATAAGTTTATTCATAATTAACTTTGGAGTTGTATACTTAACTTAAAATTCTTCCATCGCTTGGTAGGATCTGAAAGAATAAACTTTTATTTCGTTCAACATGTACACAATAAAACATTGTAAATATGGAAAATCATTCTCATGTCCAAATAATTGTCACTTGATAAGAAAATTTTAACTTATCATGCTCCACTTCTTTACCATCATCTTCATCATCAATTTCAAACTCAACTCAATTTTTTCCAAAAGTAGTGTGACAGTTGCGACTCAATTCAGGAGCAGTTGCTCAATGGAAAGAAGCTTACGTTGAGCTATGATCAGATAAATCAAAGGATTGTTGTATTGAACTTTTTATGTTCTAGAATTGGGTGTGGTTATATTGGAGTTGTTTGATACTAACGTTCAAGTGATTCATCTCTATAGATATTGAGTCATATTATATATACAAAATTCCTGTAAAAAATAATATTAAATTGGTATAGGTAATGTGGACTGCAAATTTTATTATACTAACACCAATACATGTGTTGCAAACGAGATTGGAACCGTAATCCAACTTTTTACATAATAAAATGTTAAAGTTTTCCAAAATATCTTAGGGCCATTTCTTAATAATTTTGTCGTGTCACAAGTTATCTGTAGATTAATGAATTCGTATATTCCAAGTAATAATCAACATGCTTCATGTACTAATAGGTTGGAGATATGTTGACACTTAGCTATATGTTTATGTTAAAAATAAAAGCAATATGATCATTCATCAACTCTTTTCCAGGATAAGTACAACTAAAAACTATCATAGAGAAATTTTCAAGTCTCGTTTTCTAATAAAAAACTTACAAATTATATATCATATTTCTGAGTTCACAAAAATAATCTTCGAAGAAGCACATAGAAATATAAGAACCATTCCATCATAATTTTCATTGTGTTGACTACATTTTTGTTTCAGGTTAAGAAGAGTGCTTTTCATTTTATCAAAAAGACTTAGCTAAAAGAGTGAATGCTGGTGGTGATGCTCTGAACTAGTACTTAAGAAGGCATGTAATCTGATGTGCTTAGCTATGAAATTAAAGGTGCAAACTCAATTTCCACTTTTCCAGTTTATTTTCATTTTTATCTTCCAATATGCTTCCAACTCTTTTAGAAGCCTTACATTCGTCAACTTTGTCCCCGATTCATTATTTTCGTAATTACTATATTAAAATTGATTTTGGTATGATTGTAGTCTTTATTGCTTTAATGAAGTTGATTTTTTTTTGAGAATTTGAATGAAGTTGGGAATTCATTCTTTTTAATTAATGAGATACTATTGCCTACATTTGAAGTTCTTAAACGTCACATTTACATATAAATGAGGTGCCATTGGTTACGTTTTTGCTTTATTATTTACTTATAAAATAAGTTCTAAGCAAGCCCCAGTTTCAATTATATGACACAATTCTGCATTTTCTTACTATATTATTTGAACTCTCAATTTGCTTATGACAGTAAATGTTAAGAATAATTAAATTGTCTAATTATTGTATGGCTTGAACATTCCAAATCTTTTGTTATATCTAAGGTAATCATCATGCATCTGGATCCATTTTTGAGCTGCTATCAGTTTCCATAAACAAATATTAATCATGGGAAACTTATTTCCAGTGCTTGAGGTTCATTTTATCAAAGTTATTTATCACCTTCTAACTATATTAGTTTTATAGCTCTTTTACTGCCTGAAATATCAACAAATGTATGTCATTCTAAATATCAACTAATGCATAGTTTAACATGTCCACCGATATTTGTCCCTACATTTACGACCAATATTTTTTCACTTCTCTTTATATGTTGTTTGACATTGAATTATGATTATGAAAAGCGTCATGCAATAATGTAGATATTGAATACAGTTGGCATTGGCCGTTAAATTTTGTAGTCTAAACATTTGATTCTTGAAAAATCTCCAAGTATATATCTTGTGAATCTAAAATTGTAGTCTAAAACTTTTGAATCTTGAAATCTCTCCAATTCCTAAAAAGTCACAAGATAGTATCTTCAATGCCTACATGATATATTATCTTGTGAAGCTTATGTGTCATGGGCCCTTTAACGATATAAAATGCTCATGACAATGATGTATACAAATTTCCTTCAATGCAAAATGTGTTAGAAACTAACTTTTCTTATGTGTCAACTTTTCCATGGATGAAGATTTTTTATCTTCTTCAATAATTGGAGTAATTTATTCATTATTATATCAAATCAATTAATTGAAGTTAATGTGTAATACTTCACATTGTGATGTGCAATGTCTGAGACCATATTGTATTTCACATCATCTTATTAGACTATAAGTTGTGACATCTAACTTAACGTGTAAAAGACTTTTCATTTTGATTAGTTATTATGATGGGTACTATACTGTTTTGTGTAAACAGATTAATTTTTGCTCACTTAAAGTTAGAGATTTGACTATTGATTGCTAAATGGTTTTAAATTTATTTATTACCGAGTATTTTAATATTGAAATAAGCAGTGAAGATGTTTATTATAAAACACATATCACACTAAATACTAATCACTTTCTAAATGAAAATAAATTTAACAAATGTGTAGTACTGATGTCCATTTTAAGCCTTGAAGATGATGTCAAATTAGCACTTAAACCGTTCAATATCCTCATTTATAATCTTCAATTATTGGATGTTATAAACTTTTTATAGCCGTCATACATTAGAATCTTTTTATAATGCCCAATCCTAGCTATGTTTAAATGATGCACAATTTAGTTTAATCACAGCAAGTGCAAATAATGCTTACATGTCTTGTTACTAGTGCGCTATCATCCTTACACGAACAAGGAATACACGAGGACTATCGTCAACATAGTAATAAGATACGATTTTACTACATATACCCTAATTGAAATCAAAATAGGTGTTTTGTTGCTGCTACCAGTTTAGGTAATAATTAAATTTGTAAATGGTAACTCAAATTCTGTAGGGTTCAAGTACTCATCTTGTTTTAGGATACACAAGAAGTACATGACCAATAAATAAAAGGACAATTCTAGATATAAACTAATGAATCTTATGTTATTTCAAAATTTTGATAATATCTCTTATTTGATATACCATGCTCAATTTTGATATTCTCCGTATATCACCAGAACAGAAATAAAAACACGGCTTTCATCATCGTATAGAGGTATATGTTTGGGTTCTCAGAAGAAAGGATGAGCATTGAAGTTGGGTTAACAATTTATCATAGAAAACATGGTAAGACCGAATCCTTTTGGCACTATCTTTTAATTTTTAATGAGATTTTTTCGAGAATGATAGGAACATCTCCTATACATAGTTGTATAATGTCAGTTTAAACATATGATGTATAACCTGTTTCCTCATAATAAACATCTAAGCAGTAGTGAATTATTATCATTTTACTAATGAAGTTGTAGAATAACATTATAGGTTGTAGTGTTAGTAAACTAATTGTATTAGTACTCTTTCTTACGCATTTATTACTACTCTTACTTACCCATTTATTATGCAAATTACTTATAAAATTAAATATAATACTTACTATGATATTGGATATCTGCCAATGACCAGTCTTTAGTGGTAGATTTTCTAGCTTGATTTGTTAGTAAAACTCATGGATTCGTCCACTAAACATACATTAGAGTCAATATTGAAAAAAAAAGGATATCTTATGCATATGCACGTATTATGAATGCAATATTTCTAATATTTTATGTTACTTGGCCTTTGATATTAGATGAATAGTGCACCTACTGCAGCGAGTATTTTTTCTTTCTAAACTATTGAATCATTTGACATAAAAAATATTATTCAAACTATGTACATTAACCCATGTCTAGGATATCTGCTTTGGTCATCCATTACATACCTCCATGTGTAACAAAATAGATATTGTTTTAACTTTTATTAACCTGATTTTATCTATATCTGACTGCATTTATTATTTCAGCAACATCATCCAGCTTATGTGCACCAATATCCCACACTATTTGAGATATTACATCACTCTCAATGATATGGATTCCTTACAACAATGTGTGCATCCACATGGGATAAGTAATATGTTAGCATCAACGCTATATCGTACTATTTTGGTCCGCTTGAACGATTTGATTGGAGTGAAGTTGAAGCGGTATCAACAGAAAACTTCAATTGCTTTTATGAAGTTTCTTGTTCTGTGTCATATAACAGTGTAAATTTTATGTTTTTCTTATAATGCTCTTCTTGATTAAAACGTGTAATATTTATTGTGATGCTAGTTATATGCACCCAATGTTGATATTTACTTTGTTTTTTTCTTTTGAATGACATGTGGAATGGTATGTTGTGACACAAATTTCTTTTTGTTGAATGAAATGTATGATGTTAAATTGCAGTATCATATGTTTGTAAAATATTGAAGTGTATATACTTTACTGTATTTAGCTTTTGACACGTTGGATGTAGGGTGTATTATTTATAATACTCACTAGGGGTATGTTCTGCCGTTATTTAAATTCATGGTTCTAACAAAGTTTAGCAATAGAGGCATTTTCACACGTCCCTAGTATATTTTGAGCTTTAGTTATTACGTGGCATACATTTTATTGCAGGCAGATAAAAAACACTATTTGCCCTTATTTACCTTTAGGGACTTGATTTTTAAAGGCAAATTTTAATTTGCCTCTCATAATCATAGAGGCAAACTAATGCATTTTTTGGCCTCTACTTAAAATGTTAGGGATATTTCAAAATGCCCTTATTGCTTTCATTTTTGGTAGTGTTATTTTGTAAGAGGAGGGTAAGAGGATAAAAGTTAAATATGTCAATAGCTATAAATGGTCCTGAACATATGGTATATCTAATCCATGCATTGTTACATATGGTACATGGTACATGGTACAACATAGTATATATAATATGTGAGTTAATATCCATATTATCATTTCCAGCAAAACTAGGATGAAATAAAACTTGTTCTCATCTTAGTATGGTTATCTCAGCCACTATACTAATCTTCTAGTTCCATGCATACGTCAAAGATATAGAACCGAGAATCCAGTTGCTTGATACCAGGAAACCAAGCATTAATATACAGTTTCACTTGTTCTTTGTATTTTAGTATCACCGTTATTTAGCATAATTGCAACAATACAACAAGTGTGCAGCTTCGTTGAGTAGTTTTACTAGAATCCCTAACTTCTGGTCATCTTCTTCTTTTGCCATGTTTGGTTGTTTCAAAATTTCGGTGCACTTTTTGTTGTTTCAAAATTTTGGTGACTTTGGAACTTTAACAACTTGTAGATATAAGAAAAATACCAACACTGTTTACCAAAGTTATGTGACAGGCACATAATGATGATAGCAGGATAGGAAGTTTTGTAACCCATACGTAGTTATCACTTATTAGTCTTAGCATGGTTAAGGATCTTGTTTTGAGTTTTGGTTATTTTAATTATCATTAACGATGTATGATCCATATCTTGACATTATTAAGAATGTGGGAATAAAAGATGCGCAATTTATCTATCAACCTTTCACACGTTTGTATGTGCGC
The DNA here is from genome assembly GCA_030765085.1 of Allium cepa. Taxonomy (NCBI): domain Eukaryota; kingdom Viridiplantae; phylum Streptophyta; class Magnoliopsida; order Asparagales; family Amaryllidaceae; genus Allium; species Allium cepa. The sequence continues at coordinate 559,291,524 of CM060941.1, read as the reverse complement.
AATCTTAGTTTGTAGTAAAATTGCTGATTATCTGCAAAACGCCTTCAGCTATGAAAATTATAGTTGTATTCAGTTTTATGACTGAAACGAGATATTAATAAACTGAAAATATACTCTGAAAACCTCCTTTTTATCTGGATATATACTAGTTTTACAGCTAAACATTGGGTTTATTGAATTTCTGAATTTTTGAATTTTTTCTTTAATTTATGAATACATTTTCGTAGTTTTTAAGCTGTTGGTATACATTTTGAATTATCATTTTTTAAGTTTATTGAATTTGTTTATATTTTCTATTAACTATCTCTTGTTTTTTAAATACCATAACAACTTTATCAAAAATATAAGAATCATGACTATTCCCTGCACTGATTCTTGTATTGCCAGATCCGGTCAGAATTAAAGCACTTGATGTTCTTCCTACCAATGACTATCTTTCCATCACCTGAACGGCATTCGTTTGCAAAATTTCCTTTCTTGTCACACTTGTAGCACATGACGTTTGCTTTTCTGTTCTTAGCAGCTCCGCCGTTCTGAGCTTCCTTTTTCTGAAAGAACTTGCTCTTCTGTTTCTGCCCACTCTGATTTTCTACTGGCTTGTTATTAGTGAATAATGCTAGAATCTCTTCATTCCTCAAGGCCATCTCCAGTGCCACGTCACATGGATCCCTGAGATGCGGTAAGGTGCCCTAGCAAGCTCTGATCTTAATCCACGGATGAACTTCTCATTCTCTTAATTACTGTATTTACCGTGGCATAGCCATATCTGGACAACTCCTCAAATTTTGTTGCGTACTCCAACACAGTCATGTCTCTCTGTACTAACTCAACAAACTTACTTAACAAGGTTGACTTGGCAATTTCAGACATAAACCTCTCCTCGAACTTCCTTCTGAACTCTACCCAAGTCAAATTCTCTTCTGGCACCCTAACAACACCACTGTTCCACTAGTACAACACAGCTCATTGCAATTGCCTGATGCCAATTTCCTCTTTTGCTCATCATTCAGACCTAAATCAGCGAAAATCATTTCAAAATGAAGTGGGCAATTCTCCACCTCGATAGCATCCTCAATTCCATCGAATGATTTCCCTCCATGTCTTACATAATCCCCACTCAAAACAGCATGGTTGTTAACAACTCGAGCTTCATGATTCACTCTTTCAGCATTTCCTCTAATTAATTCAGTAGCAACTTCTGCTTACATCATTTTGACAAAGAACTGATATATACCTTCCATGTCCACCGGTGGTGTTCCAGCACCCACATTAGCAACTGTTTGTCCACCCGTATTCCTCCCAGTGTTGGGTCTGACATTTCCATTGGTAGTGGTGCTTCCTTCGTCGAGATTTACTCTTAAGTATTCCACCTCCGTATCTTACTTGCCCTTAAATATGCATTCGATCTTAGTAAGATACGGAAGAACGATCTAAGGGAGAGGGAGAATAAAGATAAGACATATTTATATATAGTAGATACAAGTATGTTACTATAGGGTAATACCATTTCCTAATCATATTCTTTGATTCCTTTGGATTATGTTTTTAAAACTTTTTTAGTTTTACATAAACCTATGCTCTGATACCAAGTTGTAATATTCCCCATTTTGAGACCCGAAAATAAGCGCTACGGGTATTGCAGTCATATATAGTATTAATTTCTGATGATAAAATGTGTTAATGTTAATTATATCAATAACACCAGAAGCACAAGAATGTAAAAATTTTCTTAACACAAGTTTGAAACAACCTTTCACATTTAATTTCAAAGATAATATTTCATATTCATTACATAATCCCAAACATTACTCAGGTTCGGATAAAATATAATAATTACAAAGTACATTAAGAGCGGCATACGGAGATTCCCCCTTGGTTGATCAGAGTTTACTACCGGATAGTTATAACATCTGTTATTACATACGTTCCAATGAAATAACTTCAACACAGCTGATATATTATATATATATATATATATATATATATATATATATATATATATATATATATATATAAACTCCAAAATAGCTAAATCTTCCTTTTGCACGTTTTTGGAAGCTTTATTCGTCCAACCCAATGACCTGTAAACCCTTTCTTTTGACCTATTCAAATCGAATTTTGAGCACCCGAGAGTTTATGGGGAAAACATAAATATCGAGCCAGACAAAAAGCCTGGTGTAAATAATAATATGTCATCTCGATTTATGGTTATCTAGTCAGACCATACCGCTGAGCGAAATGAGTTTTCCCCTCACTAATATCTTTAAAAATATATCTTTTGTAAATCAACTTCTGCAGCAACAATGATTAAAATAGACAATTAAATAGCAATATGCATGCATGCAACATGCATAATCATGACCAATCTGTCTAAATTAATGGACAATCTATCTCAGCATCATAGTTTTCTTAGGGTAACCGCAAACCTATGACTGACTCGGGCCTAGTGGATATATCAAATTCTCTAACATGCTGTTAGAAGACAACTGGACGGTCCATTAAAAACTTACTATCCTAGGGTCATTCTGATCCTAATGGTTTTACGGACTCCCCAATAACATACCTTATCTATTCCTTTCTGTATGTAAGCATACTTTTAGTCTTACCCATAACAAAGCCATATGCACTAGAATTATAAACTAATATCAGGTAGGGGCTAACAGTTGAAGTACAGGGCGTTACCTACACTAGTCCCGTCTGGTTTTTAATCTCTGATTCAGTTCATCCTATCACAATTTATCTAAGAGTGATAAGAACAATATTCTTTTTAGTAGAATTCTAGACTAAATACCCTTTTTATTTTCCTTGTAAACATAATCTTTGTAAATGATTTACCCTTTAAAATCATATATAAAACAAGAAAAAATTATAGCCCTTTACTTTACCCAAAGTACTTATGCCAAGATATATGCTTTAGTAAAACAGTATTGATAAGTTCGAAATCACTTAAAAAGCTATCGCCTCTCAAAAACATAGGCTATAAAGACAAAACCATAACTACGTATATTGATAAAGTACAGCGTGAATACAGCCGACAGGGGTCATCACACCCCTTTAAGGTCAAAAATATGTTAAGGTGTTTAATCTGTAAAACATAAGTCCATAGGGCTGATAGCGTATACGTTTCGCACTTTATAGAGTGCCGATGTCATATGGTATAAAATTTGGTTTGCATAGAATAAATTTATAAAGCTTGGAAATTTATGAAGGTCGACATTGATGTCCTTCGACGTTAACACCTTAAAGAGTTAATTAACTGAAAAAAAGTGAATGTGGTCTTAATATAGCCGATAAACAAGACTGGCGGTAACACTGTCTTAGAGAAACATGACATCTATAGTGTCGAGTTTGATGAAACACGACGTGTTTATGGCTTATAAGAAAACAAGCGACCTCATTACCTTATGGGGTCGACGACATGATAGAGAATAGGCGACTCCATGCCCTTTTTAAGTAATACGACACTTACGTTATGCGGCGACATTAAGGTTACTATAAAACATGCGGCAATGTCGTTGTCGATGCTAAGGGTGCCGACTTCGAGCTTACTCAGCCATAGCCAATTCACTTCATGCCAACAGTAGTTGTTATTGTGTGCATCGCTACTGGTTGACGTCGAGAGCATAACAGTGGCAAAGATGAATGGCGATGTCAACATTGCCAACATTGGATTTTCGTAATTAATATAAAAACTGTTAATTTGCTATTAAAAGTACGTTCTTTTCAACCAACCCCCATTATTTGTCAAAATTTCATTTGTTAACAATTTATCTTTGTCAAATAATTTTCAGAAAACTACAACAGGGTAGATTTATCATTTCCAAAATAATTTACAAACCATATATTTTATATTATATTTTAATAAAATAATTAAGCATTTCTAGCTCAAATAATTCACGTTAAATCATAAACAACTAGGAAAGATACTCAAAAATCACAATAAATCAAATTTAATATTTTCTTTAACGTAAAAAAATTTCAAAGTCAAAAAATTTATTTAATTATTTTTAGTAATTAAAACATGAAATAAACTATTTTCTCTACTTAGAAATTTTATAATAAATTCATACTTGCTTGAAAATTATGAAATTAAAAACCCATTTCTAAAATAATGTTTTAAACATCATATCAAAATCTCAAATCGTTTGAGTATCCAAAACTAGGTTTTCACAATAAAAATCGATTAAATAATTTCATAATAATTCCTTATTCATCATTCAAACATATAATCATCTAACAATTAAAACATGAAATAATACAAGCAAAAGATTAGGGTTTATACTTAAAACCCAAAATAGTAGATAAAACTTGAGATGTATAACTATTATTCACCCTGATTTGATAAAGGAAATTGATATTTGAACTAAGATTTGATTTCTCTAGGCTTCAATCTTATTTTGAATTAAGAATGAGAATGAGAAGGTTTATGTTAAGGAAATGTGCTATTTTCCTATTTTACACTCCTCATAATCCTACTTCTAAATTCATGTTCTAATCAACCTTGTTAGTTCATTAATTAAAGCTCGATCCATATTAATTGTCAATTCTTAATCACCTCTTTATCATTTTACAATATTTTATTTAATTTATTTAATTAAATATTCTAAATAATGTTAATCAAAATTAGGGTTGTTACAAACTCCCCTCCTTAAAGAATTTCATCCTCGAAATTATGATAAAGTACATACCAATAATCATAACTATAAACATAAAAATACTATCAAAACAATTCAGGATAAGTTTATCTAATCCTTTCTTCTATCTTCTAAGTGCGGTCTCTCTCGTCGTCACTCCACTGGACCTTTACTAATCCGACTGTCTTATTCCTGAGCTTCTTCTCATCCTTGGCTATAATACGAACTGATGTCTATAGTCCTGTCTGGTTCCACCACTAAGTCTTTCAATACAGTCGGAGTGATAGTAGTCTCTGGATCTCGAACACTTTCTAAGATGAGAAACACGAAACACATTATGGACTCCTGTCAAACTGCTAGGCAACTCTATTTTATAGGCAAGTTTTCCGACCTTTCTATAATAGGAAATGGTCTAACAAACCTAGGTGCCAATTTTCCTAACTTCCCAAATCATACTACCCCTTTATTAGTGATACTTTGATGAAAACCTGATCTTCAACTAAGAACTCTAAGTCTTTCCTTCTCTTATCTGCATAAGCTTTCTTCTTAGTTCAAGCTTCCTTTATTCTAGCTCAGACCAACTCAATCTTTTTAGTGGCATCTCTCACTAAATATGGACCAAGAACTTATCTATCGCCAGTCTCTAACCAACATGTGGCTGATTTACACGGCCTTCCATACAAAGCATCAAAAGGTGCAATCCTTATAATAGTCTGATAATTATTGTTATAGGAAAATTCAAATAAGTGCAGAGTGTCTTACCACGATCCTCCAAAATCAAGCACACAAGCTCTTAAAAAATCCTCCAAAACTTTGGCAACTCTTTTCATTTTCTCATCGATCTATGGATTTTAAGCGTTACCCATCTTGAGCTTGGTACCTAAAATCTCTTGTACGCTCTTCCAGAATTTGCTTGTAAGTAATAAATCTCTATCACTGACTATACTACTTGGAATCCCATGCAGTCTTGCTATATTCTTCATAAATAGATTAGCTAAAACAGGTCACGTCCTTGTCGACTTAACTGGTGTAAAGTTTGCAGTCTTAGCCAGTCTATCCACTACAACTCAGATACTTTAATTTCCACTATTCGACGTTGGCAACCCGTCTATAAAATCCATAAATATAGAATCACATTTCCATACTGGTATATCCAAAGGTTGAAGCAATCTACTTGGCTTATGATGCTCGGCTTTTACTTGCTGACAATTCAAGCATTATTTTACCCATAAACCTATATCACTTTTGATTCCTTCTCAGAAGAAAGTTCTCTTCATATCTTGATACATTTTTTATTCCTCTAGGATGAATAGTAAATTTCGATCAATGACATTCCCTAAGAACTTTTTTCCTTATGTCTCCAACATCTAGAACACACAATCGTTCCTTCTTTCTCAATCATCTACTTTGTTCAAGATATAAATCCTTCAAATCATTGATTTTAGTTCCACCTTCCAATCTCTAATTCATTCTGCTAGCAATGTGTCATCTCTTTATTTTGAAACAATCCTTTCGATCAATACTGGTTAAACCGAAAAACAATATAACCTTGCGGTACACCTACTAGAACTAGCAGTCGATCTTAACTGCACACTGCAAGTAGTCAAGGCCTTTTGATCTCCCCATCCAGTATCATCGCTAACACCGCATTTTGATGTTTCTGCTAAGTGCATCCACAACTTTATTTCTTTTCCTTCTGTATACTCAATTTCAAAATCATAAGCAGCTATAAAATCCAACTATCTCTGCTATCTCACATTCAACTCCTTCTAAGAGAATAAATATCTTAGCGACTTGTGATTCATATACAACTCGAATTGTTCTCCCAAAAGATAGTATCTCCACACATTTAGAGAATAAATTACAGTAGCTAACTCTAAGTCATGAGTCGAATATCCGACTTCATGCGGTCTGAGCTATCGAGAAGTATAGGTAATCAATTTACCCCTTTGCATTAACACAACTCCTAATCTTGTTCCACGCATATCTATCTACGTAACCAATGATTTCTATTTAGGACTATAACAAAGGTGCGTTAGTCAATAAATGTTTCATCTTTTAGAATTCCTGCTCACATTCATCAGTTCAAACATACTTCACATGCTTCCTTATTAGTGTAGTCATCGGTGTAGCTATATGAGAGAAATCCTTAATGAATCTTCAGTAATAGCAAGCTAATCCAAGAAAACTCTTTATCTCGGTCACTGTCTCGGGTCTCTTCCAATTATTAACTGCTTCTATCTTAGCCGGATCTACTGACAACCCTTCTTCCGAGACTACATGAGTAAGGAGCTTCATCTCCTTCTTGTAAAAATGACACTTCGAAAACTATGCTTTTAACTAATGCTGCCTCAATGTCTGAAGCACTATTCTAAGATGAATCTCATGACCTCTTTTATCCTAAGTATATATCAAAATGTCGTCAATGAATACTAACACGAATCTATCTAAATGGTCATGGAAGATTCGATTTGTTAAATCTATGAAGAAAGCATGTGCATTAGTTAATTTGAATGGCATTGCTAATTACTGGTACAGACCATATCTTATCCGGAACGCCGCCAAAGGAATACTGTCTTACGCCACCCTCAGTTGATGGAACCCTATCGCCAAATCCAACTGAAAAATACTTTAGCTCTATTCAACTAATCAAACAAATCATCGATTCTTAGCAGGGGATATCGGCTCTTTATCGTCTTTTCATTCAGCTTATGATAATCGATACACAATCTCAATGATCTGTTCGATTTCTTCACAAATACTATAGCTGCTCCCCAAGGCGAACTGCATGGTCTAATAAAACTTTATCTTCTAAGTCCACTAGAAGCACCTTTAACTCCATCTATGTAGGTGCTATTCTGTTGGGCGCTTTACTCACGGGTTCGGCTCCAGGCACAAGGTCTATACGAAACTCAATAGCTCATTTCGGTAGTAGTCTTGTAACAGGCTCAAAAACATCTGCAAACTCTTTAACTAGGAAAGCCCGATTCAACTCATCTTCCTCCTCTATTACACCTAACAATGCACAAACATCAGAACATGGATTCTTTATGAGTATATAATTCGGCTGCTATTATTAGGATATGTTGGTGATATTTTCCTCTCTTGGCAAAATATTCTTGCATCATATTTACTTAACCAATCCATATCTAAAATAATTCCAAAGCCAACAAAATCAAACACATGTAAACTGTAGACAAACACGTGACCTAATAATTCAAACTCTAAATGGTCATATCTCATCCCAAGAGTTGCATACCCTTCTATCATTTTTGCAACCCTTAAGGAAGTAACTAGGTATGAGGGTTCTAGGTTAAGCTTATCTACCAAACAACGAGATATAAAAGAATGCAATGCACCAGTATCAAACTATTCTTTAACAAAAGCCACGAATCAAAAGCGTACCTCCCATTACAGCCTTTCCTTTTTCTCCGTTATGGGTCTCGAGGTAGCCGATTCCAAAGCAAACACTTTCCTTTCTCAACCTTAGATGGTTTCTTACACTGATTCTTGTAATGCGCAATCAGGTCACAACTAAATCACTTGATTTTCTTCCTTCCAATGATTGTCTTTCCATCCCCTGAACGATGATCATTCGCAAAATGCGTTTTCTTGTCACACTTGTAACACACAACATTTGCTTTTCCTTTCTTAGCTGCTCCGCCCTTATGAGCTTCCTTTTTTTGAAAGAAATTCCTCTTTTTATTCTATCTACTTTAATTATCTACTGGTTTGTTATTACTGAACAATGCTAGCATCTCTCCATTTCTCAAGGCCATCTCTACTACCATCTCACATGGATCCATGAGATGTGGCAAGGTTGCCATACCAAGCTCTGGTTTTAATCCATGGATGAAATCCCCATTTTGCGTAATCACTATATCCACCATGGCATACCCATATCTGGATAACTTCTCAAATCTTGTTGCGTACTCCAACACAGTTATGTATCCTTGCATTAACTCAACAAACTTCTTTAACAAGGTTGACTTGGCAATTTTAGACATAAAACTCTCTATAATCCTCCTCCTTAACTCTGCCCAAGTCAAATTCTCCTCTAGCACCCCAATAGTAACACCGTTCCACCAGTACAATGCGGCTCCTTGCAATTTTCTGGATGCCAATCTTCTCTTTTGCTCATTGTTTAGACCTAAATTAGCGAAAATCCTTTCATAGTGGAGCGGCCTATTCTCCACCTCAATAGCATCCTCCGTTCCAATGAATGGTTTCCCTCCAAGTCTTGCGTAATCCCTACTCAAAACAGCATAGTTCTTAACAACTAGGGATTCATGATTCACTCCTGCATTTCTTCCAACTAATCCAGCAGCAGATCCTACTTGCATCATGTTGATAAAGAATTGATACATACCTTCCATGTCCACCGATGGGGTTTCAGCACCCACATTAGCAGCTGCTTGTCAACCTGGATTCCATCTAGTGTTGGGCCTGACATTTCCACTAGTAGCGATAACTTCCTCCATCGAGATTCACTCTTTCATTTCCTGCCTCCACGTCTTACTTTCCCTTAAATCTGCATTCGAATCTTAGTAAGATACAGAAGAATGGTCTAAGAGTGAGGGAGAATAGAGATAAGGCATATACTTATATATAATAGATACAAGTATGTTGCTATAGCATTATCTCATTCCCCAATCTTATTCTTTGATTCCATTGGATTATGTTTTCAAAACACTTTTTAAGTTCAAAATTTCTTTTAGTTTCACATAAACCTATGCTTTGATACAAAGTTGTAACTTCCCACATTTTGAGGCCCGAAACTAAGTGCTACATATGTTGTAGTCATCTATAGTATTAATTTTCGGGGACAAAATGAGGCAATGTTAATTATATCGATAAAATTAGATGCACAAGAATATGGAATTTCCCTTAACACTATTTCAAAACAAGCTTTCACTTTTTATTTCAAAGATGATATTTTATATTCATCATATAATCCCAATCGTTGCCTAGGTTCAGATAAAATATATCTATTACAAAGTACTCTAAAAGCACATATGAAGATTCCCCTTCAGTTGATTATAATTTACTACCAAACAGTTATAACATCTATCATTACATACATTCCAAAAAAATAACTTCAACACAGTTGATAAATAATATATATATGTATGTATGTATATATTGACAAAATCATAAATAGCTAAATCTGCCTCCTGGACATCTTTGGAAGCTTTATACGTCCAACCTTGTGACTTGTAAACCATTTCTTTTGACTTACTCAAATCGAATTTTGAACACCTGAGATTTTTAGGGGAAACATGAGCCAGACAAAAAGCCTAGTGTGAATGATAGTACACCATCTCGATTTATGAATATCTAGTGAGACCACGCCGCTGAGCGGAATGAGTTTCCCCTCACTAATATCTTTAAAAATATATCTTTTGCAAATCAACTCCTGCAACTACAATAGTTAAAATAAACAATAAAACAGAAATATGCTTGCATGCATGCAACATAGGTAATCATGACTAATCTGTCTAAATCGTTGGACTATTTGTTCCAACATCATAGTTTTTTCAGGGTAACTATAAACCTGTAGCTGACTTGGGCCTACTAAATATATCAAATTCTCTAACATGTTGTTAGAAGACAACCAGAGGGTCTGTTTAAAACTTATTATTCCTAGGGTCACTCTGATCCTAATGGTTTTACGAGCTCACCAATAACCTACCTTATATTTGTATATTCCTTTCTGTGTGTAAACCTATATTTAATCATACCCTTGACAAAGCCCTGTGCACTGGATTTATGGACTAATATCAGGTAGAGGCTAATAGCTGAAGTATAGGGCGCTACTACACTAATCCCATTTGGTTTTCTGATCTCTGAGTCAATTCATTCTATCACAATTTATCTAAAGAAGATAAGAACAATAATCTCTTTAGTAAAATTGTGGGCTAAATACCGTTTCTATTTCCTTGAAAACATAACCTTTGGAAATGATTTACCCTTTGAAATCATATGTAAAATAATTAAAAATTATAGCCCTTTAATTTACTCAAAACACTTATGCCAAGATATATGCTTTTACAGAACAATGTTGATGAAGTTCGAAATCACTTAGAGGCTATTGCTTCTCAAAACCATAGGCTATAAAGCGAAAACCTTAACTATGTATATTGATAAAGTATGCCATGAATATGATCGATAGGGGTCATCACATGCCTTTAAAGTCAAAAATATGTTAAGGTCTTTAGTTTATAAAACAAAAGGACGTAGGGCTGATAGCTTATATGCATCACACTTCATAGAGTGTCGACGTCATAAGGTATAAAAATTGGTAACGTCATAAGGTTATAAAGCTTGTAAATTTACAAAGGTCGACACTGATGACCTTCGATGGTAACACCTTAAAGATTTAATACTTAAAACATGGGAACGTGGTCTTAATATAGTTGATAAATAAGACTGGTGACAACACTGCCTTAGAGAAACACGACATTTATGGTGTCGAGTTAGATAAAACACGACACCGTTACGGCAAATAAGAAAACAGGCGGCCACATTTCCTTATAGGGTCGGCGACATTATGAAGCATAAGAAGTTGCCCTTTCTATGTAATGCAACACCTTAGTCATATGGAATCGTTAAGGTTACTTAAAGCATGCGGCTGTGTCGTTGTTGATGCAGAAGGTGCGGACCTCGAGTTTATTTAATCATAGCCAATTCACTTCATACCAGCAGTAATTGTTATCGTGTGTATCGCTACTGGTTGATGCCGAGAGTGGAATAGTGAAAAAGATGAATTGCGATGTCACTATTGTTGATATGGCATTTTCATAATTAATATTAAAACCGTTAATTTGCTATTAAAAGTATGTTCTTTTCCACCAAACCCTATTGTTTGTCAAAATTTCATGGGTTAAAAGTATTCTATATCAAAATGCATTTCAGAAAACTGCTATAGGGTAGACTTATAATTTCCAAATAATTTGCAAACCATGTATTTTATATTACTATTTTAATATAATAATTAAGCTTTTCTAGCTCAAACAATTGATATTAAATCATAAACACTTGGAAAAATTTCCAAAATCACAATTAATAAAATTTAATATTTTCTTTAACATGTAAAAATTTTGAAGTCGAAATTTTTATTTAATTATTTTTAATAATTAAAATCCGAAATAAACCATTTTCTCCACGTAGAAAATTCATAATAAATTCATACTTGCTTGAAAAATTATGAGATTAAAAACCCACTTCTTAAATAATGTTTTAAACATCATATAAAAATATCAAATCATTTGGGTATCAAGAACTAGGCTTTTACACTTAAAACCTATTAAATAATTCCATAATAAATCCTATTATTCATCATTCAAGCATACAGTCATCCAAGAATGAATATGGCATAATGAAAAAAAAAGATCTGAGTTCATAATTAAAACCAAAAATGTTAGATAAAACTTGAGATGTATAACTATTTTGAACCTTGATTTGATAAAGGAACATGAGATTTGATTCTCCTAAGCTTTAATCTTGTTTCCTAGCTTTTCTTCCTTCTAAAGCTCTTGTTAATGGATGGCCTTACTCTTTTTATTTCACTTGTATGAATAAGATATGGAAGGAATGAGAATGGGAAGGTTTATGTTAAGGAAATGTGCTCTTTTCCTATTTTACCCTCCTCGTAATCCTCCTGCTTAATTGATGTTCTAATCAGCCTTATTAGTTCGTTAATTAAGGCTTGACCCATATTAATTATAAAAATCCCAATCTCCTTATCATTTTACATTATTTTATTTTATTTATCTAATTAAATATCTTAAATAATGTTAACCAAAATTAGGGTTGTTACAATCATATACCATTGTTGTTACATTATTTATAGCGGTGTATTGACACTTCATGTATTGAAAATAAATTATTGTTAAATTATTGTAGTGAAAAAAATGTTAAATTATTGTTTGATACTTTAAATAATCAAATAAATGAAAAAGTATAAAAGTAGAGACAATAACAATATTCCTGACAAATGAAAATGGTACATTGCCTATATAGAGCAAAAGTTGGTAGTGACGGGGGCTAAAGTCAAAATGCTTCAGTTAAATTATGAGAGCGTTAGCCGAATGGTATAGGAGCACATGGAGGGACAAGCAAGCGGGCAACCTCAGGACAAGGACCACGAAGAAGACAAGTGAAGTTTTTTGTTTGATATGCAGTTGTTTTTTTTACTTTGGACATTATGATGTATATACATCTATCTATGTGAACATGATTTTCATTTAGACTTGCATGTATGTTGTAACATCCCCCACTTGGAGGCTCAAAACTAATGGCTACGGATGCTGAAGTCATCCATAGTTATAAATCCTCGGTGACCAAATATTGTAATGTTAGATACTATTGATATAACAGAAACATATGGACATGGAAAAAAAATTAAAATCAACAAACAACTTTCTCGTTCCATTTCAAAGCATTTAAAATCATTACATAATCCTAATACGAGAACCACATTCAGAGAAAATATAATTATTACAACATACGCCAAGAGCGACATATGAAGATGCTCCCTTGGATCATTAGAGTATATAACTAGGCAATTAAACATCTTTTCCTTTACAATAAAACAAAGCGAAATCAAAGTAAAAAAGAACATTAAATGGCTATTATGCCTCCTGCACGTCTCCGGAAGCTTATTCGTTTAAGGATGTACCTGAAAACCTCAACTCTCAGAATACTCAAAATCAGTTGAGCACCCGAGAGTTTAAGGGGGGAACATAAACTTTGAGTCAGAAAAAAAGCCTGGTATGAATAATAATCTACCACCTGAAACCATTTAGATATCTAGTGAGAGCACGCCGCTTAGTGGAATGGGTTTTCCCGTCACTAGTATCTTATTCAAAACTTTATAAAACCATATACTGTGCTCCTGCATCCACAATGGTTAAAACATAGCAACTCAAAATATTATAATGATTATGCAAATAAGTAAATCAATTCTGGAATTTCCATCCCCATTCATTTTAGACTAGCGGTCTCATTTATATTTTCTAGGGTTATTATTAACCTAATATTTTTCATGGACAGACTAATAAACTATTTAATACTTATGGACTCCCTGTCTGGTTTCATAGTTTTCATGGGATTACTAAGAACTTATTGGGCATTGCTAATAACTTCATTGTTTCATGGGTTCTCCCTGAACCTATTGGTATCTCCAATAACATCTCTCTTATCCTAGTTTTCATGGGTTGACTAGAAACCTATTGGCATCTGTTAATAACTTAATCCAAATATAGTTTTCATGGGTTCACTACAAAACTATTGACCAATGCCAATAACTCTTTCTAATCATAGTTTTTATGGCTTTATTATGAACCTATTGGCCCCTGCCAATAACTTTTTCTAATCATAGTTTTCATGGGTTTACTATGAACCTATTGGCTCATGTCAATAACTTTTCCAATATATAATTTTCATGGCTTTACTATGAACCTATCTATTCTTTAATCAGTGTTTAGGCATCCTATATTCTGGTCTTCCTGACCTCTAGGATGCAATCATATTCATTCTGGAGTTAACTCAATTTATATTCACTACTGGGTCAATCTAGCTGGTTATTCAGCCCCTTTTTTCTCAAATTATAGTTATGACTCCATATTAAAGTGAATATGTAAACTAGAAGAAGAAAACATTTTAACATGATAATCGTCAACATCTGTGGTTTAATATCCTTGAAATCATTTTCATATAAAACATGGTTAATCCCTTTAACCTATTATTCTATTAAGGAAAGCTTCTTCAAAAACTCCAATTTAAAAGCTCTTTTATAATGCCATGGGTTTTACCTTTAAAAGTTGAGATTGGGTTCTTTGTTTTGAAAACTAAGGCTTTTGAAACCTTTAATTTTTATTTTCGAAACCATTGGAAAACTTCCTTTCGAAAGCATTCAAATCTTCTTTTCAAAACTCTAGGCACCTGCCTTCTGAAACACTTTAAAACCTTTCTTTCAAAACCTTACGAGTGTATTAAGGTATTACCATTTAATTATAGAAGCATTGCTTCGAAACCATTTGAAAGTACCCCTTTTGAAACCATTGGGTTTAATATGAAGCATATCTTATTGGGTCTAAGTGAATACAAGCGAAAGTAACCCTTTCAAAACCATTAAAAAAGAGTTTAGGAAAAAATAGATGGCTTCGGTACCATCCTCTCGAAAGCTCAAAACATGTAAGTAAAACATTTGAAGGATAGCTTCGAAACCCCTTTCGAAGCAATTGCCTTCAAAACCATTGAATCCTTTCAAAAGCTTTAGCAAGTGGCTTAGTACAGTTATAAAACAAAGCTACCTTTCGAAAGCATTAATCACTTCAATCCCTTCGAAAGGCAGAGGAACGACAGAAGGGTTTCGATTGGTCGAAACTACCCTTTTCCAAAGCATTGATTGTTAAAACTAAGTAAATCATTCAAAAGCTACAATTTAAACAAGAAGCGGCAACCCCTTTCGAAAGCAGTTTAAGATGACCCTTTTGAAAGCATTTAGTAAAAACAAACAAGCACATTTCTTTAGGAAGTAAAACAAAGGTTTCGACCCCATCGAAAGCTATGTTTCGACACCATGCCTTCCGTCCTTCTCCAATCCACTACATACCAACATTGTGATACCTTGTGTATTGGTTTCGGCTTAGTTGATTTCGACCTGGTAGGTTTCGACTTGGTTGAAGGCGGAAGCATATGGTGAAAGGTGGCTTCTAAAAGAGGTGGAACGCACTTTTCCAAGTAAAGACTAATTTAATGCCATTTAAAGTAATTACTTTATAACTGACCTGCCTATTTGTAAACACTTAATTGGTTGCCATAAACTTATCAAATTCTTTACCAAAGTAACTACCGCATAATTTCAGATTTAAATAAACATTAACTTTCACAATTAAGCCCTTCCATTAAGCATAGCAATTAAAACAATTTAATTCTTCTTCTAAAATAATTTAATTTCCATAGTAATACATAGGAAAAAACCCTAAAATTTACAAAAATTCACTTTCAATATGTTATCTAATATATAAAAATTTCAAATCCAAATTCTTCATAAAATAATCGAAATTAATTTTGAAACCCAATTATACATATTTTCCTTTGAATATTCATATTAAATTTTCCATAGCTTGAAAAATTATAAAAATTAAAAAATATCTCCAAAATTATGTTTTACATGACATATAATTTCCTCATGGCACTAAAAATTCATTATGACCGGTTTTACCCTTAAAAGCGTATAAAACTATATTCAAATCAACATCTTGTTTAAATCAACATGTTATAAAATCCAAGCATATCATCATCAAAATCAACATTATAATGGATTTAATCTTAAATCCGAATGTCAAATGATCATAAAAAAATAGAGATGATTTAGATTAATATTCACCTTGATTAGGATAAAGACTTTGAGATTTGATTGAGATTAATCTTCCCTACTTTAATTCCTTAGCTTTATATTGATTTTCTCTTCTTTCTCTTTCTCCTAAGCAATTGCCTGCTCCTCTTTCGATTTAAGTTTTTTTTTATGTTTTGTAAAAATGAACGTGAATGAGAATTAAATGAGAATATAAGAGTAATGGAAATGTAGTGCGGCAATTACCCTAATACCCATGCGTCAATTAATTAACCATTTATAAGACTAATTATTTAGTTAGACAACACCCTCTAATTTATTTTCAAATCTCAGTCCCCTTATCACTTTAATATTTACATTATTCTATTTAATTTACCTAATTAAACCTCCTAAATAATGTTATTAAAATTATGTGCGTTATATATGTGACACGTTTTAAGTTGTATCGGATGATACATGAATGTTGTGTGTTATCTGAATGTTTCATCAATTATGTCATTGTTTTATTATTATTTTACAATTTTGTTAGTGGTATTATATTGTTTAACTGAGATATATATATGTTTCATTACATGTTTGGCATTGTCAAAATGAATGTATTTAATGTTGAGTTTGAGGGTTAGAAATATAGCAAAATGTTGCAAAATTATATTAGGGCAGCGTTGGTAAGGCATGGGAAAACCCTAAAATTATAATTTAAAAATGGCGTCAAAATGACATCTAAAAAAGGCATCAGAATGGTGTCAGAAAGGAAAAGGCGTTGAAAAGACGTCAGAAAACACCAGCATCTTGGTATCGGAAAGGCGTAAGAATTTTTTTCTATGTTGCTTTTTTCAACGCCAAAAATGACGTCGGTATGGCATCAAAAAATAGTTTTTCTGATGCCAGTTTGGCAAGAAAAAAATGATTTTCTATTGTAATGTTGGTGGAGCAGTACCTATGTTATTACTGGAAATGAGTGTTACGGCGTGCGCTCCACACTGATGATAGCACATGCTTCGGGAGTAAATTGATTTTTTTTACAAATTATATGTGTTTAACATATTTAAGAGAAGTAATTTTCTTAAATATGTATTTATGTTTTTGCATTGAAATCATGTGTAATCAGTTTGAATTTCACTTCTAAGTTGGAACATTTAATTTTTTGTTAGGTTGAATTTTATTTTCTATTATCAATTAATAAAGTGCGAAAGTGTATATGAAGCTTCATTGTTAGATTATACATTTAAGTTGATACTAAGTTTGGAAATATATGTAAGAGAGCGTATTGAATTTGTTAAATAATATAGTTGCTAGATTCTATTTTTAAATGATAGTAACATTTGGTAATATTTATAGAGATACGTTTGTGAAAGTTTACGCTGATTGTAAAACCAGGAAGAGAAAAATGATAAGATAACAAAATTTAATTATATCGTTTTTTCAAAAATTTTGAATTATATATCACTTACTACTTCAGAAGTAAATTTATCATCTCAACTGCAATCATCTTTTGATGGGGATTTTTATCATCATTTGTTGATTTATGGACATATACACTATCTTTCATTGAAGACGCTTTTAAAGATATATCATCTTTTTGAGTCCATCTTTGCTTATCAGAGTGTTTAATATCTATTAGTTGACTAATAAATTATGTTGTATGTTGAAACTAATTTTTTAATACATAGATTAAAGTAACAACAATGTGATGGCTAACATGTACTTTTGAACATTTTTTTTATAAGAAGCATAATCTTTATGCATATTTAAAAATAAAAAATAACATCAAAAAAGAATAAATTTTCATTGGTCAGTTGATTTTATGTCTATAAATAACATCAAATTATGATATTATTTTGAGAATACACAAAGCAATGCACTTAAAAAATCAATACAAACAAATTCTAAAAGTGCAAATTTGTTACAGAATAAAGAGAATGGAGGCCAAAGAGAGAGAATGATTTTATTTGATTGAGAGATATGTCTTATAATACAATCAAGCTCCATATTTATAGACTACTTATGCAGTGCAGATTACAATAATGCCCTTTCTTATTTAGCACATTCATCCCTATTGTTAATGTATATTACAACACTCCCCCTTGAATATGCGTATGTAAAGATGATAAGAGTAATCGCCTCATTAAAAACCTTGTTATGAAAAACCTAGTGGGAAAAAAATCATAAACAAGGAAAAGAGTACAACATGATTTCATCTTTAAGTAACATATATTTTATAATGTTACTACGAGGGTTGATACTTCTGGATCAAGATAATGCCTCATTAAAACCTTACTAATAAAAACCCAGTGGGAAAAATATTAGTGAAGGAAAAAGAGTACATTATAGCGTATTTCATACGCTCCCCCTGAATTATAACGCATTATTCAATTAGTTTGCTGATGTAGCCGACGCATACCAATTTTTACACCATCTTCTGAAATATTGATTTTGGAAGCGCCTTTGTGAATAAGTCCGCCGGATTTTCTTGAGATCGGATTTGTTTCACTTCTATCTTATTATCCTTTTGTAGCTCATGTGTGAAGAAAAATTTAGGAGAAATGTGTTTCGTCCTATCACCCTTAATGTAACCCGCTTGAATTTGAGCTACACAAGCTGCATTGTCTTCATAAATAATGGTTGACCTATCCGTTACTAATGGAAGTTAGCAGCTTTTTCGAATATGCTCAATCAGTGATCTTAGCCAAATACATTCTTTACTTGCTTCATGTAGTGCTAGTATTTTAGAGTGATTGGAAGACGTTGCTACCAATGTTTGTTTTGTAGATCGCCATGAAACTGCTGCATTGCTGTTATTAAATACATACCCAGTTTGTGATCTTGCTTTATGTGGGTCAGAAAGATAACCTGCATCAGCATAGCCAACTAGATTTGGATTATTGCCTGTGTTAGAGTAAAATAAACCCAAATTTGTCGTTCCACGAAGATATCTCATGATATGTTTTATACCATTCTAGTGTCTTTTTGTTGGTTCTGAACTGTATCTTGCTAGAAGATTTACTGAAAATGCAATATCTGGTCTTGTGCACTGGGCCAAATGTAATAATGCACCAATGGCACTAAGATATGACACTTCTGGTCCAAGCACATTCTCATCTTCTTCTTTTGGGCGGTAAGGGTCCTTTTTAATATCTAAAGATCTAACAACCATTGGCGTACTAAGTGGATATGCTTTATCCATTTGAAAACGCTTTAGAATTTTCTCAATGTAGTTTGATTGATGGATTAATATGCCATTAGTACTTTGCTCAATCTGTAGACCGAGACAGTGCTTAGTTTCGCCAAGATCTTTAATTTCAAATTCCTTCTTTAAATAATTTATTGTTTCATCAATCTCTTCTGGAGTCCCAATCAAATTTATGTCATCAACATAAACTGCTAAGATAGCAAATCCCTTTACCGATTTCTTTATAAAGACACATGGACAAATGAGATTGTTTTCGTATCCTTCTTTTACCAAATATTTACTAAGACGGTATACCACATCCTTCCAGATTGTTTCAACCCATATAGTGATCGTCTTAGTCTTAATGAGTACATGGACTTTGATTTTGCTTCAGGCAATTTATATCCATCTGGAATTTTCATGTAAATGTTGGTATCTAATTCACCGTAAAGATAAGCTGTCACAACATCCGTTAATCTTATATCAAGTTTTTCAGAAACTACAAGGCTTATCAAATATCGGAATGTTATGACATCCATAACAGGGGAGTAAGTTTCCTTAAAGTCAAAACCTGGTCTCTGCAGGAAACCTTGTGCGACAAGTCGTGCCTTGTACCTCACGACTTCATTTTTATCATTTCATTTTCTAACGAATACCCATTTATAACCTACTGGTTTAACATTTTCTGGTGTTTTCTCTATTGGTCCAAATACACCATGTTTTTGAAGTGAATCTAGTTCCACTTGGATAGCATCTTTCCATTTTGGCCAATCGTGTCTTTTTCGACCTTTATTTATGTTATTTGGTTCATTATCATCATTCTCATTATTCTCATTATGGTCATGACTTTCAATTATTTCAGTACCTACTGCGAATGAGAATACATCATCAATTATTATTTTACTTCGATTCCATATTTCTCCGTAGTTCGTATAAAATATTGAGATCTCATTATTATTAGGTACCATTTTATCGTTGGAATCTTCTTTTATCTCTTCTGGGATAATATTTCCTTCCGCACTTCTAGGAGAATTGGGATTTTCATTTGATTGATCCTTTTGATCATTTATAACATCTTCAGGAGGTTCCTTAATTGATGATTTTTCATTAGACTTTCTTTTTCTAGGCGCCAAGTCTTTTGAACCAATTGGCCTTCCACGTTTTAGTCTTGCTTTAGATTCATTTGCTGCTATATTTACTTTTGATCCTTCAGGGACATTAATTTTTGCTGGTGCATTTGCTGCTGGAATGTGAGATTTAGTTATTTTTGCAGTGTCACTAAATGCATCCGGCAATTGATTTGCAATATTTTGAATATGCAAAATTCTTTGTACCTCATATTGGCATTATTTAGTACGTGGATCCAAATAAGACATAGATGGATTATTCCATGATATTTCACGCCGTTCTACTGGAACGGTCTTTTCTCCCCCTAACGACGGGAAGATTGTCTCATCAAATTTACAGTCTGAAAATCTTACAGTGAAGACATCACCTATAAGAGGTTCAAGGTAACGAATTATCGATGGGGAATCAAATCCCACATGAATTCCCAACCGTCGTTGAGGACCCATTTTAGTACGAAGTGGGGGATTAATAGGTATATGCACAGCACAACCAAATTTTCGTAAATGTGAAATATTTGGTTGAAATCCAGTTAAGAGCAGTGATGGTGAAAGCTGATGATAAGCTGTTGGTCTAATTTTAACCAATTTCGATGCATGCAAAATTGCATGCCCCCAAACTGAAACGGGTAGTTTTGATTGCATAAGCAATGGTCTTGCAATAAGTTCCAAGCGCTTAATTAATGATTCTGCTAGACCATTTTGAGTATGAACATGAGCTATTGGATGTTCAATTTCAATCCCCAATGATAGACAATAATCATCAAATACTTGAGAAGTAAATTCTCCAGCATTATCTAGTCGAATCGATTTAATTTGATGATCAGGGAAGTGTGCTCTCAATTTTATTATTTGAGCTAGTAGCTTGGCAAATGCCAAATTTCTTATAGAAAGTAAACAGACATGTGACCAACGAGTTGATGCATCAATCAATACCATAAAATATTTGAATGGTCCACATTCAGGGTGGATTGGGCCACATATACCATCTTGAATTCTTTGTAAAAATGTTGGAGATTCAGAAGTGATTTTACTATATGAAGGTCGAGTGATTAATTTTCCTTGTGCACATGGGGCATATAAGTAATCACTTGGTAAATTCAATTGGTTTGATAAATCATGTCCGTTTGTGTTTTTGGCAATTTTACGCATCATAGTTGATCCAGGATGACCCAAGCGATCATGCCAAAGAATCAATATCTTTGTATTTGTGAGTTTCTGGCTCATGTTTATAGAGTGAGATTCAACTATGCCAATTTTTGTAAAATATAAACCAGTTGAAATTGTACCAAATTTTTCTAGGATAAGCTTCTGGCTTTCAATTCTAGAAATAACACAAAGATATTCTTTGTTGTTTTCATTTATAGTTTCAATATGGTATCCATTCATTCTTATATCTTTGAAACTCAACAAATTTCTTTTAGAGTTGCTTGAGTATAATGCATTCCGAATAAAGATATGCGTACCATTTGGTAATATTATATGGGATCTTTCGGACCCGTCAATTATATTAGCAAATCCAGTTATAGTGGAGACTTTAGCTGAGAAATTTTTAGATAGTTCAGAGAAAAACTTCTGGTTTTCAAAATTGTATGAGTAGTTGCACTATCTAGTAAGCATATATCATCACCCAAATGGCGTTCCATACCTTAAGAATTAAAGACAATGATTAGTCAATCATTAAAAATTTGTATGCATAAATAAATATAATGTAAACAAACAAAGTAATATGATTAAAATAGGCTATTGATTAAAAACAACATCCACATTACACATTACTAGTACTGCAAAGGGAAATACAATTAAACGAACACAAACTTCAAACTGATTTATTGATGCAAGCTAATGAAATAAAACGAAAGTCACATAACAAACTTCAAGACATTTCTAATTGATCAACTCAGTCATATCATTGATCATTGCACTTAGATTTTCATCATTAATGAAATTTCCATTGTCAACTTCGAAGAAATCATCTAACTTCAGGTTAGTGTTTTCAGGTAACTTTTCGGCATTATTTGCCTCAATATTCTTCGAGCGATGATATTCTTCAACTGTTTTCTTTGATGATCTACATGTACGTGACCAGTGACCAGATCGTCCACATCTATAACAAACTTCCTCATAATGCCTTTTATTTTCTGAAGCTTAATCATTGTTCTTTATAGGCTCAATTTTCTTTTGTTGCTTTTTAAAGTTGGTGGTTTTGTTACCTTTAAAACCACCATAACCACCTCTGCTAGAGTTATATCCACGTCCACGACCATGTCCTCTACCTCAACCTCGACCCCTACCTCTTCCAGGGTGGGCAAAATTAGCATTAACTTCAGGTAATGCAGTTGAACCAGTTGGTCTTGAGGAATGATTTTTTATAAGCAATTCATTATTTTGTTCAACAATTAGTAAGCATTCTATGGGTTCAGAATATTTTGTAAAATGACGCTCTCGATATTGCTGCTGCAGGAGTATATTCGAGGTATGAAATGTTGAGAAAGTCTTTTCAAGCATTTGTGCGTCATCCACCTTTTCTCCACATAATTTCAGTTTAGAAGTGATTCTAAACATTGCAGAATTATATTCTCTTACGGACTTAAAGTCCTGAAACCTCAGGTTCAACCACTCTTGCCTAGTGTTTGGAAGTATGACCGTCTTCTGGTGGTCATAATGCTCCTTCAGGGAGTTCCATAAGTGGAGAGGGTCTTTTTCAGTCAAATATTCTGTTTTTAGATCGTCATGGATATGACGTCTTAAAAATATTAGAGCCTTTGCCTTGTCCTGTTGGGACATAGTATTGCCATTTTTAATGGCATTTTCTAAGCATTGAGATTGCAAATGAATCTCAGCATCCAGTATCCATGATAAGTAGTTGTCTCCAGATATATCCAAAGCTTTAAATTCAAGCTTGGCGATGTTTTTCATTTTGTGAACTGTTCATAAAATAAATTGCATAAGGTGAAAATATTCGCCACAACAGCATTCACTATATGTTTGTTTCCAGCTAAAAAGAAGAAAAAAATGGAAAATCTTTATTCATGGTATCAAACAACTATACCAAAAAAAATTGTATCAACAAAACCAAACATTTTGATTTTGCAACTTTCATGTATTTATCAAATAAGAAAGGAAAGTCAGCTTTTGCGTACATTCCATTCCAAACTTTTGAATTTTATTTGGCAATAAATCCGCAAAGGGAAAAAAAATATTGAATTTAGAAGCCAAAGAATAAAAATAAGAGTGATACAAGAAAAGACATGAAAAATATAGAAGCGAACCCCAAACTAGCATGTCCTCTCTCATGCTAGTTTAAGATGACCCTTTTGAAAGCATTTAGTAAAAACAAACAAGCACATTTCTTTAGGAAGTAAAACAAAGGTTTCTACCCCATTGAAAGCTATGTTTCGACACCATGCCTTCCGTCCTTCTCCAATCCACTACATACCAACATTGTGATACCTTGTGTATTGGTTTCGGCTTAGTTGATTTCGACCTGGTAGGTTTCGACTTGGTTGAAGGCGGAAGCATATGGTGAAAGGTCGCTTCTAAAAGAGGTGGAACGCACTTTTCCAGGTAAAGAAAAATTTAATGCCATTTAAAGTAATTACTTTATAACTGACCTGCCTATTTGTAAACACTTAATTAGTTGCCATAAACTTATCAAATTCTTTACCAAAGTAACTACCGCATAATTTCAGATTTAAATAAACATTAACTTTCACAATTAAGCCCTTCCATTAAGCATAACAATTAAAACAATTTAATTCTTCTTCTAAAATAATTTAATTTCCATAGTAATACATAGGAAAAAACCCTAAAATTTACAAAAATTCACTTTCAATATGTTATCTAATATATAAAAATTTCAAACCCAAATTCTTCATAAAATAATCGAAATAAATTTTGAAACCTAATTATACATATTTTCCTTTGAATATTCATAATAAATTTTCCATAGCTTGAAAAATTATAAAAATTAAAAAATATCTCCAAAATTATGTTTTACATGACATATAATTTCCTCATCGCACTAAAAATTCATTATGACCAGTTTTACCCTTAAAAGCGTATAAAACTATATTCAAATTAACATCTTGTTTAAATCAACATGTTATAAAATCCAAGCATATCATCATCAAAATCATCATTATAATGGATTTAATCTTAAATCCGAATGTCAAATGATCATAAAAAAATAGAGATGATTTAGATTATTATTCACTTTGATTAGGATAAAGACTTTGAGATTTGATTGAGATTAATCTTCCCTACTTTAATTCCTTAGCTTTATATTGATTTTCTCTTCTTTCTCTTTCTCCTAAGTAATTGCCTGCTCCTCTTTTGATTTAAGTTTTTTTTTTATGTTTTGTAAAAATGAACGTGAATGAGAATTAAATGAGAATATAAGAGTAATGGAAATGTAGTGCGGCAATTACCCTAATACCCATGCGTCAATTAATTAACCATTTATAAGACTAATTATTTAGTTAGACACACCCTCTAATTTATTTTCAAATCTCAGTCCCCTTATCACTTTAATATTTACATTATTCTATTTAATTTACCTAATTAAACCTCCTAAATAATGTTATTAAAATTATGTGCGTTATATATGTGACACGTTTTAAGTTGTATCGGATGATACATGAATGTTGTGTGTTATCTGAATGTTTCATCAATTATGTCATTGTTTTATTATTATTTTACAATTTTGTTAGTGGTATTATATTGTTTAACTGAGATATATATATGTTTCATTACATGTTTGCATTGTCAAAATGAATGTATTTAATGTTGAGTTTGAGGGTTAGAAATATAGCAAAATCTTGCAAAATTATATTAGGGCAGCGTTGGTAAGGCATGGGAAAACCCTAAAATTATAATTTAAAAATGGCGTCAAAATGACATCTGAAAAAGGCATCAGAATGGTGTCAGAAAGGAAAAGGCGTTGAAAAGACATCAGAAAACACCAGCATCTTGGTATCGGAAAGGCGTAAGAATATTTTTCTATGTTGCTTTTTTCGACGCCAAAAATGACGTCGGTATGGCATCAAAAAATAGTTTTTCTGATGCCAGTTTGGCATGCAAAAAATGATTTTCTATTGTAATGTTGGTGGAGCAGTACCTATGTTATTACTGGAAATGAGTGTTACGGCGTGCGCTCCACGCTGATGATAGCACATGCTTCGGGAGTAAATTGATTTTTTTTACAAATTATAGGTGTTTAACATATTTAAGAGAATTAATTTTCTTAAATATGTATTTATGTTTTTGCATTGAAATCATGTGTAATCAGTTTGAATTTCACTTCTAAGTTGGAACATTTAATTTTTTGTTAGGTTGAATTTTATTTTCTATTATCAATTAATAAAGTGCGAAAATGTATATGAAGCATAATTGTTAGATTATACATTTAAGTTGATACTAAGTTTGGAAATATATGTAAGAGAGCGTATTGAATTTGTTAAATAATATAGTTGCTAGATTCTATTTTTAAATTATAGTAACATTTGGTAATATTTATAGAGATACGTTTGTGAAAGTTTACGCTGATAGTAAAACCAGGAAGAGAAAAATGATAAGTTAATAAAATTTAATTATATCGTTTTTTCAAAAATTTTGAATTATATATCACTTACTACTTCAGAAGTAAATTTATCATCTCAACTGCAATCATCTTTTGATGGGATTTTTTATCATCATTTGTTGATTTATGGACATATACACTATCTTTCATTGAAGATGCTTTTAAAGATATATCATCTTTTTGAGTCCATCTTTGCTTATCAGAGTGTTTAATATCTATTATTTGACTAATAAATTATGTTGTAGGTTGAAACTAATTTTTTAATACATAGATTAAAGTAACAACAATGTGATGGCTAACATGTACTTTTGAACATTTTTTTTATAAGAAGCATAATCTTTATGCATATTTAAAAATAAAAAATAACATCAAAAAAGAATAAATTTTCATTGGTCAGTTGATTTTATGTCTATAAATAACATGAAATTATGATATTATTTTGAGAATACACAAAGCAATGCACTTAAAAAATCAATACAAACAAATTCTAAAAGTGCAAATTTGTTACAGAATAAAGAGAATGGAGGCCAAAGAGAGAAAACGATTTTATTTGGTTGAGAGATATGCCTTACAATACAATCAAGCTCCATATTTATAGACTACTTATGCAGTGCAGATTACAATAATGTCCTTTCTTATTTAGCATATTCATCCCTATTATTAATGTATATTACAACACTCCCCCTTGAATATGCATATGTAAATATGATAAGAGTAATTGCCTCATTAAAAACCTTGTTATGAAAAACCTAGTGGGAAAAAATCATAAACAAGGAAAAGAGTACAACATGATTTCATCTTTAAGTAACATATATTTTATAATGTTACTACGAGGGTTGATACTTCTGGATCAAGATAATGCCTCATTAAAACCTTACTAATAAAAACCCAGTGGGAAAAATATTAGTGAAGGAAAAAGAGTACATTATAGCGTATTTCATACGCTCCCCCTGAATTATAACGCATTATTCAATTAGTTTGCTGATGTAGCCGACGCATACCAATTTTGTACACCATCTTCTGAAATGTTGATTTTGGAAGCGCCTTTGTGAATAAGTCCGCCGGATTTTCTTGAGATCGGATTTGTTTCACTTCTATCTTATTATCCTTTTGTAGCTCATGTGTGAAGAAAAATTTAGGAGAACTGTGTTTCGTCCTATCACCCTTAATGTAACCCACTTGAATTTGATCTACACAAGCTGCATTGTCTTCATAAATAATGGTTGACCTATCCGTTACTGATGGAAGTTAGCAGCTTTTTTCGAATATGCTCAATCAGTGATCTTAGCCAAATACATTCTTTACTTGCTTTATATGGTGCTAGTATTTTAGAGTGATTGGTTGACGTTGCTACCAATGTTTGTTTTGTAGATCGCCATGAAACTGCTGCATTGCTGTTATTAAATAAATACCCAGTTTGTGATCTTGCTTTATGTGGGTCAGAAAGATAACCTGCATCAGCATAGCCAACTAGGTTTGGATTATTGCCTGTGTTAGAGTAAAATAAACCCAAATTTGTCGTTCCACGAAGATATCTCATGATATGTTTTATACCATTCCAGTGTCTTTTTGTTGGTTCTGAACTGTATCTTGCTAGAAGATTTACTGAAAATGCAATATCTGGTCTTGTGCATTGGGCCAAATATAATAATGCACCAATGGCACTAAGATATGACACTTCCGGGCCAAGCACATTCTCATCTTCTTCTTTTGGGCGGTAAGGGTCCTTTTTAATATCTAAAGATCTAACAACCATTGGCGTACTAAGTGGATATGCTTTATCCATTTGAAAGCGCTTTAGAATTTTCTCAATGTAGTTTGATTGATGGATTAATATGCCATTAGTACTATGCTCAATCTGTAGACCGAGACAGTGCTTAGTTTTGCCAGGATCTTTAATTTCAAATTCCTTCTTTAAATAATTTATTGTTTCATCAATCTCTTCTGGTGTCCCAGTCAAATTTATGTCATCAACATAAACTGCTAAGATAGCAAATCCCTTTACCGATTTCTTTATAAAGACACATGGACAAATGAGATTGTTTTCGTATCCTTCTTTTACCAAATATTTACTAAGACGGTTATACCACATCCTTCCAGATTGTTTCAACCCATATAGTGATCGTCTTAATCTTAATGAGTACGTGGACTTTGATTTTGCTTCAGGCAATTTATATCCATCTGGAATTTTCATGTAAATGTTGGTATCTAATTCACCGTAAAGATAAGCTGTCACAACATCCGTTAATCTTATATCAAGTTTTTCAGAAACTACAAGGCTTATCAAATATCGGAATGTTATGACATCCATAACAGGGGAGTAAGTTTCCTTAAAGTCAAAACCTGGTCTCTGCAGGAAACCTTGTGCGACAAGTCGTGCCTTGTACCTCACGACTTCATTTTTATCATTTCGTTTTCTAACGAATACCCATTTATAACCTACTGGTTTAACATTTTCTGGTGTTTTCTCTATTGGTCCAAATACACCATGTTTTTGAAGTGAATCTAGTTCCACTTGGATAGCATCTTTCCATTTTGGCCAATCGTGTCTTTTTCGACATTCATTTATGCTATTTGGTTCATTATCATCATTCTCATTATTCTCATTATGGTCATGACTTTCAAATATTTCAGTACCTACTGCGAATGAGAATACATCATCAATTATTATTTTACTTCGATCCCATATTTCTCCGTAGTTCGTATAAAATATTGAGATCTCATTATTATTAGGTACCATTTTATCGTTGGAATCTTCTTTTATCTCTTCTGGGATAATATTTCCTTCCGCACTTCTAGGAGAATAGGGATTTTCATTTGAGTGATCCTTTTGATCATTTATAACATCTTCAGGAGGTTCCTTAATTGATGATTTTTCATTATACTTTCTTTTTCTAGGCGCCAAGTCTTTTGAACCAATTGGCCTACCACGTTTTTGTCTTGCTTTAGATTCATTTGCTGCTATATTTACTTTTGAGCCTTCAGGGACATTAATTTTTGCTGGTGCATTTGCTGCTGGAATGTGAGATTTAGTTATTTTTGCAGTGTCACTAAATGCATCCGGCAGTTGATTTGCAATATTTTGAATATGCAAAATTCTTTGTACCTCATATTGGCATTGTTTAGTACGTGGATCCAAATAAGACATAGATGGATTATTCCATGATATTTCACGCCGTTCTACTCGAATGGTCTTTTCTCCCCCTAACGACGGGAAGATCGTCTCATCAAATTTACAGTCTGAAAATCTTACAGTGAAGACATCACCTGTAAGAGGTTCAAGGTAACGAATTATCGATTGGGAATCAAATCCCACATAAATTCCCAACCGTCGTTGAGGACCCATTTTAGTACGAAGTGGGGGATTAATAGGTATATGCACAGCACAACCAAATTTTCGTAAATGTGAAATATTTGGTTGAAATCCAGTTAAGAGCTGAGATGGTGAAAGCTGATGATAAGCTGTTGGTCCAATTTTAACCAATTTCGATGCATGCAAAATTGCATGCCCCCAAGCTGAAACGGGTAGTCTTGATTGCATAAGCAATGGTCTTGCAATAAGTTGCAAGCGCTTAATTAATGATTCTGCTAGACCATTTTGAGTATGAACATGAGCTACTGGATGTTCAATTTCAATCCCTAATGATAAATAATAATCATCAAATACTTGAGAAGTAAATTCTCCAGCATTATCTAGTCGAATCGATTTAATTTGATGATCAGGGAAGTGTGCTCTCAATTTTATTATTTGAGCAAGTAGCTTGGCAAATGCCAAATTTCTTATAGAAAGTAAACAGACATGTGACCAACGAGTTGATGCATCAATCAATACCATAAAATATTTGAATGGTCCACATTCAGGGTGGATTGGGCCACATATACCATCTTGAATTCTTTGTAAAAATGTTGGAGATTCAGAAGTGATTTTACTATATGAAGGTCGAGTGATTAATTTTCCTTGTGCACATGGGGCACATAAGTAATCACTTGGTAAATTCAATTGGTTTGATAAATCATGTCCGTTTGTGTTTTTGGCAATTTTACGCATCATAGTTGATCCAGGATGACCCAAGCGATCATGCCAAAGAATCAATATCTTTGTATTTGTGAGCTTCTGGCTCATGTTTATAGAGTGAGATTCAACTATGCCAATTTTTGTAAAATATAAACCAGTTGAAATTGTACCAAATTTTTCTAGGATAAGCTTCTGGCTTTCAATTCTAGAAATAACACAAAGATATTCTTTGTTGTTTTCATTTATAGTTTCAATATGGTATCCATTCATTCTTATATCTTTGAAACTCAAAAAATTTCTTTTAGAGTTGCTTGAGTATGATGCATTCCGAATAAAGATATGCGTACCATTTGGTAATATTATATGGGCTCTTCCGGACCCGTCAATTATATTAGCAAATCCAGCTATAGTGGAGACTTTAGCCGAGAAATTTTCAGATAGTTCAGAGAAAAACTTCTGGTTTTTCAAAATTGTATGAGTAGTTGCACTATCTAGTAAGCATATATCATCACCCAAATGGCGTTCCATACCTTAAGAATTAAAGACAATGATTAGTCAATCATTAAAAATTTGTATGAATAAATAAATATAATGTAAACAAACAAAGTAATATGATTAAAATAGGCTATTGATTAAAAACAAAATCCACATTACACATTACTAGTACTGCAAAGGGAAATACAATTAAACGAACACAAACTTCAAACTGATTTATTGATGCAAGCTAATGAAATAAAACGAAAGTCACATAACAAACTTCAAGACATTTCTAATTGATCAACTCGGTCATATCATTGATCATTGCACTTAGATTTTCATCATTAATGAAATTTCCATTGTCAACTTCGAAGAAATCATCTAACTTCAGGTTAGTGTTTTCAGGTAACTTTTCGGCATTATTTGCCTCAATATTCTTCGAGCGATGATATTCTTCAACTGTTTTCTTTGATGATCTACATGTACGTGACCAGTGACCAGATCGTCCACATCTATAACAAACTTCCTCATAATGCCTTTTATTTTCTGAAGCTGAATCATTGTTCTTTATAGGTTCAATTTTCTTTTGTTGCTTTTTAAAGTTGGTGGTTTTGTTACCTTTAAAACCACCATAACCACCTCTGCTAGAGTTATATCCACGTCCACGACCATGTCCTCTACCTCGACCTCGACCCCTACCTCTTCTAGGGTGGGCAAAATTAGCATTAACTTCAGGTAATGCAGTTGAACCAGTTGGTCTTGAGGAATGATTTCTTATAAGCAATTCATTATTTTGTTCAACAATTAGTACGCATTCTATGAGTTCAGAATATTTTGTAAAATGACGCTCTCGATATTGCTGCTGAAGGAGTATATTCGAGGCATGAAATGTTGAGAAAGTCTTTTCAAGCATTTGTGCGTCATCCACCTTTTCTCCACATAATTTTAGTTTAGAAGTGATTCTAAACATTGCAGAATTATATTCTCTTACGGACTTAAAGTCCTGAAACCTCAGGTTCAACCACTCTTGCCTAGTGTTTGGAAGTATGACCGTCTTCTGGTGGTCATAACGCTCCTTCAGGGAGTTCCATAAGTGGAGAGGGTCTTTTTCAGTCAAAGATTCTGTTTTTAGATCGTCATGGATATGACGTCTTAAAAATATTAGAGCCTTTGCCTTGTCCTGCTGGGACATAGTATTGCCATTTTTAATGGCATTTTCTAAGCATTGAGATTGCAAATGAATCTCAGCATCCAGTATCCATGATAAGTAGTTGTCTCCAGATATATCCAAAGCTTTAAATTCAAGCTTGGCGATGTTTTTCATTTTGTGAACTGTTCATAAAATAAATTGCATAAGGTGAAAATATTCGCCACAACAGCATTCACTATATGTTTGTTTCCAGCTAAAAAGAAGAAAAAAATGGAAAGTCTTTATTCATGGTATCAAACAACTATACCGAAAAAAATTGTATCAACAAAACCAAACATTTTGATTTTGCAACTTTCATGTATTTATCAAATAAGAAAGGAAAGTCAGCTTTTGCGTACATTCCATTCCAAACTTTTGAATTTTATTTGGCAATAGATCCGCAAAGGGAAAAAAAATATTGAATTTAGAAGCCAAACAATAAAAATAAGAGTGATACAAGAAAAGACATGAAAAATATAGAAGCAAACCCCAAACTAGCATGTGCTGACTTGATAGCTTTATAAAATGAAGCGTGTCCAAAAAGATACAGTGGCTATGAGAGATATGAATGGAGATGACATGAGAGAGAAGTGGAAGAAGAATAGGGGTGGAAAGAGATTTCAATATGGATGGATAGAGTGAGTGACATTTATAGAATTTGGTAGATATTTCTAGAATGTAATATTTGTATTATAAAGTTTGAATATTTCTATGTTGGACCAATTAAGGGTTATGGAGTTGCATGCTACGTCTATTTTAACTCATTTGCGGTATTTTAACTCATTCAATGCCTTAGAAATTTTTAGATCAAGATGGGAAGAAAGTTATATTCTAGAGAAATCTTAAGTGAATAATATGGTCAAATATCATGTAACTTATACATCATATATGCTATTGAGTGATATCTGATGGTCAAAAATACTCAAATAGGCTTTTTATTGAAAAGCTAATAGAGCGATATCATTACTATACATATAACATGTTATATTTTTCAGTTTATAAATAGAATTGTATAACGCTATATAGTTCCTGCCCATAATGTATAACGTTATATAGTTGCCGCCTTTAATTTTGCTATGCGTTTATGCTCATAATTTTATAACATTACATCAACCACTTGCTTGATGGTGCAGTAAATTGATATAAAAATGACATTATTGAATTTATGCAAATTAACGCTTATTAATTCCACTTTCCAACATTTTATTCCTCTTCTCTTAGATCTATTTTTGCACTCATTAAGTTTCTCATACGTAACGGTTTGATATTTGTATTATTTACTCATAGTTTAATGCATAACCTTGAAATTCATAGATTCCAGATATGGCATACAATAAATCAAGATATATTCATTTGTTTAAATTATTGATCAGAAAATCGATTCCAACATTGTAAAACAATTTTCCTTTTGATATTTGTATCATTTATTCACAATTTATTGCATAATGTTGAAATTCATAAATCTCTAGATATGGTATACAATAAACCAATATATATTCATTTGTTTAAATTTATTATATGTTAAACATTTGTTTTTCATGTCCTGTGCAAAGGTCAATTTTGGAAGTTCGTGGTCAGACCAAAAGCTTGCGCTTCCAAGCCAACTATTAATAAAGATAAATAATCTACAATATTAGTTATGTTTAAAAATAGAAGCTAGTGTTTTTTCTTTGAAATTGACAAATGTACTTATATATCACATTGAAATACATTTACATGCATGTAGCTAAAATTTTAGTTGACCTCTTAGCACTTTATCTGATATCTTGGTGTGTGGATACTTATGTCGGTAAATTAATGCATATATACAGTTTTATATATTTAGCTATGTTGGTCTATGCATACACCCCCCAACATGCATGTACATATATATCATGCACCTTAATATAGCTATATTCATACATACATACATAGCCTCAATTTACCAGTCATCGACGTTGATTTGATCATCTTCGATTGAGTGGCGAATTCTTATATTGTAAGGCTTGATTATTGAACTAGAAATTGCTGGAGCTTTTGCCTTATAAGTATACTAGTGTAGTCATGGGAAAGAAGAGTGACAAACATGGAGAGAGAATGGCGCTCTACAGAAAGATTGGTTTATTTCCCCAACCATGCATACATACACACACATACATACCGACACACACATATATACATACACACATAGATACACACACACTATATATATATATCATACATTGAGAAACCACATACATATACATGTGCTATTTTTTGGGTTTATAATTATCGTATCTAAGAAAGTTTGGTAAATATTTGTACTTACAAAAGTAATAGTTCTATTAAAAATTTAGAATTTCTATTATTAAATATGTTGACTTATTGAGGAATAAGTAGAGATAATGATGATGCAGAGTCATAGGTGATTATTATATGATAAGTGAATGTAATGGATATTTGGTATTGGTGTTAAAATCAACATGTGTGATTATTACCGATACATATTAGGTAGACTAATATGGACTTAATTTACATTTGGATTACGTATTGTAAGCAATAAAGGTGAACAAATCATGAGAAGAAACCAAGTGAAAATTTTGCTCGAATATATGAAGTATGTCTTGAACTGAGAGACAAATAAGTAAACTAAGGTTACAAAAATAGAGTACTTTGACTGACAACTTCCAATGCTAGTTTAAGATATAATTCTAAAGTGAACTATAAGTATGACAACAAGCGAGTTCCCTCCTATAGCGGATGATAAATATATTATATACTGATAGTTACATTAACTCGAAAGTACCATGCATATAGGTAAGAAAATTGGCTCAAATATGACACAAACATTTCTTATAGTTTTAAGTTTCACCATCATAAGTCGTTGTCTTCTTTCATATTAATATATAGCCCATGATATGTGTCTACATGTTATTGTGAAATACAGGTTCATAATGGACGCTTAAAGTGGTAATTGTTTAGTATAAGTATTGCATAAGTTCATATAGAAAGTTGACAGTATATAGTAGGTAATGGATATGAAAAAATAACTTAGGTATGTAGTGTTCATAATATTGCTTGGAATAAGCAAAGTACTCTACTAAAGTAGAGGAGAGATTTATAGTAGTATGTAGATAGATTTTTTTTTAAATGACAACAAATATAAATCAAATTCAATGTTAGATAATAATCCCGACTTTTTATAGTAGTTTTAGTTGAAATATGTATGTATAATTGTGATGTGTGTCCATATATAAAAATTATTTATACATAGTAATATATATATATATCTATGTATGTATGTATATGTACGTGTATGTATGTGTGTATGCACATACACTACGTATGTGTGTATGCATGATGCACTATTATTTCCTTGGTTGATATGGCCATGTTATTTATGTACTTATAATATAGCAAACGTACATGTTGCAATTTAGAAATACCATGAAAGTGAAATAAGTTTTCGCTAAAATAATTTATTAGCAAGAATACTGCAGTTCGTGTTGGAATATGTGTGGAAATCAACATGAATAAAATTATAACCTAAGTAGTTGAAATATCAACCAAAATATTAGTAAACTATGTATTAAAAATTTACTTTGAACTCATGAGTGCGTAGAAAATATATATATGAACTCACATGTGCATAATAAAGATATGGATATTGTAAACATTAAAGATTACATAACTTGTAATGAAATACATTTGTAAATTTAACATTCAAATAATATGCAAACATAGAATTCAATAAGTAGGGATCATAGTTAAATATATTTAATATTACAAATTAAGAGCAAAGTGGACTTATGTGATTTCAATTGATCCAAATAGAAGAACAATATCGTTTATCAATTATGGGTTCAATACTAATCGACAGTTCAATACAAACACTTGTTATTCACAAGTATAATTTATCAAATCAACAAAACATATTTTACAGTTAATAATTAAAAAGAATTTGAATATATAACACATATTTGAAAATATGTGGTACGAATATATGAAACTAAGATTTGAATTCATATAAATATGGTAGAAGAAATAAAACTAGATGATTGTGTTTCCTATTTATTATCCACTAAAAATATAGATAATCTTTTCTTTGTTATTGAAATGGCATGCTTATAAGTCAAAAAAGGATTTAAATAATAATTCAGGTGATGATGGAGACGTTAAACTTGCAACAATAGCTTATAATTATTAGTATTAATTATTATTTATTTTAAGCATATCATTGTTTTTAAATTAGAGCGTTGAGACTTATATAGCAATTTTCAATTCCAATGTAACTTTTGAAGACAAAAAAAATAAAAAAACCATCTCAAAACAAGAGATAAATTCAGTTCATACCATTAATATTGAATTAATTCACGTAGCTAATGCGTCAACTACTGATTATATGTTGCAATAATCTTGATAAAGATCCGAGCTAACATCATATCAATATCCTTAATCAGGTTACTAATCATACTATGTACTTGACTTACCGCTTCAAAATCCTAAAACTCTAAATTTCGATGTTCTTATTATATTCCAAATGACATGTTGCTAGCTCTTCTCAGATTTATCCATTCACCGTCATCTCATCCCAATAGATTTAAATTGTGTGGAATAAGTCAATGTATTAGAAAACAAAAGGCGACAACTTCATTCAGTATAATGATTGATTCATGGTTTAAAGAAAAAAAGCACTAAACAAAAATAATTTAAGTCCACAGGACTAAATTGCTTTGCATCTTTGATTAATGATCCAGACTGCTAAACATTCTATTGTAGTTGAACAAATCAAAAGCAAGATAAAAATAGAAAACCATAACCCTAGCCTCCCTCCCTTCCCACAACCGCCACTCTTCCCTTTACCTACCACTTGATTTGATGAACCTAACATCTACCAACGTTAATTAAGAAGTACGCTTCCTTCCTATCCCGTCCAAGCAAATGTAGAAATTTATACTAGCCTAACACCAAGCATATGCATTGCTTTCATGTACCAAGAAAAATACACATTCTAATCTAACATCTCATGCTACAATACGAATAGAGGCTTTGATACCTCGTATTTCCCTCATCTAAACCCTAAGTTGCCACAATTCAATCAAGGCCAAACCTCTATGTTAGTAAACATGGCACAAACAAAAGATAGCAATGTCAAAAATCCAATCAAGGACGTGGAAGGCGGTGATAGTTGAAGAAGACATTCGAATTTCCATGCTCTCAAATTTCATAACCATGTTGATTCAGCCAGAGGAGATGTGCTACAATGACTAACTCTACAATCGATTTAGCAAAAGGTATTGGGACAATCCAATTGTTATTTATGTGGTCAGTTCTTGGCTGTATTATCATTATTCTAGAGCCTATATTGAAAGATTATGGAAACCAATAAGAGAATTCCACATTCATACCAAAGAAAATGGTTTCTATGTAATTAAATGTGACAATAAGGAAGACCATGATCGAATTCTAGAAGAGGGTCTATATTTCTATGATAGAAGACTCATGATGATGAAGAGATGGTTTCCAGATCTAGAATTGAATAAGGAATTTCTACGTACCATCCTAGTTTGGGTGCGCTTCCCGAGCTTAAAATTTGTGTTCTTATTAGAAGAAGATATCTAAGAAACCATATTAAAATGGATCAATTCACGAAAGGTATGATTAAAATTTCATCTGCCCGAGTCTTGATTGAAATTCAAAATGACTTCAAGTTTCTCAATGAAGTTCCCATTGTAGCTGAAAATAACGAATAATTATTCAATCGTTGGAGTACAAATGGAGACCTAGCATTTGCCGAAATTGTGACTATTTTGGGCATTCATAAACTGTGTGTTTTTGGAAAAATTTAGGTACCTAAACGATGGATAACCCACGCCAAGTGAATAATACAACACAGAATAAAAAGGTCAATGCGTCAGACATTTACAATGCCTCAGGCATAAACGATGAAAATGTAATTCAGGCTATAAAATGTAATTATATTATTCAAAACCACAATAGGTGATTTAGAAACACAAAACATGATCAAAAAACAAAAAGCACTCCTATAACCAAACTGCCAATTTCAGACATTCATAACCAAAAAGCATGCACAGTATGCACAGATGACAACACAAAAGGAAAATTAAGATACACAAATGGAAGAACGTATCTATTAGACCAAAAGATGGTATAACACTCTATATGCCAATTGTAGCTCTTGATTTGAACATTTACATGGGTATGATCAACTATAAATTGATCAATATCGCCCTAATAGTGTATCAAGATCCAATTCATCATTTGGGACTAATCTTATGATAGAATCATTATTGAATGGCTGATGTTAGGCCCTTGAGGAAAGTTATGCAAAAGTCCATTTGTTATCCTTGAATCATTATGCTCGAAGTCCTTAGAGTTCATTAGAGTTATTATGCTCGACGTCATCTAATCCATAAGAGTCGATATGCTCAAGGTCGTTAAAATTATCACATATATGTTCATTTTGTCTTTTAGATGAGATAGTTCAATAGGCCTGTGTCATATTATATGTTCAATAGATTCATAGAAGGTAAGTGACGTGTTCGGGCTATAGTCTATTATGCATGATAATAGGCACATAATTATGCATAGTACAATCCTTATGTTCGAGGTCCATGGTTCATATAATTATACATATAGGAGTTTGTCATAGCTTAAGGCTTCTCGACTATGTTCATGTTGGGTTTGATTATTATGAGCCCATATACATGCGGTTCTGTAACAATAATATCCAGAAAAGGACATAATCGAAGTCAATATGTAAATTCATGTTCTTGTTCATATTATTTGAATATGATTACAGTTAAGTATTGTTTGCCCCTAATTTGATTTAGGATTACAAGACCTTGATATAAGAAAAGAGGGAGAGAAATGAAAATTTGTCCCCTTCCCTGAAGCCCCTAGGTCCATATTTATAGGGTTCGGCAAGTGGCAATTTTTTGCATCCATTGCATCGTCGAACATCAAGGTTAGTAATTTATCTGCTTCGACAGTAGCAGCATCATTGAAAATCAAGGCAAGCATTCTTGTGTTCACATAGCTAAACTTCGGCATTGGTTCTATAGAGTCGATACTCGGTATCTCTAAACTCAGTATTGATTGTCTCTTCTGCGTTGGTCGGCCTTCATTACCACCACTTATTAACATTGACGAAAGACGACATTAGTAAAAGCGACTTCAACCAACCTTTTGGATGTATTAATGGTTCTCAACATGGCTAATGAATATCAGTAGCGACAAATTCATATCTTGTGACCTTCTTTGATTAATAGTTGGTGGCATTGTGGGCATTAAACAGCGGCGACACTGATGACCCTCGATGCCGATATTTAGTAGCTTGTGGTTCCTCTTTCAAAATGACTTCAGTAATGACGAAATCTCAATGTATACACTATCATTATTTAACAACTTCAATCACATGTGGTGCTAAGCATGGATGGCATTGACTGCATCAGCATTGATAGGAGATGTATTATTCAACATTGCCTTCAAAACCATGACTCTCGACGTTAATCAAAGTACTACTAAACAGTTGTCGTGATTCATGAAAGACGTTGTTATTCTTCTATCTTATACCGTATGCCTTCGAAGACAATATTGGTGATAACATCTTTATTGGTAAAATGCGACGATGGTGGAACACGAATGATAAAGTGTGGTGTGGTTGTGGATCGACACCGAAGAGTTACATCACCAATCTTAATATGAAGTGCAGTGAGATATGTCACCGAAGAGATATGTTATCGAAGTGATGAGGCACGGTGAGATATATCAAGAGATATGACGTCGAAGTGATGAGGTGTTACATTGTTGATCTTCGACGTAGGATCTAATTGCACCATTTCTATTATAATGTTATGACCCATTGCATTATTTTTAGTATTGAAATTATATGGATAACATTAGCCCACCTTGTATGAGTGAAGTTTTATACCCTATAGGGTAAAACCAAGAATTCCTTTGCATCACCCAATCATTAATGAGATTCTCTTACTAATCTTGTTTTCTTATAAAACACTAAACAAATGATATTTTTCATTAGCAATTATCCTTATGGATTTGATTGAATCATGAATCAGCATCTATTGCCTATATTATTTATGCAAATTTAAGTTTATGATTTTTATTATAAGAGCCGATTGACAATAATTTTTCACATTGAAACTCAGAAAATTATCCGATGATGTTATAAGTAGAGGCATTAGATCAAAAATTTATCTGCTAACAAAATGTCCTTTCGACATGGAGAGAAGACTTGAAATTTGTATCAGACCATCCGAAAATTGATGTTTGATAATAATAAAAGACCAAAAGTCTTTATCCAACGTCGATAGAAGACCAGAATTCTATATCTGATAATAATATAAGAAGCCCAGGAATCTAATTTTAGCGATAATAGAAGTCCATAAATCAATATTTGGAAGTAATATAAGAAGACTATAAATCTAAATTTGGCAATAATAGGAGTCCAGATATCCATATCTGGAAATAATAGAAGAAGATGAGAAATCCAAATATAGCAATAATAATAGAAGGTCAGAAATCCGTACTTGGAAATAATAGAAGAAGTCCAGAAATCCAAATATGGCAATAATAATAGAAGTCTGAAAATCTATATCTGCAAATAATAGAAGAAGATCAGAATTTCAAATGTGATAATAATAATAAAATTCCAAAAATTCATATTTGAAAATAACAGAAGAAGGCCAAAAATCTAAATTTGGCAAATTTGACAATAATAATAGAAGTCCAGAAATTCATATTTGGAAATAATAGAAGAAGACCGAAATCTAAATTTGGCAATAATAATAGAAGTCCAAAAATCCATATCATATAATAATAGAAGAAAAAGTTTAGTTATACTCGGTCCGACTCGAGCATTACAATAAAGTAACATCCAAGTCAGGCTGGAAACCAGCGTGAGTAAAATCCACTTAATCTGAAAAAGTTAAGTTATAAAAATTCTTCGAAAAACCAAGGTAAGTCGTACAAATACGATGAGTTTTTATCTTATTATACCCAAACACTTTTACAGAAATCTATCGATATTATAATAGTGTCTAAATACAGTTACTTACTAAAAAAATGGTTAACTTGTTAAATTGATCCAATTCCAGCATATTAGGCTCTATAATCAAAACCGTAGAGGTTCGTGGTGATTAAATCGAAGTGATCCTGGATAATGCAGATATCCGATCCCGATCTCTTCGAATCCAAATGATAAATTTTAATTGTCCAAGTCATTTTTAAATAAACAAATTATATTCAGGGTGAAAATATTCACATACGAGAAATTATTAAAACGTATCAACATTTTACTCTAACCATTGCTTGGCTACTTAATGGCGCAATTAAGAACAATTAAATAAATATACAAGGATAATAAAGGCAAGCGTAGATTGTAACTAATTTATGGTTAATAATTAATATTTATCTCTTCATAATTAATTTAAATTAAACCACGTCTACTTATATTTTAATCCAAAACATTTATTAATTAAGAAATTATAAGCGATCTAGTTATTAAAAATTAAACAATCTACTTAATAACTTGTTTGTTAATTAACAAAAGAATTAGGTCAAATAAGAATATAATTAATTTCTCATTTTAATTATTATAATATAATTTAATATTTAGATTACGGAAAATCAACAACATTAATTTATAATATCGAGTATTAGGACCACAATGTAAAAACCTTTACGTTGATTTAATTTTAAATGTATGAGGATATATGTTTTCAACTAAAGGATTTAAATATAATGTTTATCAAACTCTTTAGTTTCAAAACAATTATCCCAGCCCAAACTT
This sequence comes from Allium cepa, assembly GCA_030765085.1. NCBI lineage: Eukaryota > Viridiplantae > Streptophyta > Magnoliopsida > Asparagales > Amaryllidaceae > Allium > Allium cepa. Next base: position 559,250,183 of record CM060941.1, on the reverse strand, counting down.
ACCATACTCGGCCCAAAAATCAATGAAAAAACGACTAACTCCTTCTCCTCCTCCGTTTTTTTCCTTTTCTTTTTCTTTCTTTTTCCTTTTTTCCTTTTACTTTCTTCCTTTCTTCGGCCCAAACGAGTTCATCGGCCCAACCAAAACAACACACCTTCTCTTTTCTCCCCTCCAAACCAGTTCCTCTCTTCCATTTTCAAGAAGTCAGGCTGTGCACGTACGTGTGCACGTACACACTCGCTCCGGACGTCACCACTCGCCGCCGACCTCTCACCATGTTCGACCCCTTGAAACCATGCCGACACCTCAGTTCAAAAATTTGAACTTAATACACGAGCCAGGAAAACAACCAACCCCACACAAAACACCTCGCCTTGCCACTGTACTGACAATCCACCACCAAACTATGCCACCAGGTTCGCCATAACCTCCGCCACCCTTTTTCCTCGGACCGTACACCTTCGCTCACTAACGGCACCGCCATTTGCCCAAAACCAAACCCACAAAAAAAGAGGCCTAAAACCTAAAACCACCTCACTGGACCAACACACACCATGATAAAACACCGCGCCAATTTTCTCTGATGCGTTATCACCTCATCCTCCTCCAACGCAAACGCCGAGGCACAATAATAATTAGGTTGTCGGAATTTGGCCAAAGACCCAAATCCATTCAACTCGACATTTCTCACTCAATACACAGTTAAAAATCGTCAAACTACTCTCAAAAATCATCGTTTCCAATCACAAATGCGATCACGTAAACCAGAGATTTTATTACGACACTCGATTTTTGGCCATTTATAAGCTATCTACTTAGTACGTGTTTTTCTACTCCTACACTTTATAATATCAAGGAAAACTAATTTCAAAGTAAACTACATTAAAAAAACACACTTCCTTTTGGAATCACAAGCTAAAACTCACTAGATAGAGAGAAAAAGATTTTTAATGTGGTAAGATATCAGCTTTTCAAGGGAACGGAGTGTTAATGCTTGTTACTGTGAGTTTACAGACTTAATCATACAGTTATACTGTACAAAAACTTATTTGCACATGATTACTTGACATCATAAAATGATTTATCTAAAATTTCAAACATATATGTCTCTACATCATTTCCAGCAAGCAAGAGTGTAGCTTTACTCACTTGTACGTACATAATGTCTAGCTTTGTTCTTGTTTTGATTCACTTTCTTGAAGCTTTTAGGTGTTTGATTTACTTCCTGGCTATAAGTAATTAGTCTCTAAGGTTATAAAATGACAGTTCTCTATTTTTTATCCTTGAACAAAGCATGGCTATGCAAATATATATAGAAGAACATTGAAGTGAATATAGTGGAGTATAGAGGGTGGTTAGTATACATAGGGTGGCTTAGATTGTACAGTCCTTCACCTTTCATTTATTTTATTTTTTCTTTATGACTTGATTAAATGTTTCAGATGATTTGATTTATAAAAGATGATTTGATTTATTATGAGAGATTTGATATTATATGACTTTATTAAATGTTTTGTATGCTTGAATTAAATGCTTGTCATGATGATGTCTCCTATATGTATATTCATTTGTATGCATATATAGATATGTATACATTCACATGGATACATATATATTACTTCATATTTTGAACCTATATATATACACTTTTTATAACATATATAACTACTTATATATATATCTTCTTGTCATCATATACATATATTTTCATATACACGATCCTTACCATAAATACATTCAAAAATATATAGATATGCATACATATACACTATACATATTTATTTTATCATATTTATATTTTTACATTTTTTTCATATACATTAGTTCATATGGACATATATTATATATACATATATGTATACATATATACTTATATATATTTTTAAACACCATAAAGCTTATATATATATGCCTATATGGATATTCCATCTTAAATTTTAGACGATGGAGTTTATATAAATATATCTATAATATTTATCATATCCAGAAATTTTATTTTTAATTTGAATACAGTTTTTAATCAATATATAGATTCAGATATTTTAGATATCGGAAAACTTACCAATTCGACTCATAAAAATTTATATTCTAATAATTAAAATCAGTTAATCACCCCAATAATAGGTGACTAAAAATCCAGGTCGTTACAAGCCTTCCCCCTTAGAACTTTTCATCCTCGAAAATGAACGAAACGAGAATTAGAATTTTGATGTATATTATTAAATAATCGTCTTTTAACATTTAGCTCCTCACTCTTTTATTATACATTTAAAAATACATACAATTTAAATCACTAGTATTGCCAAGCTAATTTTATAATTAAAACATTTTTCATAACTCTATGTCTAGACAAGTCCATCCATGTTCTTACGGAAATTTAGTCATACGTTGATCAGGCGTAGGAATAAAAATCTATAAGTACTTAGTAGACCCATTTCAACACCCAGTGAAAATACTTGATAAACTATTTCAAAAATGATATGGAAAGTATCACCCTCCTTTCCCACCATAGATCGCAGTTAAGCCGATGATTGCTTCCCCTTCCCAGCGAAATCATAAGAAAACCGTACGCATTAACACCTCCCGACTTACGCCATGGAAACACCATAGTCCGTAGCTACACAAATGTTTCTTTGCTATCATAGCACAACCGTAAGTAGTCTGTAGGCAATCGCTGCCCCTTGAATTACGCTATCAAACGAAACTATACCACATAGATCGCAAGCTACACAAAGGTTGCATCACTATTCCAGTGAAACCCAACATAGACTGTAGGCAATCGCTGCCACCCGAATTACACTTTGGAAGCAAACCACATAGATTGCAATCTACCAATGTTACGTCGCTCTCACAGCGAAATCAAACGTAGATTGTAGGCAGTCATTGCCTCTCGAATTATGCTATGGAACTGTGATATATCGTAGTTACACAAAGGTTACGTTGCTATAACAACAAAACCCAATGTAACTGTATGTATCAGCACCTCTCGACTTACGCTACCCAACAAATGATCACCAAAAACTCATGATTTTTGTCACGACGTCCTCTAGGATCCCAATTCTCATTGAACCTACCCTGTGAATTCCTTGGCAGAACCACTTAGTGGATCTCCTTTTCTATGTTTCGACTTTTGTGGGGGTGCATTTCCATATATTTTGTCTCGAAACATATCATGCTATATATATATATATAGAATACCTTTCAAATCATACTCTTTATATGTATAACATATAAAATTTATCTATATAAAATCGATATCTTCAAAATCGATAGTTTTCAAATTTGGTTTATCCAATTTTCAAAATTGATTATTTGCCAAAATCAAAAGTTTTTAAACATCAATGGGTTCGAAAACTATTTTAGTTTCATATGCATATAAGATCATTCCTTTCAACTTGAATAATTTCCGGTTCAATAATTTCTTAGTCCACCATACTCATATAAACTCCATTTAGTATTTCAAATTTCTTTCAAAGATCATTTCTTTCTGATTATAAATTCAATAAGGAAAGTTTGAATATATAATAACATAGGTAATCTCGTTTATTTCAAATCAAATGTTTCCTAATTCGATTACTTTTCAAAGTCATTTGTAACCTTTCTTACTTCCTATAAAGTAAGTTTCAGTTATAGTACTACTTAGTCTCCACTTTCAAAATCATCATATTTACTCAAAATATACTATTTCGCTTCAAAATCATTTTTTTTCCTTAATATCTTTATTCTAGTTCCAATTCAAAATTGCTTCGAATTTCCATTTGGGTTATAACTTCAATTTTATCCCAATTCGTATTTAAATCTATGATTTAAATATAAACAATTTCCACTCTGACCAATTTGAATTTAGAAAATAGATTGAATAGTTTTAAAATAGTTAAATAGTTAATATAAGATAGTTTGAGTTTTTAAAAGAATGGTTTGTATAGTAAATAGCTTGAAAAATCAAAATAATTGGAATATTTAAGTAGATAGATTTTAAATAGTTTATATTAAAACTAATTTATTTGAAAATAGTTCCAAAGTGAACTGATCCAATTCCCAATCTTTCCACTCAAATTGATTCAATTTTCACATTAGCAATTAAGTAATTATAAATTTACGTTCAAATCAATATAAAAAGTGATTTTATATTAGATCGTATTTCTATAAAATATTTCACAACATCGATAGACTACAACACTAGTGAGTTCAAACATTACATCCATTTATCCATATAAAAAGTCTTACAAAAGGTCATAAATCTAGACACCTTAACAACTACCTAGGGGTTTAGAAAAGAACAGAGTCCTAGCATCCTTCATAAAAACTATCTTAAGGACTTCCTACTAACTTGCCAAACCCGTCCATGCAATCCGTAACAAGGCGTCCCTACTTATTGCATTTGCCATAAAAGAATTTTATACTCCCATCTTCCTGAATAATTTTCACACTTCCCACCGGGAGTTCCACAACTTTCTCTTTCTTCCATCTCTTGGGACAATCCCTAACGGCGTGTCTAGTCATTTTACAATGGTAGCAAATGGTCGATCCGTCGACTGGTACCATAGGTTTATGTTTCATCTTCCTCGTCTTAGGGCAATGGTTCAGAAAATATCCTTTCTTTTGAAACTTAAAGCATAAAATCTCAGAGCGAAACCGTTTGACTTCCACTTTCTTTTCCTTTCTTGGTTTACCGCACTTAGCTGCGTAATGTCCTTTACTATGACATCTATAATATATGACGTTGTCACAAGGACCAGGTCCAGCCCTTTCCCTAACCCGTTTCTTATGTTCCATTATTGCTTCTTCCCGTGCTTTACGTGCATCTGCTATCCATTCTCTATGCCTTGCCTTCCATTCTTCTCCTTTTGCCATCTCTTACAACTTGTACTAGATTCTAGTAGGACTTCCTAAAGTATAATTAAAACCTCGATTAGTCGAATCTTTTAGCTTTTATTCTTTTTTCCAAATATTCTTTTATTTGTTCTCGGCCATTTTTATAATTTAATCCACTAATTTGATAATCTGGTTCATTTTAATTTCCAAAATTCGAAACCCGTTTTATTTTAAAAATCGTTTGAAATTATTCATATATACATAACTTCTTTTGCACCTCTTATCAAACCTATACCTTTTCTTCTACAATTTAATTCATTTAACTCCCATAAGTTAAATTTTAATTCTACCTTGAAATTTCTAGTTTTAGATTATAAGTTCAAAACTTATTTACATGGCTTAAGCTAATTTTCAATTCATTTAACCCTTTTAAACTTACTCAATTTAATTTTTTACCTTCTAAATTTAATTTTTTTGTTAATATCACTTCCCACTTATAAGTTCAAAAACTTACCCTTTTAAATTTTTAAACCAACCCTGGTTTCTATCGAAAAAAAATCTTTCAGAATCAAAACATCCCTTGTTTTTAAAACAAAAATTTTCATAAAAACATATTCTAAATAACCTTACTTATTATTTCCCTTAAACACTTTGAAACACATTTCAAAAATTTTGGGACTTAGGTTCAAAACTTCACAATTTAAATCCATTACTTATAGGTTATATTTATAAATTAAAATTATATAATTTTACTTTCTTAAAGCACTTCACCCTGTTTCATCATTGTTTATTCTGTAATAAACATGCTTTATTAAGACACCCCAACCATTTTATGATAATAGTGAATATTAACATACCTAGAAACCAAACATACCATATATTCCATAATAATTTCCTTTTATATCCAAATATAACCTTATAAAAAATATTTTCTTAAAAATCGTTTTTAAATCATTATACAAGAAAATAACAAATACGCCCTTATATATAATACACTAACTCATTCTAGGTACTACTGGCCCTATCTCTAATGAGTATTCCCCACCAGAGTCAAGATTCTTGCTTAACCTTCAGCTCTGATACCACGTGTAACGACTGGGCGGTTTTCGACCCTCGAAAATCGACACTAATACGTTCACTGTATAAAGTGCCTAGCAATTGAGTGTCGGAAATACCAGGTTGTTAGGATTTAAGAAGAAAAGAGATAGAAGAAGAAAATAGAAATAACAACACAGAATCTCACATTTGCAGCGGAACAATATATAATATACAATAATAGGATTTTACACAAAGGAAAACAGTAACTGTTAATATACATACAAGTTATCAGAGTACAATCATCACATATAAAATCTACACAGTTATAATAACTTGTCCCTAAATGCTGAATATACAGCCTATAATACATAGCGGAATATAATCAAATACATGCAATACGTCTCTACCATTCATCTCATCTCCTGAGCTCCAAAGCGCCCTAACCTGAAAATTTTCATACTCGGTCTGACCCGAGCATTACAATAAAGTAACACCCGAGTCAGGCTGGAAACCAGCGTGAGTAAAACTCACTTAATCTAAAAAACTCAAGTTATAAAAGTTCTTCGAAAAACCAAGGTAAATCGTACAAATGTGACGATTTTTTATTTTATTATACCCAAACACTTTTAGAGAAATCTATCGATATTATAGTAGTGTCTAAGTATAGTTACTTATTGAAAAAAATGGTCAACTTGTTAAATTAATCCAATTCCAGCATATTAGACTCTATAATTAAAACCGCCCAGTCGTTACACATGGTATCACTGCAGTATCAAAACATGGATTCATAGCTTAATGATTACGTCTCTATCCCGGAGAAATCCAAGACTTAACTGCAGGCACTCACTACCTTCGATTTCGCCATGCGAGTATACCATTAAATCCCGAAAACTTTATTTAAAATTTTTCAAAGTAATACTTATAAAATTTCTACATAAATTTCCAAGTTAAATTTAGGTGAATACTCTTTAAAATAAAATTTATTATAAAATAATATTAATATAGAATAATCTATCTCTTAAAATAATAATACTGATTAAGTCTTAAATAAAAATTAACTTAATCAACCATTTATAAAACTACTTAATTAATACTTAAACATACTTTAAATAAATTTAAACAACTAAATAATTAATTTTATGAAATATTCTTAAACACTTCTAAATTTTCTAGTTAATACTTAAAAATCTTTTTTTTAAATATACTTAACTTCTCAGAAAAACTATATTTTTCAACTCCCATATAGCCGGTCTAATATTAATAATATGGAAAGTACCACTGTATAGAGTCAGTAGTACTCTAGAATGAGTTAAGTGTAATAATAGCTATGAGCGCGTACTTGTTAGTGAATATTAATGGTTTTATATTGTGTTAATTTATCTGTTGAGTGGTATATAAATTCTATTTGAATAGTGGGACACCACTAAATTGATAGGAGTTTCTAAACACTTAAACACGGTAAGCCGAGACTGTATGGTTTTGAGTCGAGTAAATGAAATAATTTTACCCAAATTGTATTTTGATATAAAAGGAATAATTTTATAAAAATTATTATAGTAGATTGATGTGTTTATTATATAACCAAAGTAAGATTTTAAAACTTGGAATGGTCATTAAAAAAACCAATTGTATTGTATAAGTGAATTATACAAATGAGTTAAAAACTACATACGGGTTCAAACTAGAATTTGGAAATTTAACTCCCGGAGATTTTAGAAGTATTTTCCAAAGTGTTTGTAGATAAATAATAGTATTATTATTTTGGAGATATTTTTGAATAGAAAAATGGTTTTAATGGATTTTGGAAGAGATATAGCACTGAGCTCACTTCAGTCGTTGGAAAATAACTGCGATGATGATCACGACATCATCGGTGTTCATTTTCGAGTTTCTAAGTGACGAATTGCTACCTTAATAAATTGATATGGAGATTTTTCGGTGCAAACAAGTGATTGTTTTGAAAATTCCGAGGGAATTGTTTTGGATAAAATCAGGTTGATATTGAAATTCGAAAGAAGTGGTTTGTTAAACCAAAAAGAGTATATATACATATATTTGATTTCAAAGCAATTTGAAATAAATACTGGGTGATTACAAATTCTAAAATCCTATGGAAGATAATATTTATAAGGAGGGAAGTATGAAAATTTAAGTTGGAATAAAATTTAAAGTGAGAAAGTTGAAATGGAATTCAACTTAAGTTAAAGTGGCTCAATTAAATTTTAGAAATTTAATTTACTTGATTTGAATTGAATTAATATAGTGTATTAATGAAATGGGAGTTAAATTAGCAAGGTAATTGGAATATATAATGAAACTGAATGAATTAAAAATAAATTTGTTTGGAGTGTAATTAGTTTAAATGCGAATAACTCGAATATGGTTTTCAAATGTTGGTTAAAAGAAATTTAAATTTAAATAAAGAGTGAATTGGATTTGAATCATGTGGAATTGAATTAAATATGTAAATGTGAATTTAAAAGTGGCTATATAACTATAGGCTATAAAATTTCGATTGGATTAGAAATAAAATTGAAGTAAATATAAATTTCAAGTGTGAAATAATTATATAACTAAGTTATAAAATTTTGTATGAAATAAAATTTAAGTGAAAAATTGGAATTTGAATAAATAAATTAGTACAGCTTATAAAAAAATTGATTGAAACTAATGGAACAAAATATACTTAAGCTATAAATAAATGTGTAAACTCGAGTTAAAAATAAAATGTGAGTATATTCGAGTATAAAATTGATGGAAACCTGAAAAATAAGTCGTGTGACTTATAAAATTGGAAGTAAAATGGAAACCCAAAAATAAAAATGGTGTAATATTATAAAGTGAGGAAATAAAGTCCAAACTTGAATTTTAAAATGAAATTTGAACTCAAGTAAATTAAATGGGGTGATTTTTGGAATAAAATCTAATTGTGAAATGGAAAACGGAATTAACTACTTAGATGGATTAGTTAATAGATTGAATAGTGAAATTGAAATTTAGTGATAAATAATAAAATTCGACTAAATAGTAAGCGAATTAGATAAAATTGGAAATGTATCGAATAAAATGAAATTGGATTGAAATAGCAGTGAATTAAGTTTTAAATAAATTCAGTTTAAAGTGTAAATAAATTGAATGTGGCCTTGGATACGAAATAAATAAATTCGAGAATGAATTTGAATATGGAATTACAAATTCGAAGTGGATTGAGTGAAAGAACTAATTAAATAAATTAGTAAATGGAATGGGATTGGTTGAATAAGAATCAATCTAAAAATGGAAATGGAATTTGATTGCAAATGGAAAAGAACTTAAATTGTATGGTTGAAATGGTTGAAGTAAATGAATTAACTTAAGTTAATAATCTTGGATAGAAGTTTGGCTTTAATAAATTTGTGAAATTAGCATGGAATCAATTTAAACAAAATAGATTTGAATGTAATAAATGTGGATATGAATGAAACGTGATGAATTGAGAACAAATCTGAAATAGAATAAAAATTAAATATAAATTGATTGGAATCAATTTACAATAGCTATAAACTGAAATGGTTATGTTATTGAAAAAATATCGTCGAATTTGCATAGAAAAAATTGTTGTTCGACACAGACGAAAGTAAATAAAATTCTATGAATAAATAGAATGTGAATAAATTGATTTTTAATCAATTTGGAGGGGATATGAGTTTGTTTGATATAAAAATGAATTGGATTCAAATAAATTTGATTGTAAATCATTCGAATTGAATATGGATTGATTGAAAATAATCAAATTATTGTCAGAACCTTATAATTGCTTAAAATACATGTTTAGCGTGATTTGTTGTTGAAATTCATGTGTTGAAATTTCTTAAATAAGTGATATGTTATTGAATGTGATGTTTTGGTACTTACGTATTTAAATTGAGTAAGTACAGGTACATGGAGCTGGTTTGCTTGACTTTGATTGCGCGAATTGTAAAATAAAATAAGCCGCTCGCATAAAAATGCTAAAATAAGGTACGTTTTCGAATTAAATAAAAAGAATATATATATATATATATATATTGTTTTTCGACCGTGTGGGTCGATGTATATATATATATTTATCTCTCTTGTCATATTGCAAAAGGTCCTCCGAACAAAGGAGACTCTGCCAAAAAATTTCGAAAATTTAGGGTGTTAGAAAAATTTTGAAATTTTTTTTGTTAACGACAAATTGGTTTCGAATTGTAATTGAAATAAAGCGTTTTGGAATTAGAATTGAAAACTAATTGTTTTGGTACAGACTAAAAGATTAGAAAAGTGAATATCGAATTTTCACTAAGTGGGTCTTGAAAAAATAAATGGGTTTAGAGCATTTTTCTTCCTTAGCAATTTCAGGGACGAAAGGGATGTGGAATGTAACGACCCAGATTTTTCGACGGTTACACTTTAATTTAAACCAACAAATCATCAACCAAAAAGTATCAATATAACTATCAATACACAGCCAAATTATATATGAATATACTAGTACCCAACCAGTCCATACAGCAGACAAACAAAGCACCCTGTTATATATACGTGAGTGTCTAAAACAACTCATTATAGATATTCCTCATCCTGTCCTACACTTCTCAGGTACAGTCTTCCTTTTCGTCACTCCACTTGATCCGAACAAGCCTGATAATTTTGTTCCTTAACTCCTTCATATCGCGACCTACTATCCCCTTCGGCCATCTCACATATATCAGATCTGGCTCTGCTGATAAACCCTCTATTGCCTCGGTTCCACTACCGAACTTGGGTCATGCACACACTTCCACAAATGCAATATATTAAAAACATTATGCACACCAGCCAAAGTCTTGGTAACTCGACTTGATAGGCGAGTTTACCAATCCTTCCTGAACATAGGAAATTGTCCTATATATCTAAGTGCCAACTTACGCACCTTCCCAAAGCATTAGAGAAACCTTCACAAACACATGATCGGCTACTTCAAACTCAAGCACTTTCTTTCGCTTATCGACATAACTCTTCTGTCTCGATTATGCTGCCTTGATTTTGGTAGCTTCTCTTACCAAATAGGGCCCCACATAAGTCTGTCTCATGTATCCAACCAACAAATAGGTGACTTACATGGTCTACTATACAACGCCTTGAACAGTGTCATCTTGATATTCGACCGGTAACAATTATAGGAAAACTCCACCAAATGTAAATAATTTTTCCAAGATCTTTTGAAATCCAAGACGCATGCTTTCAGCAAATCCTCAGGTATATGGTTAACCCTTTTGGTTTGACTTTCAGTCTAGGTGGTCAGCTATGCTCATGTCCAACTCCGTGCCTAATGAACTCTACAAGTTTCTCCAGAACTCATGGGCAAAATATAGGTCACTATTGCTAATGAAACCACTCAACATCCAATGTAGTCTCTCTATACTCTTCATATATAGCTTTATTAAGCTAACTACCGTCGTTATCGACTTCATGGGGATAAAGTGGGCACTGTTAGCCAGTCTACCGATTATCACCCAAATATTATCATTTTCTATACTTGACCTATGAAAATGCATCTTGAAAATCCATAGACATTGAATCCCACTTCCAAGTCGGCACTTCCAAAGGTTGAAGTAAATCGCTCAGCTTCTGATGCTCAGCTTTCACTTGCGGACAAGTGAAGCACTTCTTCACACATTCTCCCATGTACCTCTTCATCTCTTCCCAAATGAAAACTCCCTTCATATTAGATAAATCTTCATGCTCTCGGGATGATTGGCAAACTTTGACCAATGAATTTATTCTAGGACTTCCTTCTGAAGGTCTCCTTGATCAGAACACACAGTCTTCCTTTTGCTTTTTAGCCATTCCTTTGAGTTTATCTCGAATCCTTTCAAATCCTCGACATCTGCCCCCGTCTCTAATCACATAATCCTTTATACAAATAGTGGGTCCTCCTTCTGGCCTACAGCAATCTTATCCATAAGTGTTGGACGTACCTCTAAACTTTCTAACATGTTCGGATCTCTGCTTGATCCAGTATTCTGCCGATAATGCACTTCCCAAGAGGCTAACATCTCTAACGTCTTACATTCTTCAATCATGGCTAACACACCTTTCTGATGCTTCCTACTCAAAGCATCGGCAACCTTGTTTCCATTTCTTGACGTATATTCTATTCCAAAATCACATGCCACCAGGAACTCTAGCCATCTTTGTTGCCTCATATTCAACTCATTTTGAGAGAATAATTACTTAAGGAACATGTTATTTGTATACAACTTGAACCGTTATCCCAACTAGTAATGTCTTCAAATCTTTAGTGCAAACACCACTTCTGCCAACTTTAGGTCATGGATTAGATATCTAACTTAATGCAGTCTCAATTACCTTGATGCATAAGTTATGACTCGCCCTCTTTGGATCCACACCACCATAATCCTGTTCCACAAGCATCAATATACACTACCTACTCCTAATTCTCTTCGGGCACAATCGCCGTAGGATCGATTGTCAATAACTTCTTCAACTCTTGAAATGAACCATCACACTTATCTACCACATGAATTTCTCATTATTTCCAGTAAACTTAGTCAAGGATGCTGCCATATGCAAGAAATCCTTATTGAATCTATGGTAACAGCCAGCTAATCTTAAGAAATTTTTCATCTCTATGACTGTCTCTGACCTCTTCCAACCATTCATAGTCTCTAACTTTTATGGATCTACTACTAATTCATTCTTCGAAAATACATAACTAAGAAACTTCACCTCCCATTCCCAAAAACAACACTTTGAAAACTTCGCCTTCAACTTGTATCATCTCTACATCTCCAACACTAACCTTAGATGGACTTCATATTCTCTTTTATCCTTAAAATACACCAAGATAACATCGGTGAAGACTAAAAAATATATCTATCCAACTAATCGCAGAAGATATGGTTCATAAGATTGACGAAGAATGTAGGGTAATTGGTCAGTCCAAACGGAACCACTAACCACTCATATGAACTGTACCTCATTCAAAATGCAGCAATTGAATACTATTTTCCACTACACCCACTTGATGGAAACCCGTAGCCAAGTTTAGCTGTAGTATACTCGAGATCCACTCAATCGATCGAACAAGTTGTCTATCGTGGGCAAAGGATAACAATTCTTCACCGTCAACTCATTCAGCTTTCGATAATCAATGCACATCCGTAATGATCAATCCGACTTCTTTATAAATACAGTTGACGCTCCCCATGATGAAGTACTTGACATAATGAAACTTTTGTCCTTAAGTTCCACTATCTTCCTTTTCAATTTCTCCATCTCCTTATGCGGCATTCTGCTAAATGGTCTACTAATAGGCTTCGCCCCAGCATTAATTCTATTCAGAATTTGATTTCCCTTCTTGGCGATAATCCCATTACAGGTTCAAAAACTTATACAAATTATCATACTATGCATACTCTACCGATCTCATCTTCTTGAACTTCCATAGCACATAGCGTCAAGTCCAACTTCTCTTTCATTATGCCACTTGCTATCATAATCCTTTCTCCTCCCTTTGCATTTCTACAGAGATAATCCTATCCGCGAAATAATCCTAGCGTCGTTGCACACTAACCAGTCCATATCCAAAATCCAGTCCATATCCAAAATCACCTAATACCCTATGAAATCAAACGCATATGGGCCGCAAATGAACAAATGGCTACCACAAAGCAAATTCAAGGGCAATGCACCTTAATTCGATAGTGGCATATCCACCGATTGGATTAACCACATGCAAAGATGTAATCAAAATAGGTAGTGTCTAATTCTAACCTATAAACCAAATCCATCGAAATGAAAAATTGAATAGCACCAGTATCAAACAGAATTCTAACTAATATACTGGAAATCAAAATTGTACCTCCAAGCATGAAAATTCCTTTCTCCACAACAATTCGCCCAGATGAAGGTCCTTCCAAAGCATAAATGTTTGCATGCTTAGCTTCCAAGCAATCCCCCTTCCTATGGCCTGACCTATTATAAATAAAGCACTTGGTCACGTCCTTGTTTTATGGTTGGATACACTTAGTGGAATAGTGCCCTTCCAACCACAGTCAAAGTAAGTGACATCATGTATATTCGGCTTATGAGTCCTTCCTTCAGAAGTCTTTTGTCCCTTTTAATTCTTTTTACCCTTCAGATATAGGTTGAACCTTTTCCTCTACCCTCCCTTAGGCCTAACATTGGCTTTCTTTTCATTATGAAATAGATGATCATACCTTCTTGCCATTTCCACCACCATATCAAATGGAGCAAACAAGTGATCATCACCTTGTGGCTAAGCCTCTTCTGCAATCCTTCAATAAACTTGTCATTCTTCTTCAATGGGGTATTAATATGCTCCCTTCCATACTTCGACAAAGCATTAAAATGCTAAATGTACTCTATCAAAGTAATCTCTCCCTGCACAAAGAACTCTTCAGATATTTGGGGATAAACTAAGCCTTGAATTGCTCCTTAAACTGCTTACAGGTTGTCTCTTCCTTTAAGACATCACCAATTGCAGCCTTCCACCAATCTAATGCATCCTCCCAGAGTCGAGGAGAATCCTACCTCCTCTTCTTAACATTATTATATCCCAAGTTTTCACAAGTATATTCTCGTACTTTTAGCCAATTCAACACTTTCAAGGCGGGCTCCATCCCTATGAACACCTTTCCTCTATAGCTCTTGAAATCTTTTTTCATCTTGGAAAAATCTACTTCCTTTGATACATCCTATCTCAAATCATGAACTCCAGCTAGTTGTCGCCTCATCATCTCTATCATAAATTGGCGGAACAAAGTATTCACATCCATTCCCTCTTTAGCATGAGCATGCACTAGTGTACCGGTTTCAGGACAATCTATCGGGTTCTCTCCCCTTCTTGGCCCATTAGTTTGAGTATTGCCATCCCTCTTCTAGGATTCACTTTCGCATCTCCTATGGTCAAATGTCAGTTACGTAGATCCATTCTTGCCTTCTGCATAAACAATTGTTCATAAGAAACGAAAGTAAAGAGAGCAAGATCAATCGTAGAGGGGTAGATATATTCTCCTATATACGTATATCAAGATGCAAGTACATTATACATATGTAGCATATACCATTCCCAAGGTGTTCATTTTATATCAAAAAGTTTCTACTTAGCTCCGTTTTACTTCAATGTTCCCCTAACCTAAGCTCTAATACCATGTTGCAGTATCCCCCACTTTGGGATTCGAAAATAGATGCCGATTATGATCCAGCCATCATCGTCATAATCATTTTCCAATGATAATGTGAGTTCAATATTATTTTGCACAATATAGGTAACATAGTAGCTAAATAACTTTTTTGTTACATTAAAGCTTATTATGTTTTCATTACATTATTTTCAACCCAATTTGTTCCCATGCTAGGGTAAATATAATAGAAAATAAGAGTAGTATTGTTTTCAACTTGTGAAGATGCCAACACAAAACATAACCAGTTATAGTTCCTGGTTTTACACAACATAAATTTTAAAACAATTTTTATTTTTTAATATAAGCCTCCTGCTTCGTCTTTGAAATTTTTATTTATCATTTTGATAGATACATGTCTAATACAAAAACTCAGCCTATTTGAATGAGTAACTGGAAAATAATAAATATGGGTCAGACATAAAGCCTAGTATGAATAAAATCTTTACCCTAGTCATCCATAGTGAGACCATGCAGCTAATACGGAACGTGTTTTCCTCTTACTTTATCATCATCAAGATACACCATATATTTAAGCAACATGACATAAAAAGGCAACCATATGCATATTCAATCAAGAAGTGTA
The DNA here is from genome assembly GCA_030765085.1 of Allium cepa. Lineage (NCBI taxonomy): Eukaryota > Viridiplantae > Streptophyta > Magnoliopsida > Asparagales > Amaryllidaceae > Allium > Allium cepa. Next base: position 559,234,532 of record CM060941.1, on the reverse strand, counting down.
CCTTATATGTTAGCACCAAAATTGGTTCGGCACAAATACTTCGTTCGGCATTCAGTGTTCGGCATCACTTCGTTCGGCATTCAGAGTGTTCGACATCACTTTGTTCGACATGAACATATCGTTCGGCATTCATAACTTGTTCGGAATTTTGCCCTTTGGCATCTATGGTTCGGCACACAGAGATCACTCTTTTCGGGCCAAGCTACTTAGCTGCCTGGTCCACCAGGGAAGTCCAACCCATCTTCACATATAAATAGAGAGGCAAGGGCACAGTGAAATGGATCTTTTTTTGAGAACACCGGGGAGACTCTACCGCATTCAAGACTTGATCTTTTTTTCTTAACAATTGTGTTTGAGTGATTGACATACGGATTGTATCTGTAATCGATTATCGAGAAAAGCAATAAAGATCTACCTCAAAGTGGACATAGGTAATTACGCCGAACCACTATAAACCTGGTGTTCATTTTTTCTGCATTTAAATTTACATACTATCCTCTGTTTAACTTTACTTTCTTCATTAAACTCTCTACACAATCTCTCTTAAGGGTGTTAGTGACGAATTTTGGTGCTTTCGCTGAGAAATGAATTCTCAGGACGATAGGATCTACTTTGTAGCTACTGGATTGAAAAATCCCCCGAAGGAGATCCAAATCATTCATAAGACATCTGTTGATTCTACTCAGAGTTACAACCAACAACTCTACCATGGGGAGACCACGAACTAGATCGGCCTCTCACAACGCAGATGTCCACGAGACTGCTAGTGTGCAACAAGTTGGGCCTAGCAACTAGTAAGCAATTCAAGGCGCAGGAACCTCCACCCAAAACCAAGCGAAGGTCGTTTCCCGAACAGAGTTCAACGACTTGATAAGAGAACTCAAGAAAAGTAGAAGGCAACTTGATGAGCAGATCCAAGCCAATACTGATCTCATGAATCAACTTGCCCAGCAGCAGCATCAGAATGCTGGAAGTGGTCCCGCTCCTTATTCTGAATCTGATAGCTCGACCTCAGCTGATAAACCTCCTAGGCGTAGATGCCGTAGGGATGAAGCTGCATAAACAAGTGCTACCGATCGATCCGCCAGGGATCAGACACGTGATGAGACCAGACGCCCGGATCACTAAGACCCAAATAAAGCTGGACATCAGCCCGCACGGTCCCGTGGAATGGAACCCAACCTCCCACCCTCCATACAAACTCCGGATTTATCAGCCATGGTTCGGGAGTTGATGAGAGAGAACCAAGGCCTGACCAACGAAGATTGGAAAGTGTCCAGGGGTCATACTCCCTTCACATATATTATCCTATAGGCTGAGTACCCCAAGAAATTCAATATGCCGACTATCCCAGCCTACGAAAGGAAGACTGATCCTTGGCAACACGTGATGAGGTACGAATGGATGATCGACTCAGCTAGGGCAAATGATGCGACTAAGTGTAGGTGTTTCCCAATCGCTCTGTCCGAAATCGCCACTACGTGGTTTACTCAGCTCCCTCCGCGATCTATATCTAGCTTCGACGAGTTAGCGATGAAATTTGTTGAACAATTCAGGATACATGCTACCCGTCCAAAAGACGTGATGTCATTATCTAGCGTAATCTAGGCTCCGAGAGAATCTTTGAAAGCATACTTACAGAGGTTTCATGTTGCCGCCACTGAAGTTAGCAATCCTAACGACCAGGCAATCTTGATGGCAGTAATGCGAGGTGTAGATCCAGACTCGGAGTTTGGAGACTGGTTGGCGGGAAAGCCTACAGCTACGTTGGAACGATTCTATTCCAAATCTTATCAGTTCATATGGAGGTAGGAGGCTCGATGGACGAGACGAGATATGGCACTAGGGCCTGTTCAGGAGACTGTGAAAAGTAACATCGTCGTGAAGCAGTCCGACGATAGTTCGAAAAAAGTTCAAGTCAACGTCCAGAACAAGCCTGGGCAGTCCAAAGGATCCGAAGGTGGAAATCCCATAATGAAAAGAGAAGCAGGGAGATGGAAGCCAAGGATTCCAACCTACAATGAGTACACCCGATTGAATACTTCTATTGAAAACATTTATCTATCTACATGTAACACCTTTGAATACAGAAAGCCGCTCCCAAAGGAGTCCACTGAAGAACAGAAACGGACAGGGAAGTACTGTCGCTTCCATGAGACCCATGGGAACAATTCTAAGGAGTGTAGACACCTCCATGACGCCATAGAGAAGTTGATTAGACAGAAAAATTGCAGGAATTTGTCAAAACCCGCAAGATGGAAGGCAAGGAACGTCAGACCCCGGACGCGGGCCGGCTCCATGCCAACCAGAACAACCTGCTCGGACTGTGGGTAAATTGATCATAAACACTATTGTCGGAGGACCTCATCCTGCAGACAAGAATTGGCGGGAGATGGAACAATATGATACCTCCTTGAGGCATACAGATTATGAATGTTGTTCGAATGTGGAAGATGGAACCCCCACAAAACAACAACGCATGATGACTGACGATATAGTGTTTAGGAGTCGAGACGCGGACAAGGTGGAGGCTCTTACTATCGACCCAATGGTTATATCTGCAACAATCGGGCCATCTTACGTGAAAAGAATCTTGATTGATTATGGAAGCTCTGTCAATATCATCATCAAGAAGGCTTATGACCAAATGAAGATGGAAATGAAAGATTTGAAACCATGCATAGCCCGTATCCATGGCTTTAACGGTGCTACAACCGACGCGATGTGGTATATAGAACTACCGGTTGAACTGGGGGAAGGTGAGCGTAGGACAGTGTGAGTCCTAACGTTCATAGTAATGGATATTGACTCTCCATACAATGTCTTTTTGGGTCGTCCAGCCTTGGCAGAATTTAGGGCTGCTTTGGCCCCATGGTGTTTGACATTAAAATTTCTGACAGACAAAGGAGTCGGTGTTGTACATGGCGATCAGGCGACCGGTCCCGCATGTTATATGGAGGAACTGAGAGAAGCTCAGCGGAGAGAGAAGGGAAAGGTTGCGGACAGCTCCGTCCGCATCCTAAAGACTGATGATTGACAAGTAGTGCCCGAGCCCTGGCTCGAGCAGCATTCTCGGATCCTTAAAGACTTAGATCTGGGAGATGATGATGGGAAACCCAGGGAAACAAACGCAGCAATGGCTGAGCTGACGATCGACATTCCGGTCAGCCGAGATGACCCATCACGAGTTCTTAAGATTGGATCATAATTCGACCCCTCAGTGGTCGAGGACCTTACTGATTTCCCCCAGAAGAATCTGGACGTTTTCGCCTGGACACACTCTGATATGTGCGGGATTTCTCCAGCAATTGCGAGTTATATATTGAACATAGACCCGAAACACATTCCCGTAAAACCGAAAAGGAGAGGTAAGGACCCGGAGAGGTCTACGGCTCTCAAAGAGGAGGTGGACAAACTCAAAGCCAATGGGTTCGTCTGCGACGCCCTCTACCTTGAATGGGTATCTAACCTAGTGCTAGTAAAGAAAGCAAATGGAAAGTGGAGAACTTGTGTTGATTACTCCGATCTGAATAAAGAATTCCCGAAGGATAGTTTCCCTTTACCAAGAATCGACCAGCTCGTCGACTCTACCGTCGGACACGAATTATTGTCATTTATGGATGCGTATTCGGGATACAATCAGATCCCGATGCACATTCCCGACCAAGAGCACACCAATTTTGTCACAAATATGGGGCTATATTGCTATGTAGTAATGCCCTTTGGATTGAAAAACGCAAAGGCAACGTATCAGCGTCTGGTGAATCGAATGTTTAAGGACCAGATTGGTAGAACGATGGAAGTCTATGCGGATGATGAAGTCACGGGAGTCAAACGACCACATCCGAGACTTAGCAGAAATGTTTGATATACTCAGGCATTACGGAATGAAGATCAATCCTATGAAGTGTTCATTTGGCACAGCGTCGGGAAAGTTTCTGGGTTTCATTGTGAATGCGCGGGGAATCGAAGCTAACCTGGAGAAATTTCAAGCTATCCGAGATATACAAGTGCCCAGAATCATAAAGCAGGTGTAAAGCTTGAATGGAAAAGTGGCTGCGCTGAGTCGATTCATGTCCAAAGCTACAAACAAGTGTATTCCTTTCTTCGACATGATAAAGAAAGGAAAGAGAAATTTTGAGTGGACATCCGACTGTGAGGAAGCATTCCGATCTCTGGTAAGGCACTTAGAAAGCCCCCCGGTGCTATCAAAACCGATTGACCATGAAATGTTGTATGTATACTTGGTAGTATCCCATCATGCTATTAGTACGGCTCTGGTTCGTGAAGAGGACCGAATTCAAAAGCCAGTTTACTATGTTAGTAAACGTTTGACGGGGGCAGAAAGAAACTATCCTAAGATCGAGAAATTAGCCTATTGCTTGGTGATTGCATCACTCAAGCTTCTCCCATATTTTCATGCATACCCAATCACTGATCAACCCTTGCGTCAGATACTCCAACGACCGGAAACTTCTGAAAGAATGTTGAAATGGAATATCGAACCGAGTCAGTTCGATATTACTTACCTGCCGCGAAAGGCCATATAGGGACAAGCGCTAGCGGATTTCATCGTTGAATTCACCATGACAGCGGCCGCAATGTCATACCTCCCGTCCGATGGAAGATGTACACCGATGGTGCATCTAACGACCCTTGTTCGGGGGTTGGCATAGTTCTTGTAACACCTGAAAGCCGATCAGTTTGCTACACTTTGTATCTCGAATTCACAGCAACGAATAACGAAGCCGAGTTTGAAGCATTGATTGTCGGCTTAAGACATGTCAAAGAACTGGGAATAAGATCGGTTGAAATTTTTTGCGACTCGCAACTGATGGTGTATCAAGTGCGTGGAGACTACCAAGCAAGGGGCAGAGACTCGCTTCGTATTTGGCCCAAGTTCGGGAGCTGCTAGCGAATCTCGAGTATTACGATATTTCACATGTTCCGCGTGAACAAAATAGAGCAGCTGATTCCTTGGCAAAATTTGCAAGCACTGGCAATGCGCTGCAGATGGGATTATTTCCTGTTGAAACCTTACATGTTCCGAGCATAAATATAATGGAGGTAGATTTCATATTAGAAACAGAAAACGAGAAGGAGTCATGGATGACCCCATTCAAGCAGTGCTTGTAACACGGGGCCGTGCCCGAAAGAAGGAGCAAAAGACGACAAGTCATTCGTAAGGCTTCTCGATATATAATGCAGGATGAAATAATGTATCGGAGGGGATTCTCGACCCCATTGCTCCGGTGCATTGCCCATGATGAGATAAAACGAGTCCCGACGGAAGTCCATGAAGGTGAATGTGGCGACCATACCGGGGGGCAGACGTTAGCAAAGAAAATCCTCTGCTATGGATACTATTGGCCAACTGTAAATCGGGATACCGCAAACTACATAAGATGATGTGATAAATGCCAAAAGTATGCGAAAATCCAAAGTGCTCCGCCGACGGAACTCATACAAATGGTTAGTCCTTGGCTATTTGCAATGTGGGGGATCGATATAGTCGGTTCCTTACCCCTATCCAAAGGTGGTGCAAAATACGCGATTGTTGTGGTCGATTACTTTACCAAGTAGGCAGAAGCAGAGCCTTTGGCCACTATCACCACCAAGAAAGTCATTAATTTCGTTGTACGAAATATCATTTGCCGCTTTTGCCTGCCACGAACCATCGTTACAGACAATGGAACTCAGTTTGAAAGCATAGAGTTCAAGGAATTTTGCAAAAAATATGGTATTGAGAAAAAGTTTGCAGCAGTTTCTCATCCGAAAGCTAATGGACAAGTGGAGGCCGTAAACAAGATAATCAAATCCATATTGAAAAAAAGTTTGGAAAAGGCTAGAGGCAAGTGGGTGGATGAGCTTCCTACAGCACTTTGGGCTTACAAAACCACCCACAAGTCCACAACTGGCCACACTCCATTCGCGTTAGCATATGGCATGGAAGCTGTCATACCCATGGAACTTAAAGTCCCATCACATCGGGTAACTTATTATGACCCTGAGTCAAATCAAGATCTCTTGCTGGAATCGTTGGTCTTCATTGATGAAAAACGCGAAGAAGCTAATTTAAGAGCGGCCGTGTATAGGCACCGAGTTGCTTGATATTATAATGAAAAAGTCCGACCGAGAATCTTTGGCGTGGGTGATCTCGTTTTGAAACGAGTTTTCCCAGTTCCATCACACATGAACCCCACATGGGAAGGTCCATACGTCATTTAATGGAAGCTTGGAGAAGGAGCTTTCAAGCTAGCGACCGTCGATGGTGCGACACTCCCCCGAGCATAAATGAAGAACATTTGCAGCATTATTACACTTAGTTCATTTCTATCATATTTTAGTTGCATTTATTTCTAGCAAGTTTTTATTCCTAGTTTACGACATGTAAAAAGACAATTTAGCTTATTTGCATTAATAAAGCCTTGAAGCTATTTCTTTTTCCCATGAATTGTCAATGTTCCTACGTATGATAACGCTGTAACAAATGACTAAGAGATACACTACTCTGTCTGACGTACGAACGAGTATAAACGACTCAAAATCTCCAAGTCCCCGGAATGTAGACTGGAGTACTCTATGTCCCTAAAGCACGGACTCGAGTATAAACGACTCGAAATCTCCAAGTCCCCAGAGTGCGGACTGGAGTACTCTAAGTCCCCAGAGTGGGGACTCGAGTATAAATGACTCGAAATCTCCAAGTCCCCGGAGTGCGGATTGGAGTACTCTAAGTCCCCAGAGTGCGGACTCGAGTATAAACAATTCAAAATCTCCAAGTCCCCGGAGTGCTGACTGGAGTACTCTAAGTCCCAAGAGCATGGACTCGAGTATAAACGAATCGAAATCTCCATGTCCCCGGAGTGCGAACTGGAGTACTCTAAGTCCCCAGATTGCGGACTCGATTATAAACGACTCGAAATCTCCAAGTCCTCGGAGTGCGGATCGGAGTACTCTAAGTCCCCAAAGTGCGGACTCGAGTATAAACAATTCAAAATCTCCAAGTCCTCGAAGTGCGGACGGGAGTACTCTAAGTCCCTAGAGCGTGAACTCGAGTATAAACGACTCAAAATCTCCAAGTCCCTAGAGTGCGGACTGGAGTACTCTAAGTCCCCAGAGCGCGGACTCGAGTATAAACGACTCGAAATCTCCAAGTCCTCGGAGTGCGGACTGGAGTACTCTAAGCCCCCAGAGTGCATACTCGAGTATAAACGACTCGAAATCTCCAAGTTCCCGGAGTGCGGAATGGAGTACTATAAGTCCCTAGAGTGCGGACTCGAGTATGAACGACTTGAAATCTCCAAGTACCCGGATTGCGGACTGAAGTACTCTATGTCCCCAGATTGTAGACTCGAATATAAACAATTCAAAATCTCCGAGTCCCCAGAGTGCGGACTGGAGTACTCTAAGTCCCCAGAGCATGGACTCGAGTATAAACGACTCGAAATCTCCAAGTCCCTGGAGTGCGGACTGGAGTACTCTAAGTCCCCAGAGTGCGGACTCGATTATAAACGACTCAAACTCTCCAAGTCCCCGGAGTGCGGACTGGAGTACTCTAAGTCCCCGGAGTGCGGACTCGAGTATAAACGACTCGAAATCTCCTAGTCCCCGGAGTGCGGACTGGGGTACTCTAAGTCCCCAGAGTGCAGACTCGAGTATAAGCGACTAAAAATCTCGAAGTCCCCGGAGTGCGGACTGGAGTACTCTTAGTCCCCGGAGTGCGGACCAGGGTATAAACAATTTAAATATCCAAGTCCCTTGAGGGCGGACTGGATATAAATGACTTGAAGTCATCGAGGCCTTGGCGTACGGATTGGAAAATATTCTAAGTCCCCGGAGCGTGGGATAAAAGAATGTCAAATACCAAGAAAGTTGTCAACTTGTTTGAAGATAAATTGAGAAGTTCACATAACTCGCAGTAGCTCGGGTTTTGACCATGGTTATACAAAAAACAAAACAACAACAGTCCTCTGAGGGGGAAAAGAACTAAGTTTTATTCATCACAAATAATTTTATTTACATGAACTATGAAAACAAAAATAATTACATAATCTAAACTAGCTCTTGTTGAATGAGAGAGAAGACAACTTCTTTGACTTCTTCGACTTTTTTCCAAATGGCTCATCCCCCGTACGTTTACCCTTGATAGCTTTCTTTGACGGGGGAGTGACAGCTGAAGAAGTACGAGGAACATCCATGGGTTTGGACCCACCTGGGAGGATGACCTTCAATGGCTTGTTCAAAGGATCGTCCAGGTCCACAGCTTGAGGTTTGACCTTGATCTTGATCGTCTTTTCCTTTTCTTTCTCAAGCTGCTACTTCATGCTCAGTTCGGATGTGTGCTTAGAGACGCCTGTAATTTCAACTTCATAACTCCCATCGATGGGAGTGGAAGTCTCAGATTTATCCTCATCAAGCGCTCCGATCAACTAAGCATCTGGACCGGGAGCCTCTCCTATGTGAGTGGCTTCACTCGTTTTTTCCCTCACCTCCTTGGCGACATCGCTCCTTGGAGTGGGAACGGCCTGCACAAAATCACGAAAAGCAAGTATCCGAATGCGATAGCTTCTGATGAAAAACGAAAACTCTTGGAATGTTAAGGAAAAAGAGTTTCTTACCAGGTTCCGGCTGGCTCTCGACCGTCAGGGGGGTCTCACCCTCTGGAATAGAGGCCAAAACGTGAACACCAAGGCCGGGGTCCTCCGGGTCATAGCCGATGTGTTGTTCAAAAGGATCGAGTATCGACCGACCGGTCGGCTGGGTAGGCACATGAGCTGGGGACTCGATTCCGGATGGACCGGCGATAACTTCTTTCCCTTTCGTTGAGGGGGAGCCTTGCAATAAAGGGCTTTAGCCGCTGACAGGTCCGAAGGCTCGTTTTCCTTAAGGAATTCTTTTATCAAAGCCCCCACATCAACCTCCTCGATACCGTGTTCGGCCTTCTTGATTTCAATTAAGGTCTCCCACGCCTCGGCCAAAGATTTGAGATTGCCCTCGCCCAGAAAAATTAAGTCCCGGTGCATGAGAATGCGAGCATTGAATTCGGCAATAAGCGGGTCGAACATGGTTTTGACTTCTTCTCTACCTTCTTCCTTGGTCGCCTCAAGACGGGAGTTGATTTCCGCAGATGCTATCTTTTTGCCCTCTTCGCGGGCTTCATTCTTTAGTGCCTCAACTTTAGAAAGCTTGCCCTCAAGTTTCGCCTTTAGGACTTGCGTTGCAACAATCTCGTCGCAATACCGTTGCGACTCTTCTTAGGCAGCAATCTTCTCCTCTTGTTCTTTGCGGAGTTGCTTCTCAAGTTCTTTAACTCGGAGACAGAATGCATCCCTCTCTTTTTGCACTGAGTCTTTCTCCAAAGCCAAAGCCCCACAACGTTGTACTGCCTGGTCGATTTCTTTTTTGTGAGTCGATTCCAGATGCGTTACGGTTTCGACGGTATCCTTGGCGCTCTGTTGGGCAGCCTTAAGTTGAGATTTGTAAGACGCAATCTCTTCGTCCTGAGCTTTGATAATGTCTTTGTCATGAATAGCCTCAAGCTTCAGGATATCAATCTCATGTTGGCGTTCTACGAAGACTTCTGATACTTTTTCAGCAAGATGAACGAATGCGTCATGCTGAACATAGACGTCGTTGGTACAGGCGATAGCGCTCTGCTTAACATCTCCAGGTATATGATGGATCGCTGGAAGGAACTTCAGACCATCAAAGCAGATCTTTGGTTATTTAACTTTAAGCTCGGCCAGTCTCTCCATACTGATGGATATGTCACAGGAGCAGAAGGAGATGACTTCGAAAGTTCAACTCTCCTATGAGGATCCCGGGATTGTTGGGTGGAGGAGGAATCAGAGTGTTGATCACGAGGAACATTGAATTGCGACCCCATTTGGCCGTGCTTATCTTTGCTTTGCCTCGAGTTAGAAGAGGGATGTTGGTGGTATTTGGGCTGATAATATGTTTTCTTCCAAGATGATGAATCCCAAGAATGATAATCCCTATCGCCATCACCGTCTCTATCCCGACGTTTTTCGGAACCCGAGTCCCGTCCAGAATGATGGAAGATAGACGACCTGCGGAGACGATCGATTCCGTGTGTACGCCCCATGTCAACTACACAGAATTTAAATAACAACGAATTAGCAAAGAGTAGTGTGACGACTGAAATTTAAGTGTAAGGTGAAGTGCATGTGTTTGTGTCCTAGTGTTTCCCCCCGACGGACTAGTTTCTTTACTAATGGGAGTTTTTTCTCCCTGAGTTTGGGCTTGAACGCCTTCATCTCCTCTGATGGGCGAGTGAAGTTTAAGTGCCTCCGGATTGTCAAAATCATAGTTAAGTAGGTCGTCAGGTATAGGGAGGTTCGAGAGGCCCTTTAAAGAACTTTCTAAACGTTGTAGGGAAGCCTCTTTCTCTGTCGGAATAAGGGTAACTTTAGAGGTTGCGCCGACTTTTTCCCTCCTTATCTTATACGTCAGTCTCTTTTTCCTCTTCGAAGGGGAAGATGACGTTACGATGTCATTAACTTCGACTATCGGGTCCTGAGTAGGACCAAAGTTCTCATCTTGAGCTTCGGGTGTTTCGGTTTCCTTGATTTCTCCTTCTTCTAGTGCACCAGGAGCATTACGTGCCAAAGACTCAGCTTGTTTTTTGCCTTTGCTAGAGGCGGGCTTGGGAATGTAACGCCCTGAGGGAGGCTTATCCGACGACCTTCTGCCAATAATCCAAACGTTGTAAGTGACTCATTCGAAATGAGAGTTCGGATGTCCCGTTCTTCGGCAGGAAGGGCTCTAATAGCTTTGACGGCTTCAGAATATCCACGGCCGTCAGGACGTGGGTTGATATATGAAAAGATGTAAAAAAGAGTTAGAAAAGACACGGCTTTGACCAAGAATGAATATTGATCCAGAGAAAAGACTTACTTCCTTACATCCATCTCCTCGCGAAACCAGGTGGGCAACGCACATAAAACCATTCCTGTTTGTACATGGAAAACTTGCTACATGCCCCAGTCAAGATCTGGCATTTGTGGTGCGGCTCAAGAAACATGAAGGAGGGGCTATCTCTCTGCTTCTTGATTATATATATATCTGATGTCATCCGGGGTTGGAGGCCTAGAGAGGACATTCATGAAGAGGATGTAGGTACCGTAGATGAAGGCGTGATCGTTCGGGTGCAGTTGTGACGGGGCAATGTCGATGTATTGCAGCACGTCTCGAAGAAATGAGTTGAACGGTGGCACGTTGCGGACCCAGCACATAAACTTATTACAAGCTGTGTATCCAACTGGAGGCAAGTGTGGACGATCTTGCCCCGATGGAACTAATACGTCGTCGAAGGGGATTCCGTGGACAGAGCATATCCGACGGAGTGCACTTTCATTAATCTTCGAGGCCTATGAATCGACTGGGTTGTCCAAGAAAATTGATGCCTCTAGGGCGTCGGGAGTTATGTTATGAGCAGGGGAAGTCGACGGGTTTGAAGTATCTGCGACTCCTTGTTTAAAAGACGGCCTAGGTTTGTCGGAGATTGTGGCGGAGCTACATTTCCTAAACATATTTGATAGAAACTGAATCTAATAGAGCACCTGTTTTAACTATACTTAAAAAAACAATCGACGTTAGACTTAACAACACAAGTATTCCCCCTGTGTGGTGTGTGAACTAGTGTGATAATTCAAATACAAGTGCTGAGAAATTAAAAGTCACAGAGTTGATGGTATAAAGTTGAGCTTTGAATTGTCGCCTTCGAAGACCGTCGTCGTTGACCGTCTCCAAAAGCCTGCCCTACGATGCTTTCAATTTCGGGCTCAGACATTGGCGCTATATGTTAAAGGAAATTATCCATTTTTTTCGATTTAAGTTCAGGCTTTGATTACTGAAATTAGGAAGTTATCAGTCCAGATTAGTTCGATATGCTAGTCTGCTTGGGTTCTTGTCCTTGCTTTTGTCATAAAATTAGGCAAAGTGAATACTGGTCGGCCTAAATATCGTTCGGCCAAAATGTTGTTCGGCCTAAGTATCATTCGGTCAAAATACTAGTCGGCCTAAATATCGTTCGGCCAAAATGTCATTCGGCCTAAGTATCGTTCGGGCAAGATGCTGTTCGGCCAGAATATTGTTCGGCCTAACTATCGATCAGCATTAATGACCGTTCGGCCTGCGCACTGTTCGGCCGAAATATCGATCGGCATCCTATCCAATTCGTACTTCCTTCCTATTTTTCCACTTTGCTACTCGGCATGTGGCGGATCATGCCGAGCCGAAGTTATGCCGATCCCCAATGCTTGGCACTCCGTCCAGCACTCCATCCTTAACAATGGTTTTATCTTTCTCCCCCATCCATGCCGAACGACGTAGGCAAATCGTTCGGCAAGTCATACCAGACCATGTTGTTCGGCACTCAAGCCGATTCTTGCTCCTCCTCTACTCTTCCCTTCAATCTCGTTCGGCATGAGAAAACTATACCGAACCACAGTACATCTTCCAACAACTCCCTCATGTGCTTGCCTCTAACCACTTCCCCTTTTCTCTACGTCATGTAGCCCTAGAACATACCATAATCACAGTTCGATCCTTTCATCCACGAAGTACCTATGGGTTACAGTTCTAATTTACGAACTTAAGCCCCGTATTAAAACTCTTTAGTCAGGAAAAGAATTTAAATAGAAGGGGTCAATACCTAGCAAATAGATTGAAGCTCGGGAGAATTCTGGAGTTAAGGGCATGGTTTTAATTAATTCCGAATGACTCGGGAAAGGAGTGATGCAGGGTATGATGCTAGAGAAAGGAAGGGCGGTTAAATCCTTGGAGTTTGTTAAAAGGCGAGGTTCGTAAGTACAAGATAAATGAGGAGAAAGTGAAAAGAGAAGAAGAAGAAAAATGTCGAATTTTATGGGAGAAGAGGGGAAGTCGAAGGGACAATGACCGGTAGAACTGGTCAAGACGACCTTGTTTGACATCGGCTTTTAAAGTTCGTTCGGCATTTACATGGAACATTCGGCTTCGGCTGTACCGTTCGGCATTTGCATGACGTTCGACACACATCGCCTCAACTAGTGATCAAGGGAAGTCGCCATCGAAAGAACAGTGGACTCATGGTTCAAAGCACATCACGTTCGACCACGTGAAGCACTTTGGGGGGCAAGTGTTACCTGAAGGTTTGACCAGGCAACTAAGTACTCGACATTTGCATACTGTTCGGCATTTAAGAATCGTTCGGCATCCAGAATGCTCGGCATTCAGGATCGTTCGACATTAAGGAGCGTTCGGCATTAGAGAGCGCTCGGCTTACAGAGTCGTCCGGCACAACCGATTCGTTCGGCACTCAAGTTCGTTCGGCATCTATGGGACGGTCGGCATGCAAGAGCGTTCGGCATTGAGTGCCGTTCGGTATTGTATATCGTTCGGCATCTATGGATGTTCGGTATGGCAGAGCCATTAGGCATTCCATACCGCTCGACATCAAAACCTTGTTCAACACATCACTTTGTTCGGCACAAGTCTCGTTCGACATCCGGGATCGCTCGACATCCAAAGTTCGTTCGGCACAACGCACTGGGTCGGCTTCCAGTGTCGTTCGGCATAATCCTCGTTTGGCATTCGGGAACTATTGGCTTCCAGTGTCGTTCGGCACCAATACTTCGTTCGGCATTCAGAGTGTTCGGCATCACTTCCTTCGGCATTCAGAGTGTTCGGCATCACTTTGTTCGACATGAAGATATCATTTGGCATTCATGCCTTGTTCGGCATCTATGGTTTGGCACACAGAGATCACTCTTTTTGGGCCAAGCTACTTAGATACCTAGCCCACCAGGGAAGTCCAACCGATCTTCACCTATAAATAGAGAGGCAGGGGCACAGTGAAATGCACATTTTTTCGAAAACACCGGGGAGACTTTACCGCATTCAAGACTCATTCAAGACTAGATCTTTTTTGCTTAACAATTGTGTTTGAGTGATGAACATATGGATTTTATCTGTAATCGATTATCTAGAAAAGAAATAAAGATCTACCTCAAAGTGGGCGTAGGCAATTATGCCGAACCACTATAAATCTGGTGTTCGTTTTTTCTGCATTTAAATTTACGTATTGTCCTCTATTTAACTTTACTTTCTTCATTAATCTCTCTACACAATCTCTCTTAAGGGTGTTGGTGACCGATTTTGGTGCTAACACTATACTTATCAACCAGTTGTGAACCATGTCATACATTAATTCAAATTAAGTACACCCTATACTCATTATCCAGTTATGAACCATGTCATACACTAATCCAAATTAAGTATACAATATACTTATCATCCATCAAACATCACCTAATCTCTTGTTTTAGACTTTCATCCTTATAATTTGCTAATTTAATGATTAACATCATAGGTCTGTCTATCACTAATTTTATCTTTCCTCGAAAAAGTCAACTGATGAAATGACCACTTATTCCGCCAATGGGAGCCATCCAGACTCTCCTAAGATGTTGAATATAAGCACCTTAAATACGTTTTGGTAAGCGACTTTATTTAGCATCATTATCCTCTCTTAGTCCTTGAACCACTATTGTTCACGTTATCGATTTATTTATTTTAATTATAACACCATCTTGATATTTTGGCACCTTGCCACGGCACCCTTCCATACCACCCCTTTAGAGTCTATAAATCTTTTAGGATTGAACCTATTGTGGCACCTTGTTATATATCATTAGACTTTAGACTAACAACCAAGGCACTCTACCATCCAGTAACTCTACGAGCCGGTATATCCTTACATCATGGTTTAACCCATTTCATTCATTTATTTATAGTGTGCCCTAACTTTCTTTAGATAGGCATCTTTATCTTTAAATTTAAATGATACCCTATCATTTATTGGCTCCTCTAAGCTTTCCTTCATTTAAAAAATAGCATAATTTTAACTTATTAAATTATTCTTTTATATCAACCCTATGAAATATTTATTTATGCTTGGAAACTATCTTCCAAAGTGCCATATGCATTTCTTGTTTTACTTAGAAAAATATAGCTTCCTAAGCTATCAAGGTTTAACTTTAATCATCACATTCTAACTATCCCATAGCTTTCAAATGTAGAATGTAGTCATCGTGTGTTAGCTATGCTATAGCCATCATGGGTTATTTTTCCACAGACCATCACTAGTTTATTTTCTTTCCTTAGCTATTATGTGTTAGCTACTCAAGAGCCTTTGTAGGTAGATAGCTTCCTAAGCAATCGCGTACTGGATATCAAAGAGTAGTCATGGGTTAACCTTTCTAAAGTCGTCACATGTTAACTCTTTTATAGCCATTATGTGCTAACTTATTTACGGTCATCGTGCATTAACTCCTTCGTAGCCATTGTGCACTGACCTCTCTATAGTCTTCGTGTACTAACTTTAAATAACCTTCTCATGTTTATAGCTTTTAAGGGTTAATCTTGAAGATTCATCATGTCATAAATTCCCAAAACCATTATAGGTTAATAGCTACCTAAGCCGTTGATTATCTCTAATTAGCCATCGTGTATAGATAGTATTCCTTAAGCCTTCGCATGTTGAAGTACACTAATCATTGTGGATTGATTTTATAGTTTTTCATGTTGTAAAGTGTCAATTCAGTAATTAAATTAAAAGCTATTTCATTGCTTTATTAAGTAATTCCTTTACACAAAATCCTACCTGATGTCAAATTCTCACTAGTGTGAATCTGTGCTTCGCACACGGATACGGCAAAAAAAATTTGTTGCAGTTAGAAAATTAAATTATTTTGATAAATAATTCGAATATACTATTTGTAGGAAGGAATTAGAAACATTACCACAATATCAAATATAAGTATTAAAATTGGTACAGAATCCTTATTGATTCAACGTGGTAATAGGACTAAATGCTCTCAAACATATATGTGGGTCAAAGAGTTAAAAGGCCAAAGTGGACTTGTCAGTAGGAAAAAAACCAGAACTATTGTGAAATACGAAAGCAGTAAAAAGCACGGGTCATATAAAATAAGACTAAAGACGTATCATAAAATAAAGTTTCAACTATGCATTATATTTTTCATTAAATAGAATCCTATTCTAATGCAACACAGAAAACATGGTATATATTTGGTTGTTTTAACCTTTTTTAAATGATTTTATAGCATTAACAGATCAACTAGTATATGATCCTGTTGATATATATGATAAGCATTGACAAAGAACCGAGAAAACCACATAGAAGATTAAAACAATATCTCAACAGTTAAAAGGCAAAGTATAATAAAAGTAATTTGTCCTAGAAACAATTTGCAAAATATTTATGCACAAACGTACAGAATTAGTAGAAATGGTTAAAACATTAATGAATTAAAAAGTAACAAAGAAGGTGGAATTTAGCGGTAAAAAATATGATTTATTCATGTTAATATTACAACCAAACAAAAAATTTGGATACTAAAAATGCTCATTAGGAATATGTTCACGTTAGAAAGCAAGCAAGTGGGTAGGAAGAAATTGGTTTTCATATTTTTCCTAGGCTACAGTTGCAATGTAACATCTCGGTATTTCGTGCCATTCGCATCCGCACATGTCAGACTTGAATCGCTCAAAATATCATATTGTTAATTTATATTTGGCAAAACTCAGCATATACAATAAATAAATGAATAGTAATTCATGAAGCTACTATATATATATATATATTAACAGGGTTAAAAAAAGATACAACAGAAGTCTCGAATACATAGAAGTATCAATACAATAGTCAAATACAAAATCTGAATACATCACTAGAATCAACAGAAAGCTGAAACGATAGTTGGATCTCCAAGCGAAGCTCCAAACTCCAGACGTGAGTCCCAAATGCTGTGACACTCAGTATGACCCAAGCGTAAAGCAAAATACAAAACACTCGAGTCAGGATTAACATCCTTATATCAATAAATCCAACTCAAGTGAAATATCAACTGAAATACAAGTAACTTAAAGGATGTTTGGGATACCCATCCTCTAAGGATCCGTGGAACTATCTACTATGCAGTAATATACGCTATTATAATATGTCTATAGTAAAGCAAACTATTAAAATAACGTTAAGGCGTTACCCTTGTCCCATTTGACACATTTTATATATTTTCATAATCTACACAGTACCGTAATCTCCCCCGCACCGGGCGTCGTCAGAGGGCACTCCATAGGTATGGTACAAAACAAACTCGTAGTGGTCTCGATATGGTAGGTGACACGGCACAACTAGGCAATGCTCGGGTAGATATACCAATTACACTTCCGGGCTAGTGGTAACGCATAGTCACAATTACCGCCCACCCCAAGACACACTCCCAAATCAAAGGTGCGCACCAAATAAATCACAAAGTAATAGAATGGCAATTGAAGAAGTGTGTCCGATCGAAGGAGCTACCTCACTTGGCCAGTCGATTGCTCCTGTTTTAGCCATCTTAAGCTAACTTACAAGAATCAGGTCCACATATATACCTCATAGAATTGTTGTCACCATCCTACTTCATTCTGGAATCTCCACCACGTACACAGTTGTTAAAGTGGTTTTGGTATTGGTAGAGAGTATGGCAATAACCGATCTCGGTCTCTTTAACAACCAATCATTATTATAACACTGTGGTCATTTCAAAATATTATACTACGAAACCAAAATATCATATCCATTTCAAAACCATATCAATACGATGTCATTTCTCACTTAAGAATAATATTCATTTCCAAAATTATAACTCTTTCGAAATTATAATACTTTGAAATTATAACACTTTGGAAATCATAACACTTGGAAAATATAATACTTTGAAATTCATAACACTTTGAAAGTATAACATTTGAAATCATAATACTTTGTAATCCATAACACTTTCCTCTTAAACAGTTAAGATATTAATGATAGCATATATTAAAATAGTTAATAAATAAATAGTTAATATAATAAAATAATTTTGTATAAAATAGTTATAAATTAAATAGTTTATATTAATGTAATTAGTATATTAAAAATAGTTTTATTTAAAATAGTTTATATTAAATAGTTTATATTAAAATAATTATATAGTAAAATAATTTATAACGTAAACTGTTTATATATATATATATTTATTCAAAATACTTTATAAAATAAAATGGTTTCCACAAAGTTCACAAATCGATTCAAATCAATTCAAATTCCAAAATTCAATTTAATTCATTCTAAATTCATCAATTTCAATTCAATCCAGTTTCTCAATAAACCGTTTCAAATTATATCGATTTCAAATACAGATTTGAACCACAAAATAAATCGTTTCAGTTTCAATATAACTCAAAGCTTTATAATCAATATTTCAAATTTAAATTTGATAATTTCATATTAAGATATTATTTCATATATATCTTAATTCACTTTACTATTATTTTGTTTTGAAATAATTACTTTATCATTTCTATAACATATAAATAATACTTCAAATTATAGATTTAAATAAACTAAATATCCCATTCCAATTTATGTAAATTTTAAGATATTCATTTAAATCACTTTAATCAAAATCAAGTTATAAAAATCATATCTTTAAAATCTCAGATTTAATAAATTTCAAGTCAAACTTATTCGAGTATAATTCTTAAACAAATATAATTTCAAATCAACTTCTATTTCTCTTTCCAACCTTAATTTATTAAAAATTATAACAAACTCTATATTTGAAAATATAATTTAAAAAAAAATACTAAAACATATTATATATCAATTAAATCAAACTTTATTAAATCAAATCTTATAAATGAATTTGTTTTATATTAAAACTTATTTCATATATTTTAAAATAGTAAAATTATAAATAAAATCTTAAAGTCAATATATTTCAAAAATAACTTATACCTTTTGCATTTCCAAAATAGAAAATTTTAAAATCTAAAATTTAAACCTTTATAAAAATAACATTTAAATATATATATTCAAATACCAATATTTGTTAAAACCATAATATTTCCTTTTTAAAATTTTGGAATCATTTCAACACACACACACACACACACATATAGACCAACGTTGTCTGCATATAATTCTCTATCCAATGGCAAGTGATGCGGATATTTATCATTTCAATCCGCAATTTAAATACCTACGGGTATATATATTTTAACCTGCAATCCCAAATTCAATGTCAATGAAAATCGCTTGGGTTTATCATTTCAACTCATAATGATTTTCTCCTATTCTACAAGATCGTTCATGTGTGTATCATTTCAACCCATAGGGAATTCTGTACTAACAGGAAACTTGCAGAGTGCGAACATATATGATAATAATATAACATATCAATAACATGCATATATCATCAATAATAGATAAAATATAAATAATATATCATGGTGTCAGATGTCACAGGTGAACAAATACAGATAATAGCATGTATATAACAATGTAAATAATTAACAACAACATATTTCCGTTGTCGTTTCAGTTGAAATCAAATTTAGTAAATATAAGAACGTTAATCGTGAGTGATGAGTTACGAGGCTAGAGGTGAACGAGAGTAAGATGAGTTACGAATCCAAGCATAAATTTCGAAGCAAAGCGCGATGGAAATAATTTCGATGAAAGAAGCTGATAAGTAGGAATTGATGGAAACAAATCGGACCAGTTTGATATAAACTGAAAATATATACATTATTATTATATTTCAATATTTTAATTTGAGACAAATGTTGACAATAACATTAAAATTCCAAAGTCAATATTTAATATATAAATAAGCTTATTTATAATAAGGATCAAAATATTTATATTTTATTCTTCAAAAATTTTCTATATATTTCTAACAATCAAAATATCTACATATACATATATAGTTTAAGAATCAACAACATTATATACCTATAGATCACATTATTAAATATAAACATATATTTAAGTATATTCATTATTATATTTAGAATCAATACTTAGACACACACACACACACACACACACACACACATATATATATATATTCAAAAATCAATCTAAACATATATTTTCAAATTTATATTTAATTCAATCTCATAAACTAAAGTCTCCATATATAAATTTGAAAAACAAACAAATGGATACTAAATTTACGGTACATGAATCAGTTCTTAAACCAAGTCGTATAATTTATACAGTACTTCTTCTTATAAACTTAAACATATATAGTACTGTCAAATACATGCTCTTATAGTATTGTGAACATATGAAAGAAAGTATCCCAAAGATTTCTACATATATTTATCATACTGCAATAGATATAAATTAATATATATATATATATGAACATATAAGTACTGGTTTCCAAAGAAAAACAAAATGTAGACTAATAGAAACTTATATTTACATCTCTTATAAATACATACATATATATATATATATATATGTTTGTATATAAATATAGACTACAAAATTTCGCATAACGGCATATTATATATAAACTAACAAATCTATATACCAACCTATACCATGTATGCTTTAAACAACTGCAACCGAAGTATATATATATATACACACGCGCGCACACACATCAACATCACCATATTATAAAATTAGTACTGCAAATCATATATGTAATACAGACTTATATAAACATATACTTTATACAGACAAACTTACCTATCTACATAAATAACATATATAGACTAATATACAACTCAAATAACTTTTATATGTAGCTTATAAATATCATTCAGACTTATATAACTTTAAATATACTAACAGATATATATATACTAACATAAATATTCTAAAGAATAAACTATTATATATATAACATAAAATAAACATTTACATAAACTATATATATATATATACAAAACGCATATATAACTTTGTACAAATAAGCATAGGCCAGAGATGAACATCAGGAGGAGTTGCATGAGCTTGCGCCAGGCCAGAGGGAGGGAAGGAGAGGAGTTGGAAGTCTCGGCTTGAATGCGAGGGATGCTTGGGTCATAGTAAGGTCAGGGGAAAAAGTTGCTCCGTGTTTGGCTTGAAGTGGGGTTGGTAGCGAGATGAAGGTAAGCCGTGAGTGACTGGAAGTCAGAGGGGTGATGGTGTAGGGGAAAGAGGTGAAGCAGAGGGAGGGCTAGGCTGCCGTTCTGGGTCGTGGTAGGAAAAACTCAGGTAAGTGAAAAAGGAAGGATGGTTTGGTGGTCTCAGGCTTGCTTGAGGTCGGAGGGGTGGTTGCTTCGAGTCATGGTGGTAGGAGGCATGAAGGCGGTGATGGATCGGGGCACTTCGGGTCAGGTCTCGGGGGAAAAAGGGAAGGTACATAGGTAGGAGTTGGGCAATTTTTTTTTGGAGAATAAGAACAAGTTTTCAGGAAAACGAAGATGAAGACTAAAGCCTACCTTTTATTTATTCCATAATGCACAAATAAGGCAAATTGAAAAGGTTCAACAAACATAAATATAAAATCAATGAAATGTGAAGGGTCAAAAGTTGTTTTAGAATTTAATATAGCAATGACTGAAGAGTTTCACTCGACTGTAAATGTGGAAAGGCAAAAGAAAACAAAAGGACACAAATGCGACAATGCTATGACAAACCGTTATGCCGATTTCATTACGTATCGTGCGTCGAAAGGAACAAATAAATATACTGTGGAGATCAACACGACGAGACGATCAAAATGGTACATAGATATCAGCAATACGATCATCCTATCAAAAGTCGATAATCAGTACCAGAAATGCTGCTAAAACGCCGAAAATAAGAAAAACAGAGCAGTAGCAGTTCATGTTTTACGAAACGACCTATGACGTCTCACTTAGAAGATGATTAACAAATTTATTATATAAAAATATTCAGGTTTGGAAAATATTTTATTATCATCAATATTAACTAATTTAAATGTAATAAAATTACACAGTAAAATAAACTATCATATTACTTGATGAAAATTCACCAACGGCTATGTTTAAAGAGTCGTATTCCAAAATAAATTTTTTATTTTCAAATTCAATTATTTAAAAATTTCGCAAAAATTCAATTAATTACGTTACTAAAACCCTTAAAATTTACGGGTCGTTACACTCTCCCCCACTCAAAACTTTTCGTCCCCAAAAAGGAAGGAGGTAGGAGAATAAAAACAACCAGAAAGAAAAATAGATTAAAAAACAAATAATATAATTAATTTAAACCAATATAAATTTCAATTTTTAAATAAATTAATATTCAACAATTTGGTTAAATCCATTTTATTAAATCAATAAATAGTCATTCAATTCAAATTTGTTAGTTTAAACTACATTTCAAATCATAAAATTTTCATTTAGCTTTTAAATTGATTTCCATTAAATTATTTCAAGTTTTAAATATCCATTCAAAATTTTTGGCTTCATTTTATGATTGAAATCATCTTTTAACAAAATTTAAGAGTTAAATTTCTGATTTATTTTAAACCTTTTTGAGATATATATATACATATACACACACACACACACATACACATCAAATCAAATCTATAATCATATATCTGTATATATAAATCAAATCATACTTAGGAAATTCAAATCAAATTCATTTTTATTTTATTTTTTTCGAAAACAAAAGTGTAGCAAAGTTACTGATGGTCTCTCCACTCTGAAACTCGAAAATGAATGTCGATGATGCTGCAGTCATCACCGAAATTATTTTCCAGCAATAATGGAGGAGAGTGCTGATTTAAAACTTTTAAAATTCTTTGGAAACGGTTTCTATTCGAAAATACTCTAAATAATATGCCCTAAAATTCGAAACCAAATTTTCTAAAATACCGAAAATTTAGTTCTTAAATCCTTGATTTAAAGTTATTTCAATTCCAAATAAATTTATAAACCATGTTTTATAATTCCATTTGTTTATATTATTTTACAATAGTCAATGCTTTACATTACAATAAATGATAATCAAATATGATCATTTCCAAGAACCAATCTAGTTAACTATTTAAATTTCAGATAACTTATACTTATATATAATCATACAAAATTATTCCATTTACTAAATTTGAAAACCATATTGTGTCAGTTTGCTCTGTTCAAGTGTTTTGGAATTCCTATCGATAGCATTGATTAGACGAATCGATCAAAAACCCAAATCAACGTTAATAGCTCAAACAACATAATATACAAAACATTTTTTTATATAAATTACAAATATACTCCCTCACTCGATGAGTCAAGGATGGATTTCAAAACAAGGATAGAGATTCCAATTCAAAGGAACCTTAATCAAAGAAAATCTAATTAGAAGATAGGCTCGAAAGGGTGATAAAATAATTAAATAGCGAAATAATAATGTTAATCGTAGGTGACCTTAACCGGGTCAACCGTGACTTCAAGAATAAGGTCAATGTGGAATTATGAGGCAAATCGACATTTGATCGCAATAAATAAAATTCGGGCATAGCAAGAGATAACAGCATCTAAACCGAGAATACAGAAATCTTCGGTGAATCTATACCTATTGTAAAGGAGTTTCACCCCTTTACAAATCATTCAGTGGAGCTATAGGATGCTCCCGAATCAAGAAAATATGAATAGGGAGAGACAAGGATGGGTTTTAGAACGAATGGGAAGTTCCAAAATTTAAAGGAAACCGAATCAATGAAGAAAGAATCAAGCTAGCATGAAGGTGATTCTGTAATTAAATTTACTATATATGCTAAGCTTTGCCTATAACCAGAGCTCTGATACCACATATAACATTCTGATACTTCGTGCCATTTGCATCCGCACATGTCAGACTTGAATCACTCAAAATATCAGACTGTTAATTTATATTTGGAAAAACTTAGCATATACAGTAAATAAATGAATCACAGAATCACAGACATAGAGTAATATAATAATAAGCAGCAAAAAATGAATAGTAGTTCATGAAGCTATATATATATATATATATATATATATATATATATATATATAACAGAGTTAAAACAAGATACAACAGAAGTCTCAAATACATAGAAGTCCCAATACAATAGTCAAATACAAAATCTGAATACATCACTGGAATCAACTGAAAGCTGAATCGATACTTGGATCTCCAAGCAAAGCTCCAAACTCCAAAGGTGAGTCTTGAATGCTGTGACACTCAGTCTGACCCGAGCATAAAGCAAAACACTCTAGTCAGTATTAACATTCTTATATCAATAAATCCAACTCAAGTGAAATGTCAACTGAAATACAAGTAACTTAAAGGATATTTTGGATAACCATCCTCTAAGGATCCGTGGAACTATCTACTATGTAGGAATATACGCTATTATAATATGTCTATAGTAAAGTAAACTATTAAAATAGCGTTAAGGCGTTACCCATATCCCCCTTAACACATTTTATATATTCCATAAGTCTACACAGTATAGTAATCTCCCCCGTACTAAGCGTCGTCAGAGGGAACTCATGGGTGGTCTTAATATGGTGGGTGACATGGCACAACTAGGCAATGCCATGGTAGACATACTAATTACACTTTCAAGCTGGTGGTAACGCACAGCCGCAACTACCACCCACCTCGAGCCATACTCCCAAATATAAGGTAAGCACTAAATCAATCACAAAGTAATAGATTGGCAATCGAAGAAGTATGTCCGATCAGAGGAGCTACCTCACTTGGCTCGTCGATTGCTCCTGTTTTAGCCACCTTAAGCTAACTCACGGGAGTCAGGTCCACGTATATACCTCGAATATAATCATCTCCACCATCCTACTTCATTCTGGAATCTCCACCATGAACACAGTTGTTAAAGTGGTTTTGGTATTGGCAGAGAGTATGATAATAAACGATCTCGATCTCTTTAACAACCAATCGTTATTATAACATCGTGGTCATTTCAAAATATCATACTTCGAAACCAAAATATCATATCCATTTCAAAACCATATAAATACGATGTCATTTCTCACTTAAAAATAATATTCATTTCCAAAATTATAACTCTTTCAAAACTATAATACTTTGAAATTATAACACCTTCGAAATCCTAACACTTGGAAAATATAATATTTTGAAATTCATGACACTTTGAAAATATAACTTTTGAAATGATAATACTTTGAAATCTATAACACTTTCCTCTTAAACGGTTAAGATATTAATAATAGTATATATTAAAATAGTTAATAAATAAACAGTTAATATAACAAAATAATTTGTATATAAAATAGTTATAAATTAAATAGTTTATATTAAAGTAATTAGTATATTAATAATAGTTCTATTTAAAATAATACTAAAATAATTATATATTAAAATAATTTATAAAGTAAAATATTTTTATATATATATTTAAAATACTTCATAAAATAAAAAGGTTTCCACAAAGTTCACAAATTGATTCAAATCAATTCAAATTCCGAAATTCAATTTAGTTCATTCTAAATTCATCAATTTCAATTCAATCCAGTTTCTCAGTAAACCATTTCAAATTATATCGATTTCGAATACAAATTTGAACCACAAAATAAACCATTTCAATTTCAATATAATTCAAAGCTTTATATATTCAATATTTCAAAACTAAATTTGATAATTTCATATATATATATATACACATATGTATCTTAATTCACTTTACTATTATTTAGTTTTGAAATATTTACTTAATCATTTCAATAATATCTAAATAAAACTTCAAACTATAGATTTAAATAAACTAAATATCCCATTCAATTTATGTAAATTTGAAAATATTCATTTAAATCATTTTAATCAAAATCAAGTTATAAAATTCATATCTTTAAAGTCTCAAATTTAATAAATTTCAAATCAAACTTATTTGAGTATAATTCGTAAATAAATATAATTTCAAACCAACTTCTATTTCTCTTTCCAACCTTAGTTTATTAAAAATTATTATAAACTTTATATTTGAAAATATAATTTTTAAATAAATACTTAAACATATTATATTTTAATTAAATCAAACTTTAATAAATCAAATCTTATAAATAAATTTATTTTATATTAAAACTTATTTTGTATATTCTAAAATAGTAAAATTATAAGTAAAATCTTAAAGTCAATAAATTTCAAAAATAAATTATAACTTTAAAATTTCCAAAACATAAAATTTTAAAACCTAAAATTTAAACCTTTATAAAATAACAGTTAAATATATATTCGAAAACCAATATTTATTAAAATCATATATATTTCCTTTTTAAAATTTTGGATATCATTTCAACACACACACATACATATATAGACCAACGATGTCTGTATATAATTCTCCATCCTATGGTCAAGTGATACAGATATTTATCATTTCAATCCGTAATTTAAATATCTACGGGTATGTATCTTTTCAACCCGCAATCCCAAATTCAATGTCAATGAAAATCGCTTGGGTTTATCATTTCAACCCATAATGATTTTCTCCTGTTCTACATGTGATATCCCGGAATTTTTGGCAATATCAATTTAATAATCTGTGATAAAATTAAATTGATTTGACAAATATTGTTAATAATAAATTTGAATTGATTTAATAATCTTCTTTAATGAATATTTAAATGTGTGATTTTACCTCTTAAAAGCTAATTAAATTGTTTTCTATTTATAATATATATATATATATATCTGTATATATTGTAAATAGATAATCTTTGTTTTAAGTTTAATAAAATAAAGGCATGATTTCTAATTCTAATATTTTTGGTGAATTGGAAATTTGATTTAATTTAATATCGAATAAATAATCATATGACTTCAAAATACTCAAGGTAAAAAAAAGATTTAATTTAATTGTTTAAAATTGATAATAGCTTAAGTTTAAATTTGAACAAAAGTTGTTTTGTTTTATAGCTTGATAAAATAAGTGATTTATATTATAAAAGAATAGTTCTTTTATAAATTATTTTAATAAGTTATATTTAAACTATATCAATAATGTAATATCTTTGAAAATGGGTTTTTAATATAAATAGAAGTTGTTATTTTAATATATGTATATTTTTGAAAGAAGTTATGATTTGTAAAGTTAAAATAAAGTCTTTCAAAAATGTTAAAATAAAATAATACTTTATAAATCTTAACATAAGTATTTAATTGTTTAAGTTTAAAATAAAAGTAACCCATAAGTAAAATAAATATTTTAGTTAAAATTTATAACAATGACTGAAACGACTTCATATAAAAAATAAATAATGCAAATCAGGCTTTGTTTGTAATATGCCTGTAAAATAAATGTAAAGGTAAGAACAAAGTGTAAAGGAAAGAAAATGTATATGTACATAGGTATAAAAGCAAGCTAGGCAAGCAAGTTTTATATGATGTAAAGTTTAATATGCAGGCAAGTAAAGGCAAAGGGAAAAATTTATAAACAAAGTAAAATAATAAAACAAAAATCTTTGTACAAACCAGACAAATAAAGCTGCCAGGTAAGTAAATATGTATGCAGCCTGTAAAGAAAGATATACAAGGCAAGAAATAAACAAAGTAAGAAAAGCAAAATATCTAAATATAAAATAGGTCTGTAGCTTGTAGATTAAGATTCAGACAAGTATAAACATCAAGTATAAAACAAAATATAGTATGCAGGTTAGAGAAGAGAAGTGGAAAGCTAAGTAAAATATCTACATAAGAAATGATAAAATTAGCTAAGTAGGGAACATTAAGTACATTAACATTAAATGTTTTAAATTCTCAGCAAACAATTTAGTCAATTCGAACTGTTTTAAAAATCTCTCAGCCTCCTAATGCAAAGATCTGGCCTGATACAAACAAAAGCAATATTTGTACTTGCATGTGCTTAACCCAGATAACACCTACCCTATACAAACTTTTTTTTATATATACTTATCTTCCAATTCATTCTAAACATATCAAACCAGAGGAAAATTTTATTGCAAGCCTATTCATTTCTATGCAAACTCAAATATAAACTGAAACCATTATTCAATAATAAGCAAGCAAGATGAAATAAACAGGAAGATCAAAGCAAAAGTATGTTACAGTTTCAGAAGTTCAAAACAGTTTTCAAAGATCTGTCTTCATTCTTCGAATCTGTGAGTAACACATTTTAATAAATTAAGTTTTAAAGTATAGTTGGATGATAATACCTAAAGGTATGATCGTATGAATATTCATTGCTCTGTGTATGGTGAAGATTGATGTCTGCATATTGATACCCTGTAAATATACACCTCTGTTTACAAGATTTAAACCCAGATTTAATTCCAAAAGTCATTTCTACTCAATCTATTTATTTTTAGGGTAAAGTATTTGAACAAGATAAGCTTGTTTGAGTATAAAGTAAATTCTTGAATTTTTGTATTTAAGAAAAATAAAGCAAACTGCTCTAAAATCTCTAGATCAGCTGATACTTAATATAGGTGATAATTCCAATATCTTAGATTTTCAATTTAAGAATATGAATTGGATGCTAAAACAAAACTCTGATTTTTAAAACCAAAATTTTATTTTTTAGTTAAGGATTGGTGGAGTTGTCCTATGTTGTTCTGGTTTTGGTTTCTTGGGAATTACTGGAGATCCATGCGACTGGAGGTGGTCAGGTTGTGTGAGGAGGTGGAGGAGCTTACCGAGGTGATGGGAAAAATGGTTGGTGGCTGGTCTGAGCACGGGGGCGATGGTGGCCGTAATCTGAAGTTTGTAACCCTAATTTGTATGGTGATCGAACTTTTGATCACCGTGACTTCTACTGTGCATCGAGTTGCAGAGGACTCGAGAGGTGGTAGATTGGTCGAAGGCGAGTCCATGGACGGAGTTGTTGACCATCAGGTGGTCGGGGTTGGCAGAATGAGGTGATGACAGGTTTGGGTAGGGGGATGTTATGTTTTTCCAGGCTCTGTTTTGTTGCTCGTTTTGATTTGAGTCGTGGCGATGGATTTTGGGGGTCGTGGTGGAGTCTGGTGGTAGTCAGCGTCATGGTGAAGCTCGTGTGGGTGGCCGGAGGTGACTGAGGCCACGGTGCACGTGCACCGTGCCCAGTGCAGTACTGCAGTGTTTTGGTAGAGTGCAGGGTTTTTGGGCTCGGGACGTACTCGAGTCACTTGAGCATGAGACTCGAAGCAAGGGAAGAATTGACCCGAAGCATTATTGCTCTGGTCTCGGGTTGGGTAGTTTTGCTACAGGTTGTATAAAACTGCCTGTAGTTTTAAATTTAAACTAAATTTAAAAGCAAATTAAATTGTAAGCTGGTTATAACCAAAAGTTAGAACTAGAGTGATGTTAGATTCAAATGAAAGTCAAGTCCAGATTGAAGTTTGAATTCAAATCTTGTATTTCTGAATTCATTTTTGAAATGAACTAAATGTTAAAAGGTTTGAAGTTGGGTTTCAGGTTTAAAACCTGACAGAATTTAAAACCTGAAATATATGATTTAAACAGTGATTTAAAACCTACGGTTAAGTTCAGTTTTGAATAACTATTGAATTTTAAGTTTTAAAATAGATTTGGATTTGAAAAATCAAGTTGTTAATTCAAGTTGTTGAAGGGAAGTTTAAATCAAAGTTTTTTTAAATCAAAGGTAAAATTGATGGATTCAAGTTTACTTCGAATTTAAATCTGTAGGTTTAAATCAGTTTTTAAAATATGAATGTCTTTGGAAATTTAAATTTAAATAAAGATTCAAACAGTTGAAATTAAAGGCCTTTCTTATATAAGTTTCATATGTACGTAATTAATGTTATTTACAAGATTATAAATTGAATTTAAATTTGATTAATGTTTAAATAAATAATCCTTTTGAATCATAGATTCAAAATGGAATTTGAATTTAAAATTTTGGAAGGTAAAGTTCTAACACATTTAAATATTAATGTAATCATCAGTAAGGAAATAAATTATCTTAGGAATAACGAAGTTATTAAAATGATTTAATGAATAAGTTAATTAATGAATGACTTATGTATTTAATTTATAAATTAATAATTTAGATTAATTTATAATTAGGAATTATTTAAAAATAAATTTAGAGATGTAATTATGATAATTAACTAAAGATTTTTAATTAATTAATATATATGATTAATTTAGATAATTACTAAGATTAATTAGATAATCTATTATAAATTGTTAAAAGTAATTACTTGATAAAAGTAATTAAGAAATTAATTACTTATTGTAATTAATTTTATAAAATGATTAATTTAAGTTAATTAATTTAGGTTAATTAATTTAAGAAAACCATTTGGTGTAAGCGTAATTACTTAGTGTATTCAATGGAGCATAATTACTTAAGGAAGTAATTAATGTTAATTACTGAATGTAATTAGTGAAAGATGATGTGTTAATAAAGTAATTTGGATAATTACTTTTGTAATTAATCAAGGATTAATTAATGGAGATAATTAATTATGGAATAATTAACTTGTTAATAAGTAACTAAGGGTAGTTAATTACTGGGTTGTTATTAATCAAGGTGATTAATAATTGTGTTTAATTAAAAGATTATTTATTTAGTGTAATTAATTTAAATAAAGTAATATAAGTAGAGATCATTAATTAATATAATTAATGATGTAATTAAAAATTGTTTAATAAAGGAATAACCTATAATGTGGTGATTAATTTAAGTAGTTAATTAGGATAAATGTAATTAATCATATTTAATTAATAAATGAAGTAATTAAATGTTTATTACCATAAATGGTTTAGGATAATTAATCTGTGAAATTAACTAAAGACTAATTACTTATTGTAATTAGAGAATGATTAATCAAAGGTGTTTAATCAAGATAAATATATAGAGGATGGTTAATTAATTTGATTTATAATTAATTTAATGGTTATATAAGCAGGATTTATAGACGAAGTAATTAATTTAATTTACTTTAAATTAATTAGAGATAGAAGTAGTTAATTTAATTCATTTCAAATTAATTACAAATGATATAATTACAAATCATTGCTTATGGATGAATGATATTGATATTTCATTTATGATTGTGATCTCAGATATGAGATAAATAATATCTATGTGATACGGATGTTGGTTTAAGTATGATAATATTTAATTATATGTTTGGGTGATAATATTGATTATTTGTATGTGATGATGATATGATTATCTATTGTGATATTGTGAATTATCTATCTGTGTGTATATTGATAATATTGAATTGAACTGTTAAGACTAAATAGACAACTTGGCCTTAAAAGACACGTTTTGGATTTCGATGAGACCGGGATCGGTTTTCCACATTTGGAACATCCGAAAACCACATCGTTTCCAAATTAACGATAGGTCGTGAATCTGAAGTGAAGATGAAGATTCAGAGTGCAAGGGTTATTGTCGTTAACTCTGAGGGTGATTCCAAAATGAGTGTAACGAGATGATGCCTTCGGTTTCGTTCGAACCCGGAACGAACTTGTATGGATTGAATGCTTTCAACACATCGTCAGGTGGGCGATGAGCATTCTAAGAAATGTATTCTATAAAGGTAATCGTAGCCTCAAGCCTCATCAACCGGGAATGGCTAAAACAGAGGAGATGCAGCAAGGTTAGGTGGGTCATGCCCAAGCAGGACAAGGATATTCCCCTGTCTAGATGTCCCTTTATTTCAGCTTAGTGGGCAGTAGCGACGGCTATCTGCGGGGTTATCTTGTTCGAGACTGTTCAGTAAGGAATGGTTCCGGCCTTGTGTTGCAGGGGGTCGGGAGTGATCCTCAGTACGTTGATCTAGACCACGTACTGTGACGGTCGGTACCCCAGTAGCCCTGCCATTGTATGGAATCCATAATCCAATAAGTGCTAGCGGTTTTGATTGTATTACCCACTTTTGTGGCTAGTAGCTGGAATTTAATCATGTAACAATTTCGGATATTTTCTATTTACTTGAAAACCCTAGACCTATTATAATATCATAGAATTTCCTATCAAATGTTTTGGTTAGCGTAAGGTAAAAACTTACCCATGTTTATGTGTGGGGAGTCTTACGTGATACCTTTTATTTCAAAGGTTTTCAAAATTAAGCAACTTTAACCTGTTACTCACACCAGACCCATGTCTGACCCGGAGTTTATTTTTGTTTTTCATAAACTCTCGGGTACCCAAATTTTTACGGGTAGCCAAGGGATTCAGGTTAGCTTTGACGAATTCTAGAGGAGCAATGGAGCAGGAGGCTTCAGCGTAGTAGATATACACATTGTTCCGCTGTGTTGATATCTTTGTGTTGATTTGTGTATTGAGTTGTATAACTAGACAGGTGTTTATAACTGTCTAGTATGTGATCTATTGTCTGTATAACTCCGATTGATGTGGTATATTATGTAAATACTTATGTGATTATTATAATTCATTCGTTCCGCTGTGAGATTTTGATGTTGTTGTTCTTTCTTCTCTATCTTTTCTATTTTCTCACCCCTTTCTTTCTTCAAGACGAAACGGCTTTCTGGTAGTAGACGGGCGGGTCGTCACACTACAAGATCGTTCGGGTGTGTATCATTTCAACCCGTAGGGAATTCTAAACTAATAGGGAACTTGCAGAGTGAGAACATATATGATAATAATATAACATATCAATAACAGGCATATATCGTCAATAACAGATAAAATATAAATAACATATCATGGCGTCAGATGTCATAGGGATACATATAATAGCATGTATATAGCAATGTAAATAACTAATGGCGGTATATTTCTATTGTCATTTCAATTGAAATCAAATTTAATAAATATAAGAACGTTAATCGTGAGTGATTGCTCACCTTTCGAGGCTAGAGATGAACGAGAGTAAGATGAGTTACGAATCCAAGCACAAATTTCGAAGCAAAGCGCGATGAAAACAATTTCGACGAACAAAATTGATAAATAGAAAATGATGGAAACAATTCGGATCAGTTAGATATAAACTGAAAATATATACATTATTATTATATTTTCAATATTTTAATTTGAGAAAAATATTAAAAATAATATAAAAATTCCAAAATCAATATTTAATACATAAATAAGCTTATATATAATAAGGATCAAAATATTTATATTTTATTCTTCAAAAATTTTCTATATATATTTCTAACAATCAAAATATCAATATATATAGTTTAAGAATCAACATTTTTATATACCACAAGATCACATTATTAAATACAAACATATATTTAAATATATTCATTATTTTATTTAGAATCAATACTTATATATATATATACACACATTCAAAAATCAATCTAAACATATATTTTCAAATTTATATTTAATTCAATCCCATAAACCAAAGTCTCCGTGTATAAATTTGAAAAACCAACAAATGTACAGTACAGGAATCAGTTCTGAAACCAAGTAGTATAATATATACAGTACTTCTTCTTATAAACTTAAACATATATAATACTGTAAAAAACATGCTCTTACATATATAAATTATTATGCTATATATATACAACTTCTATAACTCTCATAGTATTGTGAACATATGAAAGCAAGTATTGCAAAGATTTCTGCATATATTTATCATACTGCAAGATATATAAATCAATATATATATATATATGTATGTATATAGATGTGTGTGTGTGTATATATATATGAACATATAAGTACTGATTTCCAAAGAAAAACAAAATGTAGACTAATAGAAACTTATATTTACATCTCTTATATATATATAGAGACTATAAAATTTCCCACAATGGTATATTATATACAACTAACAAATCTATATACCAACCTGTACCATATATGCTTTAAACAACTGCAGCCGAAACATATACAAACACACACACACATTAACATCACCATATTATAAAATTAGTACTGCAAATCATATATGTAATACAGATGTATATAAACATATCCTTTATATAGACAAACTTACCTACCTACATAAATAATATATGTAGACTAATATACAACTCGGATAACTTTTATATGTAGCTTATAACTATCATGCAGACTTATATAACTCTAAATATACTAACAGATATATATACTTACACATATACTCTAAAGAATAAACTGTTATATATATATAACATAAAATAAACATTTATATAAACTATATATATACACACTAAACACATGTATACCTTTATATAAAGAAGCATTGGCTAGAGATGAACATCAGAAGGAGTTGCGTGAGCTTGCGCCAGGCTAGACGGACGGGAGGGGAGGAGGTGGAAGTCTCGGGTTGAATGTGAGGGCTGCTTGGGTCACATCAAGGTCAGGGGAAAAAGTTGCTTCAGGTTTGGCTTCAGGTGGAGTTGGTGGCGAGGTGAAGGTAAGATGAGAGTGATTGGAAGTTAGAGGGGCGATGGAATAAGGGAAAGAGGTGAAGCAGAGGGAGGTCGAGGCTGCCGATCTGGGTTGTGGTGGGAAAAACTCAGGTAAGTGAAAAAGGAACTATGATTTGGCGGTCTTGGGCTTGCTTGGAGTTAGAGGGGTGGTTGCTTTGAGTCATGGTGGTGGGAAGCACGAAGGCGGTAATGGATCGTAGCACTTCGGGTCGGGTCTCGGTGAAACAGGGGAAGGAGCATAGGTAGGACTCGGGCAAAAAAAATTTGGAGAAGAAGAACATGTTTTCAGGAGAACGAAGATGGAGAATGAAGTCTACCTTTTATTTATTCGAGAATGCACAAATGGGGAAATTTGAAAAGGTACATCAAACATAAATATAAAATCAATGAAATGTGAAAGGTCAAAAGTTTTTTCAGAATTTAATATAGCACTGACTGAAGAGTTTCACTCGACTGCTAATTTGGAAAGGCAAAAGAAAACAAGAGGACACAAATACAGCAATGCTATGACAAACCGTTACGCCGATTTCGCTGCGTATCAGAAGCTGAAAGGCACAAATGAATATACTATAGAGATCAACACGAGAAACGATCAAAACGATATACGGATTTCAGCGATACAATCATCCTATCAAAAGTCGATAATCGGTACCGGAAATGCTTCTAAAACGCCGAAAATAAGAAAAACGGAGCAATAGCAGTTCAAATTTTACGAAACGAACTATGACATCTCACTCAGAAGATGATTTATAAATTTACTATATAAAATTATTCAGGTTTGAAAAATATTTTATTATCATCAATATTAACTGAATTAAATTTAAATAAAATTACACGGTAAAATAAACTTCCATATTACTTGATGAAAATTTATCATTTGCTATGTGTAAAATGACGCATTCCAAATATAAATTTTTATTTTCAAGTTCGATTATTTAAAAATTTCATAAAAATTTAATTAATTACGTTATTAAAACCCTTAAAATTTACGGGTCGTTACATGCAAGCTCTCTCTAGTCAATTGGTCTCATTCGTTGTGTTCCTACAATTGAATTTTGTTAAATTCACTAATAGTGGTAGTATTAATGGTACTTTAACAACTTCACAAAAAAATAACAGTGGAAGTTGTAACTTTTTGGCTAAAAAAATAAGCAATTTGTAAAAGCGAGAGCCAAATTTTGTTTTTCTGTACACCTGCAATCAAGAAAGTACAAACAACTATAGTCTAGCTTAGTGGACTCTTCAAAATCATTAGCTAAAAGCGAAGATAATAATAATCAAAATATGAAAAATTAAAGAAAATTGAGTGAAGGAAACCAACCTTCGGTAGAAAACCCAAATAAATGAGAATTTGCCATATTGTTTTCCTTAATGTTATATAAGGAGTGACAAACTCAAATTCATAGTTGTACCGCACTAAAAAATAAAGACATAATTTTACCATCAAGGTAAAATTAAGAGTTCTGAACAAAAAATAAAAGGATAAAAGAAAAGGAGATATATGAATTATGGTCTACATCATGTGAACAAAATTAATATTTTTTAGCTCATTTATGAAATATACATTCAAACATTTAAGCAAATATATATTAAAAGTAAAGGAAACAAATTTCAATTATATATTTAAAGTTATAGAAAATAAGAATGCAGGCCTTACAGCTTCAATGATCGTATCCTTCAATATTCTATTCAAGATTAGCTTACCTATAGAAACTTACTTTGTTCAAAAGTAGTGCGCTAAAACCTACCCGGTAGCAAATTCTGTACTTGTAAAAATGAATGCAAGACTATCTTTTTTTGGAAGAAAACCTCAAACCTACTCCGACAAACCAAACCATAATGAATTCCATGTGTATCAGCACATTTCTAAAACTAATTAAAGAAATTAGCATCATCCCTCTATATTACATTCACGAAGAGTACAGGAAATAGAAAATGTGAATCATATCTATATATTTTTTAAAAATGTGGAGTTGAGATTTGAAAAATAAAATGTCATCTTAGCTCTAAATTTGGGTACCATATTTGTAATTCGATAGAAATCCATTTATATGAGTTGTCGATGAAAATCATATAATAATGTAAAGTGTATTTTTTAGAGATTATAACGTGAAATATAGCAAAAATATAAATAGTAATTGTAAATCATTTAGAAAATATATATATAAGAGAGAAAATTTAGATAGCTAACATATTTGATAGCGAAGATATGGATTTTTGGAGCTTGAAATCAAGAAGATTTTGTAAATTTATTTTTAAGTCATGAAATAACAATTACATGATGCAAATTTCAGTTACAGTAGTGATGTATTAATTTCAATTATTTAGTATATCTATTACTTCAAACTATAAGCAAATACATGATGCAAATTTTAGTTACAACGGTGATGTATTGGTTTCAAATATTTAGTATATGAATTACTTCAAACTATATATTTTGAAATGACTTCAGTTGAAAAAACTCAATAAATTACTAATTTTGATTTATCAACAAACATCAATGTTCTAACAATACATTTCTATCTGAACTACACATCAATGTTCAATCCATTGTTTTGCTATAACATATAACAAAAAAATAGTTAATTATTGATCAAAAAATTTTCAATTCTCAACTTCCAAAATGTTGCATGCATGATAAAGTGTTTAAACTTTAGCCTCAACCTAATTGATTAAAAGTTTCTTGTATTCAATGTCTAACATGGCGACGTGATTATGCAAAAAGCTTTAATCTTTCTCTAAGATAATTGATAAAGAAAAATTGAATTACCAGCGGTTTCTTTGATGGTCATACAAAAAATCTTTCCAATAAACTTCAGCAACATACCAATGGTGACAAACTTATATTGTGATATTCCGTAATTTCAAACCCAATTTAAATATGATAATCTTTATAATAAACTAATTAAAATTGATAAATTTGTTATTTTATTCAACAGCAATAAATGAATTGTAAATATACATTTATTCTAATTAAAACTAACACATATATAAGGGTAATGAATGTGTCAAAATTGTACACTTATCAGATTTGATTTTGAATTGAATTTAAAAACATTAAATTGAATTTGAATTGATAAATTAAAAGATTTAAAATAAGTTAATTTTTATTCAAAATTTTACTTTGAATTTTAAGGAATATTCTAATGATTTTATGAAAGATATAACATTTGTTTTATATTCATTCTTTAAGGGAAATTGATTTTATAGGAATTAAAAATGAATTTAAAATAAGAAAAATCAATTAAGAAAACGTTTTAAAAATTCTTTTTTCATGGAATTAACACTTGTTAAACATTTAAACCCTACTAATAACAAGTGTTAGAAAATTAGCTAGATAGTGATAAGTGTCATAATTTAAGTTTATTTTCTTTAAATTTTATAAAACAATTTTTTATAAAAGATATTTCTTATGCTTCAAAATAAACTTTCTCATGTTTATCAAGCAAGAATTTTTACACTCCTCATTTACAAATCTGAAAATCTTCACTTCAAAATTTATCAAAACTCAAACTCCTTTCCAAAATCTAACCTGCAAAGAAATTCCTGAAATGAAAATCTGCATTTCAAATTACTTTTGAAACTGCAATCTAGATTCCTGCAATCAGCCAATTCTGAAACAAATCTCAAGTTTTATCACTTATTGATTCAAGATTTGAAGCATCATCAAAGTTAATCAAGCAATTTCAAGAAGAGGAAAGAAATCTGCAGTTCATTTTTTTTCCAGCAACTTAAGTCTTAGCAACAAAAACAGGTGAGTAGATTTTAAATCAAAATTTAAGTATAAAAAAAAAGTATGTTGCATGTGAATGTTAGCTCTGAAATGCTTGCATGTTTTCTATCTTGAAAAATATCCGTTTATAGGTTTAAAAATTTGTTGTACATGTTTAAAAGGCAATTGAAACTCCTCTGTATATTCAAGTTCAGAGTAAATTTCTGAACAAAACTTCAAATTTAAATATAGTAAGGTAATACTGAGTTGATATCTTTAAATGTGGAGGTTTGATTCAATATGAATTAAGTGTTAAAAATAATGCAAATGAAACAGTTAAAATCTGCAGAAATTAAGATAATGCAGTAAAAACAAATATTTATATCATGTAAATCATGTTCGAATTTTAATGAATCAAATTTATATCCTAAATCTACTATGCATAATATGAATTTTAAGATAGAAATCAAAATTTTTAACTTAAAGTTGAATTTTTGGAATAACTGAAATTGGGGCTTTTGACAAATTCTTGTGATTGGGTTGTTTATACGCTTTGAAATTTGAATCGAAGTTGTGTTAAATGTTGTTTAACACTAGAAAAATAATAGATGAATTTATCATGCAACCCAGAATTTAGAATTTTGATTTTTAGGGTTTTAGCTCTGTGTTTTTTTCGAGTTTGGGAAATTCGTTCGTGTGAAGCTTAGAGATGATCGAGTTACGATAGGCTTGGGGTGGAGGTGTGTTGGGGTTGTGCGAGTGTATGGCCGGAGTTTGGAGGCGTATGCTGGTAGGCTTGCCGTGGATGATGGGTTTTCCTGGCGACTGCAGTTTGGGTTTGGGTTCGAGCAACCCATTTTGCGTTCGAGCTTGAGTAGGAAAGTTTTGGGGTTTGGAATTGGGCCGTAGGCTGGTTTGGGGTTTGCGCGAGATGTCGGCGGCGGCGGCGGAGGCGTCCGAGCTTCGTGCATGTGCATAGGGAATGGCCTGTGTCAGTGAGCTTCGGTTCGATGCGAGTGGGTTTTGACTCGAAGCCGTGCTCGTATTTTTGGTTGCGTGTCTCGGGTGTACGCTCGGGTGTGTAGGATGTTGCTCGTGTGTTTTGTTGGGTTCAGGTAAGATGAAGAAGGGTAGGGGAGATGGAGTATAGGGTTGTGATTAGCTTGGGTTTTGGTCGAGTTTAAAACAAAATAAATGAAGTCAAAGTTTTTAAACTTGTTTTAAATTTCAAATTTGTTTAAGTTTAAACTTAAAAATTTATATTCTCACTACTTTATAAAATGTCAAATATTTTATTTCAAAAGTAATTCACATTTTATTTGTTGAAGTTTTGAAATGATTTTACATCTTTAACTCTAACTTTTTGAAAAGGTAATTAGTTTTTAATAAATTGAAATGTTTAAATACGTAAGAGTTTTTAATGATGAATGAAATTGTTTGGTTTTGAAAGTTAATTAAATTTTGAAATTAAAGTTTACTTTATTTAATTAGTAATTAAGGTTGGAACTAATTAATTAATTTAGGTTAATTAATTTGTTAAGATTTAATTAATTACTTATGGATTAATGGATAATTAAGGATTAAATTAAATAACAATTAATAGATTATTAATTAATTTATTAATTAATTTAAGATTAATTCCTAAGTGATTAATAACTGATTAATTAAATGATTAATGATTAATAAATTAGTGTTTAAGAAGTTAATTAATTGATTGAGAGATAATTAATTAAGTAATTAAACATTAATTAATTTTTAATTAATAATAAATTAATTAATGGTTCATATTTAATTAATTAAATAATTAAGATTAATTAATGAATAATCAATTAAGTAATTAAGATAAATTAATTTGTGATTAATTAAGAATTAATTAAGGTTAATTAATTATAAATTAAGGGCTAATTAATAATAAATTAAGGAATGATTAATCCTAAATCTAATTTTAATTAATAAATAATTATACTAATTAATTGATAATTAAATAAAGATTATTAATTAATTAAACATTAATTAATTAATAATGGGATAATTAAAAGGTGGTTAATTAATTAAAGATTGTGATTAATTAATTAATGTTTGGTTAAGCAAAATTAAGTTATAAACTATTAAGTAATTAATTTAATTTAAATTAATTAAATTAATTATAACATGAATTAAAGTAGTGCTTGCTTATGGAGGATTGTTTGAATTGAATGTCTAAATATGGTTGATATCTGTTGAATGATATATTTTGTGATGAGATATTGTATATCTGTGATAGATATTTGTTATTATCTGTGGATAATGTTGTGTGATGCTATGTTTAAATCTGAATTGAATTGTTTAAATCTTTTAGCAACTTGGCCTTTAAGACACGTTTGGATTTCGATGAGTCCGGGATCGGGAATCGAATTGATTTCAGAAAACCACATCGATCCAAGTTAAACGTTAAGTCGTGACATCTCAAGTGAGGATCGAGATGGAGTTTTAGAATGCAAGGGTTATTGTCGTTAACTCTGAGGGTGATTCCAAAATGAGTGTAACGAAATAATGCCTTCGGTTTCGTTCGAACCCGGAACGAACTTGTATGGATTGAATGCTTTCAGAACATCGTTAGGTGGACGATGAGCATTCTGAGAGATATGTCCTCTAAAGGTAATCGTAACCTCAAGCCTCATCAACCAGGAATGGCTAAAACAGGGGAGGTGCAGCAAGGCTTCGTGGGTAGCCCCCACTTAAGAGTGAGATTTACCCCTGTCTTGAAGTCCCTTATTTTATTCGGCTGTGTGGGCAGTTGTTGGCCACAACTACGGGGTTGTCTTGTTCGGAACTGTCCAGTAAGGGATGGGTCCGGCCTTGTGTTGCAGGGGATCAGGAGTGGTCCTCGGTACGGTGATCTAGGCCCCGTATTATGACGGGCGGTACCCCAGTAGCCCTGCCATTGATGGAAACTCATTTTCCCTACGAGACCCAACGGTTTTGATTGTATTACCCACTTTCGTGGCTAATAGCTGGAATTTAATAGATGTAACAATTTCGGTTATTTTTCTATTTACTTGAAAACCCTAGACCCTATTATAATATCACTGAATTTCCTATCAAATGTTTTGGTTAGCGTAAGGTAAAAACTTACCCGTGTTTATTTTTGGGAAGTCTTACGTGATACCTTTTGTTTCAAAATGATTTTAAAGTTAAACAACTTTAACTGATTTACTCACACCAGACCCATGTCTGACCCGGAGTTTATTTTGTTTTTCATAAACTCTTGGGTACTCAAATTTTTATGAGTAGCCAAGTGATTTAGGTTGGGATTAGCAAATGTTTTTGAAGCTGGAGCCGGAATCCGGACGTATTATCTATATCTTTCCGCTGTAGTGACATTTTGATGTTGTGTTTTGAGTTGTATAGTTTGGGAAAACTCTTATGAATGTAATGGAGTAGTATTATTTTGTGTACTCTGATATGTAAACTTATGTAATGGATATGTGTAATATTATATTTTGTTCGTTTCCGCTGTGAGATTGTGATTATTGTTGTTTCTTTTCCTTCTATCTTTCTATTTCTATCTCTTTCTTTTCTTATTGATGATACGTCTTTCTGGATATTGAAAGATGGGTCGTCATAGTTGGTATCAAAGCAATGGTTGAGAAACACCTAGGCTATATAGTAGTATCTATCTTGAGAGTGCGTATTTGTAATTTTCTTATATAATTATATCCCTATCTAAATTGGTTGGATTACCTATTCAGGTAGCCAATATGAGTTCAAGAGGCCGAAGGGGAAGAGTTGTTGGAAGTGCAACAACTGGTAACAGAAGAGAGCAGACTGATAATGAGACTGTTAATCCAGGTAGGTCTCCAGTCAGTTTTGCCGCATTATGCAAGGACTTTGTTCATCTTGGAGGAAAACCATTTCAAGGATCAGAAACTATAATAGAAGTTCAAGCATGGCTTCGCTCGTGTGAGAAGATTTCTAAGAGCATGAGGTTATCAGATGAGCAGAAGAGAATAATGGCTGCATGGCAATTTCAAGGTGGTGCCGCAGTATGGTGGAATTCAGTGACTGCTAATATCTCGGAAGATGGTATGTCTTGGGAAGAATTTAAGGTGATGTTTGAGGAAAAGTTTATGCCTGCTGCAGGAAGAACTCGGCTTTATCAAGACTTTCTGAATCTGAAACAAGGAAATATGTCTATAGCTGAATACGAGACTAAATTCAACGAGTTATCTTGCTACGGTCCAGGACTTATTGACACCTCTCTTAAGAAGAACGAGATGTTTATCCAAGGGTTGAGGCCTGAGTATCATGAGAGAATGACTGCACGTTTGA
Source organism: Allium cepa (assembly GCA_030765085.1). NCBI lineage: Eukaryota > Viridiplantae > Streptophyta > Magnoliopsida > Asparagales > Amaryllidaceae > Allium > Allium cepa. Next base: position 559,192,332 of record CM060941.1, on the reverse strand, counting down.
AAGGGTCTTTTGTGGAACTTATTGACATGGCACTGAGATATGAAGACTTGATGAATAAAAGATCTGAGGCGCGAGTTGCTGCATCTGGAGGAAATTCTTCCAATCCTAATAAAAGAAAATTCAATCCTAACTGGAAGAAACAAAACAAGAAGAAGTCCGGAAACAATAATGGACCCCGAAAGTGTTATATTTGTCAACAAGAAGGTCATTTGGCAAATAAGTGTCCTAGAAGAGAGCCTCATCAACAACAACAGTGACAACATTATAGTGGACCAGGGTCAACCTTAGTTCAGAAGTCTCTTTACTTTAACTGTCACCAACCGAGACATACGATTAAAGACTGCCCGCTCCTTCATAAGGTTCAACAGAACAAAGTATTTGCTTTAGAAGGCGCACCATCAAACTCGTCGAAGGGCAAGGGAGTTTTAGAAGGTACCTTACTTTTAAATGGAAAATATATTAAAGTCTTATTTGATTCTGGTGCTTCTTTTAAGTTTTATTTCCCTGGGAACTGTAGAGAATTTCTTACTTACCCCTAGTATCGTAGACAATTCCATTTATGTATCAAATCCTATAGGAGAGGTAACCAAATTGGATAGGATTTGTAAAGATTTGAGAATCTCCTATCTATCCCATAGTTTTTCCTGTGAGCCTTATGTATTGGATTTTAAAGGCTTTGACCTTATATTGGGAATGTATTGGCTTGACAAATATAAGGCTATTTTAAATTGTGATGAAAGAACAATTTCGTTGGAAACTGATCTGAGTAGGATTGCCAGAGTAATGTGTGATAACTCTGGAATTCACTTGAGTAGTCTTTTACATGGAGTGGAGACTTCTCAAGAGGAGGTTGTAGATATTGAAGTAGTCCGGGGTTTCTCCGACGTATTTGAGGAAGTTAAGTGTTTGCCACCGCACCCGGGAAATAGAGTTTCGTATAGATTTGGTTCCTGGAGCAGTACCTGTAATTCAACATAGTAGGAGGATGGCTCCAAGAGAGAGGGAGGAACTAGTGAAGCAAACTCAATATTTGTTGGAGAAGGGTTTGATTAGAACAAGTTTTTCCTGCTGGGGTTCTGCTGCAGTTTTTGTCACCAAGTCGGATGGGTCGCTAAGGTTCTGTGTAGACTACCGTGAATTGAACAAAGTGACCATTCGGAATAAGTATCCTCTTCCTCGCATTGATGATCTCTTCGACCAGCTTCATGGTGCATCAGTCTTTTCTCAGTTAGATCTAGCATCAGGTTTCCATCAGTTAAGGGTAGCTGAAGACAGTATCCCCTTAACTGCATTTAGGGGACCTAATTGTTTCTATGAGTGGTTGGTTATGCCCTTCGGGTTAACCAATGCTCCAGCTTATTTTGTAGATCTGATGAACCGAGTCTTTAGAGATATTCTGAATAAGTTTGTTTTGGTATTCATCGATGATATTTTGGTTTATTCTAAATCGGAAGAAGAGCACAAGCAGCACTTGAAAATAGTTTTGGAAACTCTAAGAAGGCACGTTCTGAAGGCGAAATTTTCTAAGCGTCATTTTTGGAAATCTGAAGTAAATTTTTTGGGCCACATTGTTTCTGGTGAGGGAATCTCTGTAGATCCAGCTAAAGTTGAGACTATTCTGGAATGGAAGCAGCCTCGGACTCCAACAGACGTTTGCAGTTTTCTTGGATTGGCCGGATACTACATGAAGTTTATTAAGGATTATTCTAAGATCTCTTCTCACCTTACAAAGCTGACAAGGAAGGGAGCTTTCCAGAAACTGAAGACAAAATTTACAAGTGCTCCTGTATTGGCTATTCCAAATGGGAAGAGCAAGTTTGAAGCGTATACCGATGCCTGTATTATTGGATTGGGAGCTGTGCTTATGCAGAATGGTAGGGTTATTGCGTATGCGAGTCGACAATTGAAGCCACATGAGAGGAACTATGCTACGCATGATCTAGAGCCGTTGGCTATTGTTTTTGCTTTAAAGATATGGAGGCATTATCTTTTAGGAGAAAAGTTTGAGTTATTCACGGATCACAAACCGTTGAAATATCTTTTCTCTCAAAAAGATCTTAATCTAAGACAGCAGCGATGGGTTGAGTTCTTGGCATCATATGATTTGGATATTTTGTATACTCCGGGGAAGGCGAATGTTGTGGCAGACGCTCTTAGCAGAAATGCGGTTCTTTCTCTTTTGGAAGTGGTTCCATCTCTTCTGGAAAGGATTTCAAGCAAGCAAGAATCTGATTTAATGTTGAAAAGAATTATCAGAAGAGTTAGGAAGGGACAGTGCCCTAGTTTTGAGATTGATGGCCAAGGAACATTGAGGATTAACGGAAGGATCTGTGTTCCGTATGATAGGGATCTGCGTCAGGAAGTATTGTCAGAAAGTCATCGCTCCAGATTGAATATCCATCCAGGAATCTCGAAGATGTACAAGGATATGAAGAGAGTTTTCTGGTGGCCGAAGATGAAGAAGGATGTAGCCAGATTCGTTAGTAGATGTGCTATCTGCCAGCAAGTGAAAGGAGATCAGCAGAAGCCAACTGGTTTGTTACAACCTTTGGAGGTCCCGATATGGAAATGGGAGATGATTTCGATGGACTTCATCGACGGTCTGCCTAGAACTAAGAAGGGGAATGAAGAGATATGGGTGATTGTGGATCGTCTAACCAAGGCGCCCATTTTATACCAGTTAAGGCAACCCGTACTGCAGTTTCTTTGGCAGAAATTTTCTTGAAAGAGATTGTGAGATTGCATGGTGTTCCAGTCAGTATTGTAAGTGATCGAGATCCTATCTTCACCAGCAAATTCTGGGAGGCATTGCAATCAGCTTTGGGGACTAATTTAAGATTGAGTACAGCATATCATCCCCAAACAGGTGGACAAACAGAAAGGCTTAATCGAATTCTAGAAGATATGTTGAGAGCCTGTGTATTAGATTTTGGAGGATCGTGTGAGGATCATCTACATCTAGTGGAGTTCTCTTATAATAACAGTTACCAAGCAAGTATCAAGATGGCTCCTTATGAAGCATTGTATGGAAGACCGTGTAGATCTCCAGCTTGTTGGATAGAGTCGAAGGACCGTATTGTGCTTGGACCAGATCTGATCCGTGAAGCATCTGCTAAAGTCGAGCTTATCAAGAAGAGGATGAGAGCTGCTCAGGATCGACAAAAGAAATATGCTGATAAAAGACGAAGACAATTGGAGTTCGAGATTGGTGATTTAGTCTTTTTCAAAGTTTCCCCTATTAAAGGAGCTGTAAGATTCGGGAAGACAGGGAAACTCGCTCCGAGATACATTGGTCTGTTTCGAGTTCTCGAGAGGATTGGTGCTGTAGCATACAGGATTGAATTGCCAATCCGGATGGCTAGAATTCACAATGTTTTCGATGTATCTCATCTGCGGAAATTTGTGCACGATCCATCTCTTATTGTGGAGCCAGCTGTGCAGGAAGAATTAGAGATTGAGCCAGACTTATCAGTTGTCAGACATCCTGTTCAGATTGTTGATTAAGATGAGAGGCAACTCAGAAACAGGATAGTGAAGCTCGTTAAAGTCCAATGGAGTGAGGATCCCAGAGATTGTACCTGGGAGACTCTGGATAGCTTTAGAAAGGCTTATCCGGATATGTGTCGGATAGCTAGTGGTGTTTGTATTGAATGTATCATTGTTTGGATGTTTTGTTTGTTGATTTCTCATGAATGGATGTTATGTATGTTTGAAGTGTTGAATAAAATAAAATTTTGGATTATCTTTTGTTTAAATTTCGGGGACGAAATTCTTTTAAGGGGGAGGAATGTGATATTCCGTAATTTCAAACCCAATTTAAATATGATAATATTTATAATAAACTAATTTAAATTGATAAATTTGTTATTTTATTCAGCAGCAATAAATGAATTGTAATATACATTTATTCTAATTAAAACTAATACATATATAAGGGTAATGAATGTGTCAAAATTGTACTCTTATCAGATTTGATTTTGAATTGAATTTAAAAACATTAAATTGAATTTGAATTGATAAATTAAAAGATTTAAAATATGTTAATTATTATTCAAAATTTTACTTTGAATTTTAAGGAATATTCTCATGATTTTATTTAAGATATAACATTTGTTTTATATTCATTCTTTAAAAGAAATTGATTTATAGGAATTAAAAATGAATTTAAAATAAGAAAAATCAATTAAGAAAACATTTTTAAAATTCTTTTTGCATGGAATTAACACTTGTTAAACATTTAAATCCTACTAATAACATGTGTCAGAAAATTAGCTAGATAGTGACAAGTGTCATAATTTAAGTTTATTTTCTTTAAATTTTATAAAACAAATTTTTTATAAAAGATACTTCTTATGCTTCAAAATAAACTTTCTCATATTTATCAAGCAAGAATTTTACACTCCTCATTTACAAATATGAAAATCTTCACTTCAAAATTTATCAAAACTCAAACTCCTTTCCAAAATCTAACCTACAAAAAAATTCCTGAAATGAAAATCTGCATTTCAAATTACTTTTGAAACTACAATCTAGATTCCTGCAACCAGCCAATTCTGAAACAAATGTCAAGTTTTATCACTTATTGATTCAAGATTTGAAGCATCATCAAAGTTAATCAAGCAATTTCAAGAAGAGGAAAGAAATCTGCAGTTCATTTTTTTTCCAACAGCTTAAGTCTTAGCAACAAAAACAGGTGAGTAGATTTTAAATCAAAATTTAAGTATAAAAAAAAGTATGTTGCATGTGAATGTTAGCTCTGAAATGCTTGCATGTTTTCTATCTTGAAAAATATCTGTTTACAGGTTTAAAAATTTGTTGTACATGTTTAAAAGGCAATTGAAACTCCTCTGTATATTCAAGTTCAGAGTAAATTTCTGAACAAAACTTCAAATTTAAATATAGTAAGGTAATACTGAGTTGATATCTTCAAATGTGGAGGTTTGATTCAATATGAATTAAGTGTTAAAAATAAATATGCAAATGAAACAGTTAAAATCTGCAGAAATTAAGATAATGCAGTAAAAACAAATATTTATATCATGTAAATCATGTTAGAATTTTAATGAATCAAATTTATATCCTAAATCTACTATGCATAATATGAATTTTAAGATAGAAATCAAAATTTTTAACTTAAAGTTGAAGATGAATTTTTGGAATAACTGAAATTGGGGCTGTTGACAAATTCTTGTGATTGGGTTGTTTATAAGCTTTGAAATTTGAATCGAAGTTGTGTTAAATGTTGTTTAACACTAGAAAAATAATAGATGAATTTATCATGCAACCCAGAATTTAGAATTTTGATTTTTAGGGATTTTGCTCTGTTTTTTTTTTCGAGTTTGGGAAATTCGTTCGTGTGAAGCTTAGAGATGATCGAGTTACGATAGGCTTGGGGTGGAGGTGTGTTAGGGTTGTGCGAGTGTATGGCTAGAGTTTGGAGGCGTATGGTGGTAGGCTTGCCGTGGATGATGGGTTTTCCTGGCAACTGCAGTTTGGGTTTGGGTTCGAGCAATCCATTTTGCGTTCAAGCTTGAGTAGGAGAGTTTTGGGGTTTGGAATTGGGTCGTAGGCTGATTTGGGGTTTGTGCGAGATGTCAACGGCGGCGGTGGAGGCGTCAGAGCTTCGTGCATGTGCACAGGGAATGGCCTGTGTCATTGAGCTTCGGTTCGATGCGAGTGGGTTTTGACTCGAAGTCGTGCTCGTATTTTTGGTTGCGTGTCTCGTGTGTACGCTCGAGTGTGTAGGCTGTTGCTCGTGTGTTTTGTTGGGTTCAGGTAAGATGAAGAAGGGTAGGGGAGATGGAGTATAGGGTTGTGATTAGCTTCGGTTTTGGTCGAGTTTAAAACAAAATAAATGAAGTCAAAGTTTTTAAACTTGTTTTAAATCTCAAATTTGTTTAAGTTTAAACTTAAAAATTTATATTCTCACTACTTTATAAAATGTCAAATATTTTATTTCAAAAGTAATTCACATTTTATTTGTTGAAGTTTTGAAATTATTTTACATCTTTAAATCTAACTTTTTGGAAAGGTAATTAGTTTTTAATAAATTGAAATGTTTAAATATGTAAGAGTTTTAATGATGAATGAAATTGTTTGGTTTTGAAAGTTAATTAAATTTTGAAATTAAAGTTTACTTTATTCAATTAGTAATTAAGGTTGGAACTAATTAATTAATTTAGGTTAATTAATTTGTTAAGATTTAATTAATTACTTATGGATTAATGGATAATTAAGGATTAAATTAAATAACAATTAATAGATTATTAATTAATTTAACATTACTTCATAAGTGATTAATAACTGATTAATTAAATGATTAATGATTAATAAATTAGTGTTGAAGAAGTTAATTAATTAATTGATTGAGAGTTAATTAATTAAGTAATTAAACATTTAATTTTTAATTAATAATAAATTAATTAATGGTTAAGATTTAATTAATTAAATAATTAAGATTAATTAATGAATAATCAATTATGTAATTAAGATAAATTAATTTGTGATTAATTAAGAATTAATTAAGGTTAATTAATTATAAATTAAGGGCTAATTAATAATAAATTAAGAATGATTAATCCTAAATCAAATTTTAATTAATAAATAATTATAGTAATTAATTGATGATTAAAAAAAGATTATTAATTAATTAAACATTAATTAACTAATAATGGGATAATTAAAAGTTGGTTAATTAATTAAAGATTGTGACTAATTAATTAATGTTTGGTTAAGCATGATTAAGTGATAAACTATTAAGTAATTAATTTAATTTAAATAATTAAATTAATTATAACATGAATTAAAGTAGTGCTTGCTTATGGAGGATTGTTTGAATTGAATGTCTAAATATGGTTGATATCTGTTGAATGATATATTCTGTGATGAGATATTGTATATCTGTGATAGATATTTGTTATTATCTGTGGATAATTTTGTGTGATGCTATATTTAAATCTGAATTGAATTGTTTAAATCTTTAAGCAACTTGGCCTTTAAGACACGTTTGGATTTCGATGAGTCCGGGATCGGGAATTGAATTGATTTCCGAAAACCACATTGATTCAAGTTAAACGTTAAGTCGTGACATCTCAAGTGAGGATCGAGATGGAGTTTTAGAATGCAGGGGTTATTGTCGTTAACTCTGAAGGTGATTCCAAAATGAGTGTAACGAAATAATGCCTTCGGTTTCATTCGAACCCGGAACGAACTTGTATGGATTGAATGCTTTCAGAACATCGTTAGGTGGACGATGAGCATTCTGAGAGATATGTCCTCTAAAGGTAATCGTAACCTCAAGCCTCATCAACCGGGAATGGCTAAAACAGGGGAGGTGCAGCAAGGCTTCGTGGGTAGCCCCCACTTGAGAGTGAGATTTGCCCCTGTCTAGAAGTCCCTTATTTTATTCGGCTGTGTGGGCAGTTGTTGGCCACAACTGCGGGGTTGTCTTTTTCGGAACTGTCCAGTGAGGGATGGGTCCAGCCTTGTGTTGCAGGGGATCGGGAGTGGTCCTCGGTATGGTGATCTAGGCCCCGTACTGTGACGGGCGGTACCCCAGTAGCCCTGCCATTGATGGAACTCATTTTCCCTACGAGACCCTACGGTTTTGATTGTATTATCCACTTTCGTGGCTAATAGCTGGAATTTAATAGATGTAACAATTTCGGTTATTTTTCTATTTACTTGAAAACCCTAGACCCTATTATAATATCACTGAATTTCCTATCAAATGTTTTGGTTAGCGTAAGGTAAAAACTTACCCGTGTTTATTTGTGGGAAGTCTTACGTGATACCTTTTGTTTCAAAATGATTTTAAAGTTAAACAACTTTAACTGATTTACTCACACCGGACCCATGTCTGACCCGGAGTTTATTTTGTTTTTCATAAACTCTTGGGTACTCAAATTTTTATGAGTAGCCAAGTGATTTAGGTTGGGATTAGCAAATGTTTTGGAAGCTGGAGCCGGAATCCGGACGTATTATCTATCTCTTTCCGCTGTAGTGACATTTTGATGTTGTGTTTTGAGTTGTATGGTTTGGGAAAACTCTTATGAATGTAATGGAGTAGTATTATTTTGTGTACTCTGATATGTAAACTTATGTAATGGATATGTGTAATATTATATTTTGTTCGTTTCCGCTGTGAGATTCTGATTATTGTTGTTTCTTTTCTTTCTATCTTTCTATTTCTATCTCTTTCTTTTCTTATTGATGATACTTCTTTCTGGATATTGAAAGACGGGTCGTCACATATATCCACTCAAACTCCCTGTATCTTGAAAGTTAGGACACTCCATACTTGCAAAACTTTTATACTGACTATTTTAAATGATAATTGTACTTTTATAAATATAACAAATTTTGTCATGTCAAATATGATTTTATGTTTCATGATACAAAATACATAAGAATGCACTTAAATATTATTTTGCAATACAATCATGGTTGTCATTTTTATTGCCCCGGAAGTTAAAAACTTCAATAATATCTAGAAGAAAAGCTGCTAAAATCAAAACAATAGGGTTAAATTATCCAAATTAGTGGTCTCAATAACAACTGTCGAGGACTAACTGATATCTCTTCTCATGACGTCCTTCGATATATTCCTAGTGTATATATGAACAAAATAAATATGGAAGATAATAACCTATTTTTTTTCAACTTATTCTTCAACTTTTACTTTTATCAGTATTATATAATGCGATGTAGTCTACAATTTCCATTTATTACTCAATATTATAATTTAGTACATATCAAAATATAAATCTGATTCTTGTTTAAAACAATTAGAATAAAATTTGATAAAAAACGTCATAAAAAGTGACAACCTTAAATTTAACAAAGATCAGTTAAAATGTATCGATCAAAATCTGTATGGCTCCATAGGACATTGATGGAAAGAAGACGGAATAGAAGTACAGAGCTCGCCTAAAATATGACGGAAGGGAAATATCTAAGATATCAAATGAACAGTTTTCATTCTTATTTATAAAACATTAGTGTTAATTTATATTTTCATATTTTATATGGATAGCTGCTGAAAACGATTATGATTTATCATCTCTATGGATTGAAAATGATGGGTCGATTCAAGTGTAAGAATACTAAATAATAAAGAAAAATAATGTCCTTTTCCTTAAACGAATCATTGCATTTCTAACCAACAATATTGTCCCACTAATTTGTATTGAGTAACACGATCAAGTAAACTTGTATAAATTTGCAAACTATACAAACTTATTTTTCCATTTATACATAAATAAATGGAGATAAATTATTGTATTTCAAGAACTAAAAAAAGGGAGAACCAGGAATATATCATCATACAATATAAGTTGATTTTGTAATACATGTTTTGAAGGTATAGTGTTTGAATAGTAATAACAACAGAAAGTCATATATATATATATATACACAAATATACGTACATACATATCTACATAGATATATATACACATACATACATATGTGTGTGTATACATATGTGTGTGTATAGTGTTCCCATAATATACATCCCATCATAGAAAATATACATAGCACCAGTATTACAAAAGTATATACACCATACTCTACTATCAAGATAATGCAAAAAGATACCGGTCTATCTAAATCTGGTCTAAGTCACCTGCTGCTAAGGTCTGTCCAAACATGAAAATCACTCCCAGTCTGACCCGGGAATAATCATAATGATAAACATAGGTCAGGCTAGATAAACAAACATGAGTGAATAGTATCAAACTGTATATATGCATCAGAATCAGTAGTATAAATCTGACATTGCTGCTACCACTGATATCAGGTATAAATGTCAGGTAAAACTAATTATATCATGCATACATTAACATTCAATTTAAATCAATATCAAATCAATATAAAAAGAAGTAGATACACTGATATATTATCATATTATATCAGCGCCAAGGGTCTGAATAACCCTTAAGTGGAATTCTATTCCACAGCAGTCCATGTCATACCACTCCAAATAATGCCTAAATAATATGCATATATAAGCAAAAATTGGTGACAGACTGACTGGACAAGTATAGTAGAAGGCTACTCTGCTAGAGACTTTAGGGAGCGATCCTACCGTCAGTCCATTATATGTCATCTCTTCGTTAGTAATTTATAATCAATACTATCAAGAACACTCTACCTATTCCCGATGATTGGAGTAAAATCAGACTTCCAGATCAAACAATGAAGTGTCTGAACATACTACATTAAGTTACCCTGTATCAATAATAAAGATCTGATATCATAAAGCAATGTAAAATTCAATATTAGGCCATTTATGTGTCTAAATATACTGCACCTACATATACACCTTTAATGGCTTCAAAGTAATCAGCATGATGTGTTTGAATATACATATTCATCTATAATATACATTTATCAACCAATGGATTTTTAATTCGGAAACCAATGTAAAGGATATAATACATGTTTGTACCGAAGATAGACCGCTAACGTGGATCGCTCATACAACCATGTCAGAAGAATATTTAACAAATAAGGTATGACTATAGTATCGATACAAATTGCCCATACAACTCATACCGCTAATATACTTGTAAATATGCTATGTATTATCCCCAATCCATATTATATGATCCATTTAAAATATGTTGCTTTGTAACTTAGCTACTGTATGATTTAGACATGAAAACATGCTACTGTATGACGCAAACATGAAAACATGCTGGAGTATATTATAATTTCCCAAGCAAGCATACACATTACTGTCTAACATAACAATAACACGGACATTTCCAAAGCAAAGGATCGTGTTTCAGGTCATCAGTATTGCTGCCACACAACCCAAACAAATTACAAAGTGAACACCAGAACTTAACACACTCGGTCAACTAAACTGGAACGCATATCATCAACTCTCAGTAAGCTGCCAAACTATATTTATTACCCTTTTATTACTACTGAACCCAAAACAAATTCAAATCCAACAATCGAAAACCAAAATATATATAGAAACGAATTATTACTACTTAATTTCAGAAATCAGTTGGAGATAATAAAGTTCACTCACCTAACAATTGCAGAAATTCCAAAAACAAGAAAGTGCTGAAATGAACTTTAATGAGATCTCTTGGCTTTACTCTTCTTTATTTTCTTCACTTTCTTCTGGATTTGAGGACGAAAATGGAAGCTAAAATTTTGTTTAGGGTTGCTTCCTTTACTTCCCTAGCAGCCTTCGTGTTTCGATAAGAATGAATAGGAATGATTCAAATGGGTAAGTGTCATTAGGTTAATGAAAATGAATGTGGGTATTAGGCAATGAAATTATGGGCTCTGGGCTTTGCGTGAGTTCCCTAGGCTGTAGAAGATGCAGAGTCGAAGAGGTTTGTGAACATAGCACGTCAAAGCTACGGGAAAAGGAAAGAGGTACCTATAGAGGGAGAAGAACCAACACCTTTAAAGACAACCCAACGATGTTGCATGGCTGACTAACCCCATGGCGAATGGAGAAGACAAATACTGCGAACGATGGGATGAGGCAAGTCGAATGGTTGCCGGCCGATCGGGTAGAGATGTAGAGTCAAAGAGGCTGGCGAGGTTAGTAGGTGGAAACGTGGTGTTGATGGAAAAAAAGATAAATCGAAGAAGACATGAGTATCTAGGGTTTGGATGAGAAGGAAAGGATAACGAGAGTTGCGCACGGAAAGAAAAATTATAAAAAGGGAGCTGAGTTTAAAATTTAGGAAGGACTTGAGAGCTACCGAAACCAAACTCGATAATAATAGTATAATATCGATATCCCTGAGAAGAAAATGTTACTCAGAAAAAAAGGTTTCTCATAACTGGAAGTGGAAGCATAAAAATTTAAATTAACCATAACAGTAAGAGAAATAACATTCATTAATATGCATATCCTAAGCATTATTAAATTTATAAAATTAATAGAGTGGACATAAATGTTTTTTTGACAATGAGAAGCCCCTGTCCAGTTGATTTTGAATTTGCTACAGTTTGTGGTCATAAGGTCCTTTTCTACTAGTCCGTTTAAGTAAATTGTTAGCAGTTCTGGCTGTGTATCCTGGAACAAAAACTCATAGAAGTATTATCAGGTAGTATATAGGTAGAAGATGCTAAAATGTGAAAGGACGTTCTTTTCATGTTATACACCTGCCTTGTGAAAACAAAACATTCAGTTATATTTGCCTGTAGTGGTGAATACTAGAATTCATTCAATTAAAGGCCGTAAATTTAAATAGTCCATTTCATTTGTAATTACATACAACAAATCATGTATACCATAAAATAGAAATTAAATTATATTAATACTCAGTTAGCGTTATATAGCATTGTATAACACATCTATTTATTGAAGGATACATATCACATTTGGTTTTGAATTATTGAGCTAGTATGTTAGCTACTACAAAAGCATACTGCAATCTAGCCATGTAATTTGTATCAACAAATTAGTAAATAGATTAGATAATTTCAATGAGAAACCTTCTTGTGTCTAAGTTGATATTTATTTATCAAATTAAAAATAGATTAGATATTTTCATGGAATTACTGAAATAATTAAAACGAATACATATCTTAAGTGGACACTGCTATATACGGACTATTTATAATTACTGAGAACTTTTTTACAAATTAACGAAATAATGTTAGAATGACTTTATCAGAGAATAACATTTGGTTATTTACATAATAAAACACATTAACTTATATTATTATTTCTGTTGTAGGACAAAATTCGAATACATTAAACTGCATGTGATAAACTTCAACTGACGGTTACAAAACAATTTTAGTTGTGAAACTTCTAAGTAAGCATGGGGAATCTGAGAATAAAAATAGTGGAGTACCCAAGAAAGACAAACTGCAATTTACCATATGGCTTTCTGCAAACAAAATGACACTAATTGTAGTAAGGAGAAGGGAATAAATGTGGCAAGCATCGCATTATAACGTATTTTGACAAAACAACTCTACAAACACCGAAACTTGTAAAATTTTGGAATACAAAACAATTTCATAATAGAATTGAAACTAAAAGAATTAAAGAAGTCAATACAAAATTAATTAGGACATTTAATCGATTTGATCTAATCTTCAACGAAATCTAATATGTATGAAAACATTCGTTTCAGATTAGTTTATTTTAAGAAGATGATGTCTTGTTGAAAACTAAATTTATCTTAGGCTTGAATAATTATGCACAAAATGGATTCAGTGTTATTCATTGTTCTTAAGGAGGCTTCTTGTGCCAATGCTCATAGCTTTGAAGCAAAACAAAATTTGCAAAAACAAAAATGTTGTCGAGGGCAAATCACCATCAAATGTAATTAGGTTTATATTAGTGGAAAAACCACTTTTGAAGCACTTTGTATATTTGAGCTAACAGACTCCCTATGCTAACTAAACCCAGCAAAAAGGATGAATCAGCATGTCAATCATATCTGCAGACCCAAAATCAGTTTCTCATTTCACATACAGTAAAAGGAAAATAATAATAAATAAAAGTAGACGCGATGATAAATATTCAGAGGATGATATTTATTCATCTAAGCCAATATTTATCTTTCATGCACCTATTTGGTCCTATTCCAAGTCCCACATTTCATTTTCCACTTTTTATTTAGCATGATTCTTAATTTTTACTTCGTAGATTATTCACAAACAGAAGTCTTGAAAAGAACATGAAAACTTAAATATTCAACATGGCTTTTGATAACACGTCGAGAAAGTGGGAGAGAGAAATTCTTGCCCAAATTCAATCCTGATATTAACATGCTTTGAAGTCAAAAGGGGGTCTTTGAGATGATTAAGGTGCTACACTAAGATAGCGATTATGAAAAGCAATAGAAACATTGGTACCTTTTCAATGCTGACGAAAACTACAGGACCGATCTCAGGATAGTAGTTCTACGATCAAACGCAAGGAATGCAAGCGGGATAGTATCTGTCACTTCCATATTCTATAATAACTCCTAAGAGATGCATATTTGTTATTATAGAAAAAATAAACATAACCTTGAACAAGAAAACTGCATATTTTTAGTCAACAATCACCTATAACTGGACTTAAATCTTTGAAACTGATAATAAATTATATTACAATTTATTAAATATGAAAATTGACATGTAAACCACTCAATTGGGGGATTGGTAAATTACCTTAGGTCAAGCCAGCACTCTAAAACTGAAGTCATTCTTTATATATAATAACCAATCTGAATTATATGAGAATGAAAAAAGAAACGTTTTTAGAGCTAATAATAGGCACACCGGTTTCAAAGAAGCTCTCCATGCCTAATTTTTGAATTGATGATTTAATCAGATTTAAGTATTTTATTTACTTATTTCCACCAAAATTTTCAATCGAGAAAAATGAAAAGATCAACTAATATCATTTCCCTCCAACACTGGCGATTGCATACCAAAGAAACCACCTTCTCCTTGCACAATCTTATGAACTAATCAAATATTACACTAAATAAGGAAAATAATATTTGAAAGAACTCTCGTAAAACATAACGGGAGAAAATAACTACCACATCTCTAAGCAAATCCTTGGCTCTCCGTTTGAGCTTTGTTTGCACAAAAAATGGACAAACACCTCAAAGTCGTATGATTTAGTTGATTTTATGTTGTTCTTAGCGGTTTGGGTGATTTATGCAAATATATAAAAAAACAGGGGCTAAACTGTAAAAGACACGCAGATTTATAGTGGTTCGGCCAGAACGTGCCTACGTCCACTTTATATGTTATTCTCTCTTTTCTTTCAGATTACAAGTATAAAGCTTTGTATACAAGTATATGAAAGTTGTTTGAAAGTTCCTTCCGTGCTTGAGCTCTCAAACTTGTCTGCCATTGTTGTACCTCTGCCCCTCTATTTATAGAATGAGGCTAGGGGTAGGGGTCCTAGATGTATATAGCTGCTGGTGGGCCTGGACTGGAGCAATCTGGCCTGGTAGCATTGGTTCGGCAGTGCCTCGATGGAGAGTTGATTCGGTCCGGTGATACGTTGGTCCGGCGTCATGTTGGTCCGGTGGTAGCCCCCTTGTTCTTGGTTCGGTGGTACTGGCAGTGAGGTGGTTCGGTGGCGATAGGGAGGGGATGGTTCGGTAGTCACCTGGTTCGGTGGTAGGTCTGGTCCGGTAGGTGTAGGAAGGAGTTGGTTCGGTGGTGATGAGATTGGTTCGACGGAGGCTTGAAGTCGTGCTGGTTCGGCAGCGAAGTGGTGAGGTCAGATCGGCAGCGAAGTGGTCCGGCAATGGTGGGCTTTTGGACCGGCTGTAGGTGGTTCGGTGATGGGGTTGATTCGGTGGTGGCTGCTTCGAGTTGGTTCGCTTTGATTCGGTGGGTGGTAGATACGTACCCAACATTTGTCCCCCAAAGCAGGTCATATGTTTAACATATGTCGTGCTTTGTTTTAATGGGATAGTCTCGTTCGGTTTTAAGCGCCGAGCCATCTGTTCCGGTCATTGATGGTTGCCTATAAATAGGGGCCCCATGCCTTCGTTATTCCTTACCAACCGACCCAAACATTTTGCCGAGTCAAACTCTCATCTTTGCCGAATCAAAGTGTTAGCCGAACCAGGTGAGACCCTTTGCCGCCGAATGAACTTCTGTACTGTTCTACCAAATGTACTCGGGACCTTGTGTACCGAATGAAGGCTTACTATTCATTTTACCGGATGAACCGAATGAGCCTGAGGGTTGAATGCCGGATGAGATAATGCGTTCGAATACCGAATGGAATTATCACCGGATGAGCTCGGGGAGTGTAGTGCCGAACGAACTCTCGCCTTGTTTTACCGAATGAACTGAAAGGCTTTCAATGCCGAATGGACTTTAATCTCAACCTTTGTGCCTTGAACTTGTTTGCTTGTATTTCCATATTCATTATTCTAACTCGTTTTTCTGGTATTTGCAGATAATGTCTCGCAAAGCAAAAACTCGATCAGATAAACGGAAGTCCAGGGGCGAAGGAGAGTCCTCCTCCGTGCCCCCAGCCCAGCCAGGATCGGAACGTCATGGACCTGCCCCGAGGTCGCTAATAGATGGGTATGGCCCCCAGGAGCTTCTGAACTCTCCGCCCGACTGCTTTCCTAGCTCCCTCAGGGAGGAGCAGCTTGTTGTCATCTCTCGCTCCTTTGGGATTGACAGGGCTCGTATGCTGTTGCCGGGAGACGGAGTGATGCCGTACAATCCTCCTAAAGGATATTTTGCGTATAGTAGGTACCACTGCATGTGTGGGGCCATTCCTCCCATTAATACCTGGATAGTCAGCTTCATCACTTATCTGAAGGTGGCTCCCTTCCAGCTTCAGCCCAATTCCTACGCCATCTTGGTGTGCTTATACATTATTTTCCAGAGAAGGTACGGGCGCCCCCCTTCCAACCGGGAGATTCGGTATCTATATAACTTGAGGGGTTACAAGAAGGGGTCTCCGTATGTTAGTTTGAAAGCGGTTGTGCCCTTCAAACCGGCCTTGGACTTATACTCAAAGTTCACTATGTTTAAGAAAGAATGGTTTTTTTATCAAGGACGATTCTGTCTCCTTCCGCCTCTTCACTTCTGGCTGTAAGTTGAACTTTATTTACAACTTCCTTGTTCTGACTGCAGTGCTTCTTTTGATATGCTTCTATTTCTTGCTAGCGACAGGTGGCTTTGCAGTCGTAGAGAGTGATTCCCTGGTCCAGATGGCTGCGGAAATAAAGGCCATTTCGGGACGGGACAGGTCGGCTTCTTTCCTGATCAGGAATGCTACTCTCCTGGAGCACAACTTGATCCTGCCACACCAGTCCGTGGTTAAGCAGAGAGATACGGCTGAGGAGAAGGCTGCCAAAGCCAAGGAAGGGGCCACGGTGAAGAGTGGCAAGAGGGAACCTTTCACAAAGCCTCCCGTTGTTGGAGGTAAGAAACTTAAGAAGTCTGATGGTCCCTCCCCTAGCACTTGTCCAATTGCCCCGGGAGAGGAAGATGTGGAGGAAGATAGAGGTGAGGGTGAAGGAGGAGATGGACAGAGTGGTGGTGGCGTCGATGCCTTAACCTCTGGGCAAGCGGGAGAGTTTCATGAGTGGACGGATGATGCTTTCCGTCAGGCTTTTGGGGAGTCGAAGGAAGGATCGGCTTTGGTTGAGAAGGCAAGGGAGGTTGACAAGGCTGGGGCTGGCGCCGATTCATTCTCTAAGAGTTCTTCAGCTACGGCGATTCCAGTGATTCAAGGTGAACTTTTGACTTCTGCAGACTCCATTTATGATAGGGACTTAGGAATATTTTATGGTTCGCTTCCGTCCTGGAATGAGATTCAGGACTTATTGCAGTATCCTACTCCTCCGCATGGTTTGTATAATAGATGTGTCTTCTCACTCTTTTTAAGTTGACATATTTCTCGAATTATGGACCATTGTATGTTCGTAACACTTGGCTTTTATTCCAGGAGCAGGTAAGGCGACCAAGTCATCAGATATTCGGCACCGCCTCGAACAGTATAAGCTACTCAAAGCTTCTGCCAAACCAAAGCCGCAAACTAGCCGTTCTGGGGATGTAGTTAGATATCGCCCTCTTCTTGGAGTCATTGAGGAAGATATGCAAAAGAGGAAGAGGGGCCGATCTTCGTTTGAACCTTCTCCTGGCCCCCAGCCCCCAGTCCAGCCCATCCATGACATTACTGAAGAGGATACTGAGTTTATGCCTTCCCCCCATCCGTCCGAAAATCCAACCGTCACTCCGATAGACCGTCCTGGTTTGGATCGCAACCCCTTTGCCGGCCACCCGGATCTGGACCCGAGTTTTCAGGATATCTCTTTTGACGAGGTCACGGGTGAGCATCTTCTTCCCCGCAATCCCATGGTACGGGTGCTTGATGAGGCTAAGTTTTTAGACCTTGATTTGCTTACTACTCGGATTGTGACCATGGGGAACGAGGCCAAGGCGAGTATCGATCGGGTGGCTGAGGAAACCAAGAGGTTAATGGAGCATCATGCTCGACTGGCCAGGGCTGGGGAGGAAATCGAAAGTGCTAACATCTGATTGCGGCTACAGGTTTCTGATCAGGCCAAGCAGCTTGCCGATCAGGCTATCCAGATATCCCAACATGAGGCGGCCACCCGACGACTAAAGAAAATCATGGAGGAGGCTAGCAAGGCTGAGTTGCGAAAGGTGGAGGCCGCCTGCAAGGAGCGGATTGACATAGCCATTTCTACGGTGGACGAGGTTCGGAGGGCGGATCTCGAGCAAGTAGAGGAGTTATCTGGGAGGCTTGAGGCCGCAGAGCTTGCTCAGGCCAGGCTAAAGGAAGAGATGGAGGAAATGAGGAGGTCTCTACAGGCTGACCGCTTGAGATATCGATCGGAGAGGGATGTTGCCATCGCCAAGTTGTTGTCCTCCGAGGCCCGGGTGAGGGAGTTTGAGGAGAATGAGGGGATGATGGATGAGATGTTGCAGGATATGTACTTCCGTACCTGGAAGCAGGGTAATCTATCCTGGATGGATGAATATCCCCGGGTCATGGCTAGGATATATCTCCGGGCTTTGGAGGAGGCCAAGGCCGATGCGGATAAGGAAGATGGAGCGACATTCAGGATGGACATGGTAACCGCCCAGTTCTCGAAGGAGGAGAAGGTAGCGGTGAAGGAGGGGATGCGGCTACTTGCTGCTAAGGAAGCCGGTGTGCAGTTGGGGGATGAGGACCAAGAAGCGGGTGCTGGTGAGTTCTACCTATTTTAGTTTTTCATGACTTGATCCTCCGTTGTTGGTTTAATGGATTCCTCTTCTGAATTGGACAGGTGGGACTTTTGATAAGCATGCTGGGAGCTCCAACCCTGCGGCTAAGTAGGCTTGGAGAGTTGGTAGGATGATGGTGAGGTGCGGACGCAACTGGTTCCTTGTTCGGATTTGGTCACCTTTTGATTTCCTTTTATCACTGTTTATGTTAGTTCAAGACATTTATGTGACTGTAATAATATTGTTTGTGGTGAATGACTTTATGTAATTTCATAACATAAGCTGATTCCTTTATGTTGGAATGTTATCGCTATTTTGTTGTGCTGTGTAAGTGACGTAACTATGCATGTTACTAGTGACTTGACTGTGCCTGATGCCAAGTTTTTTGCTTAAAGTATAATTTTCTCATTCTGTAACGTAAATGTGATGTGTGAATATGAACTGCAGCTATGCATTAATGTATAAAAGTAGAAGGTACCGCCCTTCATGTTTCGGCTGTGGACGGCAACTTCGTGCGCCCTGTAAGACTAAGCACGGAATGCTGTTGAGTGTCTCGTCATCCGATTGTAAGTTTCTGTTCCCATTAGCGAGCGTTCCCTATTTCATGTCCTGTACTTTCAAGCACCGTTACGGAGAATAGGAGAAAAGTTTTAAATGAAATGGAAATATAGGAAAAGTAAAACTTCCAGTCACGGAAGGCCGTCGATGTGCTTAAGTTCGTGGCAAACGGGTTTTGTAGTCACTTTCCCTAGCTGTGGGTCTTGGAGACATTTGTCACCCATCTTACGCCTCTGTGGGGAGTTTTCTTTTTTACCACAGCCGCACTTAAGACACATCGGAGCCGATCGCGCATAGTAACTACCCGGGCCATTATGGCCCGTAATCGCGGGTATTATTTGATTTACTGTGGCCAGCTAGCGTGGGGGCCGATCGTCAACTGTGAACTGCCCCTGGCTGGCCACACCTTATGTTGGGGCTTATGATCGGTTCACAGTTGCCGGCGAGCCGAATCGCTGTAATGAGCTGCCATGGCATAATCGGCCTTCTCGGTGGTTTATACTCGGCTTATTACAGTCGGCTTTAAGGGCCGAGGCAAACAATGAGTTAACTCGCGGTAGAGGGATACCGGAGCAAAGTGTCTCATTGGCGAGGGCATAGGATCGTAGCGTACCTGTTAGATTTTGTCCAGGTGGAGTTGTGTTGTGAAGCTCTGAATTGAAATGCCATCTGCAAAGGATTTTGTTCAACAGCAAAGGATAAAGCTTAACAAGTAGCCAAGATATAAAGGAACAAGTTAACAAGAGTCAAGTTTTTTAAATTGGTTCGGCACGAAAATGCCTACGTCCACTGGTTCTCTTTGTTAATTCACTTCATATGGGCAGTACAAGTTAAGAAAAGTATCGACGGAGGTGTCGGATGTTCCATGCCCTCTGCAACACCTCTCCGTCCACTGTTGACAAAATATAAGCTCCGTTGTGGAGATCTTTATGAATTACATATGGTCCGTCCCAGATGGGGTCCAGTGCCCCGGGGCGCGAAAAGATTCGCTTGAGGACAAGATCTCCTTCTTGTAAGCTGCGATGCTTGACTTTGGAGTTGTATAATGCTGCCACTTTTTGTCTGTGAGCTGCTGCTTTGAGTGCTGCATCATTTCTTCTCTCCTCAATCAGATCCAAAGACATGAGGAGGAGTTCTTCGTTTTCTTCTGGGTCGTAGTGGATCCTACGGTGGGAAGGCACAATAGTCTCAACTGGGAGCATTGCCTCCGATCCGTATGCCAAAGAGAAAGGAGTATGCCCTGTTGATGTTCTGAAAGATGTGCGGTAGGCCCAAAGTGCCATAGGAAGTTGATCCACCCAAGCGCCCTTTGAGTTTTCAAGTTTCTTCTTGATCAGTGTTTTGAGAACTTTGTTGACAGCTTCGACTTGGCCGTTTGCCTGGGGATAAGCCACGGATGAGAAGCTTTTGTGAATCCCGTGCTCTTGGCACCAGTTGGCGAATTCTTCGCTGTCAAATTGAAGTCCGTTGTCTGATATGATCTTAAGTGGGATTCCGTACCTGCACAGGATATTTTTGATCAAGAAGTTGATAACTTTTGCCGAAGATATTTTATTTAGAGGTTCCGCTTCCACCCATTTGGTGAAATAGTCAACTGCCACTATAGCATGTCTAGCCCCGCCTCGGCCCATCGGCAGTTCGCCAATTAAGTCAATTCCCCATATTGCGAAGGGCCAAGGGCTGGTCATCTGAGTAATTTCATTGGTTGGTAGTCGAGGAATCTTAGCAAATTTCTGACATCTGTCGCATCTTCTGACGAAGTCTAAATCATCTTTGTTTAAAGTGGGCCAGAAATACCCATATCGGAGTATCTTTTTTGCTAGGGTCTGCCCTCCGGTGTGGTCTCCACAACTTCCCTGATGGATATTGGATAGAATTTCCTTGGCTTCTCTTCCATCAACGCACCTCAATAAGGGGTTAGAGAAGCCGTGCCGATAGAGGATGCCTTCTTGCATTGTGTAGCGGGAAGCTTTCCTTAGAATTTTCTTAATTTCATTTCGCCCGTCGGGTAGGGTGCCGTTTTGTAAGTATTCTCGGATAGGGGTCATCCATGTTTCTTCTTCGGTTGCAGCTATCAGATTTACTTGCTCGAAACTCGGGGTTAGTAGCCTTGAGACAGTTATCGCTCCAGAAGTGGTATCATCTCCTATGCTAGCTTGCTTTGCCAGCTCGTCGGCCTCTTGATTTTCTTCTCGAGGAATGTGTCTGATCGATTAGTGATCCAATTGATTGAGTAGCCGCTTGGTCTTTTTCAGATATGTCGTGAGCCGCTCTCCTCGAGTCTGGAACTCCCCTAGTATTTGATTTACGATGAGTTGCGAATCACTGTGAAGACATAAGGAACTGACTCTGATCTCCAGCACGAGCTCTAATCCGGCTATTACTGCTTCATATTCGGCATCATTGTTGGTGGCAGCGAATTCCAGCCTTAGTGCATAACGCAGCTTTCTTCCCCTGGGAGTGATGATCACAACGCCTGCCCCCGAGCCTTATTCGTTTGACGCTCCATCTACGAAGAGATTCCACTTGATATCTTCTGCTATCTCAGACTGGTCCTTACCTTCGTTAATAGTGAATTCGGCAATGAAATCATCTATGGCCTGCCCCTTGATAGCGGTGCGAGGATGGTAAGTGATATCATATTGACTTAGTTCGATGCACCACTTAAGTAATCGCCCAGAAGTGTCGGGGTGATGGAGCACTTGCCTTAGCGGTTGATCGGTTAAAACTCTGATGGAATGAGACTGGAAATAGTGTCGCAGTTTCCGTGACGTGATGAGCAAACAGAATGCTAGCTTTTCAAGTTTAGGGTATCTAGCTTCTGCCCCTATGAATCTCTTGCTTACAAAGTATACGGGTCGCTGCGCGCGGTTGTCTTCTCTCACCAAAGCGGCGCTCAAGGCGTGGGACGATACAGTAAGGTATAGGTATAGTTCCTCGCCTTCATTTGGAGTTGAGAGTACTGGTGGTCTATGGAGGTGCTCGATTAGGTTATGGAAGGCTGTCAAGCATTCGTCAGTCCATTCGAACTTTCCTTTGTCTTTCTTTAGGGCTTCGAAGAAAGGGACACACTTGTCAGTTGCTTTGGAGATGAATCTGCTTAGGGCGGCTACTTTCCCGTTTAGGCTTTGCATCTCTCTTCGGGTGGATGGTATCTTGATATCTTGCAAAGCTCGAACTTGTTCGGGGTTTTCTTCAATCCCCCTGGCATGAACGATGAATCCCAAGAACTTTCCCGATGATACCCCGAAGGAGCACTTTAGAGGGTTCAATTTCATTCCATACTGGCGAAGTACTTGAAACATCTCGTCCAAGTGGCTTATATGGTCGTTGGCTTTCCTTGATTTTACTAGCATGTCATCCACATAAACTTCCATAGTTCGTCCTATCAGTTCTGCGAACATCTTGTTGACGAGGCGCTGATAAGTAGCTCCGGCGTTTTTAAGTCCAAATGGCATTACCTTGTAGCAGTACAATCCTCGGTCAGTGATGAAGCTAGTGTGATCTTGATCGGGGGCGTGCATAGGGATCTGGTTATATCCTGAGTATGCGTCCATAAAGGATAAAAGTTCGTGTCTGGTAGTGCTGTCCACGAGTTGGTCGATTCGGGGGAGTGGGAAGCAGTCTTTCGGGCAAGCGTTATTTAGGTTGGAGAAATCGATGCATGTTCGCCACTTCCCATTAGCTTTCTTCACCAGTACCGGGTTGGCGATCCATTCCGGCTAGATGGCTTCACGTATGAAGTCATTGGCAAGTAAGTTCTTTACTTCTTCCTCGAGGGTTGCTGATCGTTCTGCCCCCATACTTCTCTTCTTTTGCTTTACCGGTACCTTGGTAGGATCGATGTTTAGTGCGCGGCATGCTATGTCCGGGGAGATTCCAGTCATATCAGCGTGCGTCCATGCAAATGCATCCATGTTGTGGCGAAGAAAATCAATGAGTTGATTCTTTAATTCTCTTTTTAACTGAGATCCGACTCTCAGCAGTTTACTTGGGTCGCGTTTGTCTACAGATACGAATTCCATAGCCTCTGCAGGCTCGGCGGTGGCCTCCTCCTCTTTGTCCCTGGGGTCTAATTCATTGAAAGGATCACTGGTATACCGAAGAGGAGGGGCTTTCTTTAGTTGCTATGCTTCCAAGCTTTTCATGCAGAGAATAGTCTCTGCATTTTTTCCTTTATCTCTCCTGCGATTATTGCGAAGTTCGGTAACATAGCAGTCCCGAGCGGCGTCTTGATCCCCTTCTACTTCTCCCACTCCATTATCCGTTGGGAACTTCATCTTCAGGCACCATGGGGCGAGGACAATTTGGAAGTCGGACAAGGCTTGTCCTCCTAAAAAGGCATTGTAGGCCGAGTGGTTGTCTATTAGCACGAATGTTTGTTTCCGAACGGCGGAGCGGGGATGACTTTCCAATTCAACAAAGAGATCCAATTGTCCGAGGGGCATCTTTGCTTCTCCAGTGAAACCGTGTAGCGGTTTGTTGCAGGGAGACACGTCCTTCATTGACAGCTTCATTTTGTCGAAAGCATGCTTGAACAGAATATTCACTGAGCTTCCAGTGTCTACCAGGATTCGAAAAACTTCAGCTGGGCCGAACCAGGCAGAGATGACCATAGGATCCATATGAGGGTATTGCCTTCCTTCTAGGTCGTGCCCACTAAATGTGATGTCATTATTTTCCTTCCGCTTTGGGTGGCGTTCTTCCATAACAGAATTGACGCAGTCTCCCTCGCTTCTGAGTGAGTTTCCATATCTTTCCATTTCTGCCCAGCTCTTGTCGGCGATGTGTGGCCTTCCTGATATTGTATGGACCACTATCTTCTCTTGGCTGGAACCGCTGGTGTTGCGATTTCTTCCGCCTGTGTCTGGGTGGAGCTGCCCTGGGTTTTCCTTGGTAGGAGCTAGGGTCCTGTCCTGTCCCTTTACATAGCGTTCTAATCTCTTCCTTCTGATGTGTTCCTCGATTAGGTCGCGGAGGTGGCGACATTCATTGGTATCATGTCCATAAGATTCGTGGAAACGACAGAACTTTCCGGACTAGATTGCGTGATCTGACTCCTTCTTGTACGGGGGGCGCTTGTACGTAAGTTCGTCCTGGGTGGCCAGGAAGATGTTCTCGACTGTTTCATTCAAGGGCGTGTAAGCGTCGAATCTCGGTCCTGGTCGGTACAAGCGCTTTTCTCCCTTCTTGCCCCTGCATTGTCTCTGGAGTCGTTTCTCCGAATGTCCTTTGCTGCGGCAGGGGCGTTTCCATGATCCATCTTAGCCTGTGGTCCTGTCTGCCTTTCAATGGCAGCCTCTTCGAGTCTCATGTACGTCCCAGCTTCATGGAAGAAATCGGGCAAGGTAGCTGGTTTTTCTTTAGTTAGTCTTCTAGCAAACTTGGTATCTGGGTGCACACCACTACAGAGGGCCATTAGGGTGAGTTTCTCATCGGCATCTTGGACTGCGGCCGCTGCGGCGTTGAACCGGGTTAGATATTGTTGCACTGTCTCTCCGGATTTCTGTTTGACAGTAGATAGAGAATAAGCATCCTTGGGTTGTTCCACATGAATGCGGAACTGGCTAATGAACTTTGCTTTCAACATCTCCCATGAGCTGATAGATCCTTGGGGTAGATGGCAGAACCAGGAGGTAGCTAGGTCTGCTAGGAATAGCGGAAAGCATTTACACAACACTCCTTCCATTGCTCCGTTCATGAGCATATGCTGTGTGTATCTCTGCAAGTGTACAACGGGGTCGGAAGTTCCCTTGTACGGTTCCATCGTCGACATTGTCCATTCTCGAGGGGTGATGGCAGTTTCGATGTCGCAGGTGAAAGGGCTGGTTACCCTAGCGCCTATCCCTCGATCCCTTTGCTCCCGTTGGACGCATTCCCTAAATAATCGTGCCATTCTTTCATCAGAATTTGGAGCGGACAAAAATGAGCTTGGTTCTTCCCTGCGGGATCGATCTCGTCCGGATGTCCTGTAGGGATGGTATAGTCTATCACTTCTGACGTTATCCAGTGGCTGTCTTTGGCTGCTCGGATGCATGCTAGGACCAGCTACAGTTGGCCCCTGCCTTGATCTTCCCCTGTGGGGTTCTGTTTCGAGCATTTCCATGGGGTCAACTTCGGGCTGGGTTCTAGCTCGCTCTGTTCAGCGGGGTTTCTATGATTAGGTGGCATGACTGGCTCAGCTACATCCGACCCTCGCCTAGTGCCTCCCCCATTGGGTTCGGTTCCAAGCGCTTCCTTGAGTCGGAGTTCGGACTGAGTCCGGGCACGACCCCTATCATTGTTGTTCCTGTTGATAGCTTCTTCGAAGAGGGAAGACCTTTGTTGTCTCTGAGATCCTCCAGATTGAGACTCACCCCATGATTCAGTGTTGCGGTTGGATTCTTCGACATCCCTCAAGCGTGACATGAGTTGGTTCACCAAATCTTCTTGTTGGGATGCGAAGCGGTTAGTCACTTCAACCACAACTCTGTCTAGGTCTGCCCTAGTGATTGCTGCCGGTTGTTCCACGGTAGGGGCTGTCGGAATTGCCTGATCTACATTTGGCACTGCTGTCGCAGTGGGTTGGTTCTCTTGATCTGGATCCACTGGATCTGGAGCGCTGCTGGTTAAAACGTTCTTTCCCTTGTTGGCGTCTTTTCTCGGCCTGGAAGTCATGTTTCCTAGGCAATGAAGGGTGCTATTGGGAAAGAAGGTTGAATGAGGGAAGCTGAAGCTTCGAGTTCCAAGCTCTCAATGAAAGCACCAAAAATGTTTGCACAAAAAATGGACAAACACCTCAAAGTCGTATGATTTAGTTGATTTTATGTTGTTCTTAGCGGTTTGGGTGATTTATGCAAATATATAAAAAACAGGGGCTAAACTGTAAAAGACACGCAGATTTATAGTGGTTCGGCCAGAACGTGCCTACGTCCACTTTATATGTTATTCTCTCTTTTCTTTCAGATTACAAGTACAAAGCTTTGTATACAAGTATATGAAAGTTGTTTGAAAGTTCCTTCCGTGCTTGAGCTCTCAAACTTGTCTGCCATTGTTGTACCCCTGCCCCTCTATTTATAGAATGAGGCTGGGGGTAGGGGTCCTGGATGTATATAGCTGCTGGTGGGCCTGGACTGGAGCAATCTGGCCTGGTAGCATTGGTTCGGCAGTGCCTCGATGGAGAGTTGATTCGGTCTGGTGATACGTTGGTCCGGCGTCATGTTGGTCCGGTGGTAGCCCCCTTGCTCTTGGTTCGGTGGTACTGGCAGTGAGGTGGTTCGGTGGTGATAGGGAGGGGATGGTTCGGTAGTCACCTGGTTCGGTGGTAGGTCTGGTCCGGTAGGTGTAGGAAGGAGTTGGTTCGGTGGTGATGAGATTGGTTCGGCGGAGTTTGGTTCGGCGGAGGCTTGAAGTCGTGCTGGTTCGGCAGCGAAGTGGTGAGGTCAGATCGGCAGCGAAGTGGTCCGGCAATGGTGGGCTTTTGGACCGGCTGTAGGTGGTTCGGTGATGGGGTTGATTCGGTGGTGGCTGCTTCGAGTTGGTTCGCTTTGATTCGGTGGGTGGTAGATACGTACCCAACAAGCTTGTCTGTAACCCAATCCTCGGATTTCATGGTTCTCCACTTACCGACATGTTCTTTTGCTTTTGCTTGATTGAGAGTAGACAAAATTAGGTATTTAAAGATAATTAACTATCTAGCTTCGTAGTAGGCATCAAAGATTCTTGAAGATAAGCATGATCTAGCCAAGTAAGTATGAATGAAAAGATATCTGCTACATAACTTGTCAAAATTTGACAAATCTAAAATTAATCAGTGAAGATGTTTATGTTTCTTCAGCATTCTTAAAC
The DNA here is from genome assembly GCA_030765085.1 of Allium cepa. Lineage (NCBI taxonomy): Eukaryota > Viridiplantae > Streptophyta > Magnoliopsida > Asparagales > Amaryllidaceae > Allium > Allium cepa. Next base: position 559,165,239 of record CM060941.1, on the reverse strand, counting down.
TAATATTGGAGGTTTGTCAATATTTTTTCAAATATTTTTCACTCCAGACATAATTTACAAATTTAGCACTCTTTAAATTGGTAAAAAAGGCTTCCCTCTAAAATTTCTATTTATATGTTTCTATATAACCAGGAAACAAAAATATGTTAAACGCTAGTTGGATAAGAGTACGAAGCAAGAAACATTTAGAAATCATGTTGATGAAATCAACTAAAAAAGCATAGGAAAAAAATGAAACACATAAATCAAATAAACTTATAGCAAAGAGTTCTCTACATACAGACTATAAACTTGGTACACTTATTGAGAAAAATCATCAAATTGAAATAGGGTGATATCAAGATAGTTAAGAAACATAAATATAGGTCTGAGAAAGAGGTACGAAGTTGATAGATTTATTAATAAAGGGGTAGCTCATATAAAATGCATGTGTACTTGAAAAAAAATGAATTGTTAGGAAAAACATGAAATCTCATTGTGAATACTTAAAAATCCACTTAAAAATGAAGAGAAGTTAATGCATATTTTTTTTTACTTATGTCGCTAGATTTTTTAAGTCAAAGCAGGAAACATTTAGAAATCATGTTGATGAAATCAACTAAAAAAGCATATGAAAAAAATGAAATGCATAAATCAAATAAACTTATAGCAAAGAGTTCTCTACATAAAGACTATAAACTTGGTACAGTTACTGAGAAAAATCATCAAATTGAAATAGGGTGATATCAAGATAGTTAAGAAACATACATTTAGGTCTGAGAAAGAGATACGAAGTTGATAGAATTATTAATAAAGGTGTAGTTCATATCAAATGCATGTGTACTTTGAAAAAAATGAGTTGTTAGGAAAAACATGAAATCTCATTGTGAATACTTAAAATCCAATTAACAATGAAGAGAAGTTAATGCATATTTTTTGTTACTTATGTTGCTAGATTTTAGGTCAATGCAGGTGCACTGACCATGGGTTGTAATGAACCCACTTCAAATCCGAGATTGGCTTGCTTTCCCACTGCTATGGCTCTTGGGTGAGCACACAGCAAACATAGTCGCTGCAGTTTGGAAGCAATATTTGCAAGCGACTTGTAACGACCCGATATTTTATCAACTGAAACTCAGCATTTACAGTATATTTGGCAAAATATCAGATTGTTAATTTATAAACATTTGAATTTCTCAAAATTTCAGATTGTTAATTTATATTTGGAAAAAAACAGCATTTACAGTAAATAAATAAATCACAAAATCACAGGCACAGAGTATTACAATAATAAGCAACGGAATAGATAAATAGTAGTTCATGAAGCTACTATATAAACGTTAGAATTAGAAATAAAATACAACAGAATGTCTCAAATACAATAGTCAAATACAAGATCAGAATACATCACTAGAATCAACTAAATAACTGAAAGCGAAATAGATAGCAAGATCTTGAAGTGAAGCTCCAACTCCGAAGGTGAGTCTCAAATGCTGTGACACTCAGTCTGACCCGAGCGTAAAGCAAAACACAAAGCACCCGAGTTAGGATTAACATTCTTATATCAATAAATCCAACTCAAGTGAAATATCAACTGAAACACAAGTAACTCAAAGGATGTTTGAGATAACCATCCTCTAAGGATCTGTGGCACCATCTACTATTTAGTAATATACGCTATTATAATATGTCTATAGTAAGGTAAAAAGTATTAAAATAACATTAAGGCGTTACCCATATCCCCCTTAACACATTTTTATATATTATCATAGGCTATACAGTACCGTAATTCCTCCATAAACTGGATGGCTATCAGAGGGCACTCCATAGGTATGGTACAAACCAAACTCGTAGAAGGCGCGACAGGGCATGCGACAAGGCCCTCGAGGCAATGCCATGGTAGATATACCGTTCGCGTATACGGACTGGTCGTAACGCATAGCAGCTGCTACCGTCCACCTCGTGACACACTCCCAAATCAAATCAAGGGTGCATCTAATCACATCACAAAAGCAATAGAATAGAATCGAACAAATGTGTCCGATAGAAGGAATGACCTCACTTGACCCGGCGTGGCTCCTGTTTTAGCCGCATCAAGCTGACTCACGGGAGTCAGGGATACATAAATACTATATAGAATCGTCTCCAAACCATCCTACTTCATTCTGGAATCTCCACTACGTACATAGTTGTTAAAGTGGTTTTCGGTATTGACAGAGAGTATGACAATATCCGATCCCGATCTCTTTAACAACTAAACGTTAGTATAACACCGTGGTCATTTCAAAACAGTTTATACTTCAAAACCAGAATATCACGTCCATTTCAAAACCATATCAACACGATATCATTTTCACTTCAAATATATATACATTTCCAAAACCATAGCACTTTCAAAGTTATAGCATTTTCGAAACCAAATACTTGAATTTATAACACTTTGGAAATCATAATACTTTGAAATTCATAATACCTTGGAAACCATGACTTTGAAATCATAATTTCCACCACTTAAATATTTTAGATATTAATAATATTATATAATAAAATAGTTTTATAAAATAGATAATATAAAAATAGTTTATATTAAAAATGGTTTATATTAAAATAGTTTATATTAAAATAATTTATAAAGTAAAATATATTTTAAAAATAATTTATAAAATAAAATAATTTCCTCAAATTCACAAATCGATTCAAATCAACTCAAATTCAAAAATTTCAATCAACTCAAATTCAAAAATTTCAATCTAATTCAATCTCAATTCTTCAACTTCGATTCAACTCAGATTCTCAATAAATCATTTCAAATTATATCGATTTCAAATACAGATTTGAACCACAAAATAAACCATTTAAAATTCAATATATTTCAAAGCTTTAATATTTAAGCATTTTCAAAACTAGATTTGATAGTTTCATATATATATATATATATATATATATATATATATATATATATATATATATATATCAAAATTTAACTTCATTATTATTTAGTTTGAAATGTTTACTTAATAAATCCAATATCATTTAAATAAAACCCCAATTACAAATAAACTAAATATTTCCTTCAATTTATCTAAACTTGAAATATTCATTTAATTACCTTAAACCAAAAATCAAGTTATAAAATCATATCCTTTAAAATCTCAATACCAACAAGTTTCAAATCAATTTAATTAAATAAAATTCTAAATACAATTTCAAATAAATTCAAATTTATCTTCCCAACCTTATTTATAAAATCATTATAAATATATCTTAAAATAAAATTTCAAAACTAACTTATGACCTTAAAATTTTCAAACATATAAATTTAAAAATCTAAATTTTTACCCTTATAAAATAACACACACAGATATATATATATATATATATATATATATATATATCTTAAAATCAATTTTTATTAAAACCAAAATATTCATTTCGAACACTTGAAAATCAATTTTTAAAACATATATATATATACCAACAGTGTCTGTATATAATTTTCTATCCTATGGTCAAGTGATACGGATATTTATCATTTCAATCCGCAATTTAAATATATACAGGTATATATCATTTTAACCCGCAATCCGAAGCTTAATTCAAATGAAAATCGCTTGAGTTTATCATTTCAACGCATAACGATTTTCTCTTATTCTACAGATCATTCGGGTGTGTATCATTTCAACCCATAGGGAATTCTATACTAACAGGGAACTTGTAGAGTGAAACAGATATGATAATAAGATAACTTGCATATATCTTCAATATAAATAACAGATAACGGTGTCAGATGTCATAGGTGAACAGATACAGATAATAACATATATATATAGCAATGTAAATAACTAACAGCAGCATATTTCAATTGTCGTTTCAATTGAAATCAAATTTAATAAATATAAGAACGTTAATCGTGAGTGATTGCTCACCTTTCGAGGCTAGAGATGAACGAGAGGCTAGAGATGAATAAGAGTGAGATGAGTTACGAATTCAAGCACGGATTCCAAAGCAAAGCTAGATTGGCACGAATCCACAGGACAAGCTGATAAATAGGAATTGATGAGAACAATATATATATATATAACTGAAAGTCTAATATTAACTCATTGTGAAATAAGATAAATAAAAATATTTATAATATACTTAAAAAAAATCAATATTTCACTTATACCCATATTAAACAGAATAAACCTTTACAATATGCTTTAAAAATCAAAAATTATCAAAAATCAAAATATGTTTATAAAGATCAATTTAAAACATATATAAAAGTAAAATCTATGGATATTTTCAAATCACTATTGAACTTGATGCTTATGGCACAAAATTTCTATCTCTCTCTCTCTCTCTCTCTCTCTATATATATATATATATATAGACATACAAATCCTATTATAACCTTAGAATATATGTTATAAAATATATCAAAACTGTTGTAAATATACATGTGGTCAAATTTAAAAGAACCAACTTAATACTATATTATTATACTAACACACCCTGCAACATAGTTATGAAATCTATATATGTATTTATGTATATGTGTGTGTGTGTGTATATATAAACCATGAAACCTATATATAACTTATGTACAACTGATAGGTTATATATAACTTACATATTCATATATATAAATAACTCACAGATCTATGTAAACTTATAGAAGTCTATATATATACAAACTATATAACTTTAACATATCGTATATAAACTATATATACACTTTTAATACCCATATATAAACTTATACTGTCATAACTTTTTTATAATAAAACATATAAAAAACATTTATACAGCAAACTATAACAATATATATACCTTTATATATTTTACAAGCTACTGTATAAGTACAGAAAACACAAAATAATATTGAAACTGAGCTTACCCAATATATATAGATAAGCTAACATTATATAACTTACAATACAAATTGAAAAATCATGTAAACTAATATGTATATCACCTATATGCAGACATATCCAACTAATATGTAAATTGCTGTTGAATTATGTTACCTGGAGATTTGACCAGGAAACTAGGCACTCGTCATTGGCATACCGTTCGGCATCCCGAGCGTTCGACACAACATACTTGGTCGGCTTCCATGTTCGTTCGGTACAAATGGTTCGTTCGGCATTCAAGTTCGATCGGTTTCCAGGGACGTTCGACATTCAAGAGCGTTTGGCATTGAGAGCCGTTCAGTATTGCATATCATTCGGCATTAAGTGCCGTTCGGCAACTATGGACGTTCGGCATGGCAGAGTTGTTCGGCATTCCATACTGCTCGGCATCCAGACCTTGTTCAGCACTCAACCCCGTTTGGCATAAATCTCGATCAGCATTCGAGATCGTTCGGCGTCCAGAGGTGTTTGGCATTCGTGCCTTGTTCGGCATTCAAGATCGGTCGGCATCTAGAGGTGTTCGGCATTCATCCAATCTCGACCGGCTTCGATTATTGCTCGGCCTACACTCTCCACTCAGCACATCACTTCGTTCGGCATGAAGATATCGTTCGGCATTTTTCCGTTCGGCATCTATGGATCGGCACACAGAACTCACTCTTCTTGGGTCGAGATATTTAACTATCAGGCCCACCAGGGAAGTCCAACCCATCTTCGTCTATAAATAGAGAGGCAGGGGCATAGTGAAAGGGACCTTTTTTTCGAGAACACCAAGGAGACTCTGGTGCATTCAAGACTCATTCAACACTTATCTTTTTTTGCTTAGCAATTGTATTTAAGTAATTGATATACAGATTGTATCTGTAATCGATTATCAAGAGAAGCAATAAAGATCTACCTCAAAGTGGGCATAGGCAATTACGCCGAACCACTATAAATCTGGTGTTCATTTTTTCTGCATTTAAATTTACGTACTGTTCTCTATTTAACCTTACTTTCTTCATTAATCTCTCTACACAATCTCTCTTAAGGGTGTTAGTGACCAATTCTGATGCTAATATTTTGGTGCCTTCACTGAGATTCGAATTCTCAGGACAATAGGATCTACTTTGTAGCTACTGGATTGAAAAATCCTCCGAAGGAGATCCAAATCATTCGTAAGACATCTGTTGATTCTACTCAAAGTTACAACCGACAACTCTACCATGGAAAGACAACGAACTAGATCGACCTCTCACAACGCAGATGTTAATGAAACTGCTAGTGTACAACAGATAGGACCTAACAATCAACAAGCAATTCAAGGCACAGAACCACCACCCAGGACAAAGCGGAGGTCGTCTCCCGAACAAAGTTCAACGACTTGATAAGAGAACTCAGGGAAAGTAGAAGGCAACTTGCTGAACAGATCCAAACCAATACTAATCTCATGACTCAACTTGCCCAGCAGCAGCATCAGAATGCTGGAAGTAGTCCTGCTCCTTATTTTTTCATCTGATAGCTCGACCTCAGCTGACGAGCCTCCTAGGCATAGACGCCGCAAAACGGAAGCTGCACGGACAGGTACCACTGATCGATCCGCCAGGGATCAGGCACTGAAGAGACCGGACGCCCGACTCATCAAGACCCAAATCAACTTGGCCTTTAGGATGCACTTTAGCCGACCGTCAGCAGACGGGACGTCAACCCGCATGGCCCCGTGGAGCGGAACCCAACCTCCCACCCTCCATACAAACTCCAGATTTATCAGCCATGGTCAGGCAGTTAATGAGAGAGAACCAAGGTCTGACCAATGAAGATTGGGGAGTGTCCAGGAGTCATACTCCCTTCACAGACATTATCCTACAGGCTGAGTACCCCAAGAAATTCAGTATGCCGACTATCCCAGCATATGAAGGGAAGACTGACCCTAGGCAACACATAGTGAGGTACGAATGGATGATGGATTCGGCAAGGGCGAATGACGCGACTAAGTGTAGGTGTTTCACGATCACTCTGTCTGAAATCGCCACTATGTGGTTCGCTCGACTTCCTCCGCGATCCATATCCAGCTTCGACGAGTTAGCGATGAAATTTGTTGAACAATTCAGGATACACGCTACTCGCCCAAAGAACGTGATGTCCTTATCAAGTGTAATCCAGGCTTCGGGAGAGTCTTTGAAAGCATACTTGCAGAGGTTTCATGTTGCCACCACTGAAGTTCGCAATCCTAACGACCATGCAATTTTGATGGCGGTAATGCGAGGTGTAGATCCAGACTCGGAGTTTGGAGATTGGTTGGCGGGAAAGCCCCCAACTACATTGGAACGATTCTATTCCAAAGCTCATTAGTTCATACAGAGGGAGGAGGCTCGATGGACGAGACGAGATAAGGCACCAGGGCCTATTCAGGAGACTGTAAAGTAACATCGCCGTGAAGCAGTCCGACGATAATTCGGGAAAAATTCAAGTCAATGTCCAGAACAAGCCTGGGCAGTCCAAAGGATCCAGAGGTGGAAATCCCGGAAAGAAAAGAGAAGCAGGGAAATGGAAGCCAAGGATTCCGACCTACAGTGAATACACTCCCTTGAATACTTCTCTTGAAAGCATTTATCTATCTACCTGTAACACCTTTGAATACAGAAAGCCGCGCCCAAAGGAGTCCACTGAAGAACAAAAACGGACAGGGAAGTACTGTTGCTTCCATGAGACCAATGGGCACAATACTGAGGAGTGTAGACACCTCCATGACACCATAGAAAGGTTGATCAGGCAGAAAAAGCTGCAGGAGTTTGTTAAAAACCCACCAGAGGGTAGGGAAGGAACGTCGGACCTCGGGTGTGGGCCGGCTCCACGTCACCCAGAGGAACCTACCCGGACTGTAGGTAGGTTAATCATAAACGCTATAGTCGGAGGACCTCATCCTGCAGACTAGAACTGGCAGGAGATGGAATGATATGCTACCTCCTTGAGGCATGCGGATTATGAGTGTTGTTCGAATGTGGAAGATGCAACACCCACAAAACAACAACGCATGATGACTGACGATATAGTGCTTAGGAGTCGAGACGCGGACAAGGTGGAGGTTCATACTATCGACCCGATGGTTATATCTGCAACAATCGGGCCAGCTTACGTGAAAAGAATTTTGATTGATTGTGGAAGTTTTGTCAACATCATCTTCAAGAAAGCTTATGACCAAATGAAGATGGAGACAAAAGATTTGAAACCATGCAAAGCCCGTATCCATGGCTTTAATGGTGCTGCGATTGACGCAATGAGGTATATTGAGTTACCAGTTAAATTGGGGGAAGGTGAGCGTAGGAGAGCGCGAGTCCTACCGTTCATAGTGTGGATGTTGACTCTCCATACAACGCATTTCTGGGTCGTTCGGCCCTGGCGGAGTTTAGGGCCGCTTTGGCCCCATGGTGCTTGACTTTAAAATTTCCGATAGACAAAGGAGTCGGTGTAGTACATGGCGATCTGGCGACTGGTCGCGCATGTTATGTGGCGGAGTTGAGAGAAGCCCAGCAGAGAGAAAAAGGAAAGGTTTCGGACAGCTCCGTTCGCATCCTAAAAACTGATATTGACAAGTAATGCCTGAGCCCTGGCTCGGGCGACATTCTCGGATCCTTAGGGACATGGATCCGAGAAATGATGATGGGGAATCCAGGGAAACGAATGCAGCACCGGCTGAGCTGACGATCGACATTCCAGTCAGCCGGGATGACCCATCATGAGTTCTTAAGATTGGATCACAACTCGACCCTTAAGTGTCCGAGGATCTTACTGATTTCCTTCGGGCAAATCTGGACGTTTTTGCTTGGACACACTTTGATATGTGTGGGATTTCACCTGGCATCGCAAGCCATATGTTGAACATAGACCTAAAATGCGTTCCTGTGAAGCAGAAAGGAGAGGCATGGACCCGGAGAAGTCCACTGTTCTCAAAGAGGAGGTAGAAAAACTCAAAGCCAATGGGTTCGTCCATGACGCCCTCTATCCTGAATGGGTATCTAACCCTGTGCTGGTAAGAAAAGTGAATGGGAAGTGGAGAACTTGTGTTGATTACTTCGATTTGAATAAAGAATGCCCGAAGGATAGTTTCCCTTTACCTAGAATCGACCAGCTCGTCGACTCTACCGCCGGACACGAATTATTGTCATTTATGGACGCGTACTCGGGATACAATCAGATCCCGATGCACATTCCAGACCAAGAACACACTAGTTTTGTCACGGACGTGGGGTTATATTGCTATGTGGTAATGCCTTTTGGATTGAAAAACGCGGGAGCAACTTATCAGCGTTTGGTGAATCGAATGTTTAAAGGCCAGATTGGTAGAACGATGGAAGTCTATGTGGATGACATGTTCGTGAAGTCATGGCGATCAAACGACCACATCCAAGATTTAACAGAAATGTTTGATATACTAAGGCATTACGGTATGAAGATCAACCCCTTAAAGTGCTCTTTTGGCGTTGCATCAGGGAAGTTCTTGGGTTTCATTGTGAATGCCCGTGGAATTGAAGCCAACCCGGAAAAGATTCAGGCTATTCGGGACTTACAAGTGCCCAGAACTATAAAGCAAGTACAAAGCTTAAAGGGGAAGGTGGCTGCGCTGAGTCGATTCATATCCAGAGCCACGGATAAGTGCATTCCTTTATTTGATGTGATAAAGAAGGGGAAAAGGAATTTCGAGTGGACTTCCGACTACGAGGATGCATTTCGAGCTCTGGCAAGGCATTTGGAGAACCCCCTGGCGCTATCGCAACCAATAGACCACGAAATGTTGTATGTGTACTTGGCAGTATCCCAGCATGCTATCAGTACGGCTTAGGTCCGTGAAGAGGATCGAGTTCAAAAGCCAGTTTACTATGTTAGTAAACATCTGACGGGGGCAGAAAGAAATTAGCCCAAGATCGAGAAATTAGCCTATTGCTTGGTGATTGCATCACGCAAGCTTCGTCCATATTTTCAGGCACACTCAATCAGTGTTTACACTGATCAACCCTTGCGACAGGTACTCCAACGACCAGAAACTTCTAGAAGGATGTTAAAATGGAATATCGAGTTGAGTCAGTTCGATATTACTTACCTGCCGCGAAAGGCCATACAGGGACAAGCGCTTGCAGATTTAATCGCTGAATTCACCATGGCAGACATTAAACAGCCACAATGTCATACCTCCCGTTCGATGGAAGATGTACACTGATGGGGCATCTAATGACCGTTGTTCGGGGGTTGGCACAGCTCTTGTAACTCCTGAGAGCCGATCAGTTTGCTATGCTTTGAAGCTCGAATTCACAGCAAAGAATAATGAAAACGAGTATGAAGCATTGATTGCCGGCTTAAGACTCATCAAAAAACTAGGTGTAAGATCGGTTGAAATCTTTTGCGACTCGCAACTGGTGGTGTACCATGTGCGGGGAGACTACCAAGCAAGGAGGCAGAGGCTTGCTCCATATTTGGTCTGAGTTCAAGAAATGCTAGCGAATCTCGAGTATTATGATATTTCACATGCCCCGCGTGAGCAAAACTGAGCAGCCGATTCATTGGCAAAATTCGCAAGCACTGGTAATGTGCAGCAGATGGGATTGTTTCCCATTGAAACTTACATGTTCTGAGCATAAATATGATGGAAGTAGATTTCATGTTGGAAACAGAAATCGAGATGGAATCATGGATGAGCCCATTCAAGCAGTACTTGTTACACGGGGTCGTGCCCGAAAGAAGGAGCGAAAGACGACAGGTCATTCGTAAGACTTCGTATTATATGATGCAAGATGGGGTAATATATCGGAGGGGATTCTCGACCCCCTTACTCCGGTGCATTGCCCATGATGAGGTAAAACGAGTCCTGAAGGAAGTCCATGAAGGTGAATGTGGCGACCATACCGGAGGGCAGACGTTGGTAAAGAAAATCCTCCGCTATGGATACTATTGGCCAACCGTAAATCGGGATGCCGCAGACTACGTGAGAAGATGTGACAAATGTCAGAAATATGCAAAAATCCCAATAGCTCCGCCGACGGAACTCACGCAAATGGTTAGTCCCTGGCCATTTGCAATGTGGAGGATCGACATAGTCGGTTCCTTACCCCTATCCAAAGGTGGTGCAAAATACGCGATAGTTGCGATCGATTATTTTACCAAGTGGGCAGAAGCAGAGTCTTTGGCCACTATCACCACCAAAAAGGTCATTAATTTCGTTGTACGAAATATTATATGCTGTTTTGGCCTTCCACGAACCATCGTTACAGACAACGGAACTCAGTTTGAAAGCAAAAAGTTCAAGGAATTTTGCCAAAAATATGGTATTGAGAAAAAGTTTGCAGCAGTTGCTCACCCGAAAGCTAATGGACAAGTGAAAGCCGTAAACAAGATAATCAAATCCATATTGAAAAAACGTTTGGAGCTAGAGGCAAGTGGGTGGATAAGCTTCCAACAGCGCTTTGGGCTTACAGAACCACCCACAAGTCTGCGACTGGCCACACTCCATTCGCATTAGCATATGACATGGAAGATGTCATACCCGTGGAACTTGAAGTTCCATCACATCGGGTAACTTATTATGACCCTGAGTCAAATCAAGATCTCTTGCTGGAATCATTGGACTTCATTGACGAAAAATGCGAAGAAGCTAATTTAAGAGCGGCCGTATATAGGCAACGAGTCGCTCGATATTATAATGAAAAGGTTTGACCGAGAATCTTTGGTGTGGTTGATCTCGTTTTGAAACGAGTTTTCCCAGTACTATCACATATGAGCCCCGCATGGGATGGTCCATACGTCATTGAACGGAAGCTTGGAGAAGGAACTTTCAAGCTAGCGACCGTTGATGGTGCGACACTCCCCCGAGCGTGGAATAGTGAGCATTTGCGGCATTATTACACTTAGTTCATTTCTTTCATATTTTAGTTGCATTTATTTCCAGCGAGTTTTATTCCTAGTTTATGGCATGTAAAAAACAATTTAGCTTATTTGCAAAGGCTTGAAGCATTTTCTCTATGAATTGTCGATGTTTCTGTGTATGATAACACTGTGACAAATAACTAAAGAATGCATTATTCTGCCTAACGTATGAATGCGCTCGAACACTCAAAAAATCTCCAAGTGCCCGGAGTGCGGACTGGTGTACTCTGAGTCCCCAGAGTGCGGACCAGAGTATAAACGACACAAAATCTCCAAGTCCCCGGAGTGCGGATTGGAGTACTCCGAGTCCCCGGTGTGCGGACCAGAGTATAAACGACTCAAAATCTCCAAGTCCCCGAATTGCAGACTGGAGTACTCTAAGTCCCCGCAGTGCGGACCAGATTATAAACGATTAAAAATCTCAAAGTCCCCAGAGTGCGGACAAGAGTATAAACGATTCAAAATCTCCAAGTCCCCGGAGTGCGGGCTGGAGTACTCTGGGTCCCCGGAGTGCGGACCAGAGTATAAACGACTCAAAATATCCAAGTCCCCGGAGTGCGGACTGGAGTACTCTAAGTCACCGGAGTGCGAATTCGAGTATAAACGACTCAAATCTTCAAGTCCCCTGAGTGCGGACTGGAGAACTCTAAGTCCCCGGAGTGCGGATTCGAGTATAAACGACTCAAATCTCCAAGTCCCCTGAGTGCGGACTGGAGTACTCTAAGTCCCCGGAGTGCGGATTCGAGTATAAGCGATACAAATCTCCAAGTTCCCTGAGTACGAATTAATACACAAATGACTTGAATTTATCAAACCCCCGACATATGGACTAAAAAATATTCTAAGTGCTTGAAGCATGGAATGAAAAATGAACAACTCCCAAAGAATTTCCGAGCTATATGAAGATGAACCGAGAAGTCTATGTTATTCACAACAGCTTGGATTTCAATCACAATCATGCAGAAAACTGAACGATAAGAGTCTTTTGAAAGACATAAAAACTAAACTTTATTCAAAAATGAGTTTCTACTACAACTCCTCCAAAATTTGGAGTCAACAGTCTATTTACAAGGACTACGAAAATAGATAAAAATAATTACATAACTTAAACTAACTCTCGTTGAACAAGAATAATGATTACTTCTTGGATTTCTTCGACTTCTTCCCCTCCTTTGTCTTCTCAGACGACTGCTCTCCTGTGCGTTTACCCTTGGTAATCCTCTTTGATGGAGAGGTAGCGACCGAAAAAGTATGGGGAACTTCCATTGGCCTGGACCCGCCAGGAAGGATAATTTTCAACAGCTTGTTCAAGGGATCGTTTAAGTCCACAACTTGAGGCTCGACTTTAATCTTGACTGTCTCTTTCTTCTCCTTCTCAAGCTTCTCCTTCATGCTCAGTTTGGATGTGTGTTCAAAAGCTCCTGTAATCTCGACTTCATAACTCCCATCGATAGGAGAGGAAGCCTCAGACTTTTCCTCATCAAGCGCTCCGATCACCAGAGCATCTGGACCAGGATCCTCCCCTGCGTGAGTAGCCTCACTTGTTTTTTCCTCCACCTCCTTGGCGACATCGCTCCTCGGAGTGGGCTCGGGATCAGAACGGGCTGCAAAAATCATGAAAAACAAGCATTAGAATACAATAGTCCTTCATGAAGAACGACGACTTTTGGAATCTTAAAGTGAAGGGTTATCTACCAGGTTCTGGCAAACTCTCAACCGTCCGAGGGGTCTCACCCTCTGCAATTGGAGACAGAATGTGGATGTCATGGCCAGGGTCCTCCGGGTTATAACCAATATGCTGCTCAAATGGATCGAGTATCGACCGATCGGCCGACTGAGTTGGCACATGAGCTAGAGACATGACCCCGGATGGACCGGTAATAGCATCTTTCCCTTTGATGAGGGGGAGCCTTTGCAATAAAGGGCTTTCGCCACAGACATGTCTGAAGGCTCGTTCCCCTTAAGATATTCTTTTATCAGAGCGTCCTCGTCAACCTCATCGGTATTAAGTTCAACCGTCCTGATTTCTATTAAGGTCTCCCACGCCTTGGCTAAAGATTTGAGATAGCCCTCGCCCAGAAAAGTTAAATACCAATGCATGAGAACGCAGGCATTGAATTCTGCAATCAGCGGGTCGAACATGCTTTTGACTTCTTCCCTACCTTCTTCCCTACCTTCTTCTTTAGCCGCCTCAAGATGGGAGTCGATCTCCGCAGATGCCATCGTTTTGCCCTCTTTACGGGCTTCATTCTTTAGCGCCTCAACTTTGGAAAGCTCATCCTCAAGTTTCGCCTTTAGGAGTCGCATAGCAATGATCTCGTCGCAATACCGTTGCGACTCTTCTTGCTCTTTGCGGAGTCGCTCCTCAAGTTCTTTGACTCGGAGGCTGAATGCATCCCTCTCTTTTTGTACCGATTCTTTCTCTAAAGCTAAGGCCCCACAGCATTGGACCGCCTCGTCGATTTCTTTTTTATGGGTTGATTCCAAACGAGTTATGGCTTCGGCGGTATCTTCGGCGCTATGCTAGGCGGCCTCAAGCTGAGATTTGTAAGACGCGAGCTCTTCGTCCTTAGCTTTGATAATGTCTTTGTCATGGATAACCTCAAGCTTCAGGCGATCAATCTCATGCTGGCGCTCTATGGAGACTTCTGACACTTTCTCAGCAAGATGAACAAACGTGTTATGTTGAACATAGACGTCGTTGGTGCAGGCGATAGCGCTCTGCTTGACATGTCCCAGAATAGGATGAATCGTCGAGAGAAATTTCAGGCCATCAAAGCAAATTTTTGAGAATTTATCCCTGAGCTCGTTCAGTCTCTCCGGTATTGTTGGTTCTGTTGTGGGAACAGGAGGAGATGGCTTTGAAAGTTCAGTTCTCTTGTGAGTATCCCGGGACTGTCGTGTGCTGGAGGAATTAGAGTGTTGATCGCGAGGGACATCTGGTTGCGACCCTTTATGGTCGTGCTTATCTTTGCATTGTCCCGAGTGAGAAGGGGGATTATGATGGTATTTGGGCTGATAATACGGTTTCTTTTGAGATGATGAATCTCGGGAATGATAATCCCTATCGCCATCATCATCCCTATCTCGCCATCTTCCGGAACCTGAGTCCTGTCCTGATTGATGGAAAACCGATGAACCACGAAGGCGGTCAAGTCCATGTGTGCGCCCCATGTCATCTGCGTAGAGTTTAAGTAACGACGAGTTAGTAAAAAGTTAGGTAATGACGGAAAGTTCAAGTGCAAAGTGGAGTGCGTGTGTTTGTGTGTGTCCTAGTGTTTCCCCGCGACAGACCAATTTCTTTACTAACAGGAGTTTGTCCTCCCTCGCTTTGGGCTTGAGCGCTGACATCGCCTCTCACAGGCGATTGGAGCTTAAGGGCCTCGGGATCGTTGAAACCATAGTCGAGCAAGTCGTCAGGTATCATAAGGTTCAACAGACCTTTTAGAGAACTTTCCAAGTGCTGCGGAGAAGCTTCTTTCTCCGTTGGAATAAGGGTAAACTTAGAAGTTCCGCCCACTTTCTCCTTCCTCAGCTTATACGTTAGTTTCTTCTTACTCTTCGAAGGGGAAGACGACGTTTCAATGTCGTGGACTTCAACTATTGGATACCGAGGTGGACTAACAGTTTTGCCTTGTACTACGGGCGTTTCGGTTTTCTTAAAAATCTCCCCCTCTTCTAGTGTATCAGGGCGTTACGTGTCGAAGACTCGGCCTGCTTTTTCCTTTTGCCAGCGGTAGGCCTGGGTATGGTAACGCCCTGAGGGAGGCTTATCCGGCGACCTTCTGCCAACATCCCGAACCTTGAAAACGACTCATTTGTAATGAGAGTTTTGATGTCCCGTTCTTCGACGGGAATGGCTCGAATAGCCTCGACGGCTTTAGAGTATCCGGGTCCCTCAAGACGTGGGTTAATGCCTGAAAAGATGGAAAAGGGTTAGAAAAGGTACAACTTCGACCAAACATGAGCGTCCGTCCAGGAAAAAGACTTACTTACTTCCACTCATCTCCTCGCAAAGCTGGGAGGACAGCGCATATACCATTCCTGTTTATAGAGGCGAACTGGTCTATGCCCCAGTTAAGATTTGACATTTGTTATGCGGCTCGAGAAACATAAAAGATGGGCTATCCCTTCGCTTCTTGATGCGATATATGTATCTGATATCGCCCGAAGTTGGAAGCCTGGCAAGGACACTCATGAAGAGGATACAGGTGCCGTAGATGAATGCGTGGCTGTTCGGGAGCAGTTGTGACGGGGCAATGCCGATATACTGCAGTACGTATTGAAGAAACGAGTTGAACGATGGAACACTACCAACCCAGCACATGAATTTATTACAAGCTGTGTATCCGACTGAAGGCAAGTGTGGATGATCATGCCCCGATGGAACTAGCACGTCGTCAAAGGGGATTCCGTGGACAGAGCATATCCGACGGAGTGCACTTTCATTAATCTTCGAAGCCTGTGAATCGACTAGGTTGTCCAAGAAAATTGCTGCCTCCAGAGCGTCGGGAGCCAAGTTATGCGCAGGGGAAGATGACGGATTTGAAGTATCTACGACATCTTGTCGAGAGGATGGCCCAGGTCTGTCTGAGATTGTAGTAGAGCTAGATTTCCAAAACATCGCTAATGAAGATTGAATCTAACAGAGTACCTGTTTGAACTATACTTGAAAAGTAATCGACATTAGATTTAACAGAATAAGTATTCAGGAAATTATTGTCAAGGACAAAATTTCACAGCTTTTTAGCCTCAAGGACAGACCTTCAATATTTTATCCTGAAGGACAACTTTCTATAGGTATCAGTTTTTAGTTATCGGTAGCAGTTTTTGGGTATCCGTTTGTAGTTATCGGTAGCAGTTTTTAGGTATCATTTTTTAGCTCGGTAGCAGTTTTGTTGTCCTTGTGAATAATTTTGGAAAATGTTTGTCCTTATGAATAATCTTTAGAAGAATGTTTGTCCTTGTGGCAAAAATATTGAGGTCGTGTCCTTGAGGCAAAAAATAAACAAATCTTTGTCCTTTAAATTAATTCTCCCATAAATATTCCCTTCGTGTGGTGTGTGAACTAGTGCGATCATTCAAGTATAAGTGCTAAGAAATTATAAGTCACAGAGTTGATGGTATAAAGTTGAGCTTTGAACTGTCGTCTTCGAAGACCGTCACCGCTGACCGTCTCCGAAAGCCAGCCTTGCAATGTTTTCAATTTTGGACTCGGACATTGGCAAAAGCTTTTATCAGTTTTTATTGATTTAAGCTCAGGCTTGTGATTATTGAAACTAGGAAGTTATCAGTCCAGATTAGTTCGATATGCTAGTATGCTTAGGTCTTTGTCCCTGTTTTTGTCATATGATTAGGCAAGGTGAATAGGTGAACTCGACGAGGGTTCTGTTCAAGTTGGAATGATTTCGGCTGTTGTTATCAACTCATCAAGGGTCAAGGCCGAGCGACACTTGAAACGCAAGGCCTAAATGACGTTCGGCCTAAATGACGTTCATCCTAAATATTGTTCAGCCTGAATATCGATCGGCCATTATTTTGTTCGGCCATTATTCTGTTCGGCCATTATTCTGTTCGGCCTAAATTCAAGTAACGATCGGCATAAGTATCAATCTTCCAACCCTTCTTATTCGATGTTCGGCACGTGGCAAATCGTGCCGAACCCTACTTATGACGAGCCGCTTCGCTCGACATTCTGCCTTTAACATCATTTTCCTCTTTTCCTCCATCTCTCCCGACTGGCATGGCCAAGCCCTTCGGCAAGTCATACCGAACCGTGTCGATCGGCATCCTGCCCACTCCCTACTTCCTTTATGTTCTTCCACT
This sequence comes from Allium cepa, assembly GCA_030765085.1. Classification (NCBI taxonomy): domain Eukaryota; kingdom Viridiplantae; phylum Streptophyta; class Magnoliopsida; order Asparagales; family Amaryllidaceae; genus Allium; species Allium cepa. The sequence continues at coordinate 559,147,642 of CM060941.1, read as the reverse complement.
CCAACCTCGTTCGGCATGGGGGGGATCATGCCGAACCATAGCTATGCCGATCCACACCACTAGGCCTTATCTCCAATTCCATTCCCATGCTCCCTTATGATCACTCGGCATTAATAGATCATGCCAAGCCACAACAATGCATCTTCCACTTTTCTTTTCTCTATTCCACCCACCTTGAAATTGCCTAAAAGCATACTAACTTCCAGCTCTAGGACGCGTTCGAACCTCAATTCGTCTCCCTCATCCACACGCCTCCTACTTTTTACAATCTATAAAGGATTTACGCGTTCGAGTTATGTGTTATACTTCCTAATTTGAGAAAGCGATCGAAAGGTTCTTACCGAAGACAATGGCAGGAGCTTGGAGGTATGTGAGCTTAAGATTGGAAGTGGTTCGAATTTAACTTGGGAAGGAGTTGTAGGAAGGGCGTGATGGATTCAAAGTAGGAAGGGAAGATCGAAGAGGTGAATAAAACTTAAGGGAGGTAAGTTACGTGTTCTTGGAAAATAGCGGAGGTGAAAAAGTAAAAAGAGAAGAAGGAGTCGAGTGTAGGGTTTTATAGAGGAAGAAAGGAAGTCGAAGAGACGATGACCGATAGAACCGGTCAAAGCGCTTCATTCGTTCGACATCGGCTATATTGTTCGGCATCGGCTATATTGTTCGGCCTCCAGAGCGCTCGGCTTCGACCATGCTGTTCGGCATTTGTATGTCGTTCGGCATGCATTGCCTCACCCGGTATTCACGAGAAAACACCATCGAGAAGAATAAGCCAAGGCTCCAAGCGAAAAACGGAGGACACGCGATTCAAAGAGCATCACGTTCGATCACGTGATGCACTTTGAGGGGCAAGTGTTACCTTGAGATTTGACCAGGCAACTAGGCACTCGGCATTTGCATACCGTTCGGCATTCGAGCGTTTGACACAACATACTTGGTCGGCTTCCAGGTTCGTTCGGCACAAATGGTTCATTCATCATTCAAGTTCGATCGGCTTCTAGAGACGTTCGGCATTCAAGAACGTTCGGCATTGAGAGCCGTTCGGTATTGCATGGCATTAAGTGTCGTTCGGCATCTATGGACGTTCGGCATGGCAGAGTCTTTCGGCATTCCATACTGCTCGGCATCCAAACCTTATTCGGCACTCAACCCCGTTTGGCATAAATCTCGATCAGCATTTGGGATCGTTCGGCATCCAAAGGTGTTCGGCATTCATGCCTTGTTCGGCATTCAAGATTGGTCGGCATCCAGAGGTGTTCGACATTCATCCAATCTCCACCGGCTTCGATTATTGCTCGACCTGCACTCTCCACTCAGCACATCACTTCGTTCGGCATGAAGATATCGTTCGGCATTTTGCCGTTCGGCATCTATGGATCGACACACAGAACTCACTCTTCTTAAGCCGAGATATTTAGCTAACAGGCCCACCAGGGAAGTCCAACCCATCTTCAACTATAAATAAAGAGGCAGGGGCACAGTGAAAGGGATCTTTTTTCGAGAACACCAAGGAGACTCTGCTACATTCAAGACTCATTCAAGACTTATCTTTTTTGCTTAGCAATTGTATTTAAGTAATTGATATACGGATTGTATCTGTAATCGATTATCAAAAGAAGCAATAAAGATCTACCTCAAAGTGGACGTAGGCAATTATGCTGAACCACTATAAATCTGGTGTTCATTTTTTCTACATTTAAGTTTACGTACTGTTCTCTGTTTAACCATACTTTCTTCATTAATCTCTCTACACAATCTCTCTTAAGGGTGTTAGTGACCAATTCTAGTGCTAACAAATTATATATATATATATAGTACACCCTATATGTAGATCCGACTTTATATAATTTGTATAGTAACTAAACATATCATATATGGAATAGGCTGGCATATATAATATACTTTATGAAATCCAATATGGATTCTAATATATATGAACCTATATACATGAGCTACATGAAATACCAGCAGCCTCAAAAATTGGAAATAAACTTATGTATTTTGAATTAATATATAAACTGACTGAAACTGTTATAGCCGAACAATTATATACATATTATACTATATACGTGTTCACCCCAGAGAAGACCTGAAGGGTTCGGGTCACGAGGGGGAAAGACGAACTGGAGGTAGTCAACAGTGGGGTGCTGGCTAGGCGGGGCGGATGGCTCGGCCTTAGGTGCGGTTGTGAGAGGAGATGAGGTCAAGGAGCTTCGAACTGGGTGGCCGTGCTTGTCAGGTTGATGGGAAAGGTTGAGATGCGGTTTGCCGAGTCACGACATGTAAGGAGTCAGTGCACGGAGGTGGTAAGTCAGAGCAGGTGGGGTCGGCGTGGGTTAAGCAGTGGTTGCTAGCCGATGGTGGCAATGGTCTCGAGCGAACAAAAATAAATGTTGAAGCTTTGTTTGATTTCAAAAATATGTTGAATACATCAAAAAGATGGATAGGAACAGTGATAAGGAAAAGGCAGAGGAAACGTACCAAAAGGAGAAATGGTGGAGGAAACGAGCAGCCAATAACAAAATGAAAACGAATGTATAATAGAAAAGGAATAAATGAAATCTCAACATTCACGCTTTGATTCAGTAGAAAAGTTAAAGCAAATTATTATTGTTTGGGCTGCACGTTTCAATTTGAAATCGAAGGAAGACGTGAAGTCATAATTTTGGTACTATTACAACGGACCGTTATCATCCTTTCCGTAGCGTATCGGTCCTCAAAATACAGAAATAAATATACTACGGAGATCAGCATGACGAGGCGTATAGAACGGTATGCACATATCAATGATACGATCGAATTATAAAAACTCGAATTTTCGCTACCGAAAATGCTGCAAAAATGCAGAAAATAAGATAAACGGAGCAATAGCAATCCAAATATGGAGAAACAAAATATGACTTCTCACTCAGAAGATGATTTGCAAATTTATTATATAAAAATATTAAGGTTTGAAAACATTTTATTATCATCAAACAGTAACAGATTTAAATTGAAATAAAGTTACACAAAATAAACTTCCATATTTTTAAATAAAAATTTACCATTTGCTATATTTAAATAGACGTATTTCAAATATCAAATTTTTAATTCAAATATCAATCATTTAAAATTTCACAAAATTCAGTTAAATACATTATTAAAATTATTAAAATTTACAGTTCGTTACACAACTACTCCTTCCCCTTCTTATGCCTATACCAGTATTAATGCCTCTTTATGCCTATGCCTCTGCTTATGCCTTTTGCAATTTGCCACAGCGTATATCTCCTGCAACTCGATCATTTTTGCATTGCAACACTGAAAATCAACACTGCTCCAATTCAACACATAAGCAACTCTACAGCTCCACTCCTATTTATCACCATAGATCCAGGAAATGGTTCATGAGCCAGCCTTAAATTCATAAATGTTGTAGCTAGTTATACTTTCAAGCTTTTCTAATATTGATGCTTTGGATCTACTGCTTAAATACTAAAAATGTTCGTGCACATATCGTTAACAATTCATCCTGGGTATAGTTAATTATTATAGAAGGTTAAACACGTGCTACGCATGCCCATATATATGTTGTATTCTTAAACTTTTCTAACAGCAGGCTCAATGTTTATTTTTATGTTCATTTTTTTTAGCATATAATTGTCTATTGGTTAATTTTATCGAACATAAAGGCCACATAATCAACTGAAAAAATGGATCTCGCATGGGAGGGACTAGTGCAAATTAGCTTTGCATGTTCGTGTTTCTTGCATTAGAACAGTGCATCAGTCTATTGCCTATTATTTGATATCATGCATTAGACCAATGATGTCATAGGTCAATGCATCAAAATAAGACATATTTGAATTATAACAACTCTCCTAAAAACATTAAGACACCAGCTGCTGGTCACATTGTAAAATAAATTAGCACACGCTAAAGATATTTAAGGTTCATATTATGCTTATTCTAGCACTACACCCCTTAAAACCAAAAACACTTGCATATCACCCGGTTCTTTTTTGTTAGAATGCTCTTTTATTTGATGATAATGATTTTCTATAAGTTTCGTTGCTTAGATTCACCTAATATCACATTCATATTTCTATAATTTACGGGTTTAACTCTATTTTTTTGAACATAAGTGTTGAGATTAGTCCCACATCGGACAATTTACAATATAAATCATGCATAAATACTAAGTGACCTCCCTTCACATCACCAATTGGTTTTGTAATAATATATGGTTCTCTAACATGGTATCGGAGCGGGTTTAATTATGTCACACGTCACGCTCAATGAATCATGCATAAATATGGTTCTCTAACAATAAGACAATAAAAACAACAAGAAAAAAATCTTCTTTGAATCGTACGTCATTGGTAGGGATACATAATTGATTCAGTGGCTCTATTTTAGCAAAGAGAACATATTAAATCAAAGTTTAAAAGTACCATCAAACTTAACATTTTAGTTGAAATAGTGACATATAAAGATATAAATTGGGAGGAACAGTGGATGTAATCCATCCAATCATATCTCTTCAATCATCTTTATGCACATAATAAATATATAGCAATAGTAAGAACAAAATAATAAGAAGCAAGTAGATGAAATAAGGTATAGAGCTGATAAAGCAAGGGCATGTGTAATTGCAAATAAATTGTTGAAAGAAATAGCAGTGCGATTTTTCTTGCATAGAATACTAAAATAATAATTTTTTTTCATAGGATAAATGGTAACACACTCTGCTTTAGCATTTTTTCCAATGATATTATTACGCTTTTGTCCTTTACCAAGTAGAAATTTTGCTATATATGTTCCAGTCCAATGTGAAAATGAATCCAATATGTATGTGTGCATTTGTCGAAGCTGGGAAATTGTTGTGAAATGTACATATAATATACATAAAATTAGAATTTTTATCCAAACTGAAATTAGATAAATAATTCAAGCTTTAAAAAAATTGAAAATTTCATTCAATGATTTTTTATATGTAATTTGTTTTTTATATATAATAGAGGCTCAATACAACATATAGATCTTGGACTGAAATTTCATAATGTTATCATAGTACAAGATTTATGTTGCATTACTTCACCCATTTCATACTCTTGAAATTACTTGATGCATTATATTTACTTGATGTATTGCGTCTTATTCTATAATTATCAAAGATGATAATGTAGAAATATATAAAGAAATAATTATTTTAATGACATACGAATAAACTATTAATATTTTATTCATATAACCCATGACAAAAAATTCAAAAAACAGAAACCGCATTTTTCAAATAGGTTTGTAGAGTACAATGATATTGATTTTGATTTTATATATTTAAAACTATCAAATTTCTGAATAGGTTATTATAACTTATCTTACAATTTGTACATTCAAATTTCTTCCATTATAATGCATTTGCTGTTAAACTTTGGATATGATAACTCGCTTTGTAGGAGTTTGGGATAGCAGAAACGTGTTTGTAACACTTCAAGTCAAAAAACCTACATTCTACATTAAATTATTCCTGTCTTCCTACTTGCAACAAAATTCGTCAACTCATTTGGCCGATTATTCCTTAATATCCTAAAGTTAATGTCCTTTTTCTTCAACCAGAGTTGTCAATCCTATACTATAAAAAATTATCATACTGCATAAGTTAAAAATAAAAAACATAAATTACTGGATAAAGCAACCATGAATTAAATGCTAATGTGCAAACTTTAATGAAAACACTTAACTTATGACTGGATTATTTTTATGTTAAAAAATACTCAACAACCTACCATACATACAATAAATAATATTGGCAAAGCACACGAATCACATCAGAGGATTTTTGTTTTTGTTTTGTGATTAAGAAAATCTTAAGCACCTAATCTATGCACAATAACTAAAATATATCCCTAACTTAAATAAAAGCTTTCCATATTTACCAAGCATGGTAATAAGATTGTGATTAAAATCAACCTCTAAAATGCTTTATAATTTTTTGAAGATTTTTCCATAACAAACACCCAAAAAATTTGAGTCTTTTATAAATTTTTTCATTTACTGAAAACATACACACCCTTATTGTAATGTAATTTGGAGAAATATGCACCTATAACATAAGTATGAAAAAAGAATTTCTTACTTCGATTTGGCAACTTTAGCATTTAGGTGCAACCATGGTAACTTTAGCATCTATCGTCTTATTCCTCATCTTAAATAGATTGTCGAGTGATCTATTAGGGTACATTCACAAAAGATGCTTAGATAAGATAGAGAAAAAATATTAGGGTTACCTAAAACCACAAATAAATATATAAAATCGAGGTGAAGAGTTAAAAGCTACCTGAACAGGCAGCGAACAAAATGGCTTGCTATTAAGCTTGATTTTAGGGCTTTTTTTCTAAGAACACGCTAGGATTAAGGAGAAAGATTTTAGAGGAGAAGGTAAGTCTGTGCGAACGATTTGAGATTGAAAGGCGTTTTAGGAGAGAGATTTTCAGATCCGAGTAAAAGCGAAGAAGTTATGAACAATAATATGATTGGCTAGAAGGAGATCGCAGGACAACAAAATAGGGATTTGATCAACTGAAGTCTTGGGTTTAGTGAGAATAATCTTCACAAATAAAGTGGAGCGAAGAGGAAGAGAGGCCATTAGAAAAGAGATTTTACTTCCTTTTTTTAACTCACGGAGATAAGGAAGACGTAGGAGAAAAGAGGAACAAATGAAAGAAACAACTTGATCTTTCAGTTTAAAATTCATTAGGGGGCTTTTGCGCTATTCAAATTAAACTGGTGTTTGCGCCAAAATTGGTCACAAACCCCGAATACCGTGAAAGCACCAGTGTATGAATACAAATCAATGATATTCTAACACAAATCTCAGATCTCAGCAAATATTAAACAGTAATCCCAAAATAAAGAACAAAGACACAAGTTTTATAGTGGTTCGGCTATCTCCGGCCTACGTCCACTCCAAAGTTTTAATCCTTTTATTGATTATCCTTGATGATTACAGATGACTACAACAGTTACAAAGTCCAAAACTTGAAATAAATAGCAGCAATGATGATATGGAGTGATCCTGGCAGCGTCCGGGCGTGCTCTCTTTCTCCGAATTCTCCGACCCCTTTTCTGAATGACCAGGGGCTCTATTTATAAGCGTAGGAGGCTGATATTTCTCCTAAAATCCGGGAAGACCGCCTCAGGCACGTGAGGGGGCCCACACGCCCGAAATCTGGAGGTCCGGGCCCACCTTGGGATCGATTCGAAGTAAGGTTCGAATCGATCAAGATATCATCCAATTGAGCTGAAATTTGGTGAGAACATTCTTCAACATGTATGTAAGCTCCTGTAAAAATTTCATTGCATTTGGATCAACGGTTTGGAAGATATGATCGATTCAAGATCAAAGCTCCGTGCGTTCTGCCTGGTTCGAACCCATGCTTCGAAACCATCCTCTCCGAAACCATCTCCTTCGAATCCATAAGGCCGACTCCTTCGAATCCATGCTCTTCGAATCCATGCTTTCTGAAGCCACGTCCTTCGAATCCGTGTCCCTTGCTTCGTATCCATCATCTTCGAATCCATGTCCACTGCTTCGTATCCATCATCTTCGAATCCATGAAGCTGACTCCCCTCCTTCGAATCCCTCTCCTTCGAATCCATGGAGTTCCCATGGATTCGAACCACCATCGATGCGAACTAACCAGTATACACCTTTATGCCTCTCCATCGAGTCGAAGTCCATCGATTCGAAGAACCATCGATGCGAACTTTACCAAGCCGAAACCATGCAATTCGATACGAAGTGTATCGATTCGAACTATCCTTGCGCAACGCCTCTTGATCGATGCGAACCTGTTGGGTTCGAATCCATCCTGGTGGGTTCGAACCTGATCGATTCGAACCGGGCACCACTTTGTCCCTTTTGATGGATTCGAACAACATGCATTCCCCACCTTGAATCCATCATATTTCCTCCATACGAACTCCGATTAACTTGAAATTTGAAACATATCCTTTCCTAGTCCTTATCTTCATCTCCAATTAATTTCGTCCCGATCGGAGTTCAACAAAAATTTTACGATATCGATCGTAGCCTTGATTCCAACCGATCTCCAATCCTGGTATTCATAATTCCTTGCCAATTTGTTGATATTCCAGTTTTGACCAAAAAATGGGATAACAACTGGATAATAATATAATTGTATAGATTAGCTAATCTGTCTCTTTATAATTTACTTTTCGAAATTGTTAGTCGCACTTCTAATTAATTAATTAACTATCCTTAATTAACTAATTCTTTCTATCATCAATTACTTCATATAAAATCGAAATTTAGTGGGAAAGATCCTAAAAATTCAATAAAATTCAGGTTTATTACATTTTACCTTGTTCCAAAACTTCAGATCAAAATAATTGTTTTTATTATTTTTAATAATTAATTTTTTTGAAATTAAGCTTTTTCTCTACTTAGAAAGTTCCTAGTAATTCCAAATTTATTCCAAAAATTATGAAATTGAAAATCCATCTCTTTATTACAAACATTATACCAAATTAAAGATTTCAACTAGTGGGAACAATAAGATAGACAATGTTTTCGATCAGATACTATGTTGGACTAGTGGTAACAAGGGTTTCCAAGCTCTTAGTGTCATAATAACTATCCTGACATGGCAAATATGGATTGAGCATAATGCTGGAAGTTTTGAAACATTGAAACTCCTCCAAGCATTCGACTTGAATCTGTTCTAACTGACAACAAGGAACTAATGAAATAAGCAAATATTAAAAGAGAGGATATTAAGGGCAGATAGCTTATCTTTTATTCGTTCGAAGTTGACTTGCAAGATGTTAACAACATCACCAGCGTAGCTGCTACCTCGAACCTTGCAGTTGACAGGAGCGGACTTTGCCAGATTTAGTCATCGTGAGAGGCTATTAACCGTCTGTAATGACGATGTAAAAGAGGGATGACACGAGCTGCCCTTTTTTTTCAGCTTTGTAGAAAGGATCGAAGAGAACTAATTTGGGTAGCTCTGATTGATGTCAATGCGTGAAATATGGGAAAGAGGAGTTGCTGTACTTCTGTTTTTTCTTCTCTACTTGGACTTGGTTTGTTTTTTAGCTTGTCTATGCGAGGATACCTAGGTCATATGGTGGTTTTGGTTCCTTGCCTAGCAAATACTACCGCTATTTGTACCTATTACTCTCACTTTTTGTAACCTTTTTACGTTCTTTGAGAAAATAGATTACCTTTTCAAAGTAAATGTTTGCTTCCAAAATCATGGTAGAATGGTTTAAAAACTAAGTAATCAATTTACGTTTAGGGTCAAATATCATGTGACTGTAAAAATATGTTAATTCTAATTCTTTCCACAAAAGAAAAACAATTAGAAAATATTCAAAATACATATCTAATTAGGTCATCAGATCGGAATGAAAGACAAAATGATTAATCAAAATATTCAAATGATAAATGAACTAACCTTTAATCAAAAGCGAGAAGCCCAAATCCAACTGTAAATAGACTCGCAGATTAGGAGAATAACTACAATGAACAACTCAAAGGTCGAATTAAATTAAGATAAGGAGAAATGATAAAAGAAATTAAAATTTGAATAGTAGTTTCAAGAGGAATCGGAAATGCGTATTATGTGAGAAGGAAAAAAGGTTGTCAGGATATCATCGCAATTAGTTGTTGAGATAAAATCGAATCTTTAGTGAAAAGTGGTGATAAAAATGGATGAAATATCGGTTAAAAAATGACCGAAGAGGATAGCCGGCAAGAAACGTGGATATGTGGAAGAATCAGTTAGAGAAGAACATAATTTTTTGCCAAAAGTGTAAAAGAAAAGGAAGGCTGAAAAATGCCGATTGAAGGTATTAAGGAATTCGGTGTTTCCAGGTCAGCAAGGTTGGAATCCTATTTTTAAGTTTAAGTAATAGATTGGTTAAATGGAGAGTTAGGGTGCAATTTTGTTAGATTAGTTCTATTAGCCCCTGATAATCAATTTAGGCACCACTAAAGTTAATAAGAGAAATATTTACCATATTACCCTTTTAAATTAAAAATCAACTATAGTTTGTAATTTTTCGTTTACATTGTTATGTTTTTAAGTAAATGAAAGAAGTATGATTATCATTCTTAAAAAATACTTCAATGATGACTGTCATCCATTTTTCCTTATTGATAACATTAGATCAAACCATAAAAGATGTATATATTTACCTAGTATTTTCTAGAAATCTAGTAATGCATGTTATGAAACCCGACAGTTATAAGCGGTTGAACATGCTAGTATATGATTAATATGAATTTTGTTTGATGATAATAAATAAATAAATAAATTCATTTAAATGTATTTACTATTGTACTATTTTATTTTTTACATAATTAAATAAATATTTGCTGAATAAAATAAATAACACAGAATTTAAAGTCAAACAGATATTTTATTCAAACAAATATTTTATTACAATTTTGAACAGTACAAATTTGAGTTGTCACTATACACACACACACATATGTATGTATATATATATACATATATATATATATACACATTTTTCAATTACAATACAATTTCGATTACATCTCAAATTTCACTTTACATTGTTCGCCTCACCACATATCACTCATTCACTCGTATTTATCTTCAAATTTATTCTAGATTGAATTCAACGTCTGAGTTATTTGCAAGATAAACACTGACGCAGTAAAATTGAAAAAGACAAGTACAGTGGAGTCAAAGAATATGAAAATTTAAGTGAAATCAGAAATATACAAACTGCACACGAAACCAGTAATCACAAGTACAAGTTTCAATGACTGGAACAAGACCACAACAACATGTAGACTCAGCAATGAACTGGTCAGAGAAACCAAATTTGTCAACAAGCTCCAAGCATACTACATGATGAATACAAATGCAAGACCAAATCACTTCAAGTATAACAAGAAAAACTCAAGTGAAACAAAGTTCAGGTGAACCATGAAGTACGCAAGCGCACATAGCAAACTAACCAGTATGGGAGTGCTTGATCAACATTTCATCAGACTAAGATACAAGGAACACCAGGCTTAACATATGCAAAAATTTATCAGACCAGAGAATACAAGACCACCAGTGAAAGAGACCGACTCAACAATCATGTAACATGATCAATATACATGAAGACTCAAATGTATCAAGACTTCAAGCATGCAAATACAAGGCAGTTTTTCAAATCAATAATCACAAAACTTTCAGATGAACACACATGAAAGGTTAACAAAGGCAAGGTCAACAAAGCATCCAGGTTTCAAAATGATGTATATAAGAAGTCCCAAATTAACATAAGTTCAACATGCTTCAATATACAAAGGTCATGTATAAGCATGGATGAACAGTGATGACACAAGTACACCATACCAGGGACCAGTGAACAGTGAAGTGAAACAGGCACAGACCCAACAACAGTTCAACATGCTCAAATATACAAAGTGGTGAATGCAACACTTCAACCAAGACACAGTACAGTTCAAGCTTCAATATTTACAAGTACATATGCAGTGACTATAAGGATACAGTGAAGTAGTAAACAATATCTATACATATATGCAGTAATGAACAAGACTGCAATACCGAAGGATAATCACACACATTATATATATATATGGAGACATCACATGAAAACAAAGGCAAACACATATACATATGCAATCTGACAGTACGCAAGACTCAAGTCTGCAACATATAACAGGAATATATACATGTAAAACATATATATATATATGTGTATATATATATATATATATATATATATATATATGCAATGTAACCAGAAGCACTAACAAATAAATGGTCAAACTAAAGAACAATAGACCAAGGTGGAGTTCGAACAAGTCAGAGTAAAAGTCAGGTGATAACAAGAATCGAACAAGTCCAAACTATCACAATTTTAAATACCAAAGTCAAAGCCGTTGCGACCAAGGTAGAATCAAACAAGTCAGAATCAATGGCGTGGTAATCAAGCAACCACATCAGAAAATATTCAAATTGAACCAGTCTAAAGAAATCACCAGCATCTAATCAAAATCGAATGTCCACAAAATTATCATGAAGAATTCAAACAGTGTATATGAATGAAAATTAAGGGGATCGGACCCTATTTAAACCATTAACATCATCGGCAAGAAAATTCATCCGAGTTCAAGAAAAACAAAGAGCAACAAATCATTAAACTCGATTCAATGTCTAGAATAACCAATAATCAATAAAAGGCATTCACATACCGATTCATGCATCATTCAATCTCGATAATTTGAAGCAGCCGAAGCTAAGCAAAGAACAAAGATTGAAGAAGCATCAAACTGAATTAAGGTTCGATAGTCAGATCGATCAACGACCAAGCGGCGGTATTAAAGAAAATCACGAAGCTCTAATTTTGGATGAAGAGGAACAAGGAAGCAACTATTTTCAAAAAGAGGATACGATTGAAAATATAAAAGGAAAAGAGGGATATTGTTTATTACTATTTTTACTTTAGGCCGGATTAATTGTTTTTGGGATTATATTTTCAAACTAGGGTTTTTTTAAGTGGTTTTTCTTTTTGCAATTTACTTTCAAATTTTTGTAAAATTCTAGTCGTGTAACTAGGGGACGAATTACAGCGGTGTAGTTCGAGAATCGCAACTCGGTGGCTGAGTTATGGTAGGGTTTTGAGCGTAGAGTTAGGTTATTCAATAGTGGGTGTCACAAGTTTACATATGTAAGCGTCTGACTACTTAATTTCTAGTAGAAACCTTGGGGGCAGCGCGTAGGCAGGTTTTGCCGAAGCTGGGTAAATCTGTGTTGTTCTATTTATGCTTTTATTATTCGGCTATTATCTGTGCTGCAATTATTTTACATATTTCTGCATTAATTTTTTATAATTATTAGTATCACCCTATTCACTCCCCTTTAGGGTGATATCGATTCTACAGGTGGTATTAGAGCTAGGAACAAAAGTCAACTTTTGTTTTAAAATTCTGATTTTTCAAAAACAAATTATAATTTAAAAAAATGATTTTTTAAATGGCTTCTTTTAATAATGCTCTTGCCGAGGGTCGTCCAGTATTATTCTTTCTATTTTTGATGGAATAGATATTTTAAACTGGAAATTAAAAATGGAATTTTATTTAAAATCTGTTGATTTTAAATGTTGGGATATTATTGAAAATGGGTGTGATATAATAGATGAGAAAAATACTTCGATGAATGCTCTTGCTATGCATATATTATATTCTCATATTAATCAAGATAATTTTAACTTTATCTCTCATTGTGAAAATGCATAGGACATTCATAATTGATATCAAAATATCATATTCGCTATCCAATTAAAAAAGTATTTTCTCTTCAAAAATGGTGACCGCGCCATCTCCTTCTATCCTTCCCGCTAATCAGTCCCATCCCACCACATCAAATCAGCCGTGTCCTTCTTCTCCCTTACTCGTACCTCCTGCAACAACCATCACCATGTCAGATTCTTCCATACCTTCTCCTGACCATTGCCTTCCTTCTTCATCGGCTTCTCTCCCCTTGTTGGCACCCCCCAAACCCCCTTCTGCCGTCCCTTTTCGAACCTTAACTAATCCTCTATCTGAACCATCTTCACTTCTACCTCGTTCGTGGAACTCTCTCTTTAAATCTAAACCCAATAACGCTGGGAAGTACGTACCTCGTGAAATTCAATTGGAATTTAGTGGTGGTGCTATTGTTCCACCTGAAGATGTTGTACAAGCTGGAAATGCCTTGTGGAATGAGTATCTTGTAGGGTTCTTCCTTGATACCCCGTTACCCTATGCTACTGTTCTTTACTACCTTAAAAAAGTTTGGAAGTTAAGTGGATCAATAACTGTTAAATCTGATGGGTTCCTGTTTTTGTTTAAATTCTCAAATGATGAAGATAGGATCAGAATTTCTGAAGCAGACCCAGTTGTGATGAGGAACAAATTATTTATTGTGAAGCCGTGGGATGTTAACATCGGCAACTGTTGTAGTAGCATCAAAACAGTTCCTGTATGGATAAAATTAACCAATATACCTCTGTATGCTTGGTCACCATTGGGTATTAATTGGCTAGCTTCAAGAGTGGGAAAGCTTCTATGTTTGGATGCTTCAACTAAAAAATTTGAACGTATTTCATTTGCGAAATGTTTAGTTGAAGTAAATCCAAACCAAGAATTGCCAGATAAATTTTCTGTTAAATTGCAAAATGGTTCTGAACAAGTTGTTAATGTTATTTATATGTGGAAACCAGAGATGTGTATTGTGTGCAAGGAGTTTGGGCATCAGCCGAGTAATTGCAAAAAAGTGGATAAAGAAAAGATAGTGGAACAAAGCACTTTTACAGAGCAACATAAAAAAGAGAATGATGGAAGGAATATGATGATAAGGGGGAAGAACAATGAAAAACAAAGCAACATGAAACAGATATGGCAGAAAGTAAGCAAGAACAAAGAAAAAATAAACAACAGTTGTGTAGTATATGAAGAAGCAAACTTGATGAAACATGGTGAAAAACAAAAACTAAATGAGGAAAGTACTGATGAAAGAGACAGGGTAATTGATAAAGCAAATGTAACACAAGGAGATGTGCATGATGGAAATGTCAGCACTAGTAACACTTTCAGTTTGCTTCAAACTGATGTGGAACAACAAGTGATAAATGAAGTGCAAGAAAAGGAAGAAGGTGAATTACTGAAGAGATAAAATGTGCAGAGAAGCATACAAACACAACTGACAAAACTATCACTACTGAAAAACAAATAGACTCTGTCATATTGGATCAGTCAGTAACACATGAAGTGCAGGCAACTGATATCAATGAAAATAATCAAAGTGGAAGTAACAAGCAAAATGGTAATGTAACTGAAAAAGAAATTGAACCAACTGGAATCACAATATCAAAACTCGACAAAATATGGAGCAAATCACTTGAAACTCAGATAACACAATTAGTTTCCTCCATGCATGTAAATCAATCAAAAACTCCTTCACAACCCCATTACAATTTATCAATTCAAATACCTGGTTGGCCTCCCAGTCTTACAAAATCATCTACTGATTCTACCATCTTCCACTCAAACTCACAACCATCCACCCCCCCTAGCATGCCAAAAAGGAGGATCCAAACAAGATCAAGATCTCTGTCAGCTCAGAGAAGGGAAAACACCACCTCAACTCAATAATTATTTATGCATACAAAAATAGCAACATGGAATATAAGAGGAGCACATAGCAATCTGAAACTTGATCAAGTTAAGAATTATATCTCTGAGTATAACATCTGTCTTATTGGACTTCTTGAAACCAAGCTAAACCTTACACAATCCCAAAAAGCAGTCAACTATATAAATCCAAACTGGTCCATCCAGCATAATCTTGATGCTGCTGCTTATGGAAGAATTCTAGTCTTGTATAACCCTTCTGAACTAACTCTTACACCAATTCTGTTGTCTAGACAATCCACACATTTTCATGTGCTTCATTCCCAAACTCATAACTCATTCTACTTAACCATAGTGTATGCAGATAACTCAATCAACTCTAGAAATGCCTTTCTCAAAACTTTGCCACCTTTCAGACAAGCTTCACACCCTTGGTTGGTTTTGGGTGATTTCAACTCATGTTATGGATATAATGACAAGTTTGGTGGCAACCCTCTTACCACTAGAGAACTTGATCCTATCAACCAATCTGTAATTGATTCTGAATTATTATTAGTGAATAAATCAGGAGCCAAGTACTCATGGAACAATAGAAGTAGAAGTGGTGTTCGTACTTTTACCACTATTGACCATGCCTTTTGCAACTTACAAGCCCTTTCTCTTTGGCCTACTCTATCTATTTTCCTCCCTCAACCCATACTTTCTGACCACTCCCCACTTATATTGTTGCTTGGTAACCATTTGAGAAGAGAAAAGAGAAGTTTCAAATTTTTTAATGCTTGGGTTAAGCATGAGCACTTTCTTGAATTAGTTTCCCTTGTTAATGCAGATTTTTATTGCTATGGTAACCCTATGTTTAAGTTTTACAGGAAACTCAAGAAAATAAAGCAAGCTATTAAACAGTGGGCAACTACTACATTTGGTAATGGAAGCCTTCAGTCAACAAAACTCACACAACAACTGAAGACTATGCAAGACTACATGATGGAACATCCTATTGATGTACAAGCAGCTGATGAGGAAAGGAAATTATTTATGGAAGTAAATACTGCACTGCATATGGAAGCCAACATGAAGAGACAGCAACTTCACAAAAAATGGATTGATGAGGGTGACAAAAATACAAAGTTTTATCATGATTCAATTAAAGTAAAGCAAGCTAGAGAAAATATTCATAGTATAACTGATGACCAAGGCACTCTCCATTCAACACCTGATTCTGTTGACCTTGCTTTCATACAATATTTCTCTAAGCAATATGGGAATCATGATGGCTTTATACCTGATCTGGACTTAATTTCAAAAACTGCCTTACCAAGCATCACTAACCTGGAAGCATCAACTATTATAAGGCCTATCACTGATGAGGAAATCAAGTCAACACTATTCTCAATGAACAAACATTCATCAGGAGGCCCTGATGGATTAAATGTTGTCTTTTTTATAACCACATGGAGTATCCTTGGCAATGATTTTTGCAAGGCAATACACAATTTCTTTAACAAATGCAAAATTGTAGGTGAAATCAACTGTACAAACATTGCTCTAATCCCCAAGTGCTCTCCTGCTACTACTGTTAGTTCTTATAGGCATATTTCTTGTTGTAATGTGGTGTATAAGTGCATATCTAAAATTCTTGCAACCAGATTAGTGTCTGTGCTTCCTACTGTAGTCTCTAACAACCAATCTGCTTTTTTACCAAACAGGGACATTATTGATAACGTTCTCTTGGCACAAGAACTTCTCAAATGTTATAGTAAAAGCAATAGCCCCCCAGCAGCTGCTCTGAAAATTGATATATCAAAGGCATATGATTCAATACATTGGGAATCCATAGTCAGGATCATGGCAGTGATGGGTTTTCCTAAAACCTTTGTGTCTTGGATATATGTATGTATATCCACTCCATCATACTCTGTAGTAATTAATGGAAGGCCAGTTGGCAGCTTTAGAGGTAGTAAAGGAATAAGGCAAGGGGACCCTTTATCATCTTACTTGTTCTTGCTAGTCATGGAAGTTCTTACTGTTATCCTTAGAACTAGTTACTCCAATAAAATAATAAAGTATCACCCAAAGTGTACTCATCATCAAATTACATCCATCATGTTTGCTGATGATGTCATGATGTTCATTAAACCTGAGTTGCCTTCTTTGAATGGTATTAAGGATGCTTTGCAAACTTTTAACAAAATGACTGGCCTATCTATTAACCAAAACAAATCTTCTTTGCTTGTTTCTGGAATTAGTCTTGGTCAGGCAACTGAACTCCACCATCTGTCTGGATTCTCTGGCATGGAAAATGACATGAAGTATCTTGGTCTACCACTAATAACTAAAAGAATAACAAAGGTTGCCTGTTATCCATTATACCACAAAATTACCTCTGTAATGTCAGCTTGGGAGAATAGGTACTTAACACAAAGTGGCAGGCTAGTTCTTATTAAAACTATGGTATTCTCTTCTATTGTTTACTGGGCCAGAACTTTGCTTCTACCAGTTAAATTATTACAACTTGTTAGATCAGCAATGAATAGATTCTTTTGGACGGGAAGTATACACAACAGAAAATTAGTTCCTTGTGCTTTTTCCAAATTTGAAGCACCATTGAAGACTGGAGGACTGGGAGTATTAAATGTAAGGAAGTGGAACATTGCTGCTATTAGTAAACAGTTTGATGCAATCATAAATAGAAGAAGTAGTTTATGGGCTGAATGGACATGGCATTACAACATCAAGAACAGACAATTCTGGATTATGGAAATCCCACAACTGAGTAGCTGGACGTGGAGAAGCATGCTGAAGTACAGAGAAGTCTTTCTACCTATGATACAATATTCAGTCAATGCAAGTTCTGCTGTTAACTTTTGGAATGAACCATGGGTTAGAAATGGCCTAATCTTATCAAAATTGTGTTCCTATGAGCAAATTATACAAACTGGTATTCATATGAATGCTAATGCTAATGAGTTCTTACACAATGGTAAGATACAGTTACCACACTGTAGTAACCAATTTATACAGCAAATATGGACTGATATACAACAAGTTTCTGTCAGTGATATGCAAAGTAATAATGTGCAATGGCACAGCAAACCACACACTGTCAAAAAAGTATACAAATCCCTCACTGAAATTGTTCCCCTGCTAGCTGCTAAATGGTATGAAGTTATATGGACAAGTGACTCTGTTCCACAGGATAATCTTATGATGTGGAAGGTGCTTAACAATGCTTTACTTACTAGAAGTCTGTTGCACAAGTATGGGATGGCATATCCTATTCATTGCTTGTATTGTGAAATTGAAGAAGAAACTACTGAGCATCTATACTTTGATTGTCCTGCATTGCAAAATATATTAATTAAGATAGGTGGTCTCACAGGTACTAAACTTTTTAGTCGCACAACTATAATACAGTGGAGAATAATTTACAAAGCAACGAGATGGAGATCAGAGAAAAGCAGAGTAATGGCAGTTTGTTTGAAAATATATATGGCAGTGATATGGAGAGAGAGAAATTCCAGAGTATTTGAAAATGTAAGAAGAAATGAAAATGAATTATGGAATGAAGTCAAGTGCCGCACCTACAATCATTTGAGGAACTGTGCTTGCAATTTCTCCCAGTCTTTGATTCAAGTTTGGGTTTGATTGTGTTGTTTTTTTCATGTGTGTATTTTCTAGTTTTTTTTCTACCTATTGTTTTTACCTCTGTAGTTCTTTTTATTGTTGTTTGCAATAAAACTGGTAGGGGACCAGTTAACCCCGCTGGCTTTGCCAAATAAATGCATAGGAAATCTGGAATACTTTTGATGCAATATATGGTGCAAAAGTCAACAACAATGAGAAATCCTACATAATCGACTCAGTTAAAGAAACGTGCTTAACAAGATTGGCAAAAGGCAGCAGTGATGAAGATTCAATAGCCGATGAGATAAGTGAGTTTCCATTCAATGATTTAGTTCTCTTGTGCCGGAAATTAATTGAAAATAATAAAGCTCTTGAGTTGACAAATAATAAGTTGCAAAGGAAACAAGCTAAACTTCATTAGAAAAACAATGATTTGGAAACTGAGCTTAAAAATATTAAGAAAAATAAAAGTTCTAACTGCAAAAGTTGTTTGGACCATGAAAAAGAATTTTCCCGTTTTCATGAAAACTTTAAAAGGTTAGAAAACAAAATTTTAATGCGGGAAAAAAACAAAACTGAGTTGATTTGTAAAAATAACATTTTGCAAAAAGAGTTGGATAGCTTTAAGAAGTCAAAAATTTCTAAATATGCGATTTTTGAAAAGAAAATTAAATGAGATCAACGAAAACTTCAAAACTCTTGATAAAGAAAATGTTATTTTGAGAAAATTTGAAATTATTCAATTAAATCATAAGTTTGAAAAGGAGATTGAAGGAATCAAGGATTTTGAAAAAATTGAATTTAAAAAACTCCAACTTTTTGAAACTGAAATCCTAGAAATTGAGAATAAAATTAGAGAGCTTCAAAATGAAAATATGCAATCAAAAATGAATAATTTTGAAAAGATGGATAGTACCATTAGTTGTTGTTCGAAGCTAAAATGAAAATATTTTTTTTAAATCCAAACTTAATAAACTTGAGTTGGTTACTCGAAAAATTTTCACTAGAGATAAATCATTTAGTATACTCTTAGAAAATCAACTCTTTAAGAGTAAAAGGAATAGATTTGGATTTGCAAAAGTGTCCAAATATGAACAAACAACTAATAACACTGTTATGGGGAAAAGTGTGAAAATATCGGACATGGCAAGAATAATTGTCGGAATATATACGAACATAAAACTGTTAAGCAAATATGAATTCCAAAAGGTACGAATATAAATGGTTTGAAATTTAAACAAAATTGGATTCCCAAGGGTATAATTGTAGATACTAACGGTTTATTATATAGGCAAATTTGGTTACCAAAGAGTTCAATAATAATAATAATAGTGGTCCAACATCCTTAGTTAGACCACTTGCCTTCTTCAAAATTTAGACACACAAGTGGGCTAAGGAATGACTTTGATGGAGATAGATTTCGAGTTGTTCTAAGTGAATGATAACTAAAATTTAAATGTTCTTTAGCCTATAAATTTTAGATGGAGATCATCGCATTTTGGATATCACGACATCAAAGGAAAGTGAGGTATGACCTCTAAACTCAATTTTGTTCACATATTGTTAATTATGTTTTGATCAACATTTTTGAAGTATTTTTGTCATATCTTGAACATCTCAACTTTGATTTATTCTTGAAATTCTAGAAAACTAACTGATAATGCTACAACTATTCTATTCTTTAGTGATTCACTTTGGAATAACAAGAAAAACTACTTAGACGAATTTTTCTAAATATGTATTTTGCTCAATTTAGATTACCTTACTTGTGCTTGATATAAATGGACGTGCTGAAAAATTTAAGTGTTGAGGAGTACACGTTCTTCTTATATACCACTATATATCACCATGAATATCTCAAACACAAGTGGTATCTAGTATCATCTCATGGTTGCAATTATTTGATTATTTATATTGATTTTCAACTTGAAGTATTTGATTTTCACTTATTTTAACTTTAGAAATGATATCTATCTATGTTAACCTTGAGTTAAAGGGGAATTCAGATACAGGTTACACTGGTAGCCTAGTTGATAGAAAAAGTATTAGTGGAACGATTTTTATGTTGAGACATTCATAAGTTGCATCACATTTTTAGAGAGAATATTTGTATATTCTTCATTTCAACCGATTCTCAATTAGCAGACATTTTTCATATAAAACCCCTTCCAGAATGTCATTTTTGTTGACCTTGTTTCAGATTAGTCATTTTAGAAATTTTAATTTTATAATTATTTTTGAATTTGATCTTAAATGAATCATTAACTAATTTGACTCCCTACTGTCGAAAAGATAAATAGTGGTTGAAAAAGTGACGAGTGTTGATATTACTCATATATTATGACTTGACATAGTATATGTAGTAAATTTCTTTAAAAATTTAAACAATATTTGTAATAACTTTTGATGGGTAAAAATTCCATGACCATCTCTATTTCTATCATATTTCTATCGACCATCACTCATCAAAATCCAATATAGTATGTCAATATGTGGTATTTTAAACGGGAAATTATTCGTTTTCATTTTTTTTATTTTTTTCATAAAAGCATCCAAAGTATTCACTCTCATTTAAAAGTCCTCACGGTTATGCATGAGTGAATTACTTGGAATATTTGTATATGTGCTTTCATGCTCATTTAAAATTCCTCACGGTTATGCATGTATGGAACACATATCAATATTGATTATTAAACAGACAAGTTGACTCGAATACCATTTAAAAGTCCTTACAGTTATGCGTGGTTAGAAGATGCTTGAATTCATTTTTTGTATTTTTAATTTTTTTTGGAATACTGCTAATCTCATTTAAAAGTCCTAACGGTTAGGTATGGTTAGTAGATATTCCAATTCTTGTTATATATGTATATATATATATACACCACAAATAGACACAGCTATATGGTTTTATATGCCAACATCATCCCTATCATTCTAAAGTGGAGTATGCGCTTAACAGAATATTTATGATTTTTGTTTGATTTTTTTTATTGAAATTTAATATTTGTACTCGATTGGGTATTTATATTGTATTAATGTCTATCACTTTAACTTTATTTTTGTAACACTATTACTCTTTTGCTAATAACAAAGGGGGTTGAAATGTTTTCCAATATAGAAAGTTGAAATGGTTTTGGAATTATATATTTTTAAAGATAATTTTGAAGTGAATATTTGGAAAGTGATTTAATTAATAAAATTTTAAATAAAAGGGCCTAGTGATTGCTTATGATGCTAAATATTTATTTGTTTTCTTTGTTAGATAAATAATCGACTATCGAATTTGACCATTTTAGTTCCTCAACTTGATGTGGGAACTATTTAGTTGTACACTTAGTATGTAGCCATCTATGTAGGACTGATTATCGTTTGTGTTGAGGATGTTGACTCGTGTAGTGCGGAGTATTACTCCAATCTATCAAGCTTCCTTCCTGGCCGAAGGATAGCAAGTTGAAAGTTAGAGACGTGATAAGTCTATGAGACTTAGTTTCCGTGTGAGGTTGGCAAATGCTTTTGCATTGTTGGTACGAGGAGATAGGGATCGATTTATTCGAAACCACTTCGAACCACATTTATGCGACAATTGTGCAGGTTGTTTGTGATGATATTGATATTTAGAATTTTCATAGTGGAGGACTACTTGTTGATCGTTTGGGGTTAAAATCCTAATATACATCCAGTAATAGTAGTCTTCGTTATGAAATATCCCATGCAAGGACTATTCGCTACTAATCCTAGGGATTTTCCGACAGGATGTGGTCGGAAAGTACCTTCGGTTTGTCCTGTTCCTGGACAACTTGTATGGGCGTTTGTCTAACATTGCATTTTTAAAGATTACATACATTGGTTTTTACAAACGTACATCAATAGTGGCAGAGAAGGCAATTTCTCTTAGCTTAACACCCTCCTTAAGATATACGAGCTCAAGAGTTGTATTTTTATGGAAGGAAATTAGTAGTCAACGAAAATGGCCGTGTGGTATTCAAAGTGATGTGATATATGAAAGGTAATCGTTACCTCAGGCCTCGTCAACCGGAAATGACCAAAACCGGGTTAGATGTAGAAAGGTTAAGTAGGTCATTCCCAATTAGGACATGATCATCCTCTTCTAGATATATTTCTTCCCGCTATGACTTTCGAGATGTAAATTATTGTTGTTTGTATGCAATGAGGGCCCTCAAAAAAGGTCGGTAACAATCAGGAGATGACATATTCGGTACAACCTAGTTATAGAGGTAGGTCGGTCTTGTGTTGGTAGAGGGCAGATGTTCTGTTCCTCGGGACATCTATCTAGAGGTGTACCCATCGAAAAATAGTCCCTTCACCTGGCTATTTGTGTGGAAATCCAAACTCCGCTACGTGCCTGTTGTTTTAATTGTATTACCCATTTTGGGCTATATGCTGGAATTTAATCAATATAACAATTTCGGCTATGATTAATATTATTTGTATACTAGATACTATTATAATATAAGAGAATTTGATATCAAATGTTTAAGTTATCGTAAGGTAAAAACATGTCCGTGCTTATGTGTGGGTGTGTCTTACGAGATACTTTGTTTTGAAAAGGAAAAGTTTAATAGTTTAATAAATTCAGTTGAGTGTGTTTTCTCACGCTGGTTTACCAGACTGATCTGGGTGTTCTTCCCTTTCAATGCTCGGGTCAAACAGAGTAAATTTACAGGTTCAGTTTTTGTGCTTTTGGAGCTTCAGCAGGGGAGTTGGAGATCTTCATTTTCATATATACGTATCTATCTATTATCTGCTGCTTAGTTGTTGTATATTATTGGCAATTGTAAGGACATGTTATCATAACTGTCCAGGTTGATAACTAGTGATTGAATGTTGAACTCTGATTGATGTATGTATATACGGTTTTTGTTTTGTAAAGATCATTGATATGATATTGTACGTTATTCCACTGCGATGTTTGTTTTTTCTTCTCTCTTTCTTCTCTTCTCTCCTTCTCTTCTTTTCTTTCTCCCGATTTTCCGTCAGTCTGTGCTTTTTGGGTCGGACATGTGTTGTTTATTATCGATTCAAAGGGCATAGATTTGCGGGTCGTTACAAAAGCCCATTCCATGTTTATGTCCTGCGTGGTCTTATGAGATACCCTTTTGTTTTCAAAACGCGTATTTTGAGTTCTCACACCATTCACATGACTGACCCGGAGTTTATTTTCCTTATCCTTAAACTCTAGGTGTCCTAATTTACCCCAGGCAGCCTAGTAGTCAGGTTTAGCTTAGAAGAAGCTGGATGGAGCTCGAAGAATGGAGTTAGATGATTTTCTGAAATTTTTTATCTATTTCCACCACACTCTTGTACTATATTAATCCGCTAATTTATAAGGAAAGGAATTTATAACTGTCCATGTTTAACTCTGATAGATGTATTTTGATTTCCGCTATAAATATTATTATTGAAATAACATATGTGAGATTCTATTCGGTCTTTATTTTTCTTTCTTACCCTTGAGAATCCGCTTCTCCAGCACTTGGATTATGGCACGTGAATACCGAGGATGTATTAGCGTTGCTTTTTGGGAGTCGAAGAAACGGGCCATTACATTTGGTTTCAAAGCATAGGTTGAGCGAACACATGAGCCTGATAGAGGTAAAAGTCTCATCAAATATTGGGTTAGTAATACCCTAGGATGAGTAACTCATTAGAGATGGGCTTAGTAACACCTAGAATGAGTTTGAGAGTATTATATATGAGCATGTATTTGTTAATGATATATACAAATGATTTGGCTTTGAAAATTGGTAAATGAAATAATTTTACCAATGATTATATTTTGAATATAAAGAATAGTTTTCAGGTAATATAGTTATTTGATTAAGGAAAGGATAATACTCGTATATCATTATCAATTGATCAGTTGTATAATTTAAAAAATTTAAGTACGAACACCTCGTGAATTTAGTTTCACAATTTGACTATGGGGTATTCAATAAGTAATAAATGTTTAATAAAGTAATTTTTTTTAAGATAAATAAATCTTATGAATATATTTTATATAAGTGATTTTATAAACTGGATTTATAATACAAGCTTTATGAAGGAATTTTTGAGAATTTAAATTTTGATATTTTTGAAAGGAATTTCAAATGATATTTGGAGAAGTAATAATAATATTATTATTTCAAAAGATGGGATTTTGAAAAAAAAAATATGTTATGATTATTTCAAAAGATGGGTATGCTTTAATCTCTAAAAGGAATGGTTAAAGTTAATAATGAATTGTTTTGGGTTCGTAGTAAATGATGTTTTAACAACATTTGTTTTTAAACCCTTGAATGACACTTTGGAAGAAATCTTATGAGTATATTTAGATCTTTAATAATGGGATTTTAAAGATAATAACAAGAATTAGAGTCTTTTATAAAAAGATGAAAATATTATGATTAACAAGAAAAAGAGAAGTTCATTATAACAACTTTTTGGTACTAATTGTTTTAATCTCTTTGAAAAGGTAAGAATTTTTTTATTAATTATGAATATACTTGAAGCAACTGAATAAGTATAGGAATGTTTTTATAAATTGAAGCTGTAAAAGTAAAGAGAATATTTATGTATAAAGAAATTTAATCAACAAAGGAATGTTAATTGATAAAGAAACTTTTTAACTAAATAAAGATGTTTTCATATTTGATATTAGTTAAGAAAGTTTATGATAATTTATCAATTTAATGAATTATTTTGAAAATGAGTTTTTAAGAAAGATAAATTTAGAAATGTATGATAATAAAAAGATTATGTAATACAAAGAAATATCTTTGTAAAAAGTGTTTAAATTAAGAAATTATTTAAGAATATATTTTATAAAAGTATATTTTATAAACTAAAGTGTGATTAGCAAAAATAAAATGATATTGGAGAAAGATGGACATCCTAATGTTTTGAAAAAATTATAAATGGGAAAGTTATGTAATATAAAATAAGTTTGGAATTAAATTTATAAGGAGATTTATTAACAAAGAAACTTTAAAGGAATTTTGTAATAAGAATTATAATGGTTTAATTCCAAATAAATGATAATCAACTTCCTTTGGAAAAAAAAGATAGATATGTTTTTGTGAATAAATATTTGACAAAATAAAAAGGTAAAGTGGTTATTTATAGAGAAGTATCTTTATCAAAGTTTGAATAAAAGATGAAAGTTTTATGAAATATTTTCATAAGAATTTTGGGAAGGTTAATAAATACATATGAAGTATATGGATTGTTTCATCGCACGGATCTAAGATTCGAGTATAGAACTTCAGCATGTCTTGACACTTATCTGAAAAAGGATTTATCGCTCGATTCTTGATGAAGAATATTGATAAGGGTTTATGGTTATATGTTTGAATTTTCTATCACAGTTGAGAGCTATGCAAGGAGAACTAAAGTTTTGATCCGAAAGCCTGATCAGAGTCCGCAGTAAAGGATGGGGGATCAATATTGGAAATAAGTTGTGAATTCGAATAACAGATATTGTGTACAAGTGATCTATATACATCATATGGGTATAAGTTTAAAAATAAATATTTTGGGCAAAACCTTTGAGTTTTTGTTTTGGTTAATTTCGGGGACGAAATTCTTTTAAGGGGAAAAATCTGTAACGACCCTCAAATTTCCCACTTTGATAAATTATATTTATTTTTGAATTTATTTAAATAAAAGGTTGATAATTCAAATAATATTGTTTTGATTGATAATAAGTAATAGTAATTTTATTTTGAACAAAATATTTACAAAAATATTTTCCTCGAAATCTAAATTAATAAAATGTATGAAAATGGTTTTTGCAATAACCAGCCCTATAATCGTAAAACATCATGCATGGAGCTGGATACGTACACTTATTTTAATAATTAAATAAGAATATGAAATAAAATAAATTGATTTCCTTTTGAAAGTAAAATGTATATTTGACATTGTTAATAATGCCCTTAAATATAATAATTGATTTATTAAATTAAATTCAGATATAATGATTAAATAATTATTGTAATTATTCAAATAATGGTTTTAAAAAGGTTATAATTCATTTTGAATAGTTATAAAGTGATAATAAATCATTTATAATAGTTTTATAAAGAGATATAATTGATTTGAAAATATAAGGAAAACTCGATATCGCATAATAGCGATTTATATAAATCATTGTTAATATAAATTTATATGGTTTTATAAATCAAATATGATAATTTTAATTCATCTAAAATGATAAGAAATTTATTTTGATATTTTGTTTACAAATATATGTACGTTAAAGTATAAGTAAAAATGTGACCGGAATCTTTCTTCGATTGGCAACGGTTTTTCAAATGAAAGTCGTTCGGAATCGATGCAACGTTGTTATATGTCATGTACACATATGTAAGATAAAATGCATCCACTAACATGCACATGAACATAGGCAATACATACTTATATACTTATACACTTACAAATACACACATAACACAAAAATCAAAGATATTTTGTATAAAGCTTCTTCCTTAAGCTTTCATTAGTAGACTTGTGCATACATGAAGTAGATGGAAGTGATGGGCACATGTGGAAAAGGCTTTTGCTGGATTAGGAAGGAGGGGAGGTGTATTGGAGAAGCCATGAAGTGATGATGTGTGTATGGATTTCTTTGCACTCTTCCTTTGGGTATAAATAGCTCACCCTCTGATCACAGTTTTTAACTTTCTTCAATCTAGCCTAACTTCCTCAGTGGCTACAACGTTCTCATAGACCACTTCTCATAGACCACTTCTCATAAAAGGTTGATAATGAGGGAATTAATTTTTTGAAACCCTTTAAATTTTCAGTGGCTACAACATTCTCATAGACCACTTCTTCCCATTTAAAAGTTAGTTATGCTCAAAACTCCATTTTCTCCAAAGCATTTTCGAACCTTGTTTTAATGGTCGAAAATATATCTTTCCATTCGAGTATAACTCTTCCAAATCAGTTCCAAATGAGATAAATACTTTCTTAAAACCATGTGAAATTCTAGTGGCTAAAACTTTCATGTTTAGCACTTCTACTAGTTTTGAGTCTAACTAGGTCAAAATACCACTTTTTTACGGTGCATTTTGGGCTTTTTTTTAACGAGTCTGAGAATACCTCTTCTTCTCCTGTCCATAACTTTCTAATAAATAATCCAAATTAGATGATTCTTTTATTGCAACCGTAGATAAAATCATTTTCTACAACTTTTATGTTGACTACATTTCCAAATTTAGTGAGTTGAGTGTCCAAAAACCCGAGGAAATATGACTTATTTTTAGGTCTAGTTTTGGTACATTCAATGATAATCCAAAGTCCTACACCTCATTCCCAATGCTTGGTCGAGCACTACTTTTGTCTTGGAATGGCCAAGCACACTAGAAGGCAAGGTGTTGGAGTTCGTGAGCTTGGATCGCGTGTTAGTGAAGCTGTAGCCTTTTTCCGATAGGGAATCATGGTGAGAACTCCTAATTTATTATACTATATATTGGATGATGATATGTTGTTTGAAAATGGATGTTCAATATGTTTTGATCATCAATTTTGGTTGTTTTCGTATGAATGTTGAATATATATGCAAGTCATGAATATACACATTGATAAACACAAATGAAACCACTTTCCTTGAATTAATGAGATGGTGTATATGGAAGTGTTAAACCTCTTAAAAATGGTTTAAAGTGTATTTGAAATGTTTTATAAACATTTAAAAGTATTATGGTAAAGGTTGAAAAGAAATGAGAAATTTAGTTAAAATTAAGTGCGTTGCGTATCTGCAATCCGCGATTTCGTGCTATAGAAGTCAAATAAGTGTAAAAGTTGGAATATAGCTCGGAATTCTTCGTGATAAGAATTTTCCATACTATTATATCCATAGTTTTCCAAGAAGAAAGAAAATCAAGATTTCGACAAGTAGGTTTTGAAATATGAGTAAAACAAGTTTGTGAAAAATCCCGATTTGGCAGTCCGAAATCCAAAACTGGATTTCTTTGAGAATGATGTTTTAAATTGTTTAAAAATATGGAATAAATCTTATAAATCTTTTAAAATGTTTTAAAAGCGAATTGAGTAATAAAAATGAATTTCCAAATAATCAAAAAGTCGTTTTGATCAATTTAGCTTGAAATGCACTTTCAACAACACTTTTCTGCAGCACTTTTCTATAACTTTTGAAGTATAGTTTTAAACTTAACGATTCTTATCCAAATCTTTGGTAAATATTTTCAAATGGATAATTAAGTGTTTTGATACTGATTTGGAGGTTGTCTATATTATTGATGAAGTTCAAATAAATGATTTGAAGAAAAGCTATTATAAATAAGTGGTTTAATCCTTGTTCTAAAAGCCGACGGGTAGACTGGATTTTTCTATTCGTGAGATCCGAATGTGAGGTGCTTAAACTAAGGCAATGTTCAGGAACATCCAATGCCCTGGCTCTCCTAGCCTCTTCCCTGGGAGAGGGATAAATAAGGTCGAAATGTCGGAAAAGAGTTAAGTATAAAAGTTTAATTTTTAAGTTAAATACAACTTGATTTTATGGAGATGGTCTTCTTGTACTCGGTGTTAAAGCCGAAGAGGGAACTTGTACTATTAGTGGAATTTAAAAGGTGATTTCACCGTTATTCCGTCCATAGTATTTGTTGAATATGGGGAATGAAATGGAGTAGAATTAGATAATTTCTATAGATTCTGCTCACTTAATATTTACTGGTTTTGGATCAATATCGTAGATAACATGGTTTCAACTTAATCAAAAATATGAGTTTTAAACTAAGAAATCTTTGTTAAGGTTTAAATGAGATGAGTTGGAATTAATTTAATCCTATACTTAAAATCTATTATTTTGGATTTGTTGTAAACAATGTCTTGAATAACATTGTTTTTGATCCATGTTGAAAGTTATGATTTGGAAACCTTTGTTAAGATTTAAATGAAATGATTTTGGGAATATTTTCCTAAGTATAAAAGAAATGGCTTCGAATTAGCCCAAGTTTAAAAAGGATTTTAAGTAATCAAAGATTTGATGAGAGAGATTTGATAATTCCGTATATACCGGAATGAATGTTTTAGAAATATAATTCTCCAAGGCAGCTTTTTGATAAAAAGAGCTTAATCAATTAAAGAATGATTCCCTATTCACAAAACCTCCTTTTATCCATGATTGGATCGAAGGAACCGGGGATGGATTTGGGGTAATTCCTATCCGAAAACCACTTCAAACCAATGTATGCGTTTGAAAATATATGAAGACTTGGTAAAGAAAATGAAGGATGATGACCAAGTATTTTCGAGATGAAAGGACTGCTTGTTGATAATTCTGCTTAGCACCCAAATACTAAAGTAGCATTGATCCTTTCATTTTTGAAATTCTTTGGGTTGCAAGGACTTTTCGCTACTAAACCTAGGCTTAATTCCTGACAAAATGTGGTTGGAGAGTTCTTTTGGTTTCGCTCAATCCCAGAATGAACTTATATGGATGGATGTCTGACACTTCATTTTTGAGATTTCATCGTTGACTTTTATAAACGTACATCTGTTTGGTGGCGGAGAAGGCAACTTCTATTAGCTTAAAACACTTCTTTGAGACGTATGAGCTTGGAGGTTGTATGTTTGTGGAAGTCAATAAGTGATTGATAGAATGATAGTGTGGCATTCAAAGGAAAATGATGTGCTATGTGAAAGGTAATCGTTACCTTAGACCTCACACCCGAAAATAACAAAAACATGATAGATGTGGCAAGGCTTTGTGGTTCGCAACCATTGGGGTATGACCATTCCCTTCTAGAAATATTTCTTCCCGCTAAGACGTTGGGGATGTAAATTAGTGTGGATATATGGAAATCGAATGCTCGGAAAGGTCGGTAACGACTAGGGTGATGACATATTCAGTACTATCTCGGAAGAGGTAGGCCAGTCTTGTGTTGGTAGAGCACCATCTATTGGGCCTCGGTACATTCCTCTAGAGATGTACTACCGGAAGGTAGTCCCTTTACTTGGTCATTTCTATGGAATCCATTATCCAGTAATTTCCTACCATTTTGTTTACAGAGCCTAGTATGCTGGAATTTAATAATGGTAAAATTTCGGTTAAGATTAATAAGTTTACTTGCAAATGTTTTTAAAGATATGTCATTAAAAATAATATCAAATATTTTGACATAGAATGTTTTGGTTGTCATAAGGAAACAACGCGTTCTGTGTTTATGTGCGGCGTGGTCTTATGAGATACCCTTTCGTTTCCAAAACGCATATTTTGAGTTCTCACACCAGTCCCATGACTGACCTGGAGTTTTTTTTCATATCCTTACACTCTGGGTGCCCTAATTTTCCCCGGCCAGCCTAGTAGCAGGTTTAGCTCAGAAGAGGCTGGATGGAGCACGAAGCATGTAGTCATAAGATTTTATGAAGATTTTTATCTATTTCCACCATACTCTTACACTATAGTATTCCGTAAATTTGTAAGGACTTGAATTTATAACTGTCCCCGTTTAACTCTGATAAATGTATTTTGATTTTAGCTGTAAATATTATTTGTTGAAATAACATGTGTGAGATTTTTTTCTATCTTTATTTTTCTTTCTTACCCTTAAGAATCCGCTTCTCCAGCACTTGGATTTATGGCATGTGAATACCAAGAATGTATTAGTATTGATTTCTAGGAATCGAAGAAATGGGCCATTACATTAGAAGTGAATGGGTTTTTATTAATGTCCTCTAGACCCTGATCCGGGGGACTTCCTCTAACTATTTTTCTTACCAATTCAGCAATTCAATTTCCACCATCCAATGAAGGTGCTCGTCCAAAAGCGATATTCAGTCCCCTACTCCTGTAGGGGAATTCCAGCACATACTTTGGCACTACACATTAGCGTTCTATCTTGATCCTCTAGTTTCATTCTATCCTTTGTTCCTATGGGGTAGATCTGGCACATATTCCTTCACTTGTTGTGCATCCATATTTTGATTCGTGTTTCTAAGTCCAACATCATTTTTTTAATAATATTCCAGCATATTTCAAGCTCATACTATCATTGCCCTACGAGTATGGTTCTCTCAGTACCGATTTGATCTGGGTCAGTGCCGAGATGTTCAGTTAGTGGGGAAATTGTTCCAGTTTCCTCTATCTAATCCTAGATGCTCCTACATTGGCTCCTTGTCCTTGATTCTAAATTACAGCAACTCTAGCTAGTCCTTATGGTCCCATCCTTTAGAAGAATCCTTCAAGTATTTCATGTTATTTAGTTATCACTCCATCCTGCATCTCCTTCATCATTCTCTCTATCTCCTCTTTGGTTATGTAGATAGATTGATAAGAATTTGAGGACACCTCCTGGCTGCCCCCAGGTTCTGGTTGGCTTGCTTCGGTTTTAAAACTTGTATTAGGCCTCTTCATCTTCTCTAAATATCTGATTTAGGCTTCAATTATTCAGATCTATCTTTATTAATTCTCAGTGAAAGCACCAAAATGTTAACCCAAAAAATGGATTAACACCTAGAATAAACATAAAAGCCCTAGTTCAGATTAAATAAATAGAAAATTAGTAAAGAAGACACAGTTTTTATAGTGGTTCGACGTAATCTCTGGCCTACGTCCACTTTAATCTTTTATTAGTTGTTCTATCCGCATTACAACCAATTATCTTAGATCTGGCCACAATCTAGTGGATCTATGATTCCCAGTGATGTTTATAGAGTGTTTGAGAGTCACTAGTACTAAGGACTTGGTGATTTAAGTCCTAGAACAGCAAAAAGTTATTTCCTAGGTGACTTTAAAAGGGGAAAGGTTAGAAGTGAAGAAGTAGAAGAGTTTCCGTCCCTAGAGAATTCAAATCCTTTTTGGTTGCTCTATGGCTTATATTTATAGGGGTAGCAATCGTATTAGGCTAGAAGTTGAGTTGGAGCAGAGTCAAAATGTCAGTCTGAAGGAGTGTGAGAAGTTGCAAGATCTCGTGAATTGAACAAACATGTCAGTATCGACCTCTTCATGTTGGTGCTGACATATGTGCTTGGCTCTAACTACATTGAGCTCTTTTGTTCTCCTTTTTTTACTACTTTTTGAGATGCCCCAAGTTGTTTACATTGATCGTTGGTCGTCCAAAACAAGTCGATTCGTACTTCTCCCCAAAACAGCCTGGTATTAGCCATTTTGCCTGAGAAGTCAGTAGTGACTTTTTTCTTCATCTCAAAATTACTTGTATGCTTTTGCAACACTCTTCTAATTCCATATGGAGGTGTCCCAAGAAGTCACAACGTTTAAGGAGTTGCCAAAAACATATCAGTTTACCTCTCTTCATGTTGGTACCGACATGTGTGGTTAGCCTATTTTCGATTGATTTTTTTGAAGATGTTTCTTTGCCCCATCTAAGAGTGATTTCCCATTTTCAAATCGTTTCATCGTCATTTTAATCTTCTAAGTCCAGTTGAAATTTGCTACACTATAAAGCAGGTTAACACCATCCACAGCTTATTCTAGTTGATCTAAAATACAATTCAACTAAGCTGACCCACAAATTATTTTTTAAGTTAATCCGCATGTGAATTAAAATAAGCTATTCTGATTTTTATTCTTTTCTTCACTCTTTTAATTTGCTATGTATAATTCTATTCTCGTACTAGTGGAATACCAAATCCGTACATTAGATCACAACTTTCTTGCATATATAAAAACTCAAATCCATACTCTATCTAATGTGACTATAATAAATATAGAAGTTTCGGGACCATTCATATATCCTTATAAGCTGGAATTATTTTCATATTTGAACTCTCATAAAGCACTAAAAGAATCAAAAGATCTAAAGCCATCTACATCTCCTAATCAGCTTCATTCAATTTCAAACCAAATTCTACTAAAGGTTCATAAGATATTATACCCTTAAATCCTTTAAAAAGGCTTATTTCTCCTGATGGTTCAGATGATTCAAAAATTTGCACACTTCAATCATCTTCAAAATACATTTCCAACAAAGAAGAAGAAGAACCGACATAATTTTCTTTCCAAGATCTATCACATTGTTTAGCTATATGGGGAAGTGAGGAAGTTATTCACTTTGACTCTATATATAGCAACTTAGCTAAATTTACTAATGTTAAAATAGTAACAATTGAACTTGCCTATTTTTTCATTGAAAAATCTATAGGTTTTGATAGTATCTTCGAATAAACACGATTGGTTAATTAGGAAAAGGGTTGGTTTTCCTATTAGTTTAAAATTTTATTTGTAATACAAATAGACAGCTACAAACTAGTTTGAACATACAAAATGACAATAAAAAGGAATGACAAAAATGAAAGATTAAATACTTTCACTAAAAGCAATATGACAATATAATATAGTGAATAGAAATACTACAATTTGATACCGAGACAATAATCCAGGTTTGATTGTTGAAAGAGGGTAGAGATCAAAGGTGTAGGCTGGTAGAACTAGAGCACATGTTACTACATTTCCAAGGTTTTTAAACCCCACCATAACATTAGTCTACCGAATCCTTGCATATATGTATATTTCCAAGGTTCTTCAAACCTTTTTGTTCCATGCATTCTTGCATATACATATATTACCATAAACAATAAATTGTAACTTATTACTTACTACAAACGGGCTATGCTGGTCATGCTTTGTATATCAACTGCGAACCCGAACTATATACGGTTAGACTTTATATCCATACAAACATTTATTTATATGGCAGACAACATTTTCTGTCACTACTTCGTTATAATTTTTTTACTGCTCATGCAGACTATCTTGATGCTTTTTTGTTTTCTACCTAAGTTTGCTAATTTTGCTAGACCATTACTATTACTTCAATTTCACAACTGTACATACTTTATTTGTTCTCTTCTAAATCATATATAAACACAACTACAAATCATTATGTGGACAATATATAAACTTTAATATCCAAATTGCAGTTAACTTTAGATGGTTTCTTTCTGGTAATTTATTTTTTATTTTTTTGGCTTGGAATTATTAACTTTAAATGGTTTCTTTCTGGCAATTTGATTATTCTTTCCTCCTCCATCTATGAATATTCAAATGCAGATTTATCACACTTTGTAGTATTATTTTTTTGTGGTTATCTTTAGTTCTAGGTCTTCCTCTTAGTTCTTTATTATTTGAAGGAGGCTCCATATTTGTACTTTTGGGATAGTTAATCTGAAATAAAAATGTTTATAGTACTTTAATTTTCTATCAAGAACATGACTGGAAAAAATGTTCAGTAAGTTTCCAAAGCATGCCTCTTTTATTACTTTAACATTTTTAGTTGCTGCTCCTCGGCGAAGTGGTTGAATTTATGTAAAAAAGTGGAAATTTCCAATGTAGGATCAAGTGAATTTTCAACATCATCAATAATATCATTTAGTTTTCTCCAAAAAGGAAGGATGGAAGATAATAAGATCAAACTATATTCTTGTATTAATTGTACGATCTTATATACACACGAAGACTATATGTGTATTTAAGTGTGCAACCACACTTTGCAAAATCCAAACCAACATATTTTAAATTTTCATTTCCTCAATAATAAAATCTAATGCTTGGTGAGATACAAATCCTCGTAGATTGTTGATAAATGTTGTATAATGGTTTTGAAAAATACCATTTAAAGATTTACAAAGAGAAGCTCTTACGGCCACATGTTGTTTCATCGCCAGTCTGTCAATCATCACCAAATTTTGCACAAACTTACCTTGAGATGAAGCCAAAATCTCTTCAGTGATGAATGTTGTTTTTGCACCTTATTAGCTGTCGGATTTCCAAAATGTCTCAAATTGTTAGTCTATGATGTGACAAATTTTACTTTGAATGGCTTCATCCAGTTAGCTTCAATATAAACTAGTAGTCTAGTGTATTTTTCATTTTTCATTTTTCATTTTAAAGCGTTTCCATGCTTTATTGAATGACTACTCGGTTGAAGAATCAATTAGTATATGAAATTCTCGAATGAAACTATTCCACTTCTCTGTTGTTTCGAAGTACTGTTTACTTTCACTACAAGAAAATATGTTATTAATAATGTCTTTAATAACGCGTTATTCTAAAGCGTTATTTTTTACACTTAATTATTTTTTTTAACCCATTTTGTTTTGTACCATGCTGTGTAATGCTCTTGGCTCTAAAATTTTCATCTGCTTTCCAAAATTACAGTCAACTGGTTTCATCTCCCTCCCAAAAACACTTAACCATTTTCGTATCCTTCCTAAAATAACACTAACAATTTTTATCTCCAACGAAATAACCCTAATCGAAAAGTTCGATCTTAGCAGCCGTTCTCCTCCACTTCAACAGTTTGCTCTTCAACAGTCAACTCAACGTTATCTGAGACCCTAATCTATGATCTTCAATTTCTCTATTCATCAATATTTACCAGATTCGAAATCCAGTGACATATATTCAAAGGTATATTATAAAACATGATAGCTTATAAATGATTTCGCTCTTTATCAATCTCCGCCCATAGTCTAGAAAAATTCGTTTGATATTTTTGTTTATGAGTTGCATGTTTGTTTTTCTATAAAATGTTTAGAAATTTATTTTAGATGTCTTCTATGCAAATAGATAAATAGAATTAATATTTTTTTGACTTGCTAAAATGGTTTAGTGGGAAAAGTGATAAAAACAATAATTGTATTTCAATATATTTTAATGGATATTTGTTGCAGAAATAGTGAGTGATTGTCTGATTGATTGTCGTATGAGTAATCAATAGAAACAAGGACCAAGATTTTGAGATAGACATTTGATTATTATTTTAAAGAATGAAGATATCACTTTTTTGATTGTTAGCTGCTTCAGACATTTGATTATTAGTTTAATCGATATATTTATCAACTATTTTTTGAGCACAACCTAAAGCGATCTATTACAAATAAAAAAAGATTGTTCAGTGTACTTTTTATTATGAAATCTTGATCATGACATAAATTTTATTGGGTATAAATTTTGTTAACTTCGGCACCCAATTTCTCTACAATATTGTTTTTTTTATTTTTGAATTTTATTAAAGATAAACTAAGTGAATGCACCACTCATTAAAATCAAAATTAGTAAAGTTTCAATCAAAACTAATTGAGTTTGCTACTGCATGTAGTTATTATTTTTATAGCTATTATGTACAAATTTTATTTATATTAGACTGTGTGGCGACCACTTATTTTCATCCATGCTCTACGTGAAGTCTATAGACATTCTTCATGCTCCCACCTTTCCTCCCCCATTTTAGCTAATTAGAAGCATTCAATGAGAAAATGTAGATGACAAGGATATTATTGTTGTTTGCCTACACAATTGTCAAAAAAATGATTGTGTAACCCTCCGTGTTATGGCATAGTCAATCCCATATTAACCTCTACACTATATTTTATTCTAATTGCAGTTCATGGGCATAAATGTAATTGTTTGTGTCATAACAAGGCAACTCTCCATGTTATGATACAGGCCCAGATTTTCCTTTATTTTCTATCTACATTTGCATCAAGTAAATTAATGTTTAAGTAGCGAGGTTGTTTACAGAGCTGCTGTGACGACCTGGATTTTTGGACCAATCAAAATTGTCGAAAAATCCGTCCGTTCTAAATCTTTAAACGAAAACTACCATATTAACGTACAATATTTGATAAATATTCAACAGTATTTAATGTATAGGATACAAATTCAATTATACAGGTTATCAGAGTAATCAATTTAATCTAATATGTGTGCTTTAGTGCATACCAAATACAGATGAAAATACCTAACACTTCACAACTCTGATGAGAGAGACAACAATAGAGATTTCTACAAACTCAATAAACATGTCAGATGCGGAATAAAATAGTAAGCAGAAAAAAGATATCAACACATGATAAATAGCAAACAACAAATAAAAAAATATGTACTATTATTGGGGCTGCATAACTACCACTTATGACTGCCTACATACCCCTATCTAATTGAGTACCCAATTAGGTACAGAATCAAGCCAACGTAGTTCTACTACCATAAATAGGACTCCATGGGAGCCTACAATGCACAAACAAATATGTAAATACCAAACTACGTAGCATACATCATGCAAATATAGGTTCCAAAATCTACCCACTTAGCTTAATCCCCACCCATAGGTTTTCTGAAATCCAATTGACTTTATTAGTTTCAAAATATAATCATTTTTGAACATATTTTCTTTGAACCATACTCCTGATATTTATTTCAAAACCTTTGAAATAATATATATATATATACATCTTTTGTATCAAATTATACTTTACTTTGGAATTTTAAAACAAATCACTTCTAAAATATTTATTTGGAAATCTCAAAATCCTACTATAAAAGCATATCAAAGTATATGCAACTAGATCAGAGGTTTCTCCCATAAACAAGGCAATTTGGTCCCAGCCTTCTTACAGTCGATAAATAAGTACATCCCTCTATTCCAAGAGCGGACTATACCAAAAACATATGCCTACTTTTTAGTTACGTGTTACCCGAACCATTGGTAACATAACAAATCATTTTCACTAATATTCACATATACTTTCAAATCATAGTGTTGCTATTTTCCAAAAACTTTTGAAATCATTTTCAAACGCTAAGTTTTTAGTCCTCGAAATTCTCTTCGTTTATAAAACATTTTTATAATCCATTTTATAACCCTTTCAAAAGTATTTTTTCTTAATATATTTCTATTACATTCCAAAAGAAATCATTTCAATTAAAAAGATAAAATTTATTTTATTTCCAAAATCATAATAAACATCTTTTATTATAATTCCTGCTTAACCAATATCTTTATCGAATACCTTATAGTCAAACTGTAAAATTCTAATTACAAGGTATTCGCATTTAATCATTCTCAATTTATTATCTACCAGTCCATGCGCATGCTTCTCATAAACTGGTCGATCTAATTCAAACAATGAATCAATGAAATAAACATAATAATAAATGATAATAATCAGCGCTTTATTCTATCAAATATTTATATCACATTTTATTTTATCTTGGGTTAAAACAGTTTGATAATTATTTTAGAGCATCCGAGCTTTCCCTTTGACATGTTCCATCCCTCGCCCAAGTTTCCTTGGATCTCACAGACGAAACATGTGTACTAGCCTTTTTCGAATACCCCATTAAGTATTTAACTTTTTAATCTAAAATACTCAATCAACCATCCAAACATATTCAAACAAGAAAATCAAACCATTGTTTTAGAATAAAACGTAAACACACATTTAACAAGGGTTTTCAAACAACACTTAAAGTTCCTTCACTTAGTAATGGTTTTAATGAACTTAAAGGAAGAAATAACTCACTTTGGAATCCACTCCGTCAAACTTAAAGGTAAGGAACTCAAAATCTAAACCATACTTCCTACCATGCTTCGGGACCAAACCAAATAAGCATAAATTCCTCCTTCGTCTCCTCAAAACTCACGGCCATGAGTAGTTGGACCCCCTAACTTTCTTGCCTTGACTATAAACTTGGCGTACAACCTTCTAATGATGAACTAATGACTTTAGCAAAGTTTGACGATATTTTGACTTTGTTTGATATAGGTTTCAAAAAGTAAGGAAGGAAGAAGAAGAGAAGAAGAAGAGAAGGTGTGTGTTAAAATGAGAGGAAAGCTTGTGTATTTATAGGAAAAGAAAGAAGTGGTAAGTTTTCAAATTTACCCCTTACCAAATTACCAAAATACCCTTCTTTAGCTTTAAAGTAAACTTACTTTTTTCAACGCTCACCATCGTCCATCACTTCATTACATTATGTCATTTTCATTTAATACTTAAGGAATGTATTTAGATGGAAAAGTGGATTAAAGTAAAGATTTGCCTTGGTTTTGGTGAAATTTGATTTGATGTTTGCTTTTGACTTTTTTAATTACCTAACTTTTACTAATGACATTCTAGAATTTCCTAATGATGCTTCGTAACAATAAACTTTATTATTTGTAAAATGTGTATATAAATATGTGTTAAAACATGTTAACAAAGGTGCAACAACGTTGCTGCAACTTATATTGAACAAAAAGTTGATTTTCGAAAACACTTTTTACCGTTACATTTTGACATTTTCGTTAGCTATTTATTTATGTAAACAAAACTAAGTTTCTTATCATATTTAAATAATTAAAAAAAATTATTTCAGTTATAAAACCATATTAAATAATATTAAAATCCAAGTGTAAAAATACGACTGCGATTTATCAACATGCGATGAAATTTGTCAATCATTATAAAACTAGTATTTATATATTTATAAAACATTTATCAATTACTTATTATCATTTTATAACAATTCAAAAGGAGTTGAGATCATTTAAAACAAAAAATTGAATGTATATCCAATTTTATCGAAAGCCGAATTTTATTACTTTTCGACGAAAATGCAATCTTCTTGATTTTGTAATCAAATTCTAATAATAAGTTTACAATTTTTATTTATCACGTAAACATGATTATTTACGTTTGAAAATTCTATATTCTAATATTTAAAATAAATTAAATATTCATTTTTTCAAAGTGGTAAAATTACGGGTCATTGCATACATCCCCCCTTAAAAGAAATTCGTCCCTGAAATTCCAAGGATGGAAAAATATTACGAAACCAAACAATTAGGTACACCTAAAATTAAACATTACCCATCACCCCGATCGAAGGTGCGGTGTCTTATCCTATCTATTTTTATTTATCAAATTAAGGTAGTTTTCATCTTAAAATTCCTAGGTTAATTTTACTAACCTAAAAAAAATTTAATTAGGCACCTAACCTAAGCTCCAATACCAGCTGTAACGACCCGAATTTTTGGACCAGTCAAAATCACTGAAAAATCAGTCCTTCTAAAACTTCGAATGAAAACTACCATATCAACAAACAATATTTAATAAATGTTCAAAACTATTTAATGTATATGATACAATTTCAATTATAGAAGTTATTGGAGTAATCAATTTATACTACTAGATAAGCCTTAGTGCATACCAAATACAGAAGCAAATACCTAACATTGCATAACTCTGATGAGAGAGACAACACTAGTCATTTCTACAAACTCAATAAACATGTGAAATGCGAAGTAAAATAGTAAGCAGAAAAAAGATATCAACACACGATAAATAGTAGTAAAAAAGACAAATATGTATTAATATTGGGGCTGCATAACTACCACTTATGATTGCCTATGTACCCTTATCTAATTAGGTACCCTATTAGGTGTAGAATCAAGCTAACGTACTTCTACTACTGCAAATAGGACTCCATGGGAGCCTACGATGCACAAACAAATATGCAAATCCCAAACTACATGGCATATATAATGCAAATGTAGGTTCCAAAGTCTGCCCACTTAGTTTAATCCTCACTTTTAGATTTTTTGAAATCCAATTAACTTTATTATTTTCAAAATTTAATCATTCTCGAAAATATTTTCTTTGGACCAAACTGCTGATTTTTATTTCAAAACCTTTGAAATAATATATATATACATCTTTTGTATCAAATTATACTTTACTTTAGGATTTTAAAACAAATCACTTCTGAAATATTTATATGGAAATCTCAAAATACTACTATAAAATAATATCAAAGTATATACAATTAGATTGGGAGGTTTCTCCTATAAATAAGGCAATTGGGTCCCAGCCTTTAGATGACCGATAAATAAGTATATCTCTCTATTCCAAGAGCGGACTATGCCAAAAACATATGCTCACTTTTTAGTTATGGGTTACCCGAATCATTGGTAACATAACAAATCATTTTATATCCCGAAGTGGTAAATCATTTTCACAAATATTCACAAATACTTTCAAATCATATTGTTGCTATTTTCTAAAACCTTTTGAAATCATTTTCAAACATTGGGTATTTAGTCCTCGAAATTCTCTTCGTATATAAGACACTTTTATAAACCATTTTATAACCCCCCAAAAAATATTTATTCTTAAAATATTTCTATTACTTTCCAAAAGAAATCATTTCATTTCAAAAGATGAAATTTCTTTTATTTCCAAAACTAGAATAAACATCATTTATTATAATTCCTGCTTAACCAATATCCTTATTGAACACCTTATAGTCAAACTGTGAAATTCTAGTAACGAGGTGTTCGTATTTAAT
This sequence comes from Allium cepa, assembly GCA_030765085.1. NCBI lineage: Eukaryota > Viridiplantae > Streptophyta > Magnoliopsida > Asparagales > Amaryllidaceae > Allium > Allium cepa. The sequence goes on along the minus strand of CM060941.1, from coordinate 559,105,754 downwards.
CATTCTCAGTTTATCTGTCTGCCCAACCCATGCGTATAAATAGGTAAAATACTCATAAACTAGTCGAGCTAATTCAAACAATAAATCAATGAAATAAACAAAATAATTAATGATAATCCACACTTCATTTTATCAAATATTTATAACACTTTTTATTTTATCTTGGGTTAAATGGTTTGATAACTATATTGGAGCATCTTTACTTTCTCTTCGACATGTTCCGTACCTTGCCCAAGTCTCCTTGGATCTCACAGACTAAACACGTGTACTAGTCATTTTCGCATACTCCATTACGTATTTAACTTTTAAATTTTAAAATACTCAATTAACCATCCAGACATAGTCAAATAAGGAAATCAAACCATTGTTTTGGCAAATAAAGTAAACAAGCATTCAACAAGGGTTTTCAAACAACACTTAACACTTAAAGTTCCTTCACTAAACAATGGTGTTAATGAACTCAAAAGAAGAAATAACTCACTTTTGATTCCACCCCATCAAACTTTAAGGCAAGGAACTCAAGATCTAAACATACCATGCTTCAAAACCAAACCAAATAAGCCCAAATTCCTCCTTCCTCTCCTCATAACTCATGGTCATAGGTGGTTGGACCCCCTAACCTTCTTGCCTTGACTCTAAACTTGGCATACAACCTTCTAATGATAAAGTAATGACTTTGGCAATATTTGAAGGTGTTTTGACTTCGTTTGATATTGTTTTGAAAAAGTTGGTAAGGAAGAAAAAGTGAAGAAGAATCCATTAAAATAGCTTAAAGGAGAAGAAGAAGAAGAAGAAGAAGAAGAAGAGAAGGTGTGTGTTAAAACAAGAGGAAAGCTTGTGTTTTTGTAGGAAAAGAAAGAAGTGGTAAGTTACTAAATTAACCTCTTACCAAATTAACAAAATACTCTTTCTTAACTTCAAAGTAAACTTTCTTTTTTCAAAACTTACCTTCATCCATCACTTTATTACTTTATGTCATTTTCACTTAATTCTTAAGGAATGTATTTGGATAGAAAAGTAGATTAAAGTGAAGATTTGCCTTCATTTTGGTGAGATTTTGTGATGCCCCGCCTCTATACCCATGCTAGCCAAGGACACTACGGGGTAATGCCGTCAACTGGCGTGGAGAATAAGGCTGTAGAGGAGCGACCATCCGTGTAATTGCTTTGTGCAAGCACCGATATGTCAGATAGTACAACATGCATCTGTTTAAGGAGGGAAATCCGACATACCGATACAAACTCAAAGCTACTACACAGTGGCTATATATATATATTCTTCGGAAACAAATATAGAAGTAAACATAACACAAATCAGTCGCAGACATCCATATCAAAAAGGCGGAAATAGATATGAATATATAACACATGAAAGTGTACATCAGAGTAGTGGTCAAACAAGATCCACAATGTCACCAAAAGATTAGCTACAAGTGCTAGACAAAAGAATATGGATACATCAATGAGTCTATATCTCAAATGTATACAACAAAAACTACTAATCTAAGTAGTTAGCCAAAAGTCAGGGTGATAATCCCAGAGGTGAAGTCAAGCAGAACAGCTGTAACATCTCGATCTGACCCGAGTATTATTTAATAAGAAAATAATAAACGGATCAGTCTAGCTATAAATATCAGATAAAATGATATAGAATAAGAGATATGACATAGATATATGGTAACCATAAAGCCATACTGTAATAAGTAGGAAATTGAAAATCAATAAGAGATTAATCAATATCACGAGAATCTTCTCAAAGATCAAAAGGAATGTCGTACTCCTTATTTACCAAATCACCAAACTATAAATATTGACAATAATATCAATGCCAATCACAAAAGTTAATGACACACAAATTCACCAATGCACAAATATTGATAAAACTTATCAATGTAAATCACGAAAATTGGTGAAAACACAAATTCCAGAAATCATCAATGGAAATCCAGAAATCACAAAAAGGGGGGAGGCCTATCACAAAACGGGAGCATGAAGACTCACCAACACGTGTATCACAAAATGGAACGCTATTCCATGGTTGCTAACCATTAATTTTGAGCCGAAGCTCCACAAAACGGCCCAAAGACCATGGGTCGCTACCCCACCAAATTGAGCCAAAGCTCCACAGAAACGGGGTTTAGTCTCCCTCGTAGACAAAGAGACATCGCACATTTGCTAGTCTAAATCACCAAAATGATCATCAACGATAATCAAAAAGTGTCAATTACAGTAAGCTAGTAAATATAAAAGCTTAGCTTCATGTCCCACAACCACTAGCTTAACTTAAATATTTACGAACAAATTGTAGTTTTCCACTAGAAAATTGTCACAAGAGGTTCAATCGAACAAGTCCAAGAATTAACCGACGAAGTAAACGCAAGCGTTTCATACCACTTGTTTTACGAAGTCGTTTAATTAGATTTCTCGTACGAGTGAGGTAAGGTTTGTATATTTTTAACATGACAAATCACAAAAATGACCGTAGAAACTATCAATCACAAAAATTCACATACGGAGATGTAAATAAAGATCCAGAGGGTTTGATTCCAAATTCATCAAAATGGAAATAACCTAGCGACTTAAAAGTCATGACCTACGACTTAACATAAGTCAACACGAGAAATCAGCGGCTCAAGAAATAGCACACGGCTTAACGCAGGGGTGACCTAAACGGTGGCGCGACCTAACTGCAACGACATAAGGAATGGCGTGACCTATAGGGGTGTGACCTAAAGGGGTAGCGGCATAACATAACCGAGCGACCAAGGGGTGCAACGACCTAAAAGATAAAAGGAGGCCGAGCGACCTAGTGGGAAGGCCGAGCGACCTAACAATTTAACGGGTAACAAGGCCGAGCAACGACCTAGCACGACGCGACCTAACCAATGCCGAGCGGCTTAAGGAACTAGCATGCGGTCTAGGTGGTGCGACCCAAGGGCTACGCAACCTAAAGAGTGCGCGACCTAAGGAGTTACGACCTAAGGCTGGCCAACTCAACAGTAGGGCGAGCGACCTATATTTACGACCTAAAGCCGAGCAACCTAATGACCTATGAGGGGGGAACGTCCTAAATGCAGGCCGAGAATCCTTCATATGCAGGTCGAGCGACCTAAGAGTTTTGAAGCTCAAAACTCACTCAATTTGCAATCGATCGACCACAAACGCTAGGGGATTACGCCTATCGGCTACCCGGTCGTATTGGCTACTCGATGCATCACCAAAAACGTGTTCAAACATCAAAGATTGGATTTTTAAAGATATGAACCCAAAACACTAAAAATTGGGATTTTCACCAATTCAATCCAAATCAATGGCAAATGCATATGTAAAAGTGTTAGGAATTCATACCCAACAATCAAAGATAGTTATAGACAAAGATGTGAGATGAAAATCTCACCTTTACACAAAATCAATGAAGGAGAAGCCTAAAAGCAAAGGAGGAATCAACCACACTTGAATCTCTACACAAGAAGCTTGAATCAATGGCTTCTCTTTGAATTTGGAGTTGGATGTTGAATTTGCAAATGAACTAGGGCTTGGAGTTTTAATTTCCCATTCCTTCCTACATTTTTGATGAAGCTTGAGTGTTAGGAAATGAAATTAAAGTTATGAAGAGGAGGGGGTTGAGCTAGAGTAAATAGTTTAGGCTAATGGGCTAAACCAAACCCAAAGTCCAAAGTGAAGAAGTGACAAAATTCCACTAACTCCAAACATATCAAAGTTTATACTCAAAAAGATCACAAACAGTGATTTGAACTCAATAGAAGTGGTTCCGTGTCCAAATTTTCCCGTATGCAAAAAGTAGCTTTTCGGACTAAGATCCGACTAACGATAAAATATTAAAATATAATATTTAAATATTTAATCGTAAAATATGCGGGTTGTTACAGACTTCTCTCCTTAAAGAAATTGCGTCCTCGCAATATTTAAGAAGAAAATATAAGGTAACAACCATGAAAGCATATCAGCACAAAAAAAATTTAAAATATGAAATTCACCTCATGGAGCACGAGAAAGTAAGTCCGGATGTGTTCGCTCGATGAACTCTCTAGATTCCCAAGAGTAATCCTTAGGATTTGAGGACCATTGGACTTTAACAAGCGGAACATCCTTATTTCGAAGGCGCTTGACCTCCGAAGCAATAATACGAATAGTATGTTGCTCATAAGTTAAGTTAGGTGAAACTTCAATTTCTTCCACAACACCGGGCTCAAGAATATAATCGGAATCTCGAAGGCACTTCCGTAATTGAGAAACGTGAAACACGTCATGAATAGCAGAAAACTGAGCCGGTAATAAAAGGCGATAAGCCACGGAACCAATACGTTCAGTGATAGGAAATGGACCAATATATCGAGGTGCTAACTTTCCCGATCGACTGAAACGTACCACACCCTTCATAGGTGAAACACGGATAAACACAAGATCTCCCATAGAAAATTCTAGTTTCCTTCTTTGGTTATCGGCATAGGATCTTTGCCTGCTCTGAGCTTCTTTCATCCTATGACGAATAAGGTCAATCTTCTCTGTGGCGTCACGAATAAAATCTTGACCTAAAACCAGCTTCTCACGGCCTCAAGCCAACAAGAAGGGGATCGGCATGGCCTTCCATAGAATGCCTCGAAAGGTGCCATACCAATACTAGATTGGAAGCTATTATTATAGGAAAACTCAACAAGAGAAATATGATCTTCCCAACTTCCACCAAAATCAAGAACACATGCATGAAGAAGATCTTCAAAAGTTTGATTCACACGCTCCGTTTGTCCATCGGACTGGGGATGATAAGCGGTGCTAAAATTAAGCTTCGTTCCGAAAGCTTTTTGAAGACTCTTTAAAAATTCACTAGTAAACAATGGATCACGATCACTAACAATAGAAGAAGGAACTCCATGCAATTTTACAATTTCTTTAATAAAGAGTTTGGCCAAGAGAGGAACGGTTCGATTGGACCGAACGGGAATAAAATGGCGGATTTAGTAAGTCTATCAACTATCACCCATAAGCTGTCATGACTCGAACGAGAGCGGGGAAGGCCGTCAATAAAATCCATGGAGATTTGGTCCCACTTCCAAATTGGAATTTCTAAAGGTTGCAATAACCCACCGGGCCTTTGATGTTCGGCCTTGACAAGTTGGCAAGTCATGCGACACTTAACAAAGTTAGCAATATCAGATTTCATTCCCTCCCAATAATAAAGTCGCTTCATATCTGTGTACATTTTACTACTACCGGGATGAATGGTAAATTTAGAACGATGAGAATCTTCTAAAATGTCCTTACGAAGATTACTAATATTTGGCACGATAAGTCTACCAAATTTTTGAATACCGCCACAAGAATCAACATCAAAGTCTTTCAAACCTTCAATGTCAATTTTATGCCTAAGATTTTGGCCAAGAAGAGCCAATTCTAGATCTATCTTTTGAGCTTCAAGAATGCGGTCTAAAAGAGAAGGATGAGCCTCAAGGCTACATAAAACAAGAGATGAACGTAAATCGAAAACACGATCTCGAATCTCACAAGTGGACAGAATTCCGAGATCATTCCATTCGGATATCATCATAGAAACAACCGCTTGTTGCTTACGACTAAGTGCATCCGCAACACGATTTCCCTTTCCGGGAGTATAAAGAATATCAAGATCGTAAGCTGCAAGAAATTCGAGCCAACGTTGTTGACGCAAATTAAGTTCTTTTTGAGAAAATAAATACTTCAAGGATTTATGGTCGGTGTAAAGAATAAATTTTTCTTCCAAAAGATAATGACGCCAAATACGAAGGGCGAAAACAATAGTCGCGAGTTCTAAATCATGAGTGGCATATCTAGTCTCGGCTGGCTTCAATTGCCTAGAAGCATAAGCAATAACACGTTCTCTTTGCATAAGAACGGCACCCAAACCAACGCGACTAGCATCGGTATAAACTATAAAATCTTGGTTTCCCTCAGGAATCACAAGAATAGGAGCATCGGAAAGGATTTCTTTTAATTTCTGAAATGAATCTTCACATTTGTCCGACCAAATGTATTTAACTCCCTTCTTTGTCAAACTAATAAAAGGCACAGAAATTTTGGAAAAGTCCTTTATGAAACGGCGGTAATAAACTGCCAATCCAAGAAAACTACGGATTTCCGTCACACTCTCCGGTCTCTTCCAGTTTTGAATCGCTTCAATCTTTGAAGGATCCACGGAAATTCTGGATTCGGAAATAATATGACCGAGAAACTTCACACGAGATTGCCAAAAGTGGCATTTAGAAAATTTTGTTTTTAATTGATTGCTCCTAAGAGTTTCCAACATAATCCGAAGATGTTTTTCATGCACTTCCTCGGTTTTAGAATACACAAGAATATCATCAATAAAGATGAGAACAAACCGATCGAGGAAGTCTTTGAAAACTCTATTCATAAGGTCAATGAAATCAGCCGGAGCATTCGTTAAACCAAATGGCATAATAAGCCATTCATACGATCCATAACGAGTACGGAAAGATGTCAAAGGAATACTATCCTCTCACGAAGCTGATGAAAACCGGTAGCTAAGTCTGATTGTGAAAAGACTCTAGCACCACTAAGTTGATCGAATAGATCATCAATCCGAGGTAAAGGATACTTATTCTTGATAGTAAGATCATTAAGCTTGCGATAGTCAACGCAAAGCCTAAGTGTACCATCGGATTTCTTCACAAAAATAGCCGAAGCTCCCCAAGGCGAGGAACTAGAGCGAATAAATTGCTTCGTCTCAAATTCGGATAATAGTTTACGCATCTCCTCATTTTCTCTATTGGACATACGATAAGGAGGACGAGTAATAGGTTGAGCTCCAGGGATGAGACTAATTCTGAACTCAATTGCTCGCTTAGGTGGTAATCCTAAAACGGGCTCAAATATGTCGGAAAATTCACGAACAACGTGAATAAGAGAAATAATATCTTCCTCATCAACATCGTCGTCGTCATGAGGATTTAAAGAATATAAAGATGCAACTAAGCTGGAATCTGAATCTTTAAGGTCAATAGAAATCTGCTTAACAGATTTAGGATGTCGAAGATAGATAGTCCACTCAGGACATAGGATTTGGGCTTTATAGCGGTTAAGCCAATCCATTCCCAAAATCATTCCAAAGCCTAAGTAGCGCATAACATGCAAATCGGCTCGGAAAGAAAAATCACACAAAATAACCTCAACATCTTTACACAATAAACTGATTGTCGCGAATCCACCAACCGGATTCGCAATTCTTAAAGAAGTCATTAAACACATAACATCCAAAGAAAAAGTATCAACAAGTTCTTTTGAAATAAAAGAATGGGACGCACCCGTATCAAAAAGAACTCGAATAAGATGATCACGAAATAAAATAATGCCATTAAGGATAGAATGAGAAATACCTTTACCACGAGATGTGTTGCCAGGGGCTTGAGCAACATTAAGCTTTCCCTCCTTCCTATTTTGAAGTTTGGGACAAGAAGATAAATAATGATCCGGGCTTTTGCAATAGCGACAAGTACGAGGCTTTGAACACTTGTTCGCATAATGGTCCTTAGAACCACAGTTGTAGCATTGCCCACCACTTGGGGTAGAATTCTTAGTTGCCGGAGAGGCTTGCTTACCTTTCTTATTGTTGGGATAAGGACCTTTGAACTTATTAGGCCTTGTCTTGTTGTTGAAGTTCGGTCTGGCACCCATAACTTCAACATCACTTTCTTTATCTGCCTCTTCAAGAGGAAGAGCGATATCAACGAGTTGATCAAAAGAAACTTCTAATTTTAGAAGTAATGGCTTCTTGAGATTTTTATTCAAGCCATAGACAAATCGTTGGTTTTTCTTCAATGGGGCATTTATATATTCGACCCCGTATTTAGAAAGTGACTCGAAAGATGCGACATAATCTCCCACAGAGGATTCACCTTGAACAAGGTCAATGAATCGGCGAGCCAAAGTCACCTTCTCAGCTTCTGGCACAATTTTAATTCGAAGCGTTCCCGGAATTTCTCCCAAGTAAGATCTGCTTCATTTATTTCAGAAATCAGAAGCTCATGCCAATCTAATGCTCTTTCTTGGAGCATATTAGAGGCCACCTAAACACGGTGAAGATTAATAAGATTCATGCGAGAAAAGATTCGATCGCACGATCTCAGCCAAGCCTGGACTTCGATAATGGTTTCAGAACCTTTGAATGGCTTTCCACCCAAATTGGTATAATCGCTGCACAAACGTGCAAATCCTGACCTAGGGTGAGTAGACTCCAGATTAGATCCGGCTGCTTGAGCATTCCTTACTAGATCAAGAAGCTGCTGGGCAGACACAAATACTCCATCTTGGGGAGTAGCACGAGATTCACACGCTCTGGGATGGCCAGGTCTAACCATTTCTCTTCCTTTAGAAAGAAAGAAAGAAGAAGGATAAGGTTATTCACCAAATAAATATCAAGCAATCTTGATAGATAAACAAGGGATCATAAAGAAAATAGGATGAATCGGTACGAAGACTCGAATTAAATCCTAAAGCACGATTCCCAAGATGGACTTAGGACGATGATCCTTGCTAGATTATTCTACATTGTTCCGAAGATTCGCTCTGATACCAAGCTGTGACGCCCCACCTCTATACCCACGCTAGCCAAGGACACTACGGGGTAATGCGTCAACTGGCACGGAGAATAAGGCTGTAGACACTACAACAAAAAGTGTCTTTTATAGCGGCACAGAACCGCTATTAATGACAACCATAGCGGTTTGATAAGCGCTGTATGTCGACATGTTATAAAAAACTGTTGAATATTTATAACACAAAATATGCCGCTATAGTTGAGCTTAGTTTTATAACGCAAATTCGCCGCTATGGTACGTTAATTCAATAGCTCATAGTTATCGCTGTATTTAGCTAAATCTCAACGGAACTGGAAATCTTTATAACATCCATTTGCCGCTATAAAATATTTATTCAATAGCTCATTGTAGCCACTACAATACAGCTAAATCTCAACGGAATTGAAAATCTTTATAACACTATTTTGCCGCTATAAAATATTTATTCAATAGCGGTCATTTAACGCTATTAAATCAACATGTTATAGTATTGATAAATTCTTTTACAGCTCATATATGAATAAAGATTATAATCAACAAATATAACACAAAAGCATGCTCAGAAAGAAATGAGATATATTTTTCATTACAATGTACAAACATTAGAGCAAGTGTACCAACATTACAGAGTACAAACATTAAAGCAAACATTACGGAGTACAATTTAATAAGTGTACAAACATTACAGAGTACAAACATTAAAGCAATCCTTCCAAATATTACAAAGTACAAACATTACAGAGTTCCAACATGCAAGATCTGATCTAGTTGCGTACTAAGGACCTTGTTTCCTTCCAAATAAGCCTGCGAAGTTAACACAAAGAAACAGAAAATGTTAAAACAAGTGCATGCTCAGATAGAAATGTGATATATATTTTTCATTACTTGTGTGATACATGTTTACTAAGGTCACACTTCTCACTGCAAACAGTGCACATCTCACTGTGCATATCACAAAACACTTCAGTTCAACTACTTACTCCCTCTTCCAACCATATCATACACAACCCCTTCACGTCTCAACTGCCTCAACGGTGCATATCCCCTATCAAACTGCTGCAATCCCTCTACAACTTACTGACCACCGTCCATACTTCATAATTATCATCAATCCTCCCTGCCCTGTACCATTCCTTGCATACCAGAAAACCACAAAAACAACTGTGCATACCCCATACACTACTATGCCCTCTTCACCATTCAACCACTCCATAGTGCACAGTGCAAACCATAACCAAACCAAACACCTAACCATCCCCTTCTCCAAACCAAACTATTTGAACAACAAACTCATTTCCCAAACACTACACTGTGCTACTCACATCACCATAAAACTTCCCCTGCCAAATCACCAATTCACCATAAACTCACTCAAAAACAAACCATCACATTCCCAAACATTCATTTCATCTGCAATCTGCCATTCATCTTTAAACCCTGCATAAACCATATACCAAACACCCCACCAGAATACTTCAACTGTGCACAGTCAAACTTCACCCTACCATCAAACTTCCCCACCACAAATTGCCTGGCCTTCTTTACTGCCTATTCACTTCATTACCAACATCAACCTACCATACATACACAACTACTTCATCCTACTGTACATTTCCTCCAACCAGCCTTTATACTACTACGCTCCATCACTAGAAATTCTGCTAACAATAACCACACTTGCTATCTGTTCTGAAAACTTCACCATTACCCCAGCCAACATCAATTCACCACTGCATCACAGTGTGTCACCGACCACTGATCACTGCCTTTAACCCCCATCTGAACAACTGCAGTGCACACTTCACATAGATACGCTATCTAACTACTGCCACTACTACCTTGCTCATCCCGCTGTACATTCCAAGCCACCCTTATTTGCATCACCAAAGTGCACCACCTCTGCTCCTAACCACATTCACATAATTCATCATATATTATACTATAAAGTGAAGCCTAATACTACCCAAATTCAACAACTCCACTGTTCATTTCAATACTGCCTATATTTCAATCATCACGGTCACTACGTTCTACAATATCACTTAGCACTATCCATTGTGAATAATCACCTCCTTCATACCACTTCACGTCCTATCTGTTGCTATCATTTAACATCTGACATCACCCCTAACCTCCTCAACCTTTGACCATTCACCAAAGAATTCACCATTCCAACATCAGTCATCTACACACTCACCACTGCAACTTCATATAAACTCCCAAAACCCCCTGCATCTGCTACTTCAGTGGAGACACTGCTCTGTGCAACAATCATCAGCTGCCTGACAAAACCACTTCAACTACAAGTACACCAGTGCACACTCAACTACAAGTACAAACCACTACAACTGGTACTCCACCAACCAGAATTTAAAGCTAATAACTAAATGTAACAATAAACAAAAAAATGAACAGTAAAGACTTACTCAAAATCCATTCCAATATGACGTGTGTAGCAGGCCAAGCTATAATAGAAGAGAGGGCATCTTCCATGTACTGTAATTCGGATGTTTGCCTCCATAGCTCTACCGCTGGCTCTTTTACGGTCATTATCCAAACTTTAACTGCGTTGTGTCCTAGTGGTTTGAAATGCACCCTTGCATTTGGATCGGTTGACTCCACCTTTCCTAAAGCAACTACTTTCCCATTTCCTGATAAATCCATTAACTTGCATTTATTGTTTGTTCTTGAATTTGTAGTCTGTAAGTTGAAAAAAGAAAAAAATAATTAAGTTTCTAATCATTAAAAAATAGAAACATACAATAAAAATCAAGTACCACAAATGTTTTCACCACATCCATAGACGTAATAGGAGCTGTAGTGTTAACCATCTCAACAACTACTTGCGATTCAGGCCATGCAACCTTCTTACCAACAGCATCCGCAATTCGGATCAAACCAGGGGCTGGCCTCCACAAAAAAGCTTCTGGATTTAGTGGACAATCTATCCAAACAAGCATAGTTGATGGCCCAAGAGGAACATCATTAACAATTTCCTCTAAGATGCTCGAATGTAGTCGTCCTAAAGCCACTAATTGCTTGCTCCCTCCCCAATCAAAAATCTTGCATTTGCATTCTAAGCTGCTATTTCCACTCTATTAGAGGTAAAAATATTATTTAGTAAATAATGTATATAATAAAATTGCATGTTCATTGTGAAGAATTTTTTTTACCTTATCCTCTTCTTCTTCAATGTGATCGGTTGAATTTAAAACAACTCTATTCTTCGGCCACGCCACAATATTATCCTTTTCTTCCCCAATAAGTGTGAAAGAAGGTGTAGGCCTCCATAGAAAAGCATCAAGCTTGATTGGACAGTCAACTAAAACTATCATCGCATCCGGCCCTAAAGGAACATCATTGACAATCTCGTTTGGATCGTCTGACACGAATCTTCCTTCAGCAACGATCTCTTCATTCTCTCGCAAATCCAATAAATCACACTTCTTCATATTTTTATCAAAGTTGCACTACATTTAAACATAGGAAAATTATGTTACTAATTGAATAAAAAGTTAAAATACAGAGATGTGAAACCAATAAAAGAAATTACTTGAGGTTTGTTTACTTCTGCCCCACTGTGTCTACTTCTGTCCCACTTCTGTCAAAATAAAAAAACATGTCATTTTGTAAGTCTAGTAATGCAAACTGTCGGCGTGTTCAAGTATGCAAGTATTCAAGTGTATAATGGTTGAAGTGTGCAACTGTTCAAGTGACTGTATGCAAGTGTTCAAGTGTGTATGCAAGTGTTCAAGTGTGCAAGCAATTAGTGATCAAAATGTAATGATAATTCTTACCTGATTATTCTCTAGTTATAGAAATCTATTCTCTAAGTTCAACAATTTATTTTCAAGTTGCAGTATATGCTTATCCTTAACTTCCGATAAAGCTGCTCTACTAAGACTCATTCCTCTTCCCAACGCTCTAAATCGACCCGGTCTTTCTTGCCCTAGCACTTGTGCAAGTGCATCTGCTCTATAATTAATTGGCGAGCTCGATTGTGAAACACTTTCAATTTGTTTAATCTTTTCCTACAAAACAGATTAATTTCATATTATTGCAGTTTAAATTAAAACGTAGTATTTAAATTAAAATAGGAAATACACTAAGAAGCTTGCAAACTTATTTTAGCTTGGATTAAATTCGATGATTGATTTATTTTTTATTTGGAACAAGCTAAGATCAAATTAATTCAAGCAATTAGGTGATGCCTAAGTCAGTTGATGCATATATATTAAGTTGGTGAATGCTAAACAAGTAAACATGTATCACACAAGTATTTATATATGTACCAAATATTTGAAAAGTATGAACTTACTATAGCATCTGCAGCAATCAAATTCACCGGTTCACCATTTTTCTTAGTGCGAGATTTGATCCAAACTTCACTTCTAGGGACAGAAGAGCGATCACCACTTTCGCTTTTCTACATTCAAAAGAACACCAAACAACAAATTTCATTAACTTAAAAGTTTTCATAAATATTGCAGTAAATAAAACTACTATTTTCTTACCAAATCTTCAGCCAGTCGAGCCATTCCTCTACGACAGCATGTGTGTGGCAACTGCCTCTGTCTAATAGCTTTGTCCTTCTCGCTCAAAGCCTAAAATAAGAATCATTTCAATGAATATGTGCAAATAAAACTTGATATGTTGCAACTAGGTATTAAATGGTCCGACCATATACTATTTTCTACTCCGGGAGAAATCAGTAAGTAGAATGACAATTAAAATGACTAGCAGTACAGTGTGTAAATCCTACTAGGAAAACAAAGCCAATCATATTTTAGAAAATAAAGCGACTGATATTTGTTTTCCTGTCTAATTTGGTTCGGTCACAGCGCTCATTTGGTTTCAATCTGATTTACCCTAATCGACGATGAAAAGATTAATATATCCCAATGTTAATTTGTACACAGTGGTTATAAATATATCAAATTTCAAATACAAAATTTAGTATGCATATTAATTTTGTGTCAGAATTCCTTAATTTTGGTTTTGAAGGTTTCGAATATAAGGGTATGAAAGATTTACTATATGTCTAAACGTCAAATCGCCTGATTTCATATTTACTATACACTAGTTTTAACAATGTCTAGTATATGTAATTTGATATGTACAAATGCCAGTCATCTACTTTTGATTTTGGAAACTATAAATATGCCATGACTTCAAATGCATACAGAATATTGTATTTTCATTTGATATGTACACTAGTTTTAATATTTTTTATCTGCGTCATTCTTTAATATGTATTTGAAGACTGAAATTTCTCATACCTTGAATTCCGAACTTGTTTTCAACTTGATAAACTTCTTCCACTCAACCATACATTTAATGTTAGATGGTTTCAACTGATGTCTTTCTTCAATAGACTTTGCTTGTACCAACGCCGAACTAATCTACATTTTGATGCCCGCCAAATACCACTCATTTGTTGAAAAACTACGGTTTTGTGCCAATTTAAACCTTGCCTGCGACAATCAAAATTCGACGTAAAGCGTTTGAGGTAAGCAATCAATATAAGATTTAATCTTAAAGCAAAAGAGAGTGTCACCTGAATGCTTTTCCATAAAACATCTTTCATTTCGGTACTAAGTTGCTTCCAATTACTTAGTGTAACCGGAACAATTTCTTGTACAAGTGGTCCTAAGTAAGAAGATAATTTGACCGACCCCGGTCCTATTGGTTCGCCTGCGGTATTAAATTGTTTTCTGGATCGATTTGTACTTGATTCTTTTCTAATGCATGTGGGTTGTCTTCAATAGAAACCTCGTCTTCTACTTGATTGTCTTCAAACAGCTCCTCTCTTGTACGTTTCTTCCTATGTTCGTCAACTTCTTTTTGCATGCGACCTCTCTTTTTCACAGCCTTACTCTTCTTTCCTATTTTGTGTATATAAAAATAATAATTTACAAATTAGATCATAAAAGCCCATAAAATTCTCACTTTAAAAAATATACAGTTTAAAGTTTGCTCGAGTTTCATATATGCTCCCATTAAACTTGGTTTTAAATTTGTCAGTTGAGAGTGCTGTAGATGGGTGAATAAGGCAGGGATGCTTGTCTTTGCAATTTGAGGTTGTATATGCAGTGGAAATTTGAATTGTATATGCAGTGTTGGTTGTAACTGCAGCAATTTGAGGTGAGTCAGTGTTTGAAATTTGAGTTGTATGGAATTTGGAGTGGTATGTGAGATGACTGGTAGTGAATGGGTATGAGGAGAGGTCAGATGATGGATGTGACAAGGGAATATCAGGTAGCAAGGGGGATGTGGCTTTGACAAACTTGCTATGGGGAGAAATGAAATGCCGTGGGTTGTTATCTGCAGGCACAGTGGAAGTTAGATGATGTAGTAGTGGGAAATGTTGTGGTGGGTTTGAGATGGTACTGGAAGGTGGATGAAGTATGGTGGTAGATAGGCAAATGGAGTAGGAATGGCAAGTGTTGACTGTTTGTTGACAGTTTGTCTGCGCACGGCAATGTGAAGTAGAGAAGGTGGTCAGTGGTGTGGATTAGGGCAGTAAGCAAAAGTGGCAGCGGTTTGAATTGTAATGGAGTTATGGTTTCGGCAATAGAGGAATTGTAACAGTGTGATAAGCAATGCAACAGTGAGATGAGCAATGCAATGTATAATGTGAATGTAAATGTAATGCAATGTAAAAATAAAATGCAAGTGTGTACAACAGAAAATGAAATAAAACATTTTTTTTTGAAATGAAATTGTGGAGTTTTTTTAAATAGAACCTAGAAATGCAAATGCTAGTTGAAAAAAAAATTGCACCAAAAATAAACAACAAATAAGCAAACAATTTTTTTTTGAAACTACAGATAAACCCTAGACTGAAATTTCTCAAAATGATTTCAGCAACCAGGTTCAGATTGTACTTGATTTATTATTTAGTAGCCGAATAGGAAAATCGCCAAGTAAATTGAAATAAATCCATTATTTAGTAATGAAGCAAGATTTATTATGAGAAAAGTTTGTACTTGATTTTTTTCTAATGCTTGTGGATTGTCTTCGTTATGAATCTCATCGTCTACTTGATTGTCTTCAAGATGCTTATTTCTTGCACCTTTCTTTTTTTGTTCGTCGATATTTTTTTGCATGTGAGCTCTCGTTATCACATTCCTAATGTTGCTCGTTTTGAATTCCAGTGAGCAGATCCTGAGCAAAAATGAACAGTGCATGAGTTATTTTGTTATAAAAGAAAATTTAAATGCAAATGACATATTTTAATGCAAATGATGCTGACATGAACAAAAATAAAATATATCAACCTTATGTAATCACAATGAACAACTTATTTATGATGAATATCTTATCAATAGCAAACAGATAAAATGATCAAAGTATTTTCATTTATGCACGGTACAATAAAATATGAAGCAAAAAATTTATATGAAGCAAAAATTATCGTAAAGGAATCAGATCTATCAAAATAATTGATTTAATTATCAAAAATAAGACACGTACTTGCATACATGATCACTATTACAAGTGTGTACATATCTTGTTTAAGGCTTTGTCAGATTAAAATGTGCGTGTATGTGTGGATATGCAGAGAGCAAGAACCATCACCAATAAAATTAGGCTGAATAAGAATAGGCAGAGACAAGTCGGTTTCTTCTCTAACATAGCTAACTTTCTCTATCACTAGCAAATAAGTAGGAATTACAAACCTCAGAAGCTAATAAAACTAAAAATCTACTCAAATATGCCTTCACAATCTTCTCTAACATAGCTAACATTCTCCACGGAATCAATATCCATGTCGGTTTCTTCACAATCTTCCCTAACAAAGCTAACTTCCATAATAGGATCATCTGTCTCTAATTCATGATAACCTCTTGGTGGTGCTTTCATTACAACATACCAATTAGAGTGATCATTCTCTCTTGAATAAAAAACTTGTTTTGCTTGAGATGCAAGGATATATGGATCTTTTACAAATGAAGATTGATTTTGTTGTAAATTGACAAGAGTGTATCCGTCTTCGACCTTCACTCCATTTCCTATATTTTCCCAGTGACACTTAAATACGGGAATATAAAAAACATGATAGTCTAGCAAGATTATGTCCGTCACTACCCCATAATAAGTGACCACATCAACTCTTTGAGAAATATCTTTTGCACTTTCCATACACATGGTAGTTGCATCATAAGTAACTCCGTAGTTTTGGGTTTCTCTTTCAACGTCTTTTGTATGAAAACGATGTCTGTTAATTATATATCCTTTGTAGGACAATGCATTACTACTTGGGCCAAAGGCAATCCATTTTAGTATTTCATCACTTGTGGATTGAATAGGTATCTACAAACAAATCACTTTACATAAATTTTGAAGTAAAAAGAAATCTTTTTTGTGAATGGAAGGATAAATTAAAATTAAACTAACCTTCTTTTTAATCCAATCTGAGAAATTATCTGTATGTTTTTTCCACAGCAATGTCGCATTTTTTCCATACGCTTATCAAAATTTTGTAACTCCTCCAAATGCATACTGGTGTTTAAATAATTTTACCCAAGTTATATTGAACATCAAAATTTTATTATAAAGGTATAAACAAAATATAATATGTACTTACTCTAAATATGGTTCCACTACAGCCATATTCATTAGCACGGCCAAATGAACAATATCTTTTTCATTCGATGACAATGTAATTGTCTTCGGTTTTAAAATTGGACGTCCTTCGAGTATCACATTGTTTTCATAATCTTCATTTCGGACTTCTTTCTCCTCCATTTTCACTTTCCTTTGTAGAAATTCCTAAAAAATCTCATTGATTCTTCCGCAAGATAAGATTCTGCAATACACCCTTCAGGTCGTGCATAATTCCTTATATAATCTTTAAGTGTTTTCATACGCCTTTCAAAAGGGTACATCCAACGAAAATGAACCGGACCACACAATTGCGCTTCTCTTCCAAGATGAATTGTCAAATGTATCATTATATCAAAAAAGGAAGGTGGAAAATATCTTTCGAATCCACACAAAATTTCAATAATTTCATCATTAAGTTGTTGCAACATCTCTCTTTCAAGAACACATTGACATATTTTATTGAAAAACGAACATAAACGAATTATTAGTGTTCTAACTTTCTTTGGTAATAAACCTCTAACCGCAACAGATAACAATTGTTGCATTAGGACATGATAATCATGCGACTTTAACCCACTGACTTTGCAATCTTCTAATGATACAAATCTTTTGAAATTTGAGCAATAACCATCAGGACCTTTAAAATCATGCAACCTCTTACAAAAAAAAATTTCCAGACAATGACAACGTATATGGAGCCGGTGGTAGATATGTTCTATTCCCACGAGGTTGTGCATAAGGACTTTGTCGAATCCCCCAATCCTCCAAATCCTTCCTAGAATTAATTCCATCTTTCGATTTATTGTCATGCAACATCGTGCTTAGTAGGCTTTCAGCGATGTTTTTCTCAACATACATCGCATCTAAATTATGTCGCAAGGAAAGTTCCTACAAATATCAATAATACAACAATTTACTAACTTTTATATTGTTAGGTAAGTGAAAGAAAATGTAATTTTAATACTAACCTTCCAATATGGCAAATCAAAGAAGATTGATCTTTTTTTTCCACCTTATTAGCTCTTTTTTTCTATCATCTTCTTTAGTGTGAGTAATCTTCCTCTTTTTTACTTTTTATCTTCTTACTCAACTCCGTCTTTAGCTTCTTCTTACTCATCTTCCTTATTTTTTCTTCATTCTTATCTTTTCCAAAAACATTTGGAAAACCATTCAAAATAGCAGAAATATTTCTTCCCGTTAGAATTCTAGGTCTATTACCGTCCTCTACAGTGTTATCAAACCAAGTTTTTTGTTTCCTTCATGGATGTGAAGGATCTAGAAACCTTCTATGTCCCATGTAAACACTTTCCGACAATGATTCAACCACCGATGATGAGTGTTAACACCGCATAATGGACAAGCTTTTTCGCCTTTTACATAACATCCTGCAAGATTTCCATAGGCTGGAAAGTCATTTATTGTCCATGGTAAAATTGCTCTTAAATTAAAAACCGATTTACTGAATGCATCATATATATCAATTCCACTATTCCATAAATAATTTAAGTCTTCTACCAAAGGCGCTAAGTATACATCAATATCATTTCCCCGTTGCTTTGGACCAGGAATTATTAATGTTATCATAATATTTTCTTTTTTCATACATAACATAGGCAAGAGATTATATGTCACAAGCATTACTGGCCAACAACTATATTTGGAGCTCATCGAGGCAAATGGATTGACACCATCTGAAGCAAGACCAAGTCTGAGATTGCGTGGATCAGATGAAAATGCTTTCCACCTCTCGTCCACTGCATTCCATGTTGCAGAATCTACAGGATGTCGCATTTTTCCATCACTGCTTTTATTGTTAAAATGCCACCTTAGATCTTCTGCCATCTTTTGAGATCTATACATTTCCCTAAATCTAGGAATGATTGGAAAATACCTCAACACTTTAGCTGGAACGCCACGTATAATCTCCTTAGTGCCCTCATTTATCTTCCATCTCGAAGTGTTACATTTCGGACAACTTTCTAAATCTTGAAACTCTTTTCTAAAAAGACAACAATCATTCTTACAAGCATGAATCTTTTCAAACCCCATGTCAAATACTTTGAGAAATTTTTTACATCATACAAATTCTTAGGAAGTACATTATTCACCGGCAGCAACAACTGTAGTACGTTCAAAAGCTTATCAAAACCAGTATCAGATAATCCAATCTCACATTTAAGATTATACAAAGCAGTGATGGCATATAGTTTAGTTTGACCTCAACAGTCATGATATAAGGGGGTTTCTGCATCCTCTAAATTCTTAAGTAAATAATCCTCACGTTTTCGAACATCCTCGTCTTCTTTAACATCAGTAAAAAAAGTATGATTCAAAAATCCTTCAACTTCAAAATGAATAGCTTTAAGTAGATCAAATGTATTATCCAACTTCATGTCTACGCCCATATTTAATTGTTCGCCATGATGATACCACTTAGTACTACTCTTGTACTTAGGATCCATCCCCCTTATAATTAACTGTTCAACGTTAATATCATCATGTTGTCGACTAAGAATTCAGCAATCTAAACAAGGACATAAAATCTTCTCTACATTTCTTATATTTCTCTTTGCAGCTTCTACGAAACATCTTGCCCCTTGAGAGTACTCCTTGGAAGTTCTATAATGAAAAATATTCAACATAATAGTTGAGTTTAACATCAAATATTTTTATTTTATGAAATTAAACATGGTTGAGAATATTGAATTATCTACTTACCTGTGTAAATAAACCCAATCTTTTTCCATTAGCATACAATTAAGGATACACACGGGAAGAAAGAGTGCTCAAGCTCCAAAGCTAAAGAGAAAAAAAATTGCCTCTGATTTCAGAAACACAGAATTAAACAAGATTAAGGAATTTCCATAGATACCTAGAATGTTAGAGGTTTCCATAAACCTAATGTTCATGTTTATAGCTAAACACATATGCATGCACATGATCTTTTATATATACTAGTTATGTGTAATTATTGGAATTTATCTTTCTTCATGTATACCGGTTATATGCACATCGAATATTTTTATTTGTAAGTAATTGTTTTTAAATATTGGGATATTTGGAGAATTTTTTTAAAAGAAGCTAATTTAAATGTTTTATTAAGTCGTTACTATTTGATTTTAATCCATAGTTTTCACAAAGATTTTATTAACTCCCTTTGGAGAATGTTAGAGGGTACAAGTGAAATATAATACTCTTTGTGAAAATTACAAATAGCAGTAAACTTTATACAACTGCAAGCAGGTATGATCATTCTCAAAGGAAAAAGAATTATTGTTAATGATGTTCGTTCTCTAACATTTGCACTTCCTCCTCTAACAAACTGCACATCCTCCTCAACACCGTCACAAAAGTGCACTACATACTTCAACTTCCCTGCAGACCTGAACAGCTTCTACCAACATTTGCACTTCATCCACACAACATACAACCAGTGCATCCTCCTAGCAGTCACCATCCCATCCATAAGTTCACCAACTTTATCAACCAAACTTCAAACAACTATGCACATACTACTGCTACATCCACTTATACTTGCTACAAAACCCATCACTACCTCAAAACTGCATACTTACTTCCATGCTTCACGCACTACTGCAAACTTCACCATTACAACAACATGCACCATCACCAGTCAATCACCAATCACTACCTTCACCATCACCTGACTGCTTCATTAATTCCCTATGCACTTCCAACCACCAAGCCAACAGCTCCTCACCACTTCCACCTGAACCATCTCCTCGAATTGCAAATTCATCACTGCAAGTTCAACAACCAGGAATCAGACATAGAGTGCTGCTCACCTCTGCCAACCACTGCAACATATACTTCTGCCAGCAATCCATTGCACCAACATACGCCTCTGTCATATTCAAATACAATGATGCATACATACCTTAGAAGCAGCACTGCCTCAACATAAAACCTCCATCACCACTTAACTCCAGAAAATTCTGCCATTCACCAACACCTACAACAACCCTACAAGTCACCATCCTCCCTGCTTTCAACCATCACTGCCTTGCTTCTTCCATCTCTGTTCCACTGCCCATTCATCAGTAAATCCACTTTTTTCTTCCTTGAAATCGCCTCGACCCCCAATAACAGCCGAATCATCTCAGCAACCCAAAACTAGCGACCAGCACGAATGCGAGAATCCCTTAATCGAATTCGAATTGATTGACTTTTACTAGAATTTTATATTGAAACAAAGACTGGCTAATTGTTTGCACCTTATAATATCATTTTCTAAAGTAATCCTAGTTCACGAATTCAACAAGCAAATGCCCAGTTTTGAATTAATGATTAGTGTAATCTTTTTTCTTATCAAAATATATTCCTTGATAGCTAACAAATGGCCACAACATGATGTATATCCTTCATTTTATCAGTATCTGTTGAACATCAAACAAACAACCACTTCCTCATAATGATATAAATATAAAATAGTAATTTGGAAAAAGAAGAAAAAACTAATCTTAGCAACTCAACAGGATCATGGCCAGGGTAAACTTTACTAACTGCTTAGCAAGTCCCATCGTAGGATTAAGATAATGGACCACCCAACAATTAAGTTAAACAAAAACTACTAATTTTAGACAAACTAAGAACTCATTTTAATGAACTAAACTCAAAATGCAGGTTTAAAAGAGCAACAATATGGCTTTCAGATTTTCCCACTATTTTCTCAGTATTTCAGATTTTAGATGACTTAAATTTACGTTTAATTTATGATGAAGCAAGCAAATTCAAATCAATGTCGTAGAAGGCAGCAAGCATTAAATAGTAAGCTTAAGGACAGTTCATATGGTATGTGAAAAAAAAAATTACTTAGTGAATTTTAAAATTGCTGAACTAAAAAATTTTCAAGTTCAATTTTTTTTAGAAGTATAAAAATTTAAAATTACAAATATTTTAATCTTTTCAAAATTTTGCTCCATGGTTCAGCTCTTATAGATTTATGTATCCTAATTAAGATATCCAATATATAATTCTAATAGTTGATTTCAGGAATATCGTTTTAAGAAGAAAGGAATCTTTTAGAAATGAGTTATCAAGCTACTCCAAAATGTTTCAATGAACAGTATTTCTTTTTCACGTTAATTCAGCCATATTTTTAGATTATTCCGCACATGTTTCGTAATGATCATTAACATCTCAATTTTATTTACACTTTCACATAAACTGAACCCTACAGTTTAGTGTGTAATTCTATTACTATTTTTTCAAATCATAGAGCATTGGGAAAAAACTTCCCAAACATACATACAGCTATAATTATCAATCGTCGGTACACCTGTCTTATATGTGTAAACACTGGGCTTCCAAGAGGAAAAATATTAGTCGGTTAAAATGTTCTAAAGCAACTACAAATGATAGATAAAATATGTTAAAAAGAGATATTTTCTACAAGTACTTTACATAAATAGTAGCTTTTCAGTTGACACTTGAAAGCCCATGCTGATCTCAGTACTTTACAGTTCACAGTAAACTATCAGATCAACATGGATCGTAAAACTAATGGAATGTTAATTAAACCCGGCTTTTATAAATATCATAGTAAATGGTAAAAGCATCACAGTAAATAACAATTTTAAGTTTTTAATAGACCATCAAAAGGTAGCTAATCTAGTGAAAGCACTGAGGTAGAATTATACCTTAATTTCTGAAGTCAACTTTCTCCCTCTCCTTCCTAATCCTTTACTCGATCAACATAAAGCATGAAAATAAATTTTCATTTACTTGCATAATTAAAACAAGCAAACAGATATAATGCATTAGTTTGGATACATTTTATATAAAATAAAATAAAAATAAAGAATGTGCCTTTCAGATATATCAATACAAGGTGTAATATTGAAGGATATCAGCAATGTGTATTAGAGGGGCATAAAGCTACAACATGAGGGGATTTCACTCATAATCTTATTTGATGTTTTGTTCTTTTTTTCAAAAAAAAAAAAAAACAAAACGACATCAGTAAGATAATCTTCACATTTGATTTTGTTTGTGGCTTGTGAATCAGTTTAGAATCACTATGACATGTACACTTCTTCGTAAAAAGATATTTTACAGCATGGATAGTTGTCAGTGGACATCTGACATGCAAACACACTTAGATGAAAAATCAATCAGCATATATTACCATTCATCTTTGATAAAAATATCATGTTTACCTATTTATAATTAGACACGAGCTAAGAAGTTATGATTCTAATTGCGTATGTTCTAATATTTTGCCTAATACACACTACATAGTTATTGGACATTCAATGACAGAACAAGTGGTTACAGACGGCCTGTGGACAAATTTTGATTCATCTTCAACTATCATTCAGTCGAGTATCACACTTAATCAACCGTATGTTGTAGAACACAAGTATTATAATTTTGTATATTCAGCGTTTTAGATAAAAAAATATTTGGTTAGAAAAATTCCAGAGCTAAATAAGATAGTTTTTACTTTTTATTCAAACTCAAACAATATTTTATTTTTATTTAACTCCTTGATTAGCCAAGCCGTGGGCCTCAAATATTAAAATAGTGACATGTTTTGTTTGTATGTTGTATTATATGATTTTACTGCAAAGACTCCCTGAACATTCAGGCATATTATTATTAAATTACTATAGCAACTAGCTTACAGCCCTTCTAGAGAACTTCCTTCTTACTCTGCAAATGCAAATTGCCATATTTCAGGACAAGCAAATTAAGTCAGCTTCTCGTCGCGACGCTAAGTCTAAGATTTGGTCAGAACAGTATAAGAAAGAAAAGGAAGCTACAAAGCATGGGAAGCATCCTTACTTAAGATATGTCAGTTTCTTATATTACTTATACATGTTGCACACAACCTCATACACACACATTAAATCTTAAGAAGTACGATGAACTCAGGGTACCATTTGCATCTGACAAGTCCATGTTTTGGAAATTTGCTTGATTTACTTGTTATTTTTGAAAGCAGACATATATATTACAAAAAAACACCTTTTATTAGCACTTGAGATACACTAATTAGCTAAGTGAAATGCTTGTGGCGATCAAATATCTCCAGAAGAAAGATAATTATGAAATCAGACTTATATATTATGAAAGCACTTTTTATCACTAGCACTTGAGATACACTAATTAGCAAAATGGAACCAACATGGCTATTGGGATCAGAGCTTGTTGCAAATCCAAATTATTATGAAATCAAAACTTCTTCAGTCCAAATCTGAACTAAGGCCTTCTTGAAATATATGAGGATTCAGATTACCCATTTAGTGAAACAAGGATAGTTGAAATCCAAATATAAAACCCTCAATGATTTTAAATTTATGAAAATAAATTATGTGGCCTAAATTGCAGAACTAGTTTGGTTCACAAAATAAAACAAAATAAGCAAGTTATGAGGTGCCTGCTTTATTGTTTTTACCATTTTTTTTAAATAACATAAATATTGACATATGTCACACATCGATTGCTAACAAGATTACGATGTGCTCGAGGTAAAACTCTATAGCAAAAAAATTGAGAAATGTTCAGATCACCATAATAAAAATATGAAATAATTTCCAAAACTAAACAAAATAATCTTGCATCGGGATTGAGCTTTTACAATCCAGAATCCACTTATCAAGATCATAACCAATTCAACCATAACACAACTAATTATCAATAAGTTGATGTTGGTAAACATCACATAGAATTTCAACTAATATTTCACCTTATATTGTAAAAAGTGGTTATTCTTGTTCTTACAAAAATCAGTAATATGACCAAGTGTACATTGCAAAATCCCTAAATTATGCTCTACCATCCCAAGCACATAAACATCACAAGTAATAATACCTAATCTCTCAAAGAATTGCTATACTTTCCAATTAAGAATATAACAATAAGAAGTAAATTACCATAAAAGCTAAGCTTCTGCTTTCTCCTCTGCTACCAAAACAACCTCAACAGTAGCAACGTTCTCTTCCATGGACTCCTCTTTTTCCTTCTCTGCTTTCTCCAACTCTTCTTCTTCAGTGACGGCGAAATCGAAGATCGGCGATTAGGGTTCCAGATGCAAGGAAAGTTGACTACTGAGGAGTGAACTATTGAAGTGGAGGAGAACGGCTGTGAAGATCTGAGATGGAGCGAACAGTTTTGATTAGGGTTATTTCGTTGGAGACGAAAATTGACAGCGCTATTCTGGGAGGGATATGAAAATGGTTAAGTTTTTTTGGGAGGGAGATGAAACTGTTAATTGTTTTTCTGGAGGGCAGACGAAAATTTTGGAGCCAAGAGCGTTACACAGCACGGCACAAAACAAAATGAGTTAAAAAAACAAATGATTAAATGTAAACAATTACGCTTTAGAATAAAGCGTTATTAAACGACGTTATAAAAGACACTTTTTGTTGTAGTGAGAGGAGCGACCATCCGTGTAATTGCTTTGTGCGAGCACCGATATGTCAGATAGTACAACATGCATCTGTTTAAGGAGGGAAATCCGACATACCGATACAAACTCAAAGCTACTACACAGTGGCTATATATATTCTTCGAAAACAAATATAGAAGTAAACATAACACAAATCAGTCACAGACATCCATATCACAAAGGCAGAAATAGATATGAATATATAACACATGAAAGTCTACATCAGAGTAGTGGTCAAACAAGATCCACAATGTCACCAAAAGATTAGCTACAAGTGCTAGACAAAAGAATATGGATACATCAATGAGTCTATATCTCAAATGTATACAACAAAAACTACTAATCTAAGTAGTTAGCCAAAAGTCAGGGTGATAATCCCAGAGGTGAAGTCAAGCAGAAGCACCTGTAACAACTCGGTCTGACCCGAGTATTATTTAATAAGAAAATAATAAACGGATCAGTCTAGCTATAAATATCAGATAAAATGATATAGAATAAGGGATATGACATAGATATATGGTAACCATAAAGCCATACTGTAATAAGTATGGAATTGAAAATCAATAAGAGATTAATCATATCACGAGAATCTTCTCAAAGATCAAAAGGAATGTCATACCCCTTATTTACCAAATCACCAAACTATAAATATTGACAATAATATCAATGCCAATCACAAAAGTTAATAACACACAAATTCACCAATGCACAAATATTGATAAAACTTATCAATGTAAATCACGAAAATTGGCGAAAACACAAATTCCATAAATCATCAATGGAAATCCAGAAATCACAAAAAGGGGGGAGGCCTATCACAAAACGGAAGCATGAAAACTCACCAAAACGTGTATTACAAAATGGAACGTTGTTCCATGGTTGCTAACCATTAATTTTGAGCCGAAGCTCCACAAAACGGCCCGAAGACCATGGGTCGCTACCCAACAAATTGAGCCGAAGCTCCACAGAAACGGGGTTTAGTCTCCCTCGTAGATAAAGAGACATCGCACATTTGCTAGTCTAAATTACAAAAATGATCATCAACGATGATCAAGAAGTGTCAATTACAGTAAGCTAGTAAATATAAAAGCTTAGCTTCATGTCCCATAACTACTAGCTTAACTTAAATATTTACGAACAAATTGTAGTTTTCCACTAGAAAATTGTCACAAGAGGTTCAATCGAACAAGTCCAAGAACTAACCGACAAAGTAAATGCAAGCGTTTCATACCACTTGTTTTACGAAG
Organism: Allium cepa; assembly: GCA_030765085.1. Taxonomy (NCBI): domain Eukaryota; kingdom Viridiplantae; phylum Streptophyta; class Magnoliopsida; order Asparagales; family Amaryllidaceae; genus Allium; species Allium cepa. Next base: position 559,078,894 of record CM060941.1, on the reverse strand, counting down.
TCGTTTAATTAGATTTCTCGTACGAGTGAGGTAAGGTTTGTATATTTTTAAAATGACAAATCACAAAAATGATCGTAGAAACGATCAATCACAAAAATTCACATACGAAGATGTAAATAAAAATCCAGAGGGTTTGATTCCAAATTCATCAAAATGGAGATAGCCTAGCGACTTAAAAGTCACGACCTACGGCTTAACATAAGTCAACACGAGAAATCAACGGCTCAAGAAATAGCACGTGGCTTAACGTAGGGGCGACCTAAACGGTGGCGCGACCTAACTGCAACGACATAAGGAATGGCGCGACCTATGGGGTGCGACCTAAGGGGGTAGCCGCATAACATGGCCGAGCGACCATGGGGTGCAACGACCTAAAAGATAAAAGGAGGCCGAGCGACCTAGTGGGAAGGTCGAGCGACCTAACGACTTAAGGGGTAACAAGGCCGAGCGACCTAACGACTTAAGGGGTAATAAGGCCGAGCAACGACCTAGCACGACGCGACCTAACCAATGCCGAGCGGCTTAAGGAACTAGCATGCGGCCTAGGTGGTGCGACCCAAGGGGTACGCGACCTAAAGAGTGCACGACCTAAGGAGTTACGACCTAAGGCAGGCCGACTCAACAGCAAGGCAAGCGACCTATATTTACGACCTAAAGCCGAGCGACCTAACAACCTATGGGGGAGGAACGACCTAAATGCAGGCCGAGAATCCTTCATATGCAGGCCGAGCGACCTAAGGGTTTTGAAGCTCAAAACTCACTCAATTTGCAACCGATCAACCACGAACGCTAGGGGATTACGCCTATCGGCTACCCGGTCGTATTGGAATCTCGATGCATCACCAAAAACGTGTTCAAACATCAAAAATTGGATTTTTGAAGATATGAACCCAAAACACAAAATTTGGGATTTTCACCAATTCAATCCAAATCAATGGCAAATGCATATGTAAAAGTGTTAGGAATTCATACCCAACAATCAAAGATAGTTATAGACAAAGATGTGAGATAAAAATCTCACCTTTACACAAAATCAATGAAGGAGAAACCTAAAAGAAAAGGAGGAATCAACCACACTTGAATCTCTACACAAGAAGCTTGAATCAATGGCTTCACTTTGAATTTGGAGTTGGATGTTGAATTTGCAAATGAACTAGGGCTTGGAGTTTTAATTTCCCATTCCTTCCTCCATTTTTGATGAAGCTTGAGTGTTAGGAAATGAAAGTAAAGTTATGAAGAGTAGGGAGTTGAACTAGAGTAAATAGTTTAGGCTAATGGGCTAAACCAAACCCATAGTCCAAAGTGAGAAAGTGACAAAATTCCACTAACTTCAAACATATCAAAGTTTATACTCAAAAAGATCACAAACGGTGTTTTGAACTCAATGGAAGTGGTTCCGACTCCAAATTTGACCGTATGCATGAAGTAACTTTTCGGACTAAGATCCGACTAACGATAAAATATTAAAATAAAATATTTAAATATTTAATCGTAAAATATGCGGGTTGTTACAGATTTGATTTGATGTTTGCTTTTTGTCTTTTTAGTTACCTTACTTTTACTAATGACATTTTAGAATTTTCTAATCATACTTAGTAAAAGTAAACTTGATTATTTATAAAATGTGTATATATGTGTGTTAAAACATGTTAACAAAGGTGCAACAACATTGCAACAACTTATATTGAACAAAACGTTGATTTTCGACAACACGTTTTATGGCCGTATTTTGACGTTTTTGTTAAAATATTTATTTATGTAAACAAAACTTGAAAATGAGTTTCTTATCATTTTTAAGTAGTTAAAATAAATTATTTCAGTTATAAAATCATATTAAATAATGTTAAAATCTAATTATAAAAATACGATGTCGATTTATCAACATGCAACGAAATTAGTCAATCATTATAAAAAAAGTATCTGTATATTTACAAAACTTTTATCAAACGGTTATTATCATTTTTAACAATTTAAAAGGAGTTATTTATTATCTAAAACAAAAATTGAACGTATATCCAGTTTTATCGAAAACCGACTTTTATCACTTTTCGACGAAAATCCAAACGTCTTGATTTTGTAATCAAATTCTAAAAATAAGTTCACTATTCTTATTTATCATGTAAAACATGATTATTTAAGTTTGAAAATTCTATATTTGAATATTCAAAATAAATTAAATATTCCATTTTCAAAGTGGTAAAATTACAGGTCGTTACAGTTGTAAAAGCTTTCTGTTGAATTTTTTCTATATTAGTGTAGATTGATTAAAGTAACATAAGTATTTGGATTGTTATGTCTGGTTGCAATTGCAATCACCGTTATGTTTATGCAGTATGACTTGGAGGGTTTTGTTGAGTTATGGTTGGATAGTAACTGAAACAAATGAATGCATATATGTACTTAATATTTTCACCGGAATGTAGTTCCACAGATTTTTCTTCTTCTTTTTCTCGGTGCTACCTTTGTTATTAGTATGTAACAATAAAAATATAAGGATAAATCATCCTTAGTTAAGATTTAAAAGGTAGAAAAACAAGTAATAGTGTATAATGGAGTTTGATATGCAGTCAATTGTCTTTTCTTGTTTTGCGTAGTTGGTAAAATTAGTACTAGTTCTCACCAACATTGATTTAACAACATAAAACTTGAACGGAAAATAAAGGCCAATACAGTCAATTGTCTTGTTTTAAAAATTAAAGCAGATATAGTATATTTAAAATATATAGAGATATCGACACTAGATCTTGGGATGGTCATACCCTAATGAAAGCGACCTACATAGTCATGCTGCATGTCCCTGCTTTAGTCATTTTCCCAGTTGATTAGGCTTGATGCCACGATTACCTTTTTATATAGCAACCATCCTAGAATGCGAACACTACCCTCTAGGCAGCAATGCAATGTCATTATTTATCCATACAAGTTCGTTCTAGGTCTAAACGAAACTAAAGGCACTACCTCTTCTACATTCATTTTGGAATCACCTTCAGGATTAGTAGCAAGTAGCCCTTAAACTTCAAAAGCTCCATCTTCAATCATCTTCACGATCTCTTCACTTCGAAACGCTTGAGTTGGATCGAAGTGGTTTTCAGATAAGTATAACTTACCCGATCCCGGTCCCTTCGAAATAAAATTTGATAGTTTCAGTAAACTCAACTCCGGCTCTTTTGGAAATAGTCAGACAATACATAGGAGCAGGGATCACCCTCTAATCGTTTAAATGGACAGATATCCCTATCATTTGTTTTAGGAGAACAAAATGAAATTTATATGCACAGTACAACATTATCGAAGATGACTATGTCATATAACTCACGTGTTTCTTCTAGATATTTTCGAAGTTATATTTTAGTCCGTACTTGATAGTCGGTTATTTAACTATCAAATAAACAAACAACAACAAATTCGAAGATTTAATTACCCATAGAAACCACTAAGCCTCGAAATAAATCTTTCGTTTACAAAAACTCTTTTCAAAAGTGTTTATCAAAAACATTCATATACTTATCTCACTGACATAAGTATATTCACAAAACATTTGTGAAAGATTTCTCATTTACAAATCATATAAAAGGATTAAAACAAAATGTTATTTAAAGTAAAGATAAAGATAACCTCAAACATATTCCTTCGGTGTTAAGTGTGGAACGAATGTCCATACTTCCAGAATTAAGAAGGTCGGTTAAAGGAAATCCAATCTCAAATCCTTTTATAATTTCCTTCTATAAATCCTCTTAATTTATGAAACTTCTATACTTAAATTCCAAACTCATTTACAAAACTCTTTATAAATCGCTAAGTTAAATTTTACAAAACTCCTTTATAAATATCAAAATCATTTATATATCTCATTATAAATCTCCAAAATTATTTATAAAACTTCCATTATAAATTTCTAAAATTATCTATAAAACTTTCTTATAAATATTCCTTATTTAAAACAAAACTCCTTAAATAAACTCATTTAATAAAGTCCTTTTGATAAACAAAACAATTGTTTATAACATCTTTAGTAAAATCATTACTTAACTTGAAACATTATTAAAAGTATGATTGACCTTAAAAATTAGAAAGAAACTTAGTGTCCGCAATTATTCTCTTTTAATTAAATTTACTTTTCAGGTTATAGCATGGGTATTTACATAATAAGCATATATATATATAAGGGAATCGGCTAACAACAAACAAATCAACATATACATAAGATGTCCATGTTACTAAATAATAGATGGCTTTGTTTTGCTAAACACATGTCCAAGTTAATATAATAACAGAATAGGTATTTATTCTACTTAAATAGATGTCAACATAATCTACATGCCGAACTATGGTAGAATGGTGATTTATTCCCAAACAAATATCTAATATAACTTAATTAGCAGAACGGTGTTTTATTCTGCTAAATAGATGTTATTGGGTTTCATGCTCAACTGGGGTTACTTAAGGATAGTCGATAAATCCCTTAAATTTAAAACATTCTTTAAAAGAAAGTTGCTTTTTGAAACAAAACTGATCTTTAAAATTAAAGTGGTTTAGAACTTTAAAACATGAAAACTTTTGTTCAATAATTATATAACATTTAAAATTTTTGTTTAATAACAATTAAACCTTCACTTAATAATTAAATGATGATTAAATATTAAATAAAAAATTAAATAATAATTATCCTTTAAAAATAAATAATTAAACCATAATTAATCTTTAATTAATTATTAAATAATAATTTAAACCCTTAATTATTAATTAAATATTAACTAATCTCAATTTATTAATTAATTATTCCTAATTAAAACTTAAATAATAAATTAAAACTTCATTTAAAATAACTAAATCAATTAAACCTTTACTTAAACTAAACGTGATTACTAATTAATTCATAATTCATCCCATTTATAAATAAATAATTAGTTAACAATTATTCTTAAATAAATAATTAAATAATAATTAATCCCTAACTATTGATTAAATAATAATTAACTTAAATTAATTAACTTATTATAATTAACTTAACCGATAGACACTTAAGTGCTAATTACCTTTATAAACTAATGATTAAGTACTAATTATCTTAATTAATTAATTTAATGATCATTAAAATAAATTTATACATAATTAATTAAATAATAAATTTTAAATACTTAACTAAAGTTTTGAAACACTTTGTAAAAAGAATACGTAAGTAGAAATATTTTTTTAGATTTTCCAAAACTAGTTCGTTTTACTAGCTACACTTATAGCGACTATCGCTATATGACTCGAAATTTAAAAACTTGATTTTTATATTAAATAGTCCAAAATTATTAATCTTATACTTAGCCGCTTTATAACCTAGTGAAAGATTTTGGAAAACAAAGTAGAGTTTGAAATCTTTATAAAGCATTTCAAGAAGTGAAGTTAGAAGACAAAATTTTAACAATCCAAAGGACTTGATGTCGCAAACTAACCACTTCAACATACTAAATTTTTCTTTAACATACATTAACATATGCATGCATACACAAGTATATATATACAACTCATCACAACATTCAATTAGTAAAGATCTTAACTCCATACCTTACTAACTTTTACTTTGCTTTCTAAGCTAAAAATCAACATTATGTATACACATACTTAATCCATATACACATTATTGATTTCAACCAATATCCAACCAAGTAACAACCAAGATAATATTATGCGAATGTTTAAAATCTTGATTAAAAGATGTGAGTTTTAACTCACCAAAAGCTACCCAAAGCTTACTAACTCGATCCGATCTTCCACTAGCATTGGATTCAACATAGATCTTCGCTCCTACTTTACAAAATGCAAGTTTTTGAATTAAGAGAGGGTCTTTTTGTTTGGCCAAGAGGGGTACATCGCTCGGCCATGGTTGTGAGAGGTACTTTTGAGCTTGTTTTGAAAAGAAAAGATAAAGGAAAGGAAGTGGTTTCTAAACAAAGTCTTACGGATTTTTAAATTGAAAAAGAGTTAAATTTTGAATTTAAACTTTGGAGGACGCCATGTAAATGCATATATGAAGACTTGGAGAAAATTTTTAAGGTGATAATGAAATGAAAAATGGAAAAATGTTAGGAAATTGGTTTATATGCTAAGTGAAAAAATTAAATTACTAAATTACCCTTATGTACTTTTCCCTCCACAACTTCATGCCACCTTACCATGCTTGTCCACCTCTTTACCAACATGTTCCAACATGTATTTAATACCATATTTACTTATGTTTAATAAGATGTAACACTTACTTTTAAGTTTTATTTTATATTTCATAAAATGTCACATCTTACTTTATAAAAACTTAAGTAAATGTATATATGTCTAACATATCCTAACTTATTTTGTAAATGAACATCTATATCATAGAGTTCAAATTGTTACCAACAACTTTTAGCCGACAAAAAGTTGAAAATTCGAAAAACGAATTCCGGTCACATTTTCGATTTTCGAACTATATATTTTTATAAAAAAATTTAAAAACTATTTTACCATCATTATCTATTATTAAAAATAGTTTTATTCTAATTATAAAATGGATTATTTGAATATTTATAGCACTAATAAATACGCGCTCTTATATATACACTCAAATTCATTCTAGGGTCTCGCTTACCCTTTCTTAAATGAGTCAACCCCACCAAAGCCTAGGTGTTCGCTCAACCTAGGCTTTGATACCACGTTGTAATGATTTGCCTTTCTTACACCTAAAGATGATACTTAATACATCCGTGGTATTCATGTGTTGATCATTTAGTGTCCAAGAGACAAGTTATTAGGTGTGAAACAAAGAAAAGGAAAGAACATAATCTCACAATACGTGACGAGTAATATATATTACGAACAAAAAAGAAATTAACTTTATTATACACATCATCGGAGTACATTATTCTATTATCAGCCTGGATAGTTATAACAGTCTGTCCTTACAATTGCTGATAGATACAAAAAAAATAAAAAAAATAAAACAGTGGAAGAATATGAGGTATGTGAATACGTCTTGGAGAATCCAAGTCGTCACTTGAAAGCTCTAAAGGATCCTGCTAAATGTAGAAAATATGCTCGGGATAACCTAAGTATTATAAGAAAAATAACGCCTGGATCAGTCTGGCAAAACCAGTATGCGAAACTTAAATCACAAGGAATTAGTTTATTATAACTTGTAAAATCTTTTAGCATCAAAGGTACCTCGTAAGACCATGTCGCATAAAAACACAGATGGGTTTTTACCTTACGATAACCAAAACATTTTTATAGAAAATCCAGTTATATTATGATAATTTCTAGAATACAAATACATATTAATCATAGCCGAAGTTGTTACATTATTAAATTCCAGCATAATAGGTATACAATTAAGTCTGAAGGCACTTATTGGAGAATGGATACCAATTACGAAAGGGTAAGGGTCTACCCACCGAATTTGTACACCTCTAGATAAAATGTAAGGGAGATCACAAAGAATTGTACCTCTGCTACTGAGGACTGGCCCTATCCCTTATTGGATAGCGTCGAATATGGACACCCCTTGGTTGCAATCAAACAACCACAATGGGACCCGAAACATACATAGAGATATCGGCACTGGATCTTGGGATGATCATACCCTAATAGGAGTGACCCACATATCTCTGTTGCATGTCCCTGCTTTTGTCATTTTCCTGGTTGATGAGGCTTGAGGCTACGATTACCTTTTTGTATAGCAACCATCTTGGAATGTTAACATTATCCTCCAGGCAACAATGCAGTGCCATCATTCATCCATACAAGTTCGTTCTAGGTCTGAACGAAACCGAAGGCACTACCTCTGCTACATCCATTTTGGAATCACCATCGGGATTAGCAGCAAGTAGCCCTTGCACTTCAAAAGTGATTCAAAAGTGATATCTTCGGTCATCTTCATGATGTCTTTATTTCGAAAACCTTGAGTTGGATCGAAGTTATTTTTAGATAATTTATACTTATCTGATCCCGTCTCTTCGAAACAACATTCGACAGTTTCGGTAAACTCAACTCTGGTTCTTTCGAAAATAATCAAACAATACATAGGGAGCAGGGATTGTAACAACCCATAAATTTTATAAATATTTTTAATTCAAATTTTATTGAAACCTTGATGTTTAATTATTTAAAATTTGAAATTTTGGAATTTTCCAATATAATTTTGGATTTTGTTTATAAATTATTTTCCAAATACAATAAAATAAACATTTTTTGCAAATTTTATATTTTGGTCAACTGAAAGTCAATGTTTGACCACAGTTGAAAATTTTAATTTTGAATTTTTAATTTCTAATCTTTTTCTTTAAAACTGTATTTTATTTAATATTAGTTCCGCTATTCGTTTCGTAAAATTCCGTTTTATACTCTTTAAATTTGATAAAATATAGCGTTTTACACGCAATTATTTTCTGTATTTTATTTTCTATTTTTCCTATGTTCATCTCTCTATTTTCTTTTTCTATTTTATTTTATTTAGAATTTGATTTTATTTATTGGATTTTGATTGGTTTATTTTTGATATATTGCTTGGAAATTCAAATAGACTAGAGTTACATGCTTTAACTTATGATTTTTCCTTTGCCTAGCCTCCTCATTTCTTTTCTAGTCGTTCATTACTTTCTAGCCGTGTATTTTCTAACCCTAGCCGCCACTCTACTTTATAAATCATGCACAAAAAAGTTTCTCATCCATCTCATTTCCTATTTGTTTCCTGAAGAAAAATTTTCAGTAAGTCATGGCACCTCCTCCTTCTCTTTTGTCTTTTCTTTTTTTCTCTTCTATTTGTTTTACTCGGCCATACCATGCTATTGCCAACCACCACCAACATGATCGACATCCACCTTCTCGCATCATCCATATGTCATAGCCATGACCATAGAACAAAAGCCCGTCACCAAAATTTGCAAAAATCCCTTAGCCGAGCCTTCCTTATGAAACCCCCTCTTGTTTGCCTCTGCCACACCTATTTCCACCACCTGCTCCCCCTCCTTTCCTCGCTCTAGGTCATGCCCCTCTGATGTGACCAGATCCGACCAAGTTGGCACATAGGCCGAGCCACATAGCCCTAGGCCAAGCCCAAAAACTTCTCTTGATCCATGCTTATTCCTCTACTTGCTTTGCCTTCCATTTTCTATACCCTAGCCGTACATTGCTTGACCCAAAGACCATCTAACCGAGCCTAGCTTGCCTTTAAACATCATGGCCGAGCAAAGTATGGTGATGGCCGAGCCCATTTGATGGTGGCTGAGCCCACTTGATTTATTAAAGCAATCTTATGTCATTTTTTGGTTCATAATTCTCATTGTTTAATCCATATTTGTTTGTGTTAAATCATATACTTATACTTGTTTTATTTATTTGTTTACAAGATTTGGATTTGGGTGTTACTTCTTCTCGAATCTAGTCGTGCCCTTTCGTGCTTTGTGGGGTTTGTATTTATGTTTTGAATTTGATCTCTAGCTTTAGAAGGTGAGTTATTCATTCTCGACAACCATACTTATATAAATGTGAAACAATGTCACTTGAATTGTAATAGTTGATATGCTATGTTATATGCTCACATCTGCCTGTTATCTGACATTATATGATGATATTACCTGATTATTTACCTGTTGCGTCACCTGACATCATATGATATGTTATACTGCTTATTTACTTACTGTTTCTCACACTGCAAGTTCCCTGTAGAATAGAATCACTATGGGTTGAAATGATACATACCCCAATGGACTTTAGAATAGGGAAAAATCGTTATGAGCTGAAATGATAGGCTCAGGCGATTTTTATTTATTTTATTTGACTTGGGATCGCAGGTTTGAAATGATAGAACCCGGATTTTTCTTTTTAAATTACGGATTGAAATGATACATATCCGTATCACTTGACCTAGATTAGAAAATTATATACAGACCCGTGGTTAATTTTAAATATTTTCTAAAGATTATTAAGTATTTTTGAAATATAAAATATGAAATTTAACTTAAATTGGATTTAAATGATTTAAATAAATTTTATAGTGATTTTCAAAGTTAAAATGTATAAGCAAATTAATGATTAAAGTGTAAATTTTGACGTGACTTAATAATTGAAAATTTAGGGTTCAAATGGAATTCTAAGCTTAACTTAGTGATAAGAATATTTTATTTATGAAATGGGTATTTTAAATAAAGTATTAAGTTATTTGTTGAAATAAAAGATAAGCAATTTATAAAGTATTTGACTTAACAAATGAATTTTTATTTAAACTGGATATTTATTAATAAAATGTTATTTTATTAAAATTATAAGTTAAATAATATCCAAATAAATAATTTTAAAGTGAAATAAGTTCGATAAGTTAAAAATGAGAAAAGTTGAAGATATATTGCTTTTAAAGGGTATAACAGAAATTATAGCGTTTCAGAAATGTCGTGGTTTAATGAACTATGTGTTGAATATACTAAATATACCTACAGTAGCATTTCTGAAGTGTTGCAGTTTCTTAATTTGAACTATGTGTTGAATATACTAAATATACCTACCATAGCATTTCTAAAGTGCTGCAGTTTCTGAATTTGAACTATGTATTGAATATGCTAAATATACCTACCGTAGCATTTCTGAAGTGCTGCAGTTTCTGAATTTGAACTATGTGTTGACTAAATATACCTACCGTAGCATTTCTGAAGTGTTGCAATTTCTGAAATTGAGCTGTTTTTAAAATACTAACATATCTACCGTAGCACTTTCAAGTGCTGCTGTTTCTGAAAATGACAATGTTTTGAATATTGCTATATCTACCGTAACATTTTATAAGTGCTGTTGTAGCTGAAATTTACAATGTTTTGGAAATTTTATAATTGAATGAATGAAATTAGGAATGCTACAACTTTGAAATGAATATTATTTGGCATTGAATTTAAATGGTCTAAATGAATATGTTTTGAAGTGAAATATAAACCATTTTTGAAATTTATAACCACAGATTATAATAACATTGGGTTGTTAAAGAGACCGAGATCGGATATAGGCACATTCTCCGTCGATACCGAAAACCACTTTAGCAACAGCGTACGCGGTGGGGATTCCAGAACGAAGTAGGATGGAAACAACATTCTATTGAGGTATGTACGTGGACCCGACTCTCGTAAGTTGGCATAAGGTGGCTAAAACCGGAGCAATCGACGGGCTAATAAGGTCGCTCCTCTTATCGGACACACTTCTTCGTATGCCATTCTATTACTTTTGTGATTGATATATTGCGCACCTTTGATTTTGCGAGTGTGGTTCGAGGTGGGCGGTAGTAGCCGCTACGCACTACCACCGGTCTGAAAGTGCAATTGGTATATCTACCCTGGCATTGCCTAGTTGTGCCGTGTCACCTACCCTAGCGCGCCTTGTACGATTTTGGTTTTGTGCTATAGCCTGTGGAGTATCCTCTGGTGGCTTCCTGATCAGGATGGACTATGATACTGTACAGACTACTGGGACTATGTATGTGTTAAGGGGGATATTAGGTAACTCCTTAACGCTATTTTAATGTAAGTTTACTTTACTTCAAGACATTATTATAATAGCGTATATTACTACATAGTAAATAGTTTAACAGATCCTTAGGGGATGGGCGGTCCCAAGCGTCCTTTAAGCTACTTGTACATTTTTTACAGTTCACTAGAGTTGGTTTACATTGTATAAGTATGTATGTCCTGACTGAGTGTTTGTGTTTATTTTCTTACGCTCGGGTCAACCTGAGTATTTCAGCTTTGGAATTCACCTTCTAGAGCTAGGCTTTGCTGGAGATCATTATTTATCTAGTTGCTACCTTTTATTTCAGTATTTTCTATTCAGCTATTATACTGGTGGACATTTATGTATCTGGGATTTCTGTTGTATTTACCTTTCAGACTCTGTACTTTTTGTACTTGTTTTGAGACTGTGTTTGAGACTATGTTGTGGTAGCTTCATGAACTACTACTTTTATCTTTATTTCCGTTGCGATTTATTTTGATTTATCTGTGTTTGTGATTCTGTGATTGGTTTTATTTGCTCCAAATTATATTACAATCTACTGTTTTGAATTATTCATGTCAGACATGTGTGGTTTTATTGTTGATTTGAATGGTCCAAAATAGCGGGTCGTTACGTTTGGTATCAAAGCTTTGGTTTTAGGCCAACCTTAGCCTGCGGAGCAAAAACTCATTAGAGATAGGGTAGAAATACCCTAGAATGAGGGCAATCAATCTTGGAATCCTTTCTTTGTGAGAGAATGTATTTTAAAGTATAAAATGATTTTTCCAAGTGATTTTTCAAGGGATTTTCATAAAGTATTTTGATAAAAAAAAACTTTTCTTGCTTTGAAATCAAATTTTTCTAAACTCCCTTCTTTTCCTTATCCACCTTGTTAATAATTTCTTTGTTCGGGATATTCAATTCCCGTTGTATATTATCTTATCTAATCTTGTCTTTGCTCTTAATTAACTTTATCCTAAAATTCATTCTTGATTTTCAGGATGAGTCATAGGAATGCAAGAGGTAGGGGACGTGGTGTTGCCCCAGCTCCTGAACTTGCTGCACCAGTTAGGTTCACTAAACTCTGTAAGGAATACACTGACTTGGTGGCACCAAGTTCACCGCATCTGAGATCATTATTGAAGCTCAACAGTGGTTGAAGGATTTGGACAGGATTTTCTCCGGTCTTGAGGTCACTAATGCCCAACAGCGTTAGTTGGCAGCTTGGCAAATTGAAAGGAGCAGCCTTGGATTGGTGGGAGTCCATCACAGCCCACACAACTGAGGCTGACATTTCTTGGGATCAATTTAGGTATCATCTTCTGTTTGTTTTGAACTTGGTTTAGTTTCTCTTTTTGAAGTCTGTCTTATTCTCTTTTATCGTGCTTTAGGGATGCTTTTCTTGTGAAGTGGATGCCCGAGGCAGGAAAGTCTCAGTTGTATCGAGAATTCATGGATCTGAAACAGGGTGATATGTCTTTTGCTGAATATGAGAGGAAGTTCAATGAACTCTCTAAGTTTAGCCTTAATCTGATTGACATTCCTCTCAAGAAGAATAAGAAGTTCATTGCTGGTGCCCTTCCAGAGTACTATGATCGTCTCATAGCTCATGTGCATAGTCCTTTCACCACTCCGATGAACATGGCCGTTAGATACGAGAATCCTACTTCTAAGGATCCCCCAACTTCCCGTTCTGCTTCAGCTCGGTCTTTTTCTAGCAATCCTAGGAAAAGGAAGCCCAACTTTCACCATCAGAAGAAGAATCGGAACAAGACTCCAGGGTTGGGATCATCTTCTTCATCTCAGAGGTAGTCAATCGACCTATCTGCCATCACTTGTTTTAGATGTAATCAGAGGGGACACTATGCTAATAGCTATCCTACTTTAGTTGGTTCTGCTATCCCTCCTCCAGCTCGGTTGACCAGGAGTGATCTCTGCCACATTTGTCTGCAGCCAGGCCATTTCAAGAAGGACTGCCCCACTCAGCAGAAGGGCAAGTCTTCTGGTATTTTTGTTGTTACTTCTGCATCTTCACCACCTCCACCACCTGCTCCTGCTCCTACTGATAACCAAGGTACACTTCAGGGGACTTTTTCTCTGTTTTATTTTCTGGTTCGTGTTCTCTTTGATACTGGAGCTTTCCATAGCTTTATCTCTGTGGATCTTTGTAACAAATTTGAGCATCTTCTTTCTCCTGAGTTGGCTCCTATGCCTTTGTGTGTTTCAAATCCTATTGGTGGTCCTGCGAATCTTAGTAGGATTTGTAGAAATGTGAAACTCTTTCATTCTGGCTATCAGTTTTCTGGTGATTTCTTCGTTTTGGATTTTGATGCTTTTGATCTATTGCTTGGAGGTGATTGGCTGAAGAGGCATGATGTCGTTATCTCTTGTAGTTCCCGAACTGTCTCTCTTGTTGGTTATAAAGGTGATTCTTGGGTGATTCGGTGTAGTTTTTCCCAGGATTTTGCTGGCATCTTTATTTATTCTCTTGACGCTTCTCTTGGTGATATTCATTCAATTCATGTAGTCAAACTCTATCCCGATGTATTTGGTGAAGTCACTTCTTTACCTCCTAAACGGGAAATTGATTTCCATATTGATCTTATTCCTAGAGCTCGACCTGTAGTTCTTCCACTGAGAAGAATGGCACCCCGTGAGAAGGTTGAGCCGAGGAAGCAAATTAAGGACTTGTTCTCTAAGGGTCTGATCAGACCTAGCCATTCAGAATGGGGAGCAACAGTGGTTTTTGTCACTAAGTCTGATGGTTCTTTGAGGATGTGTGTTGATTATTGGGAGCTGAACAAGCTCACTATGAGGAACAGATATCCTATGCCTCGCATCAATGATATGTTTGATCAGCTCCATGGAGCTACTGGTTTCTCTCAGCTTGATCTTGCCACAGGTTTCCACCAGCTCAGAGTTCTGAGGAAATTATTCGTAGGACTGCTTTCCGTACTGAGAATGGTTTCTATGAATGGTTAGTTATGCCTTTTGGATTAACTAACACTCCTACTTTCTTTGTTGATTTGATGAATCGTGTCTTTCGTGATGTGATTAATAATTTTGTTCTAGTCTTTGTTGATGATATCCTTGTCTTCTCTAAGACAAGGGATGAGCATGAGTCGCATTTGAAATTCGTTCTGGGGACTCTTAGAAATCATCAGTTGAATGCTAAATTCTCGAAATGCCATTTCTGGAGGGATGAAGTCCGATTCCTTGGACATATTATTTCTAGAAATGGAGTTTCTGTTGATCCAATCAAGATCGCTGCGATCAATGATTGGGTAACTCTTAGGACTCCAACTGATATTCATAGTTTTTTGGGCCTTGCCGGTTATTATCGAAGATTCATTGAGAACTTTGCTTGGATTTATGCACCTCTCGCTGCTTTAACTCGAAAGAATGCTAAGTTATTATGGAGTGATAAGTGTGAAGCTGCATTCAATGACTTGAAGCATAAGCTTACTTTCGTACCAGTGCTTACCGTTCCAAATGAAAATGAGGGATTAACGGTATACACTGATGCTTGTCGTGAGGATTTGGGAGCTTTTCTAATGCAAGATGGGAAGGTGATTACTTATGCTAGTCGCCAATTGAGGACCCATGAGGCCAATTATGCAGCTCATGGTCTGTAATTGCTTGCTATTATCTTTGCTCTGAAGCTTTGGAGGCATCATCTTTTGGGTGCTAAGTTTGTGCTCTTTACTGATCATCAGTCTTTGAAGTATATCTTCACCTAGAAGGATTTGAATTAGCGCCAAGTTCGGTGGCTTGAGTTTCTTGCTTCTTATGATCTTGGCATTATCTATACCTCTAGGAAAGCTAATGTTGTGGCTGATGCTTTGATTCGGAAGAAGGCCATGTTGTGTCAGCTTGTTATTTCTTCTTCTCCTCTTTTGGAGCGTATTAAGCAGGATGAGAATGAGATGCTTAGGCATATGAAGGAGAGGGTTCATAGCAGAGTTGGTGGTAGTTGTCATAATGGTGTGGAGCTCAAATAATAATTGGATTTTGAGGATTAATAATCAGATTTCTGTCCCGAATGTTGATGGATTGAGGCAAGAGTTACTCCGGAAACATCATTGATCCAGATTTTCTATTCATCCTGGTATGACCAAGATGTATCAGGACAAGAAGTAGCTGTATTGGGGGAAAGGTATAAGGAGAGATATCTCTACCTTTGTTAGTAGGTGTGTGACTTGTCAACAAGTCAAGGCAGATCATCAGAAGATCCCTGGTTTGTTGTAGCCCCTTGAGGTTCCCATTTAGAAATGGGAACAGGTTTCCATAGATTTTATTGATGGTTCACCGAGGACACGGAGGGGTAATGTGAGCATTTGAGTTATTGTGGATAAATTGACCAAATCAGCCCATTTCATTCCGTTCAAATCTACCCGTTCTGCTTCCAGTTTGGCTGAGATTTATATCAGGGAGATTGTTCGTCTCTATGGTGTTCCATCAGCATTGTTTGTGATCGAGACCCTATTTTTACCAGTCAGTTTTGGAAAGCTTTTCAGGAATCTTTGGGTACTCGTCTGAATCTGAGCTCTGCTTACCATCCACATACCGACGGTCAAATGGAAAGAGTGAATCAGATTCTCGAGGATCTTCTTCGTGCTTGTGTTCTTGATTATGGAGGATCTTGGGAAGATCATCTTCATCTTGTTGAATTCACCTATAACAACAGTTATCAGGTATATTTTCAGTCTTCTATTTTGATCTTATCTTAAACTTTTATCTATCTCATTCCGTCTTTGAAGTCAGGCTAGTATTGAAATGTCTCCATTTGCTGTTCTTTATAAAAGACCTTGTAGATCTCCATCTTGATGGATTGAATCAGGTAATCATTTGGTTCTTAGTCCTGATGTGATTTTGCAGGCTTCTGAGAAGGTTGAGGAGATTAAGAGAAAGATGAGGATTACTCAGGATTGACAGAAGAAGTATGTTGATCGGCGTAGGAGGAGTTTGGAGTTTGTTGTCCGTGTTCTGGTTTTCATTAAGGTCTCTCCCTTAAGGAATGTGATTCGGTTTGGTCGGAGAAGGAAGCTTGCCCCTAGGATTGTTGGTCCTTTCCGTATCTCCGACAGGATTGGTTCTTTTGCTTATCGTCTGGATTTACCTGAGAAGTTATCTTGAGTGCATAATGTATTCCATGTTCCGCATCTTCGTCGGTATCTGCATGATCCGTCTTTGATTGTCAAGCCTTCTGCTCTTGAGAGTTGGATATTGAGCCTAACCTTACTATCGAGAGGAAGCCACTTCGTATTATCGAAAAAGGTACGAAGCAGCAAAGATGGAAATTTGTCAACCTAGTCAAAGTGCAGTGGAGTACGGATGATCGGGATTATACCTGGGAGACGAAGGAGAGTATGCGTGCTTTGAATCTAGAATTGTTTGTTTCAGGTACTATTTGATTTTCTATCTTATCTTTCCTTATTTCCGTATCTTGTTCCTTTTCGAGGACGAAAAGTTTCGAGTGGGGGAGAGTGTAACAACCCATAAGTTTTATAAATATTTTTAATTCAAATTTTATTGAAACCTTGATGTTTAATTATTTAAAATTTAAAATTTTGAAATTTTCTAATATAATTTTGTATTTGGTTTATAAATTATTTTTCAAATACAATAAAATAAAAAAATTCTGAAATTTTTATATTTTGGTCAACTGAAAGTCAAAGTTTGACCACAGTTGAAAATTTTAAATTTGAAATTTTTAATTTCTAATCTTTTTCTTTGAAACCGTATTTTATTTTAATATTAGTTTTACTTTTCATTTCATAAAATTCTATTTTATACTTTTTAAATTTGATAAAATACAGTGTTTTACACGCAATTATTTTCCGTATTTCATTTTCTATTTTTCCTGCGTTCATCTCTCTATTTTCTTTTTCTATTTTATTTTGTTTAGAATTTGATTTTATTTATTGGATTTTGATTGGTTTATTTTTGATAAATGGCTTGGAAATTCAAAGAGACTAGAGTTACATGCTTTAACTTATGACTTTTCCTTTGCCTAGCCTCCACATTTCTTTTCTAGCTGTTCATTACTTTCTAGCTGTGTATTTTCTAACCCTAGCCGCCATTCTACTTCTAAGTCACATACAAAAATGTTTCCCATCCGTTCATTCCTTATTTGTTTCCTGAAGAAAAATTTTCAGTAAGTCATGGCTCCTCCTCCTTTTCTTTTTTCTTTTTTTCTCTTTTATTGTTTTGCTCGGCCCACCATGCTACTGTCGACCATCACTCCTCTCCATCACCAACATGATCGACCTCCACCTCCTCACATCATCCCCATTCCATAGCCGTGGCCATAGAACAAAAGCACTTCACCAAAATTTGCAAAAATCCCCTAGCCGAGCCTTCCTTATGCAACCCCCTCTTGTTTGCCTAGGCCACACCTATTTCCACCACCTACTCCTCCTCCTTGCCTTGCTCTAGGCCATGCCCCTCTGATGTGACCAAATCCGACCAAGTTTTGCACATAGGCCGAGCCACATAGCCCTATGCCAAGCCCAAAAACTCCTCTTGATCCGTGCTTATGCCTCTACTTGCTTTACGTTCCATTTTCTATACCGTAGTCGTGCATTGCTTAACCTAAATGAAAAGTCGCTACTGTGGCTAGCTATTACTTAGGATCGTGTAATAAGGAATATAATTAAATCTAAATGCAGAAACAGATGATAATAGCAAAGTAAATAAAAAAATAAGTAAAATAAAACAAGCACACCAGGAATTTTTATACTGATTCGAATTTTTCGTTCTACGTCCAGTCCCAGACTCCTTCTGTAATTTCAACTAGCACAACAACCCTCACTTAACCCGAAGGAACAGGTCTATACAACCCTTGAACAGCCGAACAAGGGACCTGAGCAGCAGAACAGGATTTTGCCTTAACAGCCGAAGAAGACTTCACACGCCTGAGCAGCAGAACAGGACTTATACAAATAAAGTTTTCTTGGCACTATGTGTTCTTTAATAACACGAATTTGTCAATTATAGTACACCCTTCCTATAATCTTCTCCTTTATGATATATATATATATATATATATATATATATGAATATTTGAAGAACAAGGAAGCAATAGAATGACATTGTATGAAATTAAATGCACAAGAGTGTTAGAATCAAGAATATGAGAGTAGAGTAAGAATAGATTGAATTAAGTTGGTAAAAACCATGATTCTAATGTGTTTATATAGATTATAAATAGGAGCATTTGTTCGTGAAGAGTTATCATGAAGAGATATGGACATATCTATTGAAATGAAGAATGCATCCCTTCACGAATGGTAGTGGCTATTTGAAAAATATAGCCGTTATAGATATTCAGACTTCTGAATCGAAAAATTCAGACTTCTAAATTTGCATGGGCTCAAACCAGAAAGAAAATAGGCTAAAAATGGCCTTATTCAGACGTTTGTAAATTTTCATTCAGACGTCTGAATATTGTGAAACAATATTCAGGTTTCAGCATTCAGACGTCTGAATGAAGTATTTCAGACGTCTGAATTTAGCCTGTAACAAAAAATTACCATAGCTCAAATGGCTAGAGCACTTGCCTTCTGAACTAGCGACTCGGGTTCAAGTCCCGCTCCATGCAATTTTTGAAAACTTGATTTTTCATTTAAAATATGAATGTATATGTGTTTATACCATTTGGAGAAGATTTTAACATTTGTAAACTCTAGACACGACACTGTATGACTAATAATATGTTGTTTGTCACCTTCATCTTGTCTCTATCGTGTATATCTCTTCTTGTATCTCCATATACATTCTTTCATCTTTTTGTACTGTATATCTTCATTTTGAACGTATTTGATTATCTCCTTTTGATGCTCATGTACATGCAAATTAGCTTAGCGATTCTTTGACATAATTGTATAGTTGTTGTCAATAAAATCCAATAATTGAGGTTCTAACACTCTCCTCCTTTTTGATGATGACAACTATACAATTTTAGAAAAAAATATTCTTTCTATATAAAAAAATATAAATATGTTTAAAGCTTCCCCTAAGTATAACATCTCCCCCTAAGTATAATATCTCCCTCAGTTAATATGCATATGAATTTTATCCCCTTTGTCGTTATCAAAAAGAACGAGGGAATATAATAAATATAGTGAGATAAACTTAATATTAATTATGGAGAAAAATAAAATAGATTTTACCATATTTGTTGAAGTCCATATTTCATTGCAAGCACGTAATTCTATTAAACGTATGGATCATTCTTTAAAATTCCAAAATCTATCTTTTTCCTTTTGTTTCTCCGAGTACCTGCAATAAATAATAATCATTTTTGGTACCCACTTACTATGTTAGGGTCTGAGGGGTTAGGTCTTTAGAAACCATACCCATTTGGGTGTGGTTGAACCTTTATAAATATAATTTTCATTACAAATCACATTCTTATAATAGTTGCTAATATAAAGTTGTTTATCATGATCAATCATATTAGCTGGAATCCATATCTTAATACTATTAGTCATTAACTTAGTACTTGAATAATAATTTCTATCATTTCTAAACAAAGTACTATTATGACTATAACCGGTTTTAAAACTATCTTGGTTACTAGTACTAGCACTAAAATTAGTATATAAGAATGCATATCTAGTCCTATTTTTACTTTTAGCTTTTTTATAGCCTAAACCGCTTTTATCATTATGAGCTTTTGGATTCTTATCATAACCTAATCCCTTCTTATTTGAAGCAAGTTGAGAATTTTCATTAATCCTGGATAAATTTTCTCTCCCTTTATTAAAATTGGAAATAATTTTAGTAATGTCATCAAGCTTAGTTTTGAGACTAGTGTTCTTTAACTCAACAATTTCAATTTTTGTTTTTAACTCATGATTCTCAGAAGCTAGAGCATTATTCTTTTCTTTTTGAGCTTCTATTTCTTGACTTAATAGAGCGAGTTGAGAATTGTCAGAGAGTGAATCTTGAATTTTCTCATGTTCTTCTTCTAATATTTTCTTCTCGTCTTTAAGCATATCGCTTTCGGATTCTGCTTTCTTCTAATTTCCCAGAGCTTCCTTATATTTTATTTTCTTTTGAGACTCTTTAAAGTGTCTAGAAGTTCTGAATTTATTTCTATCATATCATCAAAAGTTAGATCACTAACCTCATTATCTTTTGCCATAAAGCACTTGTTTGTTTGCTCCTTTGATTTTTCCTTATTGCTCTTCCTCTTCTTATTGCCTTGACTAGATCTCTTTGTAGTCATTTATTCTAGGATGTTGTTACGATCTCTAGAATCCCAGGCTCTGATACCAAATGAAAAGTCACTACTGTTTTGTATTTACCTTTCAGACTCTGTATTTTGTACTTGTTTTGAGACTATGTTTGAGACTGTGTTGTGGTAGTTTCATGAACTACTACTGTTATGCGAGTTATTCTGATTTATCTGTGTCTGTGATTGGTTTTATTTGTTCCAAATTATATTACAATATACTGTTTTGAATTATTCAAGTCAGACATGTGTGGTTTTACTATTGATTTTAATGGTCCAAAATAGTGGGTCGTTGCCGTGATAACCCGCTAACCGTTTAAATGGATGGATCTCCCTATCATTTTTCCTAGGAGAACGCAATAGACTTGTGATATCCCGGAATTTCAAGGAATTTAAAATGTGATAATCTCTCTTAATTAATTATTTAAAATTGGTATAATTGTTATTTTAAACACTATAATGTGATGATTTTAAATATAGTTATAAATAGTTTTTTTAAATGGAATAATTATTTTTACAAATTTAATTTGGTTATTTTTGTAAATAGATTTTTAATAGACTTATTATTTTCAAATTTAAATAAGTATTGTTTAAATGTATATGTATATAAATTTATTTAAGTTATTTTAAAAAAAATTAGAATTATTATTTTCAAAATTTAATAATGTGTTTGGTTAAATTAATATATATGTTTAAGTTGATTTTTAAATTGGATTTTTAAATTGAATTTGAATTTAATATTTGGATTTTTTTAAAGGATAATTATTTTGAAATATTTGGATATAAAAATATATGAACAAAGTTTTCATTAGAATATAAGTTTTTTTATATTGTTTTTCCTTAAAGAATTTTATTTATATAAATTATGAAAGTATTTATTTAAATAGTAAATAAATACAAAAGTTTTATATTTACATTTATAAATGGATTTAATACACTATGTATGATTTTATTTAAGATATGATTGGTTTTATTTAATTTTCTTTTAAAGGTTTTATTTTTATAAATTTACAAAAGCATTTATTAATTAAAAAATGTACTAAATTAATTAGGATATTTATATAAAAGCTTTTTAAATCAATTTAAAAAAATGCATTAATACATGTGTTAGCTTATAAATTCACTTGACAACATGTGTTAAGAAATTAAACAGGGTGGAAGACAAGTGTCATCCCTTGTATTTTATTTTTCTTAATTTTTATAAAATCATAAATTAGCCTATATAAACAAACATCTTTCATTTCCATTTTTTTCCTATCTTCTCAATTCTAAACTCAAGAAACTCAACCTGTTCTATACTCTACAAACCAGAAAAGAATCATTTCCCTGCAAACATCCTTCAAGTTCAAAAACAAAACCATGTAATTCATTTCTCAAATCAAAGGCAAAGCCTGTAACATCTTCGCAATTCAACCCGAAGCAAGATAATCAAGCCAAATATGTAACCATTTTTCAATAAACCTGGATTATCAAAGTAATCAACAACGAATTAAAGCTTCAACCTGCATAAATCAAGTCTTAAAGCATTTCAGTTTTTAAAGTGTTTTCTTCTTCAAATTCAAAGCATTCAAAGTTTTCAGCTTCAACACCCTTCAAGTTTTCTTAATCTAAAACTATTTCAAAGGCTAATGCCTGGTGAGCAAACTTTTAAATTAAAAACTTAAGTAATGTGTGAATTACTGTGTTGATGGTTGCTTTGCATATTTGTATATATGTAAGCCTTTGTGTATTTCTGTTGATTTTAAAAACATCCCAGTTCTTAAGTTTAAGCCTCTGACTTTTAAATTGTGAACATGAAACACCTTTAGATTTAATGCATCTGACATATGGTTGAAGTAAACTTGTGATGTATGTCTGAAAACGTGTTTGCATGATGGTTTTAAGATTCTGAAACATGTTTATATGTATGAAGATGCTGTGTGAATGTCTTGATATTCATAGTGATCATCTCTGTTTTAAGTTTCAGAGATTTAAACTTAGACTAAAATTTCAATTCTTCTCTCTCTAATCTCTTTAGGCTTTGGTATTTAAACAAAGTATGTTTGTTTAAAACTAAACTAAGATTTAAAAATATTTTTAATAATAATAAATATAAAATTATCTAGAAAAATAAAAAGAACAGAGGAGCATAAGTATATGTTAAAAATCGAATACAATGATCTGTTAATTTATATATAATCTAAATTCCCTTTCCAAACTAAGATTTTTAAAACCAAAATCTTGATTTTTAATATTGAATTGGATGAGCAATTCAAGGTTGACTGGAAATGGGTTTTCGAGTGTTTTCTGGTGATCAAAAGTGTTTGGATGGTCGGGGTTCCTGCTGGAGCTAGGTGGATGATTGGGGTGTTCGGCAAAAATGGTAGGTGGATAGATAGGCCACCATGGCGTCGGCGGAAGCTTGATTTAGGTTTAAACCCTAAAATGGGTTGAGGGTGTAGTCTGAGTTGCTGCGGCATCTATGAAGCATCGAGTCGCTTGGGATTTGGAAGGTGGCTACGTGGAAGATTCGCGAAGATGTGACCGGAGTTTGGGAGGCTCTGGTGGTCAGTGACGTGGATGCGGGGTAGTTTCAAGCAGTGGATTTGGTTCTAGGTTCACCTATGAAGCTCGATATTGATTTGGGTTTTGTGGTGACGTATGGATGGTCGGAATCGGTTGTAGGGAGGATCGCAGTCGCGGCGGCGTTGATTGCCGATGCATATGCACAAGCGAAGTTGTGTCAGTGGTTATGTGGTAGTTTGGAAAGAAAGATTGATTTTAGGTTGTCGTTCGAGTCTGTGTGATGTTTGGTCAGGTTTAAACTCGAGTAAATTATGGATTGTTTAAAAATTGTTAACTGTTTAAGTTGTTACAGGTTTTAAATGTAAATTTAAAACTAAGTTTAAAAAAAGAGTAGATTTTTAAACAGTTTTGAAAAGGGTTTTAAAACATAGTTTTTGAAATTTAAAAATAAATTTGGTTAAACTTTCTTATATAAATTACTTATATAATAGATGTTTTCTTTAGCATTGTTTAAGAAGTTTTGAAACTTTATCTAATTTAAATTTTTGTTAAAGAAAGCTAAAGTTATTTTTAAACTTAAGTAGAAATGAAATTTAAAAGATTTTATAAAAACAAGCTTATTAATTTGAATTGAAACTAGATTTAAAATTATTACTTGATAATACTCCAAAAGCATTTAAAGGTAAGTTGTGATTTGTAACTTTTAATTTATCAAGTTGAATGAGTATTTTAAACTTAATTAATGATTTAACTAAGTAAATTTAATTTTTAAGATAAATGTTTTAATGATAATTAAGGCATAAATAAGATAAGGTTTTATCTTAAGATAATTATGGTTTTAATGATTTGAGATTAATTAAGTTAATTTAGAAATTGAAGTATAATTAATTAATTTAATTAATTAAGGATAAAGGGTTAATTAAGTAATTAATTAAGAATAATTAATTAATTTAATTAACTAATGATTAAGGATTAATTAATTTATAATTGAGGGTTATAATTAATTAATTAAAGGTTGATTAATTGTAATTAAGGATTATTAATTAAGTAATTATAGATTAATCAATTTGTAGTTAGAAATTACTTAATTAAGTAACTAGAGATTAATTAACTGGTAATTAAGAAATACTTAATTAAGTTTTATTAATTAATAATTAATTTTTATTAATTAATAATTAAAGAGATTATTAATTTATGATTAAAGATTAATTAAGGGTTAATTAACTGCAATTAAGGATTAATTAACTGGTAATTAAGAAGTACTTAACTTGTAATTAAATTGTATTAATTGATAATTAAGGTTTATCAATTAATAGTTAAAGAATAATTAATTAAAGATTAATTAATTTGTTTATAAGGATAATTAAGGGATGAACTATCCAATTGTAATAAATCAAATGAATGTGATTAATTTAAGTTAATTTATTTATTAATTAATTAAAGATAATCTCTTGGTGATTAATTAAGTATAAATACTTAATGAGATTAATAAGTGTAATTACTTAGAGTAAGCCATTAATGTATAATTACTGCATGTAATTAATTAAAGATAATTACTTAATGAGAAGTAATTAAAGGATAATTACTTAGTAAAAGTAATTAAGGATTAATTACTTAATGTAATTAATCAAAGGATTAATATAATTAATTAAAGAGTTAATGAGTTAAGTAATTGTAGGATGGTAATTACTGTTTATGATTAATTGAGGTTGATTAATGGAAGCGAATAATTAAAGTATAATTAATTAATGTAATTAATTAAGGATTAATATAATTAATTATAATTAATTAATTATTGGAAGTAATTGATTAAGGATTATTAATTAATGTAATTAAGGGTTAATTACTAAATGATTGAGAATAATTAATTTGTGTAATTAATTAAGGGTTAATTACTTAATGTAATTAGAGGATAATTAATCAAGGGTGATTAATTAAGATGATGATTAATTGATTGGTTTGTGATTAATTAATGGTTAAGTAAGCATGATTTATAGTGATGAAAGTAATTAATTTAATTTATTTTAAATTAATTAGAGATGAAGTAATTAATTTGATTCATTTTAAATTAATTATAGATGTGTGATCAATAGATCTTTGCTTATGGATGGCTAAATGTTATTGAATGCCTTGATTTGTTTATCTCTGATATGGGATATGTGTCGCTGTGTTATATGAGATGATTTGGTTGAATTGTGATGAAATGGACTATCAATTTGTGGATATGTGAATCATCTATCTGTGTGAATATAGATAATGATTTGAATTGAATTGTTTTAACTTTAAAACAACTTGGACCTAAAAGATGGCGTTTGGGATTTCGATGAGACCGGGATCGGGTTTCCAGATTTGGATATCCGAAAACCACATCGATCCAAATTAACGGTAGGTCGTGAATCTTAAGTGAAGATGAAGATTCAGAGTGCAAGGGTTATTGTCATTAACTCTAAGGGTGATTCCAAAATGAGTGTAATGAGATAATGCCTTCGGTTTCATTCGAACCCAGAACGAACTTGTATGGATTGAATGCTTTCAGAACATCGTCAGGTGGACGATGAGCATTCTAAGATAGATGTGTTCTATAAAGGTAACCGTAGCCTCAAGCCTCATCAACCGGGAATGGCTAAAACGTGGGAGATGCAGCAAGGCTAAGTGGGTAGCACCCAAGTTGGACGAGATTTTCTCCTGTCTAGAGGTCTTTTATTTGGCTGTGTGGGCAGTTGTTGAGCTCGAACTACCGGGGTTGTCTTGTTCGGGACTATCCAGTAAGGGACGGTTCCGGTCTTGTGTTGCAGGGGATTTAGGGTGGATCCTCGGTACGGTGATCTAGACCATGTACTGTGACGGACGGTACCCCAGTAGCTCTGCCATTGATGGAAACTCATTCTTCCTACGTGCCCTTACGGTTTTGATTGTATTGCCCACTTTGTGGCTAGTATGCTGGAATTTAATCATGTAACAATTTCAGCTATTTCTTATTTACTTGAAAACCCTAGACCCTATTATAATATCGCTGGATTTCCTATTGAATTTTTTGGTTAGCGTAAGGCAAAAACTTACCCATGTTTATGTGTGGGGAGTCTTACGTGATACCTTTGTTTCCAAAGGTTTTCAAAGTTAAGCAACTTTAACCGTTTACTCACACCAGACCATGTCTGACCCGGGGTTTATTCTGTCTTCTTAAACTCTTGGGTACTCAAATTTTTACGAATAGCCAAGGGATTCAAGTTAGCTTTGACGAATTCTGAAGGAGATATGGAGCAGGAGGCTTCAGCGTTGTAGATATATAGTGGTTCTGCTGTGTTGATCTCTGTGTTGATATCTGTATTGTATATTGAGTTGTATGATAGACAGATCTTTATAACTATCCAGTATGTGATGTATAAGCTGTGTAATTCTGATAGATGTTGTATATTATGTAATATTTATGTGAATAAATAATTTATTCGTTCCATTGTGAGATTCTGATGTTGTTTAGTTCTTTCTTCACTATTTTTCTCTTTTCTATCTCTTTCTTTCTTAATAATGATGCATCTTATTGTGGAGTATAAGGCGGGTCATTTCAAGACTTGTATGTATAGTACAACATTATCGAAGATGACTGTGTCATATAACTCACGTGTTTCTCTAGATATTTTTGAAGTTATATTTTGGTCCATATTTGATAGTCAGTTATTTAACTATCAAATAAAAAAACAACAACAAATTCGAAGATTTAATTATTCATAGCAACTACTAAGCCTCAAACATAAACTTTCATTTACTGAAACTCTTTTCAAAAGTGTTTATAAAAAACATTCATATACTTATCTCATCGACATAAGTATATTCACAAAACATCTATGAAAAATTTCTCATTTTAAAATCATATAAAAGGAGCAAAACAAAATGTTATTTAAAGTATAGATAAAGATAACCTCAAACAATACCCTTCGGTATTAAGTATGGAACGAATGTCCATACCACCAGAATTAAGAAGGTCAGTTTAAGGAAATCCAATCCCAAATCCTCTTATAAATTTCCTTTTATAAATCCTTTTAATAAATCTCTTTTATTTATGAAACTTCTTTACTTAAATTCCAAACCTATTTACAAAACTCTTTATAAATCGCCAAGTTAAATTTTACAAAAATCTTTTATAAATATCAAAGCCATTTATATATCTCTTTATAAGTGTTCAAAATTATTTATAAAACTTCCTTTAATAAATATATAAAATCACCTATAAAACTTTCTTATAAATATTCCTTATTTAAAACAAAACTCCTTAAATAAACTCATTTAATAAAGTCCTTTTGATAAAAAAATGATTATTTAAAACATATTTACTAAAATCATTACTTAACTTAAACCATTATTAAAGTATGATTGATCTTAAAAATTAGAAAGAAGCTTAGTACTGCAGTGGTTCTCTTTTAATTAAGTTTACTTTTCAAGTTATATCACAGGTATTTACATAACAAGTAGGTATGTATAAGGGAGTCAGCTAACAACAAACAAATCAACATATAGATAAGATGTCCATGTTACTATAATAGCAGATGGGTTTTATTCTGCTAAACACACGTCCAAGTTAATATAATAGCAGAATGGATTTTTATTCTGCTTAAATAGATGTCAATATAATCTACTTGCTGAACTATGGTAGAACGGTGATTTATTCTACAAAACAAATATCCAATATAACTTAATTAGCTGAACGTCGTTTTATTCTGCTAAACGGATGTTATTGGGTTTCATGTTCAACTGGAGTAAGTTAAGGATAGTCGACAAAGAAATCCCTTGAATTTAAAACATTCTTTAATAGAAAGTTGCTTTATAAAACAAAACATATCTTTAGAATTAATGTGGTTTAAAAGTTTCAAACTTTTATTTAATAATTAAATAACATTTAAACTATTTATTTAATAATAATTAAACCTTTAATTAATAATTAAGTAATAATTAACTATTAAATAAACAATAAAATAATAATTATCCTTTAAAATAAATAATTAAACCATAATTAATCTTTAATTAGTTAGCAAAAAATAATTTAAACCCGTAATTAATAGTTAAATATTAATTAATCTCAATTAATTAATTAAATACTCCTTAATTAAAACTTAAAAAACTACATTTAAAATAACTAAATCATAATTAAGTTTTAATTAAACCTTAACTTAAATTAAACGTGATTAGTAATTAATTCATAATTGATCCCTTTTATAAATAAATAATTAGTCAATAATTATTCTAAAATAAATAATTAAATAATAATTAATCCTTAACTATTAATCAACTAATTATAGTTAACTTAACCGATAGACACTTAAATGTTAATTACCTTTATAAACTAATGATTTACTAATTATCTTAATTAATTAATTTAATGATCATTAAAATAAATTAATACATAATTAATTAATTAAATAATTTTTAAACACTTAACTAAATTTTTGAAAATACTTTGTAAAAAGAATACTTAAGTAAAAATATTTTTTTAGATTTTCCAAAACTAGTTCATTTTAAGAGCTGCACTTATAGCGACTATCGCTATATGACCCGAAATTTAAAAACTTGATTTTTGTATTAAATAGTTTCAAAATTCCTAAATTTATACTTTTAGATTTTCCAAAACTAGTCCATTTTAAGAGCTGCACTTATAGCGACTATCGCTATATGACCCGAAATTTAAAAACTTGATTTTTGTATTAAATAGTTTCAAAATTCCTAAATTTATACTTTTGGATTTTCCAAAACTAATCCATTTTAAGAGCTGCACTTATAGCGACTTTCACTATATGACCCGAAATTTAGAAACTTGGTTTGTATTAAATAGTTTCAAAATTCCTAAATTTATACTTTTTTTTAAATGCTAATTGACTAAAAGGAAAGGAGCTGCCAACAAGCCTGGCAGGTGACTAAGCTATAGGAGACAAAAGACAGCAATAGTACAATAATAGATGTACATCAAAAACTGCACAGCCTAAGGGAAAGAAGGAGGCTGCCTGTCAAGAATCTCTGGATGAGCTCCGGTGAAACCACCGCCCATCGTATCACGCTAACAAGCTCCGGCATGGCCACCGCCTGTAAGCATGATACAGAGACTCTCGACCAATAGAAATCTGAGCTGACCATCGTCCAATCCCTAAAGCTCAACAAAAACCTGTGCTCCAGTGTTGCCAACCCTGATTAGTCGAGGACACTCCAATGCAGTCTGTCTGCCAAATACCTGTGCTCCATGCTTTCCAATCCTGTATGACTAGAAGTAGTATTAGTAATAAAAGGAATTTACTAGAACAGAGAATACCTGAGTAGTCAAAACCGATCCAATGAAACCTCAACCGATACCCGTTCTAAGGGGCCTAACAGCAATGGAGAGACGATCAGCAAGCTGGCGCGATCGGGATCCGAGGTGCCTCGTGAAAGGGCGAGCCTGGAAAGCTATGAACAAATCATTCCTAACTCGACGAATCACAGAAGTAGGGTCCATCCGTACTTCATCAAAGACTGCCTTGTTTCGTGAGCACCAGATGTGCCACAAAATAAGGCAAGGAATCAAACGATACAGAATAGATCTAAGAGACTTTCCAGTACGACCGTTCCACCAAGAGCAGAGAATTGCAGCCGGCGAGGAGAAGTCCCCATGGAGACCGATAAAATTACGAAAGAAGTTCCAGATAGCTTTGGCAACAAAGCCTTCGAAGAACAGATGGCAGATGGTCTCCTCAGCCCCATTGCCGCAGCAATAGCAACGAGAGACGATAGGAATGCCAATCCTGCGAAGATTGGCATAGAGGGGGATCCCATTATGCAGCGCACGCCACATAAATATGGACACTTTAGGGGGAAGGCGGGAGTCCCAGATAAAGGAAAAGATAGGACGAGACGGGGCCGATGCACGAACGGAATTCCATACCTTAAGAACAGAGAAGGAAGAACCATTCCAGTTGGCCATTCCGTCGTGGCCGTCGGACAGAGATTTGACCGCTTGCATTCATTTCCAGGTTTCGCTGGAGAAGGAAGGAGAGCCCGAGAAATTCACGGCAGAGAGGCAACGATATTTAGCTCGGAGGAATGATGCCCAGAGAGAATCATTTTGCCCGAACCGATACCAGAGTTTGCAAGCAAAGGCAGTACACATATCCTTAGGATTTCGCAGGCCGAGGCCGCCCTCCGAGCGAGGGCGGCAGACCGTGTCCCACGAGATCCAATGATGCCGAGAAGCGGTTTCCTTGGAACCCCAAAAGAAAGCCGAAGCCAACGAGCGAAAGGACTTGAAGAAGGAGTCAGTAGGGGTGATAGCTGCGAAGATATGGGTTCCGATCGAGTCCAAAACAGACTTTATCAGAACCAGTCTTCCAGCTTGAGAGAGAAGGGAGGAATTCCATCGCAAAATCTTTCCTTTGACTTTGTCCGTTAAAGGATCGAAGTGGGCATTCAGTTTCCTACCCTTGTACAGGGCAATGCCAAGGTAAGGCAACGGAAGAGAGGAAGATCCTAAATTTATACTTTAACCACTTTATAAACCTAGTGAAAGATTCTGTAAAACAAAGTAAGGTTTGAAAACTTTATAAAGCATTTTAAGAAAGTGAAGCTAGAAGGAAAGTTTTCAACAATCCAAAGGATCTTGATGTCACAAACTAACCACTTCAACATACTAACTTTTTCTTTAACATAACATATGCTTGCATACGCCATATATATACTACCCATCACAGCATTCACTTAGTAAAGATCTTAACTTCCCTACCTTATTAACTTTTATTTCGCTTTCTAAGCTAAGAATCAACATTACGTATACACTACGTAAGCCACATACACATTATTGATTTCAACCAACATCCAACCAAATAACAACCAAGATATTATTATGCTAATGTTTAAAATCTTTATTAAAAGATGTGAAATTTAACTCACCAAAAGCTACCAAAGGCTTAATAATTCTACCCGATCTTCCACCAACACTTGAATTCAACATAGATTTTAGCTTCTACTTTGAAAAATTCTAGTTTTTGAACTAAGAGAGGGACTTTTTGTTTGGCCAAGAGAGTTACATGGCTCGACAAGGTTGTGAGAGGTGCTTTTGAGCTTGTTTCGAAAAGAGAAGATATAGGAAAGGAAGGAAGAGGTTTCTAAACAAAGTTTTATGGATTTTTAAAATGAAAAAGAGTTTGATTTTGAATTTAGACTTTGGAGGACGCTATGGAAATGCATACACGAAGAATTGGAGAAAAATTTGCAAGGTGAGAATGAAATGAAAAATGGAAAAGTATAAGAAAATTGGTCTATATACTAAGTGTAAAAATTAAATTACTAAACTACCCTTATGTACTTTACCCTCCACAAGTTCATGCCATCTCACCATGCTTGTCCACCTCCTTACCATGATGTTCCAACATGTATTTAATACCATATGTACTTATGTTTAATAAAATGTGGCACTTACTTTTTAAATTTTATTTTGCATTTCATAAAGTGTCACATCTTACTTTATACAAACTTAAGCAAATATATATATATATGTATGTATGTATAAACATATCCTGACTTATTTTGTAAATGAATAATCACAAAGTTCAAAATGTTACCAACAACTTTTAGCCGACAAAAAGTCGAAAATTCGAAAAATGAATTCCGGTCACATTTTCAATTTTTCATTAAACTATATATTTTTATAAACAAATTTAACAACTATTTTACCATCATTATCTATTATTAAAAATAGTTTTATTTTAAATATAAAATCTATTATTTGAATACTGAAATTTAATTAAATATTCCCAAATCAAAGAAGTGAAATTCTAGGTCGTTGCAGATTTTGTAGTATATTTTGATTTTTTTTTCTACTTTGTTTGCAATCATCCTTTGGTGATACTTTAATAATACTCTTTCTAAGAAGCACTCGTTATATATTTCATTCTTTATTTGATACTTCTTTGTTCGGGAATATTTGCTGACAAATTTGTCTTTTGTTAATAGAGTGGGTATAAATTTAGTATAAGCCATACGCTTAGTAATCTTTTTTCTTCTTAGTTTTGAAGCACGAATACTCTTTCTTCCCATGTTTCTCCTTAATTATATGTTGATGGAAAAAAATTAGGTTGGGTAAATGGATAATACAACATTCTCAACCATGTATAATTTCAAGAAATAAAATTATTTGATGTTAAAACTCTTTATTGAATTTTTTTCAATATAGAACTTCTAAGGAGTACGAGCAAGGGGCTAGATGTTGCAAAGAGAAATATAAAAAATGTATAGAAGCTTTTACTCCCTTGTTTAGGTTGCCGAAATCTTAGTCGACATCATGATGACATTGTCGTTGAACATTAAAGGGGATGGATCCTAAGTACATGAGAAGCAATAAGTTGTAGCATCATGGTGAACAAGTAAATATGGGGGTAGAAATGAAGTTGGACAATATAGTTAACCTACTTAAAGCCATTCATTTTGTTGATGAAGATCTTTTGAAGCATACTTTTTTTACCTATGATAAAGAAAATGAGGATATTTGAAAACGGAAGGATGATTTACTTAAGAATTTGGACAATGCAGAAACCTCCTTTTATCCTGATTGTGTAGATCAAACTAAGCTATCAGCCATCACTACTTTGTATAATCTTAAATGTGAAGTTGGATTATTCGATAATAGTTTTGATAAACTTTTGAATGTGCTATAGTTGTTGTTGCCAAAGAATAATGTACTTCCTAAGATTATTTATAATGTAAAAAAAATTCTCAAAGTATTTGACATGGGGTTTGAAAAGAATCATTCTCGTAAGAATGGTGGTTGTCTTTTCAGAAAAGAGTTTAAAGATTTGGAAAGTTGTCCGAAGTGTAACTCTTCGAGATGGAAGATAAATGAGGATACTAAAGAGATTAAACGAGGTGTTACAGTTAAAGTGTTATGATACTTTCCAATCATTCCAAGATTTAGGAGAATGTATAAAGATGGAAAAAGACCAAATTAAGGTGGAATTTCAACAATAAAAGAAATGATGGAAAAATGCTTCATCCCGTTGACTCTATAACATGGAATATAGTGGATGAGAGTTTTAAATCATTTTCATCTGACCCACACAATCTCAATTTTAGTTTTTCTATAGATGGTGTTAATCTATTTGCCATGATGAGCTCCAAATATAGTGTTTGGTCAGTAGTGCTTGTGAGATATAATCTCTCGCCTATGCTATGTATGAAAAGAAAATATTATGCTAACATTAATAATTCCTGGTCCAAAGCAACCCGAAAATGATATTGATGTATACTTAGCGCCATTGGTAGAAGACTTAAATTATTTGTGTAATAATGGAATTGATATATATATATGATGCATTCAGTGGATTGGTTTTTAATTTAAAAGCAATTTTACTATGGACAATAAATGACTTTTCAGCTTATGGAAATCTTGCAAGATGTGGCGTAAAAGGTGAAAAAGCTCGTCCATTATGCGGTGTTAATACTCATCATGGGTGGCTGAATCATTGTCAAAATAATGTTTATATGGGACATAGAAGGTTTTTAGTTCCTTCACATCCATGAATGAAACTAAAAAAATGGTTTGATGACACTGTAGAGGAAGGTAATAAACCTAGAATTCTAATAGGAAGAAAATTTTCTATTATTTTGAAGGGTTTTCCAAATGTTTATGGAAAAGATAAGAAAGAAGAAACAAAAAGAAGGAAGAGTAAGAAGATAGAAAGTAAAAAGAGGAGAGGAACCACAGTAGAAAAGAAGAAGATGATGGATAAAAAGCTATTAAAGTGAAAAAAAGATCAATCTTCTTTGATTTGCCATATTGGTAGGTTAGTAGTAAAATTATATTTTCTTTTATTGACATAATAATAAAAAAGTAAATAAAGTGTTATATTATTGGTATTTGTTGAAACTTTTCTTGCGACATAATTTAGATGTAATGCATATTGAGAAAAATGTCGTTGAAAGCCCACTAAGCATGACGTTGCATGACAGTAAATCGAAAGATGAAATTAATTCTAGGAAGTATTTGAAGGATTGGGGGATTCAATAAAGTGTTTATGCACAACCTCATTAGAATAGAACTTATTTACCACCGGTTCCATATACATGTTATGAAAATAGTAGCACTTTGCGGAAGCTTTTATTAACTGTTCTTTGTCACCTAAATCACAAAGAGATAACTTGGATTGAAAACAAGACGGAATTGAAACACAAAATATTCCACCCAACCACCCACCTTATTGATTCACCAAATTTTGTTTACAATAATAGAACAAAGCTAATGTAAACAAAATACCATTGAATCAACAACCAAATTGAAAAAGGGAGCAAATATCTATATGACTAAAATTGTTGGAGGAAAAGAACAAAGATGAAGAAGAAAAAATTAGCAAATAGATTTTCCTCCACAATTTACCCTCTCTTCTAATCTCTAATTATATAATCAATTAATCAATGCCCATGTTAACATTAGATGGCAAAAAATAATTGGATAAGCCAATTAGAGAGAGAAATAAAAATACTCAAATATGCCTATTGATTAGAGGAAACAAAATTTTCTCTTTCTTTCTTTTGCGTATTTATTTTCCTTTATTTGTGATTTTGTATCACCAAAATTTAACAATACATTGTCATTGTCTGAAAAAAATTGTAAAAGGTTACATGATTTTAAAGGTCCTGATGGTTATTTCTTAAATTTCAAAAGATTTGTATCATTAGAAGATTGCAAACTTAGTGTTTTGAAGTCTCATGATTATCATGTCCTAATGCAACAATTGTTATCTGTTGCGATTAGAGGATTATTACCAAAGAAAGTCAAAACAATAATAATTCGTTGATGTTCATTTCTCGATATGTAAACGTGTTCTTGAAAGTGAGACGTTGCGACAACTTGATGATGAGATTATTGAAATTTTGTGTGAACTCGAAAGATTTTTTCCACCTTCCATTTTTTATATAATGGTACATTTGACAATTCATCTTGGAAGAGAAGCGCAATTGTGTGGTCTGATTCATTTTCATTAGACATACCCATTTGAAAGGTATATAAGAACACTTATATATAAGAAATTATGCATGACCTGAAAGGTGTATTGCATAATCTTACCTTGCAGAAGAATCGATGAGATTTTTTTAGTGAATTTCTATAATGGAAAGTACAAATGGATGACAAAAAAGTCCAAAATGAAGATTATGAAAACAATGTGATACTCGAAGGACGTCCAATTTTAAAACCGAAGACAATTACATTGTCAACCAATGAAAGTGATATTGCTCATTTGGTTATGCTAAAGAATATAGCTATGGTGGAACCATATTTAGAATAAAACACATTATATTTTGTTTATAATTTTTAATAAATTATTAATGTTGAACTTGGGTAAAATTTGAACACCAGTATGCATTTGGAGGAGTTACAAAATTTTGATAAGCATTTGGAAAAAAAATGCGACATTACTGTGGAAAAACATATTGATAATTTCTCAGATTGGATTAAAAAGAAGGTTAGTTTAATTTTCATTTATCCTTTCATTGACGAAAGAAGGTTTTTTAATTCAAAATTTACGTACAATGACTTGTTTGCAGATATCTATTCATTCAACAAATGATGAAATACTAAAATGGATTCCCTTTGGACCAAGTGGTAATGCATTGTCTTATAGAGGATAAATAATTAACGGACAAAATTTTCATGTAAAAGATGTTGAAAGGGGAGCCCAAAATTATAGGGTGATTTATGATGCGACTACAATGTGTAGGACAAGTACAAAATATATTTCTCAAATAGTTGATGTGGTCACTTATTATGGGATAGTGACGAACATAATCTTGTTAGACTATCATGTTTTTCATATTTCCATATTTAAGTACAACTAGTGTGACGCCCCACCTCTATACTCACGCTAGCCAAGGACACTACGAAGTAATGCTGTCAACTAGCGCAAAGAATAAGGCTGTTGAGGAGCGACCATCCGCGTAATTGCTTTGTGCGAGCGTCGATATGTCAGATAGTATAACATGCATTTCATTTCAAGAGGAAATCCGACATGCCGACACAAACTCAAAGCTACTACACAGGGGCTATAATTTCTTCGGAAACAAATATAGAAATAAACATAACACAAATCAGTCACAGAAGTTCATATCTCAAAGGCGGAAACGGATATGAATATTACACATAAAAGTGTATATCAGAGTAGTGGTCTAACAAGATCCACAATATCACAAAAGAATAGATACAAGTGCTACACAAAATAATATGTATACATCAATGAGTCTATATCTCAAATGTATACAACAAAAACTACTAATCTAAATTAGTTAGCCAAAAGTTAGATGATGGTCCGATAAGCAGTGAAGCAGAAGCACCTGTAAAATCTAAGTCTGACCCGAGTATTATTTTAAGAAGAAAATAATAAACGGATCAGTCTAGCTATAATTATCAGATAAAAAATGAGATAATAGAAGAGATATAACAATAAAACGTATGATAATCAAAAATGTCACACCATGATAACAAGTATACGTTAGAAAATTCACAAAAGTCATACAATATCTCAAGAATCTCATAGCACTAAAAAGAATGTCACATTCTTTGCTTTATTCACTAAACCACAAATATTGATAAACATATCAATACCAATCACAAAAGTTAATGACACACAAATTCACCGATGCACAAATATTGATAAAGCTTATCAAAGTAAATCACGAAAATTAGTGAAGCACAAATTCTAGAAATCGATCAATAGAAATCCAGAAGTCACAAAAGGGGGAAAAAGATCTATCACAAGAACGGAAGCATGAAAACTCCCAACACATGTATCGCAAAACGAGCCGAAGCTCCTCCAAACGAGCCGAAGCTCCTCCAAACGAGCCGAAGCTCCACCAAACGAGCCGAAGCTCCTCCAAACGAGCCGAAGCTCCTCCAAACGAGCCCAAGCTCCTCCAAACGAGCCGAAGCTCCACAAACGAGCCGAAGCTCCTCCAAACGAGCCGAAGCTCCTCCAAACGAGCCGAAGCTCCACAAAATGAAGTATCGTCCTCGACGTGGACAAAGAGACATCGCACATTGCTAGTCTAAACCATAAAATGATCATCAAGAAGTGTCAATTACAGTAAGCTAGTAAATATATGAGTTTAGCTTCATGTTCCATAACCACTAGCTTAACTTAAATATTTACGGACAAATTGCAGATCTTCACTAGAAAATTATCACAAGAGCTTCAATCGAACAAGTCCAAGAATTAACCAGTTTCATACCACTTGTTTTACTAAGCCGTTTAATTAGATTTCTCATACGAGTGAGGTAAAGGTTTGTACATACTAGTAGATTGAAAAAAAAACGGTTTTAAGAAAACGAGCTTTGTAATAAAATAGTGTTGAAATCATTTTGATGTAGGAGTTTTGATATTTTCTATTACTATTGAAACCTTTATATTTTTAAAGTGACAAATCACAAAAATGATTGTAGAAACAATCAATCATCAAAATTCACATACGAAGACGTGAATTAAATCCAAAGAAATCGATACCAAATCCATCAAAGTGGATATGCCCAAAATTCCTAAGATAGAAGTTATCAAAGTCAACAAAGGTGATAACAACTAATCGGAGAAAAAGAATCGATTAAAGATTGGAAAACCAAGCAAATGTAGCATAAATAGGCAAAACGGGCAAAATAGGAGCAGGTCAGTCGACTAAACTCCCTGAGTCAGTCGACTGAACACAGACCTGAAAAATTCTCGGGCTTCAGCTCAGTCGACTGACTCAGGGAGTTTAGTCGACTGAACTTGATTTCCTGCATTTCCTATCCCATTTTAAATGGAGTGCAAACTCTCTCAATTCGCAATCGGACAAGCACGAACGCTAGGGGTTTACGCCTATCGGCTACCCGGTCCTATATGCTCTTCGATTCATCACCAAAAACATGATCAAACAACAAAGTTAGGACTTTTAAAGAATTGAACTCAAAACACCAAAAATTGGAATATTTTCCAATTCAATCCAAACCAAAAGAAAATGCACATGAATAATTGTTAGGAATTCATACCCAACAATCAAAGATAGATATAGGCATAGATATGAGATAAAAATCTCACCTTTAAACCAAAAACAAATGAAGAAGAATCTATAGAGCAATGGCAAGGACAATCACTCTTCAATTCCAACCCAAAGAGCTTGAATCTAAGCTTAAAAGAGAAACATTTCCTAAATTAGGTTTAGGAATTTCTGAAATTGGTAAGAGAATGAGTTGGAGAAGAAGAGGAGGAGGCTTACCAAAGCTTCTTCTATAAATTTGGATCTAGAACTTGATTTGCAAATGGAAACTAGGGCTTGGAATTTTAATTTCCCATTCCTCTCTCCATTGTTGCTAAAGCTTGAGTATTAGGAAATAGAAGTAAAGTAATGAAGAGAAGAGGAGTGAAGCTTGGGTCTAATGAGCTGAAACAAAACCAAAGCCCTAAGTGAAAAAGTAGCAAAATTTTACTATCTCCAAACATATCGAAGTTTATACTCAAAAAGGTCACAAATGTCATTTTGAACTCAATGGGGGTGGTCTTGAGTCCTAATTTGACTGTTTGTAAAATGTAGCTTTTCGGACTAAAATTCGACTAACGATGAAATATTTAAATAAAATATTTAAATACTCAATCATAAAATATGCGGGTTATTACAGACTCCCCTCCTTAAAGTAATTGCGTCCTCGCAATCATAAGGAATAAATGAACAAAAATTAACAACCATAAAATCATATCAATACACAAAAAATTTGAAACCAGAAGTTCACCTCAAAGAGCACGAGAAAGTAAGTTCGGATGTGTTCGCTCGATGAATTCTCTAGATTCCCAAGAATAATCCTTAGGATTTGAGGACCATTGAACTTTCACTAGAGGAACATCTTTATTTCGAAGGCGCTCAACCTCCGAAGTAATGGTGCGAATAAAATGTTGCTCAATTCTTCAATAACACCGGGCTCAAGAATAAAATCAGAATCTCTAA
Source organism: Allium cepa (assembly GCA_030765085.1). Taxonomy (NCBI): domain Eukaryota; kingdom Viridiplantae; phylum Streptophyta; class Magnoliopsida; order Asparagales; family Amaryllidaceae; genus Allium; species Allium cepa. The sequence continues at coordinate 559,039,695 of CM060941.1, read as the reverse complement.
GGCATTTCCATAGATAAATGACGTGGAAATCATCATGAATAGCAGAAGATTAACCGGTGCAACGGCGTAGTACAATAATGGTACGCCAGATGAACCAAAGCTCAAATAATTTCGGAACACCGACGTAGTTCAAAAACAGTACGTCCAATTAACCGAACACCATAAAAGAACATCGGACGCTAGTCCATAAAAGAAATGAGACGAAGCTTAACAAAACAAAGTACATCGAAACGTCCGATGAACTTGATAAAAAGATCATTCCATTCAGATATGATCAAAGAAACAACCACTTGTTCTTACGACTAAGTGCATTAGCAACAGATTCTCCCTTCCGGGAGTATACAAAGAATATCAAGATCATAAGGTGCAAGGAACTAGAGCCAACGAAGTTGACGCAAATTAAGTTCCTTATGAGAAAATAAATATTCCAAAGATTTATGATCGAGGTGGAGAACAAATTTCTCCCCCAAAAATGATGATGCCAAACTCTAAAAGCAAAAACAATAGCCGTGAGCACTAGATCGTGAGTGGCATATCTAGTCTCGATAGTCTTTAATGATTTATAAGCACAATTGATAGTACGTTCTCTTTTGCAAGAGAACGACATCCAAACCAATACGACTAGCATTGGTACAAAAGATAAAGTCTTGGTTCCCTTCGGGAATCACAAGAATAAGAGTATCGGAAAAAAGTTCTTTTAATTAATCTACTTTCCCGAAAAGCTAAAAATTTCAAAATCACAATTATCTTTATGTAATTATCTTTCTAGAAAAAATTTACATTTTTATAAGTCAATATATTGTGTCTGACTGTCTCATCAAAACGTTTAGGAGATTCCTATCGATAACGTTGATCAAGCGCATCGAACAGAATTCTTAAAGCACTCAATGGGCAATACAATCACAAAATCATCTTCTATATGATAAACATGTTTCTTAAAAACTTTTAAGAATATTCTTTGTTTGTTTTAAGAACAAAAAATCCAATTATACTTATAAGTAAATCTTATGAAAAAGGTTTACAAAATTTTAAATTGCTATTTTCATCCAAAATGAATAAATACAAGAATGGAGTCATCGAGATATTCATAAAATACTCGATTCATAAAATGGATGAAATAAGCTGGACAAACCGAATGACATAATCAGTCATTCATAAGAATCATAACGAGTTTGGAATGCGGTAAGCGGAATGCTAACTTCCGCAACTCGTAGCAAATAAAAATCGGTGGCAAGGTCGAACTAAAAAGACCCTAACACCTCTCAAAAGACTGCTTAGGAGATAATCCTAAGACAAACTCAAAAATGCCGAAAAGTTTCACAAACTATTTAAATGAGTGAAATAACACTTACCTCATGATGAGGGCTTAAAGAATAAAATGATGCCATCAAATTGGAATTAAAATCACAAAGAAAAATAGAAATCTGCTTAACAGATTAAAAGTGTTGAAGATGAATAGTCCACTCGGGACATAGGATATGGCTTCATAATAATTAAGCCAATCCGTGCAAAAGTCAATTCCGAAGCATAAGTAAAAATCGGCTCGGAAAGAAAAATCACATAAAATAATCACGACATCAATACAAGAAACCAACTGAACGTTGCGGATCCACCAACAGGATTCGCCATTGCCAAAGGAGTCAACAAGCCCAAAAAAATATTTTAAATAAAAGAAACCAACAAGTTCTTTTGATATAAAATATGAGGAGATGAACCCATATCAAAAGAACTCAAATAAGAAGATCGCAAAATAAAACAATGCCATCAAGGATTGAATGAAAAATACCTTGACCAAGAGAAAAGTCGTTCAGCTCCCTCTCTCTCTTGCTTTGAAGTTTGGGACATGAAGACATATAATGGTCCGCACCTTTGCAATAGCGGCAAGAGATAGGTCTAGGACACTTATTTATATAGTGGTCCCTAGAGCCGCAATTGTAGCATTCTCCACGATTAGGGATTGGTGTCTTTGCTACCGAAGCTTCCAGCTTCCCCTTCTTAATGGAATTGGGGCCTTTGAACATAATAGGCCTCCTCATGTTGTTGTTGAAGTTTTGTTTGGCAACCACAACTTCAACATCACACTCTTTATCGGCCTCTTCAAGACGAAGAGCGATATCAATAAGCTGATCAAAAGAAACTTCTAGTTTCAGAAGTAATGGCTTCTTAAGATTCTTATTCAAGCCATAGACAAATCTCTGATTTTTCTTCAATGGGGTACTAATATACTCGACCCCATACTTAGAGAGAGATTCAAAAGATGCGACGTAGTCTGCCATGGAGGATTCACCTTGAACAAGGTCTATGAAACGACGAGCCAATGTCACCTTCTCAGATTCTGGCACAAATTTTAACTCGAATCGTTCCCGGAATTTCTTCCAAGTAAGATCCGCTTCAATAATTTTAGAAATAAGAAGCTCATACCAGTCTAATGCTCTTTCTTGGAGCATGCTAGAAGCCACTTAGACTCGATGTAGATCAATAAGGTTCATGTGAGAAAAGATGCGATCGCATGATTTGAGCCAAGCTTGAATTTCTATAACACTCTCGGATCCCTTGAATGGCCTTCCACCCAAATCGGTATAGTCTATGCACAAGCGTGTAAAACCAGATCTAGGATGAGTAGGCTCTGGAATGGGTCCGGCTGCTTGAGCGTTCTTTACTAGATCAAGAAGCTGCTGGGCAGACATAAATACTCCATACTGGGGAGTAGCACTAGATTGTCCGGCACTGGGACGATTTGATCTAACCATTTCTCTTCTTTAAGAAAGAAAGAAGAAAAGTTACTCTCAAAATAAAAATCAAGCAATCTTGATAGATAAAACAAGGAATCATAAAGAAAATAGGATGAATTGGTACGAAGACCCGAATTAAATCCTAAAGCACAACTCCTAAGAAAGACTTAGGATGATGATCCTTGCTAGATTATTCTACATTGTTCCGAAATTTGGCTCTGATACCAAGCTGTGACGCCCCACCTCCATACTCACGCTAGCCAAGACACTACGGAGCAATGCCGTCAACTAGTGCGAAGAATAAGGCTGTTGAGGAGCGACCATCCGTGTAATTGCTTTGTGCGAGCGTCGATATGTTAGATAGTATGATATGCATTTCATTTCAAGAGGAAATCCGACATGTCGACACAAACTCAAAGCTACTACACAGAGGCTATAATGTCTTTGGAAACAAATATAGAAATAAACATAACACAAATCAGTCACAGAAATTCATATCTCAAAGGCGGAAAAACATATGAATATTACACATAAAAGTGTATATCAGAGTAGTGGTCTAACAAGATCCACAATATCACAAAAGAATAGATACAAGTGCTACACAAAAGAATATGTATACATCAATGAGTCTATATCTCAAATGTACACAACAAAAACTATTAATCTAAATTAGTTAACCAAAAGCCAGATGATGGTTCGATAAGGAATCAAGCAGAAGCACCTGTAAAATCTCAGTCCGACCCGAGTATTATTTAAGAAGAAAATAATAAACGGATCAGTCTAGCTATAATTATCAGATAAAAAATGAGATATAAGAAGAGATATAACAATAAAACGTATGATAATCAAAAATGCCATACCATGATAACAAGTATACGTTAAAAAATTCACAAAAGTCATACAATATCTCAAGAATCTCATAGCACTAAAAAGAATGTCACATTCTTTGCTTTATTCACTAAACCACAAATATTGATAAACATATCAATACCAATCACAAAAATTAATGACACATAAATTCACCGATGCACAAATATTGATAAAGCTTATCAAAGTAAATCACGAAAATTGGTGAAGCACAAATTCTAGAAATCGTTCAATAGAAATCCAGAAGTCACAAATGGGGGAAAGAGGCCTATCACAAGAACGGGAGCATGAAAACTCCCAACACATGTATCGCAAAACGAGCCGAAGCTCCTCCAAACGAGCCAAAGCTCCTCCAAACGAACCGAAGCTCCACCAAACGAGCCAAAGTTGCACCAAACGAGCCGAAGCTTCTCCAAACGAGCCGAAGCTCCTCCAACGAGCCGAACCTCCACAAACGAGCCAAAAGCTCCTCCAAACGAGCCGAAGCTCTTCCAAACGAGCCGAAGCTCTTCCAAACGAGCCGAAGCTCCACAAACGAGCCGAAGCTCCTCCAAACGAGCCGAAGCTTCGTCCTCAACGTGGACAAAGAGACATCGCACATTGCTAGTCTAAACCATAAAATGATCATCATCGATCATCAAGAAGTGTCAATTACAGTAAGCTAGTAAATATATGAGTTTAGCTTCATGTTCCATAACCACTAGCTTAACTTAAATATTTATGAACAAATTGCAGATCTTCACTAGAAAATTATCATAAGAGTTTCAATCGAACAAGTCTAAGAATTAACCGATGAAGTAATCGTAAGCGTTTCATACCACTTGTTTTACTAAGCCGTTTAATTAGATTTCTCATACGAGTGAGGTAAAGATTTGTATATACTAGTAGATTGAAAAAAAAACGGTTTTAAGAAAACGAGCTTTGTAATAAAATAGTGTTGAAATCATTTTGATGTAGGAGTTTTGATATTTTCTATTAGTATTGAAACCTTTATATTTTTAAAGTGACAAATCACAAAAATGATTGTAGAAACAATCAATCATCAAAATTCACATACGAAGACGTGAATTAAATCCATAGAAATCGATACCAAATCCATCAAAGTGGATATACCCAAAAATTCCTAAGATAGAAGTTATCAAAGTCAACAAAGGTGATAACAACTAATCGGAGAAAAAGAATCGATTAAAGATTGGAAAACCAAGCAAATTTAGCATAAATAGGCAAAACAGGAAAAATAGGAGCAGGTCAGTCGACTAAACTCCCTGAGTCAGTCGACTGAACACAGACCTAAAAAATTCTCGGGCTTCACCCCAGTCGACTGACTCGGGGAGTTTAGTCGACTGAACCTCATTTCCTGCATTTCCTATCCCATTTTAAATGAAGTGCAAACTCTCTCAATTCGCAATCGGACAAGCACGAACGCTAGGGGTTTACGCCTATCGGCTACCCGGTCCTATATGCTCTTCGATTCATCACCAAAAACATGATCAAACAACAAAGTTAGGATTTTTAAAGAATTGAACTCAAAACACCAAAAATTGGAATATTCTCCAATTTAATCCAAACTAAAAGCAAATGCACATGAATAAGTGTTAGGAATTCATACCCAACAATCAAATATAGATATAGGCATAGATGTGAGATAAAAATCTCACCTTTAAACCCAAAACAAATGAAGAAGAAGCTATAGAGCAATGGCATGGACAATCACTCTTCAATTCCAACCCAAAGAGCTTGAATCTAAGCTTAAAAGAGAAACATTTCCTAAATTAGGTTTAGGAATTTCTGAAATTGGTAAGAGAATGAGTTGGAGAAGAAGAAGAAGAGGCTTACCAAAGCTTCTTCTATAAATTTGGAGCTAGAACTTGATTTGCAAATGGAAACTAGAGCTTGGAGTCTTAATTTCCCATTCCTCTCTCCACTGTTGCTAAAGCTTGAGTATTAGTAAATAGAAGTAAAGTAATGAAGAGAAGAGGGGTGAAGCTTGGGTCTAATGAGCTGAAATAAAACCAAAGCCCTAAGTGAAAAAGTAGCAAAATTCTACTATCTCCAAACATATCGAAGTTTATATTCAAAAAGGCCGCAAACGCCATTTTGAACTCAATGGGGGTGATCTCGAGTCCTAATTTGACTGTTTGCAAAAAGTAGCTTTCCGGACTAAAATCCGACTAACGATGAAATATTTAAATAAAATATTTAAATACTCAATCGTAAAATATTCGGGTTATTACAACTAGGCAAATGTAGGAAATGGAGTGAAGGTTAAAGACGGACTCATTTTTGTTAGTTTACAACAAAATCAATCTTTATTTGTAAAAGATCCATATATCCTTACATCGCAAGTGAAACAAGTTTTTTATTCAAGATAGAATGATCATTCTAATTAGTATGTTGTCGTGAAAGCACCACGAAGAGGTTATCATGAGTTAGAGACGGATGATCATGTTATGGAAGTTAGCTTTATTAGGAAAGATTGCGAAGAAACCGACATGGATATTGATTCCATGGAGAATGTCAGCTATGTTAGAGAAGATTGTGAAGGCATATTAGAGTTGATTTCCCTTCTTATTTGCTTGGGTGGTTTGTTTATTTAATTTAGAATTCAGTAACATTCTGAGTGTTAGCTTTTTAACTTTATTTGCCTAGTACCCTTAGAAATATATACATAAGAATGTTTGAAGTAAATTTTTTTTATTCACGATGAATCGGTCTTATCTTTTTAACTTTATTTGCTTAGTACTCTTAGAAATATACGGACTTTAAGACTCACTATGTCTATTTATGATGAATATGATTGCCAGCAGAGCAGCTATCGGATTATTTCTAACTTATCATAATGATTTGAATATGAAAGTATTCATGCATATTACTCCTGAGCTTTACCTTTAGGAGTTACATGGTATTTGAGTTTAACATTGGTTTGCTGCTATACATGCGTATTTGAAATTGAAATCATACATGGTTTGCTGTTAGTATACCGATCAAAGTTCAATTTAACATTGTCATTGGCTGTGATTTTATTTGTGTGGACTTGGTTTGTTTAAACAATTTTGCTTTGGTCCCAGGAGATCGACACTCGTTTTACCTTTTCTTTTAAATTGTGATTGAATCCTCATCTTTCAAATCTTAATATTTTATATAAAGAATATACTATAGTTGGATCATGGTCTTTTTTCTTATTTTTACATAACAATAATGAATATAAATATATATTAATTTTTTCTTACCAAATCAATTCTTGGTTAAAAAGCAAACTTTTAATGAATATATACTTCTCCACACTTCGAATTTTAAGACTTCAGTTGTTCATATTTGTTCATTTTAATTCGCTCAAATATTTTTAAAAAGCTGATTTATACTTCATGTATTATCTGTCAAAAATGTACGAATGGCAGAAAACATTGCAACTTAAAGCTACATTTTTCAGCAATGTGTAATTTTGCATACATTATACATCATACCTCTAAATATTAAAACAACAGTAGATTACAAGGTATGTTATCTTCCACTTGAAAGTTAAATCATTTATTTCCAGATTCTGGTTCATATAGTTAAATATCCATTGTAAGCTGATTTGTATTTGATATATTATCTACTTTATGGCACTGTAATGCAAACAGTTATGGTATTTGATTTCTATGGATTATGGTATTTCTATTTTTCAAGGATTAGCAAATTCATTATTTTTCTCTTTTTTTAACCTACAAAATGCAAATTCAAGAATAATAAATAAATGGAGGTTGGTGGATTTACTGGGAAAAGGATAAGTGGTTGCTTCAGGACTCGTGAAGTCAACCGATCCCAATGTAAAGATCAACTTCAAACAACTAGGACACAATGCAGTTAAAGTGCGGATAGAGACCGTAAAAGAGCCAACTGAAGAGCTGTGGAGACAAACATCCGAATTAGAAAACATGGAAGATGCCTTCTCTTCTGTTAAGCTTGGCCTGCTGTGCATGTCATAATGGAATCAACTTTCAGTAAGTCTTTACTGTTTCATTTTTGTTTTTGCTTAGTTTTGTGTCATGGATGCATTGATGTCTGAAATCTAAAATTGATTAATAGAATTAACAATGTTTGGTTAGTAACCAACATAATCTACACTACAGGTTACTGATATAATTAATAAAATTGATAAACTAATAGTGAGTAAAAAATGAACCTTTGGAATTTAAGAAGATAGGAAAGTCTGAAATCTGAAAGATAGAAACTGTAAATTATCTTCTCTATGAACTTTTGATAAATTAACATAATTGATAAAGCAATAACATTTGGATTCCGCTCTCACCAGTAATTAATAAAGCAGACATCCCATTACAGGAGACATTGAGAACACATAAGATCCTAATTATGTAAAAATAATACAAATAATAAATAAATAAACGATAAAATAAGAAAATGAATTTACTTATAATCAATTTTCCCTTATCATTGGTAACACTATTAAACTGCACTGTAAAAAGAATAATGGGTTAAGCGTCTATTACAATTATATAAATTGGCTTCTTTAATTATTTTAAAATTTTATGTAGCTCAATTTTGTTCTAACAATACAACCATTAGTTTAATCTACATATTTTTTGAATAACTAGTAAAAAAGGAAAAACATTCATGCAATCAAATGTCTTTTTCAACTTTAAAGTGCCTTTCCATTTAATTTGGAAGTTGTTAAATTAACACTACCCAGAGCTGTAAATTTAACATCATAGAAATTTTACAGGTGTGAATAAAATATATATTCAATTAGTTTTCAAGTTATAGGTACTTTGTTAAATTTTGGTGAAACAAAATCATAAATAGAGGGAAATAAATATGCAAAAGAAAGAAAGAGAAGATTTTGTTTCCTCTAATTAATAGGCATATTTGAGTATGTTTATTTTTCTCTCTAATTGGCTAATCAAATTATTTTTTGCCATCTAATATTAACTTGAGCAATAAGTAAGTGATTATATAAATAGAGACTAGAAGTGAGGACAAAAGTGTGGTGGAAAATCTATTTGCTAATTTTCTCTTCTTCAACTTTGTTCTTTTTCTCCAATAATTTTAGCCATATAGATACTTGCTCCCTTTCTCAATTTGGTTATTGATTCAATGGTATTTTGTATGCTTTAGCTTTGTTCTATTAATTGTAAACAAAATTTTGGTGAATCAATAAAGTGGGTGGTTAGATGGAATATTTTGTGTTATTGCATTTTGATTTCAATTTCGTCATGTTTTCAATCCAAGTTGTCTCTTTGTGACTTGGGTAACAAAGATCCGTTGATAAAAGCTTCCACAAAACGCTACTATTTTCATAGTAGTTTGGTATCGGAGCACAGATCATCGCAAATCTTAGAGTAGTTTTGGTTTGAAAAATTATTGATGTCGAATATGATTTCGTTTTCAAAGATGGCTATCTTGGATGGGAAAAATTGAGGTATTTGGTAGCCTAAGATAGAGGATATTCTATACCTCAATGATTTTCATGATCTGATTGATGGAGATGGAAAGAAGCCCTCTGATGTAGATGAGGAAAAATGGAAGAAGATGGATAAGAAGACGATTGCTTTGATTTGCCAGTATCTTGATGATTCAGTTTCCATCATGTGGCTAGTTGTGAATACGCCAAGGCTTTGTGGGACAAGTAGGTGTCTTTGTATGAGTCAAAGAGTGCTACTAGTAAGGCTTTTCTGGTTCGAAAGTTGGTACAACCGAGGTTAGATGAAGAGATGTATGTTTTAGAGCATTTGAATGAATTGCAAGATGTAATAAATCAATTGGCAAATATGAAGGTTAATTTTGATGATGAGTTACAGGCTCTTTCATTAATGAGCTCGCTTTCAGAAAGTTGGGAAATTTTGGTTGTTTCATTGAGTACTTCCAATGCTAATGGAACTTCCTCTTTGAAAACTGTTCGAACTAGTCTTCTGAATGAGAAGCTTAGAAGAAAAGGGTCAGGTATGAAATCAATTTAAAGTGAGGCTATGGTGGCAAGGGACTCGAACAAAGATACAATTTGGAAGAAGAAGGACGCTAATGGTAAAGGTGTTATCATTTGTCATTATTGTAATAATAAGAAAGGTCACATACGTAGCAAGTGGTATGCTTATAAAAGAGATCAAAAAAGGTTGCGCATGGTGATATTAGTAGTGATGCACACGTAGATTTTGCTGAAGGTATCGTTAGTGATGCTTCTTGTGATGTCCTCTTTAGTGAAAATAAGCCTTGAAAGATGGATTCGGGAGCCAGTTTTCACATTTATAGAGATGTGGATTGTTTTTCTTCTTATGAGAAGAGTGTTGGCATGACTAGGAAAGCCAATGGAGAAGAGCTATCGATTTGTGGTATTGGATCTATCTAATTTCATATGCATGTGGTGTGGTTAGAGAAGTCTTTAGAGTGAAACATGTACCCACTTGTTTGCATAATCTTATTTCTCTCGATCAGTTGGATCGCCGTGGTTGCACTTATGAGACTCAAGGTGGAGTTTTAAGAGTGATGAAAGGTGGTCATGTAAGGATGAGAGGAGTATTGGAAGAAGGAAACTTATATAGCTTGGTTGGTTCTGTAGTCGATAATGGAAAGCGAGTGAAGGTTGTAGGACCTAGTCCACAGCAAGATGGAGAGGTTAATATGATCATCGCTTATGATTATAGCATTGAGGATCATATTTTAGATAGGGGTCTTCATGTTGATGATGCTCGAGGGATTGATAATGATCAGGTAATGAGCTCAAATCGAGTGATAGACAGGTGTCGAATTGCAAAATCCACAAAGACAAGACGGAGATCTTTGTGGTATTACAAACGTTCTTTAGACGGATTTGTGTGGTGCACCTCATGTGGGAGATGCATCACTTGCAGATGGTGGTTGAGGTTTGTAATTTAGTGTGGCTAAGATATGAGGATTTGTGATAGGTCTATATATGGCATGGTTGATATGTTGGAGATATGTGATTTTGCATCAAGGTGGAGTGTTAAATTTTGGTGATACAAAAACACAAATAGAGGGAAATAAATATGCAAAAGAAAGAAAGAGAAGATTTTGTTTCCTCTAATTAATAGGCATGTTTGAGTATGTTTATTTCTCTCTATAATTGGCTAATTAAATTATTTTTTGACATCTAATTTTAACTTTGAAATTAAGCAATTGATTATATAAGTAGAGACTAGAAGAGAGAGTAAAAATGTGGTGGAAAATCTATTTTCTAATTTTCTCTTCTTCATCTTTGTTCTTTTTCTCCAACAATTTTAGCCATATAGATATTTGCTCCCTTTCTCAATTTGGTTATTGATTCAATGGTATTTAGTTTACTTTAGCTTTGTTCTATTAATTGTAAACAAAATTTTGGTGAATCGATAAAATGGGTGGCTGGGTGAAATATTTTGTGTTATTGCGTTTTGATTTCGATTCTGTCTTGTTTTCAATCCAAGTTATCTCTTTGTGATTTGGATGACAAAGATCTGTTGATAAAAGCTTCCGCAAAGTGCTACTATTTTCATAACATACTTCTTTTGACATAAGTAAAAGGTTATATGACAACTGCACTAATTTGTAATATACCTTGGAACTGTGGAGTATAACAGTCTAATCAAGTTTGATGCAAGTACAGTTATGTCCGCTGGACATGAAGAAATATATCCGATTCAAACAATGCAAGAAGTAACTTAGCTTCATGAATGAAAACTTGATGGAAATGTTAATGGTAACTAAATTAACTTTTAGCATGTATTTTTTCCAGCACCTACCTTAATTTTCAGTAAATGAAACATGAAACACACTGACAATAATAAAATTCAAAACGAATGGGAGTAGGTTCAAGAGAGCAACATATTTTTAAGCGAAGAACTACATACGTAAACTTTATGTGGGAATTAAGCAACATGTCTTAATCATTTAAGCCATGATACCCTATGTGTTGTCCTACCTCTTAGCGAATTTATTTTGTGAAAAAAGCTATTAATGAATTGATTAACATTGGATAGGGAATCACCACTTTCTGGCGATTGAAATCACCATTTACTAATCACATTGGTCTACCCGTTCTTTGCATTTTTGTGCTACATCTCAGGATGCGTGTCGGGGGGTGTGTGTGCTTTAGCTGGTGTTGTTCTCGTGCTTGTAGTTTTGACTGCTGGTAAGTGATCTTGCATGAGAGTTGTTAAGTTTCCAGCGTGAGTATGTGTGTCTCATTATTTATATGAGGGCATGTGTTTGGGTATTAGCGTATATATACGGGAATTAACATATGTATGTATGTATGTATGTATATGTATATATATATATTTATGTGTATGTGTGCACGCGCACGGTATGCCTTTGTTATTTGTGCTTTCGTTCATTTGCTAGAGGGTGAACATTTGCGAGCAGTTTCTTGTGATTTAGTGTTTTGTGGGGAGAGTTCATTTGCTGAGTGTATATGGATGAAGTGCATAAGAGTTGGCTACTGTTATGCAGTGTGGAATGAGAATATATATGTGTGTGTTTGAGAAGTATGCATGTATTATGAGTGCATCTGTCAGTTATCTCCAAATTCCTTTTAAATGGAGGACTTTGCTATATAATTTTATCAACTCTATCGTCGTTATCCCCTTCAAGTACACATCAAGTATGGAGAGCTTACTGTGTCGCGCTTTAGCAATCTTCATCATACCTTGCATGTTTCCAGTATTTACAAACTACTCCTTTTTTCACACTACTACAAACCAGGCCATTTGCATCGGTTGTTCACCCCCCCCTGTTGCATCAGTTCTACAACCGATGCACATGCAACCGATGCAACAGGCTTAACAGTTTTACATCAGTTCTAAAGTCGATGCAAAACGGTCCTTTTTACATCGTTTGTTACTAACAACTGATGCAAAATACGGTTGTAACAAAGGAACATGTTGCATCGGTTGTAATGAAAACCGATGCAACAAAGGAACTTGTTGCATAGGTTGTTGTTGGAAACCGATGCAAGCTAATCCATCTATTATTGATTATAACAAACAATTATTGCATGCAATATTACAATCATTCAAAATTAAATTTGATGGCAAATACAAACTGAATAACATAATACCAAAATAAATATATATCGACTAAAGTGTTAATAATATGTATAAAATAATGGTTCATACATTCATTTTTGCAGCATAATTCAAATCTTTAGTACAATCATTAAGTGGTATAGTCTTAATTCAGATCTTTAATTAGTACAATCATTAAGAAATAGTATAGTAAAAACCTTAAAAACTTCATGGAATCTTGAAAACCCAAATTTTTAGGCTTCAGCTCAAAACCATATGCTGCATTTATTTTTTTGCAATGTCAACTTGAACCTGGGAAAACAAGAAATAAACATGTGAATTAGTCATGCATTACCTGCGTGTCAAAATAAAATTCTGCTAAATAAAAGAAGCAAGGCAAGTGTTTTGTTTGACTAACTTCTGCCCTTGCATGATGCTAAATTATTTGCTGAGCATAATCGGTCTTATGCGTCAACTTTTGTGCATTGGTTGATATAATTTGAAAATTAATGCATTATTCAATCTTTGCATTAGACAGGCCTTGCAATTATGAATTGACTAAATTTATAGTAAAAAAGGGAAAATTGAAATCTGAAAAAAGATACAATCAACGCAATGTTTCATTACCCTTCACATATCTGCACAACTACATATCGCAAACATCCAATCATCTGTTCAACCACAAACAGTCATTGCTTATCTGCACAACTACAACCTCCTCATTACCTTATTCCACTGCCTGCATATCATCTACCACAAAAAAAAATTCTTGCCTCTACATTTCTTGCCTCTGTAGATCCTTTTCCCCTTCCTCTGGCCTCAAACACTCCTCTACATCCACCCAATCCCCTCTGACTTCATTCACCACATTCCCATCTCCATTCACAATAGCAGACTTGACCAAAAACATCACTGCTTTATAAACATCCATCACTACCTACTACATCAACCCTGCTATACAACATTTCAAAACACTACCATACAGTTTCAAACCATACTACACTGCAATTCATCTCCACAAACCCCCTGATCAATCACCATACTACACTTCCCTTACTGTCACTACTCCTGCCTAAACACAACACTGCAAGTTTACAAACCTAATGTACAATCATGGATGAAGGAGTTCATAGTAACTAATTTTTACACACTCCTTTAGTTACAACATATCAATTATTATAGTTTTCAATTTGTCTCTGAACTTATTTAGGATTGTTGGCTGTGTTGCTGATAAATTTCATATGTCAAATTTTTAGCCAAAGAACATAGGGAGTTATAATTTAGTCACAGATTATTAAACTAGAACAGAAATACATAACGCATATAAAGACACATTGATGGCAAAGTATGAAATATGCCTATTGACTAAGTCAAAATATTAGAAAAAAGGGACATGTAACATGTATCTGGCCATAAAGCAAAATCTTTCTTTGCATTGGCAACAATTCATTGTTTTCCAATCAACACCTATTTTTTGAGACGGCGAACCTTGCAAAGTCAACTATTTGTAATTGTATTATTTGCTGGGAGTGAGGTACATGATTCTAGACAAACATACTAGTGAAATGTAGCATGCATAAATTCAAACAATCATAAACAGTCGTCTACAAAGCTTAATTAACATTACCGATGCAAGGAACTATAAACAAACAGAAATCACAGCAGAATAATTTGGTGCTACCATTGCTGCTTAACCTCAATTTATTTGCAATTGTATGATAACAAGAAATTTACTATGTATCATAAAAGCTATAAATAAAATTATCCTAAACGACTAACACAAACCTGGTGATCTTCCTCGATATCAATCATCCACCAATAGCAGTTCTGCCCTTTTTCGGTTCAAGGCCCAGCAAAAGAAGTGCCGTAAACAGCATCAAGTGTTTTTTGAACCTTACAAATATGCTACATAACAGAAGTGATTTAAGTATTACATGAGGCTTTGTTTTAACACCTAATAGGTTCTTGATACCAAAGCTTTAGGGTCAGTGTATCTTGAGGCAGGGCTACTTGAAGTCACGTGTATTTTCTAAATCGATACAATATATGTGCCAACATTATTTAAATGTAAATATACATATGCAACAATTGATGGGGACAACAACTTTCGCACCTTTGCTAAAACAGGATTCACCCACTGATGTTTGCCATAAGATGTCCCAGCAAAGTAAATTACACCATTTTTATCTCCATCACATATATACTGGATTTCTTTAAAGCTTGACCTTCTGTGTTGAAACCTGACACTGAGAGCTTTCTAGTGAATCAGCACTAAAATAAACAAAATTGTAGGATGCATCTATTTTACTATTTTCATATAACATACTGACCAGATTTTAGATTTCGACAAGTTTTATTTTTTTGGACCAAATAACAGGGATGAACGAAAAAATCAAGATAGCAATTCATACTTCTATTCACACTGAAAAACTATAGCACCTATGTCTTTGACATTTAGACATACAAGTAAAGGGTTACCTTATGCAAATAATAGGCATACACAATAATTACTTTGGGTTAAAAAAAATTGTAGACTACAAAAACACATGCTACTTACTATTACGAATTATGCATTAAAGACTACTCACCACAACTCCTTTCCTAGTATGATTATAAGTTAATAGCTTCTATATACTCTAATACATCCTATATTATTTGAAGCAAATACAATTCCAAAATTTCCTTTAAACATATATCATACATGAAAAGATTTCTCACTTTTCATAACTGCCTGGAGTTCTCAGTTGTGTGCAAGAAAAATGAACTGCCTCTTCGACCTGCAATGACATTCAAAAAACATATACTAAAGCTAATAAAATATAAGAAAGTTTGAATCCTGAACTATTATTCTGAACTTACAAGATGTTGAAATAAAGGAATCTTTCTACTTAAATCTCCCAATTCCCCAAAGCTTCGACCTTCTCTGCAAATAAATTCACCGCCGTAACCCCCAAATAACAATAATTTTCGATTTTTATTCTGAATTTTAGTGGGAGATTCTCTAATTTGGTATGTGAGAAAAAAAAGGATTTGGGTATGAAATGAGAGTTTGAATTCTGTGGCATCCTATTTAGCGGAAAAAGCAGCTTCGACGATGATTCAAGAATAACCGTAATTTGATTACAGTGAACTAAGATTTGGGATTTGGAAGCATGTGAATCTGGAGGTGAAGTATGAGGAGTTGCATATGTGGATTAGCGGTTGGATTTGGAATTTAGGCTTAAGGAAAGATGGGAAGCAGGAAACGAAAATAAGAGGGTGGCAAACAACCATTAGCATCGGCTACAAAAAAATTAATGCAAATAAAGGTAGTTGCACCGGTTGTAAATAAAACTGATGCACTAACACTATTTGCATCGGTGTATTTTCTTCGGTTGTTGACGATAACCGATGCAAATTGTATTTTTGTACTATCTACTGCTTTCTACATACCAAATGCATCGGTTGTTAAAACGTAAGCGATGCAAATGAGGCGAAGCAACATGCGTATTTTGTACTAGTGTCAGTAGTTGTGAATATATACAAAATTGACGCCCACCTTAAAGGTTGAGAGTTCAATCCCCACCAACTACATATCCTTGTGATTTACCTGAAGTATGTGTTGTGGTTTCGATGCATACTTCTTTAGAGTTAACAAGCAAAGCTTGGTTCTCTAGGTCATTAAATATACATACATACATACATACATACATATATATATACATATACATATATCTGTGTGTGTGTGTGTATCCAAAATTTCTTTCTTTGCAATTTTATTTTGTTCCTACTATATTATTTGCAGTTCTGCTTACAAACTTCGTTTATGATTTGTTTTCTTTTCACTTATTATATATCGTAACAACAATTTTGATCGAAATTGAATATAAAAAATAAGTTCTCGTTCACTGCCATGAACAGATTCAAGCTGTTGCATGGAATCGACAAGAACCAAAGTCACTTCTTAGTGGATCATTTGATTGAACAATAGAGACAACAAGAAATTTATATCATTCACGCATGTATTTATGGTATTTTTTAATTTGATCATGTTTTTATTATAATTTATTCTACATTAGCTAAATTTTGACCATGTTGAAAACTAGAAGTTTGAGCGTAGTTAGTTACATAATGATAAGGAATCCTGTGTTGAATATGCGCCTTGCGCTATATGATTTTTGTTTGATGATAATAAACATATATACATTCACTTAAATGTATTTGTTAACGTACTATTTTAATTTTCACAGAATAAATAAATATTTGCTGAATAAAAATAAATAACACAGTTTTTGAATTCAAATGAATATTTTATTCAAACAAATATTTATTACAACTTTGATAGTACAATTTCAAGCTCTCACTATACATATACATTTTTTTTGACTACAATACATCACATCTCATATTTACATATTCACCTCACTACATATCACTCACACTCGTATATTTATCTTTGACTGCATTCCAGTTTGAATCCAGCATCTGAGTAATCTGCAAAAATATTCACTAACGCAGTAAAATTGAAAATAAAATATTTTTGCAATATAAA
This sequence comes from Allium cepa, assembly GCA_030765085.1. NCBI lineage: Eukaryota > Viridiplantae > Streptophyta > Magnoliopsida > Asparagales > Amaryllidaceae > Allium > Allium cepa. The sequence goes on along the minus strand of CM060941.1, from coordinate 559,022,572 downwards.
ATAAAAAGATGGATTTTGAAAATATTATTTGCCTCAGTTATTTGGGTTGTTCGTCATAATTTAAATTTGAATTCATCATACACGAACAACTTGTGACATACACAATGTATTACTGTATATGCCACAAGGCCGTGCACACCGATATATACACTTGATTGATTTACAGGGACAGGTGAGCACAGGTCAAACCCAAATATACAGACAGGTTCAACTCAGGTGCAATATATTCAAAATCACGACACAAGCACAAGGTCAAACCCGAGTTTTTAAAACTGGGTTCAACACAAGGCAGTCATGAAGTATGCAAAGAGCTCGAGCATGAGATATGGCAACTACAGTAATGCATCAGTCACCAAACACTACAAACAAGCAACATGGCTGAACATTGATCAAGACACTAAGCAATAGCAATGCATGTATAATGGAACCAGTGACAATAGTGGATATCAAGTAATACAACTACAAATGCTCAAACTCAATGGTCAGAATGAAAACAGTGGTCAATGCCGAGATACAAAATACTCAATGCATGCAACAATGTGCACAGGCCAGAAACAATATCAAAATGCAAGCACAACTTTACAACATGTGAAGACTACAATGCACATGCAAAGATACAAAGACCAGCTGCAAAATGAAGCACCAGTTGAACTGTAGCAGTGCAGACCAACCCAATTACAACCCAAGATGCAAATGTACATTATGGCAGTGAACTATCAAGTACAAAGTGAATGAAGTGAAATGGTCGAGCTGTTATAGCAGCCATGCATATCTAATAAAACATGGTCTGCAGCTCAAATCAGTAAGCAACACAGTGGCAGCATGCTTGAAGTTATAATGCAATGCAAACAACAATGCACTAAGCAATTGAAGCAGTTAAAACATGGAAACAAGAAAACATGAAGCAACTCAACAATCAACATAACGACCAAATGGCCAACATGAAACTGCAAATACCCATGCCCAAACTCATATGCAACAGCAACTCAAAGTTCAGGTCAACAGAATGAAGATGAACTCTAACATGTACACAAGTGCAACAAGCAGTGCTCAGGACCAAGTGAACAACGTATGTGATACAACTTCAATTATATATGCAGTAAATTGGATGTAGTAGTTATTCTTTCCCAAACACATACGTATACATGCGTACATCAAAATCGAGACATTGCAAACTGTAACATAGCCAAGAATAATTCACAAATCAGAAATCACGTGTGTGACAAATTGAAACAGTCAATACCAAGTCGAAGCCAGTGATAACCAAACGTCTCAAAGCAAGGCATAGAATCAAGTTATGAAAAATATACGAACGTGACAAAGTCAAATGTCACAAACCAAAGCTGTGGCCACCACGTAAAAATAAATCAACCACAAGTACAATTCAAAGCCGTGGGATGCAAGTAACAGAAGTATTCGCATATGAATTGATCAAGGTAAAATCGCAAGCATCAAAACAATATCTGATAGCCGAAGTCCAGTTGAACAAGTCCAAAATCAAAGCCGTGGCCAAGCAAAATTGAACAAGTTGTTTTTGTTTTAAAATTCGTGTTATTCAAGTTATATGACCAAGTCAGATAAATCACGAGCATTCAAGTAAATCGAATGGCCAAAAGCACAAAATTGAAAAATTCAAATATACTCAGACGAACGCAATACAAGGAGATCGAGCACCTATAAAATACCCAATCATCATCGGCAATTATCTGATCGAATTCAAGCATAAAATCAGAAAAGCACAAAGTATAAAATTACATACCAAAGCCAAATTCGATCAACGAAGTAGCCGACGTGAGCAACAATCAATCAAGAATACACGCAAAAGATCATCGAATCAATCCACAAACCATCGGCGCTTCAAAAGCCCTAATTTGGAGATCAGGGACGAAGCCCTAAAGGAATAGGCCGCCATTTTTTATCACGAACGAAGAGAAAAAAAAAGGGACGGGTTAAAAGAAGATGGGCCGGCCGTGTTTCTTATTATAAAAGGGGGATTCTACTTTAATTTTTTTATTAATATTGTGATATTGAATAGTTTAGGGCTATTTCATTCTTAATTATTGTTTTTTGTTTATTCTACGAATCAAAGAGTTTAGGTAAATCACCACCTAGGTTTTAGGTTGTGTCTGATTGTCTATTTAGAGTTAGTTCAGTAAGCAGGGGTTGCGAGTTTGCAAAACTCTATAGGCGGTAGCAGGGTTTGCAAGTTTGTTAGAGTGTTTGTAAGCGTGATACTGTTTAATTCTAATAGAAATCTGGGAATGCAGCAGTAGGCAGGGGTTGCCGAAGCTGGGTAAATCTTGTGTGTGATTTATTTTCAGTATATTTATTTCTGAAGTTTATTTTTGTATTTAAATTAAGAAAATTTGCTATAACCCTATTCACCCCCCCCCTCTAGGGTTAATTTAGATCCTACATCCTGGTCTGAACGTGATGAACTATGGATGATCTTCCAAAATAGTTGTTTAAAGTTCGCATTAATGGGCATAATTACATGTGATCATAACATTTTTAATTGGAAAATTATTTTCATGCAAGTGTATTTTCATGCAATTGTAAAAAAGAGCTTATTTTGTTCCTACTATAGTCAAAATGCTAATATGGTTTATGCAAAACATATTGCATGTAACGCCCCGAAAATTTTCGACTTTCGAAAATTCAACATCGACACTCACTTTATCGACTGCCGAGAAATCGAAGGTCAAAAACCGGAATGTTATGGGGTTTAAAAAGAATTTAAGAAAAGAAAAAGAAAGAAGAGAGAAGAGATAGGAAATAGAGAGAAAAGAAGATAGATAATTTTTTTTTTAATCAATTCGCAATGCTTTTAAAAATGAGACTACCATAAGGCCTCCCGCACACACACACAATGCAAACGCAGAATCGGAGGAGATTTCTCCTTATGATAGTCAAAGATGCTTGATACGCATTTAAAATAACATTTGATATTATTACTAGTGCATAGTGTAGAAAAAATTCATTTCGAAAGTAGAATATAAATCTTAGCCAACATACGACCATTATCGTATGCCTACTATAGCTAACTATGTTCAATAGCAGGTTACCGCCACATTCCATAGCAGGTTCTACAACTAAAACCGTACAAGTCTCGTATTGTTTCTTTGGATTTCCAACGAATGGTCAGGCCAAGGAACTTCCCATTGCCACTGAGAATGCCTCTGGATGGACATCCCCGAGAACCAAACCGGATCTCTACCAACACAAGGCCGGGTTACTCCTAACTGAGTAACAACTGACCGAATATGCCATCCCCCGGTCCTTTGGGACCTTTATCCGAGAGCTCTCTAATCAATTCACACAATCATAAAAACAAAGTGTTTCAACATGAGTAAGTATCTGGGCTCCATACCATGATACCACCCTTTTCCAGAAGGAAATGGACATATCCTAAAGGGTGCTACCCCTCATAACCTTGCTGCTTCTTTCCTGTTTTGACCATGCACGGGGTGTGAGGCTCGACGAATTCACGTCCACAAAAACATACTTTATACAAAAGCCATGCTTTGGGTCAATAAATGATCAACACAATGATCACTAAGATAGACGATCAAATAAATGATCCTATCACAAATAATCAACACAATGATCATTTCAGCATCACTCAGCATGTCACATTACCAAAATGGGATATATTGCTGATAACTTCAACTATATAACCTTTGAGCTCGTACGTCTCAAAGAAGGGTGTTAAGCAAAGAATAAATTCTCCGCCACCAACAGAAATATATTTGAAAGAAATCGGCTTTATATCTCAAATTGTAATGTCAGACATACAATCCATACAAGTCTGTTCCGGGATCGAACAGAACCGAAGGCACTTACAAAGAAGTCCTTGCAATCCGGATATTCACAATCCTGATCGGATTCACCATCACATATGGAGAACTCAATACCGTAGCTACTCGGTGCAGAGTCAATCGATAGTTCATCCTATCACTCTCGCAAATACCGGTCTTCAACACCGATCTTCAAATGCGATTCACAACGACGTATCACATATTCGGAGTGGGTTATACGACCCCATGGTCCTTTCCCGGTTAACCCGAATAGTGAGCGCTTATTCAAAAATAAGTGTGCATTCAAATTCAATCAATTCACATCAAATACCCATTCAAAGGGAAATATTGATAGTCGGCTATTGAACTATCACTGGATATGCACACATCACCAGATTCCAAATAATTTTCCAAATTATTTATTTTCCAAAATATCTTTACAAGATATATAATTTCAACACTTCAAAAATAAATCAATATTTATTTTTAAACAATTCCACTTTTCACATATAAATTCCATAATGAATTTATATTTCAAAATATCCATGCATATTCGATTTCAATAATTCATTTCAATTTATCTTCAAAAGATAAATTCTAATTATTCACTTCATATTGGAAAACGTTTCCCTACTTATTTATTCATAAGTAATTCACAAATCTCTTTTATTTTCAACACTTAGAAAATATTCAATATACTTAAATCAAATTAAGTATATCTTTCATTCTTTTAAGGAAATCATTCACTTAACATATTTATTTGGGCCAAAACGAATGTTGCGTAAAACATCGTTACAACAACCCAAAATCACTAGTATAGGGATTCGAAATTAAATAGATATATAAATCTCAATACTATACAAAACATTTCCTTTCGGAAATCATTTACTATAACAACAGTGTTATAGTCCACATTTCCTTTTATTTCTCGAAAACGTCTATTTCAACAATGAATGTTGAAATCTATGGTTTCGAATCTCAACACCTTTTAAAACATCGTTAGATCGTTTTAATTCTATTTAAAACATCACATTCAAAAACATTTTATTTAACGTGTTATTCACTATTCAAAAACGTGAATAACCATGTTCACAAATTCCATTATTTCTATTCTTTTTAACTTGAAAGATTATTCACTGTTTACAACGTGAATATAACTCCATTAATAGGTTATAATAATTAACTTATCAAAATAAGTCGTTTGCGGATTTATAAAACAGCGTTTATAAATTCCGTTTCTATTTATTTATAAAAACTTCCTTTTTTATAAATTCCTTTATTGACCTATTACAGTTTATAACTCAATTATAAACTACAAGTTCATATTATAAGTTAATTACTTATAAAACGATTATTTTACAAAATCGTTCATTTAACTTCCCAAATTATTAATCTTAACTTATAAGATTATTTATTTATCCAAAATTCATTCTTTCGATAACTTTATAAATTTTATAAACCTATTGCTTATAAAATTTCATTTATAACTTCACAGTTTATAATTTCATAAATTTCATTCATTTAGGAAATTCATTTTCACTACTTTCAAACACTTATAAAAACTCGTTTTATAATGTCTATATTTCAATTTATAAATATCCATTTATAAATCTCTTAATATAAATCCATTTATATTATTATTCTAAAACGTCTTTAAATTCCTTTATAATTTCATCATTTCGATTTATAAAATAATCAAATTTTATAAATCCTATATTTAAACTTTTATCATATATTCAAAAATCCAATCTAAATTATTTTATAAAATCATTAGTTCATATTTCTCAAAAATCGACTTTTAATCGTATTTCTAAAAATCAGCTTTTTAACTATATTTCACAAAAAACCATAATTTTTATAACTTTAAAAATTATAACGTTTATTTATTTATAATGGATCAATTCCAAAAATATAGTATATTTTCAAAATCACTTTTAAAATCATTTTAAAATCCCAAAATCTGGATCCAATGATGCTACACACCAAATAGTCAATCACGACTAACAACGATATCATATATCGATATGATAATCCATCAAATATCAAAATATCTGAAATAAAATAAATACTGTTGAGGAATCCAGTTGGATCCCTCCAACCTGTTTCCTGCATCCAAAAACATTAGCACAATACCAATTTCGCTCCAGTACGAAATTATCGCGGTATATGTTCTTATTAAATATTATCCGCTTAATAACGGCGTAATAGAGTCTCATCCGCTAAACAAAAAATGCGGGAAATCAACAACTGCAATATATACATATGCCAATATATATATATTGATATTATATATAATACCAATTTCACTGTTTATGAAATATTCGCGGTATATGTTTATATTAAATAACATCCGCTTACTAACGGCGCATAATGTCTATTTTAACAATCAATAATTTACAGTCATCATTCAAACATGCATTCAAATATTTTAAATCTAACTATTTAAAATAAAATCGAAATCTATTCGATTGAGTGAGAAATTCTCACCTTGGTTTTAAATTCCGTTTCAGCTTTTATTTCGAATAAAATTAAACGCGCGTTTAATTTTACCCGAAATTCTCACTAACTCCAAACGACTCCAAACCAACCCCATCGCGTAGTGCTCGTCCATACGATTCCAACGCAACTGAGTTTGCATTTTTTCGACCTCGTATGAAAAAGATACGAATTTTACAAGTTTGCACGTATTTATATTACTTAAATCACACATATACTTATATATTTTAACCCCCACCATTCACAGCCCTTAGATCTAGATCCAACAGCCCCTGGTCATCTTCCCCTTCACGTTATCATCTCCAGGAACCCAGAAATGAGGCCGAACCCAATTAGCTAGCTAGGGTTAAATTATACGATCTCCACACTCGACGAGAGCTCGATCAGGACGCGCCGTTGCGAAGCTCCTCCTCTCCACCATGCTCGGCCAAGATAGCCTTGAGCTCGGCTATGTCTTGCACCTAGAAAGTCGTGCACGGCCTGTAGGGAACGGCCACACCTATCTCACACTACGATGCTCCAAACTTCATCAAATCCGTATGGATTTCAAGCTCTCTTCGTGCTCTATAACTTTCGTGTTGAGAGTTTCTTCTAATTCCTTGTAGATTGGGAGAGATTGAGAGATGAAGGAGATTAATTTCTGGCCTTTGGTTGAGGGGGGCGGCTGCAGTTCAAAGCTAGGGTTTTAATTTCTTTTTTTTTTTTTTTTTAAATGAAGGGTAGAGGCTTATTTATAAGGAACGAGCAAGCGTAAACACTATTCATCCCGGGAATTCCGAACTCCGATTTAGACGCCGTAACCAGCGTACCTAGGGTTTATCCCGCGTTCCGGACACAATGGAACAGGTTTCGGAAGCTAATTCGGAAGTATGTGGGAGTTATGGCTGAAAACGTTCGATTTAAATTAAACCGATTTAAATCGATTTCTAGGCGTTTTAATTTGTACCGGACAAACGGTAAATCCAATTGACTTGAAATTTGAAACCTTACAATAATATCACATTACGGATCCGATGAAACTAGTTTCGTCGAAATCCGAGACTTTTTGAAAAATGGCTATTTTGACTCGCCAAATTTAAATTAAAAATAAATCGATGCGTTTCGAGCTGCCACGGTCAAACGATAACTCCGATTGACACGAAATTTGAAATCCGGTAATAACTAACTATTACGGATCCAATGGAACTGGTTTCGTTCAATTCTGAGACTGTTCAAAAATTGACTATTTTACAGTCGATTATTAAATATTAAAATATTCAATTTTCACAAATTAACTTTTAATTCGATTTTAAAAGTTCTAAAATATTTCTATAACTCCAGTATGATTAAATAAAATTTTCCAAATTATTTTAAATCATTTTTAACTAAATTTTCAATTATTTCCATAATTTAACATATTAAATTATCGATTTAATAATCCAATTAAATCCAAAAATTCAAATAAAAATTTATTTGACTTATAAATTCACTTATTAATATTTAAAATTAATTAAATATTCAAATTTTAATTTCTAAAAATTCTGGGTCGTTACAATCTTTCCCCCTTAAAAGAATTTCGTCCTCGAAATTACAAGTAAGAAGATTACAGGATTTATTAATTTTCCAAATTCATAATTAAACTTCTTATAATTCTTTACTAAGTTTTCAAAATCATACTTAGTTATCTTTTCAAAAGCAACTACTATTGTTTAACTTTCAATTTTAAAACAAAGTTTAAAGTTTTCAAAAAAAAATTCCAATTTTCTCAAATTTTTTCTAACGCCTTAAATTTTTGGAAAAATTCGCCATAGTCTCCTTTGCGCGGCTCGATCCGAAAAAAAAAAATGACAGTATATATATCACAAATATACATCTCATCAAGTAATGAGGCATCCCGAAGGGAAAAAGGTGTAAAAGTACGATATTTAATCCGAGATATGTACCTTATACTTTATTAGCAAGCATATACGGCTAATATAGCGCTAAAGCGAACTCCAAATGCGAAGCAACGCGATCCGCACCTACTAAACTCAACAAACAACATGAGAACCATGCACATATACAATAATCTCAATATACAACATATAGCAACATAACTACTATATATATCACATAGCAAATGCAACAATAGCAATATATATTCAACCATCATCCAATTATAATCCATAATCAATAATATTCTTATTAATATTCAATGAAATGGTTTTCAATTCAAATCACATTTGATTCATTAATGTTGGAATTTACTAACATTCATTCTCATTAATTTCAATTAGTTAACATTCACTAATTAAATCCAATTCACATTCAATTCTATTCAAATTTATTTATCTTTAATTTGAATTTCAATTACATAGCTTCCAATTTCATTAATTCACTTTCATTAACACTTAATGAATTATATACAATCATCTAACAATCATATAACAACCAATGTATATTTATTACAACCAAATTCCTTTGCTTATAATTGATTTTCATTCAATTTTATTCAACTTCTAATAACATTAGATTTTTAAATGAATTAACATTCATTATTTCATACCAACTTGATTCACATTCAATTGATTAACGTCCAATCCATTAATTCAATTCAATTACTAAAGTTGAATTCTATTACATACCTCAAGTTCATATTCATTTAATCCACTTGATTATTTACTTCGATACCAAAATCAATTCCATTCAACAACACTTAAGTTATATTCCATTTAACTTTAAATTCACTTCTATTTACAACTCATATTCATAGATATATTCATTTAGTTTCACTTCTTATATATATATGTTTATTTCACAATTGTAAATCCACTTTAATTATAATTCAATTCTTACAATTCTTTTTGCTTATACAATTCTTCTTTTATTTAGATTATTCAAACAACCTAACAATCAACTTATATACATTTAATAATTTTGAAAAAATTATTTCTTTATATATAAAATATAATCAAGTAAAATTATTTCATTTATCCCAATTTAAAACAATATTGTGCCGAATTGTTCTATTCAAGTGTTTAGAAACCCCTTCGGCATAGTCTTGCGGACCACGCTGACGAAAGTTCATATACCACTCAATAAACCAATCATCACAATATAAAACAATTTTTTATATTCACTAACAAATACGCTCTCATAGCTATTATTACACTCAAATTCATTCTAGAGTACTACTGACTCTATCTCTAATGAGTAATACCCTACAGAACCATGGTTGTCGCTTAACCATCAGAGCTCTGATACCAAATGTAACGCCCCGAAAATTTTCGACTTTCGAAAATTCAACATCGACACTCACTTTATCGACTGCCGAGAAATCGAAGGTCAAAAACCGAAATGTTATGGGGTTTAAAAAGAATTTAAGAAAAGAAAAAGAAAGAAGAGAGAAGAGATAGGAAATAGAGAGAAAAGAAGATAGATAATTTTTTTTTAATCAATTCGCAATGCTTTTAAAAATGAGACTACCATAAGGCCTCCCGCACACACACACAATGCAAACGCAGAATCGGAGGAGATTTCTCCTTATGATAGTCAAAGATGCTTGATACGCATTTAAAATAACATTTGATATTATTACTAGTGCATAGTGTAGAAAAAATTCATTTCGAAAGTAGAATATAAATCTTAGCCAACATACGACCATTATCGTATGCCTACTATAGCTAACTATGTTCAATAGCAGGTTACCGCCACATTCCATAGCAGGTTCTACAACTAAAACCGTACAAGTCTCGTATTGTTTCTTTGGATTTCCAACGAATGGTCAGGCCAAGGAACTTCCCATTGCCACTGAGAATGCCTCTGGATGGACATCCCCGAGAACCAAACCGGATCTCTACCAACACAAGGCCGGGTTACTCCTAACTGAGTAACAACTGACCGAATATGCCATCCCCCGGTCCTTTGGGACCTTTATCCGAGAGCTCTCTAATCAATTCACACAATCATAAAAACAAAGTGTTTCAACATGAGTAAGTATCTGGGCTCCATACCATGATACCACCCTTTTCCAGAAGGAAATGGACATATCCTAAAGGGTGCTACCCCTCATAACCTTGCTGCTTCTTTCCTGTTTTGACCATGCACGGGGTGTGAGGCTCGACGAATTCACGTCCACAAAAACATACTTTATACAAAAGCCATGCTTTGGGTCAATAAATGATCAACACAATGATCACTAAGATAGACGATCAAATAAATGATCCTATCACAAATAATCAACACAATGATCATTTCAGCATCACTCAGCATGTCACATTACCAAAATGGGATATATTGTTGATAACTTCAACTATATAACCTTTGAGCTCGTACGTCTCAAAGAAGGGTGTTAAGCAAAGAATAAATTCTCCGCCACCAACAGAAATATATTTGAAAGAAATCGGCTTTATATCTCAAATTGTAATGTCAGACATACAATCCATACAAGTCTGTTCCGGGATCGAACAGAACCGAAGGCACTTACAAAGAAGTCCTTGCAATCCGGATATTCACAATCCTGATCGGATTCACCATCACATATGGAGAACTCAATACCGTAGCTACTCGGTGCAGAGTCAATCGATAGTTCATCCTATCACTCTCGCAAATACCGGTCTTCAACACCGATCTTCAAATGCGATTCACAACGACGTATCACATATTCGGAGTGGGTTATACGACCCCATGGTCCTTTCCCGGTTAACCCGAATAGTGAGCGCTTATTCAAAAATAAGTGTGCATTCAAATTCAATCAATTCACATCAAATACCCATTCAAAGGGAAATATTGATAGTCGGCTATTGAACTATCACTGGATATGCACACATCACCAGATTCCAAATAATTTTCCAAATTATTTATTTTCCAAAATATCTTTACAAGATATATAATTTCAACACTTCAAAAATAAATCAATATTTATTTTTAAACAATTCCACTTTTCACATATAAATTCCATAATGAATTTATATTTCAAAATATCCATGCATATTCGATTTCAATAATTCATTTCAATTTATCTTCAAAAGATAAATTCTAATTATTCACTTCATATTGGAAAACGTTTCCCTACTTATTTATTCATAAGTAATTCACAAATCTCTTTTATTTTCAACACTTAGAAAATATTCAATATACTTAAATCAAATTAAGTATATCTTTCATTCTTTTAAGGAAATCATTCACTTAACATATTTATTTGGGCCAAAACGAATGTTGCGTAAAACATCGTTACAACAACCCAAAATCACTAGTATAGGGATTCGAAATTAAATAGATATATAAATCTCAATACTATACAAAACATTTCCTTTCGGAAATCATTTACTATAACAACAGTGTTATAGTCCACATTTCCTTTTATTTCTCGAAAACGTCTATTTCAACAATGAATGTTGAAATCTATGGTTTCGAATCTCAACACCTTTTAAAACATCGTTAGATCGTTTTAATTCTATTTAAAACATCACATTCAAAAACATTTTATTTAACGTGTTATTCACTATTCAAAAACGTGAATAACCATGTTCACAAATTCCATTATTTCTATTCTTTTTAACTTGAAAGATTATTCACTGTTTACAACGTGAATATAACTCCATTAATAGGTTATAATAATTAACTTATCAAAATAAGTCGTTTGCGGATTTATAAAACAGCGTTTATAAATTCCGTTTCTATTTATTTATAAAAACTTCCTTTTTTATAAATTCCTTTATTGACCTATTACAGTTTATAACTCAATTATAAACTACAAGTTCATATTATAAGTTAATTACTTATAAAACGATTATTTTACAAAATCGTTCATTTAACTTCCCAAATTATTAATCTTAACTTATAAGATTATTTATTTATCCAAAATTCATTCTTTCGATAACTTTATAAATTTTATAAACCTATTGCTTATAAAATTTCATTTATAACTTCACAGTTTATAATTTCATAAATTTCATTCATTTAGGAAATTCATTTTCACTACTTTCAAACACTTATAAAAACTCGTTTTATAATGTCTATATTTCAATTTATAAATATCCATTTATAAATCTCTTAATATAAATCCATTTATATTATTATTCTAAAACGTCTTTAAATTCCTTTATAATTTCATCATTTCGATTTATAAAATAATCAAATTTTATAAATCCTATATTTAAACTTTTATCATATATTCAAAAATCCAATCTAAATTATTTTATAAAATCATTAGTTCATATTTCTCAAAAATCGACTTTTAATCGTATTTCTAAAAATCAGCTTTTTAACTATATTTCACAAAAAACCATAATTTTTATAACTTTAAAAATTATAACGTTTATTTATTTATAATGGATCAATTCCAAAAATATAGTATATTTTCAAAATCACTTTTAAAATCATTTTAAAATCCCAAAATCTGGATCCAATGATGCTACACACCAAATAGTCAATCACGACTAACAACGATATCATATATCGATATGATAATCCATCAAATATCAAAATATCTGAAATAAAATAAATACTGTTGAGGAATCCAGTTGGATCCCTCCAACCTGTTTCCTGCATCCAAAAACATTAGCACAATACCAATTTCGCTCCAGTATGAAATTATCGCGGTATATGTTCTTATTAAATATTATCCGCTTAATAACGGCGTAATAGGGTCTCATCCGCTAAACAAAAAATGCGGGAAATCAACAACTGCAATATATACATATGCCAATATATATATATTGATATTATATATAATACCAATTTCACTGTTTATGAAATATTCGCGGTATATGTTTATATTAAATAACATCCGCTTACTAACGGCGCATAATGTCTATTTTAACAATCAATAATTTACAGTCATCATTCAAACATGCATTCAAATATTTTAAATCTAACTATTTAAAATAAAATCGAAATCTATTCGATTGAGTGAGAAATTCTCACCTTGGTTTTAAATTCCGTTTCAGCTTTTATTTCGAATAAAATTAAACGCGCGTTTAATTTTACCCGAAATTCTCACTAACTCCAAACGACTCCAAACCAACCCCATCGCGTAGTGCTCGTCCATACGATTCCAACGCAACTGAGTTTGCATTTTTTCGACCTCGTATGAAAAAGATACGAATTTTACAAGTTTGCACGTATTTATATTACTTAAATCACACATATACTTATATATTTTAACCCCCACCATTCACAGCCCTTAGATCTAGATCCAACAGCCCCTGGTCATCTTCCCCTTCACGTTATCATCTCCAGGAACCCAGAAATGAGGCCGAACCCAATTAGCTAGCTAGGGTTAAATTATACGATCTCCACACTCGACGAGAGCTCGATCAGGACGCGCCGTTGCGAAGCTCCTCCTCTCCACCATGCTCGGCCAAGATAGCCTTGAGCTCGGCTATGTCTTGCACCTAGAAAGTCGTGCACGGCCTGTAGGGAACGGCCACACCTATCTCACACTACGATGCTCCAAACTTCATCAAATCCGTATGGATTTCAAGCTCTCTTCGTGCTCTATAACTTTCGTGTTGAGAGTTTCTTCTAATTCCTTGTAGATTGGGAGAGATTGAGAGATGAAGGAGATTAATTTCTGGCCTTTGGTTGAGGGGGGCGGCTGCAGTTCAAAGCTAGGGTTTTAATTTCTTTTTTTTTTTTTATTTTAAATGAAGGGTAGAGGCTTATTTATAAGGAACGAGCAAGCGTAAACACTATTCATCCCGGGAATTCCGAACTCCGATTTAGACGCCGTAACCAGCGTACCTAGGGTTTATCCCGCGTTCCGGACACAATGGAACAGGTTTCGGAAGCTAATTCGGAAGTATGTGCGAGTTATGGCTGAAAACGTTCGATTTAAATTAAACCGATTTAAATCGATTTCTAGGCGTTTTAATTTGTACCGGACAAACGGTAAATCCAATTGACTTGAAATTTGAAACCTTACAATAATATCACATTACGGATCCGATGAAACTGGTTTCGTCGAAATCCGAGACTTTTTGAAAAATGGCTATTTTGACTCGCCAAATTTAAATTAAAAATAAATCGATGCGTTTCGAGCTGCCACGGTCAAACGATAACTCCGATTGACACGAAATTTGAAATCCGGTAATAACTAACTATTACGGATCCAATGGAACTGGTTTCGTTCAATTCTGAGACTGTTCAAAAATTGACTATTTTACAGTCGATTATTAAATATTAAAATATTCAATTTTCACAAATTAACTTTTAATTCGATTTTAAAAGTTCTAAAATATTTCTATAACTCCAGTATGATTAAATAAAATTTTCCAAATTATTTTAAATCATTTTTAACTAAATTTTCAAAATTTCCATAATTTAACATATTAAATTATCGATTTAATAATCCAATTAAATCCAAAAATTCAAATAAAAATTTATTTGACTTATAAATTCACTTATTAATATTTAAAATTAATTAAATATTCAAATTTTAATTTCTAAAAATTCTGGGTCGTTACATTGCACATCATACCAACTATTTTAATATATACTGTCTCAAGTTCTCATTTATATACTAAGGCAGGCGCAAAAGAAGCATGATCTGAATATTGGCTACTTTTTGGGGTGTAGATGGACTACCTTTTGGTTTGCGATGTGTACTTGATCTCAGCTAAACAAAGATAACCTTTTGAGATGTACTTAAAACATTTGCTACTAATTTTTGGTATGTGCTAAAAATATATGTAATGGGTATTTTGTGTATGTTTGATCATATTGAATATGATGTATGTGGATATTTGGTATGCTTAATATAATGTGTGACATTTACTTATTATTATAATATTATTTCCTTCATACATTGTTCATATTGTTATGTGTTTAAAGAAGATCACTTTTGATTGCCATTATTAAAATGTAACATATAGTAGGATGCATCAAATACATAGTAAAATAAATCATAGTTCCTAAAAAGAGTTATAATTATATAAATAAGAATTATAAAAAGGTAATGTAATGTAGGAGGTAACTGTCAAAGGATAGCGGCAAATACGTATTATTGTATCTGAACATTTTATAGCGGCATATACACGCTGTAAATCGATTTAGAATTTACTATAACATGTTGAGGGTTGTTATGGTAACGGTAAATTTACCATTACCATACCATTACCAGCCAATCGGTAACCATTTTCGAGTGAAATCGGTATATTAGTTTAATCGGTATGGTAACGATAAATTTACCATTTTCTACGGTAAATCATCGGTAACATTTCTTCAATACCAGTGGTAACGGTAATTTTACTAGTCAATTTATAATACATGATATTCATGTAACATGCTTTATTATAGGCATTTAGAACCAAACAAATGATTAAATTTAGTTTATTAACCAGGTGAAATAATGTTAAATACACTTTACTTCTTTCTCATTTATGTCTTTTATTATGTAACACTATAAATTGTATAATGAAGCACAGTTATGGTGTGAATACGTGTTGTGTTACTAACCTTTTTTAGACAAATGATAATTTACCACTACCAATGTAACGGTTACTAGATTATTGGTATACCAGTCTTCGGTATACCAGCTTATGGGTAACGGTAATGGTAAGTTATTTTCGTTGACCAGTAAAAATGGTACGATAATGGTATTTATGAAATGGTAACGGTAACCATTACGATAACAGCCTAGTTGATATATAGCATGAAGTAGGTGCTATAGAATAAATATTTTATAACGGTAGTATATTGTTATAAAGATTCTGTTATTTTCGTTTAGGTTGAGATGTTTTATATCGGTTGAGATGAGCTATTGTTTATATGTAACATGCGACAGTACTATGCTATGAAGCATGCTCTTCTATAGCTGCTATTTTTTGTGTTATAAATATGCAATTGTTTTTTAAAACATGTCGATATATAACATTTATCGAACCGCTATAGTATTGTTTAATAGCGGCTATGTGCCTCTGTAAAAGAATTTTTTGTTGTTTTATTGCTTTTGCTTCAATATTCTTTGAGGTATGAAATTGTAATGACCCAAAATTTCAAATACTTCGTATTTAAATATCTGAATTATTTATATATTTGTATCCAATATTTAATATGATTAAATATGACTTTATAACCTTGTTAAATACTTTTTAATTAATAACTAAGTTAGAAAACTTGTTTTTGAAATATGTTTACAAAAATATATACTTTGGATAAATACTAGAAATGTGATCCGAAAACATTTTATAAAAAATTAACTTTTTATTCAATACAAGTTATGTAAATATATTGCAACTTGAATAAACAAGAATTAAAGACATCTCTTTTCCTAATCAAATTAGCTAAAGTAAACATATTTAATTAAGGGAACAAAGAGTTCAAAAGGACCCCAAAATCAAGCCTTAAATCAAGGCACAAATCAAGGAGAGCATGGTGTGTAAGGGTATGGCCTTGCATACTTGGAGTCATCTTTACATCATGGCTAAGGAGTGGGTTTTGTAATATTTACATCCATTTCCTAAGCCTATAAATAGATCGGAGCATTCACTTCTTTTTCTACAACAAATCCACTTCTATTACATATGTCTTCACTCCTTTCCCTTCTCCATTTCATGTCTTCTCCCCTAGGCCATGAGCATCAGGGAAATATGGTGTATGGTCATGAGTTAGGGTGAGGAAGGAGGCTCTGGCCATGAGTTTTGGAGGAGAAAGGAAGTGATAGGCGTGAGCATGAATGCCTTTCTAGGCATGGCCGTGAGCAAAGATGGATGAGGGAAGGAGGACGTGTGGTTTTTGGAGGTAGAGGAGAGATTTAGGTGATGTTTCAATGAAGTATAAGGTGATAGTGAAGTGATATTTGAAAAGAATGTTGGTAGGGAGAAATTTGGTTGAAATAAAAGTGAGTTAATCTCATGTTGACTTTGATAATTGCATGTTAAATAAACGTGTTGATATTGCTTGAAATATTGCTTGCTGCTATATATAATAATAGACACTAACTACTTGAAGTTATAACCTTTTATTTTCAAAAGCATATGATTTGTTAAAGTAGTTGCCTTAAAGAGAATGAGATTATGTTATTTAAATTAAGCACATTTAAACACCTTAAAATGGATATGTTAACTTGTACATATGTTAATACATGTTTAGTAGTGATATGGTCTGAATTTGGAATCATATACGTGTATAAAATAATATGACACAAGATATTGATTTGAATACAGAATTGTCCGTATAGCGATGGTCGCTATAAGCGCACTTTGAATTCCTCATTTATAACTTATGAAAATGAAGATTTTATGACATATCTTAATAATAACTTCTTTGGTTATCATTTACACTTCTATAAATATTGAGAAAATAAAAGAATATTTTTTAGAAAGTCATAGAAGAAGTAAATCAAAGTAACAAAATATTGAAGTAAAAAGGTCGCTATAACGATTCTTTTTATTTAGCGAAATAACGATATTTTTCTACAAACTTCTTTGGAGTTTTGTTTTCATATTTGAGAAATAAATATACTATTTTTATTGAAAAATTTTTGAAGCCTGATTCATTTAATAACTAGTTGAACAAAATGCAAAAATTTATAGCGAAATAGTCGCTATAAGTGCAGTTCAATAAAATACCCTGTTTTTGGGAAATTCTCTAAAATAATTGGAAGTTATACTTTGGGATTTTTCTCCATGGTTTTTAAGTATCCAAAGAGTACTAACTAATGTAAAAATAATGGATTAAAAATCATTGTTAAGACATCGAAATCTAAGTGCAAAATTTTAGCACATTCACCTTAAACGATAGCCCATGACATTTGGTAGGACTTCTGTAGTGCTGTCTTTGCTTCTGAAACACTTCTTAGCTGTTGCGAATTGCTTAGGTAGCATTTGCAGAAATGCCATCTTTGCTGTTTGAAACTAAAATATGTTTAAAAATGATATTTAAGTTTTGTATTTTTCTCTAATCTTTTTAGTGTTGTATACTAACTTATACTAGAGTGTTTTAAAATAGTCTAATGTTCAAATAATTATATAAGTTTTGAAAAAAGTTGATTAAGTTTACTTAGTGCTAAAAGCCAATGAGTAGATTTATCCGTTTTTGAGATTCAAGAATAAAGTGTTTAGGCAAGGCTTAAATGCAATCAGTGCTCTAATTTAATTGGCTTCACTCTTGGGCGAGGAATAGTATAGGTTGAAATATTGGAAACAAGTTAAGTATACTACGTTAATTTCATCAATTTAGAAAATTTTGTTGGATTATGCATCGTAGGCTCCTTGAGTCCTATTTGTGAATAGGAGAACTACGTTGGCTTGATCCTATATCTAATTGGATATCCAGTTGGATAGGGGTATGTAGGCAATCACAAGTGGTAGTGATGCAGCACCCGTAGTAATATATCTATTTCCTGTTATTGTTTGCTAATTGTCTTGTGTTGTTGTATGTTTTCTGGTTGCTATTTTATTCTGCATTTAACATGTTTGTTGAGTTTGCAGGAGTGATTATTACTGTCTCTCTCATCAGAGTTGTGCAGCATTAGATATTTGTATTTGTATTTGGTATGTATTAAAGTATACCTAGTAGATTAAATTGATTACTCTGATAACTTGTACGATTGAAATTGCATCCTATACATTTAATAGTGTTGAATATTGTGTATTATGTTGGTAGTTTTCATTCGTGGTTTTAGAACGGATGGGTTTTCGATGATTTTTAGTGGTCTGAAAGCTTGGGTCGTTACAGAAATGTACATATTAAGTGGGAGACACTTCAATATATAACACGATTCATTAGGGACGATTCTCGATCGATGATAATGACCTAAGGAGTGCTAGCATTTGGACTAAGAATTTCATTTAAACACTGTAAAGCTCATATGTAACTACTTACTGTCTCGCGATAAAGAAAAGCATGTGCTGCTATAAATGTTTTCCACGTTGATGTAACCACGACTATCACTAACAAAGGTTTATCGTGACGATTAATTTTATATGTTCAATCCATGATCAAAACATGTGGAAAACATCTAATAAGTTTCATAGAATAAGGATGTCCAAAAACAAATATCTAATACTTCTTTTATATTTTCATCTCTACAATGGAATTCAATATATTTTTACTCATCTACTGTATATAACATTTGTCGCACATAAGTCCTGCCTTCCTTCTCTTTAATTTGATGTTTAGCCTTTATATTATAAGTGATTTGGATTGTCGAAGCATTGTTCGGGTAGTTTTCTTTGATAACATGAAGTAGTCTCTAGCTTTTGCATTGCATGTGCTCATCTTGATTACCTTGTTTTTTTTTTAGAGTCTTCCAATATGAATGCCCTTCGAACTTCATATCTTTTCCAATGGATGATTATGAAGTCCATAAATAATCTCCACTCTCCACTGATCCAACATTTGTAGTTTAACTCCTTTTAGTAAGAAAGGACATCTATATTTTTTAATTCTCATTTTTCTAGATTTTGTCTTATCATTGATCTGTTTATTTTCTTTCTTCTCAATATATATACCGCTTTTTTCGCACCAATACGATATTCGACCTCTATGACTATTTTTTGGGTTTTCACATTACTTGATAGTAATAGCTACCCTGCAAGACTTCCTTATAATTTTTCCACATTCTATAAGTTATTCACACGAATGGAATACCTAAATCATATATAAAAAATTGAGTTGTCTCCAATCTCAAAAGTAACTTTATCGCTTACGTGAAAAAATAAAAAAATCTTGTACCTTATTATTTTGAAATACAAATGTACAATCTTATTCTAGTATTTTCCCTTCTAAATATGGTATACCACTAATCTGAATGATAAAATAAAATTGCAACAAAGAGATAAAGCTGTTTAAATAAGTAAAATAACTATGTAAGTCACTATGGTTGCCGCACTATGCCAATGATGGCCTATTGCAACGAAAATACAAGATGTTGCTAGCTACAATGTAATGATGGCTATGCTGATTTTTGTCTATTACAACATTAGCTCCAGGATGTTAGCATAGATATCAACACTATGTTGCAGTAGCTATAGACTTATAAAAATATTATAAAAAATGAGTGCGGGTTAAAAAAAAACGGGCTGAAATAATTTTTAGTGCGGCAAGCAAAAAAAAAAAGCGGCAAAAGTTAACAAAATATTGAAGATTTTCACTCAAACGCTTAACAAAATACGTACTTCGCGCTCAACCTCTCAAACACTCTACGATTTCAATTAGGGCTAGAAGTTCATTCTTCCTCTTCCCATTTCAAACCAAAAATCGACAGCAAAAAAAAGGGGAACGAATTCAATTCGAACAGAATATAAAAAAGATGAAGACAAATAAAGGGCTCGCAATGATGGCCGAGATGAGGTGAAAGGTGTCGCGACAATTGGTGGTGCGCGCGCGATACAGGGGGAGGCCGGCGTCGATGTGTGGTGTTGAACGAAGTCGCGATCGATTCTAAGGCACTCAAGTGATTCCTGGAGCGAGCGGTTGTGGCAACATCTAAGAAAACGTGGATCAAACCAACGATCTAGAGGTCGCGACTAGGTAGGTGAATAAGAAGTGGCAGAATGCGACTTCAGTTCATCGCTTGTGGATTTGAATTTCGATTCTGGTAATTTTATTTTGTTTTTTCTTATTATTTTTTAATTGAACACCCACTGTCGAATGTAAATCTGATATTGATGATCGCTATTTTTTATATAGCTGAATTCAAATAAAGTGATTTATTATTTAGATTAAGTTTTTCTTCGTTTGATTAATTGAAGAAGCTGATATCTGATGCTTATAGAGTAAGACTAATGGTCTGAAGCATTTAAACATTTTCATCTTTTAATTGTTGTTTTAAACTATTGATGAGTTTTAGGTTATTATACTGAACGGTTTTTTATTTCAGACTGAATATGATATGAAGATTGTCATAAAAAGTTTGTTGCTCCACTTTTTGTTCAATTTGCATTTTTCTCTCATAAGCATTCAAATATGTTATTCTTGCATTAAGTTTTTATGTTTTTGTCGGGGAACTAATATATAACAGATTTTTTGTGCTTAGAAAAATAAGTGATTATTAGCTTTCTTCTTGTTTTTTATTTTTCCGTGAGTAGGTTATAGCTGGCTCTGGTCATCTTCAGACATTTCGACTACTGAGATATCTTCGTGGTCGAAGTTCTACTAAAGGGAATGAGAACTACGGAATACAAATGGATGTATGTCTCTTAGTGCCTCTTTTTATAGTCTCTTTAGCATTATAGTAATATATGATACAAAGCTTCTTTAGTTGGTGCTTCAGTCATCAACTAAAGGTTATTTAATATGTTATGTTATTTCCTTATAGTCATTGTCCATCATAAATTTCAAATTTTCAAATCCCCAAAAGCCAAAACAAATAATTCTAGATGTGATAATAATACTTGTGTACTACTGTTATGCATTATGACTGTATATAAAGGTACATGTCAGAATGCTTGGAGAAACTTTTGTATGATGTAAATGTATCTTATGCTCATTGAAATATTATAGATTTGTTTATAAAGTTTGGATATCTACTTTGATCTATATGCAATACATAGATAAGTTTCAGTTTGTTTTCATTATATTTTTTACTTTGGATTACTACTGAAACTTATGGTTTTCTGATATAGGCTAATGTTAACTCCTTTAGTGATGTAGGTTAAATTTGGTGCACACATATATGTTTCCATAATGGTTTAATTTTTGAAATAAATACCAATGGTTGCAAAGAGACTACTTTAACATTGAGATGCCAGAGGAGAACTTTTTTCCTTTAAATATGCATATCTGAACTTCTAAACTCTAGATTGAAAATCAAACTGTTGTTTCTCTACTATTTTCATAAAGAAGATTTCCGTGTAATCCAATGCTTAATGCACTACTTTTGCTATCGATACTCATATCTGCTGTGAGGAATTGTGTCATCGTTACCATTGTATGTACCATACATGTCAATGTAAATAATGGATAATTAGTCATAAATAATTCCTATAAACATGTCACTGTTACATATAAAATTTGGTACATTTCATGATAAGGATTTTTACAATCTTTTAATACTGTTGTACTTTAGAATATACTGTATTATTAGTTTTATCACTGGAAAGCATAAGTTACTTTGAGTTCATTTGTTAATAGTTTTTTCTTACTATTTAATATGAAAAATGCTCTCCTGGCTTATTTATTACTGAAATGGTTACTGCAGCCACACTACTCTTTTTTACTTCGTAAATAAATTTTATTGTAAAATGCACATAGGTAAGCTGGGCAATTGGATTCTTATTTCTTGGTGGAGCGATGCAAACATTTTCAAATGGAAACAATGCAATTGCTGCATTGCTGATCACACTTTATCCACGTTTTCCTACGTAGCCGAGTGACAATCTCTATCATCTCCAAGTACTGTTAGCTAAAATATTGTTATTTTACATTTCTCTTTTACTATCCTTGTTGATTGCTACATTTTGGCTGTCAAATCATGTTAGGCTTTTAGGCATCTATATGTTAGTGCTATAAAATCTCACTGCATACAAACTGTAGATATGGATATGGGCCTCCCGGTTTATGTTCCTCTTGAAATTACTGTCAAAGAAACACACCACTACTTAGAGACTAAATTTTTTGAAGTTACTCCATGCATTTTACCTGAGCGATCAACGGTTTGTCAACACCAAAAACTATTTAAATCGTCATTAACCCTTGTTAAATATACCGATGGAGAACTTATAATTTGCATACTATCGTAGTTGAAGAGTGTTCGAGTTTGTGGACCAAAATATTGGCCCTAAGTCATATTATGCGTGCCTGAAGGCATTTGAAGCTACACTTTGAATATATGTATTTTGAATTGCAAGCTTACCGGGCATGTGTTCTTAATGTACAGAAAAGCCATGGTGGAGATATGGAGACAAGAACAACCCTTTCAATGGTGGCCTTTTGTATAATAAGCGTAAAGTTGGATTATGTTGATATTTGGATGATCCAGTTGGATGTAAGTCACTGCTCGCTCGAGAAATGCACAAGGTATGTTGTTTTGTAAATTATTAGCTATTAAACTAGATCGTAATGTTGGCCAAATTACCTTTTACCTTTGACGGATTCTTGACACGCCATCTTTTTCCCCATCCCTTAACGATGACAACACTTCTGATATAGGCTTGTATAAAGTTGAGCAGTTGATAAGTACATTTTCTGCAGATCCAAGCTTGATAGCTTTTTTACAAGTATGCTGTGGCCCAACATCGAATAACAGGCAAGCTGAAACCTTTCTCGTTTTTTACGCTCTTTTCTTCTTCTTCTTCTTCTTCAATATACTCTGTTAATTTGTTTAGATTTGACGTATCATAAACAGAAATAGTAGATTATTTATATATATATATATATTATTATATGCAAATATTGTGTCACCCTAGAACTAGAGATTTGTTTATCCTTTGCTCGTGATATGATAATATGTTCCTTTTAATGTCCAGATCAAACTCTAATTTTCAAGATTTCTACTCACAAGTGATTTTTGAATATGTAAGCAATGACGACCAGGCTTATTGCAGGTAAATATATTTTTTCCCCTTATTTTCGACTACATATGGTTTTGATTATTTTCTCATGGGAGTACAATTTTATCCACACCACTTTTATGTGTTAACATAATACTTTGATTAGTCAAATACAGACTACAAATCTGTGGTGGGTCACTTTTGTTGTACTGAATTGACTAATTGAAGATGACGTCATCTTAACACACATAAAAGTAGCGTGTACCTTGATAATACATTGATTAGTAATTGTTATTCAAGTTTACATTTCGATGTAAACTACCATTGGCTTAATGTGGGAACAGTTGAAAAATGGTCAACCTGTTTTTCATGATACCTTTTTCCTTCCTAGTTTCAAGGTAAGTTGTGTATTGTTCTTTCTATGGCAATATTTTTACCCTTTGACTATAATTGCTAAACTTTCAAACATTTTGCAAAATCTTTCAATAAATGTTCTTGTTTCAGAATTGTTAATTTTATTTAATGTCACATTTTGAAACTGCTTTATTTTGCAGGATAAGAATGAAAAAGCAATAGGCGAAGGAGGAAGTGATGGAGTTGTTCAAGAAATAATTTCTGATGGAAAGTCGCACGGTCCATCTTGGCTTATAGGACGACACAAAAAGTCTGCAGAAGTTTCAAAATATGCCCCAACAACAAGCACATACATAGTATGTACTGGCTGTAACTATGAATACACTGGCTATGTTTTTAAGTATGTTTGTTATTTTGTACTTGAGTACGTAAAACTTGTGTTGCTAGTTATTCTGAAATGAAAAGTTCTTTGTTGCAGTGTAATGTTGCCATTAGATATGATATAATATTGCAGTTGTATAATGTTGCAGTACATTTTCAATTTAAATTGCAAAAGGTGTTGCCATAGATATGATATAATGTTGCAGTATGTGATGTTAAATGTGGTAATAAACTGGCCCAAGTGTTGCCATTGGATGATAAAAGTGTTATCATAGATTAATGAATATGGGCCCCACAACAGGGTTCCGTAAAGGTGGGCCACAGAATCAGTGGGCCCCACAATGTGGGCCCACATGTTGGGGCTCAGATTGTGGGGCCCACTTTCTAGAAAATTTGGTACTTGTGGCAACAACAGAACTGATGTTGCCCTAGGGTCGCAAAGATGTTGCCCTAGGGCCGCAAAGATGTTGCCTTTGACTCTATAGCAACGCGGCAAAATGCATCACCGAGAAAGTGCTGCCTTTCCCTTTTTTAGCCTACAGCAATATTTTTTGGCACTTCCTGCATCACTTCTTGGTGTTCCAGTATGCAATCTATGACGTAGTGTCGTATTAGAATTCGATCTTTCAGGATTGTCCAAAGTTTGCCTAAAATCGCCTTAGATTATTTTGTCTTCTTCTTTTAAACTTCAACTAGCCACTCGTCGTCTTTTTCATCGTTCATTTTTCTTGACTAAAATCCCAGACATCCTTCAATTTGACTTATAATACGATTAATAATTCTCACGAGATCACTTTAATTTTTCTTCTCAAATATTTTTTCCTTGCATATATAAAAAGTATGTAATGACCTGCATTTTCGACCCTCGAAAGTTAGCACTTGATACATCTATATATTCAAATGCCGAGCATCTAGGTTGCGAAAAGACAGATTATTAGGTAAAAAGAAGAGTAATAGCGAAATAGAATTTTCTAGCAGGATGATATCATATAATATAACAAGGACAGTAAACCATCACTCTAAAATACATGGTACATCAGAGTTAAAAACAAACCTCATTAGCATGGACAATTATAACTTCCTGACCTTACCATTATTAATTGATACATATAATAATACAGCAAAAAATAAAAATACTATGGTAGGTGAACATCCAGCTCTACCCCATGAGCTCTATGTCCTGCCATCAACAACCTGAAACAAACTCGGTCATACCCGAGCATTATAATAAAATAACACCCTAGATAGGTTTGGAAAACCAGTGTGAGAAAACTCATGAAATATGATGAACATAGAATAATTCCGTGACACCACGCTGCTTAACACGGAACGGGTTTTACCTCACAAGAACAACATCCATAAACGAAAGAATGGAAACAAGTTGGAACAAAATCAGACTTGAAAAAGTGGAAACAAATGATTAAACATCAAAGAGAGCTCCAGACACTTCTAAATGCAACAAAGAAAATGATTCAAAGATTTGAATCTAACAAGGAAAAGGAATTTTCCAATAATGATTAGGAGGTTGCACCCTTTCACCGAAAGTATACGTCTAGAAAATATGCTTGAGAAGTACAATGGCTCTTGGAAATGTACAAGCCGGACCTCGCCAACCTTACCGAGTATCTGAGCATTTCACATCTTAATGCGCATATAACCAAAACCAATTTAGAATAGATGTGAAAATAACATAATGGGAGAAACCCTACATAGCTTGACATCCACTTGCTCTTTGGTTTTAGTCATTTCCGACAAAGGATATCAATGCACAAATGAGGAAAAAATTGTCTTAAATCGACGAAACTCAAACAAGATAGCAGAATCGATAGTCAATAAGTCAACTATCGTGAATAATAAAATGGGCATATATGAAAATTAAATCTCTTAAAAACATTACCAACACTTGTTCACATCATAAATGTTCATAAAATACTTTGAACACTTTTTTATATATATTCTTTTTATAGATCAAACTCATATTTCTAAGTGTATTAAAAATAGGGGTAAAAGACAAATATCATTAAAACATTGTTTATTATTAACCCAAAACAATTTATACTTAGCTTTATTTTAAACATTCCCTTTTAAAGATATTCTTATTTATAAAAAATCATTTATAACTTTTAAAAAAAAATAATTATCCTAGAAAATAATAAATCAATTTAAAATATCTTTATAAATTTAAAATAACATTAATTATCCCGAAAGATAATTGATATAAATCTTTTATAAATTTCAAACCACATTAATTATCCTGAAAGAAGGTTAATAAAATTTATAATTTTTTATATATTTTAAAAACAATTAATTATTTTGAAAGAAAAGAAAATTAGTAAGATTTATAATCTTTTTATAAATTTAAAACAACATTAATTATCCTAAAAGATAGTTAATCAAATTTATAATCTTTAACTCATTTTATAAATTTTAAACAACACTTATCATTTATTTCAAAATCCTCAAAAATACTTGAAAATATGGTTTAAACAACTTTCAAAGTGCAAAAACATGAATAAACATTTATTTTTTAAAAATACAAGAATAAGTTCAACACATAAGGTTTAAGGTGATGATATTTCATATGTGACAGTGTAACGATAATCATTATAACGACGCTTGCTCAAAAATTAAGCAATATGTCACAAATATTTCAACCAAACATCAATATAAGCAACATAAGAATATAATTAAGATGCAAATAATAGTAAATTAAAAACAGTGAGAAACCCCTTAGGTCTCTTGAATGACCCGCAAACTAGACAATTCGAGGTGACAATAAACCATACATGTCCAACCCAAATTAAACGGAAAGACGGATAGTTATGGAAAAGAAAGAAGAAAGAAGGAGAGAAAAGAAGAATAAGAACTAAAACAACAGCGAATCTCACAATCGTAGTGGAACAACATATAATATAATATCAATGATCTTTACAAACGAGAAACTGTAATATAATTTACATACATTCATCAGAGTACAACAACAAATCACTAATCATCACTGGACAATTATAATTATCGGACCTTACAAATGCTGATAATTTAAACAACAATGCAGCTGAATTTAAACATATATGTGAAAACAACCTGAAGACCTCAAGATCACCCGTTGAAGTTCCAAAGCATACAAATCTAAATCTGTAAATATTCTTGGTTTGGCCCGAACATTGAAAGTGAAGAACGTCCGGAACAGTCTGGTAAAACAGCATGAGAAAACACATCTCAACTGAATTTTAAATTTATGAAAACTTATCTTTATCAAACAAAAGTATCTCGTAAGACCACACCACACATAAAAATGGACGGGTTTGTACCTTAGTATAAACAAACGTTTCGTATCAAATCCCGTTATATTATACTAGTGTCTAATATACAAATCATATTAAAATAGCCGAAATTGTTACATTGGTTAAATTTGACGGCATAATAGGTTTACAAGCACATATTAGAGAATGGGTTTCCATACAATGGTAGGTAAGGGACTACCTTTTATACAGTACACCTCTAAAGAAATGTACCAAGGATACACAAACAATCCTCTACATCTGGCAAGACCAGTCTCTCTTTTTGGCACTCATGCTGAATAGAAACCGAATATGTCATCACCTCGGTCGTTACCGACCTATCCGAGATGTCTCCTAGCATACATCACATACCCAATATACAGAGGGTTATCTAGAAAGGTGACTATCATGCACTAATGGTTGCGAACCACATAACCTTACGGCGTACCCTGTATAAGCCATTACGGGGTGATAAGGCTTAGGGTAACGTTTACCTTTCACTTAGCACGTTCCACTTTGAATGCCACATTTTTATTTCCATAATCACATAACTGATTTCTACAAACGTATAACTCTTGAGCTCGTACGTCTCTGGAAAGGGTGTTAAGCAAAGAGAAGTTGCCTTCTCCGCCACCAAATAGATGATATGATCATAGATACCAATCAATGTAACTAGAAATGCAATATCGAACATTTGTCCGTACAAGTTGTTCAGGAATAAGACAAACCAAAAGTACTCTCCTACCACATTCTGTCGGAAACTACCCCTAGAATTAGTAGCGAGAAGTCCTTGCATATCGAAGATTTTCATAACGAAGCACTATTGCCACCATATATATAATATGCATCATGGGTCTAGTGGCAAATAGCCTTGTATCATGAAGATCTCTGTCTCCAAAATCATCATCATAAACCTACACTTTTAAATGTATACATTGGTCCGAAGTGGTTCTCAGATAAATCCAACCCCGGTCTCTCTGGACCAACAATAATAAAGAGGCCCTCAACCATATACAGAAACAAGTCTCATAGACTTATCACGTTTCCAACTCTCAACTTGTTATCCTTCGGCCAGGAAGGAAGCCCGATAGATTGGAGTACAAGTCACTCCGCACAACTTGAATCAACATTCTTAATCCAAACGATAGTCAAGCCTACTTACTTAGTCAGCTTCGTGCTAAATGCACGACTAATCAGTTTCCACATCAAGTCAAGAAACCAAAAATGGCCAAATTTGATAGTCGGTTATTTAACTATCAAGAAACAAACAATATATAGCACATAAGCAGTCACAAGGCCCATTTAATTAATCTTTGATTAATTAAATCAATTTTCAAATATTTTTGTCAAATTAACTTTAAAAGAAATATCCTCAAAACTATTTCAATCCTTTGATATTGAAAAACATTTCCATATACTTATATCAACGGTATAAGTATATTTAATAATACTACCATTTTGGAGACATGCCAAATAGACTATTATAACCGTACAACTCCAAAGTTCGTACGCGATGGATGTTAAGTATCGGAAACAATGCTTCATATACCACCAAACCTTCAGTACGATCATAAAAACAAATTCATGTATTTCACGACGGAAGGTCAAAACATAATTTATTGGATCAAAATGAATGTTGCGTAAAACATCGTTACGACAAATCAAAAACACAAGTATAGTAATTTGATTAATTATATATATATTAATCCCATAGATTATATAAAATATTTACTTTTGATAATAATTTACTATAACAATAGTGTTATAGCCTATGCCTACCATACTTCCTCGAAAACGTCTATTACAAAAAATAAGTTTAAATCCATGTTTTCAATACCTAACACATTTTAAGTCACCTTTCAAAACCATTTAAACTCCACTTGAAATTATTGCAAAACTTCTTCTGAAGATTCTCACTTTAAAAACCATTAACTTCATCATAAGTATTACTTTCAAAACATTCCTTTAAAAGATTATTTCACTCTTAAAAACTTGAATGTGTTTCCTTTATATAAAAATTCATATTTAAATCTCAACATAAATCATTTCATATCTATAAAACTATGTTTATAAATCTCCTTCTATTTTATAAAATCTCTTTATTTATAAAATTCTATTTATAAATCATTCTTTTATAAAAACTCATTTTACTACCAGAATCCACTGATAAATCCATTTCTTTATAAATCTTATTTATTCATAAAATCTATTTATAAATTCATTTTCCAAATAAATTTCAAATCTCTTTACCAAATATTTACAAATTCCGATTATAAATCTATTTCATTATTTATAAAATATCACTTTTATATATCCTTCATATAAACATACTCAAAAATCTCTATTTAAAAGTAAATCACAAAATTATGCTTTTATAACATCAAAAATCATACTTTTTGTTCGATTAAAAATAAATCCATTCCTATTAATAATTTAAAAATTATAAAACCATATACTTCCAAATCTCTTTGAAACTCATTTCAATCCAAAATCACTATTTTATAATATTTTGAAATACTAAAAAAATATGGCCCAGTGCTACCATAGCACTAAATAAGCAAAAAAATATCCATGTCATCAAATATAGCATCCAACACATCATATATCAAAATATATAAAAAGTAAAATCAACTGTATAGGGAATTCTATTGGATCCCTCCAACCTGTCCCCCGGCATCACATCCAGTATATAACCAAATAATATAAATCAACCGCTTCGAGGTAAGATCGTAAATAAAGGATCATCCGCTCATACACGGGAATTTAATAAGGTCTCATTTGCTCCAGGGATGCGAATATATCCAAACCAATTAAAAAATATAGTAAATCATCCAATCAAGCAACAAACGGCATAAATAAAATTATCCACACTTATATAAAAATATAAGTGGGCCAGAGAGGTGAGTTTAATCACAGAAATTTCAGAAATCACCTAATGCGCTCCGGTTTGAATTAAAATTGAAAAGATGTTCAACTTTAACCCAAATTTCTACTAACTCTAAATCCATCTAATCCAACTTCATATCGTAATACTCGTTAATACAAACGCAACCTAACTTGTCGTGCTTAATTTGGACCTCGTAGGAAAAAAATATGAACTTATAACGATTGAAATAATTAAATTATAATTAATTAACCTTTTAATTAACAAAACTTTTAAAATTAATTACCATCCCTCTAAAGCTCTCGTTCATCCTCACGATGCATGCACGCGAGCCCTAAACCAAAAAATCACGATCACTCATTGTCGTCGTCGCGTACGTCTGCCGTTCGCGCGACCCATGCCGCAGCACACGACGCAAAAATCGAACCCACCTACATCACTAACGCGGCCAATTTTCACCCTTTAAGCGACGATGTATGCTGATCCAACAGTAGAATAGGTTTGCCTTGCCTAGCTCTCCGAGTTTATAGTTGAAGTCGTTGGCCAATTTGCCCTGTAGAGGCTCCGTAGTTGTTGATCATTGGATGGAGCTATTATTTTAATAACAGCTGAAGTTTGGTTTTAGGGCTAGGTTGCAAATGAAGAAAGTTGATGTCCTTTTATAGAAAATTTTTGAGGCACTATTCACTCGTTGAAATTTCAAACTCCAAATGAAGTGTGCTGTTAGACGTTCTACATGTTATACCCCTATTCCAAACACAGTGGAATATATATCGGAACCCAATTCCATCGCATATAGAAGTTAGTTTTCCAAAATTGTCATACTAATTTTAATTCCTTTAATTAATTTCTACGTGTTTCGAGCTCGTTTGACCAAACTATGCATCCGATCGCCATGAAATTTGACGGCATACTATAATTCACTATAACAGATTCAATGAAACTAGTTTCGTGAAAATCCAAGACAATGTCCCAGAAGGCTATTTTCACCCATTAATTAAATCAAATTATTACAAAAGTCAAATTAATCACTTTTAAATCTAAAATTAAAAGTTTACTATCTCCATTCTTAATCAAATAGATTTTAAATCAACTTTTAAAATCATTTTCATTCACATTAAATTCAAGATTCAGTTATTTAAACAATTCCAAATATTAAATTTAACAATTAAATTATCAAATAAATTGCTATATTTAAAACTTAAGTTATTTAACTTAAAATTGTAATGAAACCATAAATTTTATTGATTTTAATAGTATAATTAACTAAAATTTTCTTGAAAATTGTTAGCGCCAAAATTGCTCACTAACACCCAAATCCAGATGAAAGCACCAAATCCCAATCACAGCTCACAGATAGGATGTATGTAGAGAGTAATAATATGAAGAACAATCAAAATTAAAATGAAAGCAGTAAAGAACAACAGATTTTATAGTGGTTCGGCTAACTCCGGCCTACGTCCACTCCAGAAGTTTCCTTTTTATTGATGTAAAAATCAGTTACAGTTACAAAGTGGGAGACTAGCCTTAGTCTTAGGAAAAAAGTCAGAGAACAGAAGAGAAGAAGCCGAAGATCCCCCATCTCGAGACCCACATGCTGTAGTTATAGGCAAAACCAGGTTGTTGGGCCTCTCGAGTAGTTTGGGCCCATCAAGGGTACCGAGGTATCGAGATGTCGAGGTATGGAGCTACCGAGGTACGGAGGTATGGATCTACCGAGGTACGGAGGTATGGATCTACCGAGGTACGGAGGTATGGGTCTACCGAGGTATGGATCTACTGAGGTATGGAGGTGTGGATCTACCGAGGTATGGAGGTGTGGATCTACCGGGGTATGGAGGTATGGATCTACCGGGGTATGGAGGTGCGGATCTACCAAGGTATGGATCTACCGAGGTATGGATCTATCGAGGTATGGAGGTATGGATCTACCGAGGTATGGAGGTGTGAGTGCAATGCCGAGCGAGGTGAGGTATGCCGAACCTCCATCATGCCAAACCATGTTTAATGTCGAACCATGTTTAATGCCGAACCATGTTTCCTAGACCCAAATTATAGTTGATTCATCTTTATCCAATCATATTTCCATCTCCTAAGCACATTGCGTCATCCATCCATCCAGTCGACTGAATCCATCGTACACCAGCCTTGACGAATGTGTAGTCGATTAAGTTAAACCCGCCTGTCCATGGCCTGGTAAAAAGGCGGGTTAACTTTTGCCCCCCAAAACATGCCTTGCTGTTGGAAGGTGTGTTTTGAATAGCCTCGAATCCGATATCCAAAGTCCATGTTTCATCCATATCCAATAACCAATAACCGACTTTAGGTCCTCTCCGGGTCAATATCCAAATCCTCTGCCGTTCATGGCTGATATTCATATCCTGGGTTCTTGTCAAGCATAATCCACACCTGACGACCGTACTCCAGTGTTCTTGAACGTTGAGTAATGCATGGCTTAAGTCCTAAGCCGAATCCTGGCTGCTTCGGACCCTTGCCGAGCATTGTCCATACTCGACGACCTGAAATAGTAACCGATAATATGAGGCCTAAGTCCTAGGCCGAATTCTGGTCTCTCCGAACCCTTGCCGAGCATAGTCCATACTCGACGACCTGAAAAAGTAACCGATAATATGGGGCCTAAGTCCTAGGCCGAATCCTGGTCTCTCCAGACCCTTGCCGAGCATAGTCCATACTCGACGACCTAAAATTGTAACCGATAATATGGGGCCTAAGTCCTAGGCCGAATCCTGGTCTCTCCGGACCCTTGCCAAGCATAGTCCATACTCGATGACCTGATATAGTAACTGATAATATAGGGTCTAAGTCCTAGGTCGAATCCTGGTCTCTCCGGACCCTTGCCGAGCATAGTCCATACTCGACGACCTGAAATGGTAATCGATAATATAGGGCCTAAGTCCTAGGCCGAATCCTGGTCTCTCCAGACCCTTGCCGAGCATAGTCCATACTCGATGACCTGAAGTAGTAACCGATGATATGGGGACTAAGTCCTAGGCCGAATCCTTGTCTCTCCGGACCCTTGCCGAGCATAGTCCATACTCGACGACCTGAATACGTCAATTCACCGCGTTT
This sequence comes from Allium cepa, assembly GCA_030765085.1. Taxonomy (NCBI): domain Eukaryota; kingdom Viridiplantae; phylum Streptophyta; class Magnoliopsida; order Asparagales; family Amaryllidaceae; genus Allium; species Allium cepa. The sequence continues at coordinate 558,988,893 of CM060941.1, read as the reverse complement.
GGGCGAAAAGAATTACCCCTTGCCGGGCACAATCCATACCCGACGACCGTTTACCAAAACCAGATAAAAATCCAATCAAAAGTCAATCCGAAATCCAGATCAAATTAGAAAACAAAAAATCCATATCGAAAATCCAAACCAAAATTCAAACCAAGAAACAAACAGAATCAGGAGTTCGAACAAAACTCTAAAACCAAACCAGAAAAACGGGAATCCAAATCAGGAAACAAACAAAACCAGGAGTTCAATCCAAACTCCAAAACAGAATCAGAAAAAGCAAATGTCCAAGCCAAAATGGCAAACCAGAAAACCAACCAAACCGGGAGTTCAATCCAAACTCCAAAACCATACCAAAGAAAAGTAAATGTCAAAAATACGAAAGTGGGAACCAAAGTTTGCAGAAAAATAGAAAGAAAGTAGGATTTCATAGACTCAAGTAGCACAGTTTTTTTGTCATCTCATAGCACGCCTAGGGACCGTCCTCAATCCCGTACGAGTGTAAGTGACCTAGCCGCATTACTTTGAGTTCTATTACTTATTCAAAACCATAAACCTGTTTAGTTGATAATGAGCTGTCGTTGCCCAGATCCAGTGCCATCTCCGTTCAAGGTAGGTGGTAGTCTTTCTATGGATTGGTCCAGCATTTCCTGGTGGTATGCCCCCGAGTCTAGATCCATCCGGATTGATAGCCGTCTGCTGATTGGGGGTTGCCCCCTGTAGAGCCATTCCCTCTGCTTGCTGGTTGAGCATTTCAGATCCAGCTCCATGGATCTGAGCCCCTGCCTTTCCTGCTCGTGCAAATTGTCTGAGAAGAGCCTGCATCATCTTCTCTTTTCTTTTCACCATGGCTTCCATTTCCTTTCTGGTGATGTAAATGGATGCTCCACCTGCTCCATTTCCAGAGGAAGCCTCTTGACTTCCCTCCTGATTGCTCCTCTCTATCACTTACTTCCTTGTTGATGGTCTAGCCATTGCTCCTTCAAATCCAAGTTTCTAACTCCAAAATTCCTGAGCGCTTCAGTTCTCAGTGAAATCACCAAAATGTTAGCGCCAAAATTGGTCACTAACACCCAAATCCAGAAGAAAGCACCAAATCCCAATTACAGCTCACAGATAGGATGTATGTAGAGAGTAATAATATGAAGAACAAACAAAATTAAAATGAAAGCGGTAAAGAACAACAGATTTTATAGTGGTTCGGCTAACTCCGGCCTACGTCCACTCCAGAAGTTTCCTTTTTATTGATGTAAGAATCAGTTACAGTTACAAAGTGGGAGACTAGCCTTAGTCTTAGGATAAAAGTCAGAGAACAGAAGAGAAGAAGCCGAAGATCCCCCATCTGGAGACCCACATGTTGTATTTATAGGCAAAACCAGGTTGTTGGGCCTCCCGAGTAGTTTGGGCCCATCAAGGGTACCGAGATATCGAGGTGTCGAGGTATGGAGCTACCGAGGTACGGAGGTATGGATCTACCGAGGTACGGAGGTATGGATCTACCGTGGTACGGAGGTATGGATCTACCGAGGTATGGATCTACCGAGGTATGGAGGTGTGGATCTACCGAGGTATGGAGGTGTGGATCTACCGAGGTATGGAGTTATGGATCGACCGAGGTATGGAGTTATGGATCGACCGAGGTATGGATCTATGGATCTACCGAGGTATGGAGGTGTGGATCTACCGAGGTATGGAGGTGTGGATCTACCGAGGTATGGAGGTGCGAGGTGCAATGCCGAGCGAGGTGAGGTATGCCGAACCTCCACCATGTCGAACCATGTTTAATGCCGAACCATGTTTAATGCCAAACCATGTTTTCTAGACCCAAATTATAGTTGATTCATCTTTATTCAATCATATTTTCATCTCCCAAGCACATTGCGTCATCCATCCATTCAGTCGACTGAATCCATCGTACACCAGCCTCGACGAACGTGTAGTCGATTAAGTTAAACCCGTCTGCCCACAGCCTGGTAAAAAGGCTGGCTAACAAAAATAAACAAATAAAATTTAGCAATGAAAATTTGATATTTGGTATGTGTCTATTTTAGCACAGCAAGTAGCAAATTTTTATTGGAAAATATGAATGTTTGTTTGGTTGTGAAATTTCAATTTAAAATTTAAAATCAGTTAAATTGATGAAAATAAAATATTTTCCAACATGTTTGTCCACCTCACGATGCTTGTCCATCTCCTTACCAACATGTATTTAATACCATATGTACTTATGTTTAATAAGATGTGACATTTACTTTTAGATTTTATTTTATATTTCATAAAATGTCACATCTTACTATATATAAACTTAAGTAGATGTATATATATCTAAACATATTATAACTTATTTTGTAAATGAATATCTATATCATAGAGTTCAAAATGTTACCAACAACTTTTAGCCGACAAAAAGTCGAAAATTCGGTAAACGAATTCTGGTCGCATTTCCGATTTTTTTCGAACTATATATTTTTATAAACAAAATTTAAAAACTATTTTACCATCATTAACTTTTATTAAAAATAGTTTTATTTTAACTATAAAATCTATTATTTGAATATTTAAAATTATTTAAATATTCCCAAATCAAAGAGGTGAAATTCCAGGTCGTTACACTCTCCCTCCCTTAAAAGAATTTTGAACTCGAAATTTTACCACAGCCCTAAATTCAGAAACACTTAACACTGCTCATCACCTCGTATGATGTACATAGATCATTCCTATCTAAAATCTAATTTGACCACTCACGCGAATACATAGCTTTACTTCTGAACTAGCATCTCTCACTCGATTCTTTGGTGCGGATTTCGATCAAGCTTCTTAATTAGAAACCTCCATTCTCCTTACATAACCATATACTATCATAGAATTTTTTTGGTTCCATACTAAGAAACCTCACCAAGTGTTCGCCATCAATAATCGAGTGGTAAATCCTTCTTCGAAATGGTGTGAAACACCTTAAGTCATGTACTTGAATCTTGGATCGAGAATTATGTGAAAAAGTGAAAATGATCTACGTAACACTTACGTACTCATCTACAGGTTCTTACTATCGAACTACTTTCTATCCTCCCCAAAATATTTATGAAAACATTTCATAACAATTCCAACGTAGGTTCAAATATTTTTAAATGATACAACTTACTTGTGAAACCTTTTCATAAAATCATTTAAACTCATTAACTTTATATAATATTCTCCTACATCCTAAGAGTATATACCAAAACATTTGATTTTAAACGTTATTTATCTATTCTATTCAGATGTAGGCCCAAAATAACTTGGACTTAAAGCCGAGTCGACCAATCCAACCTCTTTACCCAATTGGTATTGTAAGTAGCTAAGAAGAATAGGATGCTGGTATCCAAACCCTGTTCTAATTCTACTTTTTTTAGACACCTCTAAGGTAAAGACTTTTATTAGCTGGCCCAATAATATCAAATTATTCTTCACTTCCTAGACGTTATAATCAGAAAAACAAATTTTAACAAAATCAAGTTTATTAAAGCATATTGTTATATTAAGTTTAATTTTAACTTCATTGATTTATCCACTCTATAACCAAAATACCTTATTATTTTTGAAAATTAGGAGCCAAACACCCGGTTTTTTTTCAAAAACTTTTTGAAATGATACTTTAGTTTTTAACCCTTAGAAAATATACATATAGCTTGAGTAACACCAAAATGATTTCAAGGAGCTGGGCACTACCGAATATTATCATAAGTCCCCTTTACCAAGAAGGGCAATACTCAAGAGAAGTGTTTACCACCTGAACACAGTTCTTGCCCAATTTAGTCACTTTCGAGTCACTCAAATTAGTTAGTTATAAAAATATTTCTTCTTTTTGAAACAATACTATATATATTTTCAACCAAATAAATTTTGACAAAATATTTATCCTTTACTTTCTTTGGATTCATTTGGATTCGAACTTGTTTCAATCATACAATGACAAAGAGAATAATTTACTAAGCGCGCTACCATATCTCCCTAAGCAAACATTCGATTGTCGCTTAGAAGATTATTCAGATCATCACAAAACAGATCGAGACTCATTCCCCATACCATCCAAAGAAAAATCTTACTCTCAAATTCTTTTTCAATATATTTATACCTTAATGTATTTTTAAGTAAAATTATTACTACTTTTCCAAGAATCGTTTGAAAACTTTATCAAAGCCACTGGGATTTGAATTTCCTAAAAATTCATCTTATATCTATAACATATTTATAATTCCGATTTGCAAAAATCAACTTTTATAAAATCATTTGAAATAATTCTTATAATAAACACCTTCTATTAAAATCCATCATCGAACGCCTTACAGTCAAACCGTGAAACTTAATTCACAAGGTGTTCAATTTAATGTTGCTATAACTATATCTACCTAACTTGTACTTAAAAGGAAAAACTACTTATAGATTAGAAAATAGTCAATGCTAAAAAATGGATGAGCATGACTAATCAAAACCTATATGATAATAGTTAAATATTATCAACTCCTACCAACAATCACATTATAAATAACTATATTTTATTTTTGAAAATTATTCTTTTATATATAAAACATAATTTAGGTAAAATTATTTCATTTACCCATTTAAAACAATACAATGTTGATTTTCCTAGTTTAAGTGTTTAGAAACCCATATCGACATCATAGTGCCCCATGTCTCGACCAGAATTCATAAACCACTCAACCGTTAATCAAGACAATATAAAATAGTTTTATAGCACTAACAAATATGCGCTCTTATATATACACTCAAACTCATTATAGGGTCTCGCTTACCCTTTCTCAAATGAGTCAACCCCACCAAAGCCTGGGTGTTCGCTCAACCTATGCTCTAATAGCATGTTGTAATGATCTGTCTTTCTTACACCTAAAGACGACATTTAATACATCCACGGTATTCGTATGCGGATCATTTAAGTGTCCAAGAGATATGTCATTAGGGGTGAAAGAAACAAAAAAAAAACATAATCTCACAATACGTGACGAGTAATATATAATACGAACAAGTCTTTACAAAAAGAAATTATCTTTATTATACACATCAGCAGAGTATATAAACCTATGATCAACCTGGACAGTTATAATAGCCTGTCCTTACAATTGCTGATAGATACAGACAAAAACAAAACAAAAAAACGGAAGAATATAAGGTATGTGAATACGTCTTGGAGAATCCAGCTCATCATATGAAAGCTCCAAAGGATCCAGCTAAATTTGGAAAAATATGCCCGGGCTGACCCGAGCATTATAAGAAAAATAACGCTCGGATCAGTCTGGTAAAATCAGTATGAGGAACTCAAATCACAAGAAATTAATTTATTCCAACTTATAAAATCTTTTAACATCAAAGGTATCTCGTAAGACCCCACCGCACATAAACACGTACAAGTTTTTATCTTATGATAACCAAAACATTTTTTTATAGAAAATCCAGTTATATTATGATAATGTCTAGAATACAAATACATATTAATCATAATCAAAATTGTTGCGTTATTAACTTTTAGCATATTAGGTATACAATCAAATCTGAAGGCACTTATTGAAGAATGGATTCCAACCATGAAGGGGTAAGGGTCTATCCATCGAATCCGTACACCTCTAGGTAAAGTGTACGGGAGATCACAACGCATTGCAGCTCTGCTACTCAGGACTGGCCCTATCCCTTACTGGATAGCATCAAATATGATCACCCCTTTGTTGCAATCAAACAACCACAGTGGGCACCGTAGCATACATAGAGATATCGACACTAGATCTTGGGATTATCATACCCTAATCGGAGCTGCCCACATAGCCCTACTGCATGTCCTTGCTTTAGTCATTTTTTCGGTAGATGAGGCTTGAGGCTACAATTTTATTTTTATATAGCGACCATCTTGGAATGCTAACACTGCCCTCCAAGCAGCAATGTAATGGCAGCATTCATCCATACAAGTTCGTTCTGGGTTTGAACGAAACCGAAGGCACTACCACTGCTACATCCATTATGGAATTACCCTTAGGATTAGTAGCAAGTAGCCCTTGCACTACAAAAGCTCCATCTTCAATCATCTTCACGATGTCTTCATTTAAAAATGTTTGAGTTGGATCGAAGTGGTTTTTGGATAATTTATACTTATCTGATCCTAGTCTTTTCGAAACAACATTCGATAGTTTTGATAAAATCAACTCCGATTCTTTTGAAAATAATCAAACAATAAATAGGAGCAGGGATTACCCACTAACCGTTTAAATAGATGGATCTCCTTATCATTTGTCTTAGGAGAACGAAACGGGATTTATATGCATAGTACAACGTTATGAAAGATGACCGTGCTATATAACTCACGGTTTCTCCTAGATATTTTCGGAGTTATATTTTAGTCCACATTTGATAGTCGGTTATTTACTATCAAATAAACAAATAAAAAAATTCTAAGAATTAATTACCCATAGCAACCGCTAAGCCTCAAACTAAATCTTTCATTTACTAAAACTCTTTTCAAAAGTGTTTATCAAAAACATTCATATACTTATCTCACTGACATATGTATATTCACAAAACATCTGTGTAAGATTTCTCATTTCCAAATCATATACAAGGATCAAAACAAAATGTTGTTTAAAGTATAGATAAAGATAACCTCAAACAATATTCCTCCATTGTTAAGTGTGGAACAAATGTTCATATCACCAGAAATAAGATGGTCAGTTAAAGGAAATCCAACGTAAAATCCTTTTATAAATTTCATTCTATAAATCCTCTTAATAAATCTCTTTTGCTTATGAAACTACTTTACTTAAGTTCCAAACCCATTTACAAAACTCTTTATAAATCGCCAAGTTAAATTTTACAAAACTCTTTTACAAATATCAAAACCATTTATATATCTCTTTATAAATATTCAAAATTATTTATAAAACTTCCTTTATAAATATCTAAAATCATCTATAAAACTTTCTTATAAATATTTTTTTTGAAATTAAACTCCTTAAATAAACTCATTAATAAAGTCCTTTTGATAAACAAAACGGTTATTTATAACATATTTACTAAAATCATTACTTAACTGAATCATTATTAAAAGTATGATGGACCTTAAAAATTAGAGCTTAGTGACTACAATGGTTCTCTTTTAATTAAGTTTACTTTTCAAGTTGTAACATGGGTATTTACATTACAAGCAAGTATGTATAAGGGAATCAGCTAACAACAAACAAATCAACATATAGGTAAGATGTTCATGTTACTATAATAGCAGACGGGCTTTGTTCTGCTAAACATATGTCCAAGTTAATATAATAGCAGAATGGGTTTTTATTCTGCTTAAATAGATGTCAACATAATCTACTTGCTGAACTATAGTAGAACAGTGATTTTTTTTATGGCAAGGCCGACGGGGTTGAATGGTCCCCTACCATTTTTATTGAAGCGCCGTAGAAATGATACAAAAAACTCATGCCAAGAATCTTGGACATGAAAGAGGACATATAAACATAGTGCCTCAAACACAAAGAAGACAACACTTAAAACGTTGCAAATAAAAAAGAAAAAGAGACAAACACAGCAAGCTCTAACCTAAGATGCACAATATACCAGGATCATATGTGAACCTTCGTAGCTTAACTCCTTCTCTAATTTCATGCATAAGAAATCAATTCAACCGCTCAAGTGTCTTTCTTAGCTTTTTCAGGTTGAAAGACTTTTGTGACGACCCACAAATCCATACCCTTTGAATTGACAATGAACCACTTATATCCGATTCAAAAACACGGACTGACGGAAAGTCATGAGAAAGTAAAGAAGAGAGAAGAAGAGAAGAGAAGAAAGAGATAAGAGAAAACAAAACAGAACAATACAAAATCTCACATCGCAGTGGAAAACATAAAATATCATATCAATAATCTTTACAAAACAGAAACTTTATATACATATATCAATCAGAGTTCAGCAATTAATCACTAGTTATTAGTCTGGACAGTTATAATAACCCGTCCTCGCAATTGCCGATAATATACAACAACTAAGCAGTGGATAATAAATAGACACATATATACAAAAATGAAGATCTTCAGCTCTCTTGCCGAAGCTCCAAAGCACCAAATCCAAACCTGTAAATATACTAGGTCTGACCCGAGCATTGAAAGGGAAGAACACCATCAGTCTAGTAAACCAGCATGAGAAACACACTCAACTGAATTTATTAATTTACCAAACTTTTCCTTTTCAAAACCAAAGTATCTCGTAAGACACGCCCACATGTAAACACATATTTTTAACTTATGATAACTAAAACATTTCATATCCAATCATATTATATTATACTAGTGTCTATTATACAAATAATATTAATCATAGCCGAAATTGTTACATTGATTAAATTTTATCATATAGCCCAAAATGGGTAATACATAAATGACAGGCACATAGTGGAGTTTGGATTTCCATACAAATGACCAAGTGAAGAGATTACCTTCCGATGGGTACACCTCTAGATGGATGTCCTGAGGCACAGAACATCTGCCCTCTACCAATACAAGACCGACTTACCTCTATAACTGGGTAGTACCGAATATGTCATCCTCTGGTCGTTACTGACCTTTTCCAAGGGCCCTCATAGCATATAAACAACATTAATTTACATCCCGAAAATCATAGTGGGAAGAAATATATCAAGAAGAGGATGATCATATCCTAATTGGGAATGACCCACTTAGCCTTGCTGCATCTAACCCTATTTCGATCATTTTCGGTTGATGAGGCCTGAGGTAACGATTACCTTTCACATATCACAAATCATATCACTTTGAATGCCACATGGCCATTTTCGTTGACTACTAATTGCCTTCCACAAAAATACAATCCTTGAGCTCGTATGTCTCAAGGTGGGTGTTAAGCTAAAAGAAGTTGCCTTCTCTGCCACCACTGATGTACGTTTGTAAAAACCGATGTATGTAATCTTTAGAAATGTAATGTCAGACCCTCGTCCATACAAGTTGTCTAGGAATAGGACAAGCCGAAGGTACTTTCCTACCATATCCTGTTAGAAAATCCTTAGGATTAGTAGCGAACAGTCCTTGCATTGGATATTTCATAGCGAAGAGACTATTGCTACTATATTTTATTGGGATATTAACCCTAAATGATCAACAAGCAGTCCTCCACTATGAAAATCTTGAATATCAATATCGTCACAACCAACCCGCATAATCATCGCATAAATGTTGGTCCGAAGTGGTTTTCAGATAAACCTGTTCCCGGTCTCTTCGCACCAACAACGCAAATGCGTTTCTTAACCTCACATGGAAACTAAGTCTCGTAGACTTATCACGTTTTCAACTTTCAACTTGCTGTCCTTCGGTCAAGAAGGAAGCACGATAGATTGGAGTAATACTTCGCACTACACGAATCAAAATCCTCAACACAAACGATAATCAAGCCTACACAGATGGCTACGTACTAAGTGTACGACTAAATAGTTCTCACATCAAGTTGAGGAACTAAAATAGGCAAATTTTGATAGTCGGTTATTTAACTATCAGAGCAAACAAATAAATATTTAGCACCATAAGAAATCACTTGGCCCTTTTAAGTAATCTTTTGTTAATTAAATCACTTGCCAAATATTTACTTCAAATTATCTTTTTAAAGATATATTCTCGAAACCATTTCAGTATTTCACTATTTGGAAAATATTTCCATATACTTATTTAATAATCAGTAATTCACTAATACTTTTAACATTTAGAAAATATTACATATACTTAAATCAGGATTAAGTATATATATTTTATTCTTTAAGGTAAACATTCTCTTAAACATATTTATTTGGGCCAAAACGAATGTTGCGTACAACATCGTTACGACAACCCAAAATCACTAGTATAGGGATTCGACAATTAAATAGATATATAAATCCCATATACTACAAAAAACATCTCCTTTCGAAAATCATTTACTATGACAACAGTGTTATAGTCCATCATTTCCTTACTTCTCGAAAACGTCTATTTCAACAACGAATGTTGAAAATTATGCATTCTATACCTAACACATTTTAAAACATCTTCAAGCCATTTAACTCCATTTAAAAAAATCAATTTCCAAAACATTTATTTAACTTAAAAGATTATTCACTGTCCAAAATCATGAATATATTTCCCTAACAAAATTCATTGCTTCAACATATTTATTAAAGGATTATCCACTCTCCAAAATCGTGGATAAAATACCTGTAATAAACTTCAATATTTAACTTATCAAAATAAGTTGATTTCGGATTTATAAAACAATGTTTATAAATTCCATATATATTTTAATAAAAACTTCCACTTATAAAATCCCTTTATTAACCAATCTCATTTATATGCCAAAATCCGATTATAAGTTAATTACTTATAATTCTCTTATATACAAATTGATTCATTTTATAACTTCATCAATTTTATAAATATATAAATCATCTTATATACTTATAAGATTCGATTATAACTTCATTTTAACATTTACAAAACTCCTTTATAATTTCATTATTTTGATCTATAGAAAAGTTCAATTTTATAAATCTTATATACAAACCATTTATAATAATTCAAAAATCCCAATTTAACTATTTTACCAAATAGTTCACTTCATATTTCAAAAATCACATTCTAATATATTTCACAAAACCATAACTTTAAAACATAAAAACAATAACTTTTATTTATTTAAATAAATCCATTCCTTAACAATTCAAAAATATATATTTTCAAAATTACTTTGAAATCCTGTTTAAATTAAAAGCATCACTTTAACATTTTTAAATTATCAAAAATAGTCTCAATGCTGCAATAAAACTAAATATATCAATTACGACATTCAAATCATTATATATCATATGATAACGGCATATATATGAATATCTGTAAATAAAAATCAACACTGGTGAGGAATCTTGTTGGATCCCTCCAACATGTCACCTACAACAAATATACATATTAGAAATATGTACAATGTCCGCTTCGAGGCAGACGCGCTTACAAAAGGTCATCCGCTCATACATGGGAACGTATAGGGTCTCCTCTGCTCCAATAGGCAAGAATGTATCCAAATACCAATATATATATATATATATATATCATTTATCATCCAAAAAATCATCAATCACCATAAATGAAATTTATTTTCACCTATATAAAAATATCAGTGAGTTAGAAAGAGTGAGTTGTACTCACTTTGGTTTCAATAGCAGTTCCAGTCACTCTAAACCCATTCTAAAATGTAGTGCTCATCAATACGGACCCAACGCAACTTGTTTCGTCAAAAAGGTACCTCATATGAAGAAGTTATGACATTTTAAAATTTACATGAATTTATATATATAATTTACAATTTTTATTTTTATTTTTTATTTTTTTACCCTACGCAATCAAGGCCGTTCATTTCCTATACATTAGATTTCGACTGATGCTTGCTTTCTTCTTCCTCACCTTGCGTTCCCAGGCTTCACGAAACCCATAGCCGCCTTGATTTTTTTTGATGTCGCACCACTCTATCGACGACCTAAGGTCGATCAAACTACGCCAACATGTTCGCCTACCTACCCTCGACTTCCATGCCAAGTGCAGTCACCCATGATGCCGCCGTTTATCCCCAATCGACCACAAGACGCGGCGCCTTTGAACGGAAGTTGTCGCCAATCTATAGCTCTAAAACCCATCATCACCATATGGATTAAAAGATCTCGTCTAGCACTTCGATGTTGTTGTTGAATGTTTCTTCTAATTGTTAATGGATTGAGAGAGATTGAGAGAAGGAGAATCGAGCAATTTTGGCCATTGAAATGTTAATGGCGGTTTTAACCTTGGAAACTAGGGTTTTGGCAAATAGAAAGAAAATGTGGCCTTATGCGGAAAATTTCGCAACACTATTCATTCAAAAAAAATTCTAACTCCAATCGAAGCATGCCATCTGGTGTTTATGATGTTTTACCCCTATTCCGAATACAACGGAATATATATCGGGAAGCAACTCGATTGTATTTGAAAGATGTGTTTTCAAATTGACTTATTTAAATTAAAATTTACTTAAACAAATTCTCGCTTTTTGCATCCCATGACTAAACTGTTGGTGTAAACCAAAATTAAAGAGTCGTGTCCGCTGATGTGAAAAGTCATGTCTATTCGAATGAAGAGTCATGTCCATTCGAATGAAAAGTCATGTCTGTTCAGTGAAGAGTTGTGTACGTTCACTGAAAGTCGTGCCTATTGAAATGAAGAGTCGTGTCTATTAAGTAAAAGTCATGTCTATTGAAGTGAAAGGGCGTCTATTCAAAAAGGTTATGTCCGTTTGTAAGGGTTGTAAACCACTATATATATGTGGTCATTTTGTTGTGTTGTATGCAAGTTGTAGGCAAGACAAAAAGCAAGTTAAAAAAATTGTCTATTCTCCTCTAAAATTATAATTCTCTTCTATTTTATATTTTAACAAATTGGTATTAGAGCTTGGTTGAAAAATGTCAAACAACCTTGTCTCCCTTGTTCCTCGATTCAACGGTGAAAAGTTTGATTATTGGAGCGATCTAATGAGGCTCTGTCTTGAATCTCAAGACTTGTGGACAGTTGTTGAAGAAGGTGTTGGTGCGCCTGAAGATGAAACGCAACTCACAGTTGCCCAAAGAGATCTTCTGAAAAGCAAAAAACAGAAAGATCGGAAGGCTCTCTTCCAAATCTATCAGACACTTGAAATTCAAGTTTATGAGAGAATTTCAAAATTTGCAAATGCTCAGGAGGCTTGAAAAATATTGAATACAACGTATTCTGGCCAAGATCAAGTAAAAAAGGTTCGCTTGCAGTCACTACGAGCTGAATTCGAAAAGCTCGAAATGAAGGATAGTGAGAAAGTCTCAGAGTATTTTACTCGTCTCACTTCCATCATAAATCAGATGGCTTCAAACGGAGAAGTCGTGGAGACTCAAAGAGCCGTTGAAAAAATTCTACGGAGCCTACCAATCAAGTTCGATCCTATTGTGGTTGCAATTGAGGAATCAAATGATATTGCTTCACTTTCTCTTGAAGGCTTGCAAGGAAGGCTGGAAGCTCATGAGGCTAGGATCTTGATGAGAAGTAAACAAACAAATTCTTCTCAAGATCAAGCCTTAAAATCTCAATTCACATCCACAAAAGGTCAAGGCCCATCCCATGGCAAAAGTAACAGCAGAAATAGTGGAAAACATGAAGAATCAAAGGAGGAGAAACCATCATTCCAAAATAACAAGGCGTGAGGCAAATGCAAAGGCAAAAAACCATATTTTGAATGCAATTTTTGTCACAAGCCGGGTCATAAAGCAAATGATTGTTGGGAGAAACATCCTGAAAAGAAGCCAGTTGCTGGTTTTATGCATAATGAAGCAGAAAAATCTGAATCTTTGTTGATCGCTTCGGATGGAAATGTTGAAAACGTATGGTACTTGGATAGTGGTGCAAGTAGGCATATGACTCGAAATAAAAATCTATTTTCAAGTCTTGTGGAAGCTGATGATGGTCAGGTTACTATTGGAGATGCAAAATCATACAAAATTCAAGGTGTTGGCGAAATTTCTTTCAAAACCAAGGCTGGAAAAGTTGAAAAAATGTTGGAGGTTCTTTATGTACCAGGCATACGTAGCAATCTTCTTAGCGTCGGTCACTTGCTGAAGAAAGGATTTGATTTTCGATTCGTTGGAGATCAATATAGCATGAAGAAGAACGACCAACAAGTGGCAAATATTGTGATAGGATCCAACAAATTATTTCCGATCAAACTTGACATCGTAAGCAGTACGTGCATGATTTCTATTTCTAATGATGAAGTTTCTAAGTTATGGCATGAGAGGTTTGGGCATTTAAACTTTCGGAGTTTGAAGGAGATGTCTACCAAAGAAATATTCCAAGGGCTGCCTAAACTTGAAGTGATAAACGAAGCATGCGAGGAATGCCAATTGGGAAAACAACATCGTGAATCTTTCCCATCCAAATCGAAATGGATTTCTCAATCACTTCTGGAGCTTGTTCACACCGACCTCTGTGGACCAATGCAAGTGCCATCGCTTGGAGGCAGTAGATATTTCTTGTTATTTGTTGACGATTACACAAGAAAAATTTAGGTTTACTGTGTCAAAGAAAAATCATATGCCTTCTCTTGCTTCAAAGAGTTCAAATTTCAAGTTGAAAAACATTCTGGTCATCAAATAAAAAATCTAAGGAGTGACCGTGGAGGAGAATATATGTCCTCTCAGTTTGAAGAATTCGGCCAAAATCATGGAATCCGCCATGAGTTAACTGCTAGGTACTCACCTCAACAAAACGGAGTCGCAGAGCGCAAAAATCGAACAATAATGAATATGGTCAGATGCATGTTGAAGAAGAAGAACTTGCCTGCATGTTTTTGGGTTGAAGCAGTCTCTTGTGCCGTTTACTTAATTAACCGATCACCAACGAAGAGGTTAAAGGATTCCACTCCAAATGAAGTCTGGTATGGTAAGAAACCAAACGTTGCTCATTTAAAAACTTTTGGTTGTCTTGCATACTCTCATATTCCTGATGCTTTAAGATCGAAGCTCGACGAAAAATCTGAAAAAAGCATTTTCATCGGTTATAGCCAAAGGACTAAAGCTTACAAGCTTTACAATCCAAAGACGAAGAAGATGATTATCAGCAGAGATGTTCGCTTTGATGAAAATGGCTGTTATAATTTTTCAGATTTTGCAGAATTACCTGGATGGCAAACTCTAAATCTTGAAGAGGAAACTTCTTTGGAACAAGGTGTTGATGCTGATGTTGGTATTGAAGAACAACAGCCTAAAAATAATGGGGCTGAGCAGGAGAAAAATTCACCACCAACGGCGGAAAGAAGGACGCGATCCTTGAGAGAAATCTATGATGCAACCGAAGAAGATGACACTACGGATCATGTATATTTTGCATTTTTTGCGGGAGAAGATCCAATCACTTATGAAGAAGTATCAAAGGAAGAAAAATGGGTGAATGCAATGAAGGATGAAATCAAGTCTATTGAGAAAAATGGTACGTGGGAACTTACCACATTGCCTTCACACAAATCAGCCATTGGTGTAAAATGGGTGTTCAAAACCAAAACAAATCTTGATGGCTCCATCAACAAGTACAAAGCACTTTTGGTTGCGAAGGGGTATAAGCAAAAGGAAGGGGAAGATTTCAATGAGGTATTCGCTCCTGTCTCTCGACTTGATACAATTCGATTGTTGATTTCTCTTGCTGCCCAAAATGGCTGGAAGCTGCTGCAAATGGATGTGAAATCATCTTTCTTGAATGGTTTTCTTCAAGATGAAATTAATCTTCAACAACCTCCTGGTTTTGTGAAGAGGGGCGAAGAGGAAAAGGTGTATAAGCTGCAGAAAGCTTTATACGGGCTGAAGCAATCCCCCCGTGCATGGTATGATCGTATCAATAATTTCTTCTTGAAGAATGGCTTTGAAAGGTGTCCTTTTGAACACACTCTTTACATGAAGAAGCATTCAAAAGGAGGTTTCATGATCGTGAGTTTATACGTGGATGATCTGATTTTTACTGGAGATAATATGGAGATGTTATCTGAATTCAAAAATTCAATGATGAAGGAGTTCGAGATGACGGATTTGGGAGAATTACATCATTTTCTAGGGATAGGTGTTCAGCAATCAAAATGTTTGAAATTGTGCAAAAATGGTGAAGGAAAGTTCATGGATCCAACTATTTTTCGAAGCCTAGTTGAAATTTTGATGTATCTCACTGCTACAAGACCCGACATCATGTACAGAGTAAGCTTGATTAGCTGATTCATGGAGAAGCCTTTCTCAAACCATTGGGAAGCTGCAAAAAGAATTTTACGATACGTCAAAGGAACTATTGACTATGGCATTTTATATGAAGCTCATGTGCCTGTGAAGCTTGTTGGATATAAGGGCAGCGATCTAGGTGGAAGCATCGATGATTCAAGGAGTACTTCAGGTTATGCATTTAACCTTGGAAGTGGAATTATTTCTTGGTGTTCAAAAAAACAACCAGTTGTGGCACTTTCTACCACCGAAGCGGAGTACATCGCAGCATCTCTAGCAGGATGTCAAACTTTATGGCTAAGAGGAATTCTTGAAAATCTAAGCTTCAAGAAAAAAGATCCTACGATCATTTATTGCGACAATAGTTCTACTATCTCTGTCTCAAAGGATCCTATTTTGCATGGAAGAACAAAGCATATTCGTCTATGTTTCCATTTCCTACGAGAACTCGTTCGTGAAGAAGAAGTGAGTCTTGAGTATTGTCGAAGTGAAGAACAAATTGCTGATATCTTCACAAAGCCGCTTGGAGGGACTGCTTTCTCAAGAATTGTTGCTGCATTAGGTGTTCGAAGGAATTTTGGTTTAGGGGAGGAATTGTTGGTGTAAACCAAAATTAAAGAGTCGTGTCTGTTGATGTGAAAAGTCATGTCTATTCGAATGAAGAGTCATGTCTATTCGAATGAAAAGTCATATCTGTTCAGTGAAGAGTCGTGTCCGTTCACTGAAAAGTCGTGTCTATTGAAATGAAGAGTCGTGTCTATTAAGTAAAATTCATGTCTATTGAAGTGAAAGGGTGTCTATTCAAAAAGGTTATGTCCGTTTGTAAGGGTTGTAAACCACTATATATATGTGGTCATTTTGTTGTGTTGTATGCAAGTTGTAGGTAAGACAAAAATCAAGTTAAAAAATTGTCTATTCTCCTCTAAAATTATAATTCTCTTCTACTTTATATTTTAACATAAACTGTATGTCCGATTGACGTGAAATTTGAAATTCTACAGTAATATAACATTGCGGGTCCAATGAAACTGTTTTCATCAAAATCTGAGACCGTGTCAAAAATGGCTATTTTTACACATTAACTAAATATTAAAATATTCAGTTTCTGTAATTTAACTTTTAATTCAATTTTAAAAGTTCTCTAACATCATTCTAATTCAAATAGAATTTAATTCAACTTCATAAATCATTTAAATTCACATTAAATTTAAATTCCAATTATTTCTACAATTTCGAATATTAAATTAACAATTTAATTATCCAAATAAATCATTATATTCAAAATATAAGTTATTCAACTTATAAAATTAACTTTTGAATATTTAAAATCAATTAAATATTCAAATTTCGAATGACTGAAATTCTGGGTCGTTATAACTTTAGTGTTCCTTTCTCTCCATGCTACAATTAGAAATCTCTTTAGAACATAATTCATAACTCTTAGTTTTCCTTACTTACTGTTAATCAGCTTGTGTATCTAGTTCCATTCTTGAGCGTTGTCGGTTTGAACATCTGTTCTTCCGAACTTACTCATGACAGTATGCCGCAACATATTAATGACATCACATTCAAAGAAAAGGTGTTCTACCATTTCTGAGCACTCTTTGCAAAAAGAACATAGAATGTCCATAACCATTCCTTTACATACCAGTTTAGCCTTGGTTAGCAAAGCTCTATTTATTACTTTCGACATCAGCATGTTTTCGTTTGCACTATTATATATATATATATGCCATTTTTTGCCGCTTACAGTTCATGCATTCATCACTTTTGGTGAAGTATTTGTAAATGTCGCCAATTTTAAACCTCTTGCCTTTCTTCCCCCACTGGATTTTATTTTCTGAAATGTTTTATATTTTTACATCTCTCACCAAATTCCATAATGCTTGTATTATCTGATTAGAGGTGGTGGGAAGTATAATGCGCGAACTTAGGATCAAGTTTTTAACTTTAGCATTCATTTTTATCCCTGTTCGATCAATTTCTTAATGAGTGAGCCATCTACGAAGTATTCGGCCTTGCTTAATCCAAGGGTTGTCCCAAAAGAGAACACCAGCATTAGGGCTAATTTTGTTTTGAATCATAGGGAGAACATTTTCCCTGAGATTGAATAGGCATTTCCAAGTCCAGCTAACATTTTGAGGAGGGTTTACTGACCATAAGTTTTTTCCTTGTATCACATAGTTCCTAGACTAGTGCGCCCAGATACTATCTTTTCCATTCAGATAGATATCTAAATGCTTCACAAAGGCTGCTTTATTCTATTGGAGCATGTCGAAGATCCCAATTCCACCTTTTTTAATTTGTTTCATAATCTTTTTGAATGCTATGGGAGCCATGTATCTTCCCACCGTTGCAGTCCACAAGAACTTCATAAAAGCAGTCCTAATCATTTTGATAAGCTTTACTAGCAAGATGAAAGTCCTTTTTCAGTAAACTTGCATTGAGAAAATTACAAATTTAATAAGGGTAACTTTGCCAACTTGACTCAACATTTTGGTCATCTAACAATCCACCTTGGCTGTTATTTTTTCATATATTCACAAGCATTGGCTCATAGTTATCTTTGATGTGGTGAGAGGGAGTTCCAAGTAGGAGATTGTATTTGGATTGCTTCTTAGACCAGTAATTATGTGTATTTCATTGGCTTGCTCCATGCTTGTACCTTCCAGCTTTAACTCAAATTTGTTCAAATTTATTTTTAACCTAGTCATATCATGGAACCACCTAAGGGTGTGAAAATAACATTAATGGTGTTAGTGTATGGCTTGCAAAATATAACCAAGTCATCAGCAAACATTAATGACGTGATTACAGGGTCTGTACACTTGTGGTGAAGTTTGAAGAGGCTATTAGAAACTAGATTGTTAAGAAGATGCGTTAACATCTCCGCAACAATGATGAATAGGTAAGCTGATGTAGGGTCTACTTGTCGTATTCTTGTTTGCTTCCAAAAAATCCAATGCTAGCACCATTAATGTTAATCGAGTATCTGGGTGTAGATATGCATTCATAAATCCATGCAATGAAGTGTTGGGGGGGTGGTTTCATGTAACCCATAATACGTACAATGGAGTCCCACTACAGCATATAAAATGCTTTCATAATATCAAGCTTCAACATTGTTTCAAGCATTGAATTTTTATGCATGTACCCATTTAGCAGTTCATAAGACAACAATACATTATCTAAAATGTTCCTACCAGGAAGAAAAGCAGCTTGATTCCTGGAAAGTATGGCGGCAAAACATTCTTCATTCTAGTAGCAATAATCTTCGTGATGCACTTGTAGATTGTGTTGCAGCAAGAGATAGGACGAAACACATTCACCTCATTGGCATTCTTCAGTTTTGGAATAAGAGCTATGTTTGTTGTGTTGAAAGAATGTATCAATTTTTCCTTTTTGAAGAAGCTCTTGACTGCACAGCAGGCATCATGGCTAACAAGTGTCCAACATCTATAGTAGAAGTGGGCATTCAGACCATCAGGCCCACCAGTAGAATTTTTATCAAGAGAAAACATTGCATGGTGCACTTTTGCATCTGATATCTCATGGCAAAAAGTAAAGTAGTGACATAGCGCATATCTCCTCAACAGATCGCGAACGACCTTTCTCCACCCTAGGTCGCGAAATCAAGGGCCGCTCCTCCTCCTCCGCATGTCGCGCACGAGCTACGAGCAAATCCCTAAGTCGCGATCGGCAGCTAGGTCGCGAGCGAGCTACTGTATGTCGCTTCCCCTCTCCAGAACTACATCGCGGTAAGCATAGATCGTTCCATTCCCCTAGGTCGCGGAAAGCATAGATCGTTCCTTTCCCCTAGGTCGCGGAAAGCATAGATCGGTCCTTATCTTTAGGTCGCGAGCGACCCAATGTCGCAGAACCAAGGTCGCTGCCATGCTCCTCCTTAAATCGCGAGCTGTTTCCTTTAGTTCGCGACGAAGTTATGTTAATGAAATCCAGTAGGTCACGAACGGGCTTCTTAAGTCGCTGTTTGTTTCGTTTTAGGTCGCATGTTTTTTTTTTAGGTTGGCTGGGTGTTTTGAAAATCATTATACTGTTGAGATGTATTTTCTTAAGTCGTGTATGTGTGTTGTAAGCCTATAAATAGGCGGGTTGTGTCATTTGTAAAAAGAAGTTGATTTTTGAATAAAAATTGGTTTGCACTTTGTGCCTCCATTAAAATTGGTAGTTGAGTGTTATCTTCTATCTCCACTTTCGACATTCGAGTGCGCTCGAATCGACAATTGTTGAGACCAATTCACGGAATCAAGTGCGCTTGATCAACATTCGAAGAATTGTAGATCTTCTTTCACGGTATCGTGCGCGATCAACGTGTCGAAGATGGCTAGAATCCGGTATCTTCGTGATCAACGGATTTGGGCATTTGGGTATTCTTCAATTCACCTATTTATCATCGATTCACTGATTATCTCCGCTAATCGTGTGAGATCCTGGACAGATTCGATTTACATCGTCGAATTCGCTTCTTTGGGCTGCATCATTTGGTATCAGAGCTAGATTGCAAGGAGTTTGCATCAATTTGAGATCGGATTTGCAATTGTTGAGAAGTTGGAGTTCATCGTATTCATCGTGAAGTTGCAACAAGTTGGGAGTTTCGATCCATATCGTTTTGGGTCAAAGTTCAGAAAGTGTTTGAATTTTGCTTGTTGGGATTTTTGCGCGGCGAAGTGAAGTTTGAATTTTTTGAAGATTTGTTTGAAGTTCAATCATGCCACCGAGAAGAGCTAACCGTCATCAAAACATTGCAGATGTGTATAGAAGAGAAGATGCTGAACAAATGGAGCAACGAAGTAGTGATAAATTCAATGAAAAGTTCAATGAAGGAATTGGTAGATTGGAGAGGCTCATGATGAATATGAACCCAACTCGACAAAGAACATCACCAATGTCAAATCGGGGTGGAAACAGGTTTTCGCCGTTGGTCTCCGGTGAACGAAGAATATCGCCACAGTCTTATATAGAAAGAAGAGAGCCATCCGTTTCGGGCGAAAGAGATGTGCGTGGAAGTAGAATTGTTGATGGTCGGGATCGACATCGACATATGTCAGATTTGGAAGAAGATAGTGATTATGAAAGTAGATCTTGTCGAAATCATGGCCAAGGGGGAAATCGAGTTAGAGAATATGAAGATGATCGTAGATGGGAATCGGGGATGAAAATGGAAATTCCAGAATTTAAAGGTGGAATGGTTGCGGAAGAATTTTTGGATTGGGTTTCAAATGTTGAGGAAATTTTTGACTTCAAAGAAGTTCCCGAGAATCGCAGAGTTAAGTTGGTTGCTACAAGATTGAGAGGGAGAGCTATGGCATGGTGGCAGCAGACTAAACTTACACGGGGGAGAATGGGGAAGTCAAAGATTGTTACATGGGAGAAGATGAAGAAGTTAATGAAGGCTACATTCTTACCTTACAATTATCAATCACTCATGTATCAGAGGTTGCAGAATCTGAGGCAAGGAGCGAAGACTGTTAATGATTATGCTGATGAATTTTATCAACTGATTGCTCGAAATGACATTATGGAGACGGTGGAACAATTGACTGCTAGGTTTGTTGGGGGTTGAGGATCCAGATCCAGGATATGGTAAATATGTTTGACCCTAGATCTATGGCTGAAGCGCACCAGAAGGCGTTGGCTTGGGAGAAGCAGGGAAGACGAGGAGGTGGTGTGTTTCCAAGTTCCAATACTCAGAGTAAGGGTGCTAGTGGAAGTTCCAATGTTTCTAAAGCTGTCAGTAAACCAGTTGTGAATGAGGTTGCAAAGGCAAAGGTCAACAACAGTTTCAAATGTTATAATTGCCAGGAAGTGGGTCACAAAAGTAATGAATGTCCGAAACCAAAGAGGCGAGCCATGATTGCTGAAGTGGAAGGTGAGGATGTTGATGAAGGTTATTTTAGTCCAGTTGAGGAGGATGAACACGATATCGCGTCGGGAGATGAAGGATATAATATAATGATGAGGAGATCTTGTTTAACACCAAAGCAAGAGGATGAGGATAGTTGGTTGAGGAGTAATATCTTTCAGTCGACATGCACTATACTGGAGAAGGTTTGTAAATTTGTGATTGACGCGGGAAGTTGTGACAATATCATTTCTACCGAAGCTGTGAGAAAGTAGAAGTTGAAGACAGAGAAGCATCCAAATCCTTACAAGCTAGCGTGGTTAAGGAAAGGAGGAGAGGTGAAGGTGGATAGACGAGTTCATGTTCCATTTTCTATTGGGAAGAAGTATAAAGATGAGATCTGGTGTGATGTGGTGGAGATGGATGTTTGTCACTTGCTTTTGGGAAGACCATGGCAGTATGACCGAGCAGTGTAGCATGATAGTCGAACCAATAGCTACAGTTTTATGTTTGAGGGTACTAAGATCATTTTAGTTCCGAAGAAGCGATAGCAAGGAGAGAGCAAGTCAGAAGATATTGAGGAGCTGAAGACTTTGTTGACTTTGAAGGAGTTTATAAAAGAAGTATAGGAGAGTCCAGAGGTGTTCTTGTTGATTGGACATGAAGCTACTGAAGCTGTTGAAATTCCAGAGGGAGTAAAGCCAGTATTGGAGGAGTTCAGAGATGTGTTTCCTGAAGAGTTGCCATAGGAGCTACCACCGTTGAGGAATATTCAACATCAGATGGATCTTTTCCAGGGGCAGTATTACCTCACAGGCCACATTACAGGATGAGTCCTAAGGAGCATGAGGAACTAAGAAGGCAGGTAGAGGAGTTGTTAAAACAAGGGCGTGTTCAGGAGAGTTTGAGTCCTTGTGCAGTGCCAGCCTTATTGGTATCGAAGAAGGATGGGACTTGGCGGATGTGTACGGACAGTCAGGCTCTAAACAAGATCACTGTGAGATACAGGTTTCCTATGCCGAGGTTCGATGATTTGATTGATCAGTTGAGTGGGGCTGTTGTGTTCTTAAAGATTGACTTGAAGAGTGGATACCATCAGATTCGTATTAGACCGGGTGATGAGTGGAAGACTGCTTGTAAAACTAGGGAGGTTCTATATGAATGGATGGTTATGTCGTTTGGCTTGTCAAATGCTCCTAGTACTTTTATGAGAGTGATAAACCAGATTTTCAGACCATTCATTGGAAAGTTTGTAGTAGTTTATTTTGACGATATTTTGATCTATAGTGGGAATATGGAAGAGCATATCCAGCATTTGCGAGAAGTATTGTTTATTCTACGACAGAAGCAATTCTATGCAGCAGCAAAGAAGTGTGTGTTCATGACGCACAGTGTTTTTTTTGGGGATATGTTCTGTCGAAGGAGGTATTCAAGTGGATGAAAGCAAAGTGGAAGCTGTCAGGAGTTGGCCACAACCCAAGACAATTACTGAAGTAAGGAGCTTTCATGGGTTGGTATCTTTTTATCGAAGATTCATTCCACATTTTAGCAGTGTGATGGCACCTGTAACCAATTGCATGAAAGGAAAGAAGTTCATGTGGACAGAGGAAGCAGAGTTAGCTTTTGAGAAGATCAAGACACTTTTGACGTCGGCACCAATTCTAGTTTTGTCGGATTTTCAGATATTGTTCGAGTTACACACTTATGCTTCGAAGGTTGGGATTAGTGGAGTTTTGAGTCAGAATGGAAGACCAGTTGCTTATTTCAGTGAGAAATTGTTTGAAGCCAAGTTGAGATATAGCACCTATGATGTGGAGTTTTACGCGATTGTTCAAGCTGTGAAGCACTGGAGACATTATCTGTTTTAGAAGGAGTTTGTTCTTTATACGGATCATGAAGCTTTGAAAATTTGCAAGGGCAGGACAAAATTTCATCCAGACACGCTTCGTGGGTCGCGTATCTACAGCTGTTTACTTTTTTTGTAAAGCACAAATCAGGGGTGACGGATTGTGTAGCTGATGCCTTGAGCAGGAGGAATCATTTGCTGACGACGATGAAGATTGAAGTGACAGGATTTGAACTATTGCCAGAGTTGTATGAAGAAGATCCTTACTTTACGAAGATTGTTGAGAAAATCAAGGATGGGAGTACTGATGAGTTTGTATTGATAGATGGATTCTTATTCACGGGGAATCGATTGTGCGTACCAGATTACAGCTTGAGAATGAAAATTGTTAAAGAGTTGCATGAAGAAGGACATGTTGGTCGGGATCGCACATTGCAATTGATTTCTCAGACTTATTATTGGCCCTCGATGAAACGGGAACTTGAAAAGTTTGTTCGTAGATGTCATGTTGTCAAGTTTCGAAAGGGACAACTACAAATGCGGGTTTATATATGCCTTTACCTGTTCCTACAAAACCATGGGTGGATGTAAGCATGGATTTTGTGTTGGGCTTACCAAGGACTCAACGGGGAAATGACTCTATATATGTTGTGGTGGACCGTTTCTCAAAGATGGTACATTTTGTTGCTTGTAACAAGACGGCAGATGCAGTCCATGTGGCACAGTGAGAGATCTATCGCTTGCATGGTTTACCAGAATCTATAGTTTCAGACAGGGATACCAGATTTCTAAGTCATTTTTGGCTGAGTTTGTGGAAGATGCTGGGAACGAAGCAGAAATTCAGTAGTGCTTATCATCCACAGACAGATGGATAGACTGAAGTTGTGAACAGATCCCTGAGAAATTTGTTGCGGTGTCTTGTAAAAGATAATCTGAAGAGTTGGGATATAAAGTTATATCAAGCGGAATTTGCATATAATCATGTTGTTAATCGAAGTACTGGTATCAGTCCGTTTCAAGTTGTTTATTCCGCAATTCCAAAGGGACCGTTGAAATTATCAATAGTGCCAATTCAGAAAGGAGTTGTTAAACGAGCTTGTGATTTTGTTGACGAGTTGCAGGAGAGTCATAGAATTGTTCATGAACGATTACTTGCATCAAATGAGAAGTATAAACAACAAGAAGATAAGAAGCGAAGGAGTGTAGGCTTCAAAGAAGGTGATTTGGTTTACGCAGTGTTGACAAAAGATCGTTTTCCAGTGGGAACTTACAACAAGTTGAAAGCTCGAAAATTTGGTCCAGTAGAAATTTTGAAGAAGATCAATGATAATGCATATCGGTTGAAGTTGCCAGAACATATTCACACTGCAGACGTTTTCAACGTTAAGCATTTGATTCCGTACCATGGGGATGAGCTTGTTGAGGTAGAAAGAGGTGCAAATTCGAGGTCGAATTTTTGTCAACAAAGGGAGGATGATGTAGCGCATATCTCCTCAACAGATCGCGAACGACCTTCCTCCACCCTAGGTCGCGAAATCAAGGGTCTCTCCTCCTCCTCTGTATGTCGCGCACGAGCTACAAGCAAATCCCTAAGTCGCGATCGGCAGCTAGGTCGTGAGCGAGCTACTGTATGTCGCTTCCCCTCTCCAGAACTACATCGCAGCAAGCATAGATCGTTCCATTCCCCTAGGTCGCGGAAAGCATAGATCGTTCCTTTCCCCTAGGTCACGGCAAGCGTAGATCGGTCCTTATCTTTAGGTCGCGAGCGACCCAATGTCGCAGATCCAAGGTCGCTGCCATGCTCCTCCTTAAATCATGAGCTGTTTCCTTTAGTTCGCGAACGAAGTTATGTTGATGAAATTCAGTAGGTCACGAACGGGCTTCTTAAGTCGCTGTTTGTTTCGTTTTAGGTCGCGCGTGTTTTTTTTTTAAGGTTGGCTGGGTGTTTTGAAAATCATTATACTGTTGAGATGTATTTTCTTAAGTCGTGTATGTGTGTTGTAAGCCTATAAATAGACGGGTTGTGTCATTTGTAAAAAGTAGTTGATTTTTGAATAAAAATTGGTTTGTGCTTTGTGCCTCCGTTAAAATTGATAGTTGAGTGTTATCTCCTATCTCCACTTTCAACATTCGAGTGCGCTCGAATCGACGATTGTTGAAGCCAATTCACGAAATCAAGTGCGCTTGATCAACGTTCGAAGAATTGTAGATCTTCTTTCACGGTATCGTGCGCGATCAACGTGTCGAAGATTGCTAGAATCCGGTATCTTCGTGATCAACGGATTTGGGCATTTGGGTATTCTTCAATTCACCGATTTATCATCGATTCACTGATTATCTCCGCTAATCGTGTGAGATCCTGGACGGATTCGATTTACATCGTCGAATTCGCTTCTTTGGGCTGCATCATTTGGTATCAGAGCTAGATTGCAAGGAGTTTGCATCAATTGGAGATCGGATTTGCAATTGTTGAGAAGTTGGAGTTCATCGTGTTCATCGTGAAGTTGCAACAAGTTGGGAGTTTCGATCCATATCGTTTAGGGTCAAAGTTCAGAAAGTGTTTGAATTTTGCTTTTTGGGATTTTTGCGCGTCGAAGTGAAGTTTGGATTTTTTGAAGATTTGTTTGAAGTTCAATCATGCCGTCGAGAAGAGCTAACCGTCATCAAAACATTGCAGATGTGTATAGAAGAGAAGATGCTGAACAAATGGAGCAACGAATTAGTGATAAATTCAATGAAAAGTTCGATGAAGGAATTGGTAGATTGGAGAGGCTCGTGATGAATATCAACCCAACTCAACAAAGAACATCACCAGTGTCAAATCGGGGTGGAAACAGGGTTTCGTCGTCGGTCTCGGGTGAACGAAGAATATCGCCACAGTCTTATATAGAAAGAAGAGAGCCATCCGTTTTGGGAGAAAGAGATGTGCGTGGAAGTAGAAATGTTGATGGTCGGGATCGACATCGACATATGTCAGATTTGGAAGAAGATAGTGATTATGAAAGTAGATCTTGTCGAAATCATGGCCAAGGGAGAAATCGAGTTAGAGAATATGAAGATGATCGTAGATGGGAATCGGGGATGAAAATGGAAATTCCAGAATTTAAAGGTGGAATGGTTGCGGAAGAATTTTTGGATTGGGTTTCAAATGTTGAGGAAATTTTTGACTTCAAAGAAGTTCCCGAGAATCGCAGAGTTAAGTTGGTTGCTCGAGATTGAGAGGGAGAGCTATGGCATGGTGGCAGCAGACTAAACTTACACGGGGGAGAATGGGGAAGTCAAAATTGTTACATGGGAGAAGATGAAGAATTTAATGAAGGCTACATTCTTACCTTACAATTATCAATCACTCATGTATCATAGGTTGCAGAATCTGAGGCAAGGAGCGAAGACTATTAATGATTATGCTGATGAATTTTATCAACTGATTGCTCGAAATGACATTATGGAGACGGTGGAACAATTGACTGCTAGGTTTGTTGGGGGTTGAGGATCCAGATCCAGGATATGGTAAATATGTTTGACCCTAGATCTATGGCTGAAGCGCACCAGAAGGCGTTGGCTTGGGAGAAGCGGGGAAGACGAGGAGGTGGTGTGTTTCCAAGTTCCAATACTCAGAGCAAGGGTGCTAGTGGAAGTTCCAATGTTTCTAAAGCTGTCAGTAAACCTGTTGTGAATGAGGTTGCAAAGGCAAAGGTCAACAACAGTTTCAAATGTTATAATTGCCAAGAAGTGGGTCACCAAAGTAATGAATGTCCGAAACCAAAGAGGCGAGCCATGATTGCTAAAGTGGAAGGTGAGGATGTTGATGAAGGTTATTCTAGTCCAGTTGAGGAGGATGAACAGGATATCGCGTCGGGAGATGAAGGATGTAATCTAATGATGAGGAGATCTTATTTAACACCAAAGCAAGAGGATGAGGCTAGTTGGTTAAGGAGTAATATCTTTCAATCGACATGCACTATACTGGAGAAGGTTTGTAAGTTTGTGAATGACGCGGGAAGTTGTGACAATATCATTTCTACCGAAGCTGTGAGAAAGTTGAAGTTGAAGACGAAGAAGCATCCAAATCCTTACAAGCTAGCGTGGTTAAGGAAAGGAGGAGAGGTGAAGGTGGATAGGCGAGTTCATGTTCCATTTTCTATTGGGAAGAAGTATAAAGATGAGATCTGGTGTGATGTGGTGGAGATGGATGTTTTTCACTTGCTTTTGGGAAGACCATGGCAGTATGACCGAGCAGTGTAGCATGATGGTCGAACCAATAGCTACAGTTTTATGTTTGAGGGTACTAAGATCATTTTAGTTCCAAAGAAGCGACAGTAAGGAGAGAGCAAGTCAGAAGAGATTGAGGTGCTGAAGACTTTGTTGACTTTGAAGGAGTTTATAAAAGAAGTATAGGAGAGTCCAGAGGTGTTCTTGTTGATTGGACATGAAAGCTACTGAAGCTGTTGAAATTCCAGAGGGAGTAAAACCAGTATTGGAGGAGTTCAGAGATGTGTTTCCTGAAGAGTTGCCAAAGGAGCTACCACCGTTGACGGATATTCAACATCAGATAGATCTTGTGCCAGGGGCAGTATTACCTCACAGGCCACATTACAGGATGAGTCCTAAGGAGCATGAGGAACTAAGAAGGCAGGTGGAGGAGTTGTTAGAACAAGGGCGTGTTCAGGAGAGTTTGAGTCCTTGTGCAGTGCCATCCTTATTGGTACCGAAGAAGGGTGGGACTTGGCGGATGTGTACGGACAGTCGGGCTCTAAACAAGATCACTGTGAGATACAGGTTTCCTATGCCGAGGTTCGATGATTTGATTGATCAATTGAGTGGGGCTATTGTGTTCTCAAAGATTGACTTGGAGAGTGGATACCATCAGA
The DNA here is from genome assembly GCA_030765085.1 of Allium cepa. Classification (NCBI taxonomy): domain Eukaryota; kingdom Viridiplantae; phylum Streptophyta; class Magnoliopsida; order Asparagales; family Amaryllidaceae; genus Allium; species Allium cepa. The sequence continues at coordinate 558,960,502 of CM060941.1, read as the reverse complement.
TTCGTATTAGACCGGGTGATGAGTGGAAGACTGCTTTTAAAACTAGGAAGGTTCTATACGAATGGCTGGTTATGCCGTTTGGCTTGTCAAATGCTCCTAGTAATTTTATGAGAGTGATGAACCAGATTTTCAGACCATTCATTGGGAAGTTTGTAGTAGTTTACTTTGACGATATTTTGATCTATAGTGGGAATATAGAAGAGCATATCCCGCATTTGCGAGAAGTATTGTTTATTCTACGACAGGAGCAATTCTATGCAACAGCAACGAAGTGTGTGTTCATGACGCACAGTGTTTTGTTTCTGGGATATGTTCTGTCGAAGGAGGGTATTCAAGTGGATGAAAGCAAAGTGGAAGCTGTCCGGAGTTGGCCACAACCCAAGACAATTACTGAAGTAAGGAGCTTTCATGGGTTGGTTTCTTTTTATCGAAGATTCCTTCCACATTTTAGCAGTGTGATGGCACCTGTAACCGATTGCATGAAAGGAAAGAAGTTCATGTGGACAGAGGAAGCAGAGTTAGCTTTTGAGAAGATCAAGACAATTTTGACGTCAGCACCAATTCTAGTTTTGCCGGATTTTCAGATATTGTTCGAGTTACACACTGATGCTTCGAAGGTTGGGATTGGTGGAGTTTTGAGTCAGAATGGAAGACCAGTTGCTTATTTCAGTGAGAAATTGTCTGAAGCCAAGTTGAGATATAGCATCTATGATATGGAGTTTTACGCGATTGTTCAAGCTGTGAAGCACTGGAGACATTAATTGTTTCAGAAGGAGTTTGTTCTTTATACGGATCATGAAGCTTTGAAAATTTGCAAGGGCAGGACAAAATTTTAGCCAGACACGCTTCATGGGTCGCGTATCTACAGCAATTTACTTTTTTTGTAAAGCACAAATCAGGGGTGACGAATTGTGTAGCTGATGCCTTGAGCAGGAGGAATCATTTGCTGATGACGATGAAGATTGAAGTGACAGGATTTGAACTATTTGTAGAGTTGTTTGAAGAAGATCCTTACTTTACGAAGATTGTTGAGAAAGTCAAGGATGGGAGTACTGATGAGATTGTGTTGATAGATGGATTCTTATTTACGGGGAATCGATTGTACGTGCCAGATTGCAGCTTGAGAATGAAAATTGTTAAAGAGTTGCATGAAGAAGGACATGTTGGTCGGGATCGCACATTGCAATTGATTTCTCAGACTTATTATTGGCCCTCGATGAAACGGGAACTTGAAAAGTTTGTTCGTAGATGTCATGTTTGTCAAGTTTCGAAAGGGACAGCTACAAATGCGGGTTTATATATGCCTTTACCTGTTCCTACAAAACCGTGGGTGGATGTAAGCATGGATTTTGTGTTGGGCTTACCAAGGACTCAACGGGGAAATGACTCTATATATGTTGTGGTGGACCGTTTCTCAAAGATGGTACATTTTGTTGCTTATAACAAGACGGCAGATGCAGTCCATGTGGCACAGTAAGAGATCTATCGCTTGCATGGTTTACCAGAATCTATAGTTTTAGACAGGGATACCAGATTTCTAAGTCATTTTTGGCTGAGTTTGTGGAAGATGCTGGGAACGAAGCTGAAATTCGGTAGTGCTTATCATCCACAGACAGATGGATAGACTGAAGTTGTGAACAGATCCCTCGGAAATTTGTTGTGGTGTCTTGTAAAGGATAATCTGAAGAGTTGGGATATAAGTTATATCAAGCGGAATTTGCACATAATCATGTTGTTAATCGAAGTACTGTTATCAGTCTGTTTCAAGTTGTTTATTCCGCAATTCCAAAGGGACCGTTGGAATTATCAACAGTGCCAATTCAGAAAGGAGTTGTTAAACGAGCTTGTGATTTTGTTGACGAGTTGCAGGAGTGTCGTAGAATTGTTCATGAACGATTACTTGCATCAAATGAGAAGTATAAACAATGGGAAGATAAGAAGCGAAGGAGTGTAGGCTTCAAAGAAGGTGATATGGTTTACGCACTGTTGACAAAAGATAGTTTTCCAGTGGGAACTTACAACAAGTTGAAAGCTCGAAAATTTGGTCCAGTAGAAATTTTGAAGAAGATCAATGATAATGCATATCGGTTGAAGTTGCCAGAACATATTCACACTGCAGACGTTTTCAACGTTAAGAATTTGATTCCGTACCATGGGGATGAGCTTGTTGAGGTAGAAAGAGGTGCAAATTCGAGGTCGAATTTTTGTCAACAAAGGGAGGATGATGTAGCGCATATCTCCTCAACAGATTGCGAACGACCTTCCTCCACCCTAGGTCGCGAAATCAAGGGTCTCTCCTCCTCCTCCGTATGTCACGCACGAGCTACGAGCAAATCACTAAGTCGCGATCGGCAGCTAGGTCGCGAGCGAGCTACTGTATGTCGCTTCCCCTCTCCAGAACTACATCGCGGCAAGCATAGATCGTTCCATTCCCCTAGGTCGCGGAAAGCATAGATCGTTCCTTTCCCCTAGGTCACGGCAAGCGTAGATCGGTCCTTATCTTTAGGTCGCGAGCGACCCAATGTCGCAGATCCAAGGTCGCTGCCATGCTCCTCCTTAAATCATGAGCTGTTTCCTTTAGTTCGCGAATGAAGTTATGTTGATGAAATCCAGTAGGTCACGAACGGGCTTCTTAAGTCGCTGTTTGTTTCGTTTTAGGTCGCGTGTGTCTTTTTTAGGTTGGCTGGGTGTTTTGAAAATCATTATACTGTTGAGATGTATTTTCTTAAGTCGTGTATGTGTGTTGTAAGCCTATAAATAGACGGGTTGTGTCATTTGTAAAAAGTAGTTGATTTTTGAATAAAAATTGGTTTGTGCTTTGTGACTTCATTAAAATTGATAGTTGAGTGTTATCTCCTATCTTCACTTTCGACATTCGAGTGCGCTCGAATCGACAATTGTTGAAGCCAATTCACGGAATCAAGTGCGCTTGATCAACGTTCGAAGAATTGTAGATCTTCTTTCACGGTATCATGCGCGATCAACGTGTCGAAGATTGCTAGAATCCGGTATCTTCGTGAGCAATGGATTTGGGCATTTGGGTATTCTTCAATTCACCGATTTATCATCGATTCACTGATTATCTCCGCTAATCGTGTGAGATCCTGGACGGATTCGATTTACATCGTCGAATTCGCTTCTTTGGGCTGCATCAAGTAGTCGCTGTTGCCTAATTTTAGAAGAATTTTAGGATCAATTAAATCTAAATTAGGAACAAATTTTCGTTGTTACCGAACAAGCAGGTGAAGTGTTGGATGAATGCTTATTTGACACCATCTTTTGTTTTCTGCATATCACCGCGCCAACCTAATACAGTGACAATGTTTTCTCTTGAGTGTTTAGCTTTTAAGCTAGCATGAAAATATGCACTGCTTCTATCTCCCTCTCCATTCTAGCCTTCTGCTTTATCATTGCATTTTCTTTGGATAGTGCTTCAGTATATTGCAGGGTTATGTTCGATTCCATACAAGAGAGATTAGCATTATGAACTCCTCCATCATGGTGCGTTGAATCTCTTCCAGCTTTATTTTCCAGTATTCACTTTGTTTGTTACCTCTTCCTAACTTTGTTCTAGACCATCCTCTAAGAGCAGTTTTGGTGTCCTTCAGTTTTTCCTGTAGAATAAACAGTGGATTACCAAGTTTTAGTCTCACCCAGACCTCGCTAACAGCTGTTAAGAAGTCAGCTTCCTTGACCCAAGAATTAAAAATTTTAAAACTAGTTTTTCCTCTCATGTCAGCTCCTCTCAAGTGAATAATTTGTGGAGAGTGATCCCATAGCAATGGAGGAGGGAGAACCGTTATTTATTCTACCAAACAAATATCCAATAAAACTTAATTAGCAGAACAGCATTTTATTCTACTAAACAGATGTTACTGGGTTTCATGTTCAACTGGAGTTACTTAAGGATAGTGACAAAGAAATCCCTTGGATTTAAAACATTCTGTGAAAGAAAGTTGCTTTTTGAAACAAAACCGATCTTTAGAATTAAAGTGGTTTAAAACTTTAAAAAAATTATTTAATAATTAAATCACATTTAAATGTTTTATTTAATAATAATTAAACCTTTAATTTATAATTAAGTAATAATTAACTATTAAATAAAAAATTAAATAATATTATCCTTTAAAAATAAATAATTAAACCATAATTAATCTTTAATTAATTATTAAAAATGTTATCCCACTTTTTGGCAAAGCTGAGATACCCACAAATTAACTGAAAATCGATAATAATAAGTCATGAATATCAACTATGCATTGTGGGATAACCATGGATATCGATGAATTTTGACCAAGTCCGGATCGGGTTGCAATTGATAAGACATGACAAGCAAAGCCATGGAAGCCTGTGTTCCAAATTTCAAGTTAATCCGAGTTCATATGCTCAAGATATGATCGATGCAAGTTGAAGGAAAAAGTCACGTTTTCATATCCATGAGACAGCATTAGCTTCGTATCGATGGAGTCCGTATCCATCATCACGTCTCGATTCGTATCCATCAACTTTGCACCAATCGAGTTCGAATCCATCGAGGAACCACGGCTCGCATCGATCGAGTTTGTATCCATCAACAGGACATACGCTTCGTATCGATCGGCAACGTCTTGTTTCATATCCATCCAGCTAGACACGTTCTGTATCCATGGATGAGCTTCCATTAGAATCCATCGTCTTCGTATCGGTCAGGGATGCAAGTCCTTCATATCCATCTATCTCGAATCCATCAGATGACTTCGCATCCATCGGACGTTGACCCCTTCGTATCCATTAATAAATACTTGTTCGTATCCATCGAGTCAAACATGCCAGAGATGAAGCGTGAGTTATGGATGCGAACGCCGCGAAATGCTCGGAGTGACTCGATCACACCGGAGTGAAAAGCGGATCGACACGAAGAGCGTGCGACACGTCAACCTGCTCACGCGCATTGCCATCGAGTCAAAGTGATCGGTTCGAATGAATGGATTCGAACCAAACAGCCATCGAGCAGACCAATTTCGTATCGACCATATCTCCTAAACCATTGATCCAAATGCAATGAAATTTTCACAGCAGCTTGCATACATGCTAAAGAACCATCCTGCCAAGTTTCAGCTCGATTGGAGCATTTTTTGATCGATACGAAATTGTTTCGTATCGATCACAGATCGAGTCGAAACTTGGTGGGACCGGTCGCGTCGGCCCACTCACGTGCCAGAAGAAGTCTCCCGAAGTTTGAGCGCGATATCAGCCTCCTACGCCTATAAATAGCCCTCTGAAGCCTATAGGAAAGGGGATCTTGGCCGGTTGGACGCCCAGAATCTGCCGGATTCATTTCTACACTTCAATACAACTATTGTACTCGAAATTCTCCATTGCTACTATTGTAATCATCTGTAACCAGCAAGGATAATCAATAAAAGATAAGACTTCAAAGTGGACGTAGGTCAGAGATAGCCGAACCACTATAAATCTTGTGTCTCTGTTCATTATTTCTGAATTGTTGTTTGTTATTTGCTGAGATCTGATATTTGTGCTTGAATATTGCTGATTTGTGTTCATACACTGGTGCTTTCACGGTATTTGGGGTTTGCGACCATTTTTGGCGCAAACACTTTTGTGCTTTCACTGAGAAGAACTAGCACCCGCTACATCGGGTAGAAGTTTAGATTTGAAAAGCTTGAAGCATTCAAACTTAGAGAAAATGACTCGACAAACAAGACAAAGAGCTGAGAGAAGCCAACAAGGAGGAAGCCAGGAGGCATCCTCTGGAACTGCAGAAGGACAAGCTTCGATCTACATCACCCGGGATGAGATGGAGGCTATGGCTAATTTAATGCATGAAAGAATGATGAAAAGCCAACAGGAGATGCTGCAGAATTTCTTCGAACAGATGAGAGCAGCGAACGTGCAGAACCTTGGGCCAACTACAGCGGCTGCAAGTGCAGGACAAGGAGTCAGGATTGCGGAAGCCAATGAAGGTCGGGTTCAAGATCGGAATGCAGGACCCGAACGCAATCAACGAGGACTTGGGGGCAGACCCTCAGGATCAGACACTGGAAGACCCATAGATGAAGCTCAGCGGGCTGGAGTCAACGCTAATGTTACTGAGCCACATGAAGAGTATGTACCAGAGTTCCCTTCGAGACTTGGGGGGAAAGATAGAAACATGACAAGGGGGCAGCCCCCGGATGGAGATGAAAGAATGATTGGTCTAGTGCGACGAATCATGAGAGGAGGATTGTCGAGTGGAGGATTAGAAGAAGTCAGTCGGAGTCCGTTCACTCCGAATATCAGGAATGCAAGGAACCCTCCAAAGTTCAAACTGCCTATGCTGGATCCTTATTACGAGAAGTCAGACCCAACGATGCATATTATTCGATACATCAGGCACATGGTAGTGTTGGGGGCATCCGAGGAAGTGATGGCTCTATGCTTCCCTCTATACTTGTCAGATTTGGTTGCGCTTTGGTTTAGGCAGCTAGAGAACGGATCGATCAGAACATGGGGCGAGCTTGTAGATTGCTTCATGAGACAGTTTAGGATCCACGTGACGTGACCCAAGAGTGTAATGACTTTAGCTTCAATAAAGCAAAGGACCGGAGAGTCCATAAAAGATTTCTTAGTGTGATTCAATGCAACGGTGGCTTTTATAGATCGTCCGGATCCATCGATGATTTTGATGGCGACGGTGGCAGGAGTTGGGGAAGGCACTGAATTCAAAGATTCTTTGGCAAGAGATCTACCACAAGATCCTGGAGAATTTTATTATGAAGCTGAAAGATTCATTCGGCTGGAAGAATCACGAGCCGAAAGGCGAGAAATAAATGTTGTGCAGGGCGAAGGAACCGCCGGGGAACAGTACGGAACGGACAAAGGAAAGAGAAAGCAGGACGATAGACGTGATGGTCCTGATAAACGGAAAAAATTCCGAGAACCCAAATTCAGACAATACACGGATCTGACGGCAAGTCTGGAAAGGATTTACACTGAAACACGCGGGCAACTCCCCTATCGAAAACCACCCAGTAGAGATCCCACTGAGCGGGAGCGTAGAACCGGAAAATATTGCCTATTCCACGAGCTGGATGCGCACACTACCGATGAATGCCGTAACCTAAAAGATGAGGTGGAAGAACATGCCAGGAGTGGTAGATTGCCACAGTATATCAGAGAACGAACGGCGGCCGTAAGACCTGAACAACTGTCGCCTCCACCTAACAGAACTGATCCTGGATCGGGATCACGACTCGTCATCAATTGATTATGATGGCAAGGTCCAAGTTCGGGATTAGGACTTTGGTCAATTTGATTTATTAGATTTGATTTCAAAATAAAATGGCTATTCCACTCACTCATGTACGGGAACCGGAGAGATCCCTAGGCATGCTCTGAGATGGAGATAGACCGATCTGCCCGGAGAGGCAATGTTTAGTTTTTTGAGATTGAACATCTAGGACTTGAATTTAATAAATAAACTTGAATTTCTTGAAATAAACCTTTGACCGAATATTTAAAGGATGAATATTAAAAACTAACATGAAAATGATCGCTTTACGACCCTACTCGGAGAGGCGGGGTCTGTAGTGCAAGAAGTGAGTTGCTTGGCTGGAGAGCGACGGGATCGACTCACTTAACGTCGTTTCCCAATCACCGGAGAGTGATTGGATCAGGATTCGATAAGAGCCTGGAGAGGCTGTGATCGGCCCCCGATTTAGGCCATGACATCACTTAATGTTCAGATATACTGAACCGGAGTGCAAGAAGTGAGTTGCTTCGCCAGAGAGCGACAGGATCGACTCACTTAACGATGCCTCCCCTTCACCAGAGAGTGACAGGATGGGATCCAGCAAGAGCCCGGAGAGACTATGATCGGTTTAGAACAACCAAGACATCGCTATATGCCCTAGCCGAGGCCGGAGTGCAAAGGATAGAGTGCAACGCCGGAGTGCAATGACATCTTTCTATTCAATCGTCAAGTCTGGAATTGGCTTGGCAAGGGTCTGAAGTGACCACTGATAGTCCGGAGAGACTGTATAATTTCATTCTTAACTTCCACCGGAAGAAATGGATAAGATTTGGCTTCGAATGGCCATGAACTTGATTGAAAATGCTATAAACTCTAAATAAAACGTGAACTCACTGCGTTCGATTTGAGACTGATCAAAACACACCTTTTACCAAAAGCCATGTTTTGGGGGGCAAAGTGTTATCCCACTTTGTGGCAAAGCTGAGATACCCACAAATTAACTGAAAATCGATAATAACAAGTCATGAATATCAACTATGCATTGTAGGATAACCATGGATATCGATGAATTTTTACTGAGTCCAGATCGGCTGCAATTGATAAGACATGACAAGCAAAGCCATGGAAGCCTGTGTTCCAAATTTTAAGTTAATCCGAGTTCATATGCTCAAGATATGATTGATGCAAGTTGAAGGAAAAAGTCATGTTTTCGTATCCATGAGACAGCATTAGCTTCGTATCGATGGAGTCCGTATCCATTATCACGTCTCCATTCGTATCCATCAACTTCGCACCGATCGAGTTCGAATCCATCGAGAAACCTCGGCTCGCATCGATCGAGTTCGTATCCATCAACAGGACATGCGCTTCGTATCGATCGGCAACGTCCTGTTTCGTATCCATCCAGCTAGACACGTTCTGTATCCATGGATGAGCTTCCATTCGAATCCATCGTCTTCGTATCGGTCAGGGATGCAAGTCCTTCGTATCCATCTGTCTCGAATCCATCATATGACTTCGCATCCATCGGACGTTGACCCTTTCGTATCCATTAATAAATACTTGTTTGTATCCATCGAGTCAAACATGCCAGAGATGACGCGTGAGTTATGGATACGAACGCGGCAAAATGCTCGGAGTGACTCGATCAAACCGGAATGAAAAGCATATCGACATGAAGAGCGCGCGCCACGTCAACCTGCTCACGCGCATTGCCATCGAGTCGAAGTGATCGTTTCGAATGAATGGATTTGAAACAAACAGCCATCGAGCAGACCAATTTCGTATCGACCATATCTCCTAAACCATTGATCCAAATGCAATGAAATTTTCATAGCAGCTTGCATACATGCTAAAGAACCATCCTGCCAAGTTTCAGCTCGATTAGAGCATTTTTTGATCGATACGGAATTGTTTCGTATCGATCACAGATCGAGTCGAAACTTGGTGGGGTCGATCGCGTGGGCCCACTCACGTGCCAGAAGAAGCCTTCCGAAGTTTGAGCACGATATCAGCCTCCTACGCCTATAAATAGCCCTCTAAAGCCTATAGGAAAGGGGATCTTGGCCGACTGGACGCCCAGACTCTACCGGATTCATTTCTACACTTCAATACAACTATTGTACTCGAAATTCTACATTGCTACTGCTGTAATCATCTGTAACCAGCAAGGATAATTAATAAAAGATAAGACTTCGAAGTGGACGTAGGCCGGAGATAGCCGAACCACTATAAATCTTGTGTCTCTGTTCATTATTTCTGAATTGCTGTTTGTTATTTGCTGAGATTTGATATTTGTGCTTGAATATTGCTGATTTGTGTTCATACACTGGCGCTTTCACGGTATTTGGGGGTTTGTGACCATTTTTGGCGCAAACAAAAAATAATTTAAACCCATAATTAATAATTAAATATTAATTAATCTCAATTAATTAATTAAATATTCCTTAATTAAACTTAAATAATAAACTAAAACTTCATTTAAAATAATAAATCATAAATAAGTTTTAATTAAACCTTAGCTTAAACTAAACGTGATTAGTAATTAATTCATAATTAATCTCTTTTATAAATAAATGATTAAATAATAACTAATCACTAACTATTAATTAAATAATAATTAACTTAAATTAATTAATTAATTATAATTAACTTAAACGATAGACACTTAGGTGTTGGTTACCTTTAAAAACTAATGATTAAGTACAAATTATCTTAATTAATTTAATATCATTAAAATAAATTAATACATAATTAATTAAATAATTACTTTTTAAATACTTAACTAAAGTTTTTAAAAACATTTTGTAAAAAGAATACTTAAGTAAAAATATTTTTTTGAGATCATCCAAAACTAGTTCATTTTACGAGCTTCACTTATAGCGACTATCGCTATATGACCCGAAATTTAAAAACTTGATTTTTATATTAAACAGTTTCTAAATGCTTAACTTTTATAATTTAACCACTTTATAATGAAAGATTTAGGAAATCAAAGCAAGGTTTGAAAACTTTATAAAGCATTTCAAGAAAGTGAAGTTAGAAGACAATTTTTTAACAATCCAAAGGGTCTTGATGTCGCAAACTAACCACTTCAACATACTAACTTTTTCTTTAACATACATCGACATATGCATGCATACACCATATATATAGAACCCATCACAACATTTAATTAGTAAAGATCTTAACTTCCCTACCTTACTAACTTTTACTTCACTTTCTAAGCTAAGAATCAACATTACATATACATATACATAAGCCATATACACATTATTGATTTCAACCAACATCCAACCAAATAACAACCAAGATAATATTATGCTAATGTTTAAAATCTTTATTAAAAGATGTGAGCTTTAACTCACCAAAATCTACCGAAGGCTTACTAATTAGACCCGATCTTCCACTAGCACTTGAATTCAACCAAGATCTTAGCTCTTACTTTGCAAAATGAAAGTTTTTGAACTAAGAGAGGGAACTTTTATTTGGCCAAGAGGGGTACATGGCTCGGCTATGGTTGTGAGAGGTGCTTTTGAGCTTGTTTGAAAAGAGAAGATATAAAAAAGGAAGGAAGGGGTTTCTAAACAAAGTGTTATGGATTTTTATAATGAAAAAGAGTTAGATTTTGAATTTAGACTTTGGAGGTGGCCATGGAAATGCATACATGAAGACTTGGAGAAAAATTTGCAAGGTGAGAATGAAATGAAAAATGGAAAAATGTTAGGAAATTGGTTTATATACTAAGTGCAAAAATTAAATTACTAAACTACCCTTATGTACTTTACCCACCACAAGTTCATGCCACCTCACCATGCTTGTCCAGCTCCTTACCAACATGTTCCAACAAGTATTTAATACCATATGTACTTATGTTTAATAAGATATGACGCTTACTTTTTAAATTTTATTTTATATTTCATAAAATGTCACATCTTACTTTAATAAACTTAAGTAAATGTATATATATCCAAACATATCCTAACTTATTTTGTAAATGAATGTCTATATCATAGAGTTCAAAATGTTACCAACGACTTTTAGCCGACAAAAAGTCGAAAATTCAGAAAACGAATTCCGGTCACATTTTCGATTTTTCTTCGAACTATATATTATTATAAACAAATTTTAAAAAATATTTTACCAACATCATCCATTATTAAAAATAGTTTTATTTTAATTATAAAACCTATTGTTTGAATATTTAAAATTAATTAAATATTCCTAAATCAAAGAGGTGAACTTCCGGGTTGTTATAGATTTTATAGTATATTTTGATTTTTTTTCTATTTTGTTTGCAATCATCCTCTGGTGATACTTTAGTAATACCCTTTCTAAGAAGCACTCGTTATGTATTTCATTTTTTTATTTGATACTTTTTTGTTCGGTAATATTTGTTGACACATTTGCCTTTTGTTAACAGAGTGGGTATAAATTTAGTATAAGGTATATGCTTATTTTCTCCTTAGTTTTGGAGCTCGAATTCTCTTTCTTCCCATGTTTATCCTTAATTATATGTTGATAGAAAAGGATTGGGTTCATTTACAGGGTAAATAGATAATTCAACATTCTCAACCACGTTCAATTTCAGGAAATAAAAATATACGATGTTAAAACATAACAATTATATTGAATTGTTTTTCAATATAGAACTTCTAAGGAGTACGAGCAAGGGGCTAGATGCTGCAAAGAGAAATATAAGAAATGTAAAGAATCTTTTACGCCCTTGTTTAGCTTGTCGAAATCTTAGTATCGACATCATGATGACATTATCGTTGAACATTTGATTTTAAAGGGGATGGATCCTAAGTACAAGAGCAACAATAAGTGGTATCATCATGGCGAACAATTAAATATGGGCATAGAAATGAAGTTGGACAATACAAGTGACCTACGTAAAGCCATTCATTTTGAAGGTAAAGATTTTTTGAAGCATACTTATTTTACTAATGATAAAGAAAATGAGGATGTTTGAAAATGGAAGGATGATTTACTTAAGAATTTGGAAGATGCAAAAACCCCTTGTATCCTGATTGTGTAGATCAAACTAAGCTATCTGCCATCACTACTTTATATAATCTTAGTTGTGAGGTTAGATTATCCGATAATAGTTTTGATAATCTTTTGAATGTGCTAAAGTTGTTGTTGCTAAAGAATAATGTACTTCCTAAGACTTTGTATAATGTATAAAAAAATTCTTAAAGTATTTGACATGGGGTTTGAGAAGAATCGTGCTTGTAAGAATGGTAGTTGTCTTTTTAGAAAGAGTTTCTTTGGAAAGTTGTCCGAAATGTAACTCTTTGAGATGGAAGATAAATGAGGACACTAAAGAGATTATACGAGGTGTTCCAGTTAAAGTGTTATGATACTTTTCAATTATTCCAAGATTTTAGGGGAATGTATAAAGATGGCAGAAGACCTAATTAAGGTGGAATTTCAACAATAAAAGAAATGATTGAAAAATGCATCATCCCATTGATTCTGTAATATGGAATCTAGTGGATGAGAGTTGGAAATCATTTTCATCCGATCCATACAATCTCAGGCTTGGTCTTGCTATAGATGGTGTCAATCCATTTTCCTTGTTGAGCTCCAAATATAGTTGTTGGCCAGTAGTGCTCGTGAGATATAATATCTCGCCTATGTTATGTATGAAAAAAGAAAATATTATGCTAACATTATTAATTCTTGGTCCAAAGCAACCCGGAAATGATATTGACGTATATTTGGCGCCATTGATAGAAGACTTAAATTATTTATGTAATAATGGAATTGACATATATGATGCATTCAGTAGATCGGTTTTTAATTTAAAAGCAATTTTACTATGGACAATAAATGACTTTCCAGCCTATGGAAATCTTGTAAGATGTTGTGTAAAAGGCGAAAAAGCTCATCCAATATGCGGTGCCAATACTCATCATCGGTGGTTGAATCGTTGTCGGGAAAATGTTTATATGGGACATAGAAGATTTCTAGATCCTTCACATCCATAAAGGAAACTATAAACTTGGTTTGATAACACGGTAGAGGAAGATAAAATACCGAGAATTCTAACGGGAAGAAGTATTTCTGTTATTTAGAAGGGTTTTCCATATATTTTTGGAAAAGATAAGAATGAAGAAACAAAAAGGAGGAAGAGTAAGAAGATAAAAAGCAAAAAGAGGAGAGGAACCACAATAGAAAAGATGAAGATGATGGAAAAAGAGCTATTAAAGTGAAAAAAAATACCAATCTTCTTTGATTAACCATATTGGTAGGTTAGTATTAAAATTATATTTTTTTTCATTGACCTAACAATAAAAAAGTAAATAAAGTGTTATATTATTGGCATTTGTAAGAACTTTCCTTGCGACATAATTTAGATGTAATGCATATTGAGAAAAATGTCGCTGAAAGCCCACTAAGCACGATATTGCATGACAGTAAATCAAAAGATGGAATTAGTTCTTGGAAGGATTTAGGGGATTCAGGGATTTGATAAAGTCTTTATGCATAACCTCATGGGAATAGAACATATCTACCACCGACTCCATATACATTGTCATTGTTCGAAAAAAATTGTAAAAGGTTACATGATTTTAAAGGTCCTGATGGTTATTGCTCAAATTTCAAAAGATTTGTACCAATAAAAAAATTGCAAAGTTAGTGTTTTGGAGTCTCATGATTATCATGTCCTAATGCAATAATTTTTATCTGTTGCAGTTAGAGATTTTTACCAAAGAAAGTCAGAACAATAATAATTCGTTTATGTTCATTTTTCGATATGTCAACGTGCTCTTGAAAGGGAGATGTTGCGACAACTTGATGATGAGATTATTTAAATTTTGTGTGAACTCGAATGATATTATCCATGTTTCATTTCTGATATAACGGTACATTTGAAAATTCATCTTGGAAGAGAAGTGCAATTGTATGGTCTGGTTCATTTTCGTTAGATATACCCAGTTGAAATGTATATAAGAACGCTTAAAGATTATATAAGGAATTATGCACGACCTGAAGGGTGTGTTGCATAATCTTATCTTACAGAAGAATCGATGAGATTTTTTTAGTGAATTTCTATAAAGGAAAGTACAAATGGACGACAAAAAAGTCCAAAATGAATTATGAAAACAATGTGATACTCGAAGGACGTCCAACTTTAAAACCAAAGATAATTACATTGTCAGCCAATGAAAGAGATATTGCTCATTTGGTTATACTAAAGAATATGGCTATGGTGGAACCATATTTAGAATAAATACACATTATATTTTTCTATAATTTTTAATCAATTTTTAATGTTGAATGTGGGTAAAAATATTTGAACACCAGTAAGCATTTGGAGGAGTTACAAAATTTTGATAAGCATTTGGAAAAAAATGCGACATTACTTTGAAAAAATATATTGATAGTTTAATTTTCATTTATCCTTTCATTGACGAAAGAAGATTTTTTTAATTCAAAATTTACATACAATGACTTGTTTACATATATCTATTCACTCAACAAATGATGAAATACTAAAATGGATTTCCTTTTGGCCAAGTGGAAATGCATTGTCCTATAGAGGATATATGATAATGGACAACATTTTCATATAAAAGAAGTTGAATTGGGAACCCAAAATTATAGGGTGATTTATGATGTGGCTACCATGTATAGGGCAGGTGCAAAAGATATTTCTCAAAGAGTTGATGTGGTCACTTATTATGGAGTGGTGACGGGCATAAACTTGTTAGACTATCATGTTTTTCATATTTTCGTATTTAAGTATCACTAGGCAAATATTGGAAATGGAGTGAAGGACGAAGATAGATTCACTCTTGTCAATTTACAACAAAATCAATCTTCATTTGTAAAAGATCCATATATCCTTGCATCGCACGTGAAACAAGTTTTTCATTCAAGGGAGAATGATCATTCTAATTGGTATGTTGAAATGAAAGCACCACGAAGAGGTTGTCATGAATTAGAGATAGATAATCATGTTATGGAAGCTAGATTTATTAGGAAAGATTGTGAAGAAACCGACATGGATATTGATTCCGCAAAGAATGTTAACTATGTTAGCGAAGATTATGAAAGCATATTTGAGTTGATTTCCATTCTTACTTGCTTTTATGGTTTGTTTATTTGATTTAGAATTTAGTAACATTCTGAGTGTTAGCTTTTTAAGTTTATTTTTCCTAGTACCCTTAAAAACATTTACATAAGAATGTCTGAAGTAAAAAATTTCTATGGTTTCTGATTTACTCATGATGAATCAGTGTTAGCTTTTTAACTTTATTTGCTAGTACTCTTAGAAATATACGGACATTGAGACTCACTATGTCTATTCGTAATGAATATGATTGCCGACGGAGCAGCTGCTAGACCATTTCTAACTCATCATTATGATTCGAATATGAAAGTATTCATGCGTATTACCCTTGAGCTTTACCTTAAGGAGTTACATGGTATTTGAGTTTAACATTGGTTTGCTTCTATACATGCGTATTTGAGATTGAAATTATACATGGTTTGCCATTAGTATACCGTTCTAAGTTCAATTTGACATTTCATTAGCTGTAATTTTATTTGTGTGGATTATGTTTGTTTAAATGATTTTGTTTTGGTCCATAGGAGACTGACACTCGTTTTTCCTTTTCTTTTAAATTGTGATTGAATCTTCATCTTTCAAATCTTAATATTTTATAAAAAGAATATACTGTAGTTGGATCATGGTCTTTTTTCTTATTTACGTAATAGCAACGAATATAAATATGTACTAAATTTTTTCTTACCAAATCAATTCTTGGTTAAAAAGCAAACTTTTAATGAATATATATTTCTCTACACTTTGAATTATAAGACTTTAGTTGTTCATATTTTTTCATTTTCGCTCAAGTAATTTTGAAAAGCTGATTTATACTTCATGTGTCATCTATCAAAAATGTACGAATGGCAGAAAACATTGCAACTTAAAGCTACATCTTTTACCAGTGTATAAATTTGCATACATTATACATCATACCTCTAAATATTAAAACAACAATAGATTACAAGGTATGTTATCTTCCACTTGAAAGTTAAATCATTTATTTCCAGATTCTGGTTCATAAAGTTAAATATCTATCATAATCTGATTTGTACTTGATATATTATCTATTTTATGATACTGTAATGCAAACAGTTATGGTACTTGATTTTTATGGATTATGGCTTTTCTATTTTTTAAGGATTAACAAATTCATTATTTTCCTCCCTTTTTAGCCTACAGACTGCAAATTCAAAAACAACTAATAAATGCAAGTTGGTGGATTTATTGGAAAAGGGGAAAGTAGTTGCTTCAGGACACGTGGAGTCAACTGATCCCAATGCAAAGGTCCATTTCAGACCACTAGGATACAATGCAGTTAAAGAGCGGATAGAGACCGTAAAAGAGCCAAGCGAAGAGCTATGGAGACAAACATCTGAACTACCATACATGGAAGATGCCTTCTCTTCTGTTAAACTTGGCCTGCTATGTATGTCGTAATGGAATCAATTTTCAGTAACTCTTTACTGTTTCATTTTTGTTTTTTGTTAGTTTTACGTCATGGATGCATTGATGTCTGAAATCTAAAATTGATTAATAAAATTAACAATGTTTAGTTAGTAACCAACATAATCTACACTGCAGGTTACTGATATAATTGATTAATAAAATTTATAAACTAATAATGAGTAAAAAGATGAACCTTTGGAATTTAAAAAGATAGGAAAGTCTGAAATCTAAAAGATAGAAACTGTATATTCATCTTCTCTATGAACGTTTGATAAATTAACATAATCGATAAAGCAATAATATTTGGATTCAGCTTTCACCAGTGATTCATAAAGCAGACATCCTATTACAGGAGACATCGAGCACACATAAGATCCCAATTATGCAAAAATAATACAAATAATAAATAAATAAATAAATAAATAAGAAAATAAGAAAATTAGTAAAATTTATAATCTTTTTATAAATTTAAAACAACATTTATTATCCTAAAAGATAGTTAATCAAATATATAATCTTTAATTTCTTTTATAAATTTTAAACAACACTTATCATTTATTTCCAAATCCTAAAAAATACTTGAAATATGGTTTAAACAACTTTCAAAGTGCAAAAACATGACTCAACATTCATTTGTAAAAATACAAGAATAAGTTCAATACACAAGGGTTTAAGGTGATGATATCTCATATGTAATGGTATAACGATAATCATTGTAACGACACTTGCTCAAATTAAACAATATGTCACAAATATTTCAACCAAACATCAATACAAGAAATATAAGAATATAAGTAAGATGTATATAATAGTAGGTTAATAATAGTGAGAAACCCCTTTAGTTTCTTGGACGACTTGCAAACTGAACAATTCGAGCTGACAATAAACCACACATGTCCAATCCAAATTGAACGGAAAGACAGATAGTTATGGGAAAGAAAGAAGAAAGAAGGAGAGAAAAGAAGAAAACGAACTAAAACAACAGTGAATCTCACAATCGCAGTGGAACAACATATAATATAATATCAATGACCTTTAAAAACGAGAAACTGTAATATAATTTACATACATCTATCAGAGTAAACATCGATCACTAATCATCAATTGGACGGTTATAATTATTTAACCTTACAAATGCTGATAATTTAAACAACAATGCAGCTGAATATAAACATATACGTGAATACGACCAGAAAACTTCCTGCTTGTCTGCTGAAGCTCCAAAGAATCCAAATCTAAATCTGTAAATATGCTCGGTCTGGCCCGAGCGTTGAAAGGGAAGAATGTCCGGATCAGTCTGGTAAACCACAATGAGAGAACACATCTCAACTGAATTTTAAAGTTATGAAAACTTTTCTTTGTCAAACAAAAGTACTCATAAGACCACACCGCACGTAAACGCGGATGAGTTTTTACCTTACGATAAACAAAACATTTCATATCAAATCCCCTTATATTATACTAGTGTTTAGTATACAAATAATATTAAAATATCTTAAATTGTTACATTGGTTAAATTTGACGGCATAATAGGTTTACAGATAAAATGGCAGGCACGTATTGGAGAATGGGTTTCCATACAATGGTAGGTAAGGGACTACCTTCTCTATAGTACATCTCTAGAAGAATGTACCGAGGATATACAAAAAATCATCTGCATCTGGCAAGACCGGTCTATCTATTTTTGGCACTCATACATTGCCTGAATAAAAACCGAATATGTCATCACCTCGGTCGTTACCAACCTATCCAAGACGTCTCCTAGCATACATCACATATGCAATATATAGAGGTTTATCTACAAAGGTGATTATCATACACTAATGGTTGTGAACCACATAGCCTTACGGCGTACCCTGTATAAGCCATTACAGGGAGATAAGGCTTAAGGTAACGTTTACCTTTCACATAGCATATTCCACTTTGAATGCCGCATTTTCATTTCTATAATCACACAACTGATTCTACAAACGTATAACTCTTGAGCTCGTACGTCTTTAGAAACGGTGTTCATCTAAGAGAAGTTGCCTTCTCCGCCACCAAATGGATTATATGTTCATAGAGATCAATCAATGTAATTAGAAATGCAATATCAAACATTTGTCCATACAATTTGTCCAGGAACAGATCAAACTGAAGGCACTCTCCTACCACATCCTGTCAAGAATTACCCTTAGAATTAGTAGCGAGAAGTCCTTGCATATCGTAGATTTCCATAACGAAGCATTATTGGCACCATATATATATATAATACGCATCGCGGGTCTAATGGCAAGTAGCCCTGCACCACGGAGATCTCCATCTCCAAATCATTATCATAAACCTACACTTTCAAATGCATATATTAGTCCAAAGTGGTTCTTGGATAAATCTGACGCCCGTCTCCCTGGACCAACAACGATAAAGAGGCCATCAACCACATACAGAAATAAGTCTCATAGACTTATCACGTTTCCAACTCTCAACTTGTTATCCTTCAGCCAGGAATGAAACCCGATAGATTAGAGTACCAGTCACTCCGCACAATTCGAATCAACATTCTTAATCCAAATGATAGTCAAGCCTACTTAGTCGACTTCGTGACAAGTGTACAACCAATCAGTTTCCGCATTAAATCAAGGAACCAAAAATGGCCAAATTTGATGGTCAATTATTTAACTATCAAAGCAACAAACAATATCTTGCACATAAGCAATTGCAAGGCCCATTCGATTAATCTTCTATTAATTAAATCAATTTCCAAATATTTACTTCAAATTATTTTTAAAAGATATATCCTCAAAACTATTTCAATCCTTTGATAATGAAAAACATTTCCATATACTTATATCAATGGTATAAGTATATTTAATAACACTGCCAATTTGGAGACATGCCAAATAGACTTCTATAACCGTACAACTTCAAAGTTCCTAGGCAACGGATGTTAAGTATAAGAAGCAATGCTTCATATACCACCAAGCCTTTAGTACGATCATAAAAACCAATTCATGTACTTCACAACGGAAGGTCAAAACATAATTTATTGGGTCAAAATAAATGTTGCGTAAAACATCGTTACAACAACCCAAAAACACTAGTTTAGGAATTTGATTACATATATATATATATATCGCATATACTGTATAAAATATTTCCTTTCGAAAATCATTTACTATAACAATAGTTTTATAGTACATGCATACCATACTTCACCAAAAACGTCCATTACAAAAAAAAAGTTGAAATCCATGTTTTCGATACTTAACACATTTTAAGTCACCTTTCAAAACCATTTAAACTCCACTTGAAATTATTACTTTCAAAACTTGTACTTTTAAATACTGTCACTCTAAAAACCATTAACTCCATCAAAAGTATTGCTTTCAAAACATTCATTTAAAAAATTATTTCACTCTTAAAAACTTGAATGCATTTCTTTTATATAAGAATTCGTATTTAAATCTCAACATAAATCATTTCATATCTATAAAACTATGTTTATAAATCTCCTTTTTACTTAAAATATCTATATTTATAAAATTCTATTTATAAATCATTCTTTTATAAAAACTCATTTTACTATCAAAATCCACTTATAAATCCATTTCTTTATAAATCTAATTTATTCATAAAATCCATTTATAAATCCATTTGCCAAATAAATTTCAAATCCATTTACAAAATATTTAAAAATTAGCATTATAAATCTGTTTCATTATTTATAAAATATCACTTTTATATATCCTTCATATAAACTTGTTCCAAAATCTCTATTTAAAAATAAATCACAAAATTATGCTTTTGTAACATTAAAAATCATACCTTTTATTTGATTAAAAATAAATTCATTCCTATCAATAATTTAAAAATTATAAAAACACATACTTCCAAATCACTTTGAAATCATTTCAATTCAAAATCACTATTTTTTTAGTATTTCAAAGGGGGAATTAATTTAAAGGATAAAGATTTGTATATTTTTTGCCTCAAGGACACGACCTCAATATTTTTATCACAAGGACAAACATTCTTCTAAAAATTATTCATAAGGACAAACATTTTTCAAAATTATTCATAAGGACAACAAAACATCTACCGAGCTAAAAAAATGATACCTAAAAACTGCTACCGGTAACTACAAACTGATACCTAAAAACTGCTATTAATAACTAAAAACTGATACCTACAGAAAGTTGTCCTTCAGGATAAAATATTGAAGGTCTGTCCTTGAGGCTAAAAAGCTGTGAAATTTTGTCCTTGACAATAATTTCCTGTATTTCAAAATACTAAAAAAAATATGGTTCTATGCTACTATAGCACTAAATAAGCAAAAACATATCCATATCATCAAATATGGCATCCAACACATCATATATCAAAATATACAAAAAGTAAAATCAACTATGTAAGGAATTTTGTTGTATCCCTCCAACCTGTCATCCGGCATCACATACAGTATATAACCAATAATATAAATCAACCACTTCGAGGTGAGATCGTATACAAAGGGTCATCCCCTCGTATACGGGAATTTAATAGGGCCTCATCTGCTCCAGGGATAAGAATATATCCAAACCAAGTAATAAATGTAGTAAATCATCCAATCAAGCAACAAACAACATAAATAAAATTATCCACACTTATATAAAAATATAAGTGGGCCAGAGAGGTGAGTTTAATCACAGAAATTCCAAAAATCGCCCAATGCGCTACGGTTTGATTAAAATTGAATAGATGTTTAATTTTAACCCAAATTTCTACTAACTCCAAATCCATCAAACTCCATATCGTAATACTCGCTGATCCAAATGCAAATCAACTTGTCACATTCAATTTGGACCTCGTACGAAAAAATTATGAATTTATAACGATTGAAAAATTAAATTATAACTAACCTTTTGATTAAAAAAACTTTTAAAATTAATTACCATCCCTCTAAAGCTCTCATTCATCCTCGCGTTGCACGCACGCGAGCCCCAAACAAGAAAATCACGACCACGATTCGATCCTCGCCGTCGCTGTCGGCTTTGTCTGTCGTTCGCGCGAACCATGCCACCGCACGCGACGCAAAAACCGAACCCACCTGCATCACTAACACAGCCTATTTTTTCCCTCTACACGATGATTGACGACGATCCAATAGTAGAATAGGTTTACCTCGCTGAGCTCTTTGAGTTTGTAGTTGAAGTCGTCGGCCAATTTGGCCTTTAGAGGCTCCATTGGTTGTTGATCGTTGGATGGAGCTATTGTTTTAATGGCGGCCGAAATTTGCCTTTAAGCCTAGGTTGCAAATGAAGAAAGTTGATTACAGAAAATTTTCAAGGAACTATTCACTCGCTAAAGTTTCAAACATCGAATGAGGCATGCCGCCAGACGTTCTACATGTTATACCCTTATTCCAAACACAGTGGAATATATATCGGAATGCAATTACATCGTATATAGAAGTTAGTTTTCTCAATTTGAATTTTACTAATTTAAATTTCTTCAATTTATTTTTACGCGTTTCGAGCTCGCACGACCAAATGATACAAACGACTACCATGAAATTTGACGGCATATTACAATTAACTATAACGGATTCAATGAAACTAGTTTTGTCGAAATCTAAGACAGTGCCTCAGAAGGTTATTTTCACACATTAATTAAAACGAATTATTATAAAAATCAAATTAATCACTTTTAAATCTAAATTAATAGTTTACTATCTCCATTCTTAATCATATAGATTTTAATTCACTTTCAAAATCAATTTCATTCACACTAAATTTGAGATTCGATTATTTAAAAAATTCCAAATATTAAATTTAACAATTAAATTATAAAATAAATAGTTATATTTGAAACTTAAGTTATTTAACTTAAAAACGCAACGAGCCACAAATTTTAAAATTTTAATCGTGTAATTAACTAAAATTTTCTTGAAAATAAACAAATAAAATTTAGCAATGAAAATTAGATATTTGATATGTGTCTATTTTAGCATAGCAAGCAGCAAATTTTTATTGGAAAAGATGAAAGTTTGTTTGGTTGTGAAATTTCAATTTAAAATTTAAAATCGGTTAAATTGATGAAAACAAAATATTTTTGAAACCTAAATATTTATATATAATAAAAATATAAATCATTTTTTGAGTGAGACATCTTACTTCGTTTCGCCAAATATGGACTACTCAAGCTCAATTTATATTATTTTCGGCGTTTTAGCAGCAGTTTGGCAGCAAAAATCGAGTTTTGATAGGATGGTCATATCTTTAATATTTGTATACCATCTCATTCGTCTCATCGCGTTGATTTCCACAGTATATTCATTTGTGCATTTCGAGGTCCATTACATGGCTAAATTTGCGAAACGGTTAGCCATATCTGTTTGAGCCTTTTGGTTTACCTGTGGCTATTCAATTGTCCACCGGTTGAAAATTAATAGCCATCAGCTTTTATTATTTTTCCCCAGGAATTAATATCTAACTTTTGATATTCCCTATATTTCAACATCATGTTGTTTCATTTCATTTTCTGGTTCACTTTTCTCTGCTCGCCCTATGTTCATTCTGCTTCCCTTCTAAAAAAAGAAAAATATATAGAAATATAAGCTATGCATGATTTCATGAAACCTGCTCAACTTCATTTTGCTTATGCTCGACCACTACACAACCTGTTAAACTACCACCTGAACCGAAGTCTCCTCCTCACCCAAAGTCTTCCCCACTGCCATGCCTTTTGCCCGCCTTTTGCCTGCCACTGTCCCACACCCCATTCCATACCACCACACACAGTCACCATCGAAAATCCTTCCTGTCTCAGCCTCATCGCCTACACAGCCATCTCATGCTCCCAGCCACCATCCTTCACCTCCTCACTGCCCGTGATGCCGGCATGCACCTGATAGCCCTTCCACCTATAACGCATCATACCAACCTCCCTCAACCAAGCTTCGACCCATAGCCACCCTGACCACACCTATCCACCCCACCTTGCCTCTACCATTTCCGTGCATGGCCCTTCCCACTAACGATCCGATGCCACCTGATCGCTTTCTCCCCTTCGCCGTAGCCCACCTAACTCAGCCTCAGCTGACAGCGGCACCGCCTTCCACCCTCACCATAGTTGTGTTCTCCAACCCAGACCCGCCACAACATCACCTCCCCTCTCCACCACAAGGCAAGCAGCCAAGAACCATACACTACCATGTCTCCATCCCAAACAACCTATTGTGATAAACCCTCACCCCTCCCTTGCTCTGATGTGCCAACAGAGAGTATCCGACATCCCATAGCCACCACAACCATCATTTGTTGCCTTCCGTACTCTCTTCACTCCTCTCTTCTTTTGTCCTTGCTTTACAGAGAAAATAAAATGATATCATATATAAAGTTATATATACAGTTTGCCTACATATATGAAACACATTTGGAACTCTTCCCCGACAACTGCTTTTCCTTTTCCCGTGGTCAAGCGCATCAGCCAGAACCTCACTTTGCTCTCCCTAGCCGAGCACTCTAGTACTCTTCTTCTATTAGAAAAAAAGTAAGTGTGTGTGTATATATATATAGATATTGTGTATATATATTGTTTCCATCAATCTCAAGCTAGCCTTGATTTTTTTTCATCGATTTCAGCAGTTATTTTCTTTTCTTTGCTCATGTCTGCATCCGTGTGCGTGTTCGTGTCACCATCTTCGCCGTCGTTGTTTTCATAGCCACTAAAGGTGAGCAATCACTCACGATTGACATTCTTATATTTAGTAAATTTAATTCGCGTGAAATGACGATTGAAATATGATGTTAAATTTTGAATTGGTTAATTTAAATTGTTAAGTATGATATGTTATTATATTTTATTTAATTGACATATGACATATGACACCATAACCTGTTATATATATTTTCCTTAAATTGTTAATTATGATTATATCTGCTTGTCATTGATATGTATGTCATTTATGTTCTTATATTGTTCCCACCCTACAAGTTCCCTATTAGTTTATGAATTCCCTATGGGTTGAAATGATACATACCTGAATGATATTATAGATTACGAAAAATCGTTATGGGTTGAAATGATAAACCCAAGCGATTTTATTGATTTTTGAAATTCTGGGATTACGGGTTGAAATGATATATAATCGTAAATATTAAATTATTGCGGATTGAAATGATAAATATCTGTATCACTTGACCTTAGGATAGAAAATTATATACTAACACTGTTGGTCGATTTTAAATGATTTTCGAAATTTTGAGGAAGAGAAATATATGGGTTTTATAAATATTGATTTTTAAATATAATATAAAGAATTTATTTTTAATGTATGTGTAAAATTTAGATTTTCAAATTATATGTTTGGAAATTTTAAATTTATAAGTTTTGAAAAATGTAAATTTTAAGAATTTACTTATAATTTTATTATTTTTAAATATATAAAAAATAGTTTAACATAAAATACTATAGATTTAATAAAATCAAATTTAATTTAATAATATTTAATATAATATAATTTAATTTAATAGAATTTAATTGGATAGGTATACATATTGTATTTAAAATATTTATTTAAAATTTATATTAGTATTTGAACGTAGATTTTTTTAATAACTTTAATAAAATAAAGGTTGGGAAGATAGATTAAGTTAATTTGTAATTTAATTTGTTTGAGAATTGAATATAACTAAGAATTGATTGAAAGCTTATTGATTTTGAGATTTTGAAAGATACGATTTTATAACTTGATTTAACTAAAAGTGATTAAATGAATATTTTTAAATTTAAATTAAATTAAATATCTAATTTTGATTCAAAATTTGTAATTTAAGATTTTATTTAAATGTTTAACCAAAGGTGCTTAAATGAATATTTTTAAATTTAATAATATTGAAAATGAATTTTTAATTTTGATTTAAATTTGTAGTCTAAGATTTTATTTAAATTTATTAAAAATGATCAAGTGAATATTTCAAATTAAAATAAAATTAAAATTGAATTTTGAAATATAAATGAAATTTATCAAATTGAGTTATTGTAAATTGTTTTAATATTTGAACTTTGAAACCTATTAAATGAGAAGTGATTTAAATCTATAGTTCAACCTGGATTTGAAATCGATATAAATTAAAAATGTTTTAATGGGAATGTGAATTGAACCTTTAACCTTTTTAATTGAAATTGTTGAAATGAGATTGATTTAAATTGAATTTTGTAACTAAATTTGATTTAGATTGATTTGTGAAATTGGAAGAAACAATTCTAACTTGAAACTATTTTCGATATATATATTTTAATATATAAACTATATTTAATATATAAATTGTTTTAATGTATAACCTATTTTTAAATATATAAACTATTTTTAATTTATAACTATTTCAATATATATAAACTATTTTCAATATTCAAACTGCTTAAATTGGAAGTTGGAACTGTTATGATATAGATTTAATGGATTTAAATGCAAATATTTTGAGATGATGGTTTAAACTATTTTGTGGTTATGATTTTGGAAGTGAATATGACTTCGAAAGTGATCTGATTTCGAAAGTGAATATGATTTTGAAATGAATATGATATTTTGATATGAAGTATGAACTGTTTGAAATGAAAATGTCCACAGTGTGAAATAAGCGTTTGGTTGTTAAAGAGATCGGGATCAGATATTGTCATACTCTGTACCAATACCAAAAACCACTTTAACAACTATGTACGTGGTGGAGATTCCAGAACGAAGTAGGATGGTTTGACGAACGTCTATATGAGGTATGAATGCAGCCCTGACTCCCTCGAGTCAGCTTGATGTGACTAAAACAGGAGCCACGTTGGGCCAAGTGAGGTCACACCTCCGATCGAGCATGCTTCTTCGACGCCATTTTATTACTTTATGATTTGATTGGGTGCACCTTTGATTGTGGAAGTGTGTCTCGAGGTGGGCGGTGGTAGCTTCTATGCGTTACCACCAGTTCGGATCCGCAAAACGGTAGTATCCTACCTTGGACATTGCCTCGCATGCCTTGTCACATACCTTATCGCGCCCTCTACGAGTTTGGTTTGTATCGTACCCATGGAGTGCCCTTTGATAGCCCTCCAGTTTACAGAGGAACTACAGTACTGTATAGACTACGGGAATATATAAAAATGTGTTAAGGTGGATATGGGCAATGCCTTAACACTATTTTAATAGTTTGCTTTACTCTAGACATTATATATGTAGCATATTATACTATGTATGTAGATAGTTTAACGGATCCTTAAAGGATGGAATCCCAAACATCCTTTAAGTTGTATTGCATTTCACTTGGACATTTCACTTGAGTTGATTTACTTGCTAAGAATGTTAATCCTGACTCGAGTGTTCTGTGTTTTGATTTATTCTCGGGTCAGACCGAGTGTCATAGCATTTGAGACTCACATTTGGAGCTTGAAGCTTTGCTTGAAGATATTTTATCTATTCAGCTTGTCCAGTTATTTTAGTTATTTCCAGTTGTTTATGTTCAAACTTGTCAAGTACCTTTGTATTAGTGACTTCTATGTACTTGGGATTTTCCGTTGTATTTTGTTTCAAACTCTGGTGTTCTGTAGTAGCTTCATGAATTAATATTTATCTACTCCACCGCTTATTGTTGTATTACTCTGTGTCTGTGATTCTATGATTGATTTATTTACTATATATGCTAAGTTTTTCCAATTATAAATTAATGACCTATTGTTTTGAGCAATTCAAGTCTGACATGTGTGGATTATTGTCGATTTGAATAGTTCGAAATAGCCGATCATTACAAAAAATTAACTTTTTAATATTTAAAATCAATTAAATATTACAAATTCAAATGACTGAAATTCTGGATCATTATATTCTCCCTCTAAAATAATTTTGTCCTCAAAATTGCCAAGGTAAGAAAAATGCTCCAAACCCATTAACTTTTCAAAAACAATTAGTCGAAATGGATTACCAAATTCATTTTAAAGCTTTTAACCTTTTGAAATCAATTAGTTGAGACTTTATTATAATATTTTCTAAATCCTTAAATTGATAATTAAATTTTGAAGACCCAACTACTACTATTCTAAGTTATAAAACCAAAGTTCAAATTTTAGTTTTCAAAAAATTTCCCAAAATTCTCAAAAAGTTTCTAACGCCTTAAATTTACGGAAAATTTCTCCAACGTCTTATTTGTACGATTCGATTAGGAAAATTTACAATATATATATATATAATCATAAATATACATCTTATCTTCAAGGACAAGGCATCCCGTAGGGAAAAAATATAAAAGTACGATATGTAATACGAGATGTGTACCTTTTCTTATATTAGCAATCATATATAATCAATAAAATGTAAAAGAGAGCTCCAAATACGAAGCATACATCATCTGCACCTACTAAACACTCAACAACCAACGAGAACAGGTATAGAAAAAGTAATATCAATATATAACATAGACTATACAATAATTATATGCAAATGTAATAAGAGAAAACCGTCAAACAATTAATATTCATCCTATTAATTCATAACCATATCAATTTGCATTTTCCAATGTCAACATTTAATTTATTAAAGCCCGTAGGATGTACCTATATCATCCCTATGTAAAAACCATACTTGATCGCTCGCTCAATCATATAATTTAACTTCCGATCAGTATCGTTCACAAGATCACTCTAGTGCGGACTCAGATCCGGTTCCTTGATTACCAACTATCGTTGTTCTTGCCTAGCCATATACTATAGCAGAGAATATTAGAATCAATCAAAAATCCATATTCAGTGTTCACCATCGAGAATCGAGTGAAAAATCCTAACTCGGATCGGTGTAAATCACTCGAAATTGCATATTCGAATCTGGATCAAATGGTTATACGAATAAAAAAATTGCACAACTTACGTATCTATTCTAACTAGTTTCTTATTATATCTCATTCTCTTTATTTACACATTCATTTCATTTTCATTTCACATTGGTTTATTCACATTCATTTATAACATAGTTTATTTCTTTCAATACTAATATCATTTACAAACCATTTCATAAAACCATTACTTAAGTTTATTATAAACATTTTATACAACCACTATTATTTATTTTCACTTTAAAAATCAAGTTCACATTCATTTCTAGCAAACAATATTCCAAAACATATTCATTTCACTAATTTATTTCATTAATTCATTATAAATCAAATTCAATTTCATTTAACTTTGCTTAAGTTAACTTCCATTTCAAAATTCATTTTATTTTACTTAACTTAAATTTCATTTCATAATTCAATTTTCAAATTTTCTTTTCTTAACATTTATATTCAACAAATTATTATTTTTGTTTTAACTTACTAATTTTCAAATTTTATAAGTTATAAAACTTAGTTTCTTATGTATTCAGCAAAACATTTAGATAACAACTTCTAGAATTTAAACACGTAGTTTTTATTTATTATTTTCAAATTATTTTGAAACTATACTATACATAATTACTTTTTATATCAAACCATACTTTTGAATTTTAAACAAACTTTGTTTACCAAAACAAAACCTCTATAGTAAATCACTATAGTAGCAATCCATCACTTAGATACTCGAAAATGAGTACCGCTGATGCGGTAGTCATCATCAGAATTATTTTCCAGCGACCGAAGTGAGTTCGGTACTTTTTATTTCTTTAAAATCCTTTTTCTTTTCAAATCATATTTATAAATTTTTCCTTATATATAATTTTACTTTCGTTATATAAAACATTTTTTAATTGTTTATCTTTGTTTACATAATAATATCTTTTATTAGAACACAAACAAAAACAAACAACAAACGATAATAATCAAATATTATCACTAACAATCAAACACACAATATATAACTATAATAATTCTGAAAAATTATTCCATTATATATATGAAATATAATCAAAACAAAATTATTTCATTTACCAATTCTCAAACCCATGTCGATATCGTAGCATCCCACATATCGACCAGAATTCATAAGTCACTCAACAGATAAATTAACATAGTATAAAACATTTTTATAATCACTAACAAATACGCGCTCATATCCATAATACACTCAAACTTATTTTAGGGTGCTACCGACCATATCTATAATGCGTACCCAGCCAAAGCCTAGGTATTCGCACGACTTAAGCTCTGATACAAGCTGAAACAACCCGCAAACCGGACAATTCGAGTTGATAATTAACCACACATGTCCAACCCAAATTGAATGGAAAAACAGATGGTTATGGGAAAGAAAGAAGAAAGAAGGAGTGAAAAGAAGAAAAAGAACTAAACCAACATAGAATCTCAAAATCGCAGCTGAACAACATATAATATATTATCAATGATCTTTTCAAAGAAACTGGAATATAATTTACATACATCCATTATAGTACAACAACAAATCACAAATCACTAGCCTAGACATTTATAAAAATTTGTCCTCAAAAATGCTGATAATTTAAACAACAATGCAGTGGAAAATAATCATATACGTGCATACGACCTGAAGACCTTCAGCTCATCTGCTGAAGTTCTAAAGCATCCGTATCTAAATATGTAAATATGCTTGGTCTGACCCGAGCATTGAAAAGGAAGAACGTCCAGATCAGTCTGGTAAACCAGCGTGAGAAAACACATCTCAACTAAAGTTTAAAGTTATGAAAACTTTTCTATATCAAACAGAAGTATTTACTAAGACCACGCCCACATAAACATGGACGGGTTTTTACCTTACGATAACCAAAACATTTCATATCAAATCCTATTATATTATACTATTTTCTAGTATACAAATAATATTAGAATAGCCGAAACTTTTACATCGGTTAAATTTGACGGCATAACAGGTTTACAAACAAAATGGCAGACATGTATTGGAGAATGGATTTCCATACATTGGCAGGTAAGGAACTACATTCCGTACAGCTCATCTCTAGAGGAATGTACCAAGGATACACAAACAATCCTCCGCATCTGCTAAGACCAGTCTATCC
This sequence comes from Allium cepa, assembly GCA_030765085.1. Lineage (NCBI taxonomy): Eukaryota > Viridiplantae > Streptophyta > Magnoliopsida > Asparagales > Amaryllidaceae > Allium > Allium cepa. The sequence goes on along the minus strand of CM060941.1, from coordinate 558,929,803 downwards.
CTATTTGAAACTCATACATGGTCCGGATGGAAACCGAATAGGATGTCACCCCAGTCGTTACCGACCTATTCGAGACATCTCGCAGCATACACTACCTACCCGACATATAAAAGGTTATCTAGAAATGTGATGATCATACCCTAATGGTTGCGAACCACATAGCCTTACGGCGTACCCTGTTTAAGCCATTATCGGATGATGAGTCTTAAGGTAACGTTTACCTTTCACATAGCACATTCCACTTTGAATGTCATATTTCCATTTTCACAATCACACAACTGATTTCTACAAACATATAACTCCTGAGCTCGTACGTCTTAGGAATGAGGGTTAAGCTAAGACAAGTTGCCTTCATGGCCACCAAACAAATGATACGTTCATAGAGATCAATCAATGTAATTAGAAATGCAATGTCAAACATTCGTCAATATAGGTTGTCCAGGAACATGACGAACTGTAGGTACTCTCCTACCACGTCCTATCGGGAATTACCCCTAGGATTAGTAGCAGAAGTCCTTTCATTTTGTGTATTTTCATAACAAAGCACCACTACCACCATATATATATATATATATATATATATATATATATATATATATATATAATATGCATCGCGGATCTACTGGCAAGTAGCATTGCATCATGAAGATCTCTGTCTTGAAAATCATCATCACATACCTGCACTATCAAACACATACATTGGTCCGAAGTGGTTCTCGGATAAATCCGACCTCGATCTCTCTGGACCAACAACAATAAAGAGGCCATCAACCTCATACGGAAACCAAGTCTCGTAGACTTATCACATTTCCAACTCTCAATTTGCTATCCTTCGGCCAAGAAGTAAGCCTGGTAGATTGGAGTACCATAGTCATTCTGTGCTACTCGAATCAGCATTCTTAATCCAAATGATAATCAAGCCTACTCAGTCAGCTTCATGCTAAGTGCAAGACTAATCAGTCACCACGTTAAGTCAAGAAATCAAAAACAGCCAAATTTGATGGTCCGTTATTCAACTATCAAAGCAACAAAAAATATCTGGCACATAAAGTAGTCACTAGGCCCATTTAATTACTCTTTTATTAATTAAATTAATTTTTAAATATTTACTTCAAATTATCTTTAAAAGATATATCCACAAAACCATTTCAATACTTTGATATTGAAAAACATTTCCATATACTTATATCAATAGTATAAGTTAATTCAATAACACTACCATTTTCGAGACACTCCAAATAGATTTATACAACCATACAACTCCAGAATTCGTCCGCCTCCAGACGGGTGTTAAGTATAAGAAGTAACGCTTCCTATACCACCAAGCCTTTTGTACGATCATAAGAATAATTTCATGTATTTCACAACGGAAGGTCAAAACACGATTTATTGGGTCAAAACAAATGTTGTGTAAAACATCGTTACGACAACCCAGAAACACATGTATAAAGATTTGATTATATACATACATATACATATACATATATATATATATACACATATATAATATCATATATTATATAAAACATTTCTTTTTGGAGATCATTTACTATAACAACAGTGTAATAGTCCATGCCTTCCATACTTCCCCGAAAACGTCTATTACAACAAAAAATGTTGAAATCCATGTTTTCGATACTTGAAACATTTTAAATCACATTTCAAAACCATTTAAACTCCATTTGAAATTATTACTTTTAAAAAGAATTTACTTTTAAAGATTATCACTTTAAAAACCATTAATTTCATCAAAAATATTACTGTCAAAACATTCCTTTAAAAGGTTATTTCACTCTTAAAAACTTGAATGTATTTCCTTTATATGAAAATTTAAATCTCAACATAAATCATATCCATATTTATAAAACTATGTTTACAAATTTCCTTTCTATTCTATAAAACTTCTATTGTATAAAATCTCTTTATTTATAAAATTCTATTTATAAATCATTTTTTATAAAACCTCATTTTACTATCAAAATTCACTTATTTCTTTATAAATCTAATTATTCATAAAATCCATTTATAAATACATTTACAAATAAATTTCAAATCCATTTACAAAATATTTACAAATTCCAGTTATAACTCTGTTTCATTATTTATAAAATATCACTTTTATAAATCCTTCACATAAACTTATTCAAACATCTCTATTTGAAAATAAGTCACAAAATTATGCTTTTATAACACCAAAATCATACTTTTTATTTGTTTAAAAATAAATTCATTCCTTTTAATAATTTAAAAACTATTAAAACATATACTTCCAAAATCACTTTGAAAATCATTTAAATTCAAAATCACAATTTTATAGTATTTTAAAATACTAAGTAAATATGGTTCGGTGCTACTATAGCACTAAATAAGCAAAAACATATCAATGTCGTCGAATATGGCATCCAATACATCATATATCAAAATACATGACAAGTGAAATCAATAGTGTGACGAATCATGTTGGATCCCCCTAACCCGTCCGTCTGCATCACATATAGTATATAAGCAAATAATATAAATCAACCGCTTCGAGGTGGGATCGTATAAAAATGGTCATTTGCTCATACACAAGAACGTAATAGGGTCTCATACGCTCCAGGAGCGGGAATATATCCAAACCAACTAATAAATGTAGTAAATCGTCCAAACAAGCAACAAAAAGTATAAATAAAATTATCCACACTTATATAAAAATGTAAGTGGGCCAGAGAGGTAAGCTTACTCTCACAAATTACAGAAATCGCCCAAAGCGCTCCGGTTTGAATTAAAATTGAATAGACGTTTAATTTTAGTCCAAATTTCTACTAGCTCCAAATCCATCCAAATCCAACTTCATATCATAGTACTAGCTGATACGAACGCAACACAACTTATCGCGCTTAATTTGGACCTCATACGAAAAGGTTATGAATTTATAATGGTTGAAATAATTAAATTATAATTAACCTTTTAATTAACAAAACTTTTAAAGTTAATTACCCTCCCTCTAAAGCTCTCATTCATCCTCATGCTCCATGCAAGCGAGCCCCAAACCAGAAAATCGCGACCACGATTTGATCCTCGCCGCCGCCGCCGTCGCCTGCGCTTGCCGCCGCTGCTCTGCCTCGCCGCCGTTCGCGCAATCCACGTCGCCACATGCGACCCAATAACCGAACACACCAGAATCACAAATGCGGTCGATTTTCACCCTGTACGCGACGATCTACTATGATCCAACCATAGAACAGGTTCGCTTAGCCAAGCTCTCCAAGTTTGTAGTTGAAGTTATTGGCTAATTCAGCCTTTGAAGGCTTCGTTGATTGTCGATCGTTGGATGGAGCTATTGTTTTAATGGCGGCTGAAGTTTGGTTTTAGGGTTAGGTTGCAAATGAAGAATGTTGTTGTTTTTTATAGAAAATTTTCAAGGTACTATTCATTCGCTAAAATTTCAAACTCCAAACGAGGTGTGCCGCCTGATGTTCTATATGTTATACCCCTTATTTGAATACAATGGAATATATATCGAAACCCAACTCCATCATATACAGATGTTAACTTTCCGAAATCAAATTATATTCGTTTAATTAATTTCTACGCGTTTCGAACTCGCACGATTAAATGATATGTCCGATCGTCACGAAATTCGATGGCATACTATAATTTACTATAACGGATCGAATAAAACTGATTTAATCGTCCGAGACAGTGCCCCAAAAGGTTGTTTTCACAAATTAATTAAAACGAATTATTATAAAAACCAACTTAATCACTTATAAATCTAAATTAAAAGTTTACAATCTCCATTCTTATTCAAATTGATTTTAAATCAACTTTCGAAATCATTTTCATTCACATTAAATTTAAGATTTAATTATTTAAACAGTTCCAAATATTAAATTTAGCAATTAAATTATCAAATAAATCGCTATATTTGAAATTTAAGTTACTTAACTTATAAAATTAACTTCCCAATATTTAAAATCAATTAAATATATCAAATTAGAATGACTAAAATTTTAGGTCGTCACATCTCTCTACAAAGTTCCCGTGCAAAACAACCGTTTATGCAATTCGTTTTTCAAAGCGGGAATTCAAATCCAAACAAATAATCAAACAAGAATAAAAAAACATATTACTATCAACAATTAGCAATCAATAGCTAACAAATCATTTATTAATTAATTCACATACTAATTAACTTCAAAAAATAACCTTTTTTTACTTCACAATCACAGAACGCTGATTTATTCTGCTCGATAGATGTCCAAAATAATCTATTCAATTTAATCATAGCAGAACGATATTTTATTTTACTAAACTGATATCTCAAACGAAGTATAACTAATATAACTATATTAACGTAACTAATTAAACCACTATAACTTTATTACTAATTTATACTTCATTAAAACTATCAACTATCATTCAAGCATTGAACAATAATCTATAACAACACGGATATCATATAGGTTATTTAGAGATGAGTAAACTCATCGAAATTGCAGTTGACGCTTTTCCGTTCCAGTTTGGTCTTTGGTCCAAAAATTTATTGGCCTCAAATTCAATGATTCCAACTCCAATGCGTAGATAACATCAATACAAGTTCAACATAAAAGCTCGCGTCCAAATCAGACTTCGTATGCAATAATTATTGAATTTATAAGATTTTAGATTTAAATAATTAAATAATTCACTTAATTACGAACATTAACTTAATTTTAAACTATTCTCACCCAAGGCCCAACACGCTCAAGGCCCGCCATCAAGACCCGCAAGCAATAGTACTTCTCCCCCAAAAATCAAAACGCCCCTGTACACATCAACTACATCTTCTCTCGTCACCCATCGTCGCCATAAGTCGTATCCAACCTTCCCGAGTTCACCATTGTACTCCTCCTTGAAAATGGCGTCAGCCTATATCAACTCCAACGAGCTCGATGCCTACCTGCACGCGACCCAAAACAATAATGCTGTGACTTCCACTTGCCTTCGCAGCCACCAGGAGCAACCGGGCTGGAAGCGAACATCACCACCGACTCCAGCTCCGGGAGAAGAACACGCCTATATCCATCATACGACCTTCGACGATCATCCACACTAGTCAATGCCGAACCCGTCACACTTTGACCGATCACCGCGTCCTCTTCCACCGACGAGGCATGCCAAAACCACCTTTGCTTGCCTCTGCATCGTCAGACGAGTTCATTTATTCCCCTAACTCCAACTCCGGCAATTCTTTCCTGAGCTTGGAAAATTCACCTAGCCATTGCCTTAACGTATTGCTGCCACCACATGACGAAGCTAAGGACTAGACTGACACCATTTCATTTAGCATCCAAAATAGGAGCTACTACTGCTTCTACCAGCAACTGAAATTCCCACACACATGAAAGGCCCGAGGGTGATTACTTTCTCCTATTTGATTATCATTAATTTTCTAGTGAACGGTTTAGAAGTGAAGCTCTCTGATTCATGCATTTTAGGGCTGTGTGTTTTTATATAAAAGTAATGAAACGGAAATGTGTACATATTTTTGTCAAGAGATGTAATGGTCGGAAAATTTTCGACCCCGAAAATGGAAACTAATACTTTCATTGTATAGAGTGTTGAGCAATCGAGTGCCGAAAATTCCAGACTTTCAGGTGGTTAGAAGAAAAGGAGATAGAAGAAGAAACAGAAACAACAGCACATAATCTCACAATTGCAGCGGAACAAAATATAATACAAAATAACAACATTTATATCAGGAAAAGCTGTAACTGTTAATATATATACACAAGATATCAGAGTACAACAAATCTGGACAGTCATAATAACTTGTCCTCAACTACTGTCTACACAGCCCATAATACACAGCAGAATCTAATCAATACGTTTCTGCCATCAAGCCCGTCTCCATAATTCCAGAGCGTCCTAACCTGAAATTCTGTAATACTCGGTCTGAGCCGAACATTACAATAAAGTAACATCCGAGTTAGACTGGAAACCAGCGTGAGTAAACCCATTTAATTTGAAATACTTAAATTATACAAATCATTTAAAAACAAGGATAACTCGTATAACACGACGAGTTTCTGTCTGGTTATCGCCAACACTTATCACAAAAATCCATTGATATAATATCCAAGTACCGTTGCTCATTTTTAAAATAGTCAGATTTACTTATTTATCCAACTCCAGCCTACTAAATTCTAAAATCAAACCCGTAAAGATTTAAAGTGATTATCAAATTAAGTCGGATACGGATAACAAAGATGTCCAGTTCCGTTTTCCTTGAGTCTAAGTAACAATTATTTGAAAAGGGTATATTGTTTTAAATAAACAATCTTACTTGGGTTGACAATGTCATTTATGGTAATTTTCCACAGATGTCTTATTTTGAATAAAACGTATCACTTCCTCTAGTCTCACTCTTTTAATTTGGAAACAAATATCTCACAGAATTAAGCAAAGATATAGAACGTTAACCCAATTAACGATCTATAATCCAATACCCAAACGACTTACTCTCAGTTTTAATCCCCTTTGATTAACCGTACTCATTTATATTTAAAACCAAATTAATTACAAATAAAACAATTTATTAAATAACAAATATTATAAAATTCTATTCATTATCCATAAGTTTAAACCAATTAATAATAATTTATTTCCATTAATTATCCCTTAAAATTATAAAATACCATCTCACTTTAAATCAAAATAGGAATATCCTATTATAAATTCTATTCCTTCTTCATTTCTTTTACCTTTCCTTTCCAGCATTTTCTTTCGTTTTCGACTTTTCCCTTTATTCTTTTCTACGTTTTCTTTATTTCTTTTCTACATTTTCTTTATTTTTTCTCTACATTTCTTTCCCTTCACTCTCCTTTTTTCTCTTATCCTTTTCTTTTGATTTTTTTTTTACTTACTTCCTTCATTTCTTTATCTTCTTTTTCCTTTTTTTACTTTGTTTTCTTTGTTTTTATTTATTTTTCCACTAGCCCAACTTTCTTCCACCCGGCCCACTTCTCCTTCTTCCCTTTTTCTTTTCTTTCCAGCTCCCTTCATCTTTCTTTCAACCTGAACGTGCACGAGACTATGCACGAGATACATGCACACCACCCCATGCTCCAGCCGGTGAACCGCGCCGCCGACCTTCCCGACATGTCGACTCATACCTTGACTTCTGGTTTCCCAACCTGAAACCCTCCACGGACCATTAATTCGAAATTGAGCATCCAGACCCAAAAACCAGAACCACCGTACCTACCACCAAAAGCCTCGCCAAACGGCGTCACAGTCGATCGTACCCCTCCATACTTTGCAAAAACCTTCACCACAACCACCTCTTCTGATTCCCCTGCGTGCGCATCCCTACCGTCATCCACCGTTGCCGCCATTTCAAGCGACCCAAATCCCCAAAATAGACACGGTGAACCCTACTTCCGAGTCGATCTCCCTCCACATCACGGAATAAAATAAGCCACCATTTTTCCCCAGCTTACCCTTCTACGAGCTTCCCTCTGGCCAAGCCTCGGCCACCAAGACTGTATGGTTCGCCATATCTTGGTCAAGAACCAAATCCCGTTCAACTTCCCTTATCTCATCAAATACAAGACTAAAATTTTTGAAACGACCACCAAAATTCGTCATTTCACATGGCGGACATGGTTATATAAACCCAAAGATAAAATAAGATGTTCGAAACTTTATCACATTGGGTTATCTACTGTAAATTTTCCTTCCCACTATTTTTCTTGGTAATATTTTACTAAATTATTTTTAAAGTAAAGTATACTCGAATACAGACATAATTCCTTCAAACATCATAGCCTAAAACTATCTAAAGGAAGAGGTATGGATTTTTGGAGAGTTGAGCATTGATTGAAAAACAAGAACAGAGGCAAGAAATGTGTGCAGACATTTGTTTATATCCATATACAGGCATAATATATACATTTATTTCCTTTATGCAACAATCTATTTAAAAACTGTCATTTCTTCTTTATATTTGAACACAATCATAGATTTATAAAAATAAAAGATTTGTTTTGGAAGAAGTTTACTCACTGTAGATCTTCTTTGAACAGAACATTGCTTTTGGAAAAGAATACTGCTTGTTTCCTTAATGTTTTTAAATCTTCTTTTGTTTAGTTAGATGGCAGATCTTGTTTGCTTTCTACTTAAGTTTTTTCGAATCACATAAATGAAAAGGGGATTGGATATATATATAAAGATGTAAGGGCTAAAGCTTGTTACAGCCTTTGATTCTTATCTGCTCATATTTTATATATATATTTTTCTCTCTTGATTTTATATATTCTTTTCTTTGTTGATCAGAGATTCCTTTTTGACTAGATTTGATTTCATATAAAAGTTCTGATTTGCTATTTCATATGCTGGCCTTGATTTTTTTGTTGTTGACATTGTTTTTTCTGTATGCTTGGATTTGATGTTTTATGTGCTTGAGTTGAAATTGCATTAAATGCTTGTCCCCCTATGTTCATGCATACATTTCATATGAATTTATATATGTATATATATATATATATATATATATATATCTTTTGTATGTATAAATATATGTATAGTTATGTAATCCATCTATTTTACTTGCATCATCACTATTTAATATATGTACATTTGCTTGTGTGTTGTTATCATACACATACATTCACACTTATACATATTTTCTTATTTCATATACTTTTCAATATACATTACTTGTGTATATTTTGGTGTTACATGTATATTTATTCCTATTTACACAAACCTCCAATATTTTACTTTATACGGTCGCATATACACACAGATATATATATATATATATATATATATATATATATACACACACACGCATTTATAACATCACAAGCTTGTATGTATATATATTTATATTGGATATTTTATCTTAATTTAAAACGGTGGAGTTTACACACACACACACAGAGTTTATCATACCTAATATGTTATAACTCAAATTTGTATATAGTGTTTAAACCAATTTATAAGTATCCGGATATTTTAAGTCATCATAAATTTATTGTTCGACTTATAAAAATCAATAATTCAATAATAAAACCCGTTAATCACCTAATTAACACACATCAAAAATCTGGGTCGTTATGTTCCTCCACCCTTTAGAACTTTTCATCCTCGAAAAGGAACGAAGCACGAATTTTAATTTTAATGTTTATTATCAATTAAATCCTCTTTTAACATTTTAACCCATTACTCCTTTTATTATAAAACTTTGAAACACTTTAAAATTACATAATATACCAAATTAACTTTATATAAAAATACTTTTTGTAACTCGATGTCTTAACAAGTCCATACTCGTTTTTACAGAAATTCAGTCAAATGTTGATCAGACACAGGACCCAAAATCTATAAGTACTTAGTAAACCCGTTTTCAATACCCAGTGAAAATACTTGAAAAAACTTTTGTGAGAATGCTCTGGAAATCATCACCCCCTCAATGGGTCGCAGTTAGTACGATGATTACGTCATCATCCCGACGTAATCCATAGAAAACTGTTGGCATCCGCACCCTCGATTTCACCATGGAACTGCCACGGATCGCAGCTACACGTTGCCATCACGGCATAAACCATGTAACTATAGGCATCAGTGCCCTCGAATTTCGCTGCCAAATGAAACTTCACCACATAGATCGCAGATTACATCAGTCAAGTCTCAATGTAGCTTGTAGGCACTTATTGCCACACGACTTTCGCTATGGACCACATAGATCGTAATATACTGATGTTACGTCGCTCTTCTAGCGAAATCAAATGTAGACTTTAGGCAATCACTGTCCCTCGACTTACATTATGGAAATGCAGTAGATCGTAGTTACACCAAAGTTACGTTGCCATCACAGCATAACCCCAATGTCTTTGTAGGCATCAGCATCCTTGAATTCCACTACCCCAACCATAATCCACAAGAACTATAGTTTTTTTCAGACGTCCTCTGGGATCAAAACTTAGAACCCCCCTTAGGGCTCAAGGAAGAACCACCCTATGGATCTCCTACTATAAGTTTCAACTCTAAATGGGAGTGCCTTTTTTCCTATAGCATTCTCAAAACATTTCATACCATACACATATAGTATCTTTCAAAACATACTCTTTATATGAATCACATATAAATCCCATTTACACAAAATCGATATCTCAAAATCGATAGTTCTAAAACTTGGCTTTCCAAATTCTCAAAATTTGTTTTTTTTGGCCAAAACCAAAGGCCTTCCAAAATCAATGAGTTTCAAAAACCTTTTCCAGTTCCATTTTCATAAAATCTATCTTATTCATATAATATTATTTTTTCAACTTGAATAATTTTCGGGTCACTTCATACTTATATAAATTCCACTTTATATTTCAAATATATTTCAAAGATCACTTCTTCTGTTATAATGTCAATAAGGGGTTTCAATATAGAACAAATATATATAACCTCATTAATGCCAAATCAAAATTTTGTTCAAGTTCGATTTCCTTCACAAAGTCATTTGTCACACTTCTTACTCTTTATAAAGTAATTTTTCAGTTTTAGTGCTATCCAACCTTCATTTTTACTTCAATATCCGATTTCGCTTTCACTACACAATTACTTCTATTTCAATTTGGGTTATAACTTCAATCCATCCCAATTAGTATTTAAATCCATGATTTAAATATAAGTAATTTCCACTCTGACCCGATTGAATTTAGAAAATAGTTTGAATAGTTATGAAATAGTCAAATGTTTGTAAAATAGTTAAACAGTTGTAAAAAGTTAGATAGTTGTAAAATAGTTAAATAGTAAGTATAAGGTAGTTTGGGTGTTAAAAGAAGGGTTTTTATAGCATATAGCATGGACAATCAAAATAGTTTGAATGTCTAAGAAGATAGATTTAAGACAGTTCATATTAAATAATTTATTTGAAAATAATTGCAGAGTCAAACTAGTTCAATTTCCACTCTCCAATTTAAATCAATTTTCAATTTCCACTTCCATTTAAATGGATTCAATCCAGATTCCCATTTGATTTAACTTCGATTCCCATACCAATTCGAATCAATCCCCATTCTAAATTTGAACTAATTCAACTTCGATTACAGTTTTAATTAATTCAATTTAATCTCACCTTTGAATTAATTCCAATCCAATTCTCAAATTTTAACCATCTCGTTTTTTTATAAATTCGGGTTCGGTTTCCAAAATGTTGATTTAATCACTTAAATCAAATTACCCTTTAATATTTACTTTAACGACCCAAGTCTTTAAAAAAAAATCTGAGCCAAATTTCAAATGTTCATTTAAATTACTTCAACTTAAACTTATTTCAAAGTTGAAGTGAGGGTTTAAATCTTTTTAAACAAATCAATTTTCGAAATTCCGTTTATTACCCAACTATAACTTCCATCTTTTAATCCCAATTCTTTAAACAATTCCGATTGACAGGTTTTGTTTTAATATTTTGAATCTTAAGTTCAAAATGATTCCATTTTCATAAGTTCAATCTTTATTTCTTAAAATCATAATCATTTAAATAAATTCAGGATAAAGTTTTACTTCTATTTAATATCAAGAATGGATATATATATATATATATATATATATATATATCATTTCACTCCACTTCTCAACTTTACCGAAATAATCCAATTTGCAATTTTATATATACTGTCAATAACAAACAAAATAATAGCAGGATATGTCAAAGTAAATAAACATCCAAATTATCTATACATCATCCAATAGCATCCATCACACATTTCTAGAATTTGAAACCAGTTTTTATTTCAAAAGCTGTTTGAAATTATCCATACATAATCTCCAATCAAATCCATGCTTCTCTTTTCAATTTTATCCATTTAACTTCCCTAAGTTAAACATTTCAATTTCACATTAAAATTTTCCAATTCAGGTTGTATGTTCAAAACTTATTTAACTCCCCTACATTAAATTTCACATTCGTTCAATCTATTTAACCTTACTCAGTTTAAATTTCTATCCCATATTTTAAATTTCTTATTAATATCCTTTCCCACTTATAAGTTCAAAAACTTATTTCCCTTTGGGTTATACATCTCACTCTCATGGGAATTTAAGAAGTCAACACTTAGTATTTATTTCAAATCACTTTGATATTATGTATATCCACATATACATACATATTTATTCCATTTGCACACCAAGTCATACTTTCAATTTTAAACCATTCTTGGTTTTTATTTCAAACAATTTCATTTGAAATTTTCAAAACAACTATTGTTCAAAAACAAGATTTCTATATTCAAAAATATTCTAAGTAATATTATTTATTGTTTCCTTAATCACTTTGAAACAATTCCAAATTCTTACGGGCTTAGATTTAAAACTTCACGATTTAAATCCATTTATATGTCGTAGTCATATAAATTTTTATACTTCCTTACATCATTTTACTTTGCTTCATTATTGTTTTATTCTACAGTAAACATCCTTTTAGTAAGACACAATTCCTTATTTTATGATAATTATCATATCTAGAAATCATACACACCACAATCAGGGTAATTTATTTAAAATACTTTGAAAGTTCTCTTGGATTTTCCAGGATTTAATTTTAGATTTGAATACATTTGTAGCTTAACTTATCCGTATAGTTAATTCTTACCCAAATTTCTATTGGTTATATATATATATATATATATATTACCACTTAATTTTTGTGATCTAATTTAATTTCAACAACAACAACTAATTCCCTTGATATACTATAATAATTAGAAAAATTATTGCCTTATATATCAAGAATATAAGCTTATATAAAAATCATTTTTAAAACCATTTTTAAAATCATTATATAAGAAAAATAACAAGTATGCTCTCAAATATTACTCTCAATTCATTCTAGGGTATGACTGACCCTACCTCCAATGAGTAATCCCCATCAGAGCCAAGGTTCTCGCTTAACATTCAGCTCTGATGCCATGTGTAACAGCCCAAAAGTTTTCGACCCTGAAAATAGACACTAATACGTCCACTGTATAGAGTTCCGACCAATCGAGTGTTGGAAATCCCAGACTGTCAGGGGTTTACAAGAAAAAGAGATAGAAGAAGAAACAGAAACAACATCACAGAATATCACAATCGTAGTGGAACAAAATATAATACAAAATAACAACATTTATACAAGGAAAAGCTGCAACTGTTAATATATATACAAGATATCAGAGTACAACAAATATGGATAATTATAATAAATTTTCCTCAAATACTGTCTATACAGCCCATAATACACAGCGGAATCTAATCAATACGTCTCTACCATCCAGCTCGCCTCCTGAGCTCCAACGTGTCCCAACCTGAAATTCTGTAATACTCGGTCTGACCCAAACATTACAATAAAGTAACACCCGAGTCAGGCTGGAAACCAGCGTGAGTAAACCCATTTAATTTGAAATACTTAAGTTATACAAATCTTTTGAAAACAAGGATAACTCGTATAACACGACGAGTTTCTGTCTGGTTATACCCAACACTTTACAAAAATCCATACCAAGTACCGTTGCACATTTTTAAAATAGTCAGATTTATTTATTTATCCAACTTCAGCCTACTAAATTCTAAATTCAAACCCATAATGGTTTAAAGTGATTATCAAATTGAGGCGGATCCGGATAACACAAATATCTGGTTCTGTTTTCCTCGAGTCTAAGCAACGATTATTTGAAAAGGGTATATTATTTAAATAAACAGTCTTACTTAGGGTGACAATTTCATTTATGGTAATTTGTTAGAGATGTCTTATTTCGCACAAAACGTATCATTTCCTCTAGTCTCACTCTTTTAATTTTGAAACAAATATCTCATAGAATTAAGCAAATATAGAGAACGTTAACCCAATTAATGATCTATAATTCAATATCTAAATGACTTACGCCCGGTTTTAATCCCCTTTGGTTAGTCGTACTCATTTATATTTAAAATCAACTTAGTTACAAATAAAACAATTTATTAAATAACAAATATTATAAAATACTATTCATTATCCATAAGTTTAAACCAATTAATAATAATTTATTTCCATTAAATTATCCCTTAAAGTTATAAAATACCATCTCACTTTAAATCAAACTAGGAATATGAATTATCTTACGATAAATTATATTCCTTCTTCCTTTCTTTTACCTTTCCTTTTCTACATTTTCTTCCCTTTTCTACTTTTCCTTTTATTTATTTTTCTACATTTTCTTTATTTCTTTTCTACATTTTCTTTATTTCTTCTCTACATTTTCTTTCCTTTCACTCTCCTTTTTCTCTTATCTTTTTCTTTTACTTTTTTTTAACTTACTTCCTCCATTTCTTTATCTTCTTTATCTCCTTTTCTTTTTCTTACTTTGTTTTCTTTTCTTTTTATTTTTCCACTGGCCTAACCTTCTTCCACCCGGCCCACTTCTCCTTCTTCCTTTCTTCTTTTCTTTCTAGCTCCCTTCATCTTTCTTCCAACCTGAACGTGCATGAGATGGTGCACGATATACATGCACACCACCCTACGCTCCAGCCAGCGAACCTCGCCGCCGACCTTCCCAACATATCGACTCTGACGCCGACTTCTCGTTTCCCACCTGAAACCCTCCACAGACCCTTAATTCTAAATCGAGCACCCAGACCCAAAAACCAAAACCACCATACCTACCACCAAAAGCCACGCCATGGCGCCACAGCCGATCGTACCCCTCCAAACTTTGCCAAAACCTTCACCACAACCCCCTCTTCCAATTCCCCACCGTGCGCATCCCTATCATCATCCACCGTTGCTACCATTTCATGTGACCCGAATCCCCAAAACAGACACGGTGAACCCTACTTCGGCATCGATCTTCCTCCATACCGGCGAATAAAATAAGCCACCATTTTTCCCTAGCTTACCGTTCTACGAGCTTTCGTCTGGCCAAGCCTTGGCCAGCAACACTGTCTGGTTCGCCATATTTTGGTCAAGAACCAAATCCCGTTCAACTTCCCTTATCCCATCGAATACAAGACTAATTTTTTTTTAAAACGACTACTAAAATTCATCATTTCACATGGCGAACAAGGTTATATAAACCAAAAGATAAAACAAGATGTTCGAACACTTTATCACATTGGGTTATCTACTGTAAATTTTCCTTCCCAGTATTTTTACTTGGAAATATTTTACGAAATTATTTTTAAAGTAAAGTTACTCGAATAAAGACATAATTCCTTCAAACATCATAACCTAAAACTATCTAAAAGAAGAGATATGGATTTTTGGAGAGTTGAGCATTGATGGAAAAACAAGAACAGAGGCAAGAAATGTGTGTAGACATTTGTTTATATCCATATACAACATACATATATACATTTATTTCCTTTGTGCAACAACCTATTTAAAAACTGCCATTTCTACTTTATCTTTGAACACAATCATAGATTTATAAAAAAAAGATTTGTTTTGGAAGAAGTTTACTCACTATAGATCTTCTTTGAATAGAACACTGCTTTTGGAAAAGAATACTGCTTGCTTCCTTATGTTTTTAAAGCTTATTTTGTTTTGTTAAATGGCAGATCTTGTTTGCTTTCTACTTAAGTTCGTTTGAATCACAAAAATGAACGGGGGATGTGGATATACATATAAAGATGTAAAGGCCGAAGCTTGTTACATCCTTTGGTCCTTATCTTCTCATAATATATATATATATATATACATATATATATACATATTTCGTTTGATTTTATATATTCTTTTCTTTGTTGATCAGAGATTCCTTTTTGACCAGATCTGATTTCATTTAAAAGTTTTGATTTGCTATTTCATATGCTGGCCTTGATTTTTTTGCTGTTGACATTGTTTTTTTTTTGTATGGTTGGATTTGATGTTTTATGTGCTTGAGTTGAAATGTGCATTAAATGCTTGTCCCTCTATGTTCATGCATACATTTCATATGAATTTATATATGTATATATATCTTTTGTATGTATAAATATATGTATAGGTATGTAATCCATTCTATTTTACTTGCATCATCACTATTTAATATATGTACATTTTCTTGTGTATTGTTATCATATACATAATTCACACTTATACATATTTTATTATTTCATATACTTTTCAATATACATTACTTGTGTATATTTTGGTATTACATGTATATTTATTCCTATTTACACAAACCTCCTATTTTTACTTCATATGGTCGCATGCACACACACAATATATATATATATATATATATATATATATATATATGCATTTATAACATCATAAGCTTGCATGTGTATATAAATATTTATATTGGATGTTTTATCTTAATTTAAAATGGTGGAGTTTATATATATACCCACTATAAAGTTTATCATACCTAATATTTTATAACTCCAGTTTGTGTATAGTGTTTAAACAAATTTACATGTATCCAGATACTTTACATCGACAAAAATTTATTGTTCAACTTATAAAAATTAATAATTCAATAATAAAACCAATTCATCACTTAATTAACACACTTCAAAAAAATCTGGGTTGCTACAAGAGAATTGCCTAGAAATGTGCATGTCCTTATCTGTATAACGCAAAATACTTCATAGCTAAGACAACAAGGGCAAAACTTAAGTGCTAAGAAACTAAAGTACAAATACTTAAAATGCAAAACAACCCAAAGTCAAGAGCATGGACAATAAAGAGATATGAAAAGAGTGTTGTATGCGTGTGTAATTTATATATAAATTTTGTTTTGAAAAGTTTAGTTTTACGGTACACTGCTACATAATACCACGTTACGTACAAGTTGCAAACGACAGAAATAAAAATATCATCATGCAAAAAATACGACACGATCTCAAAAAAAATATACACTGGTTTATTGTTTCTATAAAGTTTCAAAAATATAAATGTTTTCACAAAACGCGTTAAATGAAAATTTAATTATTTTTCAAATTAAAAATTATGGAAAAAACATATCATAAAAAATTAAGTCATTTTA
This sequence comes from Allium cepa, assembly GCA_030765085.1. Lineage (NCBI taxonomy): Eukaryota > Viridiplantae > Streptophyta > Magnoliopsida > Asparagales > Amaryllidaceae > Allium > Allium cepa. Next base: position 558,912,854 of record CM060941.1, on the reverse strand, counting down.
TTAACAATTGATTTTCTTATTATTTATTTGAACTATTTATTATCATAAATAAATTTAGAAAATGAGTCACCATTTTTATTAATTAATTAAAAGGAATTATCCATTTAATTAATATTTTAATTCATAATTCAAATATTTAAATAATCCCTATATTTGAATATAAGTTATTAAACTCTAAAAACCAATTATTTAAATATTTAAAATTAATTAAATATTCAAAATCTAAAATGATAGAATTCCGGAATGTTATATTCTCCCCTTTTAAAAGGATTTCGTCACCGAAATTTTCAAAGGAAGAAAATGTCTACAAACCCTTAAGGTATAAAAACTGTTAATTAAAATGAATTATTAAACTTTTAAAATCCATTATGTTATGGAAAATTTCAACACCTCCTTTGTGTGGTTGGTCCGGAAAAACTACAACTCGCCACCATTGGTCCAAATCAACAAAAAAAACAAAAGCCAAGTAACCTCTCATATTTGGGGCATAAAATTGTCAACCAATTACCAGTCTCTAAATCTACTACATACCGCTTTTGCATTTGATTTTTATTTTTTCAAGCTACTTACTATCTCGATGACAATACAGGTACGTAAGAAATCAAATAGTAATCTCTTGTTTTTTTGTTCCTATCTTGTATTTACATAATCCAAAACTGAATCTTGTTGACACAAGAGCAACAAACTAGCTACATAAACAATATAACAATCATATGCAACAAGGGAATATGATGCCCGAAATTTTATATTCAAAATCTATTTTCAAATTCCTCTCAAGATACATATATGAAAACCAAAATCAATTATGATAAAAAAAAGGCTCCTCCTACCAAAGCACATTATAACTCTAAAATCATAACAACGTAGAGCATCTACCGGTATTCTGGTTCCTCCTAAAACAACAACTAGGGTAAACAACTATACCCGGTGGGTCTTCCAAATCAAAAAATCCCTAATCATCCAACCTTAGTCATAACCAAAATATTTGAAAAACCACTTTATAATTTTTTTCAAATATCCTTAAATAATACTTCACCAAAGTTTTCCAAAATATTATTATTATTTCTTTTATAAATTCTTTCAAAAATCATTTTTCAAAAGCAAGCCGAGATTTAAGCCCTAATAAACAACAACTTTATAGACTATAGTTTATAAAACCACACTATCAATTAAATTAAATTCCATAAAGGAATAAACTAACACGTAACATCATTTAAAATGTTAAATGACAGACAAATAAGATTTATAAATTTACTTAGGCTCACACTTTCTCGATCGTTCAAGGATATAGATAGTTTCCTAAGTGTACCGTTACGCTCATCGGCCTTTGGTTATTATTTAGAAGATTATTAAGCTCCCTCTAACAAATTGAAAGTCACTCCTAAACTTCTCTAAGCCATAAAACATGGTATAGATACGTACTTAAGCTTGTATGATGTACATGGATTATCTATATGCAATATTTGATCCAATCACTTACTCGAATATATAAACTTTACTTTCGAGCTAGTATCGCTTACTCGACCTTTCTAGTGCAGACTCCGATTAGGTTTCTTGATTAGAAACTTTTGTTTTCCTTACTAGCCATATACTATGATAGAAAACCTCTATATCACATCAAGAATCCGAATCAAGCATCTGCTGACAAGGACCGAGAAAAACATCATTTTTCAAACTGTAATAAATCACCCCAAAGTTATGTATTCGAATCCTAGATCAAGAACCTTGCGAATAAAATGAGCTACGTATAACTTACATACCTAATTCGATTGGTTTCTTAATCACATCAATCTCTTTTTAGACCACTTTCATTTTTTATTTCTAATATTTTATTCAATACTAAAATTATTTATGAATTATTTCACAAATTTCACTTAAGTTTATAAATATTTTATAAAGACAACTTTACAAAACATTAAATTTAAAACTTACTTCACTTTTATTTACCTGTATGTTAGTCTTCTACATCCTAAGAGTATATGAAAAATGTAAATTTTATTTCAATAATTTATTATTTATTTATTTTAAAATTCAAACGGAAGCCAAACAAAATATGGGTCTTAAACTTAGTCGACTACTTTGACCTCTTTACCCTATTTGGGCCGGTAAGTAGCTAAGAAGAGTAGGATGCTAGCATCCAATTCAGTCTTAAAGTCTACTTTCCTTAGACATCTCTAAGGTGAATATGTTCATTTAATCGACCCAAGTCTATGAGACTTAGATGTTTATAACAAAACCACGATTTTAACAAAACAACACTTATTAAAACCTTCCTATCCACTTTAACCCGTTTAAAACAAACTTGAGTTAAATTTTCTCTTCTCTATCTAAGAGTTTAAAATTTCAATTATCAAAACATTCTATTATCAAAAGCCTTTTATTTTAAATCAGTTTCTTTTAAGGAAACTTAAGAACTAAATACCCAGTTTTTATTTCAAAACCTTTTTTATGAAATCATACCACATATATTTCTATACATAAATAACTTTAACAATTTATTCACTACCATTCATTTTGGGTTAGTTCGGATTCGAACTCATTTCGATCGCACAATGACAAAAAGAATAATATATCAACTGCATTATAATGTTCACTTAAGCGAACAATCGTTCGTCGCTTAGAAGATTATTCAAACTACCACAAAACTAATCGAGATGTTTTCCACGAACTATCCAAAGAACATGTATCTTTATTAAAAATTCTCATTGAAATATTTATACTTATAATATTTCCAAGTAACACTGTCATTACTTTTCTCAAAATCTTTTTGAGATCATTTCAAGCAATACCGAGATTTAAATTCTCAAAAACTCTTTTTAAAGCACATTTTATAAGCCAAATTTATATAAAATTGCGTTTATATAAAATCATCTCAATTAAAATTTCTCTTTCAAAAGATTTATACTTATAAACACCTTTTTATAAATCATATAAATCATTTTATATATCATACTCATATAAAATTTACCTTTCTAAAATCGTCTTAAATTATAACAAATTTCTTTTACTATAATAAACTTTTCGTAAATATTTATTCTCTGAATGCCTTATCTTCCCATTTAGATTATATTAAACAACTTTATAAAAAAGATGACCTTTAACTTAACATTTTACCAAATACCTTACAGTCAAACTATGAAATTTAATTCATAAGGAGTTTATTTTAATATACTCACAATTATCAAAATAATAAATGCTCATATACTGATCGAGCATAAATTATTAATCAACAAACAATAGTCAATGCTCCTAGACTATCTAGGCATGAAAAACCAAACAATAGTGATAATAAAAAAATATTATCATCAACGACCAAACATACTATGAATAATTATATACATTTGAAAATTATTCCTTTATAATATAAACTATATACAATCCCAGGTAAAATATTTCATTTACCAAATTTTCAAGAGACAATATCGTACCCGTTTACCTTTGTCAAGTGTTTAAAAATCCCTATCAACACCGTAGCATGCCATATCTTAACCATAATTCATAAACCACTCAATAGACCAATTAACATAATACGGTTTTATAGCAATGACAAATATGCTCTCGTATATATAATACTCTCAAACTCATTCTAGAGTGTCACTTACACTATCTCTAATGAGCCATACCCTACCAAAGCGAAGGTTCTCGCTTAACCTTTAGCTCTGATATCATATGTAATGACCCGCCTTTTCGACCCTCAAAAATCAGCACTTAATACATTCACGGTATTCAAATGTCGAGCATCCAAGTGCTGAAAAGGGAGTTATTAGAGAAAAAGAAGAAGATTAGGGAAATAGAATCTCACAACGGGATGAAAACATATAATATAATAAAGACAGCAAACTGTCACTCTAAAATACATGGTACATCACAATTAAAAACAAACCTTATCAGCCAGGACGGCTATAAATTTTGGACCTTATAATTGCTGATGGGTATACATAATAATACAATGGAAAATAAAAGTACTACGGCATGTGAACATTTAGCTCTACTCTATATGCTCCATGTCCCACCACTGACAACCTGAAAAAATCTCGGTCTGACCCAAACATTATAATAAAATTACATCTGAATCAATCTAGAAGACCAGCATGACAAAACTTAAAAAATATGGTGAACGTGTAATAATTTTATGATACCACGTTGCTAAACACGAAACGATTTTTATCTTACAAGAACAACATCTATAGATGAAAGAGTTAAACAAGTTAAAACAAAATCAGACTTGAAAAAAATGGAAACAAATAAGTAAACATCGAGGAGAAATCCAGGAATTTTTCAATGCAACTAAGAAAATGATTCAAAGGTTTGAATCAAACAAGAAAAGATAATTTTTTAACAATGACTAGAAGTGTGCACCCCTATGACTGAAAGTATACCTTTGGAAATATACTTGAGAACTACGATGGCTATTGAAAATGTACAAGCCAGAGCCCACCAACCTTACCAAGTATCCGAGTATTTCACATTTAGTGTGTATATAACCAAAACCAATCTAGAGTAAATAAGAAAATACCCTAATGGAAGCAACCCCACATAGCTTAATGTTCACTTACTCTTTGGTTTTAGTAATTTTCGGCAAAGAATATCAACGCTCAAATGAGCAACAAATCTTCTAAAATCGACGAAACTCAAAGAAGATAGCTTGAATAGATAGTCAATAAATCAATTATTGTGAATAAAAAAAATCATTGTATATAAAAATTAAATCCCTTAAAAACATTTAACTCACACTTATGCTTGATTTACACTTGATTTACACATCACAAATATTTATAAAACACTTCAAACATCCTTTTTTTATATATTTAAAAAAAAATCAAATTCATGTTTCTAAGTGTATTAAAAAGAAGGGTAAAAAAGAATGTCATTAAAACGTTGTTTACTATAAAACCAAAACAATTTAAACTTGCTTTATTTTAGACATTCCCTTTTAAAGTTTTACTTATTTATAAACCATCATTTATAACTTTTAAAAACGACATTTATTATCCTAAAAGATAATAAATAAAGTTAAAATATCTTTATAAATTTAAAATAATGTTAATCACCCTGAAAGATAATTGATATAACTCACTTATAAATTTCAGACCATACTAATTATCCTAAAAGAAGGTTAATCAAATTTATAATCTTTTTATACATTTTAAAACAACATTAGTTATCCTGAAAGAAAATAATCAAATTTATAATCTTTTTATAAATTCAAAACAAAATTTCTTATCCAAAAGATAATAATTTATAATTTTTTATAAATTTAAACAATATTAATTATCTCTAAAGGTAATTAATCAAAATTTATAACTCCTTTGTTAAATTTAAACAATACTTATCCTTTATTTCGAAATCCTTAAAAATACTAATAATTTAAAGGAAAATGTTTTATTTCTAATTAATTTGAGTATAAAGTGAAGATTTTGAATGGTATTTTATGGTTTGAAATAAATATAATTTATTTTGAAGCTTACATATTTATTTAAAAGTAGTTAATTATGGATAATTAAGGAAAGATTTCCATAACGGTTAATTGGTTTATAAATTGATGTAGAATGTTTTGAAACATATAAGTAAAGGTTTAAAAACAAAATTTTGTATTTAAATCTTTATTTTGGGATTATATAAATAAAGGGAATGTGTTATTCGTTATACACTATATATGTGTATGTATGTACGTACGTATGTATGTATCTTAAATGATCTTATTATTTTCAGAATATAAACTGATCTAAGAAGTTTATTACTTATTTGTAAATACAACTACTTTCCTAATTTATATTCGAATGTTTGAATTTATTTAATAGGTTGAGTTACAAATAATTTATAATGATGGATTTGAGTCATATTTAATGTATTGAACTAAAAGTAAAATTATTTTGGAAATTATAAATTATTTGAAAATAGAATTTGATTTACAATAGAAAATTATTTAATAAATTCTACGAATTATATTTGATTTGTTAAATTATTTTGCATGTTTTAAATGTGTATGAACAAGGATTTACAATTATGTATATTTGAATATTTGATTTAAATGTTTTATAAGAGAATTTGTTGAACTTTTTTATTATTTCATTTCTAAATTAAATCAAGATTTTTATGTATAATTTCTAAATTTTCCAATTTCTCATTTTCCTATACTGATTTCAATATCATGAATGTTCGCCATTGATATTGATTTAATTTGTGATTTTGATATGATAAGGTGATGACATCCTTTATACTATTTCGTAGTATTTAATTCTGTATAATGAGAAATTTGAATAAATGAACTTATAATATTGGTTGGAATAGGGCATTCAGTAATATTTATCGGGTTATTTTTTTGAACTCGTTATATATAATATTATGGAGATTGAGTGTAGTATATGAGCATTGAATAAATGATCGAGTATCACGCAGTGGTATGAGATATTGTTATGATATTTTGGTTATTCATTGTAAGTAGTTGACACTCACGTGATGGGGATTCGTAGTAAGACTTGCTGCGATGAGTTACATGTGTTGCCATGTGTCGAAAATAGTATCAAGCTACGTGGTAGCGATATATATATAGAGCCATGTATCGACATTCATGTTAAGTTATGTGTTAGCTATCAAAAATAGATATTGTGTGTCTATTTATCTTGGCTAGCTTCCTTTATGTTTCTAAAGTGGACCATATTGGCCAGTATCCATCCCAGCGGCCTGATCATGGTGGTCATGCCCTGGATCCATGACACCCTTATTACTGTGTGCCTTTGTTGTGTGTGTTTTTCCCTATGTCACCTATGCCAGCAGTTAGTTACCTATAAAGGCAATGTATCGGGTCATAATCAATGCATAGTGTAGTCTTGCAGCGTGTTTACGACATGAGGTGGATATTGCCACGATACCGAGGGGGAGGTAACAGATGATTATAGGAGCAGTGTCGGATGGACACATGTGAGGCTCCTGGAGCTAGCAGGCATCCTATTAGTCTCTCGTCTAGTTCTTAAGTGTGATAGATAGACATATACTATTTATATTCCTACATGAGACTATGTCTAGAATATAGTCAATCTCCATATTTTATCTTCCTATACTTTTCAGCAGAAAGCCAATAATACTTAGGTAGACGGCCTATACCATTATGGCATACGGCCTATTCCACTAAGGCAAGCAGTCTATTCATTATTGATTTTACTTGAACATTGTCATGGACCAGTCCAAACCCTTTATTGATTTTTGGGATTTGATGACGATACTTTATAATATGAGATTGAGAGATATATTTGAGCATTGCTACGTCCTAGCCTGACTATACTTGAGTATATCTCATTTTGATGATTTTTGGATTTTAATAATGATTTTTAGATATGTATGATTCACTCGGTTGATATTGATTCTATAATTTATTGATTGGCATAACTTTATATGGGTGATGACATCTTTGTGCATGCTTTGATTGATGATTTTCATATTAGAGATGTTTTGATATAGTGTTGTTATCATTCCATTCATATACTTTTCATCTACACACACGTGTATGTATGTATGTACGTGTGTGTATGTTTGTATGTATGTATGTACAATCTCGTGATTTAGATATAGTCTGACCCGTGTGTTATTTAAGTAATACTCGAGTTGGTTCAAGGCATTTCAAGTACAAAGACGATGTGCTCAACTTGTATTATTCGGGCATAAAGGATGCTAGCTATTTAGTGTTTTAGTATATTATTTTATATTGTACACTCATGTATGTAATTGACATTGTGATGTATAGCACACCTTGTATATATTTGAATATATATAATAGCGCTACAATTTTGTGTAACGACCTAGAATTTTGGTTATTTGAAATTGGAATATTTAATTGATTTTAAATATTTAAAGGTTAATTTTTTAACTTGGATTTCAAATATAACTATTTATTGGATAATTTAATTATGGAGTTAACAATTGAAAATTGATTTAAAATATTGAATCTTGAGTTTTGGGCTTGATAAAAATAATTTAAAGGCTTATAATAAAAAATTTCAAAATAAATTTAATAGTGATTTGTTCAGTTTTAAAAATACATCGTTTGAATTAACATTTAAAAGTATCCTTTCGAGGCAAAGCCTCGGAATTCGACGAAACCAGTTCCATTGGATCCATAATAATGTATTATTATCAAATTTCAAATTTCGTAATGTTTGAAGTTTGTAGACCTTTAAACATTACAAAAGTACCATCGAGTCATACGATGTAGAATTGAATTCCGGAAGATTCGAACTAGTTGACTTTTTAGCTAGTTCGACTATAGACCGACCAGAACGCGAAAGCAACAATGAAAATTAATGTGAGTTAATCTCACTCAATTTTGGATTACCGCAATTAATTTTAAATAGTTAAAATTAATTATTGGTTGAATTTGATAATTTTTATCAGTTGATGTAATAATATATATAGTAGTATATATATTGGAGTGATAGATATTCCCGCATATATATATATATATATATATATATATATATATATATATATATAGCGGATGAGACCATATGCGCCCGCATAATAACGGATGACCCTATATACCGCAATATCCCCCTCGAAGTGGGATTGATATTTTTATGTTGTATTAACATCTATGGATGTAGGAAAACATGTTCGAGGGAGTCAACTGGATTCCTCAAAAATGTTGAATTTAATTTCATATATATTAATATATGAACTTGTTAAATAATCTGTGGTAGATTATAGTATGATTTGAAATCATTGGATGCTATAGTATTAGTGGTTTAGATTTTGATATTTCAAAATACCATGAATATGAGTATTGAATTTAAAATAAAATGGGAATTTAAAAGTAAAATGTTTATAGTGAAATTTGGATTAATTAGAAGAAATGAATTTGGGTAAAATAAAATTTTGATTTTAAATTTGCACTTAATACTTTCGGAATATGGAAAATAGAGATTTTAAAATAATTTAAATAAAAGGATTTTAAATAATAAAACTTATGCGATATTTGTTTAAGAGTAAAAAGATTTTAAAATCGAGATTTAAAATAGTTTGGGAAAATAAAAAGGAAACTTGAAATATAAATATGAAATTGTCATACTAGATTTTAAATTATGAAAAGGAATTGGAATCTAAATTTAGTTGGGTTTTGGAATATAGTTAGGTTATTTCAAGAAACTGATTTAAAAATGGAATTCAATTTCGAACAATTTAAAATCGGTTAAGTATTATGAAACCGTTATAAACAGGAAATGAGACTATAAAATTTATAAACAAGGTTTATAAATAAAGTGAAGTGATTATCAGTGGATAAATTGAAGCTATAAATTTACGATGAGGATTTATAACGAGATGGGGAAATCGGCTTTAAAAATAAATGATAAATTATTTTTTGAAATGCGAAAAGGGAATTTATGAAATTGGGACGTAAATCAAATTGGGAATAAATCAAGAGGGATTTATAGATGTTAGACTGGTTATATTGGAACTGAAAATATTTTGTTATCGAGAAATTGAGTTTGTTTTAAAAAAAAGGATTTCTAATTATTATCTCGGTAATTTTAAAAAGGTGTTTAAAAATATTTCAGAAAATTAATTATTTAGTTATTTTAAATTGTTTAAAATATATTTAATTATTAATTAAGTAGTTTATAAATAGTTGATATTAAGTTAACTATTATTTAAGAATTAATCATTATTACAATTATTTCAGTATTAATAATATTTTATACAATAACTTTTATTAAAGAGTATTTGCCTAAAGTTTAACTTGGAAAATTGTTATCGGGATTTTATAAGTATTATTTTGAATTTTTTTATTAAATAAGGTTTTGGAAAGTAATGGTATATTTTCATGGCGTAATTGGAGGCAGTGAGTGCCTATATTTAAGTTTTGGATTTCTCTGGGATAGAGACGTAATGATTGAGCTGTGAATCCATGGTTGATACCACAGTGATTATTCCATATTATTTTAAAAAGGGTTTCAAATATTTTTAAAAAGGATAGTTTTAGAATATAGTAAATTCGGTAAGGCAAGTATATATTTTGGATGAAGAGATTTAAGTGACTGAAATTTAAATTGAAAAAGACTGGGTGAAATCAAGTAGGAAATGGAATCTTGATTTGATGATTGTTTATTCAATAGTTAAATAACCGACTATCGAATATGGACCCAAAATATAACTTTGGTAATACGTAGGAGAAATACATGAATTATATAGTACAGTTACTGTTCAAAGTGCTATGCTGTATGTATAAACTCGTTCGTTCTTCTAGGACGTTTATAAGGAAATCCATCCACAAACGGTTAGGAGGTGATCTACGATCTTATTTTCGTCTGATCATTTCCTAGAGAAACGAGGTTAAGTTTACCAGAAAATATCGAATGTTGTTTCGAAGAGACCGGGATCAGATAAGTTATTCGAAAACCACTTCGATCCAACATGCACGTTTTCGAAGTGAAAACAAGGGCATGGAGTCAAAGATGGAGCAGTGAAGTGCAAGGGATAATCGCTACTAATCCTGAGGATGACTCAAAAATGGATGTAGTAGGAATAGTGCCTTCGGTTCCGCTCGGACCTAAAATGGACTTGTATGGATAAATGCTATCGGTACATTGTCATTGGAGGACAATGAGCATTCTAAGTGAAAATTTCTTTAAAAAGGTAATCGTATCCTCTAGCCTCATCAACCAGGAATGACTGAGAAGCAGGAGAGATACAGCAAGGCTAAGTGGGTCGCACCCGATTAAGGTATGTTTATTACCTTTCTAGATACCCTTAGATATTATTACTACGATACATGGAAGGAGATCGTAAAGGGAGGGAACATCCGAGATGATAGCATATTCGGTCTATCCAGGTTAGGGATAGTCCGGTCTTGTCTTGCAGAGGATCCCGGCGTGTTCCTCGATACATTTTCCTAGACGTGTACTGTGACAGGTGATACCCCATCGCCTAGTCATTCATATGGAATCCATTCTCCAATATGCGCCTTTGCGGTTTTGGTTGTAAAGCCTATTGTGCTGGAATTTAATTAATATAACAGTTTCAGCTATTTGAATAAGTATTTGTACTTAGACATTATTATAATATCAGTGGATTTGACATGAAATGTTTTGGATATCGTAAGGTAAAAACCCACAGTGTTTATGTGTGGCGTGGTCTTACGATATACCCGACTTTCAAAGGATTTTGATAAGTTTAATAACTCAAATTGAGTGTGTTTTCTCACGCTGGTTTCCATACTGACTCGGTTGTTATTTTATTATAATGCTTAGGTCAGACCAAGTATTACAGATACATGATAGGATGCTATGGAGCTCAAGAGATGAGCTGGATAGTGAAGACTATTACACGTATTTGATTTATATTCCGCTGTGTATTGTAGGCTGTATATTCAGCATTTCTGAGGATAAGTTATTATAACTGTCCGGTATTGAGTTATTAATTGTGTTGTACTATGATGATGTAATGTATAAATAACAGTTATAATTCTTTTTCTATAAGACCAGTGTTGTCTATTATATATTGTTCCGCTACAATTGTGAGATTCTGTGTTGTTATTTCTATTTTCTTCTTCTTCCTCTTTATTCTTTCTCTTACGATCTGGTATTTTCGGCATTCGATTGCTTGGCATGTAATACAGTGAACGTATTGATGTCGATTTTTGAAGGTCGAAATCCCGGGTCGTCACACTTGGCGTCAGAGCAAAAGGTTAAGCGAGAACCTTGGATCTGGTGGGGATTACCCATTAGAGATAGGGTCAGTAGCATCCTAGAATGAGTTTAAGTGTATTAATAGGTATGGGTGTGTATTTGTTAGTGAATATAAAACTTATTCATATTGTGTTGATTGATCTATTGAGTGGCTTATGGATTTTGGTCAATACGATTAATTAACGTTATTGATAGGGATTTCTAAACACTAAAACAGAGCAATTCGACATAGTATTGTTTTAAAATGGGGTAAATGAAATAATTTTACCCAAATTATTTTCATATATACGAATAATTTTCGTAAATTATTATAGTGTATATGGTGTGCTTGGTTGTTAGGAAATGATAATATTAAACCAATATCATTTGTTGTTGTGGTGATTGAGTAAAAATTGAAATTATAGTCAAAAGTAAGAAATTAATTCATCTAACAAAATGTAATTCGTAAATATGAGTTTATGAATGTGATTTATAATTTGAAATGAAATGAAATTTTGGAGTATATTTAAATATAGATTCAAAAGGATTTAGAAGTCGAAAATTTGGGAATTTAAATCCCATTGGTTTTAAAATATTGTTTAAAGTTTTGGAAAATTATAGTGATGTTATTTGGAAAATATTTGTGAATTGAGGTATTTAAAACGATTTCAAGGAGGAAATAAAAGCATTAAACTCATTTCGGTCGTTGGAAAATAATTTTGGAGATGACTGCAACATCATCCACGTTCATTTTTGAGTCTTCAAGGGAGGGATTACTACCTTAATGATTTGAATTGGAGTTTGTTTGCAAAATTGGTTTGGTTTTGAAATTCAAAGAAATAATTTGATATACCAAAGGGATTTTGGGTATATATGATTTCAAAAATGATATGAAACACTTAGAACAAATTTTTTTAAACTCTGGAGCACTGATTTAAAATGTTTTATGGAATAAATTAGAAAAGTAAACCAATTAATTGAAGTGAATTGGAAGAAATTGGTGAATGGAATATAAATAAGTTGGAAAAATTATAAAATTTGGAATTTGATTTGGAATGGAAATTAACTTGAATTAAGTTAAATAAAGAGAATTTTGGAAATTTAGCCTAAGTAGGCTAAATGAAATAATTATTGAAAATAAAATTTGTCAAGATTGAAAATAAATGTGTGGATGAACTAATTAATTTAGTTAGTAGGTAAATGGAATTGCGATTGAAAATTGGAATGGTATTTAACTTGAATTATGTTAAATAAAGTGAAATTGAAAATTTAGATTGAGTGGAGTAAATAGCTAAATTTTGGAAATAGAGTTGATTGAGCTAAATTGGGTATAGACTCAAGTGAGGGGTGCTAATATAAGAAGTGTATAAAATATTTATAATAGACTTAAGAAATTGATGGTGAAATTCTTAAGTAAAAATTGGAATTGGAAAAAATATGCTAAGTAAATAGGTGAATGAGAATGATATTTGTGAATAATTGATATAAATGAAATGAATGTGAATAAAAAGAATACTGTTATAGATAAGAATCAATTGAGATAAGTACGTAAGTTGTATGTATATTATTTTATTTGCATGACGATTTGATCTAGATTCGAGCATAGAATTTCAAGATGATTTATATCGATCTGATTTAGGATTTTTCACTCGATTTTCGATGGCGAACACTGGATATGGATTTTTGATTGATTCTAGAATTTTCTATCATAATATGTAGCTATGCAAGGAGGATGACGGTTTCTAATCAAAAAACCAGATCTGAGTCCGCACTAGAAAGTCATGTGAACGATACTAGTTCGAAAGTGAAATTGTGTGGTCGAGTGAGCGATTGGATTTGATATTGCGTACGGATGATGTATGTGCATCCTACGGGTTTGATGAAATAAATACTGAAAATTTTGAAATTTGCAAGATAAAATGATTTTAAATGGTATGATTGGATATTATTGGTAAGTGAGGTGCAGGTATTTAAAAGCAAAAGATAAATTCTCAATTTCAAGAGTAAAATTTGATTGCCCGACAAAAAGGTACATGTTTAAATTATATTTGAAATTGATGATTTCCTGATTGAGTCATTTGGCTTTTGTTTTCTTTGGACGATTTGGGCACGTAAAGGAAGTTTTGTAGTTTTTCGGATCTAGCCACGTAAAGGAGGCGTTGGCGAAATTTTTCAAAAATTTAAAAAGTTAGAAAATTTTGAAGAAAAACTTTAATAACTAAAATTTGATTTATAATTATAACTTGAAAGGTTGAGTAAATAATATTATTTCGAATCCATGGGAAAGTTTGGAAATTATTAAAAGTGATAGAGTGTTTTCAATAAAACTTATTTCGGGACGTTATATAAAACTGTGTGATTTTGGAAAAGAGGTTAACGGGTTTTGGACCATTCTTCTTACTTGGCAAATTCCGAGGACAAAATTCTTTTACCGGGGGCAGAACGTAACGACCCAGAATTTTGATTATTTGAAATTGAAATATTTAATTGATTTTAAATATTTATAGGCTAATTTTTATCTTAAATTTCAAATATAACTATTTATTGGATAATTTAATTATTGAATTAATAATTGAAAATTGATTTAAAATATTGAATCTTGAGTTTTACGTTTGATAAAAAATAATTTAAAGGCTTATAAAATTTATACTAATAATAATGAAGAAAATAAAACTTTTTAAAACAAATTTAAAAGTGATTTGTTCAATTTTAACATCGTTTGAATTAACATTTTAAAATAAGGGCAAAGTCTCGAAATTCGACGAAATTTGTTCCATTGGATCCGTAATAGTGTATTATTATCGGATTTCAAATTTTGTAACATTTCGAGTTATCGTTTGGCCGTGTGAGATATAAACGCGCTGAAATTTATATGGAAATTCAATATAAAAATAGGGTTCAAAAAGCTATCTTCTCCATACGATCGAATTAAGACTCAAAACCTTTTCCATTTCATTCGGAATAGAGGTATAACATTATGAACGCCCAGCGGCACGCCTCAACAGGGGTTCGAGATTTTGAGTTGTGTAATTAAGAAAATTCGAAGTTTAAATTGCGCGCGCGCACATATATATATATATATATGATTGACTTGACAAATTTTTTTCACATCAGCTTTTATTTATTTTTTTTTCAAAACACGTATACCTATCCACACAATTTAGTTTCCTTTCCATCATTTCTTTCCCCGTTTTCTTTTTAAAACGCAGGTTACAGTTCCAAAAAAAAAAAAAAAAAAAAAAAAAGAAACTTTAAAAATTGATTTATTCAATTCCACCAAACTAAAAATCTTGAAACTCAATTGTAAAATCACAATTGGCTTAGAGCTTCGATCGGATGGTGATATTGGAAGGTGCCGTGCTTGTTGGTGGCAATCGACTGTGAGGGCGTAAGCTAGGGTTTGGGTTTCCAGTGGATAGAGGCGGCGATAGGTGGTGAGGTCGATGTATTTGGGTTGTTCACATGAAATGGCAGCTACGTGCAAACTTTAGGAGGGTGCGGCTATGGGTTGGGGGTGCGACTGTTCGTGGTCGAGGGGTTGAAGTAGCAGGTGACGACTACAGGAGGGCGTGCGAGCTCGATGACATTGATATGGGGATGCGGTTTTCAAAGTGGAGTTCGTTCGTGCGTCCGGGTTGGTCGATGGCGAGGTGGTGGTCGGTGTCGGTGAACATGCACGTGGATACGGGTTTGGGTTCGCGTGTACAGGGAGAAAAAAAAGAGAATTGGGGAAGAAGGACGATGGCGGGCCGGGTTGATAGGGTAATGGGCTTTGCTTATTTCAAAAAATATATATATAATAGAATGAAGAAGAAAAAAAAAAGGTGGGCTACAGGAAAATGGAAACAGAGCATTAGGGAAGAAGGAGATTTGGGCGGCCGTTTTTTTGAATGGGTAATTATGTATTGATGATAGAATTAAAGGATTACATTATTATTGAATTCAATAAGTTTGTAAAGTAAATACCTTGTTCGTCTTAGGTCGAAATCAAATGCGATCAATCGCGTTGCGCTTGTATCATCGAGACGTACGATGTGGAATTGAATTCGGGAAGATTCGAACTAGTTGACTTTTTAGCTATAGTCGAACGTCGACCGACCAGAACGCGAAAGCAACAATGAAAATCAATGTGAGTTAATCTCACTCAATTTTGGATTACTGCAATTAATTTTAAATAGTTAAAATTAATTATTGGTTGATTGGTTGAATTTGATTTTATCAGTTGAATGTGATATTATATATAGTAGTATATATATTGAAATGATATATATATATATATATATATATATATATATATATATATATATATATATATATATAGCGGATAAGACCCTATGCGTCCACATAATAGCGGATGACTCTATATACCACGATATCCCTCTAGTAGTGGGATTGATATTTTTATTTTGTATTAGCATCTGTGGATGTAGGAAAATGGGTTGGAGGGATCTAATTGGATTCCCCAAAAATGTCAAATTTAATGTCATTTATATTGATATGTGAACTGGTTAAATAATCTGTGGTAGATTATACTATGATTTGAATTTATTGGATGCTTTGGTATTACTGGTTTAGATTTTGGTATTTCAAAATACCATATATATGAATATTGAATTTTAAAAATAAAATAAAAGGTAATTTGAAAGTAAAATGTTTATAGTGAAATTTTGATTAAGTAGAAGTAATCAATTTGGGTAAAATAAAAAGTTGATTTTAAATTTGTACTTAATACTTTCAGAATATGGAAAACAGAGATTTTGGAATAATTTAACTAAAAGGATTTTAAATAATAAAACTTAAGAGATATTTGTTTAAGTGTAAAAAAATTTTAAAATCGAAATTTAAAATAGTTTGGAAAAATAAAAAGTGAACTTGAAATATAAAATATGAAATTGTTATACTAGATTTTAAATAAGATTTTAAATTATGAAAAGGAAGTGGAATTTGAATTTAGTTGGGTTTTGGAATATAGTTGAGTTATTTTAAGAAATTGATTTAAAAATGGAATTCAATTTGGAAAATCGATTTAAAATCGGTTAAGTATTGTGAAACCGTTATAAACGGGGAATGAGACTATAGAATTTATAAACAAGGTTTATAAATAAAGTGAAGTGATTATCGGTGGATAAATTGAAGTTATAAATTTACTACGAGGGTTTATAATGAGATGGGGAAATCGGCTTTAAAAATAAATGGTATTTTTTTTTGAAATGTGAAAAGGGAATTTACGAAATCGGGAATAAATTTAGAGGGATTTATAAATGTTAGACTAGTTATATTAGAATTGGAAAATATTTTGTTATCGAGAAATTGAGTTTGTTTAAAAAACAGAGAATTTTTAATTATTATCTGGGTAATTTTGAAAAGGTATTTGAGAATATTTGAGAATATTTATTATTTACTTATTTTAAATTGTTTAAAATATATTTAATTATTAATTAAGTAGTTTATAAATGGTTGGTATTAAGTTAATTATTATTTAACAATTAATCATTATTATTTTAAAAGATAAATTATTTCAATATTAGTAATATTTTTATAATAACTTTTATTAAAGAGTATTTGCCTAAAGTATAACTTGGAAAATTATTATCAGGATTTTATAAGTATTATTTTGAAAAATTTATTAAATAAAGTTTTCGAAAGTAATGGTATATATACTTTCATAGCGTAATCGGAGACAGTGGATGCATATAGTTAAGTTTGGATTTCTCTAGGATAGAAACGTAATCATTAAGCTATGAATCCATGGTTGATACCGCAACGATACTTTCCATATTATTTTTAAAAGGGGTTCTAAATATTTTTAAAAAGGATAGTTTAAGAATATACTAAATTCGGTAAGACAAGTATATATTTTGGATGAAGAGATTTAAGTGAATGAAATTTAAATTGAATAAGACTAGGTGAAATCCAGTAGGAAATGGAATCTTGATTTGTTTATTCGATAATTAAATAACCGACTATCGAATATGGACCCAAAATATCACTTTGGGAATATTTAAGAGAAATACCAAAATTATATGGTACAGTTACCATTCTAGGTGTTATACCATACGTATAAACTCATTCGTTCTTTTAGGACGTTTATAAGGAAATCCATCCATAAACAGTTAGGAGGTGATCTTCGATCTTATTTTCGTCTGATTATTTCCTAGAGAACCGAGGTTGAGTTTAACGGGAAATATCGAATGTTGTCTCGAAGAGACCGAGATCGGATAAGTTATCTGAAAACTACTTCGATCCAACGAGTACATTTTCAAAGTGAAAACAAGAGCATTGAGTCGAAGTTGGAGCAGTGAAGTGTAAGTGCTAATCGCTACTAATACTGAGGATGAGTCCAAAATGCAAGTAGTAGGAATAGTGTCTTCGGTTCCATTCGAACCCAGAACGGACTTGTATGTATGAATGCTATCAGTACATTGTTATTGCAGGACAATGAACATTCTAAGTGAACATTCCTTTAAAAAGGTAATCGTAGCCTCTAGCCTCATCGGCTGGAAATGACTGAAAAGCGGAGGAGATGCAGCAAGGCTAAGTGAGTTGCACCCAATTAGGGTATGTTTATCATCTTTCTAGATACCCTCGGATATTTTTGCTACGATACATGGAAAGGGTGGGAACACCCGAGGTAATAGCATATTTAGTCTATCCAGGTTAGGGATTGTCCGATCTTGTGTTGCAGGGGATCCCGATATGGTCCTTTGTACATTTTTTTGGACATGTACTGTGACAGGTGATACCCCAGTGCCTAATCTTTATATCGAATCCATTCTCCAATATGCGCCTTTACGATTTTGGTTGTAGAGCCTAGTATGCTGGAATTTAATTAATGTAACAATTTTAGCTATGTGAATGAGTATTTGTACTTAGAAACTATTATAATATCAGAGGATTTGACATGAAATATTTTAGTTATCGTAAGGTAAAAACCCGTCATGTTTATGTGTGGCGTGGTCTTACATATACCTTTGACTTTCAAAGGATTTTGATAGCTTTAATAATTCAAATTGAGTGTGTTTTCTCACGCTGGTTTTCCAGATTGACTCAGGTGTATTTTATTATAATGCTCGAGTCAGACCGAGTATTACAGATACATGATAGGATGCTATGGAGCTTTGGAGATGAGCTGAATAGCGGAGACGTATTACACGTATTTGATATGTATTACGTCGTGTATTGTAGGTTGTATATTCAGCATTTGTGAGGACAACTTATTACAACTGTCCAGTATTGAGTTATTGATTATGTTGTACTCTGATTATGTAATGTATAGATAATAGTTATAGTTCTTTTTGTATAAGACCAGTTGTTGTCTATTATATATTTTTCCGCTGCAATTGTGAGATTTTTTGTTGTTATTTCTATTTTCTTCTTCTACATCTTTCTTATTTACCTTACGATCTGATATTTTCAGCATTCGATTGCTCGGCATGTAATAGAGTGAACGTATTAATGTCGATTTTCGAAGGGCGAAATTCTGAGCTGTCACATTTTGACTCTGTGATCTTTGATATTACTGTATCTTGTGAATTTTTCTATCCTGAAGGCATGGATGCTTATTGCTTTATGTCGATAATATATACATAAAATATGTACCAGTGTTAGCCAAAAGAAATATTCACATGTGTACCCCATATAGCCTCATTTTCCATATTATCTGACGGTATTACTCAGTAATACTCTTGGATGGTATGGACATAGATGTGAGATGCTACACTATGCGACCCTAAGATGCATATGAAACACAATACAAAAAATGGTATGTATTAATAAAACCAATTTCAGATTAAAAAATGCAACCATTAAGAAAAAAATGAAATAATAAAGCTAAGAGTGTACCTGAACCATGAAATAATCGAAAGATATTTATGATATTGTTATAACATCAGAACTAAATCTGTTAACTAAAATAATGAAACCACTTGAAACAATTACTAAGAATATAAACAAAATGTGTGATCCTAACTAAGACATAAAAGTATGTGTGTTTTCTTTGATAATACAAACAAATCTGGAATGAACTATATAATTCTCATCAAGATCCACTAAGCGTAATTATTACATATGTCCAACCATTATTAAATAAATAAGAATGTTGATATAAGAAAGCATAAACCCAAATTAAGTATAATTAAGAGCCAAACAACTACGTTTATTGTTGCTACTGAAAATGAAAGAATTAAGAACTATGAAACACAAAGAAAGCAATTCATCTAATTGGAAATGATACATGCTCTACTTAAGCAGATACTCCTAAACATGTTTAGCATATGCATTAGTTTTAAAAGATGAAACTTAAAAATATAATAAGAAAACCATGGAATTGAAATTATGTTTCAATAACAATTTACCTTTCAATTCATTCATCAATTGGATTTTAAAGTCTTGTCCACATTAAGGTATAAGACTAATTAAAAAAATTATTATAGACAGAAAAAAGAAGAAATCATTTGCCAATATATCAAACAAAACCTACAATAAAAATAATATCGAATTCCTCATATTATCCACTTGCATATGTTCCAAAGATATTTGTGATATTGTTATAACATTAGAACTAAATCTGTTAATTAAAATAATGAAACCACTTGAAACAATTATCAAGAATATAAACAAATTGTAAGACCTTAACTAAGACTGAAAAATATGTGTATTTTCCTTGATAATATTAACAAATCTAGAATGAACTATATAATTCTCATCAAGATCAACACTAAGCATAATTATTACATATGTTTAATCATTATTAAGTAAAAAAGAACGTTGATATAAAGAAGCATAAATCCAAATTAAATATAAAACTAAGAGCTAAACTACTACTTTTATTATTGTTATTGAAAAGGAAAGAACTATGAACCATGAAATACAAAAAAAAGCAAGTCATTAAATTCTAAATATGTTTTGTTTATGCATTAGTTTTAAAAGATGAAAACTTGATTTGGCGTTTTGCACCGAAGGTCCCTATTTTTGATGTTGTTGTAATAAAAGTCTCTATGATAATAAATATGTAAATTAAGTCCCCGTTTTTTCTAAATCAGAAAGCGCAAACTATCTTGCGCTTTTCTTATAGAAAGTGCAAATTAACCTACGCTTTTCAAAAAATTTAAATTTTTTTGAATTTTCAAAATTTTTAAAAAAAAATTCAAAATGAAAAAGCGCAGACTTGTTTGCGCTTTTCAGATAAAAAGTGCAAGTTAACTTGCGCTTTTCTAAAATTTCAAAATCAGAAAGCACAAAGTAGCTTGAACTTGCATTTTTCAAAATTTTCAAACGTTAAAAAAAATTCAAAATAAAAGCGCAAACTAGATTGCGCTTTCCTAATAAAAAGCGCATGTTAACTAGCGCTTTTCAAAATTTTCAAAATTCAAAAAATAACAATTCAAAGTCTAAAAATTACAAGTTAGCTTGCATTTTCTGTTAAAAAAATGCAAATCGTCTTACGTTTTTTATTTTTCAAAAAATAGGGACTAAACTTACATATTCATATCTATAGGGACTTTTCTTATAAAAACATCAAAAATATAGACCTGTAACTCTTTTCTTGATTTGAAAATATCATAAGAAAATCATGGAATGAAAATTACCTTTCAACAATAAAGTGCATTTCAATTCATTCACCAATTGAAATTTAAAGTCTTGTCCAAATTAAGATATAAGCCTAATTAAAAAAGTATTATAGAAAAAAAATGAAATCATTAACCAATATATCAAACAAAACCTCTAATAAAAATAATATTCAATCCCTTACATTATTCACTTGCATCATTGATTTCTACATGAATCAGGCTACTTTTGTCCGATATATTAATCCACCACACCTAACAGCGAAAAGTGGCAACTGGAATAAAACTTAAAAGCCATATCAATAAACTGAAAAGCCAAAGATAAAATTCTACAATGATAAAGCAAAGAAAATAACAAATAAGACGAATTTAATTGAGTTTCTAAAGATCCATTATCTTAGTAAATCAAAAATAGTACATACTACATTTTTGCAAGCAATAACGAAAAAGATCTAAAAGGATTTAAAAAATTAAAATATGGTGATAATTCGAGTGATTAATAAAATCAAGCTTAAAAAGGAGGCGACAACAAAGTGCTGATTGAATTATGTTTTAGTTATGGAATTGAGGAATAGATGAATAATGAAAGAAGTTTTAGCATAAAAAATAAATATATTAAAGGAAGTTGACTAAAAAAGTAAGTTGATGCAACAACATTAATAAATTGAGTTAATATTCAAAGAGAGAAATAAAAGAATTAAAGGGTGAAAATGAAAAAAAAATGGACCATAAATAAAGGAGAATTCACTGTACAGCCTGGGAAGGAATATGAGAGCAGATAAGAGGAAAAAATCAAGAACTATGGAAAACAGAGAAAACAAGTCATCAAGTTGAAAATGGTACATGATCTACATAAGCAAGACTCCTAAATCCTAAACATATTTAGCTTATACATTAGTTTTAAGAGATGAAAATCAGAAAAGATAATAAGAAGATCATGGAATGGAAATTATCTTTCATGCCTTTCAATTCATTCATCAATTGGAATTCAAAGTCTTGTCCAAATTAAAATATACGTGTAGTTAAAAAAACATTATAAACAAAAAATGATGAAATCGTTCACCAGTATATCAAACAAATCCTCCAACAAAAACAATATTAAATCCTGTATGCCATTTACTTACATCATTGATTTTTATTAGAATCTGGCTACTTCAGTCCAATATATTAATCCATCACACCTAACAGTGAAAGGTGGCAATTGGAATAAAATTCAAAAGCCAAATCAATTAGCATAGTACATATTACTTCAATTTTGTTTGCAAAAGTGAAAAATAATAAGCAAGAAAAGAAAATTAAATTACATTAATAATTGGAATTATTGTTGGAATTAAGCTTAAAAATGAGATGCAAGAAAATGCGAATTGAATTATTTTTTTACTTGCGGAATTGAGAAGTCGTGAATAATGAAAAAAGTTTCGGCCTAAAAAATAAATATATCAAAGGGAACTGATATGAAAAAAAGTTAGTTGATGGGACATCATTGAGTTAATTTTTTAAGAGAGAAATAAAATAATTAAAACTAAAAATGGAAAAGCTTAATTTAGACACACGATATTACCGAGTAGCCCCGTTAAATGTAAAAAAAAAAAATATTCCACGACAAATTTGCCCTGTTGTCATTAACCTTTTACTTCTCATGCTATTTCCCTTCTTTATTCCTCTTTCCCAACAAATCCTAAATTTAAATTTAGATATATTTTCAAATCTTGTGTTTGATTAGAATTGATAGATTGTAATAATAATAATACAAATCTAGTGGCATCAGTAAAGGTAAAACATGAATTTTATGTTGTTTTGATTTTTATTTTAAATTTGAAAATTCACAATTCGTAGATGTAAGACTTGAATTTTATGTTGTGTTATTTTGAAGAGGTGGTTTTTTCTATGGCGGATTTTTCTTAGAATTTTATTTTTGCTAGAAAAGGGTAGAATGAGAAAATTTGACAATCTGATAGGTATACTCAACAAAAATATGGGTATATTGGTTTTTTTAAATCTGTAGAGGATTATTTAGCAACTTTTCGTGTTTAAATAGAATTAGCCAATAAAAAATAGACCGTAAACAAAGGAAATTCAGAATACAGCTTGAAAAAGAATGTAATAGCACACAACGAAAAATCATATATTGATCTTTATATATAACTTTATATATAACAGAATAGATAAGATTATCTCAAAACAGTTTCACATAGACATGTAAAAGCTACAAGAAGATTTTTCCAATTTCATGCAGATATCAATGTCCATTAAAAGCATATAGAACTACGCTGGTAAAAAATGATATTTACAACAGTATTTTTTTTTTTTCTGGTTGAAAGAAACTGTCATTTACACATAGGGGAATATGATCTCACAATGTTTGATTCTTCATCTTAAGCTTCCTCATAAACCCACATGTATGAATTCCCCGATCACAGCTCGAACAGCAATGCCCAGTTCATATCCTTGTTTATCGTTAAGCAAAATCAAAGGCATGTATATAATCGATTCTGTTTGTTATGTTTCATCCATTACAATATTTCTGTCATTTTATTTTGACTTCAAAAGTTATCCTTGTTCTTGCCATCACGAGCTTTTCGTACTGCCTGCTGGATCAGCCTCTCGTGCTCTTTAAGCATGTCGTCTATATTTCCACCTGGAGGCACCAATGGTCCTGAATAATGTATTCTTTTGTTCTTATTTCCATATCCCTGTAATCAATATTAAACATGTCATGTTAATAAAAATGCTCGAATACACACACATATATGTATATACATACATACATATATGCATGTATGTATATATTTTGTCTATACATCCAAAATGTATACCACTAATATTACTAGTACTCGCTGTTTTATGACTTTGTTTTTTATTAATTCGACCATCCCAGCAATAAGTATAATGTTTGGGGTATCATTCCTATGGTCCAACTGTCTTACCACTATTATCACGAGTGATTATTGGTTTATATTCATTTCTTTTTCAAAGGGAAGAACATACCAATGCAGAATCCTTGGTTCTAGGCTGATCTTGCTTATGAATAGAGCCAGGCAAATCAAGCGCTGATTGCTTCTCAGAAGCTTCAACACCATTGTACCTATTATTGTATCTGGAAGTAGATTTGTTTCTTGCAAGCACAGTTAAGTCACCAACACTGCCATATTGGGACATATATGACCTTTGAGTCCTCAACTGCTTTGTTGTCATCAAATTGTTTACTGAGGTTCCAGGCACTATTTGGTTTTCGATTTCTCTTTTGTTGTTTACTCTTGAATTTCCATATGCACCTGGATGCATTGTACTTCCAACACGTGGATAACTGCGATCCACTGATGGAGGCTCTATTGGAAATCCTGCTCCACTGTCCTCTAATGGATTGTATTTCTCGCTCGAGCTTTTGTTGTTTGGCTTTTTCTGCTTCACAAAATGAAGGCTGTTGTTATTATGCATGTCAATATATATGAGTTTGTAGACCTTTAAACATTACGAAAGTACCTGGGCATCTTTTGTATCCTGTGCAGTTTTCTCTTGTGTAGTTTTTGATCCTTTTTTCCCCGATCCAGCTCTTTGGCCTTTCATAGCTGCTTCTTTATGTCTGTAACAAAAAATTAATTAAAAAAAATGCATAAACAACTTGTACTTTTCTTCGCATTGGATATACTTTGTCGGATGTTCACATTCAGAATTTCAGTGTTATGAAAATAACAAAGAACAAGCTCCCAAACTTCACAGAGAGGGCTTAGTTCCCAACTCATTAATTTTCCCTAGTCATTACTCCTTGATGTTAAAACTTTCAGAGTGAAAAAGGTAGTGGAAAATTTATGGTAATGAAAAATGTATTACCTTCGAGCTTCTTCATCCCGAAGCTTAGCATCATACTCCTTACTTGGTGGATATTTTGGCAAACTTGAAGGATCACAAGCAAGAGGCTTTGTCGTGAAAAACTGCATTAAGAAAACAATATATAAATCAATCAGTCCATTGTTCTTCAGGCAGTACAAAAAATATAGATACAAAACATCAATCAAGAATGCAAATAGTGAGAGAGAAAAAATCACCTCACTGTGAAGAGCAGAAGAAGCAGTTCCTCTCTCGTCTGGTTCAATTGCAAGCAGCGTATCAAGAAGTTTCAAAGCAGAAGAAGGAAAATCTCTAAATGTCTCTGAAAGCCGACGAGGATATTGGTTCTGAGGTTTGAAAATGGTTGATTGTGATATTTTTGTTCTTTTCCAATAGTCTTCTGCTGGTGAGCCACATAGCTTGAAAATCTTGTGCAATTGCTCAACCTACAAGCAGTTTAATAAGTTCACTAAATCACTGTACCAGATGAAACCAATTCAACACATGACATGATTGTGTGAATGAATATATACTATGTAAATAAACATCATGCTTACTTCAGTTCTTCCAGGCATGATAGGCTTTCCTGCAAGCAATTCAGCAAGAATACAACCAGCACTCCATAAATCAACAGCCACGCCGTATTCAGTGGCCCCTAATAAAAGCTCAGGAGGTCTGTACCACAATGTTACAACTCTGCTTGTCAATGGTTGCTTCTTCTCAGGATCGAATCTAGTAGCAAGCCCAAAATCCCCTATTCTAAGAATTCCATTACTATCAACCAGAAGATTAGAACCTTTGATATCTCTATGCAGAATTCCACGACTGTGACAGTGATCAAGACCCCTCAGCAATTGTTGCATGTAACACTTCACCTGTAATTGAAATTTATCTTCAGTCCTTAGCCAAAAATAGTAAAATACTTGTCTTGAGAAAGATAGTTGTAAAGATTACCTGAGGTTCAGTGAATTTGTTACCCGGTGTCATGACAAGTCCAGCAAGATCATGCTCCATGTATTCAAATACTAGATAAAGGCTGCATGACATTCTTGAAGTAACTATTCCTTCTAGTTTTATTACATTTGGGTGATCGAGTCTGCGTAGAATATCGATTTCTCTGGCCATGAATCGAACACTTTCTGGATCCATGTTCACAAATCTGACTTTCTTAAGTGCTACGATTTTCCCAGTTTCAAGATCACGGGCTCTGTACACGCTACTATATGTTCCTTGTCCAATCTGAAACAAAAAAGCGGGTCATCATCTGAAACAAACTTCTTCAGTATTATACAAAAAATGATAAATGTGCAATAATTTTGATATTAAATTGGGCCGTGGCAAGGCAAAATTAAGAAAATTTTTAGAAGCGCATACGTTGTCTTCTCATGATTTAACAATGTTAAGATCGGATCAGCCTTAGGTAAGCCAAGCAATACAACAGCAGGGGCAATTCAACAAAGAGCAACAGCATTTCTAAACCCAATGTATAGAAACAATTTGCAGTAATTTAACGAAAAAGTAGTGGTTCTGTGGTTATAGCTTTGTCTTTAGTAAAAGTGCAAACCAATCTACCTTCTTTTTATATAACCGCTCGTGATACCAGGTTCAATGCGCTGATGTTTTTACAACTAGAAGCTACTTAGATATTATTCATCTGGGCAATCTAGGCTATAGGAGGTTAAGATGCATGTAAATAATTCTTATACTAATTAGATGAACAACTAGTAAAATGGATAAAAGCAAAGATGGAAATCAAAAGCAAAGCTCTGCTCGTAAGTTAAACTATAGCTAAATTTACATCGAATTTAGCTATGGATATAAGTAGAGCAAAAGTTGACCTTATCTAATTTTTCAAAAGAATCGGCTCTTCGAGGCAACCATCCTTTAATAGCCTCTGACGCAACTGAAGTCAACCATGAAGGCCAACCAGCATTTGCGTGTTCACCAGAAAACCCATTCGGCACATCCACAATAGCATCTTTAATGGGTACATTGCCACTTCTCAAACTAATATCTTCTTTGTTCAAACTTGCATCAACGGTAACGCTTCTATGATGACCGTTCTTCCTCCTTTTATCATCTCCCAAAATAACTATATTGTTAGAACTACCATTTCTTTGGTGGTTGGCTTCCAAATCGTATGATACGGAATTCTCCTTCTTTGAATGTGTGGATAAACTCAGTGATTTGATTGATTCTTTCTTGAAGCTTGCAACTTTTGCAACAATCTCCTCTTTGGTGATCCCTTTGGAGAAAATGCAGCCCATAAGCTTGAGCTTCACTCTCCAATAAATTGACTCCCAACACTCCAAATTTGAAATTTTTTCTTTCACTTTATTGATCTTAACAACATGAAATCAAGCACAAATTTTATGATTAACCCAAAACGGTATCAAATTACAGATCCTGAAGATGTATAGGATAACATGGAAGGAAGGGAAATAATACTGAACGATACATAGGGAAATCCAATTGAAAAAAACCTCCCAATATATTGAGAAATATCAAAACTTATTCAATACCCAGATGTTGAAAGAGGAAATTACGGTAGTGATTGCAAAGAAGATTCAAACTTGCAGTGTAAATTTGATGATCGGAAGAAAATGGCGGATTTGGGCATGAATTCACATGCAAAAGGAAATATTTTTTTCCCTCTCGGACAGGTTTTGTTTCTCTCCGTGTATGTTACTTACTATTTTTGAATAATTGGGAAAATTAGAGGAAAAAAGGATGAAAAAAAAGTTAAATGGAATAGAAACAGAGAGGGTTTTACGCGCGAAATTTGCGGGAAGCCAAGGATTATGATTTGTTGTTTTAAGCTTTTTTTTAACGAATAATAAACGCTGACTACTGGACATGATAACGGTTTCCTTTTGTCTAAATTGAGGAGCGCACGATGAAGTTGGTAAGACTTTTTTTTCCCCCTTCCACTTGGTTCAATTTTTTCAGTGTACTGCAAATCAGAGCAGGCTCGGACCTTTCGGTTGCCATAGGCAACAAAATAATTTTGTTGCCTTTTAACATAAAAAAACAAATTTTTCCTTGAGTTCACGTAGGAAACAAAAATTATGGTATACTCCTAATATATTTCAATAAAGGTATCCCTCTCGCTAAAGATGAATACGTGTTCTTATATTTATGTAGTTAATGCCCCGCTAGTATCCCGCTACAACCCCGCTATATCTCATAGCAGATTTCTACCGCTGCGATTTTTTCATATAGCCTCAGAATATAGCCTTTCCGCTATATCCCGTCCATTTTCGCTATATTCCGTTATTTCCGCTGTATCTTTTTTAATAAAATGAATTGAAAAATTGCATCTATACATTATAAAATTATGAAATTAATTTATTTGATTTAATTTTTAATATATTTTCAGAAATGAAAATACTCTAATATTCTATCAAATTCAATTATGTTATATAGCAGTTTTTAGTTTATTTAAATTATATTCGCACATATTTTTATTTAAAATTATTTATGTATTAATTATAATTCAATTGAATGGTAATTTTTCATTTACTTACCATATATATATTTGTAAAAATATTAAGTACGGGTTTTATATGCTATTTTAGAGTCATCCGCTATATCCCGCTGTATCATCGCTGTATCCCCGCTATGACTTTTTGCACCTCCACTGCTTTGAATCCACCGAGCGCATTAACTGCACAGTCTTATATAACAAACAAGCCATAATCAAGAGGAAATAAAAAAAATACATGACAGGTAGCATATATACTGTAATAAAGGTAAATACGTCATCATTCGGATATTATTGTTTCACTGACACATGGAGAAATCACTGAATCAAAATAAACATTTTTGTTTAAGACACCATAGAGATGCACATATGAGTATGAAATGTGTTATAATTAATTCATCTTTTCATATATGTATATATATCCAGATTCTTTTTATATATGTATATGTATGTGTGTGTATCCAAAATCCTTTCATATTACAAATCTTTCAACTTAAATTCAATTTGTAATAAATTGCGTTAACAATAATGAATGACTGAATGTAGAAAAGATATCACCATTTCAAAAAATCGACTGAATGTAGAAAAGGTATCGCCATTTCAGAAAATCGTTAAGTTCGTAAGATAAACATAAGCTAGACTAATTTTTTAGAGATTAAATGACATATAATAATCAACATCAAAATTTACGTTTCTATCATCTATAGTATATACTATATACTAACATTCTTAACATAGACATAACTTTAGTTGATATAACTGATAAACCGCACATGAATTAAAATAAAAAACTTATATGCATTACTTTTGATATTAGAAAAAATATGCAGAAGAGGATTAAAAAAAACATAAAACATTGAACAAATGACTCATATCAACCAATTAAATTATCCAATCACTTAAATAGCAAGTCCAGAAGACTAATGGAAAAAGAAGGAAAGGGGACATAATCGCGTAATTAACAACAAAAAAACTAATCAAATGGTGTAAAAAAGGCAGCGCTATAAAAGTATTTATCAAATTTAATGATAAAGGTAGTGAAATTGGAATAACTGACGGTTGATGGTGCACTGACGCGCACGTTGCATTGATGGTCATGGACAAGGGATGCAGAAGTTGATTGCAGTGGAATTGCAGCTGCATATATATGGAGAGTAACTAGAGCACGAGTGTGTTTAGGATTTTAGCAAACCTTTTTTTTTCTAACTGATGGGTTGCCCCACTGTGGGGGTTGCCCTAGGCATATGCTTATTAGGCCTAGCCCATCAACCGTCCCTGCTGCAAATTACAAATGAACGTAGTGAACTTTGATTAAGAAAACAAAATTAAAATGAGATTTCTATAATTGATGTTGTTCCTGTATGAAACATAAAAGCCCTACCATCAACATTACGCTACTCACCACCCTTACGCTTTTTTTAATCGGTCAGTCTAATATTTTTTATTTCATTTTTATTGAAATACAAGATGGGTTGCATTGTGATGCTATAGGCCGCAAGTATCATAACACTCGGCTATGCCACGAGTGTTCCTAGCATCCATGTAAGCATAATATTTTCAGTTACGTTCTATAGTGTTTGATAAATGTTAAGTTTATTCTATAATTTGTTATGTTTTATTACGTTCTTCTTTGGAGGAGGAAAAGATTAGAACTGCGAAGAAAAGGATAAAACTAATCACTCGTTAGAAATAGCAAATGTCAAGTTTATCGTAGTTTGTTTCATTTCAATCAATTTTTGACATAAACACAAATAGGAGATTTCAAGTTTACCATAATCTTAATCTTCCATAGAAGTTTTTTTGGTAGCGTCTTTTAAACAAAACGTAGATACCAACAGAGCGATCGGGGCTCCGGTATGAAATTCATAAGTATAGGAATTAGTCAGTTAGGAATTAAATTACAAACACACACGTATATAACTGCGCCTACCTATTAGAAATATAAATATATACTGGATAACATATAAAACGTAATATACGTCGGTATTCCTATTATTTATATTATGATGACTATTTATTAATAGCATGGTAAATCTAGGACTATGAGGTTGTAATGGAAAAAAAATAGTAACTCCAAAATTATGAACAATGATTGCAAATTTAGTAGGGTAATAAATGTGCAGTAAATATGGAGTTTCAGAAATCCAATAGGGACCTAAATGGGTCTAATGGGTCCGATTAAAGAATTCAATATGGCACTTATGGGAAATAAAATAGGCATAATAGATTGAACGTGAAAAGAATAAATAAATGTCATTAGCGATTATCCAATTTGAATAATAATGACGATTTATTGTGGATAACTGACATTTATGGGTCATAGAAGAAAGTGAGGAATATATGAAATAATCATATGAAATAGGAGTAGATTTGCAACGGATAAGTGAACTAAATACTAGTAATTAACCTTAGGAGGCAATATAATTTTCATAGTAGGAAATTATATAGCATCAATAATACATTTAGGACGAGCGTGAATTAGTGGGCCTAGCCCAGTATTTAGGCTTAGGATAATAGATTTGGTTTAGAATGGGTTGCGATGCGAGGTCAGTAGAGTTACACAACAGAAGTCTGCCCTTCACCTAGAGGCTATCAACAGTTGTGTATACATACTTCTGATGTGGGACATATCCAACCATAGAACCATGGGGAAGGGATAAATGTTTGCATATAAATGTGGAAAATTATACCAAAGGTTTGCCTTGAATTTGAAGTGTTAAATGGTTTAGTACCTTTAGGGATGTCATGGGGTTTACTTCAAGGTGAAAGCAATTAAATGGTCATTGGATCTACCTCCTTCTTATATAAGAAATCTTAAATAACATAAGAAGGTACCTAATGGGGAAATGTGGACTTCTTCATTTCTAATAAGGGGAATTAAGTAACTAAGACGAGTATTTTCCTTGACTTATATTAGGTTTGTCTAAACGGGACTTCGGTTGTGGGGAGTCGATGAGCTATGTCAATGTGTTGTTGGACTAGTATTTAGTAATAGGTTTGGCATATAGGCTATGACCATCAGCGGTCCCGAACGGTCATTAGAAAAGACTTGGGTTATGCAATGATGGATTTTGCTTCTTACCAGTGTAGAATCCATATGGGATACGCAAAGACCTTATTGTTTAATTAGTTGTTTGTATGTCGGAGGTAGGCTAGTTAACCTTTAGATAAGTCTTTGAAATGCGTTAGTAATATAGCAATTAAATTATAAAGTCGTATCTGGCGGTCATCGGTCTTTGTAGCTAGGACCGACTGACTAGTAATTATGTTACGGAGGGCTCGCTTTGGGGTTTATGTATTAAATGGCCATTAATTCAGTGTTCTCCCTATTTAAGAAGTATTAAGTGGCATAGGTTTTCGTTTGGATAGTTCAATGCTTATATATACGCATATATTTAGTTATACCTTGGAGAAGGTTTGAAATATCATAAGCTCTAGTGGAATGGTTAATTCCATAATTCGTAGACATAACATTTAAATAGAAATCAATCAGGATAAACTAGTGTTATAGATAAAGTATGTAATTTCCAATTACCAGAAGGGCGTTCTGACCCCCTCCTCATTACACATATAGGATAGATTTAGAGGGACATGTTACTAGTACAAGACATGAACGATAGATGGAGAAGTCTTATCATTCATGCTCTGCACTGACAAGGCAACTAGATATCTCATGAATAATATCGATTCCAACATAGAGGCCTTATTTGGTATATATGTTCTATTATATTTTTCTATTCTGCCGTGTGTTTTTGTAGACGGCTCTCTGATATACCTATATTTATTTCAGGTTACTAACACCAGTGATCCATACACTAGTGGACTTCAGTTTCAATTTATTTAAAAATGGGGTCCACTAAAGTACAGGTTGTTACATCCAGTACCGGAGCTTAGGTAGATCGATCATAGAAACTAGGATGCGCTGAGTGAACGTATTTGTATTTTTACCTGTAATTATATATGTTATACATCAAACTTTATGAATTTCAACTGTAGAAGTAGTTGTGACCATATTATGGAAAAACGGATGAGGAAAATATGAGTTTGAACAATAAATAGAGTTGAATTTATGCGCCCACCCCGATTACCCTACGGGGTGGAGGATGTACTCTAAAGAGTGGACTGAGAAGAGCATGAGAACGACATACAGAAAGATCTCAGAGGCTGGATGGTACTTGACTCCCTTGTTGGCCCTAGGCCGCCTTATGATGGTGGATTTCAATAGACTATGATTGAAGATGTATATTTCATCCACATATATGGGAAGTAAGAGCTTATATATAGCAAGCATCCGGAAGTATGATGTGAAAGGATTAAGCAAGTTCCCACAAGAAGGTATGCATTAATCACCACAAGAAGCTAGCCGGATTCTTAGTATATACTCTTAATAAGAAGAGGTTAAGAGTAAAGGAAAAGCAAGAAAATTTCAAAAGAAAGAACAGTTAAAGTCTATTTCTTATTCCAAACCCATATAAAAGAATTGGATAAAAAGATTTTTTTCTTCGAAGATTCCTTAAAACTTTTAAATGGGTTTTTCAAAGAATTTATTAGAAAGTTATTATTTTGAAAAAGCAAAGAAATTTGAAAATTATTATTTTAGATGGGTTCGGTCCAAAATGTTCAATTTAAATGTTTTTAGTAAAGTGGTTTTTCTTTTTGAAATGAACGGAAAAGAGCGCGTATGTTTGTCTCGATGATTTTTCCTATTTTTTGTAAATTTGGAAGTTCATTTTCTTCAAATTCTTTATAAGGAGTGGGTAAATGGAAATGGTACTTGATTGAAATGGTGATAAACTATAACATCCTGATATTTTCAACCATTCGCATCCTCACATGTCGGACTTGAATTGCTCAAAATATCAGATTGTTAATTTATATTTGGAAAACTCAGCATATACAGTAAACAAATAATCACAGAATTACAAACACGGAGTAATAAAACAATAAGCAGCGGAAACAAATGAATAGTAGTTCACGAAGCTACTATATATATATAATATGGAGTTAAAACAAGATACAACAGAAGTCTTGAATACATAGAAGTCTTAACAATAGTCAAATACAAGATAAGAATATATCACAGGAGTCAAATGAATAACTGCAAGCTGAATAGATAGATGGATCTCTAAGAAAAGCTCCAACTCCAAAGGTGAGTCTCAAATGCTGTGACACTCAGTCTGACCAGAGCGTAAAGAAAAATACAAAACACTTGAGTCAGGATTAACATTCTTATATCAATAAATCCAACTCAAGTGAAATATCAGCTGAAATACAAGTAACTCAAATGATGTTTGGGATAGCCATCCTCTAAGGATCCGTTAAACTATCTACTATGTAGTAATATACGCTATTATAATAATGTATATAGTAAAGAAACTATTAAAATAACGTTTAGGCGTTACCCATTCCCCCTTAACACATTTTATATATTCTCATAGTCTATACAGTACCGTAACTTTCCGTAAACTGGGTTTATCAAAGGGCACTCCATAGGTATGGTACAAAACAAACTCGTAGTGGTCTCGATAAGGTAGGTGCCATGGCACAACTAGATAATGTCAGGGTAAATATACCAATTACACTTCCGGGATGGTGGTAACGCATAACAGCAACTACCGCCCACCTCGAGCCACGCTCCCAAATCAAAGGTGCGCACCAATAATTCACAAAGTAATAGAGTGGCAAATCGAAGAAGTGTGTCCAATCGAAGGAGCTACCTCACTTGGCCCATCAATTGCTCCTGTTTTAGCCACCTTAAGCCAACTCACGCGAGTCTGGTCCATGTATATACCTCATATAGGATCGTCGTCACCATCCTACTTCATTCTGGAATCTCCACCGCGTACATGGTTGTTAAAGTGTTTTTCGGTATTGACAAAGAGTATGACAATATCCGATCCCGGTCTCTTTAACAACCAAACATTATTATAATACCGGAGTCATTTAAAAATATTTTATACTTCAAAATCAAAATATCATTTCGATTTCAAAAAACATACCAATACGATATCATTTCAATCTCAAAACCATATCAATACGATATCATTTCCAAAATCATAGCACTTCAAAGTTATAACACTTTTTAAATCAAAACATTTGAAATTATAATCCTTTGGAAATCATAACTCTTTGAAATCATAACACTTTAAAATCATAATACTTCGGAAAACCATAACACTTTCCTTTAAACAGTTCAGATATCCTGGTGATTCGGCCAGGCAACTTGGTACTCGGCTCAACTGGATTGTTCGGCATATCATCACGCTCGGCATCCAGCAAGTACTCGGCATTTAGGAGCGCTCGGCATAAAGGGGCACTCGGCAGAAAGGAGCGCTCGGCACTTAGAAGCGTTCGGCATTGGGAAGTGTTCGACAGACAAGTTTGTTCAACATGGCAGAACACTCGGCATCTGAAGAGCGTTCGACATTGATAACGCTCGACATTCAGGGTGTTCAGCATTCAGAACGTTCGGCTTCACTTCACTCGGCATGCCTCCATATCGTCCGGCATCCTAAATGTTCGGCACCACTACGTTCGACATGCAAAGAGCGCTCAGGATTCATGCTTCACTCGGCATTCCTAGACCATTCAGCATTCTAGCCTCGCTCGACCTCTTCCTCGTTCGGCATCAATTCTCGATCGGCCTACACCCTCACTCAACACATCGCATCATTCGGCACAAAGATGATGGTTCGGCATTTGACCGTTCGGCATGTTCGGGTCGGCACACAGAGTCTACTCCATTTGGGCCATGATATCCAGCTACCAGGCCCACCAGGAAATTCCAACCCACCTTCGTCTATAAATAGAGAGGCAGGGGCACAGTGAAAAGGAGGAGTTTTTTGGGAACATTGGGGAGACTCTGCCGCATTCAACACTCTTTCAAGACTTAGTCTTTGGTTTTGCAATTGTATTCAAGTAATGGGAAACGGATTGTATCTGTAATCAACTATTAAGGAAATCAATAGAAATCAACTTCAAAGTGGACGTAGGCAGTTACGTCGAACCACTATAAATTTGGTGTTCTTGTTCTCTGCACTGAATTTACATATTTTTCTCTATTTTAATTTACCTTCTTCATTAATCTCTCTACACAATCTTTCTAAGGGTCTTAGTGACCAATTTTGGTGCTAACATTTTGGTGCTTTCACTGAGAACTGAATTCTCAGGCTGTTAGGATCTACTTTGTAGCTACTGGATTGCATAAATCCCTTAGAGGAGATCTAAGATCATTGACAAGGCATCTGTTGATTCTATTCAGAGTTATAACCAACAACTCTACCATGGGAAGACCACGAACCAGTTCGGCCTCCTATAATGCAGATGTCCACGAAACAGCTAGCGTACAACAAGTTGGACCTAGCAATCAGCCAGCAACAAGAGGTGCAGGGCCCTCTACCCAAAACCAAGCGGAAGTTGTTTCCCAAACAAAGTTCAACGACTTGATAAGAGAACTCAAGGAAAGTAGAAGGAAACTTGCTGAGCAGATTCAAGCCAACACTAACCTCATGACTCAGCTCGCTCAGCAATAGCGCCAGAATGCTGGAGGTAACCCTGCCCCTTATTCTGAATCTGATAGTTCAATGTCAGCTGACGAACCTCCTAGGCGTAGACGCCGTAAGGATGAAGGTGCACAAGCAGGCGTTGGGAATCAAGCCCGCGAAGAGACCGGACACCCGAATCTCCAAGACCCAAATCTAGCGGGACATCAACCCGCACGGTCCCTGGAATGAAAACCAACCTTCTATCCTCCATACAAACTACGTACTTGACAGCTATGGTCAGGCAGTTGATAAGAGAGAACCAAGACTTGACCAATGAAGATTAGGGAGTGATCAGAAGCCATACTCCCTTTACGGATGGTATCCTGCAGGCTGAGTACCCCAAGAAGTTCAATATGTCGATTATCCCAGCTTACGAAGGGAAGAATGATCCCAGGCAGCATGTGATGAGGTACGGATGGATGATGGATTCTGCAAGAGCTAATGATGCAACCAAGTGTAGGTGCTTCCCAATCACCCTGTCCGGAATCGCCACCATGTGGTTTACTCGACTTCCCCCACGGTCTATATCCATCTTTGACGAATTGGCAATGAAATTCATAGAGCAATTCAGGTTACACACCACTCGTCCAAGGGATGTGATGTCCTTATCAAGCGTAATCCAGGCCCCAGGATAGTCATTGAAAGCATACTTGCAGAAATTTCATGTTGCTGCTACTGAGGTGAGCAATCCAAACGACCAAGCAAGTTTGATGGCGGTAATGCGTGGAGTGGATCCAGACTCTGAATTTGGAGATTGGTGGCGGGAAAGCCCCCGGCCACGCTGGAGCGTTTTTATTCGAAAGCTCATCAGTTCATAAGAAGGGAAGAAGCTCGATGGACAAGACAAGGCACGAGGGCCTACGCAAGAGACCGAGAAAGGTACCGTCGCCATGAAGCGAACCAGTGATGGTTCGGGGAAAGCCCAAGTCAACATCCAAAACAAGCCTGGGCAGTCTAAAGGATCCGGAGGTGGAAATCCCGAAAATAAGAGAGAGACGGGGAAATGGAAGTCAACGATCCTGACCTACACTGAATACACCCCGCTTAGTGCATCACTTGAGAACATCTATTTGTCAACTTGCAACACTTACCAGTATAGGAAACCACACCCAAAGGAATCAATGGAGGAGCAGAAGCGGACTGAGAAGTACTACCGCTTTCATGAGTCTTATGGGCACAACACAGAGGAGTGCAGGCACCTCCATGACGCTATTGAAAAGTTGATTAGACAGAAGAAGCTGCAGGAGTTCGTCAAAGACCCACAAGACGGAAGACAAGAGACATCGGACCCCGGACGTGGGCGATCACCACGCCAACCAGAACAACCTACTCGAATTGTGGGTAGATTGGTTATCAACACGATTACGGGCGGACCTCATCCTACGGATAAGAATTGGCAGGAGATGGAGCGATATGCTAACTCTTTAAGACATGCGGAGTATGAGTGCTGTTCGAAAGTGGAGGATGGGACTCCTGCAAAGCAGCAGCGAACAATGGATGATGATATTGTATTCAGGAGCCGAGATGCGGATAAGGTGGAGGCCCCTACCATCGACCCGATGGTCATATCTGCGACAATCGGGCCGGCTTTTGTGAAGATAATTCTAATTGATTGTGGAAGTTCCGTTAACATCCTTTTCAAGAAGGCATATGACCAAATGAAGCTGGAAGCTAAGGATTTGAAACCATCCAGCCAGAATCCATGGCTTTAACGGCGCAGCAACGGAT
The DNA here is from genome assembly GCA_030765085.1 of Allium cepa. Taxonomy (NCBI): domain Eukaryota; kingdom Viridiplantae; phylum Streptophyta; class Magnoliopsida; order Asparagales; family Amaryllidaceae; genus Allium; species Allium cepa. The sequence continues at coordinate 558,875,047 of CM060941.1, read as the reverse complement.
GCAGTGGGATATGTGGAGTTACCAGTTGAACTGAGTCAAGGCGAGGGTAGGAGGGTGTGAATCCTACCATTCATAGTATTGGACGTTGACTCTCCATATAACATATTTCTAGGACGTCCAGCCTTGGAAGAATTTAGGGCAGCATTGGCCCCTTGGTGCCTGACATTAAAATTTCCCACAGACAGTGGTGTTGGAATGGTACACGGCGATCAGGTGACCGGACGTGCCTGCTATGTGGCTGAGCTGAGAGAGGCTCAGTGTAGAGAGAAAGGAAAGGTTGCGGACCACTCCGTCTGCATCCGAAATGCTGATGATTGACAAGTAGCGCCCGAGCCTTGGCTTGGGCAACATTCTCGGATCTATAGTGACATAGATCCGAGAGACGATGATGGGGGACCTAGGGAAACCAGTGCAGCACCGGCTGAACTCACAATTGACATCCCAGTCAGCCGGGATGACCCGTCATGAATTCTTAAAATTGGATCACAACTCGACCCCGTGGTAGCCGAGAAACTCATTGACTTCCTCCGGACGAATCTTGATGTTTTCGATTGGACTCACTCCGATATGTGCGGGATTTCTCCAACAGTTGCGAGTCATATGTTGAACATAGACCTCAAGTACGTTCCTGTAAAACAAAAAAGGAGAGGTATGGACCCGGAGAGGTCCGCAGCTCTCAATGAGGAGGTGGACAAACTCAAGGCCAATGGGTTCGTCCGCGACGCCCTCTATCCCGAATGGGTATCTAACCCAGTGCTGGTGAAGAAAGCGAATGGAAAGTGGAGAACTTGTGTTGATTATTCTGATTTAAACAAAGCATGCCCGAAGGACAGTTTTCCATTGCCAAGGATTGACCAACTGGTCGATTCAACTTCCGGACATGAGTTACTATCATTCGTGGATGCACACTTTGGATATAACCAAATCCCGATGCACCTCCCGGATCAAGAACATACCAGTTTTGTCACAAACGTCGGGTTGTATTGCTATATAGTGATGCCCTTCGGATTGAAAAACGCGGGAGCAACATATCAACGTCTGGTAAATCGGATGTTCGAAGACCAGATTGGAAAAACAATGGAGGTTTATGTGGATGACATGCTCATGAAGTCATGGTAGTCAAACGACCACATCCGAGACTTAGCGGAAATGTTTGACATACTCAAGCATTATGGAATGAAGATCAATCCTTTGAAGTGTACGTTCGGCGTAGCATCAGGAAAGTTTCTGGGTTTCATTGTGAATGCGTGGGGAATCGAGGCTAACCCGGAGAAGATCTAGGCTATCCGAGATATACAAGTGCCAGAACCATAAAACAGGTGCAAAGCTTGAATGGAAAGGTGGCCGCACTGAGCCGATTCATATCCAGGGCCACAGACAAGTGTATTCCTTTCTTCGATGTCATAAAGAAAGGAAAGAGGAATTTCGAGTGGACATCCGACTGTGAGGAAGCATTCCGAGCTCTTGTACGGCACTTGGAAAGTCCCTTGATATTATCAAAACCAATAAACCACGAAATGTTGTACGTATACTTGGCTGTATCCCAGCACGTTATCAGCACAACCCTGGTTCGCGAGGAAGACCGGGTTCAAAAGCCAGTTTACTATGTTAGTAAACGCTTGACGTGGGCAGAAAGAAATTACCCAAAGATCGAAAAACCAGCTTATTGCTTGGTGGTTGCATCACGCAAGCTTCGCCCATATTTTCAGGCACACTCAATTAGTGTCTATACCGATCAACCTTTGCGACAGATACTCCAACGTCCGTAAACTTCCGGAAGGATGTTAAAATGGAATATTGAGCTAAGTCAGTTCGACATTACCTACCTGCCGTGAAGGGCCATACAAGGACAGGCACTAGCAGACTTCATTGCCGAATTCACTATGACAGACGAATCAAACGATCACAATGTCATACCTCCCGTTCAATGGAAGATGTACACCGATGGGGCATCTAACGACTGTTGTTTGGGGGTTGGCATAGTCCTTGTAACTCCTGAAAACTGATCGGTTTGCTATGCTTTGAAGCTCGAATTCACAGCGACGAATAATGAAGCCGAATATGAGGCGTTGATCACCGGCTTAAGACTTATTAAAGAACTGGGAGTAAAATCGGTTGAGATCTTTAGCGACTCTCAGCTGGTGGTATACCAAGTGCGAGGAGACTACCAAGCGAGGGGGAAGAGACTTGCCCCATATTTGGTCCGAGTCTAGGAGCTGCTAGCGAATCTCAAATACTATGATATTTCACATATCCCGCGTGAGCAAAACAGAGCAGCCGATTCATTGGCAAAATTCATAAGCACAGGCGATGCACAACGAATGGGATTATTTCTTGTTGAAACCCTCCATGCTCGAGTATAGATATGATGGGGGTAGATTTCGTGTTTGAAATAGAAATCGAGAAGGAATCATGGATGACCCCAATCAGGCAGTACTTGCTATTCGAGATCTTACCCAAAGAAAGGAGCAAAAGACAACAAGTCCTCCGTAAGGCTCATCGTTATGTAATACAGGACGGAATACTGTAACGAATGGAATTCTCAACCCCATTACTCCGATGCATTGCCATGATGAGATAAAACGAGTCCTGAAGGAAGTCCATGAGGGAGAGTGCGGTGATCATACTGGAGGGCAGACACTAGTGAAGAAAGTCCTCCGTTATGGATACTACTGGCCAACTGTGAATCGGGATGCCGCAGACTATATGAGAAGATGTGACAAATGCCAGATATATGCAAAGATCCCGAGAGCTCCGTCGACGGAGCTCACACAAATGGTTAGTCCCTGGCCATTCGCAATGTGGGAGATTGACCTAGTTGGCTCTTTACCCATATCCAAAGGTGGAGCGAAATATGCAATAGTTGCGGTCGACTACTTCACCAAATGGGCAGAAGCAGAGCCTCTGGCCACAGTAACCACCAAGAAGGTTATTAGTTTCGTCGTACGAAATATCATATGCCATTTTGGCCTTCCATGGACCATCATTATAGACAATGGAACTCAATTCGAGAGCAAGGAGTTCAAAGATTTTTGTCAGAAATATGACATTGAGAAGAAGTTTGCAGCGGTTGCTCACCCAAAAGCTAACGGACAAGTGGAAGCCATAAACAAGATAATCAAGTCCATATTGAAAAAGCGTCTGGAAAAGGCTAGAGGCAAGTGGGTGGATGAACTTCCAACGGCGCTTTGGGCCTATAGGACCACCCACAAGACCGCGACCGGCCACACTCCATTCGCATTGGCATATGGCACAGAAGCCGTCATACCCGTGGAACTTGAAGTTCCGTCACATCGGGTAACTCATTATGACCTTGAGTTGAGCCAGAATCTTTTATTGGAATCATTGGACTTCATTGATGGAAAACGTGAAGAAGCCAACTTGAGAGCGACCGCATACAGACATAAAGTCGCTAAATATTACAACGAATAGTACCGGCCGAGAATTTTTGGTGTGGGAGACCTCATTTTGAAACAAGTTTTTCCGATCCCATCTCACATGAATCCCGCATGGGAAGGTCCATACGTCATCGAACGGAAGCTTGAAGAAGGAACTTTCAAGCTAGCGACCGTCGATGGTGCGACACTCCCCCGAGACTGGAACAATGAGCACTTGCGGCATTATTATACTTAGTCTATTTCTTTCATGTATTAGTTGCACTTATTTCCAGTACGCTTTTATTTCTAGTTCTTGACATGTAGTAAGACAATTAAACTTGCTCTCATTAATAAAGGCTTGAAGCCATCTTTTCCATAAATGACTAATGTTTCTGCGTATAATGATCCTATGACAGGCAAACGAAACCGTATTATTCTGGCTGACGTACGAACGGTTATAAACGACTTAAAATCTCCAAGTCTCCAGAGTGCGGACTGGAGTACTCTAAGTCCCCGGAGCACAGACTCGATTATAAACGACTTAAAATCTCCAAGTACCCAGAGTGCGGACTGGAGTACTCTAAGTCCCCGAAGCGCGGACTCGAATATAAACGACTTAAAATCTCCAAGTCCCCGGAGTGCGGACTGGAGTACTCTAAGTCCCCGGAGTGCCTCCAAGTCCCCGGAGTGCGGACTGGAGTACTCTAAGTCCCCGGAGCGCGGACTCGATTATAAACGACTTAAAATCTCCAAGTCCCCGGAGTGCGGACTGGAGTACTCTAAGTCCCCGGAGCGCGGACTCGAGTATAAATGACTTAAAATCTCCAAGTCCCCAAAGTGCAGACTGGAGTACTCTAAGTCCCCGAAGCACGGACTCGAGTATAAACGACTTAAAATCTCCAAGTCCCCGGAGTGCGGACTGGCGTACTCTAAGTCCCCGGAGCGCGGACTCGAGTATAAACGACTTAAAATCTAAACGACTTAAAATCTCCAAGTCCCCGGAGTGCGGACTGGAGTACTCTAAGTCCCCGGAGCGCGGACTCGAGTATAAACGCTTCAAAATCTCCAAGTCCCCGGAGTGTGGACTGAAGTACTCTAAGTCCTCAGAATGCAGACTCAAGTATAAGCGATTTAAATGACCAGGTCCGCTGAAGGCGGACTGGATATAGATGACTTGAAGTCGTCGAGCCTTCAGCGCACATACTAGAAAATATTCTAAGTGCTTGGAGAGCAGAAGAAAAAATAGATAGCTCTCATAGAATTTCTGAGCTATATGAAGATGAACCGAGAGGTCTATTATATACAACAGCTTGGATTTGAATCACAAAGAAAATTGAACGACAAGAGCCATGGAAAGACAGAAAAACTAAGTTTTATTCATCGAAGATAAGTTTCCATTACAACTCCTTTGAAGCTCCGAATCAAAAGTTTATTTACACAAACTAAGAAAACAAAAGTACTTGCATAATCTAGACTGACTCTCGTTGAACGAGGGTAATGATTACTTCTTGTGCTTCTTCGCCTTCTTCGCCTTCATTGTCTTTTTAGACTACTCCTCTCCTCCATGTTTACCCTTGGTACCCTTCTTCAATGGAGGAGTGACAACCAAAGAAGTATGAGAAACATCCATGGGTTTAGACCTGCCAGGGAGAATGATCTTCAGCGGCTTATTCAAAGGATCGTCGGGGTCCTTGGCTTGAGGTTCGACCTTGATCTTGGTTGTTTCTCTCTTCTGCTTCTCCAGCCGCTCCTTCATAATCAGCTCAGATGTGTGTTCGGAGGCGCCTGTGATCTCTACTTCATAACTCCCCTCGATGGGAGAAGAAGTCTCAGATTTGTCTTCATCTAGCGCCCCAATCACCTGAGCATCTGGCCCGGGAGCTTCTCCTGCCTGACTGGCCTCACCTATCTTTTCCTCCACCTCCTTGGCGACATCACTCCTCAGAGTGGGCCCGGGATCAGAACGACCTGTGCAAAAGCATGAAAAACAAGCATTAGAATACAATAGTCCTTCATAAAGAATGACAACATTTGAAATCTTAAAGCGAAGAGTTATTTACCAGGTTCCGGCAGGCTCTCAGCCGTCAAGGGGGTCTTGCCCTACTGAATGGGAGACAGAATATGGACGCCAAGGCCAGGGTCCTTTGGATTGTAACCAATATGCTGCTCAAATGGATCGAGTATCGGCCGATCGGCCGATCGAGCAGGCGCATGAGCTGGAGGCATGGCCCCGGATGGACCAGTAATAACTTCTTTCCCTTTTTTTTGACGGGGAACCTTTGCCATATATAGTTTTAGCTGCAGACAAGTCCGAAGGCTCGTTTCCCTTGAGGAATTTTTTTATCAAGGCCCCCTCGTCAATCTCTTCAATACCGTACTCGGCTTTTCTGATTTCGATTAAAGTCTCCCGCGCCTCGACCAGAGATTCAAGATAACCCTCGCTCAAGAAAGTCAAGTATCGATGCATGAGAACGCGGGCGTTGAACTCAGCAATTAGCAGGTCAAACATATTTTTGACCTCCTCCCTGCCTTCTTCTCTAGCCGCCTTAAGACGCGAGTCGATATCGATGGACGCCATCTTCTTGCCCTCTTCTCGGGCTTCACTCTTTAACGCCTCAACCCTGGAAAGCTCGCCCTTAAGTTTTTCTTTTAAAAGTCGAGTGGCAACGATCTCATCACAGTATCGTTGTGACTCTTCTTGGACGGTCGTTTTCTCTTCCTTCTCCCTGCGAAGCTGCTCCTCAAGTTCCTTGACTCGGAGGCTGAGTGTGTCCCTCTCCTTTTGAACCGAGTCCTTCTCTAGAGCCGAAGCCCCATATCGTTGAACCGCCTCGTCGATTTCTTTCTAATGAGTTGCTTCCAAACGAGTGACGACCTCCGTGGTATCCTTGGCGCTCCGGTGGGCGACGTCAAGTTCAGACTTGTAAGTTGCGATTTCTTCGTCCTGAGCCTTAATGATGTCTTTGTCATGGATAGCCTCAAGCTTCAGACGATCGATTTCATGTTGGCGCTCCACGGAGACTTCGGAAAGTTTTTCAGCCAAATGAACAAACGCGTCGTGTTGAACATAGACGTCATTTGTACAGGCGATGGCGCTCTGCTTGACGTGTCCAGGGATAGGATGAACCATCGGGAGGAATTTCAAGCCGTCGAAGCAGATTTTTGAAAATTTGTCTTTAAGCTCGGCTAGCCTCTCCGATACCGATGGGTCCGTTGCAGGAGCGGGAGGAGACGGCTTTGAAAGTTCGCCTCTCCTGTGAGAATCTCGGGATTGCCGAGTGGAAGAGGAATCAGAGTGTTGGTCCCGAAGGGCATCAGATTGCAACCTCTAATGGCCGCGCTTGTCTTTACTTTGCTCTGGGTGAGAGGAGGTATCCTGGTGGTATTTTGGCTGACAGTAAGTTTTCCCCCGAGATGACGAGTCCCGGGAATGATGGTCTTTATCGTCGTCACCATCTCTATCTCGACGTCTCTCGGAACCCGAGTCCCATCCGGACTGATAAAAAATAGACGAACCAAAAAGACGATCGAATCCATGTGAGTGCCCCATGTCACCTGTATAGAATTCAAATAATAGCAAATTAGCAAAGAATAACATGACGACAAAAATCTAAGTGTAAGTGTTCGTGTGTGTCCTAGTGTTTCCCCCCAACGGACCAGTTGCTTTGCTAATAGGATTTTTCTCTCCCTGATTTTGGGTTAGAACGCCTGCATCACCTCTGATAGGCGAATGAAGCTTAAATGCCTTCGGATCGTCGAAGTCATAATTGAGCAGGTCATCGGGAACGGAGAGGTTCGATAGGCCCTTTAAAGAACTTTCTACATGCTGTGAAGAGGCCTCTTTCTCCGTGGGAATAAGTGTAACTTTTGAAGTTCTGCCAACCTTCTCCTTTCTAAACTTGTACGTCAATCCCTTTTTCCTCTTTGAAGGGGAAGATGACGTTTTGATATCGTGTACTTCGACTATCAGATCCTGAGTGGGACCCAAGTTCTCATCTTGTGCTTCGGGTGTTTCGTTCCCTTGAATTTCCCCCTCTTCCTGTGCACCAAGGGTGTGACATGATGGTGACTCAGCCAATTTTTCCCTTTGCCGGATGCGGGCTTGGGTATGGAGACGACCTCAGGGAGGCTTACCCGACGACCTTCTGCTAATAGTCCGAACCTCGATAGTGACTCATTTGAAATGAGAGTTCGGATGTCTCGTTCTTCAACAGGAAGAGCTCTAATAGCTTCAACGGCCTCAGAATATCCACAGCCGTCAGGACGTGGATTGGTACCTGAGAAGATGAAACAAGAGTAAAAAAAGGCATAGCACCGACCAAACATGAGTATCGTTTCAAGAATAAGACTTACTTCCTTCAACCCATCTCCTAGCAAAACCAAGAGGGCAACGCACATAGAACCATTCCTGTTTGTACAGGGAAAACTTGCTCCACGCCGCGGTTAAAATCTGGCATTTTCGATAAGGCTCGAGAAACATGTAAGAGGGACTATCTCCCCGCTTCTTGACCATATAAATATATCTGATATTGCCAGGAGTTGGAGGCCTAGAGAGGATGGTCATAAAGAGGATGTAGGTACCGTAGATAAATGTGTGGCCGTTCGGGTGCAATTGCGACGGGACAACGTCAATGTATTGCAGCACATCCCGAAGAAATAAACTGAATAGTGGCACGCTACCAACCCAGCACATGAATTTATTACACGCCACTGGGGGAAAGTGTGGACGATCGTGCCCTGAGGGAACCAACACATTGTCAAAAGGGATCCCATGGATGGAACATATTCGCCGGAGCGCAACTTCATTGACCTTCGAAGCCAATGAATCAACAGGATTATCCAAAAGAATCACTGCCTCCAAAGCATCGGGGGCTAAGTTATGTGCAGGGGAGGTTGACGGGTTTGAAACATCCACGACTTCTTGTCGAGTGGATGGTCCCGGTCTATCAGAAATCGTGGCGGAGCTAGATCTCTTAGACATTTCAAATAAATATTGAATCCCGCAGAGTACCTAATTGCACTATACTCGAAAAACAATCGACGTCAGAATTAACAACACAAGAATTTACCCCGTGTTGTGTGTGAACTAGTGCGATCATTTATGTTTAAGTGCTAAGAGATTATGAATCACAGAATTAATAATATAAAGTCGAGCTTGGGACTGTCACCTTCAAAGACCATCATCGCTGACCGTCTTCGAAAACCGGCCTTGCGATGCTTTCAATTTTGGACTCGGGCATGGGCACTACGAGTTTGTCTGTTCTTGTCAATTTAAGTTATCGGCCCAGATCAGTTCAATATGATGTATGCTAGAGTCTCTGCCCTTGTTTCGCTATATGATTAGGCAAGGCAAATGATGGTTCGACATCCATAAGTGTTCGGCCTGTAAAAAATGGTTCGGCATTTGTAATTGTTCAGCTTGTGTATTGTTTGGCCTAAGCTAAGGATGGTTCGGCATTCATAATGGCACGACCTAAAAGTTGTTCGGCCTAAGTATCGACCGGCCAAACTGTCGTTCAGACCAGCTATCGTTCGGCCCGAATATTGTACGGTCAAACTTTTGTTCGGCCTAAATAACATTCGACCTAGGTAGCGCTCGGTGAAGTATCGTTCGACCAAGATTCTATTCGGCCAAAACAACACTCGGCATCCCATCTAACTTATGCTTCCTCCCAAACCTCCCAACCCACTGTTTGGCATGTGGAGCCAGACTACGCCGAGCCCCAACGCTCGGCAATCCTTCCTTAACTACTGTGTCATTTTCCTCTCCTCCTCCATCCTTTCTTCTCCTCAATCTCATTCGGCACAAAAAAAAACCACGCCGAACCACAATACATCACCCAACAACTCCCTCGCGTGTTCATCCATGGCCAATTCTTCCTTCCTTTCCTCCACATCATTTACCCTAAAAATATCCTAATCGAGTTTCAATTCCCTCTCGGCTACAGTGCTAATTTACAAACTTAAGTCTCTTGTTGAAACTGTTTAATCATGGAAAGGATGTAGATAAAGGAGTCGGTACCTAGTTAGTAGATCGAGGGCTTGGGAAGGATTAATTAAATCTTTAGAATCCGTTAACAGACGGGGTTAGCAAGTACAAACTAGCGGAAGTGAAAAGTGAAAAGAGAAAAAGGAGGAACGTACCGACTTTTATAGGGAAGAAGAAGAAGGAGAAACGATAATGACCGGTAGAACCGGTCAAAGCAACGTCGTTCGGCCTCGGTTTGTTCGGCATGCACGGGATGTTCGGCTTCGGCTGTATCGCTCGGCATTCACCCTACGTTCGGCACACACCTCCACAACTGGTAATCACAAGTAAACAACCCCCAAGAGTGATGGGCCAGGGTTCGAGGCAAAACACAAAGGACGCGTAGTACAAAGCGCATCACGTTCGGTCACGCGATACACTTCGGGGGGCAAGTGTTTCCTAGAGATTCTGCCAGGCAACTTCATACTCGGCTCAACTGTATTGTTCGTCATATCGTCATGCTCGGCATCCAGCATGTACTCGGCATTTAGGAGCGCTCGGCATAAAGGGACACTTGGCAGAAAGGAGCGCTCGGCACTTAGAAGCGTTCGACATTGGGAAGTGTTCGGCAGACAACGGCATGGCAGAGCACTCGGCATATGGAGAGCGTTTGGCATTGATAATGCTCGGCATTCAGGGTGTCCGGCATTTAGAACGTTCGGCTCCACCTCACTCGGTATGCGTCCATATCGCCCAGCATCCTAGATGTTCGGCACCACTACGTTCGGCATGCAAAGAGCGCTCGGCATTCATGCTTCACTCGGCATTCCTGGACCATTCAACATTCTAGCCTCGCTCGACCTCTTCCTCGTTCGGCATCAATTCTCGATCGGCCTACACCCTCACTCAACACATCGCATCGTTCGGCACAAAGATGATGGTTCGGCATTTGACCGTTTGGCATGTTCGGGTCGGCATACAGAGTCTACTCCATTTGGGCCATGATATCCAGTTACCAGGCCCACCAGGGAAGTCCAACCCACCTTCGTCTATAAATAGAGAGGCAGGGGCACAGTGTAAAGGAGGAGTTATTTGGGAACATTAGGGAGACTCTGCCGCATTCAACACTCTTTCAAGACTTAGTCTTTGGTTTTGCAATCGTATTCAAGTAATGGGAAACGGATTGTATCTGTAATCAACTATTAAGGAAATCAATAGAAATCAACTTCAAAGTGGACGTAGGCAGTTACGCCGAACCACTATAAATTTGGTGTTCTTGTTCTCTACACTGAAATTTACATATTTTTCTCTATTTTAATTTACCTTCTTCATTGATCGCTCTACACAATCTTTCTAAGGGTGTTAGTGACCAATTTTGGTGCTAACATTAATAATAGTATATATAATAAAATAGTTTATATAAAATAGTTATAAGTTAAAATAGTTTATAACAAAATAGTTAGTATATTACAATAGTTTATAGGAAAAATAGTTTATATTAAAAATGATTTATATTAAAATAGTTTATGTTAAAAATAATTTATATTAAAATAATATATATTAAAATAATATATATTAAGATATATAAATATTTTTAAATATAATTTTAAAAATACTTTATATAATAAAATAGTTTCCTCAAATTTCACAAATCGATTCAAATCAACTCGAATTCCAAAATTCAATTTTAATTCAATCTCAATTCATCAATTTCAATTCGATTCAGTTTCTCAATAAGCCATTTCAATTTATATCGATTTCAAATACAGATTTGAACCGCAAATAAACCATTTCAATTTCAATATATTTCAAAGCTTTAAATATTTCACAATTTCAAAACTAAATTTGATAATTTCATATACCTCTTAATTTAACTTTATTATTATTTAGTTTTGAAATATTCACCTAATAAATCCAATATCATTTAAATAAAACCCCAAATTTCAAATCATTAAATATTTCTTTAAGTTTATTTAAACTTGAAATATTTATTTAAATCACCTTAAACCAAAATCAAGTTATAAAATCATATTCTTTAAAAATATCAAATTCAATAAGTTTCAAATAGATTTAATTAATTTAATTCTTAATTAAATACCATTTCAAATCAATTTCAAATCTAACTTCCCAACCTTAATTTATTAAAAATTATTATAAACTCTATATCTGAAAATATAATTTCAAATAATACTTAAACGTATTATATATATATTAAATCAAATCTTATTATCAAATCTATTTTATGTTAAAACTTACTTATATATATAATATTTCAATCTTAAATAAAAGCATATATATATATTTCCTTTCAGACCCATAGAAATCATTTCAAAATATTTATATATAGACCAACAGTGTCTGTATATAATTTTCTATTATATGGTCAAGTGACACAGATATTTATCATTTCAATCTATAATTTAAATATATACGGGTATATATCATTTCAGACCGTAACCCCAAATTCAATTCAAATGAAAATCGCTTGGGTTTATCATTTCAATACATAACGATTTTCTCCTATTCTACAAATCGTTCGGGTATGTATCATTTGAACCCATAGTGAATTCTATAATAACAGGGAACTTACAAAGTGATAACAGATATGATAATAATATAAGAGGCATATATCATCAATATAAATAACAGATAATGATGTTATATGTCACAGGTGAATAAATACCGATAATAGCATATATATAGCAATGTAACTAACTAACAGCATCATATTTCAATTTTCGTTTCAATTGAAATCAAATTTAATAAATATAAGAACGTTACGTGAGTGATTTCTCACCTTTCGAGGTTAGAGCGATAGACAATGAAGTTGAGTTATGAAATTCAAGCATGAAATCTCAAAACAAGGCAAGATTGAATCGATGAACGAAGCTGATAAATAGGAATTGACGAAATCAAGTCAGAACTGGATTGATCAAGATAATTGATATAAGTGAATTTATGTATAACTATATATAACTACACATATAAAAATTATATTCTTAAATTCAAACACATATTAAAATCTTTAAAACATATATTTATAAAACGATATTAAGTTAAAACATATATATATATACACACATATCAAATCAAAGTCTATATGTATTAAAAATCAAGTTACAGCTACTATGTTAAGTACTATGGAAACAAATGCATATGACTTTACATATTAGTATTATTGTAACATATACATATTACTAGGAAAATCAAAATAAGTACAGGTTTTATAAACTTACATTAACATAAATATACAACTCAACAGAACATAATATACCTATATACAAACAACAGACATAAAAAAAACTTGCTTAACGCATATATATGCAGACTTACTTTATTTACCAACAAATCTATAAATATACACGACCAACCTATATACTTGAAACCAACTCATGTATACTTTATGTACAAACTAATATACAGGTCACGTACGTTGGCTTTAAATGTAAACATATATGTAGGGTCCAGCATATACTTCTATAACCTACCTACTACAACAACACACAGGTCCCATACAAACCTTATCTACATATATATTAATCTCATATAAACTATCATGATTTTATCCACTATAAACAATATATATATATATAAATATATATATATATATATATATATAAACTAGTATAAATTTTTTCAACTTAAACAACTTAATTATAAAACACATACAATGTGACTTATATAAACACAATATATATATATATATATATATATGAACGTTTTAAAACCAATAGTAAAAACAATACTTATAATTATACTTCAAATTGATTATAACAGACATATATATACTATAACATAGCCCTATAATATAACCAATGTAACATATATCAACATCACCATATAATAAAATTTGTACTACAACTCTTGTTATGCAACTCTATATATGCAAACCGAATAAAATAACAATACTTACATAACTTATAATATATAACTGACATAAATATCATTCTTAAAACCGTATACATTGACCACATGCTATGTACTACCTAAATAACTTATATACTTATCATATTTTTAAACTTACAGATTCTGCAGATTTATACATTAACAACTAAATACAAAAACTTATATATATCTACTTATTCACATACATCACACTTATACATATACTAATACATAAACCGCCACCAATTATACTCACATACACACACACACAAAAAACATATACATACGTTTCAAAAGAAAACCGAACCTATATATATAATATAATTAAAGTCAGTATTTTAAACAACCTGGAAAATATATAGTTATACTTGAAAGTACTTAAACAGGGCATGCATACGACAAACTATATATATATATATATATATATATATTAACAAAGCATATCTTATTAAATAAATACATATTAGACTACCAAAACCCTATATACTATAATATATAGCTTATATCTTATACAATCTAATATATGTAATATAGTAAAAAAACACCTTAGCAAGAAGAGGTGAAGGAGGAAGAGAGCACGAAAAGAGGGACGATGAAGGTAAGGCCGATGAAGGAGGTTGGGCGCGGCTTGGCTGTTGATGGTGGGTGGAGGCAGTTCGTAGGTGAGGAAGGCTTGCGGTAGAGAGGGGAGTGAGAGGTGGTAGGCCATGCGATAAAGGGTAGGAGGGCGAGGAAGTAGAGAAAGGCAACAGTTAAAAAAAAATCGTATAATTTTTTTGTTGAGACAAAAGAAGGGGTGGATGGTGATGGCCTCCGGTTGGGATGTGGAGTTCAGGAAAAGGCGGTGGGAGGCATGGAGGCAGAGGTCGGTCGCTGGGCACCGGCACGGCGGAGATAAGGGTTGAGCATGGGAGAAAAGAGGAAGGCCGATGGTCTCGTGGAGGCGGGATGTAGATTCAGTGAAAAAGAATGCAACAAATAAAAAAAAACTATTATATATAACTTGATATCATATTAGTTTAAAGCCTGAATGTGGACAGGCAAGACACGTTAGTTCAAATATCAGGACAATAGTAGAATATGTACAAGCAAGCTACTAGCAAGCTAAAGTTAAAAATGTATAAGCTTTAAGATTTATTTGTTATACTCTCAAAGAAAGAACAGAAGGCCAAACGAACTAGTTGAAATAAATTGAAATGAACCATCAATATAATTTGAGTATGGGGAACAGTGAAAGTCGGATACTTATTTCATGGAATATGAAAAGTAAGTGGCTATTGGATTACACGATAGAAATGAAAGTGCGGAAAACTAGAAGTCACAAAACAGGTACCGATACGGTTATCCGTTACGCGAGTTTCGTCGCATTCCAAACACCAAAACACAGAAGTGAATATACCACAGAGACCAGCAAGATGAGACGATCAAAATGGTATACAGATATCAGTGGTACGATTATCCGATCAAAATCGATGTCGGTACCAAAATGCTGCTAAAACGCCAGAAATAAGATAAACATAGCAGTAGCAGTCCAAATTTGGAGAAACAAAATACGACGTCTCACTCAAAAGATGATTTACAAATTTATTATATAAAATATCCAGGTTTGGAAAATATTTTATTATTATCAATTTTTAACTGATTTGAATTTAACTAAAATTACACAATAAAATTTACTTGCATATTTTCTGATGAAAATTTAGCATTTGCTATGTTTTAAATATACGTATTCCAAATATTAAATTTTCATTTCAAAAATTTATTATTTAAATCTTCACAAAATTTCAATCAATTAAATTATTAAAATCGTTAAAATATTCGGGTTGTTACACTCTTTCCCACTCGAAACTTTTCGTCCTTGAAAAGAAAGGAGGTACGAGAATAGAAACAACCAGAGGAAAATAGTTTGAAAAGAAATGAAACGATTAATTTAAACCATATATATTTCAATTTAAATAATTAATATTCAATAATCAATTTTTAAATCCATGGTATTTCATTAAGTTTATTTAAATTTAATTTATTAATTCCCTCAAACAAAATTTATTTTATTTATCTCATTTATTTAATTCATTTGATTCCACTTAAATTAATTCCATTTATGCTTCAATCTTAACTATTCCACAATTTATTTTTATTTACTAACCTATTATTCCCAGTTCAATTATTTCAAGGTTTAAATATTTATTTCAATATTTTGGCTTCATTTATAATTGAAATCACATAAAATTTAAGAATTAAATTTCCGATTGACTTCAAACAATATATATATATATATATATATATGTCAAATCAAATTTATAAATATATACCTATATATATTATAAATCAAGTCATATTTAAGAAATTTAAATTAAATTTATTTTCCAAAACAAAAGTGTAGAAAAGCTACAGAATGGTCTCTCCACTCTGAAACTCAAAAATGAATGTCGATGATGCGGCCGCCATCACCGAAATTATTTTCCAGCGACAATGAAGAGAGTACTGATTTAATCTTATAAATTTCTTTTGGAAACAAATTTCTATTCGAAAATATTGTAAGTAATATGGATTTTAAAACATTAAAACCAATGTTTGGAACCACCGGAAATTAGATTCTCAAATTCTTACTTTAATTTATTTAAATTCCAAATCAATTTATAACCATGTTTAAAATTTTCATTGATAGAACAATAAATGATAATTTGAATATTATCATTTCTAACACCCAATTTAATTAACTTATTAAATTCCATAAAATTTTACTTATATATATATAATATAATCATACAAATTTTATTTTATTTACCAAATTTTAAAACAATATCGTGTCAGTTTGTTCTATTCAAGTGGTTTGGAAATCCTATCGATAGCGTTGATCAGAAGAACCGATCGAAAATCCAAATCAACATAACAACTCAAACAACACAACATATATAGAACATTTTTAATATTGATACAAATATACTCCCTCACTCGACGATACAAAATGGATTATAGAACAATGATTGAGATTCAAATCAAAGGGACCCTAATCATAAATTCTACTAAGAAGATAGGCTTGAATGGGAGATAAGATAATTAAATTGCAAAACAGGAGGATGGATATACTGATATTTATTGTGGGTGACCTCAACTGAGTCAACCGCGACTTCAATAATAAGATCGATGTAGAATTCTGAGGCAAATCGATATTCGATCGCAAGAGATAGAATTCGAGCATAGCAAAAGATAGCAGCATCTAAACCGAGGATATAGAAATCTCCGATGAATCAATGCCTGTTGTAAATGAGTTTCACCCCTTTACAAATCATTCAGTGGAGCTATGGGATGCTCCAGAATCAAGAAGCACACAAATAGGAAGGATAAGGATGGATTTCAGAATCGAGGGGGAACGTTCCAAAATTCAAAGAAAAACCGAATCAAAGAGGAAGGAATTCAAGCTCGAATGAAGGTGATTTTGTACTTAAATTTACTTTATATATTGAGTTTTTTCCTAAAACCAGAGCTCTAATACCAACTGCAACATCCCGATATTTTCAACCATTTGCATCCGTACATGTCGGACTTGAATTGCATAAAATATCAGATTGTTAATTTATATTTGGAAAACTCAGCATAAAAAGTAAACAAATAATCACAGAATTACAAACACAGAGTAATATAACAATAAGCTGTGGAAACAAATGAATAGTAGTTTATGAAGCTACTATATATATATATATATATATAACAGAGTTAAAACAAGATACAATAGAAGTCTTGAATGCATAGAAGTCTCAATACAATAGTCAAATACAAGATAAGAATATACCAAAGGAGTCAACTAAATAACTGCAAGCTGAATAGATAAATGGATCTCCAAGAAAAAATCCAACTCCAAAGGTGAGTCTCAAATGTTGTGACACTCAGTCTGACCCGAGCGTAAAGCAAAACACAAAACACTCGAGTTAGGATTAACATTCTTATATCAATAAATCCAACTCAAGTGAAATATCAACCGAAATTCATGTAACTAAAAGGATGTTTGGGATAACCATCCTCTAAGGATCTGTTAAACTATCTACTATGTAGTAATATACGCTATTATAATAATGTCGATAGTAAAGTAAACTATTAAAATAGCGTTGAGGTTTACCGATTTCCCCCTTAACACATTTTATATATTCTCATAGTCTATACAGTGTCGTAACTTCCCGTAAACTGGGCTTATCAGAGGGCACTCCATAGGTATGGTACAAAACAAACTTGTCGTGGTCTTGATAAGGTAGGTGACACGGCACAACTAGGCAATACCAGGGTAGATGTACCAACTACGCTTCCGGGCTGGTGGTAACGCATAGCAGCAACTACCGCCCACCTCGAGTCATACTTCCAAATAAAAGGTGCGCACCAAATCAATCACAAAGTAATAGAATGGTAAATTGAAGAAGTGTGTCTGATCGGAGGAGCTACCTCACTTGGCCCATCAATTACTCATATTTTAACCACCTTAAGCCAACTCAGGGGAGTCAAGTCCACGTATATACCTCATATAGGATCTTTGCCACCATCCTACTTCATTATGAAATCTCCACCGCGTATATGGTTGTTAATGTGGTTTTCGGTATTGACAGAGAGTATGACAATATCTGATCCTGGTCTCTTTAACAACCAAACGTTATTATAACACCGTGGTCATTTAAAAATAGTTTATACTTCAAAACCAAAATATCATTTCCATTCAAAAACCATACTACTACGATATCATTTCAATCTCAAAACCATATCAATACGATATCATTTCCAAAATCATAGCACTTCAAAGTTATAACACTTTCTAAATCAAAACACTTGAAATTATAATCCTGTGAAAATCATAACTCTTTGAAATCAAAACACTTTGAAATCATAATACTTTGGAAAACCATAACACTTTCCTTTAAACAGTTCAGATATTAATAATAGTATATATAATAAAATTGTTTATAAAATAAAATAGTTTATATAAAATAGTTATAAGTTAAAATAGTTTATAATAAAATAGTTGATAATAAAATAGTTTATAATAAAATAGTTAGTATATTAAAATATTTTATATGAAATTTAGTTTGTATTAAAAATGATTTATATTAAAATAGTTATATTAAAAATAATTTATATTAAGATACACAAATAGTTTTAAATATAATTTTAAAAATACTTTATATAATAAAATAGTTTCCTCAAATTTCACAAATCGATTCAAATCAACTCGAATTCCAAAATTCAAGTTTAATTCAATCTCAATTCATTAATTTCAATTCGATTCAGTTTCTTAATAAACCATTTCAATTTATATCGATTTCAAATGCAAATTTGAACCACAAATAAACCATTTCAATTTTAATATATTTCAAAGCTTTAAATATTTCACAATTTCAAAACTAAATTTGATAATTTCATATGCCCCATAATTTAACTTCGTTATTATTTAGTTTTGAAATATTCACTTAATAAATCCAATATTATTTAAATAAAACCTCAAATTGTGAATCACTAAATATTTCCTTCAATTCATTTCAACTTGAAATATTCATTTAAATAACCTTAAACCAAAATCAAGTTATAAAATCATATCCTTTAAAAATCTCAAATTCAATAAGTTTCAAATAGATTTAATTAAATAAATTCTTAATTAAATACCATTTCAAATCAATTTCAAATCTATATTCCCAACCTTAATTTATTAAAAATTATTATAAACTTTACAGCTGAAAATTTATTTCAAATAATACTTAAACATATTATATATATAAATTAAATCAAACTTTATTAAATTAACTCTTATTATCAAATCTGTTTTATATTAAAAGTTATTTATATATATAATATTTCAATCTTAAATAAAACCATATATATTTCCTTTCAAACCCATAGAAATCATTTCAAAATATTTATATATAGACCAATGGTGTCTGCATATAATTTTCTATCTTATGGTCAAGTGATACGGATATTTATCGTTTCAATCTGTAATTTAAATATATACGGGAATATATCATTTCAACTCGTAATCCCAAATTCAATTCAAATGATAATCGCTTGGGTTTATCATTTCAACCCATAATGATTTTCTCCAATTCTACAAATCATTCGGGTATGTATCATTTCAATCCATAGTGAATTCTATACTAACAGGGAACTCATAGAGTGATAACAGATATGATAATAATATAACAGGCATATAACATCAATATAAATAACAGATAATGATGTCAGATGTCACAGGTGAATAGATACAGATAATAGCACATATATAGCCATGTAACTAACTAACAACAGCATATTTCAATTGTCGTTTCAATTGGAATAAAATTTAATAAATATAAGAACGTTAATCGTGAGTGATTGCTCACCTTTCGAGGTTAGAGCGATAGTGAATGAAGTTGAGTTACGAAATCCAGGCATGAAATGTCAAAACAAGGCAAGATTGAATCGATGAACGAAGCTGATAAATAGGAATTGACGAAATCAAGTCAGAACTGGATCGATGAAGATAATTGATATAAATGAACTTATATATAACTACACATCTAAAAATTATATTCTTAAATTCAAACACATATTATAAACTTTAATATATATATATGCATATATATATATATATATAACGATATTAAGTTTAAACATATATATACACATATCCAAATCAAAATCTGTATGTATTAAAAATCAAGATACAGCTACTATGTGAAGTACGATGGAAACATATGCATATGACTTTACATATTAGTATTATTGTAACATATACATATTACCAAGAAAATAAAAAAATAATTACAGGTTTTATAAACTCACATGAACATAAATATACAACTGGATAGAACATAATACACCTATGTACAAACAACAGACATAAATAAAAACTTGCTTAACATATATGTAACGACCCGAGATTTTCGATTCCAAAAATTCTGGATAGTTAGGAAAAAGAAGAAAGAGATAGAAGAATAAGATGATCAGAAACACCAACATCTCACATTCGCAGCGGATAAAATATAATAACAAATAATAACAGTTTACAAAAAAATTCTGTATCTGTCAAAATACCTTTATAATACATCAGAGTTACACATATATATATAAACATTGGATATACACAATCATCATGTCTCAGATATACAACAATATAATACAACAGAAACACTCCATACGTTCTTGCCATCCAGCTCATCTCCAGAGCTCCCGAACGTCCTTACATGAAAATCTGTAATTCTCGGTTTGACTCGAGCATTACATCAAAGTAACACCCGGGTCAGGTTGGAAACCAGCGTGAGTAAACTCATCTAACATGGAATACAAAGCATACAACTTATATAAAACCCGGGGTAACTCGTATCAATTTACAAATTCACAATTTGTTATGGACATCACTTATTTAACACATCAATTTTCTAAGTACCAAAATTTAGATTAAATAGTCCAATTCACTTAAATCATTTCATTCCAGCCTATTGATTTCACATATCAATCTATAAAAATTCGAAGTGGTTTCGGGTATTTTCTAATACCCGACCCCGGTCTCTTCGAGTCTCATGTCATCCTAACCCAAGTTATCCAAATGAAATACACTTCAAACTTTAAATATAGGATGTCCCTTTACACAACAATTCATCATTGATAGATAAATCACAATATCCAGTCCGCCCGAACATATGATACTACATAACATTTCATATCAGAGATATCAACTCATTTAAGGCATCCAACACTATTCAATCGTCCATAAGCAAAGCTTGATCACTTTCAAATTAATTTAATTCATTCTAATTAAATTACTAACCTCAATCACTTAGATTTCTTTATTTAACATTAATTAATTTCAAATCAATTAATTAATCATCCCTTAATTATCCATCTTAATTAATCACCCTGGATTAATTATCCTTCAATTACATTCAAGTAATTATCTGTAATTAATTACGCAAATTAATTATTCTTAACCAAAAACAGTAATTAATCCTTAATTACTTCATAAATTAATTAACTATAATTAACTACATTAATCCTTAATTACTTATATTAATTAATTTCTCATAAATAACTTATTATTGATTAATTAATCTTAACTAATCAACCTTTAATTACATCATTAATTATATAAATTAATGATTTCTAATTACATTTTAATTTATCCTAATCTAAATTAATTATATTAAGTAATTAATCATTAATTAAACCACAAATATTAATCAATCTTGATTAATCTCAACCAGTAATTAACTACCTTTTTATTTACTTCATTAAATAAATTAATTACTCATTCTATAATAGAAGTTTAAAGGAATTTTAAACCAGATTAATTTTTATTTTATAATTATTTCACTTCCAAAATTTACTCTTATATTTTTTCCCAAAAATCCAATTCAATATTCCAAATATCAATATAATTCATCATAGAACATCAAATATTCATAACACAGAATAATAAACAGTCTAATTAATTTTGAGGAATCCAGTTGGATCCCTCTAACCCGTTTCCTTTCATCTACAGATGTTAACACAATACCAATTCCACTTCAAGGTGGAATATCACGGTATATGGGATTAATATAATATCATCCGCTATTATGCGGCGCATAGGGTCTCATCCGCGATATAATGCGGGAAATCAATCACTCCAATATATACTATATATTACTATATAATATACCACATCAAATCAATTTAAACATTTAACCAATTATTTAAATTTAACCATTTAAATTTAAATAACCCAGATGAGTGAGATTAACTCACCTTTGCTTTTTAATTTGCAATACGGTCCACACCGGCTTGATTCTCCACGATTTTAAACTTTGTATAAACATCGTATGGTTTATTAATATTGGAAATAATCTAAAATAAATTACCAGTAAATAAATTTAATTAACAAATTTGTTCGAATTGGAATTAACTTTAAAATTTTGAAGTGTTTTAACCAATTAAAGTTATCTTGTGAAACCACCTACATTTACATGAATCATCATTTTTTTTATTATAAATTTCCAAAAATCTAAATTTAAATAATTTTTCCAACTCAAAACATTTCCAAAAATCCTAGCTTTAAAATCCTAACTCTTTCTTTAAACTTCACTGATTATCAAATTTAATTGGGTAAATAAAATTTCCAGATTTACTTTACTATCAATAATTTTTCTTTTCTGCTTTTCTGTATATATGTGTTTCTATGACTAACAAAGAGTTTCTACTTTTAAATCTTATATACAAATTTTCCTATTTTCTGTTTTAAATTTTATATAAATATTTTCTCTAAACCTTGTCTGTATATTCCTAACTAAAAGTTTCTGCTTGACTACATGGATACATTCCAAATCGTTCGACCCGAAGCTAATAGTATAACTAAAATTGAAATAGCGAACAACATACAATCGTAAATCGTGCGAGAAACTCAACAAAATGCTGACGAGATCCATGAGGCTGCTCGACCAAAATCAGATCGATGACTCCTCAAGCCGAATTGCCTCCATCGCACGACCCCTATAGCTGTGAGCCTTCCACTGTCGATTATCGTGAGCCACCACCATAAGCAGCGCCGCCCCTTCACCACAACCCCACACGGCTTCCTCCAACGACGTCACTCAACTCCAATACCTTCCACTGCGACTGCCATGCCCAGCCCCAAACTCGGCGACAAGCCCCTCAAAACTCCAACCAATCCTCCCTACCGTTGCTCCCCATCAAAGTCAGTGACTGTCGAACCCTTTCCCTAAATCTCATTCCCCCAAATCCAATGAAAGACATGCTTCCACGTTACCGCCAATCATCACGACTCCCCTCCATCGAACGCCTACCCTCTGCGAGTCTCCACAAGCATGATGCTCAACCTGCGCCCCCTTCTAGTGCTTCGGTGAAAATGTCATGAGTCTTACAATTCGAACTCACGAAATCTAAACGAAGACTTAGTTCGGTGCATTATTTTATTTTTATTTCTCTTTTTCAAAAAGGAACAGATTCGCCTTCGTTCGAATATGTTAGAGGATTGGTTTTCGAATGGATTTAGGGAAAAAGGCAGTGGATGGAAGATATAAACTTGATTTGAAGTGCTTATTTTGGAATACGAGCTGGATGGCGAGTTTTCAAGAGAACGAACAATGAAATCATCGTGTTGAAAGAGAAGAGGAGAAGGAGCTAGGGTTTTATTTCAAACGAAGAAGGATGGGGTAGCTCGGGGTTTATACTGAAAGCATCGCATTTTATTATTTTAGCCTCTGAGGGAAGACAAAGAGTACGTGACGTCTTTGAAATGAGGGCAACGTGTTCAATTAGGCCATCTACAGTGACATTCGAAATGAAAGGAAACGATCCGAGGTGAAATTCTTTTTGACTGGTCAATATAACTTATTATTTATATTTGAATTTCAATTAAATTTTCAACGCGTTTACTCTCGTATGATCACACCACAACTCCAAATATTCAAAAATTGAAATCCGATAATAATACAATATAACGGATCCAATAAAACTGGTTTCGTCGTAATCCGAGACTATGCCTTAAAAGGCTATTTTTAAATATCGATTTAAACGATATATTTTTAAAAATAAACAAATCACATTTAAATTCAATTTTAACACTTTTATTGTCCTCGGCACTATCAAGACAAATTTTACAAGCCTTCAATTTATTATTATCAGGCTTAAAACTCCAGATTCAGCATTTTACCCAATTTCAAATTATTTAATTCAATAATTTAATTATCAATTAAATAGTGATATTTGTAATTCAAGTTAAAATAAATCTTTCAAATATCTAAAATCAACTAGATATTCCAATTTCAAATGCTTAAAAATTCCGGGTCGTCACATTCCTCCCTTAAACGAATTTCGTCGCCGAAATTACTAGTTAGGAAGAATGATTCAATACCATTACTATTTTCCAAAACTAAACAGTTTTTAACAACAATCTAACAATCTTTATTGAAGACACACTATCCAACTTACTAATTTCCCAAACTCTCCCACAGTTTTCAAACAATACCTTTTTGCTCAATCATTCAAATTTCAATTTAAAACCAAAATTTAAATTATCAAAATCTCCTCAAAAAATTTCTTACTCTCTAAATTTCTTAAAAAATTCGTCGGCGTCTCCTTTGCGTGGCTAGCTTGGTACAACTACAAAATGTCTCTACGGCCTCCCAAATTCCAAAAGAAAACAAAAAGCCAAGTGGCTAGACCAGAAAATCACCAAATTTCATACAGAAATTTAAATACATACATTTTTTGTCGGGCAATTCAAATTACCTTCTGAAATCAAAGGAAATTTTCCTTTCCCTTTATAATACCTGTATATCCTACTATGCAATAATGTTCAATTACAACATTCAAAAATTGCTTTACACATTTCTTTATAAAAGATTTCATATCTATTTTGATTTCCATTTACTTATTCACAATCATCTCATATTCACTTTTCTAATCCTTTAGTTCCAACTAAACAATTAGTTACACTCTCCATTTTCAAAATTCTTTCGTTTTGTCGCTAACAAAAATTTTTCAAAAATTTTCAAAAAAATTTCTAACTCCCAAAATTTTCGAATTTTTTTGACAGAGTCTCCTTTGTACAGAGGAGCTTTTGCAATTTGACAAGATATATATATATATATATATATATATATATATATATATATATATATATATATATATATATATCGACACATACGGTCGAAAAAACAAAAACAGTTCATATTTCCTATTTTTATTGCGTAGGCGTACCTCTATTTAGCATTTTTAAGCAAGCGACTTATTATTTTAGCAATTAGCGCGTCCAAATCCAGCCAAATAGCTTTCTGGTACTTGTATTTACTTAATTCAAACATGTAAGTACTAAATATATGAAATTTATTAACATTTCACTTACTTTCAATAGCTAAACACATGCATTTCATAAGCAACATGCACCAAACACTTTCCATAAGCGATTTGTATGATTTTAAAGCTAATTCAGTTGCTTTCAACCCATTCATGTGCCAATCCATTCAATTTTAATGGTTTACAACTCAATTTCTTACATTCAATTTATTTATAATCCAAACAACTCACATTTATTTCAATTGATTCCAAAAATTAATTTTATTTAGCTCCACCAATTCATAGAATTTTTATTTACTTCCGTTTAAGTCGAACGACTAATTTATTCCATGAAATTTGACGATATTCACTTAGTAGAATATCCATTTTAGTTTTTAGCCACATCCAATTGATTCCAACTCATTTTATACTCAAATTGGATTTTATTACAAAAAATCACTTCATTAAATTTTCCTGAGTTCAATTTTTTTTTCATAATTTCAGTTTGGATTTTCTTTCATTTTCCAAAATTCCAACACTTTTATTTTAAAAATTTAGAAATACTTTTAAATTCACATAATATTATTAAAATAGCTTTTTATAAAAATACTTCTTATAACTCGATGTCTCAACCAGTCCATCCTTGTTCTCACAGAAATTATGTCATACGTTGATCAGGCGTAGGACTGAAAATCTATGAGTACTTGGTCAGCCCGTTTCAACACCCAGTGAAAATACTTAGGAAAATAATTTTATTGAAAATGTAGAAAACAGTTTTTGAAAAGAGGGGAAATATCTTTGGTGAGAATGCTCTGGAAATCATCACCCCCATCCATGGTCCCAGTTACATCCTGGGTTACGTTGCCATTACAGCAAAAGTCCATGTAACCGTAGGCACTCCTCGCCCCTCGATTACGCCATGGAACCCACAACAGATCGCAGTTACATTCCAGGGTTACGTTGCCATCACAACAAAAGTCCATGTAACTGTAGGCATCAGCGCCCTCAATTTTCGCTATCAAAAATGAAACTTTTCCACTCCCACATAGGTCGCAGTCTACCGATGTAAAATCAAACGCAACCTGGTGGCTCTCAACAGCACACACGACTTTCTCTATGTTACCATAGGTCGAAGTCTACCGATATAAAATCAAATGCAGACTGTTGGCTCTCAGCAGCACAAAGGACTTTCGCTGTGGTTTGCAGTAGATCGCAGTGACATCGAGTTACACTGTCATCACAGCATAACCCAAATGCCTTTGTAGGCATCAACGCCCTCAACTTTAGCTACTCATACTCCTCAGGAACTAGTTTTGTCCAGACTCCTCACAGGATCAACTTTAGAACCCCCCCTTAGGGTTCAAGGCAGTACCAACCTTTGGCACTCCTGAGAAGTTCATTTCAAGGGAGCGCCTTTTTCCCCAAAGCCATTTACAAAACACTTTATACTATAAACATATAGTACCTTCCAAATCATACACCTAGTATGAATCGCAAATAAATCTCCTTTCTCAAATTGATTATCCCAAAATCGATAATTCCCAAACTAGGCTTTTCAAATTCCAATATTGATTTTACCCAAAAATTAAAAGCCCTTCCAAATCCAAAGGTTCCCAAAATCGTTTTCCAAAATCCTCATAAGATCCTTTATATATATATATATATATTAAAAAACTTTGGATCATTTCAAACTTGTATAAAACTCCTTTTATACTTCAAACACTTTCAAAATCCTTTCCGTCCGGCAATAGATTCAACAAGGGGAGATTTATCTTATATAACAAAGATATATAACTTTGTTTATTCAAAATCAAATATTCAAATTTGATTACTTTTTTTTTTAAGTTTCTTCCATCTTACTTATCATCATAAAAATATCCAACTTTCACTTTTATCCATTGTATATTTCATAAAATATACTTTCATTTCAAAAGAAATCATTTCACATTTCTTATTCAAAAATTTTAAACATCAATTTCATTCAAATCCGTATGATGGACATATATCATCCGTACGCTATATCAATCTGATCGCTCACTCGATCACACAATTACACTTTCGAACTAGTATCGTCCATCCGACTTTCTAGTGCGGACTCAGATCTAGTTTCTTGATTAGAAACCGTCATTGTCCTTGCATAGCCATAACTATGATAGAGAATATCCAGAACCAATCAACAATCTATATCCAGGTTCGCCATCGAAAATCAAGTGAAAAATCCTAACTCGGATCGATATAATTATCTCGAAATTCTGTGCTCGAATCTGGATCAAATCACTATGCGAATAGAATAATATACGTACATCCTACGTATTTAACTTCATTGATTATTAGCCAAATCAATTTCCTTTCTATTCATCCTCACTTTGATGTTATTCACTTATTCACATTTGCCTTAATCCCCATTTGGATTATCACTTCAATTCTTATCTCAGTTGGGTATTTAATCAATAACAGTTTGAACTCCGACTAGTTTATATTTAGAAAATAGCTTGAAAATTTTAAAAATAGATAAGTAGTTGAAAAATAATTATTAGTTTGCAGAATAGCTGTAAAATAGTTAAGTAATTGTAAAATAGTTGGAAAATAGTTAAATAGTTATAAAATAATTAGATAATTACTACATAGTTTAAAATAGTAATTAGTTATAAAACAGTTGAAAAACAATAATTAGTTTATAAGACAATTACAAAATAGTTAAATAATTCCAAAAGTAGTTATAAAATAAGTATAAGATAGTTTTGGATTTAATAAGAAAGGTTGTATATATTAAGTAGCTTGGAAAAATAAGTTTATATTAAAACAATTTACATTGAAAATAGTCCAGAGTCAAAACTGTTCACTTCCCCATCAATTCAATTTAAATTTCCACTTCCATTTAAATTGACCCAATTCTAATTTTAATAACTTCAATTTCCATTGAAATTGATTTAACCCCAATTCAAGTTGAATTAATCTTGATTTCTTTCCAAATTCAAATCAAATTCTTTTTGATTTTAAACCTATTCAACTTTAATTACAATTCCAAATTATTCCAATCAATTTGGACTAATATCAATTGAACCCACTTCAATTTCAAATCATTTCAATTCAATCCAATTCAAATTTTATACTTCAGATTAATAACCTTCCCACTTAAGTTTAAAACTTACTTCACTTTGGGTTTCACATCACATTGCAAGGAAAATTCAAAATTCAACTTTAGAGTTTATTTCATATTTATTTCCTTTACACACCAGGTTACTTTTAAATTCTAAACCACATTTGGTTTTAACTTCAAACAAATTCCTTTTAAATTTTCAAACGACTCTTGTTGAATCAAGCTCTGTCATTCAAATAATATTAAATAACGTTATTTATTATTTCTTCATTATTTTGAAACAAAATTTTCAAATTCTGGACCCAGATTTAAAACTCCATAATTCAGATCAACTTCAATTCCAATTTATAAGTCATACTTGCCTAAATGTTTTACTTCTTTAAAACATTTCATTTTGCTTACTCATTAATTTTTAAACACAACAATCGTCTATGATAATAACCAAGATTATCATATCTGAAACCATTCATTATCATCTTATTCTGAAACTCTTCCCAAATTCAAGATTTCAATTTCAGTTTGAATCCACTTCAAATTTATCTTTATTCAATTTCAGTTTGGTTGTACTATATTACTTCTTAATTTAATTCCAATAATTTAACAACCAATCACCTTAATATTTATTAAAAGGAAATATTGCTTTATATATCAAAATAGATTCTTATATAAAATCATTTAAAACCTTTATATAAGAAAATAACAAGTACGCGCTCATATAAATAAATACACACACATACATATATACTCAACTCATTCTGGGGTACCATTGACCCTTATCCTTAATGAGTAATCCCACCAGAGCCAAGGTTCTCGCTTAACCTTTCAGCTCTGATACGAACTGTAACGACCGGAGATTTTCGATGCCGAAAATTTTGGATAGTTAGGAAAAAGAAGAAAGAGATAGAAGAATAAGAAGATCAGAAACACCAACATCTCACATTCGCAGCGGATAAAATATAATAACAAATAATAACAGTTTACAAAAGAATTCTATATCTGTCAAAATACCTTTATAATACATCAGAGTTACACATATATACAGACATTGGATATACACAATCATCATGTCTCAGATATACAACAATATAATACAGCGGAAACAATCCATACGTTCTTGCCATCCAGCTCGCCTCTTGAGCTCTAGAACGTCCTTACATGAAAATCTGTAATACTCAATCTGACCCAAGCGTTACATCAAAGTAACACCCGGGTCAGGCTGAAAACCAGCGTGAGTAAACCCATCTAACATGGAATACAAAGCATACAACTTATATAAAACCTGGGGTAACTCGTATCAATTTACAAATTTACAATTTGTTATGGACATCACTTATTTAATACATCAATTTTCTAAGTACCAAAATTTAGATTAAATAGTCCAATTCACATAAATCATTTCATTCCAGCCTATTGATTTCACATACCAATATATAAAAATTCAAAGTGGTTTTGGGTATTTTTTAATACCCAACCCAGGTCTCTTCGAGTCTGATGTCATCCTAACCCAAGTTATCCAAATGAAATACACTTCAAACTTTAAATACAGGATGTCCCTTTACACAACAATTCATCATTGATAGATAAACCACAATATCCTGTCCTTCCAAACATATGATACTACAAAACATTTCATATCAGAGATATCAACTCATTTAAGGCATCCAATACCATTCAATCATCCATAAGCAAAGCTTGCTCACTTCCAAATTAATTTAATTCATTCTAATTGAATTACTAACCTCAATCACTTAGATTTCTTCATTTAACACTGATTAATTTCGAATCAATTAATTAATCATCCTTAATTATCCATCTTAATTAATCACCTGAATTAATTATCCTTCAATTACATTCAAGTAATTATCTTTAATTAATTGCGCAAATTAATTATTCTTAACCAAAAACAGTAATTAATCCTTAGTTACTTCACAAATTAATTAACTATAATTAATTACATTAATCCTTTATTACTTACATTAATTAATTTCCCATAAATCACTTATTATTGATTAATTAATCTTAATTAATCAACCTTTAATTACATCATTAATTATATAAATTAATGATTTCTAATTACATTTTAATTTATCCTAATCTAAATTAATTAAATTAAGTAATTAATCATTAATTAAATCACAAATATTATTCACTCTTGATTAATCTCAACCAGTAATTAACTGCCTTTTTATTTACTTCATTAAATAAATTAATTACTCATTTTATAATAGAAGTTTAAAGGAATTTAAAACCAAATTCATTTTTATTTTTATTATATAATTATTCCACTTCCAAAATTTACTCTTGTATTTTTTCCCAAAAGTCCAATTCAATATTCCAATTATCAGTATAATTCATCACAGAATATCAAATATTCATAACACAGAATAATAAAATGTCTAAATAATTTTAAGGAATCCAGTTGGATCCCTCCAATCCGTTTCCTTGAATCCACAGATGTTAGCACAACACCAATTCCACTTCAAGGTGGAATATCGCGGTATATGGGATTAATATAATATCATCCGCTATTATGCGGCGCATAGGGTATCATCCGCTATATAATGCGGGAAATCAATCACTCCAATATATACTATATATTACTATATAATATACCACATCAAATTAATTCAATCATTTAACCAATTATTTAAATTTAACCATTTAAATTTAAATAACCCAGATGAGTGAGATTAACTCACCTTTGCTTTTTAATTTGCAATACGATCCATACCGGCTTGATTCTCCATGATTTTAATCCTCGTATAAACATCGTATGGTTTATTAATATTGGAAATAATCTAAAATAAATTACCATTAAATAAATTTAATTAACAAATTTTTTCGAATTGGAATTAACTTTAAATATTTAAAGTATTTTTAACCAAGTAAATTTATCTTGTGAAACCGCCTACATTTACATGAATCATCATTTTTTTAGTATAAATTTCCAAAAATCTAAATTTTAAATAATTTTTCCAATTCAAAACATTTCCAAAAATCCTAGCTTTAAAATCCTAACTCATTCTTTAAACTTCACTGATTATCAAATTTAATTGGGTTAATAAAATTTCCAGATTTACTTTACTATCAATAATTTTTCTTTTCTGCTTTCTGCATATATGTGTTTCTCTGACTAACAAAGAGTTTCTACTTTTAAATCTTATACATAATTTTTCCAATTTTATGTTTTAAATTTTATATCAATATTTTCTCTAAACCTTGTCTATATATTCCTGACTAAAAGTTTCTGCTTGACTACATACATAAATTCCAAATCGTTCGACCCGAAGCTAACAGTATAACTAAAATTGAAATAGCGAACAACATACAATCGTAAATCAAGCGAGAAAATCACCAAAATGCTGTCGACATCCACGAAGCTGCTCGACCAAAATCAGATCGACGACTCCTCAAGTCGAATTGCCTCCGTTGCGCGACACCCTATAGCCGCGAGCCTCCCACTGTCGATTATCGTGAGCCACCTCCATCACAGCGCCGCCCCTTCACCACAACCTCATACGGCTTCCTCCAGCGATGTCACTCAACTCTGATACCTTCCACTGCGACTGCCATGCCTAGCCCCGAACTCGGTGACAAGCCCCTCAAAACTCCGACCAATCCTCCCTGTCGTTGCTCCCCATCGAAGTCAGTGACTGTCGAACCCTTTCCCCAAATCTCATTCCCCCAAATCCAACGAAAGACATGCTTCCACGTTACTGCCAATCATCACGACTCCCCTCCATCGAACGCCTACACTCCGCGACTCTCCACGAGCACGCCGCTCAACTCGCTTCCCCTTCCAGTGCTTCAGTGAAAATGTCACGAGTCTTACAATTCGAACTCACGAAATCTAAACGAAGACTTAGTTCGGTGCATTATTTTATTTTTATTTCTCTTTTTGAAAAAGGAACCGATTCGACTTCGTTCGAATGTGTTAGAGGATGGGTTTTCGAATGGATTTAGGGAAAAAGGCAGTGGATGGAAGATATAAACTTGATGTGAAGTGCTTATTTTGGAATACGAACTGGAAGGAGAGTTTTCAAGAGAACGAACACTGAAATCATCATGTTGAAAGAGAAGAGGAGAAGGAGCTAGGGTTTTATTTCAAACGAAGGAGGATGGGGTAGCTCGGGGTTTATACTAAAAGCATCACATTTTATTATTTTAGCTTCTGAGGGAAGACAAAGAGTACGTGATGTCTTTGAAAGGAGGGTAACGTGTTCAATTAGGCCGTCTATACTGACATTCGAAATGAAGGGAAAAGGTCTAAGGTGAAATTCTTTTTGACTGGTCAATATAACTTATTATTTATATTTGAATTTCAACTAAATTTTCAGCGCGTTTACCTCTCATATGATCACAACACAACTCCAAATATTACGAAAATTGAAATCCGATAACAATACAATATTACGGATCTAACGAAAATGGTTTCGTCGTAATCCGAGACTGTGCCTTGGAAGGCTATTTTTAAATATCGATTTAAACGATATATTTTTAAAACTAAAAAATCACCTTTAAATTCAATTTTAACACTTTTATTGTCCTCGGCACTATCAATATAAATTTTACAAGCCTTCTAATTATTTTTAACAGGCTTAAAACTTCAGATTCAACATTTTACCCAATTTCAAATTATTTAATTCAATAATTTAATTATCAATTAAATAGTGATATTTGGAATTCAAGTTAAAATAAATCTTTCAAATATCTAAAATCAATTAGATATTCCAATTTCAAATGCTCAAAAATTCCGGGTCATCACACACACACACACACAAATATATATATATATATATATGTATATATATATATATATTTGTGTGTGTGTGTGTGTGTGTGTGTAGATTTACTTTATTTACTAACATATCTATAAATATATACGGCTAACCTATATACTTGAAGCCAACTAATGTATACTTCATGTACAAACTAATATATAAGTCATGTACGTTGGTTTTAAATGTAAACATATATGTATGGTCCAACATATACTTATATAACACACCTACTACAACAACATACAGGTCCCATACAAACCTTATCTACATATATATTAATCTCATATAAACTATTATGATTTTATCCATTATAAACAGTATATATATAAACTAGTATAAATTTTTGCAACTTAAACAGCTTAATTATAAAACCCATACCTGCAACTTATATAAACACAGCATATATATATGTAACATTTTGAAAACCAATAGTAAAAATAAAACTTATAATAATACTTCAAATTGATTATAACAAACATATATATACTATAATATAGCCTTATAATATAACCAGTTTAACATATATATATATATATATATATATATATATATATATATATATATATATATATATCAACATCGCCATATTATAACATTTGTACTACAAATCTTGTTATGCAACTCTGTATATGCAAACCGAATAAAATAACAATACTTACATAACTTATAATATATAACTGACATAAATATCATACTTTAAACCATATACATAGACCACACGCTATGTGCTACCTATATAACTTATATACTTATCATATTTTTAGACTTACAGACTCTACAAATTTATATATTAACAAATAAATATAAAAACTTATATATATCTACTTATTCACATACATCACACTTATATATATATATATACACACATACATACATACAAATACATAAACTACCACCAACAGTACTCACAAATAAAATATATATATACAAAATATATACATACATTTCAAAAGAAAACCGAACCCATATATATAGTATAATTAAAGTCGGTATTTTAAACAACCTAGAAAATATATAGTTGTACTTGAAAGTACTTAAACAGGGCATGCGTACGACAATATATATATATATATATATATACATATATATATATATATATATATTTAACAAAGCATATCTTATTAATTAAATACAGACTAGACTACTGAAACCCTATATACTTTAATATATAGCTTATATCCTATACAATCTAATATAGAAAAAGAAATACCATAGCAAGAAGAGGTGAAGGAGGTAGAGAGCACGGAAAGAAGGACAATGAAGAGAAGGCCGATGGAGGAGGTCGAGCGCGGTTTGGCTATTGATGGAGGGTGGAGGCAGTTCGAAGGTGAGGAAGGCTTTAATGCTAAATTCTATAAAAAACACTGGGACTGCTTGAAAGGTCAGGTGGTTGAAGTTGTTAATGAATTTTTTGAAAAAGGTAAGCTTTTAAAAAGCATAAACCATACTTTTATTACTTTAATCCCAAAAAATAAAAATCCATCTTGCATAGGAGACTATAGACCCATATCTTGCTGTAATGTGATTTATAAGATAATTGCTAGTGTCCTCAGCAACAGGTTAAAGGTGTTTCTACCTTTTCTGATTTCAGAAAATCAGAGTGCTTTTGTTCCTGGTAGGTTGATATATGAAAATTCTATGCTAGCTCATGAGATGGTTAGAAATTTCAATACTAAAAATGGAGAAAATATGTGCCTCAAAATAGACTTACAGAAGGCATATGATAAAGTAAATAGACAATTCATATACCACATGATGCTGAGTTTGGGTTTCCCCACTAAATTTTGTGATCTGATATATGAATGTGTTAGCACCCCTACTTTTTCTATCTTAATTCAAGGGAAACCAACGGGTTTTTTCAACAGTAATAGGGGTATTCGTCAAGGTGACCCTTTATCACCCTATCTCTTCACTATAGTAATGGAATATTTTTCCATTCCGATAGAGATAGAAATGATAAAAGGTCAGATTTCTCCTATTAACAGAGTTCAGCCTACTATCTCTCATCTTATATATGCAGATGATCTGATGATATTAACAAAAGCAAATGAGCAAAATGGCTATGCTATATATCAAATTCTCATGAAATTGCATAAGTATGCAGGTCTGCAGATGAATGAGCTTAAAAGTAATGCATATTTTAGCAAAGGCAGTAGGCATAAAATTGATATGTTAAACATTCTGCATGTTTCTGAGGGTGAGCTTCCTATTAAATATTTAGGCCTACCTCTTTCAGTTAATCAAATTAAAGATAGGGACTGCTCTATACTTATTGAAAAAATTCAAGATAGAATGGAGACTTGGTCTTGTAAGCCCCTTTCAATAGCTGGAAGAATGGAGCTGATTAAAACTGTTGTCTATGCCATTATTTTATATTGGCTCCAAACTTTTAATATTCCTATTGCATCAATTACAAAATTAGAAAGCAGATGTGCTGATTTCCTGTGGAAAGGGGGGTATCATAAAATCAGCTGGGATAATGTTTGCAAACCTAAATCTAAAGGGGGATTGGGTATAAGAAATATTAATGATTTAAGTATTACATGTCATTTAAAAATGTTTTGGAGATTCTTGAGTACTGACTCTTTATGGTCTAAATGGATGAAAGGCAAGTATCTCAAAAAAGGCAATTTTTGGAACATTTTACCTAAAGATAACCAATCTAATGCTTGGAAACAGATTTTAAAATGTAGAAGCATTGGTAAACCTCTTTTACAAAGGATTTTTAAATCAGGTTATGACACTAATTTTTGGTTTGACCCTTGGTGTAACGACCCAGAATTTTAATTTATTAAAATTTGAATATTTATTTAATTTTAAATATTAATAAGTGAATTTATTAGTCGAATAAATTTTATTTTGAATAATTGGATTTAATTGAATAATTAAATCGATAATTTAATATGTTAAATTATGGAAATAATTGAAAATTGAGTTGAATATGATTGAAAATGATTTGTAAAATTTTATTTTATCATATTGAAGTTAGAACGATATTTTAGAACTTTTAAAATCGAATTAAGAGTTAAATTGTGAAAATTGAATATTTTAATATTTAATCGACTAGTGAAAATAGTCAATTTTTGAACAGTCTCAGAATTGAACGAAACCAGTTCCATTGGATCCATAATAGTTAGTTATTACCGGATTTCAATTTTCGTGTCAAACGGAGTTATCGTTTGATCGTGGCAGCTCGAAACGCATTGAATTGTTTTTAATATTAATTTGGCGAGTTAAAATAGCCATTTTTCAAAAAGTCTAGGATTTCAACGAAACCAGTTTCATCGGATCCGTAATGTGATATTATTGTATGGTTTCAAATTTCAAGTCAATTGGATTTACCGTTTGTCCGGTACAAATTAAAACGCCTAGAAAATCATTTAATCGGTTTAATTTAAATCGATCGTTTATAGCCATAACTTGCACAGATGTCCGAATTAGCTTCCGAAACCTGTTCCATTGTGTCCGAAACGCGGGGTAAACCCTAGAAACGCTGGTTACGGCGCGTGAATCGGAGTTTGAAATTTCCGGATGAATAGTGTTCATCGATTTCCTATAAATAGACCACTCTCTTCATAAAAAAAAAATATATATATGAAACCCTAGCCGCCACTAATATAAACAACGGCCAGAATTGTCTCCCCTTCCTCCTCAAAAATCTTTCGATCCAAGCATCGATTTAGGAAACGTTCGACATCAAAGTAGAAGTGCTTGGTGAGATCTTGCGATCCATACGGATATGATCGCGTATAGTTGAGGCGATCGACCACAAATCGAGGAAGAAGAGGCGTTTTTCGTGCACGCAGTTCGAAGCAAAGGGGGGGCCGCACGTAACCGCACTTGGGCCGTGGGTGGAGTGAAGGGAGGCGCGCGTGGTGGTATTCTTGGATCGAATTGTAATCGAGCGAAGGAGTTGCAAAAATTAACCCTAATTACTAAAATGGGTTCGGCCGTGTTCTGTAACCGTGCGCGTGAATGAGAAGGGGGAAGGAGATGCAAGCAACGGTCATGATGATGTTGGGTGAGATCTTGCGGCTGTAATTGAATAGGTTTAAAATTTAATAAAGTTTGTTGTAATTTATATATATATAATTCATGTAACTTCAAATATTCATATCTTTTTCATACGAGGTCGAAAACGCGCGAAACCAGTTGCGTTGGAATCGTATGGACGAGCACTACGCGATGAAATTGGATTGGAGTCATTTGAAGTTAGTGAGAATTTCGGGTAAAATTAAACGTCCGTTTAATTTTATTCGAAATAAATCGCTAAAACAAAATTGAAATCAAGGTGAGAACTTCTCACTCAATCGAATCAGTTTCGATTTTTATTTTAAATAGTTAGATTTAAAATATTTGAATGCATGTTTGAATGATGATTGATATCTATTGATTGTTAAAATAGACATTATGCGCCGTTAGTAAGCGGATGTTATTTATTAAAAACATATACCGCGAATATTTCATAAACAGTGAAATAGGTATTATATATAATAGCAATATATATATATTGACATATGTATATATTGCAGTTGTTGATTCCCCGCATTTGTATAGCGGATGAGACCCTATTGCGCCGTCTATTAAGCGGATAATATTTTAAATCCCATGTACCGCGATAATTTCGTACTGGAGCGAAATTGGTATTGTGCTAATGTTTGTGGATGCAGGAAAACAGGTTGGAGGGATCCAACTGGATTCCTCAACAGTATTTATTTGATTTTAGATATTTTGATATTTGATGGATTATCATATCGATATATGATATCGTTGTTGTCGTGGTTGGCTATTTGGTATGTAGCATCATTGGACCAAATTTTGGAATTTTAAAATGTTTTTAAAGAGATTTTTGAAAGTGTAAGTTATAAAATATTTTTGGAATTGATCCATTATAAATAAATAAACGTTATACTTTTAAAAGTTATATAAAATTATGATTTTTGAGAAATACGGTTAAAGATTGATTTTTGAGAAATATGGGTTAATGTTTATATAAGATAGTTAAATCGGGATTTTTGAAATTATTGTGAAAAGTTTAAATATAGGATTTATGAAAATTAATTATTTTATAAATCAAAATGATGAAATTATAAAGGAGATTAAAGATGTTTAAAAGAATAATATAAATTGATTTATATAAAAAGATTTATAAATTGATAATTTATAAATGAAAATATTTGAATTATAAAACGAGTTTTATAAGTGAAAATGGATTGCATAAGTGAATGGAATTTATAAAATTATAAATGGTGAAGTTATAAATGAAATTTATAAATAGTAAGATTTATAAATTTTGTGAAGTTATTTGAAGAATAGATTTGGTTAAATAAATGAATCTTATAAGTTATAAGATTTATGATTTGGAAATTCTTTAAAAGAACGATTTTGTAAAATAATCGTTTTATAAGTATTTAACTTATAATATGAACTTTTAGTTTATAATTGAGTTATAAACTGGAATAGGTTAATCAAGGAATTTATAAAAGGAAGTTGTTATAAAATAAATAGAAATGGAATTTATAAACGTTGTTTTATAAATTCGCAACGACTTATTTTGATAAGTTAATTTTTATAACTTATTTATGGAGTTTTATTCACATTTTTGACTGTGAATAATCCTTTGAAATAAAATGAATAAAAGGATGAAATTGGTTAACGTAGTATATTCACGTTTTTGAACAGTGAATAATATGTTAAAGAAAATGTTTAGATTTGATGTTTTAAATAGAATTAAAACGATCTAATGATGTTTTAAAATGTGTTGAGATTCGAAACCATAGATTTCAACATTTATTGTTGAAATAGATGTTTTCGAGAAATAGAAGGAAATGGTGGACTATAACACTGTTGTTATAGTAAATGATTTCCGAAAGGAAATGTTTTGTATAATATTGGGATTTATATATCTATTTTAATTTCGAATCCCTATACTAGTGATTTTGGGTTGTCGTAACGATGTTTTACGCAACATTCGTTTTGGCCCAAATAAATATGTTTAAGAGAATGATTTCCTTAAAGGATGAAATATATATTTAATTTCGATTTAAGTATATTGAATAATTTCCAAGTGTAGAAAATAAAAAGATTTGTGAATTACTTATTTAATAAGTATGGAATTGTTTTCCGATATAAAGGGAATATTTTGAGAATTTATCTTTTTGAAGATAAATTGAAATGAATAATTGAAATCGTATATTCATAGATATTTTGAAATATAAATTCACTATGGAATTTATAAAAGCAAGTGGAATTTGTTTTAAAAAAAAATATTGATTTATTTTTGAGGAATTGAAATAATATATCTTGTAAAGATATTTTGGAAAATAAATAATTTGGAAAATTATTTGGAATCTGGTGATGTTGTGCATATCCATTGATAGTTCAATAACCGACGATCAATATTTCCCTTTGAATGGGTAATTGATGTGATTTGTTTGAATTAGAATGCCACACTTATTTTTGAATAAGCGCTCACTATTCGGGCTAACCGGGAAAGGACCATGGGGTCGTATAACCCATTCCGAATATGTGATACGTCGTTATGAATTGCATTTGATGACCGGTGTTGAAGACCGGTATTTGCGAAAGCGATAGGATGACCTATCGATTGTCTCTGCACTGGGTAGCTCCTGGTATAGAGATTCCCTAAGTGATGGGAAATTCGATCGGGATTGTGAATACCCGGATTGCAAGGGCTTCGTGAGAAGTGCCTTCGGTTTTGTTCGAGCCCGGAACAGACTTGTATGGATTGTATGTCTGACATTACAAATTGAGATATAAAGCCGATTTCTTTCAAATATATTTCTGTTGGTGGCGGAGAATTTATTCTTTTAGCTTAACACCCTTCTCTGAGACGTACGAGCTCAGAGGTTATGTAGTTGAAGTTATCAGCGATATATTCCCAATTTGGTAATGTGACATGCTGAGTGTTGCTGTGAAATGATCATTGTGTTGATTATTTGAGATAGGATCGTTTATTTGATCGTCTATCTTGGTGATCATTTCTATGATCATTTGTTGACCCAAAGCATGGCTTTTGTATAAAGTATGTTTTTGTGGACGTGACTTCGTCGAGCCTCACACCCCGTGAATGGTCAAAACATGAAAGATGCAGCAAGGTTATGAGGGGTAGCGCCCTTTAGGATATGTGAATTTCCTTCTGGAAAAGGGTGGTATCATGGTATGGAGCCCAGATACTTAATCATGTTGAAAACACTTTATGATTGTGTGAATTGATTGCGAGCGCTCGTTGAAAGGTCCCAAAGGACCGGGGGATGGCATATTCGGTCAGTTGTTACTCAGTTAGGGGTAACCCGGCCTTGTGTTGGTAGAGATCCAGCTTGGTTCTCGGGGATGTCCATCCAGAGGCATTCTCATGTGGCAATGGGAAGTTCCTTGGCCTGATCATTCGTTGGAAATCCAAAGAAACAATACGTGACTTGTACGGTTTTAGTTGTAGAACCTGCCATCTAATATGGTAGCTATAGTAAGCATACTATAATGGTACCTATGCTGGCTAAGATTTATATTCTACTTTCGAAATGAATTTTTCCTACACTATACACTAATAATAATATGAAATGTTCTTTTTAAATGCGTACCAAGCATCTTTGACTATCATAAGGAGAAATCTCCTCCGAGTCTGCGTTTGCATTGTGTGTGTGGCGGGAGGTCTTATGGTAGTCTCATTTTTAAAAGCATTGCGAATTGAATTTAAAAATATTCTTCTATTTTGATTTTAAAGATAAATAAACTGTTTTGAGTTCTCACACCAGTCTTGCTTATGCTAGGTGATATGTGATGGGGGGTTCTCGCTTCGCGGTTTGGTGGCGAACGGGAGACTCTTACCCCCACACGTCCTCTTTACGGGGTTGGTTAGGCGAAGCCGTGACATTCGAAAGAGTGGCCGTAAAAGCAAGTTTGGGATATCAGTGTAAGCCACGGTGGGGCTGGGATGGT
Organism: Allium cepa; assembly: GCA_030765085.1. Taxonomy (NCBI): domain Eukaryota; kingdom Viridiplantae; phylum Streptophyta; class Magnoliopsida; order Asparagales; family Amaryllidaceae; genus Allium; species Allium cepa. The sequence continues at coordinate 558,834,190 of CM060941.1, read as the reverse complement.
TGAAAAGCCTACCGGTTGTGACCGCTGACGGTACGTTCCTTACAATTTGGTATCAGAGCTTATGGTTAAGCGACAACCATGGTTCTATTGGGTATTATTCATTAGAGATAGAGTCAGTAGTACTCTAGAATGAGTTTGAGTGTAATAATAGCTATGAGAGCGTATTTGTTAGTGAATACAAAATTGTTTTATATTGTGATGATTGGTTTGTTGAGTGGTATATAGATTCTGGTTAATACGAGTAATTAACGTTGTTGATAGGGGTTTCTAAACACTTGAACAGAACAATTCAACACAATATTGTTTTAAATTGGGTAAATGAAATAATTTTACCTTGATTATATTTTATATGTAAAGAAATAACTTTTCAGAATTATTAAAGTGTATATAAATTGATTGTTTAGTTGATTGAATAATCTAAATAAAAGAATAATTGTATAAGCAAATGAATTATAAGAATTGAATTATAATTAAAGTGATTTACAATTGTGAAATAAACTTATATATATAAGAAGTGAAACTATATGAATATAAGTGGTAATAAAAAAATGAATTTAAAGTTAAATGGAAATTTACTTTAGAAATGGAATAATAACTTAAGAAATGTTGAATTAAATTGGTATGGAAATAATGAATGTAAGTGTAATTCATTAAAATCTAATGTTATTTAATAGTTGAATATAAGCAAAGGAATTTGGTTGTAATAAATATACATTGATTGATATATGATTGTTAGTTGATTATATATAATTCATTAAGTGTTAATGAAATTGAAAGTTAAAGTAATTGAAATTCAATTGGAAGTTAAGTGAATCTTAAATAGAATTGAATTTGATTTGGAAGTGAACCAACTTGAATATGAATTAGTGAATATAAACTAATTGAAAATGAATGTTAGTAAAAACATCCACTGTTAAGAATCAAATGTGATTAAATTGAAAATCATTTCATTGAATATTAATGAGAATATGAATGAATATTTATTTGATTATGGATGATAGTTGGTTGATGTTTGCATTTGTTGTTTTGAATGCATTTCTATGTTGGCATATATAGTTGTTATGTTGCTATATGTTGTATATCGATACTATTTTCATATATGCATGTTCTCATGTTGTTTGTTGAGTGTTTAGTAGGTGCGGATCGCGTTTGCTTCGCATTTGGAGCTCGCTTTCGCGCTATATTAGCCGTATATGCTCGCTAATAAAATATAAGGTACATATCTCTGATTAAATATCGTACTTTTATACTTTTTCCCTTCGGGATGCCTCATTACTTGATGAGATGTATATTTGTGATATATATACTGTCATTTTTTTTTGGATCGAGCCGCGCAAAGGAGACTATGGCGAATTTTTCCGAAAATTTAAGGCGTTAGAAAAATTTGAGAAAATTGGAAAATTTTGAAAACTTTAACTTTTATTTGGAATTGAAGGTTAAACAATAGTAGTTGTTTTTGAAAAGATAACTAAGTGTGATTTGAGAACTTAGTAAAGTATTATAAGAAGTTTGACTATGGATTTTGGAAAGTTAATAAATTCAGTAACTTTTCTTACTTAATAATTTCGAGGACGAAATTCTTTTAAGGGGGGAAGATTGTAACGACCCAGAATTTTAATTTATTAAAATTTGAATATTTAATTAATTTTAAATATTAATAAGTGAATTTATTAGTCGAATAAATTTTATTTTGAATAATTGGATTTAATTGAATAATTAAATCGATAATTTAATATGTTAAATTATGGAAATAATTGAAAATTGAGTTGAATATGATTGAAAATGATTTGTAAAATTTTATTTTATCATATTGAAGTTAGAACGATAATTTAGAACTTTTAAAATCGAATTAAGAGTTAAATTGTGAAAATTGAATATTTTAATATTTAATCGACTAGTGAAAATAGTCAATTTTTGAACAGTCTCAGAATTGAACGAAACTAGTTCCATTGGATCCGTAATAGTTAGTTATTACCGGATTTCAATTTTCGTATCAATCGGAGTTATCGTTTGATCGTGGCAGCTCGAAACGCATCGAATTGTTTTTAATATTAATTTGGCGAGTTAAAATAGCCATTTTTCAAAAAGTCTCGGATTTCGACGAAACCAGTTTCATCGGATCCGTAATGTGATATTATTGCATGGTTTCAAATTTCAAGTCAATTGGATTTACCATTTGTCCGGTACAAATTAAAACGCCTAGAAAATCGTTTAATCGGTTTAATTTAAATCGATCGTTTATAGCCATAACTCGCACAGATGTCCGAATTAGCTTCCGAAACCTGTTCCATTGTGTCCGAAACGTGGGGTAAACCCTAGAAACGCTGGTTACGGCGCGTGAATCGGAGTTTGGAATTTCCGGATGAATAGTGTTCATCGATTTCCTATAAATAGACCACTCTCTTCATAAATAAAAAAAAAATATATATGAAACCCTAGCCGCCACTAATATAAACAACGGCCAGAATTGTCTCCCCTTCCTCCTCAAAAATCTTTCGATCCAAGCATCGATTTAGGAAACGTTCAACATCAAAGTTGAAGTGCTTGGTGAGATCTTGCGATCCATACGGATATGACCGCGTATAGTTGTGGCAATCGACCACAAATCGAGAAAGAAGAGGCGTTTTTCGTGCACGCAGTTCGAAGCAAAGGGGGGGCCGCACGTAACCGCACTTGGGCCGTGGGTGGAGTGAGGGGAGGCGCGCGTGGTGGTATTCTTGGATCGAATTGTAATCGAGCGAAGGAGTTGCAAAAATTAACCCTAATTACTAAAATGGGTTCGACCGTGTTCTGTAACCGTGCGCGTGAATGAGAAGGGGGAAGGAGATGCAAGCAACGGTCATGATGATGTTGGGTGAGATCTTGCGGCTGTAATTGAATAGGTTTAAAATTTAATAAAGTTTGTTGTAATTTATATATATATAATTCATGTAACTTCAAATATTCATATCTTTTTCATACGAGGTCGAAAACGCGCGAAACCAGTTGCGTTGGAATCGTATGGACGAGCACTACGCGATGAAATTGGATTGGAGTCGTTTGGAGTTAGTGAGAATTTCGGGTAAAATTAAACGTCCGTTTAATTTTATTCGAAATAAATCGCTAAAACAAAATTGAAATCAAGGTGAGAACTTCTCACTCAATCGAATCAGTTTCGATTTTTATTTTAAATAGTTAGATTTAAAATATTTGAATGCATGTTTGAATGATGATTGATATCTATTGATTGTTAAAATAGACATTATGCGCCGTTAGTAAGCGGATGCTATTTATTAAAAACATATACCGCGAATATTTCATAAACAGTGAAATAGGTATTATATATAATAGCAATATATATATATATATATATTGGCATATGTATATATTGCAGTTGTTGATTTCCCGCATTTGTATAGCGGATGAGACCCTATTGCGCCGTCTATCAAGCGGATAATATTTTAAATCACATATACCGTGATAATTTCGTACTGGAGCGAAATTGGTATTGTGCTAATGTTTATGGATGCAGGAAAACAGGTTGGAGGGATCCAACTGGATTCCTCAACAGTATTTATTTGATTTCAGATATTTTGATATTTGATGGATTATCGTATCGATATATGATATCGTTGTTGTCGTGATTGGCTATTTGGTATGTAGCATCATTGGACCAAATTTTGGAATTTTAAAATGTTTTTAAAGAGATTTTTGAAAGTGTAAGTTATAAAATATTTTTGGAATTGATCCATTATAAATAAATAAATGTTATACTTTTAAAAGTTATATAAAATTATGATTTTTGAGAAATACGGTTAAAGATTGATTTTTGAGAAATATGGGTTAATGTTTATATAAGATAGTTAAATCAGGATTTTTGAAATTATTGTGAAAAGTTTAAATATAGGATTTATGAAAATTAATTATTTTATAAATCAAAATGATGAAATTATAAAGGAGATTAAAGATGTTTAAAAGAATAATATAAATTGATTTATATAAAAAGATTTATAAATTGATAATTTACAAATGAAAATATTTGAATTATAAAACGAGTTTTATAAGTGTTTGAATGAAGTGAAAATGGATTGCATAAGTGAATGGAATTTATGAAATTATAAATGGTGAAGTTATAAATGAAATTTATAAATAGTAAGATTTATAAATTTTGTGAAGTTATTTGAAGAATAGATTTGGTTAAATAAATGAATCTTATAAGTTATAAGATTTATGATTTGGAAAGTCTTTAAAAGAGCGATTTTGTAAAATAATCGTTTTATAAGTATTTAACTTATAATATGAACTTTTAGTTTATAATTGAGTTATAAACTGGAATAGGTTAATAAAGGAATTTATAAAAGGAAGTTGTTATAAAATAAATAGAAATGGAATTTATAAACGTTGTTTTATAAATTCGCAATGACTTATTTTGATAAGTTAATTTTTATAACTTATTTATGGAGTTTTATTCACATTTTTGACTGTGAATAATCCTTTGAAATAAAATGAATAAAAGGATGAAATTGGTTAACATAGTATATTCACGTTTTTGAACAGTGAATAATATGTTAAAGAAAATGTTTAGATTTGATGTTTTAAATAGAATTAAAACGATCTAACGATGTTTTAAAATGTGTTGAGATTCGAAACCATAGATTTCAACATTTATTGTTGAAATAGATGTTTTCGAGAAATAGAAGGAAATGGTGGACTATAACACTGTTGTTATAGTAAATGATTTCCGAAAGGAAATGTTTTGTATAATATTGGGATTTATATATCTATTTTAATTTCGAATCCCTATACTAGTGATTTTGGGTTGTCGTAACGATGTTTTACGCAACATTCGTTTTGGCCCAAATAAATATGTTTAAGAGAATGATTTCCTTAAAGGATGAAATATATATTTAATTTCGATTTAAGTATATTGAATAATTTCCAAGTGTAGAAAATAAAAAGATTTGTGAATTACTTATTTAATAAGTATGGAATTGTTTTCCGATATAAAGGGAATATTTTGAGAATTTATCTTTTTGAAGATAAATTGAAATGAATAATTGAAATCGTATATTCATAGATATTTTGAAATATAAATTCACTATGGAATTTATAAAAGCAAGTGGAATTTGTTTAAAAAAAAAATAAATATTGATTTATTTTTGAGGAATTGAAATAATATATCTTGTAAAGATATTTTGGAAAAAAAATAATTTGGAAAATTATTTGGAATCTGGTGATGTTGTGCATATCCATTGATAGTTCAATAACCGACTATCAATATTTCCCTTTGAATGGGTAATTGATGTGATTTGTTGAATTAGAATGCCACACTTATTTTTGAATAAGCGATCACTATTCGGGTTAACCGGGAAAGGACCATGGGGTCGTATAACCCATTCCGAATATGTGATACGTCGTTATGAATTGCATTTGATGACCGGTGTTGAAGACCGGGTATTTGCGAAAGCGATAGGATGACCTATCGATTGTCTCTGCACTGGGTAGCTCCTGGTATAGAGATTCCCTAAGTGATGGGAAATTCGATCGGGATTGTGAATACCCGGATTGCAAGGGCTTCGTGAGAAGTGCCTTCGGTTTTGTTCGAGCCCGGAACAGACTTGTATGGATTGTATGTCTGACATTACAAATTGAGATATAAAGCCGATTTATTTCAAATATATTTCTGTTGGTGGCGGAGAATTTATTCTTTTAGCTTAACACCCTTCTCTGAGACGTACGAGCTCAGAGGTTATGTAGTTGAAGTTATCAGCGATATATTCCCAATTTGGTAATGTGACATGCTGAGTGTTGCTGTGAAATGATCATTGTGTTGATTATTTGAGATAGGATCGTTTATTTGATCGTCTATCTTGGTGATCATTTCTATGATCATTTGTTGACCCAAAGCATGACTTTTGTATAAAGTGTTTTTGTGGATGTGACTTCGTCGAGCCTCACACCCCGTGAATGGTCAAAACAGGAAAGATGCAGCAAGGTTATGAGGGGTAGCGCCCTTTAGGATATGTGCATTTCCTTCTGGAAAAGGGTGGTATCATGGTATGGAGCCCAGATACTTACTCATGTTGAAAACACTTTATGATTGTGTGAATTGATTGCGAGCGCTCGTTGAAAGGTCCCAAAGGACCGGGGGATGGCATATTCGGTCAGTTGTTACTCAGTTAGGGGTAATCCGGCCTTGTGTTGGTAGAGATCCGGTTTGGTTCTCGGGGATGTCCATCCAGAGGCATTCTCATGTGGCAATGGGAAGTTCCTTGGCCTGATCATTCGTTGGAAATCCAAAGAAACAATACGTGACTTGTACGGTTTTAGTTGTAGAACCTGCCATCTAATATGGTAGCTATAGTAAGCATACTATAATGGTACCTATGCTGGCTAAGATTTATATTCTACTTTCGAAATGAATTTTTCCTACACTATACACTAATAATAATATGAAATGTTCTTTTTAAATGCGTATCAAGCATCTTTGACTATCATAAGGAGAAATCTCCTTCAAGTCTGCGTTTGCATTGTGTGTGTGGCGGGAGGTCTTATGGTAGTCTCATTTTTAAAAGCATTGCGAATTGACTTTAAAAATATTCTTCTATTTTGATTTTAAAGATAAATAAACTGTTTTGAGTTCTCACACCAGTCACATGACTGACTCGGAGTTTATTGTTTTCCTTCCTAAACTCTGGGTGCCCACCAATTTCCACACGGGCAGTCAAGAGTTAGGTTTATCAGGATATTCTGGAGTTGCTGGAGGCAAGCTGGATGGCATGGCGTATTACTTATATAGTATTTCTTTTCCGCTGTTTGTTGTATGATGTCGTACACTCTGATGATATGATGTAATGAAATGTAATGTAATGTAATAACTGATATAGTTCTTTGTTTAAAGATGATTCATTTATTATTATATGTTGTTCCGCTGCGAATTGTGAGATTCTGATATTGTTGTTTTTCTGTTCCGTTCTATTTTCTTTATTTTCTATTTTCTTTTCCCTCTATTTCCTATCTTATTGCTCTCCTTCTATCTTTCTTTTTCTTAAAACCCTAAGTGTTCGGTTTTCCGTCGTTCGATTGCTCGGCAGTCGATAAAGTGAGTATCGATGTTGAATTTTCGAAAGTCGAAGAATCGGGTCCTTACACTTGGTTTCGGCATGATTCTTTTGTCAATAGAATTGGTTGGGACAATTTAGTTATTTTTAGTGATACTAATGCTAATGTTTCTATGATTATTAAAGATAATAGTTGGCATCCCCATTTGCATCCCATTACCAATCCTCATAGTATAATTATCAGAAATATTCCTATTGACCCAGATGCAGATAATGACTATTGGGAATGGATTGCTAGCAGTAAAGGGAAGTTTTCTTTCAATAAAACTTGGGAGTATATTAGAAATAAGCAGATTGCTGTTGATTGGTATCAGTGCATATGGAACAAAGTGAACAATCCCAAAATGGCAATTTGTTCATACTTTGCTATGAACAACAGATTGCCTACTTGGGACAAAATCAAAAAATGGGACAAAAATTCTAAATCACTTTGTTCTTTATGCAACAATGAAGATGAAAATATTAATCATCTTTTTTTTTGAATGTAGATACTCCTACTATATCTGGAATCTCATTCAAACAAATCTGAATATTAAGAAAAATGGGCATATAGATCTAAAACAGGCAGTGCAGCATATCAATAGTAATTTCAGAAGTAGTTCGTTAGAGAAAGATTTTGCTACTATTCTTCTAACTACGGCAATTTATCACATCTGGAAAGAAAGAAACAATCGCATTCACAATAATGCTAAACTTACTAAAGAGCAAAGATGGCTTAGAATTGAATCGGATAGCAGAATTATTCTTCGCAAATCAAAGAAAAAAGTTAAAACTCAAACCAAATACTCCCTTTTTACTGAGCAGTGGAATAGAGAAGCGGGCAACAAGCATTTGGAATGCTATCTGCAGAACTCGAGAGACAATTCTTTCAATTTAGAGCTTCAGCAGAATAATTTCGACAAAGCTGATAAATTTCGCTCTGCCAAAGCTCAAAATACAATTTCCAGTAATGATTTTCCATTACTTGGCTATTGCGAGCTTAGATCTGACTTCAACAACATAAATCGTGACAGCGTTATGGATGAGAATAGAAATGACTTCAGGAATACTCTGTCTTTTTGGGAAAGAGGGGAGAAGAGCGGTGCCAAAGAGTATGGGTGAAGCATTTAAGCTTCCGCCATTTGATAGTTTGTGTGTTTTCTAGGGTTTCCATTAGTGTCGGCGGAAACCCTATTTTGTGTTTTTGTGAATTTGTTTGGGTGTGATACCCTGTTTTATTTTATCTCTTTGTATTGGGCCTTGGGCCTTGTACCATTCTTCAAAAAAAAACTTAATATCATATTAATTTAAAGCCTGAATGTGGACAAGCAAGAAACGTTAGTTCAAATATCAAAATAATGGTAGAATATGTACAAGCAAGCTACTAGCAAGGTACTAGCAAGCTACTAGCAAGGTTAAAAATGTATAAGCTTTAAGACATATTTATTATACTCTCAACGAAAGAATAGAAGACCAAACGAACTAGTTGAAATAAATTGGAATGAACCATCAATATAATCTGAGTATGGGGAACAGTGAAAGTAGGATACTTATTTCAGGGAATATGAAAAGTAAGTGACTATTGGATTACACGATAGAAATAAAAGTGTGGAAAACCAAAAGTCACAAAACGGGTACCGATACGGTTATCCGTTACGCGGGTTCCATCGCATTCCAGACACCAAAACACAAAAGTGAATATACTGCAGAGATCCACACGACGAACGATCAAAACGGTATACAGATATCAGTGGTACGATTTTCCGATCAAAATCGATATCGATACCAAAATATTGCTAAAACAGAAATAATTTAAACGGAGCAGTAGCAGTCCAAATTTGGAGAAAAGAAATTGACGTCTCACTCTGAAGACGATTTACAAATTTATTATATAAAATATTCAGGTTTGGAAAATATTTTATTATCATCCATTTTTAGCTGATTTGAATTTAACTAAAATTACACAATAAAATTTACTTGCATATTTTCTGATGAAAATTTACCATTTGCTATGTTTTAATTATACGTATTCCAAATATTAAATTTTCATTTCCAAATTTTATTATTTAAAGTTTCACAAAATTTCAATCAATTGAGTTATTAAAATCGTTAAAAAATCCGGGTTGTTACGTAAACTTTTATAAGGGTAAGGATGCCCAATAATAAAAATAGAAATAATATTCTGTACAAGGAAATTATGGAGAAAAACAACTGAAATAAATTTATATATACGCTTTTTATGTTAACGAAGAAAAGGCCAACGACTAAGTAGTGTGCGACCACACTGTAATGAGTCAATGAGAAAAACAACAAAAGAGGAATAGAGCTATGTAAGAAGAAGTCACTTGAAGGCATTTTAGGTTGAGGAAATTTCAATAGTAGCAATATTAGGAAATGTAAATAGGAACGATGTTAGGAATTTATGTTGGTAATCTTGTTAGGAATGATGTAAGAAATTAAATGGAAAGCGTAGGAAGATTGGACAATTTCCATAAATATGTGCAATAATTGTGTATATCTTTTAAAAGTCCTCCTTATGTGCTATTAGAATCTCCGATAAGGTTGAAAGCAGAAATAGCATGAGTAGTAGAATAATAATAGGATGGAAATTATCCTTGTCCACTCCAATTTTTATTATTTAAAGATATAGAAGATATTTTTGAAAAATGGTTTGTATGACAATTGAGTTTTTTTTAAATGTTTTGAGTTTAAAAATCCTAGTTTTGAAGAGGTAAATATCTGTTGTATAAATTCTTTGAAAATGGGAAAGTTGGTTATAATGAGAAATTTTTCATGGCACTTTTTGGAAACCAAGTAATTTTTGAAAATAGTTTCTAAATTTATGTTTTCAAAGTTGAAAGCTTTGAATTAAGTACTTCATGACTTTAAAGTTTTAATTTTATAAGGAGTGATGAAAACCAAACAATTTTTGATATGGAGTAGACAGGGATGATTGTTTTGTTAAGACGGGGTAAAGGTCAAGGCTAAGAATAAAATAGCTATGAATGCTCGTAGGGTAGCAAACAAGAATCCCCGTTAAATATAAGAAATGATTTTATGAACCTAGAAATGTTTGATTAGATCTGTGTGAAAGCCATAAGAAGAACCCGCAAAGGAATGAGGAATGGTATAAAGTATACTTTTGTCAGTTCTAGGATATACTTGAATGAAAAATCAATGAAAAAGAAAGTAAATACCAAACTTTAAGAATACTTTAAAGGGATTTTGATTGAAAGAAGATATTAGTATCATTAGTGAAGGAGGTAATGAGATGCCAAACACAGATAAATAATGTTGGTTAACTCAATGTTAAAGAATGCAAGATAGGTGGTAGAAAAGTTATTTCATTCAACCGATTTTCTGAGGAGTAATTATAAATATTCATAGTTTATATTTCTAACCAACTGTAGTATAGGAATGCATAATTTATCCCATAATTGGGTGAAGTAGTTTAAGTGATTAAAGGCATATGAGTTATAGTAGAATGACGTACTAGAAATGTTCATTTTAATTGAGTAAGAAGTGATCGGGCTACAACATCATTACTACCATTTGATGTTGTAGGGCAGCTTCCAATAATTGTTTCTTTTATGTTATTCGGTTTATAATCGCTAGTCGTCTCTTTTCAGATATTGGGAAAGTGTACGATATGATATGAGATATGTTCCTATTTTATTATTATATTGATTTTCTTGATGAGCTTTGATCGCTATATTTTTTTTGAAAAACAGTGTAAATAAGGAAATCTTATAAGAACACTTAACTAGCAAGGAATGTTATTAAGGCTGAAAGTTTATAAAATAAATTAGGAAATTAAATTAGAAAATAGAAATATAGAATGCTTAATTTTTGAAAACTTTATAATTTTGGAAAAAATGAATTTTAGTAAGCGAAGGAAAGAGGAAGGTTGTTGCGAAACCACAAGTCACTATCCCTATGTTTCAAAAGCTAAAATTTATAAATATGCTTATGTGTTGTCTGTTGTTTTAAAGTAAAAGCAAATGGTTTCAAAATTTAAGCTTAAGTGCATAATGCTAGGGTAAATCATATGCATTAACTCATTAACTGTGTCTCGATTACGTTAAGATATGGCATGATTTATTTTAAGGATAGAAAGGCAAATGCTTTTGATAAATTGTGCTCAAATGCTTTTGAAAAAGTTGTGTTCAAATGTTTTGGAAAATTTTGTTCAAATGCTTTTGGAAAGTATATTTTTGAAACTGTTTGCAGGTTCGATTGAAAGGGGAAATTTTTCTTAACGAAAAATGAGAAAATATGTAATTTTCAAATGCCACATGCTTAGAGTAGAGAGGATACGATTTTTTGGGGCGACAAAATACAAAACATATGGAATAACAAGAAAGTTGTTTTAGTTTTGAAATTTCTATTTCCATACCTTATTAATAGTGAACAAAACTTACGTTCAAAATATATTCATTTTAACATCCAAAAATAAACCTGCTTATGCAAAATGTACTTGGAAAAGTTGATAAAGGTTTGAGGTAAAAGAGAAGGTTTCAAAGTACAATGGGATATGTATCCAAAAGAAAGGTGGAAACGTAAAATTTTCCATCTAAATTCCTTTTCCGGCATAGGGGTATAAGTTTAGGAAAAGTTGATTTTCAAAATTGAGGATGTTAGAAATTGTATGTTAGGTATTGGATGGTAACGATTGGATGCAAAATTGGTTAAACCATACTCCTACCCATATGAGCGTGGAAATTATTGTGTGAAAAGAAGGATATTTTATTTTTGAAAATTTCCTTACACATAGAACTACCAACACATATAGGTTATTTGCATCATATTTTCAAAATGTTTTCAAAAGAATGAATTCAGAAGGAGGCACCGATTTAGAATTATTTAGCATGCAAAACATATATGTTATGTTACACCATGCTCTTGTATACGATTGGCTGTAAAATTGGTTGTACACTAATTGATTGGATAGTTTTGAATGGTTGTGTGCTATGTTACATGATTCAAACCTTACAGAATTTCAGGGACGACATTCTTTTAAAAGGGAGAGAATGTAGCACCGCATATAATTAATGGTAATCGATAAATAATAATTAAGGCTCAAAATGGAATTTGAGAAAACATCAGAATTTAGCCATGAAACTTGCATTGTTTTGTTCGTGGAGAATTTTTGAGCAACTTTCATTTATAAAGTTTTGCGGTCATAGTTCAAAGAAGAAGATATCAATATTTGAAGTTTTTGGATCGAAAATAACTAAAAAGGATTTAAAAGGAAATAAATAATACTAACTGCATGGACCCCACAAGTCGACCCCTTCCTTGGGCCGGTCGACCGCTGGTGCTCGACCGGTTGAACATGAGCGGTTAGGGTTGAACCTTTGCCGAACGGTTTGGATTTAATTAATTTAAATCTGACGAATATGATTGATTTGAACACCTATATATATAGGCCTAGCCCCTCACTTTTCTTCTCATAGTTTCTGATTAAAGCAATGGAGCTCTGCCATTTTTCCCTGTCCATTATTTCTATTAACTTAAAATATTATATATATATATATATATAGTGTGTGTGTACATATCGGAAAAGGTCATAAATAAAAGAGAAGAATTGTAACGACCTTAATTTTGGTTAACATTATTTAGGATATTTAATTAGTTAAATTAAATGAAATAATGCCGATGATTAAGGGAATTGAGACTTGAATAGTATTGGGTAGCCGTGCCTAGTTAAGAATGAACTAAAAGGAATTAAAATGGAATAAGTAAGACTAATAGATAAGGGCAAAATAGGAATAAGTAACATTCTTATAACCTAAACCCTCACACCCGCTTTCATTTTACACATCCACAAATAAAACTAAATCTAAGAAAAGGTCGACCACCATTAGGTTAAAGCAAGAGGAAATTAAAAAAGAATCAAAAGAAGGAAGCTTAATCAATTCATTCAAAAATCAAACTCACATTCCTTAATCACAAGATAAAGGTGAATGATAGTTTACATCTCATTTTATTGTTTTCCATTTTAGTTGAGATCATAATTTATTTTGCAAATGAATTTTCATGTTTTGATTGTTAAATGGATATTATGCTTGTTGATGATTTATGTTATTCCATATAGATTTAATGATAAAGTTTAACTTGAAAATCCTATTAAATTACATCCAATTGTCTTTCGATTTTGATATAAGGTCAGGAATATTATTTTTGGGTTGGATTTCAAGTTTTATAATTTTTTGAATTAATGTGAATTTATTATAAATTTTCTACTGAAGAAAATTGTTAAATTGGGTTTAAATTAATTACGGCTATTATATGTTAGTTTTGGCTCAGAAATTTATATATGTTAGAATATATATTAATAGTGATTTATGGGAATTTTTGGAGAATTTTCCTAAGTGTTTTAATAAGTATATAAAATTATTTAAGATATGAGACTTAAATGTTTTATATGTTTATAAAAGAAGAAGGGGAAAGTTGTTAGTGTTTTAACTTATTTATCTTTGAAATCCAGCAGTGCTATTAGAAAATATTTTAGAAAATAAAATGGAAACCAATTATATAATGACAAACAAGCAAGTTAATTGGAAAGAAATTGCTTTTTAAAGTTAAAAATATGATTTAAACGGTTTCACTATTGCGCCACTTTCGGCAGCTACCTTTCGACTACATACTTTCTCCTCCATTCAGTTCAAAACCAATACACATGGTATCAAAGACTTGGTGCATAGTATATTGGAGATTGGCGAAAGGTATAGATTCAAAATGTGCCTTCGAAGGGGTCGGGACCTTGCTTTGCTTTTAAAGGAAATGCGCTTGCTTTGCTTTCGTAAGAGATAGCTGTCGACTTGGTCAAATATTTTAAAGACAAGAGCTTTCGAAAGAGGTTTCCGCCTTTGTTTTATAAACGAACTTTCTAAGGGGTCGAAACCCTTGCTGCCGCATTCTGCCTTTCGAATCAATGCCTTCGAAAGGTTTTTTTTGCTTTAAACCCTGTTCCGCTTCTCCAATGGTTTCAAAGGGGTTTTTTCGACACCATCCACTTCTTTTACTTAGGAAATTGCTTTCGTAGGAGTTGCTTTCAACTTATTTCTTTTAAGAACCTTTTGAGATTTTGAAAGTTAAACCTATAGGTTTCGAAAGGAATGGTTTTAAATGGTTTAGAAACTATGTTCCCTGTATTTTTACTTGAACCCAATGCTTCGAAAGGTTTGATCTATGTAAAGGACTTAATGCTTTCAAAAGATATATAATAAAGGTTTGAAGGGGTGGTTCCCCAATATTTTCGAAAGGTTTACCTCAGTGTTTAAATGGATGGTTTTCAATGTTTTGAAAGGCATGTTTAAAGTGGTTTGAAAAGAGGATGTCTAAAGTTTTATAAAGCTTTCGAAAGGACACTTTCAACGTTTTCGAAAGATGGTTAAATTGGGTTTAAATTAATTACAGCTATTATATGTTAGTTTTGGGTCATAAGTTTATATATATTAGACTTAAATAGGTATATAAAATTATTTAAGATATGAGACTTAAATGTTTTATATGTTTATAAAAGAAGAAGGGGCAATTTGTAAATGGTTTAAATTATTAATCTCTAAAATTCGCAACACTATTAGAAAAGATTTTGAAAAAGAAACTAGCAACCAATTATATAATGACAAACAAGCGAGTTAGTTGGAATGAAATTGATTTTTAAAGTTAAAAATCTGTTTTAAAAGATTTTGCTATTTCACCACTTATGGCAGCTACCTTTCGACTACATACTTCCAACACCAACCAGTTCGAAACCAATACTGTAACGACCTAGAATTTGACCACTTTAAAATATACTATTTAAAGTGATTATATATATATAATAGGTAAGATTATGTGATTCAAATAATATTAGATAGGATTTGGAAAGAGAAGTATACACAAAAATAGTAACATTTACCTATACCGACAAAAGTGAAAAAATACTGACTCAGAAAAGTAAGTTTCAATGGTTAAATAAATTATTTTAATCTATTCATGGGTGTTTATATTTTTAAATAAAAATATACAAATTTATTTTTAAATTTGATTTACATAAATAATAGTTTAACTAAAACGTTAAAATGTGATCATAAAACATTTTGTCAAAAATCAACGTTTTGTTAATTAAAAGCTTTTGCAACGTTGTCGCGCCTTTATTTTCTTATATAGGAATATATATTCAAATAGTATAAGTATTAATTAATTCATTAATCAAGTTTACTTTTACTAAACATACTTAGAATATTCTAGAATATAATTAAGAAAAAGTAACCACAAAATGACAAACATGTCATTTCAAAACAAAACGTAAACATCAAATCAAACCAAACATAATTATTATACTCCTTACTTACTTCTTAATTGAAAATAACATAAAGTAATGATTTGTAATGCGATGTTAAGTGTTGAAAAAATGAGGTTGCTTAAAAAGTAAGTAAATTGTATTTTGGTCTTTTTATAGAATACTATTTTAATCCAAAACTTTTTCTATAAATAAGCATCAACTTTCTCACTTTTTTACACTTCTTATTCTTACTTTTTCAAGCTTTTCTTCCACTCTCTAATGGCATTTTATCTTCTCTTTCCTCACTAACTTTTCTTATAATCATATCAAATCAACTCCAAACACCATCAAATTTTGCCAAAGACCTTAGGATATCATCAAAACATGGTTTAGCATGTAATAAGTGAAGAAATGATGGAGGAAGGGGTGGAATAGGAGGAGGCCGAACCTATGGAGGAGGGAGGAGCAAGTCGTGAAGCTTTGGAGCAAGAAAAATAGAAGGAGGTGCTGTCGAAATAATAAGGAAAGTCCATGAAAAAGTTTGGAGGAGTGAGACTAATAGTGAGTACTCAATGTTTATTTAAAGTTAAATCGTTCTTATAACTAATTTAATATGTCCATTCAAATCCTTGAATAAATTGTTTAAATGTTTGATAACATGGATGCAATGATTATATGATTTTTTATGTGGTTGATAACTTTTTAATTAATGATAAGAGAAATGGTTAGTAAGTATAGTTAATTCAATGGAAATTAAATCCATACAAATGTGTGTATGGAAATTATTTAGCCTTTTAATGATTTCAAAATATCTAAAAAGATTGATAATGATATTATAATAATATAATATGATAATATAAAATGAAATGACAAATGAGTTTGAAATGATAAAAATAATGTTTTAAATAAGTTAAAAAGTTCAAATAAGGTTTAAAAACATTTGAAGTGTTTCGGACAAATTCCGAAGCAATTCACAAAACTGGTCAAAATCGAGCTCGTCGCGTAGCGGCACTTCGTAAATTCCGACCCATAACTTCAAATTAGCGTAGAGAATGATTTATAAGTCGAATTTCTTCGAGATAAAGAATTCTTTGGTTCACAATGATAATATTTTTCGAACGAAGAAATAAAATCAAGATTTCATTAAGTAGATTTTGAAATATGTCCAAAATAATTTTCTAAAAACATCGCGGTTTTGCAGTTCGGAATTGAAAAGGGGATTTCTTTATAAACGATATTTTTAAATGATTAAAAATATGAAATAAATTTGATAAATCTATTAAAATGGTTTAAAAGATATTTGGAATGGAAAAAAATGAATTTGCAAATATTAAAAAGTTGTTTAAATCAAATAAGCTTATATAACACTTTCCACAACACTTTTATGCTGCGAACTCTATAACCTTTTGAATATGAGTTTAAACGTAACGATATTTCCTAGAATCAATTATGAATGTTTTTAAAAGACTAATTAAGTGTTTTAAATGACTATTTCAAAGTTTAATAAATCATTTCTAAATGAAGATTAATAACTGAGTATGCGGAAACGACTAGTACATTTGTCCCGCTTTTGAGATCTGGGAAGATAAAACAAGATGTTCAACTCAAGTTAGGAATAGAGCAACCAGTGTCCTGAACTTACCTGGCCTATGTTTTCTCTTTTTAGGCGAGGGGTGTAATAGATCGAATGGAAAAACCGAATGCTCTAAAAAAATCATATTTAAGTTTTTCCAAGATAAAATAAAACAAACAAAATTATTATAATATTAATTAACCACTTAACATCTTTTATTCGATGATTGGTATAAAGGAACCGGGATCGGATTTGGGTGATTCCTATCCGAAGAACCGAGATCAGGTTTGGATGATTCCTATCTGAAAACCCCTTCAAACCAATTTTTGAAATAAAACATATTGAAGACAAAGATCATTGGAGATGAAGATCTTCGTGATGTAGGATTACTTTCCATTAGTACCTGGAGGTTAAATTTATCATATCTAAGGTGGAAATAGTGCTCTGTTATGAAAATCTTCGATTTGCAAGAATATGATTTGAAGTTAAGAAAGAAATCTTTGGTTAAGATTTAATGAGTGATTTGGGAATATTTTCTCTAAGTTAAAAGTTATAACTTGAATATAAGAAATCTTTGATTACGATTAAAATAATGATTTGGTAAAAGTTTTCCTAAGTAAAAGAGAGAATGATTTGGAATTATTCTAGGAAGTTTTAAATAAACCAAATTATTTGATAAACAAGGCTTAATGATTCTACATACATTTGAAAAGAAAATGGAATAAATTGAGAAGAATATATCTAAGAAAGTATTCTATATATTCGAAATAAATCGAAATAAATCTTTGACTGATAATTGATATCCACAATGAACTTAACATCTTTTTATCGATCATTGGTTTTGAAGGAACAGAGGTCGGATTTGGGTGATTCCTATCCGAAAACCACTTCGAACCAATGTATACGTTCAAAAGTGAAGACATGTTGAAGATGATGATTATTGAAGACCGTGGATCTTCATAGCGTGAGGACTGCTTGTTAACATGCTCTGGGTCACTCTCATTATAGAGTTATTTATAGCTGTGGTCTCTTCTGAAAGTCTATATGATGGATCGTGTAGTGTATATGCAAGTATATGTAACTAACTATACGATGTAACTAATATAAAATTAATATAATAAATACAAACTAAGCATACCAGGATTTTATACTAGTTCGGACCTCCTGTTCTACGTTCAGTCCCGAAGCCCCCCTTCGGAATTCGATTGTCAAACACCCTCACTTCGCTCGGAGGAATAGGCTTGGTTACAAAAGCTTGTTCTTGTCAAGTGTGTGTTCTATAACACAAATATTGACGATTAAGTACAAATGCTTCCAATATATATATCTAGAGGATACTGATTGAAGAGTTCTGTATATATTGAAAAGTGAAATACAAATATATGATTGCCAGAGATCGAGAATATATCGGAGTATAAGAGTAAAGAGCACAAGTAAGTAAGGTGAAATCTTCTCTTGGATTCTTGATGCTATTTACAGCGGTAGAGAGATCCCTTGAGTGGTTGCATCCATTAACAAGTGTTCTATGGTCGCTTCTATTGGTGATGAAGAGTTGCAGCGAAGAGGAGCGAAAGTGCCTTTTCAACTGTAGCAGTTGTAATTTGAATTTCAACACCCGAGTTCAATTTCAAACGTCTGGAATATATCTCAGACGTCTGGCTCTATATATATTTTTCGTATATAATAGATTTTCAGACGTCTGAGTACATGAACCAGACGTCTGATTCTGTCTGGTTTGTGACCCAGAGGATTCATTCAGACGTCTGGCTAGTGCACCCAGACGTCTGATCTTGTGCATGTTGCATTTCTTGTATATGTGTCATTGCTCTTCAGATTCTATCAACTTGTAGCCACTTGATACGTTCTTTGAGTCTTGTTCTTGTCTCTTTAGTGATGTTACTTTAGCAATTACCTGTGAATAGAAATATATATGCATATTCGATTTCCATTGTATAGTTGTTGTCATCGAAACCATAGAATTGATTTCCTACTCCCCCTTTTTGATGATGACAACTATTCAATGTACTTATATATAAATTATAAATCTCCCCCTAAATATGTGCTTATTCTTAATGTTTTATAATTATACTTATATTTCTCCCCCTTTGGCATTATCAAAAAAAATTATAAATAATTTAACCAATCGTCAAAGATAAAACACAAAAGGAAAATTTCATTAATAATTCAAAATCGATTACAAAAGTTGAAATCCCAAAATCCTAAAATCTATGATTCCTAAAAACTATGATTCCTAAAATCTATGATTCCTTTGGAGAAGCTTTATCTTGATCATCCTCTGTTTCTTCTTTTGCAGAAGTTCTAGGCTTTGTAGGAGATGTCAAAGCTTGCTTGAGAGGTTCGTCCTTAGAAATTTTGGATTGCTTTGCGGGAGGAGAAGGTACTGGGGTTGGCCAATCTTCAGAAAGTTGTGTTGGACCACGAACCCATTGGAGTACTTCTTTGAGAACTGATAAGACAGTTGAAAGAGATTATTCAACTGTGGCTAGGCGTGTAGCAAATGATGTTTCAAAGTTGTCAATCCACATAGCTAATTTTTTTTGATTTTGAGATAATATATGTTGATTTCTCAGCGTGATATCTCGAACACTTACATTTGGATTTGTATCCGTTCGAGTCTTCATAATCTCATCCTGTCCTGGATAATCAAATGGTGCAGGAGGAGGTGGAGTTGCTTCTCGATGTTGTTCCTCCTCTTGATATGGTTCATTGTGTGGTTGAGGTGGAGGCTCAACTTGTCTAGATTGACGATTGTGCATCCAATCTTCGAAGGATATAAATTCTAGGGGAATCTTAGGTAAGTGCATAAGTGAGAAAATTTTGGTGGAAGCATATTTTGGTGAGATTTCTTCGAAGGTCGATAGGTAGGATGGGATGTTATGTACACGAAGAAGTCTCATAATATATGTTGGGTAAATAATTGATGGCCGTAATCGAGTCAAAAAATGTTTGAGCACGTCAAAGATGAATTTGGCCTAATTCACCCTTTTTCCACTAAATAGAGCATATAAGGCTTTGTGCTCTAACTCGGTTATTTGCTCATGGCTTCCTATAGGTGGAACGATGGTATTGATTATCATTCAAGTAAGGAGTCGAGCTTTTGGACGTATATGTTTAGAGGCAAACTTTGGCATTTCATCTTCCCAAATTTGATGTGTTATACTATTTCTTGGTTTGAAGCGCGTATCGAGAATTTTGTATAAATCTTCGCCTGTGTCAGAACATCCTAGGGTTCTACCTATTATTCCAGGAGTTAGTCAAGTCGTGTTGCCATACACGCTAGACCAGAGCCAGCTATCATCATCTTCAGTGTTCCACACTGAAGTGCTATCCAAATTTGCATAGAAAAGAAATATTGCTAATTGATCGATTTGGATGTCATTAGGAGTGAATGAAATCAAGGTTTCTAGTCTGGCATTCTCACACATTTCATCCAAATCATACATTGGAAATTTAAGAAGATTATAGAATGGACCTGTGTGAAGGTTTTCCTTTTGTATATCTTCATACCTCTTGATTGAATATGGTGCTCTATTCATCCATCTTTTAATTTAATCATCCGAGAAAACTTGAGGTTTTGAAGATGATGTTGGTTGGTCCTGTTTTCGTTTGGATATCTTGGGATTTTTAGTTCTAGGAGGCATTGTGATTTGAGCTCGCGTAAAATGGAATTTTTTGAGAGAAAAATCGTCACTAGGGAAATCGGGGATTAGAAATTTTGAGATGAAAGTAAAAAATGACGTTATCTGGGTTAATTTAAAGAGTCGATTGAATTTCAGACATTTGGAATCTAAATCAGATGTCTGGTTTACCCTAAATTGAGTACAGTAGATAACTTCAGACGTTTGGTTTTTGGGTTAGACGACTGGTTTGATCGAATTTGTGAAATTTGATAGTCATAGAGTTTTACCAGACGTCTGGGTTAAAAATCAGACGTTTGAAATAGGTTAAATTTTTTAAAACTTTGTTGCATAGAAATAATTCAGACCTTTGGGTAGAATTTCAGACGTCTGAATTTTTTTGATTTTTATTTAGAGGAGACAGAGCAAATTTTCAGACGTCTGGGGGGTATATCAGACGTCTAACATATGCACAGTGCGTAAAAAATAGACGTATATCATAGTGTCAGACATCCGAGGTCCATATCCAGACGTCTGAAATAGG
The DNA here is from genome assembly GCA_030765085.1 of Allium cepa. Lineage (NCBI taxonomy): Eukaryota > Viridiplantae > Streptophyta > Magnoliopsida > Asparagales > Amaryllidaceae > Allium > Allium cepa. The sequence goes on along the minus strand of CM060941.1, from coordinate 558,813,084 downwards.
CAATTTTCTAAAAATAGCCTAAAATTTAATGGTATTGCCTATTTTTCGATTCTCTATTTTATTAAGAACAGAATGTAGTAATAATTATGTGAAACAAAATAACAAATAAACATAGATACGCATATAATAATTTATTTAGAAGGCGATAGAGTTTTATGATCTCCTGACTTGTTATCCTTCCATGGTTTAAGTGGAGACCATATATTTCCACGTTCGTGCGTTCTCGAGGAGCCAGAAAATCGTCTTGGTGAAGGATCCGAAGGAGTACGATACGAAGACGAGGGATCCAAAGAACTACAAGATTTTGGAAGTGGTTCATGGACATCTTTCTTTCGTGACGTACAAAACTTCATCGCTACTTGCTCCAAAAAGCTTAGCCGACGTGCTATAACTTTTTGTTCAAAATATAGTTACCGTTGTAGATCTATCTGTTGTTTCTAATAGTGATGAATTTCATCAATTTTCTCCTTTGTGTTAGGAGAGACAACAGAGGTCTTTTGGTCTTCTTGCTATCGGGGGTAAATCCCGTGTGATACGAGGACCACCTATACATCAGTGCCTGCTTTGGTGTAGGTGTAGGAAGCCATTATGGTGTATCAGCCGAGCTATCCGTCGTAGGTGTCAAGATGGGTATATAAGAGTTCTCAGAAGACACGGCTATATTATGTTTCTTGATGAGGATATAAATTAAGTGTATATAGTTTTTCTTGTCGTATAACTGTTTATTTATAAGTTGAAAAAATTATTCATAGAAAAACTAACTATCTAAAAAATTAAAGGTGCAGAAATTATTAATTATAATTTGTGGATAGAAAAATAAATGACTAATCATAACTTAAATGAAGCAATGATTATTAAGTGAGTAGATCATGAAGTGAGCAAATCCCTAAATTATGTTGGAGTTTAATAAAAGTTTGTTCATTTAGTGGTTTTGTAAAGATGTGTGCTATTTGATTTTTGGTATTTACGTATTCTAATGAAATAGTTGCTTTTTCAACATTGTCTCATAAAAAATGATGTCGTATATCTATATGCTTAGTTCGTGAATGATTTACAGGTTTTTTTGATAAATTTATTGCACTTGTGTTATCACAATATATTGGAGATTTGTTGATAATTTTGTCGAAATCCGTAAGTGTTTGTTGCATGTATATCACTTGTGCACACGCTAGAGCTACTGAGATATATTCGGCTTCGCAAGTAGATAAAGAAACACAATTTTTCTTTTTGCTAAACCATGGAATTAATGACTGTCCGATAAAGTGACATGTTCCACTAGTACTCTTACGATCTGTTCTACATCCACCGAAATCCGCATCGTTATATGAAATTAGTTCAAACAATGTTCGTTTAGGGTAAAACGAACCATAATCTCTAGTACTAGATAGATAACGTAAAATACGCTTAACTGCTCTTAGATAGGATTCTTTTGGTTTTGCTTGAAATCGAGCACAAAGACATACACTAATCATAATATCGGGTCGACTAGCCGTCAAATAAAGTAAAGAACCAATCATGCTACGATATACATTTTTTTCCAAAATCTTTCCCGTTATCATCCTTTTCTAAGTGAACAGTGGTACTCATTGGTGTTGGTTTGCTCGATGATTTATCCATTTCAAAATGACGTAATAGATCGTTACAATATTTTTCTTGATGAATAAAAATTCCATTTTCAAATTGTTTTATTTGTAAACCTAAGAAGAAAATTAATTCTCCCATATGTGACATTTCAAAATCATTTTCATAATATTTGAAAATTGATTACATAGATTTTCGTTGGTTGAACCAAAAATGATATCGTCAACATAAATCTGTACAACTAAAATATCGTTATTTTCTCTTTTAATAAATAAGGTTGTATCTATTTTGCCATTTTGGAAACCAGATGTAATTAAATGATTTTTAAGATGTTCATACCATGCTCGAGGAGCTTGTTTTAATCCATATAATGCTTTGTGTAATTTAAAAACATGATCGAGATATTTTTCGTGAACAAATAATGGGGATTGTTCTGATATACATTTTCTTTAATAAAACCGTTTAAAAAAGCACTTTTGACATCCATTTGAAATAGTTTAAAATTGTGGTGAGTTGCAAAGGCGAGTAATGTACGAATGGCCTCTAATCTAGCTACTGGAGCAAAGGTTTCGTCATAATCGATACCTTCTTCTTGATTATAGCCATGAGCAACTAAGCGTGCTTTATTTCTAACAATATTTCCATTTTCGTCTGCTTTGTTTTTAAATACCCATTTTGCTCCTATAACTGATTGTTCTTCAGACACATAAACTTTCTTCAATAATATTTTTTCGTTTATTAAAAATTCTATATGCTTTGCTACGATCCGAATGTCCAACAAAGATACCTTCATCGGCCTTCGGGTCAAATTTTCCTAAGTTATCTTTTGTATTTAATATAAAACGTTTTGAACCGAAAGTTTTAAAGTATGATACTTTAAGTTTTCTTCCACAAAAATATTTCAAAACAAGTTTGTTTAGTCATAGGACGTATGGTTACTCGATTAAACACATAACAAGCTGTAGCAATAGCTTCGGCCCAAAAGTGTTTTGGTAAACCACTACTATTTAATAATGTTCGTGCACATTCTTGTAACGTTCGATTTTTTCTTTCTACGACACCATTTTGTTGAAGTGTGCAAGAAAAAGAAAAATTATGACTTATTCCTTTCTTATTGCAAAAATTAGTAAAAAGATCGTTTTCGAATTCTCCTCCGTGATCACTTCGAATATTTTTAATTTTCAAGTCCATTTGTGTTTTAGTTATTTTAGCAAATATTTTAAACATACCAGAAGTATCGCCTTTATGTTTTAAAAACAAAGTCCATGTATATCTCGAAAAATCATCAACTATTACATAAACATATTTGTTGTGATTTATAGATCGTATTCGTGTTGGACCAAATAAATCTAAATGTAATAATTCTAATGGTTGTTTTGTAGAAATATTATTTTTAGATTTAAAAGAGCTTTTTCTTTAGTTTTTCAATTTGACAATCGCCATATAAATTTTGTACTTTGTAATTTATTTTAGGTAGACCTCTAACTAGCTCATATTTTGCTAATTTATTAATATTTTTAAAATTGATATGACAAAATTGTTTATGCCATAAACATGGATCATCATGTTTAGCGGTTAAACATAAATTTGAATTTTTATATACATTCATGTTTAATACATAAATATTTTTATTTCTAAAACCTTCAAATATAAATTGTTTGTTATTATCGAAATATTACATCTATCTTTTTCGAAATTTATTTGAAAACCTTTATCGCATAATTGACTAATACTTAATAGGTTTTGTTTTATATATTCTACTAATAAAACATCTGTAATAATAGAAGAGTTAGAAATACCAGAGTTGATGACTTCTCCAATACCCACGACATATCCTTTTGAGTTATCTCCAATGGTTACCGTTCCACCGTCGATGTATGTTATATTTGATAACGTTTTCGAATTTCTGGTCATATGCTTGGAACATCCGCTATCTAGTATCTATTTCTCCTTATTTTTTATTTTGGGTACCTACAAAATAAAAGATGTTTTAATTGGTACTCATATATTTTGTTAGGGTCCTAATTGTTAGGCCAAGGTAGCCATACCCAAGATGGTTTGGTACCTTTATAAATATAATCTTTATTATAGACTACATTCTCTAAGAAATTATTAATATGTTTTTGTCTAAACAAATTATTGTTTGTCTTAGGAATCCAAATTTTCATATCTTTGGTATTCATATTAGACGTAGGTAGACTTTTAATTTTTTTTATAATTAAATTTTTTAGCATCATTTCCTTTTTGTTTAGAGGCATTTTATATCCTATTCCATTTCTATTGCCTGAGGGTTTTGAAGTTTTGTTATGATTTTCCAAATCTTGTTTTCCTTTATTAAATTTTGAAACATTATTTGTAATTTTATCTAATTTTTCTTTTAACTCTAAATTTTCAATTTTCAACATTTCAATATTTCTTTTCAAATTGACATTTTCTTTTAACAAATTATCCTTCACTATTTTAATGTTTTCAAAATCAATAGCAATAGCCTCACTTTCTATCAAATTATTTTTAATTTTCTCTTGAGATAATTCTAGTTCTTATTCTTAGACAATTTTTTCATCTTTTCACATTCCTACTTCAAGTTCTAATCTATTTATTTTGACTATATATTCTTTGTTCAATTTTTTAGTTTGTCTAAATTTATCATCTAATTCCATGCTAAGTTCTAATCATTCGTCATAGCTAAGTTTCGGACATACCTCATTAGTTTGTGCCATAAAACACGCATTAGCTTGTTCTCCATCACTATCGCTATCACTTTCAGATGATGAAGAATCTGAGTCATCCCATGTTACTTTGAAAGCCTTCTTCTTTTTTAATTTTTCAAATTTTTTCTTCTTTTTATCATTATTGAATTTAGGGCAATCCTTCTTCATATGTCCGTATTGATCACATTCATAGCACTTGATTTGAGATAGGTTTGTTGTGTTGGACTTCCCTTCTTTTTGGAATTTGGTCATCTTTCTAAATTTCTTGAATCTGTTATAATTCTTGGCAATGAAGACTATCTCTTTTTCATCTAAATCAGGGTCATCATTTTTTGTTGCTGGGAATGCTATGTTCTTCTTCTTCGAATTTAATTCTTTTCGTGCCTGCAAATTAGCTTCATAGGACATTAAAAACTTCCTATCAACTCTTCAACTTTGAGAGTAGAGAGATCATTAGCTTCTTCAATAGCTAATACCTTCCTTTCCCAATCCGATGCTAAAGAGTTGAGTATTCGAGAAACTAAATCAAAATCAGTAAACTTAACTCCAAAAAATAAGATCATGTTGGATAGTTTGAAATCTAGAATACGTATCAACAATAGTTTCATTTTGCTTCATTTTGAAAGACGAGAATTGGTTTTGCAAAATTGAAATTTTAGTTTGTTTGACCATCGTTGTACCTTTGTGTGTAATTTGTAAGGTACGCCAAATGTCAAATGCAGTTGTGCATAACATGACACGTGAAAATTTATTTTTATCTAAAGAGAAAAATAAAACGTTCATAGCTTTAGCGTTGTTTGATGCTAAGGTCTTTTGTGCATCGGTCCATGTGTTCATAGCAGTAGTAGGTGCTTCATATTTATCTTGTATGGCTGACCAAATTTCTAGACTATTAGCTTCCATAAAAATTCTCATACGTGTTGACCAATATGCATAGTTAGAGCCATTATAAAGTAAGGGTCGTGCCGTGGATTCTCCTTCTTGAAAAATACTTGCCATATTAAAGTGACTCAAAAACGTGTTACTGTTCTTTGATCAAACCTGCTCTGATACCAATTGAATGTCTATATGATGGATCGTGTAGTGTATATGCAAGTATATGTGACTAACTATACGATGTAACTAATATAAAATTAATCTAGTAAATATAAACTAAGCACACCAGGATTTTATACTAGTTCGGACCTCCCGTCGTACGTCCAGTCCCGAGCCCCCCTTCGAAATTCGACTATCAAACACCCTCACTTCGCTCGGAGGAATAGGCTTGGTTACAAAAGCTTGTTCTTTTCAAGTATGTGTTCTATAACACGAATATTGACTGTTAAGTATAAATGCTTCCAATATATATATATATATATATATATATATATATATATATATATATATATATATATATATATAGAGGATATTGACTAAAGAGTTCTGTATATATTGAAAAGTGGAATAGAAATATATGATTGCTAGAGATCAAGAATATATCGGAGTATAAGAGTAAAGAGCACAAGTAAGTAAGGTGAAATCTTCTCTTGGATTCTTGATGCTATTTATAGTGGTAGAGAGATTCCTTGAGTAGTTGCATCCATTAACAAGTGTTCTATGGTTGCTTCTAATGGTGATGAAGAGTTGCAGCGAAGAGGAGCAAAAGTGTCTTTTCAATTGTGGCAGTTGTAATTTGAATGTCAACACCCGAGTTCAATTTCAGACATCTGGAATATGTATCAGACGTCTGGCTCTATATGTTTTTTGTATATAGTAGATTTTCAAACGTCTAAGTACATGAACCAGACATCTGATTCTGTCTAGTTTGTGACCCAGAGGATTCATTCGGACGTCTGGCTAGTGCACCCAGACGTCTGATCTTGTGCATGTTGCTTTTTTGTATCTGTGTCATTGCTCTTCTGATTCTATCGACTTGTAGCCTCTTGATACGTTTTTTGAGTCTTGTTCTTGTCTCTTTAGTGATGTTACTTTAGCAATTCCTGTGAATATATATATATATATATATATATATATATGTGTGCATATTGGATTTCCATTGTATAGTTGTTGTCATCGAAACCATAGAATTGATTTTCTAACATCGTTGTAGAGATTTTTTGGATTGCAAGGACTACTCGCTAATAGTGATAGTAGGAGAGTGCCTTTGGGTTCGTTCAGTCCCAGAATGAACTTATGTGGATGTTTGTCTGACATTGTAGTCTAAATCACATTTGAGTGGTTTCTATAAATGTATATCAGTTGGTGGCAGAGAAGGCAACTTCTCTTAGTTTAACACCCTTTTTCGAGACATACAAGCTCAGAAAAGTTATACTTTCATAGAAATTAGTCATGTGACATGGAATGACAATTTGGCATTCAGAGATGTGATATGTGAAAGGTAATGGTAGCCTCGCGAGCCTCACACCCCAGTTATGATGGGATTCTATGCGGTCAGATGTATGCTCGCGTTTCGGATGGTAGTGATAGGTTATCAGATGTTCTGAGCCCTAAGTACCAGATACATCTAGGCCTCATGGCAGGGATGCGCGAAGTTTGAGTCTTTAGATGTTATCTGTAGATTGTATCCTCTTTTAGCTATTTGTATTGTTGCATAACGACATTTGAGTCTTGGATGTAAGCCGTGGATACATATTGATATTTCCACTATTTTTCCTATCATGTTGGAAATCCAATCCTAATATGAGATTTATGATTTTGATTATATTTCCAAAATAACTGTAATGACTTGCAAATATTTTAGCTACCCCTTTTGGTATCATATATTCCATTCGGTATATTACGTTGACCTAGTCCGGATATATTCCCTGAGACTTAGTTCAGGTATTGATACCTTATTTGAATAAATTTATTTGAAAAGTGTTTTCAAAAGAATGTCATCAAAAATAATATCAAGTGCATTTTGGTATAAATGTGTTTTGGTTATCATAAGGTAAAAATTTGTCTATATTTATGTGTGGGCGTGGTCTTATGAGATACCCTTCTTTTCAAACGTTTTGATAACATAGTCATTTTAAATTTCGAGTATCTTACGCTGGTTTATCAAGCCTGATCCAGAAATTTTTGATACTCGGGTCAGATCCGATTAGTTTCAGGTTGAGTTGGAGACGGTTGGAGTTTCCAAAGGAGAGTTAGAGATCTTCATAATCATATAGACCTATTCTATTATCCGCTACATTTGTAAGGACCTAAGTTTATAACTGTCCAGGCTGAATCTAGGTTAGACTCTGATATTTTATTTTTAATTTTTCTGCTATAAAAATTATTATTGAAATAATATATGTTATTCCATTTGTGTGAGGTTCTGTTCTGTCTTTATTTTATTTCTACCTTTAATGATCTTCTTATTCGTGCAACTTGAGTTGGACATGTGTGGTTTATTGTCGATTCAAAGGATATAGAAAAATGGGCCATTACAAATACACATGGTGTCAAAGACTCTGTACGTAGTGCATTGTAAATAGGCGAAAGGTATAGAGTCGAAATGTGCCTTCGAAGGGGTCGAGACCTGACTTTGCTTTCATATGAGATAGCTTTCGACTTGATCAAATGTTTTAAAGACAAGAGCTTTCAAATGAGTTTTCCGCCTTTGTTTTATAAATAAGCTTTCGAAGGGGTCAAAACCCCTACTGCCGCATTCTACCTTTCGAAGCAATGCCTTTGAAAGGGTTCTTTTGCTTTAAACCCTATCCTACTTCTTTAATGGTTTTGAATGGGTGATTTCGACACCATCCACTTCTTTTACTTAGGAAATTGCTTTTTAAAGAGTTGCTTTTGACTTAGTTCTTTTAAGAACCTTTTTAGATTTGAAAGTTATACCCAAAGTTTTCGAAAGAAATGTTTTTAAATGGTTTTGAGACCATGTTCCACGTAATTTTACTTGAACCCAATGATTTCGAAAGGTTTGATTTATGTAAAGGACTTGATGCTTTCTTAAGGTATATAATAAAAATTTCGAAGTGGTTGCTTCCCAATGTTTTCAAAAGGTTTATCTTAATGTTTAAATAGAGGGTTTACAATTTTTTTGAAAGGCATGTTTAAAGTGTTTTGAAAAGATGATGTCTAAGGTTTTATAAAGCTTTTGAAAGGATACTTTGAATGTTTTCGAAAGACTATTGTAAATGGTTTCGAAAGGTATACTTTGGCCTTTCGGCCTAAGATTATAAAGCATAGTAATTTACTTGTATCGAAAGGGGTGCTTTCAATGGTTTCGGAAGGGGTACTTTCAAAGGTTTCGAAAGAGAATATTTAAAGGTTTTAAACAATGTTTTCGTCAATAATGTTTTGTGTAAAGCGTATATAACTTGGCAAAGTGATTTGAATAAAGCATAGAGTATACTTTACTTGTTTAAGTATTATTTATAGGGTTAAATCAATTTGAAATTTTTTCAAGGAAAATTTGTTAGGGTAGTTGACCTTAAGTAAATGACTCGGATATTATTATACCAGAAAGGACTGGTATGGGGTCACGCCCTATACTTTAGCTAGTGGCTCCTATCTAATACATGTCCAAAATTCCGGTGTGTAGGGCTTTGTCATAGGTAATACTAAAATGATGTTACAAACAGAAAAGAATATACAGAGAAAGATAGGTTATTGGTGAGCCTGCAAAACCGTTAGGATCAGCTGACTTTGGAAGAAATAATTTAGGGACAGACCATCCAGGAATGTGTCTAGCAAAAGTTAGATTATTTATTTATTTTTTCTTGTTGGCCTGAGTCAGCTAAAGGTTAGTAATTAGCCAAAAAAAACTATAGTGTTCGGACAGATAGTCCATTGACTACCTGATTTGTATGCATACATAATCTTGCCATTATTGCTTAACCAGTTTGGTTGTAGGATTTTGATTTTCAAAGGATATTTCAAAAAAAAAGATACTAGTAAAGGGAAACCCATTATGCTAAGCGGTGTGGCCTTACTTAATATTAGTAAACCGAGATGTATAGTATTATTCACACCAGGCTTTATGTATGACTCGAAGTTAGGTTTTCCCCTTAAACTCTTGGGTGCTTAAAATATGATTTGAGTAGGTTGAGAGTTGAGGGGATTTACAGGTTTTAATAGGTGGACTAATAAAGCTTTCGAAAATGTGCATGAGGCATGGATAACTATTTAGGAGTCACTATTTTTATTTCTATTTCCACTGTGATGTATTAAGACAGTTTTTGTCTATTTAGTACTCTGATCATCCAAGGGGGCATCTTCATATGTCTCTCTTGGCGTATTTTGAAATAATTATATTTGATCGAAATCTAAGATACATTTTAGGATGTGTGATGGAATATGAAACATGTTTTGAAATGTAATCAGTAATGTGTGATGTTTTTGGAATCTGTGATTTTTTTTCATATTCATATACTTCTGATATTATGGATACCATTAACATTGTTATATTTTGTCATAGGAAGTTAATACTATAGATGACTACAGCGTCTGTTGTGCTTAGCTTCGGGCCTCAAGATAAGGGATGTTACAAGAATTAAAGGAGCGAATCGATACTGCAGAAAAATATAAATGTTATAATTATAAATCTATATTCCACTTAATTCAAATCTCCTCTTAGATCTGCAATTCTAGTGGATCTATGTGTGTATATATATGTATATGTATATATATATATGTATATATATATATATATATATCTTATTATACATATTTTTGGATTGGAAAGGAAAAATGAGTAAATTAAAGGGATGAATTCAGATTTGGAAGATTTGGAAAGCAAGAAAGGTGACTGGTAAATTACATGTTTTATATACAACTTTGAAATTTATATCGTTTAGTTTTATTTAATTATTATGCCTATGCATGATCTATTGAGTTATAGGCTTAGGAAAATGTATTCAATTGAAATCTCACATATATATCTACAAGTTAGGTAATTGGAATGGAATGGTATTTCCACCATAATCTGAAAATTGGGAAATCAGTCCCTAAATTTGTTAAAGTAGAATGTTGATAAGATTATAAGATTTATTCCAGATTTATGATAATTTGGTTATAAATCGATAGTAGGTACAATTTAGCTGCATCTATTTCCATGTAATTTTCGTCAATTATTTGATTCCATAACTATGTATAAAAGTGCATCGTTTGAAATAATAAAGAATATACCAAAAAGGAAAGAGATGTGTAAATTACAGTTGCTATCCTCCGTAGTTTGCATTGTCCATTTCAATAAAAGAAAAGAGATAATTCCTTGTAATTTCAAATAGAGAAAAGTCTCACTTTTTGGTAATTTATGGAAAGATACAACATTAATCTTTCTTGGAAAGGATAGCACTAATGTATTAAGATGTGGAAACGAATATTATTTATAGAATACATATACAAGTGTATGTTCTAGAATTCCTAAGCATAGGAATTAGTGAGTTAGGAATAGGAATATACATACAAACATATATATACATATACATATACATATACATACATATACATACATACACACACACACACACACACACACACACACACACACACACACATATATATATATATAGATAGATACACGTATAACTACTACTACCGATTAGAAATATAAATATACATAGGGTTACTAATAAAGCGTAATATAGGACGGCTAGTTACTAATAGCATAGTAAATCATAGGACTAGGAGGTTAAAATGGAAAAGAGACAGCAACTCCAAATACGAATAATGATTGCATATTTAGTAGGACAACAAATGTGCAGTAAATAGGAAGTTACAGAAATCAAATGAGGACATAAATGTGTCTAATGAGACCGAATAAAGAATTTAAATTTGGCATTTATGAGAAGAAAATAGGCATATTAAGTTGAATTTGAAACAAACAAATAAATGTCATTAATGATTGTCTAATTTGAATAATAATAACTATTTATTACATGCAATTGATATTTATAGAACACAGAAAGAAATGAGGAATATACGAAATAATCGTGTAAAATAGGAATAGGTTTGCAGCGAATAAGTGAACTAAATACTAGTAATTAACCTTAGGAGGCAGTATTATTTTCATAGTAGGAAATTATATAGCCTCAATAATATGTTTTGGACGAGCATGAATTAGTGGTCCTAGCTCAATATTTATGCCTAGGATAATTGATTTCGTTTAGAATAGGTTGGGATGCGAGGTCAGTAAAGTTACATAAAAAATTATATCCTTTACCAGGAGGTTACCAACAATTGTGTATACATACTACTGATGTGGGACATCTTCAACCATAGGATCCATGGGGAAGAGATATACGTTTGTATATAGATGTGAGAAATTTTGTCGGTGTTTCGCCTCAGATTTGAAGTATTAAATTACTCGGTACCTTTAGGGATGTTAAGGGTTTACTTCGGGGTGGAAGGTATTCAATGACTATTGGGTCTGCCTCCTCCCTATATAAGAAGTCTTAAATGACATACGATGATGCCTAATGGGAAATAAGGTCCTGTTCATTTCTAACAAAGGGTATTAAGTAATTAGGATGGGTATTTTCCTTGACTTACATTAGGTCAGTCTAAAAGAGATATCGATTATGGGAGGTCAGCGAGCTATGTCAGTGTTGTTGTTGGATAAGTGTTTAGTTGTAGGGCTGACATATAAACTATGACCACTAGCGTTACCGAGTGGTCGTTAACAAATACTTTGGTTATCCTCTGATCAATTTTGCTTCCTTTTAGTGTAGAATCCGTATAGGACACGCAAAGACCACATTGCTTAATTAGTTGTTTGTCAATTAGAGGTGGCTAGTTAAACCTTAGATAAGTCTTGAAGACGTGTTAGTAATTTTGCAATTAAATTATAAGCTGTATCTAGGGGTCATTGGTCTCTGCAGATACGACCGATTGACCAGAAATTACATTACGGATGATCGGCTTCGGGGTTGAGATATTAAATGGTTGTTGGGTCAGCCTCCTCCCCATTCAAGAAGTATTAAGAGGCCGGGATTTTCGTTTGGGTAGTTCAAAGATTATACATATACACAAATATATATAGTTATACCTCGGAGAAGGTCAGAAATATCCTTCGTGCTAGTGGACTAGATAATACCATAAATAGCAGACATAACATTTGAATAGAAATCAATCGGCATAAACCAGTATTATGGATAACATATGTAATTATCTAATTACCAGAACGTTGTTCTAACCCCCTCCTCATTACAGCCACATAATAAGTTTAGAGGGGCATGTTCTACTGGTGCCAAATAGGAATGGTAGATGGAGAAGTTTTCTCATTCATGCTCAGCACTGATAGGACCACTAGATATCCAAGGAATAATATTGATTCCAAGGTAGAGGCCTTATTTGTTATATATGTTATGTTATATTTTTCTGTTTCGCTATGAGTTTTTGTAGATAGCTCCTTGATATACTTATGTTTATTTCAGGTTACCAACACCAATGATTCGTATTCTCGTGGACTTGGGTTTTGATTTAGTCAAAATTTAGGCTCATTAAGGTGAAGGTTGTTACATAAATATTGGATTATCAATGGCATGGTGTAGCTTGGTGCACATCAGTGTTCGTAGAGAACGATATCTGTGTATATAGCATTGGAATGGTTGATTTAAGGCTGGAGTTAGCATGGAGCAATATATCAAGGCACATAGAAAATCCAGTAATTTTCTAGATTGTGTCACCACATGTTTGGTGTATGATTGGGTAATGGACATAGTTAGGGATTAATAATCGTTGATTTAGATGTTTAATAGACGTATTTAGGGAGTTATAATGGTTGATTTAGATGTTTAGTTATTGTGAGAATTTTTTTTCTCATTTTTGAATGTTTAAATTACTACAAGAAGTTATACAAGAAGTTATTTTTTTATATTTATGATTTTATATGCATTAAAGCGATGAAAGTGGTATAACTAAGGGTGTGCCCTAGGGGCAATTATGTAATATGTTACGTATCATAATTCTATAAAATATCTTGTTCGAAATAAAATATGTTTTTAGCTTTGTTTTCTATTATATGTGTTCTTATACTGTGCCATAAGTAATAAATTAATAACATTAAACATATTTAAATGAAAAATCTTTAGGAGTAGTGTTTTATGAATTGCAGTTACAAATGAGTTCATAACCATGAGCATTGAATCAATATAAACTAAAACCAAAACTCCTTTAATGTTCCTAGTCTAGATGTATTGAGTAAATGATATCAATACTTCAATTAGGACTACTGTATGTAACGCTCATATATCGTGGACGTTAATTTACTTATGACTGTTTTGGGGCATCAAAAGGTTACATAATTGTGATTCTTTGGAACAGTCATAGAATAACTCGATGAGAGTCTTCTATATGCTATTATAACTAGGCCTTCCAATGGCCGATTTTAGTCTAGAAAGATAAAACCTAAACTCGAACATGGTTGCAATAATTAAAACCCGAGTCTGCTTCGAGCCCTCTGGGTATTTGAAACCTAGTACCCAAACCCAACTATTGCTGGGTAATATCCGTATACCTAGTTCATAACATTGATAATAAAACCATAACCTAAGCTAGCAAGTTATTTAAAAATTGTACACACGCAAGGTTATCATACAAATTGGGTAGTAATGAAGTCAAGCTCAAAATAAAATTACGCAAAAATATTCAAATGCAAACAAGTAAAATAGTAAATAATAGTATATGCACTCATGTTTTTTCTACTATAGAAAACTAATAATCGAGTTGATCCCAAATCGGGCCAGGTTGTGATGAATCTGTATCCAACCCTAATAGTAACCGTGTAGGGCCTGGTTTGGGCCAAGGTAATTAGAGTTGAACCCGTATCCATGTTAGTATGGAAAGTTTAATCCTGGTTCGGGCCAAAACTCATACCATTGACAAGCATAGTTATAATTGAGTCAAAATAGAAGATCTCATGGTAACGACGTACAATAGTTTTCTAACTTAAGAATACTATCAGCCCTGAGTGTGTAGGCTATACTTTGACCTTGGTTAACCACATGGCATAGTGATCATGGGACGACCAGAGTGGAGTACGCATTAAACTACTCAAAGTGAAACACTACTCAACAGAGGATTCGTCTCCTTTTCTATAAATGGATAGTAATACCATAATTATTATACGACTTTAAAAGTCAAACCCTTAGCCAGGTTAAAATGATTGATCAATAAATATTATTAGATTGAACCAAGGACTTTGAGTTGTTTACGCATTAAATATGGATATTAACAAAAAAATTGACCTTAGACCAAACTCAAGATAACTAAGTTATGTAGTGATGACAAAAAGGAAACGTGTACAAACTATCGTTACTAGGTGAGCTTATATTAGAGCAAAAATACAATTTTTCCTAAATGGCCTGTAAGCGTTGAACTTGGCACTAAAATATGCTTAAGCAAAGTCTGTACATGCTTCAGTATTTAAATTGTTTAAATATTGATTGTTGATAAAGTTTAAACCAAAGAGTAAATAGAACCGCATGTCAATTATTTTCGAGTTTAGCCAAGGATAAAATTAACATATAAATATTATAATTTATGCAAATGTCGTATTAGTATGTGACTATTTTTTAATTAATTATTTCAAGCTACAATCATACAGAATGATGTATAGAAATTATATGATGGTTCCATCGGTTCAGGTGATAGGAATTAATTAATTATACAATGATTCAAATTAGAGTCAACATGGGTATCTACCTTGCTTGGTCATCCCAAGGCCAACCATATATGGGGTGTAGGGAAAGACTAAACCAAGTCTTTAGATCTAGAGGAAAGAGGGTAGAGGAAGGTGTTAACTCATTGCTGTAAATAGCCTAGCCTCCACGCCAACTTGAGTGTATTTTTCCGACCTCTCTATTTCATCTTTTGTCTGCAACCCCTCTCTTTGTTGAAGCCATTTCTTCAATTTTAGAACTTAAAAGAGGAGGCAACAATGGTGCTTCAAGAGGACATTCTGGATAAACCATGAGCTGACTCTCGGTCAGCTAATTATGAGAAAGGTAAGATTTTCAGATCCAGTTTTATTTCATATGAATATGCTCACATATACCATATTATTATATTTCCAAACACATTTAAAAAAATCAACTCATTTATATATAGATAATATATATTGTTTAAATACTTAAAAAGTATATAAATATACATACATATATATATATATATTATTTAAATACTTTAAAAACATATAGATATACATACATACATATGTATGTATATATATTAAATATATATATATATATATATATATATATATATATCAAAACATAATTTTAGTAGAAAAAATTCAGTTTTAAAAATGAATTTTTTATTAATATATGTAATATTAACAAATTTTATTTAATTAAAAAATATGTGTATTATTTTATATATTTTGGTGGCTGCAACTATTTAAATAGATTTTTTTAAACAAGTCAAAAATATATAAGTTTGAATTTTTAGTCTAATTATATATGTAGCCGATAATAAACTAACTACATTTATATATAAATTTAGTTAATATTTACAGTAAATAAAGTCATTTAAAGATTATATACATATATATTTAAAATTATATTTTTTTCCATACATATATAAGTGTTATTTATAAAATATAGATGGTGGTATTGGTTTTGGCAAAAAAAAATATAGATGGTCCAAAAAAATAAAAAATAATCTAATATTTATGTAAAATAAATAATTCATATATGATTATATCATTAAATTATATATGTATATATATGTATGTGTATATGTATATATATCACACATAGACATCTTATTGACTTTAAGATAAAGCAATTAGTCAACTTTACCAATGAACCCCTAATATAATTTATATGTATATACTGTTGTGATGTTCATATAGTGAATATGAATATCATAACATATTAAATACAGATTACTATAAATTAATAAATTAATTTTAAATTAAATGATTAATAAATTTATTTTAAACATTAACATTAAATAAAATATTAAATAAAATTAATTAAATTAAAATATTTCAAATCTCTTTTATTAATCAAAATTATAAATTAGATTTAAAATAAACAAAATATTATTTATACAAACACAAAATGAAGATCTTGTGCACCTTAAAAAAAATAATTCACCCATTAGAATTGTGCTTGTATAAATAATTTACCAACACTAACGGTACTAGTTTCATAAAAAGTCAAAGTAGATGGGTGTTTAATTAAGGGCTATTCTTGATTGGAAAACCTTTTGGTTCTCTTGCTTTTACTTGGCTCGTCGAAATGGTCAGACTGTGGGGTATGCCATTATGGAAAACTCAGAGGTTAATTCAAATATCATATTTGAATGTTGTAAACTAAAAGTTGTTTAAATTAAATAATTAATTACAAATATATAAAATGCAAATTTAAAATTGATTTATATTAAGTAATTAATTACATCATTTTATAAAGGGTTAAAAATTATAGATTTAAAATTGTTTTAAATTTGAATAGGTAAGTATAAATGTTATATTGTAAATTAAAATTATTTAGTTAATAAAAGGATATATATATATATATATATATATATATATATATGAATACATAAAAAATTGTAAACATTGCAATTTAATATGTATGTGTATGTTCAATGAATAAATTGGAGGTAAAATAATTAAAACCCACGAGACTTAAGCGCGTATACATTAGATGTATTTAGATATATGATATCATGAGTTATATTTGTTATACTCATCTATAGTAAATAGTTAATAATACTCTACAAAAATTAAATTTAAATTAATAATGTTCTCCATCATTTATAATATAAAAAGTGTACCTTACATATATATGGTTGTTGGGCAAACTCAAGCGAATATCTAAGGTGGCATTTATATCATCTATAGATAAGTATGAATGTTTATTTAACATTGTAGAGAAATTCAAGGGTAACATAAATCTCCTAGGATATTACGAAATAATGGGTTTATGGTATCTAATGTACTTAATGATTTGTTAAGAAAACTTAAGGTCATAAAGATGATTAGGAGAATAGTTAAAAGTGCATTAGGAGTTATATATGAGATATAACTAGTAAAGTGTTACATATCATTTATGAGGACTACGATTTATTGAGTAAACTCAAGGTCCTAATAACATGATAAACAGATCCTAAAACCAACTTGAAAATTTATGAAACTCTCGCATTTCTTTTAGGGTTTGAGAGATAAAAGTTAATGGGAGCCTTGTTAGATAAATATAATAAATCATTCTAATATGTATATGAACATATACAATGATAACTAATTTACTCTAATGAATTTGTGTGGATCAAATGGCAATAATGAAGTTATACATCATAAATTGCATACTAACTTGCATGAACTACAAAGACTGGTTAAGGAACATTAAAATAGTACTCATGTAATAAAAGCTTTGGTACATTGTCACTAACAACCCTTTAATTAAATCGTATAAAAATATCATGCCTAAAAAACTAGGGTTACCAAGATTGGCAAATGGATATAAATTATCTCATTGTTACATGTTGTCCACTATGAGCATCAAGCTCTAAAGGCAACTTGAGAAAATTAGTATTCATGAAATATTCACTCACCTACAAGAGTTGTAAGGTGGGAAATCTCATTCCACAAGATACGAGGTATTGTGGAAACTATTTTATGTGAAAATGAGTAAAGGTTCATCAATCTAAGACCATGTGCTCAATATGATCAAGTACATTGAACAGTTGGCCAAGCTAAGCACTGCTCCAAATATTGAGGTTTAGATCGACTTAATTCACGAGTCATTAACTCCACAGTTTGACTCATTCATATTGAATTTCAATATGAACTCATTGAAGTGTACTTTCAATGAACTCCCCAATATGTTAAGGAGTGCTGTTAATATGTTCATAAAGGAACCCAGTGCGTTGCTTGCTGTTATGAGTAGCTCTTCATTGATAGACTTAAAGAACAGAAAACATAAGTCAAAGGGTGGAAAGAGAAATTCAAAGGCTCAAGATAAAGGTAATTGTCTCTTTTGCACACAGAAGAGACATTGGAAGAAGATCTATCCAGAGTACTTAAACAAGCCAAAGGGAAAAGAATCAAATTCTACTCCTAAAAACTTTCTATATAGAAACCTGTTTATCTATATATGCTTTTAGGTGGGTTTTAGATACTAGATCTGGAACTCATGTTTATAATTTTTTACAGGGACTTAGGAGCAAGAGGCTCATCAACAGTGGGAGCATGGAGTTTTAAGTTGCAAATGGAGCTAGCATAGTTGCAGAAGCAATGTGAGAATCTCATGTAAAACTAGCAAGTGAATATAATTTATTTTATAATAACTATTATTAATACCGAATTTTCTTTCTAGAGTAATATATGTTACTCATTTAACAGGGTATGGATAAAGTTTTGTTTGTAAAGAAAATATTATGCATATTTGTGTTAGAAACAAAATAATTGGATTTGATGATTTATATAATGGTATTTATGTTCTTAATTTGAAACATATAGTTGCTGTTGGAAATAATAATGCGTCTAATGTAAATGAAATATTTTTTGGCATTATAGAGTAGGTCATATTAGTAAGAAACAACTTAATGAGCTAAGAAACCAAGGGATTCTACCATCATTTGACTTTGAATATTTTGGTACTTGTGAGTCATGTCTTAAATATAAAATGGCTAACCACTCATTCAACGGGAGCAACGAAAGAGTTAATGAACTCTTTGGACTCATATATACTGATGTATGAGGTCCTATGTCTACAGTGGCCAAAGATGGAACCTCGTACTTCATTACATTCATTGATGATTTTTCTAGAAATGGATATATGTATCTTATGAAACGCAAATCAGAGGTCTATGAAAAATTCATTGAATACAAAACGAAGTTGAAAACCAAAGTAATAAAGGAATTCTTTGATCTAATCGAGGAGGTGAATAGGGATGTGAACTTCAAAAGTACCTAAAAGTGAATGAGACCCCTCTCAACTCACTCCTTCATATACCCCACAACACAACTATGTTGTAGATAGAATAAATCGAACCACGTTGGACATTGTAACGACTCGGAATTTCGAACACTTCGTATTTAAATATCTAAATTATTTAAATATTTGAATCTTGGGTTTAATGTCATAAAAGATTTTATAATCTTATTAAACTACTTTTTATTAATAATTAATATTGGTAAACTTGTTTTTGAAAAATATTTACAAAAATAAATAGTTCGAAAAAATATCGATAATGTGATCAAAAACGTTTTATCGATAAACAACTTTTTACTTAACAGAAGTTATTAGAAGGAATTTTAGATGTTTTACGAAGAGGGCTAGTTTGGTAAAGGAGAATGAGATGCAAAGTCATTTTGACCAGCTAAAGAAAGGGAAAGGGAGTTCATTTTACCTTGGTTAAGTTCATACAACATATCTCTTTCATTTAATATTTTTATTTCCTAGGTTTTGTGAAAAAAGATTAAATATTAAAGCCTCTTCTCTCTTTATTTTCTCATATCAAATGAACTCTAAACTCAACCAAACTTTGGAAATGGAAATAATACAATATGAAAACTTGGTTTATTATCTCAAAAGTGGAAGAAAGGTGCAAAACATCCCACCCATCATATGGCTGCGAGCACTTTAGTGAGGAAAGGAGAGGCCGAGTACTAAAATGAAGGAAATGTGGAAGCTTTGGGGTCTGGGTGATGGTAGGAAGTTGTTCTTAGGTTCTTATGGATTGTGTTAGTTTCTATCTTGGTTATGGAGTAAGTTTACTCACCATTGAATGAATATATATTATACGTATATGTTGTGTAAATATACAATTTTGCAATGAACTGATAAAGTTATAACTTTGGATCTTACTTACTTTTGAAAGATATGGCAAATCTATACTATATAATATCACTTCTATTATCCTCTATAACATGTGGCATGGCCTTGACATTGTGTTTATATGGTTGGTTGGCTGGTGTATTGAATTGAAGCGTGTATGAAAGTTTTTATATAGCAATACTCACTATAAGTACACTTTGAATCCTCTTGTGTTTAAACTTGTTCTATGTGGTTATTCATGAATATATTGTGAATATATAAAATTTGGTTGTTATTTACACTTACGAATGTGCATGGGATAGTAAGGAATTTTTCTGGAAAGTTGTAAATTTTGTGAAACAAAGTTGTGAAAGTTTAGAGCAAAAAGGTCGCTATGGATGCATTTTGAAATTACCTTGTGTTCGACAATTTTTAAGTTTATTTTTGAAGACATCCTTAGGGGTTTATCTGCTATTTTAACAAGTAAAACATGTGTACTTCTTATTATAAAAATATCAATGTTTAAAAAGTTATAGAAGTGGTTGAACGAAGTTGAAAAAACTAGAAGCGAAATAGTCATTATAAACACACTTTGAAAAATAGCTTGTTTTTAGGAATTTTTATAATTGAATTTGGAATATGTCCTTAGGCTTTATTTTCATGGTTTTTAATTATCCCAAGTATTCTACTTATAATAAAAAACTGGACTAAAAATCATTGGTTTAAGTGGTTAAAACTGGATACAAAGATCATGCATTTTCATGCTATTCTTTCTCCAAAATTTTATATAGCACTTATAAATGTTGTCTTTGGTCTACTACAACACTTCTGAGTTTTTTTGCATTGCTTTGGTTTTTATGTGACATTTTTACTACTTTTAAATGATTTAAATGGTATTTAATTTAATTTATTTGTGGAACTTTTTAGGGAAGTCTAATAACATGGATTCGAGTATGAAAAAAAGAACTTTAAATATATTTTTAATAACTAAAAAAAATTCCCTTTGCAACATTTACAAAAAATGGTTTTTAGGAAATTATAAAAATTTTAACTAATTTTTCATATAGATATTTAGAACATATTTATAAGCTTTTCTAAACTTATATGTATGTGTGTGTGTGTGTGTGTGTGTGTGTATAAGTTTAGAAAAGCAAGTTAAGTATTTTGTAAAAGAATAAAAGAAGTTTTGGATTACAACATTTATGTTGTAGTAAATGGTTTTGAGAAGTTAATTAAAAGTGTATTAACTTATTTAATAAATGTAGATACGCTTAGATGTTTAAAATGGATGTTTTTAAAGATAATGTTAAGTATAAAATGATTTGGGTTTATAGTAACAATATTTTGAATAACATTTATTTTTAATCCACTCAATTATACTTTTTGGAAATGTTAGATATTGTTTAAGATTTGTGAATATTCTTATACTATTTGGGATAAGAATATGAATACATTTCTAAGTAAAAAAAAAGTAGAAATGAATAGTGAAAGAGTAGAAATGAATAGTGAAATAGTGGTGTACATGTATATGTCTTTTGTATAGGTATTTTAAATGTATATACAAGTATTTACGAAGAAGTTTTAATTAATAAAATAATTAAATAAATAAAAAGGGATTAAGAGTTGCTTAGGCAACTTAATCGTGCTTTGTGTGACTTAAGCATGCTTTGTTTGTTTATTTGCTATGAAAATCATTTAATCCTATATTTGGCACTAAAAGCCAATAAAGTAGATTTATTCTATCTGTTAGAGTTAAGAATGATGCTTGAGTAGGGTTTAGAAGCAATATGCTCTAACTTACCAGCTTTACTATTGATCGAGGGATAATATAAGTTAAGTAAGTCGAAAACGTGATAAGTTATGTGGCTTGGTTTCAATATGTGATCATTTCTATCTTGTGTCAGGTAGGTGACAAGTCGACTATCGAGTTTGATTAATTAACTTTGGAAGTATACATAAGCATCGTGTACTGATATGGTTTTAGATCCCTTAGGGAGGACTCATTCGTATGAATCATCTCTTGTTTTAAGAATGTCTATATACAAGATTTCTAAGGAAGACTCCTTTATATAGTTCGTTTGCTTCTTATTGAAGCGAAATTGAGTTAACCGTTCACCATTTTAGTTTTGAAGAGACCGGGATCAAATTAAGTTTATTATTTACTAAAAATCATATCAAAACTAATAAACAGTTCTATGTTTTGGAAGTGGTTGTGTAGTGGAATAGAGTTGAACTATCTATCTAAGGTTAAGTTCAAGGGAGAGGTCAGCGTTAGCATTCGTCAGATAACTTGTGCTGGGATCCATGGAGAGATTTGTAATCTGTTCGAGATATTGGAATCCAAAGAGAGTCGAGATTTATTCAAGTGATGAAAACTTGTGTGATGAGGTGTTGAATGTGACTTCACCATCGGAAATGATAGAAAACTGAGTAGGCTTCATAGCCAGTGGGTTTAGCTAACCTAAGTGTATATCAACTCCAAATATCTAAATATGCTTTCAATTAAGGAATCTGAGAGTTGATGGTATTTGGTATCATGTGTTCGGGCATAAACTAACTATTGTTTTCATAGTGGTATATTTTATTTAGAGATATATGTGGTTTCAGAAGTTAGATTCTAACCCTTGTTAGGAGATTTGTCTCGATGCACTGGGGTGTCTCCAATGGAATTCCATAATGCAAACGCACCTAGTGGTTTTAGTTGTACTTCTAATATTGTTGTGTTGAGATGCAAGCAACATAACTATTACCTGATTTGGAATATGTCCGCAATAATGTAAGGATGATAACATATTATTGATAAATTAGGAATAAAAAAATTACGATTTTATTGATACAATTTAAATTATAATACAAGTTATGCGCTCAATTAAAATTTCTATTAATGACGTATGTCCGCAATAATGTAAGGATGATAACATATGTTAGTGTGTATTTTAACGACATTGGTTTGAATGAAATTAATAACCATTTGATTGTAAATTGCCAATTGATTTAAATTATAAATGTTATAAAGAATAATAAATGTGTCTTTATTAAAGAAGAAATCATATGTTTATTTATTTAAGATGTTTGGTAGCTTATAGATTGATTGCAGAGATGAGAAACTAATATTTAGTAAGAAATGTATAATTCCTGTTTGTATCTAATAGTGTATAAATATGTTTAAATTACTATTAGATAGGAAATAATTGTTCTATTTCTCATTACATTTATTTATTCCATTTTGAAATTCACCTTTGTAAGCAACTGAAATTAATGTAATTGAATAATTTCAATTAATAGGATAGAGGACACTAAATTGTAAATTAATAGGTGAACTAAACATAGCTTATGTTTGGTGGAAATATAAGGAAAATTTGATTTAATGAAAAGAACATTTATATCAAATAAAATGAATGTTTCATTTGTGAATGTAGGTTTAATTTCATTAAAATAAAGAATAGAATGATTGATATAAAGGAAGAAATATATGTTTATTTGAACTTTGTTTTAGCATACAGATTTATTACAAAAATAGGAAAATGATTTATCTAAGTAAGTTATTTATTACTCTAGTGTATAAACAACAAATTTATAAACGTGTTTAAATGACTAAAGGAAACAATTGTTCTATTTTTCATTCAATTTAGTTTATTTGTTTTGAAATTTAACTTTGTAATTAAGTGCAACTAATGTAATTGAAATATTTCAATTAAAAGGAAAGACAACGTTGATTCCAATTAAAAGATTTATTAAAAGAAACGCACGTTTTGTGTTAAACAAAAAAGGCATTTTAATGGAAATAAAAGATCATTTTGAAACCAAATTGAACGTTTTCATTTCTAAGATAAGTATAATTTTATTTATCATGTGTTGATAAAAAAATGTACAAATTGAGTATTATTTGAGTTAAAGAAATTAATTTGGTTATGTTTCAAAAATTGAATTTCAAAAGGTTGTGCAATGTACATGGTCCCTTCATTTCTTTTGTTATTAATTGTTGCCTTTACATTTTAAAATAGTTACCTCATTATTAATACTTGATCCATTCATTTCTCCTTCTATTTAATACTCGAGCCTAGACTTTTAGGCTATATTTAATTCTTGCCATCTCATTTTTACTTGTATAAGATTTCATTTTCCTTTGGTTTCAGCCTTTTTCATTCCTACGTTCATTTCCTTATGCATTATTAATGCCTAAAGCTTTCAAAACAAAACATGACATTCATTTTTGTCCCTACACCTTCATTTTCTTATTATTAAATAACCTGTAATTTTATTACTTCATTTGCGTTTTGTTTCACCTGACACCTCATATTCATTTAGTTCAAATTGTTCTTTGCTGAAGGTATATTCTTACCATAAAATTGTTCATGTATTAAACTTATCCCTTCATTTTTTTGTCACCACCTCATTTCCCATATTCATATCTCCATTTCAAACTACCTTTTCCCGAATCATTTTAACGTAGGCCTGCAAATTCAAAAGCTCTCATTTTTGCAAATTCAAAAGCTTTCTTTTATGAAACACGAGTTTCTTTTTTTTCATTTTTTCCTACACGTCCTGGCCTCATCTTAGTATGTTCTTTCATCTTTGCCAGAAGCCTCATCTTAAGAAAAATATAAGTATTAAACTTTGTTTAATTTTTTTTATTAAACATGTACCAATTTTTATTTTAATAATGTTTCTTATATCATGAATATCCTTTGCATATAAACTTTGATTCACGTACGATTTCTTCTATTGGATTCATATTTAAATTTCGAAAAACATGAAACTGATTTGGTTGAATTTGAAAACTGTTGAGATTTTGCAATTCCGTTTGGATTTTTATGGGCTAAAATCAAAGGTGAGTGAATAAACCCACTCATGCAATACTAACTTTTCTAATGTTAGTTAAATTGAAGTCGTGAAGTGATAAAATTTATTGATTGTTGTTTGGTAATTTAAATTTACATTTAAATTGAAATTGATATTGGATTAGATTGACATTTAAATTAATATTGAAATTAATTGCTAGTTAAACACGGACAATTGATAACTAGTAACTGTTGTGATATGTTTGTTGATTTGGATGTTGATTGTTATTGAATGCCTACTGATTGATGATTGAATGCATGGTTGTTTATTTATTTTGACATATCCCTATCAATACCCTATTTATTATTTGACATCTTATAAATTGTCATTTGTATATTTGAAGTGAACTAAGAAATAGGTTGAAATTATATATACCTATGTCATTTAATTATGAGTTAAAATGATATATATCCATCCATGTAATTAAAAATTGAAATAACTGATCACTTAGCTATAGGATAAAAAATTATATTGGACATCGAATTTGGTTAAATTAAATGATTTCAAAATCTTGAATTTAAAATTGGTTCAAATGATATTGTTTTAAAGAAAATAAAATTTTGATTTGTTTGAATTAAATTATTTTCTAATTCAAGAATTGAAATGTTGAAATTGAAACTGTTTAAATGAAATTCTTTAACGATTTAGTTTGAAATTTTGAATTTGAAATTGAGATATGATTTGAATTTATTGAAAGTAAATTATTCTAATGGTTTAATTTTTAATTTAAACTTTGAATTTACTTTAGTTAAAATGGTTTAAATTGGTATTTCTAAGTTTGGACGTGAAATAGATTTAAACTAAATTGTTTCAAAATGAGAATGTGAATTGAAACTTTAGGCTTTTTGATAGAATCAGTTAAATTGAATTTGAAGTAAAAGTTGAAATCATTTGAATTGAGGTTGATGTAAACAAAAATTTGAATATAAAGTCGACTTGAATTGGAAATCGGAAAATTCATTTCATTGTGATTTGGAACATGAGTACAAATTGTTGTGAAAAGGAAATAGTTTTAAAACAAAACTATTTTCAATATATAAAGTATTTTAAGTTAACAAAACTATTTTCAATATATAAACTATTTTTAATTATCAAAACTATTTTTCTTTAATATTCAAACTATTATAATTATTCAAAACTATTTTTAATTTTCAAACTGTTTGTAAATTGGGATTTATGTAGATTTAAATCATTAATTTAAATACGAATGCTTTGATATGAAGGCATAACCTATTTTGAATTCGAAATGATTTTTGAAGTGAATCTGATGTTTTGATATGAAGTATGACTTGTTCTTGAAATTTAAAAGAACCAACTGGTGTGAAAAATGACGTTTCATTGTTAAAGAGACGAGAGACGAATATTGGCATACTCTCTATCAATATCAAAACCACTTTAACAACCATGTACGCGGTGGAAGATCTAGAATGAAGTGGTAGGATTGGCGAACGTTTGCTGGATTTGAAGAAAGAGAACGATGATGGATAGACCCCGATACTTGTGTCAATTGAAAATGACTAAAATAGGACGACTAATCCTGACCACTGGGGCTAGCTACCTCTAGCAGACACACTTCTTTGTATTACCATCTTGGCTTTGAAACTTGATTGGTTCGCACCTTCAGATTTTAGGAGTGTTGGAGGCAGTGGGCCATTAGGGGTTACCCCCAGTCAGGCGACTCGAATTAGTAGTATTCTACCTTGGACATTGCCACATGTGCCTTGTCATACTTTTATCCTTATACGTGACCACTACGACTTTGTTTTAGCATTTTCTTATCACGGCGCCTCCTTGGCTGCCGACATTACTGGTGATGCCACTAAGGCAAATTGTAGAACAATGCTTAAAAATGTGTGAAGGGGGATCAATGTAAAGCCTTAACGCTATTTTAATACTTTACTAATAGACACTATATATGTAGCATATCTTACTATATATAGATAGTTTAACGGATCCTTAGGAGATGGATAATCCCGTAACATCTATTAAGTTATTGCACTCACGTCGTACACCAGATAGGAGATGGAAAATCCAATAAACATCTTTGAAGCTAATGCACTCATATTTACTTGCTATTGATTTAACTTATATAAGAACTTTTAGTTCTGACTTGAGTTTTTTGTATTTTCATTATGCTTGGGTCAGCTTGAGTATTTCAGTGTTGAAGACATTATTCCTTGAAGATGAAGAAAGAGTTTGCTATGTCGTATTTACTATTATTATTCCGCTGCATTATTTTGGTATGTTTGATAGTTTTACTTTGATTATGTTGTAAAAATTAAAATCAAATGTATATTATAAAATAGCTCCATGAACTGTTTTTTATTATTATATTTTATCTTGCCGCTACGAGATTTTGTGTTTTGTTTTCCTTCATTTCTCTTATTTTCTTATTGAACCTCATTGATAATATGACCTTTTGAATGGTATGATTTAGACATGTGTGGTTTATTATCGATTTAAACCATCCAAAAAGGTGGGTCGTCATAGTTGGTTTTAGAGCCAGGTTTAGAGATAGCTTAGCCTGTTTCGTTAAACTTATTTAGAGATAAGGTTAAAAATACCCTAAATGAGTTTGAAAGTATATACGAGAGAGCTTATTTGTTAGTGCTATAAAAATATTTTTTATTGTGTTAATTTGTTTTCTTGAGTATTTATGAATTCCGGTTGGTACATAGAACGCTATGGCATCGATAAGGATTTCTAAACAATTGAACATGGTAAACTGATACAATATTGTTTTTGAAATTGGCAAATGAAGTAATTTTACCTAGTATTATATTTTTTGTTTAAATGAATAATTTTCGTAAGTTGATATTGCCATTTTTGGTGTGTTGTTTGTTAAGAAATGAAATTATTCGATTATTGTCATTTATTGTTAGTTAGTCAACGTTCTTAAAACTATTAACTATTGTATGTTATAAGAAAATGTAATTTTATAAATATGGTTTATAAAATGTGATCTGCAAATAAAATAAATTTTAAACAAGAAATTTGAGGACTTGAAATACTGGTGTTTTGAAATTGCTTTTCAAAGGTTTTGGAAAAAATAATATTAGTATTATTTGGAAGTATTTTTAGATATAAATATTTTCAATATGATTTAAAAGAAATGTTTTCAAAAGAATTGTAAAAAGGAAATAAGTGTTGTACTCCTTTCTTTTGTTGTTGGAAAATAATTTCGGTGATGAACGCGACATTATCGACATCCATTTTCGAGTTTCAAATGGGAAGATTACTATATTAGCTTTGCTACATAGTTGCTTGGTGAAATAAATTTAATTTTAATTTCCTATGTATGATTTGATATACAAATCATATAAGTATATATTGTTTTCAGATGATTTGAAATACAACTCGGTATTTAGTTCTTATTTTTTCTATTAATTAGTGCTTTTCAATTATTGAAATGGAATGGAACTTTCGACAATTTTTAATGGTATGAAACTTCCAAATTGAAAACTAAAATCAAAGCTAAATGTTTAATGAAAATATAAAAATTGAAATTTTGTAACTCTTAAATGAAAAGATAATGAAAATTAAAAAATGTTTAAACTATTGAACATTCTTGTTAAGTAAAATGAATAAGAATTTGATGTATGCTTCTAGGATATAATGGAATATTACACAGGTAAAAAATTAAAAAAAAGTTTCCAAAATGAAATTACGTTTATGAATAGAGAACTAAGATGTACAAGAAATGTAATAAACTTAAGTTAAAGTTTTTAAATGCTTAATAATTACGTTGAATGGTAAAAAGAGAATACCATTGGAGTAAATGATTATGAACTTAAGAAAATGTTAAATGATTAATTAATAAATTTAATATTAAAAGAAATACTATTGTGAAAATAATTTGAATTAAAAAAGTAGAAAAAATTAAGTATGAAATGATTCATTAATGAATACTAATATTAAATGGAAATCAAGTTATATAAGTAAATAATAAATGTAAATTAAACTGCAAAGAAACTTATGTAATACTTTAAGAATTTGTTCATTGTTGGTTTTAAATATTAATTGGAAATAATGTATGTATGTAAATGCATATAAATTAATCAAAGATGATCTGAATGGATGAGTACTTAAAATAAATGAAAAGTAAACAATTTGTAAAAAGAAATCAATAGAATAAAATATGTAAGCCGTGCGTAGATCATTTTATTCGCATAACAATTTTGATCCAGATTCGAGTACATGATTTGTGGGAACTCACACAAGCCTGAGTTAGAATTTTTCATTTGATTCTTGACAGTGAACAATTGATGCGGATTTTTGACATGATTTTGAAGTTTTCTATCATAGTTGATAGCTATGCAAGGAAAACGGAGTTTTCTAATTAAGAAATCAGACTAAAGTTCGCATTAGAGTAGTTGAGTTAGCAATACTAGTTCGAAAGTGAAATTTGTGTATTCAAGCAAGCAATCAGAATTGATATTGTGAATAAATTGATATATGTACATTGTACAAACTTAAATAATATTTAAATTCTATGTTGTTTGAGGTTGTATGAATAATCTATTGAGTAATTACCAAAAACTGTTGAGCGTAAGGTATACTTGGTAGTTTATTTATTACCCTTGTACGATGAAATATTTCTGAACCAAGACAAACCTTTAGTTTTTGGTTGCTATGGATGTGTGATGGATTCTTCTATTGCATATAATGTTTGTACCGCTTTTGGTTTGCATATGATTATTACATATTATGTGTTGTTTGTGCTATTAATTGAAACAACTAAAATATTATTCTTTTTACATAGTTTTAACTCTTTTAGATTATGTAAGTAAGATACAGGTTTATGGAAGCAGTAGCTGTTGCTTTTGTTTTCATAAATAAAGTTTTGTTTGCCTGATAAATAGGTACTTTTTCAGATTATAGTTTTTGTAGCGGTATTTTATTTTTTTTCCCATGGTTTGGGATGCTTTATAACTGAAATATGATATATACAATTTAATTATTGATATTGTTATTTTTCTAGACCTAACCGCGGTATCGAAATTTTTCACGAATTTAGGACTTAGAAATTTTTTCATGGAAATTGGGTTACTTGCAAAGTTATATAACTAAGTAAGTTTAAATTGTTTTATAAATTGATTCTTTCTCGTTCCTTTTCGAGGACGAAAAGTTTGAGCAGGGAGATTGTAACGACCAATATTTTTAACCATTTAAAAATATTGAATTAAATAAGATTTTTGAAGAATAAAAAAAATAAGATTTTATTGATACAAATTAAATTATAATACAAGTTATCAGCTTAATTAAAATTTCTATTAATGACATATGTTTTTTGCAATAATGTAAGGATGATAACATATGTTAGTATGTATTTTAATGACACTGGTTTGAATTAAATTAATAACTGTCTGAATGTAAATTTCCAACTTATTGGAATAATAAATGTTAATAAAGAATAATTAATGTTTCTTTATTAAAACAGAAATTATATGATTATTTACTTGAAATGTTTGGTGGCTGATAGATTGATTGTAGAGACAAGAAACTATTATTTAGTAAGAAATGTACAAGTATGTTTAAATTACTGTTAGATAATAAATAATTGTCCTATTTCACACATTTATTTAGTCAATTTTGAAATTCACGTTTGTAATCAATTGAAATTAATGTAATTGAATAATTTCAATTAATAGGAGAGAGGACACTAAATTGCAAATTAATAGGTGCAACTAAACGTAGCTTATATCTTGTGGAAATATAAGGAAAGTTTGGTTTAATGAAAAGAACATTTATATCAAATAAAATGAATGTTTAATTTGTGAATGTAGGTTTAATTTCATTAAAATAAAGAATAGAATGATTGATTAAAGGAAGAAAATATGTTTATTTGAACCGTGTTTTAGTGTACATATTTATTAAGTAAGTTATTTATTATTCTGGTGTATTAACAACAAATTTATAAACGTGTTTAAATGACTAAAAAAACAATCATTCTATTTTTCATTCATTTTAGTTTGTCTATGTTGAAATTTTACTTTGTAATTAATTGCAACTAATGTAATTGAAATATTTCAATTAAAAGAAACAAAATGTTGATTGCAATTAATAGATTTATTAAACGAGACGCACATTTTGTGTTAAATAGAAACGACGTTTTAATGGAAATAAAAGATCATTTTGAGATAACTAAATTGAAGGTTTTCATTTTTAAGATAGGTATAATTTTATTTATCATGGATTGATAAAAAAAATTAAATGCACAAATTGTGTATTATTTGAGTTAAAGAAATTAATTTGGTTACATTTCAAAAACTGAATTTCAAAAGGTTGTGCGATGTACATGGTCCCTTCATTTCTTTTGTTAGTAATTGTTGCTTGTATGTTTTAAAATAGTTACCTCATTATTAATAAGTAATCTGTTCATTTTTTCGTCTGTTTAATACCCGAGCCTAGACTTTAGGCTATGTTTAATTCTTGCCATCTCATTTTTAGTTGTACAAAATTTCATTTCCTTTGGTTTGCAAATTTTCTCATTCCTACATATATTTCCTTATGCATTATTAAAGCCTGAAGCTTTCAAAACAAAACGTGACTTTCATTTTTGTCCTCCATCTTAATTTCCTTATTACTAAATAACCTTGAATTTTATTTCTTATTTGTGTTTTGTTTCTCCTGGTACCTCAATTCATTTAGTTCAAATTGTCCTTTGCAGAAGGTATATTCTTATCATAAAATTGTTCACGTTTTAAACTTATCCCTTCATTTTTTTGTGACCACCTCATTTCCCATGTTCGGATCTCCATTTCAAAAGTTCCTTTCTTTGAATCATTTTAACGTGAGCTTGCAAATCCAAAAGCTCTCATTTTTGTAAATTCAAAAGCTTTCTATTATGAAACATGAGTTTCATTTTTTATTTTTCCTACACGTCTTGCCTCATCTTAGTTTGTTCTTCCATCTTTGCCTGAAGCCTCATCATGAGAAAAACGTAAGTATTAAACTTTGTTTATTTTTTATTAAACGTGTACCAATTATTATTTTAATAATATTTCTTATAACATGAATATCCTTTGCATATAAACTTCAAATCATGTGCGATTTCTTCTGTTAGATTCATATTTTCGGATAGCATGAAACTAATTTGGTTGAATTTGGAGACTGTTGAGATTTTGCGTTTTTTTTTTGGATTTCTATGGGCTAAAATCAAAGGTGAGTGATTAAACCCACTCACACAATACTAATTTTTCCAATGTTAGTTAAATTGAAATCAAAAAATGATAAAATTTAATTGATTGCTGTTTGGAAATTTAAATTTACATTTAAATTGAAATTTATATTGGTATTTGATTAAATTGGCATTTAAATTAATATTGAAATTAATTGCTAGTTAAACACCGACAATAGATAACTAGTAACTGTTGTGATATGTTGGTTGATTTGGATGTTGATTGTTATTGAACGCCTATTGATTGATGATTGGATGCAGGTTGTTTATTTATTTTGACATATCTCTGTTAGTGCCCTATTTATTATTTGAAATCTTAAAAATTATCATTTGTAACGTTTGAAATGAACTAAGAAATAGGTTGAAATGATATATACCTATGTTACTTAATTATGGACTGAAAAGATATATATCCATCCATGTAATTAAAAATTGAAATAACTGATCACTTTGCCATAGGGTAGAAAATTATATATGGACATTGGATTTGGTTAAATTAAATGGTTTCAAAATCTTGATCTTTAAATTGGTTCAAATGATATCGTTTTATAGAAAATAAAATTTTGATTTATACGATTTAAATTATTTTCTAATTCGAGAATTAAAAGGTTGAAATTAATACTGTTTAAATAAAATTCTTTAAAGATTTTGTTTAAAATCCTAAAGGTGAAATTGACATATGATTTGAATTTATTGAAAGTGAATTATTCTAAAGGTTTAAATTTAATTTAAACTTTGAATTTACTTTAATTAAAATGGTTTAAATTAGTATTTCCAAGTTTGGACATGAAAGAGATTTAAACTAAATTGTTTCAAAATAAGAATGTGAATTGAAACTTTCGTCTTTAGGTAGAATCGGTTAAATTAAATTTGAAGTAAAAGTTGAAATCCTTTGGATTGAGGTTGATGTAAATCAAAATTTGAATATAAAGTTGACTTCAATTGGAAATCAAAAAATTCATTTCGTTGTGATTTGGAACATGAGTTCAAATTATTGTGAAAAAGAAACAGTTTTGAAACTAAACTATTTTTAATATGTTAACTCTTTTTAATTAACAAAACTATTTTCAATATATATACTTGTTTTAATTATCAAAACTGTTTTTCTTTAATATTCAAATTATTTTAATTACTCAAAACCATTTTCAATATTCAAACTGTTAGTAAATTGGGAATTATTTAGATTTAAATCATTGATTTAAATACGAATGCTTTGATATGAAGGTATAACCTATTTTGAATTCGAAATGATTTTTGAAGTAAATTCGATATTTTGATATGAAGTATGACTTGTTCTTGAAATTTAAAAGAACCAAACATTGTGAAAAATGACGTTTGGTTTTTATAGGGACCACGACCAAATCTTGGCATACTCTCTGTCGATATCGAAACCACTTTAACAACTGTGTACGCGATAGAAGATCCAAAATAAGATGGTTGGATTGGCGAATGTTTGCTAGATTTGAAGAAAGAGAACGATGATGGACAGACCCAAGAATTGTGTCACTTGGAAATGACTAAAACATGATGAACTGTCTTGACCACTGAGGCTAGCTAGCTCTAGCGGTCACACTTCTTCATGTTACCATCTTTTTAAAACTTGATTGGTGCGCACTTCGGATTTTGGAAGTATTGGACGCCGTGGGCCGTTAGGGGTTACCACGAGTCAGGCGACTTGAATTGGTAGTATCCTACCTTGGACATTGCTTCACGTGCCTTGTCATACTTTTATCCTTATACACAATCACTATGACTTTGTTTTGGTGTTATCTTATCACGGCGCCTCTCTGGCTACTGACGTTACTGGTGATGCTACTAAGGAAAACTGTAGGACAATGCTTAAGAATGTTTTAAGGAGGAACAATGTAAAACCTTAACGCTATTTTAATACTTTACTTTATTGATAGATACTACATATGTAACATTTCTTACTACATATAGATAGTTTAACGGATCCTTAGGAGATAGAAAATCCTGTAACATCTCTTAAGTTATTGCACTCACGTTTGTTCACTTGATAGGATATGGAAAATCCCGTAAACATCTCTGAAGCTATTACACTCATATTTTACTTGTTATTGATTTAACTTACATAAGAACTTTTAGTTCTGACTTGAGTGTTTTGCATTTTCATTACGCTCGAGTCAGCCTGAGTATTTCAGTGTTGAAGACATTATTCTTTGAAGATGAAGATGGAGTTTGCTAGATCGTATTTACTATTATTATTCCCCTACATTATTTTGTTATGTTTGTTGACTGTACTCTGATTATGTTGCAAAAATTGAAATCAAATGTAAATTATAAAACAACTTCATGAACTGTTTATTTGATTATTATATTTTGTCATTCCGCTGCGAAATTCTGTGTTCTATTTTCTTCTTTTCTTTTGTTTTCTTATTAAACCTCATTGATAATCTACCCTTTTGAATGACTCGAGTTAGACATTTGTGGTTTATTGTCGATTTATACCATCCAAAAAGGTGGTTCGTCGCACGCTAGATGTGTTTGATTCTTTTGAGGGGACAACCGCTAGGTTATTCGAATGGTCTCAAAAGTACTTTTATATGTTGATTGCATATTTCTTGAGTTTCTCTTATCGAACTTATGTCTGAATTATGATTTTATATTTTTATGGGTGCTCTTTCGTGTAGTTTGAGAAAGGCAGGTTTTATTTGATATTCTTTGGAGCTCGAGGAAATGAGTTGGATGCTTTCACCTACCATAGTATTCTTATTTTCGCTGCACTACTATTATGTGTATATATCGGTATTTGTGAGGACAAGCTATTATAACTGTCCTGGCTAATACGTACTTAGATTATAACTCTAAAATGCTGTCTATCCTAGAGTGATAGTTTGTATTGTTTTTTGATATTATATGTTATCGTTCTGTTGTGAGATTCTAATTTTTGTTCTCTTCTTTCTTGTTCATTTTTCTTTTCTTTCTATTTTACCTTAACAATTTGACTTTCTGGCACTTAAGTGCTCAGCATGAATGCCATGGATGTATTAATGTTGACATTCGTGGTTCGAAAAGGCAAATCGTTATAGAAATAGTTTGATTGATGTGAGTTACACTTACCTCTTTCTTTTTGGTTGTATATGCTAGAAATAGTCGTACATTTGTTAAATAAAGCGCCATATAAATCTACGCTTAATGCTCTACATGTATTATGGACTTGGAAGAAACCCCTCTTAACCACCTTAAGTTTTGGGGTTGTCCGACATTTGTTAAGAAAATAAATCCCAAAAATCTAGAGGAAAGATATATCTTTTGTAATTTTATGAGGTATCCAAGAAATTATCATGGATACATATATTATCATACTGAGGAGAAAAAGGTTTTTGTTTCTAGTCATGTTGCATTTTTGGAAAATGTAACGACCCAGAAATTTTGATCCCGAAAATTCCAGATAGTTAGGAAAAAGAAGAAAGAGATAGAAGAATAAGAAGAAACATCACCACAAAGATTCTCACATTCGCAGCGGATGAAAATATAATATCAAATAATAACAGTTATACAAAGGAATTCTGTATCTGTCAAAATACCTTTATAATACATCAGAGTTACACATATATACAGACACTGGATATACACAATCATCATGTCTTAGATATACAACAGTATAATACAGCGGAAACACTCCATATGTTCTTGCCATCCAGCTCGCCTCCTGAGCTCCAGAACGACCTTACCTGAAAATCTGTAATACTCGGTCTGACCCGAGTATTACATCAAAGTAACACCCAAGTCAGGCTAGAAACCAGCGTGAGTAAACCCATTTAACATGGAATACAAAGCATACAACTTATATAAAACCCGGGGTAACTCATATCAATTTACAAATTCACAATTGTTACAGACATCGCTTATTTCACACATCACTTTTCCAAGTACCAAAAATTAGGTTAAATAGTCCAATTCACTTAAATCATTTCATTCCAGCCTATTGATTTCACATATCAATCTACAAAAATTTGAAGTGGTTTCGAGTATTTTCCAATACCCGACCACGGTCTCATCGAGTCTCATGTCATCCTAACCCAAGTTATCCAAATGAAATGCAATTCAAACTTTAAATACAGGATGTCCCTTTACAAAACAATTCACCATTAATAGATAACACAATATCCTGTCCACCCAAACATATGGTACTACAAAACATTTCATATCAGAGATATCAACTCATTCAAGGCATCCAATACCATTCAATCATTCATAAGCAACTTGATCACTTCCGAAATAAATTAAATCACTTCTAATTGAATTACTAACCTCAATCACTTAGATTCCTTCACTTGACATTAACTAATTTCGAATCAATAAATTAATCATCCCTTAATTATCCATCTTAATTAATCACCCTGGATTAATTATCCTTCAATTACATTCAAGTAATTATCTTCGATTAATTTCACAAATTAATTATTCTTAACCAAAATCAATAATTAATCTTTAATTACTTCACAAATTAATTAATTATAATTAATTACATTAATCCTTAATTACTTGTATTAATTAATTTCTCATAAATCACTTATTATAGAATAATCTTAATTTATCAACCTTTAATTACATCATTAATTATATAAATTAATGATTTCTAATTACATTTTAATTTATCCTAATCGAAATTAATTACATTAAGTAATTAATCAATAATTAAACCACAAATATTAATCACTCTCAATTAATCTCAACCAATAATTAACTACCTATTTATTTACTTCATTAAATAAATTAATCACTCATTTATAAAGAAGTTTAAAGAATTTATAACCAAATTCATTTTTAAATTCAAATCAATTTAAAAATGCATTTTAACATTCAAGTTGTTAAAACAATTTAAATTCAAAAACTTTATTTGTTTAAAACTGCAATTCACTAAATTAAATTCCAGATTTAACTGTGATTTAAAACTTGTTTTAAATCTCTACTTTACAATTTAACTTCAGTTTTTAAAAATCACTTTTATTTCTTTCCAACTCATTCTTGTTTTTATTCTATAATTATTTCACTTCCAAAATTCGCCCTTATATTTCTTTTCAAAAATCCATTTTTGTATATTTCGATAACTTAGTGTATCGGAATATATTCATGCAAACCATAGTATCCAATATTCTAATTATCAATATAATTCATCATAGAATATCTATTAAACAATCTAAATAATTTTGAAGAATCCAGTTGGATTCCCCCAACTTGTTTCCCTGCATCAATAGATGTTAGCACAACATAAAATACCCATTCCACTTCGAGGTGGAATATCGTGGTATATGGGATTTATATAATATCATCCGCTATTATGCGGCGCATAGGGTCTCATCCGCTATATAATGCGGGAAATCAATCTCCAATACATACTACTGTATATAATATAGCACATCAAATCAATTCAACCATTCAACCAATTATTTAAATTTAACCATTTAAATTTAAATAGCAACCAGATGAGTGAGATTAACTCACCTTTGCTCCTTTATTTGCAATCCGTTTCCATTCCAGTTTGTTTTCCTTCATGTTTTCAGACCTTGTACAAACATTATGGGGTTTTATTAACATTTGAAATAATCAATTCATCATTCACCATTTAATAAAATATGATTAACTAATTTTATGTAAACCAATTTTTCTCAAAAATAAATCATATTTCTTTTCTATGAAACCCATATACTAAAATAATATCTATGTACATTTTAAATAAGCTATACAGATTCCAAACTTATTAAATAATTTTTCTTCAAGTATATATATTTGTGTGCTCAAATATGTCTTTATAAAAATTTTGTGTTCTATATCTTCTGTAAGGCGTACTAAATTATTGTGTGTGGTTTGGCCCTAAATAGGAACTGACCTTACTGTAATAATTTTTTTTCATTTTTCATTCTTTTTTTATTAACAACACAAATTCAAACATTTAATTTAATTTAATTAATCACAAACAATACCTGCAACCTCGAAAGAATCTCACCCGCCAAAGAAAACCCCCCCACCAGACACACTCGCGACCCGCTTCCGCGTTCACTCCAGCATGACGACCTTGCCTTCCCAGTGTTCGCGCGAGCCTCCGCACCTTCGCGAGAACCCAGTTGACAATGAGACTCCAACTTCTCGAACTCGACGTCATGCCGACAACTCTTCCTTCCAATGACCCTCACGAGCACACGGCGACTCTGATTTGCCACCACTACATCGAATCCCTAATCTCGATGCTCGGCCAAGGATTAATCATTGAAGGAGAGATCGATTTACTTCGTTGTTGGGAAACTTTGATTTGGGTTTTATTTTTATTTATTTGAAGAAGGGATTGGATTGAAGAGGGATTTGGTTTGAGTCTGCCAATTTAAACGAGAAGGGGAAACTCGGCCATTAAAGGAAGATTGGCTCGAGATATTATTTTTTCGTCAAATGTTCGACTATTTGAAATGAAAGGAACGTGATGTTTTAAAAAGAGGGAAGAATGCAAAAGAAGGCTACAGCGATTTGAGATGAAACAAAAAAAATCTCTGATGTGAAATAATTTCAACTGCAGTTGACTAATATAAATATTCAATTTAAATTCGAATTCAAACCGTTCCGATAAATGCAACTTAAAAACTTAACCTCCTATCGATGCGCGTCGTTAGGCGTTTATAATGTTAAACCCCTATTCCAAACGCAATGGAAAAGGTTTCGAATCCTAATTCGATCGTATGGAGAAGATAGCTTTTTGAACCAAGTTATTATATTAGATTTCGATTTAATTTTCAGCGCGTTTACTTATTGTACGGCCAAATGATCACTCCAAACACTACGAAAATTAAAATCCGATAATAATACAATATTACGGATCCAATGGAACTGGTTTCATCAAATTCCGAGACTGTGCCTCGGAATGCTATTTTTAAATTCAATTTAAACAATATATTTTCAAACTGAACAAAACACCTTTAAATTCAATTTTAACACTTTTACTATCTTTGGTATTATCAATATAAATTTTAAAAGCCTTCAAATTAATTTTTAACAAGCTTAAAACTGAAGATTCAATATTTCACCCAACTTTCAATTATTAAATTCAATAATTTAATTATCAAACAAATAGTAATGTTTGGAATTCAAGTTAAAATAAATCTTTCAAATATCTAAAATCAATTTGATATTCCAATTTCAAATGCTCAAAAATTCTGGGTCGTCACATTCCACTCCCTAAAAAGAATTTCGTCCCTGAAATTGCTAGTTAAGAAGAATGATTCAATACCATTACTATTTTCCAAAACTAAAAGTTTTTAACAACAACCCAACAATCTTTATAAAAGACACACTATCTGTAACGAGACGAATTTTGCCCGCTTGAAAATCGACATCCATACTTGTTATCGTATTCGAATGCCATAGATTCGACCGTTCAAATCCGATTCGCCGGAGCTTATAACAACATTAAGTAAATAACACAGCGGAATAAAAGAATAATACATTGATATATAGCTTTGATCCAATATCTGATACAACAGATGATCCAATAGATATCAATATACATCAGAGATATGATACAATAAATAGCAGCGGAAAAGAAAATAGATGACATCTAGCAGCGGAACAATATGACTCTAAGATAGTCTTCAAAAGAGAACTCCGAGAACTGCAACTCCATTTCCAAGAATCAATCCAGCAATAGCTCGAACTCCCAATAACGATGCACCAAGCATAAGCAAGACTGGTGTGGTCCAAAGACTGAACTAACTCCAGATAATCTACTACACCTAGCTATCTGAAAAACCCAACTCTAGACTGCTCGTGTAGAAAATAATGAGCACCCAGAGTTTAGGAAAGAAACAATAAACTCTGGATCAGTCGTGGGACTGGTGTGAGCAACAAAAACAGTTTATCTTTTAAAACATTCAACAAAAGATTTTCAAAGTCAATTCGCAATGCTTTTTAAAAATGAGACTACCATAAGACCTCCCGCTACACACACAATGCAAACACAGACTTGGAGGAGATTTCTTCTTATGTTAGTCAAAGATGCTTGATACGCATTAAAAAGAAACATTTGATATTATTACTAGTGCATAGTGTAGAACAAATCATTTCGAAAGTAGAATATAAATCTTAGCCAGCATAGGTACCATTATATTATGCCTGCTATAGCTACCTCCTGAGGAAGCAGGTTCTACAACTAAAACCGTACAAGATCGTATTGTTTCTTTGGATTTCCAATGAATGATCAGGCCAAGGAACTTCCCATTGCCACATGAGAATGCCTCTGGATGGACATCCCCGAGAACCAAACCGGATCTCTACCAACACAAGGCCGGGTTACCCCTAACTGAGTAACAACTGACCGAATATGCCATCCCCCGGTCCTTTGGGACCTTTCAACCGAGCGCTCGTAATCAATTCACACAATCATAACAAAGTGTTTTCAACATGAGTAAGTATCTGGGCTCCATACCATGATACCACCCTTTTCCAGAAGGAAATGCACACATCCTAAAGGGCGCTACCCCTCATAACCTTGCCGCATCTTTCCTGTTTTGACCATTCACGGGGTGTGAGGCTCGACGAAGTTTCGTCCACAAAAACATACTTTATACAAAAGCCATGCTTTGGGTCAACAAATGATCATAGAAATGATCACCAAGATAGACGATCAAACAAATGATCCTATCACAAATAATCAACACAATGATCATTTAACAGCAACACTCAGCATGTCACATTACCAAATTGGGAATATATCGCTGATAACCTTCAATTACATAACCTCTGAGCTCGTACGTCTCAGAGAAGGGTGTTAAGCTAAAAGAATAAATTCTTCGCCACCAACAGAAATATATTTGAAAGAAATCGGCTTTATATCTCAATTTGTAATGTCAGACATACAATCCATACAAGTCTGTTCCGGGCTCGAACAGAACCGAAGGCACTTATAAAGAAGCCCTTGCAATCCGGATATTCACAATCCCGATCGGATTTCCCATCACTTAGGGAGTCTCTATACCGTTGCAACTCAGTGCAGAGACAATCGATAGGTCATACTATCGTTCTTGCAAATACCCGGTCTTCAACACCGGTCTTCAAATGCTATCCATAACGACGTATCACATATTCGGAATGGGTTATACGACCCAAAGGTCCTTTCCCGGCTAACCCGAATAGTAAGCGCAACATTTAAAACATATGGATAAGGAATTTCAATTAAGTCACAACTTAATAGTCCAAAACTTTTCTTTCAAATGGTTTAAACAAATTACCATTTCAAATCTTTTAAACAAAAAGATTCATTTTCACAACCTTTAACGGTTTAAACAATTTTCACATTTTAATCTTTTAAAACAAAAGATTCATTCACAGATTTTCCAAATCAATTTTCATTTCGATTCGATTAACTCGTTAAATCTCTAAATCAAAGATTTAACTTATAGCCTTCAAAACAATTTCATTTCAATTTGATTTAAACAAATCATCAATTTAAATCTGTTAAAAATAAACAGATTTAATTCATAGCTTTCAAAAAGAATTCATTCATAACTTAGGAAAAATCATTTCTCCATTCAATCTTGAAATTCCCCTAATTAACTGGAATCTCAGTTCTTATCTAAAAGTGTTTATCATTTGAAAACAACAGTTTTCATTTTGGAAATCTGATTCATTTATATGAGTTGAAATCCTTGGGTTAAATTCAAATTCCCAAAGCCATACCTTTAAAATGGTTTAAATTCATACAAACATGTTTATAATATCTTTAACCATAATTTCCAATCATTGAATTCAATTCCAAATATCGAATTCAAATTTAAATTGAATTATTTAAATTTCAAAACTTAATCAAGTAAATTAAAATAAATTTTAACTTGAAATTTCATTTCAAAAGCTTTTCACATTTATTCCGATTCCATTTCCAAAACATTTGAATTTAAATATTCAACTTTAAAAATCATTTTAAAATCATTTTAAAATCTGTGACTTAATCGATTTCCTCGTGAAATCCATAATTGTGTGTGTATAAGTGTGGTCAAGGGGTTTAACACAATAGTGCAACATCATTCAATCATCACAGATCAAATACAACAATATATTCGATAAGCGATATAACTATAACGCTTATCTTTCATACACAGATTCGCAGATATATATATCACAAATAATAAACTATATCACAGATCACAACACAAATCAGGATAATCATAAAGCATCATATATCAGGGATATCAAACAGTTTAACATCCAATATAATCCAAGCATCCATAGGTAGGATTTATTCAATTATCTGATTAATTTAATTAGATAAATTTCCGTGAATAAATTTTCTAGTTATGGTAAATTGATAGTCAATTAATTTTAAAACATTTAATAAACTATCCTTTAATTAATCATTAATTACTCCTTAATTAATAATTATTCTTGATCACTTTTATTTAATAATTTGCCCTTGATAAATTAATTATTCTCAAATTAATTACTTAAATTAATTTATCACACTATCCTTAAATCAATTAATTTCTTAATCACTTGATTAAATCAACTTTAATTATTAATTAATATCCAATTAATAATTCTTAATTTACAAATTAATTAACTTAGTAAATCTTTAAACTTTAATTAAGTAATTAAACCTTTAATTATATTTCGTCGACTTTTAAATTATTAAATAATTGACCTTTGATTATACCATTTTCATTTATGATCTTTAATTAATTAATTAGCCCAAAATTGATTAATTTTTATTTAATTAATTACCCTTTTATTTATTCATTAATTGCTAAATTACTTTCGTAATCAATAAATTATTACTTCTAAATTAGAATTTAAACTAATTAACTCTTATTCTTTAATTAACTCAATTTAGTTAATTTTAACTTATTAATATTTTAATTAGCAATGACATCTCTTAATTACAATTTCCATTAGGTCTTAAATTTGTAATTAAAACCTTTGTCTTGTATTTATCTTGTATTTACCAAAACCTGTTTATATTTAATGATGTTAAAACCTTGCATTGAAACAAACCTAGGCAAAAACCTAGTTTACCCGTGTTGAACCCGAGTTTCCTGGCCTAATTCCCCGAGCTCCACCCCCTGTCACCTTCGTTTCTTCTTCTTCCTCTTTCTTTTCCAGTTTAGAGTTTAAATTTACTTAATTTTTTTTTATAAAACTAAACAACAGGAAGTACACTCGTAAACGCGAGTTCCTCCACGAAGCCAAGCCTGCATTTCTCGAGTTCAACTCGAGGCTTCCCATCTGCAACTCACTGATACCCTGACACGTGCACATGCACGTGAACCTCCGCCACCAATGATCGAGTCGCCACCCACCGCCAAGTCTCAGACCATCTCCACTTTCGATTTCAACCACCAAAATCTCAAAACTATTTCGAAATCAAAATCGAGCTCATCGGTTCCCACCAGAAACCCAATCATCTCCAGTAAATCGCC
Source organism: Allium cepa (assembly GCA_030765085.1). Lineage (NCBI taxonomy): Eukaryota > Viridiplantae > Streptophyta > Magnoliopsida > Asparagales > Amaryllidaceae > Allium > Allium cepa. The sequence goes on along the minus strand of CM060941.1, from coordinate 558,769,661 downwards.
TCGCATCCCCACGTCATGTCACTGGCGACTAAGTAACTCCGACCGAAGCAACTTCACCCACTCACGTCTCTCCTCCCACCGTCCGGTCAAGCTCGATCAACTAGTGGTGGAGGAAACGCTTCCTCCCCGTCCTTAACCAAAACAACTACTAAAACCCTAAAGCACCACCGCACCGTCGCCATCGCCATTTATAAATTCATTTTATATTTTTCTGGTGATGCCTGAGTCCTCCTCCCCCTCCAAGAACAACCCCGACCATTCCTATTGCATCGATCGTCAGAATTTGGACCGAACACCTTTTTCGTTCAACCCTTAAATTCTCGTACACCCCAGGCTTAAAAATCTTGAGAACTATATTAAAAATCATGATTTTTGATTACGAAACCGATTATATAAATGAATTAATAAATTATCCAAATTGAATTTGGCCATATTTTTGAATCTAACCGTGTTTTACCTTTCCCAGTAAACCATTCATTATTTTTTTTTCTTTGAAACTATTTTTAGGTTTGAATTCATACCTAAACTCACATCTTTGCTGTTGGAAACAAAGCCTAATAACAATCGAATGTTTAGATATTTAGTTTGGATCAGGGTGGGTGCTCTGAAACAAGAAGACAGAGGAGTATTTTATATTCACACAGACATTTTATAAATGCATACTTATATTAGATTCATATCCATGCTCATACCATATTTCAAAGCAACTTCCATCACAACATTTTTAGTAGCATCAGAGGTATAAACCGCATTTAAAAGGAAATGATACTCACTTCAAAAATAATGAGGGTGAAGTTTGCTCACAGTGTTGAGAAAAAAAGACAGAGCTTCATATTGAAACAGAGCCCTGGAAATGCAAGCTGAAACTTCATTCTTCCTCTTTTATTTCTGTTTTTTTTCTTTGTTGAATTGTTTGAACGAATGAACTAAAGTTTATGGATGTGTAAGTATATATGAAGATTGTTTACAGAGGAAAGGAGGTAGGTAAGTACAGTATATACTTTTTAACTTAAGTATTTATTTTATCTTACAAACAAGTTGTTTTGCATAATAGGCATGGCTTGGTATGCTTGCATTAAATGCATGAAGCATGTTACATAAATTACCATTGTACAATATCACTTTGTTTATTCCTTTGTTACGGCTGACATGATCAATATTTTAGTTGCTGAGATGATATTCTGCACTTGTTTTTATAAGCTACAGCCTACATACTTATCTTTTCTTTGCTTGTACTTTATATTTTTATTTGTTACTTTGTTTTAAATTATGTATGTAGTTAGTTTGTAGGTATTTTGCTTTGTTTATGTTCTTGCCTACTTTTCTTTAGCTCGGCTGATGGTGGGTTTGTTTGTATATGTTTACTTTATTTTTATTTATTTATTTTTTGTACAAATTTAATTTGTCTTGCATACTTTATAATATAAATGAATTCTATTCTTTATATGTTGTTATATTTTTAGATAAGGTGTTACTTCGTACTCATTTTATAGTTTAATTCATTTTATATTTAACTTATACTTTGGAATATGAATAAATTTCTATTGTTAACTTAAAATATTATTTTACTTGTTTTGTAATATGAATGACATTAAATGTTATTATATTTTGTTCAACGTGTTTAATTTATATTTTATAATTCATCTTGTATGGATTTATTTACACTTCTAACTTAAATATTTCATTGACTTGTATGTCTTGTTATACATAGATTTATATTTTATAAATATACTTTGTTTGTAGTTCATATTTCCTATATATTAAATTCAAATTTACTTAAACATTTATTTCTTATTTTATTTCAAATCCAATATATACAAACATTTCAATTTCATACGACTTAATATTTTTTCTATTTGAATCGGGGAAACTCGCTGCCCTTTATAATCAATTCTACAAATTTTTATTCAAAATTTCATTTAATTATCAATTTAAATTAAATTAAAATCTAGGGTCGTTACACTATCCATCTTACTAACTTTCCAAAACCCTCCATAGTTTCCAACAACATTATTTAGTCTACTTATTCAAATTTAAATTTAAATCCAAATTTAAATTATCAAAACTTTCTCAAAAAAATTCTAACTCTCTAAATTTTTGAAATTTTTCGCCAGCGTCTCCTTTGCGCGGCTAGCTCGGTATAACTACAAAATGCCTCTATGAACCTCCAAATTCCAAAAAAAATACAAAAAGCCAAGTGGCTAGATCAAAAACCCAATCAAATTTCATATAGAAATTTAAACACATACCTTTGTCGAGAAAATTTCAATTATCATCTGAAATCAAAAATCCCAATTTTCTTTTGCTTTATAATATCTGTATATCCAATTTAACCATATCCAACTACAGATTCTAATACCATTTTATACACTTCTTTACAAAATTTTAATATTTATTTTCACTTCGCCACTTTAGTTTATATCTATTTCTATTCAAATCAGTTCTTCCATTTTCATATGAATTCAATTTATCTTCAACTCTGAATATTGAGTTTTATCTTCCATTTATAACCGATTCATATCATTATTCTAAATTAGTTTCATCCACTAATTTATGTCAATTTCCAATTTGAAATCGTTTTGTCGCTAACAAAAATTTTCCCAAAAATTTTTCTAACTCCCAAAATTTTCGAAAAATTTGGGCAGAGTCTCCTTTGTATGGAAGAGCTTTTGCAATTTGACAAGAGATAAAAATATATATACATCGACCCACACGGTTGGAAAAACAAAAACAGTTCATATTTCCTATTTTCATTGCGTAAGCGTACCTTATTTAGCATTTTAAGCAAGCAGCTTATTGATTTAGCAATTAGCGCGTCCAAATCCAGCCAAACGGCCTTCAGGTACCTGTACTTACTCAACTTAAATATGTAAGTGCTAAAATCATGTAACTTAACAACATTTTACATATTTAACTAGTAAACATACGAGTTTCTATAAGCAATGCAGGTTAAACAATATTTATAAGCAACTTATAGGGTTACAACATTAATTTTAATTGTTTACAACCAATTCGTATACAACTTTATTCAATTTAAATGTTTTATAACTCAATTGTTTACATTCAATTCATTTTTAAGCAAAACAAACTCATATTCACTTCAACTGATCTTAAAACCAATTTACTTAGTCTTTATCAACTCATAGAATTTTAATTACCTTTGTTTACGTCAAATGACAATTCATTCTATGCAATTTGTATCCATATGAATAAATAATTACTTAAGTTTTGTAATCAATTTAAATTGATTCTGACTCAATTTATATTTAATTCCTTCCATTTTAATTCATTCACATCCATTTTATTTAGCTCGACACATTCCATGCTTGTATGCTACTAACCATTCCCGAATTAATTCAACCCAAGCTTTTATTTAATGGACTTCCATTCTTACTCGAAGTCGAGCTTCTAATTATTTTTAACTTAAGTTAATTTACTTTAATTTATTCCAACCTCAAAACTTAAGCTCACTTCATTTGCAAATAAATTTTCTTTTTCACTTTAACTTGATTCTATTTCAATCAAATCTCATTTCAATCTACCAATTTATTAGATTAATTCTTTTGTTTCGTTCATTACAAATTTTAATTTCCAAATTCAATTGATAATTATCCACTTACAATATGCAATGAATATTTTTCATACTCAAGTTCTATTTCGATCATTTAATTCACAAACATATTTTATTAACTCACAATTCAACTTTTATTTAACCAATTTAAGCTTCCATTAACATACTCACTTAACCAATTTATTTAGCTAACTAGCTTACTCCTTTATTTTGAAATTTTAGAAATACATTTAAATTCACATAATACTATTAAAATAGCTTTTTTCAAAAATACTTCTTATAACTCGATGTCTCAACCAGTCCATCCTTGTTCTCACAGAAATTCGGTCATACGTTGATCAGGCGTAGAACTAAAAATCTATAAGTACTTGGTAAACCCATTTCAACACCTAGTGAATATACTTGGGAAAATAATTTAATTGACAATATAGAAAACAGTTTTTGAAAATAGAGGAAATATCTTTGGTGAGAATGCTCTGGAAATCATCACCCCCATCCATGGTCGCAGTTACATCCTGGGTTACGTTGTCATCGCAGCAAAAGTCCACGTAACCGTTGGCACTCCGCGCCCCTCGATTACGCCATGGAACCCACAACAGATTGCAGTTACATTCCAGGGTTACGTTGCCATCGCAGCAAAAGTCCATGTAACTGTAGGCATCGGCGCCCTCGATTTTCGCACTCAAAAATGAAACTTCTCCACTCCTACATAGGTCGCAGTCTACAGATATAAAATCAAACGCAGACTGTTGGCTCTCCACGGCGCACACGACTTTCGCTATGTTACCATGGGTCGCAGTCTACCGATATAAAATCAAACGCAGACTGTTGGCTCTCAGCAGCACACACAACTTTCGCTATGGTATGTAGTAGATTGCAGTGACATTGAGTTACACTATCGTCACAGCATAACCCAAATGCCTCTGTAGGCATTAGCGCCCTCGACTTTCGCTACATACCACTCATAATCCTCAGGAACTAGTTTTGTCCGGACTCCTCACAGGATCAACTTTAGAACCCCCCCTTAGGGTTCAAGGCAGTACCACCCTGTGGCACTCCTGAGAAGTTCATTTCAAGGGAGCGTCTTTTTCCCTAGAGCCATTATCAAAACACTTTATACTATACACATATAGTATCTTCCAAATCATACACCTAGTATGAATCTCATATAAATCTCCTTTTCTCAAAATCGATTATCCCAAAATCGATAATTCTCAAACTAGGCTTTTCAAATTCCAATATTGACTTTACCCAAAATCAAAAGCCTTTCCAAATCCCTCTTTCCCAAAATCCTCATAAGATCCTTTATATATATATATATATTTAAAACTTTGGATCATTTCAAACTTGTATAAAACTGCTTTTATACTTCAAACACCTTCAAAATCCTTTTGTTCCAGCAATAGATTCAACAAGGGGAGGTTTATCTTATATAACAAAGATATATAACTTTGTTTATTCAAAATCAAATATTTAAATTTGATTACTCTTTTTTATAAAGTTGTTTCCATCTTGCTTATCATCATAAAAATATCCCATTTTCACTTTTATCCATTGTATATTTCACAAAGTATACTTTCATTTCAAAAGAAATCATTTCACATTTCTTATTCACAAATTTTCAATATCAATTTCATTCAAATCCGTACAATGTACACTTATCATCCGTACGCCATACCAATCTGATCGCTCACTCGATCACACAATTTCACTTCCGAATTAGTATCGTCCACCCAACTTCCTAGTGCGGGCTCAGATCTGATTTCTTGATCAAAAACCGTCATTCTCCTTGCATAGCCTAACTATGATAGAGAATATCCAGAACCAATCAACAATCCATATCCAGGTTTTCCATCGTAAATCGAGTGAAAATCCCAACTCGGATCGATATAACTATCTCGAAATTATGTGCTCGAAGCTGGATGAAATCACCATGCGAATAGAATAATATACGTACAACCTACGTATTTATCTTCATTGATTATCAGCTAAATCAATTTTTCTTTCTATTCACATTTCCTTTAATTTCTATCCACATAACCGCAATTGTTTCAATTCCATTGGATTATCACTTTAATCCTTATCCCAAATGAATACTCAATCATAAACAGTTTGAACTTTGTCCAGCGTAAATTCAGAAAATAGCTTGAAAAGTTCAAAATAGATAAATCGTTGAAAAATAATTATTAGTTTGTAACATAGCTATAAAATAGTTAAGTAATTGTAAAATAGTTGGAAAATATTTATAGAAATTTTAAATAATTGCAAAATAGTTGTAAAATAGTAATTAATTTATAAAATAGTTGAAAAATAGTAATTAGTTTATAAAACAGTTGAAAATTTGTTAAATAGTTCCAAAAATAATAGTACATAGTAAATAGCTTGGAAAAATAGATTTATATTAAAACAATTTATTCTGAAAACAATCCAGAGCCAAACTATTCAATTTTCAAATCTCCATTCTCATCAATTTAATTTAAATTTCCACTTCCATTTAAACTGACTAAATTCCAATTTAAATAACTTCAATTTCCATTGAAATTGATTTAACCCCAATTCAAGTTGAATTAATCTTGATTTTTTTCCAAATTCAACTCAAATTCCATTTGATTTTAAACCTATTCAACTTTAATTACAATTCCAAATCATTCCAATCAATTTGGACTAACACTTCAACTTCAAATCGTTTCAATTCAATCCAATTCAGATTTTACATTTAAAATTTTAAACTTATACATCTTCCATCACAAATCCAATTAATTCAAATCAGATTCAATTTGAATGAATTCAATTTGAATTTCAAATTTAAACCATCCTGAATTGTATAAATTCGAGTTAAATTTTTAAATGTTGATTTAATCCTTTAAATCAAATCAACTTATCTCTTTAAACCATTTTTTTCTGAATCCATTTCAAACCTATCTTCATTTAATTTTAATTTGGTTGAATTTCTATTACCACTTAATTCTCATTATTAAAATTTTCAAATAATATAACAACCAATTACCTTAATATTTATTAGAAAGAAATATTGCTTTATATATCAAAATATATTCTTATAAAAAATCATTTAAAACCTTTATATAAGAAAATAACAAGTACGCGCTCATACACACACACACACACTCAACTCATTCTAGAGTACCATTGACCCTATCCTCAATGAGTAATCCCACCAGAGCCAAGGTTCTCGCTTAACCTTCAGCTCTGATACCAACTGTAACGACCCGGAATTTTTGATCCCGAAAATTCCAGATAGTTAGGAAAAAGAAGAAAGAGATAGAAAAATAAGAAGAAACATCACCACAAAGATTCTCACATTCGAAGCGGATGAAAATATAATATCAAATAATAACAGTTATACAAAGGAATTATGTATCTGTCAAAATATCTTTATAATACATCAGAGTTACACATATATACAGACACTGGATATACACAATCATCATGTCTCAGATATACAACAATATAATACAGCGGAAACATCCATATGTTCTTGTCATCCAGCTCGCCTCCTGAGCTCCAGAACGACCTTACCTGAAAATCTGTAATACTCGGTCTGACCCGAGCATTACATCAAAGTAACACCCAAGTCAGGCTGGAAACCAGCATGAGTAAACCCATCTAACATGGAATACAAAGCATACAACTTATATAAAATCGGGGTAACTCGTATCAATTTACAAATTCACAATTTGTTATAGACATCACTTATTTCACGCATCACTTTTTCAAGTACCAAAATTTAGGTTAAATAGTCCAATTCACTTAAATCATTTCATTCTATCCTATTGATTTCATATATCAATCTATAAAAATTCGAAGTGGTTTCGGAAATTTTCCAATAACCAACCCCGGTCTCTTCGAGTCTTATGTCATCCTAACCCAAGTTATCCAAATGAAATACACTTCAAACTTTAAATACAGGATGTCCCATTACACAACTATTCACCATTAATATATAACACAATATCGTGCCCGCCCAAACATATGGTACTACAAAACATTTCATATCAGAGATATCAACAATTCAAGGCATCCAATACCATTCAATCATCCATAAGCAACTTGATCACTTCCAAAATAAATTAAATCACATCTAATCGAATTACTAACCTCAATCGCTTAGATTCCTTCACTTGAAATTAATTAATTTCAAATTAATAAATTAATCATCCCTTAATTATCCACCTTAATTAATCACCTAGATTAATTGTCCTTCAATTACATTCAAGTAATTATCTTTGATTAATTTAACAAATTAATTTTCCTTAACCAAAATCAATAGTTAATCTTTAATAACTTCATAAATTAATTAACTACAATTAATTACATTAATCTAATTACTAATATTAATTAATTTCTCATAAATCACTTATTATTGAATAATCTTAATTTATCAACCTTTAATTACATCATTAATTATATAAATTAATGATTTCTAATTACATTTTAATTTATCCTAATCAAAATTAATTACGTTAAGTAATTAATCAATAATTAAACCACAAATATTAATCACTCTTGATTAATCTCAACCAATAATTAACTACCTATTTATTTACTTCATTAAATAAATAAATTACTCGTTTTATAAAGAAGTTTTGAAGGAATTTATAACCAAATTCATTTTTAAATCCAAATCAATTTAAAAATGTACATTAACATTCAAGTTGTTAAAACAATTTAAATTTAAAAACTTTATTTGTTTAAAACTGCGATTCACTAACTTGGATTCCAGATATAATTTTGATTTAAAACTTGTTTTAAATCTCTACTTTATAATTTAACTTCAGTTTTAAATATCACTTTTATTTCTTGCCAATTCATTCTTATTTTTATTCTATAATTATTTCACTTCCAAAATTCACCCTTATATTTCTTTTCAAAAATCCAATTTTATATATTTCGATCTTAGTGTATCAGAATATATTCAAGCAAACATAGTATCCAATATGCCAATTATCAATATAATTCATCACAGAATATCAAGTATTCATAACACAGAATATTAAACAATCTAAATAATTTTGAGGAATCCAGTTGGATCCCTCCAACCTGTTTCCCTGCATCCACAGATGTTAGCACAAAATAAAATACCAATTGCACTTCGAGGTGGAATATTGCGGTATATGGGATTTATATAATATCATCCGCTATTATGCGGCGCATAGGGTCTCATCCGCTATATAATGGCGGAAATCAATCACCCCAATATATACTATATACTACTATATATAATATAGCACATCAAATAAATTCAACCAATTATTTAAATTTAACCATTTAAATTTAAATAGCAACCGGATGAGTGAGATTAACTCACCTTTGGTCTTTTATTTGCAGTCTGTTTCCATTCCAGTTTGTTTTCCTTCATGTTTTCAGACCTTGTACAAACATTATGGGATTTTATTAACATTTGAAGTAATCAAATCATTATTTACCATTTAATAAATTTTGATTAACTAATTTTATGTAAACCAATTTTTCTCAAAAATAAATCATATTTCTTTTCTATGAAACCCATATACTAAAATAATATCTATGTACATTTTAAATAAGCAATACAGATTCCAAACCTTATTAAACAATTTTTCTTCAAGTATATATATATATATATATATATATATATATATGTGCTCAAATATGTCTTTATAAAAATTTTGTTTTCTATATCTTCTGTAAGGTGTACTAAATTATTGTGTGTGGTTTGGCCCTAAATAGGAACTGACCTTACTATAATAATATATTTTCTCATTTTTCATTCATTTTTTATTAACAACACAAATTCAAACATTTAATTTAATTGAATTAATCACAAACAATACCTGCAACCTCGAAAGAATCTCATCCGCCAAAGAAACCCCCCCACCAGACACACTCGCGACCCGCCTCCGCGTCCACTCCAGCATCACGACCTTGCCTTCCGAGTGTTTGCGCGAGCCTCCGCACCTTCGCGAGAACCCAGTTGACAATGCGACTCCAACTTCTCGAACTCGACGTCATGCTGACAACTCTTCCTTTCAACGACCCTCACGAGTACACAACGACTCTGATTCGCCACCACTACATCGAAGCCCTAATCTCGATGCTCGGCCAAGGATTAATCATTGAAGGAGAGATCGATTTACTTCGTTGTCGGGAAACTTCGATTTGGGTTTTATTTTTATTTTTATTTATTTGAAGAAGGGATTGGATTGAGGAGGAATTTGATTTGAGTCTTCCAATTTAAACGAGAAGGGGAAACTCGGCCATTAAAGGAAGATAGGCTCGAGATTTTTTTTTTCGTGAAATGTTCGGCTGTTTGAAATGAAAGGAACGTGATGTTTTGAAAAGAGGGAAGCATACAAAAGAAGGCTACAGTGATTTGAGGTGAAACAAAAAAAAGATCTGATGTGAAATAATTTCAACTGTAGTTGACTAATATAAATATTTAATTTAAGTTCAAATTCAAACCGTTCCGGTAAATGCAACTTAAAAATTTAACCTCCTATCGAGGCGTGTCGCTAGGCGTTTATAATGTTAAACCCCTATTCTAAACGCAATAGAAAAGGTTTCGAATCCTAATTCGATCGTATGAAGAAGATAGCTTTTTGAACCCAGTTATTATATTAGATTTCGATTTAATTTTCAGCGCGTTTACTTATCGTACGACCAAATGATCATTCCAAACACTACGAAAATTAAAATCCTATAATTTACAATATTACGGATCCAATGGAACTGGTTTCATCGAATTCCGAGACTGTGCCTCGGAAGGCTATTTTTAAATTCAATTTAAACGATATATTTTTAAATTCAATTTTAACACTTTTATTATGTTCGGTATTATCAATATAAATTTTAAAAGCCTTCAAATTAATTTTTAACAAGCTTAAAACCGAAGATTCAATATTTCACCCAACTTTCAATTATTAAATTCAATAATTTAATTATCAAATAAATAGTAATGTTTGGAATTCAAGTTAAAATAAATCTTTCAAATATCTAAAATCAATTAGATATTCCAATTTCAAATGCTCAAAAATTCTGGGTCGTCACAGAAAGGAATTTCTCTAGTGAGAAATTAGTGGTAGCAAGGTAGATTTGGATAAGATCTAGAAAACTTCTGTAGATACCCAATACACAAATAATAATTCATCACTCATGGAAAATATACAAACTATAAAAGGTCTAATATGGAATTTTGGGCGCTATAGAGACACTATGGGTTTCTCATTAAGGACGAGAATGTGGATTGCATCATTCATCATGCTGACCTCCTTACGTATTGGCATGCCTTAGACAGTAAACACTCTACCTTAAGGCTTGATGCGATTAAATGGAAAATGGATTCCATGTACAAGAACTAAGTTTGGACTTTGGAAAGAGTACTTGAAGTATAATAGCCATTGAATATAGATGGATCTTTAAGAAAAAAGGATCAGTGTAGATGAAAATGTTAAGATCTACAAAGCAAGGTTGGTCATGAAAGGTTTCCACTAAATTCAAGTTGTTGATTACGATGAAACATTTTTGCCTATTGCTATGCATAAATCCATTCAGATTCTACTTGTAGTCATCACACACTCTTAATTTGGAAAATGGATGTTAAATTGACTTTTCTAATTTGTGATTTAGAAGAGACAAATTATATGTCTCTACTAGAGGGTTTCATGGTCAGTGATAGCGGCGATAAGGCATATAGACTCTTACAATCGATTTATGGTCTTAAGCAAGCATTTCAAAATTAAAAAAAGTCCTTTGACAATCTATCAGACAGTTGGTTTTAGTCAAAACACGGAGGAAGCATAAGTATACAAGAAGGAGCAAAACAATGCTATAACATTTCTAGTATTATACATTAGTGATTTGCTACTGATTGGTACCAATATTACAATCAGTAAATGCTTGGCTATCTAATAGCATCTCGATGAAGGATCTAGGTGAAGCATCCTATATGCTAGGTATAAAGATCCATAAAGATAGATATGAAAGGATGTTGGGACTATCCTAATCTATATACATCAATACCAAACTAAGACTATTTAACATGGAAAATTCCAAGTGCTAAAATGTTCCAGTACGACACGAAATTGGCCTTTCTAAGAAACATTCCCCGTTTACGGGTGTGGACAGTCGATGCATGAGTTGGATCCCTTATGCATTGATAATTTGATTGATCATGTATGCCATGTTGTGTATTAGGCTAGACGACGCTTTTTCACCGGGTGTGATAAACCTATATCAATCTAATCCGAGTAAAACATTGGCCGACTATTAAGGTCTTCCTAAAGTAGTTGAGAAATACTAAGGATTTTTTTTCTAGTTTATGAAAGCAACAAAATCCATATAAAGGGGTATTCTTCTTACTCAAGTCTTCAGAGTGGTATTGATGATAGTAAGTCGGTCTCGAAGTTTTTCTTTACTTTCAACAGAGGAGCGATTATTTGAAAAAGTTTTGAACTAGAAATTGTGACTGCTTCAACCATGGAGGCCGAGTATACCACCTTGAATGATAGCACAAAAGAAGTAATGTGGATGAAAAATTCATTGAGATGCTAGGTGTGATCTTAAGAATTGAAGGTCTGATGCTCATGTTTTGTGATAATAATGTGATAATCATAATTGCATAGGAATAACCAGCTCATAAGAAGTTGAGACATATCCTCCACAAATCCTACATGATAAGGCATTTTACCAATGAAGGAGTTATTGTGATCATGCAAATAGATTTAGCATTTCATATCCATTCACTATAGCACTCTCTTGGTCTGTTTTAGGAAATTGAATTAAAGGCATGGGATGAAGCTCCATAATTGGCTTAAATTATAGGAGAGAGATTTATATAAATGAGGGAGTGCCCTAGGGACAATTATGTAATTATGTAATTTTAATTCTATAAATAATCTTATTCGAAATAAAGTATGTTTTTGGTTCTTTTTTTACATGTGTTTTTATTCTGTCATATAAGTAATGAATTAATAACATTAATCATATATCAGTAGAAAAACCTTAGAAGTAGTGCCTTATCGATTACAGTTACAAAAAAGATATCGATACGTCTGTCAATACTGGTATACATAAAGCTTTCCATATAATGGATGATAATTTACTCATAACCATTGGAGGCACCAAAGGGTTCCATAGATTGTTTGAAATGTTCATAAAATGACTTGATGAAAGTCTTCAATATGTTATAATAACTAATTCAAAATAGAAGATTTTATGGTAATAATGTAAAATAGTCTTCTAGCCATATGGCTTAGCGACCATGTTACGGCCATAGTTGGGTACATGTTGAACTACTCGAAGTAAAACATGACTAAAGAGAGATTCGTCTCCTTCGTTAGAGAAGGTTAATATCACCGTAATTGGTATATGGCTTAAAAGTCAAAATATTTGACCAAAGTAAAATAGTTAATCGATAAATGTTATCGGATTGAACCAAGGATTTTGAAAATTTTTAGGCAAATAATATGGATATTAATAAATCTTTTGACCATATATCAAACCCTAGATATGTAACATCCCATAATTTCTGTTTAGTAATTAATTGTGATTAATTATTTAATTGAAGATTAAGCAAACTAATGACTTAAATATTAATTTTTAAAGATGAATGAACTAGGACTCGAAACCCATTCCATTGAGTTTGTAATGTTGTTTATATATAAAATGCATATTAAGTTTGTTCAAATTAGACGAAGTACGTAAAATGGGAAGAAAGGAGACATTAGAGGCAAAATGGTCATTTAACCAGAACTGTATTATACAATTCTAAAACAAGCATCCTTCCTCTTCTTCTCTTCATTCTGTCTTCCACTTTAATTTTTTCAAAAAAGAAATTCAAGCTTTCTTAGTTCAAATCACCATAATTTCTACAAATCTCAAATAAAATCACTAAATTTAATTTAGAAGATTATCTACAAATCTATACCATCAAGTTTGCATTTTGGAGAAGACTGAGTCCATATTTCAGAAATGAAAGGAAGGCTTCAAAATTGGGTTTCATTGAGCTAGGATTTCTGGAACTTCTGTTGAGTAGGATATATTCTATATACTCTATGATCACCACATATGAAAATCATGATTTGATGATAATATTGGTTAGGGCTTGTAATAAACTAGATTTGGGATATTAAAGATGATAATCTTGTTGAATTAATGTTTTAAAGTATAAATTCTATGAATTGATGTGTTAGGAACTGAATGTTATTTGATATGAATGTGTAGTTAAGTATTGGTACAACGGCTGGTAGGATTAATAGAACTGTATTGAATAGTAGTTGAATTTGTCATTAAACGATGGAGCAAAGATGGTTTCTTGAGTTGTTAAATGGTTTATAAGCATTCAAGTTCTAGAATGATTCGTCGAATTACCATATAGTGGTGTTTGTCTCATGATGTATCATGGAAGAGGTGAACTCGAGTAATGGGAGTAGTGGACATCGTAAGGTTGCGAAGTGGTGAGACTCAATGTCACGGCAAAGAAAGCCGCGATGATAGATGAGTGGAGTTTAAATGGTGGGATGAATTTCCCTATGTAAAATGTTCCTGTCTAGGTTTATCATCGAATCCCTACATGTGACCAGTCGACTTATAGGGTGGTCATCAGTCGACTAATTAAGGGGAGAAAAATGTGATTTGAAATAGAAAAGAAATAGGCCATTTCAGACTTATAACAGTCAACCGATCATACTTAACCAATGGACTGATGAGAAGGAGAGTTAACTGGTTGGAGTTGCCTTGTTGACTATTTGACCTTAGCAAAATTTGGCAAAATTTGATTGGTCGAATGACAAAATATGATCAATCAACCGATGAGCTGTTATTGGGGATTTATGGGGTTATTCTTTGAGGCGAGATGAACTTTAAGATGCGATATCTTTCACATACGAGGTCAGATTGAGATGTAGGTTAGACCACTATTCATTATTTTTGGAAGACTACGATCCATGGTGTTTTGGTAAGTTCTAGACTACTATGATTTCAGGGCTCATGCGAGACTCACTTCATCAAGTATTCTGAAATTATGGCTTTCGAGATTGATAGGAATGGTGTATCAGAGATTTTGAATGAAATGAGGGTCACTCATGATGTTGGTGATGCATTTTGATTTATACGGTAACTTTTATAGAGTCGTCCGATGGTTTTGAGACGTGATGACTAGTGTATTTTGATATACGATTCCATACGATGTTACGTATATGGAGCGTGTCTGTACTTCTTAGTTTTGACCTCGAGGTTAGATATTGATTGACTATGGGTATTGGTCTTATCTTAGTGACATATCTAGTATTGGTCTTAGATTAGTGACCATAAATAGTATTGGTCTTATTTTAGTGACCATATGGAGTATTGGACTTACATTAGTGACCATACACGTTATTGGTCCTACATTAGTGACCTTACACTTTAGGGATTGGTAGTTTCGATCTTATATTAGGAATCGTATTTGTCGGGTTTCGGCCTTATAGTGAGACCCGTAGGTCTTTAGCCTTATTAGTGGCGTTTGATTATGAATGATACCGTGACATTTTGTATATGATATTTCATCGTATAGTGTAGCACAATAGTAGAAATTGTTAGGCCCAGCCCATTTTTGCATTGGGTGAAATGGATAAATTTTAAAAAATTTCCCATTCATATCTTAATGGGTCCATGAAATATATTAACTAGCATTTGGTCCAATCTATTAAATAAAACCATATGTTATCTTCAAAATCCATGCATATTTAATTAATCATATTAATTAAATTTATTTATTATTTATTTAAATAAATCTAATATATTCATACAATATATGATAACGTAGTAATAAACGAGCATGTGTATAACTATATATAAATAGACATACTCACATACAGATATTAGGATTTGTATCTATTGTGTATACATATGATAAAAATATATGCATACTAGGAAATTAAATGCCCGAGTATATACATATGTTTGAATATACTATATATATGGTGTGTATACACACATTCACATTACCATATATAGTTTAGATATATATGGATGTATGTTATATATAGTCGTGTTACTATAAAATCAACTTTATGTATAATATGTTAATATTTCCAAATTCTAAATCAAATAATCTTCTTCTGGTGATCCTAGAGGTTTTCATGAATGGATATAACATTTCGAATCTCAAATTGATCCTAAAGACGTTCATGAATCCCTCTTGCATTATTACATAAGCACTTTCAACCATACCTCCACAGTACCCATTCAATTAAGTTCTATTTTAGAAACTAATCTCCCATTTATAAATAGTCTAGAAGCATATGCCTTAATTAGCAGGGTTACTGATAGTGAAATCAAAATAGCAGTTTTTAGTTTAAACTAATCTAGTACGGGTTGTCCTAATGGATTTAATGCTCATTTTCAAAACACTTCTAGAATATCATTGTTCTTACTTTTATCAAAGCCATGCATAACTTTTTCAATACCAACAAACTATTATGAGGTGTTAACTCAAAAAATTTAGTAATGAATCCAAAAATTGAAAATCCCACTTCTGTCACAGATTTTAGGCCAATACCTTGTTGCTCTATTATATGCAAAAATATCACTAAGATAATAACGACCAGATTAAAACCAGGTCTTGCAAGAATAATCTCTCTAAAATAAACAAATTTTCTACTTGAAAGAAACATAATAGACAATATACTACTAACTCATGAGCTAATTAGAGGTTACATGAACAAGAACATCTCTCCAAGATGCACGATGAAACTAGATATCTAAAAGGCTTTTGACAGTTTGCACTGGAATTCTGTCATTGCAATATTAATGAAAATGAAATTCCTTGATCCCTTTATTGCTTGGATTCATATTTGCATTCTACACCTAGATATTCTCAAATGCTTAATGAGAAAATATCAGTTTATGTTGAAAATGTAAGAGTATCGGCAGAGTAATAAGACATTCAATATTATATCAGGCAAAGCGATTAGGTTAGGCAGACTGTTGGGCCAGTTTGTATTAAGCCCAAATCGTGTAATATTTTTTATCAACTGTTATAAATACAAACATCAACTCTCGCATTATCACAATGAAGTATCAATAAAATCAATAGCATTCTTACATCAGAAATTCAATCTAACATTCTCTGAAAATATATTCAAAAATCAACTGAAAATCAAATATGGCACCAAAGCTTCAGCCTAACGGCACAACTATAGCTTGAATATCATCAGAATTATCATCACTTGATAATTCATGAGTTTAAAGAATCTCATCAGCAAAATTTCATCATTTGAGATTAGGAATTTGAAAGTGCTTATTTAGAGGGAAGAAAGTGCCCTGCCTAAGCATCTTACAAATACTAGCTGTATCCGACTTCCACTCAAGTAAGCAAAATTAAATTCAAATTCAAGAAAATCATCATAAACTCATCAAAACATTAAAGAATTGTTTTGCCTGAAAACCCCATCATCAAAAACCAATCATCTGGGTTAGTGGCTGCACATGCCTGATTCTTGAAGTTTTTCTGTTCAATTCTTGATTATCTTGGACCCACAGAAGCAATTCTTGCATTAGAGTTGTCTTCATTTTTTTTATTTCCCTTCAGATTCTGAAACTGCGTTATGGCCAATAGCTCTGCAACATCAGCATCCTCTGACTTTGATCAAATAACAACCGAGAATCTCATTAAAACCATCATTAGCCTATAGAGTCAATTGATTACAACCCATTTAGAAGAAGATAATTATCTTCTTTGGAAAGTACAGGTTGAAACAGCTGTCAGAGGCTATAGACTTGAAGATTTCCTTACTGGCACTTTTACAATTCCACCAAGATTCATCACTAATAAAGAAAACAAAACTGTCAATAAACAAGAATTTATAAAGTATCAAAGACAAGACAGTCTAATTTGTTTATGGTTACTATCATTGATAAGTGTTAAATTGTTGCCACAAGTTATTGACGTAAAATAGAAAATGTAGTTTGGTTAACAGTTAAAAGGATCTTTAATTCCCAATCTACAGCCAAAGTAATGCATCATAAAAGACAATTACACAGTATCAGAAAATAAAATCACACTATGGGTGAATATCTTGCAAAGATTAAAACAACATGTGATTTACTTGAAGCAGCTGGCCACAAGGTGCCAGCATCTGAATAGGTATTAATTATTTTTAGTCGTTTGAGTGAAGAATATGAAGCTGTTGTAGTAGTCATATCATCTCAAAGAATTACACCATCAGTTGAAGATGTACATTCTATACTACTAGCCCATGAAGGAAGGCTAGAATTCAAGAAACCCATAGATCCAGACATGTCTATCAATTAGGCAGTAGGTTATAAAAGCAAGAATCAATACAACAATAAAGGAAATCCACCTAGTAAAGGCAGAGGCATAGGAAGGTGGAACAATCACAACAGACCAAAGTGCCAAATATATGAGAAAATTGGACACACTGCTCCAAAATGTTATTTTAGACTCAATATGAATTACCCTCCAGGTCAAAACTCAAACAATCAGAGAAATGGCAATTTTAGTGCAAAAATGGCACAAGTACAATAAGACACAAGTAACCATCTGAGAAAAATAAACCAAGCAATCAAATTGATATTAGCAAGCCAGAACAAACTTTTGATGAAAGTAGGTACCTAGATTCAGGAGCAGCCAACCACATCACCAATAATCCAGACAATCTAAATCTAGGAAAGAAGGAGTACAAAGGTAATAAATCCATACACATGGGAAATGGTGAGGCCATTAAGATTACACACACTGGAATTGCTTGCATCAAAGGTGAAAGAAAACCATATCCCAATAATTTACCGATGGTTCCATAAATAAAAAAAATCTCTTAAGTGTATCACAGTTTGCAAGTGATAACAATTTTTACTTTAAATTTTATCCTAAATATTTTTTGGTTAGAGACATTCTAACTAAAGAAATTTTATTGCAGGGTGAGGCTGTGAAGGGTCTGTATAGGTTTAATCCTATTGATTACAGTAATTCTAATTTTGGTAAAAGTGTTGAAAGTTGTAATTTTTCTGAACTAGCTCAGACAGAAAAGAAATTGAGCAATTTTGATGTATGACATTACAAGCTGGGTCATCCTAGTGCAAACATTGTAAAAAAGGTTGTATCTGAAAATAAAGTTCTCTTTGATAATGTTACACTAACCTACATTAGCACTTTCTGTCAAATGGGTAAGGGTCATAAATTAGCATTTACTGATTCCTTAACCAAATATGACAAACCATTGGAATTGATAGCTACTGATCTTTGGGGCCCTGCTCCAATTAGTTCAGACTATGGATATAAATGCTATATATCGTTTGTAGATGCATATTTCAGATAAACTTGGATATATTTCTTGAAGGAAAAATCTAAAACACATCATAATATAGTACACTTTATCACACAAGTTGAAAAACAGAACAACTATCAAGTTTAAATCATCCAAACTGATGGTGGTACAGAATTCAAAACACTCAACAACTATTTTAGTAGGGAAGGAATAGTTCATAGAACAACATGTACTTATAATTCTAAGCAAAATGGTCCAGTAGAGACAAAACATAGGCATGTAGTCGAATCAGGTTTAACACTACTTGCTCAAGAAAATTTACCTATGAAATTCTGCCCGGATTCCTTTAGTACTGCTGTTTACCTAATTAATAGGTTGCCAAATAAAGTACCAAAGGACGAAAGCCCAATAGAAAAGTTATTTAAAATAAAATCCGAGTACTAAGTTTGAAAACATTTGGCTGCCTATGTTTTCCCTATACAAGGCCATACAACACTCACAAATTAAATTTTAGATCTACACCATGCACTTTTCTAGGGTATGCCTCAAATCAAAAGGACTAAAAGTGTATTGATGGTAATGGTAAAATATTTATAAGTAGATATGTTGTATTCAATGAACATATCTTTCCCTATTATGATCTTAGCATCAAAACAACAAGAAAAATATACAATCCAAAAGTCTCAGTACCTCCCATACCTCTGCATCCATCTAAATGGACTCAAGAAGAGACCGAGAGGAACATATTGAACTCTTCTCCACAACACACATGTTCTTTGAACCGGGTCAGACAGAGACATCTGGTCCACCTGACAATACAACAAATCCAACACAATGTATGCGTCAACATGAATCAGATACTCAATATTATGAATCTGAAGACAATTCAGATCAGAACGATGAATCACCGCATAATGAAACTCAAGTCAGAACTGAACATCATATGATCACTAGATCAAAGAGTGGTATATTCAAGCCAAAGATATATACATCAATCATATCACATAAGCCAGAAACATTTGATTAAGCACTCAAAGACGAAAATTAGAAAACTGCAACGAATAATGAATACAATGCTTTTATTAAAAACAGGACATGGAGTCTTGTTCTAACACCTGAGAACAAAAATATAGTGGGTAGCAAGTGGACATACAAGTTTTAAGAAGAACCCAAATGGTACAATTGCCAGATATAAAGCAAGGTTGGTGGCAAAGGGTTATACATAAGAGCATGGTTTTGACTTCAATGAAACATTCCACCAGTGGTTAAATAAACAACTATCAGAGTCATTCTCACAATTACACTGTACAAAAACTGGAGCATCAGACAATTAGATGTGAACAATCCCTTTCTTAATGGGCAGTTAAAGGAGGAGTTGTACATGGTACAACCATCAGGCTATCAGCAGGACATAAATTATGTGTGCATGTTGAATAAAGCCATATATGGTCTCAAACAAGTACCATGAGTGTGGTTTGACAAATTGAAAACCACTTTATGTAACATGAGTTTCTAGTCCACAAAATCTTACAATTCACTATTTACGAAAATCAATGATAGTCATACCATTTATATACTAATATATGTTGATGATCTGATTCTAATAGGTAACAGTGAAATTGAGATCAGCAAAATCATTCAATATTTAGGCAAGAAATTTTCAATCAAGGATCTTGGTCATATAAATAGCTTTTTAGGAATTGAAGCTAAAAGGAGATCTGACACAGAAAGCGTGCTATGTCAGACCAAATATATTAGAGAATTGCTGAACAAGTCAAAGATGGTTGATGCTAATCCTCAACCAACACCACTGAAAACCAGTCAACATCTATCCAAAAACAGGGGAGAAGCCATATTAAATAACAAACAATATAGAAGTCTAGTTAGTGCATTACAATATGTTGCTATAACTAGAGCTAATGTTTTATTCATTGTTAAAAGTTTGTTAAATCATGCAGAGACCATTAGACCAACATTGGAGTGCACTTAAGAGGATACTAAGATACTTAAAAGTAACAACATATTATGTAATACTATTAAAGAAAAGCAAAGCTCAACATAACTGGCTATGCAGATGCAGATTGGGCTACAGATCCCGATGACAGAAGATCAACACAGGCTACTGCATATATATTAGTGATAACCCAGTGTCATGGTGCTCAAAGAAACAATGCACAATATCTAGATCAAGTACTGAGGCAATAAGAAGATTTGAAGAATTTACTATTAGAAATTGATCTGAATAAAGAGGCGGTGCAATTTGGAACCCTAATCCTAATCGCTTTGAGAGGGATGTTGGAAATGTAGGAGTATCGGCAAAGTAATGAGACATTCAATATCATATCAAGCAAAGCGGTTAGGTTAGGCAGACTATTGGGCCGGTTTGTACTAAGCCCAAATGGTGTAATATATTGTATAGGCTGTTATAAATACAAACAACTCATGTATAGGGCCGGGCCTAGGGCAAGGCCAAGCAGGCAGCCGCCTAGGGTAACCCCTCGAAGGGGCAACAGGTTGAGAGAGAAAAATATTGATGATGAATATATTTTAAATATATATAGATGCACTTTATTCAGTAAAGAGTTGTTAGTCAAGTTGGTTGAACGTGCTCATTTCATGTTTGAGGTCCAGGCTTCAATCAATGTGCAGGGCCGGCACTGCTCATGTATAATCACGATGAAATATCAATAAAGTCGATAGCATTCTAGCATCAGAAATTCAATTCAGCATTCTCTGAAAATATATTCAAAAGTCAACTGAAAATCGAATAGTTTATTTCAGTTTTAAACATAGCTTGAGACAAGGTGACCCTATATCTTCATACTATTCATCGTTTTGATGGAATATTTCAACCATGTCCTTTGTCATCAAGCGAGAAACAAAACTGTAAAACTTCACCAAAATGCAATAGTCATTAATTATTAGTCTCCTTTTTGCTGATGATTTAGTTATCTTCTCCGAGCCAAATAGGCTTAGCATTACACTATTATGAAGTTCTTGTCCACTCTTGAAATTGCCACCGGATTGAAAATAAATCATGGAAAATATCACATCCTTGTTGTGGGTCTTGATGAAACTGAAACCACAACTATCACTACACCATCCAACCTTGCATACATGCCAAAAAATTATATTTAGGTATACTCGTAACCAATTCTAGAATTACTACCAGTCAACGCATGCCTATGTTTGAATCCATTATTTGCAAACTAGGAAGGTGGCCTACACACCTGCTTTCCTAAGCTTGTCTCTCACTCATCAATTCCATTTCTACTGTCATGACTTCGTACTAATCTAGAACCTTTATGTTGCCAAAGAAAATTCTCACAATGTTGAACAATGCACTTAATCATTTCCTATGGTCTAGAAATTGTTTCTCTATGAAACCTATCCCATGTGCTTTTAAGAAAATCGATATCCCAAAGATTAAAGGAGGTCTTGAGATATTATACCTTAGACAGTGGAACATTGCAGTAACTTCAAAACATCTTAATACACTTCTTTCAAGACAACAAACACTATGGGCAACATGGATGACAACTCACTACCTATACAATAATAACTTCTAGACTATGGTCACTCCAAATGCTGCCAGCTGGTTCTTTAGGAACTTACTCAACCTCTGGCCAGTTTTACTCCCTTTTATAAGATACAATGTCACCATCTTGTCTCAACACTCCTTCTGGCCAGTCATGGGCAATGAGAGGTCTTGTTCCACATGATGTTCTCACATACAACCCAGCATTTGACGACAAGAATCCCATATAATGCTTTTGCAAGAAACTACATGCAAACAAAAAAGTTACCCTCCAATACTCTAGTAGTATTGTGCTCAGAGAATTATGGAATACTATCACTATTTGACCTTTCCATGACCTTGGCAGCTTGCTCGTATGGCGGGATTGACACTTTTAACATTCAATTGGCTTAATATCAAGTCACTAATTAACACTAATACCTGAATAATGATCCATGGAAAAGGAGTAAACGGAGTAAATATAGCTTAGAGAAAAATAATATTTTTCTATGGAAAGTATTGCATAATTCTTTTCTTACTCAAGATAAGCTTTTAGCCAGAGGTTTTGTCACTAATGTTAAATGATATATATGTGACAATCACCGTAAAACAAGGAAACATATGTATTTCGAATTCTTAATGATTCATAATACATGGAAAAAGGTTTTTCTATATGGTGGCTATTACAATGTACACAGGGATGCAGCTCAGTTTTGGTTGTGGTTTTTCATCAAACAAAAATAAAGAGTGACGAAAGTATTAGGCTTCTCATAATCCTGAAGATTTACATCACAGATTCATAACTATATGGCAAGAATGGAATGACAGGCTGTTTACTAACAACTCCCATACTACCGAAGAACTGTATTTGAAGACAATGTAATCCATCAAATATTTGACCTCTCAGCACAGAAGAAATAGTGTCTTCAATGACCCTACTCATTGGAGTATTTAATTCAATAATTGATTCTGTCCATTTACTTTTGTTTTTTCTCTTATGTTTGCATGTTGTCGTTTTTTCCTTTTTAGTCTATGGTTTTCCTATATGTAGGGCATGTTTTATGTTTAGCTTGTTGTGGCCTGTGTGTGTTTAGTTTTTTTTTGTTGTTTATTTAATATACACGGTAGGGGACCATTTTAACCTGGCTTACCTTTAAAAAAAAAAAAAAAAAATCTTGAAATCCCATTTAGATCTACAATGTTGGAAAATCTGCGATTCGAGTCGAATATGACGAATACAATGTCGTACTTCTGACTTCAAGGATCTACAGAATATATTCTTTTAGACAATAGTTCAACCATATGAACGGATTATCGAACTATCAACTTTCATGATTCAATAAAGTCATGGAATAGCGTACCAGATTCAAAATTTGTATGGTTTTGATCTAGCCAAGAACACTTTGTTTTATTTCAAATGGTGCAAAATTCGGAGGCAGATGGATTGAAGGAGAGAAAGTTATAATCTAGAACCCCATATAGGCATGACAACTACACTGAATTCACAACACCCTGCAGGCGTTGCAAATTCGTTTGATATAGAGCTTTCAATAACACTCTAATGGCGTTGCAGACTGTGCAGGAAGAAGAAAATAATATTTCTCTTCTGAATACTGTTACGACCATCCTTTGTATAGAGTTTGATGAGGTCTTTTCATCAAAGGTTGCATCTGTTCTCGCGCCACAGGCTAAAATCCAGCCCGTTGCTGTTTTCAGATTTGCTCCAAAAATATCGTCATTTGACCCGAACCCGTACCCGTACCGGCCCGGTCCGTCGGACGGGCGACGGCGGCATGCGCATGTGGTAGTTATGCATGACTTTCCTCCTCTCAGCAAAGCAAACATTTGGGAGCCCCAAGGCTCCAACTCCTTCATGAGAAACCCATGCTTAAACAAGTATGGTCCTCAATACTCCAAGATGTGGGACTTTTGCTTTTTCTTTCTTCTCTCTTCCTTTTCTTCTCTCTTCATGAAAACAAAACAATGGAAGAACTTGAAAATATTCAACATTCTCCTCCTATTTTTAATTTTGGATAATTTTAATACATGAGTGATTGCCTATGCACCCAAGTGGGATCATGCCAAACGTAGTTCAAAGATCAAGAATTTCACCATCGTGAAAACCAACAAATAAATAAAAGCCGTCTTTTGGATTTGAACATTTACTTAGTGTAAACCATTCAAAGCCTTATCGAGATTTTATGGTGAATGAATCTTGAACCAAGTATCCCTTATGATAAAACCGGAACAATCACGCATGTTGATTTTCTTAGGTAAAGTGTTCTGTATTGCTCAGCACCTTAATGACTATGATCTCTAATCCTGGTTTTATGAGTCTACATCAGAAAGCGGTCTTATTTTCTTAGGAAATGGCATGATTTCCATATTCATATAGGTAATTCTCTTAAGGTGTTTCTACGATACATTTTTTTAAGGTAATTGTCTTATCATTTGATGTCTTTGACTAACATGTCTAGACTTTCCATCATATGTCTTATTAGAGACATTATATATTGTAATTGATTATCCCAATTAATCAAGACTGTTGGAGATAGCTTCTTCCATAATGAGATTTCCATTAATAAATTCCTAATCCATTCTTCTTCCTTACATGCATCTGCTAATATGCAATCAACTCTAAGAACATTATTTAGTCAGATATATAGGTTTGTTTCTTGGAAACTCAAGACACAACGACACCTCCTAATGTAAAGGTCCATCTAGTCATAGACTTGGATTTGGATTGTAGATTGTTCCATGTCACATCACTATATTCTTCTATTACGGCATGATATCCTTTATAAGATAAACCATAAGTAATGGTTCCTTTAAAATAAGCCAATACTCTATAAATAGCTTTCTAATGTTTGAAACCTGGATTACTCATAAATTGACATAACATGCTTAGCATGTGCCATGTCTGGTCTAGTGCAATGCATATCATACATAAGACTCCAAATAATATAGGAATATTCAAGTTGAGAAATGGTATATCTAGTGTTCTTTTCTAATTTAATACTAGGATCTAAAGGAGTTGGTGCTGATTTGTCATTATAATGACCGTACTTTCGGAGGAACTTCTCAATGTAATGAGATTGAGTTAGTAACAACTCCCCCTCTTTCCTAATGATTTTAATTTCCCAGAATTACATCAGCTTCTCCTAGATCTTTCATATAAAACTTAGAAGATAAAAACTTCTTAGTTTCATTTATACAGGATATATTGGAACCAAATATTAGCATGTCATCAACCTATAAACATATTATAACATAATTGTTGTTGTCCGATTTGCGATAAATATATTTATCAGCATCATTAACAATATATCCATATGACAATGCTATTTTATCAAACTTCTCATTCCATTGCATGAGAGCTTGCTTCAGGCCATAAAGGGACTTTACTAATTTGCAAACTTTCTTTTCTCAGCCTGAGGTTTTGAAACCTTCACGTTGTTCCATATAGGTCTCTTCTTCTAAATCTCCATTTAGAAAAGCGGACTTTACATCCATTTGATGTATGACCAATTTATGAATTGATGCAAGTGCTATTAAACAGTGTATAGAAGATATGCAAGCAACTGGTATGTATCAAAATAATCTACTCCAATATGTCTTTGCTTATATCCCATAGCAACTAATCTGGCTTCAAACTTATCAATGGATCCATTTGTATTCAACTTTTTCTTAAATATCCATTTACATCCTATAGGTTTAGCACCAGGAGGTAAATCAATTAAAACCCAATTTTGGTTTAATAGTATGGAATTCATTTCATCATTGATAGCTTCTTTTTAGAATATTGAATCTTTGGAACTCATAGTCTCAGAATAAGTTTTGGGGTCATCATTGACGTTCATGACATATCTAGTCATATTAAGGATTTCGTCCTTACTGCCTTTTATAAGATATGTAATGAAGTCATGATCATGGTCCTTCTTTATTCTTGCTCTTTTACTTCTCCTTTGTTCAGTACTATTATTTGATACTAATACTTCCTTGCTGTTTTGAGTAGAAGCATAGTCATCGTCATTGATGTCATCAATCTTATTAGGTTCTGGACTAGATGAACACAATGGAATCTCAATAGTTTGATTTTCAAAAAATACTACATCTACGGATTCTATAACTTCTAAGGTGTCAAGAATTAGGAACCTATTAGTCATACTATTATTTGCATTTTATGAAAACACATTTAAATGCCATATTTCCTAATTTTTGCCATTTAGGGTCTGGTTTTCTAACATATGCAAACAACCCCAAACTTTATGTCTTGCAAGATTAGGTTTCCTATTAAACCATAATTCGTAAGGGAAAACATTATTCTTTTTAAGTGGTACTATGTATGTAGGCTAATTCCTGCCCAACGTCGGAAGATCAAGGAAGTTGGTGACCTGATGATAGGGGAGTCGGCGACCGAAGCCTCGGTGAACGACGGCCGTAACTATAACTGTCCTAAGGTAGCGAAATTCCTTGTCGGGTAAGTTCCTACCTGCATAAAAGGCGTAACGATCTGAACACTTTCTCGGAGAGAGGCTCGGTGAAATAGACATGTCTGTGAAGATGCAGACTACCTGCACATTTAAAATATGACATGCAGATAACATAGCATCACCCCATAGTTTATAAGGTAAGTTTGAACTGACGAGCATAGCATTAACTATTTCTACTAAAGTCCTATTTTTCCTTTCAGCAACACCATTTTGTTGTGGTGTATATGGGGAAGTGCATTGGTGAACTAAACCATGTTATTTATAAAACAAGGTGAATTCATTTGAGAAATATTCACCACCACGATCTGATTGTAATACTTTTATTTTAACTCCTAATTGTGTTTCGATCTCTGCTTTCTAAATTTTAAATTTATCAAAAGCCTCATCTTTTGTTTTCATTAGATACACATATGCATATCTAGTATAATCATTAATAAATGTTATATAGTATTGGTTACCACAATAGGTGATATGACTTTTTAAGTCACCCACATCACTATATACCAAATCAAGAAAGCCAGTTTTCCTTTCTACAGATTTAAAGGATTTTCGGTGTATTTTTTCTTGAACACATATTTCACATTTAGATTTACTATCGAAATCACAATCAGAAATTAATCCTAATTTATGCATCTTTTTAAGGGAATTATAGTTAACCTAATTTACCGTGCCATAAACTAACAGAATCAACAATATAGATAGAAGCTTTCTTTATTAGATTCAAATTAACCATGTCGTTACAAGAGTATCCCTGTCCAATGGATTTTCCATTCTTGGACAACATTAACTTATCAGACTCATACACCATCTTAAATCCTCCTTTGTTAAGAAGGTATCCAGAGACCAAATTCTAACACATATCAGGTATATAAAATATACTAACTAATGTAAGAACTTTTCCAGAAGTGAGTGTAAGTTCTATAGTGCCTTTTTCCAAAACTTTGCTTGGAACCTTATTTGCTTTAGTAACTTTGTCGGCTTCTCCATTATTTTCTTCGTAAGTCTTAAATAGATTACGATCTTTGCAAATGTGAATGGATGCTCCAGTATCGAACCACCAATCATTATCAGTTTCACTAATAGAGTTTGCCTCTTGCACTACAGCCACAAGCGATTCTTTGACCACATTCGTTTTTTGTTGTTTCTTTCATTGACGGCAGTCTCAGGCATAGTGGTCGGGCTTGTTGCTGTAGTAACAACACCTTTTCTTTTTGTTGTTGGAATGATTTTTCTTCTTAAACTGTGTCTCATTCTTAGGCTTTAACTTGTCAGTAATTTGAACATTATTTTCCTTAGAATGAGACTCAGTTTGCGGATTATCATCTAGTTCGCGTTTATGAGAGTCCTCTTCAATACGAAGATGATGCTGTAAAACTTCTAAATCATAATCCGTTTCTGCATGCTTCAATTTTTTCTTATAATCATTCCAAGGATTAGGAAGTCTTGAAATTATAACTCCAATAACAAAAGATTCAGGAAGATTTATTCCAGCATCTTTAAGTTAATCCACCAACAGTAGAATTTCGCTTACTTGTCTAACTATGGACTTATTGACGACCATTTTGAAATCCATAAAATTGCAAATAAGGAATTTTTTGTTACTTGCCTCGGATATGTGGTATTTGCTTTCCAATGCAGCCCAAAGTGCCTTTGCAGTTTCCAAGATCCTATGAGCGTTGTTGACAGGAGAAGACAACGCATTCAGAATGTGCCATTTACATAAAAAATCATCCTCTTTGCACTTCGCACATTTTTCCTTTAGAGCAGCGTTATCATTGTCAGTTTCATCGGGTATTACTTCCAAGCCATCTTCCAAAATGTAGAACAATTTGACGGTGATCAAGAAGAATTTCATTGTCTCTTGCCAATGAGTAAAATTATCTCCATCAAACCGCTCCAGTTGAGTTAAATGTCGATTCATGACTTACATGGTGCTCGAACCTTCCATGGTTGAAAATATTGTCTGAAATTATTGGGAAATCTACGGTTCGAGTCCAATCCGAAGAATACAAAGCCGTACTTCTAACTTCAAGGATATATAGAATAGATTCTTTCAGACAATAATTCAACCCACTAGGTACAAACGGGTTATCGAATTTCAGGATTCAATGAATCCTTGGAACAACGTAACCAGATTCAAAATTTGTACAGTTTTGAACTGGCCAAAAACACTTTTTTTTTAATTTCAAATGGTGCAAAATTCGGAGGCAGATAGATTGAAGAAGAGAAAGTTACAATCTGCAACACCATACCGGCGTGACAACTACACTGAATTTGCAACACCCTGTAGGCATTACAAATTCGTTTGATACGAGAGCATTTAGTAACACTCTAATGGTGTTGCAGACTGTGCAGGAAGAAGAAAATAGGATTTCTCTTCTGAATATTTTTCCGCCCATCCTTTATACAGAGTTTGAGGAGGTTTCTTTTCATCAAAGGTTGCATCCGTTCGTTCAGAACCGTTAACAACGGTCACGCCCTTTTAAATTTCAAATGTCCCGCCTAATTTAAATATAATTCTGGGTCCATAATGGGCTAAATTCCAGCCCACTGCTATTTTCTTCAAAAATATCGTCATTTGACCCGTACCCATTCCCAGCCCGCCCGACCCGATCGGACGGACGGCAATGGCGCACGTGTGTGTGGTGGTTATGCATAACTTCCCTCCTCTCAACAAACCGAACATTTTGAAGCTCCAAGGCCCTAACTCCTTCATGAGAAACCCATACTTAAACAAGTATAGTCCTCAATATCCCAAGATGTGGGACGTTTGCTTTTCCTTTCTTCCCTCTTTCTTTTCTTCTCTCTTTATGAAAAAAACAATAAAAGTACTTAGAAATATCCAACATACAATAGATCCCCTTTTTTTATATTTCATATGTGTATTTTATATCAAATCCAGATACACACACGCACACGCACACACACACACACACATATATATGTAGATACACACACATGTATGTTGTATAAAACTACATATTTAAATTATAGCAAAATAAAGGATTGTTCATACGTATAAGGTAACTAAAATTAGGTAAACCAATATGTATTTAAATCTTGTTTTACATTATAAAATAGAACATGTATACCTATGTATATTAAAATGTATATAAGGCCAAAATGATTATAATAAACTAATTTTCCTTTTTTTTGAGTTAATAAACATACAAAACAGTACTTTGATTTTTAAATATATATATATATATATATATATATATATATAAAATTTTAGATGTACAAAATTTCCACAATTTAAATCAAAGCCTAAACGGACAATTAATTATTTACATATGTATGCATTTAAAATTTGATATCAGATAAAATATAAATTTGTGTAATGTGAGCAATATGACAAATATAAATCAACAGAAAAGAAAAACTTATTTTATTACATACATACATACATATACTAGTATAAATGCATGCATATGTGCACATCCAATAAATAAAGTTATTACTTTATATTTAAGAAATATTTAAGGTGAGAAAATAATTTTATTGGAATAATGCTATTTTTATTATGTGTGTGTTATAAGTGAAAAAATTTTAGGGTCAAAAATTCCTTTATTTCAAACAGTCTTATTGGTAATGGAGGTAGTAAATCGATATCGAGATTATGTTGATCGATTGTCGCGAAGGGGATGGTGGTGCATGCTAAAAATCGATAGTGAATTCGTTTTATGGGTGATAGAATATGGATGCTATCTAGGGTATTTTTGAAATTTCAAAAAGATATAGTGGAAATTCTATTAACCAAATTTTAATTTTTAATAGTGGGGATACATATAATATTTTGAAATTCATTTATAAAATAACACATGAAACAATTTTATATCAAATCAAAATCAACAACAATAAAACACATTGAAGCTAAGAAGGTATCAACAAGTTAATATAATGAACCAGTTCCCAATTAAATATACTAGTCGATATCCTTGTGATTTCCACTTCATGCAACATCCTTATAAATTAATAAATAACTAATTAAGAAATTAATGGGGGTAAACCACTTTAATTACTCTTTATTGGATGAATCAAGTGACACTATGAAAATCCTAGTTAAAAATCCAAATTAATAAGAATTAAATGCAATTGTTAGGGCTTACAAATTATATGAAGATGGGGTAGTGGGACGATGGCCCAAACTATTCCTTGTTTAAATAAAGATAACCGTCTCTTTTTTTCCATTCTCTTTTACATTCAAAACTTAAAAATAAAAGCTTGAGTTCTTTAATAATGTTGGCGGCCTAACAACAAGAAGAAAAGAAAACGTCTAAAGTTAAGGAAACTAGAGACTTCACTATCTAAAAGTATAGGTAAGTTGTATCTCCCTAATCTTGTTTATGCTTAGATACAGAAACTTATATAATAGGAATAAAAAAATTCAATGATTTAAATGAACTAATTTTATAATTGGGAAATATAAATACTTTCAAAAATTGGGTTTGGGGTTGAAAGACCTTAAAGAGGGAGGTTTTACTAAGAGAATAAATTTATATGAATTTGTTAAGTGTCATGCAATAAGAAAAATGGTAGCAGTAGGGAACTTGAGAAATTGAATAAAAATAGATCGTGATTGTTGTTTTTATGAGTTACTGGAAAATAAAGTAATTTTCAAGGGAAAATAAGCTTTACCAAAAGGTTACAAAGGGAAACTGAGGGGTAATTAAGTCTTAGCCGAGAGGTCAATTAATTAAAGAATACATTTAATAAATGTGTTTTAGACCAGATCCACCTTTTGTGTTAAACATATCAGCAAAGTACTAAATAATGGCACAAAAGACTAAGTCAAATGAATTAGAAGTTGACATGTGAAAAGTTGGTGTCGGATGTGCAGTGGGAAGTTCCTGACATGTACCGAGGGACATCACGGAAGGATGTAGAGCGAAACCAAAACTTTAATAAAAACAGAAATATTAAGTGTAACGGCTTAAGTAGAAATGCTAAGACAGGCAGAGCATGAGGCATGGATTAGAAAATTGAGGGTATCACCTAAGGACTAAAGGCGGTCAATGATTATGGACAAAATATCAGTACAGGTGGTAAATTAAAGAGTTAATTTCACCAACTACTTAAAATAAACTATAACAAGCTTCCCTAAACAAGATTAAAACATTGAGTGATGAGAGTAGTAACTCTCGAAAAAATGTGTATACCGGAACTAGTAACTTCCAAAGGTAATTAAGGCATGATAAGACGTAAGATGGCTGATTATGTAACTAGAGAATTTGATGACAATGGTACAATCAATAATAATAATCACATGATGATTAGTTTAATGTTAGCTTAATAATGTAGCTAAGCAAAGACCCTAAAATTGGATGGTTTGGTTATGAACTTGATCAAAGGAGTAATGCCTGTGTGGCATTCGAAAACCAAAAATGAAGGAGTAAGGCATATTTGGCATCTAGAGACCAAAAACAAAGTAGTAAGGCCTTTGTCGCATCTTCTACCGAAAACCTAAGTGAAAGACCTAATGGGCAGCTGTCTGAACAACAAAAGTGATTGGTGTAATGCCTTAGTGGTAACGAAGAGAATGGTGTAATATGACGTTAGGTTAGGTAGGCATTCTTAGAACCAAAGCGAAGCAGAAGTGAGGCCTGTGTGACATCCAAAATATGAAAACATTGGTATAAGGCCTTCATGGCAATCATAACATGAAAGTGAAGGAGTAAGGCCAATGGTTCATCCAAAGATAGAGCTCGGTGGTATGAGGCCTTAGTACAGTTGATTAACAATGCAAATGTATATAATATATAGCACAAAAACGCGTGAGGACTAGGTGGAAACCAATGATAAATTATGTAATGAGTGTGTGTATTCCGCAGAAATACATAAAATCCATGGGAGTAGTTAACGGTATGGAATATCAGAATAATGGAATATTGTAGTTTACTATATATCATAAGCCGAGGGATGCTTTCGGTTACAGTATCACGCTAGTATTTACACTTGATAATGATCTTACAATTTAAAATCCTCATACATTTTCATATTATTGGTCGAAAAGCAAGGAGATAACATGTTCCACATACAGGCGACATGGTTTTGCTATTTTATATATGCTTTGTGGCAATATGTTATTCACACCGGACTTTTGTCTAACTCATGTTTTTATTCTTGGTTCCTTTATAAACTCACGGGTACTCATTCGAATAAGATGAGATTATGGGTTAAAGAAAGTTTCTTTTCAGGATAGCCAAATAATACAAGCCGAAAATGAAGTACGAGGCTTGGTGTTACATTTACTTTGATGCATGTTGTACCTAGTATTAGTGTCTACATCATCATATAGAAGACATTAATAGCTATACTATATACTGTACTTTTGAATGTGCTTGGGCATGACTTTAGGATTTAAAAATAATTATTAAGTTAAATCTATGAAGATGTGTTTCATTTTTTAATTCTGCTCTGTTTACTTAAGATTGTGTATCATAATTGACCTCATTTCCATCCCTAAATGATAATTTCAAGGTGATTATCACGTATTGGGATTCCATATTTGGCTACTAGGATGCAGGATGTTGCAGTTGGTATCAGAGCTTATGTTAGGGGACACTTAAATAGGACAGAACTTAAAATAATTATATAACATAATGGGAAGGATATACGCTAGTATATTACATATTTTGTAATTCTTATATAGAAATATAGATTAGTTCATTAGTGATCTTTTATTCCTAGATCGCTTTATTTCCCCCATTTTCGATGAAGACTTTCTATGAAGAAAATGGATTTGAGAAGTGGAAGAATTACACTAGGAGGAGCTAATGCTAGGAGAGTGAATGATAGTATCCAAATTGTTGAAGTAGTGGTGGAGAAGTCCTCCGACCACGGTGAATAAGGCAGTCCCGCCTGTGGTAAGGATGGATGTGAATATCTTGTTCTAATAGTTCAAGACACAAATGATGAGAGAGGCTCTTCGGGAAGCTTTTGAGCTAAGATCGATGACAAGAGTGGATTTATCTAAGTTCTGTCAGGATTATAGGAGCCTTGGAGGCAAGACGTTCTCAAGGAAGGAGTCAGCAGTGGAAATGTTAGAGTGGATGAAGTTTGGTAAGTGTATCTTCAAAGACTTAAGGACAAATGATGTTGAGATGAGATAGCTAGCTTCTAGACAGTTGCACGAAGATGCTTTATGGTGCTTTCATTGAGAATTGAACTCAAGGAGAAAACCAAGACCTTTGGACATAAAATCAAATTCAGCTTCATCCAAAACTTGAACATGGTGTTTAAATCTCAATAAGGATCGAGAACCACATGGTTTTTAAATCCAAAACTTGAACATGGTGTTTAATCTCAATAAGCTCTTTAGGCATTAAAAGAAAAGAAAAGAAAAGAGTTGCCTAGTGTAGCCTAAGAAAATGGAGCTTAAACCCATTCCATTTAGGAGAAAAGCCAATTTTTTCTTTAGCAGATGAACTAAATAGTATGAGACCAATCCAAGGGTATAGAAGAAATACTAGGTTAAGGGATGACCCATTTGCTCAAACAAGAAAAGGTACATAGTTTTGAGCTTGAGGGACAATTTTTTAAACAAAGCTTAACCATGACTTCAACAAATTTTCTTAGAAATGGAAAAACACTGTGAGCTCAAATCTTGAAGGAAAAGAAAGAATTTTTCAAGCAATGAAAAGGAAATTGGATAGAAACTAAGAAGAGTTTATGAACCAACAAAAAAGTACCGAAGCGAGCAAGGAAACCACATAGGAAAGAGGCCAAAGAGCAAAATTGTTACTCCTCTTCACGTTTCTCAAGAGAGAGTATATTATCTTACTAAAGAAAGACTAAACTGCCGGATCACTAAAAAAACTCAAGAAGAGAAGAGAAGCATAAAGGGGGCGAATACTGCCGTTATCATAAAATGAATGGGCACCATACTAATGATTGTAGTGCTTTGTCAAGAATCATAGATTACCATATGAGAAAAGAGGAATTGCAAGAATTCATTGAACATGGGCATTCAAGAAACTAGAGAGAGTGAAATCAAAATTTCAAATAATATGGATGTACATTCTGAAAAAAATGAAGCTAGTGATCGAACCCATGTTTTTAAAGAAAAGAGACTTCTAATAGAATGAAAACCAAATTACAGCCTTTAGTCCTATCGCAAGGCCTGGTCGAAACACTCATCCAAATAGTGATGGTAAATTAATTCTTAGATCCTGCTACAAGGCTTGACCAAAGCGTCCATCCAAGGGAGATGGTCAAAAAGCCTTTAGTTCTACCGCAAGGCCTGGTCGAAGCACTCATCTAAAGAGCGATGGTCAATTAAGCCTTTGGTCCCCTCATTGGGACCGACCAAAGCATCCATCTAAGAGATGTGGATGAAATGCCTAAGATCCCACCAACAGGCATGGCCAGAGCACCATTCAAAGAGTGATGGCTAATTAAGCCTTCGGTCCCACCGTTAGTCCTAACCAAAGCACCCATCCAAAGAAGATGGGGGAAAAGCCTTTGGTCCCTTTATATGGCCTGGCCGAAGCACCCACCAAAAGAGTGATGGTCTATTAAGCCTATGGTCCCACCATTGGGTCTAGTGAAAGCACCCATCCAAGGAGATGGATGAAAAGCCTTTGGTCCCACCATAAGGCTTGAGTGAAGCACCTATCCAAAGAATGATGGTCAACTAAGCCTTTGATCCTACCATCGGACCTAGTTAAAGCCTTCATCCAAGGAAGATGGATGAAATGCCTTCGATCCCACTTCAAGGTCTGGCCGAAGCACGCATCCATAGGGTGATGGTTAATTAAGCCTTTAGTTCTATTACCGAGTCTGGATATAGCTCTCATCCAAAGGAGATGGACTAAAGGGGACCAATGCTGCTTCAAAGCCATATCGAAACACATATGCAAGAAAAATAGACGACAAAGTTTTCTAATTCTGTCATTCGATACATCAAAACTTTTGTAAGAAGTGTATATGAGTCATATTGTGAAATAAAAATAGATAACTCATTACAAAGCATTATGAAATAGGTACACAATTTTTTTTCCACAAGGGTTATATTACAAGAATAATTTATTTTACAATATGGTTAACTTTCACAAAATTCATGGTTCTAGAGGGTGTGGAAGTGGATGATGTTGGTAAACAAGCTCTTTTCCTTTCCCTTCGACTTCTAAAATGAATGTTGGGGTTCACTGGAAGAACCCACATCCTTATACAAAATAGGAGGACCCCCTATTTCCTTAAGAACATCAGAGCATTCAGACGGAAAGAAATGCTGATATCTTACATAGTTTGAAGTAATGTTCTTCCTTAATCAAAAATCTCTTTCCATACCAACCCAAAATTCTGGCCATTTGATTTTAAATATTTAATCAATTATAATTCAAATATAGGGAATGATTAAATATTTGAATTATGAAATTTAATTTTTAATTAAATGGATTTAATAATTTTAATTAACTCCTTTTAATTAATAAGCAATATTGGTAAATTCAAATAATAATAGACATGATAGATATTAGTAATTAAATATTTAAATCTATAGAATTGTCATTCTGGGGCACTATCTCAGATTTCGATAAAACTAGTTTCGTTGAATCTATGATAATGAGTTATATTATGGGGTCGAATTTCATAGCAATCGGATGTATCATTCGATCGTGTGAGACCGAAACGCGTTGAAATTTATTTTTGGAAATTTAATATAATAACTTGGTTTGAAAAGCTATCTTTTACATATGATCGAATGTGGGCTCAAGACTAGTTCAATTGCGTTCGGAATAGTGGTATAACATATAGAACGCCAGGTGGCACGCCTCGTTTGGAGTTCAAGATTTTGGGTATGTTTTTGTTGAATATCTTAAATTTTAAAATTATATATATATATATATATATAAACATATATATATATATATATATGTTTATGTGTGTATGTGTATATTCATATATGCCTAGGCATACCAACAGTCATATCTTGTCCATGCCCTTACCGTTGAGACCATACTACCCACATTCTCACTTCCATAATCCTTCTTTCTATTTGGGCATGCATGAAAATGAAAAAGTGAAGCTTTCTCAACATTAAAAATTTAAATCTAGGTAATTACTTAACTAAAAATCATAAATTTTGATTTGTAGAGCTCGTATGATGATTGCCTTCATTGCCGCACCCTTCTTTTTGAGCGCGTCGTTAGTTGGGTGGAGGTCATTTTGAGGCAGTGGAGCTAGGGTTTAAGGTTTAGGGGATTTTGGTCGTCGATTTGCAAATTGGAGCTTAGATTCGAGTTTCTCTTGTCGATTTACATCACCTCGCTAACTCTCATCAAGTCCGATGGGAGGTTGGGATGGTCGCGTAGCGTATGGCTTGGGGATGTGAGGTGTCAGTTCATGATTTTTTTGGATCGTGCCAAGCTAGAAACCTTGGGTTCGAGCCAGTGGAGATCGAGAAGAGAAAGCCGTTGGCTAAGGCAGAATTGAATTTCTTCAAGTAATGGCCAAAATCACTCCATCGCGGGTTGCCTGTGCATGTTCATTTCTGTTGATTAGGGGAAGATGATAGTTGAGGGGTAAAAGTGTAAATAAATATAAAGTTTTTCATTTAATTATTTAAATTAATCCGATGGTTTATTAATGCTATAACTTTTGAGCACGACGTTGGGTTCAGACGTTGTTTTTTGCATCGGAATCGTGTTGTCGAGATCATAGCGAGGGAGTTAGTTTGATTGGATTTAGAGTAAGTAAAAATTTATGCTAAAATAGGATGGTCATTCGATTTTAGTCCAAATTCGAAACGTTTAAGTGTTTCTCATCAATGATTATTTATTTACATCCTTATGTTTTACATTAAATTTTATTATATCATATCAATGATGTTATATATGTTTATTGATTAAGATGTTACTTAAATTATTTGATTGATTTTTTAGTTGAATTTCCGTTCGAAAAATGGATGACATATTAATTTTATCGTTATGAACCCATATGATTATATATATAACCATTGTTTTGCA
Organism: Allium cepa; assembly: GCA_030765085.1. Classification (NCBI taxonomy): domain Eukaryota; kingdom Viridiplantae; phylum Streptophyta; class Magnoliopsida; order Asparagales; family Amaryllidaceae; genus Allium; species Allium cepa. Next base: position 558,731,853 of record CM060941.1, on the reverse strand, counting down.
AGAAATCTGTAGAGAGGCCCTAAAGTGTTTCTCATCAATGATTATTTATTTACATCCTTATGTTGTTATATTGATGGTTAATTAAAATAAATCCTAATATTCTAGTTAAATTGTTAAGTGCCATTATAGCAATTTCGCTATATCGTCATTTATTCAATTTCATCTCCAAAAACCCTATCGTATGTACTTGATCTTGTGTTTCCGCTAAATAGAATATTAAAATTCATTAATCATTTTGATTAATGATAATTTAAAATAATTAATCATTTTAACTAATGATTTTGAGATAAATTAACCAATTTAATATATGATGATTAAAATTGCTTTATCTTTAGATTTAATTAATCCTTTTGCTAATGATGTTTTATACGTAATTAATCATTTTAACTAATGATTGTTGGGGTTTAATTAATTCATTTATTTAATGATAATGGAGTTTAATTAATTTATTAAACATAATTAATTAGTTTAGTTAACGATAATTGAATCATTTTACTTAATGATATTTAAAAGTAATTAGTCATTTTAAATATGATATTTGAATTTAGTTAATTATTTTAATTAATGATTTTTTTAAATTTAATTAATTGTTTTAACTAATGATATTTAGAAATTAGTTAAATCATTTTAATTAATGATGTTTTATAATTAAATAAATCATCTTAACAAATGATGTTTTTATTAATCGTTTTAGCTAATGAAGTTCGAATTTAATTAATCTAACTGACTTATGATTATTTAAACCTAATTAGTTATTTAATTAATGATATTTAAAATTTACTTATCATTTTAATTAATGATGTTTGAGATGAATTATTCATTTTAATTAATGATTCTTTGAATTGAATAAATCTTTTTAATCAATGATATTTAAAGTTAATTAATTAATTTAATAAAAGTAATGTAAGCAAGTTAAAAAGGAATTGAAACTCGATTATTGGGATGTTAAGTTGTATAATCTTTGAGTATCGGTCTGACGGTGGTTTAGGCCTTCGGGGTCGAGCATTTTGAAAAATTATTCTCTTAACGTTTTAAAAATCAGGAACTAATTCTAATGGGAAAGCAAGGGTTAAGCAATTAATTGAATAAGGCTTAACACATTTGTATACATTTGAGATAATAAATATTGTTTTATAATTTATAAATAATGGTTTATAAATGAGAAAATCCTCCAAAAGGGATTATTTATAAACAAAGCTAAGTATGAATTGTTTTGGGTTTATAGTAACAATGTTTTAACGATATTTTTTTTGACCCTTGTTTTTAATACAGTTAGTATTATAAATTTTGTGTTATAAAAGTACGTTTTGAAAGTGTAAGTCCAAAAGTGTTTTACTAATATGGAAATCAAGCATAAGTTCAATTCGTTTTTAAAAGGAAAAAGTTTGATTCGTTTATGGAAATGAATTATTTCTGTAAAGTGAATCACTTATATGGAAATGGTTTATTTATTTAATTAGCTCTAAAGATCGAAGAAGTAGACTTGTCGCTATTACGAAAGTTAAGAATAATCGTGAGACGTGACTTTGAGGTAACACTATCTTGACTTGTCTGTATTATTGTTAACCAAGAAGAAATATAAGTTTGAATTCAATGAGTGGTGATAAGTATACAAAAATTAATTTCTATATACGATCGTTTTATATCCTCGATAGTTGGTATCTCGGCTATTAGTTACTTCAGCTACTTGATTATCGTCATTCTAAGACAATTTATCGCTCTGTTGAGCGTTGCTATCCTTTGTCGAAAAATGTCTAAATCAAAAGCACATGTAGGGGCCAAGCTATGTGGGGTTGCTCCCATTAGGGTATTTTCACATCTCATATAGTTTGGATTCGGTTATGCACTTAGATGTGGAAATATTCAGATACCCGGTAAGGTCTGGTGGGGTCTGGCTTGGAGGGTCCCGAGAAGTTTTCATAGAGTAAATGGGCTTCCAAGAAGTTATTACTAGAGATATATTTCAAGAGGGTGCACCTTCCTTGTCATTTGTTGAAAAACTTCCTTTCCTTATGTGATTCAGAAACCCTAAATTTGTTTTAGCTTTAAATTGCCACGAGTAGAGCCAACTCCTCAACACGGCATTTAAGTATTGATTTATTCCATTCTATCAAGTTGGGATTTTTACCTAGTTTAATCCATTTTATCAAGTTGGACTATTTTCCTTGTTCCATCCATTTTATCCAGTTTGGATTTTACTCGGGTTATTTCTATTCTTTCAAGTCTCGTTTTAACATTAATTATGTCTATTCATATTTGGATTTGTTTCTTGATATTTATTTTTTCTTTTGCCTGTATGGATGTTATTCTTGTGAGGTGAAAACCCGTTCCGCATTAGCGGTGGGGTCTCACAGAACTTTATAGTTCCCCATTATTTGAGTTATCTCACGCTGGTATTTCCAGACTGATCCGGGTGTTATTTATTTATAATGCTCGGATCAAACTGAATATTTTCCCAGGTTGTCCATGGTGTTGTGGAGGTCTTGAAGGGGAGCTGAAGATTCACCTATCGTAATATGTTATTTTCCATTGTATTATATAGTATACCTATCGGAATTTATAAGGCCAGGATTATATAACTGTCCAGCTGATAAGGTTTGTTTTTAACTTGGATATACCTATATATTTGGAGTGATAGTTTCTACTATCCTTGTTATATTATATATTGTCGATTGCACTGTGTGATTCTATTTTCTCTGTTCTATGTTCTTTTCTTTTTATTTACCCTAAGAATCAGCCTTTTTATCGATTGGATGCATGACATTAGAACATAGTGGTACAGTTCGGTGTCGACTTTTGATGGTCAAAAACGCGGGTCGTTACACTTTCTAAGCCTAAAAATGAGATGTTAATTTTTAAATAAAAAGCAACTATGACTTCAATTCAATCATCTACTAGTGAATCATGCTAAGATACCCCAATGTAATAAAATTTCATCAATTCTAATTGGCCTTTAAGATTTTTTACCTCTTTAATTAAAGTTTCCAGTGGAAAAAGAGGACTAACGATATGTTGAATTGCCACAACAAGGTATTTGTTTAGTTTCCTCTCCTTATTACGGATAACTTTAAAGAATCAATATAGTCGATCTGAACTATTGACACCTTCTCATGAGTTCTATTGGCATTTCTTAGTTAGAAAACTCGACAAGTCAAGCCAATTTGTTAGTCTTGAGTGTTTGGATTTTTGATGTAAGTTCATTCTTTTTCTGTCCCAAAGTCTTGAACTCAAGTGTAAGATCTGAAAACACATCAATAATTTTTTTATTCCAATACCCCTTTATCTTTCAGTTACACTCGAACTTGAAGGAATTGCTTAAGGTGGAAAGTTTAACTTTTTTTCCAATAGTGAAGGAGCTAGAGAAATTGCACTACTGCTATGTGCCGAGCGACCACGAGATGTAGGAGGAATATGCAAAGGCACCTTTTTGGAGGACTTTTTCAAAGTTGGATTTGGTGGTCCTTCTTCGTCTTGTGTTAAGATAAGTTCGTATAATTGACATTCATTTCTAGATCTTAAAAAGTACATCTCCAAACCAAGAATACGTTGATTAAGCTGTGCAAATTTTGTATCATATACCAACTATTGAGAATCATAGCATGACTAGTTGTATCCAAAATTTCACTGTCCATAGAAGAAAATTTCGTTTTAATATCGTCAACTATTTCTTGATAAGCCCTTAAGACAGACTTTAATTGAATATACTTTTTATTCAACTTGTTGGCTTTAGAATTATTGATGGTTGATGAACTAAAAACAACATAAGCAAAATGATTCTCCTTGGCCATCACTAATTTAGACTCAATATTCTCGAGACTTTGAGTGACGTTGGATTTTCAAGAGATAAAGGCAATTCCTTGTCCTAAATTAGTAAATAAGTAATAAATAATCTTGAGTAAAATAAAACAAAATATTAACAAGAAACTTTATTAATAATTTAGAGAATAAGTGGAGTCATTAAATTCGTGTAGAAATACCAACAACAAAATGCATACTACAATTTTGCTAATTCTTAGTATAAGAAAGGGCATCTTAATTCTTTGAAAGTGTTGAATATGTGCTTATATGATTTTTGTTTGATGATAATAAACATAAATATATATTCGTTTAAATGTATATGTTAATGTACTATTTTAGTTTTCACAGGTTAAATAAATATTTGCTGAATAAAATTAAATAACACAGAATTTGAATTCAAACAGAAATTTTATTCAAATAAATATTTATTACAATTTTGAATAGTACAAATTCAAGCTCTCAGTATACACTATACAACTTTGATACAAATTCAATTACATCACAATTTTACATTTACAGTTGACCTCACTACATATCACTCACATTCGTATTCATCATCAACTTCATTCCAGTTAGAATCCAGCATCTGAGCAATCTGCAAAAATATACACAAACACGGTAAAATTGAAAAAGAAATATTTTTGCAATATAAAATAAAATATGGATTTTTAAAATATTATTTGCCTCAGTTATTTGGGTTGTTCGTCATCATTTACATTTGAATTCATCACACACGAACAATGTGACATGCACCGTGTACCACTGTACATGCCACAAGGCCGTGCACACCGATATACACTTGATAATGTTACAGGGACAGGTGAGCACAAGGTCAAACCCAAAATAAAAGGACGGGTTCAACTCAGGTGCAATATAAATAAAATCTCGACACGAGCACAAGGTCAAACACGAGCGTTTAAGCTGGATTAAACTCAATGTACAAATCATAATACAACAGTGCCAACGGACCAAAGAAGAAAATGAAATGGCACATTTATATACAGTGCATAGTCGCATTCAAGTCATAGAAACATGTACACAATGCTACTACCATGATGAATAAAGCTGACAACAAGGATTTGAATGCAAGAAAAACATGTAAATGAAAACATACATGAACACTTGCAAAAGAAAAAGGGCAGTGGACAGGATAAGTGCAGACATTACATGAATCCCAAGTGCAAAACCAAACGCAACAGTATGTTGAAGCAACCGAGACATCACATACATATTTGTGTACAAATGAAGACACAATGAACTAGTAGGAAACAAAAAAGAAGGCAGTGCAACAGGAGCATCAACCATCAGGCTAGAGCAATCAAGTGCACCAAAGGGATACACAGTGACGACATACAAAAATGACCAAACAGCAAGGCACAAAAACATGATCAAACTTAATGCAACAAGACCAAGTCCAGCTACCAACGTGTATACATGAATCAAGCTACCGCAAGGCAGTGATATGGACAGTGCACATAAGTACAACAATAACAGCAGTATACAAGTACAGGCCGCAACAAAATGCACAAAGCTGCTACAGGTGAAAGTACGAACTAACCAGACAAGCATCAACCACTGCAACAAAATTCCACTAAGAATATAGCAAGTTTGAAGATAATGATATACAGGTTAAACCAAAGCAGTAATGTTTAGGGATGAACATAGATGAACCATTAACAAAGTTAAAGAAATCAATATCGAACAAATTCTTACAGGCAATAGCAAATCATTTTATCAAGGCCAAGGTCAATGCAAAGCAAAACTGAAGTCACAGTGAAATCACCACAGTCATGTCAATGAACAAGTCAACCAGAACAAGCACGAAATCAAAACATGGCCGAAGTCAAAGGAAATCAACACCGTGATGACCACGATATCAATTCAAAACCGTGTCAACCAACACGAATTTATACGCATTTGAATAAGTCAGTGAAATCTCAATCATCCAAGCAATGATCAAACGCCCGAAAGCATAATATTGAAAAAATCAGACGAACGAAAATTTAGGAGTTTGACTCCTATAAATTGCAATAATCATCATCGGCATAGATCCATCGAATATAAGCATACAAGCAGAAAAGCAAAAAGAGCAGAAATTACATACCGAAGCTTTTCGAATTCGATCAAATTCGAAGCAGTCGAAGCAAAAAAAAGGAAACCATTGATTGACAGAAAAGGAACGCCGAATCAATAATTCAATCGAGCATTTATAATCGCAAGCTTCGAATTTCAAATAACCCTAATTTCTGTAAAAAGAGGAACAGTGGCCATTTTCACAAAGGAACGAAGCAAAGAGGATCGGGTCAAAATATAAAAGGGGCCGGCCTTTTTTAAGAGCTTTACTTTTAATATTATAAAGGGCTTTATTTTTTAAATTAAGGTTGTTTTTTAATTTATAGTGTTTTTAATTTGTAATTTAGTTTTTAAACCGTTGTAAATTCTAGTCGTGTGACTAGGGGACAAACTACGTGGCATAGTTTGAGAATTCGCAACTCAGTGGCTGAGTTGTGGCAGGGTTTTAAGCGTAGAGTTAGGTTTAGTCGATAGAGGGTGTCGGGAGTTTACGTGTGTAAGCGTCTGACTATCTAATTTCTAGTAGAAACCTTGGGGGCAGCACGTAGGCAGGGTTTTGTCGAAGCTGGGTAAATTCTATGTCATTCTATTTCTGCATTTTATTATTCTGCTATTTTTTCTGTGATGCTATTATTCTGTGATCTGCGTTGAAATAATTTTATAAGCTTCCACAATTAATTTTTATAATTAATAACATCACCCTATTCACCCCCCCCTCTAGGGTGAAATCGATCCTACAAGTGGTATCAGAGCTTGGTTTAGAAGTCAACATTTGTTTTAAAAATTCGTTTTTCAAAAAATCAGTTTTTGTTTTAAAAATTTGAATTTTAAAAAAATGGCTTCTTTTAATATTACTTTTGTTGAGGGTCGTTCCAATATTATTCCTTCTATTTTCGATGGAACAGGTTTTTTGAATTGGAAATTGAAAATGGAATTTTATTTAAAATCTGTTAATGTTAAATGTTGGGATATTATTGAAAATGGGAGTGATATAACAAATAAGAAAATTATCTCCATTAATGTTGTGGCTATGCGTTTATTATATTCTCATATTAATCAAGATAATTTTAATTTCATCTCTCATTGTGAAAATGCACAGGAAATCCGGAATACTTTAAATGCAATATATGGTGCAAAAGTCAACAGCAATAAAAAATCCTCCACAACCAACTCAGTTAAAGAATTGTGCTTAACAGGATTTGTAAAAAGCAGTTGTGATGAGGATGATATTGATGGAGCAGCTGAGATGGTGTTAATAATGAAGAAATTCAAAAGATGGAACCACAAATACGGAAATCCAGCTCTAAATTAAAAATTAAAAAGCAGAATAATTAAAGCACTAGACAACTCAGAAGAACACGGGATCATTTGTAACAAACCCGGTGATATCAAGTCCAATTATCCCCAATTTCAACTCGACAAAGAAAAGAAATAAAAAAGAAGATGTTTTGCAGCCACGTGGAATAAAAGCGATAGCAGTGAAAGTGAGAAAGCAGATATGTGCCTTCATGGGAATATAACCGACAGCGACGATGACGAGCCAAGCGAGGTATCAAAACTTACTTACTCTGAATTACTTATTTATTTCCCCGAAGTAAATGGCTGTTTTGAACGACTTAGGGAAAAATACGCTAAACTTGAATCACAAAAAGATACTTTGATAGAATTAAATGAACAGCTTGACCAATTAGTTAAAAACTATCAACGTAGGATCCCTAAGTGTGATAAGTGTCCAACATTCGAAGAAGAAATTAAAAAATCAAAAATTAATATAAAATTACTTGAAAATGAAATTCTGATTTTAAAAGAGAGTGAAAATAAAAGGAGAGAGAATCCTATTAAAAAGTGCACACAATTGTTAAACGAAAATGAATCTCTCAAAACACAAGTCCAACAATTGTCAACGACTTTAGATAAATTTTCAAAAAGTGAAAAATCGTTGAATATGCTATTGGGAAAGCAAATTGGTAATACGGTTAGACAGGGACTTGGATATAATCATTCTGAAAATGTTGAAAGAAATATTAATCAATTTAATTCTATGTGCACGATTTGTAGAAAATATGGACACAATCACAATAATTGTTGGTATAGACCCAAGCATGTGAAAACTATACCGATTTGGGTTGCAAAAGGCATAAATATAAAATCTCCTAAAGTTAAACAAATTTGGGTGCCGAAGGGAACAATTATAAATAGTTTGGGTCTCCAAAAAATTATTTTTCTAAATACTTTGCCACTAACAACCATGGACCTATAAAAACAAATAGGTCACATAAATCTTTTCCCGTGCAGGTGTGGTGGTAGGCTAAGGAACAACAACAGTGTTCTCTGGATTTTGGCTGTTCCAGAAACACGACTGGCGACAAAGAAAAGTTCCTTAGCCTAGTATAAAGGTGACATAATCACAACAGACAACAACGAAAAATATCGTAAAGGTAAAACAGGTAAAGGTATATTTATTCGAACGATATATTAAATGTGATAATCTACACCATATTCTGAATTAAATCAGCCAATAATGAAGATGATGAAATAATGATGATTTTGATTCTGACTTATTCAAAATTGTTGGCCAATTATATTCTTATGCCAAAAACACTATAAAAATCTCTAGATTCTTTGAATTACTTCATACATATCATTTTGGATTAAAAATAGTGTTTTGTTGGATAATAATACATTTGGTTATAATTCGGCTAACCCTATATTCACGGTTTTTGATTATTAACACGGCTTCAATTCAAATTCAAGGGAATGTGGTTTAAAAAGGCTGTTAAAAATTGATTTTGAGATATTTTGTTGCACATTTCATGTTTTGGTCTGTTAAATTCAATTAATGATAATTTTGAGTGAAAGGGAAACTCTGATGCAGATTACGCTGGTGATCTAGTTGATAGAAAAATTACTAGTTGAACGTGATTTTTGAGACTTTTAGTAACTGCATCGTTTTTTAAAGAAAATATCTGCATATTTTTCATTTCAAATAGTTTTCAAATAACAGAAAATTTTCTTATAAAACCCCCTCGAGAAAATCATTTTTGACCATATTTTCATATTAGTCATTTTGAAAAATTGATTTCATAATTATTTTTGAATTTGATTTTAAATGACTATTTTGACTAATCTGACTCTCTAATAATTATTCAAAAAATAAATAGTGATTGAAAAAGTGATGAGTGTTGATATTTACCATATATTATGACTCGAGATGGTATAATTAGTAAATTTCTTTAGAAATTTAAACAAGAGTTATAAAAAAAATTTGGTAAAGATTCCATGACCATCTCTATCTCTATCGTATTTCTAACAACCATCACTCATCAAAATTCTATATAGTTTGTCGATATGTGGTACTTTAAACAAGAATCGTTCGTTTTTTCATTTTTACATTTTTTTAAATAAAAAAAAATTATATAGTAAATAATAATAATAATATAATAATAAATAAATACCAATATATTCACTCTCATTTAAAAGTCCTCATGGTTATGCATGGGTGAATTACTTGGAATTTGTTATGTGCTTCCATGCTCATTTAGAAGTCCTCACGGTTATGCATGTATGGAATGCATATCAAAAGTTGATTTTTTAAATAAACAAGTTGATTCTAATCCCATTTAAAAGTTCTCACGGTTATGTGTGGTTAGAAGATACTTGAATTCATTTTTTAAAATAAAATTGGAATACTACTAATTTCATTTAAAAGTCCTGACGGTTATGCATGGTTAGTAGGTATTCAATTTCCTGATATAAATATACCACAAATAGACACAACTGCATGGTTTTTATATGATGATATAATTCCCATCATTCTAAAAGTGGAATATGCGCCTAACAAAATATTTATGATTTTGGTTTGATTTTTTTATTGAAATTTAATATTTATATTCAACTGAGTTTTAATGTTGGATTGATATCGGTCACTTTATCTCTATTTTCTCTAACACTATTACTCTTTTGCTGATAACAAAAGGGGGAGAGAAAAGTTAAGATTTTGCCAAATAAAATCAAGCAAAGGTCAAATAATTTTCTATTTGCATCTAGGCCCATTTGCATATTTTTATTTGTATGCATATATGTAGGGGGAGCATTGTGTAGAGAGGAAGCATTTAAATAGGGGGAGAAATTAGGTTATATCTATGATCAAATACATTTAACATATTCAAAATCTTAAATATATGTTTGTTGTCATCAAAAGGGGGGAGATTGTTGAATATGTGCTTATATGATTTTTGTTTGATGATAATAAACATATATATTCGTTTAAATGTATTTGTAATATACTATTTTATTTTTCACAGGTTAAATAAATATTTGCTGAATAAAATTAAATAACACAGAATTTGAATTCAAACAGAAATTTTATTCAAACAAATATTTATTACAATTTTGAATAGTACAAATTCAAGCTCTCACTATACACTATACAACTTTGATACAAATTCAGTTACATCATAATTTTTCATTTACAGTTGACCTCACTACATATCACTCACACTCGTATTCATCTTCAACTTCATTCCAGTTAGAATCCAGCATCTGGGCAATCTGCAAAAATATACACTAACGCAGTAAAATTGAAAAAGAAATATTTTTGCAATATAAAATAAAATATGGATTTTGAAAATATTATTTTCCTCAGTTATTTGGGTTATTCGTCATCATTTACATTTGAATTCATTACACACGAACAATGTGACATGCACAGTGTATCACTGTACATGCCACAAGGCCGTGCACACCGATATACACTTGATAATGTTATAGGGACAGGTGAGCACAAGGTCAAATCCAAAATAAAAGGACGGGTTCAACTCAGGTGCAATATAAATAAAATCTCGACACGAGCACTAGGTCAAACCCGAGCGTTTAAGCTAGATTCAACTCAATGTACAAATCATACTACAACAGTGCCAACAGACCAAAGAAGAAAATGAAATGGCACATGTATATACAGTGCATAGTCGCATTCAAGTCATAGAAACATGCACACAATGCTACTATCATGATGAACAAAGCTGACGGCAAGGGTTTGAATGCAAGCAGAACAAGTAAATGAAAACATACATGAACACTTGCAACAGAAAAAGGGCAGTGGACAGGATAAGTGCAGACACTACATGAAGCCCAAGTGCAAAACCAAACACAACAGTATGTTGAAGCAACCGAGACATCACATACATATATGTGTACAAATGAAGACGCAATGAACTAATAGGAAACAAAAAAGAAGGCAGTGCAACAGGAGCATCAACCATCAGGTTAGAGCAATCAAGTGCACCAAAGGGATATACAGTGACGACATACAAAAATGACCAAATAGCAAGGCACAGAAACATGATCAAACTTAATGCAACAAGACCAAGTCCAGCTGCCAACCGTGTATACATGAATCAAGCTACCGCATGGCAATGATATGCACAGTGCACATAAGTACAACAATAACAGCAGTATACAAGTACAGGCCGCAACAAAATGCACAAAGCTGCTACAGGTGAAAGTACGAACTAACCAGACAAGCATCAACCACTGCAACAAAATTCCACTAAGAATATAGCAAGTTTGAAGATAATGATATACAGGTTAAACCAAAACAGTAATGTTCAGGGATGAACACAGATGAACCATTAACAAAGTCAAAGAAATCAATATCGAACAAATTCTTACAGGCAATAGCAAATCGATTTTATCAAGGCCAAGGTCAATGCAAAGAAAAACCGACGTCACAGTGAAATCACCACAGTCATGTCAATGAACAAGTCAAACAGAACAAACACGAAATCAAAACATGGCCGAAGTCAAAGGAAATCAACACTGTGATGACCACGATATCAATTCAAAACCGTGTCAACCAAGTAACACGAATTTATACGCATTCGAATAAGTCGGTGAAATCTCAATCATCCAAGCAATGATCAAACGGCCGAAAGCATAATATTGAAAAAATCAGACGAATGAAAATTTAGGAGTTCAACTCCTATAAATTGCAATAATCATCATCGGCATAGATCCATCGAATTCAAGCAAACAAACAGAAAAGCAAAAAGAGCAGAAATTACATACCGAAGCATTTCGAATTCGATCAAATTCGAAGCAGTCGAAGCAAAAAAAAGGAAACCATCGATTGACAGAAAAGGAACGCCGAATCAATAATTCAATCGAGCATTTACAGTCGCAAGCTTCGAAAATCAAATAACCCTAATTTCTGTAAAAAGAGGAACGACGACCATTTTCACAAAGGAACGAAGCAAAGAGGATCAGATCAAAATATAAAAGGGGCCGGCCTTTTTTAAGAGCTTTACTTTTAATATTATAAAGGGCTTTATTTTTTAAATTAGGGTTGTTTTTTAATTTAAAGTGTTTTTAATTTGTAATTTAGTTTTTAAACCATTGTAAATTCTAGTCGTGTGACTCGGGGACAAACTACGTGGCGTAGTTTGAGAATTCACAATTCAGTGGCTGAGTTGTGGCAGGGTTTTGAGCGTAGAGTTAGGTTTAGTCGATGCGGGTGTCGCGAATTTACGTGTGTAAGCGTCTGACTATCTAATTTCTAATAGAAACCTTGGGGGCAACACGTAGGCAGGGTTTTGCCGAAGCTGGGTAAATTCTGTGTCGTTCTATTTCTGCATTTTATTAGTCTGCTATTTTTTCTATGATGCTATTATTCTGTGATCCGTATTGGAATAATTTTATAAGCTTCCGCAATTAATTTTTATAATTAATAATATCACCCTATTCACACCCCCCTCTAGAGTGAAATCGATCCTATAGAAAGGAAAAAAGAGAAATAGGAAGTGTATTACAAAAAGGATCACCAATGTTGGGGGTTATATTAACAGGATGAAATCCCCGATAATTCCATTCTTTGGAAGTATGGTTAAGTTCACCGCACAATGAGTTCACATAGTTGGTTCAAATCTCATAAAGATACTAGTTTATTTGGTCTCCTAAGAAATTGAAATCCAAGATAGAAAATCAAATGTATATGTAATGAAGGTCACAAAGGAAACAATACTTCGACTGATGAGACTTGTTAATTAAGGAGGAATTTTCCTTAAAGAACCTTTTTAATATAACCAATTTACTTAGGGTATCTGCAGAGAGAAGGGATGTAGAGGAGATAGAAGTTAATTCAGAAACATGCAAGCCGATGATATAATAAAGTCAAAAGTCAAATCATAGTTTTTACATGATTATGCTATTATGACATCAACTTAAATATAAAGTTAAAACTATTCAAGAATGTCACAAAGGTTCATAAAGAATGGACTCCTTATAATATTCAGCAATGAATCTATCATTATTAAACTTTTCTTTTTTGGAGGAAGGGAGATAATAGTTAACAGAGCGGTAGAGACATTAGGCAAATTCCAACACTCTCCAGGATGTGGATTTGAACCACACCTGTCTAGGTACCTTCTATAAAGACGTCTAATTAGGCCTCCACTATCATCACCTAGGAAAGAAAAATTAGTCATGGAAAACCTAATTTAAACTAGATAAAGGCACATCATTAATTTGGACCTATCTTTGATCAATATCCAAAAGGGGGGAGTAATCTCTTTAATCCCCTTACGAAAGTTAGATTAATGAAAATGGGATTTTAGTAGAAGAGAGCGACCCATTTATTCTTAAAATCCCCAAGATACTTGAGGCATTTTAAAAATCTCATATATCTATCATTTGACTCATTTAGGTCCTTCTCAGTTGAGCCTCAAGTTCTCATCTCTCTTTTTATCTAATAAAATCCCAACATAATTTCTATTTCTCCTTCTATATTGGTCGTCAAGTATTACTGAGGTTATCAGCTATAAAATAAGATAAACTAAATAATAAAATTCAGAGAACAAGTTACTTATGGAGGGTTATCGAAGTACTCGGCTTGAAAGGCTTGAAATTTTTCTATCCCAAATGAAGATTACCAAAGCTTACTTTGGTCACGAAGGGTTGAACCACTAGGAGGACTCTTTAAAGGAGACAAACCACTAAGGAAATGGTCAACATAAGGAGAGGAAAAAACAATATCATGACTTGGATCCTTAGGAGTTTCAAATCCACCCCGGCCGAAGCCACCATCTCCATCTTTCCTCGATGAGCCATCTTGAATGTGAACCCCAACATCACCATTCAAGTCATCATGGTCAACATCTTCAGACTTGTCTTCCTTTTCACTTTCTTTTTCATTATCATCTAATGGAGGGTAATCAAAGGTTAGGAACTTAACAAGATCATGGGGAAGTCATCCCTGAATTTGGAAAAATCAGTATGGGTTCGATGAAGAAGGACATCAAACTTTCTTTTGTAGTTTACCCTGGTAAAATAGAAGGAAGGAAACCATATCTGAACAACGTTCATTACTATTTTTGTAAGCAGTAAATCGGAAGGCTTCAGAATTCTGATCTTTCTAAAAGGAATGATTTTCATACAAAATAGAATACACCTTGGACTTTGCGTTGCGCAAAGATGACCTTGATTTCTTAAGAGAAAGTTTCTTCTTTGCTAAATCTTATTCTAAAGCCAACAGCTCAGTTAAAGCTTCAAGCCAGGTTTTCTTTGTTTCTTTACAACTTAAGATCCTTTTTTAAGGACTTCAACTTTTCTTCCAAATCGTGAGTTTTATTCTTTTCTAAGACGAATAAAGTTCAATTTTGAATATTTTCAACAAATAATGATATGTTATCCTTCTTGAGATTATGAACTTCTTTCTCAAGAGTCTCTACCTTTATTGGAGTTTTTTTCTTGCAATAATGACATATCCTAGGAAGATTGGGACAATTGTTGGAATAGGAACAAATGCTTTGCAATCTTAAAATGATGTTAAATGTTAAAACTAAATTTCTCAAACAACATTATGCGTAATAAGAAGATGTGAATACTAGAATAAATTGCTAAAATAGAAAGACAAGAGCTTCTCTTGAAAGAGGAATTAAAAACTAAGGTGAGTCCAAAGAAGCAATGATAGGTAATTGGAGAATAGGCATTAACAACTCATTAAAATTTGAAGGAAAATGGTCCACCATGCTGGAGTCAGGAAGAGGAGTAACATATACCAGAGGAGGGTCAAGTCCTAGGTTATGGTGATGGAAAGCTAAAGAATCCTTTAGTGGAGAACTTGTGATATCCATAGTCGGGCTTCGAGCATGTAATGAAGAGGAAGTAGTGACGACGTTAGACGTGGATCCCAATGTCAGCATTGAAGCAGAATCATCCTCTTTGGATTTCTTTAGAGGAGGTTGAAAAGAAGTACGCACATTACTAGACTCCTTTCTTTTGATACTCTTTGCCAATGAAAAATGTCTCCTATCGTAGAAGTTTAGGATGATAAGGAAACTTTGAAGTTGGGAGGAAAATGAGATTATCCTTTAGCTTTTGGAGAAATGGGAAAATTCAAAATGGTCCTTTCTAAGGACAAGGAAGTTAAACTGACCAAACGCACATCTAAAACATAGAAAATATAAGTGGTATTAAAGAAAAACTACAATTTCTTAAAATAAGGAAAAAAAGAGTGAAACTTGAGGAGTATTTAGGGCTATCGGCTATTATACGTTGGACCGAAGGGATTGTAGATAAAACATCCAACATAGTTGCAATGGAGTTGAAGAACCATATTTATTCCTCTTTATGAGGAGTGGTTTACCAAGAATCCAGTGGGGTAATTTTTCTTCAGTGAGAAGCCTTTGTCGACTTTTCGAATACTTAGTTGCATCACCAAGCGGATTGATCTTGGCCAAAACCTTAGGTTCAATGTTTTTTTGGTAGAATATGACAAAAATAACAAAAGGTGAAACAAGAAGAGTTAGTGCAAGACTATGATAAAGTTGTGAAATGGTTATACGGTAAGAAATGTACTGGTGAAAATTTCCCAGAAATTTCTGGGAAAAAGCATCTTATGTAGAAAAATTGATAGCTCCAATACCTTATTTTTTTAATTGAATCAAAAACCAGCCCATGATTGGTAGAACAAAGATAAAACACCATACCCATCAGCTAATATTTAGCTTTCTTAAGAGTACCAAGTAAGTGTAGGATAGCAAGAGTTAGGTGCTTTATCTTGAGCTCCTTGAACAGGAAGAAAAGGGAATGAATGTAACTATAGGAATTTGGAATAAGCTAAATCAAAGCAATCCCAAGAAAAGTTAATATTCTGGTGATAAAGTCAATGAAGGGCAAGTAGAAAGATTACCACATGTATGTCAAAGTGAAAGCGAAGAATCCTTCAAGAGGAGTACCAATCTTGTTAAAAGGGACATAAACCCTAATCTCAACTCCAAGGATCTCGAAATACCTTAGCAAATAGTCAATATCCACATGTATTGAAAAGTAAGACTGACATTTGGTATAGAATTTTTCTTCATATGGTTCCTATGCTAGGATAAACTAGGTGATTCTTTGGAGGTTCCTTTCTTGTTTCCAGTCATGATACCTACATCAGTTAATTAAGCATACATAAATACATAAGAAAAACTTAACTTAAATGGAGATTACACTTAGAATAGTTAAACAAGTGAACATCCAACATAGTTAAACTAACAAGTACCCAAATAATAAAACAACATAATAAGAGATGAAGTTATCCCGTATTAACCAAGCAAAAGAAGGATTATTGCAAGTTAAATCATTACATGAAAATGATAATGTATGCCGTCTCACATTTATTAAAATAAGTAGAGGGAGCTGTTGTTAGTTGAGCTATGGATGGTTGAGAAAGGTAAATAAAATGAACTATCGCAAGTTCATCTATCGTTGATTGAGAAAAGTAAATAAAATAAACTATCACATGATGATCTACCACTAGTTAAGGAAAGTAAATAAAATGAGCTATCACATGTTGATCTATCACCAGTTGAATAAGGAAAATAGTGGTTTACTGCAAGCTGGGCTATGTGAATTGAATAAGATAATTGAAATAAACTATCACTAGTTTAATAAAAAGAATGATATGGCCAATCACTAGTTGAATAAAAGTGAATAAAATGAGTTACCGCATAATGAGATATCGCGGGTTGAGAAAGGAAACTAGGCACTCGCTCTTTGAGATGATGATTATGTTACCACTACCTAAACTCTTAAATTGTTATCAGTTAAAAGTAATCCAAAACCCAATTAAAAAAATAACAATTTAAAAAAAACTAATATTTGATCGAAATAGAAATTAAAGAGGTATATTAAGAAAACCATAAGAAATTACGAAATCGGCAAGTCCAATAAAACCCGAAATTAATGAAATTAAATCAAAGTAAATGATAATAAGTTGACATTTAGAAAAGTAGCATAATTATCATATTAAACAACAAATAAATCGTTACTAAGAGGGTGTCTTTCGAGAATCAAGGTTTTTTCGGAAAATTCAAGGGCAATATAAAGTTAAATTTTTAAGAAGGTAGTAAAAGAGAAGAAGAGGAGGAGGAGAAGAGCTATTTATAAGAGAGGGTAGAAAGCAGGTTAGCCATTGGATTGAGAAGGAGAAAAAATGTATAGTTAGGATAGAATGTTCTAAGAATACAAAGAGTTTAGTTACAAAGAAGCAAAAAGAAATTATGTTTTATGCTAAAATATAAAATGCATTTATAAAAAAAGGCAAATGTTATAGCTAAAAAAACTTGATGGAACGATACTGCAAGTTCATGGAAGATAAAGCTACCGCAAGCCGGCAATAGATAAAGCTATGCAAGTTGAGATCCAAGAAAGCCATCGCATGATGATACTAAGTAAAGTCATCATAATTCGAAGCTATCACAAGATGATGATATGAGCCATCATAAAGTGATGTTACAAGGTATCACAAGTTGAAAACCAGTTAAGCCATCAAAGAAATGACTGACTAAAGTTATTGCAGTTTGATAAGTAACACTATCAAAAGTTGACATAAATGAAGCTCATGATAAAATAAAGGGAAGGGTTGTCGCAAGTTGGTGATTCAAGGCTATTACATATTTATGGAATGAGATTTCGAAAGTTGATAATCTAAGTCTATTGCATATTGATGGAGTGGGATATCGAGGGATGATACTTCAAGGCTTCACATATTGATAGAATGGGGTATCGAGTGTTGATACTTAAAGGCTATCACATATTGATAGAATGGACTATCGAGGGTTAATATATCAAGGATATCATGCATTGACAAATTGAGCCATTGAAAGTTGACAATTCGAACTTATCGCACTTTGAAGAATAAACCCAAAAATCAACATATTAACTGACCACGTGGTGTTCTCCTATTAAGATAATGGTGCCATGTCATCATAGAGAAGCTATAGAAGGATTTTGCTGCATGTCATCTTGAGCATGTGCCATATGTCCTCTTGAGCATGTTCTATGTCAGCAAACCATGACCGTTAATTTTATCAAATGACATGTATCATGAATCTAAAGGCTGGAGTTTTTTTATAAATATGCATGTACCCCCTACTAAAAAGGGGCCAATTCCAAGTTGCTCTTCTTCTTCATTTTACATTTTCTTCTATGTAACCAACAAGCTTGAGATTAGGGTTATGAATGGCCATTAGGTCAAATCAAAATTGAGACTTTGTTATGGACTGGAATAAATTCTTCTTCATACAATTGCTCTCATATTAACTTATGATTTTTGCTTGTTCCCTATGGACCAATGACTTGACTTTATGACATTTAACTTGCATATTGAACCCAAGAACCTATCTTCTTTGGAACTCCAAACACATAGCATTAGATCATGTTTTTACGTAACACTTTAAACTGGTGGGAAACAATGACCAAATAAAATTCTAAAGAGGATATTTCCTTGCTATGGTTCCAATAGAGGTTTGAGGCTCGGTTCATCCCTCAGTCCTAGAATAGTGTTGTTCTTCGAGTCCTAAAAGAGTGTGTTGTTGAGGGAGTTCATTTAACTTAGGAAAGAGTATCTTTCTGTCGAAGATTATGTTCATAAATGTAATACATTAGCCAAGTACAACTGGGATTTAATCAACACCCCAATGAAGAAGAACGAGAGGTTCATCCAGGGGCTGAAGCAAGAGATGAATCATGAGGTAATGGAACATTCAAGATCCCCTCACGATTTCATAGTAAATATGGCCTGAAGGTATGATAGTTGCATAGAGAGGAGAGAAGGGCGAGGTTAGGTTAAAGGTAGAGTAAAAGAAGAGGTTTAACCTTTACCATAAGGGGAATAAGGGATATACCCAAAGGGGAATTTTTTTAAAATGGTAGCCAGAGGGATATCTCCAAGATTGTCCGATACAATTATGGGCAGAAGGGAGACTATGCCTCAAAGTGTTCGCAACCTACTACGGTGGCTGAGGTCAAGTGTTTCAATTATGGTCAATTGGGCCATAGGAAGGACTGCCCCAGACTAAAGAAGATGAGACTGTTTTCCCTATAAGGATAGAGAGTAGGACCTTTTGTATAGGAGAAGGGAAAAATTATTACGTTGGTAGGCATGATTTTATTTCCATTTTTGTAGTTAGAATTCCTTTTGATATTGGAGCTATGCATTCCTTTATTTCGATAGATATGGTTGATAGAGTAGGATTGATGTTACCTATATAGTTACTTCCTTGCATGTGATTAATCTGATTGGTAGGCACGCCACTCTCGAGTTGAGGTGGATTGACCTAGAATATATCCTATGTGACAATTTGTTTTTGTGCTACCCATTCATGTTTTACTTTGAGGGGGTAGGAAGTAATTTTGGCAATCGATTAGTTTGCAAAAATGAGGCCAAATATATTATGCTAAGAGGATCATTGCCCCATGGAATCTGAAAGGAAGAGATAGAATTTTAGTATCCTTGGACGGGATGAAAGTTGAGTCGGGAGTTTCATCATCTACAATCGAGAATCTTGAGGAGGTGATAAGCAGAGTTTTTATAGTTTAAGAATTTGATGATATTTTTGATCCAGTGATAGGTTTACCTTCGAAAAGATAGATTGATTTTTGCATTGATTTGGTGCTTGGGGCCAAACATGTTAGTAGACCACCTTGTAGAATGCTACCTAAGGAGATGAAGGAATTAAAGAGACAATTAGTGGTACCTGGGAGCTGGAGTTTCATTAGACAAAGTAGTTTAGCTTGGGGAGCTTCAATGTTATTTGTGAAGAAGTTAGATGGATCAATTCTGATGTGTATTGATTATAGGAAGTTGAATGAGCTTATAATGAAAAATCATTACCTGTTGCCGAGAATATATGGCCTGTTTGACCTGTTGAGTGGAGCCAAATTATTATCACAATTAGATTTGACAATAGGATTCTATAAACTAACATTTTCCATTGAGAGTTTTCCTTTGATCGTGTTTTGGATGAGGTATTGTTCAAGGGAATCGTTGGTTATGCTATTTGGATTGACCGATGCTCCAGCTTCTTTTATTGATCTAATGAACTAGGTCTTTTATGATTAGTTAGAGGGATTCTTGTTGGGCTTTATAGATAATGTTTCGTAATATTCTAAGGATGGGCAAGAGCATGGAACTAATCGTAGATGAGTGTTAGAGACCCTGAGATAGCATAAAATAAAATCGAAGTTTTTTAAGTTCCATATTTGGAAGCCAAAAGTGAAGTTCCTAGGCCATGTGGTCTCAAAGGAGGGGTTAATAGTAGATCCTTCGAAAGTAGGGTATTCAATGTAGAAAAAATTTATTTTTAGTTTAGAGGTATTTTATTAAAAAGGAGAAAATGTTTATTTGGGTATAAAATGATTAATGAATTTTTTTGGTGAAAATAAGGTAGTAAATGTGGGAAATAAAATATATTTCGAAGATATTTTCATGAGGGAAAAGTGAATATTGTAAAAGTATTTTATTTAGAAGTATTTTTAGGAAAAGAGCATTTTAACTAAAATAATTTATCTAAAAGTATTTCTATGAAAGGATGTCCAACGTAAAATATATTACTTTGCAGAAATAATTAATGAGAATAATTTAGCTAAAATTGTTTTTAATTGGAAACATCCTTTGAAAAAGTTGTATGTTTAAAGGTATTTAGTAACCACGTTATGATTTAGAATAGATTGTAAAAATATTTGTTGAGAGATATTTTATAAAGGGATACTTTTAGTGAAAATATTTTAAATAAGCACTATAAGAATTGCGAGATATTTATATATAAAGATATTTTGATGGCAGTATTTTTATTTGAGAAATATCTTTTGAATAAAGGATACGAAAAAATATTTATTTAGGGTACAATGTTTTACCCGACGAGTAACTTTGATATTATAAAACTTCTTATTTGGAATTTATTTTGGTTGTAAGGAATTTCACTTAAAGATTACTCTTTAATAAATAATGTTTCGAAAAGAAAAACATTTTTTGTAAATAATTTTTTGTGAGAAAGACCTAATATGGAAAAAAAATATTGAGAATGTGACACCCCGCACCTCTAGGCACCCCGAAAATGGAACATAACTAGAAGCATGGGTGGTCGGGTGAAAAAAATCCATAACATAGCACAAAGACTAAGGAAACGACATAAAATGATTAAAATGTTACAGCGAAAGAAAACTTTCACTAATTATAAATTAATAGCAAAACAGCATTAAAAACAACATTATCCCAAATTTATTTCTGAAACCTAAAGTACCAAGTAGTCTCCACTAAAACATAAAACGTAACGAAGTTCACAATATAGGTCCCCATATATAGAGTAAAGTATGGAAAAGAGAAACGAAGTACATGAAATAAAAGAAATAAAAGCTGAAGATAACAACTACTCCAATGACCCTCCAAGCTATAAAGAACTGCAACCAAGACCTGCCCACCTGTGATTTGGGGAAAATAGGAAAAATCGAAATGGGTCAGACATAACGTCTGTTGAATGAGAAATAAGATGAAGCAGAAAGAATGAAACAGTATGATTCCAGATCTTCCCCGGATATTGCAGAGGGTGAATAATATAATGAAGTGAATCCTTCTTAGATACAGTTCCTCAGAAGCCAAAGTCCATGGTCACTCTAGCGAAGTCAACCATGCAGTAATACTAAACGTCAATTGGTCCATCGAACCTGCTATCCTTACTTATCCACGTGCTACAACGTGGAAGTCATGCTCTTCACCCATGTATTGTGACTAAATGCCTCTTACGTCTGATCGGCGCTGACTCAAACAACCTGGCAGGACCCTAAAGTTGCGCTTAGGCTCCGTCAAACTAGGTCATATCCTACTATCTCCTCAGCCACTAACGAGGAATTTCCCCTATCCAAAGTGTCGGTTCTCTGAAAGAGCGCCCGCAGCTGGTTGGCCGCACAAAATCCTCCAACGATCTGTCTAAAGAAGCCAACGTCGAAGCACACTTGTCCTATTCCGTCC
Organism: Allium cepa; assembly: GCA_030765085.1. NCBI lineage: Eukaryota > Viridiplantae > Streptophyta > Magnoliopsida > Asparagales > Amaryllidaceae > Allium > Allium cepa. Next base: position 558,709,694 of record CM060941.1, on the reverse strand, counting down.
GCATCGATCTGCCTGAAGAAGCCTAAGATTGCGGATGCTCTCTATCCTATGTACTAGCAACCTATGAAAGGTAACAAACATCCTTGCGAACCTACTTGTCCGCTTCTAGTACGTATAGCCAAAACTATATTTTGTTCTTAACTACATGAAACACCTATCCAAACCTTTACAAGGTCTTCCTACAAAATCACTTCCAGATTAATTAATATTACCATTACAATTTACATATTGTTTATTTCCATTAATCTGCTTTAGGCCATTTTTACATCCGATTTGGTTATTTCCCAATTTTCCTTTTTCTTACATAAATGGTGTTTCAATTTCACATTCGTTTAGTCCGTGTGGTTTGTCTGAAATTTTTATACTATTTTGTTATAGATTTACACTAGCCTTTGCGGTTCATTTAATTTACATTTTTTTCACCTTAATTTACGTTCTCCTTATAGAGGTTTAATCTATATAATTTTTTTAATTTAATAGCCACAAACCATTTAATTACAGAAAATTCCACTTTTACATTTTTAGGCCACATATGAAACAACAATTATGCCAATTAGACTTTCCAATTTTGCTCCAAAACCATATTCAAAATTATGTAATTATATTAATCAAAACCACATTTTTTATTGAAGTAACATATTCTGAATTTATTCAACTAACCTGTTCTACCATTTGAAGTTGAATAACAATTCTATTTCTATTTAATTAAACCAATCTTATTTACGCCATGAAACGTGAATAAGAATTTGTTTGTTCCAAATTTCAACCCAAACATGAATTAGCATTGTGAAGTGGAAGAAGGAGAAGATACAATAATTTATATAAATTTCAATCTTATTTATGACATAAAACGTGAATAGACAATTTATATGTCTCATATTTTAAACCAAACATGAATTAGATTTGAGAAGTGAAAGAAGAAGAAGAAGTTGCACTAATTTACATCTATTCTGAATTAATAATAGAAATTAATTCATATTAACGTGCTAGAAAAGAACTAAAATTGAACTACTTTATTTTTCTACACGTTAATTCTCACTCACCTGGCACTTGAGCTTGTATAAATTTGAAAAAGCTTTGGTTTATCTTTTTCCCTTTAATTCTTCTAAATTCCCCAAATAATTTTAATATATATAGATAATTAAATTTGGTAGAGATTTTTTTATTTAGTAGAAAAAGGAGGAAGAATAATACATACTAATTTTACATACATACTAATTTTACATACATACTAATTTTACTGTAGAATTGTGGCGATGGTTGAATAAGAGATTAGGTATAGGTTGGATGGTTTATTTATAGATTGTTTGCATGAATATAATCCATTAGATTATTTTAATTAAATCTGATTCTTTCATACACTTAATGGTTATCCATTCTAGCCCATACACATCACTCACCAATAAAATTTAGCCATCTCATCCTATTACATCACTGGAGCGAATGGAAAGCCGCCGTTAGAAACAACACCGAAATATGTAGGAAAATCGTTGGAAATAAACCAGCTAAAAAAAAACATCGCTCCAGATTTTAGGTGACAACGGGACTTGTTCCATGGTCACTAAGGAAGTCAACATGTGCCTTTACCACTGTACCAAATGTGCTTTTACTTTCTTTTTAATTATCTTTCTCGTATAATATCAGGGTGTTACATTCTCCCTCCTTAAAGGATTTCGTCCCCGAAATCTCCAAAGATGGAAGAACATAATTAACAACCAGCATCAAAAAACTACATCCATCTACACAACCATCATCCATTTCTACCATTGTCCTTATTTTTAACTAATGCAATTTATGGTTTATGCAAAGTGAAATTCATATGAACTTACCTAATGCGAAAAGGTAGTCGGTCCACTGATTCAGTTGACCTACTTTAATGCAAATATGCTTATGCCATGCAACCAAATGTATGCAATTACTCTAGGTTAATTGATAATTCTATATGTATGTTTCAATCATTCACCCAAATGCACCAACCATATGCAACATCCATTTACACACACACACACACATATATACAACCATATGCAAATACTATAGATAACAGGTGCACATATGCAGGTGTATGTACCTAATAGCCCGTTGATCCTAATAAATATCTATCGAGTGCATGCAATGCATACATTTGCAAACATTGTCATCCACTTGCAATCATTTTCATCCATCAAAAATAACATGTCCTAATGACATGTTTACAACCAAGCTACCATCCATAGGTTTCACCTAAAGATTATCGAAAAGACCCCAACTAAGGAAAGATCAAAGATCAAAGATAGGATATTTGAAGTGTACCTTCAAATATAAAAGGATAAGAAGTTCGAATTCTCTCCTCAAATTCCCGTGTGCACTCCTTGGGGTCATCTCCCCACCAAACCTTCACTAGACAAACTTCCTTATTGCGTAATCTCTTGATGCCGTGTTCCAATATACGGGTAGGTGTACGATGCACAAGTGATTCGCGTTCTACCTCCACTTCCTTTAGCGATCGGGTTCAACTACTACCGCAGAATCATGCATACACTTCCTCAGATGCAAAACATGAAAAGCATCATGAACTCCTGTCAACTTATCTTGAAGATCAACTCTGCATGCCACTTTTCCAATCCATGCGGTAATAGGGAAGGGTCATATAAATCTCAGTGCCAACTTATCCACTAATCCAAATCTCATTACGTTTATCAGAGGAGAAACCTTGACAAACATCATATCTCCAACCTTAAACTCCAAATCTGAATGCCTTCTATCGGCAAATGACCTTTGTCTATCTTGTGCAGTCTTTAACCTCTTACGAATCAAATCCACCTTCTCAGAAGTTTCCCTCACCAAGTCTTGTCCAAGCATGATCATGTTGGTGGTATCCCACCAACAGGCTGGTGATCTACATAGTCTGCCATAGAGGTCTCAAATGGTGCCATCCCAATGCTTGCTTGATAACTATTATTATATGCAAACCCTACCAAAGGTAGGTGGTCTTCCCAAGAGCCTCCAAAGTCAATGATGGACAATCTGAGCAAATCTTCCAAAACCCTATTTACTCTCTTAGTATGTCTATCTGTCTGAGGAAGATACACCGTGCTAAGATTCAATTCCATTCCCAAGGCTTGCTGAAGACTTCTCCAAAACTCGCTGGTGAATAATAGATCTTTGTCGCTTACAATGCTGGCGGGAACTCCATGAAGCCTAACTATCTCCCTTACATAAAGAGTCTCCAAAGAATCTGTTGTCTTATTACTCTTAATGGGTATAAAATGAGTGCTCTTCGTTAGTCTATCCACAATGACCCAAATGCTCATGTACCCTCTCCGTGACCTTGGTAATCCATCTACGAAGTCCATAGAGATGATCTTCCATTTCCGTAATGGAATATCCAATGGCTACAACAGTCCTTCGGGATTCTTCCGTTCCACATTTACCCTTTGGCAAGTGATGCACTTCAATACATACTCCACCACCCTCTTCTTCATTCCGGGCCAACAGAATATCCTCTTCATATCCTGGTACATCTTATCACCACCGTGGTGCACTATCATTCTAGAACGATGTGACTCAGCTAACACCGCGTCTACTGAATCCTTACGACGGGGAACATAAAGTCTACCATCCCTTCTAAGCCAGTTTTTACTGCCCATGGTATAGCGCCTAAGATGTGGTGATAACTCTCCTCTACCAAGCTTATCTAAAATGTTCTTTAACTCTTCGTTCTCACCTTGCCTTGCTCCAATCTTCTCCATCAAAGTAGGGTGGACGTCGAGGGATGCTAACCACCCCGGAGCTAAATCCGATAGAGGTCTAAAATCAAAGGTAGCAATGTACTCCAAATGCTTTTATTCCATAAACAGAGGACTTAAAAACCACTTTGCGTCCACTCAACGCATATGCCACTACATTACCCTTGTCAGGGGTATATGAAATCTCAAAGTCATAAGAGGCTGAAAACTTCCTCCATCTTTGCTATCTCAAATTCAAGTCTTTCTAAGAGAACAGATACTACAAAACTTATGATCTGTGAAAAGCTCTAATCTTTCTCCTAAGAGATAATGCCTCTAAGACTTGAGAGCAAAAACTATAGTTGCCAATTCAAGATCATGCGTCGAATAGTTCTTCTCATGCGTTTTCAACTGTCTACTTGCATAGCACACTACTCTACCCTCTTGCATCAGTAGCGCCCCTAGCCTCATATCACAAGCATCTATATAAACTAAGAAAGGCTCGGTTGCATCAGGTAATACCATGGTGCGGTAGTCAAAGCTTCCTTCAATCGACCAAAGGTATCCTCATACTTGGCATCCCAAACAAAAGATGAGTTCCTCTTGGTAAGGCGGGTAAGTGGAGCCGATATCCTAGCAAATTCCTTAATGAACTTCCTATGGTAGCCCGTAAGACCAAGGAAACTCCTTACGTCCATGGCATTATTAGGGGTCTGCCAATCCTGTACTTCTACCACATTCGTCGGATCTACTGCAAGTCCTTCCTTCGAAATGATGTGTCCCAAAAAGCGAACCTCATCCATCCAAAAGTGGCACTTGGAGAACTTTGTCTTCAATTTATGTACTTGTAGGGTCCTAAGCACTTTTCCAAGTGAACAATATTCCCCTCCTTGCTTCACGAATAAATCGAAAAACACCACCATAAACTTGTTCAACGATTCGCGAAATACTCAACTCATCAGATCCACAAAATATGTCGCAGCAATGGTTAGCCCAAATGGCATGACTAACCACTCAAATAACCCATCCAGAGTCCTAAACGCAGTCTTCCTGAAGCTATCCTCCACCACACGCACTTGATGAAATCTTGTGGCCAAATCGAGCTGCGAGAATACCTTGGCTCCTACTAGCTGATCGAAGAAATCGTTTATACGGAAAGAGGATAATGATTCTTCTTCATCAGATTATTAAGCTCCCAATAATCCAAGCAAAGTCTAAGAGAACCCTCCTCCATAGTGGCAAAGGCGACGGGTGCGCCCTATTCAGAAATGCTCCTACGAATAAAGCCCTTTTCCAAAAGCTCTCCAATCTGCTTGCTTAACTCACGACATTCCTTAGGAGCCATATGAATTACCGGTAAAGTAATCGATTTGGCATTATCGACAAGATAAATCTCAAACTCGATTTCTCTTCAAGGTGGAAGGCCAGCAATCTTCTCGAATACATTTAGAAAGTTTCTAACAATGGGTTCCGAACTCAAACTATCAGGCTATAAGTCAAGAGAATAAAGGTAGCTCAACATGACTGATCCTCTAGGATCACAAGATACCTCCAAGGCACGTCCACAACAAGTGCCTAACCTCACTACCCTCTTATCGCAATCAAGGACAACACTATACATGGATAGCCAATCCATACCAAGAATCAACCCGAATCGAAAAAGTCCAATACAAAGGCACTACAGTCAATCTCAACCCCTAAAATAAACAATTACAAATCCGACATAACATGGACAAATAAGCCGATCCTCCTACGAGATTTGGTACTTCTACTGGGTCGGTCATTAAGCAAGCATCAAGACCAAGACTCTCTACAAGAGTACTAGATATAAAAGAGTGTGAAACTCCAGAATCAAATAGGGTATGAACAGGAAAATCAAAGATAGATAACACACCTTCGATGATCACCTTCTTTCCCTTGTCCACCATCGGACGAGTAGTAAAGGAAGGAGCTGCCTCTAAAGCATAAGCCTGAGCAGGCTGTGAAGGTGTCTATGAACTGTCCTTGGGCTTCAATGGATAGTCCTTCTTCATATACCCTACTTGATCGAAAAGATAACACCTCAGTCTCGGTCACACTCCTGCCCCTTTATAATCCTTAGCAAGATGAACTGGTTTCCCTCAAGTATTGCACTTCAAGTCCTTCCTTGGAACTTTCCTTTTTCCACCTAACCCTCCTCCTCCTCTTCTTTTTTCCTTTCCAGTACTTCTTCCCATCACTCTTCTGCACCACATCTCTTTTCTTCTCAGTATCAGTAAGTAAATCCATCTCTACCAATCCTTCAAAAGTGGGTCCCTTTGAAGTGTGGCTCACTGCCAAACTCCACAGTGGTTGACCCAAACCCTTAGCGAACTTCAATGCCTTCTTATGAGGAGTATTGATCGGGTCTAGTCCAAATATGGCAAGCTCATTGAATTGATTAACATATTCCTTAACTGTCATATCCTCTTGCTTGAGCTGTATAAATCTCTAGTTGCACTCCTTCTTCAGCCTGCGATAAGAATTTCCTCTCGAGCCTAGTACAAAAATCCGCCCAAGTCAAATTATCAGCCTCGGCCTCCACAATCTCCCACCAACAGAGAGCCTCTCCCTACCGCTACCATGAAGCCAACTGCCTTCGAGCCAAGTCCTTCAATCCCATAAGTCCAAATATCCACTCACAACTACGGATCCAAGCTCTTGCCTCAGTATATGACTTGGTGCTAAGAAACAGGTTGCCTTCTAAGCTGGTATAGTCCTTGCATAACTTGGGAAAATCGAGAATGCCTGGCGGATGGGCTGGAGCCCCTTTCAGGTGGCTCTGCTTGTGCAGTAGCCTGCAAATAACATCAAAACCAAGCAGGCATATTAAGGACCAGAACTTTCGGAATATCTTGTAGTTTATACATTTCTTTCTGTGGATATTAAAAAGATGGGATTAGGTACTCCACAAATAGTTCAATAGATAGGGAGGAAGAGATATGAGGGACCCATTTTTAAAATTTCTTTTCTTTCCAAAATATATACATATACTTTTAAAAGTATCATTAGGAATACCTTATAAAGATTATTCAAAAACCTTTATATTTTTAAATATTTTTAGGATTACCGAAACCTTAGCTCTGATACCAACGTGATACCCCGCACCACTAGGCACTCCAAAAATTGAACATGACTAGAAGCACGGGTTTTGGGTGAAATAAAAATCCATAACATTGTAAGAGACTAAGGCGGCGGCATAAAATGATTAAAATAATACATGGAAGAAAACTTTCGCTAATTATAAATTGATAGCAAAACAGCTTCGTTAAAAACAACATTATCCCAGATTTATTTCTGAAACCAAAAGTACAAAATAGTTTCCACTAAAAATAAAGCATAACAAAGTTCACAATATAGGTCCCTATATATAGAGTAAAGTACGGAAAAGAGAAATAAAATACATGAAACAAAAGCTGAAGATAACAACTGTTCCAATAATCCTCCAAGCTACAAAGAACTGCAACCTAGACCTGCCCTCTTGTGATTTGTGGAAAATAGAAAAAATAAGAATGGGTCAAACATAAAGTCTGGTGAATGAGAAACAAGATGAAGCAGAAAGAATGAAACAGTTTAATTCTAGGTCTTTCCCAGATATCGCAGAGGGTGAATAATATAATGGAGTGAATCCTTCTTAGATACAATACCTATGAGGCCAAAGTCCATGGTCACTCTAGGGAAGTCAACTATGCAGTAATACTAAATATCCATCGGCCTGTCCGACCTGCTGTCCTTACCTATCCATGTGATACAGCATGAAAGTCGCACTCTTCATCCATGCACCATACTAAATGCCTCTTACGTTTGACCGACGTCGACTCAAACAACCTCGCAGGACCCTGAAGTTGCGCTCAGGCTCTGCTAAACTGGACTCATATCCTCCTGTCTCCTCGGTCACAAACACGGACTTGCCCCTATCCAAAGTGTCAATCCTCCTAAAAAGCGTCCGCAGTTGGGTCGACTGCGCAAAATACTCCAACGATCTGCCTAAAGAAGCCTATGTCGGAGCACACTTGTCTTCCATCTACGTCGGTCTGCCTGAAGAAGCCTAGGATTGCGGATGCTATCTATCCTACGTACTAGCAACCTATGAAAGGTAATAAACATCCTTATGAGCCTACTTACCCACTCTAGTACGTACAGCCAAAATTATATTTTGGTCTTAACTGCATGAAACACCTATTCAGATCTGTACAAGGTCTGCCTACCAAATCGCTTCTAGATTAATTAATTTTACCGTTACAGTTTACGTATGGTTTATTTCAATTAATCTGCTTTAGGCCATTTTTATTTCCCTTTTTCTTACATAAATGGTGCTTTAATTTCACGTTTGTTCAGTTCGTATGGTTTGTTTGTAATTCTTATACCATTTTGTTATAGATTTACACCAGCCTTTAGGGTCCATTTAATTTGCATTTTCTCCACCCTAATTTAAGTTCTCCTTTTAGAGATTTAATCTGTACAAATTTTTTTATCTAATAGCCACAAACCATTTAATTACACGAAATTCCACTTTTACATTTTTAGGCCACATATATAACAAACAATTATGCCAATTAGGCTTTCCAATTTTGTTTCAAAACCATATTCAAAATTATGTAATTATATCAATCAAAACCATAATTTTATTCAATTAACATATTCCGAAGTTATTCAACTAACCAATTCTACCATTAGAAGTTGAATAATAATTCTAATTCAATTTAATTAAACCAATCTTATTTATGCCATTAAAGGTGAATACAAATTTGTTTGTTCCAAATTTCAACCCAAACGTGAGTTAGAATTTAGAAGTGGTAAAAGGAGAAGATGCAATAATTTACATAAATTTCAATTATGTTTATGCCATAAAACGTGAATAGATAATTTATATGTCTCATGTTTTAAAGAAAACATGAATTAGATTTGAGAAGTGAAAGTAGAAGAAGAAGTTTCACTAATTTACATCTATTCTCAATTAATAAAAGAAATTAATTCATATTAACATGCCTGAAAATAACTAAAATTGAACTACTTTATTTTTCTATTTCATATTAATTCCCACTCATCTAGCACTTGAGCTTGTATAAATTTGAAAAATCTTTGCTTTAATCTTTCTCCCTTTGATTCTTCTAAATTCCTCAAATTGCTTGAATATATATTGATAATTAAATTTGGTAGAGATTTGTTTATTTAGTAGAGAAAATGAGGAAGAATAATACACACTAATTTTACTGTATAATTATGGCGAGGGACGAATAAGAGATTAGGTTTAGTTTATATGGTTTATTTATAGATTTTTTGGGTGAATATAATCCATTAGATTATTTTAGATTAAATTAGGTTCTTTCATACACTTAATGATTATCCATTCTAGCCCATACACATCACTCAACCAATAAAATTTAGCCATCTCATCCTATTACATCACCGGAGCGAATGGGAAGTTGCCACATGTCAGAAACAATGCCGAAATACGTAGAAAAATCGCTGGAAACGAACCGCTAAAAAAACATCGCTCCAAATTTTGGGCGACAACGGGACTTAATCTCTGGTCATTAAGGAAGTCAACATGCGCCTTTACCACTATACCAAATGCGTGTTTAATTTTTTTAATTATATTTCTCGTAAAATATCAGGATGTTATAGAGAATATATTAGAACTATATTATTGAGAGAGGATGTATTGTAAAGTTTCTTGCTTTCAATACTTTGAGAAAATAATTTACTAAATTAAGGATGATTAGAATTGGAAGTAAATGGTTGAAATAGTGAAATATTTAATTGGATAACAAACTTTAGAGGTGTTTGTTAAAATGTATTTTATCAAAAAGATTTTTATTTAGAAATTCTTTTTTAAAACTGTAAAACATGACCTTTTAACATAGAGGTGTAAGATTACGGGGTAAGATGAGTTTTCAGTTTTACCAACGCCTATTATGACAATATTACTTTTATGACTATCATGTGTGAATTTCCTTAATGAGTTGTGGGGATGTCTAACTATTCCCTTCTATGAAAAGAGTTGGGATATGATGTTGGAACTGCCCATTTTGATATTTAGGATAATGACCTTATTATTATATTTGTTTTGGTTGGTTAAATTATTTGAACTAATCTATTTCTTATTATATTTTATATTTGATTCCATATTTGAATTGTACCATTTGGGTGTTTGTTTAATTAATTTATGCCTCGCTTGTTTGAATTTTTTATATTATGTTTTATTCGTTGCCTGTTTTGCTATGATTGGTTTCAATTATTTGTTTGTTTACTTGTTTGCTAATTTGTTTATATGACTGCTTATTTGTCAACCTTGTTATGATTGTTTGTATTGAATGCTAGATTATATTTCTTGCTATGGCTGATAATTATATGAAGAAGTAGTTATTCAATGTTAACTTTAAAGGGATGTACGTTAGAGAAACTAGTGGAGGTTAAGGGACATCTTTGGTATAGTCGTAGTGAGACAACATAGTTTTCTAAGACGAGGAAGACTAGATATTCATAATGGCAAAGAGATTTGATAATGTTCCTTAAAGGCGAGAATAGCGATTAGATAATTTTGGTGACTATAGACTTGATGGGTACCACTAAGGAATAAAAAAAAAAATGGGTGGAAGATTTATTACACACTTACCAAAATAAAGAGTTTTAAACTAAGCATTTCGAAATCAAATTTTAGACACACCATTATCAGCTTCCATTAATATTTTAAAAAAGAAGCTTCTATTTTGAAGAAATTTTTATAAAATAATGTTTCCTATATATATTAAATTGATTTAAAATGATGGATATTTTTTAAAGATTGTTTCATAAATATTTTTTTTTAAAGGAAGATGGAAGCTTTGATTTGAAAATAATTTTTTTCCTTTAACGATGCATTCTCCTCGCTAGCAGATCCCTTTTTGATATTTTACGTAAGTCATCCCTACCAATAACTAAAAAAATCACTATAAGAGGATTTTGAAATTAGATTATTAGAAGTGAATTGAAGAACGGAAGAAGATGGTAAGAGATGTCGGTGTGTACCAATGGATTGTTGATGACCAAAGGTGTTGATGATTGTTATGAAGAAGGGGTCGGTGGACTTTCTCAATGTAGATCGATACATAATCCTGGACCTTTATAGGGCGCTCTAGTATCCTGTACGGAGTGGAAAAGATTATGGCATTCGTTCAGTTGTATTTCTCTTATGGGGGTGAGTATACATTGACTCTAAGAGGGTAGTCATTTGTGTTGTAACGATCGCTTTTTCGACCCCTAAATATCGACACTAATACATCCACGGTATTCACATGCCAAGTACTCAAGTGCTAGAAAGCCAAATTTTAGGGTATAAGAAAATAGAATAGAATGAGAAGAACAAACCATCGGAATCTCACAACGGAACGATAACATATAATATCAAAATGATCCTTTATATAGGAAACTTATGTATACAATAATCAGAGCAAACTAACCTATCATCAGCCTAGACAATTATAACTATATTTCCTTACAATTTCTGATAAATATAAACAAAGTAATATAATGGAAATAAAACTATGGTAGGTAATTATCCAGCTCATCTCCAAGAGCTCCAATGAACATCAGTGAAATCTGGAAATATACACGAGGCTGGCCCGAGCATTATTAGAAAATAACATCTGAATCAGTATGGTAAACCAGCATGAGAAACTCAAGTCATCTAAATTATGTAACGTTATAAAACCTTTCAAAATGAGGTATCCCTTAAGAACACACCGCCAATAAACTCGGACAGATTTTTACGGTAAACAATCCATTTCTATTAGAAAATCAAATGATATTATAATAATGTCCAGGGTTTCAAATAAATACAAATCATAGCTGGAATGGTTACATTTGCAACATTCAACAACACATTTAGTATACAAACAAAACTGCCAAGGGACATTTGTATAAATGAATTTTCCACGGAGATGCCTCCAGGTTAAAAACCAAAGCAAATCTCTTATGATAAGGATCAGAAGATTACCTTTCCGACCACCATATATCTCAAGATAAAATGTACCATAAGGAAAACACAACTGGCCTACGCCCAAACTTGTAAACAAGAACCATGTGGAACCAAGTATCACCAACTCCCCGCACGCAACATATCGATAAGCATACTCTAGATAATGGAGTTGATGTACCTCTATTGGTTAGATAAACCCCTGGATTGTGCTGCCTACTCTATGTTTAGTCATTGTCCGATGTCAAGGTTACATTTGGCATCTTCACATGAGTTTCCAATACTCGAAAAAAAATTCCGACATGGATTCCATCATCTCAAAAGATTTCATAACCACACATGGATTCTATCATTCCACTTCCAAAATATAGAACTAGTATCTCAGTATTGACATGGGTTTCGATAAGTAGAACACTTAGCACAGTCTCCCCAAGACTGAATCGATGAATTTGGTGATATTCAACAATAATGTAAATGATTGCATAAGGGAACTAATTCCCATATACTCTCTATAAGCAAGTAAACATACAAGCACTGTCAATTAATCCAAAGCATGATCAGGTCACATAAACAACTTTTAATCCATTTATAATTAATTTATCTTTTATTAGTTAAAAACCTTTTTCTGTGTAAAACACCCTTTTTTATCAAATAAAACTCATTTCATTAATCAGTACTTCAATTATAAACTAATACTCCATTATTTTATAAAAATTCCTTTGTATACTTGCGTGTGTGTATATATATTTCTCTTTATAGAATATATATACTTGTATTTACTATAAAATTATACTCTTTTCAATAATTAAAAAGTATTCATATACTTATCTAAGTGGTATAAGTATATTAACAAATCACCTAACAAGATTTACTTACTTAAAAACATTATCAAAATGGTTGAAAATAAATATTATGAAAACCTTGTTACTATAAACCACTTCCCTTGTTTGAAAATTAAACATATAACTTTTTCTATCTTTTTTAAAAGATTTCAATAATTGTTATTAAAGTTAAAATTCTATTATAAAAGATCTAATTATATTTATAATGTTTTCCCACTTTAAAATGTAATTCAATGTTTTTAAAAACAAATGCTACTAAAACATTATTTACTACAAACCCTAAACGCTTTACATTTAATCATTATCTTTAAAACTCCCCTTTAAAGGTTTGATTACAGTTATAAGGGCTTAAGGCAAGTGTCAGTCAAACATTGTCAAAGTGAACCTAAATCATTTTTTGTCTCAAAAATGTTTCTCTTTATAACCCCCTTTTAAAGATTCAAATATATTTAAGGGTTAAAGACCAGTGTTGTTTAAAACATTGTCAAAAAAAATCCCAACAAATTCATTTATACTTGACCTTTAAGTATTCATTATCAAATATCCAATTATAATCCTAAGTATAATTAATAATAAGGGCTAAAGAATGTTACTAAAACAATGTTTACTACAACCTAAAACATTTCTATGCTTATCATTAACTTTAAAACATTTTTTAAAGTTCAAAGCATATCCACAATTACTAATTAAGGTAATGTACTTTTAAATAATTGCACAAAATCATTTAATTTGACTTAAGCAGTAAAATCCATACTTCATCTATTATATTTAAAAAATACTTAAATTATTACTTATATAAAAAATTATCTTTAAAATACTCATTAATATGTTAAAACACTTTTAAAACTACTTAAAATATATGATAATTATTTATATGAAATATTATGTAAAAATAAGGAATTTCAAAAATAAATAGAAAAGCTTACATAAACAAGTCTTTTTAAAAAAGCCACTTAGTTTAAAATTCAAAATTATTATTAAAAACATGTATAAACATGAAACCAATTTTAAAACACTATATTAAAAATTAGAAAATAAACCTAAAAAGATTAGAGAAAAATACATAATTTAAATATCATTTTTAAATAATTTATATTTTCAAATAGAAAAATAGCCTTTCTGCAAATGCAACCAAAATAATTCGCAACACCTCAAACGTGTTTCAGAAGCAAAGACAGCACTTCAGAAGAGTTACCAAAAGTTCTGGGTTGTCGTTTAATGTGAATTTGCTATAATTTTGCGCATAGATTTTAACATCTTAATAAATGATTTTTAATAAATGGTTTTTATGATAATTACTATTCTTTGGGTACTTGAAAACCATGAAGAAAAATTCTAAAAAATATCTTTTAGTTATTTTATAGAAATTTCCAAAAACAAGGTATTTTACTGAAGTGCTCATGTTACGACTATTTCACTATAACTTTTTCCTCTTCGTTCAGCTAGTTATCAAATGAATTAAGTTTCAAAACTTTTTCAATAAGAATAATACCTATTAAAAAGGTAAATAATACCCTAAGAAAGTTTCTACAAAAATAAATGGTATTTTCCAAAAACAAGTTATTCAAAAGTGTCGATAGCGACCTTTTTGCTTCAATCTTTCTTAGCTTTGGTTTACATTTTCTATGACTTTTAGAAACACATATTTTACTTTTAAAAAAAATACATAAGTGCATAAATCAACCAAAACAAGTTATATCAAAATATGTTCTTAAATCACCATTTTTCACAAATTAAACTTAAGGAAATTCAAAGTGCGTTTATAACGACTATCGCTATACGGACAATTCTGTATTCACTTCAATATTTGATGTCATGTTATTTTATACACATATATGGTTCCAAATTCAAACCATACTACTACTAAACATGTATTAACATATATACAAATCAATATGTCAACTTTAAATGTTCAAATGAACTTATCACAATTAAATAGATTATAAGCCAACTACTTTAACAATTTACATACTTTTAAAGCATATAATCAAGTCTTTAACTTTATGTAATTAATGTCTATTATTACTAATATAAAGCAAGAAATTTATCAAGTGATTTAACAAACAATTATCGAGTGATTCAGCAAGCAAATTCAAGTGAAATTATCAAGTTGTTAACTTGATATAAAGTGAGAATAACTCACTTTTATCAAACCATATTACTTCCTACCAACATTCAATCACAACAACACTTCACTCTCACTTCCATTAGCTCCCAATCTATGGCCAAGACCTTCTTCCTCCTTCCTTAGTGCATGGCCATCATCACCACCTCCATAAAGCTCATGGCCAAAGGTAATTCCACCTCCTCCTTGCACACGCCTAACCTCCGCCCTCTCCCTCAAGTTCACGGCCCTAAGTCCTTATCACTCTACAACACTCGCGGCTATTGGCCATTTCTTTCCACTCCATAACTCACATCCAAAGGAAGAAGGAAAGAAGAGAAAGAAGTGAAGATTTGGTGTATAGAATGAAGTGGCTCTGCATGTGCTTATATAGGCTTAGGAAATGGGGGGAAAAGCTTGAAAAAAACCCATCCTTAACCATCAAGCAAAGAGGACTCAAGCATATAAGGCCATACCCTTTCATAAGCATGCTTTTCATGATTTGTGCCTTGATTTAGGGATCCTTTTAGTACCTTATGTCTATATTTAAATAAATCCTTTTACTTAATTTATTTGTTTAGGAATTAAGATGATTTAATACTTTCTAATGTGTTCATATGATAACATAGTAGTGTACACATATTCAAATAACTTTTATGCAATACAATGTTGATTTTTAACACAACGTTTTCTGGTTGCATTTTCAGTATTTATTCAAAGTGTGTATTTTTGTAAACACATTTCAAAAATAAGTTTTCTATCATTATTTATTAATTATAAAAGTGTTTAACAAGGTTATAAAATAATATTTAATCATATTAAATCTTAGATACAAATATTTAAATAACTCAGATATTTAAATACGAAGCGTTCGAAATTCTTGATCATTGCATTCTCCCCTCCTTAGAATATTTCGTCCTCGAAATTCTGACACAAGCATTCAAAGAAAAAACCATATATTATACTTAGAAATATTCCTATTATTGGAAAATATAGCTATCGGTTTTCTCAGGTTAAAAATCTTCTCATCGCATAAGGATTATAAATAAACTACTAAGTGTATCTCCTGCTCAACTGCCTAAGGTTATTATTTAGTTGATTATTCATACTACCTCAAACAATTCGAAGAGTCCTTTCCCAAACTCTCCATAAGCCAACAAACATAGTATACAATTATATGAAAACCCATATGATTTACATATATCATCCATGGGTAATATCACATCCGATCACTTGCTTGATCACATAGATTTCTCTTCCAAACTAGCATATCTCATCTGACTTCTCTAGTGCGGACTTTGATCTGGTTTCTTGATTAGAAACTTATGTTCCCATTATATAGCTATATATTATGATAGAAAACTTCAAAATCATATCAATGATCTGTATAAAGAGTTCGTTGTCAAGAATCTAGTGAAAAATCCTTGTCTGAATGGTGTAAAACACCTAAAAATATGTACTTGAATCCTAGATCGAGAACTGTCATGCGAATAGAATAATCTATGAACAACTTATATACTTAATTTTATTGGTTTCTTAACTACAATTACTTTTCATTTTAAATCAAATTTATTTTTACATATAGTATTTCTCACTTAATACTAAATTCATTTATGAAACATTCCACAAAACATTTACTTAAGTTTATAAACATTATGTAAAGATTATCTTTATTTATAAAATATCACTTAATTACATAATCATTTCAAAAGCTACATCCTTATTTCTAAAACATTTCATTATCTTAAATTCATATTCGTTTACCCAAATAGTAATTCTCTTTTACTACTCAAATAAAGCATTTCATAAAATGTTAACTACGTTTATAAACATTTTTATAACAACTTAACTTGATTTAAAAACATTTCCTAAAATAAAATTTTATTTTAAAACTTTTATCAGGACAAAGTTTCATTTGAAAATATGTCAAGGCAGAAGTTCATTACTTATATAATACGCAGCTATATCTTAAGAGTATATATAAACTTCTATATTAATTTAACTTACTAAAATTTTAACAAAGGCCCAAAATAACTTTGGATCTTATAATCGAGTCAACATTATAGGCTTCTTTATCAATTGGGCTAGGCAAGTAGTTATGTAGAGTAGAACTCTTGTATCCAAACTCAAGACTAGAGTCTACTTTTTTTAAACAGCCCTAAATTAAGGATGTTTATTAGTTGGCCCAATAACATCGAAGGTTCTTTCTAACAAAGATGCCTAACAAATTTTAAACTTGTTTTAACTTACTATCTTTCTAAATAAAATTTCAACTTTTATATATTTACAAAATACTAAGCTTCAATTTATTTATCAATCCGAAAATTTCTGACAATTCAAAATCGTCGAAAATTCCGTTTTATTTCAATAATTGAAAACTAGTAAACAACATATCATAATAAGATGCACAACCAAACTACTCTAGTGCAAAGGACACAAGCAACCATAATATAACTTAACAGAAAACTTAAGAATTAAACTTTTGGTTTTATTTAAAATCAATTTTAAATAACAATGTATACATATATCTTTTTGGATGTCAAATCATAGTTTTCGGGATTAAACCATAATTATTTTGAAAACCAATTTCCAAAATATTTTCTTTAAAATTTATAGAAAATATCAACATAGATCGATAACAACAAAATGATACAAGGAACTGGTTCGTACTAAGAAGTATCATATATCCCCTTTATTAAGAAGGGTAATACTCAAGAGAAGTACTTACCACCTAACCACATCCTTTACCCTTTTTTGTCACTTATCGAGCCACTCGAACTAGCTAACATAAAAATACTTTGTTTCCCAAATCGATTTGTTGTTTCCAAGAGTAACCTCGAACCCTAACCAACCTTAGAACTCTTTTAAAAACATTAGTACTATAAAATAGCATTAAATAATAATATTATTATTTAATCTAAACACTTAGATACCATTTTCAAAAATATCAGAATTTAGGTTCACAAATTCTTAATTTGAATCCTTTTTGCTTATAAATCATATTTATATAAACCATACTTATAAAGTCATATTTATAAATTTAATTTCTTATATGAAATCATTTCGTAAGCACATATCTTTTAAATATCTTAACTTTCGCTTAGAGCTATAATAAACGCTTATATTGATGTTAGCCTTTTAATCCAACATTAACATCGAATGTCTTATAGTCAAATTGTGAAACTTAATTTACTAGATGTTCTTTTTAATGTTCCTACAATTACTATCTACCCAACTCATGTGGAATAAGATAACTTACATACAATTTAACAAACAAAAGTCAATGCCCATAAATTGGCCAAGCATGACTAATCAAACAATAAATGATAATAACCGAATATTATCATTTTCTAATAAGCAACCATATAAAAAATTAACTAAATCAATCATTTAAAAATTATTTTTTATATATGAAATATAATCCTGGGTAAAAAAAATTCGTTTACCAATATCGAAAACAATACTTTATCGATTTGCCTTGTTTAAGTGTTTAGAAACCCCTATCTATACAGTTGTTACTTCTGTATCGATCAGAATTCATAAACCACCTAACCGATAAATCAATACAATATAAAACATTTTTAGACAAATAACAAACGCATGTTCTTATATGTGTAATAAACTCAAACTCATAATAAGACATTCCATAACCTTATCTCTTAATGAGTTATACCCAACCAAAGCCAAAGTTCTCGTTTAACCTTAAGCTATGATACCAAGATGTAACGATCGTCTTTTTGACACCCAAATTTCGACATTAATACATCCACGGTAGTCACGTGCCAAGCACCCAAGTGCCAGAAAGACAAATGATAGGGTAAAAGAAAAAAAACTAGAATAGAAAGAGTAGAATAAAAACATCAGAATCTCACAACGGAACGATAATATATAATATCAAAATGATCTTTTACAAAGGAAACTATATGTATAAAATATTTGAGCAACCTAACCTATCATCGGCTTGGATAGTTATAATTACATGTTCTCACAATTGCTGATAAAAATAAATAAAGTAATGCAGTAGAAATAAAACTACGGTAGATAATCATCCAGCTCTTTTCCAAGAGGCCCAATAAAGATTAACGAAATCAGGAAATATACACGAGCTGACTAAGCATTACAAGAAAATAACACCCGGATTATTCCGGTAAAGTAGCATGAGAAGCTTAAGTCATCTTGATTATTTAATGTTATAAAACCTTTCAAAATAAGGTATCCCGTAAGACTATGCCACAAATAAACACGGATGGGTTTTTACCTTACGATAATCAAACCGTTTCTATAGATAATCCAATGGTATTATAATAATGTCTAGGGTTTCAAATAAATATAAATCACAGCTGAAATGGTTATGTTTGTTACATTCAACAACATATTTAGTATACAAACTAAACCATTAAGGGATGTCCATATAAATGGATTTTTCACGGTGGCGCCTCCAATTGAAAAGATGAAGCGGATCTCCTATGACAAGGAATAGAAGATTAGCTTTCCAACATCGTATATCTCTAGATAAAATATACCATAAGGAAAACATAATTGGGCCATGCCCAAACATGTAAACATGAACCACGGGGAACCAAGTATCAACAACTCCCCGTGCGCAATATATCGATAAGCATACTCTAGATAATGGAGTTGATGTACCCCTCTGGCTTAGCTAAACTTCTGGATTGTGCTGCCTACTTTGTGATTAGTCATTTTCTGATGTCGAAGCTATGTTTGGCATCTTCACATGTGTTTTCAATACTTGAACAAATAATGAATCCCACATTGATTTTATGGACTCAATAGATTTCAGAACCACATATGAATTCCATCATTCCTCTTCCAAAACATGGAACCCACTTAAAGTGATGTTCGATAAGTAGAACACTTACTGATCCTGGTCTCACCAAGACTGAATCGATGAATTTGGTCTTATTCAACAATAATGTAAATGATTTCATAAAGGAACTAATTCCCGTATACTCTTCATAAGAAAGTAAATATATAAGCACTATCAATTCATCAAAAGCACGATCAAGTCATATAAACGAATTTTAATCCCTTTTTAATTAATTTATCCTTTATTAATTAAGAATCCTTTTTATTAGTAGAACACCTATTTTTTATCAAGTAACTCCTATCATTAATCAAAACTTCCTTTATAAATTAATACTCCATTATTAAATAAAACTTCCTTTATATACTTGTATTAACTATAAACGTATACTTTTTTCAAATACTTAAAAAATATTTGTTCTTGATGGTATAAGTATATTCACAAATAACTTAATAAGATGTACTTACTTATAAAATATAATCAAAATGGTTAAGAACAAATGTTACGAAAACTATGTTACTATAAACCACTTCTCTTTTTAAAAATTAAACATATAACTTTGTCTATCTTTTTTAAAAGATTTCAATACTTGTTATTACCTGTAAAATTCCAGTATAAAAGTTCTATTTATATTTATAAAGTTTTTACACTTTAAAATATAATTCAAGGGT
This sequence comes from Allium cepa, assembly GCA_030765085.1. Taxonomy (NCBI): domain Eukaryota; kingdom Viridiplantae; phylum Streptophyta; class Magnoliopsida; order Asparagales; family Amaryllidaceae; genus Allium; species Allium cepa. The sequence continues at coordinate 558,689,570 of CM060941.1, read as the reverse complement.
TTTAAAACAAATGTGTAACGACCCACTTTCCCATACAGTTTAAGCTAACAATAAACCACACTTTTCCAACCCAAAATGAACGGAAAGGCGAATAGTTAAGGAAAAAGAAAGAAGAAAGAGGACAGGAAGAAACTGAACAATACAGAATCTAACAGCGAAAAAAATAATCTATAATATACAATTAACCTTTACACAAAACAAAACTTTAATACATGAATATATAGATGTCAATCAGAGTATACTAACCTATTCAGCACGGACAGTTATAACAACATGTTCTTACAATTGTTGATAAATACAACCATAAATGCAACGGAAAAATAACCATATACATGAATACGTCTCTGGGATTCCAGCTCATCTCCTGAAGCTTTTAATCCCAATTAAACCTAAAAATATGCCCGGTGTGACCCGACATTATAGGAAAACAATGCATGGATCAGTCTGGTAAAACCAAAGTGAAAACTTAAATCACAAGGAATTTTATTTATTATAAATGTTAAAATCCTTTAAAATCAAAGGCATCTCGTAAGACTACGCCGCACATAAACACGGACAGGTTTTTACCTTACGATAAGCAAAACCTTTATATCAAAAAATCCAGTGATATTATAATAACGTCTAATGGTGAAAATAATAATAATCAAGTAGCTATGATGCTCGTGAGTGTACATCACAACAATACTAGGTATAAAATCGAAAACCGATCGTTTGCTAATTTTTTAGGATTTCCATAGAAGCGCCCCCAGTACTTCGAGGAATGGTCCTCATGCATAAGGATCAGAGATATTATTCTGAAGCATCATACATCCCTAGTGATGTACTACAGGTAAAACATAGCTGGTCTCGCTAACACCGAGTGCATCGCTCCATGCATGCATAACAACTATAGGTAACGTCTAGGTGGAGCCGACTACACTCTATGGGTTTGCCAAACCTACTGGCCATGTCTCCTATCTTTGGTTTTAGTCATTCTCGCTGATGAGGCTACGTCCGACATTCCAGCATACCCACCGCCACCAAATAGATCGTGGAATCCCACAAGGATTCCAATAGCCCAACGGGTCTCGGAATCTCACATAGAGTCCTGCATCTCAATTAGATTTTGGAATCACACCCTGATTCACATACCCTATCGAGTCTCTGAATCACACATGGATTCCAACATCTCAATATATCACGAATATCCTCCATAGAATCATATATGGTTTTTGGAGTGGTTACGGGTTCGAGTCTCTCTTCGAGTACACTCTTCCGCTTCTCGAGTGCTCTAGAAAACTAAACGTCGATTTCCGGAATGCTCAATACTGGTTCTTTAGGAAGTAATCAAACAATATATAAGAGCGGGGATCACCTCCAAACCATTTAAGTGGATGGATCTTCTTATCATTTATCCTAGAAGAACGAAATGAATTTATACGTACAGTATAGCACCATCGATGGTAACTGTACCATATAATCCCCGTGTTTCCCCTAAATATTTCCAAAGTTAAAATCCTTCGATTGTTAAGTAGGGAATATTTCCCTTCCACCAAAATTAAGAATAATTACATATTTAAGTCAAGATTTGATAGTCGGTCATTTAACTATCAAATAAACAAACATTTCAAACAAAAATTATATTTCCCATGGAAATCACTAAGCATCTGAAATTAATCTTTCGTTAATTTAAAATCATATTTCAAATATTTGGAAATCACTTCCATATACTTATCTCAACAGGATAAGTGTATTCACAAACCACTATATTTTCGATAAGAAAATATAATCATATACTTATCTAAATGGTATAAGTATATTCACAAACCATTTTTCTTTCAAAATTTAGAAACTTGAAAACTCTTAGAAATAAATTTTTGAAAGTGTCATCCAATATCAATCATGGATCGTAATTTACTCAATGGTTGCATCGCTGTCCCAGCAAATCCATAGTAAACTATAGGCAATCCTTGCCCATCGAATTACGCCATGAATATCAACCATCTTTTCTAAATTTCATTATCTTATAAATATCTCCAAATTTATTTATAAAATTTCTTTATAAGTCTTCAATCTAATTATAAACATCCTTTATAAATCTCAAAACTTAATTTAATAAACTTCTCCTCTCAGATTTTAAAATTCATTTATAAACCCTTTTATAAATATCCAAAGCCATTTATAAATACTTCTCATATTTGATCCAACTCATTAATAGACTCTTTAAGTCAATAAGGTCCTCTTGATAAACCATAAGTTATTTAAAATATCTTTAGATAACAAATTACTATTTAAACATCCTCCTATTTAATTTTAATCAAATCTTAGTTAAAATAATAACTTTAGAATCTATTTAATAATATATTAAATTAAATGAATTTCAACCACTATTTTTGTATTAATAATTTAACTTCAAATCAATATTATTATAATCATTAATTAACTTCAAATGTTATTAAACAATAATTAGTCATCTTTAAACTAATATTAATATAATAATTAATTATCCTTTAAATATAATTAAATAACTTAAATCACTATAATTAATTAACTTAAATTAAAAATTAAAGTATGCTTTAATCATTTTAAAAAAATTAGTTAAAATAAAATTAAAACATTCCTACCATAACTAAATAACTTTTAAATAGTAAATACACATTCTTAAATAACATTAAGAAATAACTTTTATGAATCATATAAATAAAATAATCAACTTTAAATCATTATTAAAAAATTATAAATTTTCTTTAAAATATTCTTATTATTAATAAGTTATTACCTTTCTAAATCTTATTACTAAATAATAATTATCTTTAAACCTTATAATAAAAACAATTATTCTTAAAATAACTTTCAAACAAATAATTAGCTTTTTAGATTTTTAAAGGAGGCTTAACGATCACCATGGTACTTAAATAAGTTACCATATTACTCAATTTAACTTTTCAAGTCAATAATATATATTTACGTAATCCATGACTATGTTAACAAATCCAAAACTTAACCATCATTTGTCAATATAGCACTAATTCAAAATAGCATATTATTTATGATATATAATCAAACGTCCAAAACTATAAAATAGCAGAACGGAGATTTATTTTGCTAATTAATTGCCAAATTAATTTAATTAGAAAAACAGTGTTTTATTCCACTAATAGGGGTCCAATTAACATATTCAATCCAATTTAACTCTACAGTAATTTATTTGGCCAAATAAACATCAATACTTAACGTATATAAATTTAAACTTATTTAGAATAACGTAATTTAAATCCTGTTCACTTTAGTATGTCATAAATTTTTACTTTTGCCAAGTTATCAATGAGTTATACTATGATGTTATGCTCGTTAATACGAGTCCATCGTGAAAATCGGCATGTCAATTGGTTTAAATACGAACAAGGTATGCTAATCTAAAAAATAGCACCCTTTTATAAAATTAACAATTAAAAAAAATGCTCACCTTCAAATAAAAATGGGCCAAGCCCAAAGCTTATTACTCACATCCATGTGAAACACTTCTTCCCTAAAATCACTTGATCCAACATTGCCTAGAACAAAACTCAGGAATGTGCACAACCATGTACGGTGCACCTGTACTCGACCACCACTACCCTATAGACCATTGCGCCTATGCTTCTAAGTCCGCCTTTACCTGCTCGACCCTCCAGCACCATCTTCCTCATGGTTGCAGGCCAAAGTCAACATTTGCCATCACTATCACAAGATTCAAAAAGAATGGCGCGACCAAACCAAACTTCCCCATCGTGTCTACAAAAGCGCCTGCCACCACCACTGACAAGACCACCTGCTTGTCCCCTCACCTCCGAGCCCCTTAGGGTCGAGCTCGACGCCTCCTCCTAACCACAGTTCAAGTAAACCTGACACCATAAAATAACATGCCCTAAAACCTAATTCGATCAATACATGACAAATCAAAGCCTAAATAAAAAATCGGCCATGATCACGACCTCAACATCGATCCTATGCTCCTCCCCAACTCCTCCAATCGTCCCCTCGACCACCGGTTCGTTGGAAATTAATTTTTGAACTCAAAATGATCAACTTCACCTTCATGACAAACCAAGCCACTAAAAACCATGAGACAACCGCTAAAAATCATGATTCGCCAAGGCGGTCATGACTATGCCCTCCGTTCGATGATTCATGATCGTCGAAAATGGTCGTTTTCTCGACCACTTGTTGTTATTTGCAGATATCTCTCTAAATACTTGATGAAAACCCTTGAAACTATATTTATAGTGAACTAGATTCGAGGACGAACAACTTTCATTTTGGTGGCTTTGGATGATTTTTTTTAGATTAAGAGATATTGATTTTTGAAGTTGAGGGAAGTTTCAAATTTCCATTGTTTTTGATATTCTCAGAACAAATGAATGAAGAAGAAATGATGAGGATGAAAATGGTATATATACTATGCAGAGCCCTCATCAATCAATCCAAGCTCATAAATGAAGTTCAAATCAAGGGGAACAATGGTAGTTATGGCTGTAGAGGTGAAGGGAAAATAGGGAGAATAGTGATAGCGGTAGGGAAAAAGAAGAACAAACATAAATGGCTATGTACAATATGGTGTATTTTGATTTTATATATATATATATATATATATATATATATTGAACTTTTAAATGAAGTCGGGTACCCTACCATAACGTATCATGTTTCGAGAATCCATTCCCGAACCACGATTTACAAGAAATAAAGTACGATTGCATACAACAATTTTACTTGATCACAAAATAAAAATAAAACAGACAAGATATTAAATTCTGTGAAGTCTCAAAATGCAAGCGTATGCCGTAAAGTACGTCAAACGAGAATTTGTTTATTTTCCAAATTAAATATTATGGTATTTTTTTAAAAATTAAATTAAAAATACATCATCAGAAATCAAGACTAAATTTGAAACACAGATTTATTATAATTTAATTCAAATCTGAATATTTAAACAAATTAAATATTCAAATTCGAAGACCCAAAAATACGGGTTGTTACAAATGTTACTAAAACATTTTTTACTACAAACCCAAAACACTTTACCTTTAATCGTTATCCTTAAAACTCTCCTTTAAAGGTTTGATTACATTTATAAGGGCAAAAGACAAGTGTTACTCAAACATTTTCATAACGAACCCAAATCATTTGATACCTTAAAAACATTTCTCTTTAAAACTCTCTTTTAAAGATTCAATTATACTTAAGGGTTAAAGACAAGTGTTATTTAAGCTTTGTTACAACAAATCCAAAACATTCTTCTAAACTTAACCTTTAAGTATTCGCCATTAAATATCCAATAATAATCCTAAGTATAATTAATAATAAGGGTTAAAAAATGTTACTAAAACATTGTTACTATAACCAAAAACATTTCTATTCTTATCATTTTAAACATGTTTTTAAAGTTCAAAGCATATCCACACTTACTAATCAAGGTAATACACTTTTAAATAATTCCACAAAACCCTTTAATTTAACTTAAGTGTTAAAATCCATACTTCATCTATTATATTTATAAAATACTTAACTTTTTATTTAAAACTTATGTATATAGAAATATCTTTAAAAAACTTATGAATATGTTAAAACACTTTTAAAACTACTTAATATATATGATAATTAATTATATAGAGTATTACATAAAAATAAGCTTAAACAAACAAGTTTTTTCTTAAAATGCCACTTAATTTAAAAATCCATAATTAATTATTAAAAATATATTTAAACATAAACCAATTTTAAAACAGTATATTAGAAATAAGAAAACAGATGAAAAAGATCATAGATAAATACATAATTTAAACATCATTTGTAAACAATTTATATTTTCAAACAGCAAAGATAGCCTTTTGCAAATGCTTCCAAATTGATTTGCAACGGCTCAAAAGTGTTTTGGAAGGAAAGACAGCACTTCAAAAGTGCTACCGAAAGTTCTGGGCTGTAGTTTAATGTGAATTTGCTAAGCTTTGCGCCTAGATTTCGACGTCTTAACAAATGATTTTTAATCCATTCTTTTTACAGTAGTTGCTATACTTTGGGTACTTAAAAACAAAGAGGAAAAATTCCAAACAATATCATTATAGAAATTTCCAAAGACATGGTATTTTACTGAAGTGCATAACTCTTATCTTTTCGTTCAACTAGCTATCAAATGAATTAAGCTTCAAAAAGTTTACAATAAGAATAATGTATTATTGATTTTTTTAAAAGTTAAATAAAACCGTAATGAAGTTTTACAAAAATAAACGTTATTTTCAAAAAATAAATTATTCAATGGGGTATTTTACCAGAAGGGCAAACTTTGCAGTGTAATTAGTTTCTAGGACACACGTTCAAAGAAATTGCTTTCAAGGCCAAAGTCAGCAGAATAATTACTTTCAAGCACAAAGTCAACAGTCCAATTACTTTCAAGGACATAATTTCATAGATTTTTAGGCCTTATAAACTAATTATTTTGTGTTTTGTCCTTGAAAGTAATTATTTCAGTTGTGTGTCCTAGAAACTAATTCCACTTGATAAAGAAACCATTGTGGCTAATTTCCACTTATTTAAAAGTGTTTTTGCTTCGATCTTTCTTTGCTTTGATTTACAGTTTCTATGAATTTCCAAAAGACATACTTTGCTTTTAAAAACACTTATAGAAGTGTATAAATCTACCAAAACCTGTTATATCAAAATATGTTCTTAAATCACCATTTTTCACAAATTAAAGTTAAGGAATTTCATAATGCGTTTATAGCCAATATCGCTACATGGACAATTCCATATTCACTTCAATATTTGGTGTCATGTTATTTTATACATAGATATGGTTCCAAATTCAAATCAATCTACTACCAAACATATCTAACATGTATACAAATCAGTATGTCCACCTAAAATATTCAAATGAACTTATCATAATTCAATAGTTTATACGCCAACTATTTTAACAATTTACATACTTTTAAAGCATATGATCAAGGGTTTAAATTTAAGTAGTTAATTGATATTATTACTAATATAAAGCAAGAAATTTATCAAGTGATTCAACAAACAATTATTAAGTGATTTAGCAAGCAATCTCAAGTGATATTATCAAGTTGTTAACTTGATTCAAAGTGAGAATAACTTTCTTTTATCAAACTAAATCCTTTCCTACCAACATTCAATCACAACAACACTTCACCATCACTTCCATTAGCTCCCAACCTATGGCCAAGACCTTCTACCTCCTTCCTTAATATACGGCCATCATCACCACCTCCAAAAAGCTCACAGCCCAAGGTAATTCCACCTCCATCTTGCACATGCCTAACCTCCTCCCTCTCCCTCAAGTTCACAGCCCTAAGGCCTTATCACTCTACAACACTCGCGGCCATTGGCCATTTATTTCCACTCCACAACTCACATACAAATGAAGAAGGAAAGAAGAGAAAGAAGTGAATATTTGGTGTAGAGAATGATGTGGCTATGTGTGTGCTTATATAGGCTTAGGAAATGGGTGGGAAAAGTTTGAAAAAAAACCCCTCCTTAACCATCAAGAAAAGAGGACTCAAGCATATAAGGCCATACCCTTTCATAAGCATGCTTTCCTTGATTTATGCATTGGTTTAGGGGTCCTTTTAGTACCTTATGTTTACACTTAAAATAAATCCGCTTACTTAATTTATATAGGAATTAAGGTGATTTAATACATGCTAATGTATTCACATGATGACATAGCATTGTACACATATTCATTTTTAGTATTTATTAAAATTGTATATTTTTTTAAAGGCATTTCAAAAATAAATTTTCTATCATTAGTTATCAATTAAAAAGTGTTTAACAAGGTTATAAAATCATATTTAATCATATTAAATCTTAAATACAAATATTTAAGTAACTTGGATATTTAAATATGAAATGTTCAAAATTCTGGGTCGTTGCATGTGTCATCATGTATCTAAGTGTATTTGGTATAAGACCTTAGACCTTATGGAGATGGTCTAGTTTCCTACCCTTATGGGGTGGCATGGATTTGAGCATTGGTGAGTCCTTGGTGTAAGATGGTTTTTGATTACATGGAGTTATTATGCATGTTATTATATATTCCAAAGTTCACTGCTCTTATGATGATGGATATTCATTGACCTTACGATGGTGGTTATTTGGTATGAGACCTCACAATATTGGCCTTAAAAATCAAGGATTGTTGTAGCTATTGCATAGGTAGATGGTCGTATTATTTTGAGGATGTAGCCATAAATGGGAAAATATATTATTTTGGATGGCGTATGTGTGAGATGAAACACAAATTAGTTTAAGGATGAGACTATGAGGAAGTTCATCGATAGTTTTGAGAAAACAATATTATTATGGATGTGTAGTCTATATAATGATTAGAACATTAGTGTTATTTATTAGTATGATAATGCGATATTACCATTTTTGATTGTGTTGCTTACTTTGATGAGATACATTGCTACTGATTTATTTACATTTTCATTTTTGATGTATTTTTAGACCGACCTAAATCCTATTGTGCATTTATGTTATGGCTATTATGGTTGATTATAGCGATGCATTGTATTATTTGTATATGGAGTTAATTTATGATTGAGATTATTTTATCCTTTGTTGATGAAGTGTTATTTTACATACCATAGTTTGGGTTGCCTTATTGAGAAGTCTATTTATTACTAAAGTATGCATATGCATAAATTTAAATTCACTTTGTGGATGATTTGATTTTATTATGGTTGTTGTGAAATGGTCCTTACATATTATTTAATTTGTGTTGCTGCATTTTCCTATATTCTATGATTAAACCATGATGATGCTTTATTGATTTGCTTGGGAGTTGTATTTCAGAAATTGTGAAGGTACAGCTTATTAAAGGGAAGAGAATGTAAGACCATTAAATTTGACACTATTAAAATTAAATTAATTAAAAAAATTAATTTTATTTAAACAGTGAATTACGTGTTGTGTTTATAACCGTTGCTTAGGTCTCCCGAAGCTGATCAGTTTGGTATATAATTCTGAGGATTTGGGTTTGTAGTTTGTAAAATAGAGAAGTAGAGTATGTAGCCACTTTTAGGCCAAACGATCATGTATAACCGAACCCGCCTCATTGCCTATATAAATGACGTTAAGAAATCAGTAACAGTAATCTTACCAGTCACTCTTACTAAATCCTAAATTTTCCTCAATCTCATTTTAGTGGGGATGATTTTTTTCATTGCAAAGTATTTCAAAATTCAAAATGTTCGATACCCATGAATTATATAGCGTTTTGAAGTCCTCGACGAGGCGAATCAATGGAAAGTGATCATTTTTTTGTAAAAATGCTCAAGTCAACCAAAATTTATGTTCAAAGGCAACGATGGCGAAACCCTAGGGTTGATTTGGTAATTTTTGATTTAGCCATCGATTAATGAAAGTAATGACATAATTTGTAGACCTCGGCGAAGTGAACTCAACGACATTCTCGATTTCATGAAAAGACATCAAAGGTGCTGAAATTTATTTCACAATCCAATGACGGTGCTATTTTAGGGTGGTGGTGGTGCTAGGTGGAGGAGGCATAGTGATGGGCGCTAGGGTCGATGCGGGTGGTCGGCGATGGTGAAACTAGCCATGGCGGTGCTGTTGGCTAGTCAAAGTTTGCAATTGAGAGGTTGGTACGTTTGAGCTAATGCTGTAGTAGGCGAGAAAACAATTATTTAATTAATTTTTAGAATTATCAAGTGCCCCTCATCTTTTAATCTCTGTAAATTTTTATTATGTACTCTGATTCATGCTTGGTATGTTCCATCGGACTCGTGGTAGAATTTCGAAAGATTTGGAACTTGGTTTACCGAGTTTTGGTGTTGTTTGCAAAAATGTGTTGGTACGTGTAACAACCCTAGATTTTTGAATATAATTTTAAATTTGACTTTATTTTATTTTGAAATTATTTTAAATTCATTTTTATTACAATATTTCATTTTGAAATATTTTTAAAGTGATGATAAAAAAATTTCAAAGTTTATTGAATTTATTTTTAATTTTAAAGCCTTGATTCCAATTTTTGGCTATTTTCTTAATTTAAATATATTTATATAAAATTTATTTATTTATTTTATTCATTCATTTTTTTTCGTGTTTTTACTTTATTTATATGCATTTTCACATGCATTTTAAATTGCAAAAAGAATATGAAAATTTGAAGGGTTTTTGACCTTTAATATGCATGCCTTTTCACATTCACTTTTGCCTTTTCACACCAAACAACATATCCATTCATTTGCTACCCATATCTCATTTGTTCAGCCGACTCCTCTCATTTTTCTTACATAAAAAAGTTTCTCAAACCCTAAAAAATATTCGGCCATCACCTGAAGAAAAAGTTTGGTAAAAAATTTCATTCTTTTTCATTGTTTTGTTTTGATTTTGCACTTGCTTCAACTTCTTATAGTTCGGCCTTCCTCCTCCATCACCATGGCTGCCTCCACCACTACCACAACCAGCCACCATCTCCTCCATTCCACTATCCTTCCATGGCTGTGGCCATCTTGGATGTTGATCCACAAAATTATTAAGCAAACTCCACCTAAACATCATAGCCGAGCTCACCATATTGCTACACCACCTTACACACCATATTGGCCGACCCTTACACTACCACCACCACCATCCACTTGCTGACTCAACTACCTACGCTACACCTGTACTTGATCCTCCAGACCTAGCCGTGCTTGTGCATGCCTTGGCCGAGACTTGATTGCATAGAAAAATCCACTTTTATTTGCCTTGTGTTGAAAATTCATGCATATATCCTTCTACTCCTTTATATTTATGTTATGGCCGACCTATATGAACCAAAAACATGATCCAAATCCACACTTTAGCCGTGAATTTCCAATCTATGGCCGAGCATTAGGTTGTTGAATGCAAGTGCAAAAGTTTTGGCTATGTGTTGTGCATATATTTCTAGCATTGTTTAATAATATTTTGGTTTGAAATTTATGTCGTATATATTATTTTGCTTGCTATGTGACTAGACAATTAGCTTTGACTCTCCCATACTCAAATCGTAGTCGTGCTTTCGTGCCTTTGAAGATCTCTGTTTTGTGTATTTGGTTGTCATCTCCAGCTTGTACAGGTGAGTAATTCTCACCAGACAAATTTATACTTATATAACTAGTAAACTGATCGAAATTAAATCTGTAAACCCATATCATTATGTTATATCTGCTATGCTATGATCATATGATGTTCACCCATGCTTATTTACCTGTTATATCATCAGTTACTGTATATTATGCTATTTTGTTTATTTATATCAACTTATCACACTGCAAGTTCCCTGTAGATTAGAATAACTATGGGTTGAAATGATACATACCTGAACGGACTTTAGAATAGGAAAAATCGTTATGGGATGAAATGATAGGCCTGAACGATTTTTAATTTTTTTCATTTACTTGGGACTACGGGTTTGAAATGATAAAACTCGGGTTTTCTTTGTAAATTACGGAATGAAATGATATAATATCTGTATCACTTTACCTAGGTTAGAAAATGATATACAGACCCATGGTTTATATATATTTTTCTAAAATTTTTAAAAGTATTTTAAAAATGTAAATTTATGATATTTTGATTTAAAATTAATTTTATAAAGTATTAATGATTTTTGAATAAGTTAAGATGTGAAATAAATGAATATTTAAGTTGAATTTTGAAATATAATTTAAATTGGAAACTTGTGAATTTTGTTTTAAAAAAATGAATTTTAAGTTAAGTAAATAAAATGAAAATAAGTTATATTTGGAAATTTAAACCAAAGTGTTAAGTTAAAAATTTAATTATAAAGAATTGAAATTGAATGTTTGAATTTAATAAGTAAATTATTATTAAATTTGATTTTTGAATGAAAATTTAACTTTATAAAATCATAAATATAAGGGTAATTAAATAATTGTTTTAAAAGTAAAAATATATGATTTTATAAGTTTAAAATGGTTTAAATAAATATTTAATTATTTGTGAAATTTTATTGAATATTTGGAATTTAATTAATAGCATTCTTGTAATACTATTATTTCTAATATAAAGGATATTGCAGCATTTGTAAATGTTGTAGTTGAAAGAAATGAAGTAAATGGCTAAATTGAATTAAGGGCTATTATAGCACTTTGTAAGTGCTGTAATATTTGAATTTAACTAAGTTTTGTTTGAAACTAAAGTAACCCCATTACAGTATTTTTAATGTTGTCTTTTGTTAAACTGAATTTTTTTAAAAGTAACTTTCCGTAGCATTTTCTAAATGCCGCGAAAGGTGAATTTTCACCGTTTTGATAAACTTAAATGAATAAATGAACTTTGAAAAGATTAAAATTTTGAATATTTAATATTTAATTATTAAATATAATAACTTCATTTTAATGATTTAAATGAAGTAATTCGATTTGAAATATCAACTATTTTTAAATGTGAATCGGAATGATATTTTAAATTTGAATAAAATGAATATAGTTTTAAAAAGATACAATATTTTGATATTTTGGAATGGATTTGAAATGATATTGAACTGTTAAATTATTTTTGATTTTTGAAATATAAATACCGTTTTAAAGTTATAACTACGGGTTATAATAACGATTGGTTGTTAAAGAGACCGGTATCGGATATGGACATACTCTCTGTCGATGCCGAAAACCACTTTAACAACTGTGTAGGCGGTGGAGATTCCAGAATGAAGTAGGATGGTGGCGACGTCCTTGAGGTACGTTACGTGGACCCATCTCCCATGAGTTGGCTTAAGGTGGCTAAAATAGGAGTGATCTCGGGCCAAAAGGAGTAGCTCCTCTGGTCGGACACACTTCTTCAATACCATTCTATTACTGTTGTGATTGATTGGGTGCACCCCTTGATTTTGGAGTGTTGTTCGGGGTGGGCATAGTGGCTGCTACGTTACCACCAGCCCGTGTGCGTAATTGGTATATCTACCCTGGCATTGCCTTGTGTGTCGTGTCACCTACCATACCGAGCCTTTACTACGAGTTTGTTTTTCTCCCATAGCCTATGGAGTATTTAGGGTAGTCTCCCGATCTGGAGATATGTTGATGCTGGATGGACTATTGGGACTATTATGTGTTAAGGGGAATATTGGGTCACTCCTTAATGCTATTTTAAAGTAAGTTTATTTTACTGTAGACATAATTATAATAGCGAAATATTGTTATATAGTAAATAGTTTAACGGATTCTTAGAGGATGGGCGGTCCCAGGCATCCTTTAAGTTACTTGTATCTTTATTACAGTTCACATGAGTTGGTTTACATTATATAAGTATATATGTCCTGACTCGAGTGCTTTGTGTTCTTTACGTAGTATATATGTCCTGACTCGAGTGCTTTGTGTTCTTTACGCTCGGGTCAGCCTGAGTATTCACAGTTTTGGATTCTCTTTCTGGAGTTGGTCTTTGTTGGAGATTCTGCCTATATATATTTATATCTATTTCAGTTTCAGCTATTCTAGTTTATCTCATGTATTAGTGAACTTCTATGTATTTGGGATTTCTATTATGTTGTTTTCAGACTGATATTATGTATTTATTTTGAGACTTTGTTATAGTAGCTTCATGAACTACTTTGGTATTTTATATTCCGCTGCGAGTTATTATGATTGTTCTGTGTCTGTAATTCTGTATATTTGATTTTATTTGCTCCAAATTTATTTACAATCTATTATTTTTCATCATAGTCCGGCATGTGTCGATTATTATCGATTTGAATGGTACGAAATAGCCGGTCGTCGCGTTTGGTGTCACAGCTTTGGTTTTTGGCAAACCTTTACCTGCAGAGCAAAAACTCATTAGAGATAGGGTAGTAATACCCTAGAATAAGTGAAATCAAATCTCAGAATCATATCTTTATGAGAGAACGTAATTTCAAAGTATAAAATGATTTTTCAAAATGTTTTCAAAATGGATTTTTCAAAGACTATTTTGATATAAAAATTTTCTTGTTTTAAAGGATTTTCAAATGTTTTCTAACTTCCTTCCGTTCATATCTACCCTGTTAGATATTTCTTCCTTTAGAATATTCATCCAAGTGAATTTATCTTATTTATCTTTGGCTTCTCTTTATCCTTGTCCTTAATTCATTCTTGATTTTTTGGGGATGAATCGAGGAAATGCCAGAGGTGGGGGTCGTGGTATTGCCCCAGCTCCTCAGCCTGTTGCTCCTGTTAGATTCACTGTTCTCTATAAGGAATTCACTCAACTTGGTGGAACCCCATTCACCGGTTCAGAGAGCATCATTGAGGCTCAGCAGTGGTTGCGGAGTCTAGAGAGGATATTTGCTGGTCTCGAGATTACTGATGCCCAAAAGCGTCAGTTAGCAGCTTGGCAGTTGCATGATTCTGCTTTAGATTGGTGGGAGTCCGTTATGGCTTACACCGTCGACGCTGATATTGCTTGGGAGTAGTTTAGGTATCCTTTTGTGTTATCTTGAATTTTGTTCCTATTATTCTTTCTTTTGAATCCATCTTAAGCTTGTTCTGTATCTCTTTTCCAGGGAAGCTTTTGTGGCAAAATGGATGCCTGAAGCCGGGAAATCTCAGCTTTATCATGAATTTATGGATCTTAAGCAGGGTAGAATGTATTTTGCTAAGTATGAGAGGAAATTCAATGAACTTTCCAAGTTCGGTCCTAGACTGATTGATACTCCTCTCAAGAAGAATGAGAAATTCATTGCTGGTGCTCGTCCAGAGTACTATAGTCGCCTCATTTCTCATGTTCATGGCACTTTCACCCAGCTTATGGATATGGCTATTCGCTATGAGAACCCCACATCTAAAGGTCCTGCTGCTTCTGGTGCTCAATCTTCCTCTGCTAATTCTAAGAAGCATAAGCCTAATTATCATCAGCAGAAGAAGAATTGGCAAAAGCATCATGGTTGGGATCTTCATCATCTGCTCCTACTCAGAGGCAACCAGTTGATCTCTCCTCTATCACTTACTTTAGGTGTGATCATAAGGGACATTATGCCAATTGCTGTCCTACATTAGCTGGTGCTGCTATTCCTCCACCTGCTCAGTTGGCTAGGCGTGATCTCTGCCATATCTATCTCCAGCCTGGTCATTTTAGGAAGGATTGCCCTACCCAGCAGAAGGGTACGCCTTCTGGTATATTTGTTGTCACTTCTACCTCATCTCTAGTTCCTCCACCTGCTCCTGCTCCTAACGATGACGAAGGTACTCTCCAGGGTACATTTACTTTATTTTGTCATCATATTCGTGTTTTATTTGATACTGGAGCTTCCTACAGTTTTATTTCTGTTGATTTGTGTGATAAGTTTAAGCATCTCCTTTCTCCTGAGTATGCTTCTGTTCCATTATGTGTTTCAAATCCTATCTGGGGCCCTGCTAACCTTAATCGGATTTGTATGCAAGTGAAACTTCTCCATTCCGATCATCGCTTTAGTGGTGATTTTTATGTTCTGGGCTTCGATGCTTTTGATTTATTGCTTGATCAGGATTGGTTAGGGAATCTTGATACTCATATCTCTTGTAAAGCCCGGTCTGTTCACCTTGTTGACGATCAAGGAAATTCCTTGATTATTCAGTTTCGCTTGCCTCAGGATTTTGCTGGCAACTTTATTTATTCTCTGGATTCCTCTCCTAGTAATCTTGATTCGACTCCTGTGGTTAGACTATATCCCGATATATTTGGTGAAGTCACTTCTTTGCCTCCTAAGCGGGAAATTGATTTTCGGATTGATCTTATTCCTGGTGCTCGACTTGTTGTTCATCCTCCTAAAAGAATGGCACCCCGCGAGAAGGTTGAGATGGGAAAGAAATTTGAGGACTTATCTTCCAAAGGTCTGATTTGGCCTAGTTTTTCTAAATGGGGAGCCGCGGTGGTTTTTGTCACCAAGTTCGATGGTTCCCTTCTGATGTGCGTTGATTATAGAGAGTTGAACAAGCTTACTATGAAAAACAGATATCCAATGCCTTGCATCAATGATATGTTTGATCAGCTTTATGGTGCCACTGTATTCTCTTAGCTTGATCTTGCCACAGGTTTTCATTAGCTCAGGGTTGCTGAGAATAGCATTTCCAAGACTGCTTTCCGCACCGAGAATGGTTTTTATGAATGGTTAGTCATGCCTTACGGTTTGATTAGTGCTCCTGCTTTCTTTGTTGATTTGATGAATCGTGTTTTTCGTGACGTGCTTAATAAATTTGTACTAGTCTTTGTTGATGATATCCTTGTCTTCTCTAAGACCAACGAAGAGCATGAGTCGCATTTGAAATCTGTTCTGGAGACTCCCAGAAATCATCAGTTGAAGGCTAAATTTTCTAAATGCCATTTCTAGAAGGATGAAGTCGATATCTCGGGCATATTGTTTCTAGAAATGGAGTTTCTGTTGATCCAGTCAAGATCGCTGTGATCATTGTAAGTCTTTCTTTCTTTTCTTTTCTTTATCATTTAATAATTCTATCTTTTTGGTTGTCCTTATTTTCTCCCTATTCTATTTTAGGATTGGGAAACTCCAAAGACTCCATCTGATATTCGTAGTTTTCTAGGCCTTTCCGGTTACTACCAGAGATTCATCGAGAATTTTGCTTGGATTGCTGCACCTCTCACTGCTTTGACTCGTAAGAATGCCTAGTTTGTCAGGAGTGATTAGTGTAAGGCTGCATTCAATGAGTTAAAGAGCAAGCTAACTTCCGCACCAGTTCTTACCATTCCAAATGGAAGTGAGGGATTGACGGTATATAGTGATGCTAGTTGTGAGGGTTTGGGTGCCGTTCTCATGCAGGATGGTAAGGTCATTGCCTATGCCAGCTGTCAGTTGGAAATCCACGAGGCAAATTATGCTGCTCATGATTTAGAGTTGCTTGCTATTGTCTTTGCTTTGAAGCTTTGGAGGCATCATCTTCTTGGAACCAAGCTTGAGCTTTTCACCGATCATCAGTCTCTGAGGTATATCTTCACATAGAAGGATTCGAATCAGAGGCAAGTTTGTTTGCTTGAGTTTCTGGCTTCTTGCGACCTCAATATTAGCTATACTCCTGATAAAGATAATGCTGTGGCCGATGCTTTGAGTCTGAAGAAGGCTTTGTTGTGTCAGCTTTTTGTTTCTTCTTCTCCTCTTCTAGATCGTGTCATGGCTAAGCAGGATGAGGATGAGATGCTTAGATTGATGAAGGAGAGTGTTCGCAGTAGGGTTGGTAGTAATAGTGGTGGTAGTGGAGCTTAGATTGATGATAGAGGGATTTTTAGGATTAATGGCAGGATTTCTGTCCCGAATGTTGATTGTTTGAGGTAGGAGTAGCTTCAGGAGAATCACCGATCTAGGCTTTCTATTGATCCTGGTGTGTCGAAGATGTATCAGGATATGAAGAGGCTTTATTGGGGGAGGGGGATGAAGAGGGATATCTCTATCTTTGTTAGTCGGTGTGCGACTTGTCAGCAAGTCGAAGCCGATCACCAGAAGACCCTTGGTTTGTGGCAGCCCCTTGAGATTTCCAATTGGAAGTGGGAACAGGTTTCCACAGATTTCATCGGTGGTTTACCGAGGACTCGGAGGGGTAATGAGAGTATCTGGGTTATTGTGGATAGACTGACCAAGTCCGCTCATTTCATTCCGGTCAAGTCTACTCGTTCTGCTTCAAACTTATCTGAAATCTACATGAGAGAGATCGTTCGTCTCCATGGTGTTCCTCTCAGTATTGTTTGTGATCGTGATCCTATCTTTACTACTCGGTTTTGGAAAGATTTTCAGGAATCTCTGGGTACTCATCTGAATTTGAGCGATGCTTACCATCCACACACCGACGGTCAAACGGAAAGAGTGAATCAGATTCTCGAGGATCTTCTTCGTGCTTGTGTGCTTGATTATGGAGGATCTTGGGAAGATCATCTCCATCTTGTCGAATTCACCTACAATCAGAGTTATCGGGTGTAATCTTATCTTCTATTTTAACCTTATCTTGATCCTTTTATCTATCCCATTCCATCTTTACATTCAGGCCAGTCTCAAAATGTTTCCATTTGCTGCTCTATACGGATGACCTTGTAGATCCCCATCTTGCTGGATTGAATCCGGTAATCGCTTAGTTCTTGATCCTGATGTGATTTTGGAAGCTTTTGAGAAAGTTGAGGAGATTAAGAAGAGGCTGAGAGCTGCTCAAGATAGGCAGAAGAAGTATGCTGGTAGGCGTAGGCGGAATTTGGAATTTGCTATTGGTGATCAGGAGGTCCTTAAGGTTTCTCCCTTGAGGAATGTCATTCGCTTTGGTCGTAGAAGAAAGCTTTCTCCTAGGTTCATTGGTATTTCCGCATTGTGGAAAGAGTTGGTCCTTTGGCTTATCGTATAGATTTGGCCGAGAAGCTTTCTGGAGCGCATGATGTATTCCATGCCTCGCATCTTTGCCGATATCTTCATGATCCATCTCTTATTGTCTAGCCTTCTGCTCTTGATAGTTTGAATATTGAGCCTAATCTAACTGTCGAGAGGAAGCCACTTCGTATTGTCGACAGAGGTACGAAGCAGCTCAGAAGGAAATCTGTTAATCTGGTTAAAGTATAGTGGAGTACTGACGATCGAGATTGTACTTGGGAGATGGAGGAGAGCATTCGTGCTTCAAATCTGAAACTGTTCGTTTCAGGTACTATTTTGTTTTTCTATCTTGTTTCTCTTTATTTTCCTTGCCCATTCTTTTCGAGGACGAAAAGATTTGAGTGGAGGAGAGTGTAACAGCCCTAGATTTTTGAATATAATTTTAAATTTGACTTTATTTTATTTTGAAATTGTTTTAAATTCATTTTTATTGCATGATTTCATTTTTAAATATTTTAAAGTGATGATGAAAATTTTCCAAAATTTATTGAATTTATTTTCAATTTTTAAAGCCTTGTTTCCAATTTTTGGCTATTTTCTTAATTTAAATATATTTATATAAAATTTATTTATTTATTTTACTCATTCATTTTTTGTTTTTTTACTTTATTTATATGCATTTTCACATGTATTTTAAATTGCAAAAAGAATTTGGAAATTTGAAGGGTTTTTGACCTTTAATATGCATGCCTTTTCACATTCACTTTTGCCTTTTCACACCAAACAACATATCCATTCATTTGCTGCCCATATCTCCTTTGTTCAGCCGAGTCCTCTCATTTTTTCTCATGTAAAAAAGTTTCTCAAACCCTAAAAAAATATTCGACCATCACCAGAAGAAAAATTTTGGAAAATTTTTTCATTCTTTTTCATTGTTTTGTTTTTGCACTTGCTTCAACTTCTTGTAGTTCGGCCTTCCTCCTCCATCACCATGGCCGCCTCCACCACCACCACAACCAGCCACCATCTCCTTCATTCCACTGTCCTTCCATCGCCGTGGCCATCTTGGATGATGATCCACAAAAATATTAAGCAAACTCCACCTAAACATCATAGCCGAGCTCACCATATTGCTACACCACCTCACACACCATATTGGTCGACCCTTACACCACCACCACCAGCCACTTGCTAACTCAACTACCTCTGCCACACCTGTACTTGATCCTCCAAACCTGGCCGTTCTTGTGCATGCCTTGGCCGAGACTTGATTGCATAGAAAAATCCACTTTTATTTGCCTTGTGTTGAAAATTCATGCATATATCCTTCTACTCCTTTGTATTTATATTACGGCCGATCTATATGAACCCAAAACCTAATCCAAATCCATACTTTAGCCGTGCATTTCCAACCTATGGCGGAGCATTAGGTTGTTCAATGCAAGTGCAAAAGTTTTGGCTATGTGTAGTGCATATATTTCTAGCATTGTTTAATAATATTTTGGTTTGAAATTTATGTTGTATATATTGTTTTGTTTTCTATGTGACAAGGCAATTAGCTTTGACTCTCTCACACACAAATCGTAGTCGTGCTTTCGTGCCTTTGAAGATCTCTGTTTTGTTTATTTGGTTGTCATCTCCAGCTTGTACAGGTGAGTAATTCTCACCAGACAAATTTATACTTATATAACTAGTAAACTGATCGCAAGTAAATCTGTAAACCCATTTCATTATGTTATATCTGCTATGCTATGATCATATGATCTTCACCCATGCTTATTTACCTGTTGTATCATCAGTTACTTTATATTATGCTATTCTGTTTATTTATATCAGTTTATCACACTGCAAGTTCCATATAGATTAGAATTACTATAGTTTGAAATGATACATACCCGAACGGACTTTAGAATAGAGAAAAATCGTTATGGGCTGAAATGATAGGCCTGAACGATTTTTAATTATTTCATTTACTTGGGACTACGGGTTTGAAATGATAAAACTCGGGTTTTCTTTGTAAATTACGAATTGAAATGATATAATATCCGTATCACTTTACCTTGGTTAGAAAATGATATACAGACCCGTGGTTTATATTTATTTTTCTAAATTTTTTAAAGTATTTTAAAAATGTAAATTTATGATATTTTGATTTAAAATGAATTTAAAATGATTTTTATAAAGTATTAATGATTTTTGAATAAGTTAAGATGAGAAATAAATGAATATTTAAGTTGAATTTTGAAATATAACTTAAATTGGAAACTTGTGAATTTTGTTTTAAAAAATGAATTTTAAGTTAAGTAAATAAAATGAAAGTGAGTTATATTTGAAAATTTGAACTTAAGTGTTAAGTTAAAAATTTAATTATAATGAATTGAAATTGAATGTTTGAATTTAATAAGTAAATTATTATTAAATTTGATTTTTGAACGAAAATTTAACTTTATAAAATCATAAATATAAGGGTAATTAAATGATTATTTTAAAAGTAAAAATATATGATTTTATAAGTTTAAAATGGTTTAAATAAAAATTTAATTGTTCGTGAAATTTTATTGAATATTTGGAATTTAATTAACAGCATTCTTGAAATACTATTATTTCTAATATAAAGGATATTACAGCATTTGTAAATGTTGTAGTTGATAGAAATGAACTAAATGGCTAAATTGAATTAAGAGCTATTATAGCACTTTGTAAGTGCTATAATTGTTGAATTTCTCTAAGTTTTGTTTGAACTAAAGTAACCCTATTACAGCATTTTTAATGCTGTCTTTTGTTAAATTGAATTGTTTAAAGTAACTTTCCGTAGCATTTTTTAAATGCTGCGAAAGGTGAATTTTCACCGTTTTGATGAACTTAAATGGATAAATGAACTTTGAAAAGATTAAAATTTTGGAAATTTAATATTTAATTATTCAATATAATAACTTCATTTTTATGATTTAAATGAAGCAATCCTAATTGAAATATAAACTATCTTTAAATGTAAATCGGAATGGCATTTTAAATTTGAATAAAATGAATATGGTTTTAAAAAGATATGATATTTTGATATTTTGGAATGGATTTGAAATGATATTGAATTGTTAAATGATATTTAATTTTTGAAATATAAATACCATTTTAAAATTATAACTATGGGTTATAATAACGATCGGTTGTTAAAGAGACTGGGATCAGATAAGGACATACTCTCTGTCGATACCGAAAACCATTTTAACAACTATGTATGCGGTGGAGATTCCAGAATGAAGTAGGATGGTGGCGACGTCCTTGAGGTACATTACGTGGACCCGACTCCCATGAGTTGGCTTAAGGTGGCTAAAACAGGAGCGATCTCGGGCCAAAAGGGGTAGCTCCTCTGGTCGGACACACTTCTTCGATACCATTCTATTATTGTTATGATTGATTGGGTGCACTCCTTGATTTTGGAGTGTTGTTCGGGGTGGGCGTAGTGGCTGCTTCGTTACCGCCAGCCCGTGTGCGTAATTGGTATATCTACTCTGGCATTGCCTTATGTTCCATGTCACCTACCATACCGAGCCTTTACTATGAGTTTTTTTTTCCCGCAGCCCATGGAGTATTTAGGGTAGTCTCCCGATCTGGAGATATGTTGATACTGGATGGACTACTGGGACTATTATGTGTTAAAGGGAATATTGGGTCACTCCTTAACGCTATTTTAAAGTAAGTTTATTTTACTGCAGATATTATTATAATAACGAAATATTACTATATAGTAAATAGTTTAACGGATTCTTAGAGGATGGGAGGTCTTAGGCATCCTTTAAGTTACTTGTATCTTTATTACAGTTCACTTGAGTTGGTTTACATTATATAAGTATATATGTCCTGACTCGAGTGTTTTTTATTTTTCTTTACGCTCGTGTCAGGCTGAGTACTCACAGCTTTGGATTCTCTTTCTTGAACTGGTCTTTGTTGGAGATTCTGCCTATTTATATTTATATCTATTTTAGTTTCAGCTATTCTAGTTTCTCTCATGTACTAGTGAACTTCTATGTATTTGGTATTTCTATTATGTTATTTTCAGACTGATATTATGTATTTGTTTTGAGACTTTGTTATAGTAGCTTCATGAACTACTATGGTATTTTATATTCCGCAGCGAGTTATTCTGATTGTTCTGTGTCTATGATTCTGTGTATTTGATTTCATTTGCTCCAAATTTATTTACAATATGTTATTTTACAACATTCAAGTCCGACATGTGTGGATTATTGTCGATTTGAATGGTATGAAACAGCCGGTCGTCATAGTATGGTTAATTTAACTATATTAATTGAATTTAAAATATAAAATACATACCATCGATGAAAAGTTATGTTTACTGATATGTATTGTGTTCTATGGATGAATATTTGGTTATTACAGTATTTTGGATGTGTTACGACTTGATCAGATAATTTATTGTTGATTGTAACATTTTTGTGTGTTTAATTATAATTAATTTTTCATCTAGAGTGGACGATAATTGATTAAAATAAAATGGATGGTATTGAGTAATAATAAGAAAATTAGACAAATAAATGATAAATAAGGTTATGTACAGATTTTAGAAGATATTTATAAACAACAATGATTTGATGAATTAGATCGGAACTAAAGTAAGGAATTTAATAAAAAAATTATTATTTATGAATTAGTGGGGAAATTTATAAATAATAACCAAAATTTCATTTTAAATTGAGATTTGGAAAGTTTATTATTATGTATAAACTAAAGTATGGTTTCATAAATAATATTATGGTTTTGTAAAATTTACATTAATTTTTGTAAATTACAAAATAATTGATTTTACATTATTTTCAGAAAATATTATTATTATTATTTGAATAATAAAATAAAATGCATTTTTAGAGTAATAGTGATGATGAATATATGTTTCCAAGTGCTTTGGGTTAAATTATTGCTATTTTGAGATAAATGGAAATAAAAAGGAGTATTGAAAAATGAAATATTATTATTTTGAGGTAAATAGTAATAAATTTGGCTTGGAAACTATTAAAGTGATTTAGTATATATTATTATTTTGATGTAAAATAATAATGTTGTTGTTTTGAAAAGTAGTTTGATGTACATTACTATTTTGATTTAAAAAACGATGAAATAGAAGTATAATAAAGGAATTTTAAAGTATATTACCATTTTGGAAGAGTTATTATTATTTTGGGATAAACATATAAAGCTGATTTCATAATAAACAAAAATAAAAGGACTTCATACTTAATAGAACAATGGTTGCAAATGTATTATTTCGATGGTTGTGTGATTAACTGTTTATTACAATTATCACATGCATTTAATGTTTGATGATGATATCATAGTTTGACGGGCGTGTGATGTTCTACTATTATTATTACAAAAGGATGGGTAGTTGATGATGGTCAATTGATGATTGATGCTTATGCTAGTAACATTGACTGGTTAGTACACATTTGATAGTATTAAGGTTAAGTTACTATTGTAGGATGATTAGTACATATTTGATGACTTATATATACATCGGTGATGTATTAGTATTGTTGTGTTAGTATGTGTGTACATTTATTTATATTATTGTTATTTGCTTGCTTGGCGAGGGTGATTGGCATCAAGTGTTCCTGATGTTAATGGTTGTGTGTTGTTGTTGTTGTCCCATATGATGATGAATTATTATGATGGATGAGTAGGAGTATTGTCTTCTACTTGTGTTGTGTTGACCGAGTTTTGGCCAAGCAGAAGCCAATGGAAGTTAGAACATCAAGACATAGATGAAATGACTCAAAAACGTGGAGGCGTGCTTAGTAGGAATGAAGATTCAACTCCGAAAAGTTTGGGGGAGATTGGAGCACAAGGCGTAGCTCGACGCCAAGCAATGATAGGTCGGTACTTGGCACTGACCTATGTTTCCACTCCAAAGCACTTTCCAAACTCAATGAATCTCCAACACTACTCCAATACCTTGTGAACAAGTTGTTTTCCTATTTATAGACAATCAATTCCATCGTTAATGAGAGAAAAGCCAAGAAAGAGGACAATTCTTATGATAGAGGGGAGATTGCTAGAATCAACTAACAAGTCAACAAAGATAGGTTGAAACACATCAATTAGAAGATGGAGAGGTTGGGCAAGTGGCATAGTTGGCTTCACACCAACATCTATATCTCGGTACCGAGCTATATAGCTGGGTACCCTATATCTCGGTACCGAGCTATATAGCTGGGTACCGACTTATATCCTTAGCTTATGAGTCGCTGAATTTTCTTGTACGACATTGGGCCTTCATCTGGACTCCAGTGCAAGCAAGCTTCTAACCCATTATCTCTGTTTCTTTATAAATAAAACCTATGTGTAACAAAAGAAGGATCTACTTTCTGCTAACTCCATATGTGGAAGCTCTACGTCTTCTTCATCTTCTACCATCACATAATTGTCACCAAGGCAGTTACTTTAGGAAATTCCAGGACATAGAATTTGTCTAACTCCTGTGCTAGTGACTTATTCTTCATGTAATCCTATGTATTCTCATTCAAACTCTATTAAATCTAATATCGACAAAGATATTAAGTGGACGTAAGCCAAAGATTAGCGAACCACCATAAATATCTTGTGTCTCCCTACTTTATTTTTGTTACTTTTCTTTTACTTCAATTATTATCAACTAGATCTAGGCCTCATAGCCCTTATAGGTCTTCTATTTGTATTGTGTTAACTAGGTTTTAGCCTAGTAGAAGTCAACGGAAGTTAAAAGTCAAGACGAAGATGAAACGACTCGAAAACTTGGAGGCATGCTTAGAAGGAATGAAGAAATAACTTCGAAAAGTTTGAGGGAGATTGGAGCATAAGGCATAGCTCGGTATCAAGCTATGATAGGTCGGTGCCGACCTATGTTTCCACTCCAATTCACTTCCCAAACTCCATGCATCTCCTACTCTACTCCAATCACTCATGAACAAGTTTCTTTCCTACAGTATAGACAATCAATTCCATGGCTAAAGAGAAGAAAGCCAAGAAAGTAGGATAATTCCAATCATGGAGGGAAGATTGCTAGGATCAACCAACAAGTCAACAGAAACAGGTTAAAACACATCAAATACAAGATGGAGAGGTAGGGCATGTGGCAAAGTTGGCTTCACACCAACATCTATAGCTTGGTACTGAGCTATAGAGCTCGGGACCAACCTATATCCTTAAGTCATGGGTCGCTAAATTTTCTTGTGTGACATCGGGCCTTCATCTGGATTCCATTGCAAGTAGACTGCTGACCCATTATCTATGTTTCCTTGTAAATACAAATCTATGTGCAACTAAAGAAGAATTTGGTTTCTGCTAACTCCATAAATAGAAGCTCTGCCTCTTCTTTATCTTCTACCACCACACAATAGTCACCTAGGAAGCTACTCTATGTAATTCTAGGACTTAGAATTTGTCTAATGCCTGCACTAGTGACTTATTCTTTCTCTAATCCTTTGTTATCTCAAACAAACTCCATCAAAACTACAATCAACAAAGTTATAAAGTGGACACAAACCAAAGATTGCCAAATCTCTATAAAAATCTTGCTTCTCTCTACTTTATTTCTGTTACTTTTCTTTTACTTCAATTATTATCAGCCAGGTCTAGGCCTCGCAAATTTCCTAAAACTAAATCTTTGGGTGTTGAACCATTTTTGGTGTCAGAATTTTGGTGCTTTCACTGAAAATTTTGAACGTAAGCTGCGATCTAGCTCTCTACTTTAAATTGGATAGATCCATAAGTTAGATCCTTAAGTTATACTTGAGGAATTTAGGGATAGATCGATGAGTGTGACAACTCATATAGGCTATATTAATGCCGCACTTTATCAATATAAATGGTATTATTGAACATGGCTTCATAGCCTATGGTTTCGAGGTGCGACAACCTTTATGTGACTATGAAATTCGTCAATGTTATTTCATAGAAGCTTATATATCTCTGTATAATATTTTGGATAAAGTAAAGGGATACATTCTCCTTGTTCTAAAGTATGATTTCAAGGGTAAATCAATTATAAAGATTTATGTTTTCAAGAAAATATAAAGGGGGTATTTAGCCAAGAACTTTACTAAGGGATTAGTATTCTTATCACCTTTAGATAAATTGTGATAGGATGAATTGACTCAGAGATTATAAAACCAGATAGGACTAGTGTAGGATCAGGCCCTATACTTCAACTGTTAGCCCCAAGCTGATATTAGTCCAATATTGTAGTGCATAGGGCTTCGTCAAGGGTAAGAGTAAAAGTAAGTTTACGCACAGAAAGGAATACATAAAGATGAGATAGGTTATTGGTTGGTCTACAAAACCATTAGGATCAAAGCAACCCTAGAAATAGTAAGTTTTTGGATAGACCGTCCAGTTTCATTCTAATAGTAGGTTGAATAATTTGATATATCTAGTAGGCCGAGTTAGCCATATTGGTTTGTAGTTACCCTTAGAAAACTATGGTGTTAGGACAGATAATCATTCTATTAGACAGTTTGGTCATGGTTACCTCGATTGCATGCATATGAATGTTTGTGTTGTCTAGTTTAACCATTATGGTTGTAGGTGCTTGATTTATAAAAGACATATTTTAGAGGATGCTAGTTAGGGGAAAACCTGTTCTGTTCAGCGGTGTGGTCTCACTAGACATATATTAACCGAGATGGCACATTACTATTTACATAAGATTTTTTGTCTGACATGAAGTTTTTATTTTTTTTCCCTTTAAATCTCGGGTTCTCATTTAAGTGGTTCTAAATTAAGGTTTTCGGGTCTTTATCTTTTTGGAAAATAAAGCTTCCGTAGATGTGCAGGAGGCAGAGCTTGCTATTTAGGAGTCTGTCTATTATTTCATTATGTTGTTATGATTTTGTCTATATGTATGTAATGCTAAGAGTTGTATTTGTCTAGTAGTAAACTCTGATCAGCCAAGGGAAAATCTTTATATGTCGCTCTTGCAGTGTTTTGTAATAATTATATTTTTATGATTTTGTTTATATGTATGCAATGCTAGGAATTGTATTTGTCTAGTAGTAAACTCTGATCAACCAAGGAGCATCTTTATATGTCGCTCTTGGAGTGTTTTGTAATAATTATATTTTATCAGAACCTCGACAATGTTTGAGATTATGTAATGAATACAGAAATTTATTATGTAATGGAAAAGTTGTTTCGAACTGTTCTTGAAAATTTTCGTATTCTTATGCCCCTGATGTTAATGATACTATTAACTGATCTCATTATGTCATCGGAAATTAATACTATGGATGACTGCACCATCCATCGCGCTTATTTTTGGACCTCGAAATGAGGATGTTACAATAATTTTGAATTTTAAAAGGGTTATTGAAAACATAATCCAAATAAATCAGAAAATGAGACTGGGGTATAGGATAACGTTATAGTAACATGTATTTGCTATATATATATATATATATCTTATCTCTATTATTCCCTTCTCAATTAGACCGTTCTTCCGTACCATACTAAGGTTCGAGTGTAGATTTAACAAAAGTAGGATATGGAGGCAAGAAAGGGAAGGGTGAATATCGATGGAGGAAGCACCAACACTAATGTAAACATCAGGCCCAATACTATGAGGAATCCAAGTCGATAAACAGCTGCTAATATGGGTGTTGGAACACCATCTATGGATATGGGGGCTATGTATCAGTTTTTATCAACATGATGCAAGCAGGAGCAGCTGTTGGGTTAGTTGGTGCAAATGCTGGAGGAGAAAATCCTAAAGTTCTGGTTGTCAACAACTATGTTGTTTTGGTAGGGATTATGCAAGACTTTGAGGAAAGCCATTATTTCGAATGGAGGATGCTATTTAGGAAGAAAATTAGCTGCTGCATTATGAAAGGATTTTCGTTGATTAGGTTTGAATGACGAACAGAAGAGGAGGTTAGCATTCAAAAAATTACAAGGAGTTGCACAATATTGGTGGAACAGTGTAACTATTGGAGTGCCAGGGAAAACTTTGACTTGGACTGAGTTCAAGAGGACGTTCGAGGAGAGATTCATGTCATAAATAGCCAAGTCGGCTTACCATAGGAAGTTTTCTGAATTAGCATAAGAAGACATGACTATCTTAGAGTATGAAACAAGATTTGAGGAGTTATCCCAGTATGGGTATGCTACGGTTGATACAGTGATTAAGAGAAACGAAAAGTTCTTCTATAGATTAAGACTGGAGCTTGCAAGGGTAACCTTGTCGTATCTAAGGGATCCATGTGACCTGGTAGTGCAGAGGATTTGAGAAATGAAGAAATTCTTGCTTTTTTGGTGGTAACAAAGTAGTGGTGACTCAGTGTAAGAAGAATCAGGAAGAAAGTTCTTTCAAAAGAAGGGAGTTCAGAAGGGCAGAGCTCCCAAGAAAGGAAAAGCATATGTTGTATGCTACAAGTGTGGTAAGAAGGGGAAGTTTGCCAATGAGTGTCGTTCTAGTGATGGAAAGAAGGTGGTTAGAAGAAAGAACATCAAGTGCTTAAATTGTGACCAGACAGACCATTACAAGAATCGCTGCAAGGAACCAGCTAAGATTGAGAAAGGAAAAGTGTTTGCTTTGGAACCAGCTACCTCGAACCAACAACTAAGGAGAAGGGAAAAGCTGTGATGGGAGGCACGCTTTTGATTCATGGCGTACCTGTTAGACTACTATTTGATAGTGCATTACATTCTTTTATATCTTGTTGTTTAGTAGGTAATCTTAATCTAGAATCCTCATACCTAGTTACTTCCTTAAGGGTTGAGAATCCGATAGTAGTGTATGCAACTCTTTGGATGAGATGCAATTATTTAGAGTTTGAATTATTAGATCATATTTTTACCTACAAATTACATGTGTTTGATTTTGTGGGCTTTGGGATTATATCGGGTATGGATTGATTAAGCAAGTATGATGTAAAGATATTTCGCCAAGATAGGAAAAAATCATTAAGACAGCCTAACTATGGCGATCGAATTAAAAACTCAGCAGACAACAAGAATTATGATGTTTGTGCTTTATTGGGTGCAATGGAGGAGGAAGATTGTTGAATCAAGTTTTTATAGTGAGAGAATTTGCAAATGTCTTTGACCTTGTTACTGGACTACTACCAAAATGAGCTATTGAGTTTCGAATAGATCTTGTAGCTAAAGTTTAACCCATGAGTATACCACCTAGCAAAATGACACCTACTTGAAATGAAGAAGTTAAAGGTGCAGCTGGTGGACAAGGAAGGAAAAGGTTTTATCAAGCCAAGCAGATCGCCTTTGGCGGTGGTCGTGGTGTTCGTGAAGAAACTGGATGTGTCGTTGAGTTTATGTATCAATTATCATAAGTTGAATTAGAAGATGATAAAGAATAGATATATGTTGCCAAGGATAAATGATTAGTTATATCAGTTGAGTGGAGCCAAAGTATTTTCTTGGTTAGGTTTGGCGACATGGATCCATCAATTGAGGGTGGCAGAGGATAGTATTCCTTTGATGGCGTATCAAATAAGATATGGATCGTACAAGTGGTTTTTAATGCCATTTGGATTTATTAATGCACCTTCTTTCTTCATATATTTGATGAACCAAATTTTCCAAGAGCATTTGGATAGATTCGTGTTAGTACTTATAGATAACATTCTGATATATTCTAGGAATGAGTGAGACCACAAGAATCACCTTAGAATAATGCTTGAGACATTGAGATAGCATTAACTAAAAATGAAGTTTTCGAAGTTTCATTTTTGGAAGAAAGAAGTGAAGTTCATTGGTCACATATACTGAGAAAAAGGGCTGTCAGTAGATCTAGCTAAGATAAAAGCTGTAAATAATTAAAAGAGACCCAAGACGATGACTACGATAAAGAGTTTTCTTGGATTAATTGGCTATTTCTAGAGATTCATCAAGGATTTCTCTCATATAACAGCACCGATAACTAAGCTAACAAAGAAGGATGTGCAGTATATTGGAACGCTAAATGTAAGGAGCCATTCCTAAAGCTGAAACACCAATGCGTATGTACTAGTTATTCCAGATGGTAATTAGGATTTAGTGGTGTATATAGATGCATGCAGAACGGGATTAGGAGTTGTGTGGGTGTAGAAAGGTAAAGTGATTGCCTACGCTTCTCGATGGCTTAGACCGCATGGAGTTTGATATCTAACTCATGACTTGGAGTTGGCTGCTGTAATCTTTTCTTTGAAGGTGTGAAGACACTATCTTTTGGGAGAACGATTTGAGTTGTATATGAATCACAAGTCTTTGAGGTATTTATTCTCTCAGAAGGAGTTGAATATGAGACAACATAGATGGTTGAAGTTCATAGCAGCTTATGATTTTGGAATTGAATACACACCAGGGAAAGGAAACAAAGTTGCAGATGCACTTAGCAGGGAACATCAGAATACGGTGTTAGCAATGATGTCGGAGTGGAAGGATTTGAAAGAGTTAACAGCTTGTAGTATGCAGTTAATATCGATTGCTAGTTCTAGTCAGAGTACTACAATGTTATCTTGACCAGTATTGATTGAAAGGATTGCTTGTAAGCAAAAAGATTATCCATATTAGCTAAAAGAATTATAAGATTGGAAAGTGGAACTAAGATTGATGATTTGAATAATTTTTATTTTGATAAAAATGGATGGTTGAGAAAGAAGGAACGATTGTGTGTTCTAGAAGTAGGTGACCTTAGAAAAAAGTTATTAGGGAGTGTAATCGATCGAGTTTTACCACTTATCCCGGAGGAATTAAGATGTATCAGGATATGAAGATAAGTTTCTTTTGGGAAGGTACGAAATAGGATGTAGGCTTATGGGTAAAGAAATGCTTGGATTGGCAGCAAGTAAAAGTCAAGCATCAGAAGCCAAGTGGATTGGTTCAGTCTTTAGATATACCAATGCAGAAATGGGATTCTATATCTATGGATTTCATTGTCGGATTGCCAAGTCAAGTAGGGGAAATGAATGAATTTGGGTCCTAGTGGATAGAATTACTAAGAGTGCACATTTCATTCCCATTAAATCAACAAGAATGACACATGTTTTGGCTAAGTTATTTATGAAGAATATTGTTATACAACATGGGATTCCTAATAGTATTGTAAGTGATAGAGATACCTTATTCATCAGCAAATTATAGAAGAGTCTACAAAGGCTTTTTGGTACCAAGGTCAAGATGAGCACTGCTTACAATCCACAGTCAGATGGGCAAACGGAAAGAGTTAAAAAAGTCTTAGAAGATTTATTAAGCGCTTATGTGCAAGATTTTGGAGGATCATGGGAATTCCATCTACACTTAGTCGAACTTTCTTATAACAATAGCTATCAAATTAGTATAGGGATGACAACTTTTGAAGCATTCTACGGAAGGTTATGCAAATCACCCGTATGTTGGTTAGAGGCTAGAGATAGGTTTATTTTTGGTCCAGATTTAGTGGGAGAAGCCACGAAAAAGATTGAGTTAATCCAAGCTAGGATGAAGGAAGCTCAATCTAGACAGAAGGGTTATGTAGATAAGAGACAGAAACACTTAGAATTCTTGGTTGGAAATCACGTTTTCATCAAAGTATCACAAATGAAGGGTGTAGTAAGATTTGGAAAGCTAGTGAAATTGGCACCTGTTTGTTGGACCATTTCCTATTATAGAGAGGATCAGGAAACTCACTTACAACACAGAGTTACCGAATAGTCTGGTAGAAGTTCATAATGTCTTTCATGTTTCTCATCTTAGGAAGTGTGTTCGTGATCCAAAAACTACTATTACTAAGACTGCGTTGGAATATTTGGTAGTGGAACTGGACATGGCCATTACTAGGCAACCAGTTCGTATTGTGGCTAGGGATGAGAAAAAGCCAAGAAACAAGATAGTCAGATTGGTAAAGGTCCAGTGGAGTAACAACAAGAGAGACCATTCTTAGGAGACAAAGGACAGGGTAAGAGATACTTATCTTAAATTGTTTTGATGGTATGTTTTATGTCTATGATTATGTTTGTTGTTATGTACCTTATCATAATTTTGAGGACGAAATACTTAAAGGAGGGGAGTCTGTAACATCTCTAATTTTGATTAACATCATTTAGGATATTTAATTAAATAAATAAAATAAAATAATGTGAGATGTTCAGGAGATTGAGATTTGATAAGTATAATATGGGCCGAGCTTTAAGAAATGAACTAATAAGATTGAGTAGAACATTTATAAGAAGAATGTATAAGGTGAGGGAAAAAATAGAAAAAGGGTTATCTTTCCTAACATAAACCCTTATATTCTCATTTCCCTTATTTCGCATTCATTCATAAAACAAAAATAGAAAGGAAGCTGGTCATTGCTAGGAGAAACTAAGAGAAAATGCTAGGAAATCAAAGGTTAAAGCTTAGGGGAAATCAATTCAAACTCAAATCTAAAGTTCCTTTATCAAATCAAAGTGAATAATGATTATTCATCTCAATTTTTCTATATTTATTTCCGTTTTATGATAAAATCAAAATTCTCTGATGTTATTATGCCATGTTTTGAATGATTGAATGATTGTATGCTTTATGATGAATTATTGGATATATTATGAAATTATTTCATATGTTTTAAGAGTGAAAACCTAGTACATGACACATAAATGACATGAAATTTTGATATGATGTTAGAAACATTATTTTAGAAATGGATTTTTTATTTCATAATTTTCTAAGTAAGTATGGATATTTTGTGAATTTTCTAAGTGAGGAAATTGATTTATTTAGGGTTTTAATTATTAAAAATATTTATATAGTGATCTTGGTCATGAAATATAATGCCTCCACCTCTATACCCATATTATCCAAGAGAATTCCAAAGTAATACTGTCGGATTATACAGAGAATAAAGCGATATGTGATACACACATGAATATTCCCTTGAACTAACTCTAGTACGTATTAAAATATCAAATAAATATCTCACCTATACGTACACGGTATAGGTATAAAGCAATAAACGTGTGTGCCTCCAAGATAGGACAATACACAATATACATTAAATATCAAAGATCATAGAGTCAGTCGTAGCGATAAAATGTAATATATAAAATATACAAGGTATGATATACATCACAATGTCAAATACTTACCCGAGTTAGTACAACAAAAAATAATATACTATATGACATAAATATCTAGTCTCCTTCAGGCTTAAAAAAATACATGCTAGTCTCATAGCCCTTATTCATGAAATGTCTCGAACTGACTCAAGTATTATAAATAATACACGGATAGACTATATATATAATGATGGATGATATGAAATATGTCAATGAAAGGTTTAACATAAATAATAACAATAATAAATAATAACTTCAAATACCTCAAGATAACAACCACTATAATTCACATAATAAAGTGTCATCACCCATATAAAGAAAGCCACTCAGAAATCATGAAATCAATGTCAATTGAGTGATTCATCCATATTAGAATTCGTCATCAAAACGATTTATATAAAATGTGAGATAGCCCATCAAATCATCCAAACCATATCCAACATTTTACAAACCATCGGTATAAATCATCTATAAACCAAAGCACCAACAATAAAGTAAGGTTATCTCAAAAATACCAAATCATCAAAGAGTATAAGTACACGAGGATCGACTACACTTTAGACTCAATCGGTTCCTAGTCTAGTCAACTCATTATAGGAAAGAGACATATATGCCAATCCTACATAGAATATACCATGAATCTAATGAGATACTAATAGCTGCCTACTACAAGCCTGTTCTAGGAACACAGATCTACTCACCAACCGTAGATTAACTGTCTATTCCTATAGTCTTTAAGGTATATGCCAATCTATTATACTCACATACCCTCAACGAAATACAGAGACCGACAGCCACCTTCCACAAGCCTGATTCAGGAACCGTGGTCTACTCGCCTACCGTAGAGTAATCGTCTATTCCTACAGTCTTCAGTTGCCTCGACGGACATCCTAACCCCATCCACCAATGACCTACCTACGTATAGCCCTGGTTACGACCATGATCTGCCTCTAATGGTAACAGACTGCCGGCCTAAGCGACAAAAGAGGCTATAGAAAACAACCTATTTACTGGTATGAATACTATGATGGTCATATTGTACTCATACTCCATAGCTACGCGTTTCTCTAATAGTAGGCTGACATGCTGCTCTTATAAGCCAACATCTAATAATACAATACTCCTCACCGAGTTTAACGTATACACATGAGTTCAATCCTCATTTGAGTGACATTTACTTACAATGAATAATCAAACAAACAACATAACAGTATCCAATACCACCACATGTTATTCGAATAATTGTTCAATGTTCATAAACTAAACTCGACGCGCTATATATCTCTATATGACAAATCCGATGAATAATCGAAAAAGTGTTACCGAAAGTTCCATACGGACGGTATCACTAAACTATTTATTCAAATTTCTCATTATATAGAAATAAAATCTCAAAAATCAAATATAAAGATGTCATCACCATATCATCTCAAAATATATAACTCAAATCAATATCAACGGTGAATCATTCACAATATTGCAATTAATGTGGGAAATGAAAAATTAGAAAGTATGAAAAGCCAAATAAATAAATAAATAAATAAATTATTTTATAATTAAACCAATATTCAATAATAAATCGTTTACAACAACATAATCGATTCCAAAGGAAGAAGTCGTCATAACGATGTTGTAATATATCATTTTAACAAATATGTATAATAAACATCATACACTCTTACTTATGCTTATCACTTATAAAATAACTTTTACAATTACTTAAAATATTTCTTATTTCCATAAATTTATACAATCATTAAATAATTATTTAAAACTAATTATAATTTTTTTCGATAGGTTAATAAATTTAAATAACCATTATAATAAAATTTCTTTAGAATAATATCATTTATAGAACACTTTCAATAAAATTTCAAAACCCTTAAATAATGTTTGCTTTTCAAACATTCATTAATTTAGGAAATAATTCTCTATATATGTAATTTTAGAGTAAAATTAATCCACAAACATCTCAATAGACATCACTACAAATATCGCGTTACCCGAGTCAAGTTCCATCAAACTCTGGTCATTCATAAAGTTCACACATTGACAAATAAATAAATATTTATTTCAATTTGCAATCGGAAAAAGCAAATTAACTCCTCCAACCAAATCATTTCACATCAAAAAATATCCAGGCCATTATACTAAGCAATCCATTCAAATGAGCAATTCGAATAATAACAGGATGAATATAACATATGCATTGATTTCTGGACATAGTTAAGAGCTAAGAAAACTCAAAGAAATACCAAGCGTTGTCTTACCGACTTAGCTGTCCATCGCCTAATCGTCAGTCACAACCATATCCACATCTTCCTACTCGAACATATTATTCATAATTGTCCCCACCAACATCATTGTCTACAGCCATAGCCCAAAACGTGTCGCTGCACCGCTGCCCATGCACACAAGCACATATCGTGCATCCTCCTCCATTGATCCACTCTGCCTCAAATCACCAAGCCATTATTCAATCCTTGCAAGTCCAATACCTGGGAAGCATGTCTCCAGTCTTTATATCGATGAGCTACTGACCTTTCATGAAATTCACGCGCCTCTTTCTTGCATCGACATCATTTCACACCTACCCAGATCTTTTCATTACAACAGTCTTGCACTTCCATTCTTTGCCTATTGTCTTCGGCGTCACTCATCCCATCCTTCGCCACACCCAAGTTTGAGTTCACCTTTGTCGACGTTATTAGCCTGCACTTTACCTCGATGTATGCTGCCAAGCTCATGTTCCGCCTCGTCGCTATATCCTTCTTCCACGGTGTCCTCATTCCACGTCGATGCTGGCCAATAAACAAGGCACCGGATCAATTTTTTTCTTTTCTTGAAATCACGAATTTTAGTTTGAGATTTAGGGCAAGCGTTGAAAACGAAGGGTTCGGGTTTTGTCTTTGAAGCAAATCAGGAGATTTCTAGAAAATAAGAGAGAGGAGAAATTTTTAAATGGGCTTGGGCTTTAATTTCTAATCCATCTTAATTTTTGCTTAATTCCTTCACTCTTAAATTTAAGTTTTATCATTGATATGCGTTGATAAATATTATTCAATCTTGTTTGAATTGATTTACACTTCATTTACAGAATATATTCCTATAATTGAGCAATTTTATTCAACTCGATGTCCGTTTATTATTATTATTATTTAATCTTTTATTACGTTATTACAAAATAATTTTATTTCCCAACTATTTCAATTATATAAAATTATTTACTTTTTAAAATATTTATAATTAATCAAAACATTTATTCGATCTCTATATATTATCCAAAAAGGATTCGTTAATTCAATTTAATTTATTAAAACAAAATCTCTAATCAAATAGAATTTATTTAGGTAAAATTTTATTTTCATAAATAATAGTTATTAAAATTGAATCAAATGTTTTATACTAATTAAATTTACTTATTATTACAATGCAGAAACCCAGTTGTTGCAGACTTGCCCTTATGAAAATTGCATCATGATAATTTCTTATAGGGAGGTGTAGAACAACTCATACTCTCACTTTCTTCATATCTACACTCTTCTTTTAAATTTAAACTACTTAGTCCTCTATGTGGCTCTTTATCTAATTCTCTTATCATATGTTACAATTTTTTTTGGCAAAGCCAGCGGGGTTAAATGGCCCCTACCATATATTTATAACCAATAAGAAGAAATCTTACAATCATAAATGGAAGAACGGAGACAACTAAGAAGAAAAAGATAGGAAAAAAAATAAAGAAAAAAGGAAGAAGACACAGTATAAAAAGCACTGAGGGAAGCAAGCAAGCAAGCAAGAGAGCTCAAGACCATAAATCAACCACAAGAGGGTCAAAATGGTAAGGGGAGAGAATCTTCACTTGTTGTATTTCACTACAGATGCAGTGAAATAATTCCATTCTTTGACGCCTATTGTTGTTGAAAATAATTTCATTTCTTTCCCTCCATATCGCCAAGACAGTAACCTTTAAGTAAATCAACAGTTCATAAGTAGAAGCAGTTTTCCACTTAGTTTCCTTGAGTATGTTTAACCATTCAATTCTACTGTCAATCACTAGTTGCATACAGCCTCCTCTTCCCTTAATCTTAGACCAAATAAAATTGGTGAAAGGACAAGAAAAGAAGAGATGGTGAATGTCTTCAACTGCAGTATGACAGAAGCAGCAAGAGGAGTTCACGTTCAAGCCTTTCCTTCTCATGTTTGCTTTAGTGTGCAGGGCATTTTTTAAAGTTTTCCAAAGCATGAAATTGAGCTTTTCATTGTTGTGACTTATCCATATTCTTTTGTTCCAAACAAATCTATCACACGAGACATGAGGAGATAGGAGATTATATATAGTGGCTATTGAGTGTTCCTTTCTATGATCCGTCCATGAATATTCATCATGTGAAGCATGCACATCGAGAGATAAGTTATGAGCAGACCATTGTCTGTTGATATCATGGCAGCTGGAAAGGGGCAAAGAAATGAAACCATTCCTAACATAAGAAACTGCAGCTGCACTCATCGGAATACCGGTCAATTGAGCTTCCTCATATGACATGGTTTACGCAAAATTAGACCTCTTCCAAACCAAGGAACACTCCATAATTTTTCATGACTAAACCGACTTAGAGTGATCAGAGCATGGGGCATAACATTGTCTCTTATTTGCATCATTGTTTTCCAAACCCAGCTGCTACCTTGTTTTGCCTTAACCAACCATATGTCCGCATTTTTTAAATTGTGTTTGAGACACCAAGCAACCCATAAAGTATCTCTTTTCTTGATCAGGTTGTCTAAGTGTTTAGATAGGGCTGCCATGTTCCATCTCTTGATATTTTTAATGCTGAGACCACCATTCTTTTTTGGTGTCTCAAGTTTTGCAAAGGCTATCGGAATTATCTTTCTGTTGTGTGTAGTGCCAGTCCATAGAAATCTGAGCATAACAGATCTGATCATAACAATGAGTTTATTAGGTAGGAGAAACGTTCTACACCAGTAAACAGACATAGAGAAGATTAGGGAGTTAACAATGACCAGTCTTCCTGGCTGAGAAAGGAACCTATTATGCCATTTACTTAGAACAGAAGCAATTTTTTCATATAAAGGAAAACATTGTGCAGTTGCTTGCAAGAGGAATGCCTAGATATGACATAGCAGACTCAATAGCAGTCATTTTAGTTATTCTGAGGCAGGTAGAAACTTCATCAGAGTTCAGGACTGCAAGAAGGATGTGAGACTTTCCATAGTTAATCACCAGCCCAGAGAATATATAGAAGGATTCAAGAGTGCACATAATGGCAGCGAGGGATTGAGGGGTAGGTTATGTGAAAATTATTATGTCATCAGCGAAGGCCAGGGAGGTGATCGTAGGAGAAGAACACTTAGGGTGAAGAGTAAATTGTTTGAGTGCAACTTATTTTTGGAAGGCAAGAGTAAGTGTTTCAATAAGGATGATGAAGAGATGCAGAAATAGGATCACCTTGCCGGAGGCCATTAGTGCCTTTAAAAAAACCAACAGAGTAGGCATTAAAAACTAAAGAGTACCTGACAGTAGAAACGCACAGGTAAATCCAGTTACAAAAATTTGGAGGAAATTTCATCTTATTTAGAATGTGCATTAGAGCTGCCCAGTTGACAGTGTCAAAAGCTTTTCGAATATCGATTTTAAGCATGGCTCTCTTGGAGATATTAGTGGAAGAGTAGCCATTGAGGAGCTCATGAGTGAGAAGAACATTGTCAAGAATGGATCTCTTAGGAAGAAAGGCAGCCTGATTAGAAGACATGATGAAGGAGAGGACTTCCTTTAGCCTCGAAGCTAAGATTCTAGATATACTTTGTAAATTACGTTGCAACATGCTATTGGCCTAAAGTGAGAAACACTGGAAGGATTGACAATCTTTGGAATTAGAGCGATATTAGTGCAGTTTATTAAGCTAAGCATTCTGGGTTTGTTGAAAAAGTTGTGAATAGCTTTAAGAACATCAGCAGAGATAATGTGCCAACAATTAACATAAAATACTGCATTGAAGCCATCAGGACCACCAGTTGCAGTTTTCCTCATAGTAAATATAGAGTTTTTGATGTCCTCGTCAGAAATAGGAGATGTTAGAATGTTTTGCATTTCATTAGATAGGGAGGGAAGGGCTAGATCATCAAAGAAAGAGAAATCAGGAAGGGGTTTGGTGGATCCAAGCAGGGAGGTAAAGTAGTTCAGAAAAGCATAATCCACACTATCAGTAGTAGAGTGAGTATTACCCTGTAAGTCATTTATTTGATGAATGTAAGCTCTGGTTTGCTTTATCTTAAGAGAAGCATGGTAGTGCTTGGTATTTCTATCTCCATTCATTGTCTAGTTCTCCCTATATTTTTGTCTTGCCATTCCAGCTTCATCAGATAAAGCAGATTCGAGCTGTTTGGTCAGTTCTTGTTCAAGATGGATGTATGCTAGGTCATTAGAGTTGCTCATGAGAAGGACTTGAACCTGTTCAAGTTTGAGTTGTATATCAGCTGATAATTTCTTCCCATCGCCATAAATTATGCCAGACCACTTCCTTAATGCATTTTTTGTGTTCTTTATTTTTCTTTGCAGCTTTAACATAGGGTTCCCAAAGGTGTGCATGCTCCAAGACTCAGATACCACCTGTAAGAAATCATTGTTATGAATCCAAGCATCAAAAAATTTAAAATTTATATGTTTTTTAATGGCTTCTGCTCCAAAGGACAAGATTAATGGGCAGTGGTCAGATAGAAGGTGCATTGAAATTTGTATTTGTATGGTTGGCCACAGGGTTAAAGATTTTTGGTTGATAAATCCATGATCTATCTTAGTGAGAACTCTTTGTCCATGATGGCTTCTATTGGTCCAGGTATAAGAAGAGCCAGTAGTAGGAATATCAATCAGAGCAGCATTGTGAATGGTTTCATTGAGGGGGAAAAGATCTCTAAAGAGAAGAGGATTGCCACCATATTTGTGGGAAGATTGAAAAGAGCAGTTGAAGTTACCTATAAGAACCCAAGGATGGGAGTTTTGTCTTAAGTGAGGAATATAATCATGTAGTTTTTTCCTCTTAGTGGAGGAGTTATCTGCATAAGTGAATGAGAAGTATAAAGAAGAGAAGGAAGGAAGGTGAAGAACATGGGAATGAATAAATTGCCTATAAGTTAGAATGGGCAGAATCTTGTATATAGAAGGGTCATATATAAAAAGAAGTCTCCCATAAGGAGCATGAGAGTGATTGGTGATATGTTGCCATGAGGGATTGATGTATTTGCAAGCTTTCATGGACTGAGAAAGGTTAAATTTTGTTTTAGAAATTGAGACAATGGATAGATTATGATCATGAATGATAGTTTTTGCAAGTTCAATTTTAGATACCATGTGTGCTCCTCTAATATTCCAAGCACCAACTTTTGTATCATTGAGTATAATTTTGAATTTTTTTTTCAAGTTTCTCTTAACTCTATGAGAGGTTGTTGGAGTAGCTTCAGGAATTATAGAAATGGAACAGTCAGAGTCTTCATCAGAATCTAAAGGAGCAGGGTTACCAAGTAGAAGTTTTTATTTCTTTTTGAGGAATTTGTCATGAGGATGTTTTGCTCCAAGATAGTTTCAACAGATTTTAGTTTGTTCTTTTCAGATTTGAGATTTTTATGAGACAGGTATAGTTTTGCAGAAGAGAAGGACATAGGTGGTTGAGAAATAGAAAGGTGGTCATTGGTTTGTAGAGATATATGATGGTCAGGTGAGCATGAGTTAGTGAAGAAAATGGATTGAGGACCTATATGCAAGAGGTTGGTGTTTTCTGAAGGAAGAGTGGGATTTTTTGTGGTGGTTTGATGGGTAGATTATCATGAGACAGGAAAATAATTAGTGAGGAGAGATGGGTTGCTAGATAAAAGGAAGGATTTTGAGGGGATGGATTAGAGAAGGATGATGGGGAATTAATTGGGGGGGCAGTGATGAGAGATTTAGTTGCTTCAGTTGCATGTGAAAAGTTGCTTGCATGTATGACATTTTCATTCATGCAAGAAAGATCTTTATTTTTAGCAGTTGATAACACATTCACGACACAAGTGTCAGTTGTTGCATAGGCAAATGCATTTTCAACAAGTCCAGATTACACAGGATCAGTGCTCCTATTCATTTCTGTCTCAATATCATTTCTTTGCAATAAGTCCACACTTTCCTTGTATGTATGAGAACAGTGAAGATTCATACCATTCTCATCCTCATTCTCATCATCATCCTTTTCATCTGCTTCATCACTGTTTTGCAATACATCATATTTATTTTTCAGGTGTATATTGGCATCATGAGGCAAAATAATTTTGGCATGTATGGACAGTTGCACATCTTCAGAGATAACTTATGCACTTTCATTTTTACCTGTTCCCTCTTTTCTTTCTTTAATTTTACTTCTCTTTTTAGTTATAACTTTTTTCCTGACCTTTTTATTAGCAAATTTGGCATATCTTACTTTGTTGTGATTAACCTTTAAACTGTGATCAGAGGTGGTTCCATTTTGATCATAAGATTTATAATTTCCATTTTATTCATCATTACTTTTTCAAATTGACAATTAACACTCATGTGGCCAAAGACTTTACAGTTAATACATATATCTGGCTTCCATAAATAATCTACAAAAACAGATCGAGGGGAACCATCAGGAAGTTGAACACCGAAGGATTCAACAAGTTCACAATGAGGAGAAATTTCTATCAAGCATTTTGCATAGTTAATTCTCTCTAACTTTTCTATCATTTCATCCATACATATTAACTTTCCCAGCTTGGAAGACAACCAGTTAACTTCCAAAGGAGACCACGCAAAAAGAGGGGTGTTAGATAACTGAACCCATATGGGAACAGCTTTAATGGTGCCACACACATTACTGATAGAGGGATCCCATTTCTTGATGATAAAAAGCTTGTTTTTCATTAGAATAGGATCACTTCTAATAATTCTGTTTTTGTCCTCTTCGTCAGAAAGAAGAAAAAGAAATATAGTACCAACAGACCTAACTTTTACATTGCCGCGTAGCTTCCATAATTTCTTCAAGTGACCAATAACAGCTAAGTAAGAAAAGGGCTTGTCAAGGAAGAAGCCTACCAGGAAATCACCCCATACATCAGATCCGGCAGAGATGACAGAAGCAGGTGGAATCATCACATTACCATCGAAAGAGAGGTCCAAATGGATAGGCTTATACTGCCCTGCATTATGAGGAAGTTTTTTGAAAAGTGAAGAGCAAGCTTGATCTTTAAGAGGGGGGTTTGGTAAAAGAGGGGGCTGGGAGGAGGGAAGCAGGGAGGAGGTAGAAGCAAAGGTAGAGATTACAGGGAGGGATTAGATAGGGCTAAAAGGAGGAGGAGAGGTTATGAGAGGAGGGTCAGGAGGGAGAGACGGTGGCAGAGGCAGTTGGTTTAGGCTAGGAGGAGGTGGGACAACTGTTGATTTGAAAGGAGTGGATGGGACAAGGGCGGGAAGAATAGGAGTAGATGCCATTAAAAAAACTTATGATTGACACGATTGACATATGTTATAATTTAAATAGACTTAACTAACAATTTTCATTTTCATATACAATAAACATTTTAAAAAAAATTAATTGACAAAATTCTCGAAAAATTTCGGCAGAGCCTCATTTGCATGAAGAGCGTTTCGAACAATCATAATACGATAAAATAGATATACATCGACAAAAAGATATACACTGTCCAAAACTGTTGAATTTTGGCGATATTATATAGAGAATTGAAGAGGTCGAAAGTAGCTTTATAACGGTGAGAACGGTTCCCAAATCGAAGCTCGGAGGAGGAAGATATGGTGAAGTAAGTGAGTGTTGTGGCTAGCATCAGGCGACAAACGTCTGTCATAAAGTGACAGATGTCTGCGACTTTAGTGTTTTGAAACCCGAGACTTGGGACAGACTACTATCACTTTGGGACAGACATCTGTGGTTTCAGGAGAATTTCCTGATACATATGATGGACGTCTTTCATAAAGTGACAGACGTCTATGACGTTTTTCAACCTATTTTCAGCCCGTGTTTTGGTGTGAAGGTTTGTGATATTTGGAGGGGAAATTCTGGAATTTTGCCTAGGTTTTCTACTCTCCTATATAAGCTATGTTCAGAATTCAGAGAAAAGCATGAGATTAAGGGTTTAATCTAGGGTTTTATCCTCCACAAATTAGGGTTTTATCTAAACCTAATTTTATTTAATTCTCTTCTCCACAAATCAATTCTATTGAAGTTTTGATCTTTGTAATCAATCTCCTATACTCTTCTCATTGGTGTTAACAAAGGCTCTCTCTCAAAGTGGATGTATACTAATAAGATCTTAGTGGAACCACTATAAATCGGTGTGTGATTTAATTTATCGTTATTGCT
The DNA here is from genome assembly GCA_030765085.1 of Allium cepa. NCBI lineage: Eukaryota > Viridiplantae > Streptophyta > Magnoliopsida > Asparagales > Amaryllidaceae > Allium > Allium cepa. The sequence continues at coordinate 558,645,825 of CM060941.1, read as the reverse complement.
TTGGTTTTTTCTATTACTTGTTTGGTGATTGTGATTAGTTTTGGATTGGATTGAGATATTGATAGGTTGTTTTGCAATTCTTACCACGATCTCGTTTTTCCACTATGCTTCGGCTTTTGATTTGAGTAGTCTTGGTTAGAATTTCCTAAAATATTTGGTATGAGAGCTTTTGGTGTTGGTAGGTGGTTGTAGAAATGCTTGAATCGGATAATACCTTAGATAGTTCCTCAATGGTTAATCCAAGTGGTGTGCGCCTTATGTACGTGGATCGTATGGAGCTTCAGGAACACAATTATTTACAGACAAATGGAATGGCGATAATAAATTTAAAAAGTGGCAATGGGAGATGAAAGCGGTTCTAAGGAGGAATCGAGTGCATCGGGTAGTGCTTGACACACATTTGTTGTCGGTAGACATCTCAGATGTTGAGAGAGAGGAAATGAAAGAGTGGACATTCTCTACGCTTCAACTTACTATAGGGGAGAATGTTATCTCCAAAATTAGTGGTGAGATTACCACTAAGGGTATTTGGAACAAGTTAGAGGAGTTGTATATAAAAAAGTCACTAACTAATCATTTGATCTTGTTGTGAAAGCTCTTCACCTATAAGATGAAGAAAGGTACTTCGCTAAAGGCGCACTTTAATACCTTTGATGATTTGCTAATGAATATGAAGGCATTAGATTTGAAGATTGAGGAAGAGAAAAAGGCGATGACATTGTTGGGTTTGTTTTCGGATCTTTAAATGGGTTTCTCAAATAGTTTAATCTATAGCCGGGATACATTAACTCTAGATGATATCAAAACAGGTCTTCTTAGCGAGAAGTTGCTGGATCAAATGAAGGGGTTGGGTGATTGAAGTAGTGGTGCTAATAATCATCATGGTTTATTTGTGGAGAAGGAAAGATATGCGAAGTAGGAGAACCGTGGGCATTCTAAATTAAGGAACCCGGGTTGGAGAGGAAAGTTGAAGGAAAGAAAGGGCATGTGCAATATTTGTAAGAAGCCCGGTCTTTGGAAGGATGAGTGTCCAGACAAGGAGAAGGAAAAGAAGAAAGTAGCATCTTCATCCTTAGCAGTGGAAAGTGGAGTTGGTGAGGGAAACGTAGATGTATTGATGATAGTAGCATCAGATGTTTCGGATAGCGAATAAGTGCTCGGTTCGGGGGCATCTTATCATATGACGCCAAATAGAAAATGTTTTTCTTCTTATATCGACGAAGAAGGAAATTCAATTGTTATGGGCAATGTTGCTATTTGTAAATCGAAAGGCAATTGTTCCATGCAAATTCGGATGCTTGATGGAGTGGTTCATACTCTCACTAATGTATGCTATGTTGCGGGACTACGAAAGTCTCTTATCCCTTTGGGTTAGCTAGATCACTATTGAGAGTGATAGCTTGCGGGTTACAAAGGGTGCGCTTGTGGTGATGAAGGGTGCTAGGACTCATGATGTTTATTTGCTTCACGGAGTGACTATAGAAGGTGAAACTTGTATGGGAGTTGATAGTTCTCATGGCTTGGATGCAACTAGGATGTGGCATTTGAGGTTGGGTCATGTCTAAGAGAGGTTTTTGGATATTCTTCGGAAGAGGGAGATGATCGGTGGAGGAGTTTGGATTATTTTTGAAATATTGTTTTCCTTTCAAATAAATTTTTTTAACCGTTGTTTCGAAATGCATCGTCCTAGCGTTAAGGAATCTTTATTACGTTATTGGCCATCGATCAGAATTCTTAAAGCGTTCAATGAAAAAATTAACACGAATTTTACTCCAAAATTATTTTAATTTTTTTCATAAATATATCTTTAATAGTTTCTTTTATAAAATAGCGACTTTCTTATATTAAAATATTTTCTAATACCTTATATAGACACACATACTTTTATCAAAAAGATTCCTATTTAAAGCAGATGTTGCTTTTATTAAAAAAACATTTATCTATAATCTATATATTCACATTCAAAATATATTTCCCTTACAATCATCCATACATAATTAAAGTAAGAATCGATTCATATCAACAACCAAGCATTCAAGCGTTTTTTTTTAATTCCATCTCGGCGTCCAGGTTCGAGTCAGGAAACAGCTTCTACGCAATGCGAGGGACATGCTACGTATATTATTAACCTCCTTATAGCCCGCTATCACACGGGAGCCACGTGCACTGGTTTCACCTTTATATATACAATATTATTTTATTTATTTATTAGCACACACCATAACACACATCAATCAAAACAAGTAATCAAACATCTTCAGTGGGAACTATCAATCGATTTTCGCCGTGCAACTCCGATCATTCCTGGATCAAGCATCTTATTTGAATCTACACATAGGTTTATTTACCATCAATACCTGCACTACTGGCCGGACCAACAACTCCTACCTTCACAACTTCCATCAATCTCTCTACATCTCACGCAAAGACTTATATTCATAAAAAGTAGAAGAAATATATATTATATGATAAGGAAAAAAATACAACTACGTTTCCGGATGATTATCCCAATAATCATTGTATACTCCAACAATATCACTTAGATATAAACAATTATCTACCATACACCCACGGGGACAAGGACTCTATGTCACATCTAAAGTCAAGACTCATGTCCTTTATATATAATGTATTGTTCAAAACCTGCTCTGATACCAACTGTAATGTCCCCCAGCTCTATACCATACTACTTAAGAGTATTATAAAGTAATACCGTCGGATAATAAGGAAAAGAAGGAGATATGCAATATACACATGAATATTCCTTTGGACTAACACTGGTACGTATTAAAACATCAAATAAATATCTCACATATACGTACACAGTATCCATGCAAGGCAATAAACATGTGTGCCTTCAAGATAGAACAATACACAATATACAGTAAATATCAGAGAGCGTAGAGTCAGTCGCAACAATAAGATAGAATATATAAAATATACAAGGTATGATATACATCACAATGTCAAATACATATACAAGTCAATATAAAATAAAATTACAATGCTAATATCTAGTCTCCTATAAGCCCAGAAAAATGCATTCTAGTCTCATAGTCCCTATACCTGAAACGTCTCAGATAGATCTGAGTATTATAAATAACACACATGTCAGACTATATCTATAATGATGAGTGATACTGAAATATGTAAAATCAACGAAAGGTTTGATATTAATAATTAAAATAACATTAACAAGTTCAAATATCTCAAGATAACAACCATTATAATTCACATAATAAAGTGTCATCACCCATATAAAGAATGCCACTTAGAAATCATGAAATCAAAGTCAATTGGGGTGAATCATCTATATTAGAAATCATCATCAAAATCGACTTATATAAAAGGTAAGATAGCCTATCGAATCATCCAAAGCATATCCAACATCTCACAAACCATAAGTATAAATCGTCCACAAACCAAAGCACTAATAATAAAGTAAGGCTATCTCAAAAATAATAAATCATCAAAGAGTATGAAAATATAGGGACTGACTATGATTTAGACTCAACCAGCCTCTAGTCTAGTCAACTCATTACAGGAAATAGACATATATGCCAATCCACTATACATAAATATACCATGAATCTAATGGGAAACTGACAGCTGCCTATAGCAAGCCTGCTCCAGGAACACGGGTCTACTCGCCATTTGCAAAGTAACAATTTATTCGTATAGTCTTCAAAGTATATGCCAATCTACTACACTCATATACCATGAACGAAATAAGGAGACTGACAGCCATCTACCGCAAGCCTACTTTAGGAACTCAAGTCTACTCAACTATCGTAGAGTAACCATCTATTCCTAAGGTCTTCGGTTACCTCGATGGATATCCTGACCTCATCCACCAATGACTCGCCTATGCCTAGCCCCGGTCACGACTCTGCTTTGCCCCTAATAGCAACAGACTGCTGGCTTGAACGACATAAGGGGCTATGGGAAACAACACATCTATACTACCAATACTATAATGCGGATCAAAAGGACATATATCTACGGTCTCGTGGATCTGGGGTGCAAAGCCACGATCAAGCTGCTAGGGTGGAAACTGGCCAATCTGGTTCTCTCTTGAAAAATAAAAGAAGCTGGACACAATGTGGATGAGCCATATAGTACTATCCCTTATAGCTAGGCATATCTCTAATAGTAGGCTGATTTGCAGCTCTCATAAGCCAACATCTAATAATACGATACTCCTTACCGAGTATCACATATATAGTTGAGTGTAATTCCTATTTGAGCTATATTTACTTACAATGAATAATCAAACAAATAATATAACAGTGTCCCATACCACCAAATGTTATTCAAATAATTATTCAATGTTCATAAATTACACTCGATCCGTATTACATATCTCTGTTTGATAAGTTTGATGAATCGTCGAAAATGTGTTACCAAAAGTTCCATAGCGTACAGTATCACTAAACCATTTATACAAATTTATCATCACATGAAAATAAAATCTCACAAATCAAATAAAGATATCATCACCGTATCATCTCAAAATATATAACTCAAATCAATATCAATAGTGAATCATTCACAATATCGCAACTATTATGGGAAACGAAAAATCAAAAAAGTATGAAAAAGCCAATTAATTAATTAAATATATATTATAATCAAACCAATATTCAATAATAAATCATTTATAACAACATAATCGATGTAGAAGGAAGAAGCCATCATAAAGATATTGTAATACATCATTTTAACAAATATGTATAATAAACTTCCTATACTCTTAATTATACTTATCACTTGTAAAATAACTTTTAAAATTACTTAAAGTATTAAACAAAATATATTTCTTATTTTCAGAAATTTATACAATCTTTAAATAGTTATATAAAACTAATTATAACTCTCTTTTCGATAGATTAATAAATTTAAATAATCTTTAGAATAAAATCTCTTTAGAATAATATTATTTATTTAAAATTTTCAATAAAATTTTTAAAACCTAAATAATATATTTGCTTTTCAAACATTCATTAAAAGGGGAAATAATTCTCTATATATATAATTTTGGACTAAAATTACTCCACTAACATCTCAACAAACATCACTCGCGTGACTCGAGTCGAGTTCAATCAAACTCCACTCATTCATAAAATTCAAACATTGATGTATAAATAAATATTTAGTTCAATTTGCGACTGGATAGAGTTGCGTTTGCAAAATAATTCTTCCAACCAATACAAACAATCGATTATTTCACATCAACAAATATCCAAGCTAATATACTAAGCAATCTATTCAATTAAGCAATTCGAATAATAATGGGAGAAATAAATGTATGCATTGATTTCTAGACATAGTTATGAGTTATGAAAACTCGTCGAAATACCGAGCATTGTCTTACCGACTTCGCTGTCCATCGCATAATTGTCAGTTGGAACCATATCTCGCTATGCCCACTCGAGCATACATTCATAATTATGCTCACTAACATCGTCATCTATAGCCATAACCCATCAACGTATTGCTGCCTCACTACCCACACACACCAGCACGCCTCTGCATTTTCCTCTATTGATCCATTCGTGATGAAGTCTCGAACCACCAAACCAATATTCAATCCTTGCAGGTCCAATACTTGGGAAGCACGTCTCCATTCTTTATGTCCATGAACTACCGACCTTTTATGAACTTCATGCGCATCTCTCTTGCATCGAAATCATTTCACAACTGCCCAGATCTTTGCATCATGAAAGTCCTGCACTTCCACACGTCGCTTACTGTATTCGACATCACTTACCCCATCCTTCGCCACATCCAAGTTTGTGTCTGGATTTGTCCACATTATTCACTAGTACTTCGCCTTGATCTCCACTACGAAGCCCATGTTTCACCTTATCGCAATATCCTTCTTCCATGATGCCCTCACTCGATGTTGATGTTGGCCAATAAACGAGATATGCGATTGATTTTTTTCTTTTCTTTAAATCACAAATTTTATTTTGAGATTTAGGGCATGGGTTGAAAACGAAGGGTTTAGGTTTTTGTCTTTGAATCAAATCAGAGATTTCTAGAAAATAGGGAAAAGTAGAAATTTTTAAATGGGCTTGGGGTTTAAGTTTTAATGAAACTTAGTTTTTTACTTAATTTCTTTCACTCTTAAATTTTAGTTTTATCTTTGACATTTGTTGATAAATATACTTCAATCTTGTTTGAATTGATTTACACTTCACTGTACAAATATATTCCGGTAAGTGAGCAATTTTAGTCAATTCGCTGCACGTTTATTATTATAACTTTTAATCGTTTATTGCATTATTACAAGAAAATTTTATTTTCCAACTATTTCAATTACATAAATTAGTTACTTTTAAAAAAAATTATAATTAATTAAATTTTTTATTCAATCTTAATATATTATCCGAAAAGGATTTATTAATTCTATTTAATTTATTAAAAAAATCTCTAATTAAATAGAATTTATTTCAGTAAAATTTTAATTTTATAAATTGTAGTTATTAAAATTGAACTCAAATGTTTTATTATAATTCAATTTACTTATTACTAAGGTGTAGAAAGTCGGTTGTTATACGAAACTTTTATATGATAAAAAATGCATTAAATCTGATCTATTGTGAATTTTTTGGATTTTTTTCCATATTTTTATGATTTATTATGAATTTATTAGGTTAGAGATGCTTAATAATTATATTAAAATATTAATATAAAATTAAGGGTTTATAAAATTATTTTGGAATTGAAAATCAAATCCAGAGCAGGTTTCTAAAAAGAAAATTTTGTAATTAGTTAACCAGTAAGAATTTGATAAAGAATAGGAGTTGGTGAAAAGATATTGTTTTCTAAAGAAATAAAATAGATTTTATATTAATTACGGGATTGTAATGTGCCATTAAACAACATCGACATTCATCAATACCGCATATCATCACTAACCTGTAGGGAAGAATATGATATCCACTTCGTTGATATGCAATGATTCCACTTGGGTTGCGGCATATATACTGATGATGACATGAAAGCCGATAGTGATCCATGCCACCTATATTCTTTGCCGCCTCTGTCCTATGCTGCCTATGTTTATGCTGCTTGTTTATACCCCAACTATTTATATCGGGAAGTATTGATGCCACTAGTTTTTAATAACAACTCCCTAAGATTTGATGCCATACGTTTCCCATGCCGCATGTTTTCGACTTTAATCATATAAGAAGGCAGTGATGCCATACTTTTCTTTAAGGCAATGATGCGACTTGTTTTATAACGGCTATAGTGATGTCGCACTATTTTTTAAAGAAACTGATACTGAAAGTGATCAATGTCGACATTTCCATAACTCTAAGTTTTAAAGCTTTATACTATGCAAACCAATAATTATGCCACTCATACTCGACAACCTATATGTTTATGATATGCAATATAAATTAGTCTTGACCTCATGGTCTTATATTATATAAATCAGATACTTTAACTTAGTTTTCGATACCGAGGGGTGCGACAATCCATATAGGTAATATATATCGCACTTTATCAATATAAATGATTTTATTGAATATGACTTCATAACTATGGTTTCAAGGTGGGACAACCTCTATGTAATTTTGAAATTCATCAATGTTATTTCATAAAGGCATAAATGTGTCGACATAATATTTTAAGTAAAGGGCTATATTCTCCTTGTTTTATAGTATGATTTCAAGGGCTAATCAATTATAAAGATTTATGTTTTCAAGGAAATATAAAAAGGAATTCAACCTAGAATTTTACTAAGCAATTTTTTTCTTATCACCTTTAGATAAATTGTGATAGGATGAATTAACTCAGAGATTAGAAAACTGGATGAGACTAGTGTAGGGTCATTTTGCCCTATACTTTGGCTGTTATCCAAAATTCCATTGTGTAGGGCTTTGTCAAGCATGGCTAAAAGTAGATTTATGCGCAGAAAGGAATACATAAAGATAACGTATGTTATTGGTTATCCTACAAAACTATTTGGATCAGAGTGACCCTAGGAATAATAATTTTTTGGATAGATTGTTCAGTTTCATTCTAATAGTAGGTTGGAGAATTTGACATATCTGGTAGGCCGATTCAGCCATATATGTTCGTAGTTACCCTGAGAAAACTATGATATTGGAAAAGAGAGTCCATTTGTTAGAAAGACTGGTTGTGATTACCCAGGTTGCATACATGATTATTATTATTTATATTATCTAGTTTAACCATTGTGGTTGTAGGTGCTTGATTTATAAAAGACATATTTTAGAGGATACTAGTAAAGGGGAAAACCCATTCCGCTCAGGGGTGTAGTCTGTCTTGATATCTATTAACTAAGATGGCGCATTCTTATTCACACTAGACTTTTTGTCTGATCCAAAGTTTTTGTTTTTCCCCTTTAACTCGTGGGTGCTCATTTGAGTAGTTCAAGGGAAAGGTTTCCAAGTCTTTAGGTTTTTGGTCAATAATGCTTCTAGAGACGTGTAGGAGGCAGAGCTAGCTATTTATGAGTCTATTTATTATTTCGCCATGCTGTTATTATTATTTTTTACATATGTAATGGTAGAAATTGTATCCGTCTAGTAGTAAACTTTGATCAACCAAGGGTGCATCTTTATATGTCGCTCTTTGTGTATTTTATAATAATTATATTTTATCTAGACTTAGGCAATGTGTAGTATTATGTAATGTACATGGAAAATTATTTATGTAATGGAAAAGTTGTTTTAAACTGTGTTTGAAAATATTCATATTCTTGTGCCTTTTATGTTAATGATATTATTAACTGATCTCATTTTGTCATCATAGATTAGTACTATTGATGACTGCGGCATTCACAGTGCTTAATTTTGGGTTTAAAAATGGGGGACGTTACAACCTGATAGATGAAAAGCAAAAGCAAAAGGAAGTAACCATTGGAGTTATAGGAAACACTACAGGAGGAAGTAGGAGCATTCCCCCTACAAAAAAAAACTCGGAACCGACCCAAATCTAGAGGTGAATGCTCCTAAAGAAGATGATGCGATGCTTGGTTCTAACTCTGAAAATGATATGCAACTTAATGGTGATGGCTTGGAGTTAAATGCTGGTGTTAACGAAAAAACTTTGAAAATGGAGTTCAAACTTCCATGGTAAGACAAACCGTGTGCCAAATCTCTGTTGGTGTAGTTCTCCCGAAGAATGGAGAACCTAGGCTTTAACCAACAAATCGAGATCATTTGCAAAGTCAAATGCTTGGTGTAGCCCTTGATAGTTGACCTTTAGATTACCGTTCCAATGAAGACTACATCACTGACATGGTGAAACAGCTGATGAAGGAGAGCAGGGGTAGGAAAAATGAATACTAGGGCTTAGTACAAAGATGAACTCCCTTTACTACAAATGTTCTTAGAGACGAATATCCTCGAAAATTTACCATACCGACCATGTCGTCATATGATGGAACGATGGATCCCAAACACTATGAATATTGTTCACTGTAGATGTTTCACTATCTTCTTAGAAGGAGACACTTCCATATGATTTACTAGGCTCATGCCAAAATCTATTTCTACTTTTGATGAATTGGCAAAGAAGTTTCTGGAATAGTCCAGAATCCACACTGCACGATCGAAGGACACGATGTTTCTATCTAGCTTTTCTCAAAGGCCCAATAAGTGGTTGAAAGATTTCTTGAACTATTTTAACATTACTATTACAGAGGTTAGCAACCCAAGGAAAATCTTGGCTTCATGGCTCTTATCCGGGGCATTCACCCACACATGGATTTCAGTGGATGGATTAAAACAAACCAACCAACTATTATGTAGGAATTCCACCGATAGGAAAAATCGGTTTTCGAGACTGCAAGTGGAAAATACGATTGAAGGGAAGCCCATCGATGAGCAATCAAAAGAAGTGATTCAGAGCAATGTTGTGGTTAAGTAGGGAGGAAATAATTTTTGAGCTGCTGTAGGAAGCATTGGCATTACTACTAATCAAAGGAATTGGTACTCCGATAGGCAGGACAGGACCCAAAAACGACCAAGGAATTTGAGACCTGAGGATTATATGCCGTTGAATGACAGTCTAGAGAACATCTATCTTACCATTTAAGGAATTGAGTGATATAACAAACTATCCAAGAGGGAAGCGACAGAGCAATAAAAGAGATCGGGGAAGTATTTCTACTTCCATGAGACACATGGGCATAAGACAAACAAATGTCGACATATGAAGGACTTGATTGAAATATTTATAAAGAATAGCAGGCTCTAGCAGTACGTGAAGAAATCACAAAATCCCAATCAACCTATTAGACCCCAAGCACCAAATGCTCAAGGAAACCTATCTGAACTTAGTGGAGAAGGACCCAGCCAATGAATCAAAGAATACTACAGGACCTCACCCAATGTAGAAGTGTTGGGCGAGATGGAACGATATGCTAGTTCTTTAAAACATGCACCTCAAGAGAGCTGCTACATCATCGAAGGCAAATCCCTGGTTAAGTAACAGAAGATGTTAATCGATGACATACTGTTCCAAAATCGGGATACTGAAGGCATTGAAGCTCTAACTCATGACCAATGGTGGTAATGGTTAGGATTGGATTGGCAGTTGTGCATCAAGTTTTGATTTACAATGGAAGCTCGATGAACATCCTATTTCGGAAGACATTTGGCCAAATGAAGATTAGCATGAAGGATGTGACCACCAGCAGAACCAAGATTCATAGATTTACAGCTAAACTTAAACAGCCAGTTGGAACAATTGACCTACTTGTCGAACTTGGAGAAGGAGAATGAATGGTGGTACTCATCCAAACCTTAATAATTATTGATGAGTATATTGCTTACAATGTTTTCTTAGGCAAACCGGCCCTCGTCGACTTTAGAATTGCTTTGGCTCCGTAGTGTCTCGAAATGAAATTCCTAACGGAGAATTAGGTAGGAGTAGTAATAGGAATCCAAAGCATTGTAAGAGAATGCTATTTTGTTGAATTACGTGAAGCTGAAGGCCATGAAAAAGCAAAGAATGTGAGAAAGAATCACTACACTCTAGAACCGCAAGCATAGCGATTGCATAACACCCCTAGCTCAAAGATCATAGTTGCTTCGACAAGGCTATAGCCCCTAGGAAGAAGAGTTTAAGGGAAACGCAGGCAGCACTAGTAGAGATTATGGTAGTTGTCCCTGTAGACATGGATGACCCAACTCGGGCCTTGAAAATTGGTTCATAGCTTGGAAAAAAGATGCATAAGGAATTGGTAAGCTTTCTTCATGCCAAAAATGGATGTGTTTGCTTAGGTACATTCTGATATGTATGGGATATAACTGGAGATAGCATGTCACAACTTAGTATCGATCCTAAGTTCACACCAATGAAGTAGAAAAGACAAAGTCTGGGTCTAGAACAATTCGCTGCATTGAAAGAAGAAGTGGATAAGTTATTGGAAAATGGCTTCATCTACGACGCAACATATACTGAGTGGGTGTCAACACATCGGTTGGTCCGAAAATTGAATGGGAAGTGGCGAAATTGCATTGACTACTCAGGCTTAAACAAAACTTGCTTGAGGATGGCTTTCCATTGCCTATGATTGACCAGCTTGTTGTTGGAACTGCGTGGCATGAACTGCATTCATTTATGGATGCCTACTCAAGGTATGACTGGCTTATGATACATGAACCAAATCAGGAGATCACCAGCTTCATTGCTGACTTGGTACTAAACTGCTGTCGCATAATGCCATTTGATCTAAAGAACACCGGAGCTACCTACTAAAGATTTGTGAACACAATGTTCAAGAATCATATCGGATGAATGATGGAAGTGTTTATGGAAGACATGCTAGTGAAATAGTGAGTATTTGAAAATCATCTAGATGATCTCTCGGAGATTTTTAAGATCCTTCAGACATATGAAATGAAGCTAAATCCACTGAACTGCCCTTTTGGTGTTGCTTTAGGAGAATTTCTTGGTTTTATTGTGAATGCAAGGGGCATCGAGGCTAATCTGAAACAGGTTGATGTCTTACATAATGTTAGAGCCCCGACAATGAAGAATAAGTTACAAAGCCAGAATGAAAATATTGCAGCATTAAACTGATTTATCTCTAGAGCGACGAAAAGTACAAAACATTATTCGATGCATTGAAGAAGGAAAAGAAGAACTTTGAGTGGAATCAAAATTGCCAAGATGCTTTCAAATAATTACTGTAGTACATGGAGACACCACCGATTCTGTCTAAATTAGCGGGAGAGGATTTATTCATTTACCTAGTAGTGTCTGCCCACTTATTAAGTGCAGCACTTATGCATGAGGAATCTAGGATTCAATGACCCGTATAGTACATTAGCAAGCGATTCACCAGAGATGAACGAAACTACCTAAAGTTGGAAAAGTCGGCATACTACTTGCTGATAACATCAAAAAAATGTGATCGTATTTCCAGGCTCAGCCGATCAAGGTGTTGACAATTCAACCCTTGAAACAAGTGCTCTTTAGCTTTGAGACTTCGGGACGAATTTGAAGTGCAATAACGAATTAAACCAGTACGATGTAACTTACCATCCCTGTAGAGTGATTAATTGACAGACATTGACTGACTTCATTATCGAGTTTAATATTTGGTATGGTGAGGAGGAGTACACAACGGTCACAGTATCACAATGGAAATAGTTTATTGATGGTGCGTTAAACGAATTCTGCTCAGGAGTGGGAGTTGCGCTTGAAACTCCCAAAAGACAATCAATTTATTATGCTCTAAGACTGAAATTTCCTATTTCTAACAACAAGGCAGAGTATGAGGCAGTAATAATGGGGTAGAAGATTGTGAAGGAACTGGGAATAATCGTCTATAAAATTAGAAGGGAATATCAAGGTAAAGGCGCAAATTACATCTTACTTGTCAAAAGCATGGGATTTTTTTAATGACATTGAACATTATTAGTAACTCACATTCTTAGAGAACAGAATATGAAGGCAGATTACTTAGTCAAATTAGCCAGTTCTAGAAACTCACAACTGATGGGGTTAGTTTCGGTAGAAGTATTGACCGCCCTCAATATAGATCAAATGGATATTGATTGGGTATTGGAGACTACAAAGGAGAAAGAATTGTGGATGACACCAATAAAGGACTATTTTCTTACAGGAATACTCCTTAGAGACCAAAATAAACGAAAGAAGCTCCTTTGAAAAGCACCATGATTCATAATACAGAACGGAGTGTTGTACAGGATAGGGTTCTCATCCCTTTTGGTCAGGTGTGTAACCAAAGATGAAGCTAGAAAATCCTCATGGAAATTCACGAAGGCGGCTTTGGTAACCACACCGGGAGGCAGATATTGGTGAAGAAGGCGCTCCTCTAGGGATATTTCTAGCAAATGATAAACCGAGACATATCGGACTACACTAGGCGGCGGGTCAATGCTAGAGATTCTCAAAGATTCTAAGAGCCCCATCCTCAAAGCTTATGTGAATGGTCGGTACATGGCCGTTTGCGATCTGGAGAATTGATATAATCAACGTACTACTAATAGCAAAACGGGGAGTCAAATACACTATCGTTGCAGTTGATTACTTCACAAATTGGACTGAAGCAGAAACGCTTACCATGATTACTTCTAAGAAAGTAATAAATTTTGTAACAAAAAATATTATTTGTAGGTTTGGAGTACCACAGAAAATTATCACAGACAATGGGATTCAAGTAGAGAACACTGAATTCAAGGACTTTTGCAAGTGTTACCAGATTGAGAAAAGCTTTTCCACGGCAGCGCATTCGCAGGCAAACAGGCTAGTGGAAGCGATCGACAAAATCATCAAATCCACTATAAAGAAGTGGCTAGCTAGAGTTAAAGGCGGTTGGGTTGATGAACTTTCACTCGCACTATAGGCTTATAGGACAATGCATAAATCTACGATTGGGCACTCACTGTTCACCTTGGCTTACGGCTCAGAAGTTATAATCTCAATGGAACTAGAAGTCCCCTCTCATCATAGAAGATGCTTCAATCAGTAGCAAAATGAACAGCTACTGCTTTAGTCCCTCAACCAAATCGATGAGAAGCGAGAGATAGCTGAATTGAGTGTCACTGCTCACTAGAAAAGACTAGCACACCACTTCAACGTAAAGGTTCACAACCGTACCTTCAACGTAGGAGATCTCATCTTAAAATGGATCTTCCTGGGTATAGAAGCGCTTGGAACGAACTGGGACTATGATCAACCAAAGCTTAGAGACGGAACATTCAAGCTAACTACAGTTTACGGAATCCTGATTCCTCAAGCTTGGGACAGCACCTTCTGCGTCGCTATTGTAATTAGCTCAATCTATTTCCTATTTTTGCAAATAATCCATCCAAGGACATTGGGGGAATTGTAAATAGCATTATTTTCCATTTCACTGTATTTGTGTATGCCAAACCACCAGATCACGGGGAAAATCGATCCAAGCCATTTGAGAATCAACGTTGCTTCGGCAATATCGGGAAGGGCCAAAACTCAACGAGGAAAATTAACTCAAACTGCTAGATCGATCGAGAAAATGAATATAAGCCTTCTAAGAAATGGCATTGCTTTGGCAATGTCGAGAAGACAAAAACAACCAAGTCGATGGGGAAAATCGACTCAAACTTTCGGATCGGTGGGGAAAATCGATTCAAGCCTTTTGAGAACGAACGATGTTCCGACAATGTTGGGATTGCCCAAAACCACCGAGTCGACGAGGAATATCGACTCAAACCGGTCGATCAATGATAAGATTTCATCCCTACCCTTTAAGTAGTGGTGTTTCCCTGGCAAAGTCGAAAAATTCCAAACCAACGAGTCGATTGAAAAATCGGCTCAAATCCCTCGAAACTTGACATTGCTTGGATATAGGGGATAACAAAAGGAATCAGCTGGAGATCAAAGATATGCCCCGACCAAAAATCGACAGGGTTGAGTCGTTCATGTAGAAGTTTCCAGAGATATAAACCGATGTGCAAGCGGAATCTCAACACTAAACTTGGAAGAATCTGTTATAATGGAAGATCATGATGATGCATCTTTCTAATACATACATCCAGGGTGACATTGGCTGACGATGTGAACTTGGAAGAATTTTACCGCGGTCAAAAAATTCACAACATCAAGAACTAAACACTTAGAATCAAGCAATAGAATTGCAAGTTCCTGGAGTTAGGAACAACCAAATAAATTAGACTAAGCGCAATTGAAAGAACTACTCAAGGTAATCAATCTTCTGGTGATTGCTCGGGTTCAGCATCTAGAATATTTAGCCTTGAAGAGAGGGGCGCATGCACCAGTACTTGGTCAAAAGGAACTTGACCAAATTCGAATGGAAACAACCTCAGAGTTAGCTAAACCGAGTTATACTACAGTTTTCTAAAGCCAAACAAAGCGTTTTAGCAATCAAAACAAGAACCATGTATCAAAATATGTTACAATAACTGCAAGAATCTTATTTACATGCACGAAGTTGAGGTAAATAAGCATATCACATAGAAACAAAAGCGTATAATACAGGAAATTGCAATACAGGAAGTCATATTATATACATAGGTAGTTATACATAATAGGCTTAGTACATAAAGTGAAAGAAAAGCATACAAGAGAGATTATAAAGGTAAGTGTAATCTTTCATTACTACTAAAATCCATTTAAACCAAAAGGCAAAATATAGACTTTTCCAACACAACAAAAACATCACAAAAAAAACAAATGCTCAATCGACGAATTAGTGACCCTTTAGTTCTTTTTGCCACCACGACTGCCTTTACCATCCTTGCCTTGACGGGTCTCCAGCTGTTTCCTCACTTTGGGTTCCTTACTAGGGGACTGCTGCCTTCAAAATATATGGACTCTCCTCCATATCCATCTTTAGTACTTCTCCGTGCTTTGACTTGCCTATCTTGATTATAAATGGAGCAATCCTGGACTAAGAGACTCCGTGCTCCTTCTTCATATTAAGCATCCATTATTCTTTCTTCAGCCTCTTCAACGTCATCTCTTGGTTTATGGAGTCCAAAGTGCCAGTGATAAGGACATCCTCCTCCTGAGAGATAGAAATGTCGTCCAAGTTCTCCAAAGTAGCGATCTTCTCAGAATCGGGACCCGGGTCAGAGGTAGAACAAGAACATATTCAAAAGGCTCGGGGAGACAATGGCAGATGCAGTAAAGGTTACTTCGGTCCCTGCACCATGCGTAGATAGAGGTGATGGAGGAAACTAATATCGACTTATAAGTTGACAAACTAAGTGGTAAATTTTAGAAATAGACTCTGGTGAGAACTGAAGCTTCTTATACACAGGAGAAACGAGAGATACACCTAGGCCCTTGCTCTTCTCTCGGATGTCAACTTCGAACTCTTCCTCTTCTGTCATGTGCTACTCGTTAGCTTTGGGCATTTCACATTGTTCTTTGATAGGAGGATTGTATGGTTCATGCGGAGAACTTATAGAAGAGGTTGGAATCATGTGCATGATCTTAAAACAAACATCCACAAATATAGGGATGACTGTTGTTGGCTCTTGAGTTTTAGAAGCAAATGTTTCACACTGACCCGAAGAGCTCAGGCCAATAAGAGCTTTAGCATCATCAGCAACAGCAGCGTCTATAGCATCTTTAGCAATGATATCCTATCTGTTGAAGATAGATTAAATATCTTCGGCATCAAGATATGTGACCATCAGCTCCTCCTCAGAGCGATTATCTCCAGCTTTTATAGATTTGTGTTGTACTTCCTCCTAAGTACCAGTAAGCGCCTCGGGATAATCATTCTTTGACCCTCTTAGATACTTGAACATCACCAAATTAGTATAAAAATATAACATGTTACCATCAAGCTAAGTCAGAACCTTTAAATTTTCATCTTGAAGCTTCTTAAGCTCTCATGTGGTAAGTTCAAGCTTGAAATCACTACCAAGCTTGGCCAAGAACAGTTCCCCCACCACCTTAGAAAGTTTCTTCTTCTCATCAGTAGGCTTATAGTTCTCCTCGTGGAGTCTAGCGATTTTGGCGGCTTATTAGGCAATGGTCAAATCTTGGGCTAGAATGGTCCAGTCCTTAGTAGCAAGTCGTCTTTTCAGTTTAGTACCCTCTTTATATGTGTGCCTCAAATTAATGTGCATTACCAATTCAGTTTGTTCATGAATGCACTTCAATTCTAACATCAAACTGTTAGCGCTTGCTTTCTGTTTCTACACGAGATCTCTCTCTCTCTCTCTCATTCTTGTAACTTTAAGCAAATTATCCTCTTACTCCTTAAGCATTCGCTCGAAGGCGACTCTCTTAGACTCAAAGGACTGGATGTTTGTATAGTTTATCTTTTTAACTTTAGAGAAAGCTACGCACAGTTTCTTCCATTATACCCTTCATCAATGCCCTTCTCAACATTTTTTAGACTTTGCATCACTACCTCTCTCGGCATGTCTAATATATCTTAATCGAACCTAACATTGTGCAGAAAGAGATTTGGGGAATACAGCCGATAGAGGCGGAGAACCAATTAGGATAGTGAATGAAGGAGTAAAGATTTCTCTAGAGGCAGGAGGGACGATTGAAACTATAGCTCAGGAGACTAATACTTACTGGATTAAAGAAGTTTAGGCTTCTGTACGAGGCAGAATATCTGCAGAAGTAGGCCCATGGCGCTTGAGGGAATCTTTAGAGTGCTTAGCAGGATCACGAGACAGCTCATCTTTAGCCACTTTCTTCTTTCTTTCTTGCTCTCTCTCTCTCTCTCTCTCTCTCTCTCTCTTGTTCTCTATCACTCCTACGAGCCTCATCATACTCATGATGCTTTCGCCTTCTCCTTTCCTCTTTTGATTTGTGGCGGCATGGTTGATTTGGAATAGGAGTTCGGATTTTGTGTTCGTTGGCTTGATGAGAGAACTTCTCATAATATCCACGACCCAATTAACCTAAAACAAGAAGAGGGATCATGTAAATGTTAGAATTACAGAAGTTAAGTATATGCGGGAATGTGTCTCGTGATCCTAAGTAAACTGTGTGTGACACCGATAACCCCTTAAGAACTCTACAACCCGTGTTCGTATGGACACATGGATGGTGTTTCTCTAACTTTGTTAATACTAATTCGAATATAAAAGTTAAAGTCTAAACCAACTTCTCCCAAGATGCCACTAACTGTAAAATTAATCTCGTTAAGGTCACCAAAATTGACAAAAACATCGCCCACAAGGGTGGGAACAGGTTGCTTTCCATTCAGTAGTCACTACAACTTGGTCATCGACCGCCTTGGAAGTTTCAATGGCCATGTGTTTCGGAGGAGGTGAGTTGGAGAGATCTGGACTCATTCCGGGCAACTCACCGAATGATTTGTCCCTCTCCTCACTGGCGTGGAATTCGCTATCGTCATCATTAGAGTTTTCTCCTTCCGCTTTGTCCACCATTTTCTCTTTTCCTTCTCTCCTTATGACTGGCTCATCTTCCTCTAGGATTGAGGGCATTTTGGATGCTTCTCCTTCATCTTTCGGGGCTACTCCTCCTCCAAACTCTTCGGTCACTCTTTTAGGGGCCCCTTCTATGTGTGCTTCACTAGAGGGACCCTTTACTTGCCCTTGATTATTCTCACCAGAGCTAGGAGGGAGGCAGATGAACGAACGTGAGCTTTAGATCCTCTTTGTGATGGAGAATCAGCAGCAGTGAATTTATCCTGGCAAAGCTGATCGAACCATTATAGATTTTCATTTGAAAGGAGGAATGCAACGGTGCACAGGTTGGACCTCACTACTTTCAAAGTACCAAGTTTCTATCATGCTCATCACTCTTTTCTCGAGTCAGGATGCCTATGAAGAAACACATATTAAGATAGAAACTTAGAAATTCTAATACGGGAGGGATTAAAGAAAAGGAACGTACATCCAGAAAGCCAGAGCCGGTTGAACCCGGTTGGGCATCTCGCAAAGAAATATTCATTCTTGAAATAAGAATGCTTGTTGTGAAGCTTTTCGATTACTTTACATCTCCTCCTAGCTTCGATTATTAGATGGGATGGGGAATCCTACCTTGAACGAACCGGAAGAGATACGTGAGCTTACTGAATCTTAGGGGCCGGTTAAATGTTCCCATGAAGAGAACGTACATTGAACTCAAAAAAGAATAATCGTTCAGGTGAACATGGAATGAAGATGGTCTGAATTCTCGCAATATCAATAGGAAGCGATTGAATGGTGGGATGGTGAACTTGGAATGAAGCTAGCACGAAATCCAAAGGATGTGACCTGTGTCAACCAATTGGATTCTGAGCATTGACCAGGGTAAGTGAAATGTGTTCATCTATATCGTGTGAGTCCAGTGTCCCATACATCATGAATGAACCATCCTGTATAGATAGCTTGCTTGAGCTATAAAAATAACATGCATTATGCTTTGAAATTTTATTTTTGGACTTACCCAGTAACGGTGAGTAATCGATAACGGAGTCGCTGTATGAAGCAACACAGAAAGTTTTTCTTTTTCAAGACCACAAGAAATGAAGAAACAAAAATGGTGATGTGATGGAATCATCCGCTATGTTCAATTTTGGAATAAATTCTCACACTGGAACTCAAACAATGATCGACACTCAGCCAAATTCTCAAAGAGAAACAATCGAAGCCGAAGAACGAACTTCTCTCTGGAACAACGTGTATTCGACCAGAGCAAAATCTAGCTTCACCATCAATCCAACACACCCAAAATAAACTATCTCCATTCGAATTTCGATCAACCAAGTCCATATCACCATCACCATTATTACTTTAGCGAGATCAATCGCCACCAACCTCAAAAATTCAAATCAAAGTTAGATCGGTGCTAGGGTTTAAGCTTGAATCGAGAGTTGAGCTAAATGAATAGTGGATCTAGTGGCAGCGACGCTGCCAAATGGTCGTGGTAAGGCGATGTCAAACCAGGAGTTGGTCAATGGTTGGGCAAGTAGATTGACAGTGAAGTATGATGTGTTGGTGGAAGGTTGGTATGGAGCTATATAGGTCGGTGTTAAACTATCAGCTTTGTGTCCTCTTTCTCCATGTTGTTTGGAAGGAATGGAAAAGAAAAGCTATATCGACCCAGAGCGAAAAGTAATCTCTAAAGCGTAGACAATGTTCTCAATGAAAAAGGATGGAATTCCAACTATAGCAATGCCAAATAGTTGAAGGAAAATAGATCAGGTAGCAATTATGTCTTGAGACAACACTTAAACGATCAATTGGAAATTGGAGGATAGCTATCCAGAACTTTTCTTGATCCAAAGCATGCTTTGTTTTCAACGAAATTGTACTCTGGAGGGAAATTGTTAACCAAGTATTAGCTAAGCAGAAGTCAGCAGAAGTTATAACATTAAGACAAAGACAGAATGACTTGAAAACTTGGAAGCATGCTTAGAAGGAATGAAGAAACAACTTTGGAAAGTTTAAGGGAGTTTGGAGCACAACGCACAGCTCGGTACTGAGCTATGATAGGTCAACACCGACCTATGTTTCCACTCTAAATCACTTTACAAACTCCGCGCATCTCCTACACTACGCCAATAGCTTGTGAACAAGCAGTTTCCTTAAAGTATAGACAATCAATTCCATAGTTGATGATAAAAAAATCCAAGAAAGCAGGACAATTCCAGTGACAAAGGGAAGATTGCTAGAATCAACCAACAAGTCAACAAAGATAAGTTGAAACACATCATCTAGAAGATGGAGAGGTGCGGTAAGTGGCAAAGTTGGCTTCACACGAACATCTATAGCTCAGTACCGACCTATTCCTTAGGTCCTAGGTCGATGAATTTTCTTGTGTGACATCGAGCCTTCATCTAGACTCAAGTGCAAGCAAGCTTCTGACCCATTATCTTTGTTTCCCTATAAATATAAACATACGTTTAACTGAAAAAGGATCTGAATTCTGTTAACTCCATACTTGGAAGCTTTGCCTCTTCTTCATCTTCCACCTTCATATAATAGTCACCAAGGCGGCTATTCTAGTCAATTCTAGGATTTAGAATTTGTCTATCCCTTGTACTAATGACTTATTCTTTGTCTAATCCTTTGTAATCTCATACAAACTCTATCAAATCTACAGTCAACAAAGTATAAAGTGAACGTAGGTCAAAGATTACCAATCCACTATAAATATCTTATGTCTCTCTATTTTATTTCTATTACTCTTTTACTTCAATTACCATCAGCTAGATCTAGGCCTCGCTGGTTTCCTACAACTTAATCTTTGGGTGTTGATCTATTTTTTACGTCAACATATTGTTTGCATTGATTACATTGGTTGCATGGATGTTATGGTTGTTATGTGCTAACATGTATTTGGTACTGGAGAAGAGCGAGAAATAGAACTACATGGGATTGATACTAAAAGGGTACGTAGGCATAGTTTTATTATTAAATAGTCTACGATTACCTTATGGTCAGGGTGTATAGAAATTGGTATAGCCCAAACATAGTTGACCATTTTCCTTTTGTTATATGCAAATATGTGTATTTGTAAGTTAGTAGGAGGAAGCAATGAAGGGAACAAAGGGTTTGGAATAGGTTATATCGGCAGGGTGATATAACATATCTCTTACATATAGTAGTGTTGTTTTAATGGTTAATGTATTGAAATATGTATAATTTCCAATGTGTCGAATTTGTGTGATATTCAATTGTTAAATGATATACATACATATATATATATATATATATATATCTTTAAATTCCACTACGAGTTTTCCCTTTTTATGCTCATTGTTTTAGACTTTTATTTTTTATATACCCATAGTCCACCGTTTTTAATATTTGAATTTAGCTGTAAGTATATTACAACATTTATAATTTATTTCAAATGTTAAAAATAATGGGTCATCACATTATCAATATGAGTGTTCATTAACTCTTTTGTCCTTCCCATTGAATTGATGCTCTGCCCTTAATCTTTTAAGATACTATTCACCAGGTACCATATGATTCATAATCATATGATTAAAGAACTATTTCCAAAGGATATGGCTTAGACCATAATTCCAAAATAATCATAGAAAATTTTAGATACTTTTGTATTTCAATGGCTAATGCATTTCTATTATTATAAAAAAAAATTACATTATTCTAATAGATTTCATTTACAACAAATATCCATAATATTCATACTAAAACAAAACTATATCTATTTTCAATCGATACTGAAAACAGTTATTAATTCTTAAATAATATTTTGTATATATATAAAAGCAATCTTTTGTAACTTGATGCATCCACTAATAACCATCTTAAAGTATGCTCCTATTATTTCCACTGTAATAACGACACATGAAATAAAAAGAAGCTCCATTCAACTAATTATTAAGCGCTACTTATTTTATCTATTGTAACTAATTTGCAATGAAGATTTTTAGATCAAATATCTTAATTTAAATAAAAAACTCTTAAATAAAACACTTATTATAAAAAAATAAATTAGGAATATAAATTAGATCTCTCATTCCATATTAAGTATCTACTATAATTTTATACAATTCATGTTTTCAATGTTTCTTTATGAAGCAGAGGTAACCGTCCACTCTTTTCATCCTAACCACACCCATCTTACATCCACTCTTAGACCTTTACTTTTCTTTCCAGATGGTCGAACCATCAATAAGCTAATCCTTACTGCACCAATTGTTTTCATAAAAGTGCATTTGGACATCCTTAACATTTCAAAGATATTGAATAGGTTGCACTAAAATAAACTGATATAAACTGACATTTCATTAATTGAACACCTAGGTCGGTCTTTTGTCCTTAGTCTAGTGTTGTTTTCAACATAATAAGATTTTCATTGTATTCAATCATATTGAACACACAATCTTGCATAATGATTTACTTTATCATTTCAAATAAACCAATTTCATTAAGGTTTCGTATATTACGAATGTGACTATCTCATATACTACTTTTGTACGTGATTTAATATGGATCAATTATCCATATTGTTGTACTACTTTTGAGTTTAAAAATTAAAGAATACAATATACAACCTTAGGCAAATAAACACTTAAGTGACAACGATACAAATGTATTTAGTAGTTGTATAATTTTACTCTTACATGGGTTTGAAGTCAAGTTGCTAAAAGCTTTATTGGTAAGTATATCTTATATTTCTTTGCCAAACTTAATTCAATTCATTAGTATAATGTAATAAATAAAAATTTTATTAATTAGATTGGTAGCACAAATTTATTAAAGTGAATAATTAAATTTTTATAGCATGGGTTCCTATAATATTAGAAGATTAATTATTGTTATTTCATTTTTGTAATAAGGCCGCCACTAAAATTTTAAATTCCTCAAACCTAAGAGAAATATAGATATCTTTTGACTTATCCAGTGAGTGTTAGGATTCGCTTGCCCTGAGATTCTGATCTTGATTTTTCTTAACAAATCATTGGCCTATAGGCGATGGATAAGTCTTTATCGGTTGTTCCATATACATCTCTAAACTGTGGTCTTTTGTAATAATCTCACCTTGATCTTGAATTTTTTCAGCATATCAAGAGAGATTATTCACTCTACTTATCATTTCTCAATGGTTTAAGTATAATGTAGATACCGTGAGTTTACTTAGCAAATACATGCATATATCTTATCTTGTTTAGGAAATATATAAATAATACCACACACAACAGTCATAGTTTGAGTTTGCTCAACAACTTATGTGTATGTAAATAATCTATCATATATAGATGATAGATGGAAATTATATTAAAGATTCATAATCTTTAATATGGTATGAGTGATACTGATTTAAGAAATAATGTATTTCTTATGAAATACTCTCATGATTCTAGTGTGGGACACATCAAAAATTGAGGTAGACGTACAATACATATATATTTATGCCAAATACCGATTTGGGTTTCTTATAGTTCCACTTATATTACATTTATAAATATATAATTATATAAGTATAATTTATTTATAACCACTGTAATTTAATTAACTTATACAACATTTATATATATACATATATATCTTATTAATTAACTCATATTTACTCAATCTCAATTCTTAATTTAATGAACTGATTAATAATTAAGTTAAATTTCATTTTTAAATTTAAGAAATTTTATTTATTCATCTTAAACTATTTAAGAAAAATTTTTACCTACAACCATTATTTTTATACATACATACATAGATATATATACATGCATATACGTACATATATATATCGAATACACCCACAAATATATATATATATATATATATATATATATATATATATCTTAATTAATTAACATTTAATCAATTATTTATCCATTAAATTATTTATTTTATTGAACATTTTAATAATTCTACATTAAATCTAAGCTAATGGCAATATAATATATTACATACATAACCGAGGGTTATGCGTAAGTATATATGAACATTTAAAATAAAGTAAGATCAGTACCTAATCAGATCTAGCCCTTTTTGGAACCTCGATTAGATAATGGACTCATAGATTTCTTGAATTACCATTCAATATTGCAATGATCGAATGAACCACCTTGATTTTATTTTATTCGATGTAATTTGGATGGAAAAATTTCCACCATAGGGAATAATGGTTGAAGATGGTAGCCATGAAAAGAGAAAGTAGGAATAAAAAATTAAACCTTGAATGAATGGAAGAGTACTACTATGGAGAGAATAAAACCCTTTCCCATTTTCTCTTTTACACTTTATCTTTTAATTCTTATTTAACTCTAAATCTAATATCCAGATGATTCCCACCCCTTTTCTCTATTGGCTATGCGTGTTCAAATTATGGTTAAGGAAATCGCTAAATTAGTTAATTAATTATGATATTTAAATTTGGTTTAAATAGATAAATATAATATATCGATATGTGCGTGTATAAATTTTATTTACACAGCCAAATAATCATTAGTTGCACCGAGAAATTTTTAAAAGCTGCCTCATTTAATAACGATACCCCAAACATTGGATATAATAATAAACAATATTTCTTAAATATTAATTCATTTAATTGATTTATAGCACTTTATAAACCAAATAAATCATGTTGTTTTCAAAGAATTCACAAAAGCGGTTCGGAGACTCAGATTTGTAATTGAATGAGCGATTAATATTGAACAATTTGAATATTAACATTCACATGTCACCTTTGCTATTATTGTGAATATGGCAGAACTTACATATCTTTCGGTAAAATCATATCTATATCACCTTAAGTGGTATCAATGGTGATAATAACTTACACACATTCTCTTTCTCAACACCATATCACTTTAGAATATATGGAGTCTGATATCAGTCAAAGCTCCAATATTTTCCAAATTCTACTTGATCAATCCATAAACCAAATCCTTGGTTTGATAATAATATTTTTTGTTAACTTTTTTACTCTAGCCAAAAAATTTTGACTTTGAGTTAATTAGTTGATGTGATACTAACTCATACAATTAAAGGGTCGTATTCTTTATTGAATCGTGCTTCACTTCCAATGCTTCAACTTAGATCCAACTATATCCCTTCGATGGATGCAATTCCATGATTTAACTATAATAAAAGTGGAGTATTCACATTGAAGTTCCGTAGTATTCTAAAGTAAAGGGAACCGTGTAACATCATCATGGTGAGATATCCAATTTGACCAAGTTGTTATCAACCAACTTGAACTTCCAATTGAGTCATTACATAGTTTCCCAATGTACGAGTATGTAACCCCTTGGTGCCCCCGGTAGACATGAGTAATATACTATCCAACATTCAGAGAGCACTAGTACTTTGTTCTCAACGGATGCATCGATGTCCTTTCTTAAAACATCTTGACCATGAATATTTAATAAAATGTTATTTTATTTTGTGAATAATTACACATGATTGCAACTATTTACAACTATAATCACGTAACATTTTATTTTAGAATTTTCTTATTAATATACTTTAAAATAATTACTTCGTTAATTTTATCACAACATAACATACCATAATGAAAAAAAATTTATCAACAAGTTGGTTATAGAGTTAGGTATATGTAATAAATTATATAATTTCATCGGTGCATATCACTAATTCTCTTAGAAATGTGCTAAGTTATTGGAAGCAGGTGAAATGTAAGTTGAAGTATGGTTCCAACCTCAAGTAGTACCACCTGGTATAATTCATATTGTATTAACATATTAGTAATCATGCAAATTATTGATACTTTCTTTTCACCAAACTTTACGCCTGACCCTCACTTTTTTGTTTCTTCATTATATATTCTTCGATTATTTTTAAATAGAGATATGGTTCTCTATTTGTTGGAGGTGACTCATAGAGTCATAGCCACATAATTCCTATGATTGTACCTATCCAATTTTTGGTGTATTGACATGTAGACGTATATATGATTTTGAGAAATATATTAATATGGGATTTAATGTATCATTTACACTTTGTATCATGATGTTGGACCTTATGTCTCTTTATATTATATGAATCCAGTCTTCTACATGTTTATGTTGATGTTATATTATACCCCCCCCCTCCGCTGTGAGAATAGTTAGTTGTGATACATATGCTTTGTGATATTTACTGTCGTTTACATATCTTAACCTTAATGGAACATCATACATAACACTATTGGGGAATCCAATTGCTTATATGCATGGATATTAGTGCTATGAGAGATGGATTATTACATTTGGTGTCAAAGCTTAGGTCGCCTAATTACCATAAATTAGGATAAGCTGAGAGAGCTTATTTTTATTTTTGTACACTTATGCATATAACATTTTGTCACTCACACTTTTGCTTCTAGAATTTCATACTATCTTTTTTAGATAAGTTACTAATCCATTTACATATGCTACAATGAACCATGGCACTCATGCAGTGACCGCTAAGAATAATGTTGGAGTTTCAGTATATGCTAACATGGTTCCGGAGATATCTTCAAGCAACAGCATAGGATACCCCGTTTCCAACGGGTGTCCTCCTGTACCAGTAGTAATTAGGGTGATTCCTATTCCTTCACCGCCTCCACCACCCATCCTTGGTTTTTCCTAACTTTGTAGATATTACCTCCATATTACAGGCAAGTCTTAATTGGGGATGAATTCATTTATTGAGGCTCGGGCATGGCTCCACACTACTAAGTGGATCTCTGATGATATAGTGTTGGAGACTTTTGTTAAGAGATGACTTACTTCTAGGAAATTTCAAAAAAAAAAAAATTGTGTTGGTGGGATGTTTTAAGTGGAGAAGTGGATGTGCATGCTGTGATTTGAGAGGAGTTTCGAAGAAGGTTTGAGGTTTAATATATTTCTAAGGCTAAGATGGGATTGCATGCCGAGAAGTTCTAGTATCCCCAACTAGGTGATGAGACTTTAAAGGAGTACATAAATGAGCTCATACTATAGAACCATTTTGGGATGGACATGATTAATTCTCACTAGGAAGGCCAAGGAATTTGCTATGGCACTTAATTAACATCTTAAAGAATTTTCTCTTAGACATATTCCTACGAGTTATACTTTTGAGAATCTTATAGAAGTGGCTTTGTGAAATTTTATTTCTCAAGGGGTTTCTAAAGGACTAAATACTAAGGAGGAAATAAAGCTAAAGTTTCAAGAGGGGGCAAATGGAACAAGAATGACTAAGGCCAAAAGATGAAGGGAGAGGTGAATTATAATAGGTACCATTTGAAGGGGCACTATTCTATATATTACAATGTCAACCTCAAAAGAAAGAAATGTTTCAATTGTGATCAACCAGGGCGTTTAAAGAGCATATGCCCCTCTCTTCCAATGGGTACAAACATGATCAAAGATTATGCTATACAAGGAACTCCCAGTTTGAGCATTCCCCCCAAAGTGACAAGGGGAAAACATCATCATGGAAGGTGTGCTTTCTAGTTTCATATTCTTGTTATATTTGATATGGATGCTTCATATTCTTTTATTGCTAACTGTCTTGTTGATAATTTACACCTAGTGCACCATGTTATTGTTGACTTTCTTATTCTATCGAATCCTCTTTTGGGGACGACATATTTTTCTATGATATATAAGGAATTTAAATTATCTTAGGAAGAGTCCGAGTTTTCTTGTGATGCTTTAATGCTTAGGTTTTCAGGCTATGGGCTTATACTAGGGATGGACTAGATGACGAAGCATGAGTTCTTATAGATTGTGATAGCCATGTAGTTCATATGAAGGATGGTGGAAGAGAGGGGATTAATTTGTATTATGATCCCAAAGTTCTATAATGTGAATTATTTATACTCCTTGATCTCTCTTATGATGAAATGGCATAATTTACAATTATTAGGAATTTTGTGGAAGCATTTGATGAGGTTTCTAGTTTACCTCCTCATTAGGAGGTTGAATTTCATATTATCTTAGAGAGATGCAAAGTTGGTTTTCCAACTTTTAGGCGAGTGGCTCTGAGGGAAGGAGGAGAAAGAGAAACTCAAATTCCGAGCATTCGAAATAGGATCTTATTTGGAGAAGCACAATGAAGAGGGAGCACCTGCCATGTTTGCCACTAAAACGGATTGATCCTTGAGATTCTGTGTCCCCTATAAGGAATTGAATAAGTTATTAAGAAAGAACAAATATCCTCTTCTTCCTGTTGATGATTTGTTCAAACAATTGGTAGGACCAAAGATCTTCTCTTAGCTCGATCTTGGTATAGGCTTTCATCAACTAAGGGTGGCTAAACATCATATTCTAAAGACCACCTTGAGAACTCCTGATGCATCTTATAAATAGTTGGTGATGCAATTGGCATTACGAGCACATTGTCATACTTTTTGATATTAGTCATGTCTTTCAAAACCAACTCAGTAAATTTTTGGTGATGTTCATACATAATTTTTTGATATTCTCCAAGAGTGAAGAAGAGCGCAAATTACACTTGAAGGAAGTGTTGCAGATGTTGAAAAATACATCGTAGAAAAGTTTTCTAAATGTCATTTTAGAGAAGGGAAGTAAGAAACTTGGGTCATGTTCTGTCTGAGCATGAGATTTCGGTTGATCCAAGCAAGGTTGCCATGGTGCAAGGCTAGAAGGTAACGAGTAGTGTGAACGAGATTCCTAGTTTCTATGGGTTGGCGGTATTATAGAAAGTTCATTAACAACTTTACAAAGATTGCTACACCTTGACCTATCTAACTTGGAAAAACCAAGTCTTCTTAGGAGATGTATATTGTGTGGACTCTTTTGTTATGATGAAGCAATTGTTGACTAGTGCTTTGGTTCTTATTGAGCTAAACCGTTTGCCTTGCACGTGAATGCTTGTGGAAAGGGACTTTGTGTGATTCTAATGTAAGAAGGAAAAGTAAGTGCATATGCTAGTTGAAAACTTAAGATCCTTGAGAGGAACTATCTAACTCATGATCTGAAGTTAGTAGAAATCGTCTTTACTTCGAACACACAGAGGTATTATTTACTGAGTGAGCTATTCACCGATCATAAATCTTTATAGTACTTGTTTTCACAAAATCATCTCAATCTTAGGCAATATAGGTGGATGGAATTCCTAGCATCATATGATTTTGGAATTTCCTATACTCTCGAAAAAGGGAATATTATGGCAGATGCATTGAATAAAAGGCAAGCTATGTTGAGTTCTATGTTTGTTTAAGGAAGGATTAGGAGTTTCATATGGAGCATTATTTTCAACCTTCCTATGTGTTGCATAGTTTGTTGGAAACATCAGGAGTTAGACCCACATTTTTCGATCGAATCAGTTCTAGCAAAAGAATTAATATGAGCATTCTATAGATCTTGGCCCGAATTGTAAAAGGAGAGCAGGCTAACCACATTGATCGGTATTCCATTGATACAAAGAGTTGGATTCGTAGGGATGGAAGTTATGTATTCCAAAGTGGAAAGTTTGATTGATGAGGTGGTTTGAGAGTGCCATCGCTCTAGGATGACTATTCACCTCGGCAATAACAAATTGTACAACAATGTGAAGCACATTTATTACTGGAAGTATATGAAAAGGCATATTTCAAAGTATATATAAAAGTGTGTGACTTGTCAATGAGTCAAGGTCGAACAAAAGAAACCCGGTGGTTTGTTACTTTGGAAGTTCCGCATTGGAAATATAAGCACATTTCCATGGATTTAGTAAATTGTTTGCCACATATTCGAAGGAAAAATCATAGCATTTGGGTTATATGGACCATTTGACGAAGAGCGCTCATTTTATTCCATTGAAGAATTAAAGAACCGCTCTATCTTTGGGTATGTTTTATGTGTAGGAGATATTGAAATTAGATGGTGTACCCACCGGTATTATAAATAATCAAGATTCACTCTCCACAATTGAGTTTTGGAGTAGCTTGTAACATGCATCGAGCATGGAATTGAACTTTAGTATATCCTATCATCATCAAACCAATGGCCAAACTGAAAAAGTAAACTGTGTGCTAGAAAATTGATTAAGAGCTTATACTCTTGATTTTAGGGGTTTTTGTAAAGATCACTTATCTCTTATTGAATTTGTATACAACAATAGCCTTTAAGCTAGTATCAGCATGGTGCCTTAAGGCTTTGTATAGAAGACCTTATAAGTCGCCAACATGTTGGTAGCGGAACACCAATAAGGTGATAATTGGACCAAAGATGGTCTATGAGGCAAAGTTAAGTTGACATGGAAAAGTATGAAAGCATCTCAAGATAGATAAAATTCCTATGTCGACAAGAGGCATAATACCTCCAATTTTAAATTGGTAGCTTGATCTTTATGAAAACATCACCATTGAAAAAGTTAGGTGATTTGGAAATTTCGATATCTTGCACCTAGGTTCGTTGGACCATTCCCTATTGTAGGACAGATCAAAAAACTCCCATGTTCGGTTAATCTTCCCAAAAAGATTTTCGAAGTGTACAATATGTTCCATGTTTCACACTTGCAATGGCATGTGCATGACAAAAATAAGATAGTTGAGCTAAGTCAATTAGAGTAAGTGGAGATGGAATCAGAAGTTTCTATGCCTAGAGGACCTATTCAAATTATAGTAAGTAGTGTCAGGAGTCTTCAGAACAAAGTCATGCACCTTGTTCTGGCCTATAGGGTGAAGATTTTGATAATAGTACTGGGAGAAAGAAGAGAAGATGCGTGCTTTCAATTCAGAACTTTTACCAGTATGACTTCATTTACTTTAAGTATTTTATTTCTGTTTAGTTAATTAGAATTACATGCTATTGAACTTGCTTTTATATGGCTATGGTTAGTTTGCTAGTTTTAGTTGTTTTGATGCTAGGCATGTGTGGTGGGGGAAGTGAGTGTTACTACGATGCACTGTTATGCTCTTGATGATCTCAGGGTCGAAATCTTTTTTAGGGGGAAGGGGAATGAAACAACTCCTAATTTTTGTTTAGTAATTAATTGTAATCGGTTGTTTAAATGAAAATTAACCAAACTAATGACTTAAAAGAATAATTATTAATGATGAATGAATTAGGATTCATGACCTATTCCGTTGAGTTCGTAATGTTGTTTATAAATGAAATTCATATTAAGTTTGTTAAAACTAGATGAAGTGTGAAATGAGAAGAAAAGAGATGTTAGGGGATAAATGGTCATTTAACTAGAATTATATTATACAATTCTAAAATGAGCACCCTTCCTTTTCGTCTCTTCATTTTCCCTTCAATTTCACTTTTGTCAAAAAGAAATTAAAGTTTTCTTTAATTCAAATCACCATAACTTTTGCAAATATCAACCAAAAATCTAAAATAAAATCTTTGAATTCAAGCTAGAAGATTCTCCACAAATCTGTATCATCAAGTTTGAATTTTGGTGAAGAATGTGGCCAGATTTTACAATCAAAGGAAGGATCTGAAATTGGGTTTCACTAAGATTCGACTTCTTGAAGATTCGACGAGTGGGATATATTCTCTCTACTCTGTGATCACTATGTATGTTAAAAGTCACATTTTGATGCTAATGCTGGTTTGGGCTTAAGTAATGAACTTGATTTAAAAACTAGAGATCGGAACCTTGTTGAATGAATATTTTAAAGTATTAATTCTATGAATTGACGTGTTAAGAATTAAATGTTATTTGATATAAATGTGTAGTGAATTATTGATTGAATGGCTGGTTGGAATGATATGATTATATAGAATGGTAGTTGAAGTGCACATTGGATGACGGAGTTAGGATGGTTTGTTGAGTTATTATATTATTTGTAAAGCATTCAAGTTCTAGAGCGATTCATCAAATTATTATATAGCGGTGTTTGTCTCATGATGGATCGTGTAAGAGATTAACTCGAGGGCATCGAGTAGTGGGCAACGTAAGATCGCGAAGTGGTCAGACTTGGCATTGGGCCAAAGGAAGTCTAGACGACATTTGAGTAGAGCTTAAATAATGGGATAAATTTTTCCTTATGGAAATTTACCTCATCTAGGATGATCCCTAAGTACATAAAGGCAACCGGTCTACTAATAGGGTGGCCATTAGTTGATTGATCAAAGGGAGAAAAAATGGGATTTGAAACAGAAAAGAAATAGGCCATTTGGGCTTAAAACCGTCGA
Source organism: Allium cepa (assembly GCA_030765085.1). Lineage (NCBI taxonomy): Eukaryota > Viridiplantae > Streptophyta > Magnoliopsida > Asparagales > Amaryllidaceae > Allium > Allium cepa. The sequence continues at coordinate 558,613,337 of CM060941.1, read as the reverse complement.
TTGATCGTACCACACCAGTAGATTAATGAGAAGGGGAGTTAATTGGTTAGAATTGACCAGTCGATTAACTGTAGCCAATATTGGATACAACCAATCGGTTGATTGACCAAATACGATCAGTCGACCGATGGGCTACTGACGATTTTTGGGACTTTTCTCCGAGACAATTTGATGAACTTCATGACATAATATATTTCACGTACAAGGTTGGATTGCGACATAGTTTGGACCAATATTCATTATTTATAGAATAAATGACCATGATTTTTTGGTACGGTTGGAGCACTTAGATTTTGGAGCCTATGCAGGACCCAATATGATACTTATTCCAAACCATTATTTTTGAGATACACCAGAAGAGTGCATTGGGGTTGTTGGATGACATGAAGGTATCGCTTGATGTTAGAAATGCGTTTTGATTCGTATGGCAAATTTGATAGAGTCATCCAATGATTTTGAGATATGACAATTAGGGTATTGTGATATATGCTTCCATACGACGTTATGTATACATGGTGAATTTACACCTCTTGGTTTTTGACCTTGGGGTTGGATATTTATTGACAATGGGTATTGGTTTTACAATAGTGACATGCCTAGTATCGGTCCAAGATTAGTATATAGTACCGATCTTATATTAGTGGCCATATAGATTATTGGTTTTACATTAGTAACTATAGGCGTTAGGCCATGGTAGCAAAATAATTAAAATATATGTTTAAAATTAAGAAAATAAGTGCCATAATCCAAAACACTGTTGCAGATTTTATTTTCATTAAACACAATGTCCGTAACGTCATTATTATTATGAAAAACTTATTTTGTCTTAGGAAATCCGGACAAAGAAATTATTCCGCAAATAAAGTTTGTACATAGTAACAATTATTCAAAATAATAACATGTCTGTTAGGTGAACGTGAGTGAAAATCTCCAATAGTAGCTGCATCTATTATAGATCCATCAGCAACTTGATGGCTTATTTCCCCTTTTGTCACAACTTCCATTTCCCTATAATGAATTACTATATAAGTTCGGGATGTAGTATCTAAAATCAAAGAATTTTTATTGATTGCAAAACAATTTTAAATCATAAACATACCGCGAGGAGCTAAGGAACCTGATTCCATCTTCCCTCTCAACATCTTGAGATAGTCTGGAAAATTACTTTTCCAGTGCCCCTTCTTATGACAATGGTGACATTCGCTCTCATCATTTGAGGTACATTTCTTTTACCTTTCTTAACCCATCGCTTTCTTTTCTTTGAAACTTTTGAAGATGATGCCTTCCCTTTCACAGCGAGCACTATACCTTGATCCTTTGGTGAATTTTCTACTGACCTCAACATACCGAGGAGCTCAACAACGCCCACTTCCATCTGGTTCATATTGATATTCAACATGAATGGCTAAAATAGTGGAGTCAGGGAGCCTAAAGTTAGGACTACTTGCAGTTCTTCTCTGATCTTAGCACTAAGCTCAAAAAGCCTATCAATATAGTCTTTCATCATTATGACATAGTCCTTCGAACTACTGCCTTTACTCATCTTCGTATTGAAAAATTTCTTAGCTATCCCATACCTTGCAGGACAAGATCGCTCCCAAACAAAGATTTGAGGCTATCGAAGATTTTGTGGGCAATCAAGTTTTCATACTATCTTTGCAATGGTTTGTCAAAGTAGATAACACATAAGCTTGGTCTACATCACAATTAATTACCTAAGTGTCATACGATATTACTATTTTGGGATCCGCGTTCAAAATGAGTTTGGTTTTTAAACGTTCAGCTATGACAGACCATAATCTTTCATATGTTAGTACTTTCTTAATTGCTTTTAGTCAGTTGGCATAATTAGGTGCGGTGAGTTTGTCATTTCTAGAAAAATAATTTTAGGCTGTCGTTTTTCTATAATTTTATTTTTGGATAGGTTAATACATTTTTATATAGCATATGTTCTTATAATATTAGAATGGTTAAATATTATTATACCATTTTTCTATTATGGCTCCCACCAAACTTTAATATTTCTCAAAATCCTAACAGAAATGCATAAATCTTTCAATTTCTCCTGTGATTGCTAGGACTCACTTGTCTTGAGATTCTGATCTTGATTTTTCTTAACAAATCTTAGCCTTGTAAGCGATGTATGGCTCTTTATCGGTTATATCGTATATAACTCCTAACTATGATCTTTCTGTTATCTTGATCTTGAGTTTGCTTAACAAACCAAAAGATATTATTCTCTCTTATATATCGATAACCCGAGTAAGAATATTTATACTATGGGTTTTCTCAACAAATATAAACATTTATCATACCTCGTATAGTAATATAATAATAGTACTATATGTAACAACACTTGCTTGAGTTTGCTCAATAACTAGTGCATATGCAAGTATTCTATTAATGTATATGTGATTGAGTACAACTATATATTAAAGATTCATAATATTTATTTTTAAGAGTGATATCAATTTAAGGAATAATGTATTTCTTATGTAATACCCTCATGATACAATGTCAAACACATTTGATATCATGGTGTAACCATCATACATATATATTTATTCCAAAAAAATAAAAATTAATCTATTTTGGGTTTATTTAAGTTTAACTTATATTTAATTTATACATATAATTATAAAAATTCAATTCATTATAACTTTTGTAATTTAATTAACTTATAGTATATCTGTGAGATTTATTCTTAGGTTATATATCAATCTGCTCATAGTTGGACGCCACACATACTTTTTTCACACAATATCTTAACGTTTTAAACATGGCTATCCATTTTTAATGTTTTTTTCCCACGCATTGCATTAATTTATGTGTTCAGTTTTCACAGATACTCGCTAATTTTCCTACCATCTAATTTACTCTTCTTCTCCAACTAAATCTTTAATGAAGAAGTAGAAGATCAAAATTTAAAACCATTCTTAGTCCAAATCGTGTGTTGATTTTTGCCGATTGTGAATTAGGTACTTTCATGCATTCATACATTGCGGTTTTTTATCTGCTTTTATACTATCTATTTGCTTATTAACTCAACAAACATGGCATGTTTTTCTTATGATTAGATTACAAAATGTTATCCTTTAACTTTGTGTAAATCATGCATGATCTTTTCGTACTATGTTAGTTTTTTGCTATTTCTGTATGCCTATGTACTGTTTGCACAAATGCAAGTATATGCTTTTTTATCCATCGTAATCATTCCAAGTTGTAGATATTATCTTAGTGTGGATCATAATTAATTCTCAAAGTGAAATGTTGTTTTTGCCATCCCGCTGTCTAAAAAATGTGATTCAAGAATTCCATATGGATAATAGTCTGAATCTCTACATAGAGATTCGAATCCTCAAAGAAAATAAGAGGTGTCTCACATGACTGACTAAAAATAATGGCCATGACATCTCTTATTCTGCATGGGTGTGCATTATCACCGAGTGTAATTATTGCTTGATTTATGGTAGGTAAATGAAAAAATATTACTTTCTTCCATCGTTTTCTATAGGATGCTTAAGACCAAATGATTTAAATAATATATTATCAAGCTTCGAGGAAATGACCTTATAAGAGCATTCCAACGTTCGGGAGTGGGTTGTGTTGATTCCAGGGTCGAACGAAAAACCACCCCAACACCTGAGAAAGAACCACGCTTGTGTTTTCCCTTATTCGTCTAAAAGATTGATTGTGGATTATAATCCACAGTGGTTGGTTTGCAATCCACGCACGCTATGCATTGCAATCCACAGCGTACACTTAACCAGCTAAAATTTAGTCAACTAAATGTACAAGGGATAATCGGCTATAAATAAGCCGGTTACCCCATTTTGTTCCACCATCATTTTCTCTTCTCTTCTTCCCCACTGCCTCTCCATCAGTAAAAAAATTCAGAAAATTATAAAAATGAGAAATTTTTTGAGGAGAATACGAGAAAGCGGCAGTCGTAGCGGTGGAAATGTTTCACCGGCCATAGAAAATGGTCCTGCCGAAGAAAGCGCGTATGTGCCAACGACGGGTACTGGAGGTCGACGAAGCACAGTAGTTAGGCGTAGGCGTGCGGGTAGAAACACAAAAAATATGGTTTGGATCACCACATCGACCAAAATTTGAGATCCGACAACGGTTTGATCAATTTTCGTATACTCCCAGACGCGAAGTAAGCATCAGCATGTGTGTTGAAAATTATGTAAGTTATCTACCTTCAAATTATTTTATCAGTTAAAATTGTACAATAAAGTTAAATATGCAACATGTTTTAAATTAGGCTCGTCGTAAGCGCACATGTGGCTCTTGTGTTAGTGTAATCCTCCTTTATAGAATAATCCGATCTTGTGATGATATAGGATTTGAAGATTTCTTGAGTACGTATTTACATAATTATTATTTATATATTTAATGCCGTCTTCAATAATCTAAATTGCTTTAATAGGTATCGAATCTTTTAAATTCAAATGTTCAGTTATGTGGTGCTTTAGTCGCTTGTTGGTGGAAGACCACTCATACATTCCACTATAGTTTTAGAGAGCTGGTTTTTACCCATTAGACTTTACTATGCTTACCGGTTTATGCACTGAAAGAGGGGTGACTCATACATCGCACTCGACTCCATTTTTCCTCTTTTGCGAGTACGTCATAGCAATGGTGTAAATTTAATAGTTGATTCTTATATTCTGACATATACACCGCATTTGCTCGATTGAGCTGTAGATGATGAAGTACTATATGAAGAATAAAACATAAAACTTGATAATTTGAACTACAAATTTAAAATTATTAGCAGGTCCATGTTGTATGCCCCACTTTGTTGCCTTGAATGCAGGTCGGCCATTATTTCTTTTTAACATTGACAAGCGGCATTTATTCTTTTCCAAGACTGCTTTAAAAAATCAACCGTTCGTGGAAGACTGTTTGGACTTCGAAGGTTGAACATATTGCGTACAGAATTCCAAAAAAAAATTCACTTTAGGTTGTACCTTTTTTATTGTCTATAGGACATTCAACCCAACATAATGCTAATTCAGCTTACTCGTCCGGCAACCATTTAACCATTTTTACAGCTTTTAGTTCTGCATTTTCAGATTCAATAATGTTGATTTCTCGTTGTTTGATTTCCCCAAGTTTGTAAAGAAGACAAATTAGAATTCGTATAAATATGTTCTTCTTCGGCTATCTCATTGTCATCGAATTCGGTTTCTTGGTTTTCAAATCTGATGTCTCCAAATTGATTATTGAAATTCCTCGATAAATTTCGTGAACGGTAAGACAATGCTGACCGTTGTTGGCTATTGGGAGATACGTAATTTTGATCATAGTTATTGTTTTGTTAAAACGAACCATTCTACGAATAATTCGCATTTTGAGAATTCTGATAATGGTTCGAATCTTATTGAGGATGAAAGAAATTTTGATTTTGTTGTGGCTAATACGGATTTGAAGCTTATTGAGAATGAAATTGATTTGGATCGTGTTGAGAATTATACATATTCTGAGAATTGAGTCGGATTTTGATTATCTAATCTTAGTTGAAATAGAAATATAGGAGACGAAGATTTTTGAGATTTTTCTTTTGAATTTTTTGATATTACTGAGATTGTTTGAAGAAAATGTGTTGATGAGAGTAAGAAATATAATTAAAATGGTGTAAATAAAATTTTGAAATTGGAAAGTTATATAGATGAGATGAAGAGGGAAAGAAAACGTCTATTTACATAGACTTAGCCGGCTATATTATAGCCGGCTAAGTCGGAACGGTCAACCACATGACCGTTCGTACTTAGTCGGTTATATATAGTCAGCTAAGTGGTAATGCTCATATGGTCTAGACTGTTGCCATATGTGGCCTTAGCCAGTCAAAATAAAACCGGTCAAGCTTAGCCGGTCTTATTTCGACCGGCTAAGATACAACCTCCGGTTGCTTTGGCAATCTTTTGGGTTGCCAAAACAATTCAAAAGAGCTTAACCGATCACCTGTTGAGGCCGGTTGCTTCTCCACCGACACTCAGTTGGTAATGCTCTAACTATTGGTACATGGTCCACATACATTTAGCTTAAGATTAGCGGAATTTTTTATTTATAATCGGCTGTTACAGTTTTATACTCAATGATGTATTAGAATACAATATTCTAATGTGAAAAGGATTATTTCTTAAGGACCGTTATGTGTCATCATATACATTAGCCAAAGTGGCCAAGTGAGAAAGTAAAATATTGAGGTATAGAGTTTTTATTCATGGTTATCTGTTGCAACAAACCATTCTAATGTATACAAGGAGCATATACTTTTGCATTAAACAATGTAAATTGTACATGTTGTGCCAATTAACATGTGGTGGTTTCGGCATTTTTCACCCTGCTCCACGAAGTATGGAATCATGTCAGAAGCTTAAAGTCGATTATTGCGGAAGCAGACATCTTACTCTGGGGCTTTCCTCCGATGAAGCACTCTATCAGTCACGTGCACAAGCCAATCACCAATGTTCACCACCCACAGCGGCGGAGTCTGTGGCACTCCAGGATTTGGGATGAGTCGGGCAGCCAAAAGCAAAATATTTTTCTTTGGAGAGTTATCAATAACGCGATCCTCACTCCAGACAAGTATACCACACGAGGATGTTGAATGTGTCCTTATGTAGCCTGTGTCAAAATGATGATGGAACAAACGTGCATTTATATTTCCAGTGCAGTATGGTACAGGATATATGGAGGCAAATTCTTAAGGTAGGGGGTTATCTCCAATCCAGTGAAAACGGTAATCAGGAATGGCATAGGATCTTCGTGGCAACGAGATGGAAAAAGGAAAAACTAAAATCTTGTTGCTCGACTTGAGACCATCACCAACAATCTGTTTTTTCCACTGCACTCTCTCTCTCTCTCCCGATTTTCAACTGAGCAAACGAACGGCGCGCTCAGGTAAAGTGACGACTAGCCACGGATTGGTTGAAGAAAATTTATAACGGCGAAGTCTTCGCCGTTATAAGTTTATAACAGCAAAGACTTCGCAGTTATACCCTAAGCCTCGAAGCCCGCCGCCACAACTTCTATCTTCTTCCTCCTTTTATTTTTCAGAGGAGAGTCATTTCCAATAATCATCAAAATTACCAATTTTCGTCTTAAACAATCCAAGTCCGTTAGTTTATACCCAAATTAAAGCTCGTTTTTTAAATCCACACTCGAAGAAATGAACAGATTGCTAAAAAAAATTTGTCAAAAAATTCATGTACAAAGAAGACAGTAGCAGGCGCCAAAGGCGCGGGAAGGAGCGATCAAGAACAGAATATTATGCCGTACGGGCACGAGCAAGGAATAGAAGATCTGCTAGAAGCCAACGAAAATCACGATAATCAGGGCGGATGCGAAAATGAAGACGGTCGCCGCGGTCACAGAGGCCACGGGGGTGGTCGATCGGGCAGGACATGCGAGGGTGTGGGGGCAGATTTCCACTAGAGCCGCCGAGCTTCATGGATTTCGGGATCCGAACCTTAGCGCGGCGAAATTATCTATGCTTTTCAACTTTCGCGCACTTTTAGAATGCTAAGTACATGTCAGCACACAGACGAGTTTGGCTGTAAGTATTTCTTTATATGATTAAAATAATTGCAATACGTTGTTAGTTTAAATATATAGTAAGATTTTATTTAACTTTAACAGTGCGAAATATTCGTTTACGGGGTTCTTTAGCGTACACGCTTGGATATTTTCATGCACATTTGACAAATAAGAATAGAGTCGTAGCACTATTACATGGGATTGGATTCCAACATTTCTTAAGTAATCTAATGAACCATTTACCTAAAAAACCAATTAATTTATCACTACGTAATTTAACTTGTTATGTGCTCTAAAACTTTATGAATCAACAATTTCATAAAAGGTGATGTACATTATACGCGGCTATTGCTTTACGTTGGTATAAAACTACTCACACGTTCCACTTTCCTTGCGGTGAGCTAAAATTTACACCGCTTAATTTCTCTAAGCTTACCGGCATTAGCATTTGAGTAGTCATTTTTCCATTGCTTCTGTAGGATGATGCTCGATGGTGTGATCCTGAACGTGTTTATGATCTTCTACCTCACTTTGACGCTTTCACTGCATCATATCAGGCCGGACACGCTTTAAGAGTCAACGCTATTCGTGCTGCCATGGACAACATACTCAGTCATTACTCTCCTGATGATGATCTGGAGCTTGCACGATTATTTGTTCTATACCTCATGGGTAACATGTTTTTCAGCACATCGAGCAGTTGTTTGGCTGGTGGGTTTATTGAGTTCGTATCTGATTTGGATTTCAGCGGTGTTATTCTATATGACTGGAGTATGTCTATTCATTCTTGCGTACTTGTACAGATGTCTCGACGTACAATGCACAATTTTAAATTATTTGGCTTGGAATTATTACAGTACTGGTATTTTGAGTATTCAGGAATTTTATTTCGTCACTTTGACTTCAGACGCGTCTAATTTTTTCCATCACCTATTATTTTGGTGCGCGGACAACAGGGGGCTCAGGGATAGTGAATCCCGTCATGTTTATTCGGTTGCCCACAACCAAATTGATTTTAGGATGTACAGACACTAGATTATATGACATCCATTTCATGATAGTGTATCGATTGGTCTTGATTTTATAGTAATTACTAAGATGCTTGCTGGGGGAGATTTCTACTTCTATCTTATCCCTCGGCATTTGGTGCATATTGATATCTTGGTGAGAGGTGTTGGAGACAGTTGTACGAATTTGATGCTATTTTCGAGGATCCACACCATCATACCTATTCCTGTATGATTTACCCTTCCGAGCAGCTAGACCTGGCAAAAGCAGGAGGTTGGTGGCCGGCAGAGGCCGTTGTTATTACCGGTCCATCATACGTTGACTTATGACATATATTTTACAATGGGCCCACTATACCATTACCCATGCAACGACGATAGATTTAGTTGGTCCGTCTGCTATACGCCACGTCATACATCCCCCACTGTCGAGGATCTTACCCAGCTCAATCAGGGTTACCGTGCACCAGATCACGTGGCGGCTGCTTCTCACTTGGGATAGACCATGGCGGTTCCTACTATTGGACCAGACCGTTATTTTGACGTGTTTCATTCTCCAGCGCATAATCAGTATCCGGATCCGAGCTAGATATCCTACGCCGATCTATACCATATGCGGATTGGGATTAGACATATAGGATATGTAGAGCATAGACATGGCCTAGACTACTATGATAGTGGGCTACGTCGGTAGGAAGAGGTAGAAATACGACTTCAGGCATAGCTGGAGGAAGAACGTAAGAGATTTTCTGACATGCAGATGTACTATAAGCATTTAGCTGGTCCAAGCAGTGGTGGAGATGATGATGATGAGAGGCATCGTTGACGTCATACACGTTCACGTATGGATGAATGATCTTATGTATTGTATTTCATTTATGTTTCTATGTTCTTTCTGTACTTATTCTTTTGTTCTGATATATGACATACCTATTGTATTTGGTTTATGTATCGTTGTTATTATTATTCATGTTTCTGTGTCGTTAGTGTTATTATTCATGTGCTGTGATGTATGATATATCCGTTGTATTCAATTTATGCATTGACGTCATTATTTTCATGTTTATGTGTTGTTGGCAACCGTACAAATATTTTTTCCCAAAAACATAGATAACCATAAACTAATAGTATAGACAATTATACTCATTATCCGCAAGCACCACTTTCTATAATTACCATAACCTTGCTCTCTTCTTCTTATAATTACCTGTTTGTCATTTTCCGCTTCCCTTCTATATATATACAAATATCAGTTTACATCTACTTCTTTACAATCATCTATTCCGTCTTCACTACTATATACATCTTCCTCACATTCATTTACATATTACAGTGATGTCATCCTGGCCTTCTTCCATTGACTTTGATATAGGAGACTACGTGCTTCGGAAAGTCCACGAACTAATGAGGATCGGCTTATCGAGTATCAAGAGCAGCACTACGAGGACAATCGAACCAAGTTCCCAGATCTTAGCCAACTAAGACCTCAGAAGGACATTCAACCTCCATATGAACACATTAGTATAGCATCCATATGAACAAGAGATAACACTTCCTACAAACACATAGGAATGCCAGAAAGTCCGTAATGAACGGATTCAGATGAAGCAGGAAGTTAACTCTCGTCCATTACTATTACTATTTTGTGTTTACGGAGTGTCAGTTACATATTCTGTCATGCGAAGCGGAAAGACATTGGATGGTGCCATTACGGATGCCATAAATTTCCAATTGGTTGTGGTTTATGGGAATGGATTGCTGATCCATTCCCTTGTCGAGCAGTAGAATATACAAACGAATTGGAACAAGAACAACCGTGCTACATGACAGGCTGGGTGCACTGGTATTTCAAGTGGTGGGCATAACTAACATGCTGAAGTATGTACTATGTTTTCGTTGTATGTTTAAGTATATTGTGGTCTATTGTAGTATGTCAAAAGTATGTCGTATGATGTGGTATGTTCGAGTCTATCGTTCGTTTCAGTATGTCTTTTGTTATATGTTTAAGCATGTTGCGGTATGTTCAAGTATGTTGAGGTATGTTGTATGTTGTTGTGCGTTTAAGTACATAATTTAGTCTCCAAATTACATCGAACATACACAACTCATATTGCTACAGGTGGACATGCATTAAACTAATACAAATCATAGAATACAAGTTACCAAAACTAATGCTCGTGGACATAAGCAGACCTAAGACAGTTGGACAAACACATGGACGTACATCGTTCGTTGACATATGCTCTCCCATACCGTCTAATATAATTTACCCACAAATCGTATGCAACATGACCAACAAAATGTGTTTGATGAACCATTAAATACAGGGAGTCAAAAGTTGATTGGGTCATTTGAAAAACATTATCTCGTTCTACCTCGGTTATAATTCTCCGATACCTCCTACAAACTCTAGTAAATGTAACAAATGTACTTCTAGTATCCAAATTTCATCTTCTCAGCCTACATTATGGATGGTTGTTGTAAGCTTCGTTGACGGTTATTCAAAAAAATTCATCGACATCCTCTTCCATATGTCTTGTATCAGCCTGAATATAGGCTTTAATCAACACCAAATAATCATAGGGAGTCCATGTCAGATTTGCCATTTGGAATCCATTGGCCTTTCATGTCAATACTTAGTGTATAAATAGTAATCATGAGGATTGTAATTGTATCGACGTGGAGTTAACTGAAACCAATCAATGGCCTCTACAAACGGACGCTATAACCATTATAGCCTCTACAAACGTACACTGTAGCCATTACTGTCATGTCCTTTCCAACACTGTAGCTACACTATGGCCATTTTGGCATTTGCAAACATACACTGTATTATTTTCAACAATGTAACTACACTGTAGACATTATGCCCTCTACAAACGTACACTGTACCCATTACTGTCATGTCGTTTCCAACAATGTAGCTACATTGTAGCCATTATTGCCTCTGCAAACATAACCATAACCATTACTGTCATGTCATTTCCAACAATGCAGCTACACTGTAGCCATTATGGCCTCTGCAAACGTACACTGTAGCCATATTTTCATTGTATTCCATATCTTTTTGACGTAGCCATACTGTCATTATAGCCTGTATTCCATATTTCTTTGTTGTAGCCATACTGTCATTATATTGTATTCCATATCTCTTTGTTATAGCCATACTGTCATTATAGCCTGTACTATATATATCTTTGCTGTGGCCATACTGTCATTGTATTTTATATTCCATATCCCAACACTTTAGTCATACTGTCATTTTTTTTATGTATTCCATACCCCAACACTTTAGCCATACTGTCATTGTTTTTTATGTATTCATATTCCAACACTATAGCCATATTGTCATTGTTTTTTATGTATTCCATATCCCAGCACTATAGCCATACTATCATTGTTTTGTATGTATTTCGTATCCCAACACTTTAGCCATACTAGCCATACTGTCATTGTTTTTTATGTATTCCATATCTATTTCCTCCTACACTAATACATACTTGCATTCCGATCTACTCCAACACACCATTGTAGAAACTAAAACAAACTAATAACTCAAATTACTTACTGTTATACAACCATGGATCCTAACCTATTCAACCAGCACAATCAAGACATGAACCAAAGCTATGACAATGAACAAAAAATGGACGATGAAATAGGATTGTCAATGGATACCCAAAACATCCGAAATCCATCCGCATCCATATTCGAAAAACAGATAACATCTGATATCCGAAAAAAAGGATGAGGATGCGGATACGAAGACATCCGCATCCGAAAATTATCTTTCCGGTCTTTGTCAAGATTATAGTATAAATTATGTATATTTTAGTATAATGAAAGATATTTATTTATTGTTTTATTAAGCTCATAGTTTATATTATATGTACTTAATGCTTATTAACTGCTCAAACTATTTATTATCGCCATATTTGTTTATATTTGACACTTTTATAATCAATTAGTTTGAAAACAATGTATGTTAATCTTAAAATTTATATTTATATTTCTTGATTTATCAGTCGTTAGCGGATAGGATAATTATCTGATATCCGTCCGTATCCGCGGATGCGAATATACGATATTGAAATGATACATATCTGTATCACTTGATCTAGGTTAGAAAATTATATACAGACCCCATGGTATATTTTTAAAATGATTTTCTTAAGATATTTTTTTTTAAAGTATGAAATTTTGATGTAAAAACATATATTTTATGGTTTTAAGAAAGCTAAATATTAAGTTGTGAATTTGTGAATATAAGTATGTAAATTTAAAGTAAATGTGATTTTGACTTTAAATTTTTTTTAAAAATGTAAGTAAATAATGAAAATTAAATTTAAAGTTTTGAAATGATATTTGAAATAAAATGTTAAGCTTTATTAAATTTATAAGTTAATAAACAGTGAAATTATACTACAACAAAATACCCCTTTTACAACGGGCAATGCCCATTGTAATAAGAGTTTCGCAACAGGCCCATGCCCGTTGTATTATGCGATGTTGTAATAGAGTGGATAGACTTTACAACGGTTATTGCCCGTTGCAATAGGGTTTTTTACAACGATTTTTGCACGTTGCAAAAAAGTCTTTTACAACTATTTTTGCTCGTTGCAAGTAATCCTTTTACAACCGTTTTTGCCCGTTGCAAAAGAGTCTTTTGCAACTATTTTTGCCCATTGTTAAAAATTTCAAATGAGAAAGAAAATAAAACTACTACAATGCACGTGTAAATTTTAAACTAATTTGAATTGAAACAAAATTATTATATTAATGACAACCATATTTATTCATATTTACTAAAAATAGCAAAATAAATTCATATTTCAAAATAACAAAAGGATTTGTCTATTCACATTATTCATAAAATTTTACATAGTTACAAAACATCGAATACAACCCTAAACTAAAATAACATGTAGTACATACAAATAATAACACAAGATTTAAAATTTAGACTGAACGACATTGAAACAAACCTTGAACCATAATATTTTAGTTAATCAAAACCCACATCACACTTTTTTCTTCAAATATTCCTTTGCTTCTGCTATGTCCTGCAATACATACAAAGATAATGTAAATTAACTCTATATATATATATATATATATATATATATATTGAGTTAATTTATTTCTGAATTTGTGAAATCAAATTTATAGAATTATTTGAATTTATTTTGATTTTGGGAAATCAAACCTTTTTTTCCTTGTATTTACATTGAAACCTGTAGAATCAAGCAAGGGAGATATATAAAGCACTCATTAATACTGTGATTCAATTTTCAGAAAAATAAACGGGTTGTACTTTGAAGACAAATAGCATGGAATTGTTAACTTTAAACGGCTACAAAACTGCGTCGTGCTTCAAATTCAACTGCAATATCCAAAAAATTTACAGAGCTATTTACGAAAAATGTGTGAATATGCATTTCACAGCTACTTTTATTTACAAACACAATCATTGCATGTATCGTAAACAATCAAGGAAGTTACCTCAAAGAAGGCTGTTGTTGTACATCCTCCACCTCTGAAATCAGTCTCTCTAAGCCATCAAGGATCTTAACCGGAACAGTTCTGGTTAGGCTGCAAGCTCAAACTACAAGCTCATAGTTAGTATAAAGAGGCTAACCAATATATTACAAACATAGCCTCCAAACCAATACTCTAGTTAATGGGCAATTGCAATGACAATCCTGCAAAGAAAAAAAGGGCATTGAGAATTATGTCATATATTCGGGAAATTTGTTAGAGCCAAACATATTATTCCAAACCAATGTATTACAAACATATACCATTCAACCCGACAACTTATCACTGCTATAATGTCACTGCCTCTTTCCTCCACTGTACCCACACACCCACATTAACCAACAACATTCAAAAACTGCCTGCTATTACAACATCGACCTTGCATACAACTGAACCACCAATACATTTATCAACTCCTACAACACACCACTGCATCCTACAACAAGTACTTCACCGAGCCTGCCTCTTGTCGAAACCCAGACATCCCATATACTTCATCAACCTACATAGTGCAACAATCCATCTGCCTCACAACAACATCTTCCACCACCCTCTGACTAACATCCCACATCATCCTGTCAGGACTGCCCCTTTCATCTTCATTCACTATAAACAGTTGCCGTAACTTCCCCACTGCAGTGCACACACCAAACTACTCCCGTCTACACACCATTGGCCACAGAACGTCAAAAAACACTTCAATCACAACACAACGAATACCCTCCGCCACGACTTCATCAATCTCTCACTGCCTTCACCAAAACAGAAAAAAATATACTACAAACAAACTCACAACTACATCACCAATAGACTGCGCCCTATATCCACTGAACCAACTCCGCAACCACCTCCTTCTTGCAAACAACCGCCCTTTCAATCTCGCACTCGAACATGACCACTGCAATTCGCATATACCACCAGAGAAATTACCGCACTTCCTCCAACCTAAATTTGCACTGCCTGTACCCAAATCAACAATCCATCGCCGAACTCCAGCAAATCACCACTACAGTCGCGATAATTTCAAACTCGAGCCATCGAGCCAAATAAAGAATATCGAAGTCTATAATCAAACAATATTAAGCGGCGCTTCAATTTAGCAAAACATTAAATTTGGATTGAGGAAGAACGAACGAGGAACAACCATCATTTTCACAAAAAAAAGGAACGGAGCAAATAAAAGAGAAACAGGCCGAAGATATAAAAGAAAAGGGGGCCGACCATTATATTAGTTTATAATTTTATTTGGGCTTAATTTTTAAATTTGGGTTTTTTATTTAAATTTGTTTTAAATTTAAATTCTTCTGTTAAATCGTTATAATTTCTAGTCGTGTGACTAGGGGACAAACTACGTGGCATTGTTTTCCAACGAAAATAACTAAGTAAATGAATTTATATCCATAATTTGTTAAAAAAGATTGTGCGCATTGATTTGGATTAGTAAATAATTTGTATAAAATTTGTGAACTTATTTACATAGAAAAAAGTGATGGAATTCACATACCAAAATAAAATCGGAATTTTAAAAATTTTCGGGACGAATCGAAATTTCAAAAATTAACAGTGACCAGAACGGAAATGGAAAACAGAATTTAGAACCTTGGTTCAGATCCCAAATCCTTATTCCTAACACGGCTTAAGATAATCATCGGCCCCATCACGGCTTTAGATCCCAAATCCTTATTCCTAACACAGCTTTAGATAATGTAATATTATTAATTATTAAATTAAGTATTAAATACCAATAGTAATTATTAATTATTTATATATTTATTACTAACTGTTAATTACTAAATATTAAATTAATTATTAAATATTAATAGTAATAGCAATTATTTAAGATTAAATGCTAATAATAATTATTGAAAAAAATATTGATAATTTATAAATTTTAAATTTATTAAAAAATATTTTGAATTTTCTATTAATATTATTAATGATTAGTAATTAGTAATATAATATTATTAATTAGTAATTAGTAACATATGATTATATAATATTATTAATAATGATTAATTATTAAATATTAATAAATAATAAATATTAATTTTAAGAAAGCATTGTAATTATTAATTATTGATTGTCGAAAATTGGCAACAGACATTTATTACAATGGGCATTTTATGATCGTCGTAAAATTGACATCGGTTAATACAGGAATTTTAAAACCGTTGTAAAATTGGCACCTATTACCGTGGATATTTTTAGCTCATTGTAAAATTGACACTTATTACAATGGGCGTTATGAGCGTTGTAAAATTGGCACCTCTTACAACGGGCATTTTTTGACCGTTGTAAAAGTGTCACCTATTACAACGGGCTTGAAAGGACCGTTGTAATAGCATTATATTACAATGGGCTATCATCGTCCGATGTAAAAAGGGCGTTGTATAGGGCATCTATTACAACAGGTCAAAATGGAACATTGTGATAGCCTTCTTTTACGACGAGCAGCCGATGCCCGTTGTAAAAAGGGTGTCGTAATAGAGTATTTTTGTTGTAGTTTGACTTAGTAAACGAATTGAGTTTTTAAAATTGAATGTTTGATTTTAAATTTTATTGTGATAAATCATATGTTAAAATGATTTAAATGTGAAATTTTGAAGTCTACAAATATGATTTATAAATTAAAATAGAATTTTTTTGAAGTTTTATTGTTTTTGAAAAATTATAATAAAATCTAGAATTTTATTAACAGCATTTCCCAAAAATGTTGTAGTCTTATGACAGCATTTTAGATGCTGTTGTTTTTGAACTTAACTATGTTTGAAATAACTAAATATCTATTACGGCATTTTATAAATGTCGTTATTCTTGAACTAAACTATTTTGAAAACTATAAGCTACGATAGCACTTTATAAATGTTGTCGTTGCTATAATTTGTCAATGTTTTGAAATGTTATAGATTTTAACACTGCTTGAGTTATATTTTAAAGTGTTAAATGATTTAACTTTTGAAATTGATTGTTTGTGAAATTTTAAGAGTTTGAATATATATTTTAATATTTAAATTTGAATTTTTAAGGAATTTAAATTGAATTTGAATTCAAATAAAGTTTACTTGGTTATGTGTTAAATAAAATGAAATGAAATGAGATAAATGAACTTTTGAATGGAATTTTGAAATGTATTTCGTAATGATACTTGGAATAATAAATGAATGATATATTTGATTTCAAATTTATATTTAAATTTTGAATATTTGATTTTTAATTCAAATAATGATTTGATAATGAGATTTTGAAAGGATATGATATTTTGATGATTGAAATGATTTTGAATGACTATATCTTTATTTTGATAAAGAATATGAATTTGGAATGATAATTGATTTTGATTTTTTCGATTTTTTCGATAAATGAATATTTAAAGTTTATATTAATATGAAAGGATATTTAGTTTACTGGTAATTTGAGTTAATTTAGATAATATTGGATTTATGAAATGAATATTTCAAAACTAAGTAATAATGAAGTTAAATCGGAGATATATGAAATTATCAAATTACTTTTGAAATGTGGGATATTAAAGCTTTGAATTATATTGAAAAATTGAATAGTTTATTTTGTGGATAAAATCTATATTTGAAATTGATATGATTTGAAATGGTTTGTTGGAAACTTAATTGAATTGAAACTGATGGTTTGAATTGAATGAAATTAGAAATTTGAAATCTGGGTTTAACTGAATAAATTAAAGAATTAAAGAAATTTTTCATGATTTCAAATGTATGATTTCGAAATGTTATGATTTTCAAAGTGTAATGATTTCAAGTATTTTGTTTCGAAAAAGTTATAACTTTGAAAGTATTATGATTTTGAAAGGTGAATATATGTTTGAAAAGGAAATTATATCGTATTAATTTGAATATAGTTTTGAAATAAAATGGTTTTGGTTTCAAAATATTAACTATTTTGAAAGGGATATAGTTTTGAAATGAAATTATTTGATTTTTTTGAAGTATAAACTATTTCGAAATGACCACGGCGTTATAATAACATTTGGTTGTTAAAGAGACTGGGATCGGAAGTTGTCATACTCTCTGCCAACTCCGAAAACCACTTTAACAACTGTGTACACGGTGGAGATTCCATAATGAAGTAGGATGGTGGCGACGTTCTTGAGGTATATTACGTGGACCCAACTCTCATGAGTTGGATAAGGTGGCTAAAACAGGAGCGATCTCGGGCGAAGTGAGGTCATTCTTCCGATCGGACATATTTCTTCGATACTATACTCTTACTTGTGGTTGATTTGATGGTCATCCTCCAATTTTGATTTTCGAGTGTGTTCCAAGGTGGGCATGTGTGGCTGCTACGTTACCACCATCTTGTGTTCGTAATTGTTATATCTACTCTGGCATTGCCTTGTGTGCCGTGTCACCTACCATACCGAGCCTTACTACGAGTTTATTTTTCTTCCGTAGCCCATGGAGTATTTAGGGTAGTCTCCCGATCTGGAGATATGCTGATACTGGATGGACTAATGGGACTATTACGTTTTGGGGTTTATATGGGTAACCCTTCAATTCTATTTTAAAATAAGTTTATTTTAATATAAACATTATTATAATAGCATAATATTACTACATAGTAAATAGTTTAACGGTTCCTTAAAGGATGGGCGATCCCAAGCATCCTTTAAGTTACTGATGCATTTTGTTACTGTTCACTTGAGTTGATTTACAGTTCATAAGTATTTACGTCCTGACTCGAGTGTTTTGTGTTTTGCTTTACGCTCGAGTCAGACTGAGTGATTCAGCCTTCAATACTCACCTTTTAAGTTGGAGCTTTGCTTCAAGATCCAACCATCCATTTTGCTTTCAGTACCCAGTGATTTCAGTGCTATATTATGATTTATACTTGATGATCTTGTTACTCTTTTGTTGTATCTTGTTTAACTCTGATGTACCTTATTTCTATATAGTAGCTTCATGAACTACTATCTCTTTTAATTTTGCTGCATTATTATTTACTCTGTTTCTATGATCTGTGATTATTTATTTACTGTATATTATGAGATTTGCCAAATTTTATTTACGATGCGGTATTTTGAGCAATTCAAGTCCGACATGTGCGAATGCGAATGGTTGGAAAGATCGGGTCGTTACATTTGGTATCAGAGCTTTGGTAGCTCTACGTAAAACTCAGTATATATGGTAAATGTATTTACAGAATCACTTACATTCGGGTTTGGATCTCTTCCTTTTTGGCTCGATTCCTTTGAATTTTGGAACGTCCCCTGCGGTTCCAAAATCCATTCGTGTCCCTCACTATTTGGCTTCTTTTAATTCCGGAGTATCCTATAAATCCACTTCAACTGATCTTTATAATGAGTAGGCGGTCCTGCCAATCTCAAATTGATTTGTAAAGGGGGAAACTCCTTTACGACATCATCGATTTACCAAAGATTTTATATCCTAGGTTTTGATGCTAGTATCTGTTATTATCTCAAACTCTATCTTTTGAGATCAAATGTTGATTTACCCCAAAATTCCACATTGATCTTAGTCTTCAAGTCACGGTTGACCCGGTTAAGGTTGCCCGCGATTTATATAAGCTTGTCCATCTTCCTATTTTATTATTTAATCATCTCATCTTTGTTCCAGCTTATCTTCAAATCATTCTTGAAGTGTATTTGTAAACTAATATTTAAAATGTTTTATATATTGTGTTGTTTGAGTTGTTGATGTTGATTTGGGTTTTCGATCGATTCGTTTGATCAATGCTATCGATAAGATTTCCAAAACACTTAAATGGAGCAAACTGACACAATATGTTTTTCAATGAAATAAATTTTGTAACTATAATATAAATTCTTTTCTGGATTTTTATTTGAATTGGTTGTTATGGAATAATATTTGACTTTTTTATATCATTATCTCTTGTTTCATATATATATAATTGAACTATAAACATGGTTATAAATTTATTTGGAAATTTAAAATTAATTTAAAACAAGAGTTTGAGAATTTAATTTTCAATAGATTTCAAACCTTGTGTTTAAAGTTTTGAAAGGATATACTATTTAAAGTATTTTCAAATAGAAATTTGTTTCCAAAGAATTCTATAGTTTAAAAATTTAGCGCTCTTCTCTTTATCGCTAGAAAATAATTTTGGTGATGACTGCAACATCATCGACATTCATTTTCAAGTTTCGAAGTGAAGAGACCGTTCTGTAGTCTTGCTACAGTTTTGTTTTGGGGAATTTAATTGATTTGAATTTCTAAAATAAGACTAGATTTATAACATATGCTGATATATGATTTAAGTTTTTATGGATATATATATGTAGTATATGTGCATTTATTTATTTCTAAATAGTTTGGAATTTATCGAAAATTTAATTCTCAAATTTTATCTTGAAAGATATTTTTTAAGTATAATGTCAAGATTTGGATAAATATTTAAGCTTGAAATGATTAAATTAGAAAGTTTTATTTATATAATACATAATTTCATTCCAATATAACTTACCTAAATTTTACAAAAGCCGAATATGTAATTGGATAATATACAGTTTGAAATTTTTTTATAAATAAATTTTGAGTGGTTATAATAAATGTTATACACTTAAATTTTAGTTATAAAAGAAATTTTACAGAGGTAAATAGAAAAAAAAGGAGTAATGGAATAATTTACAATATAAAATGATGTTAAGGAACTAAGAATAAATTTAAAGCAGTTATAATAAGTGTAAATATATTTAACATACGTGACAAAATATATTGAGAGGAATAAATTTAATTTTAATTAGGAATAAAGAAGAATTAAATTTATTGAGTACATTTTGAGTATAATATATGATTTTTCAAATCCATGATTTTTGAGATTGTTAATTTAAGATAATTTGATGATAAGATAATGAAATTAGAGATGATTAAGATTTATTTAACTTATATTAAATTAATTTTAAATTTAAGTTGAAATTCTCATGGTTTTAAATTTATTATCTTATTTTGTTTTTCAAACTATCTTCTGGTTGTCCTTATTTCCCTTATCTTGCTACAGAGTGGGGAGGCTATTGCTTATACCAGTCTGTTTGGAAACCTTTCTATAATCTTTGGTACTCATTTTGAATCTGAGCACCGCTTGCCATCCACAGACCGTCGGTCAAGTGGAAAGGGTGAATCAGATTCTAGAAGATCTTTTTCGTGCTTGTGTTCTTGATTCTGGAGGATCTTGGGAAGATCATCTCCACCTTGTTAAACTTACCTATAACAACAATTATCAGGTATAATTTCAATCTTCTTACACTACAACAAATACCCCTTTTACAACGGGCAATGTCTGTTGTAATAGAGGTTTTGCAGGTAATAGAGGTTTTGCAACGTTGTAAAGACCCATTGTATTATGCGATGTTGTAATAGAGTGGATGAATTTTACAACGGTTATTGCCCGTTGCAATAAGGGTCTTTACAACGGTTATTGCCCTTGCAATAAGGGTCTTTTACAATAGTTTTTATCCGTTGCAATAGGGTCTTTTACAACTATTTTTGTCCATTGCAATTAATCCTTTCGCAACTGTTTTTACCCATTGCAAAAGGGTTTTTTGTAACTGTTTTTTTTCCATTGTCAAAAAAATTCAAATGAGAAGAAAAATAAAACTACTACAATGCACATGTAAGCTTTTTAAACTAATTTGAATGAAACAAAATTATTATACTAATGACAATCATATTTACTCATATTTACTTAAAGTAGCAAAAGAAATTGATATTTCAAAATAACAAAAAGATTTATCTATTCACATCATTCATAAAATTTTATGTAGTTACAAAACATCAAATACAACCCTAAACTAACATAACACGTAGTACATACAAATAATAAAACAAGATTTAAAATTTAGATCGAACGACATTGAAGCAAACATTGAACCATAATATTTTAGTTAATCAAAACCCACATAACACCTTTTTTCTTCAAAAATTACTTTGCTTCTGCTATGTTCTGCAATGCATACAAAGATAATGTAAATTGCATATATACATATGTGTGTGTGTGTTAGAATGATAAATATGCATATCCTAACACAAATGAGTAAGCATGGCCAAAAGCAACACATATAGGGAATCAATTTTACTTAACTATAAAATTTCATTGTATATGTTCGTTCCTAAAGCTTTACTCTCGATACGTTGGACCTTGAGTCAACTCATTTCCATGGGTCTAGATAACTTGTATATGTTTGTTTATAATATAAATTCTCTAATTGTAATTGCAAGTGTTATTCTACTAACATAAAGAAGATTGATTTCCATCACGTCACCTGTGGAAAATGCCTTAATATCTATTCCTTTACACAACAAAAAGTAAAACATTTGCTACAATTTCTTTTTTTCCAGGATGAAGATAATGGGACAAAGATTGACAAAATTAATGCTTGAAAATCAGCTTTCAGCTTTAAAGTGCATGTGGATCAAATTTAAAATAGAAAGAAATCAGGTATCGTGGAAGAGTGATACAGTATCGAAGTGATTAAGGGTAATTTAGTAACTTGGTTTTGGTAGTTTTGTAAATAGAAACGGATCTGTATGTTTTGATTGAGAGGAATGTTTTGTGGTTTTGAAACAAAATAAGCATCTTTACCACAACTTCCCTTTAAAAAAGTAAAAACAAACCTTGACCATTGTATCACGCATGAAGTCATACTGGAAATGCTTCAGCTGAAGTTGTAGAACAGGGGGGAAATCGATAAAAAGAACACCTTTCTTAGCATCCTGAAAAGTAAAAATTGATATGGTGTTAAACCTTACATCAGAGCTTAAAAGAAACCAGGTCTCTAGGTTAAAACAAGGAAATAGAGTAATGAAAAATGGTTTGAGACAAAATTAAAGTTCAGCATAGTCTGCAGAAAATAAATTGTGAATGACCTATGGAACCAGATAAAAATTAATTATCTATGAAAATGCTTGGAACAAGAATCAAACTGAATGCTAGAACTCATGATATTCTAGTTCAAGTGTTCAGTCGAAAATGAAATTTGAGTATTGCAAGTTATTAATGAGAAGTTATTTGTGTCATAAATTTCTTGTCATCCATGTGCCTCAAGCTAGTTAAATAATTCTTTGAGTTTCCTAATAACTCTTTACTTTTGAGAAATACATACCTTGCCTCATGGTATATGAGTTATTCACTTGGTTGATGATTGACAAACTAAACAGTGCAAATCTATTCCAGCCAAAAGGAAATTCTGCTGCATCAGCAACATATAGATACATGGACAAGATATCTACATCATTTCCTTTAGGAAAAATCAACACTTGCATGTTAAATATAACAAGATTAACATTTATTTCTGATACCGACAAATTAAAATTCAACATACCGGAAAAAAATGGTGTACCATTTATATTCTCCTACAGAAAATACTTCTGAATAGTATTATCTTCTGAATAGTTAAGTTTGATGCTGATATTCTCTTATTTTGAAACTCTCAACATGGTATAAAATTTCTCGTTTACTTTGGTTCACTGAACGTACACTCAATCAAATGGGTTTCGAAATTCAAATGAAAAGTAGAGCTGGACACCGCGAGAATAATGTTTAGCATAAACTACCTAAGATATCAGATCGAATTATGCATTATAATATTTATTTCGTTTCTAGTATGATGCAATGATATAACAAAAATCTTTAAGTGGAACATATTTTACAAGCAGGTTAGATGTGAAGATAAAAAAGACACATTCAATTCTAGAGCATAAATGCAACTAATCAATTTGAACTCATGGGCAACAAACTACTAGAAACTATGGGTGAACAACAAATGTAGAATTAGAACAATAACGAGGGAACAAAAAATGCAGACAATTTAAATTAGTTAGATGTGAGCAACTCACAATCTAAGCATTAATTCATAAAAAAAATACAGTTCCTTACCAAGCTTTATCCTTGTATCAAGTTTGTACACTTCAGAGCAATCAGGTAACTTTTTATGCTTTAGAAATTGAAGAATGGGTTCATCTCATTAATCAGTTATTCTTCAAGAGTACCAATAGTCAACTAGCACTTCTATGAGCTTTATCAACAACTTGCCTACATAGGAAGCATGCTCCATGGATAAGAATGGTTATATAAGTTTTAACAGTATTCACATCTTTTGTGCTTAATTATGATAATAACAAGTTAAAAACACAACATATAAGATGACATACTTTATGATGATGGTAGTAAAGTTACTTAAAAGAGGGGAAGTTGAGCAGCATAGAAAACCTTAATTGCTAAATCCAATAATTATAAGTGCACATGCTTATAGTAATGTAACTTTTTGTATATCTCATTTCATTTGTTTATATATTTGTTAATGTAAAATGAATTAAGAGAACTTGTTATACAAGAACCAAGCAAATATCAAACTATTATAACAACAAACGAAGGTTTCAAATTAAATATGCTAGCTTGTAAATAACTTTAAAAAGAGTCACAAAAATAAAAAATAAGCAATTTATGCTAGTACAAAGAATAAAACAAGTAAACAAACAAACAATAAACCTGATTATAGATAAGAAAAGAATCTCCAAAGAAATGAACTCTCTTACATCCTTGCTTAAGCGCAGTCATCAAACTAATAACAAGTCCACGACCTCAAACTAAGAATAAGTACATCTACAATCTATTGCAACCAAAATTACTAGTTAAAGCACCTACGATGCGGCATCAGTTAATCTGAAATGCGATGTCGGATTCGAGGTGATGTTGCATGGTCGGGTTTGAGATGCGCTGTCGGATTTGAGGTCGAGGTGGATATGTAGCCGTGTTGCATCTGAGGTTGATACAAAGTGTGGTTGCGTGAGATGCGATGGCGCTGGGGTTTGACACGCATGGAGATGTCGGATGGTGGCTGCTAGGGTTTGAGGTGCCGAGAAGTTTTGTGTAATTTTTATTTTTGGGATTAAATGAATAAACACAAAGAGAAATATGGTTTTGACTGCTTAATTATTTTTACCGACTTTCCAACGCGCCCTGTCTTTCAATGTTATAAGCAAAACTGCTAAAATTATTATGTAAACATTTGTTTAACATAATACAAAATTTTCAATTTTAATTTTTCAATATAATATGTTTGTTTTAACGAGATTAATTGTTAAAACATCTCT
This sequence comes from Allium cepa, assembly GCA_030765085.1. Taxonomy (NCBI): domain Eukaryota; kingdom Viridiplantae; phylum Streptophyta; class Magnoliopsida; order Asparagales; family Amaryllidaceae; genus Allium; species Allium cepa. The sequence goes on along the minus strand of CM060941.1, from coordinate 558,588,139 downwards.
TTGTTTTTTATTTTGAAAAGCTATGTATATAATTACGTACTAATAACTGGAAAGTAAAACTAAGTCAATTAAAATACTGATCGAACCTCTGATGACGTCTAGAATAATCAAAGACAATGATAATCGGTAAAGAGTTGTTAAAAATTGGTATTTATTACAACTGGCAAACTTTAAATATTGTAAAATATAACTTTACAACTAGCCAGAAAAAGTTGTGATAGTTGATATCTATTACAACAGGTTGAAGAAAGTAGTTGTAATAAGCATCTAGTACAATGGGCAGGTGGGAATGAAAACCGGTTTTGAGTGCCGCGTATGAATTTTGAGTGCCGATAATTGTTAGTGTTTGTGGGCTTTAACGTTATTCTTACCTCATTTTTGTTTGGATAAAATTAATATTAGTCCTAATTAGTTATTACTTATTAGGTATTAATTAGTTAATACCATAATGCAACAATTAATGCTTGAAAAATTTATGACTAATGAAAATTAATTATTTAATCGTAATTATTAATTAATAAAAATTAATTATTAAATGTTACTTCATACTTATTAACTATAATTTAATGTTAATTATTAACTGTTAATAATTAATATGTATATATTATTAACTTTTAATATTAATTTTTTAATTTTAATAGTAATTATTAATCATAAATTATTAATATTTATTATAAATTATAAATTATTATATATTTAATATTAATTAATCGATATTACTTACTAATAGCTGGAAAATAAAATTAAGCCTGTTAGGATACTGATTATATATAATAATTAGTAATTAGTGATTATTTATTAATATCATTCATTATTATAAGTTGTAAATGATTAATACAATATAATTAATGATTAGTAATTAGTAATATAATATTATAATAAGCAATTAGTAATGATTAATATAATATTATTAATGATTAATTATTAAATATTAATAAATAATAAATATTAATTTCAAGAAAGCATTGTAATTATTATTTATTGATTGTCGAAAATTGGCAACAGACATTTATTACAACAGGCATTTTATGATCGTTGTAAAATTGGAATCGGTCAAAACGGACATTTTCTGACCGTTGTAAAATTGGCACTATTACAATGGGCATTTTTAGCTCTTTGTAAAATTGGCACCTATTACAACGGGCGTTATGAGTATTGTAAAATTGGCACCTCTTACAACGGGCATTTTGTGACCATTGTAAAATCGACATCTACTACAACTGGTGTTTTATAAACGTTGTAGAATTGACATCTATTACAACGGGCATGAAAGGACCGTTGTAATAGCGTTCTATTACAATGGGCAATCATTGCCCGTTGTAAAAAGGGCGTTGTATAGGGTATCCATTACAACGGGCCTGAATAGACCGTTGTAATAGGCTTCTATTACAATGAGCAACCAGTGTCCATTATAAAAATGGCATTGTAATAGGGTATTTTTTGTTGTAGTGTTGTCATCTTATCTTAATCCTATTTCATTCTATCTTTTTCTGTGCTTTCCGTACTTCATTCCTTTTCGAGGACGAAAAGTTTTGAGTGGGAGAGAGTGTAACAACCCTGTATTTTATGATTATTTTAGTTGTATATTTTAATTATTGTAATTGAATTCCTGATTTAAAAACTTTATTTTATTTATTAAAATGAATAAATTTTGTTATTTTAAATATAAATTTTGATTTCTATGTGCTTTATAATTTTAAACATGAATAAATAGAATATTTTTCAGAAATGTGAATTTTGGTCAAATAGTCAAACTTTGACTTTTAAATTTTAAATTTAAATATTTAAATATTTAAAATTTAAAATTTTATCTTATAATATTAAAATAAGTTAAATTTCAAGAATACTTAATTTTGTTTCGTTGAAATCCGATTAATGTTGTAAAAGTTATGATGTTTACAATATTGTGTGTAAATTGTTTTATTTAACAAAATTGTTTAATTTTATTTATATAAATAATATTTTTGTTTATCATATCTTGTGTATATATGTGTTATATGATACGTTGGTATATATTTTATTTTTAAAACATTTTTAAAGTATAGTTATCAATTTTCCAATTGTAGGTTGTATATTGTTTACAATTTTTAAATCCTAGTTTCAGTTATTTAGCTATTTTCTTAATTAATTTATATTTTTATAAAATTTATTTATTTATTTTCTTTCTTACTTTATTTTGGTTTTTTTATTTTACTTATTTACATTTTTGTTTGTTTAAAATGAATAAAAGAAAAAGGAAATATAAAGAGTCTAAAACCCTTTCATTTGCTTGTGACTCTTCCTTTTTCTTATGCCTCTTCATTGCCTTAACTCTTCCATTTTCCTTCTGGCCATGCATTTCTCGTTGCATTCACATGAAAAACTAACTTCTCACTCTCAAACTCATGGCTATTCTCATTCGTGAGAAAAAAAAAAGAATTCATGGCTTCCATCTTCTTTATTTTCTTATTCATTTCCATTGATTTTTGCTTCCTCTTCTTCATGCTTTGCTTGGCCTCAACCCCACCATCTCCTCCGCACACCACCATCATCTCCACCTCCTGATCCACAGCCTACAAACATCCCTCTCCTCTGTCCAAGTCAAGTCGTGACCTTCATGTGACCAAACACCACAAAGATGTGCAAAACACTCCACAAAACCATCCTAGCCGACCATATTTTCACCTATCCCTTTCATATATTGCCACGGCCACCTCCTTAGCCTCCACCACTAGCAAGTACCTGACTTCTAACCATCAGCTTCAGATCTGACCTGACTTGTATCTTGCAAGGTTGAGCCCTACGTGACCCAAGGCCAAGCTTTGTTGTGCTAAAAAACTCCACCTTTTGCACTTGACCCTTTGTATGCTTCATATGCAACTCCTACCCTTCACATCACTTCATGTTGCCATGCATAGGTGCACTAAACCTGACCTATATGATGCTAACCTAAGCCCAAACACGTCAATGGCCGAGCATATGTTCCATTGGTCAAGCATTTGGATGGTCAAAAGCAAGGTCTAATCATTTCATTCTTTATTGCTTTTTATTTCCATTTATTTTTATGTTATTTGGTGTTGAATCAAAATATATTCATGTATATATTGTTTGTGTTATTGGTTGTTTACAAGATCATATCTTGGCTCTCTCCACTCATTGAATCTGTAGTCGTGCTGTATCGTGCTTGTCATGCCTTTGGAATTGTTTTGTGTGTCGTAATGGTCTTCAGCTTGAAAAGGTGAGTCTTTCTCACTCTGACATATTTACGTACGAAATAGTAAATTGATGACAAGTTTTTAGTAATTTAAAATATTTATGCAAGTTAATGATGATTATATGATATGCCAGGCCTTGTTATTACCATGTTAACTCTATTAATTATCACCTGACATCTTATGACAACATGTTGTGACATTTACATGTTAGTATCTATGTTTATATTGTTTATGCATATGTTCACACTGCAAGTTCCCCATTAGAATAGAATCACTATGAGTCGAAATGATACATATTCGAACGGACTTTAGAAAAGGAAAAAATCGTTATGGGTTGAAATGATAGGAATGAGTGATTTTTATTTATTTTTATTGACTTGGGATTACGGGTTTGAAATGATAGAATCCGGGTTTTCTTTTTAAATTGGGATTGAAATGATACATATCTGTATCACTTGACCTAGGCTAAAAAATTATATATGTACCCCGTGGTATATTTTTAAAATGATTTTCTTAAGATATGTATTTTTAAAGTATGAAATTTTGATGTAAAAATATATATTAAGTTGTGAATTTAAGTATGTAAATTTGAAGTAAATGTGATTTTGAATTTAAATTTTATTTTAAAAATGTAAGTAAATAATGGAAATTAAATTTAAAGTTTTGAAATGAAATTTGAAATAAAATGTTAAGTTTTATTAAATTTATAAGTTAATAAACAGTGAAATTTTGACTTAATAAATGAATTGATTTTTTAAAATTAAATATTTGATTTTAAAATTTTATTGTGATAAATCATATGTTAAAATGATTTAAATGTGAAAATTTGAAGTCTAGAATTATGATTTATAAATTTAAGTAGAATTTTGCTGAAGTTTATTGTTTTTGAAAAGTTATAATAAAATCTGGAATTTTATTAACATCATTTCCAAAATATGCCGTATTCCTATGACAACATTTTAGATGTTGTTGTTTTGGAACTTAACTATGTTTCAAATAACTAAATATCTATTACGGCATTTTATAAATGCCGTTATTCTTGAACAAAACTATTTTGGAAACTATAAGCTACGATAGCACTTTATAAATTATGTCGTTGCTATAATTTGTCAATGTGTTGAAATGTTATAGATTTTAACGCTGTTTGAGTTATATTTTAAAATGTTAAATGATTTAAATTTTGAAATTGATTATTTGTAAAATTTTAGGAGTTTGTATATATATTTTAATATTTAAATTTGAATTTTTAAGGAATTTAAATTGAATTTGAATTTAAATAAAGTTTACTTGGTTATGTGTTAAATTGAATGAAATGAAATGAGATAAATGAATTTTGAATGGAATTTTGAAATGTATTTTTGTAATGATGCTTGGAATACAAAACGAATGATATATTTGATTTCAAAATGATATTTAAATTTTGAATATTTGATTTTGAATTCAAATAATGATTTGATAATGAGATTTTGAAAGGATATGATATTTTGATGATTGAAATGGTTTTGAATGACTTAATCTTTATTTTGATAAAGAATGTGAATTTAGAATGATATTTGATTTTGATTTATTCGATTTATTCGATAAATGAATATTTAAATTTTATATTAGTATGAAAGGATATTTAGTTACTGGTAATTTGAGTTTATTTAAATAATATTGGATTTATGAAATGAATATTTCAAAACTAAGTAATAATGAAGTTAAATCAGAGATATATATGAAATTATCAAATTATTTTTGAAATGTGGGATATTAAAGCTTTAAATTATATTGAAAAATTGAATAGTTTATTTTGTGGATAAAATCTATATTTGAAATTGATATGATTTGAAATGGTTTGTTGAAAACTTAATTGAATTGAAACTGATGGTTTTAAATGAATTAAATTGGAAATTTGAAATCTGGGTTTAATTGAATAAATTAAAGAATTAAAGGAATGTTTCATGATTTCAAATGTATGATTTCGAAATGTTATGATTTTCAAAGTGTAATGATTTCAAGTATTTTGTTTCGAAAGAGTTATAACTTTGAAAGTATAATGATTTTGAAAGGTGAATATATATTTGAAATGGAAATGATATCGTATTGATTTGAATATAGTTTTAAAATAAAAATGGTTTAGGTTTCAAAGTATAAACTATTTTGAAAGGGATATAGTTTTGAATGAAATGATTTGATTTTTTGAAGTATAAACTATTTCGAAATGACCACGGCGTTATAATAAAGTTTGGTTGTTAAAGAGACCGGGATTGGAAGTTGTCATACTCTCTACCAACTCCGAAAACCACTTTAACAACTGTGTACGCGGTGGTGGTTTCAGAATGAAGTAGGATGGTGGCGACGTTCTTGAGGTATATTACGTGGACCCAACTCCCGTGAGTTGGCATAAGGTGGCTAAAACAGGAGCAATCTCGGACCAAGTGAGGTCATTCCTCCGATCGGACACATTTCTTCGATATTATACTCTTACTTGTGGTTGATTTGATGGCCATCCTCTGATTTTGATTTGGGAGTGTGTTACGAGGTGGGCGTATGTGGCTCCTACGTTATCACCAGCCCGTGTGCATAATTGGTATATCTACCCTATCATTGCCTTGTGTACCATGTCATCTACCATACCGAGCCTTACTACGAGTTTGTTTTTCTCCCGTATCCCATGGAGTATTTAGGGTAGTCTCCCGATCTGGAGATATGCTGATACTGGATGGACTACTGGGACTATTACGTGTTGGGGGCTATATGGGTAACCCTTTGATGCTATTTTAAAGTAAGTTTATTTTACTATAGACATTATTATAATAGCGCAATATTACTATATAGTAAATAGTTTAACGGATCCTTAAAGGATGGGCGATCCCAAGCATCCTTTAAGTTGTTGATGCATTTTGTTACCGTTCACTTGAGTTGATTTATGGTTCATAAGTATTTATGTCCTGACTCGAGTGTTTTGTGTTTTTCTTTACTCCCGAGTTAGATTGAGTGATTCAGCTTCAAAACTCACCTTTGAAGTTGGAGCTTTGCTTGCAGATCCAGCCATCCATTTTGCTTTCAGTATCTAGCGATTTCAGTGATGTATTCTGATTTATACTTGATGTATCTTGTTACTCTTCTGTTGTATCTTGTTTAACTCTGATGAATCTTATTTTTGTACAGTATCTTCATGAACTACTATCTCTTTTAATTCGGCTGCATTATTATTTACTCTGTGTTTGTGATCTGTGATTATTTATTTACTGTATATTCTAAGATTTGTAAAAATTTATTTACAACACGGTATTTTAAGCAATTCAAGTCCGACATGTACGGATGCAAATGGTTGAAAATATCGGGTCATTATAGCTTCTTTTTTGCACGTACTCTTCGTGCTTGCTTTGGATTCAGCCATAACACATCATCCGACATTTAAAAAAGCCATTCTTTCCCTAAGTGATATATCAAAATATCATCAGAAGTTTCATACCATTTATTTCTTGACTTAAAAACCTTTTTATCCAAATAACTTGATTTAGTCTTGTTCGTATTTGAACTTGCCTTGATCCTTTAATGATAAGGAGAATAATTTACTAAGCATATGATACCGTTCGCCCAAGCCAACATACGATCGATAGTTAGAAGATTATTCCAATCTTCACTAAATAGATCAAAACCTTATGCATTAAACTTTCCAAAGGAAGTACATCTCATAAATTTTCCAAATCACATAAATATCTATATTCTTTTTGTATATAAAATATAATCCTTTTGAAAATAGTGTGTCGATCTGCCTTTTTTAAGTATTCAGGAATTCTTATCGATTACTAGGAGCTCTTCATGCATCGACCATAATTCATAAACCAACCAATATATTAATCAACAAAAAAAATTATATCCAATAAAAAATACACGCTCGTACGTATAGTATTCTCAAAACTCATTCTAGGGTGTTACTAACCCTATCTCCAATGAGTCACTCATTCTAGGGTATTACGAACACTATCTATAATGAGTTTTACTCCACCAAAGCCTAGTTGTTCACTCAACATAAGATCTTATATCAAATGTGACAGACCGCCTTTTCGACTCTTGAAAATTGACACTAATACACCCTCGGTATTCACGTGTCGCAAATTCAAGTGCCGAAAAAGCAGATTGATCAAGGGTAAAAAGAAAATAACATTGAACAGAGTAGAAAGAAGAATTCACACGAATAGAATAATCATATTATTAACCATAAAATCTATTACAACAGAAAATTTTGAATAAAATATCAGAGTCTAACCTAGATTCAGCCTAGATAGTTATAAATCCTTTGTCCTTACAAATGTTGAAAAACAACAAAACAAAATGCAACAAAAAAATAGAATACGTCCATACGTTGATGAAGATCTCCAGCTCTCCCCTGGAAACTCCAAGCGTTTTTAGCTAAACCTGAAACTGCTCAAATCTGACTCGACTATTAAAACACCCGGATTAGGCTTGATAAACCAGCATGAGAAAATTGGAATTATAAATCTATATAAAGTGTCCTAGATCAGATTGATGTAAATCGAAACCTTTGAAAAGAATGATTTCTTGTAAGACCACACTGCACGCAAACATAGACGAATTTTTACTTTATGATAACCAAAATACTTTATACCAAAATAAATTTGACATTATCATTAATGACGTTGGTTTGAAAACACTTTTCAAATAAATATACGCATAAAGTAGGTATCAATACCCGGATAATGACAACCAGTGCATATGATACCAAATGGGTAGCTGAAATGTTTGTAAAGCATTACAACTATGTTAGGAATACAACCAAAACCGTAAGCTCGTATTGGAATTGAATTTCTAATATGATAGGGAACTAGTTTCCATTTATTCCAATGCGAAATCCATGCATAACAATCCTAGTCCCTAGTGCCCATTCACTTTTCTCAAGCAAGCCTCTGTACTATATTGTTACACTGCTATGGAACAACGTATTTCAATGGCTTTGCTCTTTCTCAATCAAGCCTCCAATACCTGCGCATTTAAACCATTAAGGTCCAAACACTATTGGACTTCTCCCTCATAATTATAACCGATGGCCTAAAATATATGTTGTAACGATCCCCTTTTTAAGCCAAAATTAATTTAGTATTTAATATAAATTTTTGGATTAATTTTTGAATTATTTTTCCAAATAAATAAAATATGTGTTTGTTTTATATATATAAGTAGATTGAAAATAGAATTTGAATTTGAAATTCAAAATTAAATATCTTATAAATAAATTGGATTTAAAAAATTTATATTTTAAGAAACTAATATATATGTATATATGATTATTTATTAGTGTGTAATTAGATTTTTAAATCATTTTCTTTAAAGGTTATATAAGTATAAATAATAGAAAATGCATGAATAAAAATATAAAACATATATATATATATATAAAACTAAAATTGAAAATATAATATAAAGACAAGAATAAATAAAAAGCTTTAATATATATATATATATATATATATATATATATATATATATATTGAAAATAATGAGATAAAAAATATGTAATTAATTTAATAAAAGGTTTAATATTCTTTCTTTTTAAATTATACATAAATAAGTATAATTTATATATATATATATAAACATTTCAAAACATAATACTTAAATTAATAAAACATAAGTAAGGGATTAAACACAAAATACTTGCATTTAAACATTTGTAACTTATGTAATATGCATTATAACAAGTGGCAAGTATGTTTCTCTTAAAATTAAGTTATAAATAATATAGTGTATTAGAGAAACTGGGCTTCATTTTCTTTCATATATTTCAAAACTTGGAAACCAAAACAAAAGCAAAGAAAGAAATTAACAGCCAAACGTTTTACAATTTAAATCTGAAGAAATCAAAATAGGTTCAAATTTCAACTGAGCAAGCTAACAATTCAAATCTCAAGCAAAGCAAAGATTAAAGCTTCAACTCAACAATCATCAAACAAAGATTCAAGATCAGTTTCAAATCAATAAAACAATTTCTAGATCAAAGTATTGTTCTCCGTTTTCTTCAAAACTGGTGAGTAAACTAACATTTTAAAGCACTAAATCTATTTAAATCTTGATATATGTGGTAAATGCTTGAACTTAAGTTGTGAAAAATGATCTGCATGGATGTTTTTAAACTGGAATATAGTTGAAAATACTCTGTATATTGTGTGCATGTCTGTGCTTATATATATATATATATATATATATATATATATATATATATATATATATATATATATACTGGCCTTTGTGTGTTCACAAACTCAAGAACAAGATGAAAAAAATTCATATCTTTTTATCTACTCTAATTCAAGCTATGATCATTGAAGAGAAAGTGTTTTTATGGAGGAAATACTATTTTTAAAAATAATTTCAAGTGAATAAGTCAATCAATTATTCTGAGAATAAAAATTTACAAAGGAAAATCATTCCAAGTCAAAAACTTGATTGTTAAATTTTCAAGTTTTGATTATATATTTGGATTCGTGTTGGGAAATCATGATTTTTAATATAAATATCGTAATTTTTAAGATCGTGGTAATGAGAATTCGTGAGATGAATGAAAATCGATTTTTCACCGATTTCTCGTCGAACGTTAATGGTGGGTGGTCGAGATCGTGGCTGAAGGTAGTTTAGAGGTCGAAGGTCTCGGCAAAAGTGGTAGATGAATTTATCAACCGTCGTGGTGGCCGAACGACGTTGATTTAGGGTTTGAAGACCAGTTTTGGTCGTCGTTGTTCTCGAGGAGATTGCATCGCCGTGGGGAAACCGGAGGGGATCGGACTAAGGGCAATCGACGAGTCGTGTCGTGAGGTAACTCTAGTGTGGTCGACGTGATCTTAGGAGATTGTGGGTGGTGGCGCGTAATGTTTTTCCGTTGATCGAGTTTGGGTTCCTATGGTCTCAATTGCTCGTTTTCGATTCTCCGGTGATTTCATCGATCTGGGTGCTCGGGTTTATCGGCGAGGTCGTCGATGGCGTGTTGAAGGTCGCAACGTCGATCAGAGTGGTTCCGATCATCTATGCATGTGCACTTGTGCATATTTGTATCTGGGTTTGATTTGGGTACTGATGGGTTGAGGAAGATGAAGTTGAACTCGAGTTTGTACTCACGGAAAAGAAGTTTTGGCTCGGGATCGCTTTTGTGTGAGTTCGCATGAGTGTTTCAGGGTTTAAAAATATAAATCAAAACAGAAAGAAAAAATATATAGGTTTTAAAAAGAAAAAAAAGTATGGGAATTTATCAGGGAAGGTATCGGGTATTTGGGTTTTGACTCGGATTAGTCCGGGTAATGTTAGGATATTTTCAAACTTTAAATTTTTAAAAGCAAATCAAGTTTTAATTAAACAATTTTATTAACCCTTTTATTTTAAATAATAAGTGATTTATTTTTGTTTTGGAATTAGTAAAAGGTTTAAAAATAAATTATTTTAAAATTAATGAAATTTAAAGTGTTTTAATATATACATATATATACTTTCGTTAATTAATTCTTAAGCTTAATTTAAATAAATTAAATAGCTTAATTAAGAAGTTAATTAAAAAGATAAAGATGTTTATAGTTGCTAATTAACTTAAAGCTCTAAGTTAATTTATGGATTAATAGTAAATTTGTTTCAAAGATTAAAGGTTTGAAGTTAATATTTTTAAGATTAATTATTTTGTTTTTAAATAATTATATATTAGGTGATAAATTAATGTGATTCCTAATTGTTGTCAAATGGAATTAATTAAAGGAAAATTAATTAATTAATGTAAGTAATTAAGGGATAATTCCTTAGTGTGATTAATTAAAGGTTAATTATTTAATAATTAAAGGTTAATTAATTGATTAGTTAAAGGTTAATTAATTTATGATTAAAGGATAATTAATTAAGGGTTAATTAATTAATGTAATTAACTTAAGGTTAATTTATTTATGTGAGTAATGAAAGGATAATTACTTAAAGGATAATTACTTAATGAAAGTAATTAAAGGGTAAATTTTTTAATATAATTAATTAAAGGTTAATTAATTAATGTAATTAATTAAGGGTTAATTAATTAATGTAATTAACTTAAGGTTAATTAATTTAGTGTGATTGATTTAGGGATAATTAATTAATTAAGGATGATTAATTAAGATGGATAATTAAGGACGACTAATTAATTTCATTAATTAAGGGTTTGTAATTAATTAATGTTAATTAAGCAGGGTTAGGTGATTAATTCATAAGTAATAATTTATTTTGAGTTAATTAAATTTATTATAATCAGGTGATTAATTAATCTTGGTTATGCATTATTGGATTATATTGAGTGCCTTGAATTGTTTGGTATCTCTGATATGTGATGTTCTGTGATATGACTTGCTTTGGATTGACCTGTGAAAAATGTGAGTTATTTATCTATGATGTATTGTTGTGTGAATGTGAACTTCTGGATTGAATTGAAATTGTTTACTTAAACAACTTGGCCTTTAAACGACATTTGAGTTTCAATGCGACCAGGGGTCGGATTCCAAATGGTTATCTGAAAAACACATCGAATCTTAAAGATGGATATTTGTTTAAATTATCAAAAATGAAATTTGTTGCGACTGTATCCACTTGTTTTTAAAATAAGCGCTCATTATTCGGATTAGTCGGGGGAGGACATTAAGTCATAAAACCCATTCCTGATAATGATACAACATAATGGAATGGCATTTAAAGACAATGGTTGAAGATCGGGTATTTTCAAAAATGAAAGGATTACCTGTTGATTGTCTCTGCACCGAGTGGGCCCGGTATACAGATTACCCTATGTATGGGGAGTCCGAACGTGATTTGGAAATATCTGGATTTGCAAGGGAATTTTCATTAATTGGACGAAGTGCCTTCGGTTCCATTCAGACCCAGGATGGACTTGTATGGATGTATGTCAGACGTTACACTTTGAGATGTAAAGCTGGTTTCTATCAAATACATTTCTATTTGGTAGCGGAGAATCTATTCTCTTAGCTTAACACCCTTCTTTGAGACGTACGAGCTCAAAAGTTATGTAGTTGATATTTACTTTTGATATATTCCCAATTTGGTTATGTGGCATGCTAAGTGCTGATCATTGGTCGATTTGAAGTATGGCTCTTGTGAAAAGCGTAGATTTGTGGGATGAGACTTCATCGAACCTCATACCCTGAAAATGGTCGAAACAGGAAGGATGCGGCAAGGTTACAGGGGTCGCGCCCCTTGGGGTATGTGTATTTCCTTCTGGATAAAAAGTGATATCATGGCATGGAGCCTAGGTATTTAACTTATGTGGATTTGTTGGAATTTGTTGTTGGCGCCTGATGCAGCGCACCATGTACGTAAGTCGCATTCCATAGGTCGGCCGCGACCTAGCGAGTTAAGTCGCTCAGCCAACTAGATAAGCGACCTAACGAGTCACGCCAAACCACTGCTACCACATTTCCTTAGGCCACGACCTAACGAGCATGGCCTAAGTAGTTAGGTCGCATATGCCGTTGAGAATCCTTAAGCCGCTCCATGGTTAGGTTGCTCATCTTTTTATGTCTCTTTCAGTTATGCCGCATACTATCTTATTAGGTCGCAAGTGCTTAAATCGCTGAAGATTATGCCGCCCTCTTCGTTAGATCGTTGATTCCTTAGGTCGTAGGAAGCTGTGCTGCAAAGTAACTTGTTAAGTCGTAGGTCGTTTTTCTTATGTCGCTTGTAAATGTTAAGTCGCATTGTTGTTGTGTCGTTTGTTGGTTTGTATGTTGTAGGTCGCGCGTGCTGTAATTAAGTCGTAGGTCGTGTAATGTAACTCGTGTTGTAAGTGTTGTAGGCCGTAGGTCGCATGCTGATAGGTCGGTCTGTTGAGTTGTAATTTTCTATAAACACGTGTGTGTTGGTCATTTGTAAAGGTTGATTTTTGAATAAAATTTGTTTGTGTGTTTTGTGCCACTTTTGTTGAAGTTGAGTGTGATCTCCTTCTTCTTCCATCTTCGGTTATGCGAGTGTGCTCAAATCAACGGATTTGAAGCCGATTCATGGAATCTCGTGCGCGAGATCAACGTCGAAGAATCGTAGATCTTCTAACACGGCATCGTGCGCGATCAACGTGTTAAAGATAGCTAGAATCCGGTATCTCGAGAGATCAACGGATTTGGGCATTTATCCTGGGTATCATCAATTCATCAGTTTATCATTGTATCGTTCCATCATTGTTTTGTTGTTGTTGCATCATTTGGTGACAACTTGTTAATCCGCTGCGTTAGTTTGATATCAGAGCTTGAAGAGCTAAGTAAGTTGAGCCAAGCTAAGTTCAAAACTGAGCTAAGTCAGGCCTGGTCGAAGCCGAGCTAGTGCAGAGCCGAGTTAAAGTAGTGTTTGTGTTGAACCGAGATTGTTGATAATCATGCCTCCGAGACGTGCTAATCAATTTCAAAATGTTGAAGATGTATATAGAAGACAAGAAGCTGAGCAGATGGAGCAGCGTATCAATGAAAAGTTTGATGAAGGTACTGGAAGGTTAGAGAAGTTGATGAGAGACACGAATCAAAGTCAAAGGATAACTTCACCAATTTCGCACCATAGTGGAAACAGAGTTTCACCTTCAGTTGCGGGAGAAAGGAGAATGTCACCCCAATCTTATCGAGATCGGAGAGAATCATCTTTTTCTATAAGGCAAGAACATCATGAGTATCGAGGTGAAGAGAGAAGAACTCATCGTGGATTTAAAGATGATCCGTATCGTGATGCCGAAAGATATGGTAGAAGGGACATGCATAGTCGAAGAGATGTAGATGGACGAGATCGATATCGACATACATATGATTTTGAGGAATATGGTGATTGAGGAAGTATTCATGATCGAGATCGAGGCCAAGTGCGAAATTTATATATTAATTCAGAAAGATCGTAAATGGGAATCGGGTATGTAGACAGAAATTCCAGAACTCAAAGGGGGAATGATAGCAGAAGAGTTTCTGGATTGGTTATCAAATGTAGAAGAAATTTTTGACTTCAAGGAAGTACCCGAGCATTGTAGAGTCAAGTTGGTTGCTACACAATTAAGGGGGAGAGCTATGGCATGGTGGCAACAAACTAAACTTACATGGGAAAGAATGGGAAAGTCGAAGATTGTTTCATGGAAAAAGATGAAGAAGTTGATGAAGGCTACTTTCTTGCCTTACAATTATCAGTCTCTTATGTATCAACGCTTACAGAATTTGAGACAAGGGACAAAGTCGGTAAATGATTATGCAGATGAGTTTTATCAACTCATTGCTAGAAACGATATCATGGAAACGGAGTAACAGTTGACATCTAGATTTGTTGGAGGATTGAGAATGCAAATTCAGGATATGGTGAATATGTTTGATCCAAGATCCGTTGCTAAAGCACACCATGAGGCTCTAGCTTGGGAGAAGCAAGGAAGAAGAGGAGGTGGTGCGCTTACAAGTTCGATCAATCAGGTGAAAGGGGCTAGTAGTAATACTAATGTTTCCAAGGCTGTTAGTAAACCTGTTTTGAATGAAGTTGCTAAGACCAAGGTCAACAATAATTTCAAGTGTTATAACTGTCAGGAGTTTGGTCATAAGAGCAATGAATGCCTGAAGCCTAAGAAGCGAGCGATGGTTACTGAGATTGAGGATGAGGATGCAGAAATAGAATGTTCCAGTTCACCACAAGTTGAGGAGGAAGAAGAATTATTGGCGGGAGACGAGGGATATTCTTTAACGATGAGGAGATCTTGCTTGACGCCAAAGCAGGAAGAGGAGACTAGCTGGTTGAGGAGTAATATTTTTCAGTCGACGTGCACTATTTTGGGAAGGGTTTGTAAGTTTGTTATCGATGCAGGAAGTTGTGATAATATCATCTCTACAGAAGCTGTAAAGAAGTTAGCGTTAAAGACAGAGAAACATCCCAAGCCCTACAAATTAGCTTGGTTGAGGAAAGGTGGGGAAGTGAAGGTCAGTCGAAGAGCTTGTGTAACTTTTCCCATCGGAAAAAAGTATAAGGATGAAATTTGGTGTGACGTGGTAGATATGAATGTATGTCATTTGTTGCTGGGAAGACCGTGGCAATTTGATAGAGCCGTGCAACACGATGGAAGGACTAACTGCTATAGTTTCATGTTCAATGGCACAAAAATCACTTTAGTTCCTAAAAAGCGACAACAAAGTGAAAGCAAGTTGGAGGAAATCGAGGAACTAAAAACTCTGTTATCTTTGAAGGAGTTTGTCAAAGAAGTAGAGGAAGGGCCTGAAGTATTTCTGTTGATTGGACGTGAAAGTAGTGAAACGGTTGAAATTCCTAAGGAAGTTAAGCCGTCGTTGAAGGAATTTGAAGATGTATTTCCTGAAGAGTTGCCAAAAGAATTACCACCGTTGAGAGACATACAACATCAGATTGATCTTGTTCTGGGAGCTGTGTTACCACATAGACCACATTATAGAATGAGTCCAAAGGAGCACGAAGAGTTGAGAAGGAAAGTGGAGGAGTTACTTGAACAAGGGCGCGTACAAGAAAGTTTAAGTCCTTGTGCAGTATCAGCCTTGTTAGTGCCAGAGAAGGATGGAACTTGGAGAATGTGTACAGATAGTCGAGCACTAAACAAGATTACAGTGAGGTACAAATTTTCGATGCCCAGATTGGACGATTTGTTAGATTAGCTGAGAGGAGCTGCAATCTTTTCAAAGATTGATCTGAAGAGTGGGTATCATCAAATTCGAATTCGACCAGGGGATGAATGGAAGACCGCATTCAAGACGCGGGAAGGGTTGTATGAATGGATGGTCATGCCATTTGGTCTTTCGAATGCACCAAGTACTTTTATGCGAGTGATGAATCAGATTTTTCGACCGTTTATTGGAAAGTTCGTGGTGGTATGCTTTGATGATATATTGATATACAGTAGAAGCACAGAAGAACATCTACAACACTTGCGGGAAGTGTTGATGATACTTCGTCAGGAGCAATTTTACGCGGCAACAAAGAAGTGCATGTTCATGACACACAGTGTTTTGTTTTTGGGGCATGTGTTGTCCAAGGAAGGAATCCATGTGGATCAAGGTAAAGTTGAAGCAATCAAGGATTGGCCACAACCCAGGATTGTAACTGAAGTGAGAAGTTTTCATGGGTTAGCATCATTATACTGAAGTTTATTCCACATTTCAGTCGCGTGATGGCACCAGTGACAGATTGTATGAAAGGTAAGCAGTTTGTGTGGACTGAAGAGGCTGATTCTACTTTCCAATAGATCAAGACACTCTTGACTACAACACCGATTCATAGATACCCGGATTTTCAGTTGCTCTTTGAGCTAGATACTGATGCGTCTAAGGTTGGAATTGGTGGAGTATTAAATCAAAAGGGGCGTCCAATTGCTTATTTTAGGGAGAAACTTTTCGGAGCCAAGACAAGATACAGTACCTATGACTTGGAGTTCTATGCTATTGTCCAAGCCATAAAGCATTGGAGACACTACTTGTTTTATAAAGAGTTTTTGTTGTATACTGATCATGAAGCATTGAAACATTTGTAGGGACATGATAAGATTGCAGCCAGACATGCTTCATGGATCGCATACTTGCAACAGCTTACATATGTTGTAAATCATAAGTCGGGAGTTACAAATCGTGTGGCAGACGCATTGAGTCGAAGAAATCATTTGTTGACTACGATGAGAGTTGAAGTGACGTGGTTTGATGTATTTCCAGAATTGTTTGTTGAAGATCCTTACTTTGCTAAGATTGTAGATGAAGTCGAGAAAGGGAAGACGGATGAGTATGTGTTGGTAGATGGTTTTCTATTCAAAGGAAATCGGTTGTGTATACTAGAGTGAAGTTTGCAGATGAAGATTGTGAAGGAATTGCATGAAGAAGGACATGTGGGAAGAGATCGTACCTTGCAGTTGATTTCTCAATCATATTTTTGGCCTTCCATGAGGAAAGAAGTTGAAAGATTTGTGCAGAGATGTCACATATGTCAAGTTTCCAAAGGGACGGATACGAATGCAGGATTGTATATGCCACTGCCCGTGCCTACAAGACCATGGGTTGATGTTAGCATTGATTTTTTTTGGGTTTGCCAAGAACTCAACGAGGGAATGATCCTATATATGTTGTGGTGGATAGATTTTCAAAAATGACACATTTCATAGCTTGTAAAAAGACCGCTGATGCAGTCTGTGTTGCTCAATTGTTCTTTAAAGAGGTTTATCGACTACATGGGCTACCTGAGACCATTGTTTCTAACCGGGATACTCGATTTCTAAGTCATTTTTGGTTGAGTCTGTGGAAGATGGTTGGGACTAAGCTAAATTTTAGTATCGCCTATCATCCACAAACGGATGGGATAACAGAAGTGGTGAATAGATCTTTGGGAAACTTGTTGAGATGTCCTATGAAGGATAATTTGAAGAGCTGGGATGTGAACTTGTGTCAGACAGAATTCGCACATAATCACGCTGTTAATCGAAGTACTGGATTCGGTCCATTTCAAGCAGTATATTCAACCATTCCGAAGGGACCGTTGGATTTGTCGACAGTTCCACGTCAGAAAGGGGTTGTTAAACGAGCTTGTGATTTCGTGAGTGAGTTGCAGGAGTGTCACAGGATTGTTCATGAACGATTGCTTAAGTCAAATGAGAAGTATAAGCAACTAGCAGATAAGAAGCGAAGGAGTGTGAACTTCAAAGAGGGTGATTTTGTTTACGCAGTATTGACGAAAGATCGTTTTCCAGTTGGAACTTACAACAAATTGAAAGCTCGAAAGATTGGTCTAGTAGAAATCTTGAAGAAGATTAATGATAATGCGTATCAGTTGAGATTGCCAGATCATATTCATACTGCTGACGTTTTCAACGTCGAACACTTGATTCCATATCATGGGGATAAGTGTGTCGAAGAAGAGGAGAGTATGAATTCGGGGTCGAATTGTTTTCAACCAGGGGAGGATGATGCAGCGCACCACGTACGTAAGTCGCATTCCATAGGTCGACCGCGACCTAGCGAGTTAAGTCGCTCAGCCAACCGGATAAGCGACCTAACGAGTCGCGCCAAACCACTGCTACAGCATTTCCTTAGGTCTTCAACGAGTCACGACCTAACGAGCCACGACCTAAATAGCCACGATCTAACGAGCTACGACCTAAGTAGTTAGGTCGCATATGCTGCTGAGAATCCTTAAGTCGCTCCATGGTTAGGTCGCTCATCTTTTTATGTCGCTTTCAGTTATGCCGCATACTATCTTCTTAGGTCGCAAGTGCTTAAATCGCTGAAGATTATGTCGCCCTCTTCTTTAGATCGCTGATTCCTTAGGTCGTAGGAAGCTGTGCTGCAGAGTAACTTGTTAAGTCGTAGGTCGTTTTTCTTATGTCGCTTGTAAATGTTAAGTCGCATTGTTGTGTCGTTTATTGGTTTGTATGTTGTAGGTCGCGTGTGCTGTAATTAAGTCGTAGGTCGTGTAATGTAACTCGTGTTGTAAGTGTTGTAGGCCGTAGGTCGCATGCTGATAGGTCGGTCTGTTGAGTTGTAATTTTCTATAAATACGTGTGTGTTGGTCATTTGTAAAGGTTGATTTTTGAATAAAATTTGTTTGTGTGCTTTGTGCCACTTTTGTTGAAGTTGAGTGTGATCTCCTTCTTCTTCCATCTTCGGTTATTCAAGTGCGCTCGAATCAACGGATTTGAAGCCGATTCACGAAATCTCGTGCGTGAGGTCAACGTCGAAGAATCGTAGATCTTCTAACACGGCATCGTGCGCGATCAACGTGTTAAAGATAGCTAGAATCCGGTATCTCGAGAGATCAACGGATTTGGGCATTTATCCTGGGTATCATCAATTCATCAGTTTATCATTGTATCGTTCCGTCGTTGTTTTGTTGTTGTTGCATCATTTGGTGACAACTTGTTAATCCGCTGCGTCAGCGCCTCGGTAAAGGTCGGTTACGACCGGAGGATGGCATACTCATGACAGTTAGTTACCTAGTTGCAGAGGTAACCCGGCCTTATGTTGGCAAAGATCTGGTTAGGTTCTTCGGGCGTCTCTCCAGAGGCATACCCATTAGGAAAGGGAGTTCCTTAGCCTTGCCCATTTATTGGAAATCAAAACAATCAATATGAGCCCTGTACGGTTTTTAGTTGTAGAACTTGTCATCTAACATAGTAGCTATAGTAGGCATATTATAATGGTATGTATGCTAGCTATGATTAATATTATACTTTCAAAATGTTTTCCACACTATGCACTAATAATAATATTAAAAGGATTTTCGTGTATCAAACATGTTTTATTACTATAAGAAGAAACCTCCTCCATGTGTGCGATTGCATTTGAGTGTGCGGCGGGAGACCTTATGGTAGTTTCATTTTTCAGAAAGCATAACAGATTTCTTTTTATTTCTTTTTGTTCAAATAATTGTTTTATGTTTGCTTACACCAGTCTCATGACTGACCTGGAGTTTATTGTTCCCTTTCTAAACTCTGGATGCCCATAATTTTCCATACGGACAGCATAGAGTCAGGTTATTGGTAGGTTCTGGAGCTAGTTCAGATAGTAGATGTAGATTTCAAGTCTTTGGTTGGGGATCACATTTACTTCACTTCAGCATGATAGCTTTTGGTTTTGAGCTTTTGGATTGGTCTTTGGAGCTTTGGCAATGAAGATGCAGTCTGTTGGATCTCTCTCTCTCTCTCTCTTGGAGACCCAGTTGGTATTATCATTCCGCTGATCTGTTACCTTTCCGCTGTTGTATCATACTTCCGCTATTATATATATATATATAATATATATATATATATCTAATGTTGTCGGGCATTTGTTGTATCATATTGTATCCATGTTGTGTATCAATAAAAATTCTTCTTTTATTTTTCGTTGTGTTGTATTCATCTAATGTGTTATAGCTCCAGCGAACTGGACTTCAACATTTGAATCTCTGACATTCGAATACGAGTGATGTATTGGATGCCGATTTTTGAGCATCGAATCCGGGTCGTCACATATGTCTTGTAGACAGCATAGTATCATGTATCCTTCCTAGGATGTGAGGCACATGTTCTTCTTCCCACAAAGCCATGCTTTGCTTTTCACAAAGAAAATTCTACTTAGAATGTCACATTGCCATTTCTAACAACACACTGTAGATTTTCAAAAAAGCATAACCTCTGAGCTTGTACATCTCATAGAAGGGTGTTAAGTATAGGAGGTATTACCTCCTACACCACCAAACAGATGTACATTCGAAGAGATCAATATACGTGGTTTTAAGTAATGCAAAATTGGACACCCATACATACAAGTTGTCCAAGTGAAGGATAAACCGAAGGCACTCCTTCAACTATTTCATGCTTGGGAATCACATCTACGATTAGTAGCGAGTAGTCCTTGCAAATCAAAGATTTCAAAACAAAGGCACTAATGCCACCATATATAATATGGGGATTAACCCAGAGGTTAGTGGCAAGCAACTCTATATCACGAAGATCTTTATCTTTAAATCATTGTCTTCAACATGTCTTCACTTTCGAACACGTATATTGGTTCGAAGTGGTTTTTGGATAAGAATTACCCTAATCTGTTCCTGGTTTCTCCAAACCAATCATCGATAAAAAGATGTCAAGTACATAGGTTATTATCAAATAACATCCAATCAATTTATCTTTTCATCAAATCAAACATCTTTCGGAGACATATTCTTTTGAACTATTCCTTTACCTTTTAAGAGTATATGGAATCATTAAGCCTCATTTATCAAATCCTCTGGTTAATTAAATCCTATCAATCTTGGAATAATTCCAACTCATTCCACCTTTTGCGTAGGAAAACATTTCTAAATCATTTATTTAAATCTTAACAAAGATTTATTTAAATCTTAACAAAGATTTCTTATTTTCAAATCATAACTTTTAAATGGGTCAAAAAGATTGTTATTTAAGACATTATTTACTGTAAACCCAAATCAATTAGTATTGAGTAGAAAAGGACCATAGAGATTAGACTAATTATACTCAATACCAATTTTCGTATTCAACATCTATTTGTCGAATAATAGTGAAATCACATTTTAAATTCATAAGGATAGTACAAGTTCCCTCCTCAAAATTTAATACAGAGTTTTCCTGTGGTATTCTCTATACCACTAAAACCATATTTTAAAACCTTGTTTAACTTTTGAAAAACTCCAAATCTCTTTTCTTTTAGCTTAAGAAAATGCAGTATGAGTAGATCAATTTAACTATCCCCTCCGTCGGACCAGTCCGGATAGCTAAAGCAGAACTCAAATACAGGTTGTCCAAGCTTGGATCTAGAGACTATTTCTCTATCACCCATAAGGGGTCAAGTAATTTGATCAACTCTAAATCCTTTATGTGATCTATTTTTAGAGGTGATTATCCTTTACTTAACACTATTACAAATATTGTTTAAAATAATTTTCCTTTAACCATTTATTTTAAACTCCTTTAAAATAATTTCAAAACTTCCAAATGATCTTCTAAATATTTAGCTATTCGTTAGAAAACATTACTAAAAAGATTGAAAATAATTAAGTTAAAACCATGATTTGCAAAAGTTATCGAAAACTGCTGCAAAAGCTGATGTGAATAGTGTTTTAAAGCTTCTTTGATCAGAATACTAATTCCATTTCATCTAAATCTACTTTTATCAACGAAATACCCTTTAAAAAAATTTATCGTATTTATGGAATGTATCTCATATTTTTAATGATTTAAAAATATCTATTTTTAAAGAATTTACCATTTTAGTATCCGAGCTTCCAAAACGCGATGTTTTTTAAAACTTGATTTGGACATATTTCAAATTCTACCAAATGAAATCTAGATTTTCTTCGTTTGTTTGAAACTTATACCCATTTGGGTCCAGAAAATTCTTATTTTGACTTATATTGAATACTACACATTGATTTAACTTTTTAGGTCGGAAAATGATGAATCGCCGCTACGCTACGAGCTTCATTTGGCTCTATTTTTCAAACTTCATTAAACTTTGCCGAAACTTGTTAAAATGTTTAAAATACCATAACAAACCATTTTAAATCATTTCAAACTATTTTTACTATATTAAAAACTTATTTTCCACTTCATCTCATATCATAATATTTTATATTCATTTTTCAATCTTTTTATATTCAAAACCGTAAAGAGGCTTACTAACTCACATACACGTATTAATAGGGATTTATTTTTCCTTGAATTAACTATGATTAATTAATTAACCATTTCTATTTTGATGGATATTATTTTTCCATTATTAGAAACCACGTTATCAACCAAATATTAATCAACCAAATACTCATCCAATATTCAACCAAGCATATTAATTTACTAATTGAACATTCATATCATCATTTTAAGTTTTAAATAAATAAAAATAAACTCAAGTACTCACTATCGATCTCCGCCGATCATTTTTCGAAGCTAAATCCGATGGTACTCCAGAAGCACTGCCTTTTCTTTTCTTTGCTCCGGAGCATCCTGGATCTCCTCCTTCGCCTATGGAAGCTCGGCCATGATGTCTTTAGGGTTGATGTGCTTGGCTAAAGGTGGAAGTGGTGGCGGCCATGCACTACGAGGAGGTGGAGGAGGTGATTTACTTTGGTTTTGAGGAGTATTGATCACTTTTGGATATGTTTATTATTTTTGGAAGTGTATATGATACTTTGATTTCATGTAGAGGTCATTAGTGAGTTTAGCAAGAATAAGTGGGAGCTTAGAACTTGATGTGTTGAATAATGAAGGTGTAGGGTGGATATATATAAGGTAGGAAGCCTTAGTCTTTAAGCTTGTGAATGGACCAAAATACCTTCCCTACATCTTGCGTACACACGCCTCCTTCCTTTCCATCACTTCATGTCATCCTTGTCCCCTTGTCTTAGTTTCTAAGGGAAGTATCATGCATTTACGAAGAAGGGATGTGTGTGTTGAAGTGATGGCTACTTTTTAGGACCTAGCTCTTAAGAAAATGTGTTTCAATTCGTAAAATATCTTAGAATTTTTGAGTTATATGTATATATGTGTATATGACATCTATGTGCATAAAAGAACAAACAACGTTACGATGAGTTAAAATAATTTCTATTCGTCAAACCGTTGAGATTCCGGAACCCAATTTTTAGTCATATTTTTAGTTTTTGATCAAACTATTTATTTATATAAACCAAACTTGAAAATAAATTTCTTATCATCTATAAATAATTAAAACAAGTATATTTAAATTATAAAACCATATTAAACAATATCAAAATCTAATTGTAAAAATACGATGTCGACTAACAAAATACGACGAAGTTTGTACAGTTTATAAAGCAAATATATATATATATATATATATATATATATATATATATGTATGTATAAAACTATTATAAATCACTTTATTACTTATTCTTCTTTAGAAAGTTAAAATAGTGTATTTAAAAAAATCGATCGAGACTTCTGACGGTAAAAGACTATTTACCGATAATACGATTTTCGATCGCTTAATCGATATTTTTTATAGAATATTTTTTCGCAAATATTTTTTCAAAACAAGTCTTTTATTACAATTTATCACATAAAACATGATTATTTACGTTTAATTAACCTATATTTGAATATTCAAAATTAATTAAATATTCCAATTCGAAGTGATAAAATTACAGATCGTTACATTTATAAATATAAAAATCCACACAATTGAGTTTCTCACGCTGATTTTACCAAACTGATCTGCATGTTATTTTCTTATAATGCTCCAATCAGCCTCATGTATGCTTTTAGATTTCATTGATGTTCATTGGATTTCATGGAGAGGAGTTGGATGATTGTCTACCGTAGTTTTTATTTCTGCTGCATTACTTTGTTTATATATCAGTAATTGTAAGGACACGCTGTTATAACTATGCAGCTTGATGATAGGTTAGTTCGCTCTGATTATTTTATCCATATAGTTTTCTTTGTAAAGATCATTTTGATATTAAATATTATCGTTCCGTTGTGAGATCCTGTTGTGTTTGCTCTTCTCTTCCTTATTTTTTTTATTTTCTTCATTTTCTTTTACCCTAATGTTATGAATTTTCAGTACTTTGATGTTTGGCATGTGAATACTCTAGATAAATTAGTATTGATATTTGGAGGTTAAAAAAGTGTTCTTTACAAAATGGCTTCTTTTTCGTATAGTTAAGTTCTGAATCAGACTAAAAACATGTACTGGTTTTTTTTCCGTATGCAAACAACTCTCATATAATTACAATTAAAAGATGGATGCGTAGCATTACTTTAGAAAGGGAATACTTTTGCACAATCCCATTGTGGATCAAATTTCACATAAGTGATCTTAAACTGTGGGATACAGCGGCCTTATGCAGATTGGAAACGGTGGTTGGCAAACCAATCAAACTGGTCTACTTCACTGCACAACAAGAAAGAATGGATTATGCAAAAGTATTAGTGGAAATTAGCATTGATATAGAATATCCAGAAAATGTAGAAGCAAAATACTACAATGGTCACATTGTCAAAGTTCCTATCACATATGATTACAAACTTTGCTAGTCCACCTACTGCCAAGCTTTTGGACACTAAGATGATGAGTATAACTATAAGAGAAAAACTAAACCTCAATTCGTTCCAAAAACAAATGAGAAAGTGTAAGACAACTTACAAAGAGAACATCTGGTTCCAATGCTGAGAATGATAGGAATGCAGAAAAAGGAAAGAGGAAAATTGACTTACAAAAATCAAGTGTACCAAAAACAAGCAACTTGCAAAATAATGCTTTAATGTGTACTAAATGAGCAAGCATCTACAAGCACGGAAGGTCAATTTGCACTTGCTGAAACATGTAAGGAAGAAAGGGTTACCGAGGAGAATAACAGATACAAACAAACTGCACAATAAGCAAAAGATAAAGAAGATAAGAATACAAGTAATAATCTAGAGACTAATGCTTTAGGGATGATGGGTTACCTATTCCAGATGAGATGGTGAAGAATTTGAACCTTTCATTGATGAATTTCAGAAAGCTCTATTTGTTGAAAACATTGCAGCAAGCATAGAAGAAGAAGAAACAAATGCACCAGAAGAGACAAATGTTGACAACATAATGGAACAAAATGAAGAATACTTGCAAGAGGTAACACATCAGAATAAAGCAACAATTTCGGGTACAAAATTCAATAATGCTCCTCCTAAAAGGCAAACTAGGAGCACAACAAAATTTAAATGACATTGCTCACATGGAATGTAAGGGGGATGAATGATGAGGATAAAATGTCCTACATCATTCAATTTCTCCTTAAACACAAGCCAACCATTGCAGGTTTGCTTTGGAACTAAACTGTCAACCATCAAATTGTCACATTTCACTGATAAACTCCAAGATTCCTGGAACTATGTACATAATACTTTGAAACGATACAAAATATAGAATTCTCATCATATATGATAAGGATATCTAGAGTTTAACAGTTTTCAATAAGAGTGAACAATATATAACTTGTTTTGCTGCTAACCATGGAGGATTTTAGGTATATATCATAGTTCTATATGCAAGTAACCTATTTGCAAAAAGAGAAAACAAATAGGCCCTCATTGACAGAGGACTTAGAGAACATAGACACAGCCTAGATACTTTCTAGCGATTTCAATAATGTTCTTATTTTTAAAGAAAAGAAGGGTGGAAGGCAAGTACCTTTTTCACATATAAGTGCATCTCAAATTGCACATTTCAATGTGGATTAGTGGAAGCTACAGTATATGGTTTTTAATATGTTGAAGAAGAAAAGGCATTGCTACACATAGAAAAAGCACCGCTGAATGATAAAGTATTGACTACTTTCAACCAGTTGAAATCTATCGCACTACCTACAAACCAAAGTGATCACACTCCATTACTGACAATTTTCTACAATGAAATCGTCACTAAAGGGAGACAATTTAGATATGTCAACACATAGCATACTCAATTGGGATATAAAGATGCATTTGATAGGGGAATGCAACAAACAACTTGGGGTGGCGAAATATACAACCTCATATGCAAACTAAAAGCCACAAAGTTAGAACTGAAAAAGTGGAATCAAATCAGAGAAAGAACAAATGTCACAATCACCAAACTAGAGATAGAATTCAATGATTCGCTATTGCAGACTGATGAAGACCCTTCTGATGTACAAATATATGATTAAATGGCGGGCGAGAGCATGCAGTTACAAAATATGTTGAACATACAAGATAGAATTTGTATTTAGTTTGATGATTTCAGAAATCTTATTGAAGAAGAATAGATGTTTTTGATCTTTATTGATGCAACAGTATTGATATAAACTGATACAGTCATTTGTTGCTGAGAGTCAAGGCCAGCCCCAGGCAAGGCAAGCAAGACAGCCGCCTAGGGTAACCGACCCGACGGGGGCAACGACGTGGTGGTGATGATGGATTCATTCATTTATTTAGATAAAAGTGGGTTATATAATAACAAAAATTATTGACATTGTAGTGAGGTGGTTAGGTTGTTGTCATTTAAATCAAGCAACCAAAGTTTGAGTATGAGAAGCTACATATTTTTGTGGCAATTTTTTTAAGTTCGGCCTGGGGTAACTTGACCGGTTGTGCAGGGCCTGCTGAGAATTGGCTTTATATATACAATACAAAGAGTGATGGGCCTTATATTCTCAGCCCAATATTCTCATCCCAATGTAACAACAAATATAGAAGATGTGCTATATCTGGTTGCCGATACTTATTGCTTCATTTACTCCCCCCACAACCAGATACTAGGATTAGGGTTTCATTATCTTCCGCAAGTGATTTTGGTGTTCGGCAGAGCTGATTCATTTCTAAACCCCTTTTTCTTCTTCAAAACTATTACATCATGTTATTATGCTAAGATTGAGATCCAAACTGCTTTGCTTTACAGATCTGAAGTAAAAATGACAATAATGAGATGTTCTGTCTGTTACTGCTTCAATTCGACTTTGAGACTTTATCTGAATACCGATGCTACTATAGATCTGAAGTGAAGTGCAGAAAGATAGAACCTTTATTTCATTCTTCACTGATTGATTCAACCTTCAAGTCTTGTCTGAATCGATGAAAATTCTTTGCAGATAATGCCTTTGTAAGTATGTCTGCTCGTTGGTAAGTTGACGGCAAGTAATTTACTTGAAGTTTTCCTCTTTGTATCAACTCACGAACGAAATATAAGTCAATCTCTATATGCTTTGTCCTTGAGTGCATAATTGGATTAGCTGCCATGTAGACTGTACTTTGATTGTCGCACCACAATGTTGGTTTTATCTCTGTTTTGATGTTCATTCTGAAAGTAATGATTAAATCCAAGTGATTTCTGCGGCAGCACTAGCTATACTTCGGTATTCAGCCTCCGTGCTGGATCTGGAAATAGTTGCCTGCTTCTTTGAGCACCAAGAAATTGGGTTGTTGCCTAAGTATATATAGTAGTCTGTCACTGATTTTCTGTCATCAACATCTGTTGCCCAGTCTGCATCTGCATATGCTGTGATGCTTAGTTGTTTGCACTTCTTTAGTATAATACCATAATTTGTTGTGCCATTGAGATATCTGAGTATCCTTTTGACTGCTTTCCAGTGCTCTTCATGTGGTTCCTGCATGAATTGTGAAACTTTGTTAACACTGAAAGATATATCTAGTCTTGTTATGGTGGAATATTGTAGGGCTCCTACAATACTTCTATATTGTTTATATTTAATTTTGGTTCTCCTCTGTATTTGGATAGTTGTTGATGGCTGATTATTGGAGTAGGCTGAGATTTAGCACTATCCATTTTTTCTTTAATCACCAACTCCTTGATATACTTCTTTTGGCTTAAAAAGATTTTTGAATCTGACTTTTTCTTTACTTCTATTCCCAGGAAGTAATTTAGTTCCCCCAAATCCTTAATTAAGAATTGCTTATCAAGATACTATATGATGCCTTTAATTTCATTCTCATCATTACCTGTTATAATTAAATCATCGAGATATATCAGTATGTAAACGGTAAGATTGCTGTTAATTTTGATAAATAAGGAGTTGTCTGATTTGGTAGATTGATAGCCCAAATGAACTAATGCAGCTTTCAATTTATCAAACCATACTCTAAGAGATTGTTTTAATCCATATATGGCTTTGTTTAGCTTGCACACAAGATTTGTGCCTTGTTTGTATCCCTGTGGCTGCTCCATATAAATTTCTTCCTGCAAAACACCATTCAGAAATGCATTGTTAACATCTAACTGTCTCAAGTTCCAGCTATTATTTAAGGCAATTGTAAGAACTGTTCTGATGGTAGTTGGTTTCACCACTGGTGAGAAAGTCTCACTAAAATCAAACCCATATTCTTGTGTATACCCTTTGGCAACAAGCCTTGCTTTATGTCTGGACATTGTTCCATTTGGATTTCTTTTCACTTTATAAGTCCATTTGCATCCTATGATGTTTTTGTTGCTTGGTGGATGAACAAGACTCCATGTATTGTTTTTCATTAATGCCTGATGCTCTTCATCCATTGCTGCTTTCCAGTTTTTATCTTTAAATGCTTGTCAAATGTTTGTGGCTCTGTGATGCATACAGTTGCAGCATAAACCTTTGGTTTATAAATTCCACTCTTTGATCTGGTGAGCATATGATGGCCTATTTTGGTCTGTAGTTCAGCATCAGATGACTCTGAATTGCTGTCCTGATTTGCAGTATCATCTGGTTGATCTTCATATCTATTTTGATCTTCATTGCTTGATTCTACAAGTGACTGAGGATGTGTAGCAGGTTGACCAACTGCATTATGACCTGGTCCAGATGACATAGTGTGTTGTGATCCAGGGGCTCATGTTCTTTTCTCAGTTTCATCGGCATGCCATATGTGTGGCATTACTGGTATGTTTGGTATGGAAACCTTTGGATTATAAACTTTATGTGTAGTTCTAATACTTGCACTATAAAAAGAAAATATTCTCTCATTCAAAACTACATGTCTGCTTATAAATATTTTTCCTATTCCATCTAGACACTTGTATCATTTCTGTTCGATTGGATAACCTATAAATGTACATGGATGAGATCTAAAGTTTAATTTATGGCTGTTGTATGGTCTTAGGTAGGGAAACCACAAGCATTCAAAAGTTTTTAAATGTTGATAGTCTGGTTTGACACCTAAAAACTTTTCTAAAGGACTTATTCCATTCAGTACCTTGGTTGGATGTCTATTAATTAAGTAAACAGCAGTACTGAAGGAATCTGGCCAGAATTTTAAAGGTAATGATGCTTGTGCTAGTAAGGTCAGACCAGTCTCAACAATGTGCCTGTTTTTCTTTCAATCAGGCCATTTTGTTCAGATGTGTAGGGGCATGTGGTTCTATGAACTATACCATTATCTAGAAAATATTTACTAAGAGACTTGTATTCAGTACCCCCATCACTCTGAATGATCTTAGCTTTATGATTGGTCTGCCTTTCAACTTGAGTGATAAAATATGTAACAACATTATAAGTTTCTGTCTTGGATTTTAAAAAATATATCCAAGTATATCTTGTACATGCATCAACAAAGGATATATAGTACTTATACCCAAAATCTGAGCAGATAGGTGCTGAGACCCACAAATCTATTGAAATCAATTCAAGAGGTACTTTGTCTTCTGTTACAGAATCTGCAAAAGCTAATTTGTGGCTTTTTTCCATTTGGCAATAAGAACATATGTAAGGCCAAGTTATATAATCAAAGGAAATTTTATTTTCTTTAAGAACCTGTTTTACAACACTTGTACATTGATGACCTAATTTGCAGTGCCAAAGATCAAAACTATTTTTACTGGTTTCACATGAATCCAATTCATTATTATTACAATTGGTCATTCTTTGATTTGAACCTTTGCTATTAGTCAGGGTGAACTTGTATAGACCATTTACTGCATTGCCCTGCAAGAGTATTTCCTTAGTAAGTATATCTTTAACTAAGCAATAATTTGGGTAAAATTCAAAATAAACATTATTATCATGAGCAAATTGAGAGACACTCAAAAGATTTTTCTTAATACTGGGTACTCTTAACAGATTATTGAGATATAATCATCTTTCACCTTTGATATAGGCATTACCAGTGTGTGTGATCTTAATTGCTTTGCCATTTCCCATAATAATACATTGTTTACCTCTGTATTCTCTGCTGCCCAGATTTAAATTCTCTAAGTTGTTTGTTAAATGATTTGTTGCCCTTAAATCCGAATACCATGACTCTTCTTGAATGTGATCTGCTTTAGCAATTTCATCCAGATTTTGATTTATGTTTCCATAGGGTTGTTTGCCTGAATCTTGCTGCACTTGTGCCATGTTTGCACTGTAATTACCATTTCTCTGGTTGTTTGATCCCTGACCTGGCACATAGTTTGCATTAAACCTAAAGTAGCATTTTACAGCAGTGTGTCAACTTTTTCACATATCTGACATTTTTGCTTGTTATTGCCATTGAATCTTCCTCTGCCTCTTTCCCTGACAGTCTGACCTCCTCTCTGCAATTGTTGATCTTTTCTTCCATAGTTCTGGTTTCTGTTTTTACTATTTGAAGCATAGTTAATAGACATGTCTGTATCTGGGGGTTTCTTGTAGTCTAGCCTACCTTCATGAGCCAAGAGTATAGAATGGACATAATCAATAGAGGGCAGAGTTTCTTGTGATGCAATAACTGCCGCCACTGCCTCATATTCATCACTTAACCCACTCAATATTGCTAAAACATGTTCTTTATTGGACATCTTATGTCCTGCTGCCTCAAGTAGATCACAAGTATTCTTGATCTTGGAGAGATATTCTTTCATAGATTGACTGTCTTTCCTTATATTGTGTAACTGCCTTCTGTAATGCATTATTTTGGCTGCTGACTGTGTATTGAAGATTCTTTCTGCTGTAGTCCAAATTTCATTTGCTGTTTTGCACCCTATGACCTGTGGTAACAGCTTTACACTGATTGAAGAAAGCAACCAAGAACTTATTAAACTATCTTTCCTTTGAAATTTAACATATTCCTCATTACTCACTATTTTGTTTTCTTGATTAGTGATGAACTTGGGTGGAGTTGCTATCATGCCAAGAATATATCCACCAAGACCATATCCTTTGGCAGCAGTTTCGACTTGCACTTTCCAAAGAAAATAATTGTCATCTTCAAGTTGTGCAGTGATGAGATTGGAGTGTGGGCTAATTACAGTTTTGATCAAACTGTCAGTAACATCCATAGATTGTAGTGAAGTGCTAGTATCATTACCTGATGTTGCACTGCTTCCTTCAGCCATGAAGAAACTTCTTTAAAATAGAATTGAGAAAAATCAGAAAATGGGTTGTGAAGAAATCAAGAAATTCTTCCTTCAACAGGTATGTGGCAACTGAGCAATATGATGAGGCTTCTCTGATTGCTCCTGGTATGGCACTTACTTTTTTTTATTGATGATTTTCTGTTCTCTACCATGTCTGGATATCTGATTTTTCTTGATTCTTGAATCTGTTTCTATGAATATGCTGCAGCCGATTACAAATCTTAGCAAGGAAGTATATCCTTAAACAGATTGCTTACCCAAGTGATGATAAAAATGATTCTGATGGATAAAATGATCCAAATGATGAGATTTCTCTGATGGATCAGTTCTTGTATAAAAGCTGTTAAGCCTATAGATGATTATGTCCTACTCTGATACCAAGATAGAATTTGTATTTAGTTTGATGATTTCAGAAATCTTATTGAAGAAGAATAGATGTTTTTGATCTTTATTGATGCAACAGTATTGATATAAACTGATACATTCATTTGTTGGTGAGAGTTGGCTTTATATATACAATACAAAGAGTGATGGGCCTTATATTCTCAGCCAATGTAACAACAAATATAGAAGATGTGTTATATCTGGTTGCCGATACTTATTGCTTCGTTTACTTTATACTAATTGTAAGAACCATGCAATAGTTGATTGGCATATGCATGGAGACCGAAACTTAAGATTTTTTATATGCCAAAATGTCAATGAGAAAATATAGGAACAACATAAAGTACTGTTAAGTCAAGATGGAGGATATATATATATATATATATATATTTATATATATATATATATATATGATAATATACAAACTAAGGATGAACTTTAGATATTATACTAATGTGTATAATGCAACAGATATAAGAAGATTATGAGATAGCCTTTTAAACTACAGAATGAAGATTAATACAAGAGGAAGAGAATTCTTATCTCAAGTTGTTATAAAGTAAGAAATTAAAGTGGCAAATTTTCCACTAAATTCAAATCCCATGGGCCTGATGGATTCACAGCAAAGTTCTTTAAGTTTCACCGGCCTGAATACAAAGAGATATTACAGTAGCAGTAAAAGTAGGGCTCACAATGGATACTCTAAAAATATGAAATCCGTTCATATCCGCGTCCGAAAAGCATATAAATATTCGATATCTGTAAAAACGGATGCGGATGAGGATGCGAAGACATCCGCATTTTATTCCTCCGATTTTTGTCAAGATTATAGTTCAAATTATGTGTATTTTAGTGCAATGAAAAATATTCATTTATTATTTTATTAAGTTAGTAGTTTATATTATATGCACTTAATGCATATGAACTGCTCGAAACTATTTATTATCATCATATTTGTTTATTTTTAGCACTTTTATAATCAATGAGATTGAAAAATATTTATGTTAAACAAAAAATTTCTATTTATAATTCTTGATTTATTGGTCGTTAACGGATAGGATAATTATCTGATATCTGTCTGTATCCATGGATGCAGATATCTGATATCAGAAAATGATTTCGGATGCGGATGCGGATAATGCCACTATCCGCATCCGAAAAAATCTGTTGACCAGTCCAAGTAAAAGAAGTGTTTCAAACTGGGAAAACTCCTAAGGGGCTAAATCACACTTTCATCGGTGCCAAAAAAAGATAAGCCTACTTATATCACTGATTATAGACCTATAGCATGTTACAATGTATTATATAAAATTATCTCATGAATAATTTGTTTTAGGAATAAATGGTTTTTAAAACATTTAATATCAAATGCTCAATCTACTTTTATTCCAAGTACATCAATATCAGAAAATAATTTATTTGCACATGAACTAATAAAAGACCGGAAAAAAGATGTGAAAAAGTTTTGTGTCAAAATCGATCTATAAAAGGCATATGACAGAGGAAACAGGGAATTCATTGGCCTAATGCTTGAAAAAAATGCAATTTCGTGGAAATTTAATAAACTTGATATATGACTGCATATTAACCCTAACATTTTACTTATTACTAAATGGGCTGCTCAATGGATACGTTTCAACAAACAGAGGATTGAGACAAGGAGACCCACTGTTCTGCTATCTTTTTCTATGTTGCAATGGAATATATCCTATTACTATTAGAGAGTGTAGTTGGAAAGGAAGAAATTACACCTATATCTAAAGTGCAACCTATAATTTCTCACATACTCTATGCAGATGACCTCATGCTGTTTGCTGGTGCAGACATTAAAAGTATTACAAGTTACAACATTGAAAATTGCTCTTGACTAACTAAACGAAGCTGATAGGTTTACAAATTAACTATTTGAATTCTACTGTGTACTTTAGCTAATACTCCGCAAACAAAGCAGAAATTTTAAATATATTGGAATTAGTATAAGGAAGACTACTTATGAGATATTTAGGGGTGCCACTTTCTAACAACCATCTTCACTATTCAGACTGCATATAATTGTTCTAGAAAATATCGAGCGAAGTTGACAAATGAGATTTCAAATAGTTATCAAAGGCAGGTAGAGCAGAAATGATAAATGGTGTTATAGTTCCTATGGTGCAAATTGTTTACCTATATATCAGATTCCTACTGCTGCTTTGAAGAAGATAGATAAAATCAGTGCTGACATTTTACAGGAGGGAAGAAAACTGTAACACCCGTAATTTGACATTAGTTATTCAATTAGTTAGTTAATTGATTAGGCTTCAAAAGTGAAATTTGTGCCCATGATGAAATTTCACCACGAAACTTGCAACATTGTGTTCGTGGCGAAATTCTTAGCAACTTTCATATTTTGAGTTTTATGATTAGAGTTAGGTTACGGATGAAAAATGAATTTGGAACGAAACTAATTAAATGATAAAAGTTAATGTTTTTATATTAATTGCCTAGGCCCATAGACCATCCTATTATTGGAGATGGTCGACCCTCAGGGGTCCACCGGTGACCCAAAGGTGGTCGACTGGTGGCAACCTGGCGGCTACAACAACCCTAGGCCGCAACGGTCCATATTTGATGTTTTAAATCGAATAGTTCTGATTGATTTTAGCATCTACAAATGCAGTCTAGCTCTCCCTTCTCTTCTTATATTTTTATGGAGCAATAGTGAAGCACGGTCATTTCTTCTTCTCCACTTTCTTTTTAAATTACAAAGATAAGATATTTGTATCTATATTCATACAAATCGGAGAAGAGTAGAAATATAATAAAAATGAGAAGAGAAGAGAATCAACCATATGCATATTTGAGGTAATTTATATATTTAAACATATTTGTATATATTTTCTCTCCCTATCCTAAATCTCTTCTCAGATCTGTAATTTTAATTTATGTATATACCCTTTTATATATATCTCTTAGATTCAAAAGGATGGGAGATGATTCAAAGATTCCACTTCAGATCTGGAGATTAAGATCGCTTTCAAAAGGCGAGTGAGAAATTTTGTAGATTGTTATAATGTGAAAATATTCCAACTGGTGTTTATTTGATTTTTTATGCCTAATTGGATAATTGTATATGAGTTGTAGGAAAGGAATTGAATATAATCTGAATATCATAAATATTGCCTACATACTCTTGTTTATAAATTGATTTAGAATTGTTTACAACATGATTTGTAAATCAGTCCCAAAAGTATGAATTGAGAATACTGATTTGAATGAAATTTATTTCAGATCTGAAATAGGTTTTATAGTAGTTACAGATTTGGATTATTACACTAATCTTGTTGGAATGTAAACTTTACTATGTTTTGATTGTTGGAATTTAGATCCGCTTAATATTTGTAAATTAGTTTAATTTCTTTCCCTTTTAGAAAAATACGGCATTTGATCTAACCAGGAATATATGCAAATTGAAAGAGAAAGAGATGTGTAACAAATGAATTCATTATAGTTTACACTGTCTATTCCCGTAATAAGAAAAATGATTATTCCTTGTAATTTTAAATTATGTAATCTTTCAAAATTAAACCTTTTGTTTTAGACTAATTTATGAAAATTATAGCGGATAATTTTTTTAGATATGATTCCAACAATTTAGCATGGAAAAGAATATTCTAATGAAGATGTATAACTAGAACATATTTGATAAAAGTAAATGTTTGTACATAATTTACTGCACTTATAATAATTAAATTAAAAGCTAATAATGATGCTTGCACACAATATTCGAGCTTAGGATAATTAATTAATGGAAAAATAAGTTAAAAGATTTTAATTCCAATAAATGGTAATAAATATGGTAGCTGCAATAATTTGATAGGTTAATGGATTAGTGAGACTGATAAAAACGAAATAGAAATAAAAAGTTACTAATTTGAAATTAGTAATCATACATAAATGTCTTAGGAAATGTCCGTTAGGATTTTATGGACAAATTGACATTTATAAGCATTAAACGGGAATTTATGGATCGATAAATATTTAAGATAAATCTTATTGCCTTGAATAAAAAGGGAATTAGTAAACTAAGTTTAATGTCTACCTAAGATAATATAAGTAAAGACTTAGGATGGTTAATTGAACTTGGTGTGTTGGTGATGCACGATCAGTAGAGTCAGTCGATGGAAGACTGCCCTTCATTTTGAGGCTATCAACGGTCGAACGTACTTACTACTAATGTGAGATATCACTAATCCTAAGACTCGTAATGACATTAGAGAGTAGACTTGCTTTCTTAATTGGAAAGTATTAAATGGTCCAAATTTGAATCTAGACGCGGTGATGGATATCCCCATAAGGATTCGCTTATGATTTGAGATATTAAGTGGGTGAAGGGTTCGCCTCTCTTCTAAATAGAATATTAAGTAACCTAGTGGGATTTCAAATAAATAAATAAGGATGTCTCTAAAAAGGGTTTACTTCAGTATTGAGGTCTTAAGTGGCTGAAGGGTCCGCCTCTCTACCGAAAGAAGTAACATAATGAGATTCCATATTTATAATTAAGAGTGATAGTAGATATCTCAGGAAAGGTTCGCTTCAGAGTTGGGATCTTAAATGACTATAGGATCATCCTCTTTCCTACAAAAAAATTATTAAATAGCCTAATGCGATTTCCAAGCAATGACAGCTAGATAGTACCATTAAGGAGCACGCTTCTGGAAATATATCTTAAATGATGGTGTATACCTTAATTAAGATCTTAAATGACCAGAGTCTTTCTATTTTCCACTTGGAAGTATTATGTGGCTTGGGTATAGTCTCTCACATTGCTAAATTTGTAATAACGATAGTGCCATTTTAGGAGCACGCCTTGGGGATAGGTCTTAAATGATGGGGTCTGCCTTAGTTAAGGTCTTAAATTACCAGAGTATGCTTATTTTCCAATAAAAGATATTAAGTGGCATGGGTATTGTTTATTACATGGCTATGATTTTATCGGCGATAGATGTAGTAATAGTTGGACATTAAATGTCAAAAGTCTTAAATAGTGGTTAGAGGTCTTGTAGCTAGGACCCACCAACCATTGACAATATTGTTAGGAAACCGCTTTAAGAATAGGTCTTAAATGACGGGCCTACTTGGATTAAGGTCTTAAGTGACGGGGTCTACCTGAATTAAAGTATAATAGAAGCCCGCTTCATATTTAAAAGTACCAAAT
Organism: Allium cepa; assembly: GCA_030765085.1. Lineage (NCBI taxonomy): Eukaryota > Viridiplantae > Streptophyta > Magnoliopsida > Asparagales > Amaryllidaceae > Allium > Allium cepa. The sequence continues at coordinate 558,551,066 of CM060941.1, read as the reverse complement.
GGCTAATGAGTTTGAAGTATTGGGTGGTTGATAAGACTTCATTAGTATTTTGTACCATGAAAAGGGGTAGGTAAGTAATCGTATGTGCAGTTCAAGGTAAGATTAGAATTGCTAACCTTAATGGACATAATAATTAAATGAAAACCAATCGATATAAGTTTATATTATCGACAATTTATATTTTTCTAGTCACCAAAACGTTGTTCTAACCTCCTCCTCATTACAACTCATAGGATAGAATTTAGAGGAATAGGCCACTGGAGCTGGACGTGCTTTGTTGTTGGAGAAGTTCTCTTTCTCTCCTACTCGATGCTGATGTGACAAACTGCTATCCGGTGAATACCATTAGTTCCAAGGTAGTAGTCGTCAGTATTTTTATCCTATTATTATTTCCACTGCGAGTTTAGATTCTGTCAATTTCTGATAATACTCATGCTTATTTGAAGGTACAAAATCCAACAATCTATGCTTTAATGGACTTGGGTTTCGATTTTTGTCGAAATTTAGGCCCATTAAGGTATAGGTTTTTACATCTGGTATAAGAGTCTGGCTTAGTTGATCAGAGGTATTAGGATAAATTGAGAGATCGTATTTGTAATATTATATTTTTACTTTAGATTCTAAGGGTTCTGACTATAGAAGTAGTTGTAGTTCCACTCAGAAGGAACGGGAAAAACAACTATGGGTTGGAAATAGCTTAGAGATAAGATTTTCACGCCGACACTGAAGTACTCCATGGAGTACTGGCGATACGTAAAGCGCAGCTGATGAAGAGCATGAGTGTGACATATGGATGAATCCCAGAACTGGAGGTGTCCGACTTAACGATTAAGATTCTAGCTACATTGTGATTTTGGAGTTGAATTCCAATCGGAGGCATACATATATTCCAATTGGACAGAAATTTAGAATCTATGTCACAATTGTTCGGGAGAAAGTTTTTACTAGGGTGCATTCATTGGTCACCTCTTAGATAACAAACTAGATTTTTATTTGAATAATTAATGTCAATTTCTTAGTCTAAAACCTATGTGAGAATTTTTATAACGTATACTTTGAAAATGGCTTAGATTTTGGAAAAAGATTGACCAAACGATTTCTGTTCCCAAAGATTTATTTTGGAAATTTTATTTTGGGAAAGTTTTAAATTTTAATTTTCAAAGAAACACTATACCATTAAGTTTGTCGTGTTAATAAATTATTAGTTTATAAAAGGTTAATTCTTTAAATCCTTAAATAGTTGTATGTATGTATGTATCAGTAAAGGCTCGATATTGATTTTTGGAAAGAAAATAGTTTTCCAATTTGGTAATTTTGTATTTTAAAAAGAAGATTTTTGGAAACCCTGAAATATATATATATATATATATATATATATGAGTTTGATTTTTAAGGGAAGTTTGAAACAAGTATAAAGGAGCATATAATTAGCTCAGCGATTCTTCGATTTATAAAATCAAGGTTTTTAGATTTTCTCCCTTTAAAGCATGGCTAAAATAAGAATGACGTCAAATTTTATTGGGGCATGTAACTTGAAGTGTTGTTGTACCCACCAGCTATTGGAAGAAATATTTTCGTACGAAGTACATGAGAGATGGAAACTGGAATATTTTTGGGTATTGTTGTTGGGCGCAATAGTTTTGTTGAGACTAATTAATGTGAATTGCTGGGGTATGGTTCGGACTAGGTGGTAGGCTTTGACACTGCCATGATGAGGACAGGAATATTTCGATTGTGTATAAACGAAGGAGACAATGTGATACGATTATTATTATTTAATCCGATCCTGATTGGGTTTAGGTTCAAATAACGCCCAAAGCCCGCTTAGCGGTTAACCACTTAGTGGTAAACCTAGAGTGGTCTATCGATTAACAAGTTTTAGCACAACTTGAACCTGAAATGGGACTATTAAAGTCGAATCCAATCTTTATCCTTCTCTTCATCTAAGTATTAGCCTCACTCTTTCATTCCTCCCTAAGGCGATGCCCTTTTTCCCTAGGTGTAGCAGCATCGCCTCCCCTCGTGTTGATTTTGCACATTAGATCTCGCACCACAACCACTCTAGATCTAAACTTTATTTTCTCTCTCTCACCATCTCTTAGTCCAAGACACCATTCCACACTGTCTGTTTTTCCCCGCACCATTATGGTCTCAACCATAAAGAGATCACTTGGCTGGATCGAATGAGCAAAAGGTTTCACTGCTTTTGGACTGGAGTTATTCGTCACGGTAGGATTTGCACCGATCCTTTGCTTCGAGACCTTTGATTCGTTCGGAGGTGAAGGATGTTATCCATTCTGCATCTGCCTTTTCTATGTTCTATTGTCGTGGAATTCGATGGAGGCAACAATTTGATTCGTTTGGAGGTGAAGGATGTCTTGATTTAGCTGGCTAATGATGATCTTGTTGAGATTTCATAGGCCTCCGGTGCGGTCTTGGATGATTTTGAAGTGATTGACTCAAATATTTTGTAGTAGATTTTTTCCCAAGATGTCAGATGGAAGACAGATAATCTACGTCTAACTATCTATCTGATTATGTGCATTATTCGGCACAACCTCGTCCCTAAGATGGAAAGTTATGACTGGATTTATCCTATGGTGCGGAAGACCACCTATGCTAGTATTGGTGGCATCTCCATCAATTGGACAATCACCCTTTTGATTCAATTTGTTGATCATGAAATCGCACCCCACAAAGTCACTTTTCATATTTTCACTATCCATTCTCATCTTTGGGTAATATAGGTGAACCTCCATGGAGAGGTAGTTTAGTATAAGGTTTCTTTTGCCGTCATTAGATCATTCCTTAAAAAGATGGCAATTTCGAAACCGTCAGTAACAACAGTAGTGCCAATGGTACAAGATTGGATGTATAGCCACCATGCTACGATCATTCAAGGGTCGAAGTAATGGACCAAGCTCCAGCTGCAGAGCAAGGTATCTCATAGTTGGAAGGCATTATTTTAAGGGTTATGATACTGTTGTCTTTTCCCTTCCAGCATTTGTTATTTTCTTTTAGATTGTAAAACTGTTAGTTATCTCTTTTAAAAGGAACACACGATATTATGAGATTCTATTCATTTTCTATGTTATTATTTCTGGATATGCGAACCACACCCATATATGCATAGTAAATAAGTAGTATAAATATGGGAGTATCGTAAAGACACTTAACTAACAAAAAATGCAATATAAGACTTGAAGTTTAAAATAGTTGGAAGTTTTAACGAAGGACATGATAAAGTTGTTTCGTTATCATGGATCATTTCTCATGTTCCTTAAAAGCTAATTTTTTTGAATAATAGATGCGTTGAAATTTCTAAATAAGATGTCAAATTTTTTGTTAAGGTTAGTAGTAGAATTATAGAATTTGGTTTATTCGTTTAGCGCATAATCGACTTCCGACTACGCTCAAATTGTGGCTTGATTTATCAAAAAAAATTGAAGGAAAAATATTATGAAAAACTTTCTTTGATTTGGAAAGTTCCCTTTTGAAAAAAAATTAGGAAATTTTTTTGTGTTTTACTTATTTTTAACTCTTAAATTATTTTAAGAGTTTTTGTTCAAAAAATTTCAAAGGAAAATGTACGTCAAAATTTTTTTGAATTTTATTTTTCAAATGACATAGAAATTTAAAAGGTGAGAAAGATTTATGAAAACTTTGATTTTGACAGCTATATGTTAGGCGCAGGAAAAGCAAACAGAGTTAAAATTTGCTTATTTAGCGGTGCATTAGGGTCAATGATGCGATAAATGTAAGTGATAACAAGGGAAAATATGTTTTAGCCTTGAAATTTCTACTTTCATGCCTTGTCGACGTGCACAAGTCTATTTTTAGATTGATTCTGTTTTGAAGCCCAAAAATATACCTCCTTCTGTGTTTTTTGTATGGAAAATTTAGGGTGAATCTGGGGCAGTGAGAAAATTTCTACTGTACTACGGAAAGGAAGATTATAGTGTGGTAAGAATGCCTAAATTCCTTTTTCCAACATAGGAGTATGGAGTTTTGTTACAAAGAATTTTAAAAAAGCAGCATGCATGTAGAACAGCCAGTATATATTTAGGTTGTTTGCATCATGTTTTCAAAAATATTTTAAAAGAAATGCATTTATATAGAGGATTCGATTTACAACCTGCAACAACCTTGGTTTGGAGATTACCTATCAATACTAAATTATAATGGTAATTATAATTTAATATTGTAAATTAAATTAAAATTGGAGAAATTAAATTGTTTATTTGGAATAAAAAAAATTGGAATTAAGTTGTGAAAATGAAGCATTGAACTTTTTTTAGAGTGATAATAAATGGAATATGGGCTTTAAATAAAGAAAATGATTTTATTTTAGAGAAAATGCAATAATTATATTAATTATTGTCCAATCGCTTCTTTTAATAGTTTTTCAAAGAAGTATTTGATTATTTTAAGGAGTTTTATTTAAATAAAAAAGTGGAAATTGGTTTAAAAATATGTTTTGACTATAAATTAAGTTTGGAAATGGTTTGAGATATTTTGCTAAGTGAGAAAAGCATTTTGTTAAATTTTAAAAGTAAAAAATATAGACTTTTGCATTTTATTGCGAAAATAGTGCATTTTTGTAAAATATGAGATTTTAATAATAATAATGTTTAAAAAAAATATAAATTAATCTTTTTGTATGATAGAAAATGTTATATTTTATACGTGTACAAATTTTCACATTTTTCTTGTGTAAAACTTGAGAGAAATGCATTTTTATTTATGTGTATATGTGATATGTACACATTAGTTTGTTAAGTGTTGATTTAACCTTAAGTCGTCTTATTTTCTTTTTATTTTGCGTCCAATTCAGCCCATATTTACTTAGTCTGGTTAGAAAATGTAACATTCCGCCTTTTTGTGCGCTTTAAACTGACGATAAACCACACATGTCAGACTTAAACCATATAGAAGGGCGGATTGTTACTGGGGGTGAATAAGAAAAAGCAGAGAAAGAAAAAACAAAACCGAATCTCACAGCGTAATGACAAAATATAATAATCAAATAGCAGTTCTGAAGCTGTTTTACAAAACATTTGATTATAGTTATACAACACATATCAGAGTTACACATACCAGAGAATAATAAATATTGCATCAGAACAGTATGAATGTAGTGGAATAATATAATAAATAATAGTAATACAATCTTCGTCTTCATCATCCAGAAATAAAGTCTTTGAATCCTGAAATGCTCAAACTGACCTAGGCAAATTGAAATGACAAAACACTCGAGTTAGAACTAAAAGATCTTATGTAATTTAAATCAACAGTAAATAAAATGAGTGGAATAGCGTCAGACATGTTTACGGGATTTGACATCTCTTATCCAGTGTCTAACGTGAGTGCAGTAACTTAAGAGATGCTTGAGATTCACATCTCCTAAGGATTCGGTAAACTATTTACTATGTAGTAATATTTCGCTATTATAATAATGTCTATAGTAAAATAAACTTACATTTAAATAGCATTAAGGGGTTACCCATATAGCCCTTAATACATAATAGTGCCAATAGTATATACAGTACCATAATACCTCTTGATCGGGAGGCTTCCAAAGGATACTCCATAGGTACGACACAAATCAAACTCATACAATGCGCGCTAGGGTAGGTGACACGACACACAAGGCAATGCCAGGGTAGATATACCAATTACGCATCCGGCTGGTGGTAACGCGTAGCAGCTACTATCGTCAACCTCAAGCCACACCTCCAAAATCAAAAATCAAAAGTGGCCACCAAATCAATCAAAAGTCTGGATATAATATCGAAGGAGTGTGTCCGATAAGAGGGACTATCTCCTTGGCCCGAGAATCGCTCCTGTTTTAGCCACTTTATGCCAACTCACGGGAGTCGGGTCCATGTATATACCTTAATAGAACGTCGCCACCATCCTACTTCATTCCGGAATCTACACCTCGTACACGGTTGTTAAAGTGGTTTTCAAAGTTGGCAGAGAGTATGACAACTTCCGATCCCGGTCTCTTTAACAACCAAACGTTATTATAACACCGCAGTCATTTTCAAAATAGTTTATACTTTAAAACCAAATATCATTGCCCTTTCAAAAACCAAATCAATACGATATCATTTTCGTTTCAAATATATCCTTTTCTAAAATCATAACACTTTTAAAATTATAACATTTCAAAATCAAACACTTGAAATATAATACTTTTAAGTTATAATACCTTGAAACTCATAACTTTGAAACATAGCTTCCATCCTTTGAATTGTTTAAATATTTAAAATACTTTACATAATAAAATAGCTTCTTTAATTTCACAAATCAAATCCAACACAACTTGAATTTCTACATTTTATATTTAACAAAATCCCAAATCATAAATGTCAATTCAATTCAGTTTCCAAATAAACTATTCCAAATTTATTGATTTCAAAACAGATTTGGTCCTCAGAATAAACCATTTCAAACTCAATATATTTCAAACTTTAAGTATTCAACAATTTCAAAACTAAGTTCGGTAATTACGATTCAACAATTCACTTTTCTATTATTTAGTTTGAAATATTTTACATAATAAATCCATTATCATCCGATTAAAACTCAAATTACAAATAACTAAATATTTCCTTCGATTTATTTATACTTGAAATATTCATTTAATTCACCCTAAATCAAAATCAAGTTATAAAATCGTACCTTTAAAATTTCAAAATTAATAAATTTCACATCAACTTATTTGAGTTTAATTCTTAAATAATTTCAATTTCAATGGATTTTCAATTTATCTTCCAACCTTAATTTATTTGAATCATTATAAACTCTATATTAAAATATAATTTATACAAATACTTAACCCTATTATCTTCAATAAAAATCAAACTTATTATTCATCTTATTCTATATTAAAACAAATTATACATAGCTTAAAATCAAGGATAAAATAACATTTATATAATATCTAAAATCAATATTTATATAAAACCATATATTTCTTTACAAAATTATAGAAATCATTTTAAAATATTTTTATATATATAGACCACGGTGTCTGCATATAATTTTCTATCCTATGGTCAAGTGATATGGATATTTATCATTTCAATCGGTAATTTAAAATATAAATACGGTTATATATCATTTCAAACCGCAATCTCGAATGAAATAAAAATCCATAACAACTTGCAGTTTATAACAATATAAAATACAGCATCCATTTATCCAATATCAATCATCAACCATTTATCACAATCATCATCCAATTCAATCAATAACTTCAATATAGAACAGAAAATAAATAACTGGTATTTACTGGCAGTTTATATTTAGAAATAAATTAAATAACAATTTAACTGGAAGTTTATATGCAATAATAAATTAAATAACAATTTAACTCAAATAAATTCAATTTAACCGAGATGATGATTAAAATATGCCAAACCGTCATAAATAAATTTCTAATCACATCATAAATCAGTTTAATAAACATAAGAAATTTTAGAAATTGTGAGTGGGTTAAAACACTCACCTTTTGAATTTAAATTGAATTTAAATCCAATTTAAACCCAAAATTCAAACAGCCTCAGAATTCGTCCAAAATAGCGTTAAAATATCCGGAATTTCAATACGATCCCAAGCAAGAAACAGCGCGTGAATTGGACCTCATATGTGAAAGTTATACGTGTTAGAACATTTGAAAAATTAAAATTGAAATAAATAAATAAAATAAAAACAACAACTCACATACTTACACGTCGGCCCCCTTCAAACGAAACCCTAGCAGCACCCAGGCATCATTTGTTCGCATCGAAATCACCCTGCCGCCGCATCTGGAACGTCATCGTCCAACGCCTTGCCATCGCGGTCCAACCCACGTGTCGCGCCACTATCCCAAGACCTCCGAAACGTCGCCGATCGAAACAAGAAAGCCCAGCCGACGCCGATTAATAGATGACCTAATCAAATTATAGGGGATGATCTACCATTGAAACAACGAACAAGGCATGCCGATGACATCCCTTCGGTCCCCTCTACACATCGGTATAATTGAATTGACGATCCAACGACGTTCACTGGAACGTGATGAACGACCGATAATTGTTCTTCGATTTCTGGCCAAACAGTGATCCAAATTGAAAAATGAATTATAGATCTGAGATGTGCTCGTCGAGAGCTTCAGATCGATATAAAATTTGATAGTATTTGAGGAGTTTGAAATTTTGGCTTTGAATTTGATATGAAATTGCAATTGGAAATTTTTATTTTGTCTGCCATTGGAAATGAAGAGGAGCAACTGGAATTGTATGTAAGAAATGAGGAATAGAAAGGTTGCTAGGGTTTATAACAGGACATATATAGGTAGAGCTGAGAAATAGAGGAACGGATGTGATTGGTTTAGGCCGTTAAACGGTAAACGGCCCGAAAAGCCTGTTCTAACCCCGGAATGAAATTTGGTCAACTCATATATCAAAATAGATATTTTTAAATATTTTAAAATAAATGGAACAGGTTTCATGTCCAAATTCCATCGTATGAAGAAGTTATGCTAAAATCAACTTATTTCAAATTGATTTCAATTAATTGATTTCTAGGCGTTTCGAGCCCGTACGATCAAAAGACAAGCCCGATCATTAAGAAACTTGAAATCCTATAATAATTCATTGTTACGGATCCGAGGAAACTGGTTTCATCGAAATCCGAGTCCGTGGCCAAAATGGCTATTTTTCGGTTGATTAAATAAATTAATAATTGATTAATTAAATCAATTTTTCAATTTCAGCTATATAATTAACAAATTTCATCATTTTTAAATTTCTTAATCATTTACACTAATTTAAATAAATTTAGACATCGATTTAGAGTTGATTAATTTATCAATTTCAATGTTAGCCTTAATTTCATTAAATTTCGTTTAATTGCAATTAATCCAACTATTAAGTTTAAATTCCAATAAATTAATAAATCTTGATATCCATTATTTTCATTCAACCAATTGTCATATTATGAATAGAATTGACTTATTTCCAATTATTTTCTTAATTTACACTAACATAACATTGAATTGAGATTCATTGCAATTGATTATAAATTTTGATTAAATGGACTAAATAAATGATTAACTTATAATAATTGTTATCATTAACTCTCAATCACATTTTTATAAGTTAATCATTCCCAAAACAATGTTATAATTTCTTACTAAACATTGATTTTATTCAGTTACCATTCAATATATATATATTAATTCATTAATTAATTCAATATTTACGTTTGTTTTCTTATATTCGATTTATAGCCTAGTATAACATTTACATTAATTTCAATAATTGTAACTTCATTCAAATAGTTAATATTTAACTTAGATTAGCATTATTACATCTCATTTAAGTTATTATTTCATTAATGAATCACAAATTTTTGTTTTTCCAATATTAGATGACAACCATTTAATAAAATTAACAATTAAATTATCAAAATTTTATGGGTCGTTACACTCTCCCACACTCAAAACTTTTCGTCCCCGAAAAGGAAAAACGAAGGAAAGAATTGAGTAAACAATATCTTATTCAAAAATATTAACTTTATAAACAAATAAATTTTCAAAATTAAATAATTTAAATAAAATATACCAATTCATAACCATTAAATCTTTCTATACTCAAATTAATAAAGTTTGAAAAACATTTTGTCAAAAATTCTCTAAGTCCAAAATTTACGGAAAATTTCGGCAGAGTCTCCTTTGTACGTGGAGGCTCGGAAGAAAATATAATATCAAATATAACAATATATATCACAATATAATACATCCCAACAACGGGAAAAACAATATAATATCACTAGAAAACCGTAATCCGATAACGTACCTATTTGTCGGGCAAACAACGTTTAATTATGAAACGAAAAGCAGTAGCAATTGCTTCCATAACCTATATTTCACTTATATAATCCAAAACGAGTTAATAATTATATAAAATGAAACATTTAAAGTTGTTTTCAACTACTAACAGACAAGTCAATATAAAACAACGACAATCAATTGCAACCAACATACAATCATTATATACAATCAACACAAATCAATTTGTTCATCCACATCAACCAAAACAAGTAGTTAGTTTAGGCTTAGACACTTTTAAATTGTATAGAATGACAAATAAATTATTAAGTATACAATTTACTTAACAGTCTTAGATAAAACTGAATAGATTATTCATGCACCCAAACAATTTTAAAGTATCATTGCCTAAACAACCATAAACCAAACAACAAATTCAAATAATAGATCAAGTTCATTCTTATTAATTTCATTTCATGCATTTGTTGTTTGATTTCCTTTTCATCCGTATAATGATTTATCGTTTTAGTTTACATTTATTTCTTGCAAATTTCATTTCCATCCACTGATTCAGTGTTTATTTCACTTATTTGCACTTATACTTACATAAATTCATTTTTATTTATTCATGTCATATAAATTTATTTATTTTTGCATTACATTCATTCATTTATCAATTTCATTTATTTTCATTCATTTACCCATAGTATTCATGTTTAATTCAGTTACTTGGCATATCAATTTTATTATAGTAACATTTAAATTGTAACTTAAGTTTATAACTCTATAACATCAATACTTATTTATTAAAGAGTTTCATTGAATACTTTCATTATTTCAAATTTTAGTCGTATAATATCCTATTACATTTTCTTATTAAACATTACAACTTTTACTATTTGGTAAGTTATATATATATATATGCATTAAGAATGCAATTGGAAGTTATACAAGTTTTCTTATTTCTTTAATTAATTTAATGTTCAATAATCATATCTTTTGCTTTTTATAGATTATAAATTTCAACTTCCTTTTTATTTCATTTATAACCTACCATTTAATCTCTTATTTTAATTAAAGGTTGCAATTATTAATTAGTTACATTCCATTTCACTATAATAATTGAAACTATTAATTAACGGAAACTTAAGAACTAAATACCGGGTTAAATTTCAAATCATTTTAAAATAATAGATAAATGTATACACTTACAATTTATATATCCAATTATACTTAAAACAATTTGAAATTTACATTTGTTTATCCAAATAAATCTGCAGTAAAACTGCCATAGTGGCCTTCCCACATTGAAACTCCAAAATGAATGTCGATGATGCATTCACTCACCAACGAAATTATTTTCCAACGACAGAGAGGGAAGCACATAAGTTATTTCTTTCCAAATATTCTTTAAAACAATTCTTTCAAATTATATTGAAATATTTATATCGAAAAATACTTCTAATAATTTTATTATTATATTCCAAAAATCATTCGAAAGAAATTTTCAAAAGCCCCGGAACTTAGGTTTTAAATCTCCAATTTTACTTTAGTTTTATTTGTAAATTTTATTTTACAACCAATATTTATAAAATTCACTACTTACCAACAAATATATTGCAACCAAATATATATCTTATTTATAAAAAAATTATTTTTTATGTATAGAAAATATAATAGGCAAAATTATTTCATTCACCTATATTCAAAACAGATATTGTGTCGGTCTGTCCTATTAAGTGTTTAGAAATCCCTATCGATGTCATAACATCCTATGCACCGACCAGAATTTATAAATACAAAACGAAACAAATTAACACAATATAAAAACTTTTATAATACTAACAAATACGCTTTCTCATGTATATACACTCAGCGACTCATCATAGGGTATTACTATCCTATTAATAAAGAGTTTGACCCCACAAAGCTAAGGTTTTCACTAAACCAAAGCTCTGATACCAGATGTAACATCCCGCCTTTTGTACGTTTTAAATCGACGATAAACAACACACGTCAGACTTAAACCATATAGAGGGGCGGATTGTTATTGTGGTGAATAAGAAAAGGAAGAGAAAGAAAAAACAAAACAGAATCTCACAGCGGAATGACAAAATATAATAATCAAATAACAGTTCATGAAGTCGTTTTACAAAACATTTGATTATACTTATACAACACATATCAGAGTTACACATGCCAAAGAATAATAAATAATGCAGCGGAACAGTATGAATGTAGTGGAATAATATAATAAATAATAGTAATAAAATCTTCGTCTTCATCCTCCAGAAATAAAGTCTTCGAATCCTGAAATGCTCAGACTAACCCGAGCGAATTAAAAAGACAAAACACTCGAGTCATAGCTAAAAGATCTTATGTAAGTTAAATCTGTAGGATCGATTTCACCCTAGAGGGGGGTGAATAGGGTGATAGAATTAATTATAAAAATTAATTGCGGAAGCTTATAAAATTATTTCAACACAGATCACAGAATAATGGCAGCACAGAAAAAATAGCAGAATAATAAAATGCAGAAATAGAACGACACAGAATTTACCCAGCTTCGGCAAAACCCTGCCTCCGTGCTGCCCCCAAGGTTTCTACTAGAAATTAAGTAGTCACACGCTTACACACGTAAATTCGCGACACCCGCTACTGACTAACCTAACTCTACGCTCAAAACCCTGCCACAACTCAGCCACTGAGTTGCGAATTCTCAAACTACGCCACGTAGTTTGTGCCCTAGTCACACGACTAGAAATTACAACGGTTTACAATTGAAAATACAAATTTAAAACAATTTTAAAAAAAATTTAAAAATAAAGCCCTAATTAAAACTAAATCCTTTTTTTTATTCTTTAACGAGGCCGGCCCCTTTTATTTCTTCGTTTATTCTAGCCCGTTCTATTTTCTTTGAGAATGGCGGCTTTGTTAATCTTCGTTCGTTCCTCTTTGCAAATTTAGGGCTTTCAAATTACAATCGAAGCCGCGCCTTCGTTGATTGATCGATAGGGATTTTACGTGATAATTTGTTCTCGTCGACTTCCACTCGGCTGCTTCGATGTTGATCGAGTTTGATTGATGACTGGTATGTGTTTTTGCCTTTTGCTTCGTCTGATTTGCTTTATCTTTAACTCGATCGATGATCTTTGAATGTCGATGATGTTATCCTTTTATATGAGTCGAATACCGAAATATTCATTCGAATATATTCGTCTGATGATTTTGTTTTGAATTTGTCAAAACCTTTTCTCTGCCGCTTGATAATGCTTGAACGTTTGAGATTTCACTGACTTGTTCAATTCGAATCTTCCCCTTACTTTACTGTCACGGTTTTAGCTTGAAACCGTTCGATCGTTCCTTGATCGTTACGGCAGCTACTTTCCTACTTTATTTGGATTTGTTTTTTTTGACTTTTTCCATTTTTATACATATTTGATTTTTGACTTGGTAATCACATTGTTGACTTTGATTTGAAACACGGCTTTAACTAACTATGTTGGTTTTTAGTTGACTTCGTATTCTTTGTTTCGAACTTCCTTGACCACCTTGGCTCTGACTCGAACTTGACTTTGTTTTGAAACATTTGTCAATAGCTCACGATTTTGAGTTGAAACTTCATTATATATACACTTGATTTTGTTCACTGACCTGTACATGTTGTTGCTTGATTATGGTCTCTGACTTTGTGAAGTGCTTGTTGTACTTGGGTATTTGCAGTTGAGTTGTAACTGCTGTTCTTGACTTTGGGTTGCACTGATCTTCATTGTGTAGCCTGGTTCATTGTTTCATTTGGTATGTTGTTGCATTGCATCATGTGTATACATACATTCATGTATGTATATAGGTGTATGTCTTCATTCATCTTTTCCACTGCGTACTTGCACGCATCCCACTGATCATATGTTACTGTCATACATGTTGATGTCTTTGTAGTTTGTTTCCTTCATGTTGTTGTTGCTGAAATCTTGGTTCGGTCTGGTTCATGTTGTATTGATTTCTGAGTTTCCAGTCATCATTACACTGCCCCTTATGCACTTTTGTTATATGAACTTGCTGCATGTAGTTGTTAGTTGCCTCGAGTGAATACTAAGTTTTGCCATATTTTTGCTTCACTGTATCTTCATTTACCTATACATTTGAGTCTGGTTCCATCGACGCTGAATTTGTGCTCTGGTAGTCATTTATGCACCCCTTACCTGTTGCACTTGCAGTGTATTGATTGTTTGAGTCTTGTTCATCCAATTCATTGATCCTTGTAGCTTGCTGTATTGTCTCTGACCTGATGGCATTTGATCCAGATTACTTTTTCTCTTTGGTCTGCATTGTGTATATTCATGATGCCTTCTTGTGATGTTTCTCTACTTTGTGTCAGCATTGCTTTGTCTTAACTTCATTGGTGTCACTGGTGTACTTGAGTCAGTGGTTTGCTTCATTATGAACTTGGTGCATTGCTTCGAGTTGTATTATTAAACACTTGTGTTTCACTGTGCACAGTGCATATCACTTGTATCTTCATCACTGCACTGTTTATTTGCATACTTGTCTTCTACATGCCTGTAGTCTGCGACAAACTTGTACATCTCCGTATGGAGTAGTTTGAACTTGAGTCTGGTTCTCTTGTCGTAGTCTTGTTCAACATTACTTGAACCTTTGCTCGCATTACTGGTGGTTTCTATTGTAGTTTCCATTGTATTGATATTCATGTCTGCACTCTTTCATTTGATAATTGCTTGTACCTGTATAAATCCATATCATTGCTTTGATATTGCAGTCTGGTCTTGGTGTAGTTACTATGCCTTTATTTCACTATGTTCATTTGAGTTGGGCATTGTTTTGGTTTTCATGTTCGCATGCTTGACGTCGTAGCCTGTACAACTGCCATGTGTTGAATCCAGCTAATAGCTTGGGTTTGACCTTGTGCGCGTGTTGTGATTTAATTGAATTTGCATTGTAATCAAAGTTGTATATGTATAGTGAGAGCTTGAATTTGTACTATTCAAAATTGTAATAAATATTTGTTTGAATAAAAATTCTGTTTGAATTCAAATTATGTATTATTTATTTTTATTCAGCAAATATTTATGTAATCTATGAAAAATGAAATAGTACTTTACCAAATACATTTACACGAATATATATATATGTTTATTATCATCAAACAAAAATCATATAATCGCATATTCAACAATCTCCCCCTTTTGATGATAACAAACATAGATTTTGAATATGTTAAATGCATTTGATTATAAATATACTCTAATTGCTCCCCTATTTAAATGCTTCCTCTCTACACAACGCTCCCCTACATATATGCATACAAATAAAAATATGCAAATGAGCCTAGATGTAAATGGAAAATATTTGACCTTTGCTTGATTTTATTTGACAAAATCTTAACTTTTCTCTCCCCTTTTTGTTATCAGCAAAATAGTGATAGTGTTAGAGAAAATAGAGATAAAGTAATCGATATTAATCCAACATTAAAACTCAATTAAATATAAATATTAAATTTCAATAAAAAATCAAACAAAAATCATAACTACCCTTGTTAAGCGCATATTCCACTTTTAGAAATAATGGAAATAATGTCATCATATAAAACCATACAGTTGTATCTGTTTGTGGTACATTTATATCAGGAATTTGAATATCTACTAATCATGCATAACCGTTAGGACTTTTAAATGAGATTAGTAGTATTCCAATTTAATTTTAAAAATGAATTCAAATATCTTCTAATCACGCATTACCATGAGGACTTTTAAATGGGATTAGAATCAACTTGTTTATTTAATAAATCAATTTTGATATGCGTTCCATACATGCATAACCGTGAGGACTTTTAAATGAGCATGGAAGCACATAACAAATTCCAAGTAATTCACCCACGCATAACCGTGAGGACTTTTAAATGAGAGTGAATACTTTGGATTTTTTTTTTTTTTATAAAATGAAAAACGAATGATTCCTGTTTAAAGTACCACATATCGACAAACTATATTGAATTTTTGAAGAGCGATGGTCGATAGAAATATGATAGACATAGAAATGGTCATGGAATCTTTACCCAATAAAAAGTTTTATAACTCT
The DNA here is from genome assembly GCA_030765085.1 of Allium cepa. Classification (NCBI taxonomy): domain Eukaryota; kingdom Viridiplantae; phylum Streptophyta; class Magnoliopsida; order Asparagales; family Amaryllidaceae; genus Allium; species Allium cepa. Next base: position 558,535,147 of record CM060941.1, on the reverse strand, counting down.
TGTTTGAATCTCTAAAGAAAATTTTCTAAATATACTATCTTGAGTAATGTATGATAAATATCAACATTCATCACTTTTTCAATCACTATTTATCTTTTCGATAATTATTAGGGAGTTAGACTAGTCAAAATTGTCATTTAAAATCAAATTCAAAAATAATTATGAAACCAATTTTACAAAATAACTAATATAAAAATGATTTTCTCGAGGGGGTTATATGAGAAATTTTTTTGCTATTTGTAAAATTATTTGAAATGAAAAATATGCAGATATTTTCTTTTTAAAAAAACGATGCAGTTACTAAATGTCTCAACAAAAATCACGTTCTATTAGTAATTTTTCTATCAATTAGATTACCAGTGTAATCTGCATCTGAATTTCTCTTTCACTTAAAATTATTATTAATTGAATTTGATAGACCAGACCATGAAGTATGCAACAAAATATCTTAAATTCAAATTTAACAGCTTTTCAAATGACATTCTCTTGAATTTAAAATGAAGCCGTGTAAATAATCAAAAACCGTGAATATAGAGTTAGCCATATTATAACCAAATGTATCATCATCCAACAAAAAACACTATTATTAATCCAAACTAAGATATATGAAGTAATTCAAATGCTCTAGAGATTTGTATAGTGTTTTTGGCATAAGAATATAATTGGCCAACAATTTTAAAAAAGTCAGGATCAAAATCATCATCTTTTCATCATCTCAATATTGGCTGATTTTACTTTGATTACTGTGCAGAATATCACATTTAATATGTCTTTCAAATAGATATACCATTACCTGTTTTACCTTTACAATATTTTTCGTTGTTGTCCAATGTGATTCTGTCACCTTTATACTAGGCTAAGGAACTTTGCTTTGTCGTCCATTGTGTTTCTGGAACAGCCAGAATCCAGATAACGTTGTTGTTGTTCCTTAGCCTGCCACCACACCTACACGGGAAAAGGTTTTTGTGACCTATTTTTTTTATAGGTCCATGGTTGTTAGTGGCAGAAGATTTAGAAAAATAATTTTGTGGAGATCCAAAACTGTTTATATATGTTCCTTTTGGCACCCAAATTTGTTTAATTTTGAGAGACTTTATATTTGTGCCTTTTGGAACCCAAATTGGTATAGTTTTCACATGTTTGGATCTATAGCAGCAATCATTATGATTGTGTCCATATTATCTACAAATTGAGCACATATAATTTTCTTGATTAATATCGCTTTCAACATTTTCATATTGATTATATCCAAGTCCTTGTCTAGCTGTATTAACAGTTTGCTTCCCTAATAGAATATTCAACGATTTTTCACTTTTTGAAAATTTATCTAAAGTTGTTGACAATTATTGGAATTGTATTTTGAGAGATTCATTTCGTTTAACAATTGTGTGCACTTTTTAATAGAATTCTCTCTCATAGTATTTTCATTCTCTTTCAAAATCAGAATTTCATTTTCAAGTGATTTTATATTAATTTCTGTTTTTTTGATTTCTTTTTCGAATGTTGGACACTTATCACACTTAGGGATCTTACTTTGATAGGTTTTAACTAATTGGTCAAGTTGTTTATTTAAATCTATCAAAGTATCTTTTTGTGATTCAAGTTTGGCATACTTCTCCCTAAGTCGTTCAAAACAGCCATTCACCTCATGGAAATATATAAGTAATTCTGAATGAGAAAGTTTTGATACCTCACTTGGCTCGTCATCATCAATGTCAGTTATTTCAGCATGAAGACACATGTCTGCTATCTCACTCTCACTGTTAGCACTTTGATTATCTTCATCACTTGTATTCCACGTGGCTGCAAAACTTCTCCTTTTTGATTTCTTTTCAAAGTTGCGTTGATTTTGAGGACAATTGGGCTTGATGTGTCCGGGTTGGTTGCATTTATGACAGATGATCTTCGGTTCTTCTGGGTTGTCTATTATTTTATTTATTCTGCTTTTCAATTTTCGATTTAGAGCTGGATTTCCGTATTTGTAATTCCACCTTTTGACTTTCTTTATTATCAGCTCCAATTCTGCTGCTCCGTCATCATCATCATCACCATCACTTTATGTTGTTCCTTTGAGAGCTATAGATTTCTTTTGAGTATCTCCTTCTTCACGTTCTTCCTTGAATTTCATTTCTAGCTCATAAGCGGTGAGATTTCCGATGAGTTCTTCGACTTTCATTTGTTTCAAATCTTTTGATTCTTGAATGGCAGTCACTTTGGCTTCAAAACTTCGTGGAAGGACTCTGAGGATTTTTCGGACTATCTCCAACTCTGTGTATGATTTTCCAAGAGCTTTCGATTTGTATATGATATTGGAAAGTCGTCCATGCATCTCTTTAACATTTTCTTCCTTTGCCATCGTGAAATTCTCGTATTCGCTGCTTAGCATGGCAAGGCGAGATTCTTTGACTTGAGATGTTCCTTCGTGAGTCACTTCTAGTGTGTGCCATATTTCCTGCGCAGTTAGACAATGTGAGACACGATTAAATTCAAATTGATCCAATGAACAGATAATAGAATTCAAAGCTCTAGCATTAGCATTTTGTAATTTATTTTCTAGTTCTGTCCTTGATCCATCGGTTTATCTATTTCCTGATTATCTGCAATTATAGTTGGTGCTCCATAACCTGTCTCAACAATGTTCCAAGTGTCAATGGTTTTCAGAAAAATTTTCGTTCTATTTTTCCAATAAGCGTATTCACCATTGAACATTGGTGGTCTAACTATGGACTGACCCTCACGAAAAACATTATTAAAAGAAGCCATTTTAAAAATTCAAACTTTTAAACAAAAACTGATTTTTGAAAAATGAATTTTTAAAACAAAAATTGACTTTTATTCCTAGCTCTGATACCACTTGTAGGATCGATTTCACCCTAGAGGGGGGTGAATAGGGTGATATTATTAATTATATAAATTAATTGCGGAAGCTTATAAAATTATTTTAACATAGATCATAGAATTATAGCAGCACAGAAAAAATAGCAGAATAATAAAATGCAGAAATAGAACGACACAGAATTTACCCAGCTTCAGCAAAACCCCGCCTACGTGCTGCCCCCAAGGTTTCTACTAGAAATTAAGTAGTCGCACGCTTACACACGTAAACTCGCGACACCCGCTACTGACTAACCTAACTCTACGCTCAAAACCCTGCCACTACTTAGCCACTGAGTTGCGAATTCTCAAACTACGCCACGTAGTTTGTGCCCTAGTCACACGACTAGAAATTACAACGGTTTACAATTGAAAATAAAAATTTAAAACAATTTAAAAAACAAATTTAAAAATAAAGCCCTAATTAAAACTAAATCCCCTTTTTTTATTCTTTAACAAGGACGACCCCTTTTATTTCTTCGTTTATTCTAGCCCGTTCTATTTTCTTTGAGAATGGCGGCTTTGTTAATCTTCGTTCATTCCTCTTTGTAAATTTAGGGCTTTCGAATTACAGTCGAAGCTGCGCCTCCGTTGATTGATCGATAGGGATTTTGCGTGATAATTTGTTCTCGTTCGAGTTCCACTCGGCTTCTTCGATGTTGATCGAGTTTGATTGATGACTGGTATGTGATTTTTGCCTTTTGCTTCGTCTGTTTTGCTTTTTCTTTAACTCGATCGATGATCTTTGATTGCCGATGATGTTATCCTTTTATATGAGTCGAATACCTAAATATTAGTTCGTATATATTCGTCTCATGATTTTTTTGAATTTGTCAAAACCTTTTCTCTGCCGCTTGATAATGCTTGAACGTTTGAGATTTCACTGACTTGTTCAATTCGAATCTTTCCCTTACTTTACTGTCACGGTTTTAGCTTGAAACCGTTCGATCGTTCCTTGATCGTTACGGTAGCAACTTTCCTATTTTATTTGGATTGTTTTTTTGACTTTTTTCATTTTTATACATACTTGATTTCTGACTTGGTAATCACGTTGTTGACTTTGATTTGAAACACGGCTTTAACTAACGATGTTGGTTTTTAGTTGACTTCGTATTCTCTGTTTCGAACTTTTGACCACCTTGGCTCTGACTCGAATTTGACTTTGTTTTGAAACATTTGTCAGCAGCTCACGGTTTTGAGTTGAAACTTCATTATATATACTCTTGATTTTGTTCACTGACCTGTACATGTTGTTGCTTGATTATGGTCTCTGACTTTGTGAAGTGCTTGCTGTACTTGGGTATTTGCAGTTGAGTTGTAACTGCTGTTCTTGACTTTGGGTTGCACTGATCTTCATTGTGTAGCCTGGTTCATTGTTTCATTTGGTATGTTGTTGCATTGCATCATGTGTATACATACATTCATGTATGTATATAGGTGTATGTCTGCATTCATCTTTTCCACTGTGTACTTGCATGCATCCCACTGATCATATGTTACTGTCATACATGTTGATGTCTTTGTAGTTTGTTTCCTTCATGTTGTTGTTGCCGAAATCTTGGTTTGGTTTGGTTCATGTTGTATTGATTTCTGAGTTTCCAGCCATCATTACACCGCCCTTATGCACTTTTGTTATATGAACTTGATGCATGTAGTTGCTAGTTGACTCGAGTGAATACTAAGTTCTGCCATATTTTTGCTTCACTGCATCTTCATTTACCTGTACATTTGAGTCTGGTTCCATCAAGTCTGAATTTGTGCTCTGGTAGTCATTTATGCATCCCTTACCTGTTGCACTTAAAGTGTATTGATTGTTTGAGTCTTGTTCATCCAATTTCATTGATCCTTGTAGCTTGTTGTATTGTCTCTGACCAAATGGCATTTGATCCAGATTACTTTCGCTCTTTGGTCTGCATTGTGTATATTCATGATGCCTTCTTGTGATGTTGCTCTACTTTGTGTTAGCATTGCTTTGTCTTAACTTCATTGGTGTCACTGGTGTACTTGAGTCGGTGGTTTGCTTCATTATGAACTTGGTGCATTGCTTCGAGTTGTATTATTGAACACTTGTGTTTCACTATGCACAATGCATATCACTTGTATCTTCATCATTGCACTGTTTATTTGCATACTTGTCTTCTACATGCCTGTAGTCTGCGACGAACTTGTACATCTCCGTCTGGAGTAGTTTGAACTTGTGTCTGGTTCTCTTGTCGTAGTCTTGTGCGACATTACTTGAACCTTTGCTGGAATTACCGGTAGTTTCTGTTGTAGTTCCCATTGTATTGATATTTATGTCTGCACTCTTTCATTTGATAGTTGCTTGTACCTGTATCAATCCATATCATTTCTTTGATATTGCAGTCTGGTCTTGGTGCAGTTACTATGCCTTTATTTCACTGTGTTCATTTGAGTTGGGCATTGTCTTGGTTTTCCTGTTCGCATGCTTGACGTCGTAGCCTGTACAACTGCCTGTGTTGAATCCAGCTAATAGCTCGGGTTTGACCTTGTGCGTGTGTTGTGATTTAATTGAATTTGCATTGTAATCAAAGTTGTATATGTATAGTGAGAGCTTGAATTTGTACTATTCAAAATTGTAATAAATATTTGTTTGAATAAAAATTCTGTTTGAATTCAAATTCTGCATTATTTATTTTTATTCAGCAAATATTTATTTAATCTATGAAAAATGAAGTAGTACATTACCAAATACAGTTACACGAATATATATATATATATATATATATACATATATATATATATGTATATGTTTATTATCATCAAACAAAAATCGTATAATCGCATATTCAACAAAATCAATAGTTTAACAAACATAAGAAATCTTAGAAGTAGTGAGTGGGTTAAAACACTCACCTTTTGAATTTAAATTAAATTTAAATCCAATTTAAACCCAAAATTCATACAGTCTCATAATTTGTTCAAACTAGCCTTAAAATGACCGGAAGTTCAATATGATCCCAATGCAAGATACAGCGCGTGAAATGGAACTCGTATGTGAAAGTTATACGTGTTAGAACATTTGGAAAATTAAAATTGAAATAAATAAATTAATTTAAAACAACCACTCACATACTTACACGTTGGCCCCCTTCAAATGAAATGCTAGCAGCACCCAGGCATCGTTTGTTCGCATCGAAATCACCCTGCCACCGCATCTGGAACGTCACCGTCCAACGCCTTGCCATCGCGGTACACCTCTAGTGTCGCGCCACTATCCCAAGACCTCCACGACGTCGCCGATCGAAACAAGAAAGCCCGGCCGACGCCAATTAATCTATAACCTAATCGAATTATGGGGGATGATCTGACTGTTGAAACAACGAACAAGGCACGCTTATGACTTACCTTCAGTCCCCTCTACACAACGGTATAATTGATTTGACGATCCAACGACGTTCGCTGAAACGTGATGAACGGCCGATAATTGTTCTTCGATTTCTGGCCAAATAGTGACCCAAATTGGAAAACGAATTATAGATCTGAGATGCGCTCGTCGAGAGCTTCAGATCGATATAAAATTTGATAGTATTTGAGGAGTTTAAGATGTTGGCTTTGAATTTGATTTGAAATTGCAATTGGAAATTTTTGTTTTTTCTGCCATTGGAAATAAAGAGGAGCAACTGGAATTGTACATACATAAATGAGGAATAGAAAGGCTGCTAGGGTTTATAACAGGATATATATATATATAGGTAGAGCTGAGAAATAGAGGAACGGATACGATTGGTTTGGACCGTTGAACGATTAATGGCCCGAAAAGGCCCTTCTGACTCCGGAATGAAATTGGGTCAACCCATATACCAAAATAGATATTTTGAATATTTTAAAATCAATGGAACATGTTTCAAGTCCAAATTCCATTGTATGAAGAAGTTATGCTAAAATCAAGTTATTTCAAATTGATTTCAATTAATTGATTTCTAGGCGTTTCGAGCCCGTACGATCAAACGACAAGCCCGATCGTTAAGAAACTTGAAATCCTATAATAATTCACCGTTATAGATCAGATGAAACTGGTTTCTTTGAAATCCGAGTCAGTGGCCAAAATGGCTATTTTCCAGTTGATTAAATAAATTAATATTTGATTAATTAAATCAAGTTTTCATTTTCAACTCTATAATTAACATACTTCATCATTTTTAAATTTCTTAATCATTTACACTAGTTTAAAAAAATTTAGATGTCAATTTAGAGTTTATTAATTTATCAATTTCAATATTAGCCTTAATTTCATTAAATTTCATTTAACTGCAATTAATCCAAGTATTAAGTTTAAATTCCAATAAAGTAATAAATCTTGATATCCATTATTTTCATTCAACCAATTATCATATTATGAATAGAATTAACATTATTTCCAATTATTTCCTTAATTTACACTAACATAACTTTGAGTTGAGATTCACCGCAATTGGTTACAAATTTTGATTTAATGGACTAAGTAAATGATTAACTTATAATAATTGTTATCATTAAATCTCAATCACATTTTCATAAGTTTATCATTCCCAAACCAATGTTATAATTTCTTACAAAACATTGACCATTCAATATATATTAATTCATTAATCAATTCAATATTTACATTTGCTTCCTTATATTCGATCTATAGCCTAGTAAAACATTTACGTTAATTCCATTAATTGTAACTTCATTCAAATAGTTAATATTTAACTTAGATTTGCATTATTACATCTCATTTAAGTTATTATTTCATTAATGAACACAAATTTTTGTTTTTCCAATATTATATAACAAACATTTAATAAAATAAACAATTAAATTATCGAAAATTTTATAGGTCGTTACAAAGAGAGTAAGAAAAAGAAGCTCCTTTTTCTTTCCAAACTCCATCTTCTTCCTTCTCCAACCTGAAAAAGAAAAGTCAGCAAACTCCTTTTTACCAAATTACAAAATCAAGCAAATTTCTTCAAATTAATTCACCAAATTCAAGTCTTTTTGCAAGCTAGTGATAAATCAAAGGTAATAAACACCAAATCGCACCATTTTATCACAATTTTTTTACACTAAGTGATTTTCTAATTTTTACTGTAAATATTATGTTGCATGTTCTATAGCTTCTTCCTATAGGCTTTTAAAGATCAAATCTAGCTAAAAGCTTCCTCTTTGTATTAAAATCCGAGTTTTAGCATCTAATCAACAAGGTGAGTTAATCACTCACACTATTAGCTTTAATCTACAAGAATAATTTTTAGTTGCTATTTGAATTAATTGGATGGGTTGCTGATTGAATTGCTTTCCAGTTGGTTGTGGTTTGCTGAAAATTGTTAGTGCAAAATTGCTGCAGTAAAACAGCAATATCTTAATGTAAATTTACCCGAATTAGCTCAATCTTTTTGAAGTTGAAAGATCATTCTGTTAGCTACAACTTCTCTTTTAAGTACTTTTTGAAAATCTGTTATTTACAGGGTCGAAATTTAGTTTGAAACTGATGTACACAGCTCTGCTCTGTGCAATTTTTTTGTTGAAACCAGATTTGAAAATCACCATAACTTTTGAATGATAAATCGAAATTGGGTGATTTAATTTTTTCTGTTGAAAGGTATATTTATAAGGAACAACTTTTATAGTTTATAATTTTCTGTAAATCAACGTTTTGCTAACCGTAATTTGTGTTTGAAGAGCTAGTAACCTCTATGTCCTGTGTTTTTAATTTCAACTTTGAAACACAGAACTGTTTTGGCCATATAATTTTTCGTCTTTGATCGAAATTTAATAATTTTCAATTTTTCGAAAGGCACAAATCATGTACTAAAGCTTTCTTGTTTTGAGTTTTCTGTAATTTTGAGGTTAACAATGTCAAAATCTAATTTTTCTATTGCTCTCCCGAGAGCAAAACCAATATTTTCTCTGTGTTTGGAACTGAAACAAATTTGACCATAACTTCTTCACTTCTTAACCGATTTTGATAATTTTAGATGTTCGGGAAAGCTTAAACTTTGTACTAAAAGTTTCATGTTTTGTGTTTTCTGAAATTTTAAAATTTTCTTGGTCAAAACTGTGTTTGTTTGTTGCTGTTACGAGAGCAAAACGACAGCAATAACTGTAACGTCCCGAAAATTTTCGACTTTCGAAAATTCAACATCGATACTCACTTTATCGACTGCCGAGAAATCGAAGGCCGGAAACCCAAAATGTTATGGTTTAAGAAAAAGAAAAGAGAGAAGAAGAGAGGAGAAGATAGAGGATAGAGAGAAGAAAGAAAATAGAAAATAGAACCAAAGGAAAATAGAACGGAATAGAAAACAACAGAACAACATCAGAATCTCACAATCGCAGCGGAACAACATATAATAGATAAATGAATAATCTTTAAACAAAGAACTATATCAGTTATTACATTTTATACATTTCATTTCATTACATCATATCATCAGAGTGTACAACAACAAACAGTGCAGCGGAAAAAGAAATACTATATAAACTAGAAATACGCCATGCCATCCATCTTGCCTCCAGCAATTCCAGAATATCCAGAATATCCTGATAAACCTTAACTCTTGACTGCCGTGTGGAAATTGGTGGGCACCCAGAGTTTAGGAAGGAAAACAATAAACTCCGAGTCAGTCATGTGACTGGTGTGAGAACTCAAAACAGTTTATTTATCTTTAAAATCAAAATAGAGGAATATTTTTAAAGTCAATTCGCAATGCTTTTAAAAATGAGACTACCATAAGGCCTCCCGCACACACACACACAATGCAAACGCAGAATCGGAGGAGATTTCTCCTTATGATAGTCAAAGATGCTTGATACGCATTTAAAAGAACATTTTATATTATTACTAGTGCATAGTGTAGGAAAAATTTATTTCGAAAGTAGAATATAAATCTTAGCCAACATACGACCATTATCGTATGCCTACTATAGCTAACTATGTTCAATAGCAGGTTACCGCCACATTCCATAGCAGGTTATACAACTAAAACCGTACAAGTCTCGTATTGTTTCTTTGGATTTCCAACGAATGATCAGGCCAAGGAACTTCCCATTGCCACATGAGAATGCCTCTGGATGGACATCCCCGAGAACCAAACCGGATCTCTACCAACACAAGGCCGGGTTACCCCTAACTGAGTAACAACTGACCGAATATGCCATCCCCCGGTCCTTTGGGACCTTTCACCGAGCGCTCGAAATCAATTCACACAATCATAAAGTGTTTTCAACATGAGTAAGCATCTGGGCTCCATACCATGATACCACCCTTTTCCAGAAAGAAATGCACATATACTAAAGGGCGCTACCCCTCATAACCTTGCTGCTTCTTTCCTGTTTTGACCATTCACGGGGTGTGAGGCTCGACGAAGTCACGTCCACAAAAACATACTTTATACAAAAGCCATGCTTAGGGTCAACAAATGATCATAGAAATGATCACCAAAATAGACGATCAAATAAATGATCCTATCACAAATAATCAACACAATGATCATTTCACAGCAGCACTCAGCATGTCACATTACCAAATTGGGAATATATCGCTGATAACATTCAACTACATAACCTCTGAGCTCGTACGTCTCAAAGAAGGGTGTTAAGCTAAAAGAATAAATTCTTCGCCACCAACAGAAATATATTTGAATGAAATCGGCTTTATATCTCAATTTGTAATGTCAGACATACAATCCATACAAGTCTGTTACAGGCTCGAACAAAACCGAAGGCACTTCTCACGAAGCCCTTGCAATCCGGGTATTCACAATCCCGATCGAATTTCCCATCACTTAGGAAATCTCTATACCAGGAGCTACCCAGTGCAGAGACAATCGATAGGTCATCCTATCGCTTTCGCAAATACTCGGTCTTCAACACCGATCTTCAAATGCAATTCATAACGACGTATCACATATTCGGAATGGGTTATACGACCCCATGGTCCTTTCCCGGTTAACCCGAATAGTGAGCGCTTATTCAAAAATAAGTGTGGCATTCAAATTCAAACAAATCACATCAATTACCCATTCAAAGGGAAATATTGATAGTCGGTTATTGAACTATCAATGGATATGCACAACATCACCAGATTCCAAATAATTTTTCAAATTATTTATTTCTCAAAAATATCTTTACAAGATATATAATTTTCACACTTCAAAAATAAATCAATATTTATTTTTAAACAAATTCCACTTTCTTTTTATAAATTCCATAGTGAATTTACATTTCACAATATCCATGCATATACGATTTCAATTATCCATTTCAATTTATCTTCAAAAAGATAAATTCTCAAAATATTCACTTTATATTGGAAAACATTTCCATACTTATTTAATAAGTAATTCACAAATCTTTTATTTTCAACACTTGGAAAATATTCAATATACTTAAATCGAGATTAAGTATATATTTCATTCTTTAAGGAAATCATTCTCTTAAACATATTTATTTAGGCCAAAACGAATGTTACGTAAAACATCGTTACGATAACCCAAAATCACTAGTATAGGGATTTGAAATTAAAATAGATATATAAATCCCAATACTATACAAAACATTTCCTTTCGGAAATCATTTACTATAACAACAGTGTTATAGTCCACCATTTCCTTCTATTTCTCGAAAACGTCTATTTCAACAATAAATGTTGAAATCTATGGTTTCGAATCTTAACATAATTAAAACATCGTTAGATCATTTTAATTCTATTTAAAACATCACTTTCAAAACAATTTCTTTAACATATTATTCACTATTCAAAAACGTGAATATACTACGTTAACAAATTTTCATCCTTTTATTCATTTTATTTTAAAGGATTATTCACTATCTAAAATGTGAATATAACTCCATAAATAGGTTACAACAATTTACTTCTTAAAATACGTCGTTTTCGAATTTATAAAACAACGTTTATAAATCCCTTTTCTATTTATTTTATAACAACTCCTTTTATAAATTCCTTTATTAACCTATTCGATTTATAACTCAATTATAAACCAAAAGTTCACATTATAAGTTAAATGTTTATAAAACGATTATTTTAAAAAATCGTTCTTTTAAACTTCACAATTATAAATCTTATAACTTATAAGATTCAATTATTTATCCAAATATATTCTTTAATAACTTCACAAAATTTATAAATCTTACTATTTATAAATTTCATTTATAACTTCACCATTTATAATTTTATAAATTCCATTCACTCCTGCAATCCATTTTCACTTCATTCAAACACTTATAAAAACTCGTTTTATAATTCAAATGTTTTAATTTATAAATATCAATTTATAAATCCTTTATAAAATCAATTTATACTATTATTTTAGAACATCTTTAAACTCCTTTATAATTTCACCATTTTGATTTATAAAATAATCAAATTTTATAAATCCTATATTTCGACTCTTTATAATAATTTCAAAAATCCCGATTAAACTATTTTATAAAATCATTAGCCTCATATTTTCAAAAATCAACCTTTAACTATATTTCTCAAAAAATATAATTTTTATAACTTCAAAATTATAACGTTTATTTATTTAAAATGGATCAGCTCCAAAAATATTTTATAAACGTATACTTTCAAAAATCACTTTAAAAATCATTTTAAAATCCAAAAATTCGGTCCAATGATGCTACATACCAAATAGTCAATCACGACTACAACGACATCATATATCGTATATGATAATCAACGAATATCAAAATATCCATAATCAAATAAATACTGTTGAGGAATCCAGTTGGATCCCTCCAACCTGTTTCCTGCATCCACAAACATTAGCACAATACCAATTTCGCTCCAGTACGAAATTATCGCGGTATATGGGATTTAAATATTATCCGCTTAATAGACGGCGCAATAGGGTCTCATCCGCTAAACAAATGCGGGAAATCAATAGCTCCAATATATACATATGCCAATATATATATATTGCTATCATATATAATACCAATTTCACTGTTTATGAAATATTCGCGGTATATGTTTTTAATAAATAACATCCGCTTACTAACGGCGCATAATGCCTATTTTAACAATCAATAGATAACAATCATCATTCAAACATGCATTCAAATATTTTAAATCTAACTATTTAAAATAAAATCGAAACCGATTCGATTGAGTGAGAAGTTCTCACCTTGATTTCAATTTCGTTTTAGCGATTTATTTCGAATAAAATTAAACGGACGTTTAATTTTACCCGAAATTTTCACTAACTCCAAACGACTCCAATCCAATTTCATCGCGTAGTGCTCGTCCATACGATTCCAACGCAACTGGTTTCGCGCGTTTTCGACCTCGTATGAAAAAGATATGATTTTATGAAGTTTGTACACGATTTTATAACTAAATTACAACAATTTCTTTTTAATTTATATCACTACCCAGATCATAGCCGTAGGATCTCTCCCCCTTCCATCATGACCGCACCCTTCATCTTCCCCACTCACGTTCCTTTCCAGGTTATAGCCGCACACCAAACCCATAACAACGTAAACTAGGGTTCCATCTCACCACCTCCTCGCTGCATGAAAACACGATCAGGGAGCGCCAAACGAACGGCCTCGACGAGAACCACCAACGCCCAGAGCTAGGCCAAGCTTGGCCCCACCTGGTGCCTAGGGTTGCGTGCACAACATCAGGGAAACGCGGGCCATACCCTCATTCAAATGGCGATGATTGCTCGAATCCACCGTTGGATGTAAAGCTCTCGACGAGCTCTCGATCTTTGTAGTTGAAAGTTTCCGATGATTGTGAGTAGATTTGAAGAAATTGGGAGGGGAAGGTGGGAAGATTTCGGCCGTGCATGACAATGGAGGCGGCTGCAACGTTTAGGGTTTAGGTTATATTTTTTTTTATTAATGAGAATTATGAGCTATTTATAGAGAAAAAACGAACACTATTCATCCGGAAATTCCGAACTCCGATTCACGCGCCGTAACCAACGTTTCTAGGGTTTACCCCGCGTTCCGGACGCAATGGAACAGGTTTCGAAAGCTAATTCGGAAATCTGTGTGAGTTATGGCAATAAACGTTCGATTTGAATTAAACCGATTTAAGCGATTTTCAAGGCGTTTTAATTTGTACCGGACAAACGGTAAATCCAATTGACACGAAATTTGAAACCTTACAATAATATCACATTACGGATCCGATGAAACCTGTTTCGTCGAAATCCGAGACTTTTTGAAAAATGGCTATTTTAACTCGCCAAATTAAAATTAAAAATAATTCGATGCGTTTCGAGCTGCCACGATCAAACGATAGCTCCGATTGACACGAAAATTAAAATCCGGTAATAACTAACTATTACGGATCCAATGGAACTGGTTCCGTTCAATTCTGAGACTGTTCAAAAATTGACTATTTTCACTAGTCGATTTTAATATTAAAATATTCAATTTTCACAAATTAACTTTTAATTCGATTTAAAAAGTTCTAAAATATCATTCTAACTTCAATATGATAAAATAAAATTTTACAAATAATTTTCAATCATATTTAACTCGATTTTCAATTATTTCCATAATTTAACATATTAAATTATCGATTAAATTATCCAATTAAATCCAATAATTCGAAATAAAATTTATTCGACTTATAAATTCACTTATTAATATTTAAAATTAATTAAATATTCAAATTTAAATTAATAAAAATTCTGGGTCGTTACAATCTTCCCCCCTTAAAAGAATTTGTCCTCGAAATTAACAAGTAAGAAAAGTTATAGAATTTATTAACTTTCCCAAAATCCATAGTTAAACTTCTTACAATAACTTTACTAAGTTTTCAAATCATACGTAGTTATCTTTTCAAAAATAATTACTATTGTTTAACTTTCATCTCCAAAATCAAAGTTAAAGTTTTCAAAATTTTCAAATTTTTTCTCAAATTTTTTCTAACGCCTTAAATTTTCGGAAAAATTCGCCATGGTCTCCTTTGCGCGGCTCGATCCGAAAAAAAAAAATGACAGTATATATATCACAAATATACATCTCATCAAGTAATGAGGCATCCCGCAGGGAAAAAGTATAAAAGTACGGTATGTAATCCGAGATATGTACCTTATATTTTATTAGCGAGCATATACGGCTAATATAGCGCGAAAGCGAGCTCCAAATGCGAAGCAAACGCGATCCGCACCTACTAATCACTCAACAAACAACATGAGAATATGCATATATGCAATAGTATCAATATACAACATATAGTAACATAATAACTATGTATGCCAACATAGCAAATGCAACAAAACAACAAATGCAAACATCAACCAACTATCATCCATAACCAATAAATATTCATTCATATTCTCATTAATATTCAATGAAATGGGTTTTCAATTTAATCACATTCGATTCATTAACAGTGGATGTATTTTACTAACATTCATTTTCAATTAGTTTATATTCACTAATTCATATTCAAGTTGGTTCACTTCCAAATCAAATTCAATTCTATTTAAGATTCACTTAACTTCCAATTGAATTTCCTATTAATTTAACTTTCAATTTCATTAACACTTAATGAATTATATACAATCAACTAACAACCATATAACAACCAATGTATATTGATTACAACCAAATTCCTTTGCTCATATTCATTCTATTTGGTTTAACACTATCACTTTTAATTGGTTTAATTAAATTGATTTTCATCCAACTATTCAACTTTCAATAACATTAGATTTTAATGAATTAACACTTATATTCATTATTCCATATCAACTAAATTCACATTCAATTGATTTACATTCAATCCATTCATTCAATTCAATTTACGAAAGTTGAATTTCATTTCATATAACTCAAGTTCACATTTAATTGATTAACATTTAATCCATTAATTCAATTCAATTTCATTCAATATCTCTTAAGTTATACTCCATTTATAAACATCACTTGTTTTTACATAACTTAAATTCCTAAATATATCCATATAGTTTCACTTCTTATATATATAAGTTTATTTCACAATTGTAAATCACTTTAATTATAATTCAATTCTTATAATTCTTTTACTTATACAATTATTCTCTTGTTTAGATTATTCAAACAACTAAACAATCACTTATATACACTTTAATAATTCTGAAAAATTATTTCTTTGTATATAAAATATAATCAAGGTAAAATTATTTCATTTACCCAATTTTAAAATCAATATTGTGCCGAATTGTTCTATTCAAGTGTTTAGAAACCCCTTCGGCATAGTTGTCGAGACCACGCTGACGAAAGTTCATATGCCACTCAACAAACCAATCATCACAATATAAAACAATTTTATATTCACTAACAAATACGCTCTCGTAGCTATTATTACACTCAAATCATTCTAGAGTACTACTAACTCTATCTCTAATGAATAATACCCAACAGAACCATGGTTGTCGCTTAACCATAAGCTCTGATACCAAATGTAACGTCCCGAAAATTTTCGACTTTCGAAAATTCAACATCGATACTCACTTTATCGACTGCCGAGAAATCGAAGGCCGGAAACCCGAAATGTTATGGTTTAAGAAAAAGAAAAGAGAGAAGAAGAGAGGAGAAGATAGAGGATAGAGAGAAGAAATAAAATAGAAAATAGAACCAAAGGAAAATAGAACGGAATAGAAAACAACAGAACAACATCAGAATCTCACAATCGCAGCGGAACAACATATAATAGATAAATGAATAATCTTTAAACAAAGAACTATATCAGTTATTACATTTTATACATTTCATTTCATTACATCATATCATTAGAGTGTACAACAACAAACAGTGCAGCGGAAAAAGAAATACTATATAAACTAGAAATACGCCATGCCATCCATCTTGCCTCCAGCAATTCCAGAATATCCTGATAAACCTTAACTCTTGACTGCCCGTGTGGAAATTGGTGGGCACCCAGAGTTTAGGAAGGAAAACAATAAACTCCGAGTCAGTCATGTGACTGGTGTGAGAACTCAAAACAGTTTATTTATCTTTAAAATCAAAATAGAGGAATATTTTTAAAGTCAATTCGCAATGCTTTTAAAAATGAGACTACCATAAGGCCTCCCGCACACACACACAATGCAAACGCAGAATCGGAGGAGATTTCTCCTTATGATAGTCAAAGATGCTTGATACGCATTTAAAAGAACATTTTATATTATTACTAGTGCATAGTGTAGGAAAAATTTATTTCGAAAGTAGAATATAAATCTTAGCCAACATACGACCATTATCGTATGCCTACTATAGCTAACTATGTTCAATAGCAGGTTACCGCCACATTCCATAGCAGGTTATACAACTAAAACCGTACAAGTCTCGTATTGTTTATTTGGATTTCCAACGAATGATCAGGCCAAGGAACTTCCCATTGCCACATGAGAATGCCTCTGGATGGACATCCCCGAGAACCAAACCGGATCTCTACCAACACAAGGCCGGGTTACCCCTAACTGAGTAACAACTGACCGAATATGCCATCCCCCGGTCCTTTGGGACCTTTCACCGAGCGCTCGAAATTAATTCACACAATCATAAAGTGTTTTCAACATGAGTAAGCATCTGGGCTCCATACCATGATACCACCCTTTTCCAGAAGGAAATGCACATATCCTAAAGGGCGCTACCCCTCATAACCTTGCTGCTTCTTTCCTGTTTTGACCATTCACGGGGTGTGAGGCTCGACGAAGTCACATCCACAAAAACATACTTTATACAAAAGCCATGCTTAGGGTCAACAAATGATCATAGAAATGATCACCAGAATAGACGATCAAATAAATGATCCTATCACAAATAATCAACACAATGATCATTTCACAGCAACACTCAGCATGTCACATTACCAAATTGGGAATATATCGCTGATAACATTCAACTACATAACCTCTGAGCTCGTACGTCTCAAAGAAGGGTGTTAAGCTAAAAGAATAAATTCTTTGCCACCAACAGAAATATATTTGAATGAAATCGGCTTTATATCTCAATTTGTAATGTCAGACATACAATCCATACAAGTCTGTTACAGGCTCGAACAAAACCGAAGGCACTTCTCACGAAGCCCTTGCAATCCGGGTATTCACAATCCCGATCGAATTTCCCATCACTTAGGAAATCTCTATACCAGGAGCTACCCAGTGCAGAGACAATCGATAGGTCATCCTATCGCTTTCGCAAATACTCGGTCTTCAACACCGATCTTCAAATGCAATTCATAACGACGTATCACATATTCGGAATGGGTTATACGACCCCATGGTCCTTTCCCGGTTAACCCGAATAGTGAGCGCTTATTCAAAAATAAGTGTGGCATTCAAATTCAAACAAATCACATCAATTACCCATTCAAAGGGAAATATTGATAGTCGGTTATTGAACTATCAATGGATATGCACAACATCACCAGATTCCAAATAATTTTTCAAATTATTTATTTCTCAAAAATATCTTTACAAGATATATAATTTTCACACTTCAAAAATAAATCAATATTTATTTTTAAACAAATTCCACTTTCTTTTTATAAATTCCATAGTGAATTTACATTTCACAATATCCATGCATATACGATTTCAATTATCCATTTCAATTTATCTTCAAAAAGATAAATTCTCAAAATATTCACTTTATATTGGAAAACATTTCCATACTTATTTAATAAGTAATTCACAAATCTTTTATTTTCAACACTTGGAAAATATTCAATATACTTAAATTGAGATTAAGTATATATTTCATTCTTTAAGGAAATCATTCTCTTAAACATATTTATTTGGGCCAAAACGAATGTTACGTAAAACATCGTTACGATAACCCAAAATCACTAGTATAGGGATTTGAAATTAAAATAGATATATAAATCCCAATACTATACAAAACATTTCCTTTCGGAAATCATTTACTATAACAACAGTGTTATAGTCCACCATTTCCTTCTATTTCTCGAAAACGTCTATTTCAACAATAAATGTTGAAATCTATGGTTTCGAATCTTAACATAATTAAAACATCGTTAGATCGTTTTAATTCTATTTAAAACATCACTTTCAAAACAATTTCTTTAACATATTATTCACTATTCAAAAACGTGAATATACTACGTTAACAAATTTTCATCCTTTTATTCATTTTATTTTAAAGGATTATTCACTATCTAAAATGTGAATATAACTCCATAAATAGGTTACAACAATTTACTTCTTAAAATAAGTCGTTTTCGAATTTATAAAACAACGTTTATAAATCCCTTTTCTATTTATTTTATAACAACTCCTTTTATAAATTCCTTTATTAACCTATTCGATTTATAACTCAATTATAAACCAAAAGTTCACATTATAAGTTAAATGTTTATAAAACGATTATTTTACAAAATCGTTCTTTTAAACTTCATAATTATAAATCTTATAACTTATAAGATTCAATTATTTATCCAAATATATTCTTTAATAACTTCACAAAATTTATAAATCTTACTATTTATAAATTTCATTTATAACTTCACCATTTATAATTTTATAAATTCCATTCACTCCTGCAATCCATTTTCACTTCATTCAAACACTTATAAAAAATCGTTTTATAATTCAAATGTTTTTATTTATAAATATCAATTTATAAATCCTTTATAAAATCAATTTATACTATTATTTTAAAACATCTTTAAACTCCTTTATAATTTCACCATTTTGATTTATAAAATAATCAAATTTTATAAATCCTATATTTCGACTCTTTATAATAATTTCAAAAATCCCAATTAAACTATTTTATAAAATCATTAGCCTAATATTTTCAAAAATCAACCTTTAACTATATTTCTCAAAAAATATAATTTTTATAACTTCAAAATTATAACGTTTATTTATTTAAAATGGATCGGTTCCAAAAATATTTTATAAACGTATACTTTCAAAAATCACTTTAAAAAATCATTTTAAAATCCTAAAATTTGGTCCAAGGATGCTACGTACCAAATAGTCAATCACGACTACAACGACATCATATATCGTATATGATAATCAACGAATATCAAAATATCCATAATCAAATAAATACTGTTGAGGAATCCAGTTGGATCCCTCCAACCTGTTTCCTGCATCCACAAACATTAGCACAATACCAATTTCGCTCCAGTACGAAATTATCGCGGTATATGGGATTTAAATATTATCCGCTTAATAGACGGCGCAATAGGGTCTCGTCCGCTAAACAAATGCGGGAAATCAATAACTCCAATATATTCATATTCCAATATATATATATTGCTATCATATATAATACCAATTTCACTGTTTATGAAATATTCGCGGTATATGTTTTTAATAAATAACATCCGCTTACTAACGGCGCATAATGCCTATTTTAACAATCAATAGATAACAATCATCATTCAAACATGCATTCAAATATTTTAAATCTAACTATTTAAAATAAAATCGAAACCGATTCGATTGAGTGAGAAGTTCTCACCTTGATTTCAATTTCGTTTTAGCGATTTATTTCGAATAAAATTAAACGGACGTTTAATTTTACCCGAAATTTTCACTAACTCCAAACGACTCCAATCCAATTTCATCGCGTAGTGCTCGTCCATACGATTCCAACGCAACTGGTTTCGCGCGTTTTCGACCTCGTATGAAAAAGATATGATTTTATGAAGTTTGTACACGATTTTATAACTAAATTACAACAATTTCTTTTTAATTTATATCACTACCCAGATCATAGCCGTAGGATCTCTCCCCCTTCCATCATGACCGCACCCTTCATCTTCCCCACTCACGTTCCTTTCCAGGTTATAGCCGCACACCAAACCCATAACAACGTAAACTAGGGTTCCATCTCACCACCTCCTCGCTGCATGAAAACACGATCAGGGAGCGCCAAACGAACGGCCTCGACGAGAGCCACCAACGCCCAGAGCTAGGCCAAGCTCGGCCCCACTTGGTGCCTAGGGTTGCGTGCGCAACATCAGGGAAACGCGGGCCATACCCTCATTCAAATGGCGATGATTGCTCGAATCCACCGTTGGATGTAAAGCTCTCGACGAGCTCTCGATCTTTGTAGTTGAAAGTTTCCGATGATTGTGAGTAGATTTGAAGAAATTGGGAGGGGAAGGTGGGAAGATTTCGGCCGTGCATGACAATGGAGGCGGCTGCAACGTTTAGGGTTTAGGTTATATTTTTTTTTATTAATGAGAATTATGAGCTATTTATAGAGAAAAAACGAACACTATTCATCCGGAAATTCCGAACTCCGATTCACGCGCCGTAATCAACATTTCTAGGGTTTACCCCGCGTTCCGGACGCAATGGAACAGGTTTCGAAAGCTAATTCGGATATCTGTGTGAG
Organism: Allium cepa; assembly: GCA_030765085.1. Taxonomy (NCBI): domain Eukaryota; kingdom Viridiplantae; phylum Streptophyta; class Magnoliopsida; order Asparagales; family Amaryllidaceae; genus Allium; species Allium cepa. The sequence continues at coordinate 558,513,937 of CM060941.1, read as the reverse complement.
TTATGGCAATAAACGTTCGATTTGAATTAAACCGATTTAAGCGATTTTCAAGGCGTTTTAATTTGTACCGGACAAACGGTAAATCCAATTGACACGAAATTTGAAACCTTACAATAATATCACATTACGGATCCAATGAAACTGGTTTCGTCAAAATCCGAGACTTTTTGAAAAATGGCTATTTTAACTCGCCAAATTAAAATTAAAAATAATTCGATGCGTTTCGAGCTGCCACGATCAAACGACAGCTCTGATTGACACGAAAATTGAAATCCGGTAATAACTAACTATTACGGATCCAAAGGAACTGGTTTCGTTCAATTCTGAGACTGTTCAAAAATTGACTATTTTCACTAGTCGATTTTAATATTAAAATATTCAATTTTCACAAATTAACTTTTAATTCGATTTAAAAAGTTCTAAAATATCATTCTAACTTCAATATGATAAAATAAAATTTTACAAATCATTTTCAATCATATTTAACTCGATTTTCAATTATTTCCATAATTTAACATATTAAATTATCGATTAAATTATCCAATTAAATCCAATAATTCGAAATAAAATTTATTCGACTTATAAATTCACTTATTAATATTTAAAATTAATTAAATATTCAAATTTAAATTAATAAAAATCCTGGGTCGTTACAATAACAATTATTGACCTGAGAATTGTATTAACTTATTTTTTCTCTCATTCTTATTCGATTTTGATGATTGTTTTTGAGAAGTTTTGAGAGCTATGATGCCTATCAATAGGCTTGATATATTTGGAGAATTTGAAATTCAAATTTAAATAGAATTTGAATTGATTTTGGATTAAATTTGAATTGAATTCGTATTGAACTCAATTTATCGGTCTTGAGTTATCTTTCTTATTTTTCATTGTTTTCGAGCACGATTTTCACTAAACTATTTTGAAGAGATTTTTAAAATAAATGGACTTTCAAAATATTATTATCATATAGTATTTTTAAAATTATTATTTTTTGAAAAGATTAATAAAACCAATATTTGAAATTCCTTTACTGTAGGAAAAAAATAATTTTAAAAATACTATATAATAATAATTTGAAATGTCCATTTATTTCAAAAATCACTTCAAAATGTTTTAGTGAAAACCATGCTCGAAAACAATGAAAAATAAGAAAGATAGCTCAAGACTGATAACTTGAGTTCAATACGAATTCAAATCAAATTTAACCCAAAATCAATTCAAATTCTATTTAAATTTGAATTTCAAATTCTTCAAATTTAGCTAGCCTATTGATAGCATCATAGCTCTCAAAACAACTCAAAAACAATCATCAAAATCGAATAAGAATGAGAGCAAAAATATGCTAATCAATTCTCAGGTCAACAATTGTTATTGTTGCCTTTTTGCTCTCGTAACAGCAACAAACAAACACAGTTTTGACCAAGAAAACATTAAAATTTCAGGAAATACAAAACATGAAACTTTTTAATACAAAGTTTATGATTTCTGAAACATCTAAAATTATCAAAATCGGTTGAGAAACGAAGTAGTTATGATCAAATTTGTTTCAGTTCCATACACAGAGAAAATATCGGTTTTGCTCTCGGGATAGCAGTAGAAAAATTAGATTTTGACATAGTTAACCTCAAAATTACAGAAAAATCAAAACAATAAAGTTGTAGTACATGATTTTTTCTTACCGAAATATTAAAAATTATTAAATTCCGATCAAAGACAAAAAAGATATGGCCAAAACAATTCTGTGTTTCAAAGTTGAAATTAAAAACACAGGACAGAGAGATTACTTGCTCTTCAAACACATATTACGATTAGCAAAATGTTTATTTATGGAAAATGATAAACATAAATGTTTTTCCTTATAAATATACCTTCCAACTAAAGAAAACCTCACTCAATTTTGATTTATCATTCAAAAGTTATGGTGATTTTAAGATCAGGTTTCAACAAAAAAAATTGCACAGAGCAGAGCTGCGTACATCATTTTCAAACTAAATTTCAACCCTGTAAACAACAGAATTTCGTAAAGTAATTAAAAGAGAAGTTGTAGGTAACAGAATGATCTTTCAACTGCAAAAATATTGAGCTAACTTGGGTAAATTTGCATTTAAGATATTGCTGTTTTACTGCAGCAATTTTTCACAAACAATTTTCAGCAAACCACAACCAACCTGCAAGCAATTCAATCAACAACCCATCCAATTAATTCAAATAGCAACTAACAATTATTCTCATAGATTAAAGCTAGTAATTTGAGTGATTAACTCACCATGTTGATTAGATGATAAAACTTAGATTTTAATACATAGAGGAAGCTTTTGGCTAGATTTGGTCTTCAAAAGCCTGTGGAAAGAAGCTACAGAACATGCGACATAATATTTACAGTAAAAATAGAAAATCACTTACTGTAAAAAAAACAATGATAAAATGGTGTTATTTGGAGTTTATTACCTTCGATTTATCACTAGCTTGCAAAAAGACTTGAATTTGGTTAATTAATATCAAAAAATTTGCTTGATTTTGTAATTTGGTAAAAAGGAGTTTGCTGACTTTTCTTTTTCAGGTTGGAGAAGGAAGAAGATGGAGTTCGAAAAAAAAGAACGTACGCTTCTTCTTCTTACTCTCTTCTAACGAGGCTAAGTGAATATGGGCTGAATTGGACCCAAAATAAAAAGAAAATAAGACGGCTAAAGGTTAAATCAACACTTAACAAATTAATGTGTACATATCACATACACACATGAATAAAAATGCATTTCCTCAAGCTTTACACAAGAAAAATGTAAAAACTTGTATACATATAAAATATAACATTTTCTATCGTATAAAATGATTAATTTATATTTTTTTAAAAACATTATTTTTATTAAAATCTCTTATTTTACAAAAATGCACTATTTTCGTAATAAAATGCAAAAGCCTATATTTTTTGCTTTTAAAATTTAATAAAAATGCTTTTCTCACTTAGAAAAATACCTCAAACCGTTTTCAAACTTAATTTATTGCCAGAACATATTTTTAAACCAATTTCCACTTTTTTGATGTAATAAAACACCTTAAAAAATCAAATACTTCTTTGAAAACTATTAAAAGAAGCGATTGGGCAATGATTAATATAATTATTGCATTTTCTCTAAAATAAAATCATCTTCTTTATTTAAAGCCCATATTCCATTTATTATCACTTTGAAAAAAATTCTACGCTTCATTTTCACAAATTAATTCCAATTTATTGTTTTTTCCAAATAAACAATTTAATTTCTCCAATTTTAATTTAATTTACAATATTAAATTATAATTACCATTATAATTTAGTATTGATAGGTAATCTCCAAACTAGGATTGTTACAGACACCTCCTCTTAACAAAATTGCGTCCGTGCAATTTTTTAGAAAAAGAGCTATAAACGACATAAAAGATACAATCATCGAAGGATAAAGACATGCTCGAATTCCAAACCATTCATACTCTCAATATAGAATGGTAGAAAGAAATAAGGAAAAATTCACCTGGTTAATTCAATGGCCCATCATATGCTAATATTATGATTAGCAAACCCTCGAATTTTCCAAGTAACTCGAAAGAATTTCGAAGATATCCCGTCTTCGAATCAAAACTCAATCAAATACTCAACAATTAATCAATCGAAAATGATTGATTTCATAAAACTCTATGAATAGAGTCAGGATCAAACTCACCCAAACTCGTACTCTAAGCAATAACGAAGATCATCAATAAGATTTTCCATAAATATATGGAAAGAACATCCTCACAACAAGGTAGACACAACAGACAAGATAGATAAATGACAAGATGGCTTTTCACAAGGCCACCAAACTCGAACGACCGCGAAGGAAAAAAAACACATCGTTGATAATAGCTCAAAGATAGAATATACTCAAGAACAAGGATATAATCTCAAATTATCTTTTAATCCAAGATATTCATAATTTTAAATCTCAACATCTATTAAATTTTTAAATCTTAATTTTCAACATTTGAAAATTTCTCAAACTCTTTACTATATTACTTAGTGAGTAACTTAAAACTCAAAGTCTAAACTTTAATTTTCATGTTTTAAAATTAAATTTCCAATGAAATTTTTATAAATCCAAACATATATCCCATGATAGAATAAGTGAACAAAATTTCAAATTTTCTCATATAACTCAACTATAGAACATCCCATAGACAATATAGGTTTTAAATCTCCAATCATATTTTCAATAAAGTATAGGTCAAAAGTTATCTCATTTTTATAATTTCAAAATAATAAAATGGCACTGCCTCGCCATTGAATCTCTAACAAACAAATCCATCAATTGGCTGCAGAGTTGACCGAATGATCAAAACTACCTCGCCAATCTATTATCCATTTCTAAAAGTCAATGGCTGCAATTACCATTTCAAATAAATTTAATATTCAATCTTATAAATATTAATTCAAAAACTCAAACTTCAAAACTCAAACTATCATGTCTGATTGCCTCATCATAGCATTTAGAAGATTCCTATTGATGACGTTGGCCAAACGCGTCGACCAGAACTCTTAACTACTCGATGGACAACCCAACACTCTCAAATTATTTCTATAAAAGAAATACTACTCATGTAAATGTATTCTCAAAACATTATTTGATTTTTAAAATATCCAAAACTCCAATTTCTCTTTAAAACTCATATATATATATATATATATATATATATATATATATATAGCCACAAAAACTCAAAACCAAAGAACATTAAGAGAATGCATCGAGATATTTCCAGAATACTCGATTCTCAAAATCAACAGAAGGCGATAGAGTGTTCTCAATCTTACGGTGTCACGAGCCACTCCCAAAAATCATTAAGATACAGGATAAGTAAGGTATTCTTCTCGAAGGAGAAGAAGCACACAATCCACGAACCACTAGTTCAAACAGAGTAATGCTACAAAGAATAACATTAATTGAGTATCTGAAAAGAACACTCAAAAGAAGCTGAATGATAAACTCAACCAAAATCGAACAATCTAGAAACTCACCTCATTCCTTAGTGGATGTCCTCATGGAAGGACAGCCGAAAGGCTAAAAGCCCGGAATAAGGTTAATTCAACATCTCGATACTCAAGAGTGAATTAAGCTTCAGAATCATCATTAACATTCCAAAGTGACAGAAATAATAAACCAATCAAAAATAGGAAAACTAAATATACAATAGGATCTTATAAAACAAAGGATTAGACTTAATATCAAATAAGTCAATCCATCTCAAATCAAATGCATCTCAAGACTGTGACTAACAAATAGATACCCACAAAAGCAACATCAAATAGAAATCTCAAAATGCTCGCAATAAGCCAATCGTTATGGATCCCCTTAATAGGATTCCCAACTCCCAAAGAAATACAACACGAATTCTCAAAGGAATTAGTAAGCTCCATCGATACGAACTCACTCGTATCGACAAGAAAAAGAATAGAATAATCTCCATATAAGATTATTCACATGATAAGATAACATCAAACTCAATTATCTAATACTATGGAATACAACATATTCCTAGAAATGTTCCATCTCAACAATCCCAAAGATTCGAAAAAGAATCAAAGCACGATTCGAAAACAAGCTCAAATAAAGGGCAATGATTCACTCGTATAGTACATTGATGTATCGTGATACTCTATGTAACAGCCCGCAAATCCGTACCTCTTGAGTCGATACTATTCTACCTAAATCAACTCAAGTTGCACAGAAATATGAACCATTTGGGTTAAAGAAGAAGAGGTAGAAGAAGAAAATAGAAAACAACATCAGAATCTAACCATCGCAGCGGAATAAAATATAATAGATAATAAATACTCTTTACTCAAACATCAAATATCTTTGTTTATATATTACATCATCAGAGTACATCAATCACAGCTCAACATCAATGTCATACAAATGGATACACAACAACTCAACACAGCGGAAATATATATATATATACAAGTACGAGAGTACGTATCGTCATCCAGCTCGTCTCCTGAGCTCCACAGCATCATATCCTGTATCCTATAATACCCGGTCTGACCCGAGCATTACAGTTAAATAAAACCCGAGTCAGTCTGGAATACCAGCGTGAGAAAATCACACTCAATTGATTATTAAAGTTTCAAAAATCCTTTGAAAAAACAAAAGCATCTCGTAAGACCACGCCACAAATAAACATGTCGGGTTTTTACCTTACGATAGCTAAAACATTTTTATTAAAATCCTCTGATATTATAATAGTGTCTATAGAAAGTAAAATAGAATCTAGCTGAAATGCTTGCATCTCACGTTTCAGCAATAGTTGGGAACAACCAAAACCGTACGGGCGCGTAGGGAAAATGGATTCCAACTAATGGCTAGGCACTGGGGTACCACCTGTCATAGTACCTGGTCTAGATCAGCGTACCGAGGAGCCACCCTAACTCCCCTGCAACACAAGACCGGAACCATCCCTTACTGGACAGTCCCTAGAAAGATCACCACGCGGTTGGGATCAGCAACCGCCCACTAAGCCGAAATAAAAGGGACATCTAGACAGGGATGACCTCACCCTCCAGTGGGGGCTACCCACGAAGCCTTGCTGCATATCCCCTGATTTTCAGCCATTCCCATTTGATGAGACTTGAGGCTAAGCGTTACCTTTTTAAGAATATATTCCTTAGAATGCCCATCGTCCACCTGACGATGTTTCGCAAGTATTCATCCATACAAGTCCGTCCCGGGTTCGAACGGAACCGAAGGCACTATTCCTACTACATCCATTTTGGAAATATCCTCAGGATTAGTAGCGACTAGCCCTTGCACTTCACTGCTCCATCTTCGAATTCAAAATCGTTTTCACGAAACGTACAAACCGGTTCGAAGTGGTTTTCGAGAAATAAATCCCGATCCCGGTCTCTTTGAAACGATCAACGCATTTGTGTCCAATATTGATAGTCGGTGATTTAACTATCAATTCATATTTACAACATCCATCACACAATAAATAATTTGTTCCAAATTATTTATTTATCTCAAAATATCTTTACAAGATATATTTTCACTTTCCAAACTCCTTTGAAAAACAGTTTTCAAAACTATCTGCCTTTCTCAGAATAAATTCTAAGTATTTCTATTTCCACTAGAATCACCAAGCACAAAACTTAAGATTTTTAAAATAATCTAAAAAACCACCTTATTGTAAAATATATTTAACATTTGATATAGAAAACACTTACTTTGGGATTAACCAAATCATCCTTTAAATAATTATTACGATAATAGATTAACCAAAACACTTACTTTGGGATTTACCTTAAATATTTAAATTAAGACTACTTCAATAATTTACTAAAAATACATACCATATAAACATTGGAAATAAAGTTACTTTATATAAACTAGGCTTTCACCTTTCAAACAAATACTAAGTCACTATTATAAATATTTATTATGGTAATAGATTTGAAAAATATTTACTTAAGCATTTAAGATAATAAATTTTCTAAAACATGCTTTTTAAAACAACATTAAAACCTTTAACTTATATCTAAAGTTTACTTTGAACGTACTTGGCTATCCAGAGAAATATACTTCTCTTCACATTCTTCCTTAAAATTTTCAATTTCAAACTCTTGAATCAATTTCCAGATTGATTTCCCATTTACTCCCCTTTAAACTCGAAATCTATTAATTTAAGATTTCATTTCTTAATTATGATTTAAAATACTTTAACTAAAAATTTCAATTTTTAGATTTCTCAATTACTTCCTTATCCTTTTATATATATTTAAAACTTAAGTAAAAAAAAATTCTTTATTCCTTTAAATTAATACCACATAATTTTACAATTCGTTAATTACTGTTTATTTAACTCTTTTCTTTTCATACTCGAAGTTATTTATTATTGTTTTCCTATTACTTCTATTTCTTTTCAACTCATTCTTAATTTATTCAAATTTCCCATAATTATTTTACTTACAAATTCATTTCTTTTATTTTCTTTCCAAAATCCAATCTATATAATTTTGGTAATTCATTATACCCAAATATATTCAATCAACCCTAACATTCAATATTCCAATATATCTCGTCATAGAATATCAATATTCACAGCAGAGAATATTAAATAATTTAAATAAATGTTGAGAGATCCAGTTGGATCCCTCCAACCTGTTTTCCCTGCATCCACAGACGTTAGCACACTATAGTACACCAATTACAAAATATCATACTATATCACATCGATCAATTCAACCATCTAAACAATCATTTAAATTTTATCATTTAAATTTAAATGTAAACTGAGTGAGATTAACTCACCTTTGCTTTTTGTTTCACAAACCATCCCATCTCAACTTGTTTTCCTCGATTTTCAGACCTTGTAAAATCATTAGATGTTTTATTAATATTTGTTCAATGGGACTAATTAATTCCCATTTGACCAATTAAACTTAATTAACCATAATTTTATTTAAATCAAATTTTTTTGTTTAATAAATTAGCTTTAGAAACTAAAATAAATTAAATATATCAATAAAACAAATTAATTACCTTAATACATATTTTTTTTCTTTTTTTTTCATTTCAGTAAATAGCAAAATAAATTTCTACTTTACTGTTTATAATTTCCCTAACTTATATATATTCATACATTCAAAATTAAACTGAAATAAATATACTGTATATACCTATATATATCTATATATTTGAATATCTACCTGTTTATAAATCTTACCACTTTTCAAAAGTCCTACTTCCATATATTTTTACTGTTAGCCATTATATTTAAATTAAGATATGTATTTATATTGTCTTCAAAATCTTATTTATATAAAATTTATGTTTAACTAAATACATATATTTATCAAAAAAAAATTTCCTTGTCTGTACAAACATATATAAAAATCTGCATCTAGATATATCCTACTGTAAAATAAATAAATAAATTTACTGCAAATAAAAGAACCCAGATCGCATCTTCCGACGAACCCATTCCACGACCATCGAAGTTCAAGTCAGTACCCTAAATCCCATCTCGACTCCAGCAGCTGCGACCCCAAGCTCGAGTCTTCGAGATTCCTAAACCCTTTCAATCCGCGACTTTGATTCTCCCTCGAACTCGTGAAGTACGCCATGCTTGAAAGCTAAAACCCACCGTGAATCTCGATTCAACGAGGGAAAGTCGCGCGCCCTATGATTGAATTTCTAAACGATTCGAAATCGCTGCCAAAATGTTCGAGTGACGGTAATGAGTCGCTTCGAACTGAAGTGGGAAGAGGGAGGACGCGATTTTCCCTTGAATCGAAAATAAAAAGGGACGCTGCCATTGTTTTTTTTTTAAAACGAGATTAATATGAAACGAAAAGGGCTCGGCCCTAAAAATATTTTCTTAGTTCCACCTTAAACGAGAGAGTTAGCCTTAGCTTACGAACGAAGCCTTATTATTATATATATTATTATTATTATTATTGAATCTTCCAGAGGAAGGCTTGTTTGACTATGATTTGGCCTTAAGAGCGGATGTAAATATTAAAAAGAAGGAAACGTGTTTAAGAAGGCACCAATGACATTGATTTAATCAATTAAAGTTTTATTTAATTTTCGACGCGTTTACTTATCGTACGCTCACACAACAACTCCGATTCAAACGAAATTCAAAATTCGATAATATTACAATATTACGAATCCAATGGAACAGGTTTCGTCGAATTCCGAGACTGCGCCTCAGAAGGTTATTTTTAAATTCAATTTAAACTATATAAATTTCAAAACTGAACAAATCACTGTTAGGTTCAATTTTAAGATTTTTACCATCTTCATTATTATCAATATAAATTTTATAAGCCTTCAAATTATATTTTAATCGGTTTAAAATTATAGGTTCGATAAATTTCCCAACTTCAAATTATTTAATTCAATAATTTAAGTATCAAATAAATTGAGATATTCGTAATTCAAGTTAAAATTACTCTATTAAATATTAAAAATCAATTTAAATATTTCGATTTTAAATGCTCGAAAATTCTGGGTCGTCACATTCCTCCCCCCTTAAAAGAATTTCGTCCCCGAAATTACTAGTTAGGGAGAAATAATACAATACTCGTTTACTTTCCTCAAATCCAAACAGTTCAACATCTATCCAACTATCTTTTTATAAAGACCATTATCATTCTTATTGACTCTCCAAACCCTCCCAGTAGTTTCGAACAATACTATTTGTTTAACCATTCAAGTTTTCAATTTAAAACCAAATTTTTTGAATTATCAAAAATTTCTCAAAATTTTTCTAACTCTCTAAATTTCCGAAATTTTTTTCCAGCGTCTCCTTTGCGCGGCTAGCTCGGTACAACTACAAAATGGCTCTACGGCCTCCCAAATCCAAAAAGAAAACAAAAAGCCAAGTGGCTCAATCCAAAAATCCCAATCAAATCTCACAGAAATTTAAACACATACCTTTTAGTCGGGCAATTCAAATTTATCTTCTAAAACCAAAACCAATTTTCCTTTCCCTTATTCATACCTGCATATCCTGTTTAGCAATAATATATAATCACATCATTCAAAATCGTTTTGTTGACTTCTTTTCACATTTCCAATATTTGTTTTACTTAAGCCCGTACGATGTACCTATATCATTTGTACGCAATACCGAATCCGATCGCTTACTCGATCACACAATCTCACTTCCGAACTAGTATTGTCCATCAGACTTTCTAGTGCGGACTCAGATCTGGTTTCATGATCAGAAACTGTCATTCTCCTTGCATAGCCATAAACTATGATAGAGAATTTCCAGAATCAATCAACAATCCATATCCAGGGTTCGCCGTCGAAAATCGAACGAAAAATCCTAACTCAGACCGATAAAATTTATCTCGAAATTCTGTGTTCGAATCTGAATCAAATAGCTATGCGAATAAAATAATATACGTACATCCTACGTATAAATTCCAATTGATAATCAATTATATCAATTTCCTTTTTATTCACATTTATTTTGATTATTATTCACTTGTTCACAACTCCCACGGACACAAATATCAGTTTCCACCTTAATTCAATTATTCACTTAGCATACTTTCAATACCAAATTTACTTAAGAATTCATTATTCTCTTCTTAAGTTCAATATAAATATTTTACATACTTTTTACATTTATTTTCACTTTACCATTGAAGTTTATATTCATTACCATTCACTTTTCCCTTACAATTCTATTTAAATTCAATTTGACTTCCACTTTGAATATCGAATTAGTTTCACTTACTAATTAATTTAAATCTCACATTAGATGTTTCTTTGCAAACTTTGCTTTCTTTAGTCCTTTCGATTCCACTACTTTACATTCACAGTTAAAATAGATTTCAATATTCAGTGTCAAATTTCATTTGCTTAGCAAATTTAAATCATTTGTCGTTAATGAAAATTTTCAAAATTTTCAAAAAATTTCTAACTCCCAAAATTTTCGAAAATTTTTGACAGAGTCTCCCTTGTACGGAGGAGCTTTTGCAATTTGACAAGAGATATAAATATATATACATCGACCCACACGGTCGGAAAACAGAAAAACAGTTCATATTTCCTATTTGTATTGCGTAGGCGTACCATATTTAGCATTTTTGAGCGAGCAGCTATTTATTTAAGCAATTAGCGCAGTCAAAACTAGTCAAACGGCTTCCAAAAACCTGTACTTACTCAATTTAAACATATCAGTGTCAAATATACCAAGTTTATTAACATTTCACTTAATTATAAACAACTAAAACATGGATTCTGTAAACAGTGCATATTATATACTTCCACAACACACGAAATATTTCGACACTTATTTTGAATGTTTCCAAACAATACTCAAACTATCCTATTCAATTCAAATAATTTCACAACTCTTACTTAACTTAAATTCATTTTAAATCCAAGAAAACTCATTTAAATTGAATAAATTTCAAAAGCAATCTAACTTCCATTTTATTCCAAGTCAAATTCTCATTAATATAACTTAAGTTAATTAACTCAATTACTAATTCCATTTCATTTACCAAACAAGTTTTATTTAAAATAATTTCATAAAACTCGACACCACATATCTCAAATTTACTTAAGTCAAGCCTTTTATCTAAATATTACTTCAGTTATTTGTTTCCTTCAAGAAGTTTCAACTTCAAAACTTATAAGCACTCTCTAATATAAATTCTTAATTTGGTTTCCAATTATCAAACCAATATCGTTTACTAATTTAATTAAATTAGTTTATTCAGTCATTTCTTTAAACTTCAAACTCCCATACTTAATTCATTCTGAATTTATTTCCATCAATAACAAGTAAAGTTTTAAGTTTATGTGACTTGGATTTTCATCCACCAATTCAATCCATCATTGTTATAACCCAATTCTATTTTATTCGACTACACTCCTAATTACACTTAATTCACCAACAATCCAAGCTAAATTCATTTACACTTCATTGCTTACATTCAATTTATTTATTTTTTACTCCAACCAAGCTTATATTCAATTCAATTGATTTCAAAATCAGTTTTATTTCGCTTCTATCAATTCATAGAATTTATTTAATCTCGTTTACGTCAAACGACAATTACTTTTACGAAATTTGACCATACGCAAGTAAATAAATAACTACGTAAGCTTGTAACCACTTTAATTTAGTTTCAACTCAATAAATAGTCAATTCTTTCCATTTTAATTCATTTGCAACCATTTCAATTCTATTTTGTTTAACTTGAGTTCATTACCAGCTCCATTCGTTTAAATTAAATTAGTATACTTCATTGAATCAATATGAATTCTAATTCACATTCAATAATTTATTTCTGAATTACTTCCATTTTATAACAAGGCCATTTCCAATTTATCTCTACTTGGATTTTTATTTGCAATACAAATCATTTCTATGTTAATTCAATTCCATTCAACTTCAATTCTAATTTAATTCACTTACAATTTCAAGTTGAATTTCTATTAATAACCCAAGCTTCACTTTCAAATTTATCATTTATTCACAACTCAAATTTTATTAACCAATTCGAGTTCCATTTCCATTTTCATTAACTAATTTATTACCAATTAGTTTAGTCAAATTTTACTGGATTTCCTATATTTTATTAAACAATTAGTAAAATTTCAATCAAATTTTATTAACCAATTAGTTTATTTAAATTTTACACCCAATATTTGATTTTTATTTCAGAAATTACTTTAACTATTTTACTGGAGTTCAATCTATTTTATAATTTAAGTTTTGGATTTTATTTATTTCCCAAATTACAAAACAAATTTATTTTGACTTATTTATTCCACTTCCAAATATTATGAGTCACAAACTTATTTATATCCATTCTTTTATCCATTTATAATCAATTCTATTCACATTTTACCTTTAACTCGGAATTTTACATTTTATTTAGCCAATATATTTTTATTATTCCATAAACATTTAATTAAGATTCCAGAGTTTAAACGATTCCCAAATTTCAAAAATCACCTTTGAGATCAACTACATCCAAAATCCTTTGGCACATTCAATCCTTTGAATTTCAAAACCAAACTCAGTTCGCAAACAATTACAATTTAAAATATTCCGGTAGCAATTCCTCTCTTGGAAACTCGAAAATGAACACCGATGATGTCGCGATCATCATCGGAATTATTTTCCAGCGACCAAAAGAGTTTAGTGCCTTTATCTCTTTTAAAACATTTCAAATATTTTTAATTTCCAGATCTCACAAGATTTCAAATGCAACTCAAAATATTTCCAAAATAATACTATTATTCCTCCAAATCTTTTGGAAATCATTTTCAAACCCAAAGGAATTTAAAAAATTTCCCAAAAATTCCAAATTGCAATTACTTTAAATCTATATTCAAACCTTTCTCTGGGATTTTATCTCATTTCAATTTCAAATGTTTCTCTGGAATTCTATTCCAAGATTATAATCACCTTTACAGTCTGCATTTACAAATCTCTTTTATATATGAAGTTTATTTCAATTTATAATTTACATTCAGAATCTATATTACAAATTCCATTTTGTTATATAAATTTATTCTTCAACTTTAGTTATAAGTTTTCAATTTCTTATTCAATTCTATTTCATAATTTAATATTATCATTCCTTAACAATCACGCATCCAAATACTATAATATACTTTATAAGAATTATATCTTCTTATATACAAAAATAATTTGGGTAAAATTATTTCATTTACCCTACTTTAAAACAATATTGTGTCGAATTGTTCTATTCAAGTGTTTAGAGATCCCTATCAATAACGTTAATTACTCGTATTGACCAGAATCCATAAACTACTCAATAAACCAATCAACACAATATAAAATCATTTTATATTCACCATCAAATACGCGCTCATATCTATTAATACGCTCAAACTCATTCTAGAGTACTATTGACTCTATTTTATGAGTAATTCCCGCCAGAGCCAAGGTTATCACCAACCTCGCTCTGATACCAAGTGTAACAGCCCGCAAATCTATACCTCTTGAGTCGATACTATTCTACCTAAATCAACTCAAGTTGCACAGAAATACGAACCATTTGGGTTAAAGAAGAAGAGGTAGAAGAAGAAAATAGAAAACAACATCAGAATCTAACCATCGCAGCAGAATAAAATATAATAGATAATAAATACTCTTTACTCAAACATCAAATATCTTTGTTTATATATTACATCATCAGAGTACATCAATCACAGCTCAACATCAATGTCATACAAATGGATACAAAACAACTCAACACAGCGGAAATATATATATATACAAGTACGAGAGTACGTATCGTCATCCAGCTCGTCTCCTGAGCTCCACAGCATCATATCCTGTATCCTATAATACCCGGTCTGACCCGAGCATTACAGTTAAATAACACCCGAGTCGGTCTGGAATACCAGTGTGAGAAAATCACACTCAATTGATTATTAAAGTTTCAAAAATCCTTTGAAAAACAAAAGCATATCGTAAGACCACGCCACAAATAAACATGTCTTGTTTTTACCTTACGATAGCTAAAACATTTTTATTAAAATCCTCTGATATTATAATAGTGTCTATAGAAGTAAAATAGAATCTAGCTGAAATGATTGCATCTCACGTTTCAGCAATAGTTGGGCACAATCAAAACCGTATGGGTGCGTAGGGAAAATGGATTCCAACTAATGGCTAAGCATTGGGGTACCACCTGTCACAGTACCTGGTCTAGATCAGCGTACCGAGGAGCCACCCTAACTCCCCTGCAACACAAGACCGGAACCATCCCTTACTAGACAGTCCCGAGCAAGATCACCCCGCGGTTGGGATCAGCAACCGCCCACTAAGCCGAAATAAAAGGGACATCTAGACAGGGATGACCTCACCCTCCAGTGGGGGCTACCCACGAAGCCTTGCTGCATATCCCCTGATTTTCAGCCATTCCCATTTGATGAGGCTTGAGGCTAAGCGTTAGCTTTTTAAGAATATATTCCTTAGAATGCCCATCGTCCACCTGACGATGTTTCGCAAGCATTTATCCATACAAGTCCGTCCCGGGTTCGAACGGAACCGAAGGCACTATTCCTACTACATCCATTTTGGAAATATCCTCAGGATTAGTAGCGACTAGCCCTTGCACTTCACTGCTCCATCTTCGAATTCAAAATCGTTTTCACGAAACGTACAAACCGGATCGAAGTGGTTTTCGAGAAATAAATCCCGATCCCGGTCTCTTTGAAACGATCAACGCATTTGTGTCCAATATTGATAGTCGGTGATTTAACTATCAATTCATGTTTACAACATCCATCACACAATAAATAATTTTTCCAAATTATTTATTTATCTCAAAATATCTTTACAAGATATATTTTCACTTTCCAAACTCCTTTGAAAAAAGTTTTCAAAACTATCTGCCTTTCTCAGAATAAATTTCAAGTATTTCTATTTCCACTAGAATCACCAAGCACAAAACTTAAGATTTTTAAAATAATCTAAAAATACACCTTATTGTAAAATATATTTAACATTTGATATAGAAAAATTACTTTAGTACTTAATTTAAATAATACTCCAGAAATAACTAAAATAAGTTTACTTTTTAAATATAACTAGATTTCTTCTTTACACAAAATACCAAATCATCCTTTAAATAGTTATTACGATAATAGATTAACCAAAACACTTACTTTAAGATTTACCTTAAATATTTAAATTAAGACTACTTCAATAATTTACTAAAAATACATACCATATAAACATTGGAAATAAAGTTCCTTTATATAACCTAGGCTTTCACCTTTCAAACAAATACTAAGTCACTATTTATAAATATTTATTACGGTAATAGATTTGAAAAATATTAACTTAAGCATTTAAGATAATAAATTTTCTAAAACATGCTTTTTAAAACAACATTAAAACCTTTAACTTATATCTAAAGTTTACTTTGAACGTACTTGGCTATCCAGAGAAATATACTTCTCTTCACATTCTTCCTTAAAATTTTCAATTTCAAACTCTTGAATCAATTTCCAGATTGATTTCCCATTTACTCCCCTTTAAACTCAAAATTTATTAATTTCAGATTTCATTTCTTAATTATGATTTAAAATACTTTAACTGAAAATTTCAATTTTTAGATTTCTCAATTACTTCCTTATCCTTTTATATAAATTAAAAACTTAAGTAAAAAAAAATTCTTTATTCCTTTAAATTAATACCACATAATTTTACAATTCGTTAATTACTATTTATTTAACTCTTTTCTTTTCATACTCGAAGTTATTTGTTATTGTTTTCCTATTACTTTTATTTCTTTTCAACTCATTCTTAATTTATTCAAATTTCCCATAATTATTTTACTTACAAATTCATTTCTTTTATTTTCTTTCCAAAATCCAACTATATAATTTTGGTAATTCATTATACCCAAATATGTTCAATCAACCCTAACATTCAATATTCCAATATATCTCGTCATAGAATATGAATATTCACAGCAGAGAATATTAAATAATTTAAATAAATGTTGAGAGATCCAGTTGGATCCCTCCAACCTGTTTTCCCTGCATCCACAGACGTTAGCACACTATAGTACACCAATTACAAAATATCATACTATATCACATCGATCAATTCAACCATCTAAACAATCATTTAAATTTTATCATTTAATTTAAATGTAAACTGAGTGAGATTAACTCACCTTTGCTTTTTGTTTCGCAAACCATCCCATCTCAACTTGTATTCCTCGATTTCAGACCTTGTAAAATCATTAGATGTTTTATTAATATTTGTTCAATGGGACTAATTAATTCCCATTTGACAAATTAAACTTAATTAACCATAATTTTATTTAAATCAAATTTTTTTGTTTAAGAAATTAGTTTCAGAAACTAAAATAAATTAAATATATCAATAAAACAAATTAATTACCTTAATACATTTTTTTCATTTTTTTCATTTCAGTAAATAGCAAAATAAATTTCTACTTTACTGTTTATAATTTCCCTAACTTATATATATTCATACATTCAAAATTAAACTGAAATAAATATACTGTATATACCTATATATATCTATATATCTAAAAATGAATAGATATTGAAACCAAATCTCTTTTTCCAATCACAAATAATATTGGAATGAATAGGTATTGGCATTTTGTGAGAAAATCGATAAAATGTTTTTGAAAGTTGTGATTGGATATTAGTGCTTAGCAGGATATGCAGGTAATATAAAGGAAAAAAAGATTTGGTTTTGATTTCCAAAAGATAAATATGAATTGCCCGACAAAAGGTATGTATTTTAAATTTGGTATGGAATTTGATTGGGATTTGGATCGAGCCACTTGGCCTTTTGTTTTCTTTTTGGATTTGAGAGGTCGTAGAGCCATTTTGTAGTTGTACCGAGTCAGCCGCGCAAAGGAGACGCTGGCGAAATTTTTCGGAAATTTCGGGAGTTAGAAAAAATTTTGAGAAAATTTTCGATAGTTCAAAATTTAGTTTTGAATTATAATTTGAATGATTGTATAAGTAAAGTTATTAGGGAATTAAGGGAAAAGTTTGGGAAGTTAGTAAGAATTGTAATGGGCCTTCTATTAAAAAGATAGTTGGTAAGGTGTTGAATTGTTAGAAACTGTTTGATTTTAGGGAAATAATAAACGGGTATTGGACCATTCTTCATAATTAGTAATTTCGGGGATGAAATTCTTTTAAGGGGGGAGGAATGTGACGACCCGGAATTTTCGAGCATTTAAAATCGGAATATTTAATTGATTTTGAATATTTAAATGTTAAATTTTAACTCGAATTCAAATATCACCAATTATTTGATAATTAAACTATTGAATTTAATAATTTGAAAATTTGTGTAAGATGTTGAATCTGGAGTTCTAAGCCTATTAAAAATAATTTAAAGACTTGTAAAATCTATATTGATAACATTGAAGATAATAGAAGTTGTAAATTGAAATAAACAGTGGGTTGTTCAGTTTTAAAATTTATATCGTTTAAATTGAATTTAAAAATAGCCTTCCGAGACGCAGTCTCGGATTTCGACGAAACCAGTGCCATTGGATCCGTAATATTTTATTATTGTCGGATTTCAATTTTCACAGCGTTCGGAGTTATCGTTTGATCCTACAAACCTTAAATGCATAAAAAAAATTAAATTAAAAAAATTAAAAAAAATGAAATACCTTCAATTTATTCAGTTGAACCTTTTCATGGAAGCCACTCGTTTAGCTTCTAACGCAAGCTTCTTATCCTCAACTTTATTCTCACTTTAATAACGTGGTCGAAGCCTCATTCCTCAATACGAACGTTCAAGTAAAAAAAAGGGAATTAAATTTGAGGCCGATCTCACATTCAAATCAATCGGCCAGAAAAAAAAAGGAAAAAAAATTCAAATTAATGGCGGAACAAGGGGGAACTCGCGTGAACACGCGGGGGAGAATCGCATCGTCGTCATCATCGAATCGAACTGGGGAAGGGTTTCGCGCTAGGCGACTCGAGATTTAGGGTAGTCGCGACTCGAAGTAGGGCTGGGGTGGCTAGGGTTGATCGATTCTGGAAGTGGCAGGCGTTGTGTAGGGTGGCGTTGCTCGAGATGGAGGGTGGATTAGGGTTGCTGCGCGGCGCGTGGGCTTAGGGAGGAGCGCGTGTGTCGGCATGGCGATAGCAGCGAGGTAGTTATTTTAATTTATTTTCCAGTTAAGCCAAATTTACATTCATGCTGGATGATGTTAAAAATAAAAATAAAAATATGCAGATTGGTTACAGTAAAATATTAAGCAAATATGTTTTTATCTTGAATACAGACAATATTATTTTTATATATGAATGTAAATTTTAATTTATATGTATATATAGGAAGCTGAAGGAAAATATGTAATAATAACATAAGTAGACATGCTCGCATTTTAAATTTACTGGTCTATTTTAAAATAAATTTATTAAGGTGGATAATTTGTACTATTAGCATAATTCATTTATTTTAGTTTCTAAAACTAATCTATTAGATAGAAATTTGGTTAAATAAAATTATTTGTTAGTTAAATTAAATTCAGCAAATGGAATTTAGTTAAAATCGATTTATTAGTTTAAAACCAAATGTTTAGTTTAAAATTTAATTGTTGGCCAATTTAATGGTAAGTCATTGGTCAATTAAATTTATAAAATGGAAATAAATGGTTCAAGTTATTTCAAAGTGATAATAAATCGTATAATTGTTATACAAGGTCAAAATCTAATGGATACAAGCCGGATTGGATCGGATTGCAAAAAATAAATAAATAAGCAAACGTGAGTTAATCTCACTCAGTTAAACTTAAATTTAAATGATTGAATTTAAATAATTGTTTGAATGATCGGATTGATTGATGTGCTAGAGTGTGATATGTATATATATTTGGAATTGGCATTTTATATTGTGCTAATATCTATGGATGCAGGGAAAACAGGTTGGAGGGATCCAACTGGATCCCTCAACATTTATTTAAATTATTTAATACCCCCTGTTGTGATGATTTTATATTCTGTGATGAATATTGTTGATAATTGGAATATTGGATGATATGGTTTACTTGAATATTTCCGGTGCACTAAGTTACCAAGATATATAGAATTGGAATTTGGAAATAAAATGACGAGAATTTGTAAGTGAAATAATTATAGAAATTTTAAATAAATTAAGAATAAATTGGATAAGAATAATAGCAGTGTTTAATGCTAATTAATAAAATTCTGTATATGGAAAGGAGCTTTTGAATTAACAAAAAGTTAATGAAGTTTGAAACTTCAATGATATTATTTAATAGAACAAAACATTGATTTAATATTTAATATTTAAATTATTGAAGGAATAAAGAAGAAACTGGGAAAAGTCTAGAATCTGTATATTTCAGTTAAAGGATTTAAAATCAAACGGAAAATAACAATAATAATAATAAGTCCATACTTAATGAATTTTGAAATGAATTAAGTAAGTAAAGAAATTATTTTAAATGGGATAAATTTTAAATCAATTTGAGGAAATTGATTTAAGTGATTGAAGTTGGAATTCTCCCTGGATAACCAAGCACGTTTTCAAAGTAAATTTTTAAATATAAGTTACTAGTTTTAAAATTGTTTTTTTTAAGGTATGTTTTGAAAAATTTATTATTTCTAATATTTAAAGTCTAAAGTAAGTATTTTCTCCTAATTTATTTTATTAGTAATTATTTAAAGAATGACTTAATATTATGTTTTCAAAAGTATAAATCTAGTTTTATATTTATGAAGTAACCTTAATTTCAAATATTCCTATAGTATGGTATTTTTAATAAATTATTGTTGTAGTTTTAACTTAAATGTTTTAAAGTATATTTCAAAGTAAAGTTTTTTAAATTATTTTAGAAATCTAATTTTGTGCTTGGTGATTTCAGAGGAGATAGAAAATATTTGGGAAAGTCTATTCTGAAAAGAAGGAAGGTTTTGAAACTGTTACCTAAGGATTAAAAATAGAAATATATCTTGTGAAGATATTTTGAGGTTCATAAATAATTTGGGAAATTATTTATTGTTTGATGGATGTTTGTGAATATTAATTGATAGTTAAATCACCGACTATCAATACTGGACAAAAATACGTTGATCGTTTCGAAGAGTCCGGGATCGAGATTAATTTCTCGAAAACCACTTCGATCCGGTTTGTACGTTTCGTGAAAACGATTTTGGATTCGAAGATGGAGCGGTGTAGTGCAAGGGCTAGTCGCTACTAATCCTGAGGATATCTCCACAATGGATGTAGTAGGAATAGTGCCTTCGGTTCCGTTCGAACCCGGGATGGACTTGTATGGATGAATGCTTGCGAAACATCGTCAGGTGGACGATGGGCATTCTAAGGAATATATTCTTAAAAAGGTAACGCTTAGCCTCAAGCCTCATCAAATGGGAATGACTGAAAATCAGGGGTTATGCAGCAAAGCTAGGTGGGTAGCACCCAAGCAGGGTGAGGTCATTCCAGTCTAGATGTCCCTTTTTATTTCGGCTTAGTGGGCGGTTACTGATCCCAACCGCGGGGTGATCTCACTCGAGATTATCCAGTAAGGGATAGTCCCGGCCTTGTGTTGCAGGGGAGCGGGCGTACTCCTCGGTACGGTGATCTAGGCCCCGTACTGTGATAGGTGGTACCCCAGTGCCTAGTCATTAGTTGGAAATGCATTCTCCCTACGAGCCTTGTATGAGTTTTGTTTGTATTACCCACTCTGTGGCTAGTAGCTGGAATTTAATGAATGTAACAATTTCGGCTATTTTATAAGTATTTGTATATAGACCCTATTATAATATCATAGGATTTCTATAAAAATTGTTTTAGCTATCGTAAGGTAAAAACCCGACATGTTTATTTGTGGCATGGTCTTACGAGATGCTTTTTTTTTCAAAGGATTTTTGAAACTTTAATAATCAATTGGGTGTGATTTTCTCACGCTGGTATTCCAGACTGACTCGGGTGTTATTTAACTATAACGCTCGGGTCAGACCGAGTATTATAGAATACAGGATACGATGCTGTGGAGCTCAGGAGACGAGCAAGATGACGATACGTACTCCCGTACTTGTTATATACATATATTCCGCTGTGTTGAGTTGTTGTGTATCCATTTGTATGATATTGATGTTGAGCTGTGATCGATATACTCTGATGATGTAATATATAAACAGAGATATTTGATGTTTGAGTAAAGAGTATTTACTATCTATTATATTTTATTCTGCTGCGATGGTTAGATTCTGATGTTGATTTCTATTTTCTTCTTCTACCTCTTCTTCTTTAACCCAAATGGTTCGTATTTCTGTACAACTTGAGTTGATTTAGGTAGAATAGTGTTGACTCAAGGGGTACGGATTTGCGGGTCGTTTCACTTGATACCAAGTGTAACAACCCGCAAATCCGTACCCCTTGAGTCAACACTATTTTACAACAATCAACTCAAGTTGCACAGAAATACGAACCATTTGGGTTAAAGAAGAAGAGGTAGAAGAGGAAAATAGAAAACAACAACAGAATCTAACCATCGCAACGGAATAAAATATAATAGATAATAAATGATCTTTACTCAAAATCAAATATTTCTGTTTTTATATTACATCATCAGAGTACATCAATCACAGTTCAACAACAACAATACACAAATGGATACACAACAACTCAAACAGCGGAATATATATATTTATATAACAAGTACGAATGTACGTATCGTCATCCAGCTCGTCTTCTGAGCTCCACAGCATCATATCCTGTATCCTATAATACTCGGTCTGACTCGAGCATTACAGTTAAATAATACCTGAGTCAGTCTGGAATACCAGCGTGAGAAAATCACACCCAATTGATTATTAAAGTTTCAAAAATCCTTTGAAAACAAAAGCATCTCGCAAGACCTCGCCACAAATAAACATATCGGGTTTTTACCTTACGATAGCCAAAACATTTTTATTAAAGTCCTCTGATATTATAATAGTGTCTATAGAAAGTAAAATAGAATCTAGCTCAAATGCTTGCATCTCACGTTTCAGCAATAGTTGGGCACAATCAAAACCGTACGGGCGCGTAGGGAAAATGGATTCCAACTAATGGCTAGGCACTGGAGTACCACCTGTCACAGTACCTGGTCTAGATCAACGTACCGAGGAGACACCCTAACTCCCCTGCAACACAAGACCGGAACCATCCCTTACTTGACAGTCCCGAGCAAGATCACCCCACGGTTGAGATCAGCAACCGCCCACTAAGCCGAAATAAAGGGACATCTAGACAAGGATGACCTCACCCTCCAGTGGGGGCTACCCACGAAGTCTTGCTACATAACCCCTGATTTTCAGCCATTCCCATTTGATGAGGCTTGAGGCTAAGCGTTACCTTTTTAGAATATATCCCTTAGAATGCCCATCGTCCACCTGACGATGTTTCGCAAGCATTCATCCATACAAGTCCGTCCCGGGTTCGAACGGAACTGAAGGCACTCTTCCTACTACATCCATATTGGAAATATCCTCAGGATTAGTAGCGACTAGCCCTTGCACTTTACTGCTCCATCTTCGAATCCAAAATCGTTTACACGAAACGTACAAACCGGATTGAAGTGGTTTTCGAGAAATAAATCTCGATCCCGGTCTCTTCGAAACGATCAACGCATTTGTCCAATATTGATAGTCGGTTATTTAACTATCAATTATATTCACAAACATCCATCAAACAATAAATAATTTCCCAAATTATTTATTAATCCCAAAAAATATCCTCACAAGATATACTTCACTTTCAAACCCCGTTTGAAAATAGTTTCAAACATATTCCTTTCCCGGAATAATTTCCCAATATTTATTTCCACTGAAACGCCAAGTATAAAATACTTTTAGCTTTAAAATAATTTAAAAGCACTTAGTTATAAAATATTCTTCATAGCCTAAAAATTTCAAAAGTACTTTATTACTTTATTAAAATATATACTTTAGAAATATTTAATAAATAAGGCTACTTTTATAAAATATAAAACTAGATTATTCTTTAAAACAAATATCAAGTCATTTAATAATTACTACGATAATATTTTGAAAAATATTTATTTTAGATTTTAAACATTTAAAAACAATAAATTATCTAAGATATGCTTTTTAAAACATCATAAAACCTTTAATTTATTTTTAAAATTGCTTGAAAATCGTACTTGGCTATCCAGGGAAACACTTCTCTTCTCATCCTTAAAAAAAATAAATTACCATTTATTTTTAAACGAGTTTCCATTCCTTTATAAATTTCCACTTTGAATTCATATATCTAAATATCCACCGATATTTTATTTTACTAAAAAGAATCCAGTTTAAAATTTTCAAAAATCTCACTTCCCTTTTAGATTTCAAATCCCAAAACACTTTAGTCAATTTACAATTTATTCCCAATTTACTTTGCTTAAAATAAATTTTCTTTCTTGCGTTACTTATTTCAAATTTCATTAACATTTAGATTTTGTTTTCTCATTTTGTGTAAAAACCCTTTAAACTGAAGATACCAATTTCAGATTCCCAAAATTTCTTCTTTATCTCTTGATTAATTTAAATCCTAAATTTAAAATAAATGTTTTGTTCTTTTAAACAATAACATTGAAGTTTAAGTTTCAATAACTCTCTGTTTACTTAAATTTCCCTTCCCATACTCAAGATTTATTTATTAAAATTTTAAAGTCACTTTATTTCCTTTCCAGTTCATTCAACTTTTCTATAATTATTTTACTTACAATTTCCTTCTTTCATTTTCATTCCCAAACTCAAATTATATATCTGGTAATTCATTATTGCCTGATTATAACAATCAAGCCATGACATTCAATATTTTCACATAATTCATTACAGGATATCAAATATTCAGACCAGAGAATATTAAATAATTAAATAAAGTTGAGGGGTCCAGTTGGATCCCTCCAACCTGTTTTCCTTGCATCCACAGATGTTAGCACAATATAAAATGCCAATTCCAAGTATATACCACATTATAGCACATAAATCAATTCAACCATTTCAAACAACTATTTAAATTTAACCATTTAAATTTAAATTTAAATTCGGCTGAGTGAGATTAACTCACCTTTGCTTTTAAATTTGCAATCCACTTCCAAACGGCTTGATTTCTTTCAGATGTTGACCTTGAATAATGATTCGTATGATTTATTAATATTCGAAATATAAATCAATCCTTAATTACCATTTAATAATTCAATTAAATTTTGAACAAATTTACCTTTATTAAATCCTTTAGTAACAAATATGGTATAGATATGTCAATTTACGCAATTTAATTTCTATAATGCGTTATTATAAAATAAATTTGTTAAGTCATATTTATTTTATTTACGAACTATATATTTATAAAAATCCATATAGGCTTCAAAGAAAAATCTAATTCATATAAATTTCCAAACATACATTTTAATTATATATATTTCTGTTTATCTATATATATGCATTTATTGTAATATAATTCCACTGTATACACATTTTTCTTTCACCTATGTGAATTAAATAGAAATTTCTTTCCACAATCAAAACTGTAAATCTAAACCTTTACTGTAAAAAAAATTTATCTGCTTTACTATAGATTTTATATATATATATATATAAAAATTAAGGATAATAGGAGAATTAAAAATCGAGAATACCTTAATAGCATCTCTCTAGAGACCCCGCCGTCTCCAACCCTAGCCATCACGACGCAACCCACAAAGCCCTACGCGTGAAGCACTGCCCAATGTCGCCGCATCACATCACCACTTGTCTGAGTTGCCCTCACGACCTTCCCATCTCCTGCATCATTCGAACCCATTCTTAGATCACGAACCACCACCAGCGTCGCCTTATTGCCCCCCATCGCCTGCACGAGCTCAGAGCCTATCCACAACGACCGATTGAAGACAAGGCTCACGTGATTCGATAGCGAATAGAAAGATGAAGGCGAAATTCGATCGTCGATGAATTGGAGAGGAAAATAAACGCGTTGGAAATTTTCATCGGAAATGCTATTTAAAATTTTAATTATCTGTTCGTGCTAATCACCATCCATTGTTTTTCTTTCAAATCGTTGCCTCCTCTCGTACATATTATCATCATCGTGTCTCCCTTTTGGCTTATCACGCAAGCTTCATTTTCTTAAATGAATTCACCGAAACCTCCTACATCAAAATCGAATACTCAGTTGAAGAAAAAAAACAAAAAAAAAAGAAGGAGAAAAAAACCAAGAATAATGGCCGAACCTTAAAAAAAGATATTGAAACCAAGTTAAATTGGATATGGCTTTGTAATCAATCGTGTTAAGTTGAGTAATAAAAGAGAAAATTTTACTTGTAAAATGAAAATGAGCTTAAGTATAAATTTGAATAAATTGAAGTAAATTGACTTAAGCTGAATAAATCGAAGAGAGTTGAATTTAATGCAACTTAAACCAAGTTTAATGATATTGGATTGAATTTGAATCAAGTAAAAATAATTTTGGATTGAAATAGAACTTGGTGGGTTGAAAATAATATTTAAGGTAATGAAAATTCATAATAGATTGAGTGGATAAACTAATTATATTAAATAAATAAATGGATGGAATAAATAAGAATCAAATGGAAGTGAACTTAAATTTGAAGTGAAATAAATTGAGTAAATTAACTTAAGTTGAGAATAATTAGAAGCTCGACTATGAGTAAAATTGGAAGACATTTAAATTAAAGCTTGATTTGAATTAATTGGGGAATGGATAATAATATGCAAGCTTGGAATGGGTCGAGCTAAATAAATGGTCATGAATGAATTGAAATAAAAAGGGAATTAATTGGTAATGAAATTTGGAGATGGAACTTGAATTGGTTAAATGAACTCGAATACTAATTTAATGTGACAAATGTTTAGTTTGCAAATTAATTATGAAATGAGTATTGGATGTAACCAATATGAAATGTTCCAAGATAAATAAATGGATTCAAATAAAATGAATGAGAATATAGCATGCAAAATACATTGAATGGAATCAATTAAAAAGGAATCAATTTAAATTGGTTATAAAGCAAAATAAGTGTTTATTCACATAGATCTCTTCAAACTGCATAGAATAAATTGTCATTGGATGCAAATAGGAGTAATTAAAATCCCATGAATTGATAGAAGTAAAATGAATTGATTTTGAAAGCAATTGAATTAAATATGAGTTCGTTTTGCTTAAAAATAAATAAATTAAATGTAAGTTTGTGAGTTGTTAGCCATTCGGATTAAATGAAACGATATGTGATTGGTTGTAAGCAATTAAAATCAATGTTGGAATATTTAAATTGCTTATAAAAAGTGTTTAATGAGCATTTCTTTTAGAATTCATATGTTTTAGCTATTGCAAATAAGTGAAATATAGTTAAACTGCATATATTTGGTACTTACATGTTTAAATTGAGTAAGTACAGGTACCTGGAAGCCGTATGGCTGGATTTGGGTTGCATTAACTGCTAAATAATTAAGCTGCTTGCTTAAAATGCTAAATAAGGTACGCCTACGCAATTAAAATAGGAAATATGAACTGTTTTTGGTTTTTCCGACCGTGTGGGTCGATGTATATATATTTATCTCTTTTGTCAAATTGCAAAAGCTCCTCCGTACAAATGGGACTCTGCCAAAAAATTTCGAAAATTTTGGGAGTTAGAAAATTTTTGGAGAATTTTTGTTAATAACAAAATGAATTTAAATTAGCAGCTAAAATTAATTAGTAAATGAAACTAACTAAAATAATGACATGAATTAGTTATAAATGGAAAATAAAATTCAATATTTAAAGTTAAAGATAAAGTGAATTCGGATGAAAATGAAAGAATCAATTTGAATAGAAATAGATATTAACTAAAGTGGTAAAGTGAAAACAAACAAGAAGCATATAGAATGCTTATACTAAACTTAAGTAGGGAATGGTGAATTCTTAATTGGAGATTGATATTACAAAGATATTCCAAGTTGTTATTTGAATGAGTAAATAATTAACATTTTGTAAGGAAGTTGATATGATGTTTTAGAAATATTGTGATTGAATAATTAGTGCTAAGCAGGATATGCAGGTAATGTAAAGGAAAAAGAGAATTGATTTTGATTTCAGAAAGATAAATATGAATTGCCCGATAAAAGGTATGTATTTTAAATTTGGTATGAAATTTGATTGGGATTTGGATTGAGCCACTTGGCATTTTGTTTTCTTTTTGGATTTGGGAGGCCGTAGAGCCACTTTGTAGTTGTACCGAGCTAGCCGCGCAAAGGAGACGCTGGCAAAAAAATTCGGAAATTTAGGGAGTTAGAAAAATTTTGAGAAATTTTTTGATAATTCAAAATTTGGTTTTAAATTGAAACTTAAATGGTTAAACCAATAGGATAGTTTGAAACTATGGGAAGTTGGGCCCGATATTTTATTTTACTAAAAAGAATCCAGTTTAAAATTTTCAAAAATCTCACTTCCCTGTTAGATTTCAAATCCCAAAACACTTTAGTCAATTTACAATTTATTCCCAATTTACTTTGCTTAAAATAAATTTTCTTTCTTGCTTTACTTATTTCAAATTTCATTAACATTTAGATTTTGTTTTCTCATTTTTTGTAAAAACCCATTAAACTGAAGATACCAATTTCAGATTCCCAATATTTCTTCTTTATCTCTTAATTAATTTAAATCCTAAATTTAAAATAAATGTTTTGTTCTTTTAAACAATAACATTGAAGTTTAAGTTTCATTAACTCTCTGTTTATTTAAATTTCCCTTCCCATACTCAAGATTTATTTATTAAAATTTTAAAGTCACTTTATTTCCTTTCCAGTTCATTCACAAATTTATTCAACTTTTCTATAATTATTTTACTTATAATTTCCTTCTTTCATTTTCATTCCCAAACTCAAATTATATATTAGGTAATTCATTATTGCCTGATTATAACAATCAAGCCATGACATTCAATATTTCCACATAATTCATTACAGGATATCAAATATTCAGACCAGAGAATATTAAATAATTAAATAAAGTTGAGGGGTCCAGTTGGATCCCTCCAACCTGTTTTCCCTGCATCCACAGATGTTAGCACAATATAAAATGCCAATTCTAAGTATATACCACATTACAGCACATAAATCAATTCAACCATTTCAAACAATTATTTAAATTTAACCATTTAAATTTAAATTTAAATTCGGCTGAGTGAGATTAACTCACCTTTGCTTTTAAATTTGCAATCCACTTCCAAACGGCTTGATTTCTTTCAGATGTTGACCTTGAATAATGATTCATATGATTTATTAATATTCGAAATATAAATCAATCCTTAATTACCATTTAATAATTCAATTAAATTTTGAACAAATTTACCTTTATTAAATCCTTTAGTAACAAATATGGTATAGATATGTCAATTTAAGCAATCTAATTTCTATAATACGTTATTATAAAATAAATTTGTTAAGTCATATTTATTTTATTTACTAACTATATATCTATAAAAATCCATATAGGCTTCAAAAAAAAAATCTAATTCATATAAATTTCCAAACACACATTTTAATTATATATATATTCCGCTGTTTGAGTTGTGTATCCGTTTGTGTATTGTTGTTGTTGAACTGTGATTGATGTACTCTGATGATGTAATATAAAAACAGAAATATTTGATTTTGAGTAAAGATCATTTATTATCTATTATATTTTATTCTGCTGCGATGGTTAGATTCTGTTGTTGTTTTCTATTTTCCTCTTCTACCTCTTCTTCTTTAACCCAAATGGTTCGTATTTCCATGCAACTTGAGTTGATTGTTGTAAAATAGTGTTGACTCAAGGGGTACGGATTTGCGGGTTGTTACACTTGGTATCATTAACTCACCTTTTCTTTTTGTTTCGCAAACCATCCCATCTCAACTTGTTTTTCTCGATTTTCAGACCTTGTAAAATCATTAGACGTTTTATTAATATTTGTTCAATGGGACTAATTAATTCCCATTTGACAAATTAAACTTAATTAACCATAATTTTATTTAAATAAAAAAATTTTGTTTAAGAAATTAGTTTCAGAAACTAAAATAAATTAAATATATCAATAAAACAAATTAATTACCTTAATACATATTTTTGTTTCTTTTTTTTTCATTTCAGTAAATAGCAAAATAAATTTCTACTTTACTGTTTATAATTTCCCTAACTTATATATATTCATACATTCAGAATTAAACTGAAATAAATATATTGTATATACCTATATATATCTATATATCTAAATATATACCTGTTTATAAATCTTACCACTTTTCAAAAGTCCTACTTCCATATATTTTTACTGTTAGCCAATATATTTAAATTAAGATATGTATTTATATTGTCTTCAAAATCTTATTTATATAAAATTTATGTTTAACTAAATACATATATTTATCAAAAAAAAAATTCCTTGTCTGTACAAACATATAAAAATCTGCATCTAGATATATCCTACTGTAAAATAAATAAATAAATTTACTGCAAATAAAAGAACCCAGATCGCATCTTCCGACGAACCCATTCCACGGCCATCGAAGTTCGAGTCAGTACCCTAAATCCCATCTCGACTCCAGCAGCCGCGGCCCCAAGCTCGAGTCTTCGAGATTCCTAAACCCTTTCAATCCGCGACTTTGATTCTCCCTCGAACTCGTGAAGTACGCCATGCTCGAAAGCTAAAACCCACCGTGAATCTCGATTCAACAAGGGAAAGTCGCGCGCCCTATGATTGAATTTCTAAACGATTCGAAATCGCTGCCAAAATGTTCGAGTGACAGCAATGAATCGCTTCGAACTGAAGTGGGAGGAGGGAGGACGCGATTTTCCCTTGTATCAAAAATAAAAAGGTACGCTGCCATTGTTTTTTTTTAAACGAGATTAATATGAAACGAAAAGGGCTCGGCCCTAAAAATGTTTTCTTAGTTCCATCTTAAACGAGAGAGTTAGCCTTAGCTTACGAACGGAGCCTTATTATTATATATATATATATATATATTATTTTTTTTTTTTTTTTTGAATCTTCCAGAGGAAGGCTTGTTTGACTATGATTTGGCCTTAAGAACGGCTGTAAATATTAAAAAGAAGGAAACGTGTTTAAGAAGGCACCAATGACATTGATTTAATCAATTAAAGTTTTATTTAATTTTCAACGCGTTTACTTATCGTACGCTCACACAACAACTCCGATTCAAACGAAATTCAAAATCCAATAATATTACAATACTACGAATCCAATGGAACAGGTTTCGTCGAATTCCTAGACTGCGCCTCGGAAGGTTATTTTTAAATTCAATTTAAACTATATAAATTTCAAAACTGAACAAATCACCGTTAGATTCAATTTTAAGATTTTTACCATCTTCATTATTATCAATATAAATTTTATAAGCCTTCAAATTATATTTTAATCGGTTTAAAATTCCAGGTTCGATAAATTTCCCAACTTCAAATTATTTAATTCAATAATTTAAGTATCAAATAAATTGAGATATTCGTAATTCAAGTTAAAATTACTCTATTGAATATTAAAAATCAATTTAAATATTTCGATTTTAAATGCTCGAAAATTCTGGGTCGTCACACTCTAACTGTTCTGTGTTTATTCTACTTTGTTCTGACCTCGGCTCTGATACCACGCTATAAGGCCCCACCCCAAGACCCACCTTAGTAAAGAAAATTATCGAGTAATTCCACCTACTAAGGCAGAGAATAGGGCTGATTAGGTGCGACCATCTATAATTTTGTCTTAAACATATACTGAATACGTCGATAAATGCTATATATATTTTTCTTTTCTACCAAGTGGATCGACATACCCATTAAATGCTTAATCCAAAACTATAGGTGGCTAACGGATCTTTCAGAACAAAATACAATAACTAAATGTAAAGCATATCATAGAACAGTAATTAACATTATATATATATATATATATATATATTGATACATGTTTAGTATAGTACAATATGTATAAAATAAAGGTGGTACTCGACCATACCATATACATCAAATCAAATATAAATACATCAGAGTATGCGGAAGAAATAACTACACAAGCGATAGATAAGCTGATATGCAACATCAACTTCAAGATGAGCCCAAAAGCGAATAACTGAAACAACTCGGTCTGACCCGAGTATAAATACACAGGCCAATCTAGCTAAACAATCAGTTACTAACAATAATATGAAGCATAATAAACATAAGATACTTCTTCTCTAAAGAGAAGAATGAATAGATAACTCATGAGCTCGACACTTAATGAATAGATAACTCATGAATAGATATCATCGACGATAACTTCATAATGTACTCATCCTATCTCATACAAAGCTCAAGCAATACTCAAATGGTTCGATGAACCTTTACGCAGAAAGGAGAAAAATCATCTAAATCTCAAAAGAAGTCATGAAAGCAAACGCAAGATAACTCCATAATGTTGAGTGATTTCAAACTCAAAAGTAAGCCAAGACGGCTAAATCTCACACATATATCTCAATCTCAAAAGCTCATGGAACTCGATACGAATCCAAACTCAATAAAGAATTCGATGTGAGTTCAAAATTCTTAAAATCTCAACACTAATGCGCCAAAAACGATGAACCCAAACTCAGAAAACCTGGATTGGACAGATCCCCGATTGCAATGCTAAAGCAATGTTGCACGTGCCAAATTCCGACGGTCGAAGCCTATGACAAGGTCGCTAACACCTCCCAAAGTAATTCATCCTCGTGGAAAGGTCGTTGACACATCTTCAATCCGTTGTGTCAGCCATAACAAGGTCGCTAACACCTCCCAAAGCAGTTCATCCTCATGACTAGGTCGCTAACACCTCTCAAGGCAATTCTGTTAGGTAAACATCGTGAATATGTCACAAACTCACAAACATGAACTCGAAAAGTGTTAACGTGTGTCCTATACCACACGTTCGCACTTCGTGGTTTACTAATCGCTGTCGATGCCACACTAGGAACTTCATAAAACTCAGAAAATCATATCTCGCCTCATCTCGTTGGTGAGTGATAAAGAGACACCGTACTCGTCTCATCTCATCGACATGCATTAAATGGAAATGTAATTTGTCTCATCTCATCGACAAGTGAAAATATCGTGATGGTTCCTCATGAACCATAAATCTCAAATTATGAAATCATTTACTCAAGACTTGCCTTATATCATTGGCAAGTGAATAAAACATCGTGATGGTTCTCATCGAACATACTCCTACATAGGAGATCTCAAATCATAACACTTGACAAATCTTGGCCATCTTAAATAATTCCAATAAATAGGAATTATAAAACTCAAAATACGCCATAAAATGGCAAAACATCTCAGAGTCATTAATCTCAAATAGCTTCGATCGTACAAGTCCGGAATTAACTGAAATAGTAAACGCACATATCTCATACCATATGTTTGACTAAATCGTTTAATTCCCTTTCTCATACGTTCGAATAGTGTAAAAGTGTATGTTTTATATGTAAAATAATTTACTAGAGAAAACAAGCTCCAAATTTTTTTTCCTGGGTATGTCGATCCACTTGAGTAGAAAAGAAAAATATATATAGCATTTATCGACGTATTCAGTATATGTTTAAGACAAACTTATAGATAGTCGCTCCTAACCAGACCTATTCTCCGCCTTAGTAGATGGAATTACTCGATAATTCTCTTTACTAAGGTGGGTCTTGGGGTGGGACGTTACAAAATCATCTACATACGAAATTTCTGTGTGTTGATACAATAATACACTACGTAGTTATGCACGTTTAGTTTCAAATTTTGTCGTACACTCATTGGTTATGTAGTTTAATATAATTAGAAGCCAAAATCTTGATTTAGTCATTGGTGAAATGTCGGAGATGAAATTCCTTTTAATGGAGAAGAATATAACACCCTATAATTTGGCGTTAGGTTTTTTAATTAGTTAGGTAGTTAATTAATTAGGTACTAAAAGTGGAATTAATGCAAATGATCGAGTTTGACCTTGAAACTTGAACCATTATGTTCACGGTGAAATTCTAAACAACTTTCATATTTTGAGTTTTGCGGTTGAAGTCCAAACAAAGAAGTTATGGATGAAAAACGGGTTTGGAACGAAAATAATTAAGTAATAAAAATTAACGTTTTTTATATTAGTAATCAAGGCCCATAGGCCGGCCTATTATTGGGGACGGTCGACCCTCAGCGGTCGACCAATGACCCAAAGGCGGTCGACGGGTAGCGACCTAGCGCTACAATAACCATATGCCGCAATGATTTGGATTTAATATTTTTAATCGAACGGTTCTGGTTGATTCTAGAACTTGTAAATTCAGGCTTAGCCCTCCCTTCTCTTCTCATATTTTTATGGAGGCAGTAGAGAAGCTCTGTCATTTCTTCTTCTCCATTTTCTTTCTAAATGATAAAGATATGATATTGTATCTATAATTATACAAATCGTAGAAGAGTAGAAATATAATAAAAAGGAGAAGAGAAGAGAATCAACCATATGTGTATTTGAGTTAAATTATATATATATCCCTATTTTCTCTCCCTATCTCAATTCTCTTCTCAGATTTGTAATTCTACTGTATGTATATACCCTTTTATACATATCTCCTGGGTTAAAAGGACTAGGAGATGAATCGAAGGTTCTACTTCAGATCTGGAGAGTTGGATGGCTTTTAAAAGGTGGGTGGAAAATTCTATTAGGTTGTTATAATATAAAAATTATCTCGTTGGTGTTTATTTTATTTTTATACCTAATTGGATAATTTTATATGAGTTGTAGGAAAAGAATTGAATATAATCTGAATATAGTAAATATTGCCTATATATTCTTGTTTATGAATTGGTTTAGCATTATTTACAACTTGATCTGGAAATCAATCTCGAAAGTATGAATTTATAATATTAATTTGAATGAAATTTATTCCAGATCTGAAATATGTCGTATAATAATATTGCATATTTGGATTATTACCCAAATCTTGTTGGAAAGCAAACTTTTCTATGTTTGGAATTTAGATCCGCTTAATATCTGTATATTAGCTTGATTTCTTTCGCTTTTAGAAAAATACAATGTTTAATCTAACAAGGAATAAATGCAAATCGGAAGAGAAAGAGATTGTAAAGTATGAATTCATTGTACTTTACACTGTCTATTTCCTTAATAAAAAGATATGTTTATTCCTTGTAATTTCAAAACAATATAATTTTTTAAAGTTAAATCTTTTGTTATGGACTCATTCATGGAAATTAATGGATAATCTTTTTATATATGATTCCAACAATTTAACATTGAAAAGAATATTCTAGCGGAGATATATAACTAGAACATATTTGATAAAACTAGATATTTATACGTAAATTACTACGCTTATAATAATTAAATAAAAAGCTAATAATGACGCTTGCACGTAATATTCACACTTAGGATAATTAAGTAATGTAAAGATAACTTAAACTGTTGTAACTCCAATAAATTGTAATAATATGGGAGTTGAAATAATTTGATAGAATAAATGGATTAATAGGACTGATAAAAATGGAATGAATATAAAAGGATACTAATTTGAAATCTGAAATCATACACAAATGTCCTCGGAAATGTTCGTTGCGATTTTATGGACAAATTGACATTTATGAGAATTAAATAGGGATTTATGGGTAGATAAATATTTAAGGTATATCTTATTGCCTTAAATAAAAAGGAAATTAGTAAACTAAGTCCAATGTCTACCTAGAATAATATAAGTAAAGACTTAGGATGGTAAATTGGACTTAGTGGGTTAGTGATGCAGGTTAGTAGAGTCGGTCAGCGGAGGACTACCCTTCACTGAGGTTACCAGCAGTTAGGTGTACTTACTACTGATGTAAGATATCACTAATCCTAGGACCTATAATGATGTGAGAGGGTGGGCTTACTTTCTTAACTGGAAAGTACTAAATGGTCCAAATTTGAAACTAGGAGAGGCAAGTGATATCTCCATAGAGGTTCTCTTCTGGTTTGAGGTATTAAATGGCTAATGGGTATGCCTCTCTCCTAAATAGAAGTATTAAGTAACTTAGTGAGATTCCAAATCAATAAATAAGAATGTCTATAAAAAAGATTTACTTCAATGTTGAGGTCTTAAATGGCTGAAGGGTCACCCTTCCTATTGAAAGAAGTAACTTAATGAGATTCCATATTTATAATTAAGAGTGACAGTGGATATCTCGGGATGGGTTCGCTTTAGGTTTAGGATCTTTAGTGATTGTAGGGTCCTATTTCCTATAAAAGAAGTATTAAGTAGCACAATGATATTTCCAAGCAATGACAACTAGATAGTACCATTATGGAGCACGCTTCTGGAAATAGATCTTCAATGATGGGGTCTGCCTTAACTAAGGTCTTAAATGACCAGATTCTGCCCCACTTGGAAGTTTTTAGTGGCTTGGATGCAGTCTGTCACATTGCTAAAGCCATAATAAGGATAGTACCATTTTAGAAGCATGCCTTGGGGATTGGTCTTAAATGATGGGGTCTACCTTAGTTAAGGTTTTAAATGACCAAAGTCCGCCTATTTTCCAATAAAAGGTATTAAATGGCTTGGGTATTGTTTGTTACATGGTTATGATTTTATCGACGATAGATGCAGCAATAGTAGGACATTAAATGTCGGAAGCCTTAAATATTGGTTAGAGGTCTTGTATCTATGTCCCACCAACCATTGACAATATTGTTAGGAATGCACTTCGGGGGATGGGTTTAATGACGGGGTCTAGCTTGATTAAACTTTAATGCAATGAACCAGTTTTCGACCCTCGAAAATTGACAATAATACATCCATTATATCACATGCCGAGCATTCAAGTGCCGAAAATACTGATTTATTTAGGTGAAAAAAGATGGTAGAGGATAGAAGAAAACTAAACAACACCGAACATCACAACATAGCAAATAATATACAATACAATAATGATCTTTACAAAAATGAAACAGCTTTATTCATATAACATCAAAGTACACTAGACTTATCCTAAATTTGGACGGTTATAGAAACTTGTCCTTACAGTGAAAAACATATAGACTCTATAATACAGAGGAAGAAAAATAAATGCGAATACTTCTTGACCATCCAGCTCCTCTCTAACTCCAAAGTATCTAGCTAAACATGGAAAAACAAGCTCGGTATGACCCGAGCATTACATGGAATAACGCCCGGGTCAGTCTGATAAACCAGCATGAGTAAAACTCGATAACGAGTAATAACCAAACTGATTTCTGCATTTGAAAACTTTTCAAACAAACGGTATCCCGTATCATAGTTCGTAGGTTTAAATTAAATAGATAAAATAGCTGAAATGCTTGCATCTCACATTCTAACATACTAGGCTCTACAATCGAAAACGTAAGGCACGTATTGAAGATTGGATCCCAATAATGGCATGGTAAGGGACTACCTTCCAACGATACACCTCTAGAAAATGCATTGATGTTAACACAGAGTCGGGTGCCCCTTTAACATGGCAGACTAGATTGTCTCACCCCCGTGACACAGAGGCCTTATACTATCATGGTGTTTATGCAGAAACTAACTCTAAAAGGGACATCTAGAACGAGGTGACGCTCCTAATGGTAGCTAACCACATAGCTCTGTTGCATACCCTGTTTTTCCATTTCTTCCGGTTTTGAGGCCTGAGGCAACACTTTATCGTTTTGAATTGCAATCCATCTTGGAATGCTGACACTGCCCTCCAATCGTCAATGCAATGCCCGCATTCCTCCATACAAGTTCGTTCTGGGCTTGTACAAAACCGAAGGCACCGACTCTACTACATCCATTTTAGAATCACCCTTGGGATTAGTAGCAGTGGCCCTTGCACTTCAAAGAGCACCATCTTCAATCATCATCCATATGTCTTCCACTCGAATGTACATGTTGGCTCGGAGTGTTTTTTGAATATATAAATCCGATCCTGGTCTCTCTATACCAACACCCAATAATTTCCAGTTGACTCATTCCCGGTTCTTTTAGAAGTATTTCAGGCCTTGTTGGAAACTCAAATTTTCATTTATAATTCCTAAGTCAAATTAGTTCAAATTCGATAGTCGGTTATTTAACTATCAAATAAACAAACAAAAACCAATTCCATTTGAGATTTATTTGTACATAGCAAGCACTAAACGTCAAAACATATCTTTGTTTAATAAATCTCTTTCAAAAACATTCATATAATTATCTTTCTGACATAAATATATTCACAAAACATTCATAAGATTTCCCATTACCAAATCTCTAAAAAGGATTTAACTACATTATTTAAATTGGAGAAAAGGATAACTCTAATCACTATTCCTTCGGTGTGAAGCGTGGAATGGATATTCCATACCACTATTTGTTTAAAAGGTCAGCCTCAAGAAACTAAACCTCGAATTCCTGTTATAATTATCTTCAATAAATCCTTTTATAAATTTTCCTTGCCCATGAAATCCTTTTTGCTTTAACCCAAACCCGTTTATAAAACATTTATCAACCTCTATACTCATATGAGACTCTATATAATATTCAAACCCGGTTGAATAAAATTCTTTATAAACTTTCAAAATTTGTATAAAACTTCACTTTATAGACATCCAAACCCATTTATAAAATCTTTGTATAAACATTCAAAACTGTTTCTAAAACTCCTTTTATGAATACCCAAAATCATTTATAAAAATTCTCAAACCAATTGTCAAATCATTCTTCGAATATCTTGTTCAAAATAAAATAACTTTGACGATCATTTTAAAAGAAAATGAAATATTTACTTTACAAAAACAAACGGAGTCTCAAAGACTACTGTAACAACCCGCATATTTATCGATTATATATTTAAATATTTTGTTTAAATATTTTATCGTCATTCGGATATTTGTCCGAAAAGCTACTTTTTGCAAACGGTTGAATTAGGACTCGAGACCACTTCCATTGAGTTCGAAATGCCGTTTATAAATTTTTTAAGTATAAACATTGATAGGTTTGGAGTTAGTGAAATTTCACTAACTTTTCCCGCTTTGGACTTTGGGTTAGTCTGGCCATTATAACTCAAACCCCCTTCTCTCCTTCTCCTCATTCTTCATAAATTCCTACCAAACACAAATTTTAACATTAATGGTGAGTGGAAAGGGAAATTAGAAACTCCAAGCCTAGGTTTCAACTCCAACTCCATCATTCAACTCCAAATTCAAGGAAAAGCATTGGATTCAAGCTTGTAGTTGCTTCTCCATTCACCTTCAAGCTTTACCTTCATAATTTGGTGAAAATGTGAGATTTTTATCTCACAAATTTAGCCTATAACTATCTTGGACTGTTGGGAATGAATCCCTATCATGTTTGCATGTACATTTGCATTTGGTTTGGATTGGATTGGCCAAAAACCCCAAATTTTAGTGTTTTTGGTGAAAAACTGCACGTAGGTCGTTCTGCCTGTGCTAGGTCGTTCGCGTGCAAAAGTCTCGGCCTCAAAATAGCTCGTTTCCGACCTTAAAATGGCCTACAACGTTTGGTCGCTCGGCACTCGGAATTAGGTCGTAGGTCGTTTGGTTTTAGGTCGCTAGGTCGTTGGGCTTTAGGTCGAATGGACCTTAGGTCGTAGGTCGTATGGACCTTAGGTCGTAGGTCGTTCTGGCCATTTCTAACGTCTTCGGAGTTAGGTCGTATAGACCTTAGGTCGCTAGGTCATATGGCTTTAGGTCGCTAGGTCGTATGACCTTAGGTCGTTAGGTCGTATGGCTTTAGGTCGCTAGGTCATATGACCTTAGGTCGTTAGGTCCTATGGCATTTTAGGTCGTGTGATCTTCTTACCTGTTAGGTCGTTGGACCTACATCCTGTTAGGTCGTTGAACCTTTAGCTCGTAGGTCGCTAGGCCTTATCTCCTTAGGTCGCGTGACCCATCTTCTTTAAACCACTAGGTCGCTAGACCACGTTTCCAGTTAGGTCGCGAGACCTTGTAAACCGTTAGGTCGCGTGACCTATATTCCGTAGGCCGTTGACCCACTTAAGTCGCTTGTCCCTCATATGTCGCGTTTCCTGCTTAGGTCGCTAGGTCGCGTGCCTTTAGGTCGCATTCCTTTATTAGATCGCGTGTCTCTGTTAGGTCGTTGACCTCCTTAACTCGCATGACCTAACCCGTAGGTCATTGGACCTCGATTCTATTTAAGTCGCTGCTTCTTATAGGTCGCTCAGCCCCTTATTTTCTTTAGGTCGTTTGAGTGTTAGGTCGCGAACCCGTAGCAGGGGCGTTGCCCCCACACCCCCACCTTAGGGGGTTGCCAAACCCCCCCCCCTCGGACCCCTCCTCCGTAGGGGATCTTATCTGAAAAACATTCAACAGAACTTGCTTGTTGAGATGCTGAGTTGACCATTCTTCGAGACAAACTATATTGGGCTTCTCGGTCGATTTTATGGATTTTTAAATATCTATTTCGATGGATTCTTTATCGGTTTCTTTGGATTTTATTCACGTCTTCGAATGTGAATTTTTATGATTGATTGTTTCTACAATCACTTCTATGATTTGTCACTTTAAAATATAAAGGTTTTCTATACTAGTAGTAAATATCAAAACTCTTTCAACAAAATGACTTCAACCCTATTTTCAATAACAAAGCTCTTTTCTTAAACCGTTTTCCAATCTACTAGTATATACAAACCTTTCCCTCACTCGTATGAGAAATCTAATTAAACGTCTTAGTAAAACAAGTGGTATTAAACGCTTGCGTTTACTTCGTCGGTTAATTCTTGGACTTGTTCGATTGAATCTCGTGTGACAATTTTCTAGTGAAGATCTACAGTTTGTTCGTAAATATTTGAGTTAAGCAAGTGGTTATGGGACATGAAGCTAAACTTTTATAGTTACTAACTTAGTGTAATTGACACTTCTTGATGATCATGACGATCATTTTTGTGTTTTAGACTAGCAACTGTGCGATGTCTCTTTGTCTACGAGGGAGACTAGACCCCGCTCTTTTGATGTTTCGCCATCGCATTTGTGTGATGTTTCGCCATCACATATGTGGGGTAGCGCCCCACAGTCTTCGGGCCATTCGTGTGTCAAAATTAATGGCTTGCAACCATGAGATAGCGCCTCGCTTTGTGTTGCACGTGTATGTGAGTTTTCATACTCCCATTTTGTGAGTTTTCATGCTCCTATATTATGATTTCTGGATTTCTTGTGTAGTCTTCTGGAATTTGTGCTTCACCTATTTTCATGACTTTCATTGTTATGATTTTCCAGCTTTTATGTTTAGGTGAATTTCGATCTTTTAGAAGATTCTTTTGATATTGTTTGATCTCTTGATGATCTTCATTTACATGCTTATCATAGTATATCTTTATGGTTACTATATGTTCTTGCCATATCTATTGTTTATATCATGTTATCTGATATTTATAGCTAGACTGACCCCTTTATTATTTTCTTATAAATAATACTCGGGTCAGACCGAGATGTTACAGGCGCTTCTGCTTGACTTCTCCCCCAGGGATTTACTACTCTGGCTTTTGGCTGACCATTTAGATTAGCAGTTTTTGTCGTTTACACTTGAGATATAGACTCATAGTTGTATTCTTTTGTATAGCACGTGTTGCTATTCTTTTGTATTATTATGGATCTTTTTGACCACTACTCTGATGTACACTTTCATGTGTTAGTTATATATTCATATCTTCTTCCGCCTTTGTGATATGGATGTCTGTGACTGATTTGTGTTATGCTTATTTCTATGTTTGTTTTCGAAGATTATTTATAGCCACCGTGTGATAAGAAATCACATGGATGGTCGCTCCTCAACAGCCTTATTCTCCGTGCTAGTTGACAGCACTACACCGTAGTGTTCTTGGCTAGCGTGGGTATAGAGGTGGGGCGTCACAGCTACAATGGATCATTAGATTTGGGTTTAACTTATCTAAATTATATCATATATACTACCAAACATCAGATATGTAAGGGGTTCACCCATAAAATATAATCAATCATACGTAGATGTCTAGGTTATAAATATAGGTAAATCTATAATCGGTGAAATGTGTTCATATAGAAGTATATCTATATGCTTAAGTTATCATGACCCGCTTATTGAAATTAACTTCCTTATGTCTATCACATTACCAATATTCGGCATTTTTGCTAAACTCAAGTCACTTACTTCCCATAAAACGTGCTAACGTTTTATATCACTACTCTAACGTATTTGGCTACTTAATGGTCCAGACGAGAGATCCTTTGATTTAAAATCAATTAACTTGAAAAGATTGATTTTAAAATATAACAGATTAAGTTTAAAAATATCTTTGAAAAGATTAAAGTATATTCAATTAGCTTAAACCCTAATTATTTCTTAACTAAATCAAGATTAATTCATAATTAAACTTTAATTAACTTAATGAACTTGGTTAAGTCCTAATTAACTTATTAATGCATCTTAGTTAAGGTTAAAACAATTCATTATTAGTTAAACCCTAATTAATTAAAAGTCAATTAAATGATCACTTGATTATATAATAATTAATTAACTAATTAACTTAATTAAATAATAAATAATCATTAAATTACTTCTTAACTCCATTAATCACTAATTATAACTTTATTAATCACTAGTTAGTCATTAACATTCTTTAAGTGTTACTTATCTCTTAATCACTTACTTAATTATCAATTAAGCATTAATTACTTTTAATAAATTTAATAAATAATAAAATATTAATTTAACTAAATTAATCTTGTTTTATATTACTACTTAAGTTTAAAAAACTTTTACAAAACCATTTCAAATGAAATCGCCTTAAATCGAAAATTAGAAATTTTGTCGAACTACGTCCATAGCAACTATCGCTATAAGCGCAGTTCCCTTAAACATACTTTAAGCGAAAATACTTGCTTATTATTTCATATTTCATGTTTACAAACATAAATTTTGAAAATTTTGAGACTTAGAAACAAAAATAGAAACTGTGACACAATTTCCAAACTTAAAAACAAGAAAAATATCTTTTGATTTCAAATCGGTTCTCACATCTGTCAACGCATAAAGTTGTTAACTTTGACTCAACTCAACATACTTTGGTACTTAGATCACAATCATACATCCATACTACCATACTTTTAACATCACAATGAAACACACACAAATATATATATATATATATATATATATATATGCTTACTAACTCGACAACTTCACATTCAACTCTAAAATTCAACACCAAACGCAAACATCAATCAAATCACCATCTACCAACATAATAACCATTAAAATTTCTCATCATATTATCACCACAATAACACATCATAGAAAAGTCAGAAACCTTTCCAAAATAAAGTAGTTTACTCACATTTATGCTAAGTAACTTCGCCCGAACTTCAACTATAACTCAGCAACGCCTCTGCGCTCGACTATAGCTTAAAAATTTGAAACTTGGTAGGGCTAAGGCTTTATAATGGGTTCGGACAGAGGTGATTTGGCTTGGCTGGGGCTTTTTGGGGGGTAGTGATGGCCTTGGTTTTTTTGGAAAAGAGGATGTTGAAATGAAATTATAAGCAAAAAGCTAACTTTTTCTAAAAAAATTGAACTACGAGAGCCATGGAATTTTTGAAGAATAAGGTTTATAAAAAAATGAATTTAGAATGTAAATTAAAATGTGTGTGTGAAGGTATGTATTTATAGATGAAAGAAAGTAGAAAAATTACCATTT
This sequence comes from Allium cepa, assembly GCA_030765085.1. Classification (NCBI taxonomy): domain Eukaryota; kingdom Viridiplantae; phylum Streptophyta; class Magnoliopsida; order Asparagales; family Amaryllidaceae; genus Allium; species Allium cepa. The sequence continues at coordinate 558,470,164 of CM060941.1, read as the reverse complement.
TAACCTTAGTTTTAAAATATCCTAACGTGTCATTATTTTGGCAAGTCACATCACTACATTCCTCCCACTCATATGTCACATCCCCCATCTCTAGTCACATCTCCCAGGACATGATAGATAATAATGATGGTACTACGATATGATAAGAGATAATGATATATATATACTTATATATGTAAGTTATTATTTTTAAAACTATGACTTGTCACGTCACTTGCTAAACATAATTAATATAAAATAATATACTATTAGTGTATTATTATATGGTTAATTATCTATTATATATGGGTATATATAGTGCATAAAGGCGAACAACATTCCCGACAACTTTTCGCTGTTGAAAAGTCGAAATTTCGAAAAAAAATTCTTCGATCACATTTTCTATTTTTCTACAAACTATCTGTTTTGCTAAACAAATTTTAAAAATTATTTTACCATCATTAATAAATAAGTATCATAGGTTTATTTTTAATAAAAACCCATTTATTTATTATTTAAACTTAAATTGAATTTTCGAAGAAATGTATAAAACCGATGACATCAACTGTCAATGTTATAAAAATACATTTTATTTTCTATTATTTTATTTCATAATATTGTTTGAATACATATATTTGTGTATGTATCCAAAGCCGTGCATGATCCTTATTGTTTAAAAGTAGTTTATTGATAAAACAATTTCCGGCTGTTTTATCGATATTTTACCTAGGACGATATTTACAAATTTTCAATATTTTACCCAGGTAATTTGTTCACAAATATTTTTACCAAAAAAAATTATTATTATTATTTACCACTTAAAACATGATTATTTCTTACTTTTAAACCCATATCTAAATATTATAGAAATATATATAATTTATCCAAGCGATAAATTTACGGATCGTTACATTCTTCCTCCCTTAAAAGAACTTCATCCCTGAAATTATACCACAACCCTATCCCTAGAATTACTTAAAACTATTCATCAATCCATAAGATGTACATAGACCATTCCTATGTAAAATATGGTTCAATCACTCAGTTGAACACATAACTTTCCTTCTGAACTAGTATCGCTCACTCGACTTCCCAGTGCAGACTTTGATCAGGCTTCTTAATTAGAAACCTCTATTATCTTTGAATTGCCATAATATATGATATACAACCTTTGGTTCCACATAAGAAACTCCATCAATGTTCACCGTCAAAAATCGGGCGATATATCCCTATTCGAAATGGAATGAAACACCTCGAGTCATTTAATCGAATCTTGGATCGAGAACTACATGAATAGGAGAAATGATCTACGTACAACTTACGTACCAATCCCATTGGTTCCTACTTCCCAAGATTACAATTACCCTTTTTAGAGAATCACCATTTTACTTAAGAACATTACTTAAGTTTATTAACATTCTATAACTCAAATTCATTTTAGTATGATACTCTTCTATATCCAAAAGAGTATATACAATTTCAAATCTTAAATTGGTTTTACTTAACCTAGGATGTTTAACAAATTTAAAATTTATTCATCAACCCGCACTTAATCATGACATTGTCTTATTTTGAAAACTCTATTCTTCTAATGGATTCGAGAACACAATACCCAGATTTTATTTCAAAAATCTTTCGAAGCGATACTTTATATTTAACCCTTTTGAAAACATTAATATATAGCCCGAGTAACTTTAAAATGATACCAAGGAATTAGGCGCTACCAAATAGTATTATATACCCATTTTACTAAGTAGGAAAGTACTCAAGAGAAGTGTTTATCATCCGAATAGACCACTTACCCATTTTTATTTATTTCTAAGACACTCGAACTAGTTAATCATAACAATATTTCTTTCTTCACAAATTCCCTTTTGAAACAATACTATTTATAGATAAATAGTTCTTTAATAAAATCATCCACTAGCTTTGGATTCATTAGGATTCGAACTCGTTTTGATGGTACAATGACGAAGAAGATAATTTACAATGTGCACTGTCATATCTGCATAAACAAACATTCGATTGCCACTTAGAAGATTATTCCAATTAGTACAAAAATAGATCAAAACTCCTTTTCGAACTGTCCAAAGAAAACTTTACTTTCAAATCCATTTTAAATATTTATATCTTAAAATCTCTTTAAGTACAATTACTACAAATTTTCTAAAATCATTTAATTTTTTATCAAAGTCACCAGGATTTAATATTCTCATACTCCTTTTTATAAGGCCATCTAAAGATTTTCTCTTAACTAAACACATTCTAATCTAAATCCAATTTTAACCCTACATCTTATCGATAACTATATAGACTTTTGAAAACTTTATATATAACATATATCATAGGTAAAATTATTTCATTTACCAATTTTAAACAATATTATATCAATTGGACTTGTTTAAGTGTTTAGAAAATCCTTATCGATAACGTTGGCCAAAAGCATCGTTCAGAATTCTTAAGCCACTCAACAAATCAACAACACAATATAAAACATTTTTACTCATTAACAAATGCACACTCATATTTATAATACATTCAGGTTCATTTTAGGGTCTCACTTACCCAATTCCAAATGAGTATACCTTACCTGGGACAAGGTTCTCGCTTAACCTTTAGCTCTGATATCAAATGTAACGAACCAGCTTTTCGATCCTCGAAAATCGACAATAATACGTCCAATGCATCACATGCTGAACTTTCAAGTGCCATAAATACTGATTTGTTAGAGTGAAAGAAGAAGGTAGAGGATAGAAGAAAACTAAACAAAACCGAATGTCACAACGCAATAAATAATATATAATACAATAATGATTTTACAAAAAGGAAACATCTTTATTCATATAACATCAGAGTATACTAGGCTTATCCTAAATTTAGACCGTTATAGAAATCTATCCTTAAATTGAAAAACATATAGACTCTATAATACAACAGAAGAAAAATATACACGAATACGTCTTGACCATCCAGCTCCTCTCCAACTCCAAAGTATCCAGCTAAACCTCGAAAAACATGCTCGGTCTGACCCAAGCATTACATGAAATAACGCCCAGGTCAGTCTGGTAAACTAGCATAAGTAAAACTCGATAACAAGTAACAACTAAACTGAATTCTACATTTGGAAACTTTCAAACAAAGGGTATCTCGTAAGACCACACCGCACATAAAACAGATGGGTTTTTACCTTATGATAACCAAAACATTTTATATTAAAATCCAGTGATATTATCGTAATGCCTAGGTTTAAAGTACACAGATAAAAACTGAAATGCTTTCATCTCACATTCCAACATACTAGGCTCTACAATCGAAAACATAAGGCACATATGGAGATTGGATCCTAACAATGGCAAGGTAAGAGACTGCCTTTCGATGATGCACCTCTAGAAAATGCATTGATGCTAATAGAGCTAGCTGTCCTTTTAACATGGCAAATTGGATTACCTCACCCCCTTGACACCGAGGCCTTATAGTATCATGATGTTTGCACGCAAACCAACATTTAAAGTGACAATCTAGAATCGGGTGACCGCTTCTAATAGTAGCTAACCACATAGCTCTGTTGCATGCCCTGTTTTTGCCATTTCTTTCGGGTGTGAAGCTAAGGCTATGCTTTACCTTTCTGAATAGCAATCTGTTTTGGAATGATAACACTACCCTCCAAGCTTCGATGCAATGCCAGCATTCATCCATACAAGTTCGTTCTGTGTCCGAACAAAACTGAAGGCACTAACTCTACTACATCCATTTTGGAATCACCCTTAGGATTATGTAACGCCCCACTCCGAGACCCACTCTAGTAAAGAGTATTACGGAGTAATACCATCTACTAGAACGGAGAATAGAGTATAATGGAAGCGACCATATGTAATCAAGCTATAACTATCTACTGAATACGTCGAATAGGTGGTTTTCTTTTCTCAAGTGGTTCGACATATCCAATAAATATTTATAACGAAACTACAATGGCTAAGGAAAATAGGTTCAGAACAAACATAATACTAAATGATAACATCATCATCACAGAACAGTCACATAACAGTCACAGAACATAGGTACAATATATCGTCAATACAAACCCAAGTATCAAAAGGTGGGTACAAAGCCACCGCTCACACATGTGAGTCAAAAATATGTACATAAGAGTCTGAAATAACAGAGTAGCTGAATAGTGGACAAATAAAAGAGCTATCTATCAGCATAACAGATAATGTCCAAGCGGAAGCACAGAAAGCTAAGTCCAGAGACCTAACCTGAAACAACTCGGTCTGACCCGAGCGAAAACACTCGGGTCAGGCTAGCTAAACAATCAGTAATAATTGAGATATATATAATAATGCAGTACATAAGTAAAACAGTACTTCTCCAAAGAGAAGAGTAATATGAACTACATGAATATAATGACGATCCCTAATCATCAATAAACAGTAAAAATCTCCAAAGAGAATACAAACACTAAAGTGTGGAATAAATAAAATCGCCTCATATCATCGGCGTAGCCAAAGCTAGATAAAGTTGCCCATAGGCAATTATCCCAAGAGTGACCAGAGTCAGTAATCAATGCCCCAGCAAAGATCGATGCTCCAAAGAGCAATAGGGATATACTGAAAAGTCAATGAAATCAAACACTGAAAAGCAGTGTCCAGAGACACTGTGAATCCACAAGGTAATCGCACTTACATCGTATGGTTCCATAGAACCAACACCGAATGGCAATACTCGAATGGATATAAAATCATCAGATAATACAAATATTGCACGTGCACCGACCAGAGTCATTGTTGCCAAGTACTGTAGAGTTGTGATCGATCACTCGCACAGATGCGGAACGCGAGAAACGGCAAGATCCTTCCCAGAAGGATAAAGGCCCAGAGGCACATGCCGAATAAAAACTGCTCCATAGAGCAGGTGTCCAGAGACGGTTGCCCAGAGGCGTGGTGACCCAGAGGTCCAGTACTGGCCGCCCAGAGGCTAATGTGTCACTAACTTCTTGGAGAGGAACCCGTAAAGTGTTAACAATGAGTTCCATACCCCACGTTCGCACTAACCGGTTTACTAACCAATAGCAAGCTCACACTCCAAACAATAAAAAGTCCACCTCGTATCATCGGTAAACTAGACCCAAAGGTCAAAACGATCAATCGAATAGGTCGGGGATTAACCGGAAAGAAAATACACACGGTTTCATAGGCCAAAGATTTCCTAACCGTTTAAGCACCTTTTCACTTCGCTCGATGTGCTAAAAAGTGAGTGTGTGATTTTTATTATAGAAAATAATGGTGCGAAACGGATTTATAATTGATTTTGAAATCACTTTAAAACGGTCTTTTGAAAAGTCTCCTATTATGGAGTAATTAATTTAATAATTAAAAATAATATTATATAATAATTTTCAAAAGCCATTTTGGAGTGAAAAATCCTTTTAAATCCTTTTTATAAAGCCCGTGTACAATCCAGAGACAAATCTCAAAGAAATCGACGAAAACCAGAAAATCATCAAAATATTCTAAGTGTTTGAAACCATTCAAAAACTGCTGCGAACCCAAGTTCGGCAATTTATTTGGACCAGCAAACTGTGTCCAAATGGCATGAAAACTGGTAGGCATATAGTCCAACATCACTACTTTATGATGCAAAAAGAATTTCTGAATTCCGAGTTGAGACGAAGTGGCAGCAACGTCTCAAAGTTGAACCCAGAGAAAGATTCATACTGTTTTCCAACAGCGATCAGAGTCTAACTTTGACACGAAAATCGAAGTATCAAACGAACTCCAATGTTGCCCAAATTTTCCAGAGATGGAGCTCGGAACTCCCCCTTTCCAACGAGACCAAAAACGTCGAATTCCGACTTGGTATGCGATCGGGACGGCATCACGAAGTGGAGGTAGAAAACTGGTAAACACAGTTGATTTTTTTTTTTTTTGTGGACGCGGGCCCGGCCCGCGTCAGTCCGCCCCAGCCCGCCAGCCCAGGCGGGCTGGGTGAGCAGCAGCCCCAGCCCGCCTGGGCTGGGGAGCACCCAGCCCACGCGGGCTGGGTGTTATTTCCCAGCCCACGTGGGCTGGGAAGCACCCAGCCCACGCGGGCTGGGTGTATTTGCCCAGCCTACGCGGGCTGGGTTTATTTCCCAGCCCACGCGGGCTGGGTGTATCTGCCAGCCCACGCGGGCTGGGAAGCACCCAGCCCACGCGGGCTGGGTGTATATCTGCCCCAGCCCGCCTGGGCTGGGGAGCCCCAGCCCATGCGGGCTGGGGTTCAATGGATATGGCCAGCCCATGTGGGCTGGCCTGCTTCTGGCTAGCCCAGTTGGGCTAGCCTCACCTGAGCAGAGCCTGGGTGCAACCCAGATCTGTTCTGGTGCACCCAGATCATCAATTCAGCCCCATTTCAGTCTGCACACAATTCCAGCCAGCAATCTTTTGCATTTTTTTGACATTTAGGGGTGTTTATTTCAATTTTGGGCATCAAAAAATCACTAATAACAATCACTAATCACCATATAAAGATTATTACACTAAATTAAAGGAAACCAAGGCCAAATCTTAGCATTACAACTAGCAATAATTACTAATGCATAGTAATTACCTCAATTAAGCAAAGGATCAAATGGTTTTAGTGCACAATATCAAGCAAGCCAAACTCCTCAACCCCAAAGCAAAGATCAAGAGGCTTCATGGACCCAAAATCAACAAAGAAAACAAAATAATAATTACTACAAGATGGTAGAGAAAAATAGGGATTAAGAAGGAGGATTAGAGAATATGAGAGATTGCATTACCTTTCTTCTTCTCTTTTCTTTTTCTTTTAGTATTAAACTAATTTATGAAGAGAAGGAGATGGAGCTTCTAAATGGAGGCCATTAATTTTGTTTAGATCTAGATTTTAGGAATTTATGAAGAGGAGGAGGGTTAGGGTTTATGAGAGGGGTTTGAGATATTAAATAGGAGTGGGTTGGTTAATGGGTCATGGTAAGAGGTTTTAAAACCCATTACGACTTAGTTTATTTTCCTAAGGTTATCATGTGAACAAAAATCCTAATAAGCATCCTAGTTTTAATTAAAACCATGTAATTGTCTCATTTGGCCCATTAACCTATAATCACTTTTTATTTAAAAATTCCCCATTTCAACCCAAAATATTTTAATTTGCAAATTTAAATTCCCAAAAATTTGTTTAGCCCCATATTCAACTTAAAATCATAATTTTTAACTTATCATTCGGTAATTGCAATCTCAGGGTTGTTACAGACTCCCCCTCTTAAGAATATTGCGTCCCCGCAATTCCTTAAATATCGAAGTCGTCTATAATATCTAATCCACACAAGGAATACAGAAGATAAAATATAGATGCTCACCCATGTCGGAAGATGAAAGAAAACCAGGATAAGTACGCTTGATGAATTCTTTGGTCTCCCAAGTGCAGTCCTTAGGATTAGACGACCATTGAATCTTCACAAGCGGAACCTCTTTGTTTCGAAGACGTCTGATCTCCGAATCATGCACACGAAGAGGTTGCTGCTCTATAGATAGATCGGGTGAGATCTCCAAATCAGGTACGATATGAGGCTCGATAATAGAATCAGGATTGCGCACACACTTGCAAAGCTGAGAAACATGGAACACATCATGTATTCCAGAGAAATGAGCAGGTAGAGCCACTATATAAGCAACAGGGCCGATGCGTTCCGTAATGGGAAATGGTCCAACATAGCGAGGAGCCAACTTCCCTGTAGAGCTGAAACGCACAACCCCCTTCATAGGAGAAATCCGAATAAAGACAGAATCGCCAATGGAGAACTCAAGATGCTTCCTATGGTTGTCCGCGTAGGATTTCTGACGGTCCTGTGCCTCTTTCATTCTCTGACGGATAAGAACAATCTTTTCAGAAGATTCCCGAACTGAATCTGGACCAAGAATAAGCTTCTCGCCAGATTCTAACCAACAAGCAGGAGAGCGACATGGCCTTCCGTATAGAGCCTCGAAAGGTGTCATGCCAATACTAGACTGATAGCTGTTGTTGTAGGAGAACTCTACAAGCGGTAAGTGATCCTCCCAACTACCTCCGAAATCCAGAATACAACAGCGCAAAAGATCCTCCAAAACACGATTCACCCTCTCCGTCTGACCGTCGGTCTGAGGATGATAAGCAGTCGAGAGATTCAGCTTTGTGCCCAAAGCTGACTGTAGGCACTTCCAGAAGTGACTAGTAAAGATAGTGTCTCGATCACAGACGATAGAGCTAGGAATTCCATGAAGTCGAACGACTTCCTTCACATATAGCTTGGCAAGCTGAGGAGCAGTCCGAGTGGACCTAATCGGAATGAAATGAGCCGATTTGGTCAAGCGATCAACAATAACCCAGATAGAAGTATGGCCTGACCTCGATCGAGGCAGACCGTCAATAAAATCCATGGATATCTGATCCCATTTCCATAATGGAATCTCTAGCGGCTGAAGAAGACCAGATGGACGCTGATGCTCGGCTTTGATCTGTTGACAAGTCATGCAACGGCTTACATAACTTGCAACATCTCTCTTCAAACCCTCCCAATAATATAGCCGGCACATATCGGCATACATCTTACTCGAACCGGGATGAATAGTGTACTTAGAGCGATGACACTCGTCTAGAATGTCACGCCTAAGTGATAAATCAGATGGTACAACAATACGGTTCTTCCTACGAAGACACCGATGATAATCAAGAGAATAATCCAGCAATGTCTCATCACTGGATCCCGACTCGAGAAGGTGAATAAGATGCAATAAGTCTGGATTCTGCCGCTGAGCATGGGCAATGCGATCCAATAAGACAGGACGAGCTTCCAAGCTGAATAATAAGACCGGAGAATCAGAAGATGGAGCTCGATCTCTAATATCACATAAAGATAGAGTCTCAAGAACATCCCACTCGGCAATCATCATCGAAACTACCGCCGAGTGCTTGCGACTGAGCGCATCTGCAACACGATTACCCTTGCCAGGGGTATACTGAATATCTAAATCATATGAGGCGAGAAACTCAAGCCATCGCTGCTGCCTCATATTGAGATCCCTCTGACTGAATAGATACTTCAGCGACTTGTGATCGGTGTAAAGAGTGAAGCGTTCGCCTAATAGAAAGTGACGCCACGTCTTCAAGGCAAAGACAATAGCTGCCAACTCAAGATCATGAGTCGGATAGCGAACCTCATTCGGACGTAGCTGCCTGGAAGCATAAGCAACTACCCGATCCTTCTGCATAAGCACGGCACCGATCCCGCTACCACAAGCATCGGTGTAAACAACCAGATCCTGATTACTTTCAGGAACCACAAGAATAGGAGCATGAGTGAGAAGTTCCTTCAGTCGCTGAAAGGAAGCTTCACACCTATCAGACCAAATAAAGCGAACACCCTTACGAGTCAGCGTCGTAAGGGGAAGTGCAATTCGAGAGAAATCCTTGACAAACCGACGGTAATAACCCGCCAGACCAAGGAAGCTGCGAATATCATGAACGTTCTCGGGCTGCTTCCAATTCTGGATAGCTTCGATCTTGGCAGGATCGACAGAAACACCCTCAGATGATACAATATGGCCCAAGAACTTGACCTTGCTCTCCCAAAAATGGCACTTGGAGAGCTTAGCCTTAAGCTGATGCTGACGAAGAGTATCCAAGACGATCCGCAAATGAAGAGCATGCTCTGCCTCGGATCTAGAATAAATAAGAATATCTTCGATGAAAACCAGAACGAATCTATCGATGTATTCCCGGAATACTCGATTCATAAGATCGACGAAGAAAGCTGGTGCGTTCGTCAAGCCGAATGGCATGACCAACCACTCAAAAGAACCATAACGAGTGCGGAAGGCGGTAAGAGGGATGCTATCTTCCGCAACTCGGAGCTGATGAAATCCGGTGGCAAGGTCGAGCTGTGAAAAGACCTTCGCACCGCTCAACTGATCAAACATATCGTCTATCCGTGGCAATGGATAACGATTTCTGATGGTCAACTCATTAAGCTTGCGATAGTCAACGCAAAGCCTAAGAGAGCCATCGGGCTTCTTAACGAAGACCACAGCAGCACCCCATGGCGAAGAACTGGACCGAATTAACTGCTTCGCCTCAAGCTCCACTAACTGCTTCTTGAGTTCCTCATTCTCTTTAGTAGACATCCTCGTGGGAGGACGCCCAACTGGGTGGGAGCCTGGAATGAGATCGATGCGGAACTCAATGGCCCGCTTTGGCGGCAGGCCAGATACTGGCTCGAATACGTCGGGGAAATCCCGAACAATAGGAATACGAGATAAGTCCAAATCCTCATCTCGTGAATCAAGAGAAAATAGAGTAATATCAGAAAGCCCAACATCCTGAAGAACAATAGCTAACGGAGAGGACGAATCGGGGTGATGAATGAATAATATCTGCTCTGAACAAATAATTTTGGCGTCATGCTGAACGAGCCAATCCATGCCAAGAATCATATCAAATCCCAAATACTCCATAACGTGCAGATTCGCACGGAAAGAAAATCCACAAAGATCGATATCTATATTCTCACAAAGCAAGCTAAGGGTCGTGGATCCGCCAATGGGATTCACAATCCTTAGTGAAGAAACCAGACAAGTAACATCCAACGATAAAGCATCTACTAGCTCCTTTGATACGAATGAGTGAGAGGCACCCGTATCAAAGAGAACTCTACAAGATCTACCACGAAATAAAATAGAACCTTCGAGAACGGAAGGATGCGTACCTCGAGGCTGAGCTGAAGATGCAGGAGCCTTGGCAGCATTAAGCTTGCCAGGCTTGGCACTAGCTGGAGCAATAGGACAAGTGGAGATCCTGTGTCCCTCCTTCTTGCAGAAAGTGCAATAGAGAGGTTTGGGGCACTCTCGAATAAAGTGATCTGGAGAACCGCAGTTGAAGCATTTCCTCGGAGGACGGGTTCCACTAGGCTGTGACTGAATCTGAGGCTGAGTCTGAGGCTGAGCCTGGACAGCAGAACTGCCAGTCTTCTTCTTCTTGTTCCAAGGCTTGTTCTTCTGAAATGGACCCCGCTTCTGGTTGGGGTTTTTGGAACCCCCACCATCATCATCACTATGCTCCATCTCGACTGACTCAAGATGTAGGGCTGCATCGACTAGCTTCTCGAATGAGAGCTCAAGCTGTAGCATAAGATGCCTCTTCAGATATTTCTTCAAGCCCTCAACAAATTTGAGGTTCCTCTTATAAGGAGTAGCAATAAACTCAAGGCCGTACTTGGACAGGGCCTCGAAGGAAGAGACATAGTCGGATACGGAGGACTTCCCCTGCTTGAGATCAAGAAAGCGGCGAGCAAGGGAGTTCTTCTCTGACTCTGGGATGAATTTGAGCTCAAATCTCTGACGAAACTGAGCCCAAGTAAGTGTGGTCTCATCGACCTCGGCAATAAGGAGTTCGTACCAATCCAGGGCACGACTCCGAAGCTGACTAGAAGCAATAAGAACACGATCATGATCCGAGATATCCATACGAGTAAAAATGCGCTCGCATATCCGAATCCAAGCCTGGACCTCTAAGACATTCTCGGAGCCACTGAACGGCTTCCCTCCGAGATGGGTAAAATCACTGCAGAGACGCGCAAAAACAGACATGCGCGGAGCATCAGCAACTGGGGCTGGAGACTGAGAATGAGACTGAGAATTCCGAACCAGCTCCATGATCTGGTCGGTAGTCATGAACACGCCCTCTGGATGAGTGTTGCTGGACTGCCCAGCAGCACTAGTCTGACGTGTGGTTCTCCCTCTTCCCCTTCCAGACATACTGAAAGTCAAACGGGAATTAGAGTTAGACATGATTCAATGATAGATATTTAATTAAGGAATACTACGGAATATAATAAATTCCAACACATATTCCTAAATTATCTATCAATAAGCATAAGGAAGGGATTTGATTTAATTCGGATCCAATTAAAATGTATTGTACTAAGTGTATGTTCTGTGTTTGTTATGTTTAATTCTGAACCTTAGCTCTGATACCAAAATGTAACGCCCCACTCCGAGACCCACTCTAGTAAAGAGTATTACGGAGTAATACCGTCTACTAGAACGGAGAATAGAGTATAATGGAAGCGACCATATGTAATCAAGCTATAACTATCTACTGAATACGTCGAATAGGTGGTTTTCTTTTCTCAAGTGGTTCGACATATCCAATAAATATTTATAACGAAACTACAATGGCTAAGGAAAATAGGTTCAGAACAAACATAATACTAAATGATAACATCATCATCACAGAACAGTCACATAACAGTCACAGAACATAGGTACAATATATCGTCAATACAAACCCAAGTATCAAAAGGTGGGTACAAAGCCACCGCTCACACATGTGAGTCAAAAATATGTACATAAGAGTCTGAAATAACAGAGTAGCTGAATAGTGGACAAATAAAAGAGCTATCTATCAGCATAACAGATAATGTCCAAGCGGAAGCACAGAAAGCTAAGTCCAGAGACCTAACCTGAAACAACTCGGTCTGACCTGAGCGAAAACACTCAGGTCAGGCTAGCTAAACAATCAGTAATAACTGAGATATATATAATAATGCAGTACATAAGTAAAACAGTACTTCTCCAAAGAGAAGAGTAATATGGACTACATGAATATAATGACGATCCCTAATCATCAATAAACAGTAAAAATCTCCAAAGAGAATACAAACACTAAAGTGTGGAATAAATAAAATCGCTTCATATCATCGGCGTAGCCAAAGCTAGATAAAGTTGCCCATAGGCAATTATCCCAAGAGTGACCAGAGTCAGTAATCAATGCCCCAGCAAAGGTCGATGCTCCAAAGAGCAATAGGGATATACTGAAAAGTCAATGAAATCAAACACTGAAAAGCAGTGTCCAGAGACACTGTGAATCCACAAGGTAATCGCACTTACATCGTATGGTTCCATAGAACCAACACCGAATGGCAATACTCGAATGGATATAAAATCATCAGATAATACAAATATTGCACGTGCACCGACCAGAGTCGTTGTTGCCAAGTACTGTAGAGTTGTGATCGATCACTCGCACAGATGCGGAACGCGCGAAACGGCAAGATCCTTCCCAGAAGGATAAAGGCCCAGAGGCACATGCCGAATAAAAACTGCTCCATAGAGTAGGTGTCCAGAGACGGTTGCCCAGAGGCGTGGTGACCCAGAGGTCTAGTACTGGCCGCCCAGAGGCTAATGTATCACTAATTTTTGGAGAGGAACCCGTAAAGTGTTAACAATGAGTCCCATACCCCACGTTCGCACTAACCGGTTTACTAACCAATAGCAAGCTCACATTCCAAACAATAAAAAGTCCACCTCGTATCATCGGTAAACTAGACCCAAAGGTCAAAACGATCAATCGAATAGGTCGGGGATTAACCGGAAAGAAAATACACACGGTTTCATAGGCCGGAGATTTCCTAACCGTTTAAGCACCTTTTCACTTCGCTCGATGTGCTAAAAAGTGAGTGTGTGATTTTTATTATAGAAAATAATGGTGCGAAACGGATTTATAATTGATTTTGAAATCACTTTAAAACAGTCTTTTGAAAAGTCTCCTATTATGGAGTAATTAATTTAATAATTAAAAATAATATTATATAATAATTTTCAAAAGCCATTTTGGAGTGAAAAATCCTTTTAAATCCTTTTTATAAAGCCCGTGTACAATCCAGAGACAAATCTCAAAAAAATCGACGAAAACCAGAAAATCATCAAAATATTCTAAGTGTTTGAAATCATTCAAAAACTGCTGCGAACCCAAGTTCGGCAATTTATTTGGACCAGCAAACTGTGTCCAAATGGCATGAAAACTGGTAGGCATATAGTCCAACATCACTACTTTATGATGCAAAAAGAACTTCTGAATTTCGAGTTGAGACGAAGTGGCAGCAACGTCTCAAAGTTGAACCCAGAGAAAGATTCATACTGTTTTCCAACAGCGATCAGAGTCTAACTTTGACACGAAAATCGAAGTATCAAACGAACTCCAATGTTGCCCAAATTTTCCAGAGATGGAGCTCGGAACTCCCCCTTTCCAACGAGACCAAAAACGTCGAATTCCGACTTGGTATGCGATCGGGACGGCATCACGAAGTGGAGGTAGAAAACTGGTAAACACAGTTGATTTTTTTTTTTTTTTTGTGGACGCGGGCCCGGCCCGCGTCAGTCCGCCCCAGCCCGCCAGCCCAGGCGGGCTGGGTGAGCAGCAGCCCCAGCCCGCCTGGGCTGGGGAGCACCCAGCCCACGCGGGCTGGGTGTTATTTCCCAGCCCACGTGGGCTGGGAAGCACCCAGCCCACGCGGGCTGGGTGTATTTGCCCAGCCTACGCGGGCTGGGTTAATTTCCCAGCCCACGCGGGCTGGGTGTATCTGCCAGCCCACGCGGGCTGGGAAGCACCCTGCCCACGCGGGTTGGGTGTATATCTGCCCCAGCCCGCCTGGGCTGGGGAGCCCCAGCCCATGCGGGCTGGGGTTCAATGGATATGGCCAGCCCATGTGGGCTGGCCTGCTTCTGGCTAGCCCAGCTGGGCTAGCCTCACCTAAGCAGAGCCTGGGTGCAACCCAGATCTGTTCTGGTGCACCCAGATCATTAATTCAGCCCCATTTCAGTCTGCACACAATTCCAGCCAGCAATCTTTTGCATTTTTTTGACATTTAGGGGTGTTTATTTCAATTTTGGGCATCAAAAAATCACTAATAACAATCACTAATCACCATATAAAGATTATTACACTAAATTAAAGGAAACCAAGGCCAAATCTTAGCATTACAACTAGCAATAATTACTAATGCATAGTAATTACCTCAATTAAGCAAAGGATCAAATGGTTTTAGTGCACAATATCAAGCAAGCCAAACTCCTCAACCCCAAAGCAAAGATCAAGAGGCTTCATGGACCCAAAATCAACAAAGAAAACAAAATAATAATTACTACAAGATGGTAGAGATAAATAGGGATTAAGAAGGAGGATTAGAGAATATGAGAGATTGCATTACCTTTCTTCTTCTCTTTTCTTTTTCTTTTAGTATTAAACTAATTTATGAAGAGAAGGAGATGGAGCTTCTAAATGGAGGCCATTAATTTTGTTTAGATCTAGATTTTAGGAATTTATGAAGAGGAGGAGGGTTAGGGTTTATGAGAGGGGTTTGAGATATTAAATAGGAGTGGGTTGGTTAATGGGTCATGGTAAGAGGTTTTAAAACCCATTACGACTTAGTTTATTTTCCTAAGGTTATCATGTGAACAAAAATCCTAATAAGCATCCTAGTTTTAATTAAAACCATGTAATTGTCTCATTTGGCCCATTAACCTATAATCACTTTTTATTTAAAAATTCCCCATTTCAACCCAAAATATTTTAATTTGCAAATTTAAATTCCCAAAAATTTGTTTAGCCCCCTATTCAACTTAAAATCATAATTTTTAACTTATCATTCGGTAATTGCAATCTCAGGGTTGTTACAGATTAGTAGCAGTAACCCTTGCACTTCAAAGACTACCATCTTCAATCATCATCAAGGTGTCTTCCACTTGAATGATATGTTGGTTCAGAGTGATTTTCGAATATATAAATCTGAAATAACTGATAATTTCCGGTTGACTCATTGGAAGTAAGTATTCGAGTCCTTGTTGGAAACTCAAATTTGCATTCATACTTCCTAAGTCAAATCAGGTCAAATTTGATAGTCGATTATTTAACTATCAAATAAACAAACAACAACCAATTCCATTTAAGATTTATTTATCCATAGCAACCACTAAGCGTCAAAACATATCTTTGTTTAATAAATCTCTTTCAGAAACATTCATGTACTTATCTTCTCGATATAAGTATATTCACAAAACATTTGTAAGATTTCCCATTACCAAATCTTGAAAAAGGATTTAACTATATTATTTAAATTGGAGAAAATAATAACTCTAAGCGCTATTCCTTCGATGTGAAGTGTGGAATGGATGTTCCATACCACCATTTGTTCAAAAGGTCAGCCTCGAGAAACCCAAACCTTAAATTTCTGTTGTAATTATCTTCAATGAATCCTTTTATAAATTTACCTTACCCATGAAATCCTTTTTGCTTTAACCCAAATTCGTTTAAAAAACATTTATTAACCTCCGTATTCATAACTCTTTATAAATATTCGAACCTGGTTATATGAACTTCTTTATAAACTTTCAAACCTTGTATAAAACTACTCTTTATAGACATCCAAACCCATTTATAATATCTTTGTATTAACATTCAAAACCATTTCTAAAACTCCTTTTATGAATACCCATAATCATTTATAAAACTTCTCCAACCAATTGCCAAATCATTCTTCAAATATCTTGTTCAAAATAGAATATCTTTGAAAACCATTTCAAAAGAAAATGAAATATTTACTTTACAAAACCAAACAGAGGCTCAACAACTACAATGGACCATTAGATTTGGTTTAACTTATCAAAGTTATATCATAGATACTTCCAAACATCAAATATGTAAGAGGTTCACACATAACATACAATCAATTATAGGTAGATGTCCAGGTTATAAATATAAGTAAATCCATAATTGGGTGAAAAATGTACATATAGAAGTATATCTATATGCTTAAGTTATCATGACCCGCTTATTGAAATTAACTTCCTTATGTCTATCACATTACCAATATTCGGCATTTGTGCTAAGCACAAGTCACTTACTTCCTATAAAACGTGTCAACGTTTTATAATCACTACTTTAATTTGTTTGGTTACCTAATGGTCCAAATGAGAGATCCTTTGATTTAAAATCAGTTAACTTGAAAAGAAGATTGATTTTAAGATATAACCGATTAAGCATAAAAATAGCTTTGAAAAGATTAAAGTATATTCAATTACCTTAAACCCTAATTATATCTTAATTAAATAAAAATTAATTCATAATTAAACTTTAATTAACTTAATTAACTTAGTTAAATCCTAAACTTCTTGATGCATCTTAGTTAAGGTTAAAACAATTCATTATTAGTTAAACCCTAATTGATTAAAAGTCAATTGAATAATCACTTGATGAAATAATAAATAATTAAATAATTGACTTAATTAAATAATAACTAATCATTAAATTACTTCTTAACTCCATTAATCACTAATTAAAACTTTATTAATCACTAATTAGTCATTAACATTCTTTAAGTGTTACTTAATCCTTAATCACTTACTTAATTATCAATTGAGTACTAATAACTTTTAATAAATTTATTAAATAATAAAATATTAATTTAACTAAATTAGTCTCTTTTTATATCATTAATTAAGTTTGAAAAACTTTTGCAAAAACGTTTCAAAAGAAATTACCTTAAAACGAAAATAATTTTTTTTGTCGAACTGCGACTATCGCTATAAGCACGGTTTGCTTAAACATACTTTAAGAGAAAACACTTGCTCATTATTTCATATTTAGAGTTTACAAAATAAATTTTAAGTATTTTGAGACTTATAAACAAAGATAGAAACTTTGAAACATTTTTCGAATCTTAAAACAAGAAAACATAGTTTTTGATTTCGAATCGGATTTCACGTCTGTCGCGACACACAAAGTTGTTAACTTTGACTCAACTTAACATACTTTGGTTCTTAGATCACAGCCATACATCAATACTACCATACTTTTAACATCACAATGAAACACATGTATAACCATAAGGTCTTATTCTTGCTAACTTGACAATATAACATTCAAATCCAAAATTCAAAACCAAACACAAACATCCATCAAATCACCATCAACCGACATAATAACCATTCAATTTTCTCGTCATATTATCACCACAATAACACATCGTAGTAAAGTCAGTAAACTTTCCAAAGTAAATTAGTTTACTCACCTTTATGCTAAGTAACTTCGCCCGAACTTCGACTATAACTCTACAACGCCTCTACACTCGACTATAGCTTAAAATTTTGAAACTTTGGAAGGGCTAGGACATTAGAATGGGTTCGACCAGAGGTGATTTGGCTTGGCTAGGCTTTGTTGGGTGGTGATGGCCTTGGTTTTTGGAAGAGAGGATGTTGAAATAAAAATATAAGAAGTATAGAAGGTATGGAAGCAAGTTACAACACAAAAGACTAACTTTTTCTCATTTTTTAAGCTATGGAAGCAATAGAATTTTTAGAAAAGAAGGTTTATAAAAAATGAATTTGAAATGTTAATGAAAATATGTGTGAAGGTGTGTATTTTTAAAATCCGATAATCAAAATTATTTTTAAAATCATGACTTGTCATATCACTTGCTAGACATAATTAACATAAGACTATATGCTATTATTGAATATTATAAGGTTAATTATCTACTATATGTGTGTATATTAGTGCATAAAGGCGAACAACGTTCTCGACAACATTCCGGTGTTGAAAATTCGAAATTCCAAAAAACGTTCTTTGGTCACATTTTCTATTTTTCCACGAACTATCTATTTGGTAAACAAATTTTAAAAATGATTTTACCATCATTTATAATAGGTTTATTTATTAATAAAAACCCATTTATTTATTATTTAAACTTAACTTGAATTTTTGAAGAAATATATAAAACCGATGAATACATTTTATTTTCCAAAAATAAATTATTTTATTTCATAATCTTGCTTGAATACATATATTTGTGAATGTATCCATAGTCGTGCACGATTCTTATTGTTTAAAAGAGGTTTTATTGATAAAATGATTTTCGGCTTTTTTATCGATATTTTACCTGGGACGATATCTACAAATTTTCAATATTTCACCCAGGAAATTTGTTCACAAATAATTTTTCCATACAAAATAACTATTATTATATACCACTTAAAACGTAATTATTTCTTACTTTTAAACCCATATCTAAATATTAAAAAAATAAATATAATTTATCCAAATGATAAATATACGGGTCATTACACTTTAAATGGCAGAGTCTTCCTATTTCTCTCTTTAAAAGTATTATAGAAGCCCATTTCATATTTAGAATTACTAAGTGGCTAACGGGTTTGGAAGTATTGGGTGGTTGATAAGGCTTCATTAGTATTTTGTATCTTTGAAAGGGGTAGGTAAGTAATCGTGTGTGCAGTGCAATATTAGAATAGAATTGCTAACCTTAATGGACATAATAATTAAATGGAAACCAATCAGTATAAGTTTATGTGATGGACAATTTATATTTTTCTAGTCATCAGAACGTTGTTCTGCCCACCTCCTCATTACAACCTGTAGGACATAATTTAGAGCAACAGATCACTAGAGCTGGATGTGCTTTGTTGTTTAAGAAGTCTTCTTTCTCTCATGCTCGATGGGGATGTGACAATCTACAATCCAAGGAATACCATTAATTCCAAGATAGTAATTACAATTAGTATTCTTATCCAATTATTGTTTCCACTGTGAGTTTATATATTTTTCAATCTCTGATAATTCTCATGTTTAGTACCAAATCCAACGATCTATGCTTTGATGGAATTGGGTTTTAATTTTTATTGAAATTTGGGCCCATTAAGGTACGTGTTGTTACAAAACCATAAAATTTCATGGAATAAATTATGCAAACCAATAAAGGATTAAGCCTAAAGAAATTAAAAGATTTAGGAGATACTTGTACTCTAAAATTACTTTAGAAACTTCTATCAAAGCAAACATTGTAGGCTACAAAGATGTGGAATAAATATTGCTTATCAAATAATTTTGGGTCATGCCAATTGATAATAATACATCCTGTATAATTAAATCTTTTCTAAGGCATAGAGATATGTTGAGGAAATTATCCAAAGATTAATAACAAATTGAGAAGATACTCATCTTTGGTTTGATCCTTAGCTAAAGCAAAAATCGATGGTGGACTTAATAGAATGGGACAAGCGCATGTTACAAATACGGGAGATTATAAGATAAGTTCTATTATTCAAAAGAACAAAAACCTTGAATTATTACCAGTAATAAAGGAAATTGGGGACTAAATCAACCTAGTAAATATATAGATAACCAAAATGCTACTGATACTTGGAGATAGCAATATAAATAACAATTCAATTCTAAACATACATGGGATTATATCAGAGAAAAATCAAAAGAAATAACTTGGCACAAAATCATCTAAAACACAATTAACAGCAGGAAGATGTCATGTACAGCCTATAATGTTATGTAGAATGCCATAAACACTACCGATAAGCTACAAAATTGGGGTATGGCCTATCCAAATTTGTGCGTACTATGTGAATTAGAAGTGGAAAGTAAAGAAATTTATTCTTCAAGTGTTCTTACAGTTCCTGCATTTGAAATTTGATGCAGTTAAAACCGAAATTAATCCAATAAGCTTAATCGATCTATATGAAGAAGTAGAAGAATTAGGAAAAGTACTTACCCGAGTAGATCAGATAATCTAGATCATTTCGACAAATCTGGTTACCACAGTACACCATCTACGACAAGAGCGAAATTCATGAATCTTTAACTAGGAGAAGATGGCAAAGATTCCATAAGCAAAATTAATACAAAATAGATGTGTTTGTGATGCTTAGCAAATTGACAAAGACTATTAGAGGAATATTGTGCAATGAAGAAATATGCGGGAGATGCGGGGATTGAATTGAATGACGGCGGAATGTAGGAAATGCGGATTACAGATCTTAAGGCAGAATTAACACTAGAGAGGGAGGTGAATAGTGTTTAATTAATTTTTTGAATCTTTTGAAATCTTTTCAAATTAAATCCAAATAGATGCAATTCACAAACATATAAATAATCACTGAATCAAACGCATATGCAAATAATAAATATAAGAAGTGAAGGAAAGAACATAATAGAATTTTATACTGGTTCGGAGTAACCATACATCCAGTCCCACACAATTTCTTATGTAGATTTCTTTTCAAATATAATGTCGATATTACTACCTTGATTTCAAGGCCAAGAGATACACCCTCCTGTCTTCGAGTCCCAAACAAACTCTCTTGATTTAACCAGGCTACAAGATCACCTAATTGATTTACGGGCTACAATCACACCCAACTGATTTACAAGCCACAATCACACAGTTTCCAATATCACTTTGATAAAGAGAAACTCGATACACTTCGATCTTTGATTACAAATGATCTTATAACTCTAATAGCATAAAGATCTTTGAGAGAGAGTGACGGAGAATCAAATCAGAGATGATCGAGTTTGATTCACTTAGGATTTCGGCAGAGTTTTGTTAAAACATAAGAGAATATTTTAGTAGAGAAGGAGTGAAGAAATGAAGAAAAACTAACATAAAATTCATTGAAAACAATTGGTATTTATAGAAGAATAATAGTCATATCCATTCGCGAAAGGTTATGGCGAATAGACACTGCTTTTGAAAATTTGAATTTCTACGGCATCATTTTGATATGGGAGGATGGGGTAAGTCGACGTGCCTATGTATAATTTGAAAATTAATTTTGCTTTAAAATGATTTCTATTCTAAAACTTGTCAAAACAATTTCTAAACTTTGTAAACCATTTTGAATATAGTTTAAACTTATAAAAGAGATTTAAAAAGTGACCTTAAAAAATATAATCTATAATATAAAAGTAATATTATGTAACAGCCCGATATTTTCAACCATTCGCATCCACACATGTCGGACTTGAATTGCTCAAAATACCGCGTTGTAAATAAAATTTGGCAAATCTCAGAATATACAGTAAATAATAATCACAGATCACAGACACAGAGTATTTAATAATGCAGTGGAATTTAAAAGAGATAGTAGTTCATGAAGCTACTATATAAAAATAAGATACATCAGAGTTAAACAAGATACAACAGAAGAGTAATAAGATACATTAGGTATAAATCAGAATACATCACTGAAATCACTAGATACAAAAAACAAAATAGATGGCTAGATCTTCAAGGAAAGCTCCAGCTCCAAAGGTGAATCTTGAATGCTAACTCACTCAATCTGACTCGAGCGTAAAGCAAAACACAAAACACTCGAGTCAGGACATAAATACTTATGAACTGTAAATCAACTCAAGTGAACAGTAACAAAAATGCATCAGTAACTTAATGGATGCTTGGGATCTCCCATCCTTTAAGGATCCGTTAAACTATTTACTATGTAGTAATATTGCACTATTATAATAGTGTCTACAGCAAAATAAACATATTTTTAAATAGCATTCCGGGCTACCCATATCACCCTTCACACATAATATTCCCAGTAGTCCATCCAATATCATGCCATCTCCACTCCGGGTGACTGTCAGAGGATACCACACGGGCTACGGGAGAAAAACAAACTCATAGTAAAGGCTCGGTATGGTAGGTGATACGGCACACAAGGCAATGCCAGGGTAGATATACCAATTACGCACACGGGCTGGTGGTAACGCAGCAGCCACATACGCCCACCTCGGAACACACTCCCATATCAAAATCAGAGGATGGCCATCTAATCAATCACCAGTAAGAGTATAGTATCGAAGGAATGTGTCCGATAGGAGGAATGACCTCACTTGGCCCGAGATCGCTCCTGTTTTAGCCACCTTATGCCAACTCACGGGAGTTGGGTCCACGTAATATACCTCAAGAACGTCGCCACCATCCTACTTCATTCTCGAATCTCCACCGCGTACACGGTTGTTAAAGTGGTTTTCGGAGTTGGCAGAGAGTATGACAACTTCCGATCCCGGTCTCTTTAACAACCAAACGTTATTATAACGCCGTGGTCATTTCAAAATAGTTTATCTTTCAAAAGGATCAAATCATTTCATTTCAAACTATATTTCTTTCAAAATAGTTTATACTTCGAAACCATAAACCATTTTTATTTCAAAACTATTTATTCAATCAAAATAGTTTATACTTCGAAACCAAAAGCATTTCAAACATATATTCATTTCAAAATCATAATATTTTCAAAGTATAACTCTTTCGAAACCAAAATACTTGAAACAATTACACTTTGAAAATCATAACATTTCAAAATCATACATTTGAAATCATGGGATATTCATTTAATTCTTTACATTTTACAATTCATTCAATTGATACCAAATTTTCAATTTCCAACTTAATTCAATTCAAACCATCAGTTTCAATTAAATTTCCCAATAACCATTTCAAATCATATCAATTTCAAACATAGATTTGATCCACAAATTAAACTATTCAATTTTTTTTAATATATTTTAAAGCTTTAATATCCCGCATTTCAAAAACTAAATTTTATAATTTCATATATCTCAAATCTAGTTTCATTATTACTTAGTTTTGAAATATTCATTTCATAAATCCAATATTATTTAAATAAACTCAATTTACAATTAAACTAAATATCCTTTCATACCAATATAAACTTCAAATATTCATTTATCAAAAGTACATATCATTCTAATTCATATTCTTTATCAAAATAAAGATCAAATCATTTCCAAACCTTATTATCAAATCATTATTTGAATTCAAATTCAAATACTCAAATTTAAATATCATTTTTAAATCAAATAAATTCATTTGTTATTTCAAGTATCATTACAAAATACATTAAAAATTCCATTCAAAAATTCATTTATCTCATTACATTTCATTCCATTTAACACATAACCAAGTAAACCTTGCTTAAATTCAAATTCAAATTTAAATTCCTTAAAAATTCAAATTTAAATATTAAAATATATTCAAAAATTCTTAAATTTCACAATTAATCAATTTCCAAAATTTAAATCATTTAACACTTTAAAATATAACTCAAACAGTGTTAAAACTATAACATTTCAAACATTGTCAAATTAAAGCAACGACAGCATTTATAAAGTGCTATCGTAGCTTATAGCTTCCAAAAATGGTTTAGTTCAAGAATAACGGCATTTATAAAATGTCATAATAGATATTTAGTTATTTCAAACATTGTTAGATTCAAAACAATAGCATTTAAAAATGCTGTCAAAAGACTACAACATTTTGAAAATGCTATGAATTCCAAATTTCATTTTTGCTTTTCAAAAAAATAATAAAACTCCAAATTTTATTATAACTCAAAAATCATATTTCTATACTTCAAAATTTCACATTTAAAATCATTTTAACATATGATTTAACACAACAAAATTTTTAGATCAAATATTCAATTTAAAAACTCCATTCATTTAATAGGTCAAAATTCACTGTTTATTAACATATAAATTAAATAAAACTTAAAATTTTACTTCAAATATAATTTTAAAACTTTAAATTTAATTTCCATTATTTATTTACATTTTAAAATAAAATTTAAAGTCTAAAATCTCAATTATTTCACATTTACGTACTCAAATTCACAATTTCAAGACTTAATATTTAATTTTCTTAAAACCATAAAATATATTTTTTTAAATAAAAATTTCATACTTTTAAAAATACATATTTTAATAAATATCATTTAAAAATATACCATGGGGTCTGTATATAATTTTCTAATCTAGGTCAAGTGATACGGATATATATCATTTCAATCCGCAGTTTACAAAGAAAACCCGGGTTCTATCATTTCAAACCCGCAATCCCAAGTCAAATAAAATACAATAAAAATCGCTCAGGCCTATCATTTCAACCCATAACGATTTTTCCCTAATCTAAAGTCTGTTTGGGTATGTATCATTTCAACCCATAGTGATTCTATTCTAACAGGGAACTTGCAGTGTGAATATATGCATAAACAATATAAACAATGTCAGTGTCACAATATAATGTCATATATCACATGTCAGATGATAATTAACAGTTTTAATACGGTAATAACATGGCATAACATATCATATGATCATCATTAACTTGCATAACATTTTATATTACTAAACACTTGTCATCAATTCACTATTTCATAAGTATAAATGTCAGAGTGAGAAAGACTCACCTTTTACGAAGCTAGAGACAAACAACACACACAAGAGCGATTCCAAAGGCACGACAAGCACGATTTGATTTGAATTGATGAAGACCCTTGTAAACAACACAAAATATAACATACATAAGCACAAACATTGGTATCGACATACAAATATAATCAACAACTTTAGTTTGCAGAACAGTTGCAAAACAAGAGAGATGACCAAACCTTAGAAGCAAAAGACTTGCACACGACAACATAAGCTTGTCACATGATCAAATGGGCTTGCTCTCATCATACTAGGCTCAGCGTAGATGCCAACATGGCTCAGGTTTGGGTCAATATGGGTTCATATGGCTCGGCCTAACTTGGATATGAAGGAGTGGAAGTTGTGACATGAGAAATACAAAAGTCAAGGCAATTAAGTGGATTTTTGGTGCAACTATAGGTTCGGCCTACCATGGCTTGGGCTTGGTCATGCAAGGGATGGTCAGGTGGTGGATGGAGTGGCGGCCAGAGGTGGTGGAGGGACTGGTGGCGGCGGCCATGGAGGTGGTTTAGGTTAAAAATGAAGGCTATGGCCTTAAGGGTTTGGCTAGGCTAGTTTGGTGGAACTTTTGTGCAAATTTTGTGGTGCAACATCAACGGATGGTCATGGCTACTGTCTTGGTCAGAGGAGAGGTTTATGAGCTGCTGGAGATGATGGTGGAGAGGATGGTAGTGGTGGTGGTAGAGGCTAGGCCTAGCAAAACACAAGAAGGATCAATGCAAAAATCAATAGGAAAATCATAAAAACAAGAAGAAAGATGATAGAATTTACCAAATTTTTGTCAAACAAATGGCCATGAGTTTTTTCTCAAGAAAGATGATAAAATTTTCGTGAGAACGAGTGAGGAATGTGGCTGAAAGATGGAGTAGGGTACGGCCAAAGCATTGATGAATGGAGTTTGGAAAGTGAAAGGTCGGAATGCAAAAGGACTAAGCATACAAAAGATCTCAAACTCTTCATATATTCGTTATTTCTTTTTAAATTTTTATATAACTGAAAAAAAAAATATAAATTCAGTTAAAATACGAAAATATAGTAAATAAACAAAAATAAATTAATTAATTATTAATTATATATAGTTTAATTAAATAAAACAGCAAAATTTGCAACTAGTCTTGAAAATATGAAAAATAAGTGCAATGAACTTGGGAAAATTTTTATGTACTTAAAAATATTTATAAATAAAGATAAGAACACAAAATAAAAAGGAAATCACAAAAATAAATAAATAAATTTTAATTTAAACATAGTTTAGATGAAGAAAATAGCAGAAAAAGGAAAACAGCCTTTTAAAAATAGGAAATCATCATAGTAAATTTTAGAAAAATTCTATTATCATTTCAAAAATATTTAAAAGTCAAAATATACATAATATAACATATTAAAACATACTAAAATAAAATATGACAAAGAAAAATAAAATTTATACAATTTAAAATAACAAAATTGCAAAATAAACAATTTATACTCAAAATTGAAATGTGCATATCTTTTGCAGTTTAACTCCGTTTTCCACGAAACAAAAGGCAATGTTCAAGTTATTAAATATATTTTCATAATAAAAGATAAAATTTAAAATTTCAAACTTTTAAATTTTTAAGTTAAAAGTCAAAGTTTGACTATTTTGACCAAAATCAACATTTTCTGGAAATATTCAATTTATGCATGTTTGAAATTCTAATCCACATCAAAATCAACATTTATATTTCAATTAACAAAATATATTAATTTTAATAAATAAAATAAAGTTTTTAAATTAGGAATTTAAATTAAAATAATTAAAATATACAATTACAATAATCAGAAAATACAGGGTTGTTACACTCTCCCCCACTCAAAACTTTTCGTCCCCGAAAAGAAATGAGGTACGGGAAAGCGCAGAAAAAGATTGAATGAAATAGTATTAAGACAAGATGACAAGAAGATTAAAATTATACCTGATAACTGTTGCTATAGGTAAGTTTAACAATGTGGAGATGATCTTTCCAAGATCTTCCAGAATCAAGAACACAAGCATGAAAAGAATCTTTTAGAATCTGATTCACCCTTCCCGTTTGACCGACGGTCTGTGGATGGCAAGCAGTGCTTAGATTTAAAGATGAGTACCAAAGATTATTAAAGATTATAGAAAGATTTCTAAACAGACTGGTATATGCAATAGCCTCCCATTCTGTAGCAAGATAAGGGAAATTAGGACAACCAAAAGATAGTTTGAAAAACAAAATAAAATAATAAATTTAAAACCATAAAATTTCAACTTAAACTGAAAATTAATTTTACATAAGTCAAATAAATTTTAAGCATCTCTAATTTCATTATCTTATCATCCAATTATCTTAAATTAACAAATCCCTAAAATCATGTATTTGAAAAATCTTTTATTATACTCAAAATGTACCAAATAAAATTTAATTCTTCTTCACTACTAATTAAAATTAAATTTATTCCTCTCAATATATTTTATCACCTATGTTAAATATACTCACACTCATTGCAACTGCCTTAAATTTATTCTTAGTTCCTTTTTCATCATTTTATATTGTAAATTATTCCATTACCCTTTTTCTTTATTTACCTCTGTTAATCCTTTTATAACTTAAATTTAAGTATATAACATTTATAATAACCACTCAAATTTTATTTATAAAATCTTTTTTTTTATATTGTATATTATCCAATTACAAATTCAACTTTTGAAAATTAAGGTAAGTTATATTGGAATGAAATTGTGTATTATACAAATAAAACTTTCTAATTAAATTATTTCAAGCTTGAATATTAATCCAAATCTTGAAATTATACTTAGAAATTATCTTTGAAGAAAAAATTTAGGAATTAAATTTCCGATAAATTCCAAACTATTTAGAGATCAATAAATGCTCATATACTATATATATATATATATATATCCATTCAAATTTAAATCATATATCAGCATATGTTATAAATCCATTCTTATTTTAGAAAATAAAATCAATTAAATTTTCCCAAAACAAAACTGTAGCAAGACAACAGAATGGTCTCTTCGCTTCGAAACTCGAAAATGAACGTCGATGATGCTGCAGTCATCACCGAAATTATTTTCCAGCAACAAAGAGAAGAGCACTAAATTTAAGTTTAAAATTCTTTGGAAACAAATTTCTATTCGAAAATACTTTAAATAATATATCCCTTAAAACTTTAAACACAAAGTTTGAAATCCATCGAAAATTAAATTCTCAAATTCTCGTTTTACATTCATTTTAATTTCCAAATAAATTTATAACCATGTTTTATAGTTCAATTAGATATATGAAACAATAGAAAATGATATATAAAATAAATATTATTTCTTAACAACCAATTCAAATAAAATCCAGATAAAGATTTATAATATAGTTACAAAATTTATTTCACAAAATTTATTTCCTTACTAAATTTTAAAAACATATTGTGTCAATTTGCTCTGTTCAAGTGTTTTGGAAATCTTATCGATAGCGTTGATCAGACGAATCGATTAGAAACCCAAATCAACATCAACAACTCAAACAACATAATATATAAAACATTTTAAATATTAGTTTACAAATACACTTCAAGAATAATTTGAAGATAAGTTGGAAACAAAGATGAGATAATTAAATAACAGAATAGAAAGATGGATAAGCTTATATAAATCGCGGGCAACCTTAACCGGGTCAACCGTGACTTAAAGAATAAGACCGATGTGGATTTCTTGGGTAAATCGACATTCGATCTCAAGATGTAGAGTTCGAAATTATAAGAGATACTAGCATCTAAACCGGGGATATAGAATCTCTGGAGAATCGATGTTGTTGTAAAGGAGTTTTTCCCTTTTCAAATAAATTTGAGGTTGGCGAGACCGCCGACTCATTATGAAGATCTTTTGAAGTGGAGTTATGGGATACTCCAGAAACAAAAGAAGATAAATAGTGAGGGACACGAATGGATTTTGGAACCACAGGGAATGTTCCAAAACTCAAAGGAATCGAGTCAAAAAGGAAGAGATTTAAACTCGAATGAAAGTGATTCTGTAAATACATTTACCCTATATACTGAGTTTTGCCTAGAGCTACCAAAGCTCTGATACCAACTGTAACAGCCCGATATTTTCAACTATTCGCATCCACACATGTCGGACTTGAATTGCTCAAAATACCGCGTTGTAAATAAAATTTGGCAAATCTTAGAATATACAGTAAATAATAATCACAGATCACAGACACAGAGTATTTAATAATGCAGCGGAATTTAAAAGAGATAGTAGTTCATGAAGCTACTATATAAAAATAAGATACATCAGAGTTAAACAAGATACAACAGAAGAGTAACAAGATACATCAGGTATAAATCAGAATACATCACTGAAATCACTGGATACAAAAAGCAAAATAGATGGCTAGATCTTCAAGGAAAGCTCCAGCTCCAAAGGTGAATCTTGAATGCTAACTCACTCAATCTGACTCGAGCGTAAAGCAAAACACAAAACACTCGAGTCAGCACATAAATACTTATGAACTGTAAATCAACTCAAGTGAACAGTAACAAAAATGCATCAGTAACTTAAAGGATGCTTGGGATCGCCCATCCTTTAAGGATCCGTTAAACTATTTACTATGTAGTAATATTGTGCTATTATAATAGTGTCTACAGTAAAATAAACATACTTTTAAATAGCGTTCCGAGCTACCCATATCACCCTTCACACATAATAGTCCCAGTAGTCCATCCAATATCATTCCATCTCCACTCCGGGTGACTGTCAGAGGATACCACACGGGCTACGGAAGAAGAACAAACTCGTAGTAAAGGCTCGGTATGGTAGGTGACACGGCACACAAGGCAATGCCAGGGTAGATATACCAATTACGCACACGGGCTGGTGGTAACGCAGCAGCCACATACGCCCACCTCGGAACACACTCCCATATCAAAATCGGAGGATGGCCATCTAATCAATCACCGGTAAGAGTATAGTATCGAAGGAATGTGTCCGATAGGAGGAATGACCTCACTTGGCCCGAGATCGCTCCTGTTTTAGCCACCTTATGCCAACTCACGGGAGTTGGGTCCACGTAATATTCCTCAAGAACGTCGCCACCATCCTACTTCATTCTCGAATCTCCACCGCGTACACGGTTGTTAAAGTGGTTTTCGGAGTTGGCAGAGAGTATGACAACTTCCGATCCCCGTCTCTTTAACAACCAAACGTTATTATAACGCCGTGGTCATTTCAAAATAGTTTATATTTCAAAAGGATCAAATCATTTCATTTCAAACTATATTTCTTTCAAAATAGTTTATACTTCGAAACCATAAACCATTTTTATTTCAAAACTATTTATTCAATCAAAATAGTTTATACTTCGAAACCAAAAGCATTTCAAACATATATTCATTTCAAAATCATAATATTTTCAAAGTATAACTCTTTCGAAACCAAAATACTTGAAACAATTACACTTTGAAAATCATAACATTTCAAAATCATACATTTGAAATCATGGGATATTCATTTAATTCTTTACATTTTACAATTCATTCAATTGATACCAAATTTTCAATTTCCAACTTAATTCAATTCAAACCATCAGTTTCAATTAAATTTCCCAATAACCATTTCAAATCATATCAATTTCAAACATAGATTTGATCCACAAATTAAACTATTCAATTTTTTTTAATATATTTCAAAGCTTTAATATCCCGCATTTCAAAAACTAAATTTTATAATTTCATATATCTCAAATCTAGTTTCATTATTACTTAGTTTTGAAATATTCATTTCATAAATCCAATATTATTTAAATAAACTCAATTTACAATTAAACTAAATATCCTTTCATACCAATATAAACTTCAAATATTCATTTATCAAAAGTACATATCATTCTAATTCATATTCTTTATCAAAATAAAGATCAAATCATTTCCAAACCTTATTATCAAATCATTATTTGAATTCAAATTCAAATTCTCAAATTTAAATATCATTTTTAAATCAAATAAGTCATTCATTTGTTATTTCAAGTATCATTACAAAATACATTAAAAATTCCATTCAAAAATTCATTTATCTCATTACATTTCATTCCATTTAACACATAACCAAGTAAACCTTGCTTAAATTCAAATTCAAAATTAAATTCCTTAAAAATTCAAATTTAAATATTAAAATATATTCAAAAATTCTTAAATTTCACAATTAATCAATTTCCAAAATTTAAATCATTTAACACTTTAAAATATAACTCAAACAGTGTTAAAACTATAACATTTCAAACATTGTCAAATTATAGCAACGACAGCATTTATAAAGTGCTATCGTAGCTTATAGCTTCCAAAAATGGTTTAGTTCAAGAATAACGACATTTATAAAATGTCGTAATAGATATTTAGTTATTTCAAACATTGTTAGATTCAAAACAAAAGCATTTAAAAATGCTGTCAAAAGACTACAACATTTTGAAAATGCTATGAATTCCAGATTTCATTTTTGCTTTTCAAAAAAATAATAAAACTCCAAATTTTATTATAACTCAAAAATCATATTTCTAGACTTCAAAATTTCACATTTAAAATCATTTTAAAATATGATTTAACACAACAAAATTTTTAGATCAAATATTCAATTTAAAAACTCCATTCATTTATTAGGTCAAAATTCACTGTTTATTAACATATAAATTAAATAAAACTTAAAATTTTACTTCAAATATAATTCTAAAACTTTAAATTTAATTTCCATTATTTATTTACATTTTAAAATAAAATTCAAAGTCTAAAATCTCAATTATTTCACATTTACGTACTCAAATTCACAATTTCAAGACTTAATATTTAATTTTCTTAAAACCATAAAATATATTTTTTTAAATCAAAATTTCATACTTTTAAAAATACATATTTTAATAAATATCATTTAAAAATATACCACGGGGTCTGTATATAATTTTCTAATCTAGGTCAAGTGATACGGATATATATCATTTCAATCCGCAGTTTACAAAGAAAACCCGGGTTCTATCATTTCAAACCCGCAATCCCAAGTCAAATAAAATACAATAAAAATCGCTCAGGCCTATCATTTCAGCCCATAACGATTTTTCCCTAATCTAAAGTCTGTTTGGGTATGTATCATTTCAACCCATAGTGATTCTATTCTAACAGGGAACTTGCAGTGTGAATATATGCATAAACAATATAAACAATGTCAGTGTCACAATATAATGTCATATATCACATGTCAGGTGATAATTAACAGTTTTAATACGGTAATAACATGGCATAGCATATCATATGATCATCATTAACTTGCATAACATTTTATATTACTAAACACTTGTCATCAATTCACTATTTCATAAGTATAAATGTCAGAGTGAGAAAGACTCACCTTTTACGAAGCTAGAGACAAACAACACACACAAGAGCGATTCCAAAGGCACGACAAGCACGATTTGATTTGAATTGATGGAGACCCTTGTAAACAACACAAAATATAACATACATAAGCACAAACATAGATATCGACATACAAATATAATCAACAATTTTAGTTTGCAGAACAGTTGCAAAACAAGAGAGATGACCAAACCTTAGAAGCAAAAGACTTGCACACGACAACATAAGCTTGTCACATGATCAAATGGGCTTGCTCTCATCATACTAGGCTCAGCCTAGATGCCAACATGGCTCAGGTTTGGGTCAATATGGGTTCATATGGCTCGGCCTAACTTGGATATGAAGGAGTGGAAGTTGTGACATGAGAAATACAAAAGTCAAGGCAATTAAGTGGATTTTTGGTGCAACTATAGGTTCGGCCTACCATGGCTTGGGCTTGGTCATGCAAGGGGATGGTCAGGTGGTGGATGGAGTGGTGGCCAGAGGTGGTGGAGGGACTGGTGGTGGCGGCCATGGAGGTGGTTTAGGTTAAAAATGAAGGCTATGGCCTTAAGGGTTTGGCTAGGCTAGTTTGGTGGAACTTTTGTGCAAATTTTGTGGTGCAACATCAACGGATGGTCATGGCTACTGTCTTGGTCAGAGGAGAGGCTTATGAGCTGCTGGAGATGATGGTGGAGAGGATGGTAGTGGTGGTGGTAGAGGCTAGGCCTAGCAAAACACAAGAAGGATCAATGCAAAAATCAATAGGAAAATCATAAAAACAAGAAGAAAGATGATAGAATTTACCACAATTGGCCATGAGTTTTTTCTCAAGAAAGATGATAAAATTTTCGTGAGAAAGAGTGAGGAATGTGGCTAAAAGATGGAGTAGGGTACGGCCAAAGCATTGATGAATGGAGTTTGGAAAGTGAAAGATCGGAATGCAAAAGGACTAAGCATACAAAAGATCTCAAACTCTTCATATATTCATTATTTCTTTTTAAATTTTTATATAACTGAAGAAAAAAATATAAATTCAGTTAAAATACGAAAATATAGTAAATAAACAAAAATAAATTAATTAATTATTAATTATATATAGTTTAATTAAATAAAACAGCAAAATTTGCAACTAGTCTTGAAAATATGAAAAATAAGTGCAATGAACTTGGAAAAAAATTTATGTACTTAAAAATATTTATAAATAAAGATAAGAACAAAAAATAAAAAGGAAATCACAAAAATAAATAAATAAATCTTAATTTAAACATAGTTTAGATGAAGAAAATAGCATAAAAGGAAAACAGCCTTTTAAAAATAGGAAATCATCATAGTAAATTTTAGAAAAATTCTATTATCATTTCAAAAATATTTAAAAGTCAAAATATACATAATATAACATATTAAAACATATTAAAATAAAATATTACAAAGAAAAATAAAATTTATACAATTTAAAATAACAAAATTGCAAAATAAACAATTTATACTCAAAATTGAAATGTACATATCTTTTGCAGTTTAACTCCGTTTTCCACGAAACAAAAAACAATGTTAAAGTTATTAAATCTATTTTCATAATAAAAGATAAATTTCAAAATTTCAAACTTTTAAATTTTTAAGTTAAAAGTCAAAGTTTGACTATTTTGACCAAAATCAACATTTTCTGGAAATATTCAATTTATGCATGTTTGAAATTCTAATCCACATCAAAATCAAAATTTATATTTCAATTAACAAAATATATTAATTTTAATAAATAAAATAAAGTTTTTAAATTAGGAATTTAAATTAAAATAATTAAAATATACAATTACAATAATCAGAAAATACAGGGTTGTTACATATTACATACTAAATATAGATTTCTTTAAAATTATTAAAGCTAAAATATTAAAATCAAGAGATAGTTTTAAAAGAAACAAGATATGATTTTGAAATTATGATGATTAAAAATAAATTTTTAATTAAGGCTAAAATATTTAAATTGATAGAAATGACCTTAAGAGGATAGTTTTGAAATAATAAATCATTACGAAAATTGCTGGATTTCATTCCACTAGAGAATGTCGTGGGTTCCATCACACTAAAGAGGTCATGGGTTCCATCCCACTATTAAAGCGAGAAGGTGGACTCCATTCCACAATTAAAATCAGAATAAAGATTTTAGTGCTATTATGAAGTTTTAACATAAATCTAGACTCTATTACTTACCTTGATATCTTGAACTCTTGATATCTTGAACTCTTGATACTCACGAGTCTTCAGTCTTGGTTTCTTCAATCTTGAATTCGTCAGTCTTGAATCTCTATACTCATTCTTGAATCTTTATACTAAACAGTCTTCATTCTCAGTACCTGCATATATATACCCTGCATATACATACATACATACATACATACATACATACATACATACATACATACATACATATATCTAGACAAGTATATTAGTATTTATATTTTATAACAAGTCCTAAGGTTATTGTCATCATAACCATCATCTCAAGAACTAACAATCTCACCCTTTTGATGATGACAACCTATGTTTATAAAATATACTCCATCAAACTCTGATTCTACTTTGACTCCTCGTTCTTCCAACAACTCCCCTTTAATCTACTAACTCTTCCTTAATCTAAGCCTAAATAACAGCCTACCTATCCTATTTTATAATTCTCCCCTTTTATCATCAACAAAAACTAAGCCTAAACTACATAACTCCCCCTTAAACTAATACTATGAAACTAAATGCTAATAATGAAGTATAATAACAAAACATAAATCTAATTTTATTATATATGATGTTACTATATCTATATTATATATCTCAGTTATAAAACATATACCTCGTTCTCTTCTTAATTTAATAAAGGTTGATTGATTCAAGGATTTGGTAAGAATTTCAGATATTTGATTCTCAATGTTGATAAATTCAGGAGAAATAATCTCTTTACGTTTATTATCTCTGAAAAATGATCTCTTATATCAATATATTTTGCTCTAGAATGATGAGTAGGATTTTTGGATAAATTTATTACATTTGTATTGTCACAGTAAATTGGTGATTTTGAAATATTCAATCCAAAATCCTTTAGGGTCTGTTCCATATAGATAACTTGAGAACAAACCAAAGCAGCAGAGATATATTCTGCTTCTGATAGTGAGACAGTATTTTGCTTTTTACTAAACCAGGAAACCGGAGAATGTCCTAAAAAGTGACAAGTTCCACTTGTACTTTTTCGGTCTGATTTACAACCACCATAGTCAGCATCACAATATGAGATTAAATCAAATGAATCATTTTTAGGGTAAAATAGGCCATAGTCTAAAGTGTGTTTAACATATCTTAGAATATGTTTAACAGCTTTTAAATGGATCACTTTGGGTTGAGATTGGTGCCTTGCACAGAGATAGACACTATGCATGATATCAGGCCTACTCGTAGTTATATAGAGTAGCGATCCAATCATTCCCATGTATAGTTTTTGGTCAACTATCTAATTGTTTTATTTGCAATCCTAAAAAGAAAGTATGTTCACCCATAAGATTCGTCTCAAAATCTTTTGTCATTATTTCAGAGAACTCTTTGTTCATTTCATTGTTTGTTGATCCAAAAATTATATCATCTACATAAATTTGTACTAATTGGACATCATTTTTGTTTCTATTATTAAAAAGAGTATTATCTACTTTACCAATTTCAAAGTTTGATTGTAATAGATAAGATCTTAGTCTAATACCAGGCTCTAGAAGCTTATTTCAGACCATATAAAGCTTTCTTTAATTTGTAAACATGATTTGGAAAATTTTCATCTTCAAAGGGTGGGGGTTGTTCAACACAAACATCTTCTTTAACAAAACCATTTAAAAAAGCACTTTTGGCATCCATTTGAAATAATGTGAAATTGTTATGGTTTGCGAAAGCAAGTAGAATTATAATGGCTTCTAATCTTGCTACCGGTCAAAGGTTTCATCATAGTCTATTCCTTTATCTAGACAATAACCTTGCGCAACTAACCGAACTTTATTTTTAACGACTTCACCTTGTTCATTTATTTTATTTTTATAAAACCATTTAGTTTCTATTATAGTTTTGTCCTCGTGTCTAGGAGCAAGTTCTCATACACCATTTCTGGTGAATTGATTCAGTTCTTTTTGCATAGCAAGAATCCATGAGTCATCAGAAGATACTTCCATTGGATTTTCGAGTTCAGTAATTGATATAAAAGCTACATTAATCATTTTATTTAGTTGATTTCTAGTTCTAACAATAGATTCTATATTTCCTAGTGTATTTCTACAGGATGATCTTTTTATTAGGATGAATAGTTTCACGATTTGTTTAATTTGATTTATTATTTAGAGTAACAAATCATCTTCATCATTTATTTGAACAAAAATTTTGAAATTTCCATCAAAATATACATGCATTATTTCTTCAATGGTGTTAGTTTTTAAATTAAAAACTCTATATATTTTACTTCCATTAGAATATCCGATAAAGGTTCATTTGTCGGATTTAGGATCAAATTTATCCAAATTGTCCTTTGTATTTAGAATGAAGCATTTACTTTCAAAAACTTTAAAATAAGATACCTTTGGTTTCTTATTGAAAAGAAGTTGATATGGTGTTTTATGGGTTAGAGGTCTAATTAAAATCCTATTCAAAATGTAACAAGCTGTAGCAACTGCTTCAGCCCAAAAATTTCTTGGTAATTTACTATCTAAAAGCATAGTTCTTGCACATTCTTGAATCGTCCTATTTTTAGGCTCTATCGCTTCGTTTTGTTGTGGAGTTCTGGAAAAGGAAAAATTATGAGTTATTTCTTTTTTATTACAGAAATTCTCAAAATTTTCATTTTCAAATTCTCCACCATGATCAAATTATGAGTTTTAAATAAATCAAAAACATAACTTTTAAGTTTAAGAAAAATTGTCCATGTAAATCTAGAATAATCATCTACGATTATAAAAACATATTTACTATGATTTATTGACTGAATTTGAGATGGATCAAACATATCTAAATGAAGTAACTCAAGGGTTTTTGAAGTTGAAATTATATCTTTGAATTTAAATGAACTCTTTCTAAGTTTTCTTAATTGACAAGCATCACATACACTATCTACTTTAAAATCCATTTTAGGGAGACCTCTTACTAAATTAAGTTTTGAAAGTTTAGTTAAGAGTTTGAAATTCAAATACCCAAATCTTTTATGCCAAATCCAAGAGTCACTTGTATTAGCCAAAAGACATAGGTTATCATTTGAGATTTACATACTAAGAATATAAGTATTTTGTTACCCAATTCCATCAAAGATAATATTTGATTTATTATCTTCGATGTGGCACTTATCCTTTTCAAATTTAATTTTTTAGCCCTTGTCACATAGTTGACTTATGCTAAGTAAATTGTGTTTTAGATTCCTAACCAACAAAACATCAGAAATAGTAGGAGTTTTAGAGTTACCGATATTTCTAATGCCAATCACATATCCTTTTGAGTTGTCTCCAAAGTTGACCAATCCTCCATCTTCATAAATTATGTCATTCAGTGTCTCCGAATTGCCAGTCATGTGTCTTGAACATCCACTATCAAGTATCCATTTATTTTTCTTGATTTGTACCATTTGTCCATTGAGTGTTGATTCTTCAAAAGCCATGTAACACATCTGTTCCTGCACAATGCACCACTTCGATAGATAACTTGATTTTCTATAATAACAATATGCAGACTTATGAGACAATGATGATTTGGACAGTTTTGAACTAGTATTAACAAAATTTCCAAAAATTATCATTTTAAACTTTTTCAAAATTCAAATTATGATAAATTTAATCAATGTGGTGATACCAAATATGGTAAATGCAGATTACAGATCTTAAAGCAGAATTAACACTAGAAGGGGTGAATAGTGTTTAATTAATTTTATGAATCTTTTTGAAATCTTTTCAAATTAAATCCACACAGATGCAATTGACAAACACAAAAACAATCACAGAATCAGAGACATATGCAAATAGTAAACAAAAGCAGTAAAGGAAAGAAAACATTGGAATTTTATACTAGTTCGAAGTTACCCTTAATCCAGTCCCACACAATTTCTTGTGTGGATTTCTTTTCAAATATAATGTCGATATTACAACCTCGATTTCAAGGCCATGAGATATAGCCGTTTGTCTTCGAGTCCAGGAAAAACTCTCTTGCTTTAACCAGGCTACAAGATCACCTAATTGATTTACGGGTTACAATCACACCCAATTGATTTACAAGCAACAATCATACTGTTTCCAATATCACTTTGATAAAGAGATTCTCGATACACTTCAATCTTTCGATCTTTGGTTACGAATGATCCTATAACTCTGAATAGCACTGAGATCTTTGAGAGAGAGTGATAGGGAATCAAACTAGAGATGATCGAGTTTGATTCACTTAGGATTTCGGTAGTGTTTTGTAAAAATATAAGAGAATATTTGAGTGGAGAAGGAATGACGAAATGAAAAAAACTAACTTAAAATTCATTGAAAACAACTGGTATTTATAGAAGAATAACAGTCATATCCATTCGCGAAAGGTTATGACGAATAGACACTTTATTTGAAAATTTGAGTTTCTACGGTCATCATATCAACATGGGGGATGGGGTATGCCGACATGCCTATATATATTTTGAAAATTAACTTTTCTTTAAATTGATTGCTATTCTAAAACTTGTCAAAAAAAATTCTAAACTTTGTAAACTATTTTGAATATAGTTTAAACTTATAAAAGAGATTTAAAAAGTAATCATAAAAAATATATAATCTATAATATAAAAGTAATATGTAAAACTAAATAAAGATTTCTTTAAAATATGTTAAAGCTAAAATACTAAAATCAAGAGATAGTTTAAAAAAACAAGAGATGGTTTTGAAATTAATATGATCAAAACTAGTTTTTGAATTAAGGCTAAAATATGTAAATTGATGGAGATAACTTTAAAAGGATAGTTTAAAAAAAAAATCATTTTGAAAACTTTGTGGATTCCATTCCACTAGAGAAGGTTGTGGGTTTCATCCCACTAAAGAGGTCGTGGGTTTCATCCCACTAAAGCGAGAAGGTGGATTCCATTCCACAATTAAAATTAAGATTTTAGTGCTATTATGAAATTTTAACATAAATCTAGACTATATTACTTATCTTGGTATCTTGAACTCTTAGCATCTAGAACTCTTGATACTCATGAGTCTTAAGTCTTGTTTTTTCAATCTTGAATTCATCAGTCTTGAATCTCTATACTCAGTCTTGAATCTTTATACTGTACAGTCTTCATTCTCAGTACCTACATATATATATCCTGCATATACATATATATCTAAACAAGAATATTAGTATTTATATTTATAACAAGTCCTAAGGTATTTGTTATCAAAACCATCATCTCAGGAACTAACGCGGATAAGATTTAGTAGCCAAAGTAACAACGATTAGGCTGGATAAGAATATTTTAGGCCATGTAGAAATTTTATTTTTATGTACATAACATATATTGCATGGAAATTTGTGCATATAACATTCGTTGATGTCACACTCTTTTTCCTTACTATCCTTGTAAGGTTTTTTTAAAAAGGTGAATTAACTAATGGCTCTTTGACTAAAAATAAAGAATCGATTTTCAAAAAATATATACATGTTTAATCTATTACGTTAAAATAGATCATATCATGTGATTAGCTGTTTAGACTGTATTGGTAATTCTAAATCAAGGTTAAGCGACAATACGTATACATAAAATAGTTATAAGTGTATTACAACCAAGAATATAAATAAAATTTAGGTTGTACCTTATAGATCAGGCTATTCGCGACACTTTGATTTGAAAATTCTTCCTTAGATTCTTGAATCGACACCAAACTTTTTTGAAATTGGATGAACCACGTAGCCTTTAACTTTAATTAATGTTTTGATTTGTCAGCGAGTTTCATTTTTTAGAAGAGGGGAAAGGGAATGGGGGCCATGAATGAAACAAAAGAGGAGAAAGAAAAATAAGTAGTGAAAAAGAAATCAAAGGATTTGCTCAAAATGGGGAATAAAACCATTCTAATTGCTTTTGTTAAAACTTTCCTTATTAATTCCTCCCTAATTTTCAATCACTCCACTCTTTTCGTTCCCCATGTATGTCTAGCCCTATGTTGTCACCTGTACGGTGCAAAATTTCTAAAAACCCTTCAAGTAGTTATCTCTTATTTAAACCCTTTTTGAAAGTATACCTATATAGTATATCGATACATGCAGATATTACTTTTTTATGTCCATTCATATAATTAATAACATCGCCCAAAACATTGAATAAGTTGGCAATAACTAATATTTATCAAATATTATTTAGTCAGTTAATGGAAATTTATAAACTAATCAAATCATGTGGTTTTTCGGAGAATTCACAAATACGGTTGTAAGAATCAGAGCTGTGAATTCAGTCAGCGATTAATTTTGAATAATTCAAATATTAACATTCGCACACCATCTTTGCAAGTGGGGTGACAGTTTGGCTTAATTCATCACTTACCGACCTATTCAGGAAAATCCAATTTCACATTTCTTAAGCGGTACCTTTAGTGATGACAATTTACACAGTTCTATTCGTCACTTTATAGTCACTTTATAACACTAGAATATATGGAATTTGATTTTGGTCAAAGTTCTAATATTATCCTCATTCAACTCAGTTTATCTCAAAAAAGTTTTGTGTTCAATAATAACATTTATTATTAATCGTACTACTCTGATCATAGATTTTGACTTTGAGTTGACTATAGTTGACCATGATACTAATCTCATACAACTAAGGTAATGAATTCTCTATTGAATATTATTTCACTTCCAATGTTTCAACTCAGACCCAACTATAGTTATTCGACGGTTGCTATACTAAGATATAACTATAATACTAGTGGAGCATCCATGTCAAAGTTAAATAATATCCTTAAGTGAGAGATTCATGAAATGTCGTCTCTTTGAGATTTTATGTTTGACCTACATGTTATTAACCATAAAAAACTCTCAAACGAGTTATTCCATGGTTATCCAATAACTTCGAGTACGTAACATTCTGGTGCACCTAGCAACCATAAGTAATACACTATTCCACATTTGAAGAGCGTTGTGCACTTTGGTCTCTACGAATATATCGATATCTTTTCTTGAAACATCTTGAAAGGGAGTATTTAAAATAAAATGTTATTTTATTTTGTGATTAGTTACTCACAATTGTAGCTGCAATCACATGAAATTTCATTTAAGAATATTCTTATCTATAAACTTTAAATTAATTATTTAATTAATTATATCGCGATACAATAAAGTGTATAATAGAAATCAAAATCTTTATTACGAACAATATTAACTACAAATATATATATATATATAGATATATAACAAATTACATAATTGTCCATAGGATGTACCACTAACATTTTCATATCGGTCGAATCGATGATCATACGTAGCTAAATTGATTATTTGGTTCGGCTACACATGGAGTTGACCTCGAGGTTACCTTATGTGAAAGCTTATGGTGACCAAAATGGGTTTCAACTCGATCGACGTAGCATCTTCTGAGCTTTATACGTTCTTTGTTTCAAACCCAATTTCTGCTACACTTAGGCAAGTTTCCATGAAAACGTTCAGAGCTATATACCATGTAGGTAACATTTAGAAAACTTTGATTTTTAGACTGCTGATATAAATGTCGATGGATGGAAACGAATACATTCTAATGAGAGAAAATGTGTATCGGTAGGCATGGGCATGTAGCAACTACTAGAGTATCGTAGGAGCTAAAATTCGATTGAGAATGAGTTGAGAATATGTGCTGCAAATAAGATGTAGTAATATGGGGAATGGATTGAAATGATTGTCTACTATTAATGTGTATTTGTCAGAGATATTTGGTAACTAAAGGTTGCTAGGAGAACCATACAGGGATTTTTACTAGAGTTGGGGATGCTCAGCATGAAAGTATTAGCGACGTGGGTTATTCATTGGTAGGGTTTTCTTTTAATTACAAAATATAGGGAAAATAGTGAGCTTCTAGAGCTAGAATCAGATGTCATTGACCTACGATGAAGGCATCCTAATCATCATACATCCATAAGTCACACTGTAAGTATGCTTAATGAGCGGGAGTCATGGATGTTATGGTGTCTTTTGCGATGTGCCTGGTATTATTTAAGC
The DNA here is from genome assembly GCA_030765085.1 of Allium cepa. Lineage (NCBI taxonomy): Eukaryota > Viridiplantae > Streptophyta > Magnoliopsida > Asparagales > Amaryllidaceae > Allium > Allium cepa. The sequence continues at coordinate 558,427,669 of CM060941.1, read as the reverse complement.
CTTATACCCCAACATCTTGGATCGTATTTCTTGTAGAGTAGTGTACCGTTACGCATGATGATTCTATAGCATATTAGAGTTTATGCTAATGTATTTAATGCATGAGAAGAGTAGGTTGCGGTTGTTGTTTATGCCTTTATAACTTTATGTTATGATGCGTATTAATTGAGCGTGTGTACATTGGTAGATACATCACTCATACAGGACTATTGTGTAATTCGAAGTTATTGTGTTCCTATAACTCTCATGTGCTCTCATGAGTAGGCTAAGACTCATGTTTGGGTGTGATTATGCATCAAGTTGTGTAGATGACGGGCATGAAGTTCACTACTACCATTATTATTCCATGACACGATGTTATGTTGCAGTTGACACTTATTTGGGAGAGACAATTTATTTTTTTATGTAGCCATTAAGATTGAGAGATATTGATTAATAATTATTCATCCGTGTACGGTCTTCTAAATCAATGTAATTTGATATTAAGTAGTATATTTACGAGCAATTTCATTTAATAATGTTTTATATCTATGTTCAAATTATTTTTTTGTTCATTCGGTGGGTATATACGATAAGACATGGATTCTTACTCAATTTTTGACCGAACTCTCTATAGGCTAAGTGTTTAGCTGTGTACGCGAATCTATTCATAGGAACTTGATATGGAGGGATGTCTCAAGTAAAGTTTAGGCTGATTGAATGTTCACAAGCATGAGATATTTGTTGCAACTACGCTTTCCGGCTCTTATGAAGAGTTTGTCGAAGTAGCCGATCTACTTATAAATGAGTTAGAAGCTCGGTCCAATTATTTTTATATATTTATTACAATTGCAAAAATCTTTTGTAGTAATGAAATGCGTTTTTATGCATTTATAATTTAGATATACATGACTATTAAAATTTTGTTTATTTTACTAAATTGTTTAGTGAACAATTAAATTAAATTCGTTTAAATAGTTAACTATTAAATATAAATTGGAATTTTTTAGTTATAAAGCTTAAATTGTTATGAAATGTTAAATTTTAAGTTGATACTATTAAATTAATTTATTAAATACTAAATTTAAATTATTAATTAAACAATTAACTATTAAATTCAGCTCTTGGCTATATAATCTCTCACTGCACATTTGTTTCCTAAAAAAAATTAACTGTTAAATCCAAGCTATTTATTTATTTAACTAGTTGGTTAGTAATAAATTATTATATTACAATTTCCTTTTGTAATAAAAAATTATATTTAGTTATTAATTAAAAAAAGAAACCGTAAACAAATCCAAATCCATGGTGTTATGAATGCTAGAGTAATTGTTCAATGAACCTTCAACTTGTTCAAAATTACATACTTTCTCTATGTGATTATGACAACGGTTGATTCTTGTTTATTATATCTATTAAACTAAGTAAAAAATTTGAGCTAAATTGGTATACTAATACATGCGAAATTTTTTAAATGTCATTGATTGAGGAATAGTCCCAACCGAAGTGGTGTCTCCAGATTTTGAAAATCATGACTTTTGAACAATGAACTAGAAATAACCACTTGAATTAGTCTATCTCAACACATACAGTTGGTATGGTAATGATAAACTTATAGCTTTAAAAGATAAAACATCAATATTATCCTCTAAAAAAACAACTAATCATAATTTATGAACTTATTTACATGTTCTACTCAAGAAAATGATCGGATTTGATCTCAAAATTCAATCTCAAGATTAAGTTTAAACAATACTAATCACAATTTTTTTTACCAAATGGTACAACATACAAGTTTACAAAAACAACAACGTTTTTATGTACAACTAATGTGTATACACATGATATGATAACAACAATAGTTCGCATTTTGAGGATATGAGTAAATGGGTAGGTCAAGGACCATAGTTATCATGACCGGGCATGAGTCTAACCGGAATGATTAAAGATTTAAGATTTTGATGGTTCAATCGGCTGAACCTTCAGAACCATGCATGTTTTATCTTTTGAAAATTTACACATTTAGGTACAAATTATATGCAAAATATTAAAAGAAATATGCTAGACAAACTAGTCGTAGATGGTCTTCAATGTCATAATAGAAGCTACAGAACCGAAATTATGTACTGCTGCAACTACAGCAGTTGTGCACCGCTGCAGTTACACAACTGCACCAATATAACTGCTGTTGTGCATATAGTAGTAGCAGACAACGGCAGAGGCTTAGTAACGGTGAACTCGACGAAGCTTTTAGTGGTCTTAGATGTACTTGCAGCATCAAAAAACGAAGTGGGGGAATTTGGTACGATTATTTTTTAAATGCAAATTTGATTTTTCTTCTTCGAAATGGTAGAAAGAATTAGAATAATATATACTGATAAAAAAATATGAAGAAAACAAGAATATCTTAGTTCAATCAAGTAAAATTGACGGTTGAACTATTGGTTTGAAGATCCAACTTTTGTTTCGTGCGCAGCCAAGGTTTAATTGGGTTTCGGACCTCAGTGATTAATGATTTGGGTTTTGGAGGTGTGCTACGGTTGGGTCATATCTTTATAACACGGACCTTTTTGGAAATTGACGCAGAAATAACTTTTGAAGAGTCCAACTTCAATTTAAAATATGTAGTGCCAAGGATAGATATTTTATACTTTCTAAATAGTATTAGGGAACGTAGAACATGGCTGCCTTGGCACCACCACCACATGATGTTAAGTGCATCATAAAAACTATTTTCTAGTACTTTATGATGATATTATGAAGTATAAAACAGTCATTTTTAAAAAACCAAAGCATAAAAATACTGACACAACTCTAATGGTTCTCAATCTCTTCACCACTTAAGATATAACGACAGGTAGGATTTCCATCCACGTCAACAGTTTCCTGCACGTTTCAAATCTTGCACAAATCATATTTTCATGTCTTTAACACGAACCACCGCAGTACAATACTATATAAATAATAATTCAAATATAGACCTTCTTTCAATCACCATAAACTGTATCAAAAATCTTTGACATATACAGCTTTTGCATCAGCTCGATTTTTTCCATCAATCTTAATCGAGCTGATGCAAAAAAGGATAATCAGTATATCCAACAACCGGATCAAAAGTATAAAATGTAAACCTATCATATTTATTAAGCGGGGCGTTCAGCTCAAATCTTTTTACCAAATCAGGATTCGAAATAAACAAGCGTCCATAAGCAACTAAATCAGCATACCCATCTGCCACCACCTTGTTCCCTTCTTCCCTATCGTATCCACCTGCTACAATGAAAGCTCCATTAAACGCCTTCTTCATCGGAAGAAGACCGTGTGGGATTACTTTTCTACCCTCAACAACGCACATCCTTGGCTCAACCACATGAGAGAAGAGGATGTTATATTTGTTCAGCGATTGTACGATGTGAAGACCTAAAGCTTCAGGGTCGGAGTCGTAACACTCCATGTAGTCTGAGAATGGGGAGAGGCGGATGCCAACTCTGTCTGCTCCGATCTCACTGACGCAGGCTTCCACTACTTCTAAGGCGAAGCGGCAACGATTTTCTAAGGTTCCACCGTACTTGTCCGTTCGATCGTTCACGCTGTCTTTCATAAACTGCTCTATCAGGTACCCGTGGGCTCCGTGTATCTCTACTCCATCAAAACCTATAGGAGGCAATATAGTATTTCTCATTATTCAATGTGATAGCTTCATGAACATTGGTCAACGTTATAATATCATAGAGCTTACTTTCTTTTTGATGCTATTATAAAGAAATGTAGATAAACATGAATTACCCCAAGCAGTGCGATGGGAATGGGAGATCCTTTGAGAGGCACAACAGTCAAATTCTACTTGCAGAGCAAGCACCTTTAAATATTAAGTTGTCCAAGGATAAAGAACCCTAGATTTGTTCATTAGCTCGACATGGATTAGGGTATCACAACGACTTCTAAGTGACAATAATAATAATCCAACAACCTTTCCATAGTGCTTAGACTTAACAAAGATGCCATTGTTCCAGACTTTCAAGCAAACATGTATAATGACTTTCACACGTCACATTCATCAAGTCAATAACTTGGAGCAATTAAATTTTTATAAAGAATATGAAATTGGAAAGAAATGCTAACCAGCTTCGATAGCATTTTTTGCAGCAACACGAAAGTCATCAACAATTTGAGGAATTTCAGCTGTTGATAAGCGTCTTGGCACAGAGAACTCTTTCACTGAATCATCATGCTGTAGTTGGGGTGTAATCTGCTTGTCTGTGCTTGAAATCGGAGCTTCTCCATTGGGTTGATAGCCTTCACAAAAACATAAACTATTGTGGGTAATATCAAAGTTCTAGAGCAGTGTACACAAAAAAGAAAAAAATATATATAGCATACTGTAGTCGGAAGCTCTTCCAGTGTGCCAAATTTGACAAAAAAAGATTCCGCCTTTCTCATGCACAGCATTCACGATTGGTTTCCAGGCTTCTACTTGCTCTTTTGTATATATACAAGGAGTGTGAGGGTATGCCCTAGCAGTTTCTGATATCGCTGTGGCTTCACTTATTAAAAGTCCTCCTGGTGTGGCTCTCTGAGTGTAGTATAAGATAGCGTGTGGCTGAGGCATATTATCGTATGATCTTGATCTTGTCAATGGTGCCATAACTATCCTGAAATATCATATTAATGCGCTTTACTTGTTTATTCTTAAGAAAATCTAAAGTTCTTACACCTATAGTTTTATTAGTTGAAGATAGTGAAGGACTCATTAGAATACCAATCAAGTTATTCCAAACTCAAGAACAATTCTATTTTAGGGATCAAATTATAAATAGTCAAAGATAGAATTTGTAAGAAGAGATCTGTACCTGTGAGCGAGATTGAATTTCCCCATTTTGAATGGAGTCAACAGTGGAATTTTTTCCATTTTTTCCCAGCTTATCTGTCCTACGATAGAATGCTTCTTGCTATAAGATCGATTTCATTCATCATTTTGGTGAAAAATGTATCTTGTATATTAGTATTCAATAATGATGTTTGGTTGATATTTATCCTGCCAATGGTTAGCAAAAAAATGAAAATTCAAATAATGGTGTTTCATTTTGAAAAGCTACAAACATGCATGCTGGTCCATATATGATATATATCTGCCCAATATGAATCTTTCCCTGTCATATCATTCAGAAAACGTTTTCTTGTTGAACTTTAATCAATCATTGACTTTAAAGCTGTATCAATTTTATTCCACATGTTTTGGGAAAATAGTCATCCGTCCTATTCGATGTTCAGCAGACCAAACGAAATTCCATTGTACAATTATAATATTTTAATCAACTAAAATAAAAAATATATAAAATATGCGGCTTAGATTGAACTGGTCCTCGAGTACACCGTACATAGGTCTAGGTGAATTCAACCCCGCTTACAGCTCCTCACATAAATTATGTTAGAAACGGATAACTTCTCAACTAATTATAGACATAATTTTTTTATTATCATTAATGAATTGGAGGGAAAACAAATGAAAGCATTATTTCTTCAGAATCAGGAATCAGGTGTTAAGTGAGACTTTTCATCCTACAACATCAAACTAATCATAAAGCGTGCAATGTGCTTCTGTAATGGTAAAATCAGCTAGTTTGAGTAGTATTAATTCACATTAAAAATAGTAATTATTTTTCTGTACGCTTGTACATGTAGGTAGTTGCACTTTAATTGTTTGTTAAAATCTCAAGTTCAACTTATATCAAATTTAAGTAAAATAAAAAGAATCTAATATTGCAACCAGCAAATAAAATGGTGTAGAAAAAGTAAAAAAACATAGAGATTTACGTAGTTTTATAATTTCGAATAATTTAACATCCACGGATTATCTTTATTAATATTCATTTTGTTTGTATAAACTTTTTAATGGGAGAGAGTACAAGTATATTTCATACAAAATTTAGAGAATATCCAAAAAGTCATTTCTTCTACTACAATGCTTCTATTTACAGTACTACGACATCATATGGATTATTTATTTCTCAATCCAGTTTTCCTTCTCCACCCACTGATTCTTACACATGTCATTCGTCACGTTGCTTATTGATTTGTGCATAGATTGCTGACGTGGTTGATGGTTTAGGCAAGTTCCTTGGCGGGAAGATTTAACTAAAGGCGGGAATTTTTGTGTTTGGAGTTTAGACAAAAGATTTGAATTTTGAACATTTGGAATGAACTTCTGAGTTGGACCTGAAAGTTGTACTTGACTTTTTTGTTGCATTGCATTTGACATAAGATATGACTTCTTGGATGCGACTTGAACCGGGGGCATTGTCCATGTTGGAGGGTGGGCGTAGTCTTCTTGGATATGATGTCGTAGCTCTTTCTCGGTTGCGGCGTAGCCTACTTGAAAGAAGCGTCACAGTCGTTTCTAATGTGGCAGCATAGTCCCAAGGGGGAGGGTGACACTGTCTTTTCTGGAGGCGGCGACGCAACTTTTCTTCTATTATGTTCTGCTTTATGCTAAGTTTCATGTTAGTTTTGATTAGCACATCCCATTTGGTTGTATTGGCGGGATTTGTTTTTGCTACATTGGGTTAACCCTCGACCCTGGGATTTAGCTCTATGTGTATGCGCAGTTTTAGGGTTCTTTGTTTTGGAGAGTATGGTTTCTAAATTTGTACCTAAGCCTGTTTTTGCCTGGCTAATGCAGGTTGGTACTTCGACGGTGGCACGAATTTTAGTCTGTTTGATTGCACTTAGACATGGCCTATTCGACTTTGTTGGTGTTGTATCTTGTGCAATTGTTTTTTGATAAGTTATGACACGTTTTATCCTTTTATTTATCTTGCGAAGTCTCTTTATTTCTAACGCTTGGATCATAGACCTGCACTACATACATCTTTATAGTAGAAAAATGAGTATAACAGTTGTTCCCCATATTTATGCTAATAAGTATTAGAGAAAACTTGTTATATTCATATACAATTTTCTTCACACAATTCTCTAGCCAATTATTTCGTATTTAATATTTTTCACACATGTCTTATTGTGAATGGTTACTTTTTCTGACATTTTCATATAAATAATTTCGAATTTGAATAAATCCGCATCATTTAATGTGTATTTAGAATCGTCATTATTTATATCTAATGGTCATCGATTTGTATGCCATTGTCGTTAGACTTTTTAGCGTTTAGATTCTCTTTGTCGGAAACTATATAAGGTTTCTCTTTCCCTTCTTATTTTCTTTTTACTTGAAAATTTCTCTTTTTACTTAGAAATTCTAATATCAATTTACCGTGGTTTCCCTTCCTCCACAACAGTTTCTTTTTCTACTTCATACTCCATCCTAGATTGTAAGTTGGATATTTCCTCACTATTTTTATTTCTTTTTATATCTACCTTCCCTTTTCATTTATTCTGGCATGCATGTTCATGCCTTCAATGTGTTTGGTGAAATTTCTATATGGACTGCTCGATTAATCCAGTCTTAAGATGACATCACTTCTTTTAATTTTTGAGTTGGATTGATTTGATTAATTATCGATGATGAGTTTTTATTATTGTTATTATATATACATTTTGATTAAAGATCAAAAAAGCATTCTCTTATTATATTCATTTTCTTCTTTAATTATTCATGGCCACAGATGATCATCTAAGTACTTTAGGTCGGAGCTCCACATCTTCGATCGAATTGACTCGGCTATCTTCAAAGAAAGCCAAGCAGAGGGGATTTTAAATTATTTTGTGTTTAGGGACTATGTGTACATAATTCCTACCCCCTCCGGTCACATCCATTTGCCCTTAGAAGAATTTGTTTTTATGACATCTGAACACATTCGTAACAGGTCATATCTCCCACTCTATCCCATCATTAGGCAGTGGTTAGCTTCCGCTAGTTTGTCCCTAATCCAATTGTCTCATATCTCTTATTAGCTGCTCAGACCCGCTTTCTTCTTGTATGTTGAGTACTCAACTATGCCTACCTGTCAAAAATTGTTGTTCTTATATTCAATTCGTGAAAATACTACTGTAGGATGTGATAGATTCCACTATGTTCAAGCTTTGAAATCTGTCGTCTCAGTTTCTCCCTGCAAAATTCAGAGATGGGGGATCAATTTTTCTATGTTTCTAATCGAGACTGCTTTATCCCCTCCTTTATATATCCTTGTATTGTTTCAGTTTTTTCAATAGTACATTATTCATCATTTTTTTCACTACACTGACTTGCGTACTCTCTCTCCCTTTTCTCTTTTTTTTTTTTTTTAATTAAGCATCCTGACTTCTCTAGTGTGGAACTGGATTTGTTTCTGTTAGGGTTGTCTCGCATGTTTGATGGAGAAACGACGGTTTAGATTGGAAAAAGTCCCACATCGCTAAATAACATGAAGAAGTGGTGTATAAATATGGGTTGGTAGGCATGTAGCATTGAGAATTCCTTTTGTTACAACAAAGTGTGTGCCAACCCATGTGCGTACGCCACGTGCTGGAGATGGAGAGCTTTTTCCGACCGTCGTTACACAACAGTTTCAATACGTAGGGCCAACATACTTAAGCTTGATAAGAATATCCGCAAAGGTTCCAATGTTTTCACTGAAGTTTTGCTGCTCAAGTACAGTTTCTTAAGCCAGCAGCATGCTTCTCACGCTCAGTGTTCATTTATGATTTTGTCGCATCTATGCCACATAGTATATGTATTTTATTCTCATTTTCATATGTAGTTGAGTGATGGTTAGTCTTGTTCTAGTTATTTCTATTATTTATTATCTTATGTGTCTTTAAATGCGTTGTTGATTGAATTATATAGGTAAAGTGTCTGAACTACCGATTGCACTCAAGATCAAGAAACCGAACAAGAAAAGAAGGGTGGCACCCCTACAGATGGAGATGGCAGCAAGTTACACATCGATGGTTGTATTCCTCCTCCTCCTCCTGTAATTTCTGTTAACACCCCAACCATGTTTGTGCCTTCCCTCAACGTGCTCTCATTCTCTCACCACTTCTTGCCTATTCCGGAGGATGGTACTGTTTTCGCTTTAGCCGAGAAGATGGGGCATCTTTTGGTTGATGACATTTTGACCCTAAGCTCTACTCCTTTGCGTCGATTGCTACTTTCAGCCTCAAATCCCCTAACTACAATTTTTTTTCCAGAGTCTTCATAGAAGTTCATTTCATGTAAGTGTTTTTCATACTTTTATAACTTATCGTAGATTTCCATCTGTTGAGTTATTGTTTATTTTGTTTGTTATTATTTTTGTCATTCATTATTGGGACGTGCATTGGCCATAGTACTACACCATCAAATTGAGACTTCTGAGGCTGCACTGATAAGCACACTAACCGAGGTTTTGAAACTCAAGGGAGATGTTGAGATCGGCATCAAAGGGAGAAGTGCTTAAAGAAACAACTTGATGCACTCACTGTGAAGTACACAGGGATGGGGACTTAGGTAATAAAAGCTGAAGATGCTCTAATAGAAGTTGAGAAAAGGGAGAAATGGCTACAAAGGAAACTGGCTAGAATGATAAAAGAGGCCAAATCCACTACCTACAATGTCCTTTATTAGATACGCGCACAGGTCAAGAGACAATTCTTTAGAGTGTCTCGATGACCCTGAGGTCAAAGTGAACTTTGAATCATTGACTAACCCTATAGTCGTTAACCCGTTTTATGGGTCAAGGAACGTAGTGGAGCAGCTTCCCCTTCGGTTTCTATTCAAGATTTATCAGACAATTCTAACACTAAGGATAACTCAAGGCTGTGTCTGATTTTAATACTTATTATGCCAACGAGTTCTCCCACTCTGTTGAAGTAAACATTCGAACTCTAGCTTTGTTATTTTTTAGTTGCTCCTTGGGATTTGGAATTGTGTAATAATATTTTTGATACAATAATCCTTTTAGTTGTTGTTGCGATGATCTTTTGTGAAAATTTTATAATTAATGGATTCAGGTGTGACAACAAAACAGGAAAAACAACAGTTTTAATTTATTTATTACTCAACTTGCTTCAAACAATGCAAACTGTAGAACTAAATATAAAGACAAAACAAGACCCGGTGCACTAAATTATAGCATCATGCCATAGATTTATTCACACACAACTTGATCCTAAAATAAAGCATAAAAAGATTCAGCAGAAACTTGTTATTCCTAAATAATAGGACATATGTGCATCCATGTAAACTGCACTACGTCTTAACACCCTCCCTTAGTGCAGAATCCCGATCAATCAGGCCGAGGGCTCTACGAAACTGCTGAAACTTTGGCCTGTGAAGAGCTTTGGTGAACATATCGGCAACTTGATCAGCAGTTTTGATATGCAGCAGCTTGACTTCTTGATTCAACTCCTTTTCTCGAACAAAATGATGATGGATCTCAATATGTTTTGATCGAGCATGAAACACTGGATTCTCAGCAAGTTTTATTGTACTCTGATTGTCACATTTTATGATGGCCGGACAGTTTTCTAGATCAGTTATCTCATGAAGTAACCGTTTAATCCAAATACACTCTTGAACAGCCATAGTAGCTGCCATATATTCAGCTTCAGTACTTGAGGGTGCAACCGTCTTTTGCTTTTTACTACACCATGAGACCATAGTTGACCCCATACCGAAACAATAGCCTATTGTTGAACGCCGATCATTCACATTGCCTGCCCTGTCAGCATCAACAAAACCATATAAAGACATTGTATCTTGTTTAAACATCAAACCGAAGTCTAGACTGCTTTTAACATAATGAAGTATTCTTTTTGCAGCAACCATATGACCAGCACAAGGCATTTCCATAAATTGAGAAACCAGTCCTACGCAGTAAGCAATATCAGGCCTTGTAGCAGTTAAGTAGAACAGACTGCCAACAAGTTGACGAAACAACGTTGCATTTTCCAAAAGATCACCCTCAATTTTCTTCAGATTCAGATTAGGTTCCATAGGAATACTTATTGGTTTTACATCCTTCATTCCAAAACAATGCAGTACACTTGCAGCATATCCTCTTTGAGAGACAAAATATCCATCTATTTTCTCAACTTCTAATCCAAGAAAACAATTTATTTGTCCAAGATTCTTCATCTCAAATCGAATGGATAAATCATCACAAAGACGAATGATTTCATTATTATCATCTCCAGTGATGATCATATCATCTACGTATAAAAGAAGCATAATATGCAACGTAGTTTTCTTTGTGATAAACAAACTAGGATCATTATTTGACAGAACAAAGCCACAAAATGAAAGATATTGAGCAATTTTACCATACCAAGCTCGCGGCGCTTGCTTGAGACCGTATAACGCTTTCTTTAAGCGACAAACATGATGAGGAAACTCCGTTGAAACAAATCCTTGTGGCTGTTCCATATATATTTCATGATTTAACTCACCATAAAGAAAAGCATTCTTTACGTCAATGCCAAATGCTCCATCCTTTGTACGCAGCTAAAGAAATTACAGTGCGCATAGCGACCATCTTAGCTACCGGGCTAAAAGTATCATCGCAATCTAAACCAAATTGTTGAGAGAACCCACGTGCGACCAAACGTGCTTTATGCCTAGCTATTGTACCATCAACCTTCTTTTTTATTTTATAAACTCACTTACAGCTCGGCAACTTAGCAGCTTTTGGCAAAGGAACAAGCTCCCAAGTATCGTTTTTATTTAAAGCTTCGATCTCCTCATTCATTGCTTGTATCCATTCATTAATATTTTTAGCCTCTTCATAGCACTTTGGTTCATTATCATAAGCATCTCCCATTTGAAAACATGCTGTGACTGTGCATTGATTCATATGGACCTGATAATCAAACAAATGGGATGGCTGCTTCCTTTGTCTAGCTGATCTACGTAATGTGACATCATGTTCATCTTCAACATGAGGAATAAGAACAGTTTCTACATCACTGGATTCATCTTCGCTTGAAAATGGGTCAAGTGTGGTTGGATTTGAAATTATGAAATGTGAGTTGTCCTCTCTTTTATTATCAGCAGGGTAATAAGTTGACAGCTCATCGAATACAACATCTCTTGAAACTATAAACTTCATAGTTGTAGGATCCATGCACCTCCAACCTTTTCTATGAGAATCATAACCAATAAACACACATTTTCTAGCTTTGGAATCAAATTTAGTTCTGTTAGATTTAGGAATATGAACATAACAAACCAAAAACACGGAAGTAACTTACATTAGGTCTCGAACCGTATAAAATTTCAAAAGGGGATTTTGTGCTACCTGACCAAGGTGGCAATCGGTTGATGACATGACAAGCACATTGTACAGCTTCTGCCCATAGCTCCTTTGGGAGATTTTTTTTTCATGTAACCATGACAAGCTCATAGATGTAAGGTGTGCCAATTTACGCTCAGCAACACCGTTTTGCTGCGGGGTATTTGGGCACGTCATTTGTCTATTAATTCCTTGATTATTGCAATATGAGAGGAACTCTTCAGACATGTATTCTCCACCGTTGTCGATCCGCAAACACTTCACATTCGATTCATGCTCTTTCTCTACTAGCTGTAGAACTTTCATGAAACTTGAAAATGCATCACTTTTATGCTCAAGAAAATACACCCACGAATAGCGGGAAAAGTCGTCTACAAACAACATTACAAAGCAAAATCCACTATAGCTAGGAGTTTTAGTTGGCCCCATTACATCTGAATGCACTAACTGAAACTGTTTTGTAGCTCTGGTTGCTGATTTTGGAAAAGGCAGACGGTGCAACTTTCCATATTGACATCCAGAGCATACAATGTCTTGGCGTACCTCTTTCAATGAAGGAACACCATCTAACAACTTCTTCGTTGATATTTCTTTCAACAATTGGTATCCAATATGGCCTAAACGAGCATGCCAAAGAGATGCTCGATCATTTTGGCATGTTTTACCTACATAAGCTTCAGTGGCAGATAATACATACAAGGATTCTTTCCTTTTCCCACGTAAAAGAACTTCAGCATCATAATTTTTTAACTTATCAATAATAAGGACATCATTAGGACCAAATAAGACATACCTCCCTGAGCTCATAATTTAAGAGACTGATAAAAGATTTTTCGTAAGTACAGGAACATGAAAAGTATTACTCAAAACAATGTCATTGCAGTTTATGTCGCCAGTTTCGACTTTTATGTTGCCTTCTGTAGTGATGCGATGAGTTGTATTATCTGCTGTAACAATAGCTCATTTTCCCTCATGCGGACGAACTTCAGATAGTAATGACTCGTTACCTGTGGCGTGATGAGAACAACCTGAGTCCACAATCCACTCCTTAGCATAGTCTATAGGAATATCTTTATTGGACTGCAAATCAGGTTCTGCATTACACACCTCTTCAATGACCTCAATTGAATAGCAATGTTCCCACTTTACTTGATTTTCATCTTTTGTTTCATGAACAATGTTTGCCGATTCATTTGTAAGCTTTGTTCGACGCTTTTTTTGATATGACCTGGTCTGCGACACCTGGTACAGAAAAGCTTAACGCGACAGTTTTTCCTAACGTGTCCTGGTTTTCCGCATCTATGACAAGAAAATGAAGAGCGGTCTTGCTCAACTTCAGCTCTGTCTTACTCTTGTCATCCAAAAAAGATTTTGATTGTTTTTCCTTATCCCACTTATCTTTGACAAAGAGCACATCACTTGTTTCTGCAACAGACATGTTTTTCATTTGTTTAATCAACGCCTCTTGATTCGAAAGCAAATTCTCCAATTCCACAATTGTAGATTGAGTTTCCCATCCTTGGACAGAGGAAATATAAGGCATAAATTCCTTCCTTAAGCCACGAATCAAGTAGCGGCGCATTCTTGCTTCCTTGATCGGATCAGTGGGATCTAACTCTAAAATCTCAGCACACAAATTTTTAATTCTCAAAAAATAATCTGAAATGGACAGTTTACCTTGAGTATTTCAGACAGTTTACCTTGAGTGATGGAGGCAAGTTCATTTTCTAGAAATTGCAATCTTGTAGTATTTTCTGAGTGAACAATTTTCCAAGGGTATCCCACACTAACTTTGGAGAATTTAGCTCATAGACATGATCAATGTAGTCCTTACCGATCGATGTTCGTAAAGCAAATAGCGCCTTGCCACACTTAATCTTCCACTTCCTTCGTGCATCAGAATTTTGTGGGATATCAGTTGGAATTTCAGTTTCATCACCAGAAACAAGCTCCCAAAGATCTTGTCCTTGCAAGAAGGTTTCCATACATAGCTTCCAGTAGCTATAGTTGCTGCCATTTAATTTTTCAACTACAACTTGGGAAGCACTAATGTTTCCATTCATTTTGGCAAATGAATTTCAGAGATACTTGATGAAGTTTAAGTTGAGTAAATGAGCACACACTTTGGTATTCAACCTGATGGCTCTGATACCATGACAACAAAACAGGAAAAACAACAGTTTTAATTTATTTATTACTCAACTTGCTTCAAACAATACAAACTGTAGAACTATATATAAAGACAAAACAAGACCCGGTGCACTAAATTATAGCATCATGCCATAGACTTATTCACACACAACTTGATCCTAAAATAAAGCATAAAAAGACTCAACAGAAACTTGTTATTCCTAAAGAATAGAACATATGTGCATCCATGTAAACTGCACTACGTCTTAACGTGTTTTAGTATTTAACTTAAGCTCTTTGTTTGTGCTTACTATGATTTTCAATAACAATTAAAAAATTAAGTAGAAATTTTTGCGTGCTTGAACTAATATTCTTTTCCTTTTAGGTAAGAATCGTTAACATTGATATACCTCTTTTAGTAAAGTCATTCAAGGAGGATAGCCCAATTCAATATTCGAAGCGGTATGTTGAAAGTTTTAAAAAACATGTTGTAGAATAATTATCAAGGAAGATGGCTCCTAGGAGAAATTGAGGTGGAAAAATCTACTGCCAAACTAAGGAAGGAATGTCAGGAACTTTTATTTAGGATTACAAAAGTTATTCATGACAGAGATGTGGTTTATGACCTAGTAATGGGAAACTGGGGTTCCTTGTTAAGGAGTGAACCACATCATTTAGGATATCCCCACTTATTATGGTTTAAGGAAAGTCTAAGTCGCAAAAAATTCTGATAATGTGTATGACATGTATTGTATAATATCATTTTTTATAGTAATATTGTCTTTGTTTGTTTATGTGCATCCACTTTTTTTTTATTACATTATCTTTTGTGTGATGCACAACTCGATGTTCCATAAACATCTGATTCAACCCTAGTTAATGTTCCTGAAGCATGAGAAAATGTTGGTGGTGATTTTAAAACTGCTGATGATGATCCCCTCCATTTGGACATGGAAAGAGAGCGGATGGAAAAAGATCTCCAAAATTGACCAACGATTTCATTGAAGCCAAGAAGACTTTACTTAAGCAACATGATTGTACTAACAACCAAAATTAAGACTTGAAGGCCGCAAAAAAGAAGAAGATGAAAAATCTTGTGGCCGAATCAAAGTCCTTAAAGAAGAAAATTACGAACTTGGAAGGATTATTAAAAGATGTAGAGCGGTTGTATAGGATTTTCTATGAGGATGAAATCAAGAAACTTGAGAAAACTATTAAAGAGCCATCTAAGAAAGTAGCTCATCGATTGGCCAAAGAAGATAAGCCTTCCCCTGAGATTGCTCTTCCCAGTGCGCTACACAAGTGTAGTTCCAAAACCTCCTCTCGATATGGACAAAGAGGTAGTCATTTAGTGGAAAAAGGAAGTTGTAGCCAATTGTCAAAGGAGGGATGATGAGTTAAAGGTTTCTTATGAAAAGAAGTTGGGAGGCTCTAAGAAAGAAGTGAAGATTGAAGGTCGCTCAACTACATAATACTTGTTTGGTGCATTTGCAAAAAATACTAAAAAGACAAGGATAGAAATTTTAGAAGATCTGGAATGAGTGCAGCGCATAGCTATTGAAGGAATTAATAGCACAAAAGATCAGATTTCTGGATCAGATCCCAATGCACAGTTCTCAATTATGACTCCCTCACGCTCACATCCTTCAACGATTGGGGCTCCCTTAACTGCGTGGCTAGAGTTGGTGGAAAAGCTTAAACAAGTGAGGGTTGACGTGTTATGTCTGATATAGCTGTAAAGCGCGTAGTTGATATGTTTAATCATTTCATGTCAAAATTAGGCTTATGTATTTTATAACCGATCCAATTACATTTTTAGGGTGCAGGAATAAGGTAACCCTTGGGTCGGTGTAAACTACGACCCAAGGCTTACTGTTGTAGGTGTACCTCATTGTTCTTTAATCGTTATAACCGAGATATCTCTGCCTCATACTGCTCAAGCTTCTACCAAGAAAAAAAGGCTCTTAACCATGGAGTATTCAGTGTCTGACTAGGGCATTTTATTAGTGACTTCATTGAATCTTAGCTTTTGATGTGTATTTATTTGCATATACTTAGAATTTCATGATGAACTGTATTGTAATTAGGAAAGAAATTCTAAATTTATGTGTGTACCTTTTGACCTTCACATGGATATTTTGTTGGTTTTCCTTTAACTCATATTGAATGAGTTTCTTCTTCATTTCACAATAACTCTGGACCCTAATCATGATATTTTTTTTTTTCATGCGTTTGGCACGATCAGCCTTGCATTGGGGCTGTGTAGTTAAGCCTCGCTAAAGTCTCATAAAATCTCCACTATAACGCATAGCTCTCTACAACTGCTATACTGTTCAAATATAGTTCATGTAAACTGTAGATCCGCTTTGAGCCCTGCTATTTTTTGCTACATCGACTAAATCAAGGCTTTTCAGCATTCACTTTAGCAAAATTTGTATATAAAGGTTTATTTGACTAGTTCTCATTTGAACAAAATTAACAAAGTTATGGTAAAGACCTAATAATGTATAAGTGCTTATTATAGTTAGAAATCTACTACAGTTATAATATCTATATTAAATAAATCATGATATTCTTCGATTTTGCTATATAACATTAAATAATATCTCCTTTTCCTACATAATGATATGAGAATGAGTCGACTTTATGCCATGGAATTGTTAAGCGCTCTAACTGCATAGCTTTGGGTTGAAGATTTTTGTGTTTCAATTATGAAGCTGGGTTGCATATTTAAAACCCCATGTTTCTTGCATATGGCTTTTTTACTAGTTCGGACAGTCTAATATCCCTAAGCCCAGTAAAGTTTTGGCTGAAAAGATGAGTTATATTGTTATAAGTCTTATGTAATTTACAAGAAAATAAAATTAACAAGCAGATTTTATATTGGTTCGGCACATCTGATATCCCTATATTCATTTGTTGGAACCATGCCAGTCGAAAGCGGATGAAATAAGTAGATATCAAAACAATTTCTTATTTGAGATCTATTGGGCCTATGAACTCTAAAGGTATATTAGATCCAATCTAAATTTTTTTTAAATAAAAATCATATTTTAATTGAATTATTTATAATGGTGTTTGAATTTAATATAAATTTAAATGTATCAGTGTATCAAATGCACCCATGTATTGTTAATATAGAGAAGGAAACCATTCATTTCTCTGTCTAGAATTAATGCAATAGACTGAGCATTATTTGAAGAGAGAAACGTTCATTTCTCTCTCTTTAGTTGAATTGAATAATGATTAAATATCATCAATGAGAAATTAATTTATACATAACATAAATGTGAATAAATCCAGATATACTCAAGTGAATACTACGTAAGTGCAATAAGCAAGAAGTGTACATAGTTGATGGAAACTTATGTAGGTGCTGGGATTTACATCGCAACAAACCTATCTTCCCTTTACATATGCCTTTGTTGCTTATATATATATATATATATATATATATATATATATAAATTGCAACTAATGTTTTGATTCAAATTAATTATTTGTATGTAAATATTTGAGAATTACAAATAAATAATTACATATATATACATATACATACATATATATATATATATACATACATACATGTGTGTGTGTGTATTAGAATTTAAAGTTTAACATTTAAACTAAGCTTTTAGTTTAGAAAGGGGATACACAACACTTTAAAGTTGAAAAGAAATGAAGACTCGGAATTTAGACAAAAGTTCATTTACAAATTCTAGACCAAATGGAAATAACTTCTTTTTTCAAACAATGATAAAAAACGTTCATACTTAAAATATGAATCATTTAACAAAAGGAATTAATTTCAAGGTAAAAGTTAAGTAATTAACATTAATAGTCTATTCAGATTACTCTACATAAATAATATAAAATTATAAAATAGATCTGAATCAAAATTAGTTTTTTTATTTACAAACTTTCAATTGATATAAAAAAATTGAACAAGTTAGGAATATGTAAATTCATGATAGGAATATACAAATCCAAATAGCACAAAATAATTCAACAAATTGAAAGGAAAAAGGAGGACAAAATCATATCAATAATAATGAACATATTCTGAGATGAGATAAAGAGCAAAAATAGATCTGAATTGAATCAACTTAATTAACATACTTTTACAAAAGAAAGAGATAAAGGGGTTTAAACTACTTATTACAATATGAACCATAAAACAACACATGAATCATATGTGATCCAAACACACAAGTAACATAAATAAATTAAATTAGATAATTAGCTATGGATGCTGCTAAAAATCACACCTTGAATGAAAGATCTCCAAGATCCATACCCAATCTTTACAAGTGACGAATGAAACACTTACATTTCGTTATTTTTATGATTGCATTTGATTTGGAGTTGATAAAAATTTTGAACTATTTATTTTGTTTCTCTACAATGGAATGTTAGGGGGAGGAAGAGAAAAATGAATGGAAAAATTAAAATGTTCATAGAAAAATGTATCAGTGGATTTATTTTAATTGAAAGAATGAAACCTTTATCATTTTTTAGTTAAAACATTCCAAATCAATTCCATCAATTATCTTTCTCTTTCCACTCCTCACCCTTTACATGGTATGGTTGAAATTACATACCATCAAATGATATAAAATTACATAAATCTCTTCATGCAATTATCTTTTATTTAAACCCGCTTAAAATTACACTAATATCATATGTCGATACACGCAAATAAATTTTTTATAAATGCATTCAAATAATTACAAACAACTCTCAAACATTAATTAAATTAGATAATAATTGATATATCTTGAATACTAATTAATTTAATTAACTTATAACATTTCATAATCTAAATAAATCATGTGTTTTTTTGAGGAATTCATCATTATGATTGTGTGATTCAAAGGTGTAAATTCAGTCGGTGATTAATATTAAACAATTCTAATATTTACGTTTACATGTTATATTAGCTAGTGATGTGATATTTTGACACTTACACATCTTTAGGTAAAATCTAATTTTACTTATTTTGAGTGGTATGCGGTAGTAATGATTGTTAAAACCAATTTTCTTCGTCAATACTATATCGCACTAAGACTTATGGAACTTGGTTTTGGTCAAAACTCCAACATCGTCCACATTCAACATTGTAATTCCAAACATAAAATCCTTGGTTCAATAATAACAATTATACTGCTCTGTCTAGAGACTTTGGTTTTGAGTTGACTATGATACTAACTTTATATATCTAGGGAGATGAATTCTCTATTGCATAGTGTTTCACATACAATGCTTCAACTCATACCCAACTATAGTCATTCGATGGATGCCATGCTATGATTTAACTATAATCAAAGTAGAGAGTCCACATTGAACTTACACAGTATTCTCAAGTTGAGGAAACTGTGCAATATCATTACTTTGAGATTTTCCGTTTGACCTCAGTTATACTAACCAATAGAGAACTCTCGAATGATTCATTCCATAGTCATCCAATAACTATCAATATATAACCCTTTGGTGCCCCCAAGAAGCCATAAGAAATACACTGCCTAACATTTGGAAAGCATTATGTATTCTAGTCCTAATGGATGAATCGACATCCTTTCTCGAAACATCTTGACCAAGAATATTTAAAACAACATGTTATTTTCAATGTGATAAAATTCTCATGATTACTATAGTTTGTTATTACTATCACATATAGGATATCATTTATGGGTTTCCATCCATATACTTTATGTTAATTACTTAATTATTTATTTACATCACTATATATAAGTATATAATAGAAATAAAAACACCTTTTATTTTGAACAAGATTGGGTCTAAAGTTAGATATATGTAATGAATTACATAATTGCTCTAGGGCATACCCCTAACTCCATCACCAGTTTGTTATTTTAGTAAAAAAATTCAATCACAACTTAGTACATCATACTTCAATATAAGAAATAAAATACTAAATGAAGTAAGGTCAGAGGTGCAATGAGTTTCATGCCTTTGGGATTAGGTTCCCATCAAGTCTAGAGAGGCAGTATGCATTGTTTCATGAGCATTACAGCCACTTCAAGGGTCCATCCAAATTCAATGCAAGTACTCCTTCTGTTGGGTCCTTTGCATTATCAATTTGTCTTCTTAGGATGGATCCTCTTTGTGGAACCTCCTTTCCTTATGTCATGAGTTATATGTTCTAGCCATCCTCTATTTACATATTGAAGATCTAAACTTCGTCTCATCTTTTCTTCCTTATATGAAGTCTAATGCAACTTCTTTTAGATGCGACCAAAGTACATAGTAGCGTCGAAGTGACTGTACATCCACTTCGACTGGTAGCATAGCCTTATAGCTATACGTCAAAGAAAACGGGGTATGTCCAGTAGGACACGTCGTGGATGTTACATATCCCCATAATGCCAACGACATTTCCTCCGCTCATTTTCCCTTAGACTTTGTGAGCCTCTTTTTCAGCAGCTCTTTACCCTTTTGTTTGCTACCTCGACTTGCCCATTTTCTTATGGATGAGCTACCGAGGAAAAATTTTTAGTGATGTCAATTTTCTCACATAGGTCAAAGAATTCTCGCTTTTGAATTCTGTTCCATTATCAAAGATTATTTTATGGGGTTAAATGGGGGGGGGGCGTCTGATCCTAGCGATGATATTTCTAACCATTAAAGTGGCTATCTTCTTTGAAGTTATGATTGCAAGGGTTTGGCTTCCACCTATTAGGTGAAGTAATGTACTACATACTACTTATCATGCCCTTCCCCTTTAGATATTCGAAGCAGGCCTATTAAGTCAATTCTCTATATATCGAGTTGGCTTGTCATGAAGGTAAGTTGATGCAGAGGAAACCTTGGGATACTAGCGAATCTCTTACACCTATCAAATCTACGAACAAACTTTTGCATGTTGGTTAATGCAGCCAGTGAGAAATTGCCTTGTCTTAGTATTTTCATAGCCAACTTCATCCCCCAAGTGGTCTCCACAGTATCCTTCATGAACTTCTCACGTGATTCTAATTCCTCCCTCTTTCATCACACATCCTAAATAGAGGTTGAATAACCCCCCTTATGTAGTGTTTTACTAAAAAACATAAAATATGGGACTTGATATCTAATTTTCCTTATTGCATTTTTATCTTTTTGTAAAATCCTTCCAACCAGAAGCATTTGCTGGGATTTATCCATAATTATGCCTTTTCTTGATCTATTATTGGTGCAGTATGATTATCCTGAATCTCACCTGTTTCCCCTTGACCTAGGGCCTCCCGATCCCTTTCTTATTGAGCTTGCACCAACACTAGAATCAGTTGCATTTTAGAAATATCCAGCTTAGTTATATTTCTTATAGGAACCATCTTTATTTCTTGCATAACCTTAGTGTTGGCTAGCTTAGCGAAAGAATCCACCAAAGAGTTTTCCGCTTTGGGAATTTTCTCTATATCAAACTGTTTGAATTGGGCTAATAATTCTTTGGAAAGTCCCACATATTTGGCCAGAGTCGGTTCTTTAGTTTGGCAATTTCCTTGCTCTTGATTTTCGACAAGTTGCGAATCACTATAAAATTTAATTTGAGTTACCTTCATCATCTATGCTATTTTTAGCCTGATAACTAGTACTTCATATTCTATGACGTTATTTGTTGCTTTAAACTCTAGTTGGACTACTCCATACAACTTCTGTTTATCTGGAGTAGTACGTATATACCCAACTCTCATCCCATGTTCATTGGATGCGCCATTTACAAGAGTTTCCAAACCAATGGAGGCTCTTCCAGTTCGTCATTGGGTTGCATTATTGGAGAAGTGCATTCCATGATGAAATTGGCCAAAACCTTACCTTTGATCGCATTTTGAGAGTGATAAGAAATATCATATTAGCTCAGCTTAATGGCCCACTTTAAGTGAGGGCAGATGTCTCATGCTTTTGAAGTAGCTGCTTTAGCGGTTCGTCTGCCAATATCTCTTCGTCAATACTTCAGAAGCTGCTTTGCATTCCTCCATCCACTAAAAATTTCTTCCCTTTTTGATTTAATCAAAGAATGGAATGATTTTTTTTTTGCGGCCTTACAGATAAACCTACTTAGAGTTGCTACTTTCCCATTCAAACTCATCTCATCTTCGATCTTGAACTTTCATATTTCTAGTAGCTTCAATCTTCTCCAGGTTAGCCTCTATTCCCATAATGCTCACTATATATCCAAAAAAAAATTTCTAGACAAGATTGTGAAAGTACACTATATTGCATTTAGTTTCATCCCACGCCACTTTAGGCTTATGAAGGTTTCCTCCAAGTCCCACACATGATCTAAAACCTTTTTGGATTTGACTAACATGTCATCGGCATAAACTTCAACGTTCTCGCTAATTTAGCCTTCGAACATCATGTTAACCAGCCTCTGATACATTACCCCTATGTTTTTTTTATTTCGTATGGCATTACCTTATAGCAATACAACCCTTTGTCCATAACGAAGGTTGTATGTTCTTGATTTGGCTCGAACATTGTTGCTTGATTGTATTTGGAATATGCATCCATAAACATTAGTAGCTTGTGCCTATTATTTGCATCAACTAATTAATATATCCTTGGTAATGAAAAACTGTCCTCAGCATAGGATTTTTTGATGTTTGTGAAGTCTATGCAGTCCTCCATTTTCCATTTGATTTCTTTACCAAAAATAGGTTTGTTATCCACTTGGGTAATATACTTCTCAGATGAATCCGTTCTCCATCAACTTCTTGATTTCCTCATGAAGGACATTGTATCTTTCCCGATCTAGGGTATGCTATTATTGCTTGACATGGTATGCATCTGGATCTATGTTAAGGGCATGGAAGATTATAACAGGTTCAATTCCCTTCATATCTGAATAAGTCCAAGCAAAGACATGATGGGATCTCTTTAGAAAATCGATCAACTTACTGTGGATTAATTCGTAGCTTAGGTTCTAACCGAACTTTACAATCTTGATCGGATCTGAAAGATCTATTTAGATGTCTTCCATGTCATCTGCTTGTTTTAGATCTTTGCTTTTAATTCCCAAACATGGGTCCACCTCATCCTCTACTTCCTATGATTTTGATGAGATCGTGCATTCTTGAAATGGAGATGCATCTAATAGATAACAAACACGAAGTCCTACTCATTCATTCCAACCATATGCAGGTAATTTCATATTGCTTTTCTCGTAGATATTATGGTCATAAAATAATAGTATATTCTTGGAACTTAGTTCTGATGTAGTTCTTTTAACTAGCTTGTTATTTTCATTTCCATGTTCATTTTTACATAAATCTGAGGATGCAATAGTATAATTTCAAACAATTTTATTGTTATGATTCAAATTTACATTGTATAGTCCTCTAGCTAATAATTTTTCTCCTCCCACAAGCTCAACTCCTACAAAGATGTCAAACTTCATGAGAAAGTTATTCTAGGAGACAACCATTCCCATCATTATTAATCAGGTCTTCCTAGTAAAGCATTGTACGGAGTCTGTTAGTTCATAATGAGGAAGCCTATGTAGAAAGATTTATGCAGTGGTGATGTTCCCATAGTAAAAAGAAGTCAAGTCATTCCCAATAGAACAGTTACTGTGTTGTTGAAGCAATATATTAGTTATGGACTGGAATTTTGGATCTCAGGTGGGAGCCCTATTTTTTCATATGCTACTTTAAAGATAACATTCATAGAACTTCCTAAAACCACAAAAAACTTTCTTTGTTATGCACAGTCGTGCAGTTTGAGATCTACATAGTTATCACTAGAGGGTCGCGATAAGGGATGTAACCTAAATGAATCTACAGAGGTAAACATGATATCTGGCACAAGCATATGCTTGATATGAAACATGGTTCTATGCTTATAGCGAGCTTCTTGGATATGCCTCTTAATCTCTTGACTTTTGCCTATAAGGCGAGGTCCTTGTGAATAAAAGCTATGAGAGTACTGGGGTTTCCCACTAGCTTTGTGAGGGTCGGTTGAACAATTATGTACAAGATTGATTGGATTATCCTTCTGGTAAATGCCTATGTTCCTTTTTGTATCAGCCTCTCAATCTTATTTTTATGACGGCGATAATTATCGGTTTGATGTCCATTTACCTTACTGAATTTGCAGTATGCGCTAGCTTTGTTTGGCTATGCCTTCTTTCCTCTATTTGAGATGTTATATGCCAGCTATGCTCTAGTGGGTTTGTAAATCTTTCCTGGAGTATGAATCAGTGGTGTTTTGGTTGCAAAGTTTAATTCTTTTGGCCTTTTCACAAGTGGGTTGTTGTAAGATTTTTCCCGCCTCCCCTCCTCCCGCTTCCTTTCATTGTGCACTAGAGTAGGTCTTTCTATAGAAACTCCTCTAACTGCTCTTGCTTCTTCTGTGCATATATACCTGTTGACCCTTTCTTACTATTCTTATCCCAAATGTTTGTATCTCTTTTACTCTTGAGTGAGCTGCCAGGAGTAACAGATCCTCACTCGTAACCTTTATGCTCGTTACTCATTCCTTAAAGTATTTTTTGTAGCTACGAAGCTCTCATTGTCACTTTACTTCATGCAGGTGTTAAAATGGGACAGCCCGTAGTGGAAGTAATGACTAAAATTCAAAAAATTCCATTTTGGACCTTAATTGGGTCTATGAGGTCTAATTTATTTAGAATATTTCAAAATTTCAAAATCCTTTATTTTATTTAAATTTATATTATATATCTTGTTTATTTTATGTTATGATTGTTATCCAGCTTTGCGATCAAGCCATATTTGGATGAGTTAGAACGACCAAATAGAGAAATTTCCAAGCAGGAATCCAGAGCAATAATTGCCAAACTCGAATATCAAGTAGAAATGATAGATAAAGCCCAGAGAACATTAAAGGCACCCAAAAATAGCCAATACACCAAGCAAATAAAAGTAAAATATTCAATTCCTAGATATCAATCATAGTCATGGATCGGTAACAGTCCATGACCATGGATCGATACCGATCCATGGTAGCTGCCCCCAAAGTACTTCGATTATTATGGTGTGTAATGCTTAGACATTCATCAACCCAAAAATGCATTTTGATGATGATTTGCTTGCAATATACGATTCAAACGCTTGACGGACGTTCCAAGTGCTATCAACCATCATTCAAACCAAGGAATTCCATCAAATTCGAGCTCACATCGATGAAAACTAAATACCAAGGTCAAAGACACAAGCCAAGCAAGCCATTACATCAACTTGAAGAAAGATTTTCCATCCATCTTATGGATCGGTACTGATCCATGAAACTTGATGACGCGACCATGATCTTCTCCAAACAAAATTTATGGACTTGGAAAACATAGGTGTGAACATGGTGAAGTGATTTCAGATGACCTACATCTATAAATAAACTAGGAGAGCCACTTAGGGATCTTTTGGCTCTCTTAACAATTTTCTCTATAATCCCTTTTAACCCTGAGGATCATAACTGATACATAAGAACAATATTTGTAAACAACAACCAAATAAGCAACAAAGATGAGTGGACGTAGGCAACGATTGGCCAAACCACCATAAATTTTTTATATCTTGTTATTTCTTATTTTTGTTTAATTTCTTCACTCTTTTTTCTACTATATTCATTTGGGTGTTTGTACCACATTTTGGTGCAAACATCTTTCACGGAGAAAACTTGGATTTAGCAACTTGAAACGTGAAATTCTAAAAAATGACGAGACTATTAAGCAAGAAAACGAACATTGGAGGAAGACAATAACGACTTGGGAGCAGTCAAGAAGTGTCCTTAGGATCTGACCCTTTCCATCTACATAACCAGAGACGAGATGGAAATGATGATGATAGAAATGCAGAATAGATTGTTTTCCTATCAGGAAGCGATGACGGAAGGATTCTTCAAAAGAATGGATCAATGAACAACGATTAGAATAGCTGAAAATTGGGATCAAAGGCGAAAAGGTAGGAACAACAAGGTTGGAATTGAATCAGAGCAAGTTGGAGCTACCCTTGTAGAAATGCCATGGTTCGGTACCGAGCCAGGGGTTCGGTACTAATCCAAGTATTCATGGGGACAACATCGACTTAAATCCAAGACTTGGGAATGCTCATTTGAGGGATGTTGTTGGATAACAAAACATGAACCAGGATGCAGAGGTGTGACCAAAAGAGTATATGCCAGAGTTTTCCCATAGGAAGGGGGTAGAATGGAAATGTGGAGTGGAGACTTCCGTTTGGTGACGATGATAGAATGTCTGAGATAGTTAAACGAGCAATAAGATGTAGACCAATAGATTAGAGTTTGAAGGATGCAAACAAAAAACCATTCACTTTGAACATCCTTTACGCAAGGAATCTGCCTGATTTCAAGCTGCCAACGTTGGAAATGGATGAGGAAAAAACCGATCCAATTTTTCATTTAATGAAATACATCCGATATATGGAGCTGCTAGATGTATCCGAAGAATTGATAGGATAGTGTTTCCCTTTTTATTTGACAGACTTAGCAGCGATGGAGTTTTGATAGCTAAAAAACGGTTCCATCAATACATGGACCAAATTAGTGCACAGATTCATAAGGCAGTTCAAAGTACATATTACATGCCCGAAGAACAGGATGATGTTGACCAGGTTTAACACGGCAGCTGCTATGATTCATAAGCCGGATCCATAGGTGGTTCTGATAGCGGCAGTTTCAGGAGTTGCTAATAAAATAGATTTTAAGATTACTTTGGAATGGGATCCACCGGTGGATCTTGCAGAATTCTACCATGCGGCCAAAAGGTACTTGCATCAAGAGGATGCTGAAATAGAAAAGGTAGAGGTTAATGCCCTAGATGATGAAGGACCGTCTAGGGAAGGATTTGGCAAAGATAAAGGAAAACGAACGGCTAATGAGGGCTTTGGAGGACTAAAGTGGCAGAGAAGGGATAGAAATTCTCTTCTTACATAGAATTGAAGGAAATCTCAAAGAGGATTTACCGAGATACCAAGGGCAGATTCCCTACCGGAACCGATGAGAAGAGAACCTACCAATTAAGAGAGAGAATTAGGAAAATACCGCCTATTACATGCACATGAAACAAACGTTTATAGGCACCTTTGCAACCTGATTAAGCAACAGGTTATGAACAACCCATTGCAGCAATATGTAAGTAGATGAGCTACAATAATGAAACAGGAGCAGCCATCATCTGCTGCAAATTGAAGTGGCATCAGAGTTGGGCCGAGGATAATTATCCCATGCTTGGGACCGCAAGGAGTTAGTTCAGTTCCTACATTTTTTTTTGCTTTCAATAAATAATCTGACATTGCAGCCAAGCCACTTACTCGTATCTAAGACCTCGATCGGTCTCTAGGCATGCTCTAAGTTGGATGCTAGACGACAGTGCTTGTTGGGATGAATGCGATGTTGTTTATTCAATGTTTTGAATTTGAATTCTATGAACGAATAGCTGGCTTGGAAAATCACTCGTACATGATAACCGATATTAATTTCAAAATACAATACCAATAGAGATTAGTTACTTCCTGAAATTGATTGAGATTTTATGGACCACTTGAGCATGATGACCGACATTGACCGCGTTAGTCGTGTTCAGAGAAATAAGGCGGTGACCACAAGGTGCAAGAGAGTAGGTGGATTAGGCTTGTGCGAATGCGTCGACCCGAAATTTAATCACTTTAAATATGAATATTTAATATATTATTAAATAATTTATATATGGATTTTAAAAATCAAAATCCCCTTTTTAATTTATAACTAGTGATGGTGAAAAGATTTTTAAATTCATTTTCAAAAATAAATAGTTCAAAGGAAATTATAAAATGTGACCAAAATGCTTTTTGAAAATTCCTAATTTTTCACCATGTAAAAGTTGTTTAAAATGTATTAAACACTTTAGTTAATATGTTTACATACTTAAAATAACTTATGTATGGATTTTGAAATTAAATAAGGGTAATTTTCATAAGTGTATTATGTAAGATGGTGTGACCATTTTTAAGTTAAATATCAAATGTAAATAAAGTAGAATATGAAACATCATTTCATTTCTTATCCAAAATACATGATTGGGTAATACATGTTGGTTAAAACGGCTTACCCTTGCCTTGGAAATGTGAAGCATGACAGAGGGATAAGGATGATGATGTGGCATCAAACTTATAGAGGGCAATTGTTCTTAGGGGTAGAAAGGTAACTACATTCCATTAATTTCTATAAAAACAAATCTCCTTTTTCTCTCTCCTTTCATTCTCACATTTCAAAATGTTATTTCATTTTAAAAAATTGAAAAATATCTTTAACGTCTTCATTTGAAATTCTAAAACTTGAAACCATCACCTTTTGTTTTAGAAACTTTTAAATTTACTTAAAACACTTCCTTTCTTCCTCATTTACCTTCTCTAAGCAATAACAAGTCCACACCCACCCTCCTCCATGTTGACCAAGCCCACATTCATCGTGGTCAAGCCCAACGGTGCCTAGGCCAAGCCTATTAGCTTGTTAAGGTTGGAAAGATCACTCTTTGTCAAAAGATTTCCAAAGTTCTAGGATTACTTCAAAGTTAGAAAAGATTTGGTTGATTTTGGTGAGCAAATTATTTTATATTTTGAAAGATTTTACCTTTATGTCTTCAAATGTTTATGTGTGAAATATATTGCTATTTGTTTGTTGTTCCACGTTGTTTGGTTATATATGTGTAGTATTAGTTGTGGTTTGAATTAGACTTGTAAAATGTAGCCTAAAGTTTATTTTGGTGTTAAAGTTGTTAACTTTGTTATGTATATGATTCTTTATGTAAATTTGGATATGTACACTTGGTTGTTTGGATATGAGTTGGGAAAGTTAGTATCTTCATGTGCTAAACGAGATTGGAGATCACTTGGAAAAGATCAAAAGTTGTTTATTTGTTTTCAAGTTATTGAAAGATTTAAACTTTATTTAGTTTTCAAAATAAAAACTTTTATACATGTTTTCAAGAGAAGTAAGGTTAAGAGTGAAATTAGAGGTGAAGTGTGACGATCCGCCTTTCATTCCACAGAAAGAAGCATCATCGATAAGAAAGAAATAGGTAGAAAATGAGTAGACAGAAATAAAGAAATAACAATCATCAGAATCTCATAGCGTAAACGGAACAAAATATAATATTTCACATAGATATTACATAGTCATATGCATCAGAGTTACACAGTTGTACAACATCATCACATGAGACAGTCGTGAAGACTTGTCTATTCCATTACATCCCAAAATACAACAAACAAAATACACAACACGGTGGAAAGATAGATAGATACGTTTGGACTCCTGCTCCAAGCTTCTCCAAAATTCGTCAAGCCAAACCCGATCACTTGGCTACTCATAAAAATTTGAGTACCCAAGAGTTTAAGAAAAACAGAATAAACTCCGGGTCAGACATGGGTCTGGTGTGAGTAAACGGTTAAAGTTGCTTAGCTTTGAAAATCATTTGAAAGAAAAGGTATCTCGTAAGACTCTCCGCAAATAAATACGGACAAGTCTTTCCCTTACGATAACGAAAACATTTGATAGGAAATCCAGTTATATTATAATAGTGTCTAGGGTTTTTAATATAAAATACAGAAACAGCTGGATTGCATACATCTCATGTTCCAACATAGTTGGGCACAATCAAAACCGTACAGGCAGTTATTGGAGATTGGATTCCATACAATGGCAGGGCTATTGGGGTACCACCCGTCACAGTACATGGCCTAGATCACCGTACTGAGGATCCACCCTGATCCCCTGCATCACAAAGTCGGAGCTACCCCTTACTGGATAGTTCGAATAAGACAACCCCACGGTTGTGGCCAAACAACCGCCCACACAGTCGAATAAAAGGGACCTCTAGACGGGGGAAAATCTTATCCTACTTAGGTGCTACCCACTTAGCCTTGCATGCGCCTCCCATTTTTTAGCCATTCCCGGTTGATGAGGCTTGAGGCTACGATTACCTTTAGAGAACACTTAACTTGGAATGCTCATCGTCCTCCATTGACGATTGTCTGATAGCATCCATCCATACAAGTTCGTTCCAGGTTCGAACGAAACTGAAGGCATTATCCCGTTACGCTCATTTTGGAATCACCCTCAAAGTTAACGACAATAACCCTTGCACTCTAAAACTCCATCTCGATCTTCACTTGAGATTTCACGACCTATCGTTTAACTTGGATCGATGTTGTTTTCGGATAATCAAATTTGATATCCGATCTCGGTCTCATCAAAATCCAAACGCCGTTTTAAAGGTCAAGTTATTTAAGGTTTAAACAATTTAATTCAAAACATTGAATTTACACATCATTCATCAAAGATAAATATCACATATTTATCACAACTATATCAATTAACACATAATAGAACATCATAGATTATTATACTATAGATATCAATCAATCTAGACATTTTATACAATCAATCATCCATAAGCAAAGCTTATTAATCCATACTATAATAATTTAATTAACTGAAATTAAATTAATTACTTAAGAGTTAATCACCTAATATTACTTAATTAATCATTAATTAATCATAATTAATTATTTAATTATTCTTTAATTACCTTATAATTAATCTTAATTAATGATTAATTATACTTAATTATTAATTAATAACCCTCAATTATTAATTAATAAAACTTAATTACAAATTGATTAATCCTTAATTACCAATTGATTAATCTCTAATTACTTAATTAATTAATGCTTAATTACAACTTAATTAATCTTTAATTACTAATTTATTAACCTCTAATTATAAATTAATATACCTTAATTACTTAATTAATTCTTAATTATCAATTAATTAATCTTTAATTAATTAACTATAACCCTTAATTATTAATTAATTAATCCCTAATCATTAATTAGTTAAATTAATTAATTACTCTTTAATTAATTTAATTAATCATTAACCATCAAAGACCTTAATCAACTTAAGATAAATCATTTATCTTTATTAATGACTTAATTATCATTAACATATGTACTTAAAACATTTACTTTTTTAACTAACTACTTAATTTCATTTATAAATTTAGTTTAAAATAACTTAAAAGGAATTTTGACTTAACAAATTCAAGTTAAACCAATTATAAAACTTCCTAAAATCAAATGCTAAAGAAAACATTTATTACATATAAAAGAAATTTATTTAATAAAAGTTTTAAACTAAATTTATTTTAAATTTCAAAACCTTGCTTTTATAAAACTTTTAAAAACTTGTTTGAATCTTGCTTCGGGTTTAACCGGATAATCGCTCGAGTCCTGCCCTGAGTAAAACCCACTTTCCTTTTTTTTTCAAACTTAGTTTAAGTTTAAAACCTGTAAACATGTTACACTCACGTTCTACTCGAAGACGAACCTAAGCCACCTTCCCTTATCCCCGACTTTTCCTTCCTTCTTCTCCTTAAACAAAAACTGATACTCTGTTACGCTGTGCACCTGCACCGATCCATGGCTTCGCTCTAACCATCACTAGTCTCGCCGATCAGTCGCCAATGAGCATCTCTTACAATCCCGACCATAGGATCAAACGATCGAACTCGAAATCAAATTCGAGCTCAAGAACCCCACTTGGAAACAAAGACCGACACCCACAAAACCACTAAAACCCGTCGACTCTGCCACCTGAAGTCACGACGCTCTGACCATTGGTTCGCCACGCCCCTACGCTCCGTTTCCCCCATGACTAGTCTTCTCTGATGCACCGTCGATGGCACGGCAGCCTGAATTTCAACCTCGACCCATTCTTGTGCTAAAACCCTAGTTTGAAAATCTCCCACCACCACGATGGCTATGAAAATCACCCACCATTTTTGCCGAGCTCGCCTTCACCCTGACCTCCTTCGGTAAAGACCCCGACCTTCCCAGGTTCCACGATCGCCAGGAAAACCTTAACCCACTTTTCGGTCAAACCCCAATTGCTCACTTAATCCTATCTAAAAATTATGATTTTACTCTTAAAAATCATGAATCTTGATGGAGATTTCAATTATATAGGTGTTGAAGAATTATGATGCTCGAATTTTCAACATGCTTAAGTTTCTACAGTATATTTCTTGATTTCTAGAGATATACAAACTTACTTTGCTTAAATATATTTTAAAACCTTAACTTATGTTTTAACAAACATATTTTATTTGAAACCCAAAACCTAACAGTGATTAGATAAGAGATTTTGAATTTTGATTTATGTTTAAACTCTGTAATTATGAAACAGAGATATACCCAGGTATACAGACATGCACAC
Organism: Allium cepa; assembly: GCA_030765085.1. Lineage (NCBI taxonomy): Eukaryota > Viridiplantae > Streptophyta > Magnoliopsida > Asparagales > Amaryllidaceae > Allium > Allium cepa. Next base: position 558,395,129 of record CM060941.1, on the reverse strand, counting down.
TTCAAACATACACATATATACAGAAATTACACTTATATATGCACATGCAAAGCATAATTCATCTCTGAAATTCACATGCAACAGATTCTTATTTACTTAAGCTTTTAAAATAAAAATTTTACTCACAAGAAGCAAAGAGATTGAAACAGTTTTATACTTTTGGAGAAAGACTGGAATGCTGAGATCTTTGAAACTGGAACTTGTAAACTTGTTTAACTTGAAACTTGTTTTTAAAACTGAGATGAATGCTTGATGAACTGGAACTGGAAATCTTTTGTTGTTGAGATGATTTAGCTTTGAAAATTGAGATGATCTAGCTTGATTTAGTTGAGTTGCTTTGATTTAATCTCTGGTTTGAAATTGTTGTCTTATAATTTCTTTGGTTTGTAAAATGTTTACAGGCTACAGGTTTTGGTTTACTTGCTTTTGACAATGAGAAGATAGGAAAAGAAATGAAGAGAAGGAATATATGAATATATATATATATACTTAAGTATGATTTATTAAAAATAAAATAAAATTAAATTAAAATAGTGACACTTGTTAAAAAAATTCTTACATTTGTCATTAACATTAGTTAATCATCTTACACTTGTTATTAAAAAGATTTATAAACTAACACTTGTAATTATGCGTGAGTTTATTAATTTTTAAATGTTTATATAAAGCTTTTGTATTTAATTTACTATTTAATAAATACTCTTCTTAATTTATATAAATAAAACCCTTTAAAGAAAATAATATAAAACAAATTATACTCTAATAAAAATCATACATACATATATATATTTTTAAATCCAAAATAATTTAAGATATATATCTTTTAAATTTCAAATTTAAATCCAAATTCAAATTCAAATTCAATTTAAAATCCAATTTAAAATCAACTCATATATATATATATAAACACAAATTCAATTTATGAATAATATTTCTATTTTAAAATCTATTTATATCTATATATAAAAACAACACATTATTATTATTGTTTGAGAATAACAATTTTACCAATTTTAAATAATTAATAAAGAATATTATCACATTTTAAATTTTTTGAAATTCTGGGATATCACATGAAGTTTGAAGTTAGATCTAAACAAAATCTAACTTTAATGAGTAGCATTCATATTGCATTCACAGCGATAGTTGCTATGAATGCAGTTCATAAAAGTTAGAGTTTAGATTTTAAATGATTCTTTTTGGAATGGTTTTGAAAATCCTTTCAAAATGTTAACTAAGATCAAACGTTAATTACTTTAGTAATTAAATAGGAGTATAATAATTAATTTAATTACTTAATTAAGATAATTATTATGTAATTATAATTAAGTTAGTTAATTAGGGTTTAGTTAAGGATTAAGGTACTTAATTTTAATTAATTAATTAAGGAAGTTTAATGAATGATTAATTAAGATAAAAGTAATTAAGGAATAATTTGATAATTAAGTTTAATTGTGATAACCCAAATTTTTGGTATCTGATAATTGGATAATTAACTGGTTTTATTCAGTTAAACAAATAAAATTCTGATAAATATCTGGATGTATAAAGTGGATTTGAAACCATGATTAATTTATAAATGGATATATGCAAAACTTATAATTTCTAAGCAAAATAAAATATGAATAACTATTTTATTATTATGCATACATTTATGGTTTGTGAGTAAAACTTGGATTTAAAAATTCGAAGCAATATCTTGAAAATAAATTTACAACTAATATGTATAGATATTTAGTTAGTAATTAGTATGTAATTAGGTTTCATACATTTTATTTTCTTCGAAGTTGCATGAATATAAGTAAAGAGGATTTAATAAAGGATGATACTTTAAAATATACATAAGTTGTATATATAAAAGTATTATATATATATATAGATAATAGATATTAATATAAATACATAAGACATAAGAGATATTTAAAAAAAAGTTTTTAACATTTGTAAATATATATAGCATGTAAAATAACAAATGTAAGCTAAAGATGATTTGTAATTACAAGTGTGAATTAATCATATCATGTTAAGGACAATTGTAAGCTAAGTAAACAAGTGTTACAATTTCATTTATTTTCTTTTATTTTTATAAAAATCATAATTAATGCTACAAATACATCTATACTCTACTCTCTCATTTTCTTTTCTAACTTCAATTTCATAACCAAAAGAAAAAAATAAAACAAAGCCTGTAAACAACTAAAAACCAGAAAATTACAACTATCTCAAACCTCAACCTGATTCAAGAAGCACCTCATCAAGCAAATCAACAAGCAAGGATCAACTCAGCTTCTAATCAAATTCATATTCAAATTCAAGATCATCGAAGAATAGATCAAATTCAACAAACAGATATCAGTTCAAATCAAAAATACCAGTTTCAAATTAAGTTAAAAACCTATTCTCTGTCCATATTTTCATAGGCGAGTAAACTAAGCTTTCAGTCTGTTTAGAATCTTGTGTACGCAGTAATTATTTGGAATAGAGTATGAAAAATGTTTGCATGTTTTCCAGTATAAATTTATGTGTATATATGTGGTTTTATGATGTGCATATCTGTTTACAAATATTAAAAAAATTCTGTATTAGCTTTACGGGGTTCAAAAATTGATCGAAAATCATAATCTCTTTTTTTGATTCCTTTTAGACTTAGATGCATAAATTAAACTTGTTTGTAATGATAGGATACTTGAAAAAAAATATAGATCTATATAATATTTAATAGCAGTTTTAACATAAGGGACGAAGAACAGTAATAACTTAAATACACCAAAATTTTGCTTTGAACAATTTGTGGATTCATGATTAAAATCGGGTGTATTTTTGAAAACCATGATTTTTAGAAAAGGAATCATGAATTTTAAGTTTGTAAACGTGTAATATTACGAGTAGAACATGATTTATGTTCTGGGCATTTTCTGGTGATCAAAGAAGTCTAGGTGGTCGGAATCATGTTTGATGGTAGCGGAGGAGTTTTGGAGCTTGGCAAAAATGTTAAATGAATTTTCAGTTCACCGTGATGGTGACAATTAGATGGAGTAGGGTTTGAGACCGGTTTTGGGTCGAGGTTGGAAAATTGGTTGCCGCGTCGCCGTCATAGTAGCCGAGTTCATCGGTCATAGGGGAAAATGAAGTGTGGACTTCGGCGAACCTATAGGTGGAGTATCATAGTTTCTAATGGTCGGAGGAGTTGGGTCGAGGAGGTTCTGGGTTGATTGGATTATGCTCCTATTGTTCCAGAATTGCTCGATTTCGTTTCTGAGAGTTTGCTAAAGATTTGGTGATCGTGATTGGGAGGGAAGGCCGTAGGCGACATGTTGGAGGTGATCTTGGAGGTTGGATCGACACCGTTGATCGGTATAGGTGCACATGTGTCAGTGTATCGGTTCTTTTGTTGAAAGGAAGTTGAGTGGTGCTCGGGTGAAACTCGAAAAAATGGTGGTTTTGCTCGAGATTGATTTCGTGATTTCATATATATGTTGACAATCCTATAACAGCTTTAAAAGAAAAAGAAAAAGAAAAGAAGGAGGAAGCTCAGGGAAGGGGAAGATAAACTTGGGTATTTGTTCTCATATACCCTAGTTTGCCTCGGGTTAAAGTTAGTATGTTAACAGTTTTTTTTATGTTCAATGAAATCAAGCTTTAGAATTAATTTCTTAAAATTATTTCTTCAAATAATAATTGTTAAAGCTTAGTTAAGTCTAGATATGTAGGTTATTTTAACCTAGATTTAGTTAAATTTTTGGTTTATTTAAAGCATGATTTATAATGTAATTAATAGAAATTAAAGATGAAATGTTTATCATTAATTAAACTTACGGGCTTTTGGTTAATTTACAGGTTAATGATAATTAATTCCATAGTTTATTAATTCGGACGATTAAGCAAGTAATTAAGATAAATGAATTATCTTAAAATTAATTCATAATGGGTGATTAGGATTTATTAATTAGTTAATTAATTGATTATCAATTAAAGATTAATTATTTAAGGGTAGTAAATTTAAGTTAATTAATTTAAGAATAATTAATTACCAAATATGATTAATTAGGGATAATTGATTAAAGATTATTTGTAAATATAATTAATCAAAAGGATAATTAATTAAGGGAAGTGATTAGAGGATCATTAATTAAGGTGATTAATTAAAGGTGAATTAATGTGAATGGTTAAGGCTAATTAATCTATGGGATAATTAAAGGTTAATTACTTAATGTAATTAAAGGGTAATTAATCAAAGATGATTAATTAAGATGGATGATTAAAGAATGATTTATTAATTGGGTTATGATTAATTAATAAGTAAGCAGGATTAAGGTAATCCAAGTTATTAAAGTTGGTAATTAATTTAATTGGAGATTAATTAAACTAATTAGGAATATATATATATATATATATAATAAATCTTGTTTATGGATGGTTGAATGATATTGGATGACTTGGTTTGATGATATCTCTTATGGGCAATTGAATTGTGCTGTGATATGAATGGATTGAACTGTGATAATATAGGTTACATATCTAAGTTGAATTGTTAGGTGATACGATATCCTGGATATGAATTGTATGGTTTAAAACTTATCAACCTGGATTAGAGATGACATTGAATTCGAAGAGACCGGGTCGGGTATCAGTAAATACCCAAAACCACTTCGATTCTTTACAAATTTGAATTTAAAAGCAAATAGGCTGGAATGAAATAAGTTAAGAATCGTGGATATTTAAACTGGATAACGATTCTTGGATATTGTTTTGAGATAAACGATTGACTTAAATAAGATTAGAACTTGTAGAAAAGTACGAGTTACCCTGGAGATTCACTTTAGTTTTATGCATTAGAATTTCGTGTTATATGGGTTTACTCACGCTGGTTTCCAGCCTGACCCGAATGTTACTTTGATGTAATGCTTGGGTCAGACCGAGTATTACAGATTTTCAGGTAAGGACGTTTTGGAGCTCAGGAGGCGAGCTGGATGGCAGGAATGTATGGAGTGTATTCAGTTGTGATATTTTGTAGTTTATCTGGGACATGTTGATTTTAACTGTCTAGTGTTTTGTGTAAATATTGTAACTCTGATGTATTGATGTAAATTAACTAATACAGTTTCCTTTGTATAACTGCTATTTTATTTGATATTATATTTTGGTCCGTTGCGAGTGTGAGAATCTGTGTTTTGGTGTTTCCGTTTCTTCTTCTTCTATCTCTTTTCTTCTTCTCCCTAACTATTTGGAATTTTTAGAATCGAAATTTCCAGGTCGTTACATTTGGCATCAGAGTGAGGTTAAGTGAGAACCTTGGCTCTGATGGGTTTACTCATTTAGGATAGGGGCAGCGGTACCCTAGAATGAGTTGAGTGTATGTGTGTGTGTGTGTGTGTGTGTGTGTGTGTATAAGAGCGTACTTTTTATTTTCTTATATAAAGGTTTTAAAAATGGTTTTAATGAATGATTTTATAAAAGCTTATATTTTATATATAAAGAAAATAATTTTCCAATTATTATATATGAAGATAATTGGTTGTTAGTTAATGGAATTGAATAAGAATTTAACAAGATAAACTAGAAATGGGTTTAAACCAGAATATGGAATGGTTATTGTGTCAAATAATGGGAACGTTAAAGAAAATGTTTTAAGGAAGTAAACTTAGTTGAGTATAACTTATAAATTAGAATGGACTTAAATAATGTAGTTTAAAAATCAAGTGTAGAAACATTTGAATTATTTCAAAATGATAAAAGGAATAATATATAATATTATACAGTATATTTTGAATGTGATTTTATTTTAAAATAAGAAGTTGGTTGAAAGCTTTAAAGGAAACTATTTTGAATTAAAACCAAAGGTGGTTAAAATTTAAAGTATGGCCTGGTGGGCTAAGAAATATGTATGTATATGTGTGGATATACATAATAACAAAGATAATTTGAAATAAACTCTAAAGTATTGAGTTTTTATTTTTCCTGGAGTGTGATTTAAAACCCAAAGTGAAATAAGTCTTTAAGTAAAAAGTGTATTGATAAAAATTTGAAAATTTGAAGTGGGAATTTAAATTTGAGTGAGGTCAACGAGATTAAATTGAATTTAACTCAGGGAAAGTTAAATAAGTTTGGGTTGAACAACCTGAATTGAAAATTTCAAGACGAAAGTGAGATTTAACTTAAGGAAGTTAAATAGGTTGGTTTTGAAAGAGAGTTATATAAGATCTCAAAACGGGTTTGAGTTCTGGGAATATGTGATGGATACTATTGATGGATGTTTTATATAAATTATATGTTTATTTATTTTGTCACATCCTGCTATCATCCTGTTGTTATTTATGAAACTGTGAATTGAAATATTGGAAATGAATTAAGAAATGGATTGGAATAATATGTATATCCATTGCAGATGTAAATAGAAAATGAAATCTCTTTGAATTTAAGATTTAAATGTTTAAAGGGTAACTTACAAATTTAAATTGTTAAGGATTGGTTTCATGGTTGAAATTGAGTAATAAATTGGATTTCAAAGATTAAAATTGTTTGAAAAGGGTTTGGGTTATTATTTGAACCTGGAAATAAGTTTAGGAAGAAGTAAAGGTAATTTAAAATGGAATTTTGAAATTTGGACTCAGAATTAAATTGTTTAATGATTTAGATTTTTGATTTAAAAATAAAGGTTAATCTGATTTAAGGGATTAAATCAACATTTAAAATTTAACTCGAATTTATATAATTCGAGATGGTTTAAAGTTGAGGTTTGAATTGCATTAGTTCAAATTGAATTTGGTTTGAATTAATTAGAATTGTGATTGATGATGGATAAGTTTAAAATTCAAATGGAAAATTTGAATTGAATTAATTTGAAATGAAATTGAAATTGAATGTGTTCAAATTCAAATGTGAAGTTGATTTGAATTTGGGATGGGTATGGAAGTTAATTTAATTTGAATTGATATTGAGGGTAAAATTCAACTTGAATTGGGATTGAATCAATTCAAAAGGAAGTGGAAATTTAAATGGAATTGATGGGAATGGAGATTGGGAAGTTGAACATTTGGCTCTGAATTATTTTTTTAAAATAAATTATTTTAATGTAAACTTTCTTAAATCTATTTTTCCAAAGCTATTTACCATATACAATCTTTCTTTTTAAAGCCAAACTATTTAATACTTATTTTATAATTATTTTTGTAACTATTTAACTATTTTACAACTATTTTATAAACTGATTACTATTTTTCAACTACTTTATAACTAATTACTATTTTAAAATTATTTTGCAATTATCTAACTATTTTATAACCATTTGTCTATTTTATAACTACTTAACTATCTTACAGCTATTTTACAACTAATAATTATTTTTCAACTACTTATCTATTTTAAACTTTTTAAGCTATTTTCTAAATTTAAGTTGAACAGAGTTCAAACTGTTTTTGATTAAGTATCCATTTAAGGTAAGCATTAAGGTGATAATCCAAATGGAATTGAAGCAATTGTGAATTAAGTAATGGAATCAAAGTAAAGGTGAATAGAAAGAAGATTGATTTAGCTAATAATCAATGAAGATAAATACGTAGGATGTACGTTATTATTCTATTCGCATGGCGATTTGATCCAGATTCGAGCACAGAATTTTGAGATAGTATATCGACCCGAGTTGGGATTTTTCACTCGATTTTCGACGGCGAACCCCGAATATGGATTTTTGGTTGATTTTGGATATTCTCTATCATATTTATGACTATGCAAGGAGAATGACAGGTTTCTGATCAAGAAACCAGATCTGAGTCTGCACTAGGAAGTCGGGTGGACGATACAAGTTCGGAAGTGAAATTGTGTGATCGAGTGAGCGATCGGATTGATATAGCGTACGGATGATATGTGTACATCGTACGGATTTGAATGAAATTGATACTGAATTTTTTTGGATAAGAACTGTAAAATGGTTTTTGAAATGGAAAGTATATTTTGTGAAATATATGATGAAATAAAGTGGAAATTGGATATTTCTATGGTAGAAATTTACTTTATTGAAGTAAGTAATATGGTAAGTGACTTTATAGAGTAATCAAATTTGAATATTTGATTTTGAGTAAAACAAAGTTATATATCTTTGTTATATAAGATAAATCTCCCCTTATTGAATCTATTACCGGAAGGAAAGGGTTTTGAAACGTATTTGAAATATAAAAGGTAATTTTACAAGTATGAAGTGATTCAAAGATTTTCAAGGTTATATATATTTATATATATTTAAAGGATCTTATGAGAATGATTTTAGGAAAAGGTTTTTGGAAGCTATGGATTTGGAAAGGCTTTTGATTTTTGTGGAGAAATCAATTTTGAAAATTTGGAAAGCCTAGTTTGAGAATTATCGATTTGGAATAATCGATTTTGGGGAAAGGAGATTTATATGAGATTCATACCAGGTGTATGATTTGGAAGATACTATATGTGTATAGTATAAAGTGTTTTGAAAATGGCTTTGGAGAAAAAGGCGCTTCCTTGGAATGAACTTCTTAGGAGTACCATAGGTTGGTACTGCCTTGAGCCTTAAAGGGGGAGGCTCTAAAGTGGATCATGTGAGGAAGTCCGGACAAACTGAAGTTTCTGAGGATTATTGGGTAGCGGAAGTCGAGGGCGCTGATGCCTACAGGGGCATTTGGGTTATGCTGTAACGATAGTGTAACTCGATGTCGATGCAATCTACTATGGACCATAACAGAAATCGCGTGGAGGTGAGTGTCAACGGTCTGGGCTTGATTTTGCCGGGATGTCAACGTAACATCGGTAGACTGCGATCTATGGTCGAGTAGAGTGGAGAAGTTTCATTCTTTTGGCAACGAATTTTGAGGGCGCTGATGCCTACAGTTATATGGGTTTTTGCTGTGATAGCAACGTAACCCCAGATGTAGCTGCGATCTATAGCGGGTTCAATGGCGTAATCAAGGGGCGCGGAGTGCCTACAGTTATCTATGGATTTCGCCGGGATGGCAACGTGACCATCGGGTTAAATGCGACCATGGACGGGGGTGATGATTTTCAGAGCGTTCTCACCAAAGATATTTCCTCTATTTTCAAAACTGTTTTCTATATTTTCAATAAAAAAAATTCCAAGTATTTTCGCTGAGTGTTGAAAACGGGTTTACCAGGTACTTATAGATTTTCAGTCTTACGCCTGAGCAACGTATGACAAAATTTCTGTGAAAACGAGGATGGACTTGTTGAAACATCGAGTTATAAAAATCTATTTATAAAAACTATTCCTGGTAATATTATATAGATTTTGAAGTGTTTTAACAAAATGATCAAAGAATGATTTATCTGATTTTAAGTATTGAATAAAATCTGGCTTCGTTTCTTTTCGAGGACGAAAAGATTCAAGGGGGAGAATGTGATAACCCGAATTTTTGGTATCTGATATTTGAATAATTAATTGGTTTTATTCAGTTGAACAAATAAAATTCTGATAAATATCTGGATGTATAAAGTGGATTTGAAACCATAATTAATGTGTAAATGGATATATGCAAAACTTATCATTTCTAAGCAAAATAAAATATGAATAACTATTTTATTATTATGCATACATTTATGATTTGTGAGTAAAACATGGATTAAAAATTCGAAGCAATATCTTGAAAATAAATTTACAACTAGTACGTTTAGATATTTAGTTAGTAATTAGTATATAATTAGGTTTCATATATTTTATTTTCTTAAAAGTTACATGAATATAAGTAAAGAGGATTTAATAAAGGATGATACTTTAAAATAGACATAAGTTGTATATATAACAGTATTATATATAAAGATAATACATATTAATATAAGTACATAAAACATAAGAGATGTTTAAAAATGAGTGTTTAACATTTGTGTGTATATATATATATATATATAGCATGTAAAATAACAAATGTAAGCTAAAGATGATTTGTAATTACAAGTGTGAATTAATCATATCATGTTAAGGACAATTGTAAGCTAAGTAAACAAGCATCATACTTTCATTTATTTTCTTTTATTTTTATAAAATCAAATTAAAGCTACAAATACATCTATACTCTACTCTCTCATTTTCTTTTCTAACTTCAATTTCATAACCAAAAGAAAAAATAAACCAAAGCCTATAAACAACTAAAAACCAGAAAATTACAACTATCTCAAACCTCAACCTGATTCAAGGAGCAACTCATCAAGCAAATCAACAAGCAAGGATCAACTAAGCTTCTAATCAAATTCATATTCAAATTCAAGATCATCGAAGAATAGATCAAATTCAATAAATAAAGATCAGTTCAAATCAAAAATACCAGTTTCAAATTAAGTTGAAAACCCGTTCTCTGTCCATATTTTCACAGGTGAGTAAACGAAGCTTTCAGTCTGTTTAGAATCTTGTGCATGCAGTAATTATTTGGAATAGAGTATGAAAATTGTCTATCATTATTAAACTTAAGGACTTTTGGTTAATTTATAGGTTAATGATAATTAATTCAAAAGTCTATTAATTCGGATAATTAAGGAAGTAATTAAGATAAATGAGTTTTCTTAAAATTAATTCTGGATGGGTTATTACGATTTATTAGTTAGGTAATTTATTGATTATCAATTAAAGATTAATTAATTAAGGGTAGTAAATTTAAGTTAATTAATTTAAGAATAATTAATTACTGAATATGATTAATTAGGGATAATTGATTAAAGATTATTTGTTAAATATAATTAATTAAAAGGATACTTAATTAAGGGAAGTGATTAGGGGATTATTAATTAAGGTGATTAATTAAAGGTAAATTAATGTGAATGGTTAAGGCTAATGAATATATGGGATAATTAAAGGTTAATTACTTAACGTAATTAAAGGGTAATTAATCAAGGATGATTAATTAAGATGGATGATTAAAGAATGATTTATTAGTTGGGTTATGATTAATTAATGTTAAGTAAGTAGGATTAAGGTAATCCAAGTGATTAAAGTTGGTAATTAATTAAATTAGAGATTAATTAAATTAATTAGGAGTTATATATCTAATAAATCTTATTTATGGATGGTTGAAGGATATTGGATGACTTGAATTGATGATATCTCTGATAGGCAATTGAATTGTGTTGTGACATGAATGGATTGAACTGTGATAATATAGATTACCTATCTGAGTTGAATTGTTAGGTGATATGATATCTTGGATATGAATTGTATGGTTTAAAACTTATCAACTTGGATTAGAGATGACATTGAATTCAAAGATACTTGGGTCGGGTATCAGTAAATACCCGAAACCACTTCGATTCTTTACAAATTTGAATTTAAAAGTAAACAGGTTGAAATGAAATAAGTTAAGTATCGTTTATATTTAAACTGGATAACGATTCTTGGATGCTGTTTTGAGATAAATGATTGACTTAAATAAGATTAGAACTTGTAGAAAAGTACGAGTTACCCTGGTAATTCACTTAAGTTTTGTGCATTAGAATTTCATGTTATATGGGTTTACTCACGCTGGTTTCCAGCTTGACCCAAGTGTTACTTTGATGTAATGCTCAGATCAGATCGAGTATTACAGATTTTCAGGTAAGGACGTTCTGGAGCTCAGAAGGCGAGCTGGATGGCAGGAACGTATGGAGTGCATTCAGTTGTGATATACTGTAGTTTATCTAGGACATGTTGATTTTAATTGTCCATTGTTTTGTGTAAATGTTGTAACTCTGATGTATTGATGTAAATTAACTAATACAGTTTCCTTTGTATAACTGCTGTTTTATTTGATATTATATTTTGGTCCGCTGTGAATGTGAGAATCTGTGTTTTGGTGTTTCTGTTTCTTCTTCTTCTTCTATCTCTTTTCTTCTTTTCCCTAACTATATGGAATTTTCGGGATCAAAATTTCCAGGTCGTTACATTAATTATTTAATTAATTATTATTTAATTAAGGTTAGTAATTAATTACTAGTTAAGCAAGATTAAGTAAATTAATCTAATTGGGTTTAATTAAAACTTTAATTAGGAATTAAGTAAATTTAATTAATATTTTAATTAGAGTTAATTAAGATTTAATCAATAATTAAATAATGATTTAATTAGTAATTAAATAAGGTTTAATTATTATTTAATACAGGATTAGTTTAAACTTTATAAGTTATATTTGAGTCAGTTCCTTTTATAAGTAAACTGATTTAAACCAAAGAATCTCTTGTATGTGCCATTAAGTGGACAATGACTATAAATAAGTTATACTAAACTTGGACATCTATTAGCAAAATAAAACACCGATCTACTATAGCTTTAATTGTATTAATTATCTAGACATACTTTTAGCAGAATAAATCCCTGCTTGGAAACAATAGAACTTAATAGATTGTTTAGACATCTATTCAGCAAGACAAATCACCATCCTGCTATTATGCTATTTAAACATGTATTTGCCAATGGTTTATAATATCATGTTATTCCCTGATTTGTTTTATGAATTATTTTTACAATATGATGACGTATGTATATAACTGTTAAGTGATTTGAAGGACAAAATGTAAATATATAGTAACTTGATTTAGTACCATTAAATGTGACAGCCCGTCTCCTCGGTTCTCGAAAATCAACACTAATACATCCACGGTATTCACGTGCCGTAAGTCCAAGTGCCAAGGAGGCGGATTATCAGGGGTGTAAAATAATAATAAAGATAGAAGATAACACAGTAATACAATCTCACATTGCATTCAATATTTTAATTACACATAAAGGTCACTCCAAATGATCCACCAGAGTCAAATACTAATCCAGCTGGGATAGTTATAACTGCCTATCCTTACATATGCTGGTAAATGCTATAACACATAACACAACAGAATATAGGTATGTATCTAATAGGGTACTTCAGCTTCATAGCTCCAAAAAGACTTCTCTAAAATTCTCACAAACATGCTCCAAAAAACTCCTAAAGTATCCTGACTACACGAAGGGAAAAACAAAGTCCGGGTTAGTCATGAGACTGGTGTAAGAACTCAAAATATGATGTTTTGAAAATGAACGGGTATCTCATAAAACCACGCCGCACATAAACACGGAATGAGTTTTTACCTTATGATAACTAAAACTTTTTATTAGGTAAAATTAAGGGATATTATTTTTAATGGCATTTATGAAAAACATTTCCAAATAAACTTATTAATCTTAGCCGAAATAGTTACGTTGATTAAATTCCAGCATACTAGCCACAAAGTGGGTTCTACAATTCAACTGGTAAAGGCACTTATTGGAGAGTGGATTTCCATACAAATGACTGGGTGAAGGGACTACCATCCGATGGGTACACTCTAAATGGATGTTCCGAGGACCAACACCAAGGATCCTCTGCCAACCCAAGACCGGCCTATCTCTGTAACTGGATAATACTGAATATATCGTCTCCCGGTCATTACCATCCTTTATTCAAGATGTCTCTTAGCATACTTTCCAAAATGATTAGATACCCGAATGTTATATTAGGTAAAAATCTATCTAGAAAGAGATGATCATACCCTAATGGTTGCAAACCATATAGCCTTGCCGCATCTAACCATGTTTCGGTCATTTTCCGGTTATGAGCCTTAAGGTAGTGAATACCTTTTCCACACAGCACATCTTCTTTCGCTTTAAATGCCACATTTCCATTCCACATTCACAATACTGATTTCTACAAACATATAAGTTCCTGAGGTCGAATGTCTCGAGAAAGGGTGTTTAGCTAAGAGAAGGTGCCTTCTCCGCCATTGATTGATATGCATTATATAGAGACCACTCAATGTGATTTAGAATGCAAGGTCATACATTCTTTTATACAAGTTCGTTCTGGGACTGAACGAAACCGCCTACCACATCTTGTTTTAGGAATCACCCCTAGGATCAGTAGCGAATAATCCTTGCATTGGATGTTTCATAACAAAGAAACCACTGTTACTATATGTGTATTGGGAGTTTATCCCTAAATGATCAACAAGCAGTTATTCACTATAGAAATCCTAATATCAATGTCTTCAACATATTTTACTTAAAAACATAAATTGGTTCGAAGTGGTTTTCGGATAGTAATCACCCAAATCCGACCCCGATTCCTTCATAATCCAATCATCGAAAAAAAATGATGCTTTTGGATTCGTTCATTTCTCTTTATCAAACATATCTTCAAGAGATATGTATCTTTAAAATCTTCTTCTTTAAATTCAGAATCATTTAAACGCTCTTTTGAATATTTATCAAATCATTTTTCAAGAGTATCTTTTGAGAAAATAGGATTGTAGAAATCACTCTACTTTTATTTACTATAAACTTCCGTATTCACAAAGTGCCATGGGCGGGATTATGGTGAGATCACCTTTTAAATTCCACGAATAGGACAAGTCCCGTCTTCCTATTTTAATAATGAGTATAAGAAGATTATTTCTATAAAATCCAAGTTGAGCATCCGGGCTTTCCCTTCAATCTGTTCCACCCCTTACCTAAAAGAGAAAACCGAGGCCAGGAAAGTTCAGGACACTTGTTGCTCCATCCTTAATCTTAGTTACACATCTCGTTTTCACTTCTAGATCTCACAGCCTGAATGTACTAGTCGTTTCCGCATACTCATTTTCCCCTTTTAAATCGCTTAATTATTTGTTTAACCACCTTCGAATTAATTTTAGTTGTTTAAATTTCTTTAAAAATACTTTATTTTTTTACTTAAAAACATTTACAAAGGATTTGGGAAAAAATTATTAAGCTTCAACCTTTATTTCAAAAGTTATAGAAAAGCATTGCGAAAAGGTGTTGCACAAAGTGTTACAAAAGTACTTTAAAAGCTATATTCTTCAAAATGACTTTTATACCATTTAAAAATTCATTTTTTTTAACTTAAATCACTTTTAAAATGTTTTAAAAGAATTTAAAATTTATTTCATATTTTTAAAATATTTAAAATATCAATTTTAAACTTTGGTCACTTTACCGCAAAAACTTGATTTTTCTAGAATTTTTTTTGGATATATTTATAATCTACTTAATGAAATCCTGATTTTCTTTCTTTGATTGAAAGATATGGAAATAATAGTTCAAAAAATTCATATCTTGAAGAATTTCAAGCTAAATTCTACTCCGTATACTTATTTAAACTTTTTGGCTTAAAATTGCGAACTGCCGTTGCACAACATGCCTAGTTTTGACATCTTTCATGTTTTTCATTCAAACTTTTCTAAAACAAGTTTATATGTTTACAAAATATTTCTAAACCATTTTTAATCATTTTAAAAGGTATTAAATGATTCCAAATATCATTTCAACTTATTTTGAAAAGTGTTTTCCATGTGAATCAGTGTCGTGTATATCGTGACTTGTTTAAATATTTTCATGCAATAAACAACATATGTAAATCAATATCATAACCTAAAATCAAAAAAATACTTATCAAAACATAAAAATCAAATATATACATACAAATTAGGAGTTCTCACCTTAGTTCCAAATGAACTAACTTTAACACGTTCCTAACTTGCCAACGACCGTCGAATGCTCACAAACGCTCGCTTTAATGTCTTCCAAGTGGCTTAGCTTGCTTGTGGAAGGCCTAGGTAGGTTCGGCCATGCTTTTTATGGGTAGAGGGGCTTGGATTTGGTGTGGTGGGTGTGGGCCATCACTTAAAGAGGGGGAGAGAGGAAGTTTGAGTGGTTTTTTTTGGAGTTTTGATGATTATTTCTCTTTGTTTTATTTTTGGAATATTTTTGCATTATTTAATTATGGAAAGAACCATTAGAGAGTGGAAGAAAAGCTTGGAAAATGAAGAAGAAAGGCGTGATATGAGAGAAAGTGGGTGTGTAATTATAGAAAAAACTTTGGATTAAAATATTATATTTGCAAAAGACCGAAATACACTTTAATTATTTTTAAAGTAATCTTACTTTTCAACACTTAACTTCATGTTTCACATCATAAATTTTAGTCACTTTTACTTAAGAATTAAGTAAAGAATATGATGATTTTATTTACTTTTGAAATGACATGTTTTGTCTTTATTAGTTTACTTTTTCTAATTATATTCTAGAATTTCCTAATTGTGTTTTAGCAAAAATAAACATAATTAGCAACTTAATTAATACTTACTACATTTATATAGGTGTATATGTATATTAAAACAAGGGTGCAACAACGTTGCGACAACTTTAAATCGAAAAAATGTTGATTTTGACAAAATGTTCTATAGTCATATTTTGACGTTTTAGTTTAACTATTTATTTATGTAAACCAAATTTAAAAATCAATTTATGTAATGTTATTTAAAAATATAAATACTCATAAAAAAATTAAAACAATTTAATAAACCATTTAAACTTACTTTCCTGAAATTAAGATTATGTTGGTTTTGTCTATATAAGTAAATGTTACTATTTTTATATATTTTTCTATTTTCAAATCCTATCTAATAGTGTTTAAATCATAAAAAATTATATTTTATATTTAAAATCACTTTAAATGTTATATTTTAGAGTGATTAAATTTTGGGTCGTTGCAACTGTGATCACTAAGCTTCCTTTCAAGTTGTAACATTATGGTTTTTTATAGTGGCTTCAATTCTGTATCAATTTAAGTTGAAGTGCCTTGAATGTTTTTGGATATTTATAAAGATTTTTATAGATGATTTTGGATATTCACAAAGATTTTTATAAATGATTTCGGAGATTATAAAAGAGTTTATAGTTGATTTAGAATCTAAGCAAATGAGATTCATAAATGGAAATGATTTATTAAAAGAATTTATTAAAGAAAATTATAAAAGGAATTTGAGATGGGGTTTCCCGTAACTAACCTTCTTAATTATGGTGGTGTGGAACTTCCGTTCCATGCTTAACACCGAGGGAATAGTGTTTAGGGTAATTTTTATCTCTAATCTAAATAACATTTGTTTGATCCTTTTAAAGTGAGCTTGAAATTAGAAATATCTCATATTGTTTTGTAAATGTGCTTAATCCAGTGGGGTAAGTATATGAATATCCAATAAATATTCTAAAATGAGATTTACTAAATGAAACATTTATTTAAATGAGCTAGTTGATTCTATGGGTAGTTAAACCTCTGAATTGTTGTTGTTTGTGTATTTGATAGCTAAATTACCAACTATCAAATCTTGGCCTGATTTAACTTAGGAAGTATGGTGTATTTTTGAGTTCCCCGATTATGACTCGAGTACTTGATGCATACTTTCAAAAGAACTGAAATTGAGTTAGCCGTAAATTATCACTTAGTTTGGAGACATCGGTTTCGTGTATGGATGATTTATCCGAATTATTCCTCCTGAAGCTAATAATGTTCATGATAGATCGTTATGAAATATGTTATGGCACCATACTATTCCTCCTGAGGGTGATTCCAAAATGGAAGATAGTGATTGAAGAATGTTTGTTCGATGAAACAACTTGTATGGATGAATACCGGCATTGCATTTCGACCAGGAGGGCAGTGTTAGCAATCCAAGATGGTCTGCTATAAGGAAAAAGACATTTGTTGCCTCTTAAAACCTCACTCCCCAGAAATGGGAAAAATAGGGTAGATGCAGCAAGCTATGTGGGTCGCTCCCATTAGAGTATGATCATCCCAATATCTAGTGTCGATATCTCTATGTATGCTACATGGCCCATTTTAGGTTAACGATCTCAACCAAGGGGTGACCATATTTGGTGCTATCCAGTAAGGGGTAGGCCGCACCTGTGTTGGCAGAGGTCGAAAGGTTTTCGATCTTTCTGTACATTTTATTCAGAGGTGCATTGATTTTTGAAAAGTGGTCCCTTACCTTTCCATTTGTTAGAAATCCATTCTCCAATAAGCTCCTTCAGTTTTGATTGTATATCTACTATTGCCTTCATGTACACACATCACAGCTACTTGATATATTTACTTTAAACCCTTAGACATTATTATAATATCACTGATTTTATAATAGAAATGTTTTGGTTATCGTAAGGTAAAAACCCATCTATGTTTATATATGGTAAGGTCTTATGAGATATCTTTGATCTCAAAGGGTTTTACAAGTTAAATAAATAAAATTCCTTATGATTTGAGTTTCTCATGCCGGTTTTGCAAAACAGGCCCGGATGTTGTTTTCTTATAATGCTCAAGTTATGCCGAGCATATTTTTCAGATTAGCTTTAGATGCATTGGATATCAGGAGACGAGCTACAAGCGAAGACGTATCTACGTGTTTCTTTATGTTCTACTGTAGGGTTTTGTTGTACTTATTAGAAATTGTAATGATAAGCATTATAAATATACAAATATTCTTTTGTAAAGATCGTTGTCATATTATATATTATTCATTGCGATGTGAGATTCTATGTTGTTTAGTTTCTTCTTATCTTCTTTCTTCTTAAGTCCTCTAACCATCTGTCTTTCCAGCACTTGGTAGTTCAGCACGTGAATACCATATATGTATTAGTACCTGCTTCTGAGGGTCGAAAGGGCGAATTGTTACAGTTGGCATCGAGGGTGGGTTGAGTGAACACTTATGCCTTGGTGGGATAAACACATTATAGATAGAGTCAGTAGTTCCCTAGAGTGAGTTGAGTGTATTATAAGTATGAGCTCGTATTTGCTAGTACTATAAAATATTTTTATTGTGTGGGTTATTCTATTGAGTGGCATATGAATTCTTGTCGACGCGCCTGATCAACGTTGCCAATAAAGGTTCCTACACACTTAAATAAGAAAAGCAGACACAGCATAGTCTTAAAATGGGTAAATTACTTAGGGTTATATTTCTTATATAAAGGAAAACTACAAAATTTATATAGGCATTTGTGGGTGGGTGTTGGTTGGAGGAATGAAGATATTCATTTAATATAATGTATGGATGATATCTTTCTCAAATATAAGTCCTGCCTGGAAGTGTACCCTGAGGATATTTTATTATGGGTAGGTGTAAAGATATGGACACTAAAAGAAGATTGGAAAAGGGGAATGGCAGTACTTTGATCACCGAGGATCGAGACCCAACTGTTAGAAGGATAGGATCATTAGAAGAAGTAGCACCTATGCAACCCTATGTCGACTTTGCATCATTGTGCAGAAGTTCTTTTAATTCGGAAGGAAAGCTTTTTAAGGTCACGAAATCCTTTGTAGAAGTCCAGGCATGGCTTCTTCTTGTGAGAAGATTTTTAAAGGATTGGATATTTCAGATGAGCAGAATCGCTCCTTAGCCTCTTGGCAGTGACAAGATGGAGCGGCAGCATGGTGGGACTCCGTTATAGAAAATGTTCTAAAAGAAGATTTTTCTTGGGCCGGATTTAAGGAAGTATTTGAAGACAAGTTCATAACTTAAGTAGAAAAGTCATATTTACATAGGAATTTCTTATGTCTTATGAAAGCAGATGGGTCTATATTGAAATATGAGATCAGGTCCAATGAGTTGTCAAGTTTTGGATTAGAACTCATTAATATACCCCTCAAAAAGAATGTGAAGTTTGTGATGGGAATGAGGGAGGAGTTTCAACAGAAAATGACTACTCACATAAAAGGATCTTTTGTAGATTTAGTATATATGGATTTAGGGTATGAAGCTCTTACGGAAAGGAAGACGACAACAACACCTAACAACGTCAACCTGAACAAAAAATGTGGAAAGGAAAATTGGAAGGAGGAGATTAAGAGAATAAGTTCAAATATTATAAGTGCAATGTTTGTAAGCAGAAGGGCCACATTTCCAAGTTCTATAAGGATTTCGAAGCATAGAATCAACAAATAGGGCCTATTTCTTCAATGGACCAAAGGATACCCTGCTTTAATTTCCACCAACTCGGACATGTGGAAAGGGATTGTATGCTTGTGCAAAAAGATTATCAAGCAAAGGTTTATGCTATTGAGAATGCACCCTCAACTTCAGGGAAAGTGAAGGGGAAAGGGGTTCTGGAAGGTATATTAGTCGTAAATGGTATTTTGGTTCAAGTTTTGTTTGATGCTGGAGCTTCCATAACTTTATTCTAAAGAATTGGTTGATAGATTAGGACTTACCCTAAAATTTGTAGGAACCCTTATTTGTGTGTCTAACCCCGTGGATGATATAACCAATCTATGCATGGTTCAGGAAGATGAATGAGTTACATACCTTACCCACCACTTTTAGTGTGACATGTTCGTCATGGATTTCAAAGGTTTCGACATTTTTCTTGGTATGGATTTTCTAGCAATGAATGATGCTGTTTGCGCCAAAATTGGTCACAAACACCCAATACCGTGAAAGCACCAGTGTATGAATATAAATTAGTGATATTCAAACACAAACAACAAATCTCAACAAATAATAGACAGCAATCCAAAAATAAAGAACAGAGACACCAGTTTTATAGTGGTTCGGCTATCTCCGGCCTACGTCCACTCCAATTTTTTTTTTTATTGATTATCCTTGAAGATTACAAGTGATTACCACCGTTGTAGTGACCAAATCTGAAGAAAATTGCAGTAATGATGCTATGGTATAATTTTAGCAGCGTCTGGGCTTGCCTTTCCTCTCCAAATTTTCCGACCCCTTTTCTGAATGACCAGGGGCTCTATTTATAGGTGTGGAAGGCCGAAATCCCGCCTAAAACCTGGGGAGACTGCTTGGCACGTGAGGGGGGCCCACAGACCCGTGTTCTCGGAATCCGTGCCCAGTTTGGGATCGATTCGAAGTGACATTCGAATCGATCAAGAATCCATCCAATTGAGCTGAAATTTGGTGTGAACATTCTTCAACATGTATGTAAGCTCCTGTAAAAATTTCATTGCATTTGGATCAACGGTTTGGAAGATATGATCGATCCAAGTTCAAGAATCCGTGCGTCCTGAATGGTTCGAACCCATGCTTCGAAACCATCTACTTCGAAACCATCCTCTTCGAATCCATAGGGCCGACTCCTTCGAATCCATACCCTTCGAACCCATGCTGTTCGAATCCATGCTTTCTGAAGCCGCCTCCTTCGAGTCCATATCCTACGAGTCCATCCTCTTCGAATCCATCCCTTTCGAATCCTCGTCCTTCGAATCCAGGTCCCTTGCTTCGTATCCATCATCTTCGAATCCATGTCCTCTTCGAATCCATCCCCTTCTTCGAATCCATGTCCACTTCGAATCCATCTCCTTCTTCGAATCCATGTCTACTTCGACTCCATCTCCTTCTTCGAATCCATGTCTACTTCGACTCCATCTCCTTCTTCGAATCCATGTCTACTTCGACTCCGTCTCCTTCTTCGAATCCATGCCCACTTCGAATCCATCTCCATTGCATTGAAGCTACTCCTTTCGAACCCATCATGTTCCCATCGATTCGAAGCGTCATCGATGCGAACCTCCTGGGTTCGAACCTGATGGGTTCGAACCTGATAGGTTCGAACCTGATGGGTTCGAACTACGTACTATTCCTACTTTGAATCCGTCATATTTCCTTCATACGAACTCCGATTAACCTGAAATTCGAAACATAGCCTTTCATAGTCCTTATCATCATTTCCAATCAATTTCGTCCCGATCGGAGTTCAACAAAATTTTGACGATATCCATTGTAGCCTTATCTCCAGTCCTGATATCCATAATTCCTTGCCAATTTGTTGATATTCCAGTTTTGACCAAAAAATGGGATAACATTTTGCCCCCCAAAACATGCCTTGTGATAACAAGGCGTGTTTTGAATAATTACGAATCCAATATCCGAAGTCCACAGCCATATTGCCAGAGTATATCGTCCTTGACTGCTTCGAGTCGATGTCCAATTCCATATCCAATAGCCAAAGCCTTAGCCAATTCCGTATCCATTCGAACTCGACAACCAAGTTCCAATCCATCCTTATCCAATAGCCAATAACCGGAGCCAGGACCTCTCCGGGTCGATATCCAAATCCATAACCTCTCTGGGTTCCTGTCAAGCGTGATCCACATCCGACGACCGTGGTCCAGTGTCCCTGGACGTTGAGTTAACCTCTCCGGGTTCTTGCCAAGCGCAATCCATACTTGACGACCTTGGTCCAGTGTCCCTGGACGTTGAGCCAACCTCTCCGGGTTCTTGCCAAGCGCAATCCATACTTGACGACCTTGGTCCAGTGTCCCTGGACGTTGTAAAATGCCATGGCTTAAGTCCTAAGCCGAATCCTGATCTCTCCGGACCCTTGCCGAGCATAGTCCATACTCGACGACCTGAAAATAATAAATGATAATAGAGGGCCTAAGTCCTAGGCCGAATCCTGGTCACTCCGGACCCTTGCCAAGCATTGTCCATACTTGACGACCTGAATGAGTCAATCTACCTTGTTTGGGTAAAGTGACTCATCCCTTGCCAGGCATAATCCATACCCGACGACCATTTACCAAAAACCAGATAAAAGTCCAACCAAAATTTATTCCAAAGTCCAAATCCGAAATTCAAATTCGAAATCCAAATCCAAAATCCAAATCCAAATACAAAATTCAAATCCAAACCAGAAAACCAGAAATCCAAACCAGCATCCAAAACCAAAAACAATCATCCAAAGGAAAATCCAAATAAAAAAGCAAGAAAAACCAGGAGCTCAATCCAAGCTCCAAAACCAAATCCAAAAAAGAAAAGCAATGTCCAATCTAAAAAGCAAGAAATAAATTTCAGAAACCATAGCATCCCGGTTTATCATCATTCAGAGCATGCCTAGGGGCTATCTCCGTCCCCGTACATGTGTAAATGACTTTACCGTTTGCTAGTAGCTTGCTACTTATTCCATATTATCCTGGTCAATGGATGATCAATCGACGATCATCCCTGGGCCTCCCATCATCACGGCGTGAAGTGGTCGGTGGTTGCTCCTGCTCCACCGTTGCATCCCGAGTTCCAACGTATTGCTGTAACTGTCCATTCCTTACATGCTCCTCGATTATGTCCTTTAGGTGCCTACAGCTGTTGGTATCGTGTCCATCCAGATCATGGAAGAGACAGTGCCTTCCTGATGTCCTTTCCCGCTCTGTTGGTTCCCTCCTAGCCGGCCTTCGGTAGGGAAGGCGATTCCGAGTTTCCAGGTATATCCGCTCCAGCGTCTCGTTCAATCCTGTGTATGTGGAAAACTTTGGATCCTTCCATCGCTTCCTAGCGTTTCCAGAGTCGTCATCTAACTTCCTTTTCCCTTTATCCTTATCCAAACCATTTTTGGATACCGCTCCAACCTCGATTGCATTAGCCTTCTTCACCTTTAAATCCGTACTTGCATCTTCTTGCCGAAGGAACCTTTCTGCCTCATGAAAGAATTCGTCGAGATTTTGCGGGGGATCTCGTATCAGAGATACCTTGAAATCCGAATTCTCCTTGACTCCTGATACTGCTGCCATTAAAACCATTGATGGATCAGGCCGATCCACCGAAGCGACTGCCGCACTGAATCGAGTTAGAAAAGCTCTAAGCGATTCGTCCATCCTTTGCTTCACCGATGTTAAAGTCATTACGTTCTTCGGCCTCTTGACGTGAACCCGGAACTGTCCCAGAAACTTTTCCACTAATTCCTTCCAAGTCCTGATAGATCCTTCTTCCAGCTGCCTAAACCACATTGCAGCTAAGTCCTTCAAATACAAAGGGAAACATCGGGCCATCACTTCCTCCGATGCCCCCAGCACCTCCATGTGTCTGGTGTACCTCATTAAGTGATCTGTTGGATCCGTCTTACCATCATATACCTCCACGCTAGGTAGCTTGAACTTAGGTGGGTTCCGAGCCATCCTTATCTCCCGAACGAATGGACTTCTATTCACTCCTTCCAAATCTCCGTTTGTCAAACCACCTCGCACAGTCTTCCTAATCATTTCTACTAATCCTGTATTATCTGGTAGGGGTTGCCCCCCATGCCCCCGAGGGAATTCTGGTACATATTCCTCATGTGGCTCACTAGCGGCAATGTTAGCCCTAGCTTGCTGAATTCCTTCCAAAGGTTCTCCTGCATTGAATCCTGTGGGCCTGCCCCCAAGCCCTTGTTGATTGCCTTCTAGCTCCGTATCCTGTCCTTCATTGGGTTCCACAACCCTAGCTCCTTGTCCTACATCCGCAGTTGCTGTAGCCGTTCCTAAGTTCTGCATCCCTGTAGCTCTCATTTGTTCCAAGAAAGTTTGCATCATTTCCTGTTGACTTTTCAACAATCTCTCCTGCAAAGAATTGGCCATAGCTTCCATTTCATCCCGAGTTATGTAGACCGAAGCCTGTCCTTCCTCACCTCCGGAGGATGCTTGTTGACTTCCTCCTTGTTGGCTTCTCTCAGCCCTTAGCCTTCTGCTATTCTGCCTAGTCATTGTCTTCCAAATCCGAATTCCTCAAACTCTTCAAATCCGATGTAGCGGGTGCTAGTTGTTCTCAGTGAAAGCACCAAAATGTTTGCGCCAAAATTGGTCACAAACACCCAATACCGTGAAAGCACCAGTGTATGAATATAAATTAGTGATATTCAAACACAAACAACAAATCTCAACAAATAATAGACAACAATCCAAAAATAAAGAACAGAGACACCAGTTTTATAGTGGTTCGGCTATCTCCGGCCTACGTCCACTCCAATTTTTTTTTTTATTGATTATCCTTGAAGATTACAAGTGATTACCACCGTTGTAGTGACCAAATCTGAAGAAAATTGCAGTAATGATGCTATGGTATAATTTTAGCAGCGTCTGGGCTTGCCTTTCCTCTCCAAATTTTCCGACCCCTTTTCTGAATGACCAGGGGCTCTATTTATAGGTGTGGAAGGCCGAAATCCCGCCTAAAACCTGGGGAGACTGCTTGGCACGTGAGGGGGCCCACAGGCCCGTGTTCTCGGAATCCGTGCCCAGTTTGGGATCGATTCGAAGTGACGTTCGAATCGATCAAGAATCCATCCAATTGAGCTGAAATTTGGTGTGAACATTCTTCAACATGTATGTAAGCTCCTGTAAAAATTTCATTGCATTTGGGTCAACGGTTTGAAAGATATGATCGATCCAAGTTCAAGAATCCATGCGTCCTGAATGGTTCGAACCCATGCTTCGAAACCATCTACTTCGAAACCATCCTCTTCGAATCCATAGGGCCGACTCCTTCGAATCCATACCCTTCGAACCCATGCTGTTCGAATCCATGCTTTCTGAAGCCGCCTCCTTCGAGTCCATATCCTACGAGTCCATCCTCTTCGAATCCATCCCTTTCGAATCCTCGTCCTTCGAATCCATGTCCCTTGCTTCGTATCCATCATCTTCGAATCCATGTCCTCTTCGAATCCATCCCCTTCTTCGAATCCATGTCCACTTCGAATCCATCTCCTTCTTCGAATCCATGTCTACTTCGACTCCATCTCCTTCTTCGAATCCATGTCTACTTCGACTCCATCTCCTTCTTCGAATCCATGTCTACTTCGACTCCGTCTCCTTCTTCGAATCCATGCCCACTTCGAATCCATCTCCATTGCATTGAAGCTACTCCTTTCGAACCCATCATGTTCCCATCGATTCGAAGCGTCATCGATGCAAACCTCCTGGGTTCGAACCTGATGGGTTCGAACCTGATGGGTTCGAACTACGTACTATTCCTACTTTGAATCCGTCATATTTCCTTCATACGAACTCCGATTAACCTGAAATTCGAAACATAGCCTTTCATAGTCCTTATCATCATTTCCAATCAATTTCGTCCCGATCGGAGTTCAACAAAATTTTGACGATATCCATTGTAGCCTTATCTCCAGTCCTGATATCCATAATTCCTTGCCAATTTTTTGATATTCCAGTTTTGACCAAAAAATGGGATAACAGATGCTATCCTAGATTGCTTCTGAAGGACGGTATCTTTAAAAACTAAGTTAAGGAATTTTATTAAGGTATTGTGTATGGAGCCGAGCAAGTTAATGGATAGTTTTCTTTATGCAGTGGATCCACCTTGGGAAAAGTTTAAATCATTAATAGTTGTTAAAGAATTCCCCAATGTCTTTGAAGAAGTAAATAGTCTCCCCCACTTCGTGAGATTGAGTTCAGTATTTACTTGAACCCTGGATGGAAACCTTTTAAGCAGCCTAAGCGTAAGATGGCTCCGATGGAAAGAAGGGATTTCATGAGTCAGATAGAGGAATTATAGATTAGGACTTACCCCAAAATTTATAGAAACCCTTATTTGTGTGTCTAACCCTGTGGGTGGTATAACTAATCTATGCATGGTTCGGGAAGATGAACGGGTTACATACCTAACCCGCAACTTTTAGTGTGACATGTTCGTCATGGAATTTGAAGGTTTTGACATTTTGCTTGGTATGGACTTTCTAGCAAAGAATGATGCTATTCTAGAATATTTCAGAAGGATGGTATCTTTAAAAATTAAGTTAAGGAATTTTATTAAGGTATTGTGTGTGGAGCCGAGCAAGTTAATGGATAGTTTTCTTTATGCAGTGGATTCACCTCGGGAAAAGTTGGAGTCATTATTATTTGTTAAAGAATTCCCCAACATCTTTAAAGATGTAAATAATCTCCCCCACTTCATGAGATTGAGCTCAGTGTTTACTTGAACCCTGGATGGAAAAAATTTATCCAGCCTAAGCGTAAGATGGCTCCGATGGAAAGAAGGGAGTTAATGAGTTGGATAGAGGAATTGTTGAGCAAGGACATGATTAGGCCGAGTCACACGGATTAGGGAGCAGCTATGGGTTTCGTTGCTAGGTCAGATGGTTCACCAAAGCTTTATGTGGACTATAGTGAATTTAATAATAAGATGTATAAGAATGGGTAATCTTAACCAGCATAGATGACATATTCAAACAACAACAGAGTGCTAAGGTATTCTCGCATATGGATTTGGATATGGGATTTCACCAACTAAGGATATCAGGATATGATTCACCCATAATAGCTTTTAAAGGACCAAAGGGTTTCTTTGAGTGGTTGATTGTGCCTTATAGGCTAACCAACGCACCCACTCATTTTGAAGTTGTCATGGATCGAGTTTTTAGAGATATGTTCAATAAATTTGTGTTGGTATCAAAGGATGGGATCCTTAGTTATTCTAAACCGAGAGGGAGCACAAGCGCCACTTAGAATCCGTATTGGAAGAATTAAGGAGGTTTGACTTAAAGGCTAAATTTTATAAGTGCCATTTTTGGTAATCTGAAGTAAGACTCCTTAGACATGTAGTTTTGGAGGATAGTAGGCTTGCCCCGAGTCATTGTTAGTTGAGTAGATTACATGTGTTATATGGTGCATATACTGTTGTTACGAATGCTTAGCATATGCTTTTGTATGAGTTTATGATATGAATATATGCCTTTGTATTAGTTTAAGTTAGCTTCTGGTATGCTAATTTCAGGGACTAAATTTTTTTAAGGGGAAAGAATGTAATGACCCAAAATTTAATCAATTTAAATATAGATATTTAATATATTATTAAATAATATATATGGATTTTAAAATTCAAAGAACCCTATTTAATTTATAAGCAGCAATGGTGAAAAGATTTTTAAATTTTGTTTACAAAAATAAACAGCTCAAAGGAAATTAGAAAATGTGATCGAAATACTTTTTGAAAATTCCTAATTTTTCACCATTTAAAAGTTGTTTAAATTACATAAACACTTTAGTTAATATTTGCACTTTTTAAATAACTTAAGTATGGATTAGGAAATTAATTAAGGGTAAATACCATAAGTGTGCTTATGTAAGATGATGTGACCAATTTTAAGTTAAAAATAAAATTTAAATAAAGTAAAATACGAAACATCATTTCATTTCTTATCCATAGAACATAATTGTGTAAAACATGTTGGTTAAAAGCACTTACCCTTGCCTTGGATGTGTAAAGCATGATGGAGGAATAAAGATGATGATGTGGCATCATTCTAATGGAGGGCAAGTGTACTTAGGGATAGAAAGGTAATTTCATTCCATTATTTTCAATAAAAAAATCTTCTTTTTTCCTCTCTCCTTCATTCTCACTTTTCAAAAACTTTTCAAAAAGTTATTTCCTTTTAAAATCTTGAAAAATATCTTTAATGACTTCCTTCAAAATTCTAAAACTTAAAATCGTCTCCTTTTTGTTTTAAAAACTTTTAAATTTTCTTTAAAACATTTCCTTTCTTCCTCCTTTGCCCCCTCTTAGCCAAAACAAGTCCATAACCACACCCCTCCATATTGATCGAGCCTACTTTCATTTTGTTCAAGACCAATGGTTCCTAGGTTGAGCCTATTAGTTTGTTAAGGTTGAAAATACCACTTTTGCCAAAAGATTTTTAAATTCTAGGTTTATTTCAAAGTTAGAAAAGATTTGGTTGATTTTGGTGAGCAGAATATTTTATAATTTGAAAGATTTTACCTTTATGACTTGAAATGTTTATGTACGAAATGTGTTGCTAGTTTGATTGTTATTCCATGTCTATTGGTTGTATATTTGTAGTATTAGTTGTGGTTTGAACTAGACTTGTTAAATGTTGTCTAAAATTAGTTTTAGTGTTAAACTTGTTGCCTTGTTTGTGTATGTGATGCTTTATGTAAATTGGGATATGTGAACTTGGTTGTTTCGATATGAGTTAGGAAAGTTAGTATCTTTATATGCGAAATAAGATTGAAGATAACTTGGAAATGATCAAAGTTGTTTATTTGTTTTCAAGTTATCAAAAGATTAAAACTTTATTTAGTTTTCAAAATAAAAAATTAATATATGTTTTCAAGAGAAGTAAAGTTAAGAGTGATGTTAGAAGTGAGGTTTGGAGTTAGATCTAAACAAAATCTAACTTTAACGAGTTGCATTCACAGCGACAGTCGCTATGAATGCAGTTCAAGAAAAGTTAGAGTTTAGATTTTAAAAATTATTCTTTATGAAAATCCTTTAAAAATGTCAATTAAGATCAAAATTTAATTACTTTGGTAATTAAATAAGAGTTTTATAATTAATTAATTAATTAAGATAATTATTAATTAATTATAATTAAGTTAGTTAATTAGGGTATAATTAGGGATTAAGTATTAATGTTAATTAATTAATTAATTAAGGAAGTTTAATGAATGACTAATTAAGATAGAACTAATTAAGAAATAATTTTGATAATTAAGTTTAATTATTTAATTAATTTTTATTCAATCAGGGTTAGTTAATAATTAATTACTAGTTAGGCATGAATAAATAATTTAATCTAGTTAGATCTAATTAAGGCTGTAATTAGGAATTAATTAAATTTTAATTAAGATTTTAGTTAGAGTTAATCTAGATTTAATTAGTAATTGAATAAAGATTAAATTATTATTTAATAAAGGTTTGGTTTTAAAATTTGTAAATTATTTTTGAGTCGGTTTTTGTATAAGTAGACTGATTTAAACCAAGGGGTCTCTTGTCTATGCCATTAAGTAGACAATGACTATGAATAAGTTATACTTGACTTGGACATCTATTAGAAGAACAAAACACCGTTCTGCTGTAGCTTTAATTGAATTGATTATCTGGATATCCTTTTAGTAGAATAAATCCCCGCTCGGCTATAACTGAAATTAACAAATTGTTTGGACATCTATTTAGCAGAACAAATCACCATCCCACTATTATGTTATTTGGATATTTATTTGCTAGTTGGTTTATATTGTCATGTTTCCCTGATTTGTTTTACATATATACGATGACTTATGTAAATTACTGTTAAGTGACTTAAAGGACAAAATTTAAATAAATAGTAACTTGATTTATTACCATTGTGGTTACTAAGCCTCCTTTCAAATTGTAACATTATGTTTATTTAAAGTGACTTAAATTCTATATCAATTTAAGCTAAAGTGTTTTGAATGTTTTTGGAGATTTATAAAGAGTTTTGTAAATGACTTTGGATATTCATGAAGTGTTTTATAAATGATTTTGGAGATTATAAAAGAGTTTATAAATGATTTTGAATTTAACTAAAGAGATTTCATAAATGGAAATGATTTATTAAAAGGATTTACTAAAGAAATTTATAAAAGGAATTTTAGAAGGGGTTTTCCTTAACTGCCTTCTTAATTATGGTGGTGTGGAACTTCCGTTCCATGCTTAAAACTAAAGGAATACTATTTGGAGTTGTTCTTGTCTCTAATTTAAATAGCATTTGTTTGATCCCTTTAATACGATTTTGAAATGATAAATCTTTCACAATGTTTTGTAAATATATGCTTACGTTAATGGGATATGTATATGAATACATAGTAAACATTCTAATAAGTGATTTAATAAAGAAAGATTTATTTAAATGAGGCTTAGTGGATGCTATGGGTAGTTAAACCTTTGAATTATTGTTGTTTGTGTATTTGATAGTTAATAATTTACTGCCAAACCTTGAATCGATTTAATTCAGGAAGTATGTTGTGTATTTTCGAGTTCCCCAATAAGGAATCGTGTACTTAATGCATACTTCCAAAAGAACTAGAATGAGTTAGCTAGAAATTACTGCTTAATTTTGGAGACGTCGGTTTCAGATAAGGTCGATTTATTCGAACTACTCCAAACTAATAACGGTCGTGATAGATCGTTATGAAGTATGCTATGGTGCCGTAGTATTCTTCTGAGGGTGATTCCACAATGGAAGATAGGAAAATGTTTGTTCGATCCCAGAACAACTTGTATGGACCAATGTTGGCATTGCACTTCCACCCAGTAACGACCCAAAATTATGGATATTTGAAATGGGAATATTTAATTTATTTTAAATATCAGGAAATTATTGTCAAGAACAAATTTCACAGCTTTTTAGACTCAAGGACAGACCTTCAATATTTTATCCCAAGGACAACTTTCTGTAGGTATCAGTTTTTAGTTATTGATAGCAGTTTTTAGGTATCATTTGTAGTTATCAGTAGCAGTTTTCAGGTATCAGTTTTTAGCTCGGTAGCAGTTTTGTTGTCCTTATGAATAATTTTGGAAAATGTTTATCCTTATGAATAATTTTTAGAAGAATGTTTGTCATCGTGGTAAAAATATCAAGGTCGTGTCCTTGAGGAAAAAATATACAAATCTTTTTCCTTTAAATTAATTCCCCCTTTAAATATTTAAAAGGTTAATTTTTAACTTGAATTTTAAATATAACCATTTATTGGGTAATTTAATATTGAATTAAATCATTGGAAGTTGGCTAAAATATTGAATCTGGGGTTTCAAGCTTGTTAAAATTAATTTACAAGCTTGTAAAATTCATATTAGTAATACTGAAGATAATAAAAATTTTAAAAGTGAATTTAATAGTGATTTGTTCAGTTTTAAAAATATATCGTTTAAAATGATAGTTACAAATAGCCTTTCGAGGCACAGTCTTGGATTTCGACTAAACCTGTTCCATTGAATCCGTAATAGTGTATTATTATCGGATTTCAAATTTCGTAGCAGTTGGAGTTATCGTTTGGGCATATGGGTTATAAACGAATTGAAATTTATATCGAAAATCCAATATAATAATTAGGTCCAAAAAGTTATCTTCTCCATATGATCGAATTAGGACTCGAAACTTTTTCCATTACGTTTGGAATAGGGGTATAACATTATGAAAGCCCAGCGGCGCGCCTTGATAGGAGGTCAAGATTTTAATTTGCGATTTCAAGACGATTTAAATTTCAAATATCACTATTGTGCATTGACCAGTCAAACAATTCACATTAGAACCTTTTCCTTTCCCCTTTAAATCACTGTAGCAAGTTGATTCGAGCACGATAACATCTCATCGTGTATACCCCCTTTTTCTTTTTAAAACGCAAACAGATTCAAGCAGAAAGAGAAGAAAATATAATGAAAGCTTTGAAATTTTTTATCCTTCAACCCACTTAATTAAAAAATTAGAAACCTGTTCCTAATTTCATTTTTCTGCATTTTCTTCGATCTGGTATACTGCGTTTGTGCGATTGCATTCTTTCTGGACTGACGTGAAAGCAGTCGACCTAGGGTTTGAGATTCTAGCGTATTTATGGAGCTAGAGTTCAATGGATGGTCAATGGCACGTCAGGAAGGTGGAGGCGCATCTCTAGGCATGTTTTGGTGACACGCGGAGTCGGTATGGTCAGCGCGACTTGGTGGGTTTTGCATGGATGGAGGCATGTCGCACTTTGATCAAAGGGGCTAGGGGAAATGGCGATGATGCCTTTCGGTCGGGAGCATGGAAGGGATCTTGTTGACGATTTTGGGTGAGCGAATAGGGCGGTAGGTAGTTGTGCTAGGTGCACGCATGCACAGTGGAGGTCGTGAAATAGATTTGCAGAAGAGCGAGCAGTTTTAAGGGGGAAGCACTATTGGTAGTGGGCTAAACGTTTGGGCTTGTGTATGAAAATTTAAAATAAATTTGAATTTATTTTGTTTTGTTTATATAAATTGTGTGCAAAACTTATAAATTTTTTATCTCATGTGTACGAGGTCTGATTCAGGCAATTCGAGAGGCGTTGGGATCATAGTGTCACCATCCACGCATAGAAATTAGTTGGGAACATGTGTTTCTGGTACTAATAAACTTTTATCGTTATCTATGAAATCTTTAAGTTGCCATTCAATGCCTGCTAAATCTTCTGAGTCACTTTGAAAAAGGTTTCCAACATATATTACACAGTGATAATAAATAGTTCAATTCAGTAGCAGATCTGATTATAAATCTAGGAATTGCATTAGAGCGGTACGATAATTCTACAGCAAGGACTTTAGAAATAATTGCTAAAACCCTTGAAAATAAAAACAAAACGTTAAGACAATTAGTAGAAAATTTTGATTTTGTTAAAAATCAAAACGAAAATATTTTACACAGCTTAATTAATCTAAAAAATAGTCTTCCAAACAAATCATCAATAAACGAACTTAAGTTTCTATTAGAAACAAATAAACCTAAAACTTTAGAACTTGAATCTAAACGAATATTAGAAAATCTCAAGTCAAAAAAACTTGAACTTGACATTAGGATAAAACAGATTAAAGCCGTATTAGAAGAAGTAAAACAGATTGTTAGTGGTTGAGTTTATGAATAAGTTTTTACAAAAAGTAATTGAAGAAGCGAGTAAATTTGCAACCCAACCAGTTCCAAAATAGAGTGTTACAATATACTCTGGTAACAGTCTTTCAGACAAAGAATATCCAAATTTATTTAATATAATCATAAGCTTTAATCTTCAAATTTTAGAAAAACTCAAACAACTTGAAAATAAACAGTCTTTTAATCAAGAGTTAGATAAAATTTCTGAACAGTTATCAAAACTAAGCCTAGGAGAACCAGTAGTCATTAAAACTAGACAACCAGAAGTTTACAAGTTTTGGATTCCAAAATAATGAATAATAGAAAATCATTTTCAGGACCCAGTAGAACCCTAACAGAGGCTACTTCCAGTAGTAAACCAAAGGACGAAATATCCAGCATTTTATCAAAATTTAAATCTAAAAAAGAAAAACAAATGATACAGCTAGATGAAGAAATATATTTAGACCAAAACCTAGATATTTATAATAACAATCAGTTAGATGTTTTGAATCCAAGAGTCCTTTATCAGACAGGAATTACAAACATCAATACCACATTAATTAGGAGCATACGAGAGGAAGAAATACGTGTAATCGATAACAGTGTTACTTTAGACATTTTATATCCAGAAACCATTCAAAAATTAAAGAACACTGATAAAAGGTTTTTTCACCTAGGACTAATAGTCATAGGAATTAAAACTTTAACCAGAAAAGGATTAGGAACAAAGCTTCTAACGCTTGTCCTAGATAAATCTTGGACATCAAATATAGAAAAGGCATTACTTTCAGGAATGGAAACAGATCTAAATGATAAATCAACCTTAGTATATTGCGTGCCGGATATTTTAAAAAGCATAAAGGATTTAAAACACCTTAAACTTGGATTTAAGGAAAATGGGTTTGAAAACTATATAGGTAATAATCTTATTGTTAGTATTGGAATAATAGGAAAAGCTAGTAATAGGTCAGGAATGAAATTCAAAATCAACCTTGATGGAATTGTCCAGAATATTGCTAGTAAAGGCATTAAAATGATAGAACCACGGAGAATAAACCAAGAAGATTTAGCAGGCCTTGAATGGCAACTTAAAGATTTCATAGATAACGATAAAAGTTTATTAGTACCAGAAACACATGTTATATATATATATATATAGCGGATTATGGCCCCGTATAATAGTGGATGACCCTATATATCATGATATCACCCTTGAAGTGGGATTGGTTATTTTTATATCGTATTAACTTCTATGAATGTAGGGAAACGGTTTGGAGGGATCCAACGAGATTCTTCAAAATGATTAAATTATTTACATATTCAATGATATGATTTATTTGATTAATTATGATAGATTGTGTTGGAAAATTAAATTTATTGGATGGTATGATATTGCTGGATATATTTTTGGCATTTTAAAATATCAAAAATATAAATATTGGATTTTTGAAGGAAAATAAAAGGGAATTTTTAAGTAAAATATTTATAGTGAAGTAGAATAAATTAAAAGAATGAATTTGAGAAAAAGTAAAAAGTTTGGTTTTAAAATCCTATTTAATAAATTCCAGGAAATGAAAAAATAGAGATTTTTGAATAAATGGGAATAAAAGGGTTTTAAAAAGTAAGAACTTAAGCAATATTGTTTTAAGTATAAAAGTATTTATTTTTAAAACATAAGTTTTAAATAGTTTGGAAATAATAAAGGGAAAATTTGAAAATTATATATGAACTAATGTTCCATATTTAAAAGGGACTTTAAATCATAAAAAGGAAGTGAATCTAAAATTAGGAGTTTTGAAATAAATTTGGGTAAACTAAGAAATTAATTTAGAAATGGAATTTAATTTGAAAATCGATGGAAAATCGATTAAGTGTTGTGAAGCAGTGATTATGGAAATTATAAACGTAGTTTATAATATAAAGTGAAGTAAATTATTAGTGGATGATTTGAAATTATAAATTTATGGTGCAAATTTATAAGGAGATGGGTAAATCGTTTTGAAAATAAATAGTAATTCTGTTTTTAAAAATGTGGAAAAGGGAATTTAGGGAATTAGACGTAAATTAAGCTAGAATCAAATTGAGGGGGATTTCTAAAATAATTAGACTAGCTATATAGGGGTTGAAAATATATTTTCTGGAAAAATTAAGTATTATTTTAAAGAAATATTTTTAATCATTAATTAATTTAAAAGAGTTTAAAAGAATTCTTTAAAAAAATGTATTTTTTTTAAATTGTTAAAGTTAATATTAATTAAGTTAGTTATAGTGGTTAATTATTATTCAAGTTAAATCAGTATTATTATATTAAAAGGATAATTATTTAATATTAATAGTTTATATAATAGCTTTTACTTAAAAGTAGATTTTATCTAAAGTTAACTTGGAAAATTATTAAAGAAATTTCGTAAGTATTATTTTAAAAATTATTAATAGAGTTTTTGGGAGGTATCGGTATATTCGCATGGCGTAAATCGAAGGCAGTGAGTGCCTGTAGTTAAAACTTGGATTTCTCTGGGATAGAGACGTAACCATTGAGCTGTGATCCATGGTTTGATACCGCAGTGGTACTTTCCATATTATTTTTAAAGGGGTTTCAAATATTTTTGAAAGACAATTTATAAATTTACTAAGTTTGGAAAGATAAATATGTATAATTTAGATAAAGAGATTAACGAATTTAGAATTAAATTTAAAAGAGGTTTAATGTTTTCCGTGGAAAATGGAATATTTAGTTTAATTGATTGTTTATTTGTTAATTAAATAACCGACTCTCAAATCTGGACCTAAATATAATTTTGGAAATATCTAGGAGAAGCACGAGATTTTATGGTACAGTTACCATTCGAGGTGCTATACTGTACATGTAAACTCGTTTTGTTCTTCTAAGATGTTTATAAGGAAATCCGTCCACTAATAGTTAGGAGGTGATCTCCGATCTTATCTTCGTCTATTTATTTCTTAAAGAACCGGGATTGAGTTTACCTGGAAATAGCGAACGTTGTTTCGAAGAGATAAGGATCAGATAAGTTCTTCGAAAACCACTTCGATCCAACAAGTACATTTTCAATGTGAAAACAAGAGCATGGATTCAAAGATGGAACAATGAAGTGCCAAGGCTAATCGCTACTAATCCTGAGGGTGATTCCAAAATGGATGTGTAGGAATAGAGCCTTCGATTTCGTTCAGACTTGGAACGGACTTGTATGGATGAATGCTATCAGTACATTGTCATTGGAGGAAAATAAGCTTTCTAAGTGAGTATTTATAAAAAGGAAATCCTAGCCTCTAGCCTCATCAAATGGGAATGACCGAAAAGCAAGCGAGATGCAGCAAGGCTAAGTGGGTATCACCTATGTAGGGAAAGTCTATCACCTTTCTACATAACCTTGGATGTTATCACTACGTGTGAAAGGAGCTTGAAAATTGTGGGTACACTCGGGGTGATAACATATTTGGTGTATCCAGGTCAGGGATAGTCCGGTCTTGTGTTGGCTGGGATCGATAGGTTCGATCTCGGTACAGTGTTTCTAGACATGTACCATGACAGGTGGTACCCCAGTGCCTAGTCATTCAGTCAGAATCCATTCTCCAATAAGCGTTGTACGGTTTTGATTGTGCCCAACTATGCTGGAATGTGAGATGCAAGCATTTCAGCTATTTGAATAAGTATTTGTACTTAGACACTATTATAATATCAGAGGATTTGATAAGAAATGTTTTGGTTACAGTAAGGTAAATACCCATTGTGTTTAGTTGTGGCGTGGCCTTACGAGATACCTTTGAATTTCAAAGGATTTTAAAAATTTTAATAATTCAAATTGAGTGTGTTTTTCTCACGCTAATTTTCCAGACAGACTCGGGTGTTATTTTATTATAATGCTCGGGTCAGACCGAGTATTACAGACACAGGATAGGATGCTATAGAGCTCAGGTGACAAGCTAGATGACGAGGCATATCACACGTACTTGATTTATTCCGCTGTGTAGTGTAGACTATATATTCAGCTTTTGTGAGGATAAGTTATTATAACTATCCAGTATTGTGCTATTGATTTGTGTTGTGCTCTAATGATGTAATATATAAAATAGTTATAGTTCTTTTTGTGTAAAGATCAGTTGATATCTATTATATATTGCTCCGCTGCAATTGTTAGATTCTATGTGTTGTTCTAGTTTCTTCTTCTACCTCTTTCTTTTTTGTCCTTACAATTTGGTATTTCCGGCATTCGATTGTTCGACATGTAATACAGTGGACGTATTGTTGCCTATTTTCGATGTCGAAAATTTCGGTTCGTGACACTTAGTATCAAAGACGAAGGTTAAGCGAGGACCTTGGCTTTGGTAGGATTTACTCATTAGAGATAGGGTTAGTAGCGCTCTAGAATGAGTTTGAGTGTATTGGAAGATAAGGGCGCGTATTTGTTAGTGAATATAAAATTGTTTTATATTGTAATGGTTGGTTTGTTGAGTGGCTTATGGATTCTGGTCAATACGAGTAATTAATGTTATCGATAGGGATCTCTAAACACTATAACAAAGCAATCGACTCGGTATTATTTAAAAATAAGGTAAATAAAATAATTTTACGCAAATTATTTTCGTACATGAAAGAAATAACTTTTCAGAAATTATTATATTATATATGTTTTGCTTGGGTGTTAGGAAACGATAATATTAAACTATTATCATTGTTATTGTGGAAATGGAATAAAAATTGATATTATAACCAAAAAGTTAAAAAATAATTCATAGAACGAAATGGAATTTATAAATATGAATTTTTAAATGTGATTTACCATTTGAAATGAAATTCCAGAGGAATATTTGAAATACAGGTTTAAAAGGATTTGAAAAAAGTGAAAATTTGGGATTTAAATCCCGTAGGTATGAAAATGATTTTCGAAGTCGCGGAAAATTATGGTGATGTTTTTTTGGAAATATTTGGAAAAAAAATATGTTTGGTGAATTTTTTTTTAAGGAATAAAAGCATTGAACTCACTTGGGTTGCTGGAAAATAATTTCGATGATGACTGCAGCATCATCGATGTTCATTTTCAAGTTTTCAAGGGAGGAATTGCTACCTGAACGTTTTGAATTAGAGTTTGTTTGCAAAACTTGGTTTGATTTGAAATTCAAAGAATTAATTTGACATACCGAAGGATTTTGGGTATATATGGTTTCAAAAATGATTTTGAATGTTTAATAAATTGTTTAAACTCTGACAGTTTATTTAAAATGTTTATGGAATATGATTAAGTTTGAAACTTAGTAAATTTGAAATTTGAAGTTTGAATTGGAATGGTAATTAACTTAAGTTAAGTTAATAAGAGTAAATTGAGGTATTAAGCATAAGTAAACTTAATGGAATAGCTATTGGAACAGAAATTATTAAGTTGGAAAAAATAAGTGGATGAATAAGTTAATTTACTTGTAAGTAAATAAAAATTTAAATTGAATATTAGAATGTTATTTAATTTGAATTATGTTGAACAAAGTGAAGTGAAAAATAATTTAGTTTGAGAGGGCTAAATTAAATAAAAAGTTTGTAAATAAAATTCGACTGAGATATGAATCAATTAGTGATTGGAACTAATTAAGGAAATCGGTTAATTAAATATGGGTAGAGATGTGGTTGATAAAAAACAATTCGATATTTAAATTTTGGAGTTAAATTGAGTTAATTTGAAATTGAAAATTTAATTTTAATAAAAATGGATATAAAAGCTTAAGTGGTGAAGTGAAAATAAATATAAGAAGTTATGTAAAATATTTGTAATAGACTTAAGAAAGTTAATGATAAAATTCTTAAGTAAAATTGGTATTGGGAAAAACAGTAAGTAAATATTTGAATAAAGATTGAATAAAAGGTGTGTAAAATGATCAGTGTGGAAAATTTATGGAAATGAAATAAATATAAATAAAAGAAATTGGATATAACTAATAATCAATTGGAAATTAATACAAAGGTTGTACGTATATTATCTTATTTGCATAACGATTCGATCCAGAATGGGGCACAGAATTTCGAGATAGTTATATCAATCCGAGTTGGAATTTTTCAATGATTTTTTACGGCGAATCCTGGATATGGATTTTTAATTGATTTTGATATTATCTATCATAGTATATGGCTATGCAAGGAGAATGATAGTTTCTGATCTAGAGACCAGATCTGGGTCTGCACTAGAGAGTCATGTGAACGATACTAGTTTGGAAGTGAAATTATGTGATCGAGTGAGCGATCGGATTTGATATTGCATACGGATTATATATGCACATCATACGGGCTTAAGTGAAGAAAATTTTGAACTTTTTTAAAAGGAATGAATAAAATGGTTTTGAATAGAAGGATTGGACATTATTGGTAAGTAGGGTGCAAGTGATTGAAAGCAAAAACTAAATTGATGTCTTCGATTTCAAAAATAAATTTGATTGCCCGACAAAAAAATATGTGTCTAAATTTTCTTTGAAATTGATGATTTTCTTATTGAGCCACTTGGCTTTTGTTTACTTCTGGTAATTCGAGGCCGTAGAGACATTTTGGAGTTTTTTGGATCAATCCACGCAAAGGAGACGTCGGCGAAATTTTTCGAAAATTTAAGGAGCTAGAGAAATTTTGAAGAAATTCTGATAATTTAATATTTGGTTTTAAATTATAATTTGAATAATTGAGGAGATAATATTATTTGAACTCTATGGATGAGTTGGGAAGTTAATAAGAGGGATAGTGTGGTTTTGAATAAATGGTTTTTCAGAATATTGTTAAAACTGGTGGGTTTTGGGAAAAAGTTATCGGGTTTCGGACCATTCTTCTTACCTAGTAATTTCGAGGACGAAATTCTTATAAGGAGACGGAATGTAACGACTCAAAATTTTGGATATTTGAAATGGGAATATTTAATTGATTTTAAATATTTAAAAAGTTAATTTTTAACTTGGATTTCAAATATAACCATTTATTTGGTAATTTAATTATTGAATTAAATAATTGGAAATTGGCTAAAATATTGAATCTAGAGTTTCAAGCTTGTTAAAAATAAATTAGAGGCCTGTAAAATTTATATTAGTAATATTGAAGATAATAAAAATTCTAAAATTGAATTTAGCAGTTATTTGTTCAGTTTTAAAAATATTTCGTCTAAAATGACAGTAAAAAATAGCCTTCCAAGGCACAGTCTCAGATTTCAATGAAACTTGTTCCATTGAATCCACAATAGTGTAATGTTATAGGATTTCAAATTTCGTAGCAGTTGAAGTTATCGCTTGGGCACACGGGACATAAACGCGTTGAAATTTATATCGAAATCAAATATAATAATTGGGTCCAAAAAGCTATCTTCTCCATACGATCGAATTAGGACTCGTAACGTTTTCCATTTCATTCAGAATAGGGGTATAACATTATGAATGCCCGCCTCGATAGGAGGTCGAGATTTTAAGTTTCGATTTCGATGCAATTTAAAATTTAAATAATATAATTGTATATTGACCAATCAAACAATTTACATCAGAACTTTTTCCTTACCCCTTCAAATCACTATAGCAAGTTGATTCGAGCACGATAACATCTCATCGTGTTTCCCCCGTTTTCTTTAAAACGCAAACAGTTTCAAATAGAAACAGAAGAAAACATAATGAGCGCTTTGAATTTTTTTATCTTTCTATCCTCTTAATTAAAAAATTCGAAACATGTTCCTAAATTCATATTTCTGCATTTTCTTCGATCTGGTATGCTGCGTTTGTGGTGCGGTTGCATTCCTTTTGGACTGACGTGATAGCAGTTGACCTAGGGTTTGAGATTTTACCATATTTGTGGAGCTTGTGTTCAATGGATGGTCATCATCGCGTCAGGGAGGTGGAGGCGCATCTATAGGTGTGTCTTGGTGGCACGCGACTTGGGGTGGTCAACACATCCTGGTGGGTTTCGCGTGGATGGAGGCATGTCGCATTTTGATCAAAGGGCTAAAGGAAATGGCGGTGATGCCATTTGGTCGGGAGCGTGGAGGGGATCTTGTCGACAATTTGGGGTGAGCGAATAGGGCGGTCGGTGGTTGTGCTAGGTGCAAGCATGCACGGTGGAGGCCATGAAATAGATTAGCAGAAGAGCGAACAGTTTGGGGGAGAAGCACTGTTGATGGTAAGCCGAATGTTTGGGCTTGTGTATGAAATTTTAAAATAAAGTTTACGCATAGAAATTAATTGGGAGGAAATAGAGTTTTCTAAATTTTCTGACATTTTAAAACATGTTCGGATTCAGTCGGAAACGGAACGCGAGAGCGACATAAAATCAAAGGTAAATTAATCTCACTCAAATTTGGATTACTGATTAATTTTAAATAGTTAAAATTAATTATTGGTTGATTGATTGAATTGATGATTATTATCAGTCTGGATGTGTTATTATATATAGTTTGTATATATTGGAATGATCGATATTCCTTATGTACCGCGATATCCCCCTCGAAGTGGGATTGGTATTTTTATATTGTATTAACATCTGTGGATGTTAGGAAACAAGTTGAAGGGATCCAATGGGATTCCTCAGAATGTTGAAATTATTTACATATTCAGCAATATGATTTATTTGATTAATCTGTGATAGATTATGTTGGAAAATTAAATTTATTGGATGCTACGATATTGCTGGATATCTTTTTGGCATTTTAAAATATCAAAAACATAAATATTGGATTTTTAAAGGAAAATAAAAGTGAATTTTTAAGTAAAATATTTATAGTGAAGTTGAATAAATTAAAGGAATGAATGTGGGAAAAAATAAATAGTTTTATTTCAAAGTCCTATTTAATAAATTCCAGGATATGGAAAAATAGATATTTTTGAATAAATATGAACCAAAGGGTTTAAAAAAAAAAAGAACTTAAGCGATATTATTTTTAGTATAAACTAATGTATTTTTAAATTTTAAGTTTTAAATAGTTTGGGTAGAATAGAGGGAAAATTTGAAAATTAAATA
The DNA here is from genome assembly GCA_030765085.1 of Allium cepa. Classification (NCBI taxonomy): domain Eukaryota; kingdom Viridiplantae; phylum Streptophyta; class Magnoliopsida; order Asparagales; family Amaryllidaceae; genus Allium; species Allium cepa. Next base: position 558,353,253 of record CM060941.1, on the reverse strand, counting down.
TGAAATTAATGTTCCAGATTTAAAAGAGATTTTAAATCATAAAAAGGAAGTGAATTTGAAATTAGGAGTTTTGAAATAAATTTGGGTCGACTAAGAAATTGATTTAGAAATGGAATTTAATTCGAAAATTGATGGAAAATCGATTGTTGTGAAATAGTGACGAAACGGTAAATTTAGTGGAAGTAAATTGAGAGGGAGTTATAAAATAATTGGACTGGCTATATTTTGGTTGAAAATATATTTTTCGGAAAATTTAAGTATATTTTTAAAGAAAGATGTTTAAGTATTAATTAGAAAATTTAAAAGAATTTAGAAGAATGTTTTGGAAAAATGTATTATTTGATTGTTTTAAAATTGTTAAAGTAAATATTAATTAAGTTAGTTATAGTGGTTAATTATTGTTAAAGGTTAAATCGGTATTATTATATTAAAAGGGTAATTATTCAATATTATTATTTTATATAAAAGGTTTTATTTAAAAGTAGATTTTGCCTAAAGTTAACTTGGAAAATTATTGTAGAAATTTCGTAAGTATTATTTTGAAAATTATCAATAGAGTTTTCGAGAGGTATTGGTATACTCGCATAGCGTAAATCAGAGGCAGTGAGTGCATGTAGTTAAGACTTGGATTTCTCTGGGACAGAAACGTAACCATTGAGCTATGATCCATGATTTGGTACCGCAGTGATACTTTCCATGTTATTTTTAAAGGGGTTTCAGATATTTTTAAAAGACAGCTTATAAATTTACTAAGTTTGGAAAGATAATTATATAAAATCTGGATGTAGAGATTAACATAATTTAAATTAAATTTAAAGAGATTTAATGTTTTTAGTGGAAAATGGAATATTTGGTTGAATTGATTGTTTATTTGATAATTAAATAACCTACTATCAAATCTGGGCCTAAATATAACTTTGGAAATATTTAGGAGAAGCATGGGATTATATAGTACATTTACCATTCGAGGTGCTATATTGTACGTGTAAAATCATTTCGTTCTTCTAGGACGTTTATAAGAGAATCCGTCCACTAATGGTTGGGAGGTGATCTCCGATCTTATTTTTGTCTGTTTATTTCTTAAGGAATCCGGGTTGAGTTTACCAAGAAATAGCAAACGTTGTTTCGAAGAGACCGGGATCGCATATGTTATCCAAAAACCACTTCGATCCAACGAGTACGTTTTCGATGTGAAAACAAGAGCACGAAGTCAAAGATGGAACAGTGAAGTGCAAGGTCTAATCGTTACTAATCCCGAGGGTGATTCTAAAATGGATGTAGTAGAATGGTGCCTTTGGTTCCGTTCGGACTGCGAACAGACTTGTATGGATGAATGTTATCGGTACATTGTCATTGGAGGACAATGAGCATTCTAAGTGAATATTTCTAAAAAGGCAATCGTAGCCTCTAGCCTCATCAACCGGGAATGACTGAAAAGCAGAGGAGATGTAGCAAGGCTAAGTGGGTAGCACCCAAGTAAGGTATGTCTATCACCTTTCTAGATAACCTTTGATATTATCACTACGTGTTAAAGGAGCTCAAAAAGGGTGGAAACACCTGGGGTGATAGCATATTCGATCTATCTAGGTCAGGGATAGTCAAATCTTGTGTTGGCAGGGATCGATAGGTTCGATCTCGGTATAGTGTTTCTAGACATGTACCATGATAGTTGGTACCCTTGTACCTAGTCATTCAGTTTGAATCCATTCTCCAATAAGCACCGTACGATTTTGATTGTGCCCAACTATGCTGGAACGTGAGATGTAAGCATTTAGCTATTTGAATAAGTATTTCTACTTAGACACTATTATAATATCAAAGGATTTGATATGTAATGTTTTGGTTATCGTAAGGTAGAAACACATCGTGTTTATTTGTGGCGTGGTCTTACGAGATACCTTTGACTTTCAAAGGATTTTAGAAATTTTTAATAATTCAAATTGAGTGTATTTTTCTCACGCTAGTTTTCTAGACTGACTCGGGTGTTATTTTATTATAGTGCTCGGGTCAGACCGTGTATTACAGATACATGATAGGATGGTATGGAGCTCAGGTGACAAGCTAGATGACGAGGCGTATCACACGTACTTGATTTATTCCACTGTGTATTATAGGCTGTATATTCAGCTTTTGTGAGGATAAGTTATTATAACTGTCTAGTATTGTGCTATTGATTTGTGCTGTGCTCTGATGGTGTAATATATAAAACAGTTATAGTTCTTTTTGTGTAATGATCAGTGGATATCTATTATATATTGTTTCGCTGTGACTGTGAGATTTTGTGTGTTGTTCTAATTTCTTCTTATACCTCTTTCTTCTTTACCCTTACGATCTGGTATTTTCGACATTCGATTGTTCAGCATGTAATATAGTGGACGTATTATTGTTGATTTTCGGTGTTGAAAATTTTGGACCGTGACATGCCTATAGGGCAGTGTTAGAATTCCTAGATGATCTGTTATGAAGGAAAAAGGTCATCGTGTCCTCTTAAAACCTCACACCTCAGGCATGGCAAAAACAGGTTAGATGCAGCAGGGCTATGTGGGCTGCTCCCATTAGGGTATGATCATCCCAAGGTCTAGTATCGATATATCTATGTATGCTTCGGGTCCCTTTTTGGTAGATGATCATAGCAAAGGGGTGATCATAGTCGATACTATCCTGTGAGGGGTAAGCCGCTCCTATGTTGGCAGAGCTTGAAATCTTTTTGATCTCACTGTGCATTTTATCTTGAGACGTATAGATTTTCGAAAGGTGGTCCCGTACCTTGTCATTTGTTGGAAATCCATTCTCTAATAACCGCCTTTAATTTTGATTGTACACCTACTATTGCTATTGTGTACAAACATCACAACTACTTTATAAATTTACTTTAAACCCTTAAATATTATTATATGATCATTAGACTTTATAATAAAAATGTTTTGGTTATCGTAAGGTAAAATCCCGTCCGTGTTTATGTGCGGCGAGGTATTACAATATGCCTTTAATTTTAAAGGGTTTTACAAGTTAAATAAATAAATTCATTAGGATTTGAGTTTCTCATGCTGGTTTTTTCCATATTGACCTGGGAGTTGTTTTCTCATAATGCTTGGGTCCGACCAAGCATATTTCCCAGATTAGCTTTGGACGCATTGGATCTCAAGAGACGAGCTGGAGGCCATGACGTTTCTACGTATTTCTTTATGTTATGTTGTAGGGTTTTTTTGTATTTATTAGAAATATAAGGATATATGTTATGACTGTCTAGGTAGATGATAAGCTAGTACTCTGATAGATGTATGTATATAAAAGTTTTCTTTTATAAAGATCATTGTTATATTATAAATTATTCATTGTGATGTGAGATTCTATGGTGTTTAGTTACTTCTTGTCTTGTTTCTTCTTCTTTTCCCTAGCCATTCGTCTTTCCAGCACTTGGTTGTTTGACACATGAATACCATGGATGTATTAGTGTTGATTTCTGAGGGTCGAAATGGCATATTATTACATCGAAGATAACCCTCTCACTGGAGTGTGGGTGAGTGGACTTACTTGATCGTTGGGTCCCCTCATCTAAAAGCGAGTGGATTGGATTAGCAATGATCTGGAGGGATCAAACCCTAGATTGAATGCTAAAATGATCCAGAGAGATTGTGGATTGAAATAATGATCCGGAAGGATTGGTGATGGAACTAACAATCCAGAAAGATCGATGATTGATTTAATGATAAGAAGAGATCGATGATTCAACTGAAAATTCAAAGAGATTGATGGATGATTATTGATAAAAGAGATCAAAGAACGATCCGGAGAGATCAACAATGGACTTGCAGCTCGGAAATGGAATATTTGATTAATGATTCGGAGTGATCCAGAATTGAATTGGACATGGAGTATATGACCTATAGAAATCGAAAATTAGACTTTAGTTTTGAATGCCAATTGACTATGAAACCATTCGATAGAAATTATCAAATTGAGTTACTAATGTTGGTATGAGTTTGTTAAATCCTGGATGAACACGATTTTGATTCATGATATACGTATGACATAATAATTCCGGCAGAACACACATTAATTGTTTGTGATTAATACTTAAGCAAGGATTTGAGTCCTTAGCTATTATGGTCTGGAATGGCCTTTCATATGTAGGTGAATTTAAGGAACCAGACAATTCACCACAATTTGGTTGGCTAACGGTCGAAAATTTCAATACGAATGTTTTATCGATTTTGATGTTTGTTACTAAGAAAAGCATACTTTCTATTCACAAGGCATGCTTTATGGGGTAAATATTATCTGGCTTCGTGACCAAGCCATATTTGGATGAGTCAGAACAATCAAATAGAGAAATTTCCAAGTAGGAATCTAGAGTGAAAACTGTCAAAGTTGGATATTAAGTAGAAATGATAGATGAAGCGCAGAGCACATCAAAGGCTTCGAATGTAGCCAATACACTAAGCAAATGCAAGTGCAAAATCCAATGCTCGGATACCGATTGAAGTCATGGATCAAAACCAATCCATGGTAGTTGCCCCAAACTACTTCGATTGTTGTAGCCGCAATGCTAAGACATTCATCGAGCTAGAAATACAGTTTGGTGATGGTTTGCCTAAAATATACAATTCAAATTCTTGATGGAGAATCCAAGTGCTATCTGTTATCCCGCTTTTTGGCAAAGCCGCGATACCAAAAGATCGATCAGAAACGGAGAACGGTTCGCCTCAGAGACCGGTCATACTTCGTTTCGCTATGGATATCACTGAATTTTGTCCAAGTCCAGATTGAGCTACAATTGATAGGACACGGTAAGAAAGACCATAGGAGTCAACATCTCAAGTTTCAAGTCAATCCGAGTTCATACGCTCGAGTTATGATCGATTCAATTTAAAGGGGAAGGCTTAGGTTTCGAACCCATCGTTGACCAACGGTTCGAAACCATCGCATTCGAATCCATAAGTTTCGAATCCATCGAACCATCACGGGTTCGACTCCATCACCTTCGACTCCATCACCTTCGAATCCATCGTGTTCGAATCGATGGGCCTCGTATCCATGGAGAAGTGACATAGCTCGTATCCATCACAGAAGCCATGCTTCAAACCCACCTCAAAGACTCGTTCGACTCCAAACAAGGATCCTTGTTCGAGTCCATCATTGGACATTGCTTCGAACCCAAACATGGAACCTCGTTCGAACCCATCCATGAAGTCATGTTGGAACCCATCCATGAAGTCATGTTCGAACCCATCCATGATGCCAAGTTCGAATCCATCCTGTGTAGCCTCATTCGAATCCACTGGGTCAACCAACCATGATGACGTGTCTTCCATCGGTTCGAATTCGCCGAGATATATGGAGTCAAAGCGGTCAACTCGGAGTGAAGACCGGGTTGGTTTGAAGTTTGCGCTCCACGTCACCACGAAGACGCGTGCCATGATGGATTCGAAACCATCGGTTCGAAAGCATGGTTTCGAACCAAACAGCCATGCAATAAACGCCATTTTGAATCCATCATATCTCCTAAGCTACTGATCCAAATGCCATGAAATTTTCACAGAAGCTTGCATACATGTTGAAGAATGTCCACGCCAAATTTCACCTCGATTGGATGAATTCTTGATCTGTTAGAATGGATTTCGAACCGATGCCAAAGTGGGCCCAAACTTCTTGAGACCGTGCGTGTGGGCCCCCTCACGTGCCAGAAGTGGTCTCCCGAGTTTTCAGCGAAATGTCAGCAGCTTACACCTATAAATAGAGCCCCAGGGCCAACGAAAAAAGGATCTTCTGACTCTGAAGCGCCCAGACTCTGCCGGATCGAGATCTCCATCATCCTACATCATACTTTTACTGTTGATTCCGAATTTACAGTTGTAATTTTCTATTGATTGCTGCAACGACTTGTAATCATTGAAAGGAAAGCAACAAAATATCAAAACACTACACATTGGACGTAGGCAATACGCCGAACCACTATAAATCGCTTGTCTACGCATTTTCTTTACTGTTGATTGGAGTTTTTGTTAGATAATATCTGTTTTGAACTTACATTCTTGACTATTATCTCTTCAACGACTCCCGAAGAGTGTTGTGCCCAATTTTGACACAAACACTTTGGTGCTTTCACTGAGAAAACCCAGCTTTTCTCCTGCTCGTTGGATCTGTCATCGATACCGGATTGAATAAATCTAAGAGAGAGATCCAGATCGTTGAATCCGACTTCCTTCCCTTCTATTCAGATTTGCATAAAGTCTAGGAAAGGAATTCAACTCTCATTATGGTTAGCACAAGAACCACCTCAAACGCCGTCAATCAAGAAGAACAGAATAGACAGAATCGTGCCCCTCTACCTCCATCTAATCAAGATGCCGCTGGGCACTCAGAGCCGTCGGGTCCGGTTACCCGACAAGAGTTGCAGTTGTTACTCCAAGAGCTGACCGAGAGTCGGCGACAACTAGAAGAACAGCTACGCGCTAACGCTGAGCTAATCAACAAGTTGGATCGCCAGAAACGAAAAAGATCCACGAGAGATCGTGCTTCTCGCTCCTCCAGCGAAAGTTCTTCGTCTTCTGATTATCATAATCGGCCTTCACGACCCCGGTTAGATGGGAGTCGTATGCCACCCGTTGGAAACCAACCGGCATTGACCGTTGGACAAATAAGAGTTGGTCCGTCAGCCAGTTTCCAAACCGGACCCTCCTCCTCGAGGAGGTGCCGTTCCTCACCACGCCGCAAAATACCGCACCACTAGCGTTGCGGCTGAACCAGGGGTCGACGCTCAAGATCAGTCGGACCTGGACCGTCTTCATAGCGGTCGTACTCATGAACCGTACATCCCAGAGGACTATGAGCTAAGAAGGCGAGACTTGGACCGCCGACGATATCCGGTTCAAGCCCAAAGTATGGAACGTGATCATACTCCGGCACAAATGCCGGATCTTTCAACTATGATACGTCAGATGATCCGTGAGAGTCAGGGATTCACAAACGACGACTGGGGAGTTTCCCGAAGTCACACTCCCTTTACGGACGATGTTCTTAATGCTGAACCCCCACGGCGATTCCGAATGCCCACTCTACCCATGTACGAAGGAAACTCCGACCCCAACCAACATATTCTGAAATATGAATGGTCGGTGACTGCTGCCAGAGCTGACAATGCAGTGAAGTGTCGTAGTTTCCCCATATCCTTGGGGGGCATCGCTACCATGTGGTTCACCCGACTACCACCTCGAACCATCTCTTCCTTCGATCAGTTAGCCACAAAATTCGTTGAGCAATTCCGCATGCACGTCGCAAGGCCAAAGGATGTTAACACTCTATCTAGTGTCATGCAAGCTCCCGGAGAGACGCTCAGGCACTACTTAGAGAGATTCCATACTGCATGCGCGAAGATTAGTAATCCAAACGATAACTCCATCCTTATGGCGCTGACTAAGGGGATCGACCCCGATTCCGAATTCGGCAGTTGGCTAGCTGGGAAACCACCTGCGTCATTGGACCGTTTCCGTGCCCAAGCAGCTCAATTCCTGAGACGGGAAGACACGAAACAGTCTAGGAAGCAAACTGACGCAAGGCCAAATGCGGAAGGGACCCAAAGCAATGTCGCAATAAAACAGTCCGGTGAGAGCTCCGGAAAAGTTCAGTTGAACATTAAAAATAAACAAGCTCGGTGAAGAGAGAGCGTGAATCAACTTAAAAAACAAGATCAAAATCGTGGCCCGCAACGCAAAAATCCGATGTTCGACAATTATACTCCTTTGAATACTTCACTGGAGGACTTGTATTGCAGACCCGTAATACAATTCAATATGAAAAACCTGCTCCAAGACCGTCGTCAGAGAGACAAATCCAGACGGGAAAATTTTGCAGGTTCCATGAAGGCTACGGGCACAATACAAACGAATGTCGTCACTTACAGGATCTTGTTGAAAAACTGGTCAGAGAAAGGAAGCTGGAATAGTTTGTGCGGACACCGCAGCCCAGAGAAGCGGGCCGATCCAATCCAATCAATGAACCCAATCGAACGAGGCAGGAGGACTCGGCTTGTCCCCGTGGGAGATTGGTGATAAACGCCATCAGTGGCGGGCCTACTTATTCAGGAGCCTGGAACGACGAAGAACCTCGTCACTGTCACACATGACAGGCTCCTTCAATCTATGAATACTTTGCAATTTCTTTCACGTTCTGAGAGTTGAATTTGTAATAAGGCACTGACTTTGCCACATTTTCTTATTTCAGCAAATAAAATGCTATCTCTTCAAGCTAAAGTTGTGATTCACCGAATACAACGTTCAACAATCACGACACACGAAGAGCTAAGTTCCATCAAACAATGGAATTTATTCAAATAGCGAGTTGACTGCGTTACAACCGGCCACTCGCTAAGTGAAACCCCAGCTCGGGGGAAAGCCAACACATCGAAGGCTGAACTGGACCAACACACGACAGTCCATCCAACAATTCGTTCCCAGAGCGCGAACGGACTCCAACTTCCCAGAGCGCGAATTGGATTATAAACATTCAACAATTCGTTCCCAGAGTGCGAACAGACTCCAACTTCCCACAGCGCAAATTGGAGTATAAACATTCAACAATTCGTTCCCAGAGTGTGAACGGACTCCAACCTCCCACAGCGCGAATTGGAGTATAAACATTCCACGACTCGTTCCCGCTGCGCGAACGGACTCCAACTTCCCAGAGCGTGAATTGGAGTATAAACATTCAACAATTCGTTCCCAGAGTGTGAACGGACTCCAACTTCCCACAGCGCGAATTGGAGTATAAACATTCCACGACTCGTTCCCGCTGCGCGAACGGACTCCAACTTCCCAGAGCGCGAATTGGAGTATAAACATTCAACAATTCATTCCCAGAGTGTGAACGGACTCCAACTTCCCACAGCTCGAATTGGAGTATAAACATTCCACGACTCGTTCCCGCTGCACGAACGGACTCCAACTTCCCAGAGCGCGAATTGGAGTATAAACATTCAACAATTCGTCCCCAGAGCGCGAACGGACTCCAACTTCCCAGAGCGTGAATTGGAGTATAAACATTCAACAATTCATTCCTAGAGTGCGAACGGACTCCAACTTCCCAGAGTGTGAATTGGAGTATAAACATCAAACCCATCGTTCCCAGAGTGTGAACAAATTCCTAAAAAAGCCCAAATAGGTGTGACTGACCATCTATCGGCTAACTCCAAGTTCCCAAAGCATGAATTGGAGTATAAACATAAATTACAGGTTCCCGGAGCGCGAACCGAAGCATCCGTGCTAACTCCAAGTTCCCGAAGCATGAATTGGAGTATAAACATAAATTACAGGTTCCCGGAGCGCGAACCGAAGCATCCGTGCTAACTCCAAGTTCCCAAAGCATGAATTGGAGTATAAACATAAATTACAGGTTCCCGGAGCGCGAACCGAAGCACCCACGCTAACTACAGATTCCCAGAGCGTGAAGTGGATTGTAAACATCAATTCCAGGTTCCCGGAGTGCGAACCATACTACAAACGTCGATAACTCTCAAATTCCCATAGTGCGAACCAAGTTATCGATTACAAATTATCCTAAGTCCCCGGAATGTGGACATATGCTTAAGGTTTGCAATAAACGCACTCAACCACCAAAACACAAATGTTATTCCCCGAGACTAGGGGGCAAAAAAAGCTAAGTGTTAATCGCTAATCAAAGTGATACAATGTCCGAAGTTAGATTATTCATCGATTACAACTTGTGACCAAGATTTTCAGACTTGGCAAATAAAACAAACTCTTTATTCGAAAAACACTTGAGGTAAGTTCGGAATACCTTCCCCAGTTTGACTTGCGAACGACTAAGCGGCCTCAGAAGCATGCTCCCGAATGGGAGATAACCGCGACTGTTCCGGGTCATAAGCGGGAACGGTCTGTGAACTAACCGCAGATACAGGCTCAGACGGAGGCGGAGCGGTGATTTCGAGAGCAGTGGCACGATGCTTAACGCCAGACCCTTCTCCGGCCTCCAAAGATCGACCGCCAACCATCTCCTTCTCATGAGCGATCATAGCATCATGGAGGACCTTCTTTTCCTCATCTGTTAGCAGCCGGTTTTCGAGCTCGAATCGATCGACCGATTTGCCCGGGTGCGCTTCCTCTTCCCCCTAAACCAATAATTCCCAAGCACCGTGGAGATGCACTGGGTAATCCTGAAGCCAGACCAAGTTTCTATGCTTCAATACGTTGGCATTGTAGGTGATAAGAAGATCTTCGATGTCGGCCTCTAGCCTGGCCTCGGCTTGCTGAACTCTCTCCTCAATCTCCGCCTCGACCACTTGAACTTTGGCCACTGCCTCATCCCGTTCAGTCCGGAGTATAACAGCTTGTTCGCACGCCTCCTGGGCTGCATTGTTTGCATCGTCCCTATCCTTGGCGATTTCGGTGAATTTGGATTTGAGCTCATTTAGCTCCTTTAGCGCCGCATCCCTTTCAGCAGTGACCAGAGTATTCCGATGGCCCATGTCCTCTACCGTGGCATAGTGCTCACGTTTCATCCTGTCCATTGTTGCTTGGGCTTCATCGGCTTTTTTGATAGCCTCCATTTCGGATTTCCGAGAAGACTCAGCCTCAGTGTTTAGCACATCGATAATACGGCTCTTTTGGGCCAACTCAGCCTGCATTTTCTCAATGGTGGTCCCACGCTCAAAGGCCAGTGACGACGCCTTCTCGGCCGCCTTGTACCACGCCCTGTATTGGGCATAAAAATCGTGCACATAATCGTGTGCCGTCTGCTCGGCCTCCGGTGGAATTCTCTTCAAGTGAAGAGGAAAGATATAGTTGTCAAAGCAAATATTCGGAAAGTCCTTCTTCAGCTGAGCAAGCTTGATTGCCCCTTCTCCCGAAAATTCAGTGGGAGGTTGTTCCACAACTACTGGGGGCATTGCCTCAGATCTGGGGTGGCGAGGTTCATGCCTAGAAGATTGAGAGGCTGACTGGTAATGCGAGGAATCAGAAGAACGAGGAACATGGACATGAGGCTGTATAGGAGCTCTTGGAGGAGGGGTGCGCGATCGGGACCGATGTCTGTAATCCCTATCTCTCCATTCTTGGCTAGAGTTCCCGGAGTACCTGCGATCGTAACTCCTATCTCCTTCTCTCCGTTGTGAATCGTAATATGAGGAAGATCTGCGAGCATGTCGTAGGCTCCCTAGCATTGAACCACGTTCAGTCATGATATCTGCAAAGCGAAACGAGAATAAAGTTAGTGGCTTCTCGAAACCGATAACCTAAGACCCGGGACTATGTAGTGTCGTGAAATGTGTATGAATATACATTTCCCCCGACCAACTAGAAGTGTCGACTGAGCTAGTAATAATAGGCTCGCTCAATTCAAGAGTACGATGAAACTCCTCCAACCCGGCGTCATGCTGAAAAGACACATCATCCGGGATTGGAAGGTCGGTAAGCCCTTCGTAAAGACTTTCGGTTCGCGGAGGAGACATCTCGAAAATTCTAACTCCGGGGGAGGATCGGCCCGTGACAACCGACTTCCATCTCCCCTTCTTAGTTGACGTGACGACGGCTGCCTTACCTTTTCTTTGCTCTTCAACATCCTGAGCCACGTCTGTAGGCTCCAACAACGGCTCATCGTCAGTGTGATTTCTTTCAGAATCAGCCTCCTCGGCTATAATAATTTTGGGCTTCTTGTGCTTGACTCGTTTCTTCAAAACGGCCTTTAATGCCCCCTCGAACAATATGCTCTGCCCTTGTTCAATCAATCCGCAAGTTCGGAGATTCCTATCTGTCAAGAGCAGCTCAATATCCCTATCTCCACTCGGGACTTCCCGAAGCACTCGCACCATCTCCCTAAAGTGCTCGCCCTCAGGACGCCGAATCGTCGCTGTAAAAAAGGAGAAAAAACATAAGTTTCACTTCAACAGCAATTGCCTTAGTAATTACTTGATAACTCAGCTACACTCACGTCTGACTAACCATCGCCGGGCAAACCCCGGAGGACATCTGACATAGAACCATTCCATCCTATAGTAGCTCAACCTGGTCCAGGACCCGGTAACCACTTGGCAGTTCCTCACCGCTTCCAGAAATGTGAAGGAAGGATAATCACCCCGAGTTTTGAAATTGAACAAGTATCTGATCTCAATCGGGAGTGGTGGTCGATGGAGATATTCCATAAATGCAATGAACAAGCTATTGATCGACGCATATCCGTTCGGGTGCAGCTGAGATGGGGCGATCCTCAAAAACGACAATACTTCCCTTATATACTCGTTGAACGGAGGAAGTGTCCCGGCCGCACACGCGTGGCGGTTGAATGCAGTATACCCTTCCGGTGGATTGTGCGGTCTATCATTCGGCCCTGGCATTAACACGTCATCCAGTGACAGGCCGTGCCTCAAGCATATTCTCCCTAACATGTCTTCAGAAATGTTCGATGGGACGGAATACGACGGATTAGCAATGAAAGACGCATTGGGAAGTTCGTCCGGGGCCGGACCAATGATCTCAGGTTCAATATCTGGAACCTCTAGTCTCGGAGCACTTGTGCTTTGAACCTCCTGCTGTTGCGAACTTGACGGTTCCATAACTAGCTAACTCATGAGAAACCATCGTTAGACGACAAAGGACCCGTGCGTTCCCCAGTGTAAAGTGTATGAATGTATGTTGTGCAGTGCCATGCATTACTTGAATGAATATCGCAGAGTTAAAGAAAATATGCAAACGACAAAGCTACGGAGTCCACTTACAATGACCATCATCGCTGACCGTCATCGTTGAACCACTTGTATGATGGAAATTTGATTTGAATAGAAGTCGTTATTGTTCCATCGACGAGCTTCGAAAGGTGGTCAAGTATGCAGTTTAACATGTCCAAGTATGCAGGAGTGAAGCTCGTCGGGATTATGCTTAGAAAATGTCAAACTTTGGAATCCATCATAGAGGGTTCGAACCGATCACAGGGACACTGTTCGAAACCACCCTGACATCGCTTCGAATCAATGGCTGGAAAGCTTGCTTCGAAACGATGGACAAGTGTCGAGTTCGAATCGATCGAAAATGGTTGACTTCGAACCGATCCTTGTTTGGCTAGTTCGGACCGATCAGGAACCCGCAACTTGACATCGATATCATTCGAATCGATCCTAATCGAATCGATATAGGGTTGCGAACTTTGAATCGATATTCGATGGGTTCGAATCCATCGATTCGAATGAACCCATCGAATCCATCGATTCGGTGCAAACTGCGTCACTCCCATAATGTCGTCCAAGAGATCGATACGAAGTCCAAGAAAAATGACACCGCCATCATCGATTCGAACTCGAATCCACGTATCGATTCGAAGCCTTCCCAAACTAGATCTGGTTTTGCCAATTACTGAAGCGAGCAATCGATGGAGAGATGGGTTCGCAATTGCTTTGCCGTTTGGATTCGAGGCCAGTTACCTAGTTCAAGTGATGGATTCGAGGAGTTAAGTTCTTGGGTATGGATTGGCTCGAATACGAAAGCATGGCACCTTCTTCTCTGGAGTTTCGAGTGCACAGTAAAACAAGGCAAGAGTAAAAAAGTAAAAGTGAAAAATGACGAACCCTCTGCTATTTATATGGCGCGTTGAATGCAACCGAGACGATTCCCCTTCCAGGTAAACTTGACCGGTCGCAGCCAGTCAACTTGTGGATCGATTCAAAGTCTCCATTCGAAACCATCGGTCTAGGACCCATCGATTCGAAGTTACCCCCACATCTCATCGGTACGAAGCACGCAGCAAGGCGACGAGCAGCATCGATGCGAAACAAACGCTGGGTCCATCGGTTCGAAAGCCCTTGTTCACATCACGACTTCGTATCCAACCGTCACCAATCTTTTCGAACCGCTAGTTCGAATCCATCATTCCATACCGGTTCGAATGTCAGCTTCGAACCCATCACAACACGAGTATACACCATCCATACGAGTGTAGATTTCGAACCCATCGATGCTCCAACACATCGGTTCGAAATGTTACACTCGCGCAATGCAAATTCGATTCCTTCAGCCTTCAATATCGGTTCAGGAGAGGATCGATACGAAGGGACTTTTCAAAACAACCATCAAGCGTTGTCTCAACTCAAATTTCAAAATCGGTTCAGGAGAGAATCGATACGAAGTTCAATAGCAAACAAAACTAACACGACTCATGGACGCACGACGTTTACAAGGGTCAAACTAACATATATGCATATATGTCGAACTAACAATCGATTTTAAACATTTACAGGGATCAAACACTCATCCTGTTACAAATGCAACAGCCAGCGGCTAAACACTATTATACAGCAATTAATCATGTCAACACAAGGTTACAACAATACAGCACACGAGTTTCAACAAAAAAGAAAGCAATGATTGTTCAGAGAAATTGCAGCTGTTCAAAGCACGTCATGTTCCCATAAGGCGTACTTTGGGGGGCAAAATGTTATCCCGCTTTTTGGAAAAGCCGCGATACCAAAAGATTGATCAGAAATGGAGAACAGTTCGCCTCAGAGACCGGTCATACTTCGTTTCGCTATGGATATCACTGAATTTTGTCCAAGTCCAGATTGAGCTACAATTGATAGGACACGGCAAGAAAGACCATAGGAGTCAACATCTCAAGTTTCAAGTCAATCCGAGTTCATACGCTCGAGTTATGATCGATTCAATTTGAAGGGGAAGGCTTAGGTTTCGAACCCATCGTTGACCAACGGTTCGAAACCATCGCATTCGAATCCATAAGTTTCGAATCCATCGAACCATCACGGGTTTGACTCCATCACCTTCGACTCCATCACCTTCGAATCCATCGTGTTCGAATCGATGGGCCTCGTATCCATGGAGAAGTGACATAGCTCGTATCCATCACAGAAGCCATGCTTCGAACCCACCTCAAAGACTCGTTCGACTCCAAACAAGGATCCTTGTTCGAGTCCATCATTGGACATTGCTTCGAACCCAAACATGGAACCTCGTTCGAACCCATCCATGAAGTCATGTTGGAACCCATCCATGAAGTCATGTTCAAACCCATCCATGATGCCAAGTTCGAATCCATCCTGTGTAGCCTCATTCGAATCCATTGGGTCAACCAACCATGATGACGTGTCTTCCATCGGTTCGAATTCGCCGAGATATATGGAGTCGAAGCGGTCAACTCGGAGTGAAGACCGGGTTGGTTCGAAGTTTGCGCTCCACGTCACCATGAAGACGCGTGCCATGATGGATTCGAAACCATCGGTTCGAAAGCATGGTTCGAACCAAACAGCCATGCAATAAACGCCATTTCGAATCCATCATATCTCCTAATCTACTGATCCAAATGCCATGAAATTTTCACAGAAGCTTGCATACGTGTTGAAGAATGTCCACGCCAAATTTCACCTCGATTGGATGAATTCTTGATCGGTTCGAATGGTTTTCGAACCGATGCCAAAGTGGGCCCAAACTTCCTGAGACCGTGCGTATGGGCCCCCTCACGTGCCAGAAGTGGTCTCCTGAGTTTTTAGCGAAATGTCAGCAGCTTACGCCTATAAATAGAGCCCCAAGGCCAACGAAAAAAGGATCTTCTGACTCTGAAGCGTCCAGACTCTGCCGGATCGAGATCTCCATCATCCTACATCATACTTTTACTGTTGATTCCGAATTTACAGTTGTAATTTGCTGTTGATTGCTGCAACGACTTGTAATCATTGAAAGGAAAGCAATAAAATATCAAAACACTTCACAGTGGACGTAGGCAATACGCCGAACCACTATAAATCGCTTGTCTACGCATTTCCTTTACTGTTGATTAGAGTTTTTGTTAGATAATATCTGTTTTGAACTTACATTCTTGACTATTATCTCTTCAACGACTCCCGAAGAGTGTTGTGCCCAATTTTGACACAAACACTATCAACCAACATTCGAACCAAGGAATTTCATCAAATTCAAGCTTACATCGATGCAACTAGATAGCAAGGCAAAGGCATAAGCCAAGCAAGCCACTACATCAACTCGAAGAAAGATCTTCCATCCATCTTATGGATCAGTGCTGATCCATAAAACTTGATGATGTGGTCATGATTTCTCCAAACAACTTCCTTTAGACCTGGAAAAGGTGGGCGTGAACATGATGGAGTGATTTTAGGAGACCTGCAACTATAATAGACGAGGAGAGGCATCATTTGGGAATCTTATGGCCCTCTTAACAATTTCTCTATATTCTCTTGTAATTCCGAGAATCATTACCAATACATAAGAACATCATTTGTAAACAGTAACCAATCAACAACAAAGCTAAGTGGATTTAGGCAATAATTAGCTGAACTGTTACAAGACTTTTGTGTCTTGTTATTTCTTATTATGATTTACTTTCTTCACTCTTTTTTCTACTATCCATTTGGGTGTTTGTGCCATAGTTTGGTGCAAACAATTATATGTGTGCATGCGCACATGCACATGCGTATGCGTGCGTGCATATATGTGTGTATGTGACGCACATACACATATATATGTGTGCGCATGTGTATAAACATTGGGATTGTCCAAATATATGTATATATACACTATTATTTATATATAAATATTATAAACACATACACACAAATATATAAATATAAATATAAATATAAATATAAATATAAATATAAATATAAATATATATATCATTTTTGTTTAAATAATTTCACATAGATGTATAATTATAAGTAATCATTTTGTGACGACCCGAAATTTTCGAACATTTAAAAATTGGAATATTTAATTGAATTAAATATTTAAAAGTTAATGTTTAACTTGAATTTCAAATATCACCATTATTTGGAATTAAATTATTGGATTTAATTGTTGATAATCGGGTAAAATGTTCAATCTAGAATTTTAAACCGGTTAAAAATAATTTGAAGGCTTGTAAAATTTATATTGATAATACCGAAGATAAAAGAAGAGTTAAAATTGAATCTAACACTGAACTGTTCAGTTTTGAATTTATATCGTTTACATTGAATTTAAAAATAGCCTTCCGAGGCACAGTCTCGGAATTCGACGAAACCAGTTCCATTTGGTCTGTAATATTGAATTATTATGGGATTTCAAATTTCATAGTAATTGGAGCAGTTGTGTGAGCGTACGATATATAAACGCGTTGGACTTTGTTTTGAAACAAATTCAAATTTAAATAAAATATATTCATTTTTTTTAAAAATCGACAATACCTACATCCTGCCTCACGTTTTTTCTCCTTCGTACCTTCCCCTGCTTATCAACATCACGTCGCTTTTATCTTTCAGCCGAAGCCATTATCCCCTTTTTATAAATCTCGAGTTCCCCAAACAGTTCGTATTCGATTCAATTAAACTCATGCCCTCTAACTCCCTCAATTCCTCAGTTCTGCACGAAGTTCCAATCGTTCTCGCGAAAAATGAAGCAGATTCCTAAACTTGAAAAAAAGGGTTAAGATAATGAAATTGTTCGTTCGAATTCAATTAATGGCCGACGTGTTCTTGAGAGCGCACAGGAGGATGGTCAAGGCTGATGTGGATTTGGTTGCGATCTTCAGTGTCGCATTAAGGTAGGGTTTCAGCAGCGATGTTGGAGCTTGCATAGGATTGGGTGGAGGTCTTAAGCTTTGGGGGAGAGTGCGACATCAATAATTGGAAGGAGCAAGGCGAGTTCTCTGGTGAAGCCACGTTCTGGAATATGGGTTTGATGCTGTAAGGATTAATTTTATTTTAGATTTATTTCTGAATTTATTTATATATAAATTAGGAATAAATCTAAGAGGAAGATAAGGTTTTTACCTGACTTTCATTTCAAATTTTACACACACATATATAGGTGAAGAAACTTCTACAGTAAAGTAAAACACATTTCAGTTTTAAATTAATACGTATATTGAGTTTGGAGTAATATATATAGCCTTACACTCGATTTACAGTAAGTTGTATTTGATATTAAATTTTCAGTTTGTAGGATTTTACCTATAAAACGTATATATGTCATTTAGTATAAGTAATTTCAAGGGACTAAAATGACTATACACAATTAATTTGGGGATTAGATTGTCTCATTAACCTATAAAATTATTTTGGTTACCAAAATTATTTAAGAAGAAAAAAAATTATTATTAGTCTAATTACGCTACAAAATGTTAGTAGACGGTTCGGTTAGTTCAAATATTAACAAAACTTATAATGTTATACAAGGTCTGAATTTGTGAAGAAACAAGTCGAGATTGGATTGGGATTGCGAAATTAAATCAAAGGCGAGTTAATCTCACTCAGTTGAATTTAAATTTAAATTTAAATGATCAAAGTTAAATAATTGGTTGAATGGATGAATTGATTTATGTGCTATAGTTTGGTATATTTTGGAATTGGTATTTTATATTGGGCTAACGTCTGTGGATGCAGGGAAAACAGGTTGGAGGGATCCAACTGGATCCCTCAACACTTATTTAAATTATTTAATATTCTCTGTTGTGAATATTGATACTCTATGATGAGTTATATTAGGATATTGAATGTTATGGTTTGATTGGAAGTTATTGGGCATAATGAATTACTAAAAAAAATATACATATTGGATTGTGGAAAGAAAATAAAAGAAGTAAATTTGTAAGTGAAATAATTATAGGAATTTTCGAATAAATTGAATGAATGAATTGGAAAAGAAATAAAGCAACTTTAAGATTTTAATAAATAAATCTAGAGTATGGAAAGTAAATGTTGAATAAACAGAAAGTTAATGAATTTTAAACTTTAGTATTATTAATTGATAAAACAAAGATTTTATTTTAAATTTAAGATTTAAAATATTGAAAAGAATAAGAAGAAATTGGGATAAGATCTATATTTCAGTTAAAAGTTTAAAATCAAATGGAAATTAATAACATTAATAATAAAACACATAATTAATGAATTTTGAAGGAATTGAGTAAGTAAAGAGACTTTAATTCAAGTAGTATAAGTTGGGAATCAATTTGAAAAATTGATTTAAGTGATTGAGATTGGAAATTTTCCCTGGATAACCAAGTGCGTTTGTTAAAAATAAAGTTAAAGGTTTTAGAATTGTTTTAAAAAAACAAGTTTTGGATAATCTCTTATTTCCAATATTTAAATTCTACAGTAAGTATTTTCTCTAAATCTATTACAGTAGTAATTATTTAAAGAATGACTTAATATTATGTTTTTAAAAGTATAAATCTAGTTTTTTATTTTATAAAGTAACCTTATTTTCAAATATTCATATAGTATGGTATTTTTAATAAATTATTGATGTAGTTTTAACTTAAATGTTTAAAGGTATAGATTTCAAAGTAAAGTGTTTTAAATTATTTTTAAAATCTAGTTTTGTGCTTGGTAATTTCAGTGGAGATAGAAAATATTTGGGAAAGTTTATTCTAAAAAGAAAGATGGTTTTGAAACTGTTTTCAAAGGATTGAAAATAGAAATATATCTTGTGAAGATATTTTGAGGTTAATAAATAATTTGAAAAATAATTTATTGTGTGATGAACGTTGTGAATATTAATTGATAGTTAAATAACCGACTATCAATATTGGCCAACTGCGTTGATTGTTTCGAAGAGGCCGGGATCAAGATGTATTTCTCGAAAACCACTTCGATCCGGTTTGTACGTTTCGTGAAAACGATTTTGGATTCGAAGATGGAGTAGTGAAGTGCAAGGGCTAATCGCTACTAATCCTGAGGATATTTCCAAAATGGATGTAGTAGGAATAGTGCCTTCGGTTCCGTTCGAACCCGGGACAGACTTGTATGGATGAATGCTTTTGTAAACATCGTCAGTGGACGATGGGCATTCTAAGGGATATGTTCTTAAAAAGGTAACGCTTAGCCTCAAGCCTCATCAAATGGGAATGACTACGAATCAGGGGATATGCAGCAAGGCTAGGTGGGTAGCACCCAAGCAGGGTGAGGTCATTCCAGTCTAGATGTCCCTTTTTATTTTGGCTTAGTGGGCGGTTGCTGATCCCAACCGCGGGGTGATCTCACTCGAGATTATCCAGTAAGGGGTAGTCCCGGCCTTGTGTTGCAGGGGAGCGGGCGTACTCCTCGGTACGGTGATCTAGGCCCCGTACTGTGACAGGTGGTACCCCAGTGCCTAGTCATTGGTTGGAAATCCATTCTCCCTACGAGCCTTGTACAAGTTTTGTTTGTATTACCCACTCTGTGGCTAGTAGCTGGAATTTAATCATGTAACAATTTCGGCTATTTTATAAGTATTTGTAAATAGACCCTATTATAGTATCAGAGGATTTCTATAAAATAAATTGTTTTAGCTAGCGTAAGGTAAAAACCCGACATGTTTATTTGTGGCGTGGTCTTACGAGATGCTTTTATTTTCAAAGGATTTTTGAAACTTTAATAATCAATTGGGTGTGATTTTCTCACGCTGGTAATCCAGACTGACTCGGGTGTTATTTAACTATAATGCTCGGGTCAGACAGAGTATTATAGGATACATGACATGATGTTGTGGAGCTCAGGCGACGAGTCGGATGACGATGCGTATTCTCGTACTTGTTTATATATGTATATTCCGCTGTGTTGAGTTGCTGTGTATCCATTTGTATGGAATTGATGTTGAACTGTGATTGATGTACTCTGATGATGTAATATATGAACTGATATATTTGAATTGAGTAAAGATTAAGCTTATTTATTATCTATTATATTTTATTCCGCTGCGATGGTTAGATTCTGTTATTGGTTTCTGTTTTCTTCTTCTACCTCTTCTTCTTTAACCCAAAATGGTTCGTATTTCTGTGCAACTTGAGTTGATTGTTGTAGAATAGTGTTGACTCAAGGAGTACGGATTTGCGGGCTGTTACACATTTAAATAAAATATTAATATTGTAAATACGTATTATATAATAGACTTATTTAAGTATAAAAAATATTAATAAATATTTTTTAAACAATAACAAATACATGTATGTATACATACGAATATATTAATATTTTTATACATTTGTAGATATAAATATATATGTAGTAAACTTATATATATATATATGTTAATAAAATATTCTAAAATATTTTATTTAATTTGGAAGACTAAGTCTTGTGCATGGCTCAGTAAATATTATTTATTTTAATTTTTTTAATTTTGAATTATTTTTTATTTAAATATCTATTCAAAAATTACTAATGTATTAAATTAAAATTAATTATCAAATTTTATTTTTTAATTTCCTTGTAAATCCTAAATGATATATGATGCTTTGGAATAATTTTCACAATTTTTCGATTTGAAACTAATTTAAAATTATTATTCTAATATTGGCTGCAAATTAAAAATTAATTTGAAAATAGAAATGTTTTATTAACTTTTTATCTCATAGTATCTTTACTAATAATATTATTTTACAAAATATAAAATATAATTTTCATAATATATTTGAATTAGTTTGATTTAATTTGTGTCATGAATTGATTTAAATAATACATAAATAAAAAAATTATTTTATCATTATCGAAAATTATCATGGCAATAATTCTCTATATATAATATTTATATGACCATATTTGGCTAAAGTTTTATGTTACAATTAATTACAGACTATATTTTATCTATTTAAATAATATATATTAATTCAATAAAAAAATATTCTTTTTACTACAGAGTCGTACTGAACTTATTGTGTATGATAAAAAAATTATTTTAATATATACACACATGTAATCAAATAGATTCGTGATAATATTATTTACATATCAAAATTGTCAACTAAATAAAAATCTAATATATATATATATATATGTAATAAAACATTTCAATTGAGCATAAATTATTATGTTATAATTAATCACATACCTCAGTACCAGTGCCCTGAAGTACACCTTGAACTGATGATTTCTGCCCCTTGAAACTACATTCGATTCAACAGAGTGCTAGTCCTCGACCCATTTCCTATTGACAGTCGGATATCGATAAAATTTGACTTGATTTGAACTTGATGAGATAGAGGGACTGGAGATGATTTCCTGCCAGCAAGGAATAGAGGAGGAGGCAGCAAAAAAGACCCTAATTAACTTAGGTTAGATGCATATATAGGGATAAAGTGGATAGAAGTGTGGATCTCATCTCATATTCATTCTCCTCTAATAATGATCATCCAAAATCAAGCCCTTCCAATCCAATTACAGCCGCCTATTCCTAGTATTTACTACCAAAATTATTATGCCTCTGATGAGTCATAAGCCCATTTTAAGCCCCAATAAAATGTTGTACAACTAAATCCAATTTAATTACTTATCGATATCATATATTGATCGATATATTTACAACTACGATAAATATATCTTATAATATTTATTCATTAAATCATTATCAAATTTTATGATTAATAGCTCATAAACATTAATTAATTTATAACGATTATAAATTAATTAGATCATTTGGTTAAAGGAACATTCATCGTTTTGGTTGTATGACTTGTTAGTTGTAAAATTGGTCAGCGATTAATATCGAACTATTCAAATATTAATGTTCACATGTCACTTAGCTCGTGATGTGACATTTTAGCAAATTAATCACTAACTTGGTTTTGTTAAAATCCAATTTACTTCATTAAGCATTATCCTGTTGAGACTTTCATTTAAACCTTATCAAAACTATATCACTTTGGAATTATGGAATTTGGCAATGGTCAAAATTCTAATATCGTCCACATTCAACTATATAGCCCAATTACAAAGTCCTTGGTTCAATAATAATAATAATTATTAACTAAACTGCTTTGGTTAGAGACTTTGACTTTGGGTTGACTTGAGTTGACCATGATACTAACAACAAATAACCAAGGAGACGAATCCTCTTTTAAATAATGTTTCACCTCAAATACTTTTACTCGACCAAACTATAGTCACTTGATGGATGCCGTCCCATGATTTGATTGTAACCAAAGCCGTACTTTTATATTGAACATCGACAGTATTCTCAAGTTAAAGGAATTATGTAATTTTGTCACATCGATATTTTTTGTTTGACCTTAATTATATTAACCAATAGAAAACTATCGAGTAAGTCATTCCATAGTTATCCAATAACCATCAATACGTAACCATTTGGTTCCCCAAACAGTTATAAGTGATACACTGCCCAATGTTTGCAGAGTGTTACGTACTCTAGTCTCAACTGCTGTATCAATATCCAGTTTCGATACACCATGACTATGAACATTTAAAATTGTATATTTGTTTTCATTGTAACAAATTACTCACAGTTACAACACTTTATAACTACTATCATAAAACATATCGTTTCTCGATTTTATATTAAATAAAATTTTAATTTAATTAATTAATATAACTATATCAAGTATATAATAGAAAGAAAACACATTTTATTTTGAACAAGATTGGTTATCGAGTTAAATATATGTAACAATTTACATAATTGCCCCTGCAATATACCATTAACTCTATCAATTTCACACTTGCATTTAGGGTCAATTATGAAATCTTATTCCAACTTTTCGAGTTGGTTTTCTCAAAGCCAACTGGGATAGTCCCTCAGTAAATCGTTTGCTGTTATGTTTCAATTTTTTACTCCATCAATCAACTCTCCCAACGTTCATAAACTATTTTATCATGTGGAACAATTCAAAGTATATCTCTTGGCTTCTTGTGAGCTCTTAGTCTATTACGAATTTTATCACGACGTTATTATCATATAACAATGTTATGGAATTCTCAACATTTGTAATCACCTAGCTCATTTATAAATTTGTGCATTTGTATTTATATACATTGTTTTATTACAATGTTATTCAAGGCGATGTATTTAGCAGTTTTCATTGAATCGGCCATAACCTTTCATTTGGAACATTTCCAACTTAAATATTCTTAACTTAAATTTTATTGACATCTTACACTCATATCACATATGAAATTTTGAGTCTGAACACTCATTCATAATGAGTTCATTGTTTTTATAAGGAATTCTCCGGTATTTCATAAATACAAAAGAACCCCTAAGACAACCATTTAGTGATATCAATTTGGATTTGATATTTGCTTCATGTATCAAATACATAAACAAATCATGATATAGTAGAAAACATGACATGTATGATAATTCCTATTGCCAATGCATAAGGAATGCATTTACATGTTCTACATAAAACATTTTAATAAGGTGTCCTTGCATATCATTTGGTACATTCCTAATATCTTATATGCTTGCTATAAAAGACATCATTTACAAACCCAGTGTTGAGTATTAGAACAACTAAAAATGATTTTAACACAAGTGCATAATTAATAATAAGCATTTTGTTGTTTTCTTATAGTTTAGACATATTTATGTACCTTTTAATTTTTCCTTCTTATAAGCACATGCTTCCTCTGCATTTTGACCGGTAATCAAACAATTTGATATTTAAGTCAAAACACCTGTTTAATTTTGATGCTTTTCAAATTGATACTTTCATATTTGTTCTTCAATTGTAATAGAAAACCCACATACTCAATATCGACTTCGAGACACTTTGGTTGTCATGTACAAATAGACTAGGCTAAATTTATATTAAGAACTTTCTGTTTTAACACATATATATATGCCAAAACATAAAGTCATACTGAGCGATAATTTTTTGATTAGAATCCAAAACAACTTGAGCACAGCGAATGGTATCTGTTATGTTAATTTCAACAATTGAAATTTATAGTAATATTATTATCAATATGACTCGCTATATTCCAATCGCATTTGGCTTTCTTATAAAGATTCATTTGCCGCCAATGGATCATATCCCTTCGATCGATCAAAATCATATTTTATTTATGTGTTTGGAATCTATTTCAGATTAGCGCATCGTACCATATCAGAGATTCAATATACTTGATGGTTTAATTAAACCATCGAAGATTATTTATTCTTGACATTGATAAGAAAATTATAGTTTCTCTTTATTGTACAAGAATACTCATTAGACATTCTAATATATTTGTGTTAATTTAAGTTTGGTCAGTTTCATTTCATCACTTATACTCAATTTTATCGTTTAATCGTATCCAAATTCATTATATATCAATAATTTCTCAAAGAAATTCCTTCATGTATTTCTTGAAATAACAGTTGTTTCTCAGTCCTTGATACAGGAATTCATAAGCATTTTGTGAATTGCCTTATATAAAACTAGTTTTGCATTAAGATTGCTAATATTATTTATTGTTGAAAACATTATCATTTATGTTAAAAATCTTATATTCGAATATTTTACAAAGTTAAAGTGATGAATTTGCAGGTCATTACAATAAATATTGGATGATTAATTTATTTTGCAGACATAAATATATTTATGTACAAAAATATACACTTTAGGTGATATATCGATAAAATGACCGAAAACCATTTTATCAGTAAATTTTTGTTAGACCACCCGACATCTTGAACGGAGCAAGATACATATACTCATTTATGTATATGAGTGAGAATATGTAATGAAATTATTTATTTTACTTTTGAAAGTAAAATCTCTTTATGACATCATCAATGGTATCGCTATTTGGAATAAATGGTTTTTGAATTTAAATGGAGTTCAAATGAATTAATAATTATTTTAATTATTTATTCAATGTAGAATAGTTATGCAACATTGTGAAATATTTGAGATATACATATTATAATATCCCTATTTTGAGGTCCGAAGCTAACCACTACAAATGCTGTAGTCATCTATAATGTTAACTTCCGGTGATAGTATACGGTAATGTCAATGGTATCCATAATATCAGAAGCACATGAATATGAAATAAAATAAACACAGATTTCAAAACAGCTTTTATGATTTCATTTCAAATCAATATTTCGTATTCAATTACATAATCCTAAAATATGATTCCTAGGTTTTAAAAATAATATAACAAATTACGCCAAGAGTGACATATGAAGATGTCCCATTGGATGATCAGAGTACTAGATAGGTAAATAATTAGTCATAAATACATCATAGCGGAAATAATACTAAATAAATCCTACATAGCCATCTTTGCCTCCTGCATGTCTTTGGAAGCTTTATTCGTTGCCTACTAAAACCGAAAATACCTTAAATATTAAGCTAATCGAGTTAAATTTTGAGCACATGAGAGTTTAAGGGGAAAATATAAACTTCGAGTCAGACATAAAGTCTGGTGTAAATAATTCTATTACATCTCATTTTACTGATATTAAGTGAGACCACGCCGCTTAGCAAAATGGTCTACTGCTCACTAATATATTTTTTAAAAGCATATCTTTTACAAATCAAAATCTTACAATCAAACTGATTATAACAATAATAGCGATAACATATATGCATATAAATCAGGTTATCAATGGATTGTCTATCCGAACATTATAGTTTTATCAAACGACTATTAATCATTGGTTGACTCGAACCAACCAGATATACTAAATATTATAACTTCTATTAGACACCATACTGGACGGTTTGTCCTTAACTTACTTCTCCTAGGGTCAACTTGTGATGACACGGGAATTTTTGACAGTTGAAAATGAAATATTTAATTGATTTTAAATATTTAGGAGTTATTTTAACTTGAATTTCAATTTTAACTATGAAATTGGCAATTTATTTTTTTTTGAATTTAATTATAGAAATTTGGGTAAAATTGTGAATCTTCAATTTTAAGCCTGTTAAAAATAATTTGATGGCTTAGGAGATGCATATTGATGATACCGAAGATAATGGTAGCTTCAGAATCGAATTTTGAAATGATTTGTTCAGTTTTGAAATTTTATCGTTTAAATTGATATTTAAAAATAGCCTTCGAGGCACGGTCTCGGATTTCGATGAAACCAATTCCATTGGATCCGTAATATTGTATTATTATTGGATTTCAATTTCCGTAGCATTCGGAGTTGTCGTATGACCGTACGGTTGATAAATGCGCTAAAAATTATATCAAAATTTAAATAAATAACTGGGTTTAAAAAGCTATCTTCTCCATACGAACAAATTTGGACTTGGAACTTTTTTCATTGCGTTCGGAATAGGGGTCTAACATTATAAACGCCAGGCAGCATGCCTCGATTGGAAATCAAGATTTCGTGTTGCGGAAACCAAGGCGATTAAAATGTGAATTTGAATCTAAATACAACATTTTTGCAATTAATATTATATCAGACCTTTGGAGTCACGTTGAAAAAAATTTCAACCACGTGTTCCTTTTTTCTTTGAAAATTTAACACGCATTCGAAGAAAAAAAAGGAAAATTATACACGTGTATTCAAAGGAGGAAAAAGAAAATAAAAACAAAGGAAATTATTTTCGTTCACTTCCATGGCCGCAAGCTTTTTTTCGAATCAAACCTCTCCTCTCCCAAATCGAACGAAAGTTTTTTTTTCTTTCGTTTAGAATCAAAATAGAAATCAAATTATGGCAGAAATCGATCCTCAAATAGGAATTCTATCGTTCAAAGAAAATGGCCGATTCCATTTTACTTCTTTTCCTGTCCTCATCTCAATTCGAAATCGCAACTCCCTCATAATCAAAATAAAGGTCTTCTAGTTGCTCGAGCTTAGGGAAAGTGTGGAGAAATCGAAAGCGATGGCATTGAAGCAGGCTATATTCGATGGAGGCGGAGGGGTGATTGACTGGCAGGCGAAGGTGGGCGGTGGAGTCGCTGTCGATCAATTAAGGGGTTAGGGACGTGATCGCGCGCGTGCTTAGAGAACCAAGGAGAGGCTCGTGAACGAAGTCGTGGATACCGCGATGGAGCGGAGCTCGAGGAGGCCGAGCCCGAGAGGTCAGGCCAGGGATCTGAGGCGATTAGGTACGTCTTTTGCAAATTAAAAATTTAAGAAATATATGTATATTTAAGTTAGAAAAATATGTACATAAATTTACAGTAATGCATACTTATGCATTTATATTTTTATTTTAGGAAGGATAGATTAAAAAAAATCAAATTTCAATTTTGAAATTAAAATCATTGGTTAATTAAACTTATTCATTAGAAATTTATTATTTGGTTTATTTCAAATATTAATAAATTGTATAAATGTTTATACAAGGTTTAAAAAAATCGTGAAATCAAGCTGGAATGGAAAATGGATTACATGCATTGTTAAAGGTGAGATCTTCTCACTCAATCAAATTTACCGATTTAATTTTAAATAGTTAAATTTAAAATTGTTGATTGTGTGCTTGGATGATAAATTATTATCATTTATATTGGATTAGACCCTATGTGCCGCATAATAGCGGATGATATTATATTAAACTCATATACCACGATAATCCACCTCGAAGTGGAATTGGTACTATATATGTATTTGGAGTGATTGATTTCCCGCATTATATAGCGGATGAGACCCTATACACCGCATAATAGCGGATGATATTATATTAAACTCATATACCGCGATATTCCATCTCAAAGTGGAATTGGTGTTATATATGTATTTGGAGTGATTGATTTCCCGCATTATATAGCGGATGAAACCCTATGCGCTGCATAATAGCGGATGATATTTTATAAATCTCATACACCGAGATATTCCACCTTGAAGCGGAATTGGTAGTGCTAACATCTATGGATGTAGGAAAACAGGTTGGAGGGATCCAACTAGATTCCTCAAAACTTTTGAATTTGTTTCAACGTTGTGTGTTGGTTATTTATAATCTGTGTGTGATCATATTGGTGATTGAAATCGTTAAAGGCTATAGTTTATCCGAATATATTTTGGTATCGTGAGATACCAAAAATAAATAGAATTGGATTTTTAAAATTCAAGCTGAAAGTTATATTAAAATTTATTTTTGAGAATTCGATAAATTTAAAAGAAGGAATTTAAAAAAATAAAATTTAATTTCTGAATCCTGCTGAATAAAATTCCAAATATGGGAAAAAGGCTAAATAAATGGATTTCGAGTAATATTATTCAAAGGTTGAAGAATTAAATAGTTTGGAAGAAATAAAGGGATTTATTTTAAAATAAAATAAATTTGGAATCAATTTGGAATTTGATTCGGTGTTTGAAAATAAATCTTTGGGAACCGATTTAAAATTGATTTGGTGTTTTAAAAATAAATTTTGGGAAATCAATTTTGAAATCGATTGGTGTTTGGAAATAAATGTTTGGAAAATCAATTTGGGATTTGATTAGGTATTTTAAAATCAATTTGAAAATTAATTTGGTATTTGAAAATTGATTTAGTGTTGAAAGTGAATATTTGGGAATCGATTGGAAAATCGTATATCAGTTGATATTTGGAAATCTAAATTCACAATGGGATTTGTAAAGGAAAGGGAAATTTGTTTTAAAAATAAACATTGGGTTATTTTTAAAAGTGTGGAAAGGAATTCACGGATTAGGAACGTAAATTTAAAATAAATCGAGAAGGGTTTATTAATTGGTTTAAATGGATCATTTTGAAATGAAAAGTGTATTCTTCCCTGGGAAGCCGAGTATATTTTCAAAGTAGCTTTGAAGTATAAAATAAAAGTTATAAAGTTGATTTCAAAAGAATATTTTCGAGAAATTATTTCTTTAGTTGTTTTTAAATCTTTAAAGTGAAGATTTATTTAATTAATTATAGAAGTGATTATTTCAAAAGATTTAATTAATATTTGATTTAGAAAAGGGTTATCTAAATATTTAAACTCTATCTACTAACTTTATTTTAAAGTTAGTTTGGATTTGAAGTTTTATATGAGGTATTTGTATAATATTTTCATAACTAATATTTAAATAAATGTTTTAAAATAGTTTTATCTAAGTGTTTCCAAGTATATATTTTGGATAAGTGATTTAAAGTATTTGAACTCGGCAGACTTTCAATGGAAATAAATAGTATCGGGAATCTGATTCCGCGAGTGAAAAGTGATTTGAAATTTGTTTTTCAAAGTGATGAATCGTTAAAAAAAATATCTTTCGAACATATTTTGAAAGATAAATAATTGGGAAAAATAATTTAAACCTTGGTGTTCGTTGTGAATGTTGATTGATAGTTAAATAATCGACTATCAATATTGGCCTTTAAATGGTATTTGAATTTCGATGCGACCGGAGGTTGGATTCCAAATGGATATTCGAAATACACATTGAACCTTTGTTATTGTGATGGATCTTTTGTTTAAAAGATCAAAGTGGAAATCTGTTGTGATTTGTTTAAACTCCGAATGTAACACTTATTTTTAAAATAAGCGCTCGTTATTCGGATTAGCCAGGAGAGGACTTTGTGTCATAAAACCGATTCCGAATAATGATACGACGAAATGAGATTGCATTTAAAGACGGTGTTGAAGACTGGGTATTTTCGAAAGCGAATGATTACCGGTCGAATGTCTCTGCACTGGGTTCCTCCGGTATAGAGATTTTATCACCTTTTGTGATGGGGATTCCGGACGTGATTAGTGAATATCCAGATTTGCAAGGGGTTCTTTGAAGTGCCTTCGGTTCCGTTCGTTTCCGGAACAGACTTGTATGGATATGTGTCTGACATTACACTTTGAGATGTAAAGCTGGTTTCTATCAAATACGTTTCTATTGGTGGCGGAGAATTTATTCTCTTAGCTTAACACCCTTCTCTGAGACGTACGAGCTCAGATATTATGTAGTTGATGGTTAATAGTGATATATTCCCAAACTGATAATGTGGCATACGAAGTGCTGCTGGTCATTTGTTGATCGAAGCATGACTTTGTGAAAAAGTGTAGCTTTGTGGACGAGACTTCGTCGGACCTCACACCTCGGAAATGGTCGAAACATGAAGGATGCAGCAAGGTTATTTGGGGATAGCGCCCCCTGAGGGTATGTCATTTCCTTTTGGAAAAGGGTATTATCATGGTATGGAGCCCATATATTTTACCTATATTGTTGCTGCAAATTTATTACACTTTTTGGTTGTTGCTTTGTGGTTGAGGATCCTCGGATAAAGGTCGCAAACGACCGGGGGACGGCATACTCGTGTCGCAGTTACCTAGTTACAGAGGTAACCCGGCTTTATGTTCGTAGAGATCCGGTTAGGTTCTCGAGGTGTCCCTCCAGAGGCGTACCCATGTGGCAGTAGGAAGTTCCTTAGCCTGACCATTTGTTGGAAATCCGAAGAAACGATACGAGCCTTTACGATTGCAATTGTATAACCTGCCTCCTCAGGAGGTAGCTATAGCATGCATAATATAATGGTACCTATGCTGGCTAAGATTAATATATACTTTCGAAATGTTTTCCACACTAAGCACTAATGATAATATTAAAAAGGATTTTACATATCAAGCATGTTTGACTATCATAAGGAGAAATCTTCTTCAAATCTGCGATTGCATTGTGTGTGTGTCGGGAGGCCTTATGGTAGTTTCATTTTCCAAAAGCATAGCGGATTTCCTTTTCTTTTCTTTGTGGAAATAATTTTTTTAAGATCTCACACCAGTCCCATGACTGACCTGGCGTTTTTGTTGTTCCCTTTCTAAACTCTGGGTGTCCACAATTTTCCATACGGGCAGCCTAGAGTCAGGTTATCATTATTCTGGAGCGTAGTCGGAAAAGATGTGCTGTGAAAATCTGGAGTTCAAGCCGGATGGCGAGGCATATCATCTATATTACGTATTATCCATTGCGTTTGGGTTGGTGCAAAGTCAGTTTCCATGTAGTCAAGTTATAATGACTGTAAGTTTTATTACTAGTTGTATCGTGTTGTGTAACTCTGATAATGTGATGTATGTAAAAACTGATATAGATCTTTGTTTTAAAGATTATTCAATTATCTATTATATTTTTTCCGCTGCGAAATGTGAGATTCTGTTGTTGTTTCTGTTTCTTCTTCTTCTATCTTTCTCTTCTTTAACCCTAACGCTTTGGTTTTCCGGCATTCGATTGTGCAGCATTTGATACAGTGGACGTATTGTTGTCAACTTTCGAAAGTCGAAAAATTGGGTCGTTACATAACTAATCCTAATGGTTTTACGGCTCTCCAATAACCTATCTTTATTCTGTGTATTCCTTTCTATGTGTAACATCATTTTAGTCTTACCTGTGACAAAGCCCTACACACTAGAATTTTGGACTTATATTAGCTAGGGGCTGCTAGCTAAATTATAGGGCACGACCCCACACCAGTCCCATCCAATATTCTAAAATCTAAGTTATTATTTTAGCAAATATTTGGCCTCACCACCCTATTCAAATACCATTTCCTTGAAAACATTCTTTACAAATGGTTTACATTGAAGTCGTATTATTATAAAACAAGGAAATTATACTGTTTACTTTTCTCAAAATACTTATGCCATGAGATATACTTTATAAAATAATTTTGATGAAAACATAAATCAATAGGGTTATCTATCCCTTCGAAACAAGTTAAGTACTTTAACCTTGGAAATATTAGGTTGAAAGGCCAAAACCTTCCTTTCGAATGCATTGGAAATAGATCTTTCGAAATCATTACTTAAAACCTTAGACATTCTCTTTCGAAAGCATTAAACATATCTTTCGAAACACTTTGAAACATTCCTTTCAAAACACTTAAAAAATATCTTTCGAAAGCATTTGGTTCAAATAGAAAGCTATGGAAGCATAGCTTCAAAACCAATTAAAAGTATTTCCTTCAAAAATATAGTTTGAAAACAAAACAAACAACAAAGTATAAAAGGGACACATTCAAAAGCTTCCCTTTCGAAAGACGTAAGGTGACGGCAACATGTTTCAGCATGTATACTTATGTCTTAAAGTTAACCATATCAGAAGGAATAGGAACGACACCTTCCCTTTTGCATGTATGGGTTAAGAGGAAAGCGACTCAATGGCTGGGGAGGGGTATTGGTTTAAAACCAACCTTTCACACTCATTGATCAAAGGGTTATAAAAATGGCCTCTAGCTAAGGTAAAAGCATTGGTGCGGCAGCTAGCGTATCGAAGGGGTTCAAAGTGGCAACCCTTTCATAACACTTTTATAAACAAAGGCGGGTCTATAGGTTAGAAAGCTTTTAAAGACAACTTCACCCCTTTCGAATGCATGCCTTCGACACCATTCTCTCCTCCCATCTAACTCCACCACACTACATACCAATAAATTGATACCATGTATATTGGTTTTGAATGGGAACGTGAGGGGTTTTGTGTGAGTATAAGATGTCGGAAGCAAGAAAGGGTAGTGGCAAAGATGTAATTTAAATAAAAACTGCATTTAAACTTTAAATAAATTGCTTTTACCTACCACTAATATTTGTCAAAATCTTATTAGTTTATTAAATTTTATCAATTCCCTTTTTCAGAATTTGTTGCCGAGATCAAAATTGGATTATTTGAAACAATTTAGCATTTAGGCCTTTCTATGTAATTAAACGTTTAAAATATTTAATTCCTCTAACTTAAATAATTTATTAACCATAGAAAACACTTAAGCAAATCCCCAAAAATCAAAATAATTCGCATTAAATATTTTTTCCAAAATATATAAATTTCAAAACTAAAGACATTATGTAATTGCCTTAAATAATTTAAACCCGAAATTAACTATTTTCCCTCATAAAAAATTCATAATAAATCCATAATTACTTAGAAAATTATGAAACTTGAAGCCCACTTCTAAAATAATATTTTTGACCATATATAAAAAGCACAACTCATTTGGATGTCATATGAAAGGTTTTCTAATCTAAACGTATCATAATTTTTTATATTAAATCTCTATAAATCATTAGCTTCAAGCATATAATCATTTAATCACTATAACATGGCATATAACTTGCAAATAAACGGATTTATCCTTTAAATCGAAATCATTATCAAAAAATGAGATGTAAACTATTTATTCAGCTTGGCTTTATGTCAAGAAGGTTGGGATTTGACCTAAAACTAATTTCTTCAAGCTTTTTATTTGAATCCTAGCTAATCTTCCCTATAAATTTTCTTAATGGTGGCCGACCTAAGCTTAGTATTGTTTTTTCTTAGTTTGTGAATGTAGAATGCATGAGAAAGTGGAGAGAATTAAAAGGTTTAGGGTATAGGAATAAAGGCCATTCCTATTTTACCCTTATCATATTCCTCCTTCTTAATTATATCTAGTTTGCATTTTATTAACACATTCATTGAGGCATGACTCCTACTTAATTTATAGATCTCAATCCCTTAACTTTCACATTATTTTATTTAATTTACCAATTAAATATTCTAAATAATATTAACTAAAATTAGGGTCATTACAGATTCCCCTCCTTATAGAATTTCGTCCTCGAGATTACGATAAAGGACCCACGATAATCAAACATAAAGGTAAAACATACCATCAAAAAGTCAGGATAAGTGTCCCTAATCCTTCTTTCGATTTCGCAAGTACAGTCCCTCTCATCGTCACTCACTCGACTTTGACCAATCTGACTATCTTATTCCTTAGTCTCTTCTTATCTCTTGCAACTATACTAACTGGTTTTATCACTATAGTCATGTCTAGTTCCACTACTAGAACTTCTAACATCTTGGTTGTAATACTAGTCTCTAAGAATCTTGAATAATGAATATACTTCCTTAGATGAGAAATATGGAAAACAACTTGGATTCCTTCCAAACTATTCGGTAACTCTACCCTATAAATGAGTTTCCCGATCCTTTCTGTAATAGGAAATGGTCCAACAAATCTTGGCGCCAATTTTCCTGACTTTCCAAGTCTGATCACACCATTCATCGGTGACACTTATACAAAAACATGATCTCCAACTGAGAACTCTAAGTCTTTTCGTCTCTTATCAGCTTAACTCTTCTGCCTAGACCGAGCTTTCTTTATTCTAGCCCGAATTAACTTAATCTTTTCTGTAGCTTCTCTAACCAAATCCGAACCAAAAACTAATCTATCCTCGATTTGTAACCAACAAACTGGAGGTTTGCATGGCCTTCCATACAAAGCTTCAAATGGTTCCATCCCTATACTAGTTTGATAACAGTTGTTATATGAAAAATCGACTAAGTGTAGATGGTCTTCCTATGATCTTTCGAAATCTAGCACATAAGCTCTTAACAACTCCTCTAAGACTTCGTTAACTCTCTTCGTTTTCTCATCTATTTATAGATGGTAAGCAGTACTCATATTGAGCTTAGTACCTAAAGTATCCTGTAGACTCTTCCAGAACTCACTAGCGAATAAGCAATCCATGTCGCTTACTATACTACTAGTAATTCAATGCAGTCTAACTATATTCCTTATGAATAACTTAGCTAAATCTAGAGCTGTCCTGGTCGACTTAACGAGTATAAAGTGTGCACTCTTAGTTAGTCTTTCCACTATAACCAAAATACTCTCTTTTCTTCTATTTTACCTTGGGAATCTGTTTATGAAATCCATTGAGATAGAATCCCATTTCCAGATTGGAACATCCAAAGGCTGAAGTAATCCACTCGATTTCTGATGTTCGGCCTTTACTTACAGACAGTTCAAACATTGGTTCACCTATAGGCCTACATTTCTTTTCATATCTTCCTAAAAAACTCCTTTTTATATCCTGATACATCTTAGTTCCTCCTGGATGAACAAAGAACTTCGAACGATGGCATTCTCGAAGACTTTCCTTCCTAATGTTCCCCACATTCGGAACGCATAGTTTTTCATTCTTCCACAACTGCCCATTCTGGTCAAGACTGAAATCTTTAAAGTCATCGCTCTTTATTCCATTCCTTAACCATCTAATCCGCTTGGATAATAACGGATCTTCTCCTAGTTTATAAGCAATCCTTTCAATCATCATCGGTTGAACTTCCAAACATTATAATATGGCGGTTTCTCGACTAGAACTAGCCTCCGATCTCTATTGTACTCTGCATGTAGTCAATGCTTCTAAATCTTTCCACTTACCAATTTTACATTTTGATGTTTTCTGCTAAGTGTAGCATCTTATTTCTTTTCCCCATGTATACTCAATACCAAAGTCATAAGCAACTATGAACTCTAATCATCTATGTTGTCTCATATTCAATTCGTTCTGAGAGAATAAATATCTTAATGACTTATGATCCGCAAACAATTCGAATCATTCTCTCAAAGGTAATGTCTCCACACCTTCAATGTGAAAATTACTGCAACTCATTCCAAATCATTCGTTGGATATCTAATTTCATGTGGTCTGAGCCGACGAGAAGCGTAGGCAATCACTTTACCTTTTTGCATTAGCATGGCTCCTAATTATATTCCACATGTTTCCGTGTATACCACTAAGTCCCGATTCCTCTCTAGAATAACTAACATAGGTGCATTAGTCAATAGATGTTTCATTTTCTGGAATGCCTCCTCACACTTCTCAGTCCAAACAAACTTCACTTCTTTTCGGGTTAGCTTAGTCATCGGTACTGCTATCCACGAGAAATCCTTAATTAATTTCTGCTAATAGTTAGCTAATCCAAGAAAACTCTTTATCTCAGTCACTTTCTCGAATCTGTTCCAATTGTTCACCGCCTCTATCTTAGCTGAATCTACTGACAACCCTTTCTCCGAGACATTATGGCCATGAAAGTTCACTTTCAAAAATGATACTCTGAAAATTTTTCTTCCAACTCATACTACCTCAGTGTTTTTAGCACTATCCTAAGATGAATTTCATGCTCCCTCTTACCCTTGGAATATATCAAAATGTCGTCTATGAACACTAACAAAAATCTTCCCAGATGCTCTTGGAATATTCTATTTATCAAGTCTCTGAAGAATGCCGGTGCATTAATTAGTCCAAATGGCATCACTAACCATTCGTATGATCTATATCTTGTCCTAAACACCACCAAAGGAATACTATCCTTTGCTACTCTAAGCTGATGGAACCCTGTAGCCAAATCCAATTGAAAGAATAATTCAGATCCACTCAACTGGTCGAACAAATCATCAATCCTGGGTAACAAATATTGATTCTTTATTTTCTTCTCATTCAGCTTACGATAATCGATACATAACCTTAATGATCCATCCAGCTTTTTTGCAAACACTGTGGCTGCTCCCTGAGGCAAACAACTTGGTCTGATAAAATTCTTACCTTCTAAATCCACAAACTGCACCTTTAGCTCCTTCATCTCAGTAGGTGTCATTCTACTTGGTGGTCTACTCACAGGTTCAGCTCTTACTACTAAATCTATCTAAAACTCAATGGCTCATTACAGCGGTAGTCCTATCAAAGGCTCAAAGATATTTGTGAATTCTTTAATAACGAGAACTCGATTCAACTCGTCTTCTTTATCCGTAACGACCAACAAAGTGGAAGATTCTAAATTCGTGTTTTCTACCGTGTATATAATCCGGTCACTACCACTAGGATGTCTAAGTGATACCTTTCGATCATGGAAAAATATCCTAGCTTCGTACTTACTTAATCAGTCCATACCTAAAATAATTCCAAAACGCACAAAATCAAACAGATGCAAACTGTAATAAACTATATGACCTAACAATTTAAGCTCTAACAGGTCACATTTCATCCCAAAAGTCGCGTACCCTCCTATTGGATTCACAATCCTTAAGGACGTAACTAGGTATGAGGATTCTAGGTTAAGCTTATCTACCAAACAATGAGATATAAAAGAATGCGATGCACCAGTATCAATTAGAACTCTAACTGACATACCATGAATCAAGAGCATACTTACCAACACAGCTTTTCCTTTCTCCTTTGTTGTTGGTTTTGAGGTAGTTGGTTCTAATGCAAAAACTTTGCCCTTTTCATTCTTTGTTGGTTCCTGGCACTGGTTCTTATAATGTCAAATCTGATCAAAGTTGAAGAATTTGATATTTTCTTCCCGATCACTTTCTTTCCATTCTCTAAGTGACATTCACTAGCGAAATGCCCTTCATCATCACACTTTTTGCAAATAACTTCTATCTTTCCTTTCTTGGTAGCTCCGGTCTTCTGAGCTCTCTTATTATGGAAAAACTTTTCTTCGGGCTTTGTCCACCTTGAGTTTCCACTACTACTTTGTTACAATTCAAGAAAGCAGGCGTCTCCACATTCCTCAAAGTCATCATAACAACTATATCGCACGAATCCCTAATATATGGTAAAGTTTATTTAGCAAGCTCGGGTATCAATCTACGGATGAATTTCTCATTCCTTCTAATAACTGTATCAACTGTAGCATATTCGTATCACGATAATTCATCAAATCTGGTAGCATACTCAAACAATGTAATGTCTCCCTGCACCAATTCAGCAAACTTCCTGAGCAAAGTTGACTTGGTGATCTCCAACGCGAAAGTTTCTTCAAACCTCCTTTTGAGTTCCGCTCAAGTCATGGCCTCTCAGCTGCACCTATAGTAACAATGTTTCACCAGTACAATGCTGCTTCTTGCAACTGTTTGGATGCTAATCTCCTTTTTGGCTCATCATTGAGTCCCAAACCAACAAAAATCTCTCTTGTAATGAAGTAACCAATTCTCCACTCCAACTGTGTCCTCAGTCTTGATAAACAGCTTCCCTCCAAGCCTAGCATAGTCCGTACTCAGCACTGCATAGTTGTTAGCCACTAAGGCTCCCCGATTACCTTCTCCAGCATTTCCTCCAACTAATCCTGTGGTAGCTCCAACTTGCATCATGTTGAGGAATAACTGATATATAGCTCCTATATCAACTTGCGGTGCTCCAGCATCCACATTAGCAGCTTGTGCCCGACCTGGATTCCTTTGAGTATTCGGTTTGGCATTTCCTTTAGTTGTGAGCTTCTCCACCAATGTTAACTCTTCCATTCCTAGCATCTTACGTCCTTTAAATTTGCATTTGAACCTTTGTAAGATACGAAGGAACAGCATAAGGGAGATGGTAGAATAGAGATAAAGCATATACCATATATGGCAAATACAAGTATGTTACTATAGCGTTATCCCATACCCTAATCTTTTCTTTAATTCCTCAGGATTATGTTCTTTTAAGAGAAATTTTAGGTTTAAAATTTCTTTTAAGTTTTCATAAACCTAAACTCTGATACCAAGTTGTAACATCCCCTATTTTGAGGCTCGAAGATAACCGCTAAAGATGCTGCAGTTATCAATAGTACTAACTTCTGGTGATAAAATATGATAACGCTAATTGTATCCATAATATCAAAAGCATGTGAATATGAAATAAAATCAACAGAAATTTTAAAACAGCTTTTCTGATTACATTTCAAATTAATATTTCATATTCAATTACATAATCCAAAAATACGATTTCTAGGTTTTAAATAAATATATTTATTACAAATTACGCCAAGAGAGACATACGAAGATGCCTTCTTGGATGACCAGAATACTAGATATAGACATATTAGTCATAAATACATCACAATAGAAATAATACTAAATAACTCTTACATAGCCAACTTTGCCTTCTTCACATCTTCAGAAGCTTTATTCGTCACATAATAAAACCTGAAATACCTTAAATCTCATCTACTCAAAACAAAATTTGTGCACCGAAGAGTTTAAGGAGAAAACATAAACTTTGAGTCATACATAAAGCCTGGTTTGAATAATTCTATTACATCTTGGTTTATTGATATTAGGTGAGACCATACCGCTTAGCGGAATGGCTTTCCCTCACTAATATCCTTTTAAAAGCATATCTTTTTCAAATCAAAATCCTGCAATCAAACTGATTATAACAATAATAGCAATAACATATATGCATATAAATCAAGTAATCAATGGACTATCTGTCCGAACATTATAGTTTTATCGGGCTGACTGTTAACCATTGGCTGACTCGGGCCTAATAAATATTCTAACTTCTGTTAAACATCATACTGGATGATTTGTCATTAACTTACTTTTCCTAGGGTTAACTGATCCTAATGGTTTTACGGCTCACCAATAACCTCTCTCTACTTTGTGTATTCCTTTCTTTGTGTAACATCATTTTAGCTTAACCTATGACAAAGCCCTATACACTGAAATTTTGGACTAATATTAGCTAGGGGATACTAGCTAAAGAATAGCGCGCGACCCCATACTAGTCTTATTTGGTATTCTAAAATCTGAGTGATTCTTTTAGTAAATATTCAGGCTGACCATCGTATTCAAATTTCATTTCACGAATATATTTTACAATTGATTTACACTAGAAATCATATTTGTATAAAATAAGGAAATTATACTTTTTGTTTTAATAAAAATACTTATGCCATGATATATGCTTTATAAAACAATGTGGATGAAAACCTAAAATAAATAGGGTTATCAATTTCTTCAAACAAGTTAAGTACTTTAACCTTGAAAACATTAGGTTGAAAGGCGAAAGCCTTCCTTTCGAAATCAATACTTAAAATCTTAGACATCCTCTTTCGAAACCATTAAATGTATCTTCCAAAAACATGGAAACATTCCTTTCGAAGCACTTAAAAACATATATTTCAAAAGCATTAAATTTAAGTAAAAATTTACAGAAGCATAGGTTCAAAACCAATTAAAAGTATTTCTTTCGAAACCATAGTTTGAAAACAAAACAAACAACAAAGTATAAAAAGGGATACATTTGAAAGCTACCCTTCCGAAAAACCTAGGGTGACAGCAGCATACTTTCGCATGTATACTTATGTCTTAAAGCTAAGCATTCTTAACCATATCCGAAGGCATAGGTGCAGCACCTTCCCTTTCGCATGTATGGGTTACAAGGAAAGCAGATCAATGGTTGTGGACGAGTATTGGTTCGAAACCTACCTTCCACACTCATTGATCTAAAGGTTATAAAAGCGGCCTCTAACTAAGGTAAAAGCATTGGCGTGGCAGCTAGGGTATCGAAGTGGTCCAAAGTGGCAATCATTTCGTAACACTTTTTTAAACAAAGGTAGGATGATAAGTTAGAAAGCTTTGAAAGACAACTTAACCCCTTTTGAATGCGTGCCTTCGACACCATCCTTTCCTTCCTCCTAACTCCTACACACTATATACCAATGAATTGATACCATGTATATTGGTTTCAAATAGGCACAGAAGGGGTTTTATGTGAGTGTAGAATGTCAGAAGCTAGCAAGGGTAGTGACGAAGATGTAATTTTAATTAAAACAACATTTTAACCTTTTAGGAAATTTCCTTTCTACCTACCACTAATATTTGTCAAAATCCTATTAGTTTATAATTTATCAATTCCCTTTTTCAAAATTTGCTACCAAAATCAAATTTAGATTATTTGAAACAATTTAACATTTAAGTCATTCTCCTTGATAAAATGTTTGAAATATTTAACTCCTCTGGCTTAAATAATTTATTAACCATAGTAAAGCACTTAGGAAAAATCCTTAAAAATCACAATAAGTCACATTAAATATGGTTTCTAACATATATAAATTTCAGACCTGAAAACATTATTCAATTGCCTTAAATAAATTAAACCTAAAATTAACTATTTTCTCTCATAGAAAATTCATAATAAATCCATAACTACTTAGAAAATTATGAAACTTGAAACCCACTTCTAAAATAATATTTTGACCATATATCAAAAACGCAACACATTTGGATGTCCTATGAAAGGTTTTCTAATCTAAACATATATAAAATTCTTATAAAATCTTTATAATCATAAAATTAAAGCATATAATCATTTAATCACTATAACATGGAATAACTTGAAAATAAATGGATTTACCCTTTAAAATGAAATCATTATCAAAATATGAAAGGTAAACTAATTATTCAACTTTGTGTGAAGAAGGTTGAGATTTTCTCTTAGATTGATTTCTTCAAGCTTTCTACTTGAATCCTAGCTCATCTTCCCATTAAATCTTCTTAATGGTAGCCGACCTAAGCTTAGTTTAGTTTGTG
This sequence comes from Allium cepa, assembly GCA_030765085.1. Lineage (NCBI taxonomy): Eukaryota > Viridiplantae > Streptophyta > Magnoliopsida > Asparagales > Amaryllidaceae > Allium > Allium cepa. Next base: position 558,311,538 of record CM060941.1, on the reverse strand, counting down.
AATGTAGAATGAATAAGGAAGTGGAGAGAATGGAAGAGTTTATGGTACAAGAATAAATGATATTCTTATTTTACCATCATCATATTCCTCCTTCTTAATTATGTGTATTTTCTCTTTTATTAACACGTTTATTAAGGCAAGACTCCTCCTTAATTTACAAATCTCAATCTCTTAAATTTCTACAATTTTTTTATTTAATTTACCCAATTATATATTCTAAATAATGTTAACTAAAATCAGGGTCATTACACATATGCACACATACATATACATGAACACATATATACATGCAAATATACTTATATATCTTTATATACACACATAAGCACACACATATATATATATATGTGTGTGCGTGTCTGTGTGTGTATTATAAATATCTAAGATATTTTCTTAAAACTTCAACCTTAAGTAAAACTAAAGTCAATCTCTTATACCCTAAGTACAAGCATATGGCCACACATATGGGTGTAGGAAGTGCTTGGCCGAGAATGATGAAGGGAGTGGGGGGAGTGGTGGTGATGAAACTACACACAAATATCATGATATTTCCATCCTTACATTTGCTTATAAATAGCACCCACCCATCTTCGCTTCAGTTGCACTTTTTCTTTATAAAATTCCTAAGCCCTTTATCCTTTTCTTCTCTACATTAATGGCTTCCGTAGCCAAAGAAAGAAAATATTGCAAAATTTAAACAAAGTTTTGCAAAAATCAACTAAAATCTATAGCACTTCAGACCAAAGTTCTAACTAGTGATCTCTTTCATTTCTCCACCAAGGACATGTGCAATGAAGCCTTCCACCACCATTTTCCAAGTAAGACCGAGCCCTTCCAAGCCTCCATGACAAAGTCTAAACCCCCTAGACGCATATTTGCTAGCAGTCATAAACTCCGATTTTGAGAGAGCGAGCTATAGCCGTTTTAAATTTTGTCCAATTGAAAATCAGGTGAGAAACTACATATATATATGTATGTACGTATGATAATGATGATGTGATATGTTTACCATGGATGTTTATTATGCTTTGATCATCGAGTTGGGTTGTTTATTATAGTTTTTTGACTGTGTAATGATGTCATGTTAAATACACGTCGATATTACACAAGGAAATCACTTTCTGAATAAAGTTAAAAAGAGATATGGAATAATTAAACCTCTTTAGAATGGTTTAAAATGGTTTATAAATGTTTTGTAAATACTAAAATCCAATTTTTTGAAGTATGGACAAGTTATGAAAGTTGAGTCAAAAATAGGCATGTTGCGTAACGGCAGTTCGCGATTTTGTGTCGTAGAAAGTTAAGTCTATTTATACGATGGAATACAAAGCATTACCTCCTACTTGTACTCCATACAACTCCATGTGCTATTCCAGAACTGTTATCCCTAATATACTCATTTAAGAATATTTGAGATAATAAGAAGCAATGTGTAAAACCTCAAGTCAGACAACACTCTCATACGAGCGATATATCATCTCAAAAAATAAATATAAAACCATATATAGTAGATAAGGAAACAGAATATGTAGTGCCATATCTGAACTATTCCTACATCCAACAACTTAGCAAATAAACACTATATATGCTAAACTACTAATACACATGTGTATACTACACTACGTAAATTTAAGGTGTCGGGGTATATACCACAACAATATGACATCTATACCAAGGAAATAACAAACATAGCAACCATTATACAGCCTTGTATCTCTCACTCAAGTGTCATCGGATATATGATAACTCTTATTAGCAACATAGATAATCAGTGGCTTAACTCAGGCCCACATAAATGGCTAAGGATTGGACATACATAGAGGTCCAAACTTATGGCTACACATAGACTACCGTATCTCAAAATAATAAGCATTACAACTTCAAAGTTATCCATCAATCCCTTGGAACATGTATAGAACTACCTCTTGTTCTACTATAAAAGTTACACATAGAACTTTTCTACTTGGTCTATCATCATATGCCATAATCACTCCTCATGTCTGGTCGTCGAAATCGCTACATTTTCTTGAATATCATATGAAACCCCAAAGTTTTTGAGTTGCACCAGAGTCATTCACACTTTCTACAAGTCGCTACTCAAAAACCTCGAAGGAGTCCCTAAGATAGCCTGGGATTACCCTAGAGAAATCCTTAAGTCATCTTGAAGCTTCAATGCACACCTTGCTCAGTCCTCCCATGATGGCTAGGATTTATGGATTATCGGAATAAAGTATCACCCGAATAGGATTTTTGGTCTGGTAAATCCAACTAACGCTTCTAAAGCCTTCTCTTACTTTGTCCAGAGATGTCCTTTCCCAGACCCAAACTCCACCACCGGACATCATTTTTTGTCTAAGCCTCCTACCATTGACCATGCACCAAGCTGGAAAAACCACTATGTTTTAGACAACTATATGTCGAATACCTTTTAGGTATCATTTATGAAACTTATGATTTCGTATTCTTCAATCCTTGCGCTTACCACTTACTGCATGCAATCTCAATGCATCTACATGACCCCAAACACTCTAGAACCAATACATTAAAGCTCAATTCTATGTTTACATATCACTCTTCCTTTATTATCGAATTGGAGAGCATATCACTACTCCTTTTACACAGAGGTCCTTGACTATAAAATCAATTATCAACTCTAATTCATTCCAACGAGCGCCTACAACTATTCAAAGGTACAAAATAATATCTAGACATACAACAATATTTAAAATGTCACCCAAACATGTAAACATATATTGAAATAAAACGATTCTTCTTAAAGCACATCTCTAACATATCCTAACGTCTATATGATTAATCATACGTCAAAATAACATGATTAAATCACTTTAAATCATTTTGATTTATTTTCACTTCAATCTTAATTTCAAAACATTACAAATGCTATTTTTGATTTTAAAAATAGATCTAAAACATGTCAAAACATATAATTACATATATAATAGGTTGTGAGATGATAAATCACTCACCAAACATCAAATATCAATGATTAGCATGCAAAATAAGGTACCCGAGAATATAGACCAAACCCCTAAAATTTAGAATCTAAAAAATATAGATTTGGAAGTCTCTTGCTATTTCCCTTGTTAATATGTTGCTAATCTATGGATTTGGCTTAATTTGAAAGAGAACGTAAGTGATTTTGACTAAGGAGAAGTTTAATAGCGGTTTAAATCTATTTTGGAAAGATGGAAATGATTTGGAGTAGGCTATCGTAGCCAATATTAGCTCCAAACCCAAATGGAACATTGGATTAGCCATGGGCTTTTTCTAATTACCCTTAAAAGCTGCCAAAAACCATTATACTCGGGTCACACTGAGGTATTTCAGGTTAGGTACATTTGGACTTCGCCTATTCTGCTTCCGCATGGACAATTCTGCTAGCTCCTTTTGTTATAGCTTTTTGTGTAGTCCGTTTTGGTCGTAACTCTGATATGTATATTCTTTTGACTCGCCTGTATATTATGGTAGCTACACCACTTGACATTTATCATTTTGTATACTCTGTGATGTATCTGTATATATGTATATGTATGTGATGATCTACAGTTCTGTGATGTGTTTTACATTTGAGTTGTTATATTTTATTCTGTTAGATCTTATAGCCATTATAGTTTTGTATTAAATATCTATTGGATATGTCAATCCACTAAATATATATATGCTACATTTATCGACGTATTCAGTAGATAGTTAAGACAATGCTATAGATGATCGCTCCTATCCAGCTCTATTCTCTGTATTAGCAGACAGTATTACCTTGTAATACTCTTTGCTAATGTGGGTCTCGGAGTATACGACCAATCAACGAAAAGAGAAATCATCGTATCTTTCACCTTGAAGTGGTGTCAAGACCTAATTCGCCTTTAATCTAAATTTATAACCCTAAAAAATACAATGGTGAAATCATCCATAATTTTTTCGGAGGTTAAAAAGTATCAAAAATCAACATTCCCCAAAATTTTAGCTATTTGGAATTCATTTGATTATAAAAATAATATTTTTTAAGATCCTCCAATACATAAGTGCATAGGAAAAATGAGTGTCTTTGCAATAGTCACTCGTATAAAAATAGATTTTGAAACATGCATACGTTAAAACTCTATATTTTAGTTGAGATATAATGAACCTCCCATCGTTGGCACCCACCAAGTTTTAATATCAAAACTCTCCACTTACTATTTTTCATCCTCAAGGAAATCTTTGCATCGCTTAGGTAATCTGAATATCTAGTCTTCCTCAACTTAGGAAGCTATGTCTAAGCGAAATATGTTCCTAAACATCTCGCTAGTTTCTGAAATGTACACCTCACTAAAATTCAACATTGGATATCTGCTCTTTATACAATTAAATATGTAAACAAGAAATATACTCCAGCATATAAGGGAAACAACTAAAACACGGTAAACAAACAAATGAAACAAAGTCATAGCTAGACAAATAAACAACAATACAACGCAAGCAGAAGAAGTCAGTTCGAAAAACATGTCATAAACTATAAAGCAAATGTAGTTAAACAAAGCATGCAGCTTTCCCAATATAACCAATCACTTAACACGAATATGGAAAATGCAATCAATTCAACCAAAGTAAGCAAATACAATTAAAGTGAAATATCTTTACCCTATTTTTCTAAACGGGTAACCATAACATCATTACCCAACTCTTTCTCCAAAAGGGAATAAACTGGATATTTCTATAACTCATATAGGAAAGTAATATATAACAAGCATAAATGCTACACCATCATAATAGATGTTTGCCAAACCCAAGATTCATACCATCCACTAATCTCATATTTCATGCCACTCAATCAAATCTCATGGTTCCCAAGACGTTCTACAAATTTTTCCAAAATAAAGTATCTTTCCAATAAAACACTTTTTAACAAACATATCTAAAGTTTTTCTCTCATATCAATATTTTAAATTTTCAACCATATATTTATAAATCAAATTACCCTTATTTAGAAAATAATTTTCCAAAGAATTTTCAAACTAAATATTTTTTAATCGATACGTTCCCCACAAAACAATTTTACAAATTGAGCCAAAATACTTACATAAAATGTTTTCCTTCCTTAAATAATGTTTATTAAAAGTATCCTCTAAGTAAAAATACATAAGACCAAAATTAACATCAAATAAAATTTAAGGTAAGTTTGGCTCGCATCCCTAATAAGTTTCAAAATAGAGAAAGCATCCTTCACAACCAACACTTACGTTTCCGCCCTTTATTTTCAAATTCACGCATGCAAAAAGACCCAAATACCCTTTATGTTTTTAACACTTCAAACACGTATAACTTTACATACAAAATCCGGATCAGCATACCGTTTTCACCAAAAAATCACAAATTTTATGATCTTTAGAATGAGATCTATTGTTGATACCAAAAATTCATATTTGCAGTAAAGATGCAATTATTTCAAATATTTGCAGACAAATCAGAAAATTTTGAACAATTTCAATTTTTTTTTCAAATGCACAAAAGTTGCAAATAATTGCAGACATTTCTGCAACTATATGGTATAATTGCAGAATAATCTGCAACTATTCCATATGTTGCATAAATTTCTGCAACTATATGGTATAGTTGCAGAAATGTCTGCAACTATTGCATATAGTTGCGGACATTTCTGCAACTATTGCATATAGTTGCAGGAATGCAACTATATGGTATAGTTGCAGAAATGTCTACAACTATTGCATATAGTTGCGGACATTTCTGCAACTGTTGCATATAGTTGTAGAAATTTCTGCAACTATATGGTATAGTTTCAGAAATGTTTGCAACTATTGCATACAGTTGCAGACATTTCTGCAACTGTTGCATATAGTTGCAGAAATGCAACTATATGGTATAGTTGCAGAAATGTCTGCAACTATTGCATATAGTTGCAGACATTTCTGCAACTATTGCATATAGTTGTAGAAATTTCTGCAACTATATGGTATAGTTGCAGAAATGTCTGCTACTAATGCATATAGTTGCAAACATTTCTGCAACTTTGCATATAGTTGCAGACATTTCTGCAACTATTGCATATTTGCAGAAATACAACTATTGCAAATAATAAACCGAAAATATGATTTAAATGATTTCAGAAAGTGGATCGATACATGGAAACGAAGATTTCAAAAACGTGAGGAATAAACGAGGGTATTTATGGGAAAGAATTAAGGCGATGTAAAAATAGGGACCGGATTTATAAAGTTTCAATCGGAAGGAGTTTTTGTGTATTACGTTTGGTTTTAGGGATGTGACCCCAATTTTCACTAAAATTTATTTCAGACTCAAAAATACACTATGAATAAGACATTATTTTATTAAAAACAAATGTTCCTACTTACTCAACACGTTATTCCTCTAAGTCGAAATATTTTCAAATATTTTCTACCTTAAAATAGTTTCTTGGAATAATTTTTCGAACAAAAATAATACTTTTCTATTGAAATAGTATTTTCATAAACCATTTTTTAGCAAATACTCTTCATATCATATAATATTTATTATAAAGTATTCTTCAAATTAGGCATTTCTCTTTTTTTCAAATAAGAATTTCCACTCAAATATCCCTTAAAACATAATTTTTAAAATAACGTTTTCAAATCAAAATACCTCCTTTAAAAATATCTTTAACCATATGGCTTTTCAAATAATATTCAAAAAAATCAATCAAAATATTTTCTACCAAGCTACTTTTCTAAATACCTTAAGTTGAATATCCTATCACAAAATGATTCTAAATAAAATATTTTTACACTAATCATCTTTTTATATATCTTTATTTAAAAATTATCTTACTTATCGAATTAAATGCGTTGTTTTGACTAATGTAAGATTTTCAACAAATGTAACACCTTACCTCTATTCCCATATCACCCAAGAATATTGCCAAGTAATATTGTTGAGTAACATGGAGAATGAGGCGATGTGGGTAGTACACACATAAATATTCACTTGGAGCAACACTTAATATGTTACATAATATAAAAATCTCTTACCTCGATATAACTCTCTCAGTAAAAAGCAATAAAAAAGTGTAGTTCTCAAGGATAGAACAATACAAAATATATAATAAATTACAGAGAACACATAGTCATTTACGCAGTGATAACATAAAATAATAAATATACATAAGTCTAAGTAGGTCCCATAGTAGTCAGCTACCCACTATCATTAAAAATATACATACATTTCTAGTATGTACATCTCAACATCACATTAACACATACAAAATGGTACTCAATGCAGCTGATGATGTATAGCCTCCGACTAAGTCTAATAAGCTATCTGGTCACATAGTCTCTAAACCCGAAACGATTCGGACTGACCGGAGTATTATATAAATAATAAATCGGTCAGAATGTGTCTAAATTCATGGTGAGAATATAAATGATATCTTAAGAAACACATACACAACAAAATAAAGAGATACAACCAAAGGAATTAACATACACGGCATAATAAAGAAATACAACCAAAGGAGTACTAAAACATTCACAAAATGTCAAACAACAACCATAACACATCACACGACCCACAACAAACATCCATCACACACATCATGCACATCACACTCGCACACATCTATACATCACGCGTCACACACAATATACATCGCACACATCAATATATCATGCATTACACATAGCATACATCGCACACATTGCACACATCGTATAGCCCACAAATCACATATAGCACAAATCTCATGCAGCATACCTAAAACAATAATTCATTCATATTTATCTAGCAGTATTAGATTTATTCATTTTATTATCCTTTTTTATTTTCTTTGCTGCTATTATTATTATTAAATGAGCTATAGTTACTACTACTGCTGTAACACTTCATAATTTTAATGCTAATTAATTTAAAATAAATTACTTAATAAATAATAACGTTTAAAATAGAATTTTTACACATGTTAGAATTTGGCTGGGAAACTTTAAATATTGGGTTTATGGTGATTTTCTGATCAATTTTCATATATAAATTTTTCCGATCGGAGTTTAAACTAAAAAGTTATTAACGTTTGAAGTTTTGAAATTGAAAATAATTATATATTTAATTAAGGAAACAAAAAATAATTAACTACAAACAACTAAACTAAATGGCGGCTTAGACTTTATGTAATGGTTAGGAAAGAAATGATAGCAATCGGTAAAATATATAATTAAGTTAACAAAATCAAATAACACGCATAATTCACAAATTTAATAGCTACATGGTTGACCAAGAATGCACCATGGTCGACCGATAGTGGTCAGCTGTGGAGGGTAAGTGGTTAACCCTTGGTGCTTTATAATCGATATTGAATAATGGCCTAAATGGCCTAGATTTAAATAGCAATCGAAAGGCTTGCATTGGTTTAAACACCTATAAATATAGACCTACACCCCTACTTTCAAACTTATATTTTATAATGGATGTGGAAGCTCTGCCACTCTCTCTTCTCCATGAATTTCAAGATTCTTAAATTTGATCTAATTATACGTATAAAAAAATTGGAGAATTGTAGAAGAGAATAAAGAAGGGAAATAAGATCTGATCAAATCGTCATAACAGAGATAAATTGTTAATTTGTATCTTGAATAAGAATTAAATCCAAATCATTCTCTTCTAATAGATCTGTATATGCTTGTGACATATACTAGAATAGGATGATAAAGGAAGTCATATTGGAATAATAGTGATTAGATCCAGAGATTTGAAAGGCTAAAAAGAGGTCAGTGGGAAACTACATATTTTTGTAATAATATTGAATTTACATCATTGTAGATCTATTTCATATATGCCTAGATATAAATCATGATTTGGATATTTAATTTATATGCGTAATGAATAGATTTAAATCACGATTCGAATATCTAATTGTATACGCATAATGATTATGAAGAATATGCCTATATGTTATGGAAACTCTAAACTTGATAGATATTGTATACATATTGGAATGCTAGATTTTATTAGTTCATATATGTTGGTGTTGAATATAAATTGGCATTAATGAAAAATTAAATTGATATCAGACAATATTTTAATATGTTGGAATGAATTATGTAACAATGTGTGTTTATAAATTGTCTGAAATATAAATAAAAGTGTAGTGTTTGAAGTAAAAAGGAATGTAAATAAAAAGGAAGAGATGTACAAAATAAGGAGATCACCATACTTTGTACTGCCTATTCCAAGTAAAATAAAAGATAATTCTTTATTATTTCACACATAACACAAGTGATCGTTAAGTAATTTATTGAGAGTTATAGAGTTAACAATTTCCTTTGGGAAAAGAAGCAATTCCAATGTATTATGGTATAAAAACCCTTGTGCATAACTAAAGTAATTTGATTAGAAATAATAACAACAATTTAAATAGGGAACCTAAATAAGATGGTGTAGAAAACAAACAGTAAATGAAGAAGATACAATTAAACGAATAGGAAAGTAATAAGTCTAAATAGGCAACTAAAGAGATATATAAGTTAAAAAGGAAAACAAGGGGTTTCAACCACTAATGTTAAATGAAAGGGAAAGAAAATAAGAAAAGGTATTTAAAAGGAAGTGGTAAATGAGTTTAAGTTAAGTAAGAAGTAAACACATAGAAAAGTAGAGGAAATTATTCAATAGTAAATAGTAGAGTCATGGTAAATAAACAAGAATGAACAAGATATATATAAAAATAATATATATATATATATATATATATATAAACACACATACACATACACATACACATACACATACACATACACATACACATACACATACACATACACATAGCCTTAATTATGTGTTTATAACAGGTGCGAACTTTGAAAGTTAATATATGATTAAATGAATATAATAACATAGTCATTAAAATAGGTTGGAATATGAGGTCAGTAGTGTTACACAATAGAATCTCACGCCCACCACAAGAGGCTACTAGCATTTGTGTGTTAGTCCTTGAGAATGATGGTTTTGATGACAACAACCTTAGGACTTGTTATAAAATATAAGTAGTAACATTATAGTTTATATATATTTGTATATGTAGGATACAAATATGTAGGTACCAACAATGAAGACTGTATATATAGAGATACAAGATTGATGAATTTAAAGATCGAAGATATCAAGATTGAAGACTCATGAGTATCAAGATATCAAGAGTTCAAGATTTCAAAGTACAAGATAAGTATTGAGTCTAGAATTATGTTACAACTTCTTGAAAGCACTTACATCTTTATTCGAAATTTATTCGTGGAATGGAATCCACTTCAAGCATGTTAAAGGGATGAAACCCTAGTAGGATGGAACCCACGACAGTATCTAATGGAACATATAGTGTTCCTATTTTGATATCCACTAATTTTATAAAAATGTTTTTCAAAAATATATCTCTTGTTTTTAAAAATGTTTTCAAAACTTCCTTTTCAAAAAGACATCTCTCCTTGTTTTAAATACTTTAGTCTCAAAATTATCTTTATCATTTTGATTTCAAAATTGTCTTTGATTTTAAACTGTCTCTTGTTTTAATATTTAGCTTTTAGACATTTATATACACATCTTTTAAATCATTATATAGATTAAGATTATATATTAAAAATTACTTTCTAAACTCTTTTATATGTTTAAACTATATTTAAGTATATTTATATAAGTGTAGAAATTGTTTTGAAAAATTATAGAAACCAATTTTAATAAGAAAATCAAAATCACCATTTTTGCCTTGAGCATGTCGACATACTCCTACTCCACATGTCGACATGGTGCCCGTTAATTTTCAAATTTCAAAGTTTCAAAAGAAGTGTCTATTCGTCGTATCCTTTCACTAATAGATATGGCTGTTGACCTCTCTAAATACCAGTAAGTTCTAAATGAATTTTTACCAGATTTTCATTCATTTTATCTCCTCTTCTTCTCCCACATTTATTCAAAAGAATCCCAAACTATACTCTGCCGAAATACCAAGTGAATCAAACTTGATTATCTCTTGTTTGATTCTCTGCACCTCTCTTAATGAGATCTTAGTGCTATTCAAAGTTATAGGATTATTTGTAAATCAAACTATTGTATAAAAGGTGCGGTAGAGTCATGAAATCAAGTGGGTGTGATTGTTTCCCTGGAAATCAATTAGATGATCTTATGGCCTGGTAAATCAAGAGAGTTTTCCCCGGACTCGAATACAGAGGATGTACCTCGTGGCCTTGAAATCGAGGGTGTAATCTGGGAGATTATTTTGAAAAGAAATCCATACAATTGTGCGGGACTGGATATAGGGTAACTCCGAACCACTATAAAATCCGAGTGTGTTCTTTCCTTTATGCTTTTATTTATTATTTGCATCTGTGCCTGACTCTATGATTATATATGTGTCTGTGTATTGCATTTGTTGGTGAATAAATTACATAAGTTTGAAAAAGATTTAATAATTACACAAAACACTATTCACCCCCTTCTAATGTTATTCTAGCCTTAAGATCCGTAATCCGCATTCCAAACATTTGGTATCAGAGCAAGGTTTTTAAAATTTTCATAATCTGAAGTTTGAAAAGTTTTTAAAAATGGCTACCAATGCTGGTTCTGTTAACATTATCACTAGTTCATTTGTAGAGGGTCAGTCTACTGCCAGACCACCACTTTTTAGTGGTAGTAACTATGCATATTGGGCATTTAGAATGAAAATATATTTACAGTCAATAGGATTAGACACTTGGAATATCACACAAACTGAATATTCTGAACCCACAGCTAATTTTGCACAGTGGACTGCTGAGCAAAAGACTATTGCATAAAATAATTTCAAAGCCGTGAATATTTTATTTTGTTCATTTGATAGGAATGAATTCAATAGAGTATCTGTTTGTAAGTCTGCATTTGATATATGGAAAACTTTGCAAGTTACTCACGAAGGAAAAAGAAAAGCCAAACAAACCAAAATATCCATACTCATGAATCAGTTTCAATTATTCAAAATGAATTCAAATGAGTCCATCTCCGATATGTATAGTAGATTTCAGGATATTGTGCATTCTCTAATATCACTGGGAAAAAGTTTCTCTAAAGAAGATCAAGTCAGAAAAATTCTAAATTCTCTTACTCTGGAATGGGATCAGAAAACTCTTGCAATCGAAGAAGCAAATGATATCATTACTTTAAAGGTTGAAGAATTGATTGGAAATCTAATGTCATTCGAAGTTCAAAATGCAAAAAAGAAGAGATAGCAAGGCATTCGGAAAGAAGTCAATTGCGTTCAATGCATTAACAGATGAATCAGAATCAGATAGTGACAGTGATGAAGAAATAGCCTTCATGACAACGAATTTTCGAAAGTTTCTAGAATACAGAAAGATGAATGACCTCAAAAAGAATGATCATAGAAATTTGGAAATCATAATGTAGTACCAAATCATGTAAAATGTTTCAACTGCGACAAACTAGGTCATCTCAGAAGAGACCGTCGCATCCTGATAAGCAACAGTTTCCTACAAGCAATGATTATACAAAGAAAAGGAAAAGCGCATATACCGCTACTCTAGATGATTCATACTCAGATTCATCCTCAAGCGATGATGATCAGAAGATAGAAAATTCAAATATATGTTTCACGGCTATTCATGATTCTGATGATCTCAGGGATAAAATTTTAGGAAAAGGTACACGTTTACAATATTTCGGTTGAAATTGTTTGTTTAAAATTGATTGATTGTTTGATGTTGATTGCTTTTGAAATTGTGTGATTGTTTGTATTTCAAATTATTATTATTATATATTTTTAATTATTATAATATTTTTTATTATTTTTTTAGAAAAAAGGCATTATTTTATTTTAATAATCACTTTAGAAAAATATATAGACACTAAAATAATTATATATATATATATTGAAGTATTTAAGAATAGATAGGTCACATGAATTCTCTGATCCATGTCGACATGGCCCTACCCATGATGTCGATATGCCTTTCAGAAAGCTGAAATTCAAATTTGAATTCAAAATTTTGAACTCCCTTCTACCTTTTCACCAACTCTAATGTCCTGATAAGGTACCTCTTGACCAGAGAACATGACTATTGAATATCTATTTATTTCCTTTATCCTATCATATCTTTTCACTTTCATTTCAAAACTCAAACTCTCTTTTACTCTTTCAAACTCTCTACTCTCTTCAAAAATGGCATCTTCAAGCACTCCATCCACAATGAGACTATCAAAAACCATTAACGAGTATCTCTATAATGATCAAAGCTTATATAAGCTATGCTAATAACGGAAAAGTTCATAGGGAAAGTTTGCTATCTTTAGCAATTTCTCTACATATGAAATCAATACTCTTCTTGAAGAGAACCATATTCTTAGTCTTTTTGATAATTCTGAAAATGATTTTGTTTGCTACCCAAATCTTGTTAAAATGTTTTATGCAAATTTGAATCACGGATTTCATGAAGGAAATGAAAATGAAATTTGGAGTAGTGTTAAAGGCACTAAAATTGTTTTAAATTGTGAAATTTTGGGTAACATTTTCAATTGCAAGAATTTGGGAATGGATCTTTCTACTTTTAATATCAATAAACATGATTGTGAGACATTTCATCACATTTTCGAAGGAGATGACAACTTTGAATTTAAAAACCGTAACTTTCGTCCAAAAGCACGTATTGTTAATCTTCTATTGCAATATACTATCACTCCTAGATCGGAAAATTTCAATAACCCGATTTGAATGTTTGTAAAGCTCTTTTTGCTATTTTTGGTCATTATGACATTAATTGGGCGCAAGTGATTTTGGTTGAACTTCGTCCTAAGAATTTGGAAAAGGATGAGAATACTTTGTATCATAGAATCTATCTTACTAGGATTTTTAATTATTTGGTGTGATTATAAAAGGAAGAATTTTTTTCAAGAAAAGTGTTTATTCATGCCAATATTTCTGTTATGAAAATTCCCTTCATATTTCAACAATAAGAATCTTTTGCCGAAAAGGATGAAAGGTTGGCATATGAAGATATGGAATAAGAAAATGAGGAAGAAGAAGAAGAAGGGGAGGAAATGGAAATTGAAGAAGTAATGAAGATACCTCCTTGGAAAGTATCGAATATCCTAACAATCCTTCCAACAAAACTCTCCTCAAAAATCAAAAGATCATAGTGGAAAATCAACGGATTCTTAAAAGATCCATTAGTAAGAAATTGGATAAAATGACCACTAATATGAACAAGTTCTTTGCTAAAGTTGGTCGACAACTTGGCCTATTAGCATCCTCCTCATCCTCTAGCACATTCTAAAAACTAGGATGTGATGTACTAGTTTATTTTGTATGAACTTGTATTGATCTTTTATCACGATATGAAGTATCTCTTGTATTAGCTCATCTATCTATAAATTTATCTATCTTATGTTTTTTTATCTTATCGTGTCTCAGGAATAAATGATAGTATAATATATAAGTTTATATATATATATACATACTTATGCATAAAACAAAGAAGACTCATAAATCAACACACCCATTTCGACATACCCCAACACCTTATGTCGACATATAACTGTCTGATTTAGTTATTTTTTAAATTTTAAATTTAAAATAACTAACTTATGTCTATTCATTTTTAAACGAATTCCTACCTATTTAAACAACTTTTCTTCCAGAAATGTGTAAACTCTTTATTTCTACTCATCCCTATTTGCATCTTTTAACTATTTATCGATAATGCATCCTCTTCTCATACTCTAAGTGAAAATCTTGAAGAAACTCTCAAGTCATTCAAGAATATACTTACTTTTATTCTCCGCAATCAAAAGGCACTTAGAACTAAGTCAAATGCAGATGATAAAAGAATAAGAGAAGAATTTCGATTCCCTCCGTTGGATGATTTCTGCCCTAAACAAAGATGATTTCAATACAAATCCTGAAGGAACTATGATTCAAGATAATGAAGATTGGAAAGATATTAAAAAGGACCCTATTTTTGGAGAAGAATGATGGGTTGAAGTTCCTAAAATTATTTAATCTCCATATGGCTTGAATTGCTTGTTCTTGAATTGTTTGATTTGAATTGTTTCATTTGATTTGAATGGTTTGATTTAATTTAAATTGTTTGATTTGATTTGATTTGCTTTGATTAGAATTAATTTGGTTCGAATGGAATAAAATTATATGAAACATAATATATGGTTATTGAATTGTTTTCTATGATGACCCGACTTTCTCACCACAGAAAAGTCATATCATCATGAAGAAAGAAAGAGATAGAAAAGAGCAAGAAAGAGAAGAAAGAAGAAACAACATCAGAACCTCAACAGCGGAACGAATAAATTATATTAATAACAAAAGTATTACATAAATATACAACACTATCAGAGTTACACAGAATTTACATCACATGCTAGACAGTTATAAACACCTGTCTAGTTATACAACTCAATACAACTCAACGGAACAATACTAACACAGAGAACACACAGCGGAACTATATATCTACACGCAGAAGCCTCCTGCTCCATTGCTCCTCCAATATTCGACAAAGCTGACCTGAATCCTTGGCTACTCATAAAAATTTGAGTACCCAAGAGTTTAAGAAAACAGAAGATAAATTATGGGTCAGACATGGGTCTGATGTGAGTAACAGGTTAAAGTTGCTTAACTTTGAAATTCCTTTTGAAAAGAAAGGTATCACGTAAGACTTCCCACATATAAACATGGAAAAGTTTTTACCTTATGCCAACCAAAACATTTGATAGGAAATCCAGTGATATTATAATAGGTCTAGGGTTTTTAAGTAAATAAGAAATAGCTAAAATTGTTACATTATTAAATTCCGGCTACTAGCCACAAAAGTGGGTAATACAATCAAAACCGTTGGCACTTATTGGATTTTGGATTCCATACAATGGCAGGGCCACTGGGGTACCGCCCGTCACAGTACGTGGCCTAGATCAACGTACCGAGGAGCCATCTTAACTCCCCTGCAACACAAGACCAGAACCATCCCTTACTGGACAGTCCCGAACAAGACAACCCCGAACAAGACAACCCCGCAGTTGGCATACGTCCAACCGCCCACACAGCCGAAATAAAAAGGGGCCTCTAGACAGGGGTAAATCTCGCTCTCCAGTGGGAGCTACCTACGAAGCTTTGCTGCACCTCCGCTGTTTTAGCCATTCCCGGTTGATGAGGCTTGAGGCTACGATTACCTTTAGAGAACACATCTCTTAGAATGCTCATCGTCCACCTGACGATGTTCTGAAAGCATTCAATCCATACAAGTTCGTTCCGGGTTCGAACGAAACCGAAGGCATTATCTCATCACACTCATTTTGGAATCACCCTCAGAGTTAACGACGATAACCCTTGCACTCTAAATCACCATCTCGAACCTATAAGAACTAGTTCCGTTAAACTCATTACGGAATCACCCTCAGAGTTGTACTGACGTATAGTCCTTACACCTCGAGTCTTCACTCTTTACATAAGATTCACGACCTATCGTTAATTCGGATCGATGTGGTTTTCAAATATCCAAATATGGAAACCCGATCCCGGTCTCATCGAAATCCAAATGCGTGTCTTTTAAGGCCAAGTTGTTTTAAAGGTTTAAAACAATTCAATTATCTATATACAAAGATAGATAAATCACAGATTCACAACAGATAATCAATATTATCATCACAACTGATAAACCATATTATCATTATCAAAAGATAATCTATATCAACATCACAATGCAACCAATGCATCTATATCTCTCAACTTTACTTATCTCATTTCTGAGATTCAAACCATTCAAGGCAATCCATATCATCCATTCATATAAGCAAGGATTAATAATCACCAAATATAATTAATTTAAAATGAATTAAATTAATTACATCATTTCAAATTAATTTCAAATGAATTAAATTAATTACTTCATCATTACCAAACTTGCTTACATTATTATTAATCAATTATCAATCAATTAATTAATCATTCACCAATTATTCATTTTAATTAATCATCCCTGATTAATTAACCTTTAATTACGTTCAAGTAATTATTCACTAATTAATTTCTCAAATTAATTATATTTTACAAAATACAGTAATTAATTCTTAATTACTTCCTTAATTAATTAACTATAACTAATTACATTACTTCTTAATTAATTAAATTAATTAATTCCTTTTCATTTATTGACTATTTCTAAATAACTCATTCTTAATTACCTCATTAATTATAACAATTAATGATCTTCTAATTACATTTTCTTTTTAAATTAATTACATTAATTAATTAATCTTTTAATTAAACCATAATTTTTAATTACCCTTAATTAACTCTATTCAGTAATTAATTACCCTTAATTACTTTCCCAAAATAAATTAATTACTTCATAATTAGTTATCTCAAATTAATCCCTTGATTAATTTACAAAGTAATTTTACTCAAATTACTTTCATCAACCAATCACCTTTAATTAATTACATACAGTAATTACCCATTAATTACTTCTCTAAGTAATTTCTCTTCATTAAATTACATTAAGTAATTATACTCCACAAATCATCAAATGATTAATTTAAATTAATTAAACTGAATTAACTAACTTAATCTAATCATATTAAACTCAATTAATTACAATAAGTAATTAATTCCTTAATTATTTCCATAAGTAATTATACTTAACAATTTACACAAATGATTATCTTTAAATTAATTAATCTAATTAATTACTAAAATTAATCACATTAATTAATTATTAAATAAGCCTTAGTTAATGACCCTCATTAACTATTAACAATTCATTAATTATTGTTCTAAAATAATTACTTATTTTAATCATTATAAAGTACAAATTAATTGATCATTAATTAACCCATTAATTAATCCCAAATTAATCAAATAATTAAGTGTTAACTAAAACTTAATTAATCCATTATTACTTGATTTATTAATTATTAATCATTAATTAAAAACTAATCTTATTCAATTAATTATTCTTAATTACAAGCTAATTATTCAAAGAATAATTAATCTTAATCCTTTAAGATTAAACCCATAATTACCATTTTATTAATTTATTAAATAAATTAATTATTCATTTAATTACCCTAATAATTAAATGAGTTACAAATTATTATTTAACTTTAACGAGTTTTAAAATCAATTTAAAAAAATTTCTTATAAAAGAAATTTTACAAGAGTTAAAACAAATTTCTTTTATTTAAATTCTAAACATTTAAATTTCATTATCCTTCAAATTTGTTTTGAACACTTAAATTTATAAAACTTAAATTTATTTTGAAACATAGATTCAAGTCTAGATTTGAATCAAAATTAAAATTTGTTTAAAACATTAATTTATATTTCAAATTCCAAATTTAAATTCAATTTCCTTAAAAACATTTTAAACACTTAATCTTTTTTTAAGTTATTTTAAAACAAATTTGAGTTTTTTAAAAAAAAACTTCATTCATTTCCAGCTATGATTCAATTCATACTTGAATCCATAATTAAAAATAGATTTAAACTCATTTTCAATCGTTGCTTATTGTATTAAAATTTAGTTTAAATTTTGAAAAAAACAAGCTCCAAACTTGAACAACTAACTCGAGCTAAATACTAAAATAACTCGAGTAAAACACTGAATAAACTCGAGTAAACTCGAGTAACATTTATTTTGAAAATCATTCAAATCAAATACTAACAGGTTAAAACAAATTTTGCAACGACATATAATCCGAGCCCACAAGCAATATACTTCGAGTCCCATGCCCCAAATCTTCGAGCCACACGTGAATCAACCCGACAAAACTCGAGAATACAATCCTCTCCCAAACAACAGCTGATACACCAAAAGGATGTGCACCTGCACCACCACAGCCATCACCTCCGGCATCTTGCGACCTCACGAGCAAGTCAACGGTCATCATCAAATACCAAATCGATCTTCAAATCGATTGCAAAATCTCAAAATCAAAAACAAGCATTCGAGTACCAAAACTGGGAAAATGTCGATACTGGAAACCATCAAAATTCTCTCGCCACCGATCACCAAAAAAGTTATGCCTCCGGTCATGAACTCCTCCACACTCCATTCATCATCCACTTGAATCTGGAACAACTCGATCAAACATAAGAGTTGCGGTGATTAAATTTCCAGATGAACAACAAAACTAGGGTTAAATGCCTCAATCCCAAATTCCCAATGCCTCAATGCTTTAACCCATCAACTTCCATTTTTCTATACAACTTCGATCAACACTCAATCATTAGAGAAAACCATGGCTACCCAAACCTTCTGGATCGACAGTTCTAACCACAAGTGTGATTTCTGGTTAGACCAGAAATACACAATCTTTTCCAAACTAAAAAATCAAATTTTAGTTTTAAAATTAATATCTTTGATAATGTAATTGGTTGATATTCTTAAATCAAAGAATCTGAATACTTTAATTCGAACTTTCAAATGTTAGTTTTGTAGTATTTACGTTTCAGGGACAGTACAAATTTTTTTTTTATATATAAAATTTAAACTTTGAACTGTATAACGTAGCTATATTTGTTTAAATCTTAGATCTTATCACAAATTAAATCAACTAAAATGGAATTTAATCAATTTCTATAATCCTGTAACTTAAGAACAGGAAACAATGTACACTACAGCAAGCATACGACAAACAACCATACATTTTTCAGTAAAGAACTTGTAAGTAGCATGCAAAACACACTTACTACTTGAATAAAACCAGCAACCAATTTATACATAAGTTAGTTTTAAATAAAAGTGTTACTCACCTTAATTTATATATGAGAAGATCCCTTGTTTGAAGAAGACTTCAAACCGAATTGTGTCTCCATTTCCAAAACTTGAGTTGCTTCCAGTTTTGTTTCTTTAAAAACTTTAGTTTGCTTTTGCTTTTTAAAGACCTGAATCTTGATTTATTGCTTAAGCTCCCTGATTTTCAGCTACATGTATGATTCTAGAAAATGATGCAGGCATTGTTGATTTTAAACAGAAATGCATACTGCAGATGCATGCATGATTTTGAAGTTGCAAATGAATTTCAGGTATTTGAATTGAGGTTGCAGAATGATTTCAGGTTTATGAATTGAAGGGCTACAAATTTGAGGATGGTTTTCATTTCAGATCCATATGCATTTCAGTTTTGAAAATAGTTTTGGTTTTAATGAAGATTTAAACAGTTTTTGAGGAAGAAATTTGCAGATTTCTTGGCTAAAGATTTATATTTTGAGGGGATTACAGATTTTAGTCTTCTGTTTTTGAATGAAGAAGTTCTGCAAATTTTAACTGAAAATTTTCTTAAGTTTGGAAAAAAGAAGAATAGAAAAGAAGGTAGAATGAGGAGCAAAGTTTTTACATAAGAAATTTTTTTTAATTAAAAGAAAATAAAAAGGAAACTAAAAAGACACTTGTTCAAAATTTAAACATTTGTTACTTTGTTTTCTTACATGACTAACACATGTCTTTTAGTATCTTAAGAAACTTACACATGTATTTAAGTATTCTAATTTTAATTTAAATTGTTATAAAACTCTAACTTATTTTATAAGAGCTTTTAAATCTTATTTTATTTCTTATGTAATATATAAATGAACTTATCTCTTTTTAAATTAAAAAAAATGGAAACAATCAAATTATAAATATAAGCTTATTCAAATATATTTTTATGTATTTATTCTTTTAAATTTCAAAACATTGAATTCAAATCTAAATTAATTTATCAAATCAAATTTTAAAATCAAGTTATATATATATATATATATATATATAGATGCATATATAACTCTTATTGAATTCAACAACAAATCCTATTTCTAACAAATTTCTTTATGATCATAAAAACGAAGTATTAAAATTATCATTTGAAAATAACAAGTTAAACAATATCAAATAATTTATAAAAGAGATTGTAATTTACTCCTATTACTTAATATATTTAAATCATATGTAAATTGTATTTTAAATTTTTATATAAATTTCAAGCAATATTTTTTTTAAAAGAAAAATAAAACAAAGCTTTAATGTTCATCTTATTCAAATTCATATTTAAGCTAACTAAAATATAAATTTAAACAAATAAGATTTACCTTAAATATAAATCATATAATTATTTATTGGATTGGTTTGAAAAGCCAATTGCTAAATTTAAATCAAATTTTTAATTTTGCTAAAAATAAATTAGAATTAGAAAATCAATTCATTTACCAAATTCAAAATCAAGGTTTATCAACTTACAATATATACAAATATATATATTATAAACAGAAAACAATTTATTTATTTTAAAAAGATAAAGTCTTTCAATTTAAATATTTATTAAAAGATGATTATCAGATCAATTCAAAATTTTATTATCAAAAATTTATCAAATCAATTCAATTTTTAGCACATATTATTAAATTTATATTGCCAAATTTCCGGGATATCACATTCCTCCCCTCTTAATTGAATTTCGTCCCCGAAATTTAAAAGCAAAGGTAATTTAATAATCTATCTTAAGATTTTGTTTTAAAACACAAGCATATATCAATCATATGCTAAAAACCATAGCAACCAATTTACTCAAACAAACAATTCTAATTATCCAGAAAAATTTAGATAAAATTTCCACGAGTTTCCCTGGTATAAATATCGGGATACTCGCTCTACAAAATCCAAACAATCTATATTACTATTAAGCTACAGAGCTCCTATCCAACTAGATCTACAAAACTAAACAGGATATCAGACTACAGACGAGTCTGACTCAACAATCCCATCCTCCTGAACTACTGGTTCCACAACCAGAAATAAATCATACACGTACTCCCTCAGAGATACGTGAAACACATCGAATCCCAGTTATCCAAACTGACAATTCAACCTAGAAAATCAAACACCAATTCTTACAAGAACACAGAAAAGATCCAAAACATCTCGGAGCTGACTTACCCAGTCTTACCCAATCTTATAGCTCTTTAGATCGGAGAAAACTTATCCAAAATCAAATCTCCGACTCCGGAATCCAAATTCCTTTGTCTCTTATCTACAAAACACTTCTGACGATCCTGGGCTGCCTTCACCTCTCTTGATCAGCTCAACCTTCGCTGATGTCTCTAGAAACAAACAAAACCAAAACAACCCAACAGAATGATCTCCTCAAGGTCAATCTCAAACCAAGAACACCAACTCTTCTCCACAACATCAGAAGACTAACTTACTTCTCCTATCCGAAAAAGAAAGAACAAAAGCACTCCCAAACTGCTTCCGCTGCATAACTCTTATCTGGAGTAGAAGAAAAACTCAAGCACAAACTGGACAACACATCTCAGAAATATGGTTCAACATATCCATAAAAGAAAACTCAGATGTCCCATCTGATCCTTCTACTAAACTGAACCACCGGTAGAACTCCGGGAATCTAGTCGATAAGAAAACTCAACCTCCAGATACGGACAAACTTCTTATAGCTCAAGAGAACACTCAAACTATTGCAAGTCACTTTTGCGATCAACCAGTCCAATATCCAAAGAAAACTGTTCTCTCTTTACCAATCAGAACAGCTTACGTTTATCTCGCCAATCCATCGAAGAAATGGATCCAGTCTGCTGCTTCAGATCTCCATTTTTAGAAAAACCGCTAACCAGAAGATCTTCTTTGCGGGTACAGAACACTCCGAGCTGCATTGCTAATACCGACGCCAAAGACTTCCTAATCCAAAGCTCTTCGAGAACTCGGGCCGCAAACCAGACAAAAACATCCTGCTGAACCCAGCCATAACATCGAAGTAGACATACTTCCAAAACTTGTTCCAAAGAAAAAAATCTTCGTATACGTCCATAGTCACTGTGTCTCATCACACAGCTACTAATTCCTGAGGTATCAAGATACCATTATTTTCTTCTATCCAACCGACAGATCCAAACTCTGCTCATCCAACTTCAAAGATAGACTCCGAACCTTAACAGGTTACCTTCAGAGATCTACGAAATCTCCATACTTCACCCAACTCACTCGAGATGGTATTCGATCTACAGTCTCGATAGAATCACTTCCAACCTCAACATTCAAACTCCAACCAATGGTAGTAGTCGTGTCACACACCCCACTATCTTATCTACCTTTATAACCTATATTGGAAAACCCGAACAGGTAACCCAACAAATAGGTAGAATAAATATATTTAGTTATATATATTTAAAAATTACAAATACGCTGTCTCAAGATAGACACAACTACAGAACCTAGGTATTCACTCAAACTAATGCTCTGATACCACCTGTGACGACCCGACTTTCTCACCATAGAAAAGTCGTATCATCATGAAGAAAGAAAGCGATAGAAAAGAGAAAGAAAGAGAAGAAGAAGAAGAAACAACATCAGAATCTCAACTGCGGAACGAATAAATTATATTAATAACAAAAGTATTACATAAATATACAACACTATCAGAGTTACACAGAATTTACATCACATGCTAGACAGTTATAAACACCTGTCTAGTTATACAACTCAACAGAACATTACTAACACAGAGAACACACAACAGAACTATATATCTACAAGCAGAAGCCTCCTGCTCCATTGCTCCTCCAATATTCAACAAAGCTGACCTGAATCCCTTGGCTACTCATAAAAATTTAAGTACCCAAGAGTTTAAGAAAATAGAAGATAAACTCTGGGTCAGACATGGGTCTGGTGTGAGTAACAGGTTAAAGTTGCTTAACTTTGAAATTCCTTTTGAAAAGAAAGGTATCACGTAAGACTTTCCACACATAAACATGGAAAAGTTTTTACCTTATGCTAAGCAAAACATTTGATAGGAAATCCAGTGATATTATAATAGGTCTAGGGTTTTCAAGTAAATAAAAAATAGCCGAAATTGTTACATTATTAAATTCCGACTACTAGCCACAAAAGTGGGTAATACAGTCAAACCCGTTGGCACTTATTGGATTTTGGATTCCACACAATGGCAGGGCTACTGGGGTACCGCCCGTCACAGTACGTGGCCTAGATCAACGTACCGAGGAGCCACCCTAACTCCCCGGCAACACAAGACCAGAACCATCCCTTACTGGACAGTCCCGAACAAGACAACCCTGTAGTTGGCATACGTCCAACTACCCACACAGCTGAAATAAAAAGGGACCTCTAGACATGGGTAAATCTCGCTCTCCAGTGGGAGCTACCCACGAAGCCTTGCTGCACCTCCCCTGTTTTTAGCCATTCCCGGTTGATGAGGCTTGAGGCTACGATACCTTTAGAGAACACATCTCTTAGAATGCTCATCGTCCACCCGACGATGTTCTGAAAGCATTCAATCCATACAAGTTCGTTCCGGGTTCGAACGAAACCGAAGGCATTATCTCGTCACACTCATTTTGGAATCACCCTCAGAGTTAACGACGATAACCCTTGCACTCTAAATCACCATCTCGAACCTATAAGAACTAGTTCCGTCAAACTCATTACGGAATCACCCTTAGAGTTATACTGACGTATAGTCCTTACACCTCGAGTTTTCACTCTTCACATAAGATTCACGACCTATCGTTAATTTGGATCGATGTGGTTTTCGGATATCCAAATATGGAAACCCGATCCCGGTCTCATCGAAATCCAAATGCGTGTCTTTTAAGGCCAAGTTGTTTTAAAGGTTTAAAACAATTCAATTATCTATATACAAAGATAGATAAATCACAGATTCACAACAGATAATCAATATTATCATCACAACAGATAAACCATATTATCATTATCAAAAGATAATCTATATCGACATCACAATGCAACCAATGCATCCATATCCCTTAACTTTATTTATCTCATTTCTAAGATTCAAACCGTTCACGGCAATCCATATCATCCATTCATATAAGCAAGGATTAATAATCACCAAACATAATTAATTTAAAATGAATTAAATTAATTACATCATTTCAAATTAATTTAAAATGAATTAAATTAATTACTTCATCATTACCAAACTTGCTTATATTATTAATTAATTATCAATCAATTAATTAATCATTCACCAATTATTCATTTTAATTAATCATCCCTGATTAATTAACCTTTAATTACATTCAAGTAATTATTCACTAATTAATTTTTTAAATTAATTATATTTAACCAAATACAGTAATTAATTCTTAATTACTTCCTTAATTAATTAACTATAACTAATTACATTACTTCTTAATTAATTAAATTAATTAATTCTTTTAATTTATTAATTATTTCTAAATAACTCATTCTTAATCACATCATTAATTATAATAATTAATGATCTTCTAATTACATTTTATTTTTAAATTAATTACATTAAGTAATTAATCTTTTAATTAAACCATAATTGTTGATTACCCTTAATTAACTCTATTCAGTAATTAACTACCCTTAATTACTTTCGCAAAATAAATTAATTACTTCATAATTAATTATCTCAAATTAATCCCTTGATTAATTTACAAAGTAATTTTACTCAAATTACTTTCATCTACCAATCACCTTCAATTAATTACATCAGTAATTACCCATTAATTACTTCTCTAAGTAATTTCTCTTCATTAAATTACATTGAGTAATTATACTCCACAAATCATCAAATGATTAATTTAAATTAATTAAACTGAATTAATTAACTTAATCTAATCATATTAAACTCAATTAATTACAATAAGTAATTAATTCCTTAATTACTTCCATAAGTAATTATACTTAACAATTTACACAAACGATTATCTTTAAATTAATTAATCTAATTAATTATTAAAATTAATCACACTAATTAATTATTAAATAATCCTTAGTTAATGACCCTCATTAACTATTAACAATTCATTAATTATTTTTCTAAAATAATTACTTATTTTAATCATTTTTAATTACAAATTAATTGATCATTAATTAACCCATTAATTAATCCCAAATTAATCAAATAATTAAGTGTTAACTAAAACTTAATTAATCCATTATTACTTGATTTGTTAATTATTAATCATTAATTAAAAACTAATCTTATTTAATTAATTATTCTTAATTACAAACTAATTATTCTAAGAATAATTAATCTTAATCCTTTAAGATTAAACCTTTAATTACCATTTTATTAATTTATTAAATAAATTAATTATTCATTTAATTACCCTAATAATTAAATGAATTACAAATTATTATTTAACTTTAACAAGTTTTCAAATCAATTTAAAAACTTTTCTTATAAAAGAAATTTTACAAGAGTTAAAACAAATTTCTTTTATTTAATTCTAAACGTTTAAATTTTACATTATCCTTCAAATTTGTTTTGAACACTTAAATTTATAAAACTTAAATTTATTTTGAAACATAGATTCAAGTCCAGATTTGGATCAAATTTAAACCTTTTTTAAAACATTAATTTATATTTCAAATTCCAAATTTAAATTCAATTTCCTTAAAAACATTTTAAACACTTAATCTTTTTTTAAGTTATTTTAAAACAAATTTGAGTTTTCAAAAAAAACTTCATTCATTTCCAGCTATGATTCAATTCATACTTGAATCCATAATTAAAACTAGATTTAAACTCATTTTCAATCGTTGCTTATTGTTTTAAAATTTAGTTTAAATTTTGAAAAAAACAAGTTCCAAACTTGAACAACTAACTCGAGCTAAACACTAAAATAACTCGAGTAAAACACTGAATAAACTCGTGTAAACTCGAGTAACATTTATTTTGAAAATCATTCAAATCAAATACTGACAGGTTAAAACAAATCTCGCAACGACATATAACCCGAGCCCACAAGCAATATACTTCGAGTCCCATGCCCTAAATCTTCGAGCCACACGTGAATCAACCCGAAACAAAACTCGAGAATACAATCCTCTCCCAAACAGCAGCTGATACACAAGAAGGATGTGCACCTACACCACCATGGCCATCACCTCTGGCCTCTCGCGACCTCACAAGAAAGTCAACGGTCATCATCAAATACCAAATCGATCTTCAAATCGATTGCAAAATCTCAAAATCAAAAACAAGCATTCGAGTACCAAAACTGGGAAAATGTCGATACTGGAAACCATCAAAATTCTCTCGCCACCGATCACCCGAGAAGTTGCGCCTCCGGCCACGAACTCCTCCACACTCCATTCATCATCCACTTTAATCTGGAACAACTCGATCAAACATAGGAGTTGCGGTGATTAAATTTCCAGATGAACAACAAAACTAGGGTTAAATGCCTAAATCCCAAATTCCCACTGCCTCAATGCTTTAACCCATCAACTTCCATTTTTCCATACAACTTCGATCAACACTCAATCATCAGAGAAAACCATGGCCACCCAAACCTTTTGGATCGATAGTTCTAACCCCAAGTGTGATTTCTGGTTAGACCAGAAATACACAATCATTTCCAAACTAAAAAAATCAAATTTTAGTTTTAAAATTCATATCTTTGATAATGTAATTGGTTGATATTCTTAAATCAAAGAATCTGAATACTTTAATTCTAACTTTCAAATGTTAGTTCTGTAGTATTTACGTTTCAGGGACAGTACAAATTTTTTTTTTTTATAAAATTTAAACTTTGAACTGTATAACACAGCTATATTTGTTTAAATCTTAGATCTTATCACAAATTAAATCAACTGAAATGGAATTTAATCATTTTCTATAATCCTATAACTTAAGAACATGAAACAATGTACACTACAGCAAGCATACTACAAACAACCATACATTTTTCAGTAAAGAACTTGTAAATAGCATGCAAAACACACTTACTACTTGAATAAAACCAGTAACCAATTTATACTTAAGTTAGTTTTAAATAAAAGTGTTACTCACCTTAATTTATATATGAGCAGAGCCGTTCTTTGAAGAAGACTTGAAACTGAATTGTGTCTCCATTTCCAAAACTTGAGTTGCTTCCAGTTTTGTTTCTTTAAAAACTTTAATTTTCTTTTGCTTTTTAAAGACCTGAATCTTGATTTATTGCTTAAGCTCCCTGATTTTCAGCTACATGTATGATTCCATAAAATGATGCAGGCATTGTTGATTTTAAACAGATATGCAGACCGCAGATTCGTGCATGATTTCGAAGTTGCAAGTGAATTTCAGGTATTTGAATTGAGGTTGCAGAATGATTTCGGGTTTATGAATTGAAGGGCTACAGTTTTGAGGATGGTTTTCATTTCAGATCCACATGCATTTCAGTTTTGAAAATAGTTTTGGTTTTGAAGAAGATTGAAACAGTTTTTGAGGAAGAAATTTGCAGATTTCTTAGCTAAAGATTTATATTTTGAGGGGATTACAGATTTTAGTCTTCTGTTTTTGAATGAAGAAGTTCTGCAAATTTTAACTGAAAATTTTCTTAAGTTTGTAAAAAAGAAGAATAGAAAAG
Source organism: Allium cepa (assembly GCA_030765085.1). Taxonomy (NCBI): domain Eukaryota; kingdom Viridiplantae; phylum Streptophyta; class Magnoliopsida; order Asparagales; family Amaryllidaceae; genus Allium; species Allium cepa. The sequence continues at coordinate 558,283,151 of CM060941.1, read as the reverse complement.
AAGGTAGAATAAGGAGCAAAGTTTTTATATAAGAATTTTTTTTTTAATTAAAAGAAAATAAAAAGAAAACTAAAAAGACACTTGTTCAAAATTTAAACATTTGTTACTTTGTTTTCTTATATGACTAATACATGTCTTTTAGTATCTTAAGAAACTTACACATGTATTTAAGTATTCTAATTTTAATTTAAATTATTATAAAACTCTAACTTATTTTATAAGAGCTTTTAAATCTTATTTTATTTCTTATGTAATATATAAATGAATTTATCTCTTTTTAAATTAAAAATAAATGAAAACAATCAAATTATAAATATAAGCTTATTCAAATATATTTTTTATGTATTTATTCTTTTAAGTTTCAAAACATTGAATTTTAATCTAAATTAATTTTATCAAATCAAATTTTAAAATCAAGTTATATATATATGCATATATAACTCTTACTGAATTCAACAACAAATCCTATTTCGAACAAAATTTATTTATGATCATAAAAACTAAGTATTAAAATTATCATTTGAAAATAACAAGTTAAACAATATCAAATAATTTATAAAAGAGATTGTAATTTACTCCCATTACTCAATATATTTAAATCATATGTAAATTGTATTTTAAATTCTTATATAAATTTCAAGCAATATTTTTTTAGAAGAAAAATAAAACAAAGCTTTAATGTTCATCTAATTCAAATTCATATTTAAGCTAACTAAATATAAATTTAAACAAATAAGATTTACCTTAAATATAAATCATATAATTATTTATTGAATTGGTTTGAAAAGCCAATTGTTAAATTTAAATCAAATTTTTAATTTACTAAAATTAAATTAGAATTAGAAAATCTATTCATTTACTAAATTCAAAATCAAGGTTTATCAACTTACAATATATACAAATATATATATTATAAACAGAAAATAATTTATTTATTTTAAAAAGATAAAATCTTTCAATTTAAATATTTATTAAAATATGATTATTAAATCAATTCAATTTTTAGCACAGATTATTAAATTTATATTGCCAAATTTCCGGGATATCACATTTTCATTAAGTAACTCATGATATTATATATATATATATATATATATATATATATATATTCCATCTTATTTTTTCACAGGTACTCCAGTATTAGATTTAGGGGGAGTTTTATATATATATATATATATGTATGTATGTATGTATGTATGTATGTATGTATGTATGTATGTATGTTAGTATAAGATTAGTTTTTTTGTTGACGAAAAAGTGGGATAATTATAAAATAGAGTAGTTAGAGGTAGTTAGAGTAGTTAGGCTTAGATTAAAGGGGAGTTATTAGTTTCGGGGGAAGTTATTAGTTATAGGGGGAGTTATAGTAAAAGTGAAGTATACTCAAAGCATTTGCCACTGTATTCGATTTTCCCGGAGTATAGAGAATGTCCAAATCATAAGATGCCAAAAATTCCACCCGTCTCTGCTACCTCAAACTCAAATCTTTCTTGGAGAAAAGATACTTTAAAGGTTTATGATCGATGAAAAGCTCGAAATTCTCACCCAATAGGTAATGCCTGTATTTCTTCAGAGCAAAGACGATGGCCAACAATTCCAAATCATGCGTAGCGTAGTTCTTCTCATGCGGCTTCAACTGCCTACTCGCGTATGAAATCACTCTTCCATTTTGCATCAGCACAGCACCAAGCCCTACTCCATAAGCATCGGTGTAGACTTCGAACTTACTCCTTCCATCTAGAATAGCCAGAACAGGTGCACTCGTTAACCTCACCTTCAAATCCAGGCATGCTTCTTCGTACTTAGGAGTCCATTTAAACTTTGCTCCCTTCCTAGTCAGTTTGGTCAAGTGGGAAGAGATCTTAGAGTAGTCTTGGATAAATTTCCTATAGTACCCTACCAAACCAAGAAAAACTATGAACTTCCGTAGGAGTCTGCAGTTGCTTCCACTCTTGAATAGCTGCTACCTTGGCCGGATCCACAGAAATATCTTCTCCAAATGCGATATGTCCCAAAAATCTTACTTCCGACTTTCGAAAATGGCACTGCGAAAACTTAGCTTTCAGGACATGCCTCCTCAATGTCTCCAATACTATCTCAAATGACGCTTATGCTCCTCCTTAGATTTGGAGTAGATGAGAATGCCGTCGATGAACACAAGCACAAACTTGTTCAGCACATCTTGGAAAACGTGGTTCATCAGATCCATAAAATAAGCTGGAGCGTTGGTTAGCCCAAAAGGCATAACCAGCCACTCATAAAACCAGTTGGGTCCTCTGAACGCAATCAAGGGTATACTGTCTTCGGCTACCCTTAGCTGGTGAAAACCCAAAGCTAAATCCAATTGGGCAAAAATAGAAGCTCCATGAAGTTGATCGAAAAGATCGTATATACAAGGCAAGGGGACCATATTCCTAATAGTCACCACTCCCGATAATCTACACAATATCTTAAAGATCCATCCGATTTGGTCACAAAAACTACAGCAGAACCCCAGAAAGAACGGCTAGGCCTAATCAAACCTCTTTCCAAGGAATCCCGAGTCTGCTTCACCAACTCTTCTCTCTCTCTATGTGCCATCCTTCTACTAGGTTGAACCACCAGTATCGCTCCTAGAACTAAGTCAATACGGAACTCAATCTCCTGATGCAGGGGCAAACCTTTAACTTCTTCGAAGGCGTTTGGAAAATCTTTGACAACTTCAATGGATCCTACGCCTTCTGGAGATGCCTCGAGTCTATGCAAAAGATTACTCAAGTGAGCTCCTGAACAATTGCAAGTCACTTTTGTAATCCTTCCCAGTTCAGTTTCCAATGACACAATTCTCTCTTCACAAATCAAGACAACCTTATGGTTTTCCAACCAATCCATTCCCAAAATAAGGTCAAATCCTTTAAAATCCAATACAAATAGGTCGCAAGAGAAACTATTGGATAGATAAGAAATTCTTAGACTTCTACAGATCATATCTAAATTGGTCACTCCCCCTATGGGATTGGACACAAAAATAGGGCGTTCCACAATACTAGGGGTAAGGTGAAATTTCTCTACCGTTTCCAAAGAAATAAAACTAAGGGAAGCACCAGAATCAAACAAAACTCTAACATAAATGCCATCTAAAAACAAGGTACCTTCAAGAACGCCTTTGCCTTTCCCATCCGAAGAAGTTGACGATCCCCCCTTGAATAGCAAACACTTTGGTCGGTTGATCTCTCTGAAGAAGTGGGCAAGCTTTCACCATATGCCCTGGCTGTTGACAGTTGAAACACAAAGACTTCTGAACCATTACTGAGATGGGTCCACTCTGACGCGGTTGTTGCTGAGCTCTACCTCTAGAACATTGCTTAGCCAAATGACCTTCCTGTTGGCACACATAACACTTTCGAGCTCCATTGTTGCCTCCTGGTTTCCCTTTACCTTGATTCTTCCAATTCGGGTTGAATTTCCTTTTGTTCGGATTGGAAGACTTCCCACTCGGTGCTGCCATAGTTGCCAAGGGTTTTTTCCATATGCTCTTCATATCTCAATGCCATTTCTATCAATTCCATAAATGATCCCTTAAGATGCGCAGTCATCTTCTCATGAAATTCGAGTCTCATATCAAGCACAAACATCTCATTCTTCTTGAGCGATATATCAATATGACCAGGTCTGTATTAGGACAATTTGATGAACTTAGTCTCATATTCTGATACCGACATACTTCCTTGCTTAAGATCCAGAAAATTTCAATGCGGACGAGTCTTCCCTGCTGTAGGTATAAACTATTCCTCGAACACTTCCTTAAACTTGCTCCAAGAGATATCATCGTCAGAAATATTCATTGTAATTGCATCCCACCATGCAACCGCTCCTTCTTGAAGTTGCCAAGATGCCATCACTCTCTTTTGCTCATTCGATAGATCCAAACTCATAAAAATTCGCTCACGTGAGCGCAACCAAGCCTGAACTTCAATGATGGACTCCGTTCCCTTGAAAGGCTTTCCTCCGATATTGTTAAAATCCTTACATAAAGTTTCAAAGCTTACTCGAAGCGGTATTGGGTTTACGGCCTCGCCAGTTACCCTTCTTCCATCAACATTCGGACCTCTTCCATTAGTGGTCGTCATGCTGCTCACACCTCTGCCTCTTCTTCCTCTAGAACTCATGTTGGCAATCTGGACAGGTAACCCAACATTTAGATTGGGGTGTGTGTGTGTGTGTATACACACACACTACAAATACACTCTCTCAAGATGGGTATTAACCCAAAGCCTAGGTATTATCTCAACCTAGAGTTTTGATACCAACTGTGACGACACGCCTTTCATTCCATAGAAAGACGTATCGTAGATTAGAGAGAAATATGTAGAAAAGAAAATAGATAGAAAGAAAGAAACAACATCAGAATCTCATAGCGGAACGGAAAAAAATATATTACTTCACATAGATATTACATAGTATTCATCATACATTAGAGTTATACAGTTACACAACATCACATTAGGCAGTCATGAAGACCCGTCTATACATTACAACCCAAAAGTACAAAGTAGATGATACCAACACAGTGGAATATATATATATATATATATATATATATATATAGATACGCCAAGTCTCCTACTCCAAGCCTTTTCAAAATTCGTCAAGCCAACCTGATCACTTGGCTGCTCACAAAAATTTAAGTACCCAAGAGTTTAAGAAAAACAGAAATAAACTCCAGGTCATACATGGGTCTGGTGTGAGTAAACGATTAAGTTGTTTAACTTGAAAAACCTTTGAAATAAAAGGTATCTCGTAAGACTCTCCGCAAATAAACACGGACAATTTTTTCCCTTACGATAACCAAATCATTTGATAGGAAATCTAGTTTCATTATAATAGTGTCTAGGGTTTTCAATATAAAATAGGAAATAGCTAGAATGCTTACATCTCAAGTTCCAACATAGTTGGGCACAATCAAAACCATACGGGCACATACTGGAGATTGGATTCCATACAATGGCAGGGCTACTGGGTACCGCCCTTCGTAGTACGTGGTCTAGATCACTGTACCGAGGATCCATCCTGGTCCCCTGCAACACAAGACCGGAGCAACCCCTTACTAGATAGTTCGAATAAGACAACCCCACGGTTGTGGCCAACAACTGCCCACACAACCGAAAAAGGGACCTCTAGACAGGGGAAAATCGTATCCTACTTGGGTGCTACCCACTTAGCCTTGCATGCACCTCCCCTATTTTAGCCATTCCCGGTTGATGAGGCTTGAGGCTACTATTACCTTTATAGAACACATATCTTGGAATGCTCATCGTCCTCCATTGATGATGGTCTTATAGCATTCATCCATACAAGTTCGTTACGGGTTCGTACGAAAACGAAGGCACTATCTCCGTTACACTCATTTTGGAATCACCCTCAGAGTTAATGATAAATAGCCCTTGCACTCTGAATCTTCATCTTGATCTTCACTGGAGATTTCATTACCTATCGTTTAATTTGGATCAATGTGGTTTTCGGATAACCATTTGGAATTTGATCCCGGTCTCATCAAAATCCAAACGCCGTCTTAAAGGCCAAGTTGTTTAAGTAAAATAATTTAATTCAATTCAGAATATTGTATTCACACAGTAATTCATCACAGATAAATAACTTACATTTATCATAGCTCAATCCAAAGCAATTCATATCACAGAATATTACAAGCTAACAAACTAGAGATATTAATCAATCCAAACATTCAATATAAATAATTTTTAAGAATTAATTTAAAAAAGGACATATAATAAAATACTTTAAATTTAATTAATTTACGTTAAAATATTTATTATTACCTTAACTAATTTATCACTTAAACAAAAATATTCATTATTTAAAGAAATAGGTTGAAGATTGTTTTAAGTAAAACTTGTTTTACTTTTAAAACTTTAAAACTGTTACTACACATACCCGAGTCAATCCCGGATCTAACCCGAGCCCAAACTCGAGCCTAAACCCGAGCAATCCCCTATAATTCTTCTTTTTTAAAAAAACTTGTTATGTTTTAAATTTATAAACTATTATAACTAGTTAAAATTACTCTCGAACAACCTGAAGCCAACTCGAGCCAACCAGATGCTACCCCGAGATCCCACCTAAGACTCCACCTTCTTTTCAAACCTACAGCAACAACTGACACACAAAGAACCACATGCATGTGCACGCATGAACGCCGGTGCTCCAGTCACCATTGCCATCTTCGGCAAGTCGACCACGGCCTCCCCCTTCGATTCCGACCACCATAACTTCGAATCGAACTCGAAAATCGAATTCGAGCATAAAGGTACCTACTGGAATAGAAATGATCACCTAAGAATCATCTCAACCCGCCTCCTCAGATCAACAGAAAGTTCGATAATCCGACCAAAGCCTCGCCGCTGTCCCACGCTTCGATCACCCTCACTCCGATCATCTCCGGTGCTTCGACGTTGACGAACAAGCCTCGCAAATCCAGTCGACCAAAATAGCTCCTAAAACGCTACAACGACGCTGTGCCATCGCCACGATGATCAATAAACTCACCGATCATTATTCCCAAGATCATCGACCTCCAAGCTACCTCCAGCAGCAACTTCGACACTCCCCCTTGCTTCAGTCATCAGAAAATGCCAAAAACCCAATCCCCGTTCAACCCACGAATTCTCCCCAATTATAAAACTAAAATCTTGATTTTACTTTTAAAAATCATTGTTTTCGAAAACGAATTGGATGATTTAATTGAAATAAAAAATCATGACACTCGAATTTTTGACATGCTTTGAATTTTATTGTAATTTTTGATTTTCTAGAAAAACTCTAAATAATTACTCTTAACAATATTTTTAAAATTTAGATCTTGTTAATTCAAACATATTTTGTTTATACAACATCAGCTATAAGTGGTTAGAGGAAGATAATTTGAATTTTTAACTTGTTTAACCTATTAACTAAAAAGCAGAGACATATATATACACACACACACACAGAGACATGCACACAGATAACCTCATACATATACACATGCAAGCCTATTTATACATGCATGCAATCATCTTTCACAACATTATTTCGAGTATTAATCACATGCATCAAAATTTAAACTGATTTAAGCTTTTTAAAAGTTAGTTTAGCCACTGTGTTGGTTGAGCAGAGAAGCTTTTGAAAACTGGAAATTGTTTGAACTTGAAAACTGGAAAATGATCTTGCTTCGATCTGCGTGTTTGAGATGATCTTTGCTTTAAACTTCAGGTTGGAATTTGTAAAAGATTGTTTGTTTAGTTTTTATTCTCTAGTTTGTTTTTCTCAAGTTTGGTTTTGAATAAAAGAAAATGAGAAGAGAAGGGGTAGAGAGGTATATATATAGCCTTGTTTTTATTACTTTTAAAAAAGAGAAGAAAATTAATCATATGACACTTGTTAAATTGCATGTTACAATTAGCTTACACTTGTTAATTTGCATGCACTTATGTTTTTATATAATTTTATATTATATTTTCTATTTAGTTTTATATTTATATATGTTTAATGTTTTTATATTTAAACTTTCCTTTTATTTATATTTATATAACTTTAAAGAAGATAATTTAAAACTAATTATACACTAATAAATATTCATATATATAACAGTTTTTAAAATGTAGAAATTTTTTAAATCCATTTTTTTAAGATATTTATTTTTGAATTTCAAATCAAAATTCTATTTACAATCTACTTATATATATACACATAAATAAACAAATATTTATTTGTTTTTGAAAAAAAAATAGTTTGGACACATTTTAAATAATTGTAAAAGAAGATTATCAAATTGTTATTGCCCAAAAATTCCAGATCATCACATGGTGACATCTTATCTTAAGAGTAATCCTAATCGTGATTATTTTATTTTAGTCCTCTTTAATACAGGTACTTGACACCCATCCGTATCGGAGGATTTTGTTGATGTTTTTGGATGTCCTTGTTTTTTTCTTTTGTGAGGATTGCAAATCTTATTGAGTAAGTCCAAAATATTTAGCATGATGTATGAGGATTTAGGATTGTTACTTATAGCTTATATTTTTGCGCGAATTTGCACACCATTTGCTATCAAGAGTCTTGAGTGTTTGAGATAAAGTGGCTTGCCTATTGTCAAGCCACATTCTATGATTCGAAGAATCCTATATTAGGCATTCTTTTTGGCTGATTTGTTGCTTCTTGTCCTTCGGAATGTTAACGATGATTCTGAAGTCTCTATATTCACTCTTGAATTTCGAGACGTTGATGATATATCTTGAATTCTAGTCATTATGACTCTGTTGATGTCTATGAGTTTGTTTCGGGTATGACACCCAATCATGCAATCAAATGTTATATTGATTTCATTCCTGGTTCTTTTCCTTCCGATCATCCTCCTACGAGGATGTCCACTGGGAATGAGGTTATTCATTGTATTTATTTGATATTACCCTTCTTACCCCTTTTGAGGTATTCTCTTTAGATACTCAATTGTTGATATACTTTGGGGTACTACTTCATCCGAAGTAATTATTTGTTGTCAATGTTACTTCTCCTCATTCGAGAAGATATTTACTCTTTATTTATATCTCATTTCTCCCTTTTAACCTATTTAGTGGTGCTAGGGTCATTCCTCGGCTTGACCCTACACCGATTTTTCATGAGTACGAGTCGTAGAGGCTAGCGTTATTCTTACCACATTCCGCACTCATTACGAATCTTGTGAATGATTCATTATACCATTCGGAATAATTAGAACTCCAGTCTATTCAATCAATCTTGTTAATCGAGTATTCTGGGAATATCTCGATGAGTTCTTTTTGTGTATTTGATTTTAGAATAAGTTATAATTGAATTTTCAAATCTTTCAAAAATTGAAGATTTGTTTCTAAGAGAAATTGGATTTTTTGGGAAAATCAAAGAATATTTTGAGTAGTATATATGAGGTATCTCTTTTTAAAGAAAATGAATTTTTTTGTTGGGTTGTCCGTCTAGTGTTTTAAGGATTTTGATCGACGCGTTTGACCAACTTTATCGAAAGAAATTTCCTAAACGCTTTGATGATACAATCAGACATGGTAAATTGAGTTTTAATAAGTAAAGTTTGAAAATAATTAATATGGTGGAGTATTAATTTTTATTTTAAATGTTTAATGAAACCATTGAACCATAGTGAGTGTCGGATGAGTGGCGAGGCAATTTTGATCATTTGATCAACTTGGCAGCCAATCAATGGGGTCATTCACTGTAAATTAATGGGGAGGCAATACCCTTATATTATTTGAATTGAGAAATTAAATATGGTTATTTGGATAAGTAAAAGTGAATAATTCTAATTAATGAGATGTCTTAATTGGAAGAAAATATCCTTTGATGCTTTGATTAATAAAATGATGTATTTAAAGTAAAAGAATACTCTGGTTTGAAAAATTAAAATTTTAATTAAATATTTTAGTACAAGTTATTAGTGATGACTATAAAATTTGTTTTGACACTAATTTATTTGAGTAATAGTAGAGGATAGATATAAAAATCTGTCTTAAAGAAAATAAAGAAGTGTTAATTTAGAACATTTAGTATAAATTTATGAGCTAGTTTCTATTTTAAACTCATATGTCATTAAAAGTTGTGGGTTTGAAATGGAAAAATTATTTTGATAACAAGTTTGAATTACTTATCCATTTTAATTAGTTTTATGTTGAAAGTTAGATGGAAATTTAATTATTTTTTTCAAGTGGAAATTTGAATTTGGATTGTTCTGATAAATGGACAATTCATGTAGCATAATCATTTTAAATTGTGAGAAAAATTTTAAAACTTTTTATATATATATATATATATATATATATATATCCCAAAAAATTGTTTTGTATGGATAATCAATAATTATCTCTTGATAGTGAAAGAGATTAGTCATCTCTTCCAAAATGAGTTTTCATAGTTAATTATTTTTAAAGCTAGAGTTTGGGAAGTAATGAAATTATTTCCACTTAATAAAATGTATTATGATGATTGCATAAAGTTGATCATAATTTTGTATGTTTTTGCTTTTTGGGGAAAACTAAAGTCATTTAGTAAATAATTTAGCAAAAACTTGTTTGAAAATGTAGTTTGAGATTAAAATAATTTGGGTAAATTTTAAATTGATTTAAAAGTTGAAATTTTGTTTGGAAGAGTGCTGTACTAAAATAGCGATAGCTTGAGATTTATAACTTCAAATGAGTTCAATCTTCTTCCAAATTAAAGAGCTTTCTATATCCTATAAAGTTTCTTTTTACCACTTTAAAAGATTTTGTATTTTACAAAGGCTAAAATGGGTTTGAAAATGGATACGCTGTTCTACCCTGTTAAAAATTCTCAAAGATTAAGCTGAAAGTTTATTTAACAAAACTTTCAAAGCATAAATTCGATTTTGATGATCTTTATATTGCTAGAAAGACTAGACTGATTAGAACAATTAACATTTTATAAGGTTTTTCAAATTTTGTTGTTTGCCAAGTCAAAACAGGTCTTCTTTATAGTAGGTCTGGCATGAAATTGTTCTATTTCCCTTTATAATTAAATGTAACACTTCCTATTTATGAACATGAACTACTATCATCTATTTGAGTAATTACAGGTGATAAGAGGATAGTTGGAATATATTTTGATAAAAAAGATTATATACAAGTCTGTGCAAACTCGCTTTAAAATGCTAAAAAGGAAGATATGTTTTTGGATTAATTTTAAAGTGTTAAATGGTGGTATATATTATGTTTCCAACCTAATGGTCGATGTATATTATATAAATCAATTTTGTAATATTGTATACGGCCCTCCGTAAAAGGGAGACTTCATCGATTTTTTCAGAAATTTCTAACACTTAGTAAATTTGGGAAAAATTGAAGAAAAAAATATAATATATATTGCAAACTAGAGAATACCTATGGAAGTATTAGAGAATAAACAACTTAAATTTTATTTATTCTAAATAAAGAGTAATGAATTTAAATTTAAGAATCTAAGTAAGAAGCTTTAGAAATTTTCAAGTGTTGAAAATTGAAAATTTCAAATCTTAAAAATAATGGGTTGGAAAACTTTAATAATATTTGCTTAATAAGATAGAGTTTTAAAATCTATTCCTTGTGTTTATCTTGCCTTTGTGCAATTATTTTACGACTTGCATTTATGCAGTCGTATAAGTTAGGTGGTATTGAGGGAAAACCACCTACCTCTTATTGGGTTTTCTTTCCGTAATAGTGGTCAATTTGTTGAAATCTCGTCTACGACGTTTCATACATGATATTTTGACTACGACAGCTATATACGTAGATTTTCTATGCTAACTTGTCTTTGCAGGAATATCTACAAGATCAGATTCAAATGAACTTCTTGCTGCATATATGTTGTATTGAGTCATTGTTTAGACTTAAAATAATGTTAAAATCTCTCATTTGGATATATATATATATATATATATATATATATATATATATATATGTTGACACGTGCATATACACACATGCATAGAGCATATTTGAATTTTCAGGTCAAATTCAGACGTCAGAATTGACCATTTCAGTCGTTTGAATCTGTAATCAAATTTGATTTTTTAGACAATATTCAGATGTCTGAATTAGAATTTTCAGACGCCCAAATCAGGTCAAAAATGACCTATTTGCTTTCTGGTTTGCACGTTAACAATTTCAAGAGTCTGATTTTAATTTTTCAGACGTCTGAATTCCTACAACGGCTATATTTTTGAATAGACATTTCCCTTCCATGAAGAGATACGACTTTTCATCAATAGATATGTCCATATATTTTCATAACAACTATTCACAAATAATTGCATCTTTTTGTACTATATAAACATGTTAGAATCATCAGTTTTAATTATCTAATCGATCTAACTCTTTCTATTCTTATACTACCTTGATTCTAACACTCTTGTACATTCAAGTTCATACAAAATCATTCATTTACTTTCGTATTCTTCACACACACACACACACACACACACACACACACACACACACACATATATCAAAAGGAGAAGATTATAGGAAGGTTGTACTATCAAGAGACAAATCCGCGTTATCAAGAACACACTATGTCAAATAATCTTTGTATAAGTTGAAGTCGCGTTCTGCTGTTTAGGCAAGTGAAGTCCTCTTCGGCTGTTGAGGCATCGAAATCCTATTATGTCGTTCAAGTGTTGTAAACCTATTCCTCCGGGTTAAGTGAGGATTATTGTTAGTGAAATTCCAGAAGGAGTCTGGGACTGGACATAGAACGGGAAGTTCAAACCAGTATAAATATTCCTGACATGCTTGTTTTATTTTACTTATTCACATTGCTATAGTAACTTAGTTTATTTCCACACTAGTATAATATAGTTCCATATATCACGATCCGCACTGTCTTTTCATTTGGTACCAGAGCAAGGCATCTTATAACCATTACACAATTATCTGATATATTGCTAATATGGAAAACAACAACAACACTGCCACTAACACTAGTTTTATTAAAGGTCAATCTACTGCATGACCTCCACTATTCAATGGCATGAATTACAACTATTGGGCAACACGAATGCATATTTATATGCAAGCCTGTAGTCTAGATGCATGGAATGTTACGCAAGCAGAATATACTGCACCTACTACTGATTATACTACATGGACAGCTGCACAAAAACAAGATGCTTCTGTTAATGCTAAAGTAATGAATATGTTGTTTTGTGCATTAGATAAAAATGAATTTAACCGAATTAGTATATGTAACACTACATATGAAATATGGAGAACACTAGAAGTCACTCATGAAGGTACTAATAAGGTTAAACAAATTAAAATATCTATGCTTAAGAATCAATTTCAAAATTTTAGAATGAAGCAAGATGAATCTATAAATGATATGTACTCTAAATTTCAAGATATTCATCATTCATTACTAGGACTAGGAGAGACATACTCCGATTTTGATATTGTTTCAAAAATCCTTAACTCTTTAACGGATGAATGGGAAAGAAAAGTTTTAGCTATTGAAGAAGCTAATGATCTTTCTACCATGAAACCAGAAGAGTTAATAGGTAATCTAATGTCCCCGAAGTAAATTTGCAGGCTAAAAGAGTACAAGCTCAAGAAAAAAAGAATATGGCATTTCATGCAGAAAAAGAAGAATCAGACTTAGCATTCATTGCTAAAAACTTTAAAAAGTTTTTGAAGTACAGAAAAGGAAATCGAAACAACGGGAAAAGAAACTTCAACAAAAATACAAATAAGCCATTTACATCTATACTAGAATGCTTTAAGTGCCACAAGAAAGGGCACATGCAAAAAGATTACCCAGAACAAAAGAAAACATATCACAATAAGAATTGAAAGGACAAATTTAAAAGAAAAGCATTTTCAGTAACATGGGATGACTCAGATTCTTCTTCAGAAAGCGAAAGTGACAGTGAAAAAGAACAAGCAAATGTTTGTTTCATGGCTACAGAGAATGAGGTAAATGATCTTACTTTTGATGATATGATTGAAATTAATTCAGAACTTCTTGATACCTTGAAAAGTATCAAAAGAAAATATAAAAAGGCTCTAGAAAATCGGAGAAAAGCAGAATTCGAGAGAGATATGCTTAATAATGAAAAGAAAATATTAGAAGAAGAACTTGAAAAACTTCAAAATACCTTCTCTAATGATAACCTCAACTTACTTTATTGAGTCAAGAATTGAAACTCAAAAAGAAAAGAATGATTCTCTTGTCTCTGAAAATCATGAGCTAAAAACTAAGATCAAAATGATAGAATTAGATAATACTTGTCTTAAAACCAAGTTAGATAATATTACTAAGAATGTTTCTAACTTTAATAAAGGTCGAGAAACTCTATCCAATATTCTTGAAAATTCTCAATCCACTTCTAATAAAAAGGGACTAGGATATTCTAAGAAATCAAAGGCTCTATCTAAAAAGGAAATTAGGAGAAATATTACTAATGCTACTACTCGTCCAAAAAGGAAAAATAATTCAAAAACCATAAAAATATGGGTTCCTAAAACAAACGATAGTTCGATTAGGAATAAATATATAAATATCTTTTTGGAAACAGTTCATAAAAATAAAAATTATATTTTTAAGGGGGATACTGAACCCACTTGGGTTTGATATCCTAAGACCCAACTCTTAGTACCCTATCGCAAAGTTGGTACCAATATCATTATTATTTTTTGCAGGACCCACTTAAAAAGAGAGAAAAATGGATACTCGATAGCGGTTGCTCAAAACATATGACTGGAGACAAAAATATGCTATCAAACATTACTTACCCTGATGGAGGCTCTGTGACTTTTAGAGACAATTCCAAAGGATATATCATCGGAAAAGGCGGCGTCAGCAATGTCGGTACATCTAATTTACCTCTTATTTCCAATGTTTTACTAGTCAAAAACTTAAAACACAATCTTTTAAGTATCAGCCAGTCATGTAATAAAGGATTCAAAATCTCTTTTTCTGAAGATAAGTGTAGCATTTTTGATAAAAATCCAAATCTTATATTTGAAGGAAATAAAGACAGAAATATATATATTCTGAATATGAAAATCAATCACAATTCAGATGTGTTTAATAGCTAATGAAAATGATCCTGGGCTATGGCGTAAAAGATTCTGTCATATTAACTTCAAAACTACAAATAAGCTTTCTAAAAATAATTTAGTTAGAGGTTTACCAAAAATGAACTTCAAAGTCAATCATATTTGTGATACATGTCAATTAGGAAAACTAACCAAATCATCTTTTAAATCTAAGAAAGTTATTTCTACATTACAACCACTTGAATTACTACACATGGATCTATTTGGGCCAACCCAAGGTCAATCCATAAACCACAATAGATATGTGTTTGTAATAGTAGATGATTTTTCTAGATATACTTGGACATTTGTATGAAAAATAAAAGTGATACGTTTGAGCATTTTAAAGTTTTTGCCAAAGGAATTCAAAATTTAAAAGGTTTAAAAATAAAGAACATAAGAAGTGATCATGGAGGAGAATCTGAAAATGAAGATTTTGACCATTTTTGTAAAAAGAAAGGAATTTTTCATAATTATTCATTTCCTAGAGCCCCACAACAAAATGGAGTTGTAGAACGTAAAAACAGAACTTTACAAGAATGTGAAAGAACTTTGTTAAATGGAAGCACCCTTCCAAAACAGTTTTGGGCAGAAGCTGTTGCAACTTCTTGTTATGTTTTGAATCGTGTGTCTATTCGACCTCTGACAAAAAACACTTCTTATGAACTTTTTACTGGAAGAAAACCAAAGATATCTTATTTCAAAGTTTTTGGTTCAAAATATTTTATATTACATATCAAAGATCGGCTTGGAAAACCCGATGCGGAATCTGACGAAGGAATCGTTCTAGGATATTCAGATCGTAGCAAAGCTTGTCGCGTATTTAATAAAAGATCAAATACTGTTGAAGAAACTTTACACGAGTCTTTCGATGAAAATTTTCAAAAACCAAGTATAGAAGATGATGAAGATTTTCCAGATAACATCACAAATACGGATACTACAAATCTTGAAAATGATGAAAAAATTGTTTATAATAATGATGATGAATTAAGATCTCCACCAGAAATATTACGGGATCATCTCGTTCAAAATATTATCGGAGAAATTAATTCAAACGTACAAATTAGAAGTCAATTAAATCAAATGGGCCTCGTAGCATTCCTTTCCAATATTGAACCAAAAATCCCAAAGAAGCTTCCACAGACAACTACTGGATAATTGTAATGCAACAAGAGCTAAATCGGTTTGAACGCAATGAAGTTTGGGATTAGTTCCTACACCATGTGACCAAACTGTTATTGAAACGAAATGGGTCTACAAGAACAAAGTAGATGAACAAGGCAACATTACCAGAAATAAAGCAAGGTTGTTGCTACAATCAAGAAGAAGGAATTGACTACGAAGAAACGTCTGCTCTGGTTGCAAGACTAGAGGCAATACGGATCTTAATGGCCTATGCATGTTTTCACAATTTCAAACTTTATCAAATGAACGTTAAAAGTGCTTTTCTGAATGGTTATATAAAAGAAAATGTGTATGATGAAAAACCTCCCTTATTTATTCATGAGAAATTTCTAGATCATGTCTACAAACTTAAGAAAGCTCTATATGGTTTAAAACAACCACCACGTGCTTAGTACGATCGACTAAAGACATATTTAATTTCTTCTGGATTTCAAATTGAGAAAGTTGATTAAACACTTTTTATTAAACATTCGAAAAAGGATATTTTAATAGTTCAAATTTATGTTGATGATTTCCAATGACAAGTTGTGTCAGGACTTCTCCGAAATAATGACCAAGGAATTTGAAATGTCTAACATGGGAGAGCTAACATATTTTCTTGGTTTACAAATTAAACAACTTCAAAATGGCATTTTCATTAATCAAGAAAAATATTGTGATAATTTAATCAAATGATTCGGAATGGAAAATACTTCTGCCAAACCGACTCCAATGAGTACAACAACACATCTTAAAAAAGATGAAAGTGGCAAAAGTGTTGACCAAAAATTATACTGAAATATGATTGGATCATTACTATATTTAACGGCAAGTCGACCTGACATAATGATGAGTGTCTGTTTATATGCTAGATTTCAGGCCAACTCAAAGGAATCGCATTTAAGAGCCATGAAACTTATATTACGTTATCTCACTAACACCAAGGATTTCGGTCTATTATATCCAAAAGAATGTCCATTCGAATTAGTTTCATATGGTGATGCTGATTTCGGTGGATCTCGAATAGATCGAAAAAGCGCAAGTGGTACGTGCCATTTTATTGGAAAATCTTGGTTTAGTAAGAAACAAAACTGCGTTTCTCTATCTACATGTGAAGCAGAATATATTTCTGCTGCTTTAGCTTGTGCTCAAGTAATCTATATGCAACAAACACTTAGAGGTTTCAATATAAACTTAACAAATTCAACTATATATTGTGACAATTCTAGTGCTATTAACTTGTCTAAAAATTCTGTCAATCATTCACGAACAAAATATATTGACATTCGCCATCATTTTCTTCATGATAATGTTGAAAAAGGAACAATAAATTTGGATTTTGTTTCTTCTAAAAATCAGTTGGCTGATATTTTTACAAAACCTTTTTTAGAAAATATTTTTATCAAACTCAGACGAGAGCTTGGTATCGTCTCATTTAAAATTTTATGATATCTCTCTCTATGATATTGATGTCTCTTCTTATCTTTGCACATAAAAACTCTTACCTCTTAAGTATCTAAAACTAACTTTTATTTACAACCTCTTGTTTACAATGTTTTTAAATATGTGAATATTATTGTTTATATCATCTCAGCCACCATTTTTTTAACTAACATTCTATTTTTGATCTTTTCACTTTCTTTTATAAACTAATTCCGTACTTCTTTTTACCAAAGGCTTATTACTATGGGATTCAATATGATTTTTCTCCTCCTCACCATGGCTTCAAACAACAACTCTGACAACTCACCCTCATCATATTCTACATCTTCCATCGAAATATTGGCTACTCCAACATCACGTGAACCGGCTAGACCTCATCCTTCATACGAACCATCTGGTAATACTCCGGAAAAGAAGAAATCTCAACGATTTCTTTTCTTTGGTTCTCCATCAACCAAAGAAAAAATAGCCGAGATTCATCATTACCAGAAAGAACAGTTGGATTTGCAATGAGAGATGTATTGTGAATAGAAATTTAATGCCAAACGACTTAGTTTCATTGAACAAGTGGCATTAAAATTCTGCGGTATATCTCCAAAGAAAGATGTAGTTCAACCTTCAACTTCGAATCCATGGGAACCTAGTCCACAGCGTCCTCCGGTTTCTCCAAACTCTTGGGAACGTCAACCCCATTAGTCTCCATTGCAACCATACACGGAGATAACCAAGATTGAACCGAAAGATTGCAAAACTCTAAGTGATTTGGACTGATATTTTCATTTATCTATATTTGTTTTTTGAATGATCATAATTGTATGCTATATTTCATTCAAATATTAATATAATCTTTTTATTTTCTTCAATTTTTTTATGGTCTGAATTGTGTTTTGATACACATTTCAGACGTCTGAAAAGAGTATTTTAGATGTCTGAATATTGAAGAAGAAGAAATTTTTCTTCAGATTCAGACGTTTGAATCTCCAAAACCAGACGTCTGAATATAGCCTAAATTGAACGAAATTCTTTCTTTCTCGATTTTATTCGATTCAGACGTCTGAATCGAATATTTCAGACGTTTGAAATCTGCTGGCTTTTCAAAATTGAATTGCTTTTGCACGTTTTTCAATATAACTACCCCTTTATTCTACCACTACCTTTCTTTTATCTTCATTCTTCATCTTCTTTTTCAGTCTTTCCCCATTAAAAATCAATTCTTCCTTCCTCAAATTCACAAATAGCTCCAAAACAAAAAAGATCCAGGCCATCTACTTCAACATCTACCCCAAACATAGATCAATGGCTATGGAATGAGCAAGCAAGACAATGTTTTGCACAAACGAGTAGATCTAATTTCTTTCCATGTGCTTTCATAAAATTTGAAGAATTCGACGCTTATCGGATTCAACAAGTTGTAAAGGCAAATAGGTTAGAATCTCTTGTCTCTTTTGTGGCAAATAATATCAAAATCAATCATCTTTTGGTCAAATTGTTCTATGCTAATATGAATTTGGACCATCATACTCCTCACAATCGCAACGATTGTATTTGGACATTAGTTTGTGGAGTTAAAATTTATCTACCACTTGCTAGACTTGGTGAAATTCTTCAATGTCCATCAACGGGGAATGATTTGGATGAAATTGACGTTTCTTTAAACTTGGATGATAGAGACGAGGTCTCACATCAATTTTTGAATGATTACATTACTAGACTTACTTCTATTCAACACCGCCCACAAGCTCGTATCCTCCACAGAGCTTTGATTCGCTCCATTATTCCACGGGCAGGAAGTTATGAATTTGTTAACAAAAGAAACTTCCAAGCCCTTTATGCTATCTATTTCGATCAACCTATCAATTGGGCTCAAGTGATTTTGGAAGAATTCATGGATGTTAATCATCGAAGGCGCTATAAGACCTTTCATTATGGTGCTTATATAATGAAGATTCTCCAAAATTTTAACATTCCTTTTCCTGATTCCGAATTCACAGCGATCAAAGAGCTTCGATGGTAAACATTGGGTCTTATGGGTTTGCCAAAACGACCAGGAAATTTGTCATATATTTCATTTCAAGAATGGGTTACCAACCGTGGTCAAAACCAACCCCAACCTCGTCGACATGTTCCACATGCTCAACCTATTGCTCCTCCCACAGAAGAAGAAGACAATGATGATATAGTGATTCTTTCTCTCGACTCTAGCTCAAGGAATGCTTTGGTCACTCTTTCCCAAAACCAAGCAAAGATTAGAAGCCGAATGGCCAATCTTGAAAAGAAAACTGAAAAACGTTTTAATTCCATTCGTGGATTTCTCAACAAAATTTGGGAACGTATTGGTTGCTTCACCTCATCATCTACCGAAGCTTTCAACCCCGCTCCATTTCAGTGGTCATCAAGCTCGGGGAACAACAATGGTGAAGATGAAGATGACGATGATGATGATGTTGGTAGTGATTCAAGCACTAGGTTTTAAATTCCTTTGATATTAATCAGTTTGTTTTGAACTATTTCGTTGTTTGTTATTTCTATTTCTATCATGAACTCCTTTATCATCTGATGGTATCGTAGTATGTCTTGAATACTTTGCTTTATCTTATATTCTTATTTTCCTTTTTGCGATGTCAAAGGGGGAGAAGGTTTTGAAATTATCAATTGTATATTTGTTCTAACTTGCTTTTTTGACAGGGGGAATTGTTAAATAGGGGGAGTATACATATATATATTTCTTGTATTATATAGTTGTCATCGTCAAAAAGGGGAGAATGTTGAAACCTCGTTTACGACATTTCATACTTATGATATTTTGACTACGACAACTATATGCGTTGATTTTCCATGCTAACTTGTCTTTGCGAGAATATCTATAAGATCGGATTCAAATGAACTTCTTACCGCATATATGTTGTATTCAATTATTTTTTAGAATTAAAATAATGTTAAAATCTCTCCTTTGGATATATATGTTGACACGTTCACATACACACATGCATAGAGCATATTTGAATTTTCCGGTCAAATCCAGACGTCTGTATTGACCATTTCAGACGTCTGAATCTGTAATCAAATTTGATTTTTCAGACAATATTCAGACGTATGAATTGGAATTTTCAGACGCCTAAATCAGGTCAAAAATGACCTATTTTCTTTTTGGTTTGCACGTTAAAAATTTCAAAAGTCTGATTTTAATTTTTCAGACATCTGAATTCCTACAACGGCTATATTTTTGAATAGACATTTCCCTTCCATGAAGAGATACGACTTTTCATCAATGGATATGTCCATATATTTTCATGACAACTATTCACAAACAATTGCATCTTTTTGTACTATATAAACATGTTAGAATCATCAGTTTTAATTATCTAATCAATCTAACTCTTTCTATTCTTATACTACCTTGATTCTAACACTCTTGTACGTTGAAGTTCATACAAAATCATTCATTTACTTTCGTATTCTTCACACACACACACACACACACACACACACACACACATATATCAAAAGGAGAAGATTATAGGAAGGATTTACTATCAAGAGACAAATCCGTGTTATCAAGAACATATTGTGTCAAATACTCTTTGTATAAGTTGAAGTCATGTTCTGCTGTTCAGGCAAGTGAAGTCCTCTTCGGCTGTTGAGGCATCGAAATCATGTTTTGTTTTTTAGGTGTTGTAAACCTATTCCTCCGGATTAAGTGAGGATTGTTGTTAGTGAAATTCCAGAAGAAGTCTGGTACTGGACGTAGAACGGGAAGTTCGAACCAGTATAAAAATTCCTGGTATGCTTGTTTTATTTTACTTATTCACATTGCTATAGTAACTTAGTTTATTTCTGCACTAGAATAATATAATTTCATATAACACGATCCGCACTGTCTTTTCACAATCTAATATCGGTACGACTCCCTTCGTAGTGTTAAATGGAAAGTCGTGTCGATTATTGTCTTTTGGGTTGGAGTTCAGGATGAAAGTTGTGACTGAATCCCGACTCTGTCCATGAAGCTTCTTAGGGATCGATCTCACCTGATTTATCTATTGTGTAACATCTTATCCGTGTTTTGCTTCGAAGGTAAAATGCCTTGGTAATAGGGATGTATTGCTCATATAAATTCAATGGTCCACAAATTCCAATAATTCCACTCGAGAAGCCATAGAATAAATTGAGCAATCTTACCTTGGTTTTCTATCATCTTGTGTTGAGGCTGAGAAATTTTAAAATCAAGCTTATTTATCGTCCTTTGATTAATGAAATAATTACGTTGAATACAAACTCTTCTCTAGAAATCGCGAGGATGCAATTTAGTTAGGGGGGGTTTGTAACAACCTTGGTTTTTTGAGTTTACATGTTCATATTAAATTATAACGGTAGTTATAACTTAATATTGTAAATTAAAATAAAATTGGAAATTTTATTTGTTTATTTGGAATAAACAATGAATTTTGAAAATTAAATGGGAAAAATAAAGTTTGGAGCTTTATTTTATTTATTTGGTTTAATAATGATGGAAAATGATCTTTATTTCGAGAAAATGCAATAATTTTATTAATTATTGTAAATTGCTTCTTTTAATATATTTTAAACGAAGTATTTGACTTTTTAAGGGGTGTTTAATTAAGTAAAGGATGGAAATTAGTTTAAAAATAAGTTTTGGCTAAATATTATGTTTGGAAATGGTTTGAAATATTTTCTAAGTGAGAAAATAAATTTTGTGAAATTTTAGAAGTTAAAAATAAAGTTTTATTCATTTATTTGAGTAAATAATGTATTTTTGAAAAATAAAGGATTTTAATAATAATAAAGTTTTAAAAATAAAAATTAATATTTTTATATGATGAAAATATTTTATTTAATATGTAAGTTTGTTTACATATTGTGTTTGTGTAGAAAACATTGAAAAAAGTGATTTATTTTATAACTTATGTATATTTGATTAAGTGTTGTATTAACTCTCATAGGCTTATTTAATTTTCTTTATAAATTCTTGGGTCCAAAGCCCACTTAAACTTAGCCTGAAAATGAGAAAGGAGGAAAACGTTGTAATATACATACAAACATTCCTCTCATCTTCTCCAGAAAGAAATTGAAGCTAATAAAAGGAAAGTTCACCATTTTTCAATTCCAGGCTTTCAAAAAGTTAAATTATTTAATAAATTGTTGTTCTTATCAAATTAGAGTATAATTAAAAGGTAATCTCACTCCAAAACTTCACAATCTCATCAAATTCCTATTTTTAGAAGTAAGTTTTTCTAATTTTATTGTGTATTTCTTATTGCACGTGTTGTTATCAATTTTTATAGGTTATCGGAAGCTTTCTTCTCCTCAAAGCCTCAAACTTTCTGCATAAATTCATATTTTTCCTTTGCAACAATAGGTGAGTTGAATAACTCATAGTATCTGGCTAAATCAAAGAGAAAAGAGCTTGATTCTGTATAAAAATAGTTATTGTTACGAATTTTTGTTCATAGTTTCCTTCCTTATAAAAATCATTTCTGGGGTGCTTCTTCGAGGACTTATATCTTTCAATTCCGGAACGAAATGTTGCCAGACTTCTTTCAATTAGTAGTTTAGATGTAGATGTGTATGCCTGTGAAATTTCATTGAAAATATTACCATTTGATCTATCAAACCTTTGCTTGAAAATGGGTATGCGCAGGAGGAACGACCTGGAAATGACGGGAATGAATTCCCATATGAATTTGAGGTCGACCATAGCTTCCCCAAGTCGACCGTAAGATCGACCTAAGGAAGAGAATGGTAAACCTTAAGGTCGACCTGAATGTTTGCCTTATGCCTTGTTTTTGCAGCATGAATTCCCAGCCTTTTGTCTTTGATTTGCTGTGACTTTGTCAATTGTTTTGTTGCAAATTTTAGATGATTTTTAATATGATTAAGGGATATGATGTTCATCAATGGACTAGCCAATTTTGGTGAGTTTTTGATTCAATTTTGAGTTGAATTCATATTGGCTTTGAATTGATTTCGTATTGAAATCGAGTTGAATTCGAATTATCGATTTTGCGTATTTCTTTGGTTTTTCATTGTTTTCGAGCATGGTTTTTTCCAAACAATTTTGAAATAATTTTTAAATTACATTGGAATTTTGAATAATTAATATATAATATTGTTAATTATTTTTGAGCTATACTGGCTATATATCTTCTATAATAAGCGAATTTTTAAAGTGATTCCAAATACGATCTCAGAAATTGGTTTTAAAAGCTTGTTTTCTCAAGTAAATTATTATATACATATTATACACGTTTTTACACTATTTAAGCGAATGAGAAGGAGAATTAAATGGTTTGGTAAACACAAGGTATGGGAAACTTGCGTTTATCTTATTGGTTAATTCCCAACTTGTCTGTTTAATCGTTTGACCTTCGAGTCGAATTTACCAACGAGATGAGGTAAATTTTTTACTGCTTTGAGTGTGAAATTTACTAGCGGTTAGTAAATCGTTTAGTGCAAATGTGTGTTAATGAGACACATGTTAACACTGTTCTAGTTCCTATCCGAGAGTTTATGACACATTTGCCATTGCAGCGTGCCAGTACTAGACCTTTGGGTCATTGCTATTGCGGCGTTTGCCATTGCAACGTATTTATCTTCAAGACTTTTCCATTGCAGCATATTTTCCATTGCGGCGTTTCCCATTACGGCATATTTGTCATTATGATATTTTTGGCTCTTTTCGTTAGTGTATCGCTCCTTTTCGGAATTGTTCCTTTGAACCATTTGATATAGTTATGGTGATTACCTTTCAGAATTTGAACTCTTAGGAGTTCTATCTTTGAGAATTGAGTTGCCTACATTGGCGTTATTTGAGATTTGCCTATTGGCATTATTACATGAGATTTGTCATTTGGAAATTATGTGATAGTATTCTCCTATGTTGTAGAATTATATTTGATCGTCATATGGGTATTTTAAGGCGGTGATTTCTTTGAAATTTCTTTGAGTTTTTCGATATGGCGGGTTTGTAATTTCTCCTTTTTAGGAGTTATATTTTCCCTAAACCACTGTTAATGATTTGTGATATGCCGATGATATGAGGCTTGCTATCTTTAGCGTTTTGTGGATTGTCTTCTCTCTTTTGAGACTATATGTTTATGCATGTGATATCATCCCATTCCTTGAAGTAACCATACCATATTATACTCATGCTTATATTCAGCATTTTTCCTTCTTGGTTAAGAAGAATATTACTCTTATCCTTATGCATCTATTACTGCTTATCCTTATAAACTGATTTTTTTAGCTAGACTAACCTATATATTTTATACTCGGGCCGGAATGAGGTGTTTTAGGTTAGGCACCCTTAAGGACTTAGCCAATTCTGCTTTCGCATGGACTTATCTGCTACCCCTTTTTGCTGTATTCTTTTTGTCGTTATTCTATTATGTATTTATTATTTTGACTTGTGCATATACTGTGGTCGTCATACCACTTACGATGTATTATTTATATTGTGTTAGGATGTATTAGTATATATGTGTGTGTGTATTTGTTTGTTGTTCTACGATGTGTTATGCATTTGAGTTGTTGTATTTTGTTCCGATGGATCCAATAGCCACCTGTAGTATTGTATTAAGAATTTATTGGATATGTCAATCCACTTGATATGTCAATTGAAAAAAAGTAAGAGCACTAATCTACGTATTCAATAGATATTTAAGACAAGACTATAGATGGTCGCTCCTAACCAGCCATATTCTCCACGTTAGTAGACGATACTTAGTAATACTCTTTGTTAATGTGGGTCTTAGGATGTGGTGTCACAGCTTGGTATCGGAGCTGAATTCATAACAAAATAGAATAAACACATAACAGAAGCATATATTACAATATACCCAAGTAAAGTACAAATGTCACAAATCCCTTAATCATCTTGTCCTTTATCTTATCGTGTCCTTGAGATTGAAGTTTGGGATATGTCTAGGAATATTTTTATTCCGCGGTATTTCGAAAATAGAATTTATGATATCTTATCTTAAGAGTAATCCTAATTGTGATTGTTTTATATGAGACCGCTTCAATACGGGTACTTGACACCCATCTGTATCGGAGGAGTTTGTTGATGCCTTTGAATGTCCTTGTCTTGTTCTTTTGTGAGGATTACAAATCTTATTGAGTCGGTCCGCAATATTTAGCATGATGTATGAGGATTTGGGATTGTTTCTTATAGCTTATCTTTTCACGTGAATTAGCACGCCATTTGCTATCTTGAGTCTAGAGTGTTTGAGATGAAGTGGCTTGCCTATTATCAAGCCACATTCTGTGATTCGAAGAATCCTATATTACGTATCCTTATCTGGCTGATTTGTTGCTTCTTGTCCTTCGGAATGTTAATGATGATTCCGAAATCTCTATATTCACCTTTGAGTTTTGAGATGTTGATGATATATCTCAAATTCCAATAATTGTGACTCTGTTGATGTCAGTGATTCTGTTTTGGGTATGATAATCAATCGGGCAATCGAATGTTGTATTGATTTCATTCCCTGTTCTTAGCCTTTCGGTCATCCTCCCACGAGGATGTCCACTAGGGGTTGAGGTGATTCATTGAATTTATTTTACATTGCCATTCTTACCTCTTTTGAGTTATCCTCTTTAGATACTCAATTGTTGATATACTGTGGGGTACTACTTCACTCGAAGTAATGATTTGTTGTTAATGGTACTTCTCCTCATTCGACAAGATATTTACCCTTACTTTATATAATATTTCTCTCTTTTAACCTATTGAGTGGTCCTAGGGTCATTCCTCAGCTTGACCCTACACCGATTTTCTTGAGCTACAATTCGCAGAGGCTAGCGTTATTCTTACTGCATTCCGCACTCATTAAGACTCTTGTAAGTGATTCGTTATACCGTTTGAAATAATGAACACTCCATCTATTCCATCAATCTTGTGAATCAAGTATTCTAGGAATATCTCGGTGAGTTCTTATTGTGTCTTTGATTTTGAGAATAAGTTATAACTGAATTTTCAAATCTTTCAAAAAATGAAGATTTGTTTCTAAGAAAAATTAGATTTTAAAACAAAGAATATTTTGAGTAGTGTATATGAGGTATTTCTTTTTAAAGAAAATGAATTTTTGTGTTGAGTTGTGCGTCTAGTGCTTTAAGGATTATGGTCGATGCGTTTGGCCAATGTTATCGATAGGAATTTCCTAAATGCTTTGATGAAACGGTCAGACGGGTACATTGAGTTTTAATAAGTAAATTTTGAAAATAATTAATATGGTAGGTACTAATTTTATTTTAAATGTTTAATAAAACCATTGAACCACGGTGAGAGATGGATGAGTGGAGAGGCAGTTTTGATCATTTGATCAACTCGGCAGCCAATCAATGGGGCCATTCACTGTAAATCAATGGCGAGGCAATACCCTTATATTATTTGAAAATTGAGAATTAAATATGGCAATTTGGATAAGTAAAAGTGAATAATTCTAATTAAGGGGATGTCTTATTTAAAAGAAAATATCATGTGATGCTTTGATTAATACAATGATGTATTTAAGGTAAAAGAATACTCTGGTTTGAAAAATTAAAATTTTAGTTGAATATTTTAGTACAACTTATTAGTGATCACTATAAAATTTATTTTGACGCTTATTTATTTGAGTAATAGTAAAGGATAGATATAAAACTCCATGTTAAAAGAAAATAAAGAAGTGTTAGCTTAGAACATTTGGTATAAATTTGTGAGCTATTTCTTGTTTTAAACTCATACGGTATTAAAAGTTGTGGGTTTGAAATGGCAAAATTATTTTGATAACAAGTTCGAATTAATTATCAACTTCAATTAGTTCTATGTTTATAGTTAAATGGAAAAAAAAATTTCAAGTGGAAATGTGAAATTTGATTGTTTAATAAATGAACAATTCATGTAGCATAATCATATTAAATTGTGAGAATAATTTTAAAACTATATATGTATATATATATGTAAATATATATATATACACATCCCAAAAAATTATTTTGTATGGATAATCAATAATCATCCCTTGACAGTGAAAGAGATTAGTTATCTCTTCCAAAATAAGTTTTCATAGTTAATTATTTTTAAAGCTAGATTTTAGGAAGTAAAGAAATTATTTCCACTTAATAAAATTGTAACAACCCGATTTTTCGACGCCCGAAAATCGACATCAATACATCCACTGTATCAAATGCCAAACAATCGAATGCCAAAAAATTGAACCATTAGGGTTAAAGAAGAAGGAGGTAGAAGAAGAAATAGAAACAATATCAGAATCTCAGCATCGCAGCGGAAAAATATATAATAGATAAATGACTAATCTTTAAACAAAAGAACTATATCTGTTTATAAATTACATCATCAGAGTGCACCCAAATCTATAGCATACAACTGGACATTTATATTAACCTGCCCTCACAAAACTGACCACGTAGTTAATCGGACACAGCGGAATATACATCAAATACGTGTGATACGTCTCATCATCCAGCTCGTCTCCTGAGCTCCACAGCATCCTTCCTGTATTCTATAATACTCGGTCTGACCCAAGCATTATATAAAATAATACCCGAGTCAGTCTGGAAAATAAGCATGAGAAAATACACTCAATTGGATTATTAAAGTTTTCAAAATCATTTTGAAAATCAAAGGTATCTAGTAAGACCGTGCCACAAATGAACATCCCGGGTTTTTACCTTACGATAACCAAAACATTTCTTATAAAATCCTCTGACATTATAGTAGTGTTATATACAAATACTTGCTCAAATAGCCGAAATTGTAACATTATTAAACTCCAGCATAATAGATTCTACAAACAAAACCGTAAAGGTACGTAGGGAAAATGGATTTCCATCAATGACAGGGCTACTGGAGTACATCCCGTCACAGTACGCGGTCTAGATCATCGTACTGAGGATCCATCTTGATCCCCTGCATTACAAGACCGGAGCTACCTCTTATTAGATAGTCCGAATAAGTTCACCCCGCGGATGGGATCAGCAACCGCCCACAAGCCGAAATAAAGAGACAACTAGACAGGGGTGACCTTACCCTAATTGGTTGCTAGCCACTTAGCCTCGTGTGCACCTCCCTGTTTTAACATTCCCGGTTGATGACGCTCGAGGCTATGCATTACCTTTTTAGCACATATTCACTTAGAATGCTCACCGTCCTCCTGACGATGTTCTGAAGCAGTCATCCATACAAGTCTGTTCCAGGTCCGAACGGAACCGAAGGCACTACTCCTATTACATCCATTTTGGAATCACCCTCTAGACTAGCAGCGATTAGCCCTTGAACATCACTACTCTATCTTTGACTCCGAGCACTTGTCTTCCTCACGAAAACGTTCAAACCAGATCGAAGTGGTTTTCGGGAAATTAATCCCGATCACGGTCTCTTCGAAATGATTAGCGCATTGTCCAGTATTGGTACTCGGTTATTTAACTATCACATAACATCCACAAACAACCATCAGGCCTTAATAATTTTCAAATTATTTATTTCAAAATATCTTCGCAAGATATTTTTCTACACTTCAACCCTTTGAAAATAGTTTTCGGATCACTTTTCTCTCACGAAATAAATTTCCAAATATTGTTTATTCACACTGAAAATCACCAAGTCTAAATACTTTAGATTTTAAAATAATTTAAATTACTTTATCCAAAATATATGGTTCAAAACACTTAAAATAAAAATTATTTAAAACACTTTATTTAACATACTAGTTATGAATTTTTATAATAATTTCTCATGTAAAACTTAAGCCAAAACAAATCTTAAAGTAAAAGGTATTAAATTCTATACAAGTTTTTTCAAATAAAAACTTTAGTCAAACTATCTTTGAAATAAAACTACTTTATAGAATATAAATATTTATAATTATCTTTTTAAATCATAATACCAATTAACTTTTGAAAACAATTATTACTATAACTAATTTAATAATATTTACCTTTAAAATTTAAACAACACAAATAATAATTTCTCAAAAACATTCTTTTAAAACAACTTTAAAACTTTAACTTATACTTCAAATCTGCTTTGAAAACGTACTTGGCTTTTCAGATAAATACACTTTTCTTTCAAACCTTTAAAAATAAACCACTATTTATTTCTAAAACAAATTACCCATTCCTTTATAAATTCCCACCTTGAATTTATACTTCCAAATATCCACTGATATCTTATTTCACTTTTTAAACCCAGTTTATAAATTCCATAGTCTCATCCTTCTTTTAGAACACAGTTTCAAGCACTAAATAAATTTTCAAATCGCTTTCCAAAATTTACTCCATTTTAAAAAAAACTTCCTTTACTTATTCAATTTCATTTTAAAACCTGTTAATTTCAGATTTAACTTCTTAATTATGATTTAAAATCTTATTTTAACTAAAAATTCCCATTTCATATTTATTTGAAAATTCTTCTTTTATTTCTTCCTAAACCATTTAAATTCTGAATTTAAAAATAAATCGTTTATTTCTTTAATTAATATCACTTAAGTTTAAAAATCCATTTCTTCTCTTTATTCAAAAATCTTCTTTCCCATACTTGGAATTTATTTATTAGAATTTAAAAAATCAATTTTTATCCTTTTCCAATTCATTTATCCAAACCTCTATAATTATTTACTAAAGAATTCTCCTTTTTATTTCCCATCAAAATGCAATCTATATATTTTTTATAACTCAGTGTACCCAAATATATTCAATCAAGCCATAACATCCAATATTTCCAATTACCAAAATAATTTATCACAGATTATCAAATAAACCATATCACAGAATATTAAACAATCTAAATAATTTTAAGGAATCCAGTTGGATCCCTCCAACCTGTTTCTCTGCATCCATAGATGTTAGTACAATATAAAATACCAATTCCACTTCGAGGTGGAATATAGCGGTATATGGGGTCATCCGCTATTATGCGGGCGCATAAGGTCTCATCCGCTATATAATGCGGGAAATCAATCACTCCAATATATATATATATATATACACTATATATAATATCACATCCATTCACTCCAATCATTCAACCAATAATTTAAATTTAACTATTTAAATTCAAAAGGTATTCCAAATGAGTAAGATGAACTCACCTTTGATTTTATTTGCAACCCAATCTAAACTGACTTGTTTTCTTCATGATTTTAGACCTTGTATAAATAACAGATGATTTCCAAGTGAAGCTCCAACTCCAAGTGAACATCTGGCTAGATGGAAGCGGAATAGATGTAGATGGATCTCCAAGTGAAGCTCCAACTCCAAAGGCGAGTCTCAAATGCTGTGACACTCAGTCTGACCCAAGCGTAAAGCAAAACACAAAACACTCGAGTCAGGATTAACATTCTTATATTAATAAACTCAACTCAAGTGAAATGTCAACTGGAATACAAGTAACTAAAAGGATGTTTAGGATTCCCATCTTCTAAGGATCCGTGGAACTATCTACCATTTAGTAATATACACAATTATAATATGTCTATAGTAAAGTAAAACTATTTAATAGCATTAAGGAATTACCCATATCCCTCTTAACACATTATATATTTCCATAATCTATACAGTTCCATAACTCCCCCCTAAACTGGAGGGCTATTGGAGGGAACTCCATAGGTATGGTACAAACAAACTCGTAGAAGGCGTGATAGGGCATGCGACAAGGCACTGGAGGCAATGCCACGGTAGATATACCGTTTGCGGATCTGGACTGGGGGTAACGCATAGCAGCTACTACCGCCCTTCTCATGACACACTCCCAAATCAAAGGATGCGCCCAATTAAATCACTAAAGCAATAGAATGGTTGGAAGAAATGTGTCCGATCGGAGGAATGAACTCACTTGGCCCGGCATCGCTCTATTTTAGCCGCATCAAGCTGAGTCATGGGAGTCAAGGTCACGTAAATACCATATAGAATCATCACCAAACCAACCTACCTCCTTTTGGAATCTCCACTACGTACACAGTTGTTATAGTAGTTTTCGGTATTGTCAGAGAGTATGAAAATATCCGATCCTAGTTTCTTTAACAACCAAACGCTTATTTCACACCATGGTCATTTCATTTCAAATAGTTCATACTTCATATCAAAATATCATATTCATTACAAAAACATATCAATTCGATATCATTATTCACTTCAAATAATATCCATTTCTAAAATTGTAACACTTTCAAATTTATAACACTTTTGAAATCATAACACTTTTGAAATCATAACACTTTGAAATCGTAAGACTTTGAAATCATAATACTTTGAAATCATAACACTTTTGAAATCATAGCTCTTTGAAATCGTAACACTTTCCACGTAAATAATTTAAATGTTGAAAAATAGTATATATATTAAAATAGTTATAAACTAAGATAGTTGTAATTTAAAATAATTTATATATTAAAATACTTTATATAATAAAAATAGTTTCCTCCAATCTCACAAATGATTCAAACAATCTTAAATTCAAAAATTCAGTTTAAATCAATTCCATTTTAACCACCTTAATTTAAAATTTAAAATTCAAGTTAAAATATTCAAACATTTACAATATACAAATTCATTTATATTTCAACATTTAACTTTAATTTTGTTTCAAATTGGAAAATATTCACTTATCCATTTTAATAAAAGTTTATTTAAATCCTAATTTATATATTTAAATCAACATTAAACATTGAGTCTAAATTTTATTTAAAGTTGAGAATATTCATTTAATCACCTTTTATCAAATCAAGTTATAAATCAAGTTATAATCATATCTTTTCAAAATCTCAAAACTAATAGGTTGAATTTAATTCTTTCTTAAATTCAATTATTAACCAATTTGAATTCCAAGCCAACATTAATTTGTCCTCCCAGCCTTTATTATTAACGTGATAAATATATTTAAAAATATTAATATAAATTTTTACATAAATAATTTAATATATTATATACTAATTAAATTAAATTTTATTTAATTAAATCTTATTATTAGATGTATATTTTATATTAAATATCACTTATATTTTAAAATAATAAAATTATAAGTAAATCTTTTTTTTTTTGAAAAGCAAGAGCAAAAAGCTCACTTTATTAACTAATGAAATATTACAACCAAAGAAAATGACCTACAAGCAAAAACAATTACACAACCATGACCAGATTACAAATCAAGACCAGATTACACCCAACCACACTATGACCAGATTACAACCATGAACACATACATGACCAGAATATAATTAGAGAAATTGACTTACAACCATGACCAGATTACAAACAGAAAAAAGACTTAAACATCAAACAACAGTTACATAACAACTATATTGGAATAACAAGGCAGCAGCATTGAAACCAAGAAATCAAGATGGCTTCAGGAAAGAAAAGCAAAGCAAGCAAAACCTAAGCCACCAAACAGACATAACCATCAGCATATAAGGCTTCACTCTGTAAATGCTTCACTCTGAAAATGCTTCACTCTGTAAATGCTTCACCAAACAGACATAACATGCAACTTCCATATGAAAAACAGCATAACAGTGAAAGCTTCACTCTGTAAATGCTTCCAGAAACCTCTCTTGCCAAACTTAAAAAGAATCAGTAAACAGCAAAGTGAACAACTGAGAACTGTAAAGAAAATAATAATAATCTTAACAAGTATCAGTTCTTAAAAACCAAAGAATATTCCTGTGAATCTGAGCAAACAATTGTGAGGAATTCCTTATACTGTTACCAAAAATTCTATTATTTCTCTCTTGCCATACTTCATAAACCAATCTTTTAAGCATCTTTAGCAGAAGCTTTGTCTGACGTGATTTCCATCTAGTTGCCTTGAAGATATTGAACCATTCAATAGGACTTAAAGTTGAAGGTTTGTAAAATCCACAAGATGATAATAATCTATACCAAATTTGAAAAACAAAAGGACACTCAAAGAATAAATGTGTGTTACATTCTATACCAGTCTTACAAAAAACACACATATTCTCTGAGATAATACCAATTCTACAAAGTTTATCCTTGGTATTTAATGCATTAGCCATCACTTTCCATAACAGCAAATTTTCTTTAGCACTGCCACCTATTTTCCAAATTCTTGTATACCATGGAAAAAGAGAACCATTATCACAGAGAGATTTGTAAACAACCTTAATTGAAAAAGTCTTCCCAGACCATACTAGCACATTATCAGATCTTAATGTAGGATATTTTGAAATGATGTTCCATAATTGTCTTAATTGAAAAGAGCTTGTGTAAGGCAAAACTAAATTGCCATCATGAATAAAATCAACAACCTTAGCATGTTCAGCTATACCAGAAATATTTCTCAAATTGTAATCAACAATTGAACTAATTATAAGTAAATCTTAATATTCATATTTTTCAAAATTAATTTATAAGTTAAAATTTCCAAAAAAAATATTATTTTAAAAATCTAAATTTAGACATATGTAAAAATAACGTTTATACATATCATATTTTCAAAAATCAATATTTATCAAAACTCATTTCCTTTCAAAACTTTGAAAATCATTTTTCATATAGATCAACGGTGTACATATATAATTTTGTATCCTATGGTCAAGTGATACAGTTATTTATCATTTCAATCTGCAATTTAAATATCTACCGGTATATATTATTTCAACCCGCAATCCCAAAAATTTAAAATCAATGAAAATCGCTTCAACCTATAACGATTTTCCCATATTCTACAAGATCGTTTGGGTATGTATCATTTCAACCCACATGGAACTTGCAGAGTGAGAAACAAATGTGATAATAATATCTAAATCATCGGTAACAAATTAAATAAAATATGTATAGCAGGTTATGGTATCATATATCACAGGTGAACAATTACAGATAATAGCATATCATATATAGCAATTATAAAATTAACAGTTAAATCTAGCAACATATCTCAATTGTCGTTTCAAGTGAAATCAAATTTAATAAATATATGAATGTTGATTGTGGGTGATTGCTCACCTTCCGAGGCTATAGAGATTTGACAATGAAACGAGTTATGAATCCAAGCATGAATTTCAAAGCAAAGCAAGATTGGTACGAATTTGATGGACGAAGCTGATAATAAGGAATCGATGAAAAAATTTAGAATCAGCTTGATATAGATTGAAACGAAATATGGTTTATATTCAAATATATTTCAAAATCAGATTTAAAACATATATATACTTACATACTTATTATATTTTAAAATCAATAATTATGAAACCAATATAAACATATTTTATATATATGAACTCAGCAGATCATTTATAAACTTGTAAATATAAATTATATATATATATATATCACATTCTTTTAACACAGCAAATGATATATATGTACCTACAATATGAATAACACAAAGCAGGCTTCAAAATCAATGTATGCGAACGTACACACACACACACACAAATATATATATATATATATATATATACACACACACACACAGAGCACATATAGGAACAATATATATGCAAAGTATTTGTATGAACAGTATATTTTTTTATTACTGGTTTCAAAATATATATAACTTGGATTCAATGATATAACCTGATATATATGTATATATATTTTTGAATCATATAACAAGTTTTCTAACAAAATTTCTTTTAAATACATTCTCGAACATTAACATAACTAACCACACAAGAAACACACACACACACACACACACATATATATATATACTTACATAGATATAGGGATTGCAAAAGAATATATAAGAAGGTAAATAAGCATACAAGTTTGCAAAAGTTTTATATATATATAACTTACATATTTATGATTTAAAAATATATATATATTTTATTACAAAATCTATTACTTTTATAATAAAAGCTACTGTAATATAAGAACTCATATCTTTCTAATAGATATACACACACACTCATTAAAAATCAAAATACTACTACATATCACATTCAAAATCTATACAGACTATATATACGTCTATACACTGCTATTACATATAACTTTTATATATATATATATGTGTGTGTGTGTGTGTGTGTGTGTGTAACTTATATAGAACATACAACTTATATATATAACTTAACATATCATATAATTATAAACTTATGTATAAACAGACCAAACTCAAATATAAATTAATTTATATAGAAAATAATACACATATATATTATTACCAATATCTGTTTTAAAATACAAAAATTATATATGTATGTATATCTTCATCGCTTTTTCCCAAAAGAAAACAGATCCAGGAAGAAAGTATGAGCATTCAACAGCAAATCAAAAACGGGCAGATTTGAAAATAGAAGCATACTTGACTACATATGAAATTTTGCTATGTATATATATAATAACAGTGCAAGGAGTACCAGACCCGGAAGAAACATAGGCCTCGGTTGCATGAGTTTTGGGTTGCATGGGGGAAAGCGCGGTGGTCGGGAGGGTTGCGTGGGCTGACACATGCACGATGGCGGCGCGATGGTTGTGAGGTGGCGGCTTTACAGGCGGAGCAAGGGGTGATGGGCGGTGATGAGAGATTCAGGCGGATCGAAGGGTTGTCAGGCGATGGAGGCCTCGGACATAGGCATAGGGTGGCAATGGGATGGGCTAAAGGGTTTGGTCGGCAATGGAATGGGGTCGGTGGTGGCTGACCATGTAGAGTGGGAGGCGGTGAGGAACTGCGGGCATGTCGTGGTGGTCGAGTGATGCTTCGGCCTTGTGTTGAGACAGGCGAAAGTAAGTTACAAGGGAAGAAGATGAGTAGCTACATGGAAAATGTAAAAGCTAAATATAAAGAGGACAGGCAAGCTTCTACCATGCAAATATAGACTATACATTTTATATATAACTCATATTGTATTGTTTTTGACCAACAATAAAAGGAGAGAGAAGAAGCAACGAAGCAATGTAGCGTATGAAAATAAGGAAGTGAATGGACAAACCAATGACAGCTTGAACGAATTAAAATCTGATTTTTGTTACACGATGTCAGCAATTAATTTCTAGGAATTATAAAGGCTAAATGGCTATATGCTTTAACACGATGGAAATTGAAAGGAAAAAGGAAACCCAAAGGTTTTAAAATGGATACTGATACGGTTACCGTTTTCGTAGATTCTGCCGCGTACCAGGCTTCGAAATACATAATTGAATAAGATCAGTACGATGAGACGATGAAAACGGTATACAGATATCAGTGATACGATCATCCTACCAAAAGTTGACATTCGGTACCAAAAATGCTGCTAAAACATGAAAATAAGACAAAAGGAGCAATATCAGTCCAAATTTGGCGAAACGAAATATGACATCTCACTTAGAAAATAATTTACATTTTTATTATATAAAAATATTAAGGTTTGAAAAATATTTTATTATCCTCAAATATTAACTGATTCAAAATTTTAAATAAAATTACACAATAAAATGAACTTCCACATTATCTGATGATAATTTACCATTTGCTATGTTTATATAGGCGTATTCCAAATATCAAATTTTTATTTCAAAACTTGATAATTTTAAATTTAACAAAAATTCAATTAATTACGTTATTTAAAATCATTAAAATTTATGGGTTATTACATTAGTATTCTCAAAATGGCTCTTATTTCTATTGCTCAAATAATAATAAAATAATTCCATAAAAAAGTAGTCATGTTATTATTTGCTCAAAAAGTGATATGGTCTTCTAAAAAATAATTTTATTGTTTATTAAATTAACTTTATTTTATACATAATAATAAATTCTCCAAATTCACTTCAAAATATAAGCAAAGGCAAGAACTTTGCCTTTCTGCATCAATGCACCTTCTAGCCACATCTAACAAGCATCGGTATACACCATTAAATCTTGATTTCAATCTGGCATGACTCACATGGGTGCATTAGTCAATAAATTTTTAGCTTCAGAAATGCTTTTTTTATATTTAGAAGCTCAAACAAACTTTACATCCTTCCTTATTAGTTTTGTTATTGGTGCCACAATACGAAATCCTTAATGAATCTTTGATAATAGCCAGTTAATCCTAAGAAAATTCAAATAATTCGTTGTCCATGTGTGACACCTAACCCCGAGACAAACATTGAGAAAGAATACTACAGAGTAATATTATCGGGTAGTGGAGAGAATATGGCCGGTTAGGAGCAGCCATCCGTGAATTTTACTTTAAACGAGAATTGACACGTCGACTAATATACTACACATTTCTGGAAACAAGTGGAATTGACGTATACAATTCATCTTAAAGCAAAATTAAGGTGGCTATAATAAAAATTCAGAACAACATAAAATAATATACAGATCACATAATCATAAATCAGTCACAGCGGAATATAGTATATACAAATTTGAAAGACACATAATAGATACATGATGTAGACTACATATATACAAAGTGTTGCATCTCAAAATGAATATGTGAACAAAGGAGTCTATTCTTAATACAAGATGCAATATGATATTAAATATATGCATAAGATGACAAAAGAGAAACGCTAGTTAACAGGTAAGAATCCACTCTAAAGCGTCAAGCTAAAGGACTTAAAACGTCTCGGTCTGACCCAATTATTATAAAATTATAAACGGGTCAGTCTAGATTGTAATAAATGGGTTAAGCAAGATAAACAATGGATGCAATGATATAAATCTCAAATATGAACACAAAGCAAGGAATTGGCTAACAACAAGAATGCTTTAATAAAACTCCAAGTGTGTAATCACCAAATATCAAAATCCAAAATAGCTTCTAAAAGCAAAATCCCAAAATCATTTGGTGATAACACAAATAGCATCAAATCTAGAAATCAAAACAGAAATCCAAAAAATCACATAAAAGGGGAAAGGCGCCAAAACTCCAAGATTGGTGAATAAATTCACCTATATGCATGTAACTCCAAGATAGACGTATGAGTCTATAAACTTCAGGATAGGTACGAGACCCATAAAATCAAGATAGGAACAAGTCCTTTAAAAATCAAGATAGGAACAAGTCCTTTAAACATCAAGATAGGTACGAGACCGATAAACTCCAAGATAGGAACAAGTCATATAAACTCCGAAGGCGAGTCATAAACTCATCGATAAGTATTATACCTCCCAATAGTAACTGAATAAATAACAACTGTATGTCCCATACCACATGGGTTTATTTAAATATTTACTATAAGTAAGAAAACTTCACTATAATGTATAAATGGCTCAATCGAACAAGTCCAGGAATTAATCGAAAAAATAAACATGAGCATTTCATACCACTTATTTTATTAATCTGTTTAAATCGATTTCTCGTTCGATCAATGTCGTGCTATTTTATAAAATATTTACTTTGAAATCTCTCTCGTGAATGTTGTTTTATTAACTAGAATATATACGCGTGTGTATTGGAAAGCGCTTGCTAATATATATATATATATATATATATATATATATATATATATAAGTAAGATTTTAAATCTTGTTCCAAATCAGCTTTAAAGCCATTATTACTACGAGTATATATGCACGCCCAGGTGGGCCTGCATCTAATCGCAATGTGCATGTTTTAAGTCATGTATAATGTTTCGTTTACAAATATAGTACACATTCTCCATTCATGTCAAAGTGTCCATTAATTTCGGTTTATTTTTTAGGCATGGAACACGTTTAGGAATTAAAAGGCATTGATGAGTAGAAGGTTGTATAGTAGTCTTATCAAAATTTGGCAGCGAATATTGTCATTGTTCTGACTTATGTATTATGTTCGAATACTTGTATCCGTTGGAATGAAAGTAGGTGTGATACGTTGTTGTAATGTTCACGTTATTTAAACTGACTTTGTCCATAAATATTGTAAAGACTTCTGTACTGTAATGAAACAAAGTTACTGTTTTGGGGTTGGTTTACGGAGTAGGACTGTAGGAGGAAGCCATTTTGTTTATCAAAAACCGGCAGCACAGTAATGTTTAAAAGCAAAACTGGAGTGAAATGATAGTGCGGAAAGAAGAATGTTCGGTAATAGAATTGAATATGCTGTATTGCATAGCGAACTTGTATATACTGTATATAATGTATGACGAAGTTGTATATACCCTTCGCAGTTGAATATGAAATGGTAGCACAGCATTGTATAACGAACGTGTATATACAATTGAATGAAATGATAACACAACATTGTATAACGAACTTGTATGTACTGTCTTCTTATGTTTTGCATATGCTGGTAAAACTATTGGTAATCTCGCTTTACTGGAGCAAATTTTGATGAGATAATACAGTACAATATGCATGTGTAAGCCATGGAATAGTGCAACAGTACAGTAAGGTGCAAAGTGTTGTTACAGGAACAAAGCAATTAAATCTGGATAGATAGTTAATGCATAATTCAATGCACAGTTCGCAGCGCAGAAGCAAGAAGGTAGAACGAATAAAAGAATTGCAGGAGTGTAACATGAGTTAATACTAATTGAATACAGTACATATAACCTCATTTGCTTGGATACGTGCTGAGATGTAGAATATTATTTCCCTTTGTAGTATCAAGTCAGCTGACGTTTCACTCTGTTGTACTTCAAGTTCAATACTGGTAGTTAGGTCGTCAAATGGGCGAGTCCAAAGTTGAAAGGTTATACTTGGATGTTGAGCCCTACACAATGATGTAGTAAAGTGAAATACCAAGTAAAAGTAGGAGTATGGAAAAAGCAAGCAGTAGTAAAAAAAAAAGCTCGTGGGGGAACAAAAATTTGAAAACCATACCAATTTACTTTATTCATGTTAATAAAATCATGCTGAAGTTCTAATGATACTCCAGAGTATAACTGTTAACAGTTTCACCTGTAAAGCAGTTGGTGGATCTTGATCGAGAGCTTACAGTTTGTGCATGATATGGATCTGCAAAAGTTTTTAAGTTACAATTGCATTGGATAGAGCAAGAGCTGTAGGTGCAGATGGATCGACACATTGTGGTGCATTTGACATAACATACATGACATGTTTGCTTAACATGATTGTTATGGTGCATTTGACATAACATACATGACATGTTTGCCTAATCCAATTGTTATGGCACCATGCGATGAAGCTGAGTCGATGCACATGGTTGCGACTGCAGCATCCATTGGCGATGAGCATTCAGTGGGAATATGCTAATGCTTTAGCATTTCCAAATGACGTAGGCTACAAAATTCACAATCAGGTATCCAAAGAAATTTAAAACTTCATTGCTGTTGATAATAAAAATGTACGGATGCAAACTTAATGTTGTTGTGGAGGCCTTAAAATCTAGTTAAAATCTACCATGAAATTTTATTACATATCTTGATGCATTTAATTAAGCTATCTATCTAGCATTTCTTATATTTTAGGAACTTGATGTAATACGTTAAAAATGGTTATGCACTCAATATCTATGGAAAGCAGAACTTGTTTTACTGTTAAGAATTTGGTTCAATTTTCAGTTTCTTTAACACATTTCAAATGCAAATGAAAAGGAATAAAAAACTACTACCTTCATTAAACATGCGGATCAAATGTACCACCACCATCTGCACCAAAGTTGAAACCTGAGCATAAATCTTCGTGCTATAACTAACGGAAATGAAAAAAAAAATAGAAACACTCAACATGTCCCTTGCATCAATTCCAGCAATGTGTCAGCCTAGCATCACCTGAAATGCATGCATAAATCCAACCCAAAGCCAAAACCTCTTTTGGAGAAGATAAACAGTGTGAAGTCCAGCTCTAAATCAAAAAAGATAACTTAACCGGTTGTTCTCCTTTTTATTTTGGTTGCTACTCGTAGTTAGTTGCCAAGAGGTCTTTATTCTTTAACCCACTGCTATGGATACAAAATTATAAAAAATTCCCAAAAGAAAGAAAGAAAAAATTAAGCCCTAAGCACTTAGAAATGCAAAAAAAAGACAGGAACAACTACGTTAAAAGATACATCAAGATTCAGACCTCCTAGCAAGGAAACAGAGCTATTTGCCAAGCATCTCAGCAGAGGTTTGATGAGAGCTGTTTCTCATATTACATCGCTTAACTTTTGTACAACAAGCTTCCAAGTTTTTTTTTTCGAACCTAATTTCATCTTTATTCTCCCTCATATTATCTATGACCTAATGACCTTTACTTCAAAAAATAACAAAAGGAAGCTTCAAAACTATAAACTGTGTGTATATTTAAGTTTGATTCACATAACTGATAACCGTAACAATATAATAAATTATTGATTATAGAAATTTGAAATTCAAATATATATATTTTTTTCAATTTTAATTCACTGTTATCTTAAATTTCAAAAAAAAATAGCACAATCAAATTAAAGTCCATATATCAATTTCAAAAATGATATAATACAATTACACACCAAAACACAATATACTCAAATGACAGAACAAAACTACCTAGCGACTCTTTATCAAGCATTTTCATGATAGATTCAGTATATAAAGTAAAAGAGAGTAAAAAGCAAATTGATGTTTTATACTTTGAAAGAAAATACATTTCCTATTCAGTCTTTAGATTATCTAAAGGTGGAACAGCGGTGGCTAGCCGTAATCAGGAGTGAGGTGGTGGTGACAAAAGGGAATAATACCTTGATTTGGTAGAACTTTGAAATTCATTGAATTTATTTTCCTTTGGAATATTCATACAAAAAAGGTTAGGTATTAGTATTCAATTATTCATGGTCTATGTCTCCATTTTTATAAAATCATCTATGAATTTTCCCTTGTATGTGTCTAGTACTAAGAAACTGAGAGCTTGTAAGTGCAAGATAAATGTAATTTTTAAGAGCCATCTGCAGTTCTGTCTACAAATAGACAACATTAAATGTCCTAGATTATCATATACTAAACACTTAAACAGGATCTGAGCGTATACAACGGAAAATCTTGAGGAAATTACTTTGAATAGGAGGAGGAGGAAGCCAAAAAAAGGAAAAAACCAAAATAAAACAAAACAAAAAACCCATAACTGTAGTATATCATTAGGTCTATTTTGCTTTGGCTTCAAAGAATAGATTTGTGACAGTTTGACAGCTAAATTATCTTTAAGAAATAGTTATGCAAATCATGGAGCAGTTATGAAGTATGAGAACAAATTACAGGTTATAGAACCCAAGCTTTTCAGTAACGAAATGGTTGGCAATATTCATTTAATTGAATAAGGATTATGACTACTATTGCAGCAAAGTAAGAGTCCATGGAGACGAAATCATCAGGTATGAGTTGGTTATTGATTATACTGTCTCGGATGCGAGTATATTCGTGGTTCAAATTCAAAAAGTAAAATCAAGGCGTAGAATTCTCTGATAAAGTGCTATATCTAGAGTCTGATGTCCAACATAAGAATTTGAGGACGGAGAGGAAAAACATGATAATTCTAAAGAGAACGTTGATTTGAGGAGAAGCAAAAAAACAAAATACCTAGATCCTCTCTTCCTTTAAAAAAAACCAACAAGGGTTCAGGTCATTGGATCAGACCTACAATAATATCATAAAATTTATACAACTATTATGACTAAATAATATAACTTAACCAAACTATCAATAATCATATATATATATATGTCAATCTTATATATTAAGGAGCCACAGCTCAGAACTAAAATCTCAACAATTTAGAAAGTTTCATAGCAAAGAAATAAAATCAGACCTATTGAAAATAATAACCAAAACAATCTTATAAAATTCATATTATAAAATGAAATCAGATGCTAAATAATCAAAAACAAAATTATCTTACAAAAGTTTCATAGTAAAAAGTAGAATCATCTATGATTAAAAGCAGAACAATCGGTAAAAAAATTCATAAGTAAATCGAAAGTAGAAGATAAGGATCGAAAACATGGAAATAACAAATATCTGAATTCTTTCGATAAATGGATATACTCATTGCTGCATAAAAAGTTGCAGCAGAGTTGCGCATCATACCAAATTAAACTTTCGCTACTCCTCATTCTACAACCCTACGGTTTTTAGTTCTACACTATCGAAATCAAATGAAACCTTGGGGATGTTCAATCTACACTATGGACATCACATACATAGAAATGAGATCATTTCAAAACTTCCAACATGTACAAAAAGAAGCCAATATCAACCGTTAAAACATTTATTTAAACGGTCGACTTGGATTTCTTTTTCTTTTTTCTTTTTTTGAATATGTTACGATCGTTCAAATCAATCAAAATGTTATGGAGACGATCTTGTGGATATAAGAACGCTGAACGTATGTACAACTTTTAATTCAACTTTGACTTGTGTAGCTTGAAAAATTGAAGGGGTGTAGATGGGATGTAATGAAGAGGGGTTTAGCGGAACCCTTCACACACACACAGAGTCCCTTCAAAGTCCCCTCGTATAAATTAGATAGAAAAATAATAGAGAGAGTGAGTGTTGACATGAAGAGTCTACAAAATAGACAAAAATGGATCCCTCCATATATTTGCAAACGCACACATATGCACACCACGCAAAGCTACTAATGGCGATGAAAGAAATGATTATCGAGTATTCTGGGGATTTAATAGTCCTCAAATAAGGAACATGCTAGTTCTACAAAAGTGCATTATGGTGAACTATTTGTCATGATAATGTAATTATAAATAAACCAAATCGAGTTTACAGCCCTTGCCAGGTTCTAGAAACCATTAGATAAAAATCCACTGCTAACATGTCATTCCAATATAACAATTAAAAGCATACATATTAGGTAGAAGCAATGGGAATACACTGAAAGCTCCAAACTTGTACTTGGGATAGTATGCACACGGTCTCAATCGTAAATTGCTACAAACAAAGCAAGTAAATTTGTTGTTGACAGAAAAATAGATTCAGTTAAAAAAAAATTGACAAATAAATGAAGTATATATAAACTTTAGAAGGTTCCTTACGGTTCTGAAGTAGATACAAACAGGTCCAGAAATGTATGAGGATCATCCAGGTCCCTATTATAAAGTTCAAAATCAAATTAACAAAAAGCCAATATTTCAACGACAAAACAG
Source organism: Allium cepa (assembly GCA_030765085.1). NCBI lineage: Eukaryota > Viridiplantae > Streptophyta > Magnoliopsida > Asparagales > Amaryllidaceae > Allium > Allium cepa. Next base: position 558,238,972 of record CM060941.1, on the reverse strand, counting down.
AAAAACGCAAATGGATAACAACCTTTGCCAGCGGAATAATGCATTTCCTTCGATGTTTTTGTGTGATTTTTTTATCAAGGGGACCGGAGACCTGAACAGCTATTAAGGCAACAATTTCGCTGATTGTAAAAGTTCATATTTGTGTGCACGCATACATCGCCAAAAAAAACATTAAACATGCAAAGAGGACAATCTGGATCTTATCTAATTAATATTTGTATTAAAAATCATTTGTGTAGCGTAACACCAAATTCGATATTTTTTATAACTGGAGATAGAAAAAATAAAATATGGATTTCACTGTTGAGAATATGCAGTTGTAGATGGACAAAAAATTACCGAAATGCAACTGATATCCTGTGAAGCTGGGGACTGAAATTTTGCAAGATACAGAGGAGATGCAAATGAAGATTATATTAGGATATAGTTGCAATCATATCTACATGAGGGTCTTCTAAAGGCTTTAGCATAATCCTTGCGTTGAATTGCCTTAATTGCTCGAGATAATCTTCAAAAAGGCAACGCAATGCTAGTTTACGAATAACAAATCATAAGCTAGAACCATCATCCTGTAACACTAAGGACAATGTCAGGGGATTATTTCCTTTGTTTCGCATTTTTCAGAGAAATTAAGCAAGTTTCTGAAAGTTATTTGTATGGAAGTGATAGGTCGATTAAGAAAAATTGGCATTGCTGCATGCTCATTGTTCAAATCGCAAATTGATTATTGATTTTAAACTTTATAACCTTGCTCAAAAGAAATAAAAATATTTTACACTACCAGATTGAGTTAAATACTAAAACAAAATTAAACCAAATTGAACGATCTAATAGATTCAAATTAAACAAATCTACCTAAACGTTTTTAAGTTACACCAATGCAAATTAGCCGAGTATACATCACAAATATAATGAGGGATTCGTATTCAGAAGGATGTTAAAATATTTTACCTTTTCCCTGACTAAATCAGATTGAGTTAAAACTCTAGATGTCGACGTGAATGTCATATGCCGAGAGCGAACTGTAGGACGATTCGAAACCCTAAATCGCGAGCATTGAATCCTACACGTCAACGTGAATGCCAAATGCCGAGAGCAAATTGTTGAAGGATTCGAAACCCTAAATCGCGACCTCCAACCCTAGATGTCGAAGTGAGTGCCAGATTCCCCACTACATGTTGATCATTTCGCGATGAGTAGGTTTCCAAACGAATTAGATGAGAAAGAAGACGCGAACAGAAATGGAAAAGGGAATTTTCAGAAGTTCACAAAGACACGGTTGAATCATGCTGATGGAACTTTTATTATTAGTAGTAAAGACAAATAAATATTATAGATAATATATATATATATATATATATATATATATATATATATTCTAAATATCTATTACAGAAAATCTACCTTCACACTTAAAATGATTTGAGAAAACTGAAACGATCCTGACTCGACCTTCGAAAATCAGCACCGAATATGACACTCGTATTCCAATGCCGCAGATCCAAACGTCGAATCTGGTTCGCCGGAGCTTATAACACAATTAAGTAAACAACACAGTGGAAGAAAAAGAAATGAATATCATATACAACTCTAATGAATACAATATCCAATGATATACAACAATGATATCAATATGATACAAGAATATCAGAGACAATAAACAATAGCAGAAAATGAATAGTAAAAGAGATAACTCCAATCCAATGCTCCAAGCCACCATCAAGTTGCACCAAGCTAAACAAGTCTCGTCCGTGAATCCAAAGACTCCAATATCCAAGATATCCAAAGAATACCAAAGAGAAAGCTAAAGCTACCAAATCGATATCTATATCTACTATCTAAAAAACCCAACTCTAGACTGCCCGTGTGGAAAATTGTGGGCACCTAGAGTTTAGGGAAGGAACAATAAACTCTGGGTCAGTCATGGGACTGGTATGAGCAAACAAAAATAGTTTATCTTTTAAGAAACAACAAAATAATTTAAAACATTGAAATGCGCAATGCTTTTTGGAAAATGAAACTACCATAAGGCCTCCCGCCACACACATCATACAAACGCAGAATTGGAGGAGATTTCTCCTTATGGTAGTCAAAAATGCTTGATACGCGAAAACAATTTTGATATTATTATTAGTACATAGTGGAAAATATTTCGAAAGTATAATATTAATCTTAGCCAGCATACAACATTTCGTCGTATGCCTGCTATAGTTACCATGTTCAATAGCAGGTTACCACCATATTCCACGGCAGGTTATACAACTACAACCGTACTGGACGTGTATTGTTCCTTTGGATTTTCCAACAAATGGTCAGGCCAAGGAACTTCCCATTGCCACATGGGTACGCCTCTGGAGGGACGCCCCGAGAACCTACCCGGATCTCTGCCAATCAAGGCCGGCTACCCCCATCCCGGGGAATAAAACCTATGATATGCCACCCCCGGTCCTTTGGGACCTTTAACCGAGGATCCTCAATACCAACAACATCACACAGTAATAATAAATATACTACAGTGCCCACATGAGTAAGTATCTGGGCTTCATACCATGATACTACCCTTTTCCAGAAGCAATGGTCTTACCCTATGGGAGTTATCCCTAAAACCTTACTGCATCTTTCCTGTTTCGACCATTACCGGTTTGTGAGGCTCGATGAAGTCTCGTCCACAAAGCTACGCTTTTCAAAAAAGCCATGCTTCGATCAACAAATGATCAGCAGCACTTCGTATGCCACATTACCAAATTGGAAATGTATCACTAGTAACCATCAACTACATAACCTCTGAGCTCGTACGTCTCAGAGAAGGGTGTTAAGCTAAGAGAATAAATCTCCGCCACCAAACAGAAATGTATTTGATAGAAACTAGCTTTACATCTCAAAGTGTAACGTCAGACACACATCCATACAAGTCTGTTCCGGGTTCGAACAGAACCGAAGGCGCTTCCGAAGAAGTCCTTGCAAATCCAGATAATTCCTAATCACATCCGGACTCCCCATCACAAAGAGTGCTCAAATCTCTATACCGGGGATCAGCCGATGCAAAGACATTCGACAAGAAATCCTTTCGTTTTCGAAAATATCCGGTCTTCACCACCGGTCTTCAGTTGCTATCCATAACGTCGTATCACTATTCGGAATGGGTTATATGATACAAAGTCCTCTCCCGGCTAAACCGAATAGTGAGCGCAATATTTTAAAACATATGGATATGGGATCTCAGGTAAGTCACAACTTATTACCCAAAACTTTTCTTTCAAATGGTTAAACAAATTACCATTTACAAATCTTTTTGAACAAAAGATTCACTTCACAAAGTTCACAAAGTTTACCGATCTTTCACAAAGGTTCATTAATATCTTTCCAATTCAAATCCTTTATACAAAAGATACTCTTTTTAGATCCCTTTTCAACTTGAAAACAAACTTCACCAATCTTTAATAAAGATTCATTCATAGCCTTTCAAAACGATTTCCCTTTCAAATTGGATTAACTCATCCAACCTTTAAATTAAAGATTCAATTTATAGCTTTCAAAAATCATTTCCAAAGATTCATTCGTAACTTTCAAAGCCATTCTATTTTAAACTTGAAATCTTTTCATCATAATTTGGAAAATCTTTCCTTATATTAAAGCTATTATTATTTGAAATCACTTGTTTCCGTTTTGGAAAACCTGATTATATTTGCACGAGTTAAGGCCTTTCAAATATAAACTTCGGTTAAATTCAATTCTCAAAACCATACTTTTAAAATGGTTTAAAAAACCATATAAACACATTTATCGTTTATATAACCTTTTTACATCATAAATACCAAATATAGAATTCAATTTCAAATTTTGAATTCAATTTTAATCAAATTTCAAGATTAAATCAAGTTATTCAAAAATAAATTTTATGTTTGAAATTCTTTTCCAAAAGCTTTTCACTTTAAACCCAATCCATATCCAAAACCATTTGGATTTAAAAATTCAATTTTTAAAATTATTTCAAAAATCTGTGACTTAACCAATTTCCTCGTGAAATCCATATTTGTGTATGTATAAGTGAGGTCCAGGGGTTTAACACGATAGTGCAACATCATTCAGTCATCACAGATTGCAATCACAACAATATCGGTAAGCGGTATATCCTATAACGCTTATCCATACACACAGAATCACAGATAGAAAATATGAATGCATTATAAATAAATAAATTACATTCATCACAGCTTGAATTAAAATAATTCAAATCACAAGGCATCACACAACAGAGATGACAAAACAATTCACAGCATTCGATAGAAGACAATCATCTATAATAAGGTTAATTAATGATTTCATTAATTAAAACCAAATTAATCACTAATTCTGGTTGATTAACACTAATTAATTTCAGTTTATGTCAATTAATTATCCTTTAATTATTTATTAATTAACCTTAATTAATGAATTAATTGACCTTTAATTATTAAAGAATTAACCTTAATTAATTACCCTTAATTAATTATCCTTAATTAATCCTAATTAATTTAAAATAAGTAATTATCCTTAATTACTTAACTAACTTTTACCATTAATTAATTAATTAGTCTTATTTTTTTATTAATTACCCTTTAATAATAAATTAATTCAATCTTTAGTTATTAATTAATCATCCTTAATTAATAAATTAATCAACCTTAATTAATGAATTAGTCAATCTTAATCACTAGTAATTAATCCTTAATTTCAAATTAATTAACCCTTTAATCATTAATTAATTATCTTAATCGATCTCAAATCAACCTTTGATTAACCTTCAATTACGAATTAATTAATCTTAAATTAAAAATTAATTGACCTTAATTCAATTTAATTAATTAACCTTAATTTTTCTTTAAGTAATTATCCTTTAATCATCTTCCTTAATCAATTCTTAAATCTAGCAATTTATTAACCTTTATTAATTAAAGACAAACCATTGGTCTTAATCGATTTCTTTAAAATTTTTTCTTCTTACTTTTAATAATAAACCTTAAAACTCTTAAGTTAATTAATAAATTAAAAACATTATTTAAAATAATCCATTAATCTTCTTAAAATATTATGACCCACTTAATTCCATTACTAAGTTTAAAATAAACTTTAAACAAAGGTTATACTTATCTCAAATACCTTTAAACTAAGTTAGTTTAAAATAATTTTATTTAAAACCTTTTAACCAATTTAAACTTATCTTAAAACTTTAAAACTTGACATATACTTACCATTTGAAAGCTTGTTTTTATATTTTCTTTTACCATTCATTGGTTTCCCAAAATTTTATTTAAATTTTAGACTGTTACCAAACTCTGCAAACTACCCGAGCACCACGCTAATTTTCTCGAGCCGGAAACCCATCTTCCCGAAGTTAAACCCGAGACAACTCATCTTCTTCCCTATTTTTTTCCTAACTTGTTTAAAATTTTAAATTAGTGATAGCTAAACAGTCACGAACACGAAGTGGAACCCGAGCATCGACCCGAGTCAAACCATCATCTACTCGAGCAATTCCCCTAGAATACTTCATCTTCCCCAAATCGCAAAAAAATCTGGACACCACCATGGCCCGTGCATGTGTACACTTGATCGAGTTGCCGCCGACCATTCCCAAAACCTCCGGAACGTCGCCAACAACATCTACGACAAACCCAAACATCAAATTCGACGACATCTTCATGAATTCAAAATCGAGCTATCGAGCTCAACCTGGAAACCCAAACAATTTGCCTAAACCAATGCCGTGTCGACGATCTCGACCTCCGGTCACCCTGCCTTCAAGCCCAAACCCTCTCAACTCAGCCACGAATTCAAATGATCCCCACGAGCTACCCTACCTCCAGGCCCATAATTAGCCCAAAATACCATTTTCGTTTAGCTCAAGAATTCAAATGATTTTCAAATTTAAAATCTTGATTTTATTATCTAAATTCATATTTTCACAATACTAATCAAATCGTATAATTAAAACACACCACTATGAACATCAAAATTTTGGTTATTTTTGATTTTATACTGTAAATCCCAATTTCCAGAGAACTGCTTAATAATCCTGCTTGTTTTTATTTTAAAATTTTGAATTACATGGTTCTCATCACTTTCCCTTCAGAGATCGAAGCCTAAATCATTTTATATTTTGAGGTATGTTTTTTTATATGAATCATACTTGCCTGAAAACAACAGAGGTGCATATATATATATATATATATATATATATATATATAGCACAAACATGCACAACTCAATAAACACACAGAAGCCATATGAACTTGGAGATATATTCACTCACATTAAGATAATATTCCAAATCATTATCATCAAGAAAATCTGATCTAAAAGATAAAGTTTGCTCACCTTTCTTTGAAATACGGAGGACAAGATTTTTCTAAGCCTGAACTTTCATGCTTGATTGCAGATTTTATTTCACATGCTTGAACTTGCTGAATTGCTTTCAGATTCCTGATTTTTTTTCTTTTGATCTTTCTTCTTTGTTTCGTCTGTGCATTGCTTCAGATCTTTGCTTTGTAAACAGATTTGGCTTCAGAATTTATTTTGCAGGTTTTGATCTTCTGTTTTCAATTGTGATTTATGTAGCAACCCGGTATTTCGCATCGATTTATAATCGACATAAAACGATTAATATTGTCACAAATTTCCATTTGAAGTTTTTAAATTTGAATTTAAATTCTTTTATAAATTTTTTAAAGGAATTTTGGGCTTCGAAATTAAATTGTGGTCCACGTTTTCTTTTTGGGCCGTGTTAATTCTCAAAGCAAATAAACCCCCTTCCTCCATCTTCATTTTCGTTCGACCCGACCTCCCCCCATTCACTAGCCCTAAAAACAAACGCGAATAAACGAAAATAATGGCGGCCTCCTCTTCGTCACTCATAGATTAGGGCTTTTCGAAATTTGAAGATGCCGACGTTGATGCTTTCGAACGTCTTCGTGAGGACCATGGCTTCGTCTCCCCTCGGCTGCCTCGTTTAACAAAGGTGAGTGTTCAACACTCACATCTAATTCGACACCATGCTTCGGCAGTATAATTTCGTGTGAATGTTGATGATTTTTATGATGTTTTCACTTCACTCGGTTTTGAACCCTTGATTGAGTTTAATTTTGGCATTGACTTTAATTCTGAGAAGTTGACTTCGGCTTGTAATGTCGCTGTTGTGATGATTTTGACTTTCGTGGTTTGAACTGCAGTTGATTTCGTTTATGTGATGTCGTTTATGTGATGTTGTTTTTGTGTTCCTCATATTATCTCGGCATTTGAGTTGAATTGAAAAAAAAAAACCCGTCGTCTGCAGTGAACTTGACTTCTTCTTGCTGTTGCATGACCTTCGGCAGTTATGTCTTGTTCAAGGTTGATACTTGTATTTGATTCGGTACTTGTTAATTACCGATTTGGTTGGTATTTTGTGTTGAGGCCACCTGACTTTGACATCCTTGGGCATTTGATCACTTACGGCCTTGACTTTGTTATACACTGCATATACATTCTGATACATGTTCAAATTAGCATTGTCACATCATACTAGTCATTGCTCTTTGGTGCAATTTGTTGTGCATTTCCATTGTACTCGAGTTAGATCTGTAGCTTGCATTTTTTTTTTGTGGTTTGGTGCTGTGTGTTGTACCTGTTTTTACAGTGTTACTGTTTACATGTGCACTGGTCCAAGTATAGGTGCGGTTTCATGTGGCCATCTTTGTTACTTTCACCTCCATTCTGCAGTATCTCCATGTTGAACCACTGCCATGTGCATTTGGTCATTATTTCATGTTTGATCTTGGCCGTACTATCCATACGAGATTGGTAGTCTTTACTGTGCATTCTGTAGTGTTGCGGTATTGTTTCAATTTCTTCTTGACTCTTTTATCTTTGAGCATGTTGCATAAGCGTAGTCCAGTTCGGTTGTCTCGACCACATTTGTTTTATCTGTTCTACTTGAGTTGTCTTCGAGACAGTTTACAGTCGCTTTCATGATGCAAAGTCTTCATGTTGCATTATATAGTCTTCACTTGATTTTCTGTTACTTGCCATTTTGAACTTCTACACTTTTTGTCCACTGCCGTGTATCACCTGCTAATTGATAAACTGCCCACTTCTTGTAGTATGGGTAGTGCAGTTACATTTTGCCTCACTTCTACTTTGTTAGCTTCAGATTGTGGCCTGGTGAACTATTTTGATAGAAGTTTGTAGCGTTATGATTGGACTGGATTTACTTATTGTCTTGTAATCTGGTTCAACCCAGAACAGCTTTGACCAGATTGCATGTGCATATACATATGCCATTATGCACTCCTTACTTGTTGCACTACCCAGTTTTCAGTACATACATGATGCACCTTAGGCACACACACTTGCTGTTGCACATTTCCAGTCTGGTCTCCTTTTGATGTCATGTGTACATTTGAGCATTTTGAACTGCTATGTCTCATGTTTTGAACTAGAGCTTGTCTCTGAACTGTTGTGTTCATTCATGCATGAGTCTACACTTGGTTTAAGCATTTTTGAAGCCTCATGATCATATATATATGCGTGTGACTGGGTATACTTGTGGACTGGTCTTCATTTGCATTGTGCAGTAGCTTGAACATTTAGCTTGTTATATTGGTTATCTTACTGGACTTGTGGAGTTCTCTGTGCACTACTGCACTGTTGTTGCTGCCGCGGTTGTGTTGAGTCACTGACTTGACCTCTGCATTTCGTAAGTGACTTAGCTTTGTAGTTACGACATGTTTCTCTTACATGTTCTTATGTTTGTGCATGTCACTATTCAATTTTTATTGCACCTGAGTTTCATATTGATTTTGGAATTTCACTTGAGTTGAATCCGATATTTCGGATTTGACCTTGTGCCCGTTTGTGTACATCATCACTGTAGTGGCAAGGCAGTGCACGCAAGCGTGAACTGCAGCCACACGGTATTGAGTTTTTGGGTACGACAGCACTATAGTGGCAAGGCAGTGCACGCAAGCGTGAACTGCAGCCACACGGTATGGCGTGTATGATATTCTTTCTGTTTTGACTTATGGATCTTTTTGCGTATTCCATATTCTGTAGTGGCGAGGCAGTGCACGCGTGCGTGTACTGCAGCCCTACTTGAATTAATATTTTAATTGATATTTCAATGGTTTGAACTGTTTGTTCATTTCAATTCAATATTCTGAATTGCATTCTGATTTGGTTTAATTACTGTCGTCTATTCATTATTTAATTATTATTGCTTCTGTGCACTAATAACTGAGTTTGAATTAGACTGACCCGAGTATTATTTTCTTTTGAATCTAATACTCGGGTCAGACCGAGTATTTCAGGTTGTAGATATTCTGCTTTGGGTTGCTGCTAGAGCTATGAAGTTCTTTCATATCTTTTGGAGTAGTCGTCGTCATTTGTAGTAGTATGTAAAATTGTATAGGAAGATATGTATTCATGTATATTATATACGTTAATGTACTTGTATATGTAACTTCCTTAGTCGACTGTTGTAGTTGTATCATATGTACCGTGTGAATGTATTGTAACTGACATCAGTTATTATATATATATGAGACTTTCCGTTTCATCTGTGTTCCGCATTTATATTATCTGTGTTGTTATTTTATATTTACTGTTCTAAACTATTACGAACCATCGTAGTTCGTTTTATACTGGAATTGGGGTATGTCGATGGGAGAAAATAAATCAGAGATGAAAAATGAAAGAATATATATATTTATATCACTCCCATCGAGATAACCAATACTAGTGTAAGGCCAACTATTGATGGCCGCTCCTCAACAGCCTTATTCTCCGTGCTAGTTGACAGCACTACACCGTAGTGTTCTTGGCTAGCGTGGGTATAGAGGTGGGGCGTCACAATTTATTTCTTTGATCTTTGTTTTAGATTTGAATTTTGAGAAGGGTTCGAATTCTTCTGTTTTTTTTCTTGGGCATGAGAAGAACTTGAGAAAAAAATGGAAATAGCCTGCTCTCTTTTTTTATTGATTCGAAAGAAAGTAGCTTCCTTTTGCCACTTGTTTAAATGGGTGAACACTTGTTAATTGTTTGAGTAAATTACAAATGTCATTTGAGACAAAATTTATGTTTATATCCTCGTCTTGAATTTATTTATAGATTTATGTTTTATCCCTTTGCTTTATTTTAATTTATGAAATAAGTTTCATGTTTTTTGCTTATTAATTATGAATTATATCTTCATATGTTTATATTTTAGTTTTAAATCCTTACTTTATCATAATTATGTGACATGTTTATCTATTTTGTTTCCTTACATTCTATTTTGAACTTATACAATTTAAAACAAATGATTTGAAATAAAATTAATCGTTACAAATAAATAATTATATATATATATATATATTAGTCCTTTGGAAATATAAAATTAATAAATCCAATTTTATTTCTAAAATATTCATTCTTGAATTCCAAATCAAATTTATTTTCAATTAAATTTTAAATTAATATCTATAAAAAACTAATATTTTATTTTATTTTGAAAAACTCTATTTAATTGACAAATTAATTCAATTATCAAATTAGACTGGGCTAAAATCGGGGGATGTTACAGATCCCCCCCCCCCCCTCAGAAAATTTCATCCTCGAAATTTGTAAGGGAGACAACAAAAGAATATAGAGAGATAGAGAGATGAATTACCAGATCAAATTGAATATTTATTCTGCATTGGCTTACCAAATCAGATTACCAATAATGGATACAAGAACGAATCAAGATATACGGATCACAAGAATTACGGAATTTACAGGGGCATTGATTAGTTCGAAGGGATAACTAACCGTTCGTAGAATATATCTAGGCCCCGAAGAATAGACAGATATATGGATACAATAAAACTTTTAGTTTAAACAACCAAAATATACCTATCAACCATAACAACCAAAGCAAACAATTCATCCAAATAAACAATTCTGACCCATCTGGAGTTTGTGTCCCATGCAAATATATCAAAGCTTCTTCCTGGGGCTGCCAGGAATCATCAAAGAATTGAAAAGACGAATCAAAGTAGATTGATAGAGAAAATTGTTTCCGCTATTGCAGGGTACTGACCATTTATAGTGGTATTCCCCTGTCCCCTATCTCCTCCTCTTCTTGCACTCATACTCACTATCAGTGGATAGTAAGAGAATTTACTAAGACATTCAGACGGATATCTTACGGATATACTCATTCAAGGGTATACTTCACCCTATCTCTAATGAGTTACCTAATGTGTTATACTCCTGAGCTAAAGTTCAACCTTCAGCTCTGATACCAAATGAAATAGTCTCGGGTCTTCGACCGTCTGACAGTGGCCACTCTCGACTAGTAGGCTTTTCAACCATTCCAGCCCCACCGTGGCTTTCACTGGTACCCAGACTTGCTTTTACGGCCAGCCTTTCGACTGTCACGCCTAACCGGCTAACCAACCCCGTAAAGAGGACGTGTAGGGGGTAAGAGTCTCCCGTTCGCCACCTAACGCGAAGCGAGAACCCCCATCACGTTTCACCTAGATAAACAAGACTGGTCCAAATCTCTCGACGACGTCGCAGTGACCACATGAACTCCATAAAAAAAAGCTCGTCGAACCCTAGTTCGACGTTGTGACGACGGGTAAAATTGCATCACCATTTTTCTAATGATTCCCACGAGCTACCCTACCTCCAGGCCCAATCCCGATGACACCAACCATCTCGTTCGCCATAATTAGCCCAAAATACCATTTCCATTTAACTCAAGAATTCAAATGATTTTCAAATTTAAAAATCTTGATTTTATTATCTAAATTCATATTTTCGCAACACTAATCAAATCATATAATTAAAACACACCACTATGAACATCAAATTTTTGGTTGTTTTTGATTTTATACTGTAAATCCCAATTTCCAGAGAACTGCTTAATAATCCTGCTTGTTTTTATTTTAAAATTTTGAATTACATAGTTCTCATCACTTTTCCTTCAGAGATCGAAGCCTAAATCATTTTATATTTTGAGGTATGTTTTTTTTTATATGAATCATACTTGCCTGAAAACAACAGAGGTGCATATATATATATAGCACAGACATGCACAACTCAATTCACACAGAGAAGCCATATGAACTTGGAGATATATTCACTCACATTTAGATAATATTCCAAATCATTATCATTTAGAAAATCTGGTCTAAAGATAAAGTTTGCTCACCTTGCTTTGAAATACAGAGGACAAGATTTTTTTAAGCCTGAACTTTCATGCTTGATTGCAGATTTTATTTCACATGCTTGAACCTGCTGAATTTCTTTCAGATTCCTAATTTTTTTTCTTTTGATCTTTCTTCTTTGTTTTGTCTGTGCATTGCTTTAGATCTTTGCTTTACAAACAGATTTGGCTTCAGAATTTATTTTGCAGGTTTTAATCTTCTGTTTTCAATTGTGATTTGTTTTTGATCTTTGTTTTAGATTTGAATTTTGAGAAGGGTTCGAATTCTTTTGTTTTTTTTCTTAGTCATGAGAAAAACTTGAGAAAAAAATGGAAACAGCCTACTCTAATTTTTTTTATTGATTCAAAAGAAAGTAGTTTCCTTTTGCCACTTGTTTAAATGGGTGAACACTTGTTAATTGTTTGAGTAAATATTTTACAAATGTCATTTGAGACAAAATTTATGTTTATATCCTATTAATTATGAATTATATCTTCGTATGTTTATATTTTAGTTTTAAATCCTTACTTTATCATAATTATGTGATATGTTTATCTATTTTGTTTCCTTACATTCTATTTTGAACTTATACAATTTAAAACAAATGATTTGAAATAAAATTAATCATTACAAATAAATATATATATATATATTAGTCCTTTGGAAATATAAAATTAATAAATCCAATTTTATTTCTAAAATATTCATTCTTGAATTCCAAATCAATTTTTTTTCAATTAAATTTAAAATTAATATCTATAAACAACTAATATTTTATTTTATTTTGAAAAACTCTATTTAATTCACAAATTAATTTCAAAAATTAATTCAATTATCAAATTAGACTGGGCTAAAATTCGGGGATGTTACAAAAATGGTTCGGGTTGAAAATCATTCTTCTGAAAACTCTAGTTGAAACGTGCGACGGAAATAATGTGTTGTGTCACAGACCCATAGAGAAATTCTATGGTATAATAAACTCCAGGATGAATTTGTAAATTCATAAATTAAAATTTGGAAATAGCATTGAAATCGCCATAGAAAACAACACGGAAATCAAGTAAATAGGTTCAAACAATCGAACGAAGGAGCGAACAAGCACAAACGGAGCCAGAAATGGCGTGACTTGGGTCTCGGTCAAGGTCATGATTGGTCCACCGATAATGGTGACCAGCATTACCTATTGGAATGCCTGGGATGAGTCTAAGGCAACGTCGATGGTACTCCAATTCCCCATTTGTGGTGTTTTCTTCGCTTATTTGATCCTATGCTGAAATAGACATCATGCAAGCATAAAAACATCTATGTATAGATGTGTATCAAGATCATATATAGTGGTTTCTGCAACAATAGATTTGAACAGCAAAAATTATGAATAACATAAAGTTTTTGAGATCAAATTCACATTAAATTCATTCAAAAACATCAAACAGCAATAAATATCCATTTATAGTGTAGAAGTGTGAGATTAACTCATCAATTTGAGCTTGAATTCGTAGCAAAAGATCCGGATTCTCCTAGGCTAGCTTATCTTGACAACTAGCTAGGTTAAATTTTAGAATTTGCAAAAGAGAGATAACAACCCTAAGACAAAACTGAGATTAAACAATGAATTAATCACACTAGAAAATGAAGGAGATTACCTTCTTTTAATTACTATAATTATCAGCCAAAAGCCTTTTGATTACAAATTGAATTTAGTAGATTATGAGAGGTAGGGTTTGTATTGTAGAAGAGGGTTTGATTTTAGTTTAGGCAGAAAATAGAATAATGAGGAAAAATGAACATGATTTTATTTTCTTTACACTACGTTCCTCCAACATGGGCCAAATGGCTTCCATGGACTCAATAGGAAAGAGTATTATTATTTCTACCTATTTCTCTTTCATAAATAACAAATTATGATTAAAACCATGTTTTATTAATCATAAATTTAATTTCTCAAAATTCAATCAAAACAACATGGAATTCTACTATAAACATAACCTAATCGCTGCCCGAACATCCAAGAAAAACCCTAGACCAAACCCCCTTTGATTTGGCTCCGATTGATCAAAAAATTTGTTCAAAGTACGTCCAACCAGTACACCTGCTGTCGTCTAAGATAGACAGCTTATAACATTATTTTTCAGATTTTGTTTTGCTTGTTTCTCACTTGTTTTAAATCGGATTCTCAATCCGTTTCTTTTAAATTTGGATATGTTTCTATACTACTTTCTACTGTCGTTTCACCAAATAATATGAATAGAAAACATTTCAAAATTATTGTACAATCAACATTTTAAAGCTAGTATCCAAAAAATAGAAATATAGCATTTTCACATATATGTCTTCAAACTATCTTTAAAAATCATTATGAATTCAAAATAAAAGCTTAGTAAAACCTGATATATCAAATTTTCATTTATAAATATTTCTATATAATATATATGTGTATATATATATTTCGATATAATTCATTTAATAACTCAAACATTATTTATTTCCATTTCTCACTAAATAAAACATACCATTTAGAGTATATATCTACAAATCCATAATTAAATTTATAAATTCACAAATATATGTATCTTAACTTCAAAAATCATTTTTATACCATTTTGATGTAATATTATATCCCAAATCATTTTTACACAAAACTGGGCTGATTCTCATATATTATGAAATTGCATCTTTATAAATTCATATGAATTAAATAAAATTCCACAAAAATAATTTTTAGACCTGATACCACTATATCATAATTCAAAAAATAATTTATACCAATTTGACATAATTAAATGTTCCAAGTAGTTAATAATTCAGTTTCAAGCCTATTTTCACATATTACGAAATGTATGAATAGTAATTCATATAAATTATATAAAAATGCCCAAAAATTATATTTAGGTCAGTCAATTTGATATTTCATCCTAGAAATTCATTTATATAAATTTCTAACCATTATAATATAAATTTCTCATTTATTTTTATCTCATTTGGAAAACCCATTCAATAAATTTCTTATTTATTTAATTCTAAGTTTACTTCAAATTGAAGATAAAACCAAATAAAATTCCCTAATTCATCTTAAAATTAATTAAGACAAATTAAATCATATTTTATGTTCAATTTCAGGAAATCTCGACAGGTTTATAACACCATGGTCTCTTCTAATTGTCTATAGCTTTGATTTTTGATGGACCTAAAGGCAACCCATTGTAAGAAACTACAACGTGAAACCTTGCTTCTCTTTTCCAAAAACGACATTTTTGAAAATTTTGCCTTTAGCCAGTGCTTCCTCAGCATGTGTAGAACTATTCTTAAAATAACTTTGTGAGCACATTCGTTCTTACAATTTGTCAAAACATCGTTAATAAAACCAATAGGAATCTGTCCAAATGTTCTCAAAAGATCTTATTCGTCAAGTCTATAAAGAAAGCGACGTGTTGGTCGGTCCGAAAGGCATAGTTAACCATTTATACAACCCATATCTTGTTCGAAATGCCATTAATGATATGCTTTCCTTTTCCATTCTAAACTGACAGAGACTCTTCTATAAGTCTAATTGCAAGAGCACAGTTTCTCAACTCGGTTGATCAGACAAGTCATCAATCTTAGGTAAAGGGTACCAACTATTTATCGTCTTCTCATAATCTTTGCATAATTAATACACATTCTTAGTGGCCTATGTCTTCTTTAAAAATACCACAACACCCCATGGTGACCTACTTGGTCTAATAATATTCTTTGCTTTTAACTCCATCAGCTGCACATTTAACTCATTCATCTTGGCATGTGCCATCATGCTAGGTGGTCCACTTACAGGCTAGCTCCTGGTACAAGATCTATCCAAAATTTATTGCTCATTTCTGTATCAGTCACGTAAAGTGTTCAAACAAATCGCTATACTAACTTACTATAAGGAATTGGTTAATTTCATCTTTCGTAACCTTCATGGTGCTCGACAATGTACAATACATCTGAATTGATTCTTTTGACAAGTATAAAATTTAATTATTGCAATCAGGGTGTCTTAAGGATTTTATTTTATCTCGATAAATTATCCTAACATTGTATAGGTTTGACCAATCTATACCAAAGATTATCCTTAAACCTACAAAACAGTATATATATATATATATATATATATATATATATATATAACTTGTCGGTAAACTTATAACCTAACAAATAAAACTGTAATTGATTGCATGTCATTTCAAGAGTTACATAAACTCCTATCGGACTTACAACCATAAGGGAGTTTATAAGGTATGTTGGTTCGAGATTCAACCGTATACCAAATGTTTAAATATAAAAGAATATGATACTCCAGTATCAAATAACACTTTAAGATGTATGTTATGTATAAAATGCGTATCTCCCAACAAATTCTTTCCCTTTTCAACAGTCAATCTGGAATATATTGGCTCCAAAGCATAAAGCTTTCCTTTCTTAGCTTTGACCCACTCAGACTGTCTCTCTTGAAATGACTCAACTTGTTGTAGTTGTGGAATCTTACAACTTTATTATCCACAATCTTCTTATCGACAACTACGGGACACTCGTTAGTAAAGTGCCACTTCTTATTACACATGTAACTAGTTATTTCAACTTTTCCTTTCCTGGAAACTCTGCCTTCTTAGTTCTATTCTTTCCTTTGTTGTCAAAGAACTTCCTTTTCATTTCTTGAAAACTAATGGGCTTGTCTTCTTCCACTACAGACTTATTTCTCGCAATCGGTACAAGATAATCATCTTCCTTAGTGTCATGTCCACAACGACATGATGGCATTAAAAGTGCATATTTATAATCTTATATTTAATCTTCTTTTGTTAAAATAAAAAGCATATTATGATATTTTTGCATATTTAAACCAAAATTAAATTGTTTTCAATTCATCGTTCACTTAGGGGCAAAATGGTAATTTTGTGCATGAACTAATTTTGAGAAAGTTTATTTGCACATTTTTATTATTATTTGTAGAAAATTGGGTGCAAATTGGATAGAGCTTCACGGATATATGCATGCACAAATATTCAAAACTAAAAAATGAAGGGAATAAAAGAATTCATACAAATGGAGAAGTCCACATGCCCACTAACTAGTGGACCATAATTAAAAGCACATTCACATGTTAATGGATATTTAAAGGCAAAAGCACATGTTAGTGGGGATTAATTAATTCCCTAATGATTACTTGAAGGCTACACAACCTCAAGGGTATTTTATGTAGCTCCTTAAAAACGAAATTACCGTTTGATGCATGTATAAATACTCTTTCTATGTTTCATGTAATAATCATCTTCTCTTTTATGCAAATTGTAACACAAAATCAATGTTAAATAAAATGTCTTTTTAATGGCTTCTTAGCCTTGCTCTCTTTACTTTCGCGCTTTCTTTTATTATTATTATTTTATTTCATGCCTTCTTTTCTTTAATGCAAGTAGATTAGATCTTTTTATTTTATGCAAGTTAGTTAGTTTTATCTCTATTTAATTAGTTTTTCATTTCATGTCGTTTATGTTGAAACCATTTTTTGTTGAGATGAATGCAATTATGAGAAGCTGAACTCCTTCAATTTAGAGGTAATGAAGCTCTCATGAATCATACTAATCAACACAAAATGGTTGCATTTGTAGTCTCTTATTTTATGCTTAATGGAAACTAAGAATGATGGTAGTTTATGTTTCTTTTTTTGGTGAATTAGATAATGTATGTTGATATCTCAAATAAGCTATGCTTAATCCAATGTAAACATAAACTATTTGACCATTTGACTACGTGATTTTGATCATGGAATTAAAAGTAGAATTAATATTTGATGTTCTATATTACAAATCTCAAAATAATAAATAAATCATGCTTAAATTAGATTTTATTTTTAATTACATGATTCATTTTCATGAGATTTTAGAAGTGGGTTTGAATAGTGTATTACAGTTTGATATATTAAGTTTGTGCAAATTAACAGCACAAATAAATCATGCTTATAATAAACACGTAATCTATTTCTACTTAAAATGTAAATGAGAGCTTATGGATACATTTCGTATTTGATTTATATGAATGGTTGAAAGTGAATTTATTTCTAAATTGCCATTTTATCTCATAGTTTAAGTCCAATTTTTCCTCTGGTTTTTACTCTCATTTTTCTAAACTTTTTAATTAAAAATTCTCTCAACGTTTGGGATAATTTGGTTGAGTGATTTTGAAATTTCTTGAGATCGACCCGTGCTCACATATGTATTACTAGTGTATGTCGTGCGTTTGCGGTAATTATTAAATTTTTTACGATATTTAATCGATAGAATTTTCCGTCGTTCAACAAGTTTTTGGCGTTGTTGCCGGAAAAAAGCAATTTAATTTAATTTTACTATTCGAATTATTTTTATATTTGTTTTACTTTATTTTATCTCATCTTACATTGTTGTTTTCTATTTTATGTGCATTTCTGTTTATGTGTTACTATTCTGTTTAGTGGTGAGGTTTGTTACATTTCATTTTATTCTGTATTTTTGTGTTTACTGGCAAGGTTGGTTCATTTCATCTCTATTTTCATTTACTGTTTTATTGTTTTCATATGCGTTAAATCTGCTCTGTTCAGTTTAGTTCTCTGTTCACGGTTTTGGGTTAGTTAAACAGTTCATTTCATCCCCGTGTTCACACATCTGCCTCCATACAATTCGTACATCTGCATCCACAAATTCTACTTCCTCCACTGTGACCAACTTCCGTTGCAACTCCAACATCCCACTTCACCTACCCAATCACCAGAAAACATCCGAACTCACTTTAGAAACTACCACCAGCCTCACTGTCTACGGCCTACTCCATACAACACAACCATCATCCTCACTAGAACACACTTCCTCCCTCTACTGCCTGAAACCTCAACTTGACCACGACTAGCCTCCATTTTCATACTGCATCAATAATACTTCATCACATTCAATACTGCCTCAACTCACAAACACCTCCAACGACCTCCTCCTCCTCCTACAAACATCTTCATCGCCTTCATCACCTAAAACCGAATCACCTACAACTGCTGCTTCATCATCAAACCAACCTCCTGCGACCTTCCACTTCTTTAATGCCTCCCTCTGCAACAAAATTCACTACCTCAACAACCAAGCACTCCACCAGCAAATAACAATCTCCTCCCCGTACGCAAATCCGCATGCAGCTACCTTCCAATCTTCAACAAACTCACAAATCCTCAGCAACTTCAATCACCTGATCCTTCCTCCTTGACCGAACTTGCCATCACCACAGCCGACTTCCTCCAACCAGCACCGTGACCATCTTCCGCAAACAGCCAACTTCAAATCGACCTACGCCCTAACCCCAAAATTACGACCATAACCATTCCCTGTCGACCTCCCAACACGAACAACGACACAATCCAACCTCACCCGAAACAAGCATCCCGAGTTCGGTTTACCACCACTAGTACCCAAATCTCAACCACCAATACCAACATCGATCGTGACCATATTCAACAAATCGCGACTCGTAATTCATAGAAATTATAAAAATCAAATTGTTTATAAGAAATCAATTTTTAACAGATTTCTGTAGATTTTCTAGTTTGCTAATTTGATTAATTTCGTAAATCATAGAAATTGTGGTTTTGATTTGTTATTTACTAGTGTGTAACACGTGCGTTGCACACGGTAATATTGTAAAATATAATATTATATCTTTAATGTTAAAATGAGAACTTTGTTATATAATGTATGATAAAATTAGTGAAATAAATGAACTACAAATTAAAACTGGTATTATGGTTTTGTATAATTTATCTTGTATAGCGCACGTGCGCACACACACATATATAATAATAAAATAATTTATTCGGTTTTGTTAATATAGATATAACATACATGTTGAAACTGACGTATGTTAGTAATTTCTTAGATGAACTGAAAAATATTATTTAATGAAATTTGTTTAAATAAATCAAATATAAAATTATGTAATTAGTTTACATACATGGACTTGAAAATAAACGATAGGAAGAATCGAGAGGAATTTTGTAAAAAATTGTATAATTTCGATGTGGATATGTTGAACCTAAAACATAATTTTATAATATAATGTATAATAAATTATTATTTTTTGAAAACCTAGAAGAACCCGGTAGGCCGGTAAACTCCTAAGGAGGATACAGTAAAGCCGTCTGCTGATCCAAGCCCCCACACCCCCGGGTAAATTTATATAGGATAGGGAAGCGCATGGTAGGAATCGAACTTGGGTCTTTTTACCAGAACCCAAGCCTCATTTACACCGTGCTGCACCCACGGACATGTATGATAAATTCTTCATATAAAGGAATTAAAAATTATTTACAAATTAATTTGTTATGATGTTTATGTACATAATTTATGTTATGTAATTTATGTATCTTTATACTTGAATAAAAAATAGTCTTACAATTTTCCATAATGTGAGCACGTGTGTGTTAAAATCGACATATATTTTTATGAATCATTAGAAGAATAGATTAACTATTCATTGAAATTATTTAAATTTGAAATTTCGTAAATAGTTTGAATATATGGATTTAAATATAAAATAATATAAAATAATTGAGGTCGGTTTAGGAAATAATTGTAAAAATGTTAAAATATACGTATTTGAAGCTAAAAATAGAATTTTTCAATGTAATACAATATAAAAATTTTAGATATATGAATAATATATTAAATATGGAAATATTGCTTATGCATATTATTTATGTTAGGTGACTTATATATCTTTGTATTTAAATGAAAAACTAATTTTATCATCTTTGGGCCTGATATGAATATGGTATGCATATTGAAACCGTTATATCTTAGCATTTATTAGATGAATTAACAAAAATTTGTTAATTGAATTTATTTGAATAATTTAAATTCAAGATCACATAATTAATTTGAAAATATCGACTTTAGTATACAATGGTAGGTGATATTATGAAGTGTTTTGTAAGTAATTGGATAAATTCAAAATGTAGGTTTTTGACGTTAAAAAAGGGTTTTACAATGTAATGCATGATATACATATTGACATAAATAAGTAAAACTTTAAACTTGTAATTATTATTTATGAATATAATTTATGCTATGTGATCGATGTATTTATATAGTTGAATGAATTTTTTCATCATTTTTGTTAATATGAATATGGTTCATATTGATCAACTTATTTGACAAATCAGTGAAAAATTGCATAATGAAATTATTTAAATAGTTTTCAAGTTATGTATTGATTACAATATATGACCTTAAATGTAAAATATTGTAAAGGAATTAAGGGGAGGCTGTAAATGATTATAGAAAATTTATAATGTAGGTATTCGGAGTACAAAAAATATAATTTTGTAATGTATTTCATGATAAATTTATTGAGAAAAATGTGAAAAAAGGATTTATTATTTTATTTATGTATTCACTTTAAGTTCTTTAAGTTATATAACTTAGGTATCTTTACATTAATCATTTTTTTAAATTTTGTTAATATGAATGTGGTGTACATATTGATATTTTCATAAATTAGTAAACGAATTAACGAATATTAGTTAATTGGATTTATCTAATTAGTTTAAATTTAGATCACATAATTAATTAATACGTATAGGGTGAAAGGTAAAATATTAGAAGAAAAGTGAGGTAAATTTTGTGAATAATTATGGTAATTTTAAATATAGGTATTTGAAGTTAAAGTAGAATTTACAATGAAATGTATGATAAATTTATTGAAATAAATTAACTACAATTTTTTATTATTGATTTATGTGATTTATATATCTTTATAGTTGAATGAAAGATTAATATTATGGTTTAGTTGATTAAGTGTTATACATATTTAAATTGTCGTTCTTTGGTATTTATAAGAAATATTAAATGAATTTATTTAAATAGCTTAAATTTTGGATTATTTAATTAACCTAAATGTGCGGACTTAAATATAAAATATTAGAAGGTAGTTGATAAATTATATGTAAATAATTATATAAACTTTAGAATACATGTACCAAAATGTAAAATAATAGAAGAGAATTAGTAAAATAAGTGTAAAGTAATAAATTAAAGAATTTGAAAATAAAATATCTAAAGAGAGAATCAAGGAGAAGAGAAAAAATTCCTAGAATCAAGGAGAGGGCCCGAAAATCTTCTGCTTTACTATTATTTAATAGATTAGAGAAGTTGGGTTTTGAGGGTATTCGGTTTTAAGGGTATTAGGCTTTTGTGGGCTGAGTTTAATTTTTTGTAAATTCATAGAAATCATTTTGGGCTATTGGGTAGTGGGTGTTGTTTTGGGCTGTTTTATTTTATTTTTATTTTATTTGGTGAAATTACTTGTGTACTAAGAAAAATTGCTTTTGTTTGTTTTAAAAATTGTATATTAAAAAAAATTTCATTAGAAAAAAGTTCAAATTTGCCTTTGTTTTAACACTTTTACGAATAGAAGGAGAAGAATTCATAGCTAAAAACTGCTCCGCTTTGTAAAAAAAATTGCACTAAAAAAATAATTACTTTTAAATAAATAATTTTGCACGCTCTAGTATCGTGTTCTTAGTTTTTGTTTTTATTTTTCTTGCACTGTTGCTTGCTTGCATTGTAAAAAAACAAAAACAAAACAAAATTCTCATTTGTAGTTGCATTGTTAATATACGATTAATTTCTATTTTGCGTTCATTTCACCTTATTTTCTTTTCTAATAGCAACATCCAAATCCACATAAGGTGGAGGATTTCATCACCCCTTCCTTGACCCACAAATTGCATATCGTCTTAGAATTTGACTAATAATAACGGTTAGACGTTGGACTTAAGGGAGTCGCAAGCTCATCTAGGGCAAAGTTGAATCTTAACAAGTTGATTTCTTTTAACAATTTATTTCTTTATGTCTAGCCTACAGCAGCGCAATAATCATTTATAAATATTACGGTGGTTTGAAAATATTATAATGATTGTTTCTCTAAAGGTACTTAAAGCTTCGGCTGCATTGCTACGGTGATTCACATTGCACCGGTAACCACTGTCCGTTACCTGGCCACGAACTATTTTGTTGAATTAAATCAAAGCGTGAGTATAAAATTTTAGGTTAGGAGCTACTAAGGACATAAAATTTGTAGTTAAGTCCATGCATTTATTTAGTTGAATTAATTATGCATATATAAAAGGGTATTTTTGGCACAGGTTATTGATAAGTTTTAAAATTCACAAAAACCCCAGTGGAAAAAAGTATGTAAATTATGTCCTTATTTTTCGAAAATCATCAAAAAACATATAAAAAAACAAAAAAAAAACTTCCAAATTTTAAAACTTATTTCAATTAATATTTATCACTATATTCATGTAAAAAAAATCAAAAAACAAGGATGAAAAGAGAAAAAATGACACACAGTATGTTTTAGGAATACTTGCAGACATGTATGCAATTTTAGAGAATAATTGCAGACATGTCTGCATTTATTCTAGATAGCATGCCTTTGCAACTAAAAATTGTAGACATGTCTGCAATTTCAAGAAATAAGTGTAGATATTTACATAAATATCCCGTAACAACCCGGGATTTTAGGCATCCCGAGTTGTGAATATTAATTTATAATATTCAATAATATTGTATTTTTATATACAATATTTCCATAAAATTAATGATTAATAATCTTATGGAATTTTCCCGAATCAACATGGTTTGAATTTTCAAATATGTATTAAATTATAGATTGGTTTAAATGAATTTCTTATATTTATATACATATCTTGTTTTAGAAAGAAAATTATATATGTGCAGATTGTTTTAGAAACCTATGTGCATTTTGTTTAGAGATTAAATGTGCATATTTTATTCTATAAGATAAACTATATTAAAGAATATAAACTTAGTAAAATCAAATAGTCATATATATATATATATATATATATATATATATATATATATATATATATCGGAAGCAATAAATTTACATATAACGAGAATAGGAATTTATGACATTAAATTAAATTAAAATGTATTTGGATAAAATTCATAATGAAGTAAAGGTAAAAAAAATTGATTTGGTATATATATATATTAACTAAATAGAAATATTAAGATTCTAAGATAAAGATTTATATTGAATTAGAAAAGTGTAAATGTGAAATGATAAGTTGAAAAGAAAATTTAAAATATTTAAATTGATGAAATGTTATAAGTAAATAGGTGTGCACATGAATTAAATAAATAATTGGAAAGAAAACTATATACACATTGAATAAGGAATTTCATAATACTTAATTGATAAAACGTTATAAATAAATTCAGTTATATAATAATCACTTAAGTATAATAATAGGGGTATATATATATATAATTGAGAAACTATATACACACAGATAACAAATGTTTTAAAATATGGGTAGATAATATATGTCTATATTATAATGAATTTTGGGATATGATTATATATCAGAAGAATTTAACAATAATTTTATACTACTATGAAGTTTTATAACACATCGAGTATTTAATATTGAAATTTATTTTTATTTATAATATATGTATATGGGTATTCAATATGGAATGTTAAGTTCTGTTTAAAACCCTCTGTATTTTTATAAAGACAAATGAGACAAGAGATTATTTTAATTTACTGAGTTTTCACCTTTATTTCTTAGTATGAATGACAAATACAAATTTAAATTAAGTCAAAAGCAAAGATGAAACTTTAGCTATTTTGTAATCTTTGATTTAATTAATACACACATATAGTTATAAGATAAATTAATTAAGAAATATTATTTCAATATAGTTTCTTATTTTTATTTTTATTTTTAAATGTATAAAAATCAATACAAATATCACTTTGTTCAATAATGGGAATTTTGAGCTGTTTAGATTTTGAATATATTTGCATACACTTTTAATAGTGTATGATTTACATTATTTTAAAAATATGATGAGAAGAAGGCTGTAAATTATTTACAGTAAGCTAGAAACTAGAGAATAATAACGAGTAGTAGTCATTTATTGTATCAAAAGAAAAAAGAAGAAATAATATAATAAATAAATATTAATGTAAGTCGAGTAAGCCGGAAAGAATTAATGTACTTATTTAATTACCCTTTTAAATTTTCATTTCACCCAAAAGCAAACATTTATTTCAATAATCAAGAGATATTCCCATTCATATACTTTAAAAAAAAGAAACAGTACATATATTGTCTTTGTGATGTTCTTGACAGCAATATACATATAATTACCCTTGTTCAAATCTAAATAAGTATACATATGTTTGTCCTTGTAATGGGTTCTGTCAGCACATACATATACTTGGCTTGGTTTAAATTCTAGTACAAATGCCTTTGTCAAACAATTACTGTAAGTAAAAAGAAATAGTTAAGAGGTTTGTAAACATATTACTGTAAGTTAAGAATAAAGGAAACAAGCAAATAAACACGGCAGTAAATTTTCTGATGGAAGAAAGAATATCTAATAAAATCTATAATTTCTTTCACAATCCTTTCAACAAAAATAAAAATCTAACTAGCAGACCAACAAGATGGCAACTCTAGCAAACTTTTTTGTCTACTCTGTTCCCTAATCTCGGTTACAGTTACATCTTTATAACTGAACCATTTCAAGTTCAGGTATTTGGAGAATTTAAGCATAAATTTGAGAAAAACTAAGCTTGTTAATGTCTTATGCAACTAAGATTAAGAAGAGGGAAACAGTGTTCTGCTATAAAGAAGAAACAGTTGGAGTGTTGCTTTTCGAATTTCAAAACTCAGGGATTTTAAAAGAAGTCGTTTAAAAATTCAATTTCAACTTTAATCAAGATCCCTACTTCAAGCTTTGAAGCTTCTAGAATCGATGTGGAAGGTGAGAAATTAAGTTTTAAAAACCCTGGAGATTTAAATTACTCTGTTCTGTAAAATATAGTGTTCATATCTGCCTTCAAAAATCAAAATCTTTCTACCTAAGCTATATTTCAGGTTGACGTAAACTAGGAATTTGTTCATATTTAAGTATAGTTTGTGGGAAAAATAAAGTTGTGTAGAATTAGTTTGTATAACTCGAGAGAGTACTGTTTTACAGTGGAAACTCTATTAAAGTCAAAATTTAATGTTTTTAATTTTAGGATTTAAGTATGCCATCTAGATCCTTATACGAAATTATGATTTTTAGTGATTGATTCATAAATTTTAGTGACTATTATGTTGAGAAATCAAAAGATGAACAGTTTTCGAATAAAAAATATTTTTTCCGTCAACATAGGCGAGGAGGGGTGACGTGGTTGGTTCTGGTAGAAGTAGGCAATCATGGTGGAGGCTTCTACCGTGGCCATTTTTCGATTTTGGGATGAATTTGGTGGTGCGAATCAATTTAGGGTTTTTGTGAAGTTTTGGAAAGAGGAAAGTCGTAGTCAATTTTTGGGTTGGAAAGACGACCGAGTGCATTGATTTTGGGAAGGCAATAAGTGGATTGATGTGGCTTTCAGTTGTGATAGCCGGCGTACCCAGCAAAGGTAGGTGGTGGTCGCGGTGGGGCATTACGTGAGGATGGGTTAGTTTGAAGGTTTCAGGATGTGGTGCCGATCGTTGAAATTTTGATCAGAGGGTCAGTGAACTTCGGCGAGGCAATGGATGGTTTCTAGGAAGGAAGTGCGATTGATTCAAGGAGCCCGGCAAGAAATTGTTGCAAGGATAGTTCGTATATGTGCACGCCGTGCACAGGGGAAAAGCTCGGAGACGTTCGAAACAAAAGTGGAATATGGGTTAGAATTCCGATGCGTGACATGTTGCGTGAGCAGTAGTGTTCGAGTGCGATACGGTATCGATCGTAGTTGATGATCCGGTGAGGTAAATGGAATAAAGTGCTTGATGAAATTTGTTCTGGAGATACAAATCTGGAGAAGAAGACGTTTGGGAAGGGCAGTTTTGGGCTACGGCCCGTTTGAATTTTATGTCGTTCGTGTGTTGTTTCTTATTAACTAAGGGTTGGGCTTGGGCCGAATTGTTGATTGCTTTTAGGTTGGGTCCAAATATTTTAAGGAGATGTTTTTAACGCAAGGAACTTTGAATCAAAATTTGTTGTAAACTACTAGTATGTGATTATGAAATGAATCAATCAACTGAAAAAAGAGAAGGTTACCTAAGTTTACTAAAAACATATAATTTATTTTAAAAAAAGATAAATAATTCGTCTACTTAAAAATTTATTTATGATAGTTAAATTAATTATTTTATTTTATTACAAATTAACTAAACCTTAAAAATAATGAATTATTCATTTTATTTGAATGTTGGATAAAGTGGAGTATAGAAAACTAGACGAACCTTTAAAATAAATAATTTATTTAGTAACCCACGAGTTCATTCATTAGAGGGTAAATATAATTGAATAATTGAATAATTCAAATGTCTATTCTTAAGCATTAATATAATAATTTTTCAATAGGATGAGAAGTTATTAAAGAGATGGCCCATAACGAGGGATGATATGCCGTCGTTTGAACCATTATGAAATGAAAGAAGTGAAATTGTATAAGAATTGTTCAATTTGAATTTAATTACCATTCAATGAATAAAGTCCATTGTTGATTCGAACATCATGGCTGATGAGTCGTTTCCAAAACTGAAGAGTCGTGTAAATTGCAGATTGCCATGCCGGTTGACATTTGGATAGCGGAAACAGACACCATTCCGCTAAATAATTATTAATATGGATAATATAAGTTGGCTAACTGATTTTTATTTGTAAGTTGTTTATAGCTAGAAAACCTCCAATCTGTCATTTATTGCATACATCTGTTATTTTCCAGTCAATCTTATTGAGAATATAATATGATATCGATGAAGCAGATTGATTGAATATTTGGAATTATGAATTGTGAATGGTGAATTGATAAGTACCATTGAGACTGATGAGCCTTATTATGCCTTGATTGATTTTGAACCTGGTTTTTATTCTGAAAGTAAATATTGTTAGAATGTATTTTGAAAATTGCAACGTTGTTTAAATATTATTGTAAAAATCTTTTTAAAGATTACAAATCCTATAAGTGTGTATTATTTAAATTATATCAAGTATTAAACTATTTGAACTAGTTCCTTAAAAGATAATTTTTATTAAAAGTAATTTTCAAGTATATTTTCCTTAGTATACATTTATGTTATATAAATGTTGTTCAATGTATATTTAAAATAACCTTATAAAGAATATTTTATTAAACTTGTGAATAATATTCGGAAACTTTATAAATATGATTAGGGAAGAAATGATTATATATATATATATCGAATGAATTAAGCTTTCTTAGAAATTTTAAATCAGTTAGAATTCTAAAATGTGAACAAGGCTTAATGATTGCAATGGGAAATAACTTGGTTGTATTGGTTGATTATTTGATAGTTAAATAACCGACTATCAATATTGGACAATACACTAATCGGTTCGAAGAGACCGGGATCAAGGTTTATTTCTCGAAAACCACTTCGATCCGGTTTGTATGTTTCGGGAAAAACGAGTTTGGATGCGAAGATGGAACAGTGAAGTGCAAGGGCTAGTCGCTACTAATCCTGAGGATATTTCCAAAATAGATGTAGTAGGAGTAGTGCCTTCGGTTCCGTTCGAACCTGGGATGGACTTGTATGGATGAATACTTTCGGAACATCGTCAGGTGGGAGATGGGCATTCTAAGGGATATGTTCTAAAAAGGTAACGCTTAACCTCAAGCCTCATCAACCGGGAATGACTGAAAATCAGGGGTTATGCAGTAAGACTAGGTGGGTAGCACCCAAGCAGGGTGAGGTCATCCCTGTCTAGATGTCCCTTTTTATTTCGGGTTAGTGGGCGGTTGTTGATCCCAACCGCGGGGTGATCTCACTTGAGATTATCGAGTAAGGTGTAGTCCCGGTCTTGTGTTACAGGGGAGCGGGCGTACTGCTCGGTACTATGATCTAGGCCATGTACTGTGACAGGTGGTACCCCAGTGCCTAGTCATTAGTTGGAAATCCATTCTCCCTACGCGCTGCGTACGAATTTTGTTTGTATTACCCACTCTGTGGCTAGTGGCTGGAATTTAATAATGTAACAATTTCGGCTATTTTAATAAGTATTTGTATATAGACCCTATTATAATATCAGAAGATTTTAATAGAAAGTGTTTTAGCTATCTTAAGGTAAAAACCCGACATGTTTATTTGTGGCGTGGTCTTACGAGATGCTTTTGTTTTCAAAGGATTTTTGGAACTTTAATAATCAATTGAGTGTGATTTCTCACGCTGGTTTACCAGACTGACCCAGGCTTGGTGTTTTACTATATGCTCGGGTCAGACCGAGCATATGTATCCTAGGTTTCACTAGAAGAGTGGAAGCTGTTCATAGAAGGAGCTGGATCAGTAACGTATTCTCGTAAATGTTTATATGTAGTCACTGGGTCATGTGACTATGATTGTAAGGACAGGATTGATATAACTGTCCGAGTTGTATGGTTGTAAATCTGATGTAAAGCCTGTATTTGTTATGTAAAGTAATAGTTTTTGGTTTCGTGTAAAGTTCTATTTATATTATAATTTAGTCGATCCGCTGTGAGATTCTGATTTGTTCTCTTATCTTCTTTCTTTTTCTATTTCTACCTTCTTTCTTTCTTTCATTATCCGTCTTTTCGAACGATCAGCTGACAAGAGAGGTTAGTGTCGGTTTAGATCGGTACGGGAAAATGGGTTGTGACATATCCTTATTGTTAAATCAAGGTGTTGTTATTCAGTGAATAATTGCAGACATGTCTGCCATTATATGAATTTTTATTCAATGCAGTTATTCAGTAAATATTTGCATACATGTCTACAGTTATATGAAATAATTGTATACATATCTGCAACTATTAAGATGTTTATCGAATGCAATTATTCAGTGAATACTTGCAGACATATCTGCAATCTGCAATTTCTATTTTTCTTTCAGAAACCTAGTCATAATATTTACAATTTTTGAATTTTTTTTAAAGCACTGGCGCAAAAAGCACGAAAAATACATGCTGCTGTAGTAAAATAATTATAGAGACCCGTTTTACAACTTTTTTTAGGGAGGATGCCGTTTGAATTAACCTTGGTTTTAGCGATGCGTGACTAATATTCACTATATTAAAAAACCAAAATAACCGAAAGTAAAAAATATTCTTTAAATTAGTTTTTAAACAAAAATCCAAAAGGAAAAAATCTTTTCGAAAACCAAAACGTTTTAAAAAAGAAAAAAGTTATAAAAAACAAAACAAATCAAATCTCCCTTTGAAAAATAAATTCTTCTTGGTAAATATTTTACTTTTAGAGAAAACAAAAGAAAATAATTTTTCATTTCATTCTCGATACCTTGTTTCATCCTCTTAACCTTAATTTTCACATCTTTCTCCCCCTGATCTTTCCACTTGTGCATGAGTACATGGACTCGTGACACAATGACGATCGCTTAACCCGAGCAATCGAACCTCCAACGATGGCTTATGAAAACGCTCCCCAAACTCTCATGGATAGAATCTTTCCCGATAGAGTTTATATTCCTTCTTATATCACCTTACCTGCCCCAAAAAGTAATCACTTCCAAATTCATTCAAAACATATTGTCACACTATCGAAATTTGGCAATTTTGAACATGATGACCCATACATCTTCTTAACAAAATTCGAACAAGTCTGTGAAACCATTAAACTTCGACAATTATGTGACGATGGAATCAAACATCAGCTAATTTCATTCTCCCTTGCCGATTATGCTGCAATATGGTTGTACAGCTTACGTTCGAACTCGATCAAAACTTGGGACGAATTTGTTAAAGTTTTCCTAAAAAAATTCCACTCCTTGGAAAAATCAACCAAAATATGAAACGAAATTGTGAATTTTCATCAATTCAGGGGTGAACCTTTTGGAAAATTCTTTGAAAGATTCGAAGATCTTTTGGTAAAATGTTGCACCATAATTTTGAAAAATGGACTTTTTGCCAAATCTTATACGATGGACTTGAGAACATGGCTAAATAATCATCGCAATGGGAATGTTCTAACGAGAAATCCATATATTCATGATCGAACGCACACTTGATAGGATCATCGTTGGCTTTGGAAGCGAAAATTGTTGCAATGATAAATAAATTCGACAATGTTTTCTCATCTAATCAAATGAACCAAGCTTTCCAACCGTTGTGTTATAAATGTAACAATCCGAATCACATTACTTATTAGTGCCCTCATTCGCTAGAACAACTCAATGCTTTTAACAAGGTTAAGAATGACAAATTTTCTCCAACATACGATCCCGGTTGGAGAAATCATCTTTACTTTGCATGGAACCAAAATAATTCTAACATGAAATTGGCTTGACCAAAATTTCAAGCATTTTCGAACAATGCTTCGAATCCTCCTTTCCAGCCCAACCACTTTCAATAAAATTTTGCGCCTCCATCTCAAAATCAGTTGCAACAATCTTTCGCTCTCCAAGATGATAAACGAATGACTTCATTTGAGAAAATTCTTGAAATTTTGGCTAAAGTGACCACTAAAAACCTCCAATCAAATAGCAATTTGCAAAATTTGTTAACCTCATACATGCAAAATGCGAGTCAATCAATTGCTAAATTCGAAATGCAAATGAGTCAATTAGCCAGTTCTATGAGTGAATATGAACGAGGTACGTTCCCAAATCAGCCAGTTCCGAACCCTAGAAATTAAAACACGAACACAAATCAAGCTCATTCTGTTTAAGATAGCAATGTGAACCAAATGAATGCTATCACGACTTTGCATTTCGGTTAACTAATCGATAATAAAGTTGTCAATCCAAACGATATTCCGAAGGCTTCTTTTGACACTTTGACAATGACAAGTGATTTTGAACAAAACATCGAGTCAAATATCAAATCAAATTCCAATCCAAATTTCTACTCAAGTGGACCGACCTACTTAGTATCGAATTCTATTTCCACATCGACTTTGACCTAAGAAACATTCTGATCAAATGGAAAAGATGTTGGAAATTTTTGAACAAGTCAAAGTGAACATCCCTCTTCTTGATACCATCCAACAAGTCCCAACTTAAGCTAAGTTTCTAATGGAATTGTGTACTCAAAAACGACACAATCATGTACCTAAGAAAGTTTTCTTAGCTGCCGGTCTTAGCAAAGTCTTTTCTCAATCAATTTTCATAAAATATAAAGATCCTGCATGTTCGACGATCTCCTGCACGATAGGAGAAAAGTCGATTAATAAATGCTTATTAGACTTGGGTGCGAGCGTCAATTTGATTCCTTATTCAGTTTACCAACAACCTGGCTAGGGTGAACTAGAATCGAAGAAAGTAACTCTTTAGTCTGTCGATCGCTCGATAAAGAAACCTATGGGAGAAATTGAGAACATACCCATAAAAATCGATCAATTCGTATTCGTCGTCGATTTCATCATCCTAGAGACACAACCTATGAAAAATTTGATAAGTCAAATTCCACTTATGCTAGGACGTCTTTTCTTAGCCACTTCAAATGCCCTAATCAATTTTTGAAATTTTTCGATTAAAATTTCTTTTAATAGCATGCCTTTAGACCTTAACATCTTCAATCTCAAAAATCAATCGAACAGACCACTTGACCAAACGTTGGAAGTTAGCACCGTTCAAGAAAATTTTAACAACGAAATAGTTGACCTTAATAACAAATGCGAGATCGAATATGAACAATTGTTTCAAGATGAACCTAACGAGATCAAAAATGCACTTCTGTTTGAACCCTTAACGGTTGAGTCAGAACTTCAATCAAATTCTTTGATTAAGCGGCCTTTTAGGTTGAAACTCAAACCTCCTCTTGATCACCTTAAGTATGCATACTTAGGTGACGACGAAATGTTTTCTTCCATAACCTCTTTAACTCTTTTTCTTAATCAAGAAGCCTCCCTTCTTTCAATTCTGTCGAAATACAAAGAGGAAATTGGATGTTCAATTACGATATTAAGGGAATTAGTCCCGCCCATTTTCAACATCACATCCACTTAGTTGACAAAGCCAAGCATGTTCATGACACGCAACGAAGGCCGAACCACTAAAGAAGGATGTGCTTCGAGACGAAATTCTTAAACTCCTAGATAATGGACTTATATATCCATCTCTGATAGTTCGTGGATTAGCCCAATTCATATCGTGCCTAAAAGTCCGGACTTACCGTTATAACGAACAACGCTAACGGACTCATTCCAACTTGTACTCAAACGGATTGGTATGTTTGTATTAATTATCGAAAATTAAATGCTACAACACATAAAGATCACTTTCCTCTTCCTTGCATTGACCAAATGCTCGAACATTTAGTCGGCCACGAATTCTATTGCTTTTATGATGGTTATTTCAGTTATATCCAAATTCCAATCGCTCCCAAAGATGAGGAGAAAACGACTTTCACGTGTCCTTTTGGCACCTTTGCCTATCGACTTATGCCATTTGGCCTTCGTAATGCTCTTGCTACTTTCCAAAGATGCATGGCCAGCATCTTTTCAAACATAATTGAACACTTTGTAGAAGGGTTTATGGATGACTTTTCCATCTTTGGAAACTCCTTTTTCGAGTGCTTACACCATCTCGAGGTGGTTCTAAGTCAATGTAAAGAAAAATACTTAACGTTAAATTGGAAAAAATGCCATTTCATGGTCAAATATGGCATTGTCCTTAGACATGTCATTACCAACAAAGGCATTACGGTAGATAAAGCGAAAGTTGAGGTAATTGTGAATCTATCCACTCCCAAATCTGACAAGGACATTCATTCATTTTTAAGACACGTTGGTTTTTATCGAAGCTTCTTAAAAGACTTTAGTAAAATTGCTCGACCTCTAACGACTCATCTTAGAAAAGACGTTCCATTTGACTTTAATATGACTGTTTTTTTGCTTTTGAACGTCTCAAAAATGAACTCCCATCATTTTCTCACCCAACTAGGATCTTCCTTTTGAAATATGTGTGACGCTTCTAACTTTGCAGTTGGTCTTGTCATAGGACAATGCATCAACAAAATTCTTCATGTCATCTACTATGCTAGTATGACTCTAAACGATGCTCAACTCAATTACACGACCACTGGGAAAGAGCTTCTAGTGGTAGTCTTTGCGCTCGAAAAGTTCCTACCTTATTTGATTGGTCACACGTTACTATTTACACTGACCACGCCGCTCTTAGGTATCTTTTCGCTAAAAAGGATGCCAAGTCTCGTTTGATCCGTTGGATTCTTTTACTCCAAGAATTTGACCTTATGATCAAAGATAAAAAAGGATCCGACAACGTCATTGCTGATCATCTATCGCGTCTTCCAAATGCACCATCTTCTTTACCAATCAACTAGAACTTTCTTGATAAACAACTCATTTCCGTTTCCATCCATCCATGGTATGCCGATATAGTGAACTATTTAGTCACTAAGAAAACTCCTTCATTTTAGTTAAAACAAGTTAAATACAAATTTCTTTACCAAATGAAATATTTCTATTTGGATGGTCCATATTTGTTTAAGTACCGTTCCAACCAAATCATTTGACGTTGTATCCCAAATTGTGAAATCAAGAGTGTCTTTTCATTTTGTCATGACCAAGCTTGTAGTGGTCATTTCGGTCCTAAGAAAATAGCGGAAAAGGTGCTTCAATGTGATTTTTACTAACCTGCGCTTTTTTCAAAGATGCATTTGAGTTTTGTAAAACTTGTGATCACTACCAAATGTTAGATAAAAATATCTCGACGAAACACGATGCCTTTGAACTCCATTCCTACGGTTGAAATCTTTGACATTTGGGTATTGACTTTATGGGACTGTTTACTAACTTTTTTGGAAATCTATACATTCTTCTTGCTGTTGATTATGTCTCTAAGTGGGTTGAAGTCATTCCATGTAAAACCAATGACCATAAAGTGTTTGTGAAATTCACAAAAGAAAACATCTTTTTGAGGTTTGGAACACCTAGCACGTTAAAAGCGATAATGGAACTCATTTCTTTAATCGATCATTTGAAACTCTAATGAATAAATGCTTGATAACTCACAAGTTATCCACTCCTGATTATCCTCAAACTTGTGGTCAAGTTTAAGTCTCAAATCGCCAAATCAAACAAGTTTTGGAGAAAACTGTAAATAAAAATCGAAAAAATTGGTTACAAAAATTGGCAGATGCGCTTTGGGCTTATAGAACTGCGTATCAAACTAATTTAGGACTGTCGCTTTTTAGTTAGTTTTTGGTAAAGCGTGTCACTTACCTATTGAACTTGAACATAAAGCGTTATGGGCAATTAAGAACGTAAATTTTGATCTTGGGAAAGCTGGCAAAAACAAGAAATTCCAACTCAATGAATTAGAGGAAATTAGGAACGACGCGTACGAAAATGAGAAAATTTACGAAAAAAGAGCAAAAGTTTTTTATAACAAGTTAATCCTAAGTAAACCATTTTTGCCAAATCAAAGAGTTATTTTGTATGACCCTCGACTTCATTTGTTTTCTAGGAAATTAAAATGAAGATAGACTGGACCATATGTGGTACATACTGTTTTTCCACACGGTACTATAGAAATATGAAACCATAGGGATGTATTGATTTTTATAGTCAATGGCCATCATTTAAAACCTTACTTAGGGTTGGCGAGTGATCAAGAGGAGCTTATGATTCTTCATGAGTCACACTACATCTAGTAAGAAATTTTAGTCCTTTCTTGTAAATATGTACATATATTTCTCCGTTACACTCATTATATAATGCATTGACTGTGGTGACACAGTCAAAATCAAGTGTGGGGGAGTCTCATGTTTAGTTTGATTTCTCATAGTTTATTTTTTGCATTTTCCTTTCAAAAAAACAGAACAATTTTTTTTAACATATTGATTTACTTTTGAAGAAACATAATATAAGTATAAGTTTTTGGTTATTAAATTGAAATTTTTGAAAATTTACTTGTCTCAACAAAAATAAAAATAAAAATTTGATTACAAGTAACTATGGTGCAACTAGTATATAGAAAAGTTCATAGGTGATAATTATGAAGTATATCCTAATTGTAATCTTTGTTTAAAAGAGTGGTTGATTTAAAGTAAATGTGATAAGATTTTTGATCTTCTAAGTTAAGTGGTGCTAAGATGATTTTGTGTAACTCTCGCTTTTCAACAAAAAATCATAATAATGAGAAACACCTAAAGTCATGTGTTCAGACGTAAGTGTGTACACTCGCCATGCTCTGTACTTTTCTCACGTAAGCCCGAAAGGCAGTGCATGATCGGTAACTGCCCTTAGTATATCTGAGTTAGGTGTATGTAAATAAAACTAAAATAATAATAATACACACCGAGAGTCATGTGTTCATATGAAAGTGTGTACGCTCACCACACTTTGTACTCTTCTCATGTAAGCTCGAAAGGCAGTGCATGATCAGTACATCTGAGTTAGATGTATAAACAATAATAATGTTAATATTTTTAAATATAGAGAGAGCAAGCAATTGAAACCCAAGCACTATCTTCACTTAATTGATTTGACTTGTTATTCAAAAGAAATAATAACCAAAATTTATTTCCAACTTACTTGTGTCACTTTAAAAGTGAATTCTTCATTTGTAAATATTTTCGAAAACTTGCACCATGTAGTCGTATTAGAATTTGCATGTTTGATTTTGTGGGTAGTATCCACTAAAAACCCTCACGAGAAAACAATTGTTCTACTAGGGACACCTAGAGTTTTAACGGCTTGTTGCATATGCTCAATGCAATCGTGTTTCCTACGAAAATAGATTTATCCTCGTTTTTGTTTATTCGAGGACGAATAAAAAGATAAGTGTAGGGATTTGATGTGCATGTAAAAGTTCATATTTATACTCTCATATTTAATCTTCTTTTGTTAATAAAAAGCATATTAGGGTATTTTTACATGTTTAAACAAAGTTCTAAATTTTTCGAATCAACATTCATTTATTTTCATTTGAGGGCAAAAAGGGAATTTTGTGTGTGAATTAATTTTGAGAAAATTTATTTTCACATTTTTATTTCTATTTTTAGAAAATTGAGTGCAAATTGGATGGAACTTCATGGATATATGCATGCACAAATATTCAAAGCTAAAGAATGAAGGGAATAAAAGAATTCATGCAAAAGGAGAAGCCCACATGCCCACTAACTGATGGACCATAATTAAAAGTACATGCACATGTTGATGAAGATTTAAAGGCAAAAGCACATGTTAATGAGGATTAATTAATTCTCTAATGATTACTTGGAGGCTACACAAACTCGAGGGTATTTTAGGTAACTCCCTAAAAACGAAATTGGGATTTAGGCATTTATAAAAACCCATTTATATCTCATGTAATGATCCTCATCTCTTCTATGCAAATCGTAGCCCAAAATCAGTGTTAAATAAAATGTCTCTTTAATGGCTTCTTAGCCTTCCTCTTTTTACTTTCATGCATTTTAATTTCATACTTTCTTTATTGTTATTTTATTTCATGCCTTCTTTTCTTTAATGCAAGTATATTAGATCATTTTATTTTATGCAAGTTAGTATCTCTTTTTAATTAGTTTTGCATTTAATATTGTTTAAGCTGAAACCATTTTGTGTTGAGATGAAATCAATTATGAAAAGCTAAACCCCCTCAATTTAGGGGCAATGAAGCTCTCATGAATTATATTACATCAACGTAAAATGGTTGCATTTGTAGCTCTTGTTTTATGCTTAATAGAAAGTAAGAATGATGATAGTTTATGTTTTCTTTTTTTAGTGAATTCAATCTATGTTGACATCTTAAGTAGGTTATGTTTAATCAAATTTAAACAAAAGCTATATAATCATTTGCCTAAGCGATTTTGATCATGGAATTAAAAGTAGAATCAATATTTGATGTTCTATAGTACTAATCTCAAAATAGTAAATTGATCAGGCCTAAATTAGATTTATTTTTAATTACATGATTCATTTTCATGAGATTTTAGAAGTGGACTTGAATAGTGTGTTAGATTTTGATGGTTTAACTTGTGCTAATTAATAGCACAAATAAGTCATGCTTATAATTAACACATCATTTATTTCTACTTAAAATATAAATGAGACGCTATGGGTACATTTTGTGTTTGATTTATATGAATGATTGAAAGTGAATTTGCCTCTAAATTGCCTTTTTTATCTCATAGTTTAACCCTAATTTTTCCTCTAGTTTTTAATCTCATTTTTCTAAACTTTTTAGTTAAAAATTCTCTCAACTTTTAAGATAATTTAATTGAGTGATTTTTGAAATTTCTCGATTTCCTTATGGAATCAACCCGTACTATGATTGTACATCTTGCTCTCGTGATTATTATACATTCTCAACGGTACTTTAATAGATAGAATTTTCTGTCGTTCAACACGACATCAAATAGATATCTAATATGTAGCATAGTTTCCAAGCAATGTTGAGATTCAATCCCTGAATAAATTTCTCATTCTTCTTAATCAAAGTGTTAATGATAACCTCTCTGCCTTTGGTGTTCATCAAACTTGTTTGCATGCACCAAAAATGTCATATGTTCTTGTTCTAAATCTTCAAACTTCCTGAATAGAGTATCTTTTGTTGCTTTAGGCAATAACAGCTCCTCAGAAGTTCCTATAAATTTTCTCTACGTGATTTCCTCCTTTAGTACATCCATTGTCACAATGTTCCACCAATACAAAGCAGCTCTTTCAATTGCCTAGAAGTAATTAATCTCAAATCATCAAAGATCCTATCACAATGGATAAGCTAATCTTTTACATCAATGGCATGCTCGTATTTACAAATGTTTTTCACCCACACCGATGTAGTTCCTACTTAGCATCGTTAAGTATTATGAGCAACCACTTATGGTATGGGAGTTCCTACAACCACCAACATTAACTCTAACATTTCCTCCAGTCATCCCAACCACAACTTTGGTTTACATTATATTTACGAAGAATTGATACATCATCCATATATCCATGGATGCCACTTTGACGCCTATGTTTGCAATTGCATCGGCAATTTGATTAGCATTTCCTCTTGCAATAGGCCCAAACATTTCCATTTGCCAGGTTTCCTCCGCCTCTCAAATTAAGTATCCACCTTTAGTGTCCATACTTCTTTTCTCGTAATCTACCTACATGTCGTCATGAGATTTAGAAGAATAGACTAAAGATAGA
This sequence comes from Allium cepa, assembly GCA_030765085.1. NCBI lineage: Eukaryota > Viridiplantae > Streptophyta > Magnoliopsida > Asparagales > Amaryllidaceae > Allium > Allium cepa. The sequence goes on along the minus strand of CM060941.1, from coordinate 558,199,636 downwards.
GGAAAGAAGTAGATATATGTATTTATAGCGATATCCATTTCTCTAGTTTAACCTTTATATTTTATTTGGGTTATGTTTTTGAAAAATATTATTAAGTTATAAATAACCTTCAGCCTTACAACAAGTGGTAACATCCACATTTAGAGACCCAAAAGTATATAATAATGATGTTGTAGTCACTGTTAGCATTAGTTTCCAACCACAAACTAAGATTGGTTTTTGCATTACAATAAAGTACACATTTCGTACCTAGCAATATTAGTTATAATAATCCTATTGCAACTGACAACCGCTAGTCTTAGTACGCGAAGATGCAATAGAATTAGTTCATTTTGCAACTGTTTTTACCCGTTGCAAAACAGTCTTTTACAGCTATTTTTGCCCATTGCAATATGATATTTAATAATTGTTTTGTCCATTGCAATATGATCTTTTACAAATTTTTTTGCCCATTGCAATAGAATCTTTTACAACTGTTTTTGCCAGTTGTTAAAAAAACAAGCAATGGGCAAAAAACTGGTAGTTCGGCAAAGGTGTTGGTAAGCAAAAAACAAGCAATGGGCAAACAAACAATTATTTAAAACATTTAAGAAAAAAAAAAGGTTGTTCGGCAAAGGTTGTTGGTAAGCAAAGAATCTTTTACAACTGTTTTTGCCCATTGCTTGTTCTTTATTTATAAAACAGTTGTAAAAGATCATTGTTCGGCATGATAATTGTTTGTTTGCCCAAAAAACTGGTTGTACTTTGCTTCATTTTCGAAATGATAATTGGTCAGCAAAGGTTGAGAAATTAATTTGGAGGAATTGGGAGGAGTAAATTGGGATGTAGGGTTTTAAGAAAAAACAAAGGCGGGGAACGAAGATTACAGAATGAATTGAGGCGGGTTTTAAATTTTGTTGGTAAGTTAAGTGTGCTATGTTTATTTTTTATTTTTGATTATTATTAATTATTAATTTTTTAATAGTCATTATTAATCAATGATTATTTAAAATAAGGAATGATTGCCAAGTCCCCAGAATTGAAAAATGATGGAAGAAAGTCCCCCCGAAAAAGTTATGAAACTTAGATCCTATTTTTAGTTATTGGCTAATTTATGCTACTTTTACCCCTGATTTCAATGCTAAGCCAATTTTGTGGAAGGGGCAGTTTGGTAAAAACTACTAAAATAGGGACCTATTTTACATGGATTTATGAATGGAGACATTTTGTGCATGACTTTGAGAATATGAACCATTGGTCCAAAACCCCAAATACTAAATATCACTTCGTAATTATTAATTATTATGATTAATTATTAATTATAAAATATCAATCTTAATTATTATATAATATAATTAGTAATTATAATTATCAATAACTAAATATTAAATATTACTTATTAATTAAATGTTAAACATTAAATGTTAACCTTAATCATTAAATATTAAAAATTAATTATTTGATAGTAATTATTTAATATTAATTATGTTTATTAATTATTAAATGTAGTTAATAAATATTAGCTATAATTTACTAATTTAAATGTGGTCGTTGTAAAAACACAGTTGTAGTAGGATTTTTTGTAAATATTAAATATTACTTATTAATTAAATGTTAACCGTTAAATATTAATTTTAAATATTTGTTATAAAATTTAATTATTAATTATTTAATAGTATTATTTAATAATAATTCTTAATCATTAATTATTAAATGTGATTAATAAATATTAACCATAATTTACTAATTACTAATAATTAACGATAATAAATTACTAAGTATAAAATAATTATTGATTACTGATAATAAATAGTAATTACAAATTACTTACTGATAATCCTCAGTTACAGTAAATTATAAATGATGACATATATAAGCTATCATTTATAATTATTAATTATAAATTAATATTTTTAAAATATTAAGTAAGTTGTTATAAATAAATATTTATAACGGCCAAAATCAATTAGTTGTTATAGATCTCTACTACAACTGGTTTGACAAATAGTTGTTAAAAATACGTTTATTGCTACTGGTAGGAAAAGGCGGTTGTTGAAAGTATGTTTATTATAACTGGCAGGAAAGCTAGTTGTTAAAAATATGTTTATTGCATCCGGTAGGAAAACGCAGTTGTTAAAAATACGTTTACTGCAACTGTTGGAAAATGTCAGTTGTTAAAGATCATTTATTGCAACTGTCATATGACACCAGTTGTAAATAACTAGTTGCAATAGAGTAAATTTCTCGTAGTGGTGTACCATTAACATCAAGATCACTAGAAACTAAATCCAATGAGGATGGAAATGTCACAGGAAAGAGGCTAAATCACATGATAATTCTCATTTTGTAGACGTGAAGAAGAAATCGAGGCAACATAAAAAAAATTAGAGACAAATGAAGCAAGTTGATGGAAGCCCAAATATAAACAATATGATTGTTACTGTTATTTGCTCTAAAATAATTGCACAAGGTGAAATAGGAGCAGCTAGATTTGTTGCATCAGACCTAGATGTTAACATTGAAATTGCTAGAAAGGCAATTACTGAGACACCTTCACTTGAAAAATCTTAAGATTTTGATTCTCATCGGCACAACAAGTTTGCAGTTCTTAGCGAAACGGAAGAAGGGGAATTTTCTACTCATGTGGAAACTAAGATAATTCCTAGCAATTCTCAAGTCACATCCATGAAAATGTAACATTTCCCATTGGTCAAAATATTAACTACCACATACTCTCATCCATTCATCATATGCCTATCTTTACAGCCACAAACAACTGAACCCCCTCTTATTATGCCATAGTACTTAATTCGTCAATGGTCCATGATTCAAACCCTTCTCTTGTAGCAATTTATCCTCTGTGTAGTGCTCATAATATATTATCTCCCGCTATTCCCGTGCACACTATCTCCATTTCTTCCTATGTAGACCAAACTCCTTAAAATGCTATCTCGCAAGCTTCTACTCTTTGCATTCTTCTTCTTATCAGTCCTTCCTCCTCCCCTTCTCTTAGACTATACTTATCTCTTAGGCCTCTTAATGACTTTCTTTTAGCTGACCTAATGGCTAATGGTACTGTGACCACTATTACTCTATCAACTGATAGGACTTCCATACCTAAAAAGAAAGGAAGACCAAAGAACCCCAAACTCAATTTTCTTTACCTACAGATCTAGACAATGGCTGGAATTCTCATGTTATCAAATATCTATATGGCAGCCAGGTACTGTTGAATTTTTCTTCTTCTGGTGTCCAAAGAAGGTCTACATCCAAATCCTAAGCTATGTAGTTAATATCAGATAAAATCGTTGATATATTGTCGATATATCTCATATTGCTTCTAAGCCAATATTGTTCACAATATCACTTAAAATATAGTACTTCCCGATATTTTACGATATATCGGTCCGATATTTAGTGTTAAATACCCATTATTTTTTAAGAGTATCATTTATTATTCTATGTGTTGGAGCAAATATCTTTACGAATAAATAACTTCACATTCTAAATATTTGTTTTTTGTATATGGTGAATGACAATTTATAGACCATACTAAAAATCTCAATGCACTATTAGTTTTGACTATACTATTTTAGACATCTTTATTAGGCTTTCAATAAAGAAAACTCCACTTATTCCATTATTTTATATCTTTTTTTGTCCTTGAAAACTTTACCACTAAACATTAGATCATGAAAGTGCTACTTTTGTTTCTAGTTATTTTGTTCATCATTTCTAATTAGTAAGTTAGCTTATGAAAATTCATTTTTTTAGCTATCATCATGCACTCAGAACTAAAAGTTGAAGAGCGGTAAAGTTATATAGTTAATATATAGATAAGGAACGAGCTAAAGTAGTAACTGATATCAAACCAGCATTTCCTATTCGATAAATTAAGTGAAAATGACAAAACTGTAAATATGAAAATTTTGAAAAAGTCATATAGATGATTAGACGACCGAAGAAACAGTGAATATAGTATAAAAACAAAGGAAATAATAAAGATATACATTGTAAGAATTTCTCATTTTTTATAAGCCTATATTATGATTTGTATTAAACAAAATATCTTAGTAAACAGATTATAATCTATAAACTATGTGAAATCAGTCTTCGATAGTAATTTAGAATTATTTAGCCAAATATTTGAATACTTAACCTCAATATAACATTGTAACATAATACAATATGTTTTATAATTTGTTCTACACATCTCCGATATTTTACCAACATTACCCGATAATATCACGATATTTTAAAATATCTCATATTGGTACTTGACCGATACACAGCCGATACCAATATTAACTACCTAGATCCCAAGTATATTAAGGACAGACAAAATAGCTTTTAGAATATTAGGGGATCTCACTCTATAGCCAAACAACTGGAAATAAAAATTCTCATTCACTTCCACACCCTTCACTTAATGGTCATCTCTGAAACCAAGCTCAATTGTGAGTTTTCTCAAAAAGTTGCACCTTTCATTGCTCCATCATGGTCTTTTCTCCATAATTTTACCCAACTCCTTTCAGAAGACTCTCCGTCTTTAGAATCCCCAAACCTTATCCATCTCATCTATTCATATGTACAAGTAATTCATTCATTCTCATGTCACCTAATTCCTTCCAACCAATACCCTATTACTTGTATATATGATGAAAATAACAAAGTTCATAGACAAGATGTAACACCCCACCTTTATACCCATGCTATTGAGAGTATTACTAGGTAATACTATCAGATAATACAAAGAATGAGATTATATGGTGTACATATGTGAATATTTTCTTTGGCTAACAGTGGTACATATTTAAACATCAAATAAATAACTCTCTTATACGTACACAGTATCTGCACAGAACAATAAACACGTGTGTCTCCAAGATAGAACAATACACAATATATAGCAAATGTCAAAGATCACAGAGTCAGAGTTACAATGATAATGTACATAATATGAAATATACAACATATATCCAATATACATCACAACGATATACACATAAGAGACTAAACAATATATAGCGACAATCTACAATACCAAATATGCAGTATCCTCTATGCCCAACAAACTCAAGCTGGTCTCGTTGTCCCCAAAATTGAAATGTCTCGGATTGACCAAAGTATTATATGAATAATTCATGGGTCAAACTATATCTAAATCAAAGTGTCAATATACATATGGAACTCAGTATATAATGGATATAATAATATTATGATAACACCATTTAAGTAATTCAAAACAATAATCATAACGTAGATATATATACATATATATATGGTAATGTATGCATGGTATATAATGATAATATCTTAAACAATCCCCAAAGTATCATATAACGTAGAATATAACAAAACCATGCATAAAGATGTCATCACCCATAAAAACTCATCGAATCATAAATCATAATACAATGTTAAATGAGTGAATCATCCATATATAGAAATCATCATCAAAATCCAGTAATCATCAATATGAGAGATACCACCAAGAATAATCAGGCTATCATATAGCATTATCCAAATATATCTCTCAATCTCAAAAATATAACACCAACATGAATGTAATATATAATATAAGATGCCAAGGGTAAATCATACATAATAAAAGAATGAGATTCCACTATACTCTGGATATCTATCACATCACAGGTATAATCTCATCTCCTCATATAGAAATAAATAGTGACGAAAATCGATTGTATGACAGACAAATGATCCCAAGTAGAGTCATATAACAATATGGTTATCTGCCATCTCTAAGAGCACCTTCGTTGACCCGGATCTTCTCCTAATACTTAGGTATGGTGTATAAATAATATGCACTTATCTACTACTTAGTGTAGAACCAAAAGGGAGACAGATAGCTACCCTGCTTGCTTCAAGAGCCTAGGGCTACACCACTTGAATCCACTCCTGAAGTCTTCACTTACCTACTTGGAATCGTGACTATATCCACCTATTATGCTCGTCGATGCGAGGACTCATAGTCATGACCCGAATCCTACTCCTATGATAATAGACAGTTGACCTAGTTGACAAAAGAGGCTCGGTTACTCCACCCTTAGAGCAAACCACCCTTTAATAAAATCCCATGATGCACATTCAATATAATAAAGATGTCACAAATTTTTGGCACAACCCCACGATCAGGCCGCCATGGTGGACTCTGGCCAATCTGGTTTTCACTAACTCCTAGTCATATCCCTATAGTACTTTATGATAGACAGGTAGATAATATCTATAAATATATCCATACATATGGGTACACCCCTATAACTCGACATCTATAAACGTGCTCTACACCGAGCATATAAACTTGCTCAACCCTGAGCATCTTCTCACATAAGTATAAACCATATCCATATTATCATTTATTGAGTGTCATCTACTTACAATGAATAACCAAATAAATATCACAACAGCATCCCATACCACTGTATGATACTCAATCGTTTGTTCACTGCTTATAAACTACACTCAAACTCCATAATATCTTATATAACGAGTCTAACGAATAACCGAATAAATATTACCAAATGTCTAATCCCAAATGCTATTATAACTCAGTTACTTAGATTTGTAATCTCACAAAATTAAATATCTCAAAATCATAAAGAAGGGTGTAATCACTGTATTATATCAAAGTCACAAATCAAATCAATATCAACGGTGAATCATTCATGATAAGAAAATAAGAAATAAAAAAATATAGAAATCATAATAAAAATCCTAATTTAATTTATAAATGAAACAATAATAAAGTTCAACAAAAATCTGTCTTTAAATAAATAAATTAAACATTCAAATACATACACACACACACACACACATATATATATATATATAGGTGTGTGTGTATATAGCACACTTTAATAATTTATAAGTAACTATATTATTACTTAAATGAATTTTAAAATCCCTAAATATTAATCAGAAAATATTTCATATTTTTTCCAATTTTATAATCTATTAAATAATTAATTAAAACCAAATATAAAATTTCCTTTTTCAATAAATTATTAAATTCAAGTAAAACTTTTCTTTAATCATTTTATATTCTAGAAATAATAAAACTAGTAAAGATTTATATATTAAATACTTTCATACCATTTATATAATACCAAACATAAAGATTTACCATTGTAATTTGTTTTCAAATCCTTGTCTATATTTATTAAACGTTCGAAAACATTTAACGAATCAAATATAATTTATAGAATTTACTATATAATATTCTATAACTAAATTTTATTTTGAAATAAATTTATAAACTTTCAAAATAAATTATATCTATTTCATATCAAAGGATATAATTCAAAGTCTACTCTTTATACTCAAACTAGCCAGAGATAAAACAATTTGCTTTCATATTACATCAAATTTGAAATTCTCTTATTATAAATGGATATTTTTATTTATTTAAAACATATCCAAAACCATTTAATTATTTCATAAAAAGAATTCTATATTTCTCCAAGGTTTTAAAACTCTATCAATAATATTTAAATAACCTTTTATAATAAAATCACTTAAAATAATATTATTATTTCCATAACATATTTTGTAAAATATCATTATATTCTATTTTGCCTTTGAAACAATGCCAAACTTGTAATATATTATAATATTGATTTTTAAAAAATGTTTTTATAACCAAAAGAAAACTATAGTGATATTTAAAATTTAAAATATATTTGAAAATGTGAAAATAGCTGAATTGAATAAAATTTTGTAAAACGCTATTTTAATATTTTGATAAAATTTAAAACCTTTAGGTAATTTTTCATAGCTTTCCAAATATCTATCAAAAATAAAAAAGTAACTAAACATCTAAATATGTAATTATGGAGTAAAATTACTCCAAGAATATATATCAACCATTCAATACTTATAAACTTATTGTGTGATTCAAGTTGAGTTCTATCGAACTCCGATTTTTATAAAAAACAGACATTAACATTCAAATACACACACACACACACACATACATATACACATATACATACACATGCACGCGCACACGCACACACACACATATATTTCTAATCGAATAGGATTCCATTTGCAAACTAACACTTCTAAACAACATAATCAACCAACTTCCATTCAATAATCAATCCTAAGCAATCAATTCAATCAATCGATTCAACCAGTATATCAACCAATTTCATTCAACTAAGTAATTTACGCAATAATTGAGATAGTTATATAAAAGAATGGATTATAAAAATAGTTGTCATTATAAAACTCGCTGAAATTCTTTACCGCCGCTAACATCCACCAGCCCAAAAGATGATGCCTTCAACAGCCTACAAATTTCCAGAAACTCGCAACTCCAACTAATAATCCATCACCTATAGCCATCTCAGTTACCCCGCACATGTCTCACGACATCGCCTAGACGCTTGTTGTAACGACTCAGGATTTCGAACACTTCATATTTAAATATTTTTCATATTTAAATATCTAAAATATTTAAATACTTAAATCTTGGACTTAATGTAAATAAATATGATTTTATAACCTTGTTAACCCCCTTTTAAATAATAACTAATGACGAAAAACTTGTTTTTGAATTTTTTTACAAAAATCAATAGTTTGAAGATATATTAATAGTGAGAGTGAAAATCGTTTTATCGATAACCGACTTTTTTCTCAAAAAAAGTTCTTCAAACTCTTTGGTACTTGTGTAGTAATATATGAGCATTAAAAAAACCTAAAATTAGTAAAATATTGAGAGTATAATTAAGGGGGGCAAAGACCCACGATTTAAGGCATAAGAAGTAGAGGGAATAAATGAGCATGTGCTTGCATTAGAAAGGAGGAAAAGGGAGCATCTTCAGCTGGCCAAAATGGGGGCAGAGAAAGGCATTATACTTGTTTACATCCACACTTCATCTCTTATTCGCTTCATAATATTATTTTTCAAGTTCATAAAAAAAAGATTTTAATTCACACACTTCTATCTCTCTTCTTTTTTCAATTCTCTACACCAAATCGACTCCTTTCTGCTCCAAACTCTAGTATAGTTCTTAGAATATTATTACAACACCATTTAGCAACATGAAGCTTAAAGAGAAAGAGAAGCCAAGCCCAAATAAGTCAAGGCCGTGAGAGATTTTGTGGATTTTGGGTCATGCCCATGAGCCAGGGTGATGGTCGAAAGTATTTTAGGTGCTGGCAAGGTGGAGGTAGGAAGTGTTTTGGGGTGCTTGTAAGGTATATATAGGAAGTTGGATCTTGTGCTAGTGTTTGGTTTGAAAATAGGTGAGTTACCCACTATCTTGTATGTATGTATTGTGTATATATGTATGTGTGTATAAATCTAAATTCAAAAAGATATTAACTAATTAAAGTTAAAAACTTTGGACCATATTTCTTTTGAAAGCAAATGGCAATATTATATATAGTATAACCTATCTTGTAACCCTCTAAAATATGTAACGTGTCCATGAATTATTGTTTACATGTTTGATAATGTTGTTGTTATCCCACTTTTTGGTCAAAGCTGGAATATCAACAGAATTGGCAAGGGATGATGAATATCAGGATTGGAGTTCAATTGGAAACAAGGCTGCAATGGATGTCGTCAAAATTTGGCCAGGCTCCGATCGAGACGGAATTGATTGGAGACGATGATGAGGACTAGGAGAGGCTGTGCTTCAAATTTTAGGTTAATCAGAGTTCGTATGAAGGAGATATGATCGATGCAAGGTAGGAAGAACATGTTGTTCGTATCCATTGGTGCGCAAGGGATGTTTCGTATCGATACATTTCGTATCGATAGAAAGATAGTGGTTCGAATCGATACCGTTTGTATCGATCGGCACAGGTTCGACTCGGTGAAGTTCGCATCGATTAGGTTCTGGTTCGACTCGCGTATCGGTCAGGATGGAAAGAAATGGTTCACGCATGCCCGACAGTTGGTTTCCGTGGAGCAGCGTCTCATTCGAATCGATCAGGTGGGAAGGCCAAAAGGATTTTGACTCGATAGCAGTAGACCTAGATTGGTAAGCAAGCGTGCGGTGGTCTCTTCGTATCGATGCATTTTGCACCGATCAGTTGTTGGCATTTCGTGTCGATATTGTTCGTATCGATCAGAGACAGAGCACAGTGGTGGACTTCGAATCGATATCATTTGTATCGATCAGCATGGACTCGACTCAATGGTTTCGCATCCATCAGGTAAAGCCTTGTTCGTATCCATCAGGTAAAGCCTTGTTCGTATCCATCAGGTAAATCCTTGTTCGTATCCATTAGGTAAGGTCTCGCTTGTATCCATCCCAAGGATGAGGTTCGTGTCCATTTTCATGACCACTTCGTATCGGTCCCCTCATGCTCATTTCGTATCGATGAGCGCATATGGAAGCGGTGCGAAATGTACTCTGGATTCGATACGAAGAAGGACACGAGTAGATGGATGCGAACGAACGATGTTATGAATATGAACAAGCATGAAGTGCAGATGCAAACAAAAAAGATCCACGAATCAAGGGGATAAGCATTCAAAGCGGCGAAGGGCACCCACGTCTACACGAAAGAAGCTTCAGCTCGGCGCACAAGATGGATCGGCCCAGGAAACTCGCGCCACGTCACAAGCAAGCGCGTGCTTCTGATCGAGTCGAACAGGACGGATTCGAACCGGTGGATATGAACGCAACAGCACTCACGAAAATGAAATTCGTATCGATCATATCTCCTAAACCGCTGATCCAAATGCAACGAAATTTTCACTGCAACCTGCATACAAGGTAAAGAACAATCTTGCCAAGTTTCATCTCGATTGGATCATTTTTTGATGGATACGAAATGGATTCGTATCGATCGCAGATCGAGTCGAAACTTGGTGGGTCGGTCGCGTGGGACCACTCACGTGTCAGAAGAAGTCTCCTAAAATTTTAGCTCGGTCTTAGCCTCCAACGCCTATAAATAGCCTCCTGAAGCCTACAGAAAAGGGATCTTTTGCCTGCTGAACGATCAGGCTCTGCCGGATTCATTTCTAAACTTCAATACTATTATTGTACTGGAAATTCTTCATACATACTGCTGTAATCATTTGTAACCAGCAAGGATAATTAATAAAAGGATAAAAATTTAGAGTGGACGTAGGCCGGAGATAGCCGAACCACTATAAAACTTGTGTCTCTATTCATCATTTCTGGATTATTGCTTGCTGTTTGCTGTGATCTGTAATTTATGTTTGGAATATTGTTGATTTATATTCATACTTTAGTGCTTTCACGACATTTGGGGTTTGTGACCAATTTTGGTGCAAACACTTTGGTGCTTTCACCGAGAATTGGATTGAAGTTTGGATCGGAAAAGAGTGAAGAGTTTAGATTTGAAAGACAATGACTCGTCAGACAAGCATGAGACAAAGAGATGAGAGAAGCCAACAAGAAGGAGGTCAAGAAGCATCCTCCGGAGCTGGGGAAGGACAAGCTTCCATTTACATAACCAGGGATGAAATGGAAGCTATGGCAAATTCATTGCAAGAGAGATTGTTAAAAAGTCAGTAGGACATGATGCAAACCTTTTTTGAACAAATAAAAGCTGTAGGAACACAGAACCTTGGACCAACTACGGCGGCTACAAGTGCAGGACAAGGAACTAGGGTCGCGGAACCCGATGGAGGACATAATGCAGAACTAGATGGCAATCAACGAAGGCTTGGGGGCAGACCCGCAGGATCTGATACTGGAAGGCCTATGGATGGAGCTCAGCAGGCTAGAGCGAGTGCTAACATCGGTGAACTGCATGAGTAGTATGTACAGGAATTCCCTCGGGGACATGGGGGGCAACCCTTGACAAACAATGCTGGATTAGTGGAAGTCATTAGGAAAACTATGCGTGGAGGTTTGACTAATAGAGATTTGGAAGGAATGAACAGGAGTCCGTTAACTCAGAAAATCAGGATAGCTCAGAATCCACCCAAGTTCAAGCTACCTAGCGTGGAAGTATACGATGGAAAGACTGACCCGACCGATCACTTGATGAGATACACTAGACATATGGAAGTGCTGAGGGGAAGTGATGGCCCGATGCTTTCCTTTATACTTGATGGACTTGGCTGCCATGTGGTTTAGGCAGCTGGAAGAAGGTTCTATCAGGAAGTGGAGGGAATTGGTGGATAGGTTTTTGGGACAGTTTCGGGTTCATATTAAAAGGCCAAAGAACCTAATGACATAAACGTCGGTAAAGCAAAGGGCGGATGAATCTCTTAGAGCTTTTCTAACTCGATTCAATGCGGCGGTTATTGGATCGGCCGGATCCATCGATGGTTTTGATGGCGGCGGTATCGGGAGTCAAAGGTGACTTGGATTTTAAGGTATCTTTAATATGAGACCCACCAGTGGATCTTGGGGAATTCTTCCACGAAGCCGAAAGATTCCTTCGGCAAGAAGACACTCGTATTGATTTAAAGTTAAAGAGGGTGAATGCAACTGAGTGTGGAGGACCATCCAACGGAGGCTCAGATAAGGATAAAGGAAAGAGGAAGCTGGATGATGATTTAGAAAAAGCCAGAAAGCGATGGAAGGATCCAAAGTTTTCTACATACACAGGATTAAATGAGACACCGGAGCGGATATACATGGAAATTCGGAATCGCCTTCCTTACCGGAGGCCGGCTAGGAGAGATCCTTCTGAGCAGGAAAGGGCATCAGGGAGGCATTGCCTCTTTCATGATTTGGATGGGCACGACACCAACAGCTGCAGGCATCTAAAGGATATAATCGAGAAGCATGTAAGGAATGGACTGTTGCGACAATATGTCGGAACTCGAAATGCAGCGGTGGAGCAGGAGCAACCACCGCCTATCTCAAACCATGATAGTGGGAGGCCCAGGAATGATGGTCGATTGGTTATCAATTGACCAGGATAGTATGAAATAAGTTTCATACTATTGGCAAGCAACCAAGTCATTTACACATGTACGGGGACGGAGTTAGACCTTAGGCATGCTCTGAGTGATGATAAACTGCGATGCTATGGTTTGTGAAATTTGTCTTTTGCTTTCGGATTGGACACGCTTTTCTTTTTAGATTTGGTTTTGGAGTTTGGATTGAACTCCTGGTTTTGCTTGCTTTCTGATTTGGATTTTTGCTTAGATGATTGTTTTCTGTTTTGGATGTTGGTTTGGATTTCTGATTTTCTTGTTTGATTTGGATTTCAGATTGGATTTTGATTGGATTTTTTATCTGGTTTTTGGTAAATGGTCGTCAGGTATGGATTATACCTGGCAAAGGGTAAGTCTCTTCGTCCGCATGTGGCGAATTGGCTTATTCATGTCGCTGAGTATGAACTATGCTCAACAAGGGTATGGAGTGACCGGGATTCGGCCTAGGACTTAAGCCCCATATTATCGATTATTGTTTCATGTCGTTGAGTATGGATTACGCTCAACAAGGGTCCGAAGAGACTAGAATTCGGCTTTGGACTTAAGCCATGGCATTGTACAACGTCCAGGGACACTGGACCACGGTCGTCGAGTGTGGATTGTGCTTGGCAAGAACCCGATGAGGTTAGCTCAACGTCCAGGGACAATGGACCACGGTCGTCAGGTGCGGATAGCGCTTGGCAGGAGCCCAGAGAGGTTATGGATTTGGATATTGACCCGGAGAGGTCCTGGATTCGGTTATCGGCTATTGGATAAAGATGGATTTGGACTCGGTTGTTGAGTTCAGATGGATATGGAATTGGCTAAGGCTTTGGTTGTTGGATTTGGAATTGGGCATCGACTCGGAGTAGTCGAGGATGATGTACTCTGACGATATGGTTATGGACTTCAGATATCGAATTTGAAACTATTCAAAACACACCTTCTTATCACAAGGCATGTTTTGGGGGGAAAAATGTTATCCCACTTTTTGGTCAAAGCTGGAATATCAACAGAATTGGCAAGGGATGATGAATATCAGGATTGGAGTTCAATTGGAAATAAGGCTGCAATGGATGTCGTCAAAATTTGGCCGGGCTCCGATCGGGACGGATTCGATTGGAGATGACGATGAGGACTAGGAGAGGCTGTGCTTAAAATTTTAGGTTAATTGGAGTTCGTATGAAGGAGATATGATCAATGCAAGGTAGAAAGAACATGTTGTTCGTATCCATTGGTGCGCAGGGGATGTTTCGTATCGATACATTTCGTATCGATACATTTCGTATCGATAGAAAGATAGTGGTTCGAATCGATACCGTTCGTATCGATCGGCACAGGTTCGACTAGGTGAAGTTCGCATCGATTAGGTTCTGGTTCGACTCGATGACATTCATATCGGTCAGGATGGAAAGAGATGGTTCACGCATGCCCGGCAGTTCGTATCCATGGAGCAGCGTCTCATTCGAATCGATCAGGTGGGAAGGCCAGAAGGATTTCGTCTCGATAGCAGTAGACCTAGATTGGTAAGCAAGCGTGCGGTGGTCTTTTCGTATCGATGCATTTCGCATCGATCGGTTGTTGGCATTTCGTGTCGATACCGTTTGTATCGATCAGAGACAGAGCACAGTGGTGGACTTCGAATCGATATCATTCGTATCGATCAGCATGGACTTGACTCAATGGTTTCGCATCCATCAGGTAAAGCCTTATTCGTATCCATCAGGTAAAGCCTTGTTCGTATCCATCAGGTAAAGCCTTGTTGGTATCCATTAGGTAAGGTCCCGCTCGTATCCATCCCAAGGATGAGGTTCGTATCCATTTTCATGACCACTTCGTATCGGTCCCCCCATGCTCATTTCGTATCGATCAGCGCATATGGAAGCAGTACGAAGTGTACTCCTGGAGTCGATACGAAGAAGGACACGAGTAGATGGATGCGAACGAATGATGTTATGAATATGAACAAGCATGAGGTGCAGATGCGAACAAAGAAGATCCACGAACCAAGGGGATAAGCATTCAAAGCGGCGAAGGACACCCATGTCTCCAGGAAAGAAGCGTTCAGCTCGGCGCACAAGATGGATCGGTCCAAGAAACTCACGTCACAAGCAAGCGCGTGATTCTGATCGAGTCGAATAGGATGGATCCGAACCGGTGGATACGAACGCAACAACACTCACGAAAATGCAATTCGTATCGATCATATCTCCCAAACCGCTGATCCAAATGCAACGAAATTTTCACAGCAACCTGCATACAAGGTAAAGAACAATCCTGCCAAGTTTCATCTCGATTGGATCATTTTTTGATGGATACGAAATGGATTCGTATCGATCGCAGATCGAGTCGAAACTTGGTGGGGTCGGTCGCATGGGCCCACTCATGTGCTAGAAGAAGTCTCCCAAAATTTTAGCTCGGTCTCAGCCTCCAACGCCTATAAATAGCCTCCTGAAGCCTACAGAAATGGGATCTTTTGCCCGCTGAACGCTCAGACTATGCCGGATTCATTTCTAAACTTCAATACTACTATTGTACTAGAAATTCTTCATACATACTGCTGTAATCATCTATAACCAGCAAGGATAATTAATAAAAGGATAAAAATTTGGAGTGGACGTAGGCCTGAGATAGCCGAACCACTATAAAACTTGTGTCTCTATTCATTATTTATGGATTATTGCTTGCTGTTTGCTGTGATCTGTAATTTTTGTTTGGAATATTGTTGATTTATATTCATACTTTGGTGCTTTCATGACATTTGGGGTTTGTGACCAATTTTGGTGCAAACATTTGTATTTTAAGTTGAAGTGTGTTGCGAACGTTTGAAGCAAAATGGTCGCTATAAATGCACTTTGAAATCCCTTATATTTAAAATATGTTAAATCGGTTAAAATGTGAATATATTATGAAAAAATATATTTGGTTGTTCTCTACACATGTTTTGGTGTGTTTTACATAAGGGATTGTTTGGAAAATTGAGGAAATAATAGAACAAACACTACAAGAAAATCAGTATTTAGTTGCACTCATTGGTAGCGTTTGAAATGCAAATGCAACTAATATTATTATAAGATTTTTTGTTAGGTATATTTTATTTTATTGAACGCTACAGAAAATTTACCGCCCGCGCCCGCCAACAGGAAAACAATTGAGTTGCCGCTTCTTCATTTTCACGTTTCCTGTCTTTTTTGCCTCTTCCCT
Organism: Allium cepa; assembly: GCA_030765085.1. Taxonomy (NCBI): domain Eukaryota; kingdom Viridiplantae; phylum Streptophyta; class Magnoliopsida; order Asparagales; family Amaryllidaceae; genus Allium; species Allium cepa. Next base: position 558,183,570 of record CM060941.1, on the reverse strand, counting down.
TCAAAAAAATTCGTCTCGCTACAACGTCTCCTCCAACATTGCACTACTCCTTAGCATTAATTAACTTCTCTCCACTTTGTTGATTCACTCCTCCAATTCCACCATTTACTTGCTAAAGATTTCTGCACAAGCCCTAGATTAGTATCCAGAACAAAATGAGGTCTATCGAAAAAAGGTACATTATCAGACGAACCCTAATGTTTGTCCTATGTTTTAATCGATGCTTCTATAATAATGGATTTACTCCTCCAAGCAATATATTCCTATACTAATTGTTGTTATCTTATCACAAGATTTTGTGATTGGATTTTAGGATAAAAATTAATTATTTGGCTTCGCAAACGTGGGGATTCAGAAACTACTACACCTGAGTTTGCTGTGAATGACCTTGAGGTGAATATCCAAATTATTCACAGTATGCATTATGAAGAAATTGTTGGCTCGTAGAGTTATTAGGATATGGTAGTGAACACCTTGAAAGGTTATATGGTAGAGGCTCTTGTCAACACCATCGATTATTTAGGTTTTGTCTCGTCTAAAGTGAATGGTTTTGTTGATGAAAGAGTGGATGGAGTTCCTAACATAGAGCATCTTGTATTAAACAGGTAACCTTGTTCGCGCTTATCCTAAATGCACCATCACTAAAAAAAATTCCCGAGTATCTTGTATTAAACAGAAAGTTATATCTTTTCGATTAAGGTTACAATAACTAATTTTTGGCTATATTATAGTTTTTTGATCACATTCCTGATTGAATCCTCTTCTCTGGTAAAAAACCAAAGATATTCACCTATGATCTAAACCGTTGGATCTCACAAAAAATAGTGCATGTAGAGAACTCGTTTTGGATCAAAATGGTGCATTTTATCATCGAACTTGATTCGTGTTAATTGTGCAACACCTTTTTAAACCTAGAATCCAAACTTTATGTTCTGATGACCCAGATCATTAGATGACTTCCTTATTTGGGAGTAACCAAAGTAGAGGACCAAATCCAATCACATTATTTGCCACAAACATAGAAGAAAATTTAAAGATTCTAATATCCTTTTTACACAAAAATTGTTACCAGGCCAAGGCTGTGAACTGTGATAAATAACATCACCAACTTCAATTCCAACTTCTTCTCATGTTTCCCTTTGAACCGCTTCTTCTAAACTTTACCCTGGCTAATGCATAACAAGTTTACAAGAGTACTAAATTTATGTTTTTGGTTGGTAACCATAACAAGAGTACAAGATTACAAGGCTGTGAAGAGCTTACACTTGAATATTTGAAGTTTTATTAGGTTCACATATGTACATTCCACTTCTTTATCATTATTGTCTTCATGGTTTCTGTATCATGTTTTTTCCCTCTTTATTTAAGTTAAAAGGAATTCATTTCATCAAAATTTATATAGCTAAAAAAACGAATTACAACTGTTTTTTAAACTTCATATATATTTCAATCCAAAAGTGTACTATAAGTTTAGTTTGGAAGAATACTTCAAATTTTTAGTCTTAAAAATACACTAATAATTCTTTAAATCTGAAGTCATGCCTTTGGCTGTGTAGGCACATCTCTACCATAGTTCATTGCAAACATTGTTGTCAAAAATCCTAAACTTGCCATTTGGCCTTATTTTAAAGGATGTCACTAGTGATGTTGGTAGTTTAATCTATGTTACTATCTGTAATATAAACCTGTTTAAAGCACTGAGACAAAATCATGTATTTATAAGGAAATTAAACTTGATACTGATAAACAGACACTAGTACAAACCCCGTGCCGATGGCATGTGTCAATACTTTATGTTATAAATAGATCATGATTATGTATTGCATGGCTGCAAAGTTTGATTAGTTTTAAAATTATTGTATGTGAACATAAAAACTGTATCTTTTCGGATCAGTCATTGTACAAAAATTAAAAATCTTATTCATGTGTGCACATATATATGTTAGTGCATAGCGCATGCATTGCATAAATTTGAGATTGGTTATTGTTAGTTTTTTCACATGTTTTTTTTCAAATGAGTACTCTATTTTAATATGAATCTGATTCCAACATAATTGGCGATTATCTAACTCACATGAGATTTAAATTAAATATGAAATGCATGTATCTAAAGGGGAAAAAATAACCCATCTATAAAATCCACAATTTTCAATATATATTACATAGTAATAACAGTTTGGTAATATATCTTCTTGTGTCAATTGAGGGTGAATGGATGTGTTGGTTAACTATAGTTGCCAGTAAAGTTATAGAATTTCTTTATTATCTCATCAATTAAAAAAATGACAACAATATATAAATATAACATCCAACTTGCTTTGTTTCTATGCCGGTTATGAATAGATACGTAAAAAAAGTTAACAATACTGAACATGCATGTTAGACTGAGAATTGAGACAGTATATATAAAGATTGTTGAAGAAACAATACTTATAACTTTTTGTAGCACTGGTTCTTACCTTTTAGTATTAGAAATAAATGTATACTTCATTCGGTTACAACAACATTATATATTTGTCAACGACTAATCCGTTTGAGGTGCTGAATGATGGATATTAGAAAGAAAGAAAATCTTAGTGTGTTTTTTAATAAAATTAAATCGAATTTTAGGAAAAAACAAGGATTTCCATATAAAATAATGTTGCAATAAACATGAATCACAAAAAACAATTATGACCTAATAACATGTCGACAATTTTGACAAAAGTTCATTAAATTAGAAATTAGTAAATCAACAATGTAAACAATAAATGATTAAAAAGAATGTAATGATATTGAGTACCCATAATATTTGAATCTTGTTAATCACAAATTTCACGCAGCAGCAACTAACTTAAAAAACAACACATAGTCAGCGCTATTGTATACAACTACTTTTAAGGCATCATATAGATCGTGCAGGAATGAAAATAAAGAGTAAATGCAATCAAATTCATATAAATAGTATCATATAATGTTATGTCAATAGTGTAAAGTAACTGAAGAATAAAGGGAGTAATGCATACCATTTTTCTATGCTTATGAATTATCAATTAGTGGAATTGCATCGATCTGTTGTCTGAAAGTTGTACAAAAAATTGCTAATATAGGTATTTCGGGCAACATGCATGGTTGTAGCAGCAGGCTAGGTGGTGAAGAAGAGAGTTTCCGTGAGAGTAAAAATGGGACATGGTTCTTACTGATTTGAGAAATGGGATGTAACCGAACTGATTTGGAAATGGGATGTAATCAAACTGATTTGAAAGTGGAAAATAAAAAGGATGATTATAAGAGTGGGTAGTTTAGTGGTAGTGGGATGGAAAAGTTAACAACGTCAAATATATTTTTCTAATATATTTTATATTGGTCATAGGATCCTATGGTTCTACATTGCGCTACAAAAGTGTGGAGCGATTTAAAAACGTCGGTAAACACTCTCTTCTTGGTGCAAGTGGAGAAATCTGCGACTTTTAGGGGATCTTACACTATTTTGATGAGCTAATGTAATAATTTTATACATTCTAAAGTTGGCATATTTTCAGTTAGGCTATTACTTATGCCCAGTCAATGTTCTGCTGTAGCTATAGTTTTGCACTTTCATCTATTCATGCATGATCTCCACCTTTTATCTTGATCCATGTTATGTAATGCACACAGGCTGATTCTCATGTAATGTCAATAGTATTTTGGTATTTACCCTTCTGCTTTACTTTAGTGTAAAACTCAGTGGCCATACGTCAATATAAGGATGAGATTAGTTGCATAGGGTCCCATTTAGGTGCCACAGGATTTTTACAGAGATGCATGCATACAAATACATATTGCATACCCATGTATATAATATACAGCTACATATAAACTCATATATGAAGCATATGCTATGGCATTGTCTCACAATTAGTTATTTATGGTCACTCCTAAAGAATATCAACCTGCCATGTATGGCGCTAACCCACCCATCTATCATGATTTACTTGTTATGAAAGTTGTCACACTTTAACATGTGCTCACTTACATATATTGGACTGGGAAGATTATGTGTCCTTTATCGAAAATGTGGCAGTAGCTTAAAATCACACTAAAAACAACTGGTCTTCATATTCTTGATGTTATGAATTAATTGTATGCTGAAAATCAAGTGTTTAGAAATCTTTGTCCATTTGCAAGTATGTGTATTATTGTACCACGACCCAACATAAAAAAATAAAAAATAAAAAAAAGGATCCATGATACATGATCAGCAGGTTGTACAACATTCTACACTATCTAATCTGCCATATATTTTTGCAGCCTTTATGATAATATGTGAGATGATGTCAACTCGTCGGGTCCTAAAGAGGTTCACAAAGTTATTTGAGCCGGGTTATGTATAAAGACGTAACAAGTTCAACCCTCTTTGGAACTCACTTGTACTTCGAGTAAAAAATGGGCAGAAGTATCTTGGTGTGGTATGTTCACTATGAGATACGTAATCTTGAATATTTTCCTAAAATCAGTATAAAAAAAAATATTGTGTATACCTCACATATTCAGGTAACCATGATTGGCACTCATTTCGAAGATAACCATGTGGTACTGGTTTTATAAACCATCTTGCTAGACCGATTGTTCGCTTTGAATGGCGTGAGGATCTTACCTAAGAAGAGGCTGTGAAACTTCTTGAGAAATGCTTGCTTGTGCTTTTGTATCGTAACAGATCAGCAATTAACAAGTTTCAGGTATAACTCTGGCAAATATTTTTTCTTACTCTTTTATCTCATATTTAGAATAAAATAAGTTAGCGATGGAAGTTATCTCAATTTATCTTATGCTATCCCTTGATGATCTTGTACTGACTTGTATATAAAACTCTAATTACTCAAATATTGTCACTTTGTGTATAAAGTGCTATTATGGCAGTCTTCAAACATTTAAGATTGAATTGTGGGGATTAAATATTATGCAGGGACTAAAGCGAACCAAAGACTATTTTTCCTTGAAATTCCATAACAGAGTTTGGTGTTATGGCATAAATTACTGTTTTGATTGTTTAAATTTCAGATTACTTAGATTTCGGAGGGAGTGACAATTTCTCGCCGTACTCGTTGAAACGTATTGGGGTTTCTTTGCATTCCAAAACCCCAGCAAGGGTGCTGAAGGATCATGGTCATACAATGAAGGATCATGGTCATACAATGAAGCTGTCAATCTGCATAAAGATCGCGATTACACAAATTTCTTCATGGAAAAATCACTATCTCAGAATTCCATCATTAAAGGCATTTTAGCTTTTATTAGTTCAGGTATTCATGCTTATCCTTCTACTACTAGGAAGGCATGTTCTTATGTGCATGAATTATTACATGTATCAAGTAAATAAAATAAAATAAAGCATAACAAGTATAGGACTAAATTAAGAAATAAGCTTCTCAACAAAAAATGCTGGACAAAACATCTAAATTAATCAAAACAATGCTGCCTAAAATATGGATGCACATAATTTATTGCCTATCAAACAGTTTACATCCGTATAATTGTTGTAGCCCAGTTTACAAGGATGGTAAATATTTTCTTTTTGATAACCTTGTAATGTTATGTAGTAATTGCATTAGCAAAGCTGATTGAGCGACTGCTAAGATCCTAAGTAGATAAAGACTATTTGCATAGATGCTCTGTCTCTCTACTCAAGGAAACTATTAATTTAAAAGAAGTTCAAGAGGAAGAAAATAATGAAGCTTCAAATGAAGATGGCAATGAAGAAGATGGTGACGATGGAGAAGATGAAGATTGAAGAGTCTGACTATGATGAGGTAAGCAAGTCTTTGTATTTTTATTGGCATAAAAATCCCTTTAACAGTTTTGAATGCCTTTCTCTCAATCAACGTTGCGTTTTTTATGATTTTTAAAAAATTTCTACATCTATAAAAAAGGATTAATTATCATAAATACTAGGATTCAGAGTATGAGGAACTTGAAGAAACAGAAGAGTTCTTAGAAAGATATGCAAAAGCTGCAGCTGAAGTGGAAGATGATCTTGTTGAAGAAGGAGATTCAGAAAATGAAACACATACAATTGATTTAGGTAAAACTTTACCCTTGGATGCAACTCAGTCATAATATTTACAACTTGATTTAATTGTTATATATGTTGTCGTATTTTGTTAGTACCATTTGTGGAAACTTGTCTGTGAATGCTTGTAGTATGTGATTTATTTTGTTGAAAAACTACTATCGAATTGATTATGGATATTATATTTGATTGTGAGATTAGCATGTTTTTGCAATTATTTGAATATGATGATCATATGATTGATTGTTTGTATATGCTAATTATGTGATTTAATTGTTTGTTTGAATATATGAAAATTATGCGATTGATCGTTCGTTTTAATATGAATAGTATATAAGCGATTGCTGGAAATGGTATAAACCATCAACCGTAAATAGTAGCATTTAAAATATGCTACCAAACAACCAATAACTTTTAGTAGCGTTTCAGAAATGCTACAGAAACAAATGTAAACTAGTATAAAAATTATACAGTTGCATTTTAAAAACGCTACTGAAAATCAAAAAAAGCATATAAACAAAAAATGCAACCAAAAAATGAAGACTTATGGTAGCGTTTTTTTAACCCTACAGAAAAAACCTATAGCTGCATTTAAAAGTGACTTTTGGTAGCGTTTTTTAAATCCTACAAAAAATACCTATAGTTGCATGACTTTTGGTAGCGTTTACTACAATGCAACAAAATGTTTTAGACTTTTAGTTGCATGTCGTATAGCAGCGTTCTCTAAAACGCTACCATAAGTTATGGTAGCGTTTTTTCAACGCTACCAAAAGTCTTTTATGGTGTAGTGAAAGTTGTAAATGGTTGAAGCAAAAAAGTCACTATGGATGTATTTTGAAATCGCTTTGTTTTCAATAATTTTTAAGTCAATATTGGAAGACATCCTTAGAATTTTATTTTCGTTTGATTAAGCATAATATAAATATTTAATAATGTAAAAATGTTAAGATATAAAAGGTTGAAAGCTAGTCAAACAAAGTTGTAAAAGTTAATAGCGAAATATTCTCTATATCGACACTTTAAATACCTTATTTTTAACAATTAACATTTATTTTTGTGAAGACATCCTTGTGGGTTTCTTTACCACTTTAGCAAGTAAACTATTTTTTGTTCTTACTATAAAATTATTTGATTTTAAATCATTCAATAATTAGTTGAAACAAGTGGGAAAAGTTATGGCGAAAAGGTCGCTATATGAGCACTTTGGAAAAATACCTTACTTTTGGGGATTTTCATAAAATAATTAAAAGATATCCTTAGGTGTTTCACTTGATGGTTTTTAAGTACCCTAAGTATACTAACTACGTAAAAAAAATAGGATCAAAAATCAATTGTTTATGTGTTGAAAAGTAGCTTTACTGTTGTAGCAAAATCGTGTTAAAACAAGCCTAGAACTTTAGATAGCATTTCTGAAATTGTGTCTTTGCTTCTGAAACACTTTTTAGCCACTGCGAATTTTTTTTAGCATTTCCTAAAATGCTCACTTTTGGATCAAACTTTAGATTGTGTAAAAATCATAATTAAATTAAGTATTTTTTATCTGATCTTTTTTGGTTTGTTTTCTAACTTATATTAATGTATGTTAAAATAAGTTTCATATTTAAATATATTTTTAATGATTAATTTTGAATTTTTAAAGTAAGAGGTTTTTAATTTAAAACATGTTTATTTTAAGTTTTTCCATTTGTTTCAAAATTTGTTATTTTTACTTAATATTCTATAAAGATAATTATAATATATTTTTAAGTAGTTTACAAGTGTTTTAACATAATTATAAGTATTTAAAAGTGTGTATATATGTAAGTTTTAAAAAGTAAGTTAAGCATTTTATAAAAGTAGTAAAGAAAGTTTGGATTTTTAATAACTATATTAAAATAAATTACTTTGAGAATTTAATTAAAAGTGCATTACCTTAATTAATAAGTTTGGATATGCTTTAATCTTTTAAATTAATGTCTTAAAGTTAATAATAACTGTAAATATGATTTTGGATTACAGTAAATGATGTTTTAGTAACATTTGTTTTTAACTTTTGTTATTAAATATACTTAGGAATATAATTAGATATTTAATAATAAATATTTTAATAAAAACTAGAAGTAAATGGTTTTTGGTTGTTGTAAAAAATGTATAACATTTTTTGTAATGCTTATTTATTATACTTAAAATCATAATTAGTACTTTAATAATGAATACTTTAACCCATAAAAATAATTACAAATGAAATGGTTTTGGGTTTGCCGTGAGTTGTTTTAGTAACAATTGTTTTTAACCCTTAAAAATATACTTAGATCTTTAGTAATGGATATTATAAAGATAATAACAAGTATGGAGTGTTTTTAAAAAAGATGGAAAAGTAAAAGTTTAACTTAGGAAAGAGAAGGCGTTTATTATAATAATGTTTAAGTAAATTTGTTTTTAACCTCTTTGATTGTATTTAAAGTGAGTAAACCCTATTAATGATTTGTGAATATATTATACCATTTGAGATAAGTATATGAATATTTTTAAAGTATAGAAAAGAGTATAAATGAATAGTAAAATACTTGAATAGTAAAATACGTGAATAGTAAAATACATGAATAATAAAACAATAGAATACAAGTATGTATCTTTTATAAAGGGAAATTAAATCTATATACAAGTTTAAATTAGTTAACTTTTAATTAAAAAGAAGTTTAATTAAATACATAAAGGAGTTTAATTAATAAAGGATTAATTAACTAAAAATGTGATTAAAAGTCGTTTATGTGACTTGATCATACTTTGTGTGATCACTTGTGTAAGGAAAATATTTAATCGTGTGCTTGGCACCAAAAGCCGACGTTGTAGACTTGATTCTATTTGTGAGAGTTAGGAATGATAATTCGAGTAGGATGTAGAAGCAACAATGCTCTAACCTACCGGACTTCACTCTTAACCGAGAGATAGTAAGAGTTGAAAAGGTCGAAAATGTGATACGTGTACGATACTTGATTTCCATATGCGATCGTTTCATTGTTGTTGAACTCGACTGAATTAACTTAGGATAATATAGAAGAAACATAGGAATTATACAGTATGGTTATTCAGTCTACGATGATATGTCCTACGTATAAAATCATCTTGTTCTTCTAGGGCAAGAGGTATGGAAATCCTTTCGGATAGGAGATGACCTCCACCTTTATCATTGTTTGTTTATCTCTAAAAAAACCGAAGTTAAATTAACTGAAAATTCGTAAATTCAGCCTTGAAGAGACTGGGATCGATAAGTGTTCTACATATCGAAATCCACTTCGAGACGGAGATACATATTCTATCTCTTAGAAGTGGATCTGCTTGATATGTTGGGATCTATTTTGAGATTCGAGATTTGTTCGGGATGCTCGAATTCATGTAGAGGTTCATGATCCGTTCGAGTGATGGCTCGTGTGTTGAGATGCTAAACTTGACTTCACCATAGGTATATGACCAAAGACAGAGTAGGCTGCACAATCTCGGTTTTAGCTAACCCATATGGGCATGTTAACTCCAAAAATAGAGATGCTTTCAATTGTTGGGGCCCAAGGGGCCGTTGATACTTGTTTCCATGTGGTTCACGTGTTAAGACCAGTTTTGTTTACCTTATGGTATATTTTATCTAAATATATACGACACCTGAAAGGTATTTTCTGATCCTTGTCATGAAGATTGCATCCTTATGGGTGAGGTCTTTGTAGAAAATCCATATGCGAACATACCTTAGCTGTTCTAATTGCACTTCGATATTGTTATGTCATGAGATGCAAGCGGCATCACTAGTTTCTGATTTATATTCTTCACCCTAGACATTATCTATTATATTACATTTATGTACTTAATTAGATGGTGGTTATTTTGATGGGATAACCATTATGGCGTTCCGTGCAATTTATAAAGTAGTATTATATGTTGGCCACATATTTCTTGAGTTTCTCATATCAAACGTATGTCAGACTAGTAGTTTTATATTTCTTATTTACATGGGTGCGCTTTCAAGTAGTTTGAGAAAGGAAGGGTTTTGTTGATGTTGATTGAGCTCTTGGAGAGGAGTTGGATGCTTTACCTATCATAATATTTATTTCTATTGCATTACATTATGTATATATTTCAGCATTTGTAAGAACAAACTGTTATAACTATCCATGTGACGATAGTACTTTGATTACTAACTCTGAAATGCTATATTAGAGTAGCTCTATGTACTATCATTTAGTATTATATGTTGTCATTCCACATGTGAGATTATGACATTTTTATTCTCCTCTTTCTTGTTCCTTTTCTTTTCTTTGTTTTCTTTTGCCCTAACGTTTGTCTTTCTGACACTTGAATGTTTAACACGTGAATACCGTGGATATATTAGTATCGATATTAAAGGGTCGAAAAGACCTTATCGTTACTACGTGGTACCAGAGAATAAATATTAATTTGAGTACCTTGGCATTGGTTGGGTATAACTCATTAGGAGATAGGGTATTGATTGCCCTAGCATGAGTTAAGTGTATTATATATATGCGTGTGTGTACATAAAAGGGCGTGTGTGTATTTGATATGTATTAGTAATATATAAGTATAGGTTGATAGTGTTTTTGATTTATGTTGGGATCAACGACGTAAATTATTTATCCCTTATTAGCTTAATCATGCCCAGCCAGTTTATAAGCACTGATTATTGTTTGTTGTTATTTTGCGTTTAACCAGTTTGAAAGTAATTTACATTTTTACTAAATAGGTCGGGTAGATAATAATTGTAGGAATATTGAAATGAAAATTTTATGCATTAAGTTTCATTGTTTTGACTATAAAGCATTCATAGATAATGTTGGGTTAAAATTTAACTTTAATATAAGATATTTATTATAATTTAAAAGAAAGATAAGATATTGTTATCCATAAAATTCGACATCGAAAATGATGCAATAAGTAATGCAGCCCTAAAGGAATTGATACCACTAAGCTTTTCGCGCTCCATCACTTTGCCAGACCTCTTCGCCCTCAATGGCTAACGACGAGAAAAATGGTGACAAAGAAGTGTTGAAGTGGCTCGTCGATATTATATAAGTATGACCTACTTTTTAATAAGCACTTCAGAAGTATTGCCTTGCCGCACTTCATGGCTCTTTGAAGAAGTTGTCACCTTGCCCTTCATTGACGTGTCTCATCAGCATTGGAAAGACATTGCATATAACGACCCAAAATTTTCGATCCCTAAAATTCCAGATAGTTGAAAAAGAAGAAAGAGATAGAAGAAGAAGAAGAAATAGAAAATACAAACATCTTACATTCACAGCGGATCAAAATATAATATCAAATAATAACAATTTATAAAAGAATACTATATCTGTCTATTACATCTTTAATACATTAGAGTTACATATATATACAGACACTGGATATACACAATCATCATGTCTCAGATATACAACAATATAATATAGCTAAAACACTCCAATTCTTGCCATCCAGCTCGCCTCCTAAGCTCCAGAACGTCCTTACCGGAAAATCTGTAATACTCAAACCGACCCGAGCTTTACATCAAAGTAATACCCGGGTCCGGCTGGAAACCAACGTGAGTAAACCCATCTAACAAGGAATACAAAGCATATAACTTATATAAAACCCGGGGTGACTGTATCAATTTCTAAAGTCACAATTTATTATAGATATCACTTATTTCACACATCCATTTTCTAAGTACCCAGATTTAGATTTAAATAGTCTAATTCATTTAAATCACTTCATTCCAGCCCATAGATTTCACATATCAATCTATAAAATTCGAAGTGGTTTCGGGTATTTTTTTTCTAATACCCGAGCCCGGCCTCTTCGAGTCTCATGTCATCCTAACCCACGTTATCTACTCATTCAAGGCATCCAATAACATTCAATCATCCATAAGCAAACTTGATCATATCCAAAATTAATTTCATTAATTCTGACTGAATTACCAACCTCAATCACTTTGATTTCTTCATTTAACATTAATTAATTTCAAATCAATTAATTCATCCCTTAATTATCCATCTTAATTAATCACCCTGGATTAATTATCCTTCAATTACATTCAAGTAATTATCTTTAATTAATTACGCAAATTAATTATTCTTAACCAAAAATAGTAATTAATCCTAATTAATCAACCTTTAATTACATCATTATTTATATAAATTAATGATTTCTATTTACATTTTAATTTATCCTAATCTAATTTAATTACATTAAGTAATTAATCATTAATTAAACCATAAATATTAATCACCCTTGATTAATCTCAACCAGTTATTAACTACCTTTTGTTTTCTTCATTAAATAAATTAATTACCCATTTTATAAAAGAAGTTTAAAAGGATTTAAAACCAAATTCATTTTCAAATTCAAATCAATTTAAAGATGCACTTTAACATTCAAGTTGTTAAAACAATTTAAATTTAAAAACTTTATTTGTTTAAAAACTGAAATTTACTAACTTGAATCCCAGATTTCATTGTTGATTTCAAACTTGTTTTAAATCTCTACTTTACAATTTAACTTCAGTTTTTAAAAAAAAATCACTTTTATATCTTTCCAATTCATTTTTATTTTTATTCTATAATTATTTCACTTTCAAATTTTACTCTTATATTTCTTTTCAAAAAATCCAATTATATATATATATATATATATATATATATATATTGATGACTCAGTATACCGAAATATTCAAGCAAATCACAACATTCAATTTTCCAATTATCAGTAATATTCATCACAGAATATCAATCACTCCAATATATACTATATACTACTATATATAATATAGCACATCAAAACAATTCAATCATTCAACCAATTATTTAAATGTAACTATTTAAATCTAAATAACTCAGATGAGTGAGATTAACTCACCTTTGATTTTTTGCAATCCATTACAAACCAGCTTGTTTCCATCAAGATTCGGACCTTGTATAAATATTATATAAATTAATTAACACTTGAATTTCAAATCAAACAATTTATTATCATTCACTTATTTAATTTAACTTATAATTTGACTTAAATTCTTAAACTAAAAATTACCTTAAACATATATTTTTAGTCCAAACACTAAATAAGTTAATTGAAACAGTTTAACCACCGCATCCATCATTTTTCATTTAAATCCTTATATTTTTCAAAATCTATAGTAACTTCTGTTACCTAAATATGTATATACATTATATAAATTCATATAAACTCTATAACATTTAAAATCCTATATTTTTCTTCCTTGTCCACATCTATATTTCTGTTTAAACCTTATAAAAAAAACTGTTTGGAAATCAAAACTTTAAACTCACTATTTTCAAAATCTACCTTACTGTATATACATAAACTTAAAGTCTTAGGAGAACAAACTGTTCTATAAACTTAGTGTTGCATTCACATCCTGTTTTAACCCTTATATTTCTATATATTTTTTTATAATTATGCGATAAAAATTTAGGTAAAAGATTACCTCAGAAACCCTCACAAAAATTACCAACAGAACACTCACGACCCCCTTTTCACTGCCGCCTGTTTTCGCCACATCGCAACCTAAACAGCATCGCCACCTTCATCGATCGAAGCCCTCGACCCCTCAACCCAGTTGCGGGATGCTCCAAGCACCACGAACGAATAAGACACCCCATCATCAAGCTCAGGCGAGCCGCCGCTTCCAAAATCCTAGTTCCCAATCGACCGCCTCCTCGAGACTCCACGTGCCTCCCCTTGCCTTGCTACACAAGAGCCACCGCCACCCAAACAGCACGTCTCACCTAGAACCACTTCGTGCCCCCTTCCTCATCGCGGTGCTCACCTTCGGGTTGACTCTCGCCACTGCTTTGAATTTTTTTTAGGAACGAGATGATTTCGATTCGATATTGGGAAGGGGAGAATCGAATAAAAGGAGGGAGAGAAGGAAACACTCAGCCACAGATCCATTGAGATTTGGTTTTGGAAGAAAATAAGAAGATCGACCATTGATTTACAAAGCAGTATTTTATATTTTTTTCTCTGAATCTTTGAATGAAAGGCTCCGTTTGAGAAATGAGAGAAGGGACGTGATTAGAAAGAAAGGTGGTGTGCAGGAGAAGGTTAGCTACAGTGGTTTTGAATTGAAAGGAAAAAGTGATGAAGTGAAATAATTTCAACTGAATGTGACCAGGATATATATATATATATATATATATATATATATATAATTTCGATTTAATTTTCAGCGCGTTTACTTATCGTACGGCCAAACAATCACTCCATACACTACGAAAATTGAAATCCGATAATAATATTATATTGCGAATCCAATGGAACTGGTTTCGTCGAATTCCGAGACTGTGTCTCGGAAGGCTATTTTTAAATATCGCTTTAAACGATAAAATTTCAAAACTTAACAAAACACTTCTGAATCAATTTTTAACACTTTTACTATCATCAGTATTATCAATATAAATTGTACAACCCTTCAAATTATTTTTAACAGGCTAAAAACTCCAGATTCAACATTTTACCCAACTCAAATTATTAAATTCAATAAATTTAATCGCTAAATTCAACTGATATTTGAAATCCAAATTAAACTATCTTGCAAATATTTAAAATTAATTAAATATTTCAATTTCAAATGCCTAAAAATTTTGGGTCGTCACTGTGACGGCTCGGAATTTTTGGATGTTTGAAATCGGAATATTTAACTGATTTTAAATATTTAAATGTTAATTTTAACTTGAATTCAAATATCACCATTTATTTGATAATTAAAATTTTGAATTAAATAATTTGAAGTCGGGTAAAATGTTGAATCTGGATTTTTAAGCCTGTTAAAAATAATTTGAAGGCTTGTAAAATTTATATTGATAGGAGGGGATAATAAAAGTTTTAAATTCGAATTTAACACTGATTTGTTCAGTTTTGAAATTTTATCGTTTAAATTGAATTTAAAAATAGCCTTTCGAGGCACATTCTCAGAATTCGACGAAACTAGTTCCATTGAATTCGTAATAGTTAGTTATTATCGGATTTAAAATTTCGTAGCATTTGGAGTTAGCGTTTGTTCGTACGGGTGAGAAACGCGTTGAAATTAAAATCGAAAATTTAATATTTAAACACGATTCAAAAAGCTATCTTCCATATGCGATCAAATTAGCTTCCGAAACACACTCCTTTGTGTTCGGAATGCGGGCAAAACCTTATAAACGCCTGGCGGCACGTGAGATTTGGGGTTCGTTTGAAAAAGTTTGTAAAATTGAGAATATTAATTAAATATTATATATATATATATATATATATATATACACACACAAGTTAAGAGGCCAAAATCCTCGTTTTTCCTCAGCCGCCACAAATACTTTAATGGCCGAAACTTCACTCGTTTCTCCTCAAATTTTGGTTCAATCCAAATGTTTTTACACAAATCTTTCAACATGAATGTCGTAGAGGGCTTTGAGATCTACGAAATGGACGTTTGTGATCGCGAATAGCGTAGTAGATCGCCTGATTTCTGGCTGCAAATACTCAGGGCTTGAGTGCGTTTTCTGGAGCAACGACGAGGCCGAGCTTGGCCGCGCTCTGGTCGTGGGTGCGTGGCGACATGCCATTCGATGTGGAGGCATTATATCGTCGTGTAGTCAAGGGGATGGTGAGCGGCGCCAAACCCTAGTGGATGGCTATGGGTTCATTTGCCTGGTATCAACCTGGAGACGTGCGTGTTGTAGAAGAAGGTTGGGCCTGATTTCATTTCGGTTTAAAAAAGAGAAAAAGGAAAAAAGAAAGGGGTTTATTTATATTAATATATATTCAAATGTTTAACAAGTCATATCTTAACCATACGAGGTCGGAATCGGATGAAACAGGAAGCGCCGGAACCGCCGTGTCGCAATCTACGCTGCAGTGCAGATCTAGAGACATTTGGTGCTAGTGGAAATTTTAGAATAAATCGAACGGGTTCGATTTATTTTAAAATTTGAAACGCCGATGCAAGATGAGTTTATCTCACTCACATCTGGATGCCGGTTAATTTAAATATCTAATACTTAAATGAGCGATTGATTGTTTGAATGTGATAATTATTATCAGATTTGATCGATATTTATTATCGTGCTAACATCTATGGATGCAGGGAAGCAGGTAGGAGGGATCCAACTGGATTCCTCACAAATAGGATTATATTTATAAACTGTGATATATTTCATTGATATCCCGTGATAGAGTGATTTAAAATTTTGTTATGCTGTGTTATGGTAGGATAATATAATTTGGTATAATGATTAATTAGATTAATTAATTAAAGATAATCAATTTATGGAATTGTTTAAGTATAATGACTTAATGAATGTAATTAAGGGATTAATTACTCAATGTAGTTAATTAAATAATGTGATTGATCAAGTTAATTAATTGGTTTAATTAACATAATCACATGATGGTTTGTTAAGGTATGATTACTGAATGTAATTTGTAGTAGTAATTACTGTGTAAATTAATTAATGGATATTTAATGGATGTTAATTTAATTGGAATGGTAATTTTAATGGAAATGATTTGGGATCAATTACCTTGTGTAATTAATAAGTAGGGTATTACTTAGTGGACATAATTAACAATTAATTACTTAGTGTAATTAATTTAAGAATTGATTAACAAAGTTATTGATGATAATTTTGTAATGTAATTAATTAATGGTAACTAATTACTAATGTGATTAATCAAGGCTGATTAATGAATAATTAATTTAAGATTTATTATTAACTATAATTAATAATTAATTGAAGAAGTAATTAAGGATCATTAATTAATGTAATAAATGAGAGTAATTAAAGGTTAATTACTGTTAATGGTTAAGGATAGTTAATTTGTGAAATTAATTGAAGGATAATTACTCTATGTAATCGAAGATAATTAATCTAGGTGATTAATTAAGATGGATATTTGAAGAATGATTGATTAATTAAAGGGTTGTAATTAATTAATGGTTGATTAAGCAAAGTTAGGTGATTTATTCTTAAGTAATTGATTTAATTTAAGTTAACTAAATTAATTAAAATAGGAATTAACAACGATTACTTATGAATGATTGTTTGAATAAAATATCTGAATTGGATGATAGCTATTGGATGATATGTTGTGTTATTCTGTGAGATGTAATGTTTTGTGATATGATATGTTTCGGTGGACATTTAAAATGTGGTCATTAATGATGATGAATTTCTGTGTAAAAAGTGACATCTTGTATTTGAAATTGAACAGTGGCTCACTTAAACAACTTGGCTAAGATGGTATTAAATTCGCAGAGACCGGGGTCGGGTATTAGTAAATACCGGAAACCACTTCGATTCTTTATAGATTGATATGTGAAATCAATAGGCTCGAATGGAATGATTTTAGTGAATTAGACCATTAAATCTAAGTTTTTGGTACTTAGATATTGATGTGTGAAATTAGTGATGTCTATACCAAATCGTGAATTTGGAAATTGACACGAGTTACCCCGGGTTTTAAATAAGTTCTATGCATTGGAATTTCATGTGGATGAGTTTACTCATGCTGGTTACAAGCTTGACCCAGGTGTTACTTTGATGTAATTCTTGGGTCAGACCGAGTATTACAGATTTTCAGGTAAGGACGTTCAGGAGCTCAGGAGGCGAGCTGGATGGCAAGAACGTATGAAGTGTTTCCGCTGTATTATATTTTTGTATATCTGAGACATGATGATTGTGTATATCCAGTGTCTGTATATATGTGTACCTCTGATGTATTATAAATGTATTTGACAGATACAGAATTCTTTTGTAAATTGTTATTATTTGTTATTATATTTTATTCACTGCGAATGTGAGATGTTGGTGTTTCTGTTCTTCTTATTCTTCTATCTCTTTCTTCTTTTTCCTAACTATCTGGAATTTTCGGGATCGAAAATTCCGGGTCGTTGCAGTTGCTATCAGAGCTGAAAGGTTAGGCGAGAACCTTGGCTTTGGTGGGGATTACTCATTAAATAGAGTTCGTAGTGCTCTAGAATGAGTTGAGTGTGTGTGTGTGTGTGTCTATATATATGAGCGCGTACTCGTTATTTCCTTATATAAAGGTTTTAAATGATTTTATATAAGAATATATTTTGATATATAAAATAATATTTCTTTCTAATTAATATTAAGGTAATGGGTTGTTATATTATTTGAAAATTTTAATAATGAGAATTAAGTGGTAATAGAAATATAACCAAATTAAAATTAAATGAAGATATGTTTGAAATGGGTTCAGAATTAAATGGTTTAAAGAGATAAGTTGATTTGATTTAAAGGATTAAATCAACATTTAAATTTTAACTCGAATTTATATAATTTGATATGGTTTAAAATTGAGATTGAAATTGAATTAGTTCAAAATTGAATTCGATTTGAATTAATTGGATTTGTGATTGAAGATGTATAAGTTTAAAAACTTAAATGGAAAATTTGAATTGGATTGAATTAAAATGATTTGAAATTGAAGTGGGTTCAATAGATATTAGTCCAAATTGATTGGACTAATTTGAAATTGTAAGTAAAATTAAGTAGGTTTAAAATCAAATGGAATTTGATTTGAATTTGGAAAGAAATCAAGATTGATTCAACTTGAATTGGGGTTAAATCAATTTCAATGGAAATTGAAGTTATTCAAATTGGAATTGGGTCAATTTAAATGGAAGTGGAAATTTAAATTCAATTGATGGGGAAGTAAACAGTTTTGACTTTGGACTATTTTCAATATAAATTGTTTTAATATAAACTTATTTTTCCAAGCTATTTAATATATATAACCTTTCTTTTTAAAGCCAAATTATTTTATATTTATTTTACAATTATTTTTGGAACTATTTAACAATTTTTCAACTATTTTATAAACTAATTACTATTTTTCAACTATTTTACAAATTAATTACTGTTTTGCAATTATTTAAAATTTTTATAACTATTTGACTATTTTCCTACTATTTTATAATTACTTAACTGTTTTATAGCTATGTTACAAACTAATCATTATTTTTCAATGACTTATCTATTTTAAACTTTTCAAGCTATTTACTAAATATAAGCTGGTCGGAGTTCAAACTGTTATTGATTAAATACCCAACCGAGGTAAGAATTGAAGTGAGAATCCAAATGAGGATTAAGGCAATTGTGATTATGTGGATAGAAATAAAAGGAAATATGAATAGAAAGAGTAATTGATTTAGTTAATAATAAATGAAAATAAATATGTAGGATGTACGTATATTATTCTATTCACATAGTGATTTGATCCAGATTCGAGCATAGAATTTTGAGATAGTTAATCGATCTGAGTTGGGACTTTTACTCAATTTTCGAGGACGAACCTGGATATGAATTATTGATTGGTTCTGGATATTCTTTATCATAGTTAGGCTATGCAAGGAGAATGATGGTTTCTGATCGAGAAACCAGATCTGAGTCCGCACTAGGAAGTCGGGTAGACGATACTAGTTCGGAAGTGAAATTGTGTGATCGAGTGAGCGATCAGATTGGTATAGCGTACGGGTGATAAGTGTACATTGTACGTATTTGAATGAAATTGATATTGAAAATTTGTGAATGAGAAATGTGAAATGATTTCTTTTGAAATGAAAGTATATTTTGTGAAATATACAATGGATAAAAGTGGAAATTGGATATTTCTATGGTAAAAATTTACTTTATGGGAGTAAGTAAAATGGTAAGTGACTTTATAGAGTAATCAAATTTTAATATTTGATTTTGAATAAACAAAGTTGTATATCTTTGTTATATAAGATAAATCTACCCTTGTTGAATCTATTGCCGGAAGAAAAGGATTTTGAAGGTGTTTGAAGTAAAAAAGGAGTTTTATACAAGTTTGAAATGATTCAAGGTTTTTTTAAAAAAAATATATGTATCTATGTATGTATATATATATATATATATATTTATATATATATATATATAAAGGATCTTATGAGGATTTTGGAAAAAGGTTTTGAGAACCTTTGGATTTGGAAAGGCTTTTGATTTTTGGGTAAAATCAATATTGGAATTTGAAAAGCCTAGTTTGAGAATTATCGATTTTGAGATAAACGATTTTGAGAATAGGAGATTTATATGAGATTCATACTAGGTGTATGATTTGGAAGATACTATATGTGTATGGTATAAAGTGATTTGAGATGAGCTCTGGGGAAAAAGGCGCTCCCTTGAAATGAACTTCTCAAGAGTGTCACAGGGTGGTACTGCCTTAAACCCTAAGGGGGGTTCTAAAGTTGATCCTGTGAGGAGTCCAGACAAAACTAGTTCCTGAGGATTATGAGTAGTGTGTAGCAAAAGTCAAGGGCTCTGACGTCTACAGAGGCATTTGGGTTATGCTGTGACGATAGTGTAACTCGATGTCACTACGATCTACTATAGACCATAGCGAAAGTCGTGTGTGCCGCTGAGAGCCAACACTCTACGTTTTATTTTTTATCGGTAGACTGCGACCTATGGTAACATAGGGAAAGTCGTGTGTGCCATTGAGAGCCAACAATCTGCGTTTGATTTTACATCGGTAGACTGCGACCTATGTGGGAGTGGAGAAGTTTCATTTTTGACAGCGAAAATCGAGGGCGCTGATGCCTACAGCTACATGGACTTTTGCTGCGATGGCAACGTTACCCTGGAATGTAACTGCGATCTGTTGTGGGTTCCATGGTGTAATCGAGGGACACGGAGTGCCTACAGTTACATGGACTTTTGCTGCGATGGCAACGTAACCCAGGATGTAACTACGATCATGGATGGGGGTGATGATTTCCAAGGCATTCTCACCAAAGATATTTCCTCTATTTTCAAAAACAGTTTTCTATATTTTCAATAAAATTATTTTCCTAAGTATTTTCACTGGATGTTGAAACGGGTTTACCAAGTACTTATAGATTTTCAGTCCTACGCATGATCAACGTATGACTGAATTTCTATGAGAAAAAGGATGGACTGATTGAGACATCGAGTTATAAGAAGTATTTTTATAAAAAGTTATTTTAATAGTATGATGTGAATTTAAAACCATTTCTAAAATTTTAAAATAAAAGTGTTGGAATTTTGGAAAATGAAAGAAAATCCAAATGGGAATTATAAAAAAATTTGAACTCAGGAAAATTTAATGAAGTGATTTTTCTAATAAAATCGAATATGGATTTAAAAGTTAGAAGTAAGCTAATTAGCTAAATAAATTATTTGATAGAGTATATTAATAAAATTTAACTCGGTTAAATAAAATGGATTATAAGTTAATAATGAATTTGGAAATGAACTCGAATTATAAATAGAATTCGACTTGGATTTGATAATGAATTAAAATAAGTGGAGACGTTGTAAAAAAATAAAAATGAAATTGGATTATAATAGAAATGATTTGAGTTACAAATAAATCCAATTCAAGTCTAAATGAGTTAAATATAAACTTGGATATTGTTTTGACAAACTGAGAATGAGATTAAAATTAACATGGATAAAGAATGGGGTAATTGAATTTGATGAGAATCAAATTAAATAAAAGTGAGCTTAAGTTATGAAGTTGAAATAGCCTGAAGGAAGTAATTAACTTAAGTTTAAAATTTATGGAAGCTTGGCTTCGAATAAGGGTGAAAGCCTATTAAATAAAAGATTGGGTTGAATTAATCTGGGAATGGTTAGTAGTACACAAGCATGGAATGTGTCAAGCTAAATAAAATGGTTGTGAATAAATTAAAATGGAATTTAATTAAATAAAATTGAGTCGGAATCAATTTAAATTGGTTATAAAACTTAAGTAATTATTTATTCACATGGATATCATCAAATTGCATAGAATGAATTGTCGTTTGACGTAAACGAAGGTAATTAAATTTCTATGAGTTGATAAAGATTAAATAAATTGATTTTAAGATCAATTGAAGTGAATATGAGTTTGTTTTGCTTGAAAATGAATTGAATGTAAGCAATTGTGTTGTAAACCATTTAAATTGAATGAAGTTGTATACGAATTGGTTGTAAACAATTAAAATTAATGTCGGAACCTTATAAGTTGCTTATAAATATTGTTTAACCAACATTGCTTATAGAAACTCGTATGTTTACTAGTTAAATATGTAAAAATGTTGTTAAGTTACATGATATTGGCACTTACATATTTAAATTCAGTAAGTACAGGTACCGGGAAGCCGTTTGGCTGGATTTGGACGCGATAATTGCTAAAATAATAAGCCGCTTGCTTAGAAATGCTAAATAGAGGTATGCATTCACAATAAAAATAGGAAATATAAACTGTTTTTGTTTTTCCGACCGTGTGGGTCGATGTATGTATATTTATATCTCTTGTCAAATTGCAAAAGCTCCTCCATACAAAGGAGACTCTGCCAAATAAATTCGAAAATTTTGGGAGTTAGAAAATTTTTGGAAAATTTTGGAAAATTTTTGTTAGCGACAAAACGATTTCAAATTTGAAATTGAAACTAATTTAAAATAATGATATGAATCAGTTATAAATGGAAGATAAAAATAAATATTCAGAGTTGAAGATAAATTGAATTCATATGGAAATGGGAAAACTAATTTGAATAGAAGTAGATATGAAAACTTCTGTAAGAAAATGTATAAAATAATTTTAAAAGCTATGATTGGATGTTATTGCTAAGTAGGATATGCAGGTATTATAAAGGGAAAGGAAAATTGGTATTGATTTCAGAAGATAAATTTGAATTGCTCGACGAAAAGGTATGTATTTAAATTTCTGTATGAAATTTGATTAGGTTTTGATCTAGCCACTTGGCTTTTGTTTTCTTTTGGAATTTGAGAGCCCGTAGAGGCATTTTGTAGTTTTACCGAGCTAGCCGTGCAAAGGAGACGCTGGCGTAATTTTTCAGAAATTTAGGGAGTTAGAAAAATTTTGAGAAAATTTTGATAATTCAAAATTTGGTTTTAGATTCAAATTTGAATTGTTAAGTAAATAATATTATTGGGACTTATGCATAAGTTCGGAAAGCTAGAAAAAGGGTTAGTGTGTCTCTAATAAAAAGATTATCTTGAGAATTGTTTGAAATTGTTTGGTATTGGGAAAAAGTAAATGGGTATCGGCCCATTCTTCTTAACCAGCAATTTCGGGGACGAAATTCTTTTAAGGGTGGAGGAATGTGATGGCCTGGAATTTTTGAATGTTTGAAATCGGAATATTTAATTGATTTAAATTATTTAAAAGTTAATTTTTAACTTGAATTCAAATATCACCATTTATTTGATAACTAATATTCTGAATTAAATAATTTGAAGTTGGGTAAAATGTTGAATCTGGAGTTTTAAGCCTGTTAAAAATAATTTGAAGGCTTGTAAAATTTATATCGGTAGTGGGGAGGATAATAAAACTTTTAAATTTGAATTTAACACTGATTTGTTTAGTTTTGAAATTTTATCGTTTAAATTGAATTTAAAATAGCCTTCCGAGGCACAGTCTCGGAATTTAACGAAACCAGTTCCATTGGATCCGTAATAGTTAGTTATTATCGGATTTCAAATTTCGTAGTATTTGGAGTTACAGTTTGTTCGTACGGGTGAGAAACGCATTGAAATAATAATCGAAAATTTAATATTTAAACTCGATTCAAAAAGATATCTTCCACATACGATCAAATTAGCTTCCGAAACAAGTTCCATTGTGTTCGGAATGCGGATAAAACCTTATAAACGTATGGCGGCACGTGGGATTTGGGATTCGTTTGAAAAAGTTTGTAAAATTGAGAATACTAATAAAATATTGTATTAAATGTGTGTGTGTGTGTATATATAGACACACACAAGTTAAGAGGCCGAAACCCTTGTTTTTCCTCAGCCACCATGAAATACTTTAATGGCCGAAACTTCACTCTTTTCTCCTCAAATTTCCGTTCAACCCAAATGTTTTTACACAAATCTTTCAACATGAATATCGTAGAGAGCTTTGAGATCTACGAAATGGACGGTTATGATCGCCAATATCGTAGTAGATCGCCTGATTTCTGGCTGCAAACGCTCGGGTTCGAGCACGTTTTCTGGAACAATGGCGAGGCCGAGCTTGGCCGCGCTCTGGCCGTGGGTGCGGGCGACGTGCCAATCGACGTGGAGGCATTAGATCGTCATGTAGTCGAGGGGATGGTGAGCGGCGCCAAACCCTAGTGAACGGCTGTGGGTTAATCTGCGTGGTATCAACCTGAAGGCATGCGTGTTGGAGAAGAAGGTTGGGCTTGATTTCATTTCGGTTTAAAAAAAAAAGGAAAAAGAAAAAAAGAAAGGGGTTTATTTATATTAATATATATATTCAAATGTTTAACAAGTCATATCTTAACCATACAGGGTCAGAATCGGACGAAACAGGAAGCGCCAGAATCGCAGCATCGCAATCTACGCTGCAGTGTAGATCTAGAGACATTTGGTGTAAGTGGAAATTTTGGAATAAATCGAACGGGTTTGATTTATTTTAAAATTTGAAACGCCGATGCAAGGTGAGTTTATCACACTCACATCTGGATGTTGGTTAATTTGAATAGCTAATATTTAAATGAGTGATTGATTGTTTGAATGTGATAATTATTATTAGATTTGACCGATATTTATTGTGTGCTAACATCTGTAGATGCAAGAAAGCAGGTGGGAGGGATCCAACTGGATTCCTCACAAATAGGATTATATCTATAATCTGTGATATATTTCATTGATATCCCATGATAGATTGATTTAAAATTTTGTTATGCTGTGTTATGGTTGGATAATTTAATTTGGTGATTAATTAATTAAAGATAATCAATTTTTGGAATTGTTTAAGTATAATGACTTAATGAAAGTAATTAAGGGATTAATTACTCAATGTAGTTAATTAAATAATGTGATTGATCAAGTTAATTAATTGATTTAATTAACATAATCACATGATGGTTTGTTAAGGTGTGATTACTGAATGTAATTGGTAGGAGTAATTACTGTGTAAATTAATTAATGGATATTTAATGGATGTTAATTTAATTGGAATGGTAATTTTAATGGAAATGATTTGGGATTAATTACCTTGTGTAATTAATAAGAAGGGTAATTACTTAGTGGAAATAATTAATAATTAATTACTTAGTGTAATTAATTTGAGAATTACAAAAGTTATTGATGATAATTTAGTAATGTAATTAATTAAGGGTAATTAATTACTAATGTGATTAATCAAGGCAGATTAATGAATAATTAATTAAGATTTATTATTAAGTATAATTAATAATTAATTGAAGAAGTAATCAAGGATCATTAATTAATGTAATAAATGAGAGTAACTGAAGGTTAATACTGTAAATGGTTAAGGATAGTTAATTTGTGAAATTAATTGAAGGAAAATTACTCTATGTTATTGAAGATAATTAATCTAGGTGATTATTTAAGATGGATATTTGAAGAATGATTGATTAATTAAAGGGTTGTAATTAATTAATGGTTGATTAAGCAAAGTTAGGTGATTTATTCTTAAGTAATTGATTTAATTTAAGTTAATTAAATTAATTAAAATAGGTATTAATAATGATTACTTATGAATAATTGTTTAAACAAAATATTTGAATTGGATGATAGCTGTAAGGACCTTGAATTTCCGACCTAGTTTAAAATTTTAAATCCATCATTTTAATATAAAATTTTGAAATTTACAAACGATCTCAATTAACATCCAAACTTTATTTATAAGATATGTCCAGTCATATATGAACATAGAAAAAGTTTCGTCGCAAAATATTACAGTAAATTTCGTTCGCGATTTACTGTATTTCAGTTCATATAAAGCTACGTAAAATTTATCTTTCAAATCAAAATATTTTTACACAATAACGTTGTAAAAATTATTTTGATCAAGATGATGTAATTCGTTTCGTCAAAAACTGTCATCGTCTGTTCCGTTTAAATTGTTTTGCAAATCGTACAATTTAAGTGGCGTAAATTCGAGTTTTTATAAAACCATCGTATCGCAATAATCTGTGTACCGTTGATGCATCGTCGCACAGATCAAATGGTATATTCATTCGCAAAATTCAGAGACCGACGTTTAAATTGTAGCGTTAATTTAATCGGTCCGGACGGACTGGTTAAACAAATGTCAACCCAAATTTTAGCCGTGTCCACTAGAAATTTGAAAATATAAATATCTGGTAGTTAATAAGTTAGTTGGGTGATGGGAGCTATAATCGAAAGGGTTGTGATGCCTCGATGCTATAATAAAATTTATGAATATGAATTTTAAAACTTTAAAAGAAAGCAACTATTCATTTCAAAGTCCACTGTTTCACTTTCGTTCAAAACTTCAACAGGTATTTCCTCTCCTCCTCCTCTTCTTCTTATTTTTCTTTCCATACCTCTCTCTAAAACTCAAAAAAAATGATGAAAGGGTTCAAGGCCGAACTCCAGCACACCCTCCCCATTTACCAACCATTCCCGTCACTACGCCCTCCCTTGCCGCCGCCTCACCGTGCGCACGCGTGTCTACCCTCCTCAGCCACCTGAACACACCTCCTCACAACCCCGCGCCATAGTCTCCTCCTCCATGCACGCCACCACTCTCTCGCCGTGCGTGTGTATGCGTGTACATATGGGCTATGTGTGTGCATGTTATTGCGTGTGTGAGTGCGTGTGGGTCGCGTGTAACTGGGCCCTGTGTGGTGGTGTGTTGAGTTCTAGTGTGCATATGTTTGGTGCGTGCACATATATAAAAAAATGAAGTAATTTACGCGAGTCAGGAGGTTTGCAGCAAGTTGGAACTGGGTGGTGCATGGTGAAGGGATGTGTACAACTCGGTTTGTACAGAAAAAAGAAAAAAAAAGAAAAAAAAGAGGGCAAAAGAAAATGCGTGCGTTCTAGAGTGGAAGGGTGCACAGCATTGTTAAAGGATTCGACTGTTATATAAAAAAATAAATAAATATGTGAACAGTAGCACTGTTGCTCTAGATATTGTTCGTAAATATCTATTTTGGTTGCCAATGATAGCAACCACTTTTCTTGTTTGTTGTGTGCAGAAGCGACCGGTTAAGCATTTTGTAGCGGCAACGATCTTCAGTTTTGCTCTTTTTTCTCCGTCATCGTGTCCGTTGTTCGTGTTGCACCGACCTCATTCGTGCTTCTTCTTGCTTCGACGTCAATTTCTTTATCCACGAAAGGTGAAATAAATTTTCACGACTTATATTCTTATACAAGTCAGAATGTTTGCTATGTGATGTTGAAATTGGTTGCTATTTGTTATTGTTAAGTTAAATTGAATTGATATAGGATAGTTAAAAAATTTAAACTGATTTATATGTTGAATTGAATTAGTTAAATATGACCCCTTTAACAGTTTAATTATTTGACACCTAGGATAGTGATAATTACACTTTGAACCAATGAACGTATTAAAAGATATCCTTAGGGGTTTAACTTGATGGTTTTTAAGTACCCTAAGTATACTAACTACGGTAAAAAAAGGATCAAAAATCAATTGTTTATGTGTTGAAAAGCAGCTTTACTGTTGTAGCAAAATCCTATTAAAACAAGCCTAGAACTTTAGATAGCATTTCTGAAATTGTGTCTTTGCTTCTGAAACACTTTTTAGCCGCTGCGAATTTTTTTTAGCACTTCCTAAAATGCTCACTTTTGGATCAAACTTTAGATTGTGTAAAAATCATAATTAAATTAAGTATTTTTTATCCGATCTTTTTTGGTTTGTTTTCTAACTTATATTAATGTATGTTAAAATAAGTTTCATATTTAAATATATTTCTAATGATTAATTTTGAATTTTTAAAGTAAGAGGTTTTTAATTTAAAACATGTTTATTTTAAGTTTTTCCACTTGTTTTAAAATTTGTTATTTTTACTTAATATTCTATAAAGATAATTATAATATATTTTTAAGTAGTTTACAAGTGTTTTAACATAATTATAAGTATTTAAAAGTGTGTATATATGTAAGTTTTAAAAAGTAAGTTAAGTATTTTATAAAAGTAATAAAGAAAGTTTGGATTTTTAATAACTATATTAAAATAAATTATTTTGAGAAGTTAAATTAAAGTGCATTACCTTAATTAATAAGTTTGGATATGCTTTAATCTTTTAAATTAATGTCTTAAAGTTAATAATAACTGTAAATGATTTTGGATTACATTAAATGATGTTTTAGTAACATTTGTTTTTAACTTTTGTTATTAAATATACTTAGGAATATAATTAGATATTTAATAATGACTATTTTAATAAAAGCTAGAAGTAAATGGTTTTTGGTTGTTGTAAAAAATGTATAACATTTGTTTTTAATGCTTATTGATTATACTTGAAATCATAATTAGTACTTTAATAATGAATACTTTAACCCATAAAAATAATTATAAGTGAAATGGTTTTGGGTTTGCCGTGAGTTGTTTAAGTAACAATTGTTTTTAACCCTTAAAAATATACTTAGATCTTTAGTAATGGATATTATAAAGATAATAACAAGTATGGAGTCTTTTTAAAAAAGATGGAAAAGTAAAACTTTAACTTACGAAAGAGAAGGCATTTATTGTAATAATGTTTAAGTAACATTTGTTTTTAACCTCTTTGATTGTATTTAAGTGAGTAAACCCTATTAATGATTTGTGAATATATTATACCATTTTAGATAAGTATAGAATACTTTTAAAGTATAGAAAAGAGCATAAATGAATAGCAAAATACTTGAATAGTAAAATATGTGAATAGTAAAATACATGAATAATAAAACAATAGAATACAAGTATGTATCTTTTATAAAGGGAAATTAAATCTATATACAAGTTTAAATTAGTTAAGTTTTAATTAAAAAGAAGTTTAATTAAATACATAAAGGATTTTAATTAATAAAGGATTAATTAACTAAAATTGTGATTAAAAGTCGTTTATGTGACTTGATCATACCTTGTGTGATCACTTGTGTAAGGAAAATATTTACTCGTGTGCTTGGCACCAAAAGCCGACGTTGTAGACTTGATTCTATGTGAGAGTTAGGAATGATAATTCGAGTAGGATGTAGAAGCAACAGTGCTCTAACCTACCGGGCTTCACTCTTAATCGAGAGATAGTAAGAGTTGAAAAGGTCGAAAATGTGATACGTGTACGATACTTGATTTCCATATGCGATCGATTCATTGTTGTTGAACTCGACTGAATTAACTTAGGATAATATAGAAGAAACATAGGAATTATACAGTATGGTTATTCAGTCTACGATGATATGTCCTACGTATAAACTCATCTTGTTCTTCTAGGGCAAGAGGTATGGAAATCCTTTCGGATAAGAGATGACCTCCACCTTTATCATTGTTTGTTTATCTCTAAAAAAACTGAAGTTAAATTAACTGAAAATTCGTAAATTCAGCCTTGAAGAGACCGGGATCGATAAGTGTTCTACATATCGAAATCCACTTCAAGACGGAGATACATATTCTATCTCTTAGAAGTGGATCTACTTGATATGTTGGGATCTATTTTGAGATTCGAGATTTGTTCCGGATGCTCGAATTCATGTAGAGGTTCATGATCCGTTCGAGTGATGGCTCGTGTGTTGAGATGCTAAACTTGACTTCGCCATAGGTATATGACCAAAGACATAGTAGGCTGCACAATCTCGGTTTTAGCTAACCCATATGGGCATGTTATCTCCAAAAATAGAGAAGCTTTCAATTGTTGGGGCCCAATGGGTCGTTGATACTTGTTTCCATGTGGTTCATGTGTTAAGACCAGTTATGTTTACCTTATGGTATATTTTGTCTAAAGATATACGACACCTGAAAGGTATTTTCGGATCCTTGTCATGAAGATTGCATCCGGTTTACGGGTGAGGTCTTTGTAGAAAATCCATATGCGAACGTACCTTAGCTGTTCTAATTGCACTTCGATATTGTTATGTCATGAGATGCAAGCGGCATCACTAGTTTCTGATTTATATTCTTCACCCTAGACATTATCTATTATATTACATTTATGTACTTAATTAGATGGTGGTTATTTTGATGGGATAACCATTATGGCATTCCGTGCGATTTCTAAAGTAGTATTATATGTTGGCCACATATTTCTTGAGTTTCTCATATCAAACGTATGTCAAACTAGTGGTTTTATATTTCCCTTATTTTCATGGGTGCGCTTTCAAGTAGTTTAAGAAAGGAAGGGTTTTGTTGATATTCATTGAGCTCTTGGAGAGGAGTTGGATGTTTTACCTATCGTAATATTTATTTCTATTGCATTACATTATGTATATATTTCAGCATTTGTAAGAACAAACTGTTATAACTATCCATGTGACGATAGTACTTTGATTACTAACTCTGAAATGCTATATTAGAGTAGCTCTATGCACTATCATTTGGTATTATATGTTATCATTCCACATGTGAGATTATGACGTTTTTATTCTCCTCTTTCTTGTTCCTTTTCTTTTCTTTGTTTTCTTTTTCCCTAACGTTTGTCTTTCTAACACTTGAATGTTTAACACGTGAATACCGTGGATATATTAGTATCGATATTAAAGGGTCGAAAAGACCTTATCGTTACTACGTGGTACCAGAGAATAAATATTAATTTGAGTACCTTGGCATTGGTTGGGTATAACTCATTAGGAGATAGGGTATTGATTGCCCTAGCATGAGTTAAGTGTATTATATATATGCGTGTGTGTACATAAAAGAGCGTGTGTGTATTTGATATGTATTAGTAATATATAAGTATAGGTTGATAGTGTTTTTGATTTATGTTGGGATCAACGACGTAAATTATTTATCCCTTATTAGCTCAATCATGCCCAGCCAGTTTATAAGCACTGATTATTGTTTGTTGTTATTTTGCGTTTAACCAGTTTGAAAGTAATTTACATTTTTACTAAATAGGTCGGGTAGATAATAATTGTAGGAATATTGAAATGAAAAATTTATGCATTAAGTTTCATTTTTTTGACTATAAAGCATTCATAGATAATGTTGGGTTAAAATTTAACTTTAATATAAGATATTTATTATAATTTAAAAGAAAGATAAGATATTATTATCCATAAAATTCAACATCGAAAATGATGCAATAAGTAATGCAGCCCTAAAGGAATTGATACTACTAAGCTTTTCGCGCTCCATCACTTTGCCAGACCTCTTCGCCCTCAATGGCTAACGACGAGAAAAATGGGGACAAAGCAGTGTCGAAGAGGCTCGTCGATATTATATAAGTATGACCTACTTTTTAATAATCACTTCAGAAGCATTGCCTTGCCGCACTTCATGGCTCTTTGAAGAAGTTGCCGCCTTGCCCTTCATTGACGTGTCTCATCAGCATTGGAAAGACATCGCATATAACGACCCGAAATTTTCGATCCCTATAATTACAGATAGTTAGGAAAAAGAAGAAAGAGATAGAGAAGAAGAAGAAGAAACAGAAAATACCAACATCTTACATTCGCAGCGGATCAAAATATAATGTCAAATAATAACAGTTTACAAAAGAATACTATATCTGTCTATTATATCTTTAATACATTAGAGTTACACATATATACGGACACTGGATATACACAATCATCATGTCTCAGATATACAACAATATAATATAGCGAAAACACTCCAATTCTTGCCATCCAGCTCGCCTCCTGAGCTCCAGAACGTCCTTATCGGAAAATCTGTAATACTCGGACCGACTCGAGCATTACATCAAAGTAACACCCGGGTCCGGCTGGAAACCAACGTGAGTAAACCCATCTAACAAGGAATACAAAGCATACAACTTATATAAAACCCGGGGTGACTGTATCAATTTCTAAAGTCACAATTTATTATAGACATCACTTATTTCACACATCCATTTTCTAAGTACCCAGATTTAGATTTAAATAGTCCAATTCATTTAAATCACTTCATTCCAGCCTATAGATTTCACATATCAATCTATAAAATTCGAAGTGGTTTCGGGTATTTTTTTTCTAATACCCGAGCCGGCCTCTTCGAGTCTCATGTCATCCTAACCCATGTTATCTACTCATTTAAGGCATCCAATAACATTCAATCATCCATAAGCAAACTTGATCATATCCAAAATTAATTTAATTAATTCTGACTGAATTACTAACCTCAATCACTTTGATTTCCTCTTTAACATTAATTAATTTCAAATCAATTAATTCATCCGTTAATTATCCATCTTAATTAATCACTCTGGATTAATTATCCATCAATTACATTCAAGTAATTATCTTTAATTAATTACGCAAATTAATTATTCTTAACCAAAAATAGTAATTAATCCTAATTAATCAACCTTTAATTACATCATTAATTATATAAATTAATGATTTCTATTTACATTTTAATTTATCCTAATCTAATTTAATTACATTAAGTAATTAATCATTAATTAAACCATAAATATTAATCACTCTTGATTAATCTCAACCAGTTATTAACTACCTTTTTATTTTCTACATTAAATAAATTAATTACCCATTTTATAAAAGAAGTTTAAAGGGATTTAAAACCAAATTCATTTTCAAATTCAAATCAATTTAAAGATGCACTTTAACATTCAAGTTGTTAAAACAATTTAAATTTAAAAACTTTATTTGTTTAAAAACTGAAATTTACTAACTTGAATCCCAGATTTCATTGTTGATTTCAAACTTGTTTTAAATCTCTACTTTACAATTTAACTTCAGTTTTTTTAAAAAAAAATCACTTTTATATCTTTCCAATTCATTTTTATTTTTATTCCATAATTATTTCACTTTCAAATTTTACTCTTATATTTCTTTTCAAAAAATCCAATTATATATATATATATATATATATTGATGACTCAGTATACCGAAATATTCAAGAAAATCACAGCATTCAATTTTCCAATTATCAGTAATATTCATCACAGAATATCAATCACTCCAATATATACTATATACTACTATATATAATATAGCACATCAAAACAATTCAATCATTCAACCAATTATTTAAATGTAACCATTTAAATCTAAATAACCCAGATGAGTGAGATTAACTCACCTTTGATTTTTGCAATCCACTACAAACCAGCTTGTTTCCATCAAGATTCGGACCTTGTATAAATATTATATAAATTAATTAACACTTGAATTTTAAATCAAACAATTTATTATCATTCACTTATTTAATTTAACTTATAATTTGACTTAAATTCTTAAACTAAAAATTACCTTAAACATATATTTTTAGTCCAAAAACTAAATAAGTTAATTGAAATAGTTTAACCACCACATCCAACATTTTTCACTTAAAGCCTTATATTTTTCAAAATCTATAGTAACTTCTGTTACCTAAATATGTATATACATTATATAAATTCATGTAAACTCTATAGCATTTAAAATCCTATATTTTTCTTCCTTGTCCACATCTATATTTCTGTTTAAACCTTATAAAAACAAAACTGTTTGGAAATCACAACTTTAAACTCACTATTTTCAAAATCTACCTTACTGTATATGCATAAACTTAAAGTCCTAGGAGAACAAACTGTTCTATAAACTTAGTGTTGCATTCACATCCTGTTTTAACCCTTATATTTCTATATTTTTTTTATAATTATGCGATAAAAATTTAAGTAAAAGATTACCTCAGAAACCCTCACAAAAATTACCAACAAAACACTCGCGACCCCCTCTTCGCTGCCGCCTGTTTCCGCCACATCGCAACCTAAACAGCATCGCCACCTTCATCGATCGAAGCCCTCGACCCCTCAACCCAGTTGCGGGATGCTCCAAGCACCACGAACGAATAAGACATCCCATCATCAAGCTCAAGCGAGCCGCCGCTTCCAAAATCCTAGTTCCCAATCGACCGCCTCCTCGAGACTCCACGCGCCTCCCCTTGCCTTGCTACACAAGAGCCACCGCCACCCAAACAGCACGTCTCACCTAGAACCACTTCGCGCCCCCTTCCTCATCGGAGCGCTCACCTTCGGGTTGCCTCTCGCCACTGCTTTGATTTTTTTTAGGAACGAGATGATTTCGATTCGATATTGGGAAGGGGAGAATCGAATAAAAGGACGGAGAGAAGGGAACACTCGACCACAGATCTATTGAGATTTGGTTTTGGAAGAAAATAAGAAGATCGACCATTGATTTACAAAGCAGTATTTTTTTTTTCTGAATCTTTGAATGAAAGGCTCTGTTTGAGAAATGAGAGAAGGGACGTGATTGCAAAGAAAGGTGGCGTGCAGGAGAAGGTTAGCTACAGTGGTTTTGAATTGAAAGTAAAAAGTGATGAAGTGAAATAATTTCAACTGAATGTGATTAGGATATATATATATATATACATATATATATATATATATTCGATTTAATTTTCAGCGCGTTTACTTATCGTACGGCCAAACAATCACTCCAAACACTATGAAAATTAAAATCCGATAATAATATTATATTACGAATCCAATGGAACTGGTTTCGTCGAATTCCGAGACTGTGCCTCGGAAGGCTATTTTTAAATATCGATTTAAACGATAAAATTTCAAAACTTAACAAAACACTTCCGAATCAATTTTTAACACTTTTACTATCGTCAGTATTATCAATATAAATTGTACAACCCTTCAAATTATTTTTAACAGGCTAAAAACTACAGATTCAACATTTTACCCAACTCAAATTATTAAATTCAATAAATTTAATCGCTAAATTCAACTGATATTTGAAATCCAATTTAAACTATCTTGCAAATATTTAAAATTAATTAAATATTCCAGTTTCAAATGCCTAAAAATTTTGGGTCGTCACTGTGACGGCCCGGAATTTTTGAATGTTTGAAATCAGAATATTTAATTGATTTTAAATATTTAAAAGTTAATTTTTAACTTGAATTCAAGTTTCACCATTTATTTGATAATTAAAATTTTGAATTAAATAATTTGAAGTTGGGTAAAATGTTGAATCTGGATTTTTAAGCTTGTCAAAAATAATTTGAAGGTTTGTAAAATTTATATTGATGGGGGGATAATAAATGTTTTAATTTGAATTTAACACTGATTTGTTCAGTTTTGAAATTTTATCGTTTAAATTGAATTTAAAAATAGCCTTTCGAGGCACAGTCTCGGAATTCGACGAAACTAGTTCCATTGGATCCGTAATAGTTAGTTATTATCGGATTTAAAATTTCGTAGCATTTGGAGTTACTGTTTGTTCGTACGGGTGAGAAATGCGTTGAAATTAAAATCGAAAATTTAATATTTAAACTCGATCAAAAAGCTATCTTCCACATGCGATCAAATTAGCTTCCAAAACACATTCCTTTGTGTTCGGAATGGGGGAAAAACCTTATAAACGCCTGGCGGCACGTGAGATTTGGGGTTTGTTTGAAAAAGTTTGTAAAATTGAGAATATTAATTAAGTATTATATATATACACACACACAAGTTAAGAGGCCAAAATCCTCGTTTTTCCTCAGCCGCCACAAATTCTTTAATGGCCGAAACTTCACTCTTTTCTCCTCAAATTTTCGTTCAATCCAAATGTTTTTACACAAATCTTTCAACATGAATATCGTAGAGGGCTTTGAGATCTACGAAATGGACGGTTGTGATCGCGAATAGCTTTTGGTAGATCGCCTGATTTCTGGCTGCAAACACTCGAGGCTTGAGTGCGTTTTCTGGAGCAACGACGAGGCCGAGCTTGGCCGCGCTCTAGCCGTGGGTGCGTGGCGACATGCCATTCGACGTGGAGGCATTAGATCGTCGTGTAGTCAAGGGGATGGTGAGCGGCACCAAACCCTAGTGGACGGCTATGGGTTCATTTGCGTGGTATCAACCTGGAGACGTGCGTGTTGTAGAAGAAGGTTGGGCCTAATTTCATTTCGGTTTAAAAAAAAGAAAAAAGAAAAAAAGAAAGGGGTTTATTTATATTAATATATATTCAAATGTTTAACAAGTCATATCTTAACCATACGAGGTCAGAATCGGAAGAAACAGGAAGCGCCGGAATCGCAGTGTCGCAATCTACGCTGCAGTGCAGATCTAGAGACATTTGGTGCTTGTGGAAATTTTAGTATTTTAAAATTTGAAACGCCGACGCAAGGTGAGTTTATCTCACTCACATCTGGATGCCGGTTAATTTCAATAGCTAATATTTGAATGAGTGATTGATTGTTTGAATGTGATAATTATTATTAGATTTGATCGATATTTATTATCGTGCTAACATCTGTGGATGCAGGGAAGCAGGTAGGAGGGATCCAACTGGATTCCTCACAAATAGGATTATATTTATAATCTGTGATATATTTCATTGATATCCCGTGATAGAGTGATTTAAAATTTTGTTATGCTGTGTTATGGTAGGATAATATAATTTGGTATAATGATTAATTAGATTAATTAATTAAAGATAATCAATTTATGGAATTGTTTAAGTATAATGACTTAATGAATGTAATAATGGGATTAATTACTCAATGTAGTTAATTAAATAATGTGATTGATCAAGTTAATTAATTGGTTTAATTAACATAATCACATGAAGGTTTGTTAAGGTATGATTACTGAATGTAATTGGTAGGAGTAATTACTGTGTAAATTAATTAATGGATATTTAATGGATGTTAATTTAATTGGAATGGTAATTTTAATGGAAATGATTTGGGATTAATTACCTTGTGTAATTAATAAGAAGGGTAATTACTTAGCGGACATAATTAATAATTAATTACTTAGTGTAACTAATTTAAGAATTGATTAACAAAGTTATTGATGATAATTTAGTAATGTAATTAATTAATGGTAACTAATTACTAATTTGATTAATCAAGGCTGATTAATGAATAATTAATTTAAGATTCATTATTAACTATAATTAATAATTAATTGAAGAAGTAATTAAGGATCATTAATTAATGTAATAAATGAGAGTAATTAAAGGTTAATTACTGTTAATGGTTAAGGATAGTTAATTCGTGAAATTAATTGAAGGATAATTACTCTATGTAATCGAAGGTAATTAATCTAGGTGATTAATTAAGATGGATATTTGAAGAATGATTGATTAATTAAAGGGTTGTAATTAATTAATGGTTGATTAAGCAAAGTTAGGTGATTTATTCTTAAGTAATTGATTTAATTTAATTTAATTTAATTAATTAAAATAGGAATTAACAATGATTACTTATGAATGATTGTTTGAATAAAATATCTGAATTGGATGATAGCTATTGGATGATATGTTGTGTTATTCTGTGAGATGTAATGTTTTGTGATATGATATGTTTGGGTGGACATTTAAAACGTGGTTATTAATGTTGATGAATTTCTATGTAAAAAGTGACATCTTGTATTTGAAATTGAATTGTGGCTCACTTAAACAACTTGGCTAAGATGGCATTAAATTCGAAGAGACCGGAGTCGGGTATAAGTAAATACCGGAAACCACTTCGATTCTTTATAGATTGATATGTGAAATCAATAGGCTCGAATGGAATGATTTAAGTGAATTGGACCATTTAATCTAAGTTTTTGGTACTTAGATATTGATGTGTGAAATTAGTGATGTCTATACCAAATTGTGAATTTGGAAATTGACATGAGTTACCCCGGGTTTTAAATAAGTTCTATGCATTGGAATTTCATGTGGATGAGTTTACTCATGCTGGTTACCAGCTTGACCCGGGTGTTATTTTGATGTAATTCTTGGGTCAGACCGAGTATTACAGATTTTCAGGTAAGGACGTTCTGTAGCTCAGGAGGCGAGCTGGATGGCAAGAACGTATGGAGTGTTTCCGCTGTATTATATTTTTGTATATCCGAGACATGATGATTTGTGTATATCCAGTGTCTGTATATATGTGTAACTCTGATGTATTATAAATGTATTTGACAG
The DNA here is from genome assembly GCA_030765085.1 of Allium cepa. Taxonomy (NCBI): domain Eukaryota; kingdom Viridiplantae; phylum Streptophyta; class Magnoliopsida; order Asparagales; family Amaryllidaceae; genus Allium; species Allium cepa. The sequence goes on along the minus strand of CM060941.1, from coordinate 558,145,677 downwards.
ATACAGAATTCTTTTGTAAATTGTTATTATTTGTTATTATATTTTATTCGTTGCGAATGTGAGATGTTGGTGTTTCTGTTCTTCTTATTCTTCCATCTCTTTCTTCTTTTTCCTAACTATCTGGAATTTTCGGGATCGAAAATTCCGGGTCGTTGCAGTTGGTATCAGAGCTGAAAGGTTAATCGAGAACCTTGGCTTTGGTGGGGATTACTCATTAAATAGAGTTCGTAGTGCTCTAGAATGAGTGGAGTGTGTGTGTGTGTGTGTGTGTGTGTGTGTGTGTATGAGCGCGTACTTGTTATTTCCTTATATAAAGGTTTTAAATGATTTTATATAAGAATATATTTTGATATATAAAACAATATTTCTTTCTAATAAATATTAAGGTAATGGGTTGTTATATTATTTGAAAATTTTAATAATGAGAATTAAGTGGTAATAGAAATATAACCAAATTAAAATTAAATGAAGATAAGTTTGAAATGGGTTCAGAATTAAATGGTTTAAAGAGATAAGTTGGTTTGATTTAAAGGATTAAATCAACATTTAAATTTTAACTCGAATTTATATAATTTGATATGGTTTAAAATTGAGATTGAAATTGAATTAGTTCAAAATTGAATTCGATTTGAATTAATTGGATTTGTGACTGAAGATGTATAAGTTTAAAAACTTAAATGGAAAATTTGAATTGGATTGAATTAAAATGATTTGAAATTGAAGTGGGTTCAATTGATATTAGTCCAAATTGATTGACTAATTTGGAATTGTAAGTAAAGTTAAGTAGGTTTAAAATCAAATGGAATTTGATTTGAATTTGGAAAGAAATCAAGATTGATTCAACTTGAATTGGGGTTAAATCAATTTCAATGGAAATTGAAGTTATTCAAATTGGAATTGGTCAATTTAAATGGAAGTGGAAATTTAAATTCAATTGATGGAGAAGTAAACAGTTTTGACTTTGGACTATTTTCAATATAAATTGTTTTAATATAAACTTATTTTTCCAAGCTATTTAATATATATAACCTTTCTTTTTAAAGCCAAATTATTTTATATTTATTTTACAATTATTTTTGGAACTATTTAACAATTTTTCAACTGTTTTATAAACTAATAACTATTTTTCAACTATTTTACAAATTAATTACTATTTTGCAATTATTTAAAATTTCTATAACTATTTGACTATTTTCCTACTATTTTATAATTACTTAACTATTTTATAGCTATGTTACAAACTAATCATTATTTTTCAATGACTTGTCTATTTTAAACTTTTCAAGATGTTTACTAAATATAAACTGGTCGGAGTTCAAACTGTTATTGATTAAATACCCAACTGAGGTAAGAATTGAAGTGATAATCCAAATGAGGATTGAGGCAATTGTGATTATGTGGATAGAAATCAAAGGAAATATGAATAGAAATAGAAATTGATTTAATTAATAATCAATGAAACTAAATATGTAGGATGTACGTATATTATTCTATTCACATAGTGATTTGATCCAGATTCGAGCATAGAATTTTGAGATAGTTAATCGATCCGAGTTGGGATTTTTACTCAATTTTCGAGGACGAACCTGGATATGAATTATTGATTGGTTTTGGATATTCTTTATCATAGTTAGGCTATGCAAGGAGAATGATGGTTTCTGATCGAGAAACCAGATCTGAGTCCGCACTAGGAAGTCGGGTAGACGATACTAGTTCGGAAGTGAAATTGTGTGATCGAGTGAGCGATCAGATTGGTATAGCGTACGGGTGATAAGTGTACATTGTACGGATTTGAATGAAATTGATATTGAAAATTTGTGAATGAGAAATGTGAAATGATTTCTTTTGAAATGAAAGTATATTTTGTGAAATATACAATGGATAAAAGTGGAAATTGGATATTTCTATGGTAAAAATTTACTTTATGGGAGTAAGTAAAATGGTAAGTGACTTTATAGAGTAATCAAATTTTAATATTTGATTTTGAATAAACAAAGTTGTATATCTTTGTTATATAAGATAAATCTACCCTTGTTGAATCTATTGCCGGAAGAAAAGGATTTTGAAGGTGTTTGAAGTAAAAAAGGAGTATTATACAAGTTTGAAATGATTCAAAGTTTTTTTTTAAAAAAAATTATATATATATATATAAAGGATCTTATGAGGATTTTGGTAAAAGGTTTTGAGAACCTTTGGATTTGGAAAGGCTTTTGATTTTTGGGTAAAATCAATATTGGAATTTGAAAAGCCCAGTTTGAGAATTTTCGATTTTGGGATAAACGATTTTGAGAATAGGAGATTTATATGAGATTCATACTAGGTGTATGATTTGGAAGATACTATATGTGTATGGTATAAAGTGATTTGAGATGAGCTCTGGGGAAAAAGGCGCTCCCTTGAAATGAACTTCTCAAGAGTGTCACAGGGTGGTACTGCCTTAAACCCTAAGGGGGGTTCTAAAGTTGATCATGTGAGGAGTCCGGACAAAACTAGTTCCTGAGAGTAGTGTGTAGCAAAAGTCAAGGGCTCTGATGCCTACAGAGGCATTTGGGTTATGCTGTGACGATAGTGTAACTCGATGTCACTGCGATCTACTGTAGACCATAGCGAAAGTCGTGTGTGCCGCTGAGAGCCAGCACTCTACGTTTTATTTTTTATCGGTAGACTGCGACCTATGGTAACATAGGGAAAGTCGTGTGTGCCGTTGAGAGCCAACAATCTGCATTTGATTTTACATCGGTAGACTGCGACCTATGTGGGAGTGGAGAAGTTTCATTTTTGACAGCGAAAATCGAGGGCGCTAATGCCTACAGCTACATGGACTTTTGCTGCGATGGCAACGTTACCCTGGAATTTAACTGCGATCTGTTGTGGGTTCCATGGTGTAATCGAGGGACACGGAGTGCCTACAGTTACATGGACTTTTGCTGCGATGGCAACGTAACCCAGGATGTAACTGCGATCATGGATGGGGGTGATGATTTCCAGGGCATTCTCACCAAAGATATTTCCTCTATTTTCAAAAACAGTTTTCTATATTTTCAATAAAATTATTTTCCTAAGTATTTTCACTGGATGTTGAAACGGGTTTACCAAGTACTTATAGATTTTCAGTCCTACGTATGATCAACGTATGACTGAATTTCTATGAGAACAAGGATGGACTGGTTGAGACATCTAGTTATAAGAAGTATTTTTATAAAAAGTTATTTTAATATTATGTTGTGAATTTAAAACCATTTCTAAAATTTTAAAATAAAAGTGTTGGAATTTTGGAAAATGAAAGAAAATCCAAACGGGAATTATAAAAAAAATTGAGCTCAGGAAAATTTAATGAAGTGATTTTTCTAATAAAATTGAATATGGATTTAAAAGTTGGAAGTAAGCTAATTAGCTAAATAAATTATTTGATAGAGTATATTAATAAAATTTAACTCGGTTAAATAAAATGGATTATAAGTTAATAATGAAGTTTGGAAATGAACTCGAATTATAAATAGAATTCGACTTGAATTTGATAATGAATTAAAATAAGTGGAGATGTTGTAAAAAAAATAAAAATGAAATTGGATTATAATAGAAATGATTTGAGTTACAAATAAATCCAATTCAAGTCTAAATGAGTTAAATATAAACTTGGATATTGTTTTGACAAACTGAGAATGAGATTAAAATTAAAATGGATAAAGAATGGGGTAATTGAATTTGATGAGAATCAAATTAAATAAAAGTGAGCTTAAGTTATGAAGTTGAAATAGCCTGAAGAAAGTAATTAACTTAAGTTTAAAATTTATGGAAGCTTGGCTTCGAATAAGGGTGAAAGCCCATTAAATAAAAGATTGGGTTGAATTAATCTGGGAATGATTAGTAGTACACAAGCATGGAATGTGTCAAGCTAAATAAAATGGTTGTGAATAAATTAAAATGGAATTTAATTAAATAAAATTGAGTCGGAATCAATTTAAATTGGTTATAAAACTTAAGTAATTATTTATTCACACGGGTATCATCAAATTGCATAGAATGAATTGTCGTTTGACGTAAACGAAGGTAATTAAATTTCTATGAGTTGATAAAGATTAAATAAATTGGTTTTAAGATCAATTGAAGTGAATATGAGTTTGTTTTGCTTGAAAATGAATTGAATGTAAGCAATTGTGTTGTAAACCATTTAAATTGAATGAAGTTGTATACGAATTGGTTGTAAACAATTAAAAGTAATGTCGCAACCTTATAAGTTGCTTATAAATATTGTTTAACCAACATTGCTTATAGATACTCGTATGTTTACTAGTTAAATATGTAAAAATGTTGTTAAATTACATGATATTGGCACTTACATATTTAAATTGAGTAAGTACAGGTACCGGGAAGCCGTTTGGCTGGATTTGGACACGGTAATTGCTAAAAAATAAGCCGCTTGCTTAGAAATGCTAAATAAAGGTATGCATTCATAATAAAAATAGAAAATATAAACTTTTTTTGTTTTTCCGACCGTGTGGGTCGATGTATGTATATTTATATCTCTTGTCAAATTGCAAAAGCTCCTCCATACAAAGGAGACTCTGCCAAAAAATTTCGAAAATTTTGGGAGTTAGAAACTTTTTTGAAAATTTTTGGAAAATTTTTGTTAGCGACAAAACGATTTCAAATTTGAAATTGAAACTAATTTAAAATAATGATATGAATCAGTTATAAATGGAAGATAAAATTCAATATTCAGAGTTGAAGATAAGTTGAATTCATATGGAAATGGGAAAACTAATTTGAATAGAAGTAGATATGAAAACTTCTGTAAGAAAATGTATAAAATAATTTTAAAAGCTATGATTGGATGTTATTGCTAAGTAGGATATGCAGGTATTATAAAGGGAAAGGAAAATTGGTATTGATTTCAGAAGATAAATTTGAATTGCTCGACGAAAAGGTATGTGTTTAAATTTCTGTATGAAATTTGATTGGGTTTTGATCTAGCCACTTGGCTTTTGTTTTATTTTGGAATTTGGGAGCCCGTAGAGGCGTTTTATAGTTGTACCGAGCTAGCCGTACAAAGGAGACGCTGGCGAAATTTTTCGGAAATTTAGGGAGTTAGAAAAATTTTGAGAAAATTTTGATAATTCAAAATTTGGTTTTAGATTCAAATTTGAATTATTAAGTAAATAATATTATTGGGACTTATTATAAGTTCGGAAAGCTAGAAAAAGGGTTAGTGTGTCTCTAATAAAAAGATTATCTTGAGAATTGTTCGAAATTGTTTGGTATTGGGAAAAAGTAAATGGGTATCGGACTATTCTTCTTAACCAGCGATTTCGGGGACGAAATTCTTTTAAGGGTGGAGGAATGTGATGGCCTGGAATTTTTGAATGTTTGAAATCGGAATATTTAATTGATTTAAATTATTTAAAAGTTAATTTTTAACTTGAATTCAAATATCACCATTTATTTGATAACAAAAATTTTGAATTAAATAATTTGAAGTTGGGTAAAATGTTGAATCTGGAATTTTAAGCCTGTTAAAAATAATTTGAAGGCTTGTAAAATTTATATCGGTAGTAGGGAGGATAATAAAACTTTTAAATTTGAATTTAACACTGATTTGTTCAGTTTTGAAATTTTATCATTTAAATTGAATTTAAAAATAGCTTTCCGAGGCACAGTCTCGGAATTCGACGAAACCAGTTCCATTGGATCCGTAATAGTTAGTTATTATCGGATTTCAAATTTCGTAGCATTTGGAGTTACAGTATTTTCATACGGGTGAGAAACACGTTGAAATTAAAATCGAAAATTTAATATTTAAACTCGATTCAAAAAGATATCTTCCACATACGATCAAATTAGCTTGCAAAACACGTTCCATTGTGTTCGGAATGCGGATAAAACCTTATAAACGCCTGGCGGCACGTGGGATTTGGGGTTCGTTTGAAAAAGTTTGTAAAATTGAGAATATTAATAAAATATTATATTAAATGTGTGTGTGTGTGTGTGTGTACATACACACAAGTTAAGAGGCCGAAACCCTTGTTTTTCCTCAGCCACCACGAAATACTTTAATGGCCAAAACTTCACTCTTTTCTCCTCAAATTTCCGTTCAATCCAAATGTTTTTACACAAATCTTTCAACATGAATAACGTAGAGAGCTTTGAGATCTACGAATGGACGGTTGTGATAACCAATAGCGTAGTAGATCGCCTGATTTCTGGCTGCAAACGCTCGGGGTTCGAGTGCTTTTTCTGGAACAACGGCGAGGCCGAGCTTGGCCGCGCTCTAGCCGTGGTGCGTGGCGACGTGCCATTCGACGTGGAGGCATTAGATCGTCATGTAGTCAAGGGGATGGTGAGCGGCGCCAAACCCTAGTGGACGGCTGTGGGTTAATCTGCGTGGTATCAACCTAGAGATATGCGTGTTGGAGAAGAAGGTTGGGCTTGATTTCATTTCGGTTTTAAAAAAAAGGAAAAAGAAAAAAAGAAAGGGGTTTATTTATATTAATATATATATTCAAATGTTTAACAAGTCATATCTTAACCATACGAGGTCAGAATCGGACGAAACAGGAAGCACCAGAATCGCAGCGTCGCATTCTACGCTGCAGTGTAGATCTAGAGACATTTGGTGCAAGTGGAAATTTTGGAATAAATCGAACGGGTTCGATTTATTTTAAAATTTGAAACGCCGATGCAGGTGAGTTTATCTCACTCACATCTGTATGCCGGTTAATTTGAATAGCTAATATTTAAATGAGTGATTGATTGTTTGAATGTGATAATTATTATTAGATTTGACCGATATTTATTGTGTGCTAACATCTGTGGATGCTGGGAAGCAGGTGAGAGGGATCCAACTGAATTCCTCACAAATAGGATTATATCTATAATCTGTGCTATATTTCATTGATATCCCATGATAGATTGATTTAAAATTTTGTTATGCTGTGTTATGGTTAGATAATATAATTTGGTATAATGATTAATTAGATTAATTAATTAAAAATAATCAATTTATGGAATTGTTTAAGTATAATGACTTAATTAAAGTAATTAAGGGATTAATTACTCAATGTAGTTAATTAAATAATGTGATTGATCAAGTTAATTAATTGGTTTAATTAAAATAATCACATGATGGTTTGTTAATGTATGATTGCTGAATGTAATTGGTAGGAGTAATTACTGTGTAAATTAATTAATGGATATTTAATGGATGTTAATTTAATTGGAATGGTAATTTTAATGGAAATGATTTGGGATTAATTACCTTGTGTAATTAATAAGAATGGTAATTACTTAGTGGAAATAATTAATAATTAATTGCTTAGTGTAATTAATTTAAGAATTACAAAAGTTATTGATGATAATTTAGTAATGTAATTAATTAAGGGCAATTAATTACTAATGTGATTAATCAAGGCAGATTAATGAATAATTAATTAAGATTTATTATTAACTATAATTAATAATTAACTGAAGAAGTAATCAAGGATCATTGATTAATGTAATAAATGAGAGTAACTAAAGGTTAATACTGTAAATGGTTAAGGATAATTAATTTGTGAAATTAATTGAAGGATGATTACTCTATGTAATTAAAGATAATTAATCTAGGTGATTATTTAAGATGGATATTTGAAGAATGATTGATTAATTAAAGGGTTGTAATTAATTAATGGTTGATTAAGCAAATTTAGGTGATTTATTCTTAAGTAATTGATTTAATTTAAGTTAATTAAATTAATTAAAATAGGTATTAATAATGATTACTTATGAATAATTGTTTAAATAAAATATCTGAATTGGATGATAGCTGTAACGACCTTGAATTTCCGACCTAGTTTAAAATTTTAAATCCATCGTTTTAATATAAAATTTTGAAATTTATAAACGATCTCAATTAACATCCAAACTTTATTTATAAGATACGTCCAGTCAGATATGAACATAGAAAAGTTTCGTCGCAAAATATTACAGTAAATTTCGTTCGCGATTTACTGTATTTCAGTTCATATAAAGCTGCGTAAAATTTATCTTTCAAATCCAAATATTTTTACACAATAACGTTGTAAAAATTATTCTGATCAAGATGATGTAATTTGTTTCGTCAAAAACTGTCATCGCCTGTTCCTTTTAAATTGTTTTGCAAATCGTACAATTTAAGTGGCGTAAATTCGAGTTTTTATAAAACCATCGTATCTGTGTACCGTTGGTGCATCGTCGCACTGATCAAATGGTATATTCATTCGCAAAAATCAAAGACCGACATTTAAATTGTAGCGTTAATTTAATCGGTCCGGACGGACCGGTTAAACAAATGTCAGCCCAAATTTTAGCCGTGTCCACTAGAAATTTGAAAATATAAATATCTGGTAGTTAATAAGTTAGTTGGGTGATGGGAGCTAGAATCGAAAGGGTTGTGATACCTCGATTCTATAATAAAATTTATGAATATGAATTTTAAAACTTTAAAAGAAAGCAACTGTTCATTTCAAAGTCCACTGTTTCACTTTCGTTCAAAACTTCAACAGGTATTTCCTCTCCTCCTCTTCTTCTTCTTATTTTTCTTTCCATACCTCTCTCTGAAACTAAAAAAAAATGATGAAAGGGTTCAAGGCCGAACTCCAGCACACCCTCTCCATTTACCAACCATTCCCGTCACTACGCCCTCCCTTGCCGCTGTGCGCACGCGTGTCTACCCTCCTCAGCCACCTGAACACACCTCCTCACAACCCCGAGCCACAGTCTCCTCCTCCATGCGCGCCACCACTCTCTCACCGTGCGTGTGTATGCGTGTACATATGGGCTGTGTGTGTGCATGTTATTGCGTGTGTGAGTGCGTGTGGGTTGCGTGTAACTGGGCCGTGTGTGGTGGTGTGTCGAGTTCTAGTGTGCATATGTTTGGTGCGTGCACATATATAAAAAAATGAAGTAAGTTATGCGAGTCAGGAGGTTTGCAGCAAGTTGGAACTGGGTGGTGCATGGTGAAGGGATATGTACAACTCGGTTTGTACAGAAAAAAGAAAAAAAGAAAAAAAGGGGGCAAAAGAAAATGCGTGCGTTCTAGAGTGGAAGGGTGCACAACATTGTTGAAGGGTTTGGCTGTTATAAAATAAAAATTAAATATGTGAACAGTAGCACTGTTTCTCTAGATATTGTTCGTAAATATCTATTTTGGTTGCCAATGATAGCAACCACTTTTCTTGTTTGTTGTGTGCGGAAGCGACCGGTTAAGCTTTTTGTAGCGGCAACGATCTTCAACTTTTGCTCTTTTTTCTTCGTCATCGTGTTCGTCGTTCGTGTTGCACCGACCTCATTCGTGCTTCTTCTTGCTTCGACGTCAATTTCTTTATCCACGAAAGGTGAAATAAATTTTCACGACTTATATTCTTATACAAGTTAGAATGTTTGCTATGTGATGTTGAAATTGGATGCTATTTGTTATTGTTAAGTTAAATTGAATTGATGTAGGATAGTTAAAATTTTTAAACTGATTTATATGTTGAATTGAATTAGTTAAATATGACCCCTTTAACAGTTTAATTATTTGACATCTAGGATAGTGATAATTACACTTTGAACCAATGAACGTATATTGGATTAATTGTTGTAGTATAAATTTGAATTTGAATGACAAGTGAAAACCGTATAAATTATTAGTGGAATAATCATTAATCTACATGAAATGATAGTGTAGATTCTAGAAATAATTATATTAATTTGCATAAATAACAAATGTAAATTAATATGATTATTTCGAAATTATTTAAATGAATTGTTGAATTGTTATGTATGGATGCTATTGCTTGTTTATTTACTTTAACACCATCCCAGTTATCACATTGCAAGTTCCCTTTGCTATGTTTTGATTTTTGAATTGAAATGGAATCGGGTTGAAATGATAAATACCCACATAACTTGATTTAGGATAGAGAATTAAATTAAACCCGATTGGTCGATAATTTGATTTAAATAAAATAAGGATTTTATTTGAAGAATAATTAAGTTTTGAAATTATTAATAATTAAGTTTTGAAATTATTAATAATTAAGTTTTGAAATTGTTAATAATTAAGTTTTGAAATTAATAATAGTTAATTTCGAATTATTAATAAATAAGTTTTGAAATTATTAATAATTAAGTTTTGAAATTATTAATATTAAGTTTTAAAAATTATTAATAATTAAGTTTGGAAATAGTGATAATTAAGATTTGAAATTATTTGATAAGTTAATGAGATCGAACTATTTAAAAATTAAATTGAATTGAATTTCCTTATTAAGAGAAATTAAATTCTTGAATAAGTGAAACTAAGTTTCTTTATAAACTGAGTTTGAAATTGTAACGAAGGTAATAAATGAATGAAATTGAATTTCTTTAACAAGAAATAAAATGCGTTTTATCAAAACAAATGAAAGACTTGAATTTTAAAGAATTGGATTTGACAAATTTAATATAAATTAAATTTGTAAGCTTTGATAATGAAGTTGAACTTAAGAAGTAAATATAATGAATTAGAAATTCAACGAAAATTGTTTGAATGATAATTAATTTAATGAATACAGAATGAAATCGATAAACGAGTTTAAATCGATTTGAACGTCAAATTAAGTTTAAATGATTATGAAATGGAACTTATATAAAAATTTAAGTGTATACTTGAATTTTTCAAATCAAAATTTGAAATTGAATTATAGAATTCTGAAATGGAATTGAAAGTTATGAAACGTAAATTTTGGAAATTATTTGGAAAGACAAATAAAATGTTGAATTACGAATTCTAATTGAAATTGAAATTGAAATTGAATTGGTTTTGAAATATATTAAGCGACCAATCGATAAATTAATTACGAAGGTTATTAAAGGAACCGGAATCGGTTAGGGACATACTCACTGTCTAAACCGAAAACCACTTTAATAACTGTATGCGGAGTGTGACCCAGAATGAAGTGGTTGGATTGACGAACGCGATGACTGAAGAAAGAGAACGATAATGGATAGCCTTGACACTTGTGTCAAATTGGAAATGACTAAAACAGGAGCCGGGCCGGGCCAAATGGGGTTAGCTACCTCGAGCGAACACACTTCTTCGTAAACTACTCATTACTTTGTTATTGATTGGTGCACACCCTTGAATTTGGAGTATTGTTTCGTGGTGTTGCGATCGTTGCGGTGATGCGTTCTCACCAGTCCGGATCAGGCAAACGGTAGTTTCACTACCTTGGGTATTGCCTCATGTGCCTTGTCATACTTGTGTTCCCATATACCGACCACTACAAATTTGTTTTGTATTATACCTATGGAGTACTCTCTGATATCCCACTAGTTTACGGTGGAGTTTACAGTGCTGTATAGTCTATAATGCTATATGAAATGTGTTAAAGGGGACAATGGTTACGCCTTAACACTATTTTGATATTTTACTTTACTGTTAGACATTATCTATTTATCGTACACTACTATGTATAGATAGTTTAACGGATCCTGGAAGATGTTATTCCGTTCATATTTGAGTTATTGTTATTTGAATTTGAACCATGTTATCTGTATAAGAATATATGTCCCGATTTGAGTGTTTGTTTATGCTTATACTCGGATCAGACTGAGGATTGCTATTGCTATTCTACTTGGAGCTGAAGACCGAAGACTATCACTATCTTATCTTATCTTATCAGTATTGTTCTTTCTATTTAGACTATTGGACTTCTAGGTTGTTCTATTTCTTTTTATTTGAGACATTGTTGTACTTATGGATAGCTTCATGAACTACTCTTATGACTATGTTGTATTTCCGCTGCACTATTCCGTGATGTTATATTTCCGCGATTCTACGATGATTCCCATTTATATATATACTCCATTAATGATTCGTGCTTTGTATTATTTAAGTTGGCATGTATGGAATATCGTCAATTTAAATGGTACAAATATACGGGTTGTGCAGTTGGTATCAGAGCTTTGGTTCTCGAAAACCTTAGCCTGTGGCGTTTAAAGCTCATTAGAGATAGGGTAATCATACCCTAGAATGAGGAGAATCATTTCAGAATCCATATCCTTTAGTTTCATTCTTCTTATTGAATTCATTCGATTTGAATTTCTTTAAGTTCGATAAATCTCTATCTTTGATTCTAAAATCACTTTTGGTATTTCAGCATGGCTACCGAAAGAAATGCTAGAGGCAGGGGTAGGGAAAACGCTCCCGAACCACGTGCCTTAGCTCCCGCAGTCTCCACTCTTAGAAAGGAATACACTCAGCTTGGCGGAGTCAAATTCACTGGCTCCGAGAGTATCAACGAAGCAGAACAATGGCTAAAGAGTTTGGAGAGGATCTTTACTGGCCTGGAGATCACAGACGCTCAGAAGCGTAAGTTGGCCGCTTGGCAGCTTCAGGATGCTGCACAAGATTGGTGGGAGTCAGTCACTTCTCGTACTGATAAGGAAACCATCACATGGACCCAGTTTAGGTAGTAATCTATCTAAAATTTCATCTAAATAAAATTCCTTCGATCTCGTAAAACTTTAACTCATCTTTATATCACTTATAAATAGGGATTCCCTTACGGCTCAGTGGATGCCAACAGCTGGGAAGGCCCAACTCTATCGGTCTTTTATATATCTCAAGCAAGGCAACATGACCTTCACTGAGTATGGAAGAAAATTCAACGAACTATCTATGTTCGGACCCGGTTTGATCGACACACCTCTGCTTAAGAATGAGAAGTTCATACATGGCGCATGTCCTGAGTATTACGAGCTCCTCACAGCTCATGTCCATGGAACTTTCACTGAGTTGATGGATTTTGCTCTTAGATATGAGGGAAAGCCAAAGGGAACATCAGTCACTAAGGCTCCAGTTACTCAGCCATCCTCTAGTCAGTCTGGGAAGAGGAAGCCAAATTTAGAGCAACAGAAGAAGAACTGGCAGAAGAAATCCGGGCTTGGCTATTCTCAGAAGAACCCCATAGACATCTCCTCTATCACCTGCTTTAACTGCAACCAGAAAGGTCACATTCCAGTAGTTGCCCAACCCCAAAGGGTGCAGCTATTCCGCCACCGGCTCAGATGGCCAAGAGGGATGTTTGTCACATTTTCTTACAACCAGGACATCTTAAGAAAGACTGCCCAACACAGAAGAGAGGTACCCCATCTGGAGTTTTTGCTATTTCCACACCTGTCCCAGAAGTTCCAGATAATCAAGGTACTTTACAGAGTACTTTTATGTTGCACTCTTCACCTTTTAGTGTTCTATTTGACAACGGAGCAACACATAGTTTCATATCTATTGATTTATGTAACAAACTTGGATTGGAACCTATTCTTGCATCTACATTCTTATGTGTATCTAACCCAATTGGAGGGCTCGCTAACCTCAAAAGGGTTTGTAAATATGTCACACTTATGTATGGCATGCATCGTTTTACTTGGGATTTCTTTGTACTTGGATTCGAGGCATTCGATATCCTATTGGATATTGATTGGCTGCGAAAGTTCGAAGTTGTTATCTCATGCAAAGCTCGTACCATCTCTCTTATCGACGACAAGAGCTTACCTTTAGTTATTAAAGGCAAATCGCCTCAAGAATGTGTTGGGAGTTTTATATTCTCTCTTGACTCTCATCCAAGTGAACTAAACTCTATTCCAGTTGTTCAATTCTTTTTTGATGTGTTTGGAGAAGTCGATTCTCTACCACCTCCGTGGGAAATCGAATTCCGCATTGACCTTATTCCTGGTGCACGACCAGTAGCTCTCCCTTCCAGGAGAATGGCTCCTAAAGAAAAGGCAGAGTTGAATGTTCAAATTAAAGATTTATTTTCTAAAGGCTTGATTCGGCGTAGTCATTCAGAATGGGGCGTTGCATTTGTATTTGTCACAAAATCTGATGGTTCTCTCAGAATGTGTGTGGACTATAGAGAGCTAAACAAGCTCACACACAAGAACAGGTATCTGATGCCTCGCATCAACGATCTATTCGACCAGCTTCATGGAGCTAAATTTTTCTACCAACTTGATTTGGCTACCGGCTTTCACCAACTCAGAATCGCTGAGGATAGTATTCCTAAAACAGCATTCCGCACTGAAAATGGTTTCTATGAATGGCTAGTTATGCCGTTCGGTCTCACTAATGCTCCAGCTAATTTTGTCGACTTGATGAATAGAGTTTTCCGGGATGTTCTTAACAAGTTCTTTTCTTGTTTTCATTGACGATATTCTTGTCTTCTCTAAAGATGAGAAAGAGCATAGGTCACATTTAGCTTTTGTACATGAAACTCTTCGCAAACATTAGCTTAAAGCCAAGTTTTCGAAATGCCATTTTGGGATAGATGAAGTTCGTTTTCTTGGCCATATTGTCTCGGAGAATGGGATTTCGGTCGATCCAGCTAAGATCGTCATAATCAATGTAAGTTCTATCCTTACTTGTCAATTCTATCTAAACAACTTATACACTATCTAAAATTTGAATCCTTGGAATTGCAGGATTGGGAGACTCCCAAAACTCCTATAGATATCCGCAGTTTCTTAGGTTTGGTCGGCTATTATCGCAGATTTATAGAAAACTTTGCTCGTATTGCTACCCCGCTTACCGCACTGACCAGAAAGAATGTAAAATTTATCTGGAGTGAAAAGTGCGAAGCAGCTTTCAATGAGATGAAGCGAAGATTGACATCTGCCCCAGTCCTTACAGTTATTGACGGTAGTAAAGGATTGACTGTCTGTACTGATGCCTGCTGTGATGGATTAGGAGCAGTCTTAATGCAGAAAGGAAAGGTTATTGCCTATACGGGTCGTTAGTTGAAGACCCATGAAGCAAATTACGAATGTGACGATCCTGACTCGACCTTCGAAAATCGACACCGAATATGTCACCCATATTCTAATGCCGTAGATCCAAACGTCGAACCTGGTGCGCCGGAGCTTATAACACCATTAAGTAAACAAACACAGCGGAAGAAATAATGAATATCAATATACAACATCTGATACAACATCCTGATACAACAGATGATACAATAAATACGATATACATCAGAGATATGATACAATATAATAGCAGCGGAAAGAAAATAGATAACACTAACAGCGGAACAAATAACTCTAAGTTAGTCTTCAAGAGAGAACTCCAACAGCAGCTCGAACCAACATCACATTTCACCAAGACAAGCAAGACTGGTGTGCATCCAAAGACTGAAACTAGCTCCAGATAATCTACTGAACCTAACTATCTGAAAAACCCAACTCTAGGCTGCTCGTGTGGAAATTAGTGAGCACCCAGAGTTTAGGAAAGGAACAATAACTCCGAGTCAGTCATGGGACTGGTGTGAGTAACAAAAACAGTTTATCTTTTTTTTTTATCTTTTTTTTTAAGTAAAACAAGATTTATAAAGAAAATCCGATATGCTTTTTAGAAAATGAAACTACCATAAGACCTCCCGCCACACACACAATGCAAACGCAGAATTGGAGGAGATTTCTTCTTATGATAGTCAAACATGCTTAATACGCAGAAAATTTCTTTGATATTATTATTATAAGTGCACAGTGCAGAAAACATTACGAAAGTAGAATATAAATCTTAGCCAGCATAGACATTTCGAACTATGCCTACTATAGCTACCATCCAAACAGTGGTGACCACCATAAGTGAATGGCAGGTTCTACAACTAAAACCGTACAGGGTTTCGTATTGGATGAATGGATTTCCAACAAATGGTCAGGCTAAGGAACTTCCTACTGCCACATGGGATTGCCTCTGGTGGGACGTCCCGAGAACCTAACCAGATCTCTGCCAACACAAGGCCGGGTTACCTCTATAACTAGGTAACTACTACTCGAGCATGCCACTCCCCGGTCCTTTGGGACCTTTATCCGAGGCGCCTCTAAGCAACAACCACACAGTAAATGAGATTGGAACAACCACATATGTTAAATATCAGGGCTCCATACCTAATACCACCCTTTACCAGAAGGGAATGACACGCCCTAAAGGGCGCGACCCTCATAACCTTGCCGCATCTTTCCTGTTTTGACCATTTCCGGGGTGTGAAGTCCTGATGCAGTCTCGTCCACAAAGCTACGCTTTGGTACAAAGCCATGCTTTGGGTCAACAAATGATCAAAGTAATGATCACAAAGATAAATGATGAAACAAATGATCAAACAATGATCATTAACACACAGCAGCACTCAGCATGCCACACTACCAAATTGGGAGTATATCGCTGATAAGCTTCAACTACATAACCTCTGAGCTCGTACGTCTCAGAGAAGGGTGTTAAGCTAAGAGAATAAATTCTCCGCCACCAGCAGATATGTATTTGAAAGAAATCTTCTTTATACCTCAAAGTGTAGTGTCAGACATACAACCATACAAGTCTGTTCCGGGTTCGAACAGAACCGAAGGCACTTCCGAAGGAGTCCTTGCAATCCGGGTATTCACAATCCCGATCGGACTTCCCATCACTTAGGAAATCTCTATACTGGCGCGACTCGGTGCAGAGACAATCGATAGGTCATCCTATCGTTTTCACAAATACCCGGTCTTCACCACTGGTCTTCAATGCTATCCATATACGTCGTATCACTATTCGGAATGGGTTATGACACAAAGGTCCTCTCCCGGCTAAACCGAATAGTGAGCGCAACATTTAAAACATATGGATATTGGGATTTCAATTAAGTCACAACTTAATAATTCAAAACTTTCTTTCAAATGGTTTAAACCAATTACCATTTCCAAATCTTTTAAACAAAAAGATTCATTTCACTAAGTTCACCCAGCTTCATAAAGACTCATTTATGGATTTCAAATCAATTCCCATTTCAATTGGATTAACTCGTTTAAAATCTTTAAATTAAAGATTTAACTAATAGCTTTCAAACCGTTTCCATAACTTGGAAAATCATTTTCATTTTTAACTTGAAATCCCTTTTAACACAATTTGGAAGTTCACTTCTTATATGAAAGCTTTTATTATTTGAAAACAAATAGTTTCTATGTCAGAAAGATCCAATTATATTTACACGAGTTAAAGCCTTTGAATTTAAATTTAAATTCCCAAATCAATACCTTTAAAATAGTTTAACCCATATAAACTTATATAACATCTTTAGTCCCTAGTTTCTAGATCATAGAATTCAATTTCAAATATTGAATACGAATTTAAATCAGAATATTTAAATTTCAAAACTCAATCAAGTTATTCAAAATAAATTTCATCTTTGAAATTCCATTTCAAAAGCTTTTCACTTTAAATCCAATCCATTTCCAAAACACTTGAATTTAAATATTCAATTTTATAAATCATTTCAAAATCTGTGACTTAATCGATTTCCTCGTGAAATCCATATTGGTGTGTGTATAAGTGTGGTCCAGGGGTTTAACACAATAGTGCAACATCATTCAACCATCACAGATCAAATATAGAAATTTATTTGATAAGCGGTATAAACTATAACGCTTATATTTGATAAGCGGTATAAACCATAATGCTTATCTTTTATTCACAGAACACAGATATATATATATATGTATCACAGATAATAAATACATTTATCTCAGATAAATAAATTACATTTCAGATCATAACACAAATCAAGACATATCACAAAGCATCAATATCAGGGATATCAAACAATTTTAATTATTCAGTCAAGTTCAAACATTCACAAGTAAAATTCATTAGTTGACTGATAAATTTAAATCAACTGTAATAATTATAAATCAAGGTTAATTATCCTAAGTTAATTACAATTTATTTGAAATAATTTCCCATTCAAATTTTATTAGTTAACCCTTAATTATTAACTAATCATTCTTAATTAATGAACCAATTAGTCTTTAATTAGTACATTAATCTTAATTAGTCTGCATTATTAATTAATCCTTTAATTTATTAACAAATAATTTACTCAAATTTCAAATCATCACTCAATTAATTACATTCAGTAATTATCTATTAATTGCTTCTTGAAGTAATTTTATTTTACCAAATTATCAAGTGATTATTCTAAATTATACTTAAGAAATTTTAATTTGAATAAGTTAACTCAATTAATTATGCCGAATAATTAATTCCACAATTACTGTCATTAAGTAATTTTACTTAGTAGTCCCACAATTTATTATCATTAAATTAATTAATCCAATTTATTGTTAAAATTAAATCACATTAATTAATTTTTCAAATAATCTTAGTTAATGATTTCACTACCTATTAAATTTCTTTAATTCCTTTTTTTATAGAAAATTTCTTGTATTAATCATTTTTAATTATAAATCGATTCACTTTAGAAAATTCATTCATTAATGAAATAGAAGTCATTAAACTTCTTTACTTAAAGTAATGTTCAATCATATTTACAATTTAATTATGTTTCACAATATGTTTGGAACATTGTTTCAAATTTCATTTTTTCTTCTTTCAACACTTAAGTTATAAATCTTAATTTAATTTCAAATACATTTTAAACTCAAATCTCTTTAATATATTAAATTGTTTTTTTTAGTTATTAAAACAATTTGGATTTTTAAAACTTATTTATGTTCAATCTAAACTCCCAATTCAACTTGAATTTATATTAACATTTTAATTTGAACTCAGCAAAATTTCAAAAAAACAGAAAAACAGGTTTCCAGGTTGAAAACTGGAACAAGAGTTCGACCCGAGCCTACACGAATTTACTTCGAGTAATTTGCTCGAATCACACGAGTCACACGCGAGAATTTCACTCGTTCTTCTTCCCAGGCAAAACAACACCCAGGCACAAAATACTCGTGCACGTGTACATCGCCGCTGGCGATCTTTCGGCACCGCCACTACGTCGAGCAGGTCGACAACCCCCCACGTATCAACTTCCGATCATCGAAAAAATCCATAGTCGATTCAAAAATGGATTCGAGATCAAAGTCGAAACCTGGAAATCAAATATGAACATCAGGTCAAAACCTGGAACACGAAAACCACCCCCCATCTCAAACCTGACAACGCGCCGTTCGCCACGCCCCGACCACCAGAACACACCGCACCTTCACCCAGACCTTCATCTACGCCCCAGCTTCCATCAACCAAAAGCGCACGCAACTCGATGCTCAAGTGAGGCAGTGGTGCATGATTTTCCTTCTTGTTCACAAACTAGGTTTAAAAAAATTGATCCCTTGCCGCCGACGCCACCGTCACTTCCATCCCCTCCGATCATTCTTCCAGTCACCCTCGTAGCTTCCTCCATCTCCTCAAGAACACCCAAGCCCCACGAACCAGTAGATCACCAAAGATCGATGATAGAACGAGATTTAAACAAAGTCGAACTGCACTTAACATCCAATTCTAAAAATTATGATTTATGCTTCAAAAATCATATTTTTTGCATGGGGATCCAGTTTAGATAACTGAATTCGAAAATTAAAAGATTCGAATTTTGATAAATTTGGAGTTGTGCTCAGACAACTTGCTTTCCAGAGATGATTCCAAGAGATTGTAACTTGAATATATTTTTAAAATTTAGTTCAAGGTCAAACAAACATTTTTGGTTTTGATCCCACGTCCAAACATCAAGTGGATTGGGAAGAATTGATTTTTAAAATCAAAATTTGGGTGTTCAAAGCATCAGACTGTAAGCCCATATAAAAACTTCCAGGTTTCAATTTAAATACAGAGGATCCATGTATACATATACAACTTATTCACAGATGTACATATAGATAAACAACGATTTAATGCCTTTAAAATTTAAGAAGAATGTGCTACTCACTGTGTTTTCCAGGAGAAGAAAATAGAGCTTGAATTTCTTTTTGCTTGCTGAACCCATTTCTTTGATTCTATGGCTTTGATTTGATTTATGTTGTTGTTTAAATTAAATTTTGTGTTAAGTTTAAAAATGGGTTTATCAACTTGAAGAAACAAACTGAAATGAGAAGGATATATATAAAAGGAAAGGATTACAGGGTAAGATATTTTTGTACACGTGATTATAATCTGGTTTGTACATAAAGGAGACATTTATTTGTTTTGTACAAATATTGATCAGAGATATTTTTTTTATTGCAAATGAAGGCTGAAGTGATATGTTATGGTGGATGATATTCTATATTTTTGTGTGCTTAAGATTCATGCATTTATTGCTTTGTCCTTATTTTCTTTGTGTACCTGCTTGAATGTATTTGCACTGCTTGTTTTGCAAGCTTACAGATGTTTCTGTTTTCGTACATATATATTTTATTGTCTTCGTTTTGCAAATGTACATACCTGACCATATTTTTAAGTGTACGGGTAATAATATGTTGTACAACAGGCATAGAGTTTTCTTTATATAGTTTGACCAGCCTGATATTTTCCTAACTTTGGTGGCTAATGTAAATTATGTTTTGATGGCTGATAGATATGGCATAAATTAATTTTGTCTTCATTTTGCAAAAATCTACATACTCATCTACTTATTTGTTTGTTCATATTCGAATATATTGTTTCTCATACATGAATATACTTACTGTCTTCACTTGCAAGCCTTTATATATTTTGTTTCTTCATTTTACAAGTATACATACCTGTCTTGTTTTTACAAGCTTCATGTATTTATTTTTGTTTACTTGTTCCATTCCATACTTGTTTCATATTTGTGTATTTGTTCTTTTGTCTTATCTTCTTACAATGCAAATGAATTTCTATAGTTAATGTGTTGTTTGAATTTTAGCTAATTTGTTTAATGTGTTTATTTGATACTTTTATAGTTACATAACCAAAATTTTAAGATATTTATTTCTTTTGTTCTTGTACTTTGTAATATAAATAATTCCTATTCTAATTTAAATTTTATTTTCAACTTTAATACTTGTACTGTATTTCTCTGTATATTTATTTCAATAGTTTATATTTTATATTTATTATGTTGTTATAATTTATCTAATTTGTTTACTTTCTATTTTACAAAGTTCATTAATATGTTGTTTGATTTTTTTATATTTTATAATTTATCTTATATACATTTCTACTTCAATTTCTAACTTAAATTTTATTTCTAACTCTTCATGTTTATTGATTGCACATCTTTATATATATATATATATATATTATATATATTTTATAAATATACTCTGTTTGTATTTTATTTTACTTATATAATTAATTTCCATTTGTAACTTAAAATCTTAAATCCAAATCCAATATATGCACAAATACATATATATTCACATATATATGAAAAATTCAAATTCAAATTTATTTTCTAAGATGTTTAAATTTAAGTCCCAATTCATATTCAATTCAAATACATTTCTCAAAAATTTCATAATTTAACTAACATTTATATTAATTACCAATTATTTCACAAATTTTTATTCAAAAATTAAATTTAAATATCAATTTAAACTTAATAAAATTCGAGATCGTTACAACGAAACTCACGATTTAGAGCTTCTTGCGGTTGTATTTGCTCTTAATGTGACGAGCAGGATTTTTCGCGTTCGAAAATCGACATCCATACTTTACATCGTACTCAAATGTCGTAGATTCGACCGTTAAAATCCGAGTCGCCGGAGCTTATAACACAATTAAGTAAACAACACAGCGGAAGAAAAATTACTAATACATTGATATACAACATTGATACAATATCTGATACCGCAGATGATACAATAGATATCAATATACATCAGAGATATGATACAAGAAATAGCAGCGGAAAAGAAAAATAGATAACACCAGCAGCGGAACAAATAACTCTAATATAGTCCTCCAGAGAGAACTCCAGCGGCAGCTCGATCCAACATCACAATTCACTAAGACAAGCAAGTCTCGTCCACATCCAAAGACTGAACTAGCTCCAGATAATCTAATAAACCTGACTATCCGAAAAAAAAACAACTCTAGACTGCCCGTGTGGAAAAATTTTGAGCATCCAGAGTTTAGGAAAGAAACAATAAACTCCGGATCAGTCATGAGACTGGTATGAGTAACAAAAACAGTTTATCTTTAAAAAAAACAAAGAAATATTTTAAAATAGATCCGCAATGCTTTTAGAAAATGAGACTGCCATAAGGACTCCCGCACACACACACACACAATGCAAACGCAGAATCGAAGGAGATTTCTCCTTATGATAGTCAAACATGCTTGATACGCAAATTTCTTTGATATTATTACTATAAGTGCAAAGTGAAGGAAAACATTTCGAAAGTATAATATAAACCTTAGCCAACATAGACATTTCGAACTATGCCTACTATAGCTACCATCCAAACAGTGGGGCGCCACCATAAGTAGATGGCAGGTTCTACAACTAAAACCGTACAGGGTTTCGTATTGGGAATTGGATTTCTAACAAATGGTCAGGCCAAGGAACTTCCCATTGCCACATGGGTACGCCTCTGGAAGGATGCCCTGAGAACCTAACCGGATCTCTGCCAACACAAGGCCGGGTTACCCCTAACTGGGTAACTACTGACACGAGTATGCCATCCCTCGGTCGTAACCAACCTTTATCCGGGGCCCCAACAACAATCACAAAGTAATATATATATATATATATATATATATATATCTGTGTGTGTGTGTGTGTGTGTGTGTGTGTGATATCCACATAAGTTAAGTATCTGGGCTCTATACCATGATACTGAAAAAGGCTATGAGGTAGGATCGTGTAATATGGAATAATGAAATAGTCTAGGTAGATAAAGTAGGTAAATGCAAGAAGACACCAGGATTTTATACTGGTTCGGACCTCTCGTCCTACGTCCAGTCCCTAAGCTTCACTTAGGAATTTCACTAACTAACACCCTCACTTCACCTGGAGGAATAGGTTTACAACTTACCCGAACAACCGAACGGGATTTCTTGCCTCAACTACCGAAGAGGACTTCAACTCAATTACTAAAATACAATATTCGACTTGTTGTGTTCTTGTCAACACTAATGAGTCTAATGTATTACAATATTCCTATAATCTTATCCTCGAGAATATGCAATGTGTCTGTGAAGATTTAGGAAATGTGAATTGCTATGAATCAAAAGAATGTTATAAACAAAAACAGTGATTCAAGCAATAGATTGGTGATTGCTTTGAGAATATCTAGAGAATATGAACAAGAGAATAGTAAGATTAAAGAAAGAGAATTTGGTGAGTTAAATGATGTTAGAATCATGTATATATACTTGTAGAAGAGGTGCATATGTTGTCAAAGGTTGTAAACAAGAGATGCTTCCATTTCCATTGATGAATGGTTGCAACTTTTGGGAAGAAGAAGCTGTCTTTTCAGAGAAAATTCGCAGGTTTAAATTCAGTCGACTGAGCAGGAGATTCAGTCGACTGAAAATATGAAGAAAAAACTTCAGGAACAATTTCAATCGACTGCACAGGTAATTTAGTCGACTGAAACTGTGCAATTTTGTATATGTGTACAGTTTCAGTCGACTGGCCATGCCTGTTCAGTCAACTGAAGTATAAAAGTATGCACACTGAACATGTGAATGAAGTTTTATGAATGTGTTCTAATGTTCATGCAAATCTCTTGAGGATAGATTTTGACAAATAATCTAGACTAAGACCCATAGAAAATCATACTAATGTTTATACTTTGGTCTTCATCGATCTTCTTCTAGCTTTTGCATATATTTCTTCCTATTTGTCGAAGCTCATTGTCATTGATCAAAATCTTCGTGTATCAACATTCTCCCCCTTTTTGATTGATGACAATACTTTTCTAGAGATGTATATAGATGTATATACTTATTTTCTCCCCCTGAATGTATGCACTATCTTTCCTACAAAACAAAGTCAGTACCATAGATTTTCTCCTCCTTTGTCATCGACAAAAAGGAAGAACTAACAACAGTAATAATATATCAAAACAATCACTAAATCATAGAGAATATTTGCATAAGCATGAATTAAGAGAAAATGTTATGACAGACAAGCATAAAATGGCTATTTATACAAGCCATTTAAAAAGTTAAAAATACACATCAAAACAAAATTACTCATCCTTATCCCAGTCATATGAACCTTCTCTTCCTGTTGGTTCACGTATGACGGGTCCTCCTGTTGGTGGTCTATGTGCTCTTCCTCCTTGGCCACAACTAGCTCCACTTGCACTGCTACTTGTATGCTCTTCGAATGTCGTCCATGTAAATATTGGTGCCGGACGTTTGCCGCGTGATATTGAAGCAGTAGTGGTGCTTGAGCAGGAGATTGCATCCCAAAGCTTGTTGAAGAATCCTTTTATTTTGTCAAGCTTACGATCTACCTTTTTAAGACGTGTGTCAAGAATTTGTTGATTTCTTGACAAAATCCCCAAGGATTGGTTGGTAGTGAAGCTGGGGTCAACAAGATGAATTTCATCATCTTGCTCGAGATGTTCTTCGTGGCGAGGTTGAGGAGGTTGTTGATGTTCTTGATGCCTTGCTTCTCATTCGACGAGTGATATTATGCGAGGAGGTCGAGATGGGAGTTGCATTAAGCTTATGGTCCGATGGTTAATTGATGGGCCATTGTATTCTCTGATTCAGGTAATGGCGTATCGACATTTAGGAGAAGTCACATGATGTACTCCCCAAAGTAAATAGTGCGCATTTTGCCATTGTTGAAAGTGAGAAACTCATCAAGAATAAGCTGTACCCAATTAACTTGTATATTGCCAAAAATAGCATATAGAGCTCGATAGTTATTTGGGTAGACAATTTCGTACGAGCCCGTACGAGGGGTAATCGTTCTCATTTGGGCTTTATGGAGGATTCTCGCCATAGGTCGAAGAGAGGTGGACTTAAAATCCCTAAAGTTGATATTATCATCCATGAATCGATGGTTGATGTTGTCACAAATGTGTGGAATGAATTCTATTTCCTCTAACTTTCTCCCGACATTTGGAGACTCTAAAATATGTGCTATTCTATCCAATGAAAACCAAACTATCTTTCCACACACCATACTCCAAACACTATTTTTAGGTTTTTTGGAGTTTGGTGTCCAAGATTAAGATTAGCATAAAATAATTTTACCATTACATGATTAATGGCATGGTCATTTCTTTTCAAATCTAAAAGTGAAGTTAAACCTGCCGGATCTGTTAATGCCTGAATGTTGTAGGTTTGAAAGCTTTGAAAATCAAAGAAAGAATGCTCGAAAATTCTTGAATTCTTTATCTTGTTCCATCGAGTGACAGCGGTTCCATCATAAAGCCATTGTGCTATTTGAGCATCAATTGGCTCGGAGGATGAAGAAGATGAAGCTCTTACTCTTTTTGGTGCCATTTGGGTGAGAATTGATTTGATTTTGAGGAATTTAGGAGCTAGGGTTTCGAAATTAATTTGGGGAAGAAGGTTTGTAGGAGGTAAAAGTGAATTGGTAGGGTAAAATCTGGTGGTTAAAAGGGGAAATTTTACCTGAAGCAGCGTTCAGTCGACTGAATGTTCTGTTCAGTCGACCGAATCAAAGGCCGAAGTGTTCTGTGATAGATTCAGTCGACTGAGCAGTACATTTAGTCGACTGAATTTTGTTGCTGAAATTTTCTGTTGAATTTTTAGTCGACTGTGCAGATGGTTCCAATCGACTGAACTTTGTATAAATTGTTTTCTGTCATATTTTCAGTCGACTAAGCAGGGGCATTCAGTTGACTGAAACATGCATTTTTGTTGTTTCAGTTAATTGTTGAAATTAAACAATTTATTTAAAGAAATAGTTAAAAAATATTGATGTAACAACATACAAATATGTCAAAATTTAACTATTTCTTTGGGGATGGACTTGAAAACATCTTTCCTTCATTCTTCATGTAATTTATATCCCATGAATTCAGACTATATTGAGGAGTTTTAGGAGACGTCCAAGGATTCATAGGATCGACTGGTGTACGATAAGATGAAGAAGGATCAAGAGAGCTAACGGGGCGAGGTAGGGGTTCAGCCACTTCGTTCTTCTTTGATCCACCAAAATCAGCATCACTGAATGACACTAACTCAAATGAACATTCCTTTGGATAGAAAAGACCGAAATCTTTAGTGTTGTTAAGATATCGTATAATTCGTTTTACCGCTCTTAAATGTGATTCTTTAGGATTAGACTGAAAACGTGCACATAAACAAACACTCATCATTATGTCAGGTCTACTAGCGGTTAAGTAAAGTAAGGAACCTATCATACTTCTAAACAATTTTTGATCTACACTTTTGCCATTTTCATCTTGATCGAGATGTGTAGTGGTACTCATAGGAGTAGGTTTAGCGGAAGTGTTTTCCATGCCGAATCGTTTAATTAAATTAGCACAATATTTTTCTTGATTTATAAAAATTCCATTTGTTAATTGTTTGATTTGAAGTCCGAGAAAATATGATAGTTCTCCCATATGAGACACTTCGAACTCATTAGTCATTATATTTGAAAATTCTTTACATAAATTCTCATTTGTTGAACCAAAAATAATATCGTCTACGTATATTTGAATTATTAAAATATCTTTGGCAGTATTTTTAATAAAAAGTGTTTGATATACTTTTCCAATTTTAAATCCCGAGTTTAATAAATGACTTTTAAGTCTTTCATACCAAGCACGAGGTGCTTGTTTAAGACTATATAGTGCTTTCTTTAATTTAAATACATGATCCGGATATTTTTCATGTATAAATAAAGGAGGTTGTTCTACATATACATTTTCTTTAATAAAACCATTTAAAAATGCACTTTTAACTTCCATTTGATAAAGTTTAAAATTGTGAAAACAAGCAAAGACTAATAGTATACGTATTGCTTCTAGTCTTGCAACGGGAGCAAATGTTTCTTCAAAATCAATACCTTCTTCTTGATTATACCATTGTGCTACTAGTCTTGCTTTATTCCTTGTTATATTACCCTGTTCGTCTACTTTATTTTTGTAAATCCATTTTGTTCCAATTACTGATTGATTATTAGGACGGGGAACTAATTCCCAAACATCGTTACGTTCAAGTTGATTTAGTTCTTCTTGCATTGCGATAATCCAGTAATCATCTGTTGATGCTTCTTTTGGATTTTTTGGTTCAATTGATGAAATGAAAGCTACATGACCCATTTGATTTAGTTGATTTCTTGTTTTAACTTGAGAATTTATTTGTCCTATTATATTTTGAGTTGGATGATCTCGTAATATTCTAGGAGGAGATCTTAGTTCATTATTATTATTTTCAAGGTTTGTTTCTTCCGTATTTATTAATTATTCATCATCTTTTATATTTAAATTTTTATTAAAATTTTCATCAAAAGATATATGCAAAGTTTCTTCAATTAAGTTTGTTCGTTTATTAAAAACTCGATATGCTTTACTTCGTTCTGAGTATCCTACGAAAATTCCTTCATCAGCTTTTGAATCGAATTTTCCTAATTGATCTTTTGTATTTAAAATGAAACATTTTGATCCAAATATTTTAAAATAAGATATATTTGGCTTTTTATTATTAAATAGTTCATAAGAAGTATTTTTAGTTAATGGTCTAATTGATATTCTATTTAATACATAACATGCAGTAGCAACGGCTTCTGCCCAAAAATGTTTTGGTAGAGAACATCCATTTAATAATGTTCTTGCGCATTCTTGTAATGTTCTATTCTTTCTTTCTACAACTCCATTTTGTTGAGGAGTTCTAGGAAAAGAAAAATTATGATTTATTCCTTTCTTTTTACAAAAAGTTTCAAAAACTTCATTTTCGAATTTCGCCTTCATGATCGCTTCTAATAATTTTTAATTTTCAAATCTTTAGTATTTTGAATTCTTTTAACAAATGTTTTAAAATGCTCAAAAGTGTCACTTTTATTTTTCATAAAAATAGTCCATGTATATCTTGAAAAATCATCAACTATTACAAATACGTATTGATTATGATTAATGGATTGAACTTGTGTTGGTCCGAATAAATCCATATGTAGTAATTCTAATGGTTGTAAAGTTGAAATATTTTTCTTAGATTTGAAAGATGATTTCGTTAATTTTCCTTTTTGACAATCATCATAAAAATTATTTATTTTAAAATTTATTTTGGGTAATCCTCTTACTAATTCATTTTTAGAAAGTTTTCTAATAGTTTTAAAATTTATATGACAGAATCTTTTGTGCCATAACCAAGGATCATTATCTTTAGCAAGTAAACACATACTTAAATTATGATTAATATTCATATTTAAAACATAAATATTTCTATCTCTATTTCCTTCAAAAATAAGATTTTGGTTTTGATCAAAAATACTACATTTATTATTCGAGAAAGTTATTTTAAAACCTTTGTCACACAGTTGACTTATGCTAAGTAGATTATGTTTTAAATTTTCAACTAATGAAACATTTGTTATAAAAGGTAAATTTGATGTACCGCAATTGTTCACATCTCCTTTGCCAATGATATACCCTTTTGAATTATCTCCGAAGGTAACCGAGCCACCATCAAAGTAAGTGATGTTTGTAAGCATATCTTTGTCTCCGGTCATGTGTTTTGAACAACCACTGTCTAATATCCATTTCTTCTTTTTGAGTGGGACCTGAAAATAAATATGAAATTATTGGTACCCACCTTTTAATAGGGTCCTAAAAAGTTAGAGTTTAGGAAACCAAACCCAATTTGGTTTAGTATCCTTTTTATAAATATAGTTTTCATTATGATGAACATTATCCATAAATGTTTTAATGTATTTATTTCTTATTAATACATTGTTAGTCTTTGGTATCCAAATTTTAACTACTTTATTTTCTATTTTTGTTTTAATAGGTTTCTTTAGCAATATTTGTTGTTTTGAATCCATATTCCTCTTAAAATTTGTATTTTTCTTTTTTGGAATTTTTGACTCCTTTTTATATCCTAATCCATGTTTACTTGAAGCGGATTGAGAATTTTCTAAAATCTTAGATAAATTTTCTCTTCCTTTGTTAACGTTAGGAACATTTTTAGTGATGTCATCTAATCTAGCTTGAAGACTATTATTTTCTAACTCAACTTGTCTAATCTTAGTTTTTAACTCATGATTTTCAGAAACAATTATATCATTCTTTGTTTTTTGAGTTTCAATTTTTTGACTTAAGAGTGATAATTGAGTTTCCGAATTTGAATGAGATTCTTGAACTTTTTCAAGTTCTTCTTCTAAGATTTTCTTTTCATCTTTTAACATATCCCTTTCAAATACATCTTTGTTTTGATTTTCACGAGTTTCTTTGAGTTTCTTTTTAAAAGTTTTTATTGTGCTTAAAAGTTTAGTGTTTACTTCAATTAAATCGTCGAAAGTTAAATTATTTACCTCAGATTCTTGAGCCATGAAGCATACATTTGCCTGTTCATTGTCGCTATCACTATCATTTTCGGATGAAGATGAATCTGAATCATCCCATGTTACAGAAAATGCCTTCTTTTTGAATTTATCCTTCTTGTTTTTGTTGTTGAAGTTTTTCTGATTTTCCTTCATTTGTTCTTGGCAATCTTTTTGCATGTGTCTTTCTTGTGACAATTGAAGCATTCTATATTTGAGGATGGATGTTTGTTCAAGAAATTATTTTTGAATCCGTTTTTGTTTCCTTTTCTATATTTCACGAATTTCTTGAAATTTTTGGCTATAAATGCTAGATCCTCATCTTCAGACTCTGATTCTTCCTTTTCCGCATGAAAATCAACATTCTTTCTTTCTTGAGCTTGATCCTTTTTAGCTTGCATATTTACTTCATACGTCATAAGATTTCCAATCAATTCTTTTGGTTTCATTGTAGATAGATAATTTGCTTCCTCGATTGCTAGTACTTTTCTTTCCCATTCATCAGTGAGTGAATTTAAAACTTTAGAAACAATGTCAAAATCCGTGTATCTTTCTCCTAGTCCGATTAGAGCATGATGAATGTCTTGAAATCTTGAGTACATGTCATTGATAGATTCATTTTGTCGCATTCTAAAGTTTTGGAATTGATTCTTCAGCATGGATATCTTTGTTTGTTTAACCTTGTTTGTGCCTTCATGTATGACTTTGAGTGTTTCCCATATCTGATATGCAGTAGTACATATGCTAACACGGTTGAATTCATTTCTATCCAGGGCGCAAAATAGCATATTCATAGCTTTGGCATTTGCACTAGCTTCATTCTTTTGAATTTGTGTCCATGTAGGATAATCGGTTGTGGGTACAACGAACTCTGCTTGAGTACATACCAGGCTTCAAAACTTGTTTCTTGCATATAAATTCTCATCCTTGTAGCCCAATAGTTATAGTTTAGTCCATTGAATAGAGGAGGTCTTTGGGTGGATTGTCCTTCCACAAATGTAGAACTATAGGCAGATGTTGTGCTTGTGCTTGCGTTATTTTCCATATTATCAATATGTCTAATAACGGTGTTATGCTTATAGGACGGCCTTGCTCTGATACCAACTGAAAGAGGCTATGCAGTAGGATCGTGTAATATGGAATAATGAAATAGTCTAGGTAGATAAAGTAGGTAAATGCAAGGAGACACAAGGATTTTATACTGGTTCGGACCTCTCGTCCTACGTCCAGTCCCTAAGCTTCACTTAGGAATTTCACAAACTAACACCCTCACTTCACCCGGAGGAATAGGTTTACAACTTACCCGAACAACCGAACGGGATTTCTTGCCTCAACTACCGAAGAGGACATCAACTCAATTACTAAAGTACAATATTCGACTTGTTGTGTTCTTGTCAACACTAATGAGTCTAATGTATTACAATATTCCTATAATCTTATCCTCGAGAATATGCAATGTGTTTGTGAAGATTTAGGAAATGTGAATTGCTATGAATCAAAAGAATGTTATAAACAAAAACAGTGATTCAAGCAATAGATTGGTGATTGCTTTGAGAATATCTAGAGAATATGAACAAGAGAATAGTAAGATTAAAGCAAGAGAATTTGATGAGTTAAATGATGTTAGAATCATGTATATATACTTGTAGAAGAGGTGCATATGTTGTCAAAGGTTGTAAACAAGAGATGCTTCCATTTCCATTGATGAATGGTTGCAACTTTTGGGAAGAAAAAGGTGTCTTTTCAGAGAAAATTCGCAGGTTTAAATTCAGTCGACTGAGCAGGAGATTCAGTCGACTGAAAATATGAAGAAAAATTTCAGGAACAATTTCAGTCGACTGCACAGGTAATTCAGTCGACTGAAACTGTGCAATTTTGTATATGTGTACAGTTTCAGTCGACTGGCCATGCCTGTTCAGTCGACTGAAGTATAAAAGTATGCACAGTGAACATGTGAATGAAGTTTTATGAATGTGTTCTAATGTTCATGCAAATCTCTTGAGGATAGATTTTAACAAATAATCTAGACTAAGACCCATAGAAAATCATACTAATGTTTATACTTTGGTCTTCATCAATCTTCTTCTAGCTTTTGCATATATCTCCTCCTATTTGTTGAAGCTCATTGTCATTGATCAAAACCTTCACTTCTATCCAGAAGGAAATGACATACCCTCAGAGGGCGCTACCCTCAAATAACCTTGCCGCATCTTTCCTGTTTCAACTATTTCCGGGATGTGAGGTTTGACGAAGTTTCTTCCACAAAGCTACGCTTTTTACAAAAGCCACGCTTTGATCAAAAAATGATCAGCGGCACTCAGCATGCCACATTACCAATTTGGGAATATATCGCTGATAACCTTCAACTACATAACCTTGAGCTCGTACGTCTCAGAGAAGGATGTTATGCTAAGAGAATAAATTCTCCGCCACCAACAGAAATGCATTTGAAAGAAATATGCTTTATATCTCAAATGTAATGTCAGACATACAATCCATACAAGTCTGTTCTAGGTTCGAACAGAACTGAAGGCACTTTCGAAGAAGTCCTTGCAATCCGGATAATCCCTAATCACGTCCGGACTTTCCATCACATATGGAGTCTCTATACCGGGGACCAGTCGATGCAAAGACATTCGACGAGTTATCCTTTCGCTTTCGAAAATATTTGGTCTTCACCACCAGTCTTTAAATGCTATCCATAACGTCGTATCACATATTCGGAATGAGCTATATGACACAAAGGTCCCTTTCCGACTAAACCTAATAGTGAGCGCAACATTTAAAACATATGGATATGGGTTTCAATTAAGTCACATCTTATTACCCAAAACTTTTTTTCAAATGGTTTAAACAAATTACCATTTCCAAATCTTGAAACAAAAAGATTCATTTTACCAAGTTCACCCAGTTTCACAAAGATCCATTCATAGATTTCAAAACAATTTCTATTCCAATTGGATTAACTCGTTTAAAATCTTTAAATTAAAAATTTAACTTATAGCTTTCAAACCGTTTCCATAACTTGGAAAATCATTTTTCATTTTAATTTGAAATCCCTTTAACACAAATCGAAAGTTCATTACTTATGTGAAAGCTTTTATTATTTGAAAACAAACTGCTTTCGTTTTAGAAAAATCCGATTATATTTGCACGAATTAAAGTCTTTGAGTTTAAATTCAAATTCCTAAATCAATACCTTTAAAATAGTTTAACCCATATATAAGTGGTATAACATCTTTAGTCAAACATAGAATTCAATTTCAAATCTTGAATTTAAGTTTAAATCAAATTATTTAAAATTTCAAAACTCAATCAAGTTATTCAAGATAAATTTAGTCTTTGAAATTCCATTTCAAAAGCTTTTCACTTTAAACCCAATCCATTTCCAAAACATTTAAATTTAAATATTCAACTTTTAAAATCATTTCAAAAAAATAAATCTATGACTTAATTGATTTCCTCGTGAAATCCATATTCGTGTGTGTATAAGTGTGGTCCAGGGTTTTAACACAATAGTGCAACATCATTCAATCATCATAAATCAAAACACAGAATTATAGTTGATAAGCGATATAAACTATAACGCTTATCGTCTATTCACAAATTCACAGATAATATGCAAATGAAAATAAATGAATAAATTATACACAGCTCAATCCACATAACAAAATATCATAGGTCAGATAGGACAATCAATTCAAGGCATCTCATACAATACAATCATTCATAAGTAAGTTCAAGCATTCAATAATCATTTATAAGAAGGGTTTATTTAATTGTTTAATCCTAATTTCCAATTAAATTGATTACTTATGAATAAATTATCCAATCTTGATTTACTAATTTTAAATCATTTGATATACATTAATTTATCAAACACTTTAATCAATTATCCTCAATTAATCATAATAGTTAAATTAACCTTTAAACCAATTTCATAATTAATTAACCTTAATAAATAAAAATATCCAATATTTATTACAATAAGTGATTAATCCTTAATTACTTTCATTAAGTAATTACATTTAAACAATTTAAATTTGATTATCTAAACCAATAAATCCAATTTATTATTAAAATTAATCACCTTAATAATCCTTAGTTAATTATCTTCATTAACTAATAATATTTCTTAATTACTTTCTTAAGAGATTCCTTAGATTTATTTCATTATTAATCATTTATAATTATAATTTAAATCCAAATTATTTATTTATAAATTAAATAAATCATTCTTTAATTCTCTTATAAATTAAATTCTTTTATTATCTTAATTATTCCTAAGATAATTCATTTACTTTATTAATGGCTTCATTAACATTCGAGTGTATTTAATCATTACACTTCTAAATTTTTAAAACTTCCCAAATTTATTTAACAAAATTTAATACAAATTATAAATTATTAATTCTAATTAACTCAATAATTAATGGATTAGAAATCATTAAATCTTCATTAACTTAAGTTAGAACTTATTCTCATTTATGATTTAATCATCACTCACAATATGTTTGAAAACATTTATTTTCCCAATTACTTTCTAAATTTCATTTTAAAATTTGAGACTTAAAATAAATTCCAATTTATCCTAGATAAAGTTTTAAAGCTAATTTTCAAAACCCCTTTAAATTTACATATTTAAAAGCATACTTTAACATTTAAAACTTATTTAAATTAATTTAATTTATAAAACATTATTTATTCTTAATCTAAAATTCCACTAAACTTGAATTTATAGTTAACCTTGGATTTAAAAACTTAGTTTGAACTTGATTTATAAAACTGAATTTAGTTCTTAAATTTGAAACAGGACAGGTTCTGACTTAAAAACCTGGGCAACATTTCCCGGGCCAGAATACGTTTGCTTCGAGTAAAACACTTCACCACTTCGGGTCTGACACTCAAATTACTTAGGCTAAACTCGGGCAACCCCCCCTCTACTTCAAAACCCAAACCAAAACATCACTTCACTAGGAAACAAACGCACCGTGCACGTGCACGATGGTTTTGACCACCTCCGGTCACCACCAAGACCTCGAGCAAGTCGACGGTTATCCTCTGATCATCCCACGACCATCTAAACCTTTCCAGTTCGACTCGAACTCGAGTAAAAATCAAAACCTGGAAACACACTAGCCTCAACACCACAAACCCGTCAACACCCCGTGCTCGACGCTCCGACTACCGGAGGCTACCCAATTCCGACCGTAGCCTCGTCTACCTCCCCTCAAAACCGCGTTGCACTCGATCCATCGTAGGCTGAGAACGAACGAAAGAAACACGACGCCTCAAAACTAGGTTACCAGACTTAAACCCCTCGTCGTTGCTACCACAACCAACTGCACCACCATCCCCCACTTTTTCCTGACCCAACGTAGACTCCGCTACCTCCAGACACGGTCCCGACCTCTCCAATCAACGTGACCGACCGTGATGCCACGAAATGCAAAAATCGAACAAACCCTCATTGCTCCCTATCCCTATCTCTAAAAATTATGATACAACCTTTAAAAATCATGTTATTGTACACGAATTCACTTTATATACCTGAATTCGAAGATTAAGAGATTCGAATTTTGATTAATTTGCAGTTGTGCTCAAACATCTGGCTTCCCAGAGATGATACCAAGTTATTTTAATTTAAATATATTTCTAAAATTCAGTTCAAGGTTAAACAAACAATATCTGTTTTAACTCTAAGTCCAAATATCTAGTAGATTGGGTAGAAATGATTTTTGAAAGCAAGATTTTGTCTCCAGAGTATCAGAGAGTAAGCATATTCAAGCACTTCCAGTTTCAATTCATATTTTGAGGATCTTGTATATATGTACAGGCTTATTCACAGATATATATATTTTCACCCAAACAAAATTTCAAATTTTAAATCATGCAACTAGATTAAAACTTGAGTTATTAATATGAAATTACTCACAGTTTTCATAAATAAGAACAGGGCACTTCTTTTGAACTAGGTTTTGAAACTTGCTAACTGAAACTTTCCTTTTTTTTTGATAAGCTTCGGTTTGACTTGATTATGTTGTTGTTGTTTTCAGGTTGCTTTTCATTTTTTTTCATTTTTTTTCTTTTCTTTCTCGGGTTGATGATTATGAACCGAGGAGAGTTTGATATATAGGAGGGAAGTGTACAGGTTGATTTTATTTTGTACAATAGGGTGATATTATAATGCTTTGTACAATACTAGGCAGAGATATCTTCCTAATAGGGTGGCTAATGATACTTGTTGTGCTTATAAAAAGAAGTTACAGGGTATTAAAATTTGTACAGATGATAGTATGTTCTGTTTGTACAACAGTCATGCTGAAGCTAATCTTGCGTTAAATGCATGAGGTATGTTGCATTTATTTCTTTGCTGATTTGATGCTAGAGATGTGGCATTAATTGCCTTTTTCTTGCCTGCACATCCAATACAGGCTACATACTTTATGTTTGCTTTGGTTTTGTTTAAGTGTACTTAACAAATTTGTCTTGCATATATTTTATTTGTTTCCTTCTTTTGTTTTACACTTTGAAAAATGCATGAGTTCTATGATGTTAGATTTTAGTTAATATGTTTACTTTTACTTGAATATATTTTTGCTTTTCTCTTGCTTTGCCTTCTTACTTTAAAATATAAATGAAATTCTATAGTTAATATGTTGTTTGAATTTCTCTATGTGTATTTAATTTATTTATTGATTAAATTTAACATTTATTTAACTCACATATTAATTGTCTTGTATATCTACACATACATATTTTTATACTTTATTTTGTATGTACAATTTGTTTGTATCAAATACATAATACTTAAAAGACAATGTTTTGAGATTCAATACGTATTTTACTTGAATTTGGAGAAACTCAAATCAATCTACCAATTAATTTCACAATTTTTATTCAAAAGTGAAATTAATTATCAATTAAAATTTGGGATCGTTACAGATTCCCCTCCTTAAGAAATTTCGTCCTCGAAATTTGTAGGCACGAAACAACACAGAGATAGATAGACAAATGGATTCTAAATTCAAGTCGGAATATCTCAAATATATACCATCCTGTCCCTCTTCGGATTTCGGTCTACACAACAAATTATAATAGAATTTCAAATTGATTTTAAACAAAATTGTTTTATTGATACAAATCAAATTATCCTTCATATTCTATTAACCAATTTAACTCAATTTAAAAATTCCAATTTATTTAAAATTTCAATTCCAAATTTCCCATTCATATTCGTTAAAGTTTAAATGGAAAAACTTATAAGGAACCGATGGAGATAAGAAGTAAAAATTTCCTACAATGATTCGTAGAGCCATCATCACACCGAAACTTCTTTCTGCAGTTGTCACGAAGAAATCAAAAGAATTTGGAAACGAATCAAAGAAAATTGATAGAGAAAGTTTGTTTCCGTTGTTGTTACAGGGTATTGACCATTTATAGTGGTACTCCCCTGTCCCCTATCTCGTCTTCTTCTTGCACTCATACTCACTATCAGCGGATAGTAAGAGAATTTACCGAGGCATACGAACGGATATCTTAGGGATATACTCATTCTAGGGCATACTTCACCCTACCTCTAATGAGCTACTTAACGTGTTATACTCCTAAGCTAAAGTTCAACCTTAGCTCTGATACCAAATGTGACGAGCATGATTTTTTGCGTTCGAAAATCGACATCCATATTTACATCGTACTTGAATGTCGTGGATTCGACCGTTCAAATCCGAGTCGCCGGAGCTTATAACACAATTAAGTAAACAACACAGTGGAAGAAAAATTAATAATACATTGATATACAACATTGATACAACATCTGATACAACAGATGATATAATAGATATCAATATACATCAGAGATATGATACAAGAAATAGCAGCGGAAAAGAAAAATAGATAACACCAGTAGCGGAACAAATAACTCTAAGATAGTCCTCCAAAGAGAACTCCAGCAGCAGCTCGATCCAACATCACGATTCACTAAGACAAGCAAGTCTCGTCCACATCCAAAGACTAAACTAGTTCCAGATAATCTACTAAACCTGACTATCTGAAAAAACCAACTCTAGACTGCCCGTGTGGAAAAATTTTGAGGACCCAGAGTTTAGGAAAGAAACAATAAACTCCGGATCAGTCATGGGACTGCTATGAGTAGCAAAAACAGTTTATCTTTAAAAACAACAAAGAAATATTTTAAAATAGATCCGCAATAATTTTAGAAAATGAGACTACCATATCGCCTCCCGCACACACACACAATGCAAACGCAGAATCGGAGGAGATTTCTCCTTATGATAGTCAAACATGCTTGATACGCAAATTTCTTTGATATCATTACTATAAGTGGCAAAGTGTAGGAAAACATTTCGCAAGTATAATACAAATCTTAGCCAACATAGACATTTCAAACTATGCCTACTATAGCTACCATCCAAACAGTGAGGCGCCACCATAAGTAGATGGCAGGTTCTACAACTAAAACCGTACAGGGTTTCGTATTGGGAATTAGATTTCCAACAAATGGTCAGGCCAAAGAACTTCCCATTGCCACATAGGTACGCCTCTGGAAGGACGCCCCGAGAACCTAACCGGATCTCTGCCAACACAAGGCCGGGTTACCCCTAACTGGGTAACTACTGACATGAGTATGCCATCCCCCGGTCGCAACCAACCTTTATCCGGGGCCCCAACAACAATCACAAAGTAATATATATATGTCTGCGATATCCACGTAAGTTAAGTATCTGGGCTCCATACCATGATACCACTTCTATCCAGAAGGAAATGACATACCCTCAGAGGTCGCTACCCTGAAATAACCTTGCCGCATCTTTCCTGTCTCGACCATTTCCGGGATGTGAGGTTTGACGAGTTTCATCCTCAAAGCTACGATTTTACAAAAGACACGCTATGATCAACAAATGATCAGCAGCATTCAGCATGCCACATTACCAAGTTGGGAATATATCGCTGATAACCTTCAACTACATAACCTCTGAGCTCGTACGTCTCAGAGAAGGGTGTTAAGCTAAGAGAATAAATTCTCCGCCACCAACAGAAATGCATTTGAAAGAAATATGATTTATATCTCAAATGCAATGTCAGACATACAATCCATACAAGTCTGTTCTGGGTTCGAACAGAATTGAAGGCACTTCCGAAGAAGTCCTTGCAATCCGGATAATCCCTAATCACGTCCGGACTTCCCATCACATATGGAGTCTCTATACTGGGGACCAGTCGATGCAAAGACATTCGACGAGTTATCCTTTCTCTTTCGAAAATATTCGGTCTTCACCATCGGTCTTCAAATGCTATCCATAACGTCGTATCACATATTCAGAATGGCGGCTAAACCGAATAGTGAGCGCAACATTTAAAACATATGGATATGGTATTTCAATTAAGTCGCAACTTATTACCTAAAACTTTCTTTCAAATGGTTTAAAAAAATTACCATTTCCAAATCTTGAAACAAAAAGATTCATTTTACTAAGTTCACCCAGTTTCACAAAGATCCATTCATAGATTACAAAACAATTTCTATTCCAATTGGATTAACTCGTTTAAAATCTTTAAATTAAAGATTTAACTTATAGCTTTCAAACCGTTTCCATAACTTGAAAAATCATTTTTCATTTTAATTTGAAATCCCTTTAACACAATTCGAAAGTTCATTACTTATGTGAAAGCTTTTATTATTAGAAAATAAACAGCCTTCGTTTTAGAAAAATCCGATCACATTTGCACGAGTTAAAGTCTTTGAGTTTAAATTCAAATTCCCAAATCAATACCTTTAAAATAGTTTAACCCATATATAACTGGTATAACATCTTTAGTCAAACATAGAATTCAATTTCAAATCTTGAATTTAAGTTTAAATCAAATTATTTAAAATTTCAAAACTCAATCAAATTATTCAAAATAAATTTAGTCTTTGAAATTCCATTTCAAAACTTTTCACTTTAAACCCAATCCATTTCCAAAACATTTAAATTTAAATATTCAACTTTTAAAATCATTTCAGAAAAAATAAATCTGTGACTTAATTGATTTCCTCGTGAAATCCATATTCGTATGTGTATAAGTGTGGTCCAGGGGTTTAACACAATAGTGCAACATCATTCAATCATCATAAATCAAAACACATAATTATAGTTGATAAGCGATATAAACTATAATGCTTATCATCTATTCACAAATTCACAGATAATATGCAAATGTAAATAAATTAATAAATTATACACAGCTCAATCCACAGAACAAAATATCATAGGTCAGATAGGACAATCAATTCAAGGCATCTCATACAATACAATCATTCATAAGTAAGTTCAAGCATTCAATAATCATTTATAAGCAGGGTTTATTTAATTGTTTAATCCTAATTTCCAATTAAATTGCTTACTTATGAATAAATCATCCAATCTTGATTTACTAATTATAAATCATTTGATATACATTAATTTATCAAACACTTTAATTAATTATCCTCAATTAAT
This sequence comes from Allium cepa, assembly GCA_030765085.1. Taxonomy (NCBI): domain Eukaryota; kingdom Viridiplantae; phylum Streptophyta; class Magnoliopsida; order Asparagales; family Amaryllidaceae; genus Allium; species Allium cepa. The sequence continues at coordinate 558,105,944 of CM060941.1, read as the reverse complement.
CATATTAATTAAATTAACCTTTCAACCAATTTCATAATTAATTAACCTTAATAAATCAAAATATCCAAAATTTATTACAATAAGTGATTAATCCTTAATTACTTTCATTAAGTAATTACATTTAAATAATTTAAAATTGATTATCTAAACTAATAAATCTAATTTATTGTTAAAATTAATCACCTTAATTAATACTTAATAATCCTTAGTTAATTATCTTCATTAACTAATAATATTTCTTAATCACTTTCTTAAGAGATTCCTTAGATTTATTTCATTATTAATCATTTCTAATTATAATTTAAATCCAAATTATTTATTTATAAATTAAATAAATCATTCTTTAATTCTCTTATAAATTAAATTCTTTTATTATCTTAATTATTCCTAGGATAATTCATTTACTTTATAAATGGCTTCATTAACATTCGAGTGTATTTAAAACATTACACTTCTAAATTTTTAAAACTTCCCAAAGTTATTTAACAAAATTTAATACAAATTATAAATTATTCATTCTAATTAACTCAATAATTAATGGATTAGAAATCATTAAATCTTCATTAACTTAAGTTAAAACTTATTCTTATTTATGATTTAATCATCACTCACAATATGTTTGAAAACATTTATTTTCCCAATTACTTTCTAAATTTCATTTTAAAATTTGAGACTTATAATAAATTCCAATTTATCCTAAATAAATTTTAAAGCTAATTTTCAAAACCCCTTTAAATTACATATTTAAAAGCATACTTTAACACTTAAAACTTATTTAAATTAATTTAATTTATAAAAAATTATTTATTCTTAATCTAAAATTCCATTAAACTTGAATTTATAGTTAACCTTTGATTTTAAAACTTAGTTTGAACTTGATTTATAAAATTGAATTCAGTTTTTAAATTTGAAACAGAACAGGTTCTGACTTAAAAACCTGAGCAACATTTCCCGAGCCAGAATACGTTTGCTTCGAGTAAAACACTACACCACTTCGGGTCCGGCACTCAAATTACCCGGGCTAAACTCGAGCAACCCCCCTCTGCTTCAGAACCCAAACCAAAACATCACCTCACCAAGAAACAAACGCACCGTGCACATGCACGGTTGTTTTGACCACCTCCGGTCCCCAACAAGACCTCGAGCAAGTCGACGGTTATCCTCAGATCAGCCCACGACCATCTAAACCTTTCCAGTTCGACTTGAACTCGAATTCGAGTAAAAATCAAAACCTAGAAACACACTAGCCTGAACACCACAAACCTGTCAACACCCCGTGCTCGACGCTCCGACTACCGAAGGCTACCCAATTCCGGTCGTAGCCTCATCTAGCTCCCCTCTACCTTCCCTCAAAACCGCGTGGCACTCAATCCATCGTAGGCTGAGAGCAAAAGAAACACGGCGCCTCAAAATTAGGTCACCAGACTTAAACCCCTCGCCGCCTCTACCACAACCAACTGCACCACCATGCCCCATTTTTTCCTGACCCACCGTAGACTCCTCCACCTCCAGACACGGTCCCGACCTCTCTAATCAACATGATCGACCGTGACGCCACGAAATGCAAAAATCGAACAAACACTCACTGCTCCCTATCCCTATCTCTAAAAATTATGATACAACCTTTAAAAATCATGTTATTGTACACGGATTCAGTTTATATACCTGAATTCGATGATTAAGAGATTCGAATTTTGATTAATTTGCAGTTGTGCTCAAACATCTGGCTTCCCAGAGATGATACCAAGTTGTTTTAATTTAAATATATTTCTAAAATTCAGTTCAAGGTTAAACAAACAATATCTGTTTTAACTCTAAGTCCAAATATCTAGTAGATTGTGCAGAAATGATTTTTGAAAGCAAGATTTTGTCTCCAAAGTATCAGAGAGTAAGCATATTCAAGCACTTCCAGTTTCAATTCATATTTTGAGGATCTTGTATATATGTACAGGCTTATTCACAGATATATATATTTTCACCCAAACAAAATTTCAAATTTTAAATCATGCAACTAGATTAAAACTTGAGTTATTAAATATGAAGTTACTCACAGTTTTCAGGAACAAGAACAGAGCACTTCTTTTGAACCAGGTTTTGAAACTTGCTAACTGAAACTTTCCCTTTTTTGATAAGCTCTGGTTTGACTTGATTATGTTGTTGTTTTCAGGTTTCTTTTTATTTTTTTTCTTTTTTTTCTTTTCTTTCTCGGGTTGATGATTATTAACCGAGGAGAGTTTGATATGTAGGAGGGAAGTGTACAGGTTGATTTTATTTTGTACAATAGGGTGATATTATAATGCTTTATGCAATACTAGGCAGAGATATCTTCTTAATAGGGTGGCTGATGATACTTGTGCTTATAAAAAGAAGATACAAGGTATTAAAATTTGTATAGATGATAGTATGTTCTGTTTGTACGACATTCATGCTAAAGACAATCTTGCATTAAATGCATGAGGTATGTTGTATTTATTTCTTTGCTGATTGGATGCTAGAGATGTGGCATTAATTGCCTTTTTCTTGCCTGCACATCCAATACAGGCTACATACTTTATGTTTGCTTTGGTTTTGTTTAAGTGTACTTAACAAATTTGTCTTGCATATATTTTATTTTGTTTCTTTCTTTTGTTTTACACTTTGAAATATGCATGAGTTCTACGATGCTAGATTTTAGTTAATATGTTTACTTTTACTTGAACATATTTTTGCTTTTCTCTTGCTTTGCTTTCTTACTTTAAAATATAAATGAAATTCTATAGTTAATATGATGTTTAAATTTCTCTATGTGTATTTAATTTATTTATTGATTAAATTTAACATTTATTTAACTCACATACTAATTGTCTTGTATATCTACACATACATATTTTTATACTTTATTTTGTATGTACAATTTGTTTGTATCAAATACATAATATTTAAAAGACAATGTTTTGAGATTCAATACGTATTTTACTTGAATTTTGAGAAACTCAAATCAATCTACCAATTAATTTCACAATTTTTATTCAAAAGTGAAATTAATTATCAATTAAAATTTGGGATCGTTACACTTAAGCTATGGAGGCACTATCTATTGGGAACCAAATTCGAGTTATTCACTGACCACAAGTCATTGAGATATATCTTCTCACAAAAGGATTTGAATCAGAGACAAGTCTGATGACTCGAATTTCTAGCTGCATATGATCTTGATATTAATTACACTCCGGGAAAAGAAAACGCCATAGCTGATGCTTTAAGCAGAAAGCAAGCAATGGCATGTTGTAATCTGGTTGAAGGAATGTTATTCCAGCTCGCCGTCTCCCCAGCTCTTATGGATCGTATTATAGCCAAGCAATACGAGGACACTTTGCTCTATCGTACCAAAGAAATAGTTCTTGGAAGAGTTGGAAATGCTAACAGTAAGATGGGTGCACAAGTCGATAGTAATGGAGACTTGAGAATTGAAATCGTATTTGTGTTCCTAATGTTGATGGACTAAGACAGGAAGTGCTGAGAGAAAACCATCAATCTTCGCTTTCATTTCATCCCGGTGTCACTAAAATGTACCAGAATATGAAGAAGTTATATTGGTGGAGTGGGATGAAGCGTAATATTTCTACCTATGTTAGTAGATGCACAACTTGCCAACAAGTTAAAGCTGACCACAGAAAGACAGCAGGTTTGCTTCGGCCACTAGACATTCCAGGTTGGAAGTGGGAGCATATTTCTATCGACTTTATTGACGGACTCCCAAGGACTAGAAAGGGTAACGAAAGCATTTGGGTGATTGTCGATAGACTGACGAAATCCGCTCACTTTATTCCAGTCAAGTCCACTCGTACAGCTTCGAGTTTGGCCGAGATATACATGAGAGAAGTTGTTAAACTTCATAGTGTACGATCCAGTATCGTATGCGATCGAGATCCTATTTTCACCAGTAAATTCTGGAAAGCATTTCAGGATACTATGGACACCAAACTGAATCTGAGCACTGCATATCATCCTCAGACAGATGGACAAACTGAGAGGGCGAATCAAATTTTGGAAGACCTTCTCCGAGCTTGTATTATTGACTTTGGTGGATCCTGGGAAGACCATCTTCATTTGGTTGAATTCACTTATAATAATAGTTACCGGGTAAAGAAATTTAATTTCAAATTTGAATAAGTATGTTTGAATTTGAATTAATTATCCTTTATAAATCAGGCAAGCATTGGTATGGCATTGTTCGAAGCCTTATATGGACGGCCGTGCAAATCGCTAGCTTGTTGGATTGAGTCGGGTGATCGATTGGTACTTGGTCCAGAAATAATTATGGAGGCTTTTGAAAAAGTCGAAGAAATCAGGAAGAAGATAAAGACGTCACAGGTTAGACAGAAGAGCTACGCTGACAAAATGAGAAGAGATCTCGATTTCAGTGTAGGAGACAAAGTATTTCTGAAAGTGTCGCCTTTGAAGAATATTGCTCGATTTGGAAGAAAAGGGAAGCTAGCTCCGAGATTTGTTGGTCTGTTTGAGATTACGGAAAGAGTCGGAACATTGGCCTATAGAGTTGCATTACCAGAGAAGTTCGCCGGAGTACACAATGTGTTCCACGTCTCACATCTTCGCAAAGTTGTGCACTATCCATCTATGACCATTCCCACTGCTCAGTTGGAAGAAATAGTTATCAAGCCTGATTTGACTATTGAGCGAAAGCCGTTTCGGATAGTCGATCGTGAGACAAAGCAACTCAGAAGGAAGTCGGTAAATCTCGTCAAAGTACAGTGGAGTGCAGATGAACGAGATTGTACATGGGAAACCGAGGATAGTATTCGGGATTCAAACCCCGAATTACTAATTTAAGGTATAATTCAGATTTCTTTAAACTAGATCTTTTCTGCTTATTTCATTCCTACTTCACTCGTTTCGTTCCTTTTCGAGGACGAAAAGTTTTGGATGGGTGAGATTGTAAAGACCCTGAATTTCCGATCCAGTTTAAAATTTTAAATCCATCGTTTTAATATAAAATTTTGAAATTTATAAACGATCTCAATTAACATCCAAACTTTATTTATAAGATACGTCCAGTCAGATATGAACATAGAAAAAGTTTCATTGCAAATATTACAGTAAATTTCGTTCGCGATTTACTGTATATCAGTTCATATAAAGCTGCGTAAAATTTATCTTTCAAATCCATATATTTTTACACAATAACGTTGTAAAAATTATTCTGATCAAGATAATGTAATTCGTTTCGTTAAAAACTGTCATCGCCTGTTCCGTTTAAATTATTTTGCAAATCGTACAATTTAAGTGGCGTAAATTCGAGTTTTTATAAAACCATCGTATCGCAATAATCTGTGTACCGTTGGAAGCGCATCGTCGCACTGATCAAAATGGTATATTCATTCGCAAAAATCAGAGAATGACGTTTAAATTGTAGCGTTAGTTTAATCGGTCCGGACAGACCGGTTAAACAAATGTCAGCCCAAATTTTAGCCGTGTCCACTAGAAATTTGAAAATATAAATCAGTTGGTAGTTAATAAGTTAGTTGGGTGATGGGAGCTAGAATCGAAAGGGTTGTGATGCCTCAATTCTATAATAAAATTTATGAATATGAATTTTAAAACTTTAAAAGAAAGCAACTATTCGTTTCAAAGTCCATTGTTTCACTTTCGTTCAAAACTTCAACAGGTATTTCCTCTCCTCCTCTTCTTCTTCTTATTTTTCTTTCCATACCTCTCTCTAAAACTAAAAAAAATGATGAAAGGGTGCAAGGTCGAACTCCAGCACACCCTCCCCATTTACCAACCGTTCCCGTCACTACGCCCTCCCTTACCGTCGCCTCACCGTGCGCACGCGTGTCTACCCTCCTCAGCCACCTGAACACACCTCCTCACAACCCTGCGCTACAGTCCCCTCCTCCATGCGCGCCACCACTCTCTCTGGCCATGCGTGTACATAAGGGTTGTGTGTGTGCATGTTATTGCGTGTGTGAGTGTGCGTGGGTAGAGTGTAACTGGGCCGTGTGTGGTGGTGTGTCGAGTTCTAGTATGCATATGTTTGGTGCGTGCACATATATAAAAAAATGAAGTAAGTTACGCGAGTCAGGAGGTTTGCAGCAAGTTGGAACTGGGTGGTGCATGGTGAAGGGATGTCTACAACTCGGTTTGTACAGAAAAAAAGGGGGCAAAAGAAAATGCGTGCGTTCTAGAGTGGAAGGGTGCATAGCATTGTTGAAGGGTTCGGCTGTTATAAATTTTTTTTAAATATGTGAACAGTAGCACTGTTGCTTGAGATATTGTTCGTAAATATCTATTTTGGTTGCCAATGATAGTAACCACTTTTCTTGTTTGTTGTGTGCAGAAGCGACCGGTTAAGCTTTTTGCAACGGCAATGATCTTCAGCTTTTGCTCTTTTTTCTCCGTCATCGTGTCCGTTGTTCGTGTTGTATCGACCTCATTCGTGCTTCTTCTTGCTTCGACGTTAATTTCTTTATCCACGAAAGGTGAAATAAATTTTCACGGCTTATATTCTTATACAAGTTTGAATGATTGCTATGTGATGTTGAAATTGGATGCTATTTGTTATTGTTAAGTTAAATTGAATTGATGTAGGATAGTTAAAATTTTTAAACTGATTTATATGTTGAATTGAATTAGTTAAATATGACCCCTTTAACAGTTTAATTATTTGACACCTAGGATAGTGATAATTACACTTTGAACCAATGAACGTATATTGGATTAATTGTTGTAGTATAAATTTGAATTTGAATGACAAGTGAAAATCGTATAAATTATTAGTGGAATAATCTTTAATCTACATGAAATGATAGTGCAGATTCTAGAAATAATTGTATTAATTTGCATAAATAACAAATGTAAATTAATACAATTATTTCGGGATTATTTAAATGAATTGTTGAATTGTTATGTATGGATGCTATTGCTTGTTTATTTACTTTGACACCATCCCAGTTATCATATTGCAAGTTCCCTTTGCTATGTTTTGATTTTTGAATTGAAATGGAATCGGGTTGAAATGATAAATACCGAAATAACTTGACTTAGGATAGAGAATTAAATTAAACCTGATTGGTCGATAATTTGATTTAAATAAAATAAAGATTTTATTTGAAGAATAATTAAGTTTTGAAATTATTAATAATTATGTTTTGAAATTATTAATAATTAAGTTTTGAAATTATTAATAATTAAGTTTTGAAATTGTTAATAATTATGTTTCGAAATTAGTAATAGTTAATTTGGAATTATTAATAATTAAGTTTTGAAATTATTAATAATTAAGTTTTGAAATTATTAATATTAAGTTTTAAAAATTATTAATAATTAAGTTTGGAATTAGTGATAATTAAGATTTGAAATTATTTGATAAGTTAATGAGATTGAATTATCTAAAAATTAAATTGAATTGAATTTCCTTATTAAGAGAAATTAAATTCTTGAATAAGTGAAACTAAGTTTCTTTATAAACTGAGTTTGAAATTGTAACGAAGTTAATAAATGAATGAAATTGAATTTCTTTAATAAGAAATCAAATGTGTTTTATCGAAACAAATGAAAGACTTGAAATTTAAAGAATTGGATTCGACAAATTTAATATAAATTAAATTTGTTAGCTTCGATAATGAAGTTGAACTTAAGAAGTAAATATAATGAATTAGAAATTCAACGGAAATTGTTTGAATGATAATTAATTTAATGAATACAGAATGAAATCGATAAACGAGTTTAAATCGATTTGAACGTTAAATTAAGTTTAAATGATTATGGAATGGAACTTATATACAAATTTAAGTGTATACTTGAATTTTTCAAATCAAAATTTGAAATTGAATTATATAATTCTGAAATGGAATTGAAAGTTATGAAACGTAAATTTTGGAAATTGTTTAGAAAGACAAATAAAATGTTGAATTACAAATTCTAATTGAAATTGAATTTGAATTGGTTTTGAAATATATTAAACGACCAGTCGGTAAATTAATTACGAAGGTTATTAAAGGAACCAGAATCGGTTAGGGACATACTCACTGTCTAAACCGAAAACCGCTTTAATAACTATACGCGGAGTGTGACCCAGAATGAAGTGGTTGGATTGACGAACGCGGTGACTGAAGAAAGAGAACGTTAATGGATAGCCTTGACACTTGTGTCAAATTGGAAATGACTAAAACAGGAGCCGTGCCGGGCCAAATAGGGTTAGCTACCTCGAGCAAACACACTTCTTCGTAAACTACTCATTACTTTGTTATTTATTGGTGCGCACCCTTGGATTTGGAGTGTTGTTTCGCGATGTTGCGATCGTTGCTGCGATGCGTTCTCACCAGTTCAGATGAGGCAAACGGTAGTTTCACTACCTTGGGTATTGCCTCATGTTCCTTGTCATACTTGTATTCTTATATACGCGACCACTACGAATTTGTTTTGTATTATACCTATGGAGTACTCCTTGATATCCCACTAGTTTACGGTGGAGTTTACAGTGCTGTATAGTCTATAATGCTATATGAAATGTGTTAAGGGGGACAATGGTAACGCCTTAACACTATTTTGATATTTTACTTTATTGTTAGACATTATCTATTTATCGTACACTACTAAGTATAAATAGTTTAATGGATCCTGGAAGATGTTATTCCATTCATCTTTGAGTTATTGTTATTTGAATTTGAACCATGTTATCTGTATAAGAATATATGTCCTGATTCGAGTGTTTGTTTATGCTTATGCTCGGATCAGACTGAGGATTGCTGTTGCTGTTCTAGTTGGAGCTGAAGACCGAAGACTATCACTATCTTATCTTATCGGTATTGTTCTTTCTATTTGGACTATTGGACTTATAAGTTGTTCTATTTCTTCTATTTAAGACATTGTTGTATTTATGGGTAGCTTCGTGAACTACTCTTATGACTATGTTGTATTTCCGCTGCACTATTCTGTGATGTTACATTTCTGTGATTTTGTGATGATTCTCATTTATATATATATATATATATATATATAGACACACACATACACACACACACACACACACACTCCATTAATGACTCGTGCTTTGTATTATTTAAGTTGACATGTATGGAATATCGTCAATTTAAATTGTACAAATATACGGGTTGTTACAATAGCTATTGGATGATATGCTATGTTATTCTGTGAGATGAAATGTTTTGTGATATGATATGTTTGAGTGGACATTTAAAATGTGGTTATTAATGATGATGAATTTATGTGTAAAAATTGACATCTTGTATTTGAAATTGAATTGTGGCTCACTTAAATAACTTGGCTAAGGTGGTATTAAATTTGAAGAGAGTCGGGTATTAGTAAATACTGGAAACCACTTCGATTCTTTATAGATTGATATGTGAAATCAATAGGCTCGAATGGAATGATTTAAGTGAATTGGACCATTTAATCTAAGTTTTTGGTACTTAGATATTGATGTGTGAAATTAGTGATGTCTATACCAAATTGTGAATTTGGAAATTAATACGAGTTACCCCTGGTTTTAAATAAGTTCTATGCATTGGAATTTCATGTGGATGAGTTTACTCACGCTGGTTACCAGCCTGACCTGGGTGTTACTTTGATGTAATGCTCGGATCAGACCGAGTATTACAGATTTTTAGGTAAGGACGTTCTGAAGCTCAGGAGGCGAGCTGGATGGCAAGAACGTATGGAGTGTTTCCGCTGTATTATATTGTTGTATATCCGAGACATGATGATTGTGTATATTCAGTGTCTGTATATATGTGTAACTCTAATGTATTATAAATGTATTTGACAGATACAGAATTCTTTTGTAAACTGTTATTATTTGTTATTATATTTTATCCGCTGCAAATGTGAGATGTTGGTGTTTCTGTTCTTCTTATTCTTCTATCTCTTTCTTCTTTTTCCTAACTATCTGGAATTTTCGGGATCGAAAATTCTGGGTCGTTACAACATTCCTCCACTCTTAAAAGAATTTCGTCCCTGAAATTACTAGTTAGGAAGAATGGTCCAATACCCGTTTACTTTCCCTCCTAAACCAACAGTTCAACATCCTCCCAACTATCTTTTTATAAAAGACCCATTATCATTCTTACTAACTTCCCAAAACTTTCCATAGTTTCCAACAACATTATTTACTCCACTTAATCAAATTTAAATTTAAATACAAATTTTAGATTATCAAAACGTTCTCAAAAAATTTCTATCTCTCTAAATTTCTGAAAAATTTCGCCAGCGTCTCCTTTGTGGGCTAGCTCGGTACAACTACAAATGCCTCTATGAGCCCCCAAATTTCAAAAGAAAACAAAAGGCCAAGTGGCTAGATCAAAAACCCAATCAAATTTCATACTGAAATTTAAACACATACCTTTTAGTCAAGCAATTCAAATTTATCTTCTGAAATCAAAACCAATTTTCCTTTCCCTTTATAATACCTGCATATTCTACTTAGTAATAATATCCAATCATAGCTTTTAAAATCATTTTATACATTTCCATATGAATTCAATTTATCTTCAATTCTGAATATTGAATTTTATCTTCCATTTATAACTGATTCATATCATTATTTTAAATTAGTTTCATCCACTAATTTATTTCAATTTCCAATTTGAAATTGTTTTGTCGTTAACAAAATTTTTTCCAAAAATTTTCAAAAATTTTCCAACTTCCAAAATTTTCGAATTTTTTTGCCAGAGTCTCCTTTGTACAGAGGAGCTTCTGCAATTTGACAAGAGAAATAAATATATATACATCGACCCACATGGTCGGAAAAACAAAAATAGTTCATATTTCCTATTTTTATTGCGTAGGTGTAGCGACCCGACTTTCTATCACCAGAAAGACGCATCACTATTTAAGAAAGAAAGAGATAGAAGAAGAAAAGAAAGAGAAGAAAGAACAATAACCCATCAGAATCTCACAACGGAACGAATTAAATATAATATATAACATATACATAGTATCATATACATCAGAGTACACAACTATACATCACAATTTAAACAGTTATAACATTTCTGTCTAACATACAATACAAGAACAACTATATAGAATAACAAATAGCGGAACCTCTATCTATGTATCTACATTTTGAAGCCTCATGCTCCAAAGCTCCTCCAGAATTCGTCAAGGATAACCTGAATCACTTGACTACTCATACATAATATGAGTACCCAAGAGTTTGATAAAACAGAAAATAAACACTCAGGTCAGACAGGGGTCTGTTGTGAGTAAACGGTTTAAAATTGCTTAACTTTAGAAAATCCTTTGAAAAGAAAGGTATCACGTAAGACTTCCCACACATAAACATGGAAAATTTTTTTACCTTACGCTAACCAAAACATTTGATAGCAAATCCAGTGATATTATAATAGTGTCTAGGGTTTTCAAGTAAATAAGAAATAGCCGAAATTGTTACATTCATTAAATTCCAGCTACTAGCCACAAAAGTGGGCAATACAAACAAAACCGTAGGGTCTCGTAGGAAGAATGGGTTTCCATCAATGGCAGGGCTACTGGGGTACCGTCCGTCACAGTACGTGGCCTAGATCACCGTATCGAGGACCCCTCCCGATCCCCTACATCACAAGGCCGGGACCATTCCTAACTGAACAGTCCCGAACAAGACCACCCCGCTGTTGGCTGCAGATCCAACCGCCCACAAAGCCGAAATAAAAAGGGACATCTAGACAGGGGTAAATCTCGTCCTACTTGGGCATGACCCACTTAACCTTGCTGCACCTCCCCTGTTTTATCCATTCCCGGTTGATGAGGCTTGAGACTGCGATTACCTTTATAGGACACATTTATCTTAGAATGCTTCTCGTCCACCTGACAATGTTCTAAAAGCATTCAATCCATACAAGTCCGTTCCGGGTTCGAACGAAACCGAAGGGACTATCTCGTTGCACTCATTTTGGAATCACCCTCAGAGTCAACGACCATAGCCCTTGCACTCTGAGTCGTCCTCTCGAACCTGTAAGTAATATCTCCGTCAAACTCATCTCGGAATCACCCCCAGAGTTATACTGACGAATAGTTCTTACACCTCGAGTCTTCACTTGTACTCCACTTGGATTCACGACCTAACGTTCAATTTGGATTGATGTGGTTTTCAGATATCCAAATATGGAAACCCGATCCCGGTCTCACCGAATCCAAACGCCATTTTAGTGTCTAAGTTGTACTTAAGGGTTTTCAACAGTAGATATCCAGAATATCACTTACAATAAATGGATGATTCATAACACATAGATAGATAATTCACTATTATCAAATGCATCCACACATATCACAAAGCAGCATATATATCACATCTCAGATATATCAGATTTATATCATTACATATCAACCAATGACATTCAATATCATCCAATATCATTAACTCATCCAATGATATTTATCATCCAATCATTAATCATCCATAACAAGTTTGATCCAAACTTAATTAATTTAATTAATCCTTAATTAAATTAATCCTTACTTAATCGCTTGGATTATCATCAATCCCTCTTACTTATTCATTAATTAATTTCAAATTAATTAATTAAACATCACTTAATTATTTATTTCAATTAATCTTCCTTGATTATTTATTACTTAATTACTTTAAGTAATTATTCCTTAATTTTAATTTTAATTAATCATCTTGATTAATTACTTTCTAATTATACCAAGTAATTATCTCTTAATTACCCTTTAAAATTAATCACACTTGATTAATTATTATTTAATTACCCTGATAATTATTCCTTAATTATTCTTTAATCACTAATCCACACTTGATTGATTATTTTTAATTAAACACTCTTGATCAATTACTTTTAATTGATCACATTTAATTAATTACTTTTAATTACATTGAGTAATCAAATCTTAATTATAAATTAATTATCTTTTAATTATTAATTAATTATTTCCATTAATTAATGATTTCTTTCATTAATTAATTTTTTCTTAATTAAGTACTTTAACAAGTAATTAATCACATTATTAAATACTCTTAATCCTTTTATTAATTAACCATTAATTAAATAATTTAAATCTTTAATTATATTAATTAATTCTTTAGTTAATAACATAAGTGATTAACCCTTAATCACTTCCACTTAATTACTTTCATAATGTAATTATCCTTTAATTACTTTGATCAATAATTTGCTTTTACTTAAATTCCTCCAGAAATTAATTACTTAATTACTTCACCAAGTAAGTACACTTAATTAACTCCAAAGTGATTATCATTAATTAATTACTTAATTAATTATTTAACTAATCATTTAAATTAATTAAATGATTCCTTAATTTCTTATCTTATAAAGATTCTTAATTAAGAAAAACATTATCTTAATTAAATCATATTAACCAAAACACTTTAATTATTAATAAAAATTGAATTTTCTCAACTATTTTCACAAATTTATTTGTCTTCAATTAATCAAAACCTTTCATTTCTTAAATTATAATTGATTACTAAATTTTAATCATTAAACATATTTTAAAATAAAATATTTTTAAAAATCAATTATAATTAAAACAATTTAAATATTCAAATTAAACTATATAAATCTTTAAATTTTCCATAGTTATTTAAATAAATTTAATGCAACCATATTATTAAAAATCCACTTATTCATAAAAAAAAACTTTTATATTTCAAAATATAAAAACTTATTTAAAACTTAACCTTGAAACAAATTATTTTTATAAGTAAATTCTTGTTCTAAAACTTGAATGATTTATAAAATCATATTTCCTTCGTTTCAAACTTTTGAAAAATATTACTGTTACAATTTTAAAACTTTTAAAACTGCTTGATTCCAAAACAAAAACCTGCCTAACAAAACTCGAGCAACCTACTGCAAAAATTCCGCATCGATCTCGAGTAAATCAAACAAAACCCCGAGTATCCCCACAACTTCACCCTGCTTCGAGCCAAAGTAGCAGATACCCGATGAATGCTTCAAGCCCCAATCCTCCTCTTCCCAGAACCTATTTGCTGATGCATGCAACCGTGCACATCAACGTGCACCGCCACCCTGGCCGATGTTGATCTCCACTCCGGCATCCACTAAGTCGCACTCGACCTCTACAACTTCAATCAAAACCCAGAAACTCCATTCGATCGAGAATCAAATCTTGACCATCGAACCCATCAGTTCGAAACCACCATCACCAGAAAATCCACCCTCCATGGCAACACCAACCTCGAGATAACCCACCATCTCCACCGTAGCTACATCACTACCTCTCGATCCCACGGCAACACCTGCGATCACCTCTAGTAGCTCCACGTCGACACAAAACCCAATAGAACATCGACTTCCAACTTATGGTATAAAACCCTAACTCAATCAATTCTGGCCAACACGAACAACTATAAATTTCCAAATCAATTTTCTGATGATCCCCTACATCCCCTCGACCTTCCTACTCAATCACGATGCATAGATCGCCGTCGTTCGCCACCATTTGACCAAAATGTCCAAAACATTCAATTCGAAAAATCTCTTCAATTACTAACCTAAAAATCATGATATAAGCTTCAAAAATCATGATTTCCTATTTGCAATTCAATTATGAAATCAAAATTAAAAATTGAAATCATAAAATTTTGACCCAATTTAAATTTTACTGTGAATTTAAAGATTTATGACCAATTATTCACTTTAAAAACTTGTAATTGTTTTTAGATGATAGATTACTTGATTACAAACAACTTCTATTTACAATTCAAAGTCCAATTCGAATTCAAGAACTAGTTATTGAATTTTATTATAAAATTGAAACTATTTATAACACGCGGTAAAAACTTTAACTATACAGGCATTTCAATATACTCAATTCAAACGTGCATCCAATTTAAATTCAAATATTTCATTAACATCAAGATATTCAACACAAGATCCAGATGAAATTTAGAATTAAAACTGCTTTTAAAAAATTTCATTTACTCACCTTTGTAATGCAGAAGATAGAAAATTAATTTGCTTTCCAGACTTTTTGAAATTTCAGTGCATGTTCTTGAATTTCCTGAATTGCTTGATTGATTTCAGTTTAAGTTCCAGGTTTCATACTTGCTTCAGATTTCTTGATTCCAGATTACTACAGTTTTACATGTTGATTGAATTTCAGGTTTCATTCTTGTTTCAAATTTTATAGTTTTTCTTCTTCCTTTTTTTTTTCTTTGATCTTTGCTTTGCATTAAATTTTGCTGAAAATAAGAAAGTAATTTGCTGAAGAATAAAACTCTTCTTTTTAATTTTACAATTAAATTTTAATTTAATTTTATCAAGAGAATAGCACTTGTCACTTTAATGCTCTAGTTTGCTTACACATATGTTCATAAGTTTATAAATGTCTTTAATATACACTAAATTGTTTATAAGTGTTATAATTAATATTTACAAAAGTTATTTTCTAATGTTTTATTAATAATTTATAAATATTATTTTCCCTTCTTATAATTTAATGAATGTAATTATGTAATATTTATATGATTATAAAATGTATACCTATCTTTTAATAAACAAGCTTTAGATTTTAATAAATATTCAAAAGCAAATTCATGTGAACATTTATTAACAAATAACTTATGCTTTTGATCAAATCAAAATATCATATGTTTATAAATTTGAGAAATTTATTTTAACTCTTTATATAAATTTTTTAAGAGAAGCTTATCTTATGTTAAAATTAAAATGAAAGAATATTGAAAATAATTGAAAGTGAACTTCAAATTTAATTCTTATTTAAAACAAAATCTTAAAATATATATATATATATATATATAAATAAGAAATTCTCTTTGTTATTAAAATTTAAATCTCAAATATTATTTTTAAAAGTATTAAGCCAAATTTCAAATTTCAAATTTCAAATTATATATATTAAAGTTTGAAAACACTTTATTAAATTCAAATCAATATTTTTTCCCCTATTTCTAATATATATACAAATATATATTTATACATTTACATTATAAATATAAAACATTTTAACGTTAGATTTGAAAATTATTGTATTGAATTTTTAAATACAATTTCAAATCACAATATATACACTCATATATATTACAATTTGAATATATAGCTTTTATTACTTTAAAGACTTCCTATTTACAAGACATATCAATATATATATAGAAAATAGAAAATATTTTGATTAGCTTTTGAAAAATAAATCTTACCAATTTTAAATTGCTAAATAAATATTCCCAAATTAAAACATTATTAATTTTCAAAAGAATTAAACTTGCCAATTTATATTGTTAGGAAAAATATGAATAGATATTATCAAATTATTATTATTAACCCTTTAAAAGAATTTTACTTGTCAATTATAATGTAAAATGATCAAATTAATTTAATTATTATCAAAGATTATTAAATTGATATTGCTCAAAATTCTGGGTCGTCACATTCCTCCCCTCTTAAAAGAATTTCGTCCTTGAAATTTAAAAGCAAAGGTAATTTAATAACCCAGCAAAATAATTTCAATTTCAATCAGCAATCAAACACTATCAATCATAGCAACCAATTTAAACAAATAATTTTATCTATCCAGACAAAATTCTGAATAGAACTTCCTAATATTATTAAGAGTTTTCCAGGTATCTATACTGGAATACTCGCTCTATAGAATCTTAAGTAACTACACTACTATAATCAAGAACTCCCTCATCTGATCCTACAAACTTGAACAAGATATCAGACTAAATTCAAGACCAGCTCAACCTCCATAACCTTCTGAACTGCTGATCCTATCACTCGATGAATCATACATATATTCCTCAAAGATATGTGAAATACAATGAATTCCAGCTATCCGAACTGGCAATTCAATCCCGTAGATCAAAATCTAATCTTCAGAGAACACAGGAAAATCTCAAAATACTTCCGGAGCTAGCTCTCCAGTTTTACCAAATCTTATATCTCCTTTGATCGGATAAAACTAAAGCAATATCCAAATTCCAACTTCACATTCCGAATCTCCTCAATTCTTAACTTTATAACTCTTCTGATGCTCCTGAGTCACCTCCATCTTTCCTGATCGGCTTAACCCTTGCTGATTGCTTCATGAAACAAACCAGACCAAAATCAAACAAATTTCCAGATCCTACTCAACAAACTGGCTCTCCTAAAAATTTGCTGAAATCCTCTAATCCAAGAAAACTGCAACTCCCGGTTGCTCCCATTCTAGAATAACTGCTATTTCGCTTCCGCTGCACAACTCTGATCTAGAGTAGATGAGAATTCTATCGAAGAATTCGAGCACAAACTTTCTCCATACACAGTTCATCCGACTCATAAAATTTTAGTGACCCACTCTACTCGGTCAAAAACATCCCAGTAGAATCTTAACTAGAACTAGATTATCAATCCCTCTCCAAAGAATCCTGTGCTGCCTCACCAACCTCTTCTCGCTTTAAGAGTCATTCCTCTACCTGGTTGAACCATCAATATTACTCCTGGAATCCAAGTCGATAAGAAAACTCAATCTCCGATGCGGTAGACTTCTGATTCCCTCTAAAACCTCTGGAAAATCTCTGACTACTTTCATAGCTTTCACCTCCACTTGAGATGTCTCAATTCCCAAATCAAAGAATACTCCATGAATTTCCAAACTAATCGCAAGTCACTTTTGCGATCTTATCCAGTTCAGATTCCAAAGAACTATCTTCACCAACTAGAACAGCTTTTCCTAATCGAGATCAATCTTCAAGAATGGCTTATCTACCATAAAAATTGATCGATCACTTCCAACAAATATCCTGCTCTGTTGAGCCTCCCGAAGAAATGGATAAGCCTTCACTATCTTCCTGGTCTATTGATAGTAGAATCCCAAAAATTTCTGAATCATCAAGAAACGGATCCACGCTTTTGCTTCCATACTTCACTTCAATGATACTGCTATGCCCAAAAGATCTTCCTTAACCCAAAAGCTCCTTGAAACACAAAACTATCCCCCAATTCCACTAAAAATCCTTGAGACGGGTAGACATCTTCTCAAGAAACTCGGCTCCAAATCAAACACCAATCACTTGTTCTTCTTAAGGAAAACAATGAGACCATGTCCGAAATGAGGTAACTCATCGACCTTAGTCGCATACTTCAATATAGATAAGACACCCTTACTAAAGATCCAAAAAATCCCTAAACATCCTAATCTTCCCTGCAGTAGGCATCAACGTTCCTTCAACACTATCAAAATCTTGCTTCAAAAGAACATCTTCAGAACCATCTATGGATACTACATCCCATCACACAACTATTCCTTCTTAAAGTCACCAGGAGACCATTACCTGCTTCTGCTCACCTGACAGATTCAACTCAGGGATCAATGAAATCCTTTCACCAATCTATAAAGCTTATTCAAGACGGTATTAGGTCTACAATCTCGATAGATATACCTCCAACTACAACATATGAGCCTCTTCCATTAGTGGTAGTCGTGTTACACACACTCCAACCTTATCTACCTTTATAACCTATGTTGGAAAATCCGAACAGATAACCCAATAGACTAGGTTTGTGTATGTGTGTGTGTGTATATATATATATATATATATATACTACAAGTACACTCTCTCAAGATAGACACCACTCCAGAGCCTAGGTATTCACTCAACCTAACGCTCTGATACCAACTGTAGTGACCCGACTTTCTACCACCAGAAAGACGCATCACTATTTAAGAAAGAAAGAGATAGAAGAAGAAAAGAAAGAGAAGAAAGAACAACAACCCATCAGAATCTCACAGCGGAACGAATGAAATATAATATATAACATATACATAGTATCATATACATCAGAGTACACAACTATACATCACAATTTAGACAGTTATAACATTTTTGTCTAATATGCAATACAAGAACAACTATACAGAATAACACACAGCGAAAACTCTATCTATATATCTACACGCTGAAGCCTCCTGCTCCAAATCTTCTCTAGAATTCGTCAAGGATAACCTGAATCACTTGACTACTCATACATAATATGAGTACCCAAGAGTTTAATAAAACAAAAAATAAACACTCGGGTCAGACAGGGGTCTGATGTGAGTAAACGGTTTAAAATTGCTTAAATTTAGAAAATCCTTTGAAAAGAAAGGTATCACGTAAGACTTCCCACACATAAACATGGAAAAGTTTTTACCTTACGCTAACCAAAACATTTGATAGGAAATCGAGTGATATTATAATAGTGTCTAGGGTTTTCAAGTAAATAAGAAATAGCTGAAATTGTTACATTCATTAAATTCCAGCTACTAGCTACAAAAGTTGGTAATACAAACAAAACCATAGGGTCTCGTAGGAAGAATGAGTTTCCATCAATGGAAGGGCTACTGGGGTACCGCCCGTCACAGTACGTGGCCTAGATCACCGTATCGAGGACCCCTCCTGATCCCTTGCATCACAAGGCCGGGACCATTCCTTACTGAACAGTCTCAAACAAGACCACCCTGCAGTTGGCTGCAGATCCAACCGCCCACAAAACCGAAATAAAAAGGGACATCTAGACAGGGGTAAATCTCGTCCTACTTGGGCATGACCCACTTAACCTTGCTGCACCTCCCCTGTTTTAGTCATTCCCGATTGATGAGGCTTGAGGCTGCGACTACCTTTATAGGACACATTTATCTTAGAATGCCCGTCATCCACCTGACAATGTTCTGAAAGCATTCAATCCATACATGTCCGTTCCGGGTTCGAACGGAACCGAAGGCACTATCTCGTTGCACTCATTTGGAATCACCCTCAGAGTCAACGACCATAGCCCTTGCACTCTGAATTTCCCTCTCGAACCTGTAAGCACTATTTCCGTCAAACTCATCTCGTAATCACCCCCAGAGTTATACTGACGAATAGTTCTTACACCTCGAGTCTTCACTTGTACTCCACTTGGATTCACGACCTAACATTTAATTTGGATCGATGTGTTTTTCGGATATCCAAATATGGAAACCCGATCCCGGTCTCACCAAATCCAAACGCCATTTTAATATCCAAGTTGTACTTAAGGGTTTTAAACAGTAGATATTCAAAATATCACTTACAATAAATGGATGATTCATAACACACAGATAGATAATTCACTATTATCAAATGCATCCACACATATTACAAAGCAGCATTTATATCACATCTCAGATATATCACATTCATATTATTACATATCAATAAATGACATTCAATATCATCCAATATCACTAACTCATCCAATGATATTTATCATCCAATCATTAATCATGCATAACAAGTTTGATCCAAACTTAATTAATTTAATTAATCCTTAATTAAATTAATCCTTACTTAATCGCTTGGATTATCATCAACCCCTCTTACTTATTCATTAATTAATTTCAAATTAATTAATTAAACATCAGTTAATCATTTATTTCAATTAATCTTCCTTGATTAATTATTACTTACTTACTTTAAGTTATTATTCCTCAATTTTAATTTTAATTAATCATCTTGATTAATTACTTTCTAATTATACCAAGTGATTATCTCTTAATTACCCTTTAAAATTAATCACACTTGATTAATTATTATTTAATTACCCTGATAATTATTCCTTAATTATTCTTTAATCATACCTGATTAATTACCTTTTAATTAATTCACACTTAATCAATTATTTTTAATTAAACACTCTTGATCAATTACTTTTAGTTGATCACATTTAATTAATTACTTTTAATTATATTGAGTAATCAAATCTTAATTATAAATTAATTATCTTTTAGTTATTAATTAATTATTTCCATTAATTAATGATTTCTTTCATTAATTAAATTTTTCTTAATTAATTACTTTAACAAGTAATTAATCACATTATTAAATACTCTTAATCCTTTTATTAATTAACCATTAATTAAATAATTTAAACCTTTAATTACTTATATTAATTAATTCTTTAATTGATAACACAAGTGATTAACCCTTAATCACTTCCACTTAATTACTTTCATAAAGTAATTATCCTTTAATTACTTTGATCAATAATTTCCTTTTACTTAAATTCCTCCATAAATTAATTACTTAATTACTTCACCAAGTAACTACACTTAATTAACTCCAAAGTGATTATCTTTAATTAATCACTAATTAATTACTTAATTAATTATTTAACTAATCATTTAAATTAACTAAATGATTCCTTAATTTCTTATCTTATAAAGATTCTTAATTAAGAAAAACATTATCTTAATTAAATCATATTAACCAAAACATTTAATTATTAATAAAAATTGAATTATCTCAACTATTTTCAAAAATTTATTTGTCTTCAATTAATCAAAACCTTTAATTTCTTAAATTATAACTGATTACTAAACTTTAATCATTAAACCTATTTTAAAATAAAATATTTTTAAAAATCAATTATAATTAAAACAATTTAAATATTCAAATTAAACTATTTAAATCTTCAAATTTTCCATATTTATTTAAATAAATTTAATACTACTCATATTATTAAAAATCCATTTATTCATAAAAAAAAACTTTTATATTTCAAAATATAAAAACTTATTTAAAACTTTACCTTGAAACAAATTATTTTTATAAGTAAATTCTTGTTTTACTTTTTTTAAAACTTGAATGATTTACAAAATCATATTTCCTTTGTTTCGAACTTTTAAAAAATATTACTGTTACATTTTTAAAACTTTTAAAACTGCTTGATTCCAAAACAAAAACCTGCTCCACAAAACTCGAGCAACCTACTGCAAAAATCTCGCATCGATCTCGAGTAAATCAAACAAAACTCCGAGTATCCTCACAACTTCACCCTGCTTCAAGCCAAAGTAGCAGATACCCGATGAATTCTTCGAGCTCCAATCCTCCTCTTCCCAGAACCCATTTCTGATGCACGCAACCGTGCACATCAACGTGCACCACCACCCTGACCGACGTTGATCTCCACTACGGCCTCTACTAAGTCGCACTCGACCTCTACAACTTCAATCGAAACCCAGAAAACTCCATTCGATCGAGAATCAAATCTTGACCATCGAACCCATCAGTTCGAAACCACCACCACCCGAAAATCCACCCTCCACGGCGACACAAAGATCGAGATAACCCACCATCTCCACCGTAGCTACATCACTACCTCCCGATCCCACGGCAACACCTGTGATCACCTCCGGTAGCTCCACGTCGACGCAAAACCCAATAGAACATCGACTTCCAACTTACGGTATAAAACCCTAACTCAATCAATTCTGGACAACATGAACAACTATAAATTTCCAAAGCAATTTTATGATGATCCCCTACATCCCCTCGACCTTCCTGGTCAATCATGACGCACAGATCGCCGTCGTTCACCACCATTTGACCAAAATGTCAAAAACATTCAATTCGAAATATCTCTTCGATTACTAATCTAAAAATCATGATATAAGCTTCAAAAATCATGATTTCCTATTTGCAATTCAATTATGAAATCAAAATTAAAAAATGAAATCATAAAATTTTGACCCAATTTAAATTTTACTGTGAATTTAAAGATTTATGACCAATTATTCACTTTAAAAACTTGTAATTGTTTTTAGGTGACAGATTACTTGATTACAAACAACTTCTATTTACAATTCAAAGTCCAATTCGAATTCAAAAACTAGTTATTGAATTTTATTATAAAATTGAAACTGTTTATAACACGCGGTAAAAAATTTAACTATACAGGCATTTTAATATACTCAATTCAAACATGCATCCAATTTAAATTCAAATATTTCATTAACATCAAGATATTCAACACAAGATCCAGATGAAATTTAGAATTAAAACTGCTTTTAAAATTTTTCATGTACTCACCTTTGTAATGCAGAAGATAGAAAATTAATTTGCTTTCCAGACTTTTTGAAATTTCACTGCATGTTCTTGAATTTCCTGAATTGCTTGATTGATTCCAGTTTAAATTCCAGGTTTCATCCTTGCTTCATATTTCTTGATTCCAGATTACTACAGTTTTACATGTTGATTGAATTTCAGGTTTCATTCTTGTTTCAGACTTTACAGTTTTTCTTCTTCCTTTTTTTTATCTTTGATCTTTGTTTTGCATTAAATTTTGCTGAAAAGAAGAAAGTAATTTTACAATTAAATTTTAATTTTACAATTTAATTTTAATTTTATTTTATCAAGAGAATAACACTTGTCACTTCAATGCTCTAGTTTGCTTACACATATGTTCATAAGTTTACAAATGTCTTTAATATACACCAAATTGTTTACAAGTGTTATAATGTTTAATTAATATTTACAAAAGTTATTTTCTAATGTTTTATTAATAATTTACAAATATTATTTTCCCTTCTTATAATTTAATGAATGTAATTATGTAATATTTATATGATTATAAGATGTATACTTATCTTTTAATAAACAAGCTTTAGATTTTAATAAATATTCAAAAGCAAATTCATGTGAACGTTTATTAACAAATAACTTATGCTTTTGATCAAATCAAAATATCATATGTTTATAAATTTGAGAAATTTATTTTAACTCTTTATATAAATTTTTTAAGAGAAGCTTATCTTATGTTAAAATTAAAATGAAAGAATATTGAAAATAATTGAAAGTGAACTTCAAATTTAATTCTTATTTAAAACAAAATCTTAAAATATATATATATAAATAAGAAATTCTCTTTGTTATTAAAATTTAAATCTCAAATATTATTTTTAAAAGTATTAAGCCAAATTTCAAATTTCAAATTATATATATTAAAGTTTGAAAACACTTTATTAAATTCAAATCAATATTTTTTCCCCTAATTCTAATATATATACAAATATATATTTGTACATTTACATTATAAATAGAAAACATTTTAACGTTAGATTTGAAAATTATTGTATTGAATTTTTAAATACAATTTCAAATCACAATATATACACTCGTATATATTACAATTTGAATATATAGCTTTTATTACTTTAAAGACTTCCTATTTACAAGACATATCAATATATATATAGAAAATAGAAAATATTTTGATTAGCTTTTGGAAAATAAATCTTACCAATTTTAAATTGCTAAATAAATATTCCTAAATTAATATATTATTAATTTTCAAAAGAATTAAACTTGCCAATTTATATTGTTAGGAAAAATATGAATAGATATTATCAAATTATTATTATTAACCCTTTAAAAGAATTTTACTTGTCAATTATATTGTAAAATGATTGAATTAATTTAATTATTATCAAACATTATTAAATTTATATTGCTCAAAATTCCGGGTTGTCACAGTAGGCGTACCTTTATTTAGCATTTTTAAGCAAGCGGCTTATTAATTTAGCAATTAGCGCGTCCAAATCCAGCCAAACGGCCTTCAGGTACATGTACTTACTCAATTTAAATATGTAAGTGCCATATATAGGAAATTCATTTACATTTCACTCATTTTCAATAGCTAACCCATGGATTTCGTAAGCCATGCCTACCACACAGCACTTAAAAGTAATTAACAAGGTTTCAATCACCAATTCATTTGCTTTCACTCGCTTTTCTTACCCTTGCATTCAATTTAAGTGATGTACAACTCACTTACTTACCTTTAATTCATTTACAATTCCAAACAAACTCATATTCATATCATTTGATTCAAAAATCAATTATATTTGCATCCACTAATTCATAGAATTTAATTAAATTTCGTTTACGTCAAACGACAATCATTTCTACGCAAATTGATGATATCCATGTAAATAAATAATTACTTAAGTTTTATAACCAAATTAAATTGATTCCGACTCAATTTTATTTAATTTAATTCCATTTTAATTTATTCACAACCATTTTATTTAGCTCGACACATTCCTTGCTTGTGTACTACTAACCATTCCCAAAGTAATTCAACCCAAGCTTTTATTTAATGGGCTTTCACCCTTATTCGAAGCCAAGCTTCCATAAATTTTAAAATTAAGTTAATTTACTTTAATTTATTCCAATATCAAACTTAAGTTCACTTCTATTTGATTCTCATTTAATCAAATTCCATTTAATTCAGTTAGCCCATCCATTTTAATTTTAATTTTAATTCATATTATAAAAATAATATCCAAGCACATATTTAACTCATTATACTCGAATTGGATTTTATTTGTAACTCAAATAATTTCTATTATAATTCAATTCCATTTTATTATTACAACATCTCCACTTATTTTAATTCGCTATCAGTCCAAATCGAATTCTATTTATAATTCGAATTTATTTCCAAACTTCATTATTAACTTACAATCCATTTTATTTAACCGAGTTAAATTTTATTAACATACTCTATCAAATAATTATTTAGCTAATTAGCTTACTTCCAACTTTTTAAATCAATATCCGATTTTATTACAAAAATAACTTCATTAAATTTTACCGAGTTCAAATTTTGTTTTTCATAATTCTTGTTTAGATTTTCTTTCATTTTCCAAAATTCCAACATTTTTATTTTAAAATTTTAGAAATACTTTTAAACTCACATAACGCTATTAAAATATCTCTTTTATAAAAATACTTCTTATAACTCGATGTCTCAACCAGTCCATCCTTGTTCTCACAGAAATTCGGTCATACGTTGATCAGGCGTAGGACTGAAAGTCTATAAGTACTTGGTAAACCCGTTTCAACACCCAGTGAAAATACTTGGGAAAATAATTTTATTGAAAATATAGAAAAAGGTTTTTGAAAATAGAGGAAATATCTTTGGTGAGAATGCTCTGGAAATCATCACCCCCATCCATGGTCGCAGTTACATCCTAGGTTACGTCGTCGTCGCAGCAAAAGTCCATGTAACTGTAGGCAATCTACGCCCCTCGATTACGCCATGGAATCCACAACAGATCGCAGTTACATTCCAGGGTTACGTTGCCATCGCAGCAAAAGCCCATGTAACTGTAGGCATCAGCGCCCTCGATTTTCACTGTCAAAATGAAACTTCTCCACTCTCACATAGGTCGCAGTCTATCGATATAAAATCAAACGCAGACTGTTGGCTCTCAGCGGCACACACAACTTTCGCTATGTTACCATAGGTCGCAGTCTACCGATATAAAATCAAAAGTAGACTGTTGGCTCTCAGCGGCACACATGACTTTCGCTATGGTCTGTAGTAGATCGCAGTGAAATCGAGTTACACTATCATCACAGCATAACCCAAATACCTCTGTAGGCATCAGCGCCCTCGACTTTCGCTACACACTACTCATAATCCTCAGGAACTATTTTTGTCCGGACTCCTCACAGGATCAACTTTAGAACCCCCCTTAGGGTTCAAGGCAGCACCACCCGGTGGCACTCCTGAGAAGTTCATTTCAAGGGAGCGCCTTTTCCCCAGAGCCATTATCAAAACACTTTATCCTATACACATATACTATCTTCCAAATCATACACCTAGTATGAATCTCATATAAATCTCCTTTTCCTCAAAATCGTTATCCCAAAATCGATAATTTTCAAGCTAGGCTTTCCAAATTCCAATATTGATTTTACCCAAAACTCAAAAGCCTTTCCAAATCCAAAGGTTCCCAAAACCTTTTTCCAAAATTCTCATAAGATCCTTTATATATATATAGAAATATATAAAAAAAAATTAAAAAACTTTGGATCATTTCAAACTTGTATAAAATTCCTTTTATACTTCAAACACCTTCAAAATCCTTTTCTTCCGGCAATAGATTCAACAAGGGGAGATTTGTCTTATATAACAAAGATATATAAATTTGTTTATTCAAAAATCAAATATTCAAATTTGATTACTCCTTTTTTATAAAGTTGTTTCCATCTTACGTATCATCATAAAAATATCCAACTTTCACTTTTATCTATTGCATATTTCACACAATATACTTTCATTTCAAAAGAAATCATTTCACATTTCTTATTCACAAATTTTCAATATCAATTTCATTTAAATCCGTACGATGTACACATATCATCCGTACGCTATACCTATCTGATCGCTCACTCGATCACACAATTTCACTTCTGAACTAGTATTGTCCACCCGACTTCCTAGTGCGGACACAGATCTGGTTTTTAATCAAAAACTTCATTCTCCTTGCATAGCTATAACTATGATAGAGAACATCCAGAACCAATCAATAATCCATATACAGGTTTGCTGTCGAAAATCGAGTGAAAAATCCCAACTCGGGTCGATATAACAATCTCGAAATTCTATGCTCGAATCTGGATCAAATCATTATGCGAATAGAATAATATACGTACATCCTACGTATTTATCTTCATTGGTTATCAACTATATCAATTTCTCTTTCTATTCATATTTCCTTTGATTTCTATCCACATCATCACAATTGCCTTAATTACCATTTGGATTATCACTTCAATTCTTACCTTAGTTGGGTATTTAACCTATAACAGTTTGAACTCTAACCAGTTTATATTTAGAAAATAGCTTGAATTTTTTTTAAAAATAGATGAGTAGTTGAAAAAATGATTATAAGTTTGCAAATAGCTGTAAAATAGTTAAGAAATTGTAAATTAGTTGGAAAATAGTTAAATAGTTTCAGAAATTTTTAGATAATTGCAAAATAGTTGTAAAATAGTAATTAATTTGTAAAGCAATTGAAAAATAGTAATTAGTTTATAAAACAGTTGAAAAATTGTTAAATAGTTCCAAAATAATTGTAGAATAAATATAAAATAATTTGGCTTTGATAAAGAAAGGCTGTATATATTAAATAGCTTGGAAAAATAAGTTTATATTAAAATTATATTGAAATTAGTCCATAGTCAAAACTGTTCACTTCCCCATCAATTCAATTTAAATTAACTTCCATTCCCATCCCAAATTCAAATCAACTTCCTATTCGAATTTGAACTCATTCAACTTCAATTTCATTTCAAATTAATTCAATTCAAATTTTCCATTTGAATTTTAAACTTATCCATCCTCAATCACAATTCTAAATAATTCAAATCAAATTTCAAATTTAAACCATCCCGAATTATAAATTCGAGTTAAATTTTTAAATGTTGATTTAATCTTTTAAATCAAATCAACTTATCTCTCTAAACCATTTAATTCTGAATCCATTTCAAACTTATCTTCATTTAGTTTTAATTGGTTGTATTTCTATTACCACTTAATTCTCATTATTAAATTTTCAAATAATATAACAACCAATTGCCTTAATATTTATTAGAAAGAGATATTGCTTTATATATCAAAATATATTCTTATATAAAATCATTTAAAACCTTTATATAAGAAAACAACATGTGACGACCCAGAATTTTTAACAATGTAGAATGGGGTAATTGAATTGATTTTAAACATTTAAAAGTTAATTTTAACGTGAATTTGAGATATAAGTATTTACTTGAAAATTAAATCATTGAATTATATAGTTTAAATATTGTATTTAATAATTGAAATTGGGTAAATTGTTGAATCTGAAATTTCTAAGCCTGTTTAAAATAATTTGAAGGCTTATAAAATTTATAATGATGATACTGAAGATAATAGAATGGTTGAAATTTAATTTAAAGGTGATTTGTTCGGTTTTGAAAGTATATTATCTACACCATCTCTATTTTATTTATATTTATGTATGCTTTCAAATAATACAAAAGGTATAAGTATGTATACATTTATAAGTATAGGATAAGTGGCATGACATGGTGAAGACAAGTGGCATAATATAGACCATACACTTATCTTAAGATGAAATAGAATTATGACACATATATCACTTTGGTGTACACTTCTAGAACAACTTAAATGATTACTAAATAAGGTATGTGTCATGAAATAAGGCTTGCATAAAACAAATGAAGGACATGTGTCACAAGATTAAATAAAATAGTGACACATAAGCCCATTAGGTTTCCATGTGTAGAAATATCTTAAGACACCTAAGTAGGCATGTGTCAACATTCTAAAGCTTGTGCAAAGAGAAGTAGACAAGTGTGCGAAACTAAAATTACCAAACTAGCCTTGAAAATTACTATATAAAGGGTGGAAATGTTCACTTATTTTTCTTACTTACACAAAGCAAAAAAAAAGTATGATAAAGTGAAAAAGCTTGAAGAAAGCTAAGGAAAAAGAGTCAAGTCAAATACACAAGTGTAAGGTGAGAAAAACTATTTAATTTCTAGTATTCATGTTATTCTTGAAGAGATGATAGTTGTAAGTAAAAAGTGGCTCGGTTCTATCAAAAACGCACCTTAGTAATTTGACCATAACTTTCTCAATTCTTAATAAAATTTCGATTTTTAAGATGTTCTGGAAAGCTTATTTCATGTGCTACAACTTTGATGTGTTGTGTTTTCTGTAGTTTGGATGTTCGCTATGTAAAAATTGAATTTTTTTACTGTAATCCCGAGAGCAAAACCAATATTAGCGCTGTGCTTAAGGCTGAAACTAAATTGGCCATAACCTCTTCGTTCCTCAACCGATTTCGATAAATTAAGATGTTCTAGAAAGCTTAGACTTTGTTCTAAAACTTTTAAGTTTTGAGTTTTCCAAAATTTCGACGTTATCTTGGACATAATTATAATTGTTTATCGCTGTCCCGAGACATAATGACAGAAGTTACGAAATTCAAATCTCAGAATTGTTTTATCCATAATTTTTACAAATCTTATCAGAATTCAGTAATTTTTAATGTTCCAGAAAGCTTAGAAACTAAGCTACAACTTTGGATTTATTCATTTTGCCTGATTTTGATGTTTTCTATGCTAAAATTGCAATTGTTGGTCGCTGCCCTGCAAATGCATAAGTTCAGGTTAGGCTTAATGTTTTTAGTAAAATGGTCATAACTTTTGAACCGTTGATCCAAATTCGATGATCTTGGTCATTCTAGAAAGATAATGGAAAGCCCTATAACTTTTGTTTGTATTATTTTCTGAAATTCGTTGATTAAAATGTTGAAAAACCTCTTGCAAACTCGCTGTCCTGTTGTTGTAGAGTACTCAGTGTCTTGTGCAAATCTGGGCTAGTATTTTGTGCATAACTTTTACGTTTCTTATCCAAATCCTATAATTTTTAAAGTTTTGGAAACTTCAGTAAGAATGTGATAACTTCAATTTGTATCACTTTTTAAAATTCGGCCATCTAGATATATGAATTTGAGGTGGAAGCTCGGGTTAAATTTCTGCCCGAAATGAACATGTTTGTTTCTACGAAAATGCCCTACTTGTTAGATTTTTATCATCGATTTGATAAACAATTTGATGAGTTTCTTTTCATGATGGTTGAGTATACTAAGTAAATTACTTGAAAGAAGTATTTTCACACAGAAGAATTAATCGAGGATGCGGTATAAGACCATAGATAATTTAGTGAGTTTGTTAATGGAAACTAAGAAGTTAATTAAGATGAGTAGTTAATGATTGTGAACAATTAATGTAATATAAGCAATTAAAGGTTAATTAAATTCTAGAGTAATTAATAATTTGGAATAATCAATGATTGATTAAGGTAATTAATCAATGTAGTTAATAGAATTTACTAATAAAAGCAATCGAAGAAAAATTACTTAATATCATAAATCAAAAGGGGGTAATTATTGGTAATTACTTAATTGAGGATTAATTACTTGTGTAATTAGTGCGACAAAATTTATGGAGGGTTATTAAATTTATGAGCATGATTAACTTAAGGATTATTAATCAATGTAAGTGATTATAAGTTAATGAATCTGAGAACTTAATCAAGGATAGATGTGATTATTGTGAAAGGGGAAAGTAAATTAATAACATTGAATTCGAAGAGACCGGAGTCGGGTATTAGTTAATACCCGAAATCACTTCGATTCTTTACAAATTGATACGTGGAATCAATAGGGTATATTGGAATGATTTTAAGTGAATTGGACAATAAAATGTAAGTTCTGGCCCTTAGAAATTAAGGTGTGAAATAAATGATGTCTATAACAGCTTATGAAGTGGAAATTGATATAAGTTACCCGGGTTTACATGAGTTGTAAACTTTTGCATTCCATGTTAGTTGGTTTTACTCACGCTGGTTTCCAGCCTGACCCGGGTGTTTCTTTGGTGTAATGCTCGGGTCAGACCGAGTATTACAGATTTTCAGGTAGGGACGTTCTGGAGCTCAGGAGGCAAACTGGATGGCAGTAACGAGTAGAGTATTTCCGCTATATTTATATATTTGTTAATCTGAGACATGGTACTTGTATTTATTCAGTGACTGTATATGTGTGGAACTCTGATGTATATTAAATGTAATCAACAGATATAGTATTCTTTTGTAGACATTTATTATTTATTATATTTTATCCGCTGCGAATGTGAGATGTTTGGTGTTTTCCTTCTTCTTCTATCTCTTTCTTCTTTTTCATAACTATCTGGAATTTTCGACTTCGAAAATTTCAGATCGTTACATTTGGTATCAGAGCTGAAGGTTAAGCGAGAACCTTGGCTTTGGTGGGGATTACTCATTGAATAGAGTCTGTAGTACTCTAGAATGAGTTGAGTATGTGTGTGTGTGTGTGTGTGTGTATGAGAGCGTTCTTGTTATTTGTTTATAAAGATTTTTAATGATTTTATATAAAAATATATTTTGATATATATAGCAACATTTCCTTCTAATGAATATTTAGCGGATTGGTTGTTAAGTTATTGGAATTAAGTTAAGAAGTAATATAAAATACGACCAAATTGAAACTTATAACCAAAGTTGAAGAATAAACTTATATAACAAAATGGAATTTGAAATATAGATTGTGAATGTAATTTATAAATTGAAATAAACTTCATAAATAAATGAGATTATAATTTGAAATAGAATTCCAAAGTAATGTTTAATATGCATTGGATGGATTAGGAATTTGGAATTTTTGGGAAAATTTAAAATTCCTTTGGATTTGGAAGTGGTTTCCAAAGGTTTTGGAAAAATAATAGTATTATTTCAAAATTATTTTTTTGTGTTGAATTTTAAATATGGGAGATTTGAAATTAAAAATATTTGGAAATGTTTTTAAAGAGATAAAAGCATTGAATTCTTTCGGTCACTGGAAAATAACGTCGGTGATGACTGCAGCATCATCGATGTTCATTTTCGAGTTTCTAGAAGAGAAATTGTTACCAAATTGTTTCAAATTGGAGTTGTTTGTGAACTGGGTTTGGTTTTGAAATTCAAAAGGATAATTGAATTTTCCAAAGAATTTTGGATATAGTTGAATTCTAAGGTGATATTGAAATTTTGGAAATTTGTTTAAACTCTGGAATCTTGATTGAAATGTTTATGGAATAATAAAAATATATTGGCTAAATAAAATGTATAATTCCGAGTTAAAAGCAAAATGTGAATGTAATTGATTATAAATAGAAATTGTAAAATTTAAATTGTAATTAAAGTTGTACAAGTTTAAAGATCAAACGGAATTTGATTTGAAGTTGGAAGGAAATTGAGAATCAATTCAACTTGAATTGGGATTAAATCAATTTCAATGGAAATTGAAGATTATTCAATTTGGAATTGGGTCAATTTAAATGGGAGTGGAAATTTAAATTGAAATGCGGGAAAGTGAACAGTTTTGACTCTAGACTATTTTCAATATAAATTGTCTTAATATAAACTTATTTTTCTAAGCTATTAAATATATACAACCTTTCTTTCTTAAAACCAAATTATTTTATTCTTGTTTTATAATTATTTTGGAGCTGTTTAACCATTTTTCAACTGTTTTCTAAGCTCATTACTATATTTTAACTATGTTACAAATTAATAACTACTTTACAACTATTTTGCAATTACCTAAATTTTTTTTGAAACTATTTAACTATTTTATAGCTATTTTGCAAACTAAACATTATTTTTCAACTACTTATCTATTTTTAAATTTTCGAGCTATTTCCTAAATATAAACTGGTCGGAGTTCAAACTGTTATTAGTTAAATACCCTACTGGGATGAGAATTGAGGTAATAATCCAAATGGGGATTAAGGCAAATATGAATAAGTGAATGAAAATTTAAGTGAATGTGAATAGAAAGGAAATTGATATTGGAAAGAGTAATCAAATTTGAATATTTGATTTTTGGGTAAACAAAGTTATATCTTTGTTATATATGCTCCCTTGGTTAAATCTATTGTTGGAAGAAAAAGGATTTTGGAAGTGTTTGAAGTATAAAAGGGAATTTATACAAGTTTAAAGTGATCCAAAGTTTTAAATATTATATATATCTGTATATATATAAAGGATCTTATGAGGATTTTGGAAAGGGTTTTGGGAACCTTTGGATTTGGAAAATCTTTTGATTTTTGGGTAAAATCAATATATGGAATTTGGAAAGCCTATTTTGAGAATTATCAATTTCGGGATAATCGATTTTTTGTAATGGTGCTTTGATAAAATTCATACTAGGTGTATGATTTGAAAGATACTATATGTGTATAGTATAAAATGTTTTGATGATGGCTCTGGGGAAAAAGGCGCTCCCTTGAAATGAACTTCTCAGGAGTGCCACCGGGTGGTGCTGCCTTGAGCCCCAGGGGGGGTTCTAAAGTTGATCATGTGAGGAGTCCAGACAAAACTAGTTCCTGGGGATCTTGAGTAGAGGTTACCATAGCGAAAGTCGTGTGTGTCGTTGAGAGCCAAGGTCTACGTTTGGTCAGTAGACTGCGATCTATGGTAACATAGTGAAGGTCGTGTGTGTCGCTGAGAGCCAACAGTCTGTGTTTGATTTTATATCGGCAGATTGCGACCTGTGATAACATAGCAGAAGTCGTGTGTGCCGCTGAGAGCCAACAGTCTGCGTTTGATTTTACATCTATAGACTGCGACCTATGTTGGAGTGGAGAATTTTCATTTCGATAGCGAAAATCAGAGGCTGCGGAGAGCCTACGGTTGCATGGACTTTTGCTGTGACGGCAACGTAACCCTGGATGTAACTGTGATCTGTTGTGTGGGTTCCATGGCATAATCGAGAGGCCGCGGAGAGCCAGCAGTTGCACGGACTTTTGCTGCGACGGCAACGTAACCCTGGAATGTAACTGTGACTATGGATGGGGGTTATGATTTTCAGAGCATTGTCACCAAAGATATTTCCTCTGTTTTCAAAAACTGTTTTCTATATTTTTAATAAAATTATTTTCAAGTGTTTTCACTGGATGTTGAAAACGGGTTTACCAAGTACTTATAGATTTTCAGTCCTACGCCTGATCAACGTATGACTGAATTTCTGTAAGAACAAGGATGAACTGGATGAGACATCATGTTATAAGAAATATTTTTATAAAAGATTTTAATAGTATGAGGTGGGTTTAAAGGCATTTCTAAATTTTTAAAATAGAAGTGTTGAAATTTTGGGAAAATAAAAGGGAAACTCCAAACTGGATTTATAATAATAACTTTGAACTCAGGAAAATTTAATGAAGTAATTTTTTTGTAATAAAAGTTGGAAGTAAGCTAATAAATAATTATTTTATAAAGTATGTTAATAAAATTTAACTCGATTAAACAAATGGATTGTAAATTAATAATGGAGTTTGGAAATGAATTCGAATTTGTCAATAGAATTCGACTTGGATTTGATAATGAATTAAATAAGAAGAGATGTTGTAAAAATAAAATAGAGTTGGATTGGAAAAGTGATGGTTTGAATTACAAATAAAATTCAAACGTGATATGAATAATATTTAACGAAAGTTGCAAGTAAATTGAGAATGGCTTTGTATAAATAAAATAAATTCGCAAATGAATTAAGAAAGTGAAATATAAAATGAGTTAATGGAATTAAATAATAAATGGACGAAGTCTGATTGGAAAAAAAAACTAGATCAAAGTTGTAACTGGAATTGGATTATCAGACTGAACTTAAGTTCGTTGACGTATTAATTTGAAGCATAAATGAGTTAAGTATGTGCGTGGATATTATTTGACAAATTGAGAAGGTGTATTAATGTTAAAGTAAATTAACTTAAGTTTAAAGTTTATGGAGGCTTGGCTTCGAATAAAGGTGAAAGACCATTAAATAAAGTTTGGGTTAAATTAATTTGGGAATGGTTATAAATTTATAAGTATTTGAATGTGCCAAGCTTACTAAATTATTTTGAAATGAAACAGTTGTGGGAAAGAAATGGAATGCAATGTATGGTTGGTGAATAAATTAAAAATGAAATGAACTTAAGTACATAATGGGTTGAAATTAATTTGAAGTAGTTATAGACTGAAATGAATACCTTATCAAGCAAATATTGTCAAATTTGCATGGAATGAATTGTTGTTTGTCGTGAATGAATGTAATTAAAATCCTATGGGTTAAGAGAAGTAAAATAATTTGATTTGGAATCAATTGAATGGAACATGAGCTTGTTCGGATTAAAAATAAATTGAATGTAAGCACTTGAGTTGTAAACTATTAGAATGGAATGAAATGACATATGAATTGGATGAAAGCAGTTGAATTAGCTTTAAGTTAAATAAATCGCTTATGGGAAGCGTTTGATACTTGTTGTTTATGTAATACTTGTGTTTAGCTATTGAAAGTGAGTAAATGCTAATAAATTCTCTATATATGGCACTTACATATTTAAATTGAGATAGAACATGTGCCTGAAGACTGTTTGGTTGGTTTGGATTGCGATAATTGCTTATATAAATATAGCCGCTTGCTTAAAATGTGAAATAAAGGTACGTCTATGCAATAAAACTAGGAAATATGAACTGTTTTTGTTTTTTCCGACCATGTGGGTCGATGTATACATATTTATATCTATTGTCAAATTGCAAAAGCTCCTCCATACAAAGGAGACTCTGCCAAAAAAATTCGAAAATTTTGGGAGTTAGAAAATTTTTGGAAATTTTTGAAAAATTTACATTAGCGACAAAATGATCTCAAATTTGAAACTTAAAGTGAATTAGTAGATGAAACTAATACGAACCAGTTATAAATGAAGGATAAAATTTAATATCCAAAATTGAAATAAATTGAATTCGTATGAAAAAGGAGAAACTAGTTGACATAGAAGAAGATGTGAAAACCTATATAAGGAAAGGTAAAAAGGGATTTGAAAGGTTATGATCGGATATTGTTGTTAAATAGAATACGCAGGTATTAAAGGGAAAAGAAATTGGATTTGATTCCAAAAGATAAATGTGAATGTCCC
This sequence comes from Allium cepa, assembly GCA_030765085.1. Taxonomy (NCBI): domain Eukaryota; kingdom Viridiplantae; phylum Streptophyta; class Magnoliopsida; order Asparagales; family Amaryllidaceae; genus Allium; species Allium cepa. The sequence goes on along the minus strand of CM060941.1, from coordinate 558,069,823 downwards.
GACAAAAAGGTATGATTTAAAATTCTGTATGGAATTGGATTGGGTTTTGATGTGGCCACTTGGCATTTGTTTTCTTTTGGAATTTGGAAGCCCGTAGAAGCCTTTTGTAGTTGTACCGAGCTGGCCGCGCAAAGGAGACGCTGGAAAAAATTGTTGGAAATTTAGAGAGTTAGAAAATTTTTGAGAAAATTTTGATAATTCAAAATTTGATTTAAAAATGAAATTTAGATGATTGAGCAAAGGAGTGTTGTTTGAAACTATAGAAGGTTTTAGGAAATTAGTTAAGGTCATAGTGGGCTTTTAATAAAAGATAGTTGGTAGAGTGTTGAATTGTCAATTTTGGAGAAAAGGTAAACGGGTATTAGTCCATTCTTCCTAACTAGTAATTTCGGGGACGAAATTCTTTTAGGGGGGGAGAAATGTGACGACCCGGAATTTTTAACAATGTAGAATGGGATAATTGAATTGATTTTAAAAACATTTAAAAGTTAATTTTAACGTGAATTTGAGATATAAGTATTTACTTGAAAATTAAATCATTGAATTATATAGTTTAAATATTGTATTTAATAACTGAAATTGGGTAAATTGTTGAATCTGAAATTTCTAAGCCTGTTTAAAATAATTTGAAGGCTTATAAAATTTATAATGATGATACTGAAGATAATAGAATGGTTGAAATTTAATTTAAAGGTGATTTGTTCGGTTTTGAAAATATACTATCTACATCATCTCTATTTTATTTATATTTATTTATGCTTTTAAATAATACAAAAGGTATAAGTATGTATACATTTATAAGTATAGGATAAGTGGCATGACATGGTGAAGACAAGTGGCATAATATAGACCATACACCTATCTTAAGATGAAATAGAATTATGACACATATATCACTTCGGTGTACACTTCTAGAACACCTTAAATGATTACTAAATAAGGTATGTGTCATGAAATAAGGCTTGCATAAAACAAATGAAGGACATGTGTCAGAAAATTAAATAAAATAGTGACACATAAGCACATTAGGTGTCCATGTGTAGAAACATCTTAAGACACCTAAGTAGGCATGTGTCAACATTCTAAAGCTTGTGCAAAGAGAAGTAGACAAGTGTCCGAAACTAAAATTACCAAACTAGCCTTGAAAATTACTATATAAAGGGTGGAAATGTTCACTTATTTTTCTTACTTTCACAAAGCAAAAACAAAAGTAGGATAAAATGAAAAAGCTTGGAGAAAGGTAAGGAAAAAGAGTCAAGTCAAATACATAAGTGTAAGGTGAGAAAAACTATTTAATTTCTAGTATTCATGTTATTCTTGAAGAGATGATAGTTGTAAGTAAAAAATGGCTCGGTTCTATCAAAAACGCAGCTTAGTAATTTGACCATAACTTTCTCAATTCTTAATAAAATTTCGATTTCTTAGATGTTCTGGAAAGCTTATTTCATGTGATACAACTTTGATGTTTTGTGTTTTTTGTAATTTGGATGTGAGCTATGTAAAAATTGAATTTTTTTACTGTAATCCCGAAAGCAAAACCAATATTAGCTCTGTGCTTAAGGCTGAAACTAAATTGGCCATAACCTCTTCGTTCCTCAACCGATTTCGATAAATTTAGATGTTACAGAAAGCTTAGACTTTGTTCTAAAACTTTTAAGTTTTGAGTTTTCCAAAATTTCGATGTTATCTTGGCCATAATTATAATTGTTTATCGCTGTCCCGAGACATAATGACAGAAGTTATGAAATTCAAATCTCAGAATTGTTTTATCCATAACTTTTACAATTCTTATCGGAATTCGGTAATTTTTAATGTTCCGGAAAGAATAGAAACTAAGCTTCAACTTTTATTTATTCATTTTGCCTGATTTTGATGATTTCTATGCTAAAAATTACAATTGTTGGTCGCTGTCCTGCAAATGCATAAGTTCAGGCTAGGCTTAATGTTTTTAGTAAAATGGTCATAACTTTTGAACCGTTGATCCAAATTCGATGATCTTGGTCATTCTAGAAAGATAATGGAAAGACCTATAACTTTTGTTTGTATCATTTTTTGAAATTCATTGATTGTGCAAACCTGAGCTAGTATTTTGTGCATAACTTTTGCGTTTCTTATCCAAATCCTATAATTTTTAAAGTTTTGGAAACTGCAGGAAGAATGTGATAACTTCATTTTGTATCACTTTTTAAAATTCGGCCATCTATATATATGAATTTGAGGTGGAAGCTCGGGTTAAATTTCTGCCCGAAATGAACATGTTTGTTTCTACGAAAATGCCCTACTTGTTAGATTTTTATCATCGATTTGATAAACAATTTGATGAGTTTCTTTTCATGATGGTTGAGTATACTAAGTAAATTACTTGAAAGAAGTATTTTCACACAGAAGAATTAATCGAGGATGCGGTAAAAGACCATAGATAATTTAGTGAGTTTGTTAATGGAAACTAAGAAGTTAATTAAGATGAGTAGTTAATGATTGTGAACAATTAATGTAATATAAGCAATTAAAGGTTAATTAAATTCTATAGTAATTAATAATTTGGAATAATCAATGATTGATTAAAGTAATTAATCAATGTAGTTAATAGAATTTACTAATAAAAGCAATCGAAGAAAAATTACTTAATGTCATAAATCAAAAGGGGGTAATTACTTAATTGAGGATTAATTACTTGTGTAATTAGTGCGACAAAATTTATGGAGGGTTATTAAATTTATGAGCATGATTAATTTAAGGATTATTAATCAATGTAAGTGATTATAAGTTAATGAATCTAAGAACTTAATCAAGGATAGATGTGATTATTGTGAAAGGGGAAAGTAAATTAATAACATTGAATTCGAAGAGACCGGAGTCGGGTATTAGTTAATACCCGAAATCACTTCGATTCTTTACAAATTGATACGTGGAATCAATAGGGTATATTGGAATGATTTTAAGTGAATTGGACCATAAAATATAAATTCTGGCCCTTAGAAATTGATGTGTGAAATAAGTGATGTCTATAACAGCTTATGAAGTGGAAATTGATATAAGTTACCCGGGTTTATATGAGTTGTAAACTTTTGCATTCCATGTTAGTTGGTTTTACTCATGCTGGTTTCCAGCCTGACCCGGGTGTTTCTTTGGTGTAATGCTCGGGTCAGACCGAGTATTACAGATTTTCAGGTAGGGACATTTTGGAGCTAAGGAGGCAAACTGGATGGCAGTAACGAGTAGAGTATTTCCGCTATATTTATATATTCGTTAATCTGAGACATGATACTTGTATTTATTCAGTGACTGTATATGTGTGGAACTCTGATGTATATTAAATGTAATCAACAGATATAGTATTCTTTTGTAGACATTTATTATTTATTATATTTTATCCGCTGCGAATGTGAGATGTTTGGTGTTTCTCTTCTTCTTCTATCTCTTTCTTCTTTTTCATAACTATCTGGAATTTTCGGCTTCGAAAATTTTGGGTCGTTACACAACAAGTACGCGCTCACATACACACACACACACACACACATATTCTCAACTCATTCTAGGGTACCATTGACCCTATCCTTAATGAGTAATCCCAACAGAGCCAAGGTTCTCGCTTAACCTTCAGCTCTGATACCAATTGTTACGACCCAAAATTTTCGATCCCGAAAATTCCAGATAGTTAGGAAAAAGAAGAAAGAGATAGAAGAAGAAGAAGAAGAAACAAAAAATACCAACATCTCACATTCGCAGCGGATCAAAATATAATATCAAATGATAACAGTTTACAAAAGAATACTATATCTGCCTATTACATCTTTAATACATCAGAGTTACACATATATACAGACACTGGATATACGCAATCATCATATCTCAGATATACAACAATATAATATAAGGGAAACACTCCACACGTTCTTGCCATCCAGCTCGCCTTCTGAGCCACAGAACGTCCTTACCTGAAAATCTGTAATACTCGGTCTGACCCGAGCATTACATCAAAGCAACACCCGGGTCAGGCTAGAAACCAGCGTGAGTAAACCCATCCAACAAGGAACACAAAGCATATAACTTATATAAAACCCGGGGTGACTCGTATCAATTTGCAAAGTCACAATTTATTATAGACATCACTTATTTCACACATCCATTTTCTAAGTACCTAGATTTAGATTTAAATAGTCCAATTCATTTAAATCACTTCATTCCAACCTATAGATTTCACATATCAATCTATAAAATCCGAAGTGGTTTCGGGTATTTTTTTTTAACACCCAAGCCCGGCCTCTTTGAGTCTCATGTCATCCTAACCCACGTTATCCACTCATTCAAGGCATCCCATACCATTCAATCATCCATAAGCAAACTTGATCATATCCAAAATTAATTTAGTTAATTCTGATTGAATTACTAACCTCAATCACTTTGATTTCTTCATTTAACATTAATTAATTTCAAATCAATTAATTCATCCCTTAATTATCCATCTTAATTAATCACCCTGGACTAATTATCCTTCAATTACATTCAAGTAGTTATCTTTAATTAATTACACAAATTAATTATTCTTAACCAAAAACAGTAATTAATCCTAATTAATCAACCTTTAATTACATCATTAATTATATAAATTAATGATTTCTAATTACATTTTAATTTATCCTAATATAATTTAATTACATTAAGTAATTAATCATTAATTAAACCACAAATATTAATCACTCTTGATTAGTCTCAACCAGTTATTAACTACCTTTTTATTTTCTTCATTAAATAAATTAATTACCCATTTTATAAAGGAAGTTTAAAGGGATTTAAAACCAAATTCATTTTCAAATTCAAATCAATTTAATGATTCACTTTAACATTCAAGTTGTGAAAACAATTTAAATTTAAAAACTTTATTTGTTTAAAAGCTGAAATTTACTAACTTGAATCCCAGATTTAATTGTTGATTTAAAACTTGTTTTAAATCTCTACTTTACAATTTAACTTCAGTTTTCTTTTCAAAAAATCACTTTTATGTCTTTCCAATTCATTTTTATTTTTATTCTATAATTATTTCACTTTCAAATTTTACTCTCATATTCTTTTCAACAAATCCAATTATATACATACATACATACATATATATATATATATTGATGACTCAGTATACCGAAATATTCAAGCAAATCACAGCATTCAATTTTCCAATTATCAGTAATATTCATCACGGAATATCAACCACTCTAATATATACTATATACTACTATATATAATACAGCACATCAAACAAATTCAACCATTCAACCAATTATTTAAATGTAACCATTTAAATCTAAATAACCCAGATAAGTGAGATTAACTCATCTTTGATTTTTGCAATCCGCTACAAACTAGCTTGTTTCCATCAGGATTCGTACCTTGTATAAATATTATATAAATTAATTAACACTTGAATTTTAAATCAAATAATTTATTATATTCACTTATTTAATTTAAATTATAATTTGATTAAAATTCTTAAACTAAAAATTACCTTAAACATGTATTTTTAGTCCAAAAATTAAATAAGTTAATTAAAACAGATTAACCACCACATCCATCATTTTTTATTTAAATCCTTACATTTTTCAAAATCTATAGTAACCCCTGTTACCTAAATATGTATATACATTATATAAATCATATAAACTCTATAGCATTTAAAATCCTATATTTTTCTTCCTTGTTCACATCTATATTTCTGTTTAAACCTTATAAAATCAAAACTGTTTGGAAATCACAACTTTAAACTCATTGTTTCAAAATCTACCTTATTTTATATACATAAACTTAAAGTCCTAGGAGAACAAACTGTTCTATAAACTTAGTGTTGCATTCACTTCCTATTTTAACCCTCATATTTCTATATATATATATATATATATATATTTATATTTATATAATTATGCGATAAAAGTTTAGGTAAAAGATTACCTCAGAAACCCTCACAAAAATTCCCAACAGAACACTCGCGATCCCCTCTTCATTGCCGCTTGGCTTTGGCCACATCCCAACCTAAACAGCAACGCCACCTTCATTGATCGAAGCACTCGACCCCTCAACCCAGTCGCGGGATGCTCCAAGCACCACGAACGAATGAGACACCCCATCATCAAGCTCAGGCGAGCTGCCGCTTCTGAAACCCTAGTTCGTAATCGGCCGCCTCCTTGAGACTCCATGCGCCTCCCCTTGCCTTGCTACCCAAGAGCCACCGCCATCCAAATAGCACATCTAACCTAGAACCACTTCGCGCCCCCCTTCCTCATCGCAGTGCTCAACTTCGGGTTGCCTCGCGCCACTGTTTCGATTTATTTATGTTTGTTTTTTAGGAACGAGATGATTTCGATTCGATATTGGGAAGGGACGAATCGAATAAAAGGAGGGACAGAAGGAAACACTCGGCCATAGATCTATTGAGATTTGGTTTTGGAAGAAAATAAGAAGATCGACCATTGATTTACAAAGCAGTATTTTATATTTTTTTTCCTCTGAATCTTTGAATGAAAGGCTCCGTTTGTGAAATGAGAGAAGGGACGTGGATTAGAAAGAAAGGTGGCATGTAGGAGAAGGTTGGCTACATTGGTTTTGAATTGAAAGGAAAAAGCGATGAAGTGAAATAATTTCAACTAAATGTGACCAGAATATATATATATATATATATATATATTTAATTTCGATTCAATTTTTCAACGCGTTTACTTATCGTACGGCTAAACAATCACTCCAAACACTATGAAAATTGAAATCCGATAGTAATATAATATTACGGATCCAATGGAACTAATTTCGTCGAATTCCGAGACTGTGCCTCGGAAGGCTATTTTTAAATATCGATTTAAACGATAAAATTTCAAAACTTAACAAAACACTTCCGAATCAATTTTTAACACTTTTACTATCTTCAGTATTATGAATATAAATTGTACAACCCTTCAAATTATTTTTAACAGGCTTAAAACTCAAAATTTAAATTCAATAAATTTAATCATGAAATTCAACTGATATTTGAAATCCAAATTAAACTATCTTGCAAATATTTAAAATTAATTAAATATTCCAATTTTAAATGCCTAAAAATTTCAGATCGTCACATCGCATGTCTATGTGAAGCGGTATTGATATTGAAAACTATCAATATCCATGAAGATCTTAAAACCGATAACTGCAACAGGATGCATAGCGGCACCGCTCTTCGCTATTGTTCAATATAGCACTTTGATCTTCATGTCACTTAAAAAACGCAAATATTATACTTGGTAAAGCAATCATTGCTGCCTGAGATGTTGCCGCATCCTCCTACCAAAGAAGAAAAGCGGATAACTAGCTCTTACCACATCGAAGTCGTTAAAGTCCTTATGGACTCCATCGCAGTATGACTGTGTCGAAGACCTTGCCAATCCACCTCTATGAATATGACCCTATGGGTGTGGTTTTGTGGGCCAATTTTTCTCTCCTCGTTTCTTATATGTTTTCATGTTTGTAAACCTTAAATCAATTTAGGAATTTTTTTCGATTGTAATATTTGGACTTTGTACACATAAGGGATTGGAAATTAAACAATTGTATAGCCTACTAACATAATCAAATTTGTGACTTGCATATTGAATTGAACTCGAATAAAGATTTGGAGTTGTCAAACATATTGACTTACATCTTTTCAAACATATGACTTAGTCGATACCTTGCTTATAGCATATTGATTTGTACTATTCATTACTTTCGAAGTGACAGTGACTTCGATATACATAATTATTATAGATTTGGAGCTATACATGCATCAACCTAACCTCAAAGAAAATAACCTCAGATAGCTTCGAAGTGCCTAACCTTTAGTTAATCTATCTTTCACATGTTTTTGGGTGTTGATGAATTTATTCATTAACATTTTAACGCTAGAAGGAGGGGCTAAACCTCCGACCCCATTATAATTTTCTCTAATAAATTGATTGCATAAAATTATTTTGTTTCACAGAAAGTGGTAAGAGCCAGGGTAAATAATGGTCTCCCAAACTTCAATTTATTAAACATGGAGATTGAGCGATCTTTGACCTTAACAAGGCTCACGAGCAGTGAAGCTAAGGTTCAAGATTTGACCAAGCAATTAATAGTTATGCAAGAAATCCTTAAGCAAGTCCTATCTCAAAGATCTTGTAATACATAAAAAAAAATGGAAAAGGAAATGAAGCAGAATCTCTAAGCAAAAACCAAGATAAATCGCACTCTCTAAAATCACAAATGAAAGGAAGCAGTGAAGCTAAGAAGAATCAACAAAACGAGAATCGAGAAGGCCTAGTAGAAGGTCATTTAAGCAATTGGATATACCAATCTCATACAAAAAACATAAGCCCTATGAAAGGTGTTACTATGATGATGAAACTGACCAAAAGGCATTTTCAACCAAACTACAACGGACATGTTTAGAGAGGAAGGAACCCTTAGAAAAAATAGCTTTTGAGAAACTCCTTTTTAAAAGAAATATTTGCTATTAGAATTCCGTCTTGCATCAAAATTCCTCCACTAACGTATGACCAAGCCACCGATCTAGATGATCATCTTAAAGCTTTCGAAAACTGAATGGATCTATATTACGCTTCTAGGGTGGTTCGTTATAAGGTTTTCCCTGTAACTTTTTATGGAACAGCTATTAAATGTTATAAGACTATCAAGAAAAGACCATTTTCCTGAGGACAATTTTCTTACGAATTCATAGCGTAGTTCATATATAAGGATCCTACTATAGACTTCGACATGTTATCTAATATCAAGCAAAGACTAGGGGAATCAATTTGGGAATACCTGAAAAGATTTAATATAGAAGCGTTGAAAGCAGAAAACGCGATCGATAGAGACAAGCTGACACTACAACAAAAAATCTTTTTACAACATTTTAAAAATGCTATTGTACTCATTCTCAATATTTTGAAGAACGTTGCCTAACATCATGCTGCTATAGAGAGAGGAGATACCGCAGCGTTTTCAAAAATATTGCTAAAATGGGATACCGAAACATTTCCAAAATACTGTTCTAAATTAATTTTGCAGCGTTTCCAAAATGATGCCAACTCATTTAGCAGCGTTTTAAAGAACGTATTCTAGCCAAGCTTCAATAGAATTGTCCCTATAGCAGCAGTTTTGAAATGCTGCGAAAGGAATTGTTGCAGCATTTTAGGTTATAGTCTTTTATTGCAGCAGTTATATGCCATTATGTTTTGATGGTTGCAGCATTTCCATTTTACCATTGTTTGTTTCTTTGACATTATGCAGCACTTTCAAAACGCTGCATTATGTTAATGTTTTGCTACATTTAACATTTGCTGCAGCAGTTTTAAAACAGTTATAATAGCCATGAAAAATGTATCAAAAACAAAATGCTTAATTCAAAAAACACCAACAGATGTAATCTGATAATATATGCAGTTCTAAAGAATAAATATAATCAAAGCTACATCTTCATACACACAAAAATTAGTCATATACAATATTCCATGAGCAATGTTTTAAGAGAAAATGTTAGCAACATAAAATCTAATAAAAAGAGCTTGTTAAAAGAGCAAACTATAAACCGTGGAAATTCAAGCTTGTATTCTTCAAGAGTCCAATATGACTATAAGAAAAAAATGCAATTAGTGAGCAGTGAAGAGGGCAAACACAAATTTATTTAGCATAAATATGGAAAGTTTAAATTTAATTTGAAATATATGCATGCAATCTATTTTACTTGATCTCATTATTTATTGACATTTCTTATCGAAACTTAGAAGAAACTAGAAATCATGTTGTTATCAATCAAATATAGAACTGCTTATCATGGTAGGTTGTTGATTGAGGGATTTACATCTGTTCTTTTTACTAAATCCTTCTCTGTTAAGCAATAAATTTGTTATTAACCATATTTTGTTTCATTTAGGAAATATAATGTTCATTTGCATCTACTCTGGATAAAATGTAATATGCAAGGTAAAACTTATTGTAAATCAAAACAATAAAATTCAAACTAACAACACTACCATTTGGTATTATCATAATGAATATATATATATATATATATATATATATATATATATATATTGTTTCGTTAAATAGTATATATTACATGCATGCATTGGAACTGGTTAAATGAACCGGGGGAAACATTCAACATTCTGGATTTAGGATTCAAAATTATGCAAAACTATTGGATTTTTTGAAAGTAGAAAATACCTACAAAATAATTTACAATGCTTTCATTCTGTTGTAAGCAGAAAGAAAATGGTAAATACACTTCCTGTAATAAGTTGTTAGCATTTATATATGCATCTAGTTATTAATAGAAAATGCTTAACCCAAAATATTGGATTTACCATGTTTTTTCTTCGTTACTTTTGGACTGAGTCATTTTACTTCGCAATAAGCAAGTTGGTACCATGGCTCGATCATTATTTAAATACATGGAAAAAGCTTGTGCATGTAGTTGTCTAACGTGATCATGCCCCTCCCTTGGAATAGCCGAAAGAGATTGCCACCACGAGTCTATAACTACTGATGTGATCCAAAGCTAATATATGTTTCCTCAACGAGACCTAGAAATAGATAAAAATTTCCATGCACAAGAAGAAATACATAATGAATTTTTTTATGGATTTTCTGATGTTATCCATGCAACAAAAGAAATATAAAACTAAGAGTACATGTGCAATCATTGTGTGGTATATACCAGATCATTTTGATCAAAAGATAATATATGTATACAAAAAAAATGAAAAATAATATACTTATTTTAGTCAATTTGTTATAATTTCTTTCTTATTAATTTTGATAAGAAAGATAATGAATCTTTATACTTGTACTTTGCAAAAGATAGCAGTAGTAACACAAGTTGAAGTAAGCAAGGCCTAATTTGATTTATGTATGCCTTAGTCTTAAAGAATTTCTGTTATTATGTAATAATAAACAATTTTCCTAATCATATTTGTTCGGCATTTAAATATATATCGATTATAGAACTAATGGAGAGTGCACACAATATGTTGTTATGATGTTTACAAATTGTCTGCATAATGACATCTTGTTTAACTTGGTGTCCATAAAAAAGTAAGGAAAAAAGTGTGTGCATGAAGATGCTTTTAAATACATTCATCAAATAAATAAAAATCAAACGACTAAATCATGAATACGTAAATTATGTTAGTCAGTTTAGGTTCTTGGTGGAAATGGTGAATGATAGACTTGAGTAAGAATTTTGATCCAATCAAATAAAACTAGAAAAGTGAGTAATGATTAATAATAATAATGATAACATGCATTTAATAACATTAAATATAGTAATCATCAATCTCGTTGAATTGGAGGAAAATAGTCGTCTGTCTTAGTTTGTTTGACAAATATAAGCAATAACAGAATATAAATATATTGAAAAAAGGTATAGTTTAAGTAGTTACTTAAAAATTTGTATTTGTTACAAGTACAGCCTGCAATTTGTAATATATTAAGCAAGGGAATTTAAAATAAAACCAAAAAATAACAGTTTTTGAGTTTTTCATATGGATCATCAGGCATTTTAAATGCATATATGCTAACAACTTGATGCCACATATATTATATTAGTAGTTACTTATTTAGAAGACTTTCCACTTGCAAATTGTAATCTTATGGTTATTAGAAATCAGCTCATATATTACTGATATGTATTCAAATGTAGAGTTTAGTATTTCTTTAACATTGCTACCATTGAAAAAATAGATGAAAGAAGACATGTGACCTAACCACTTGTTTTATATGCATTTCAAATTGGTATTGGCTCTACTAGTTGTAGCCATAGCAACCAAACATAGGGAAAGAATTCTACAGTGAAAATTGTTAAGTATTAACTGGAGAAGACGGCAGTTGCCCAATGCTTGCTTACTTACATACATTGTAGATTCCATGAATATTGATAGTGATGAATTTAATTTTTTCATCATAATGACCTTGTTATGAGTGATTTAATTAAAATCAGTTTACCAAATTGATAATGTTCGTATAATTGTAATTAACCTTGATTGATCGACTTGATAGTTTAGGAACAACTGTAATTAGCCTACATTTATCGATGTAATTTTTTTACCGTTAAGAGTTTATTATCCTCTTCTTTGGTCTTATCATCCCTAAATAAACCTTTGCCATCATCCCCAGGTTACTGACTCAAAAGAGGTAAATTAGAGTTGATTTATGACCAATTACCAGTCATGCATATATGGTCAGGTTTATATTAAACACATGTATATACAAAAAAGTTGCCTCCAAAAAGGCCCGACGTGCTGCTGTCTCTCAAGTTCCTTTCTCTTCTTAGCTACTTCAGCTTTGTTCTAAGCTTTATCAGCAACTTTTGCTTCTTTCGCCAAATGTGCTCTCTCCACTTCTATAAAATCAGTGAAGTTGATGTAAACACGCAAACACATGCACAAAAGGGAAACGTGTAATTCATACCCTCTTTTTTCTGGCGTGCATATTCTTCCCCCTCATGTCGTAACTTCTCGGAATCCTTCTTTTCACTTTAAACTCCCAAAAAATGTTAAGTACCATAAAATTATCAGTATACTGATGCAGCCTCAAGTTCAAACCAGAGGTGGTCTTAGTTTCAAACTGAGGCAAGCAGAGGCCTCAGTTTTGAACTGAGGCAATTTGCTACATCTCTTGTGTTGATCTGAATCAATTCATGTAGTATATATAATGGACTATTCTGATATTTATATAGTTTTCGTGCCAGTTAGAACTCAAAGTCCGGATTTGATCAAGAACTAAGAAGCATGAAAGATGCAAGACAATATGTGTTAATAAACGTGCAATAACAACTTAACAATTATTTTAGAAATCGTATTGTTGATTTACATCAAAAGAAAAAGTGTGGAATATGTATTGTTAGATTTTCTTAGGCAATTTGATGTGCAAAAAGTATCAAAAGGCCAAGGAATAGGTAATTTAGAATATACAGACATATATAAAAAATATACTAAGTACGATGGAGTTTTGAGCACATGGATGATGATATATTAACCAATATCATACATGTACCTCAAGGTGCATGCTATATATAAAATATATTAAACATGATTTTGGATCTAAAAAACCTCGCCACAAAGAAAATTTTATCAATTTTGACAGATACTTGTTACTCCTACACTAAGAAGAAACACGCTCTAATAAATATATAGACAGCACATACAACACACCAGAACACTTTTTATAGAAAGTATTTCCACATGTTAGATTAAAAGCATAATTGTGCTACTTGGATGGGACACTTCTTCCTCATGTTGATTGATTGCAAGCAAATTGGGCAACAAATTCTAATGTAAATTATACTATGGAAAATGAAAAGTAGAACTCATTCAGATACAAACCTTAATATAAATATATCAAAGATGATTTCGTCAAATAAGGAAAGTTAATATATATTTTTAATAATAGCATACCATTGCCTACTAGACATAAATCATGGTAATGACTCATGTAATCAATATCAAATACCTATTCGTATTACTTTACCATTATTTATCAACATGATTTCATTCAAGGAAGCTTCCCATACCTTGCTTCATTGCCTACAAAAGCAGTACCATTCCTTCCACTGTCGAGAACAAAATAGCAATCCTTGCCGACAACCTATAACCTCACAACTTAAAAGGTTGAATTAACTTCTAAAAGTTTAAACTGATTAAAATTACACTAACTTATATGAAAGGAAAATCCAAAAGGAAGTGGATATTGAATAAATTACACTAGCTTTTATCTACCTCTTACATTTGTTGCTTGGAAATGCAATATTATACTACAACGGCACACAGAAGGAGCCAAGCCCATTTCAGCAGGGTTAGACATGCTGGTTTGAGACGTTTTAGCATTGGTTCAACATCACGAGGAACATCAGTCTAGGTGGCATAATGGTAAATACCTAGGAATGTCACACTACAAGAAAACGACACTTTTCCACAAATAGTTATTTACAATCGGTACAATATGACAGTTGTAATAAATAGTCTTTAACAACTGGCATTTCCTGATGGTTGTAATAAATAATTTTTAACAATTTTATATTCCTATTAAATATTTGTTATTTAATAATTACAATTGATAACTATATTTAATTTGTAAGAAAGCACTAATTAATAATTACTAAAAATAAATAATATTGATTATTTATAACTAATAATTACAATTAAATAATTAAAAGAACAAAATTAAAAATTACGACTAATATTTAATGATACTACTGAATAATTAATTTTAATAATTAATATTAAAAAGTAGTGTTTATTATTTAATAATTATATGTGGTAAATTTTTTTTGTTTAATATTTAAAAAAGTATCAATTAATAATTATAAATAATAAATAATATTGATAGTTTAATAATTTATAATACTATTAAATAATTATTAATAATTAATACTCAAGACTACTATTTAATAGCATAATTTACTAATTAGTTTTTAATAACTGATATTAGAAAGTAATATTTATCCTTTAATAATTATAACTGATAATCATATTTAATATTTAATATTTAAAGAGTAATGAGTAATAAATAATAACTAATATTAATTATTTAATAACTAAAATTATTTTTAAATAATTAATAAGTAATAATTAATAATCAAGACTAATATATTTAATAGTGGAAACAGACATCAGGACAAACTTTGAAAAAAAATTAGGCTGAAGGACAATGAGTTTCATTTTTAGGCTGAAGGACAAACTTTGAAAATAATTAGGCTGAAGGACAACGCTGGTTAGAACTAGCATTTTGTATAGTGTAAAAACTGAATTAAATGCTAGTTAGAACTAGTATTTTGTATAGTGTAAAAACTGAACATAATGCTAGATAGAACTAGCTTTGTCCTTCAGCCTAATTTTTTTTCAAAGTTTGTCCTTCAGCCAAAAATGAATCTTGGTGTCCTTGGGACAATTTTTTTATCAAAGTTTCTCCTTTTCCCTAATTCCCTCTATTTAATAATACTATTTAGAAATTGGTTTTTAATAATTAATATTAAAATGTAATATTATTATTTAGTATTTAATAATTATAATTGATAACTATTTTAAATATTTCAAAAAATTTAAAACTTTGAACTAAAATAAAACTTAAAATATTAATAAAATATTAATTATTAATTAATTAATTAATAAATATTGGTATTTTTGCTTCTTATTATTTTTGAAGTTTTTACTACTTAATATTTTAAACAAAATTTTCTGATTATCAACAAACGATTTACAAAATTTTATGCAATATAAGTAAATTTCTTATTGTAAACAAACACAACTTAAGTTTTGAAGAACAATTATTTCTAATTAGTGCTTGGTGGTAACTTATTTTCATTTTCTTTTACTTCCATGCAACATCCTCAAAAATAACTTATTGCATTTTATTTCCTTAATGTTCTCACTTTTTCAAATCTAAGTTCTAATAAAGGAAAATGACCCAATAGCTCCTAATATAAATATCATGACATGATACTATTATCTTAGTTAGGGTATGACAGAGGAAGGAGCTTAAAAAATTATCCTGAGCGTTTCTTTCTGCTTTTGGGTGAATTTCGTTCTTCCTTTTGTTGTATTCATCTACCTATTATTAGAGCGAAAATGCGAAAGTTCAATTATCTTTAGTCAAATAAATTTAAGAAATAGGCTTTATTGTGTTACATGGATTAGTGGTAGCTAAAAATGACAATCACATGACTGAAAGTTTGACACGTAATGCGTATGATAAAACCAAAAAATACAGTATATAACGATAAATTTGTATACTATTTCAATAAATATTATATAAAACAACATTCAATAACTTCTTGTAAGCGATGCTTATAACTCTCGGACAGTTGCATAGGGTGATGTGTAAGATACTTTTGGTTTATTTTTCTGGATCCAAGTTGCTTATATATTTTCTGCATTATCTCATTGAAAGATATATAAGTCACTAATTAAGACTATTGGTTTTGTTAGTGCATTAAGACATTTTTATGTTAGATTAAAATTTTGTTGTGGGCACATATGTTAAAATGTATAATGCTATTATAATTAGGGTATAAATAAGTGGTATTTACAATTTGTTGAGGGGCCAAATTGTAAATATTACATAACTGATTTTAGTTCGTTATAAAACGCTCTGGTCCCCGAGAAACAGTACACACATTTTCATCTTTCTCTTTTTCCCGTCAGAGAGATATAATCCAGAGAAAGGAGAACTATATTCTTGGAAGATCGTAGCCTTTGCAAATCGATTCAATGGACTCCGGTACGCTTCCGCTAATCACCTTTTGTTTATCGTTTTGATCTCTCTTGAATTGATTAGGGTTAATTAGGGCTAAATTTAAATTCTCATCAATTGGTATCGGAGCAAACCCTAAATTGATTCTTGGGGATTTATTGTAGAGTGCTATGATCTGAAATTACGTAACAACGGCTATTCCTCTCTTCTTGTCGCATTGGTTTCTGATTGCGGCTCCCGTGTTATTTCATCCATGAATTATTACTTGAGGCTGAAGCTGTAAGAATCACATGCTTCATTATGCATTTGTACTAAACTATTTAAAATGGCATGTCTGGCCACTTGCATATGTGTTTCCCACACTTTAAATAATGTTTTAAATAATGTCAGATAATCCATACTTAATGTTTTATTCTATGGTGAAATGGGTTTCGTACTAAAACAAAAGCATATAACACTAAGGCTGCACAATTGTGAAACCCCATTTTGGATTTTTTGTTTCTGACTGCCTTGGAATTCATTTGGCTTTCATATTTTATGCGACTGGATTTTTTTAATACATAAAATATGGATGACATGTTTGTTGTCATTAGAGACTTGGATAATGCATGTGGTAGAAAATTTCAATATTTTAATATAAACTTTAAGTAAAAGAAACCATGCAAGTTGTAGAATAAAATATTGAACCATCAAGCAACTTTTGTCTATATGTGCATGCTTCCAGTACATGAAATGTATTTTGCATGCGCATGCTTCCAGCGTGCAGAAGTTGACAGGATTGATCTGTGAATGTTTGACCTTTTCCTTGCTTTAAATGGTACAAACAAAATTATCACAGCAGCGTATTTTTTTTAGCCTGGCTTACTTAGGTTATGATATGGTTAGGCTATATATATAATAATGATAATAATATATTCAAATATGGTTTCTGATTTTCTTAAGGATATTTTATATTTTAAAAAGTTTAACTGAAACAAAATATCGCCAAAGCGATCACCTCTTTGTAGATTATTCTAATTGAAATATCAAAATAATTGTGTGTATGTAGTTCATGCACTTATTAACGAGCCCAAAGGTGAATTAATATTTGGCCGAATTTCATGCATACTTGTGGTGATAAATGTGTGACAATTATAAGGTATTTCATGTGAGCAATATGACAGTCCAAAGATTGCATATTGTTTGACATAATTTATTGTCAACGTTTGATTGCTACAACAAAAGTATCGCTTACAGTTAATATTACTGTCCAAAGACTTGATATTAATGATGTGTTTGGTATCTTGAGATGTGAATAACCATTATTTGAATTTATTATTTTATATGAAGTCGTTAAAGGCATGTAATTTATATAATTTTATTCGTTTTCTGTTTCAGCCGTTGCTACTGTATCTGCTAACCTTAATTCAGTACCGGTCCTTAATGGTAATAACTTTAAGGACTGGAAAGAGAACATATTAATTGTTCTTGGTTGCATGGATCTGGACCTTGCATTAAGGATGGATTGACCTACTTCTCTTAAGATGCTAGTACCTTCGAGGAAAGGAGAATTTTTGAGAAATGGGACCGTTCAGATCGCTTGAGTCTTATGATCATTAAAATGGGGCATACCTGAGGCTTTTAGGAGTGTGATATCGAAGAGATTACCGATGCCACAGATTTTCTTGCCGAAATTGAGAAACGCTTTGCCAAAAGCGATAAGTCAATAACATGTACTCTTTTGAAGAAATTTATTTCCATGAGGTTTAAAGGCAAGGAAAACATAGGAGAGTACGTTATCGAAATGTCTCACATTGCTTCAAAATTAAAGACACTAAAGCTTGAGCTTTCGGATGAATTGCTTGTGCATTTAGTGCTTATCTTGCTTCCTCCACAATTCAGTCAATTTAAGGTCGGTTACAACTGTCAAAAGGAGAAGTGGACTCTCAATAAGCTCATTTCATATTGTGTACAAGAGGAAGAAAGGCTGAAGCAAGATAAGACTGAGAGTGCCCATTTGGCAAGCACCTCTAAAGCAAAGGGAAAGAAAAGAAAATTTAAAAATGAAGCTGCCAAGGATCCAGATCAAAAGAAACAACAAAAGGAAAAAGATGGTTGTTTCTTTTGTCACAAACCTGGACATATGAAGAAGGAATGTACCAAATATCATGCATGGCGTGAAAATAAAGGTATGTTTGTTACTTTTGTTTGTTCTGAAGTTAATTTATCTTCAGTACCTAGAAACACTTGGTGGATAGATTCTGGTGCTACCACTCACATAAGTGTTCTATGCATGGTTGCCTGAGCTACCGAAAGCCAAGTGATGGTGAAAGACACATCTTTGTGGACGATGGACAATCGGTAGAAGTGGGAGCGATTGGACATTTTAGATTGTTGTTAGGAACTGGTTTCCAAATGACAAAGTAAACTGATTGCCTGAGCTACCAAATTCTGTCTAAATGACGGTACAACAGAAGTGTCTTTTAAATCCAAATAAATTGGATATTGTTGTTCATTTGGAAACAATCAGTTTACTTTGTCTTTGAATTCAAATGTTGTTGGAATTGGTTATTTAAATGCGTATGACAATCTTTTTTTGTTGGAAACAATTGCATCTTATAATGAAACCTTGCATGTAGAATCACGTGGTATTAAACGTGAATTAAATAAAGAAAATTTAGCATCTTTATGGCATAAGCGTTCAGGTCATATCTCAAAAGGTAGAGTTGAGCGCTTAGTATCTGATGGTACTTTAGAATCATTTGACTTCAAAAACTTTGATGTTTGTCTAGATTGCATCAAGGGAAAACAGACCAAAACTAAAAGATTGGGTGCTAATAGATCTTCAGACGTCTTAGAATTAATTCATA
The DNA here is from genome assembly GCA_030765085.1 of Allium cepa. NCBI lineage: Eukaryota > Viridiplantae > Streptophyta > Magnoliopsida > Asparagales > Amaryllidaceae > Allium > Allium cepa. The sequence goes on along the minus strand of CM060941.1, from coordinate 558,050,744 downwards.
CAGATGTTTGTGGACCTACCCCTATGGCATCTTGGAATGGTCAACAATATTTCTTATCATTCATAGACGATTACTCATGTTATGGCTACCTATATCTAATTCATGAAAAATCACAGTCACTGGATGTGTTCAAAGCTTATAAAGTTGAAGTTGAAAATCAACTTAACAAAAGAATTAAAAGTGTCAGATCCGATCGTGGTGGTGAGTATTACGGTTTATATGATGGTTCAGGTGAGCAACGTCCAGGACCGTTTGCTAGATTCCTAGAGGAATGTGGTATTGTCCCACAGTACACCATGCCAGGATCGCCTAGCATGAATGGTGTTGCTGAAAGACGAAACCAACTCTTAAGGATATGTTAAGGAGTATGATTGCTCATTCCACCTTACCCAATTCTCTCAGAAACATTAAAGACAGAAACTTATATTCTCAATAGAGTACCAACTAAAGCAGCTGTAAAAACACAGCCAGAACTTTTGTCCTTCTTCAAACCGTACTAGAAAATAATAACAACAACTGCTCACTAGGAGAATTCATAGTCAATCCTGACATCAAATGAAAGAGCGGAGCCCCTATTATGTAAACGTAAGCGCTTCAATCATATGAACTTTGGACAGGTCGAAGCCTAGTCTAAAGCACTTTCACATTTGGGGTTATCCAGCTGAGGCAAGGCCTTATAGGCCATATGAAAAGAAATTAGATTCCAAAACAGTGAGCAGCTACTTTATTGGTTATTCTAAGCGTTCTAGGGGCTATGAGTTTTATGATCCCATAGCTAAGAACATTTTTGAGACGGGAAATGCAGTATTCTTTGGAGGGAAAAATAAAGTTAAAGACATTTCTTTTGAGGAGTAATTGGATTTAAACACGGTTCCTATTATCACTTTTGACAATATTCAGTTACCTACACCTATCTGTTTGCGCCAAAATTGGTCACAAACACCCAAAGTCGTGAAAGCACCCGTTTACGTACTCAAATCAATAATGATTAACACAGAACTCAGCAACAATCAATATATAACTCAGCTCTAATCAACAAATCACAGTAATTCACGAACAAAAATCACAAACACAGGATTTATAGTGGTTCGGCGTTCGCGCCTACGTCCACTTTGAAGATTTTCTCTTTATTGCTTTGCTTGATTAAATCGGTTACAATGGATTACAGTTGACAATTGCTTTGAAATCTGAATACAACAGCGATTCTGATAGTTAAACTTGAATCCGGCAGAGTCTTGGCGTTCAATGGCGGAGAGATCCCCTTTTCTGGAGGCTTCAGGGTGCTATTTATAGGCGTTGGAGGCCCAGATCTTGCTGAAACTTCGTGAGACTCCTTCTGGCACGTGAGTGGGCCCACGCGACCGACCCCACCAAGTCTCGTCTCGATCTGACATCGGTTCGAAGTGATTTCGAACCCATCAACAAATGGTCCAATCGAGCTGAAACTTGGCAGGAACAATCTTTACCTCATATGGAAGCTACTGTGAAAATTTGGTTGCATTTGGATTTGTGGTTTAGGAGATATGATCGGTTCGAAATGGAGATTTCTTGGTTAGCTGTGTGTTTCGAACCGATCATTTCGAAACCAGGGGCTCGAACCCATGTACGCACGTGTTTCTGCAGTGACGTGGCGCGCACTCCACGCGTCGATCCAGATTTATCTCCGAGTTGACCGCTTCGAATCCATGGATTTCGCTGACTTCGTATCGATGACCGTTGTGTGCTTGAATCAACCAACTACATGGCTTTCGTGTGTCTAGTTCGAACCGAGGGGAGGGAGCTTCCTTCGTATCGATACTGGATACGAAATGAAGCTCCGCGATGGATTCGAAGGTTCATCGGTTCGAACTAAGCACCGGCGTGGATGTTTCGACGCTCATCGATACGAAGATGCAACCTAATAATGGACTGATGGATTCGAACGCAATCAGTTCGAAGTTTAACTGTGGCCGATGGGTTCGAACATAGCAGGGGGTGATGTGTTCGAAGCAATGGGTGGGTTCGAAATGGATGGTTCCAAAGCCACGGGTTCGAAGTAGATGGGTTCGAACATCGCCTGGGTTCGAAGGAAGGCTTTAGGACGGTTTCGAACCAGATGGGTTCGAAGCGGAGGGTTTCGAGGCTGGGTACTAGCTGATGGGTTCGAACACCATGGGTTCGAAGGCAAGGGCACGGATGGTTTCGAATAGGATGGGTTTGAACTTCATGGTTTCGAACCAGACAACGAATACTTCTCTTCACACTGAACCCATCATATCTTGAGCATACGAACTCGGATTGACTTGAAACTTGAAATGATGGCTCCTACAACCTTTCTTGTCGTGTCCTATCAATCGTGGCCTGATCCGGACTCGGGCAAAATTCATCGATATCCATAGCTAAGTGATGTATAACCAATCTCTAAGATGAACTGTTTCCCGTTTTCGACCAATCTTTTGGTATCACGGCTTTGCCAAAAAGCGGGATAACACTTTGCCCCCCAAAACATGCCTTGCTGTAGGAAGGTGTGTTTTGTAATGCCTTGAGTTGGATGTTCGTATCCGATCATCAACCTGCAAAGAACTCAACAGTTTCATACGTCCTCAAATGACGATCGTTCGGAATCGAGCCATTCGGGATGAAGTGCGGCCGTTCATGGTCAAGCGCTCAACTTCAAATGACGATCGTTCGTGATCGAGTCATTCGAGGGGAAGTGCGACCGTGCACGGTCGAGCGTATAAATTCATGCTTCGATCGTTCGGGATCGTATGCTGCTTGAAGTGAATCAGGACCGTTCGCGGTCCGTGCCGTTCGTGGCATAAGATGGAATAGGACCGTTTGCGGTCGATGCCGTTCGCGGCGAATGATGAGATGGGACCGTTCGCGGTCGACTGCCGTTCGTGGCAAATGATGATCGTTCGCGACCAAGTGCCGTTCAAGGCGAGTGGTGACCGTTCGAGGTCGGATTTCATAATCAGTGAGCCATGACCGTTCGCGATCGATGGCGTTCGAGGCAGGAAGTGATCGTTCGCGATCGTGTGCCGTTCGAGGCAAATCGGTGACCGTTCGCGGTCTGTGCCGTTCAAGGCAGAAAGTGATCGTTCACGATCGTGTGCCGTTCGAGGCGAATTCGTGACCGTTCGTGGTCGGATGTCGGACCTCAAGTGACGACCGTTCGCGATCAAGCCACTGAGGTAAGGTGAGTTATGACTGTTCGAAGTCGGGTGCCGTTCGAGGCGGATTGTGTGTGTGCCCAGGAGGGCTTGATGTTATCGATGCCAGGGTCACGTTCGGGTGAGTTCCTGGATCGTGTATATGGGCGGTCCATCGCCGTCTCAGTGCATACCTAGGTATCGTTCGCGATCCCGTACATGTGTAAGTAGCTTAACCATTCCAGAGTTATCAGAATCAAATATCTATTACACGGATGAGCTTCAAAAACAATTGTCCAAACAAACAGAGTCTTAATGTTCAAATTAAAGCGAAATGAAAGTAAAGCATGGATGTCAAAGTGTAAGTTCCCACTACAAAACGGTCAACGATCATTCAGAGCATGTCTGGAGATCGTTCGCGATCTCGCACATGTGTAAATGATTTAATTGCGTTAGTGGAAGCTTACAACTTGTTCATCGTTATCTTACTCAATTGATAACCATACGGTGCCTTGGTTCGGGGTCGCCCCTAGCTGATGTGGACGGTGGTCGTTCTGGTTCCGCCACAGGAGCTCGTCTCCTTACATATTGAAGTAGCATACCATTCCTGATATGCCCTTCCACCTCGTCCTTCAGGTGCCTACAATCATTAGTGTTATGACCATTTAATTCGTGGAATACACAGAACTTATCTGATTTCTTTTCGTCGGAAGTAGGATCCCTTCGCATTGGCCTACGATACGGAATCTGTTCTTTGGTATCCTGATAAATTCGTTCCAGGCTCTCGTTCAACTCAGCGTAGGTGGTGAATCGCGGCTCCCTCCGTTGCCGCTTTGATCTGTCTCTGTCATTCTCAATCTTTCTTTTACCTCTATCCTTGTCCGAATCCTTTTTAAGAGGCTTTTCGTCTCTAAATGCAAAAATTTCTATCCCATCTCTTTCTTCTCTCTCGGCATTCGCATCTTCTAATCGTAAAAACTTTTCTGCTTCATGATAGAATTCCTCCAGATCTGTGGGTGGATCTTTAGTCAATGAATTCTTGAACTCTGTGCCGTCAGCTATTCCGGACACAGCTGCCATTACCACCATGGATGGATCCGCTCTATCCACTGAAGCTGCTGCTGCATTAAATCGTGCTAGATAACTTCTCAAGGTCTCTCCGGCCTTCTGCTTTAGGGTTGCCAGAGTCATCACGTTCTTGGGTCTTGTAATATGAACCCTGAATTGCCTCATAAATCTCTCTACTAAACCATTCCAAGTTCCGATGGATCCGTTCTCCAACTGTCTAAACCATAGTGCAGCGATATCTGTCAAGTACAATGGAAAACACCGGGCCATAACCTCCTCCGATGCCCCCAGTACTTCCATATGCCTCATATATTTTATCAGGTGGACCGTGGGGTCCGTTCTCCCGTCATACATATCCAACGATGGTAGTTTGAAATCAAGTGGGTTCCTAGCTTGCCTGATTGCTGAAGTAAAAGGGCTTCTATTAACATCTTCCAAATCTTTGTTCACCATACCGCCTCTCAAAGCTCTCCTAACTATCTCTGCTAATCGGTCATTGTCTCCGAGTTGTAATCCTTGTTCACTACTTCCAACCTGCCCCCCGAGTTCACGAGGTAACTCCGGGATCTGCCCCCTTGACTGAGCGTTTGCATCTCTACTACTACCGGGTTGCGCAGATGCTCCCCTTTCTCTCTCCGAAACTGGATCAACGTTCTCCAAGGGTGTGCCCCCTAATCCAGGTGCTACTCCGGATGGTCCTGCTCCGTTCTGGACTCCATTGGCTTCCCTATTCTGTGCTCCAAGCTGTCCTATCTGTTGGAGTAAACTCTGAATCATGTCCTCTTGCCTCTTCATCATAGTTTCCATCTCATCCCTAGTGATGTATATCGATGGTTGATTCGCTCCTGAGGAAGCCTCTTGGCTTCCTTGTGGCTCACTTCTCTCAGTCCTTGGCCTCCTACTCGATTGTCTTGCCATAATTCCTAGATCTGAACTCCTGAAATTTCAAATTCAACTTCTTCCCGAATTAGCTTCTCAGTGAAAGCACCAAAATGTTTGCGCCAAAATTGGTCACAAACACCCAAAGTCGTGAAAGCACCCGTTTACGTACTCAAATCAATAATGATTAACACAGAACTCAGCAACAATCAATATATAACTCAGCTCTAATCAACAAATCACAGTAATTCACGAACAAAAATCACAAACACAAGATTTATAGTGGTTCGGCGTTCGCGCCTACGTCCACTTTGAAGATTTTCTCTTTATTGCTTTGCTTGATTAAATCGGTTACAATGGATTACAGTTGACAATTGCTTTGAAATCTGAATACAACAGCGATTCTGATAGTTAAACTTGAATCCGGCAGAGTCTTGGCGTTCAATGGCGGAGAGATCCCCTTTTCTGGAGGCTTCAGGGTGCTATTTATAGGCGTTGGAGGCCCAGATCTTGCTGAAACTTCGTGAGACTCCTTCTGGCACGTGAGTGGGCCCACGCGACCGACCCCACCAAGTCTCGTCTCGATCTGACATCGGTTCGAAGTGATTTCGAACCCATCAACAAATGGTCCAATCGAGCTGAAACTTGGCAGGAACAATCTTTACCTCATATGGAAGCTACTGTGAAAATTTGGTTGCATTTGGATTTGTGGTTTAGGAGATATGATCGGTTCGAAGTGGAGATTTCTTGGTTAGCTGTGTGTTTCGAACCGATCATTTCGAAACCAGGGGCTCGAACCCATGTACGCACGTGTTTCTGCAGTGACGTGGCGCGCACTCCACGCGTCGATCCAGATTTATCTCCGAGTTGACCGCTTCGAATCCATGGATTTCGCTGACTTCGTATCGATGACCGTTGTGTGCTTGAATCAACCAACTACATGGCTTTCGTGTGTCTAGTTCGAACCGAGGGGAGGGAGCTTCCTTCGTATCGATACTGGATACGAAATGAAGCTCCGCGATGGATTCGAAGGTTCATCGGTTCGAACTAAGCACCGGCGTGGATGTTTCGACGCTCATCGATACGAAGATGCAACCTAATAATGGACTGATGGATTCGAACGCAATCAGTTCGAAGTTTAACTGTGGCCGATGGGTTCGAACATAGCAGGGGGTGATGTGTTCGAAGCAATGGGTGGGTTCGAAATGGATGGTTCCAAAGCCACGGGTTCGAAGTAGATGGGTTCGAACATCGCCTGGGTTCGAAGGAAGGCTTTAGGACGGTTTCGAACCAGATGGGTTCGAAGCGGAGGGTTTCGAGGCTGGGTACTAGCTGATGGGTTCGAACACCATGGGTTCGAAGGCAAGGGCACGGATGGTTTCGAATAGGATGGGTTTGAACTTCATGGTTTCGAACCAGACAACGAATACTTCTCTTCACACTGAACCCATCATATCTTGAGCATACGAACTCGGATTGACTTGAAACTTGAAATGATGGCTCCTACAACCTTTCTTGTCATGTCCTATCAATCGTGGCCTGATCCGGACTCGGGCAAAATTCATCGATATTCATAGCTAAGTGATGTATAACCAATCTCTAAGATGAACTGTTTCCCGTTTTCGACCAATCTTTTGGTATCACGGCTTTGCCAAAAAGCGGGATAACACTATCATTGATCAAGAAGTGAATCTGAAACCTCAACAAGATAATGTTATACAACCCCTTATTCAGAATGAAGCTAATGTTCCAAAAGAACAAACTCAACAACCTCAAGAACCTGTGCCATTAAGAAGGTCCATGAGAGAAAGGAGAAGTGCTATATCAAATGATTACATTGTATTTCTCCATGAAAAAGAGAACGATAATGGAATGATGGAAGATGACCCAATCAACTTTTATCATGCCATGAAAAGTTCTAACTCTCAAAAGTGGATGGATGCCATGAATGAGGAGTATAAGTCCATGCAAGACAATAAAGTTTGGAAACTTGTCCCATTACCAGAAGGTGCAAAACCAATTGGTTGTAAATGGATATTTAAAACCAAGAGGGATGCAAAGGGTAATGTGGAGAGGTATGAAGCACGTCTTATAGCAAAGGGCTACACTTAGAAAGAAGGCATTGATTTTATAGAGACTTTCTCTCCAGTTTCATCGAAAGACTCTTTTAGGACAATTATGACACTTGTTGCTCATCTTCATCGTGAGTTACATCAGATGGATGTTAAGACGTTGTTTCTCAATGGAGATTGATGAGACAATTTATATGGCACAACCAGAAAACTTTGTGTTGGGAGATCCAAATAATATGGTTTGCAAATTAACAAAATCCATCTATGGACTTAAACAAGCTTCTCGTCAATGGTACCACAAATTCCATCAAGTAATCATTTCATTCGGTTTTGAGACGAATATTGTTGATGATTGTGTGTATCACAAGTTCATTGAGAGTAAACATATATTCCTGGTTCTATATGTCGATGACATCTTGCTTGCCACTAACGATATAGGCTTATTGCACGAAATCAAGAAATTTCTATCTAAGCATTTTGAGATGAAAGATCTTGGGGACGCCTCTTTTGTATTGGGTATTCAGATACTTTGAGACCGATCTCGGGGTATTCTTGGATTATCACAAAAGACCAATATTGATAAAGTACTCAAAAGGTTTGGCATGCAAGATTGTAGACTAGGAGATATCCCTGTTGCTAAAGGAGATAAATTCAGTCTTAGTCAGTGCCCTAAACGAAATCTTGAAATTCAAGAAATGCAAAAGATTGCCTATGCTTCAGCCTTTGGGAGTCTAATGTATGCTCAAGTATGTACACGTCCAGATATTGCATACATTGTTGGGATGTTAGGCAGATACTTAAGCAACCCTGGTATAGACCATTGGAAAGCAGCCAAGAGGGTAATGAGGTATCTTCAGAAAACAAAAGATTACATGCTCACTTATAGAAGATCAGATCATTTGGAGGTCGTAGGGTATTCTGATTCTGATTTCGCTGGATGCCAAGATAGAAGAAAGTCTACATCAGGCTATATTTACCTGTTGGTTGGAGGAGTTATACCTTGGAAAAGTGTTAAACAAACACTTTTAACTTCTTCCACTATGTAAGCAAAATTTGTAGCATGTTATGAGGCATCAAAGCATGAAATATGGCTACGCAACTTTATCATTGGGCTGCGCATTTTGAAAAATGTAGAAAGACCACTGAAGTTATATTGTGATAATAAGTCAGCAGTGCTATATTCTAATAATAACAAAAGCTCAACTAAGTCAAAGCATATTGACATAAAATTCTTACTGTGAAAGGAAGAGTGCAGAGTGGACATATATCTATAGAGCATATTGGAAGAAACTTCATGATAGCGGATCCGCTCACAAAAGGCTTGCCGTCCATGGTCTTTTATGAGGACACTGCTCATATGGGTGTTGTATTACTGGAGGATGTTATGGTTTAGTGGGAGTTTGTATTTTTATGCTTTATATTTGCCTTGAGACATTTATGTATTTGGTTTTCTGATCAGAATAAAGTGTTCAGTTCATTCACTCTGTCTACCATTTTGATTCTGACCTCACTTAAGTTTAAAGAGGACTAGTTGAAAATAGACATTTTTTGTTCATATTACATGTAATTTTCATGCTACGTATTCATGATTGATCTATGTCATTTGACTATATATATGTATGTGACCATTGATGGGTTCAGTAATGATTAATATGGCAAAGACCACTATGATCCTATATAGATATAGTTGATGGATAAGATTGTTAAAGATTACCTTTATATAATAGCAAATTTTGAACTCATAAGGTTGTACATTTATAAATAAATATATGTTACCCAAGTAGGAGATTGTTAGATTAAAATTGTTGTGGGCACATATATTAATATGTATAATGCTATTATAATTGAGGTATAAATAAGTGTTATTTACAATTTGTTGAGGGGCCAAATTGTAAATATTACATAACTGATTTTAGTCCGTTATAAAACGCTCTGGTCATGAAGAAACAATACGCACCTTTTCATCTTTCTTTTTTCCCCGTCAGAAAGAAATAATCCAGAGAAAGGAGAACTTTATTCTTGAAATATCGTAGCCTTTGCAGATCGATTCAATGGACTCCGGTACGCTTTCGCTAATCACCTTTTATTTATCGTTTTGATCTCTCTTGAATTGATTAGGGTTAATTAGGGCTAAATTAAAATTCTCATCATTTTAGACCTGAAGACATGTTACAGAACATACCTACACAACAATTACACCAGAGTTGGACCTTATATTGTAACACTCGTCATTACCAATACCCTTAATTGCTTAACCGTTAACTGTATAACATCGCTAAAGGCTGTTCAAAAATAAAATAGAAAAAAATAATCAAACGACATATACATATACAGTAATAAAGATATCACAGTCTAAATGTCAAAATTGTTAATCAATTACGAGGTATGATATTACAAAGATTATGAATTTGTACTCACTAGAAGCCTGTTAAAAAGCCGTACGCTACATCTAAGTGCATATTTAAGCACATGTTCACCTTTTATTCAAATGCATGTTCAACATTTGTCCAACTTATAAACTTATAAACTGCATGCTCACTTTTAAAAGTAATATAGATTACGAATGTAACATTACAAGGTTGTAACATTCCATGGAACATAGAGATAACATCAAACAAAAACCAACTTCAAAAGCTCAAAAGAAACTTATTTTTGCAAAAAGTTTGAACGGTAGTCTAACCATGCAACTAGTCTTTTTTAATAAAAAAAAATCTGAAATTCTCGGCAATTAAAATACTTGCATATATCATTTTTTGCCAGGGAAAATTGTGAAACAAATATAAAGGAACAGACTTTATTATAATGGCCAGTTGCACGGTTACCAGCAACACTAGAGTACAACTAAATCCGTGTAAAATCATTTACAGTTTACTAGATAAAAAATCCAACTAATAATAAGGACAAAATAAAAAAATAAAATAAAAAATACATGGTTGACAATTAAATAATCTTCTTCTGGATGAGCCAAGTGGACCTACTTTGCATGCATTTTCAGAAAAGCGAGTTACCATATAGCAAGCTTTGTAATGATGCAAACCACAATCATAAACTTAGTAACACTTTTTAACATATTAACCGGGAAAGATAACTTTATGAATGACAAACCAGGCAACAACAATTATGACCAATAAAACATAAATTGTCTAAATGACCCCTAGCCTAAAGCACCAGTAACAATGAAGAGAATCGTGATAATTAGGGCTGCACAGAGTATGCGTTGGGTCGGGTTTGACCAAATACTTCACCCTACCCGCATAGGTATGGGTTAAAGGTAGTTCAATCCGTATCCGACCCTATATGAGGTTGGATATGGGTTGAGTTGAAGTATGGTTTGGGTCGGGTTTAGTAGGGTTGAGTTACATTAATCTAATACAAAAATGAGAATATAAAAAAAAAAATTAAAATATAATATTAAAATATTAAGCTTAAAATATCAGATTTTAGCTAGCATAAATTAAATATAACTGATTCACCGCAACACATATTTATTAGAATTTCATTATAAAATATATCATATGAAATTAACTCACTACATATTAGAATAAGAATTCGATTTCAAAATACGTTAAAATGCTCTTCGAAATCTCTTAGTCAATCCTATGTTTTTTGGACAAACATCAAATATGCTTTTTTCGATATATTTATTTGAGAATACATAAATTTTATTTTAGATTTTGACTGTTCTAATTTTACATGAACTGATATTAAATTAGTTTTTTATATAGGGTTGGGTTGGGTTAAAATAGGATAGGGTTGAACAAAATATTTCATCCGACCCGTATATAGTATGAGTTGCAAATTGTAACTCATATCTGACCCGAATTAAACTGGATTGGGTCGGGTTTATGTGGGTTGGGTCGAGTTTATGTGGGTTGGGTCGGGTTGGTGGGTTGGGTCGGGTTGAGTATGGGGTATGTGCACCCCTAGCGATAATGATAAAAATGAAACTAAGAAAAGTACTCTCCAGTCCTTGTTTAACACAATTAGTGCTAAAATATTACTACTACTGAGCCTCGAAAAGTTTTTCAATCATATCAGCAGAATCGTGGAAGGTAGCGATGCTTTGAGCACCATCTTCTTCCACGCTGATGCCAAATGCTACCTCAAGGCCCATCAAAATCTCAACACACACAAATAAATATATAGATATTATCCGTATGACGTGTTATAAAAACAATGGTACTAACACATTTAAACTTACAGTTTCGAAAATAATAAGGCAGCAATAAAGCATATATAATCTCTCGTTTGATTTTTGCAAAAACTTTGCAATAATAAGGCACTTCCTGACCCTAGGCTAACTTTTCTATTTCTATAGTATATTGCCTTCTCGATTTTTGCTTTTGAAAATCCATATAGACGACCACTTGTGCTAATTATTTTTCCCAGTGAATCCAAGAATATAGAAATGTGTCACTTTCTTATAGCTAGAAAGTTAATACAAGATGTACATGTCTAACTTTCAAAAGTTAATTAGAATTAGAATTAGAATTAGGCAAGGGAAGTAATGAGTGGATGCTTGGAAGATGAGGTGCAGATTCATTCAACTCCTCTATTCTGCATTTTAAATTAGAATTAACTGTTGCATCTTGTTTCATATTTGGTTTTCAGGCTGCCTTGGCTAATGCGTGGGGGATCTCATTCCCAGCACTAACGTGTAAGCCTCTTGTGGGAAAAATATCGCAGACATTTACTGTTCTAAACACCCAACCTGCACCTCAAGTGACTCTTTTCTCCTCTGTAGGGCCTGGTGCAATCACCACTGAAATCAAAGTAAACCTCTAGCTACTATACTAAAAATTATAAGTACCATTCATGAATATAAATTTTCAAATTGCACTTCCACTTTATTTCTTATAGGGCCTAATATAACAGCTCTATGTAAAAACAAGTCCAAGCTTTTAAATTTGCAAGTTCGCTGCTGCAAACTGTTAGAAATGAATGAATGAGAAAGTGGAGAAGAGGAAGAATTAGAGTGTGTATTGAAACAAAGTCTCACATCATGGAATATTTGTTTCAATATCACTTTATATATCACAACCCATTATACTTAATTAAAAGAAAAGAAGAAGGAGACATGAAGACATAAGACAATGTAGGTTTTGGACCTTCGTATTAAATTTAAAATGTCAAAAATTGGGCCTTGGGCCTTGGACTCTTGGGGTCTCGTGATTAGATGGGCCTTCGTCTGCTGATAATTACTTCTGTTCGTCGTCGCTCTGTCCACCCGCACAGCAATCGGAGCCAGTCCGTTTCATCCTGAGAGACAAATTGCTCGTATCCTTTGGTGCGTATAAGGGGGCAATATTGTTTCAATGAAACAGATATTATCTGGACTCGCACATTTAGTAACGCTTTTCTGCTGTTACAAAACTTATAAAGGGATAAGTAACGTTATTGAAGTTACTATCAGATTCGTTACACTTTTGTGTACTTATGAATTAACAATATTATTGTTGTTAGGCGACGATGTCACAAAACAGCAACAATAACGTCGCACCAATTCAGACGGTGACGAACGTTCAGCCGACGCCTCTGGTTCCGACAATGGCTCTGTCTCATGGAGAAATGCCAGAAAAGTTCAACGGGACTGACTTCAAGCGTTGACAACAGAAGATGTTGTTTTATCTAACAACATTAGGCCTCGCCAAATTTCTAACCGAGGATGCTCCTGAAGTTTGCGAACTCGAACCCGATGCAATCAAAGTGGAGGCTGCAAATATCTGGAAAAATTCAGACTTTATGTGTAAAAAGTACATTCTCAATGGTCTGGATAATAGCCTCTACAATGTCTATTGTACTATTGCAACATCCAATGAACTCTGGACTGCCTTGGATAGAAAGTAAAAGACCGAAGATGCGGGGATGAAGAAATTCATCGCTGGCAAATTTCTCGACTTCAAAATGGTTGATTCAAAGACTGTGATCAATCAGACTCAAGAACTACAACTGATCATCCGTCAACTGCAAGATGAAGGGATGATGCTTAGCGAATCTTTCCAAGTTGCCGCAACCATTGAGAAACTTCCTCCATCGTGGAAGGACTTCAAAAATTACTTTAAGCATAAGCGTAAGGAAATGACAATGGAAGAACTCATAGTTCGTTTGCGAATTGAGGAAGATAACAGAATTTCTGAGAAAAAGATATCTCATAATATGGCTGCCAAAGCAAATGTTGTTGAGTTAGACAAACCTAACAAGAGGAAACGTGAGAATGCGCCTCAGAAGTCGAAGAAGAAAATTCAGGGTTCTTGCCATAACTGTGGAAAGAAGGGGCATAAAGCAGCCGAATGTCGTGCTCCCAAAAAGAAGAAATCAGAAGCAAATACGGCTGAAGTTACTGATGGCATTTCTGATATGGATTTATGTGCAGTAATATCAGAATGCAACCTTGTTGGTAGTTCAAAGGAACGGTTTGTAGACACAGGTGCCACTCGGCACATATGTGCTAATAAGTGGATGTTTACAACCTATAAAACTGCAACTGATGATGAACAACTTTTAATGGGCAATTCATCCGCATCAAAGGTCGAAGGCAAGGGAAAAGTTGTGCTGAAATTAACTTCTGGAAAAGAGCTTACTTTGAGTGATGTTCTTCATGTTCCAGAAATCCGCAAGAATTTGATATCAGGGTCCTTGCTAAGCAAGCATGGTTTCAAATTAACCTTTGTATCTGATAAGTTTGTATTATCAAAGAATGGAGTGTATATAGGAAGAGGATATGTATGTGATGGTTTATTCAAAGTAAATGTAACCACTATTGTACCAAACACTGATATGAATAAAAGTGAATCTTCAGCTTATATTGTTCACTCTTCTAACATATGACATTCTAGATTAGGGCATGTAAATTTTGATACACTGCGAAAAATGATTAATCTATAATGTATACCAAAATGTAACATAGACTCCAACTATAAATGTCAAATTTGTGCAGAAGCAAAATTGACAAGAACCTCGTTTCGTCATGTTGAACGAGAAACTGAACCTCTAGACCTTATACACATTGATGTATGTGATTTGAAAATGTGTCAAACTAGAGGTGGAAAAAGGTATTTCATTACGTTTATTGATGATTGTACTAGGTACTGCTATGTGTATCTCATTAGAAGCAAGGATGAAGCATTCAATATGTTTAAAAAGTATAAAGCAGAAGTTGAGAATCAACTCAATAGGAAAATTAAAGCTTTAAGAAGTGATAGAGGAGGAGAATATGAATTTCGTTTTGAGGAATTCTGCGCTGAGCACGGTATTATACACCAAACTACAGCACCATATTCACCTCAATCCAATGGTATAGCCGAACGGAAAAATAGAACTCTTAAAGAAATGATGAATGCTTTATTAATCAGTTCTGGCTTACCAGATAACTTTTGGAGAGAAGCTGTTCTTTTGGCAAACCATATTTTAAATAAAATGTCACGAAAGAAAATATCAAAGTCTCCTCATGAACTTTGGAAAAATAGACCGGCATCCTACAAATACTTAAAAGTGTGGGGGTGTCTTGCCAAAGTAGAGATACCGAAACAAAAAAAAGGTCAAAATTGGACCAAAAACAGTCGATTGTGTATTCATTGGATATGCACAAAACAGTGCTGCTTATCGATTTCTAGTACACAAATCTGAAATTGACGATATTCATGAAAATACCATCATCGAATCGAGAAATGCAAGATTTTTCGAACATATATTCCCCTTAAAACAGGGTACTGATAATGATACTCAAAAGAGACCAAGAGAAGATGAATTTGCTGATTCTCTTGAGATTACTGAACAAAATAAACTTCGGCAAACTAGTGTTGATCAACAAGTGGAGGAACCAAGAAGGAGCAAGAGGTCAAGGACCTCTAGGACCTTTGGACCAGACTTTTATACATTTATGTTAGAAGATGATCCATTGACATACAAACAAGCTATGTCCTCTAGCGATGCCCCTTACTGGAAAGAGGCTATTAACAATGAGACAGAATCCATTATGGCTAATCATACCTGGGAGTTAGTTGATTTACCTCAAGGATGCAAGACCTTAGGTAATAAATGGATATTTAAAAAGAAATTGAAACCTGATGGTTCAATAGACAAGTACAAAGCTCGTCTTGTAGTCCAAGGATTCAGACAAAAGGAAAAACTGGACTATTTTGATACATATTCACTAGTGACAAGGATAACATCAATTAGGATGCTAATTGCAATTACATCCATACTTGATTTAGAAATACATCAAATGGATGTAAAAACTACATTTTTAAATGGTGACCTAGAGGAAGAAATATATATGAAGCAACCTGAAGGGTTCTTGAGTTATGGAAAGGAAAATAAAGTATGCAAATTAGTAAAGTCGCTTTATGGCCTTAAACAAGCTCCAAAACAATGGCATGAGAAATTTGATGAAACTATGTTATCAAATGGATTCACAATAAATGAATCAGATAAATGTGTCTACACGAAACACACACATTTAGGATATGTCATTGTTTGTCTTTATGTTGATGACCTATTGATCCTAGGAAATAACAAGGCCATAATTACCTCTACAAAGAATATGTTATCCTCTAGATTCGATATGAAAGACCTAGGACTGGCTGATGTGATATTGTCAAAATTTTGAGAACACCACAGGGATATGCATTATCCCAATCACGTTACATCGGTAAGATACTTGAAAAATTCAAGCAATATAATATAACTATTGCAAAATCACCCGTGGATATGAACCAAAATTGGGTAAAGAACATTGGTGATGGTATCTACCAGCTTGAATACTCTCGTATACTAGGAAGTATCATGTACGTTATGAACCGCACTAGGCCAGATATCGCATACGCTGTAAGTAAGCCGAGTAGATTTACCAGTAATCTTGGTAAACATCACTGGAAAGCGATAATCAGAGTTCTAGGATACCTAAAGTATACACAGAACTATGGTCTACACTATACAAACTACCCTTCAACAGTGGAAGGATACAGTGATGCCAATTGGATAACTGGGTCACAAGATACAAAGTCTACAAGTGGATATGTGTTCACATTAGGAAATAGAGCAATATCATGGAAATCATCCAAACAGACTTGTATAGCTAGATCTACGATGGAATCGGAATTTATTGCACTAGATAAGACCGCAGAAGAAGCAGACTGGCTTCGAAGCTTCTTGGAAGATATTCCAAATTGGAGCAAACCCGTGCCTCCAATATGTATACATTGTGATAGTCAATCATCAATTGGAAGAGCTAATAGTACACTATACAATGGTAAATCTAGGCACATTCGTCGTAGACATAAGACAATAAGACAACTTCTCTCTAATGGATTTATCACTATAGACTACATAAGGTCTAAGGATAACATAGCGGATCCACTAACAAAAGGCTTGCCAAGAGAGAAAGTTCAAATCTTATCGATGGGAATGGGGTTAAGGCCGATAGACTAAAAGTTTTTCTAAAATGGAAACCCCACCTAGTTGCCTGGATATCTCAAGATCTAGGTTCAAAGGGACAACTAAGTTCAAGAGAAACTTGATAGCACTGTTACACACAAACCATTCCTATGATAAGGCAGTGCATTATTTGCTGGAAAATAGGATAAGTATTAGTACTTTTAATGATGTCTGTACTTGAGGAATTACAAATAATCCTTACAGAATCACCTACGTAAGTGCGAAGGCGCCGCTTCAAAGAGAATTATAGGCCTAATTCTCTAAGCACTTATGAGACCAGCCAGGTGTTCAAGGCAAAAATGAACACAAACAAAGAACGAAGGATTATAAGAAACATTTGTCGTGTGTTATCTATTGTAGAATTACACAAAAGGTTTACAGTTCAAGGACATTCTATGTCTACTGATTCACCTGTAACTCAAATAGGTAAACACTAGGAAAGTTCAAGGCCCCTGTGCTACTTTAACCGATACGATAAATGGTTCGTGAAACTAAAAACAACTGCTCATTCATGTGGGAGATTGTTAGAAATGAATGAATGATAAAGTGGGGAAGAGGAAGAATTAGAGTGTGTATTGAAACAAAGTCCCACATCATGGGATATTTGTTTCAGTATCACTTTATATATCACAACCCATTATACTTAATCAAAAGAAAAGAAGAAGGAGACATGAAGACATAAGACAATGTAGGCTTTGGGCCTTCATACTAAATTTAAAATGTCAAAGATTGGGCCTTGGGCCTTGGGGCTCTTGGCGTCTCGTGATTAGATGAGCCTCCGTCTGCCTCTTGGGCCTGCTGCGCTAAAACGGCTAATTTTGGCCTTCAAAATTAGACCGTTGCACCTGTACGCGCACGCCTGTCGGTTAAAGGGTCGCAACCTTTCCAACAGTCACGACCGCTCCGAATAGGTACCTCCTCCAGCCTATATATAAGGGCCCGCAGAACGAGATTAAATGTACAGAAACGGTTCTCTTCTTCTTCCTGCTCCTCTTCCCGCTTCACTGCTCTCAGATCTATAATTACTTCTGTTCGTCGTCGTTCCGTCTGCCCGCACAACAATCGGAGTCGGTCTGTTTCATCCTGAGAGACAAATTGCTCATATCCTTTGGTGCATATAAGGGGGCAATATTGTTTCAAGGAAACAGATATTATCTGGACTCGGACATTTAGTAACGCTTTTCTGCTGTTACAAAACTTATAAAGGGATAAGTAACGTTATTGAAGTTACTATCGGATTCGTTACACTTTCGTGTACTTACGAATTAACACAAACTTGACAGAAGCTAGCACTTGCTTGCTTGCATAGCTGCAAGCTTGCAAATTTGCAAGCAGTAATGCTACAAGCATGCATGTTCTATTTTTATGAGTTATTTGCAGAGAGATGGCTACAGCTAGTAGTAGGTACTGCCACTTGAATGTGTGGTTCGTTTTCCAGTCCTTCGTCTCAGCAAAAAATAAAAAAATAAAAAATAAAATAAAGCAACCTTAACACATAACCCCTTATTAAAATCAAGACTTTCTCATAAAGTCCTTTTTTGTAAAACTATATCTAAAAAGCAGATTATATCAAGTGCTAGTTGAAAATATATTCATTATTTGAGCAAAGCCTACTTAATGTTTGAGACAAGATAGTTTGATCATCAGTACTGCCTACAATGATACAAAATTTGTAGCAACAGAGGATGTCATTATTTTCGAAGCTAAGTCAATTTCTAGAAGAAGTTATATTTTTATATAATCCTAAAGACGTTATTTGCAATTAGCTACTGCAGGTTTAGTATAATTGTACTTCCTAACTATTTAACTTATAAAACCACACAAGGTAACAAATCACATGCATATTAGGTTAGTAGAATTAACAACCCGTAAATCGGATATAAAGGATATCTGGTTTAGGTAACATGTGACGTCCCACATTTCGAAAGGTTTAAATTGACAATAACCCACACATGTCCAATTTAAACAATTCGAAATATGGATTATCAATGGCATTAATTTAGAAAAATATGAAAAGTAGAATAAATCAAACACAGAACCTCGTGGTGGAACGATAAAAATATAATAATCAAATAAACAGTTCATGAAGTTGTTTATGCTATACATTTGATTATAATCTGTACAACATTTATCAGAGTTATATATACAACAGGGATAAATAAATAGTGCAGTAGACAACATGATGCAGGAATACTAATAGTAATAATATACCAAATCTTCGTCTTCGTTCTCAAGAAAATAATCTTCAATGGGCTAAAAAACTCAAGGCTGACCCGAGTGTAATGAAAAGACAAAACACTCAAGTCAGGACTAAATGTGAGTCAAATCGATACAGCATATAACATGAGTGCCGTGGGGGCATAGATGTTTACGGATTTTCACATCTCATATCCAGTGTATAACATGCGTGCAATAACTCAAGAGATGTTATGTGATTTTCCATCTATTAAGGATCTATCAAAATATTTTTATGTAGTAGAATACGCTTTATATATAATGTCTAATCGATAAAATAAATATTAAAATAGCGTTAACGCTTTACATCGATCTCCTTTAATGCGTTTAAAGCATTGTCGTACAGTCTGCATAGAAAACACCAGTAAACCGTCGGTGGATAGGGATGCTCCGTGATATGACAATATATACTAAACCAAAATCATAGGGTTCTCGAATAGAGATAAAAGTATGACAAGGCACGTGAGGCAATGCTCAAGTTAGGATACTACCACTTTACCCTTTCCGACTGGTGGTAACGCATCATAGCCATGGCCACCCACCATGTCCAACTCTTCCAAAATCCGAGGGCGCGCACCAATCAATCACAATGTAAATGATGGTAATACGAAGAAGTGTGTAAGCTAGAGTTAGCTAGCTTCACTGGATGGTACGGCTTCTGTTTTAGTCATTTCAAATTGACACAAGTGTCAGGCCAATCCATCATCTTTCTCTTTATTCAAACCCAACAAACGTACGCCAAATCCAACCACTTCATTCTGGACCATCACTCTACGCACACAGTTGTTATAGTGGTTCCAATATTGGTAGAGAGTATGCCAATGAAAGGATCCAATCTCTTTAACAACCAAACGTCGTTTTACACACCGGTTGGTTCTTTTACATTTTGGAAATAATTCATACTTGGTATCAAATATCATATTTGCTTCAAAAATCAAATCCATTTCGAAATTATCATATTCCCTTCGGAAAAAAATTCATATAAAAATATATTTTCCACTCGAAAAAAATTCCATTTCAAAATCACTTTCAACTTCGAAATTGATCTCGTTACAGAATCATTTATTCATTTCAAAAACCCATTTCAAAATTTAAACTTAGGCTATAATTTCAATTTAACCAAACTCGCATTTAAATCCATGATTTAAATATAACAATTTCCATCTTGAACAGTTTGAATTTTGAAATAGTTTTGAATAGTTAAAATAGTTACAAATAGTTTATGTAGTTAAAATTGTTATATATTAAATAGTTTAAGTATTAAAATAGTTTATATAGTAAAATAGTTTGGAAAATCAAAATGATTTGAATATTTAAAAGATAGGTTTTAAATAGTTTATATTAAATAATTTTATTTGAAAACAGTTTCAAAGTCAAACCGATTCAATTCCAAATCTTCCAATTCAAATCAATTTTCTTTCCATTTCAATTTAAATCAATTCTATTCCGATTTCAATTCGAACTAACTTTGATTCCTATTTTAATCCAAATAAATTTCAATTTCGATTCCAAATTAATTCAATTCTGAATTCAATTCCAATTAATTTCAATCAGTTCCAATTTGAATTAACTTCAATTCAATTCTCAATTTAAAATCACTTCGATTTGTATAAATTCGAGTTCAATTTTAGGATATCGATTTAAAATACTTAAATCAAATTTTCCTTCAATATCCAATTTAAAATCCAAATATTTAAATATAATTCAATTCCGAGCTCAAGTTTGAAAATAATTTGATTTCTATAATTTGATTTTTATTTCTTTAAATTAAAATCATTTAAATAAATTTCAAATCAAAATTTTAAGTCCTTTCATTTAACCAATTCGGTGTCCGCATATGATTTTCTATCCTATGGCCAGGTGATCAATTATTTCAATTTAATTTCAAGGATAGATATATATCATTTCAATTCAAATCACGGTATCATAGGTATATATCCTTTCAACCTATTTCTTAATTTATTCAAAATAATTCAATTTACAGTTTTATATACTATAAATAGTTTACCAGGTGATAACATGATATATAAAAATAAAATAAACATACAATCATCCAAATATCAATCAATTGGCATCCATCATAATCAATCATCCAAACAGTCAAAATAATTCACAACAATTTCATAGTTACTAATATCAGGTATTTTACTGCCAATTAAATTTCAATTTCAAGTTTAGCTGTCAATTTTAATTTTTAACAGTTAATTCAAATGACCATTTAGATGACAATTAAATCTATTAAACAATCAATAAACTTATATTATTTCATAATTTCAAATTTAACTAGCATAAAAACATTCTAGTACTTCGTGAGTGTTATAAAACACTCAACTTGAGTTTTAAATTTTAAATCAAATCGAACAAAGTTCAATTTAACCTAAAATTTTAGCCATTCTCAATTGTCTCCAAACTGATTCCACAATGTAGTATTCGTCGTCATAATTCCATCGCCGCTTGTTTTGCTTGATTTGGACCTCGTATGATAAAGATATAAATCTTTAAAAATTTGAGTACAATTTATGTAAAAAATTTTAAAAAAAAACTTCGAAAATCATGGCCGTTCGTCCATCTAGCAATAGATCTGGGTCGCATGCCCCTTATTTGACTCGTTCGTTCCAAACAATACGCACGCAAAACCCATATGGCCGCCTCCGTTCATCTATACGCCGTGACCACATCGATTGCCTATACTTAGATCAGGGACCACCACACGAAAGCTCGTCGCGAGCTCCACTTGAACCATGAATATGGTAAAACTCGGCGTCCCCTCCTCCTCGAAAAATGCTGACGGACGCTGCCCTTCGTCGCTAATTTTTGGCCATCACGTCAGGTCTATTATGATCTAAACCGTTGGATAGCCTCATCAATGAGCTCTACAGGTTTCTAGTTGGAAGATTTCGATATAAGTGGATGGATCGAGTTGAAATTGAGGAGGAATATTGTCTCATTTCGGCCATTGAATTTATTTGAGGCGGCTAGGGCATAAGCTAGAGTTTTGCTGGTGATTACGCGCATATATATGTTCATATATGTTATTTTATTATTATATTTACCGTTCACGTGAATTTTTAAAGGAACTCTAAACGAAGCATGCCATCTAGCGTTTATAATATTGTACCCATATTCTGAACACAATGGAATATGTTTCGAGGCCTAATACGATTGTACGTGGAAAATAACTTTTTAAGTCGAATTAAAACTTTAAATTTCAATATTAATTTCAATGCATTTCTATCCCGTACGACCAAATGGTAACTCCGAATACTATGAAATTTGAAATCCTATAATAGTTCACCGTTACGGATCCGATGAAACTGGTTTCGTGGATATCCGAGATAGTGGTCAAAATGGCTATTTTTACTCGTCAATTAAAATATAAAATATCCAAATTTTAAAATATCACTTAAATTCAATTTTTAAGTGTTGACAATCTTCATTCATATTTAAATAACATCTAAATCAACTTTTGAAATCATTTCATTCAAATTTAATTTATGATTCAGTTATCCAAATAATTTTCAAAATTTAAACTTAAACAACTTAATTGTTCAATATTCAACAAATTTCAATATTAGATTTCAAATGAATTTTAATTATCAATCAATTACTTTGTTTACATCTAATGAATTCAACATTTATTATTCAATTCGACTATTGATTATAAACACATTCAATACAGAATTTCTTTTCAATACTTGTTATTACTTAAATCTTGGAAATTTGTTTATTTCAAAATCTTGTTCAAGTTCATATTCAATAATTATATTAATAATCATTAAAAAAATTATTTTTAACCATTTTTATTCATTAATTACACTAAATTTAATAATTTAAAATAGTTAAAAAATGGTCCGTTACATAACACATAATTTACAAACCCTTAACACTAGGCCAAAGCTACTTGAATGTAATTGTTCCTTCAAATTTCATTTATTTGCACGAACTCTATTTACTTGAGTTGTGTAACAATTGTCCATCTTGGTCTATGTCCGTAAACTTGAACTCTTATCAAAACTAACTCTATTAGCTCAACTTCACTTACCAAACAATTTACTTTCAAATCCGATTCCTAATCCTGTTTCAAAACTTTCTAACCTAGAATCCCTTCCCCTTACTTACAACAATTTCCAAGGTACAATACAGAGGTCAATATCCTAAATTCACAAGCTAGTAAAACTAGACATCAATTTGCTTTTGGGTTTAATTCCAATCTCATTACAATATTGTACAGAAGTTACATACATTGACTTGAGCAAAAAAAACTTCTTAGGCCAAATTCCATCTAAAATATCCCATTTCTAAAATTTAAATTATTTAATTTATTAAGAAATCATCTGAAAAATTCCATCCTAAAATCAATAGGTGCGATATCTTAAATATCAATCAAAGTACTCATGAATCAAGTTATTTTGTGTATTTTCCAATAACACTATCAGTTTACATTCACATCGTGCACAAGTATTAAATGCAACTTTATCTCACATCGTCGTCGTCATCATTATTATCATTATTATTTGTAATTTTATTTGGTTATTTTACATAGGTCCCAAAACTATCATTATATACGTACTATCCATTAATATTGATCTTAGATATATTCCTAGGTGTAACGCGCAAAGCAAAATCAAAATGTCCATATGAAGAATAGCTGATCTAGTATGATGAAGATGAAACTCAATAAAATAAAGCATTGAGTATCATAATTAGCTTCATCAGGAAGTTATTCCATTTAAGCTATTCTTTAAATAGGGAAACAAAGGGTCCATATCATGCTCAGTTGGTAATAAACACAAACAATTCACTTCTTAAATTGTAGGATACTTAAGATAGTCAATGGATACGAAATTATTGATTAATACGGGTTTATCCTTCTAAGCATATGTGAATAACACTTTTAAAAAAAGAAAGGTAAACTTCAATAAAATTAGAATAGTGAAGATTGTATTAGCTTGTTGTCCATAAGTTGACATTTATAAACATAATTTTAAAAGAAATTAAAAAGAAAATATTGGAATTTTAAGTGAATTAATTTTAAAAAATTTAATGATATTATATTTATGAGCTATTATTATTGAACCATTGTAAAAATTAATGGCAATTTAAACAAAATTTTCTACTATATTGATTAGGTGCTAAAGAGAATACCAAAATTGGTCATTTCTAATAAATAGTTAATATATGTTAATTAGGCAGCAATCTATTATATAATTTTATTAAGAAAATACAATTTTCCATCTATCGTACCGTATGGCTTATAAATATGATAAGCCTACCCACCAGCACTTTTCTCATTAACTTGTATGTTTAGCTATGTTGCTAATTTCATCCATATGGTAATTTTTTCCCAACATTTAATTAATTTATTTCTAACTATGTAAATGCCAAAAAATAATAATTAGTGGTACTTGTTACCCAGCAACATAGACATTATTATTCTCCTTGTATTGAGAAGAAGCATGGTCACCACTTGCAGTTGGCATTACAAGTTGAGTTTGACTGTCACAATTAGTGGTGGGTTTATACTGAGAGATATATTAAAGAGAGGCAGTTGGCCTAGGGCCTGGATACACATTATCGGGCTAGGCTTGTTGGGAGAAGGTACCATTTCTTAAGAAAGGGTGCATAGAAGGAGGTGGAAGATAGAATTATGGTACATTTTGGTTTTATGGAAGGTAGTTGGTAGGAAAGTGAGAGAGATGCATGCCAGATGACTGCTTTAATGCAGGTACTGGCTGTTGGCTAACAATAACTGAGCTTTGGATCCTGCCTGGAGCTTGCGTTATTATTGAAGTTGCCTCACTTGATGACGTACCACTCTGCATAGGTATATTGATGCAATATAAGGCAATAAATTTAGACCGGGATGCATTTGAACATGTATATAAATAAAGCATCTTCTTTCCATTTATGAAGAGCTCACTATAACCTTTAAAATAAACTCAACATTGGCACTTAAGTTGGTTTGTCCAACTTTCAATGTGTTCTTAAAAAATAGAAAATTTCTGAAAGATCAAGGATAACTACAGTAGTACTAATTTTCAAACAAGAAGCAGGATGTAAATGTTTTGTATTGCCCACTAATAAATATAATTTAAAAAATATATGTATAACTACTGACAAAGGGATGAATTACATGAAAATGAATCCATCAGCTTTTAACTAAATTGGAAGAAAAAAAATTAAACTGTAAAGAGTAAAAACCAATACCTAAGAAATCAAATATAAAACTTCAACAATATGGTAAAACATTAATGAAGCTAGGAGTAAGTTATTAAAAAAATCAGTGATATACCTCTTGTTTTGATTAGCCAGTTTGAACAGCTAAGTACTTGGTAGCAGCAGGTGTTGTGAAAAAGAATGAGAAATGACCATTTATATCAGCAACAATAGGTTGATACATTGGAGCATAATAGCTTGTAGCTGGATCTACTTATTACTGAACCTAATTAAACAAAATCCAATATGAAACTAGATCAATAATGCTGAGAGTAAATCAAATCTACGAAGTATTAAGAGGACGCAGTGTTTGCATGTGGAGGAAAAGAGGAGAAGAGTTGAGAGAAGGAAAAAAGAATCGACATCACAGATTTTGAGGAAAGAAATTAGGGTATCTATGAGGGAAAAGAAATGGGGGAAAGAGGAAGTGAGAGGGAAAATACATTTAGGAGGGAAAAGAAACCAGGGAAAGTGGAAGTGAGCGTGGGCATAAAATAGGCGCGGGCAATATATTATTGATAGAGGCAGCGTTTTAGGTCTATTTAATGTGTACTTGAAATTGATCATGTATTAACATAAAATTTAAGTGCCTTTAGAGGATAAAACAAAACCAACCCACTGAATACAAAAGGTCTGGATTTCCTAGTCAAAGCGTAACCAATCTCTGGCCTTCGCTGAGGAAAAGATATGTAACGACCTGAAATTTTCAATCCCAAAAATTCCAGATAGTTAGGAAAAAGAAGAAAGAGATAGAAGAAGAAGAAAAGAAAACACAAAACAAATTCTCGCATTCGCAGCGGATCAAAATATAATATCAATAATAACAGTTTACAAAAGGATACTATATATGTCGATTACATCTTTAATACATCAGAGTTACACATATATACAGTCATTGGATATACACAACCATCATGTCTCAGATATACAACAATATAATATAGAGGGAACTCTCCATACGTTCCTATCATTCAGGCCGTCTCCTGAGCTCCATAACGTTCTTACCTGGAAATCTGTAATACTCGGTCTGAGCCGGGCAATACATCGAAGTAACACCCAGGTCAGGCTGGAAACCAGCGTGAGTAAACCCATCTTACAAGGAATACTAATGCAAAACTTATGTAAAACCCGAGTAACTCGTACTTCAACGAGTTCCCAACTTATTATAGTCAACACTTATTTCATATATCATTATCTATGGACCTCTACAAAGTTAAAGTGGTCCAATTACTTAAATCATTCCATTCAGCCTATTTATTACACATATCAATTCTACAAGGGATTTATAGAAGATTTACAAATCGAAATGGTTTCGGGTATTCGCAAATGCCCAACTCCGGTCTCTTCGAATTCCATGTCATCTTAACCCAAATTATTCAAATGAAATACCCTTCGGACTTAAAATACAGGATGTCACTGTTTTAACCCAACATATTAGATCACATAGCATCACATATCATATACCAGATATATCAACTAATCTAAAGCACCAAATATCATTCAATCATTCGTGAGCAAGATTAATCAACCATACCATCTCTAATTAATTTAATTAACCACAATTGGATTAAATCAATTACTTTAATTACTTTTAAATCCTGCTTATTAATTAATTTCAATCCAATTAATTAATCATCCAATAACCATCCATCTTAATTAATCCTCCTTGATTAATTTTAATTACATTAAGTAGTTAAACTTTAATTGATCTCATAGATCGATTATTCCTAATCATTCCAACCCAAAACTAATCCCAATTTATAATCAATTCTAAACTACCAAAGCTCATTAGGAAAAGCTGTAATTAGTAGAATCAATTTTAAACTAAAGGGCTATTGATTCATGAATCATGATCACTCCGTCCCCTATTTGAGATTTGCATTTCCACTATATGAGTGACTTAAAGACCTTCTTAGTGGCAACACCGGAAAAGGACTTCTTTATAAAAAAAGTAACAATATTCAAAATCTTTTCAAACAAGACAAATTTTGAGGAATAAAACCTTAGTTTATCAAAGACTTTTTAAAGAAAATTATTTTGTTCAAAAAGAAGTTTCATCGCTGAAAAGTTTATATTCAAAAGGGTCACAAGCATTTCAATTGGCCAAAAATTATTTTCAAAAACAAATTTTAAGACCGCGGCTAGTCCTAGCGCCTCCTAGAGGGAGGAGAGTCCAGTACCCACCAAAAGCCTATGGCCAGTTCGTAGCGCCTCCTAAAGGAAGGAGGGTCCAGTACCCACCAAACATCCTATGGCCAGTCCGTAGCACCTCATAGAGAGAGGAAGGTCCCGTGCCCATTAAAAAGCCTACGGCCAGTCAATAACGCCTCCTAGAAGGAGGAGGGTGTAGTACCCGTCAAAGCCTTCGATAAATTCCTAAAGTGCTTTTAACAAATAGGATGAAGATGTCCACAGCCATAAACAAGGTAAGGCCTAAAGAGGGGCAAATGGAAAATGAACAAAGATATCTATAGCTCAAAATAAAGCTTTCAAAGAGTGGTTCAAATAAAATGGACAAAGATGTGCAAAACCAAGAACGGACAAAATGAAAGTTGTCTACGGAACAGAAAAGGCAAAGAGAAAAAGAATTAAGGTGTCCAGAGCTCAAAATGAGACAAGGATAAAAGTTACAAAGGAATCTGAAACTCGATGGATTAGTAAAAGGAATCAAGTGAAGAATAAACCCTATTTGAAAAATAAAAATTGCTTTATTCAAAGCATAAATAATACCAGACCTCTAATATCACTAGACCAAGAAATAAGAAAACCTTCGAAAGAAGGGTCTATGTAATAAATATTAATAATGTTGAATGGCCAAACAGTCTGATGGAATTTGCACTGCTAAACGACCAAACAACCGCCTAGAACTATCTGCTGAATAGCTGAATGGTTGAAAAGTTGATCAGCTAAATGGAGCTATATACTAAATGGCTAAGTTGTTGAACGAAACTACTATTCTGAATGACTAAGTGGTTGAATGAAACTACTATTCCAAATGGCTAAGTAGTTGAACGAACAACTTGGCTCGAGTTTAACAATGACAACAACAATAATAATAATACTAATAATAAGTAATAATACCTTAGAAACCACTATCTCTTAACAAGAAACTTTTCTTTGAACAACGAGAATATTCGTTGCTATTTGAAGGGAAGGATTGTGAGTCTTTTGCTTTAAGTCTATTCGGACTACTATTGTTGGACAATTTTCCGGTCCATTATTGTTTTTGAATGAATTTATGAATTTCTTATTGATAGGTAAAACTTTGATGAATTGTTGATTGAATTCTTAGTTTTCTGGATTATGTTTCTTCGATTGGTTTTCCAAATTTCTTGTCAGGCTTTTGATTTCCTTATGGATTTCTAGTTTTCTTTGTTGGTTTTCTCAATGATTCTTGAACTTTCTATTGGATTTTCGATTTTGTGGTAGGAGTATAAATTTCCATATCATTAGACTGAATTCTTAATATCGTCGGGCTGAATTTCTTATCTTCTCATTATTATCAATTGGTTTCTGGATTTCTTGATTGATTTTCTGTGATAAGCCGGATTTTTAGACAACTGTTAATTTGTAATTAACAGGATTTAATTTATTAAAACACTGATTTATTAATTTAACAAATAAACCTGATAAATATATATCTAGATGTGTAAATAGATGAATTAGAAATATAATAAATGCTGAATTATAAATATCTGGATAAATATTTAATTAATAATCTCCTAATAAAATTATTGAAGTTTGACAATATTAGTTTAATAGTCTTCTTTATAATTATTTAATGGGCCAAAATTTATCTTTTAAAAATTAATAAATGATTATCTAATCATAATATATAATATATTGGTATATATATATTATATTGGAAGTTATGTTTTAATAGTTTTCAAGAGATATTTGAAGTTGAATTCTATATTTTTAACGCTTAAAACAGTATCTATATTTATTTATTTATTTTTAAAATATTATAGCTTAAAGATTTAAAATAGGATTTAATGAAGGATCATACTTTTTCTAAAAATATACGTTGTATGTGTATATATATAGATATTAAACATAAAAATATAAATGAATAAGTTTATATTGTTTAATTGAGTTGTATATATATAAATAAAAGAAAGCGAAAAGATAAAAATATATAACTAAATTTAAATTATTATAAAATACACAAAAACATATAAAAACATGGATTCACAAATATAAATAAGTTCTCTTTGTATAATTACAAATGTAAGCCTAAAATTTAGCTCAATGACAAGTGTAATTAATTTTCTCTACAATTTAACAAGTGTCACATATTTCCTTTAAATTTTAGTTAATAAAATAAAATAAAAATAAAGAAATATATCAGCCTATGTATCCCTATACTCTCCTCTTTTCCCATTATCTCTTTTATCACTTTCAAATTCAAAAAGAGAAAAATTGGATCATCTCAAAGCTTTAGATTCAACTCTGTAATCAATGCAAAGATCCACTTCAAATTTCAAAACCCAGATCTGTTTTCAAGCTTCAAACCTGAAAAAATCTATGCAAAAAATCAATCCTACTCAAAATCAATTCAGGAAGTTCTGATCTAATCAAGTGCAGCTCTGTCCTCTGTTCCATAACCTGTAAACATACTTTTTTTTAAATTTAAATATCTGTAAAATTTGTACATGCAACAATCAAAACCTGAGAGCTAAAAACTGAATCTAACTCAAGTTTTTCAGTCTGAAAAAGATGAAGTCAACGCAACATCAAAAATAAGTACTGATCAACATCTACAAGCAAGATTCAAAGGCCAGATCTCTTCAATAATCTGGTTCCAGATCAAAGGAATTGGAACCTGATCTTTGTTTTTAAAAGGTGAGTAATCTTACCCACTTGATCTTGAATCTGTGACATGTTTGGATATTTATAGTCTCAAGAAAAGTATCAGGTAAATATCTTAAAAAAAAAATAAGAATTCCAATAAATGCACGATTTTATCAAAATATCGTTCTGAATAAATCATGTATTCGAGTATATAATCTGATGTATTATCTGAGATAATGATTCTTTAAAAATAAAATCATGAATTTTAGGTTTGTAAATCGCCTGATTTTGTGTGTTGAACGGAATTAGTGTTTTCGACATTTTCTGGTGAACTGGTTGATCAGAAATGTCAGGATTATGGCAGGAGATTGGTTGATAATCAACGATGGTAGGAAAAATGGTTAACGGTTTTTCTGATGGTCGTGGAGGCCGGTACGAGAAGAATTAGGTTTTTTTAGGGTGTGTTCGATTGGCGTCGATCTACGGCATCACGGTGGTCTTCAAGGTTGCGGACCAGGGGGAAATCGAAAAAGAAGGACACGGTGAAGTTTTGGGTGTTTTCTGGCAAGAAATGGTGGCTGATGGGGTCGAGATAAGAGGGTTGTTGGGAAGGGTTGACTGAGACTAGTGACTTCGATGATGAATTTTTGTGTGGCAGCGAATTTGGGAAATTCAAAGGAGGTGGCGTGTTCAGTTGGTCAGAGGCGACTTGGCAGAGGTGCCGGTGGAGGTCGGATTGCTCTAGGCTAAGTGTGCATGTGTACATGATTGTGCATGACTGGGAGTTGAGGAATGGTGGAAGTAGGAATGGAAAAAGAAGAAGGAAACTAGAAAGAAGATGCTTTCTCAGGATCTTTCTCGTGCTAAAGCAAGCTAGTCTCGAAGATGCTTGCGTGTTGTTTTTGCTTTGTAACAAGATTTTTAACTTTAACAAAATTAAGTTTTGAGGAGGAAAAAAAGCCTCGGGAATATTGTGTGATGGCACGGGTATGGACTCGAGTTTGACTCGAGTTAAATGTTTGAGATTTGCAAGTTTTAAAGTTAAAACAAAATTCAAGTTTTAACCATTTTTCTAATAAAAACTATCTCTTTTAAATAATAATGGTTTATTTAAATGATTGGTTGAGTAAAAGTTGTGTAATTCATTTTAACTTAGATTAAGTTAAATCTTAAGATTATTTAAAATAAGTGAATAATATAATTAAGTAGAAATTGAGAAGATAAAATGTTTTATCATTAATTAAACTTAAAGTCTTAAGTTAATAGATTAATGATAATTAAATCCCAAATTTAATAAATAAGATTTTAATGAAAAATAAGAAGTTAATTAGGATTTTGGGTAATTATATGGTTAAATAATTTGACGAAGAGAGATTAATTAATTAATGATTAAGAATTGTAAATTAATTAGTGATTAATTAATGTAAGAAATTAAAGAGTAATTACTTAAATGATAATTACTTAATGTAAGTAATTAAGGATTATTTGTTTAAAGTTAATTAATTTAATTATTAATTAGAGGATATTTATTAATAAAATTAATGGGTAATTGTTGAGGATAGTTAACCAATGGGATAATTACTTGATGAAAGTAATTAATGAAGGGAAATTAATGGAAGTAATTAAGGGTCAATTACTTAGTGTAATTAATTAAGGATTTATTTATTTAGAGAAACTAATCAAGGGTTAGTTAATTAACGAGTGTGATTGGTTAAGGGGTAATTAATCAATGTAAGCGATTATAAGATAATTAATTTGAGTAATTAATTAAGGATCAATGTAATTAATATGGATGGGTAAAGGATAATTGAGTTGTGACTAATTTAGAGTTAACTTCTTATTGTAATTAAAGGATAATTAATCAAGGATGATTAATTAAGATGGAAAATTAGTGTATGATTAATTAATTGGTTTATAATTAATTAATGATTAGTAAGCAGGATTTAAAAGTAACTGAAATAATTAATTTAATTCATTAGTGGATAATTAAATTAATTAGAGATGGTGTGGCTGACTAATCTTGCTTATGTACGATTGAATTATATGGTATGCCGTAGATTAGTTAATATCTCTGATATGTGATGTGTGATGCTATGTGATATAATATATTTGGGCTGAACAGTGACATCCAGTGTTTAAAGTTTGAATTGTATTTCACTTGAATAACTTGGGATATATGGTATTTAAATTCGAAGAGACCGGGTCGGGTATCAGTAAATACCCGAAATCACTTCGATTCTTTATAAATTTGAGTTTAGAAGCAAATAGGCTGGAATGAAATAAATGATGTAAACTTGGTCATTTAATCTGAGTAGTAATGCTTAGATATGATTGTAAGATGTGTTGATGATTATGGCAAGTTAAGAACTCGTAGTAAGGCACGATTTACCCCGGGTTGGAATATGTTTTATGAACTAGTTTTTCTTGTTAGATTGGTTACTCATGCTGGTTTCCAGCCTGACCCAGGTGTTACTTTGATGTAATGCTCGGGTCAGACAGAGTATTACAAATTTTCAGGTAAGGACGTTCTGGAGCCCAAGAGGCGAGCTGGATGGCAAGAACATACGGAGAGTATTTTGCTGTGTATATATTGTAGATTGACTGGGATATGTGATATTAACTGTCCAGTGTTTGTAAATGTTGAAAACCCCAATGTATTAAAATGTAAATTTACTGATACAGCTTCTTTGTATAAATAATATTATTTGATATTATATTTTGATCCGCTGCGAATGTGAGAATTTGTGTTTCGTTTCTATTTCTTCTTCTATCTCTTTTCTTCTTTTCTCTAACTATCTGGAATTTTCGGGATCGAAAATTATGGGTCGTTAAAATTTGGTATCAGAGCCTGGTTAAGCGAGAACCTTATCTCTGGTGGGATTACTCATTAAGGATAGGGTAAGTAGTACCCTAGAATGAGTTGAGTGTATATGTATATATGAGAGCGTACTTGTTATTTTCTTATATAAAGATTTTAAATGATTTTATATAAGAATATATTTTGATATATAAAGCAATATTCTTTCTAATAAATATTAAGGTAATTGGTTGTTAAATTATTGGAATTAAATTAAGTGGTAATAGAAATACAACCAAATTGAAATTAAATAAAGATAAGTTTGAAATGGATTCAAACTGAAATTAAAATCTTGAATTTGGGGAAGAGTTTCAGAATAAGATAATAATGAATTGGTTTCCAGATATGCTAATCTAGGTTATTATCATAAATGATTGTTGTGTTTAATAATAAAATGTGTATTAATGAGTAAGCAAACTGAAATGTTTTAGGGAAGTAAAACATTTAGGCCAATAGGACTTATAAATTAGAACTGAAGAGGATCTAAATTGTGAAGTTTTAAGTCTAGGTCCAAAAATTTGAAAATTGTTTCAAAGGTGATAAAGAAATAATAAATAATATTATCTAATTTATTTGAATGAAAGGGTCCTATTTCAAACAAGAGTTGTTTGAAATTTTAGAGAAAATTTTTTTGAATTAAAAACCAAAGGTGGTTTAAAATTTAAGGATGACTTGATGTGCAAAGGAAATAAATATGTATATATGAGGGATATACATAATATCAAAGACGATTTGAAATGAACTCAAAATGTTGAGTTTTAAATTTGGAATAAGATGTGATACCCAACATGATAAATTTTCGAACTTATAAGTGGGAAGATTATTAATGTGAAGTTTAGAATTTGAAATGGGAATTCAAATTGGGTAAGGTTGGCTGGATTAAGGTTAAAAATGGAATTTTAATTCAGAATTAAATGGTTTAAAGATATACGTTGATTTGATTTAAAGGACTAAATCAACATTTAAAATTTAACTCGAATTTATATAATTCGGGATGGTTTAAATTTGAAATTTGAATTGAATTAGTTCAAATTGAATTTGATATGAATTAATTGGAATTATGATTGAAGATGGATAAGTTTAAAAATTCAAGTGGAAAATTTGAATTGGATTAATTTGAAATGAAATTGAAGTTGAATGAGTTCAAATTCAAATGGGAATTGGGATTAATTCAAACTGGAATTGATTCGAAATTGTGATGGGTGCAATTTGAAATTAGTCCAAATTGATTTGAATAATTTGGAATTGTGATTAAAGTTGAATAGGTTCAAAATTCAACTGGAATTTGATTTGAAATTGGAAAGAAATTGAGAGTTAATTCAACTTGAATTGGGGATAAATCAATTTCAATGGAAATTGAAGTTATTTAAATTGGAATCGAGTTAATTTAAATGGAAGTGGAAATTTAAATTGAATTGATGGGATTGGAGATTGGAAATTGAACGGTTTGACTCTGGACTATTTTCAAAATAAATTGTTTTAATATAAATCTATTTTTTCCAAACTATTTACTATACAACTTTTCTTTTTAAACCAAAAACTATCTTATACTTGTTTTACAATTATTTTTGGAACTATTTAACAATTTTTCAACTGTTTTATAACCTAATTACTGTTTTTCAACTACTTTATAACTAATTTCTATTTTACAACTACTTTGTAATTATTTCTATAACTATTTGACTATTTTCCAACTATTTTACAATTAATTAACTATTTTACAACTATTTTACAAACTAATAATTATTGTTTGACTGCTTATCTATTTTTAACTTTTCAAACTATTTTATAAATTAAAGCTGGACGGAGTTCAAATTGTTTATGATTAAATATCCATTGAAATAAGAATTGAGGTTATAATCCAAATGAGGATTTAAGCAATTGTGAGTAAGTGAATGAAAGTCTAAGTGAAGGTGAATAGAAAGAGAATTGATTTGGCTAATAATCGATGAAAATAAATACGTAGGATGTACGTATATTATTCTATTCGCATAGTGATTTGATCCAGATTCGAGCACAGAATTTCGAGATAGTATATTGATCCGAGTTAGGATTTTTCACTCGATTTTCAACGGCGAACCTTGATATGGATTGTTGATTGGTTCTGAATATTCTCTATCATAGTTATGGATATGCAAGGAGAATGACGGTTTCCGATCAAGAAACCAGATCTGAGTCCGCACTAGGAAGTCGGGTGGACGATACTAGTTCGAAAGTGAAATTGTGTGATCGAATGAGCGATCAGATTGGTATAGCATATGGTGATATGTGTACATCGTACGGCTTTGAATGAAATCGATACTGGAATTTGTGGATAAGAAATGTGAAATGGTTTTTGAAATGAAAGGTATATTTTGTGAAATATATGATGAAGTAAAGTGGAAATTGGATATTTCTATGGTAAAAATTTACTTTATGGAAGTAAGTAATTTGGTAAGTAAACAAACTTATATATCTTTATTATATATAAATAAATGTCCTCTGATTGAATCTATTGCCGAAGGGAAAATATTTTTGAAAGTGTTTGAAGTATAAAAGGGAATTTATACAAGTTTGAAGTGATCCAAAGATTTTTAAAGTTATATATATATATATATATATATATGTAAAGGATCTTATGAGAATGATTTTGAGAAAAGGTTTTTGGAACCTTTGGATTTGGAAAGGCTTTTTGATTTTTGGGTAAAATCAATGTTGGAATTTGGAAAGCCTAGTATGAAAATTATCGAATTTGGGATAATCGATTTTGAGAAAGGAGAATTATATGAGATTCATACTAGGTGTATGATTTGGAAGATACTATATGTGTATAGTATAAAGTGTTTTGAAAATGGCTCTGGAGAAAAAGGCGCTCCCTTGAAATGAACTTCTCAGGAGTGCCAGAGGGTGGTACTTCCTTGAGCCCTAAGGGGGGATGTTCTAAAGTTGATCCTATGAGGAGTTCGGACAAACTAGTTCCAGAGGATTATGTGTAGTGTGTAGTGAAAGTCGAGGGCGCTGATGCCTACAGAGGCATTTGGGTTATGTTGTGATGACAGTTTAACTCGATGTCACTGCGATCTACTGAAGACCATAGTGAAAGTTGTGTGTGCCGCTGAGAATCAACAGTCTACGTTTGATTTTATATCGGTAGACTGCGACCTATGGTGACATAGCGAAAGTCGTGTGTGCTGCTGAGAGCCAACAGTCTACGTTAGATTTTACATCGATAGACTACGACCTATGTAGGAGTGGAGAAGTTTCATTTTTGGCATCGAAAATTGAGGGCGCTGATGCCCACAGTTACGTGGACTTTTGCTGCGATGCCAACGTTACCCAGGATATAACTACGATCTGTGGCGGGTTCCATGGCATAATCAAGGGGCGCGGAGTGCCTATAGTTACATGAATTTTTGCTGTGATGGCAACGTAACCAAATATGTAACTACGACCATGGATGGGTGTGATGATTTTCAGAGCATTCTCACCAAAGATATTTCCTCTATTTTCAAAAATGTTTTCTATATTTTCAATAAAATTATTTTCCAAGTATTTTCACTGGGTGTTGAAAATGGGTTGGTTAAGTACTTATAGATTTTCAGTCCTACGCCTGATCAACGTATGACTGAATTTGTGTGAGAACGAGGATGGACTTGTTGAAACATCGAGTTATAAAAATATTTTCATATTAAAATTATTATGGAAAAATTATATAGATTTTAAAGTGTTTTAGAAAAATGATCAAAGAATAATTTTCTGATATTAAGCATTTTAATAAATTCTTGTTTCATTCCTTTTCGAGGACGAAAAGATTCAAAGGGGGCAGAATGTGATAACCCGGTTTTTTGGACGACTGTTAATTTGTAATTAACAGGATTTAATTTATTAAAACACTGATTTATTAATTTAACAAATAAACCTGATAAAATATGTATCTGGATGTGTATATAGATGAATTAGAAATATAATTAATGCTGAATTATAAATATCTGGATAAATATTTAATTGATAATATCCTAATATAATTATTGAAGTTTGACAATAGTAGTTTAATAGTCTTCTTTATAATTATTTAATCGGACAAAATTTATATTTTCAAAATTAATAAAAATGATTTTCTAATCATAATATATAATATATTGGTATATATATATATTGTATTGGAAGTTATGTTTTTAATAGTTTTCAAGAGATATTTGAAGTTGAATTCTATATTTTTAACACTTAGAATAGTATCTACATTTACTTATTTATTTATTTTTAAAATATTATAGCTTAAAGATTTAAAATAGGATTTAATATAGGATCATACTTTTTCTAAAAATATATGTTGTATGTATATATATATAGATAATAAACATAAAAATATAAATGAATAAGTTTATATTGTTTAATTGAGTTGTATATATATATAAATAAAAGAAAGTGAAAAGATAAAGATATATAACTAAAATTAAATTATTATAAAATACATAAAAACATATAAAAACATGGATTCACAAATGTAAATAAGTTCTCTTTGTATAATTACAAATGTAAGCCTAAAATTTAGCTCAATAACAAGTGTGATTAATTTTCTCTACAATTTAACAAGTGTCACATATTTCCTTTAAATTTTAATTAATAAAATAAACTAAAAATAAATAAATAAATCAGTCTATGTATCCCTATACTCTCCTCTTTTCCCCTTTTTTCCTTTTATCACTTTCAAATTCAAAAAGAGAAAAATTGGATAATCTCAAAGCTTTAGATTCAACTCAATAATCAATGCAAAGATCAACATCAAATTTCAAAACCCAGATCAGTTTTCAGGCTTCAGACCTGAACAAAGCTATGCAAAGAATCAATCCTACTCAAAATCAATTTAGGAAGTTCTGATCTAATCAAGTGCAGCTCTGTCCTCTGTTCCATAGCCTGTGAGTAAACATAAATTTTTAAAATTTAAATATCTGTAAAAAAATTACATGCAACAATCAAAACCTGAGAGCTAAAAACTGAATCTAACTCAAGTTTTTCAATCTGAAAATGATGAACTCAACTCAACATCAAAAATAAGTACTGACCAACATCTACAAGCAAGATTCAAAGGCAAGATCTCTTCAATAATCTGGTTCCTGATCAAAGAAATCGGAACCTGATCTCTGTTTTTAAAAGGTGAGTAATATTACCCACTTGATCTTGAATCTGTAACATGTTTGGATATTTATAGTTATTGAGAAAATGTTGAAGTTTACATCTGCATGTTTATATGTATATATATATATATATATCTTATGTATATGTGAATTTAAACATGTATGCCCGGCATATATCCCTGTTTTTATGCTTACAGGCAGGAACACAGAAACAAAAATCATAATCTCATCTTATAATCTTGTATAGGCTTTGATGTATAAATAGGAAAGGCTTGAATTAACAAAGTATTTTTGTTAAAAATAGTCTCAATAAAAATATCAGGTAAATATCTTTAAAAAAATAAGACTTCCAGTAAATGCACCATTTTATCAAAATCTCCTCGTGAACAAATTATGTATTCTAGTATATAATCTGATGTATTATCTGAAATAATGATTTTTTTAAAATAAAATCATTAATTTTAGGTTTGTAAATCGCTTGATTTTGTGTGTTGAACGGAATTAGTGTTTTCGACTTTTTTTGATGAACTGGTTGATTGGAAATGTCAGGATTGTGGCAGGAGATTAGTTGATGATCTATGATGGTAGGAAAAATGGTCAAGGGTTTTACTGATGGTCGTGGAGGCCAGTACGAGATGAATTAGGTTTTTTTAGGGTGTGTTCGATTGGCGTCGATCAATGGCGTCGCGGTGATCTTCAGGGTTGCAGACCAGGGGGAACTCGAAGAAGAAGGACACGGCGAAGGTTTGGGCGTTTTCTGACAAGGAATGGTGGCTGATAGGGTCAAGATAAGGGGGTTGTTGGGAGGGGTTAACTGAGACTAGTGACTTCGAAGATGAATTTTTGTGCGGCGGAGAATTTTGGAAATTCAAGGGAGGTGGCGAGTTCAGTTGGTCAGAGGCGACTTGGCAGTGCCAGTGGAGGTCGGAGTGCTCTCGGTTAAGTGTGCATGTGTACATGATTGTGAACGACTGGGAGTTGATGAATGGTGGAAGTAGGAATGGAAAAAGAAGAAGGAATCTGGAAAGAAGATGCTTTCTCAGGATCTTGCTCGTGCTAATGCAAGCTAGTCTCGAAGATGCTTGCGTGTTGTTTTTGCTTTGTAACAGGATTTTTAACTTTAATACAAATTAAGTTTTGAGGAGGAAAAAAAAGCCTCGGGAATATTGTGTGATGGCACGGGTATGGACTCGAGTTTTACTCGGGTTAAATGTTTAAGATTGGCAAGTTTTAAAGTTAAAACAAAATTCAAGTTTTAACTATTTTTCTAATAAAAACTATCTCTTTTAAATAATAATGGTTTATTTAAATGATTGGTTGAGTGAAAGTTGTGTAATTCATTTTAACTTAGATTAAATTAAATCTTAAGATTATTTAAACTTAATGAATAATATAATTAAGTAGAAATTGAGAAGATAAAATGTTTTATCATTACTTAAACTTAAAGTCTTAAGTTAATAGATTAATGATAATTAAATCCTAGATTTACTAAATAAGATTTTATTGACAAATAAGAAGTTAATTAAGATTTTGGGTAATTATAGGGTTAAATAAATTGAGGAAGATAGATTAATTAATAATGATTAAGAATTGTAAATTAATTAGAGATTAATTAATGTAAGTAATTAAAGAGTAATCACTTATATGATAATTACTTAATGTAAGTAATTAAGGATTATTCGTTAAGAGTTAATTAATTTAATTATTAATTAGAGGATAATTAATTAATAAAATTAAAGGTTAATTGTTGAGGATAGTTAACCAATGGGATAATTACTTGATGAAAGTAATTAATTGAAGGGAAATTAATGGAAGTAATTAAGGGTTAATTACTTAGTGTAATTAATTAAGGATTGATTGATTTAGAGAAACTAATCAAGGGTTGGTTAATTAAAGAGTGTGATTGGTTAAGGGGTAATTAATCAATGTAAGTGATTATAAAATAATTAATTTGAGTAATTAATATGGATGGGTAAAGGATAATTGAGTTGTGACTAATTTAGAGTTGAATTCTTATTGTAATTAAAGGATAATTAATCAAGGATGATTAATTAAGATGAAAAATTAGTGGATGATTAATTAATTGGTTTGTAATTAATTAATTAATGATTAGTAAGCAGGATTTAAAAGTAACTGAAATAATTAATTTAATTCATTAGTGGATAATTAAATTAATTAGAGATGGTGTGGCTGACTAATCTTGCTTATGAATGATTGAATGATATGGTATGCCATAGATTAGTTGATATCTCTGATATGTGATGTGTGATGCTATGTGACATAATATATTTGGGCTGAACAGTGACATCCAGTGTCTAAAGTTTGAATTTTGTTTCACTTGAATGACTTGGGATAGATGTTATTTAAATTCGAACAGACCAGGTCGGGTATCAGTAAATACCCGAAATCACTTCGATTCTTCATAAATTTGAGTTTAGAAACAAATAGGCTGGAATGAAATATATGATGTAAACTTGGTCATTTAATCTGAGTAGTAATGCTTAGATATGATTGTAAGATGTGTTGATGACTATGGCAAGTTAAGAACTCATAATAAGGCATGAGTTACCCCGGGTTGGAATATGTTTTATGCACTAGTTTTTCTTGGTAGATGGGTTACTCATGCTGGTTTCCAGCCTGACCCGGGTGTTACTTTGATGTAATGCTCGGGTCAGACTGAGTATTACAGATTTTCAGGTAAGGACATTCTAGAGCTCAGGAGGCGAGCTGGATGGCCGAAAAGTATGGAGAGTATTTCGCTGTGTATATATTATAGATTGTCTGGGATATGTGATATTAACTGTCTAGTGTTTGTAAATGTTGAAAACTCTGATGTATTGAAATGTAAATTTACTGATACAGCTTCTTTGTATAAATAATACTATTTGATATTATATTTTGATCCGTTGCGAATGTGAGAATTTGTGTTTTGTTTCTGTTTCTTCTTCTATCTCTTTTCTTCTTTTCTTTGACTATCTAGAATTTTCGAGATCGAAAATTCCTGGTCATTACATTTTCTTGATTGGTTTTCTTAATGGTTTTCGATTTCCTGACAGATATTAGGATTCGAATCTTCTACTATTACCTGGCATGAGTTCTGGTCTTCTTCAATTATCAAATATGGATTCTTTGGGATTTCATATTACCAGACAATTTTTCAATTATCAGATGAAACTCCGAATTTCTTATTACAAAATAATCTTATGGTCTTCTTACTATCAGATGAAATTCTAACAAGCTTTTGGTTGAGTTCTGGATTGAACTTCTAATTTCAAGGATTCTTGATTTTCTTATTAGTTTCTCATGATGATTTTTGGACCTCCCATTGAATTTGTGTTTTTCTGTGGACTTCTATTCTTCTTTTATTATCAAATAGGATTTTTGGTATTCTATTATCGCCAAACAGGGATTTCTAGTCTTATGTTGATTTTCGGTCTTCCTATTATTGTCAGAAGATAATATTCTGGTCTTCTCATTATTGTCAGAAGGATTGATTCAAGAAGATAGGCTTTGAAGCACATGCTATTTTTTTTAAATTACCCTTACATAGTTTGACATTAGCTAGCCAGGTGATATTATTCCAAACTCCTATTATTGATGCCAAATGGACTCCAAGGTCTTATTGGATAGAGAAAATTTCTGATACTCAACCCAATGATATTGCTTAACAATCCACTGGGCTTCTGCTTGTATTACTATTTGTTTATCTCCTATAATGAAATTACAATCTTAACAAAAGTTGTTATTAGTTTCATGTTGACCGAAAGACAGGACTAAAAGAGGATGTTTCACTAAAGATTAGGCCATGCGAAGAAATTCTTGGTTTTACCATAAAGAGTAAAAAGCATCTCTTATATAAGGGAGGAGCTAAATGTTATCTATAAATTTAACATCGAAAATGATGCAACAAGTAATGCAGTCACAAAGGAATTGGTACTACTAAGCTCTTCGTGCTCTATCACTTCACCAAACCTCTTCGCCATCAATGGCCAATGATAGGAAAATATGGACAAAGCAGTGTCAGAGAGGGCCATCGACGTTATATAATCGCGACCAACTTTTTAATAAGCACTTCGGAAGTATTGCCTCGCCGCGCTTCATTGCTCTTCAAAGGAGTTGCCTCGTCGCCCTTCATTGACGTATCTCACCAACATTGGAAAGACATCCCATGTCTATGCAAAGCGGTATTAATGTTGGACACTATCAATATCCATGAAGACATTAACACCGATAACCACAAAAGGATGCAAAGCGGCACTGGTCTTCGCTATTCTCCAATATAGCACTTTGATTTTCATATCACTTAAAAGACACCAACATTATACCTGGTAAGGCTGTCATTTCCGCCAGAGATATTGTCGCATCCTCCTACCAAAGAAGAAAAGCAGATAGTTAGCACTTTACCACATCAAAGTCGTTAAAGTCCTTACCGACTCTACCATAATTTGATCGCATCGAAGACCTTACCGCGTCGAATACCTTGCCATTCCACCTCTATAAATATGACCCTAAAGCTGTTGTTTTAGTGGTTGATTTTTCTCTCCTCATTTCTTATATGTTTTCAAGTTTGTAAACCCTAAATCAATTTGGGGATTTAGCCAATTGCAATACTTGGAATTTGTCACATATGGGATTGGAAATCAAACAATTTTATAGCCTATCAACATAATTAAACTTGTGATTAGCATATTGAATTGAACTTGAATAAAGACTTGGATATTGTCAAACATATTTACTTACATATCTTTGAATATATTGACTTAGTTGATACCTTGCATATAGCATATTGATTTGCACTATTCATTAATTTTGAAGTGACAATGACTTCGACACATAGAACATGCATCAACTTATGACTTTGATCAACCTTAAAGAGAACAACCTCAGCTAGCTTTGATAAGGCAAACCTTTAGTTAATCCATCTTCTACATGTTTTTGGGTGTTGAACAACTTATTCGTTGATGGATATTTTTTAAAATAAATTTTTATGAAAAGATTTTATATGTAGAAAGTGAGAATGGAAAAATATGATTAATAAACCAAAACGGATTTAAATTGAGAATTAGAGAACTTAGATCCCAGTGTTTTTGAAAAAATGTTTTCAAGATTTTAGAGTGAATCATAATAGTATTATCTGAAAATATTTTTTAGAAACTAATATTTTGAAAGTGATTTTGGTTTAATCTCGAAAGCATGGTTTGTTACACAAAAAATATATGTATGTATTATTATTTCAAATGATTTGAAAGAAAACTCGGTGTTTAGTTCTAAAGTCTTCTGTAAAGGAATGTAAAATTTGAAATATAAAAGTTGATTTTTTGACCTCTTAAATTAGAAAGGTAGTAAAATTTAAATTATTTTCTAACTATAAATAGGAATATTTTGCATATTCCCTTGTGGATTATTATACGAGTATGGAC
Organism: Allium cepa; assembly: GCA_030765085.1. NCBI lineage: Eukaryota > Viridiplantae > Streptophyta > Magnoliopsida > Asparagales > Amaryllidaceae > Allium > Allium cepa. The sequence continues at coordinate 558,007,523 of CM060941.1, read as the reverse complement.
TTAAGTCCTGAAATGTTTTAAAATGAAAATATGTTTTAATGAAACATTTTATAAGTAAAGATAAGTCTTATAAAATGTTTATGAATTTAAGGTATGTTTTATGAAATGCTTCGTAAATAATATTAATATAAATGAGAAATAGTAAATAAGAAAATAAATATGATTTAAAATGTAAAGTAAGTGGTGTAGTTAAAAAACCAATGGAAAAAATACATACTGTATGTAGACCATTTTATTCGCATGATAGTTCTTGATCTAAGATTCAGGAACATGATTCCAAGGTGGTTTACATTAGTCTGGGCAATGATTTTTCACTGGATCCTTGATGGCAAACACCAGATATGTACTCTTCATATGATTCTGAAGTTTTCAATCATAGAAAAAGGTTATAAGAAGAATGGAGGTTTCTAATTGCGGAACTTGATCGGAATCTGCAATAAATAGGTCAAGTTATCTATACTATTTTGGAAGTGAAATTTATTTGATTGAGCAAGTGAACAGATTTGATATTGGGTGGTCCATGCACATCATATGGCCTTAACATGTTTGTATGCCATGCTTGCTAATGATTGTGAATGCTATTAAGTGTTGATTTGTGATTTTTTCTTTTTGTTGCTCATGTTGGAAATTTTGAGGATGAAATATTCTAAATGGGGGATAATGTAAGGTCTTGAACCCTTTGTACTTAAATATCTGAAATATATAAATATTTGAATTTGGATTTAATGTGAATAAATGTGATTCTATAACCATATTAACCCCTTTTAAAATATAACCAATGAAGGAAAACTTGTTTTTGAATTTTGTTTACAAAAATAAATAGTTCGAATAAATGTTGATAATGTGATCGAAAATCATTTTATTGATGAACAACTTTTTTCTCAATAAAATTTGTTCAAACTCTTACTTGTATAGTAACATATGAACACATAAATAACAGGTTAAAACACCTTAGTTAACTAAAATTAATCAACTACTAAGCATATAATTAAGGGGCCAAAGACCCTTGATTTGTGGTGCGAGAACTGGGGGAATAAAGGAGCATATGCTTACACTGGAAAGAAGGAAAGGGAAGCAACTTTGGCTGGCCAAAATAGGGACAAAGAAGGTCGTTTACACTTACACTTGGTATCTTATTCACTTTATAATATTATTTTCCAACTTTTGAGACCAAAAACTTTTAAATTCAAACACTTCTATCCCTTTACTTTCTCTACTTTTCTGCACCAAATCAACTCCTCTATCCTCCAAACTCTAGTATAGTTCTTAGAACATCATTACAACACCATCTAACAACATGAAGCTTGAAGAAAAAGAGCACACAACCAAAGAAGTCAAGGCCATAAGCAGTTTGGTGGATTTTGGTTCATGGACATGAGTTAGGGTGATGGTAGGAAGTGTTTTGGGGTGCTTGGAAGGTAAAGGTAGGAAGTTGGATCTTGTGCTTGTGTTTGGTTTGAAAATAGGTGAGTTACCTTACCATCTTGCATGTATATATTGTGTATATATGTATGTGTATATAAATATAAAGTTAAAGTGCCATTAACTAATTAAGGGTATAAACTTTGGACCCTCTCGCTTTTGGAAAAATGACAATGTTATTGAAAGAAATGCGGATTACGGATCTTAAGGCTTGTATTAACACTAGAGGGGGGGGGTGAATAGTGTTTACAAAAAATTACTAAATCTTTTTGAATTTATGTTGAATTGAACACGGATGTATGCAATATACAAACGCAGATATGATCACAGACACAAACACAAATGCAGAAATAAAGTAAAAGCAATAAAGGAAAGAATACACCTGATTTTATACTTGTTCGGAGTTACCCTACATCCAGTCTCGCAACACAAGTACGGATTTCCTCTCAAAAGCAATTGTACAATTACACCCTCGATTCCAAGGCTATGGGTACACCCTCCAGAATCACAATCCTCTGGGTAGAGATACTTGATTTCTGGGCCACAAGTTTACCCAATTGATTTACCAAGGCTACAATCACACCTTATCTTGCTTGATTGATTTTCAATGCCACAATCACACCTTTTCTCACTTAATAGATTACAAAGAAGCCTATAACTCTGAATAGCACTGAGAACCTTGTTGAGATAGTGATAGAGAATCGAACTAGAAAAGATCGAGTTCGATTTAATGTTGATTTCGGCAGAGTAATGGTAAGAATATGTATTAAGAAATGTGGAAGAAGAAGAAGAGGAGTGAAAAACCAGAAAATCTGATATGAAGTTCGTTGAAACTAACCCCTATTCATAGAAGAACAACAGCCATGTCCATTCGTGAAGAGTTAAATTTTGAACTTAACTGACACCATGTCGACATGGTCACCATAGGCATGTCGACATCCCAAAGCAATTTTTGATGATTTGATTTTCTTTAAAAATAACCTTTATCTTATATTAAAACTATTTTCAACCTTTCTAATATACTTGACTATAGTTAAAATACACAAGTAAATATAGAGAATAATATATTAATTTAACTATAATTTTATATTTAAATCTTAAGTTTAAATGCTTAAAAGTTAAATATATTATATTAAAAGATAGTTTAAAATCAGGAGTAATTTGACTATAAAATTAAAGATAATTTTGAGGCTAAAATTATTTAAAATCAGGATAGAGGGTTTTGAATCTTTTAAAAGGCAAGTTTTGAAATCATTTTGAAAACAAGATAATTTTGTAAAATCATTTGAATTAAAATTAGTGGATACAAAACAATGTTCCACTAGACTTTTCGTAGGTTCCATCTTACTTAGGGTTCCATCCCTTTAACAGGCTCGAAGTGGATTCCATTCCACGAATAAATTGGATTTTAAGATGCCAATGCTTTTCTATGAGTTTAAACAAAATTTCTAATTAAAGAATAAGTTATTTCAGTTCTTGAACTCTTGATAATCTTGATACTCATGAGTCTTCAATCTTGATATCTTGAATCTCTATACTATACAGTCTTCATTCTTGGTACCTGCATGGTTAAATCCTGCATATACATATTTATCTAAACTTATAATGTTAGTATTCATATTTTATAATCTATTCTAAAGTTGTCGTCGTCAAAACCATTATCTCACGGACTAACAATCTCCCCTTTTTTTATGATGACAACCTTTGTTTATAAAATATTTATTTCTATCTTAATAACTCCCCCTTAATCTATGCCTAATTACCCTATTTTATATTTCTCCCCCTTTGTCATCAACCAAAATTAACTCCCCTAATTCTTGGACTAGAGTACCTGCATTAATAAACTATACAATGGAATATATAATAGATAGATTAAGAAATAATTATCCTTATGAACATGATAATTAATCAAGGATTATGTACATTTCAATGTATATATACACACATGTTTTATGTAACAACCATCAAACCAATTTAAGAAATCAATCCACACCGAGTATCAATCCAATCCAAATCAAATTAATTCAAACAAACAATTCAAAGAAAGCAAACGAATAAAAATCAAACATTACGTGGAACTTCCACCCATCCTTCTTCTCCAAAGATTGGATCTGCCTTAATAGCATCCCAATTATCGTTGTCGTTGGTGAGAGTGACTGGAGGATGTGCTTCGTTATCATCCTTATGTAGGGAGGAAATCATCCTTGGTGAGAGCCTTTCTTGCTTCTTGATCATCTTCATTTGACTCAATTCTAAGTGTCGCCGGTTATGAAGAATGAACGAGAGAATACTCTTGAACGAATTAAGAGTTTCTTCAAGATTTTTGGATAAATTGTGAATTGGATTAGCCATAATTGAATTTGTGAAAGAAATGAAGAATTAGAAGATAGGAAATAATTTTCAGTGAAGAATTCTAGAAGAAATAGGTATGTATAGGTGTAGAAATTCGTTTGAAATGAATAGACATAAGGTTGTTATTCAAATTTCATATTCAAAATGAATTTTCATTTCTGACCAGTACATGTCGACGTGGTCATAAGGGGTATGTCGACATGGGTTAGTGAAAAAAATGACTATTTAGATGCTGTGAATAATTGTGTGTATATATATTTATACAATATACTAAAATTTATTCTGGAGATAAGATAAGCTAGAGAACAGAAAGAAAATTTCATTTCATTGCATACTAAGATGATACAATGATTAAATATACGAAACTACATGAACTTTCGAATTAAAACAAGCTAAAACACATACAACAAGATATGAAAAGATAAAACTAGTTAGAGGATAAAGATGATGAAGAAAGTCCAAGTTTCTTGCTGGCTTTGGAAATGAACTTGTTCATCTTGGATGAAATTTGTCCAACTTCTTACTAACAGATCGTTTAAGAATCCAATGATTCTCAACAATTGTCTTTTGGTTTTTGAGAAGGGTTTTGGTGGATGGATTAGGAGGATAGTTAATGCTTTCCAAAGAGGTTTCACCTTCTTCTTCTTCAATTTCCATTTCATCCCCTTCTTCTTCTTCTTCCTCTTCTTCCATTTTCTCATGAGCCAAACGCTCTTCCTTTTCGGCAAGGGTCTCATAAGGTTGAAAAACAAATGGAATTTTCATAAGCGAAATGTTGGAATGATTGAAAACTTTTCTAGAAACAAATTCTTTGCCTTTGAAATCCACTCCAAAATAGTTAAAGACCCGAGTGAGATAAATTCCATGATATAAAATATTCTCATACATTTCAAGATTTTTAGGACGAAGTTCATCCAAAATAACTTGCGCCCAATTTATGTCATAATTTCCAAAAATAGAAAAAAGAGCTTTGCAAACTTTTGAAGTAGGATTGTTAAAATTCCCCAATCTTGCGGTCAAAGTATGTTGCAAAAGAAGATTGACAATTCTTGCCTTTGGTCGAAAATTTCTATTTTTGAATTCAAAATTATCATTCTCTTCGAAAATGTGATGAAATGTCTCATGATCATTTTCATCGATTTTAAAATTAGAAAGATCCATTCCCGTACACTTGCAATTGAGAATGGTACCCAAAAGATCACAATTCAAAACAACTATAGTGCCTTTGACATTACTCCAAATTTCTTCCTCATTTCCATGATAAAATCCACGGTTTAAATTAGCATATAAAATTTTGACAAGATTTAGATAGCAAACCAGATCATTTTGAGAAGCATCAATAGGACTAAGAACTCCATTGTTTGCAAAAAGGGAATCAAGTTCATAAGAAGAGAAATCTTGAAAAATAGCAAACTTTCCGGGATGGACTTTGGCATAATTAGCCTAATTGATGTATGCTTTTATTGCTCTGGATCATTGAATAGTTGCTTTTTTTATTTTTTTGGAAATTCTCATGGTGGAGGGGTTGCTTGAAGAAGCCATTAAAGTAGAGAGTAGAGAGCTTGAAGTTTTGAAGAGAGAGTTTGAATTTGAAAATGAGAGTGAAAATATATGATAAAAGATAGTGAATAAATAGATTCTCAAAGGACATATTCTCTAATCAAAAGGTAGCTTTTCAGAGAATTGAATGAAGTGAAAAGGTGGAGCGAAATTCAAACATTTGAATTCAAATTTTGAAATTCAAATTCTTGTACCCAGGTCGACATCATGGTAGGGACCATGTCGACATGTGCCAATGAATTTTGATAATTTATTTTTCCAAATTCTCTAATATATATATAAATATACTTATTATTTTTAATGTGTGTGTATATATATATATATCTGAAATATTTATAGTATATTTCAGAAAATTATACTATTAAAAAATAATAAAAATAATAATAAAATAATAAGATAACAATAAAAAATAAAATAAAAAATTTTAAAATTCAAACAACACACCAATTCAAAATCAATCAATCAACCAATCAAGCAACTAATTCTAAGCAAGCAATTTCAACCAATTGTATTGTAAACGTGTACCTTTTTCTGAATCCGTTTCTTTGAATTCGTTGGAGTCGTGAATAGCTGTGAAACACAAATTCGAATTATCTGTCTTCTGATCATCATCACTTGAGGACGAGTCTGAGCCATCTAGAGTAGCAGTAAATGCACGCTTCCATTTCTTTACTGGATCATTGTTCATAAGAGGATTTTGCCTATCTGGATACGGACAGACTCTTTTGAAATGGCCTGGTTCATCACAGTTGTAAATTTAACAATATTTGGCACTACTTTCTAATTTCCAGAGTTCTTATAGTTGTTTGTCTTGAGATTATTCGTCTTTCTGTATTTCAGGAATTTCCTAAAATTTCTGGTCATAAAGGCTATCTCTTCATCATTATCGCTGTTTGAGTCTGATTCATCGGTCAACGCATTGAATGCCATTGATTTCTTTTCAAATGTTTTGTTTTCTCTTCTCCTGATCATTTGAACTTCATATGAAATCAGATTTCCAATTAATTCTTCTATCTTTAAAGTACTAATGTCATTTGCCTCTTCGATAGCAAGTGTCTTTTGATCCCATTCCGAAGTAAGAGAATTTAAAATCTTTCTGACTTGATCTTCTTCAGAAAATTCCTTTCCCAAAGATATTAGAGAATGCACAATATCCTGAAATCTACTATACATATCTAAAATAGACTCATTAGGATTCATTTTAAATAATTGAAACTGATTTGTGAGCATGGAAATTTTGGTATGTTTAACTTTGCTTGTTCCTTCGTGAGTAACTTGCAAAGTTTTCCAGATTTCATATGCAGACTTACAAACTGACACTCTATTGAATTCATTTCTATCTAGTGAACAAAACAAAATATTCATTGCCTTAGAATTATTTTGTGAAACAGTTTTTTGCTCAGCAGTCCACTGTGCAAAATCAGTTGTGGGTTCAGAATATTCAGTTTGTGTAATATTCCAAGTGTCTAATCCTATATATTGTAAGTATATTTTCATCATACATGCCCAATATGCATAGTTACTGGCATTAAAAAGTGGTGGTCTGATAGTAGACTGACCTTCCACAAATGAACCAGTGACAGGAATACTAGTATTAGTAACAGTACCAGTGTTGATAGCCATTTTGAAAACTTTTCAAAACTCAGATTATGAAACTTTGAAAACCTTGCTTTGATACCAATTGAAAGAAATGCGGATTTCGGATCTTAAGGCTAGGATTAACACTAGAGGGGGGGAGGGGTGAATAGAGTTTATAAAGAATTACTAAATCTTTTTGAATTTATGTTGAATTGAACACGGATGTATGCAATATACAGACACAGATATGATCACAGAAACAAACACAAATGCAGAATTAAAGTAAAAGCAATAAAGGAAAGAACACACCAGATTTTATACTGGTTCGGAGTTACCCTACATCCAGTCCCGCAACACAAGTACGGATTTCCTTTCAAAAGCAATTGTACAATTACACCCTCGATTTCAAGGCTACGATGTACGCCCTCCAGAATCACAGTCCTCTGGGTAGAGATACTTGATTTCTGGGCTACAAGTTTACCCAATTGATTTACCAAGGCTACAATCACACCTTATCTCGCTTGATTGATTTTCAAGGCCACAATCACACCTTTTCTCACTTAATAGATTACAAAGAAGCCTATAACTCTGAATAGCACTGAGAACCTTGTTGAGATAGTGATAGAGAATCAAAGTAGAAAAGACCGAGTTTGATTCAGTATTGATTTTGACAAAGTAATGGTAATAATATGTATTAAGAAATGTGGAAGAAGAAGAGGAGTGAAAAACCAAAAAATCTGATATGAAATTCGTTGAAACTAACCCCTATTTATAGAAGAACAACAGCCACGTCCATTCATGAGAGTTATAGCGAATAGACATTTCTTTTGAAATTTAAATTTTGAACTCAACTGACACCATGTCGACATGGTCACCATAGGCATGTCGACATCCCAAAGCAATTTTTGATAATTTGATTTTCTTTGAAATAACATTTATCTTATATTAAAACTATTTTAAAATTTTCTAATATACTTGACTATAGTTAAAATACATAAGTAAATATAGAGAATAATATATATAAAATTTAACTATAATTTTATATTTAAATCTTAAGTATAAATATTTAAAAGTTAAATATATTATAATAAAAGATAGTTTAAAATCAAGAGTAATTTGACTTTGAAATTAAAGATAATTTTGAGGCTAAAATTATTTAAAATCAGGATAGATGGTTTTGAATCTTTTAAAAGGAAAGTTTTGAAATCATTTTGAAAATAAGATAATTTTGTAAAATCATTTGAATTAAAATTAGTGGATATAAAACAATGTTCCAGTAGATTTTTCATAGGTTTTATCCTACTTAGGGTTCCATCCCTTTTACAGGCTCGAAGTGGATTCCATTCCACGAATAAATTAGATTTTAAGATGCCAGTGCTTTTCTATGAGTTTTAACAAAATTTCTAATTAAACAATAAATTACTTCGATTCTTGAACTCTTGATAATCTTAATACTCATGAGTATTCAATCTTGATATCTTGAATCTTTATATTGTATAGTCTTCATTCTTGGTACCTGCATGGTTAAATCCTGCATATACATATTTATCTAAACTTATAATATTAGTATTTATATTTTATAATCTATTCTAAGGTTGTTGTCATCAAAACCATCATCTCATGGACTAACAGTTATATGTATTATAATCTCTCTTATAACCTATTAAACATGTAACGTGGCCGTGATTTATTGTTTATATGTTTGATAATATTGTAACTGATGTTGAACTATGTTGCGAATGTTTAAAGAGAAATGGCCACTATAAATGCACTTTTAAATCCCTTATATTTAACACATGTTAAATTTGTCAAAATGTGAAAATATTATAAAAAATCTATTGGGTTGTTCTCTAAAAATGATTTGGTGTGCTCGACATTAAGGAATTGGTTTGGAAAGTTGCAGAAATAATAGAACAAAGTTGTAAATAGTTGAAGTGAAAAAGACGCTATTGATGCACTTTGAAATCACTTTATGCTCGATGATTATTAAGCCAACTTTGGTAGACATTATTAGAGGTTTTTTTTTTATAATTTTAATATGTATAATATAAGTACTTACGAATAAAAAAATATCAAGTTTTAAAAAGGTTTAAAACTAGTCAAACAAAATTGTAAAACTAATAGCGAAATAGTCGCTATATTGGGATTTTTAAATACCTTGTTTTTAAGAATTAATGCTTATTATTGTAAAGACATCCTTGGGGTTTCTTTATCACTTTTATCAGTTGATTATTATTTTTCTTACTGCAAAAAAATTTAAAGTTCAAATCATTAAATAACCAGTCGAACGAAGTGGTAAAAGTTATAAGGAAAAGGTCGTTATATAAGCACTTCGGAAAAATACCTTGTTTTTGAGGATTTTTATAAAATAATTAGAAGATATCTTTAAGATTTTCTCCTCGTGTTTTTCAATTACCCAAAGTACGCTAATTATTGTAAAAAAGTCAGATCAAAAAATCAATTGTTTAAGTGTTGGAAACTACCTTCAAAGTTGTAGCAAAATCGTGTTGAACATGACCAAAACTTTAGATAACATGTCTGAAATGCAATCTTTGCTACTAAAAAACCTTTTCGCTATGGCAAATTGCTTTTTTCAACATTTCTAGAAATGCTATCTCTTTTGTTTCAAACTTTGAATCGTGTCAAAATCATATTTAAAATAAGTATTTTTCTCTAATCTTTTTTAGAATTGTTTTTTAATTACGAATTTCTAAAGTAAGAGGCTTTTAATTTAAAAACTATTTATTTTTGGTTTTCCCATTTATTTCAAAATTGTTATTTTTACGTTATATTCCATATATATGGTTTTAATATTTTTTTAAGTAGTCTTAAAGTGTTTTAACATAATTATAAGCATTTATATATTATGTGTGTGGGTGCGCATGCACACAAACATATATAAGTTTTAAAAAGTAAGTTAAGTATTCTCTTTTTACCTGCCAAGCATGTTGGCAGCTCCTTATATTCGTGTTATATATATATATATATATATATATATATTCACATGTGTGCTCTCCTCTACGCGTAGAGGATCACACATTTTTCTCAAAAAAAAAGTAAGTTAAGTATTTTATAAATGTAGTAAAGGAATTTTGGATTTTTAACACTTAAGTTAAAATAAATTATTTTGAGAAGTTAAATTAAAAGTGTATTACATTAATTAATAAATGTGGATATGCTTTAATCTTTAAGATGAATGTCATAAAGTTAACGGTAAGTATAAAAATGGTTAAAAATGTTCTGGTTATAGTATACGATGTTTTAGAAACATTTATTTTTAACCCTTATTATTAAATATACTTAGGAATATAATTAGATATTTAATAATGAATATTTTAAAGATAACTATAAGTAAATGGTTTTGGGTTATAGTAAATAATGTTTAAGTGACATTTGATTATAATCCTTATTAATTATACTTAGGAATATATTAGTACTTTAATAACGAATACTTGAACTCTTAGAAATCACTATAAGTGAAATGATTTTGGATTTATTAAACAATGTTCAAGTAAAATTTGTCTTTTACACTTAAGAATATACTTAGATCTTTAATAATGGATATTTTAGGGATAATAACAACTATGGAATCTTTTTATAAAAAGATGAAAAAGGTAAAAGTCAACCTATAAAACAGAAGGGGTTAATAGTAATAATGTTTAAGTACCATTTGTTTTTTTACCTCTTTGATGGTACTTAAATTAAGAAAACTTGTTAATGATTTGTGAATATACTTATACCATTCAAGATAAGTATATGAATACTTTTAAAGTGTAGAAAAGAATACAAATGAACACTACAATACGTGAATAGTAAAGTACATGAAATAAAGGAATTTATTAATAAATGAGTTTAATTGATAAAAGATTAATTAACTAAATGGGGATTAAAAGTCGTTTATGCGACTTGATCATGCTTTGTATGATTACTTGTGTATGGAAAATATTTAGTCATGTCCTTAGCACTAAACACCGACGAAGTAGACTTGATTCTATCTATGAGAGTTAAGAATGATGATATGAGTAGGGTGTAGAAGTAATAGTGCTCTAACCTACCGGGCATCCCTCTTGACCGAGGGATAGTAGAAGTTGAAATGGTCGGAAACGTGACAAGTGTATGAGACTTGGTTTCCATGAGCGATCATTTCATTGTTGTTGAATTCAATCAAATTAACTTGGGAAATATCTAAAAGAAACACACGAATTATACGGTACGGTTATTCACTTGGTGATGATATGATCTACATATAAACTCGTCTTGTTCTTCTAGGACAAGAGAAAAGGAATCTGTCCGGATAAGAGTTGATCTCTACCATTGTCGTTGTTTGTTTATTTCTAAATGAAACGGAGTGAAGTTGACTAAAAGTTCGTCGATTCAGTCTTGAAGAGACCGGGATCAGTAAGTGTTTTATTAGAAGTGGATCTGCTCAAGATGCTGGAATCTATGTGGAATGCTTAATATTCATGTATTATTCGACCGATGGCTCGTGTGTTGAGATACTAAACGTGACTTCACCATCGGTATATGACTAAAGATAGAGCAGGCTGCATAATCTTAGGTTTATCTTACCCATGAGTTTATGTCAACTCCAAATCTATAGATGCTTTCAATTATTGGGGGCGGGGAAGTTGTTGATGCTTGGTTCCAAGTAGTTCACGTGTTAAGGCGACAAACTAGTTGTGTTTATTTTATGGTGTATTTTATCTAAAGATATATGACATTCAAAGGTATTTTCTCATCCTTTTCATGGAGATTAGTCTTAGTTTACTAGGGAGTTCTCCATGGAAATTCCATATGTGAATGCACCTTAGTTGTTTTGACTGTACTTCAACATTTTGTGTCATAAGATGCAAGCGGTACAGCTATTTTCTGATATATTCTTTACAATACACATTATCTATTATATCATATTATCTACTTATTAGATGTGGTTTTTTTGAAGGGATAAACTTTAAGGCACTCTGTGTGGTCTCAAAAGTACTATTATATACTGGCCATATATTTCTTGAGTTTCTCATACAATACATGGGTCTGACCCATAGTTTTATATTTCCTTTATTTATATGGATGCTCTTTCGAGCAATCTAGAAAGGTAGGTTTTCGTTGATGTTCATTGAGTTCTTGGAGAGGAGCTAGATGTTTTACCTGCCCTAGTATTTATTCCTGCTGCACTATTTTATGTATGTATTTCAGTAGTTATAAGGACATGCTGCAATAATTGTCCAAGTGATGATAATACTCTTATTAGTAACTCTGAAATGCTATATTAGAGTAGCTCTGTGTACTATCATTTGATATTATAGTTATCATTCTGCATATGAGATTTTGATGTTTTTGTTCTTCTCTTTCTTGTTAGTTTTCTTTTCTTCATTTTCTTTTACCCTAATGTTCTGTCTTTTACATACTTGGATGTTTGGCATGTGAATACCGCTGTTGTATTAGTGTCGACATTAGGGGGTCAAAAAGGCCTTATCATTACACTTGCATGCCTTTACCCTCATTTAGTCGTTGGTTTCCACCTGCCACCACGGCTCCAACTGTAAGAACTAAATCTACGGCTCCTAGAAAGTTCTAAATTCAAACTCCATCATCAATCGCCTCACGTCCCTGCATCCATGCCCTCGCTATCCAGCATCTCCAGGCTTTTTGCGTAATGATTCTAATTTCTAGTTTAGGATTTAGGGCTAAAAATGAAATAAGGGGAATAATGAAAAATATAGGGTTGGGCTTGGGTAGAGAAGGAGGGAGAGTTTTCCCAGAAGCGCGGAGTGGAAGGAATAGGCTTTGGGCTGATTGCTTTGGGATTAAATATTGATCTCTATTTTATTGCTTCTAAACAATTCTTTTTATTTGATTGCAAATTTATTCCAATCCAATTCAAATTTATTTACATTTTTTCTATGAATTACATTTCAATAATCGATAATTTTATTCAATTTGATGATCGCTTATTTCTTTTTTCCACTATTTTAATCATATAACAATTATTTACAATTCAAAATATTTCGTATTCAATTTAAATATTTTTGTTCAATTTTTAAATAAATTATTCAAAAATAATAAATTAATTTCGTTCAATTGATTAAATCAAAATCTTATACTAAATAGAATCCGATTAAGTAAAATTTATTTTCAAAAATAATAATTACTAGCAATCAAATTCGAATATTTTATTTTAATTAATTTTTTTATTATTACGATGTATAAAGCAGGGCTTTTACATAAGTCATGATCGATATCATTCCTTCCTTAAAATCTTCTAACTCTCATTGGTTCTGCATAGGAGAATGGAATCGTATGCAATTTTCACATGGCACATCTGGGAGGAACCCTTTTACCTAGAAAGCTATTATACCCCTTAATAATGTGATTCTTAGCTCTGAGTTAATCTCCATCAATTCAACAGGATGTTTCTTCACTTGGAATAATATAAGTAGATCTAGAATTACGATATTTTTGAAGCTTGATAGAGCTTATCATAACATCTGTTATTTATCCTTATGACCTAATCTTATGACTCTAATTCCTACTCCTTCCCTCTCTGACCACTCTTTCATAATTATTGACTAGGGCAAGGTTTCCATTAAAATCCCCCCTTTTCATTTTCAACATTTTTTTTTTGAAAAACTGATAAAAGGGAAGCCTAAAGTTTACATAAGAGAATCGGGTAAGTAGAATACCATACCCGAAAATGATTTACAACTACCTAACCTGAATACCCCAAGGGCAAACAATGCCTCCATCGATTACAATACAGAAAAACTAAAAATGGAGAACTGCCGAGAGAGATTCTTGCTACGCCGACTTCCATATCTTCATATCCTCCTTGTGATTACTTTCAATAGTTTGCTTGGCAAGAGTCTCTTTCAAATTGTTAAGATTGCTTTCAATTTCATGAGGCTCTCTCGATTTTCCATTAAATATGCTATTTGTCTCTGGATCTTCATTATACTTTACAAAGTTGTGATCTTTATGACTCCAATTTTTGTTATTGACTTCCAATTCATTCTAGAGGTCAAAATTATAGTGAAGCTTGTTGCTTATAAAGTTGCTATGAGCTTCAGGTTCAATCTGGAGGTCAGATTTGCAGTAAAGCTTGCTGCTTTCAGCAACATTAACCGTCTCACATTCCACTTTGCTGGAAATTTCGCTGCTTTCACCCTTTTCCCACACAGATAGGTGATAAATATTACCATTCAGTTTACTGATGTAGTGAAAATTACCGATCCTTTGCAAATTAAGATCTAGCTCTTTGATTTTTTTGAATCAAGGGAAGCTTCAACTTCAATGCCTCTTTGCTTGTTGAGCGGTGGTTCCTGCCAATATTAAGTGAGGAAAAAATTAGAAAAGCCATTCTGCTTATAATTAATATTAGCAATATTTTTACTTAAGTCCTGTTTTCTTCCCTTGAAGAGGCATCCTCTGGTATTGGATCTGAAATGGCCGCCTCCAGTAAATGAAGTGTTGACGTTGATGGTATCCTTCCCCAAAAATAAAGTACTATGATTGATAGGATGGAGATAATTGTCAAGGAAAATAACATTATTGAGTTTCCCATTCTGTAAGTATGATTCCACTCCTGTTTCGAGATCTTGATCATTATGATTTGAGAATAGTTGGTGAGATCGATTTCCATTTCTTCAATCTTTATGAATTAAAATTTGAAAGTTTGATTCAATGCATTTCCAAATTTGGTTGGCATCTATTTCCTTTTTTGTATGAAGTCCAGTATTCCTTTCTTTCCATATAAAGTATATGGCAGTAGTTAACATGATGCTAGCTTCATTGAATTCTTTTGATTTGGTTTTAAGTTTTGTCGGATGTGATGAATGCATTCTTTGATGTTTTGAATTGGAATATTTTTGCTGATTTTGGGCTTGCTTTTGGCAATATACTTGATATGTCTTGAAAACTTGCAATCAAAAAATAAGTGTTCTGCTGTTTCAATATCATTCTTGCAAAGGAGACACTTTAACTCATTATTTTAATCCATTTGTTTCATCTATCTCTGGTTGGCAGTCTGTTCAGTAGAGAAAAGTAGGCACAATATGCCATTTTTAGGCAGTTAGCTCTATTCCAAATGACAAGATGCCAATCCATTTCAGTTTCAAATCCTTTTAAAAAATTCCAAGTAGATTTAAAAGAAATTTTTTTATTCTTTGAGAGTTTCCATCTCCAGCGGTCTTCAGCCATATTTGGATCAATATCAATGCTATCTTTACTTCTTTTAAAAATTGAGGTTGTTGGATGAAGATTTGCATTCCAAATGTGATTTGGATTGATATGATCAACTTTTAAATTTGCACCTCCAAAATTTAGTAGATTATTCTAGCCTAATAAGCTAATTAATGACTTTCCATTGATCTAAGGATCAAACCAAAGGCTAGTGTTTTTGCCATCTTTAAACTTCTTTCCAATAATTTGATGCCAATATTTCTGCTTTTTAAAATGTTTTTCCATGAGCTTGAGTTGTGAGTTTCTGCTGGCATGATCAAGAATTTTTTTTTAACATATTTATTTTTCATCCACTTTGACTATAAAGATTTTATTCTACAAATCTCCAAAAGAGTTTCATATTACAGGCTTCTTGAGGATCCTTGATATTTCTTAACCCTATCCCTCTAAACTTTTTTGGTTTGTAGATTGTATCCATGAGACTTTATGATACTTTCCTTTCCATATGAAATTTGCACACATTTTTTCAATTTTATGAATGGCTGTTTCTGGAAAATTGTGAGTCTGAATCCAATACATTATGATAGTCGTGATGATAGTATGTGTGAGTTCTAGTCTTCCAGCGATAGATAATAGTCTGCTGGACGAGCTTTCTAATTTCTCTTGAATAATGTTACAAAGTCTTGAGCAGTATTTGTTAGTTAGTTGATTTGTACTAAGAGGAATTCTCAAATATTTGACAAGCAATTGACCTTCTCCAATTTTAAGAGTGTTAAGAAATTCCTCTTTGTTCTCACATTTTTTGCTAAAATAAGCTTTGCTTTTACTCTCATTGATTTGAAGACCTACATATTCTTTTAAACATTCAAAAACTTTTCCTATGGTATGGGCACTTTTCAAATCTGCATTTATAAACAAAGCAAGTCACCAGCATATAATAAATGAGTGATATTAGGCAAAATCCTATTAATAGGTTTGAGATTTCCTTTAATTTGTTCAGTCTCCGTTTGAAGAGTTAAAAATTCCATAGCAATTGCAAATAAGTAGGGGGAAAGAGGGTCCCCTTGCCTAATACCTTTATTACTTTTAATAAACCCACATGGTGAACCATTAATTAAGATTGAAAATGAAGTAGTTTCAATGCATTCTTTAACTAGATTGCAAAAAATTTCATGAAAACCCAATTGTCTCATTATGTGAATAAAAAAAGATCTATTTATCTTGTCAAAAGCTTTGTGAATATCAATTTTAATACATACTTTATTTTTGCAACCTTTGTTAAAGCTTCTAAATATTTTATGTGCTAAAAGATTATTTTCAATAATAAATCTACCAGGGATGAATGCACACTGATTTTTAGAAATCAAGTATTTTAGAAATTTTTTAATTTTGTTTCTTAAAATATCAGCAATTATTTTGTAAATAAAATTATAGCAAGAAATTGGTCTGTAATCACCTAGCTCTAAAGGGATTTTAACTTTAGGAATTGGAGCGATAAAAGTATGATTTATGCTTTTCAAAGGTTTTCCAGTAGTAAAAAATTCATTTACAACATCAAAATTTTTATATTTAATATCCTCCCAATGAACTTTGAAAATTTAGCCCCAAACTCATCAGGCCCTTGGCTTTTACCATCTTTGGGATTAAAAAAAATATTTTTAATATCTTCCAAAACAATTGGAGCAAGAAGAATATCTTTACTGCTATCATTAAGATTAAAATTTATTTCAACAATTATGAACTCCTTCTTATACTCAACGGTATTGTATAAATCAGAAAAATATTTGACAGCTAACTGCTCAAGTTGTGAAACATCATTTAAGATATTCCTATTTTTTTCTAGCAGTTTTCCTATGTCATTGATTTTCTTTCTACTATATATATTGGCATAGAAAAACTTGCTAGCCTCATCTCCATTAGAAAGCCAATCCACCTTGGCTTTTTGCCTCATACTGATAGCTTGCACATGCAAACTATTACTGAGTTTGTTTTGACATTGGAAAATTTGATTGACAATAGAAATGTCTGAGCTATCTTTATTAATAAATTTTTAAAGAGACTCACATTCTTTTCTAATTGTATTAATGTCATTTCTTTTCCTGTTTTTATTCCAATGCTTCAGATTTTCTTTTGTAATTTTTAAAAAAATTCTGAATTTGTATTGAGCTGGGCCTTGGTTGGAGATATTACTGTTTTTTACCATATCCATATAATCTTTTTCTAAAGTCCACCCATTGACAAATTTAAATGGGAAATTATTCCTATAAGTTTGATTAAGAGAAAAGAATATGAATTGGTGTGTGATCACTAGTGGCCTAGGGAAGAGTAGAACATTGATAATTAGAAAATGCATTTGCAAAATTATGATTAATTAAGATCCTATCAAGCTTGCAATGAATATTTCTAAATTCACAAGATTTCTATGTAAATTTATTTCCAATTATGTTGGGGTCAATTAGACCTATTTTAAGTAAGAAATTATTAAAATATTCCAGTTTTCTAAAAGGGATTAGAAGACCACCCCTTTCTCAAAAGAGTGTAAAACTGTATTAAAGTCTCCCAATACAATCCATGGCTTGCTCAAGTTTTTATTTAAAGTTTCAAGATCATTCCAGAGGGAATTGCTAAATATTTCACTATTTGAAGCATATACAAAAGTTACTTCAATTTGAAATCCTCCCTTATTAGAGAATTTACAATGAATATATTGAAAATTTAAAAAGTGTTGATTTAAACTCCAGATATTTGGTTCCCAAAGCACCATAATACGACCATAACCCCCCATAATATTGTTATTTACTAAACCCCATTCTTTGAAATTTCTAACATTAAAATTTAGCATATTAGTATCTTCAAGCTTATGCTCCAGGATACCAACAATACTAGGCTTAGTTGTATAAATTAGATTGTTTAAATCTAGTTTTCTTCCAGGAGAGTTCAACCCCCTAATGTTCCAAGTAACAATCGACATAATTAATAGAAATAAAGAAATTTAGGATACACAAAAAGATATCTCTGCGGCTAAATTAAGAGACTAGGATTGAATTCCTCCGAACCCTCCTTGTCTTTCTTCTCCTCCATGTATTCAATGCCTTTAGTCCCCTTTCTTTCAAGTGGTTTTCTGCCTTGAACTTTTAGATGCTCTTCCCATCTTGGATTTTTCATTATATATTTTTCCTGAAAATCATCCTTTTCCCTGCTACTTTCACTATTTCGAGCTATAATGACTTGTAAGTTTTTTGTTTTGCTTTTCTTCCTTTCCTTAATCGTCTTTTTTGCTATATTAAGAGGTTTTGGGAAAAGCTTTATGGGTTTTTGAATCAAGTCTTCTGCTACATTTTGTTGTGCATTGCTTGAATTACCATTTTGATTTGAGAGTTCAGTATTCCCATCTGAGTTGATTTTTTCCCCTGTACTCACGTTATTTCCATATCCTCTTCTGTTAAGTCTGCTTGTTGTTGAAAAAGATTTGAATTTGGATTTTCTTCTGCATTTTCTATCATATCTTGATCTGGTAAATCTTTCCTTGTGAAGTATCAAAGGATTGGAAGTCTTTTTTTTTTCTTTTCCTATTTTCAGAAAATTTAATTTTTCCTGAAAGAGAGCTCTCCAGTTTTCCAAAAATGTGAACTTCCTGCTGCTCAAATTCCAATATAGAAATGTTTTCAACATTGTTGATTAATTCTTGATTTTGTTCCAACATATTTTGTAATTGTTCTATTGAATTCTCTTTTCTTGATTGCTGTTTGAGTCTTTCACTTTCTCTTTCCAAACCTTTTTTAATGAACAATCCTCTGTGTTATGCCCAGAACATTCACAAATTGCACATTTTGGAGGAATCCATTCATATTTAATTTTCTGCACTATGGTTTCTCCATCATGCATTGTAATATATGCTTCCTCAAGAAGATCTGTTTTTGCATTGATTTCAACCAGGATTCTAGCATACCTTAATCTGATTTCTTTGGTTGTTTGTTCATCCAATTTTAGAGGAGTACCAACTGTACTAGCAATTGCTCCGAAAGCTTCACTATCCCACTGTTTTAAACTGAATTCTGGGAGATGAATCCAGATTAGGATTGTGTTTAATAGATTATCAAAAGCAATCTTATTGCTCCAACTTTTCAGAATAATCAGTTTACCATTAATAAAGTAAGGACCTCCATTGATTGTTTTTTCACAATCACTTGCAACAGTAAATTTGATAATAAAGAAACTATTGTTTTTTGTGAAAATTTCAAAATTACCTGTGGGATTCCAAGTTCTTTGAACGAAAGATTTAAAATGATGATAAAAAGGCCTATTACCATAGATGTATGCTATCACCGAGCAGCCCCATTTGGACTCTGTTCTCTTACTAACCCCTTCATTAATTATAACCATTTTCTTATTGTTAATGGTTATAGATGCTTGATATTTCAAGGTATATTCATGTCTGAAGCCTCTTTCTTTAATCAAGTCTGCCCAAGATGATACCTTGTGAGAGAAAATCCCTTGCTTGCTTATTAATTGTCTTCGATTAGCTATTGCACCATTGTATATTTGATTGTTCTATAACCCGATAGCAGAATTCAATGTATTCTGAGAGTCTTGCCTTGATTTTTGATTGTTGTAATTGTTTCTTGGCTCTCTGTCTCCATTATTGTATAAATTCTTGGTGTGAAACAGAGCAGATTTTTATTAAAGATGGAGTATCTCTCTCTTATGCGGCAGCTCCTCACCAGTTGGAACGCCTCACTGTCGAAATGAGGTTGCACCACCTTGGGGTTAGAGGTAGAAGAATGAGGAAGATGAGGAGGAGGCTTGGGCATGATGGATTGAGAGACCATTATCTTATAAGAGCTTTCTTGATTTCTTGAAGATACTTTTTTCAAGCGATCATTTGTAGCTATTAGTTCTTTTTCAACAATTGGACTAATCATCCTGACTTTTTGGAACAAGTGGTAGAATGTTGGAAAACATATATTGTAACCCTTTGTTTATTTGCAAGGTAAGCTAAAGAAACTAAAAAAGCATCATAAAGGAACGGGATCTTTCTACTTATGATGATGGGCGCTTCTATTAATCCAAGGTATAAGCTTCTTCTGGTTTAGACTTCTCTTATATCTAACCCTAATGAACTATCTCCCCCTCTCTCTCTCTGTAGATAAATATAAACTCAATGAATACCTTAATAAAGCCCTTCCGGAAGAAAATAATTTAATCAACCAAAAGACAAATACTAGTGGCTGTCATATGAGGATAAGAATACTTCCTGCTTTTATAGCTAACTATAAATCAAGCACGCGTCTAGTAACATTGTCAACTTCTTAGACATGAATGGCTAGCAATGCAACAACCACGTTTCTATCCAGTAGGCATTCCTGGATTACTGTTATGGTACACTAGCCAATCGAAGCCTTGGTACCCCATCTTTCTCCACTTTACCTCAATACAATCTCCCGGCAATCTCAAATGAGAATATAATTTCCTTAATAACCAAAGTCTCCTACGATGAAATAAAACATGCCATATTTAGTGTGAATTCCTCTAGCTCCCCTAATCCTAATGGTTATAATGCTCACTTTGTACTAATGCAACCTAGACATTATAGGACCGACGTTGTGAAAGTAGTCAAGAATTTTTTTCAAAAGCAATAGGATATTATTAGGCATTAATGCAACTAAACTACCTATGGTTCCTAAAGTTCCTGATCCCCTACCACTGTTACTCAGTTCTGGCCAATTTCTTATTGGAATGTCATTTACAAGAATGCATCTAAAATAATGGCTTCTAGAATGAAAATTGCCTTGTCTCCTATTATATCTGCAAACCAGAATTCCTTTCTTCCATTTAGAAACATTATTAAGAATGCCATTCTCCCGCAAGAATTGATGAGAGGGAATATAGGGAAGAATGTCTCCTCTAGATGCTTATTGAAACTGCACATACAAAAGGCTTTCGACATCGTTTAATGAAATCTATTATCAACATTATTCACTCACGAACCTCCCTCTCCCTTTCCTCACATGGCTTTATACTTGTATGTCCACTGTGCATTTCTTAATCTCCCTAAATGGTAGTACATCTGGTTACTTTGCTGGAACTCAGGGTATTCAACAAAGAGACCCTATCTTCCCATGTCTATTCATTTCAGTAATGGAGCTCCTAACTTGCATGAATAATAAGGTGGTGCATGAGAGCTCTTTTGATATTCATCCTATGTGCAAGTCCCTTAACATTACTACTTTGATGTTTGCTGTTGACCTGATGCTTTTCACCAAACCTAATTCTAAATCTATTATATTTGGAAACTCTTGACAACTTCAATGATCCAACTGGGCTATAGATTAATAAAGGAAAATAAAAAAATTTCTTTACTGGAATCTATAAAAGTAAAAAGGGCTTCTGATCAATGTCTACCCTGTTAGTCCTACCAACAAATGAAATGAACCTCAGAGCTCCCTTATCTTCAGCTACAATTAACATAAGCCACCGCCTTTCGATGTATGACAAAATTATGCCTAAATTATCATCTTGTACTTAATGTGTTTGTACTATGCACGTGTTTATGTACTTCCCAACAAGCTCATTGGCATGGTTAATTTTGCCTTAAATCATTTTATTTGGCATGATGATCCTCATTCTAACAAACTAATTCCTATTTCATTAATTTACGTCTATAATCCTTACATAGGAAGAGAGGGGTTAGGTGTCAAGAACATCAAATTGTGGAACATGGCAGCCTTCTTTTTTTACTTTGACAAACTTTTGATCATGATCACAATCTTTGAGCTGATTGGACTAAGGAAAATCTTATCAAAAATCTAACTTTTGGACTATGTCAATCCCTCATAACTGCAATCAGACTTAGAGATGTATGTTGAAGCTTAGATCTACATTCCTCCCAATCTTCCAAAACACCATAAAAATGCTCATTAATTTCCTTTTGGCATGACCCCTGCCTTGCACAGGGTATTATTCTTTAGAGTTTTCTTGACTACAGTCTACGTGCTATAATAGGGATCCTTTATTAGGAAAACAACAGTTAACCCAAAAACAAACTGTTATTTTTATTGCATAGTTTTAAGATGACTACAATGCATTTATAAATAAAATTTGTCCATACTGGACATAAGATCAGCAACAAGCAACTGCTACAAAGTAGCATAAGACTAGTTCTTGCCTAGACTTATTCAATGCAAAAACTGGACAAAAAACAACATGCGTTTCTTAAACCCTCCCCTAATCTGAATCCATCAGATTAAAGAAAGAAACACTTATAAAGCATCTTTTAAGCTAAATGTGGCAATTTGCAGACTCCAAGAAGCTGTCGAAGACGTAAAAAAGTTGGTAACTTGAGGGACTTGGTAAAGATATCAGCAAGATTATCTTGACTTGGGCAATACTCTAATGCAAGAATTCCATCGTTGACAAGATCACGTAAGAAATAATAACGAACATCGATCTGCTTGCTACGACCATGTAGAACTGGATTTTTTGAAAGCTTAATAGTGGAACTGTTTTCACAATAAAACAAAAGACATGAAGATTGAGGAACTCGAAGATCATCTATTAGTTGTTTCAACCACAGAGCTTGGCTAGCACAAAGTGCAGCTGCTACATACTCTGCTTCAGTTGTAGATAGTGTCGCAATTGGTTGATTCTTCGACAACCATGAAACAGCAGCAGTTCCAAACATGAAAACATATCCAGAGGTGCTTTTGCGATCATCAGAATCTCCAGCACAATCAGTATCAGTGAAACCTCTAAAACTTGACTGTTTGCTAGTTGTGTATAAGAGGCCACATGTAATTGTGCCTTGCAAGTATCGAAATATTCGTTTGACAGCATTAAGATGCATTTTTGTAGGATGCTCCATATAACAGCTAAGTATACTGACACCATACATGATGTCAGGTCTAGTTGTTGTGATATACATCATGCCGCCAATAATCTTCTTGTATAATGTGACATCAACAGACTTGCCTTCAAGATCTTTTGTAAGTTTTAAGCCACACTCTACTGGAGCGCTTACAGCATTGCAGTTTTGCATACTAAAGCGAGTTAGAACATCACAAGCATATTTATGTTGGGATACAAAGATGCCACTTGCCATTTGCAAAACTTCAATTCCAAGAAAGTAGTGAAGCTTTCCCATGTTGGAATATAATTTGAAATTAATGTTGGTTCACCTATTCAAAGAGTCGTGTTCGTTCGTGAAGAGTCGTGTCTATTAGTGAAAAGATGTGTCTATTCTAAGAGTCAAGTGTCTATTTGTAAGGATGTCTAAATCCACTATATATATAGGTGGTCATTTTGTAAGCAATGTATGAAGTAATACAAGAAAAGTTATGATATATTAAGCTTTGTCTATCCATCATAATATTTTAACATGCTATCAAAGCCAAATGATCATTAAAGCTTGTGGGGTTAACAAAAAATTGTGAGTGTTCTTTCAATGTCTACTTTAAACAATTTTTCAATTTCTATTCCTCTATTCAAAGGAGAAAATTATCAATCATGGGCTATCAAAATGAAATCGTATCTTAAAACTTTGAGTTTATGGGATGTCATTGAGAGTGATATTATTCCCACTCCTTTTCTACAAAATGCAACAGCCACCCAAGTCAAAAAATATGACAAAGAAATGGCGAGAATGTCAAAGGCACTTTCGTGTCTACATGGGGCCGTGTCAGAAGAAATTTTCACAACTATTATGGGTTGTGAATCTCCCAAAGAAGTATGGGAGAAAATTAAAGAGGAGTATGAAGGAAATCACCAAACAAAATTAATGCAAATTTTGAACCTTAAGAGGGAATTTGAAATAATGGGGATGAAAAGTAATAAAGGTGTCAAGAAGTATGGGAGTCGGCTGATGTCCATTGTCAACCAAATCAAGCTTCTTGGTGGAGAATTTACTAGCCAAAGGGTGGTGGAAAAACTTCTTGTCATTCTTCCAGAAAAATATGAAGGTAAAATTTCTTCACTTGAAGATACTAAAAATTTGTCCAAATTAACATTTTCAGAATTGATCAATTCACTCCATGCGGTGGATCAAAGGAGAACCATGAGAAATGAAGATGATGAAGACAAGAGCGAAAAAGCTCTTATAGCAAAGTCTCAAAATCAAAAAGGGAAAGACAAATCCCTCAAATGCAACAATTGTCACAAAATTGGTCATGAGGAAAATGATTGTTGGCATAAGGGAAAACCTAAGTGTTTCAACTATCAAAAATTTGGGCATATGGCCAGGAATTGTAGATTCAAAGACGAAGAGCAAGAGATCACGGCACAAGCGGCTGTGGAAGAAAATTTATTTTAGAGTTATGGGTGAGATGTGCACCTTGGAGAGAAGTGCTCCAATATTCAAAGAGTAGAGTTGATGAGAAGTGCTTCAACAATTGGAGGTGATGAGAAGTGCATCATAATTCGAAGAGAAGTGCTTCGTTTAAGAAAGAGAATTTCAAATTAGGAGGGAGTGTTGGAATATAATTTGAAATTAATGTTGGTTCATCTATTCAAAGAGTCGTGTCCGTTCGTGAAGAGTCATGTTCGTTCGTGAAGAGTCGTGTCTATTAGTGAAAAGATGTGTCTATTTTAAGAGTCAAGTGTCATTTGTAAGGATGTTTAAATCCACTATATATTTAGGTGGTCATTTTGTAAGCAATGTATGAAGTAATACAAGAAAAGCTATGATATATTAAGCTTTGTCTATCCATCATAATATTCTAACATCCCATATCCGACATATCAAATTCTGTCATCATGGAGTTTCTAAATGTGATGAGCATAGTACTATTACTGCAGGCATATATTAAATCAACGACATAAAGAGAAACTACTAATATTATCAGTGTCATATTTCAGAAATAAAGTGGGCTCATATGGACATTGATGAAAACCAGAGTTAAGAAAATATGTGTTGATTCGGCTATACCAAGCACGTGGTGCTTGCTTAAGCCCATACAACGCTTTCTTTAAACGATATACCTTTTCTTCATTGCATGCATGCACATAGCCAGGTGGTTGCTCTACATACACTTCTTCTTGTAATCTCCATGAAGAAAAGCTGATTTCACATCAAACTGAAACACGGACAGCGAACGTTGGGCAGCCATAGCTAGAACCAAGCGAATTGTATCATGTCCAGCTATTGGTGCAAATACATCAGTGTAGTCAATGCCAAATTACTGCTTGTATCCTTTAACAACCAACCGGGCTTTATATTTTCCAACAGTCAACATTCAACTTAGTTTTGTAGATCCATTTAACTCTAATGGATTTATGGCCACCAGGAATATCAGTTAACTCCCACGTGTTGTTCTTATATATAGCTTTGATTTCATCATTCATTGCCTGCTGCCACTTAGAACTCGGAATGGCTTTATCAAATGAAAGAGGGTCACAGTCTGTCATTAAGGAAAAATGAGAATAGTTATCATATGAGCCGTCAAATTGGGGAACACGGTTACAACATAATCATGCAAGTAAGTTGGTTGTTTTCTCAAACGTTGTGGTCTTTGATCCAGTTCTGAAATTGTAGAAACTAATTATGCAGGAGCAGAAACTAGAGGAGTTGTTTGTGTCGATGGAGGAGGTGGGGAAGAAGGCATATCACATAAATTATGAGTAGCATCATTTTCAGTAGCACCAACATCAAGTGATATTTTAGGTGCCAAATCTGACCAGTTCCATGTTTGGTCTTCATCAAAAATCACATCACGGCTGATCACAATATTCTTTGTCAACGGATTGTATAGTTTATATGCCTTTGAATGAGTGCTAAAGCCAAGAAATACACACCTTTCACTTTTATCATCAAGCTTTTTTCTCTTTTGATCTAGAACATGAACATATGCAAGACATCCAAATACTCGAAAATGAGTAACGTCGGGTTGTTTACCATCCCATGCTTCAACTGGAGTCATATTATGGACAGCTTTAGTAGGGCTACGATTTAATATGTGAACACTCCACAAAACGGACTCTGGTCAAAAACTCTTTGGAACACTTGATGTTTGCAGTATACTTCGAACCATATTGAGAATAACATGATTTTTTCTCTCTGCTACGCTATTTTGCTGTGGAGTGTAGGAAGTGGTTAGTTGTCGTTTAATGCCATGGTTCTCACAGAAGCTAATAAATTGATTGGAAGTATACTCTCCACCACGATCCGAACGTAGAATTTTGACATGATTGCCATTTTCTTTTTCAACCTTAGCCTTAAAGATTTGGAAAACGCTCAAAGCCTCTGACTTTGCCTGCAAGATATATACCCATGTTTTTGGGAATAATCATCTATAAATGTAATAAAATACCTTTTATTGCCATTAGATGGTGGATCAATTGGCCCGCAAATGTCTGAATGGACTAGTTCCAATAATTGTGTAGCTCTGCAAGCTTGTCCATTTGGAAACATACTTCGATGATGCTTGGTAAATACACAACCTACACAAAGTTGTGGAGGATGATCTATTTTTGGCAAACCTATGACCAAATTTTTATCATGAAGGATTCTCAAGCCATTAAAATTAAGATGCCCATAACGAAGATGCCACAACCAACCTTCATCATTCACCATGGTAGAAAAACAAGGAAATATGTCATTGTTGAAGTACAAGGGAAACATGCGATTACTTGTAATAACAACTTCAGCAATCAAACCACAGTCATGATGTGTAATGCGACATGTGCCTTTTTGAATGATAATTTCATAGCTATCTTCCTGAAGTTGTCCTACACTCAGCAAATTGTTAGTTAATCCAGGAACATAAAATATATTATTGATGGATTGAGAATGTGTCGGATGTTTAATGCTAATTGTGCCTTTTCCCGTGACTGGATGTCGAGAATTATCTCCAAGTTTTACTGTGGTAGTGAATTTTTCATCAAAATTTGAAAATAAGGACCTATTGCAACACATTTGGTTACTAGCACCTGTATCTAAATACCACATGGTGTCATTAGTCTCTTCTTTAGTATTGCATACCATAAGAAGAACAGGTTCATCTTCTGCTTCTACCAAATTAGTTTTTTCTTCACAATCATTAGGTAAATTTGCATTACATTCTGTACTATAATGGCCATACTTGTTGCATCTAAAACATTTGACATGCGACTTATCACGTGATGGAACAGAGCCTCGATATGTGCCACGTCCATTGCTCTGCTTATACTGATGATTTGCATATCTTCCACAGTTTCCACATCCACGACCAACTCCTCTGCCAGGATTGCCAATTGATAGTTGCAACTGTAAAGCCTGTTCCACTGCAACATGATTGCTCATTCTTTTTTCGTGAACTAACAACGAACTTTCTAATTCATCAATAGAAATTTCATCCAAGTCATGAGATTCTTCAATGGAACACACTACGTAATCAAATTGGGGGTCATTGAGCGAAGAATCTTTTCGACAATGGTGATGTGTACCATCTTATCACCATGAATTCTCATCTTGTTTGCAATTGCCGCGGTTCGGGAAAAATATTCAAAAACCGACTCTCCATTTTGCATACGAAGAGTCTCAAATTCGGAACGAAGAGCTTGCAGTTGCCCTCGTTTCACTTTCGTTAAGCCATGGTATTTCTTTTTCAAAGAGTCTCATATGTACTTTGCAGTATCTTTAACAAGAATCGTTTCTTAAATAGATCTGTCGATTGCTTGAAATAGATAGTTCTTTGCCTTTAAATCCTTCAGCCTTTGCTTCTCTAATGCTGTTTTGAGAGCAGGTTTTAAAGCATTCTCCTCTTCTCTAGTCGCTGGTTCTGAGATACCAGTTTCAATAACATCCCAAAATTCTTTCGATCTCATTAAGTTTTCCATAAGCATACTCCAATGGTCATAATGACCATCAAAACGAGGAATAGAGGGTTGGATGAAGTTACTACTTTCTGCCATTGTGAAGTAACCGACTGGCTCTGATACCGGTTATTAGAAAAACAGCGGTTAACACAAAAACAAACTGTTATTTTTATTGCATAGTTTTAAGATGATTGCAATGCATTTATAAATAAAATTTGTCCATACTTGACATAAAATCAGCAACAAGCAACTGCTACAAAGTAGCATAAGGCTAGTTCTTTCCTAGACTTATTCAATGCAAAAAATGGACAAAAAACAACGTGTGTTTCTTACATCCTTAACTCTTCCAAACCATCTTCCTTACTTTTCAATGACAAAGTCCAGTTACCATACTTCAATTCAATGGTTATGAGATCTTCTTGGTCTTCAATTCAAGGAAAAAGCTTTAATCTTTCACATTTCTCTACTTTACGGTGTGGCAAGGCTCATTCAATCTCTGAGTCTACAAGACAATTTCTAATTTCTCCCAATACCAACATTTCCCTTGGCACTCTAGGATTTGGTCATTATGTTCAAGCCCAAAGGAAAATTTACTGCTCTAGAAAATCATCAAAAATGCATTTTATGACCAAACTAATTTAGCCCTTGAGGGTTTTCTCCAAAGCTCAAAATATTTGTTACGTGGCCAATCTATGGAAAACACAACATATCCAGTTTTTTCAAGCATCTACACTTTCTATGTTTAGGAAAAAATTCTCATGTTTTTGAATATACACTGCTCGAATATGGACTTAAAGCTAGAATGGTACAATATCTTTAAGAAGACAAGGTTGAGGACGATGAAGGGAAGACTTCTCCTAAAAGTATGGAAACAATTCATTTATGTGGTTTGGGAAGAAAGAACACTAGGGTTTTCAAAGAAGTGAAGAAATCTGAAAAAAGTTTATTTATCTATTTAGCTAGATGTTTCACCCTAAATTTAAAATCACTTTAATTCCTATAGGTGTTACATAATTTTTTACTTTTGGGTGGGGTTTTATTGTCATTTTGTTTGGTTTATTGTTGGATTGGTATGCAACCTAAATCTATCTTTGTATTCTTATCAATAAAATGGCGGGGGCCAATTCAACCCCTTTAGCTTCTCTAAAAAATGATCACATGAAAGTAGAAAAGAAAACAAACCATTTTGATTCATTCATCTTCAGTTTCATTACATTATCCCACGGGTACAAGGTTTCAACAAAATATTAATCATATTGTATAGTTTCAAGAGTAACATAGGATGATGCATACTTGATTGATTAAAGTTATAACTGTAGATGGTTATATAACCCGTCATTACATAAAAACATATGAAGCTATACTACACATCGAAACTAACTAAAACTGGTATTAAGTTGCCTCATACACATCTTTGGAAAGATTCATTCATCTAAACCATAAATTCTACCGTCGACCTACTCAAATGAGTACTTTCGTTTAGAGAGAAATCAAAAACTTCAGGTCCGAAAAAGACTGG
This sequence comes from Allium cepa, assembly GCA_030765085.1. Taxonomy (NCBI): domain Eukaryota; kingdom Viridiplantae; phylum Streptophyta; class Magnoliopsida; order Asparagales; family Amaryllidaceae; genus Allium; species Allium cepa. Next base: position 557,978,131 of record CM060941.1, on the reverse strand, counting down.
TATGAATAATATTAGTTCACCATAAATGAAACTAGATATATAGTGAACCACATACCGAGCGGAGGCTTTTCCCACACTAGTATCTTACTCAATCAAAATGTCAAACTTAACATTCATTGGATAGGATGAGAAAGGCATAATGCATTGTGCTTTTCTCATCAACTTATAACCACAATGATTAGAAAATAACATAAATGTTGCACCAAAAATTGATACAACACCCCAATATCAATAAATCTGAATCAAACAAATATAAAAATGACGGAAATCAAGAAAAAGAAAAAAAACAATATTTTTATAGTGGTTTGACAAAATCTCTAGTCTATGTTCGCTAAACCTTTTTATTTGATGAGTTCACTCCGAAATACAACAAAGTACAATCGACTTTATAATCTAGTTGATGTCGATTTCTTTTAGAGATTTTAAGAGGAAGAGGTGAAGAACATCTATCCCCTTTTTAGTTGAAGGTCCCTTGCAATTTAAAGACAAATCCTAGCACCAATATCATTATTTCTGGCTTAAACGAGTCTTTTTTTCCAGACACAAAGTTCCAGTACATAGAATAGGTCGTCTTGCATGTTTCCTAAGATGGCCAACTATGTCTGTACCAAAATGATTTTATGTGTCAAAACTTCATTTGTCTTAAAAATCTAGTTCCAAGCCTATAAAGTGGCCAATTCAAGGTCTGATATCATGTCGATACTAACCAAATCATGTCGGTAATGATGTTTTTATTGTCTAGAATTTAGTCAAATTTGGTGTACCCCTTCCTTTTATCATTCTTAATGGTTTCCAAATCATGTCGATAACGATTATGTCGGTACCAACTAAATCATGTCGGTACATTCTATATCATGCCAGCACTAACAAAATCATGCATTTTCGAACCTTAGAAAAACCTTTGATTTCTTCAATCTTGACATCTTCCAAGGTTCTTAACTCATTCCTTCATCATTTTATAGTTTGGTTTCTCCAATCCAAGTCAATTCCAGGACTATGGTGAATTTGCTAGAACACTTATCCCTAAGTATGCTTATGTGAAAATAGTGTGTGCTTTCATCAAGTAACATATATCGATGTTGCCAAATTATCAGTTGTGCACTTTGGCTATCATAGTGAATCATTCATTCCTTCAGATTCACCTACAAATCAGTAGTCATCTAGAACCTAAGTCCTTGCCTAAATGTTAATTATAATTTATAATCATCCCACGTTCTCTTCAGATATAACTATCTTAGATAAATCACTAATCATGTCATGATGCATTATTAATTATAATGGTACGTAACCCATGATTGCAACATTACTTACGAACCATCTAGTATCATGTAGCATCCCATCATAACTATGTCCAACTAAATCATGGCAATGATGGCCATTAATCATTAAATAATCATCATCAATCACATCAAGTTAAAAAGCATTCAAATCTTGAAGTTTGGTCTTTGGTCTCTCCAGATCATATAATCATAAATCCAGATTATGCCCATCCACCCGCTCTCTAATGAGGGACTCAATGTCCAAAGTGAGTCCATATGCTCACCTTCCAATAAGAGGACTTGTTATCCTATACAAATTCATCTGTTTGTTCTCCAAAAAGAGGACTTGCATTTCCTAATACATTGTCCCGTCTCTTTGGTCGGGGAAACTATTATCTGTTTGTCTACCAAACAAAGAGGATAACTACATTCCAATAGAATCCATCAATAACATTAAAATCAAATATTAATCAATATTCATTATCAGATCAATTATATAGTTTAAATCAAAATTCATCAAGCAAAAATCAAGAAATCTAGTTCAATAGCCTTAACTCAGAGTATGACTATAGGACTAATCAAGATTACATACGTGTGTAAGTAGGCCAGTAGGAATCCTTCGTAGTTTATTTAAAGCAAAAACAAAGTGCAAAAAGTAAACTGTATTCCAATCCATTATAATCATGGGATAACTACACCCGATCCAGATCCTCGGCCAGGCATGGTATAACAGCCACAGACGGTGGTTGATCCTGCGTCACCACTATGTTTTATGCTATTGTAATCTTATTCATGATATATTACTGCAAATGTAATCCTTCAATCGGGATAAAAACCACGAAGGTGTCCTTTAGACTAATAGCATCGACAACTACAATTGATGGTTCAACAATCAAGCACTAGAATATATGCATTCGCTACTCGATCGAAGACAAGCAAATCAATGCAATCATAATTGAAACGATAAAAATAAGATGAGTTAATATATGTTCTAAAATCACAAATATCATTCATAAAAAGGGTCTCATTACAAAGTTGAAATCAGGAATTAAGTACATTGTAATATCCATTTTATCTTTTTTAGAGTATGCGGCCGCTTGACTCAAACTAAGAATATTCCAAATCCTTTCCTTGATCAAATCCCATAGATTTCCACACTCATTTGTCTCGTACCCATCTAGCTCATGGAATAGGCAGACATTTCCAGATTTCCTTTCCTAATATATGGGTACTCTTTTAGCAGGTCTTCTATAGTGTATTTGCCTGTGGTATCGAGATAAATTCTATCCAAGGTCTCGGTAAAATTAGTATAAGAGGAAAACCATGACTCCCTCTTTTGTCACTTCAATGCCATGAAGCCTTCATAAGCCTTTCTTTTCCCTTTATCATTTATGTATCCTGCATTGGGTGGTCCTTCATCCTCCACAGCGTCAACTTTACAATTTTCACCTTTTGCATATTTGTAATGCAAGAATTCTCAGCTTGATAGTAAAAATCTGCCAAATCCATCAGAGGATCCCCTTCTAATGTAATCCTTAATATCAATCTTAGTACAACTCTCGAAACCACTGCCATAAGAATAATTGACGGGTCTGTTTTTTGAACCGCAATGGTTGCTATATTAAATCTAGTTAGGTAATCCTTAGATTCCACCTTCCCTATGCTTCACGCTCGGAAGTGTCATCACATTCATTGGTCATTTGACATGACCTCTAAACAATCCTAAACAAACCTCTCCATTAATCAATTCCATGTGTCCGTGGAATCATTTTCTACTTGGTAAAACCATATGGCTACCAAATTAATCAAATATAGCAGGAAGCACCGTCTCATTAATTCTTTTGAAGCCACCAACACTCCCATGTGCTGGATATATCTGATCAAGTGAATTGTTGGATCCATCCTTCCATTATATGGTTCCATGTTTGAAATCTGGTGTACTCCTAACGTATCAGATGTTTAGGGTGAAAGAATTTCTGCTCACAACATCCAAGTTCTGATCTAGAGCCTCACTGCAAAGTACTTGCCTTATCATTTTAGCTAATTGATCATTTGGATTCATCTAAAGCCTCTAACTTTGAACGCCTTCGATTCATATCTTCATCTTGCCCTCTATTCCTATAAGGAATTTCCAGTCCAAATATTTTCATCGCAAGTTCAAATTATGATCATCATCTTTGACTTTAGCATTGCTAGTTCCAAGTATCACTGTTTGCTCAAAATCCAAGTAACCATGCCCCATGTTCCAAAAGATCAATACCATTATATTCTGACTGATCATTGCTGACTTGTTGTTGTCATGGGAGGTTTAATCTAACTTTCACCACTCCATTTTCTTATGCATTTGCCCTTCCTTTCGGCCTTTGGCTCTGATTTCTAGCTTCTTCGAATATCCTTCTTTTGTTCCATTATTCTAAAAAATCTAGCCAGTATTTCCACTTATCATGCTTGCAATCTAATTTGCATCACTACCACCATCCCTTCCATCTCTTCTCTGGTCATGTATATAAAAGACGGGTTTGAAGATGCGGACACCTCTCGGCTTCCTCCATCTCCCCTTGACTTCCCTCAGCAGTGGCCTTCTTTTTTTAGGTTTCTTCATCTTGAATCAGTATCAGATCCAAGTATTTCTCAGTGAAAGCACCAAAAGTGTTATGCCAAAAACTGGTACAAACACCCAAATTCAATAGAATAAATCAAACAAAAATAAAAATTGTGGAAATGAAGAAAAATGGAACAAAACACACAAAAAAGTCAGTGGTTCGGCAAAATCTCCTACCTACGTACGCTTAATCTTTTTATTTGATGAATCCTTATAGGATACAACAGATTACAATCAATTTCTAACTACAAATTAGTATGGTTTTCCTAGAATGTTTAAGGAAATTGGTGAATAAGATTGATTGCCTTTTTACTTGAAAGTTCCTTGTTATTTATAGACAAATCATAGCATTAATCTCGCCACTCCAGGCTTGAATGAATCTTTTTCTCCAAGTTTGAAATTTCAGCATGTAGAACCAATCATCGTGCACGTTTCCCAAGATAACCGATTATGTTAGTATTGATCGACATGATTTGTATGTTGAAACTTCATTTTTGTCATCATAGCACAAGTTTTAAGCTTCGAAATTAGCCAACTTAAGATCTAAAATCATGTCGGTACCAACTAAATTATGTTAGTACCAACATGTTTTTAATGTCTAGAACTTGGTAAAATTTGGTGTACTTTTTCCCCTTAGTAGTCTTGATAGTTTCATGTCGATACCAATCAAAGTAGGTCGGTACCTACTATATTATATCTATATCAAACATGTCGGTACTAACCAAATCATGCGTTTTCAAAACTTAGTCAAATCTTTCATTTTTTCAATCTTGACAACTTCCAAGCTTCTTGAATTATTCCTTGATCATTTCGTAGTCTAGTTTCTATATTCTAAGTTAATTCCAAAATTGTGGTAAATTTGTCGAAAATAACAAACATTATACAAATGGGTTAAATGTGAATAGGCCAATATTCAATAAGGTCTAAAAGTTACACATCACCTATATCTATCCATCATATTAAGTGTTAATGCATCAATATAGTTTTCTTATAGTCACCATTAACCTATTAGCTTTCATAAGCCAACTAAAAACATATCAGGCTGACTCAAGCGAAATCAGATAAACCAACACTTCCATTCCCATAAGGATATGAAGATACCCCTTTGAAAGAAGAAAATGTAATGGTGGGTGTCCACACTTGATTCCTAGATGTGTACACATAAGTTGAGCCTCATGTTGGAAAATCCATATGCATTAGCATTCATGACATAGATAAGTGAGGGGCATAATCAGTTACAGTGCGAGAAGCTACCCCAAAACTAGTCCTACTTAATTTGATTTTCTAGACAAAAATAAGTCATTTATTTTGTTCAGTTTTGGACAGCCTAGTGTGTTACACTCAAAATTCAAAGAACTTATTGATGAGAAAAAGAGTCCTCATATGTTGATCAGAACCTTCATGTATTGATTAGAGTCTTTGTATAAAGCCTTCGTGTATTAAATAGAAGCATCATAACGTATTCCTTAAATTCATTGAGAAATAAGATATTGATGCTATTCTGAAGAAAGGTTTAGAGCCATTGTGAAGTATTAAAGCCATCGTGATGAATCCTTTAAAACTATTATGAAATGAAGTGCTTAAAGCCATTATGAGAAATTTATAGAGCTATTGTGGTACGCAGAAGTCATTATAATGTGTTCGCATAGAGCCATCATGGTGTAAAGCATAAAAAGCTATCGTGGAGCAATATATCAAAGCCTTCATGGATCATTTTCTGGAGTCATAATTAAAAGAAATATAGGAGTCACCGTGAGATGATCCACTGAAGAAATCGTGGGACATTTATTAAAACCATCATGTAATATATAATGAGCCATCGCGGGTCACTCATCAGAGCCATTGTGAGTTAACTTACTGAGATGATTGAAAGATAACACTCCTTAAAGAATCCATGAAATGTTCCCTAAGGCCCTCATGGAATATTCATCAAAGTCATCATGAAATGTTTGTTACAGTCATAATAAAGCATTTTTCGAAGTCATCATGGGTAGAGGTATTGATGTCTTCATAGAATAATCCATGAAATCATCATTGGGAGAAACGTACAAGTTATCATGTGGTAACTACTGAAGTTATAAGTAGGACAGTGCAGGAGATGTCATGGTTAGATCATTGAGGAAGTTATCGTGAGATAAGCAATTATTGAAGGATGAATTAAATGTAAATTAGAGAATAAAAGGGAGAAGCCATCATAAGGAATACTTAAATATGCCCTCGTAAGGCACTTACATGAGCCATCGAGAAGTATGCTTAAATATACCTTTGAGAAGAAATGCTAAAATATGCCATCTTGAGATAGTTTTTAGATCTAAATGAAATAGATTTCAAAACTATTGTAAAGAATTCCTCAAGGCTATTGCAAAGTGTTCTGAAGGCTATCATGAGATAAAAAGCAAAATGATCGGGTCTTTAAGAAATGATTAAATTCATGCCATCATGATATATTTGCAAAGCTTCTTAAATGAGGAAAAATCTCCACCACTCATCCATGCCAGGCAACACATGGAAAAATATAAAGGTTGGAGTTTCCTATAAATGGACATGTACCCCCTAGATGGAGACGATTTTTTTGAATACATCTTCTTCCTCATTTCATGTTTCTTTGTAATAAAATAAAAGGCTTGAACAGAGGTTGTTAATGGTTGATTGGGCTAATTTCATCTTGATTTGATAAACAAGTAACCATAGAAATGATAATTTTCATAGTAACCTTTTTTGCTCTCTTTCTAGCATCACTTGACTAAGAATTCCATCTTACTCAAGTGTCCTCATTCTCTCAGAAATATTGATCTAACCCAAGTTTAGCACTAACATAAAGTGGTACTTTGATTGAGAGTTGAACACAAAGCTTACTTGTGAACTCATCAACGATTATTGTTACGCGGTGGAAAATCATCTAAGAAGGTGAACGTTCATGTTCAAAAGGAAGCAATACATCATGACAAAGTTGAAAACAATGTAACTCCTCAATTTAATATAAAGAATATGGAAAAGGGGAAAACATCCACTTTAAAGGAAACGCCAAGGGAAGAGAATGAACTCCAAGTTTAAAAGGAAGTTTTAGACTATGCGTGAACTTATCAGTCCACAAGAACCAATATCCAAGGCAAATAAATCACTACTTCAACCAAAGACAAATAGGTCAACACACAGGTAGTTCAAATCTAGAACAAGGAAGTGAAAGTATGGAGAATTAAATCAAGTTATCCAAGACAAAAGTGAAATTTCAAAAGAAGTGGTGTCAGATAAGGATTCCAAAGACTAATGGGACGATGCACAATCCGAGAGGGCTTAGAGAAAATAATGCTAAATTCTTTGGATTCCACCAAGATTGTGAAAATAGGTAGAGGAATGAACAAAGAAACAAGATGGAGACGGATTTCCTTTTTATAGTTGAACACAGATGCATTTGCATGGATTCATATCGACTTGGAGGGAGTCGACCCAGCTATAATGTTTCTACACTTAGCATTGATCCTAAATTTGTTCCTGCAAGACAAAAGAAGAGGTTATTTGAAAAAATTCAAACTACGACACTAAAGGAGGAGGTAAAGTGGTTATTGGAAAATGAATTCATTAGAGAAGTACTTTATCCAAAGTGGTTAACAAATCCAGTGTTAGTTAAGAGGTCAAACATAAATGGAGAACATGTGTTGATCATAGAGGCCTAAATAAAGCATGTTCAAAGGATTATTATCCACTTCCTAGAATCGATCAATTAGTCAATGCAACCGATGGTCATAAATTTCTATCTTTTATGGATGCTAATTCGAGATACAACCAAATTCTAATGTTTAATCCAGATAAGGAGCATATAATTTTGTAACGGACTGGGGGATGTATTGCTACAAGGTGATACCATTTGGGTTGAAGAACGTAGAAGCGACATATTAACGGCTTGTGAATAGAATATACAAAGACCAGCTTATGAGAAACATGGAAGTTTGTGTAGGCGACATGTTAGTAATATCCAAAGAGGAAGAAAGACATGTAGAAGATTTAGGGGAAATGTTTGATATATTAAGAAAGTATAAGATGAAGTTGAACCTACAAAAGCTAGCATATTTTCTATTACCAACGGCTCATAAGCTTTGGTCATACTTTCTAGTGCATCCGATAAAGGTTTTGACCAATTACCCATTAAGACATGTCCTTAGTAATCCTAAAGTATCTGGAATATTACTGAAATAAAGAAAAGAGTTAAGTTAAGATGATATTGAGTATTATCCAGGACATTAATTAAAGGACAAGCCTTAGCGTATTTTCTTATGGTATATACGAGATTCATCGAAGAATGATTGAAAAAGGAGAAGAAACTTAAACCAAAATAGCAGCTGCATGTGGATGGGGCATCAAACGAATAAGGTGTCGGAGTGGGTTATGTTGTAGTTACTCTTGACGGACACCATTAATGTTATACCATGAAACTGGTGTTCTCAGCGACCAATAACATAACTGAATATAGGTCTATGATTGTGAAACTAACTCTAGCACAAAAACTCAAAATCTTAAGGATTGAAGTATTTAGAAGTTCACAACTAATGGTAAATCAACTAAATAAAACATTCCAAACTAAAGATTCTCACTTAGCTTAATCAGTCAAAAGAATCCATGAGATGCTTACCCAATTGAAGATTTTTCCATACACCAAATACCAACAGAAAGAAATGCACAAGAAGACTCTTTGGAAAAATTGGCAAATTCAAGAGGGTCACTTGAAGTTAAGATTATTCCTGTCGAGTTCCAACAAAATCTCAACATCGAGGAAGGAAAAGATGAATTAAATAATGGAGTTTTAGTTCTGACTAGATCTAAGACCCAATGACTAACGAGCAACCAAGAGAGTTTCCAAGGAGATGACAATAACAATGGAACCCTCCAAAAGTGTTGTCGTCCATGAAAACTGGTATATAGATAACTGGATCGCACCCTTGGTTAAATATCTTCAGAAGCGGTTATTATCAAAAGAGAAAAAAGGAGCAAGAAATCTTAGGTATCAAGCTCCTCCATATGCCTTTAGTTGATGGAAACTTATATAAGAAGGGGTACTCGATGCCTTATTCGCAGTGTGTTACATCGGCATTTTGAAAAAAATTGATAAAGGAAGCATGTTAGGGGTTTTGTAACGAGCACTATAATGGGATAAAGCTAGTAAAGAAAGGCACGAGGCAAGGATATTATTGGCCACAAATGATGGAAGTGGCCATGAATTATGTGTGAAGTGTGACACACGTCAAAGATTTTCCAGGATACCATAACTTCCTCCTAGAAATTTAACTGCCATTGCTAGCCTTGGCCCTTCGATATATGGGGGATTAAATTAACCGGACCTCTCCTGGTCTAAAAGAGGGAGAAAATTTTGGTTGGTAGCCCTTGACTGCTTTACTAAGTGGCTAGAGGCCAAACCGTTGCCAAGTATGACTACATGGAAGGTCTTGAAGTTCGTCATACAAAACGTAGTCACTAGATTTGGGTTTCCAAATAGAATCATCTCCTACAACAGAACTCAATTCGAAAGTGAAGAATTTATTTGTTTTTATCAAATGAAACAATAGAGAGTTTTTCATCAATAGCACACCAGAAAGATACTAGGGTAGGGGAAGCAACAAATAAGACCATTAAAATACCTTGAATAAGAAATTAGGCAAAACCAAAGAAAATTAGGTAGACAAACTCCCCCTCATCCTCTGGTCCTACCGAAATCCATAAAAATTGACATCGGGCATACCCCAAACTCTTCGAAATATGGGTTTGAGGCAATTTTACCAGTCGAAATTATTGTCCCGTCAAGCTAAAGTATTTCTTATGCTTACGAAAAAAATTAAGAAATAAAGAAAGAATTGCTCGCCTACTTAAAGAATTAAGAAATCATGCTGCATTACGAAAGGCCGAATATCAACAGAAAATCTCCAAATATTATAATTCTAAAGTAAAAGAAAAAGTATTCAAAAAGGGAGATTTAGTTAAGGAGAGTGATAGCAAATACAAAAGATCCCGAGACAGTCCATTGGGACCAAACTGGGAAGGATCATGTAACATCCCATTTTTTAAGGCCCAAAACTAAGCGTCATAGATGCTGCAATCATTTACAGCATTAATATCCGGTGACAAAATGCGGTCATATAATGGTATCCATAATATGAGAAGCACAAGAATATGTAATAATTTTAAACCCAATTTCAAAGCACTTTCACACTTCATTACAACGATAATATTTTATATTCGTTACATAATCCCAAACGTTGCCCAAGTTAGATAAAATATAATTATTACTAATTACTCTAAGAGCGACATATGAAGATGCCCTCTTGGTTGATCAGATTACTAAATAAATAAATACATCTACTATCAATACATTCATATAACAAATGACATAACACAACCGATAAGAGTAATAGACAGAATCCTACATAGCTAGCTTTGCCTCCTGCAACTCTCTGAAAACTTTATTCATCAAAACCTACTTAACTTGTAAACCCTACTCTTGACTTACTCAAATCAGAATTTGTGTACCCAAGAGTTTAAGGGGAAAATATAAACTTTGAGTCCGACAAAAAGCCTGATATGAATAATAATATGCCATAATTTATAGATATTTAGAAAGACCACATTGTTGAGTGGAATGGATTTTCTCTTCACTAATATCAGTTTTAAAATATGTCTTTTGCAAATTAAATTCCTATGACCAAACTAATTAAAACTGACAATATAAACAATAATGTGCGTTCATGCTTCATAGGTAATCATGAATATCTATCAAATCAGAGGACTATCCGTCCTAATGTTCAGTTTTCACAGGGTAACTACCAACCTAGATGGTTGAGTCGGACTAACTAGATATACCAAATTTCCTAATTGACTGTTAGAAGAAAACTTGATGATCTGTCCAAATATAATTATCCTAGTATTTACCTAACCATCAATCAATCTCATAGTTTTGCTAGGCTTACTATAAACTGATAGGTTTTGTAGGTCAACTTATAACCTATCTTATCTTTATATATTCCTTTCTGGTCACAACCTACTTTTAGTCTTACCCTTGATAGAGCCTTACGCACTAGAATTTTGGACTTCTATCAGCTAGGGGCTACTACCCTACATCAGTCCTTTCTGGTTACCTAATCTCTGAGTAAATTCATCCAATCATAATCTATCCAAAAGTATAAGAACAATAATCTTCTTAGTAAAATCCTAGGCCGACTACCCTTTTCTATTTTTTTGAAAATGAAACCATTACAGGTGATTTAACCCTTGAAATCATACTTTAAAACAAGGAAAATATAACCCTTTACTTTATCTCAAAATATTTATAACATGATATATGTTGTTATAAAATTATATTAATGAAACTTGAAACGACTTAGAAGTTATCTCACTTTGAAACCATGGCTATAGAGCCCAAAAACAACATATAACCTCTATATTGATATAACAAAACAAAGATATAGTTGATGAGGGTCTTTGCCCCTCAAAACACGTTAAAAGCTTTTATTGGTAAAACATAAGGGTATAAAATCGAAGTTAACCACTTCGTATAGCATATTACAAAATCTTATAAGATATTTAGCAACATTGATGAGTCTCTACATCAACGCCTTAAAGGAAATTGAGGCACCATTACGGTCGAAGTGATAATAGGTGGCAAACTATCGTTCTTTGTAAATAGTTTACAAAGATTAAAAGCGACGACAGTCCAAGTGATAAAAATCGTATCATTGCCTTTTTGAAAACATGCGGCAAAGGATAAAGTCAAAGTTGATAAAACACGACACTATATAACCGAAGATAAAAGACGCAGCTTCCTAGCCTTTCGGAGTCATTATCAAAATATATGGCATCATTATCACTACTATAGGTTACTCGAAACTAATAGGGTCGGTGATATTATATAAATAGATGGTGTGAAACCATTTAAATAAAATAAGCGGCATCATCCACGTCAAAGCCCATGGCGTTGAGAGTATCCTTGTCGACTTCGACTCCAACCTACTTGAATCTATTCCATATCATCAAGGATGATGTATTCATTAAGGTTAGTGATATATAACATCGGCAACAAGGACTTCGACAACTATGACTTCGACATGGCAATGTTGTAAATAACCAGAAAACTGCTATTTTGCTATGAAAAATAATTTTTTCATCATCTCCTTTTATTTTTCAAAATCCCATTGGATAACAACTTTCTTCATCAAAATCTTTATCCAATATAAAGCAGGTTTATCATTTGTAAAACATTTGCAAACCTTTAATCTTATATTAATTTCTTAATATAATAATTAAGCCCTTCTAGCTTAATAATTTTATAACCCTTTATAAACACTTGGGAAAAATCCCCAAAAATCATAATAAAACTAATTATTATATCTTTTAACAAATAAAATTTCGGGACCAAAACAATATTTAATTATTTCTAATAATTAAAACTCGAAATAATTCATTTTCTTCACTTAGGAAATTCATAATAAATCCTAATTTGCTTGGAAAATTATGGAATTTAAAACCACTTCTAAAATAATGTTTCTAATATCATACCAAAATTTCAAATTATTTGGGCATCATACGATAGGTTTTCTCACTTAAACATATTAACGAATTTCATAAATAAATCCGAATATTCATCAATAAGAATATAATCATATACTCCTTTAAAACATGGCATAATAACATCAAAACCTTTGGATTTATACTTAAATTCGAAAATAAAAATTAAAACATGAGTTGCATAACTATTATTCATCTTGAATGGTTTAAGAAGGTTGAGATTTGTATTTTGATTTGATTTCCCTAAGCTTTGATCTTTCTTCCTATCTTATCTTCTCTTGAATCTCCTAGCTAAGTTCGGCCTATATTATTTTATTTCAGTTTTGGGTGAAGTAAGTGAGGGAGAAAATAAGAGAATAAGTAGTAATTTAGATATGTTCCCGTTTTACCCCTAACATATATTCCTCCTTCTTATCAAGTTTTAAACCATTCTTATTAACTCGTTCATTACGGCACGACCCCTATTAATTTTCAAATCACTGTCTTCTTAACCTTTTACTTATTTTATTTAATTTACCTAATTAAATATTCTAAATAATGTATCAAAATAAGGGGTATTACCGATTCCCCTCCTTAAAGAATTTCGTCCTCGAAATTATAATAAGGTTCACACATCAAACATATGAGCATAGACGTAAAACATATCATCAAAAAAGTCATGATAAGTGTCTTTAATCCTATCCTCTGTCTTCCAACTATAGTCCATTTCGTCGTCACTCCACTGGACTTTTACTAATCCGACTATCTTGTTCCTTAGCTTCTTCTCATCTCTAGCCACAATACACATTGGATTCTAATTATAGTCATGCTCGACTCCACTACTAAATCTTCCAATGTAGTTGGAGTGATGTAGTATCTGGATCTCAAACACACTTTCTTAGATGAGGAATATGGAAAACATTGTAGAGTCCTGCCAAACTATTTGATAACTCTATCCTATAAGCGAGTTTCCTAATTTTTTTTACAATAGGAAATGGTCCGACAAACCTAGGTGCCAATTTCCTCGAATTCCTAAATTTTATTACACCTTTCATCGGTGACACTTTGACGAAAACATGATCTCCCACTAAGAATTCTAAGTCTTTCTGTCTCTTGTTTGCTTAACTTTTCTACCTAGACCAAGCTTCCTTCATTCTAGGTCGAATCAACTCAAACTTTTCTACGGCTTCTCTTGCCATATCTGGACCAAGGACCAATCAGTCTTCGGTCTCTAACCAACATGCTGGTAATTTGCACGGCCTTCCATATGAAGCTTTGAATAGCATCATTCCTAGTCTGATAACTGTTATTATAGAAAAATTCAACTAAGTGCAAATGGTCTTCCCACAGCCCATCATAATCTAGTACACAAGCTCTCAACAAATTTTCAACTACCTTATTGACTCTCTCTGTCTGTCCATCCATCTATGGGTTGTAAGTAGTACGCATCTTGAGCTTGGTATTCAACGCTTCTTGTAGACTCTTCAAGAATTCACTAGTAAATAAAGAATCCCTGTCACTAACTACACTATTAGAAACTCTATGTACTCTAACTATATTATTCATGAATAACATAGCTAAAATAGGTGCTATCCTTGTCAACTTAACGGGTATAAAGTGTGTACTCTTAGTTAGTTTGTCCACTATAACCTAGATACTTCCATTTCCGCTATTCGAGCTTGGCGACCCGTCTATGAAATCCAAAGATATAATTTCATTTCCACAATGGTATGTCTAAAGGCTAAAGCAATCCATTAGGCTTTTGATGTTCGACGCTTGCTTGCTAGCCATTTAGAAACTGTTTTACCGATAAGCCTACATCCCCTTTCATACCCTCTTATAAGAAACTTCTCTTCATATCCTGATATATCTTAGTCCCTTCAAGATGAATAACAAAATTCGGTCGATGACACTCCGTAAGGAATCCCCCTAGGTTTCCACCATCCATAACATAAAACTATCCTTCTTCCTTAACCATTCTCTCTGGTTAAGACTGAAATCCTTTAGATCATCGATCTCGGCTCCACCCTCCAATATTCTTGTTCTTTCAACTAGCAGTGAATCATCTCTTTGCATAGAAGCAATTATGCCAATCTATACTGGTCGAACTTTCAAATAAGATAACATTGTACTGCTCTACTAGAGCTGACAGTTGATCTTAACCTCACAGAACTAATTAATGTTTCAAATCTTTCCGCTCCAATATCATTGCTAACACCGCATTCTGGTGTTTTCTGCTAAGTGCATCTGCAACTTTATTTCCTTTCCTTAAATTCCAAAATCATAAGTAGCTAAAAACTCCAATCATCTCTGTTGTTTCATATTCAACTCCTTCTAAGAGAATATGTACCGTAAAGACTTGTGATCCATGTACAACTCGAATCGTTCTTCCAAAAGGTAATGTCTCCACACTTTCAAAGCAAATATTATGGTAGCCAACTCTAAGTCATGAGTCGGATATCTAACATCGTGCAGTCTGAGCTATCGTAAAGAATAGGCAATCACTTTACCCCCTACTTTAACACGGTTCCTAATATTGTTCCACATGCATCAATATACACCACCAAATCTTGATTTCCATCCAAAATAACTAAAACAGAAGCGTCGGTCAATAAATGTTTCAGCTTTTAGAACACCTCCTCACATTTATCGGTCCGAACATACTTCACGTCCTTCCTGGTGAGCTTAGTCATCGGTGCTGCTATACGATAGAAATCCTTGATGAATCTCCGGTAATAGCCAGCTAATCCAAGAAAATACTTTATCTCATTCACTATATCGGGTCTCTTTAAATTATCTACAAGTTCTATTTTTGCTGGATCCATAGACAACCCTTTTCTAAGACTATATAACCAAGGAACTTCGGTTCTTTCTTCCAAAAATGACACTTCAAAAATTTTGCTTTCCACTGATGCTGCCTTAGTGTCTTAAGCACTATTCTAAGATGAACTTCATGATGTATTTCATCCTTGGAATTTATCAATATGTCGTCTATGAATACCAACATGAATCTATCAATATTCTCTCGGAAGATTCAATATATTAAATCTATGAAGAAAGCAGGCGCCTTAATAAATTCAAATGGCATTACTAACCATCCGTACGAACTATATCTTGTTTAAAATCTCTTAAAGGAATACTGTCCTCCACCATTCTCAATTGATGGAAACCTGTCGCCAAATCCAATTGGGTAAATATTTTGGCTCTACTCAATGGTCAAACAAATCATCGATTCTTGGCAAAGAATATCAGTTCTTTATCGTCTTTTCATTTAATTACGATAATCAATACACATCCTTAACGACCCGTCTAATTTTTCACAAACACCGCGGCTTCTTTCCAAGGCGAATTGCTTGGACTAATAAAACTTTTCCCATTCAAGTCCACCAACTGCAGCTTTAACTCCTACATTTCAGTAGGTTTCATTCTACTAGGAGGTCTACTTATGGGTTCAGCTCTAAGTACATGATCTATTCGAACCTCAATTGCTTATTTCGATGGTAGTCCTGTAATAGGCTTAAAAAAATCTGCAAATTCTCTAACTACGAAAACCCGATTCGACTCGTCTTCCTCCTCCATCGCACCCAACAAAGCATAAACATCAGACTTGGATTCTCTACCAAGTGTACAATTCGGTCACTACTATTAGGGTGTCTTAGTGACATTTTCATATCATGGAAAAATATCATAGCATGATACTTACTTAACCAGTCCATATCCAAAATATTCCCAAAGCCTACGAAATCAAACACGTGCAAACTATAGGCAAATATATATGATTCAAATTCTAATTGGTTACATCTCATCCCTAAAGTTGCATATCCTCCTATCAGTTCATAACCCTTAAGGAAGTAATTAGGTATGAGGGTTCTAGATTAAGCTTATCTACCAAACAATGAGATATAGAAGAATATAATGCACCGGCATCAAACAATACTCTAACAGATATACCATGAATCAAAAGCATACCTCCCTTCACAGCTTTTCCTTTTTCCTAAGCTATTGGCCTCGAGGTAGCAGACTCCAAAGCATATACTTTTCCCTTTTCTACCTTAGCCACTTCTGAACAATGTCATACTTGTCCACGGTTAAAACACTTAATGTTCTTCCTTCGGGTGACTTCCTTTACCTTACCGATTAGGCACTCATGAGCATAATATCCCTTCTTGTCACATTTGTAACACATAACCTCAGACTTCCCTTTTTTGGTAGCTCCACCCTGCTGAGCTCCTTTTCTATGAAAGAACTTACTCGTCTAATTCTGCCCATCTTAATTCTCTACTAGCTTGTTATTACTGAACAAAGCAAGCATCTCTTCATTTCTCAAAGCCATCTGCATGACTACATCACATGGGTCCCCAAGATGTGGTAAATTTTCCCTAGCAAGCTCAGCTCTCAGTCCACGGATGAAATCCTCATTTCTTTTTGTCACTGTATCCACGGTAGCATACCCATATCGGGATAGCCCTTTATAGTCTTTACTCAGAATAGCATAATTGTTGTCAACTAAAACTTCTTGATTAGCTCCTCCAACGTTTCCACCAACTAATCCAACAACAACTCATGCTTGTGTCATGTTAACAAAGAACTAATGCACTGCTCTCATACCAATTGGTGGTGTTCCAACACCTACATTAGTAGTAGTTCATTAACCCAGGTTCCTTCTAGTATTGGGTTTGACATTTCCATTAGTAGCGGTGCTTCCTCCATCGAGATTCACTCTTTCATTTCCTACCTCCATATCTTACTTTTCGTAAATTTGTATGTGAACCTTAGTAAGATATGGAAGAACGGTCTAAGAGAGAGGGAGAATAGAGATAAAGTGTATATATATATATATGAAATACAAGTACATTATTATAGCGTTTTCCCATACCCTAATTTTATTCTCTGGTTCATTTAGATTATGTTTTCCAAAAAAAGTTAAGTTCAAAAATTCTTTTATTTTTACATAAACCTATGCTCTAATATCAAGTTATAACATCTCCCATTTTGAGGCCCAAAACTAAGCGCTACAGATGCGACAGTCATCTATAGTATTAATTTCCAGTGACAAAATGAGATCATGCTAATGTTATCTATAATATCAGAAGCACAAGAATATGAGATAATTTTAAACCTAATTTCAAAGCACTTCCATAATTCATTACAAAGATAATATCCATATTCGTTACATAATACCTAAGTTTAGATAAAATATAATTATTATAAAATACTCCAAGAGCAACATATGAAGATGGCCTCTTGGTTAATCAGAGTTATTAAATAGATATATACATCTACTATCAATACATTCATATAATAACTGGCATAACACAATGGATAATAGTAATATATAGACTCCTACATAGCTAGCTTGCCTCCTACATGTCTTCGGAAGCTTTATCCACCAAAGTCTACTTAACTTATAAACCCTTATTCTCGACCTACTCAAATTAAATTTTGAGCATCTGAGAGTTTATACGGAAACATAAACTTCAAGTCAAAAAAAAATCCCGGTGTCAATATGCAATCTTGGTTTATAGATACTCAGTAAGACCACCCCGCCGACCAGAACAGGTTTTGCCCTTATTAACATCCCTTTCAAAATAGATTTTCTGTGAATCAAATTCTTGCAATCAAATTGGTTAAAATAGACAATATAAATAATAATGTACATGCATGCTACATGGGTAATCATGACTGCCCATCAAATCAGTGGACAATCCATCCCAATGTGTAGTTTTCACAGGGTAACTACCAACCTACATGGACTCGGGCCTACCAGATAAACTAAAATTTCTAACTGACTGTTAGGAAAAAACTGGACTTTCTATCCAAAACATATGTCCTAATATTTACCTGACTATCTGTCAATCTCATAGTTTTTCTAGGCATACTATGAACCTAAAGGTTTTGCTGGCCAACCTATAACCTACCGTATCTTTATGTATTCCTTTATGTGTATAAACTTACTTTTAGTGTCACCCTTGAAAAAGCCCTATGCACTAGAATTTTGGACTTATATCGGCTAAGGGCTAACAAATGAAGTATAGGGCGCTATCCTACACCAGTCCCATCTGGTGTTTTAATCTCCAAGTTAATTCATCCTATCACAATCTATCCAAAAGTGATAAAAAACAATAATCTCTTTAGTAAAAATCCTAGGAAAAATACCCTTTTCTATTTCCTTAAAAACAAAACCTTTGCAATGATTTAACCTTTCAAATCATACTTTAAACAAAGGAAAATATAACCCTTTAGTTTATCTTAAAATACTTATGCCATGATATATGCTTTTATAAAATTATGTTGATGAATCTTGAAACAATTAGAAGTTATCTCACTTTGAAATCATGGGCTATAGAACCCAAAGCAAAATAAAACCCTACTATTGATATAACACGACAAAGGTATAGTGTACGAGGGTCTTCGCTCCTCAAAACATGTTAAAATCTTTTATTGGTAAAACATAAGGGTATAAATTTGAAGTTAACTACTTCGTATAGCGTACTATAAAATCTTAGAAGACACTTGACAACATTGATAAGTCTCGACATCAATAACTTAGAGAAAATAGCGGCATCATTAGAGCCAAAGTTATAATAGGTGGCAACCTAGCCTTGTTCGAAAATTGATTATAATGATTAAAAGCGGCAACCATTTAAAGTAAAATTGATAAAACATGGCATCGTTGCGTTTTTTGAAAACATATGGCAAAGGATAAAGTCGAAGTTTATAAAATGCAGCACTATGTAGAAGATAAAAGATGCGGCTTCCTTGCCTTTTAGAGTCATTATCAAAATATGCATCATCATTATCGCCGCTATATGTTACTTCGAAAGAAATAAAGTAGGGGACATTATAAAAATAGGCGGTGTCAAAACATTTAAGCAAAACAGGCGGCATCATCCACGTTAAAGACCATGGCATCAAGAGTATCCTTACCAACTTCGACTCCGAATCTGCTGAATCCATTACATATCATTTTGGATGATATCCAATGTATTCATTAAGGTTGACAACATATAACATCGACAACAAGGTGTAACGACCGGGGTTTCCAACCCTCGAAAATCGACACTAATACATCCACATGCCACAAATCCAAGTGTGGGAAAGCCCAATTGTCAGGGAAAAAAGGAAATAAAGATAGAACGAAATCTTACACGAATGGAATAGCATATATTATTTCAATATGAAATCTTTACGGTGGAAAATTTTGAATACAATATCAAAGTCTAATCTAGATTCAGTCTGGACAGTTATAAATCTTTATCCTTACAAATACTGAAAATCAAACAAACAAATGCAATAGATGCAGTGGATAATAGAATATGTCCGTACGTAGATGAAGATCTCTAGATCTCCTCTGGAAATTCCAAGCATCTTCAAGTAAACCTGATCGGATCAGGCTGGATAAACCAGCGTGAGATACTCGAAATTTTAAATGCTGATGTAAATCAAAATCATTGAAAAGAAACGTATTTCGTAAGACAACGTCCACACATAAATACAGATGGATTTTTATCTTATGATAACCAAAATACTTTATACTGAAAAATACTTTGATATTATTATTAAAGGCATTCTTTTAAAATCACTTTTCGAGTAATACATCAAAATGAAATACCAATATCTGGACTAAATCTATGGTAATATATGCAGACTAGGTCAACGGAATACACCGAACAGAATATACGACATCAAAGGGATAGCTGAAATGTTGCAAATCATTATAGCTATGTTGAGAATACAATTAAAACCGTAAAGCTCGTATTGGATTTGAAATTTCCAACATGATAGGAAAGTAGTGGTCTTTTCCTTTGATTCACGCATAGCAAACATAGTTTCCACGGTGCCTTAATCGCTTTTCTCAAGTAGGTAACTTAGAACTATATTTGCTAAACTACCAATATACGGTAGCCTTGTCACTTTTCGCAAGCTAGCAACTATATTCAAATAAATGGGCAATAAATGCCTTGAGGATTTAAATTCCACTGGACTCTTTCATACTCATACAATCAATATCCTGAAATATGTCATGCAGACCACATAACTACCCATATCATCTCCCGGATGTGAGGCACGAGAGGCTACGCTCTTCTTTTCATAAAGCCGTACTTTTTTTTTCAAAAACGCAGGCTTTATTATACCATAAAGCACATTTCACTTAGAATGCCACATTGTCATTCCCTAATCATACAACTGATTTCTACAAACGTATAACTCCTGATCTCATACGTCTTAGGAAAGGGTGTTAAGCTAAAAGAATTTTCCTTCTCCACCAACAAGCAGATGATACATTGATAGAATCAATTAATATGATTAGAAATGTAATGTCAGACATTCATCCATACAAGTTCGTTTTAGGACTGAACAAAACCAAAGGAACTCCTTGTACTACCATTAGTACTGAATAGTCCTGGCAATTCAAAGATTTCAAAATACGATAGGACCACTGCTATAATAAATGTCTCTATATTAGGAGTGACCCAGAGAATGTCAACATGCAGTCTTTTTGCTATGAAGATCTTTGGTCTTCAATAATCATCATCTTCAACATGTCTTCACTTTAGAACGAATATATTGGTTCGAAGTGGTTTTCGGATAAGAGTTACCCAAATCCGACCCTGTTCCTTTGAACCAATCATAGATTAAAAAGATGTTAAGTTCATATGTGTCTATCAGTCATCATTCAATTTAATTCATCTTTTTATTCATTCATAAATATCTTTAGATATATATTCATTTAACTATTCCTTTATATTCTTAATAGTATATAGAATCACTAAGCCTCGTTATCAAATCATTTGGTAAATTTAAAGCTTTCTAATCTTGGAATAATTCAAAATCAATTCACCTTTTACTTAGGAAAATATTTCCAAATCTTTTATTAAATCTTAGTCAAAGATTTTTTATTTCCAAAACATAACTTTTAAATACATCAAAAACCATGTTATTTAAGGCATATTTTACTACGAACCTAAAGCAATTAATTCAAGTATAGAAATTAAAATAATTCCAAATCATTTATTTAAGTCTTTAAAAATGTTTCTTAATTCAAAACTCAAAACTTTATTTGAGTTAAAACCATGTTATCTATGATGTTAATCCAAAACTACTAAATGTTGAGTAGAATATATAGAAATCATCTAATTATACTCAATATCAATTCCCGCATTCAGCCAGAACTATGGACAAAATAATGGAGTTTAAATTCCACGAATAGTATGGGTTCCCTCTTCGGGCATTAACACCGAGTACAAGAAGACTATCCCCATAAAATCTAAGTTATGCATATTTGGAAAATTATATCCTTTATACTTTGGAAAATTTTGATCCGACTAAATCAAATTTACTATCCCCTCCATCAGGCCAGTTCAGATAGCCAGGGAGAGCAGGAAACTGGTTTTTCAAACTCAAGCCTATAAACTATCTCTCTAACACTCATAAGGCGGTCAAGTCATTTGATCGGCTGTAAATCATTAGAATTTTAATAATTTCATAAATCCTTTAAAATGCTTTATTAAACATTTGAAAACATTTACAAAATATTTGGAAAAGAACAGCTGCGTTTAAAACTGTATTTCAATAGAAAAGTGTTGTGGAAAAGTGCTGCGAAAAGTGCTTTTTAAGCTATATCGATCAAAACGACTTTCCATCACTTGGATATTATTTTTTATAACTCAAATCACTTTTAAAAGATTTTTAGAATTTATTTCATATTTTTAAACAACTTTAGTATATCATTTTTAAAAATTCCTGTTATGGATTCCGAACTGCAAAATCATGATTTTTCTAAAACTTGTCTTACTCATATCTCAAAATTTACCTATCGAAATCTCCATTTTCTTTCTTCATATGAAAATTATGGATATACTAGTTCAGAAAATTCTTATCTCGAAGAATTCCGAGCTATATTCCATGCTTTACACTTAATTGAATTTTACGCGCGAAATCGTGAACTACTGTTACGCGATGCACCTATTTTTGACTAAATTTCCAATTACCTTTCAAACTTCACCAAAACATTTTCATATGTTTATAAATCATTTTCAGACATTTAAACCAATATTTTCCATATTAGATCTCCTTATCACTTTTAAATCGTTTCATAATATTATATTATTATAATATTCATTTTCCACCTTTTTATATTTTCAAAACCATTAAGAGGCTAAATAAAATCCATACACATATTATATGAATTCATTTTTATTCATTAACCATTTTATTATGATTTTTAATAATTTATCACAACCAAGATATCAACCAAATCAACATCCATATAATCAACCAAGTTATCTAACAAGCATTTAAATTTTATAAATTATAGTTTTATATAATTATTTTCTAAATGAAAGTAAATCAAGTACTCACCGTTTCAAAACAAACTTCCTCCCAACTTTCAATCGAATCAACACTTCACTAATACACTACTCAAATAACTCCACTTCTCCTTAATGCTTTCTAAAATTATTTCGGTGGCATTTCTCTCCACAAGTTTTACTCCAGAGCTCCCCAAATCTCCTATTTGACTCTTAGTGGGCCCGGCCTTCTCTTGGAATGAGGTGATTCCTGGCCAAACATGGACATGGGGTATGGTCATGGGTTATAGAAGGTGTAGGATGGAGTTTGAGCTTGTTTTGAGGAGCTAGCAACATAGTTTGCATATGTATATAATTTTAACATTTCTTTGTCATAACTTTGCTAACTTTTTTTAAGGCTTGGAACCCATTGAAGAGAGGATCTTGGAGCTTAAGAAGAAGGACTACGGTGAATATGACTTTGGCATGGTAATGTCATAAATAAGCAGAAAACTGCTATTTTGCTGTATTAAAAGTAATTCCTTTTCACCAACTCATTTTATTTGTAAAAATTGTATTGGATAACAACTTTTTTTATCAAAATCTTTATTAGAAAACTGATCTGAAGCAGGTTTATCATTTCTAAAACATTCGCAAACCTTTAATCGTATATTAATATCTTAATATAATAATTCGGCCCTTTTAGCCTAATAATTTTATAGCCCTTCATAAAAAATTGGAAAAAATCCCTAAAAATCATTATAAATCCAATTTATTTTATCCTTTAACAAATAAAAATTTTAGAATCAAAAACAATATTTAATTATTTTCAATAATTATAACCCAAAATAACCTATTTTCTCCACTTAGAAAATTCATAATAAATTCTCACTTGCTAGAAAAATTATGAAATTTAAAATCCATTTCTAAAATAATGTTTCTAATATCATATCAAAATTTCAATTCATTTGGACATCATATGATATCTTTTCTCACTTAAACCTATTAATAGATTTATAAATAAATCCAAATATTCATCAACAAGTATATAATCATTCAACCCTTTAAAACATGGCATAATAACATCAAAATACTCAGATTTATACTTAAAACTAAAAATAACAATTAAAACATGAGATGCATAACTAGTATTCACACTTTAATGATTTAAGAAGGTTGAGGTTTATATTTTGATTTGATTCTTCTATGCTTTGATCTTTCTTCCTAGCTTATCTTCTCTTGAATCTCCTAGTTATGGCCAGCCTAAACTATTTTAGTTTCGTTTATAATGAATGAAGTGAGGGAGGAAATAAGATAATAAGGGTTTAGGTTTAGGAATTTAGATCTATTCTCATTTTTCCCTTAGCATATGTTCCTTATTCTTAATAAGTTTTAAACCACTCTTATTAACTCATTCATTAAGGAACGACCCCTATTAATTACCAAATACCAATATCCTTAAATTAAGTATCCTAAATAAAGTTAATCAAGATTAGGGCTGTTATAGACCACTGGTCGTTCACAAGGTCATTCCTCTAGGGACTTATCAGTTAAGTAGACATGATAGAAATGTAATACCAGGGATATGGAATGTCAAGCATTTAAAACCACACTTTACAACACTAGATGAATAAAGTAGACTACTAAAGAAACTGTTCCTAAATGATTGCCCCCGGATTGAAATGCATTATGTTTAACCTAACTTCCAAGTCGGCGAGGTCGGTAAGACTGGTTCAACAGAAGCAAACCTCAAACCTGAAAGAGGATGAAAAACCTTTGGCCCCACTGCAAGGCCTTGCCAAAGCAACCATCCAAAGAGTGATGATAAATTAAGCCATTGATCCTACTATCGGTTATTATTAAGCACCCAGCCTAGGGAGATGGATAAGAAGCCTTTGGTCCCGCCATAAGACCTGGCCAAAGCAACCATGTAGAGAGTGATGGTCAATGGAGTATTTGATCCTATCGCTAGGCCTGGTTAAAGCACCTATCCAAGTAAGACTGATGACAAGGCCTAGTCAAAGTAACTATCCAAAGAGTGATGGTCAATTATTGATCTTGCTGTGGGGCATGGTCAAAGAACCAATCTAAGGGAGATGGATGAGAAGCCTTTGGCTTGCCATAAGGCTTGGCTAATGCAACCATCCAAAGAGTGATGGTCAATTAAGCCTTTGATCCTGCCACTAGGCTTGGTTAAATAACCCATCCAAGGTAGATGGACGAGAATCCTTTGGTCCCACTGTAAGGCCTAGTCAAAGCACCCATCTCAAGATTGATAGTTAACTAAGCTTTTGATCCTGCTGTCGGGCCTGATTAAGGCACCCTTCCAAGGAAGAGGAACAAGAAGCCTTCCTGCCATAAGGCCTAGCCAAAGCAACCATACAAAGAGCGATGGTCAATTAAGCCTTTAATCTTGCCTTTAGGCCAGGTCAAAACACCCATCCAAGGGAGATGGATGAGAAACCTTTAGCCCCACCGCAAGGCCTAGCTAAAGCAACCATCCAAAGAGTGATGGTTAATTAAGCCTTTGATCCCACCATTGGGGCTGGTCGAAGAACCCATCCACGGGAGATGGACGAGAAGCTTTTGGTTCCTCCACAAGGCCTGGCTAATGCTGCCATCTAAAGAGTGATGGTCAATCAAGCCTTTAGTCCTACCATCAGGGCTGGTCAAAGCACTCATCCAAGTGAGACGGTTAATAGAAACCCTGATAACTAAGAAAGATCTATATAACAGACCGTCCAAAGAAGGACGATCAAATGAACTCCTAATTCGATGAACGACCAAATTAAGAATAGATGAGGGACAAAATGCATTCCCTCATAACCACGGGATTTCTACCTTGTGGTAACATCAATTTGTTTTGATAAAACTACTCTCAAGAGGTTTAAATAGTCTTTCCTTACTTTCAATATTTTTTGAAAATCACACTTTAATAAGTATGTATGTGTATACATACATACATACATACATACATACATACATACATACATACATACATATTTGTTCTTTGTGGAAAATGGTTTTGAGATAAAGTTATAAAATCTTTTATATTACTAAGGGCATTTTCAAGTAAGTCTGTGGGAAACTCTTTACCATAAAGAACATTTTCAATGAGAACAATTAATGCGAATAAAAATATTTCAAATGATTATAAAAGTCTATTGTTTTGGGAAACTTTTTATGGAAAGTCACGATGTTAAGGAATAAAGGTTATCAAAGGCAATCAACGATGAAGAATACGACAACAAAGATCAACAACTTGAGAAGGGAAGAAATGACGAAAGAATAGAAGTTTACTTAAGCTAAAGCATAAGAAAACTTATTATGTGGGAAGAGGGTGCAAGTGTTACACTCAAAATTCGAAGAATGGATTGGTAAGTGAATGATCCCTCATATATTGATCAGAACTTCATGTGTTGATTAGAGCCTTTATATAGAGCCTTCTTGTGTTAAATAAAAGCCATAGTAAAGTATTCCTTGAAGTTATTAATAAATAAGATATTGAAGTTATCAGGAAGAAAGGTGTTTGAGACATTGTGAAGTATTGAAACCGTCATGATGAATCCTTTAAAACTATTATGAAGTGAAGTGCTTAAAGTCATCGTAAGAAATTTAAAGAGCTATTGTGGTACGAAGAAATCGTTGTGAGGCGTTCACATAGAGCCATCATGATGTAAAGCATTGAGAGCTATCGTGAAGAAATAGGTCAAAGCCTTCATAGAGACTTCTTGGAGTCATTATGAAAAGAAATATGGGAGTCATCATGAGATGATTCATTGAAGTCATTATAATATGATTCATTGAAGTAATTGTGAGATATTCATTAGAACCATCATGTTATATACATTGACCCATCGCGAGTCATTCATCAAAGTCGTCATAAGTTAACTTACTAGGATGATTGGAAGATAACATTCCTCAAAGAATCTGTGAAATGTTCTTAAAGCTCTC
This sequence comes from Allium cepa, assembly GCA_030765085.1. Classification (NCBI taxonomy): domain Eukaryota; kingdom Viridiplantae; phylum Streptophyta; class Magnoliopsida; order Asparagales; family Amaryllidaceae; genus Allium; species Allium cepa. The sequence continues at coordinate 557,951,501 of CM060941.1, read as the reverse complement.
ATGGAACATTCGTCCAGGTTATTGTGAAATGTTTGTTGAGGCCATAAAGCAGTTTCTTAAGTCATCATGGATGGAGGGATTGATGTCTTCGTGGAATAATCCATGGAATTATCATTAGCAGAAAAACAAAAATTATAATGTGATAACTATCGAAGTTATCAAAGAGAACTATATAAAAGATGTCATAGGTAGATCGTTGGGGAAGTTATAATGAGATAAACAACTATTCAAAGAAAGTCAGAGAATAAAAAGGAAAATACATCATGAGGAATACTTAAATATGCCCTCATAAGGAATACTTACATGTGCCATCGAGAAGAATGCTTAAACATACCTTTGAGAAGAAATGCTATAATGTGTCGTCGTGAGATAATTTTTAGAGCTAAATGAAATAGATTTCAGAATCATCATGAAGAACTTCTCAAGGCTATCATGAAGTGTTCTCAAAGCTAACGTGAGTTAAAAAATAGAATGACCATGTCTTCATGAAATTAGTAAATTCATGCCATCTTGATATATTTGCAAAGCTTCGTGAATGAGGCTAAATCTCCACCACTCATCCATGCCAAATGACACGTGGTAGAAATATAAAGGTAGGAGTTTTCTATAAATATACATGTACCCTCTAGATAGGGGTTAATTTTTTTGGAATGTACCTTCTTCTTCATTTTCATTTTTCTTTGGAATAAAATAAAAATCTTGAACAAAGGATGTTAACGGCCGATTGGGCCAATTTAACTTCATGATTTGATAAACAAGTACCCATACAAATGAGAATTTGCATAAAAACCTTTTCTGCTATCTTTCTAGTTTCACTTGACTAAGAATTCCATCTTACTCAAGTGTCCTTGTTTCCTTGAAAATAAGAATATTGATTTGACCCATGTTTAGTGCTAACGCTAACACAGTTTGATCTTCTCGATTTCCTAGATGCAATTCTACTCGCATGGGGGTTTATCCTGATCGTACCCACAGCTTAAAAAACCCTATATGGTTTATAATTATTAATCCCCAATGTCATAATATTTGGTGATTAAATATAAGTGAGCACATTAAAAATTTACATAGTAAATAACATAATTCATCGGGATATATAATTGAAAATATAAAGCTATCATCAACAATATAAATTGGTTCTCATGATAGCCATTTACATATATGCCATATGTGGAATTATGAATAAACATACAACTTATTTCATATAAATTCAAAGAGAGTTTTTGGCCAAATTCCCCTTATTCCCACCTTTTAAATCTTATTTAATAAATTTCATTCTTTTTAATCTTCTTAACAAGTTATTCAATTCAACAAACCTACCTTTGGTATTAGGAAATAGACTGGCCCAACAATTAATGGTGTGCTATAATATGTAAAAAAGACCTGTTATATATCTGATACGAAGCTTTTCATATTTAATTATCATATATTAAAAGTGATTTATCACATATAGGCTATTACATGTTTAAAGCTAGTGCATATCTATGGCTACTGCATGCTTAAGGTTATCATAGGTACAAAGCTATCTTACATCTATAGCTATCGTAGGTTTATAATTATCATACATCTATAACTATTGTAGATTTAAAGTTATCGCATGTCTCTAAATATCACATGCTAAATGTTATCGCAAGTTTGTTATTTCATGTAAATACCTACGGTTAAACTATTGTATGCCTATGGCTATCGCATGCATAAAGCTATTATAAGTTTAAATAAGTCGCATATCTATTGCTATCGCATGTATAACGTTATAGCATATTTATAGCTATTGCAACTTTAAAACAAGGCAATCAAATCTTTGTAGACACAACTATTGAAGGTCTAAAATAGCTACCAGAGACCTAACTTAGCTATCGAGGGTCTAACATTTCTACCAGATTTCTAGCATAGCCATCAAAGATGTAAAATGCAGTCTAGTAATAATTTTTAAATGATTTATTTCCTCTTAAAGTAATTAGTTTTCATAGAGTCTTCTCATACGTTAAATTTTCAATTGTTAACGCTTAACTTTTTAGATTCGTTTTTCAAAAAAAATTAGGTAAGATTTCTCCAAAACTTAAAATATTATTCAGTGCCTCAATTAATTAATTAAACACCATTTTTCCAAATTTCCCCTTCATCAAATAATTAATATCGATTCGAAATTATAAGGGAAAGTCCCAAAAAATATCACATTTTCCCTCATCTATCAAGCAATTTCATGAATAAATAATCATTTTCATGTTTTAAATAATTAAAACCAAAATTAAACTCTTTCTCAACTTAGAAAAATTATAGAAAATTCAAATTACTTCATAAATTATGAAGTTCAAAATTCATTTCCAAAACGACATATTAAAATTTCAAGTCATTCAGATATCATTAACAATGGTTTTAAATTTGCAAATCCTCTTTTATCTTCATATCCTTACATATAATATCCACAAAATCATCTAATGAATATATTCCAAACAAATCCATGTTTTTTCATCATAAACATTGCCAAACAACTTAGGTTCAAGTAAATTTTGGATCTAGAACTTCCAAACATAGGAATGATAATATTATCCATCTTGATTAATGTATGTATATAGGGATTTGCCCTAAGCTTCCTTTTCCTATTTTTACCTTTCTTTGGTTGGAGAAAATTTAATGGAGGTTCATTTTCGTACTTTGTTATGAATTACGAATGAGATAATGGGGGGAGAGAGAAGAGTTAGGGGATTATTAATGTGCATTATACTTCCTATATTCTCCCTTAACTTAATTAAACCATTTAATTTCTTTCTTCACATAAATTGTCATTATCCTATTATTAATTAAAATTCAAAATTTATTATTATGGATAATCTGTATATTCTTTCCATGTACCTCACATTATTATTTAGTTGTTATTTAACTGCTAATTATATAAATTTCCATAACAATGGGCAATAAAAGGGGTGTTACATAATATTTGAGATCACACAAACAAAAAACTAATATAATATGCAATATTATGAAGAAATAAAAAATGAGAAGCAAGAAACAATGTTTTATAGTGCTTCAGCTATGCCTAGATCCATTTATAAGATGTTTTTTCATATATATATATAAGATTCAGTAGAGTGTTATAATGGTAGCACTTCCCACTAGATATAAAATAGCAGAATGCAAAAATCCTTTTTCATTTCATGGGACCCATATTTATAACTGTAGTGAATTATTATTGGGTTATTATTCTTTGCTAACTCGCTCAAAAAATATCATGGATAAGGTCCAAGAGCATGGGAAGAAAACATATCAAAATTGACTAATCTACGGATCGGCACAAATCCATAGATTGGTACCGAAACATTAAGTTAACCGTATAGCCTCCAATCTTTTAGTATATTTCTTACCGCTCTAATACTACTAAAAAATAGGTAATTCACCTATTTGAATATACAGATGCTGCATCAACGCCAAAAATAGGGCATCGGCTCGGTATTGGTATATCGTAGGAAAAGAATTGCCAATCATATTACTAACACCTTATTGATGATTGTATGTTGGCGTCAATGCGTCTATAACAACCCGCACCTTAATCGGCTTGAATTTCAATTAAATCAAAACGTAATCCATTGGGGTACGGACCGTTGGTTTTGGTTACCTATAACAAATGCAACATCCTGAAATTTTATCGTTTTGATTTGAATATTTAATTTATTTTAAATATAAAAATAATTGGATTTTTAAAATTTAAAAACGTATATTCAAATATATGGATTATTTAAATATTTGAATTGTGAATTAAATATTAATTAAATGGATTTGTTAGCCTTTTATAGCTCCTTTTAATTAATAAATAATAATACTGAATTCATTTTGGTATATTTATTTACAACATAAAATAGCCTGAGTAAATAAAAAATAAAAAAATTGTTAATAACACGACTTGCTTTTTAATTACTTATTTTTATCTTTTTACTTGATTTTTTCGCAATTTTTAGTTTGGAAAATAATTAAATTTTCGTTTGATGTATTTTACGGCAAACGATGGTATTTTTGCAATTTCACGGAATAAAATTATATGTGTATTTTATTATTGATTTGTGATCATGTCACATTTTGGTGCACGATCATATTTATTATTTCTATCGTTCGCGATTTGTACGTGCAACAACCTACCCTAGAGCATGCCTAAATTTCAATCTAGAAAAGACTCATCCAAACCTAGATCTACTCTAAGGTAAGTTGTCGGTAGAACTAAGAAAATAACAGCATAGAGCTACAACAAAACTTTCAAAACTCACAGCGGATGGAACAAAATAAAATACCAAAGTGTGCCCATTTATTTCAAAATCATAAATATATAAAAACACAATCTACCATCAAATTGTTTCATAAATCTATTATAACAATAGTCTAGATACATGGATACACATAAAAGCAAGTGAAAATGATAAATATCACCATAATAAAACTACCTTCGTCTCTAGCATCATCTTCGCCATCAACGTCCTTTAACCTATGTTATAATGAGGAGGCAGTTAGAACAACAAGTGTCTGATGAATAAAAACCTCGTGTCTTGCCTTTTCAGTGCTAGGGTAGTATATTTCATAATAAGAATATGTCTACGAACTTAAAAACGTTAAAATCTTTTGATACTTCTTCTTAAGGAAAGAAGCGGTCTCTCCATAACCCAAATTCCATGTTATAATTAACTAGCGATGCAAGAGATAGTACCCAAGCCACTTAATACCATTTATTGGAGAATAGGCAAACTCTGGTCGTTTAATACCTTAACAAAGGCATACCCCATCAATTAATACCTATTGCCAAGGCATGCTCCTCAATGGTACTATCCAGCTGGCATCATATGAAAAATCAAGTTACTTAATACTTCTTTATTTGGAAAGGTGAACACTCAATCAGTCACTTAATACCTTTTGTAGAAGCGAAACCCTATAGAGATACCACTGAACGTGCCCTCTAGGCTATTTAATTCTTCATTTGGGGAGAAGAGGCGGGCCCTCAAACAACCATTTAATACCTTAAGACCTTGAAGTAGGCCCCTCGTACTATGGCTCAGTCTCATAATGATGTTTCACATTAATCTGACTATTCGTAGTAATTGGTTGCCAGATTAGCTGCTCAGATTTCCCCCATATGATTTGGGACTAACCTTATGTCGTTATGAATATTTATCATAAGGATATCCCACATCAATAGGACGTGTACATAACTGCTGGTGGCCTCAAAATGTAGGGCAGACATATTTCATGTAACTCTATTGACCTCGCATCCTTATGATCTAAGCATAAATTAAATGCACTCCATATATGTAATAACACTCATCTCATTGTTTCATAAATAAGGACTTATAAGGAATCTGCCTTATTATGCCTTAGAGTAATAATTAGGCTATATAAGAGTTTCCTCTTATTTTCATCTAACAATCAATTACATTCCTAACGGGGGAAACAAATGAAAATAAATACCTAATTAATAATTCTATATATGAAATAATTGTACATTAATTACGCTAATAGAGATAAATAAATATTCACGCTTAATAAATTCTAAATGTATGGATTTTACGCCCTAAATTAGCGTTAAATGTCAATTCCCTAACCAAATACTACAACAAATGATTTCTCCCAAATTTCAAAGATTTCAACATACCAAAATAAGGGATTCTAATATCCAAAACAGCAATAAGAGGCTTATAAACAAAATACAAACTCAATTTATTACACCAATTCAATGGAATATCCTAAACAATTGGAATTGCAACCTAAACTTCATATTCTATTCAACTCCTCTTTTACAAAGAAATAGATAGGAAGGAAATTTGTGTGAAATAAGATGTGTAAACTATGAATAAAATCTATAATCTGAACCCCTTATTTCATTAAAGAATCACAAACTGAACCGTAGAAGAAGGAGAAGTGGAATAGACTATGAAATTATCAAAAATTGCATTAAAAAATTCCATCAAATTAATGTAAATAATTGATAATGTAACGAACCTAGATTTTAATTTAATTTAAATTGATAATTAAATGAATTTTTGAAAAAAAAATTTATAAAATTAATTATAAAGGGCAGCGAGTTTCCCCGATTCAAATAGAAATTATATTAAGTCGTATGAATTTGAAAATTTGTATATATGAGAATATATATGTATGTATTGTATTTTAAATAAATTATTAAATAAATGATTTTTGAAAAATAAATAATATACTTTAGACACAAGTATAGAAATAAATAAATAAATTGATTTAAAAATTTATAAATGATGATAATTTGAGTTATATAAAATATATGTGTACAAAGAGAAATATAAAACAATAATTTTTAAAGTAAAATTTATGATAAATATTTAAACTAAAAATAGAAGTAAAAAAGAGATAAGGATAAAACATAAAGTACATAAACAAAGCAAAGAACTGTACATGAAGTAAAATAAGTGAACATATCTATGAAGCTACAGTACAAAGTAAATAAATTAAACAAAACCAAGTATAATGAACAAAACAAAGTGTGAAAGCTTGTATAGTCTGCTAATAGTATTTTCATATTATGTACAAGCTGAAGGGAACAATAAGTACTAAGGCATGCAATGCCATTACCTTTAGTACACAAAATTTTATTTTCCCAGTCAAAACAAATACATGCAAGTGTAGGCAAGCATGGGAACGAAGTACTGATACATTTAATGCTTGAATCTTTAGCATGCCATAATGTGTTTTCAGCCACCCTATTAATAAAAATAAAAATGAATGAACCTGTTGTACTAACTACAGCCTGCATACTTCTCTTTATATACATCAATCCTCATTTTAGTTCATTTCAAAGCTGTAATAAGTATCAAGCATGCAAAGAGTTCAACTTCAATAGCAAAGCAAAATTCTAAATTTACAGTTCCAGGAAAATAAAAGAAAAGCCTGTAGTGTTCTTTGTTAACTAAGGTGAGTAACTCAACCCAGTTTTCTATGTTTATTGAAATGCCTGTGAGTAACTTATTCTTTTTAGATACCTTTAAAATATAAAACAGTTGCTTATATATATATATAGGTATATCTATGAGCAACTTCATGTTTATCTAAAACCAGTTTTCTTTTTCCATTGCCTATGAATCTGTGAGCAAACTCCCCTATAGCTCTTGATATTTTTTAATTAATGCTTAAAGTATTGTTTAGAAATGATGGGTGTTTTTTTTTCTTGCTTGTCTGTGTGAGTAACTTTTGAATAAATAAATAAAAAAAATCTTAAGTCCCTGAATTAGTTGCTTATGTAGATCTAGAAAATGTGTATATATGTGATTGTGAAAATCTATGTATGCCTGTAACTTTTGAAACTCTGTTCCTGTTGTTTTTTTTTTAGACAGATGAGCAAACAAACCTTCATCACTTGATCTAGTAACTACTTGAACTTAGGATGTAAACAAATGTTGTTTGTTTGTTTTTAAGCTAGGTGTTAAAAATTTATTAAAGTTGAAACAACATGTAATTGTCTCTGGCAATCAAGAAAGATGAATACAACTTTAAATAAGTTTAAAAACAAATTTCTTAATTTAAGAATCCAGGCATATAAATTGAATCTATTTACTTAAACATGATTTTTAAAACAAAAATCAAAATTTTTAGATGTAGGGTGGTTGAGCAGTTTGAGTTTGCCTGATTTTCTTTGTTTTGGGAATTGCTGGCGATCCACTGGTTGTTGATGGTCGAAATTTGGTCTAGTGATAGAGGAACAAATGGGGGTTCGAGGAAAAATATTGGGATGGGGTTCAGATGATCATGGAAACGGCGGTGATGGTTTTCATTCTGTAAACCTAGTTTTAATTAGGCTGTATATTTCATTCACCACGTCTTCTCTTGTCGTTCGAGTGTTATGGGCTGTTGGGTAGTGGTAGAGGCTGAGGCGACAAAGTGATGGCCGGAGTATGGGATTTTCTGGTGGCCGGAGTCGCGTGGACGAGTCGTTGACAGGTATGGGATGGAAGTGGCTTTCGTGTTCCAGGTTTAGACTTTTATCTCGATTTCGTTTTCGAGATGATGAGGAGATTGAGTGGTCGGGAAAGTGACTAGTGGAGGATCGGCGACTTGACTCGATGATCTGCAAACGACCGGAGTTGATGTCGGCGACGTGCACGTGCACGAGCACGTTGCTTTGGAACCTGGAGTTGTTTTGCCTGGGTAGTTGCAAGGGGTACGTGAGTTTTTTTTGCTCTCGGGTATTACTCGAGTTATCTCGTGATTTACTCGAGATTTTGAAGGGGTGGACTCGAAGACAGTGATGGAGAGCCTCGGGTAGATGGTATGTTATATAGTTAAAACCTGTAGATTTTAAACAATTTAAACTGGATTTTAGAATGTAAAATAAACCTTTAAACAAAGTTTAGAAAAAAATAATAGCTTGGATTCAAATAGAGTTGAATCCCAGTTTTTGAATAAACGAAGTTTTTTTTTTATTATAACAACTTTAAAGAGGTTTAAATAGTAGGAATTTAAGAGTAAAGTTTTGAATAAAAATAGAGATTCAAACTAAACTTTAAAATCTGAGTTCGAATATAAATTTGAACCTTAGTTTGAAATAAAAGAAGTTTAAATTTAAATTGTTTTAAACTTTGTTAAGATAATTTGTATTCATTTTAAATCTTAAGTTTTAAATGAAGTCTAAAAGTAAAAATTTGAAGTAAATTGTTTAAATAGCTTATTAATGAAAATTTGATCATTAATAAGAAAAATGTTTTATTCTTGAGTAAATGAAGATTAATAATTTAATCATTAAGTTAATTAAAATGAATAATTAACTAATTGAATTAATTAATATTTTGATCAATAGTTAATGAGGGTCATTAACTAAAGATTTTATTGTAAATTAATGTGATTAAATTTTAATATTTAATTAGATTAATTAATTAAGATAATCGTTTGTAAATTGGTTAAGTGTAATTACTTGATGAAAATAATTAAGGATTAATTATTTATTGCAATTAATTTTGATAATATGATTAATTTTAATTAATTAATTTAGTTAATTAATTTAAGAAATCATTTGATAGATTGATAAGTGTTTGATAAATTAATTTAAATCAAATGATTTGTATAATAAATCAGGATTTGAAAATTTATTCATAAGTAGATAATTAAATTTAAAATAAATTAAATTTCTTGGGATAAAAAAAATTAATTACTCCTGCTTATAAATGACTATTGAATACTGGACCTTACCTATAAATGATTATATTGTATGAGGTGCCTTGAATTGTTTGCCCTAACTGATCTGTGATATTTTGTTCTGTAACTGTGTCGTGTATGATTTATTCATTTATTTACATTTGCATATTATCTGTGAATTTGTGGATGGACTATAAGCGTTATGGTTTATATCGCTTATCAACTATATTTCTGTGTTTGATCTGAAGTGATTGAATGATATTGCACTATTGTGTTAAAACCCTGGACCACACCATACACACATAATTATGGATTTCACGAGGAAATCAATTAAGTCACAGATTTTTGAAATAGTTTAAAATTTGAATTTTTAAATTCAAATGTTTTGGAAATGGAATTGGAATAGAAGTGAAAAGCTTTTGAAATGGAATTTCAAAGATGGAAATTTATTTTGAATAACTGGATTAAGTGTTGGAATTTAAATACTTTAATTCAAATTACAGAATTCAATATTGATATTATACTAGTCATTATGAGTTAAATCATTTCTTAAGTATTATTTTTTTGGAATTTGAATTTAACCCATGGATTTCAACTCGTATAAATGAATCAGATTTCCAAAATGATAACTGTTGTTTTCAAATGATAAACACTTTTAGATAAGAACTGAGATTCCAGTTAATTAGGGGAATTTCAAGATTGAATAGAGAAATGATTTTCCTAAGTTATGAATGAATTCTTTTTGAAAGCTATGAATTAAATCTGTTTATTTTAACAGATTTAAATTGATGATTTGTTTAAATCAAATTGAAATGAAATTGTTTTGAAGGCTATAAGTTAAATCTTTGATTTAAAGATTTAACGAGTTAATCAAATTGAAATGAAATTGTTTTGAAGGCTATAAGTTAAATCTTTGATTTAAAGATTTAACGAGTTAATCGAATTGAAATGAAAATTGGTTTGGAAAATCTGTGAATGAATCTTTTGTTTAAAAGATTAAAATGTGAAAATTGTTTAAAACCGTTAAAGGTTGTGAAAATGAATCTTTTTGTTTAAAGATTGAAAATGGTAATTTATTAAAACCATTTGAAAGAAAGTTTTGAATTATTAAGTTGTGACTTAATTGAAATCCCATATCCATATGTTTTAAATGTTTTCGCTCACTATTCGGTTTAGCCGGGAAAGGACCTTTGTGTCGTATAACCCATTCTGAATATGTGATTTGACGTTATGGATAGCATTTGAAGACCGGTGATGAAGACCGGGTATTTGCGAAAGCGATAGGATGACCTATCGATTGTTTCTGCACCGAGTCGCGTCGGTATAGAAACTCCCTATGTGATGGGAAGTCCGAACGTGATTAGTGAATATCCGGATTGCAAGGACTTCTTTGTAAGTGCCTTCGGTTCTGTTCGAGCCCGGAACAGACTTGTATGGATAATATGTCTGACATTACAAGTTGAGATATAAAGCCGATTTCTTTCAAATATATTTCTGTTGGTGGCGGAGAATTTATTCTCTTAGCTTAACACCCTTCTCTGAGACGTACGAGCTCAGAGGTTATATAGTTGAAGTTATCAGCGATATATTCCCAATTTGGTAATGTGACATACTGAGTGTTGCTGTGAAATGATCATTGTGTTGATTATTTATGATAGGATCATTTATTTGATCGTCTATCTTTGTGATCATTTCTATGATCATTTGTTGACCCAAAGCATGGCTTTTGTATAAAGTATGTTTTTGTGGACGTGACTTCGTCGAGCCTCACACCTCGGGAATGGTCAAAACAGGAAAGATGAGGCAAGGTTATGAGGGGTAGCGCCCTTTAGGATATGTGCATTTCCTTCTGGAAAAGGGTGGTATCATGGTATGGAGCCCAGATACTTACTCATGTTGAAACACTTTATTATTATGATTGTGTGAATTGATTAGAGAGCTCTCGGATAAAGGTCCCAAAGGACCGGGGGATGGCATATTCGGTCAGTTGTTACTCAGTTAGGGGTAACCCGGCCTTGTGTTGGTAGAGATCCGGTTTGGTTCTCGGGGATGTCCATCCAGAGGCATTCTCATGTGGCAATGGGAAGTTCCTTGGCCTGATCATTCGTTGGAAATCCAAAGAAACAATACGAACCTTGTACGGTTTTAGTTGTATAACCTGCCATGGAATGTGGCGGTAACCTGCTATTGAACATGGTAGCTATAGTAGGCATAAGTGCGGAATGTCTATGCTGGCTAAGATTTATATTCTACTTTCGAAATGAAATTTTCTTACACTATGCACTAGTAATAATATCAAATGTTTCCTTTTAATGCGTATCAAGCATCTTTGACTATCATAAGGAGAAATCTCCTCCGATTCTGCGTTTGCATTGTGTGTGTGTGCGGGAGGCCTTATGGTAGTCTCATTTTTAAAAAGCATTGCGAATTGACTTTGAAAATCTTATGTTGAATGTTTTAAAAAATAAATTATTTTTGTTGCTCACACCAGTCCCACGACTGATCCGGAGTTTATTGTTTCTTTTCTAAACTCTGGGTGCTCATTATTTTCTACACGAGCAGTCTAGAGTTGGGTTTTTCAGATAGTTAGATATAATGGATTATCTGGAGTTAGTTCAGTCTTTGGATCGGACCAGTCTTGCCTAGCTTGGTGCATTGTTATGGGGAGTTCGAGCTATTGCTGGATTGATTCTTGGAAATGGAGTTGCAGTTCTTCCTTGAAGACTATCTCAGAGTTATTTTGTTCCGCTGCTAGATGTTGTCATCTATTTTCTTTTCCGCTGCTATTTTATTGTATCATATCTCTGATGTATATTGATATCTATTGGATCATCTGTTGTATCAGATATTGTATCAAAGCTGTATATCAATGTATTATTCTTTTATTCCGCTGTGTTGTTTACTTAATGATTGTTATAAGCTCCGGCGAATCGGATTTGAACGGTCGAATCTATGGCATTCGAATACGATTTGAAGTATGGATGTCGATTTTCGAGCGGGCAAATTCCGTCTCGTTACAGATAATCTAAACATAAAATTGACATTTCAAAATAAAGGGAATTTTAAAGGATATTATCTATCACATTATCGTAACTCCAAAATCCCTAAGGCATATTCAAATCCATAGAGATACACCAAACAATTATTGATAAAGAAATACTAAGGTTTCCACTCACAGAACAGCGTTAATTTCACTTTTCTTGGATTTGCACGTATTTCAATCTCCTCTAGAATCTCTCTTTTGATATATACATAATATGGATGTATATATTTTTATTAGATTCAAAACAATTGGAGAAAGAACAAAAGAAGAATAGATTGGAGGAAGAAGAAGAAATAATTAGAAAAGGGATTGAATTCTTAACTGAATTCTCTGTTGAGTTTCTAAATCTAATTTAAAGAGGTAACAATGGTATGGTTTTATTGTATTCCCTAAATATTATGAATAAAAAGTGGAGATGGTTGGGTTCTATTTATAAGGGTTGAAATGCAACAAAATAGTAGGATCAATTTGGAAAAGAAATAGACAAATCTGGAGCATTAGACAATGCAAAACCCTAGCCGCCGCCACCAAGAGACGGTTGACCTCGTAAACTCGACAGGTCGACCACTATGGTTGACTGATTGACCCATATGTGTCGACCACTCTGCCTTATTTTGGGAAATAATGATTTATTTCCATTGAGTTTTGATTTTAATTAATTTCTTACCCTATTTATTCTTAATGTTAATTGTTAATCAAAACATTTGCTTAGCCCGTAAGTAATTTGGAAATTTAAACCCTAAAGTTAAATTTTCATTCGAATTTGAATTCAAACTAAATTAATTTAAATATGAAAACTTCAAACACTCATATTCACTTCGTTTGAGCTCCGTTTTCAGCATATTATATACGGAAAAAAAATAGAATTTTGCCACAAACACAAGGGAATAACTTCCATGGTCAAATTCTACCTTTTATAAAATTACCATATTATACCTTACTATATTTAATTAAATTTTATTTCATTTGATTATGGTTTATTTTACGGGATGTTACATTCTCTTCCTACTTAAAAAGATTTCAGACCAAAATCTTTCAAGGGACGAACAACGTAATACGCAATAACATCCATGTTATACAACCAAGTTATCTACACAACCATCTAGTCAACCAATAGTGCAATATGATTATGTACTACAGACATGATAAAATGAGCTCAATCTTTGCGTGAAGGTGTAATCTTGTTATGCAAGTATGTACGCAAACACCCTAAACATGCATAAAATTTCTACACGAGTGCAAAGTGATTGTGAAAAAATGTAACAACCATCTTCTACCATCCAATCTAGCAACCACAATGAAACCAAAATCCTAAAATTTAGAGAGAGAATTACCAGTGAAAAGCTCCGGGCGAGTGTTATTCATCTTCTCCTCGGTCTCCCATGTGTTTTCCACTGGATTGTCCCTCAATTGTACTCGAACCGGTCAAATTATTTTGTTGTGGAGTCTCCTAGTTCCATGCTCTACAATGCATGAGTTGGCACGAGGCACTGTCCGCTTCATTTGAAAATCTCCAAACAGATCAGGCTCTACACTAATAGCGCATGAAGGCATTTTCTAAGATAAGAAATGTGGAAAACATTATGGACTCCTGCCATTTTTTCAGGAAGCTCCACACTATATGCAAATTTTCCTATCCTTTTTAAAATTCTGAATGGCCTAACAAACCTAGATGTCAAATTTTCAGACTTGCCAAATCTAACAACCTTCCTAAGGGGGAAGATTCTAACAAACACCATATCTCCAACCTCAAACTCAAGCTCTTTCCTTCTTTTATCTGCATAAGATTTTTAATGGTCATGTGCTGCCTTCATCCTTTGCGTGATCAACTCTACTTTTTTCATGGTATCATGAATCAGATTAGATCTAAGTAATACTTTGTCGGTATTTTCCCACCAACAACTAGGTGATTTGTATGGCTACATATATAATGCTTCAAAAGGGGCCATACCAATCGTTATTTGATGGTTATTATTATATGCAAACTCAACCAAAGGTAAATGCTACTCCCAATGTCCTTCGAAGTCCAAGACATAATCTCTCAACAAGTACTCCAAAATCCTATTCTCCCTCTTTGTTTATCCATCAGTCTGTAGGTGATATGCAGTGCTAAGATTCAAAAAAGTTCCCAAAGTTGTCTGTAAGCTCCTCTAATAATCAGTAGTGAACAAGGGGGCAGTGAACAAGAGGTACATATCACTGACTATGCTTATACGAATTCCATGCAAATGAACTACCTCCTTGATTTCAATCTATGCAAGAGAGGCAGCAGTCCTATTTCTCATAATTGGAACAAAATGAGCACTCTTGGTGAGTCTATCGTAACCTAAATAGCCTCATTGCCCTTCTGACTTCTAGGTAATCCTTCTACAAAATCCATTGAAATATTTTCTCATTTCCAAGTTGAAATTTCCAAAAGTAATAATAATCCACCAGGCTTCCCTTGCTCGGCTTTTACTCTCTGACATATCAAACACTTAGCAACAAACTCAACTACGTTCCTCTTCACTCCATTCCAAAGGAAGAACCTCTCCATGTCTTTATACATCTTATTTCCTTCGGGATGGATGGTCATGCTGGAGTGTTGACATTCTATAATCACTTCTCTCAACAAATAATTAATTATTGGAACACAAAAATGTCCATCTCTGCTCAAGCATCCCTTCTCAGCAACTAAATACCTCCTAGCATGGGGAAAATTCTCTAGTTTCATCAATTTCTCCAAAATCTCTACTAACTTCTCATCCTTCACTTGCACATGCTTTATACGATCTACCAAGGCTGGTCTGATCTCCATAACTAGTACAAAACCTTGGATGGATTCTATTGGCATTTGGAAGTTAAAATTTGAGAGAAACTCCAATTGTATTCATTCATATATATCACCTAGGGTAGTATGCCTCCGACTAAGGGCATCGACGACTACGTTCCCTTTTCCAGTCGTATATTAAATATGAAAGTCAAACGATGTCATATACTCTATCCATTTTTGTGGTCTAAGATTCAAATATTTTTGGGAAAATAGGAATTTGAGTGATTTATGATCAATGAATAAATCAACCTTTCTCCCAAGAGATAATTTCTCCACATCTTTAAGGCAAAGAAAATAGCTTCCAATTCTAAATCAAGCACTGTTTACCTCTTATCATGATCTTATAGATGCCTACTATCATGAGCAACTACTTTTCCTTTTTATATTAAAACTTCTTCTAGTCCTATGTCACAACTATTTGTAAAAACCGTGAATGGTTTGGTTCCATCGGGAATAGTGAGCATAGGTGCACTAGTTAATGACTTCTTAAGCTTCTCAAGCGCCACAGTGCACATTAATTACAAACAAAAAATAGGTTCTTCTTAGGGGGCTGCTATTCTTGCGAAGTTCTTGATGAACTTTCCATAGTAGCCTGCCAATCTCAAAAATCTTCTAATCTCTGATGCACTCTTAGGGGTCTTCCATCCTTGGACAGCATCCACTTTGGCGGGATTTATATCCAATCCTTGCTCCGAAACAATATGCCCAAGAAATCTAACTTCATTCTTCCAAAAGTGACATTTATAAAATTTGGCCTTGAGTTGGTTCCTCCTCAATTTCTCTAATACCTCCATAAGGTGGTCCTTATGCTTCTCCTTGCCTTTGGATAAAACCAAGATATCATCAACAAACAACACGATGAATTTATTGATTTACCCCCTAATTACTCTACTCATAAATCTATAAAGTATGTTAGGGCATTCATCGATCCAAAAGGCATTACTTCCCATTCATAGAGCCCATCTAGTGTGCGAAATGCGGTCTTCGCCTTGCTCTCCTATTCTAGCCTTAACTGTTGGAATCCTATTGCTAGGTCTAATTAAGAAAAGGCCCAAGCTCTTACAAGTTGGTTGAACAAGACGTCAATCCTAGGTAAGGAGTACTTATTCTTTCTTGTCAACTTGTTCAATTCTCTATAATCGATGCAAAGTCTCAAAGAACCATCTTCCTTATCGGCAAAAACAACAGAGGCTCCCTATTCAGAAGTACTCCTATGGATGAATCCTTTTTCAATAGATCTGAGATTTTCTTATCCAATTCCCTTTTTTTCTCAGGGAGCCATATGCCACAAAGGTAGGGTGATGGCCTTGCATCCTTCTCCAAATCGATTTGGAACTCGATCTCCTTATGGGGTGGGAGACCTTAGATCTCCTCGAAGAAATCAATAAATTCCCAAACTATGGGTATAGGGGACTGTTCTCCAATAATAGATTGACTTAGTGTGTATAAATGGCTTAACTCAAATAAATCTTTAGGTCTACAAAGAACTTCTAGATCATGACCTCTACTACTCCTTAGTTGTACAATCCTCTTATCACAATCAAGAATGGCTTCATAAAATGACAAAAAATCCATATCCAAGATAAGTCCATACCCTTCAAATTTAAAACGTATGCATTGTATATGAAATCAACGTTGCATATGTCTAAATTAGGTCTTTGCAAATAAGAGAAAGATGGGTCAAACCCCTAATTGGATTGGAAACCACTATTAGGCTGTTGACCACCTGGGTTCGAAGGTTTAAGAAATTTACTACATTTCTAGATATGAAGGAATGCGATGCCTATGAATCAAATAGGATAGGAATAGTAACCCCAAAAATAAGAGTTATACCTTCTAGAGCTGCTTTCCCTTTATCTCTTGGTGGTTTACTAGCAATAGAGACAGTTTCAATAGTAAAGGCTTGTCCACTTGATCCTTCCTTGTCCATCTTGGGACACTAATTCTTGTAATTCCCTTCCTCATGGCATATAAAGCACTTCCCGTTAAAGGCTTCCTTCATCAGACTCACCCTCCAATCTTTAGTTGCATGACCCTTCTTATGGCATCTCTGATACACCTTGTCATCCTTTTTAAACTTCCACTTTTTCTTCTTATTGGGCCAAAACTTTCCTTCTTGGACCCTCCTTGCTTTTGGGTTGGTACAGTCTTCTTGTCCACTTCCTTGTCTTCAGTATTAGTCACGTGTAGCATTGTCATTTCCACCAACATCTCATACGTGGCCCCAATAGGCACTTGGCTCAATAATATTTCTCTTAACATGGAATTTAGGTCCTTTACAATCTTCATGTCCTTTTTCATAGGTGTTTCTATTGGGCTCATCTCAAATTTAGCCAATTTAATAAACTAAGCTATATATTCCTTGAGAGTAAAACATCCTTGTCTCAACTGAATGAACCTTTCCATTCGTAAGCTAACCTCTTCTCTGGACATGAATATCATCTCAAATTGTCCTTGAATTCATCCAAGAGAATATCAATCTAAAGCTTGCTCCTTGAGGTTCCAAGCTGCTATTCTCCTTCTTAGCTGATCGTTCTAACCAAGCTACCTAAATATCTCTCGCAGTTACTAATCCAAGCTTTAGCTTCCAAATATCCTTCAGTTCCAAAGTACATATCCCTCCCATATTGAGAAAGTCCTTGCATAACATAGGAAAGTCGACAGGATAAGGTGCTGCATCAGTGGATGGGGTAGCATGTGCCACCAGTATAGCTGAAGGAATATGAATATGCTCAATAGTCCTAAGATATTGTCTAAACCATTCAAGAATTCCATGAATGGGTGGTCTTCCACGAGTAGGGTTCCATTGTTCTGAAGAAGATTGATTATCAGCTATATCAACTATCTGTAGGTTAAATTTTTAGTGATAATTTCCTAATATAGTATTTATATACTGAAAGAAAAGAGTTGCCTAGTGTATATTCGTATGTTCAAAAAATAGGATATATGCATATATACACATAAATAGTAAGAATTTTGAAAATTCTTTTTGAAAAACCTTTTCAAAATAACAAATACGCTCTCATATGTATAGTTTTTCACTGTTGATCAGGTAACTTAGGCTCGGATACTAAATGTAACAACCACCCCTGAACATGCCTAAATTTCGGCCAAAAAGTGCCATCGAATCTTATATCCATTCTAAGGTAAGCTATTAGTAGATCTAAGAAAATAAAAATATAGAGCCATAACTAAACTTTCATAAATCAAAGCAGATGGAACAAAATATAATAACAAAGTGTAACCACCTATTTCAAAATCATAAATATGTCAAAATATAAAGTGCCATCAAATCATATTATATATCTAATACAACAATAGTACATATACATGGGTACATATAAAAGAAGTGAAAATGATAAATACATCCACAACCGAACCACCTCATTCTCTAAGCGTCATCTTCGTCATCAACTTCCTTTAATATGTGTTGTAATAAGGAGGGAGTCGGAACAACAAGTGTTTGGTGAATCAAAACCTCAAGTCTTTCCTTTTTAGTACTTGGGCAGTATATTTCAAAATAAGAATATGTCTACAAACACAAAACCACTAAAATCATTTATTGCTTCTTTCTAAGGAAAGAAGCAGATCTCCGAAATCCTATAAACCAAATCTCATGTTATAATCAACTATTGATGCAAGAGATAGTGCCTAAGCCACTTAATACCATTTATTGAAGAAAAGGAAGATTCGAGTCATTTAATAATTTGATAAACCCCATCATTTAATAGTTATTCCTAAGGCATGCTCCTCAATGGAACTATCTAACCGGCATCATATGGAATCTTAAGTCACTTAATACTTCTTTATTTGGAAAGGCGAACTCTCAATCAGTCACTAAATAGCTTATCCAGAAGCGGATCCTTATAGAGATACCACCTAACGTCTCCCCTAGGCCATTTAGTACTTCATTCGAGAGAAGAAGTAGACCCTCAAACAACCACTTAATACCTCAAGATCTGAGCAAGCCCTTCGTACTATGGAATATACTTATAAGACGTCTCATATTATTTTGACTATTCATAGAAATTGATAGCCAGATTAGCTGGGCAGATTTCCCCTACAGAATTTGGAACTAACCTCGCATTATAAATATTTACCATAAGGATATTTCACATCAATAAGAAGTGTACACAACTACTGGTAGCCTCAAAGTGAAGGCAAACTTATGCCATGTAACTCTATTGACCTTGCATCCTTATGACTTAGCCATAAATTAAGTACTCTCCATTCATATACCGATACTCATCTCACCGTTTCATAAATAAGGCCTTCTAAGGAATCTTCCTTATCATGCCTTAGAATAATAATTAGGCTATATAAGAGTTTCCTCTTATTTTGGCCTAACAATTAACTACATTCCTAATGAAGTAAATAAATGAAAATAAATGACAATAAATACCTGATTAACTATGCCATATGTGTAGTAATTATACGTTAATTCACTAATAGAGATAAATAAATATTTACATCTAATAAATTCTAAAAGCATGGATTTTACACCTTAACTAGCATTAAATGTCAATTACCTAAGAAAATACTATTACAAGTCCTTTTTCTTCAAATTTCCAAGATTTTAGAATATAAAAATAAGAGATCCGAATATCCAAAACAATGAATAAATATTCATAACCAAAAATGCAATAACATACCTGTAAATATAAAAAGAAACTACATTTATGACACCAGTTCAATGGAATATCCTAAATAATAGGAATTGCAATCTAAACTCCATATTCTATCAAACTCCTCTTTTGCAAAGAAATAGATAAGAAGGAAATTTATTTGGAATAAATGGTTTATTGGGGATGTATCTATATATATGTATATATCTGCTGTTTGTTGTTCTGTGTTGTGATGTACATTTTAGTTGTCGTAGTTTTTTCTGATAGATCCGTTCGCCACCTATAGTTTTGTATTAAGCATTTATTAGGTATATCAACCCACTTGAGATAAAAAATAATTAAAGGATTAATTGATGTATTTAATAGTTGTTTAAGAAAAAGCTATAGATGGTCGCTCCTAACCAGCCATATTCTCTGCATCAACAGACAGTATTACCCAAAAATACTCTTTGTTAATGTGGGTCTCGGGGTGGGGCATCACAGATTGCGTACCAACTTGTGACTCCCCACCTCGAGACTCACATTAACAAAGAGTATTTTTGGGTAATATTGTCTGCTGATGCGGAGAATAGGGCTGGTTAGAAGCAACTATCTATAGCTTTGTCTTAAACATCTATTAAATACATTGATTAATGCTCTAAATTTTTTTCTATCTCAAATGGGTCGACATATCTAATAAATTCTTAATAAAAAACTATAGGTGGCTAATGGATCTATCAGAACATAAAACAACTCAAAAACGATTTGCTGTAAGCAAAATTTCACTTCAACATGCGATTTTTGGTATTTCACATTTTAACTTAAAAAAATCTACAAAAATTATTTTCTTTCATAGAAAAATATGAAAAACCATTTTAAACTCAAATTTATAAGCAAAATATGGTTTTAATTTGGAGAAATGCAATAATTTTGATAATTATTGCCAAATGTTTCTTTTATATATTTTTAAAAGAGGCATTTGATTTATACAAAACTTCATCTTTCAAACAAAAAAAATCGATGAATTCCAGTAAGAAATGAAAGAGATATGTTGTCTCCAAACATGGACTCAGGCCATATTTGTAGCAACTCAGAAAACGATATTTGTCCAGGCAAAAATCTAGGTTTAGATTGATTTTACAGCAAAGTTTTTAGGTATCAATTGAAAGAGTTTTGCCATGAAATTCTGCACACTTATACTACACATGAACTATCAATAGAAGAAAACCTGGCAGCATTTCATTACAGGAATTGAGAGAAAAAGACGTGCAAAACAAACACCCCGACTCAGTTTCATAGAAAACTAAAACATCAAAAAAAATGCTATTATCAATTAGTTTTGGCAATTTGAAGCTTTTGCTTCAGTTGGCATTATATGAGCAGTAACTCACCTTGCTTTTGAAGTGCAAAAATCGGATTTTGAGCTGAAAGATTGGAGCTTTGAGCTAATTTGGCCTTCAAGAACCTGTAAGAGGAAGAAACAAATGCATGCAAAGAAGAAAATCCAATTTTAACAGACAATCACTTCTTAAAAATTTAGATTTGATGAAATACTAAGAATGGTGAAAATCATTTCGATTCATTACAGAGAATAAATATATTTTATAGCTTAAAAATAATTTAGAAAGATATAATATCACTAGCATGAGTACATAATCTTAAAGAGATAAATAAACATCCACAAAACGCTAAATATAGCAAGCCTCATATCATCGGCATATCCCAAATCATCAAAAATGGGTTAGGGAAAATCATAACTCCTAAAAAGAAGAAATCCAAAATCCACCATATCGGAAAAATCAAAAACATTTCCAAAGAAATAACCATCTCAAAATATGCCATAAAGGCGATACATATATCTCCAAATAGGAGAATATAATCCCAAATTATCGCCAAAAGGCAAATCTCAAATAATGCCGGTGTAGGCAACTCAAATCTCAAAGATAGAACTCTAAAGAGTTCAAATTCCTATAAGGTAATCGCCATATATATATGTGTAATATAGCTATCACTGTAGATGTATGGAATGTGTTGAAAGAGAGGAATTTTCGTATGTTTTAGAACAAACAAAGAAATCATTTTGAGGTCAGCATACTAGCCGAAAGTGACATGCGCTTGGTGCAAAGAACAATAAAAAACTGGACATATACCTCGCTAGGATGAGATGTAGCTCAAAATGAAGAAGCGGATCAGCATTGTTTAACGGCAGATATCCCAAGTACCAGTTATTTAGCTCAGTTGCTCCAACCGTCATGAATTCAACTAAAATAAAGAAGGAGTAGATGCTTCGGTGTATTTCTGGAAAGTGTGAGTGAAATGTAATTCGATTGTCAATTTTACTTTGTATGACTGTTCGGGCCAAAATTTGTGTTTAACGCTCTGGGTTGAAATGCCTTAATAAAGCTCTTACCATTTCCAAAGAAAAAACATATCAAACGGCTCGAATGGCTAATCATGAAAAAGGCAATACACTTGGGAAATCACAATAATCAATGAAATCATCTCAAAAATTTGCACATACCATAAATCTTCATCTTTCAAACAAAAAAGAATCGATGAATTCCAGTAATAAATGAAAGAGATACGATGTCTCAAACATGGACTCAGACCATGTTTGCAGCAACTCAGAAAACAATATGTTACAGGCAAAAATCTGGGTTTGTATTGATTTTGCAGCAAAGTTTTCAAGTATCAAACAAAAGAGTTTTGCTATGAAATTTTGTACACTTATACTAAAACACAAGAACTATCAAAAATGTCATTGAAGAATCATAAATTGAACCAAAGAAGAAGGCAAAGTGGAATAAAATACGAAATGATCAAAAATTGCAAAAACAAAATAAATTCCATCAAATTAATGTAAATAATTAAGAATCTCAACATAGAATTGACATTTCGAAATAAAAAGGTATTTTAGTGGATTTTATCTATCATATTATCGCAATCCCATAATCTCTAAGGCACATTCAAGTCCATAGAGAGACACCAAACAATTACTAGAAAAGAAATATTAAGATTTCCACTCATAGAATAGCCTTATCTTCGCTTTCTTTATATTTGCACTCCTTTCAATCTCCTTTAGAATCTTTCTCTTTTGATTTATACACAGTAGGGAAAATGTAAATGTTTTTATGAGATTTAGAACAATTAGAGAAAGAACAAAAGAAGAATAAATTGGAGGAAAAGAAAGAAATAATTAGAAAAGGATTAAATTCTTAACTGAATTCTCTGGTGTTCTAAAATAATTTGGAAAGATATAAATGGTAGAGTTTCGTTGTATTCCTTAAAATAACATGAATAAAAAGTAGAGAGGGTAGGGTTCTATTTATAGGGGTCGAAACGTAAGAGAACTAGATCAAATTTGAAGAGAAACAGATAAATCTGGAACATTAAACAACGAACAACTATAGCCGCCGCCATCAAGAGATAGTCGACCGCCTAAGCTCGAATGGTCGAACACTGCAGTCGGTTGACCCATGTAGGTCGACTGCACTACCTTATTTTGGGCATTAATGATTCGTTTCCGTTACGTTTTGATTATAATTAATTTCTTACCCTATTTATTCTTAACATTAAATGTTGATTAAAGCGTTTACTTATTCTCTAAGCTAATTTTTAAATTTAAACCATAAATCTAAATTCTTATTTGAATTTGAATTCAAGCTAAATTAATTTAAATCTGAAAACTTCAAACACTCATATCTTCTTCATTTGAAGCTCCATTTTCAGTATATTATGTATGTAAACAAACCAAAATTTCGCCACAGATGCAACGTAATAACTTCATTGGTCAAACTTCAATTTTTTTTTAAAATTTCCATATTCTACCTTATTATATTTAATTAAAACTTACTTCATTTATTTATGGTTCATTTTACGGGGTGTCGTAGTACGCGAACAGAATATTGTGTAGCGGAATACCGCAAAACCTTCTTTTCAAAACTTTTCAAACCAAATCAAGAGTCAAAATTTTCAAAATAACTTTATGGTAATGTTATTTGTGGCTTGAGAATTTGGGTTCACTTGGATTTTTTTAACTTGTTTTGAAGTAATAAATTGATTTTTTTTATAAATTAGATAGATTCATATTTCTTTCTTTCTCTCTTTTTTCATTCTATATTTCTTGCAAACCAAATCGTGGTCTCCTTCTTATAAAATCAAAACAAAATTTATTACTGAATGAAAGCCAAGCTTCTTCATCTTTAAGCATTGTCACCACCATCACTCCATCCCAAACCTGTGTTATAATAAGGAGGGAGTCGAAACAACAAGCGTCTGATGAATAAAAACCTCGAGTCTTACATTTGCAATACTTGGGCTGTGACGACCCAAAATTTTGAGCAATATCAATTTAATAATCTTTGATAATAATTTAATTGATTTGATCACTTTTATATTATAATTGACAAGTAAAAATTATTTTAAAGATTAATAATAATAATTTGTTAATATCTATCAACATTTTTTTCTTAACAATATGAATTGGCAAATTTAATTCTTTTGAAAACTAATGATTTGGGAATATTTATTTTAGCTATTTTAAAATTGGTAAGATTTATTTTTCAAAAGCTAGTCAAAATATTTTCTATTTATGATATATATATATATATATATCTTGTAAATAGGAAGTTTTTAATATAATAAAAGCTTTATATTTAAACTGTAATATATATGAATATATATATATATATATATATATATATATATATATATATTATGATTTGGTTTGTGTTTTAAAATTCAATATAATAATTTTCAAATATAATGTTAAAATGTATTTCCATTCAAATATGTATATATTAGAAATGGGAAAGTTATTTGAATTTAATAAGTGTTTTCAAACTTTAATGTAGTTTGGAAATTTTTAATTTGACTTAATACTTTTGAAAATGATATTTAAGATTTAAGTTAAAGGTTCAATTGTTTTCAATATTCTTCCATCTTAATTTTAACATAAGATAAATTGTTTTAAACTTTATATAAGGAGTTAAATTAAATTTCTCAAATTTATAAACATATGATTTGATCAAAATATAAGTTTCTTGAATTCATGTGAATATTTATTAAAAGATAAATATACACATTTTATAATTATATGAATATTACATAAATACATGTATATAGCTTAAATGGATGATTTAAAAGAAAATAACATTTTAAAACATTTAATAAACATCGAGAAAATAACTTTTGTAAATAAGAATTAAACATAATAACACTTGTTAACTTTTTAATGCATATTAAAAACACTTGTAAGCATATAAGCTTAGGTGTAAGGAAATTAAAGCATCCAAGGGACAAATGTCAAATTCTTTTAATAATTAAATTTAAAAATTAAATTGCAAGGAAAAGAGGATTTTTATTTTCAGCAAATGTTTTTCTTCATTTTGAATCAAAACAAAGATAAAAAATCAAAAGAAATAAAATCTGAAAAAAAACTGTAAAATCTGAAATTGGAAGAAGAAGTTAAATCTGAAAACAAAAAGGGAGATAAGCTGGATATTCACAATCAGAGGCAAGAAGCAACAAGATGTAAACTTCAACAATTAAAATGCTCAGCTGCAAGATTAAAATTCAACATGCACTTCAGATTCATCAAGCAAACAATTCAGTAATTAGCAAGCAAATGAATTTAAAAGCCTGGGAAGCAAAATATACAGTTCTGTCTTCTGTTTCTTTTCAAAGGTGAGTAAATGCAAATTTAAAAACAGTTTTAAATCTTAAATTCAATTTTGTTCTTGTGCATGAAACAATGATGATTTGTTTGGATTTCTGAAATTAAGCAGATGCATGTTGGAATTTTGTATATAGATTACCTGTAAAAAAAATATCACTGTGTTATAACATAGTTTTCAAATTTCATAATAAAATACAATAATTAAATTTTTGATTTGAATTGGCCTATGAATTGTAAACAGTAGTTGCTTAGAATCATGCCATCTTCCTTCTAAAAATAATTACAAGATTTTATAATGTATATTTAGTTCAAATTTTGAAAATTTACAGTAGAAATTAAATTGGGTTAAAATTGGATGATCTCAATTTCTAATTTTGATATCATAATTGGATTGCAAATAAGGAATCATGATTTTAGATGCAGGAATAACGAATTTTAGGTCCGTAATTTGTGGGAATTTGGGTTTTGTCCTAAATAGGGGTTTTCGGCCATTGCCGTTGATCGGCGTGGAGTTTGGGGTTGAGATTGTGGGTGAAACTTGCTTGGGTGTTGGAGATGAGGGGAAAAATACCCTTGAATTTTTATAATGGTTGTGTCGAGGGGAATTAGACCATCTAGGGTTTTGTATGGGTTTTTGACTGGCATTGCTGTAACGACCCGTATTTTACGTGTCGATAAATCGTGGAATTTACAGGTCGTTAGTGTTGTTTATGTTGTCTCTAGCCTGAGTCGTATGGAGAGTAACTCGTGTGTTGAAGGGTTGAGTCGTGACCGACTCATAGGTTGGAACGAGTTATGGAGTTAACTCGTGACCGAGTCATAGAGTTGCCGACTTAGTGTCTTAGGTCGTGTGAGCGAGTTAGGGAAGCCAGCGACTCAGGAGTAGACGACTTAGAGTGTGACCGAGTCATGGGAGAATCTGACCGACCCATGGGATAAGTCGTGACCGACTTATAGAAGCAGCGACCTAAAGGTTAGACGACTTAGTGTTGGACCGACCTAAGAAGTGACCGACTCATGGGTTAGTGACTTAAGGGGTTAAGGCTTAGGTCGTGGGGTCTTGAGTTGGTAGGGGCTTGGGTCGGCAGGGTGTTATCTCGTTAGGTCGTTGAGTCGGCTAGGAGTTAGGTCGCTAGGGAAGATAGGTCGGCAGGGTTTTTAGGTCGCGTGAGTTAGGACTGAACATACTAAGTTGGTAGCGACTTAGTGATGAGTCATAGGTCGTTAATGTTATAAGTCGTTAGGTCGGCCTTGGGCTTAAGTCGTTAGATTGTTAGGTCATTAGGTTGCACTGTTGAGATGAGTTGTGAGTCGTTGGGTCTTGCATGCGCTTGTGTTTTAGGTCGTGGGTCGGGGTAGTTGAGTCGCGCATTGGGTTGGACATGCGCGTACTAGGTCGCAGGATGGCATGGGTCGGCAGCGACCTATGTTAGGTCGGAGATTTCTTAGGTCGGCGACGACCTAAAACTGAGCCTACGAGTTACGACCTAAGGAGTTTTCAGCCTATAAATAGAGGGGTTTGGCTCACTTTTTGGCACCGGTTTTTGAAACGACGAAGTGCTGCCATTTTGGGAACTCGACTTCAACATTTCTTCATCTTCTTTTCTCCATTCCAATCTAGTTTTAACATCCATCCAAGATCGAAGATCGAGATCAAAGATTCAAGTACCAAAGTTGAAGATCTTCATCCAACGAAGTTAGATTTCATCGTTTTAAGCGAGATTTCGCCGGATCAAGCCTTGATCTTCGCTGTCCAGATCTGAAGTGTTTAGCTTTTGAGGTGTTTAGGTGATTTGGTGAGTGGTAGTTATCTCTCACGCGGACCCAAAGGAGTATATTGGATTGGTGGTTTGTTGGAGTGTTGTAGATAGTGATTTTGTGCATTTTCCTTAGATCCAAGTGTAGATTCATTGTTTGTGAAGATGTTTACTTATGCATGTTCATTTATCAAGTATTAGAGACAAAACCCATGTTTTATATTTGATAGATCTATGCTAAAAACCTATGATTCATGCATGATAGACTTATGCTCATTTATTTACGAAATTGCCATTATAGTTGATATTGCTCATTAGATCTTGTTTAAATGATTGACTGTTTGATTGTATGATTGATTTGATTGTTTCCAAGTTAGCTAGTAGTTGATTTGGAACAAGATGATTGAAGATGATTCGAAAGCTAAGTGGAAAGGCTCTTGAATGGTGAAAGCTGCTTATGGCATATGAAGCGGATGTTGAAGCTCATATGTATGGATTGGATGATGTTGAGATGGGACATTGCCATGATGCGAGGAGGCAAACCATGATGTTGGGTTGGGACGGGTTATGATGACGTTCCAAGCACGGGCTACGACGACGTGCAAAGTTATGTTGATAACTCGGTAATGCAATCCGGGTAGGTGATAATGGTTAGCTTGAGAGGCGCTTGAGCTAGTATGGAAATAGTCGTCGAGGAGGATGACTAGGAGGCTAAGATCTTATCGTTGTTGAAGGTTCTAGCATGCTCAAAGCAAGAGTACGTTGGAACGGGCTGCGACGACGTTCCAAGCACGGGCTGCGACGACGTGCTAGTACTCTGGGTAGTTGCGAAAATTCCTAGGCACGGGCTGCGACGACGTGCGGAGTTATGTCTAGAACCGGGGTTACCATTAGCCCTTGACAGGTGGTCATTCAATTAACGGTGAAATCATGGCAATGATAACAGTGATAGCCAGAGTCATGGATGTTTGGTTGTATTATCATTCGGTCTCAAGAGCGGTATTTTCTGGGTGCTTATCTGATCTTGGTTTAGGCCTTGGGGGTTTGTATTTGGAAAGCATCGCCCTTGACTCGAGTGATTATTGCTTTACTTTAATTATCTGCTATATTATGCTTGCTTTTCCTTAGTGTGTGTCTGGGGGCTATCACTGTAGAAAGAGGTGGAGTGGGACGGTTTGGTTCCTATTCCTTTTATTCCTTATGCTCTTTTGGTATGTTTGATAGTTGATTTACTACTCACTAAGACTTTGTCTGACTCAAGGTTTTATGTCTCCTCTTATTACCTTGGGCTGTTCATCCATGTTGGGATGGGCAGACTAGGTAGCAGGTGACAGGTGCTGTTCTTGGAGATCTACGCTGATGATGACGAAGACGAGCAGGAGGCTTTGCATATTAGTTTTCTTACTATTTGTACTGGGTGTTCCGCTGCTTGTATATATTCTGAGTGCTATGTAGTGAGGCTTTGATGTATGGATTTGCCTGGATGATTGTATCAAACTACCGTGATGCTTATATGATGATTTCCTGTTATGAAGCTTCAATATATATATATATATATTTCTCTATTGTATTTTATCCATGCGCTGTGAGTTATGCGATAGAGTTTCTACGATGCTTATTTTACCCTGACTACTGTCCATGGCTACCTGGCACGCCCTTCAGCGCTCTTTTCTCTTGTTTTGGTGCGGGAGTCATGGGCGGTCGTCACATTTGGTATCAGAGCATTGGTTAATCGATTTTAGCCAACGCTCGCTGACGTAACTACGTATGAGAGACGTAATTGTATTTTGATGGATGATTACTATATATAATATAGTAGCCTAGAAGGATTTGAACTCCTTATGCAGTTGTTTCTTAAGGTGTTCTAATCATTCTTATTACAGATATTAAGGATGAGTCGAAGAGGGAGACCAGCTGCAAGGGAAAGCCGTGCTGATGAAGGAGCTGTTGATTATGGAACTATGTTCGAAGCGATGATGACTTCGATCATGAGAAGGATACCAGCTTCAGGATCATCAGTGGATGTGGGAGTTCAAGTTCAAGCTCCAAGACCGGTGGATTTTGCTAAGCTTTGCAAGGATTATACTTCTCTTGGAGGAAAAGCTTTCTTGGGGACAGAGTCGACTATTGAAGTGCAGAGATGGATTGATGCTTGCCGAAGGATCTTTGGTGACTTAGGGATTGAGGATGCAACTAAGAGGAAGCTTGCATCGAGACAGCTTCAAGGGAGAGCTGCTGATTGGTGGAATTCTATCACCATAGATACTCCAGAAGAAGAGATTACTTGGGAGCAATTCCAAGTTAGATTTGAAGCCAAGTTCATCTCTACGGCTCAGAAGTCTGTTTTGTTTAAGAGGTTTGTAGAGCTCAAGCAGGGTGGGAGGCCTGTTCTTGAGTATATTTCTGAGTTTGAAGCTTTGTCTAAGTATGCCAGATCATACATTGATTCTCCCTATCAGAAGAATGAGAAGTTTGTGACTGGTCTGGATGCTTATCTTGGGAGGCAGTTAGTGGATCATTTGGACGATCCGTTTGAGAAGCTTGTGGAGAAAGCTCTCAGGCACGAAAGTTTGTTTCCTAAGGAAAGTTCTGTTGTTGCTGTAACCAGGGAAGGATCCAAACCACAGCAGAGTGGCAATAGGAAGAGGAAGCAGCAGCAGCAGAAGGGTAGGGATGGCCAGAAGAAACCGAAAGGTGAGGTGACTTGCTATAATTGCCAGCAGAAGGGCCATCTCTCCAAGGATTGTAGGAATCCAAAGGCGCCGGCGAAATGCCACAACTGTGATAAACCAGGGCATTTCAGGAAGGACTGTCCAGAACCGAGGAAGGACAGGTAGATTGTGCAAGCTTATGCTTTGGGAGCTGTGTCGTCATCTTCAAAAGCTCCTACTGCTGAAGAGAAGGGGAAGAGTGTGGTGGTTCAAGGTACTCTTTCTATTTGTGGTGTTCCAGTTAGAGTGTTGTTTGATACTGGAGCGTCGCATTCTTTTGTTTGTAATGATTTGGTAGACCGGTTAGGTTTGAGACCAGATATTGTTGATAGACCATTGGTTGTGACTAATCCAGTTGGGGGTTCGTCATGTTTGTGTATGATATGCCGTGGTCTAGTTGTGTCGAGTCATGATTGCTCGTTTGTTTGTGATTGCTTTGTTCTGAACTTTGCGGGGTTCGGAATTATTTTGGGTATGGACTGGCTTAGGAAATATGCGGCAAGGATTGATTGTGAGAGGCTTGAGGTGACAGTCGGGAATGTGGAAGGGCGAAAGGTTGTGATACGATGTAAGCATGAGGAAGACGTCTTCATGAGCTTCATGTATTCGCTGGTTGTTCCACGGGATGGACTGTCATTGGTGCCTATTGTGAATGGATTTGAGGATGTCTTTGACGAAGTCAAAGGGTTGCCGCCGCATAGGGAGATCGAGTTTCGTATCGATCTAGTTGAGGGAGCCAGACCTGTTGTGATGCCACTTAGGCGGATGGCGCCTAGGGAGCAGCTAGAGTTGAGGGTGCAGGTTGATGACCTTTTGCAGAAAGGATTCATTCGGAGAAGTGTGTCCGAATGGGGCGCACCAGTTGTGTTCGCAACTAAAGCGGATGGATCGTTGAGGTTGTGTGTTGCTTACCGTGAGCTGAACAAGGTGACTAAGAAGAACAAGTATCCATTGCCGAGAATAGATGACTTGTTTGATCAGCTTCACGAGGCTAAGGTGTTTTCTCAGATGGATTTGGCAACGGGATTTCACCAGTTGAGAGTGGCGAAGGATAGTGTGCCAAAGACTGCTTTCAGGACACCATCCGGTTTTTATGAGTGGCTGGTAATGCCGTTTGGATTGACTAACGCACCAGCATATTTTGTGGATCTTATGAATAGAGTGTTCAGAGATCAGTTGAATAAGTTCGTGCTTGTGTTCGTGGATGATATTCTGATTTATTCCAGAACTGAGGAAGAGCACAAGACACACTTGAGGATTGTTTTGGGGATCTTACGAAAACATCAGCTGAAGGCTAAGTTTTCGAAGTGTCACTTCTGGAAGAGTGAAGTGAGGTTCTTAGGCCATGTTATCTCGGGAAATGGAATAGCGGTTGATCCCGCTAAGGTGGCAGCAATTCAGGATTGGGTTAGACCTAAGAATGCGTCTGATGTGAGAAGTTTTCTTGGATTAGCAGGATATTATCGTCGGTTTATCAAAGACTTTTCCAAGATAGCTGCACCATTAACAGGATTGACGAAGAAGAACCAAGTGTTCAGATGGGATGACAAGTGTGAGCAAGCTTTCGTAATCCTGAAAGAGCGACTGACGAGTGCTCCTGTTTTGACTATTCCAGGTGGGAATGATGAGATGGTGGTTTACACCGATGCATGTGGCACTGGACTTGGAGCAGTGCTAATGCAAAAGGATAAAGTTGTTGCGTATGCAAGTTGACAACTGAAGTCGCATGAAAGGAATTACCCAACTCATGATTTGGAGTTGGCGGCGATTGTGTTTGCTTTGAAGATGTGGAGACATTATCTGTTGGGAGTTAGATTTGAGTTGTTTACGGATCATAAGTCGTTGAAGTATCTGTTCTCCCAAAAGGATTTGAATCTTCGACAGCAACGGTGGCTAGAGTTCTTAGCATCATATGATTTTGGTATAGCCTATACTCCGGGAAAAGGTAACGCGGTGGCAGATGCGTTAAGTCGAAGACATGCAGGTCTGGGAGCCATGTTTTCGGAATGGAAGAGTCTCGAGTATTTGGCTGGATTTGATTTCAGGCCCAGATGTGAATTGGAACCTGAGATGTTGGCAAACTTATCGATAAGACCTACTCTTGTGGAAAGGATTGGCGAGAGCCAAAAGAGAGATGATAAGCTTGTTAAGATTATCCGAGATTTGGAATACGGATTGGACCCAGAGAAGGATAAAGGATTCGAGATCGATCGAGAGGGATGGCTTCGAAAGCAAGGACGATTGGTTGTTCCCGACATTGATGGATTGAGAGATGAAGTTCTGAGGGAAGGTCATCACTCGAAGTTGACAATTCATCCAGGTGGGAATAAGATGTATCGGGATATGAAGAGAACTTACTACTGGGAAGACATGAAGAAGGATGTTGGAAGTTTTATTTCCAAGTGTATGAACTGCCAGTTGGTGAAAGCTGAGCAGAAGAAGCCCAGTGGATTGCTTCATCCATTAGAGGTTCCTACATGGAAGTGGGAGCAAGTGTCGATGGATTTTATCGATGGTCTACCTAGGACAAGGGCGGGAAATGAAGGGATTTGGGTCATAGTAGATCGTTTGACCAAGAGTGCAAGGTTCATTCCTGTTCGATCAACTAGGACTGCATCGAAGTTGGCTGAGTTGTATGTTAAGTGGATAGTTCGATTCCATGGTGTTCCGAAGAGTATAGTGAGCGATCGAGACCCATTGTTCACTAGTGGATTTTGGAAGAGCTTCCAGGAAGTTTTGGGAACCAAGTTGTGTTTGAGTACAGCTTATCACCCTCAAACAGATGGTCAGACTGAGAGAGTCAACCGAGTTTTGGAAGATCTCTTGAGAGCATGTGTCTTGGACTTCGGAGGATCATGGGAAGATCATCTTCATTTGGTGGAATTTGCATATAACAACAGTTATCAGTCGAGTATTGGTATGGCACCATATGAGGCATTATATGGAAGACCGTGTAACTCTCCGACATGTTGGTTGGAAACCGGAGAAAAACTGATACTTGGGCCAGAGATGATTCGACAAACTTCGGATTGTATAGAACTCATTCGGCAACGAATGAAGGCAGCCCAAGATCGTCAGAAAAGTTATGCCGATAACCGTCGTAAGGATTTGGAGTTCGACGTAGGTGAGATGGTTTTTGTGAAGATTTCTCCATTGAAGAGTGCTATTAGATTCGGGAAGAAAGGAAAGTTAACTCCGAGATTTGTTGGACCATACCCGATTATCGAGCGAATTGGAAAACTCGCTTATAGAGTGGAGTTACCGGAAAAGATGGTGGGTGTGCACAATGTTTTTCATGTATCTTATCTACGGAAATATGTGCATGACCCAACTACGGTGGTTTCTGCTGATAGCTGTGAAGACTTAGAGGTTGATCCAGTTGTGAGAAGACCTCGTAAGACGCTTCGTATTGTTGAAACCGATACGAAACAGCTTAGGAGGAAGACAATTACGTTGCTCAAGATACAATGGAGTGATGATGTTAACGACTGTACGTGGGAGGAGGAAGAGAGGATGAAGGCAGCTCATCCAGAACTCTTCGAGGTATGGCCCTAAGGTGTCGTGACATCTCATGAATTTGTACCTTGATTTCCTATCTTTGAATTCTGCATGTTAGGCTAGAATTGGATGCATGGTTTGTTGATTGCTATGGATGGTAGGCATGCGGATTATCTTTGATTGCTGTTGTTTGCTTGGAATTTCGGGGGCGAAATTCCTAAGGGGGAGAGAATGTAACGACCCGTATTTTACGTGTCGATAAATCGTGGAATTTACAGGTCGTTAGTGTTGTTTATGTTGTCTCTAGCCTGAGTCGTATGGAGAGTAACTCGTGTGTTGAAGGGTTGAGTCGTGATCGACTCATAGGTTGGAACGAGTTATGGAGTTAACTCGTGACCGAGTCATAGAGTTGCCGACTTAGTGTCTTAGGTCGTGTGAGCGAGTTAGGGAAGCCAGCGACTCAGGAGTAGACGACTTAGAGTGTGACCGAGTCATGGGAGAATCTGACCGACCCATGGGATAAGTCGTGACCGACTTATAGAAGCAGCGACCTAAAGGTTAGACGACTTAGTGTTGGACCGACCTAAGAAGTGACCGACTCATGGGTTAGTGACTTAAGGGGTTAAGGCTTAGGTCGTGGGGTCTTGAGTTGGTAGGGGCTTGGGTCGGCAGGGTGTTATCTCGTTAGGTCGTTGAGTCGGCTAGGAGTTAGGTCGCTAGGGAAGATAGGTCGGCAGGGTTTTTAGGTCGCGTGAGTTAGGACTGAACATACTAAGTTGGTAGCGACTTAGTGATGAGTCATAGGTCGTTAATGTTATAAGTCGTTAGGTCGGCCTTGGGCTTAAGTCGTTAGATTGTTAGGTCATTAGGCTGCACTGTTGAGATGAGTTGTGAGTCGTTGGGTCTTGCATGCGCTTGTGTTTTAGGTCGTGGGTCGGGGTAGTTGAGTCGCGCATTGGGTTGGACATGCGCGTACTAGGTCGCAGGATGGCATGGGTCGGCAGCGACCTATGTTAGGTCGGAGATTTCTTAGGTCGGCGACGACCTAAAACTGAGCCTACGAGTTACGACCTAAGGAGTTTTCAGCCTATAAATAGAGGGGTTTGGCTCACTTTTTGGCACCGGTTTTTGAAACGACGAAGTGCTGCCATTTTGGGAACTCGACTTCAACATTTCTTCATCTTCTTTTCTCCATTCCAATCTAGTTTTAACATCCATCCAAGATCGAAGATCGAGATCAAAGATTCAAGTACCAAAGTTGAAGATCTTCATCCAACGAAGTTAGATTTCATCGTTTTAAGCGAGATTTCGCCGGATCAAGCCTTGATCTTCGCTGTCCAGATCTGAAGTGTTTAGCTTTTGAGGTGTTTAGGTGATTTGGTGAGTGGTAGTTATCTCTCACGCGGACCCAAAGGAGTATATTGGATTGGTGGTTTGTTGGAGTGTTGTAGATAGTGATTTTGTGCATTTTCCTTAGATCCAAGTGTAGATTCATTGTTTGTGAAGATGTTTACTTATGCATGTTCATTTATCAAGTATTAGAGACAAAACCCATGTTTTATATTTGATAGATCTATGCTAAAAACCTATGATTCATGCATGTTAGACTTATGCTCATTTATTTACGAAATTGCCATTATAGTTGATATTGCTCATTAGATCTTGTTTAAATGATTGACTGTTTGATTGTATGATTGATTTGATTGTTTCCAAGTTAGCTAGTAGTTGATTTGGAACAAGATGATTGAAGATGATTCGAAAGCTAAGTGGAAAGGCTCTTGAATGGTGAAAGCTGCTTATGGCATATGAAGCGGATGTTGAAGCTCATATGTATGGATTGGATGATGTTGAGATGGGACATTGCCATGATGCGAGGAGGAAAACCATGATGTTGGGTTGGGACGGGTTATGATGACGTTCCAAGCACGGGCTACGACGACGTGCAAAGTTATGTTGATAACTCGGTAATGCAATCCGGGTAGGTGATAATGGTTAGCTTGAGAGGCGCTTGAGCTAGTATGGAAATAGTCGTCGAGGAGGATGACTAGGAGGCTAAGATCTTATCGTTGTTGAAGGTTCTAGCATGCTCAAAGCAAGAGTACGTTGGAACGGGCTGCGACGACGTTCCAAGCACGGGCTGCGACGACGTGCTAGTACTCTGGGTAGTTGCGAAAATTCCTAGGCACGGGCTGCGACGACGTGCGGAGTTATGTCTAGAACCGGGGTTACCATTAGCCCTTGACAGGTGGTCATTCAATTAACGGTGAAATCATGGCAATGATAACAGTGATAGCCAGAGTCATGGATGTTTGGTTGTATTATCATTCGATCTCAAGAGCGGTATTTTCTGGGTGCTTATCTGATCTTGGTTTAGGCCTTGGGGGTTTGTATTTGGAAAGCATCGCCCTTGACTCGAGTGATTATTGCTTTACTTTAATTATCTGCTATATTATGCTTGCTTTTCCTTAGTGTGTGTCTGGGGGCTATCACTGTAGAAAGAGGTGGAGTGGGACGGTTTGGTTCCTATTCCTTTTATTCCTTATGCTCTTTTGGTATGTTTGATAGTTGATTTACTACTCACTAAGACTTTGTCTGACTCAAGGTTTTATGTCTCCTCTTATTACCTTGGGCTGTTCATCCATGTTGGGATGGGCAGACTAGGTAGCAGGTGACAGGTGCTGTTCTTGGAGATCTACGCTGATGATGACGAAGACGAGCAGGAGGCTTTGCATATTAGTTTTCTTACTATTTGTACTGGGTGTTCCGCTGCTTGTATATATTCTGAGTGCTATGTAGTGAGGCTTTGATGTATGGATTTGCCTGGATGATTGTATCAAACTACCGTGATGCTTATATGATGATTTCCTGTTATGAAGCTTCAATATATGTATATATATATATTTCTCTATTGTATTTTATCCATGCGCTGTGAGTTATGCGATAGAGTTTCTACGATGCTTATTTTACCCTGACTACTGTCCATGGCTACCTGGCACGCCCTTCAGCGCTCTTTTCTCTTGTTTTGGTGCGGGAGTCATGGGCGGTCGTCACAATTGCTGTCTTGGTTTTTGCGACGCGAAGGAGAGGCAGGTGGGGATCGCGACGCGTGGATAAGGTGGTGCGTGACGTAGCGGTTCTGTGGTGGAAGAGGAGAAGTTCATCGGCGTCGGGTTTGATGGCCGTGGGGGAATGTTTGGTGGTCGTTGTTCAGCAGGTTTCGAGTGGAAGTTTGATTTTTGATTCGCGTTAATATTGTCGAATCTGGGCTGAGGATCGAGTTTTTGGGGTCGCGTGTGGTGATTGTTGGGGGTCGCGATGATCGTCGTTGTCCAGTGGCGTCGGTGCATGTGCACCGTGCACGGCCATATTGGGTTTTGAGTTGGAGAAGAAAGGAGGTTGGGACTTGAATTTTCGTTCGAGTTTCTGTTGATTTTTCTCGAAGCAGAGATATGTTCGGGGTGACTCGGGAATTTTGTTTGATTTACCCGGGTAGACGCGAGATTTTCTATGGGTTGCTTGAGTTGTTGAGCATGCTTTAGTTTGGTACATGAAGTTTTTAAAGGTTTTAAAAATGTAACAGTAAGGTTTTAAAAAGTTTTGAAAACAAAGGAATTTGTTTTGTTATAGATAATTCAAGTTTAAGCATATTTAAACAAGCCTCACTTATAAACTAAATTTGTTTCCAAGTTTTAAACAAGATCTTATATTTTGAAATATATAAATTTTAAAGTAAATAAGTGAAACTTTAATAACAAAGTTGTATTAAATTTTGTTTTATAACTTTGGAATTTTAAAGATTTTAAAAGTTTTAATTAGAATGTTTAAGTTATTTTAAAATTATAATTGATTTCTAAAGTATTTTATTTTAAATAAGTTAAATAATAAAGATTTAGAGATCAATTAAAATAAGGATTATCTTTAGTAATTTAAAATTTTGATTTAATTAAAGATAACTAAATTTGTAAAGATAATTAAGATAATTAAATTATTTTATTAATTATCAAGTGTTATTGGTTAATAAATGATTTAATTAAGATAATGGTTTCTTAATTAAGAAACTTTATAATATAAGAAGTTAAGAATCATATAATTAATTTTAAATGATTAAGTTAAATAATTAATTAAGTAATTTGTGATTAATTAAGATAATCACTTATGGGCTAATCTAATATGATTACTTGGGAAAGTAATTAAGTAATTAAGTGGTTAATTACTAGAGGTAATTAAGTAAAAGATAATTACTTTATGGAAGTAATTAAGTGAACGTGATTAAGAATTAATCACTTGTGTTATTAATTAAATAATTAATTAATAAAATTAACTAAGGGTTTAAATTATTTAATTAATAATTCATTAATAAAGGGATTGAGAGTAATTAAATAAGAAATTAATTACTTGTTAAAGTAATAAATAAAAAGAAATTTAATTAATGAAGTAATCATTAGTTAATGGGAAATAATTAATTAATTGTTAATTAATAATTTAAGAATAATTAATTTATAATTAAGTTTTAATTAATAAATGTAATCAATGTAATTAAAGTAATTAATCAAAGGTGATTAACTAAAAGTAATTAATTAAATGTGAGTAATTAATCAAGTAAGTTTAATTAAAAGTAATTAATCAAGTGTGATTAATTAAAGGTAATTAATCAGGTGTAATTAATTAAAAAGATAATTAGGGAATAATTATCAGAATAATTAATCAAGTACGATTAATTTAAAAGAGTAATTAAGAAGTAATTACATAGTATGATTAAGAAGTAATTAATCAAGATGATTAATTAAGGAATAATTACTTAAAGTAATTAAGTAGTAATTAATCAAGGATGATTAATTAAAATGGATAATTAAGTGATGTTTATTAATTAATTTGTAATTAATTAATGAATAAGTAAGATGGATTGATGATAAATCCAAGTGATTAAGTATGGAATTAATTTAAATAAGGATTAATTAAATTAATTAAGTTTGGATCAAACTTGTTTATGGATGATTAATGACTGGTTGATAAGTATCATTGGATGGGTTAATGATATTGGATGATATTGGATGACACTGATTGATATGTGATGAATGTGATATATCTAAGATGTGATATATATGCTGCTTTGTGATATGTATGGATGAATGTGATAATAGTGAATTATCTATCTATGTAATGTGAATCATCCATTTATATTAAGTGATATACTGAATATACTGTTTAAATCCCTTAAGTACAACTTGGACATTAAAATGGCGTTTGGATTCGGTGAGACCGGGATCGGGTTTCCATATTTGGATATCCAAAAACCACATCGATTCCAAAATAAACGTTAGGTCGTGAATCCAAGTGGAGCAAGTGAAGACTCGGGGTATAAGAACTATAAGTCAGTATAACTGTGTGGGTGATTTCGTAATGAGTTTGACGGAATAGTACTTATAGGTTCGAGATGGTGATTCAGAGTGCAAGGGCTATGGTCGTTGACTCTGAGGGTGATTCTAAAATGAGTGCAACGAGATAGTGCCTTCGGTTTCGTTCGAACCCGGAACGAACTTGTATGGATTGAATGCTTTCGGAACATCGTCAGGTGGACGATGAGCATTCTAAGAGATATGTTCTCTAAAGGTAATCGTAACCTCAAGCCTCATCAACTGGGAATGGCTAAAACAGGGAAGATGCGGCAAGGCTTCATGGGTAGCTCCCACTGGAGAGCGAGATTGATCCCTGTCTAGAAGTCCCTTTATATTCGGCTGTGTGGGCAGTTGATTGCAACAACTGCCGGGGTTGTCTTGTTTGGAACTATTCAGTAAGGAATGGTTCTGGCCTTGTGTTGCAGGGGAGCGGGCGTACTCCTCGATACGGTGATCTTGGCCACGTACTGTGACGAGCGGTACCCCAGTAGCCTTGCCATTGATGGAAACCCATTTTCCCTACGAAACCCTATAGTTTTGTTTTTATTACCCACTTTTGTGGCTAGTAGCTGGAGCTATTTCTTATTTACTTGAAAACCCTAGATACTATTATAATATCACTGGATTTCCTATCAAATGTTTTGGTTAGCGTAAGGTAAAAACTTTTCCATGTTTATGTGTGGGAAGTCTTACGTGATACCTTTTCTTTTCAAAGGATTTTCTAAAGTTGAGAAATCTTAAACCGTTTACTCACACCAGATCCCTGTTTGACGCGAGTGTTTTTTTTTGTTTTATTAAACTCTTGGATACTCATATTATGTATGAGTAGTCAAGTGATTCAGGTTATCTCTTGACGAATTCTAGAGGAGCTTTGGAGCAGGAGGCTTCAGCGTCTAGATATATAGTTAGAGTTTCCGCTGTGTTGTTATTCTGTATAGTTGTTCTTGTATTGTATATTAGACAGAAATGTTATAACTGTCTAAATTGAGATGCATAGTTGTGTACTCTGATGTATATGATACTAAATATATGTTATATATTATATTTCATTCGTTCCCCTGTGAGATTTTGATGTGTTGTTGTTCTTTCTTCTCTTCTTTTCTTCTTCTATCTCTTTCTTTCTTAATTAGTGATGCGTCTTTCTGGTGATAGAGTCGGGTCACTACATGTTGGTATCGGAGCGCTAGGTTAAGCGAATACCTAGACTCTTGAGTGGTATCTATCTTGAGAGAGCGTACTTGTAATATATATATATATATATATATATATATATATATATATTTATAAATCTACCTAATCTGTTGGGTTATCTGTTTGGATTTTCCAATATAGGCTATAAAGGTAGATAAGGTAGAAGTGTGTGGAACACGACTACCACTAATGGAAGAGGCTCATATGTTGTGGTTGGAGGTGTATCTGTCGAGATTGTAGATCTAATACCATCTCGAATAAGCTTTGTAGATTGGTGAAAGGATTTTATTGAGTCCAGAGGAAGTCTTTTTCAAGGATTTGAGTATATTCTTAAAGTGTGAGGTTGATTTGCTCTCGAGTGAGCGGGATTTCCATGAGTTGAATCTGTTAGCTGAGCAGAAGCAGGTGATGGTATCATGGCGACTTCAGGAAGGGATAGTTGTGTGATGGGATGCAGTATCCATAGATGGTTCTGAAGATGTTCTTCTGGAGAAAGATTTAGATAGTGTTGAAGGAACTGTGATGCCTACTGCAGGGAAGATTCGGATGTTTAGAAATTTTATGGATCTTAAGTAAGGATGTCTTATTTATTTTGAAGTATGAGGCTAAGGTCCATGAGATATCTCATTTCAGACATGGTCTCATTTGTTTTCCCTTAAGAGAATAAGTGGTTGGTGGTTAGTTTGGAGCCGAGTTTCTTGAGGAGATGTCTACTCATCTCAAGGATTTTTAGTGGAAGTGGATGATAGTTTTGTGTTTCGGGAAGCTTGGGTTAAGGATGATCTTTTGGCGTAATAGTAGCTTTGAAGTGAGGTTTGGAAGCAGCAGCGTGGATCCGTTTCTTCGATGACTTAGAAATCTTTGGGATTCTACTATCGGCAGACTCGGCAGAGAGTGACGGTTTATCCATTTCTTTAGAAAGCTCAACAGAGCAGAGTATTTGTTGGAAGTGATCTATCAGTTTTTCTGGTAGATGAGCCATTCTTGAAAATTGATTCCGATTAGGGAAGCTATTCTTGTGGGTGAAGATAGTTCTTTGGAATCTGAACTGAGTGAGATCGCAAAATTGACTTGCGATTAGTTCGAGAATCTTTGAGTATTTTTTGGTTTGAGATTGAGGCATCTCGAGTAGAGGTAAAAGCTATGGAAGTAGTCAGAGATTTTCCAGATGTTTTAGAGGGGATCAGAAGTTTACCCGCATCGGAGTTTGGGTTTTCTTATCGACTTGGATTTACAGGAGCAATATTGATGGTTCAACCATGTAGAGGGATGACTCTTGGAGCGAGAAGAGTTTGGTAAGGCAGCTCAGAATTCTTGGGAGAGGGATTGATCATCTTATTCTAAGTTGAGATTTTGCTGAGATGTTTTGACCAAATGAAAGGGTCACTAAGATTTTATGAGTCGGATGAACAGTGTATGGAGAAAGATTGTGCTCGAGTTCTTCGATAGCATTCTCATTTACTCCAGATCAGAGTTGTGCAGTGGAAGCGAGATTGTAGTTGTTCTAGAGTGGGAGCAACCGGGAGTTGCAGTTTCTTGGATTAAAGAATTTCTACTGGAAATTCAAGTATGAAGAAATTTTCGAGATTTGAAGCGTAAGGTTGTCTAGTGCAACTATTTGGCTATTCTAGATAAGAGATGTAGGTCTGAAGTCCACTAATGTTCGTGGAATAGAAGTGTATTTTGGATTTCGGCAAATTTTTGGAGAGCCATTTTGTTGAGTAGGATCTAGAAATTGGTTTGATTATGGTCCTGTTTGTTCATGAGCAATCAGCAAGAGTTAAGCTGATCAGGAAGGATGGAGGTGACTCAGAATCATCTGAAGAGTTATGCAGTTAGGAATTGAGGAGATTTGGAAGGTGAAGTCGGAATTTGGATATTGTTTTAGTTTTATCCGATCAAAGGAGATATAAGACTGGGTAAAACTGGAGAGCTAGCTCCGGAAGTATTTTAAGATTTTTTCTGTGTTCTTTGGAGATTAGATTTTGATCTACAAAATTGAATTGCCAGTTCGGATAGTTAGAATTCATTATATTTCACGTATCTCCGAGGGAATACGTGTATAATTCTTCGAGTGATAGAATCAGCAGTTCAGAAGGATCTGGTTGTTGAACTGGTTTTGAGTTTAGTCTGGTATCTTGTTAAGATTTGTAGGATCAGATGAGGGAGTTCTTGGTTATAGTAGTATAGTTAATTAAGATTCTGTAGAGCGAGTATTCCAGTATAGGTACCTGGAAAATTCTTGATAATATTAGGAGGTTCTATTCAGAATTTTGTCTGGATAGATAAAATTGTTTGTTTGAATTGATTGCTATGGTTGCTATGATTAATAGTGTTTGATTTTTGGTTGAAATTTAAAAAAAAACTTTTGATGGGTTATTAAATTATCTTTGCTTTTAAATTTTGAGGACGAAATTCTTTTAAGGGGGGAGGAATGTGACGACGCGGAATTTTGAGCAATATCAATTTAATAATCTTTGATAATAATTACATTGATTTGATCACTTTTATATTATAATTGACAAGTTAAAATTATTTTAAAGATTAATAATAATTTGTTAATATCAATCAACATTTTTTTCTTAACAACATGAATTGGCAAATTTAATTCTTTTGAAAACTAATGATTTGGGAATATTTATTTTAACAATTTTAAAACTGGTAAGATTTATTTTTCAAAAGCTAGTCAAAATATTTTCTATTTATGATATATATATATATATATATATATATATATATATATATTAACATATCTTGTAAATAGGAAGTTTTTAATATAATAAAAGTTTTATATTTAAACTGTAATATATATGAATATATATATTATGATTTGGTTTGTGTTTTAAAATTCAATATAGTAATTTTCAAATATAATGTCAAAATGCTTTTCCATTCAAATATGTATATATTTGTATATATTAGAAATGGGAAATTTATTTGAATTTAATAAGTGTTTTCAAACTTTAATGTAGTTTGGAAATTTTTAATTTGACTTAATACTTTTGAAAATGATATTTAAGATTTAAGTTAAAGGTTTAATTGTTTTCAATATTCTTCCATCTTAATTTTAACATAAGATAAATTGTTTTAAACTTTATATAAGGAGTTAAATTAAATTTCTCAAATTTATAAACATATGATTTGATCAAAATATAAGTTTCTTGAATTCATGTGAATATTTATTAAAAGATAAATATACACATTTTAAAATTATATGAATATTACATAAATACATGTATATAGCTTAAATGGATGATTTAAAAGAAAATAACATTTTAAAACATTTAATAAACATTGAGAAAATAACTTTTGTAAATAATAATTAAACATAATAACACTTGTTAACTTTTTAATGCATATTAAAAAGGCTTGTAAGCATATAAGCTTAGGTGTAAGGAAATTAAAGCATCCAAGGGACAAATGTCAAATTCTTTTAATAGTTAAATTTAAAAATTAAATTGCAAGGAAAATAGGAGTTTTATTTTCAGCAAATGTTTTTCTTCATTCTGAATCAAAACAAAGATCAAAAATCAAAAGAAATAAAATCTGAAAAAAACTGTAAAATCTGAAATTGGAAGAAGTTAAATCTGAAAATAAAAAGGGAGATAAGCTGGATATTCACAATCAGAGGCAAGAAGCAACAAGATGTAAACTTCAACAATTCAAATGCTCGGCTGCAAGATTAAAATTCAACATGCACTTCAGATTCATCAAGCAAACAATTCAGTAATTAGCATGCAAATGAATTTAAAAGCCTGGGAAGCAAAATATACGGTCCTGTCTTCTGTTTTTTTCAAAGGTGAGTAAATGCAAATTTAAAAACAGTTTTAAATCTTAAATTTAATTTTGTTCTTGTGCATGAAACAATGATGATTTGTTTGGATTTCTGAAATTAAGAAGATGCATGTTGGAATTTTGTATATAGATTGCCTGTAAAAAAATATCACTGTGTTGTAACATAGTTTTCAAATTTCATAATAAAATTCAATAATTAAATTTTTTATTTGAATTGGCCTATGAATTGTAAACAGTAGTTGCTTAGAATCATGCCATTTTCCTTCTAAAAATAATTACAAGATTTTATAATGTATATTTAGTTCAAATTTTGGAAATTTACAGTAGAAATTAAATTGGGTTCAAATTGGATGATCTCAATTTCTAATTTTGATATCATAATTGGATTGCAAACAAGGAATCATGATTTAGATGCAGGAATCACGAATTTTAGGTCCGTAATTTGTGGGAATTTGGGTTTTGTCCTAAATAGGGGTTTTCGGCCATTGCCGTTGATAGGCGTGGAGTATGGGGTTGAGATTGTGGACGAAGCTTGCTTGGGTGTTGGAGATGAAGGGAAAAATACCCTTGAATTTTTATAATGGTTGTGTCGAGGGGAATTGGACCATCTAGGGTTTTGTATGGGTTTTTGACTGGCATTGCTGTCTTGGTTTTTGCCATGCAAAGGAGAGGCAGGTGGGGATCGCGACGCGTGGATAAGGAGGTGCGTGACGTAGCAGTTCTGTGGTGGAAGAGGAGAAGTTCATTGGCGTTGGGTTTGATGGCCGTGGGGGAATGTTTGGTGGTCGTTGTTCAGCAGGTTTCGAGTGGAAGTTTGATTTTTGATTCGCGTTAATATTGTCGAATCTGGGTTGAGGATCGAGTTTTTG
The DNA here is from genome assembly GCA_030765085.1 of Allium cepa. Taxonomy (NCBI): domain Eukaryota; kingdom Viridiplantae; phylum Streptophyta; class Magnoliopsida; order Asparagales; family Amaryllidaceae; genus Allium; species Allium cepa. The sequence goes on along the minus strand of CM060941.1, from coordinate 557,907,019 downwards.
GGGTCGCGTGTGATGATTGTTGGGGGTCGCGATGATCGTCGCTGGCCAGTGGCGTCGGTGCATGTGCACCGTGCACGACCATGTTGGGTTTTAAGTTGGAGAAGAAAGGAGGTTCGGACTCGAATTTTCTTTCGAGTTTCTGTTGTTTTTTTCTCGAAGCAGAGATATGTTGGGGGTGACACGGGATTTTTGTTTGATTTACCCGGGTAGACGTGAGATTTTCTATGGGTTGCTTGAGTTGTTGAGCGTGCTTTAGTTTGGTACAGGAAGTTTTTAAAGGTTTTAAAATTGTATCAGTAAGGTTTTAAAAAGTTTTGAAAACAAAGGAATTTGTTTTGTTATAGGTAATTCAAGTTTAAACAAATTTAAACAAGCCTCGCTTATAAACTAAATTTGTTTCCAAGTTTTAAACAAGATCTTGTATTTTGAAATATATAAATTTTAAAGTAAATAAGTGAAACTTTAATAATAAAGTTGTATTAAATTTTATTTAATAACTTTGGAAGTTTAAAGATTTTAAAAGTTTTAATTAGAATGTTTAAGTTATTTTAAAATTATAATTGATTTCTAAAGTATTTTATTTTAAATAAGTTAAATAATAAAGATTTAGAGATCAACTAAAATAAGGATTATCTTTAGTAATTTAAAATTTTGATTTAATTAAAGATAACTAAATTTGTAAAGATAATTAAGATAATTAAATTATTTTATTAATTATCAAGTGTTATTGGTTAATAAATGATTTAATTAAGATAATGGTTTCTTAATTAAGAAACTTTATAATATAAGAAGTTGAGAATCATATAATTAACTTTAAATGATTAAGTTAAATAATTAATTAAGTAATTTGTGATTAATTAAGATAATCACTTATGGGCTAATCTAATATAATTACTTGGGAAAGTAATTAAAGTTATTAAGTGGTTAATTACTAGAGGTAATTAAGTAAAAGATAATTACTTTATGGAAGTAATTAAGCGAATGTGATTAAGAATTAATCACTTGTGTTATTAATTAAATAATTAATTAATAAAATTAACTAAGGGTTTAAATTATTTAATTAATAATTCATTAATAAAGGGATTGAGAGTAATTAATTAAGAAATTAATTACTTGTTAAAGTAATTAATAAAAAAGAAATTTAATTAATAAAGTAATCATTAATTAATGGGAAATAATTTATTGTTAATTAATAATTTAAGAATAATTAATTTATAATTAAGTTTTAATTACTAAATGTAATTAAAGTAATTAATCAAAGGTAATTAATTAAAAGTAATTAATTAAATGTGAGTAATTAATCAAGTAAGTTTAATTAAAAGTAATTAATCAAGTGTGATTAATTAAAGGTAATTAATCAGGTGTAATTAATTAAAATGATAATTAGGGAATAATTATCATAATAATTAATCAAGTATGATTAATTTAAAAGAGTAATTAAGAAGTAATTACATAGTATGATTAAGAAGTAATTAATCAAGATGATTAATTAAGGAATAATTACTTAAAGTAATTAAGTAATAATTAATCAAGGATGATTAATTAAAGTGGATAATTAAGTGATGTTTATTAATTAATTTGAAATTAATTGATGAATAAGTAAGATGGATTGATGATAAATCCAAGTGATTAAGTATGGAATTAATTTAAATAATATTAATTAAATTAATTAAGTTTGGATCAAACTTGTTTATGGATGATTAATGATTGGTTGATAAGTATCATTGGATGAGTTAATGATATTGGATGACATTGGATGACATTGATTGATATGTGATGAATGCGATATATCTGAGATGTGATATATATGCTGCTTTGTGATATGTATGGATGAATGTGATAATAGTGGATTATCTATCTGTGTAATGTGAATCATCCATTTATGTTAAGTGATATACTGAATATACTGTTTAAATCCCTTAAGTGCAACTTGGACATTAAAATGGCGTTTGGATTCGGTGAGACCGGGATCGGGTTTCCATATTTGGATATCCGAAAACCACATCGATTCCAAAATAAACGTTAGGTCGTGAATCCAAGTGGAGCAAGTGAAGACTCGGGGTATAAGAACTATACGTCAGTATAACTCTGTGGGTGATTCCATAATGAGTTTGACGGAATAGTACTTATAGGTTCGAGATGGTGATTCAGAGTGCAAGGGCTATGGTCGTTGACTCTGAGGGTGATTCCAAAATGAGTGCTACGAGATAGTGCCTTCGGTTTCGTTCAAACCCAGAACGAACTTTTATGGATTGAATGCTTTCAGAACATCGTCAGGTGAACGATGAGCATTCTAAGAGATATGTTCTCTAAAGGTAATCGTAACCTCAAGCCTCATCAACCGGGAATGGCTAAAACAGGGGAGGTGCAGCAAGGCTTCGTGGGTAGCTCCCACTGGAGAGCGAGATTGATCCTTGTCTAGAAGTTCCTTTATATTCGGCTGTGTGGGCAGTTGATTGCAACAACTGCCGGGGTTGTCTTGTTTGGAACTATTCAGTAAGGAATGGTTCCAGCCTTATGTTGCAGAGGAGAGCGCGTACTCCTCGGTACGGTGATCTAGGCCACGTACTGTGGCGGGCGGTACCCCAGTAGCCCTTCCATTGATGGAAACCCATTTTCCCTACGAGACCCTACGGTTTTGTTTGTATTACCCACTTTTGTGGCTAGTAGCTGGAATTTAATAATGTAATAATTTCGGCTATTTCTTATTTACTTGAAAACCCTAGACAATATTATAATATCACTGGATTTCCTATCAAATGTTTTGGTTAGCGTAAGGTAAAAACTTTTCCATGTTTATGTGTGAGAAGTCTTACGTGATACCTTTTCTTTTCAAAGGATTTTCTAAAGTTAAGCAATTTTAAACGTTTACTCACACCAGACCCCTTTCTGACCCGAGTGTTTATTTTCTGTTTTATTAAACTCTTAGGATTATGTACGAATAGTCAAGTGATTCAGGTTATCTCTTGACGAATTCTAGAGGAGCTTTGGAGCAGGAGGCTTCAGCGTGTAGATATATAGTTAGAGTTTCCGCTGTGTTGTTATTCTGTATAGTTGTTCTTGTATTGTATATTAGACAGAAATGTTATACCTGTCTAAATTGAGATGCATAGTTGTGTACTCTGATGTATATGATACTAAATATATGTTATATATTATATTTCATTCGTTCCGCTGTGAGATTTTGATGTGTTGTTGTTCTTTCTTCTCTTCTTTTCTTCTTCTATCTCTTTCTTTCTTAATTAGTGATGCGTCTTTCTGGTGATAGAAAGTCGGGTTGCTACATGGGCAGTATATTTCAAAACAAGAATATGTCTATAAACATAAAACCACTAAAATCATATAATACTTCTTTATAAGAAAAGGTGGTGGGTCCAACCACTTAATACCTTCCATTCCAGAAGTAGATCTCATATCACAATCATACGTCATAAATAGTTAATAATGTGAGAGACGGTACCCAAGCCACTTAATACTTGCTAGTGGAAAATAGGCAGACCCCGTCATTTAAGGCCTATTTCTAGAAGCGTGCTCCTCGATGGTACTATCTAGCTGACATCATATGGAATATCATAGGTCACTTAATACTTCCAAGTGGAAAATAGCTAGACCCCGTCATCTAAGGTCTATTAGCAGAAGTGGACCCCTATAGAGATACCACCTAACATAACCCTTTGGCCATTTAATACATCATTTGGGGAAAAGGCGGGTCCAACACTTAATACCTCAAACCCTGAAGTAGGCCCTTTGTCTTATGGCTTATACCCATAATGATGTCTCATATTAGTCTATTATTCGTAGGAACCGGTAGCTTAAGATTTGCTGGGAAGATTTCCTCGACAGAATTTTGAACTAACCTCGCATTGTTACGAATATTTACATAATGATATCTCACATTAATAAAAGTGTACACTACTGTTGGCAGCCTCAAAGTGAAGGGCATACTTCTATCTTGTAACTCTATTGACCTCGCTCCCCTAAGACTTAGCCATAAATTAATTACTCTGCACACACACTCTCTCTCTCATCTTATCGTTTCATAAATAAGGCCTTATAAGGAATCTTCCTTATTACGCCTTAAAATTATAATTAGGCTATATAAGAGTTTCCTTATATTTTCACCTCAAAATCAATTGACATCCTAATAGAGGAAATAAATGCCTAATTAACTACGTCATATATGCAATGATTATATGTTAATTATGTAAATAGAGATAAATAAATATTCGTGCCTAATAAGTTCTAAACGCATGGATTTTACACTCTAAACTAGCGTTAAATGGAAATCCCCAAATCAGTTATTATTAAAAGTCATTTTTCTTCAATTTCCCAAGATTTCGTAGAATTCGAATGCCCAAAATAGGGAATAAATATTCATAACGGAAACTGCAATAATAGAGTTGTAAATAAAACAGAAACTCAATTTATTACACCAATTCAATGGAATATATTACATGGTAAGAATTACAATCTAAACCATATATTTTAATTCAAATCATTTTTTTATAAAGAAACAAATATGTAAGTGTTGTAAACTATGAGTAGTATTCGTATTCTAAAACCCTTATTTTATTAAAGGATCGCAATTTAAACCAAAGAAGATGGAGAAGTGGAATAGACTATGAAATTATCAATAATTGCATAAACAAACAAATTCCATCAAATTAATATAAATAATTAAGAATCTTAACATAGGATTGACATTTTGAAATAAAAGGAATTTTAGGTGATTTTATCTGTCATATTTTTGAAACTCCAAAATCCCTGTAGCATATTCAAATCCGATAGAAATACAGTAAACAATTGCTGAAAGGACATAGTAATGTTTCCGTTCACAGATTAGCCATAGCTTTACTCAAAGGGATTTGTACCCTTTCGATCTCTTCTAGAATTTCTCTTATTTGATATACACACACAATAGGGAAGGGGTGTATGTGTGTGTGTATATATATATATATATATATTCAGACTCGGAATAAATGGAGAAGAATAGGATAAGAATAGATTGGAGGAAGAAGAAACAAATAGGAAATAGGTTGAATCCTTACATGAATTACCCATGGAGTTTCTGAATCTTATTAGAGAGATAGCAACGGTAGAGTTTCGTCATATTCTCCAAAATAATATGAATAAAAGTGGTGAGGATAGGGTTCCATTCATAGGAGTTGAAATGCACCAGAATCGTCGGATTGAAGTAGGTATGAAATGGCTAAATCTAGAGCATGTAACTGAATAGAACATAACATAAAACCCTTGACACCACTGTGTCGTTGCCAAGCGGTCGACCGCCCTTGGGCGACTGGTCGACCACTATGGTCGACCAACTGACTTATTTAGGTTGGCCGCTCTTTTTTTTTAGGAGCGTTTATTTTTGTTTCCGTTGCCATATTATTTTATTCCCTAATTAACTTTTTAATGTTAAGCGTTAATTAATCGTTTACTTAGCCTCCAAGCCAATTTTTGAAATTTAAATCCTAAATTTGATTAATTTAAATCTAAGAGCTTCAAATGTTCATAACTTTTTGTTTAAGCACCCTATTTAGCATATTATATATGGAAACAGATCAGAATTTTGCCACGAATGTAATGGAATAACTTTCGTGGTTAAATTCCAAATTTTATAAAATTTCCATATCCAATCCTTATCATTTTTAATTTAATTTACTACATTTATTTATGCTTCATTTTATGGGGTGTTATATTCTTCCCTCTTTAAAAAGGCTTATGTCCCGAGATCTTCCAAAGGGCGAATAGTGTAACTCGCAATAACATCCATGTCATACAACCAAGTTCTCTACACAACCATCTACTCAACTAATAGTGCAATGCAATTATGTATTACAGATGTGCTAAAACAAGCTCAATTCTTGCATGAGTGTGTAATCATGTCAAGTAAGTATGTATGCAAATATCCCAAACATGCATAAAATTTTCTATATGAATGTAAAGTGATTATGAAAAAGTGTAACAACCATCTCCTACCATCCAATGTAGCAACCGCGATGCAATCAAAATCCTAATTTTAGGGAGAAAAACTACCGGTGAAAAGCTTCGGGTGAGTATTTTTCATCTTCTCCTCGGTCTTCCATGTGGTTTCCGGTGGATTCTCCCCCTATTATACTCAGACCAAATTATTATTTTATTGCGGATTCTCCTAGTACCATGCTCCATAATGTGTGCTGTGGAACGAGGCACTGTCGCTCCATATCAAAATCCCCCAACTGATCAAGCTCTACTCTGCTAGCGGTGTCATGACGGTATTTCCTAAGTTGAGAAACATATAAAACATGTGGACTCCCGCTAACTTGTTAGGAAGCTCCACATGATATGCTAATTTTCCTATTCTTTCCATAACTTTGAATGGCCCAATAAATCTAGTGCCAATTTTTCAAACTTGCCAAATCTAACAACTTTTCTAAGAGGGGTGGATTTAACAAATACCATATCTCCAACCTCATATTCAAGCTCTTTCCTTCTTTTATCCGCATAAGATTTTTAACAATCTTGTGCTACCCTCATCATTTGCTTGATCAACGCTACTTTTTCTATGGTATCACGGATCAAATCAAGTTTGAACAATACTTTGTCAATGGTTTTCCACCAACAACTAGGTGATTTGCAAGGTCGCCCATAGAGTGCTCCAAAATGGACCATACCAATCGCAGTTTGATAGCTATTATTATACGCAAACTCTACCAAAGGTAGATGTTGCTCCCAATTTCCTCCAAAATCCAAGACACAAGTTCTTAACAAGTCTTTCAAAATTTTATTCACTCTCTCATTTGTCCATCAGTTTGTGGGTGATACGTCGTGCTAAGGTTCAAAGAAGTTAAAGCAGTCTATAGGCTCCTCCAAAACTCGCTAGTGAATAATGGGTCCCTATCACTAACTATGCTTGTAGGAATTCCATGTAGACAAACTATATCTTTAATATAAATTTGGGCAAGAGAGGTGCTAGTCCTGTTTCTTCTAATTGGAACAAAATAAGCACTCTTGGTGAGTCTATCTACAACAACCCAAATAGCCTCATTGCCCTTCTGACTTTAAGGCAATCCTTCCACCAAATCCATTGAAATAAGCTCCCACTTTCACGTCAGAATTTTCAAAGGTAATCACAATCCACCAGGCTTCCCTTGCTCAGCTTTTATCTTTTGAACATGTCAAACATCTAGCAACAAACTCAGCTACGCTCCTCTTCATTCCTTTCCAAAAGAAAATTCTCTTCATATCCTTGTACATCTTATCTCCACCAGGATGAATGGTCTCTTTTTCTTAATTTTTCCAAAATCCCCACTGACTCCTCTTCTTTAACTTGCTCGTGCCTTATACAATCCATTAAGATTGGTCTAACCTCCATAACTGATAAAAAACCTTGGATGGGTTCTGTTGATGGTTGGAGGTTAAAATTCGGGAGAAACTCTAACTATCTCCATTCATATATTGCACCTAGGGTAGCGTGTCTCCTACTAAGGGCATCGGCGACTACGTTCCCTTTTCAAGGGGGTATATTGAATACCAAAATCAATGGATGCTATATACTCCATCCGCCTCTGTTGCATAAGGTTCAAATATTTTTGGGAAAATAGATATTTAAGTGATTTAAAATCAGTGAATAACTCAAACCTTTCCCCCAAGAGGCAATGGCTCTACATCTTTAAGGCAAAAACAATGGCTACCAATTCTAAATCATGCATTGGATTCCTCTTCTTATAATCTTTTAGTTGTCTGCTAGCATAGGCAACTACATACCCTTCTTGCATAAGAAATGCTCCTAATCAGATGCCACATGCATCCGTGAAAAGCATAAACGACTTGGTTCTATCTGGAATAATGAGTATGGATGCACTAGTCAATGACTCCTTAAGCTTCTCAAATTCCTTAGTGCACTTATCATCCTAAACAATGATTAGATTCTTCTGTCAATTGGGTTGAAGGGGCTGCTATTTATGCAAAGCTCTTGATGAACTTCTTATATTAGCCTGCCAACCCTAGAAAACTTCTAACCTCCGATGCATTACTAGGAACCTTCCATCCTTGGACAGCTTCCAGTTTAGTAGGGTCCACCGCTAATCCTTTCTACCGAAAAAATATGCCTAAGGAACCTAACTTCATTTTTTCGAAAGTAACAGAAAACTTGGCTTTAAGTTGATTTCTCCTCAACGTCTCCAATACTACCCGAAGGTGGTCCTTATGCCCCTTCTTGCCTTTGGAGAAAACCAAGATGTCATCAACAAACACGATGGCAAATTTATTAAGTTGCCTTCAAAATATTCTACTCAACAAATCCACAAAGTATGATGGGGCATTCGTCAGTCCAAAAAGCGTTACTTCCCACCCATAGAGTCGATTTGACGTATGGAATGCGGTCTTCGGCTTGATTTTCTCTGCAATCCTCAGTTGATGGAATCCTATTGCTCGATCAAATTGGGAATAGTCTTTGGCTCCTACAAGTTTGTCAAACAAGTCATCTACTCTAGGTTGAGGTACCTATTTTTTTCTTTTCAACTAGTTCAACTCCATACAATCAGCACAAAGTCTTAAAGAACCATCTGTCTTAGTAGCAAAAAAACAAGGGTTCCCCACTCAAACGTATCCTATAGATGAATCCTTTCTTCAATAGCTCTAAGATTTTCTTATCTAACTCCCTTATTTCTATGGAGGCCATATGTCTCAAAGGCAGAGCGATGGGTCTTATGTCCTCCTCCAAATCGATTCAGGACTCAATATCCCTATAGAGTGGGAGACCCGAGAACTCCTCAAAGACATCAAGAAATTCACAAAATATGGGTATAAACAATGGCTATCAATCAATAGATAGATTTAGTGAGTATAAATGGAATAACTCAATCAAAGCTTTGGGTTTACAAAGAACTTATATGTCATGACCTCCGTGACTTCTTAATCATACTACCCCTTTATTACAGTCACAAATGGCTCCACAATATGACAACCAATCCATTCCCAAGATAATTCCATCCCCCTAAAAATTTAGAAGTACGCAGTACATATGAAATCAACGTCGCATATGTTTAGCACTTGGTCTTTGCAAATAAGATAAAGACGGATCGAACATTAATGGGATTGGAAACCTATATTGGGTTGTTTACCATCTGGGTTTTAAGGTTTAAGGAATTTACTACATCCCTAGCTACAAAGGTGCCACCGAATCAAATAGGATATGAATAGTAACCTCATAAATAAGAGTTACATCTTCTAGAGCTGCTTTTCCGTAGTCTCTTATACCTTACTAGTAATAGGGATAGCTTCAATGGAATAGGCATGTCTTCTTGGTCCTTCCTTAGTCATCTTGGGATATTGATTCTTGTGATGCCCTTCCTCGTGGCAGCTAAAGCACTTTCTTTTAAAGACTTCCTTCATCAGACTCACCCTACAATCTTTAGCTTTGTGACCCCTCCTTTGGCATTTCTCACACACCTTTACTTCCTTCTTAAACTTCCACTTTGACTTCTTGTCGGCCCAAAAGCTATGCTTCTTAGAAGCCTCCTTGCTTTTGGGTCTGTGTAGACTTCTTTTCTCTCTCTTATCTCATATGTAGCCTCCATAGGTACGTTGGTCATCAACGTTTTTCTTAGCGGGGAATTTAACCCATCATGAACTTCATGTCATTTTTCATAGGTGTGTCTATCAAGCTCATCTTGAATTTAGCCAATTTAGTAAACATAGCTATGTACTCCTTAAGGGTAGAATCTCTTTATCTTAGTTGAATGAAAATTTTCAATTGCAAGCTAAACTCTGCTCTAGACATGAATCTCATGTCGAATTGGTCCTTACCTGGGTGCTCTTGAATCAAAAGTTCCACCAATTTAAAGCTTCTTCCTTGAGGTGCCAAGCTGCCATTCTTTTTGTTAGTTGATCATCCCAAACAAGCTCTCTAAATATCTTCTCGAAGTTACCAATCCATGCTTTAGATTTCGAATATCCTTTAGTTCCAATGTATGTCTTCCCTCCTATATTGAGAAAGTCCTTATATAGCTTAGGAAAGTCAGCCAGATGGGGTGTTGTATCAGTGGCCGAGGCAGTGGGTGCTATCGATGCAGCTAGAGGAATAGGAATCTGCTCGATAGTCCTACGATATTATTTAAACCATTTGAGCATTCCATGAATGGGTGGTCTTTCACGGGTAGGGTTTCCTTATTCGGATGAAGATTGATTATCAACCATATCAACTATCTGTAGGTTAAATTTTAGTGATGATTTCCTAAGATAGTATTTACATGCTGAAAGAAAAGAAAATTTTCCCTTATGTATGTGCATATGTCCAAGAAGAGGGGGTGTGTGTATATATAGTCAGAATTCTTTTAAAAATTCTTTTGGAAAAACCTTTTTCAAAATAACAAACATGTCTCTCATACGTATAGTTTTTCCCCATTGATCCTGGAGCTCTGATACCAAATGTAACAACCTACCTCGAAACATGCCTAAATTTCGACCTAAAAAAAGGCCATCGAAACTTAGATCCATTCTAAGGTAGGCAGTTGGTAGTAAAAAGAAATAACATTGTAAAGCCATATCTTAATTTTGATAACTCAAATAGAATGGAACAAAATATAACAGTAAAGTGTACCCATTTATTTCAAAACCAAAAAATATCATAACACAAAATCTAACAAAAACCATAATATAATATCTGTTACAAGAATTGTTTAAATCCATGGGTACACATGAAAACAAATAATAATAAATACCGTCGCTAGCCAAGTTTCTCCATCTTTAAGCATCTTCATCGCCATTATTTCATCCTTAACCTGTGTTGTAATTAGTAGCGAGTTAGACCAACAAGTGTCGGATAAATAAAAATCTCGAGTCTTATCTTTTCAGTAATGGACGGTATATTTTAAAATAAGAATATGTCTATGAATATAAAACTATTAAAAACATTTAATACTTCTTTATAAGGAAAGGAGATAGGTCCAACCACTTAATACCTTCCATTGCAGAAGTAGATCCCATATTCCAATTTTATATAATAAATAGCTAATAATGTAAGAGACGATACCCAAGCTATTTAATACTTCTTAGTGAAAAATGGGTAGACCCCATCATTTAAGGCCTATTTCCAAAAGCGTGCTCCTTAATGGTACTATCTAGCTGACATCATATGGAATCTAGGCCACTTAATCTTCCAAGTGGAAAATAGGTAGACCTCGTCATTTAAGGCCTATTCTCAAAAGCGGACCCCTGTAGAGATACTACATAACATAACCCTTTGGTCATTTAATACTTCATTTGGGGAAAAAGGCAAGTCCAACCAATTAATATCTCAAACCTCGAAGCAGCACTTCGTCTTATGGCCCATACCTATAATGATGTCATACATTAGTCCGCTATTCATAGGAACTGGTGGCCAGATTTGCTGGGAAGATTTCCCCTATTGTGACGACCCGCCCTTCATTCCACAGAAAGACTCATCATTGAGAAGAAAGAAAGAGGTAGAAATAGAATAGAAAGAAGAAAGAACACAACAATATCAGAATCTCACAGCGGAACAGAACAAAATATAATATATCAAGTAGAAATTACAAAGTCATTTACATCAGAGTTACACAGATACAACAACCTTTCACATTAGATAGCTATAAGGTTCTGTCTAATCCATTACATTCCAAATACAACAGACAAAGACTACAACACAACTCAGCACAACGGAAATATAGATATAGCTATGTCTGGACTCCTGCTCCATGCTCTCCAATATTCGTCAAGCCAAAACCTGATCTCTTGGCTACTCGTAAAAATTGAGTACCCGAGAGTTTAAGAAAAACAGAAATAAACTCCGAGTCAGACATGGGTCTGGTGTGAGTAAACGGTTAAAAGTTGCTTAACTTTTGAAAACTTTTGAAAACAAAAGGCATCACGTAAGACTTCCCCACATAAACACGGGTAAGTTTTTACCTTACACTAACCAAAACATTTGATAGGAAATCCAGTTATATTATAATAGGGTCTAGGGTTTTCAAGTAAAATATAGAAATAGCTGGAATGCTTACATCTCACATTCCAACATAGTTGGGCACAATCAAAACGTACGGCACTTATTGGAGATTAGATTTCATACAATGGCAGGGCTACTGGGGTACCGCCCGTCACAGTACGTTGCCTAGATCAACGTACCGAGGATCCACCCTAAATCCCCTACAACACAAGGCAGGGACCATTCCTTACTGAACAGTCCCGAACAAGACAACCCCACAGTTGGCTGCAGACCAACTGCCTACACAGCCGAATAAAAAGGGACATCTAGACAGGGGAAGCTCTCGTCCTACTTGGGCATGACCCACTTAGCCTTGCTGCACCTCCCATGTTTTAGCCATTCCCGATTGATGAGGCTTGAGGCTACGATTACCTTTATAGAACACATCTACCTTATAATGCTCACCGTCCACCTGACGATGTTCTGAAAGCATTCAATCTATACAAGTTCGTTTCGGGTTCGAACGAAACCGAAGGCATTATCTCGTTACACTCATTTTGGAATCACCCTCGAAGTTAACGACGATAACCCTTGCACTCTGAATCTTCATCTTCGCTTGAGATTCACGACCTAACACTTAATTTGGATTGATGTGGTTTTCAGATATCCAAATCTGGAAACCTGATCCCGGTCTCAATGAAATCCAAAATGCCATCTTTTAGGTCCAAGTTGTTTTTTTAAAGTTTAAAACAATTCATTTCAATTCAATTTAATACTTGAATTCACACAGCATTTAACATAGATAAATATCACACATTTATCACTGATATGTCTAATATCATATCACAAAATATCACAACATATCATCCAATAGATATCATTCAATAGATATTATTCAGTATATATCATCCAATATATATTGTCAAATAGATATTATCCAATATAGATATTCTACACAAACAATCATCCATAAACAGGAGTCATTAATCCATGTTATAATTAATTTAATCACCTTAAATTAAATTAATTACTTAAGAATTAATCTCCTAATCCTGCTTAAGCAATCATTAATTTAATTACAAACATTTAATTAATTAATCACTTCTTGATTATCCTTTCAATCCATTGTTAATCTCCATCACAGATTAATTATCCTTTGATTATCAATTAATAAACCTCAATTATTAATTAATCTCCTTTAATACAAATTAATCAACCCTTAATTACTTTTATAATCAATTAATTAACCTTTAATTAACTGATTAATTATCCATTAACTATTAATTAATAACCTTAATTATTAATCAATATCTCTCAATTACAAATTAATTAATCGATAATTACTCTTAAAATTAATTAATTAATCATTAACTAACTAAGTAATTGTCTCTTAATTATTAATTAATAAAACTTAATTATTAATTAACAACCTTAAATACAAATTAATTAATCCATAATTATTAAATAATCAATCCTTAATTATCATTGATTAATTCTTAATTACCTTTAATTAATCCTTAATCACCTTTGATTAATCTTTAATTAACTTTGATTAATTCTTAATTACCCTCTGATTAATCCTTAATCATCCTTTGATAAATCAATTAATTAATATTTAATTATAGATCAATCATCCTTTAAGTATTAATTAAATAAACCTAATCATTAATTAATAAAACTTAATTACAAATTAAGTATATCTTAATTATTAAATAAGTAATCTCTAATTACTTAACTAACAACTCTCTAATTACTAAATTAATCAAATCTTAATTACTTGATTAATTAATCCTCCATTACTCAATTAATTAATCTCTGATCATTAATTAACAATCTTTAATTAATAATCCTTAATTATAATTAATTAATTAATAACCCTTAATTAATTATTAATTAAACCAATTAATTACTCTTAATTAATTACTTAATTAATCCTTTATAATTAAATAAATCAAATTAATTAATTATACTTAATTTCCACAATTAACTTAGTTTATCTCATAGCATTAGACCTTTAATCATCTTAAGATAAAATATTATCTTATTAACACCTTTATTAACATTAACACTTAAAAACATTATAATTTATCTTTACTTAATTATATCATTAATTAAGTTTTAAAATAAATAATCATTTAACTTGAAAATTTAAAGTTAACAAAACTTAACTTGCTTAAAATAACTTTAATATTATCAAGTAGAGGTTTTAAAACTAATTACAATTTGTATTTTAAAACTTACTTTTATAAAATCTTAAACTTACATTTTAAATTAATGTTTTAAAATTACTTCAAATTTCATTTAACAACATTTAATTTAAACATCCTTTAAAACTTCATAACCAATTGTTTAAGAAATAATTATTATATATAAAGTAAGTTTATATAGAACTTTAAACTAGATTTAACTTCAAATTTCAAAAATATTTGATTTTAAAACATTCTAAAAACTGTTTTAAACAGTTACTTCGGGTTTTACCCAAAGGTCTCGGGCCTATCCCCGAGTCAAATCACTTTCTACCCATTTTTAAAAATTTAGTCTAAAATTTAAGTTTTAAACTTACAGGCCTAATCCTGCAAATTACTCGAGTTCAAACTCGAGTAATCTTCCCAAAAACACGACGTCATCTTCGAGTTCGAAATCACTACCCATCACAAACTCAGACACCCAAACTTCCCTGTGCACCTGCATAATCAACATCGACGCCGTTGATCCCCTCTGGTGACGTCGACACACCATCCATCACTTCAACATCAACGTTTGATCATCCAAACACACTCACGTTTCTCAAATCAAAATCGAGCTAGGAAATACAAATACTGGAACCCACAACCACCAGAACACACCTCGAATTCCTTCCCTTCGACCATTTGAGTCGCTGAAACACCAGTCAAATCATCGCCAAACTTCCACGAACTAAATCCCAAAGTTACATCGAACTCGATGCATCAGAGAAAAAGCAGTGGTCCAAACTACTCAGTTCGTCCAATTTAGGGTTAGAAACTAAATTTGTTCGCCGCCGACACAACGTTGATCAAGCAAACCATCTGATTTTTTTCCAAGCCTCACCGCACAGTCCTCCACCAGCAGACAAAGCCCTGACCACCCTAGACCCTTAGGCTATCAGCAATTGCTCAGGAACCAAAATCCAGTCATCTTTAAAATAGTCAACCAATACAACATTATAAATCATGCTTTTCATTTTAAAAATCATGTTTTCCTAAGTTAATTCAAGATATAAACTTGAATCATCGTCATTCAACACTTGATTTTACCATGCATTTAAACTGTTGCTGCATTCCTTCGTTCCAGAACTATATTTAAACCAATATTGTTTTAAATAAATTTTAAACTTCAATTCATGATTAGACAAACATATATTGTTTGTATCTCTAAACCTAACAAATATTGAATGATTTGATTTTGATTTTTTGATCAAACTTTTATTTCCTAAACCAAGAATAGAGATATAAAAGTACAATAGACATTCACGTATACAAACATTCATATCATAAAGATAACTCGCATATATGCACAATCAAGCATTATTCATCTTAAACTTCACAAGCAAACAGAAGTATATTAACTTAAATTTTAATTAAATTTTTTTACTCACCAGATCTTAAAAGAAGAGACCTGAATGCTTAGAATTGCTTAGATTTTCTTTGAAGCTGGAAAGCTTTGAACACTGAATTTGCTAATCTCTTTTTATGGCTGAAAAGCTTCTGATTTAAACCCTGTAACTTCAAAATTTTGCTTGAGAGGATTGCTTGTCATTGAATTTTCTGGTTGCATTTAAAAATCTGCTACAGGCTTGCTTACTGTTTTGATTCTTGAGTTTGAGGAGTTTATAGGTTTGCACTTAAAGATCTTTGCTTACAGATTTGAAAAAAAAATGCTTGAGGAGGAATTAGTTTATAGGGTTGCATTTGTTTTGGTTTGAAGCTTCAAATCTGAAAAATAGTTCCAGGTTTGTTATAGATTTGAAAAGGAAGTTTACAGAGTTTTCTTGAGGATAAAACAATTTTACAAATTCTTGAACCTAAGTTTGGAAATGTTACAGTCTTGATTTGTTTTGTGGAGGTGATTACAGGGTTGCATGTTTGAAAGATTACAAAGCTTTGGTTTTTATTTGATGAAGTGATTTACTGACTTGTTTGAGGAGGTGTTCAAGTTTTGATTTGGTTTCAGGTTTTAATGCAAAAGAATTTCTGGTTATGAAGATAGAACATGGTTGAGTTTCTTAGAAATGAAATAAGAAAAAGAGATGGGAAAAAGAAGAGATGTGTTTATATAATATAGATTATGATTTATTTAAGAATTAAAGAAAATAAAAAATAAATTTTGCCACTTGTTTACAAATGCTAACACTTGTCACATATAAATGCTAATTATCTTACATGTGTTTTTATCATGGATTAAAGAGTTACATTTGTATTATTTTATTTAAATTTATTTTTAAAAGACACTAAAAGCTTTTACATAAATTTTCTAAATTAATAAACACATTTCTAAATAAATAAATGCTTCTAAAATTTGTATAAATAAATTCTTTAAAAGAAAATAAAGTATAAACCAATTACATTTTAAATAAAATCATATAAAATATTTTTAATCCATTTTAAAATGTTAACATAAACCTTTTTGTATTTATTTTACAATTTAACAAACCTTTCTTTTTAAGGAAATAAATCTTATTTTAAATAAAACTCATTCATACAATTTATATAAAAATAATCTCAAGATATATATATACCCCTTTAAATTCATACTTAAATCTAAATGCAACTCAAATTCAAAATCAATTCAAATATATATATATATATATTAATTATAAACAAACACATTATTACTTTTGAAAGATAATAACTTTATTAAAAAAATCTATTCTAAAATTAATCTTAATTATATATATAAACTCCTTATTAACTCAAAATTAATAATTCTATTTTAGAATTCATTTATAAATCAACACCAACTATATTTGAAAATAATTATTCCATTTAAAATCTATTATTAAACATTACCAATTAAATTTGCAAATAATTATTTTATTAAGAATCCATTTATAACTATAATTAAAATCATCATGTTATTAATTATTTTGGTTATTTATATTTGAAATTTACAATTTCATCAATTTTAAATAATTTATTAAGAAGATTCTCACATTTTAAATTCCTCGAAATACCGGGATATCACATTCCTTCTCCCTTAAAAGAATTTCGTCCTCGAAATTTAAAACAAAGATAATCCAAAATCTTTTATTTTATTTAACAATCCAAACATCAATATCAACCATACACTATTAACTAAACAACAATTCATTCGAATAAATAATTTATTCGAACAAACAATTCATTCAAACAACCAATTTATTTGTATAAACAAATTATTCAAATCAAACCACTCTAGCTATCCGGACACAGATCTGGATAAGTCTTCCTATAACTATCCAGAGTTTCTCAAGATAAACTCTGAAATCCTAGCTCATTAGAACTTAGGCCAACTAAACTACTATGATCCAGAGCTTCCTATTACTCCGATCAAAAATCTGAACCAGATGTTAGACCGCACTATAAACTTGCTCAACTACCAGATCCTACTGAACTACAGATCCTAACTAAGACGGATAATTCACGTATTTTCTCAGATGAGATATGTGAATAATAACATGAATTCCAGCCATCCAAACTGGCAATACAATCCTGTAGACCATAATACTAGTCTCTTCAAGCACTCAGAACAGACCCAACATCTTGGAGCGAATTTCCCGTCTTTACAAATCCGGTAACTCCTTTAAATCAGGAAACTTTGACAAGGACTAAATCTCAAATCTCATAAGCCAATTGTCTTTGTCTCATGTCTACAAATCCTTTTAACGATCATGTGCTACTCTCAAACTCTTCTAGATAAGTTCCACCTTCACAGATGCCCCTCGGATCAAACTGGACAAGAACCAGACGATCTCTCGACTCTACCCAACAAAATAGGAAACTACAAGGTCTTCCAAGCAAAACTCCATAGGATGCCATCTAGATACTCGCCTGATAACTAAACGAGAATTCCATTCAGAACAGATGGTCTTTCCAAGACCCAACAAAATCCAAAACACAGCCCTTAGAATAATCTCAAAAATTTTATCATCCCTTCCGTTAGACCGTCGATCTGGGAATGATAGGCTGAACTCAAATTCAACTCGAACCCAAAGCTGATCATAAAGTCCCCAAAATTCGCTGGAGAAAATAGGTTCACGGTTGCTAACAATCCTGACTGAAACACCAAGCAGTCGGACAAACACCTTCAAGAAAACTCAGCCAAAGATGCTGCAGTACGGGTTGCCTTGACCGGAATAAAATAGGTGCTCTTAATTAACCGGTCTTCAATTACTCATGTTCCATTTCCCTCGTTGGTCCTTGGCAAACCGTCGATGAAATCCAAAGAAATCATTTCTCACTTCACTTCAGAACTTCTAAGGTTGCAACAACTTGTGGTCTTCTGCTGATCACCTTCACTTGCTGATTGACCACACATCTTCTGACGAAAGCAGCTACATCCTTCTTCATGCTCAGCTACCAGAAGATTTCCTAAACTCCTTGCCTCAAATCCTTTTGATGATCTTCAATGTTCCTTGATCATCAATCCATCCATAACAGGCGCACACACATCGTTCGTGTAGAACTCAACTTACTCTTGCCATCCAGAATAGTTAGAATAGGCACACTGGTCAGTCTTGCCTTCAAATCCAAGAAAGCCTCATCACACTCGGGTCCACTTAACTTAGTTCCTTCCCGAGTCACTAGGTTAAGTGCGAAGAAACCTTAGAATAAACTTCCTGTAAACCTCAACCAAATCCAGAAAACTGTGCTGCTTCACCCCTAAATAGTAGCTACCCTGGTTGAATCTACAGAAATACCTCCACTAGAAACAAAATGCCTTCTCAAAGAAAACTTGGATCTGCTTCTCTAACTCTATCTCCTGATGAAGGCAAACTTCCACTATCTTGGAAACATCCGGAAAATCTCTAACCATTTCAATGGATTCTACACCTTCTGGAGATACCTCACTTCTAAGCAACAGATGCTTCAAAGAACTTCGGAATCATCGCAAGTCACTTTTGCGATTCCCCCCAACTCAGCCTCCAAAGAAACAATCCTTACTATCCATCCAATCCATATCCAAAATAAGATCAAACCCTTCGAGATCCAATATCGATGGGTCACAAGGAAACTATAGGGGATATAAGAAATCTTAAGCCTCTACAGATCTTATCTAACTCAGTTGTTCCACCTAAGGATAGGACGGTCAACCTAACATAGAGAAAGATGAAACTTCTCTAGAACTCAAGTTGGAAATCCGAAAAGATACCCAACAAATTTAAATAGATATATAATTATATAAAAATTACAAATACGCGCTCTCAAGATAGACACAACTCCAGAGCCTAGGTATTATCTCAATCTACACTCTGGTACCATATGTGACGACCCGCCCTTCATTCCATAGAAAGACGCATCATCGATAAGAAAGAAAGAGGTAAAAATAGAATAGAAAAAAGAAAGAACACAACAATATCATAATCTCACATCGGAACGGAACAAAATATAATATATCAAATAGAAATTACATAGTCATTTAAATCAGAGTTACACAGATACAACAACCTTTCACATTAGACAGTTATAAGGTTCTATCTAATCCATTACATTCCAAATACAACAGACAAAGACTACAACACAACTCAGCATAACGAAAATATAGATATAGCTACGTTTGGACTCCTGCTCCATGCTCTCCAATATTCGTCAAGTCAAAACCTGATCTCTTGGCTACTCATAAAAATTGAGTGCCCGAGAGTTTAAGAAAAATAGAAATAAACTCCGGGTCAGACATGGGTTTGGTGTGAATAAACGGTGAAAAGTTGCTTAACTTTTGAAAACTTTTGAAAACAAAAGGCATCACGTAAGACTTCCCACACATAAACACGGGTAAGTTTTTGCCTTATGCTAACCAAAACATTTGATAGGAAATCCAGTGATATTATAACAGGGTCTAGGGTTTTCAAGCAAAATATAGAGATAGCTGGAATACTTACATCTCACGTTCCAACATAGTTAGGCACAATCAAAATGTACGGCACTTATTGGACATTGGATTCCATACAATGGCAGGGCTATTGAGGTACTGCCCGTCACAGTACGTGGCCTAGATCAACGTACCGAGAATCCACCCCAAATCCCCTGCAACACAAGGCCGAGACCATTCCTTACTAAACAGTCCCGAACAAGACAACCCCGCAGTTGGCTGCAGACCAACTGCCCACACAGCCGAATAAAAAGGGACATCTAGACAGGGGAAGCTCTCGTCCTACTTGGTCATGACCCACTTAGCCTTGCTGCACCTTCCCTGTTTAGCCATTCCCGGTTGATGAGGCTTGAGGCTACGATTATCTTTATAGAACACATCTATCTTAGAATGCTCACCGTCCACCTGACGATGTTCTGAAAGCATTCAATCCTTACAAGTTCGTCCCAGGTTCAAACGAAACCGAAGGCATTATCTCGTTACACTCATTTTGGAATCACCCTTAGAGTTAACGACGACAACCCTTGCACTCTGAATCTTCATCTTCACTTGAGATTCACGACCTAACGCTTAATTTGGATCGATGTGGTTTTCCGATATCCAAATCTGGAAACCCGATCCCGGTCTCCTCGAAATCCAAAACGCCATCTTTTAGGTCCAAGTTGTTTTTTTAAAGTTTAAAACAATTCATTTCAATTCAATTCAATACTTGAATTCACACAGCATTTAACATAGATAAATATCACACATTTATCACTGATATGTCTAATATCATATCACAAAATATCACAACATATCATCCAATAGATATTATCCATTATATATCATCCAATATATATCATCCAACAGATATTATCCAATATAGATATTCTACACAAACAATCATCCATAAACAGGAGTTATTTATCCATGTTATAATTAATTTAATCACCTTAAATTAAATTAATTACTTAAGAATTAATCTCGTAATCCTGCTTAAGCAATCATTAATTTAATTACAAACATTTAATTAATTAATCACTTCTTGATTATCCTTTCAATCCATTATTAATCTCCATCACAGATTAATTATCCTTTAAATATCAATTAATAAACCTCAATTAATATCAATTAATAAACCTCAATTATTAATTAATCTCCTTTAATACAAAGTAATCAACCCTTAATTACTTTTATAATCAATTAATTAACCTTTAATTAATTGATTAATTCTCCATTAACTATTAATTAATAACCTTATTTATCAATCAATATCTCTCAATTACAAAATAATTAATCCATAGTTACTCTTAAAATTAATTAATTAATCATTAACTAACTAATTTATTATCTCTTAATTATTAAGTAATAAAACTTAATTATTAACAACCTTAAATACAAATTAATTAATCCATAATTATTAATTAATCAATCATTAATTATCATTGATTAATTCTTAATTACCTTTGATTAATCCTTAATCACCTTTGATTAATCTTTAATTAACTTTGATTAATTCTTAATTACCCTCTGATTAATCCTTAATCATCCTTTGATAAATCAATTAATTAATATTTAATTATTGTTTAACCATCCTTTAAGTATTAATTAAATAAATCTAATCATTAATTAATAAAACTTAATTACAAATTAAGTATATCTTAATTATTAAATCAGTAATCTCTAATTACTTAGCGAACAACTCTCTAATTACTAAATTAATCAAATCTTAATTACTTGATTAATTAATCCTCCATTACTCAATTAATTAATCTCTGATCATTAATTAACAATCTTTAATTAATAATCCTTAATTATAATTAATTAATCTTAAATTAATTAATTAATAAGCCTTAATTAATTATTAATTAAACCAATTAATTACTCTTAATTAATTACTTAATTAATCCTTTATAATTAAATAAATCAAATTAATTAATTATACTTAATTTCCACAATTAACTTAGTTTATCTCAAGGCATTAGACCTTTAATCATCTTAAGATAAAATATTATCTTATTAATATCTTTATTAACATTAACACTTAAAAACATTATAATTTATCTTTACTTAATTACATCATTAATTAAGTTTTAAAATAAATAATCATTTAACTTGAAAATTTAAAGTTAACAAAACTTAACTTGCTTAAAATAACTTTAATATTATCAAGTAGAAGTTTTAAAACTAATTACAATTTGTATTTTAAAACTTACTTTTATAAAATCTTAAACTTACATTTTAAATTAACAAATTACTTTAAATTTCATTTAACAACATTTAATTTAAACATCCATTAAAACTTCATAACCAATTGTTTAAGAAATAATTATTATATATAAAGTAAGTTTATGTAGAACTTTAAACTAGATTTAACTTTAAATTTCAAAAATATTTGATTTTAAAACATTCTAAAAACTGTTTTAAACAGTTACTTCGGGTTTTACCCAAAGGTCTCGGGCCTATCCCCGAGTCAAATCACTTTCTACCTATTTTTAAAAATTTAGTCTAAATTTAAGTTTTAAACTTACAGGCCTAATCCTGCAAATTACTCGAGTTCAAACTCGAGTAATCTTCCCACAAACACGACGTCATCTTCGAGTTCGAAATCACTACCCAATCACAAACTCGACACTCAAACTTCCTTGTGCACCTGCACAATCAACATCGATGCCGATGATCCCCTCTGGTGACGTCGACACACCATCCATCACTTCAACATCAACATTCGATCATCCATGCACACTCACGTTTCTCAAATCAAAATCGAGCTAGGAAGAACAAATACTGGAACCCACAACCACAAGAAAACACCTCGAATTCCTTTCCTCCGACCATCTGAGTCGCTGAAACTCCAGTTAGATCATCGCTAAACTTCCACGAACCAAATCCCAAAGTTACATCGAACTCGATGCATCAGAGAAAAAGCAGTGGTCCAAACTACTCGGTTCGTCCAATTTAGGGTTAGAAACTAAATTTGTTCACCGCCGACACAACGTTGATCAAACAAACCATCTGATATTTTTCCAAGCCTCACCGCACAGTCCTCCACTACCTGACAATGCCCTGACCACCCTAGACCCTTAGTCCATTAGCAATTGCTCGGGAACCCAAATCCAGTCATCTTTAAAATACTCAACCAATACAACATTATAAATCATGCTTTTCATTTTAAAAATCATGTTTTCCTAAGTCAATTCAAGATATAAACTTGAATCATCATCATTTAACACTTGATTTTACCATGCATTAAACTGTTGCTGCATTCCTTGGTTCTAGAACTAAATTTAACTCTATATTGTTTTAAATAAATTTTAAACTTCAATTTATGATTAAACAAACATATATTATTTGTATCTCTAAACCTAACAAATATTGAATGATTTGATTTTGATTTATTGATCAAACTTTTATTTCCTGAACCAAGAACAGAGATATAAAAGTACAATAGACATTCACGTATACAAACATTCATATCATAAAGATAACTCGCATATATGCACAATCAAGCATTATTCATCTTAAACTTCACAAGCAAATAGAAGTATATTAACTTAAATTTTAATTAAATTTGTTTACTCACCAGATCTTAAAACCAGAGACCGAATGCTTAGAATTGCTTGGATTTTCTTTGAAGCTGGAAAGCTTTGAACACTGAATTTGCTAATCTCTTTTTAAAACTGAAAAGCTTTTGATTTAAACCCTGTAACTTCAAAATTTTGTTTGAGAGGATTGCTTGTCATTGAATTTTCTGGTTGCATTTAAAAATCTGCTACAGGCTTGCTTACTGTTTTGATTCTTGAGTTTAAGGAGTTTACAGGTTTGCATTTGAAGATCTTTGCTTACAGATTTGAAAAAAAATGCTTGAGGAGGAATTAGTTTAAAGGGTTGCATTTGTTTTGGTTTGAAGCTTCAAATCTGAAAAATAGTTCCAAGTTTGTTTACAGATTTGAAAAGGAAGTTTACAGTGTTTGCTTGAGGATAAAACAATTTACAAATTCTTGAACCTGAGTTTGGAAGTGTCACAGTCTTGATTTGTTTTGAGGAGGTGATTACAGGGTTGCATGTTTGAAAAGATTACAAAGCTTTGGTTTTTATTTGAAGAAGTGATTTACTGACTTGTTTGAGGAGGTGTTCAAGTTTTGTTCTGGTTTCAGGTTTTAATGCAAAAGAATTTCTGGTTATGAAGACAGAACATGGTTGAGTTTCTTAGAAATGAAATAAGAAAAAGAGATGGGAAAAAGAAGAGATGTGTTTATATAATGTAGATTATGATTTATTTAAGAATTAAAGAAGAAGAAAAAAATTTGCCACTTGTTTACAAATGCTAACACTTGTCACATATAAATGCTAATTATCTTACGTGTGTTTTTATCATGGATTAAAGAGTTACATTTGTATTATTTTATTTAAATTTATTTTTAAAAGACATTAAAAGCTTTTACATAAATTTTCTAAATTAATAAACACATTTCTAGATAAATAAATGCTTCTAAAATTTGTATAAATAAATTCTTTAAAAGAAAATAAAGTATAAACCAATGACATTTTAAATAAAATCATATAAAATATTTTTAATCCATTTTAAAATGTTAACATAAACCTTTTTGTATTTATTTTACAATTTAATAAACCTTTCTTAATAAATTCTTTTTAAGGAAATAAGTCTTATTTTAAATAATACTCATTCAAATATATTTTTATCAAAATAATTTCAAGATATATATATATACCCCTTTAAATTCATATTTAAATCTAAATGCAACTCAAATTCAAAATCAATTCAAATATATATATTAATTATAAACAAACACATTATTACTTTTGAAAGATAATAACTTTATTAAAAAAATCTATTCTAAAATTAATCTTAATTATATATATAAACTCCTTATTAACTTAAAAATAATAATTCTATTTTAGAATTCATTTATAAATCGACACCAACTATATTTGAAAATAATTATTCCATTTAAAAATCTATTTATAAAACATTACCAATTAATTTTGCAAATAATTATTTTATTAAGAATCCATTTATAACTATATTTAAAATCATCATGTTATTAATTATTTTGGATATTTATATTAGAATTTACAATTTCATCAATTTTAAATAATTTATTAAGAAGATTATCACATTTTAAATTCCTCGAAATTCTGGGATATCACACATATAGAATTTGGAACAAACTTCGTATCATTACAAATATATATCATAAGCATATCTCACATCGATAAAAGTGTACACAACTGCTGGTAACCTCAAAATGAGAGGCAGACTTCTTTCATGTTACTCTATTGACCTTACGTAACTATGACTTAAATATAAATTAATTACTCTATACACACACATACTCATCTCACCGTTTCATAAATAAGGCCTTATAAGGAATTTTCTTTGTTACGCCTTAAAATAATAATTAGCCTATAAAAGAGTTTCCTTTTATTTTCACCTCAAAATCAATTAACTTCCTAATGGGGAAAATAAATGAAAATAAATACCTAATTAATTACGTCATATACGCAATAATTAGACATTAATTATGTTGATAGAGATAAATAAATATCCACACCTGATAAGTTCAAAACGCATGGATTTTATGTTTTAAACTAGCGTTAAATGTCAATTCCCTAACCAATTATTATTAAAGTCCTTTTTCTTTAATTTCCCAAGATTTCATGGAATCCAGATATCCAAAACAAGGAATAAATATTCGTAATCAAAATTGCAATAATAGACTTGTAAATAAAATAGAAACTCAATTTATTGTACCAATTCAAAGGAATATCTTAAACAATAAGAATTGCAATATAAACGTCATATTCTATTCAACTCCTCCTTTTACAAAGAAATAGATATGGATAAGGGGTGTAAATTATGAATAGAATTCGTAATCTAAACCCCTTATTTTATTGAAGGATCACAATTTGACCCAAAGTGAAGTGGAATAGAAAATGAAATTATCAAAAATTGCATAAACGAGATAAATTTCATCAAATTAATATAAATAATTGAAAATCTCAACATAGGATTGACATTTCGAAATGAAAAGGAATTTTGGAGGATTTTATCTATCCTATTTTCGGGATCCTAAATGTTGAATATGTTAGTATATATTTTTGTTTGATGATAATATATATATATATATATATATATATATATATATATTTAAATGTATTCGTTAATGTACTATTTTATTTTTCACATAAATTAATAAATATTTGCTGAATAAAATGAATAACACAGAATTTAAATTCAAACGGATATTTTATTCAAACAAATATTTATTATAATTTTTGAATAGTACAAATTTGAGCTTTCACTATACATATACTATTCTGATTACATAACAATTATCATTTACATCACCACCTCTCTACATATCACTCGTTTCACTCAAAATTGATCTTCAACTTCATTCCAGATTGAATCCCGCATCTGAGTTATTTGCAAAAATACACACCAACGCAGTAAATTGGAAAGGAAATATTTTTGCAGTGTAAAATAAAATGTGGTTTGAAAATATTATTTGCCTCGGTTATTTGGGTTGTTCGTCATCATTTAATTTTGAATTCATCATACACGAACAACTTGTGACATGCACAGCGTATCAACGTACATGCCATAAGGCCGTGCACACCGATAAACACTTGATAAAATTACAGGGATAGGTGAGCACAAGGTCAAACTCGAAGTTTTATGCCGGATTCAACACAGGTGCAATCCAAACGTCCCAATTCAATAAAATGGTCAAAAATCCGAAACCAATATAAATTAAGCCTCGACCAAATTTCAAGTCGTACACATGAAAACAGAGGCTAGACAGTCCATTCAAACCATCAAGCAAGTGCACCACTAAACCAACAAAGACAAAAATAGGCAAGTACAACTCTAACTGGATACACATTGAGGAAAGCTCAAACCAATACACACAAACCAACAAAGGAAGTTCATAAGTCAAAGACAAAATAGACCAGGCACCAAACAGAAACCAAGTACACACACAAATGTACACATAGTGGCATGCAACAAAGACCACAATTATGAACTGATCAGTGCACATGAGCTCAAATGATCTAGCAACCAAATAGCCAATATAGACCAACATTAGATACAAGTGAACAAGAGAACAATACCAATTGATCAAAGGAAAGCAACCCATAGCAGTTACAACACAGTCAAAATGAAGACACAATTATCAATGGCACTACCTCAACAGCTAAAACATATACAACATACATATATACATGTATAATCACACATGTATATACACAGTGCATATATATAACAAGCACATAGCATCGCATATGCAATCGACTCAAGTCTGCATCATATAACTTAATATATACATGTGTGACAAGCTACGTGAGGACCAACAACAAGTGGAGATAACCATCAACCAAAATACAGACGATTTCAAGTTCAAATGCCAAAAATTTAAAGCAGGTTTTTACAATATCAAATTGCAGTGCAAATTCAATAATACATGCATACACAAATACAAATGTATGTATGCACATATATGAAGATACACAGAAATAATCAAGAAGTGAATTTCAAAAATGGCCGAAGTCAAAATGGAATCAAATCCAATGGCATAGAATTAAAAGCAGCAGTTTTAAACTAAAATCAAAACCGTGGTCATGTTAAAGTCAACAAACATAAAGAAAGGAATCAAGTCAGAGTAATGATAACCAAGGAAGTCCAACCAAGTGAAAAATCAAAGTCATGTTATATAAGCTAACAAAAATATATGAAGTGACAAAGTCAGAGAAATCATCAACATCCAAACAATATCGAACGGCCAAACATATAATTATCAGATGAATTCGTATGAAAAATACGAACGAAAATATAGGGGATCGAACCATGTATAAACCCTTAACATCATCAGCCGAAAGATCGTTTGAGTTCGAGCAAAACAGATACTAAAAATCAAATCAACAGCTCGAATCTGATCGAGTTCGAGAAAGCTAAACAGAAAAGCAAAAAATCATAAATTACATACTAGATTTTTCGAATCGAACTCGATCAAAGAAGTAGCCGAAGCCAAGCTACGAAGAGGCAGTCGATCGACAGAGCAAGCGACGCAAATATCTATTCAATCGATCAATTTGAAGTCGGTGCTTATTTGGATTATCAAAGCCCTAATTTTGGACGAAGAGGAACAAGGCAGCCATTTTTCATCTCAAAGAATACAGGCCGAAAATCCAAACAACGAAAAAGGGGAACTTTCTTTTAATATTTAATTTGGGCTGGTCTTATTCATAATATTTGGGCTGTGTTTTTTTAATTAGGGTTTTGTGTTTTATTGTGTTTTTAAATTGTATTTTTTTTCTTTTTAAACTTGTGTAAATTCTAGTCGTGTGACTATGGGACGAGCTACGGTGGTGTAGTCCGAGAATTCGCAACTTAGTGGCTGAGTTGCGGCAGGGTTTTAAGCGTAGAGTTAAGGATAGTCGATACCGGGTGTCGCAAGTTTACGTGTGTAAGCGTCGGACTACTTAATTTCTAGTAGAAACCTTGGAGGTAGCATGTAGGTAGGGTTTTGCCGAAGCGGAGTAAATCTGTATGTTCTATTTCTGCTTTTTTTATTATTCTGCTATTATCTGTGCATCTGTTACACGACTATTATCTGTGCTGCAATTATTTTATATAAATTTCCGCAATAATTTTTATAACTAATAGCATCACCTTGTTCACCCCCCCCCCCCTCTAACGTTAAATCGATCCTACATGTGGTATCAAAGCTAGGAACAAAGGCCATATTTAATTTAAAATTTTGATTTTTCAAAGACCAATTTTGTTTTAAAATTTTTAATTTTTTAAATGGCTTCTTTTAATAATGCTTTTGCCAAGGGTCAGTTCAATATTATTCCTCCTGTTTTTGAAGGAACGGATTTTTTGAATTGCAAATTAAAAATGGAGTTTTATTTAAAATCTGTTAATGTTAAATGTTGGAATATTATTGAAAATGGGTGTGATATAACAGATGACAAAACCACTTCGATTAATGCTCTTGCTATGCATATATTATATTCTCATATTAATCAAGATAATTTTAACTTTATCTCTCATTGTGAAAAT
This sequence comes from Allium cepa, assembly GCA_030765085.1. Lineage (NCBI taxonomy): Eukaryota > Viridiplantae > Streptophyta > Magnoliopsida > Asparagales > Amaryllidaceae > Allium > Allium cepa. The sequence goes on along the minus strand of CM060941.1, from coordinate 557,877,932 downwards.
GCACAGGAAATCTGAAATACTTTTGATGCAATATATGGTGCAAAAGTCAACAATAATGAGTAGTTCCCCACAATCAACTTAGAAACGTGCTTGACAGGACTGGAAAAATGCAGCAATGATGAAGATTCAATAGCCAATGAGATAAGTGATTTTCCAATCAACGATTTAAATCTCTTATGCCAAAAATTAATTGAAAATAATAAAGCTCTTGAGTTGCAAATTAATAAGTTGGAAAGGAAACAAGCTAAACTTCATCAGAAAAATAATGATTTGGAAAATGAGCTTGAAAATATTTAGAAAAATAAAAGTTCTAATTGCAAAAGGTGTTTGAATCATGAAAAAGAATTTGCCCGTCTTCATGAAAAATATCAAAAGTTAGAAAATGAAATTTTATTTCAAGAGAAAAACAAAACTAAGTTGATTTGTAAAAATAATATTTTGCAAAAAGAGTTGGATAGCTTTAAGAAATCAGAAAGTTCTAAAAGTACGATTTTTGAGAAGAAATTAAATGAGATCAATGAAAATTTCAAAACCCTTGAAAAAGAAAATATGATTTTAAGCAAACCTGAAATTATTGGATTAAATCATGAGTTTGAAAAGGAGATTGAAAAATTCAAGGATTTTGAAAAAATTGAATTTAAAAAACTCTAACTCTTTGAAAGTGAGATGCTTGAAATTGAGAATAAAATTAGGGAGCTTAAAAATGAAAATATGTACTTGAAAATGAAGAATTTTGAAAAGAGAGGAAATAGCATTAGTTGTTGTTCGAAGCTAATAAATGAAATAAAAAACTTTTAAAATCCAAAATTAATAAACTTGAGTTGGTTGCTCGAAAATTTCACACTAGAGATAAATCATTTAATATACTCTTAGAAAATCAACTCTTTGAGAATAAAAGGAATACATTTAGACTTACAAAAGTATCAAAATATGAACAAACAACTAATAACATTGTTAAAGGGAAAAGAATGATACCCTAACAAGTGAAAACCATACCAATTTGGCATTCCAAAGGCGCAAATATAAAATCTCTTAAAGAAAAACAAATCTGGGTGCCGAAAGAAACATATATAAATAGTTTTGGGTCTCCATAAACTTATTTTTCAAAATCTATTGCCACTAACAACCATGGACCTATAAAAACAAATAGGTCACAAAAATCTTTTATCATGTAGGTGTGGTGGCATACTAAGGAACATCAACTGTGTTGCTTGGATTATGGCTATTCCAGGGACACAACGGGCGACAAATCAAAGTTCCTTAGCCTAGGACAAAGGTGATAGAATCACAGTGGGCAACAATGAAAAATTATCGTAAAGGTAAAACAGGTAATGGTATATTTATTTTTGAATGATTTATTAAATGTGAAAATATGCACTGAAATCTGATTTGAACCAGCCAGTCATGTGATAATAAAATAAATGATGATTTTGATTCTGACTTACTCAAAATGTTGACCAATCATCAACTGTTTCATATAGATTTGTTTGGATTAATGATGGCATTTTATTGATGATTACTCTCGGATATATTTGTTACTTTACTGCTGACACTATGATCACTGTTTGCACAGCTTCGATTCAATTTCATTTACAAGTTGTTAAAAATGATTTTAAGAAAATTTTGCAACTTCACAGTCTGTTCTATAACATCCAATTAATGATAATCTTGAGTTGAAGGAAAATTCAGATGCAGATTACACTGGTAATCCAGACGATAGAAAAATTTCTAGTAGAACGTGATTTATTGAGACATTCAGTAATTGCATCGTTTCTTTAAAGAAAATATCTGCATATTTTTCATTTTAAATAATTTTCAAATAGAAGACATTTTTCTAAAACCCCTTTCAGAAAACCATTTTGTTGACTTTGTTTCAGATTAGTCATTCTTTAGAAAATTTGATGATTATTTTTGAATTTTAGCTTACATTAACTAATCTGACTCCCTACTGATTATCAAAAGGATAAATAGTGATTAAAAAAGTGATGAGTGTTGATACTAATCATATATTATAACTTAAGACAATATATTTAGCAAATTTCTTTAGAAATTTAAATAAGAGTTATAAAAACTTTTTGTTGGTAAAAATTTCATGACCATTTCTATTTCTATCATATTTCTATCAACCATCACTCATCAAAATCCAATGTAGTATGTTAGTATTTGGTATTTTAAATGAGAAATTATATGCTTTCATTTTATTATATTTTTTGCAATAAAAACGTCCAAAGTATTCATTCCCATTTAAAAGTCCTCACGGTTATGCATAGGTGAATTACTTAGGATTTTTGATTATGTGTTTTCATGCTCATTTAAAAGTCCTCACAGTTATGCATGTATGGAAGGCATATCAAAACTGAATGATTTAATAGACAAGTTGATTCTAATCCCATTTAAAAGTCCTCATGGTTATGTGTGGTTAGAAGATACTTGAATTCATTTTTTAATAAAAATTTGGAATACCACTAATCTCATTTAAAAGTCCTAACGGTTATGCATGGTTAGTAGATATTCTAATTTCTGATATAAATGTACCACAAATAGACACAACTATATGATTTTATTTGATGACATCACCTGTATCATTCTAAAGTGGAATATGCGCCTAACAGAGTATTTATGATTTTTGTTTGATTTTTATTGAAATTTAATATTTATACTGTATTGGCATTTAATGTTGTATTAATTTCTATCGCTTTATCTCTATTTTTCTAACACTATTACTCTTTTGCTGATAACAAAAGAAGGAGAGAAAGGTTAAGGTTTTGGCAAATAAAAGTCAAATATTTTATATGCATCTAGGTTCGTTTATTCATTTACATATTTTTATGCATATATGAAGGGAAAGCTTTGTGTAGAGAAGGAGCAATCAAATAGGGGGAGCAAATTGAATGATCAAATACATTTAATATACTCAAAATCTTAAATATATGTTTGCTATCATTAAAAGGGGAAGATTGTTAAATATGCTAGTATCTATTTTTTTTGTTGGTAATAAACAAATATATATATATATATATATATTTGTTAATGTACTATTTTATTTTTCACATAAATTAATAAATATTTGCTGAATAAAATGAATAACACAGAATTTAAATTCAATCAGATATTGTATTCAAACGAATATTTATTACAATTTATGAACAGTACAAATTTAAGCTCTCACTATATATATACACAATTTTGATTATATTACAATTATCATTTACATCAGCACCTCTCTACATATCACTCGATTCACTTAAAATTGAACTTCAACTTCATTCTAGATTAAATCCAGCGTCTGAGCTATCTGCAAAAATACACATTGACGTAGTAAAATTGAAATGGAAATATTTTTGCAGTGTAAAATAAAATGTGGTTTGAAAATATTATTTGCCTCAGTTATTTGGGTTGTTCGTCATCATTTAATCTTGAACTCAGCATACACGAATAGCTTGTGACATACATAGTGTATCACTGTACATGCCATAAGGCCGTGCACACCGATATACACTTGATAAAATTACAGGGACAGGTGAGCACAAGGTCAAACCCGAAATTTTTAAGTCGGGTTCAACTCAAGTGAAATAAATATCAAGTCATGATATTGAGCAAAAGGTCAAACTCGAGCTTTAAGCTGGATTCAACACATGTGCAATCCAAACGTACCAATTCAATAAAATTGTCAAAAATCCAAAGCCAGTATAAATCAAGCCTCGACCAAAGTTCAAGTCGTATACATGAAAAAGAGGCTAGACAGTCCATTCAGACCATCAAGCAAGTGCACCACTAAACAAACAAAGACAAAAACAGGCAAGTACAACTCTAACTGGAGACACACGAAGGCAAGCTCAAACCAATACACACAAACCAACAAAGGCAGTTCACAAGTCAAAGACCAAAGAGACCAGGCACCAAACAGAAACTAAGTACACGCACAAATGTACACGTGGTGACATGCAAAAAAGACCACAATTTTGAACTGATCAGTGCACATGAGCTCAAATGATCTGGCAACCAAACAGTCGAGATAGACCAACATTAGATACAAGTGAACAAGAGAACAATGCCAACTGATCAAAGAAAAGCAACCCACAACAATTACAACACGGTCAAAATAAGACACAAATATCAATGGCATTGCCTCAACAGCTACAACATATACAACATACAAATATACATGTATAATCACACATGTATATACACAGTGCATATATACAACAAGCACATAGCATCACATATGTAATCGACTCAAGTCTGCAACATATAACTTAATATATACATGCGTGACAAGCTACATTAGGACTAACAGCAAGTGGAGATGACCATCAACTAAAATGCAGATGATTTCAAGTTCAAATGCCAAAGACTCAAAGCAGGTTTTTACAATATCAAATTGCAGTGCAAATTCAACAATACATGCATACACACATAAAAATGTATGTATGCACATATATGAAGACACAAAGAAATAATCAAGCAGTGAATTTTAAAAATGGCCGAAGTCAAAATGGAATCAAATCCAATGCCAGAGAATTCAAAGCAGCAGTTTCAAACTAAAATCAAAATTGTGGTCATGCTAAAGTCAACAAGCACAAAGAAAGGAATAAAGTCAGAGCCATGATAACCAAGAAAGTCGAATCAGGTCAAAAATCAAAGCCTTGTTATGCAAGCTAATAAAAATATACGAAGTGACAAAGTCAGAGAAATCATCAACCTCCAAACAATATCAAACGGCCAAGCATATAATTATTAGATGAATTCGTATGAAAAATACGAACGAAAATATAGGGGATCGAACCATATATAAACCCTTAACAACATCGGGCAAAGATCATTCGAGTTGGAGAAAAACAGATACCAAAAATCAAATCAACAACTTGAATCTGATCGAGTTCGAGCAAGCTACATAGAAAAGCAGAAAAACATAAATTACATACTAGATTGTTCGAATCAAACTCGATCAAAGAAGCAGCCGAAGTCAAGCTACGAAGAGACGGTCGATCGATAGAGAAAGCAATGCAAATATCTATTCAATCGATCAATTTGAAGTTGGCGCTTCTTCAGATTATCAAAGCCCTAATTTTGGACGAAGAGGAACAAGGCGGCCATTGTTTTCATCTCAAAGAATACAGGCTGAAAATGCAAACAAGGAAAAAGGGAAACTTTCTTTTAATATTTAATTTGGGCCAGGCTTATTCATAATATTTGGGCTGTGTTTTTTTAATTTGGGTTGTGTATTTTATTGTGTTTTAAATTTTCTTTTTTCTTTTTAAACTTGTGTAAATTCTAGTAATGTGACTAGCAGATGAGCTATGGTGGTGTAGTTCGAGAATTCGCAACTCAGTGGCTATGTTGTGGCAGGGCTTTGAGCGTAGAGTTAAGGTTAGTCAATAGCGGGTGTCGCAAGTTTACGTGTGTAAGCGTCGGACTACTTAATTTATAGTAGAAACCTTGGGGCAGCACGTAGGCAGGGTTTTGCTGAAGCTGGGTAAATCTATGTGTTCTATTTCTGCATTTTTTATTGTTTTGCTATTATCTATGCTGCTGTTACATGACTATTATCTGTGCTGAAATTATTTTGTATAAACTCCTGCAGTAAATTTTATAATTAATAGCATCACCCTATTCTTTCCTCCCCCCTCCTCTAGGTTGAAATCGATCCTACACTAAAATCTCTAAGGCGTATTCAAATCCAAAAGAAATACACAGCAATTGCTGAAAAGAAATACTAAGGTTTCCACTTACAGATTAGCCCTAGCCTTACTCAAATAGATTTGTAGCCTTCCGATCTCTTCCAAAATCTCTCTTTTTTGATTTATACACACAATAGGAGAGTGGTATATATATTCATTAGATTCAAAATAATTGGAGAAGAATAGGATAAGAATAGATTGGAGGAAGAAGAAATAGCTAGGAAATAAGTTGAATCCTTACATGAATTCTCTATGGAGTTTTTGAATCTTATTAGAGAGATAGCGATGGCAAAATTTCATCATATTCCCCAAAATAATGTGAATAAAAGTGAAGAGGATAGGGTTCTATTTATAGGAGTTGGAACGTACCTGAACCACAACATGGAAGTGGGTAGAAAATGGGTAAATCCAGACCGCACAATTGCATAGACCATAATGTAAAACCCTAGCTGTCACTGGCAACTGTCACTGCCAAGCGGTCGACCACTACGGTCGGCCGCTCTTTTATTCAGGTGCGTTTATTTTTGTTTCCATTGGCATATTATTTTGTTCCCTAATTAAGTTTTTGATGTTAAGCATTAATTAATCATTTACTTAACCCCCAAGCTAATTTTTGAAATTTAAATCCAAAATCTGATTTAATTAAATTTGCGAACTTCAAATGCTTATAACTTCTTTGTTTGAGCTTCATTTTCTACATATTATATATGGAAACAGATCAGAAATTCACCGTGAACGAAAATAGAGTAATTTTCATGGTCAAATTCAAATTTTCATAAAATTTCCATAACCAACCCTTATCATATTTAATTTAATTTACTTTATTTATCTTTGGTTCATTTTACGGAGTGTTACAGTGGAGAAATCATGGAGAAAGGATCGAATTTTGGGTTCTCTATGAATATTCATTCATGCATAGTGGAATTGTATAATTGGGGGAGAAGGATTAATTGTTTGATTGGGTAAGTTAATTTAGTTAATTAAGTTATTAATTAATTCCAAATCTTAAATTCAATAACTGTTGCATATGAGGTCGGATTTAGATGTGGTCTTTTGCATTGGACTCGTATCGATATTATCTATGCATTGGAGTTTGGTTTTTTGAATTTAGATCTAGTAGAATTTAAGCTAAAATAGAACGTCGTTCGATTTTAGATCAAACCAGAATATGAAAGTATCAATTAGAATTTCAGCGAGTTTACTCACCTTTAAATAAACTATATGAAATCTGTGTTGCTATAGATTATTGTTAAATGCTTAGATGATAGTTGATAGTTTTAATGGAGTATAAATTAATGATAAAATTATAGTAATTTAATTCAATTATGTTTAACATAGTTAAATTATTTTTACTTCATTTGTGATACCTACTTAGCAGAATAATATACCGTTCTACTACGATTAAATTAAAATAACTATTTTGGACATCTATCGAGCAGAATAAATTATTGTTCTATGCTTGCAATGAAAAAAGACTATTTTTGAAGTTACTTAATATATAGATTAAATAGTAACTGATATGTTAGCTATCGATTTCTAGTTGTTGATAATAATATGTTTGTTATTATTATTTGATTGTCTATTTGATTTGAATTCCAGCTCGAAAAGTGGAGTGCGTAAATAACCATTGTTTTGCAGGGGACTTTAATAGAGAGACCTTAAGGGTTTCTTGCGATTATTAATTTACTATTATATGCATCTTACTTATATTCTTATGTTGTTTATATTAATGTTTGGTTGAAATATTTTCGACATACCATTTGATTTATGCATGTGTCATTATAGCGACCATCGCTATACCGCCACTTATGAAATATCATCTCTTTAAACCTTTGTGTGTTTTGGACTTGGGATTGTATTTTTATAAAATAAATGTTCGTTCGCTTTTGTGCACTTTGAAAGTTTTAAACCATATTTGCAAGTATTTTTGAGGATTGAAATAAAGGATAAGTGTTGTTTAGAATTTAATAAAGAAGTTATCAACTTGATTAATTATCTTTCGAGATAACAAATGCTACTTTAAATTTATAAAAAGATTATAAATTTGACTATTATCTTTCGGGATAATTGATATTGTTTTAAATTTATAAAAAGATTATGAATGTGATTTATTATTTTTGGGATAATTAATGTTCTTTTAAAATATATAAAAATATTATAAATTTGATTAACCTTCTTTTAGGATGATTAATGTGGTTTCAAATCTATAAAAGAGTTATATCAATTATCTTTCGGGATGGTCAACATTATTTTAGATTTATAAAGATGTTTTAAATTGATTTATTATCTTCGGGGATAATAAATATTGTTCTAAAAGTCATAAATGATAGTTTATAAATAAGAAAATATTTAAAAAGGAATTTGGTTTATAGTATATGATGTATTAATGACTTTGGTTTTGACCCTTCTTTTTAATACAGTTAAATATATAAAGTCGATCTTTAAAAAAGGAATATTTTAAAGAGTGTTTTTAAAGTGTTTTTCCAAATATTTTTAATGTGAAAATCAAGCACGAGTGTGTGCCAAATATTTTATGAGATTTAATTTCCATATAAGATCATTTTCCTGGTAATTGGTTTATGTACTATCGATTTCGTTATCTTCTTTATGTATCATCAATCTAAGATGATTTATTGTTCATTTGAGCATTGATAAACTTTGTCGAAAATGAATAAAATCAAAGATCGTGTGGAATCCAAGCTATGTAGGGTTGCTCCTATTAGGATATTATCACATTTACTCTAGACTGGTTTCGGTTATATGGCACTGAGATGTAAAATATTTAGATTCTTGGTAAGGTTATAAGGGTCCGGCTTGGACGTATCCGAGAGCCATTGTAGTTCTTAAGTATGTTTCTAAAGGTATACTTTCGACAAGGAGCGCACCCTCCTAGTCATTATTGGAAATTTTCTTTTCCTTATTTGATTCAAATCTTTGAATCGTTTTCTTAATTGCATCGACAAGTGCCTGTAGCTCTTCTTAATGTTTAATTATTTGTTTCCATTCATTCAGGTATAATTTGGTTCCGGCTTATTTCCATTCTTTCATTTATAGATATTATTATTGTGAGGAAAAACCCGTTCTGTGTCAATGGTGTAGTCTCATGGTATTATTATATGTTCATCATATTTCTTGAGATTTTTCACGTTAGTTTTCCAGACTAATCCAGGAGTTATTTTATTATAATGCTCGGCTCAAATCGAGTGCTTTTCCAAGTTATCGTTGGTGGGACATGGAGCTCATGGAGTAGAGCTGGATGTTCACCTGCCATAGTATTTTTATTTTTCACTGTATTTTTTTTATGCCATCAACAATTGTAAGGTCAAGAAGTAATAACTGTCCAGGCTAAGGAGGTTTGTTTCTTTAAGTCTGATATACTATGTATTTTAGAGTGACAGCTTTTACAATCTTTGTTATATTATATGTTGTCGTTTCGTTGTGAGATTATGCTACTCCTATTCTTTTTATTTTTATTTTTATTTTACCCTAATAAGCCTTTCTAGCACTTATATACTTGGCATTGTAATACCATGGATGTATCAGGTGCCGACTTTTGAGGGTCGAAAAGGCGGGTCATTACATTTGGTATCATACCCAAAGGCTCAGCAAGATTCTTAGCTTTGAGGGTCAAAAAGGCGTATTGGTTTATTGAGTGGTTTATGAATTCTAGTCGAGACGTGGGATGCCACGGTGTCAATAAGCATTTCTAAACACTTGAACATAGCAAACAAACATGATATTGATTTTTGAAAATTGTTAAATGAAACATTTTAACTAATATTGTATATTTTATATGTATAAAGGAATAATTTTCAAATTAATGTAGTTATTTATGTTGTGTTTGTTTGTTTGAAAATGATAATATTTATTTTTTATCATTGTTGTTTGGTTAGTCATGTTTGGTTAGTTTACGAGCATTGACTGTTGTGTTTTGATTGCTGATTATTTGTGCTCAGCTTAATTATGAGCATGTATTTCTTTGATTTAAAAACGAACCCGGACAGATTGACTATAAGATGTTTAATAGCAAATAGCATGAGATCGATGGTGTGAAGCTTGAAGAAGGTTATTGGCATGATGATTGATAAGCATGGAAAGTTTGAGGTGAATTAGGCACTACTCTATTGACTGGTACCGATCTATAGGGACGGATCGGTACCCATCCATCACTCGGTGATTTTTGGTCTTGGAATTTTTTGAGATGGATTTCTTTCTGCCTTGTTATCTTGTCGTGCTTGGTTTTTAGGATTTGTAGTTATCTCCTCGGGCTTCCTACCTTGATAACTTTCGAGTTTGACTTATATAGTCCATCCAAGTACTGGCTGGTTAAATGGCAGGATAACACTTGCCACCTAAAGCATGCCTTGTGAATTGAAGGTATGCTTTGCTCAAGAACAAATGATGAAGTCGATGGAATATTAGCAATTGGATCTTCTGGTCATCAGTCGATTAAGCTATTGCAAACCATCTTGTTCCATTGGATTCTCTTGTTGATCATGGGTCGTTCTAAACCTGTTACAGCATAAAACTCTAGACTCTGCCTAAGTGCAGTCTATACATCATCGTCACTCCAATTTTCTTCGAAGTTATCACATCACATATTAAAATCGCCCCATATTCATCTGGGATTTGCCAGTTCTGTTCTAATTACAAGGCTCAAATCCTATTATCATATTTCTATATGTTTAAAGGCTTGATATCTCCGGATCGTTTTATATTCACTCAAGATCTCTTCACATCGTTTTATATTTTGTTTAACGTTTAAATTAAGATGACGATCTTTATGAATTGTTTACTGTTTAAGTTAAGCGAAAGATCTTTCTGAATCCTTGATCAAGTCTATGGGCCAATAGTCAAATCCGCGATCTCTGCATATTGTTAATTGAATTCGTTGCCACTCAGGGCTAATAGTTAAGTCTGTTATCTTTCCAGATCAACCATTGAATCAATGATCATTCAAGGCCGATGGTTTGATCCATGAACTCTCCGGATCATTAATTGAAGTAATAGCCATTTGAGACTAGCGAGTAAATCCATGGTCTCTTCAGACCATTAATCAAATCGATGGTCGTTTGAGGCTAATAATCAAATCCATGGTCTCTTCGGACCTTTAATCAAATCCATAGCTATTCAGGGTTGATAATCGAAATCCATGGTCTCTTCGGATTGATAATCAAATCCATAGTCTCTCCAAACCCTTGCTGAGCCCAATCTGCTCGTTCTCCGGCGAGGGGACTCAACGACAAGCAAGCCCATCCATACACTCTCCAATGAGGGGACTTACTTCATGCACTTTGGCCCTGCTCTTCGGCCAGGACTTTAAGCGATCAATACCATACAAGTCCATCCGTTCGCTCTTCGATGAGGGGACCTGCACCTTGCGCTCCAGTCCCATTTCTTTGGACGGGACTTAAAGCGATCAATATCATTCATCATGTTCAAGTAGATAAAATAAAGCATTCATTTACAGGTTCAAACTCAGACACCAAACACTCATCACAACATTTATCCAGGTATTACTACCTTGCATCCAACTTCGAGCACGCCTGGGGATTGATCAATATCCCATGCAAGAGCGATCGGCTCAACTGAAATAGCACTTTGTTTATTGGGAAAATAAAAAGGGCAAAGTAGGGGAAACGAACCTGATTCCCTGCCATGTTAATTTAGAGATGACCATCCTTGACCTTGATCCAAGGCCATTTCCATTCATTGTGGATGATGGTTACTCATGTTCCACCAGCGCAGTTCGCCTTTTTACATGCTACTGTAATCGATTATTCCTGACTTATTCCTCGATCAAATTACACAAGTGCCTGCAATCATTTGTGTTATGCCCATCGAGCTCATGACATAGGTAATATTTTTTGGACATCCTCTCATGGTATGTGGGCTTTCTCGTTGTTGGCTTTTGGTAGGGGATTCGTCTCCTGCTATCCATGTAAATCTATTCTGGAGTTTCATTCAAATTTGTATTAGAAGGTAATTTAGATTCCCTTCTTTGCCCCTTTGATCCTTCAAAGTCATTATCCATCTTCCATTTTCCTTGCCTCTACAAGATCCTTCATCGGGGGATCCTCCGCAATTCACAACATTAATCTCTTCCTCTTTGACTTCAACGTCCTCCTGACGCAGGTACCTTTCTGCTAGCGAGGTCCATCAGTGGATTTTCCTGAACAGAAAACTTATAATCTGTCTTACTATCCACTCCAAAAACTATCGCCATTAGAACCACTAATGGATATAGCCTACCAACCACGACAGCCACTACATTAAATCTCATCGTAAAACTCCCGAGGGACTCTCCTGCCTTCTGCTTCACACTTGACAATGTCATTACATTCTTGGGTCATGAGATGTGCACCTGAAATTACCTCATAAACCTATCCACCAATTCGGTCCAAATGCTGATGGATCTGTTTTGCAGTTTTCTAAACCATAACGCTGCCAAATCCATCAAATATAATGGGAAGCACATCCCATTACTTCTTCAGATGCACTTAACACCTCCATGTGTAGGATGTACCTCATGAAATGAACAGTTGGATCCGTCTTTCCACTATACGTTTCTAATATTGAGCTTGAAATCAGACGGATTCCTAGCATGTCGTATGTTTGGAGTGAATGGACTCATGTTCACATCTTCCAAGTTTCGGTTGGGTAACCACACACTGTGACCCATCTCACCTTCTCCGCAAGTCTCTAATCATCATTCAAAGGAATTCTCAGGTTCATATTCTTAGCTTTCCCCTATTCCATGAGGGAATTCTAGCGCGTACTCCTCTGACTGTGTATCAACATCCCGAATCACATCCACATGCTCGACATTATTCCTTGGATACACGCCATTTCTTCCTAAGCCAACCCGAGGCATGCTCCTGAGTTCTTGGTGATCGGTATTGAATGGTCCTTGGCGATAGGTACCGATCCGTACAACTCATTTGAGGATTGTCCAAGTATGTTCCATTCTACTTCTATGTGCTAGTGCTTTGGATTCAGGTCTTCGATTCTAGTTTGCAACAACTCCAACTGTTCCTATTTGTCCCATCCTTCTGTAGAAATTTTCCATCATCTACTCCAGGCGGGCTATTATCTTCTCCTGCATTCCATTCATCATTGTTTCCATCTCATCCGTGGTTATATTGATAGAAGGGATTGGCTCCTGAGGAATGCCTCATGGTTGTCCTCTTATTGATTTCCACCTAAGTATTCTTTCTAGCAGATTATCTTGTCATCTTGTACTTTTTCAAATCTCAAATTGGCGAATTCAAGTGTTTTCTTAGTGAAATCACCAAAAAAATTAACGTCGAAAATGGTACAAATACCCAGTAGATATTAGAAGAGGAGGAAATTGAAGAAAAGTAAATTAAAACGTGTAATGAACAATGTACCCAAGATTTATAGTGGTTCGACCGATCGATGCTATGTCCACTTAGAGTTTCAAACTATTTTATTGTTGACTTCCAGGTATAGTTCTTATGGTTCGGTACCACTCGATAGCCGATTACAAGAGATATGTAAAAGTACGCAAGGATGCCAAAATTCCCTCTAAAATGAACCTTTGCCCCTCTATTTATAGTTGTAAACCACCTGAAAATGCTCTCTCACGATCTCCATCACTTCTCCCACGTTCCAGCATCAACTCCTCACTAACAAACATGACCACATCATCAACAACTATGGATTGGTTTCGATCCATAAGACTTGCTTTTGGATTAGTTTAAACTATTTATGATGAATTGACTTATTGTTTTATTTATGTTTCTCATCTTGTTTTTGGTGCTTGGAGCTTGTTTCTTGGTCAAAGTGATGGATCGGTGATGGAATGAAGTTGCTAGTTTCGGGTATTGAAGAGACTGAAAGCAAATAGCATGAGATCGATGGTGTAAAGCTAGAAGAGGGTTATTGGCACGATGATTGATGAGCATGGAAAATTTGAGGTTAATTGGGTACAATTCTATTGAACGGTACCGTTCCATAGAGATGGATTGGTACTGATCCATCACTTAGTGATTTTTTGTCTTGGAATTTTTGAGGTAGCCTTCTTTTTGCCTTGTTATTCTAGTTATGCATGGTTTTCAAGCTTTGTATTTATCTCTCTGGGCTTCCTACCTTGATAACTTTCAAGTTTGATTTGCCCAGTCCATCCAAATATCGCCTGGTCAAAAGGCGAGATAACATCATATACCTTTCAAATTGTTAGAGAATTCCATTGTTTTATAATAAAATTAGTAATATTATTGAAAAAAATAATAAAATTAATAATGCTATTCGAGATAATATTAGAATTAATAATGTTATTTAAATTATAATAAAATTAATAATGTTATTAATATTTATAATAATAATAATAGTAAAATTAAGAATCTATTGAAATTAGTAATAAAATTAATAATGTTATTCAAAGTAATAATAAGATTAATAATTTTATCAAAATTAATAATAAATTGGTAATTTTATTAAAATCAATAATAATTTTATTATTACTATCTGGTTTCTCAAATAATGATGATAATGTTACTATTAATTATTGATTTTGTAAAAACAATCAAGAATAATATATTATTATGTGAAAAATATTATAATATTTATTTACGTATAGAGTATAAATGAAGAATTATTTGAAAAACTGAACTTGGATGTGATAAATGGTAAAAATGAGGAATGATACCATTGCACTTCAAAAATGGTATGGATACATTATAAAAGCGACATTGCATAATAAAACAAGTTTGAAAGAAGTCTGATGTCCGTGTTTGAAATGTAAAGGGTATTATACTATGATGTTACATTTACATCAATATGATTTTATGCCAAACTATAACATGTGGATATATCATAAAGAAGAATATCATGTTGCACAAGATGGGACCGTAAATATGGATGTAGATTGCGATGAACGTACGTTGAAGAAAATAGAGATTTAGAAAATAAAATGACTATAATGGTTTATGATGATGCTGGTGAGTATGTGCACCGATGAACCATAGGAAGATCTTTATTCGAAAGCGAAAAAGTTTTTCAACTTGTTGGAAGCGTCGAAATGACCATTCTATAATGGGTGTAAATGACATATTGTCAATGACATCTAGATTAATTGCTATATAATCTGAGTACAATGCATAACAAAACAAAATGAGTGCAACTCTTAGCTTGTGTAAAATAATGCTTCCATTTGATAATATATTGGTGAAGAACTGGTACTCCATTAAAAAAGAGTTCTTTACCATTTGACCATCGTATGAAAATTTTGACATATGTCTAGGTGGATGCAAGATTTATTGGACGGGAGGTAGAAATTGATGTTATGTAGATTGTATAAACAATCTAGATAAAAGTCGATGGATTATTAGTGGTAGAATTTCACCAGAATACATAATTTTTTAGTATACCAAGATTGCAAAATTATATACATCTACTACAACTGCGAAACACATGCTATGTCATAGGAAACGACAAAGAGATGAAGGTGTTTTGTGTCATCCTTCAGATGGTGAAGCTTGGAAATATTTTGGTGGTACATATCCAAATTTTACGAAAGAATCACATAATGTTTGACTTGGTTTGTATAAGGATGGTATTGTGCTATTTGTTTCATTCGATGAGCCTTATTCAAAGTGACCGATTATTTTAAAACCTTACAATATATATCCTTGGATGTTTATGAAGAATCCATACATGTTTCTAATTGTAATTGTTCCTAGACCTAAAAATTCAAAAAACGGAATAGACATGTACTGTAACCTTTGGCTGATGAGTTGAAAGATCTATGGACAGAGGGTGTTGTTCAATGTGACATTTCAAAAAAAAGATCATTAGAATATTTGCTTCTTTGTTATGGATAATAAGCAATTTTTCTGCATGTGAGATGCTTTTTAGATAGAGTACTGGCAACAAATTAACTTATCTTGTTTATATGGATTCGTTAGAATCATTTTGATTTACAAATAGTGGCAAACAATGTTGATGGGATCGACATCGTTGTTTTTTGAATGAAAATGATTATTTTACATTTGATAAGAAAAACTTCAGATGAAATATTACTATTACTTTGTAGTCATCTTCTCTTCTGAGTAGCGAGAAGTGTATGAGCTCATGCAAGATTATCCAAAAATACACAAGATAGGAAATGAGGCAAAAAAATTATAAATAAGAGTATCATAATTGGTGTAAACACAAAATATTTCAGGACCACCATATTGGAAAAATCATAAATTTTGGTACAATATAGACGTAATGCATTACTATACAAATGAGTTCAAGAACTTTTTAACAAAATAATGAAGGTGAAAAGGAAAAACAAAAGATGATCTGATGTTAAGAAAGGATATCCTATTATTGTAATCATCCTGAGCTGAAAATTGATATTAGGGTGTAAACGGGTCGGACCAGACCGGATGGAGGTGTGTCTATATCCTATCCTATAAGCGATTCGGGCGGACATGGACCGAACAAGGATTGAGTTCGGACATTGTTCATATGAGTTGGACAATGGACGGATCGAACAGCAGAAAAACATCAAACATCATCGAATGGACATATTTTCACCTATATGCTTCCAATCAGTTGTGGTGGCCTCCACACGATCCTTTTTTGTCGTACCCATTTTGTATTAAAGGACGTGATAAATCTTACTGATGTTATAATCTATCTTTAATCTCCATTTGGTGGCATTATTTCTCTCATTTGAACTACAATTTCGAAAACCTTAAATTCTTCTTTTGTCTTAGCAATAGATCATTTAGACATGGTGACAGGGGAAAAGGTTGTCATGATACGGGTCGCGATCCTCAAATCAGTCTACTAGGATATATATATATTAGCTATCCAATAGTCAATACCTCATGGCATTCCCACCAAATATTAAATTTACTACTTTTAATAACATTTGATATTAATTAACATTAATATTCCCAAATGCCATTTTATCCCATTTTCACCAATAAATCTAATGTACGTGCATATCCACATAAAAATACCAATGCCTAAAACTTGGCAATAAAACATGATAAAATACATAATATAATCATGGGATATAATAAATTTGCATATAATATCATGGGTGAAGCACACATCATAACGTTGTACTTGCATTTCTAGAATTTAACCAAGAATTTAAAATCACCCAAATTCAGTCAAAACATGCAATTTGTATATTCAAATCCAATCACGCAAGTTTTCAATCATTATCATACCATGAGTATACTACCATATCATGGGTGAAACGAGTAATAAATAACTTGAACCAAACTCAAACAGACTCTTTATTTGCCAAATTTAAGTCATACTTCATATTTTATAAAATATACTCATTTTCTCAAAATACATACATATATACACATACATACATACATACATACACATACACATACACATACACATATACATATACATATATATATATATATATATATATATTTGTGTATATGTCTCTACATACAACACTCTTGGTTTTCTTCTTAAAAAATTAGCCATAAAATTTAACCAAGTATTATTTAATATCATTTGGTATTTTAATCAAAATCATTGTAACATCCCCCATTTGGAGGCCCGAAACTAACTGCTATGGATGTACAGTCATCCATAATTATTAATTCTAAGATACCAAATGCGATAATGTTGGATACATTGATATACCAGGAAAACATGAATATGAAAAAATTTAAACTTAATTTTAAAACAAATTTCTCATTTTATTACAACTAGCATTTTGGATTCATTACATAACCTCATACATAAACCACATTCAAAGAAATTACAATTTATTACAAAATACATCAAGAATGACATATGAAGATGCCCGTTTGGTTGATCAGAGTCTAAATATAGGTAATTAAACAGATTTTCCCTTACATCCAAACAACATGGTGGACAATAGATATAATCTCCTAAATAGCTAGCTTGGCTCCTGCATGTCTTTGGAAGCTTATTCATCCAAAGGAGAATCTGAAAAACCATAACTCTTAAACTATTCAAAATCAATTGAGCACTCGAGAGTTTAAGGGGGAAAATATAAACTTTGAGTCAGACAAAATTCTAAGGTGAATAATAATCTACCATCTCGAACCATATAGATATTTGGAGTGGCCATGTAACTTAGCGAAATGGGTTTTTTCCTTACTAGTATCCTAACTCGGTTTATAATAACCATATATTATGCACCTGCATCCACAATGGTTAAGACATAACATAATAAAATGTATCATGATGATATGAAACCATGCAATATGCTCTAGATTTTCCCATCTCTATTCAATCTGACTATTTGTCTCATGCTGTAGGTTCTAGAGTCACCATTAACGTATTAGTCATAGGCTGACTGATAATTGGTTCCTATCTTACAGACTATCTATTTGGTCTCATAGTATTTATGGGATCACTAAGAACCTATTGGTGTCTACCAATAACATTCAATCATAGTTTTCATGGGGTCACTATCAAACTATTGGATTCTCCAATAACATCTCTCATGTCATAGTTTTCATGATCTTACCATGAACCTATTGATCTCTACCAACAACCTGTTTCGGACATAGTTTTTATGGAATCACTAAGAACTTATTGGCCCCTGTCAATAACAATTTCCATAACATAGTTTTCATGGGCTTACTAAGAACCTGTCTGAACCAATAATCTTTTGATCAATCTTGGGCATCATATATTCTGGTCTGTCTTACCTCCTAGATGCAATTCTACTCACACAAGACTTAGCTCAATGTATATTCACTAGCGGCTCAACCTAGCATATTATTATGCCCTTAACACCCTATGATATAGTTATGGATTATAAATGAAGCGAATATGATTATACATATAATTAATCAATTAACACGGAAATAAAAAAATCTATGGTTTAATTCCTTGTAATAATTTTCTAATGAAATATGTTTAATACCCTTAACCTACTATCTTTAGCATGAAAAGATTTCTATAAAAATTTAAACTTAAATTCCATTTCATAACTCTTTTACATTACAATTTACTTTAAAAAGGAGTTAGGGTTCTCAATTTGAAAACGAAGGTTTGCTACTATATCCTTTGGATCATTGTGACATCATGAGTTATCATCTGTCACTCTCCCTTTCGACTTCATAAAGCAACCAAGCCCTCCATCACTCTCCCTTTTCGAAATCATTACTTAAAACCTTATACATTCTCTTTCAAAACCATCCAACACACCTTTCGAACACTTCGAAACATTCCTTTCGGAACACTCAAAAACATACCTTTCAAAACACTTAAAAACATACCTTTCAAAAGAATTGGAGTTCGAGTAATGAGTTATGGAAGCATAGCTTTGAAACCAATTCAAAGTGTTTCTTTCGAATAGTTTGAAAAAAATACAAACTACAAATATATAAAAGGGGATATAAAGGGAACACATTCAAAAGCTATCCCTTCGAAAGACCAACAGTGACAACAACCTGCTTCTGCATACGTACTAAGGTTTAAATAAGCGGATTCAACCATGTTGAAAGGTATGGGAATGACACATACCCTTTTTCATGTATAAGTTAAAAGAAAAGCGGCTTCAATGGTTGTGGAAGGGTATTGATTGATTCAAAACCTACCTTCCGCACTCATTGTTCTAAGGGTTATAAAAGTGGCTTCCAACTAAGGTAGAAGCATAGGTGTGGCAACATGGGTATCTAAGGGGTTCAAAAGCGAGAACCCTTTTGAAAGCTTACTTTTAGAACAAGGGCGGCCCAATGGATTTGAAAGCAAGTAAAAACGGCTTTGATCCTTAGGAAAGTATGCCTTCAACACCATTCCTTCCTTTTGCCTTTCTCCAATATACTGCGTACCAAATGCTTGACACCATGTGCATTGGTTTCGAATGGATGTGAATGATTATAAATGGGAGTATGGTGACGGAAGTAAGCAAATGAAAGTGGAGTAGTTATAATTCGACACAAAAATGATTTTATACTTCTTTTTAAAGTAATTTCCTTTAACCTAACCCCTTATTTTTTCAATTTTTTATTGGATAACAAAACCTTTGTAAAATTCTTTTCAGATTTGTTGCCGTATGTAATCCCCAATGCTCCAATATTTAATTAAAACTACTAACTAACCCTTTGTAGTTAATTGATCATTAAATACTAATCTTTCTAACTATATTCAAAACTCACCCAAATCCCTTGAGGAAAATCTCATGAATTCACATAAATTCTAAAATGCAATATCTTTATCATATAAAGTTTTCAGCCCAAAAGAAATTAATTTATTCCTAAAATTAATTAAAACTCAAAATATACCTTTCTTTCACTCAAGTATTCATAATAAATTATCTAGAGCTTGGAATATTATGAAAATTAAAACTCATCCTCGAAATAATGTTTTTAATAAGATATTTAAAAATCAAGGCATGTGGAAATCATTTTGCACGATTTTAGTCTTAAAATGAACTAGATTATTCCACAAAACCCTTGTTTAAAACTTTAACATGGCATTTAAATCAAAACATATCATCATTCATCCAATCATGCGGTTTAAACCTAAACCAAAAATTTAATAATTTCAATATGATTTATATTAGATGGGCTAGATTATTATTCACCTTGTTTGGATAAGGATGTTGAGATTTGTTCTTGCTTTAATCTTCCTAGCTTGAATCTTAGCCTTTAAATGATTTTTGTGCTCCTCTTTAACTAAGGTTATGGCTGGCCTTCAACTCTCTTTGCTTATGTTTTTGGTTTATGGAAATGTAAATGAGAATGAGAATGAGGTAAGGGTTTAGGGGTTATGGTATACGGCTATTCCCATTTTTCCCTTGCCTTATTCTCTTAAATTTCTAATTTATAAATCACACTTACAATTTCATTAGTTAAGGCACGACCCTAATTAGTTTTAAAATCTCAATTCCCTTATCACTCTAACCTCTACATTATTCTATCTAATTTATTTAATTAAATCTTCTGAATAATGTTATTTAAAATTTGGGGTGTTATAGGCTCCCCTCCTTAAAGAATTTCATTCCTTCCTGAAATTCAACAAGGACTAAATACTAATCATAGCAATAATCTGTAACATCTCCTAGCTACCATTCTAGCTACCTAACTAGCAAAAAGTCTATATAAAGTAAATATAGAACATACCCTTAAAGCAGATCAAGATAAGTATCCCCAATCCTGTCTTCGATCTCCCAAGCATAGTCCTTCTCGTTGCTGCTTGGAGCTTATTTCTTGATCAAAGTGAATT
The DNA here is from genome assembly GCA_030765085.1 of Allium cepa. Taxonomy (NCBI): domain Eukaryota; kingdom Viridiplantae; phylum Streptophyta; class Magnoliopsida; order Asparagales; family Amaryllidaceae; genus Allium; species Allium cepa. The sequence continues at coordinate 557,857,050 of CM060941.1, read as the reverse complement.
TTCGAATCACACCACACCCTTCATCAGTGTTACTTTAATGAAAACTCTATCTCTAACTGAGAACTCAAGATCCTTATGCCTCTTACCTACGTAACTCTTTTATCTAGACTGAGCTTTCTCCATCCTACCTCGGATCAGCTCAATCTTCTATGTTTCCTCTCTTACCAGATCGAGATCTAAGACTAATCTATCTCCAGTTTCCCACCAACATGCTTGTGACTTACATGGCCTTTCATACAAAGTTTGAAAGGCGCCATTTCTTTACTAGTCTTTATTATAGGAAAACGCAACAAAGTGTAGGTGGTCTTCCCATGATCCACCAAAATCTAGCACACAAGCTCTTTACAAAATCCTCTAAGATTTTGTTAATTCTCTCTGTTTGCCCATCTGTCTACGAATGGTAAGCGGTACTCATACTAAACTTGGTACCTAACACATCATATAGACTATTCCAGAACTCGCTAGTAAACAAAGTATCTCTATCACATACTATCCTACTAGCAATCCTATGCAGTCTAACTAAGTTCTACATAAACAACTTAGCTGAAATAGGTGTCGTCCTGTTTGACTTAACTTGAATAAAATAAGCACTCTTAGTCAACCTGTCCACTATGACCATATACTTTCATTTCCTTGATTCAACCTTGGTAACCCATCTATAAAATCCATGGATATCGAATCCTATTTCGAAACTGGTATTTCCAAAGGTTGAAGCAACCCACTCGGCTTCTGATGTTCGGCCTTCACTTGTTGACAATTCACACACTGCTTTACACACAAGCCAACATCCCTCTTCACACCTTCCCAGTAGAAACTCCTCTTCATATCCTGATACATCTTGGTACCCCATGATGAATCGTAAACATCAACCGATGACATTTTTTAAGGACCTCCTTTCTTAGGTTTTCTACATCTGGTACACACAACCGTCCCTTCTTTCTTAATCATCCTCTCTGGTCAAGACTAAAATCTTTTAAATCGTCAATCTCCGATACAACCTCAATCCTTCTAATCTTCATGGCTAAATACAGATCCTCTTTTTGCTTAGAAGCAATCCTTTCTATCAGAACTGGTCGGACTTCCAAGTAGGATAACATGATAGTGCTCTAACTAGATCCAGTAGTCATTCTTAACTGCACACTACAAGTAGCCAAAGCCTCTAGGTCCTTCCACTTTTCTAACGTAGCTAATACCACATTCTGATGTTTTATGCTAAGAGCATCTGCTACTTTATTACCTTTTCTAGGCTTATACTCTATACCAAAATCATATGCTGCTAAAAACTCTAATCACCTCTGTTGTTTCATATTCAACTCCCTCTAAGAGAATAACACCTTAAGGACTTATGATCTGTGTATAACTCAAATGTCTCCCCTAAGAGATAATGTCTCCATACTTTCAATGCAAAGATCACCGTAGCCAACTCTAGATCATGAGTAGGATATCTCACTTCATGCGGTCTGAATTGTCAAGAAGCGTAGGTAATGACCTTACCCTTCTACATCAACAAAGCCCCTAATCCGGTTCCACATGCATCGATATGCACTACTTATCCTTGATTCCCATCTGGAACTACTAACACATGTGTGTTGGTCAACAAGTGCTTTAGCTTAGGGAATGATTCCTCACATTTGTCAGACCAAATAAATTTTACGTCCTACCTAGTTAGCTTAGTCAAAGGTGCTGCTATCCACGAGAAATCCTTAATGAACCTCCAGTGGTTCCAGCAAGCCCAAGAAAACTTATGATCTCAGTCACCGTCTCTTGTCTCTTTCAGTTGTTAACAGCTTTGATCTTTATCCGGATCAACCGACAAACCCTTCTCTGAAATCAAGTGACCAAGAAACTTAACTTCATTCTTACAGAAATGACACTTTGAAAACTTCGCTTTCAATTGATGCTGCCTCAATGTATCAAGCGCTACTCTAAGATGAACTTCATGCTCTCTTTCTTCCTTAGAGTATATTAAAATGTCATCTATGAATACTAATACGAATCTGTCCAAGTGCTCTTAGAAAAATCGGTTCATTAAATCCATGAATTAATGAAGAAAGCTAACACATTCATTAACATGAATTGCATCACTAACCACTCGTACGAACCATACCTAGTCCGAAACGTCGTCAATGGAATATTGTCCTCTACCACTTTTAATTAATGGAAACCCGTCGCCAAATACAATTGGTAAAATGCTCTGGCTCTACTTAACTAGTCAAATAACTCATCTATTCTCGGCAGAGGATACCTATTCTTGATCGTCTTTTCATTCAACTTATGATAGTCAATACGCATCCTTAACGACCCATCTAGTTTTTTTACGAACACCGCGGCCACTTCCCAAGACGAACTGCTTGGCCTAATGAAATTCTTTCCTTCTAAATCCACTAGCTGCACCTTCAATTCCTTTGTCTTGGTAGGTGTCATCCTGCTAGGTGGTCTACTTACAAGTTATGCCCCTGGCACAAGATCTATCTGAATCTCAGTGGCTCACTTCGGTAGTAGTCCTGTGACTGACTCAAAAAACATCTACAAACTTTCTTGCTACCAAAACTTGATCTAACTCTTCTTCTACTTCCATTGCATTCAACAAAGCACAAGCACTTGAGTATAACTTCTCCACGGAGTATATAATTCAGTTATGACTATTAGGGTGCCTTAGCAATATTTCTCTATCTTGGCAATATATCCTAGCATCATATCTATCTAACCAATCCATGCCCAAAATGATCCTGAAGCCTACCAAATCAAAAAGATACAAACTGCATGCAAACTTATGACCTAACAATTCAAGTTCTAAATGGTCACATCTCATCCCAGAGTTGCATACTCTCCTATCGGATTCCCAACCCTTAAGGAAGTAACAAGGTATGAGGTTCTAAACATAACTTATCAACCAAACACTGAGATATAAATGAATGCGATGCACTAGTATCAAATAGTACCCTAACTGGTATACTATGAATCAAAACCATACCTTCCATCACATTCTTTCCCTTTTAAGCAGCGGTTGGTCTAGAAGATGAAGGTTCTGAAGCAAAAACCATTCCCTTGTCTGCTCTGACTGGTTCTGGACACTGATTCTTGTAATGCCTGATCTGGTCATTATTGAAGCATTTCACTCCTTTCTTATCTGCAACCTTCTTACATTTCCAGTTGATATTCATGAGAAAAATGTTCTTTCCTATCGCATTTGTAGAAAACTACATCGGCCTTCCCTTTCTTGGCAGCTCCTCCTTTCTATGTTCTTTTCTTCTTAAAGAACTTTCTCTTCTTTCCCTAGGGATCTTGAACCTCAACTGACTTTCCTTACTAAATATAGAGAACATCTCTTCGTTCCCAATGGCACTCTCCACTACAACATTACTTGGATCCCGAAGGTATGGAATGGTTGCCCTAATAATCTCTAGCTTCAGTCCTCGGATAAACTTTTCATTTCTTTTGATGACGGTATCAATCATGGCATATCCGTATCTAGACAGCTCATCAAATTTCCTAGCATACTCAATTACCGGCATGTCACCTTGCACTAAGTCCATGAACTTCCTTAATATTACTAATTTGGAAACTTCAAACAAGGACCTCTATTCGAATCTCCTTCGAAATTCAGCCCAAGTCAACTCTTCCTCGGAAACTCTTATGGTAACACCATTCCACCAATAAAGTGTTGCTCCCTACAACTGTCTAGAAGCAAGTCTCCTCTTCTTCTCATCATCTGATCCCAATTTAGCGAAAATTCTTTCACGGTGCAATAACTAGTTAACTAGTTCAATAGCATCCTTAATTTCCAAAAAAGGCTTCCCACCAAGACTGGTATAATCCGTGCTCAACTTGGCATAATTACTGCCAATTAGGGCCGTAGGATTTTCTCCTCTAGCATTCACAGCATTTCCCCCAGCTATTACCACAACTACTCCATCTTGCATCAGATTGACGAAGAACTGATATATCATCCCTATATCTACTAGCGGGATTTTGGCACCTACATTGCCATTTGCTTTTGGATTTGCATTTGCTTGTCGACCTGAATCCCTCCTAGTATTGGGTTGAGCATTTCCATTAGTTATGGTGCTTCCTCCACCTAGATTTCCTCTTCTATTTCGTGCCTCCATATCTTCCTTTCTTGTATATCTGCATAGGAGCCTTAGTAAGATACAGAAGAATAGTCTAAGAGAGGGGAATACGTACTTACAAACATATATAATAACAAGATATAAGTACGTTACTATAGCGTCAACCCGAAATCTCGATCTCAATTTCGATTTATTGGGTGATGTTTTGAAAATCTTTTAGGTTCAAATTTCTTTTAAATTTACATAAACCTATGCTCCGATACCAACTTGTAATATCCTTCACTTGGAGGCCTAAACAAACGCTATGGATGCTACAGTCATCCACTGTTATTAATTCTCGGTGACCAAATGCAGTAATGATAGATACTTTGATATACCAGAAACAGATAAATATGAAAAAATTAAACTCAATTTAGAAATAAATTTCTCATTTCATTACAAATAGCATTTCAGATTCATTACATAATCCCATACGTAAACCACATTCATAGAAATTATAATTTATTACAAAATACGCCAAGAGCAACATATGAAGATGCCTCCTTGGTTGATCAGAGCTAAATATCGGCAATTAAATAGATTTGCACTTACATCCAAACAACACAACGGACAATATATTTAATCTCCTAAATAGCTAGCTTGCCTCCTTCATATTTCCAAAAGCTTATTCTTTTAAAGGAGAACGTGAAAAACCTTGATCCTCAAACTACTCAAAATCAATTGAGCACCCGAGTTTATGGAGAAAAACATAAACTTCGAGTCAAATAAAAAGTCAGGTGCGAATAATAATCTACCATCTTGAACCATATAGATATTTAGTGAGACCACACCGGTTAGCGGAATGGGTTTTTCCCTCACTAATATCCTAACCCAATTTATATTAACCATATACTGTGCAATTGCATCCACAATGGTTAAGACATAACATAATAAAATGTATCATGATGATATGCAACCATGTTATATGCTTTGGATTTCCCATCTCCATTCACCTTATTACATGTCTCATGCTATAGTTTCTAGGGTCACTATTAACCTATTAGTTTTCATAGGCCGATTAATAACTTGTTCCAAGCTTATGGACTATCTATCCAGTTTCATAGTTTTTATGGGATCACTAAGAACCTACTAGTGTTTACCAATAACATCATCGAATCATAGTTTTCATGGGGTCACTAAGAACCTATTGGATTCCGTAACAACATCTATTGATTCATAGTTTTCATGGGTTTACTATGAACCTATTGATCTCTATCAACAACCTATTCCAGACATAGTTTTCATGGAATCACTAAGAATCTATTGGCCCCTGCCAATAACAATTTTCATAACATAGTTTTCATGGGCTTACTAAGAACTTGTCTAAACTAATAATTTTTGATCAGTCTTGGGCATCATATATTCTAGTCCGCCTAACCTCCTAGATGCAGTTCTACTCACGCAGGAGTTAATTTAATGCATATTCACTACCAGGTCAACCTTGCCTGTCATTCTGCCCTTAAGACCCCAAGATGCAGTTATGGGTTATAAATGAAGTGAATATGATTGTATAAGCATAAATGATAACTGATCAATTAACACAGCAATATAAACATCCATGGTTTAATTCCCTGTAATTGCTTTCTAATGAAATATGTTTAATACCCTTAACCTAATATCTTTAGCAAGGAAAGCCTTATTTAAAATTTCAAAGTTAAATGTCATTTTGTAACTCCTTTATATTGCCATGTACTTACTTTAAAAATGAGCTTGCAACTACATCCTTTGGCTCATTGTGACATCATGAGTTACCCTCCGTCACTCTCCCTTTCGACTTCATAGAGCAACCAAGCACTCCATCACTCTCCCTTTTCGAAATCATTACTTAAAACCTTATACATTCTCTTTTGAAACCATCCAACATACCTTTCGAACATTTGGAAACATTCCTTTCGAAACACTTAAAATCATACCTTTTGAAACACTTAAAAACAAACCTTTCGAAACACTTAAAAACATACATTTCGAAAGCGTTGAAGTTCGAGTAAAAAGTTATGGACACATAACTTTGAAACAAATTTAACGTGTTTCAAAACCATAGTTTGAAAAAACAAAACAAAATACAAAGTATATAAAAGGAGAGACGTTCGAAACTTATCCCTACAAAAGACCTATGGTGATGGCAACATGCTACTACATGTATACTTGGGTTTAAATAAGCAGCTTCAACCATGCCAAAAGGTATGGGAGCGTCACCCACCCTTCCGCATTTATAATTTAAAAGAAAAGCGGCTTCAATTCTTGCAAAAGGGTAGATTCGAAACCGACCTTCTACACTCATTGCCCTAAGGGTTATAAAAGCGGCTTCTAACTAAGGTAGTAGCATAGATGTGGCAACATGGGTATCGAAGGGGTTCAAAAGCGCCAACCCTTTTGAAAAGCTTACTTTTAGAATAAGGGATGGCCAAAGCAAGTAAAAGCGGCCTCGACCCTTTTGCAAGCATGCTTTCGACACCATTCCTTCCTTTTGCCTTTCTCCAATACACTACGTACCAAATATTTGATACCATGTGCATTGGTTTCGAATGGATGCGAAAGGTTATAAATGGGAGTATGGTGACGGAAGCAAGCAAATGAAAGTGGCATGGTTGTAATTCGAAACAAAACTAATTTTATGCTTTTTAAAGTAATTTCCTTTTACCTAACCACTTATTTTGTCAATTTTATATTAGATAACAAAACCTTTATAAAATTCTTTTCAGAATTTCCTGTCGTATGTATTCCCAATGCTCCAATATTTAATTAAAATATTAACTAACCCCTTGAAGTTAATTAATCATTAAATACTAATCTTTCTAATTAAATCCGAAAATCACCTAAATCTCTTGAGGATCTCATAAATTCACATAAATTTCAAAATGATAATATCTTTATTGTTATCCTGCTTTTTGGCAAAGCCGTGATACCAAAAGATCGATCGAAAATAAAAGACAGTTCATCTCAAAGATTGGTTATACTTTGCTTCACTATGGATATCGCTGAATTTTGTCCGAGCCCGGATCAGGCTACAATTGATAGGACATGAGGAGCAAAGCCATAGAAGTCGGCATTCCAAATTTCAAGTCGATCCGAGTTCATATGCTCACGTTATGATTGATTCAATCTAGAGGAAACAGCCCAGATTTCGTATCCATCACTATGGATGACTACGTATCTATCATCGAACTCCGATTCGAATAGATCCCATTCATATCCATCAGGTTTCAACAACTTCGTATCCATCGAAGTGCCGCAGTTCGTATCGATCAGGTTCTAGCGACTTCGAATCTATCGAAGTGCCTCAGTTTGTATCGACCAAGTTCGAATCCATCGAAGTGCCTCGGTTCAACTCGGTCTCATTCGAACCCATCGGCAGAAAGCCCACTTCGCATCCATCGGCAGATAACCTACTTCGTATCGGTCAACTCCTATGAGTTCGTATCGATCAGGACTGGCCGTATTCGAATCCATCGAGTTCGTATTGATGGACTTTGTACCCATCAGCAGATGAAGCGCTTCGTAACGATCTGCCAGTATCTGCTTTTGATCCATCATAGAAGCCTCTCTTCGTATCCATCATGCGGCTACTGTTCGTATCCAATCATGTCACCTTACTTCGTATCCATTGAAGGCTCAACTTCGCATCGATTGGCCTCGTATCCATGGAGAAGCTACATGGCTCGTGTCCATCAAAGAAAGGCTAATTTGTATCCATCGACCATCGGTTGTTCGACTCCATCAATAACTGCTGTTCGAACCCATGAGTGAAGCCTTCATTCGAATCCATCAAAGCAGCGAACCTGGATGACGTGTCATCCCTTGATGCGAACAAGCCGAGATATATGGAGTCGACGCGGTCAACTTGGAGAAAAGACCGGATCGAGGCGAAGATTGTGCTCCACGTCATCATGAAGGCGCATGACAACATCGATTCGAAGCAATCGATTCGAACAGCTCGATTCGAACCAATCAGCCACCAAGAATACTCATTTCATATCGACGATATCTCATAATCCACTGATCCAAATGCCATGAAATTTTCACTGGAGATTGCACACGAGACAAGGAACGCTCACACCAAATTTCAGCTCAATTGGACATCATCTTGATCGATACGAATTGACTTCGTATCGATAACAGATCGACTCGAAACTTTCTGAGATTGGTCGCGTGGGCCCACTCACGTGTCAGGAAAAGTCTCCCGAGATTTGAGCGAATTTTCAGCCTCCTACGCCTATAAATAGAGCCCCAGAGCCTACAGAAAAAGGATCTTTTGGACTCTAAAGCGCCAAGACTCTGCCGGATTGAGATCTCCATCATCCTACATCATATTCTTGCTGTCAATTTCGAATTTCCAGTTGTAGCTTGCTGTTGTTTGCTGTACTTGCTTGTAGTCATTGAAAGAGAAGCTATAAAACTACAAAAAACTTCATAGTGGACGTAGGCAACACGCCGAACCACTCTAAAACGCTTGTCTACGCATTTACTTTCATGTTGATTGGAGTTTTTGTTAGATAATCCTCATTTTTAATTTATATTCTTCATTATTATCTCTTCAAAGACTTCCGAAGAGTGTTGTGACCAATTTTGGTGCACACATTTATCATATGAAGTGTTCAGCCCAAAATATTAGTTAATTCATCAAATTAATTAAAACTCGAAATATACCTTTCTTTCACTCAAAAATTCACAATAAAATATCCATAGCTTGGAATATTATGAAAATTAAAACCCATATCCAAAATAATGTTGTTCATAACATATTTAAAAATCAAGGCATTTGGAAATCATTTTGCACGATTTTAACCTTAAACCAAACTAGATCATTCTGCAAAATCCTTATTTAAAATTTTAACATGGCATTTAAATTAAAACATATCATCTTTCATCCAATAATATGGTTTAAACGTCAAACCCAAAATTTAAAACATTCAAGATGATTTGTATGAGATGGTTTAGATCGTTATTCACCTTGTTTGGATAAGAAACTTGATATTTGTTCTTGCTTTAATCTTCCTCGCCTGAATCTCAGCCTCTAGATTATTTTTGAGCTCTCTACACCTAGGGTTATGGCAGGCCTTCAACTCTCTTTGCTTACGTTTTTGGTTTAAGCAAATGTGAATGAGAATAAGGTAAGGGGTTTAGGGGTTACAGTATACGGCTTCCCATTTTGCCCTTGCCTTATTCTCTTAAGTTTCTAATTTATAAATCACACCTATAATTTTGGAGTTAAGACATGGCCCTAATTAGTTTTCAAATCTCAACTCCCTTATCACTCCAACCTCTACAATATTATATTTAATTTATCTAATTATATCTCCGAAATAATGTTATTTAAAATTAAGGGTGTTACAATCATATACTTTCATTTGTACGATAAATGAATTTCAAATTAAGTTATAAAACACTTTCAATATAATTTCACATAATTCTCCAAAATTCTATTTATGGAAAGCTTGTTGTTACCCGGATGTTTGACCCGGTTACAGGATGCTGATCATGTTGGCTTTTGTTTCAATCTGGGTGGATCAGCCTAAATAGAAACATTGAACATCGCTCGGCTTAGGATGAAAGTGCACCGTTCGACCTAAGACCATCGCTCGGCATCCTTTGTTCGAGCGCCATCGCTCGGCATCCTTTGTACAAATGTCATTCGGCCTAAGACCATCTCTCGGCATCCTTTGTTCGAGCGTCATCGCTCGGCATCCTACTTACAAATGTCATTCGGCCTAAAGCCATCGCTCGGCATCCTTTTTTCGAGCGCCATCGCTCGGCATCCTTCATACAAATGCCATTCGACCTAAGACTATCGCTCGGCATCCTTTGTTCAAGCTCTATCGCTCAGCCAAGTGAGTGAAACCATATAAAAAACCCACCGTTCGGCATGACTTCAAAAAATTGAACGAAGTGAGGCACTTGGCATGACCTCACTTTGAATCAACTACCCAAGGTCCACCGTTCGGTCTGCTTACCTGGTTCGGGACAGGGTGTTGGTTCGACCGAGTAGAATGAGCGAACGATGGCTCGACCAACGTCGCTCGGCATGCCTAGTTTGTTGCATGCTAGAGGGTTTACATCGAGTCACTTGATGATCGACTAGAGCATTCTCGACCGCTTCCCTCGCTCGGCATAACTCGTTCGGCATGTCTGGTTCGGCGCACAGGAGTCGCCTATTGTGTGCCGAGATACCTTTTTGGACCCGTTAGGTAAGTCCAGCCTATTTTCTCCTATAAATAGAAGGGCAGGGGCACAGCGAAAAAGACCTTTTTTCGAGAACACTGAGGAGACTCTGCCGCTTTCAAGACTCGTTCTTTTTTAGTTAGAATTTGCATTCGAGTAGTTGGTGTACGGATTGTACCTGTATTCAATTATTTAGAAAAGCAATAAATATTAAACTCAAAGTGGACGTAGGCAGTTACGCCGAACCACTATAAATCCGTTGTTCTAGTTTTTGCAATTAATTCTGCATATATTCGTCTATTTTTGTTTTCTTTCTTCATTAATCTCTCTGCACAAATCTTTCTTTGGGTGTTAATGACCAATTCTGATGCTAACATTTTGGTGCTTTCACTGAGAACCGCATTCTCAAGTCATTAGGATCTACTTTGTAGCTACTGGATTGAAGAAATCCCCCAAAGAAGATCCAAGTCATTCACAGGAGGCCTATTGATTCTACTCAATGTTTCTACCAATAACTCTACAATGGGAAGATCTCGTACCAGATCAGCCTCGCACAGAGCAGATGTTAATGAGACTGCTAGTATCCAACAAGTAGGACCAAGCAACCAACAAGTTAATCCGGGCGCAGGGACTGTTGCCGCTCAAAGCCAGATGGAAGTTGTCACCAGAACGGAGTTCAACAACTTAATGAGAGAACTCATGGAAAGCAAGAGGCAACTTAGCGAACAGATTCAGGCTAACACCAACCTTATGACTTATCTTGCTCAATAACAGCATCATAATTCTAGAGGCAGCTCCGCTCCTTACTCTTCATCTGACAGCTCCATTTCGTCCGATGAACCTCCTAGGCGTAGACGTCGCAGAACTAAAACAACACAAGCAGGTGTTGCTGATCGAGCAACTAGGGATCACTTACACCTAGGAAACCACACCCAAGCTGGAGCAGGAAACTTAGGATCTAGAGCGCGAGTGGAAGTTGGACTATCGGCACCAAGGTCCTAATGAAGCTGGTCCCCCAGATACACGTTTAGGAGACCTCCAATAGAGGAGACACCAACTAGAATGATCTCGTGGGATAGATTCCAACCTTCCACCTTCCATTCAAACCCCGGATATATTGGCTATGGTTAGAAAGCCGATGAGAGAAAATCAAGGCTTGATCAATGATGATTGGAGGATATCTTGGAGTCATACTCCATTCACAAACGCTATTCTACAGGCCGAGTACCCCAGGAAGTTTAACATGCCAACTATTCCAGCCTATGAAGGAAAGACTGATCCCCGACAACATATGATGAGATATGAGTGGATGATGGATTTAGCTCGGGCTAATGATGCAACTAAGTGTTGATGCTTCCCGATTACTTTATCTGTGATTGCTACCATGTGGTTCAACCAACTTCCTCCACGGTCTGTATCCAGCTTTGATGAATTAGCAATGAAATTTATGGAGCAATTCAGGATTATGCCATTCGTCCCAAGGACATGATGTCCTTGTCCAGTGTGATTCAGGCTCCAGGGGAATCATTGAAGGAGTACTTACAGAGATTTCATGTCGCGGCTGCTGAAGTTAGTAACCCAAATGACCATGCCATTCTGATGGCTATCGTGCAAGGGGTTGATCCGAATTTGGAGTTTAGCGATTGGCTGGCAGGAAAACCTCCAACTACGCTAGAGCATTTTTACTCAAAGGCTCATCAACTAATAAGAAGGGAGGAAGCCAAGCGGACGAGGCAAAAAAATACACCAGGGCCTGGCAAGGAGTTGTGAAGGGCAACATCACTGTGAAACAATTCGGTGATAACTCGAGGAAAATCCATGTCAATATCCAGAACAAGCCTGGGCAATCTAATGGGTCCGGAGAAGGAAATCCCAGAAAGAAGAGAGAAGCAGGAAAATAAAAACTAAGGATTCCAACTTACAATTAATACACTTCCCTAAATGCCTCTCTGGAAAATATCTATCTATCAACATGTGGCACTTTCAATACCAAAAGCCATGCTCGAAAGAATCCACCAAGGAATAAAAGCAGACTGGGAAGTACTCCCGCTTCCATGAGACTTATGGGCACAATACCGAGGAGTGTAGACACCTCCATGATGCCATGGAAAAGTTGATTCGATAGCAAAATTTACAAGAATTATTCAATAACCCTCAGGAAGGTAGACAAGGAACATCAGACCCCGGTCGCGGGCAAGCTCCATGTCATCCAAAGGAACCTGCTCGAACTATAGGTAGACTGGTCATAAACACAATAGCTGGTGGACCTTATCAGACAAACAAGAATTGGCAAGAGATGGAGCGTTATGTCAATTCCTTAAAGCATGCAGATTTTGAATGTTGTTGGAATACAGAAGATGGGTCTCTGGCTAAGCAGTAGCGAACGATGGCAGACCGCGTAGTATTCGGGAGTAGAGATGTTGATCGGGTGGAGGCTCCTACCGTCGACCTGATGGTCATCTTCACGACAATCGGGCCAGCATATGTGAAATGAATTTTGATTGATTGTAGAACTTTTGTTAACATCATCTTCAAAAAAGCATATGACCAAATGAATATGGAGATAAAGGATTTAAAACCATCTAAAGCCTGTATCCATGGCTTTAATTGTGCATCTATCGATGCAGTGGGTTATGTTGAACTGCCAGTTGAACTGGGACAAGATGAACATAGGAGGCTGCAAATCCTGCCTTTCATTGTTCTGGATATCGATTCTCCATACAATGTGTTTCTAGGTCGACTGGACCTAGCAGAGTTTGGAGCAGCTTTGGCCCCTTGGTGTTTAACTTTGAAATTTCCAACGGACAAAGGAGTTGGTGTGGTGCATGACGATCGAGCGACCGGTCGCGCATGTTATTTGGCTGAGCTGAGAGAGGCCCAGCGAAGAGAGAAAGGAAAGGTTGCGGACGGCTCCATCCACACTCGAGTCATTGAAAATTGACAAGTAGTGTCCGAGCCCTAGCTCGGGCAACACGATCGGATCTATAGAGATATAGATCTGAGAGATGATGATGAGGAAGCCAGGGAAGCAAAAGCAGCACTGGTTGAACTGACGATTGACATACCAGTCATCCAACATGACCCGTCGCGAGTACTTAAGATTGGATCACAACTCGGCACCTCGATAACCAAGGATCTCACCGACTTCCTCCGAGCGAATATGGATGTTTTCGCTTGGACATATTTTGATATGTACGGGATTTCTCCCATTATTGCGAGTCAAGACCCGAGGTATGTACCAATAAAGCAGAAAAGGAGAGGCATGGACACGGAGAGGTCTGCTGCTCTTAGAAAGGAGGTGGACGAACTCAAAGCCAGTGGGTTCATCCACGACGTCCTCTACCCTGAATGGGTGTCTAACCCCGTGCTAGTGAGAAAAGAAAATGGGAAATGGAGAACCTGCGTAGATTACTCTGATCTGAACAAAGCATGCCCTAAGGATAGTTTTCCTTTACCGAGGATTGACTAGCTGGTCGACTCAATAGCAAGACATGAGTTATTGTCATTTATGGATGCGTAATCGGGATATAATCAAATCCCAATGCATATTCCAGACCAAGAACACACCAGTTTTATCACAGACGTTGGGCTATATTGCTATGTAGTGATGCCTTTCGGATTGAAAAATGCAAGAGCGACTTATCAGCGTTTGGTGAATCGAATGTTTAAAGACCAGATAGGTAGAAAAATGGAAGTCTATATGGATGACATGCTCGTGAAGTCACGGTAGTCAAACGACCACATTCGAGACTTGGTGGAAATGTTTGATATACTCAGATATTATAGAATGAAAATCAATCCTTTGAAGTGTTCCTTTGGCATTGCGTCAGGGAAGTTTTTGGGTTTTATTGTTAATGCGCGGGGAATTGAAGCTAACCCAGAAAAGATTCAGACTATTCGAGACATACAAGTGCCCAAAACTATAAAGCAAGTAAAAAGCTTGAACGGAAAAGTGGCTGCGCCGAGTCGATTTTTATCCAGAGCTACAAATAAGTGCACTCCCTTCTTCGATGTAATAAATAAAGGAAAGAGAAATTTCGAATGGACGTCCGACCGTGAGGATGCATTCCGAGCTCTGGTAAGGCATTTGGAAAGTCCCCTGATGCCGTCGAAGCCTGTAGACCATGAAATGTTGTGTATATATTTGGTTGTATCCCAACATGCCATCAGTACGGCTTTGGTTTGCGAGGAGGACTGAGTTCAAAAGCGGTGTACTATGTCAGTAAACGTTTAACGGGGGTAGAAAGAAATTATCCTAAGATTGAGAAATGGCCTTTTGCTTGGTGATTGCATCACGCAAGCTTCTCCTATACTTTCAGGCACACTCGATCAGTGTTTATACCGATCAACCCTTGCGATAGGTACTCCAATGACTAGAAACTTTTGGAAGGATGTTAAAATGGAATATCTAGTTAAGTCAGTTCGATATTACATACCTACCATGAAGGGCCATACAAGGGCAAGCGCTAGTAGACTTCATCGCTGAATTCACCGTGTTAGACGAATGAAACCATCACAATGTCATTCCCCATATTCGATGGAAACTGTACACCGATGGGTTAACGACCATTACTCTGGGGTTGGTATAGTTCTTGTAACTTCCGAAAACCGATCAATTTGTTGTGCTTTGAATCTCAATTTCCCAGCTACAAATAACGAAGCCGAGTATGAAGCATTGATTGCTGGCTTGAATTTTATCAAGGAACTAGGAGTAAAATCGTTTTAAATCTTTTTTGGCTCACAATTGGTGGTGTACCAAGTGCGGGGGGACTATCAAGCAAAGGGGCAGAGACTTGCCCCATACCTTGCACGGGTTCAATAGCTGTTAGTAGATCTAGAATATTATGATATTTCGCATGTCTTGCGTGAACAAAATAGAGAAGCCGATTCATTAGCCAAATTTACAAAAACAAAGCAGAACCCTTAGCCACAATCACTACCAAGAAGATCATTAATTTCATTGTGTGAAATATTATATGTTGCTTTGGTCTCCCGCGGACTATCATTACAGACAACGGAACTCAGTTCGAAAGTAGGGAGTTCAAAGAATTTTGTCAAAAGTATGACAATGAAAAAAGGTTTGCAGCAGTTGCTCATCCAAAAGTCAATGGACAAGTAGAAGCCGTGAACAAAATAATCAAGTCCTTAATGAAAAAAGTTTGGAAAAGGCTAGCGGCAAGTGGGTGGATGAACTTCTAACAGCACTTTGGGCTTACAGAACCACCCACAAGTCTGCGACTGGCCGCACTCCATTCGCATTGGCATATGGCACGGAAGCTGTTATACCCGTGGAACTTGAAGTTCCTTCACATCGAATAACTCATTATGAACCTAAGACGAATCAGGATCTTTTACTGGAATCACTGGACTTTGTTGATGAAAAACGTGAAGAAGCTGATTTAAGGGAGTAAGAAAAAAGACGCCGAGTAGCTCGATATTATAATGAAAAAGTCCGATCGAGAACCTTTGATGCGGGCGGTCTCGTATTGAAACGAATTTTTCCGATCCCATCGCATATGAATCTCACACGAAAAGGTCCATACATCATTGAACGAAGGCTTGGAGAGGAAACTTTCAAGCTACCAACCGTTGATGGCGCAACACTCCCCTAAGCATGGAATAGCGAGCATCTGTGACATTATTATACTTAGTCTATTTCTGTCGTATCTTTGTCGCAATTATTTCTAGTATATTTTTATTTTTTTGATTCTTAATTTTCGACATGCAATAAAACAATTTAGTTTGTTTTCATTAATAAAAGCTTGAAGCCATCTTTACCATGAATTATTGATGTTTCCATGTGCGATAATTCTATGGAAAAAAACTAAAGTTACATTATTCTGTCTGACATATGAACATGCATAAAAATTAGAAAATCTCCAAGTCCTCGAAATGCGGACTGAGTACTTTGAGTCCCCAGAGTGCGGACTAGAGTATAAACGATTAAAAATCTCCAATTCCCCGCAGTGTAGACTGGAGTACTCTAAGTCCCTAGAGTGCAGACTGGAGTACTCTAAGTCCCTAGGGTGTGGACCAGAGTATAAACGACTTAAAATATCCAAGTCCCCAGAGTGCGGACTGGAGTACTCTGAGTCCCTAGAGTGTGGACTAGAGTATAAACGACTTAAAATCTCCAAGTCCTCGGAGTGCGGACTGGAGTACTCTGAGTCCCTAGAGTGCGGACTAGAGTATAAACGACTTAAAATCTCCAAGTCCCCAGAATGCGGACTGGAGTACTATAAGTCCCCAGAGTGCGGACTAGAGTATAAACGATTTAACATCCCCAAGTCCTTGGAGTGCGGAGTGGAGTACTCTAAGTCCCTAGAGTGCAGACTAGAGTATAAACGACTTAAAAATCTCCAAGTCCTCGTAGTGCGGACTGGAGTACTTTGAGTCCCCAGAGTGCGGACTAGAGTATAAATGACTTAAATCTTCAAGTCCCCAGAATGCGGACTGGAGTACTTTGAGTCCCCAAAGTGCGGACTAGAGTATAAACGATTTAAAATCTCCAAGTCCTCGGAGTGTAGACTGGAATACTCTGAGTCCCTAAGGTGCGGACTTGAGTATAAATGACTTAATCTCCGAGTCTCCAGAGTGCGGATTGGAGTACTTTGAGTCCTCATAGTGCGGACTAGAGTATAAACGACTTAAAATCTCCAAATCCCCAAAGTGTGGAGTGGAGTACTCTAAGTCCCCAAATTAAGGACTAGAGTATAAACGACTTAAAATCTCCAAGTCCTCGGAGTGCGGACTAGAGTGCTTTAGGTCCCCAGAGTGCGGACTAGAGTAGAAAAGGCTTAAAATCTCCATGTCCTCGGAGTCCGAATTGGATTACTCTGAGTCCCCAGCGTGCGGGTTAGAGTATAAACGATTTAAAATCTCCAAGCCCTCGGAGTGCGGACTAGAGTACTTTGAGTTCCCAGAGTGCGGACTAGAGTAGAAACGACTTAAAATCTCTAAGTCTACAGAATGCGGACTGGAGTACTCTGAGCCTCTAGAGTGTGTACTAAAAATATTCTAAGTACCAAAAGCATGAAACAGAGGATTTACGATTCTCAAAAAAATTCCGAGTCAAATGGTGGTAAACTGGAGCTCGGGTAATCACCGAATGTCGAGTTATGGTGATGAGTTAGACAGTAAGCTGAACAATAAAAATCATTTGGAAGACAAAGAAACTAAGTTTTATTTATTAATCCAAAATTAGGTTCCACTACAATCCCTCCTAAACTCGGAGTCCAAAGTTTATTTACATTGACTATGAAAATAAATAGAAATAATTACATAATCTAGGCTAACTCTCGTTGAATGAGTATGACAACTACTTCTTTGGCTTCTTCTCCTTCCTCGGTTCCTCAACTGACTCCTTTCCTATGCGCTTTCGCTTGGACGCATTGCTAGCTAGGGAGGTGACGTCCGGGGAGGAAGAGGAACTTCTAGTGGACTGGACCCACCAGGAAGAATGACTTTCAAAGGTCTGTTCAAAGGATCATCTAGTTCCACTAATTGAAGCTCGACCTTGATTTCAACTTTTTTCTTCGTCTCTTCCATAAGTTGCTCCTTCAGACTCAATCTTGAAGTGGGTCCGGAGGCGCCTGTAATCTCAACTTCGTAATCTCCTTCGACGGGTGACAGATTTTCAGACTTGTCCTCATTAAGCGCCTCAATTACTTGAGCGTTAGGACCGGGATGCTCTCCCATGTGAATTACCCCATCCTTCTTCTCCTCCTTCTCTGTGGCGTCATCGCTCCTTGGAGTTGGCTCAAGATCGGGACATAAGAGACAAATGTTAGAATACATTAACTTCTCGCCGAAAGCAACGGCCCTTTAATCTTTAAGAAGAAAAGTAGTGCATCGGTTTCTAGCTGACTCTTAACCGTTTGGGGAGTCTCACCCTCTGGAATGGGAGACTGTAACAACCCGCATATTTTACGATTGTATATTTAAATATTTTATTTAAATATAGCATCGTTAATCGGATTTTAGTCCGAAATGCTACTTTTTGCAAACAGTCGAATTAGGACTCGAGACCACTTCCATTGAGTTTAAAATGACGTTTGCGACCTTTTTGAGTATTAGCTTGAATTTTGACATTTTCACTTAGGGCTTTGGGTTTGGGTTTCAGTCCAATAACCTAACATAAGACCCTAGCTCCACCCCCTCTCCTCTTCATTCATTTTCATTTCCTAACACTTAAAGCTTTAAGCAAAAATGAGGGGAGAGAAAAGAGATTAGGAATTCCTAAGCCCTAGCTTCATTTGCAAATCCAAGTTTTAGCTCCAAAATCAAAGAGAAGCTTAGGTAAGCATCTCCTTCTTCTTCTCCATCTCAATCTCTCTCCAATTTCAGAAATTTCCTATAACCTAATTTGAGAAATTATTGTTTATGGTCTTAGATTGGAGCTTTTAAAATTGAGATTGAAGAGTGGTTGATCTTCCTTTGTTTTCAAGCTTCTCCTTCCTTATTTTTGTGTATAAGGTCAGTTTTTGAACTCACGTCTATGTCTATATCTTTGATAGTTGTTAGGTCGTGATTCCTGACATCTATTCCTTGTCCATTTTCTTTGAATTGAATTGGTTTTACGAATATTTCAATTTTTGGTGTTTTGAAGTTAAATCTTTAAAAATCTTAGCTTTGATGTTTGATCATGCTTTTGGTGACGTATCGAAGAGCATATAGGGCTGGATTGCCGATTGGCGTAAACCCCTAGCGCCCATTGCTCGTCTGATCGCAAATTGTTTGGGATTTTTCCCCTTGGGGGCTAGGCTGAGAATACTGGAATTTCCATTTCAGTCAGCTGAACTAGAAGGTCAGTCGATTGAACCGAACCCAGGAATTTTCCTGGGCCAGTATCAATCGATTGGCCACTTTGGGTCAGTCGACTGAGCCTGGAAACTGAAAGTTTCCAGGCATGATTCAGTCGACTGACCACCCAGGTTTAGTCGACTGAACCTGAAAACGGAAAGTTTCCAGGATTTGTTTCAATCGACTGACAACCCTGGTCTAGTCAACTGAATCTGTTGTCTCTGCCTATTTTGCCTTTTGAGTTTGAATTTCCAATTTTTAATTGATTCTTGTTTCTCCAATTTGTTGTGATCACCTTTCTTGACTTTGATAAATTCTTTTTCAGGGTTTTTGGGGAATATCCATTTTGATGGATTTGGTATCGATTTCTTTGGATTTAATTCACATCTTCGAATGTGAATTTTTGGTGATTGATTGTTCTAACAATCAATTTTGTGATTTGTCACTTTATAATACAAAGGTTTCTATACTAATAGTAAATATACAAACTCTTTCTCAAATATGATTTCAACTCTATTTTTAATACAAAGCTTGTTAATAAAATCATTTTCCAATCTATTAGTATACACAAACCTTTACGTCGTTCGTTTGAGAAATCTAATTAAACGGCCTAGTAAAACTAGTGGTATGAAACGCTTGTGTTTACTTCGTCGGTTAATTTTTGGACTTGTTCGATTGAAACTCTTGTGACAACTTTCCAGTGGAGTTCTACAATTTGTTCGTAAATATTTAAGTTAAGCCAGTGGTTATGGGACATGAAGTTAAACTCATCTATTTACTAGCTTAGTGTAATTCACACTTTTTAGTGATCAATGATGATCATTTTGTGATTTAGACTAGAGATATGCTATGTCTCTTTGTTCATGTGGGGAGCTATACCTCGTTTTATTGAGTTTTGTCTCATTTCTTTTATAGGCTAACAACCTATTAGTTCTTTGGAGTTTCGACCCATTTTTGTGGGCTAGCGACCTATGTTCTTTTACGGAGTTCGGTTCATCGGGCGTACCGTTGTACAACGTCGTTATACCGGCTTATCAGGTTCATCGGTGTACTGTTGTAGTACGTCATTGTTCTGAATTATTTGAGTTTCAGGTTTCTCAGGCGTACTGATATTGTACTACGTCGTTGCACCGGCTTTGTGGTTAGCGACCATGGGATAGGGTCCCTTTTGTGATACATGTGTTGGTGAGTTTTCATGCTCCCATTTTGTGATAGACCTCCCCCTTTTGTGATTTCTGGATTTCTAGCTGATGATTTCTAGAGTTTTGTTTCACCTCTTTTTGTGATTGGCAATGATACGTTTGCCGATATTTGGGGTTTGGTGAATAAAATAAAGAATATGACATTCTTTTTAGTGCTTTGAGATTCTTGAGATATTGTATGATTTTTGTGTTGTCTAATGTATACTTTTCATAGTATGGCATTATTGTTATCATACGTATTTGTCATATCTCTTCTTCTATCTCATTTTATCTGATATTTATAGCTAGACTGATCTGTTTATTATACTTGGGTCAGACCGAGATGTTACATGTGCTTCTGCTTGACTCATCTTCTGGGAACATTATCTGACTTTTGACTAACTACTCTAGTTTAGTAGTTTTTTGTTGATATACATAAGAGATAGAGACTCCTTGATGTATACATATTCTTTCATCTAGCACTTGTATCTATTCTTATGTGATATTGTGGATCTTGTTTGACCACTACTCTGATGTACACTTCTATGTGTTATATTCATATCTGTTTCCGCCTTTGTGATATGGATATCTGTGACTGATTTGTGTTATGTTTATTTCTATATTTGTTTCCGAAGATCATATAGCCACTTTGTAGTAGCTTTGAGTTTGTATCGGTATGTCGGAGTTCCTCTTGAAATGAAATGCATGTTATACTATCTGACATATCGGTGCTCACACAAAGTAATTACAGGGATTGTCACTCCTCAACAGCCTTATTCTTCGTGCTAGTTGACGGCATTACCTCGTAGTGTCATTGGCTAGCGTAAGTATAGAGGTGGGGCGTCACAGTTTGGTATCAGAGCCAAACTTCGAAACAATGTGGAATAATCTAGCAAGGATCATCGTCCTAAGTTTTCTTAGGAGTCGTGCCTTAGGATTTTATCCGAGTCATAGGACCCGTTCTATCCGATTTTCTTTTATGATGACTTGTTTTATCAATCATGATTGTTTAACATTCATTTTGTGAATAACTTTTTTCTTCTTCTTTCTTTATTTCTTAAAGAAGATAAATGGTTAGACCAGGCCGCCCCAACGCCGGTCAATCCAGTGCTACTCTTCAGGATGGAGTATTTATGTATGTCCAATAGCTTCTAGATCTTGTAAAGAATGCTCAAGCTGTCGGACCCATTCCAGAGCCTACTCATCCAAAATCTAGGTTTGCACGCCGGTGCAGTGATTATACAAATTTGGGTGGAAAGCCGTTCAAGGGTTCCGAGGGTGTTATCGAAGTCCAAGCTTGGCTTAGAACATGCAATCACATCTTTTCACGCATGAATCTCATTGATCTGTATTGAGTCCAAGTGGATTCTAGCATGCTCCAAGAAAGAGCATTAGATTGGTATGAGCTTCTAATTTCTGAAATTATTGAAACGGATCTTACTTGCGAGCAATTCCGGGAACGATTCGAATTAAAGTTTGTGCCGGAAGCTGAGAAAGTAACTTTAGCTCGGCGCTTTATTGACCTTGTTCGAGGTGAATCCTTTATGATGGATTACGTCGCATCTTTTGGATCCCTCTCTAAATATGGCGCCGAGTACATTAATACATCATTGAAGAAAATCAGAGGTTTGTCTATGGCTTGAATAAAAATCTCAAAAAGCCATTACTTCTAAGATTAGAAGTTTCTTTCGATCAGCTTGTTGATATCGCTCTTCGACTCGAAGAGGCCGATAAAGAAGATGATGTAGAAGTTCTACAATTTGTTCGTAAATATTTAAGTTAAGACAGTGGTTATGGGACATGAAGTTAAACTCATCTATTTACTAGCTTAGTGTAATTCACGCTTTTTATTGATCAATGATGATCATATTGTGATTTAGACTAGCGATATGCTTTGTCTCTTTGTCCACGTGGGGGACTATACCTTATTTTATTGAGTTTTGTCTCATTTCTTTTATAGGCTAACGACCTATTAGTTCTTTGGAGTTTCGACCGATTTTTGTGGGCTAGCGACCCATGTTTTTTTATGGAGTTCGGTTCATCGGGTGTACCATTGTACTACGTCGTTATACCGACTTATTAGGTTCATCGGGCATACCATTGGATTACGTCATTGTTCCAAATTATTTGAGTTTCAGATTTCTCGGGCGTGCCGATATTGTACTACGTCATTGCACATGCTCTGTGGTTAGCGACTATGGGATAGTGTCCCGTTTGTGATACTGTGTTGGTGAGTTTTCATGCTCCCGTTTTGTGATAGGACTCACCCTTTTGTGATTTTTGGATTTCTACATGATGATTTCTAGAGTTTGTATTTCACCTCCTTTTGTGATTGGCAATGATATGTTTGCCGATATTTGGGGTTTGGTGAATAAAATAAAGAATATGACATTCTTTTTAGTGCTTTGAGATTTTTGAGATATTGTATGATTTTTGTGTGGTCTAATGTATACTTTTCATAGTATGCATTATTGTTATCATACGTTTTTGACATATCTCTTCATCTAACCCATTTTATCTGATATTTATAGCTAGATGGATCTGTTTATTATTTTCTTATTAAATAATACTCATGTCAGACCGAGATGTTAAGGTGCTTCTGCTTGACTCATCTTCTGGGAACATTATCTGACTTTTGACTAACTACTCTAGTTTAGTTGTTTATTTGTTGTTATACATACGAGATAGAGACTCCTTGATGTATACATATTCTTTTGTCTAGTACTTGTATCTATTCTTTTGTGATATTGTGGATCTTGTTTGACCACTACTCTGATGTACATTTCTATATGCTATATTCATATCAGTTTTCGCCTTTGCGATATGGATATCTGTGACTGATTTATGTTATGTTTATTTCTATATTTGTTTTCGAAGATCATACAGCTACTGTGTAGTAGCTTTCAGTTTGAATCGGTATGTCGGATTTCCTCTTGAAATGACATGCATGTTATACTATCTGACATATTGGTGCTCGCACAAAGTAATTGCATGGATGGTCGCTCCTCAACAGCCTTATTCTTCATGCTAGTTGACGGCATTACCTCGTAGTGTCCTTGGCTAGCGTGAGTATAGAGGTTGGGCGTCACAGAGATAGAACATGAATGTCAAGGCTAGGGTCTTCTGGGTCGTAACCAACGTGCTGCTCGAAGGGATTAAGTACTAGCCGACTTGTCGGATGTGTAGGGGAAGAAACTAGAGACTCGGTTCCAGACGGACCGACAATGTCGTTCTTTCCTTTTGACGAAGAGGAATCTTTGCTATAGAGAGCCTTCACTGCAGACAAGTCTGAAGGCTCGTTCCCTTGGAGAAATTCCTTCACTAAAGCCTCCTCATTAACCTCTTCAGTGCCCGACTCAACCTTTCTGATTTTTATCAAAATTTCGTCCAAAGATTCGAGGTAACCCTCGCCAAGAAATGTTAGGTCACAATGCATGAGAACTCGAGCGTTGTACTCGACAACAAGCGGGTCAAACGTGCATTTAATCTCCTCCCTACCAGCCACGACAGCTGCCTCAAGGCGAGAATCAATCTCCGTGAATGCTATTCTTTTGCCCTCCTCACGGGCTTCATCCTTTAGCCACTCGGCCTTGGAGAGTTCTTCATTAAGCTTAGTCTTCAAAAGTCGTGTAGCAATGATCTCGTCGCAGTATCGTTGTGACTCCTTCTATGCAGCCGTCTTTTCTTCCTTCTCTTTGAGAAGTAGTTCTTCCAACTTTTTAACTCGCTGAGAGAACGCATCCCTCTCCTTCTGAACGGAGTCTTTCTCTAAAGCCAGGGCTACGCAGCGCTAACCGCTCGTCGATCTCTTTCTTATGTGTGGTCTCCATACGATTAACTACCTCAGTTGTGTCTTTAGTATTTTTTTTGAGCAGTTTCAAGCTGATACTTGTACGAGAGAAGCTCTTCATCCTGGGCTTTAATGTGTCTTTGTCATGAACGGCTTTGAGTTTCAGACGATCAATTTCTGGCGTTCGATAGAAACTACTGACACTTTCTTTGCCATATGAACAAATGCGTCATGTTGAACGTAGACATCATTGTTGCTAGCGATGGCACTCTTTTTGACGTGCCCCGGGATGTGATGAATCGTTGGAAGAAACTTCAAACCGTCGAAGCATATTTTTGGGAACGTGGCCTTAAGCTCGGTTAGCCTTTCTACAATCGACGGATCATGTGCAGGAGCAGAAGGAGTCTGTCTAGGGACTATGGTTTTTTTGTGGAGTTCCAGGGATTGCCTGGTGCTGGAGGAACACGAGTGTTGGTTGCAAGGAGTATCGGACTGGGAACCCTTATGGCCAGATTTCTCCCAGCCTTGCTCCAGGAGAGAGGAAGGATCATGATGGTATGAAGACTGATGGTAAGTTTTCCTTCGAAATGACGAGTCCCGAGAGCGATAATCCCTACCACTGTCGTCATCTCTATCCCAGCGTTTTCCGAAGCCTGAATCTCGGCCAGAATGGTGGAAAATAGATGATCTGCGAAGGTGGTCGATTCCAAGGGAGCGTCCTATATCGTCTACATAGAAATTATGTAAAAACGAGTTAGCCAGAATCACATGACGGCTGAAGTTTAAGTGCAAGGTGAAGTGTAAGTGTTATTGTGTGTATCCTAATGTTTTCCCCCGACGGACCAGTTTCTTTGGCTTTACTTATCGGCGTTTTTTCTCCTTGATTATGGGCTTGAGCACCTTCATCACCTCTCGTAGGAAAATGGAGTTTTAGGGCTTCTGGATCATTGAAGCCGTAGTTGAGAAAGTCATCAGGAATAGTGAGGTCAGATAAGCCTTTCAATGACCCCTCTAAGTGTTTAGGAGACGACTCTTTCTCCACTTGAGTGATTGTGACCTTTGAGGTTCCACTAACCGTTTTATTCCTCAATTTATGAGCCATTTTCTTTTTTCTCTTCGAAGGGGAAGGCGTTACATCAGTGCCGTGTGCCCTAACCATCGACTCCAGAGCAGGACTTACGTTTCACTCTGTGTTTCTGACACCTCGGTTTCTCTAATCTCGCCTTCCTCGGGTGTTTCGGAGGCACCAAGTGTTGAAGGCCTAGCTTGCCTTTTGCCTTTGTCCAAGGCAGACCCAGTTATAGTGACGCCGTGAGGAAGACTTATCCGACGACCTTCCGTCAGCAGCCTAAATTTGGAGAGCGATTCATTCGTAATGATGGATCTGATATCCTGATCTTCCGTGGGAACAGCTCGAATAGCTTCAACGGCCTCAAAGTACCTGGAGCCTTCAGGACGTGGGTTGATACCTGTAAAAGTAGAGAAAGGGTTTAAAATGGATGCACTTTCCGTCGAATACAAGTATTGATCCAAAAAAAAAACTTACTCCCTTCCAGCCATCTCCTTGTAAAATCAGGGGGACAACGCACGTAGAACCATTCCTCTTTATACTAGGCGAATTTGCTCCATGCTCCAGTCAGGATTTGGCACTTGCTATGCGGCTCCAGGAATATGAAAGAAGGGCTGTCGGATCGTCTCTTGAAATGATAAATATAGCGGATATCACCGGCATTGGGAAGCTTGAATAAAATGCTCAAGAAAAGAATGCACGTGCCATATATGAACGCATGGCTGTTGAGGTGTAACTGTGATGAGGCGATCTCAATGTACTGAAATAGATCGCAGAGGAAGGAGTTGAATTGTGGCACACTACCAACCCATCACATGAATTTGTAGCAGGTAGTATATCCGGTTGGGGACAAGTGAGAACGATCTTGTCCCAATGGAACCAGTACATTGTCAAATGGAATTCCATGGATCAATCATAGTCTGCGGAGGGTGTTTTCATTGATTCTTGAAACTAGGGAATCAGTTGGGTTGTCTAAGATGATCGTGGCATCTATGGCATCAGGAGCCAAGTCAACAGTTGCAGTCGTCGGACTCGGAATATTCTATGCAGGAGCCACTGAGGGATTCGAAGTTTCCACTACTTCCTGTTGGGAAATAGGCTCAGGTTTGTCTGATATTGTGGAGGAACTCGACTTCCTAGACATCTTCAACGAACGCCAAATTTGAGTAACATCAGTTTGAGCTATATTTGAAAGACAATCGATGTTATTCATAATGACAAAAGTGCTCCCCTTGTGTGATGTGCAAACTAGTGTGATGGTTCATCTAAAGAATGTAAACAAATTGGAGTTCTGAAAAGTAAAGTGTAGCACAGCGAACTTCAAGTTGCCCTATTTACAAAATTTTCAGTTCGCGTTTATTATGGTTTCAATCATGAAGTCATCGGTCTGAATCGGTTCGATATGCTTGTTTGCTTAAGTTTTGGTCCTTATTTATTGTCATGTGATAAGGCGTGGAAGTTCAATGCCTTACGGCTCTTAATGCTTACGGCTCTCAATGCGGAGTGGCTTTCAATGCCGAGCGGCTCTCAATGCCAAGCAGGTCTCAATGCCAAGCGGCTCTTAATGCTAAGCCACTCTTGGCACATGCTAGCCGACCCACACACTCTCCTCACCGATATACTCTTAACACCGCACGAGGCCAACCCACTTGCCACCTAACTCCCTAACATCACTCTCGTATGAAGACCACCGGACCGCCTATTCCCTACTTGGCCATTTTTCCACTCACTTACCTAGACACCATCGACCTACTAGACACTTACCTCTTCCTCGCTCCTGGGTTACCGACCGGCCACGATCAACACTCTAGTCACATTTTGATAATCTAACTCCCTTTCTCGGTGACCTGGCAGGAGCCTACAACCTAGAAACCACCGATGTCCCCTTCCCTTCTTCTCTCCGTTTCACAAAACTCAAAATCGGATAAATTTGTACCGAGTTCCAACCCTAAGGCATGTTCAAACCTCGATTTGTCTTCTTCATCTACATGATTCCTACAGTCCATAATCTGAAGAAGATTCACGAATTCGAATTTCATGCTAAACCTCC
The DNA here is from genome assembly GCA_030765085.1 of Allium cepa. Lineage (NCBI taxonomy): Eukaryota > Viridiplantae > Streptophyta > Magnoliopsida > Asparagales > Amaryllidaceae > Allium > Allium cepa. Next base: position 557,829,890 of record CM060941.1, on the reverse strand, counting down.
TGGTTTGAAAAAACATTTGAGTGAGAAGTTATTACCTGAGAGGTTGTTCGAAGCTTCGGGATCTGATTAGGTTTGAGATTGATAATCATTTAGACTCGACCAAGGAAAGAACCATAGGGAGGATGTACTAGATTCGGTGTAAGGAAGGAAAGTTGGAGGGGTAGCCAAAGTTCGTAGGAAAGTTATGAGTTCCTGTAGAGACAAAATGAAAGTAAAAGAAGCGATGAAGAGAAGTGTCGGTTTTTATAAGTGAAGAAGGGGAGGCGAACAGGCATCGACCAGCGAACCCGGTCAAAGTATTCTATGGCTCGGTGAGCAGTCATACCGAGCGATCGTGAACTTGCCGAATGAGTGGTTCGGTATTCAGGCATCGACCGACCCGCATCAAAGACAAGGCATGGTGAAAAGCTTAAAATAGGTTGGGTATTGTGAATCAACCGATGAGAAGTCGGGGAAAGGTTTTAAATAAAAATGTGGATTGCTCATGGTTCAAAGCGCATCATGTTGGCTCACACGATACGCTTTGGGGGGCAAATGTTACTCGGATATTTGATCCGGTTACAGGATGCTGATCATAAAGGCTTTTGTTTCAATGTGGGTGGTTCGGCCTAAGTAGAAAGACTGAATATCGCTCGGCTTAGGATGGAAGTGCACCATTCGGCCTAAGATCATCGCTCGGCATCCTTTGTTCGAGCGCCATCGCTCGGCATCCTTCATACAAATGTCGTTCGGCCTAAGACCATCCCTCTGCATTCTTTGTTCGAGTGCCATCGCTCGGCATCCTTCATACAAATGATGTTCGGCCTAACACCATCACTCGGCATCCTTTTTTCACGTGCCATCGCTCGGCCAAGTGAGTGAAGCCATACAACGAATCCCACCGTTCGGCATGACTTCAACAAATTGAACAAAGTGAGGCGCTCGGCATGACCTCGCTTCGAATCAACTACCCAAGGTCCACCGTTTGGTCTGCTTACCTGGTTCGAGACAGGGTGTCGGTTCAACCGAGAAGAATGAGCGAACGATGGCTCAGCTAATGACGCTCGACATGCCTGGTTCGGTGCAGGCTAGAGGGTTTACATCGAGTCACTTGATGATCGACCAGACAATTCTCGACCGGCTTACCTCGCTCGGCATAACTTGTTTGACATGTCTGGTTTGACGCACAGGAGTCGCCTACTATGGGCCGAGATACCTTGCTCCTGGGCCGTGAAGGAAGTCCAGCCTATTTTCGCCTGTAAATAAAAGGGCAGGGGCATAGTGAAAGGGACCTTTTTTCGAGAAAACTGGGGAGACTCTACCGCTTTCAAGACTCGTTCTTTTTCCATGAGCATTTGCATTCGAGTAGTTGGTGTATGGATTGTATCTGTATTCAATTGTTTAGAAAAGTAATAAAGATTAAACTCAAAGTGGACGTAGGCAGTTACACCAAACCACTATAAATCCGACGTTCTAGTTTATGCAATTAATTCTGCATGTATTCCTCTATTTTAGTTTTCTATCTTCATTAATTTCTCTACACAAATCTTTCTTTGGGTCTTAGTGACCAATTCTGGTGCTAACACTTATATAATTAAACCACTTATCCTTTATGGTTTAAATCCAAATTCAAACTATATTTGAAATAAATTATCTTATTCCATATATGCTTTTCTGGTTTTATAGCTCAAATAAAAATACTCACACTATATATATATGATTTAAATTCAAACTTGATTTGAATCTCGTTGATTTCGATTTCAAAATAATTCATATTCGATCTCCATTAATTCCAAAATATTTCAAAATCATTTTATAAAACAATTCTTGTAATCGAACTCATTAAAATTCTTTTCAGAAAATATAAAAATCCTACTTCTAAATTTAAATTAAAAACCTACTACTTATCTTGACCCATATTCAAATTTTTATTTTTTTAAAATATCCTTTATATTCAAACTTGTTTCTAAAATTTTCGAAATTTCCAAAATCTGGATTTTAAATTAAACTAGGTCCACTTTGGTTTAAAACATTTTGAAAGTGGGTTATGAGTCTTTTATTCATTCCCTGAAATCAAAACAGGAAGTTTAGAATCTTACAACAAGGATTCAAACTTAGAAATCTTTTTTGCAGAAATATTAACATGTTTTAAGGAATATATATAATCATCACCATGATCGAAGAAATCAAGAGAAGAAGCAAAGAAATGAAAGCAATAAAGTTTTAGGAAGTATATCCTGTAAAACATTTTTTATAGGAAGCTTTAACCTCATTATCAATACATTCTACCTAACCCATAATTTAAATGTCATTAAATCTTGTTTTTAAGTTAAAACTAGCTAGAATTCATCAAACTAGGCAAGGAAGCATAAGAACGGAAACAAGAAAGAAGAAAAAAAAAGAAAAAAAAGATATACACGGGTAAGTTTAGGGCATTATTTCCTCAAATTTCGAAAACATCAGTCTACCGTTGGTAGTTTACAAGGTCGATCAGTCGTGACGATGTTCTGGACAGTAGTGCCTGAATCTTTTTCATTCTGGTCGCCATCCATTTGCATTTTGCGACTTGTTGGGTGTGTTTCGACCATGCTCCTACCACCGAACCAATGTCTCAACGAACCATCTCCTTTCCACGTCCATACCGAACCAACCAACTGCCGAACCAACCAACTGCCGAACCAACCACTGCCGAACCAACTCACCCCTACGGCACTGCCGAACCAACTCACCCCTAAGGCACTGCCGAACCACTCACCACCTGACCAAGCTACGCCCTCACCACCGAACCAACTCCTTTCCCAAGCACTATCGGTCCAACACACTTCCTATACATAGCCGAATTAAACTCCAACCAACCATCACCGGACCGAGTCCCACTGAATCAAGGCATTCCGGACCAACTATGCCAGGCCAGATTGCATCAGCCCAGGCCTACTAGCAGCTATATACCTCTAGGACCCCTGCCCCCAGCCTGACTCTATAAATAGAGGGGCAGGGGTACAACAATGGCAGACAAGTTTGAGAGCTCAAGCATGGATAGGACTTTCAAACAACTTTCAGATACTTGTAATCAAAGCTTTGTACTTGTAATCTGAACGGAAAAGGAGAATAACATATAAAGTGGACGTAGGCACATTCTGACCGAACCACTATAAATTTGTGTGTCTTTTACAGTTTAGTCCGTCTATTTTATATATTTGCATAAATCACCCAAATCACTAAGAACAACACATAGTCAACTAAATCATACGACTTGGAGGTGTTTGCCCATTTTTTGTGCAAACATTTTTTGGTGCTTTCACTGAGAAATCGAGTTAGAAGCTTCAGCTTCTCCCACTTAACCTTCTTCCTAACAGCATCGCTCATTGCTTGGAAAACATGCCTCCCGGATAAAGGAAAGATGTTAGCAAAGGAAAGAACATCGCAACTAGAAGTATCCCAGATCCAGTAATCACAGATCAAGGGAATCGTTCCGTTCCAACAGCAAATGGAAATAAGGCAAATCCGACAGCCCTTGCCACGGAGCAACCAATACTAGGGCAGATCTGGACAGGGTTGTGGCTGAAGTAACTAAACGATTCACATCCCAGCAAGAGGCCTTGGTGGACCAACTCATGTCACGCTTAAGGGATGTTGAAGAATCCAACCGCAACACCGAATCATGGGGTGAGTCCCAGTCTGGAGGATCTAGGAGGCGATAAAGATCTTTCTTCTTCGAAGAGGCTAACCACAGAAACAGCAATGGTAGGAGCTGAGCCTGGACTTAGCCCGAATTCCGACCCGAGGAAACGCTTGGAACCGAACCCAGCGGGGGAGGTACCAGGCAGAGGTCGGGTATGGCTGAACCTGTCATGCTACCTAACCATGGGAACACCAATGGACGGGGCCGAGCTGGAGTCCAGCCCGAAGTTGGACCCGAGGGAATTCTTAGAGCAGAGCCTAGCAGGGGAAGATCAAGGCAAGGACCAACTGTGGCCGACCCCAGCATGCTCCCAGAAGACCGAAGACCGTCACCGGAAAATGTTAGGAGTAATAGGCGATACCATCCCTACAGGTCATCTAGACGGAATCAATCCCGCGGAGAAGAACCAAACTCATTTCTATCCGCCCCAAGTTCTGATGAAAGGATGGCGCGATTGTTTAGAGAGTGCGTCCAACGGGACCAAAGGGATCGAGGGATAGGCGCTAGGGTAATCAGCCCCTTCACCCGCAACATCGAAATTGCCATCACCCCCCGAGAATGGAAAATGCCGACAATGGAGCCTTACAAGGGAACCTCTGGCCCCGTCGTACACTTACAGAGATACACACAGCATATGCTCATGAGCGGAGCGACAGAAGGAGTATTGTGTAAATGCTTTCCACTCTTCTTGGCCGATCTAGCTACCTCCTGGTTATGCCATCTACCCCAAGGGACCATCAGCTCATGGGAAATGTTGAAATAAAAGTTCATCAGCCAATGCCGCATTCATGTGGAACAACCCAAGGACGCTTATTCCTTATCCAATATCAAACAAAAGCCCGGAGAAACAGTGCAACAATATCTAACCCGATTCAATGCCGCAGCGGCCGCAGTCCAAGATGCCGATGAGAAACTTATCCTAATGGCCCTCTGCAGTGGTGTGCATCCGGATACTAAATTTGCTAGGAGATTAACGAAAGAAAAACCAGCTACCTTACCTGACTTCTTCCATGAAGCCGGAAAATATATGAGACTTGAAGATGCTGCCATTGAACGGCAGACAGGGCAACAAGCTAAGGCAGCTCATGGCAACACACCCGCAGTAGAAAAGGACGTTCGAAGAAATGACTCCAGAGACAATGCTGGGGGCAAGAAGGGAGAAAAGCGTTTATATAGGCCAGGACCGAGATTCGACTCTTACACTCCTTTGAATGAAACAATCGAAAACATCTTCTTGGCCACCCAAGACGAAGTTAGATACAAGCGCCCCCCGCACAAGAAGGAATCAGATAACGCAGTTAAGTTTGGAAGGTTCTGCCGCTTCCACAAATCTCATGGGCATGACACAAATGAATGCCATCACCTCCGGGACTTAATTGAAGAACACATTAGAAGGAAGAGGCTGGAGCGCTATGTGAAAAGTCAGAATAGGACTTCAACTCCTGCCAGTGAGAACCCAGGGCTACCCCTCCTAGAAGTATGCGGAGGAAATCGCAACACCAGCGGCTCTAGTCAAGAGAAGATAGTGGTCCATACCATATCAGGAGGACCACACATCGCCGACAGAAGCTGGGCAGAGATGGAAAGATACGGTAAGTCACTTAGAAACGACGAAGGCTACATTAACTCTGTTATGGAAGAACGCCACCCGAAGCGGAAAGAGAACGATGACATCACATTCAGTAGGCGTGATCTAGAGGGAAGGCAGTACCCTCACATGGACCCTATGGTCATCTCTGCCTGGTTCGGTCCAGCCAAAGTTTTCTGAATTCTAGTAGACACTGGCAGCTCAGTAAATATCCTATTTAAGCATGCTTTCGACAAAATGAAGCTGTCAATGAAAGATGTGTCTCCCTGCAACAAACCACTACACGTTTTCACGAGGGATGCAAAGATGCCCCTTGGGCAACTGGACCTCTTTGTTGAAATAGGAAGTCATCCCCGCTCCGTCATGCGAAAACAAACATTTGTGCTGATAGAAAACCACTCGGCCTACAACGCCTTTTTGGGAAGACCAGCCTTGTCTGACTTCCAAATCGTCTTGGCCCCATGGTGCCTAAAGATGAAATTTCCAACAGACAACGGAATAGGGGAGGTAGAGGGAGATCAAGACGCTGCCCGGGACTGCTATGTAAATGAACTTCGCAATAACCGCAGAAGGAATAAAGGGAAGAATGCAGAGACTACTCTCTGCATGAAAAGGTTGGAAGCATAGCAACTAAAGAGAGCCCCTCCTCTTTGATATACCAGTGACTCTTTCAATGAATTAGACCCCAGGGATAAAGAGGAGGAGGCCACCGTCGAGCCCGCAGAGGCTATGGAGTTTGTATCTGTAGACGAACATGACTCAAGTAGACTATTGAAAATCGGATCTCAACTAAGAACAGAATTGAGGGATCAACTTATTGATTTTCTCCGCCACAACCTGGATGTATTTGCATGGACGCACGCTGACATGACTGGAATCTCCCCAGATGTGGCATGCCACGCACTAAACATCGATCCTACCAAGGCGCCAGTAAAGCAGAAAAAGAGAAGCATGTGGGCAGAACGATCAGCAGCCCTCGATGAAGAAGTAAAGAACCTGCTTGCCAATAACTTCATACGGGAAGCCATCTACCCAGAGTGGATCGCTAACCCAGTACTAGTAAAGAAGGATAATGGGAAGTGGCGAACATGCATTGACTTCTCCAACTTAAATGACGCTTGCCCAAAGGATTGCTTCCCGCTCCCTCGGATCGATCAGCTTGTGGACAGCACACCGGGCACGAACTCTTATCTTTTACGGACGCATACTCAGGATATAACCAAATTCCTATGCACGCCCCCGATCAAGACCACACTAGTTTCATCACTGACTGGGGATTGTACTACTATAGAGTAATGCCTTTTGGACTTAAAAACGCCGGAGCTACTTATCAGCGCCTCGTCAACAAGATGTTTGCGGAACTAATAGGACGAACCATGGAAGTTTATGTGGACGACATGCTAGTAAAGTCAAGAAAAGCCAACGATCACGTAAGCCACCTGGACGAGATGTTTCAAGTACTTTGTTGATAAGGAATGAAACTGAATCCTCTAAAGTGCTCCTTCGGAGTATCATCGGGAAAATTCTTAGGGTTCATCGTCCATGCCAGAGGAATTGAAGCGAACCCCGAACAAGTCCGGGCTCTGAAAGAAATCAGGATACCTTCCACTCGAAGAGAAATGCAAAGCCTAAATGGGAAAGTGGCCGCCCTGAGCAGATTCATCTCTAAAGCAACTGACAAGTATGTCCCCTTCTTCGAGGCTCTAAAGAAAGACAAGGGAAAGTTCGAATGGACTGACGAATGCGTAACAGCCTTCCACAACCTAATCGAACACCTCCAGAGACCACCAGTGCTCTCAACCCCAAATGAAGGCGAAGAGCTATACCTATACCTTGCTGTGTCATCTCATGCTCTAAGCGCCGCTTCTGTAAGAGAAGATAACCGCGCGCAGCGGCCAGTATACTTTGTAAGCAAGAGGTTCACGGGGGCAGAAGCCAGATATCCTAAACTTGAGAAGTTAGAATATTGTTTACTGATCACATCACGGAAATTGCGACACTATTTCCAATCCCATTCGATCAGAGTTCTAACCGATCAACCGCTAAGGCAGGTACTCCATCGTCCCGACACCTCCGAGCGACTGCTTAAATGGTGCATTGAGCTAAGTCAATATGATATCACCTAAATCCTTGCACCGCCATCAAGGGACAAGCCATGGCCGACTTCATTGCCGAATTCATTACCGACGAAGGTAAGGAGCCATCTGAAATAGCAGAAGACATCAAGTGGAATCTCTTTGTAGATGGAGCATCAAATGAATAAGGCTCGGGGGCAGGTATTGTAATAATCACTCCCAGGGGAAGGAAGCTACACTATACTCTAAGGTTGGAATTCATTGCCACCAACAACGATGCAGAATACGAAGCAGTGATAACTGGATTAGAACTTGCCCTAGAGATTGGAGTCGGTTCTTTATGTCTCCATAATGATTCTCAACTTATTGTAAATCAAATACTGCGAGAATTCCAGACTCGAGGAGAACGAATCACAGCATATCTAAAGAAAACCAAGCTGCTACTCGATCAATTGGTCCACTATTTAATCAGACACATTCCTCGAGAGGAGAACCGAGAGGCTGACGAACTGGCAAAGCAAGCTAGCATGAAGAACAACACCATTTCCGGAACCGTAGCCATCTCAAAGCAACTAGCCCCAAGTTTCGAACAAGGGATCTGATAGCTGCAATCGAAGAGGAAACTTGGATGACTCCTATCCGGAAATACTTACAAGATGGCATACTGCCCGATGGGCGTAATGAAGTTAAGAAAATCTTAGGGAAAGCTTCTCGCTACACAATACAAGAAGGCATCCTCTATCGGCGCGGCTTCTCTAACCCCTTATTAAGGTGTGTCCCTGGAAGGGAAGCCAAGGAAGTCTTATCCAACATCCATCAAGGAAGTTGCTGAGATCACACTGGAGGGCAGACTCTAGCAAAGAAGATACTCCGATATGGGTATTACTGGCCCACCTTAAACAAGGACGCCTTGGACTTCGTCAAAAGATGTGACAGATGTCAGAATTTTGCTAAGATTCCTCGACTACCAACAAGTGAGATTACTCAAATGACCAGCCCTTGGCCCTTTGCAGTATGGGGAATTGACTTGATTGGCGAACTGCCGATGGGCCGAGGCGGAGCAAAATATGCTATAATGGCAGTCGAATATTTCACCAAATGGGTGAAAGCGGAACCTCTGAATAAAATATCTTCAGCAAAAGTTATTAATTTCTTAATCAAAAACGTTCTATGTAGGTACGGGGTTCCATTCAAGATCATATCGGACAATGGACTGCAATTTGATAGCGAGGAATTCACCGACTGGTGCCAAGAGCACGGAATTCACAAAAGCTTCTCATCTGTAGCTTATCCCTAGGCAAACGGACAAGTCGAAGCTATCAACAAAATTCTTAAAACTCTAATCAAGAAGAAGCTTGAAAAGTCAAAAGGCGCTTGGGTGGATGAACTTCCTACGGCACTTTGGGCCTACCGCACGCCTTTCAGAACATCAACAGGGCATACTCCTTTCTCTTTGGCATACGGATCGGAAGCCATGCTCCCAGTTGAAACTGTAGTGCCATCCCACCGTAGGATCCACTACAACCCAAAAGAGAACGAAGAACTCCTCCACATGTCTTTGGATCTAATCGAAGAAAGAAGAAATGATGCAGCACTTAAAGCGGCAGCTCACAAGCAAAAAGTGGCAGCAGATACAGCTCCAAAGTCAAGCACCGTAGCTTACAATAAGGAGATCTTGTCCTCAAGCGGATCTTCCCGCACCCCGGAGCGCTAGATCCAATCTGGGACGGACCCTATGTAATTCATAAAGATCTCCACAACGGAGCTTATATTTTGTCAACAGTGGACGGAGAGGTGTTCCAGAGGGCATGGAACATCCAACACCTTCGTCGATACTTTTCTTAACTTGTACTGCCCATATAAAATGAATTAACAAAGAGAATCAATGGACGTAGGCATTTTCATGCCGAACCACTTTAAAAATCTTGTCTCTTTTTAACTTGTTCCTTTTATATCTTGGCTGCTTGTTAAGATTTATCCTTTTCAGTTGAACAAAATCCTGTGTAACAGCATTTCCGTTCTGGACACTTCACGGCACAACCTCACCTGGACAAGACCTAACAGGTACTATACGAATCTATGCCCTCGCCAATGAGACACTTTTGCTCCAGCATCCCTCTGCTGCGGGTTAACTCATTGCTCGCGACGGCCCTCAAAGCCAACTGTAATGAGCTGATTATAAGCCACCGAGAAGGCCGACTATAGCCAAGGCAGCTCATTACGGCATTCGGCTCGCCGAAAACCGTGAACCGATTATAAGCCCCAACATAAGGTGTGGCCAGCCAGGGGCAGTTCACAGTTGACGATCGGCACCCACGCTAGCCGGCCATGGTAAATCGAATAATACCCACGATTACGGGCCATAATGGCCCGGGTAGTTACTGTGCGCGATCTTGGCTCCGATGTGTCTTAAGTACGGCTGTGGTAAAAAATAAAACTCCCCACGGAGGCGTAAGATGGGTGACAAACATCTCCAAGGCCCACAGCTAGGGAAAGTGACTACAAAACCCGTTTGCCACGAACTTAAGCACATCGAAGGCCTTCCGTGATTGGAAGTTTTACTATTTCTTATATTTCCATTTTATTTATAAAAACTTTCCTCCTATCCCCTATAACGATCACTAAAGTACAGGAAACAAAGTAGGAGACACTCGCTAATGGGAATAAGAACTCACAGCTGGATGGCTGGTCATTCAGCTGCATTCCATATTCGATTACACAAGGCATTCAAAGCTACCGTCTACAGCAAAAACTTGAAGGGCGGTACTTTCTGCTCTTGTACATAAATATATAACTATAATTTCTACGCACATCACACTAACATCTCAAGACATGAAATTATATTTTAAGAAAAAACTTAGCGTCAAACACAATTGAATCACTAACACATGCACAGCTATATTTTATGCAACACATCAAAATAACACGACAAAGTCAACTTATTTTATAAAGTTACATGCCAAAAATCAAGTTGTTCGCTACATAATTATAGCCTGAAAATTACATTAATGTTTTAAGACTAACATAGACAGCAATGTCAAGTAAACTGAAAAATGTCCAGATCAAGCTAAGGAGTCGGCTGCATCGGGGCTTCGCCTCTACCCTGCTGGCCCTCCGGGGTCTACTTAACCGCCGGATCAGAGCTCCCAGCATGCTGACCAAAGGTAGTTGGCGCTTCAGAGGTCCCGCCTGTCCAATTCAGGAGAAGAATTCATTGAATAAACAATAAGCAACCAAGCTATGAAAAGGCTAAAAGGGAAAACTTACCAGCATCTGTTCCTTGATCATCATCTCCCAACTGCACACCTACCTCCTCGGCAGCAAGCAGCTGCATGCCCTCCTTCACCGCCTGTGACATCCCTAGTTAAGAAAGCATGTAGAAAATTTAAGTCATTCAAATTTTATTTAGTTATGTGAAGAAAATAGTATACATACAATTTTATGGGAGATGCTTATGTAAAAAAAAAGAATTTATGCCCTTGTACATATGTATGCTGTTTTAACACATTACCTGAGTAAGGTAATTTAGTGAGCAAAGACATAAGAGATAAATTAGTACATGATCTGTTAAGTAGGGGTACATAATAACTTAAAAACAATGTATAAGTAACATAGGCAGTTTTAGTCTAAATTTTCCATAAAATTAAACAGGAATATAGCTGCTTGGAAAAGTGGAAGGAGCATGAATATAAGATGGGTAAAATATTTAATTCACACACACAAACTCGGTTAGACACAAGTTATATACATTATATAAAAAATACACATATGCATAACATTTGGTAAACACACACATAGCTAGCTATATAAATAAGGCTTATATGCATGGTTAAAACCAGAAAAGGCAAACAAAGCCCGAGCCAAAAATCATGCATATAGTATGTAAAGTAACATGCCAAAAGTAGCCAAGACAAGAAAAAAAAGAGGAATGGTAGGAAAGGAAAGTGGAGAGGGTGAACTGTTGGGTGAAACCAGAAATGGTGATGGGATTTCTGATGAAAAATAAATTACTTAACTAACCTTAAAACCCTAGTAACTCCACTGTATACCTCATTATCTCCTACGGTTACACATGAGAAACAGAAAATAAAAATATAGGAAAGAAAAGAGGAAACAGGCAGCAGTTAGGAAATCAATGGCAGACTTAAATCAAGATTTGGGAAGAAGAACCTTGGTGAGTAAACCCTCACTTAGCAAGGCATTAAGACCTATGAAAGGCAGCCATTTAACCTCTAATTTATTTTAATTATGTTTGAAGTTTTCTTGCATTTCTAGTCTAACCATTTTCTGATGTTTCTGAAGTATATTGCTTAGTTATCATTTAATCCAATAATATATATATAATGATAGGACGATAATAACTGATTTATTTATATGATTATGAACCTGAGAAATGTTTTTGGTTAAAGCATAAACTAATAAGAAAAGTTAGGTGCAAGGCAGTAAGAGGAAGGGGTCCTCTGGATTATGTCTTGCATTTGAAAGGATGATTGAGATGCAGTGGAATTTCCATATGCTAAATCTTGATCCATCATTAAGTACCCTCCGGAAATAAGGTTGAGTAATAAGAAAATACACTATAATGTGTGGGCTGACTGTAGGAACCTTATTACTGGAGAACCCTAATGGCATTTCACTTTGAAAATGCTCTGAGTTATGCTTCAACCAAAGGTATATCTCTGAATGGAATTAACTTGAAATGATTTTCAAATGTGAGTGATGGTTGAATATATAAGTGGATGAATGTTTGATGGATGTATAAAAAAAACTGCTAGTATGCATTGATTAGGGATACAACAGTGTGGGGCATGACACTGCATAGGTAATAGGGGGTTATATGAAAGAATTTAGTAATTAAACTTAGGGCATGGGTCACCTCTATCAGGTTGGGTATGAGGGAAGTGGGTATGACATAATGGTTGGCTTGCATCAAGGATGGGGTGTGAGTCTGCACATGGCATGTTCATGTCCAAATAGCTTGTAGTGCACTGGAAATTAAGCAGTAGTTCCAGCCAGTGTGCACCAGTGCAACCATGAACGTGATATTGGACCCTTAAAAATGATATGAAATGAACTTACAAGCAGAGGTGAATATGCTAGGAGTATGGTGAGTTCTGGTATGCAGACTCAATTTTGATGCCTTAGCTTAATGATATGGGTGTTTCTTGTTCATGTTTATGAAATGCTTGTGTGATTTGTGTGATGGCTGCTATGAATTCTTGAAATAAGAATTTCTGCTAAGAAATTAGTCTAAGCACATATATATGTATTTAGCCATTCATTCACTTCACTGTAAGGATACAAAAAAAATGTGTACATGAGGAAGTGGTTTAACAATCTGAGTAGAACATTTAACTTTTGAAATAAAGGTGATGTGGAACTAATTTCATTAATCTTATGTATTGTCAATTGAATTTACTCATACCAGACTTTAGTCTGACATGTTTGTTGCTTGCATCAAATGGGTGCTCCACTCACATTGTGGAGTAGATCATATGGTGTCTAGAGGAAAGAAGGAAGCTAAGTGAAAAAGGGGCAGAAGCATGATGCTAAGATGAATTGCTAGTTAACTAAAATTCATATTTATAGAAGAATGCTTCTTTATGCTTTCTTTTTTTTGCTAAAAGAACTGTTTTGTGGTAATGTTTGAATCATGTTGTAACTCAAACTGCAATGTATTGAATGATTTAAACCACTTGTGATAGAACTAGTCTCAGTGAAGAAAAAGATAATGAAATTTAGCTTTATATTATAACCTGTCCGCAAGAAATCTTTATTTGAATCAAGTAATGAGTTTGGTAGTGGATTTGAAGCATATGTGATCTAGTAATGTATGCTTATGTACTAGATTGTTTTAGAGACTAGAAACTATTCACATAATAACTGTAAGTATTGTAAAGTAAGGAAAAAAACTATAGGCAGATATGAAGAGAAAAAACACAAGAAACATGAACCCAGATTTAAATAGGTTTGATGATTATATGAATAAGTAAAACTCGTAGATTATAACCAGATAATCTAGGAATCTTACCTAAACAAATTAGTCCACCTGAAGACTAAGGTGAAGCAAATAGCAGATGTATATGATTATGTGCACATAGGTGCACAGAAGTATGCACAACCCCCAGTTAGGCTATTTTGGAAAGCAACCTTGAATAAGTTAAAAGCTATGAGTTAATTTACATATTTAATTAAACCTACAAATGCTAAACACGTGCAAACAAATAAGAATTGGTTAATTCATTTGCACAAAGATTCAAATAGGAGAGGATCTTCCCAATCCTCTGTGCTGTGGATAAACTTGGTTTATTTTTAGTATAAAATAAATTGAGTTATTCTTCTTTTAAAGAAAAAAAAACTCTGATATTAGAACTAAAAACTATTTGGGTATTTATATGAACATTCAAATAGTTTTTACAAAGTAGTATATCAATATTTCTATATTGATCAGATTGGATCTTGGGAAAAAAAAAATAGTTGGTCTGTGAAAGAGGGCAACCCTGAATTTAGCTCAGACTAAATTGAGTCATTCAATCAAAATGACAAGTTAGGGTAGGGGGTTGTCTCAGTTGGTATCAGAGCTATGTTAACAAATACATAGCCAAAACAAATACTTGCTTGAATCTGTGTGCCTTGTTTGTATTGTTTGCTGCTTGCTTGAGTTGCTTTACTTATTATGAATAAATAAGTTCACTGTTAGTTTTAAAAAAACAAAAGTAGTGAATAAGAATCAGAACTAGCTACATTAGAAATTTTCAATAGAGGCCCAAAGGAGTTAGAATCAATCCTCAGGCCACAGGAGAAAGAGAAAATGGTCCATCTTCTGATACTACTGAGCAAGCAACTAGAACGGCTGCTGGTCCCCCAATGATTAACATGCAAGATTTTGTTCAAATGCTGAGGGATGGAATGGCACCTAGGGTAGATAATCCATATGAGAAGCTATCCAAATTGCTTAAAACATATACAAACTTAGGAGGTAGTAGCTTTGATGGCACAGAAAATGCCATAGGTGTCCAGTCATGGTTAAGAACAGTAGAGAGGATCTTTGTAGACATGCAAGTCAATGATCAGAGAAGAAGGCAAATAGCTTCAAGACAACTAAAAGGCATAGCTTTGGACTTGTGGGAAGTGATTATTGCAGGCAGGCAAGAACAAGAAATCACATGGGATCAGTTCGAAGAAATGTTAGAAGCCAGATTTGTCCCAGCATCAACAAAAGCTTCATTGCTTGAGGAATTTATCAAGTTGAGACAAGGATCTATGAGTGTCACTGAATACACTTAGAAATTTGAAGGGTTGTCTAAATATGGGACAGTATTAATCCCAGATGAAACATCAAGGAATGCTAGGTACATTCAGGGGTTGAATGCTGGATTGAGTAGAACCATGTTACCATATAAAGACAGAACATTTGATCAAGTTATGGACTTGACATTGTCATTTGAGCAACATGACAATGCCAGAAAAAAGTTCAGGAATTTCAAGAACAACAAGAAAGGAAAGAATAGAGCACACCCATATGAGAGGAAGAAGGGAGAAGCAATGAACAAAGAAGGAAGTAAAGTGGCAAGCTTTGACAATAAGAAACCTAAAGTGATCTGTTATAACTGTGGAAAGGAAGGCCATATAAAGACCAAATGCCAAGCACCCAAGTCAACTGTTCTTAGGTGCTACAACTGTGGAAAAGAGGGGCACATGAAGAGGCAGTGTCCAGAGATGGCAAAGGTGGCTGTACTTGAAGGAAAAGGCAAGGCAATGGAGGCACCTAGCCAAGTGGAAGGTATATTATTTATTAAAGGCATACCCATATCAGTTGTTTTTGACACAGGAGCCACACACTCTTTTATTTCATATGATATAGTTCAGAAATTAGGGTTGACATGTATTCTTGTTGATAAGCCATTGCATATTGATAGTCCTTTAGGTAGTTCCTGCATTACCCATATGAAATGCATGCAAGTAGAAATAAGCATGGGTGGTTACACCTTTATCTCAGAATTATATGTGTTGAATTACCCTAAGCTAGATATTATATTGGGAATGGATTGGTTAAAAAGCTTTTGTGCTATTATCAACTTAGAAAATTCCACCATTTCACTACAACTCCCTGATGGCAAGAGGGTTGTGGTTATGTATGAAGCAGCCAAGGATAGGGGTATGGGAAAAATGTTCAACTTGAACAGTGGTGAAGTTGAATTAAGTCTAAATAAGATACCCATAGTTAACCAATATCCTGATGTGTTTGGTGAAGTAAATGGCATTCCTCATAACAGACCAGTAGAATTTCAAATAAGACTTAAACAAGGAACAAGCCCTGTCATTAAGAAACCAAATAGAATGGGTCCTAAAGAACTGATTGAGTTGAAGAAACAACTAGAGGAATTAGAACAAAAAGGCTTCATTAGGCCTAGCAGTTCAAATTGGGGATCACCAGTAGTATTTGTTAAGAAGCATGATGGTTCCTTGAGAATGTGCATAGACTATAGAGAACTAAACTCAGTCACCATCAAAAACAAATACCCTCTACCTAGAATTGATGATCTCTTTGATCAACTAAATGGTGCTAAAATATTTTCTAGACTTGATTTAGCATCTGGTTTTCACCAAATGAAAGTAGAAGAAGAAAATATCAAATATACAGCTTTAAACACTAGGTATGGCTTGTATGAATACTTAGTAATGCCATTTGGTTTGACTAATGCACCATCCTATTTTGTGGATTTGATGAATAGAATTTTCAGAGATTACTTAGATAAATTTGTACTGATTTTCATTGATGATATACTAATATATTCTAAGTCAGATAGTGAACATGAAAAGCATTTGCATATGGTACTGAGTAGACTAAGGCAACAAGACCTTAAAGCCAAGTTTGCAAAGTGTTCTTTTTGGAAGAATAAAATAAAAATTTTGGGCCACATAATTTCTCAAGAAGGAATTTCAGTAGATCCAAGTAAAGTCATGGTAGTGCAAGCATGGAAAAGACCAAGCAATGTCACTGAAATCAGATCATTCATGGGCATGGCTGGATACTACAGGAGATTCATAAAAGATTTTGCTAAAAAAGCAATCCCACTAACCAAGTTAAAAAGGAAAGACCAGCCTTTTATGTGGACTGAGAAATGTGAAGGGGCATTCAATCATTTGAAGAAGGCACTGATGGAAGCACCAGTGCTAAAAATCCCAGAAGGCAATGACAATTTAGTGGTATACACTAATGCATGTGGATCAGGTATAGGAGCTGTTCTTATGCAAGATGGTACGGTAATAGCTTATGCATCAAGACAACTGAAACCCAGTGAAACCAAGTATGCAACACATGACTTGGAATTGGCAACAGTGGTGTATGACTAAAGCTTTGGAGACACTACCTGTTAGGAGCAAAGTTTGAGCTTTATACTGACCACAAAGCTTTGAAGTATTTATTTTCTCAAAAAGATTTAAACATGAGACAACATAGGTGGGTGGAATTCCTTGCTGCCTATGATTTGGACATTATGTACACACCAAGGAAAGCAAATAGAGTGGCAGATGCATTAAGTAGACAACATGCCAAGTTGGCTACACTGATGATAGGGGAGTTTAAAACGTTATTAACACTGACAGATGTAGAAATGGAATACATGGGGGAACAAACTATGGAAGTGGGTAAGGATGTGGAGCACTATGGCAAGCTCAGCCTTAGCACAATAAAATCAGACTTAGTGGAAGAAGTGAACCAGTCCCAAGACATTGATGCATTCTTGAGAGAAAAGAAGGAATTGTTAAAGAATGGTTCAAAGCCTGACAAATTTGAACTAGATGAAAAAGGATGTATAAGATATAAAGGAAGGCTATGTGTGCCTAGCACAGAAGCACTGAAGAGGAAGATCATGGATGTTCATCACAAGTCAAAGTACACCATACATCCAGGTGGCACTAAAATGTATCATGACCTAAAAAGAAGTTATTGGTGGAAAGGAATGAAGAGAAGTGTGGGTGAATATGTGGCAAAGTGTATGACTTGCCAACAAGTCAAGGCTGAGTACCAAAGACCCAATGGACTGCTGCAACCTCTGGAAGTTCCAAGGTGGAAATGGGAAAGCATATCAATGGATTTCATTGATGGCTTGCCAAGATCAAAGAGAGGAAATGACAGCATTTGGGTGGTGGTAGATAGATTGACCAAATCATCACACTTCATACCAGTAAAGAGTGATAGAAATGCACCAAAACTAGCACAAGTCTTCATGAAAGAGATAGTAAAGTTACATGGGGTTCCTACCACTATTATTAGTGATAGAGATACCATATTCACATCTAAGTTCTGGAGTAGCTTTCAACAGGCAATGGGGGTTGAGTTGTGCTTGAGCACAGCCTACCATCCCCAAACTGATGGCCAAACAGAAGTAGTCAATAAATTTTTGGAGGATCTACTTAGGGCTTGTGTGCTGGATCATGGTGGGAATTGGGAAGACTACCTTCATTTAGCAGAATTTGCTTACAACAACAGCTACCAGAGTAGTATAGGAATGGCACCCTATGAGGCTCTATATGGAAGGCCTTGTTTGTCACCTGCTTGCTGGTTAGAAGTGGGTGATAAGGCAATGTTAGGACCAGATCATGTGAAAGAGACAAATGCTAAGGTTACATTAATCAGACAGAGAATGAAGGCAGCGCAAGATAGAATGAAATCATATGCAGATAGGAGAAGGAAGCCACTTGAATTTGAGTTAGGAGAATATGTGTACTTAAAAGTTTCACCAATGAGGAAGGTGTTGAGATTTGGCAAGGCAGGGAAGCTAACCCCAAGGTATATAGGACCGTATGAGATCATTGCAAGGATAGGAAAGATGGCTTACAAGTTGAAATTGCCAGAAGAAATGAGTGGGATACACAATGTATTTCATGTATCACAATTGAGAAAATGTGTGCATGATGAAGCTTCAGTAGTTCAGTCACCAAGCAAAGTGGAAGTTAGACCAGATCCGGTATATGAGAAGAAGCCAGTAGGCATTGTATCTAAGGAAGATAAGAAATTGAGAAACAAAATAATTAAACTGGTAAAGGTGCAGTGGAGTTTAGACCCTAATGATTGCACATGGGAGGTTGAAGACAAGATAAAAGTCCAATACCCTCAACTATTTGCAACTGATAGTTAAGGCAGAGGTATTTTAATATTCATGCTTGAATTTACTTAGTTGAACATGATATTCAAAGTTGAGTGTGCTTGTTTGATATATGTTTTGGTTGAATTAAGAATGTGTATTCATCTTTGATTTTGACACTTGATTTATATAGTAAGAAGTGTTAAATTGTGGGACACAATTTCTTAAAGGAGGGGTGTATGTGACAGCCCTAGTTAAGCAAGCATGTAGAAAATTTAAGTCATTCAAATTTTATTTAGTTATGTGAAGAAAATAGTATACATACAATTTTCTAGGAGATGCTTGTGTAAAAAAAATAAGAATGTATGCCCTTGTACATATGTATGTTGTTTTAACACATTACCTGAGTAAGGTAATTTAGTGAGCAAAGACATAAGAGATAAATTAGTACATGATCTGTTAAGTAGGGGTACATAATAGCTTAAAAACAATGTATAAGTAACATAGGCAGTTTTAGTCTAAATTTTCCATAAAATTAAACAGGAATATAGCTGCTTGGAAAAGTGGAAGGAGCATGAATATAAGATGGGTAAAATATTTAATTCACACACACAAACTCAGTTAGACACAAGTTATATACATTATAAAAAAAATACACATATGCATAACATTTGGTAAACACACACATAGCTAGCTATATAAATAAGGCTTATATGCATGGTTAAAACCAGAAAAGGCAAACAAAGCCCGAGCCAAAAATCATGCATATAGTATGTAAAGAAACATGCCAAAAGTAGCCAAGACAAGAAAAAAGAGAGGAATGGTAGGAAAGGAAAGTGGAGAGGGTGAACTGTTGGGTGAAACCAGAAATGGTGATGGGATTTCTGATGAAAAATAAATTACTTAACTAACCTTAAAACCCTAGTACTTCCACTATATACCTCATTATCTCCTACGGTTACACATGAGAAACAGAAAATAAAAATATAGGAAAGAAAAGAGGAAACAGGCAGCAGTTAGGAAATCAATGGCAGACTTAAATCAAGATTTGGGAAGAAGAACCTTGGTGAGTAAACCCTCACTTGGCAAGGCATTAAGACCTATGAAAGGCGGCCATTTAACCTCTAATTTATTTTAATTATGTTTGAAGTTTTCTTGCATTTCTAGTCTAACCATTTTCTGATGTTTCTGAAGTATATTTCTTAGTTATCATTTAATCCAATAATATATATATAATGATAGGATGATAATAACTGATTTATTTATATGATTATGAACCTGAGAAATGTTTTTGGTTAAAGCATAAACTAATAAG
Source organism: Allium cepa (assembly GCA_030765085.1). NCBI lineage: Eukaryota > Viridiplantae > Streptophyta > Magnoliopsida > Asparagales > Amaryllidaceae > Allium > Allium cepa. The sequence continues at coordinate 557,810,161 of CM060941.1, read as the reverse complement.
AAAAGTAAGGTGCAAGGCAGTAAGAGGAAGGGGTCCTCTGGCTTATGTCTTGCATTTGAAAGGATTATTGAGATGCAGTGGAATTTCCATATGCTAAATCTTGATCCATCATTAAGTACCCTCCGGAAATAAGGTTGAGTAATAAGAAAATACACTATAATGTGTGGGCTGACTGTAGGAACCTTATTACTGGAGAACCCTAATAGCATTTCACTTTGAAAATGCTCTGAGTTATGCTTCAACCAAAGGTATATCTCTGAATGGAATTAACTTGAAATGATTTTCAAATGTGAGTGATGGTTGAATATACGAGTGGATGAATGTCTGATGGATGTATAAAAAAAACTGCTAGTATGCATTGATTAGGGATACAACAGTGTGGGGCATGACACTGCATAGGTAATAGGGGGTTATATGAAAGAATTTAGTAATTAAACTTAGGGCATGGGTCACCTCTATCAGGTTGGGTATGAGGGAAGTGGGTATGACATAATGGTTGGCTTGCATCAAGGATGGGGTGTGAGTCTGCACATGGCATGTTCATGTCCAAATAGCTTGTAGTGCACTGGAAATTAAGCAGTAGTTCCAGGCAGTGTGCACCAGTGCAACCATGAATGTGATATTGGACCCTTAAAAATGATATGAAATGAACTTACAAGCAGAGGTGAATATGCTAGGAGTATGGTGAGTTCTGGTATGCAGACTCAGTTTTGATGCCTTAGCTTAATGATATGGGTGTTGCTTGTTCATGTTTATGAAATGCTTGTGTGATTTGTGTGATGGCTGCTATGAATTCTTGAAATAAGAATATCTGCTAAGAAATTAGTCTAAGCACATATATATGTATTTATCAATTCATTCACTTCACTGTAAGGATACAAAATAATGTGTACATGAGGAAGTGGTTTAACAATCTGAGTAGAACATTTAACTTTTGAAATAAAGGTGATGTGGAACTAATTTGATTAATCTTATGTATGTCAATTGAATTTACTCATACCAGACTTTAGTCTGACCTGTTTGTTGCTTGCATCAAATGGGTGCTCCACTCACATTGTGGAGTAGATCATATGGTGTCTACAGGAAAGAAGGAAGCTAAGTGAAAAAGGGGCAGAAGCATGATGCTAAGATGAATTGCTAGTTAACTAAAATTCATATTTATAGAAGAATGCTTCTTTATGCTTTCTTTTTTTGCTAAAAGAACTGTTTTGTGGTAATGTTTGAATCATGTTGTAACTCAAACTGCAATGTATTGAATGATTTAAACCACTTGTGATAGAACTAGTCTCAGTGAAGAAAAAGATAATGAAATTTAGCTTTATATTATAACCTGTCGGCAAGATATCTTTATTTGAATCAAGTAATGAGTTTGGTAGTGGATCTGAAGCATATGTGAACTAGTAATGTATGCTTATGTACTAGATTGTTTTAGAGACTAGAAACTATTCACATAATAACTGTAAGTATTGTAAAGTAAGGGAAAAAAAACTATAGGCAGATATGAAGGAAAAAAATAATAGAAACATGAACCCAGATTTAAATAGGTTTGATGATTATATGAATAAGTAAAACTCGTAGATTATAACCAGATAATTTAGGAATCTTACCTAAACAAATTAGTCCACCTGAAGACTAAGGTGAAGCAAATAGCAGATGTATATGATTATGTGCACACAGGTGCACAGAAGTATGCACAACCCCCGGTTAAGCTATTTTGGAAAGCAACCTTGAATAAGTTAAAAGCTATGAGTTAATTCACATATTTAATTAAACCTACAAATGCTAAACACGTGCAAACAAATAAGAATTGGTTAATTCATTTGCACAAAGAATCAAATAGGAGAGGATCTTCCCAATCCTCTATACTGTGGATAAACTTGGTTTATTTTTAGTATAAAATAACTGAGTTATTCTTCTTCTAAAGAAAAAAAACTCTGATATTAGAACTAAAAACTATTTGGGTATTTATATGAACATTCAAATAGTTTTTACAAAGTAGTATATCAATATTTCTATATTGATCAGATTGGATCTTGGGAAAAAAAAATAGTTGGTCTGTGAAAGAGGGAAACCCTGAATTTAGCTCAGACTAAATTGAGTCATTCAATCAAAATGACAAGTTAGGGTAGGGAGTTGTCACACCGCCACTTTCTCTTCCTTAGTGAACTGGGCCGTAACCACATCCATTCTAAAGGCCATACCACCTTTCTTATCCGCATCGGCCTTGGCCTCCTCTAGGGCCCGGAGATAAATCCTGGCTATGATCCAGGGATAATCATCCATCCAGGATAAGTTTCCCTGCTTTCAAGTACGGAAATACATATCCTGGAGCATCTCATCCATCATCCCCTCGTTTTCCTCAAACTCCCTCATTCGGACCTCGGAAGCCCACAGCTTTGCAACGGCAACATCCCTCTCCGATCGGTATCGCGAGCGGTCGGCCTGAAGGGATTTCCTCATTGCCTCCATCTCCTCCTTCAGCTTTGCTTGGGCAAGCTCCACGGCTTCAAGCTTCCCAGCTAACTCCTCTACCCACTCGAGATCTGCTTTTCGAACCTCATCCACCGTTGCAATGGCTATATCGATCTGTTCCTTGCAGATGGCCTCCATTTTCCGCAACTCGGCTCTGCTAGCCTCTTCCATGATTTTCTTTAGCCGTCTGGAGGCAGCCTCGTGCTCAGAGATCTGGATGGCCTGATCGGCGAGTTGTTTGGCCTGGTCGGCAACCACTAACCGCAATCTTATGTTGGCGCTCCCAATTTCCTCCCCGTCCTTGACCAATCGGGCATGATGCCCCATCAACTTCCTAGTCTCCTCAGAAACCCGGTCGATATTTGCCTTAGCTTCATCCCTCATAGTTACAATCCGAGTAGTAAGCAAATCAAGGTCCAGAGACTTGGCCTCATCAAGCACCCTTACCATAGGATTGCGAGGGAGAAGGTGCTCACCGGTAACCTCGTCAAAGGAAATATCATGAGAGCCCGGTTCCAGATCGGGATGACCCACAAAGGGATTACGAGCCAAGCCGGGATGATCAATCTGAGTAACGGTAGGATTCTCAGACGGATGCGGAGAGGGTATGAACTCAGTATCCTCCCCCGTGATATCATGGATAGGCTGGGTTGGGGGCTGAGGGCCAGGTGAAGGTTCGAATAAGGAGTGCCTCCTCTTTTTCTTTTGAATATCCTCTTCAATAACTCCGAGAAGAGGGCGGTAGCCGACTACATCCCCGGAACGGTTGGTCGGAGGCTTTGATTTAGCGGAAGCTTTGAGGAGTTTGAATTGTTCGAGGCGGTGCCGAATATCTGACGTCTTGGCCGCCTTACCCGTTCCTGGAATAAAAACCAAGTGTTACAAGCATGCATGGGACTATAATCCAAGAAATATGTGAAGTTAAAAGATGAGTCAAAAATTCACCTTGAATCGTCGGGGTTGCCCTAGCTGAAATGCTCTCGGAAGATGGACCAGCACCAGTCCCGGCCTTATCAGCTTTCTTTGGCTTCTCTACCAAGGCCGATCCTTCCTCCAACCCCTCAAAAGAAGCATCATCTGTCCACTCTTGGATCTTCCCTGCTTGCCCAGAAGACAAAGCCCCATCGCCGTCACCGCTCTGTCCTTCGCCACCATCACTACCATCACCTTCTCCATCACCTCCGCTCTCCTCCTCACCTCTTTCCTCCTCTACATTTTCCTCCTCCGGAACATCTGGACATGTGCTAGGGGAGGGTCCATCGAATTTCCTGAGCTACTTTCCCCCGACGACTGGAGGTATCGAGAAGGGTTTCCTCTTACTGCTCTTTGTCGTGGCCCCTCCTTTGGCTTTGGCGGCCCTTTCCTCGGCTGTGTCTCTCTGCTTGACCACAGACTGACGTGGTAGAATCAAGTTGTGCTGTAGAAGAGTAGCATTCCTGATCAGGTAAGAAGCTGACCTCTTCCTTCCCGAAATGGCTTCTATCTCCGCGGCCATCTGAACCAGGTGATTGTTCTCCACGACCGCAAAGCCACCTGTCGCTAGCAAAAAATAAAAACACATAAGAAGAAGCATTTCAGTCAGAACGAAAATTATAAATAAGCTTCAACTTACAGCCGGAGGTGAAGCGATGGATAGAAACGGGGTCGTCCTTGACGAAAAACCATTCTTTCTTGAACATGGTGAACTTCGAATATAATTCCAGGACCGGCTTGAAGGACACGGCCGATTCCAAGCTGATGTACGGAGACCCTTTCTTGTAGCCCCTCAAGTTGTACAAATTAGGGGTGGGCATTTAACCGACTTAACCGATTTAACCGACTTAACCGACATCAACCGAACCCACTTAACCGATAATTTCAGTTAACCGACATTATCGGTTAACCGACCGACCATAACCGAACATTTTCGGTTCGGTTAACGGGTAATAAACCCTAGTCCATCGGTTAACCATTAACCGACCAAAAAAATTATGTTTTTTTATCGCAGCCCAAAACCACTGTTAGCTTATTTATAAACAACCCATGCCCGAACAATACTTACCGTGACCAAATATTTTCATTTTTAGATCAAATTCTCATTTCTCAATCTGTACAGAATTAAAAAAAGGGGAAACACGAAATCTAGATCTACTCGGTGCTTATCTCATCTGTTAATCGTCGATGTTAGTCGCAAACCTACATGCTTGTGATGGCTGCCATCTGAGATCGTTCAAAAATTAATGGATTCGTGAAGGAATAGAAAGCAAGTGAGCATAAATTTATGTTCAATTTTATTTTCAATTAGTGTAATTACAAATTACTATATTCGATTCTTCCGATCTACTATACATATTTAATTAAATTCTATTATTCTAATTCTAGTCTAGTTACTTACCAAATTCAATTCAATTTGTATATGTAATTAAGTTGTAAATTGGTGTAAATAGTGGCTTAACAGTTGAATTCTTTGATTTACTAATTTTTGTTTCAGATTTATTCATGTATTCCTATTTCTTCCGATAACTGTTTGAGCATTATCTGTAAAACAATGGATTTGTTCACACTAGCTAATGAGTTAAAGTTTAGTATAAATAATGATAACTTAACATGTAGTATTGATGATTCTTTTGTAGAGACATTTGTTGGAGCATAGAATTTCAATTGAGAAAAAATCCTTTTCTAAACTACTACTTGGATTAAAATACTTGATAGCTAGAGAACTAACGGTCAGTACTTCAACATAATGATATATAATAAGGGCTGTTGAATTGGGAGCATAGAAACAAGTTGATATATTTTGAATAAATAAAGAGCAATATTTTGCATATAAGTTGTGCAACATCATCTGATATATGGTCTCATTCATGATGATTGTATCGCCAATGTGCATACTTTTTACTTCTACAAACTAGTGAATTAAATATAGAACTGATGTATAACTTAAATCCAACATGTAAATGTAAATACACCGATATCACAAAGTAACGAGAATTACTCTATACATACATACATGAGAATAGAGTTATGGTTAAGGTATTAAGAGTAATGGTATGACAAGCATAGAAAACCTTGTTATGCATGACATTGCAATTTTTGTTTTGTTAAAAATGCTCATGTAGACAAAGTGAAGTGTAAAGAAATTGGTTCACCGAGAACATAACTCAAAAAGTGAAGTATATTACTGAGAATTAATTAGTTAATTTTTAGTAATATTTCCTTTTTTACAAAAGCACTTTAAAGTGATGGTCAAATTGATCAAACACATGTTAAATGTACTTTAAAGTTCTAATTTATAGAACATTATGAAAATGTAATGGTGAAACAGTTTATAGATTGTAATTTCGTATATTAACTAGTGCATCATGTATAAACCCATTATTTTTTCTTCATATATAATTGTTTAAACTTATTTAAGCTTGTTTATAGTTTAATTTCATATATAATATAATCATATCAATGTTTTATCATTAGTATTCATCAATACTTTAGCCCGTTATCTGTCTATCATATATACTTGTTTGTCATCAGTTTCATTATCAGTTTGGAGCTTGGACAGTTGTTGTGGTGGTGGCTTCGTTGCTCAGTTGCATTGCATCATCAATTTCCTTACTAAGTTGCTAGAAGTTGGTTCATGTAATTTTTAATATATATAATTTGGCACTTAGAGAGTTGCTGTGTTTGTGTTAGTATTATATGTAATGCATGTAATATGCTATTATGCTGAATCAGTGTGTCCTGTACGTATATTATGTGATGTGTTTGCTAAGCTTTTGCTTTGGTCTAGACTTTGGTTAATATGTACTGTTGTGCAGTTTGTTGTGCCAATTTTTGCATAGCTTTTGCTCTGGTTATTGGGCTTGCTGCAAGTCTTGCTACTTTGATGTATAACTATGTGTCCTATATTATGCAGAGTGAGTAATATGTAATATGTTTATGTTTTTATATGCTGAGTTGTGATATACTTCTGTTACTGCGTTATTGGTTACTGTCGTTCCTTACTAGGTGTCCCTTCGGATGTTAGTTTTGGTTAATTTTAACAATTAATTGCTATTAACCTACTCAGTTAACCGACTGTTGGTTAACCGATCAAGCTCAATCGGTTAACCGGTTTAAGTAGATGGTTAACCGCGGTTAATAATTTTCGGTTCGGTCGAAATAAGCCACCTAGTTTGATTTTCGGTTCGGTTAATCGAACCGTTTAATATGGTCGGTTAAATCGGTTAATTAACCGATCGGTTCGGTTAACCGACCGTGCCCACCCCTAGTACAAATATCGGATCTCCCGGTTGGAAGGAGGGCGCCCGTATTTTCTCTGGAAAATGATGAATAGGCTCACCAAGATAGCGTAAGAGTTGGGCTGAAGCTGGAAAGGGGCCACCTTTAGGTAGGTGATGTAGCCGACTATCCAAGCATTGATTGGGGGAATGGCCCCACACATACAATGGTACCTGCTATAAGCGAAATATCCTTCAGGTGGGTCGTACGGCATAACTCCATTCCCTGGCAGCACCATGAGTGCTCTATCAATCCCAAAAGAACGAGATATAACATCAAGATGCTCCTCTTTGAGGGAGCTAGGAAAGCAGTCAGGAGGAGATTTCAAGAGTTCTTGACGGCCATATCCATCCATTAGTGATCTCGGGGTGGGTCCCTGTCATCCCGGTCCTGGCTGGGCTGGGGGCACAACGAGGGACTCTCTTCTGTCCATAGATTTCTTTTTATCTGATCGAGTTTCCACTTTATGAGACATTTATCTGCAAACACAAAAAAGAACGTCGTTAGACCAGAAGATATAAACATGCAAGTGTATGTAGCCTGGAATTTCACTCATAATTCAAAACATAAAAGAACATTCGGTAAATCAAAGTCAAAAAGGTCATTCGGCATTATACTCCCCAAGATCATTCGGCAAGTTCATTCGGTACTTGGGGTCCCCAAGCTCATTCAGTAAATCAAAGTCAAAAAAGCCATTCGGCAAGAGAACGTCTCACCTGATTCGGCACTTCAAATGGTTCGGAAAACGAAACTGATTCGGCACTTCAAACGGTTCGGCAAATGGAGCTGATTCGGCACTTCAAGCGATTCAGCAATCGGAGCTGGTTCGGCACTATAATCAATTCGGCGGTCGAGAATTTGGTCCGGCTATTTCGAAAGGTAAGGAATGAAGGAAGCGTAAGTCCCGTACTTATAGAAGAACGCAGGGAGACCGGACCAAACGGTTCGGTGCTTAGGACCGAATGAAGCTATCCAAACCACGAGAAAACAAAGCACGCCGTGTGCATGCACATGCCCTACTTTGGGGGGCAAGTGTTGGGTGTGTTTCGACCATGCTCCTACCACCAAACCAATGTCTCACCGAACCATCTCCTTTCCACGTCCCTACCGAACCAACCAACTGCCGAACCAACCACTGCCGAACCAACTCACCCCTACGGCACTGCCGAACCAACTCACCCCTAAGGCACTGCCGAACCACTCACCACCGGACCAAGCTACGCCCTCACCACCGAACCAACTCCTTTCTGAAGCACTACCGGTCCAACACACTTCCTATACATAGCCGAATCAAACTCCAACCAACCATCACCGGACCAAGTCCCACCGAATCAAGGCGTTCCGGACCAACTTTGCCAGGCCAGATTGCATCAGCTCAGGCCCACCAGCTGCTATATACCTCCAGGGCCCCTGCCCCCAGCCTGACTCTATAAATAGAGGGGTAGGGGTACAACAATGACAGACAAGTTTGAGAGCTCAAGCACGGATAGGACTTTCAAACAACTTTCAGATACTTGTAATCAAAGCTTTGTACTTGTAATCCGAACGGAAAAGGAGAATAACATATAAAGTGGACGTAGGCACATTCTAGCCGAACCACTATAAATCTGTGTGTCTTTTACAGTTTAGTTCGTCTATTTCATATATTTTCATAAATCACCCAAATCACTAAGAACAACACATAATCAACTAAATCATACGACTTGGAGGTGTTTGCCCATTTTTTGTGCAAACACGACTCCTTGTAAAAAATTAATAAGAAATTAGTTAATTAATAATTACGCTAAAAATGGAATTTTTGTAACTGTTAGAATTTAGCCATAAAAGTTATGTCGTTGCAAACACTATGATTTTCTGATCAATTTTCATATGTAAATTTTGTAATCGGAGGTCAAACAAAAAATTTATTGACCGTTAATGTTTTCGGATTTAAAATAATTCAAAACGAATTTGAATTTAAAATTTGAAAATTAAAAATATGTTAATGTTAATTGGAAATCTTGGGATTTAAATAAATGTTAATATTAAATATATATATAAATTAAATAAAATAAAGTAAAAATGACAGATTAACACATTTCCAAATACAACAAGATCGGTAAACCGCCTTCCTAGGGCCGGTCGACGGCTTGAGGAAGGGCGATTAGCCATTGAATGTTGAGGCAACTAGGGTTTTGTGAGGTACGAACGGCCCTTATTTTATTATTTTAAACTGATTTAAATCTGATGGTTGTAGTTCCTATAACCACTATAAATAGGATGCTAGCCCCCTCACTTTTATTTACAAATTATTTGGGAACGCAAGCGTAGCTTTATCGGTCTCTTTCTTCTATATGATTCAGAAATTCTTAGAATTTTCAAGCATGCGATTTTAGTTGTTTAATATTCAGTTTCTAATTCTATTCTTCTTCAGTCTGTAAAACTAAGAATCTTATACATATACAACAAGTTATTGTATGTTTCAAAAGGAAGAGGTTCGAAAAGAGTTTAGAGGCTGGCGTAATCAAATCTGAAGGGAAACTCGGGAATCATCTAGGAGTGGAAATCTTAGTTTTTCTCATTTTAGTAATTTAGTATAAGTTGGATTTGATATATGCCTTCGGGAATTTTGTTCATGAAAACACCAAACTAAAACTCAATATTCCCCCAAAGCGAATGTTAATTCTTATGTTATCGGAATCTCATTTTTCTATATTAAATAGTGAAATATGTGTGGTTATTAGAATTTGAATATTTTACATTCTATTCACTTCTCACCTTTGTCTTTTGATGCGATTAAGGGTTATAGAAAGAAAATAAGTTAGGAAATGGTGTGTAAATTACGGATTTCCCTATTCATAGTTTGCACTGCCTATTTACATAATTTAAAATATGAATCCCTTTTTCATTTTTACATAGAAGTTGAATAGAGCGTTAAAGGGTTTGAATTGTAAGTTCTATTACTATTGATTCTACTATTGTAAAGAAAAATCAGTTAGTAATTGATTCTATTTTCTTATACTAGTCTTTTCTTGGGCTAAGGATATTAGCTAATTTGTATGTTCTGGTATGGAGTTGGACTTGCATAAATCGAAAGTTTTCACATTTAAATGATTAGTATAGAACGTAATCTACACATGCTTAGGAATGTTTAGTCATGTTTATATTTATAAATATATATATATATATATAGTATATAAAAAAGTGTAATTAATAAAGTATTAATCGCATAGTATAAATAGGTTAGTGATTAGCATTAAAACCCCTTAGGAAAGAAGTTGAGATAATTATGGAAAATAATTTAGAATTAAAGGTGGAATAAGGAGATTTACTTATAAGGCCTTAGTGCGAAATGGGTGAGGTGTATATGGTAGAATGTTAGGAGAGTTGAAATTATGACTAAATTATAGGGATGTGAGGTCAGTCAGAAGCATGTGAACGTATACTCAGCTAATCTGCTATAAGTAGTGTGGCTTTGGGGAAATTGTAAGACATCGCCTATAATAAGTACCTATGGAGGATGTGAGGTTAGTCCCAATTCTATAAAGTAAGTCTTCCCAGTTAATCTGGCTACCAATGCATACGAATGGTCGAATTAGTATGAGATGTCAAAATTTAGGTTACAGGTCATAATGTGTAGGACCTGCTTCGGAGTTGGGGGTATTAAGTGACTGTTGTAGGATACGTCCCCGCCTTATTTAGGATGTATTAAATGGCCGAGGTTATCGTTAGGCATGGTAGTAGAAAAACTTGTGAAGGGTCTGCTTCGGGTTCGAGGTATTAAGTGGCTATTGTAGGATCCGTCTCTCCCATAAAGAAGTATTAAGTAGCCTGATGAGATTCCACGTGGTGTTAGCTAGAGAGTACCAAAGAGAGGTCTGCTTTGGGTTACATATTAAATGACAGGGATCTTCCTAAGATATTGGCATCAAATGGCCAAAGTCTACCTAATTCCCATTAAAAATGTATTAAGTGGCTTGGGTACTTTCTCTTACATTGTTAGGACATAACTGACGGTAGATGTGTGGGACTAGGAAAGGCCTTTGGCCTATAGTTGAAGGCAAGTTATATAATTGGATTGGAAAAGTGTAGATTATAGAATTAGATTGGTAAAGCCTTAGGGCTTACAATTGGAGGTACTTTCTATAGAATCTAGTTAGGATGCGCAAAAAACATATTCTTATCTAAATTATACTGCCTAAAAACTATTATAGAAAGGCTTAGATTTTATTCATCAGACATTGTTATTCTGACTCCCTCCTCATTACAACATAAGTTAAGTGATGCTGATTTAGGAGATGAAGGTAGAGGTGGAGTCTTCTTGCATTTATCTGTCTATTTATATTTTATTATTTTTTGATGTACCCATTTTAGATTTGATATCGTTATGTTGAGATATTTTATTTCGGATATTGGGATATTATATTATGTTTCCTAAGATTTGAATTTCTATAAAATGGGTACTATTTCTAATATTGTATTTTTACCCTTTACTCTATGAGATTTTAATAGCATAAGTAGATGTCTCTATGTATTGTTCATTGCATTAATTTTACCAACCATCGTCCTATGTTGGAAAGGTTCTAAGGTTCGATGGGCCTTTACTCTATCGAAAATTAGGCCCATTTCATGGCAGGCTGTTGCATTTGGTATCAAAGCTTAGTTTGCTCGATCAATGGGTATAGGTATACATATGAGTGCGTACTTTCTATTTTTGAAAGTATTTTTTCAAAAACCCTACTACAATATACACTTAATTGAACATACATAAACACACTAGGAAAATCCTTTATTTTAGCAAACAATATTATCTTAAGGAATTGTAAATAAAATTTAAACCTACAGATAGTTGATTATGGCTGAAAATCGTTCCTCTAAGGCTGGGAACCCCTCTCCCCAAGAGATACCCACTATTCGAGGGATGCTTAAATGGTTCGAGCAATACCTGAGGCATGTAGGGCAAATTCTCATTCCCCGACAAGCTATAGCAGCAACACCTACTGCAAGCCTACTAAAGCAGCATCCCACCCTATAAACTTGTCCAAGATGTGCAAGGACTTTCAGAGTATGGAAGGAAAGATGTATACGAAAATTAAAGGTTTTGTGGAGAAGAAGGCTAATGATTATGAGCGTATATTTTGGGAGCTTAGATGGAAAGATAAGATCAAGAGGAGAACGATGACATGGCATCTTAAAGGAGAGGCCTTAGATTGGTGGACTATAGTAGCTGAGGAGAATGTTGGGAGAGGAATCACTTGGAATGAGTTCAATAACTGCTTTGAGTCGCGATCTATGTCTAGAGCTGAGGTGATTTTGCAATTGAAAAGGTTTATACAACTTAGGGAGGGAGACTCCATTTTGAAGGAATATACCAGTATATTTATAGAACTAGCTATGTTCAAAATAAATTTTATTAACACACCCATGAAGAAGGGAATGAAGTTTGTTAAAGGCCTAAATTCCCCCACTTAGATAGTTTCTCTTGAACCAAGTACCCACTGGCCCACTTATAATATGTTAGTTGAGATGGCATTTCTTCAGACTGTCGACTTGGAGGAGAAGGAGAAAGAGAAGGAGAATGTGGGACCAATGTAAAGCAAGGTGGAGCTAAGAAGAAAGGATTTTGAGGAAACAAGAAGGCTACGGGGAAGAACAAGCAGGAGGCTATAATTCGTCAAAGATGCCAAAAGAAAGGGCACGTTGCTAAATGTTGTAAAGTGAGTTTGATGAGGGAGGAGTTCAAGGGGAAGTGCTACACTGCCATGAGGAGGGACACTACAAGAAATGGTGTCTGAAGCTTGTGAAGAAGGGATGGAGTAGGCAAGCGTATGCCATTGAAGTTGTTCCTATCGTAAGTAGGACTCCTTTTAGAGATCGAAGAAAAGCATCAATAAAAGGTACAGCTATTATTTCTGGACATATCATTCATAACATATTTGACTCAAGGGCATCGCATACATCCATAGCTAGAAATGTAGTTAATTCTTTGAGTCTAGAAACCCAAGTCGTCGCGAACCCAATAGTCATATCAAATACTATTGGCAGTCGACGCATCTTTCTTTAATTTGTAAAGACCTAGTTGTGGACAAATGTAACATCGATTTTATATGTAACACGTATGTTCTTAGTTTTGAGGGGTATGGACTTATCTTAATGATGGATTGGTTATCCTACTACAGGGCTATCTTAGATTGCGATATGAGGATTGTATTATTAAGGAGTTGTAAGGGGCAAGATATAGATGTTCGATGCACACCCCAAAACTCGGTCAGGTTAAACAATCTACATTTTCTTAGCCTATCATAAGATGATCTCTCATATGTACCCACGGTTTGAGAATTCCTTGGCCTTTTTGTAGAATTCTCGAGTCTTTTCCTCGAAGGGAGTTCGAGTTTAATATTTATTTGGAGAAGGACGCTAGACGTGTTGCTCTTCCATTAAGGAACATATCCCCTAAAGAAAGGCCAGAGTTAGATAACAGATTTTGAAGCTATTGCTGAAGGGATTTATTCGCTAAAGAACTTTTTGAATAGGGAGAACCCATTGGTTTTGCCACTAAGGCAGACGGCTCATTAAGGCTACGTGTTGACTATAGAGAACTCAACAACTTGACTAAAAAAATATGTACCCCTTACCCACAATAGATGATTTATTTGACCAACTTATTGTAGCCAAAATCTTTTTTCTATTGTATTTAGCCACTGCGTTTCATCAATTGAGGATAGCTGAGGATAGTAAGCAGAAGACCGCATTTCACACTACATATGGACTATATGAATGGAAAGTGATGCCTTTGGATTGACGAATGCCCTTGCATACTTTGTAGATTCGATGAGCAGAGTTTTTAAGGGACAACTGAATAAAATCATTATGGTGTTTATGGATGACATCTTAGTATTCTCCAAAAGTGTAGGCGAGAACGAAAATCACTTTAAGGGATGTACCTCAGAAGTCACCAATTTAAAGCCAAATTCTCGAAATGTCACTTTTGGAAGAAGGAGAGATTTCTCAGACACATTGTTGTTGAGAAAGGATTGTCTATAGACCCCGCAAAGGTAGAAGCTATTCAAGGTTGGAAGATTTTGAAGAATACCATGGAGGCTAGGAATTTTCTCAGGTTGATAGGTCACCATAGAAAATTCATCATGGACTTCGCAAAAATAGCAGTCCTACTAATTCGCATAACCAAAAAGAAACTAGTTTTTGCATGCAATGAGAAATGCATGAAATCTTTCCAGAAGCTGAAGGAGATGTTGACTAGTGCACTAGTACTTACTATTCCTGATGGGACGAAGCCTTTTACTATTTACACTGATACATGTTGTACGAGATTTGAAGTTGTTCTTATGCAAGAAGGAAGGGTGATAGTTTATGCTAGTAGACAATTGAAAGACCATGAGAAGAGATACCTAACTCAAGACTTACAGTTAGTGATCATATTTTTCGATTTAAAAATGTGGACGCACTATCTTTTAGGAGAAAGGTTTGAGTTGTTCACTGACTATAAATCATGCAAATGCTTATTTCCCAAAATGATTTGAATCTTAAACAGTAGAGGTGGATGGATTTTATAGCATCATATGACTTTGGGATACGGTATACCCCTGGAAAAGGAAATGTTGTCATTGACGCCCTTAGCCGGGGCCATGCTACTTTAGGTGCTATATATGAGTGAGGCGATTGGATTTCCCATCGAATTTCAATTTCCGACCACCAACAAAACTCACTCTAGGCTATTTGAAAGAAATGGAGGTTAGGCCAGCATTGATGGACCGTATCTGGCTGGAAAAAAAGAATGATGTGGCAATATTAGATATTTTTGGCAAGCTACATAGAGGAGAGCATTTTTCCTATGGCAGTAGGTATATAATCGATGAAAGAGGCTGTTTAAGAAGAGACTGATGTCATTTTTTTCCTATGTTTGAGTATGTTTTTGAGGAAGAGCTAGCGGAGTGTCACCATTCTAGGATGACCATTCACTCTGGAGGAGATAAGATGTATAGGGACATGAAGCAAATTTTCTATTAGCCAGGTATAATGTAGAGGGAAGAGGAATTTGTCATTGAATGTTTGACATGCCAAAGGATAAAGGCAGAACAAGGAAAGCCTTTAGGGTTGTTATTTCCATTAAACATACCAACTTGGAAGTGGAGCATATATCGAGGGACTTTATATATGGTTGCTTTGGAGTCAAAGAAGCAACGAAGCTATTTGGGTTATAGTGGATAAGCTCACTAAAAGAGCCCATTTTATTCTCGTTAGAAGTAATAGGACTACGGCATCTCTAGCACAAATTTATATTAAGGAGGTGGTTTAGCTTAATGGAATTACAATTAGCATTGTCGGTGATAGGGTTCCCTATTCACTAGAGAATTTCGAAGGAGTTTACAGTCAGCTTTAGGAACCACATTGAATCTTAGCACTGCTTATTACCCATAGACCGATGGTCAGACTAAAAGGATGAATAGGATTTTAGAAGACTTGTTGAGAGCTTGCATCATGAACTTTGGGGGATGTTGGGAGCAGCACTTACCTTTAGTAGAGTTCACTTATAGTAATAGTCACCAAGTGACGATTGGCGTAGCACCGTTTGAAGTGTTATATGGGTGGCCATGCAAATCATCTAATGGTGGGAAACCATCGACAGAATTTCGCTTTGACCAGATGTGATTCATAAGACCATGGAAAGGATAGAGATGATTAGGCAATGAATAAAGGGCGCACAAGATTGTCAAAAGTTCTATGTGGAAAATCAAAGGAATTGGAGTTCGAGGTGGGAGATATGGTGTTCATTAAGATTTTCCTTCTTAGGAAGGTTATGAGGTTTGGGAAGTCAAAGAAATTGGCACCAAGGCTTGTCGGGCCCTTTCCAATCTTGGAAAAAATTAGGAAACTTGCATATCGAGTAGAGCTACCAGATAAGATGACGAGAGTCCGTGACATCTTTTATGCTTTGCACTGGAGGAAATGCCTTCATTGCACCGCCACTATAGTAGATCCTAATCAGTTAGTAGATATTGAGATGGAACCAATAGCACCTTGATCCATCGCATGCATAGTGGAGCACGAAACTAGGAAGCTTTGGAATAAAGAAGTTAGGCTGATTCGAGTACATTGGGAGTTAATCCGACAAAAATCACATGAGAACTGAAGAGAAGAAGAGGACTTTTATCCTGAGCTTTTCTCTACTAAACTTTCCCCCTTGAAAAATTAGATTTTTGGTTGCATCGTGGTTACTAGATTGGATGGTAGGGAATGATTGCCATACTTTTTACTGTCGTCTTTGCACTCATGTGGAATTTACTGCATATTTAGGATACTTGCATACATGTCCAGATGTCACAAATGCAATTGAGCTCACCTATAGTATGTTTGCATACATAATCATATTGCACTTTTCGTTGAGTGGATGGTTGTGTCGATAACTTGGTTATATAACATGTATGCTGAGTGTGTGTAACGCTTTCCCTCCCTTAGGGATTTCGAGGATGAAATCTTTCTTGAGGGGGAAATTTAACATCACATAAATATTAATAATAAATTAATTAATAATAAGGCTAAAAATGGAAAATTTGTAAATATCGGAATTTCGCCATGGAATATGTATCATTGTGTCCGTAGCAATTTTCTGATCAATTTTTGATATATAAAGTTTCATAATTGGAGGAAAAATGGAAAAATTATTGACATTTGAAGTTTTCGAATCTAAAATAATTCAAAATAAAATAAAATTTGAAATTTGAAATTTAAAAATTTATTAACATTAATTAAAAATCTTGGTCATTAAGTAAACATTAACGTTAAATATAAATATAGAATTAATTAAAATAAAAATGGAAGAATTAAAATGTTTCCAAACACATTAGAACTGGTCGACTGCCTTCCTAGGGCGAATCAAATGGAAATGTTGTGGCGGCTAGGGTTTGGTGAGACACAAAAAACCTAGATTTTATTATTTTAAATTGACTTAAACTCGACGATTCTGGTGCCTTCTAATGATTATAAATACGAGGCTAGCCCCCTCACTTTTATTCACAAATTATTTGGAAACGCAAGCGAAGCTCTATTGGTCTCTTTCTTCAATATGATTTAGAAATTCTTAAGATTTTCGGATAAGGAATTTTAGATATTTAGTATTCAATTTCTAATTTTAAAATTCTTTAATCTTTGAAATTCTAAATCTAATTTCTATACAATCCAGTTATTGTATATTTCAAAAGGAATATGCCCGAACAGAGATTAGAAGTAGGCATAATCAAATCCAAAAGATAAAGTCGAGAATCATCTATAAGTGGAAATCTTGATTTTCTTATTTTAGTTATATAGTATAAGTTGGATTTGATATATGCCGTGAGGAATTTTGTTCACGAAAACACAAAAATAAAACCTTAAAATTTGCCTAAAGAGAAATGTCAATTCTTATGTTATTGGAATCTTAATTAATCTTTATTAAAATAGTAGAATTTATATAATTATTTCAATTTGAATATTTATATACTATTCCACTTCTCATTTTTCTCTTTTGATGTGATTAAAGAGTTAATAAAAAGAAAATAACTTAGAAAATGGTGTGTAAAATATGGATTCCCCTATTTGTAGTTTGCATTGCCTATTTTTATAATTGAAAATATGAATCCTTTTTCATTTTCATGTAAAAGTTGAATAGCGCAGAAAATTGTAACAAACCACTTTTTCGATCCTGAAAAGTCGGTACTAATACATCCACGGTATTCATGTGTTGAACATCCAAGTGCCGAAAAGACAGATTATTAGGGTGAAAGAAAAGTAAAGATAAAAAAATCTCGCAATGTGATGAGAAATCTATAGTATACCAATGATCTTTACAAAAAGAAAACTTGTATACGCATACATCAATCAGAGTACAACTATCTGATCATCATCCTAGATAGTAATAACACCATGTCCTTACAACTACTGATAAATACAAACACAAGCAAACAATGGAAGATAAATATACGGGAACATGTCTTGGAAGATCCGTCTCGTCTCTTAAAGCTCCTAAGTGTCCAGCAAAATCTAGAAAATATATTTGGGCTGACCCGAGCATTATAGAAAAAATAATGCCTGGATCAGTCTGATAAAACTAGCATGAGAAACACAATCAAATGGATTTTTAATGCTATAAAAACCATTCGGAAATAAAAGTATCTTATAAGACCGCACTGCATATAAACACGGATGGGTTTTTACCTTACGATAACCAAACCATTTTATAGAAAATCTTACGATATTATAATAATCTCTAGGGTTCAAAATAAATATGGAATCATAGCCAAAATTGTTTCATTAGAGAAAATCTTGTGATGTTATAATAAATTCTAAGGTTCAAAATAAATATGGAATCATAGCCGAAATTGTTACATTAATTAAATTCTAACACACTAGGTATACAACTAAATCCATAGAGGCATGTATTGGAGATTTGAATTCCATTAATGACAAAGCTACTGAGGTAAGTCTACCATATAAAACCTCTAGAAAAATGTAATGAGGTCCTCATATGGACCCTCTTCCAACACAGAGCCAACTACTCCTTTAACAAGGCATACTGGGTTACACCATTTCCCGAGCACCAAGGCTACTAAATAATGTGCACCAGCCATGGCCCACTTTTTCCATGCACACGCATACCGAATTCACAAATATCGATTCTAGATTGAGGACTGAATGCTCCTAGTGGTAGTGAATCACATTTTGCATATCCCTTGTTTTAGTCATTACCAGGTTGTGAGGCTTGTGAGGTCTACCTTTTTCCTCTCTTAGTAAATCCTATTTGGAATTATAATATTTTCTTTCAGGTACAATGCAATGTCAGCATTCGTCCATACAATTTGTTTGAGATAAGAACAAACCAAAGGCACTACTTTACTACATCCACTTTGTAATCACCCTCGGGATAAGTAGAAGTAGCCCTTGCATTTCAAAGGGATCTGTCTTCAATCATCTCGGAATCAGTCTTGAACCTCTTCCAAGCATCGAACGCACATATGGTTTTGGATATAGTTTCGAGTCATTTCATATGAGTACACTCCACAACTTACCGGTCGCTCTAAAATTGAATCAATAGTTCCGGTAAACTCAACCTCGGTTCTTTTGAAAATAATCAGACAATACATAAGAGTGGAGATCACCTCTTAACCGTTTAAGTGGACAGATTTTCTTATTATTTGTCCCAAAAGAACAAAATGACATTTATACACACAGTACATCATCTTCAAAAATAACTGTGCCATGTAACTCATACGGCTCCTAGATATTTCCATATTTATACTTTGGCCAAGATTTATAGCTATTTATTTAACTATCAAATAAACAAACAATCAAATATAGATTTAATTACATGTGGGGTCCACTAAGCCTCTATTAATTAATCTTTCATTAATTAAACTCTCTTTCATTTATTTGATTCAAAATATCTTCATAAAAGACAATATTCACAAACCCTTATACTCCTTTCAATACTTGGATAAATATTTATATGCTTATCTCACCGGTATAAGTATATAACAAACCGTTATATTTTCAATACTTAGAAAATATCCATATACTTATCTCAATGGTATAAATATATTAACAAACTTAATGAAGGTTTCCGACTTTCCAAATTTATATTTAAATGGGATAAAAAATATCTTTCAAAACACTACTTACTACAAACCAAACCACTATCATTCGGTATTGTGTATGAAAAGAATGTTTCCATACCACCATATATAAGAAGGATTATTTATCAAAATAAAATATTATTCCTTTTATGAAATTCCCTTTTTATAAGCCCATTTCAAATTCACAAATCCTTTTATGAATCTCCAAATTAATTTATAAACTTCTTTCATAGATATATAAAATGATTCATAAATTTCCTTTCTATTCAAAAAAACCCTTTTTATTTATAAACTCTTTTTATAAATCTCCCTTTTATAAACTCCTTTATAAAAAAAATTTATAAAAATCCTTTACTCTTTGTTATTATCAAAATATCGCTTATAATTCCATTTTTTAGTTATAAGTTAACATTTATCAATCTCTCGTTTATTTATAAAATATCATTTATAAGTCTCTCTTACAAAATATCTCTTATGAAACTCATTTACAAATTATCATTTCTAAATCTTCTTTAAAAAATGTCATTTGTAAGTCTCCTTAAATAAATCCTTTTTATTAAGTACAATCCTTTTATAAAACACTTTATTCATTTATAAACACTTTTATTCAATTAATTAATTACTTATAAACATCATAAATTAATAAATAAATAACTTTAAAATAACATTAATAAGAAAAGTAATTAACTTTAAACACATCGTTAATTAAATAATTAATTAACTTTAAACAAAACTAAACCAATTAACTAACAACATTAATAATATAATTAAATAACTTAAAAATATTACTAGTAATATATTTAAGTAACTTTAAACATCTTTATTAAATAACTTAACATTTTGAATAACTAATTAATTATCTTACTTTAAAACTTCATTTATAAACACTTAACCTCAAATTAATACAAAATTTAAGTTATTTTAAATCCATAACTTTACAAATTCAAAAAGAGGCTTAGGGACCACATTGGTACTAAATCAAGTTACCATTTAATTCAATTAGACTTTTCAAGTTACATAACTAGTATTTACATAAGCAACATGTATGTAAATCAAATCCATAATTAACCATCCATGGTTAATGTATCATTTATCCCATATAAATCAACTGGCATAAAATTAAATGTCCAAATTAATTTAATAGTAGAATGGGGATTTTTTCTACTAAACAGATGTCCAAATCCAATCAATTTAAATATAGCAGAATGATGCTTTATTCTACTAACAGATGTCATCAATAATCTATTTAATTTAATTAAATGAGGATGGTGTTTTTATTTGGCCAAATAGATATCACAACCGAAGTAAAATTAATTAACTACGTTATTGTTTAAAATAGTGCAATTAAATTTAACCGCTATTATAATACCCTAAAATTATACGTTAACAAACCTGTCAACTATTTATCATAGTGTTGTACTCGTCAATATGAGCCTAATGCAAAAATAAACGGTTCAAACGGATTTCATATGAACTATATATGGCATGTTAAAGTCAGTTAACTTAATAAATTTTAAAAAAATTTCACCAAAGCCTACTTAGGCCCAAGGAACAAGCTCTCCAACCCAACCCGCATCCATTCCCTACAGTAACTCCTTCTTTCATCCTCAATTAAAAACCCAAATCAATTTCTTGAATGTGCACATGTGCACGGGACACACTGCCTCCATCTTCCAACTGCCGCCCCAAGGCCATGCGCAAGTCCATCGTCTTGAGCTCGACCCCATGGCATCATCGCCTTGAACCCATACTCATTCAACTTTCGATCCTTCCACCCCTCTCCCACAAAACAGACACATTCGGCACTCCAACCAAGATGTTGTGATCCCTCTTCCTATCATTGAACACCACCAAACTCGACCACATGATAGAGCACTCCAAGCTAAAACTGACTCCACTCTCAATTCCACCTATTGACGCCTCCATCTCCAATGAACTCTAATGCTAGCTTCGAACGATTTTCGCCAAACTCCGCTGAAATTTCACCAAAAATACTATGCAACTCCACGAACCCAACTACGCATACGCCACTGCCTAGTTCATCACGGATCAAGAGAATTTTTTCTAGCTTTATGTTCAAATTTCATCACTTACTAACATTTGACCACCACGACCACTATGCTCGATGAAAACACGGGCGGACATTTTAAAATAAAAACTAGAGAGGAAAACAACTATAATGTAGGAAGTCGAGGCTAAAAGTTGATGGAATAGGAGATATCAATTTAAGAAGTTAAAAGTGAAGGTGATCAAATTTTTTATTTTTTTAGAACGAGAAGGGAAAAAGAAGATGAAATCAGTAATCTTGCATATCTAACTCTCTATATATGTTCCATTCAAGTGACATACTTCCCAATACAAAACAAAGAATGACAAAGATAGATTTAACCAATATCACAAACATGTTTTCATATCAAATCAAAATTACTATCCAATCAAACTTTATTACTTTACCTAAATACTAACAAAAGTTTGGTATCCCACCTTCTCGGATTAGCAAAACATAAGCTTCAAGTTTAAATCTCTTCATGAAGGAAGGATTTTTGAGCTAAAAGATTTGATTTTTTTTCAAATTTTAAGAAGTGAAGGGAAAGAGGTAAAATAAACTTAGGGAAAAATAAAGATGGAAAACAAATGAAAAGTGAAAATAAAAACTTACTTTTGTAAATGAGTGAAAATGCTAAGATCAAAATGCCCCATTTAATTCAATTTGAACTCAGTCATCTTATCTAAATTCAATCAATAAAACATATGAAAAAAATGGTGGATATCAGAATGGACCATTTACTTTTTTTAATCTTTATACTTAAGGAATCTTTTAATTTCAACTCAAACTTCATATCCATCACTTCATATTTTAAATTATATATTATAATAATTAATTCTTATTATTATCATATTCCTTATTTGCTTTACATTTTCAAAATAAAATGTTTAAACAATCCAATGTTATTTAGAATGTACACAAGGTTTAACAACTTCCTACAACTTCTTGTTAATAAAAAGTTGAAAAATCCAAAAAGGGGTTTCGGTCACATTTTCTATTTTTCATCGAACTGCGTATTTTAGTAAATCAAAATTCAAAAATGAATTTTCTACCATTAGCTATTAATTAAAAGAGGGTTATTTGATTATTAAAACCATTAATCAAACATTTAAGTTAAATTAAATACTCACAAAACAAAATGATAAAATTACGGGTCATTACAAAAAGGTTTTGAAATGCAAGTTCCTTTGGTGCTGATTCTACTATTTTAATGTAAAATAAGTTAGTAGTTGATTCTATTTTCTTATACAAGTCTTTTGTTGGGCTGAGGATATTAGCTAATTTGTATCTTCTGGAGAGTTGGACTTGTATAAATTGGAATTTTTGACATTTAAATGGTTAGCGTAGAATGCAAACATGGCATGCTTAGGAATATTTAGTCACGTAGTTATATATATAAGCGTATAAACAACATATAATCAATAACGTATTAATCGCATAGTATAAATATGCTAGTAATTAGCATTAAAACCTTTATTGAAGAATTTGAGATAATTATGGAAAATAATTTAGAATAAAAGGTGAATAAGGAGATTCCCTTATAAGGCCTTAGTCCGAAATGTGGTGAGGTATATATGGTTGTATGTTAGGAGAGTGGAAATAATAATTTATAGGGATGCGAAGTCAGTCAAAAGCACAAGAAGTCTACCCATCTAATCTAGCTACTAGCAATGTCTTTGGGGCTAATGTGAAACATCGCCGATAATAAGTACCCACGGAGGACATGAGGTTAGTCCCAATTCCGTCAGGTAAGTCGGCTTAGTTAATCTGGCTACCAGTGCCTACGAATAGGCGGACTAATGTGAGATGCCACAATTTGGCTTATGGTCATAATGCGTAGGACCTGCTTCAGGATCGCGGGTATTAAGTGGCTGTAGTAGGGTCTACCTCCTCCATACTTAGGAAGCATTAAATGGTCAGTGTTATCGTTTAGGTAAAGTGGTGGGAAATCTCGAGAAGGGTCGGATTTAGGTTTGAGGTATTAAATGGCCATTGTGGGGTCCGTCTCTTCAATAAAAAAAAGTATTAAATGGCCTTATGTGATTCTGTGTGATGTCAGCTAGAGAGTACCAGAGAGGGGTCCGTCTTGGGTTGGTATTAAATGATCGGGATCTACCAAAGATGTGGGTATTAAATTGTCATAGTTTGCCTAGTTCCTATTAAAAATGTATTAAGTGACTTTGGTACTTTCTCTTGTATTATTAGGACATGATTGATGGTACATGCATGGGACTGGAAAGGGCCTTTGGCCCATAGTTGAAGATAAGTTATAGAGTTGGATTCGAAAATTACAGGTTGTAGAATCAAACTAGAAGAGCCTTGGGCTTACAGTTTGAGGTAACTCATATAGAATGTAATTAGGATGCACGAGACATTTACTTATCTAAATTATACTTTCCAAATACTATTATGGAAAGGCTCGAGATTTTATTCAGCAAACATTTTTTTTCTGACTCCCTCCTCATTACACCATAAGTTAGAGAAGACGATGTTGATTTAGAGATAAAGGCGAAGGCGAAGTCTTGTGGCAGTTATCTTCTATTTATGTTTTGTTATATTTTGGTGTGCCCATTTCAGACTTATGTCATTATGTTGAGATGTTGTATTTCAGATATTGGGATATTATGTTATGTTTTCTAGGATCTGAATTTCTATAAAATGGGTATAATTTCTTATATTATATTATATTTTATCCTTTCCACTGTGAGATTTTGATAGCAAAAGTAGATAGTTCAGTGTATTGTTCATTATATTAATTTTACCAACCAACGGCCAGCTTTAGAATGGGTCTAAGGTTCGATAAGCCTTTACTGGGTCAAAAATTAGGCGCGTTTCAAGGCGGGTTGCTACATGTATAAAACCTAACCTCGACCTGACTTCCTTCTATTTCATTTACCCTACTTCAGCAATTGGTCCGGTTTTATCATCAAATATCAAGGTGATAATTCAAGGTCAAATCTCTGGTTTATAAACTGATTATATATAGTAACTAAATTATAGAGTAAATCAAGTACATATTAATAGTCATTCAACTGTAATTCGAATATAGTGTACTGGAAAAATAGATGTAAGCTATATCACTATTAAAGCATTCCTTTTGATTACTTGACGATGTTGATAACCCTATCTTGATGATGAAGACGGAAGAAATGGAGCATTATTTGAAATTTTTTTGGTTTTGTGAATTAGAAGATGAAGCACTGGCCAGTATATATAATGGCGGAGGAAGGTAAAATAGGGTTTAAGGATTTATATAAGTTAAAATGTGATAATTATAAAGATAGGGATAAAATGTGGCCTAAAACCTTAATTTCGTATTTTGATAAATTTATACCTCTAACCGTCATTTTATTCGAACCGCGTTTAACAATTATTTTGTCGTCGTTTAAAAAATCCACTTAAGACATTTTATACGAATTTTATTTTATTCTTACAACAATTTTTCTTTCTGAAAAATATTACTTCCCAATTTCAACAATTATAAAATAATCATTTTTATTTTCAAAATAATTCCAAAATTTTATAAATATAACTTATCTTACCAAAATAAATTTCCAAACAACTTTTAGATTTTCAAAATACAATTTAACTTTAGATTTGAATTTTTAAATTGATATTTTTCTTTTATTATCTATAAATTTAAAACCGCTTTAGTGAATTAAATTCAATAAAATTCTCAAAATTATTTCCAACCCATTAATTAATTTTCTCAATCTTTAATCAAGTTAAAAATAGTTTTCCATAATTCTAATCCATTTTAAATTCAAATTTCTTTGATTTAAATTCAAAAACTCTTTATTTATATAATTTTACTATAAAATCCAAAAATATATTTTTGTTATAATTAATCAAATAACAAGATGTTATATACTCCTCTCCTTAAAAAAATTCATCTTCGCAATTTATCGTAGAGTACTATAATTTATTTTCTATTGATTTCAACTAATTTTATACATCTGTAACTCCATATAATTAAATAAATATGTACCTAATGAGCCAAAACTATTCAGATCATGTCCATTGTATTAGTTCTTCATTCTTCCAAGTACAATCTCTAGCGGTACTTAACTATTAAACCTTAGTTAATAGAATATTTTTACTTCTCCATTATTTTATCTTTCCATCTTGGTTCTATAACCATATCTAAATCTCAAATGCACCTTGATATCTTAGGCAATTATAAAAATAACTATATAAATAAAAATATTCTAAGTTCAGTCCACTTGGGCTGTTGGAGCACTTTGGGTGATTTGATCCTTTATCACCTGATCATTCTCATTTCCATTGTGGTAGTTCAAGAAATGAAATTATTCCTCTAATCTTTCGATGCTCATCTTTCACTAACTAACACTTAACTCATCATTCGCACTTCATATTTTTCAATTATATATTTTCTTAAACCCATTATACATCTTATGCAACTTGGATAGAAAATATAAATTGATGAAATTCATTGAAAATTTCTTCCTTCAAACTAACTATATTAGAAATACCCTTCTTTCCTTTATATATCACAAATTTCGAGCTTAACTTGAGTGCACCAAAGTTTTTAGAATCATAATCACTCTATAATATTCTACTTTGGTTCTAACAAAACTAGATCATTTTTCTGATTGATCTATATTTGATTGAGCTAGTCTTGTCAAAACTAAAAGTTGGTTATTTGTTCCCTTTTACCCCCTTTTAAATTAAAAATCTTAGGAAATAAAATTCTGATACCCTTCCTGATCTTTCAACTCTATTCTTATTTCCTTCATCTGGGTTAAGAGATCTACAGAATGGTCGAATACCAGGATTTTAAACCAAATTTGAGTTTCATTGTTTTTATACGGTACACATTCATTGCTCAATTAGAAGAATCTCTTACTGCTAGTATTTTTCTAATCTAATTTTCTCAAGATTCTATAGCTTATAAATAATAACTCGAATCGATATCTAATGTTCTAAATGCAATTAAAAACCATTCTATGTCATTGGAATTCTTACCGAACACTAAATCATTGAGTTCGATGAAACTCTATCCAATCCATTCTATGAATAATATTTTTTAATCGGGATACTATATGTTGAAATATCTCATTCTACTATTTAGAAATCCTTATAGACAACGTTGATCAAATATATCAGCTGGAATTCATAACCACTTAATGGATAAATTAACACAATCATATTCCTAATATTATTCCTTCCTTATAAAATGAAATTACATAATCCCTTGTGGTTTAGCTCGAGAAAACCATTGGATTCTACTTTATTTAGATAAATAGGTTCATAACCTTTTGAGTGATAGCTCCTCTTTAAAAAACTCATATTCTAAACTTATGAAAACAAAATTACTAAACATTGAACCATTCATACATAAACTCAAATAATTAATTTTATGTTGCTAGAAGCAAATCTATTACTTTTCATTGTGCACTATAATCACTACTAGATCATTATACTCAAATCTATTTCATCGAATTTGTATATGTGATGTGTCTCTATTATAGAATATAGATTAAATCTTTTATAGTTTCCCTACTCGAATCACTACCAACTTATTTTTGAAACCAATTAAGAAAAAAATATTCACGATATCCAATAACCCAAAATATCACAAAACTTCACTCTTAAAGAATCTTTTAAGATTGAGATTTGATTCCCTCTATCTTGTATAGAACTAGGTTCCTCCATAGTGAATACATTGCCCTTCGTTTTTCCCATTAGGATCCTTGTCTTGTATGGCTATATGATTGATTTCATAAAAGTTGTAGCCTCTTTTAACTGAGTTGTCTTCTCTTTCTACACTCAGTTTCATTGTGACCTGTGTTTCCACAATAGTAAATTTCCATTTGAGATTTCTCAATCGATCTTTTTTGCTCGGGATGTCCTGGTTGAACGGGCTTCTTATTCTTTTTGAATTTCTGGTTCTTATTTTTGAAAGAATAGTTTTTGTCCTTGCTAGGGTTGTTGAATAAGTTGTCCAATTACTCACCCACCATTTCATATCTAAATGCCATATTAACTATCTCTTCAAATGGACATCTTAACCGAGTAAGTAATTTATCTCTCAACTCATCATTAAGTCCAAAAATAAACTTTTCATTCTTTGTCAAGGGTAAACTAATTAATACTGACACATACTTTGGAAGAGCATTAAATTCATTTACATAATCGGTCACCAAGGAGTTCCCTTGGGTTAGATATACAAACTTTAAAAGCAGAGATGCCTTTTTGATTTTGGGCATAAAATAGACCTTAAACTGATCTTTATATCATTTTCAAGTAATTTCTTCTTCTAGTATTACTATTGTGATGACATCGTACTAGTCCAAAGCGCTAAATTATAATTAGTGAGATGCCAATCTCCTTTCTCTTGGTCTGTTAATCCTAAATCATTAAAAATCATTTCTAGGATAAAAACTAAGTAGCACAACCATAACTTCTTCATTTTCCAAGAAAAGCTTTCGTCTGAGACATGTATAGTCATTGTAGAGCCTTGTGAATTCCATTCTAGGATTCAGATTCGATGCTCTAGAAACGCCTACATCTTGCACATGCCTCATAACTTCTATCCATTGGTCCATTGTTAATAGGACATTTAAATTTTTTGACCTGTTTCCCTAACCATTTGGTGATCCGGAAGATACATTTTGATCTACCAGGTCCAACAATTTTCTAATAAATAACATTTATCGCTTATTATAAATGTCTTTATTAATAAAAATTCCAGTAACAAATGCGCATATATTACAAATACGTACATAACTCTTATTCCTGCCTTCTTCCCTTGGAACACTAATCTTAACTCGCATAGTACATACATGAGTTATTCCCAACCCTACCTAGGTTATATTGACTGGGTAACAACCTTTATCCAACTTTTCTATGGTCAATTATGTTCTGATTCCTAATTTACAAAAATCTAGCTCAACCTCGGCTCTTATACCAAGCTACGACACCCGAGCTCCTATGACCAAATTATCAAAGGGAGTTTACCACATGATAGGTAGGATCAAAGAACATGAAAGGTACAATCTCTCGTAAACACTACTTTGTATCAAAATGGACATGTTTCAATATATTAATAAATCTAAAATAATACATATCATAACTCAAGCAAATTGGTCAGGTCAATCATGGCGACATCCTTTTTTAAGCGGCGATTTCTTTTTGCCATCGCCTTTTGAATCCATCCTTTCCCATCGTCATTCCGCCTAGCTCTCTCATCTACCCTGCATTGCCTCTACAGCTTAACCCCCATGCCCCTCTGGATCTCTATGGCAAAGAATCGAAAAGACAAATCGAGATTTAATTCCTTCCTAGCTAATCGCTCAATTACCAGATCTAGATGTATTTATGATTCGCCTATGGGCTCTGCACTCAGTGTTTCTATTGCTGCCGCATATGCTTGTGATGCTGCCTCGGAGGTTTTTCCGAGTTCGATGGTTGCTCTTGTTACTGAATTTCATAATCTATCTGCGACTATAGGTCTAATATTAGATATTTTGAATCCTACCGCATCTCTTATCTTAAAACATATTAACACGGCATGGAATGATGATCCCCTAGGTATTGTTAGTTGCGATGGCTTGATTTATGATGGTAGTGATAATTACAGAGCATTTTTTGAGTATTAAAACTGTTGAAAATGAAGTTAATGTGGCCGCTGTTGATTGTTTTGCGATTGATAAATCTTGGATAGGAGTAAATGTCGTGGGTAACAATGATCAAGTTTTTTCCAGTAATTGTACAAACATAACTCATGCTCATCATGTTAATGCTAATATGCATGTAGCTGCTGCACCATCTCAGGATAGAATTCCTCCTTTAATAGCACTCCAATCTAATGAAATGAAAATAGGCTTAAAATGGTACTCCTGATTCACCGCATTGCCTAAAAATGCGGGTGATTTTGTACTCCATTCTTTTGATATGGTCGACATAGGCGGGGTTTTGACCCCTCCTACGAAGGTAATTCAAGCAGGTGTTGATTATTTGTTCGAAATATCTTGTTGGGTTCTTTTTGGACAATAACCCACCTTATCTAGTGGTTAAGGATCATTGCTTCAAGGCTTGGCAACCAAAGGGTAGCCTCCTAGTCCACATGGAGAACTCTATGTTTTTCTTCAAGTTCTCAAGACTTGAGGAGTGTCTACAAATTCTTAGTAAAGATCCTATTTTTATCAGAGACAAGCCTTTTATAGTCACTCCTTGGAGTTCATCTATTGACTGTGCCAGAGAGCAAGTACTATCTATTCCTGTTTGAACTTACTTCTCTCATATCCCCTTCGTTTTGCAACCTATGATAGGTCTAAACTGGCTAGCTAATGCGCTAGGTAAAGTAAAATGCTTTGATGCTAACACCATAGCTAGGGATAAATTAGTCTATGCTAAAGCTTTGATTGAGATTTCTCTGGATAAGCCTTTCCAGATACAATCAAAGTTAGAGTGACTAAGGATCAGGTATCGGAGATTGTAGTTTGCTATGGTTGGAAACCAGACATGTACATCATGTCAGTCTTTTGGTCATATATCATCGACATGCTCTCGTACGTCTTTTGTTGGTCACTCTTGGTTAGGACCCCTCTGCCTAGGCCCCCGAACATGAAATGGATCCCGAAATTGCATGTTGTTCCTCCTCCCATGGCATCCTCCATCCCTTCTGTTGAGCCTTCGGTGCCTTCTTATGTTCCTTCCCTCTCTGATGCTGGTATGGATTCCTCTGTCCCCCCTAATATTTCAGATCCTCAAGTTTCTAGTATTGTGTGGTACCCTGTTGAGATGGTTTGGATTCTTTACATTCTGACATAAGATATGACCCGTATAGTCACGATTTCCATACTTTTATTAGTGATGATGATGGTGAATCTAAGCGATTACATTACTCTATTAATGATGGTGGTCTTATTCTCACGATGAATGGAGCTCGTGGTAAGCGGAATAGATCTCTTCTCCTTGATGATAGCTGGGATAGGAGATATATATATAGTATGGAACACCCGGGTTTCTTTTTGGATATTTTGACTCACTTTGTAGATTATTTGCATGTATTAGGTCCTACTAGAAGTGATTCTTCCTCCACTTAGGGGGAGGAACCGATGTTTCCTTAGGTCATTATTATAGCTGTAGAAGCACCTTAGCTTCTCTCCTGTTATGTACTCTAAGTGGAATGGCCTCTATAAAACCATATAGTGGTTTCTATGCATGTGCAGAACACCTTTTCTTCATTTATAAATAGTGGCACGACCCGTATCATGTCTTGATGTAGAGTAATGTACATGAATTCTATAATTGAATAACTCATATATTACGAAGACATACATAATTATCGATATCATAGAGAAATGGTAACACACACGGATGCATTCATGCATGCGCGCGCACACACACACACAAACACACAGACATATATATATATATATATATATATATATATATAACTCAAAATACGTCGAATACATGGACTACTCAAATACGTCAATTTAAATGTGGCAGATTATGTACAATCCAAAAACGGCCTACTTCAAATGTCCATGTAAAAACTCTTCCCACAACCAATCTTTATGAATGTCCACAAATGCTTGAATTATCTTGACCCCATAATATCATTGAACGAATCAAACTGTGGTGCAGATCTTAATTTCCAAGCAACGGTTGGTAAACTCAAACATAGTAGTGCTCCAAACATAATACATACTACGTATAACATCTCCTACGAACTACTTGACAAACAAGACTAATTGACGTCCATAGATAGTTATCCACACAACACCTCAATCTGATGTGAGTGTTGTCATAACAAATCTCGAGTTAGACTAGAAACCTGGATGTGGGTATAAAAGTGCAATAATATTGACACATAAGTGTGGTGTCTAGTATAAAGGTGACATAAAATTCAAACTCACAGATGTCGCTCATGCCATATAAATTCCTGCCCACGTTTTATCAAAATGGTATTAATACACATGCCATGGCTTTATTCCTCGTGACTCAAAGCTTCAACTTTAGTCAACTAGAATATCATAATTAATCCATATTATATAAGTTGCTTTTTGTTGTATAAGTTTAAAACATAACTTTGAATCAATCATTTTACAAGCCAGCATTTTCTAGTTTATATATGAGAAGGCTATATCGTCTTCTCGTATGTGAGTCCCAGTAGGATTTCACATTGATTAATATCCTAAGTAGGTTTACCTCTACACAGACTATCTGCCTCGATAAGTCATCACGGTCTTTTTTACCAGCATACTTCCAATTAGTTGTGGCGGCTCCCACATGATCCCATTGTTGTCGTATCATTATGGTATCAAAAGACGTAATAAATCTTACTAGTGTTATAGTCCACTTTCAAACTCCATCTAGTAGCCTTATTTCTCTTTGTTTGCACCATGTCTCCAAATTTCTTCTTTTGTCCTGACAAATGGATCGTTTGGACACAGTGACAAGGGACAAAGTCATCACGATTCAGATTGCTATCATCGAATCAGTCCGCTATGATGGATACTAGTAGTATAGTAATCAATACCTCATACTATTCTTGTCAAATATTAAAAAAAATTCTTTTCAAAAAATTTGACTTTCAACATCGTTAATATTACCAAATGACATTTTATCCCATTTTCATAAATAAATAAATGTGTTGTACGTGCATATAAGCATCATAAAATATCAATTGCCAAAACTTGGTAATAAAAAAGGACAAAACCCATCATAATCCTATGCTTGCATTTCTAGAATTCAAAAAATTATTTTAAATCACTCAAATTCAATCAAAGAATACAATTTATCTATTCAAATCCAATCAAGCAAGTTTTCAGTCATTATCATAACATGAGTATACAAACATAGCATGGAAAAAATAAATAATCAATAATTTGAACCAAACCTAGTGAAACTCTTTATTTACCGACCTTGAATACATACTTCATATTTTGTAAAGTATACAATGTTTTCCAAATTACATATACATACAGATACACATATATACACAAACTTAGTTTTCTTCTTCAAAATTTAACTGCAAAATTTAACCAAGTATTATTTATACCATTTGGAATTTAATTCAAAATCACATACTCGCATTTGTATATTAAATGAATTTCAAATTCAGTTATAACACATTTTCAATATCATTTCAAATAATTATCCAAAATTATTTTCATATAAAAGCTTGTACATTTGAACCATTTATTCTTTATGGTTTAAATTCAGATTCAAACTATTTTAAAATAAATTACTTTACTCCATAAAACGTTGTCTAGTTTTAAAACTTATATATATATGATTTAAATTTAGACTTAATTTAAATCCATTCAATTTAAATTTGAAAATGATTCATATTTGAACTCCATTAATTCCAAAATATTTCAAAATCATTTTATAAAACTTTTCTATTTATCGAACTCAACAAAATCATTTTCAAAGAAATTAAATATAAAAATCCTCCTTTTTAATTTAAATTCAAAACCCAATACTTAACTTGACTAATAATTAAGTTTTTGCATTTTTAAAATAATCTTTATATTTTAAAAATGTTTTTACATTTTCGAAAATTCCAAAGTCTAGATTTAAATTCCTATAAGTCTATTTTGGGTTAAAATATTTTGTAAGTGGGTTTTAAGCCTTTTGTTCATTTCCAAGAATCAAAACAGGAAGTTCAAAACCTTGCAACAATCATTCAAACTTTGAAATCTTGTTTATAGAAATATTAACGTATTTTTAAGGAAGAAATATGACTTAATATCATCAACACGATCCAACGAAATCAAGAGAAGAAGCAAAGAAACGGAAGCAGCAAAACTTCAGGAAGTATATCCTAAAAAGCATTTTATATAGGAAGCCTTAAGTGTTATCAATACATTCTACCTTAACCCATAAGTTTCAATGCATTACATATTGTTTTTAATGTACAAAACTAGGTCGAATGCATTAAATAAGGCAAGGAGGCAAGGAAGAAGAAAGGAAGAAAAATAAAGAAAGAATATATAATTGGCAAAATTCAGGGCATTACTGCTTGAATTTCGACACCGTCGATCGACCACCAGTGGTTTGAGTTGGC
Source organism: Allium cepa (assembly GCA_030765085.1). Taxonomy (NCBI): domain Eukaryota; kingdom Viridiplantae; phylum Streptophyta; class Magnoliopsida; order Asparagales; family Amaryllidaceae; genus Allium; species Allium cepa. The sequence goes on along the minus strand of CM060941.1, from coordinate 557,776,737 downwards.
GACAGCCAATGGTTTGAGTGATCTACCGACCATGATTATGTTTCGTGCAGTCATTCCCAGAACCATGTCCATTCTGATCATCGCCTATTTGCATTTGAAGCCCAACCTCGACCCAACTTCCTCCTACTTCATTTTCCCTACTTCAGCAATTGGTTTGGGTTTATATCATCAAGCATCGAGGTAGTAATCCAAGGTCGAGTCTCTTATTTATAAACTGATAATATTTTGTTCAAGTAATTAAGCATCGGTAACTTAATCCTACAATAAATCAAGTACATATTAACAGTCGTTCTTCTGTAATTTGAATATAGTGTACCAGAAAATAGACTTGATTTATACTCACTGTTAATACTTTCCTTTTGATTATTTGACGATGTTGATAACCTAGTATGATGCTGAAGGAAGAAATAGAGTTGTGCTTGAATTTTCTTTGGTTTTGTAAACCAGAAGATGAGGCACCGATGGATATTTATAATGGTGGAGGAAGACAACTTAGGGTTTAAGGATTTATACAAGTTAAAACATAATAACTGCAAAGATAATGATAAAAGGTGTGGTTCAATGAAAATTTAATTTAATATTTTAATAAATTCATACCCCTAACCATCATTTCACTCGAACCACCTTTAAACCATTGTTTTCTCTCCGTTTAAAAATTCATTCGAGGCATTTTATACAAATTTTATTTTATTTAATGATTTTTCTTTTCAGAAAATATTACTTTTCAATTTTAACGATTATACATAATCTTTTTATTTCCAAAATTTCATGAATATAATTTATCATACCAAAATTAATTTCCAAACAACCTTTGGATTTCCAAAACACAATTCAAACTTCAAATCTGAAATTTTGAATTAATATTCCTCTTTTATTAGCAATAAAATCCAATAATCATGGCGAACGCTATCATGCTTCACAAGAAATTAGGGCGACATAGCTTAAGGATTTTAGGCATATATCGTTAATTAGTTATTCTCTTAAAATCATCTCAAAGGTCATGGAGAATAGGTTAAGCTCTAAAATGAATGAGCAAATCACTAAAACACAATCTGCATTTGTTAAGGGTTGGAATATCATGGATAGGGTCGTTATAATTCAAGAATTTTCCAATTATTGCTGTAAAAATAATATCTTATGTGCTCTTTTAAAACTTGATTTTGTTAAAGCTTTTGATTCCATTGAATGATTTTTTTCTTAAAGACTTATTATTGGCTAGGGATTTAGTTCTAGATGGGTTAGTTGGATTATGAATTTGCTCTAAATAGAACACTCGATTATAATGATCAATGATATTGTAGGAAACAACATTCAATCTAAACGTGTGCTTAGACTATACGATCCCCTTCGCCCTTACTGTTCAACCTTGCGGTGGATGTCTTCTCTGGGATCATTAAACTATTTATTGCAAATGGGGTTTTAGATAGCACTGTAATGATATCACTAGCGAAGTACTCTCTGATCTCCAATTCGCTGATGATACCATGCTCTTAAGCTCACATTCATCTGGTCATATTACAGCTCTTAAATTCATTTATATAGTTTAGAAATGATTTCAGGGCTTCAAATTAATTTTGATAAAAGCTCGAATTTAGTATTGAACGATATCAAAAAAGTAAAAATCTAATGGCTAATATCCTTAACTGTAAAACCATGAAGTTCCCATAGATGACCTAGGGTTCTCGATTAGACCAGTTAAGCTCAAAAATGAAGATTGGCATGTGATAATTAAAAAAATTAAAAGAAATTATCGAATTGGAATAATGGACTTCTATTTAAAGTAGGTAGAATCATCTTAATTAACTTTATTTTATCAGCTCTACCAATTTATTGAATGTCTTATTTTCTTTTTTTGAAATGGGTAATCGATAAAATAACTAATATTAGAAGAAATTTTCTTTGAAGCGGGGAAATTTCCAATTGTAACATCAACTGCTTTATCAATTGAAAAAAAAATCTGTAAATCCAAAGAGGAAGGGAGTCTAGGAATCATAAATCTTCATAATCTTAATGTTCATTATTAGGTAAATGGCTTTGAAAATTTAACGACGATAAATAAAACATTATTTGGAAAGAAATGATTTCAAACCAATTCGTAGAACCTACAATCTTCTCCATATCTTTATTAATCCTAAAAGTATGTCTTACTTCTAGAAATCCATCTTAAATTTCTTTAATATTTTTAACCTTGACATTAATAATATGGTTCACTCAAGTGAAAACATGTCGTTGAGGGTGATGTGTCGTTGAGGCGTCTACCATGTAGTTATTGAGGCATCTCTGCTTCACACCTGCAATAATTGTAAAAGTGGCATGACTACTATAAATTTAGCTTGCATGTGCAAAATATTAGTACTTTGTTTTGTCCATCAAAAGTAACAACACGTCTTTGTGGCATGATTGTTGGATTTCTGCTTTACCCTTGAGAATTGAATTTAAGAAACTTTTCAATATATGTAATTTCAAAAATGTATGCATTTGTGCATGTGTGTGAGAGTGGGGGGACTCAAGCTTCTTATTAAGCTTATTCAGGTTAGATTGGCAGTCATGGATTGAACTCACTTTTCTATGACTCACTAAGTAAAGTTTGTGCATGCAGGGTAGTTGTCGGCGACTACTTCCTGATGGATCTACGACAACCTGCACCTCCAAACACACCGATTTAAAGCCTAAAATGGCTTTCGAACTTGCATCGTGCTAAGAGGTATGATTTATCGGGGTTTAGGACATTATACGGTATTGAGGTTAGCATAAAATTTAAAGCATTCTACACTTAGAACACATAGTGAAAAAATAAAATACTGAAAATAACCAAATTAGATAAAAGTCTCAGCAATATGTAGTCCATAAAACAAATGACATAACAAAATTACCAAATAACATGGTGTTTAACTAGTAATATAATAAAATAAATAGTACATAGAGAGTAACTGTAAATAATATAACTCTGAACTCCCAATCTCCTCCTCTACTCACTATGCTTGTGCCAAATCACTTGTTGGCTTGTCTCCTATAGTGGGTATAAAAAGGGATGAAAAGAACTGGATCAAAAAAAGTTTGATGAGTGAATTATATTAATAGTGTATGGTGTTTGCAAACAATAAACTTCGTATATAATCTACAAAACCTAGAGTGTCTACTTGTGTTCATGTATTACTTATAAAGGATATGTTATATTACAAATCAAGGGTATAATTCTAATTACACCTATACCCATAAACAACTTACAAAAATTTCCAATTGAGGGTTGAACAACCAACTTCTAACAACTCGAGGTCAATTCCAAGTATATGGTCCCGATAAATAATTTCCTAACCAATATTGTGCTGAGATTTTCACTGACCTATATATATCGCACTTACACATTAAGTAAGCATCGCAATGCCTGCGCTTGTTCCGAGTATGCTACTTCGACGATTTATGTCCTACCTAAGCATTTGTCAACTTCTTAATGGTAACTGTGTCCAATGCGCTTTATCATTCAACCTGAAGCATTAAAAAAATCATTATAATGATTCCCCCTAGGTACAGCCGCTACCGAGCCTTGTAGCCTTACTATGTGAATGCCTCTATCTCCCTTTCCTTGGTTCCTACATATTTAACATGTAATCAGGCATGCCCCAGTAACAACTGAGCTTTTAATTGTGCTGCTAAAGCATGCCTTTTTGGTTCCATGCTATGTCTGCCGTGAAGTAATCCTACTCGTTGCGCCTACTCTATGCAGCTACGTGAACTCTTAAATGTTGAGAAAGGAGGGACAAGCTCCCATATTTTCCATACATGGCATGTACCAGGTCTAGGATCAACCTGGCCTTGTTGAAACAATTCAGATGTACATTTCTCATCAAACATCTGAATTTGATTTCAGATGTCTAAAAATGAATTCAAACGTCTGAATAAGGTCGAATTAGAACTATAAACTCACGAGGTGGAATTACCAAAAATCCAAATGTCTAACCAATAATTCAGACATTTGGTTGAATTTTCAAATGTCTGATCTAAGTTTTTCAGATTTTTGTGATTTGTTTATTTTGTTATCTTCTTCATTGATTTGAGCATGGATTTAAGGTTTGTTTTTAACTCATTTTGGTATATACTCCTTGCCTTTGTTTATGCGTATTCAACTCTTTAATTCAACAATTATATATATTGTGTGTTTTTAACGAAAAGGCTACATCTATTCAAATTATAACCAATTATGTTGGAATTGGGCCAACCCGCAGTGGAAGAAATGAGTGAGTGTCAAAAAAATTATAATGTTATATTTTTAATAAGCCTATGAAGTTTAATCCATTTAGAACTTTATTAAATTTCTTTTAAATAAAATCGTTATTTTATTTAATTTTATGAATGAAGTTTTAATTTATATTTTTTTGTATTATGTTTGTATATGTGTACCATATACACACATATGTGTACGTGCATGTGCAATATAATAAAATGTGCATGGTATGGCATGCATGTGTATGGGTGTTGAGATTTACATTGCAAAGGACATATTAGCCCGTCTAGTATTTTATGTGCTGTCTAAATGAATATATATATACATATATATTAATGACAAATATGAGGAAATGATTTCTATGAAAGGTAAAAAATTAGCTGATAAAAAAGCTAAGGTAGTATTAGCTTCGGTTACAAGGAGAAGAGCTACTAAATCACAATGGAATGTAAGAGGTCTAAATGGTGACTTTAGGAAATCAGACCTCTATAATCTTTGCAATAAATATAAACCTACAATTTTAGCTATATTAGAAAAATCCTCTTAGCTTGGAAGAATTCAAAAGTCAAATGGGTGAGAATTGGAATGTCATTGTAACGTCACCCCTTTTCGTACGCTTTAAGTCGACGATAAACCCCACACGTCAGACTCAAACTATACAGAAGGGTGGATTGTTATGGGGTAAATAAGAAAAAGTGGAGAAAGAGAAAAAATAGAATCTTGCAGCGTAACGATAAAATATAATAAATCAAATATACAGTTCATGAAGCTGTTTATAAAATATTCGATTATACTTATACAATACATATCAGAGTACACATACCAGAGAATAATAATTAATGCAGCGGAATTAAATGGTGTAGTGGAATAATATAGTAGATAATAGTACTACAAATCTTCGTCTTCGTCCTCTCGAATAAAATCTTCAAATTCTGAAACGCTCGGACTGACCCAAGCGAATTGGAAGGACAAAACACTCAAGTTGGAATTAAAATATCTTATGTAAGTTAAATCAACAATAAACAATATGAGTGGAACGGCGTCAGAGATGTTTACGGATTTGACATCTCCTATCCAGTGTCTAACGTGAGTGTAGTAACTCAAGAGATGCTCGGGATTCACATCTCCTAAGGATCCGTTAAATTATTTACTATATAGTAATATTTCGCTATTATAATAGTGTCTATTAGTAAAATAAACTTACTTTTAAATAGCATTAAGGCTTTACATTTTCCACCTTAACACGTAATAATGCTAATAGTCCATACAGTACTGTAATAACTCATGATCGGGAGGCTACCAGAGGATACTCCATAGGTACGACACAAATAGAAACTCGTACAAGGCGCGATAGGGTAGGCGACATGGCACAACTAGGCAATGCCAGGGTAGATATACCAATTACGCTTCCAGACTGGTGGTAACGCGTAGTGCGCAGCTACCGCCCACCTCGAGCCACACCCCCAAATAAAAAAAATAAAAAGTGGTCACCGAATCAATCCAAAAGTCAAAGTATAATATCGAAGGCATGTGTCCGATTAAAGGTGCTATCTCATTAGCCCGTCAATCGCTTCTGTTTTAGCCACCTTATGCCAACTCACGGGAGTCGGGTCTACGTATTTACCTCAAAGGAAACGCCGCCACCATCCTACTTCATTCTGGAATCTCCACCGCGTACATGGTTGTTAAAATGGTTTTCGGAGTTGGCAGAGAGTATGACAACTTCCGATCCCGGTCTCTTTAACAACCAAACGTTATTATAACACCGCGGTTATTTCAAAATAATTTGTACTTTAAAACCATAATATAATATCCCTTTCAAAACCATATAAATACAATATCATTTCTATTTTAAAAACCCCAAATCAATATGATATCATTTTTATTTTAGATATATCCCTTTTTCCAAAATCATAATACTTTCAAATATATATATCATAAACCCCATAGCTTTGAAACAAAATTTCTAATACTTAAATGGTTTTAAATATTAAACCACTTTATATAATAAAATAGCTTTTTAAATTTCACAAATAAATTCCATATACCGATTTGAACCTCCAAATAAACCATTTCAATTTCCATATATTTCAAAGCTTTAAATATTCCACCTTTTCAAAACTAATTCTTTGATAATTACATATATATCAAATTCAATTACTACTATTTAGATTTGAAATGTTTACTTAATAAAATCAAATAAAATTTAAGTAAAACATTTAACTTCAAACAACTGGATATTCTTTCAATTTATTTAACTTGATATATTCATTTGAATCAACTTCACATTCGTTTAAATCGCCCTCAACCAAATTAAATTATAAGAATCATACGCTTTAAACATCTCAATTTTATTTAAATTTCAAACCAAATTTATTCGAGTATAATTCTTAATAATTTCAAACAAATTTCATATTTATCTTCCAACTAAATTTAATTTAAGTCATTAAAACTTTATATATACAGTATCTTAAACAGGTACTTAACCATATAATATAAAACAATCAAACTCCATTATTCACTTATTTTTATTTAACAAATTTTACACATAGCTTAAATTCAAGAATTTAACTATATATATATATATATATAATTATTTATGTAATATCAAAAATTAATATTTTTTAAACCGTATTTTTTTTCCAAAACCATAGAAAAATCATTTCAAAATATTTTTATATATATACCGCGGTGCCTGTATATAATTTTCTATCCTATGGTCAAGTGATACAGATATTTATCATTTCAATCCATAATTTAAAATAAAAATACGGTTATATATCATTTCAAACCGAAATCCCAAATGAAATAAAATGCATAACAACTTGCAGTTTAAAATAATATATAATACAACATCCAGTCATCCATCAACAGATCACACATCCATCACAATCATCATCCAAAACAATCAATCAATACCAACAGATAACTGATAATATATATAACAGGTATTTAACTGGCAGTTATATTCAATAATAAATTAAATAACGATTTAATTTAAATAAATGCAATAACTGAGATGATGATTAAAATATACGAAAAAGTCATAAATAAATGCATAATCACACAAAAATTAATTTAACAAACATAAGAAAATTTAGAAGTTGCGAGTGGGTTAAAAGACTCACCTTTTAAATTTAAATTGAATTTAAATCCAATTTAAACCCAAAAATTGGAAAGTCTCAGAATTCGTCCAAACCAGCGCCAAAATGTCCGGAATTTCAATAAGAACCTAGCGGAGAAAACCACGCGTAATAATGATATTGAATGAGAAAGTTATGACGATTAGTGCGATTGGATTTAAATTTTGAAATTAAAAAAAAAAGACACAAATACCTCCACTGCCACGTCATCCCATCTTATCCCTCTACAGGAAACGCACGCATCATCTTATGGTTTCGAACGAAACCCTAATACTCACGCACGCCGCTGAAACCACTGACAACGCACGCACCTGAACTGCATCACATCGGCCGCCGACCTACCCCTATAGCCCATCGACCCCCACACGATTAGCTGCCTCGCCTAACGGCGATGAAATTACCAGCCGCCGCCATAGAGTTTTAACCCTAATCGAATTTATTCACCAAATCCAGTCGTCCAATCTCCAAAAGAACCGTGTCGATGCAATCCCCTCGAAATTCTCCACAGCCCCATGTCCTCAAATCGATGATCCGACGAAGATGATCAAGACCCTACGAATGGCCGAGAATAGACGAGCCAATTCTGGCTACATAGAAACATATATCCAAAAAAGAATTGCAGATATGAGATGCGTTCATTGAGGGCTTCGATATATATTTTTTCTGAATTTTTCCGAGGAGTTTGAAATTTCACTTTGGATTTTGAATTGCAATTGGATTTGGAATTGTCTGCCGAGGAGGAGAGAAGTTGAATTGTACGCACAGACAAATGAGAATGAGGAAAATTAGGGTTTATAACAGCGTATTTATAGACAAGATTTAAAAAAAATAGATGGATCGGATTGATAAACGTGTTGAACGATATATGGCCCGAAAAGCCCGTTCTGACTCCGGAACGAAATTGGGTCAACCCATATATCAAAATAGATGTTTTAAAATATTCAAAATGCGATGGAACAGGTTTCATGTCCAAATTCCATCATATGAAGAAGTTATGCTAAAATTAATATTTTTCAAGTTGATTTCAATTAAATCGATTTCAAGGCCTTTCGAGTCCGTACAATCAAACAACAAGTCCGATCGCTATGAAACTTGAAATCATACAATAATTTACCGTTATGGACCCGATGAAACTGGTTTCGTCAAAATCCGAGTCAGTGGCCAAAATGGCTATTTTTACATTAATTAAATAAATTAATAATTGATTAATTAAATCAAATTTTCCATTTAAATTCTAAAATTGACAATTTTTTATCACTTTATAATTCTTAATCATTTATACAAAATTTAAACAAGTTAGGTGTCCCTTAAATGCTGATTCAATCATAAATTTTAGTGTTAAATTACAATTTTATTAAATTCAAAGATTATAAATTAAATTTTCAATAATTACATTGAATTAAATTTTCATTCTATTATTCAATGTATAGTATTAAATAGATGAAACTAACATTGGATTCATACTTTGTTACATATATATCTCTAAATTTCATCTAAATTTCAATAATGTAATAATTAAATGTTAAATTTCATTTATTTACAATTAATCCTATTATTATACATTAAATTCCAATATGTTGACACAACTTAATTTTTGCATTCCTTTTATTCAACCAATTGTCATTTTATAAAAAAAATTAACATTATTTCCAATTATTACATAAATTTACATTATCAAAACATTAATTCGGATTTATTGCAATTGATTACCCGTTTATTTAACACATTAAATAAACAAGCAACCTATATTAATTGCCACCTATTTGCTTTTAATTGCATTTATAAGTTCGTTACTTATCAATCCGGATTTATAATTTTATATACGCTAATTTTATTTCATGACATTAATATACGCCTATTTACATTTTAATTTGAATAAATATTACGTTTCTAAATGTGTACTTCTATCAATTGAACACATTAATTAAGGTTTTAAAACCAATTAATGGATTTACCTTAATTCCATTCTTATACTAATTTACTTATGCGTACATTAGTTTCTATGTAATTGATACATTCCAACTTCCGTTGTTTTCTTAATTGTCATTAAGGTAACGTTTATTATTAGCAAAAAACATTATAATTACTTATCTACATTGATTGTATAAATTTTCAATTTCTTACGTATTACTTTTATAATAATTGTTGCCACTAGCCCTTTATCATACTTATATAAATTCTCATTCCAACCAATTACATCCAGAACATATTACTTTTATTCAATCAATATTTATTCATTATTAATTCAGTGATAAATTAAATATTTACATTTATTTGCTTATACTAATTAATTACCATCTATTATATTATAACTTTACAATTTTAATAAATTCATTAATTGTCACTTCATTCAACCTACTAATTATTAACCTAAATTAGAGCTGTTACATTTTAATTTACTTATTAGATTATAACAAGTACTACCATTAGTTCATACACTACTATATTCCATTTCCATTCCTTATACATTATTTTATTAGTAAGCCAACGCTTTAAATTATTAATTTACCCTTTTATATCCTATTATAAACTAATGCACACATTAATTAGACTTTAAATCAAATTAATCACTTCATCTTGGTAACATTCTTTTATTAAAATAAGAATAAAATTAACATTTACATTGTTTCATTTATTGGAATTACATCCAAGTTATTAACAATTAACTTACATTTATACTGTTACATTCAATTTATTAAAAATTAACTTACAAATATTATCCAAGTTATTATTTCCATTAATAATTCACTAAATTTTTATTTCCTTCAGCATTAAGTTACCAAAATCTTCTTAAATTAAGAAATTTAATTATCAAATTTTACGGGTCGTTACACTCTCCCCCACTCAAAACTTTTCATCCTCGAAAAGGAAAAAGTAGGGAAAGAAAGAATTAGATAAATAATACATCTTATTCAAAAATATTAATTTTATAAACAAATATATTTACAAAATTAATTAATTTAAATAAATATACCAATTTATAACCATTAAATCCTTCTATACTTAAATTAATAAAGTTTGGAAAAACAATTTCAAAATATTTTTTAAGTCCAAAATTTACAGAAAATTTCGGCAGTCTCTTTTGTACAGACAGGCTCGGAAGAAAATATAATATCAAATATAACAATATATAACATATATTTTCCAAAATAATATATATCCCAACATGGGAAAATAATATAATAACGCTATAAACCGTAATCCGAAAACGTACCTATTTGTCGGGCAAACAACGTTTAAATTATGAAACCAAAAGCAGTAGCAATTGCTTCCATAACATGTGTTTCACTTATATAATCCAAAAGTGTTGATGATTATATAAAATAAAATATTTAAAGTTGTTTCAACTACAACAAACAATCAATACAAACAACCATCACATGCAACAAGGGATACAACCATCACATAAAATCAATACAAATCAATCATTCATTCATATCAAACAAAACAAATAGTTGTTCGGGTTCAATACTTCAAATTGTACAGAATGAAAAATAAACTACTAAGCGCACCATTTACTCAACAGTCTCTAATGAAGCTAAATAGATTATTCATCCATCCAAGCAAATTCAAAGTATCCTTACCCAAACAACCATAAACCAAAACAAACAACAAATCAACCAATAGATCAAGTTCACTCTTATTAATTTCATTCATATAATAATTTATCTTTTTAATTTGAATTTTATTTCTTATAGTTTCATTTACTTTTATTTATTTCTACCAAAATCTCATTTTCACTTATTCATATCATGACATTTTCCTTTTATTATATTACATTCATTTATTCACTGCTTATCTTCATTTATTTACAGTATTCATCTTTCTGCTTATTTTCAAAATAAATGACTTCAACACTTACTCAAGTTTATTATCATTTCTTTATAACCTTTCTATTATATTTAATTTAGTGGCCTTCCAGTCATAACTTAAGTATATAATAATTATAACATTAAATTCTTATTTATAAAAGCATTTCATTAATTACTTTCATTTCCTCAAATTTATTGCTTGTATAATATCTATTACATCTTCTTATTAACATTTCAACTTTTTATATCTTTTGGCAAGTTATATATATGCTTTTAAGGATGTAATAAAAAGTTACCCAAGTTTATTTCTATTTCTTTTAATTAACTAAATGTTCAATAATATTATCCTTTGTTTCATAGGTTACAGTTTCAAATTACCTTTAGTTTCATTCATAACCTAGCATTAAATTCCTTATTTTAATTAAAGGCTCCAATTATTAATTTGTTACATTCCATTTCACTACAATAATTAAAACTATTAATTAATCAGAAACTTAAGAATTTAATACCGGGTTAAATTTCAAATCATTTTAAAGATAATAGATAAAGGTTTATACTTAAAACTTATATATCCAATTATAATTAAAACAATTAAAAAAATTATTTGGTTTATCAAAACAAATCTGCGGTAAACTACAACAGTGGCCTTCCCACTTCGAAACTCGAAAATGAATGTCGATGATGCGGCCGCCATCACCGAAATTATTTTCCAACGACAGAGAGGGGAGTACATAACTTAGTTCTTTTTTAAAAATTCCTTTAAAACAATTATTTTCAAATTATATTGAAATATTTATATCAGAAAATACTTCTAAATAATATTATTATTATATTCCAAAATCATTCGAAAGAAAGCTTCAAAATCCCGGAACTTAAGTTCTAAATTCCCAATTTTCATTTATTTTATTTTCAACCTTATGTCAACTATTATTTATAAATTTCATTACCTAACAACCAATATAATACAACCAAATATGACCTTTATAAAATTTCCTTTATACATATAGAAAATATAATAGGCAAAATTATTTCATTCACCTATATTAAAATCAAATATTATGTCGGTCTGTCCTATTAAGTGTTTAGAAATCCCTATTGATGTCATAGCATCCCATGCACCAACCAGAATTTATAAATACAAAACCGAACAAATTAACACAATATTAAAACCTTTTTATAACACTAACAGATACGCTCTCTCATATATATACATCAGCGACTCATCATAGGGTATTACTACCCCATTAATAAAGAGTCAAACCTCACAAAGCTAAGGTTTATCGCTAAACCAAAGCTCTGATACCAGATGTAACGTCCCTCTTTTTCGTACGCTTTAAGTCGACGATAAACCCCACACGTCAGACTCAAACCATAAAGAAGGGCGGATTGTTATGGGGTAAATAAGAAAAAGTAGAGAAAGAGGAAAAAAATAGAATCTTGCAGCGGAACGATAAAATATAATAAATCAAACATACATTTCATGAAGCTGTTTACAAAATATTCGATTATGCTTATACAATACATATCAGAGTACACATACCAGAGAATAATAATTAATGCAGCGGAATTAAATGGTGTAGTGGAATAATATAGTAGATAATAGTACTACAAGTCTTCGTCTTCGTCCTCCAGAATAAAATCTTCAAATCCTGAAACGCTCGGACTGACCAGAGCGAATTGAAAGGATAAAACACTCGATTCAGAACTAAAATATCATATGTAAGTTAAATCAACAATAAACAATATGAGTGGAACGGCGTCAGAGATGTTTACGGGATTTGACATCTCCTATCCAGTGTCTAACGTGAGTGCAATAACTCAAGAGATGCTCGGGATTCACATCTCCTAAGGATCCGTTAAACTATTTACTATGTAGTAATATTTCGCTATTATAATAGTGTCTATTAGTAAAATAAACTTACTTTTAAATAGCGTTAAGGCTTTACATTTTCCACCTTAACACGTAATAATGCCAATAGTCTATATAGTACCGTAATAACTCCTGATCGGGAGGCTACCAGAGGATACTCCATAAGTACGACACAAATAGAAACCGTACAAGACGCGATAGGGTAGGTGACATGGCACAACTAGGCAATGCTAGGGTAAATATACCAATTACGCTTCCAGACCGGTGGTAACGCGTAGCGCGCAGCTACCGCCCACCTCGAGCCACACACCCAAATAAAAAAAATCAAAAGTGGCCACCGAATCAATCCAAAAGTCAAAGTACAATATCGAAGGGATGTGTCTGATCAAAGGTGTTACCTCATTAGCCCGTTAATCGCTCCTGTTTCAACCACCTTATGCCAACTCATGGGAGTCGGGTCCACGTATTTACCTCAAAGGAAATGCCGCCACCATCCTACTTCATTCTGGAATCTCCACCGCGTAAACGGTTGTTAAAGTGGTTTTCGGAGTTGGCAGAGAGTATAACAACTTCCGATCCCGGTCTTTTTAACAACCAAACGTTATTATAACACCGTGGTTATTTCAAAATAATTTATACTTTAAAACCATAATATAATATCCCTTTCAAAACCATATAAATACGATATCATTTCTATTTTAGAAACCGCAAATCAATATGGTATCATTTTTATTTTAGATATATTCCTTTTTCCAAAATCATAATACTTTCAAATATATATATATATATATATATATATATATATATATATATATATATCTTAAACCCCATAGCTTTGAAACAAAATTTCTAATACTTAAATGGTTTTAAATATTAAACCACTTTATATAATAAAATAGCTTTTTAAATTTCACAAATAAATTCCATATACCGATTTGAACCTCCAAATAAACCATTTCAATTTCCATATATTTCAAAGCTTTAAATATTCCATCTTTTCAAAACTAATTCTTTGATAATTCCATATATATATCAAATTCAATTACTATTATTTAGATTTGAAATGTTTACTTAATAAAATCAAATAAAATTTAAGTAAAACATTTAACTTCAAACAATTGGATATTCTTTCAATTTATTTAACTTGATATATTCATTTGAATCATCTTTACATTCGTTTAAATCGCCCTCAACCAAATTAAGTTATAAGAATCATACCCTTTAAACATCTCAATTTTATTTAAATTTCAAATAAAATTTATTCGAGTATAATTCTTAATAATTTCAAACAAATTTCATATTTATCTTCCAACTAAATTTAATTTAAGTCATTAAAACTCTATATATACAATATCTTAAACAGGTACTTAACCATATAATATAAAACAATCAAACTCCATTATTCACTTATTTTTATTTAACAAATTTTACACATAGCTTAAACTCAAGAATTTAACTATATATGTATATAAAAAAATTAATATTTATTAAACCGTATATTTTTTTTCCAAAACCATAGAAAAATCATTTCAAAATATTTTTAATATAGACCGTGATGCCTGTATATAATTTTCTATCCTATGGTCAAGTGATACGGATATTTATCATTTCAATCCGTAATTTAAAATAAAAATACGGTTATATATCATTTCAAACCGCAATCCCGAATGAAATAAAATGCATAACAACTTGCAGTTTAAAATAATATATAATACAATGTCCATTCATCCATCAACAGATCACACATCCATCACAATCATCATCCAAAACAATCAATCAATACCAATAGATAACTGATAATATATATAACAGGTATTTAACTGGCAGTTATATTCAATAATAAATTAAATAACGATTTAATTTAAATAAATGCAATAACTGAGATGATGATTAAAATATACGAAAAAGTCATAAATAAATGCATAATCACACAAAATTTAATTTAACAAACATAAGAAATTTTAGAAGTTGTGAGTGGGTTAAAACACTCACCTTTTGAATTTAAATTGAATTTAAATCCAATTTAACTCCAAAAATTAGACAGTCTCAGAATTCGTCCAAACAAGAGCCAAAATGTCCGGAATTCCAATTCGAACCTAGAGGAGAAAACCGCGCGTAGATCGGGTATCGAATGAGAAAGTTATGACGATTAGTGTGCTTGGATTTAAATTTTGAAATTAAAAAAGAAAGACACAAATACCTCCACTGCCACGTCATCCCATCTTCTCCCTCTACAGGAAACGCACGCATCATCTTCTGGTTTCGAACGAAACCCTAATACTCATGCACGCCGCCAAAACCACTGACAACGCACGCACCTGAACATCCTCACATCGGCCGCCGATCCAGCCCTATGGCCCATCGACCCCCACGCGATTAGCTACCTCGCCTAACGGCGATGAAATTACCAGCCGCTGCCATAGGATTTTAACCCTAATCGAATTTATTCACCAAATCCAGCCATCCAATCTCCAAAAGAACCGTGTCAATGCAATCCCCTCGACATTCTCCACAGCCCCATGTCCTCAAATCGATGATCCGACGAAGATGATCAAGACCCTACGAACGGCCGAGAATAGATGAGCCAATTCCGGCTATACAGAAACTCGGATCCAAAAACGAATTATAGATATGATATGCGTTCATTGAGGGCTTCGATATATATATTTTCTGAATTTTTTCGAGGAGTTCGAAATTTCACTCTGGATTTTGAATTGCAATTGGATTTGGGATTGTCTGCCGAGGAGGAGAGATAGTTGAATTGTACGCACAGACAGATGATAATGAGGGAAATTAGGGTTTATAACAGCGTATTTATAGACAAGGTTGAAAAAAAATAGATGGATCGGATTGATAAACGCGCTGAACGATATATGGCCCGAAAAGCCCGTTCTGACTCTGGAACGAAATTGGGTCCACCCATATATCAAAATAGATGTTTTAAAATATTTAAAATGCGATGGAACAAGTTTCGTATCCAAATTCCATCGTATGAAGAAGTTATGCTAGAATCAATATTTTCAAATTGATTTCAATTAAATCCATTTCAAGGCCTTTCGAGTCCGTACGATCAAACGACAAGTCCGGTCGCTACGAAACTTGAAATCCTACAATAATATACCGTTACGGATACGATGAAACTGGTTTCATTGAAATCCGAGTCAATGGTCAAAATGGCTATTTTTACATTAATTAAATAAATTAGTAATTGATTAATTAAATCAAATTTCCTATTTAAATTCTAAAATTGACAATTTTTTATAACTTTATAATTCTTAATCATTTATACAAAATTTAAACAAGTTAGATGTCCCTTAAATGCTGATTCAATCATAAATTTCAGCATTAAATTACAATTTTATTAAATTCAAAGATTATAAATTAAATTTTCAATAATTACGTTGAATTAAATTTTCATTCTATTATTCAACCTTTTAGTATCAAATAGATGAAAACTAACAATGGATTCATACTTTATTACATACATAACTCCAAATTTCATCTAAATTTCAATAACGTAATAATTAAATGTTAAATTTCATTTATTTACAATTAATCTTATTATACATTAAATTCCAATATATTGACACATCTCAATTTTTGCATTCCTTTTATTCAACCAATTGTCATTTTATAAATAAAACTAACATTGTTTTCGATCATTACATAAATTTACATTAACAAAACGTAAATTTGGATTTATTGCAATTGATTACCCGTTTATTTAACACATTAAATAAACAAGCAACCTATATTAATTGCCACCTATTTGCTTTTAATTGTATTTATAAGTTCGTTACTTATCAATCCAGATTTATAATTTTATATACGCTAATTTTATTTCATGACATTAATATACGCCTATTTACATCTTAATTTGAATAAATATTTCATTTCTAAATGTGTACTTCTATCAATTGAACACATTAATTAAGGTTTTAAAACCAATTAATGGATTTACCTTAATTCCATTCTTATACTAATTTATTACTTATGCATACATTAGTTCTATGTAATTTATACATTCCCACTTCCGTTATTTTATTAATTACCATTAAGGTAACGTTTATTATCAGCAACAAACATTATAATTACTTATCTACATTGATTGTATAAAATTTCAATTTATTACGTATTACTTTTATAATAATTGTTGCCACTAACCCTTTGTCATACTTATATAACATTCCAACCAATTACATCCAGAACATTAATTTTATTCAATCACTATTTATTCATTATTAATTCATTGACAAATTAAATATTTACATTTATTTTATATTAATTAATTGCCATCTATTATATTATCACTTTACAATTTTAATAAGTTCATTAATTGTCATTTCATTCAACCTACTAATTATTAACCTAAATTAGCACTGTTACGTTTTAATTTACTTATTAGCTTATAACAAGTACAACCATTAGTTCATAAACTACTATATTCCATTTCCATTCCTTATACATTATTTTATTAGTAAGCCAACGTTTTAAATTATTAATTTACCCTTTTATATCCTATTATAAACTATGCACACATTAATTTAGATTTTAAATCAAATTAATCACTTCATCTTGGTAACATTCTTTTATTAAAATAAGAATAAAATTAACATTTACATTGTTTCACTTATTGGAATTACATCCAAGTTATTAACAATTAACTTACATTTATACTGTTACAATAAAGTTATTAAAAATTAACTTACAAATCATATCCAAGTTATTATTCCATTGATAATTCACTAAATTTTTATTTCCTTCAACATTAAGTTACCAAAATCTTCTTAAATTAAGAAATTTAATTACCAAATTTTATGGGTCGTTACAGTCATACATAATAGCACTAACAATATTAAAGGAAGAATCATGGTTTTATGGGACTCCAATGTTTGGAGATGCAATTTGATGAATATAGATGAACAGCAAGATACCATTAACATGAAAAATGAAGGAGAATGGAGATCACTACAATAGTGGTATATGCAAGTAATTTGGCCTTAGATAAGAAAAGCTTATGGGAAAAAATAATTGACAACTCAAAAATCATAAGAAAACCTTGGCTAGTGTTTGGAGACTTTAATGCAGTATTGAAAATGAATGAAAAGCAAGGGGGTCTTACCCTTAAAACTTGCCAAGTAACTGAATTTAATAACTGTGTATTGGTAGCTGGACTTATAGAAGTGCTCCATACAGGCCTGAAATTTACATGGAAAAGTGGTGAGTCAAAAGGAATACAAGACTAGATAGAGCTTTAGGCAATGCAGATTTATTGAACAAGATGCCAAATATAAAAGTTACAGTGTTATCAAGTTCTACAAGCAATCATTATCCTCTTTATATTCAATTTAATGATGAAAAACAGTCACAGAAAGGCAAACCTTTCAGATATGCAAACCACTGGCATCTGATTGAGGGATACGAAGAAATAATTGATTTTAATAAAATCCAAATTCCAAAGGGGAATCATATGTACCAATATATAATGATATTGAAACAAATGAAAAAAAGATTGAAGGAATGGAACAAAATAAGGCCTAAATCACATGATGATATGAAGAACTTGCAGGAAAAAATGAAAAAAAGATACAATATCAATTAGAAGAGGAGCCTCAAAATGAAGAGCTGAATGTTGAATATTTCACTAATCAAAAGAAACTAAAGCAATTATTAGGAAAACAAGCCATAGTGATAAAGCAGAAAGCGAAAGAGAAATGGTTGACTGAAGGGGGCACGTGCAATAAAAAAATTATACTAAAATGTCTCAAAGGAAAAATCAAAACAACTTACTTATAGGATCTAGATTAACCCTAGAGGGGGGTGAATAGGGTTATAGCAAATTTTTCTCGATTTAAACACAGAAACAAACTGCAGAATAAATATGCTGAAAAGTAAATCACACACAAAATTTACCCAGCTTCGGCAACCCCTGCCTACTGCTGCATTCCCAGATTTCTATTAGAATTAAACAGTCTCCCGCTTACAAACACTCTAACAGACTCGCAAACCCTGCTTCTGCTTACAAACACTCTAATAGACTCGCAACCCCTGCTCCCGCCTATAGAGTTTTGCAAACTCGCACACCCTACTCACTGAACTAATTCTAACTAGACAATCTGACACTACCTACAACCTAGGTGGTGATTTACCAATACTTTGACTCGAAAAGTAAAAACAACAAATAAAAAATAATTAAACCCAAAACCCTAATAGCCAAAAGCCTTTAAAATATAACCGGCCCAAAGTATTATCACTCAAGAAAAAAAACGCGGCCCTGTTATTTTCTTTTATCAATGTCGGCTCTCTATTCTTGTTCGTTCCTCTTCAACAATTAGGGTTTTGTGCTATCGATCCAAATTGGGGCTTTCTTCAAATTCGATTCTCTGGTGTTGCTCTTGCACGCGGCTTCTCTGATGATCGATTCTTTGGTTTGTGTTGCTTGCGCTCGTTCGTAGCTGCTCCTTTGATCGAGTTCACTGTTGCTTCGGTATGTAGTTTCCTATTTGTGCTTTTATGATTTCTCGTATTCGAACTCGATGCCGATGATGAATTTTGGGTTTGATATTTATATGAATTTTAGATACTTGAATTTGCTCGTATTCATTTACACTTTCCTAATTTTTGATTGCCTGATGCGCACGGCTTTCCTGATATGTTTTCAACTTGATGCACACGACCTTGATTTTGTAGCGTTCAATTTGTTCTTGAATAATACGGCAAAAACTTTCCTATTTTACTTTTGACTTTTTCAATGATACATGCTTGAATTTTTAACAGTATACGTTCACGAATCCCCTTCTTAACTTCTGTATGTTTCCATGATTTCGTCTTAGACTTGAGACCATTTCTGCACTATTGAATTTTGTTCATCCACTGTGGCTTTCGACTTTACATTCTCTGATTGTTTCATTGTTTTCTCGGCATAGACATTTGTTTTATGATATTGTACTTGCTGATGTTTGTTAGTTTAGTTGTGCACTTGCCCGGCCATTTAAACTGCACTTGCACTTCTGCTTGGTCTGCATCTTGTGGTTGCCACTGTGTTGCATTGAGCTCGACATTTTCATCATTATGGTGGTTGACCATCTTATCTCTGTTTCACTGGAGTATTTTTTATTATCACTGAAGTGATCATTCTTTGTACTGTGTTTTTGATGTTGACCTTCATTTTTGAAACTCTGTTTTGTACTGCATTGCATCACTGTGTCTTGATAGTCAAGTTGCACACTTGCTTGTTAACTACTGCTTCAACTTGTCACTTGATCTGTTTCATTTGAGTTGTAGCTTGAAGGCTTGGAGTCTTTGTGCTTCATGGACTTGGTTCGACATTTCAGTTTGATTCACTGTTGAGTTGTAATGTGTACTTGTGGTCTTCATTTGGGTTTGCTGTTATGTTGCATTTTTTCTGCACTTGCATTTGTTTGCTGTCATGTTTGCATTGTCGTATTGTATACTTGGGCTTCACTGAATTTGTTATTGCATTCATGTTGTTGTCCTGCATAAATGTGTACTTGCCTTGTTCATCCAATTCATTGAGATGTTTCACTCAGGTCTGCATTATCATCACTGCAAAAAATTTCTCTTTGATCTGGTCACTCTGGTTGTCATGCACTATGATATTTTGTAGCCTGGACTGGTGCACATTGTTTGCTGTGACACTTGTTCTGGTTTGAGCTTTTGTTGTTGCAGTATTCATTTGTGGTGTTGTCTGGACATTTTGATGTTCTGTAGTTATTTCATTTTGATTTTTTGAAATTTCACTTGAGTTGAATCCAGTTTCAAAACTCGGGTTTGACCTTGTGCTCGTGTCGTGATTTTAAATATATTGCACGTGAGTTGAACCCGGCTTTTCATTTGGGTTTGACCTGTGCTCACCTGTCCCTATAGAGAATACAAGTGTATATCGATGTGCACGGCCTTGTGGCATGTACAGTGATACACTGTGCATGTCACATTGTTCGTGTATGATGAATTCAAATGTAAATAATGACGAACAACCCAAATAACTGAGGCAAATAATATTTTCAAAAATCATATTTCATTTTATATTGCAAAAATATTTCTTTTTCAATTTTACTGCGTTAGTGAATATTTTTGCAGATTGCTCAGATGCTGGATTCTAACTGGAATGAAGTTGAAGATAAACTACGAGTGTGAGTGATATGTAGTGAGGCATTTATGTAAATTGTATTGTGATGTAATTAGAATCAAAATTGTATATGTATAGTGAGAGCTTGAATTTGTACTATTCAAGATTGTAATAAATATTTGTTTGAATAAAATATCTGTTTGAATTCAAATTCTGTGTAATTTATTTTATTCAACAAATATTTATTTAATCTATGAAAAATAAAATAGTACATTAACAAATACATTTAAATGAATATATATATATATATGTGTGTGTTTATTATCATCAAACAAAAATCATATAAATGCATATTCAACAATAGAAATATATAAATAAGCCTAAATGCAAATGGAAAATTATTTGACCAGTAATGCACAGTGATATGCACAGATGCATTCAAAGTACAAACCAGTTGCAACATGGATGCCACATGCAATGACCACAAATGGAACACAAGTCAGTGGCAAGCTACAAACACCGAGTGCAACAGCAGTATCAAAATGATCAAATACAAATACCACTGACTCAAACAAATCAATAAATGGACTAGTGATACCGGTAGAATGAACAACAGCCGCAAGAAGGATGCAAGTTCGAAATAGATTCAAGCCAAAGTCAAAAATAAATCATTAGTGTTCAACGTCAAAGATGGCCGAAGCCGTGTCAAAGCAGATGTTAACCAAGTCAAAAATCAAGCGTGTGTAATTTTTGAAAAGAAGCATTTAAATAGGGGGAGAAACTAAAATAGTACATTAACAAATACATTTAAATGAATATATATATATATATATATATATATGTTTATTATCATCAAACAAAAATCATATAAACGCATATTCAACAATCTCCCCCTTTTGATGATAACAAACATATATTTAAGATTTTGTACATGTGTTAAATGTATTTGATCAATGATATACTCTAGTTGCTCCCCCTATTTAAATGCTTCCTCTCTACATGATGCTCCCCCTACATATATGCATATAAATAGAAATATATAAATAAGCCTAAATGCAAATGGAAAATTATTTGACCTTTGCTTGATTCTATTTGACAAAATCTTAACTTTTCTCTCCCCCTTTTGTTATCAGCAAAAGAATAATAGTGTTAGAGAAAATAGAGATAAAGTGATCAATATTAATCCAACATTAAACTCAAATTGAATATAAATATTAAACTTCAATAAAAATCAAACAAAGATCATAACTACCCTTGTTAGGCGCATATTCCACTTTTAGAATGATGGAAATGATGTTCTAATAAAATCATACAATTGTATCAACTTGTGGTACATTTATATTAGGAATTTGAATATCTACTAATCATGCATAACCATTAGGACTTTTAAATGAGATTAGTAGTATTCTAATTTAATTTTTAAAAAATGAAATCAAGTATCTTCTAACCACGCATAACCGTGAGGACTTTTAAATGGAATTAGAATCAACTTGTCTATTTAATCAATTAATTTTGATAGGCGTTCCATACATGCATAACCGTGAGGACTTTTAAATGAGCATGGAAGCACATAATCAAAAATCCAAGTAATTCACCCATGCATAACCGTGAGGACTTTTAAATGAGAGTGAATACTTTGGATATTTATTTATTTTTACAAAAAAATATGAGTGAAAAACAAATGATCCCTGATTATAGTACCACATATCGACAAACTATATTTAAGTTTTGATAAACAATGGTCGATAGAAATATGATAGATATAGAAATGGTCATGGAATCTTTACCCAACAAAAATTTTTATAACACTTGTTTGAATTCCTAAAGAAATTTTCCAAATATACTCACTTGAGTAATGTATGTTAAATATCAACACTTATCACCTTTTCAATCACTATTTACCTTTTTGATAATTAGTAGGGAGTCGGATTAGTCAAAATTTGTCATTTAAAATCAAGTAAGAATGACTAATCTGAAAATATGGTCAACAATGATTTTCTCGAAGGGGTTATATGAGAAAAAATTTCTGCTAATTGAAAGTTATCTGTAATGAAAAGTATGCAGATATTTTCTTTAAAAAACGATGCAGTTACTAAATGCCTCACCATAAATCACGTTCAACTAGTAATTTTTCTATCAACTAGATTACCAGTATGATCTGCATCTGAATTTCTCTTTCACTCCAAATATCACTAACTAAATTTGATAAACCAGACCACGAAGTGTGCATAAAAACTCAAACTCAATTTTAACAGCATTCTTGAATTTGAATTGAAGTCATGTAAAAAATCAGAAACTGTGAATATAGAGTTATCCGAATTATAACCAAACGTATTATCATCCAACAACACACTATGTTAAATCCAAATGCATATTATGAAGTAATTCAAAGAATAGTGTTCTTGGCATAAGTATAATTGGCCAACTATGTTGAACAAGACAAAATCATCATCTTTAAAACATCTCAATATTGGCTGATTTCATTCAGAATATGGTGCAGATTATCACATTTAATTTTATCAATCAAATAAATATACCTTCACCTGTTTTACCTTTACGATAATTTTTCGTGGTTGCCCATTGTGAATCTGTCACCTTTGTACTAGGCTAAGGAACTTTGTATTGTTTCCCGTTGTGTTTCTGGAACAGCCAAAATCCAGCGAACACTGTTGTTATTCCTTAGCCTGCCACCATACCTACACGATGAAAGATTTTTGTGACCTATTTGTTTTTATAGGTCCATGGTTGTTAGTGGCAGAAGCATTGTGAATAAACAATCCCTTTGGAACCCAAACTTGTTTAATCTTTTTATTCCTGTTCCAACAGACATGAAATTTGTTTGTAGAATTCTTAGGAACCCAAACTTGTATAAATTTTGTGTTCTTGTTCCTATGACTACAATTTTCAACACGATGTCCAATTATTTCACATCTATCAAAGACACTTTTACCTTTTGCATTATCCTCAACTTGTGTTTTCCCAAAGCCTAGTCCTTTTCTGTTGTTAACAAAAATTTGATTTCCCAATAGCATGTTGAAAGATTTTTCGCCTCTTGAAAAGTTATTCAGAGATTTCTCAAGATTTTGGACTTTGGTTTTAGTGTTGTGTTTTCAGTTACAAGTGAGGTGCATCTATTTATAAAATCATTTTTCCTAGTGTCAATGATTTCCTTAAGACTCAAGTTTTCTTTTTCAAGATTCTCAAAGCTATTCTTAAGTCTTGATAATTCTGAATCTAAAATTTTACATTTTTTACAGTCTAGGTTTTGAATATTTTCAAGTTCAGTTTCTAACCTAAAATTTTCACGAGCAAGTTCTCTCCTATCAGATTTCAGTTTTTCAATTTTAGATTCAAGAGTATCAACTTCTTTAGTAAGATCAAGACACATAAAAACAAGTTCTTATAAGAAAAGTCACCTCTCTCACTAGATTCCTTTGATCTTGCTTCTGAATCTGATTTTTCCATAAGACACAAGTTAGCCTCCCCTGAGCTACTATTTGAAACTTCCTCTCCTTCTTCATCATCCCAAGTCGCTGCAAAAGCCTTCCTTTTCTTTTTCTTTCCTTTGTTGTTTTTGAGAAGTGGGCATTGTTGTTTGAAGTGGCCAGGCTTGTTGCAGTTAAAGCACGTCGGTTCATTATCGGAATTGTCAGAATCTTTTGATCTATTACCACTTGTTTCCTTCTTGCGTGGCTTGAATCTTGACCATTTTCTAAGAGTATTGACAGCCATTGCAAGCTCTTCAATTGGATCTTCTTCTTCTTCATCGCTCTCTTCTTTGCTCTTTAAGGAAATCGTCTTCTTCTTTGGTTCGGAGTTGTTGCGTTCCTCCTTTGCTTTTAGCTCAAGCTCATATTTCATCAAGTTGCCAATCAACTCCCCCATGCTTAGTTTACTCAGATCTTTCAACTCTTGTATTGCCGTGACTTTTGCCTCAAAGTTCATCGGTAAAACTCATAGCACCTTCCTCATAAGCTCTACCTCAGTGAATACCTTCTCAAGTGCTCTAGCGTTGTATACCAAAGTTGAAAAGCGTCCAAACATGTCCTTTATGCTCTCTCCTTTGTCCATCACAAAATTCTCGTATGCATTGCTGAATAGGGATAGACGGGACTCCTTGACTTGAGAAGTTCCTTCATGTGTCACCTCCAAGGTATGCCAAATTTCCTGTGCAGTTTTACAATGAGAAATTCTATTAAATTCAGACTTATCAAGAGCACAGATCAGAGCATTCATGGCTTTAGCATTTGTAGTTTTTAATTTCTTATCGTTAGCATCCCACTTATCCTTAGGTTTAGGAATCTCAGTATCACCAACAGTTATAGAGGGAGATTTATAGCCAGTTTCAATAATGTCCCAAATATCATAATCAACAGAACTAAGATAAATACCCATTCTAACTTTCCAATAAGCATAATCATTCCCATTAAACATGGGTGGCCTGGCAATAGATTACCCCTCAGAAAAAGCATTATTTGATGGATTCATGACTCTAGAGTTAAAGAAAAATACCGTGCTCTGATACCACTTGTAGGATCTAGATTAACCCTAGAGGGGGGTGAAAAGGATTATAGCAAATTTTTCTCGATTTAAACACAGAAACAAACTGCAGAAATAAATATGCTGAAAGTAAATCACACACAAAATTTACCCAGCTTCAGCAACCCCTGCCTACTGCTGCATTCCCAGATTTCTGTTAGAATTAAACAGTCTCCCGCTTACAAACACTCTAACAGACTCGCAAACCCTGCTCCCTCTTACAAACACTCTAATAGACTCGCAACCCCTTCTCCCGCCTATAGAGTTTTGCAAACTCGCAAACCCTGCTCCCGCCTATAGAGTTTTGCAAACTCGCACACCCTACTCACTGAACTAATTCTAACTAGACAATCTGACACTACCTACAACCTAGGTGGTGATTTACCAATACTTTGACTCGAAAAGTAATAACAATAAATAAAAAACAATTAAACCCAAAACCCTAATAGCCAAAAGCCTTTAAAATATAACCGACCCAAAGTATTATCACTCAAGAAAAAAAACGCGGCCCTGTTTTTTCTTTTATCAATGTCGGCTCTCTATTCTTGTTCGTTCCTCTTCAACAATTAGGGTTTTGTGCTATCGATCCAAATTGGGGCTTTCTTCAAATTCGATTCTCTGGTGTTGCTCTTGCTCGCGGCTTCTCTGATGATCGATTCTCTAGTTTGTGTTGCTTGCGCTCGTTCGCAGCTGCTCCTTTGATCGAGTTCACTGTTGCTTCGGTACGTAATTTCCTA
This sequence comes from Allium cepa, assembly GCA_030765085.1. NCBI lineage: Eukaryota > Viridiplantae > Streptophyta > Magnoliopsida > Asparagales > Amaryllidaceae > Allium > Allium cepa. The sequence continues at coordinate 557,750,325 of CM060941.1, read as the reverse complement.
TTTGTGCTTTTATGATTTCTCGTATTCGAACTCGATGTCGATGATGAATTTTGGGTTTGATATTTATATGAATTCTAGATACTTGAATTTGCTCGTATTCATTTACACTTTCCTAATTTTTGATTGCCTGATGCGCACGGCTTTCCTAATATGTTTTCAACTTGATGCACACGGCCTTGATTTTGTAGCGTTCAATTTGTTCTTGAATAATATGGCAAAAACTTTCCTATTTTACTTTTGACTTTTTCAACGATACGTGCTTGAATTTTTAACAGTATACATTCGCGAATCCCCTTCTTAACTTCTGTATGTTTCCATGATTTCGTCTTGGACTTGAGACCATTTCTGCACTGTTGAATTTTGTTCATCCACTATGGCTTTCGACTTTACATTCTCTGATTGTTTAATTGTTTTCTCGGCATAGACATTTGTTTTATGATATTGTACTTGCTGATGTTTGTTAGTTTAGTTGTGCACTTGCCCGGCCATTTAAACTGCACTTGTACTTCTGGTTGGTCTGCATCTTGTGGTTGCCACTGTGTTGCATTGAGCTCGACATTTTCATCATTATGGTGGCTGACCATCTTATCTCTGTTTCACTGGAGTATTTTTGATTATCACTGAAGTGATCATTCTTTGTACTGTGTTTTTGATGTTGACCTTCATTTTTAAAACTCTGTTTTGTGTTGCATTGCATCACTGTGTCTTGATAGTCAAGTTGCACACTTGCTTGTTAACTACTGCTTCGACTTGTCACTTGATCTGTTTCATTTGAGTTGTAGCTTGAAGGCTTGGAGTCTTTGTGCTTCATGGACTTGGTTCGACATTTCAGTTTGATTCACTGTTGAGTTGTAATGTGTACTTGTGGTCTTCATTTGGGTTTGCTGTTATGTTGCATTTTGTCTGCACTTGCATTTGTTTGCTGTCATGTTTGCATTGTCGTATTGTATACTTGGGCTTCACTGAATTTGTTATTGCATTCATGTTGTTGTCACTGCATACATTTTTACTTGCCTTGTTCATCCAATTCATTGAGATGTTTCACTCAGGTCTGCATTATCATCACTGCAAAATTTTGCTCTTTGATCTGGTCACTCTGGTTGTCATGCACTATGATATTTTGTAGCCTGGACTGGTGCACATTGTTTGCTGTGACACTTGTTCTAGTTTGAGCTTTTGTTGTTGCGGTATTCATTTGTGTTGTTGTCTGGACATTTTGATGTTCTGTAGTAGTCATTTCATTTTGATTTTTGAAATTTCACTTGAGTTGAATCCAGTTTCAAAACTCGGGTTTGACCTTGTGCTCGTGTTGTGATTTTAAATATATTGCACGTGAGTTGAACCCGGCTTTTCATTTGGGTTTGACCTGTGCTCACCTGTCCCTGTAGAGAATACAAGTGTATATCGTGTGCACGGCCTTGTGGCATGTACAATGATACATTGTGCATGTCACATTGTTCGTGTATGATGAATTCAAATGTAAATGATGACGAACAACCCAAATAACTGAGGCAAATAATATTTTCAAAAATCATATTTCATTTTATATTGCAAAAATATTTCTTTTTCAACTTTACTGCGTTAGTGAATATTTTTGCAGACTGCTCAGATGCTGGATTCTAACTGGAATGAAGTTGAAGATAAAATACGAGTGTGAGTGATATGTAGTGAGGCATTTATGTAAATTGTATTGTGATGTAATTAGAATCAAAATTGTATATGTATAGTGAGAGCTTGAATTTGTACTATTCAAGATTGTAATAAATATTTGTTTGAATAAAATATCTATTTGAATTCAAATTCTGTGTAATTATATTATACAACAAATATTTATTTAATCTATGAAAAATAAAATAGTACATTAACAAATACATTTAAATGAATATATATATATATATATGTTTATTATCATCAAACAAAAATCATATAAACGCATATTCAACATTACTAAATTGTTTAAATGAGCAGGGGGAGTTCACTGAAAACTTGCAAGCTTTGGAGATTAAAGCTATAGAATATTTTACAGAAACTTATAATGGAGATTATATATAGCAAATACCTCATATTAACTGCAGAAGAAAAGTCTCCAAAGAAGGTGCGTGTATGCTGACAGATGACATTTTGGAAAGGGAGTTGAAAAGTGCCATTTTCTCTATTCACGACGAGTCCAGTCCTGGTCCTGATGGTATGAGTGCACTCTTTTTCAAAATGCACTAGAAATACCTAAAAGAAAGCATGCTCAAAGGTTATCAGGAGGCTTTAAACATACGTGAATCTATTCAGGAAATTAATCATACTTTTATCACCTTGATTCCCAAAGTAAAAATGCCAGAAAGGATTGAAGAATATAGACCTATTGCATGTTGTAATGTTACCAATAAAATACTTAGCAAAATGATCTGCATGAGGCTCAACAAATTATTAACACAGCTCATGTCACAAAGTCAAAGCGCTTTCATTAAGGGTAGATTCATATCTGAGAATTCAATAGTGGCTCATGGTTAATAAAAAAGGGGAAGATAGGGTGTGTTTGAAAATTGATCTCCACAAGGCATATGATAAGGTGAACAGACAATTCATTCTACACATGTTACGTGAAATGGGTGTTCCAGCTAAGCTACAGAAACTCTAACTCATTGCATATGCACACCTACATTCTCAGTGATAATAAATGGGGTCCCTAAAGGATATATTAAAACTAATAAAGGGATTAGACAAGGAGATCATCTATCCCCGTATCTTTTTGCTATAGCTATGGAATGATTTTTTCTACAAATGGAATTAGCTAGCTCTCAATCTTTAACCAGACCCATATATAAGCTGAATCCAGAAGTCAATCACCTCATTTATGCAGATGATTTACTAGTGCTGTTAAAATCAAATGCTATGCGTTTAAACACAACAAAGGAAATATTTAAGCAACTGGAATCTCTAGCAGGACTTAAAGTCAATGAATTTAAAACTAAGTGCTATATGAACAAGTATTGCAATAATAAAATAGAAATACTAGCACAACTTGGTGTAACCGAAGGAGAATCACCAGTGAAATATTTAGGGGTCCCATTGTCAAATAATAATGTTACAGATGCTGAATGTGGTAAGCTCGTAGATAATATCAGAGAAAATCTACAAGGGTGGAGGTAAAAATTATTATCATTTGCAGGGAGAGTGGAATTAGTCCATACTGTTATCGCGTCAAAGGTTGGGTTCTGATTGCAAACTTTCCAAATAGCAGACTGTTCACTTGTTAAAATCAATTCAGTCTGTGTCAATTTCATATGGAAAGGAGGTATCCATAAAGTGAGCTATAATGAATTATGTAGACCTAAAAGTGAAGGAGGTGTAGGATTAAAAATTTGTTTGAGCTTAAAAGGATCTATAGGCTCAAACTAGCTTAGAAAATACTTAACTCTGATAATTTATGGGCTAAATGGATGAGGGCTAGATACTTAAAAGAAAATTTATGGACTGTAAAATCAGATAATAATGCCTCGGTCATTTGGAAAAATATTCTCAAGCAAAGGGAGATATTAAACGAGTAAGTTGAAAGACAAATAGAAAATGGTCAAGACACATATCTTTGGAAGGACCCTTGAATTAAAAACAAAAGCCTTTTAGATAGAATGGGATGGGAAAGCTTTTCAGCAAATAATACCCCAAAAATTCAAGTTGCTAGCATAATTCACAACCAAAGATGGGAACCAGAAAAACAGTTAATAACCAGAAGCCTGAAGCAAGAAATTGAGGAAATCCCACTATATATAAATAGAGAAAAAGATGTATGGTCATGGAAAAACAAGAATAATTGGCAATTCAAAATGAAGGAAGTCTGGGAAGACAATCGATAGCACTATTCAACTATTCAATGGCACAAGGTGATTTGGAGCAAATCTAATTGCCCCAAAATGGCTCATACTACATATAAAGCAATCAAAGGCAGATTAACTTAAAAAGATGGACTCAAAAGTTGGGGGATAATAGATGAAGACACATGCCATTTATGCAGATGGGAAATTGAAACACATAGACACTTATTTTTCGACAGCAAATATAGTAAACGAGTCTGGGCTGCTCAGAAGCTTAAAAACATGCAAATAGAAGCAATGTTGAGTTTAGAAGATGAAATTAAATACCTGAGTGAACGGACGGACCTCACGAACCTTATGAAGGAAGTCGGGAAAATTGTGTTGACAACGATTATTTGGCATCTCTGGAAAGAACGAAATGGACTAGCTTTCACCAGAAACAAAGAAAAGACATGAGTTAGAGCTATTGAAAAATATTGCAAGAGAAGTTAAGATTACTATAGAAAGAATCGGGAGAATTTACCAGTTTGGAGGCAAAAGAGAAACAGCTACGGGAGAACTGGAAATGGAAGGTTGCAAGGCCGGGAAATCGAGCAGACACCGAGGAGCCGCCATAGAGATCGAAGCTGAAGAACCCTAAATTAAATTAGGAAATTATATGTTAAGATATGTTAGTTGTCGAACTATCAGTTGAACTATATCAAATATATCCTTGTATATTTGCGGATGTAACTGCTTTTGGGCCACATATCCCAATATAATATCAGTAACCAAGTTTTAAAATATATATATTATATATATACACACATGTATACAACTATGTATGTATGTATGTATGTATGTATGTATATGTGTAGTGTGTGTGTAATACATAAATTATACATTTACAAAATACAATCATATGCTTATATAAATATGTGGAAATAATAATTATAATAATTTATATAAAATATTTAAGATGTATTTGTACAAATATTCATTTACATGAAATAAAAAAAATCATCTAATAATCAATATAAAATACTTTTCAAATATATTTTTTAATTGTTTCTACAAATTCAAAAACTAAACTAAAAAAATTAATTAATAAATAATTATAAATATATAAACACATGTGCATACATACACACACACATATACACATAAAATTTATAAAATTGATGCTCACTGACTTGGAGCTCATGACACAAAAAAATGAAAAAAAAATTGTATTTTTAAATAATTTTTAAATAAATAATTATAAAATAATTTAAAAACTAATTTAAATTAATTATTAAAATTATTTTTGAAATCTAAAAACAAAGTAATATTATTAAATTAATTTTTAATTAATTTTTAATTAATTTTTAATTATACTAATATATATAATCAATTTCTAGTTAAATAAATAGTTATATTAATATTTAAATATACAATAAATGTGGATATATATATTAAACTAAATTGAATATTGCTTTCGAATTATTTGTATCAAATTTATTAAAAAAATTTACTTTTGCATGTGTCTGTTTATATGCACATGTGTTTATATATTTATAGTTATTTATTAATTAAAAAATTAAATTTTGTTCTCAAGTTTGCATATACATGTACATATACATACATATATATATATATATGTATGTATGTATGTATGTATCCTGATTTCCAATGGATATATCACAATGAATATAACATAGATTGGAAGTTCCACAAGCATGTTTTATAGAAAAATATTTAGGTTCCATTCCAGGTGACTACATAGTATTTCTCCATAAAGATAAATAATGGATTGGTGGAGATGATTATGTGGGCTTACATCAGTCCATTTAAGGTAATAAATCATTGATTGCCTTACTTCCCCCCGCTATAAATATATAATGTAAATATACAAGGACAATAAAGTTTGAGAACTTTCCACCTGCTTTAAGGTAACAAGATCATGGGTTATGAATAACTATTCAAAACCAAAGAGGTCAGGTGAGTAATGTGGAAAGGTATAAAGCACTTTTATAGAAAAGACTACTCTTAAAAGGAAAACATATATGTTTTAAAGAGACTTTTTCTTTTGGTTTTTACTAAAAGACTCTTTAGAATCATTTTGTAGCTTGTAACAAGTTATAATTTTGAGCAATGTCAAAAGAATACTAAAGTAATGTTTCTCAATGCAGACATTGATGAAACAACATAAGAAACTCACTTATGGGTTATTTTTTTGTATCAGAAATTCAAATACACCATTATTATTCATGGGGTGATATTTGGATTATCATAAAAGAACTAGTTAGATAAGTGCTCAAAAAAGGTTTAGTATGCAAACTATGAATTAGTTGATCTAATGATTAGATTATATGCTTAATTCTAATAGAAAATAAAATAGTACAACGATTATTCATCGAATGACTATTCAATTTTCATTAAATAGAATGAGGAGCAGGAAAACTATATGAAAAAATGGTGGTTAAATTAGTGTTTCGTCGAGATTTAAATCACGATGTCATTTTCTTGTTCCTGAATGGACCCTTTGAATTCTTTTAGGTTCATGTTCTACTCCGGGGAAAGATTCATCTGAATTCTAGTTGTGCATATAGGACAAATGATCTCACTACCACTTCTTTTTGCTATGAGTTTTTTTTCAATTCGTTGTATCTTTACCAAATAACCAATTTCCTGACGCTGGAGTTGATCCTAAAGAGATCCCCTTCCTTATGAATTTACCTTGAATCAGGATCTTTTGTCTCAACTTTTTCTCGGCTTTGCCGAGGGAGAAACCCCTTTTTCACCTTGAATTGGTCAAAATACGTGGATTTTATGAGTTTTCGTGGAGGATTAGATCCAATAACAGGAGGTCTATGGTTGAGCGCTACTGCTCTTCATCATTTAAAAAAAATTGCAATTCTTTGCTTGATTGCGAAAATCTTATGCATAATTCTACAGAGTGATTTGTCTATCAGCTTTTCCACTATCACACCCAAAAAACCAAACTCTGCCTTATGTAAAGTTGCAAGAGTACGATTAACCTCTGGATTTGAAATCACTGCTTATATACCTGGTATTGGCTACAATTTACAAGAACATTCTGTATTATTAATAAGAGGAGGAAGGATTAAGGATTTACCCGATTCAAAGCAATTTATATAAAGGACTTTCTTTGACAGAATATATAATTTCCTACTACGGAGCTTGAAAAGGTGTCGTGGATACTACTGTACGAACATCAGATGTTGGATACCTCACATGTAGACTTGTTGAAGTAGTTCAACACATTATTGTATGTAGAATAGATTGTAGTACTATCCGAGGTATTTTCGTGAGTCTTCGAAATGGGGTAATAGAAAAAAAAATTGCAAAAACTATTCATAATATCATTATAGTATGATGATGGTCGGCCGAATATGCCCACATCGTCTAGTGGTTCAGGGCATCTCTCTTTCAAGGAGGAAGCGGGGATTCGAGTTCCCATGAGGGTAGGGTACTACAAAAGGAGTGTGGTTCGCTCAACAAATTCCTACCTCTATATCTATCTGTGAGATGTTTGGATTTCTAAAAACTCCATAGACATGCATAAGAGAAATGCTTTCCCTACTCAGACCAAGACATAATTTTTACCAATAGTTTTTTATGGTCTTTTTGTTCAAATAACAATTGAGTTGAAGCAGGGTCAGGAACAACAAATCTCTTTATGATAAACAGATCCATTTTGCAAGTTTGTTATTTCGGGTTTGAAATAGTGTAATGTAAAATGAAGTGCTTCGAATCATTGCTATTTGACTCGGACCTGTTCTGAAAAAGTCGAGGTATTTCGAATTGTTTGTTGACACGGAAAAAGTAAGGGAAAATATCTGAAATGATTTCAATATTAGACATTGGACATATAACAGTTCCAAACTGAATCTCTTTTAGAAAGAAGATCTTTTGTCTCATGGTAGTCTGCTCGAGTCCCCTTACAAAACTTTCGTTATTGGGTTAGCCATACACTTTGCATGTTTCTAGCGATTCACATGGTATCATCAAATGATACAAGTCTTGGATAAGAATCTACAATGCACTAGAACGCTCATGTTGACGATCCTTTACTCTGACAGCATCTAGGGTTCCTCGAAAATGTTATATCTTACACCGGGTAAATCCTTAACCCTTCCTCCTTTTACTAGTACTAAAGAATGTTCTTATAAATTGATTATAGCACAGGAAAGCCGAAGTATATACTTTATTCGATACAAATCCTGTTTTTTAAGGATCCACAATAATAATGAGAAAGATTTCTACATATTCGATCAAATATATCGAGAATATCATAATCTAATAAATCGGCCTAGATTGGCTTACTAATAGGATGGCTGGAAATTTTTTATTTATCGAAACGTCAGACTTCTAAATTCTCAGAAGGTCCTCCAGGAATTCCTTTTAGAGCCTGTAACGGCCGGGGATTTTAGACTCTCGAAAATCAACATTTATACGTTCACTATATAAACTGTCGAATATTCAAGTGCCGTAAATACCAGGTGATTAGGGTAAAAGAAGAGGAGATAGAAGAAGAAGAAGAAGAAGAAGAAAACAACATCAGAATCTCACAATCGCAGCGGAACAAAATACAATATATAATAACAGCTTTTAAATACAAAGGAACCTAGACTGTTATATATACATACCGTTATCAAAGTACAACAATCATCCATTTATTTGGACAGCTTATTATTTGTCCTTACACAGCGGAAATACAAACCTACGGAAATACGCCTCATCATCCAGCTCGTCTCCTGAGCTCCATAGCATCCTATCATGTATCTGTAATGCTCGGTCTGACCCGAGTATCATAATAAAACAACATCCGAGTCGGTATGGAAAACCAGCGTGAGAAAACACACTCAATTGGATTATTAATATTTCAAAAATCCTTTAAAAACAAAGGTATCTCGTAAGACCACACCACGAATAAAAATGTCGGGTTTTTACCTTACGATAACCAAAACATTTTTATCAAATTCGTCTGATATTATAATAGTATCTATAAAAAGTAAAATAGAATCTAGCTGAAATGCTTACATCTCACGTTCCAGCATAGTTGGCCACAATCAAAACCGTACGGGCGCTTATTGGAGATTGGATTCCATACAATGGCAGGGCTACTGGGGTACTGCCCGTCACAGTACCTGGTCTAGATCAGAGTACCGAGGACCACTCTTTATCCCCTACAACACAAGACCGACCTACCCCTAACCTGGATAGACCAAATAAGATCACCCTACGGTTGGAGCGACCAATTGCAATGCTACCGAAATAAAAGAGACCTCTAGACAGGGGAAATCTTACCCTAATTGGGTGCTACCCACTTAGCCTTGTTGCACCTCCCATGTTTTAGTCATTCCCGGTTGATGAGGCTTGAGACAATACGTTGCCTTTTAAGAATGAGTCTCACTTAGAATGCTGATCGTCCTCCTCACGATGTTCTAATAGCATTCGTCCATACAAGTTGCCCTGGGTCTGGACAAACCGAAACACCATCTTTATCATCTTCACGGTTTTCATTCGCTACGTTCAAACCGGATCGAAGTGGTTTTCAGATAATTAAATCCGATCTCGGTCTCTTTGAAATGATCAGCGCATTTGGCCAATATTGATAGTTGGTTATCTACTATCAAATAACATTCACAAGCAACCATTATGCCTTAAATAATTTTTTTTAAATTATTTATCTCAAAATATCTACCCAAGATATTATTCTCATATTTCAGCATTTGAAAAATAGTTTCAAATTCCTTTTGTTCTTACGGAACAATTTAAATCTTTGCCCATGCTTAGAATATTCTTCCCACTTCATTTAATATTCAACACTTGGAAAATATTCATTTATTTCCTTATTTTCTCTTCTCAAAAATCATTTACACTTTTTTTCCAAATCCCCACTCGTTTACACAAATTCTATAAATTCAAGAATTTCGTAATTTATTTCCTTTAATATTTCCAAAGACATTTATTCTTGCTTATAATTCCAGTTTCACTTCTATTTCCTTGTGAATTTATTTCCACCCTCCGTATTTTACACTTATACTTAAGAAATTTATTTAAAATTTACATAATACCATTATAACATTTTCCCTAAAATCTTATTCGATTTTAATTAACTTCGCTTCCCATCTCGAGCGAATTCATTATTGAATTTCAAACACTTAATATATACATATATAACAAGAAAAAATGGTTTTATTTTCAAGTAGTTTTTAGATAAAATTAAAATATCAATATCTCAAAAGTATGAAAGTTCATATCCAGTTGCTAATTAATTTACAAAGTTGGTTTATAAAAATTAGAGTTTATTTCGATAAAAGTCTATTTATGGAAAATCCAATATTCCCCATTTCTTTTACAAAATCCTTTGGATTCGTATCACATCGATCCTATCCAAATTTATCACCATTCTCATATTCGAAAAATATTCCATTATAACATTTTAGCCTTTAATAAAATTCTGTTTTATTTCAAATCCATTTATCGGTTCCAATATCTCATCCAGCCCTTACTAGATATTTTAATTCCAAGTCTTTACTTAACAATTTACAAATGGTTAAGTAATACCAAGTTAGCCTATATATTTCTTTATTCTTCTTAATTCCCTTTTTAGTAAATCAAATTCTCAATAATTTCTTTCAAAATTTCCCTTTTAAATTCCTTCACTTAATTTAAAAATATCCAAATTCAATTCACAGGCTGTTTGACAGTTAATAATTTAATTCATATATAATCCATATCAATTTATCTATCACATCATATATCACATATATATGAACAATAAATATTCTTGAGGAATCATGTTGGATTCCTCCAACCTGTTTTCCTGCACCCACAGATGTTAGTCAACAAATAAAAATACCAATCCCACTTCGAGGGGGATATCGTGGTATATAGGGTCATCCACAATTATGCGGGACGCATAGGGTCTCATCCTCTATATAATGCGAGAATATCAATCACTCCAATATATATATATATATATATATATATATATATATATATATATATATATATATATATATATATATAACCATCCAATAGTTAATTATTTAATTTATCCAAGCATATCCAATAATTTAATTTTAATCATTTAAATTAAAACTTTGGAATCCAAATGAGTGAGTAAATCTCACCTTTCTTTTTGTTTGCAATCCACTTCAATCTCGAGTTGGTTTCACGATTTTTCGACCTTGTATAAACATTGGATAATTTTATTAATATTCAAATAAATCGGCCAATCAATTACCGTTTAATAGAGTTAATTTAATCCAACAATTTAATTAACTAGTGATTTAGTTCTAAACTAATAATTTTTCCTTTAAAATTCTTTTAGTAACTAAAATAAATTAAAAAGTTAATTGACCAAATTTATCACCAAATCCATTATTTAAAATAAACTACCAAATTAAAATAGGTATATGTATATTTGTTTTTCCTTTGAAACTACCTATATATTTACTTATAAAAATAATCTATGTAGATTAAAAATCTAATTTTTATGTAAACTTTCAAACATTTTAAAATTCCTATTTTCAAACTTTATCTACATATAATAATTTTCTAATTTACTGTTATTATACTTGCAACTCTGCTCTTAAATTAAAATCTATTCAAATTAACAGTTTTTTATATCTCCTGTTCATATTTGATAAAGGAAATAATAATCACACATTTAATTAAAAGTTTTAAACCCACGCAACATTAAATTAAGATGTTTTAAAAAAAAATTACCTTACTGTATAATATTAATCTATTTGTAATATTTTTTTCTTTTTTCTTTTTTATATATATAAATTCGAATAAAAATAAAAGAGAAGCCATACCCCCAAAATCGAGAACGGCAGAAGCCAATCTCATTGGACTCGAACTCGAGTTTGAAACCCTAGCCTCACCGATCCACCACGACCTCGGTCTTCCAACAACCCAAAGCCGCCGCCGCCGCCTCAAGAGTTCCACCCGCCTTCGCTTAGCTGTCGCAAATTCGAGCGCCTCCGACGTCGTCTCCACACACTGACTTCCCTCCCAGTATCGCACGCACACAATCAGCTAGCTCCCCTTGAATCGATCGTCACCGATGTGATTCGTTCGAACAGAATGGCACACTTCATGATCTGCTTCGAACCCACATCGATTGATAACTGGTTCGAACGAATCTTCGTTCATATATATATATATATATATATATATATATATATATAATGAAGAAGGGAGGAAGACAATAAAAAGAAATGAGATATCTCGGTTTGAACTAGCACTACGCGATTTATAACAGAGACCGCCATTTTTTTTCTCTGGAGTTTTGATTTGAAAAGGAAAGGGTGACAATATGCGATTTAATGAAGGGAGTTGTCGGCTTGGACGCGATGGATGCGTGTTTGACCAGGTGCATGGTGACTTGAAAAGAAAATAAAGCTGATGTGAAGTATTTTTGATTAGTCAACAATGTATATTATATTTAAATTTTAAATCTAAATCGTTTTGAATTCGTAACTTAAAATCTCGATCTCCTATCGAGGCGTGCCGCTAGTCGTTTATAATGTTATAGCCCTATTCCGAACGCAATAGAAAAGGTTTCGAGTCCTAATTCGATCGTATGAAGAAGATAGCTTTTCTGGGCCAAGTTATTGTATTAAATTTTCGATATAAACTTCAACGCGTTTATATATCGTACGATCACACGATGACTCCAAACGTTGCAAAATTTGAAAGGCGATAATAATATCATATTACGGATCCAATGGAACTGGTTTCGTCGAATACCGAGACTATGCATCGGAAGGCTGTTTTTAAACGTCAACTTAAATGATATATTTTGAAATTGAACAAACCCCTGTTAAATTTAGTTAAAAAGTTGCATTGTTTTCGGTATTATTAATATAAATTTTACAAGCCTTTAAATTATTTTTATCAAACTTAAAACTCAAGATTCAATAATTTACCCAAATTACAATTATTAAATTCAATGGTTGAATTATCCAATAAATCGTTATATGTTGTAATATACATTAATAATAGTGATGAATATGCTAAATAAGAAAGGGCATTATTGTAATCTGCACTGGAGCTTGATTGTGTTGTAATATCTATCTCTCAATTCAATAAAATTGTTCTCTCTCTAATGGTCTTCATTCTCTTTATTCTGTAACACGTTATCGGCACGAAGGAATGCGAATTAATTATTGACCTCAACCTATTCACCTTCAAACTTTTCAACTTCTCAGCAAGTAATTAAATATTAATTACTCTAATTGTTTCTCTTCTGACCATTCCAAATCTAAGTCTATTTATATTCAAAATCCTATTATATATATTAGTGCAGACGAGTCTTTTATAATATATCTACATACATTCTATTTCATATTTCCTTTAAAACAGCAGGTAAAGGAATTGTTCTTGCATTTCTTTATAAACTCGTTACTTTTCCTCTCTCCAAAAAGGTAATTGTCAATATCATATATATTTTTTGATAAAGCTATCAAGTCAGCACATGCTAGTTTGGGGTTCGTTTCTATATTTTTCATGCCTTTTCTTGTATCACTCTTATTTTATTCTTTGGCTTCTAAATTCAATATTTTTTTCCCTTTGCGGGTCTATTGCCAAATAAAATTCAAAAGTTTGGAATGGAATATACGCAAAAGCTGACTTTCCTTTCTTATTTGATAAATACATGAAAGTTACAAAATCCAAATGTTTGGTTTTGTTGATACAATTTTTTTTGGTATAGTTGTTTGACACCATGAATGAAGACTTTCCATTTTTTTTCTTCTTTTTAGCTGGAAACAAACGTATAGTGAATACTGTTGTGGCGAATATTTTCACCTTATGCAATTTACTTTATGAACAGTTCACAAAATGACAAATATCGCCAAGCTTGAATTTAAAGCTTTAGATATATCTGGAGACAACTACTTATCATGGATACTAGATGCTGAGATTCATTTGCAATCTCAGTGCTTAGAAAATGCCATTAAAAATGGAAATACTATGTCCCAGCAGGACAAGGTAAAGGCTCTAATATTTTTAATACGTCATATCCATGACGATCTAAAAACAGAATATTTGACTGAAAAAGAGTCTCTCCACTTATGGAACTCCCTGAAGGTGCATTATGACCACCACAAGACGGTCATACTTCCAAACACTAGGCAAGAGTGGTTGAACCTGAGGTTTCAGGACTTTAAGTCCGTAAGAGAATATAATTCTGCAATGTTTAGAATCACTCCTAAACTGAAATTATTTGGAGAAAAGGTGGATGACGCACAAATGCTTGAAAAGACTTTCTCAACATTTCATGCCTCGAATATACTCCTGCAGCAGCAATATCGAGAGCGTCATTTTACAAAATATTCCGAACTCATAGAATGCTTACTAATTGCTGAACAAAATAATGAATTGCTTATAAAAAACCATTTCTCAAGACCAACTGGTTCAACTGCATTACCTGAAGTTAATGCTAATTTTGCCCACTCTAGAAGAGGTAGGGGTCGAGGTCGAGGTAGAGGACATGGTCGTGGACGTGGATATAACTCTAGCAGAGGTGGTTATGGTGGTTTTAAAGGTAACAAAACCACCAACTTTAAAAAGCAACAAAAGAAAATTGAGCCTATAAAGAACAATGATTCAGCTTCAGAAAATAAAAGGCATTATGAGAAAGTTTGTTATAGATGTGGACGATCTGGTCACTGGTCACGTACATGTAGATCATCAAAGAAAACAGTTGAAGAATATCATCGCTCGAAGAATATTGAGGCAAATAATGCCGAAAAGTTACCTGAAAACACTAACCTGAAGTTAGATGATTTCTTCGAAGATGACAATGGAAATTTCATTAATGATGAAAATCTAAGTGCAATGATCAATGATATGACCGAGTTGATCAATTAGAAATGTCTTGAAGTTTGTTATGTGACTTTCATTTTATTTCATTAGCTTGCATCAATAAATCGGTTTGAAGTTTGTGTTCGCTTAATTGTATTTCCCTTTGCAGTACTAGTAATGTGTAATGTGGATGTTGTTTTTAATCAATAGCCTATTTTAATTGTTTACATTACATTTATTTATGCATACAAATTTTTAATGATTGACTAATCATTGTCTTTAATTCTTAAGGTATGGAACGCCATTTGGGTGATGATATATGCTTACTAGATAGTGCAACTACTCATACAATTTTGAAAAACCAGAAGTTTTTCTCTGAACTATCTGAAAATTTCTCAGCTAAAGTCTCCACTATAGCTGGATCTGCTAATATAATTGACGGGTCCGGAAGAGCCCATATAATATTACCAAATGGTACGCATATCTTTATTCAGAATGCATTATACTCAAGCAACTCTAAAAGAAATTTGTTGAGTTTCAAAGATATAAGAATGAATGGATACCATATTGAAACTATAAATAAAAACAACAAAGAATATCTTTGTGTTATTTCTAGAATTAAAAGCCAGAAGCTTATCCTAGAAAAATTTGGTACAATTTCAACTGGTTTATATTTTACAAAAATTCGCATGGTTGAATCTCACTCTATAAACATGAGGCAGAAGCTCACATATACAAAGAGATTGATTCTTTGGCATGATCGCTTGGGTCATCCTGGATCAACTATGATGCGTAAAATTGCCAAAAACTCAAACGTACATGATTTATCAAACCAATTGAATTTACCAAGTGATTACTTATGTGCCCCATGTGCACAAGGAAAATTAATCACTCGACCTTCATATAGTAAAATCACTTCTGAATCTCCAACATTTTTACAAAGAATTCAAGGTGATATATGTGTCCCAATCCACCCTGAATGTGGACCATTCAAATATTTTATGGTATTGATTGATGCACCAACTCGTTGGTCACATGTCTGTTTACTTTCTACAAGAAATTTGGCATTTGCCAAGCTACTTGCTCAAATAATAAAATTGAGAGCACACTTCCTTGATCATCAAATTAAATCGATTCGACTAGATAATGCTGGAGAATTTACTTCTCAAGTATTTGATGATTATTGTTTATCATTGGAGATTGAAATTGAACATCCAGTAGCTCTCATACTCAAAATGGTCTAGCAGAATCATTAATTAAGCGCTTGCAACTTAGTGCAAGACCATTGCTTATGCAATCAAAACTACCTGTTTTAGCTTGTGGGCATGCAATTTTGCATGCATCGAAATTGGTTAAAATTAGACCAACAGTTTATCATCAGCTTTCACCATCACAGCTCTTAACTGGATTTCAACCAAATATTTCACATTTATGAAAATTTGGTTGTGCTGTGCATATACCTATTAATCCCCCACTTCGTACTAAAATGGGTCCTCAACGACGGTTGGGAATTTATGTGGGATTTGATTCCCCATCGATAATTCGTTACCTTGAACCTCTTACAGGTGATGTCTTCACTGCAAGATTTTTAGACTGTAAATTTGATGAGACAATCTTCCCGCCGTTGGGGGGAGAAAAGACCGTTCCAGTAGAACGGCGTGAAATATCATAGAATAATCCATCTATGTCTTATTTGGATCCACGTACTAAACAATGCCAATATGAGGTACAAAGAATTTTGCATATTCAAAATATTGCAAATCAACTGCCGGATGCATTTAGTGACACTGCAAAAATAACTAAATCTCACATTCCAGCAGCAAATGCACCAGCAAAAATTGATGTCCTTGAAGGATCAAAAGTAAATATAGCAGCAAATGAATCTAAAGCAAGACAAAAACGTGGAAGGCCAATTGATTCAAAAGACTTGGCGCCTAGACAAAGAAAGTCTAATGAAAAATCATCAATTAAGGAACCTCTTGAAGAGGTTATAAATGATCAAAAAGATCACTCAAATGAAAATCCCAATTCTCCTAGAAGCGCGGAATGAAATATTATCCCAGAAGAGATAAAAGAAGATTCCAACGATAAAATGGTACCTAATAATAATGAGATCTCAATATTTTATACGAACTACGGAGAAATATGGGATCGAAGTAAAATAATAATTGATGATGTATTCTCATTCGCAGTAGCTACTAAAATAATTGAAAGTCATGATCATAATGAGAATAATGAGAATGATGATAATGAACCAAATAGCATAAATGAATGTCGAAATAGACACGATTGGCCAAAATGGAAAGATGCTATCCAAGTGGAACTAGATTCACTTCAAAAACATGGTGTATTTTGACCAATAGAGAAAACACCAGAAAATGTTAAACCAGTAGGTTATAAATGGGTATTCGTTAGAAAACGAAATGATAAAAATGAAGTCGTGAGGTACAAGGCACGACTTGTCGCACAAGGTTTCCTGCAGAGACCAGGTTTTGACTTTAAGGAAACTTACTCCCCTGTTATGGATGTCATAACATTCTGATATTTGATAAGCCTCGTAGTTTCTGAAAAACTCGATATAAGATTAACGGATGTTGTGACAGCTTATCTTTACGGTGAATTAGATACCAACATTTACATGAAAATTCCAGATGGATATAAATTGCCTGAAGCAAAATCAAAGTCCATGTACTCATTAAGACTAAGACGATCACTATATGGATTGAAACAATCTGGAAGGATGTGGTATAACCGTCTTAGTAAATATTTGGTAAAAGAAGGATACGAAAACAATCTCGTTTGTCCATGTGTCTTTATAAAGAAATCGGTAAAGGGATTTGCTGCCTTAGCAGTTTATGTTGTTGACATAAATTTGATTGGGACTCCGGAAGAGATTGATGAAACAATAAATTATTTAAAGAAGGAATTTGAAATTAAAGATCTTGGCAAAACTAAGCACTGTCTCGGTCTACAGATTGAGCATAGTACTAATGGCATATTAATCCATCAATCAAACTACATTGAAAAAATTCTAAAGCGTTTTCAAATGGATAAAGCATATCCACTTAGTACGCCAATGGTTGTTAGATCTTTAGATATTAAAAAGGACCCTTACCGTCCAAAAGAAGAAGATGAGAATGTGCTTGGCCCCGAAGTGCCATATCTTAGTGCCATTGGTGCATTATTATATTTGGCCCAATGCACAAGACCAGATATTGCATTTTCAGTAAATCTTCTAGCAAGATACAGTTCAGAGCCAACAAAAAGACACTGGAATGGTATAAAACATATCAGGAGATATCTTCGCGGAACGACAAATTTGGATTTATTTTACTATAACACAGACAATAATCCAAATCTAGTTGGCTATGCTGATACAGGTTATCTTTCTGACCCACATAAAGCAAGATCACAAACTTGATATGTATTTAGCAACAGCAATGCAGCAATTTCATGGCGATCTACAAAACAAACATTGGTAGCAACATCATCCAATCACTCTGAAATACTAGCACTACATGAAGCAAGTAAAGAATGTATTTGGTTAAGATCGCTGATTGAGCATATTCGAAAAAGCTTCCAACTTCCATCAGTAACGGAAAGGTCAACCATTATTTATGAAGACAATGCTGCTTGTGTAGCTCAAATTCAAGCGGGTTACATTAAGGGTGATAAGACGAAACACATTTCTCCTAAATTTTTCTTCACACATGAGCTACAAAAGAATAATAAGATAGAAGTAAAACAAATCCGATCCCAAGAAAATCCAACGGACTTATTCACAAAGGCGCTTCCAAAATCAACATTTCAGAAGATGGTGTACAAAATAGGTATGCGTCGGCTGCATCAACAAACTAATTGAATAATGCGTTATAATCCAGGGGGAGCGTATGAAATACGCTATAATGTACTCTTTTTCCTTCACTAATATTTTTTCCCACTGGGTTTTTATTAGTAAGGTTTTAATGAGGCATTATCTTGATGCAGAAGTATCAACCCTCGTAGTAACATTATAAAATATATGTTACTTAAAGATGAAATCATGTTGTACTCTTTTCCTTGTTTATGATTTTTTCCCACTGGGTTTTTCATAACAAGGTTTTTAATGAGGCAATTACTCTTATCATCTTTACATATGCATATTCAAGGGGCAGTGTTGTAATATACATTAATAACAGGGATGAATATGCTAAATAAGAAAGGGCATTATTGTAGACTGCACTGCATAATTAGTCTATAAATATGGAGCTTGATTGATTGTAATATTTATCTCTCAATTCAATAAAATTGCTCTCTCTCTAATGGTCTTCATTCTCTTTATTCTGTAACATTATATTCAAATTCTACATCTTTTTATTAAATAAAGCCAAGTTTTCCATATTCAAAACCAATTTATAATTCAATTTCAATATTTAAAACCATTTAAATATTCCAAATTGAATGTTGAATAAATCCAGGTCATTACAAAGCCTGTTGAATAACTTTTATAGATTCCTTCATTTCACCGATTCGTACTAAATAACGAGCTAGGGAATCTACTTCTTTTTTCCATTGGACTTCCCAATCAAATTTATTATAACACTCACAACTATCAACTTTATGAAGATCTCATTGGATTCCAAAAGCCCGTAACATTGGTCCTATAACCAATCGTATAGGAGATTTTGGTTTATTATTAAGAATTTTAAGATTTTATTGCATAACGGGTAGTTTAGAATTCGGGATTTATTCGAAATAGTTCTTCTTCTATAGAACCATTTTTTCGTGGTCCTAATTCGATACTAAGCAAGTCTGAACTAATTGAATACTTGTGTGAAAAATTCCACGAATTGACTTTCCGTTTTCATAAAGGATGTAATTGAAAATTCTAAGTTGGACATTATCTTTCTCCTGCAATAGATCTTCAGTGAAGAGTTTCGCTAAATTTATCCCATCGGCTATTTCATATGTGATTACATGCCGAACCAAAACAAAATACTTTTTTTTAATAGGTGTGATTCGTTGGACATAAATCCAATTTTTCAAAAAATTTGATTCCTTGGATTTTTTTTTTCGTTCCCGGCGGTATTAAAATGCCGCTAAAGAACTAAGAAAGCAATATATAAAACGATTTTAAAATGTATAAGTTGACCCGGTCTATGAATTTATTCCAACTATAAAAAATTCTTAAGATTTTCGGTGGAATGGGAATTGTAATTCTTTCCACTTCTCGAGGCATAATGACAGATTGAGAAGCTAGAGTAAAAAAATTGGAGGAGAAATTTTGTGTTATATATGGTGCGGCTTTAGCTGAATATTTTATGTATCGTGACTGTCATATCTTAATAATTTATGATGATCTCTCCAAACAAGCACAAGCTTATTGCCAAATGTCTCTTCTTTTAAGAAGACTGCCAGGTCGTGAAGCTTATCCAGAAGATGTTTTTAATTTGCATTCACATCTTTTGGAAAGAGCCGCTACATCAAGTTCCAGTTTAGGTGAAGGGAGTATATGTGATAGAGGCGTGGCACTCATTAACTCTTATATTGCGAAGCAACAAGAAAGGAGTCAATCTATTTCGAGGGTAATCCAATATCATATGGATAATTTAAACAGATGAGATATTCTGCAAATAATTTCTACATTTCTTATAGTAAACAAATAAAAACTTACTGTATATAAAATAGAAGAAAAAAAAGATTAAATAAAAAATAAGCATTTAGGTATGCGTAAAAATAGATTCTAATCCACGCTGTTTTTCAATCAAACAAGTAGGTTTTTAGTAATATTGAAAAATAAATAATATAAATTAAAGTGGAAATACTAGTATAGTAAGATTGAAAAATTAAGATAAGATTCTTATTGTCTCCAAATAGCTAATTAATAATTAATAAAAAAAATCATAGAATTTTTTATACTCGGATTGAATTTACATGTGTCTCACAATCCAAAATTTAGAGAAAGAATGACATTATGGGGTTGAGAAAATGACGCCAAAGATGTTCAAGAGATGAGTGAACTAAGGATAGCTACCAAAAAGACCTCAATCCGAAGGAAATTATGCGCAAGCTTTACAGAATTATTATGAAGCTACGCGATTAGAAATTGATCCATATGGTCGAAGTTATGTACTTTATAATATAGGCCTTATACACACAAGCAACGGGGACAAACAAAAAGTTTTAGAGGGGGGCCATTCATTGAGCAAATGGAGCTTCTTCTTCTATTATTCAATTAACTTTCACTTTTAATTTATATTATTTATTTTTCAATATTACTAAAAATTTACTTAAGGCTAGGGGTTATAGTCGACGTTAATTTATCATTCTTAACATCTCTAATTCAAAACCGAACATGAAAATTTTGTTTCATTCGGCTTCTTTATGGAAAATTGATATATTTCTAGAAATAAAAATTAGATCCATAACATCTATGTCAACTTTTCTTATTAAAGATACCCAAAGCCACTCGCTTTCTAGATGATCCCTCTAGAGAAGGGGGATTCTGAAATCAGGAAATAAATACGTTATAAGATACATTCTATCTCTTTTAGAGTATACCGCCACTCGGACTCGAACCGAGATGCTCTAGCACTGCTTCCTAAGAGCAGCGTGCCTACCAATTTCACTATAGCAGCTTACTTGAAATAATAATAGTCAATTCATGTTGAATCGTCTAGATGTAGATTCTAGAAACTCAACAAAATCTAGAGAAACTTCTTCAGATAAAATTATTTTCATAAGTCTAAAGAAAGAAAAATTATTTAATTTAGGAAACACCCATCTGGAAAAAAAAAATTAGTCCGGTTGCGAGGCCTAAATAATAGGTATGAATCATAGTTAGAATATTATTTTTCTTGCTTTTTCTATAATATTTCATGTTCCAGATATTAGAATAAATATCTGACGTGTTGGAATCATCTTAATAGAGATGACAAGGCCGTTCTCTGTATTATCAAAAGGATCAATTATAACAATTTTCATTTGCTGAAAGAAACAAACGTTGTCTTATACAGTGATATAATAACATCCTTGAGGCTAAAGAAATACAAAAGATTTCTCGTACATTTACAGTTTAGAGTCTAACGCATGCTAAGGCATACACGCATATCGATATTGCGCATATTAGTTGGCAAATATCTTATTGGCATTGAAAGTAGATCGTTGGTTAGTAACTTAAATGGTTATGAGATATCTTTAAGAAACAAAAAAGTTATATGCTCAGAAATAAAAGATCGGATTGAATGGAGATCATAGAGCATTACGATCCGAAAATTTTGAAGGCCAAAAGTACAAAAGAATCACTTTATGTGATAATATTTTTTTTAGATAAAGTTATATAAGAAAAGTTGTCATACAGACACTTCTAACCTCATGAACTATGAAACTAATGTTTATTTTCTGTTATGGAGCATCCAACAATGGAAAATAATTGCAAATTATCACAAAGTTGCAATGAATATTGAAAAATAAATTGAAAGACTATTAAAGTAATATTGCGATAATAAACAACATATTATTTTCCAATAAGGAGAGTGTAAAATAGATTGTGATTCATAGAGCACATTGTGACAAACTCCATCATGGTAAATCCACTTACCAAAAAGTTATCACCCAAGGTCTTTCATGATCGTCTTGCTAAAATAGGTAAAGATATTTTTGTTCTAAGGGAGCTTGCATTTGGCATGTGTCATTGCTTTGTGCTTCAAATATGGATATATTCAGTATTTTATTTTTTCTGATCAAAACAAAGTGATAAAGTTTTCTTCTTGCACTCCACTTAGTTGATATACTGAATTTTGATCTATTGAATTTTTGATCTTGCTAAAATATGACCAGTTGAAAATAGACATGTCCATACCGCATTCCATGCAATTTTCATGCTACGCGTCTATGATTGATTTATGTCATTTGATTGTATTGATATATGTGACCATTGATGGATTTAGTTATGACAAAGGTAACGAAAGCCGCTTTAATCCTTTGTCAACACAATTAATGGACGAGATTTCATTAGCTAAATGGAGGCGCTCTTCTGTCTTCGGCTAGGGTTTGTGTTGTGTTATATGTTTATTTGGTTTTGGATTGTTTTGTTCGGTTCCGAGTTTTAAGGGTCTTCCTCTGTTTACACTTTGTATCTTCTGGGCTTGGCCCATTTATCAATTTATCTTCTTTCAAAAAAAAAATTAATGGACGAGATTGTTTCAGAAACACCTATTTTATAAATAGCAAATTTGGAGCTTATAAGGTTATACGTATTTATAAGATTATTACATATGCGGTCCACAGAGAGATTGTTGGAATATTTAACATATAGACCGCACATCTATAATGAAATATCTTGTGTTATTTTGTTGTAAAACCTAATTAAATGATCAAATTTACAATAAAGGTAAAAGGCTTAAACATCTAATAATCATGGGATTAATATGTAGATACCGGAGCATTTTTAATTTGTTGAATGACCAATTTAAAAAATGCCAACATTATAAATAAAGGATTGTGATCTCCAAATTACACAAACTTTAGCAATTCTCTAACCCTTTTCTATGGAAAGCTAATATCATACCTGGGGTTTGTGGCAATTTGGAAGACCAAACCAAAATTTTCTTCTCCTCGATAACAAACCATGGATTCAAGTACGCTTCTGCTAATATTTTTTTTAACTTCCTTTAAATTCTTCTCAATTAAATCAATATGGATTACATATTTGAATTTAGGATTTCATAATTGACCATTGTTAAAGCACACTGCAATCCTAACAATAACGCGAGAATATAACATAGATCAGAAGTTCCAAACACATCTATAAAGTATCACCTTACATAAATAAACATAACCTGTGAATCTTTTTTTGAAAAACGTCCGTGGATCAACCAGTGATATTATTCAACTTGTACGCTAGCAGGAAATGGGAATGAAGCACAACAATGGTAGTATCCATTTTCATCATACTTAAATCTTTCTGAAAGATGCCCTTCTCGGATTATATACTCCCCCCAGTTCTCCGATCCATATTTTGAGAAGATGTTTCGTGCGTCGAAAGTATCAGGTTTCTTACGATTATAGCTCCTGAGATTGTTGTCGAAAGTATATTAATATCAGTATTAATAATTATAATCCATGAAAAATATCAGAAGACCTGCTAAGAATTGTATTAAGAACTACCTTTTCCCGTGTCCAGCATTTATAATTGTAGCATGAAGCTGCATTTAGAACCAACAAGAAAATTGCATGAAATATTACCAAGCATATTGGAAGAAAATATTGAAGGTAAAAAATGGACTAAAGAAAAAGATGCGTGTTGGAATTAAAATACGGTGGTTAAATGGGCATTAAAATGTAAGGTAGAACCTGAAAGACTATATTACATGCAATCGTATAAAAAGATTGGTTACTTGAATATCCTGAATAATAGTACCAAACAGCTTTAAAGTATTTGGGAAGGATAGAATGGCTTGTAGATTTCACTCACTTTCAGTGTTCGATGAGCGTCTTTTTCTAGGACAAGTCCTGCTTCAATATAAGCTTTAGTGATAACATCTAAGGTAGCAGGTCAAGGTAAAGCATTCAATCATTAGGTCACACCCAATATATGAAAACAATGTGTCTGGAAATAAGTCCAAATAGCCGTTCAAATATATAGGATACTGCAAGCATTTAACAATCGTCCCTCTGCACCAATTTCTTCAACTGGAGCATATATTACACGTGCTTTAGCTGGCGAACCTTGCATGCATTCCTAAATATGTTGTGCTCAACAATGGTGTATCGAAATTTTTGCAGAAGATTTAGATAGCAAAATAGAATCATTCGAGTACCGATGATAATAAAGAATGTAAAACGAGTTGAGCATGCTAATTTTCTTGGTTTTAGAAACCAAATATTAAAAGATTGGAAGCCATATATCAGTGGACTTATCTGTATGACTGAATATCACTTACTATAAGGTGATATAACAAATTAACAGGGAAACAACATACCAGTCCCCGAAGCCTGATAAAAACAGGTCGGTTGTCCAATGCCTCATGAACTTCAGAAGATATTTTCTAAAATAATAAACAACCAAATTATTATATCACAGACGTATAGCATATTCTACAAACTTCAAATTTATTATAAGATCTTCACCTGCAGTACTTCAGTAGCTGCCGTGATACGATCTTTGTTCCACAGTTTCAGCATAACAACAGTTAAGTGAAATGTTTTCGGCTTGATAAAGATAGATTTATCAATGCCTAGTTCTGTGAATAGTCAAAAAGAATGTAGGAATGTCATGTTTACCCAGATTTTTCAAATTTAAAGCACACTTGATGACATCACTATTTCTTTTTGGTTTACACTGTTGAATAGTATTAGTCAGACTTGACTAACTGCCAGAAATCATAATACCAGATATATGGGAGAAAAAATTACTTTTACTGCTGCATGAAAATATATGAAGGACAAAACGTTACGTACTAGCATTAGAATCAGCAACACTGCATGAGGTACTTTTTTCATTAGCACTATTATCTGACTTTCCTTCATTAAAATTACTGCACCCCAAAATAGCATTCTGAAAATTTTGAAGTTTATCCACAAGCTCAGGATGAATAGCCAACGGAAGAGATACAAAATGAGAGTAATCAAGACTTCGACTCTTTACTGCCTGAAAATATGTAAAATATGTTTTTTACAAAATTAACAAGCGTCGTGGAGTCAAAGAAGAAAATCAGCAAACAATGGGCAATACCAACAAAAGAAAAGAAATTTAGTTAATCCTATGATAACATAAAAGTGCATTTGAAAAGAAAGAGATATAATATATTTGCTATCTGCAGTGTTTGTTGCAAAAGAGTTGCTTCCTAAGCATAGTAGGCAACATTGAAAGAAGGAAGGCTTTTCTGTCATTAAAAGGCAAGGATGCTCTTGCGCAAAATTATTAAACTTCTGCTAATAGTCAAAACACACAAGTAGTTAATCAAATAAAAAAAGGTTATGATTATGTTTTAGGGTTAATTCTTGTAATCAGTAGAAGTGGTTATGTAGTTGTGTAGGAATGTTATTTTAGTTTTGGGCTCTCGATATTAATAGCATAGCATAACATGCCTACCAAATCATATGCAATCAGGAGTCAAACAAACATAGCCTAAATTGTTGAGTTTTAAGATTCAATTATTGCATCGCTACGCCATTTTTAACCTCAGTGAAAGCTCTACTACTAAGCTATGTAACAAGGGGAAAAAAACTTTACTCCAAGTTCCCTGAAACAAAGCAAGCTATGTTCCATGAAAAATCAACCAACCTCTTCAAGTACAATTGCTATCTTCTCCGATGCCTTTGTTACACTTTCATTGGTGCTTCCTTCAATTACTGCAAAGAAACCCACAAGAAAGATAGGTGAACTATAAGTAAAATAAGATAGCATGATAATACTGGTGTATTAAAGATGATGAGAGATTATATAATTAACAAATACAAACTTAGATTTGCAAAAATAAACATGCACATCGTTCCAAATATGGACTTTTAAGAATAAACCAAGGTTTGAGGTGTCAACCGAAACACCGAGATTACGGTCGTTCCGTTTTGGTTTCAGTAGGGACTGAAATCAAACCAAACCGAAACTGCCGTTCGATAAAAAAAGAGTACTGAACTCAAAAATGAATTAATAAATGAACATCTTTTTTGTGTTATAATATTTATAATTAACCAGTGTTAGTTTGTTTATATCTTGTTTTCCAATTAAAGATAAATTATACATTTTGTTTCAATAAATTTAAAAAAATGTAATTATATGGACATTAAACAATGAAATTCGAAACCAAAACCGAAATTCTCGAGATTTACAAATTAGATCGTAAATCCTAAAATTATAAAAGACCGAAACCGAGATCAAAACTGAGATCTCGAACCTTGGAATAAACATAAGCAACAGCATTTCCCCTCGGTTCAGACTTGGCAGTTGGCAATACTTAAGGTGTATTTTTGCAATTTAAGTCACTTTCCAATTTGTGGTTTATGTGTGTGTGTGTGTGTGTGTGTATGGAGTCTAAATAAGAGTTAAGTTAAACACCTTTCTATAAGACCAGTTATTCCAGTATTACATACCAAATTGTATCCATAGGTAAATCATGCTGCAAATCTAGGAAAACAAATTCGAAATATTATCAAAGCGTTTGCTGCATTGCTAGGCTTTTCGTTTTCATAATTATAAGTAGATAAATATCTAGTCGTTCATACAGATCCCTGGAAACAAGTTTACAAGATTCCAGTTTAATTGTTTTATGCAGGATGCATCTTGTATTAAATTTTAGATTAACTGCAAACAAAAAGCAACTTTCTAGCCAACCTTCAACATACTTAAGATTCACCAGAGGAATCCTTATCATGTCTAATTTTTTTTTTTTTTCATTGTTTCCAAATTCAGCAGACAAGCAATTATGAAATGAGGATAAAGCAATTTCACAGTTCGAAGTGTTATATTTAACTGAGCCCGAGTCCGGTAGCAATTGATTATTCCAGCAGAAATAAGTGTCCATTAATTTAACTACTCAATAATGATATTCACGGTGCACACCAATATGATCATCGCTCCTAAGAGAAGAAAACAATATTTTTGTTCCAGTCTCTTCTTCAATCTGCTGCTGTGTAGATCCTCTACAATCAAAAGATAATGAACAAAATTATTTCCCAGCTTTTTTGCGGAAAAAAGAGAGAAGGAAAAGATGAGACCCAAATGCCATGAACTGACAAGCTGGATCCATTTCAAATTGTGCAAGGATGCAGCATTACAAGATACAGAAGCACTAAATGATATAAAGTTACATTACCCTTTTCCTTTGACAAAACGGATTAATGAAGCCCCAACCTACAAGAAAATTGCTTTAAAAAAGACACAATATAGTATAATTATGTATACATGAAAATGATACATGACTAGATACCTGTATCCATAGATAAATATGAGCAAATCTATACTATTAATTATGATACACAATTTCAACTGTGGTCCCATGAAACTAAATCAATATTCCTACACATGACTATTAATAAAGGAAATTGGTAGCATGCATGTACACCATGTGCATGCATGTACACATCATGTGTATCATACTCTTGTCCAATATTAACTAGAACCAGGTCAAATTGTTTGAATGTTTGTTACAGTAGCAAAATAAAACTGTCATGCCGATATTTAATCTCCATGGGACCCTAATGATTGTGAAGATAATAATCAGTGTGAAAAAGGAATGATTTATATTTAAAGGAAGAGTGTATGACAGGCACAACTGAACCACAATATCCCAAATAAAATATGCACCAATACCACTTACCTCGAGAGAAACTGAACATTTTCTGGAGCAGTCATCAGAGGTTGACATATCTACTGAGGTGTGTTTGGACTGATTATTGTTATCTGCCAAACTAGAGCTTGGTGGTGATGCAATTCCAGCTACTGCTGTACCTAGAACATTAGAAATATATATATATATATATATATATATATATATATATATATTTACAGATGCAGCAATACCAGAGTTCTTAATGGATTCAAGGTACTATGTAGAAGTATCTACTCAATCATCCAAAGATAATATGGTAGGATCTAAAGACTTCTTATGGCAAGTAGATATGTTTGAGAATTCAATCTTTAACGACAGAACAAATAATTAGTTTTCATTTTTTTTGCTATGGAAGTAAATACGCATATGCTAGTTGGACTAACGTTTTGTTATGTAAGTGATCACAGGTGAATAAAAAGATTTATACGTATTAACAATTTGATATGCTGGAAAACATATATTTAATGCAGAGGCATTGCTAAAAATTTGAAATTGAAACAATGGACCAGTTCAAGGACTTTAGTTATGAAGTTGTTATCATGCTTATCTTTGATATGTCTGATATTTACTCAGCCGACGGTGATGATTGATTCTCATTTTCCCAACCAAGGCATTGTGGTTATGCAAAACCACATACTAGTACTAAAATCACATCTATGTTCATTAAGCATACTGAAATTGTGATTCAGACATACTAGTTCAATAAAGCAGTACAATGTAATTGATAGAAGAAACAAAGCTGGTAGTATATTGAACTGTCACAAAAATAGAATAATTTTTTCATTTTACTTTTTTTAAAAGAGGATATTTTTTTTTAAAGAACCTGACTGTGTAGATTTTGGCCTCCAAACTGAAATTGTTGATTTTATCTTCGTGTTCAAATATATCGGTATTGGCTGATCTTTTCCTCTGCTCATCTTCTGAACACAAAAGGCATCCTTGAAATAACAAGTTTGCAAATAGAAGACAAAATTAACCGACAAAATAGACTGCCATACCAGTGCGAAAGCATATGCAAGTATATGGTATGTTTTGATGCGTAACATTGCGAATATTTCCAGACAAATAAATGCAAGATATTATCTATCTAATAAATGACACGAAAGATATTTGCAGACAAATAAATGCAACATGTTATCTATCTCATAAATGAAAAGAATAGTGAGTTTGAGTGTGAATGATGTCTCAACAAATAAACATATTGAGCATAATGTACAGTTGCCTCAAATTGGCTATCAAGATGACATATGTTTCTACTAAGTGAACTTATTTTTTTATGACCTTATAAGCTATCATAAGTTGGCTTAAGGTCTATTAGACACCAAATATGTAGATTTGGTAGTTTTCAAAGCGTCTGCGTGCTCAAAGCATCTCAATGCTGTAAGCCTCTGTCAATTACAAGCTCATAACAGAATCAAGTTTGAACAATGAACATTTTATTACCAACTAACATTGACCTGAACAAACTAATTTAGTCAAGTAACTGCAAACTCAAGTTACACTCAAAATCCATCAAGACATAAACTTTCTATTTATCCATTAACATGCTTGTGCTCAAACCATTATTGGCTTAATTAAGATAATTACACTAGTAAACATTTTATCTATCCATTAACATGAACTAATTATCAAAAAATGAAGAACCAAACCTGAAAAGTAAATAAAGTATTAGAGATAGGATTCACAGCACAAGCAATTTTCCATGCGGTAGTGATCCTGATATATGTGTGTCATTAGTTAAAAAAAAAGATCGTCGCTTGATTCTTGTACTATAACAAGAAGACAAGTTCAAAATTATACAATTATTTATGATCAACTTACATGAAAGTTCTGTTAGCAAGCATTCCTTTTGCCACGACAAAGATGATTAAGAAGAAGGGTTTTGCTATATGACCACAAAATAAACCATTAATTTAATTAAGCCCTAATAACCCTCTGTGCAATTCACTATTACTATTTAGAGATTCAGCGAACTTGCATGAATTTAAATATCTATTTGGTTAACTTATTCAGAATACGTCTTGTTTAGTTATGTTCATAGAAGAAAAGAAAATTCATATATAGAATATAATTTGGTACGCAAAGCAATTTAGGATATAACATCAGACAAGTATAAGAGACCGGAAAGAAAATATTACCATCATGTGTCGGTCTTCATGAAAATAGTTACAATTTAGGATATAACACCAGACAAGTATAAGAAACCAACTTTACTCTGTATGATATTAATATTAGGATTTAGGATCTTGAAATATTAGGATGTTGAAATAAACCATCGAATCTCTCAAAATTCAATTCAATTTTCAAACTCCGATTCAACACTCAATTAAAAATGCAATAAGAAAAACCCTACAATTTATGCCGAAATAAAGTAATAAATCAGAATAATTACTTGAATAAACAATTCAAAATGTATTGTTTCCTAAACAAAAAAAGGGTGAACAAAAGTGAAAAATAAATTTTAGGTCTAGAAATAGAAGCTAAAGCATCAAAACCAATTTCAAAAACAAATCTATTATTGTGGAAAGATAAATTGATGTTTTACATACTTCACAGTTATTTAGAGCATCTCCAGCAAATGAGGAGTTTGAATACAATTTAGATGTGAACGACTGGAGGAAAATGTAGCAGTTTATGTATCAAAAATGGTGCAGCGGAATGTTAATATTGTGTCTAAGTAAACAACCAGCATACAGAGTATGTTAATTCCTTCAAAATCCTAAATCCCAACGGAATAATGAATGAAGTAAAGTTGATTATAAATCAATGTGTAGATTGTGCTATAAATTATTATCAACCACCACACAGAGTTGCGATGGTTTATTGTTATGTAAATCCCCTGAAACCTAAGGGAATAATGAATGGAATAAAGTTGGTTATAAATCAATGTGCCGAGTATATAATTGTTTGTGCTTATATTGTGCCAGACTAGGCATGAGAAGTTATGAAGTATAACATACAAATAAAATTTTATGAAGCAAATTATGTGAACATTTTATGTGCAGCAGTTTCCAGAACCTTTGCATTTTGAGATTTTGAGTGGCACATTATTTTCAGGCAGCATTTGCAATGGTTTTCTAAAGACTGGGCAAAATGGATCGGTTTAACAAATACGACCACAGCTGTTATTTTCTAGTGGAGGATTCTAACACCTGTGTGGGGTTTCCCCACATAATTTGCGGTACACGTAGGACTACTGTGCAGATAGTCACAAAAATACTAGAGGTTCACAAAAGTTTAATAGCAGTAGTGCTGCTGGATATGCTCTTAATAACCTACATAGTGAGTTTGTAGCATAAAAGTATGTACGCATATTGAAAGATAAATCTTTTGTAATCTCTGATTTACAATTTAAATCAGGTCTCATTCAAAAGTTGAACTTTACGATCTGTATAAATTGAAAGCAGTTTTGAAAACCTTGTATAAAATATATTTTTATTTCACTCATTTGATTCCTTGATTGATTTAAATTAGGATGATACTGTTTGAAATTCTTGAGTTTTCATCATTTACATTTATTGTAGAAAACTGAACTTATACTAGGACTAACATACAAGCTACTTTAAATTAGAAAATTTTGTGACAGGATTCTAGAAAAACATAATCAAACTATATTAAACATTTCTCCAATATGCAATTGATGCATCTAAACAACATAAGTATCTCTTATACATGTATATCATATATATACACACACATAACAAAATTAGTCACTGATGTCTTAAGGGATTTGAACACACACGCATGCACGTACACGCACTCGCACGCACGCACAAATATGTGTTATATGCATTCATGCAATCCATTGGATTCGTACAATCGACGGCTATTATTTAAGTTAACTACATCATTATTTCACATAATTAATTGATTGAAATAATATCAACATCACTAATGATCAAAGTGATCCAATGGACCGATTTGAGATGTAAACGAATTGCAACATTTTGAGTATGTTACTAAACTAGCTCTCTCTGACACACACACACAGAGAGATATGCACACTCTCATGAGCGCGCATATACACACAATCTTCTAATTTTTAACATCTCAATTCTCATTTTTACATCTCAATTCTCATTGACACAAATGTGATCCATCGAATTGATTTGGCTAATTATTATTTGATAATGATGACATGTAGTAAATAATGAGATAATGTGAAAGAGATGAGACCATATGTAGACTGTATTGAATTTTTCACATATAAATATCCCTAAAGGGGTATGGCCAAAAGCTAGAGCACCAAGCTCAAAAGTGTGTGATGTGAAGTTAAAAATAATAATAACAATTAATAATGTAATCAAACAAAGTCACCAATTCCATGAATACAATGGACATGATTATATAAAAGTAGTGCTAAGTTTAGTAATGTCATTGAATATAACTCATATACACAGCTTTAAAAGGGTAGTCAAGTGGCTGAGCAACAAAGTAGAAAAGTGGGAGATGCATCATAACACGCACACACTTTTTGTGTGTGTGTGTGTGTGTTGTGTCCAATTATATGGTCAAATAATAAAACGGCATAGCTACTTATTTAAATATATGTTGAAATCAACAACGAAATTCCATTTTAAACACAGACCATTTACTACAATACCAATTATTATGCACGAAGATCAAAAGTTGGTCTAACGGTTCGTAAAATTTTGATCATCGAATAAAAAATGTATAGGGACATAATATTTTTACCCAAAAAAAATCAAGATATTTTACAGGCGAATAGTATATACCTATTTTGTTACACTCATAAGTTAAGTTTCTATGTAAGGTTGTTATGGTAACAATACTTTTACCATTACCAAACCATTGGTAACCAAAAAAATAAAATGGAATACTATAACAATCGGTAACCAACAATAAAAAAAATGGAATACCATAACAATCGGTGGTATTGTAACAGTAAATTTACTGATATCGGTAAATTAATGGTAACAAGTATCAAAACTAATGGTGATGTTAAATTTACCGACCGTTCTGTATTCTTATGTTATTAACTTCAATTGATTTTTATTTACAAGTAACACATATTTTAGGATAATAGCTGACTTATTTTATAATCTTTTATCTTTCAACTTTTTTTGAACTTTATTTTTTATGAAATTTGGTTGTATATATAAGTTGTTGAATCAATCCAAAATATAATAGCATTTGAAACATATATCAATATAGCGACATATGTAGTAGTAGATCTAGTATTGATTAAAACAAATGAGTAATTTGTTTGTTAAAGTGTAAATATACAATTAAATTTTTATTCACTCTTACTTAATGGTATGTTTACCATTCATGATCAAAAATAACCTATTTATCGATATGGTATACCGGAGTATTGATAAGAGTAATGGTTTTAAGTGTTGTTCTTACTAGTAGAATTGGTATGGTAATGGTTTTTCCCTTTCAGTAACGAAAATCGTTAACATGACAACTCGAGTTTTATACCCTCGTGTGATGGTTCATCACTTTATCTCTTTATCATTTTAGCTTTTACTTGCACAAACCACATAAAATTTCACAATCAATCTTTGAAGAACGAAAATGTATATCTCCTTGACAAAAAGTTATGGTGTTTCAATTGATGTTAATCCAACTACAATCTCATGTTTACACCCATACCCAAGTCTTTCATTCTAGCTTGATTTTTAGCAACCTTTTCCACCATTACATTCATCTCATAAATATCATAAAGTGCAATTTAGTTACTACAATTGATGGGCTCTTTCTTAAACAATGTATATATACAATAATTTCAGCATTACAATTAATTACACATGGTTGAGCAAAGCGCCCTAAATATTTGCATTAGGCTCTGTTCTCATGCCTCATATCAATCCTATCGCTTCGCTTATATGCTCTGGTGGACCTAGTAAGTCTACTGTCCACCATACAAGCATAGTGGTCAACCTTAGGTTTTAAGCCATGATCTTGTATCGTAGCGTAGAATAATTCACGGTCCTTGTGAACAAGATCTAAGTGATTAGGACTTGATAGTGTTGAAGTGAATGCTATTAAATTTGGTCTATCCTTGTTCAAGTGTTTCATTATACAAACTCAAAGCCTTCTTTACTTTTTCGTGATCTCACAGCACGATATCATGGTAGACAATGGATGAGGATTTGGGTGTGGGTTTGCACGTTGTGTTTTATGGCAACTTTGATGTGACAACAATGACAAAGAATATAAGAAAACTTTATGAACAAAGGTAAACTAACGGTGGTATTTGTTTTTTATTTCTATGATTAGGCATATGGTTCAACCTTTGCTAGTATATAAGGTCCATATGACATACATCAGCAGTATCATTACATAATGTGGGGAGATTAACAATGTGTTCATTGTTCCGATCTCAATTTAAACCTAAGTCTATCAATTCCTACCACATCTGGCAACATTCAGTTTTATCGTTTTTGGATATTGCACGTCTTTTAAAATATCATTTGATACTTAATCTAGTTAGGAAACAAAATTTTGATTTGACTATTCTTTAAAAAGTTTTTATAATTCTCAAAATATGAAGAAGTATGAATCTAGGATTATAAGTCACATATAAAGTGTTAGGTCAATGTTTGCTAGTAAATTTATTTGATTACTTTATCTGTTAGAATTTTAAATAATTTATGTGTTCTGAAATGACAATAATTGGCTATAATATCCAATATAAATCAAAATTTAGTCAATTATTTATCATACATGTAGAGAAAACAAAAACTAACAAAAAAAAGGGAAAAAATTTGGAGCATCAAATTGTGTGCTCTTTTAACAAACTATCAACATCGTTATTCCTAAAAAAACACCATTTTAAATCTTGCCTACCTCGACTGTGATCAAGATTGAGATCTTGTTTTTGCACATGAATGAAACAAAAATGATGAAATCTCTTTTAAACTTTATCTCCATCAAGCCAATTGACTGAGATCTCGGTTGAAATCGGACATTTTTCCTTTATATGATTATTTCTTCTTTTATTGGACCAAACTACCTATCAATCTAATCATCACCTCTATCAATTCACTATTTCAACCTACACTTTTACGTTGCTCCATATAAAGAAAAAGAATTGTGTATTCTTCTTTCATTTTTGATTTTGATCTCCAAATTTATTCAATCGTCCAATGTAAAATCAACTAAGCTCCACCAATTCACAATAACAAATTTTGAACCATTGATCCTTTTTATAGCTACAATCACGAACTCGCAAACAAATTAGTTTTTCTACTGAAAATGGTTATAATAAGAAAGAACTGCAACCTTGATTACCGCTTATACTGAAACTCTGATAAAATGTTCTTAGTTCTTAGTGCCTAGTTCCTACACTATTAAAGCCTTATGTTATGTGTGTGTATTGTTCCTTAACATTCCTTTGTGATCTATGACATAGATAGCTTTGAACAATTATTGTAATTCCAATATATATTTTAAACAAAATTTGCACCTTACGGCATATAATCATTTAATTCTCCTCCCACTTCGTTCGAAGTGCAAAATTGTGTGTTTTATATAGAAATTAAGTTGAAGGAAACGAGTTTTAGGAACGTTACGAAATCGCTTTGGAAATTGCCTTTGAAATTCTCTTATTAGCCGGATACGGATATTTTCGGATATCTAAAAATATTAGCGGATACGGATACAGATAATATTCAACGGATATTCGCGGATATCGGATACGGATTCGGATACGGATTTTCATTTTCGGATACGGATACAGCACTATCTGTATCCGACTGCATCTGTTTACAGGCCTAGTAACTAGTATAATTAATAAAAATAAAAATAAGTAATTTGAAAGCGGAACAAAATCACAAAGCAAATCAGACAATATGAGATATACGAATGCTGAATTAAACTTTTGTTATCAGCATGTTAGTCTATCCGTGTATCTACAAGACATAAATACAAATATGGATAAAAGTTTGACAAACAAATTGAGCACATGAATTCAGAGTCAAAAGTGACAACGTATAACCTTAGTTACATTCACATCTTTGAGTTTATGTCTCACGGGTAAAATATAGTTCTAAAACTCCTAATCATAAAAGTTAAAATCAACGGACTTCGATGGCTTTCCAAATTTTCATACAGTAATCTTTTTCAAACGTGTAAATTTAAGATTGATTTCCGATGACAGAAATCAATAAAGCAATAGCATTAATATCCAGATAACAAATGAATATCGATTAAGCATAAAAACATTTGAAACCCCAAAAATACCTATCCAAAAGTTTGCTGCGAGCACTCAAATTTTTGAAGCTTTTGCAAGTATAGAATTTCGAGTTTTTGAATTAAACGATTATGACATTTTTCAGCAAATTGGTGATTTTATACTATTCATCCAGAAAGAAACCCTATGTATCGTATTTGACATATAGGAAAAAAGCAGGAGGAGAGCGAGCGTCTTCCATGAAATAAAAAAAATAAAAAAGGAAAAAGAAAAAGAAAAAGAAAAAGAAAAGCAAAAGGAAAGAAAATGAAAAGAAAAGAGAAAGAAAAAAAGAAAAGAACACGGCCAGCAAACATTTTCTATCATCATAATTAACCAATGCATTCAATTAGGGAGAAGTCAAACGCCTATTAAATTGACGTCTAATCCGCGCCTCCGAACACATTGATTCAAAGCTCAAAAAAGACATTTGAACTCTCGTCACGTGAAGAAGTACGAATCGTTAAGTTTTAAAATTTACATGACATGGAAACATAAATAAATTTAGAACATTTACACTTAGATCTCACATGGAAAGGAATAAAATATAGATACTAAGAATAACCTGAGATGGTATAGCATCAAAATAACTGTAGTACATAAAATGTCTAACAAAATAAGATCTTCGAATAACACCATAATAAAAGTATGTCTAGTAGGTAAAGTAAGGTACATATAAGAATGATTAACAATTGATAAATCTTCGTGCGACATGTCACCATCTCGATGCACCTTTTTCAAATCAACTCACCTGCTGCCATGTCCTTTTGTAATAGATATAAAGGGGGAGAAAAGGAAGAGGACCAAAAAATATCTAATGAATGATTTTATATCACCGGTACATGGTGTTCACAAATAATTAAATTACATTCATAATTCACACGACCTAGGGTGCTGTTTGTACTCGTGGACTATGTATAAGGAATTAGTAATCTATATACTAAGATGCAGCAGCTCTGATGGTGCATAACCGTACATCGAATAAACACTCT
This sequence comes from Allium cepa, assembly GCA_030765085.1. Classification (NCBI taxonomy): domain Eukaryota; kingdom Viridiplantae; phylum Streptophyta; class Magnoliopsida; order Asparagales; family Amaryllidaceae; genus Allium; species Allium cepa. Next base: position 557,713,208 of record CM060941.1, on the reverse strand, counting down.
CAACGATAAACTACCAAATGATTGCATTGAGTAGACAATCTCCAATATGAATCCCAAGTATACGATCCTTATGGTCATCATATCATGTCGAGTATACCTCACAATGCCAGAGCCCATCCTGTCTCGAAAGAATTAAGTAACCTTCTCGTGAATATTCGTATCATACGCTCAACATCCGGTATACATCACCAATATTCGAGCCCAATTGCCCCTAAAACATTGAGTAACCTCCATATTGGTGCCCTATATCCAGAATCCATGCATAGAACCAGGTATACATCACAATGACTGAACCCGCTTGCCCATAAAATATTAAGTAACCTCTCTGTTAGCGTTCGTAACTATGCACAACGTCGAGTTTGATAGAGTTAGGGGTATGTCCTAAGAGCAATTATGTAATTTGTTACATATATCTAACTCATTGACCAATCTTGTTCGAAATAAAATGTATTTTCTTTCTATTATATACTTGATATAATGTTATTATATTAATTAATTAACTTACTTAAAAGTATATTTAATAGAAAAATCCATAAATGGTATATTTTGTGACAGTAGTTACAAAGTATTGTGACCGAATAATTTATCACAATGAAACAAATATACCATTTTAAATGTTCCTAATCAAGATGCATCGAGACCGGATATCGATATATCCGTTGAGACCGGAGTACATAACGCTCTCCAAATGTTGGACAGTGTATTACTCATGACTTTTGAGGGCACCTAGGGGTTACGTACTAATAGTTATTGGATAACTATGGAATGACTCACTCGATAATTTTCTGTTGGTTAATATAACTAAGGTCAAACGGAAAATATCGATGTGACTGATTTACACAGTTCTCTCGACTTGAGAATACAGTGGATCTTCAATATGAAAGCTCCGCTTTGATTATAGCCAAATCTTGGCATGGGTCCATCGAGTGACTATAGTTAGGTCGAGTGGAAGTATTGCAAGTGAAGCACTATTTAAGAGAGGACTCGTCTCCTCAGTTATATGCGGTTAGTATCGCAGTCAACTCAAATCAACTCAAAGTTAAAGTCTCTGGCCAGAGCATTTCGGATAATAATAATTGTTATTATGGAACCAAAAATTTTGTATTTGGACTATAAAGTAAAATGTGGATGAGGTCGGAATTCGACCATTACCAAACTCTATAAGTCCAAACTGATATAGTTTTGACGAAGAGAATTGGTGTAAACAAATGTCACAACCGGGTAATGCTTATTAAACTAAAATTGAATTTTTACCGAAAATGAGTAAGCGATAAATTTGGCCATGATGTCACACCCAAATTTACACCCAAGAGTTACGCAGCCGAAATGATGAATTCTCTTAAGGTCGAATGGTTATATTAGTTTACAATTGCTATAAATTAATTAATATTTATGAAATATAATTATAAGATTTGAATGTGATTTGAGAAACAAATAAGGTTATATATATTTATAACAGTTATAAATATATCGATCGATATACATTATCGACAAGCGATTAAATTAGATTTAATTGCGTGGTATTTTGGGTTGAGCTTAATGGGTTTAAGGCCTATCATTAAGGCTGCAAAATTTTGGTTTTGGAAAGGTCTAGGGGTGGTTAAAACATAGGGAATTGACTTGGGATAATAGGTTGAGATCAAGTGAGAATGGGTAAAAGGTTTTCCTCGTTTCTCTCTAATACAACCCTCTGTGTGTGTGTGTCTAAAAATAATAATGAACTTTTTTTTGGCCGCCATTACTTTCTACATTGTTGATTAAAACATAGCTCTCAATCCACTTCAAAATTTTCAAATATATTTCAAATTAAAATAATACTATTCGATAGTTAGAGGTCGGTGACTCCGGACTTGCAATTTGACGAATCAAGAACAGTAAAAGGAAGAGAAGTCATTGCTTCAACGTGGATTCAAAGACGTCATTAAATTGGTAATTTTAGTTCATATTACAGTAATTAAATTATATTATATGATCCTATAATGAGTAGTTTCATATATGTTTAAATATATTGCTACTATATGTTTAGTTATGTGAGATTTTTGTAAGTAGATGTAGTTGTCACAAATCAGTTTGGTTGTGTGCATAATTTGTTTATTGCACTATTTGATTTATGTATAGACAAATGTCGTTTACTGTACAAAATCAATTTTTTCCATTAATAATTGTTTTATATGTGTGCGTGTGTGTGTGTATTAGTGTATATTTCTCTCTCATGATAGCATATGTGCATATATAAGATATATATATATATATATGAATTAAAAAATTTAGTGCACTTATTTATATATAATATGGATTTAAAAATTCAAAAATTAATTATCATACATATATTCATATTTTTAAATTAACATTTATCGAATTTTTGAATTGTTTATTATATATAAATTAATTATTACATTAAAACTTCAATTTTATACTTTAAAAAATTATTATATCATTTTAGAAATGTTTAGATGAAGTTTATTATTTTTAATAATTAATATTATTTCGAAAAAACTGTTTACGATTTATTAAAAATAATAGTTTAATTGAAAATTTCTCAAAATTTTTCGTAACCTTTCATTCATCATCCTAAATTCTAGAAAATTTTCGAATTTGAATTTTTAATAATATATTATTTTATATTAAATAATTATGGTCGAAATGAATGTATTTATTTTTAAAAATAATATTTTAACTTTGAAAAATCTTTAGAACTTTTCTAAGCTCTATTTTATGATCCTAGATTTTTGAAAATTGTAAAATTTGAATTTTCATCAATAGATTATTTTATGTTAATTATTTATGGATGAAAACATTATTTTATTCATAATATATACAAATTAAAATACTAAATTTATTATGTTTGTAAAACTAAGTTAATTTTGAATTATAACTAATTTTTAATAATTGTTATTTTTTTCTATATATATATTTATCTATATATAGATGTTTTATGTTCGTATGTTATATATAATATATTTATATATACATATGTGTGTGTATTTATATTTATATATATACACACATATATTTTGTAACACATATACATGCATATATTTGGATAACATACATGACATACATAATGAGCTAATATGTATGTTGCGATGTAAATCCCAATATCTACATATAAGCATATTATACCTTTCACGGGTTATTATGTTACACATGCTTTCACACATATATGTATATGATACGTTTATGTAAAAACTAAATCAAGTAAAATTAATTTCATATCTTAATATATTTGAATATAAATAAAATAAATGATTTTAGTTAAATGAAATTTATATGCTAATAGGGCTAGACTTCAAAGGCCCAATAAAGATCCAATAGAATAAATTTTTTGAAATTCACCCATAACTTCTACTGCGGGTTGGTCTAGTTCCAACAATGGTATCCGAGCCCAATAGCCTATGCGGTCTAATTTAGTCATATTATGGCTAACTAATTAAGTTTGCCAACTTAGTACGGTGTCTAGAAAGGTAATGTCTAGGATTGGAATAGTGATAAAATATTCGTCTTCATCCTCCAAAAATAGTCTTTGAATCTTGAAATGCTCAGACTGACCCGTGCGAATTGAAAGGACAAAACACTGGAGTCGGAAGTAAAAGATCTTATGTGAGTTAAATCAACAGAAATAAATATGAGTGGAACGGCGTTAGAGACGTTTACGGGATTTGACATCTCCTATCTGGTGTCTAACATGAGTGCGGTAACTTAAGAAATGTTCGGGATTTACATCTCCTAAGGATCCGTTAAACTATTTACTATGTAGTAATAATACGCTATTATAATAATGTCTAATAGTAAAATAAACTTACTTTAAAATAGCGTTAAAGAGTGACATAATATTCCCCTTAACACATAAATAGTGCCAATAGTCTATACAGTACCATAATACGTCCTGATCGGGAGGCTATCAGAGGATACTCCATAGGTACGACATAAATCAAACTCGTACAAGGCGCGCTAGGGTAGGTGACACGGCACAACTAGGCAATGCTAGCGTAGATATACCTATTACGCTTCCGGGCTGGTGGTAACGCGTAACGCGCAGCTACCGCCCACCTAGAGCCACACCCCCAAATAAAAAATAAAAAATGGCCATCAAATCAATCTAAAAGTCAGAGTATAATATCGAAGGAATGTGTCCGATCAAAGGTGCTACCTCATTAGCCCGTCAATCGCTCATGTTTTAGCCACCTTATGCCGACTCATGGGAGTCAGGTCCACGTATATACCTCAAAGGAACGCCGCCACCATCCTACTTAATTCTGGAATCTCCACCGCGTACACGGTTGTTAAAGTGGTTTTTGGAGTTGGCAGAGAGTATGACAACTTCCGATCCTGGTCTCTTTAACAACCAAACGTTATTATAATACCGTGATCATTTTCAAAATAGTTTATACTTTAAAACCAAATATCATTGCCCTTTCAAAACCAAATCAATACGATATCATTTTCATTCCAAATATATCCTTTTCTAAAATCATAACACTTTCAAAGTTATAACATTTCGAAATCAAAACCCTTGAATATAACACTTTCAAATTATATTACCTTGAAAATCATAACTTTGAAACATAACTTCCACCACTTAAATGGTTTAAATATTTAAAATATTTTATAGAATAAAATAGCTTCTTCAATTTCACAAATCAGTTCCCAAACAACTCGAATCTCTACATTTTATATTCAACCAAATCCCAAATCATAAATTTCAATTCGATTCAGTTTCTAAATAAACTACTCCAAATTTTATCGATTTCAAAACAGATTTGATCCATAAAATAATGCATTTCAAATTCAAAATATTTCAAACTTTAAGTATTCAACAATTTCAAAACTAAGTTTGGTAATTAAGATTCAACAATTCAATTTTCTATTATTTAGTTTCGAAATATTTTACTTAATAAATCCATTATCATTTAAATAAAATTCAAATAAAAAATATTTCCTTCAATTTATTTATACTTGAAATATTCATTTAATTCACCTTAAACCAAAATCAAGTTATAAAATCATACCTTCTAAAATTTCAAATTAATAAATTCCACATCAAGCTTATTTGAGTTTAATTCTTAAATAAATTCAATTTCAAATAAATCTCAAATTTATCTTCAAGCCTTAATTTATTTAAGTCGTTATAAGCTCTATATAAAAATATAATTCAAATACTTAACCATATTATCTTAAAAAAATCAACTTATTATTAAGCTTATTCTATATTAAAACAAATTATACGCAGCTTAAAATCAAGGATAAAATAACATTTATATAATGTCTCAAATCAATATTTATCTAAAACCATATATTTCTTTACGAAACCGTAGAAATCATTTCAAAATATTTTTTATATATAGACCACGGTGTCTGTATATAATTTTCTATCCTATGGTCAAGTGATATGGATATTTATCATTTCAATCCGTAATTTAAAATATAAATACGGTTATATATCATTTCAAACCGCGATCCCGAATGAAATAAACATCCATAACAACTTGCAGTTTATAACAATATAAAATACAACATCCATTCATCCAATATCAATCATCAAACATTTATCACAATCATCATCCAATTCAATCAACAACATCAATATAAAACAGATAATAAATAACACGTATTTACTGGCAGTTTATATTCAATAATAAATTAAATAATTATTTTATCCAAATAAATTCAAATAAACTGAGATGATGATTCAAACATGCAAAACAGCCATAAATAAATTTCTAATCACCTCATAAACCAATTTAACAACCATAAGAAATTTTAGAAGTTGTGAGTGGGTTAAAACACTCACCTTTGGAATTTAAATTGAATTTAAATCCATTTAATCCCAAAATTCAAACTGTCTCGGAATTTTTCCAAACCAGTGTCAAAATATCCGGAATTTCAATACGATCCCAACGCAAGACACCGCGCGCGAATTGGACCTCATATGTAAAAGTTACGCACATTAGAACATTCGATAATTAAAATAAAATAAATAAAATAAACAAAACAAAAAAAGAAAGGAAGAGAGAGTTACAATTCTCGGCCACGTCACCTTACCCTGATGAAACCCTACAGGACTGCATCGCGTTCGAACGAATACACGACCACGCCGCCAAGATCTCCTCGCCCCGATCGAACTGCCACACCTCAGGCGCGCCGCGCCACCTAGGGCTTTCCACCCGATTGCCATCGATAGTCACGAACGCGTTCAAAGGAGCAGCCGCCACTCCTTACTCAAACCCTAATCCAATTAACGGCAATGATCTAGCCGTTGAAACCATTAACCGACACACCAAGAACTCCAGTCGGTCCTCTCCACATAACGATATCCTCCAATCGACGATCCATCGAAAATCATCAATCACCAATGGGTGGCCGAGATTAAATCGCCCAGTTTCGGCCACACAGCAACCTAGATCGGAAAACGAATCACATAGTTGACTTGCGCTCGTCAAGAGCTTCAAATCGATATATAATTTGATATATTTTGAGAAGATTTAATTTTTGATTTTCTTTTGAATTGCAATTTGATTTGGAATTGAAAATTTGTTTGTCCGCCATTGAGGAGGAGAGACAGCTGAATTGTACGTATAGAAAAATGAGAATAAGAAATGACTAGGGTTTATAACTGGATATATGTAGGCAGATTAGAAATAGGAACAATTGGATCGAATCGGTTTGAAAGTTGAACGCTACACGCCCCCGAAAAGCCTGTTACGATTCCGGAACGCAAATGGGTCGACTCATATATCAAAATAGATGTTTTTAAATAATTTAAATGCAATGGAACAGGTTTTAAGTCCAAATTCCATCGTATGAAGTTATGCTAAAATCAAGTTATTTCAAATTGATTTCAATTGATTTCTAGGCATTTCGAGTCCGTACGATCAAATGACAAGCCCGATCGCTATGAAACTTGAAATCCTATAATAATTCACCGTTACGGATCTGATGAAACTGGTTTCGTCAAAATCCGAGTCAGTGGCCAAAATGGTTATTTTTCACATTATTAAATTAAATTAATATTTAATTAATTAAATCACTTTTTGTTTCAAATTTAAAAATTCACAAATTCCATCCTTTTTATTTCTTAAACAATTACAATAATTTAAACAAACTTAGATATCAATTTTAAGTTATCAATTTCAAGTTATTAAATTTACCAATTACAGTGTTTGAATTCAATTTCAGTAAATTCAGATATTATAAATTAAATTTTCAATAATTACTTTTAATTTAACTTGCATCCTATTATACAATCTATTACTATCGAGTAGAGAAAATTAATATTGGTTCATGATTTTTTACATTAATATCTTCTAATTGCAATTTATCCAATTATTACATTTTAAATTCCATTAAATTAATAAATCTTGATTTCCATTCTTCTTATCCAACCAATTGTCATCTATGAATAAAGTTAACATTATTTCCAAATATTAACTTAATTTACATTAACATAATATTCAATTTAGATTTATTGAAATTAATTCCAATTTAATTTAACGGATTAAATATATATGCAACTTATAATAATTGTTGCCATTAACTCTTAATCATACTTTTATAAGTTATCATTTCCAAACAATATTATAATTACTTACAGAATATTGTTTTTATTCAATTACTATTTATTATTATTAATTCATTAGTTAATTCAATATTTACGTTTGTTTTCTTATATTCAATTTATAGCCTAGTATAACATTTACTTATTTCAACTAATTGGAATTCCATTCAAGTTGTAATTCATCAACTATAAATAACACTGTTGCGTTTCACTTGAGTTATTATTTCATTAAATAAATTACAAAAATTTTATATCTTCCAATACTTATTCACAAATTTTTATTAAATTAACATTTTAATTATCGAAAATTACAGGTCGTTACACTCTCTCCCACTCAAAACTTTTCGTCCTCGAAAAGGAAGAGAAGGGAAAAGAAGGATTTAAGTAAACAATACATCTTATTCAAAATATTAACTTTATGAACCAATAAATTTACAAAATTAATTAATTTAAATAAAATATACCAATTTAAAACCATAAATCATTTTATACTCAAATTAATAAAGTTTGAAAAACATTTTTCAAAATTTTTCTAAGTCCAAAATTCCCGAAAAATTTCGGCAGAGTCTCCTTTGTACGGAGAGGCTCCGAAGAGAATATAATATCCAATATATCAATGTATAACATATATTTTCCAAAATAATATATCCAAATACGGGAAAAACAATATAATAATGCTATAAAACCGTAATCCGAAAACGTTCCTATTTGTCGGGCAACTAACGCTTAATTATGGAACCAAAAGTAGTAGCAATTGCTTCCATAACCTGTATTTCACTTATCTAATCTAAAAGGGTTAATAATTCTATAAAATGAAATATTTAAAGTTGTTTCAATCACTAACAAACAAATCAATATAAACAACAATCACTTGCAACAATATACAATCATCATGAAAAATCAACACAACCAATTATCCATCCATATCAAACAAAACAAATAGTTGTTCGGATTCAAAAACTTTAAATTGTACACAATGAAAAATAAACTACTAAGTGCACCATTTACTCAACAGTCTTAGATGAAACTAACTAGATTATTCATACATCCAAATAAATTTAAAGTATCCTTGCCCAAACAACCATAACCAAACAAACGACAATTCCAAACAATAGATCAAGTTCATTTTTATAAATTTCATTTCATAACATTTGTTGTTTGATTTCCTTTTCATTCATATAATGATTTATCTTTTTAATTTAAATTTTTTCTTGCAAATTTTCTTTTTATTGCATTACATTCATTCATTTATCCATAGTATTTATGTTCAATTCAGTTACTTGGCACATCAATTTCATTTACTTAAGTTTAAAATCATCTACTTACAACACTTGCCTTTTATCATATTTTATTATAGTACATTTCAATTGTAACTTAAGTTTATAACTCTATAACATCAATACTTATTTATTAAAGAGTTTCATTGAATACTTTCATTATTTCAAGTTTTACTTGTATAATATCATATTACATTTTCTTATTAAACATTGCAACTTTTAAATCTTTTGGTAAGTTATATATATGCTCTTTAAGGATGCAATTGAAAAGTATACAAGTTTATCTTATCTCTCTTAATAAATTAAACGTTCAACAATCATATCTTTTGTTTTTATAGGTTACATATTTCAACTTTCTGGAAATTTCTTTATAACCTAGCATTTAATCTCTTATTTAAATTAGAGGTTCCAATTATTAATTAGTTACACTCCATTTCACTAAAATAATTGAAGTTATTAATTAACGGAAACTTAAGAACTAAATACCATGTTTAATTTCAAATCATTTTAAAATAATAGATAAATATACTTAAAACTTATATATCCAATTATATTTAAAAAAATAAAATTTATATTTGTTTATCAAAATAATTCTGCAGTAAAACTACTACAGTGGTCTTTCCACTTAGAAACTCGAAAATGAATGTCGACGATGCGTGCACTCATCACCGAAATTATTTTCCAACGACAGAGAGGGGAGTACAGAACTTATTTCTTTCCAAAGTTTCTTTAAAGCAATTCTTTCAAATCATATTGAAATATTTATATCAGAAAATACTTCTAAATAATATTACTATTATTCCAAAATCATTTGAAAGAAATTTTCAAATACCCCAAAACTTGAGTTCTAAATTCCAATTTTCATTTATTTTATTCTAGAATCTTATTCCCAACCAATATTCATAAATTTCACTACCTAACAACCATTATATTACAACCAAATATATATCATTTATAAAAAAAATATTTTATATATAGAAAATATAATATGCAAAATTATTTCATTCACCTATATTCAAAACAAATATTGTGTCGTCTATCCTATTCAGTGTTTAGAAATCCCTATCGATGTCGTAGCGTCCTATGCACCGACCAGAATTTATAAATACAAAATGGAACAAATCAACACAATATCAAAACCTTTTATAACACTAACAAATACGCTCTTTCATATATACACACTCAACGACTCATCATAGGGTATTACTACCCTATCAGTAAAGAGTCAGACCCCACAAAGCTAAGGTTTATCGCTAAACCAAAGCTCTGATACCAAATGTAACAGCCTGCCTTTTGTATGCTTTAAGTCAACGATAAATCTCACACGTCAGACTCAAACCATCCAGAAGGGCAGATTGTTACTGGGGTAAATAAGAAAAAGCAGAGAAAAAAACAAAGCAGAATCTTGCAGCGGAACGACAAAATATAATAATCAAATAACAGTTCACGAAGCTGTTTTACAAAACATTTGATTATACTTATACAACACATATCAGAGTTACACATACCAGAGAATAAATAAATAATGTAGCGGAACAGTATGAATGTAGTGGAATAATAATAAATAATAGTGATATAATCTTCGTCCTCCAGAAATAAAGTCTTCGAATCCTGAAAAGCTCAGACTGATCCGAGCGAATTGAAAGGACAAAACATTCGAGTCAGAACTAAAAGATCTTATGTGAGTTAAATCAACAGAAATAAATATGAGTAGAACGGCGTTGAGATGTTTATGGGATTTGACATCTCCTATCCAGTGTCTAACGTGAGTGCGGTAACTTAAGAGATGTTCGGGATTTACATCTCCTAAGAATCCGTTAAACTATTTACTATGTAGTAATAATGCGCTATTATAATAATGTCTAATAGTAAAATAAACTTACTTTAAAATAGCATTAAGGAGTGACCAAATATTCCCCTTTACACATAAATAGTGCCAATAGTCTATATAGTACCGTGATACCTCCTGATCGGGAGGCTACCAAAGGATACTCCATAGGTACGATACAAATCAAACTCATGAAAAGCGCGCTAGGGCAGGTGACACGGCACAACTAGGCAATGTCAGGATAGATATACCAATTACACTTCCGTGCCGGTGGTAACACATAGCGTGCAGCTACCGCCCACCTCGAGCCACACCCAAAATCAAAAATCGAAAGTGGCCACCAAATCAATCCAAAAGCCAGAGTATAATATCGAAGGGATGTGTCTGATCAAATGTGCTACCTTATTAGCCCGTCAATCGCTCCTGTTTTAGCCACCTTATGCCAACTCACGGGAGTTCAGTCCACGTATATACCTCAAAGGAACGCCGCAACCATCCTACTTCATTCCAGAATCTCCACCACGTACACGGTTGTTAAAGTGGTTTTCGGAGTTGGCAGAGAGTATGACAACTTCCGATCCCGGCCTCTTTAACAACCAAACATTATTATAACACCATGGTTATTTTCAAAATAGTTTATACTTTAAAACCAAATATCATTGCCCTTTCAAAACGAAATCAATACGATATCATTTTCATTCCAAATATATCTTTTTCTAAAATCATAACACTTTCAAAGTTATAACATTTCGAAATCAAAACCCTTGAATATAACACTTTCAAATTATATTACCTTGAAACTCATAACTTTGAAACATAACTTCCACCACTTAAATGGTTTAAATATTTAAAATACTTTATATAATAAAATAGCTTCTTCGATTTCACAAATCAATTCCAAAACAACTCTAATTTCTACATTTTATATTTAACCAAATCCCAAATCATAAATTTTAATTCGATTCCGTTTCCAAATAAACTATTCCAAATTTTATAGATTTCAAAACAGATTTGATCCACAAAATAAGCCATTTCAAATTCAACATATTTCAAACTTTAAGTATTCAATAATTTCAAAACTAAGTTCGGTAATTACGATTCAACAATTCAATTTTCTATTATTTAGTTTCGAAATATTTTACTTAATAAATCCATTATCATTTAAATAAAACTAAAATTACAAATAACAAAATATTTCCTTCAATTTATTTATACTTGAAATATTTATTTAATTCACCTTAAACCAAAATCAAGTTATAAAATCATACCTTCTAAAATTTCAAATTTAATAAATTCGACATCAAACTTATTTGAGTTTAATTCTTAAATAAATTCAATTTCAGATAAATCTCAAATTTATCTTCCAACCTTAATTTATTTAAGTCGTTATAAACTCTATATAAAAATATAATTTAAATACTTAACCATATTATCTTAAAAAAATTAACTTATTATTAAGCTTATTCTATATTAAAACAAATTATACGTTGCTTAAAATCAAGGATAAAATAACATTTATATAATATCTAAAATCAGTATTTATCTAAAACCATATATTTGTTTACAAAACCATAGAAATCATTTCAAAATATATAGTTTTATATATAGACCACAGTGTCTGTATATAATTTTCTATCATATGGTCAAGTGATACGGATATTTATCATTTCAATCCGTGATTTAAAATATAAGTACAGTTATATATCATTTCAAACCGCAATCCCAAATGAAAATAACATCCATAAAAACTTGCATTTTGTAACAATATAAAATACAACATGCATTCATCCAATATCAATCATCAAACATTTATCCCAATCATCATCCAATTCAATCAATAACATCAATATAGAACAGATAATAAATAACAGATATTTACTTGCAGTTTATATTCAATAATAAATTAAATAACTATTTTATCCAAATAAATTCAAATAAACTGAGATGATGATTCAAAACATGCCAAACAGTCATAAATAAATTTCTAATCACCTTATAAATCAATTTAACAAACATAAGAAATTTTAGAAGTTGTGAGTAGGTTAAAACACTCACCTTTGGAATTTAAATTGAATTTAAATCCAATTTAAACCCAAAATTCAAACTGTCTCGGAATTCGTCCAAACTAGCATCAAAATATCCGAAATTTCAATACGATCCCAATGCAAGAATCCACACGCGAATTGGACCTTGTGTGTAAAAGTTACGCACATTAGAACATTCGATAATTAAAATAAAATAAAATAAAATAAACAAAACAAAAAAAATAAAGAGAAAGTTACAAATCTCGGCTACGTCACCTTACCCAAATGAAACCCTACAACCCAGCGATGTATCGCGTTTGAACGAATACACGACCACGCCGCCACCAAGATCTCCTCGCCTCGATCGAACTGCCACACCTCAGGCGCGCCATGCCACCTAGGGCTCTCCACCCGATCGCCATCGATAGTCATGCACGCGTTCAAAGGAGCAGCCGCCGCTCCTTACTCAAACCCTAATCCAATTAACGGCAATGATCTAGCCGTTGAAACCATGAACCAGACACACCGATGAACTCCAGTCGGTCCTCTCCACACAATGATATCCTCCAATCGACGATCCGTCGAAGATCATCAACCACCAATGAGTGGCCGAGATTAAATCACCCAGTTTCGGCCACATACAACCCAGATCGAAAAATGAATTACATAGTTGACTTGCGGTCGTCAAAAGCTTCAAATCGATATATAATTTGTTATAGTTTGAGGAGATTTGATTTTTGATTTTCTTTTGAATTACAATTTGATTTGGAATTGAGAATTTGTTTGTCTGCCATTAAGGAGGAGAGACAGCTGAATTGTATATACAAACAAATGAGAAAAAGGAGTGGCTAGGGTTTATAACTGGATATATATATATATATATATAGGCAGATTAGATATAGGAACAGTTGGATCGAATCGGTTTGAAAGTTGAACGCTACACGGCCCGAAAAGCCCATTTCAATTCCAAAATGCAAATGGGCCAACCCATATATCAAAATAGATGTTTTTAACTAATTTAAACGCAATGGAACAGGTTTCAAGTCCAAATTCCGTCGTATGAAGAAGTTATGCTAAAATCAAGTTATTTCAAATTGATTTCAATTGATTTCAATTAAATTGATTTCTAGGCGTTTCGAGTCCGTACGATCAAACGACAAGCGCGGTCGCTACGAAACTTGAAATCCTATAATAATTCACCGTTACGGATCCGATGAAACTGATTTCATCAAAATCCGAGTCAGTGGACAAAATGGCTATTTTTCACATTATTAAATTAAATTAATATTTAATTAATTAAATCACTTTTCGTTTCAAATTTAAAGATTCACAAATTCCATCATTTTTATTTCTTAAACAATTACAATAATTTAAACAAACTTAGATATAAATTTCAAGTTAATAAATTTACCAATTAGAGTGTTTGAATTCAATTTCAGTAAATTCAGATATTATAAATTAAATTTTCAATAATTGCATTTAATTTACTTGCATCCTATTATCCAATCTATTATTATCAAGTGGAAAAAATTAATATCAGTTCATGATTTATTACATTAATATCTTTAAATTTCAGCTAAATTTACATTAACGTACTAGTTAAATATTTTAATTTGATTTAATTGCAATTTATCCAATTATTATATTTTAAATTCCATTAAATTAATAAATCATGATTTCCATTCTTATTATCCAACCAATTGTCATATTATGAATAAAGTTAACATTATTTCCAAATATTAACTTAATTTACATTAACATAATATTCAATTTAGATTTATTGCGATTAATTCCAATTTAATTTAACGGATTAAATATATATGCAACATATAATAATTGTTGCCATTAACTCTTAATCATACTTTTATAAGTTATCATTTCCAAACAATATTATAATTACTTACAGAACATTGATTTTATTCAGTTACTATTTATTATTATTAATTCATTAATTAATTCAATATTTACATTTGTTTTCTTATATTCATTTTATAGCCTAGTATAACATTTACCTTATTTCAACTAATTAGAATTCCATTCAAGTTGTAACTCATTAACTATAAATAACACAGTTGCATTTCACTTGAGTTATTATTTCGTTAAATAAATTACAAAATTTTTATATCTTCCAATACTTATTCACAAATTTTTATTAAATTAATGTTTTAATTATCGAAAATTACAGGTCGTTACAAAGAAAAACCGCGTGATAAATTAGGTTCAAAATTTACCTTTACATCGCCTTCTCAACAAATTTTGAATCTGGTTTTGAAGATTGAATTGAAAATTTTGTTCTCACCGTTATTTTCTTTTGGAAAAGGTAGGAGAAGGAGAGAGTAAGTGAAATTGTTTATGGTTTTAGTGTTTTCACTAAGTGAAAAAGAGGTAAAAAATATATATTTTATTAATAGGACATGTACCTTCATAGCAATTTAATTTTGGGTGGAGTGCTCATAAAATTTCATCCCTTGATATCCAAAATGGAGTGTCAATAACAATGTCCTTTTTTTAGCCTCCTTCTTATCATTTAATGGCGGAAAATTAATCCCCTCTTCAATAAAAAAAACTAGAATAAAATTCAAGATCCAATTACTATTTGATAGTCGAAGGTCATCAATTCAAGGATTAGCACCCCTTTGATTTGGAAAAGGTTTCAATAGGAGAATTGCTTTTTTTCAAGGCATGCTTTAAGGCTTTGGTAACAAGGTATGTCCTTTTTTGTATAAACAATGCTTTTGATGCAATGTTTGATGAAAAATAAATTTGATTATCATAACTTATACGTATGTATCATCGTCTCACTTAATTAAAATTGTTTATAAAGGTTGCATTGTTTGTTGAATCATATAGTTGGTTTTTTATTTTGACAAATCAAAATTGAAATTTGTTTCTGATTTAAACAATATTTACATGTAGATCCATGTTTAAACATTCAAATTAAAGTATACTCCTTTAGATCTGAAAGTTTGCATGTTCAAATTAACTAATTATTTTTCTTTATTTTGTTAGATAAAAATGAATATATATACACATTGAAATACAATGTCTCATTTTAGATCTATATTTTAACATTCAATTTAATTTCCAACTCTTTAGATCTAAAAAATTACATGTTCATATTGATTGATTAAATTATTTTTTGAAGTTAAAACTGAAATTTACATAGAACCAGTACGACATTTTAATTGTAGATATATGTTTTAATGTTTCATAACAAAGAGTAATTTTAGATTTATACGTTTATATATATATATAATGTGTTATTTGCACTTGTATTGCATTGGATGTTTACATATGAATAAAAGGATATTAACAACAAATCAAAGTGTTAAACTTGGTTGCAATTGTATCAGATTGAATCTCATATATACATAATTAAATCTACATGCATGTGTTCATATAATTTTTTTTTAGGCCTGTCAACAGATACTTTCGGATGCTGATAATGCCATATCCGCATCCGCATCCGAAATGATTTTCGGATGTCGAATATCCGCATCCGTGGGTACGGATGGATATCGGATAATTATCCTATCCGCTAACTACCGATAAATCAAGAAATATAAATATAAATTTTAAGTTTAACATACATTTTTTGTCAATCCAATTGATTATAAAATTGTTAAATATAAACAAATATGGCGATAATAAATAGTTTTGAGCAGCTAATAAGCATTAAGTGCATATAATATAAACTACTAACTAAATAAAACAATAAATAAATATATCTCATTATACTAAAATACAAATAATTTATATTATAATCTTGCCAAAGACCAGACAGATAATTTTCGGATGTGGATGTCTTCGTATCCGCAACCGCATCCGTTTTTTTCCCGATATCGGATATTACCCGTTTTTCAGATACGAATGTGGACGGATTTTGAATTTTTTGGCTATATATTGACAGCCCTAATTTAATTTCTATCTTCAAATTGTTTGTATGAAATAGTTTCTTTTCTTTTAATTTAAATTAGGTAATAATATATACATACAATTTATTGTTGATTATTTATATTCTTATATTATGATACCTATTGATTGTTATTTATATGCTACGTTAATTAAGTCTATCAAAAGGGAAATTGTATCAATCATCCATGTCATCCTTTATTTATTTCCTTTTTTAAATCCTATGTGGTAACCACTCAACTTATTCTTATCCACATGTATATATATCTTGTTATTTATTTATTACATCTTGTAGTTTTTTTTAATTATTTTGACATATATACATGTAGAATTTATTATTGACTGTTTATATTCTTATATTAGGATACTTATTGCTTGTCATTTATATGCTACATTAATTAAGTCTATCAAAAGGGAAATTATATTAGCCATCCTTATCGTCATTTATTTATTTACCTTTTTTAACTCTCATGGGATAACCATTCAACTTATTCTTACCTACATGTATACATATATTGTCATATATTGGTTACACCTTGTCATTATTTAATAATTTAGATATATAATTAAAATGAATATATTTTGTATATTCATACTCTTTCACATTCCACGCTTAACTAAATTATAAAACAATGTCATAATATTTTATTAAAAAAGGCAGTAGATTCAGATCTAATAAAACCTTTAGACTTCTTAGGCCCTAAAGATCTAAAATAGTAATTTTTTTTGAAATTTGTCCTTTTCTCCGCTGTAGGCTGGCTGTAACGACCCGTAAATTTCAACAATTTAATTTGTAAATTTAATAGGATTTTTAAATTAAATTTTAGTAGAAATAATTAAGGGGGTAAATTAATATTGAAATGAAGGCTAAAATAAAATATATGAATGGTAATTAAAGCCTTTATTTGTAATATGAATAAAATTTCAATAAATAAAATGGTGTAAGTATTGTACCTATATATAAGGTGAATTGAATAAATCCTATTTATGGGAACCTCGTTTATTGATATGCGAATGTATAATAAATGAGTTATTACAAGAGATTGAAATTTAAATAGAATTCTAAATAATGAATAGTGGAAAGGATTATACAGGTGTATAATTTAATGCGAGAAAGGAAAGTATTTAATTGATTTTGTAATAAAAACGTTGAAATGGAAATTGGAATAAAAGTATTTAATGAGAGTTGTTGAAATAATTGTCATAGAGAATAAATTACAAATATTATAAATTGTATAACGGTGACAACTATTGTTCGTTACCAATGCATTTAATTAATAGCGATTAAATGTAATTAATCATTGCCTTTTTGTAAGTTAAGAAAATAATTGGAAATTTTGAAGGTAAAATCAATAGAAAGGTTAACTATATGCATAAGAGGGAAAGTTGAATAGAATTCTAATAAATGATAATAATGGAAAACGTATATAATCAATGTAGGTAATTAGTAATTAAATGTTGTTGAAAGTAATAAACGTTTCTTTGTTGATAATTTATAACATAACGGAAAGAGTAAATGTACTCATTAGAATATTAATTACAATTGGATAAGTATTTTAAGTAATAGTGTTAATGCAATGTAAGTAATGCTTATTTAAGTCAATAATAAGGAGTTGGGATGAATTCAAAATTTGTAACATATGGCTTGTAAACATATATTATAAATTATCTGCTTATTTGTTAATGGAGTTAGAAATTGTAATAAGTGATAATAAATGAAGGAATGTTACACTAATGGAAAATGAAATAACGTTCGTTTAGAAGTTGAGTAATTATAGGGTCGTAATTATTATAAGCGTTACTTTAAAATTTATGTTTAGTTGTGACATTTATACGAGAAGTATGTAAAGCAATAAAGTCTAGTAAATTTAAAATGGTTAATCAATAGAAATTAATAATTAAAGGATAGATTTTTATAAATTAGGGAATAATGGGGAATAACGTAAATATTCGTCATAATAGGATAATTAGTGAATAATAAGAATGGAAATAAAGCTTTATAAATTGATTTGAATCTAAAATTTAATGAAAAGATTAATTGCAATTAAATGGATTAAATATTTTAAAATTTTCGTAAATATTAATTTAGATGAAAGGGTAGTCATTTATGTAATATGGGTATGAATCTAATGTTAATTTTACTTATAAAATTGACAATTGATATTGAATGAAAAGGAAAAAATTAAGTTGTGTCAATAAACTAGAATTTGTGTATAATAATAAGTTTAATTGAAATTAAATGAAATCAAACATCTAAATATTATGTTAATAGAAATTTAAAATGGAATCTAAGAATATTTGTATAATAGATTTGAATCAAGGGTTGGTTTCATCCGGTGAATATAGTGAAGTGAATAATATGAATGAAGAATTGACTTATATTTTCTAAATTTAATGAAATGGGAAATTAACACTAAAATTGTTAGATTTATCAACTTCTAAATTACATCTAAACTTGTTTAAACTTCTGTAAATGATTAAGAACAAAAAACAGAAAAAGATAAAATGTTCAATTATAAGATTTAAATTTGATTTGGATATTAATTAATTTATTTACTTATTTATTTAATTAATATAAAAATAGCCATTTTTGTCACGAACTCGGATTTCAACGAAACTAGTTTCATCGGATCCGTAATAGTGAATTATTGTAGGGTTTCAAGTTTCATAGCGATCGGACTTGTCGTTTGATCGTACGAACGTGAAACGCCTTGAAATCGATTTAATTGAAATCAATTTGAAATCAATTTGGAAATATTGATTTCAGCATAACTTCTTCGTACGTTGGAATTTGGACGTGAAACTTTTTCCATCGCGTTTAGAATATTTTAAAATACCTATTTCAATATATGGTTTACCCAATTTCATTCCGGAGACAGAACGAGCTTTTTGGGCCACGTTAGCGTTAGCACGTTTGTTTATCTGATCCATCTATTCAAATTTCTAACCTACCTATATAAACCCAATTATAAACCCTAGCCTCCATCTATTCTCATTTGTTTGTGCGTTTATTTCATCAACTCCTCTTCTTCTTCAATGGCTGCAAACCCTAGATCCAAATTCAAATTTCAAAAATCAAATCCAAAAGTCAAAATTCAAAGTCCTCAGAAAAATCTCAAAAAATTATATGTTGATGCTCTCGACGAGTGTAATTCAATGGCGTAATTCGTTTTTCGATTCGGGTTGTGGTTTGTCCAGAAATCTATGGGTTAGTCTCGGCCGTTCTTTGGGTAGAAATTGATCGTGCGGTGGATCTGCGTCGATAGGATGATCGGAGAGCGGCGTTTGGAAAAGGGCGAAATGCACGCCCTTGTGATGTTGGTCGTTGGTCGTTCGATGGCCGTGATTCGCCAGGATTTTTGACCGAGGTGGCGGCAGCGCACTGTGAAGGGGAGAGTCGCACGGCTCGTCGTAGGCATGGGGAGGCTCGGCCTGACGTGGGCATGAGGCCCGTTTTGCTCGATCGGGACGAAGGCAACTGCAGGCGCGGTGAAAATTAGGGGAAGAATCGATCAGGTGGCGGCTCAAAAAATTTGTGTTCGATCCTGCGCATGTTCACTAGGGTTTGGGGGGAGGGTCAACGCTGTTGAGGTGTCTAGTAAGGGGTGACTTTCTTTTGCTTTGTTTTATTTAAATTTAAAAATTCAATCGATCAAATTCGTATAACTTTCTCATACGTGATCCAATTTACGCGCGATTTTTTTGTTAGGTTCGTAATAAAATTCCGGACGTTTTGGCGCTGGTTTGGACAGATTTGGAGACTGTGTAATTTTTGGGTTTAAGTTGAATATTTATTCAATTTAAATTCAAAAGGTGAGTGTTTAACCCACTCACAACTTCTAAAATTTCTTATGTTTGTTGAATTGATTTGTGATGTGTTTAGAAATTTATTTGTGACTGTTTGGCATGTTTTAATCGTCATCTCAGTTAATTGCATTTATTTAAATTAAATTGTTATTTAATTTCATTTCTACATATAAATTGACAGTTAAAATTTATTTATTTGCGTATAAACTGCTAGCTAAACAGTTATTTAATTTATTATTGAATATAAACTGTTAGTTAATACCTGTTATTTATTTACTGTTATATTTTTTATGATCTATAGATGTTTGTTTAAATCGGATGATGATTTGTAATAAATGGTGGATGATTGATATTTGGATGAATGGATGTTTATTTATTTTAACTGCAAGTTGTTATGCATTTCATTTCATTCGGGATTGCGGTTTGAAATGATATACAACCGCATTTTATTATTAAATTGCGGATTGAAATGGTAAATATCTGTATCACTTGACCATAGGATAGAAAATTATATACATGCACCACGGTATATATATATATATAAAATTATTTTTGAAAGGATTTTTGGTTTGGATAGGATACGGTTTAATAAATATTAAATTTTGACCTTATATAAAATCTTATTTTATGTACGTATATATTTAAGTTATTGAATTTAAGCTGTGTATAAATTTGTTAAATAAAATAAATAAGATGAATAATGGAGTTTGATTACCTTATATTTTATGGTTAAGTACATGTTAAGATATTGAGAATATATAGAGTTTTAAATGATTTAATTTTTTTATTTTTGGGAGTTAAATTGAAAATTTATTTGGAATCGAGCTTAATTAAGAATTTAACTTCATAAGTTGATGTAAAATTTATTAACTTGAAATTTTAAAAAGGTATGATACTTATAACTGAATTTTTATTCAAGATGAATTAAATGAATATTTCTAGTATAAATAAATTGAAGGAAATTTTCTTTATAAGTAGTTTGAGTTTTTCTTAAATGGTTAGGGGTTTAGTATGCAAATATTTCAAACTAAATAATAGGATTTAAATTATTGAATAGAAATTTCTAACCTTAGTTCCAATTGTTAAATGTTCAAAGTTTGAAATATATTGAAAATGAAGTGGTTATTGAAACTGAAAGCGATTTTGAAATTTATGGGTTTTAACTTAATTTTAAATGAAATAAAATTGTAAGTCGCAGAAATTATTTTATTTTATAAAGTAATTTTAAAATGCAAACTATTTTATTCTATATACCGTTTGAATATCCAAACCATCCAAGTTTTAGAAGTTATGGTTTTAAAGCTATGAATTTTCGAAGTATTATGGTTTGAAAGTTATAATTCAGATGTTTGGTTTCCAATTATTGTAAATTTTAAAGCAATATGATTTTGGAAAAGAAATATATTTGAAATAAAATGATATTATATTAATTTGGGGTTTTTAAAAATAATATCAAATGAGTTTGTTTTGGAATGGAAAGGATATCGTATTTATACGGTTTTGAAATAGATATTTTATTCTGGTTTTAAAAGTAAAACTATTTTAAAGACCGCGGTGTTATAATAACGTTTGGTTATTGAAGAGACCGGGATCGGAAGTTGTCATACTCTCTGCCAACTCCGAAAACCACTTTAACAATCGTGTACGCGGTGAAGATTCCAGAATGAAGTAGATTGGTGGCGGCGTTTCCTGTAAGGTAAATATGTGGACCCAACTCCCGTGAGTTGGCATAAGGTGGCTAAAACAGGAGCGATCGACGGGTTAATGAGGTAGCACCTCTGATCGGACACTTCTCTTCGATATTATACTTTGGATTGATTTGGTGGCCACCTTCATTTTTGATTTCTTTGATTTAGGGGAGTTTGTTCGAGGTGGGCGGTAGCTGCGCGCTACGCGTTACCACCGAACCGGAAGCATAATTGGTATATCTACCCTGGCATTGCCTAGTTGTGCCGTGTCACCTACCCTATCGCGCCTTGTACGAGTTTCTATTTGTGTCATACCTATGGAGTGTCTTCTCGTAGTCTCCCGATCAGGAGATATGCAGGCACTGTATAGACTATTCGCATTATTTGTGTTAAGAGGAATATTGGGTTACTCCTTAACGCTATTTTAAAGTAAGTTTATTTTATGATTAGACACTATTATAATAGCGAAATATACTACATAGTGAATAATTTAACGGATCCTTAAGAGATGTAAATCCCGAGCATCTCTTGAGTTACTGCACTCATATTTATTTCTGTTAATTTAACTCACATAAGATCTTTCAGTTCTGACTCGAGTGTTTTGCCTTTTAATTCGCTCGGGTCAGTCCGAACGTTTTAGGATTTGAAGATTTTATTCTGGAGGACGAAGACAAAGATTTGTAGTATTACTATCTACTATATTATTCCACTACACTATTTAATTCCGCTGCATTGATATTATTGGTATGTGAACTCTGATATTTATTGTATAAAGAAGAATCAAATGTTTTGTAAACAGTTTTATGAACTGTATATTTATTATTATATTTTATCCTTCCGCTGTGAGATTCTGTTTTGTTTTTTTCTTCTTCTCTGTTTCCTTATTTACCCCATAACAATCTGCCCTTCCGTATTCTTTGAATCGGCATGTGTGTCGATTTTAAGCGTGCGAAAAGGTGGGACGTTACATCTGGTATCAGAGCTTTGGTTTAGCGATAAACCTTAGCTTTGTGGGGTTTGACTCTTTACTAATAGGGTAGTAATACCCTATGGGAGTCGTGAGCGTTTATATATGAGAGAGCGTATTTGTTAGTGTTATAAATTTTTTAAATATTGTGTGTTATCCCGCCTTTTGGCAAGGCCGAGATACCAAGGAACTAACTAGAAAGAGACAGGATCATACGTCCTTAGCTTTGAATAATTGTTGGGCAACTACAAATATCGATGAATTTTGCCCGAGTCCGGATCGGGCTACGATTGATAAGACACGTCAAGCGAAGCCGTGGGAACCAACGTTCCAAATTTCGGGGCAATCCGAGTTAGTATGCTCAAGTTATCGCCAATGGAAGATGGATGAAATGATATAGGCTCGAATCCCTCAGGAATGGCATAGGTTCGAATCGATCAAAACACACCTTGCTTCGACTCCATCGGACAAGCTTTAGGGTCGTATCCGTCCTATAATGCCTTGGTTCGAATCCATCCATGAATGCCCTAGCTCGAATCCGTCGGGGGAAAGTCTCCTCGAATCCATGCATTGGTTCGAACCCATGAACCAAACCTTGCTTCGACTCCATCGAGCAAGCCTTAGTTCAGATCCATCCAGACCACCTAGCTTCGAATCCATCGGAATAGCTATGGTTCGAACCCATCCCCGTATGCCTTACTTCGAATCCATCAAGGCGATCTCAAGGTCGAATCCATTAAAAACCTTTCCCTACCTCGAGTCCATCAAGAGAGAATCCTTCGAATCCATACAATCAGTGGAGTCTTCGTATCGATTGGCTATGGAATACCCTGATCCATACAAAGGGAACTTGTGTTCAATCGATTTGAAGGAGCATACCTTCGAATCCATTACTACGAATCCATCGAGTCATAGCAGCTAAAACCAAGGGTATGACCCAGAAAACTCGGAGAAAAAGGAGGATTGACCCGAAGCATGCGCACCACGTCATCACCTTCACGTGCAGAAGCATGGATTCGACCCTATGGATTCGAACCATATCGATTCGAACGAACACATAGGGCGAGACACACCAACTTGAATCGATCATAACTCGAGATCTACAAATCCAAATGCTATGAAATTTTCACAGGAGCTTGCATATACATAGAGGAATTTCCACGCCAAGTTTCATCACGATTGGACACTTTTTTGATCGATTCGAACCAAGGGTCGAATCAATCCCAAAGTGCGCCCGGATCTCCAGAATTCGGCCATGTGGGCACCCTCACGTGCCAGAAGTGTTCTCCCCTGATTTTAGGCGAAATATTAGCCTCCTACAACTATAAATAGAGCCCCTGGCCATTCAGAAAAGGAATCGGAGAATTTTCAGAGTAAGAGAACGCCCGGACGCTGCCAGAATTGCTTCAGAGCACCACCGCTGCCTTTGATTTTGAATTTTGGATTACTACTTGCTGTACTTTGACATAAAAAAGTTGTATTCTCCGAATATCAAGCAATAAAGTAACAAAACTTCATAGTGGACGTAGGCAATACGCCGAACCACTCTAAATCGTTGTCTCTCGTGCAATTTATTTCCCGTTATTTGGAGTTTTTGTTAGATAATCCACATTTTAATTTACTTTCTTCATTTATTATCTCTTCAAAAACTTCCGACGAGTGTTGTGCCCAATTTTGAGACAAACACTTTGGTGCTTTCACTGAGAAAAACCCGATTTTTCTCCTGCTCCTTGGATCTATCTTTGATATCGGATTGCACAAATCTAAGAGAGAGATCCAGACCTCATTTTCAGATTCCTTCCGTTCTATTCGGATTTGTTCAAAGTCTAGGAAAGGATTCAATGCTTCAAAATGGTGAGTACAAGAACCACTTCTAACGTTGGTGATCAAGAAGGTCGGGATAGGCAAAATCCCACACAGCCGCAGTCAACCAATGAAGATGCTGCTGGGCATACGGATCAGTCAGGTCCGGTCACAAGACAAGAGTTCCAGGCGCTACTCCAGGAACTAACCCAAAGCCGACAATAGCTAACTGAGAAGTTGCGTGCTAACGCTGAGTTGACCAATCAATTAAATCGCCAAAGGCGAAGAAGATCCAGAAGGGATCAAGCTCCTCATTCTTCCACCGAAAGCTCTGCTTCATCTGACTACAATAACAGATCTACCCGTCCCAGGCTAGACGAAAACCATGCGCAAGAAATTGACTATCAACAGGCATTAACCGTTGGGCAAGTAAGAGTTGGCCCATCTACCAGCTTCCATACTGGACCCTCCTCCCGAGGAGGCACTATTCCACAATACACTGCAGATGATCGTGCTGCCACAGCCGCTGCGGTTGACATAGGAGTTGATACCCGAGATCACTCCAATCAAAATTATCATCAGCAGGGACATGCTCCAGAGCCATATGTCCCAGAAGACGTCGAGCCAAGGAGGCGAGATACGGATCGTCGACAGCGCCCGATCCCACCTTGCACTGTGGAACCCGACCACACTTTGGCTCACCACACACAGAATGTTCCAATGCCAGACCTCTCAGCCATGGTACGACAAATGATTCGCGAGAGTCAAGGCCTAACAAATGACGATTGGGGAATTTCCCGTAGTCATACCCCGTTCAGTGATGACATATTGTATGCTGAACCTCCTCGGCGATTCAGGATGCCAACCTTGCCCATGTATGAAGGAAATTCTGACCCAACTCAACATATTTTGAAATACGAATGGTCGATGACTGCTGTGAGAGATGATGACGCAGTAAAGTGCCGTAGTTTTCCCATTTCTTTAGAGGGGATTGCGACGATGTGGTTTACACGATTACCGCCACGGTCTATTTCTTCATTTGATCAGTTAGCTACCAAATTTGTTGAGCAGTTTCGCATGCATATTGCCAGACCGAAAGATGTTAATACCCTATCAAGTGTCACTCAAGCTCCCGGAGAGACACTTAGACGATATTTGGAGAGATTCAATGCTGCATGCGCAGAGATCACCAATCCCAATGATAATTCTATCTTAATGGCTTTGACTAAAGGAATCGACCCTGATTCCGAGTTTGGAACTTGGTTAGCTGGAAAGCCTCCTTCATCGTTGGACCGTTTCTATTCCAAAGCCGCTCAATTCTTGAGGCGAGAGGATGCGAAACAGTCTAGGAAGCAGTACGATGCAAGACCCAACAGTGAAGGCATTCAGAGTAATGTTGCGGTTAAATAGTCTGGCAAAAGTTCAGGAAAAGTCCAGTTGAATATTCAAAATAAGCAGACTCAACAACCGAGGAACGGTGATAACCGGAGCAAGAAGCAAGACCAGAATCGTGGTCCGAGGCGTAGAATCGCAATGTTTGACAATTATACACCACTTAACACGTCACTGGAAAATGTATATCTACAGACTTGTAATACTATGCAATACAAAAAGCCTGCTCCGAAGCCATCGTCGGAAAGGCAGATTCAAACAGGAAAATTCTGTAGATTTCATGAAAGTTACGGACATAACACCAATGAGTGTAGGCTTTTGCTAGACCTCATTGAAAAATTAATCAGAGAAAGAAAGTTGGATCAGTTTGTTCGGGCACCGCAGCCCGGTGAGGCGGGCCCATCCAATCAAAATCGAACGCAGAATCAGGAAAGACAAGGTGAACCCGCTCGTACGGGCGGGAGGTTGGTTATCAACACAATAAGTGGTGGTCCCCATCCAGCAGACCGAAGCTGGAGAGAAATGGAGTCATATGCTAGCTCGATCAGGCATGTGGACTTTGAATGCTATAGTAACTCTGAAGACGGAACACCGGCTAAACAGCAAAAGACGATGGATGACGAAATCGTATTTAGAAATCGAGATGCCGATAGGACGAAGCCCCCACAATTGACCCGCTGGTCATATCCGCTCAAGTTGGTCCTGCTTGGATGAAGAGGATCTTGGTAGACAGTGGGAGTTCCGTGAACATACTGTTTAAAAGAGCATACGATTTAATGAAGATGGAAGCTAAGGACTTAAAACCTTGTCAATCACGAGTCCACGGCTTCAACGGAAGTGCGACAACACCAATCGGAATGGTTGAATTGCCGGTGGAATTGGGAGTGGGAGAATGCCAAAGAGTTCGGATGTTGCAATTTGTTGTCTTGGATATTCCTTCTCCGTACAATGCCTTTTTGGGTCGACCGGCCCTTGCTGAATTTAGGGCTGCTATTGCCCCATGGTGTTTAACCCTGAAGTTCCCTACTGACCACGGGATAGGAGTTGTACAAGGAGATCAGGCTGTTGGAAGAGCCTGTTATGTTGCCGAGCTGCGGGAAGCACAGCGAAAAGATAAAGGAAAGGGCGTAGAGGAATCTCTTTGCGTCCGTTTCACTGACAATTGACAATTAGCGCCTGGCCTTGGCCTGGGCACCACAACCATTCCAAAAGGATCTTGACCCAAGGGACAATGATAATAAAGAAGAATCTGTGGAAAGTCAAGCTTCTCCGGCTGAGCTAACCATCGATGTCCCGATCGACGATGATGACAATGACTCGAGAATGTTGAAGATTGGGTCTCAGCTGAACCAAGAGACACAACAGGAATTGGTTCATTTTCTCCGGGCGAATCTCGACGTATTCGCCTGGACGCAC
The DNA here is from genome assembly GCA_030765085.1 of Allium cepa. NCBI lineage: Eukaryota > Viridiplantae > Streptophyta > Magnoliopsida > Asparagales > Amaryllidaceae > Allium > Allium cepa. Next base: position 557,685,539 of record CM060941.1, on the reverse strand, counting down.
TCCGATATGTGTGGAATCTCGCCGGACATCGCGAGTCACACTTTAAATATTGACCCGCGGTATATCCCGGTCAAACAGAAAAGACGTGGTATGGATCCAGAGAGATCTGCTGCCCTTAAAGAAGAGGTCGACAAATTGAAGACGAATGGGTTCATTAGAGACGCTTTATACCAGGAGTGGGTGTCCAATCCCGTACTCGTCCGGAAACCAAACGAAAAATGGAGAACGTGTATCAACTACTCTGACCTGAATAAAGCCTGCCCGAAAGACAGCTTTCCACTTCCCCGAATCGATCAACTGGTAGATTCAACCGTCGGACATGAATTATTATCCTTCATGGATGCTTACTCAGGTTACAATCAGATACCCATGCATGTACCCGACCAAGAGCACACAAGCTTCGTAACCGATTTGGGATTATACTGCTACAAGGTCGTGCCTTTTGCATTAAAGAATGCTGGCACAACTTATCAACGCTTAGTCAAACGAATGTTTGCCCATCAGATTGGGAAGACTATGGAGGTTTATGTAGATGACATGTTGGTGAAATCACGATACTCCATTGATCATGTCAAAGACTTGGAGTCAATGTTCAATATCCTCCGAAAATACGGAATGAAGCTTAATCCACTAGAGTGTCATTTCGGAGTCGCATCCGGAAAATTCCTTGGGTTCATTGTCAATGCCCGAGGAATAAAGGCCAACCCCGAGAAGATCTAGGCTATCAGAAATCTTCAGACTCCAAGAACCATAAAGCAAGTTCAGAGTCTTAATGGGAAAGTTGCAGCACTGAGCAGGTTTATCTCGAAGTCCACCGACAAATGCATTCCCTTCTTCAATTTGATTCGAAAAGGGAAACGAAACTTCGAATGGACTGCAGAATGTGAGGGTGCATTCCAATATCTAGTCCAACATCTTTCCGTACCACCAATCCTTTCAAAGCCTGTGGATCATGAACAGTTATATCTCTACCTGGCAGTATCTGAAAATGTAATCAGTGCTGCATTAATTCGGGAGGAAGACCGAGTGCAAAAATCGGTCTACTACGTGAGTAAACGATTGACCGGAGTCGAGAGAAATTATCCAAAGCTTGAAAAGCTGGCATATTGCCTAGTCATTGCCTCGAGGAAGCTCCGTCCATATTTTCAGGCCATCCTATTACTGTGTACACCGATCAGCCGTTACGACAGGTTCTCACGCGGCCTGAGACGTCTGGTAGGTTACTAAAATGGAACATCGAACTGAGTCAATTCGACATCACTTATACTCTGAGAAGGGACATTCATGGCCAAGTCCTAGCAGATTTTATAGCCGAATTCACTATTCCTGAAGACTTGCCCGAGACCAGCAAATCTCCCGAATACATCTGGAAGCTATACACCGATGGTGCGTCAAACGATCGGTGCTTAGGAGCTGGGGTAGTGCTTGAAACCCTCGAGGGACGATCCATATGTTATGCTTTAAAGTTCGAGTTCCGCGCAACCAACAATGAAGCTGAGTACGAAGCTCTACTTACCAGACTAAAGCTTGCCCGTGATCTGAAAATCATCGCTGTAGAGATCTATTGTGATTCCCAGTTGATAGTATGTCAGGTTCAAGGGGAATATCAGGACAAAGACCGAAGATTGGCCGCTTATCTAACTCGAGTTCTTGAGATGCTTGAGCAGTTCGATTACTATGCCATTTTCTACATACCCCGAGAGCACAATCAGAAAGCTGATTCGTTAGCAAAGTTAGCAAGTACGGGTAAAGCTCAGCAGTTGGGGGTCGTTCCGGTTGAAACCCTATCCTCCTCGAGCATCGATCGAAAGGAGACCGATTTCACATTTGAAGCTACCTCCAATAGGGAGTCGTGGATGACTCCTTATCGAGATTATATCGAACATGGTGTATTGCCCGAGCGTCGAACCAAGAAAAGACAAGTTCTACGAAAGGCCTCACGATTTGTTATTCAAAATGGAGTCATGTACCGGAGAGGATACTCTATTCCTCTCCTCCGATGTATCGCGCACGATGAAGTCAAACGAGTGTTACATGATGTACACAAAGGAGAATGTGGCGATCACACTGGGGGGCAAGCACTTGCAAAGAAAATACTCCGATATGGGTTGTTATCCCGCTTTTTGGCAAAGCCGTGATACCAAGAGATTGGCCAAAAACAAAGGACAGTTCGTCTCAGAGATTGGTTGCACTTCTCTTCGCTATGGATATCGATGAATTTTGTCCGAGTCCAGATTGATCTATAATTGATAGGACATGACCAGAAAGATCATAGAAGTCCGCGTTTCAAATTTCAAGTCAATCCGAGGTCGTATGCTCAAATTATGATGGATTCAAGTTGAGAGAAATGAACCTTGCTCGGTTCGAATCCATCACCTCGAATCCATCCGGAACCTTCCCTAGTTCGAACCCAAGAAGCTTAGCCGTGCTTCGAATCCATCCGAGCAGGCACCGTGTTCGAATCCATAGCACAGTCACGCCACATTCGAACCCATCAGGTTCGACTCCATCTAGTTCGAAACCATCCCATGGTCTTCCTTCGTACCCATCAAGAGAAAGTGCTTCGAATCAACCAATGTTCGAACCCAGCATTCCTACCTTCGAATCCATCCTCCCGGAGCCTTACCTCGAATCCATGCATTACTTCGAACCCATGAACTAAACCTCGCTTCGACTCCATTGAGCAAGCCTTAGTTCGACTCCATCCAAGTCACCTTACTTCGAATCCATCAAGAGAATCTCAAGGTCGAATCCATGAGGTAAGAAACTCCTTCGAATCCATCTGGTTGTAGTGCATCGAATCCATCCTGAAACTTCACTTCGATTCCATCTCACGGCGTGCCTCGAAACCATTCAGTAGGAAAGCCACGAAGACCATGGATTCGAAGCATGTATTTCTTCGAACCCTATGGATTCGAACCTATGGATTCGAACTTATGGATTCGAACCATATGGATTCGAACGAATCCATAGGATCGAGTCGAAGCAAACAGGGTACACGAAGACGCAATCTTGAATCGATCATATCTCTCAATCCTATGATCCAAATGCCATGAAATTTTCACAGAAGCTTGCATACATGTTGAAGAATGTCCACACCAAATTTCGCCTCGATTGGATGCATTTTTGATCGATTCGAACTTCACTTCGAATCGATCCCAAACTGGGCACGGATTCCGAGAACGCGGGCCTATGGGCCCCCCTCACGTGCCAAGCGGCCTCCCCAGGTTTTAGGCGGGATTTCAGCCTCCCACACCTATAAATAGAGCCCCTGGTCATTCAGAAAAGGGGTCGGAGAATTTGGAGAGAAAGAGTACGCCCAAACGCTGCCAAAAACGCTCCATACCTTCTTCACTGCTGTTGATTTCGAATTTAAGTCTGTTGTCAGCTGTAATTTGCTTCAAAACACTTGTAACCTTCAAGTATTAAGGAATAAAGTGATAAAACTTCATAGTGGACGTAGGCGCATCGCCGAACCACTCTAAATTCTTGTCTTCTGTGCAATTTATTTTTCTGTGACTTGGAGTTTTTGTTAGATAATCTTCATTTCCAATTTAAGCTCTTCATTTATTATCTCTTCAAAGACTTCCGAAGGGTGTTGCCCAATTTTGGTGCAAACATGGGTACTATTGGTCTACTGTTAATCGCGATGCTGCAGACTATGCTAGAAAGTGTGACAAATGCCAGAAACATGCTCGAATTCCTAGAGCCCCGCCTACCGAGATAACCCAAATGGTCAGTCCTTGGCCATTTGCGGTATGGGGAATAGATATCATCGGCACATTGCCTCTGGCCAAAGGTGGCGCGAAGTACGCCATCGTCGTAGTTGATTATTTCACCAAATGGGCTGAAGCTGAACCCCTTGCAAAAATTACGACAAAGAGAGTAATCAACTTTGTAGTACGTAACATCATCTGCCGGTTTGGTCTCCCACATACTATCATCACCGATAACGGAACCCAATTCGACAGTGCTGAATTCAAGAATTTCTGTCAACGATTCCACATCCATAAGAAATTCTCTACAGTAGCGCACCCTCAAGCAAATGGTCAAGTCGAAGCTGTTAATAAAGTTATCAAACCCATTCTAAAGAAGCGACTGGAAAAAGCCGGGGGCAAATGGGTCGACGAACTTCCTATGGCGTAATGGGCCTATCGAACGACTCATAAAACTGCAACCGGTCATACCCCGTTTTCTCTATCCTACGGCTCTGAAGCCGTTATTCCAGTCGAAATGGAAGTGCACTCTCATCGTGTAACATATTATGATCCGAAAACATATGCCATACTACTTGCTGAATCTTTGGATTTACTCGATGAGAAGCGCGAAGAGGCTGACTTGAGGGCAGCCGCATATCGAAGTCAAGTCGCCCGACTGTACAATGCCAAGGTCCGCGCGCGAACCTTCGAACTCGGTGACCTCGTAATCAAAAGAATCTATCCGGTACCTTCGCACATGAAGCCAAATTGGGAAGGTCCGTATGTGATTTCACAAAAGCTCGGAGATGGCACGTTCAAATTATCGACCGTTGACGGTCTTACTTTGCCGAGAGCTTGGAATAGCGAAAGTCTTCATCGCTACTACATATGAAAGACTTTACTTATTTATTTTTTGTCAGTTTATCCCCTTGCATTTTATTCTAGCATTTCGAGATTTGAATTTGTAATAAGGCAACTAAGTTTGCCATATTTTCTCGTTTCAGCAATAAAATGTCATCTCTTCGAGCCAGAGCCGTGATTTACTGAATATGACGTACAATATCACGATGCACGGAGAGCTAAGTTCCATCATGCGGTGGGATTTATTCAAATAGGGAGTGACTGTGATACGACCGGTCACTCGCTAAGTGAAATCCGAGCTCGGGGGCAGAACACTACATCAACATTCACAGGGATTGATACACGACAATCCCTCCTCCAGCTCCAAATTCCCAGAGTGCGAATTGGATTATAAACTTCAACTCTCGGTTCCCGGAGTGCGAACCGGAGTATAAATCCATCGCTCCCAGAGTGTGAGCCAACTCCAAATTCCCGGAGTGCAAATTGGATTATAAACTTCAACTCTCGGTTCCCGGAGTGCGAACCGGAGTATAAATCCATCGCTCCTAGAGTGTGAGCCAACTCCAAATTCCCAGAGTACGAATTGGAGTATAAACTTCAACTCCCGGTTCCCGGAGTGCGAACCGGAGTATAAATCCATCGCTCCCAGAGTGTGAGCTAACTCCAAATTCCCAGAGTGTGAATTTGAGTATAAACTTCAACTTTTGGTTCACGAAGTGCGAGCCAGAATATAAAAATCTATCTCCAAATTCCCAGAGTGTGAATCGGAACATAAAAACCTACTCTTGGTTCCTAGAGCGCGAACCGGAGTATAAGCACTAACTCCAAGTTCCCAGAGCGTGGACTGGAATATAAACATCAACTCCAAATTCCCGGAGCGCAAATTGGAGTATGAACATAAAAATAACCCTCAGTCCCCAGAGCATGGACTGAATAACAATCACTAACTCCAAATTCCCGGAGTGCGAATTGGAGTATAAACATCAATTACAGGTTCCCGGAGAGCGAACTAAGTCATAAACATTGATAATTAATAAGTTCCCAGAGTATGGGCTGAACTGTTAATTGCAAATTGTGTTAAGTCCCCGGAGTGTGGACATGTATTCAAGGCTTATGACATATGTGAGCACGAGCTAATCAACTCTAAGATCATTCCATGACTGGACGAGAAGTAGGAGATTACAATAGCAATTTTTGAGTTGCAATCAAGGAATGGGTATTGAAATACTATTCAATTGGTGCTCCTAAAGGCTGGAGAACCTAGCTAATATGCCAAGAACTAGAGTTGATTAATGTATCATGCTTCTAAAGTGGACTGCAACTTCCTCCAATTGACCAGCTTTTAAAACTCCTAAACTGACAATTATGGTGCGATGGCTAGTATTACGACTACCCCGCCTTGTCTACTCTACCAACTCAGAACATAGTTGTTCACTACTGAACCATCTTCATATGCCTGCATCTTAATCATTCCACGTCCATATGACTAAAAGCATGACATACAACTCTAAGAGGACTTCCTAACTATCCTATGCGAGCCTCCTTCATGGTGAAAATTAGAAATAATCACTAATCTATGAGCCCATATTAATCTACTCACCATCCAATCGACATTACCAACCACTCGAACATTAGGCAGTCGGGCGTACATCATTCACCAATATCACAAGACCCCGTAGCCATAAAATGGACTTGATAATGTTGATTCGAGTATCGTTCCCATTCAGGGCCTATTCATTGAGACCATCCTACACGTAGAATTTCCAACTAAAATTCAGCATGCCGACCATGTCCGTGTACTATGGAAATTCAACCTCGGCCACTACCTCATGAAGTGAGAATGGTGAATGGAGTCCACGAAAAGTGATGAATGCCATCAAATGCGTTGTATCCCCTATTTCTCAAAGAAGACTGTCAATCGTAGTTAGGCATATCATTCCTACTTCTCATATTGCTAAAGGGAATAAAGAAACTGGCAGCCAATGAACTAATCAAAATTCACAGCTCGTTGCTGCCAACACTAATAAATGAAATCAGCACAAAAGCTTATTTCCAGAGTTTGATAACAGAACTGGTGGATGGTCGCCGACGACTACACCAACATGTCCAGGCCAACATTACGTTGATGAATCAGACGAAGGATCAACTTGGCGACATAAAAGGGAACCTGCTCCATATTCTAAACTGGGAAGCTCCTCTTCTTTATATGACTATCATGGATGCCAACGCCATAAGGCTGCTCCAGAAAGGATAGCTCTGGCAATATGTTCAAGCCTCATAAAATGAAGAGCCGGGAATCCCCGACCACAATCGGGACTTTGATCAAACTGAACCATTTGCATTAGACTCCCAACTGTGAAAGGCTGGACCGAAGTGCAATAGCGAGCATACGACGCCGCTTCACTTATCAATGAGATTTTATCCGATCTCTTTTGAATTATTTCTATTTCTATTTCATTTATGTTGCAAGATATAATCGACTTGAATTAAACTACTTGCAAATGATGTAGGTAACCGAGTACTTAAGGACGGGTGCAAAACAACCTCCGTGGACTATGGTAAATTCATTTAGGTATCATCATGATGAGCATGATTCAACCACTCGCTGACTGCTCTATGCACCTGACTTGGGGGCAGGCCATCAAAGCGGAAGAGACAGACAAGTTCAGGGCTCCGGTACGAAGTGGATGCAACTGACCATCCACTCACATGCTTATGCAATTTAATTAGGAGATTTGAGAAAGACTTAGAGTTATATGTCCCAACCATGCACTCTCCATCTCTTACTTGAAGCTCGCCAAAATACTTATGCTTCTTTTGATGCACAATAAAATCGAAATCACACCAAAGATGGATGTGACGTGACCGTCCATGCATCCAATCCTGCATTGGACACTTAGGGTTTTTTAAGAGCACATATTTATAGCGGATATGGTTTGACCATTCACTCCCCAGTTTTCATCAATGATTCGACAAAACAATCATGTCTCTAACCGACTTTATCAGGGGCCAACCCTCAATTTATAGTCATCAACAACCGACTGCTTACTCGCTAATCATCATGAGCCATCTTTCCAACTCTCTTCCTCAACTCGACTGGAAGAGCGCAAAGCGTAAAGTGGACGTGGCTCGACCGTCTACTCTCCAACTCTTGCCCCTAACTTAAGGGAAAATACACAACTCAAAGCGGATGTAGTTCAGCCATCCTCTCCTCTTCTCGAGCTCAAAGCTTGCCAGAACACTAATCTTACTCCTTAGGCTTGGCAGAAGCGGGATCCAAATGAACACGGATGCGATTCATCCGTCCATAAACTAAGTCTCCTCCTTCGTTGATGGAAGATAAGTGGAAAGTAATCGAGATCCCACCGATCATTTGCTAAGCGAAACCCACCTCTCGGGGGCAAGCCATCGCATCAATGGCCGAACTGGACCGACACACTACAGTCCTGCAATCAATTCCAGGTTCCCGGAGTATAAACACTAACTCCACTTTCCCAGGGTGCGAATTGGAGTATAAGCATCAAATCCATTGTTCCCAGAGTGTGAGCGGACTCCAACTTACCAGAGTGTGAATTGGAGTATAAACATCTAATAAATCGTTCCCAGAGTGCGAACGGACTCCAACTTCCCAGAGTGTGAATTGGAGTATAAACATCCAATAAATCGTTCCCAGAGTGCGAACGGACTCCAACTTACCAGAGTGTGAATTGGAGTATAAACATCTAATAAATCGTTCCCAGAGTGTGAACGGACTCCAACTTCCCAGAGTATGAATTGGAGTATAAAAATCCAATAAATCGTTCCCAGAGTGCGAACGGACTCCAACTTCCCAGAGTGTGAATTGGAGTATAAACATCCAATAAATCGTTCCCAGAGTGCGAACGGACTCCAACTTACCAGAGTGTGAATTGGAGTATAAACATCTAATAAATCGTTCTCAGAGTGTGAACGGACTCCAACTTCCCAGAGTGTGAATTGGAGTATAAACATCCAATAAATCGTTCCCAGAGTGCGAACGGACTCCAACTTACCAGAGTGTGAATTGGAGTATAAACATCTAATAAATCGTTCCCAGAGTGTGAACGGACTCCAACTTCCCAGAGTATGAATTGGAGTATAAAAATCCAATAAATCGTTCCCAGAGTGCGAACGGACTCCAACTTCCCAGAGTGTGAATTGGAGTATAAACATCCAATAAATCGTTCCCAGAGTGCGAACGGACTCCAACTTACCAGAGTGTGAATTGGAGTATAAACATCTAATAAATCGTTCTCAGAGTGTGAACGGACTTCAACTTCCCAGAGTGTGAATTAGAGTATAAACATCCAATAAATCGTTCCCAGAGTGCGAACGGACTCCAACTTACCAGAGTGTGAATTGGAGTATAAACATCTAATAAATCGTTCCCAGAGTGTGAACGGACTCCAACTTCCCAGAGTATGAATTGGAGTATAAAAATCCAATAAATCGTTCCCAGAGTGCGAACGGACTCCAACTTCCCAGAGTGTGAATTGGAGTATAAACGTCCAATAAATCGTTCCTAGAATGTGAACGGACTCCAAATTCCCAGAGTGCGAATTGGAGTATAAACATCAAATCCATCGTTCCCAGAGTGTGAACGAATTCCTAAAAAGCCCAAATAGGTGTGACTGACCATCTATTGGCTGACTCCAACTTCCCAGAGTGTAAATTGGAGTACAAACATCTATTCCAGGTTCCCGGAGTGCGAACCAACCCACCAATGTGAACTCCAGGTTCCCAAAGCATGAATTGGAGTATAAAAATAAATTACAGGTTCCCGGAGCGCGAACCGAAGCATCCATGCTAACTCCAGATTCCCAGAGTGCGAACTGGAGTATAAACATCAATAAACTCCAGATTCCCAGAGTGTGAACTGGATTATAAACATCAACTAACTCTGGTCCCGAAAGCACAGACTGAAGTATAAAGACCTAGTGGGCGTGACATACCACCCATCAACCAACTCCAATCCTCGAAGCATGGATTGGAATATAAATACCATAAGGGATGCGATCTTATTGTCCATCTATCAATTCTAATTCCGCAGCAAGTTCTGTAGTACAAAAAGCGGATGTGGTTAGACTTTCTTCTTTCCAACTCTTCCCCTGGCATGGGGGCACACTTATCATAAAAAATCAGTTGTGATCCGACTATCTAGCACTAAGCGGGCACGACATGACCGTTCATGCATCAACACTTATTCTCGGCACGGGACCTATAACATAATCTTTTAGGAATGCACTCCAACCCAGCAAGACAAGAATTCTTCCTCGATCCGACAGGGAGATGTAGATTCGCAAAACGGACCTAGCTGAACGTCTTATTCTAAATAGATGTGACTACCCATCCTACCGCAAATGAACATGACACGACCGTTCATCCGCTAACTCTAGCCAACGATCTAGCGAGTTGTGCATGCACTGTGGACAGATATGACCCAACCATCTGCCAATCAACTCCTTCCTCCAATTCAGTAGGAGAAACATCAAATTAAAGTTGCCGCAATGTGACCGACTACACTTCGACTTTCGCCATTGACAAGTGCCAGAGGAATTAATCGAGGAAAATGCGGTTGACCATTTTCTGCTAAAATTCTTAGTCCCCAGAGTGGGGACATGGGTATGAACATCAATTAGGTGTGACTAATGGCCCTTCAACTGCCTCTAGTCCCCAGAGTGCGACTGCGACCATAGACAGATGAAGAATGTGATTCGACCATTCATTCACCAACTCCGACCTAAAGTCGACGAGAGGAGTATAAACTCACTACAGACGCAATTGGACCGTCCACAAACTAACTCTGCTAACCCAAGGCTGGGGGCAGAAGAACAAATCATTGAAAGAAGAGAAATGAGACTCGCTACATTGCTAGCTATTCAGATTCCTTTACAATTTAAGGCAACGACTGCAAGGAGGCCTTAATGCTAACCAATCAGAATGATGCTCGAAGTTACGAGAAGCCAATTATATCGTACCGCCAGATCGACGGGAAATATCGATCTGCACCTTTCATGTCATACCAAAGGATCGATAGGCAATGAGGTCCGTACATTCTACATTGTGTCGCTAAATCGACGGCCAATATCGATCCTCTTCGACTACAATTCGATGTGACCCGAGCACCCATCGAATACCTTCGACCACCAGAGCATGGATAGAACCGCGAATGAGTGTGACTTGACCGTTCGTCCCCCGTCGCCTTCCATCGATCCGTTAGGAAGTGCATGGACTGGATAAGCATGACCTGACTGCATTTGAGCTGACTTTGTCCCTAGATCTGACGGGAGAACGTAAATCGAAACGGACGTAGTTGTTCACCTAACTCCAAAAGAATGCAATGCGACCATTCATTCTTTGGCTCTTAACCAAATCTGACAAAATGAGCAATTCAAAACAAGTATAACCCAACTATCCACGCACCGATTCTTTCCCTCGATTCGACAAGGGAAGCATCAATCCTACATTGGAACTTACTGGACGATTCACTCTTCAGTTTATGCCTGGAGTATGACGACATAAGAAGCAAAATGAATGTCGACGAGGCAATGAAGTATTCTGCCTAGAGGAAAGAACTAGGATAGAATGCAGAATACGGCACAACTCAGCCTTCCATCGGTTAACTCGATCCCATGGTTCAACGGGATAGAATGCAAAATTGAAGTGAACATTATCTACCTTGCCGCTTATCGAGATTCTCCCCTGACTTGGGGGTACGCACGATAAATAAGATGGAAATAATTCGATCATTCATCAAACAGCTTTGACTCTTACAGCTTGGACTACAGTATAAACACAGCAGAAGCTAGGCTCGATCATTCGCATAATACATCCATCAACCCGAGACTGGGGGCATGAATGTGATCATCCAAGAACTGGATACGACTACTCAATCCTATAGCTCGTGCCTAGTATTCATAACAACTTTAAGTTACGACCGAAAGGATGCTTAGAGATAGAATCATCAGATCGACGCCTGGACTTATGGGAAACTAATCATCATTCTGACCCTTCCGATGAGCAATGGATTGCAAGTACATTGAATGGAAAGCGCACTTCTCGGAAACACAAGTAGATTCCAACTCATAGCCGGAACCAGCTATGTTGTAGCATGCGACACAAGGCTAAACTCTACTATGCCTGTAATTCCACATCCTACGAGCCTGATCATTTACCATTGCAAATAAGCACATGAAGTGCCTACAACCCATCACAGGTATTGTAGATCAAATCACAACTCTTCACAAGGATGATGCAAGAGTCAACTGCATTGCTCCAGGTGAATTTGGTATGTCCGCTTGGACTCGATCTCATATATACATATGGACCCCCACCAACTATTGAGAACCATGCATTAAATGTCAACCCGAAGCATGTCTCGGTGAATAAAAACGAAGCGACACGGATCTAGAAAGATTTGCTGCACTAAAGGAGGAGGCGAATCTACTCAAAACCAATAGGTTTATCCACGATGCCCTCTACCCAAAATGAGTATCCAATCCTTTACTTACGAAAGAAACAAATGGAGAGTGGCGGATGTACGTCGGCTACTCAGATTTGCATGAGGCATGGCGAAGCATAGATTTCCATATCCAATGATCAACCAACTAATTGACTCGATCATTTAGACATGAATTAATCTCATCCATGTACGCAAAACACCAAATAAAATCAGATATTGAAACATGTCCCAGACAAGGAATACAACTGTTTCGCTACTGACCCGAGCCTATAGTGCTATGCTGCAATCCATGGATTCAAACTTGAGAATGCTTATGCTACTTACCAAAAGACGATTAATAAGATCATTCGAAAATCAGATCGGCCGATCAATGAAAGTATATGTGGTTAATATGCTCGTGAGATCACGACCATCAAGCGACCGCATCGATCACTTGGCAAAGATATTCAGTGCTATCCAACAACCGCAGAATGAAATTTAATCCTTTGAAAGGCTCTTTTCAGCGTTGTATAAAATGAATTCTCGGGTTTCGTCATCAATTCCCGTGGGATTGAGGCCAATGTCAGAAAATGCTGAAGATTAGAGTCATCCGTATATGGAGGAAACCAAGCAGCTCTGATAGATCGCTCAGAGAGGCCTTCCATTTTGCCCAAGATCTTGGATCGTGAAGATCTACACTTCAATTGGGTCATGTCAACACACGCCATAAGCATCGCAATGCTATGTGAAGATAAACTAATCCAAAGACTAATATACAATGAAAGCTGGCTATTGACAAGCTTACCCTGTTAATGTTTGTACCGACCAACCGTTACGATAGGACCAATGGCAACCTTAAATGTCTGAAAGTTTACTCAAATGGAATAATAAAGCTAAGTATGAAGCCTTGGTCGCCAAGCTAAGACTTACAAAAAGAATAGGAATGGAAGCTTTATGTAACGACCCGCAAATCCGTACCCCTTGAGTCAACACTATTATACAACAATCAACACAAGTTGTACGGAAATACGAACCATTTGGGTTTAAGAAGAAGAGGTAGAAGAAGAGAAAAACAAAATCAACATCAGAATCTAACCATCGCAGCGGAATAAAATATAATATATAATATATAATCTTTACTCAACATCAAATATTTCTGTTTATATATTACATCATCAGAGTACATCAATCACAGCTCAACATCAATATCATACAATGAATACACAACAACTCAGAATACACAACTCAAACAGCGGAATATATATATAAATAAGTACGGGAATACATGTCGTCATCCTGCTCGTCTCCTGAGCTCCATAGCATCAAATCCTGTATCCTATAATACTCGGTCTGACCCGAGCATTATAGTTAAATAACACCCGAGTCAGTCTGGAATACCAGCGTGAGAAAATCACACCCAATTGATTATTAAAGTTTCAAAAATCCTTTGAAAACAAAAGCATCTCGTAAGACCACGCCACAAATAAACATGTCGGGTTTTTACCTTACGATAGCTAAAACAATTTTTATAGAAATCCTCTGATATTATAATAGGGTCTATATACAAATACTTATAAAATAGCCGAAATTGTTACATCTATTAAATTCCAGCTACTAGCCACAAAAGTGGGTAATACAAACAAAACTCGTACAAGGCTCGTAGGGAAAATGGATTTCCAACAATGACTAGGCACTGGGGTACCACCTGTCACAGTACGGGGCCTAGATCACCGTACCGAGGACTACTCCCTTCATCCCCTACAACACAAGGTCGGAACCATTCCTTACTGAACAGTCCCGAACAAGATAAACCCCGTGGTTGGCGCGACCAACCACCCACTAAGCCGAAATATATATAAGGGACATCTAGACAGGGGAATTATCTTGTCCTGCTTGGGCATGACCCACCTAACCTTGCTGCATATCCCCTGATTTTCAGTCATTCCCATTTGATGAGGCTTGAGGCTAAGCGTTACCTTTAGAACGTTTCACTTAGAATGCCCATCGTCCACCTGACGATGTTTCGCAAGCATTCATCCATACAAGTCCGTTCCGGGTTCGAACGGAACCGAAGGCACTACTCCTACTACATCCATTTTGGAAATATCCTCAGGATTAGTAGCGACTAGCCCTTACACTTCACTGCTCCATCTTCGACTCCGTACACGTTTTTCGCACGAAACGTACAAACCGGATCGAAGTGGTTTTCGAGAAATAAATCTCGATCCCGGTCTCTTCGAAACGTATTTGTCCAATATTGATAGTCGGTTATTTAACTATCAATTATTATTCACAAACATCCATTCAACCATCCATTCAAAAATAAATAATTTTCCAACTTATTACCTTCAAATTATCTTCCCATGATATATTTCTATTCTCAATCCTTTGAAAACAGTTTCCAAAAATCATCTTTCTTCCCAGAATCAACTTTCCCAAATATTTTCTATCTCCCCTGAAATCACCAAGCACCAAAAATAGATTTTTAAAATAATTAAAACACTTTACTTTGAAATATATATGCTTTTAAAACATTTAAATTAAAACTACTTAATAATTTGTAAAAATACATATTATATAATAAGTTTACTTAATAAATATAAAACTATATTTATACTTTTAAGAACATAATATTAAGTCATTCTTTAAATAATTACTACTATAATAGATTAAGAGAAAATGCTTACTTTAGAATGTAAATATTAGAAATAAGAAATTTTCCAAATCTTGCTTTTTAAAAACAACTTTTAATCTTTTAACTTACATTTAAAAATTTACTTTAAAAACGTACTTGGTTATTCAGGGAGAATTCCAACTTCAAACTCTTAAATCAATTTTCCAAATTGATTCACCATTTATTTCCTTTGAAATAAATTTCTTTACTTATCAGTTCATTTCGACATTCAATTAATTATGAACTTTATTATTATTTTCAGTTTGATTTTTAAATCCTTTAGCTGGAATATACAAATTTCAGGTTATTCCCAATTCCTTCTTTATTTTACTTAAATAATTTAAATCCTCAATTTAAAATGATTATTTTATTCCTTTAAACAATAACATTGAGATTTAAGTTCTATGAACTCTCCTTTATTCAAATTTTCCTTTCCATACACTAGATTTATTTATTAGAATTTTAAGGTCACTTTATTTCCTTTCCAGTTCATTCATAAATTTATTCAACTTTGATATAACTATTTTACTTACCCTTTCACTTCTTTTATTTCATTTCCAATCTCAAATTATATATTTAGTAATTTATTATTGCCCGATTAAAACAATCAAACCATAGCATTCAATATTCCCACATAATTCATTTCAGGATATCAAATATTCAGAACAGAGCATATTAAATAATTAAATAAATATGAGGGGTCCAGTTGGATCCCTCCAACCTGCTTCCCTGCGTCCACAGATGTTAGCACAACATAATATCCATTCCAAACTATACAGACTAAAGCACATCAATCAATTCAACCAATCAAGCAATTATTTAAATTTAATCATTTAAATTTAAATTATACTGAGTGAGATTAACTCACCTTTGACTTCTAATTTGCCAATCCGATCCAAATCGGCCGGTTCTTCCCGAATTTTGAACCTTGAATACCCATTTTAGGACTTATTAATATTTAAATCGATCAAACAATTAATTATCATTTAATAGATTTACTTAACTAACTTTGTAATTTAAAGTACTCGATTAGATTAATAAAACAATTTAATCACTAAATTCGTTATTTAAAATAAATTAGTAACATTTTAAAATATAGATATTTGTATTAGTATTATTATTTTAATTCAATTGGCTAATGGGTTAAATTCGAACTAAATTTACTTTATATACTTTCTTAATAACTAAAATAAATTTGACAGATTATTTAACTAAACTAATCATCCTAAACACATAATCTTAATATAATTGAGTAGAGCTAAAGGCATTTAAAATTATCTTATTTTCATTTTAAAAGTGCATATAAAAACAATTTTTATCAGTCAAATCTTCAATATAGATCCTTATATATATATTTTTTTTTCCAAAATCTTATAATAGAATTTATACTTATTGTTTACCAGTATATACATAATTTATTTACCCGAATTGTTACCATATCACAATTTAATTCATCTGATGAACGAAAAGGAAATCAACTGCTTGATTTCGTAAATAAATAAATAAATACAAGTGTTTAAACTAATTTTACCTCAAATCGAACAAGATAAATATCAGTGCAGCTCTAAACGAGACCGAACCCAGTACGAAAACCCCTCTTCTAACTCGCGACCCCCAATTCAAAACGCGACCTCCTTCCTACACTTCGACTTCGCAAGCATCAAATCGAGCAGAAAACCCCCGCGAGCTTCACTTGCGTCGCCCACGATGCCATCAACTCGAACGCGATGCCAATTCGAGAGGCTCGGCCCCAAATTCCTGAAACGAAACCCTAGCTCGACAACTCGCGACGTCTTTTAAGTCGCGACGACCCAAATCGATCGAACTACGAGTTCGACGCAGCTGCAGTGCTTCCCCACGCGACGCCGCTTGCCATGCCTCCCCACGACCTTCCAGTCGCATCGCGTCGACGTCGTACCCTCTAATCTCGACTAAGGGAAGAGCTCGGTCCTAGGGTTTTGAAACGAAATTGATTCTATTCGATAGGAGGAAGGTTCGGCTCTTGTTTGGAGTTTTGACAGTGAACTGAAAAAATGAGGGTGAGGCTTGACTGATTTTCGAATTATAAAAGGAAAGTTAACAGAGGGAGTATCTTCCATTAAAAGCTTCTACTTATTATTATTATTTATTTTTTTATGAATCAATTTCTGATTTTAGAATTTGGGCCCAGAAAGTAAAAGGCAAGAGGGGAATTCGGGTCTAGGCAAGAAGAAACGAGTGTTTTCCAGAAGCACTAGGAGGAAAGAAGTAGCTTATGAATTCAGTCACTTATTGAATTTCCGGTATGGATTTAAGTGCGTTTAAAAAAATCATATGCTCACACAACATTTCCAGATGCTACAAAATTTGGAATCCAATAGTAATACAATATCACAGATCCAATGGTACTGGTTTCGTTAAATTTCGAGACTGTGCCTCAGAAGATTATTTTTAAATTCAATTTAAACGATTTATTTTTAAAACCGAACAAATCACTTCCAAATTCAATTTTAACACTTTTACTGCCTCCACTATCATCAATATAAATTTTATAAGCCTTCAAATTATTTTAAATCGGATTTAAAATTCCAGATTCAACATTTCATTCAAATTCAAGTTAAGATTACTCTATTGAATATTAAAATCAATTAAATATTCCGATTTAAAATGCTTGAAAATTCCGGGTCGTCACATTCCTCCCCCCTTAAAAGAATTTCGTCCCCGAAATTACTAATTAGGGAGAATGATCCAATACCCGTTTACTATTTCCCTAAAACCAAACAGTTCAACATCTAATCCAACTATCTCCTTATAAAAGGCCCATTATCATTCCTATTAACTTTCCAAACTTTTCCCTAGTTTGCAAACGATCCTATTTGCTCAACCATTCCAGTTTTAATCTTAAAACCAATTTTGAATTATCAAAATTTTCTCAAAATTTTTCTAACTCCCTAAATTTCCGAAAATTTTTGCCAGCGTTTCCTTTGCGCGGCTGACTCGGTACAACTACAAAAATGGCTCTACGGCCTCCCAAATCCAAAAAGAAAACAAAAAGGCCAAGTGGCTCAATCCAAATCCAAATCAAATCAAATTCCATACCAAATTGAATACGTACCTCTTTGTCGAGCATTTCAAATTTATCTCTTGAAATCAAATCCACACTTCTTTTCCCTTTTAATATACCTGCATATTCTGCTTAACACTAATATCTAACCTCAATATTCACAAACCATCATATTAACTTTCTTACCAAATGTCACTATCCATCCAAATATCAATTTAGAATATATCTGCAATATCCAATTTCCAACTAAGAATTGATCATTCCTTTCTTAAGTTAACCTAAACACTTTAGTTTATCTCTATTTCTATACAAATTGACTCTTTCATTTCCATACGAATTCAATTTATTTTCAATTCTAAACTTTAAAATTTTATTTTTCATTCATAACTAATTCATTTCATTATTTTAATTAGTTTCATTCACTAACTTATTTAAATTTCCCAGTTTGAAATCGTTTCAAAATTTTCCAAAATTTCCAAAAATTTTCTAACTCCCAAAATTTCTGAAAATTTTTGGTAGAGTCTCCTTTGTACGGAGGAGCTTTTGCAATTTGACAAAAGAGATAAATATATATACATCGACCCACACGGTCGGAAAAACCAAAAACAGTTCATATTTCCTATTTTAATTGCGTAGGCGTACCTTATTTAGCATTTTAAGCAAGCAGCTTATTTATTTTAGCAAATAGCACAACCAAATCCAGCCACACGGCTTCCAGGTACCTGTACTTACTCAGTTTAAACTTGTAAGTGCCAAATATAAGAAGTTTAATACATTTCAC
The DNA here is from genome assembly GCA_030765085.1 of Allium cepa. NCBI lineage: Eukaryota > Viridiplantae > Streptophyta > Magnoliopsida > Asparagales > Amaryllidaceae > Allium > Allium cepa. The sequence goes on along the minus strand of CM060941.1, from coordinate 557,667,023 downwards.
TTACTTGCAATAGTTAAAACATATGAATTCTAAAAGAAATTCACACTAAACATTTTTCTGTAAGCAACTTATACAGTTTTCATACTAATCTAACTGTTTTCAATTAATTTATAAACCATTTTCATTCAATTTGAATGGTTTTCAATCCATTCGTATACAACTTCACCAATTTAAATGGTTTAAAACTCAACAATTTACTTTTAATTTATTTTTAAGCAACTGAACTCATATTTAATCCAATTGATCTCAAAAATCAATTTATTTTACTCCTGTCCATCCAAGGTATTTTAATAACTTCTATTTATATTCAATAACAATTTATTCCTTGCAATTTGATGAGATTTACGTGAATAAATAAACGCTTGAGTTTTGTAATCAATTTAATATTGACTCCAACTCAACTTACACTTAATTCAATTCCATTTCGGATTTATTCACAATCCATTTATTTAGCTCGACCACTCCATTTAAATTTCATTTACAATCTATTTACTCACATTTCATACCATATTTGTTTATTCCAAACTATTTTATTTAGTTCAAAAACAATTCCAAGCTATTGCATTCCATAACCATTTCTCAACTTATTTAAACCAACTCTTCATTTGATACTTATTTATTCCATCATTTATTTATTCCATCATTTATTTATTCTATATAATTAGTTTATCCACATTCACTTAAACCATTTTAATAAACTCGAAACATTCTATTTTCCTTATTGTCTCAAGTTATTTCAATTTTTTTTTAATAATTTAAATGGTTTACAATTATTTATTTAAGCATTTTCATTCCATTAAATATTATCAGTCACTCACCGAATTTGTTTTCAATTAAAATCATTTTTACTTGATTTAAATCCAATCCACTATCATTACTCTTAGTTTTAAGTTGAATTCAATTCAACTCTCCTTCATTTCTTCAGCTTAAGTTATTCCACTTCAATTTATTCAAATTTTATACTTAAGCTCATTCTCAGTTTGCAAACAAGTTCTCTTTTCAAATTAACTTGATTCTATTTCAATCCAATCTCATTTTAAATTTGCAATTTCATTTGATTGGTTATTATAGAATTTAACTTCCCAGATTCAACTCATTTAATTTATTGCAAAGCCATCTCCAATTATATTTTCACTTAGTTGGATTTTATTCTCAATACAAACCATTATTATTTCAATCTAATTTCATTTTAATTTGTTACATTTCCAATTATATTTAATTTGTTAACACTTCAAGTCTAAATTTAATTAATAACTCAAGTTCTAATTTTATTAAACTCACAATTCAATTTTATTAACAAATTTATTAACAAATTTGTTCTTTCCTTATTTATAATCCAACACTTGAATTTTTATTCCAAATATCGCTTTATAATTCAAGTTTGAATTTCTTTTCATTTTCCCATTTATCAAATATTAATTTTGGGCTTTGTATTCCATTTCCAATTTACAAGCCACAACTTACTATTTTATACAATTCCATTCATCATAAGCTTGAATATATTCATCTTTATTTTTAACTCAAGCCTTCAATTTATTCATAGCTCAAGCATATTTTATTTCTATGCATTTTAATTCTCCTATAAGTTATTCTGATTTATGGATTTCAATCCTAATCCTTATTCAATTTCCATTTGCTTAGGGGTGAATCTAATTCCATCAAATAATTCAATTGAATTCTTATTCCAATTCAATTTTATTTTGACTCAGTTTTATTTAACTCAAATTCGATTTCAATTTAATTCGAATTCAACTGGATATTATTTTCAGCTTATTCAATTTATTTTAATTCAGTTAAAATTTTATTCCCAATCCAGGTTAATTTCATTTAGCCTTTTAAATTTTAAATTCCATTATTCAAAGCTTATAATTTTATTTGCTGAATTAAAATTTTCAATTCCTTCTTATTAATATCAACTTCTCTTTATAAGTACATTATTTGATCATCTATTCATCCACCAATTTATTATTTAACCAATAAATTTTATTTCCAAACATTAATTATCTTTAGTCCATTCTGACCAATTTCCCATTCCACGTAACTTCACACAATTCAATTTTAAATTCCAGTTCTCAGTTTCACTTGCACCGTTGCAAATTATTTTTTTTTCAACAAATTCTAAAGTTTAAACAACCTTTCACATTTCAAAAATTCCCTTTAAAACTTTCTATATCCAAAATTCGTTTGATAATTTCGATTTATCCCTTTGAATTTCAAAACTCAACCAGTCTTGCAAACAATTTCAATTCAAAACAATTTGGTAGCAATTTCACTTCTAGAAACTCGAAAATGAACATCGATGATGCTGCAGTCATTACCAAAGTTATTTTCTAGCAACCAAAAGGGTTAAATGCTTTTATTCTCTTTCTAAAATCCATCCAATATTTTTAAATTTCAAATCTCTCTAGATTTCAAATCCGATTCATAAATATTTCTCAAAATATATTATTCTCCCAACCTTTGAGAATCATTATCCAATCCAAAGAAATTTAAATCTCCAAATTCCAAACTCTTTAGATTTAAATTCAAACTTTTCTTTGGAATTTTATCTTACCTTAATAATTTATTACACTATAATTTACATTATAGTTTACATTTACAAATTCATTTTATATGAATTGGTTTCTTAGTTTTTAATTATGAATTCAATTCCTTATGCTATTATGAATCACATTCATAAATTTCATCTATTATGTTAATTTATTCCTTAATTTGTTTTAGTTATTATTTCAAACTTTATTCAATTATCTTACGATGATAAGAATTTAATATTTATCACTTCTATCATCCAAACATCCATGTATATCTATAATAATTAAGAAAATCATTTTCTTTTATATACATAAAATAAGTTTGGGTAAAATTATTTCATTTACCCTGGTTAAAACAATACTGTGTCGGTTTATCTTGTTCAAGAGTTTAGAAATTCCTATCGATGACATGGCGTCCCACACATCGACCAGAATCCATAAACACTCAACCGATAAATCAACACAATATAAAAACAATTTCATATTCACTAACAAGTACGCACTCATATCTATTAATACTCTCAAACTCATTCTAGAGTACTATGGACTCTGTTCTATGAGTAATTCCCACCAGAGCCAAGGTTATCACCAACCTAAGCTCTGATACCAACTGTAACGACCCGCAAATCCGTACCCCTTGAGTCAACACTATTATACAACAATCAACACAAGTTGTACGGAAATACGAACCATTTGGGTTTAAGAAGAAGAGGTAGAAGAAGAGAAAAACAAAATCAACATCAGAATCTAACCATCGCAGCGGAATAAAATATAATATATAATATATAATCTTTACTCAACATCAAATATTTCTGTTTATATATTACATCATCAGAGTACATCAATCACAGCTCAACATCAATATCATACAATGAATACACAACAACTCAGAATACACAACTCAAACAGCGGAATATATATATAAATAAGTACGGGAATACATGTCGTCATCCTGCTCGTCTCCTGAGCTCCATAGCATCAAATCCTGTATCCTATAATACTCGGTCTGACCCGAGCATTATAGTTAAATAACACCCGAGTCAGTCTGGAATACCAGCGTGAGAAAATCACACCCAATTGATTATTAAAGTTTCAAAAATCCTTTGAAAACAAAAGCATCTCGTAAGACCACGCCACAAATAAACATGTCGGGTTTTTACCTTACGATAGCTAAAACAATTTTTATAGAAATCCTCTGATATTATAATAGGGTCTATATACAAATACTTATAAAATAGCCGAAATTGTTACATCTATTAAATTCCAGCTACTAGCCACAAAAGTGGGTAATACAAACAAAAATCGTACAAGGCTCGTAGGGAAAATGGATTTCCAACAATGACTAGGCACTGGGGTACCACCTGTCACAGTACGGGGCCTAGATCACCGTACCGAGGACTACTCCCTTCATCCCCTACAACACAAGGCCGGAACCATTCCTTACTGAACAGTCCCGAACAAGATAAACCCCGTGGTTGGCGCGACCAACCACCCACTAAGCCGAAATATATATAAGGGACATCTAGACAGGGGAATTATCTTGTCCTGCTTGGGCATGACCCACCTAACCTTGCTGCATATCCCCTGATTTTCAGTCATTCCCATTTGATGAGGCTTGAGGCTAAGCGTTACCTTTAGAACGTTTCACTTAGAATGCCCATCGTCCACCTGACGATGTTTCGCAAGCATTCATCCATACAAGTCCGTTCCGGGTTCGAACGGAACCGAAGGCACTACTCCTACTACATCCATTTTGGAAATATCCTCAGGATTAGTAGCGACTAGCCCTTGCACTTCACTGCTCCATCTTCGACTCCGTACACGTTTTTCGCACGAAACGTACAAACCGGATCGAAGTGGTTTTCGAGAAATAAATCTCGATCCCGGTCTCTTCGAAACGTATTTGTCCAATATTGATAGTCGGTTATTTAACTATCAATTATTATTCACAAACATCCATTCAACCATCCATTCAAAAATAAATAATTTTCCAACTTATTACCTTCAAATTATCTTCCCATGATATATTTCTATTCTCAATCCTTTGAAAACAGTTTCCAAAAATCATCTTTCTTCCCAGAATCAACTTTCCCAAATATTTTCTATCTCCCCTGAAATCACCAAGCACCAAAAATAGATTTTTAAAATAATTAAAACACTTTACTTTGAAATATATATGCTTTTAAAACATTTAAATTAAAACTACTTAATAATTTGTAAAAATACATATTATATAATAAGTTTACTTAATAAATATAAAACTATATTTATACTTTTAAGAACATAATATTAAGTCATTCTTTAAATAATTACTACTATAATAGATTAAGAGAAAATGCTTACATTAGAATGTAAATATTAGAAATAAGAAATTTTCCAAATCTTGCTTTTTAAAAACAACTTTTAATCTTTTAACTTACATTTAAAAATTTACTTTAAAAACGTACTTGGTTATTCAGGGAGAATTCCAACTTCAAACTCTTAAATCAATTTTCCAAATTGATTCACCATTTATTTCCTTTGAAATAAATTTCTTTACTTATCAGTTCATTTCGACATTCAATTAATTATGAACTTTATTATTATTTTCAGTTTGATTTTTAAATCCTTTAGCTGGAATATACAAATTTCAGGTTATTCCCAATTCCTTCTTTATTTTACTTAAATAATTTAAATCCTCAATTTAAAATAATTATTTTATTCCTTTAAACAATAACATTGAGATTTAAGTTCTATGAACTCTCCTTTATTCAAATTTTCCTTTCCATACACTAGATTTATTTATTAGAATTTTAAGGTCACTTTATTTCCTTTCCAGTTCATTCATAAATTTATTCAACTTTGATATAACTATTTTACTTACCCTTTCACTTCTTTTATTTCATTTCCAATCTCAAATTATATATTTAGTAATTTATTATTGCCCGATTAAAACAATCAAACCATAGCATTCAATATTCCCACATAATTCATTTCAGGATATCAAATATTCAGAACAGAGCATATTAAATAATTAAATAAATATGAGGGGTCCAGTTGGATCCCTCTAACCTGCTTCCCTGCGTCCACAGATGTTAGCACAACATAATATCCATTCCAAACTATACCAGACTAAAGCACATCAATCAATTCAACCAATCAAGCAATTATTTAAATTTAATCATTTAAATTTAAATTATACTGAGTGAGATTAACTCACCTTTGACTTCTAATTTGCCAATCCGATCCAAATCGGCTGGTTCTTCCCGAATTTTGAACCTTGAATACCCATTTTAGGACTTATTAATATTTAAATCGATCAAACAATTAATTATCATTTAATAGATTTACTTAACTAACTTTGTAATTTAAAGTACTCGATTAGATTAATAAAACAATTTAATCACTAAATTCGTTATTTAAAATAAATTAGTAACATTTTAAAATATAGATATTTGTATTAGTATTATTATTTTAATTCAATTGGCTAATGGGTTAAATTCGAACTAAATTTACTTTATATACTTTCTTAATAACTAAAATAAATTTGACAGATTATTTAACTAAACTAATCATCCTAAACACATAATCTTAATATAATTGAGTAGAGTTAAAGGCATTTAAAATTATCTTATTTTCATTTTAAAAGTGCATATAAAAACAATTTTTATCAGTCAAATCTTCAATATAGATCCTTATATATATATATTTTTTTTTCCAAAATCTTATAATAGAATTTATACTTATTGTTTACCAGTATATACATAATTTATTTACCCGAATTGTTACCATATCACAATTTAATTCATCTGATGAACGAAAAGGAAATCAACTGCTTGATTTCGTAAATAAATAAATAAATACAAGTGTTTAAACTAATTTTACCTCAAATCGAACAAGATAAATATCAGTGCAGCTCTAAACGAGACCGAACCCAGTACGAAAACCCCTCTTCTAACTCGCGACCCCCAATTCAAAACGCGACCTCCTTCCTACACTTCGACTTCGTAAGCATCAAATCGAGCAGAAAACCCCCGCGAGCTTCACTTGCGTCGCCCACGATGCCATCAACTCGAACGTGATGCCAATTCGAGAGGCTCGGCCCCAAATTCCTGAAACGAAACCCTAGCTCGACAACTCGCGACGTCTTTTAAGTCGCGACGACCCAAATCGATCGAACTACGAGTTCGACGCAGCTGCAGTGCTTCCCCACGCGACGCCGCTTGCCATGCCTCCCCACGACCTTCCAGTCGCATCGCGTCGACGTCGTACCCTCTAATCTCGACTAAGGGAAGAGCTCGGTCCTAGGGTTTTGAAACGAAATTGATTCTATTCGATAGGAGGAAGGTTCGGCTCTTGTTTGGAGTTTTGACAGTGAACTGAAAAAATGAGGGTGAGGCTTGACTGATTTTCGAATTATAAAAGGAAAGTTAACAGAGGGAGTATCTTCCATTAAAAGCTTCTACTTATTATTATTATTTATTTTTTTATGAATCAATTTCTGATTTTAGAATTTGGGCCCAGAAAGTAAAAGGCAAGAGGGGAATTCGGGTCTAGGCAAGAAGAAACGAGTGTTTTCCAGAAGCACTAGGAGGAAAGAAGTAGCTTATGAATTCAGTCACTTATTGAATTTCCGGTATGGATTTAAGTGCGTTTAAAAAAATCATATGCTCACACAACATTTCCAGATGCTACAAAATTTGGAATCCAATAGTAATACAATATCACAGATCCAATGGTACTGGTTTCGTTAAATTTCGAGACTGTGCCTCAGAAGATTATTTTTAAATTCAATTTAAACGATTTATTTTTAAAACCGAACAAATCACTTCCAAATTCAATTTTAACACTTTTACTGCCTCCACTATCATCAATATAAATTTTATAAGCCTTCAAATTATTTTAAATCGGATTTAAAATTCCAGATTCAACATTTCATTCAAATTCAAGTTAAGATTACTCTATTGAATATTAAAATCAATTAAATATTCCGATTTAAAATGCTTGAAAATTCCGGGTCGTCACACTTTACATATCTTATACGATTTCTTCTTAATGTGCCAAGTCAGGGAGGACTATCTGACTAGGGGGCAACGTCTTGCTCCTTATCTCAATTGTATCCTAGAGATACTAGCCGACTTCTAGTATTACGCCACTATCCCAATCGTTAGAGAACAAAACGAAAAGGCCGAATCATTGGCTGAGCTAGCCAACTCTGGGGATGCGCAACAAACAGACTTTATCCCAGTAGAGATATTTACTATTCCAAGCGCTGAAAGATGAAGATCGACTAGATTTTAGAGATGGATCCAAGAAAGGGGTCATGGATGACTCCTATCAAAGGCTATCTACCGTGGGGAATTCTTCTTGAATAGACGAATGAGAGATGGCATATCCTCCGCAAACAATCACTGCACGATTATGTCTGGATCGTTCAACTCCATCAACACAAAACATTACACTTGTATCCATCAATCCAAGATCCAATATTACATATCCATCGATACGAAGCATACATTCTAACATCCCAAATCGATCCAGGAGAGGATCGATACAAAAGGAAGGACTTAAAGCAACCATCGAACGTTGTTACAACTCAAATTTCACTTCGAATCCATTGCCTTCCTACCTTTACACGATCGAATCCATCCCAACTTTATCGATGCGAGGCATCATCGATTCAAGGAAGCACTAAGCAAAGGCTGGATTAAAAAACCGTCGACTCGAAGACGATCGATTCGAACAGACGTGACTTCGAATCCATCAAAGGACGTCGATGAGAGCGAACGAATCGCTATGATTTGAAAAATTACTTGTCTACCTTGTATACCGATTCAGGAGAGGATCGATACAAGAGGATAATCATAGACAACCATAAAAACAATGCTTTGACTTGAATCTAAAATCGATTCAGGAGAGAATCGATACGAAATTCAATAGCGAACAAAACCGACATGACTCGTGAACGCACGACGTTAACAAGGGTCAAACTAGTATATGTGCATACATATCGAACTAACATTTGATTTTAGACATTTACAGGGATCAAACAGTCATCCTGTTACAACTACAACAGCCAGCGGCTAAGCGCTATTATACAGCAATCAATCATATCAAGGCAAGGTTACAGTAATACAGCGTACGAGTCTCAACAAAAAGAGAGCAATGATTTTTCAGAAAGAAATGGCAACTATTCAAAGCACGCCATGTTCCTACAAGACGTACTTTGGGGGGCAAAATGTTATCCCGCTTTTTGGCAAAGCCGTGATACCAAGAGATTGGCCAAAAACAAAGGACAGTTCGTCTCAGAGATTGGTTGCACTTCTCTTCGCTATGGATATCGATGAATTTTGTCCGAGTCTAGATTGATCTACAATTGATAGGACATGACCAGAAAGATCATAGAAGTCCGCGTTTCAAATTTCAAGTCAATCCGAGGTCGTATGCTCAAATTATGATGGATTCAAGTTGAGAGAAATGAACCTTGCTCGGTTCGAATCCATCACCTCGAATCCATCCGGAACCTTCCCTAGTTCGAACCCAAGAAGCTTAGCTGTGCTTCGAATCCATCCGAGCAGGCACCGTGTTCGAATCCATAGCACAGTCATGCCACATTCGAACCCATCAGGTTCGACTCCATCTAGTTCGAAACCATCCCATGGTCTTCCTTCGTACCCATCAAGAGAAAGTGCTTCGAATCAACCAATGTTCGAACCCAGCATTCCTACCTTCGAATCCATCCTCCCGGAGCCTTACCTTGAATCCATGCATTACTTCGAACCCATGAACTAAACCTCGCTTCGACTCCATTGAGCAAGCCTTAGTTCGACTCCATCCAAGTCACCTTACTTCGAATCCATCAAGAGAATCTCAAGGTCGAATCCATGAGGTAAGAAACTCCTTCGAATCCATCTGGTTGTAGTGCATCGAATCCATCCTGAAACTTCACTTCGATTCCATCTCACGGCGTGCCTCGAAACCATTCAGTAGGAAAGCCACGAAGACCATGGATTCGAAGCATGTATTTCTTCGAACCCTATGGATTCGAACCTATGGATTCGAACTTATGGATTCGAACCATATGGATTCGAACGAATCCATAGGATCGAGTCGAAGCAAACAGGGTACACGAAGACGCAATCTTGAATCGATCATATCTCTCAATCCTATGATCCAAATGCCATGAAATTTTCACAGAAGCTTGCATACATGTTAAAGAATGTCCACACCAAATTTCGCCTCGATTGGATGCATTTTTGATCGATTCGAACTTCACTTCGAATCGATCCCAAACTGGGCACGGATTCCGAGAACGCGGGCCTATGGGCCCCCCTCACGTGCCAAGCGGCCTCCCCAGGTTTTAGGCGGGATTTCAGCCTCCCACACCTATAAATAGAGCCCCTGGTCATTCAGAAAAGGGGTCGGAGAATTTGGAGAGAAAGAGTACGCCCAAACGCTGCCAAAAACGCTCCATACCTTCTTCACTGCTGTTGATTTCGAATTTAAGTCTGTTGTCAGCTGTAATTTGCTTCAAAACACTTGTAACCTTCAAGTATTAAGGAATAAAGTGATAAAACTTCATAGTGGACGTAGGCGCACCGCCGAACCACTCTAAATTCTTGTCTTCTGTGCAATTTATTTTTCTGTGACTTGGAGTTTTTGTTAGATAATCTTCATTTCCAATTTAAGCTCTTCATTTATTATCTCTTCAAAGACTTCCGAAGGGTGTTGCCCAATTTTGGTGCAAACATGGGTACTATTGGTCTACTGTTAATCGCGATGCTGCAGACTATGCTAGAAAGTGTGACAAATGCCAGAAACATGCTCGAATTCCTAGAGCCCCGCCTACCGAGATAACCCAAATGGTCAGTCCTTGGCCATTTGCGGTATGGGGAATAGATATCATCGGCACATTGCCTCTGGCCAAAGGTGGCGCGAAGTACGCCATCGTCGCAGTTGATTATTTCACCAAATGGGCTGAAGCTGAACCCCTTGCAAAAATTACGACAAAGAGAGTAATCAACTTTGTAGTACGTAACATCATCTGCCGGTTTGGTCTCCCACATACTATAATCACCGATAACGGAACCCAATTCGACAGTGCTGAATTCAAGAATTTCTGTCAACGATTCCACATCCATAAGAAATTCTCTACAGTAGCGCACCCTCAAGCAAATGGTCAATTCGAAGCTGTTAATAAAGTTATCAAACCCATTCTAAAGAAGCAACTGGAAAAAGCCGGGGGCAAATGGGTCGACGAACTTCCTATGGCGTTATGGGCCTATCGAACGACTCATAAAACTACAACCGGTCATACCCCGTTTTCTCTATCCTACGGCTCTGAAGCCGTTATTCTAGTCGAAATGGAAGTGCACTCTCATCGTGTAACATATTATGATCCGAAAACATATGCCATACTACTTGCTGAATCTTTGGATTTACTCAATGAGAAGCGCGAAGAGGCTGACTTGAGGGCAGCCGCATATCGAAGTCAAGTCGCTCGACTATACAATGCCAAGGTCCGCGCACGAACCTTCGAACTCGGTGACCTCGTAATCAAAAGAATCTATCCGGTACCTTCGCACATGAAGCCAAATTGGGAAGGTCCGTATGTGATTTCACAAAAGCTCGGAGATGGCACGTTCAAATTATCGACCGTTGACGGTCTTACTTTGCCGAGAGCTTGGAATAGCGAAAGTCTTCATCGCTACTACATATGAAAGACTTTACTTATTTATTTTTTGTCAGTTTATCCCCTTGCACTTTATTCTAGCATTTCGAGATTTGAATTTGTAATAAGGCAACTGAGTTTGCCATATTTTCTCGTTTCAGCAATAAAATGTCATCTCTTCGAGCCAGAGCCGTGATTTACTGAATATGACGTACAATATCACGATGCACGGAGAGCTAAGTTCCATCATGCGGTGGGATTTATTCAAATAGGGAGTGACTGTGATACGACCGGTCACTCGCTAAGTGAAATCCGAGCTCGGGGGCAGAACACTACATCAACATTCACAGGGATTGATACACGACAATCCCTCCTCCAGCTCCAAATTCCCAGAGTGCGAATTGGAGTATAAACTTCAACTCTCGGTTCCCGGAGTGCGAACCGGAGTATAAATCCATCGCTCCCAGAGTGTGAGCCAACTCCAAATTCCCGGAGTGCAAATTGGATTATAAACTTCAACTCTCGGTTCCCGGAGTGCGAACCAGAGTATAAATCCATCGCTCCTAGAGTGTGAGCCAACTCCAAATTCCCAGAGTGCGAATTAGAGTATAAACTTCAACTCCCGGTTCCCGGAGCGCGAACCGGAGTATAAATCCATCGCTCCCAGAGTGTGAGCTAACTCCAAATTCCCAGAGTGTGAATTTGAGTATAAACTTCAACTTTTGGTTCACGAAGTGCGAGCCAGAATATAAAAATCTATCTCCAAATTCCCAGAGTGTGAATCGGAACATAAAAACCTACTCTTGGTTCCTAGAGCGCGAACCGGAGTATAAGCACTAACTCCAAGTTCCCAGAGCGCGGACTGGAATATAGACATCAACTCCAAATTCCCGGAGCACAAATTGGAGTATGAACATAAAAATAACCCTAAGTCCCCAGAGCATGGACTGAATAACAATCACTAACTCCAAATTCCCGGAGTGCGAATTGGAGTATAAACATCAATTACAGGTTCCCGGAGAGCGAACTAAGTCATAAACATTGATAATTAATAAGTTCCCAGAGTATGGGCTGAACTGTTAATTGCAAATTGTGTTAAGTCCCCGGAGTGTGGACATGTATTCAAGGCTTTTGACATATGTGAGCACGAGCTAATCAACGCAATACTTAAGAAAAAGAGAAAAGAGATGTTTTCCATTTTATCAACAAACAAAAAAGGAGTCTGATTACATAACAAAACAATTTTATTTTCAATTAAGTGGAAGCCGAATCCACATATATACACGGCTCTAGAAGAACAAAGGAAAAAGTAAAAAGAATTGCCATTTCGCAACCACATGATAAAACGAGAAGTTCACTCCTTCTTCTTTCGGGATTTCTTCTTCGGAGTTGAGCCGCTAGACCCACTACCCGGCTTCCTGTGAGACTTTTTATCCTTCTTTGGAACATCCTCGGGATCTGGCATAATATCAACGTCTTCCTCAGAGTTGGAAGGGATAGAGATCCTTTTGTGAGGACGAACCGAAGGCAGAGGAGCCGTAACAGGTGGTGGAGCTTCGGCACTAGAAGTCATAGCTGTGCCAACAGGAGAAGTAACCATTAAAAGAGTTAAGCTTGGTGGAGCAACATCACTTTCGAAACCACCAACCGTCGTCGCCACAGCCATTTCAGCGCTTATTTCGGCAAGGATTTCTTCTTCTCGGGAAGATCGAGCAGCGCTGGACACACTGATAGTCGGCATAAATGAGCTAAAAGTTGGAACGACTCCACCCATTGCAAAAGAAGGATCGGTAAAAGGTTCACAGGGCTGCTTGAGAAGTTCCTCAATCATCTGAGCATCAAGCGACACTGAGCTCCCCTCTCCAGTCTCGCTGGTTACGGTGGTAGTCATAATAGCCTCAGTAACGACAGCTCCTTGCATTGACTGCGAAATTCGCGGTACTGGAAGTGCTGGCACATCACTTTCACTCATTGATCGAAAAGAAATGAGAATAATCAGTCAAACTATCTGTTCCAAGTTCGTCATTCTAAAACACTTAAGGAATATTTGAAATACCTTCTTTGCCTCGGCTCGAGATGAGACGAGTTCGGAAACAGCAGTTGTACCGAGAGACAGTTTCGGTTGATCCGGGTTATAAATAGGAACAACATGTGGATCAACTGTAGCAGTAACTTCAGACGAGGTCGGGGCAGCAACTGAAACATCCTCGCCACAATGTGCAGCTCCAGAACCTTCGCCAGTCTCCACATGGTGAAAACCGAGTCTCTCTCTCTCTCTCAGCAGAAATCATCGCTTCGTAGAGAAGTTTCCTTTCCTCCTCGCTCAACAAGCGAGACTCGAGTTCAAATTCATCCACGGCACCTTCGGGGAGAGATGCGTTCTTGTTCGCCACCAATTTTCTCCAGGCACTGAGTAGGAGCGCAGAATAATCTCCGAGCCACGAGAGATTCCTGTGCTCAAGCACATTAGCATTATAAGTGTCAAGGAGCTCATCAAACTCGGCTTCTACCCTGAACAGCTTTGCCTGGACTCTCCCTTCCACTTCTGCTTCCACCGCTTCAACTTTAGCAACCGCCGCGTCTCGCTCAGCTCAGAGAGACACGGCTTGCTCGCACGCTTCTTGTGCGGCCATATTAGCATCATCCTTTTCCTTGTTCAAGTCGGCAAACTTAGCCTTTAATTCCTCAAGCTCTTTGACCGCCGCATCCCGCTCGACGTCAACACTTTTGTAACGATGGCCCAAGTCTTCAACTAAAGTGCAATGCGCCTGCTGCATCTTCGCCATCTCAACTAATGTCTCATCGACCTTTTTCAGCGACTCAACTTCGTCCTTACGAGAGGATTCTGTTTCAGACTGAAGTATATCAACAATGCGGTTCTTCTGAGCCAAGTCGGCTTCCAGTTTCTCAATAATTTTGGCTCGATCGAAGGCTAATTTCGAAGCTTTGACAGCCGCCTTGTACCATTCTTTGTACTGAGTATAAAAATCGCGGGTATAGCTGAGGGCGGTTTCACAGCCTCTTCGGGAATTCTTTTGAGATTGGGAGGAAAGATGCAAGCATCGAAGCATATTTCTGGAAAATCTTTCTTCAGTTGAGCAATTCTTATAGCCCCTTCACCAGATGGTTTGAGAGGGGCCTCCTCCACAGTTACGGTCGTAGCCGTATCATTCCTAGAACGATGTGGACCAGGTTTTGAGATCTGTAGAGATGGCTGTTATCGCAAAGGTTCAAGTGCAGGTGCCTAGCTTCTAGGTGGCGGAGGAGAACGAGAGGGTGAACGGTACCTTCGGTCCCTATCAGAACGCTCCTGGCTAGAATAATGTCGGGAATGGTCCCTCTCACGATGCTCTTGCTCATAATGCCTCCGTTCACGATCACGGTCAGAATCCCTACGGCGAGATTCGTAATAAGATGAAGAATGATGCACTCGCTGAAGCCTATCAAGTGTAGAAGGACGATCCGACATAACACCTGTAAAGAAGAAACAATTCAATTAAGTACCAAGGAAAAACACTGCAATGCATGTAGAAGTCGTGAAGTGTTGTGAAAGTGTATAAATGCGCAAACTCCCCGACCAACCAGAAGCGTTGATTACACTAACGGGTAAAGATTCACTTATATCAAGCGCTCCCCGAAGCTCTTCCAACCCGGACCCGTGGTGGAGAGATACGTAGTCCGGAATGGGAATATCGTCCAACCCTGTGAAAAAGTCTCCGGACTGGCGAGGAGCGGTGCCGTAGATAGTAACCCCAGGTTTGGAAAGGGTTACGACTACAGACTTCCATCTATTAAACTTAGGTACAACAGCCTTGCCTTTCTGACCCTCTTCTATTCGGGAAAGGTCGGCTGCTATCTCAGTGTCCGTGGGCGTTCTTTAATCATCGCTTGCTTCTCTTATCACAATGCCAGGTTTTCTTTTTGCCACTTTCTTCTTCTTCCTCGAGGCCGATTTTGCCAACCCTTCAATTACAATACTCTGGCTCATCTCAATCAAACACAGTGTCCTTAAGTTATCGTCGGTCAACAGCAAGTCGATGTGCCTTGAGTCGCTTGGGACCCTTTGCAAGCTTTGAACGATGCCTCTATAATGCCCACCGGTAGGTCTCGAAATGATGGCTGTAAGAGTAACAGAGTATTAGTGCAAGTATTAAGAGTGGCCATTCAAAGATTACTTATGATACTTACGTCTGGATAACCATCTCCTGGCAAACCCTGGAGGGCATCGAACAAAAAACCACTCATTCTTGAAATAGCTAAGCCTGGTCCAGGCCCCAGTCACAACCTGACAGTTTCTGACCGCTTCCAAGTACATTATCAAAATATGATTTTGAAAGTTGTACCCAAAGGGATATGATCCATTAGCTATAACTATGTCTTTAAGAGAAAGATAAATGCAATTGGAATATAGTGAGCCATATTGATATGAATAATACCGTAAATTTAAATTATTGAAATCAACGTAATAGATTCACCATTCGATGTGCTCAAACAGGTTCGAATTTTACTTACAAAATTATCACGAAGCATGACTTTATGTTTTGGTACATACATGTTGAAATGGAAAATTCTTAATAGTGATTCAGAGTAAAATATTTACACATAATGACCAAAGTATTTCAAAATCAGTACGAGTGACATTGAGTTTGTGAGTTTTTGGATACGATCCAAAAACGGTGCGACGACCCGTCCTTCTACTACCAGAAAGACGCATCATCATAAGGAAAGAAAGGGATAGAAATAGACAAGAAAGAGAAAGAAAGAACAACAACTTCAGAATCTCACAGCGGAATGGAACAAAATATAATATATCATATAACTGTTACATAGTTTTTACATATATCAGAGTTATACAATATCAATATACATATGACAATCATGCATACATCTATCACTATATACATCAGAGGTACAGTACACCTCATACATCAACTACTGACACAGCGAAACTACATAAATAGCTATGTATGTCTGGAAACTCCTGCTCTAACTCCTCCAGAAATCAAGTCCGAGACCTATCACTTGGCTACTCATAAAAATTTGAGTACCCAAGAGTTTATGAAAAACAAAATATAAACTCCGGCTCAGACATGGGTCTGGTACGAGTAAACGGTTTAAATTGTTTAATTTTGAAAAACATTTGAAAACAAAGGTATCACGTAAGACTGCCCACAAATAAATACGGGTAAGTTTTTACCTTACGCTAACCAAAAACATTTCATAGGAAATCCAGTGATATTATAATAGTGTCTAGGGTTTTCAAATAAATAGGAAATAGCCGAAATTGTTACATTATTAAATTCCAGCTACTAGCCACAAAAGTGGGTAATACAAATCAAAACCGTAGGGTCTCGTAGGGAAAAATGGATTTCCAACAATGGCAGGGCTACTGGGGTACCGCCCGTCACAGTACGGGGCCTAGATCACCGTACCGAGGATCACTCCCGACCCCCTGCAACACAAGGCCGGAACCATTCCTTACTGAACAGTCCCGAACAAGATAAACCCCGCGGTTGTAGCTAGCAACCGCCCACACAGCCGAAATATAAGGGACATCTAGACAGGGGAAATATCTTGTCCTGCTTGGGCATGACCCACCTAACCTTGTTGCATCTCCCCTGTTTTAGCCATTCCCGGTTGATGAGGCTTGAGGCTACGATTACCTTTATAGAACATATCACTTAGAATGCTCATCGTCCGCCTGACGATGTGCTGAAAGCATTCAATCCATACAAGTTCGTTCCGGATCGAACGAAACCGAAGGCATTATCTCGTCACACTCATTTTGGAATCACCCTCAGAGTCAACGACGATAACCCTTGCATTCTGAAACACCATCTTGATCACCATTTGATAAGTCACGACCCATCGTTTAATTTGGATCGATGTGGTTTTCGGAGAATCAAAATTTGATTCTTCCGATCCCGGTCTCATCGAAATCCAAACGCCATTTTAAGGGCCAAGTTGTCTAATTAACTTAAACAGTTTTAATAATTTAAATTCAACAATTGAATTAACATAGCATTTATCACAGATAAAACATATACAAGCATCATATATATAACATAACATATCACAGAGCATCACAGAATATCATCAAATAATATCACAACCAGATATTCCACACAACAGTCCATAAGCAATTACCTTTAAATCTTATTTGTATTTAATTCAATTTAGAATTAGTTACCTGAGAGTTAATTACTTAACTCTATTTAATTAATCATTAATTTACAATTTATTTACCTATTTCATTTCAGATTATCTAATTGATGATTTCTTAGTTTATTATTAAGATGTAATTATTTTATTTCATGCTATTAATAAATTACTTCCTCAATCAAGTGATTTAACTTTAATTACTTAATTAACTGTTTCTTGATCATTAATTAATATCTTAATTATCTATCAATAAAACTTAATTATCCAATTATTATCTGTTAATTTCTTAATTAATCATTTATTCATTTCATTTCATTTTCATTTATTTAAATCACTTGATTACTCTTAATTATAAATCACTAATTAATTAACTAAAGTAGTTAATTCTAAATTTAGTAATCACTTAAGCGTTGTCTAATTCTAACTCTAATTACAATCATAATATAATTATTCTAGTTACTTTCTAAAAAAAATAAATGTTAATTATTCGATTTAACTAACATTTTAAAAAAAAATCTGCTTAAAATCTGGAAGTCGAATTAATATTACAACTAACCCCTTAATGTTAATTGATTTTCATACAGGCCTTAACCAAATTACTAAGTTAAGACAGTAATCATCTCTAAAAAAACAAACTGCAGATAAAACAAACCCAAAGCTTCCCTGGCAAAACCCGAGACCACCCCTACATTGCACTCGAGTATAGCTTCGAGTTACATGCAACCTACCCCAAGAATTCCCCTCAAACCCCTTCTTCTCCTTCACTCTCTTTTCTTCTTACAGTAAGCTAGTTAAAAATTAAACATAATTAGAACATCAGGTTTTAAATATAGGCACGCGATCAAAACTCGAAGACAAACTTATTTTCACACGAGCACGTCACGATGCAGCAGAATCATGACACCGACACGCATACCCACCGCCGTACACGTGCACGGCGGCACATCTCGCCACTGGCGAACATCAAGCCATTGCGCAAATCCCAAATCATGTGATAACATGAAATCCAAACCTAGATCGTCCTCTCATAAACGAAATCAAAATTTACAGTTTTATGGGAAAAACTGCAAATAAGACCTTTGGTCAATTTCGCTCGCGATCATCGAACAAGTCACCAGAGTTGCCGCAGCTTCGCCCACACGACCACGACACACTAAACCACCAACCCACCGAATCTCGTTCAGCTCGGTCACGTGACGATGACGCACTCGACTCCTATCTGACATGACCAAAAATTCTATCTAAAACCCTATTCTGATCTCGTATGATAAACTTACACAATAGAAAAATTATTGAACATTTTTCTTGAAATCACAATCACTTATACTTGCTTCACTTCAAATCTTAACATTTATTATTGGTTCCTTAATCTTAAATTTGTAAAAATGCAGATTTTCATCACTTACTAACTGCTCCTAAATTACCCATCTGTAAATCTTCATGTTTGTATTAAAAATCATCATTTACAGTAGGCCTTCAAGTTATCAACTTGAATTGGTATTCTAGAACAACCAAATTTATCAATGTCTTTCTTGATTTCCTGTAACTCAAGCTTCTAGTAATTTTTTTATACTAATCATGCTTAATTTATTTCGAAAACCTTGTTTGATGTTTTTAGCATTTATTATGTTGAGAAAACAAGTCTAACACAAATTTAAATAGGAATAACTTAAGTGCTGGATCAGCCATGTAATCTGCATCAACTACAGAGAAACAACAGAGCACAACACAAATATCTGTAGATTTATATTCAAAAGTTAAACTGATTCCATGACATGAATAAATGAATCATCTCTATTGAAATTGAATAAACTAAAAATTTAAATCTCGATGTTTACTCACTTGAATGTAAACAGAAAGCATTGAGTTTGGAACCTTGTTGCTTTTGAAACAGAAGTTTGAAACTGTTTTGAATCTGCTTGAGTTAAATTTGAATCCTAGTGGAATTTGTTCTTTTTTTTTGCTTCTTTCTCTCTGGCTTTAATTTTCTCAAGTTTTGTTATGTGTTTGTTGAATGAACCAGAACTAAAAAGCAACTGCATATAAATATAAAATAAGTTTTATTTGTTTTGACCCAATATGACTTTGCAATATGGAAGAACAATTACTGAGATTTTGGCTAAGAATCATTTTGTAATCTGAAATGACAAATTGTACTTAGCCTTAATGAATATGTCTTCAATTATGTTAACATACAATTAATGTTCCCTGATGTTTTTATGCTGAGATGATAACAATTAATACTTTGGTTCCTAACTTAGCTTACATCATATAATTATGGTTGGCTGTTTAAAGATATTGTATGTATGATATGTACTTTAGCAGGTAGGCTTAGGCTTGTATAGGAAGACATTTTGTTGTGTATAAAGATTTTGTTGTATGAAAAGTACATTTGCAGATAAATATTTAGCTTTTGAGTGTGAAGCTTTGTTTATGAAGATATTTATTGTTTTTGTATAAACATTTGTCTTATATTATGTTATAAATTGTTTTTTCTATTTCATTTTATACTTTGAGTTTGGATTACACGTGAAGATATAAAAGAACAATTTTATTTTTATAAAACTCAAGCCAGAGCCCTGATGAAATCGAAGGGATAGGAGGAGCCCCCTCCTGCCTGGTCCGACCACAGACAGTTGGGATTTAAGCCAGCCCAGCACAGAGGTTTGATGCCCCCAACCAATTTTGGTAGGGTTTATGGGGACCCACCTCCGTGCCTTGAAATTGGGAGTAGGGCAGACGGGAATCGAACCTGCGACCTGCTCACCAGAAAGCAAGTATCTTACCACTACGCCACTACTTGCGGACATAAACTTTGGGGCCAAGGAAACTATGTTTGCCCTGGCCTTTGGTTAAGCCGGTTTTATAAGTGGCCGTGCACTATGTCTCATTATTGTGGCCGCTGGGATTCGAACCGGTGCCACTACAACCACATGTAGCAACTCCACAATTTTATTATTTGCTTTCTTACTTATTTATATTTGTATTTTAGCTAAAAATATTTAAATGATATTCATGTGCTCATTTATTTATGTTTATATTTTATATTTTGATTATCAATATTTACATTATATTCTTAAGTTTTACTTATATTTAATACTTATTTTTATATTCATTTCCAATTATAATTTATTCAAATTACAAACACAAGTTTAACTCATATTTTACATTTATATTTTATATTACTAGAATTTGATTTTAAATTTTAAACATTTTCATCTATAGATATTTCAATCAAATGTTAACCAAAAGAAAGTATTTTAATTTAACAACGTAAGATAAATATTATAAAGAGATTTATTTTAAATTTCAAACATTATTATTCATATGTATATTTATCAGAGGTAGACAAAGTAAAGTGTTTTAATTCAATTATAAAATAAATTTCATTATAATATTATCAAAAGATTTTATTTTGAATTCTCCAAGGTTCAATTCCCCCTTTAAAATACAATTTAAAGAAATAAATTGATAGTGTTCTGTCTGCTGAGCCGGTTCTCTATCCGCCTCTAGTTATTTGGGCCGACACTGAACATTGTTGGGTTGACCTTCATTCTGATATGAGATTCAACCCTGTTGACGAATCCTACTTTAGATATATATCTGATGATCTGTTGGACCTACGTTGCCTTTTCTACAGAATTTCTGGAGACCCTTTGGTCCTTGATTTAGATGGAACGTACTCTGATATCAATTCCGGAATTCTAGCTGATACTGCTTGGGATCGATCTTTTATTTACTCCTCTGAAGTTGACTATTATGATCCCACTCTTGCTCTTCGTTTCCGCCCCTTTTATGGTCTTATTGGGTCCAGTTTGGTTTCTTCCCGGGATAATGAGGGTGTTGGTGATTCTTCCTCTATGGAGGAGAACTAGTCTAGTTATTTTATATGTAGCTGTGACACGTCTGTCACACTCCTGTGCCGTACTTATTTTTCCAACTATCATAGTAGCTAAGGTGTCTCTAACTTTCTGCTATACTTTAACTTTATTACGTTCGTAATAAAAGTGGTCGGTCCACTTTAAAACCGTCGGCCTTGCCAAAAAAAAAATTGATAGTATTTCCAAATCATAATCATTTTAATATGATCGATTTACATTTTATTTAATTAGATTAAACATTTATTTAAAATAAACGGGGCCAAAAATCCAGGGTCATTACAAACGGATAGCAAAATATTTCAAAAAAGCATCGAGATTGAACAAGTGATTTGATAGAAATTAAATATTTTAATTATCAATCAAAATACAGAGGAAGCGTGTATTCATAAGAAAGAGCATTAAAATGTACATTGACATTTCTAAATTGTAAATAAAAACACATTGTTGATTTTTAACGATGTACTTATGTTAAAATCATCATTAATTATATTGATACTCGACGTTGGATTTGTAAATGATGTCTTCTATAGTAAATTTAAAAGATATTGGGAATGTTCCAAACGATATGCAAGGACACCTTATTAAAATGTTTCATACAGAACATGTAAGAAGGATTCATTATGTATAGGAAATAGGAATCATCATGCATATTATGTTGTCTATGATATTTTGATTTTTTTGTGTATTTGATAAATATCAAATCCAATTTGATATCACTAAATGGTTGTTTGAGTTTTCCTTGTGTATTTATGAAATATTAGAGAATTGTTTATAGAAAAAGCAAAATCCTTATGAAGGAGTGTTCAGACTCAAAGTTTCATAAGTAATATTGAGTATAATATATTAATAATAAATTCATATTAAGAATCTTTAAGTTAGAAATATTCCAAATGAAAGACTGTGGTTGATTCAATGAAAAATGCTAAGTACATCATCTTGAATAATGCCACAATAAAAGCAAAGTATATAAATAAAAATGCACAAATTAGAACGGAGCTGAGAGTGATTCCAAATGTTAAGAATCCTATTATATTGTTATATGATAACAATATCACGATATAGTTAGCAGAATTTAGAGCTCACTAAAAGTCGAGAGACATACTTTGAATTGTTGCATATGATAAAAGTAGTTTATCAATGTCGGAGAGAGTTGATTGATAGAGTAGATAATTGAAACATAATAGCATAACCATTCACTGAGAGACTAACCCAATTGGTTTTGAGGAAACCGACTTGAGAAGTTGGAATAAGATTCCACAATTGATCCCAAGAGCAAGTGGGAGATTGATGGAGTTGGAGGTATGCCCTAAGGGCAATCATGTAATTTGTTATATATATCTAACTCGGTAACCAATCATGTTTAAAATAAAAAGTGTTTTCTTTTTATTATATCTTGATATAATATGTTATATTAATTAATTAATTTAATTAAAAGTATATTTAATAGAAAATTCATAAATTGTATGTTTTATGGTAGTAGTCACAAAGTGTTGTAACCATGAGTAATTGTAACATTCTCCATTTTGAGGTCAGAAACTAAGCGTTGTAGATGCTGCTGTCATCTATAGTATTAATTTCCGGTGACAAAAGAAGCTATGTTATTGTGTCATAACTTAAAAAACACAAGAATATGAAATAATTTTAAACCCAATTTCAAAGAAAACTTTCACATTTTATTTCAAAGATAATATTTCATATTCATTACATAATCCTAAAGGTTGCCGAGGTTCAGATAAAATATAATTACTACAAAATACTCCAAAAGCAATATATAAAGTTGCTTTCTTGGTTGATCAGAGTTATTAAATAGGTAGATACGTTTACTATCAATACATTCACACAACAACTGACATAACACAGCGGATAATAGTAATAGACTGACACCTACATAGCTAGCTTTGCCTACTATAGATCTTTAGAAGCTTTATTCGGCAAAAACTACTTAACCTGTAAACCCTTACTCCCAACCTAGTCAAATCAAATTTTGGGCACCTAAGAGTTTAAATGGAAAACATAAACCTCGACTCATAAGATAAGCCTAATGTGAATAATAATATGCCATCTCCATTTATGGATATCTAATGAGATCACGCTGTTGAGCGGAGCGGGTTTTCCCTCACTAATTTCTCTTTTAATATATACCTTTTGAAAAATAACTCTTGCAATCACAATAATTAAAATAGATAATATAAATAATAGTATGCATGCATGCAACGTGTGTAATTATGACCAATCTGACAAAATCAATGGACTGTACGTCTCAACATCATAGTTTTCTCAGGATAACTACAAACCTATAGCTGAGTCAGGGTAACCAGGTATATCAAATTCTCTAATGTACCGTTAGAAGACAATTGGACAGTCTGTCCAAAACTTACTATTCCTAGGATCACTCTAATCATAATTGTTTTTTGGGATCAGCAATAACCTAACTCGTCTTTGTGTATTCTTTTCTATGCGTAAACCTACTTTTAGTATTATCCTTAACAAAGGCCAATGCATGGAATTTTTAACTTATCTCAGCTAGAGGTTAACAGTTGAAGTATATGGTGCTACCCTACACCTATCTCATATGGTTTTCTAATCTTTAAGTCAATTCATCCTATCATAATTTATCCAAAGAAGATAAGAATGCTAATTTCTTTAGTAAAATTTTAGGCTAAATACCCTTTTTATTTCCTTGAAAACATATATCTTTATAAATGATTTAACTCTTGAAATCATACCTTTTAAACCAGAGGAAATTATAGCTCTTTACTTTGTTCGAAATGTTTATGCCATAATATACGCCTTTATAAATTATATTGATGAATCTCAACATCACTTAGAAGTGATATCACTTTGAAACCATAGGCTAGAAAGCCAAAACAATATAAAGCCTTTATATTAATAAAACACAGCATATATATAGTCAACAAGGGTCTTCACCCCTCTACATATATTAAAGTATTCGACTTACAAAATACAAGTTTATATGGTTGAAGCTAACTACTTCGTATAGTGTATTATAAAGCCTTAAAAGATATTTGGCGACATTGGTGAATCTCGTCATCAATGTCTTAAGGAAAATAAGCGATGCCATTGGGTTCGAAGCGATAATATGTGACAATCTCGCCTTCTTCGAAAATATGTGGCAAGGAATAAAGTCGAGATGATAAAATGCAACATGGTTGCCTTACAGAGTTGGCAACATTCTTGAAAACAAGCGGCATCATTATTGCTGATATAGGTTACTTTGAAAGTGTAGGGTTGGCAATGTTATAGAAACAAGTGGCATCATGCCATTTATATGAAACGTGGCGTCAATGTCAATGCCTATATTTGGAAACACACGACATCGCCCTCGTCGAAGTCCATGATGTTGACTTCAATGCTGTAATTCCTACTTCAACTAAGCCGATCCATTCCATATCAACTATAGTTGATATCCTATGTATCACAACTGATTGATGTTCAAGACCATGAAGACGACATGATGAAGTGCGGCATCGTCTACCTCTGCATGGCAAAGCCATTAATAATTTATTTTTTTAGCAAAGTTAGTTGGCTTTAAAGTGGGCCCTGCACTATGAATATAAATAAGGAACATGTGTTCTGTACATGCACAGAACAGCTAAAATCTAGTTTTATAGTGGCCAGACCACTAAGTACAAAAAGAAAAAAGAAAAATAGGATCTAGACAAAGAGACTAGACTATTCGAAAGGGAACATGCCCCCATGTCATTGTTGATATCAACACCAGTAACTTGGCCAATAACACGTTGAACAACAAAAAAGTACGTAGCCAGTTTTGGATCATAAGACCTCGAGAGAGGAGAGTAGAGATATATCCGGTCCCATATAGGATCAAAGAATTTCCGTCAATTTCTTGCACCATCAATACCAGTAGTCGTCAGTGAAAGACTCTCTCCCACAATGTGACGCCCTACCTCTATACCCACGCTAGCCAAGAACACTACGGAGTAATGCTGTCAACTGGCACGAAGAATAAGGCTGTTGAGGAGCGACCATCCGTGTAATTGCTTTGTGCGAGCATCGATATGTCAGATAGTATAGCATGCAATTCTTTTCAAGTGGAAATCCGACATGCCGACACAAACTCAAAACTACTACACAGTGGCTATAATATCTTCGGAAACAAATATAGAAATAAACATAACATAAATCAGTCACAGACAATTCATATCACAAAGGCGGAAATAGATATGAATATAACACATGAAAGTGTACATCAGAGTAGTGGTCAAACAAGATCCACAATATCAAAAAGAATAGATACAAGTGCTAGACAAAAGAATAAGTATACATCATAGAGTCCATATCTCAAGTGTATACAACAAAATAAACTACTAATCTAAAGTAGTTAGCCAAAAGATCAGATGAAAGTCCGATAAGAAGTCAAGCAGAAGCACCTGTAAAATCTCAGTCTGACCCGAGTATTATTTAAGAAGAAAATAATAAACGGATCAGTCTAGCTATAAATATCAGATGAAGTGATATATAATAAGAGATATGACATAAACATATAATAATCACAATGCCAAGCTGTGATAAATAAGTAATTGAAAATCAATAAGAGATTAATCAATTTCGCAATAATCTACTCAAGATAAAAAGGAATGTCATACTCCTAATTTCATTCACCAAGCCACAATAAATGACATATATATCAATGCCAATCGTAAAAGTTGGTGAAACATAAATTCCAGAAATCAACACACGAAATCCAGAAATAATAAAGAGGGAAAGAGGCCTACAAAAAGATATGTGTGAGTCGAAATCACACAAATGGTGTCTAGGCTAACCAAAAAGCATAAAGGTATGTGTGAGTCGAAATCACATAAATGGTGTCTAGCCTAACCTTGCAAACAAAAGATATGTGTGAGTCGAAATCACACAAATGGTGTCTAGGCTAACCAAAAAGCATAAAGGTATGTGTGAGTCGAAATCACACAAATGGTGTCTAGCCTAACCTTGCAAACAAAAGATACGTGTGATTCGAAATCACACAAATGGTGTCTAGGCTAACCAAAAAACATAAAGGTATGTGTGAGTCGAAATCACACAAATGGTGTCTAGCCTAACCTTGCAAACAAAGAGACATCGCACATTGCTAGTCTAAACCATAAAGATGATCGTCATGATCAACGAGAAGTGTCAATTACAATAAGCTAGTAAATATATGAGCTTAGCTTCATGTCCCATAACCACTAGCTTAACTTAAATATTTACGAACAAATTGTAGATCTTCACTAGAAAATTGTCACAAGAGATTCAATCGAACAAGTCCAAGAATTAACCGACGAAGTAAACGCAAGCGTTTCATACCACTTGTTTTACTAAGTCGTTTAATTAGATTTCTCATACGAGTGAGGTAAAGGTTTGTATATACTAATAGATTAAAGGTCGGTTTGAGAAAACGAGCTTTGTAATAAAATAGTGTTGAAATCATTTGAAGAAAGAGTTTTGATATTTACTACTAGTATAGAAAACCTTTATATTTTTAAAGTGACAAATCACAAAGAAGATTGTAGAAACAATCGGGCATAAAAATTCACATTCGAAGACGTGAATAAAATCCAAAGAAATCGATATAAAATCCATCAAAGTGGATATATCTAAAATTCCCAAAGAAAAGGTCATCAAAGTCGATAATAAATGACAACAACAAAAGGGAGACAACACGAATCGATTAAAGTTGGATATTCAAACGAATTAGCAATATAGGCTAATCTGGCAAATAGTAGCAGGTCGGTCGACCGAACCAGAGGTAGGAATGTGCTCGGGGCACCAGGTCGGTCGACTGGCCCAGGGGGCTCGGTTGGCCGAAGCCTGTAACCAGCACTTCCAAACAGAGGCAGGAAGTGCCTGGACTACAGGTCGGTCGACCGGCCCAGGGGGCTCGGTCGGCCGAACCTGTATACTTGCACTTCCTACCCTATTTCTAAGGAGGTGCAAATCCCGACCAAATTGCAATCGCACGAGCAACGACGCTAAGGGTTTATGCCAATCGACACCCGGCCCTATAAGCTCCTCGATGCATCACCAAAAACATGTTCAAACATCAAAGTTAGGATTTTTAACGAATTGAACTCAAAACACTAAAAATTGGAATATTCACAAAAGCAATCCAAATCAAAATCAAATGCACATGAATAAGTGTTAGGAATTCATACCTAACAATAGAAGAGAATTATAAGCATAGATGTGAGATTAAAAATCTCACCTTTGAACCCAAACGAATGAAGAAGATGCTATGAAGCAATGGCAAGAACAAGTACTCTTCAATTCCAACTCAACAAGCTTGAATCTAAGCTTAAAAGAGAAACATTCCCTAAATTAGGTTTAGGAAATTTTCTGAAAATCAAAGAGAGAAAGAGTTGGAGAAGAAGAAGAGAAGCTTACTAATGGGTTCTCTAGAGTTTGGAGCTAGAAGATGGATTTGCTAATGAAGACTAGGGCTTGGAATGTTAGTTTCCTCTTCCACTCCTCCATTATTATGAAAGCTTGAGTATTAGGAAAATAGAAAGGAAGTAAATGAAGAGGAGAGGGTTGGGACTGAATACATAAGTGGGGTTAATGGGCTCAGCCCAAACCAAAGCCCTAAGTGAAAAAGTGGCAAAAATCAACTTTCTCCAAACATATCGAAGCTTATACTCAAAAAGGTCGCAAACGTCATTTTGAACTCAATGTGGGTGGTCTCGAGTCCTAATTCCGCTATTTGCAAAAAGTAGCTTTTCGGACCAAAATCCGACTAACGATAAAATATTTAAATATAAAATCGATAAATATGCGGGTTGTTACAGACTCCCCTCCTTAAAGAAATTGCGTCCTCACAATACTTAAGAGGAAAATAAGAAGTAATAACCATGGAAGCATATCAACACAAAAAAAATTGAAATAAGAAGTTCACCATAAAGAGCACGAAATAGTTAGCAAGAACGGGATCGCTCAATGAATTCTCAAGATTCCCAAGAGTAATCCCTAGGTTTTGAGAACCATTGAACTCTCACAAGAAGAACATCTTTATTTCGAAGTCGTTTGACCTCCGAAGCAATAATGCGAATGGAATGTTGCTCATAAATCAAATCTGGTGAAACTTCAATTTCCACAATATCACCGGGCTCAAGAATAAAAATTCGGAATCCCTAAGGCATTTCCGTAGATAAAAGACATGGAAAACGTCAAGAATAGAAGAAAATTGAGCCAGTGCAATGGCGTAGTACAGAAACGGTACGCCCGAGAAACTAGAAACTCGAATAATTTGGAACACCGACGTAGTACAAAAATGGTACGTCCAATGAACCGATAAACCGGAACAACGATGTAGTATAATGGTACACCCATTGATCCAGATAAGACGGAACATCGATGTAGTATAATAATAGTACATCCGATGAACCGAACACCATAAAAGAACACCGGACACTAGTCCATAAAAGGAATGAGATAAAACTCAATAAAACGAAGTATATCAAAACGTCTGATGAAATGAATAAAAAGATAATTCCATTCAGACACCATCAAAGAATCAACCACTTGTTGCTTAATACAAAGCGCATTGGCAACACGATTTCCCTTCCGGGAATAAAAAGAATATCAAGATCATAAGATACCAGGAACTCGAGTTGACATGAAGTTCCTTATGAGAAAATAAATATTCCAAGGATTTATGATCGAGATGGAGAACAAATTCCTCCCCTAAAAATGATGATGCAAAACTCTAAAAGTAGAAACAATAACCGCGAGCACTAGATCATGAGTGGTATATCTAGTCTCGATAGGCTATAATGATTTAGAAGCACAAGTGATAGCACGTTCTCCTTTGCAAGAGAATGACATCCAAACCAATACGACTAGTATCGGTACAAATAGCAAAGTCTTGGTTCCCCTCCAGGAATCACAAGAATAAGAGTATTAAAATGAAAGAATTTCTTTTTAAATAACCTTCTTTCCTTAAAAGTTAAAACTTTCAAAATCTCAATTATCTCAATGTAAAAATATTTCTAGAAAAATTTACATTTTACAAGTCAATATATCGTGTCTGATTGTCTCATCAAAGCGTTTAGGAAATTCCTATCGATAATGTTGATCAAGCGCATCGACCAAAATTCTTAAAACACTAAATGAGCAATACAATCACAAAATCGTATTCTATATGATAAACATGTTTCTAAAAACTTTTAAGAATATTCTTTGTTCATTTTAAGAACAAAAATCAAATTGTACTTATAAATAAATCTTATGAAAAAGATTTTCAAAATTTTTTAAATTTCTATTTTCATCCAAAATCAATAAATACAAGAATAGTCTCATCGAAATATTCATAGAATATTCGATTTATAAAGTGGATGAAATAAGCTGGACAAACTGAATGACATAATAATTCATTCATAGGAATCATAACAAGTGCAGAATGCGGTAAGTGGAATGCTAACTTCCGCAACTCGTAGCAAATGAAAACCGGTGGCAAGGTCGAGCTGAAAAGACCTTAACACTACTCAAAAGATTGCTTAGGTGACAGTCCTAAGACAAGCTCAAAAATACCGGAAAATTTCTCTAACTACATGAATGAGAGAAATAACACCTTCCTTATAAGTGGGCTTAAGGAATAAAATGATGCCATCAAGTTGGAATCAAAATCATAAAGGAAAAATAGAAATCTGCTTAACAGATTGAAAATGTCAAAGATGAATAGTCCACTCGAAAAATAGGATATGGGCTTCACAACGATTAAGCCAATCCTTACAAAAATCAATTCCGAAGCCTAAGTAAAAATCGGCTCGGAAAGAAAAATCACATAAAATAATTTCGACATCAATAAAGACAAACTGAGTGTTGCGGATCTACCATCCGGATTCGCAACTCTCAAAGAAGTCATCAAGCCCAAAATGTTTAAAGAAAAAGAATCAACAAGTTCTTTTGATATAAAATAGTGAGATGGAACCCATATCAAAAAGAACTCAAATAAGAAGATCACGAAATAAAACAATGCCATCAAGGATTGAGTGAAAGATACCTTGACCAAGAGATGTGTTGCCAGGGGCTTGGGCAACATTTAACTTTCCCTCCGTCTTGCCTTCAAGTTTGAGGTATTGATGTATATAATGATCCGGGCTCTTACAATAGCGACAACAACGGGGTTTTGAACACTTGTTCGCAAAATGGTCCCTAGACCCACAGTTGAAGCATTTCCCACTACTAGGAGAAGGAGCCTTTGCAGTAAGAGTTGCTTGCTTACTCTTTTTGTTGGGATTGGGGCCTTTGAATATAATAGGCCTCTTCATGTTGTTGTTGAAGTTCTGTTTGGAACGCACAACTTCATTATCGCTTTCTCTATCGGCCTCTTCAAGATGAAGAGCGATATCAATAAGCTGATCAAAAGAAACTTCGAGTTTCAAAAGTAACGGCTTCTTGAGGTTCTTATTCAACCCATAGACGAACCTCTGATTTTTCTTCATCGGAGTATTAATATACTCAATCCCGTATTTAGAAAGAGATTCGAAAGATGCGACATAGTCTGTCACAGAAGATTCACCTTGAACAAGGTCAATAAAACGCCGGGCCAAAGTTACCTTTTCAGCCTCCGGCACAAATTTCAATTCGAATCTTTCTTGGAATTACTCCCAAGTGAGATCCGCCTCAACGATTTCAGAAATTAAAAGCTCATACCAATCTAATGCTCTTTCTTGGAGCATGCTAAAAGCCACTTGGACTCGATATAGATCAATAAGGTTCATGCGAGAAAAGATGTGATTGCATGATTTGAGCCAAGCTTGAATTTCAATAACACTCTCGGATCCCTTAAATGGCCTTCCACCCAAATCGGTGTAGTCTCTGCACAAGCGTGCAAAACCGGATCTAGGATGAGTAGGCTCTGGATCGGGACCGGCAGCTTGAGCATTCTATACTAGATCAAGAAGCTGCTGGGCAGACATAAAAACTCCATCTTAGGGAGTAGCACTAGATTGACCGGCGCTGGGACGGCCTGGTCTAACCATTTCTCTTCTTTAAGAAAGAAAGAAGAGGAAAAAGTTATTCTCAAAATGAATATCAAGCAATCTTGATAGATAAAACAAGGAATCATAAAGAAAATAGGATGAATCGGTACGAAGACTCGAATAAAATCCTAAAGCACGTCTCCTAAGAAAGACTTAGGACGATGATCCTTGTTATAATATTCCATATTGTTCCGAAGTTTGGCTCTGATACCAAGCTGTGACGCCCCACCTCTATACCCACGCTAGCCAAGAACACTACGGAGTAATGCTGTCAACTAGCACAGAGAATAAGGCTGTTGAGGAGCGACCATCCGTGTAATTGCTTTGTGCGAGTATCGATATGTCAGATAGTATAGCATGCAATTCTTTTCAAGTGGAAATCCGACATGCCGACACAAACTCAAAACTACTACACAATGGCTATAATATCTTCGGAAACAAATATAGAAATAAACATAACATAAATCAGTCATAGAAAATTCATATCACAAAGGCGGAAATAGATATGAATATAACACATGAAAGTGTACATCAGAGTAGTGGTCAAACAAGATCCACAATATCAAAAAGAATAGATACAAGTGCTAGATAAAAGAATAAGTATACATCATAGAGTCCATATCTCAAGTGTATACAACAAAATAAACTACTAATCTAAAGAAGTTAGCCAAAAGATCAGATGAAAGTCCGATAAGAAGTCAAGCAGAAGCACCTGTAAAATCTCAGTCTGACCCGAGTATTATTTAAGAAGAAAATAATAAACGGATCAGTCTAGCTATAAATATCAGATGAAGTGATATATAATAAGAGATATGACATAAACATATAATAATCACAATGCCAAGCTGTGATAAATAAGTAATTGAAAATCAACAAGAGATTAATCAATTTCACAATAATCTACTCAAGATAAAAAGGAATGTCATACTCCTAATTTCATTCACCAAGCAACAATAAATGACATATATATCAATGCCAATCGTAAAAGTTGGTGAAACATAAATTTCAGAAATTAACACACGAAATCCAGAAATAATAAAGAGGGAAAGAGGCCTACAAAAAGATATGTGTGAGTCGAAATCACACAAATGGTGTCTAGGCTAACCAAAAAGCATAAAGGTATGTGGGAGTCGAAATCACACAAATGGTGTCTAGCCTAACCTTGCAAACAAAAGATATGTGTGAGTCGAAATCACACAAATGGTGTCTAGGCTAACCAAAAAGCATAAAGGTATGTGTGAGTCGAAATCACGCAAATGGTGTCTAGCCTAACCTTGCAAACAAAAGATATGTGTGAGTCGAAATCACACAAATGGTGTCTAGGCTAACCAAAAAGCATAAAGGTACGTGTGAGTCGAAATCACACAAATGGTGTCTAGCCTAACCTTGCAAACAAAAGATATGTGTGAGTCGAAATCACACAAATGGTGTCTAGGCTAACCAAAAAGCATAAAGGTATGTGTGAGTCGAAATCACACTAATGGTGTCTAGCCTAACCTTGCAAACAAAAGATATGTGTGAGTCGAAATCACACAAATGGTGTCTAGGCTAACCAAAAAGCATAAAGGTATGTGTGAGTCGAAATCACACAAATGGTGTCTAGCCTAACCTTGCAAACAAAAGATATGTGTGAGTCGAAATCACACAAATGGTGTCTAGGCTAACCAAAAAGCATAAAGGTATGTGTGAGTCGAAATCACACAAATGGTGTCTAGCCTAACCTTGCAAACAAAGAGACATCGCACATTGCTAGTCTAAACCATAAAGATGATCGTCATGATCAACGAGAAGTGTCAGTTACAATAAGCTAGTAAATATATGAGCTTAGCTTCATGTCCCATAACCACTAGCTTAACTTAAATATTTACGAACAAATTGTAGATCTTCACTAGAAAATTGTCACAAGAGCTTCAATCGAACAAGTCCAAGAATTAACCGACGATGTAAACGCAAGCGTTTCATACCAATTGTTTTACTAAGTCGTTTAATTAGATTTCTCATACGAGTGAGGTAAAGGTTTGTATATACTAATAGACTAAAAGTCGGTTTGAGAAAACGAGCTTCGTAATAAAATAGTGTTGAAATCATTTGAAGAAAGAGTTTTGATATTTACTACTAGTATAGAAAACCTTTATATTTTTAAAGTGACAAATCACAAAGAAGATTGTAGAAACAACCGGGCATAAAAATTCACATTCGAAGACGTGAATAAAATCCAAAGAAATCGATATAAAATCCATCAAAGTGGATATATCTACAATTCCCAAAGAAAAGGTCATCAAAGTCGATAATAAATGACAACAACAAAAGGGAGACAACACGAATCGATTAAAGTTGGATATTCAAACGAATTAGAAATATAGGCTAATCTGGCAAATAATAGCAGGTCGGTCGACCGGACTCCCTGAGTCGGTCGACCGAACCAGAGGTAGGAATGTGCTCGGGGAACCAGGTCGGTCGACCGGCCCAGTGGGCTCGGTCGGCCGAAGCCTGTAACCAGCACTTCCAAACAGAGGCAGGAAGTGCCTGGACTACAGGTCGGTCGACCGGCCCAGGGGGCTCGGTCAGCCGAACCTGTATACTTGCACTTCCTACCCTATTTCTAAGGGGGTGCAAATCCCGACCAAATTGCAATCGCACGAGCAATGGCGCTAAGGGTTTATGCCAATCGACTACCCGGCCCTATAAGCTTCTCGATGCATCACCAAAAACATGTTCAAACATCAAAGTTAGGATTTTTAACGAATTGAACTCAAAACACTAAAAATTGGAATATTCACAAAAGCAATCCAAATCAAAATCAAATGCACATGAATAAGTGTTAGGAATTCATACCTAACAATAGAAGAGAATTATAAGCATAGACGTGAGATTAAAAATCTCACCTTTGAACCCAAACGAATGAAGAAGATGCTATGAAGCAATGGCAAGAACAAGTACTCTTCAATTCCAACTCAACAAGCTTGAATCTAAGCTTAAAAGAGAAACATTCCCTAAATTAGGTTTAGGAAATTTTTTGAAAATCAAAGTGAGAAAGAGTTGGAGAAGAAGAAAAGAAGCTTACTAATGGGTTCTCTAGAGTTTGGAGCTAGAAGATGGATTTGCTAATGAAGACTAGGGCTTGGAATTTTAGTTTCCTCTTCCACTCCTCCATTATTATGAAAGCTTGAGTATTAGGAAAATAGAAAGGAAGTAAATGAAGAGGAGAGGGTTGGGACTGAATACATAAGTGGGGTTAATGGGCTCAGCCCAAACCAAAGCCCTAAGTGAAAAAGTGGCAAAAATCAACTTTCTCCAAACATATCGAAGCTTATACTCAAAAAGGTCGCAAACGTCATTTTGAACTCAATGGGGTGGTCTCGAGTCCTAATTCGGCTGTTTGCAAAAAGTAGATTTTCGGACCAAAATCCGACTAACGATAAAATATTTAAATAAAATATTTAAATATAAAATCGATAAATATGCGGGTTGTTACACACAACATTATACACCAGCCTCCTAGTCTCGTCATGACCACCTAAGAACATTTGATAACCATGCATCTGCGGGTTATATCTCATTTCTGTGGCCTCATGTACCCAAGAACTCTCGTCGGCCTCCCAATCTATAACCTTATCATCGGAAATGCTATCTGCAGGTGATTCTATCGCTGATACCGTAGAGGAAGCAGGATCAGAGACATGTGGGCAACTAACCTTGGGGACCCTTTTCATATTCAACCTAGGGGAGAGGACTTTGACAGCAAAAGGTAAAGGAGCATTCCTAGAACACTTCTCTATAGAGTGACCAAATGACTGACAAATTGTACAAATTTTCGGATTTCCAACTCTAAATAACATTTATCTCCACTTCGTGACCTTCTAATAACAGTAATTACTTTTCACGAGCTTTAAATGCTTGCCAAATTCTTGTTGATTAACAAATGATTTATCAAATTTTTTTTCTAGAAATCTGCACTGGAGCAGGTTTAGCAATTCAAAAATCATCTGCAAACCTTACATTTTATATTAATATTTTAATATAATAATCAACCTTTTCTAGCTCAAGTAATTCATAATAAATCATAAATAATTGCAAAAATCCTGAAAAATCAAATTAAATCTAATTTATTATATTATTTAACATGTAAAAATTTCGAGGCTAAAAACTTTAATTAATTATTTTTAATAACTAAAACGTGAAATAAACAATTTTCTACACTTAGAAAATTCATAATAAAATCATACTTGCTTAGAATTTTATGAAATTAAAAATCCACTCCTAAAATAATATTTCTAACATTATAGTAGAATTTCAAGTCGTTTGGGTATCATATGATAGGTTTTCACACTTAATCCATTTGATTAATT
The DNA here is from genome assembly GCA_030765085.1 of Allium cepa. Classification (NCBI taxonomy): domain Eukaryota; kingdom Viridiplantae; phylum Streptophyta; class Magnoliopsida; order Asparagales; family Amaryllidaceae; genus Allium; species Allium cepa. Next base: position 557,631,449 of record CM060941.1, on the reverse strand, counting down.
TCATAAATAAGTCCAAATATTCATTAATAAATGCATAATCATTCAATCCTTTAAAACATGGCATACTAACATCAACACATTCAGATTTATACTTAAAACCAAAAATAACAATTGGAACATGAGATGCATAACTATTATTCACCTTGAATGGTTAAAGAAGGTTGAGATTTATATTTGATTTAGTTCCCTTAAGCTTTGATCTTTCTTCCTAGCTTATCTTTTCTTGAATTCTCTAGCAATGGGCAGCATACTCTTTTAATTTTGTTTGTAATGAAAGAAGTGTGGGAAGAACGAGAATGGGAAGTTTTAAGATAAGAAGATGTGCTCTTTTCCTATTTTACCCTCTCATATGACCTCCTTCTTATTAATGTTCTAGTTATCTCATTAGTTCATTACTTAAGGCTCAACCCTTTATATTTACCAAATCTTAATCTCCATATCATTCTAAATTATTTTATTTTATTTATCTAATTAAGTATCCTAACTAATGTTAATTAAAACTAAAGGTGTTACAGACTTCCATCCTTAAAGAATTTCGTCCTCGCAATTACGATAAATTTCACACATTAAACATATAAGCATACATGTAAAAAATACCATCGAACAACTAAGGATAAGTGTCCCTAATCATATCCTCTGTCTCCCAAGTATAGTCTCTCTCGTCGTCACTCTACTGGACTTTTACTAATTTGACTATCTTGCTTCTTAGCCTTTTCTCATTTTTAGCCATAATACGAACTGGTTGCCTACTAATTGTCATGTTCGGTTCCAGTACTAAATCTTCCAATGCAATCGTAGTTATAGTAGTATCGAGTTCTCGAACACACTTTCTTAGATGAGAAATGTAGAAAACATTGTAGATCCCTGCCAAACTATTCGGTAACTCTATCCTATAAGCGAGTTTCCCTATCCTTTCTATAATGGAAAATGGTCCAACAAACCTAGGCTCCAATTTCTTCGACTTTCCAAATCTTACCACACCTTCATCGGTGGTACTTTGACAAAAACGTAATCTCCAATTTAGAATTCTAGCTCTTTCAGTCTCTTATCTGTATAACTTTCCTGCCTAGACCGAGCTTCCTTCATTCTAGCTTGAATCAACTCAATCTTTTCTACGGCTACTCTTACCATGTGCAAATCAAGAACTAATCTATCTTCGGTCTCCAACCAACATACTAGAGATTTGCATGGTCTTCCATACAAAGCTTCAAAAGGTGTCATCCATATACTAGTCTAATAACTATTGCTATAAGAAAAATCGACTAAGTGTAGATGGTCTTCCCATCGTCCTTCAAAATCTAGCACACAAGCTCTTAACAAATCTTCCAAGACTCTGTTAACTCTTTTCGTTTACCCATCGGTTTGTGGATGGTAAGCGGTCTTCATCTTGAGCTTGGTACCTAAAACTTCTTGTAGACTTTTTCGAAATTCACTAGTAAATAAAGAATCCCTATCAGCGACTATATTACGGGGAACTTCATGCAGTCTAACTATATTCTTTATGAATAACTTAGTTAAAACAGGTGTCATCCTTATTGACTTCACGGTTATAAAGTGTGCACTTTTAGTTAATTTTTCCACTATAAACCAGATACTTTCATTTCCTCTATTCGACCTTGGCAACCCGTTTATGAAATCCATAAAATAGATTCCTATTTACAAACTGGTATGTGTAAAGGCTGAAGCAATCCACTAGGCTTTTGATATTCAGCTTTTACTTGCTGGCAATTTAGACGTTATTTACTTATAAGTCTGCATCCCTTTTCATACCTTCCCAGAAGAAACTTCTCTTTATATCCTGATACATCTTAGTTCCTCCGAGATAAATAGTAAACTTTGACCGATGACATTCCCTAAGCACTTCTTTTCTTAGGTCTCCCATATCTGGAATGCATTCCGTCCTTTCTTTCTCAACTATCCATTTTGGTCAAGGTAAATATCTTTCGAATCATCAATCTCTATTCCATCTTCCAGTCTTTTAATTCTTTCAGCTTGCAAAAAATCATCTTTTTGCCTAGAAGCAGTTCTATCGGTCAATACTTCTCGAACTTCCAAACAAGTTAATATTGTGGTACTCTGACAAAACCGGTAGCCGATCTTAACTGCACACTATATGTAGTCAATGCTTCTAGATCCTTCTACTCTGCCAGCATAGCTAACACTACATTCTGATGCTTTCTGCCAAGCGCATTTGTAAATTTGTTTCCTTTCCCCGGTGTGTACTCAATTCCAAATCATAAGTAGCTAAAAACTAAAGCCATTTCTGCTGTCTCATATTCAACTCCTTCTGAGAGAATAAGTACCGTAAATACTTATGATCCGTATACACATCGAATCATTCTCCCAAAAGATAATGTTTACACACCTTCAAAGCAATATTATGACAGCCAACTCTAAGTCATGAGTCAGATATCTAAATTCGTATGGTCTGAGTTATCATAAAGCATAGGCAATCATTTTACCCCTCTGCGTTAACACAACTCCTAATCCTATTCCACACGCTTCAGTGTACACCACCAAATCTTGATTTCCATCCATAACAGCTAACACGGGAACATTGGTCAATAAATGTTTCAGCTTTTGGAATGCCACCTCACATTTATCGATCCAAACATACTTCATGTCCTACCTTGTTAGTTTAGTCATCTATGCTGCCATACGAGAGAAATCCTTAATAAATCTTCGGTAATAGTCAGGCAGTCCAAGAAAACTCTTTATCTATATCATTATCTAGGGTCTCTTCTAATAATTAACCGCTTCTATCTTAACTTGATATATTGATTACCATTTTTCTGAGACTACATGACCAAGAAACTTCACCTCCTTCTTCTAAAAACGACACTGCAGAAACTTCGTTTTTAGTTGATGTTGCCTCAACGTCTCAAGCACTATCCTAAGATGAACTTCATGATTTATTTCATCCTTGGAATATATCAAAAGTCATCTATGAATACCAACACGAATCTATCTAAATGCTCTCGGAAGATTCAGTTCACTAAATCTACAAAGAAAGTAGGTGATTAGTTAATCCAAATAACACTACTAACCACTTATACAAACCATATCTTGTTCTAAATGCGGTCAATGGAATACTTTCTTTCACCACTATCAATTGATGGAACCCTGTCATCAAATCTAACTGAGAAAATACTTTTGCTCCACTCAAACTGATCAAATAAATCATCGCTTCTCGAAAAAGGATATCGGTTCTTTATCGTCTTTTTATTTAACTTATGATAATAGATACATATTCTTAACGACCCATTCGGTTTCTTCACAAACACTGTAGTAGCTCCCCAAGGTGAACTGCTTGGTCAAGTAAAACTTTTTCCTTCTAAGTCCACCAGTTGCACCTTTAACTTTTTCAACTCGGTAGGTGTCATTTTTCTAAGTAGTCTACTTACGGGTTTAACACTAGGTACAAGATCTATTCGAAACTCAATACCTCGTTTCGGTGGTAGTCTTATAACAAACTCAGAGATATCTGCAAATTCTCTTACTACGAAAACCAGATTCAACTCATCTTCCTTCTTCATTGCACCCAACAATGCACAAACATCCAAACTTGGATTCTCTACCGAGTATATAATTTGGTCACTTCTATTAGGGTGTCTCAGTGATATTTTTGTATCATGGAAAAATATCCTGGCATCCTATTTAGTTAACTAATCCATACCCAAAATAAACCCAAAGCCTATGAAATCAAACACATGCAAGTTGCAGGCAAATATATGACCTAATTATTCAAACTATAATGGTCACATCTCATCCCTAGAGTTGCATATCCTCCTAGCAAATCGCTACCCTTAAGGAAGTAATTAGATATGAGGGTTCTAGGTTAATCTTATCTACCAAACAATGAGATATAAATGAATGTGATGCACTAGTATTAAACAATACTCTAATAGATAAGTCATGAATCAAAAGTGTATCTCCCATCATTGCCTTTCCTTTTTCCTCTGTTGTGGGTCTCGAGTTAGTCGGTTCTAAGGCAAACACCTTTCCTTTCTCAACCTTTGTTGGCTTTTTGCACTGATTCTTGTAATATCCTATCCGATCACAGTTGAAGCATTTGATGTTCTTTCTTCCAACAACCATCTTTCCATCACCCGAACGACAATCATTCAGAAAATACCCTTTCTTGTTGCACTTGTAGCACACCACTTCCGCTTTTCTCTTCTTAGCAACTCTTCCTTTCTTCTACTGAAAGAACTTCCTTTTATGACTCTACCCACTCCGTGTCTCCACTGCTTTTTTTTCCACTAATGAGAGCAAGCATTTACTTATTTCTCAAAGCCATCTCTACCACCATGTCGCATGGATTCCTAAGATCTAGCAAGGTTGCCCTTGCAAGCTCTGATCTCAATCCACGGATGAAATTCTCATTCCTTTTGATCACTATATCCATGGTAGCATACCCATATCGGGACAACTCCTCAAATCTGGTTGCATACTCAAGCACTATCATATCGCCTTGCACTAACTCAGCAAACTTCCTTAATAGAGTCTACTTAGCGATCTCAGACATAAACCTCCCTTCAAACCTTCTCTTGAATTTAGCCCAAGTCAAAGTCTCTTCTGCTACCCCCAACAGTCATACTATTCCACCATACAATGTAGCTCCTTGCAGTTGCCTAGGCACCAATCTCCTCTTTTGTTCATCTTTCAAACCGAGATTAGCAAAATCCTTTCATAATGAAGCAACCAATTCTCCACTTCAGTTGCATCCTCCATTCCAATGAATGGATTCCCTCCAAATCTTGCGTAATCTCTACTCAGCACAACATAGTTGTTGACAAGTTGAACTTCTTGATTAGCTCCACAGCATTTCCTCCAACTAATCCAGCAATAGCTCCTGCTTGCATCGTGTTGACAAAGAACCGATGCATTACTCCTATATCAACCAATGGTGTCCCCACACTCACATTAGCAGCTATTTGTTAATCCGGATTCCTTCTAGTATTGGGCCTGACATTTCCATTAGCAATGGTGCTTCCTCCTTCGAGATTCACTCTTCTGTTTCCTACCTCCATATCTTACTTCCTTAAATCTGCATTTGAACCTTAGTAAAATACGAAAGAATGATCTAAGAGAGGGAGAAGAGAGATAAAGTGTATGCTTATATATAGCAAATACAAGTATGTTACTATGATGTTATCCCATACCCCAATCTTATTCTCCGATTCATTTGGATTATGTTTTCAAAACATTTTTAAGTTCAAAAAATTCTTTTAGCTTTTACATAAACCTATGCACTGATTCCAAGTTGTAACATCCCCTATTTTAAGGCCCGAAACTAAGCGTTACAGATGTTGCAGTCATCTATAGTATTAATTTCTAGTGACAAATTGTGGTTATGTTATTGTGTCATAACATCATAAGCACAAGAATATGAAATAATTTTATACACAATTTCAAAGCCAAACTTTCACATTTCATTTCAAAGATAATATTCTATATTCATTACATAATCCTAAACATTGCCCAAGTTCAAGTAAAATATTATTATTACAAAATACATCAAGAGCGACATATGAAGATGCCCCTAGTTGATCAAAGTTACTAAATAGACAGATGCATCTACTGTCAATACATTCACATAACAACTGACATAACACAACGGATAATAGCAATAGATAGACTCCTGCATGGCTAGCTTTCCTCTTACACGTCTTTGAAGCTTTATTCACCAAAACCAACTTAACCTGTAAACCCTTATTCTCAACCTACTCAAACCAAATTTTGAGCACCCGAGAGTTTAAGGGGAAAACATAAACTTCAAGTTAGAGAAAAAGCCTGGTGTGAATAATAATATGCCATCTCAATTTACGGATATCTAATGAGAGCAGGCCGTTCAGTGGAACGAGTTTTTCCCTCACAAATATCTCCTTTAAAATATACCTTTTGCAAAAGAAATCCTGCAACCATAATGGTTAAAATAGACAATAAAAAAAATAAGGTGCATGAACGCAACGTGAGTAATCATGACCAACCTGTCAAAATCAATAGACTATTCATCCCAGTATCATAGTTTTCTCAGGATAACTACAAACCTATAGTTGACTCGGGCCTACTAGATATATCAAATTCTCTAACATACTTTTAGAAGAAAACTGGATGGTCTATACAAAACTTACTATTCCTAGGCCATTCTGATCCTAATAGTTTCGCGAGATCACCAATAACTTATCCCATCTTTGTGTATTCCTTTCTATGCGTACACCTACTTTTAGTCTTACCCATGATAAAGTCCTACGTACTGGAATTTTGGACTAATCTCAATTAGAGGCTAACAGTTGAAGTATAGGGCACTATATTACACCAATCCCATTCCGTTTTCTAATCTCTGAGTCAGTTCATCCTATCACAATTTATCTAAAGGTGATAAGAACACTAATCTCTTTAGTAAAATTTTGGACTAAATACCATTTTTATTTCCTTGAAAACATATATCTTTATAAATGATTTAACTCTTGAAATCAGACCTTTAAAACAAGGAAAATTGTAGCCCTTTACTTTATTCAAAATGTTTATGCTATGATATATGCCATTATAACTTATATTAATGAATCTCGAAATCACTTAGAAGTTATCTCACTTCGAAACTATAGACTAGAAAGCCAAAATAATATAAAGCCTTTATATTAATAAAACGCAGCACAGATATAATCGATGAGATTTTTTGCCCCTCTAAATATATTAAAGTCTTCAACTTACAAAGTACAAGGTTATATAGTCGAAGCTAACTACTTCGTGTAGCATATTATAAAGCCTTAAAAGATATTCGACGACATTGGTGAATCTCATCATTAATGTCTTAAGGAAAATAAGCGGCATCATTAGGGCCAAAGTGATAACAAGCAGAAAACTAGCCTTTGTTGAAAATATGCGATAAGGAATAAAGTCGAGATGATAAATGTGGCATAGTTTCCTTATAGGGTCGGCAACATTCATGAAAACAAGCGGCGTCATTATTGTCGTTATAGTTATTCTTAAAGTATAGGTTCGGTGACATTATAGAAACAAGTGGCATCATGTCATTTATATGAAATGCGGCGTCAAGTTCAATGCTTATGTTTTGAAAACATGCGGCATTGCCCTCGTCGAAGTCCACGATGTCGTCTTCGATGGTTCCAACTTCAACCAAGCCGATCCATTTCATATCAACCATAGTTGATATCCTATGTATAACACCTGATTGAAGTTGAAGACCATGGAGGCGGCATGATGAAGTGCGACATCGTCTACCTTAATGTGGCAAAGTTGTAAATAATAGGAAAATTGTTTAATTGCTAATAAAAGTAATTTCTTTTCACCAACTTCAAATGTTTGTCAAATTCTTATTTGTTAACAAAAAGTTTATCAATTTTCTTTTCCAGTTCTGCGTTAAAGTAGGATTAACAATTCCAAAATCATTTGCAAACCTTACATTTTATATTAATATTTTAATATAATAATTAAGCTTTTCTAGCTCAAGTAATTCATAATAAATCATAAACACTTGGGAAAAATTTCAAAAAATCATATTAAATCTAATTTATTATATTCTTTAACATATAAATATTTTAAGGCAAAAAATTTTAACTAATTATTTTTAATAAATAAACTTGAAATAAACAATTTATACACTTAGAAAATTCATAATAAATTCATACTTACTTGAAAAATGATGAAATTAAAACCTTCTTCTAGTATAATATTGCTAACATTATATAATAATTTCAAGTCATTTGGGTATAATATGATAGGTTTTCACACTTGAACCTATTAACTAATTTCATAAGTAAATCCAAATATTCATCAATAAACATATAATCATTAAATCCTTTAAAACATGACATAATGGCATTGAAACATTAGGATTTATGCTTAAAATCAAAAATAACAATTAAAACATGAGATGCATAACTATTATTCACCTTGAATGGTTAAAGAAGGTTGAGATTTGTATTTTGATTTAATTCTCCTAAGCTCTGATCTTTCTTTCTAGCTTATCTTCTCTTGAATTCTCTAGAAATGGCTGGCTTACTATTTTAATTTCGTTTATAGTGAAAGAAGTGGGGGAGAAATGAGAACTGGAAGGTTTAAGATAAGAAAATATGCTCTTTTCCTATTTTTCCCTTCTCATATGGCCTCTTTCTTATTACTATTCTAATTGTCTCATTAGTTCATTACATAAGGCTCAGCCCATTACATTTACCAAATCTCAATCTTCTTATCATTCTATATTATTTTATTTTATATATCTAATTAAATATCATAACTGATATTAATCAAAATTAGGGGTGCTATAGTAATTTATCAAAATGAAATAAATATAATATTTTAAATGTTCCTAGTCAAGATGCATGGAGACTAGATATCGATGTATCCGTTGAGACCAGAGTATGTAAAGCTCTTCAAATGTTGGGCAGTGCATTACTTATGACTGCTGGATGCAGCTAAAGGTTACGTACTAATAGTAGTTAGATTACTATGGAACAACTCACTTGATAGTTTTATGTGGGCTAATATAACTAATGTCAAATAGAAAATATCAATGTGACTGATTTACACAGTTCTCTCGACTTAAGAATACTATTGATCTACAATATGAAGGCTCTACATTAATTATAGTCAAATCATGACACAAAGTCCATCGAGTGGCTATAGTTGGGTTAAGTGGAAGTATTGGAATTGAAATGCTATTCAAGAGAGGATTCGTCTCGTTAATTATATAGGGTTAGTATCGTAGGTCAACTCAAGTGAACTCAAAGTCAAAAGCTTTGGCCAAAGTAGTTTGGTTAATAATAGTTGTTATTGTTGAACCAAGGATTTTGTTTCTAGACTATGGAGTTGAATATGGACGATATTGGAATTTTGACCAACTCCCAAATTCCATAAGTTCAAAGTGATATAGTTTTGACTAAGAGAATTGGTGTGAATAAAAGTCACAATTGGGTAACGTTTAGCAAAGTGAAATTGGATTTTACCAAAACTAAGTAAGCAATAAATTTGGCCAAAATATCACACCACCTGCTAGGTGATGTGCAAGCATTAATATTTGTATAGTTCAATATTAACCGCTGATCAAATTTACACCTGACGAGTCACACAACCGAAACAATAAATTCTCCTTTGACTAAATAATTTAATCAGTTCATAATTGTTATAGATTAATTAAATTAATTAATATTTATGAAATATTAATTATAAATTTGAATATGATTTGAGAAATAAATTTGAATAGTTATAAATACATGAATCATTATACGATATTGATAAGCGATTTAATTGGATTTAATTGTGTAATATTTTTACATAGGCATAAATGGGTTGCCCATTGTAGGGAATGTAATTTTCAGCTAAAAACATGCAATAGGCAGTAGGGTTTAATAGTTAAGGAGACTTAGTTTTGGTAGCTCAGATTGAAGGAAAGAGATACAGGATTGGATCCACCTTTCTTTTTTTCCTATCATCATATATAAGCTCTCTTAACCTAATTAGATCACTGTTTTTTCTTAGCCTTTTCTTTATCATTTTAATGGCAGAAAATTAATCCCCTTACCAAAAAAACTCTTAGATCAAATTCAAGATCCGATTACAGTTTGATAGTTGAAGGTTATCATTTTAAGGATTAGCACCCCTTTGATTTGGAAAAGGTTTCAATAGGAGAATTCCTTTTTTCAAGGTGTGCTTTAAGGCTTTGGTAACAAGGTATGTCCTTTTCTATATAAATATGATTTTGATGATAATTAAATTTGACTATCATAACTTGTACATATGTATCATTGTCTCATTTAATTAAAATTGTTGATAAAGTTTGAATTATTTGTTAAATGATATAATTAGGTTTTTATTTTAATAATTCAGAATTGAAATTTGTTTTTTAAATAGTATTTAAATGTAGATCTATGTATTAAACATTCAAATTAAAGTGTAGTCCTTTATATATGAAACTTTTCATGTTCAAATTAACTAATTGTTTTTCTTTATTTTGTTAAATTAAAAGTAAATTTATATATATGGTGAAATACAATGTTTAACTTTTGATCTATGTTTGAACATTCAATTTAATGTCCAATTCTTTAGATCTGAAATTTGCATGTTCGTATTGATTGATTGAATTATATTTTAAAGTTAAAACTGAAATTTATATTGAATTAGTACAATGGTTTAATTGGTGATCTATGTTTTTATCTTTCGTAACAAAGTGTAATGTTAGATTTGAATGATTACATATATGTGTGTGTGTGTGTGTGTATTATTTGCACTTGCATTGTATTAGATATTTACATATGAATAAAGGGATTTAGACAACAAATCAAAGTTTTAAAATTGATAGCAAACCATCTAATTTGTATCATCAGAAAGTTTTGATTGAATCTCATATATACATATTTACATCTACAACTATGTGCTAATATAAAATTTATTTTCTATTTACAAATTATCAGTATGAAATAGTTTATTTTCTTTTAATTTAAATGATGCAATTGTGACGACCTAGAATTTTTGGATATTTAACATAGAAATATTTAATCGATTTTAAATATTTAAAGGTTAGTTTCTAACTTGGATTTCAAATATCGCTATTTATTGGATAATTTAAATATTGAATTTAATAATTGAAAATAGGAAAAATTGTTGAATCTAGAGTTACAGGCTGGTTAAAAATAATTTGAAGGCTTAGAAAATTTATGTTAACAATACTGAAGATTGTAGAAATGTTAAAATTTAATTTTAAGATGATTTATTCAGTTTTAAAAATATATCGTCTAAATCGATATTTAAAAATAGCCTTATGAGGCACAGTCTCGGAATTTGACAAAACTAGTTCCATTGGATCCGTAATAGTGAAATATTATCGGATTTAAATTTTTGTAGCATTCGGAATTGTTGTGTGATCATACGATAGATAAACGCGTTGAAATCTATATCAAAATTTAATATAATAGCTGGGACCAAAAAGCTATCTTCTCCATACGATCGAATTAGGACTCGAAACCTTTTCTATTGTGTTCAAATAAGGGTTTAATATTATAAACGCCCAGCGGCATGCCTCGATAGGAAGTCAAAATTTTAAGTCACAATTTCATAATGATTCAAATTCAAATTTATATAACATATATATATTTTTTAGTCAAAATTTATTCACATCAGTTTTGTTTTACCACTTTAGAAATCTAACACCTGTAAAAAAAAGAAAACACATTGTCCTATTTGTCAAGCATGCAATAGAATTTGAGCACATTGCATAAAAAAATATACAAATCAAAATGGAAAGAAGAAATCGAATTAATGGCCACCATCCCCTTACTCATTCTAAAATTTAAAACATGTCGAAGATAATGGCTACTTCTTTCCTTTTCTTACCAAAAAATCAAATTCAAGAAATCAATTCAGAAAGAAAATAAATAAAGGGAAATCACAAATTATTTCCTTACTTCCAATCGAAGCTACTCATTCCACCCCTTCTATCTCTCGTCTGATTCGATCGAAATAGATCAATTTGCCTCAGAACCCTAGATTTTTCAACTCAAGTTTGCTACAGATGGGCAAGAGGAAGAGGAGTGACAATGGCGATGTAGATAATCACTGTCCATCTACTGTCTTTGTCTCTAACCTTTCTTATTCATTCAAAATCGAGCAGCTTGAAGAATTGTTCAGCGAGGTTGGGCCAGTCAAACGGTGCTTCATGGTCAGTGATAAAGGTTCAGAATTAACTCGTGGATTTGGATTTGTACAATTTGCTTCTATGGACGATGCTAAGTGATCCATTGAACTAAAAAAAATGTAATTTTGGATAATAAGATGGAAGACACTGATGCAACTCATACATCTGTCTATATAAGCCATGACTACGGAAAGCCAGTAATAAAACATTCTCAACTAAAGATTACAAAGGAATCAAAAACTTCAATAACAAAGAAGGAATCATAGGCCAAAGATTCCCAAGTAGTGGTTACAAATGTTTTGGAAACCTTGGCAGCTAAAACTGGCACCAATCAAGCAAATAAATCTGATGCTACCACAGCAGAAAAAGCAAAAAGGTCAGAAAAGCAGAGGTTGCTCGAATTTGGTGAACTTCATTCTTCTGAGATGGCAAATGAAGTATTTCGATGCGCTGCTGAGGCTTATTTGGAACAATGGCATACTTAGACAAGTATTGTCGATAGAATTAGAGAAGTAGACTTCATCTTCCCAAGTGGTAATTATAGCTTGTACTTCAATCTAGATCTGGGTATACATTCAAAAAGACTAGATGGAAGGACCTTCAGCATCAAACATGTGCAAGGCTAGGAGACGAAACCTATAAAGTTCCAGCTATGGATTTTAGATTATCAGCATTAGACCTCCGAGAGCCACCTGGCTGAGTCAGGGTGTTAGACTAGGTCTAAAACTGTGAAGAAGCGAGCTGGGTTGGATCGGAGTGCGATAAAATAAGGTGAATTAATCTCGCTCATCGGGATTATTTTTTAAATAGTTAAATTTAAATTTTGGTTGAATGATTGAATTGATTGGATGTGGTATATTATCTATAGTAGTAATATATTGGAGTGATTGATGTCCCGCATTATACAGTGGATAAGACCTTATGCGCCGCATAATAGGGGATGAGATAATATAACCCCATATACCGCGATATTCCACCTCGAAGTGGAATTTGTATTTTTATATAATGCTAACATCTGTGGATGCATGGAAACAGTTTGGAGGGTTCCAACTGGATTCCTCAAAATTATTTAGATTGTTTATATTTTGTGATATGATTTATTTGATAATCCATGATAAATTATATTGGTAATTGAAATATAGGATGCTAAGGGTTGATTGAATATATATGTTTGGGTATACCAAGTTATCAAAAATATATAGATTGGATTTTAAAGAGAAACTAGAAGGAGAATTCTCAAGTAAATAATTATAGAGGTTTTGGAAAAGGATAAAAGTTGATTTTTAAATTCTAGTAATTAAATTCTGAGTATGGAAAGTAGATTTTGAATAAATAGGAATAAATGAATTTGTAGACTTAAATGATATTATTTAAAGGAATAAAGAATTTATTTCAAATTCAAGGTTTAAATTTAGAAAAGATAAAGAAGGAATTTGGGAAAAGTACGAAATTTGTATTTTAGTTTAAATAAGATTTTGAATCATAATAAAGAAGTTAAATATGAAATTAATGAGTTTTGAAATAAAATTGGATAAGTACAGAAATTTATTCTAAATTAAGTTAATTTTAAAAATCAATTTGAAAATTGATTTAGTGTTTAAAACTGTGATTTAAAAGAAAGATGAGATTATGGGATTTATAAACTGGGTTTATAAGGTGAAACAAGATATCAGTGGATATTTGAAATTATAAATTCACGATGGGAATTTATAAAGGAATGGGTAATTTGTTTTAAAAATAAATAGTGTTTTATTTTTAAAAGGTGCGAAATAAAGGAATGGGTAATTTGTTTTAAAAATAAATAATGTTTTATTTTTAAAAGTGCGAAAGTGAAGTACGTTTTCAAAGCAAAATTTTAAGTATAAGTTAAAAGTTTTAAAGTTGTTTAAAGGAATGTTTTTAAGATTTTTTTTAAGTTGTTAAAATTTTGAAGGTAAATTTTTATTTAAATTAGTTATAGTGATAATTATTTTAAAGGGTTAATTGGTATTATGTTTTAAAAGATAATTATTAATATTTATATTTTATACGGTAGTTTTATTTTAAAGATAGTTTGGTTAAAGTTTTGTTTGAAAACTTGTATAGAGTTTCATAACTCTTATTTTAAAATTTAGTTTGGCTTAACTTTTATTTTAAAAATTAGTTTTATATTTTATAAAGTAGTTTTATTTTAAATATTTTTAAAGTATATATTCTTTTAAAGTGTTTAAGTAGTTTTAATTTAAATGTTTTAAAGTATATTTTAGAATAAGTGATTTAATTTGTTTAAAAATCTAGAGTATTTGGACTTGGTGATTTTCAGTGGAAATAGATAACATTTGGGAAATTTATTCCGTGAGAGAAAGGTAGTTATAACTGTTTTCAAAGGGTTGAAGTATGGGAAATAACTTGCGAAGTTATTTTGGTATAAATAATTTGGGAATTATTTAAAGTCTGATGATTGTTTGTGAATGTTGTTTGATAATTAAATAACCGACTATCAATATTGGCCAATGCGCTAATCGTTTCAAAGAGACTATGGATTAATTTTTCGAAAACCACTTCGATCCGGTTTGAATGTTTTCGGAAGGAAGACAAGAGCTTGGAGTCGAAGATGGAGCAGCGAAGTGCAAGGGCTAATCGCTACTTATCCTGAGGGTGGTTCCAAAATGGATGTAGTAGGTGTAGTGCCTTCGGTTCCGTTCGAACCCGGAACGGACTTGTATGGACGAATGCTATCAAAACACCGTTAGGAGGGCGGTGAGCATTCTAAGTGAATTGTGCTAAAAAGGTAATGCGTAGCCTCGAGCCTCATTAACCGAGAATGGCTAAAACAGGGGAGGTGCACATAAGGTTAAGTGGCTAGCAACCAATTAGGGTAAGGTCACCCCTGTCTGATCCCAACCGCAGGGTGAACTTATTCGGACTATCCAGTAATGGGTAGCTCCGGTCTTGTGATGCAGGGGATCAGGGTGGATCCTCGGTACGGTGATCTAGACCACGTACTATGACGGACGGTACCCCAGTAGCCCTGCCATTATATGGAATCCAATCTCCAATAAGCGCCTGTACGGTTTTGAATGTGCCCAACTATGCTGAAGCGTGAGATGCAAGCATTTCAACTAGGTTCTATTTTACTTTCTATAGACACTATTATAATATCAAACAGATTTGATAAAAAAAAAAGTTTTGGCCACCGTAAGGTAAAAACCCGACATGTTTATTTGTGGCATGGTCTTACGAGATACCATTGATTTCAAAGGATTTTTGAAACTTTAATAATCCAATTGAGTGTGTTTTCTCACGCTGGTTTTCCAGAGTGACTCGGGTGTTATTTAACTATAATGCTCGGGTCAGACCGAGTATTATAGAATACAGAAAAGGATGCAGTGGAGCTTAGGAGACCAGCTGGATAGCGAGTCGTATCACACGTATTTGATAAATATTCCACGGTGATTGATTAACTGCATAGTCAGTTTGTGAGGACAATGATAACTGTCCAGTTGTATGTTATGAATTTTGTTGTACTATGAAGAATGTAATGTATAAACAGATATAATTCCTTTGTTTAAAGATTAGTCATTTATCTATTATATATTGTCCGCTGCATCTGTGAGTTTCTGATATTATTTCTTCTTCTTCTTCTTATACCTTCTCTTCTTTAGCCTTAATGGTTTGGTTTTTTTGGCATCCGATTGCTCGACATTTGATACAGTGGACATATTGATGTCGATTTTCGGGCATCAAAAAAATTGGGTCGTAAAACTTGGTATCAGAGCGAGGTTAAGCGAGAACCTTGGCACTGGTGGGAATTGCTCATTAGAATAGAGTCCGTAGTACTCTAGAATGAGTTTGAACGTATTGATACATATGAGTGCGTATTTGTTAGCGAATATAAAAATTGTTTTTATATTGTGTTGATTTATCGGTTGAGTGTTTATGAATTCTGGTTGATATGTGGGATGTCATGTCATCGATAGGGGTTTCTAAACTCTTAAATAAGATAAACCGATACAATATTGTTTTAAATAGGTAAATGAAATAATTTTACCCAAATTATTTTTGTATATAAAAGAAATAATTTTTTGTAAATTATTATAGTTATATATGGTTGCTTGGTTGTTAGGAATGATAATATTAACCATTATCATTTTTATGTAGAAATTAAAATAAGAAATTAATGTTATAACCAAAAAAGTTAAGAAAGTAAATTCATATTACATAATTAAATTATAAGTAAGAATTATAAATGTAACTTATAATTTACAATAAAATTCCAGAGTAATATTTGAATATGAATTGAAAGAATTTGGGATTTGAAATTTTGGGAAAGTTTAAATTCCTTTGGGTCTGAAAATGGTTTTCAAAAGCTTTGGAGAAATAATGGTGACAATATTTGAGAAATATTTTGAACTGGATTTGAAATCTGATGAGATTTGGAATTTAAAAATATTTGAAGGGGTTTTAAAGAGATAAAAGCATTGAACTCTTTTCGGTCGCTGGGAAATAACTTCGGTGATGACTGCAACATCATCGATGTTCATTTTCGAGTTTCCAAGAGAGGAACTACTGCCTGGAGATTTTAAATTGGAGTTGTTTGTAAAAACTAGTATTTTTAAAATTCAAAAGATAATTTGATATGCAGATGAATTGTGTATATATTTGATTTCAAAAATGATTTTTGAAATGTTGGAAAATTGTTTAAACTCTGGAAGTTTAACTAAAAATGTTTATAGAATATAAATAGGTTTAATAGTTGATAAGGTTAGAAATTTGTTAGAATAAAATTTAAAGAAGTTAGCAAATGGAATTTAAATAAGTGGAAAATTTATAGAAGTTAAAATTTGAATTCAAATTGAAGTGTAATTGAAAAAAATGAATTTAAGGAAAAGTCTAAGTAGGCTAAGAGTAATGGTCATTGAAATAAAACTTATTAAGTATGAAGTAAATTTATAAATAAACAAATAAATTACATTTGTAAGTTAGTGAAATGGAAGTTGAATATTGGAATTAAAATTGAATTGTGTTGAATTATGTGAAATGTGAAAATTAGTCAGGTTGGACTAAATAAAACAAAGTATTGAAATTAAAATTAGTACGTACTGATTGATTTAATGGAAAGCAAATGAATTAAATTTGAATATTAGGATGTTATTTAATTTAAATTATGCATAGAAAAGTGAAGCTGAAGAATAAGTTCTTAATGAACTAAAAATAGTAAAAGTTGGGAATAGAAGTGTTTGAAATTTAAATAAATTAGTAGTGGGACTAATTAAAAAAAATGATTAACTGAATATTGTTTGAGATAAAGGTAAATAGAATTTAATATCTAAAATGAAGGTAAATTGAATTCATATGGAATTGGAGATCCAGTTTAAAAATAAGTAGATGTAAAGGCTAAAATGGTAAAGTAAAAATAAATATAAAAAGTGTATAAAATATTTATATTAAACTTAAGAAATGAATGGTGAAATTCTGAAGTAAGTTTGGTATTGGAAATATACTAAGTAATTTTGGAATGGAGATTAAGTAAAGTCGTAAAATGGGATAATTGTGGATAAGTAAATTGAAATCAAAATAATGTGAATAAAAGAGAATTGATCTAGTTAATAATCAATGGATATAAATACGTAAGATGTATGTATATTATTTTATTCGTGTAGCGATTTGATCCAAATTCGAGCATAGAATTTCGAGGTAGTTATACCGATCCAAGTTGGGATTTTTCACTCGATTTTCGATGGCGAACTCTGGATATGGATTTTTGATTGATTATGGAAATTCTCTATCATAATTTATGGCTATGCAAGGAGAATGACAGTTTCTGATCAAGAAACCAGATCTGAGTCTGCATTAGGAAGTCGAGGGGAAGGGGGGACGATACTAGTTCGTAAGTGAAATTGTGTGATCGAGTGAGCGATCAAATTGGGTATTGCATACGGATGATATATGTGCATCTTACGGATGTGAATGAAATAGATATGAAAACTTTTGTAAAGAAATGTATAAAATGATTTTAAAAGCTATAACTGGATGTTATTGCTAAATAGGACATCCAGGTGATAAAAAGCAAAAGGGAACTGGGATTTTTGATTTTTGAAGATACATTGAAATTTGCTCGGAAAATGTATGTATTTAAATTTCTGCATGAAATTTGATGATTTTCTGATCTAGCCACTTGGCGTTTTTGTTTTCTTTTGAGATTTGGGGCCGTTGAGGCATTTTGTAGTTGTACCGAGCTAGATGCGCAAAGGAGACGCTGACGAAATTTTTCAGAAATTTATGGAGTTAGAAATTTTTTGGAGATATTTTGATAATTTAAAATTTAGTTTTAAATTTAAAATTGAATGGTTGGGTAAGTGATATTGATGGGAACCTATGGAAGAAGTTTGGAAAGTTAGTAAGAGTGATAATGTCTTTATTAAAAAGGCGTTTTTGGGTATTGTTATACACTGTTTGGTATTGAGAAAAATAGTAATGGGTATTGGACCATTCTTCTTAACCAGTAAATTCGGGGACAAAATTCTTTTAAGAGAGGAGGAATGTGACGACCCGGAATTTCTGGATATTTGACATAGAAATATTTAATTGATTTTAAATATTTAAAGGTTAGTTTCTAACTTGAATTTCAAATATCGCTATTTATTGGATAATTTAAATATTGAATTTAATAATTGAAAATAGGAAAAAATGTTGAATCTAGAGCTACAGGCTGGTTACAAATAATTTGAAGGCTTAGAAAATTTATATTAACAATACTGAAGATAATAAAAGTGTTAAAATTTAATTTTAAGATGATTTGTTCAGTTTTAAAAATATATCATTTAAATCGATATTTAAAAATAGCCTTCCAAGGCACAGTCTTGGAATTTGACAAAACCAGTTCCGTTGGATCCGTAATAGTGAATTATTTTCGGATTTCAATTTTCGTAGCATTGGAGTTTTCGTATGATCATACGATAGATAAACGCATTGAAATCTATATCAAAATTTAATATAATAGCTGGGTCCAAAAAGCTATCTTCTCCATACGATCGAATTAGGACTCGAAACCTTTTCCATGTTCGGACTAGGGGTTTAACATTATAAACGCCTAACGACACGCCTCGATAGGAAGTCAAAATTTTAAGTCACAATTTCGTGACGATTCAAATTTAAATTTATATAATATATATATTTTTTAGTCAAAATTTATTTACATCAGTTTTGTTTTACCACTTTAGAAATCTAACACCTGTACACAAGAGAAAACACATTGTCCCATTTGTCAAGCATGCGATAGAATTGAGCATGTTGCATTCAAAAAAATATACAAATCATAACGGAAAGAAGAAATCGAATTAATGGCCACCGTTCCCTTTCTCGTTCCAAAATTTAAAACATGTCGAAGATAATGGCTGCTTCTTTCCTTTTCTTTCCTAAAAATCGAATTCAAGAAATCAATTTAGAAACAAAATAATAAAGGGAAATCGCAAATTCTTTCCTTCCTTCCAATCGAAGCTACTC
Source organism: Allium cepa (assembly GCA_030765085.1). Taxonomy (NCBI): domain Eukaryota; kingdom Viridiplantae; phylum Streptophyta; class Magnoliopsida; order Asparagales; family Amaryllidaceae; genus Allium; species Allium cepa. The sequence continues at coordinate 557,612,308 of CM060941.1, read as the reverse complement.
ATTCCATCCCTTCTCTCTCTTGTCTGATTCGATCGAAATCGATCAATTTGCCTAAGAACCCTAGATTTTTCAACCCAAGTTTACTGCAGATGGGCAAGAGGAAGAGTAGTGACAATGGCGATGTAGATAATCACTGTCCATCTACTGTCTTTGTCTCAAACCTTTCTTATTCATTCAAAACCGAGCAGCTTGAAGAATTGTTCGGCGAGGTTGGGCCAGTCAAACGGTGCTTCATGGTCAGTGATAAAGATTCAGAATTAACTCGTGGATTTGGCTTTGTACAATTTGTATATGTATATGATGCTAAGCGATCCATTGAACTAAAAAAATGTCAGTTTGGATGATAAGATGGAAGACACTGATGCAGCTCATACATCTGTCTATATAAGCTATGATATGGAAAGCCAGCAATAAAACATTCTCAACCAAAGATTACAAAGGATTCAAAAACTTCAATAACAAAGAAGGAATCACATGCCACAGATTCCCAAGTAGTGGTTACAAAATTTTTAGAAAACTTGGCATCTAAAACTGGCATCAATCAAGCAAATAAATCTGATGCTACCGCGGCAGAAAAAGCAAAAAGTCAGAAAAGCAGAGGGTTGCTGTAACGACCCGCACATCCATACCCCTTGAGTCAACACTATTCTACCTAAATCAACTCAAGTTGTACAGAAATACAAACCATTTGGGTTAAATAAGAAGAGGTAAAAGAAGAGAAAATAGAAAACAGAAAACAACAACAAAATCTAACCAACGCAGCGGAATAAAATATAATAGATATTAACATATCTTTACACCAAAACAAATATATCTGTTCATATATTACATCATCAGAGTACATCAATCACAACTCAACATCAATAGCATTCAACTGGATACACAACTACTCAGCACAGCGGAATATATATGTAAAACAAGTACGAAAATACGCATCGTCATCCAGCTCGCCTCCTGAGCTCCACAACATTAAAATCCTGTATCCTATAATACTCGGTCTGACCCGAGCATTACAGTTAAATAGCACATCATCCAATTCAATAATTCAAACAATTATTTAAATTTAATCATTTAAATTTAACTGAGTGAGATTAACTCACCTTTGCTTTTTGTTTGCAGTCCATTACCGTCTCGGCTCATTTTCATGACTTTTTACCTTGAATAAACATTGGATTCATTTTGTTAATATTCGAATAAATCGAACAAATAATTTCCGTTTGCTAAATTTAATTTAATTAACAAATAATTTTATTTAAACTAATTTTCATTTAATAAATTAGTTTTAGAAACTAAAATAAATTAAATATGTTAATAGAACAAACTAATCACTTCACTAATTTATTTTTAACATAGACCAGTAAATTTAAAATTTCTGCCTCCTCAAATTTTAAATAAATTTTCCAGTTTTCTGTATTTTCTTTTCACCCTAATTATAAACTAAGTTAACTACCAGTTAAATTTTTTATTATGTATATAAATTGGGAAACAAAAGAATTATACCTTACTGTTTCCCAGAATCCACCGGTTGCTCCATCAGATTGACGATTTCAGCCACCCACGTGAGCACGCGAACGCCTCTCCTTGGCCACGCGATCTCGAATAACGATGCTACGCTTCAAACAGAGCATCCACAACAAGCCCTAGCTCGAACTCGAGTGCCCCAGCGACAAACTCCTTACGTTGCCGTCGACGTCGCCGACAATCCCTCTACCAGGTCGCGACTAAGCATCGGCCGCCCCTCCGTGATTTAATTTTTGAAGAGGCTCAGAGCGAAAAACACGACCGAAATCCAAGGCGCGTGCAGCCATTGCTTTCATCAAAAATTCGAGATGCCTATCTCGATTTGATTTGAAGACAAAGGGGGAAAGTTCGGCCATTATTATAATTCGATTTTGAGAATATATTTCAAGCTCGGCCAAGTTTGATTATGGGTTTCTCGATCGAAAAGAAATTGAAGAAGGGGATGCTTCTATCGGCCATTTCCTTTTGTTCTTAGACTCTGATTTGAAAAAAATGGTTCGGTTGAAGATATTAAAAAGAGAAGCGTGTTGAAGAATACTCGCTACAATGTTTTGAAGTGAAAGAAAAACGACGATGTGAAATTATTTTAGCTGGTTGACGAGAATATAATATATTACTTTAAATTCAAGTTCGAATACAAATTATCTCGACTTACGTTGCCTAAAATCACAAACTCCTATCGAGGCATGCCACTAGGTGTTTATAATGTTATACACCTATTCCGAGCGCAATGGAAAAGGTTTCGAGTCTTAATTCGATCGTGTGGAGAAGATAGCTTTTTGGATTTGTTATTATATTGAATTTCGATATAAATTTCAACGCGTTTATATCTCGTATGCTCACACAACAACTCCGATCAATACGAAATTTGAAATCCGATAATAATTCAATATTACGGATCCAATGGAATTGGTTTCGTTAAATTCCGAGACTGTGCCTCGGAAGGCTAATTTTTTTAAATTCAATTTAAACGATATTAAATTTCAAAACTGAACAATTCAGTGTTACATTCAATTTTAAAACTTCTATTATCTTCAATATTATCAATATAAATTTTATAAGCCTTCAAATTATATTTTAACAGGCTTAAAATCTTAGATTTCATATTTTATCAACTTCAAATTATTTAATTTAATAATTTAATCATCAAATAAGTTGTGATATTCGTGATTCAAGTTAAAAATTAACTTTTTAAATATTTAAAATCAATTAAATATTTTGTTTTAAATGCTCGAAAATTACGGGTCGTCACATTCCTCCCCCCTTTAAAGAATTTCATCCCCGAAATTACTAATTAGAAAGAATGGTCCAATACCCGTTACTCTTTTCCAAAACCAAGCAGTTTAATTAACTTACCATACATATCTTTTATTATAGACCCACTATCATTCTTACTAACTTCCCAAAACCTTCCATAGTTTTCAAATATCATTACATGCTCAATCATTCAACTTTCAATTTAAACCAAATATTGAATTATCAAAATTTTCTCAAAAACTTTCCAACTCTCTAAATTTCTGAAAAATTTCGCCAGCATCTCCTTTGCGCGTCTAGCTCGGTACAACTACAAACGGCATCTACGGGCTCCCAAATCCCAAAAGAAAATAAAAAGCCAAACAGCTAGATCCAAAAACCCAATCAAATTTCACAGAAATTTAAACACATACCTTTTTGTCGAGCAATTCAAATTTATCTTCTGAAATATAAACCCATTTTTCTTTTCCGTTATATTACCTGCATATCCTGGTTAGCACTAATATCCAATCACAACTTTCAACACATATTAGTGGCTTCCTTACCAATGCCAATATCTATTCATCCAAATATTTCTTAGAATATATTTGTAATATAAATTTCCAATTGAGAATGCACTGTTTGCACCAAAATTGGTCACAACACTCTTCAGGAGTCGTTGAAGAGATAATAACGAAGAATGTAAATTCGAAACGAGTATTATCTAACAAAAACTCCAATCAACAGTAATGTAAATGCGTAGACAAGCGATTTATAGTGGTTCGGCGTGTTGCCTACGTCCACTGTGAAGTTTTTGCAATTTTATTGATTCTCTTTCAACGTTTACAAGTGATTACAGCAAGCAATAGCAAGTTACAACTGGAAGTTCGAAATCAACCGCAAGAATATGATGTAGGATGATGGAGATCTCGATCCGGTAGAGTCTGGTCGCTTCAGAATCCAAAGATCCTTTTTCTATAGGCTATGGGGCTCTATTTATAGGCGTAGGAGGCTGAGATCGTGCTCAAATCTCGGGAGACTTTTTCTGGCACGTGAGTGGGCCCACGCGACCAACCTCAGGAAGTTTCGAGTCCATCTGTGATCGATACGAAGTCATTTCGTATCGATCAGGATGATGTCCAATTGAGCTGAAATTTGGTGGAGACATTCTTCATCACGCATGCAAGCACCTGTGAAAATTTCAAGGCATTTGGATCAGTAGATCTCGAGTTATCGTGGATACGAGATGATGTTCTTCGTGCGGCTGTTTGGTTCGAAACCATCCCTTCGAACCGATGGTTTCGAATCGATGGTGGCACATGCCTTTGTGATGACATGGAGCGCAAACTTTGAATCGATTCGGTCTTCACTCCGAGTTGACCGCGTCGACTCCATATATCTCGGCGCGTTCGTATCGATGGATGACACGTCACCTTGGCATGCTGGCTTGATGGATTCGAATGAAGCTTCGTCGATGGGCTCGAACAGTAGTTGTTGATGGAGTCGAACAACTGATGGTCGATGGATACGAACAAGCCTTTCTTTGATGGATACGATCCCTATAGCTTCTCCATGGATACGAAGTCAATCGATGCGAACTTGAACCCTTCGATGGATTTGAAGGATGATGATCTGATGGATACGAAGCAGACACTGGCTGATGGATACGAAGCGCTTCATCTGTTGATGGGTACGAGGTCCATCGATATGAACTCGATGGATTTGAAGTTGATGATGTCGAATCCGAGGCACTTCGATGGATTCGAAGTTGATCGATACGAAGATGATCGATTCGAACCAGTGTTCGGTGATGGATACGAAAACACCCATAGTGATGGATACGAAATCTGGGCTTTTCCCTTCAAATTGAATCGATCATAACTTGAGCGTATGAACTCGGATTGACTTGAAATTTGAGATGCTGACTTCTATGATCTTTCTTGTCATGTCCTATCAATTGTAGCTCAATCCGGACTCAGACAAAATTCAGCGATATCCATAGTGAAACGAAGTTTGACCAATCTCTGATCTTTCTTGTCATGTCCTATCAATTCTATAATCTTTCTTGTCATGTCCTTTGTTTTCGATCGATCTTTTGGTATCACGACTTTGCCAAAAAGCGGGATAACATTTGCCCCCCAAAGTATGTCTTGTGGAAACATGACGTGCTTTGAAAAGCTGCAATTTCTCTTTGAACAATCATTGCTCTCTTTTGTTGAGATTCGTGCTCTGTATTGCTGTAACCTTGCGTTGATATGATTGATTGCTGTATAATAGTGCTTAGTTGTTGGTTGTTGTATTCGTAACAAGATGAGTATTCGATCCCTGTAAATGTTTAAAATCGAATATTAGTCCGATATATATGCACATATGTTAGTTTGACCCTCGTTAACGTTGTGCATCCACGAGTCGTTGTCAGTTTTGTTTGCTATTGAATTTCGTATCGATTCTCTCCTGAACCGATTTGGAAATTTGAGTTGAGACAACGCTTAATGGTTGTTTTTGACTATCCCCTTGTATCGATCCCCTCCTGAATCGATGTAAAAGGTTAAAAAGTAGTTTTTCACACCGATGCGAGTCGAAATGATAGATACGAAATGACAGTTCGTATCGATGAGCTTGGATGGGTACGAAACATCCATTCGTACCGATGAGAAAGGATGGATGCGAAATTGCTGTACGTATTGATGAGAAATTATGGATACGAAGCGTCCATTCGTACCGATGAGAAAGGATGGATGCGAAATTGCTGTTCTTCTCGGTAGGTTGTAGATGGAGTCGTGAACCTGTTGATGTGAACGTGGGCTTTGAGCTGATGGAGTTCACAATTTTCAGCTGTCCCAGCTACTTGCTTCGTATCGATGGGTCTGTGGTTTATTTCGAATCGATGGAAGTTTTTGGTGATGGATTCGAAACTATGGTTCGACTCGAACGTTGCGGGTGACCGGTGGTGACTGGTCACATGGACCGGGAGGCGAAATGACCCGGTTCTTCTACGGCTCCATATAAATAGAGTGGACTTAGCCACTTTTTCACATTTTACTTTTACTGCTGCTTTTTTCTTTCGAATCGATAGAGAGAAAGAACTATTAGCCTTCGAATCGATTCGATCCTTCTGTTCTTCAGAGTTAAACATTAAAATCAGGTGATTAATGGATAGAAATATGCTTAGAACGATGAAACTCGTAATCTTAATCCATCCTCTTTGCTTTTATCATCGGTTTCAGTGAATTGAAGATGTGGGTGAGTGAGAGCAAGGTTGGGGATGGATGCGTTGCCATGGAGTCGAGGCCCTGTTTTGGAGAAGAAGGAGTTGTGGCGCTTTCGAATCGAAGGAAAGCATGCGATTTCGTATCGATACGAATGTGAGAGCGGCGATCGATGCGAAGCCGGTGCTCTCGGATCGATGCGAAATAGTGTGCCTTTGATCGATACGAAACTCATCGTTTCGAACTGATCGATACGAAACGTATCGATTCAAACGCGACCGATACGAAGCGTATCGATTCGAAAATGGTCGATACGAAGCGTATCAATTCGAACATGGTTGATGATATTTCTTCGATTCGATATGAATTTGAACTGCAGCGACCAATTCCAAGTTGAAACTAGATGAACTTAGAGAATTTTTTGCACATAGAAATACTTGACTCCGACGAGCTTCTGCTTTGCATGATTGAACTTGACCGTAGAACTGCATATTGGACTACCTTTCGAAGCTCACCGATGGAACTGTAACTTAACAAAAATGTAACGAACTTCAACTTGGGTCGATCGTTTGCAAGTGGATGGCACGGTTGTGATGGTCAGCGATGACGGTCATTTCCGGTTTGATTTTCAAAGTTTTGTCGTTCATACATTAGAGTTTATTCCATAGAATTTTTTCAAGCAATGCACTGCACTGCACGACACATGCACTTTACACCGGGGAATGCACGGGCTTTTTAGCATCTAATGATGATTTCTTGTGAGTTAGCTAGTTATGGAAACTTCAAGTTCGCAACCGCAAGAAACTCAGAGTTCAGTCCCTCCCGTGCTTGAAGTACCGGAGATTGAGATTGAGATTGAAGTTATTGGTCCAGCTTCAGATGAGTTACCTGACGCATCCTTCATTAGTAACCCATCAGATTCTGTTCCGTCTAACATTTTGGAAGACATGCTAGGGAGAATATGCTTAAGGCATGGTTTGTCGATGGATGATGTGCTACTGCCGGGGCCAAATGATAGATCGCACAATCCACCGGAGGGATATACCGCATTCAATCGCCACGTGTGCACAGCTGGGACACTCCCTCCGTTTAACCAGTATATAAGAGAAGTATTGTCGTTTTTGAGGATCGCCCCTTCTCAACTGCACCCGAACGGATACGCGTCGCTCAATAGCTTGTTCATTGCATTTATGGAGTATCTCCACCGACCGCCACTCCCGATTGAGATTAGATACTTATTTAACTTCAAGAGTCGGGCCGATAGTCCATCTTTTACATTCCTGGAAGCGGTAAGAAATCGCCAAGTGATCACGGGGGCTTGGACAAGATTGAGCTACTTCAGGACGGAATGGTTTTATGTCAGATGCCCCCCAGGGTTTGCTTGGCGATGGCTATTTAGACATGAGTATTCGCTATTTTTTCAAGTAGTTGATAAAATTGATGCATTTGAAGTCGAACTCACATCTATTTTCTTTTTCAGCCGTGATTCAGCGACCTAAAGGTGAACGTTTCAAAGAGATAGTTTGGGTATTTCGAGAAATCCCAAGTGAAGAGAGGAATATCGAGCTGCTATTGACAGATAGGAATATTAGGATTCTTGGATTGATTGAAAGAAGACAAAGCATAATGCTCGATGGTGCCTTAAGGACTGCCTCGAAAGAACGAGTCAAACGAAGAAAACCTAAAGTTGTCATAATTGAGGAGGCTGACTCGGAGAGAACTCATACTGATGATGAGCCATTGGGTGAATTTGCGGATGTTGCCCAAGATACCGAAGAACGAAGAAAAGGCAAGGCAACCGTTGTTAATCCATCTAAAAAGGGAAGATGGAAATCGGTTGTCAAGGCTCGATCCGCTCCCGGAGTAAGAATTACGGAGATGTCTCCTTCGAGAACTGGAAATATTTATGAAGAGCTCGCCGATATTTCAATTCTGGATGATGTTTCCTTGCAGCTTGATGCCAGATTGGAAGGATTTTCAGAAGCTTTAGTTTTGAGCGAGTCTCTGCCCACTAGTGCGGTTGACACATCTGGTTGGTCGGGGGGTTGCACCCACATTCACACTTCACGGCACTACACGATTTCTAAGTTAATACGTTCACTGTGAGATATTACTAATTTCGTTTTATGTTTCTGGTTCGCAGGTACTATGTCTGGTAGGGGTTCAATGCTTGGCAGTCTCTGTAAGAAACGCCGGTGTTCTTCGTATTATGAGCCATATAGGAGGGAAGGAGATAGGGATTATGACTATGGGCGCTCGAGTCATGAGCGCTCTGATAGAGAAAAAGATTATAGGCGGCGGTCTCGATCTCGCACGCCACCTCCTAGAGCTCACGTACCGCCTCCAGAAGCTTCACGGCCCAAGCCGCCTTCCCAACCACCGAGGTCCAATTTTCACCGCACAACGGAAATCGCGGCCTCCCCGTCAACAGAGCAGACATTGACGGAGCCTTCGGGGGAAGGAGCGGTTAGGCTTGCTCAACTGAGGAAAGAATTTCCTGAAATTTGTTTTGACGGGTTCGTTTTTCCCCCGCATCTGAAGAGAATACCGTCGACAGTTGCTCCTAAGATGCACGATTATCTCTCGGACGTATTCTTTCAATATCAGGAATGGTTGAAGACCGCTAAGAAAGCGTCAAAGGTGGCCTTTGATCGAGCGGCTACGATTGAAATGTTGGAGAAAGAAATCAGTCAAAAGGACCGCATTATTCAGGCGCTCGGTAGTGAGGCCGAATCTTCTCGAAAGTCAGAGATTGAAGCTCTTAGAAAAGAGGATGAAGCTCAAGCAGCGATGGATAGGATGAAGCGTGAGCATTACGCTACGGTGGAGGACATGGGCCATCAGAATACCATCGTGACCGCTGAGCGGGATGCGGCCTTGAAAGAGCTAAACGAGCTCAAGGCCAAAGTTGCAGAGATTGTGAAGAAAAGAGACACCGCTAACGTTTCCGCACAGGAAGCGTGTGACCAAGCGGTGGAATTTCGGAAAGAGAGAGACGCTGCCTTGGAGAATGTCCGCGAAACAGAAGCCGAAGTTGATGAGAGAGTTCGTCAAGTAGAGACTAAGCTAGAGATGGAGATAGAAGAACTTCTCATCACTTATAACGCTTATGTGCTGAGGAACAGAAATCTGACATGGCTTGATGACTATCCGACGCATTTGTTCAATGCCTGGAATTTACTAGTTGAGGAAGAGAAAGCATCACATCCAGGCGAAGTTTTTGATGAATTTGAGTTGGAGAACTGCATATTGACTGATGAAGAGAAGAAAGTTCTCCACGATTTCATGATCTCTCATGCTAGAGAGAAGCTGGGTACCCAACACTTGGAAGTTGGGGAAGTGTCTGGCGTTGCGCATCCAGTTACAAGTTCAGAGTTGATCACTTCATCCGGAACGGAGCCAATGCCAGCGACTGAGCCACAGTTGGTTCCGGGCTACGACCCTGAGCAGCCACACTTATCTCCCATCAGGGAGCACTCTTTTGAAGCTGCTCAGTCAGCTACGAGTCAAGTTGAGGAAGGTACCCTGCACAAATCTACTATGTGTTTGAACTGAAGTACATGTATTGAAGCGTGTTCTGACAACTTGTTTTCTTTCTTGTCTAGTGAGTAAAGTAACATCGACAGCGCCTCCTGCAGTCCAAGAGCCACATCAAGAAGAGGAGGCCATTATTACTGAAGCGATCGCCACGACGACAACCGCGCCGACTGAGGTGACACAAGGGGGTTCAATTACTTTTGACGAACAAATGATGAACGAACTGTTGAGCCAGTACAGTGACCCCTTTGTTGACATGTCATTTGTTCTTGGCACGTTCCCACCTTCTTGTATTGCATCGTCACAGTCCACCGCTACCTATTGTGAGTCTTGTGCTGCTCGTGAAACTGAGATACTTGCTCAAATCGAAGCAGAGATGGAAGTGGCAGCACATGGCGGTAATTATGAATGTGCTACGACGACGGTTGATCCCACTCCTCTTGCGGTGACATCTTCTGGGGACACGCTAGTCGGAACCAGCGCGCTCGTTCCTCCTCCGGTGGTAGACCCGACTCCTCCGACTCCTCGAGAAGAGAATATTCCTTTAAGTTCAAGTTCGGAGGAGTATATTGATATCATGCCCTCGTCAGAGGAAGATCCGCCAAAGGGTACGGGGTCGAAGCGGAAGACTGCTAGTGGTTCCAGTGGTTCCGCGTTGAAGAGGAAACCGAAGAAGAAGAAGTAGATGATCCCCTCTAGTGCATTTTTGACAGCTAGGAAGTCACTTTTATTTTCCTTTCGTACGCTTTGTATAGATGCTGGCTTGGCCCCCTACTAGTAGCAATTTTTTGAAAGAACTTGTACATGAATCTTCACATACAGTTAGTTGAAATAAAATTCAATTTCTTTGTTTCAATTCTCATTTCTTTTACGCTTAAGTGTTTGCAGTGTTTGGTTTTTTGTCCGGTGTACTTGTGGTGTTTTTACCGTCAAGAAGAGTTCGTTTTATTTGCCAAGCCTGAAAATCTTGGTCACATGGTGTGATCGATGAATAGGTCGAACTTCGGTGATTGCTTCACTTCAGTTAGTGATTAACACTTGAGTTTTTTGCCCCCTAGTTTCGGGGAACAACATTTGTATTTCGGTGGTTGATCACACTTGTTGCAAATCTTAAGCACATGTCCACACTCTGGGGACTTAGGATAATTTATGATCGATAACCTGTTTCACGCTATGGGAATTTGAGAGTTATCGATGTTTGTAGTACGGCTTCGGGAACCTGGAATTGATGTTTATACTCCACTTCACGCTCTGGGAACTTGGAGTTGGGATTGATATTTCAGTTCGCACTTCGGGAACTTTGACTTGGTACTTGTGCTCCAATTTTCATTCTGGGAGTTTGGAGATAACATGTATGTTTGGGTTCGCACTCCGAAAACTTGTAATTTTATACTCCGATTCACGCTCTGGGAACTTAGAATCAGCACGGATGCTTCGGTTCGCGCTCCGGGAACCTGTAATTTATGTTTATACTCCAATTCATGCCCTGAGAAGTTGGAGTTAGCACGGATGCTTTGGTTCGTGATCCGGGAACCTGTAATTTATGTTTATACTCCAATTCATGCTCTGAGAAGTTGGAGTTAGCACGTATGCTTCGGTTCGTGCTCCGGGAACCTGTAATTTATGTTTATCCTCCAATTCATGCTCTGAGAAGTTGGAGTTAGCACGGATGCTTCGGTTCGCGCTCCAGGAACCTGTAATTGATGTTTATACTCCAATTCATACTCTGGGAAGTTGGAGTCAGCCGATAGATGGTCGGTCACACCTATTTGGGCATTTTAGGAATTCGTTCACACTCTGGGAACGATGGATTTGATGTTTATACTCCAATTCACACTCTGGGAAGTTGGAGTCAGTTCACACTCTGGGAACGATTTATTGGATGTTTATACTCCAATTCACACTCTAGGAAGTTGGAGTCCGTTCGCACTCTGGGAACGATTTATGGAATGTTTATACTGCAATTCGCACTCTGGGAATTTGGAGTCCGTTCGCACTCTGGGAACGATTTATTGGATATTTATACTCCAATTCACATTCTGGGAAGTTGGAGTCCATTCGCACTCTGGGAACGAGTTATTTGATGTTAATGCTCCAATTCGCACTCTGGGAATTTGGAGTCCGTTCGCACTCTGGGAACGAGTTATTTGATGTTTATACTCCAATTCGCACTCTGGGAAGTTGGAGTCCGTTCGCACTCTGGGAATGAGTTATTTGATGTTTATACTCCAATTCGCACTTTGGGAATTTGGAGTCCGTTCGCACTTTGGGAACGAGTTATTTGATGTTTATACTCCAATTCGCACTCTGGAATTTTGGAGTCCGTTCGCACTCTGGGAACGAGTTATTGGATGTTTATACTCCAATTCACACTCTGGGAAGTTGGAGTCCGTTCGCACTATGGGAACGAGTTATTTGATGTTTATACTCCAATTCGCACTCTAGGAATTTGGAGTCTGTTCGCACTCTGGGAACGAGTTATTTGATGTTTATACTCCAATTCGCACTCTGGGAATTTGGAGTCTGTTCACACTCTGGGAACGAGTTATTTGATGTTTATACTCCAATTCACACTCTGGGAATTTGGAATTAGTTGTAGGACCTGTCGTGTGTTGGTCCAGTTCAGCCTTTGATCTGATGGCTTGCCCTCGAGCTGGGGTTTCACTTAGTGAGTGGCCGGTCGTATCACAGTCACTCGCTATTTGAATAAATTCCATTGTTTGATGGAACTTAGCTCTTCGTGTGTCGTGATTGTTGAACGTTGCATTCGGTGAATCACAACTCTAGCTTGAAGAGATAGTATTTTATTGCTGAAATAAGGAGATACAGTGAAGTCAGTGCCTTATTACAAATTCAAATTTCATAATGTAAAGGAAATTGCAAATTGTTCATAGATTGAATGAACCTGTCATGTGCAACAGTGACGAAGATCTTCGTCGTTCCGGGCTCCTGAGAAAGTTGGTCCGCCACTGATGGCGTTTATCACCAATCTTCCGCGGGGACAAGTGGAGTCCTCTAGTCTCGGTCGATCGGGGTCATTGTTTTGATTTGACGGGCCCGCTTCTCTAGGCTGCGGTGCCCGCACAAACTGTTCCAGCTTCCTTTCTCTGATCAGCTTTTCAATGAGATCTTGTAAGCGACGACCCTCGTTCGTATTATGCCCATAGCTTTCATGGAACCTGCAAAATTTTCCCGTCTGGATTTGCCTCTCTGACGACGGTTTTGGTGTGGGTTTTTGGTACTGAATTGTGTTACAGGTTTGTAAGTACAAGTCCTCTATTGATGTATTCAGAGGAGTGCAACTGTCAAACATTGGATTCTTGCGCTGTGGGCCACGATTTTGATCTCGTTTTCTAGTTTGATTCACGCTCTCTCTTCGTCGATCTTGTTTGTTTTTAACGTTCAACTGAACTTTTCCGGAGCTCTCACTGGACTGTTTGATTGCAACATTGCTTTGGATCCCTTCCGTACTTGGTTCTGCATCAGTTTGCTTCCTAGACTGTTTCACGTCCTCTCTTTTCAGGAATTGAGCCGCCTTGGCGTGGAAATGGTCTAATGATGCAGGTGGTTTTCCAGCTAACCAGTTGCCAAACTCAGAATCGGAGTCGATCCCCTTAGTCAACGCCATAAGGATGGAGTTATCGTTCGGATTGCTGATCTCCGCACATGCAGTATGGAATCTCTCTAAATAATGTCTGAGCGTCTCTCCAGGAGCTTGAGTGACACTAGACAAAGTGTTAACATCTTTCGGCCTTGCGACGTGCATGCGGAATTGTTCAACGAATTTTGTGGCCAACTGGTCAAACGAGGAGATGGATCGAGGTGGCAGTCGAGTGAACCACATGGTAGTGATGTCGCCCAAGGATACGGGGAAACTACGACACTTCACTGCATCGTCGGCTCTGGCAGTGGTCATCGACCATTCATATTTCAGAATATGTTGGTTGGGGTCGGAGTTTCCCTCGTACATGGGTAGAGTTGGCATCCTGAATCGCCGTAGGGGTTTAGCAGTAAGAATATAATCCGTAAAAGGAGTGTGACTTCGAGAGACTCCCCAATTGTCATTGGTGAGACCCTAACTCTCACGGATCATCTGACGTATCACAGTCAAAAGATCCGGCATTTGCGCGTTTTGTGCGGCTTGCGCCGAAGTATGATTACGTTTCATACTTTGGGATTGGACCGGATATTGTCGACGGTCCAAGTCTTGCCTTCTTGGCTCATAGTCTTCTGGGATGTATGGTTCAGGAGTACGTCCGCTATTACGATGGTCCGGGTTCGACTGATCTTGAGCATAGGTCCCTGGTTCTGCCGCGACGTTAGTGGTGCGGTATTCTACGGTGTGGTGAGGAACGGCACCTCCTCGGGAAGAGGGCCTGGTTTGGAAACTGGCTGATGGACCAACTCTCAGTTGTCCAACGGTCAGTGTTGGTTGATCTCCAGCGGCTGGCATATGATTCCCATCTCGCTGGGGTCATGGAGATCGATTATGATAATCAGAAGATGAAGAACTTTCGCTGGAGGAGCGAGAAGCATGGTCTCTCTTGGATCTCTTTCGCTTCTGGCGATCCAGCTGGTTGATCAGCTCGGCGTTAGCGCGTAGCTGTTCTGCTAGTTGTTGCTGACTCTAGGTCAGCTCTTGGAGTAGCAACTACAACTCCCGTCGGGTAATCGGACCTGATGGTTTCGAATGTCCAGTAGCATCTTGATTAGATGGAGGTAGTGGCGCAGGATTTTTCTATCCTGTTCTTCTTGATTGATAGCGTTAGAGGTGGTCCTTTTGCTAACCATCTTGAAGGTTGAATTCCTTTCCTAGACTTTGTGCAAATCTTAATAGAAGGGAAGGAAGATGGTTTTGATGATCTGGATCTCTCTCTTAGATTTATTCAATCCGGTATCGATGACAGATCCAAAGAGCAGGAGAAAAGCTGGATTTTCTCAGTGAAAGCACAAAAGTGTGCACCAAAATTGGTCACAACACTCTTCGGAAGTTGTTGAAGAGATAATAAGGAAGAATGTAAATTCGAAACGAGTAATATCTAACAAAAACTCCAATCAACAATAATGTAAATGCGTAGACAAGCGATTTATAGTGGTTCGGCGTGTTGCCTACGTCCATGTGAAATTTTTGCAATTTTATTGATTCTCTTTCAACGTTTACAAGTGATTACAGCAAGCAACAGCAAGTTACAACTGGAAATTTGAAATCAACAGCAAGAATATGATGTAGGCTGATGGAGATCTCGATCCGGCAGAGTCTGGGCACTTCAGAATCCAAAGATCCTTTTTCTGTAGGCTCTGGGGCTATATTTATAGGCGTAGGAGGCTGAGATCGCGCTCAAATCTCAGGAGGCTTTTTCTGGCACGTGAGTGGGCCCACGCGACCAACCTCAGGAAGTTTCGAGTCCATCTGTGATCGATACGAAGTCATTTCGTATCGATCAGGATGATGTCCAATTGAGCTGAAATTGGTGGAGACATTCTTCATCACGCACGCAAGCTCCTGTGAAAATTTCATGGCATTTGGATCAGTAGATCTCGAGTTATCGTGGATACGAGATGATGTTCTTCGTGCGGCTGCTTGGTTCGAAACCATCCCTTCGAACCGATGGTTTCGAATCGATGGTGGCACGCGCCTTTGTGATGACGTGGAGCGCAAACTTCGAATCGATCCGGTCTTCACTCCGAGTTGACCGCGTCGACCCCATATATCTCAGCGCGTTCGTATCGATGGATGACACGTCACCTTGGCATGCTGGCTTGATGGATTCGAATGAAGCTTCACCGATGGGTTCCAACAGTAGTTGCTGATGGAGTCGAACAACTGATGGTCGATGGATACGAACAAGCCTTTCTTTGATGGATACGAGCCCTATAGCTTCTCCATGGATACGAAGTCAATTGATGCGAACTTGAACCCTTCGATGGATTCGAAGGATGATGATCTGATGGATGCGAAGCAGACACTGGCTGATGGATACGACGCGCTTCATCTGCTGATGGGTACGAGGTCCATCGATATGAATTCGATGGATTCGAAGTCGATGGAGTCGAATCCGAGGCACTTCGATGGATTCGAAGTTGATCGATACGAAGATGATCGATTCGAACCAGTGTTCGGTGATGGATACGAAAACACCCATAGTGATGGATATGAAATCTGGGTTTTCCCTTCATATTGAATCATTCATAACTCGAGCGTATAAACTCGGATTGACTTGAAATTTGAGATGCTGACTTCTATGATCTTTCTTGTCATGTCCTATCAATTGTAGCTCAATTTAGACTCGGACAAAATTCAGCGATATCCATAGTGAAACGAAGTATGACCAATCTCTGAGACGAACTATCCTTTGTTTTCGATCGATCTTTTGGTATCACGGCTTTGCCAAAAAGCGGGATAACATGCACCATTCCTTACTTAAATTTAGCATAAGCATTTAATATGCTTCTTTATTTATTTTCACTTTACCACTTTAGTTTATATCTATTTCTATTCAAATTGATTCTTTCATTTCTATTTGAATTCAATTTGTCTTCAACTCTGTATATTTAATTTTATCTTCCATTTATAACTGATTCATATCATTATTTTGAACTAGTTTCATTCACTAATTTGCTTCAATTTCCAGTTTGAAATCGTTTGGTCGCTAACTAAAATTTTCCCAAAATTTTCTAACTCCTAAAATTTCTGAAATTTTTTGGCAGAGTCTCCTTTGTACGGAGGAGCTTTTGCAGTTTGACAAAAGATATAAATATATATACATTGACCCACACGGTCGGAAAAACCAAAAACAGTTCATATTTCCCATTTTTTATTGTGTAGGCGTACCTTATTTAGCATTTTAAGCAAGCGGCTTATATTTTTAGCATTTAGCATGACCAAAATCCAGCCAAACGGCTTCTCGATACCTGTACTTACTCAATTTAAACATATAAGTACTATATATAGGAAGTTTATAGCATTTCGCTTAAATTTAGATAGCTAAAACTTCGATCCTGTAATAATGCATGTGATATACTGGCATGAACACATAAATTTCACATATAATGCATGTTATATAATTTCCATAAGCATATATAAGGTTCTGACACTTACTTAAATTGTTTGCATCCAAATTACATACCATTCCATTTAACTCATTTTTAAATGAAACGAACTCATATTCATTCCAATTGATGCAAAAATCAATTTATTAAACTGCTATTGATTCATATAATTTTGCTTACTTCCGTTTACGTCGAACGACCAATTTTCTAATGCAATTCGACAATTTTAATGTGAATAAATAATACCATAAGCTTATAGTCATTTAAATTGATTCTAAATCAATTTACACTTAATCCCATCCCATTTTAATTTATTCACAAACTTTCATTGCATTTCTTTCATATCCAAAAAGTTTGATTCTAAACTATTTTTATTATACTCGACATCATCCCATGCTTATATTAACTTTAAACTTAAGTCAGTTTAGTTCAATCCACTACCATTTCATAACTTAAGTTCATTCCCTTTTTTTTTATTCATACTCGAATTGGATTTATTTTCATCTTAAATCATTTTTATTTTAATCAAATTCCATACAACTCAAGCTTTATTTCCAAACTCTATTACTTATTCACAATCTTTGATTTGATTTTCCTTTGATCAAATCCCAGCCATTTCACTAATTTATTCGATTAGTTTATTCTTTTATCAATTTTAAATTTTAATTTACATTAACAATTCATTGTTGAATTTATTAATAATAAGCCCACTCAATTTATGCTTGAATTGGATTTGTTTATATTTCAAACCATATCCATTTTAATCCAATCCAAACTTTCATTCAACAACACTTCCAATTATAATTCCATACTTGATTTTCTTTTTCATTTATCTTGAAAATCAATTTATAAAATCATTTTATTTGATTCTCTTGAGTTCAATCTTACTTAATATCACAAGTTTGGAATTTTTTTCAGGATACCAATACTTTTATTCTGCTTACTTATTCCCCTTTTAAGTTTTTATAAACTACTCACTTATTAATATTCACTCTTCCCCATCTATTTACAATCAATTATATTCACATTTTACTTTTAACTAGGGACTATGTATATATATATATATATTCAATGCTTTCCAATTCTTTTATAAGCTTACGAAACTCATTTATTGTAATTCAATACTCGCTTAATTTACATTTATTTGTTTGAGTAGAATTTTATTCCAGTCAGTGTTATCTATAATTCGACTGAATTCATTTAAATTGAGTTTTATTCCAACTCAACTTCAGTTAAATCTAGTTACATACCATTCTTTTAAGTTTATTAAGCAAGGACTTAACTCCATGTAATAACATTCATGACACAACTGACTTTTAATTCAATTCAATCCAAATTTAACTAAATTTTATTTGTGAATTCAAAACTTATTTATTTATTCAAAAGCTTATATTGTTCATTTGAGTCATTTCATCTTATAACCACAATTCCAATTATATATATCACTTACTAGCATAAGGTATAAATTTTCATTTCACAATTATAATCGTTTTACCTTTCAACTTTATATCCAATTTAATTCAATTTCAATTTCAATTTTATTCAACTTATCTCAAGTTAAATTCAAATATATTTTCTTCAGTTCATTCACTTAAGTTAAATTTTAATTCCCGGACTAAAATTTCCAATTTCTTCTTATTAATATCAACTTTACTTCATAAGTACAATAGTTGATCCATTTATTTATTCACAAATTCATTATGCCAATAAATTTTATTTCCAAACATCAATTATTTTTAGTTCATTTGATCTTATTCTGCACCTTATTTTACATATTTAAATCAAGCATCATCCAATATTGAATTTCATTTCATTTGCATACCATAGTAACTAATCAGTTACTTATAAATTTTAATCTTAAAACTTGTTTATTTAATCCAACTTAACTATTTTTTCTTCAAACTTATGTTCAACATTCAATTTTGAAAACCTATATATCTAACCAAACTATTCGTTTGCATTTTCAAAATCAACCAAATTTCTCCAACAAACATTAATCCAAAACATCTTGGTAGCAATCCCTCTTTTGGAAACTCGAAAATGAACACCGATGATGTCGCGATCATCATCAGAATTATTTTCCAGCGACCGTTAAGAGTTCAATACGTTTCTCTCTTTTAAAACTGTTCCAATATTTTTAAATTCCAAATCTCTCTAGATTTCACATCCGATTCAAAAATATTTCTCAATATATATTATCTTTCCCAACCTTTTGAGAATTATTTTCAATTTCAAATGGAATTTAAACTCCCAAATTCCAAATCTCAAATCCTTTAAATTTATATCCAACATTGCTTTGAAATTTTATCTTATTTTAATAATTAATCACACTATAATTCACATTTAGTTTATATCTACAAATCTCATTTGTTTATGAATTTGTTTCTTAGTTTTTAACTATGAGTTCAATTCCTTATTCAATTATGAATCACATTCACAAATTTCATTTATTAATTTATTCCTTAATCTCTTGTTATTATTTTAATTTCTTATTCAAATATCATATAATGATAATAATTTAATATTATCACTTTCTAACAACCAAACATCCATATACAACTATAATAATTTACGAAAGATTATTCCTTTTATATATAAAATAATTTTGGGTAAAATTATTTCATTTACCCTATTTAAAACAATACTATGTCGGTTTACCTTATTTAAGAGTTTAGAAATCCCTATCGATGACATGGCGTCCCATATATCGACCAGAATCCATAAACACTCAACCGATAAATCAATGCAATATAAAAACAATTTTATGTTCACTAACAAATACGCGCTCATATCTATTAATACTCTTAAACTCATTCTAGAGTACTACAGACTCTATTTAATGAGTAACTCCCACCAGAGCCAAGGTTATCACCAACCTAAGCTCTGATACCAAGTGTAACGACCCACAAATCCGTACCCCTTGAGTCAACACTATTCTACCTAAATCAACTCAAGTTGTACAGAAATACGAACCATTTGGGTTAAAGAAGAAGAGGTAGAAGAAGAGAAAACAGAAAACAACAACAGAATCTAACCAACGTAGAGGAATAAAATATAATAGATATTAACATATCTTTACACCAAAACAAATATATCCGTTCATATATTACATCATCAGAGTACATTAATCACAACTCAACATCAATAGCATTCAACTGGATACACAACTACTCAGCACAGCGGAATATATATGTAAAACAAGTACGAAAATACGCATCGTCATCTAGCTCGTCTCCTGATCTCCACAACATCAAAATCCTGTATCCTATAATACTTGGTCTGACCTGAGCATTACAGTTAAATAACACCTGAGTCAGTCTAGAATACCAGCGTGAGAAAATCACACTCAATTGATTATTAAGGTTTCAAAAATCCTTTGAAAACAAAAGCATCTCGTAAGACCACGCCACAAATAAACATGTCGGGTTTTTACCTTACGATAGGGAAAACACTTTTTATAGAAATCCTCTGATATTATAATAGGGTCTATATACAAATACTTATAAAATTGCCGAATTGTTACATCTACTAAATTCCAGCTGCCAGCCACAGAGTGGGTAATACAAACAAAACTCGTACAAGGCTCATAGGGAGAATGGATTTCCAACTAATGACTAGGCACTGGGGTACCACCTGTCACAGTACGTGGCCTAGATCACAGTACCGAGGAGTACGCCCGCTTCCCTGCAACACAAGACCGGGACTACCCCTTATTGGATAATCCCGAGTGAGATCACCCCGTGGTTGGGATTAGCAACCGCCCACTAAGCCGAAATAAAAAGGGACATCTAGACAGGGATGACCTCACCCTGCTTGGGTGCTACCCACCTAGCCTTGCAGCCTAACCCCTGATTTTCAGTCATTCCCAGTTGATGAGGCTTGAGGCTAAGCGTTACCTTTTTAGAACATATCCCTTAGAATGCCCATCGTCCACCTGACGATGTTCCGAAAGCATTCATCCAAACAAGTACGTCCCGGGTTCGAACGGAACCGAAGGCACTATTCCTACTACATCCATTTTGGAAATATCCTCAGGATTAGTAGCGACTAGCCCTTGCACTTCACTGCTCTATCTTCGCATCCAAACTCATTTCCATGAAACGTACAAGCCGGATCGAAGTGGTTTTCGAGAAATAAATCTCAATCCCGGTCTCTTCGAAACGATCAACGCATTTGTCCAATATTGATAGTCGGTGATTTAACTATCAATTAATATTCACAAACAACCATCCAACAAAAAATAATTTTCAAATTATTTATTAACCTCAAAAATATCTTCACAAGATATATTTCCACTTTCAAACCCTTTTTGAAAACAGTTTTCAAACTATCTTCCTTTCTCAGAATAAATTCCAAGTATTTTCTATTTCCACTCGAATTAGCAAGCACAAACTTTAGATTTTTAAAATAATTTAAACACTTTACTTTGAAATATATTTTAAAACATTTAAGTTAAAACTACTTCAATAATTTGTTAAAAATACATATTATATGAATATTTAAAAATAAAGTTACGTAGTAAAATATAAAATTAGATTTTCACTTTTAAAACAAAATACTAAGTCACTCTTTAAATAATTACTGGTATAATAGATTAAAAGAAAATATTTACTTAAGAATTTAAACGATTAGAAATAATAAATTCTCTAAAACATTTTTTTTAAACAACATTAAAACTTTATCTTATATTTAAAAATTTACTTTGAACGTACTTGGCTATCCAGAGAAATATACTTCTCTTCACATTCTTCTTTAAATTTCCAATTTAAACACTTGAAACAATTTCCAAATTGATTTCCAATTTACCCAATTTACTCCAAAATCCATTGATTTCATATTTTACCTTAATTACGGTTTAAAATATTTTTTGCTGAAAATACAAATTTTAGATTCTCAAATTACTTCTTAATCCTTTTAAATAAATTTAAACCTTAATCTTAAAATAATTCTTCATTCCATTAAAATAATATTACTTAATTTTACAATTCATTAATTTCTGTTTATTTCAAAATCTTATTTCTTTCATACTCGAAGTTATTTATTAGTATTTAACATCACTTCCATTCCTTTTCGGTTCATTCTTAATTTATTCAAATTTTCTATAATTATTTCGCTTACAAATTTACTTCCTTTATTTTCTTCCCAACAATCCAGTATATATATTTTTAGTCATTCATTATACCTAAATATACTCAATCAAACCAAAGCATTTAATATTCCAACATAATTCATCATAGAATATCAACAATCACAACAAAGAATATTAGAAAATTTAAATAAATGTTGAGGGACCCAGTTGGATCCCTCCAACCTGTTTTTCCTGCATCCACAGACGTAAGCACAACATAAATACCAATCCCAAAATATACTATACTATAGCACATCAACCAATTCAACCATTCAAACAATTATTTAAATTTAATCATTTAAATTTAAATTTAACCGAGTGAGATTAACTCACCTTTGCTTTTTGTTTGCAGTCCATTACCATCTCGACACATTTTCATGACTTTTTACCTTGAATAAACATTGGATTCATTTTGTTAATATTCGAATAAATCGAACAAATAATTTCCGTTAGCTAAATTTAATTTAATTAACAAATAATTTTATTTAAACTAATTTTCGTTTAATAAATTAGTTTTAGAAACTAAAATAAATTAAATATGTTAATAGAACAAACTAATCACTTCACTAATTTATTTTTAACATAGACTAGTAAATTTAAAATTTCCGCCTCCTCAAATTTTAAATAAATTTTCCAGTTTTCTGTATTTTCTTTTCACCCTAATTATAAACTAAGTTAACTGCCAGTTAATTTTTTTATTATGTATATCAATTGGGAAACAAAAGAATTATACCTTACTGCTTCCTAGAATCCACCGGTCGCTCCATCAGATTGACGATTTCAGCCACCCACGTGAGCACCCGAACGCCTCGCCTTGGCCACGCGATCTCGAACAACGATGCTACGCTTCAAACAGAGCATCCATAACAAGCCCTAGCTCAAACCCGAGTGCCCCAGCGACAAACTCCTTACGTTGCCGTCGACGTCGCTGACAATCCCTCTACCAGGTCGCGACTAAGCATCGGCCGCCCCTCCGTGATTTAATTTTTGAAGAGGCTCGGAGCGAAAAACACGACCGAAATCCAAGGCGCATGCAACCATTTCTTTCGTCAGAAATTCGAGATGCCGATCTCGGTTTGATTTGAAGAAAAAGGGGGAAAGTTCGGCCATTATTATAATTCGATTTTGAGAATATATTTCGAGCTCGGCCGATTTTGATTATGGGTTTCTCGATCGAAAAGAAATTGAAGAAGGGGATGTTTCTGTCGGCCATTTCCTTTTGTTTTTAGACTCTGATTTGAAAAAAAATTGTTCGGCTAAAGATATTAAAAAGAGAAGCGTGTTGAAGAATACTCGCTACAGTGTTTTGAAGTGAAAGAAAAACGACGATGTGAAATTATTTTAGCTGGTTGACGAGATTATAATATATTACTTTAAATTCAATTTCGAACACAAATTATCTCGACTTACGTAGCCTAAAATCATGAACTCCTATCGAGGCGTGCCGCTAGGCGTTTATAATGTTATACACCTATTCCGAGCGCAATGGAAAAGGTTTCGAGTCTTAATTCGATCGTATGGAGAAGATAGCTTTTTGGATTTGTTATTATATTGAATTTCGATATAAATTTCAACGTGTTTATATCTCGTATCCTCACACAACAACTCCGATCAATACGAAATTTGAAATCCGATAAAAATTCAATATTACGGATCCAATGGAACTGGTTTCGTTAAATTCTGAGACTGTGCCTCGGAAGGCTATTTTTTTAAAATTCAATTTAAACGATATTAAATTTCAAAACTGAACAATTGAGTGTTAGATTCAATTTTAACACTTCTATTATCTTCAATGTTATCAATATAAATTTTATAAGCCTTCAAATTATATTTTAACAGGCTTAAAATCTCAGATTTCATATTTTATCCAACTTCAAATTATTTAATTTAATAATTTAATCATCAAATAAATTGTGATATTCGTAATTCAAGTTAAAAATTTACTTTTTAAATATTTAAAATCAATTAAATATTTCGTTTTAAATGCTCGAAAATTCCGGGTCGTCATAGTTGCTCGAACAGTAGTATTTGGTGAACTTCATTCTTCTAAGATGGCAGATGAAGTATTTCGACGCGCTGCCGAGGCTTATTTGGAACAATGGCATACTTAGACAAGTATTGTCGGTAGAAGTAGAGAAGTAGACTTCATCTTCCCAGCTGGTAACTATGGCTTGTACTTCAATTTGGATCTGGGTATACATTCAAAAAGACTAGATGGAAGGACCTTCAGCATCAAACACGTGCAAGGCTGGGAGAAGAAACCTATAAAGTTCCAGTTATGGATTTTAGATAAACAACATTAGACCTCCGAGAGCCACCTGGCCGAGTCAGGGTGTTGGACCAGGTCTAAAACTGTGAAGAAGCGAGCCGGGTTGGATCAGAGTGCGATAAAATCTGGTGAGTTAATCTCACTCATCTGGATCATTATTTAAAATTTAAATAGTTAAATATAAATTTTGGTTGAATGCTTGAATTTATTGGATGTGGTATATTATAATAGTAGTATATATATTGGAGTGATTGATTTCCTGCATTGTATAGAGGATGATACCCTCTGCGCCGCATAATAGCGGATGAGATAGTATAACCCCATATACCGCGATATTCCATCTCGAAGTGGAATTGGTATTTTTATATTGTGCTAACATCTATGGATGCAGGGAAACAGGTTGGAGGGATCCAACTGGATTCCTCAAAATTATTTAGATTGTTTAATATTTTGTGATATGATTTATTCGATAATCTGCGATAAATTATATTTGTAATTGAAATATTGGATGCTAAGGGTTGATTGAAGTTTGATAGTCAAATTATATTGGTAATCTATGAATGTTGTTTGATAGTCAAATAACGGACTATCAATACTGCCCAATGCATTGATCGTTTCGAAGAGACTGGGATTTGGATTAATTTTCCGAAAACCACTTCAATCCGGTTTGAACGTTTTCGGAAGGAAGACAAGAGCTTGGAATCGAAGATGGACAGTTAAGTGCAAGTGCTAATCGCTACTAATCCCGAGGGTGATTCCAAAATGGATGTAGTAGGAGTAGTGCCTTCGGTTCTGTTCGAACCCGGAATGGACTTGTATGGACGAATGCTATCAGAACACCGTCAGGAGGGCGGTAAGCATTCTAAGTGAATTGTGCTAAAAAGGTAATGCACAGCCTCGAGCCTCATCAACCGAGAATGACTAAAACAGGGGGAGGTGCACACAAGGCTAAGTGGCTAGCAACCAATTAGGGTAAGGTCACCCCTGTCTAGATGTCCCTTTATTTCAGTTGTGTGGGCGGTTGCTGATCCCAACCCCGGGATTAACTTATTCGGACTATCCAGTATGGGGTAGCTCCGGTCTTATGATGTAGGGGATCAGGGTGGATCGTCGGTATGGTGATCTAGACCACGTACTGTGACAGGCGGTACCCCGATAGCCCCGCTATTATATGGAATCCAATCTTCAATAAGCGCCTGTATGGTTTTAATTGTGACCAACTATGCTGAAACGTGAGATGCAAGCATTTCAGCTAGATTCTATTTTACTTTCTATAGACACTATTATAATATCAGACGGATTTGTTAAAAAAATTGTTTTGGTTATCATAAGGTAAAAACCCGGCATGTTTATTTGTGGTGTGGTCTTACGAGATACCTTTGATTTCAAAGGATTTTTGAAACATTAATAATCCAATTGAGTTATTTTCTTACGTTGGTTTTCTAGACTGACTCGGGTGTTATTTAACTATAATGGCTGGGTCAGACCGAGTATTATAAAATATAGGAAAGGATGCCGTGGAGTTTAGGAGACAAGCTGGATGGCGAGTCGTATCAAATGTATTTGATAAATATTCCACGGTGATTGATTAACTGCATAGTCAGTTTGTGAGGACAGGTTATGATAATTGTCCAGTTGTATGTTATGAATTTTGTTGTACTCTGAAGAATGTAATGTATAAACAGATATAATTCTTTTGTTTAAAGATTAGTCATTTATCTATTATATATTGTCCGCTGCGTCCGTGAGATTCTAATTTTGTTTCTTCTTCTTCTTCTTCTTCTTCTTCTTCTACCTTCTCTTCTTTAGCCCTAATTGTTCGGTTTTCTGGCATCTGATTGCTTGGCATTTGATACAGTGGACGTATTGATGTCGATTTTCGGATGTTGAAAAAATCGGATCGTTACAGCAATAATATACACATACAGTTTATTATTGACTGTTTATATTCTTACCTTATGATAAATATCGATTGCCATTTATATGCTACATTAATTAAGTCTATCAAAAGGGAAATTGTATCAATCATCCTTGTCATCCTTTACTTATTTCCCTTTTTAACAGCTATGCGATAACCATTTAACTTATTCTTACCTACATGTATACATATCTTGCCATCTATTGATTACACCTTGTAATTAGTTAACTATTTTGACATATATACAGACATAATTTATTGTTGGATATTTATATTCTTATATTATGATACATATTGATTGCCATTTATATGGTGTATTAATTTAGTTTATCAAAAGGGAAATATTATCAATCATCCCTGTCATCCTTTATTGATTCCCCTTTTTAATTCCTAGTGGTAACCGTTCAACTTATTTTTACTTACGTGCATACATATCTTGTCATTTATTGATTGCACCTTGTCATTATTTAATTATTTAGACATATAATTAAAATGAATATAATTGATATATTTACACCCTTTCACATTCCACACTTAACTAAATTATAAAACAATATCATAATTAGTAAATATGATTTTATTAAATATAATATTTGATTTAGATCTAATAAAACCTTTGAACTTCATAGGTCCTAAAGATCTAAAATTGAATTTTTTTGAAAGTTTACTTTTTCTTCACTGTGGGTAGCCCAGTTCCAACAGCATCCATACACGGGCATGTTATACGTTGCATGGATTATCATGTTACACATGCACACACATACATATATGTATGTGATACGTATGTGTACATTTATATGTATAACATATAAATCAAATAAAATTGTATATATATAATTTATAGATTTAAATAAAATAAGAGATTTTATTTAAATAAAATTTAGAAATTTTCTAAATAAATTAGACTTCATAGACCCAATATGGAGCCTAAAGAGATTTTTTTTTGAAATTCACCCATAACTTTTGCTTCAGGCTAGCCTAGTTCTTATAATGGTATCAAAGCCCAATAGCCTATGCGGTCTAAATTAGTCATGTTTGGGTTGACTAATTAAGCTTACAGCCCAGATGGTAAGGTGTCTAGAAAGGTAGTGTCTAGGCTTTGGTTTGGCTAATCTAGTACTCTATCTTACCTGGCTACCAGCCTGGCCCGAACAAATATGTGGGCTCAAAAGGTTGTCTCTAAGAGAAGAGACCCAATTTGAATTGGGTCTTGAGCTAATTTTCAAATTTGTTTGGCAACTTTAAAATAAAAGATTTTAAATTTAAAATAAAATTTACACATATTATAAAAGTTATAGTATAATAAAAATTTCAAAATGTTTGAAAATAATATAAAATAATTTCGAATTATATGTATATATTTATTAATTAGATTAATAGATTAAATAAATTAATTAAATAAGATAATTAATGAAAACTATGTGCATATATGATATAT
Organism: Allium cepa; assembly: GCA_030765085.1. Classification (NCBI taxonomy): domain Eukaryota; kingdom Viridiplantae; phylum Streptophyta; class Magnoliopsida; order Asparagales; family Amaryllidaceae; genus Allium; species Allium cepa. The sequence goes on along the minus strand of CM060941.1, from coordinate 557,585,005 downwards.
TAAGATATATTGCTATATTTTAAAATGTTTATGATTCATAAGTATACATGTGCGAGTAAATGATGATTTTCAAAATTAAAACAATTTAATTAAAATAGTTAAATTAAATTAATTAATTAAATGTTAATTAGGTAATTAATACATACATATATATGATATATGTGTTATACTATAAAAGTTATGGTATATAAAAAAATTAAGTATAAATGTTATATTAAGTTAGTATAAAATTAATTAAATTGTTAATTAATTAAAATTAACTAAATAACATTTAATTAATAATATTATACATAAAATATTATATAAGTAATATGAAATATAAAAGTTATATAATAATAAAACTAAATACAAATATATAAATTAAAGGTGGAATATTAAAACCTAAATATACTTGAGGAATAATTACATACGTAAATGTACGTATATCGATGCGTCCGACACTTGAATCATGAGAATAATTCATAAGAATTATATTATTCCATAAGTCGATATCAATCAGTGTTAAACATTAAACATTACGAATGTGCAATATAATATTATCCTCTACCATATATATATATATATATAATAAATTACTTGCATTCTCCTTATTTGTTGAGTAGACTCAAGCTAGGGATGTTATGTGTAATATTATTAATATATTGAATAAGCAAGGTAAGATAACTATATGTATTTGTTGAGCAGACTTAAGTTACATATACTATACTTAAGCCGTCGCGATATGCTATGTATGAGTGAATAATTTTGTTTTGATTTGTTGAGAAGACTTAAGGTCGAAGTAGAATTAGGACAAGATATCAAATGGTTAGGAGTTGTATATGGTACAACCGATAAGGAGATACACACCATCAGTGGAGCAATGACTTGTTGAGCAGACTCAAGGTCAAATTTCCGAGATGGATGAGTCCTAACACCTATTGGTGAAGTCGAAAGACTTCTATGTTTTGACTTAGGGTTTGGTGAAACATAAAATACTAGAGAGAGCTTGATGGTAAAATGAAACATAAAGTTTAACCCTACTAATATTATAAAAGCATATACTATGAATTGTCCAAATCATCTACCATTTAAACTTGCAAAAAATGATCACTCCAAAACTATTTTGTAAAACCGATAAGCTTACGGGACCTAACTATACCAACTACTAGAGAAATTAAAATAGCATTGACTTACAAGTGCCTTTGGACTGCTATTACATGAAAACTTAAAGAACAACCCACCGATGATGCGGACCTCGAACTATAACTTTCTTATGAAAAATGGGTGTTAGACTTAGATATCGCCCAAGTTTTCATGCTGTCTATGTTAGACAAGCATTTGTAGAGGTATCACGAAAATATATCTATCCATGAGATATTCGATAGTCTCAAAGCACTGTTTGGTGAAATATCATGTTCCACAAGGTATGTGCTTACAGAGAAGCTGTTCAATACCAAATTGACCAAAGGATGGAAAGTGGATGATTATGTGCTAATGATGAAGTGCTGCATTGATAGGCTTTCATAGTTGGACGTACTAATAAGCAACGAACTACAGCTAGACTTGATCCTTAATTCTCTTGCTTCTCAGTATGAACCGTTCATACTAAATTATAACATGAACCAAATAAATGTGAATTTTATGGAACTCTTCGATGTGTTAAGGTCGGTCAAATCTACATCTAAGGATCAAATTATCGTACTTGTTGTGAAGGGTATCGCATCATCTTTGAAGAATTCGAAAACACAAAAAAGAGATGTAAGAAAAAAGAAAAGTAAGAAGACCGATGACAAGGGTGAATGCCACCATTGCCACAAGGAAGGACGTTGGAAAAGGAATTGTCCTTACCACTTTTATTGAGGAAAGGAAGCATAATAGTTCTGTGGCTCCATCAGTTACATTTAAGATTCAAAATTGTTTTGTAATCAGTAAAATGTCATTGATTTTATATACTAGATCTGGTATTCATAAATGTAATTCGTTACAGAGGCTTAGGAACTAGCGTCGCATGGTAAAAGGAGAGATGAGGATCTAAGTTGCTGATGGATCTATGGTGATGCAAAGATGGCAGGTGACTATCATTTAGTTTTTCCTAGTGGATTAGTACTAATATTAAATAATTGATGTTTTGTGAAAGACTTTATTTATGGGATTATTTCTACTTCTAGATTGTCTAAGACTTGATATATACATATACATGTGTGTGTGTGTGTGTGTGTGTGTGTATATATGTATGTATGTATGTACGTCTTTCCTTGTGCAAAAAATGTTACGAACATTAGTTTGAATGGAAATAATGTTTGTGATGGTATTCTTGAAAATGTCATTTATGCGATTAATACTAATTATACGTTTTTTATGTATAAATGGTAGTTATCTTTGGCATTGTAGGCTAGGTCATATTAGTTAGAAACGACTACATAAATTGAAAACTGAAGGTTTTATACCGTCTAATGATTCTGAATCATTTGACACATTGGGTCGTGTCTCAAAGATAAAATGACCAAGCACCATCAAGTGGAAGCAATGAGAGAGTTGATGTACTCTTAGGGTTAGTGCATTGTCCTGATGCCTATAGTTACTAAAGATAATGTAGGATCTAAATTAACCCTAGAGGGGGGGGGGGTGAATAGGGTTATAGCAAATTTTCTTGATTTAAATACAAAAATAAACTGCAGAAATAAATATACTGAAAAGTAAATCACACACAAGATTTACCCAGCTTCGGCAACCCCTGCCTACTGCTGCATTCCCGGATTTCTATTAGAATTAAACAGTATCACGCTTACAAACACTCTAACAGACTTGCAAACCCTGCTACCGCCTATAGAGTTTTGCAAACTCGCAACCCCTACTTACTGAACTAACTCTAAATAGACAATCAGACACAACCTAAAACCTAGGTGGTGATTTACCTAAACTCTTTGATTCGTAAAATAAAAACAATAATTAAAAACAATATAAAATAACCCTAAACTAATTATTAAAAATAAAACCCTATAATTAAACAAAACCCCCTTTTGTTTTTTTAAGTCCGGCCCACTTCCTTATTTCACCCGATCCTCTTTTTGTCTTCGTTCGTGAGAAATAATGGCGGCTTCGTTCTGATTAGGGCTTCGTTCCCTTTTGATCCAGTTAGGGCTTCGGCTCTTTGTTGCAATTAGGGCTTCGGTTCTTTGTTGCAATTAGGGCTTCGGTTTCTTCAATTGATCTGTGATTGGTTGCCCTAGCTTGCTTGCAGTTGCTCGATCGAGTTTGATGCTTGTGAATTCGGTATGTACTGTCTCCTTTTGCTTTTTTAAATTGATACTTGAACTCGATCGAATTTAAATGCCGATGATGATTAGGGTTTTAATAGGATTTGATTTCCTATTTTTGCGTTCGACTGATTGCTGCAAAAATTCTTGTTTTGCCGTTCGATTACGCTTTGATGCTGAGGATTAATCTGACTTTGTCAATTTCGTATTTGTAGTAACTTGATTCACACGGCTTTGAATTGATTTCGTGATTTGAGATATTTGACTTTGTCAATTTCGTATATTTTCGACTGTTGATTTTGGGTATGTGAATCCACTACTCTGTATTAGCTTCGATCATCACCATTGCTTTTTACATTTTCTCTGCTGCATACCACTGCATTTCACTGCACTGTTGAAATTTGTTGTGTCTTGTTCATTGGGCTGTGCAGTTGCCATGTCTTGTAGTTGAGCATTTGAGTCAGTGCTGTATCGATTTACTTGTGATGTTCTTGTAGTCAAGGCTTTGGTTGTTGCAGTATGTCACTGTTTTTCTTGTTAAAAAAAAACTGCTGTGTCATTTTGGTTTTCACTTGTGCATTTTGCCTTGAGTACATGTATTCTTGGCACTGCTTCTTTTGTTGTATGCATTACATCACCACTGCATCATGCTTGGCCTTGACTTGTAGAATTTCACTGTATCTTCACTTTTGCTTTGCATTGACCATGGCTTCTTTGTACGAACTGCTGTGTATTTAGAGATTGAACCTGAGCATTACTTCGAGTTGTATTTACACCACTTTCTGTTGCACTGATTCTTGATATTTGTATCACTTGAGACTTGATGTTGACATGTGCATTTGGGTTTGTTGTTGATCTTCATGTGTTGGTTACTGATGCATACATGAGCTGTGTACACTCTTTGTTCTTGCATCTTCACCTGGTTGTTCCCTGTACTTGTGTTTCTGGTCTGTATCATGATTGAACATAGCATTCATATTGTTGTTGGATACTTAGAACTGTTGACAACAATTCGACTTCGACTTGGTCTTTAGGCATTGCATTACTTCATGTATGCTGAGCTCTGGTCATTTGCACTTGCACACTCCAGCATTCCATTTCACCTCTGCCCTGTTGGTTCATTGTGATGTTCATTTTCATTGTTGCCTTGTTGACTGTGTTGTTGCATTGTATTCTGGTCAGTGGTGCTTTGAGTCAGTGCTTCACCATACTTGTTGTTGTAGTATTCTGGTCAGTGGTGCTTTGAGTCAGTGCTAAATTGTTGTTGCAGTATCATGTGGTTGTTGGTGGCAATCTTGTATGCTGCTGTTTGTATTTGTAGTCTTGGCCAGTTGACTGTTGCTTTGAGTTGTTCATTGCTTGGTCTTTGTTGCCTTGAATTTCTGGTTGAAGCTATGCACACGAGTTGGCGAGGCAGTGCACACGTATACGAATGTACACGTGTGTACTGCAGCCACTCATAGTTACCTGTCCCTGATAAAAAATACTGATATGCACATATATTGCACAGTCAAAAATGATGACGAACAACCCAAATAACTGAGGCAAACAATGTTTTCAAAATCATCGTTTCTTTCAAATTTCAAAAATATTTCTCTTTCAATTTTACTGCGTTTGAAAATATTTTTGCAGATTACTCAGATGCTGGATTCAAACTGGATTATAGTTGAAGACAAAAATATGAGTGTGAGTGATATGTAGTAAGGTTTTGATGTAAATGTGAAATGTCATGTATTGTAGTCAAAATTGTATATGTATAGTGAGAGCTTGAAATTGTACTATCAAAGTTGTAATAAATATTTGTTTGAATAAAAAATTTCTGTTTGAATTCAAAATCTGTTTAACTTGTTCTGTTTGAATTCAAATTCGAATTCTGTGTAATTTAATTTTATTCAACAAATATTTATTGATTCTAAAAAATAAAATAGTACATTACCAAATACATTTAAATGAATGTATATATGTTTATTATCATCAAACAAAAATCATATAGCGCAAGGCGCATATTCAACAATCCCCCCTTTTGATGATAACAAACATATATTTAAGATTTTGAATATATCAAATGTTATTTGATAATTTCAATTTGCTCCCCCTATTTGAATGCTCCCTCTCTACACAATACTCCCCCTACATATATGCATAGAAATATATAAATGAGCCTATATGCACAGTGAAAATTATTTGACCTTTGCTTGATTCTATTCGACAAAATCTTAACTTTTCTCTCCCCCTTTTGTTATCAGCAAAAGAATAATAGTGTTATAAAATAGGGATGAAGTGATAGACATGAATCAAACATTTAACTCAATTAAATATAAATATCAAATTTCAATAAAACTCAAACAAAAATCATAATTACTCTTGTCAAGCACATATTCCACTTTCAGAAGTGATGGGGATAAAAAAATCATCAAAAATCATACAATTCTGTCTATTTGTGGTATATTTATTTCAGGAAATTTGAATCTCTACTAACCATGCATAACCGTTAGGACTTTTAAATGAGATTAGTAGTATTCACAATTTTTTAAAAAAAAAACGAAATCAAGTATCTTCTAATCACGCATAACCGTGAGGACTTTTAAATGGGATTAGAATCAACTTGTCTATTTAATTAATTAATTTTGATATGCGTTCCATACATGCATAACCGTGAGGACTTTTAAATGAGCATGGAAGCACATAATCATAAATCCAAGTAATTCACCCATGCATAACCGTAAGGACTTTTAAATGAGAGTGAATACTTTGGATATTTATTTTTAATTGCTGAATATTATAAGTTGAAGCACAAATAATTTCCTTCACAGATTTAAAGATATTGAAGAACAAATGATTTCCTTTGTAAACTACCACAAATTTACATACTAAATATGATCTTGAAGAGTGATGGTCGATAGAAAGATGATAGAAATAGAAATGGTCATGGAATTATTACCCAACAAAAATTTTATAACTCTTGTTATGAAATTCTAAAGAAATTTTCTAATTATACTTTCTCGAGTTATAATATATGATAAATATCAACACTCATCACTTTTTCAATCACAATTCATCTTTTCGATAATCATTAGGGAGTTAGATTAGTTAAAAAAAATTGTCATTTAGAATCAAATTCAAAAATCAAAATTTAAAAAAAAATGATTAGTCAACCTCTATAATTCCCAAATCTAAACGTAATTTTGAAAATCTGTCTTCGGGGAGAGGTTTTGTGAAAATATCAGCAAGTTGAGTTTCTGTTGAAATATATTCAATACAAATGTCTTCTTTAGCAATGTGATCTCGAAGAAAGTGGTGTCTCACATCAATGTGTTTTGTGCGAGAATGATGGACAGGATTATTTGACAAATCTATAGCACTCTTACTATCACATTTTAATGGAACTTGTTTATAGACTAAGCCAAAATCAGAAAGAGTTTGCATCATCCATAGAATTTGAGCACAACAACTTCCCAAAGCAATATATTCTGCTTCAGTGGTGGATAATGCAACACAATTCTGTTTCCGACTTGACCATGAGACTAATGAATGTCCTAGCATGAAACATGTCCCACTAGTGCTTTTTCTGTCAACTAATGAACCAGCATAATCAGCATCGGAATAACCTACTAAATCAAAATTTTCACAAGAAGGGTACCATAGTCCAAATTTGTGTGTGTGTGAAAGATATCTCAAAATTCGTTTAGTAGCTTTTAAATGAGATTCTTTGGGATTAGCTTGAAAACGTGCACACAAACACACAGAAAACATAATATCAGGTCTAGAAGCAGTAAGATAGAGAAGTGAACCGATTATCCCTCGATATTTCTTTTGATCAATTGCAATTCCTTTCTCATCTTTGTCCAACTTAGTTGATGGACTCATAGGAGTTCTCAATGGTTTGGAATTTTCGATTCCAAATTTCTTCAATAGCTCCAACACATATTTGGATTGTGAAATGAAAATACCATCACTGCTTTGCTTAATTTGAAATCCAAGAAAGTATTTCAATTCGCCAACCAAACTCATCTCAAATTTAGCCTGCATGACTTGTTCAAAATTCTCACACAAGAGCTCATTAGTAGCACCATAAATAATATCATCCACATAAATCTGAACAATCAAAAAATCACTTTCTTTATGTAATAGAAACAGTGTCGTGTCAGCACTACCCTTTTTAAAACCATTTTCCAAAAGATATGTACAGAGGCAGTCATACCAAGCTCTTGGAGCTTGCTTAAGACCATATAATGCTTTTTCTAGCTTATACACATGATTTGGAAATTCATGATTTTCAAAACCGGGTGGTTGTTCAACAAAAACTTCTTCTTTTAAATCGCCATTCAAAAAGGCACTTTTTACATCCATTTGTTTAAGTTTGAAACCCTTGTAACATGCAAAACTTAGCAAGATTCTAATGGCTTCTAACCTAGCAACTGGAGCAAATGTTTCATCAAAGTCTATGCCTTCTATTTGGTTATAACCTTTTGCAACCAACCTAGCCTTGTTTCTAATTACATTTCCTGATTCATCAAATTTATTTTTAAACACCCATTTAGTCCCTACAATTGGATAGTCATTAGGCCTAGGAACTAAATTCCAAACTTTGTTTCTCTCAAATTGATTAAGTTCATTTTGCATTGCTAAAAACCAATTTTCATCATTAAGAGCCATTTCAACAGAATCAGGTTCAATTTCAGAAATAAAACCACTATGACAACAAAACGCACACAAATTTTCATCAAATGAGGAACGAGTACGTATACCTTCCGTAGGATCACCAATAATTAATTCAGGAGGATGATTAGGTTTGAACCTTAATTTATCAGCATCAACAGTCCTTCTTTCAGTTTTCTCACTAAATGTCCCTTCTTCAGTGCCTTCAGGATCTACTCCATCGTCAACCATCCTTTCAGTCGTTTTTTCCAGATCAGATTCATCAAATTTCACATTGATTGACTCAACAATTGTCTTTGTTCGTTTGTTATATATCCTGTAAGCCTTACTCCTTGTTGAATAGCCCATGAAAATTCCATCATCAGCCTTTGATTCAAATTTTCCAAGTTGATCACCTGTGTTAAGAATGAAACAAGGACACCCAAATATACGAAAATAAGAAATGTTAGGTTTCCTTTCATGCCACAATTCATAAGACGTTTTGCCAAGTATTGGTCTAATCATTACTCTATTCATTACATAGCACGAAGTATTCACTGCCTCTGCCCAGAAGATTAGATGTAGCTTATACTCACTTAACATGGATCTAGCCAATTCCTGTAATGTACGATTTTTCCTTTCAACCACCCCATTTTGTTGAGGTGTTCGTGGAGCAGAAAATTCATGTTTTAAACCATTTTCTTCACAAAAATTTTCAAATTCAAAATTTTCAAATTCGCCTCCATGATCACTTCTCAAGGTTTTAATTGTAACTCCTTTTTCATTTTGAACAAGTTTTGCAAATTTTGAAAAATATTCGAAAGATTCGGACTTTTTGGCTAAAAAGTAAACCCATGTAAATCTAGAATAATCATCAACCAATACATAACAATAACGTTTTCCATTCAAGCTTGAAATTTCATTTGGTCCAAAAAAATCCATGTGGACTAGTTCAAGGACCCTTGATGTGCTAACAATGTTTTTAGGACGAAATGATGATCGACTAAGCTTGCTCAAGGAATACGCTTTACACACTTTATTATTTTTAAATTTCTGATGTGGTAACCCTCTGACTAATTCTTTTGATTCGAGTTTTTCTAAGAGACTCATGCTAGCATGTCCAAGTCTCCTATGCCATAAATATGCCTCTTCGTCAGTGGCTACCAAACATCTAGAAAGATTTAGATTATCAAATGAAAGTGAGTAAACATTCCCTTTTCTTTTGCCCATAAAAACAATGTTATTAGAAGATTTATCAATGATTTTGCAAGTATCACTATCAAAAATTACGTTCATACCTTTGTCACATAGTTGGCTAATAGAAATGAGATTGTGATGCAGATTTTCAACGTATAAAACATTAGTCAAGGAAAAAATACCGTTACCAACTTCACCTTTGCCAATAATCTTACACTTGCTATTGTCTCCCATGATCACATTTCCACCTTTAAAATTCTCTAAGCTAAGGAACTTCGATCTGTCACCTGTCATATGTCTAGAACAACCTGAATCTAGAAACCATTCTTGTTGTTCCTTAGCCCGCCAACAGACCTACATAAGAAGAGAGGAAGATGACCTAGAGAAACTCTTAGGTCCAATGTTATTAGTGATAGAAGCATTGTGAATAAACAATCCCTTTGGAATCCATACTTGTTTAGTCCTTTTATTTTTATTCCAATAAACATGAAATTTGTTTGTAGAATTCTTAGGAACCCAAACTTGTATAAATTTTGTGTTCTTGTTCCTATGACTATAATTTTCAGCACGACATCTAAATATTTCACATTTATCAAAGACATTCTTATATTTTGCATTATCATCAACTTGTGTTTTCCCAAAACCTAGTCCTTTCCCGTTGTTAGCAAAAATTTGATTTCCCAATAGCATGTTGAAAGATTTTTCGCCTCTTGAAAAGTTATTCAAAGATTTCTCAAGATTTTGGACTTTGGTTTTTAATGTTGAGTTTTCAGTAACAAGTGAGGTGCATCGATTAATAAAATCCTTTCTCCTAGTGTCGATGGTTTCCTTAAGATTCAAGTTTTCATTTTCAAGACTTTCAAAGTTATTCCTCAGTTTTGATAATTCTGAATCTAAAATCTTACATTTTTTACATTCTAGGTTTTGAATATTTTCAATTTCAGTTTCTAACCTAGAATTTTCATGGACAAGTTCTCTCCTATCAGATTTTAGTTTTTCAATTTTAGATTCAAGAGTATCAATCATTTTAGTAAAATCACAACACATTGAAACAAGTTCTTTATAAGAATAGTTACTTACCTCACTAGATTCCTCTAAGCTTGCTTCTGAATCCGATTTTGACATAAGACACAAGTTAGCCTCCTTTGAGCTATTATTTGAAACTTCCTCTCCTTCTTCATCATCCCAAGTTGCTGCAAAGGCCTTCTTTTTCTTTTTCTTTCCTTTGTTGTTTTTGAGAAGTGGACATTTTTGTTTGAAGTGGCCAGGCTTCTTGCAGTTATAGCATGTCAATTCATTATCGGAATCGTCAGAATTCTTTGACTTATTACCACTTATTTTCTTCTTTCGTGACTTGAATCTTGACCATTTTTGAAGATTATTGACAGCCATTGCAAGCTCTTCAATTGGATCTTCTTCTTCTTCATCGCTTTCTTCTTTGCTCTTTAAGGCAATCGTCTTCTTCTTTGGTTCGGAGTTGTTGCGTTCTTCCTTTTCTTTTAGCTCAAGCTCATATGTCATCAAGTTGCCAATCAACTCCTCCATGCTTAGTTTGCTCAGATCTTTCGATTCTTGGATTGCTGTGACTTTTGCCTCAAAGTTCATTGGTAAAACTCGTAGTATCTTCTGCACAAGCTCTACCTCAGTGAATACCTTCCCAAGCGCTCTAGCATTGTATACCAAGGTTGAAAAGCGTCCAAACATATCCTTTATGCTCTCGCCTTTGTCCATCACAAAGTTTTCGTATTCATTGCTGAATAGGGCTAGCCGAGACTCCTTGACTTGAGAAGTTCCTTCGTGTGTCACCTCCAAAGTATGCCATATTTCCTGTGCTGTTGTACAATGAGAAATTCTATTAAATTCATTTTTATCAAGAGCACATATCAAAGCATTCATGGCTTTAGCATTTGTTGTTTTCAATTTCTTATCGTTAGCATCCCACCTATCCTTAGGTTTAGGAATCTCAGTATCACCAACGATTATAGTGGGGGGTTTATAGCCAGTTTCAATAATATCCCAAACTTCATAATCAACAGAACTGAGATAGATACCCATCCTAACTTTCCAATAAGCATAATCGTTCCCGTTAAACATGGGTGGCCTAGCAATAGATTGCCCCTCAGAAAAAGCATTATTTTGTAGACTCATGACTCTAGAGTTAAAAAAAAATATACCGGGCTCTGACACCACTTGTAGGATCTAAATTAACCCTAGAGGGGGGGGGTGAATAGGGTTATAGCAAATTTTCTTGATTTAAATACAAAAATAAACTGCAGAAATAAATATACTGAAAAGTAAATCACACACAAGATTTACCCAGCTTCGGCAACCCCTGCCTACTGCTGCATTCCCAGATTTCTATTAGAATTAAACAGTATCACGCTTACAAACACTCTAACAGACTTGCAAACCCTGCTACCGCCTATAGAGTTTTGCAAACTCGCAACCCCTGCTTACTGAACTAACTCTAAATAGACAATCAGACACAACCTAAAACCTAGGTGGTGATTTACCTAAACTCTTTGATTCGTAAAATAAAAACAATAATTAAAAACAATATAAAATAACCCTAAACTAATTATTAAAAATAAAACCCTATAATTAAACAAAACCCCCTTTTGTTTTTTTAAGTCCGGCCCACTTCCTTATTTCACCCGATCCTCTTTTTGTCTTCGTTCGTGAGAAATAATGGCGGCATCGTTCTGATTAGGGCTTCGTTCCCTTTTGATCCAGTTAGGGCTTCGGCTCTTTGTTGCAATTAGGGCTTCGGTTCTTTGTTGCAATTAGGGCTTCGGTTTCTTCAATTGATCTGTGATTGGTTGCCCTAGCTTTCTTGCAGTTGCTCGATCAAGTTTGATGCTTGTGAATTCGGTATGTACTGTCTCCTTTTGCTTTTTTAAATTGATACTTGAACTCGATCGAATTTAAATGCCGATGATGATTAGGGTTTTAATAGGATTTGATTTCCTATTTTTGCGTTCGACTGATTGCTGCAAAAATTCTTGTTTTGCCGTTCGATTACGCTTTGATGCTGAGGATTAATCTGACTTTGTCAATTTCGTATTTGTAGTAACTTGATTCACACGGCTTTGAATTGATTTCGTGATTTGAGATATTTGACTTTGTCAATTTCGTATATTTTCGACTGTTGATTTTGGGTATGTGAATCCACTACTCTGTATTAGCTTCGATCATCACCATTGCTTTTTACATTTTCTCTGCTGCATACCACTGCATTTCACTGCACTGTTGAAATTTGTTGTGTCTTGTTCATTGGGCTGTGCAGTTGCCATGTCTTGTAGTTGAGCATTTGAGTCAGTGCTGTATCGATTTACTTGTGATGTTCTTGTAGTCAAGGCTTTGGTTGTTGCAGTATGTCACTGTTTTTCTTGTTAAAAAAAAACTGCTGTGTCATTTTGGTTTTCACTTGTGCATTTTGCCTTGAGTACATGTATTCTTGGCACTGCTTCTTTTGTTGTATGCATTGCATCACCACTGCATCATGCTTGGCATTGACTTGTAGAATTTCACTGTATCTTCACTTTTGCTTTGCATTGACCATGGCTTCTTTGTACGAACTGCTGTGTATTTAGAGATTGAACCTGAGCATTACTTCGAGTTGTATTTACACCACTTTCTGTTGCACTGATTCTTGATATTTGTATCACTTGAGACTTGATGTTGACATGTGCATTTGGGTTTGTTGTTGATCTTCATGTGTTGGTTACTGATGCATACATGAGCTGTGTACACTCTTTGTTCTTGCATCTTCACCTGGTTGTTCCCTGTACTTGTGTTTCTGGTCTGTATCATGATTGAACATAGCATTCATATTGTTGTTGGATACTTAGAACTGTTGACAACAATTCGACTTCGACTTGGTCTTTAGGCATTGCATTACTTCATGTATGCTGAGCTCTGGTCATTTGCACTTGCACACTCCAGCATTCCATTTCACCTCTGCCCTGTTGGTTCATTGTGATGTTCATTTTCATTGTTGCCTTGTTGACTGTGTTGTTGCATTGTATTCTGGTCAGTGGTGCTTTGAGTCAGTGCTTCACCATACTTGTTGTTGCAGTATTCTGGTCAGTGGTGCTTTGAGTCAGTGCTAAATTGTTGTTGCAGTATCATGTGGTTGTTGGTGGCAATCTTGTATGTTGCTGTTTGTATTTGTAGTCTTGGCCAGTTGACTGTTGCTTTGAGTTGTTCATTGCTTGGTCTCTGTTGCCTTGAATTTCTGGTTGAAGCTGTGCACACGAGTTGGCGAGGCAGTGCACACGTATACGAATGTACACGTGTGTACTGCAGCCACTCATAGTTACCTGTCCCTGATAAAAAATACTGATATGCATAGATATTGCACAGTCAAAAATGATGACGAACAACCCAAATAACTGAGGCAAACAATGTTTTCAAAATCATCGTTTCTTTCAAATTTCAAAAATATTTCTCTTTCAATTTTACTGCGTTTGAAAATATTTTTGCAGATTACTCAGATGCTGGATTCAAACTGGATTATAGTTAAAGACAAAAATATGAGTGTGAGTGATATGTAGTAAGGTTTTGATGTAAATGTGAAATGTCATGTATTGTAGTCAAAATTGTATATGTATAGTGAGAGCTTGAAATTGTACTATCAAAGTTGTAATAAATATTTGTTTGAATAAAAAATTTCTGTTTGAATTCAAAATCTGTTTAACTTGTTCTGTTTGAATTCAAATTCGAATTCTGTGTAATTTAATTTTATTCAACAAATATTTACTGATTCTAAAAAATAAAATAGTACATTACCAAATACATTTAAATGAATGTATATATGTTTATTATCATCAAAAAAAAATCATATAGCGCAAGGCGCATATTCAACAGATAATAGTTCTTACTTTGTTACCTTTACTGATGATTTCTCGAGACTAGGATATGTGTACCTTATGAAGAACAAATGTGACGTCTATGAGAAATTTGTTAAATATAAATATGTAGTAGAAAATCAAACAAGCCGTAAGATTATAATACTTCAATCAGATTGAGGAGGCGAGCATATTGGACATGATTTCCAATAATACTTAAAAGATAATGGATTATCTCTCAGGTTACTCCATCCTATACTCTGCAATACAATGGTGTGTCGAAGCGACGGAAGCAAATCTGATTAAATATTGTTTGTTCCATGATGAGTAAGGCCGAGTTACCTCTGTACTATTGGGAATATGTGTTAGAAACCGCAACGCATATGTTGACTTGTTACCCACTAAATCTGTGCCTACAACACCATATGAGATGTGGTATGGTATGAAACAGCAACTCAAGCTTTTGAAAATGTGAGATTGTACAACATATGCTAAGAATGTGGGTCCAAATAAACTAGAGGCAAGATCGACACTGTGTTAATTTATAGGATATCCCAAAAACACGATGGGATATATATTCTGCAATACCCAGGAATAAATAGCCATTGTTTCTCGACACGATGTCTTTTTAGAAAAGAAATTTATGTTAAAGGAAATTAACAACATGGTTACAGACTTGTATGAGATCCAAGAAATTAACACTAAAACCAAACCAGTGGGAGAACCAAGTTCACCCATACACGAAAACATGTAACCCATTAGAAGATCTAGTAGGTATCCTACACACCAAAGAGATACTACAGTTTTGTCATGGATGGCAAGAAGGAGAACTATGTCTTAGATGATGGCATTCCTCTGTAACAAACGCGACTTTTCGACGTTCGAAAATCGACATTAATACGTCCACTGTATCAAATGCCGCATAATCGAATGCTGGAAAACCGATGTTAGGGTTAAAAAGAAGAGATAGAAGAAAAGATAGAAGAAGAAAGAAAAGTAATAGAAATAATATCAGAATCTCACAGTCGCAGCGGAACAACATATAATAGATAAATGATTAATCTTTAAAACAAAGAACTATATTAGTTATTACATTACGTCACATCATCATCAGAGTGTACAACAACAATATACAACACAACAAGACAATGGAAAGTTATACAACATATCCTTACAAGTGAATTCTACAGCGAAAAAGATAATGTCATATATAAGTAATACGTCTCGCCATCCAGCTCGCTACTTGAGCTCATAGTACTCCTGAATCCAGAATGACCTGATAACCTGACTCTAGACTGCCCGTGTGGAAAATTTTGGGCACCCAGAGTTTAGGAAGAGAATAATAAACTCCAGGTCAGTCATGGGACTGGTGTGAGAACTCAAAACAGTTATTTATCTTTAAAACAACAACAACAAGGGAAGTGAAAAATATCCGCAATGCTTTTGGAAAATGAAACTACCAAAAGGCCTCCCGCGCACACACAATGCAAACGCCGAATTGGAGGAGATTTCTCCTTATGATAGTCAAAGATGGTTACTACGCAAAACAAATCATTTTTGATATTATTATTAGTGCATAGTGATGAAATCATTTCGAAAATAGAATATAAATCTTAGCCAGCATAGGTACCATTATATTATGCCTACTATAGCTACCATATTAAATGGCAGGTTCTACAACTAAAACCGTACAAGGCTCGTATTGTTTCTTTGGATTTTCCAACAAATGGTCAGGCTAAGGAACTTCCTACTGCCACATGGGATCGCCTCTGGCGGGACGTCCCGAGAACCTAAGGTTACAGTTAGATCTCTGCCAACACAAGGCCGGGTTACCTTTGTAATTAGGTAACTACTACACGAATATGCCACCCCCCGGTCCTTTGGGACCTTTATCCGAGGGCCCTCGATCACCAAGCAACAACCACACAGAAAAAAGAGATTGGAGCAACCACATAGGTTAAGCGTCAGGGCTCCATACCTGACACCACCCTTTTCCAGAAGGAAATGACATACCCTAAAAGGCGCGACCCTCATAACCTTGCCGCATATTCCTGTTTTGACCATTTCTGGGGTGTGAGGTCTGACGAAGTCTCGTCCACAAAGCTACGCTTTTTCACAAAGCCACGCTTTGATCAACAAATGATCAATAAATAATCATCACACAGCAACACTCAACATGCCACATTACCAAATTGGTAATATATCGCTGATAACCTTCAAATACATAACCTCTAAGGGTGTTAAGCTAAGAGAATAAATTCTCCACCACCAACGGAAATGTATTTGAAAGAAATCTGCTTTATATCTCAAAATGTAATGTCAGACACGTAACCATACAAGTCTGTTCCGGGTTCGAACAGAACCGAAGGCACTTCAAAAGAAGCCCTTATAATCGGGGTATTCACAATCCCGATCGAATTTCCCATCATAAAGGAAATCTCTATACCATAGCTAACGGTGCAGAGACAATCGATAGGTCATCCTATCGTTTTCACAAATACCCGGTCTTCACCACCGGTCTTCAATGCTATCCATTACGTCGTATCACTATTTGGAATGGGTAATCCGAATAACGAGCGCAATAATTTAAAAAATAAGTGTAGCATTCAGTTTCAACCAATTCACAACAAATAGCCATTAAGGGTCAATATTGATAGTCGGTTATTTAACTATCAATCAATATTCACAACATCACCCGATTTCAAATATTTCCCAAATTATTTATTTTCAAAAATATCTTTACAAGATATAATTTCCACACTTTAACCATTTGAAAACCAATTTAAAATCAATTTACATCCTTACAACATTCATTTCAAAATGGTTCATTCAAACCAGTTAAATAAATCCTTATCGATTTATTTAAATTTACGTTCCAACTCCGTAAATTTATTCCACACTTTTAAAAATAAATCAATGTTTGTTTTTAAAACAAATTTCCCTTATAAATTTCCATTGTGAATTTACATTTCCAAAATATTTATGAATATACGATTTTTTCAAATCTATTTCAATTATTCACTTTCAATTTATCTTTAAAAGATATAATCTCAAAATATTCACTTCATATTGGAAAACATTTCCATACTTATTCAATAATAAGTAATTCAAAAATCCATTTATTTTCAACATTTTGAAAACATTCAATATACTTAAATCACAATTAAGTATAAATTTTATTCTTTAAGAAAAACATTCTTTTAAACACATTTATTTGGGTCAAAACGAATGTTGCGTAAAACATCGTTACGACAACCCAAAATCACTAGAATAGGGATTTGAAATTTAAGATAGATACCTAAACCCCAATACTATACAAAACTTTTCCTTTCGGAAATCATTTACTATAATAATAGTGTTATAGTCCACCATTTCCTTCTATTTCTCGAAAACGTCTATTTCAACAATGAATGTTGAAATCTATGGTTTCGATACTTAACACATTTTAAAACATCTTTAAATTGTTTTAATTCTATTTAAAATATCACTTTCCCAAAGTATTTCTTTAATATATTATTCACTATCCAAAATCGTGAATATACTTTATTTACCCAATTCAATTTCTATATATATTATTTAAAGGATTATCCACTATCCCAAAATCGTGGATATATTTCCTAAATAAGCTATAATAATTAACTTATTAAAATAAGTCGATTTCGGATTTATAAAGCAACGTTTATAAATTCCATTCATACCTTATAACAATTTCAACTTATAAAATCACTTTATTAACAAATTCTATCTATACGCCAAAATCCAATTTATAAGTTAATTACTTATAAATCTTTTATTTTACAAAATCTATTCATTTTATAACTTCACAATTTATAAATCTATGGATTTCATTCACTTACGAAATCCATTTATACTTCATTTTAATACTTATAAAAACTCGTTTTATAATTCCAATATTCTAATTTATAAATATTAATGTCATAGATCTTTTATATGAATCATTTATAATAATTTAAAAATCCCAATTTAAACCATTTATAAATTAATCAACCACTTATTTCAAAAATCACATTTTGGTTATATTTCACAAAAATAATAATTCTTATACATAAAAATTTCAACGTTTATTTATTTAAAATGAATTAATTCCAAAATTTAATTTTATTATGAATTCTCAACTTGAAAATTTTAAAAATCCAATTTTATTTACTTTCGGCATCTAACGATACCAAAAATATATTCGGCTAAATTTTAGCCTTTAACGATTTCAATCACAAAGATAATCACGTAGATTATAAATAGACCAACACACAACATTGAAACCAATTCAATCATTTGAGGAATCCAGTTGGATCCCTCCAACCTGTTTCCCTCAATCCAAATATGTTAGCACAATACCAATTCCGCTTCGAGATGGAATATCGCGGTATATGGGATTTATAAAATACTATCCGCTATTATGCGGCGCAATGGGGTCTCATCCGCTATATAATGCGGGAAATCAACTCCAAGTACATATATAATACCAATTCCATACAAGTTGGAATTATCGCGGTATATGTTTTTAATAAATAACATCCGCTTAATATACGGCGTATAGGGTCTATTTCAATACAACAGATAATGACTATCATCCAATCACACAATCAAGCAATTTTAAATTTAACTATTTAAAATTTAAATAGAAACAATTCGATTGAGTGAGAAGTTCTCACCTTGAGTTTCCGATAACAGTTGTAGCATTTTATTTCGAATAAAATTAAACGTGCGTTTAATTTTACCTAAAATTTTCACTAACTCCAAATGACTCCAAACCAGCTCCATTCCGTAGTGCTCGACAAAACGAACCCATCGCAATTTATTTCGTAATTTTTCGACCTCGTATGAAAGAGTTACAGCATTTTAAAGTTTGTACAAATTAAAACGTAAATTAATTAACATTTTCTTTTATTATTATCCACCTTCAATCACGGCCGTGCAAATTCAAGCCCTAGATCGTGGCCGCCGAACGCAACATCGTCTTCCCGTACAACATCGCGTGAAACAACCCACCTCGCCGCCACTATCATTGAATTTTGCAACCACCTACGTCGCGTTTGAAGTTGATCGGAGGCCATGGTTTTGAAGCTCACGTCGAATGCTACCCACGGCTAAAGTTTGGTAGAGCTCGGCCTCCCCTATGCCTCGAGAAATGCGCCCGTTCGTGACGCCTATCGACCACGACAACTCCCTCCACGTCGCTCCATACTCGATCATCACAGTTCAGATTGAAGTTCGTGCCAAGCTCTACAACATTGTAGTTGATAGTTTCTCATATTGATTCACGGATTTGAAGAGAAAGGAGGAAGAAAATCGAAAAACATCGGCCATTAAATATGAAACCGGCGGCCTAAAGCTCAAAACCCTAGCTAGGTTTCTTTTGTTTGCAAAAGTGAATTTGTGAAGGCCTTTTATAGAAAATTTCCAAATTACTATTCACTCGAAATTTTTCGAACTCCAATCTCGCGCGGTGACTAGCGTTTCTAGGGTTTACCCCGCGTTTCGGACACAATAGAATAGGTCTTAGAGGCTAATTCGATCATCTGTGCGAGTTACAGCAATAAACGATCAAATTTAATTTAAATCGATTAAACTAATTTCTATGCGTTTTGGCTTGCCGCGGACAAACCGTAGATCCGATTGACACGAAATTTGAAACCATACAATAATATAACATTACGGATCCGATGAAACAAGTTTCATCGAAGTCTGAGACTGTTTGAAAAATGGCTATTTTAACTCGTCAATTAAATATTAAAATATTCAATTTTCACAAATTAACTTTTAATTCAATTTTAAAAGTTCACAAACATTATTTTAACTCCATTATGATTTAATATAACTTTATAAATCATTTTTAATCACATTAAACCCAATTTCCAATTATTTTTGTAATTTCAAATATTAAATTATCGATTTAATTATTCAATTAAATTCAGATATTCGAAAAATAAATTATTCGACTTATAAATTTTACTTGTAATATTTAAAATCAATTAAATATCTGAATTTCAAATGACAGAAATTCTGGGTCGTTACAAACTTTCCCCCTTAAAAGATTTTCGTCCTCGAAATTGCCAAGTAAGGAAGAGTTTTGAAATCCGTTAACTTTTCGAAACAAACCGTTCAAATTTGATTTACAACTCCCTTAGTTGTTTAAATTTTCCAAAAATTCAATAGTTAAACTTCTTACAAAATATTTACTAAGTTTTCAAATCCATATATAGTTACCTTTTCAAAACCAACTATATCGTTTAACCTTTAACTTCAAATCAACACTTAGTTTTCACAAAATTTTTCCAAAATTTTCCGAAAATTTTCTAACGCCTTAAATTTTCAAAAAATTTCGCCATAACCTCCTTTGTACGGAGGAGCTTTTACAATATTACAATAGATATAAATATATATACATCGACCCACATGGTCGGAAAACAGAAAATAATTCATATTTCCTATTTTTATTGCGTAGGTGTACCTTTTTAGCATTTTTAAGCAAAGCAGTTATTTATTTAGCATTTTGCGCAACCAAATCCTGCTAACGGTAGCCCCAGTACCTGTAATTACTCAATATAGACATATACGTGACATATATAAGAAGTTATTAACATTTTACTCTTTTAAACAACTACAACACATGCATATTAAAAGAAATGCATACTAAACAAGGTTTATAAACAACTTATATGATTTCTACATTACTTGTAATTGTTTACAACCAATTCATATACAACAACATTCATTTATTCATTTTCAATTAGTTTACATTTACTAATTTACATTCACATTTGTTTACTTTCAATTCAAATCAATTTCCATACAATTTAGATTTACTTAACTTCCAATTTGAATTTAATTGCTTTAGCTTTCAATTTTATTCATTCAATTGCATATGAATTTCTATTCAATCAATTAACAATAATCTAACAATCAATGTATAACCAACACAACCGAATTATTCACTTTACATTCAACATTCATATTCACTTTGTTTACCTTCAATTTGGTTTAACATCCAATTAGCCTTAAATGAATTAACACTTACATCCATTATTTCATATCAATTCATAACATTCGATTGATTAATATTTAATTCATTAGTTCAATTACTAATTTATTTTACAAATAAAGTTGAATCTCCTATATATAACTCAAGTTCATATCCATTTAATGACTTCATTATTTTACTTCAAAACCAAAATCAACTTCATTCAACATTACTTAAGTTATATTCCATAAAAACATCATTTGTTTAACTTAACTTAAATTTTCATTTATAAACCCAATTCAGATTCCAACTCCAAAGTAGATTCTATTTAACTTTTGCCAAAGTCAATTTTCATCACTTATTCAAATTCAAACCTCGTTTTGCTTAACAAAGTTGTTTAACCATTTTAATAATTGGTTTTACTTACATCTTCGCATTTAATAAGTTATACAACTTATTATTCAACTTCCAAATCTGATTTAATTTATTTAACTTTCTTTAGTTAAATTTCACATCATACATTTGATCATACTAATTCAAATTTATTTCAACTTTACCAAAGATAAAATTTCTTTATTATCTCATATTATAAATTCAAAACTTGATCACTTTTATTTATAAATTACAACTTGAATTTTAATTTCAAATTTGTTTATCACAACAAAACTTCAATTTCAATTTATTTCTACTTACTTGAATTTTCCTGCAAACTTAAATCATTTTTATTTAACTCACAATTCAAGTTTTAATTTAACTAATTTAACTTTTTCTATATCATGGATTAATTAGTTATCATATTAATTTACTTGGATTCAATCCATCTATTTTTATTTTTCCCAAGTTTGGATTCTTATTCAACTTAATCCCAATCAAGTCTCATTTCAATTTATAAAACTCATTTATACATTCACATTACCAATTTCATTCCATTAATGAATTTTCATCCCAAATTATAAATCACATTTTTATCTTTTTCTCTCTCCAAATTATCCCAAGTAATACTTCAATTTAAATTGGAATATTTAATTGATTTGAAATATTTAAAAGTAAAATTTTAATTTGAATTCAAATATCACTAATTATTGATAATTAAGTTATTGAATTAAATAATTTGAGGTTGGATAAAATATTGAATCTGGAATTCTAAGCCTATTAAAAATAATTTGAAGGCTTGTAGAATTTATTGATAACACTGAAAATAATAGAAGTTGTAAAATTGAAATTAACAGTGGTTTGTTCAGTTTTAAAATTTTGTTTAAATTGAATTTAAAAATAGCCTTCCGAGGCACAGTCTCGGAATTCGACGAAACCAGTTTTATTGGATCCACAATATTGTTTTATTGTCGGATTTCAAATTTCATAGTGATTGGAATAGTTGTGTGAGCATACGATATATAAACGCGCCGGAATTTATATAAACGCGTCGGAATTTATTTCGTAGTGATTGGAATAGTTGTGTGAGTATTAATAGTTGTGTGAGCATACGATAAATAACTGACTATCAATATTGGCCAACTGCGCTGATCGTTTCGAAGAGACCGGGATCGAGATTTATTTCTCGAAAACCACTTCGATCCGGTTTGTACGTTTCGTGCGAAAAACGTGTTCGGAGTCGGAGATGGAGCAGTGAAGTGCAAGGGCTAGTCGCTACTAATCCTGAGGATATTTCCAAAATGGATGTAGTAGGAGTAGTTCCTTCGGTTCCGTTCGAACCAGGGACGGACTTGTATGGATGAATGCTTGCGAAAACATCGTCAGGTGGACGATGGGCATTCTAAGTGAAAACATTCTAAAGGTAACGCTTAGCCTCAAGCCTCATCAACGGGGAATGGCTGAAAATCAGGGGATATGCAGCAAGGTTAGGTGGGTCATGCCCAAGCAGGACAAGATATTTCCCTGTCTAGATGTCCCTTTTTATATATTTCGGCTTAGTGGGTGGTTGGTCGCGCCAACCACGGGGTTTACCTTGTTCGGAACTGTTCAGTAAGGAATGGTTCCGGCCTTGTGTTGCGGGGGATGAAGGGAGTAATCCTCGGTACGGTGATCTAGGCCCCGTACTGTGACAGGTGGTACCCCAGTGCCTAGTCATTGTTGGAAATCCATTCTCCCTACGAGCCTTGTACGAGTTTTGTTTGTATTACCCACTCTGTGGCTAGTAGCTGGAATTTAATGAATGTAACAATTTCGGCTATTTTATAAGTATTTGTATATAGACCCTATTATAATATCAGAGGATTTCTATAAAAATTGTTTTAGCTATCGTAAGGTAAAAACCCGACATGTTTATTTGTGGCGTGGTCTTACGAGATGCTTTTGTTTTCAAAGGATTTTTAAACTTTAATAATCAATTGGGTGTGATTTTCTCACGCTGGTAATCCAGACTGACTCGGGTGTTATTTAACTGTAATGCTCGGGTCATACCGAGTATTATAGGATACAGGATTTGGTGTTGTGGGATCAGGAGACGAGCTGGATGACGATACGTACTCTCGTACTTATATATATTTCCGCTGTGTTGAGTTGTTATGTATCCATTGTATGTTATTGATGTGAGCTGTGATTGATGTACTCTGATGATGTAATATATGTAAACAGATATATTTGGTTTTGAGTAAAGATATTTACTTATTATATTTTATTCCGCTGCGATGGTTAGATTCTGATGTTGATTTTGTTTTCTCTTCTTCTACCTCTTCTTCTTAAACCCAAATGGTTCGTATTTCTGTGCAACTTGAGTTGATTGTTGTAGAATAATGTTGACTCAAGGGGTACGGATTTACGGGTCGTTACACTTGGTATCAGAGCTTAGGTTGGAGATAACCTTGGCTCTGGTGGGAATTACTCATTTAAAATAGAGTCTATAGTACTCTAAAATGAGTTTGAGCGTATTAATAGATATGAGCGCGTATTTGTTAGTGGATATAAATTGTTTTGATATTGTGTTGATTGATTTATTGAGTGGCATATGAACCTTCGTCGACACAGTCTGCGCAACTGTATCGAAGGGGTTTCTAAACACTTGAATAGAACAATTGACACGATATTGTTTTAAATGTGGGTAAATGAAATAATTTTACACAAAATATATTTTGATATAAATAAAAGTTTTGTAAACTATTTAGCTAATATATGGTTGCTTGGATGTTAGAAATGATAATATTAAAGTATTATCATTGTTAAGTGAAAATTTAACTAGAAATTGAAAATATAACCGAAGTTTAAGGGAATAAATTCATTATAAAATGAAACATATAAATATGAATTATAATTGTAATTTATAAATTGAAATATAATCAAATAAGAATTTGTATTAGCATAAGCTGTGCAAATGAATCATAGTAAAATTGATTTAAGCAGGATTGGAAAATTTAAATCCTGGAGATTTTGGTAGTGTTTTGAAAATAAATAATAGCGCAATTGTTTTGGAGATATTTCTGAAAGGAAATTGTTTTAAAGGGATTTTGAAAGTGATATAGCATTGAAATCATTTGGATTATTGGAAAATAATTCTGATGATGACGGCCGCATCATCAGTATTCATTTTCGAATTCCTAAGTGATGGATTGCTGCCAAAAATTGATTTGCTCTGAAAAGCTAGTTGTTTTTGAAAATTTCAAAGGAAATTTGTTGGGAATAAAACAGGATTGGTTTAATTTTTGAGAAATGTGATGTGAGATGTTGGAGATTTCAAATCAATTTGAAACTAAAGCTGGGAGTTTAAAAATCCTAATAGGATGGGTTGTAAGCTTATAAAATTGAGATGAGTTTTAAATCAGGAAGGAAATATAGGCTTTGAATGTTGGAATTAAATAAAGTGAGAAGTTGTAAAATTGAAATTAACTTGGATTGGGAGAACAAAATTTAACTGGATTAAAATAAATTGAATAAGCTGAAATAATATCCAGTTATATTCAAATTAAGTTGAAATCGAATTGAGTTGAATAAATCAGAGTTGAAATAAAATTGAATTGGAATAAAAATTCAGCTGAATTATTGAATGGAATTAGATTCTTACCTGAATAAATGGAAAGTAAATTGAATAAGGATTGGAATTGAAATAAATAAATCAGAATAACTTATAAAAGAATAAAAAAAAGATCTATGGACATAAAATATGCTTGGGCTATAAATAAATAGAAAACTCGAGTTAAAAATAAAGGAAGAATATATTCAAGCCTATAATAAATGGAATTGTGAAAATAATAAGTTGTGACTTATTAAATTTGAAAGGTGGGATAGAAAATCCAAATTAAATATTGTTTGATGTTTTGAATAATAAAACGAAGGAAAATCCAAACTTGAAGAAAAAAAATTTGAACTAAGAAAAATTAAATGAAGTGATGTTTGGAATTAAAAATCAAGTTTTGGATTTATAAATTGGGAAAGACTATTTAGATAATAAATTAGGTAATAAAATATGTAATAAGGACCAATGCAGTTAAGTAGAAGTTGAATTGTGAGTTTATGATGAAGTTTGGAAATAAAACTCAAATTATAAATTAAATCGACTTAAATTGTTGGTGAAGTAAGTGTAATTGAATTTGTGAGTTCATGAAAATGAAATTGAGTGGTGAATTGGAAATGGATAGTGGATTCAGAATTTGAATTGTAAGTTAAAGTTTAACTTGAAGTGTTAACAAATTAAATATAATTGGAAATGTATCAAATAAAAATGTAAATGGATTAAATTAGTAATGATGTGGTTTGCAAATAAAATCCAAATACGTTGAAATAAATTGAAATGACCTTGTAAATTTATTTAAGTGAACTGAGAATGAATCGAACTTGGAAATTCGAAATTTATAATAACAAATCGAATGAATTTGTAGTTTGAAAGGTAGAATCAAGCTAAATTGAAAAGTGAACTTTGTTTGCAAAATAAGAATGAGCTTAAGTATAAAATTTGAATAAATTGATTTAAGCTGAATAGATGGAAGAAAGTTGAATTTAATTCAACTTAAACAAAGTGTAATAATATTGGATTAAATTTGAATCAAGTAAAAATAAATATGGATTGAAATAGAACTTGGTGGGTTGTAATAATATTTAAGAAAATGGAAAATTCGAAATGGATTGAGTGGATAAACTAATTATGTTGAATAAATAAATAGATAGAATAAATAAGAATCAAATGAAGTATGGTTTAAATAAGTTGAGAAGTGGTTATTGAATGATATGGCTTGGTTGTTTTGAGCTAAATAAAATAGTTTGGAATAAACAATTACGGAATGGTTTTAAATGTAAATAAATGGTCGTGAATAGATTAAAATAAAAGGAAATTTAAATTGGCAATTAAGATGAATCTAAGTTGTTAATGGTTTTGCATGAACTAGTTTGGCTAATAAAATGAAATGCGAGTGAATGGATTCAAATTTAAATGCAATGAAGCTGAGAATATATAAGCTTGTGAATAAATTGAAAATGGAATAGCATTAAGTATAAATTGAGTTGAAATCCATTTAAATTGGTTATAAACATAAATACTTACTTATTCACATAGTCAAATTGCATAGAATAAATTGTCATTGGATGCAAATGGAAGTAATTAAAATTCTATGAGTTGGTGGAAGTAAAATAAATTGATTTTGAAAGCAATTGAATTAAATATGAGTTCAATTTGCTTAAAAATGAATTAAATGTAAGCAACTGAGTTTTAAACCATTCAAATTAATGAAGTTATATACAAATGGATTGAAAAACATTCACATTGAATGAGAATGGTTTATAAATTAATTGAAACAGTTGAATTAGCATGAAACTATATTAATTGCTTATGGAAAAGTGTTTGGTACGAGATTCTTTTAGAATTCATATGTTTTAACTATTGTAAATAAGTGAAATATAGTTAAACTGCATATATTGGGCACTTACATGTTTAAATTGAGTAAGTACAGGTACCTGGAAGCCGTATGGCTGGATTTGGGTTGGGCTATTTGCTAAAAATAATAAGCCGCTTGCTTAAAATGCCAAATAAGGTACGCCTACGCAATTAAAATAGGAAATATGAACTGTTTTTGGTTTTTCCGACCGTGTGGGTCGATGTATATATATTTATCTCTTTTGTCAAATTGCAAAAGCTCCTCCGTACAAAGGGGACTCTGCCAAAAATTTTCAGAAATTTTGGGAGTTAGAAAATTTTTGAAAATTTTGGAAAATTTTGTTAACGACAAAACTATTTAGAATTGGAAACTAAAATAAGTCAGTAAATGAAACTAATTAAAGTAATGACTTAAATTAGTTATAAATGAAGGATAAAATTTAAAAATTCAAAGTTGAAAATAAATGAAATACATATGTAATGTGGAAATCGATTTGAATAGAAACAAGTAAACCAAAAGAGGTAAAGAGAAATTAAGATAAGAAACATATAAAATGTTTATATTAACTTAAGAAAGGAGTGGCAAAATTTTAGATTGGAAATTGATATTACAAATATAATCTAAGATAATATTGAAATGAATAGATATTGACATTTTGTAAGAAAGTCGATAAAATATTTTGGGATATTGTGATTGGATATTAGTGCTAAGCAGGATATGCAGATATTATAAAAGGGAAAATGAAATTGGATTTGATTTCAAGAGATAAATTTGAATTGCCCGACAAAAGGTACGCATTTAAATTTGGTATGGAATTTGATTGGGATTTGGATTTGGATTTGGATTGAGCCACTTGGCTTTTTGTTTTCTTTTTGGATTTGGGAGGCCGTAGAGCCATTTTGTAGTTGTACCGAGCTAGCCGCGCAAAGGAGACGCTGGCAAAATTTTTCGGAAATTTAGGGAGTTAGAAAAATTTTGAGAAAATTTTTATAAGTCAATATTTGGTTTTAAATTGAAACTTGAATGGTTAAACAAATAGTATGGTTTGGAACTAGAGTAAGGTTTGGAAGTTAGTAAAAAGATAATGAGTCTTTTATAAAAGATAATTGGTAAGATGTCGAATTGTTAGAAAACTGTTTGGTTTTGGGAAATAGTAACGGGCATTGGAACATTCTTCCTAACTAGTAATTTCGGGGACGAAATTCTTTTAAGGGGAGAGGAATGTGACGACCCGGAATTTTTAAGCAATTTAAATTGGAATATTTAATTGATTTGAAATATTTAAAAGTAAAATTTTAACTTGAATTCAAATATCACTAATTATTGATAATTAAGTTATTGAATTAAATAATTTGAGGTTGGATAAAATATTGAATCTGGAATTTTAAGCCTATTAAAAATAATTTGAAGGCTTGTAGAATTTATTGATAACACTGAAAATAATAGAAGTTGTAAAATTGAAATTAACAGTGGTTTGTTCAGTTTTAAAATTTTGTTTAAATTGAATTTAAAAATAGCCTTCCGAGGCACAGTCTCGGAATTCGACGAAACCAGTTTTATTGGATCCACAATATTGTTTTATTGTCGGATTTCAAATTTCGTAGTGATTGGAATAGTTGTGTGAGCATACGATATATAAACGCGCCGGAATTTATATCGAGTATTTAATTTAATAACCGGGTCCAAATGGGGTATAACATTGAATGCCTGGCTTTACACCTCGATGGAAGATCAGAATTTTAGGCTGCTGGAACGAGATATTGTGAAAATTAAATAAAATTACATGTAACCAAGATCACGTCATAGTTCCCTGTCACGTTCAATCAAACCCTTTTCCCTTCTGTAATAAGCTACCTCTCTTTTCTTTAAACCAGGCCCTTTCTTTCGTTCTTTCAATCGGTTCAAATAAAAACCGAATTATACAATGGCGTACAAAAGAAATAAATCGGCTTCTACCCAGATCTTTTTCACCACTGATCTATCGCCTGAAATCGATTGTCGCCACCACCTATATGCTCATGCCACCTGGATCTCGAAGCTAGCTTGTGATGCATTGTCAAGGGTTTGCTCTATCGCTTGGAACTCGCCATCGGATCTGGGTTGAACGCGAAATTGGCGTTTAATTAGAGGAGAGCCTCGCATCGTTCGTTGGTGCTTGGACTGGTGGCGACGTCGCACGTGGTTTAGGGCGCGCGTGGGTATTGGTCGAATTCGATCAGGTTGGGAGGCGCGCGTCTTGGGAGGTAGGGTCGCACGCGATGCCATGCAGTGGGAGGCGACTTCGAGATTTGGGGAAGGTATATGCTGTTTCGATTTTGAATTTACGATTGTCAATTTCATTTTTAAATTTATAGGGAAGGATACTGTACTTTTAACTGGAAAAAAATATATTTATATACTTATAACAGAAAGCCTTATAAACCATTGATGTTTTCAAAAGGGAATATACAGGGAGATATATCATTGTTTTAAATTTAATATATACAGAAATAAGAATTGGGAAATATAGGAATTTTAAATAGTTGAACAGTAGATAAAAAAAAAATTAAAATTTTGAGATCCACATAGATTTTGTTTAAGCAGTTGAAATGGAAATATATATATATATATATACATATGCACATTTTTGAAATCTACTAGCTTATTTTAAAACGCCGTATGTTGGTGATTAACTTGTTTGCTAACGTATTTAAATTACTTTAGTTACTAAAAGATTTTTAAAAAGAAAAATCAGTTTGAAACTTAATTTTTTGTTTTTTTTTGTTTTTTTGTTCAAAACTAAATCACTAATTAAAATAAATATAACATGTATTTATAGTTTAGGTAACAGAGAAAAATAGAAAGAGTAACTCAACATTTGATGTTACAGTGAGGTAAAAGGGGAAATAATTTGTGCAAAGGAAATTTAGTTTTTATTTAAATTATTAATAAATTAAATCATTAGTATAAATTAAATCTTTAGTTCTAATTAAGTTTATTTAAAAAGTGATTAATTGATTGGTTAATTCAAATAGTAATGAATCACGAATTGTTTATACAAGGTGTGAAAATCATGGGAGAAAATCAGATCAGGTTGGATGGGATTACAAACAAGAAGGTGAGTTAATCTCACTCAGTTTAAAATTTAATTTAAAATGATTAAATTTAAACAATTGTTTGAATGGTTTAAGGAATCGATGAGATATAGTATGATATTTTGGACTTGGTATATTATATTGTGCTGACAATTGTGGATGCAGGGGAAAACAGGTTGGAGGGATCCAACTGGGTCCCTCATCATATATATATATTGTTTATTTATTCTCTGTTATGCTTTGTGGATATTCTGTGATGAATTATATTGTTATATTGAATGCTATAGTTGCTTGGATATATTCTGGACTCTGAGTTATCAAATTATATAGCATTGGATTTTTGGAAAGAAAAAAAAAAGTAAAAAGTAAATTTTTAAGAAAATAATTATAAAGAATGTGAATAAACTAAAATAAATTGGATAAGAATATTAGTGTTTTCAAACGCTAATTAATAAATTATGTGTGTGGAAAGAAATTTATGAATAAACCGAAAGTGAAGAAAAACTCAAACTTCAATGTTACTGTTTAAAGAATAAATTAATTATTTTAAATTTAGGATTTAAATTATTTAAGAAGAATAAAGAAGGAATTGGGAATAACCTGAAATTTGTATATTTCAGCTGAAGAATTTAAAATCAAACTGAAAATAATAATAAAGTCCATAATTAATTGAATTTCGAAATGAACCGATAAGCAAGGAAATTTATTTCAAAGGAAATAAATTGGGAATCAATTTGGAAAATTGATTTAAGTGGTTGAAATTGAAATTCTCCCTGGATAACTAAGTACATCTTCAAGTAAATTTTTAAATATAAGTTAATAGTTTTAAAATTTGTTTTAAAGGTATGTTTTGAAAATTTATTATTTCTAATATTTAAATTCAAAAGTAAGTATTTCCTCAAATCTAGTATAGTAGTAACTATTTTAAAAAGTGACCTAGTATTTTGTTTTCAAAAGTGAAAATCTAGTTTTATATTCTATTAAGTAACTTTATTTCCAAATACTCATATAGTATGTATTATACAAAATATTGAAGCAATTTAACTTAAATGTTAACAGTATATATTTTCAAAGTAAAGTGTTTAAAATTATTTTAAAAATCTATTTTTGTGCTTGGTGATTTCAGAGGGAATATAAAATATTTGGGAAAGTTGATTCTGGAAAGAAAGATGGTTTTGAAACTGTTTTCAAAGGATTGAAAATAGAAATATATCTTTGAGAATATTTTGAGATAAATAAATAATTTGGGGAAATTATTTATTGGTTGATGGTTGTTTTGTGAATATTAATTGATAGTTAAATAACTGACTATCAATATTGGCCAACTGCGCTGATCGTTTCGAAGAGACCGGGATCGAGATTTATTTCTCGAAAACCACTTCGATCCGGTTTGTACGTTTCGTGCGAAAAACGTGTTCGGAGTCGGAGATGGAGCAGTGAAGTGCAAGGGCTAGTCGCTACTAATCCTGAGGATATTTCCAAAATGGATGTAGTAGGAGTAGTGCCTTCGGTTCCGTTCGAACCCGGGACGAACTTGTATGGATGAATGCTTGCGAATACATCGTCAGGTGGACGATGGGCATTCTAAGTGAAAACGTTCTAAAGGTAACGCTTAGCCTCAAGCCTCATCAACCGGGAATGGCTGAAAATCAGGGGATATGCAGCAAGGTTAGGTGGGTCATGCCCAAGCAGGACAAGATATTTCCCCTGTCTAGATGTCCCTTTTTATATATTTCGGCTTAGTGGGTGGTTGGTCGCGCCAACCACGGGGTTTATCTTGTTCGGAACTGTTCAGTAAGGAATGGTTCCGTCCTTGTGTTGCGGGGGATGAAGGGAGTAATCCTCGGTACGGTGATCTAGGCCCCGTACTGTGACAGGTGGTACCCCAGTGCCTAGTCATTGTTGGAAATCCATTCTCCCTACGAGCCTTGTACGAGTTTTGTTTGTATTACCCACTCTGTGGCTAGTAGCTGGAATTTAATGAATGTAACAATTTCGGCTATTTTATAAGTATTTGTATATAGACCTTATTATAATATCAGAGGATTTCTATAAAAATTGTTTTAGCTATCGTAAGGTAAAAACCAGACATGTTTATTTGTGGCGTGGTCTTACGAGATGCTTTTGTTTTCAAAGGATTTTTGAACTTTAATAATCAATTGGGTGTGATTTTCTCACGCTGGTAATCCAGACTGACTCGGGTGTTATTTAACTGTAATGCTCGGGTCAGACCGAGTATTATAGGATACAGGATTTGGTGTTGTGGGATCAGGAGACGAGCTGGATGACGATACGTACTCTCGTACTTATATATATTTCCGCTGTGTTGAGTTGTTATGTATCCATTGTATGTTATTGATGTGAGCTGTGATTGATGTACTCTGATGATGTAATATATGTAAACAGATATATTTGGTTTTGAGTAAAGATATTTACTCATTATATTTTATTCCGCTGCGATGGTTAGATTCTGATGTTGATTTTGTTTTCTCTTCTTCTACCTCTTCTTCTTAAACCTAAATGGTTCGTATTTCTGTGCAACTTGAGTTGATTGTTGTAGAATAGTGTTGACTCAAGGGGTACGGATTTGCGGGTCGTTACATGTTGACTCTATCTCTAATGAGTAATTCCCAACAGAGCCAAGGTTGTCACTTAACCATATGCTCTGATACCAAATGTAACGAACGCGACTTTTCGACACTCGAAAATCGACATTAATACGTCCACTGTATCAAATGCCGCATAATTGAATGCCGGAAAACTGAATTGTTAGGATTAAAAAGAAGAGGTAGAAGAAAAGATAGAAGAAGAAAGAAAAGTAACAGAAACAATATCAGAATCTCACAGTCGCAGCGGAACAACATATAATAGATAAATGAATAATCTTTAAAACAAAGAACTATATTAGTTATTACATTACATCACATCATCATCAGAGTGTACAACACCAATATACAACACAACAAGACAATGGACAGTTATACAACATGTCCTTACAAGTGAATTCTACAGCGGAAAAGATAATGTCATATATAAGTAATACATCTCGCCATCTAGCTTGCCACTTGAGCTCCATAGCACTTCTGAATCCAGAATGACCCGATAACCTGACTCTAGACTGCCCGTGTGGAAAATTTTGGGCACCTAGAGTCTAGGAAGAGAACAATAAACTCCAGGTCAGTCATGGGACTGGTGTGAGAACTCAAAACAGTTATTTATCTTTAAAACAACAACAACATGGGAAGTGAAAAATATCCGCAATGCTTTTGGAAAATGAAACTACCATAAGGCCTCCCCGCACACAAACAATGCAAACACAGAATTGGAGGAGATTTCTCCTTATGATAGTCAAAGATGCTTACTACGCAATACAAATCATTTTTGATATTATTATTAGTGCATAGTGATGAAAGCATTTCGGAAATAGAATATAAATCTTAGCCAGCATAGGTACCATTATATTATGCCTACTCTAGCTACCATATTAAATGGAAGGTTCTACAACTAAAACCGTACAAGGCTCGTATTGTTTCTTTGGGTTTTCCAACAAATGGTCAGGCTAAGAAACTTCCTACTGCCACATGGGATCGCCTGTAGCGGGACGTCCCGAGAACCTAACATTACGGTTAGATCTCTGCCAACACAAGGCCGGGTTACCTTTGTGACTAGTTAACTACTACACGAATATGCCACCCCCCGGTCCTTTGGGACCTTTATCCGAGGGCCCTCGATCACCAAGAAACAACCACACAGAAAAATGAGATTAGAGCAACCACATAGGTTAAGCATCAGGGCTCCATACCTGACACCACCCTTTTCCAGAAGGAAATGACATACCCTAAAAGGCGCGACCCTCATAACCTTGCCGCATATTCCTGTTTTGACCATTTCCGGGGTGTGAGGTCTGACGAAGTCTCGTCCACAAAGCTACGCTTTTTCACAAAGTCAAGCTTTGATCAACAAATGATCAATAAATAATCATCACACAGCAACACTCAGCATGCCACATTACCAAATTGGGAATATATCGCTGATAATCTTCAACTACATAACCTCTAAGGGTGTTAAGCTAAGAGAATAAATTCTCCGCCACCAATGGAAATGTATTTGAAAGAAATCTGCTTTATATCTCAAAATGTAATGTCAGACACGTAACCATACAAGTTTGTTCCGGGTTCGAACAGAACCGAAGGCACTTCAAAAGAAGCCCTTGCAATCCAGGTATTCACAATCCCGATCGAATTTCCCATCACAAAGGAAATCTCTATACTGTAGCTAACGGTGCAGAGACAATCGATATGCCATCCTATCGTTTTCACAAATACCCAGTCTTCACCACCGGTCTTCAATGCTATCCATTACGTCGTATCACTATTCGAAATGGGTAATCCGAATAACGAGCGCAATAATTTAAAAAATGAGTGTAGCATTCAATTTCAACCAATTCACAACAAATAGCCATTTAAGGGTCAATATTGATAGTCGGTTATTTAACTATCAATCAATATTCACAACATCACCCGATTTCAAATAATTTCTTAAATTATTTATTTTCAAAAATATCTTTACAAGATATAATTTCCACATTTTAACCATTTGAAAACCAATTTCATATCAATTTACACCCTTACAACTTTCATTTCAAAATGGTTCATTTAAACCAATTAAATAAATGCTTACCGATTTATTTAAATTTACGTTCCAAATCCGTAAATTTATTCTACACTTTTAAAAATAAATCAATGTTTATTTTTAAAAAAAAATTCCCTTATAAATTTCCTTTGTGAATTTACATTTCCAAAATATCTATGAATATATGATTTTTTCAAATCTATTTCAATTATTCACTTTCAGTTTATCTTTAAAAGATATAATCTCAAAATATTCACTTCATATTGGAAAACATTTCCATACTTATTCAATAATAAGTAATTCACAAATCTATTTATTTTCAACATTTTGAAAACATTCAATACAATTAAGTATAAATTTTATTCTTTAAGAAAAACATTCTTTTAAACACATTTATTTGGGTCAAAACGGATGTTGCGTAAAACATCGTTACGAAAACCCAAAATCACTAGAATAGGGATTCGAAATTTAAGATAGATACCTAAACCCCAATACTATACAAAACTTTTCCTTTCGGAAATTATTTACTATAACAACAGTGTTATAGTCCACCATTTCCTTCTATTTCTAGAAAACGTCTATTTCAACAATGAATGTTGAAATCTATGGTTTCGATACTTAACACATTTTAAAACATCTTTAAATTGTTTTAATTCTATTTAAAATATCACTTTCCCAAAGTATTTCTTTAATATATTATTCACTATCCAAAATCGTGAATATACTTCATTTAGCCAATTCAATTTCTATATTTTTATTTAAAGGATTATCCACCATCCCAAAATCGTGGATATATTTCCTAAATAAGCTATAATAATTAACTTATTAAAATAAGTTGATTTCGGATTTATAAAACAACGTTTATAAATTCCATTCATACCTTATAACAATTTCAACTTATAAAATCACTTTATTAACAAATTCTATCTATACGGCAAAATCCAATTTGTAAGTTAATTACTTATAAATCTTTTATTTTACAAAATCTATTCATTTTATAACTTCACAATTTATAAATCTATAAATTTCATTCACTTACGAAATCCATTTATACTTCATTTAGTACTTATAAAAACTCATTTTATAATTCCAATATTCTAATTTATAAATATTCATTTCATAAATCTTTTATATGAATCATTTATAATAATTTAAAAATCCCAATTTAAACCATTTTATAAATTAACCAACTACTTATTTCAAAAATCACATTTTGGTTATATTTCACAAAAATCATAATTTTTATACATAAAAATTTCAACGTTTATTTATTTAAAATGAATCAATTCCAAAATTAAATTTGATTATGAATTCTCAACTTAAAATTTTTAAAAATCCAATTTTATTTACTTTCGGCATCTAACGATACCAAAAATATATTCAGCTAAATTTTAGCCTTTAACGATTTCAATCACAACGATAATCTCGCAGATTATAACTAGACCAACGCACAACATTGAAACCAATTCAATCATTTGAGGAATCCAGTTAGATCCCTCCAACCTGTTTCCCTGCATCCAAGGATGTTAGCACAATGCCAATTCCACTTTGAGACGGAATATTGCGGTATATGGGATTTATAAAATACTATCCGCTATTATGCGGCGTAACAGGGTCTCATCCGCTATATAATGCAGGAAATCAACCCCAAGTACATATATAATACCAATTTCATACAAGTTGGAATTATCGCGGTATATGTTTTTAATAAATAACATCCGCTTAATATACGCCGTATAGGGTCTATTTCAATACAACAGATAATAACTATCATCCAATCACACAATCAAGCAATTTTAAATTTAACTATTTAAAATTTAAATCGAAACAATTCGATTGAGTGAGAAGTTCTCACCTTGAGTTTCCGATAACATTTGTAGCGTTTTATTTCGAATAAAATTAAACGTGCGTTTAATTTTACCCGAAATTTTCACTAACTCTAAATGACTCCAAACTAGCTCCATTGCGTAGTGCTTGACAAAACGAACCCATCGTAATTCGTTTCGTAATTTTTCGACCTCGTATGAAAGAGTTACAGCATTTTAAAGTTTGTACAAATTAAAACGTAAATCAATTAACATTTTCTTTTATTATTATCAACCTTCAATCACGGCCGTGCAAATTCAAGCCCTAGATTGTGGCCGCCGAACGCAACATCTTCTTCCTATACAACATCGCGTGAAACAACCCACCTCGCCGCCACTATCATTGAATTTCGCAACCAACTACGTCACGTTTGAAGTTGATCGGAGGCTATGGTTTTGAAGCTCACGTCGAATGCTACCCACGGCTAAAGTTTGGTGGAGCTCGGCCTCCCTACGCCTCGAGAAACGCGCCCGTTCGTGACGCCTATCGGCCACGACAACTCCCTCCACATCGCTCCATACTCGATCATCACTGTTCAGATTGAAGTTCGTGCCAAGCTCTACAACATTGTAGTTGATAGTTTCTCATATTGATTCACGGATTTGAAGAGAAAGGAGGAAGAAAATCGAAAAACATCGGCCATTGAATATGAAGCCGGCGGCCTGAAGCTCAAAACCCTAGCTAGGTTTCTTTTGTTTGCAAAAGTGAATTTGTGAAGGCCTTTTATAGAAAATTTCCAAATTACTATTCACTCGAAATTTTCTGAACTCCAATCTCACATGGTGACTGGCATTTCTAGGGTTTACCCCACGTTCCGGACACAATGGAATAGGTTTCGGAGGCTAATTCGGTCATCTGTGCGAGTTACAGCGATAAACGATCAAATTTAATTTAAATCGATTAAACTAATTTCTATGCGTTTTGGCTTGCCACGGACAAACCGTAAATCCGATTGACACGAAATTTGAAACCATACAATAATATTACATTACGGATCCGATGAAACTGGTTTCGTCGAAATCCGAGACTATTTGAAAAATAGCTATTTTAACTCGTCAATTAAATATTAAAATATTCAATTTTCACAAATTAACTTTTAATTCAATTTTAAAAGTTCACAAACATTATTTTAACTCCAATATGATTTAATATAACTTTATAAATCATTTTTAATCACATTAAACCCAATTTCCAATTATTTCTGTAATTTCAAATATTAAATTATCGATTTAATTATTCAATTAAATTCAGATATTCGAAAAATAAATTATTCGACTTATAAATTTTACTTGTTGATATTTAAAATCAATTAAATATTTGAATTTCAAATGACAGAAATTCTGGGTCGTTACACCCCCATCTTTCCAACAAGCAATGCAGAGTAAAGACTCCACAATGTGGCTTAAGCAATGAAAACCGAGATGGATTCCATGTATGAAAACAAAGTTTGGACTTTGTCGGACGTATTCGAAGGGATAAAACCCATAGGCTGCAAATGTATTTTTAAGGAAAAACTAAATCCAGATGGAGAAGTGGAGACTTATAAGGCAAGGCTAGTTGCGAAAGGGTTTCACCAAATTCAAGGCATTGATTATGACGAGACTTTTTCACCCATAGCCATGTTAAGTCCGTTTGGATTATGCTAGCCGTCGGTGCATTCTATGACTATGAAATATGGAAAAAGGATGAACCGATAGCTTTTTTAAATGGTGATTTGAAAGAAAGCGTTTATATGTCACAACACGAGGGTATTGTGGTCAGTGGGAGTGAGAGCAAGGCTTGCAAGTGATATAGTTATGGGTATGCCCTAGGGGCAATTATGTAATTTGTTACATATATCCAACTCGACAACTAATCTTGTTCAAATTAAAAGGTGTTTTTTCTATTATACAGTTGATATAATGTGTTATATTAATTTTAATTAAAAGTATATTTAATAGAAAATTCGTAAATGGTATGCTTTTATGATAGTAGTTACAAAATATTGAAACCATTAGTAATTTATCGTAATGAAAACAAATATACCATTTTAAATGTTCCTAGTCAAAATGTATCGAGACTGGATATCGATGTATCCGTTTAGAACAGAGTATAGAACACTCTCTAAATGTTAGATAATGTAGTACTCATGGATGTTAGGGGCACCTAGGGGTTAAGTACTGATAGTTATTGGATAACTATGGAACGACTCACTCGATAGTTTTCTGTTGGTTAATATAACTAAGATCAAATAGAAAATATCGATGTTATTGATTTACGCAGTTCTCTCGCTTGAGAATAATGTGGATCTTCAATATGAAGGCTCCGCTTTGATTATAATCAAATCATGGCATGACGTCCATCGATCTTTAGAAGTGAAGAACTATTTAAAAGAGGATTCATCCCCTCAGTTATATGGGGTAATATCATGGTCAACTCAACTCAAACTCAAAATCAAAGTCTCGGCCATAGCATTTTGGTTAATAATAATTGTTATTATTGAACCGATGATTTTGTGTTTAGATTATAGAGTTGAATGTGGTGTTATTGGAATTTTTACCAATACCAAATTCATAAGTCCAAAGTGATATAGTTTTGACGAGAAGAATTGGTATAAAAAAAGTCACAATCGGGTAACACTTAGTAAAGTGAAATTGAATTTTACTGAAAACAAGTATGCAATAAATGTAATGACCACCCCAGTGGGCCTGAATTTTCGCTAAACCAAAAGCCCAAGTACACCAAAGTACAGATTGTTGGTTTGGTATCCTACAAAAAAACGAAAGATGCATATAAGAGAACTAACGATTTAACTCACACCAAAATAGCAAAATATAATAAGTCATATAACCACTGACCAAGATCGACACTTCCAAAGTTAAGTGTCCTTGTCAGCACCGAACATGCGTAGCACCAGCACCTGTCCTTCAAGTTATCCTATAGGTTATAATAAGGAGGGGTCAGAACAACGTCTTGGTGGTTGGTAAATTATACACTTTGAACATAATACTAGTTTATGCCGATTGTCTTTTATCTCCTGTTATGCCTTTTATTATTTGATTAATTGTCTCGACTCCATGTCCACGTACGATCCATTCCCATCTACCCACTGTAGAATTATAACTACATATAATTTGTATATATAAATATATATCCCATGGTCCCCAAAATGGACCTACATACTATCCCACTAGAATATCTCAATCCACGCCCTATTGGGATCCATAGCCCTTGCTGTGTGATTACCTCATTACAGTATAACTCGAGGGACTCCCATAATTCCTAATGATGGCTTTTCATACACTTTTCCATACTCCATCTTGCTTTGGGGATTTACTACTTTGTATGCTTCTTATTATGAACTCGACTAAACAGACCACTCCAACCATTTTGAAGGAACTTCTTTTGGGTTAACTAGTTTTGCCCTAACAAACTAACTAGCAAACAATTATGGCATTGCATGACCTAACTTGATCTACCCTGGTAGGTGGCGAAGATCGGCCAAGTGTAACCCCGTCCTTCCCATTGACCGCTAAGGATCGATGATGTATCTCCCTGTGCAGCACTACCTTTAACTATTTGGTACCAAATGCATCAATCGTTGTTGCATATTGCCTGATCTCGCTCACCATTCCATTTAGATTGTCTTGTGAATCGAGGCCACAACCCCACTATTTGTTGTTGAAGCAGATTCCTCTATCCAATGACAATTTTTCAGATATTTTTCCATCCTCTATCTATTTAGGGGTATTCCTATATCTATATGCAAGCGTATTTCCTCCATGTGTCCAATGGTTGGACATGTCTTACATCAATATATTGTTACACAATTATTGGTAACCCCTTGCAGTGAGCAAACATCTATTATGCAACACTACTGACCTCGCATTCCAACGTACTTTAATAGATATTTGTCATACCACTTCTTTAATTAAATTTTAATTATAATAATTCACACCCGTCATAAACGCATATTCAAGGCTACTTATATATATATATATATATATAATATACATTCTTTCATACTTAATTATCTCGCCTCTATAATTTTACAGTTGACCCTAACTCTTCATTTCATTATGCATTTCACCTTTTTCTTTATTTTTAGTTCATTTACACTTTTCTCTTATCAAGTTCATAATATCATTGCCCATCCTTTTTATCCATTCTCTATTTCCCATTCTATTCCCATGTTATTCTTTTATATCTTCTTTCCTATCTTTCATACTTTCTTTTCATTTACTTCTAATATTTATTAGCATTTCACATCTTAACTTTTAGGATCGTTTTCTTCATTATTGTCTTGTCGTTTAACTTTTGGGGTTTACTACATTTTAATGCATTGGAACTACGTTTTCTATTATAAAAATGTTAATACCGTAGATTTCTATGTCTTATTCAAAAGGGGAGATTTTTGTGGTGTCTGTAATTATATGGAACTATCATTTTATTGCTTGAAATAGACGGTACAAAATATGGTAATCATCCCTATTTTATACATCTCTTTCTTTTTAGGTGCATTCCTTATCATTTAGAACATCACAATTTTATTTATTTGACTTTGATAATACATAG
Source organism: Allium cepa (assembly GCA_030765085.1). Taxonomy (NCBI): domain Eukaryota; kingdom Viridiplantae; phylum Streptophyta; class Magnoliopsida; order Asparagales; family Amaryllidaceae; genus Allium; species Allium cepa. The sequence goes on along the minus strand of CM060941.1, from coordinate 557,544,157 downwards.
AAATCTACCTGCAACATACCAAATTCCAATGAATTAAAGTATCTCTTAACCCTTAAAATAAAGTTTCTTTATTTTACATTCTTTCTCTATGTTTATATACCAATCTATTATTATTAAATTTATCACAAATTCATAATTCCATATTTCTCAATGATAAACTTAGGCTAGTCTTCCAATTCCATTAGATTGATTCCACAGTCATTGAATGTATATAATTTATTATCAAATTCACTATTTACATTAATTCATTACGCATATAAAATAAATTATCCAAAGCAAGATTTATATCTAATCATTACGCACTTGCAATTGAATATCCAAATAGATTATACATAGGCATAATTAGAATAGATCACAACGATATAAATCTAATCTTATTACAAAACATGTAATTTTCCCACTAATCTTTCTTTAGCTTTCTAATTCTCTAGATTTGGATTTGTTCCCTTTTTATTTGACTCTCTCTTACTTCAAATCAGATAATAAAATGGGTATACATCTATTAAAATTACAGATCTGGAGAAAGGATTGAATTGAATTTTGATTAAAGTTTAAGGTTCATGTTTTACCTTTGTTTCCACGTTCTGAATCAATCATATTCTTCACTTCTCTTATTTTCCATTTTCTTCTACTTATATATATATAATAGTAGTAGTGGTAATAATAATAACTTTACTATTTTTATAATTTGGAGAAGAAGAGAAAATGGTAGAGTTTCAGTGTACGGTAGATTTTCTAAATGAATTAGGGTTAGGTTAGCTGTTAATTTATAGAAATTAAAGATTTATTTGGAGTATTAGATCCACCCTAAGAAATCTTTAGTTTAATTTTGAATGTCCCTTAATTATGTTGCATGTAAGAAAAATATTTGAGTGCATCACCATCATCCATATGTTATTTAATAATCACGTTTTAACATCGACACAGATCGACCGCCCATGCCCTATGGTCGATCACTACTGATCGACCTAGGTGTATCTTAGGTTGACTTATGATTTGTTTCCTGCATTAATTTGACAGCATGTTGATTCGTTAATTTTCTTTCTTATTTAGCTGATTGCACTAATCTGTTTCCTACTTCTTTCCCCAAGATAATTTACTTGCATTATATATACATTTCGTGAGATTTGATTTCCACTGACATTAGGTAATCAATATATTTCCTTAATTACATATATAATTATTTTTTACTCTTAACTTCTAATGCTAATAACTTCTTCATTTGAATTCCAATTTGAAAACTTTATAAAAACTGACCAGAAAATGACCACGAACCCAATGGTATAAGTTTCGTAGCCAAATTTTAAAGTTTGCAAAAATTCTATTTTCAGCATTACCACTTATATATTAAATTCTTTTTAATTAATTATCGCACAAACACAGGGTGTTATAATAAATTTTTCCAAAATGTTGTACCACCTGCTCAATGACTTGTGAATGTTAACATATGAATAAGTCAATATTTATTGTTGATCAGATTCACACCCAATGAGTCAGACAGCCGAACCGATGAATTCTCTTTTGACCAAATGATTTAACTAGTTTATAACTATTATAAATTAATTAATATTTATGAAATATTAGTCATAAGTTTCGATTATCATTTGAGGAATAAATATTATTAAATATATTAATAATTGTTATAAATATATAAATCAATATACAATATCAATAAGCGATTAAATTAGATTTAATCAAATAATATTTTCTACAGGCTCAAATGAGATCTTGCCCATGATGATGGGTGAATATATTTGGATTAAATAGGGACTAAAAGGAGTGGCTCAAATAGGTTAAGATGGGGTTTTGGATGGCTCGGGTTGAGAGAAAGATGGTATGAGATGAGATCCACTATTCTCTCTCTTCCATCCACCATTTAAGCATCTCTAACCCTAATCAAATAGAACTTTTTATTACCATTCCTATCGTCTATTGGTGGCCGAAGTGAATTCCTAGGAGCTCCATTATACCAATCTCAAATCAATTCAAGATTAATTACTATCCGATAGTCAAAGGCCAACCATTAAAGGATTAGTAGTCTGCCGAATCAAAAAGCTTATAAGAGAAGAGAGTTCATCATTATAAGGTGTGCTACAAGACATTGGTTCTCAGATATATTATTCATTGTATTATAACATATAATTTTTGATTTATATTTCATTATGTATATAATATTATTGGTTAGGTGTGATACTTATATATATATTGTCGTTGTCACAATCTAGATTGGTTATATGCATGGATTATTTAAAAAATGTTATTTTTTATATATTTCAGATATGTGCAGTCGAATTTTGATACATAGTGTTATTATTCTATTACTATATATATATATATATATATATATATGCATATATCTTTTAATTATACATGTGGTTCACATTTAATTATATATCATTCTATGGTAATAATTGATCATATAATTTTATTTATATTACATTAGCAATAATTTTCGACATCTACGAAATATTTTTGTAATTATTTATTATTATTTAATATTTAAATCAATATACTATCTAAATAAATCATATAAAATAAAATATGCAACGATTCAGAATTTTACTGCCTTAATTTGCGAATATTTAATAAATTTCAAATATTAAAATAATTGGTTTAATAATTAAAATATAACTCTTGTAAATAATAACAAATGATGGTAAAATAGATTTGTAATGACACATGATTTTTGCCACTTTAAAATAGGATATTTAAATATATTTTATATAACCAATAAATGGATTTTTATTAGCAAAGAAACCAATTTTTATTATTTAATTATGATGATAAAATCATTTTCAATTTTTTTACCAATATGTATAGTTTAGAAAAAATTAGAAAGTGTGAGCAGAAATTATTTTTCGAACTTGAGTTTTTATTGGATAAAAGTTATCTAAAATATCATAGCACTATTGTGCATACATATATTCATATTACAAACTATTTTTTCATTAGAATATATAAATGTACACATATTTCACTTAAGAATATGTATATAAAAAATAAGTGAGAATTTTATATAAAAAGGAATATATTTTAACATATAAATATACTTAACATAAAGGACAATGGTACATGGCTTGAATAGTTACATGATGGAGGGGCTGTAGGATGTGGGCTGATCATGGGAAGGGGGTATGGGGGTGCATGCATGTGTATATTTTTAATTCAAGTCACTTTACATATTTTGGTTATTTTCCTAAGCTTATAAATACTTGTTTCCTTTTATATTTATCATTTTACAATCCACTTCTTCATTTCTAAAATTCCTAAGAGCTTGAGAAAATATATTCATGGCTTCTCTTTATATTTTCTAATTTGAGAAAACCATTTCATTTCTTCTTAAAACACTTCAAAATTCTTGCTAAAAACACTTCTACATATACTACAACACATCGCTTCCAAAATATAAGCGCCCATCTACCATAAAACTCCAAGGCCATACCCAAACTTCCCTAGGCCGAGCCCAATCTTGGTGCTTAGCCACTCATCGAGTCCGTTTTTGCAAGGCTCTAGGTTTTATTCGAGCTCTAGTTGAAGTTTGGTTTGAAGTTGTTAAGTTTTGGTGTGTAAAGTTCATGTTTTGAAACTCAGGTTACTAACTTTTAAAGATGCAAAATTTATGAGTTAAAATATTGCTTAAGTATGTGGTGATGTTATCCATTGTGTATGCATGCATATATGTTGATTTGGTGTTGGTTGCTTATGCCGAAGTTTGAGTAGGCGATAAAAATTATAACTTGAATATTGGAGAAAGTTAGTTAGTATTGTGAAGTAATACTTTGTTTATGATGGTGCTATAATGTTACGACGTAATATTATGTTTGAATGTTGTGCATGTCATTTTTGGTTCATGACATGAAGATAATGATTCGCTAACCAAAAACGATAAAGAAATCTCTTTTTTGTCGAAAGTTTGATTTTGTTTCAAAGTGAAAAGTTTTCAAGTTTAAAACTTTGGTTTTTGTTTCAACAGTTTATTTTTATGTTTTAAAGAAGAAAAGAGTTCAAAGTTGAAGTTGCAAAAGTTAGAAAATCAAATTTTCAAGTTTTGAAATTGAGGGTCCGTATAGCGATAGTCGCTATATGCGCAGTTCGGAAAATATAACTAATTTTCTGATCTAAACTTGTTTTTGTTGAATATGCGCTTTACGCTTATATAATTTTTGTTTGATGATAATAAACGTATATACATTCATTTAAATGTATTTGGTAATGTACTATTTTGTTTTTCACAGATTAAATAAGTATTTGTTGAATAAAATTAAATAACATAGAATTTGAATTCAAACGAATATTTTATTCAAACTAATATTTATTACAACTTTGAATAGTACAATTTCAAAATCCCACTATAACTATACAACTTTGATTACAATTACATTACATTTCATATTTACAGTTCACCTCACTACATATCACTCACACTCATATTTCTATCTTCAACTGCATTCTAGTTTGAATCCAGCATCTGAGAGATCTGCAAAAATATAAACTAACGCAGTAAAATTGAAAAAGAAATATTTTTGCAATATAAAATGAAACATGACTTTTGAAAATACGATTTGCCTCAGTTATTTGGGTTGTTCGTCATCGTTTAAATTTGAATTCATCACACACGAACGTGTGACATGCACAGTGTATCACTGTACATGCCACAAGGCCGTGCACGCCGATATATACACTTGATTAATTTATAGGGACAGGTGAGCACAGGTCAAACCCAAATGAAAAACCGGGTTCAACTCACGTGCAATAACATAAAAGTCACAACTCTCAGCACAAGGTCAAACCCGAGTTTTTAAAACTGGATTCAACTCAGTGGAACCACAATGCAAGCCGAGCATCAAGACACTAAGCAACTGGAAACAACACAAGTATGCAAGCACAGCCTCAAACATGAAACAAGGTGCACCAAACCAAGTTACAAAATGAAGACTGCAAGCTCAAGTGATAAAACATGTGTCCAGACAACAACACAATGAACAAGTGGAGCATCTGTGTCAAAGCGTAGCAAATGCCAACATGAAGTGTATGCAATTCGAAGTGAGATTACAGCAAAATGACAGTACAAACAGTGGCACATGGATACAAGATGGTCAGACCAAACAAAAACACAGTGGCAACATCAAAATACAGGCCAGAAGCTCAAGTACATCAGGTACACCAGTGTGCCAGAGAAAGAAAGGATGGAAGCAGTGATACAAGTATGCAACAACAAGAAAACCAGTTCAACGAGTATGACACAACAACAAGGCAACAGTGACTCAGATGTACAACAAGTCCAAATACAACAATATGCAGAAGCAAGATCAACACAGTGGTGATGCAGTGCAACATCTACGACAACAAGTAAGTGCCATGCTACAGATAATAAAATAAAAATCAAAATGCATATATTGATGAGTGCAGACGTACACATACATGATTGTATGTATACAAATGGTCAGACACTTCAATGATCAAACAGGGGACGAATAACCAAGTGCATCACTGACCCAACAACAAAGACAACAGCCAGTCTAATGAACAAAGACCACAAGTACAATGCAACAATGTGCACAGATCAGATACAAACCAAGATACCAGAGAACAAGATTGCCACCAACACAATATGAATGAACTCGCAGCAGACACACATAAATGAGAAGATCACAAAAACTTGTCACTAACACAAATGAAAACCAAATGCACAATGTCACAGCAAACTGGCACCAGCTAGAAGATCAACTCGAAGCAATTGACCACAAACAACAATTGAGCTCGAAGAAGTGATAGTAAACAAGTCGAAGAATAACAATGCAGACGCAAATAATCAACGCAGTATAAAAATGAAAAAGTGCGTATCTTTGAAATGGCCAGAGACGAAATGAATTAAAGCCTAGACCAAAGCCAGCAGTAAAAAATTTCACGAAATCAACATAGTCAAAGTAAATCAACGCAGTGATAAAAATTTCAAGTGAGTATGAAGTATTGACGAAGTCAAAAATCAACACCGTGATGAGCACGGTAATTCAAAGCCACAATTCAAAGCCGTGGGTATCAAGCATCGAATATACGATTGTGAACAAGTCAGTGTAATCTCAAGCATCAATACCAGATCGAACGGCCAATGACGAATTCAAATATATTTAGACGAACGTAATTCAAGGAATTCGAACGCATATAAAAGCCCAATCATCATCGGAAATTTAATCATCGAATTCAAGCAAGCATAAAATCAGTAAAAGCAAAAGCATATAATTACATACCGAGTAAGGAAGGAATTCGATCAACGAAGCAGCCGCGGTGAGCAACGAGATAAGATCAATCAAAGTTACTCGCGCATTATCCACGTGATTGATCAAACAATCGGCAGCATCACAAACCCTAATTTGGATCAAGGACGCAAGCCCTAATTCAAGCGCAAAGAGGAACGAAAGGGAGGCCGTGTTTTTTTTTACAGAAGAAAACAAAAAGGAACGGGCTAAAATAAAGAATAGGGTCGGCCGTGTTTTAAAAGGGTTTTATTATATTTTAAATAAGGGTTTAAGTGTTTGTCTAGGGTTATTGTCTTTTAATTGTTGTTTTTTACCTTTTCGAATCAAAGAATTTTAAATCACCACCTAGGGTTTAGGTACTGTCAGATTGTCTAGTTAGAATTAGTTCAGTGAGCAGGGTGTGCGAGTTTGCAAAGCTCTATAGGCGGGAGCAGAGTTTGCGAGTAAGCAAAGCCTAATAGGCGGGAGCAGAGTTTGCGAGTAAACGAAACTCTATAGGAGGGAGCAGGGTGTGCGAGTCTAGTAGAGTGTTTGTGAGCGGGAGCAAATGTTTGCGAGTCTAGTAGAGTGTTTGTGAGCGGGAGCAAATGTTTGCGAGTCTAGTAGAGTGTTTGTAAGCGTGATACTGTTTAATTCTAATAGAAATCTGGGAATGCAGCAGTAGGCAGGGGTTGCCGAAGCTGGAAAATTTTTGTGTGTGATTTACTTTTCAGCATATTTATTTTTGCAGTTTGTTTCTGTGTTTATATCGAGAAAATTTGCTATAACCCTATTCACCCCCCCTCTAGGGTTAATCTAGATCCTACAAGTGGTATCAGAGCCCGGTTTTTTTTTGTTTTTAACTCTAGAGTCATGAGTCTACCAAATAATGCTTTTTCTGAGGGGCAATCTATTACTAGGCCACCCATGTTTAACGGGAACGATTATGCTTATTGGAAAGTTAGGATGGGTATCTATCTTAGTTCTGTTGATTATGATGTTTGGGATATTATTGAAACTGGCTATAAACCTCCCACTATAATCGTTGGTGATACTGAGATTCCTAAACCTAAGGATAGGTGGGATGCTAACGATAAGAGATTGAAAACGACAAATGCTAAAGCCATGAATGCTTTGATATGTGCTCTTGATAAAAATGAATTTAATAGAATTTCTCATTGTACAACAGCACAGGAAATTTGGCACACTTTGGAGGTGACACACGAAGGAACTTCTCAAGTCAAGGAGTCTCGTCTAGCCCTATTCAACAATGAATACGAAAACTTTGTGATGGACAAAGGCGAGAGCATAAATGATATGTTTGGACGCTTTTCAACCTTGGTATACAACGCTAGAGCGCTTGGGAAGGTATTCACTGAAGTAGAGCTTGTAAGAAAGATACTACGAGTCTTACCGATGAACTTTGAGGCAAAAGTCACAGCAATACAAGAATCGAAAGATCTGAGTAAGCTAAGCGTGGAGGAGTTGATTGGTAACTTGATGACATATGAGCTTGAGCTAAAAGCAAAGGAAGAACGCAACAACTCCAAACCAAAGAAGAAGACGATTGCCTTAAAGAGCAAAGAAGAGAGCGATGAAGATGAAGAAGATCCAATTGAAGAGCTTGCAATGGCTGTCAATAATCTTAGAAGATGGTCTAGATTCAAGCCACGCAAGAAGAAAACAAGTCGTAATAGGCCAAAAGATTCTGAAAATTCCGATAATGAACTGACGTGTTATAACTGCAACAAGCCTGGCCACATCAAACCAAAATGCCCACTTCTCAAAAACAACAAAGGAAAGAAAAAGAAGAAGAAGGCCTTTGCAGCAACTTGGGATGATGAAGAAGGAGAGGAAGTTTCGGATAGCAGCTCAAAGGAGGATAACTTGTGTTGTATGACAAAATCAGAATCAGAAGCAACCTCCGAGGAATCTAGTGAGGCAGGTGAGTATTCCTATAGAGATCTTGTTTTTATGTGTCTTGATCTTACTAAGGTAGTGGATACTCTTGAATCTAAAATTGAAAAACTGAAATCTGATAGGAGAGAATTTGCTCGTGAAAATTTTAGGTTAAAAACTGAACTTGAAAATATTCAAAACCTAGAATGTAAAAAATGTAAGATTTTAGATTCAGAATTATCAAAACTTAGGAATAACTTTGAGAATCTTGAAAAAGAAAACTTGAATCTTAAGGAAACCATCGACACTAGGAAAAAGGATTTTATAAATCGATGCACCTCACTTGTCACTGAAAACACAACATTAAAAACCAAAGTTCAAAATCTTGAGAAATCCCTGAATAACTTTTCAAAAGGAGAAAAATCTTTCAAAATGCTTTTGGGAAATCAAATTTTTGCTAACAATAGAAAAGGACTAGGTTTTGGGAAATCACAAGATGATGATAATGCAAAAGGTAAAAGTGTCTTTGCTCGATCTGAAATAATTGGACATCATGTTGAAAATTATAGTCATAGGAACAAGAACACAAAATTTAATCAAGTCAATTCAATGTGCAAAATTTATAGAAAATTTGGACACAATCAAAATAATTGTTGGTATAGACCCAAACACGTGAAAACTATACCAATTTGGGTTCCAAAAGGCACAAATATAAAATCCCTGAAAGTCAAACAAATTTGGGTGCCAAAAGGAACATATATAAATAGTTTTGGGTCTCCACAAACATATTTTTCATGTTCTGCCACTAACAACCATGGACCTATAAAAACAAACAGGTCACAAAAATCTTTCATCGTGTAGGTGTGGCGGCAGGCTAAGGAACACAACAACAGTGTTCTCTGGATTTTGGCTGTTCCAGAAACACAACGGGCGACAAAGCAAAGTTCCTTAGCCTAGTACAAAGGTGACAGAATCACAATGGGCAATCACGAAAAATTATCGTAAAGGAAAAACAGGTGAAGGTATACTTATCTGATCGATATATTAATTGCGATAATCTGCACCATATTCTGAATTAAATCAGCCAATAATGTGATGATGAAATGAACGATGTCTTTAATTCTGACTTATTCTTAATTGATATGATTTTTCTTTTGACTTGTTCTTATTTATGACCTTGATTTGTGCTTAAATCATGACCAATCAGATTTTTAACTTTGAACTAATCCATATAAATTTGTTCGGTCAAATGATGGTATTTTATTGATCTTTGATTACTCATGCTACACGTAGATATATTTTGACATTTTGGTCACTGCTTGTAAATTTGCACGATTTCAAATTTCATGTGAAAGCTGTTAAAAAGGTTTTTGAGAAATTGTTGAAATTTCAAGAAATTGTTTTTGAAATAATAATGATGTTGATTGACTGTTGATTACTCATGAATATAACTGTTTATCCTACGGTTTCTGAAACTGACACTATGATATTTGTTTGATTGTTAACACGGTCTCAATTCAAATCCAAGGGAATTTCTTTTAAAAATTGTTGAAAACAATTATGAGATAATTTGTTGAAATTTCACAATCTGGTCTTTGACATTCAACGAGTGAATATTGAGTGAAATTTAAATTCAGATGCAGATTACACTGGTAATATAGTTGATAGAAAAATTACTAGTGGAACGTGATTAATTTTCTGAAACATTCATTTGCTGCATCATTTTTCAAAGAAAATATCTGCATATTTTTCACTTGAAATAATTTTTCAAATAGCAGAATTTTTTTTTATAACCCCTTCGAGAAAATCATTTTTGACCATATTTTCAGATTAGTCATTTTTATTTGATTTTAAATGACAAATTTTGACTAATCTAACTCCCTAATGATTATCGAAAAGATCAATAGTGATTGAAAAAGTGATGAGTGTCGATATTTGTCATACATTACTCAAGACAATATATTTAGAAAAATTTCTTTACAATTTCATAACAAGAGTTATAAAAACTTTTTTGTTGGGTAAAAGTTCCATGATCATTTCTATTTCTACCATCTTTCTATCGACCATCACTCATCAAAATCATATATAGCATGTAAATTTGTGGTAGTTTACAAAGGAAATTATTCGTTCTTCAATTTATTATTATAAAGGAAATTATTTGTGCTTCAATTTATTATATTCTTCAATAAAAATAAATATCCAAAGTATTCACTCTCATTTAAAAGTCCTCACGGTTATGCATGGGTGAATTACTTGGATTTTTGATTATGTGCTTCCATGCTCATTTAAAAGTCCTTACGGTTATGCATGTATGGAACGCATATCAAAATTAATTGATTAAATAGACAAGTTGATTCTAATCCCATTTAAAAGTCCTCACGGTCATGCGTGGTTAGAAGATACTTGATTTCATTTTTAAATAAAAATTAAATTGGAATACTACTAATCTCATTTAAAAGTCCTAACGGTTATGCATGGTTAGTAGATATTCAAATTTCCCGAAATAAATATACCACAAATAGACAGAACTGTATGATTTTTTGATGATTTTATCTCCATCACTTCTGAATGTGGAATATGCGTTTGATAAGGATAATTATGATTTTTGTTTGAGTTTTATTGAAATTTGATATTTATATTCAATTGAGTTAAATGTTTGATTCATGTTTGTCACTTCATCCCTATTTTTATAACACCGTAATTCTTTTGCTGATAACAAAAGGGGGAGAGAAAAGTTAAGATTTTGTCAAATAGAATCAAGAAAAGGTCAAATAATTTTCCATTTGCATATAGGCTCATTTACATATTTTTATTTGTATGCATATATGTAGGGGGAGTATTGTGTAGAAGGGAGCATTTAAATAGAGGGAGCAAATTGAACGATCAAATACATTTAATACATTCAAAATCTTAAATATATGTTTGTTATCATCAAAAGGGGGAGATTGTTGAATATGCGCTTTGCACTTATATGATTTTTGTTTGATGATAATAAACATATATACATTCATTTAAATGTATTTGGTAATGTACTATTTTGTTTTTCACAGATTAAATAAATATTTGTTGAATAAAATTAAATAACACAGAATTTGAATTCAAACGAATATTTTATTCAAACTAATATTTATTACAACTTTGAATAGTACAATTTCAAACTCCCACTATAACTATACAACTTTGATTACAATTACATTACATTTCATATTTACAGTTCACCTCACTACATATCACTCACACTCATATTTCTATCTTCAACTGCATTCTAGTTTGAATCCAGCATCTGAGAGATCTGCAAAAATATAAACTAACGCAGTAAAATTGAAAAAGAAATATTTTTGCAATATAAAATGAAACATGACTTTTGAAAATATGATTTGCCTCAGTTAATTAGGTTGTTCGTCATCGTTTAAATTTGAATTCATCACACACGAACGTGTGACATGCACAGTGTATCACTGTACATGCCACAAGGCCGTGCACGCCGATATATACACTTGATTAATTTACAGGGACAGGTGAGCACAGGTCAAACCCAAATGAAAAACCGGGTTCAACTCACGTGCAATAACATAAAAGTCACAACTCTGAGCACAAGGTCAAACCCGAGTTTTTAAAACTGGATTCAACTCAGTGGAACCACAATGCAAGCCGAGCATCAACACACTAAGCAACTGGAAACAACACAAGTATGCAAGCACGGCCTCAAACATGAAACAAGGTACACCAGACCAAGTTACAAAATGAAGACTGCAAGCTCAAGTGATAAAACATGTGTCCAGACAACAACACAATGAACAAGTGGAGCATCTGTGCCAAAGCGTAGCAAATGCCAACATGAAGTGTATGCAATTCGAAGTGAGATTACAGCAAAATGACAGTACAAACAGTGGCACATGGATACAAGATGGTCAGACCAAACAAAAACACAGTGGCAACATCAAAATACAGGCCAGAAGCTCAAGTACATCAGGTACACCAGTGTGCCAGAGAAAGAAAGGATGGAAGCAGTGATACAAGTATGCAACAACAAGAAAACCAGTTCAACGAGTATGACACAGCAACAAGGCAACAGTGACTCAGATGTACAACAAGTCCAAATACAACAATATGCAGAAGCAAGATCAACACAGTGGTGATGCAATGCAACATCTACGACAGCAAGTAAGTGCCATGCTACAGATAATAAAAAAATAATCAAAATGCATATATTGATGAGTGTAGACGTACACATACATGAATGTATGCATACAAATGGTCAGACACTTCAATGATCAAACAGGGGACGAATAACCAAGTGCATCACTGACCCAACAACAAAGACAACAGCCAGTCCAATGAACAAAGACCACAGGTACAATGCAACAATGTGCACAGATCAGATACAAACCAAGATACTAGAGAACAAGATTGCCACCAACACAATATGAATGAACTCGCAGCAGACACACATAAATGAGAAGATCACAAAAACTTGTCACTAACACAAATGAAAACCAAATGCACAATGTCACAACAAACTGGCACCAACTAGAAGATCAACTCGAAGCAATTGACCACAAACAACAATTGAGCTCGAAGAAGTGACAGTGAACAAGTCGAAGAATAACAATGTAGACGCAAATAATCAACGCAGTATAAAAATGAAAAAGTGCGTATCTTTGAAATGGCCAGAGACGAAATGAATTACAGCCAAGACCAAAGCCAGCAGTAAAAAATTTCACGAAATCAACATAGTCAAAGCAAATCAACGCAGTGATAAAAATTTCAAGTGAGTATGAAGTATTGACGAAGTCAAAAATCAACACCGTGATGAGCACGGCAATTCAAAGCCACAATTCAAAGCCGTGGGTATCAAGCATCGAATATACGATTGTGAACAAGTCAGTGAAATCTCAAGCATCAATACCAGATCGAACGGCCAATGACGAATTCAAATATATTTAGACGAACGTAATTCAAGGAATTCGAACGCATATAAAAGCCCAATCATCATCGGCAATTTAATCATCGAATTCAAGCAAGTATAAAATCAGTAAAAGCAAAAGCATATAATTACATACCGAGCAAGGAAGGAATTCGATCAACGAAGCAGCCGCGGTGAGCAACGAGATAAGATCAATCAAAGTTACTCGCGCATTATCCACGTGATTAATCAAACAATCGGTAGCATCACAAACCCTAATTTCGATCAAGGACGCAAGCCCTAATTCAAGCGCAAAGAGGAACGAAAGGGAGGCCGTGTTTTTTTTACAGATGAAAACAAAAAGGAACGGGCTAAAATAAAGAATAGGGCCGGCCGTGTTTTAAAAGGGTTTTATTATATTTTAAATAAGGGTTTAAGTGTTTGTTTAGGGTTATTGTCTTTTAATTGTTGTTTTTTACCTTTTCGAATCAAAGAATTTGTAAATCACCACCTAGGGTTTAGGTAGTGTCAGATTGTCTAGTTAGAATTAGTTCAGTGAGCAGGGTGTGCGAGTTTGCAAAGATCTATAGGCGGGAGCAGAGTTTGGGAGTAAGCAAAGCCTAATAGGCGGGAGCAGAGTTTGCGAGTAAACGAAACTCTATAGGCAGGAGCAGGGTGTGCGAGTCTAGTAGAGTGTTTGTGAGCGGGAGCAAGTGTTTGCGAGTCTAGTAGAGTGTTTGTGCACGGGAGCAAATGTTTGCGAGTCTAGTAGAGTGTTTGTAAGCGTGATACTGTTTAATTCTAATAGAAATCTGGGAATGCAGCAGTAGGCAGGGGTTGCCGAAGCTGGGTAAATTTTGTGTGTGATTTACTTTTCAGCATATTTATTTCTGCAGTTTGTTTCTGTGTTTATATCGAGAAAATTTGCTATAACCCTATTCACCCCCCTCTAGGGTTAATCTAGATCCTATAGTTTTAACTTAAAACATTTTTAGAAAATGTTTTCTAACCTTAGTATAGTGATTAGAGAACAATTATTTGTTTTTTTAATGATTAATTAATTAATAAAGGTAATTAGTACTTAATCATCTATTAATAATGGTTTTAAAACTTAAATGTTAATCAATTAAGTTATTCATGATTTGTTACCTAATTAAAGTTAATTATTATTTAATTAAGGATTAATTAATTTTTATTTAATTATTTATTTAAGATAATTATTAATTGATTATTATTTTGAATGGGATTTTATTTAATTAATCTTTGATTAAAGTAAATTATGTTTTAATAAGGTTTAATTAAAGTTTAATTACTTTTAATCAGAATTTAATTGCAGTTAACAAGAATTTGATTCAAACTAACAGGGGTTTTAATTTATTTTAAAATCTCTTTAAGTTTAATTAATCGGTTTTGTTTTAAAGTGTACTCTATTTAAATTTGTTTTAAATCAAGGGATTTCTATGTCGCTTACGTAAGTATCCCTATATGAGTAGGGAAAACTAAATGACATCTATTAGCATAAAAAAAACACCATTTTGCTATTACAATGAACCTATACATTTACTTAAGTTAATTGATTGTTATGTGTTGATTCCTTATATACCTATTGTTATGTGATGCCATGTTAAGCCGGATAAGTAAAACCAAATTAAAAGCACCATTGTGACCATTAATCACCCGTTTGATTTTGTAAGGCTAAATATTTCTTTTTTTTTTGAAATGGTTTTAAAGTTAGTGCATTTGCACAAGATATTTAAAGAATGATTTGATAAATGGTTTTATTAAAGATATTCTCAACTAATGGGAATGATTTCCATGTTATAAAAAGAAGCGTTTATAAAGAGTTTTATAAATGAATTTGGCAATTTATAAGGTGTTTTGGATAAACGGATTTGAGTTTTTAAGCAAAGAATTTTTCATAAATAAGGGAGACTTATAAAATGAATTTTATTATTAAAGGAATCTAATTTTACTTAATGTTATTTAGGAAGTTAAATAGGAAAGGTTTATAAAGAAGTTTATAAATGATTTTGGGGTATTTATAAAAGAAGTTTTAGAAAATGATTTGGATATTCATAAAGGGAGTTTATGAAAAGGTTTGGATATTTATAAAAAATTTATATAAAAATTTTGGATATTTATAAAGGCATTTATATAAATTGTTTTGAATATTTATAAAAGAGTTTTATAAATAAATTTGGAAGTTTTGGAAAGTATTTTGAAATGCTTTTGATTTCAAAAACAAAAAGAGATTTCATAAATGAAATTGATTTGTTTAAAAGGATTTATCGAAAGAAATTTAAAAAGAACTTGAGATTTGAGTTTTTCTAAACTGACCTTTTCAAAATGGCGGTACGGAACATCCATTCAACACTTAACACCGAGAAAATAGTGTTTAGGGTTATCCTTACCTCCAGTTTAAACAACATTTGTTTAATCCTTTTTAACATGAATTGAAAGCAAGAAGTTATTCATAAATTTTTTGCGAATATACTTTTGTCAAAGAGATAAGTATATGAATGTTTTAGGCAAACATTTTGAAAAGAGATTTTTTAAATAAAGATTTGTTTTGAGGCATAGTGGTTGTTATGGATAAATAAACCTCAAATGGAATTTGTGATTCTTTGTTTATTTGATAGTTAAATAATTGACCATCAAATCTTAACCTATTTTAACTCAGGAGATATGTCAGGTATATTCGAGTTTCCTTGTAAGGGCTCGATTGCTTAGTGCATACTTCCAAAGAACCGGAATTGTGTTAGCCAGAAGTCATCGCTTAGTTTTGTAGACACTGGTCCCTGGATTTATCCGAACCACTCCAAACTAATAACAAACGATGTTAAATCATATTGAAGTGTGTTGTGGAGTTATACTATTCTTCCTGTGGATGATTCCAAAATGGAAGATAGTAATGTGGAATGTTTGTTCGATCCTGGGACAACTTGCATGGATGAATGTTGGCACTGTATCTCTGCCTAGAGGGCAGTGTTACCATTCCAAGATGTTTTGCTAGTATGAAAGAAGGTAAAGCGTAGCCTCAAGCCTCACAACTGGGAAAAATAGCAAAAATAGGGTACGCAGCTGAGCTATGTGGTTAGCTACCATTAAGAACCACCATCCAATTCTAGATTGTCCATATTCGAGTTGTTTTATATGCAAACACCGTGGTAGTATAAGGCTTTGGTGTCAAAAAGGGATGAGGCAATCCAGTTCACCATGTTAAAGGGGCAGGCGCTTCTGTGTAGCAAGGGTACAAGAAGTTCTTGTCAGACTTCAGTGCATTTTCTAAGGATGTTCCATCGGATGGTAGTCCCTTACCTTGCTATAGTATGGAATCCATTTCCCAATAAGGTACCATTAATGTAACAGTTTCAACTATGTTTGTGATAATATCATTGGATTTCTATGTAAAGTGTTTTAGTTATCGTAAGGCAAAAACCCGTCCTGTTTATGTTCGACGTGGTCTTACGAGATGCCTTTAATTTAAAGGTTTTTATAAAGTTAAAGACTTATGCTTTGCTCACACCAGACCCATGTCCGACCCGGAGTTTATTTCCTTTTTTCCTAAACTCTTAGGTACTCAAATTAAATGGGCAGCCAAGTAGTTTAGGTTTTTCTACAGATTCATTTTAGAAGAGCTTGGAGCAGCTGGCTTCATCGATAACTAGTTATTACTTTGGCTTCCACTTTATTATATGATGTTGTATTAGTTAGGTAGGGACAAACTGTTATAACCGTCTTAGGGTAGATTTGTAATAGTATGACTTTGATGTAACAATTTTGAAATGACTTTCTAATATATTTTGTTGAGTAATATATATTGTTCCGTTGCATTATGAGATTCTACGCTGTTTAGTTTTCTTGTGAAGACCCGCAAATCCGTACTCCTTGAATATACACTAATCTCCATAGATTAACTCAAGATGAACAGAAATATGAATGCTCAATGTTTAAGAAAAAGAAAAAGGGAGAAGAAGAGAGAGAAAGATAGAAAATAGAGAGAAAAGAAAATAGAACGGAACAGAACAGAAAACAACAGAACAACATCAGAATCTCACAATCGCAGCGGAACAACATATAATAGATAAATGAATAATCTTTAAACAAAGAACTATATTAGTTATTACATCACATCACATTACATTACATTACATCAGAGTGTACAACAACAAACAATGCAGCGGAAAAAGAAATACTATATACTAGTATTACGCCATGCCATCCAGCTTGCTTCCAGCAACTCCTGAATTCCATAATATCCTGATAAACCTTAACTCTTGACTGCCCATGTGAAAATTGGTGGGCACCCAGAGTTTAGGAAGGAAAACAATAAACTCCGAGTCAGTCATGTGACTGGTGTGAGAACTCAAAACAGCTTATTTATCTTTAAAATCAAAATAGAGGAATATTTTTAAAGTCAATTCGCAATGCTTTTAAAAATGAGACTACCATAAGGCCTCCCGCACACACACACAATGCAAATGCAGAATCGGAGGAGATTTCTCCTTATGATAGTCAAAGATGCTTGATACGCATTTAAAAGAACATTTGATTATTATTACTAGTGCATAGTGTAAGAAAAATTCATTTCGAAAATAAAGATATAAATCTTAGCCAACATACGACCATTATCGTATGCCTACTATAGCTAACTATGTTCAATAGCAGGTTACCGCCACATTCCATAGCAGGTTATACAACTAAAACCGTACAAGTCTCGTATTGTTTCTTTGGATTTCCAACGAATGGTCAGGCCAAGGAACTTCCCATTGCCACATGAGAACGCCTCTGGAAGGACGTCCCCGAGAACCAAACCGGATCTCTGCCAACACAAGGCCGGGTTACCCCTAACTGGGTAACTACTGACACGAGTATGCCATCCCCCGGTCCTTTGGGACCTTTAACCGAGCGCTCGTCATCAACATCACACAATCATAAATAAAGTGTTTCAACATGAGTAAGTATCTGGGCTCCATACCATGATACCACCCTTTTTCAGAAGGAAATGTACATACCCTAAAGGGAGCTACCCCTCATAACCTTGCCGCATCTTTCCTGTTTTGACCATTCCAGGGTGTGAGGCTCGACGAAGTCTCGTCCACAAAAACACACTTTATACAAAAGCCGTGCTTTTGGGTCAACAAATGATCATATAAATGATCACAAAGATAAACGATCAAACAAATGATCTTATCACAAATGATTAACACAATGATCATTTCACAGCAACACTCAGCATGTCACATTACCAAATTGGGAATATATCGCTGATAACCTTCAACTACATAACCTCTGAGCTCGTACGTCTCAGAGAAGGGTGTTAAGCTAAGAGAATAAATTCTCCGCCACCAACAGAAATATATTTGAAAGAAATCTGCTTTATATCTCAATTTGTAACGTCAGACATACAATCCATACAAGTCTGTTCCGGGCTCGAACAGAACCGAAGGCACTTACAAAGAAGTCCTTGCAATCCGGATATCCACAATCCTGATCGGATTCCCCATCACATATGGAGAACTCTATACCGGAGCAACTCGGTGCAGAGTCAATCGACAGGTCATCCTATCGCTCTCGCAAATACCCGGTCTTCAACACCGGTCATCAATGCTATCCATTACGTCGTATCACTATTCAGAATGGGTAATCCGAATAACGAGCGCAATAATTTAAAAATAAGTGTAGCATTCAAATTCAGCAAATCACAACAAATACCTTTCAAAGGTAAATATTGATAGTCGGTTATTGAACTATCAATGGATATGCACAACATCACCAGATTCCAAATAATTTTCCGAATTATTTATTTCTCAAAAATATCTTTACTAGATATATAGTTTTCACACTTCAAAAATAAATCAATATTTATCTTTAAAAGAATTCCACTTCCTTTTATAAATTCCATAGTGAATTTATATTCCAAAATATCTATGAATATACGATTTCAATTATTCATTTCAATTTATCTTCAAAAAGATAAATTCTCAAAATATTCACTTTATATTGGAAAACATTTCCATACTTACTTATTAAGTAATTCTCAAATTTTATTTATTTTCTACACTTGGAAAATATTCAATATACTTAAATCGAAATTAAGCATATATTTCATTCTTTAAGGAAATCATTCACTTAAACATATTTATTTGGGCCAAAACGAATGTTGCGTAAAACATCGTTACGACAACCCAAAATCACTAGTATAGGGATTCGAAATTAAAATAGATATATAAATCCCAATACTAAATAACATTTCCTTTCGGAAATCATTTACTATAACAACAGTGTTATAGTCTACCATTTCCTTCTATTTCTCGAAAACGTCTATTTCAACAATGAATGTTGAAATCTATGGTTTCGAATCTCAACACATTTAAAAACATCGTTAGATCGTTTTAATTCTATTTAAAACACCTAATCCAAAACATTTTCTTTAACATATTATTCACTATTCAAAAACGTGAATATACTACGTTAACCAATTTCATCATTTCTATTCATTCTATTTTAAAGGATTATTCACTGTCTAAACGTGAATATAACTCCATAAATAAGTTATAACAATTTACTTATCAAAATAAGTCATTGCGAATTTATAAAACAACGTTTATAAATTCCTTTTCTATTTATTTTATAACTACTTCCTTTTATAAACCTCCTTTATTAACCTATTCACTTTATAAATCAATTTATAAACCAAAAGTCTATAATTAAAAATCGTTCTTTGAAACTTCCCAAATTATAAATCTTATAACTTATAAGATTCATTTATTTACCCATATTTATTCTTCAAATAACTTTACAAATTTTATAAACCTACTGCTTATAAAATTCCATTTATAACTTCACCGTTTATAATTCTATAAATTTCATTCATTTTTGAAGTTCATTCACAATTCATTCTAACACTTATAAAACTCGTTTTATAATTCCAATACTTTAATTTATAAATATCAATTTATAAATTTCTTATATAATTTCATCATTTCTGATTTATAAAATAATCAAATTTCATAATCCTATTTTTAATATTTTTATACCAATTTAAACTATTTATAAAACCATTAACCCATATTTTCAAAAATCAACTTTTAACTATATTTATCAAAAATCATAATTTTTATAACATAAAAATTATAACGTTAATTTATTTAAGATGAATCAATTCCAAAAAATATTTTAGAAACGTATACTTTCAAAAATCACTTTAGAAATCCCTTAAAATTCCAAAACTTGGTACAATGATGCTACACACCAAATAGTCAATCACGACAACAACGATATCATATATCGATATGATAATCCATAAAATATCAAAATATCTGAAATCAAATAAATACTGTTAAGGAATCCAGTTG
Source organism: Allium cepa (assembly GCA_030765085.1). NCBI lineage: Eukaryota > Viridiplantae > Streptophyta > Magnoliopsida > Asparagales > Amaryllidaceae > Allium > Allium cepa. The sequence goes on along the minus strand of CM060941.1, from coordinate 557,523,758 downwards.
GATCCCTCCAACCTGTTTTCCTGCATCCACAAACATTAGCACAATACCAATTCCGTTCCAGTACGAAATTATCACGGTATATGGGATTTAAAATATTATCCGCTTAATAGACGGCGCAATAGGGTTTCATCCGCTATACAGATGCGGGAAATCAACAACTGCAATATATACATATGCCAATATATATATATTGCTATTATATATAATACCAATTTCACTGTTTATGAAATATTCGCGGTATATGTTTTTAATAAATAACATCCGCTTACTAACGGCGCATAATGCCTATTTTAACAATCAATAGATAACAATCATCATTCAAACATGCATTCAAATATTTTAAATCTAGCTATTTAAAATAAAAATCGAAATCGATTCGATTGAGTGAGAAGTTCTCACCTTGATTTCAATTTCGTTTTAGCGATTTATTTCGAATAAAATTAAACGGACGTTTAATTTTACCCGAAATTCTCGCTAACTCCAAACGACTCCAATCCAATTTCATCGCATAGTGCTCGTCCATACGATTCCAACGCTTCCTGTTTCGCGCGTTTTCGACCTCGTATGAAAAAGATATGCAATTTCGAAGTTACACGAATTTTTTATATAATAATTACAACAATTTCTTTTTAATTTATATTACAACCTAGATCATAGCCGTAGATCTCATTCACGCGTAACATTCTACAGGTAATTACCGTGCGCATGAACCCATACAAGCCAAACTAGGGTTAACGCCTGCGACCACCACGAGCCACCTGGAAACGATCGGAAAGTGCCAAAACGAAGCTCCAAACCTCCTCTACCTTCGCCCTTTGACCGGTCAAACTCGGCCCTCTCTACCTCCTCGAGTTGCATGCGCAACTATCCCCCTTGAGCCCACTTTGCCGCTGATTCGTGAAGCTATTCGCGATCTTGACCGTTGATATGATAGATCTTGACGTCCTCTACGAGTTTGTGTTGAAACATTTGTGTAATTCCTTACGGATTTGAAGAAAATTGGAGAGGAAGAAGTGAAATTCGCAGCCATTAATGATAGGGCCGGCGGCTGGAGCAAATAGGCTAGGGTTTTATTTATTTATTTTTTATTTGTGAGAGAGGGGGCTATTTATAGGGAATTGAACGACACTATTCATTCCGGAATTTCCAAACTCCGATTTACGCACGGTGACCAGCGTTTTTAGGGTTTACCCCGCGTTCCGGACACAATGGAACTGGTTTTGAAAGCTAATTCAGTCATCTGTGCGAGATATGGCAATAAAAGTTCGATTTGAAATTAAACCGATTAAACGATTTTCTAGGCGTTTTAGCTTGCACCGGACAAACGGTAAATCCAATTGACACGAAATTTGAAACCATACAATAATATCACATTACGGATCTGATGAAACTGGTTTCGTCGAAATCCGAGACTGTTTGAAAAATGGCTATTTTAACTCGCCAAATTATTATTAAAAACAATTTCGATGCGTTTCGAGCTGCTACGATCAAATGATAACTTCGATTGCTACGAAAATTGAAATCCAATGATAACTAACTATTACGGATCCAATGGAAATAGTTTCGTCCAATTCTGAGACTGTTCGAAAATTGACTATTTTCACTAGTCGATTTAATATTAAAATATTCAATTTTCACAAATTAACTCTTAATTCGATTTTAAAAGTTCTAAAATATCATTCTAACTCCAATATGATAAAATAAAATTTTACAAATCATTTTCAATCATATTTAACTCAATTTTCAATTATTTCTGTATTTTCACATATTAAATTATCGATTTAATTATTCAATTAAATCCAATTATTCGAATTAAAATTTATTCGACTTATAAATTTCATTTATTAATATTTAAAATTAATTAAATATTCAATTTTAATTAATAAAAATCCTGGGTCGTTACATTTCTTCTCTTCTATCTTTTCTTTCTTTCATCCCTAATGTCACGTCTTTCAGACGACTAAATTATTGACACACGAATACTGAGGATGTATTAAGTGTCGTCTTTAGTAGTAAAAAAAGAAGTGTTGCATTTTGGTATTAGAGCTTAGGTTGAGCGAACACCTAGGCTTTGATGGGGTAAACTCATTATAGATAGGGTCGGTAGCGCTCTAGAATGAGTTTGAGTGTAATATATATATATATATATATATATATATATATATATATATATATATATATATTTGAGTGTATATTTGTAAGTGAATAACAATGTTTTATATTGTGTTATTTGACTTTTTGAGTGATTAATAATTTTGGTCGATATGCCCGATCAACGTTATCGATAAGGATTTTCTATACACTTAAACAAGTTAAATTGACATAATATGTGATGTCCCGGAAATTTAGGCAATAATTATTTAATAATTTCATTAATAATTATTTTAAAATGTGAAATATTGATTTAATAATTTAATTCAAACAGAAATTCTCTTTTGAAAATTAATAATTATTTAGTTTGTTAAATGATATTCTTTTCAAAAATCTTAATAATGATAACTTAATTTGAGAATCTGATTGTTTTCAAATGTTAAAAATATTTAAATGATAAATTATCTTTCTATGCTGATTTAAAAATATTTATTTATAATGTATAAATGTTTTTACATTGTAAATAGAGGATTTGGTTTTAATTTTAATTTATATTAAATAAAGGATATTTTCTAATTTTATATATAATTGTATAATTTGTAAATTGATTAAATTAATTTGAATTAGTATTGTAAACTTTTCAAAGGTTTGTTTTAAAAATCTTTCTTATATTTTTATAGAAATGTAAGTAAGAATTTTTTTTTGTTTAAATTTTGTTTTATAATAAAAGTTTGTTTTGTTTTATTTTAAAATTGTTTTTCTTTGAAATAAGATTTAATTCATTCTTGTTAAAGTATAACATTTGGTTTGAAAACTCTTGAATAAATGAATTCAACATTTTTTTTTCTTTTGAAAATTAGCTTTAAAATATTATTTTAAAATCTCAAGTAAACATTTAAATTGTGTATATGTTATTATTTAAAGAATAGATGTTAATAAACATTTGTAACTTACTAAAAATAAATTAGAAATGGTTTAAGATAAATTCAAATACATATATAGATTTAGGAATTGCTTTTAAATATTGAAATATACATGTGTTAGTGACTTAACTAATAAAATGGACACTTGTAATCACATAACAAATTAACATAACAAGTGGCAAGCAAATTCATTTTTTGAAATTTAATTTTTATAGACAATAAAACATAGCAAATGCATTTGATAAAAACACATTTTCTTCAAATATAAAACCTGAAATCATATTTCATAAATCAAAAACCTCAAACAAAAACAAATCAAAATCTGCAAATCAATTTATACAAACAACTTCAAATCTGCAATCAAAATAGCAAATCTGCAAAACCTATCTACTCAAAATTCTGCAAAAATCAAACTACAAATCTGAGCATTTAGAATGGAGTCTGCATGCATACATAAACAGAAAGCAACAAGAAATTTCAGTGATCAACTATCAAATGCAAGTCAGGACCTGGAAATTGTGATCTGCTTCTCTGGAATATGAATCTGCACCTAAAATTGTCTCTGCATCTTCATATAAGGTGAGTAAGCTTTTATTGAAAAAAAAAACAGTTTTTTTTTAAATCAAAGATAAATGCAAATTCCAGAACTAAAATACTAGTTCACATGAATTTAAAACTGTTTGGATGAGAACTTCTCTGTTTCTTTTGGAAGTGAGTAACCTCACAATGCAAGGAAGTTTGAATTTGTCTGATGCATGTAAATACTTAGAAAGAGCAAGCTTGTCTGAAAATTCTATGTTGATAAATGCTGTATGTGAATATGTTTATATGTTTTTGATTTCTTGAAAACTGCAAATAGTGTTGGTTGTAAATTAGGATATTCTTTATTTGAAAAAGCTTTATCATTTGAATTGTTCTAGCTAGTAAAGTTATGTGTAAGCAAAGCATGTTGTTTAGTATTAATGCAGGTTTTATAAAATTATGATTTAGTTAAAATAGGTTAGGATTTGAGGTCTGTTACTCACTGGAAACAACTATATAGTAAACATTTTGCAATGAAACAAATATATCAACATCTTTAATTATTTCAACAAGATTATAACATGAGTGTATGATATGAATCAGAAATTTTAAAACAAAACTCCACCTCTTTAAATTGCTGTGGGATAAGCATTCTGTTTTGAACAGAAAAAGAAATTTTAGAAGCATCTGATAGGCTAGTGGAATTTTGGGGTTAGAATGCTTCCTGTAGGTAGAATGTTGATGTAAGAATAAAGGAGATGTTGGTGATGGATGATCAGAGAGAGAGGAGAGGTGATATTGAGTGTTTCCAGGTTTTAAAAACCTAGTTTCAGTGTTGCAGATTCTTGTTTACTCACATCCTCTCTGTTGCTTCGAGTTATTTGAGGCTTTGGGAATTTGTAGAGGGGGTGTAAAGGAAGCTATATCCAAGGTCGTGTCGATGATGGTGGCTGGAGGTGGTATTTCTAGGTGTTGACAGGTTTTGTCTTGGTTGAAGTGTTAAACTCAGGTGAACATTATTGGTAGTGTGCAGGGTTTTTGACTCGGAGATGACTTCGGGTATTTTTGTTTCTGACGCGAAGAAAGGGGTTGGTGAACTCGAAGCAAATAGAAGGGTTTCTCGGGTAAGTTGGCTTCAGGTGTTAATCCAGAGAGTTGTGCAGTTTTTAGAATTTTTGAATAAAATTCATATTTTTAAGTTGCAACTTGATTCAAGTAAAACTTGAATCTGAATTCAAATGTAGTTTTGAATTCAAAGTTTTTGAAAATGAAAATCTTAAATTTAAAAAAAGATTTAAATTTTATTTTAAATCAATATTAAAAACTGTTTCAGGTTTACTATTAAAACCTGATTTTTGAATTAAAAGAGATTTTTTTGTAAGTTTTAAAAATATGAACAGATTTAAATATTTTAAAATAGAATTAGAAATGAAATTTGATTTCAAATAAGATTTAAAACTTGAAAGAATTTATTCTTTAATACTTGAATAAAAATATGAAGTGTTTAATGTTGATTTGAAGTTAAATTAATCAATCTATTTTCAAAACTTAATTTATTTTAATCAAGTAATTTATTTTAAATCTTTCTTTTATATCTAAGTAATGAATGTTCTTTAAACATTCATTTTATTTTAAGGTTTATAATTATTTTAATTTGGATCAATGTTTAAATAGTTAAACATCTTAAATGTTAAATTTTTAAATGGAATTTGAATTTAAAATTAAAAATATATTGTTTTAATATATTTTGAATATAAATGAGTCATTTGATAAGTAATTAAATTATTTTGAAAAATAATTAAGATAATTGAGAATTTACTTAATTATTTGGCTTTAATTAATGGTTTAGATTAATATTAATTAGAAATGATTTATTGATAATTAATCTAATTCAAATTTTCTTAAGTATGTAATTATTGAAAGGTTGTTAATTAATAAATGGTGATAATTATCTAAGGATAATTTAATAATTAATTAATGTAATTAATTTTGATAATTAACTAGATTAATTAATTGAATATAATTAATTGTAATTTGTTAAGTATAATTAATTGTTAAAGTAATTAAGGAATTAATTACTTTTTGTAATTAATTTTGATATTGTGATTTGTTTAAGTTAATTAATTTAGTTTAATTAATTTAAGTAAATCATTTAATGATCTTAAGAACGTAATTATTTAATGTAATTGATGGAGCAGGATTACTTAGAGAAGTAATACTGATAATTACTGGATTGTAATTAGTAATTTGGATAATTACTTTTGTAATTAATTAAGGAATTAATAAATGATTAATTATTGGATAATTAATTTGTTAATAAGTAATTAAAGATAGTTAATTACTAAATTGAATATTAACCAAGGTGATTAATAATTAGATTAATTACTAAATGTAATTAATTTTAATTAAGTAATTTATTTAAATATTAGAGATCATTAATTATTGTAATTAATGATGTAATTAAGGATTGTTTGATTAAGTAATAATTAATTAAGTGATTAATTAATTGTAATTAATTAAGGATAAATAAAATTAATTATAATTAATTAATAAATGAGTAATTAAATATTAATTACTTATGATTAAGGTTAATTAATTTATGAAATTTATTAAGACTAATTACTTATTGTAATTAGTGAATGATAAATCAAAGTGTTTAGTCAAGTTAAATACTTAGTGAGTAATTAATTAACTGGGTCAATTAATTAATGGATGTTAAGCAGGATTTAAATGAGTAACTAATTTAATTTATTTTAAATTAATTAGAGATGGTTGTAATTAATTTAATTTATTTTAAATTAATTATAATTGATGGATTATAAATCATTGCTTATGGATATTATTGATTGAATGGTTGTGATCTTAGTAATGAGATGAGTCGTATCTATATGATATGAATGCTTGGTTTAAGTATGATGGTTTGTGATGGATTATTTGGTTGTGATGATTATCTGTTTATGGATGATACAGATTATCTGTTTATGATATGAATGTGATTATCTATTTGTGTGAATTAGATAATAATGAAATGAGTTATTTGTTTAAAACCCTTAAGTATAACTTGGACATTAAGATGGCGTTTGGTTTTGGTGAGACCGGGATCGGGTTTCCATATTTGGATATCCGAAAACCACATCGATTCCAATTAAACGTTAGGTCGTTAATCCAAGGGGAGCAAGTGAAGACTCGAGGTGTAAGGGCTATACGTCGGTATAACTCTGTGGGTGATTCCGTAATGAGTTGATGGAATAGTACTTATAGATTCGAGATGGAGATTTGGAGTGCAAGGGTTATCGTCGTTAACTCTGAGGGTGATTCCAATACGAGTGTAACGAGATAATGCCTTCGGTTTCGTTCGAACCCGGAACGAACTTGTATGGATTCAATGCTTTCAGAACATTGTCAGGTGGACGATGAGCATTCTAAGATTGATATGTCCTATAAAGGTAATCGTAGCCTCAAGCCTCATCAACCGGGAATGGCTAAAACAGGGGAGGTGCAGCAAAGCTTCGTGGGTAGCACCCACTGGAGAGCAAAATTTACTCCTGTCTAGAGGTCCCTTTATATTTCGGCTGTGTGGCAGTTGGTGACGACCAATCTGCGGGGTGGTCTTATTCGAAACTGTTCAGTAAGGAATGGGTTCGGCTTTGTGTTGCAGGGGAGTGGGAGTACTCCTCGGTACGGTGATCTAGGCCACGTACTATGACGGGCGGTACCCCAGTAGCCCTGCCATTGATGGAATCCATAATCCAATAAGTGCCTGTACGGTTTTAATTGTGCCCAACTATGTTGGAACATGAGATGTAAGCATTCCAGCTATTTCTGTATTTTATTTTGAAAACCCTAGACAATATTATAATATCACTGGATTTCCTATCAAATGTTTTGGTTAGCGTAAGGTAATTTTTTTTTCATGTTTATGTGTGGGAAGTCTTACGTGATACTTTTTGTTTCAATGGATTTTCTAAAGTTAAGCAACTTTATCCCCGTTTACTCACACCAGACCCCTGTCTGACCTGAGTGTTTATTTTCTGTTTTATTAAACTCTTGGGTACTCATATTACGTATGAGTAGTCAAGTGATTTAGGATTACTTTGACAAGTTCTGGAGGAGATAATGGAGCAAGAGGCTTCAGCGTGTAGATATATGTAGTGGTTCCGTTGTGTTTTGAGTTGTATCTGTTTTTCTCTGATGTACTTGGATTGGAATTGCTAGACAGATGTTTATAACTGTCTAGTTTGTGTTGTATTAGCTGTTTAACTCTGATGTATATGATACTATGTAAGGTTATATGTGATATATTATAATTTATTCGATTCCGCTGTGAGATTTCTGATGTTGTATGTTCTTTCTTTCCTTTCTTTTCTCTTTTCTATCCACTTCTTTCTTCTTAGTGATGCGACTTCCTGGAGTTTGGAAGTTGGGTCGTCACATTGTGGTATCAGAGCGCTAGGTTGAGCGAATACCTAGACTCTGGAGTGGTGTCCTTCTTGAGAGAGCGTATTTGTAATTTTGAATATATATATATATATATATTTATTTATTTATTCTGCCTATTTGTTGGGTTACCTGTTCAGGTTTTCCAATATAAGTAATAAAGGTAGATAGGGTAGTGGTGTGTGTAACACAACTACCAATGGTTGGAGTTCGAGTGTTTGAAGTTGGAAGTGATCTGCTAGGGCAGTGTTGGGCATCTTGAATAGTTTTGCAGTTTGGTATAAAGGATTTCACCAATCTCTGAAGGGAATCTTTCCAAGATTCGGAGTTTATTTTTGGATTGTAAGCTTGGTTGCACTCGTGTGAGTGGATTCTCTTGAGTTGGGATCAGTTGGGAGTTCTGAAGCCAGCAATGGTATCTTGGAAACTTCAGGGAGGAGTTCTGTCTGTTTTTGAGTTGAGACTCGGTTTGGCAGAATGTTTTGAGCCTGGTTTGGAAGCGAGTTTCCTGAGAGATATCTGTCTATCTGGAAGGCTCTATTATGAAGAGGCTAGTGTAGCTTTGGGATTCGATGAGCTTTTGGATTAGGAAGTCTTTGGCAGCAGTAGTAGCAGTGAGTGGCTTGTTCTTCGATGGTTCAGAAATCTCTGTGATTTTTCTGTCAGTAGTCCGAGCATATGGTGGAGCTTGCCCATTTCTTCTGGAGCTCAGTTGGGTGTGATGTTTGTGGTTGGAGGTAGACCACTAGTTTCTTCTTTGGAAGGCTTTAGCTATTCTGATTGTTGAAGTGAGAACGTTTTCTTGGAATCTGAACTGAGTGGGATCGCAAAAGTGACTTGCGATGGTTCGAAGGTTCTTTGAGTGATCTTTGTTTGGATTAAAGCATCTCTAGAGGATGTTTGAGTTATCGAAGTGGTTTGATTTTCTGGATATCTTCGAAGGAGTTAAGATTTGCATTCGCATCAAGAGTTTGAGTTCTGTTTCAACTTGGTTCTTGGAGCTTTACCGGTGGTTCAGAATTGTAGGATATTCTTTGAGAGAGATCTTTTTAAGTTGGCAGGATTTATCGGATCTAGTATTCTGGTTGAATTTTTGCTGTGATGTTTGTGACTGAATCAGATAGGTCACTGAGATTTATGGAATTTGATGAACAATATTCCGGGATAAGTTGATCAAGTCTATACTTGTGTTCATCAACAGCATTCTCAAATCAGCGTTGCGCAGTGGAAGCATGGTGGCAGCTATTCCAGAATAGAAGCAGCACCCGATTCTTTGGGAATTTGAGTTTTGTCTTGGATCATAGGATTTCTACAGGAAATTCATTTTGGATCTGGAGACTTGATTGTTCTGTATCTGTTTGTTTCCAGATAGGGTAGTTTGTCTGAAGACTTCTGATATCTGTGTAATAGAGTTGTGTGGTAAATTCGATTGATCTAGAAGTTGAAGGCAACCCAGGATCGACAGGAGAGATGTGTGGATAAGATATTGGATCTTTCTGTCTTCTCTTAAGGATTAAGTGTTCGATCTACAGGATTGAATTGCCAGTTCGGATGGCTGGAATTTGTTTTGGTTTTTCGCGTATCTCTGAGAGAATACGTGTATGGTTTATCTCTGATTTTAGAACCAGTAGTTCTGAGAGATTTGGGAATTGATCAGGACTTGTCTGTTGTCCTGTATTCTGTTTAGATTTGTAGATCTAGATATATATGAGCTCTAGATCTAAGTGGTGTAGCTAGTTTAGATTCTGTAGGGCGAGTGTCCCGGTGTTTGTACCTGAGAAACTCTAGGGAATCTTATCCAGAATTTTGTCTGGATAGATAGAATTGTTTGTTTGAATCGGTTGCTATGGTTGCTAGTATTTGGCTGATAGTATATGTTTGCTTTTTTTTTTTAAAATTTAAAATCTGTATGGGATAATCAAATTACTTTTGCTTTTAAATTTCGGGGACGAAATTCTTTTAAGGGGGGAGGAATGTGATGTCCCGGAAATTTAGGCAATAATTATTTAATAATTTCATTAATAATTATTTTAAAATGTGAAATATTGATTTAATAATTTAATTCAAACAGAAATTCTCTTTTGAAAATTAATAATTATTTAGTTTGTTAAATGATATTCTTTTCAAAAATCTTAATAATGATAACTTAATTTGAGAATCTGATTGTTTTCAAATGTTAAAAATATTTAAATGATAAATTATCTTTCTATGCTGATTTAAAAATATTTATTTATAATGTATAAATGTTTATACATTGTAAATAAAGGATTTGGTTTTAATTTTAATTTATATTAAATAAAGGATATTTTCTAATTTTATATATAATTGTATAATTTGTAAATTGATTAAATTAATTTGAATTAGTATTGTAAACTTTTCAAAGGTTTGTTTTAAAAATCTTTCTTATGTTTTTATAGAAATATAAGTAAGAATTTGTTTTGTTTAAATTTTATTTTATAATAAAAGTTTGTTTTGTTTTATTTTAAAATTGTTTTTCTTTGAAATAAGATTTAATTCATTCTTGTTAAAGTATAACATTTAGTTTGAAAACTCTTGAATAAATGAATTCAACATTTTTTTTCTTTTGAAAATTTTCTCTTTTGAAAATTAGCTTTAAAATATTATTTTAAAATCTCAAGTAAACATTTAAATTTTGTATATGTTATTATTTAAAGACTAGATGTTAATAAACATTTGTAACTTGCTAAAAATAAATTAGAAATGGTTTAAGATAAATTCAAATACATATATAGATTTTGGAATTGCTTTTAAATATTGAAATATACATGTGTTAGTCATTTAACTAATAAAATGGACACTTGTAATCACATAACAAATTAACATAAAAAGTGGCAAGCAAATTCATTTTTTGAAATTTAATTTTTATAAACAATAAAACATAGCAAATGCATTTGATAAAAACACATTTTCTTTAAATTGAAAACCTGAAATCATATTTCAGTAAATCAAAAACCTCAAACAAAAACAAATCAAAATCTGCAAATCAATTTATACAAACAACTTCAAATCTGCAATCAAAATAGCAAATCTGCAAAACCTATCTACTCAAAATTCTGCAAAAATCAAACTACAAATCTGAGCATTTAGAATGGAGTCTGCATGCATACATAAACAGAAAGCAACAAGCAATTTCAGTGATCAACTATCAAATGCAAGTCAGGACCTGGAAATTGTGATCTGCTTCTCTGGAATATGAATCTGCACCTAAAATTGTCTCTGCATCTTCATATAAGGTGAGTAAGCTTTTATTTAAAAAAATAGTTTTTTTAAAATCAAAGATAAATGCAAATTCCAGAACTAAAATACTAGTTCACATGAATTTAAAACTGTTTGGATGAGAACTTCTCTGTTTCTTTTGGAAGTGAGTAACCTCACAATGCAAGGAAGTTTGAATTTGTCTGATGCATGTAAATACTTAGAAAGAGAAAGCTTGTCTGAAAATTCTATGTTGATAAATGCTGTGTATGAATATGTTTATATGTTTTTGATTTCTTGAAAACTGCATATAGTGTTGGTTGTAAATTAGGATATTCTTTACTGGAAAAAGCTTTATCATTTGAATTGTTCCAGCTAGTAAAGTTATGTGTAAGCAAAGCATGTTGTTTAGTATCAATGCAGGTTTTATAAAATTATGATTTAGTTAAAATAGGTTAGGATTTGAGGTCTGTTACTCACTGGAAATAACTATATAGTAAACATTTTGCAATGAAACAAATATATCAACATCTTTAATTATTTCAATAAGATTATAACATGAGTGTATGTTATGAATCAGAAATTTTAAAACAAAACTCCACCTCTTTAAATTGCTGTGGGATAAGCATTCTGTTTTGAACAGAAAAAGAAATTTTAGAAGCATCTGATAGGCTAGTGGAATTTTGGGGTTAGAATGCTTACTGTAGGTAGAATGTAGATGTAACAATAAAGGAGATGTTGGTGATGGATGATCAGAGAGAGAGAGGAGAGGTGATATTGAGTGTTTCCAGGTTTTAAAAACCTAGTTTCAGTGTTGCAGATTCTTGTTTACTCACATCCTCTTTGTTGCTTCGAGTTATTTGAGGCTTTAGGAATTTGTAGAGGGGGTATAAAGGAAGCTATATCCAAGGTCGTGTCGATGATGGTGGCTGGAGGTGGTATTTCTGGGTGTTGACAGGTTTTGTCTTGGTTGAAGTGTTAAACTCAGGTGAACATTATTGGTAGTGTGCAGGGTTTTTGACTCGGAGATGACTTCGGGTATTTTTGTTCTGACTCGAAGAAAGGGGTTGGTGAACTCGAAGAAAATAGAAGGGTTTCTCGTGTAAGTTGGCTTCAGGTGTTAATCCAGAGAGTTGTGCAGTTTTTAGAATTTTTGAATAAAATTCATATTTTTAAGTTGCAACTTGATTCAAGTAAAACTTGAATCTGAATTCAAATGTAGTTTTGAATTCAAAGTTTTTAAAAATGAAAATCTTAAATTTAAAACAAGATTTAAATTTTATTTTAAATCAATATTTAAAACTGTTTCAGGTTTACTGTTAAAACCTGATTTTTGAATTTTAAAACAGTTTTTTTTGTAAGTTTTAAAAATATGAACAGATTTAAATATTTTAAAATAGAATTAGAAATGAAATATGATTTCAAATAAGATTCAAAACTTGAAAGAATTTATTCTTTAATACTTGAATAAAAATATGAAGTGTTTAATGTTGATTTGAAATTAAATTAATCAATCTATTTTCAAAAGCTTAATTTATTTTAATCAAGTAATTTATTTTAAATCTTTCTTTTATATCTAAGTAATGAATGTTCTTTAAACATTCATTTTATTCTAAGGTTTATAATTATTTTAATTTGGATCAATGTTTAAATAGTTAAATATCTTAAATATTAAATTTTTAAATGGAATTTGAATTTAAAATTAAAAATATATTGTTTTAATATATTTTGAATATAAATGAGTCATTTGATAAGTAATTAAATTATTTTGAAAAATAATTAAGATAATTGAGAATTTACTTAATTATTTGGCTTTAATTAATGGTTTAGATTAATATTAATTAGAAATGATTTATTGATAATTAATCTAATTCAAATTTTCTTAAGTATGTAATTATTGAAAGGTTGTTAATTAATAAATGGTGATAATTATCTAAGGATAATTTAATAATTAATTAATGTAATTAATTTTGATAATTAACTAGATTAATTAATTGAATATAATTAATTGTAATTTGTTAAGTATAATTAATTGTTAAAGTAATTAAGGAATTAATTACTTTTTGTAATGAATTTTGATATTGTGATTTGTTTAAGTTAATTAATTTAGTTTAATTAATTTAAGTAAATCATCTAATGATCTTAAGAATGTAATTACTTAATGTAATTGATGGAGCAGGATTACTTAGAGAAGTAATACTGATAATCACTGGAATGTAATTAGTAATTTGAATAATTACTTTTGTAATTAATTAAGGAATTAATAAATGATTAATTATTGGATAATTAATTTGTTAATAAGTAATTAAAGATAGTTAATTACTAAATTGAATATTAATCAAGGTGGTTAATAATTAGATTAATTACTAAATGTAATTAATTTTAATTAAGTAATTTATTTAAATATTAGAGATCATTAATTATTATAATTAATGATGTAATTAAGGATTGTTTGATTAAGTAATAACTAATTAAGTGATTAATTAATTGTAATTAATTAAGGATAAATAAAATTAATTATAATTAATTAATAAATGAGTAATTAAATATTAATTACTTATGATTAAGGTTAATTAATTTATGAAATTTATTAAAGACTAATTACTTATTGTAATTAGTGAATGATAAATCAAAGTGTTTAGTCAAGTTAAATACTTAGTGAGTAATTAATTAACTGGGTTAATTAATTAATGGATGTTAAGCAGGATTTAAATGAGTAATTAATTTAATTTATTTTAAATTAAGTAGAGATGGTTGTAATTAATTTAATTTATTTTAAATTAATTATAATTGATGGATTATAAATCATTGCTTATGGATATTATTGATTGAATGGTTGTGATCTTAGTAATGAGATGAGTCGTATCTATATGATATGAATGCTTGGTTTAAGTATGATGGTTTGTAATGGATTATTTGGTTGTGATGATTATCTGTTTATGGATGATACAGATTATCTGTTTATGATATGAATGTGATTATCTATTGTGATATGTAGTTTATCTATCTGTGTGAATTAGATAATAATGAAATGAGTTATTTGTTTAAAACCCTTAAGTATAACTTGGACATTAAGATGGCGTTTGGTTTCGGTGAGACCGGGATCGGGTTTCCATATTTGGATATCCGAAAACCACATCGATTCCAATTAAACGTTAGGTCGTTAATCCAAGGGGAGCAAGTGAAGACTCGAGGTGTAAGGGCTATACGTCGGTATAACTCTGTGGGTGATTCCGTAATGAGTTGATGGAATAGTACTTATAGATTCGAGATGGAGATTTAGAGTGCAAGGGTTATCGTCGTTAACTCTGAGGGTGATTCCAATACGAGTGTAACGAGATAATGCCTTCGGTTTCGTTCGAACCCGGAACGAACTTGTATGGATTCAATGCTTTAAGAACATTGTCAGGTGGACGATGAGCATTCTAAGATTGATATGTCCTATAAAGGTAATCGTAGCCTCAAGCCTCATCAACCGGGAATGGCTAAAACAGGGGAGGTGCAGCAAAGCTTCGTGGGTAGCACCCACTGGAGAGCAAGATTTACTCCTGTCTAGAGGTCCCTTTATATTTCGGCTGTGTGGCAGTTGGTGACGACCAATCTACGGGGTGGTCTTATTCGAAACTGTTCAGTAAGGAATGGGTCCGGCTTTGTGTTGCAGGGGAGTGGGAGTACTCCTCGGTACGGTGATCTAGGCCACGTACTGTGACGGGCGGTACCCCAGTAGCCCTGCCATTGATGGAATCCATAATCCAATAAGTTCCTGTACGGTTTTGATTGTGCCCAACTATGTTGGAACGTGAGATGTAAACATTCCAGCTATTTCTGTATTTTATTTTGAAAACCCTAGACACTATTATAATATCACTGGATTTCCTATCAAATGTTTTGGTTAGCGTAAGGTAAAAACTTTTCCATGTTTATGTGTGGGAAGTTTTACGTGATACCTTTTGTTCCAAAGGACTTTCCAAAGTTAAGCAACTTTATCCCCGTTTACTCACACCAGACCCCTGTCTGACCTGAGTGTTTATTTTCTATTTTATTAAACTCTTGGGTACTCATATTACGTATGAGTAGTCAAGTGATTCAGGATTACTTTGACAAGTTCTGGAGGAGATAATGGAGCAGGAGGCTTCAGCGTGTAGATATATGTAGTGGTTTTGCTGTGTTTTGAGTTGTATCTGTTTTTCTCTGATGTACTTGGATTGTAATTGCTTGACAGATGTTTATAACTATCTAGTTTTGTGTTGTATTAGCTGTTTAACTCTGATGTATATGATACTATGTAAGGTTATATGTGATATATTATAATTTATTCGATTCTGCTGTGAGATTTCTGATGCTGTCTGTTCTTTCTTTCCTTTCTTTTCTCATTTCTATCCTTTTCTTTCTTCTTAGCGATGCGACTTCCTGGAGTTTGGAAGTTGGGTCGTCACATAATATATCTACGTAGTTAGCTATGAGGAGTGGGTTAGGAGTTAATAATATTTAAATTATTAGTAGTTAGGGTTTAACTAGTCATGTTCATCCAGTTTTAAGCATTGACTATTGTTAGATTTAATAGTAGATTTCCTTTTTCCATCATGGGTTGGGTATATTGAATTTGTAGAAACATTGAATTGAACACCTTATGAATTAAGTTTCACAATTTGACTATAAGGCGTTCGATGATATTAGGGTTAAAAATTGAATTTTAATAAAAGTGTTATTAAATGAAAATCTTAAGATAATTTTATAAAATGAATTAAGAGAGATGATTTTACAATTTAGAACTATTAAATGTGTTCTAAAAATGAAAAGGGTTTTGAGAATGTTAAATCAAGATGGCTTTGATGATTCCAAATGATTTTGGAAAATAGTAGTAATTTTTCTTATAGATATTTCAAGATATAGATATTTTAAAATAAAGTTTAAGAGCAGGTTTTCTTTGGACAGTTCGAGAATAAGTTTTGATCTGTTTTGTGATGATCAGAATAATCTTCTAAGTGACAATCAAATGTTTGCTTAGGCAGATATGATGGTGCACTTAGTGAATTATCCTCTTTGTCATTGTACAATCGGGATGAGTTCAAATCCGAATGAATTCAAAGCAAGTGGATGATTTTGTCAAATCTATTTGTCTATAAATAGTATTTCTTCAAGAAGAAATTTGATAAAAACAAGAAATGTTTTTATTAACTTGTCTAAGTGTCTTGAAAATGATTAAAAATGGGTAAGAGATGTGTTCGGATGGCAAACACTTCTCTTGAGTATTTCCCTTCTTAGTGAAAGGGTGAATGCTACTATTGGGCAGTACCTAGTTTCCTTAATTGTTTTGGAATTTCTCAGGTTACATGTATGTTTTCAAAAAGTTTTTGAAATAAAACCCAGATATTGTATTCTTAGATCCCTTAAAAGGAAGAGTTTTCAAAATAAAAAGATATTTTGATCAAAAAGGTGGATTAATAAATGGTGTTTTAATTAGGTTAAATTTAATAAGGAGATTTAATTAACTTTATTTATTTAAACCGTGCCTTTTTATTTTAACATCTAGAATGTGAAGAATTATTTGATGTTATTAGGCCGGCTGTTAGACATTTTTACCTTAGTAGTGTCTAAGAAAAAGTAGAATCTAGGATGTAGTTTGGATAACAACATCATACTCTTCTTAGCTACTTACCAGACCAATTAGGGTAAAGAGGTTGATTTGGTCAACTTAGTTTCATGGTCCAAATTAGTTTTAGCCTACATCTAATAGATAAAATTAAGTAGAATTAAAAATCATATGTTTAAATATACTCTTAGAATGTAAAAGAGTATTATAAAAGTTAATTAAATTTAAAATTGATTCTTTTAAAGCATGGTGGGAGGGTAGAAAGTAGTTAGATAGTAAGAATCATTAGATCAGTACGTAGGTTATATGAAGATCATCTCTCTTATTCACATAGTTCTTGATCCTAGATTCGAGTATATGACTGGAGGTGTTTTACACCATTTTGAATAAGGATTTATCACTCGATTTTTGACGGTGAACGTTAGTGAGGGTTCTTACGTGGAACCAAAAGTTGTCTATCATAGTTTATGGCTATGTAAGGAGAGCAGAGTTTTCTAACTAGGAGGCCCGATCAAAGTCTTCACTAGGAAGTTGGGTGAGCGATACTAGTTTGGAGGTGAAGTTATGTGTTCGAGTGAATGATCAAATCAGATTTTACAAATGATCTATGTACATCATACGGACTGATGAATAGTTTAAGTGTTTCTAGGAATTAAGGTTGTAATACAATTTCGAGGACGAAATTCTTTTAAGGGGGAAGAACGTAATGACCTGGAATTTTACCACCTTGATTTGCGAATATTTTATAAATTTCAAATTTTAAAGTAATAGGGCTTATAATAAAAATATAACTCTTGTAAATAATAAAAAATAATGGTAAAATAGATTTGTAATAACCCAGGATTTTTCCAATTTGAAATTGGCTATTTAAATATATTTTATATAATCAATAAATGGATTTTTTAATAAACCTATTTTAATTATTTAATAATGATGGTAAAAACGTTTTCAAATTTGTTTACCAATATATATAGTTTAGAAAAAATTTAAAATGTGACCCGAAATTATTTTTCGAAATCTTGATTTTTCATCGGTTAAAAGTTATCTAAAATGTAATAGCACTATTGTAAACACATGTATTCATATTACAAGCTATTTTATCATTAGAATATATACATGTACATATATTTTCACTTAAGAATATGCGTGTGTATATATATAAATAAGTTAGAATTTTATTATAAAAAGGTATATATTTTAACATATAAATATACTTATCTCAACATAAAGGATGATGGTACATGGTTTGAATAGTTGCATGATGGAGGAGGGGTGTAGGGTGTGGGAGGATCATGGGAAGGGGTATGAGAGAGCGTGCGTATGTATATTTTTAATTCAAGTCACTTTACATATTTTAATTTTTTTCCTAAGCTTATATATACACATTCCCTTACATATTTCTCATTTTATAATCCACTTCTTCATTTCTAAAATTCCTAGGAGCTTGAGAAAATATATCCATGGCATCTCTTCATATTTTCTAATTTGATAAAACCATTTCTTTTCTACTTAAAACACTTCAAAATATCACAATTCCTTTCATACCTTTTTTTCATGTCTTCTCATGTCTTACCTCCCCTTTACGCATACCTATCCCTTCCCTGTCTCTGCCTGCTAACCATCTCCCTCCCTGTCCTTTCTCTGACCAATCTCTCCTGCCTATCCCTCCTCCTCCTCCTGATCCAACTTGCTCTTCTCTACCTAATTTTCCTTCTCCTATCCCTCCGTCTTCCTGTCCCATTATTACTCCTTATTCTGATCCTTTTCCTCCTCTTCTTTCTGCTTCACCTTCTCTTCCTTCTATTGTTCTTGCTCCTGCTTCTCCTCTCTCTCATGCCAACGTTTCTCAACTTCTCTCCTCTTGGTCTTCTCTTTTCAGCTCTAAGCTTAGAAATGCTGGTGCTTATGTCCCTGTGCACTTTGATATTCTTTATAATGGCTCTCCAATTGAACCTCCTCGGGAAGTAGTCCATGAAGGCATTAAAGTATGGTCTGGCTGCCTAGTGGGTTTTTTCTTAGCTGGTACAGTGAATTTCATGGCAGAAAAGCTCACTTAGATAAAGCATGGAAGCGTAAAGTTTCATATGAATTATTTTTTGACAAACAAAATTATTACCTCAAGTTTTCAGATAAAGAAGACAAGATACAAGTTCTCATGAAGGATCCTCTATTTATTAGAGGTCAAATGTTTATTATTTCTAAATGGAACCCTTCTTTTTCTTCTGCCCAGGCTGCTATTAGAACTGTACCTATTTGGATATATTTATATAGAATTCCTATACTGACATGGAATCTTTTGGGCATAAATTGGTTAGCCTGTCATCTGGGAAGACCGGTTTACTATGATGAAAATACTGAAAGGATGAAGATATTCGGGTATGTGAAATGTTTAATAGAAATAACACCTGACAGAGAATTACCTGAATTTTTGGCATTGGGAGATGACTCATGCCCTAATATTTTGGTTGAATATTCATGGAAGCCGCTCATTTGAACCCATTGCAAAATATTTGGTCATGCTACTAATTAGTGTGAAAGGATAATGATCTAAAGAAGGACGAAGCCACTAAAAATAAAGTTGTTAGCAATTAGGGTGTTAGAGGAGAGAATTCTGGAATCAAGGAAGGACAAGTAGGGAATGAAAAGAAAGTTTATTTAGCTAAAGAAAAAATAAAATTGAAACCAGTTCAAAAATTTTAGAGGAAAATTAAAAAAGATGTTCGGGTTAAAAAGGTTGTTATTGCTATTGATGATGATATCTAACTAGATACTCCAACTATTGATTTACATAATGATGTAGAGATTGTTGTATCAGGTAATATTGATGTTGCTTTTGATCAGACTGTTTCTTTTCTTGATGAAGACTTCTCTATGGTAGAAGCATAATAACATGATATCAACTGTAATGAAATGGTTAGCCCAGTCATCTTGGCTTCTGAAACTGGTGTTATGGCTACCCACAACACTTTCTCTTTGCTCCAACAATTAAATGATGTAAATGATTGAAATGAAGAAGAGTTACCATCCCAAAATGGTATCTTGCACCATGAAAATGTGAATTGCATAGTAACTAAAATAACTCCAAGAATTATCAGTGATAAGTGCTTGGACATGCATAGTGTTATGCACTATCTTCGTAAAAATCAACCTACCTCTTCTCTTAATGATCCTACCTCGCAATTGAACCCTCTTTCTTCAAGTAAATCCAATTCTCCTTATATATCATTAACTCTTCCCAATCAAATCTTCAATGACATTGAAACAGTTCACTCAAATAATCTTCCTCTTGTTGAACCTGTCATTAAACAACCTCCTCCCTTACCTGCTTTCCCTGAATCCCCATCCAAGAAAAAAAGGAAAGACCATAGAAGGTTATCAATCAACAAACCACTTCATCTGATTTAGACCGAGGTGTTCACTACTCCTTGGAACAAAATTATTTCACAATGTCATCAATTATTGATCCTCATGCTTCTTCCTTTAGAGTTAAAACTAGAGCTGTTACATCAAATTTATAATGATTGATAGAATTGGTTATTGGATCATTTAGGGTGCAAACTCCATAGCAAAGCAACTTGAAATCAGTAACCTTATCTCTACTTACAAAATTCAACTCATGGCTATTGCAGAAATAAAGCTTAATCATGATAACACTATCAGAGCTTCCTCTACTATTAACCATCACTAGAAATACATTCATAACCTATCTCAAGCTTATTTTGGAAGACTTCTCATATTATGGAATCCTACAATCTTTTCTATCTCTCTAATTTATGTTCATAGACAATTCATTCACTCCGAAATCACCTACATGCCTTCCTCTTCAACTTTCTTCTTGACTTTTGTTTATGCCGAGAATAGCAGTATGCATAAACAACTCCTCCTTGATAATCTTCCTTCTTTGCAGCCCTCCAATTCCCCATTGCTGTGCATTAGGGACTGGAATTGTATGTAATTCTCTTCTGATAAAAGTGGAGATGTGCCTCTGTCTTATCGACAAACTAGACCTCTTAATAATGCAATATTTGACTCTAACCTCTAACCTATAACTGCCAATGGTTGTTACTTTACTTGGAATAACTCAAACAAATCTAGTAATAGGACCTTATGCAAACTTGACACATCCTACCAGAATTTCACTTCTGTCCTGACTTGGACTTCTCTTAACACCATCATCCCTCCTCCATCATTATTCGACCACTCCTCCTTGGTTTTGGATCGGGGCAAGGACTTTGTCAGAAGACTTTCCTCTTTTTCATTTTTTAATACTTGGTCTGATCACACTGAATACTTAAACATGGTTTCTCACTGCTGGAGTTTACATTTTTTGGAAACCCTATGTATGTTTTGCAGGCAAAACTTAGACATCTTAAAGAAAATCTTAGGAAGTAGGCTCATGCTACTTTTGGGAATGGGAGCAGATTATCTTCCTTAGAGAGAAGTTATTTCAGGTACAAAGAGACATTCAAATTTGTTTTGATAACGCTACACTTGCAAATCTTGTAGAACATGAAGTTAATCTTAACAAAAATCTTGCTAAAGCTCTGGTAGAGGAAAACATGTGACGATCCGTCTTTCAATATCCAGAAAGACGTATCATCAATAAGAAAAGAAAGAGATAGAAATAGAAAAGATATAAAGATAAGAACGACAATCATCAGAATCTCACAGCGGAAACGACAAAATATAATATTACACATATCCATTACATAGTTTTACATATCAGAGTACACAAAATAATACTACTCCATTACATCTGACATTCACAAGAGTTTGCTAAACCATACAACCCAAAACACAACATCAAAATGTCACTACAGCGGAAAGAGATAAATAAGTACGTTTGGACTCCAGCTCCAGCTTCCAAAACATTTGCCAATCCCAACCTAATCACTTGGCTACTCATAAAAATTTGAGTACCCAAGAGTTTATGAAAAAGAAAATAAACTCCGGGTCAGACATGGGTCTGGTGTGAGTAAATCAGTTAAAGTTATTTAACTTTTAAAAATCATTTTGAAAACCAAAAGGTATCACGTAAGACTCTCCACAAATAAATACGGGTAAGTTTTTACCTTACGTTAACCAAAACATTTGATAGGAAACCCAGTGATATTATAATAGGGTCTAGGGTTTTCAAGTAAATAGAAAATAGCCGAAATTGTTACATTCATTAAATTCCAGTTACTAGCCACGAAAGCGGGTAATACAATCAAAAACGTTGGGTCTCGTAGGGAAAATGAGTTTCCATCAATGGCAGGGCTACTAGGGTACCGCTCGTCACAGTACGGGGCCTAGATCACCGTACCGAGGAGCCACCCTAACTCCCCTGCAATACAAGACCGGAACCATCCCTTACTGGACAGCTTTGAACAAGATAACCCCGCAGTTGTGGCCAACAACTGCCCACACAGCCGAAATAATAAGGGACTTCTAGACAGGGGTAAATCTCACTCTCAAGTGGGGGCTACCCACGAAGCCTTGCTGCACCTCCCCTGTTTTAGCCACTCCCGGTTGATGAGGCTTGAGGCTACGATTACCTTTAGTGAACACATCTCTTAGAATGCTCATCGTCCACCTGACGAGGTTCTGAAAGCATTCAATCCATACAAGTTCGTTCCGGGTTCGACGAAACCGAAGGCATTATTTCGTTACACTCATTTTGGAATCACCCTCAGAGTTAACGACAATAACCCTTGCACTCTAAAATTCCATCTCGATCCTTACTTGAGATGTCACGACCTAACGTTTAACTTGGATCGATGTGGTTTTCGAAAAATCAAATTTGATTTTCGATCCGGTCTCATCGAAATCCAAACGTGTCTTAAAGGCCAAGTTGTTTAAATCTATAAACAATTAATTCAATTCAATTCTAAACATTGAATCTACACAGCATTATCCACAGATAAACAATCATCCAACTCAGATATATACAAATCTCATCACAGAATATCTCAACTATCATTCAACAGATATCAACCATATTCAGATATTCAATTCAAACAATCATCCATAAGCAAGCACAAATTTAATTCATATTATAATTAATTTAATTAATTTAAATTAAATTAATTACTTAAGAATTAATCACTTAATCTTGCTTAACCAAGCATTAATTAATTAATCACAATCATTTAGTTAATTATCCTCATTGTTAATTAATTAATCTTTAAATTAATTAATAATCCTTTATTTAACTATTAATTAATTACCATAATTATTCATTAATTAAAACTTGATTTAAAATTAATCATTCCTTAATTGATTTTTAATTAACCCTTAATTTATAATTAATTAATCTCAATTAATTCTTAATTAATTACAAATTAATTCATCTTAATTACTTAATTAATTATAAATTAATTAACCTTAATTATTTAATTATTTAAATCTTAACCACTAATTAATTACCCATTAATTATAAATTAATTAATGTTTAATTACTTTATTAATTAACCCTTAATTAATTAATCAATTAATTTTTAATTACTAATCAATTAATCATTAATCACTTAAGTAATTAGTTATTAATCACTTATTAATTAATCTTTAATTAATTAATTATTAATTAATGATCAATTAATTATTATTTAATTTAATCCTTAAATATCAAATTATTAAACCATAATTAATTAATTAAGTCTTAATAAATTAATTATTCTAAAATTATTAATTAATTTTAACCTTAATTAATTTATAAATTTAAGTAAACTTTTAATTTCAAAACTTAATAAATTTTCAAAACCAAACAATTTCATTAATTATTAAAAACTATTACATCTTTAAAACATTTTCAATTTGTTAAAAACTAATTACCTTTTTAAAAGTTAAATTTAATAGTTGTAAAATCATTTTAAAACTTCAATTAACAAAATATGAAATACTTTGAATTAAAAATATTTAACATTTTATAAGTAGTTGAAATAAATTTTTAAAGTTTAGACTTAAAACAAATTTAAAATTTTTAAACAGGTTAGAAAATTTCAACATCATTTTCCTTTGTGTTTGTCTCGACCAAAACTCAAGACAACACCAAATACCAAATCCCTCCACTACCTTTCCCTCTCTTCTTAGTTAAAGCATCAGCTAACCCCAAAAACAAAAATACAGGAAGAACACTTTCCTTCCCAATTCCCCTACACGAGCAACAGCGGGATTCCCCAAGCACACACATGAGCCACACCCCAAGCCACTCGAAAGCTGCTTCGAGCACTAACTCACACGCACTCGAACCCAACTGCAAAAGCACGGCAACTTCTCTGTGCACGTGTACAACTTGCCGATGCCGTCGCCACCATCCACGATGCCTTGTGCAGACCCCACTTCGGCCATTGGCACGACTCCGACCTTCAATTTCCAATTACACGAGCTAAAACAAAATCGAGATGGCTCGAACCCAAAGACCAGAACTGCATCACCAGAAAAACCCATCATCCTACGATTGCCGACCACCGCTCGCCTCGAGACTTCGACCACAACCTCGTACGACCCTGACGCAGCTGCGCCCTAAACTACTCGCGACTCGATCCATCCCTCGATTCACATTCGTGAATTTCTCAAGCTCAATCAAACACAGACCTAAAACCCGAGTTTCCCAAATTCCAAACTCTCTGCTAAATGATAATCACCTCCATTATTTTTCTTGTGTTTATCAACCATTAACACAACTTTGCCCCAAATTTCAAAATCTAAAACCATCACAGTAACAAGAATTTGCTCAAAAATCAATTTCAAATTATCATCATAATACTACTTTAATTCCAATTTTAAAATTATGATTTTTATCTTAAAAATCATGTTATACATAGTAGAATTAGGATGTGAATTCAATTTAACAAAATTCAAAATATGATTTTATCATGATATAAATTTTGTTACTGTATTGTCCTGATTTAAGCAGATTTTTAAACAGTTTCTTTTTGAATATCACTTTAATACTTAATTCATGCTTAAGTGAGACTACTGCATAGAAGATTCTATCTTAACAATGATTTATTAAGTAGAATTTGAAATTCTATTTTAAATTCTACTCTGTATTTGAAGATACAGAGAACATCAGTAATATTTTAAACATGCACAGTTAAATTATAACCTGTAAACAAAGATTTACAAAAATAATAGGTATATGCAAACATCAACAGATCTAACATTCACATGCAAACATATTTACTTAAATTTTCAGATTTTAAAATTTACTCACCTGATTTTTGTTGCTAAGCAGAGACAAGAACTTAAACTCTGGAAAATAACTGCAGTTTTATCCTGATGATGTTGTTTGATCCAAATGTTTGCTTGATGCTTCAATCTTTAATCAGTCAGTACTAGGATAGAAGAACTTGGATTTTCTTTCAGAAATTTGCTGTAACTGTTTTGCAGATTTTTTTCCTTTGAATTCTGTTTTGTAGATTTCTGTAATTTGTTTACAGATTAAAATTTCCAGATTTTTGAAGTGAGGTTTGAGTTTTAAAAATTTTGGTTGAAGGAGTAAAGATTTTAGGAGTTTTTAGGTTTGTTAATGGAAGTGTAAAATTTTTCTTGCTTAAGAAAATTTTGAATGAGAAAATTGAAATGAAGCATAAGAAGTGGTTTTTATAAAAAAGTTTTGTTATATAAAAATTTAAAGAAAATAAATTAAATCTTTGACACTTGTCATTATCCCTTGCTAATTCTTTAACACATGTTTATCAGTATGATTTAAATTTAAACAAGTGTACTTCTCATGCAAAAAGAAATTTAAAATGTTTTCTTAATTGATTTTCTTAATTTAAATCCATTTTTAATTCATATAAAATCAATTCTTCTTTAAGAAATAATTTTAAAACAAATTTTATATTCTAAATAAGATCATGAAAATACTCTTTTAAATTCAAAGTATAAATTTAGAATATAATTAACCTATTTTGAATCTTTTAATTTAACAATTCAAATTCAAATTAAATTATTAAATTCAAAAATCAAATTTTATATGAATACAATTTTAACACATTCATTACCATTATGTATATATTAATTTTAATTAAAATCAACATACATTTACAACCTATTTATTTATTATTGAATATAATAACAAATTTATCAATTTAATTTAATTTATTACAAAGATTATCATATTTAAATTGGGTTGAAATTCCAGAATATCACAAAACAAGATGGCTAAACAAAAGACAAAGCTCAAATGACATCTTCATGGAGACAAGAATTCTACTGTCTTTCATGAATCCCTCAAAATTTTGCAAGCTAATGCTAATATCTCCAATATTCTTAATAAAGATGGCACTCCCTGCACCTCTCCTGATACCATTCAAACTGCATTTTTGGACTACTTTCAAAATCTTCTTGGTAACTATGATGTCCCTAGTATCCACATGTAGATTTTTGCTCATCCTTCTCTCCCAACCATTTCTGATTACAACAAGGGAAATTTAATTAAGGAGATTACTGAGGATGAAATTAAGAGCACTATCTTTAGTATTAATTCATCTAGCTCTCCTGGACCTAATGGATTTAATGCCCCTTTCTTTAAGGTTCCATGGACTGTCATTGGTGATGATGTGGTTAGAGCTATCAATTTTTTTTTCCAAACACAACAAAATGGTATCTGGTATTAATGCCACCAAAATTGCATTAATTCCCAAGATATAACAACCTTCTTTTGTTAATTATTGTAGGCATATTGCTTACTGCAATGTAATATACAAGTGAATTCAAAGGATTATGGCAGCTAGAATGAAGATTGAGCTTGCTGATGTGATATCTCCTAATCAGAGCGCTTTTCTTCATTCGAGAGACATTATAAATAATATGCTTCTTTCTAATGAGCTCTTGAGAGGTTATAATAGGAAAAATATTTCTCAAAGATGTGTTTTGAAATTAGACATTCAAAAAGCTTATGACAGCATTCAATGGAAATCTATTATATACACTCTTCATACAATGAATTTTCGCACTCCTTTTCTGGCTTGGATCTACACTTGTATATCAACTGTCAAATACTCTCTTAGCTTAAATAGTAATTCTTTTTTCTATTTTAATGCTACTCAGGGTATAAGACAAGGCGATCCATGTCACCTTATCTTTTTATTTATGTGATCGAGCTATTCACTTGCGTCACTATTAACGCTATGCCCCTTAATCTCCCGGATTACCATTCTTTATGCAACAATACTGGTATATCTACTTTGTTGTTGTTGATGACCTCATGCTATACACTAAACCTAATGTTAAATCAATAAATGGAGTATTGGATATTTTGAATGCTTTTAAATTGAAGACTGGATTATCTACCAACAGAATCAAATCCAAAATTAGGATCGCAGGTATGACTGAGCTTAATATGGTTGCTATATACTCATTATCTAGTTTATCTCCCTTTGATGATAATGAAGATTATCTTGTGCTCCCATATGCTCCTTTAAAGTCAAGACTAGTCAATTGCTTAATCTTTTTGAAAAGACTACCACTAAGATCTTCTCTTGGTCAGTTTCTAAATGTTCAATGGCTGGTAGGCTTGTCATTGTTAAATCCATTGCTACTTCCATGTGCCTTTATTATGCTAGAATTTTTATTTTGCCTTGCAAGCTCATTTCTATGATTAAGTCTGCTTTGAATCACTTCCTTTGGCATAGAAACCCATACTCCAGAAAGCTAATCCCTGTTGCTTTTAAAACAATTTGCTACCCTTCTGAATATTGTGGGCTTAGAATTATGAACACTAAGTAATGGAATCATGTTGCTTTTTCTTCTCATATTGACAAGCTTCTGAAGTATGATAGTAATTTATGGGCTACATGGATTAGAAAAAATTTGATTAAGAAAAATAATTTCTGGACTATGATTCCTCCTGATGACAGTAGCTGGACTTGGAGAAATATTCTTTGAAGCAGGACTGTTTTTATCCCATATTTCAAAGTGGCATGAGAAATATGGATGAACTCTCCTTTTGGTATGATCCTTGGTGGCCTAAGGGGTTATTCTTGCTGATGTGATTAACTATAATTTGATAATAATGACAGACATCAATGAGAAGGCAACTTTTGCTAGTTATTGGTCTGATGGTTTGATAAACCTCCCATACTCAAGTTCCTTCACGGTTTGGGATTGTTGGAGCATCATTCATGGCAATTCATATAACAGTGCTAATGTTCATGCTCTTTGGAAAGCAAGCCTCAAGCTATAAGTTTTGTTTATAAATTCCTTGTTAAAATCCTTCCTCTTAAAAGATTTCTGTGGCATTCCAGGATTTGGAGCCTCCCGTCCTAAAGATAATATTTTTCTATGGAAGGTTTTAAGAAATGGGCTTCATTCGCTAGAAAAGCTTAAAGCTAAAGGAATTGTTCTATGTTCTTTATGCTTACTCTGTGATAAGGAAGTGGAGACTGTTTCTCACTTGTTCTTTGAGTGTGAGTTTTCTTATTTTATATGGGATGGCACTTTGAATTTTCTGAACTTACATAAGCCTAATAGAGTTGCCTCCTTACAATGGTATAGCATTTTTAAAGAGACGAGATGGAAGACTATTAAGGGTACACTCTTGTTAAGAGTGCTTAAGAAGGCTATTTATCTTATTTGGATGGAGAGGAACAATAGAGTGTGTGGTGGTCGTTTCACTACTAAACATGTATTGTTCCTATCCATTTCCAATCTTTTTAGACCATAAGGTTATTCCTCTTTTTGTGGCTATTTATTATGTTCTTGTATTTCCAGATGGTATTCCATCTTTCCTTGTAGCATCTTGTTTATTTAAAATATGATACGGGCCCATTCAACCCCACTAGCTTTGCCAAAAAAAATACTTCAAAATTCTTGCTAAAAACACTTCTATATATACTACAACACCTCACTTCCAAAATACAACCACCCATCTACTCTAAAACTCCAAGTCCATACCCAAACTCCCCTAGGCAGGGCCCAATCCTGGTGCTTAACCACTCATCGAGTCTATTTTTACAAGGTTCAAGGTTGTATTCGAGCTCTAGTTGGAGTATGATTTGAAGTTGTTAAGTTTTGGTGAGTAAAGTACATGTTTTAAAACTCAAGTTACTAACTTTTAAAGTTGTAAAATTTGTGAGTTAAAAAATTGCTTAAGTATGTGGTGATGTTATATGTTATGTATGCATGCATATATGTTGATTTGGTGTTGGTTGCTTATGCCGAAGTTTGAGTAGGCGATAAAGATTATAACTTGAATATTGAAAAAAGTTAGTTAGTATTGTGAAGTAATACTTTATTTATGATGGTGCTATAATGTTATGACATGATATTATGTTTGAATATTGTACGTGCTATATGTGGATTCATGACATGAAGACAACGATTCGCTAACCAAAAGCGACGTAGAAATCCCCTTTTTTTGTCGAAAATATGATTTTGTTTCAAAGTGAAAAGTTTTCAAGTTTAAAACTTTGATTTTGGTTTATAAAGTTTATTTTCCTATTATAAAGAAGAAAAGAGTTAAAAGTTAAAGTTTTAAAAGTTAGAAAATTAAAATTTCAAGTTTTGAAATTACGGGTCCGTATAGCGATAGTCGCTATACGCATAGTTCAGAAAATCTAACTATTTTTCTAATCTAAACTTATTTTAACTTAAATATTTTTATAAAATGTTTTCCAACTTTAATTTAGTAATTAGAGAAAAATTATTATTTTTAATTATTATATGTTTAATGATTAATTTATAATTAATAAAGGTAATTAGTACTTAATCATTTGTTAATAATGGTTTTTAAAACTTAAATTTTAATCAATAAAGTTAATCATGATTTGTTACTTAATTTAATTTAATTATTATTTAGTTTTTAATTAAGGATTAATTAATTTTTATTTAATTATTTATTTAATATAATTATTAAAAGAGGTTTTATTTAATTACTCTTTGATTAAAATTATTTTTTAAGGTTTTAATAAAGTTTAATTACTTTTAGTTAGAGTCTAATTACAGTTAAACAAGAATTTGATTCAAATTAACATGGGTTTTAATTTATTTTAAAATTGCTTTAACTTTAATTAATCAGTTTTGTTTTAAACCATCTTTTTTCTAAATTTGTTTTAAATTAAGGGATTTCTGTGTCACTTACCCTTAAGTAACCTTGTATGATTAGGGAAAACTAAATGACATCTATTAGCAGAACAAAACGTCATTCTACTATTACAATTAACCTAGACATTTACTTAAGTTAATTGATTGTTATGTGTTGATCCCTTATATATCTATTGTGTGTGATACCATGTTTAATGGATAAGTAAAACCAAATTAAAAGCAGCAATATGGTCATTAAGCCTCTGTTTGATTTTGTAAGGGTAAATATTTCATTTTCCTTTTGAAATGGTTTCAAAGTTAGTGCGTTTGAATAAGATATTTAAAGAATGATTTGATTAATGTTTTTACTAAAGATGTTTTTCTCTAATGGGAATGGTTCTCCATGTTATAAAATGAAGTTTTTATAATGAGTTTTATAAATGGATTTTGAAATTTAGGTGTTTTGGGGAAATGGATTTGAGTTTTTAAGCAAAGAAGATTTCGTAAATATGGGAGATGTATAAAATAATTTGCTTATTAAAGGAAGCTAATTTGAGTTAAGGTTTTTAAGAAGTTGTTTAAACAGGAAAGGTTTATAAAGAAGTTTATAAATGATTTTGGGGATTTATAAATGAAGTTTTATAAAATGATTTGGATATTCATAAAGGGAGTTTATTAAAAGATTTGGACATTTATAGGAAATTTATATGAAAAGTTTGGATATTTATAAAGGAATTTTTATAAATGGTTTTGAATGTTCATAAAAGGGTTTTATAAATGAATTTGGAAGTTTTGGAAAGTTCTTTGAAGTGGTATTGATTTCAAAAATAAAAAGAGATTTCATGAATGAAATAGATTTGTTTAAAAAGGATTTGTCGAAAGAAATATAAAAAGAATTTGAGATCTAGGTTTGTCTAAACTGACCTTTTAAAAATGGTGGTATGGAACATCCATTCCACAATTAATGCCGAGGAAATAGTGTTTAGGGTTTTCCTTATCTCCAATTTAAACAACATCCGTTTAATTGTTTTTAACATGAATTGGAAGTAAGAAGTTATTCACAAATGATTTGTGAATATACTTATGTCAGAGAGATAAGTATATGAATGTTTTAGGCAAACGTTTTGAAAATAGATTTATTAAATAAAGATGTTTTTTGAGGTTTAGTGGTTACTATGGATAAATAAATCTCAAACGGAATTGGTTGTTCTTTGTTTATTTGATAGATAAATAACTGACTATCAAATCTGGACCTGTTTTTACTCAAGAGATATGTCAGGTATATTCAAGTTCCCAAGTGAGGACTCGATTGCTTAGTGCATAGTTCCAAAAGAACCGAAATTGAGTTAGCCGGAATTATCACTTAGTTTTGGAGACACCGATCCCCGTTAATATCCAAACCACTCTAAAATAATAACAAACAATGCTAAATCATATTGAAGTATGCTGTGGAGTTATACTATTCTTCCTAAGGTTAATGTAAAATGGAAGATAGTAATGTGGAATGTTTGTTCGATCCTAGGACAACTTGCATGGATGAATGTTGGCATTGTATCTCCGCTTGGAGGGTAGTGTTAGCATTCCAAGATGGTTTTGCGGGTGTGAAAGAAGGTAAAGCATAGCCTCAAGGCTCACAACTAGGAGATATAGCAAAAATAGGGTATGTAGTAGAGATGTTATCAGCTACCATTAGGAGGCATCATCCCATTCTAGATTGTCCATATTCGAGTTTTTTTGCCCGCATGTGATGTGGTAGTATAAGGCCTTGGTGTCAAAAGGGATGAGGGAATGCGGTTCTCCATGTTAAAGAGGCTAGTGGCTCTATGTAGCAGAGGCATAAGAAGTTCTTGTCTGACTCCGGTGCATTTTCTAGGGGTGTACCATCGGAAGGTAGTCCCTTACCTTCTATGGTATGGAATCCATTTCCTAATAAGTGCCTTCGGTCTTAGTTGTATACCTATTATGCTGAAATTTGATAAATGTAACAATTTCGACTATGTTAATTATTTACTTGAAAACCCTAGACATTATGATAATATCACTGAATTTCTATATAAAATATTTTGCTTATCGTAAGGTAAAAATCCCTCCATGTTTATTTACGGCATGGTCTTACGAGATGCCTTTGGTTTAAAGGTTTTTATAAAGTTAAAGACTCATGCTTTACTCAGCCCAGACCTATGTCCGACCCAGAATTTATTTTCCTTTTTCCTAAACTCTTGAGCGCTCAAATTTAAATGGGCAGTCAAGCATTTTAGGTTTTTCTGCAGATTCATTTTGGAGGAGCTTGGAGCCGGTGGCTTCTTCGATAGCTAGTTATTACCCTTGTATTCCTCTGTATTGTATGAATGTTGTATCAGTTAGGTCGAGACAGACTGTTACAACCGTCCTTGGGTAGAATTTGTATTAGTATGACTCTGATGTAACATTTTTGAAATGACTTTATAATATATTATGTTGAGTAATATATATTGTTCTGTTGCATTGTGAGATTTTGTGTTTAGTTTTCTTCTCTTCTATATTTTCTTTCTTTCACTCCTAATGACCCATCTTTCAAATGAATAAATGATCGGCATACGAATACCGAGGATGTATTAAGTGTCGTCTTTGGTAGTAAGAAAGGCAGATCATTACAAAATATGTTTTGAAAATTACATTTAATTTTTTTAAAATTATGTTATCGTAAGAAAAGCTCTTTGCAAGAAAATGAAAATTAAAAAATTAAATCAATTTTTCTATTTTTATTTTTTGTATAATTAATGATAGAAAAACTTTTAATTAATAAAAAATAGATTTTGAATTAAAAAATTATGGAATTTCAAACTTCAAATATCATATAAGATTTTCTTGAAATTTAAAATTTAAATAAAACATCATGTAAATAATTTTTATTAATTTTTATCTATTTTCAAGTAAAACATCAGTTGATGTATATGTTAAATGATAAAATTAATAATAAAATTTTATAGTGTTATACTTATCGAAATTATTAAAAAAGAAACTTTATTTTTTTTAATTGATATATGTGTGTATATATATATTTTTAGATATTAAAAATATGTTTATGTGTGTGTATATATATATTATAAAATAAAAGAATTATTATTTTTTAATTATAGATATACATATATATATATTTGGTTCATAGTTTAAAAAAATATATGTTGTGTGTGTGTATATATATATTATTTTAATATATATTATAATAATATGCTTATAAATATATTAATAATATTATACATAATTATTTTTATATTCGTATATGTTAATATAAATATATTTTTTAAATATTTTTGCATACTTAAAATTATTTAACCAAAATTAACATATGCTAATGCGTGTGTGTGTGTATTAGTCATATAAGTAATAAGTTTAATTACATACATATATTTGGTCAACATATAATACATGTTGGATACACTAATATGTCAATTGCAATATATTTCCCAATATCTATACACGAACATATTATACCTTGCACCGGCTTACATGTTACACATGCGCACATATACATATTTGTATATGATATATATGTGTGTATTTATATGTATTGATATATAAATTAATATATATGTATATAATTTATAAATTTAAATAAAATAAGAGATAATTTTTAAATAAAATTTAGAAACATTCTAAATAAACAAGACTTCATAAGTCCAATGTAGATCCAATAAGGGATTTTTTTAAATTCACCCATAACTTTCGTTGCTGGCTGGTCCAATTCCAATAATGTATCAGAGTCTAATAGCCTATGCAGTCTAAATTATTCATATTAGGGTTAACTAATTAAAGCCTACACATATTGTGGGTGTGACGACCTCCCCATACTATCCGCACATCAATAACCTAAAAGAGCGCTGTAACTGTGCCAGGCTGATATGGGACGATCATCTAGGATAGAAATTTAAAGAAGAAAACCTATTGTGTATCTCATAGCATATGGATAAAATATAATATAGAACATATACAACAAAACATAGTGAGCCATATCAAATGAGAATAACATCTCAGTAAATCATGTGTTATGGTACAAATCTCATAATATCTCAGTAGAACATTTCCTTGCTACATCCCTCAAAGTACATAGAAACATACAACAGAAACTACAAAATAGGGTAATGCAGCTTTTCTAAGCTCATCTTTGTATAGCAGCTGCGACTGCAAACCTGTCATCTAATATACTCATTTAAGAGTACCCAAGATGATAAGAGGAAACAAAAAACCTTGGGTCAGACAATAGTCTAGTGTGAGCAGTAAATGACTATCAAAAACTATATTGAAAAATATAGTATAGACAGCTACAAAAAATCATACGTGACTTGTCCCTAAAACCAAAGAGTTAGCACATAATAATAAGATATAAATGCTACTCAAATAAATGACAATAGGATACTATAACAAAACATAATAGAAGAATCTAAGCAGCCACCTTCATTGACCCTATTCCCAATCCCTTATCCAACATTTCTATAGATGATAGCCTATCCAAGAGAAATAGCGAACATAACAAGGATAGCAACCATAGCATCTATCAACTAAAATCTGGCTATCATATTTTAAAGCCTTGAATATATGATAACTCGTATGGCTCCGTCTTTGCTTGTCAGAGACTAATGGAAATCTCGATTCTCGGTTGTGTTCCCTCATACTTTCAGGTGCAAAACTCCATACAGCTGTCTCCTGTAGTACCTCCATACCATCTGACACTAGAACTTCTCGGAGCAGTCCGTGATACACGATTGGCGCTACCAGCCCTTGAGTGCTCCTACATATGGTACCCCTGCTTGAACATAACCAGAACACTCTAAGTTATTAATGATTCCTTGGAACTCCTAAATCTTCAGGGCTTTCACAACTCTAGTCCATTTCCAAGCGTGAGTCCTACCACTCAACCCAGTCCATTATACCACAATCTCATTCCATCTCGAGCTGTCTATCAACTCCTTTGATCCTACTCCTTATCTGAACCATAGGAGCAATCGGCGAGCCACAACTTCTCTCAACCGAAGAGTCGAAACTTCATCGTGCTATAACTTCCAAACCGTAGGAGCAATCAGCGAGCCATAACTTCCAACATAATCCACTACGACCCCATAGTCTCCATACTGGATCTCACATCTAATAGAGCCAACAATTTAGATCAGTACTGATCCGATCCAATTGGATCGGTGTCGATCCAAATACTTAAACATTTTGGACTCCGTTTCTCTTCTAGCCTCTATGCACTTCCTCTAGATGCCATAAACCCTTAGCCATCCCTCTTAGCCTTCAAGCCTTCTCTTCTATGCACCATAGTCGATCCAACGAAGATGACCCATCCAATTGTCAACACTTCGCCTATCCTCCGATCCAACTTCATTGAGCAACTCTACAATCCATGCTCATTTTCCTCTATGGATCTCACTTCAATTGGCACGCTAATATTGGATCTATACCGATCTGATCCAATTGGAGCGGTGCCGATCCAAATACTTAGCTCCAATTGTCATGAATTTTCAGGTGTCTTCCTATCATGCTCCAGAACTTATCCTCCAAGTTTCATGCGATTCCGACGAACTTTTCTCCCGGTATGCTACAATCACTAATCTAAGTCCTAAAACATGCATAACACTAGCAAACGAATCAAACATAGCAAGAAATTCAAATATAACAGCGAACCAATCATAGCAATTCACCCAAGTACATTCAATATGAACATATAAATCATCCAATTTAATCTACCATCACAATTCTAGCATAGATCTAATAAAATACATAGAATTTCATAGTTAAATATACATAACACTAGCCAATGATCTAATCTCAATTACATGTCTAATTAGGTTTACCTAGGGTTTATAAATATGAAATTACCTAAGTCTAATCAATTTAATTTGATAATTCTAACATATAATCATATAACTACAACATATAATCCATTATAGACTAGTGAGAGATCATAACCACTCACCAAATCATCAAAACTATGAAATTTGATGAAAATCCGATCCGAACAGCAACAAACTGGATGAAGATGAAATCCAAATGATGAAATCAAGCCCTTAATTGAAGATCTAGACTCTAATTTGCAATTAGAGATGGTTTAAGATGAAATCCAATGAGATGATTGGAGAATTAGAGAGGAGTTAGGGTTTGGGGCTGATTTGAAATGAGAGATAAAATTTAAAATGGTCTCTCTCACTTCATATTTATAGCCAAATCTGAATATACTAATGAGCATGCTAATTCGGCCCACTAATCCCCTTCTAATTCTAGCCAACGGATTTTAAACTAAAAACTGCTATATCACCCTAACCACTTATCCAATTTTCCTACATGGCCACTCTACAGAATGGGGAACCACGATCCCGAAGCAATGAAATAGGTTATTGCATCTAATTCGGCTTCTTTCAAAAGTTATAGTTGAAATAAGATCTCCAGGAGAAAAATGGTCACATAGAAGTTCGAGAAAAATCATGGATGTGTAAAACATCCCTTAAAACCATATCCCAAAATATTAGAATCAAACGACCATAAATGGATTAAATAAAATTATTTTACGATCCTCCGATACGTAAAATACAGGTCATTACAGTGGGGGTATCAAGAAAAGTAGCGTCTAAGGTTGGGTTTGGGTAATCAAGTATTCTATCCTACTTGGCTACTAGCCTAGCCCAAGATGATGAGGTAACCCCAAACAGTTTGGCGAAATTGTTTTGAAAATTGAAAAGTTAAATTTAAAATAAGAAAATATTATAAATGTTATAATATAAATTTTCAAATTGTCTTGAAGTTAAATTTAAATCTAGAAGTTAAACTTATATTTGTGGGATATCGTTTAACCAAAAAGTTAAAATATTATTTAAATTTAAATTCCAAGACGGATGAGTCTTAACACTCACTAGTGAAGTCGAAAGGCTTCTACGTTTCAACTTAAGTTTTGGCGAAATGTAAAGGACTAATGAATGCCTTATTTGAAAAATGAAGTGATATCATTTAACCTTTCTAATATTGTAAAAACATATGCTATGTAATGTTAATTGATAAATTTGCGCATTTAATACGATTTAAAACATTTATAAATTAAGATATACAATGACACTGAATTGAAGATTGACTAATAAAACTATAATGTAAAAACTTACTATGAAATACCTCTTGCATGTTAATATTTTTAATACTTATGCAAGCGCTTAATGTTACAACTGCTACATACAGTCGTAATTTGGTAACTTGCATGTTTATTTGGTCAATAGCATATATTGGATTATATGAGTTCCAAACTCAAAAGAAATGCATGATTATGGATATTTGATCCATATAAAATTGCATGTATATGTTATATGGTGAATGGTCATAATTCTTAATATATGATACTTCGATGAAACCAATTCATTCGAATAAGCAAATAAATGTACTATAAGATCGAGTATTAAATTTGATTGATTATGAAAAAGATCACATTGTGTTAAAGTAACATAGGACCAAAACTACAATACAGATCTAAAGACTCGATCATTGATATGTTAGTTTGATCAGTTTACGCAAAATGCAACATATATGGTGTCCTTAAATGTTAAAGACGTTGGAGTGTACTTTTGTAAAGAGTTCTTTATGATATTATAGTAAGGGTTTTCTTTTAAATAGTTTGATCATTTAGAAAGAAAAATTTATGTATAAAATTAGATGTGATTTAAGGTACAGTTGAGATGAACAGAGTGAGTAGTCACTTCGGCTTCATAAAGAATATGAAAAACGAGAATTATAAAATAATAATTGGTACTTAATATTGGAGTAAGAAATATGAATTCTATTCCAAGATGTATTTTCATATAAAAATTGTTTATGTGAGATTTATTCCTTTGAGTTCAAGATATTTGATTATATAACTCTCTGCAATAAAGTAGTTGTAGTATGTAAAATAAATAATCTATACTAAGTAAACGATGGACCTACAATTTTAGTACGCTATTATAGTAATGACAGAAATAATGGGAGCATGTCATATAGCGCTTATTGAGTGCATCAAGTTATGAAAATTATTTTCGTAAAACGTACGAAACATTATTTATGGAATAGTGACTATTTTTCATTGTCGACTAAAAAATAAACATGTTTACATTTCAATATGAATATTATGGATAATTGCTATGAAATAAAATGATAACACAGTATTTGTTTTCACAACAAAAGTAATGTGATTGAAAATATTGAAGTATCTAAAATTATTACAATTATTTTATAATTATAGACTAAGCCGTAGTTTTGAGAAATTATTTTTGTTATATGATTATGAATCATATGGAACCTGTTAATTATATCTCAAATAATTAAAGGCTATGCACCCATTTAGTGGAGTGCCATAATAGTGGATGGACTTTTCGAACCGATGCATATAGATGTATGCAATCATAAGTCTATTAATGCCAAAACAGTTCCATGTACTTTGTCATATTCATGGATGAGTTATCATATACATGAACATTGTATTTGATACGTACGTATAACTCTATGATAAGCTCATAGAATATAAAGCAAAAGCAACTAATATAACTTGCAACATAAATGACTGGATATGTTGGAAAGAGTTCTGAATATACCTAAAAAATGAATAAAGATTCAACCTTAAAAGTCAACCTCCCTATGATCATAATGATGTATCAATAAGGAGTAATTGAACTTTGTCGGAAAAAGTACCATTTATGATGAGGAAAGTTGATATAAAATTCTTTCTGTAAGGTTTGTACTTAAGAGTAGTACATAAGGTTAAAATTAATATCATCCTAAGAATAGTTTATAAACCATATAAGAAAAGGTTTATAATAAACCCTTACATATCCTAGGCTAAGGAGTTGACAGGTTATGTTAGTCGAAAGATTAGATGTAATAATTGTATATAAGAGATCTTGTATTAAATATCCCAAGAGAATTTTGGGAAGAATTTTGGGAACTATAGTCATTAGTTGACTAATTTATGTTGTGAACATAAATATATTGTGAACTAATTCAAAATTAATTTTATATAAGGCAACTCATAAAATGTTTATGAACGACCATTTCATTGCACTATGAAAGAATTGTTGTTTCAAGAAATACCAACTTCATAGTAAAGAAATTTCTTTAAGAAATTGCTGATATAAAATGGGTTTGGATATGATTCAATTATTAAACTGATTACAAGGGATGAAACAAAATTGATCGAACTTAAATGAACACAAATAATTAGAATGTCTAATGAGTATTCTTCTACACTGAAGAGAAACCGTGAGTTTCTTGTCAATGTCAAGAATAAATACTCCTCGATTGTTTAGTTTTATTATTAAGAATATTGACTCTATGATATGGTACGATGTGAAAATTCGAAATAGATTCCAAATACATTATCAAAATATGATTTTGATAGTTGTATCCGAAAGAATATGATCCTTTTGGCCACAAATGTGTTTTTAAGGGAAAGACAAATATAGTTGGAATATAACGAGTCACACTGTTAAGAATAATACTATATTTTAATTAATGAAATTATGAAATAGATTCACCATTCAGCGTGCTTAAGTAAATTTGGATTTTACTCACAAAATTATCACATAGTATGACTTTACGTTTTGGTATGAATGTGTTGAAACAGAAAAATTATAAATAATGATTTTGAGTAAATTGTTTACGAATAATAACCAAAGTATCTCAAAGTCAGTGGAAGTGATATCGAGTTTGTGAGTTTTCGGGTATTATCCAAGAACAAATACGAAAGTATCATTATGAAAAGCATCAAAATTGAACAAGTGTTTTGGTAGACGTGTCAAATAATTCGATCATTGGTCAAAATGTAGAGGAAGCGTGTATTCATAAAAAAAGAACATTGAAAGGAACGTAGATATTTCTAAATCATAAGTAAACAACGCACTACTGATTATTAGCGGTGTACTTATGTTAAAATCAATTTTAATTCTTTTTGATACTTAACTGGATTTATGAACGATGTCTTTTATAACAAGTATAAAATAATTGGAAATGTCTCAAAATGATATGCAAGAGAACCTTATTAAAATGTTTAATATGGAACATGTAAAATGGAATTCTTATGCATTGGCAATAAGAATTATCATATATGATATGTTGTCTATGATATTGTGATTTTTTTATGTATTTTATACGTGAAGCAAAGATCAAGTCCAAATTGATATCACTGAATGGTAGTTTGGAGTGTTCTTATGTATTTATGAAATACTACAGAATTGTTTGCAGAAACAACAAACTCATCATGAAGGAGTGTTCGAACTCAAACTTCATAAATGATATTAGGTATAATATATCAATAATAAAATTCAAGTTAATAATTTTTAAGTTGGAAATGTTTCAAATAGAAAAGATTGTGGCTGATTTAATGAAAATGCCAAGTACATTGACCTAAATAGCTTCGTAATAAAAGCAGTGTATAAATAATAAATGCACAAAATTATTATTGACCCGAGGGTGATACCAAATATCAAGAATTCCATAAAATTATATATGATAACAATGTCGCAATATAGTTCGTAATAGAACTTGGATCTCACTGGAGATTGATAGAGTCAAGGGTATGCGTTAGGAACAATTATGTAATTTGTTACATTTATCCAAGTAGATAGCTAATCCTATTCGAATTGAAAGCTGTTTTCTTTCTATTATATACTTGATATAATGTGTTATATTAATTAATTAATTTAATTTAATTAAAAGTATATTTAATAGAAAATTCATATATGGTATGTTTTTATGATCGTAGTTACAAACTGTTGTAACCGTGAGTAATTTATCACAATGAAAACAAATATACCATATTAAATGTTTTTAGTTATGATGCATCGAGATTTGATATTGTTGTATCCATTAGGATTGTAGTACGTAATGCTCTCCAAATGTTGAACAGTATTACTCATGGCTATTGGGGGCACTGAGGGGTTACTACTGATTGTTATTGGATAATCGTGGAATGAATAATTTTCTGGTTGTTAATACAACTAAGGTCAAATAGAAAATATCAATGTGATTGATTTATACAGTTCTCTCGACTTGAGAATACTATGAATCTTTGAAACGACCTGCCTTTCATTCCACAGAAAAGACGCATCATTATTAAGAAAGAAAGAGGTAGAAAATAGAAAAGATAGAAGAAAGAACTCAACAATATGAGAATCTCACAGCGGAACGGAACAAAATATAATATATAACATAACTATTACGTAGTCAATTACATATTAGAGTTACACAGATACAACAACACAAGATAAATAGTTATAAAAGTCTGTCTATTATACAGCTCAAATACAACTCAGAGATACATCACAACGGAAACACAATATAACTACAAACGCTGAAGCCTCCTGCTCAATATCTCCTCCAGAATTCGTCAAAGCTAACCTGAATCCCTTGGCTACTCGTAAAAATTTGAGTAGCCAAGAGTTGAAGAAAAACAGAATAAACTCCAAGTCAGACATGGGTCTGGTGTGAGTAAACGGGTGGAAGTGGCTTAACTTTTAAAAGCCTTTGAAAACAAAAGGTATCACGTAAGACTTCCCACACATAAACATGGGTAAGTTTTTACCTTACGCTAACCAAAAAATTTGATAGGAAATCCTGTGATATTATAATATGGTCTAGGGTTTTCAAGTAAATAGAAAATAACCGAAATTGTTACATTTATTAAATTCCAGCTACTAGCCACAAAAGTGGGTAATACAATCAAAACCGTAAAGGCTCATAGGAAGAATGCGTTTCCATCAATGGCAGCGCTAATGGGGTACCGCCCGTCATAGTACGTGGCCTAGATCACCGTACCGAGGATCCACCCTAAATCCCCTTCAACACAAAGCCGGAACCATTCCTTACTGAAAAATTCCGAACAAGACAACCCCGGCGGTTCTAGCTAGTAACCGCCCACACAACCGAATAAAAAGGGACATCTAGACAGGGGTAAGTCTCGTCCCACTTGGGCATGACCCACTTAGCCTTGCTGCACCTCCCCTATTTTAGTCATTCCCGGTTGATGAGGCTTGAGGCTACGATTACCTTTATAGAACATATCCATCTTAGAATGCTGATCGTCCCCCTGACGATGTTCTAAAAGCATTCAATCCATAAAAGTTTGTTCCAGGTTCAAACAAAACTGAAGGCATTATCTCGTTACACTCATTTTGGAATCACCCTCAGAGTTAACGACAATAACCCTTGGACTCTGAAATCTCTATCTCGAACCTGAAAGCATTATATCCATTATACTCGTATTGGAATCACCCTCAGAGTTTTTAAACGACAGATAGTTCTTACACTTCGAGTCTTCAACTCGATCTTCACTTGAATTCACGGCCTAACGTTTAATTTGGATCGATGTGGTTTTAGGATAATCAAATTTGATACCCGATCCCGGTCTCATCGAAATCCAAACGTATCTTAAAGGCCAAGTTGTTTAAAGGTTTAAACAATTCAATTCAATGCTTTGAATTCACACAGCATTAACACAGATAAATATCACACATTTATCATTGATATAACCAATATCATATCACAGAATGTCACAACATATCATCAATAGATATCAATCCAATAGATATCATCCAATTCATACATTCAACAAACAATCATCCATAAGCAAGCATTATCAATTCATATCATAATTAATTTAATTACTTAAATTAAATTAATCCCTTAAGAATTAATCACTTAATCCTGCTCATACAATCATTATTTAATTACTTACCTTAATTAATTAATCACTCCTTGATTAACTTAATTAATTAATTAATCCCTAATCCTAGATTAATTATCCTTTAATTATCAATTAATAAATCTCAATTATTAATTAATCTCCTTTAATACAACGTAATTAATCCTTAATTACTTTATAATCAATTAATTAACCTCTGATTAACTAATTAATTATCCATCAACTATCGATTAATAACCTTAATTATTAATCTATATCTCTTAATACAAATTAATTAATCCATAATTACTTTTTGTAACTAATTTATAAATCATTAATTAATTAACTAATTAATTATCTCTTAATTATTAATTAACAGACCTAATTATTAATTATTAGTAAAGATTAATTATTCTTTAATTACCAGTTGATTAACCATTTGATTAATCCTTAATTAACTATTAACCTATCCTTAATTAACAGTTAATTAATCCTTAATTACCATTTGATTAATCCTTAATCACCATTGATTAATCAATTAATTACCATTTAACAACTTCTTAACTAATCCTTAATTACGGATTAATTATTCTTTAATTATTGATTAATAAAACCTTAATTATTAATTAATAAAACTTAAT
Source organism: Allium cepa (assembly GCA_030765085.1). Classification (NCBI taxonomy): domain Eukaryota; kingdom Viridiplantae; phylum Streptophyta; class Magnoliopsida; order Asparagales; family Amaryllidaceae; genus Allium; species Allium cepa. Next base: position 557,480,660 of record CM060941.1, on the reverse strand, counting down.
TACAAATTAAGCACTTCTTAATTACTAATTAAGTAACCTTTATTTACTTAATTAACTACTCATTAATTACTTAATTAATAAATCTTAATCACTTGATTAATTAAGTTATAATTACACATAACTACTTGATTTATTAATCCCTAATCATTAATTAATAATCTAGTTAATGATCTTTTAATTACAAATTAATTAATCTTAAATTAATTAACCTTTAATCCTTAGTCATTTATTAATCAAGTAAATTATTTTCCCTAATTAATTTCTTAATCAATCCTTTATAATTAAACTAATTAATTAAACTTAATTTCCCTAAATTAACTTAATCAAAATCAAGATATTAAAACCTTAATTAAGATAAAACATTATCTTATAAATGCTTTAATTACCCTTAACATATTTACATCATTTATCTTTATAACTATCTTTACTTAATTAAATATTAATTAAGTTTTTAAAATAAAACTATCATTTAACTTGATAAATTAAAGTTATCAAAACATAACTTTAAATAACTTAAAACATTTATCAATTTATAGTTTTAAAAACTAGTTTTAATATGAATTTAAAAACTTGCCTTTTGTTATAAACTTTTAAAATTTACTTCATAACTAAATTTTGAAATCACTTTAAAATTTACTAAACAAATTTTAAATTTAACAAGCTTCAAACTTATAAATCAAAATGTTTAAGAAAACATTTATTAAACATTAAGTAATTTATATAAAAGTTTCAAACAAATTTAAATTTTAAAAAAAAACAAGTTTTTTTTAATTTTTTTTGAAACTGCTTATAATTTTCAAACCCGAAGCTCACTCGGGTGAAACCCGAGTTTTTTCCCTTTCCTTCCCATTTTTTTAAAAAACTTTGATTAAATTTTAAGTTTAAAATCTACAGGCATCACCCTCAATCTACTCGAGAACGAACTTGAGCTTCCTATCCTAATACTCGAACTTGACTTCGAGACATTCACAGCCAAAACCTCTGACACGCACACACCATTACGTGCACATGCACCACCACCTGAGGCTACTCCAACCATCGACATTGCCTCCATCACATCACTCTACCATGCTACAACCCAAAACAACCACCCAAACATGATCGCGATCAGTCAAGCACGATCGAGCCACCCAGTCGAAATCTGAAACCAAACGGCCTCTAGTAAACTCCCCTCGACTACACTGCTCCGACCACCAAAGATCGAGTGACTCTAGCCACCTCTCGCTGACCCAACATGCAACCATTCCCTTAAGTTACACGATCTCGATCAATCAGAGACAAAGCACTGACAAAAATTCCTGCTTCAACTAAACTAGGGTTTAAAACCCTTGCTCGACCATCACCGACACCACAGGAGGTGATAAACCCTCCTAGCATTTTTGCCTGAACCCCCATTACCTCCTCCACCTCCAGCAGTATTCCCAACCACCTTAAATGCTCCAGCCTCCAGAAATCACCCAAAACCCATTTTCCAGACAATCCCAAAATTCACATTCATTTAAATGTTAAAAATTCTGATATTTGTTTTAAAAATCATTACTTTTAAAATGGATTCAAGTTATAGTCTTAAAATAGTAAATTAAAATGATTGATTTTACATGTTTTAAGAATCTCTACTGTATTTTCCAAATTTTAACATAGTTTAAATCTTATAATCCTTGAATCTATTTTTTTTTACTACTGGATTAAGCTTAAACTAAACTATATTTTTTAAATTTCACCGGCTAACAGGAAACTCATGCAAAGATTTTGAACTTTGATCAAAATCATATACTCTGACCTAAGAACAGAGAAGTTAGAATCAACAGATAAGCATACACCAAACATACACAGAGACCTACTAACATGCATACATGCAGAACAGTTATCATCACATATTTCACATGCAATCAGATAATTAGCTACTTAACCTTAATTTAAAAAAAATGTTTACTCACCTTAAAAATGCAGAGAGCTTGAACAGTATTGATAATTTGCAAACTGGATTGAAAACTTTGAAAATATGAATACTTTGCTGTTGTTAATTCCTGAAAGCTTTGATTTCTGAAAGCTTGTCTAGGTTGAAACATAAGAACTGAAATGCTTGTTACTTGAACATTTGAAGCTGGGGTGCCTCTTTTTCTTGAATATTTGTTGATTCCATATTACAGCTTTGAAAAAGCTATAGGCTTTTGATTAATGCTTGATAAAAGAGGTTACAAAGTTTTAATTCTTGGGTTTGTAAAAATGTTTTCAGGTTGTTCAGGTTTGAATATCAACAGATCTGAGTTTGATCTTATTTGAAAAAAAATGATTTTTGTTGAGGAATGAATTTCAGGTTGAGGATAACATTACAGGCTTTGAAAATGTTTCAGAAGAGATAGTTTCAGGTTTTGATCACAGTTTGAACTTGAATATTGTTTGTGGATTTTTTTGGTTTGCATTTGTCTGGAGGAAAGTTTACAGGATTTTGAAGAAATGGTTTTCTGGTTATAGCCATGGATTTCTTGCATGAATTGAAGGGAAAAAATAAAGAAAGAAAGAATGGGAGTTTATATGATAAAATTTATGGTTTATTAAAATTAAAGAAAAAGAAAATTAGAAAAAGACACTTGTTCAATTTTGTTTACATTTGTCATTACTAATCCTAATCTACTAACACATGTTAATCAACAAGCTTTAAAAATTAACACTTGTCCTTTCTTATTTTTAAATTATTTTTAAATGACTTATAAGCCTTTATTATTAATTTTCCTAATATGTATGTGCTTTTATAAATTTATAAATGCTTTTTCTTATCTTATAAAAATAAAACTTCTAAAAGAAAATTAAAAAACCAATTAGATTCTCAATAAAATCATATAAAATTATTTGATCCATTTTTAGATGCTAATTTAAATGCTTTTGCATTTATTTACTACTAAATAAATATTTTCTAAATTTATATAAATAAAATTCTTTTGTTTTAAATTATTATAAAACAAATTTTATTTTTAAAATAAAAACTTTATTCATATATTACTTTATATACAAAATAATTTCAAGAGATATATTCTTTTTTAAAATTTCAATTTAAATCTAAATTTCAAATTCAAATTCAATTTAAACTTCAATTTAAAATCAAATCAAATATATCTATATTAGATTAAACAAACACGTTATTAAATTTAGAAATATTAAATTCTAATTTTAAAGTTAATTTTAAATAAATATATATATTAAACAACACTTATTAGATTTGAAAATAATAAGTATATTTAAAATCAAATTTATAAAATAACACAATTTAAATAATTATTCTATTTAAAATCAATCTATATCTAAATTTAAAAACGTCACATAAATTTTATTTTGGTTATTTATATTTGAAAATAACAATTTTATTGATTTTAAATGATTTAATTAAGAGATTATCATATTTTAAATTCGCTGAAATTCCGGGATATTACATTCCTCTCCTCTTAAAAGAATTTCGTCCTCGAAATTTAAAATAAAGATAATCCAAAACCTTTTATTTCATTTTAACCATTCAAGCATACCTATCAGCCAAACACTATCAACCAACAATAATCCATCAAAACAAACAGTTTATTTAAACAACCAACGTTAAATCAAATAATCCTAGCTATCCGGACATGGATCCGGATAAGTCGTCCTAAAACTATTCAGAGTTCCTCAAAAGAAACTCTGAAATCCTAACTTCACAACAAAAGATAAATCATTCACGTATTTCCCAGATGAGATACGTGAAAATGTTTTGAATTCCAGCCATCCAATTGGAAAATTCAATCCCAAAGACTGCAACACTAATCTTCTCCTGATAAGCTCCGCTATCGCAGATACCTCACAGACCAAAACTGGACCAAGAACCAGATTATCTCCCGACTTTACTCAATAGAATGGAAATCTACAAGGCCCTCCAAACAAAGCTTCACAGGGTGCCATCTAGATACTCGCCTGATAACAATACGAGAATTCCAATAAATGCAGATGATCCTCCTAACATCCACAAAAAATCCACAACACAAGCCCTTTCAAATCCTCAAAAATTTGGTTCAGCCTTTCCGTTAGTCTGGGAATGAAAGGTTGTATCCAAACTCAATTTCGAATGCAAAGCTGATCACAAAGCCTCTAAAAAATTAGCTATAGAAGATAAGATCACAATCGCTAACAATGCTGACTGAAATACCAAGAAGTCAGACAAACTCTTCCAAGAAAACTCAACCAAACCAGAAAACTTCGGCTGCTTCTACTCCTGAATAGTAGCTATCCAGGCTGGATCTACAGAAATACCATCACCAAAACAAAATGCATCCTCAAAGCCTCTAATCCTATTTCCAAATGTCGTTTGCTTTCCTCTTCAGACTAGGAGTAGACAAGAACATTGATGAACACAAGAACAACTTATACCACACATCCCAAAAACTTGGTTCATCAAATCCACCCAGAATCTCAAAAGACTAATCCGTCTAGGCCACAAAGACAACAGCTGAACTCCAACTAGGAAAACAAGACTGGACAACAGGCACTGCTTCCGGAACAAAAGACAATCTAAAAGTCTATCTCCTGATGAAGGCAAACCTTCACTCCCTCGGAAACATCCGGAAAAATTCTGACCACTCAAGGACTCTACACCTCCTGGAGATGCCTCGACTCCATGCAGAAGATTGCTCAAAAGAACTCTGGCATCATCGCAAGTCACTTTTGCGATCCTTCCCAACTCAGCCTCCAAAGATACAATCCTTGCTTCACCATCAAAATAGTCCAGTACTATCCAACCAACCCAAATCCAAAACAAGATCAAAACCCTTTAAAATCAAATAAAAAGGGTCACCAGAAAAACTATGGGGGATATAAGAAAATCTTAAGCCTCTACAGATCCGATTTATCTCGGTTACTCCATCTATAGGGTTAGATACAAAGATAGTATGGTCAACCAAACAAAGAGAGTGATAAAACTCCTTTAGAACTCATGTTGGAAATTCGAACAGATACCCAACAAATTTATATAAGTATATAGTTATATAAAAATTTCAAATACGCGCTCTCAAGATAGACACCACTCCAGAGCCTAGGTATTATCTCAACCTATGCTCTGATACCAAGTGAAACAACCCGTCTTTCATTCCATAGAAAAGACGCATCATTATTAAGAAAGAAAGAGGTAGAAAATAAAAAAGATAGAAGAAAGAACTCAACAATATCAGAATCTCACAGCGGAATGGAACAAAATATAATATATAACATAACTATTACGTAGTCAATTACATATTAGAGTTACACAGATACAACAACACAAGATAAATAGTTATAAAAGTCTGTCTATTATACAACTCAAATACAACTCAGAGATACATCACAGCGGAAACACAATATAACTACAAACGCTGAAGCCTCCTGCTCAATATCTCCTCCAGAATTCGTCAAAGCTAACCCGAATCCCTTGGCTACTTGTAAAAATTTGAGTAGCCAAGAGTTGAAGAAAAACAGAATAAACTCCAGGTCAGACATGGGTCTGGTGTGAGTAAACGGGTGGAAGTGGCTTAACTTTTAAAAGCCTTTGAAAACAAAAGGTATCACGTAAGACTTCCCATACATAAACATGGGTAAGATTTTACCTTACGCTAACCTCAAAATTTGATAGGAAATCCAGTGATATTATAATAGGGTCTAGGTTTTCAAGTAAATAGAAAATAGCCAAAATTGTTACATTCATTAAATTCCAGCTACTATCCACAAAAGTGGGCAATACAATCAAAATCGTAAGGGCTCGTAGGAAGAATGGGTTTCCATCAATGGCAGGGCTACTTGGATACTGCCCGTCATACGTGCCTAGATCATCGTACCGAGGATCCACCCTAAATCCCCTTCAACACAAAGCCGGAACCATTCCTTACTGAACAGTTCCGAAGAAGACAACCCCAACGGTTCTAGCTAGTAACCGCCCACACAGCCGAATAAAAAGGGACATCTAGATAGGGGTAAATCTCATCCTACTTGGGCATGACCAACTTAGCCTTGCTGCACCTCCCCTGTTTTAGCCATTCCCGGTTGATGAGGCTTGAGGCTACGATTACCTTTATAGAACACATTTATCTTAGAATGCTCATCGTCCCCCTGACCATGTTCTGAAAGCATTCAATCCATACAAGTTCGTTCCGGGTTCGAACGAAACCGAAGGCATTATCTCGTTACACACATTTTGGAATCACCCCCAGAGTTAACGATAATAACGCTTGCACTCTGAAATCTCCATCTCTAACCTAAAAGCACTATCTCCGTTATACTCGTATTGGAATCACCCTTAGAGTTTTAACGACAGATAGTTCTTAGAGTTCGAGTCTTCAACTCGATCTTCACTTGAATTCACGACCTAACGTTTAACTTGGATCGATGTGGTTTTAGGATAATCAAATTTGATACCTGATCCTGGTCTCATCGAAACCCAATCGTATCTTAAAGGCCAAGTTGTTTAAAGGTTTAAACAATTCAATTCAATTCAATGCTTTGAATTCACACAACATTAACACAGATAAATATCACACATTTATCATTGATATAACCAATATCATATCATAGAATGTCACAACATATCATTAATAGATATCAATCCAATAGATGTCCTCGAATTCAGACATTCAACAAACAATCATCCATAAACAAGCATTATCAATTCATATCATAATTAATTTAATTACTTAAATTAAATTAATCACTTAATCCTGCTCATACAATCATTAATTAATTACTAACCTTAATTAATTAATCACTCCTCGATTAAATTAATTAATTAATTAATTAATCCCTAATCCCAGGTTAATTATCCTTTAATTATCAATTAATAAACCTCAATTATTAATTAATCTCCTTTAATACAAAGTAGTTAATCCTTAATTACTTTATAATCAATTAATTAACCTCTAATTAACTGATTAATTATCCATCAACTATCGATTAATAACCATAATTATTAATCAATATCTCTTAATACAAATTAATTAATCCATAATTACTTTTTATAATTAATTAATTAATCATTAATTAACTAAATAATTAATTATCTCTTAATTATTAATTAATAAACCTAATTATTAATTAACAACTTAATTAAAGATTAATTATTCCTTAATTACCACTTGATTAACCATTTGATTAATCCTTAATTAACCGTTAACCTATTCTTAATTAACATTTAATCAATCTTTAATTACCATTTGATTAATCCTTAATCACCATTGATTAATCAATTAATTACCATTTAACAACTTCTTAAATAATTCTTAATTACAAATTAATTATTCTTTAATTATTAATTAATAAAACCTTAATTACTAATTAATAAAACTTAATTACAAATTAAGAACTTCTTAATTACTAATTAAATAACCTTTATTTACTTAATTAACTACTCATTAATTACTTAATTAATAAATCTTAATCACTTGATTAATTAAGTTATAATTACACTTAACTACTTAATTTATTAATCCCTAATCGTTAATTAATAATCTAGTTAATGATCTTTTAATTACAAATTAATTAATCTTAAATTAATTAACCTTTAATCCTTAATCATTTATTAATCAAGTAAATTATTTTCCCTTAATTAATTTCTTAATCAATCCTTTATAATTAAACTAATTAATTAAACTTAATTTCCTTAAATAAACTTAATCAAAATCAAGATATTAAAACCTTAATTAAGATAAAACATTATCTAATAAATGCTTTAATTACCCTTAACATATTTACATCATTTATCTTTATAACTATATTTACTTAATTAAGTTTTTAAAATAAAACAATCATTTAACTTGATAAATTAAGGTTATCAAAGCATTACTTTAAATAACTAAAAACATTTATCAATTTATAGTTTTAAAATCAAGTTTCAATTTGAATTTAAAAACTTGTTTTTTTATATAAACTTTTAAAATTTACTTCATAACTAAATTTTGAAATCACTTTAAAATTTACTAAACAAATTTTAAATTTAACAAGCTTCAAACTTCTAAATCAAAATGTTTAAGAAAACATTTATTAAACATTAAGTAATTTATACGAAAGTTTCAAACTAATTTAAATTTAAAAAAAACAAGTTTTTTTTTAAACTTTTTTTAAAACTGCCTAACATTTTTTTCTTCGGGTCAAACCCGAAGCTTACCGGTTGAAACCCGAGTTTTTTCCCTTTCCTTCCCTTTTTTTTTAAAAAAAACTTTGATTAAATTTTAAGTTTAAAATCTACAGGCTATCACCCTCAATCTACCCGAGAACGAACTTGAGCTTCCTACCCCAATACTCGAACCTGACTTCGAGACTTTCACAGCCAAAATCTCTGACACGCACACACCATTACGTGCACATGCACCACCACCTGAGGCTACTGCGACCATCGACATTGCCTCTGTCACATCACTCTTCCATTCTGCATCCCAAAACGACCACCCAAACATGATCACAATCACTCTAGCACAATCGAGCCACCCAGTCGAAATTTGAAACCATACGGCCTCTAGGAAACTCCCCTCGACTACACTGCTCCGACCACCAGAGACGAGCGACTCTGGCCACCTCTCATAGACCCAACACGCAACCATTCCCCTGAGTTACACGATGTTAGATCAATCAGAGACAAAGCACTGACCAAAAATTCCCGCTTCAACCAAACTAGGGTTTAAAACCCTTGCACGACCATCGCCGACACAGGAGGTGATAAACCCTCCTAGCATTTTTTTCTAAACCCTCATTACCTCCTCCGCCTCCAACAGTATTCCCGACCACCCCAAATACTCCAGCCTCCATAAATCACCCAAAACCCATTTTCCAGACAACCCCAAAATTCACATTCATTTGAATGTTAAAAATTCTGATATTTGTTTTAAAAATCATTACTTTTAAAATCGATTCAAGTTATATCTTAAAACAGTAAATTAAAATGATTAATTTTACATGTTTTAAGAATCTCCACTGTATTTTCCAAATTTTAACATAGTTTAAATCGTATAATCCTTGAATCCATTTTTTTACTCCTTGATTAACCTTAAACTAAACTATATTGCTTAAATTCACAGACTAACAAAAAACTCATGCAAAGATTTTGATCTTTGATCAAAATCATATACTCTGAACTAAGAACAGTGAAGTTAGAATCAACAGATAAGCATACACCAAGCATACACAGAGACCTACTTACATGCATACATACAGAACAGTTATCATCACATATTTCACATGTAATCAGATAATTAGCTACTTAACCTTAATTTAAAAAAAAAATGTCTACGCACCTTAAAAATGCAGAGAGCTTGAACTATATTGATAATTTGCAAACTGGATTGAAAACTTTGAAAATTTGAATACTTTGCTATTGTTAATTCCTGAAAGCTTTGATTTATGAAAGCCTGTCTAGGTTGAAACATAAGAACTGAAATGCTTGTTACTCGAACATTTGAAGCTGGAATGCCTCTTTTTTTTGAATATTTGTTGATTCCAGATTGCAGCTTTGAAAAAGCTACGGGCTTTTGATTAATGCTTGATAAAAGAGGTTACAGAGTTTTAAATCTTGGGTTTGTAAAAATGTTTTCAGGCTGTTCAGGTTTGAGTATCAACAGATCTGAGTTTGATCTTATTTGAAAAAAAATGATTTTTATTAAGGAATGAATTTCAGGTTGAAGATAACATTACAGGCTTTGAAAATGTTTCAAATGAGATAGTTTCAGGTTTTGATTTTGAATATTGTTTGTGGATTTTTTTGGTTTGCATTTGTCTTGAGGAAAGTTTACAAGATTTTGAAGAAATGGTTTTCTGGTTATGGCCATGGATTTCTTGCTTAAATTGAAGGAAAAAAAATAAAGAAAGAATGGTTATTTGTATGATAAAATTTATGGTTTATTAAAATTAAAGAAAAAGAAAATTAGAAAAAGACACTTGTTCAATTTTGTTTACATTTGTCATTACTAATCCTAATCTACTTACACACGTTAATCAACAAACTTTAAAAATTAACCCTTGTCCTTTCTTATTTTTAAATTATTTTTAAATTACTTATAAGCCTTTATTATTAATTTTCCTAATATGTATGTGCTTTTATAAATTTATAAATGCGTTTTCTTATCTTTTAAAAATAAAAATTTTAAAATAAAATCAAATAAAAACAAATTAGATTCTCAATAAAATCATATAAAATTATTTGATCCGTTTTTAGATGCTAATTAAATGCTTTTGCATTTATTTACTACTAAATATATATTTTCTAAAGTTATATAAATAAAATTCTTTTGTTTTAAATTATTATAAAAAAATTTATTTTTAAAATAAAACTTTATTCATATATTCTTTTATATCCAAAATAATTTTCAAGAGATATTTTTTTTTAAATTTCAATTTATATCCAAATTTCAAATTCAATTTAAACTTCAATTTAAAATCAAATCAAATATATCTATATTAGATTAAACAAACACAATATTAAATTTAGAAATATTAAATTCTAATTTTAAATTTAATTTTAAATAAATATATATATTAAACAACACTTATTAGATTTGAAAATAATAAGTATATTTAAAATCAAATTTATAAAATAACACAATTTAAATAATTATTCTATTTAAAATCAATCTATATCTAAATTTAAAAACATCACATAAATTTTATTTTGGTTATTTATATTTGAAAATAACAAATTTATCCATTTTAAACGATTTAATTAAGAGATTTTCATATTTTAATTTCCCTAAAATTCCGAGATATTACATTCCTCCCCCTTTAAAAGAATTTCGTCCTCGAAATTTAAAATAAAGATAATCCAAAACCTTTTATTTCATTTTAACCATTCAAGCATACCTATCGGCTAAGCACTATCAACCAACAACAATCCATCCAAACAAACAGTTTATTTAAACAACCAATTCATTAAGTTAAACAATCCTAGCTATCCGGACATGGATCCGGATAAGTCTTCCTAAAACTATTCAGAGTTCCTCAAAAGAAACTCTGAAATCTTAACTTCGTAACAAAAGATAAATCATTCACGTATTTCTCGATGAGATACGTGAAAACATTGTGAATTCCAGCCATCCAACTGGAAAATTTAATCCTGAAGACTACAACACTAATCTTCTCCTGATAAGCTCCGCCATCGCAGATACCTCACAGACTAAAACTAGACCAAGAACCAGACGATCTCTCGACTCTACATAATAGAATGGAAATCTACAAGGTCCTCCAAACAAAGCTTCACAGGGTGCCATATAGAGACTCGCCTGATAACTATACGAGAATTCCAATAAATGCAGATGATCCTCCTAACATCCATAAAAAATCCACAACACAAGCCCTCTCAAATCCTCAAAAATTTGGTTCAGCCTTTCCGTTAGTCTGGGAATGATAGGTTGTATCCAAACTCAATTTCGAATCCAAAGCCAATCATAAAGCCTCTAAAAAACTAGCTAGAGAAGATAAGATCACAATCGCTAACAATGCCGACTGAAATACCAAGCAGTCATGCAAACTCTTCCAAGAAAACTCAGCCAAAGATACCGCAGAGCGGATTGCCTAAACCAGAATAAGATGGGTGCTCTTGGTCAACCGGTCTGCGATCACCCATATTCCTTTAATTCCCTCTTTGGTCCTTGGAAAACCGTTTATGAAATCCAAAGAAATCACTTTCCACTGGAACTTCCAAAATTTGCAACAAACGGACGGTCTTCTGCTAATCACCTCCACTAGCCGACAGATCGCACGCCCAATGATGAAAACAGCAACATCCCTCTTCAAGCTCGGCCACCAAAAAACTCTCTTCATATCCATATATCTTTGAAAATCCTGGTGGACACTCCACCTGGAGCGATGACTCCCTGCCAAAACTTCTTCCTTCAAAATCCAAGAATTTGGAACACAAATCCTTTCCGATAATCCTCAATGTTCCTTGGCCATTAATCTCAAAACTGGAACACTGACCATTCTTTGACTTAATTCATCCATCACTACACAAACGTTCGAGCAGATCTCAATCTTATTCTTGCCATTAGAGATAGCTAGAACATGCACACTAGTTAGCCTTGCCTTTCAATCCGAGAAAATCTCTTCACACTCGGGTACACTTATGCTTCCTGCAGAACTCTGCCAAACTAGAAAACTTCGGTTGCTTTTACTCCTGAATAGTAGCTATCCAGGCTAGATCTACAGAAATATCATCACCAAAACAAAATGCTTCCTCAAAGCCTCTAATCCTAACTCCAATTGTCGCTTTCTCTCCTCTTCAGACTAAGTAGACAAGAAAAAACATTGATGAACACAAGAACAACTTATACCACACATCCCAAAAACTTGGTTCATCAAATCCACCCAGAATCTCAAAAGACTTATCCGTCTAGGCCACAAAGACAACAACTAAACTCCAACTAGGAAAACAAGACTGAAAAACAGGCACTGCTTCCAGAACCAAAGACGATCCGAAACTCTATCTCCTGATGAAGGCAAACCTTCACTCCCTCTGAAACATACGGAAAATTTCTGACCACTCAAGGACTCTACACCTCCTGGAGATGCCTCAACTCCATGCAGAAGATTGCTCAAAAGAACTCTGGCATCATCGCAAGTCACTTTTGCGATCCTTCCCAACTCAGCCTCCAAAGATATAATCCTTGCTTCACCATCAAAATAGTCCAATACTATCCAACCAACCCAAATCCAAAACAAGATCAAAACCCTTTAAAATCAAATAAAAAGGATCACCAGAAACACTATAGGGGAGATAAGAAAATCTTAAGCCTCTACAGATCTGATTTATCTCGGTTACTCCATCTATTGGGTTAGATACAAAGATAGTACGGTCAACCAAACAAAGAGAGAGATAAAACTCCTCTAGAACTCATGTTGGAAATCCGAACAGATACCCAACAAATTTATATAAGTATATAGTTATATAAAAATTACAAATACACGCTCTCAAGATAGACACCACTCCAGAGCCTAGGTATTATCTCAACATATGCTCTGATACCAAGTGAAACGACCCGCCTTTCATACCATAGAAAAGACGCATCATTATTAAGAAAGAAAGAGGTAGAAAATAGAATAGATAGAAGAAAGAACTCAACAGTACCAGAATATCACAGTAGAATAGAACAAAATATAACATATAACATAACTATTACATAGTCAATTACATATCAGAGTTACACAGATACAACAACACAAGATAGACAGTTATAAAAGTCTGTCTATTATACAACTCAAATACAACTCAAAGATACTTCACAGCGGAAACACAATATAACTACAAACGCTGAAGCCTCCTGCTCCATATCTCCTCCAGAATTCGTCAAAGCTAACATGAATCCCTTGGCTACTCGTAAACATTTGAGTACCCAAGAGTTTAAGAAAAACAGAAGAAACTCTGGGTCAGACATGGGTCTGGTGTGAGTAAACGGGTTAAAGTTTCTTAACTTTTAAAAGCCTTTGAAAACAAAAGGTATCACGTAAGACTTCCCACACATAAACATGGGTAAGTTTTTATCTTACGCTAACCAAAACATTTGATAGGAAATTCAGTGATATTATAATAGGGTCTAGGGTTTTCAAGTAAATAGAAAATAGCCAAAATTGTTACATTCATTAAATTGCAGCTACTAGCCACAAAAGTGGGTAATACAATCAAAATCGTAAGGGATCGTAGGAAGACTGTGTTTCCATCAATGCAGGGATTTTGGGGTACCGCCCGTCACAGTACGTGCCTAGATCACCGTACCGAAGATCCACCCTAAATCCCCTTCGACACAAAGCCACAACCATTCCTTACTGAACAGTTCCGAAGAAGACAACCCCAGCGGTTCTAGCTAGTAACCGCCCACACAGCCGAATAAAAAGGGACATCTAGACGGGTAAATCTCATCCTACTTGGGCATGACTCACTTAGCCTTGCTGCACCTCCCCTGTTTTAGCCATTCCCAGTTGATGAGGCTTGAGGCTACGATTACCTTTATAGAACATATCTATCTTAGAATGCTCATCGTCCCGTTTACGATGTTATGAAAGCATTCAATCCATACAAGTTTGTTTTGGGTTCGAACGAAACCGAAGGCGTTATCTCGTTACACTCATTTTGGAATCACCCTCAGAGTTAACGACAATAACCCTTGCACTCTGAAATCTCCATCTTGAACTTGAAAGCACTATATCTGTTATACTCGTATTGGAATCACCCTCAGAGTTTTTAACTACAGATAGTTCTTACACTTTGAGTCTTTAACTTGATCTTCACTTGAATTCACGACCTAACGTTTAACTTGGATCGATGTGGTTTTAGGATAATCAAATTTGATACCCGATCCCGGTCTCATCGAAATCCAAACGTATCTTAAAGGCCAAGTTGTTTAAAGGTTTAAACAATTCAATTCAATGCTTTGAATTCACATAACATTAACACAGATAAATATCACACATTTGTCATTGATATAACCTATATCATATCACAGATTGTCACAACATGTCATCAATAAATATCAATCCAATAGATATCATCCAATTCAGACATTCAACAAACAATCATCCATAAGCAAGCATTATCAATTCATATCATAATTAATTTAATTACTTAAATTAATATAATCCCTTAAGAATTAATCACTTAATCCTGCTCATACAATCGTTAATTAATTATTAACCTTAATTAATTAATCACTCCTTCATTAACTTAATTAATCAATTAATTAATCCCTAATCCCAGATTAATTATCCTTTAATTATCAATTAATAAACCTCAATTATTATTTCATCTCCTTTAATACAAAGTAATTCATCCTTAATTACTTTATAATCAATTAATTAACCTCTAATTAACTGATTAATTATCCATCAACTACCGATTAATAACCATAATTATTAATCAATATCTCTTAATACAAATTAATTAATCCATAATTACTTTTTACAATTAATTAATTAATCATTAATTAGTTAACTAATTAATTATCTCTTAATTATTAATTAATAAACCTAATTATTAATTAACAACTTAAGTAAAGATTAATTATTCCTTAATTACTAGTTGATTAACCATTTGATTAATCCTTAATTAACTGTTAACCTATCCTTAATTAACAGTTAATCAAACCTTAATTACCATTTGATTAATCCTTAATCACCATTGATTAATCAATTAATTACCATTTAACAACTTCTTAACTAATCCATAATTACGGATTAATTATTCTTTAATTATTAATTAATAAAACCTTAATTATTAATTAATAAAACTTAATGACAAATTAAGCACTTCTTAATTACTAATTAAGTAACCTTTATTTACTTAATTAACTACTCATTAATTACTTAATCAATAAATCTTTATCACTTGATTAATAAAGTTATAATTACACTTAACTAATTGATTTATTAATCCTTAATCATTAATTAATAATGTAGTTAATAATCTTTTAATTACAAATTAATTAGTTTTAAATTAATTAACCTTTAATCCTTAATCATTTATTAATCAAGTGAATTATTTTCCCTTAATTAATTTCTCAATCAATCCTTTATAATTAAACTAATTAATTAAACTTAATTTTCTTACATTAACTTAATCAAAATCAAGATATTAAAACCTTAATTAAGACAAGACATTATCTTATAAACGCTTTAATTACCCTTAAAATATTTACATCATTTATCTTTATAACTATCTTTACTTAATTAAATTATCAATTAAGTTTTTAAAATAAAACAATCATTTAACTTGATAAATTAAAGTTATCAAAGCATAACTTTAAATAACTTAAAACATTTATCAATTTATAGTTTTAAAAACTGGTTTCAATTTGAATTTAAAAACTTGTCTTTTTATATAAACTTTTAAAATTTACTTCATAACTAAATTTTGAAATCACTTTAAAATTTACTAAATAAATTTTAAATTTGACAAGCTTCAAACTTCTAAATCAAAATGTTTAAGAAAACATTTATTAAACATTAAGTAATTTATATAAAAGTTTGAAACTAATTTAAATTTAAAAAAGCAAGTTTTAAAAAAAAAATTTGAAACTGCCCAACATTTTCTGCTTCGGGTCAAACCCGAAGCTTACTCGGGTGAAACCCGAGTTTTTTCCCTTTCCTTCCCTTTTTTTAAAAAACTTTGATTAAATTTTAAGTTTAAAATCTACGGGCTATCACCCTCAATCTACTCGAGAATGAACTCGAGCTTCTACCCCAATACTCGAACCTGACTTCGAGACATTCACAGCCAAAACCTCTGACACGCACACACCATTACGTGCACATGCACCACCACCTGAGGCTACTCCGACCATCGGTATTGCCTCCGTCACATCACTCTACCATGCTACAACCCAAAACGACCACCCAAACATGATCGGATCACTCAAGCACGACCGAGCCACTCAGTCGAAATCTAAAACCAAACGGCCTCTAGCAAACTCCCCTCGACTACACTGCTCCGACCACCAGAGATCGAGCGACTCTAGCCACCTCTCGCTGACCCAACACGCAACCATTCCTCCGAGTTACACGACGCTCGATCAATCAGAGACAAAGCATTGACCAAAAACTCCTGCTTCAACCAAACTAGGGTTTAAAACCCTTGCTCGACCATCGCCGACACCACAGGAGGTGATAAACCCTCCTAGCATTTTTTCCTGAACCCCCATTACCTCCTCCACCTCTAGCAGTATTCTCGACCACCCCAAATGCTCCAGCCTCTAGAAATCACCTAAAACCCATTTTCCAGACAACCCCAAAATTCACATTCATTTGAATGTTAAAATTCTGATATTTGTTTTAAAAATCATTACTTTTAAAATGGATTCAAGTTATAGTCTTAAAACAGTAAATTAGAATGATTGATTTTACATGCTTTAAGAATCTCCACTGTATTTTCCATATTTTAACATAGTTTAAATTTTATAATCCTTGAATCTATTTTTTTACTCCTGGATTAAGCTTAAACTAAACTATATTGTTTAAATTTCACAGACTAACAGAAAACTCATGCAAAGATTTTGAACTTTAATCAAAATCATATACTTTGAACTAAGAACAGAGAAGTTAGAATCAACAGATAAGCATACACCAAACATACACAGACACCTACTTACATGCATACATACAGAACAGTTGTCATCACAGATTTCACATGCAATCAGATAATTAGCTACTTGACCTTAATTTAAAAAAATGTTTACTCAGCTTAAAAATGCAGAGAGCTTGAACTTATTGATAATTTGCAAATTGGTTTTAAAAAATTTGAAAATTTGAATACTTTGCTGTTGTTAATTCCTGAAAGCTTTGATTTCTGAAAGCTTGTCTAGGTTGAAACATAAGAACTGAAATGCTTGTTACTTGAACATTTGAAGCTGGGGTGCCTCTTTTTCTTGAATATTTGTTGATTCCATATTACAGCTTTGAAAAAGCTATAGGCTTTTGATTAATGCTTGATAAAAGAGGTTACAGAGTTTTAATTCTTGGGTTTGTAAAAATGTTTTCAGGCTGTTCAGGTTTGAATATCAATAGATCTGAGTTTGATCTTATTTGAAAAAAAATGATTTTTGTTGAGGAATGAATTTCAGGTTGAGGATAACATTACAGGCTTTGAAAATGTTTCAGAAGAGATAGTTTCAGGTTTTGATCACAGTTTGAACTTGAATATTGTTTGTGGATTTTTTTGGTTTGCATTTGTCTTGAGGAAAGTTTACAGGATTTTGAAGAAATGGTTTTGGCAATGGATTTCTTGCTTGAATTAAAGGGAAAAAAATGAAGAAAGAAAGAATGGGAGTTTACATGATAAAATTTATGGTTTATTAAAATTAAAGAAAAGAAAATTAGAAAAAGACACTTGTTCAATTTTGTTTACATTTGTCATTACTAATCCTAGTCTACTTACACATGTTAATCAATAAGCTTTAGAAATTGTCACTTGTCCTTTCTTATTTTTAAATGACTTATAAGCCTTTATTATTAATTTTCCTAATATATATGTGCTTTTGTAAATTTATAAATGCTTTTTCTTATCCTATAAAAATAAAACTTTTAAAATAAAATCAAATAAAAACCAATTAGATTCTCAATAAAATCATATAAAATTATTTGATCCATTTTAAGATGCTAATTTAAATGCTTTTGCATTTATTTACTACTAAATGAATATTTTCTAAATTTATATAAATAAAATTCTTTTGTTTTAAATTGTTATAAAACAAATTTTATTTTTAAAATAAAAACTTTATTCATATATTCTTTTATATCCAAAATAATTTTCAAGAGATATATTCCTTTTAAAATTTCAATTTAAATCTAAATTTCAAATTCAAATTCAATTTAAACTTCAATTTTAAATCAAATCAAATATATCTATATTAGATTAAATACAAACACATTATTAAATTTAGAAATATTAAATTCTAATTTTAAGGTTAATTATATTAAACAACACTTATTAGATTTGAAAATAATAAGTATATTTAAAATTAAATTTATAAAATAACACAATTTAAATAATTATTCTATTTAAAATCAATCTATATCTAAATTTAAAAACATCACATAAATTTTATTTTGGTTATTTATGTTTGAAAATAACAATTTTATCCATTTTATTTGATTTAACTAAGAGATTATCATATTTTAAATTCCCTGAAATTCTGGGATATTACAACCTTTATTATGAAAGCTCCGCTTTGATTATAGCCAAATCATGGACGACGTCCATCAATTGACTATAGCTGGGTCGAGTGGAAGTTTTGGAAATAAAGCACTGTTCAAGAGAGGATTCGTTTCTTAGTGATAATGGTTTAGTATCATGGTCAACTAAAGTCAATTCAAAGTCATAGTCTTTGGTAAGAGCATTTCGATTAATAATAATTGTTATTATAAACCAAGGATTTGTGGTACTATAGTGTTTAATGTGGACAATATTGGAATTTTGACCATCACCGAATTCCATAAGTCCAAAATGATATAGTTTTGATCAAAAGAATTGATGTAAATAAAAGTCACAACTGGATAACGCTTAGTAAACTGAAATTGGATTTTACTTAAACCAAATAAGCGATAAATTTGGCTAAACATCACACCACATACTAAGTGATGTGTGAACGTTAACATTCCAATAGTTTGATATTATTTGCAGACCAAATTATACCTAATGAGTCACACAGCCGAAATGATGAATTCTTTTTTGACCAAACGATTTAATTAGTTTATAATTGTTACAAATTAATTAAATTAATTGATATTCATGAATTATTAATTATAAAATTTTGATTATGATTTAAGGAATAAATTTTATTATATATATTAATAGTTGTTATATCGATAAGCAATTAAATTAGATTTGATTAAATAATATTTTCTACGGGCTTAAATGAGATATTGGTTGTAATGGATCGCCTTTGCAACCCCCCTACGTCGACACTAATACATCCATGGTATTCATGTGCCGAGCATTCAAATGCTAGAAAAACGAACTGTTTGGCTAAAATAAAAGAAAAAGAAATAGAACAAGGAAGAGCAGAATACAACATCAGAATCTCACAACGGAACGTTAACTTATAATATCAAAAGAAAGTGCAAACAATCACTTTAAGATACATAGCATTAGGAGTTATAGTTTGTAATGTCTTTGAATATTATATGTTATCGTTCCGTTGTAAGGTTCATATATTGTGTTCTCCTTTTCCTTGTTCAATTTTGTTTTCTTTTACTTTAACGTAACAATTCATCTTTCCGGCACTTGAGTGCTGTACACATGAATACCATCGATGTATTAGTGTTGACATTAGGTTTTGAAAAGGAGAGTCATTACATGTGGTATCATAGATGAAGGTTAAGCAAGAACTTTGGCTTTGGTTGGGTATGATTCCTCAAGAGATAGGATAATGGGATGCCCTAGCATTAGTTGAGTGTATTGTACTTATGAAAGCATATATTTAATTGCTATATATTAGTTATATATAAGTAAGTTGATAGTATAGTCTAATTCATGTAGGGACTAATGATGTTTATCTATTATACCTCATTGATTAGATTAGTTATGCTTGGCTAGTTTATGAGCATTGACTATTGTTTGTTGATTATTGATTTGCGTCGGACCAGTTTATGAGCAGTTTTGCCATTTCATTACAAGGGTGGGGTAGACAGTAATTGTTGGAGCATTAAATGAATATCTTGTGAATTGAGTTTCGCAGTTTGACTATAAGGAATTTGGTGACAATGTTGGGTTAAAAGGTTAGGTTTAGTAAAATATGTTTATTGTAAGCTAAAGGAAAGATAATGTACTTTGTAAAGAATGTTCGAAGACATGATAAGTATTTGAACCTTGATTTCTATAAGCGATCATTTTTCGAAATTGATAGTTAACTAGTCAAATACATAACTTGACCAAATTTTAACTTAGGTCTTTAATAAAATGATCTTTTAAAGACATCAATAAGTATAAAATTGGTTTTGGGTATGTTGTGACAATGCGTTAATAACATTGGTGTGTTACCCTTTTTGATTATACCTAGTAAAGTAATTAGATCTTTAAAAAGAATGTTTTAAAGATAATTATAAATGGAATGGTTTTGGGTTTATAGTAATGTGGTTTTGATTACATCTGTTCCAACCCATCCAAATATACTTGCGCAAGTGAAAGATCTCATTTTAGATTTATGAACATTCTTATACCATTTGGGATAAGAATATGAATACATTTCTAAATATTGAAAAGACTATAAATTAATAGTAAAAAATAGTGTGTATATTTATTTTGTAAAGGTGTTTTAAATATATATATATATATGAGTGTTCACAAAGGAGATTTTAATTAATAAAAGAATTAATTAAATAGAAGGGAATAGTAGTTGCTTACATAGCTCAATTAAACTTTATGCGACTTAACATGCTTTGTGTGACTTAATCATGCTTTATTTGTTTGCTTGTTTATGGAAAATATTAATTTATAGACTTAGCACTTAAAGCCATAGAGTAGGCTTGTCTATCTATGAGAGTTAAGAACGATGTTTGAGTAGGGGTTGAAGCAATAGTACTCTAACCTATCGGCTCCACTCTTGATCGAGGGATAGTGTGAGATGAAAAGATCGGAGACGTGATAAGTATACGAGACTTGGTTTTCATTTACGATCATCTGTCTTGTACTTGATAGTCGATTAGTTGAATATTGAAGTTGATCAAAATAACTTAGGAAATGTTTATAAGAAACACGAGGTCTACGTGGTACAATTATCTTTAGAGATTCTATATTGTATGCATAACCTCGTCTTACTCTTCTAGGATAAATGATAAGGAAATCCGTTAGGATAGGAGATGATTTCCACCCTTATATAGTGTCTATTTATTTTTGAAAGAACCAGGGTTAAGTTAACCATAAATTCATCGATTGGTTTTGGAGTTTCCGGTAAGCGGGAAGGAAGGGTAATCATATGAGATGACTCGAACCAGTAACCACTTCAAAACCATATTCCCGACCTATGTTCTCGAAGCGGTTGTGAAGTGAACTAATGTAGAGTTGAACTGTCTATCCTAAAGTAAGTCTAAGGAAGGGGTCAGCGGTAACATTTTAGACTAATGTTATAGAGTTGAACTGTCTATCCTAAGGTTAGGTCCAAGGAAGAGATCAATGTTAGCATTTTTCGATTGACTTATGCTAGAATCAATTTGAGGATTTGTGGATTGTTTGAGATGCCAAAATCCATTTAGGGATTCATGAACTCTTCAAAATGCTGGAATCCAATTGGGGATTCTTGTTCTGTTTGAGTGATGAAGACTCATGTAAGAGATGCCGAACGTAGCCTTGACATCATAAATGACTAAAAATATAGTAGGATGCCTAGCCATGAAGGGTTTTGCAAGTCCAATAGGATATGTCAACTCCAAATCTATAGATGCTACCGATATTGCTAGCAAGAGTTCATGACATTCGGTGTAACATCTCTAGGCATTGACCAACTATGGCTTACCTTATGGTATATTTTACATAGAGATGTACGATGCTCGGAAGGATATCTACGATCCTTGTTTAGGAATTCGAATTCGGCTTGATCAGAGAGATATCCATGGAAATCCTACACAATTATGCAAACATGCCTTATCGGGTTTTGTTGTATTCCTAGTTATTATTGTTGTGTACACATACCACCTCTATTTCTTACTTATATTCTACACCCTAGACATTATCTATTATATCAAAATATGTGCTTAATAGATTGTTGGCACTTTTGAGGGGAAACCCAATCAAGTAATTTGGTTGGTCTAAAAAGGTGATGTTATATGTCAAACATATTTCTTGAGTTTCACACACCAGACTGATGTCTGTCTCATGGTTTTATCTTTTCCTTATTTTCATGT
Organism: Allium cepa; assembly: GCA_030765085.1. Lineage (NCBI taxonomy): Eukaryota > Viridiplantae > Streptophyta > Magnoliopsida > Asparagales > Amaryllidaceae > Allium > Allium cepa. Next base: position 557,458,316 of record CM060941.1, on the reverse strand, counting down.
ATATGTTATCATTCTGTTGTGAGATTTCAATGTTGTATTTTCCTCTTCCTTATTCTATTTCCTTTTCCTTTATTTTACCCTAAAAGTCATCTTTTTGGCACTTGAGTGTTTGGCACATGAACACCGTGGATGCATTAGTGTCGACATTTAGGATCGGAAAGGCGAGTCCTTGCATTGGCCCAAAATGATGGGCGACTATTTTTTTTTCCTAAAATAGGGACTAAAGGGTGAAGCTCAAATAGGTTAGGGTTGTAAGGTTAGGGATAGCTCAGATTGAGAGAGAATTGGTGTCAAATGAGATCCATTATTCTCTCTCTTCCATCCGCTATTTAAACACCTCTACCCTAACTAAAAAAACTTTTACTGCCTTTCTTATCATCTATTGCTGGCCGTCTTCAATCCCTAGGAGCCCCATTATATCAAGCCCAAATCACTTAAAGATCAGTTACTATCTAATAGTCAAAGGTCAACGGTTTAAGGATTAGTAGTTCGCCAAATCGAAAAGCTTATAAAAAAAGAGACTTCATTATTACAAGGTATGCTACCGGTAATTAGTTCTAATGTATAGTATTCATTTTTTTATGGCATATAATTTCTAATTAATATTTCATTATATATATTATTAGTATTATTATATTATTATTTTATCATAAGAAAAGCTCTCGGGCAGAAAATGAAAGTTAAAACATTAATTTTGCTATGTTAAAAAATTATCACAATTACCGGCCGAAAAATGATTAATTAATAAAAAAAATATTTTGACCAAAAAAATTATGGAATTTTTTTCAAACTTCAACATATCATATAATATTTCTAGAAATTAAAATTTGAATAAAACGCCTCTTAAATATTTTTTATTGTTATTTAATCTATTGTCAAGTGAAAAATCAACTAACATATATTTTAAATAATAGAAATTAATTTTATTGTACTATACTTGTGATCTGTAAATATAAAAAAATTATTTTGTTAATATATATACATATGTATTTAGATATTATAAATATGTTTATGTATATATATGAATTTTATAAAATCATAAAATATTATTTTGTCTTTAGGGATATGCATATATATTTGTTTCATAACTATAATAAATATATTATGTATATAAATGTGTGTTATTATAATACATACATACACATATATATATTTTATATATTCATAAAGATTAATATAAATATATATTATAAATATTTTCATATACATAAGATTATTTAACCAAAATTAACACACTTATATATATATATATTTAATATTTATATAAGTAACAAGTTTAAATATTTACATATATTTGGACAATATATAATACATACCGAATGAGCTAACAAGTCCGTTGCGACGTAAATCCCAACATCTATACACGGGCATGTTATACCTTGCACGGGCTTACATGTTACACATGAGCACACATACATATATATATATGTGGTGCATATGTGTATACTTATATGTTTTAAAATATGAGTTAAATAAAAAACTATAATTTATAAAGTTAAATAAAATAAGATATTTTATTTAAATAAAATTTATAACATTCTAAATAAACTAGATTTCATAGGTCGAATAAAGATACAATAAGGGATTTTCTTTTGAAATTTACCCATAGCTTCTACTGTCGGCTGGCCCAATTTCAATAGCAAGTTATTAAAGTCCATTTATGGACTTAAAACAAGCTTCAAGGATTTGGAATAATTGTTTTGATAAAATAATCAAACATTTTGGTTTTATCAGAACATAGAGGAAGCATGCATATATAGAAAGGAACAGGGCAATGCTGCCTTTTAATTAGTGCTTTATGTCGATGATCTATTATTGATTGGTAATGGCACTTTGCTGTTGCAATCACTGGAAGCTTGGCTTTCCAAGGACTTCTCACTAAGGATTTGGGAGAAGCAGCCTATATACTTGGTATGAAGATCTATATAGATAGATTTAAGAGGCTGTTAGAATTGTCTCGATCCCTGTACATAGACATCATACTAAATAAATTCAGTATAGAGAATTCTAAGCGTGGAAACGTTCCAATGTAATCTGGAATTAATCTTTCTAAGAAAGATGCTCTTCATACCGATGAGAAGAAGGAGCTTATGAAGAGGATTCCCTATGCTTCTTCCATAGGATCCATAATATATGCTATGTATTCACTAGACTGGATGTGGCATATGCATTATGATGTGTAAGCCAATATCAGTTTAATATTGGAGAAAAACAATGGATGACTATGAAATGTACACTTAAGTTTCAAGAAATACTAAGGACTGATTCCTTATATATGGGAATGAAGACGGCCTCACGAAGGGTTATACAAATTCAAGCTTTTAGAGTGACATAGATGATAGTAAATCGGTGTTTGGTTATATCTTTACGCTTAACGGCGGGGCCATTAGTTGGAAAAGTTCCAAATAAGAAACATTTGTTTATTCCATGACGGAGGCCGAGTATGTCGCCCTCAATGAAGTAGCTAAAGGGGTAGTTTGGATCGTAAGTTTTGAGTGAGCTCTAAGTGATTTTTGGCACAAGAATCCTATAGCATTGTTCTGTGATAATAATGCAACAATACATATCATAAAGGAACCTAGAGCACACAAGAAGTCATGGAATATTCTTCTGAATTTCTACCTAATTAGAGTGTTCATTGAGAAGAAAGAAGTCGCGACAAAAAGGGTGGATACCAAGGACAACATAGCAGATCCATTTGCTAAAGCCTGGCTCGATCGGCTCTGAAGAAGCTGATCGAGTGACTATAATTGGGTCGGGTGGAAATATTGGAAGCGAAACTCTATTCAAGAGTGGATTTGTCTTCTTAGTTATATAGAATTAGTATCACGGTCTAATTAAGTCAATTTAAAGTCAAAACCTCTGGCCATAGTAGCATGTTTAGTAATAATTGTTATTATTGAGCCAAGGACTTTGTGTTTGGACTATAGAGCTGAATATGGACGATATTGGAATTTTGGCCATTACCAAATTTTATAAATTCAAAGTGATATAGTTTTGATGAAGAGAATTGGCATAAATAAAAGTCACAACTGGATAATTTTTAGTAAAGTGAAAATAGATTTTACCAAAACTAAACAAGTGATAACTTTGGACAAAATGTCACACCACCTGCCAAGTGATTTGTGAATGTTTATATTCGAATAGTTCGATATTAATCGTTGACAAAATTTACATCTGACGAATCACACAACTGAAATAATGAATTCTCTTTTAACTAAACAATTTAATAAGTTTATATTTTTTATAAATTAATTGAATTAATTAAAATTTATGAAATATTGGTTGATAAAATTTTTAATATGATTTAAGGATTAAATATTACTGAATATATTTATAATATTTATAAATATATCGATCGATATACGATATCTATAAGCAGTTAAATTAGATGTACTTAAATGATATTTCATTGGGCTAAAAAGGATATTGGCCCATGATGATGGTTGGTATTTCGGCTATAATGAAGGCTATAGGTGTTGGCTCAAATAGATTAGAGATGGTAGAATTGGATGGCTTAGATTTAGTGAGAATTGGTATGAGATATGATACATTGTTTTCTCTCTTCCATCCATTATTTAAACACCTCTAACCCTAATTGAAAATGATCGTTTGGCAGCCATTATTGCCATCCATTTCCAGCTCACTTCATCCTCAAGGAGCTCAAGCAAATCAAACTCAAATCAATTAAAAAGGCGAGTGCTATTTGATAGTCAAAGGTCTATGGTTCAAGGATTAATAGTCTGCCGATTCGAAAAGATTTCAATGGTGAGAGATTTCATCATTACATGGTGTGCTTCAAGGCATTGGTTTTAGGTATGTTTGTACTGCATCACATAGTTTAAAATTTCTAGATAATACTTTATTATTCATATATATTATTATATTGTTAGTTATGTGATGGTTTTTATAACGTATTGATGTTGTCACATACTATATTGGTTATATGTATGTGATCATTTAGAAAAAACAATTTTTCACATATAGATCAGATATGCACAAACGAATATTTTAATAATAATAATTATTATTATTTTATTAATTAATATATACAAATAAATATATCATTTAATTATACTTATATGGTTTGTATTTAATTATAACAACATTTCACGGTAATAATTGAACATATATTTTTGTACATGTATATTTATAGTAATATAATTTCTAACAGCTGCAAAATATTTTTGATAAGTATTTACTATTATTTAATATTATTTAAATCAAAATACTAAATAAATAATTTATATAAAATAAAATATTTCAAAAATTAACTTTTAAATTTTATAAAATTATTTTATTATTAAACAAACTTTCTGTTAGAAAATGAGAATTAATAAAATTATTTTCTATTTTTAAAACTCATTACAATATATGATCGAAAAAATTAATTAATAAAAATAAATTTTGTTCGGGAAAAATTAAGATTTTTTTTTCAAACCTTAAAATATCATATTAGATTTTCTGAAAATTTAAAATTTGAATAAGATGCTTCAAAAATATTTTTATTAATATTATATTGATTTTCGACTAATAAATCAATGTATATATATATATTAAAATAATAAAATTCAAAATAAATACTTTATTATTTCCTGCTTATGATCTGGAACTATTTAGAAATCTAAAAAAATTAATTTTTTAATTAATATATATCTATAAACATAAACATTTAGATATTATAAGCATGCTTATGAATATATATATATATATATATATATATGTTCAATTTTTTAATATATTATGTTCATATATATTATTTTTGTATTTATTACACTAATACACACACATATATAAATTATTAATATTTTACACAGACACAGACACAAACGCACGCGCGCGCGCGCACACACACACATATATATTTAGCAAGGCTAAGGGGCGTTGATTGGACCCTTACCAGTTTAATGCAACCAATAAAAGAGAGAATCATAACAAGCTATGATTCAAAGATAGAAAATAAAAAAATAAAAATAAAACAAGAGGGATTAGGAGGAAAAAACAAACAGTTAGCACAACCATCTTTAACTAGACTCCTCAAAGTCATAATTACTTAGTGGATTGAAGAATGTATTAATACCTCAGTTACTAATTTTGATGACAACAACCATATATAATCATATAAAATGTAGATACTAATGTTTTATCGAGTTATATAATATATATCGTAGAAAATTACACATGTATTGAATCGAAGACTATGCAGTATATAGACTCAAAAGAAAGACATGAAAACTCATGAGTACAAAGACCAAGATATGAACATCTCAAGATTATAATTTAGTGTATAGAGTCATAACTTATATTGTTAAAGTATTTGAAAGTAATTTTTGATCTTTATCTCCAATTTTCTAATCTTTTATATTTTTAACCAAAATAAATTTCACAATATTTCATAAAAGTGTTTCAAAGTTCAAAATATTTATAGATAATGTTCAAACTATTTTACAAATATATGATTATTTTACAAGCATATGTTGAGATACATGCTTTGGATATGTCGAAATACATGCCGCCAATTGGTTTTTCAAATTTTGAAATGAAGTGTCTGTTCGTTGCGACTCTTCATGAACTGACACATATATTCATTTACTATATAAAGGGGAGTGCGAATGAATTTTTTCATAACCGGTTCCTTATTTTCTTCCCTCCTCTTACTCCCTTGAAAATTCAATTGAAAAATATATCCAAATCTCTTCAAACTCATATAGGATCAATTCAACTTCTTTGTATTGATTAAATACCACTTTCTTGCTGTTTTAGAAACATCTCTCTCAATTCAAAGATTAAAGCATTGTCCAAGTGGTTATAGGATCCATTGTATCCAAAGTTCAAAAAATTATCTTTGAAAAAGTTATCAACTCTATTTGTATTTTATTGGGTGTGTTGTAGCCTATTCAAATCAAGTGGGTATGCTTAGTTGCCAAGAAATCTAATAGGTATGCTTGTAGCCCATTTAAATCAAGTGAATCAACTCTTGGCACAGAAATTGAGGAGAGTGTGTCTCGTATTCCTGAAATTAAGATTGTATTTAGATTTGTCTTCTACCTGGATATAGATTGACATTTGAAAAGAAATCCATACAATAAATTATACGGGATTGAATGTAGGAGAAATCTGAACCAGTATATCCTTGATATCATCTCTCTAACTATTTACTTTACTTTACTGCTTTTGTTTTTATCTGTGATTCCATTTGTGACTATTTGATAGTAAAGTTTTGTGTTGTTATTCTGTGATCTAATATTTAACTTAAACAAATTAAAAAAGATTTACATAAGTTAGAAAACACCTTTCACCTCCCAGTAGTGTTTAATTAGCCTTAAGATCCATAATTCCGCAACCCACATTTGGTGTCAGAGCACTAGGTTTTCAAAAAATCGTAATTTGACTTTTAGAAAAGTTAAATGGCTAGCAACATTATTAGTACACTTGTTAACGCTTTTGTCGAAGGACAATCTACTTCTAGACCCCCACTTTTGGTGGAAGTAATTACACTTATTGGCCATATAGGATGAATATTTATTTATAGTCTAATGGTTTAAATGTTTGAAATATTACACAGAACCCTGGACTAACTTTGCACAATGGACCGGTGATCAAAAGGCACTTACACAGAATAATTCTAGAACCATGAATATTTTATTTTTCTCACTAGATAAAAATGAATTTAATAGAGTCATTACTTGTTAGTCTGCATATGAATTTGGAGAACACTTCAAGTTAGACATGAGGGCACTAGTAAAGTTAAACATACAAGAATTTCCATGTTAACCAATCAGTTTCAGTTGTTTAAAATGAATTCAAATGAGTATATTTCTGACATGTATTGTAGATTTCAAGATATAGTGCATTCTTTAATAGCATTACGTAAAAACTCCTATGACGATGAATAAGTTAGAAAAATCTTCAATTCACTCTCTTTGGAGTGGGATAAAAAGGTACTAGTATTAAAAGTGGCTAATGATATAAATACTCTAAAAACTAAAGAGTTAATAGACAATTTAATGTCCTATGAAGCACAATTGCAGGGCAGAAGAAAAATAAAAGGAACAGAAAAGTCATCCATCGCTTTCAGTGTAATAACTGACGATCAAGATTCAAATGATAACAGTGCAGAAAAATTGCTTTCATGACCAGAAATTTCAGAAAGTTCCTGAAGTATCAAAAGATGAACAACTTTCGAAGACCTGAAAACAAGACTCTTGGAACTAGAACTACAGTTAGATTTTCTAGCTAAGATGGACCTAGTCATCTACAAAGAGACTGTCCACATTAGAATAAATCAAGGATCTCGTCTATTACTGATTCATCCAAAAAAAGAAATAGGACTTATACAACAAAATTAGATAATTCAGATACTACTTCAAGTGACAATGAACTAGATAATAGGGATGCAAACATGTGTTTCACGACAATAGTAGATTAATAAGAACAAATCAAAGGAAAGAAAAAAGTGGCACTTTTAACATTTAATTTCTTTTTTCATTTGAATTTAGGAATAAAATATAAATTAAAAATATATTGGCTGCATATAAATGTGTATATGTACATACGAACTTATATGGGTTTAATTTGGAAATTTACGGCCCATTTGTTGAATAGATGCCAGAATTTTGAAAATTTATTTCAAATTCAAATTTGAATTTCCCTCTCTTTAGCATTAATTCCAATAACTTAAAAAGGCATCCTTTCAAAACTAAAATGACAATTCTTTATCTATTAATTCATCCTATCTCTATCCAATCATTCATCACTTTATTTCAAAATTTAAATATCTTTTCGTCCTCTTATCTCTTCAATAACTCAAAAATGGCCTCCGCCAATCAAACTTCTAAAACCATAAGGCTTTCGAATAGAATCAAAGGATTTCTTTTCAGTGATAAAGAAGCCATTTATACTTATATGGAGCATGCTACTTTAGGAAAAGTTTTTCTCGAAAGATTTGCAAAGTTTGATGATTTTTCCTTTTATGGTCTTCAAGATCTTTACTTTCAAAATAAAATTCTTGGTTTAGTCGACTCTTCTCAAAATGATTTTGTGGGTTATCTATATTTGGTTAAAATGTTTTATGAAAACTTGAATGGAAAAAAAATTCATGGAGAAAATGGACAAATTTGGAATAGTGTAAATGTCACTCAAATTGCTTTAAATTATGAACTTTTTGATCACATATTTGGCTGCAAATCTAGTAATATTGACCTCTCCACTCTTCAAATCTATGAACAAAATCGTGAAGTCTTTCACGATAATTTTGAGAATGACAAAGAATTAGATTTTAAACATAAAAATCTTAGACCAAAATCGAGACTTATTAGTCTTATGTTACAACAAAATATCACTCCAAGGATAGGTAATTATAATAACCCGACTCAAAATGTTTTTAAAGCTCTTTTGGAAATCTACGAAAACTATGATATTAATTGGGGACAGTTCATCTTAGACGACCTTGTTTAAAAGAATATTTCTAGACATGAGAACACACTCTATTATAATGTGTACTTTATCAGAGTTTTCATATATTTTGGTGTTGATTTATGAGGAGAATCAACTCTACCTCGAAAAGTTTTAGATAGGCTAACATTTCTCTTATGCATATTCCTCCCTATTTCGAACAACATAAAACTCTAGTGAATAAGAAGAAAGATTGGCGTGGAAAGATGAGTGAGGAATTCAAAAATAAGAAGAAGATGAAATGGAAATGGAAGATGAGGATAATTAAGAAGAAGAGGAGGGGGAAATGGATACTTTCTTAGAAAGCTTGGAAAAACCATCTCACCCTTCCAACAATGATATACTAAAGTACCAAGAGAAGCTTCTTAGAAACCCAATGAAGCTTAACCTTCCATTAGTAAAAAGTTCACTTCCCTCTCCAACAAAGTGAACAAATACTTTAGGAAAATTATTTGTAAGCTTGGAGGAAATTCATCATCATCATCTACATATTTCTAAGCTTGTCTAGTTATTTCCTTATGATACCCAGCCTTTATTTTAGTTTATTACTCTAGTTTGATCTATATCATCTTTATGTATATGATTTTGTGCTATGTACCGTATTTTCTTATCAAAATTGGTTCTTACCATTACATATTGTTCTAATAGTCTCTAGAAGTCATTTAAATATAATGATAATGAGTAGAAACAAAAATTAGATCAAAAACATAAAAATTTCAATTTCAGGTATGTATATCGACATACATAAATGTATATGTCGACATATACTAAATGTTTGGCAAATGTTTTAAGTTTTGAAAATTTTGTAACTACTTTTATTTCAGTTGTTTCCAATAACTTTTCACTCCTATTTAAGCCTATTTCTTCTAGAAAATTCATTTCATCTTTTCATCCCCTTTTATTCTCAAACTTCATTCTTGAAAATGACTTCTTCGCATAAAAAATTATGTGAAAACCTTAAAGAATCACTTCAAGCATTCAAAGATGCTCTCTCCTTTATCTTAGGAAATCAAAGGCATTTAGGATTAAGTAAATTGCAAATGGTCAAAGAGCAAGAAAAGCATTTCAATGCCCTTCAATGGTTAATTTCTTCCTTAATTAAAGATGATCAAACCAATAACCCAAAATGCTCTATCGATAATGACAACGAAGATTGGGATGCCATCAAAGCAAATCCAATCTTTGGGTGCGATAATTGGGTTAAAGTTCCAAGGTATTATAAATATGTAAATATATAACTTATTATGTATAAATTAATATTCTTAGATTTGGATTTGTTTGGATTAATATTTGTATTTGTTTGTTTTTGGTTTGTTGTATGTTTGGATTTATAGTATAATTTGAATAAACGAATTTGAATTAATTAATATAGTTTTTGTTATCTTATTTATCATTATTCCATAATTTATCGTATATCTAGTTTTAATTATCACCATTTATATCATAATCATCGTATAATCATTATATAATGCTTTGGTTATTTTAGTGCTTAATTATTGATTTTGACTCTATAATTTCTAAATTTTTTATTTATGTGGAGTTTTTATTTTTCATCTATTTCGTTGATGACAAAAAGGGAGAAAGTATAAAATGTACATATACATATATTCAGGGGGAGTTGTGTAACTCAGGGGGAGCTATAACGTATTTTATATATAGGAATATTTAATGGTTGTCATCCTTAGAAAGGGGGAGATTGTTAATACGTTAATTATTGATTTTGATGACAATAACCATATACAATCATGTAAAATATAGATACTAATGTTTTTACAAGTTATATAGCATATAGTGTAGAAAATTACCTAGGTGATGAATCGTAGACTGTTGTATAAAGACTCAAAAGAATGACATAAAGACTCATGAGTACAAAGACCAGTATATGAATATTAACAGGAAAATTTGTCAAATCCCTAAATTTGAAATTGAAGTAGGATTAATTCTTTTGAAACTTCTTTTCGAAGGAATGAAAGTTTCAAGCTTTTCTAAGGCTGGAAATGGTGACTAACAAGCATCTTTGGTGCCTTTCGACGTAGTTGATAGGCTAACTTCTTCTATAGGGAATCCTTTCTAATCGATTGGGTTATATTACCGTCGAAACCACCTTTCGACATTGCTAAGGTAGCTAAGGATGAGGACCAAAAGAAAGCTGTGAATAGCAGGGCTGGAATGGATTCGACACTATCAAAAGGGGTAACTCTTGCAATTTAATTGATTTGAGCTAAGGCTTTTATGAAATAAGGAAACTAAGGGTTTCAACTTGGTCAAAGGGGATCCTTTCGATCAACTCAACCATCGGTTGACGTTTATATAATAAGTAAGGAAATCTAAATTGCCAAATAAATGCTATTATCACAATTCTCTTTTTGTTGAACTCAATTGAACAAATTGACCAAATCCTCACTTTGATTTGAAACTTAGGGTTTACAAGCTTAAGAAATTACAAATGAGAAGTGAAAGAAATCAGATCCCCTATAACAGACCCCTGGGGTCATATTTATAGGTGCAGGTAGAGAACTTTTGACTCCAAGCTTTTGACATGGTCAAAAGGACAGTCTTTCTACTTTCGTGAATGTATCCTGAGCCATACCTTTTGACTTGGTCGAAAGGGCTTTATTTATTCTTCTGTTGCCGCTTGAAGTTGGGCTTCTCTCTTGCTTTGTTTCCTTTTGACTTCATCGATAGAAGTTGCTTGATGGATTTCAACCTTGTCGATAGGTCTACTGATGTGCTTTTGTATTGAATGTTAATTGTCGCATAAGTTGATTTGGATGTCAGCCTTCGACGCTGTCGAAATATGTCCTCCTTTGGCTTCGAATGACTTTAAACATCCTAAAAGGCTTTGTTGCACGTGGACTCTTTCGAAAGCCTCTTCCCCATCTAATTCAAAACCTTATGCCTTTATGGTAACAAACATGTTGTTCTTCTTTCTTAGGTGAGAGTGGCTGTAACTGTTTCGAAAGGCTATAGCTTTTAAAAATGTCGATTTGGTTGAATTCTTCTTGGGCGGAAGTGAATGAAAGCGAAATTAGGACACTTCAAATGGTTTGGCGCAAAATGTAGAGTGTCTGCTATCCATTTCCTTCGAGAGGTGTCCTTTTGAGTGATTTGGATGCTGTTAATAAGCTTGCTATCGCCTTTGAAAGGTGGCCTTCGACCTTGTCGAAAGCACTCTATTGACACGGTTGAAACATCCCTCTGTCCTACCCGAAAGGTACTGTTGGTGTTGTTACATCCTTATCAGAAGCTATGTTTAACTAGACCATCTTGGTGCTTTCTGATTCTTATCTACGCTCTCGTGTTCCTTCTTTCATACTTTTATTCCAGAGAATATTTATGGATAACAACCCCCTGTATGAAAGAATCTTTTGTTCTTCAGGACAAAAACTCTAAAGAAATTCCTTTTTTATTTCCTACAAAATAGATAATGACCTCTATTAAGATTGTAACCTTGTTATGAGACCTAAATGGTCACTCTAAAACTTATGAAGTTGATGTTCAAGATGTTGTTTAGGGGCAGTTTTGAATAAAGTATTCTGAAATATACATGATTAAACTTCTTTTATTGAAAATGTGGAATTATATTCAATTGATTTGTAGATGTTAACTCAAAAAAATGAACCTTTGGAGAAAGTCAACCACGTACTCAAGGGAGTTCCTCTCCTAAAGTTGAGCCTCCTTCCCTGTAGATATCAATTTTATGCTTTTGGTGACCTTAACACATTCCTTTAAGTTAACCTTGCTTTCATCCTTATGCCTTTGGCCATTAATCCCTATTTAGTGAAAAAGTAGTAAATAGTTTGGTGCTAATGCCATTTGGCGATATGAAGGTTTTGTACCGAAATCAAATTTTGAATTCATTGAAAAATTCTCAAATCATCAAAATATTCAATAGTACAATATAGAATTCTCAATGTTAGGAGTCCAATAAGAGTTTCTTAAGGAAACAAAAATTAGGAAATTTATAAATTACTATCAAAATTCACAAGGGAGTTCAAAATTCATGAAATTTAACAAGGACCAACCAAAATTGAATGAGCAAATTGTGCACACAAAATTTAGAAATCATCATCGAAACCCACAAGGAAACTTTGAAACCCACTTAACCTAGAAATTCAATAAGCGTTCATCAAAAATTTCAATTCGAAAATCTAGAACATGAAATTCACAATTCATCATGGAAATGAATATGGAAATTCAAGATTCACAAAATCAGAGATCAAAAGACACAATGAGGCAATTTGAAACATGAAAATCATAAATCTTCATCAGAATCCCTAAAGAAATGTAGGGTTCATCAAACTAAAAATCCGGTAGGGGACCATCAAACTCTAACAAGGAAATGAGGAAAATAAAATTCACCAATAATTATAAAAATCAGCAAAGTAACTCAAAATTCATAATATTAAAAATCCAATAAGAGATTATGTCAAATCCATTAAGAAAACCCAGGATCCCAATTCTTGAATCATCACAAAAATCCACAGGGAAATTTTGAATTCACTAAATCAGAAATCTCATAAAGGATTATCAAGCATCCAATACGGAAATTAGAAATTCATAATCTGTTATGAAGGCCAACAAGGAATCTTAGAATTCACCAAGTTAAAACTCAATAAAAGATCCTCAAAAATATTTATAAGGAAATCAGGAATGTAAAATTCATCAATCATCACATAAATCAGTAAGGAAATCTTGAATTCAATCAATTAGAATATTTTCATGAAAAGAAACCGAAAAATACAGGAATCTTAGCATGTAATCAGAAACTTGTTGAAAACACAACTGATATATAATCTACTCAAAATTAATTCTAATTCAAAGCCAGAGCATCAATGGGGAATTCATAAACCATCTTGGAAACTTATTAAAGGAATAAAAAATTCAAGAACTCATGAAACAGACGGTCAATAAGAAATTACCATGAAAATCATGCTGGGAATTGTAATATGTAAAGTCCTTGAATCATCGTAAGGATAATGAGAAAATTGAAAATTCACGAATCTAATAATTTACTCAGAAATCACAATGGGAATTCACTAATGGGATTTAGGAATATGAAACTCATACACCACGAATAAAACCAATATTAGGATTGGCAAAGCTAAAAATAAAGTCTTCATGAAAGGGAACTGAAAGTTTATAAAATTAGGAAGTTAACCAAAATCTTGTCAGGATCCCATCTGACAAATAGTTTATTAGACTTTCATTCAATGGAAGCAGAAAATCAGAAATTTGTCCAATAAAGAGAAACTTAGTAAGGCTAAGCAAAAGATTCCCACACCTATGAGTTAGTAGTGTTTTTGCCATATTGGAGTTGGATTGTATCTGTAAAGAATTGCAACCATTCAAAACATTGGTTCCCCACATACTTATAAAGGTTTCTTGAACTAAGGGGATTACCATATTTCTGGGGATTCAGGAGTGGTTTACTCAATCTAATCTTCGAGTGTAATTTCTACCATCATTAGTGATAACTTGTTGTCTATTCCATTCCTTTGGCCTTTGTACAGATCTTAGCCTTTGGTATCATGATAGGAATGTCTTTTATCCATTTTGTTGTCTCATGTTACTTTTCAAGATGCATATATCTTAGCCCTTTGATGTGGAAATTATTCTTCAAGTATTGGATGCTTTAAGATCCATCAGCCCATTTTTTCCATTTTTGGTTGTGATTTGGACCCTTTTTCCATTTTCCATTATAGTGTTGGACATCTTTGTCTTGTTGCCTCTATATGTATCCCTCTTTAGGATTTCAACTTTGTCCCAGTTGATAGATAGATTTCTTTCTTTAATCTTTTATTCTCTTGGTTTTTGACTTTTAGTTTTAACTTGTAGATATCTTTGTCTTTCTTCTTTTGTTTGGTTCCTCCTCTAGGCTTGGACATCTTAGTCCATTGTTTGCACTACAACCGAAAAGACTTTTCACAGCGTTTGAAAAACGCTGTTAAAAGTTTTCACAACGTTTTTAAAAACGCTGTATAACGACATGCGGTCGTTGACCCTAAAGTTTTAACTGCAAAATATAAACGCTATCAAAAACCAACTTTCTACAGCGTTTTTTAAACGCTGTTAATAATTTTTCTACTGCAAGGTATAAACGCTGTTAATAGTTTTCTACTGCAAGGTATAAACGCTGTCGTGGGGATATGCATTTTTTCCCCAATGAATTGACAGCAATGTATAAACGCTGTCGTAGGGATATGCATTTTTTTCCAATGAATTGACAGCAATGTATAAACGCTGTCATAGGGATATGCATTTTTTTCCCAAAGAATTGACAGCAATGTATAAACGCTGTCGTAGGGATATGCATTTTTTTTCCAAAGAATTCAGAAAATGCTCTATACTCAGTACATTACAATTACAATACTTTGTGCAATTCAGTTAAGATAGTACTCACTCCCCAGTTCAACAATAATACATATAGTACAATTCAATTCAGATAGTACTCACTCCCCAGTTCAACAATAATACATAATACCATATGCAATCCAATTCAGATAGTACTCACTCCCCAGTTCAACAATAATACATATAGTACAAAGTTCAACAAGGCAGGCAGCAACAATACAATATTGTACATAGTTCATAACCTAAAATATCGGCAAGAAAATGAAATATAATATGGTCATAGACCCTAAGTTGCATGAAAACTCTAAGTCAACTATCATAGAATCACATCGCGTCCGCAAGTTGCAGCAGTTATTCATGATCCAACCAAGCAATTTGCAAGCTTGCAGTAGCTCTGAGACATAAGTAAGAAGGCAAGTTCTTAAACTGTGAGCATGAACTGTATATAATTCAAACTGCGAGCAATACAATTTAGCATGAACTACTATATAACTAACTTGCAACATGATTGAGGACCCTAGTTTCTTATATCCCCTTGGTCCCTAACGAGCCAATGAGCTGACAAGGTCAATCAGGTCCTCTCGGACCTTTGTGGAGAACAAAAAAAAAAGTTTCATTCACTAGTGGACGCAGCTCCAAACAACTGCAGTAGAACAAAACCTAATTTTTGAATCACCTAACAGACTTGGAAACTACTTCAACTCGGGGGAAAGAACCTCCCCCAACTCAAACCCTTTGGCCCTAGCCTTAACATAAAGCGAGTCATGTGGCCCACGCCCGCTATCGATTCATTGCGTAACCCTAGTCAGCGGCCAAAGCTCTATATATATATATACTGAGTATAGAGCATTTTCTGAATTACAAAAAGCTAATACCCTATATCCTATATATATATATATATATATATATCGTAAGTACTGTCTTGATAAATTATTTTATTCAGAAAAACATTAAATTAGATAAAATTTGATAAAAATTCTACTTCTCTTGATTACATTTATATATATTACCCACAGAGTTGTTTGTCACAAATCTTCTTAATTTTATAAAATTCCTCATCTGCATTTTAATATTCAGATCTCTTTGACGGGCTGTGATGCATTTTTTTTTATCTAATAGAAGTTTTTAAGACTTGATGTACCCTCCCGAGCATATTAAATAACTTGAAGTTCAAGGGTAGTTACCTGAAAACTGCCAAACTATACAAATATTTCAAACTGTTGAAGTTGAGTCCACACTAACATTCGCAGTAGGCCATGCTACCGTCGAACCAATAGCATCTGATAAGCATTCCATGAATGACGTAGGTCTCTATAAAGACGCATTCGGATCTTTGACAATATCCCCCCAAACTCTTATTGCATTTGGTCCTAGTGGAATAGAATGAACCAAATCATTTGGATTAGTTGAAGATATGGTGCCTTCAGCTACAATTTTTCCTATGCCCCCCACAGCAAATAACTTGCACTTGTTATTCATCGCGTAATTTGCACTCTATGATATTAAAAAATGTATTGATACATTATCAACAAATCGTATATATAAATATTAGCAATATAATATATTACCATACGAGATGTTGGAACGTTGCTCATAGGAGTGGATGGTATTGTGTTTTCAAAAACCAATTTTGATGATGGCCATGCTATTGTCTTACCGACGGCTTCTCCGATACATGTCACACCTGCTATGGGCCTCCACAAAAAGGCATCTTCTTTTATCGGATTGTCCACCCAAACTATTGCGGCTTCTGGTCCAAGAGGAACACCATTAATAATCTGATTTGAATCACTCGAGTGCACACGTCCTTCGGCAACCAATACTTCAGTTCCACCCCAATCGAACAACTTGCATTTGTTTTCTGTGCTATTGGTTTTGCTCTATCAAAGAAAAAATTTATAGTCATCTAATAAAAGTCTTGTTTCTATAGTCTTACTGCATTCAACATTTTATCATGTGTCAACCAATTCAATACAAAGCAAATCAACATTGTTAAATTTTCAATAATCATTTGTCAAACTTTAAACTTGATTTCACCCACCAAATGTTATTAAAAATAATAATACTAACATAGCTAGAAATGTGTAATAAATTAGTATTCGACTCTATGGAACCGATGCTTCCGGTAGTTGGATTTTCACATATTTAGTTTTAATATGTAAAAGAATGTACTAATCTAATGGGAACATGGACTAGTTTGGATAATATCAATGTTAATTCCACGGTTCTCTTATAAATATATTTTTACCGTTGCATTATACAGATTTTTAATGTGCAGATGCTAAGCAAATCTTATTATTTACCACATCGTTTCCTAGATGACGATAACAAAGCTCTGAATAGTGGCAAAAACATGACTAGGAATCTGCCACCTCCAGTTCAAAAGGGTGGATGCAGAGACACATATCAATGCTATATTTGTAGAGAGTTTTTCATACCTCGTTTTCTTTTTCGGAGTTTTCTTTTATGCGGATAACAACTCTATCAGCTGGCCATGCTATCTTCTCATTCTTGGCGTCTCCTATGTATACCATACCAGGTGAAGGCCTCCACAAAAAACCATCGGATTTTTTAGGATGGACTACCAAAATTTTCTTGGCATTCGGACCTAAAGGTACTCCATTGAGAAGATCGTTTGGATCACTTGGCACGATTTTTCCTTCGGCAATTACCTCATCATCATTCCCGTGCCAATTCAGCAAACTACAACCGTCACCTATTTCATTATGCTTACTCTGCAATTAATAAAAAATAAAATACATAACTTCTGATTTAGATATCAAATTATGTATGATGTTTTAACCTTACGATCGTATATTTTTACCGTTTGAGATACGTTCTCTCCTCCACAATTTTCTTTATCCTGCAAATCAATAATATTACAAAAATATTAGAGAATTTGAACCTGCAGTGAAATTGTAGTGAACCTATAGTGAACTTGTATATTTATTCCACTTATGATGAAAACAAGTACAAATTTCAAAGAGAATACATTTTCAGAATGAATTTTGATATAACAATTGACAAACTTATGTATGGAAATGATACATCATTTGTAGAGTAACCAGATAAGGATATTTTTATTTTGCAGATGGATGAGGAGTCAGCAATTTAATCGTAAGTAAAAGGTATTTTTGTTTTGCAAATTGGTCGAATTGTAGCGGATGGTTTAAAATCTCATAAGGATAAAAATATATTATGCTTTAATTTAAAAGTGTTGAAAAGACAATATTGGTTTAGTGTTGAAAAGACAATATTAGTTTAGTGTTGAAAATACATTACTTTATAAGTGTTGAAAAGACAATATTGGTTTAGTACATATTATGCTTTAATTTAAAAGTGAATGCTTTAAAATCTCATAAGGATAAAAATATATTGCAAAATCGCATTTGTACTCTCATAAGGATATAATTCAAAGTTAGGCCAGCAACCAAAGACAGCAAATACATATAATAAATTTAAAATCTGAAGCTACACAACTCAGTAATTTTTATAAACAAATTTTCACAATTAATTTTTAGAAAACTAAAAATAAAAGTTTAATTTAAAACATGTTTTGAGGAAAATAAGAGGTGGAATTAAATTTTAACTTCTTATTTAGCATGTAGCTTTTAATAAGAGAATGATTACACAAATTAACTCGAAAATCATACAATGCAAGGATCACATACATGCTAACTAAGCTTTCATATTTACACAAAGTGATTATCGACATACCTGACGTTTCATTACAGTGTGAATCAACTGCTCTAGCTCTGAAATCCTATGCTGACATTGAGCTATTTGTTTATCTTTGATTTGTGACAAAACTGCAGTGGTCATGGTTACACCCCTTCCCATTCCTCGTAGTCGTCCCGGTCTATCTTTTCCCAACACCAATGAGAGGGCATCTTCTTTGATCTTACAAGTTAAGCTAGACGGTGATTCCTTTTCAGCATTCTTTATTTTCTCCTACAAAGTGAACACAAATTATATTTTGTAGAAGAGTTCAAAATTATATATTTTCCAAAAATTACGCTTAAACAAAAACAACATAGCACTTACGATAGTATCTGCAACATGCGGGTTCACTGGTTCACCATTTTTTCGAGTGTGAGATTTAATCCAAACATCAGATCTACAAATGGAAGGACTTCTACTTTTCTCTTTCTGCATTAAAGGAAACATAACATTAACAAAACTATTAACCATAGGTAATAAATCAAATATATTTCTCACCAAATATTCAGTTAGTCGAGCCATTCCTCGACGACTACACGTGTGTGGTATTTGTTTGTCCTTCATGGATTTAAATTTATCACTTCGTAGCTAGATTACAAGATTTATCACATTGATTAGTTAATTTGCATTTTACGTACGCTTAAATTTCATATATATATATATATATATATATATATGTACACACAAGAAATAATAAAAATTACATTACAATTACCTTAAACTCTTTGCTCATTTTTGACTCGATAAACTTCTTCCATTCCTTCATACTTCCAACGTTTTCTGGTTTTAGTTGAAGTTGTTCCTCCTTGGTTTTTGTTTGTAATATCTGTTTTACGAATTTGCTTTTCGAACTTCTCCAAATGCATCCCATTTGTTGAAAAAGGGAGCCTTTTGCCATTCCTCATCCAATTTAAATCTAGCCTGTAACATTTATCAAAATGATAATCATTCAAATTCTTCTTGAATATGGAATCCACATAAATGTCAGTTCCTGAATATGCTGGCATATCATTTAAGTGTATTAATTTCATGCCATTGAATAGATTAGATATCGAAGAGATACTCGAGTCATAAAGTTATAGTTTTAATTGAGTTATAGAGTGGCTAAAAGCAGTGAGTCGACCTCATCAGATTAGTGGAGTTCCTTGTATAGAACTTTAGGGGTATGAACTCCCCTTCTAAACAGTTTGGAATCCTGAATCTCATTACTAGTAACAAGTTCTCTTTTATGGGAATATTGGAAAATAAGTTAAGTAATTATAGTATTGAACAATTCATGTATAAACCAAACGGCAAATGGATATGTGAAACACAATTGCAATGAAAATCAAAAGAATCGAATTCTCCTAGTTTGGGACACATCAGTTTGGTCAACTATTGTCATGCACACAAATAAACAGTGTATAACTTGCAGTCTTCACAATGCAACTGGGCTGTGCATAATATGTACAGTGATGTACGCATTTAATATCCGAGAACAAAGAGTAAATCCCTGGCACTATCTCATTCATCAAGCTAGTCTTTTTAATCTACCCTGGATTATTCTTGGTGACTTCAATACTATCCTATCTAGTCAAGAAAGAATAAATCAAGGCATTTACTGTAAATTAGGGGATACTGACTTCATGAACTGTATTAACAATTCCAAATTTGTAAATTAGGGGATACGGACTTCATTATCACATTTGTTTAAATTTGTTTTCAACTTATCCAACTGAATAACTGGCATAAAGAACAGAATTTAATCAAATGTTTAGAGATTATTCAAGTTTAAATTGGAAGAATTTCTCTATGGAGCATGGGAAAATGTAAAACACAAACTCTTGGGTTTAAGCTGGGAGAAGTGCCCTGTGGAGTCTGGGAAGAAGTACAACGACTTGAGAAATAAATATTGTTCATTTATAAAACCGTTTGGTGGCTAAATATTCCAACCTAAACTAGCTGCACATTAATAATCCCTTCAATGGATCATAGAAGTAGATTGCAAAGGGCCCTAACATTTTAGGACCCCTACCCTAGTCCTTTTGCCTAATTTGACTATTGGTTGAGCCGACCTTGCACGTAGGTGTTGGTGTGTTATTGTCGAGAATGGTTTCAGGTTTCCTAATCACATCCTTCTCCAAATTGACATCAACAACCGGAATAAAATTCATTATTTAATTACTAAAAAAATCATGATATTTTTATACATTTGATCAATTCAATTATTTATCATATTTACAAGCAAATAAAGTGTTATATTTTAAAGTTTACCACATTTGAGAAGTTTTATGTATAATTTTTTGGATCATTTACGTTCACTTAACAATACTCATGTTAACAAAGAGCGGCAACACTTTTCCATTCATCATTGGTACAATTAATGATGAATACTATACATATTTCATTTTTAAAACTAATTAACTAAAACATTGTTAATACAAGATCCATGATTCATATCCATGAAGATATGCCCTCGTAATCTAATCATTGACATATGCCTTATTAATTAATTTTTGTGCTGTAATTGTGACCTTGTGCTCATATTATAAATTTCCTTGCAAAAATAATTTTTAAGTTTTCAACCCATTATTAAATAAGTACAAATATAATGTATTGCTCATGATTTGGAATTTCCATCGGTATCTAATCAGTTTAAATTTTTAATCAGTGGTATACAAACGATACATGCCTTCTTAATTTACTATTGAAAAAGAATTTGTTGAATCAGTCATCAAGCTAAACAAAAGCCCGATTTATGTGCATAACATAGCAAAATCGATAGAGACTCTCTGAACAAACCATTCCTACTTGAGGAAATCAAAGAAGCCCGATTTATGTGCAAATAAACATACGGACAACATATTCTAATCAGATCAATATACAAACAGAAAGGGGTGATGATAATGGAAAAATATATTCTAATAGGTCATATGAAGTTACATGCAAACGCTTATGCATCATAATAAATATGAAACGTTATATTATTACCTGAACGGATTTCCATAGAACTACTTTCAAATCGTCACCAAGTAGCCTCCAGTCATCTAGCGTAAATGAAACATGCTCACGGACAAGTGGCCCTAAATAAGAAGATAATTTCACTGATCCTTCTCCTACAGGTACGCCCGATGAATTAAACTCAACTTCAATTCGGCTTGCAACATTCGAAGGAAGTCGTTTCACTTTAGTTGGGCCTCTAGTCCTTTTTTTGGAAACCTGTTTTGCATCGTCTGCAATTGCTCTATCCACTTCCACTGCAGTTTCAGGATTTTCATCAATTTGCAGAGCTGTGCATGCGATTGGCTGGCTTGCATTTCCAACATCCATGTTTTCCGAAGGTGGCTCAACATGCTCTTCCATTACATTAGACCTGTCAGATGCATCTTCAAATTCTGCGAGTCTTTTTTGATAGCGAGTAAGTTTCTTGTTCGTTGTTTTCTTTGTACTTCTAACCATTTTCTGCAGGCAGACACAGGAATTCATGATATTCAAATAAACCGGTTTGCTAATCAATTTGTAAACTGCTGCTAAGATACAGGAATTCATGACACATGAATTCAAGAGTAAATTGGTTTGCTGATCAATTTGTAAACTGCTGCTAAGATACAGCAACAGTTGATACGCGATATACATGACATTCAAATGCAAATAATAATATAGGTATGATGAACATAAAATATTTAGATAACAGTGCAGTGCTAAAATGGCAGTCCTATATTAGATTTTTATTGATTTTTGTATAATGAAAATTGTTGGAGCTGATAAGGTTTAAAAATCTGAATTCAGTGCTGATAACAGTGAATAGATAACAGTGCAGTGCTGATAACAGTGCAGTACTGAAGATTTTTGTATAGTAGGAAGTAAATAAATATTAAGAGTTCTCAATTATTTAACGTAAGTGTTTATGTGTATATGCGAAGAACATATAGTCTGTTATATGTGCGATTTTAGCTACAAGAGGGCATGTGCGCACAAACCAAAAAGATATGAAAAACTAGGATATGCTTTTAAAATGACAGGTTAGAGAATTAAAAATATGCTTTCCAAGTTTAAAGTAAAAGAAGAAAAACATATAATCATTTAAGACATTTCATGCTGAAGTAAAAACCCTAACAAAGTAGATATCCAAGAAAGATGTACAACTAAATTTATCCCAATGCCATCAATTAGTTCGTAGGTGCATTGCTAAAATCAAATTATAGTCACATAAATGATAACGTAATGGAATGCAAGACCAGTTGTGTACTACTAATACACTCAAGAAAATGTCACATGTTTTTTAGCTACACTTTACAATTAACTACACAACTGAATACTTAGCAGAAGATACAAGACGGTAATGCTTGTATTTGTCAGAAAAAAGACCAACATCAAACCAGACATATTGCATAGAACTAAACTGCAAACCTCTGATTCTTGTTTTTTCATGTCTTTAATAGCTTTGACCTTTGCAATCTTCTTTATGGTTTCAACCTAAGTTCAACAAGCCTCCGTTAATCTTATTAAACGATATAAATTAAAACATTGAACTGCATATATTAAATTTAAGCCATTAACGTCATCAAATGAAATCTACTATCCTACTTTATTTTTTGAAGAATTTTTATTTAAATGACAAATTTAACCAACTAGGCAGCTAGTACTATACATATGTGTTATGTTTGAGCTTATAAATTTTTATTTATACATTTGCACGTAGAAAGTGGGCTCTTTGGAAAGATTTTAAAAAGCAACAAATCTCCACTCCGATTTAACAATGAATAGATATTTCCCATCTAAAATTCAATTTTTGGACAAAACAATTGGTATATACCCTTTAGTATTTCTCACAATTATTATTAAGAATATTATCTGATTTATAATGATTGAAAGGTTAAAAGCACAAATATCCTTTATTAAATTATCATTGAACTGTTTTATTTGTATAAAGGTAGTTGTAAGAATTTAGGGAAAATAAACTTTACAACTTACTAACCAATCATGTACACATTACTAGTATATAAAAATGACCCCATTACCATGGTTTGGCTAATAAACTTCACAAAAAATAATGACTGTTATAATCTGATTATAGAGGCAATCAGACATCAAAGAATTTAAAGGTGTAATTTGAATTTAGAGTAGCCTTTTGATGAAATATGGAAGGGAATAAAACATAATTGTGAAATTATTTGATGGTAAACTAATAGACAATAATGATAATACTTGAGAGTTTTTAGCATCTGTTTCATACCTTGTTGTTTAAGCACACTAGACTGAAAATGACAGAACTCTAAAAATATCAACTGTTCAAAGCCTGCACGCATAAAATAAATTTGTCATTAGCTACTTCATGGCCACATTAGACTGAAAATGACAGAACTCTACAAATTAGTCATTTTGTTATTAGCACCAAACTATTTTCAAAAAATTTGCCATTACAACGGCGCCATTTTGTAGCACCAGAGTAATGTCTATGCATTACCCCTCTCCTGATACTTGGCTTGCGCCATTAACAACAATTTTATCCACTTATACAACAATGTCAGAATCATATACAACATTAGCACCAAATTGTTTCCAAAAAATATATGATGGTAACAGCTGTTAGAAAAATAGAACATATGTAAACTTCATTCCCTTTATTAATAATGATTAACAAATTTGCAATAGACAACTAGTTTCTTATTTATATTCACAGCTACAGATTTTTATAGAAAGATTCCAGAACACAGAATTGCTCTATCAACCCAAATTATAAGATGTTGTAGGGATCCAATCATCCGAACAACTTGTTCTTATCAAATTCTTCACATTTCAACCAGTCTATGTATATCCATCTTCACTAAAGGAGACAATTTTGATCAAAACAGAAGAACTATACATAATTCTAAAGGTGCACTTAAACATTCAATCAAGGATAGAGAACATTCTCCAAGAAGTTGGGCTCATGTGATTGTCATACTTAGTTTTGTATCTGATTAACTGTGTGTGTCATTGACAATATGATTTTTTAGATTGATCAAAGAAGTGTTAGTAAATTGTAAATGTGGTTTGTTTAGTTTATTTTGACTGAACTTCGGTAATCAGCCTAAAGTTCACACATGTAGCTGAGGACCACTAGCATAATGGTAAGGCCCTCAAGAATGTGATTGGATTCTCTTTCCATCAAAAACCGCTTATAGAAATTAAAAGGAGGAGGAAGAAGTTCACACAAACAAATTCCTATTACAAAATTGTCATTACTTGATATAAGATGATATTAAATGTTTAACACCTTTACTTTTTATATTACAAGGCAAAATTAATAATTTATTCGACAAATGAGTAGCAAGATTTAAGAAAAAAGTTTTTATGCTCTAGCTATTTTTCGTTTTTTCTCTCTAGATACTGTAATGCAGTTGGATTATGCTGCACTTGAAATAACATAATATATACTTTTGATTAAAAATATTTGAATGTAAACTATCATGGCATCTAAACATACAGCATATTTTGCACTATGATTAAACTATACTGCATAATAAATATACTAATATTTCATATGAACATAAAGCTTTTGATCATGTATAAATCAGCTACAAAATCTGCAGTGTCTAACATATCTTCTCGCATACTTATGCAAAGTTATGATTGATAAACTTTATAATAAAAAATTTGACAACATAGCTATTATATTTAACAAAATGGATAATCCTAACAAGTTAGGTAACAAAATTTGATTGCCAAGTGTCCACATATGCTAAAACATGCACACATATGTGTTATATGCATAAACCTCTATATCCAAAAAATTATCTTCAGTAGGCTTAAGTGGATAAAAAAAATAGTACAAAATATCTTTGGAGTCTGGGACAGTTTGAATTTAAAGTGCCTAGTGGAATATTATTCTAAATAATCCAAAGTTCCAAACTATAGTCAAAAGCCCATTTACCATCGATAAATACTTCAACCTGTCATGCTTGTTATCAACCTAAGTAGAATTCATCTTCATCTATACACTACTCTTCTAAACAATTAATCATTATGTCGACAGCTTACCAAGTTCCCGGAATTGAGAAGAAACCAAGTCTGAGAAATCCAGCGCCTAAGAGAGGCCAAATCAAGACCAAGATATTAACTAAAGTGTTCTCTGCTATTAGAAGGGGTAGTAGGAAAGACAATGAGAAGGAAGCAAATGATCTGGATGCCGAAACTTTACCTTATAATATTCCAATACAAGGATCCTCTCAAACACTTCGTATACAGTTCTAGTTCAACATGTATCTATTATTGGTACCTTTAACTATATTCTAAATCCTGCAACTTTCTTTGTCATATTCTCTGTATTTGTGGGTATTTAACTATTTATGAAAGACTGACCTTCATGGTTCCTTTGTATTCAATATATATGAGTTTTTAATATGAGTTCAAAATCCATAAGCATTATGCTTGAAATAGCACTAACGATAAAACATACTCAATCATGTTCTATGTATGCAACACACTTATTTCATCTAGAAGCACTAGAATATTGATCCAATTGAACCCCAAAAGCTAAACAGATGGGTCAATGCCTCAAAGAAAGTACTTATTCCAGCCTAAGAAAACTTATTTCATGGTAACCCAATTTGCAAGCCAAATTTATGCTCTCCGTGGCCCATTTATATTAGATAAAAATTATGAGTACAGTTCACCTTTGTCAAGTCACGACGTAAACTAAGTACGTGTTGTACTATATTGACAAGCTTACAGGAAGTTGAAAACCTTTTTACATGACATCCAAACAAAGTGTTAGTTACTACTTAAAATATTAAGTACTGCAACAAAAAACAAAATAAACAACTAGGTGCACTAACAATGAGCAGCAGCATAACTATACCGCAGCCTACACGTTCTCAGATATGCTAATGTACGATCGGAACCTTTTGAAACATTTTCGATTGGTGGAGGTAGAGCCAAATATTTCAATTGCTCCAGCACTGTTCTTCACCGGTCTACAAGGAGCCGTCTAAACAAGTTTCAGGCGAAACTGTCGCCTGTTAGTTTCTTAGCTTATATAAATCAAATGAAAGCGTTTTGTTTCATTAACTGAAGCACCTAAAGCGACCTGTAGTAATCGAAACTTTATCAACAACTCGAGTTCACCGAGTTTCTAGTAAGCCATTCCGACAATTGATAATCGAACAAAGTTCGACTTACAGCAATACCAAAGCAGGGTATTTGGAATATGAAAATCAAAATCAACAAATGAAATACGCCTAAAATTCGATTAACTGAATAAAGAAAAAATAGGGAACTAGGGCTACCTGAAGTATGAACACGTAATTAGGGCGATGACAATCAAGTCCACCAAAGAAACATCGAAAAACAAGCAAAATTTGGGGGAAACTACAAACGAAGGAGAATGAAATGAGGGACGATGAGGGAGCGGTAGTTTTGATAGAAGAGGGAAAATGAAATTTTTGGTAAAAATATATTAGGAGTGGCGGCAGATAAATGACATTGGCACAAGAGAATCCTCAGCGTTTGGATGCAAATTATTTTCTGAATTAATTAACTTTTACTGCAATTAACGTTCAAAAGCTGAGAATGAGTGTAGTTAAAAGTAAGTTTTGGTGTAGTGTTGATGAGCCTCTTCTTGGGCTTGTCTCAAAGGTATATTGTGCATACTGAATTGACCTTTGTCCAGAAGGTTGATGATGGGTGCTTATCTTAACCCTCCCCCTAAGAGGTGATATGGACATTAGGGGTTTTATCCCTTCCCCTAGGAGGTGCTACGGATTAGCCATAGGCTTTTGGTGGGTGTAGGACCCTCTCCCTCTAGGAGGCGTTACGAATTGGCCGTAGGGTTTTTATGGGTACATGACCCCCTCTCTCTGGGTGGTGGTACGGATTGGCCATAGGCTTTTGGTTGGTACATGAACCCCCTCCCTTTGGGAGGTGCTACGGATTGGCCTTTAGGCTACAACTTTTTCATACAAATCATCTTTGATTAATTTAAATATTTGTGAATATCCTTTTGAATACCAAATGATTCTTGTAAATGAGGGCCTCTAATATATTGGGTGATTATTTTTTTGAAAAGAGAGTTTTGGTCATAAAACCACTCTTTTGCATTGCTTCCCTTGATAAAGGTCTTTAAATCACTCTTATATTAGAGACGCAGATCTCAAATAGGAGACGGGGAGGTCAGGATTCATGAAAAAATAGTATTTTAGTCGAGAATAGGATTCTCTAATCTGAGTTATGTTAATGATCCTCTAATAACTAAAAACTTCCTCTAAAAAAAATTAAGAATTGGGTTTCTCTTTTCCAATATATTTTTAGCAAACTTTGAAACTTTGAAATTATTTTTTTGGAGTTTTTATCATGTATTTATCAATACTAATTTGAATTCTTTTAATGACCGTGCAAGTTTTCTTCCGAAATAAATAATACTTAATCCCCCTTACTTATAGGGTAATTTGAGAAAATCTTTTCTGGCCTTTAAAGATCAACTTTTCTAAAAACGCTGTTGAGAAGATTCTTTCCAAATGGTAGAGTAATTTGAGTTGATGTGTACTACATATATGGTAGTGCTTTACGGGTCTTACTTAGCAAAAGACTTATTTTGCTCATGAGTCTAAAAAGCCATGATTCATGGTCTGATAGATTCCTACAAGTATAGACATGTCTTTTTCTAAGAATCCTTTCTTTTTGAAGAGTTTTAGATATTTAGACCCCTTGTTCTTGCAGTCGAAATTTGACTATTATCTTAGGTTACGTGAAGTAGTTATTTACACTTTTTTGATTCACACTTTGAGAAGGGGATGAATTATCATGTCCACAGAATTTGAGTAGTCTATCTTAAATTGGTAGAGGTTTGCCGTACCTTCATAGTATGTTGAGTGCCATGGATTGATTTTGTTTTTACCTCTAATGACAATAAATTTTTTATATTAATATGTGACTAATTCCATATACAATTTAAATTAAAGAAATTATGTGAAAGAAGATTTATAATAGACAAATGCTCCTAGTCCTCATAGCCTGATCAGTGTCTGAAGGAGAAGTGGTTTTGGTTTCAAAATGATTGGGTTACTTCTTTTGAGGTAGGAAATCTTTTAATCCTTTTTGATGAATTCGTTTAACAATCCAAACTTGATTAGGTTTTGAACTATCTTTGCCAAAAACATTACAATTGTCAGCTTCGTATCCATGCATTTTATGATAAGCACAATAATTCTTTCCTTCCTTTGGTTCAGCGAGGGTTCTTGTCTTATTGGAAATAGAGAAATTATCATCATTTTTTGTAACAGAAAAGTTATAGGAGAGAGGTTTGTTTATTTCAACTGATCTAGATTTAGATGTCACCATTAGACTATTTTTTTGTATCCTTTCCATTTAGATCTTTTGTTGGGATGATTGAAGTTAAATTTTCCATCTTGTGTTTTTGCCGAAATTTCTTCGTAGCATGATGCATTTCGTCCATTTGAATAAAATTTTCAGCTTGGAGATAGAAATGCTGTAGATCCTTACACCCATGAATACGAAATTCTTTCAAAAAAGGAGTTTGTTCGATTGACCCTGAGCGAATTGCCATTAGTTTTTCTTGATCAGTATCTATTTCAGCCTTCAATATTTCCATGTTGAATCTTTTATTATATTCGCCAAGCAATTCATCTGGACTTTGCTTGAGATGAGCTAACATGTAAGAATATATCACTGGATCTCTATATGTGAAATTCCGCTTTGAATTCGTAAGAAAATTATTCCCAAGAACATATGGTCTTCCCTTGGTAATTCCTATGCCATTTGATAGCCGCTCCTTGAAAAGTAACCAGGAAAAGTTTGCATCAAATTGGACTAGGAGCATTATATAAGTCCATCCAATTTTCAAAATCTGCGAGGTGATCGTTTGGATCAGTAGTTCCATCATACTTTAGTGGGAGAATTTGAATGGGAGGGGAAATGCAAACTGCCACATTTTCTTCTAACAGGAGCCTTTGTCAGGATATCATATTTCCTTAATTCGTCGAGTACATTTTTTATTGTATCCTCTATGACTTCATTGTGAATGTTGTCACGGAGACCTTCACTGTTCTCTATGGTTACACTATTTGATTGCTCAATGGTTTTCTTCGCCCGACTTCCTTGATCCTCATATTGATCCTTATATGGGCAGTGTGCCTTATCTTCTCCTTCTATAACCTTTAGTGACCCTTGAGACGGTGCTCTTTCAAAAAATTCTTGCATGGCTATCATTTGTTGTTGTAGATGCTGGATTTTAATTTCATTGTTTTCAATCTCACTAAGGTTGAAGGTCGCCCAATTTCCATATTTTCCAAGTTGAAGTTTGGGACTATATTGTCTTCCAAAGTTTATTGTGGCTTGACTTCTTTGTTTGAGATATTGAAACTATTCATGGCTCCTTCCATCTTCTTCCTTTGGATGAAGTACTCTGTGCTACGAATCTATGATGAAAGTGATTAGGGATTGGAGGTTCGAGCCCTCCTTCTAGTGTCAAAAATGTTAACAAGAAAACTTGTCAACACCCTAAATTTGAAACTGATGTAGGAGTAATGCTTTTCAAACATCCTTTCAAAGGAATGAACGTTTCAAGCTTTTCTAAGGTTGGAAATGGTGACTAACAAGCATCATTGGTGCCTTTCGATGTAGTCGAAAGGCTAACTTCTTCGGCAGGGAATCCTTTCTAGTCAGTTGGTTATATTCCTGTCGAAACCGCCTTTCAACATTGCTAAGGTAGCTTAGAATAGGGACCAAAAGAAAGCAGTGAATAGCAGGGCTGGAATGAATTTGACTCTATTGAAAGGGGTAACTCTTGCAATTTAATTGATTTGAGCTAAAGCTTCTAGGAAATAAGGAAACCAAGGGTTTCGACTTGGTCGAAGGGGCTCCTTTCGATCAACTCAACCGCCGATTGATGTTTTTATGATACGAAAGGAAATTTGCATTATCAAGTAAATGGGATTATCACAATCCTCTTTTTATTGAACTCAATTGAACAAATTGACCAAATCCTCACTTTGACTTTAGAATTAGGGTTACAAGCTTAAGAAAATACAAATGAGAAGTGAAAGAAATCGAATCCCCTATAACTGACCACTGGGGTCATATTTATAGGTGCGGGTAGTGATCTTTAGACTCCAAGCTTTAGATGCGGTCGAAAGGTCAGTCTTTCTGCTTTCATGATTGTCTCCTGATTCATACCTTTCGACTTGGTCGAAAGGGATTTAGTTATTCTTCTGTTGCCGCTTGAAGCTGGGATTTTCTCTTGCTTTGTTTCCTTTCGTCTTCATCGAAAGGTACTGCTTGATGGCTTTCAACCTCGTCGACAGGTCTACTGATGCGCTTTGTCTTGAATGTTAATTGTCGCATAAGTTGATTTGGATGTCAGCCTTCAACGCTGTAGAAACTTGTCCTCCTTTGGCTTCAAATGAGTCGAAACATCCTAAAAGGCTTTGTTGCACATGGACTCTTTCGGAAGCCTCTTCCCCATCTAATTTGAAACCTTATCCTTTTATGGCAGCGGACATGTAGTTCTTCTTTCTTAGGTGGGGGTGGCTCTAACCGTTTCGAAAGGCTATATATGCTTTCGAAAGAGTCGAATTGGTCGAATACTTCTCTGGCGTAAGTGAATGAAAGTGAAACCAAGACGTTTCAAATGATTTGGCGTAAAATATAGAGTGTCTGATATCTACTGCCTTCAAGAGGTGTCCTTTTTAGTGATTTGGATGCTATTAACATGCTTGCTTTCACCTTCGAAAGGTAGCCTCGGACCTTTTCAAAAGCTCTCTTTTGACATAATCGAAACATCCCTCTGTCCTACTCGAAAGGTACTGCTAGCATTGCTACATCCTTATTGGAAGCTATGTTTACTATACCATCTTGGTGCTTTCTAATTCTTATCAATGGTCTCCTATTCCTTCTTTCGTACTTTTATTCCTGAGAATATTTTATGGATAACATTTAGCACCCCCATGGAAAGAAGCTTTTGTTCTTTAGGACAAAAACTCCAAGGTAATTCCTTCTTTATTTCCTACGAAATAGATAATGACCTTTATTAAGATTGTAACCTTGTTATGACCTTAATGATTACTCTTCAACTTATGAAGTTAATGTTCAAGATGTTATTTAGTAGCATTTTTGAATAAATATTCTGAAATATACATGATTAAACTTCTTTTATTGAAAATGTGGAATTATATCACCTGATTTGTAGACGTTGACTCAAATAAACGAACCTTTAGAGAAAGTCAACCACGTAATCTAGGCAGTCCCTCTCCTTGAGTTAAGTATCCTTCAACCTCTAAATATCAATTTTGTGCTTTCGATGACCTTAACTCATTCCTTCAAGTTAACCTTGCTTTCATCCTTATGCCATTGGTCAGTAATCCTCATTTGTTGAAAAAGTAGTAAATAGTTTGGTGCTGATGCCATTAAGTGATATGAAGATTTTGTACTGAAATCAAAATTTGAATTTATTGAAAAATTCACAAATCACCAACATATTCAATAGTAGAATATAGAATTCTCAATTGTAGGAGTCCAATAAGAGTTCCATAAAGAAACCAAAAAATAGGAAAGCTATAAATTACAGTCAAAATTCACAAGGAAGTTTAAAATTCATGAAATTTAACAATAGACCAACCAAAATTCAATGAGCAAATTGTGCACACGAAATCCAAAAATCATCATTGAAACCTACGAGGAAATATTGAAACCCACTTAATCCATAAATTCAATAAGTGTTCATCAAAAATTTCAATTCGAAGATCTAGAACACGAAATTCACGGATCATCGTGGAAATAAGGAAATTCAAGATTCACAAAATCAGAGATCAAAAGACACAATGAGGTAATCTGAGACATGAAAATCATAAATCTTCATCGGAATCCATAAATAAGTATAGGGTTCATTAAATTAAAATCCGGCAGGGGCCATAAAAACTCCAACAAGGAAATGAGGAAAATAAAATTCACCAATAATTAAAAAATTCAACAAGCTAACTCAAAATTCATTGTATTAAAAATCCGATAAGAGAACATCCCAAATCCATTAAGAAAACCCAGGATACCGAATTCTCCAATCACCATAAAAGTCCATAGGGAAATTTTGAATTCACTAAATCAAAAATCTCATAAAGGATTATCAAACATCCAACAAGGAAATCAGAAATTCATAAATCATCATGAAGGACAACAAGGAACCTTAGAATTCACAAGTTAAAACTCAATAAAGGATCCTCAAAAATATTGAAAATGAAATCAAGAATGAAAAATTCATCAATCTTCACATAAACTAGTAAGGAAATCTTGAATTTAATCAATAAGAAGATTTTCATGAAACGAAATCAAAAAATTCAGGAATCTTAGAATGTAATTAGAAACATGTTGAAAACGCAACTGAAAAATAATCTACTCAAAATTCATTCAAATTCAAAGCCAAAACATCAACAGGAAATTCATAAACCATCATGAAAACTCAATAAAGGAATGAAGAAATCAAGAACTCATGAAAAGATGGTCAATAAGAAAGTACCATGAAAATCATGCAGGGAATTGTAATATGTAAAGTCCATGAATGATCGTAAGGATAATGAGTAAATGGAAAATTCACGAAACCAATGATTTAATCAGAAATCACAATGGGAATTCACCAATAGGATTTAGGAATATGAAACTCATAAACCACAAGTAAAACCAATATTAGGATTGGCAAAGCTAAAAATGAAGTCTTCATGAAAGGGAACTGAAAGATCATAAAATTAGGAAGTTAACTAAAATCTTTTCAGGATCCCATCTGACAAATAGATTATTAGAAATTCATTTAATAGAAGCACAAAATTATAAATTTGTCTAGTAAAGAGAAACTTAGTAAGCCTAAGTAAAAGATTTCTAGACCTATGAGTTAGTAGTGTTTTTGCCATATTGGAGTTGGATTGTATCTGTAAAGAATTGCAACCATTCAAAACATCGGTTACCCATATACTTATAGAGGTCTCTTGAACTAAGGGGATTACCATATTTCTGGGGATTCTGGAGTGGTTTACTCAATCTAATCTTCGAGTTTAATTTCTATTATCATTAGTGACAACTTGTTGTCTATTCCATTCCTTTGGCTTTTGTATAGATCTTAGCATTTGGTATCATGATATGAATTTCCTTTATCCATTTTCTTTTCTCATGTTACTTCTCAAGATGCGTGTATTTTAGCCCTTTGATGTGGAAATTACTCTTCAAGCATTGGATTCTTTAAGATCCATCAGCCCATATTTTGTCTTTTCTGGTTGTGATTTTGGACCCTTTGTCCGTTTTCCATTATAGTGTTGGACATCTTTGTCATATTGCCTCTGTATTCATTCCTCTTTAGGATTCAACTTTGTCCCCATTGATAGATACTATTCTTTCTTTAACCCTTTATTCTATTTGGTTTTGACCTTTTGTTTTAAGTTGTAGACATCTTTGTCATTCTTCTTTTGTTTGGTGCCTCCTCCGGGCTTGGACATCTTAGTCCATTGTTTGATGAGCCTCTTCTTGGGCTTCCCTTACCTCAAAGGTATATTGTTCATGATGAATTGAACTTCCTCCAGAAGGTTGATGATGGGTGCTTATTTTGACCCTCCCCCTAAGAGGTGATATGGACATAAGGAGTTTTATCCCTCCCCCTAGGAGGTGCTACGGATTGGCCATAGGCTTTTGGTGGGTATAGGACCCCACTCCCTCTAGAAGGTACTACGGGTTGGCTATAGGCGCTTGGTTGGTACAGGACCCCGTTCCTCTGGGAGGTGCTACAGATTGGCCGTAGGCTTTTGGTGGGTACAGAACCCCCCTCCCTCTGGGAGGTTCTACAGATTGGCTAAAGGCTAAAACTTTTGCATAAAATTCATCTTTGATTAATTAATATATTTGTGAATATCTTTTTGAATACCAAATGATTCTTGTAAATGAGCCCCTCTAATATATCGAGGGATTATTTTTCTAATAGAGAGTTTTGATCATAAAAACACCTTTTTGCATTGCTCCCCTTGATAAAGGTCTTTAAATCATTCTTATTGTAGAGATGCAGATCTCAAAGAGGAGACTGGAAGGTCATGATTTATGAACCAATAGTCTTTTAGTCGGGAATAGGGTTCTCCAATATGAGTTTTGTTAATGATCTTCCGATAAATCAAAAACTTCCTCTGTAAAAAGTAAGAATTGGCTTTCTCTTTGCTAATAATTTTTTAGAAAACTTTGAAACATTGAAATTGTTTTGTTGGAAGTTTTTATCATGTATTTATCAATGCTAAATTGTATTCTTTTAAAGATCGCGCAAGTTTTCTTCCGAAATAAACAAATACTTAATCCCCCTTACTTATAGGGTAATTTGAGAAAACCTTTTCTGGCCTTTAAAGATCAACTTTCCTAAAAATGTTATTGAGAAAATTCTTTCCAAATGGTAGAGTAATTTGAGTTGATGTGTACTACATATATGGTAGTGCTTTTTTGGGTCTTACTTAGCAAAGGAAATGTTTTGCTCGTGAGTCTGAAAAAGCCTTGATTCATGGTCTGATAGATTCCCACGAGTATAGACATGTCTTTTTTTAAGAATCCCTTCTTTTGGAAGAGTTTTAAATATTTATCCCTATTGTTCTTTTAGTCGAAATTTGACTATTATCTTGGGTTGCGTAGAAGTAGTTCTTTATAATACGTTGATTCAAACTTTGAGAAGGGGATGAATTGTCCTATCCATAGAATTTGAGTGGTCTGTCTTAAGTTGGTAGAGGTTTGCCGCACCTTCATAGTATGTTAAGTTCCATAGATAGATTTTGTTTTTACCTATAACGATACTCGAATTTTGTATTAATATGCGACTAATTCTAAGTACAAGTATAAAATTTGTTTTGGGTTTGTTGTGATAATATGTTAATAACATTGGCCTTTATCCCTTTTTCATTATACTTAGTAAAGTAATTAGATCTTTAAAAATAATGTTTTATTGATAATTATAAATGGAATGGTTTTGGGTTTATGGTAATGGTGTTTCGATGACATTTGTTGCAAACCATCAAAATATACTTACGTAGATGAGAAATCTGGTTTTAGATTTGTGAATATTCTTATACCATTTGGGATAAGAATATGGATACATTTCTAAATATTGAAAAGAGTAGAAATGAATAGTGAAAAATTGTATATATATCATTTGTAAAGGTATTCTAAATAAATAAATAAATAAATATACACACACGAGTGTTCACGAAGGAGTCTTTAATTAATAAAAGGATTAATTAAATAGAAGGGATTAGGAGTTGCTTACGCAGCTCAATCAAACTTTACGCGACTTAACGTGCCTTGTGGGACTTAATCATGCTTTAT
Source organism: Allium cepa (assembly GCA_030765085.1). Taxonomy (NCBI): domain Eukaryota; kingdom Viridiplantae; phylum Streptophyta; class Magnoliopsida; order Asparagales; family Amaryllidaceae; genus Allium; species Allium cepa. The sequence continues at coordinate 557,422,484 of CM060941.1, read as the reverse complement.
TTGTTTGCTTGTTTATGGAAAATATTAATTCATATACTTAGCACTAAAAGATGATAAAGTTGGCTTGTCTATCTGTGAGAGTTAAGAATGATGTTCGAGTAGGGGGTAGAAGCAATAGTACTCTAACCTACCGGCTCCACTCTTGATCGAGGGATAGTGTGAGATGAAAAGATTGAAAACATGATAAGTATATGAGACTTGGTTTCCATTTACGATCATCTATCTTGTACCTGATAGTCAATAAGTCGAGTATCGAAATTGACCTACATAACTTAGGAAATATCTATAAGAAACAAGAGGTCTATATGGTACAATTATCTTCAGAGATTCTATACTATACGTATAAACTCATCTTGCGCTTCTAGGACAAATGATAAGGAAATCTATTTGGATAGGAGATGATCTTTACCCATAAGTAGTGTCTATTTATTTTTGAATGAACCAGGGTTAAGTTAACCAGAATTCATCGATTGGTTCTGGAGTTTCCGATAAGCGGGAAGGAGTGGTACTTATATGAGATGACTCGAACCAGTAACCACTTCAAAACCATATTCTCAATCTATGTTCTCGAAGCGGTTGTGAAGTGAACTATTGTAGAGTTGAACTGTCTATCCTAAAGTTAAGTCTAAAGGAGAGATTAGCGGTAACATTTTAGACTAATGCTATAGAGTTGAACTGTCTATCCTAAGGTTAGGTCCAAGGAAGAGATTATCATTAGCATTTGTCGGTTGACTAATTCTAGAATCAATTAGGGGATTTGTGGATTGTTTGAGATACCAAAATCCATTTGGGGATTCGTGGACTGTTCAATATGCTAGAATCCAATTGGGGATTCGTGTTCTGTTCGACTGATGAAGACTCATGTAAGAGATGCTGAACATAGCCTTGACATCATAAATGACTTAAAATAGAGTAGGATTCCTAAGCATGAAGGGTTTTGCAAGTCCAATATGTTATGTCAACTCCAGATCTAGAGATCCTATCGATATTGCTAGCGGGAGTTCATGATATTCGATGTAACTCTGTAGGCGTTGACCAACTATGGCTTACTTATGGTATATTTTACCTAGAGATACATGAATGTTCGGCACATGAACACCGTGGATGTATTAGTGTCGACATTTAGGGGTCGGCATGGCGAGTCGTTGCATTGGCCCAAGATGATGGGTGACTATTTTTTCCTAAAATAGGGACTAAAGGGGGTAGCTTAAATAGGTTAGGGTTGTGAGGTTTTGGATGGCTCAGATAGAGAAATAATTGGTATGAGATGAGATCCACTATTATCTCTCTTCCATCCGCTATATAAACACCTCTACCCTGATTAAAAGAAACTTTTACTGCCTTTCTTATCATCTATTGTTGGCCGACTTCAATCCCTAGAAGCCCCGTTATATCAAGCTCAAATCACTTAAAGATCAATTACTATCTAATAGTCAAAGGTCAATGGTTCAAGGATTAGTAGTTCACCAAATCGAAAAGGTAACAAGAGGAAAGAGTTCATTATTACAAGCTGTGCTACCAGTAATTGGTTCTCAGGTATATCAATCATTTTATTATGGCATATAATTTTTGATTAATATTTCATTATATATATATATATATATTATTAGTATTAATATATTAGTAGTTTGGTGAGATTCTAATATGTTTTGTTGTTGTCAAATCTAGATTGATTATATATATGTATTACTTAAAAATAATAATAATTTTTATATATGTTAGATATGTTTATCCCTTTTCTTAAATATAATAATAATATTCTTTTATTATATATACATGTATATAAATTTATTTTAATTATATATATATCGTTCATATTTAATTATAATATCGTTCTATGGCAATAATTGATCCTATTATTTTATACATGTAGAAATTATAATTTTTGATAGTTATAAAATATTTTAATAATTACTTAAATTAATATACTATCTAAATAAATCATAAAAAATAAAATATGTTTTGAAAATTACTTTTTAGATTTTATAAAATTATTTTTATCATAGGAAAAGCACTCAGCCAGAAGATGAAAGTTAAAACATTAATTTTGCCATGTTAAAAAACTATTACAATTAATAGTCGAAAAACGATAAATTAACAAAAAATATGTTTTGATCGAAAAAAATTATGGAAATTTTTTTCGAACTTCGACATATCATATAAGATTTTCTAGAAATTTAAAATTTGAATAAAACACCTTGCAAATATTTTTTATTGATATTTTATCTATTTCATGTGAAAATCGACTAATATTTATTTTAAATAATAAAAATTAATAATAAAATTTTATAGGGATATACCTATGATCTGTAAATATAAAAAATATTTTGTTTATATATATATATTTAGATCTTATAAATATGTTTATGTGTATATACATATATATTTATATATGATAAAATCATAAAATATTATTTTGTCCTTTGTAGATATTCATATATATTTTATATAGGGGTTTTTATGCTCAAGGAAAAAGTTAGAGAAAAATTTAGTTTCAGGGACAAGAAATTTGATTTTTAGGCCGAAGGACACTTTTTAGTGTAATTCACAGAATGATAGTTGTAATTGTCATTTTCAGTTTACACTAACAAGTGTCCTTCAGACTAAAAAGCAAGCCTGTTGTCCCTGAGAATAAATATTTTTGAAACTTTTTCCTCGTGCCTATTTACCAGTTTTATATATTCATAAAGATTAATATAAATATATATTATAAATATTTTCATATACATAAGATTATTTAACCAAAATTAACACACTTATATATAGATCTAATATTTATATAAGTAACAAGTTTAAATATATACGTATATTTGGACAACATACAATACATATCAGATGAGCTAACATGTCCATTGCGATGTAAATCCCAACATCTATACACGGGTATGTTATACCTTGCATGGGCTTACATGTTACACATGAGCACACGTACATATATGTATGTGAGCATATGTGTATATTTATATGTTTTAAAATATGAATTAAATAAAAATATTTATAATTTTAAATTTAAATAAAATAAGAAATTTTATTTAAGTAAAATTTAGAAATTTCTAAATAAACTGGACTTCATAGGTCTAATAGAGATAAAATAAGGGATTTTCTTCTGAATTTTACCCATAGCTTCCATTGTGGGCTGACCCAATTTCAATAGCAAGTTGTTAAAATCAATATATGGACTTAAAACAAGCTTCAAGGATTCAGAATAAGTATTTTGATAAAGTAGCCAAACATTTTGGTTTTCATCAGAACATAGAGGAAGCATGTGTATACAGAAAGGAATAGGGCAATGCTATCTTATTCTTAGTGCTTTATGTCGATGGTGTATTATTGATTGGCAATGACACTTTATCGTTGCAATCAGTGGAAGCTTGGCTTTCCAAGAGCTTCTCCATAAAGGATTTGGGAGAAGCAACCTATATGTTTGGTATGAAGATCTATAGAGATAGATTTAAGAGGCTGCTGGATTGTCTCGATCCCTATACATAGACATCATACTGAATAACTTCAGTATGGAGAATTCCAAGCGTGGAAACGTTCTAATGCAATATGGAATCATCCTTTCTAAGAAGGATGCTCTTCATACTGATAAGGAGAAGGAGCGTATCAAGAGGATTCCTTATGCTTCTGCCATAGGGTCCATAATATATGTTATGCTATTCACTAAACTGGATGTGGCATACACATTAGGATGCGTAAGCCGATATCAGTCTAATCTTGGAGAAAACATTGGATGGCTGTTAAATGTATACTTCAGTTCTAAGAAATAATAAGGACTTATTCCTTATATATGGGAATGAAGACCTCTTTTGTAACACCCTTAATTTTATTGACATTATTCAGGAGATTTAATTAGAATAAATTAAATAGAATAATGCAGATAAGGAGATTGAGGTTGATTAATAAACCAGGTGGCTGGGCTTAATTAAATCAAATGAACTTATATAAATGGTTAGGATATTAAACATAAGGGCATTAGGGTAATTAGCCGCTTATATTTCCCACCTTTGTACAATCCTCTTCGTCGTACACATTCGTTTTACCTCAGTTTTTTTAAACGTAAGAAGCAAGCAAGGCTGACCATTAGAAGAGAGAATCAACTAAAAGCTAGGATTCAAGTTAAAAGGAATCAATCTTAATCAAACTTCAATTTTCTTATCCATTCTAAGGTGAATAATAATTTCTACAGCTCAATTTTTATTTATACATCATATGGTTTTGGATTTAAGGATTAATCTGTTTTATAATATATTTAATAACGAGCTTGTTTATGATTTATATGTGTTTAAACAAGGTTGTTTAATAAGGGATATACACGTTTTAGGGAAAAACCAAGATGAAATGATTTTTAAATTCCATGGGAAAATTTTATGTTATAGAAAACATGATTTTGGAGATGGGTTTAAATTTACATAATTTTCTACGTTTATCTAGATTTTATATAAATTTTCTAGTGAATAAAATGATTTAGTGGGTTATAAACTAATTACGGATAAAATAATGATTATTTGGGTTTGAAATTTTTATATGTTGGAAAACATATTAAAATAGATTTTCAGGGATTTTTCCAGATTTTTCCTAAGTTTTTGATGAATATATAAAATTATTTAAGTTATGGACGTAAATGTTTTATATATTTAATTAAGGAGAAAGGGTATTTTATAAAATAAAATTATTATTTATTTCCAAAAAAATTTGGCAGCTTTTTCAGTAAAGAAATTATTAACCAATAAGAGTTTGACAAACAAAGGCAGGTTAGTCGAAAAGTTAACCTTTTTAAGTTAAAAACAAAGAGATCATACTTTTTGCATGTTTCAGCCCTTTACGACAAAAGACCTTCAGACCCAGACCTTTCAAAAAGGTCAAGAGGTTCATAGCTTTCAACAAGGTCAAACCAATGCATACGGTATCAAGTTACTTGGTACATAATGAATTGGACAAGGTCGAAGGGTTTATAGACTAAAGGTTGATGGCCAAAGAGGTTGTGGTATGTTTGTTTTATAAACCAAAAGATTTCACCTGCTTTGCTTTTAAATTAGAGCTTTCAACTTGGTTACTTCCAACCAGGTCAAATATTTAAATAGAAAGGTTTTAAAACTTTCGACAAAGTCGAAACTTTACTGCTACTTTACAACTATTTTGTTTTAAAGACGTTTCGACATGGTCGAAAGGTTACTGCTACTTATCATTGTTTGTTTTGAACCTTACAACACAGTCGAAAGGTTATAGCCGCTTTTCCCGACCTTTCGAAGTCGTTGCTTTCGACAAAGACGAAAGGTTTACTTGTTTTGAAAACCAGCCGCCGCTTCTCCCCTTGCTTTCGAAAGGTATCAAAGCCTTTGACTTAGATGATTTTCCTTTGTTTTATGATTGAAATGTAACCCAAGCTTTCGAAGGAGTTGCTTTAAAAAGGCGAAGGTCTATTGTTTTAAATGAAATGTTTTGAAGCTTTCGAAGCAGACCTTCCAACAAGGTCGAAAGGTTTCTTCCATTATAATCGAAAGGTTTTAAAATAGGACCTTCCGCATATTTTAATTTGAACTTGGTAAGTTTTCGAAAGGTTATATTTTACGAGTTGAATACCTTCGAAAGGTTTGAATTGCTGAATGGTTTTAAAGGCTACGAAAGGTTGTTTTGAAGACCTTTCGACAAGGTCGAAAGGTTTGGCTTTAAAAGATTTGAAAACCCATACTCTAATTTTTAAAGGAAAACCCATGACTTATATAATGAAGTTTTGTAAGGGTTTTAAGTATGCAATTTTGAAGAAGTATCGCCTTGATAAAAATATAAGTTAAAGGTGTAAGCAATGTTTTATGAGATATATTTCAAGGACCTTAAACCCACAGGAGTGGTACCGTTAATTAATGTTTTACTTCTTCAAATATGAGTATATTCACATGATAACCCATAACTATATTTTGGGGAAAAATAAGGGTACAAGAACCAGTAGGTTAACTCAAATAGTGAATACATATTATTTAAACTCCTGAATAAGTAGAATTACATCAATGGAGTCAGGGTGACCAAAAATAGAGGATGCCTAAACTTTGTAGTTATTGGTGCATACTAAGAGGTCTATAATAAACCCATGAAAACTGTGATAAAGTAGTTATTGGTGCATACCAAAAGGTTCTTAGTTAACCAATGAAAAATTATGCATAAGGATGGTTGGCAAGGGCTAATTGGTTTGTAGTGAAACCATGAAAACTATATACGGATTAAGAATTGACATCAGTCAATAGGTTCCTGGTAAACCCATGAAAACTAGGATAAGAATGTGGTTAATGGAAGTATCAGTAGGTTCCTAGTCAACCCATGAAAACTAGGATGTGCAGTGAGTTATTGGATAAGTCCATAGGTTCCTAGTCAACCCATGAAAAGTGGGATAAGGTGATTAGTTATTGGAACGGCTAATAGGTTCAGGAGAACCCATGAATTAATTAAGTTAACTAGTAGGAGCCTACAAGTTCTTAGTGATCCTATGAAAACTAAAAGGGTTAATAGTGACCCAAAAAACTATAATATTGACAGGGTGTCAGATTAAACTAGGAATGGGAAAATCTTTTTAATTTCAAGTATGCATATCATCATAATGTTTTGAAATGTATGTTTTAACCATTATGGATGTAGGAGCATTGAATTTGGTTTTATAAAGGTTTTAGGATACTAATGAGGGGAACACCCATTCCGCTAAGCATGTGGTCTCACTAGATATCAAAAAGGATTGAGATGTTAGATTATTATTCATACCAGGCTTTATGTCTGACTCGAAGTTTTTGTTTTCACTCAATTTATTTTTAGTAGTTTGAGATTTAAGATTCTTGGGTTTTCTTCTTAGACGAATAAAGCTTCCGAAGGCATGCAGGAGGCAGATAGTTAATTAGAGTTTTTCTTTCCGCTGTTTGTTTTGTTTGTAAAGGCAGATTTATTAGTCTTTCTATATACTCTGATCAACCAGAGGGCATCTTCATATGTCTCTCTTGACGTATTCGTAATAATTACATTATGCGGAATGTGGTGAACATAGTTTAGGATTAAGTAATGAACATGAATTGTTTTAATTTGAAGGTAGAAATGAGTTTTTGAGGTGTTAATTTTTTTCCATATTTCTGTGATCTGTATGTCAATGTATCTAGCACCGTTGTATTTGGTCGTCGAAGATTAATAACTATGGATGACTGTAGCATCCGTAGCCGTTGGTATTGGGCCTCTAAGGAGGGGGAGGTTACGTCCTTAGGAAGAGGTATAGAAATTCAAACTTTTAGAGTGAAATAAATGATAGTAAATCGGTGTTTGGTTATGTTTTTACGCTAAACGGCGGGGCCATTTGTAGGAAAAGTTCCAAATAAGAAATAGTTGCCAATTCCATGATGGAGGCCGAGTATATCACCCTCAATGAAGTAGCTAAAGAGGTAGTTTGGATCGTAAGTTTTGAGTGAGCTCCAAGTGATTCCTGATACAAGAATTGTGAGAAATGCGGAATATGGATCTTAAGACTGGAATAACACTAGAGGGGTGGTGAATAGTGTTTTATGGATTTTCTAAATCTTTTTGAAACTTATGTAATTTAATCACCAACAAATGCAATTCACAGACATAGATATAATCATAGAATTAGATACAGATGCAAATACTAAATTAAAGCATTAAAGGAAAGAACATACCAGGATTTTATACTGGTTCGGAGTTACCCTACATCCAGTCCCGCACAATCGTACAAATTTCTTATCAAAATAATCTCCCAGATTACACCCTCGGTTTCAAGGCTGCGAGGTACACCCTCCTATATTCGAGTCCAGGGTAAACTCTCTTTATTTAACTAGGCTACAAGATCACCTAATTGATTTCCGAGGATACAATCACACTCAATTGATTTCAAGGTTCAACCGGACCTTTTACTCTACAGTTTGATTTACTATTTCATGAACATTTAGAAAAGCAAGTCACTAGACTGGAAACCGTAACCATAGACTACAAAAGATTCTATAACTCTGAATAGCACTGAGATCTTATGGAGAGAGTGGCAAAGAATCAGACAAGAGATAATCAAGTTTGATTCGCTTGGTATTTCGGCAAAGTATAGTTTAAGATTCTTTAGAATAAATGCGGTAGATGAAGAGGAGAGAAAATAAATGAAATCTGGTAAAAAATTCATTTAGAACATACCGGATTTATTGTAGAGCAACAGCCTAATCTATTCGTGAAAGGATACGACGAATAGACACTTCTTTTGAAAATTTAAATTTGAATATAACGGACACCATGCCGACATAGGGGTTGAGGGATGTCGACACGCTCAAGGCAAAATTGATGTTTTGATTTTCTTATTAAAATTGGTTTCTATAATTTGTCAAAACAATTTCTAAACTATATATTTGAATATAGTTTAAACATATAAAAGAGTTTAGAAAGTAATTTTCAATATATATAATCTTAATCTATAAAGTGATTTAAAATCTAAATATTTTAAAGCTAAATATTTAAAACAAGAGATGGTTTAAAAATAAGGACAATTTTGAAATCAAAATAATAAAAATGATAAAAATAGTTTTGAGGCTAAAATATTTAATACCAAGAGAGATGTCTTTTTGAAAAGAAAGTTTTGAAAACATTTTTTTTTGAAAAAAAGAGATATATTTTTGAAAAACATTTTTATTAAAATTAGTGGATATCAAAATATGACCACTACATGTTCCACTAGATATTGTCGTGGGTTCCATCCTACTAGGGTTCCATCCCTTTAACAAGCTCGAAGTGGATTCCATTCCATGAATAAATTTCGAATAAAGATGTGAGTGCTTTCAAAAAGATTTAACGTAATTCTAGACTGACTACATTATCCTGTACTATTTGAAATCTTGAATTCTTGATAACTTGATTTCTTGATACTCATGACTCTTCAATCTTGATATTTTCAATCTTTAAATTCATCAGTCTTGTATCTCTATAATGTACAGTCTTCATTCTTGGTACCTGCATGTTTATATTCTGCATATACATATATATCTAAACCATAACGTTAGTATTTATATTTTATAACAAGTCCTAAGGTTGTTGTCATCAAAGCCATCATTTCAAGGACTAACAATCTCCCCTTTTTGATGATGACAATCTATGTTTATAAAATATACTTCTCCTTCACAATAACTCCCCCAAAAACTAATAACTCCCCCTTAGTCTAAGTCTAACTTCTCTATCTACTCTATTTTATATTTCTCACCCTTTGTCATCAACAAAAAACTTAGCCTAAACTAATATAACTCCCCCTTAGTCTTATACTGGAGTACCTATGACAAATTATGATATATATATATATATATATAATAATATGAGTTAATAATAAAGACATGACAAATATGAAAGTTTAAACCCAATAAATATATACTATGTTTCATATAATGTTATACAATCCATTCAGACCATATCAATTCTAATCAAATCATAGCTAATCAAATCAAATCAAATTAAACAATTCAAAACAAGCAATTCAAACCATAAGGAGATCAAATATTTCTAGGAACTTCAACCCATCCTTCTTATCCAAAGATAGGATCCTTTTTAATACTTCCCAATCTTCATTATCTTGATTTAGAGTTCCTACAGGATTTTTATCGAGATCATCTTTGTTGAGGGTGGAAATCATCCAACGGAGGGCATCGAAATGCTTCTCTTGTTCTTTTAACATCTGCATTTGACTTAGTTCTAAGTGCCTTTGATTGCGGAGAATAAAAGTAATTATTTTCTTGAATGAAGTGAGAGTTTCTTTAAGATTACCACTTAGAGTCTGAGAAGAGGAAGCCATTTTTGATTAGTAGTGAAGAGATGCAAATAGAGATAAGTAGAAATGAAAAGGCTACAAACTTCTAGAAGAAATAGGTGTTTAAATAGGCAGAAATTCGTTTAAAATGAACAGACGCGAGTTAGTTATTTTAATTTCAAAATTTTAAAAATAACCATACATGACAGTTATATGTCGACATAGAGGGGTAGAGGCAAGTCAACATAGGTTTGTTAATTTATTTTGTGAATAAGTATGTATATATATGAACTTATATACTATACTAATATTTATTCCAAAGACACGATAAGGTAGAAAAACATAAAATGGATGATTTTTTATAAATAGATGAGATGATACATAAGATACCACATAATATGATAAAAAGAACAATACAAGCTTACACAAAACAAACATATTTCACAACCTAGTTCTTAGAATGTGCTAGAGGATGAGGAGGATGATAAGCCAAGTTGTTGACCAACTTTAGCAAAGTATTTGTTCATATAGTGGACATTTTATCCAATTTCTTACTAACGGATCTTTTGAGAATACTTTTATTTTCCACTATAATCTTTTGATTTTTGAGGAGAGTTTTGTTGGAAGGATTGTTAATATTGGTAGGATATTCAATACTTTCCAAGGAGGTTTCTTTATTATCTTCTTTAATTTCCATTTCCTCCCCTTCTTCTTCTTCTTCTTCTTCTTCTTCCCCCATATCTTCATGTGCCAATCTTTCATCCTTTTCGGAAAAAGATTCATATTGTTGAAATATGAAAGGAATTTTCATGAGAGAAATCTTGGCATGATTAAACACTTTTCTTGAAAAAAATTCTTCCCTTTTGTTATCAACGCCAAAATAATTAAATATCTGAGTGAGATATATTCGATGATACAAGGTATTCTCACCCATTTTCAAATTCCTAGGACGACGTTCATCCATAATCACTTGGACCCAATTAATGTCATAATGACCAAAGGTAGAAAAAAGAGCTTTACAAACTTTTAAAGTTGGGTTATTGAAATTTCCCGATCTTGGAGTGATAGTATGTGCAAAAGAAGATTGAAAATACGTGCTTTCGGATGAAAGTTACGATTTTTAAATTCAAAGTTGTCATCTCCTTCGAAAATGTGATGAAATGTCTCATAATCATGTTCATCAATATCAAAAGTAGAAAGATCTATTCCCAAATTCTTGTAATTGAGAATGTTGCCCAAAATGTCACAATTTAAAAAAAATTTAGTGCCTTTAACACTACTCCAAATTTCATTTTTATTTCCTTCATAAAAACCGTGAATCAAATTCACATAAAACATTTTAACAAGATTTGGGTAGAAAATAAAATCATTTTGAGAATTTTCAAAAAGACTAAGGATATGATTCTCTTCAAGAAGAGTATTGATTTCATATGTAGAGAAATCGCTAAAGATAGCAAACTTTCCCATATGAACTTTTCCGAAATTACCATAGCTTATATAAGCCTTGATTGCTTCTGGATCATTATAGAGATACTCTTTAATGGTTTTAGACGGCCTCATTGTGGATGAAGCGCTTAAAGAAACCATTTCTGAAGAGAGTAGAAAGTTTGAAAGAGTGAAAGAGAGTTTGAATTTTAAAATGAAAGTGAAAAGGTATAATAAGATAATGGAAATAAATGAATATTCAATAGACATCTTCTCTGGTCAAGAGGTACCTTTCCAGAACATTGGGTTTGGTGAAAAGATGGATGGAAATTCAAGGATTCGAATTCGAATTTGAATTTCAAATTTCTGATAGGGATGTCGACATCATGGGTAGGGCCATGTCGACATGGGTCAGAGAATTCGTGTGACTTATATTTTCCTATATACTTTAAAATCGATATACATATATTATTTTTAATGTCTATATATTTTTTGGAGTAATATTAAATATAATAATACTCTTTTAATAAAAAATATTATAATATTAAAAATAAAAATAAACATAATAATAAAATATTTAAATTCAAACAACACATAATTTCAAAAATAATCAAACAATCAAATAACTTTAAGCAAACAATTTCAACCAATATATTGTAAACGTGTACCTTTTTCTAGATTCGTATCTCCAAGATCGTCGGAATCATGAATAGCCGTAAAGCACATTTGAATTTTCCATCTTCTGATCATCATCGTTTGAGGATGAGTCTGAGTCTGAATCATCTAGTGTAGCAGTATATGCTCTTTTCCTTCTCTTTGTATAACCATTGCTTACAATAAACTTTTGCTTATCAGGATGCAGACAGTCTCTTTTGAGATGCCCTGGTTTGTTACAGTTGAAACATTTGACGGGGTTTGGTACTTCATTACGATTTCTAGAATTCCTGTGATCATTCTTTTTGAAGTTGTTCATCTTTCTGTATTTCAAAAACTTTCGAAAATTCTTTGTCTTGAAAGCAGTTTCTTCATCACATCACTTCCCGAGCCTGATCCATCTGTTAATGCGTTGAACGCAATTGACTTCTTTTCGAATGCCTTGCTATCTCTTCTCCTTTGCATTTGTACTTCGAACGATATTAGATTTCCAATCAATTCTTCAATCTTTAAACTATTGATATCATTTGCTTCTTCGATTGCAAGAGTTTTCTAATCTCATTCCAGAGTAAGAGAATTTAGAATTTTTCTGACTTGATCTTCTTTGGAAAAACTTTTTTCCAATGACAATAGAGAATGCAAAATCTCCTGAAATCTACTATGCATATCAGAAATGGACTCATTAGAATTTATTTCGAATAATTGAAACTGATTTATGGGTATGGATATTTTGGCTGTTTGACTTTGCTTATTCCTTCATGAGTAACTTGCAAAGTTTTCCAAATATCATACGCAGACTTACAAACAGATACTCTATTGAATTCATTCCTATCAGGTGAACAAAATTAAATATTCATGGCTTTGGAATCATTTTATGCAATAGTCTTTTGCTCAATAGTCCATTGTGCAAAACTAGTTGTGGGTTCAGAATATTCAATTTGTGTGACATTCCAAGTGTCTAATCCTATTAAATGTAAATATATTTTCATTCTACATGCCTAATATGCATAGTTACTGCCATTAAAAAGTGGTGATCTGGCAGTAGACTGACCCTCTATAAATGAACTAGTGATAGTGTTAACAAAACTAGTGTTGGTAGCCATTTTTAAAACTTTTTAAAATTCAGATTATGAAAACTTTGAAAACCAATGCTCTGATACCAAATGTGAAAAATGTGGATTATGGGTCTTAAGGCTAGAATAACATGAGGGGGGGTGAATAGTGTTTTATTGATTTTCTAAATTTTTTGAAACTTATGTAATTTAATCACCAACAAGTGCAATTCATAGACACTGATATAATCAAAGAATCAGACACCGATGCAAATACTAAATAAAACAGTAAAGGAAAGAACACACCAGAATTTTATCGTAGTTCGGAGTTACCCTACATCCAGTCCCGACAATCGTACGAATGTCTTATCAAAATAATCTCCCAAATTACACCCTCGGTTTCAAGGCTACGAGGTACACCCTCCTGTATTTGAGTCCAGGGCAAACTCTCTTGATTTAACCAGGCTACAAGATCACCTAATTGATTTCCGGGGCTACAATCACACCCAATTGATTTCAAGGCTCCACCGCACCTTTTACTCAACAGTTTGATTTACCAAAGATTCTATAACTCTGAATAGAACTGAGATCTTATGGAGAGAGTGGCAGAGAATCAAACAAGAGATAATCAAGTTTGATTCACTTGGTATTTTGGCAGAGTATAGTTTAGGATTCTTTTAAATAAATGTGGAAGAGAAGAAGAGAGAAAATAAATGAAATCTGGTCAAAAATTCGTTTATAACTTACTATATTTATAGTAAAGCAACACCCATATCTATTCGTGAAAAGATACGACGAATAGATTCTTCTTCTGAAAATTGAATTTTGAAAATAACGGACACCATGTCGACATGGGGATTGAGGGATGTCGACATGCTCAAGGAAAAATTGATGTTTTGATTTTCTCATTAAAATTGGTTTCTATAATTTGTCAAAACAATTTCTAAACTTTGTAAATATATTTGAATATAGTTTAAACATATAAAAAGTTTAAAGAGTAATTTTTAATATATATAATCTTAATCTATAAAGTGAATTAAAACCTAAATATTTTAAAGCTAAATATTTAAAACAAGAGATGGTTTAAAAACAAGGATAATTTTGAAATCAAAATATTAAAAATGATAAAACTAGTTTTGATGCTAAAATATTTAAAACCAAAAGAGATGTCATTTTGAAAAGAAAGTTTTGAAAACATTTTTAAAAAACAAGAGATATACTTTTGAAAAACATTTTTATAAAATTAGTGGTTATTAAAATAGGACCACTATATGTTGCACTAGATATTGTCGTGGGTTCCATCCCATTAGGGTTCCATCCCTTTAACAGGCTCGAAGTGGATTCCATTCCACGAATAAATTTCAAATAAAGATGTAAGTGCTTTTAAAAAGTTTTGACATAATTCTAGACTAAGTACATTATCTTGTATTGTTTGAAATCTTGAGCTCTTGATAACTAGACTTCATGATACTCATGAGTCTTTAATCTTGATATCTTCGATCTTTAAATTCATCAGTATTGTATCTCTATACTGTAAAGTGTTCATTCTTGGTACCTGCATGTTTATATTCTACATATACATATATATATAAAACATAACGTTAGTATTTATATTTTATAACAAGTCTTAAGGTTATTTCATCAAAACCATCATCTCAAGGACTAACAATAATCATATTGCATTGTTCTATGATAACAATGCAACGATACATATTGCAAAGGAGCCTAAAGCACATAAGAAGTCATGGCATATTCTTCTGAATTTCCACCTAATTGGAGTGTTCATTGAGAAGAAAGAAGTCATGATACAAAGGGTGGATACGAAGGACAACATATGTAAAGGCCCGCAAATCCTTACCCCTTTGAGCTGACAATATTCCACACCAATTCAACTCAAAACGGACGAAAATACGCATCTTTAGGGTTAAAAGAAGAAAGAGGTAGAAAAGAAGATAAAACAACATTAGAGTCTTATAATCGCAGAGGAACAAAATACAATATATAATAACAGCTTTTAAATACAAAGGAATCTGTACTGTTATATAATTACAACCATCATAGTACAACAATCATCTATCACTTTGGACAGCTCATTATCTGTCCTTACACAGCGGTAATACAAATCTATGGAAATACGCCTCGTCATCTACCTCGTCTCCTGAGCTCCATAGCATCCTATCCTGTATCTGTAATGCTCGGTCTGACCCGAGTATCAAAATAAATCAACACTCAAGTCAGTCGGGAAAACCAGCGTAAGAAAACACACTCAATTGGATTATTATATTTTCTTGAAAAATGCTTTGAAACAAAGGTATCTCGCAAGGCCACACCACAAATAAATATGTCGAGTTTTTACCTTATGATAACCAAAACATTTTTATCAAATTTGTGTGATATTGTAATAGTGTCTATAGAAAGTAAATAGAATCTAGCTGAAATGGTTACATCTCACGTTCCAGCATAGTTAGGCACAATCAAAACCGTACGGGCACTTATTGGAGATTGAATTCCATACAATGGCAGGGCTACTGGGGTACCGCCCGTCATAGTACCTGGTCTAGATCAGAATACCGAGGACCACTCCCGATCCCCTACAACACAAGACTGGAGCTACCGTTTACTGGATAGTTCGAATAAGATTACCCCACGGTTGGAGCGATAAACCGCCACACAGCCGAAATAAAAGGGACCTCTAGACAGGGGAAATATTACCCTAATTGGGTGATACCCACTTAGCCTTGCTGCACCTTCCCTCTTTTAGCCATTCCCGGTTGATGAGGCTTGTGGCTATGCATTGCCTTTTAAGAACGAGTCCCACTTAGAATGCTCATCGTCATCCTGACGATGTTCTGATAGCATTCGTCTATACAAGTTGCCCTAGGTCTGGACAAACCGAAACACCGTCTTCATCATCTTCACGATCTTCATTCGCTACGTTCAAACTGGATCGAAATGGTTTTCAGATAATTAAACCCGATCCTGGTCTCTTCAAAACGATCAGCGCATTGGCCAATATTGATAGTCGGTTATTTAACTATCAAATAACATTCACAAGCAACCATCAGGCCTTTATTAATTTTCCCAAATTATTTATCTCAAAATATCTACCCAAGATATTATTCTCATATTTCAACACTTTGAAAAAAAAATAGTTTTTAAATTCCTTTTATTCTCACGGAATAATTTAAATCTTTGCCCGTACTTATAATATTCCTCCCACTCCATTTAATATCCAACACTTGGAAAATATTCATTTATTTCCTTATTTTCTCTTCTCATAAATCATTTACACTTTTATTGGTAAATTTTCGAACTCATTTTCCACGAATTCGATAGATTCTAGAATTCCTTAGTTAATTCCCTTTAATATTTCCAAAGCCCTCTTTGTTTTATTAAAAATTCCAGTTTACGCTTCCACTTCCCTTTGTGAATTATATTTCACCTTCTGAAAATTCCTATCTTATACTTTGGCAATTTATTTAAGTTTCCATAACCCCACCATAATATCTTTCACCTATGATCTTATCCAATTTAATAAACATCGCTTCCCGTCTCAAGAGGGTTTGTAATTGAATTTAAAACATTTGAAAACATATATCTCTATAAAATAAGAAAAAAGGTTTTATTTTCAAAACATAGTTTAAGGTAAAACTAAAAATATCAATATCTCAAAAGTATTAAAGTTCATATCTAGTTACTAATTAATTTACAAAGTTGGTTTATAAAATTTGAGTTTATCTCAACAAATGTCTATTTATAGAAAATCCGATAATCCCCATTTCAATTTATAAAATCCTCTGGATTCTTATCCCATCAATCCTATCCAAATTTATTACCATTTTCATATTCGAAATATATTCCATTATTTCTCTTCAAACGATTCCCATAACTCGATATAAGTTCACATCATTAACTTATATTTTCAACATGTCCACCGATATCATTTTTTCTCTATTATAAACCACATTTATAAATTTATAAACTCCCCCGAGTTTTCCATTTATTTATAAAACCAATTCTTTATTTATAATTCTATTATAACATCTCAGCCTTCAATAAAATTCCGTTTTATTTCAAATCTATTTATCGATTCCAATATCTCATTCAGCCCTTAATAGATAATTTAATTTCAAGTCTTTACTTAACAACTTACAAATGGTTATGTAATACCAATTTAGCCTATATTTTTCTTTATTCTTCTTAGTTCCCTTTTTAATTAATCAAATTTTCAATTTAAATAATTTCTTTCAAAATTTCCCTTTTAAATTCCTTCACTTAATTATTATGTTATTTAAAAATATCCAAATTCAATTCACAGGCTATTTGACATTTAATAATTCAATTCACATACAATCCATATCAATCTATCCATCACATCATATATCACATATATATGAACAATAAGTATGCTTGAGGAATCCTGTTGGAATCATTTTGAGAATGGAGAGACCGCTGAGTCATTATAAAGATCATTCGAAGTGGAGTTATGAGGTACTCTAGAATCAAAAGAAGACAAATAGTGAGGGACACGAATGGATTTTGGAACCGCAGGGAATGTTCCAAAATTCAAAGGAATTGAGTCAAAGAGGAAGAGATTCAAACTCGAATGTAAGTGATTCTATAAATACATTTACCCTATATGCTAAGTTTTGCGTAGAGCCACCAAAGCTTCGATACCAAATGTAACGATCCGATATTTTCAACCATTCGCATCCGCACATGTCGGACTTGAATTGTTCGAATTACGGTGTTGTAAATAAAATTTGGCAAATCTCAGAATATACAGTAAATAAATAGTCACAGATCACAGACGCAGAGTAAATAATAATGCAGCGGAATTAAAAGAGATGGTAGTTCATGAAGCTACTATATAAAAATAAGATACATCAGAGTTAAACAAGATACAATAGAAGAGTAACAAGATAAATCAGGTAGAAATCAGAATACATCACTGGAATCACTAGATACTAAAAGTAAAATAGATGGCTGGATCTTCAAGCAAAGCTCCAACTCCAAAGGTGAGTCTTGAATGTTGAATCACTCAGTCTGACAGAGCGTAAAGCAAAACACAAAACACTCGAGTTAGGACATAAATACTTATGAACTGTAAATCAACTCAAGTGAACAGTAACAAAATGCATCGGTAACTTAAAGGATGCTTGGGATCGCCCATCCTTTGAGGATCCGTTAAACTATTTACTATGTAGTAATATTGCACTATTATAGTAATGTCTATAGTAAAATAAACTTACTTGCATTAAGGGGTTACCCATATAGCCCTTAACACAAAATAATGCCAATAGTCTATACAGTACCATCGTACCTCCAGATCGGGAGGCTACCACAAATACTGCATAGGTACGACACAAATAGAAACTCGTAGTGAGGCTCGCTATGGTAGGTGACACGGCACACGAGGCAATGCCAGGATAGATATACCAATTACGCACACGGCCTGACAGTAACGTAGCAGCCACTACGCCCCACCCCGAAACACACTCCTAATCAAAATCGGAGGATGGCCATCAAATCAAACACAAGTAAGAGTATAGTATCGAAGAAGTGCGTCCGATTAGAGGAGCTACCACTTTTGGCCCGAGATCGCTCCTGTTTTAGCCACCTTAAGCCAACTCACGGGAGTCGGGTCCATGTTCATACCTCAGTAGGATCGTCGCCACCATCCTACTTCATTCTGGAATCTCCACCGCGTACATGGTTGTTAAAGTGGTTTTCGGAATTGGCAAAGAGTATGCCAACTTCCGATCCCAGTCTCTTTAACAACCAAGCGTTATTATAATGTCGTGGTCATTTCAAAATAGTTTATACTTCAAAAATATCAAATCATTTCATTGCAAAACTATATTCCTATCAAAATAGTTTATACTTTCCATTTCAAACATATATTCACCTTTCAACAGCCATAATACTTTCAAAGCTATAACTCTTTTGAAACCAAAGTACTTGAAATAGTTACACTTTGAAAATCATAACCTTTCAAAATCACATATTTGAAATCATAAAACATTCCTATAATTCTCTACATTTTACAAATTTATTCAATTATACCCAAATTTTCAAATTTCCAATTTAATTCAATTCAAACCATCAGTTTCAAGTAAATTCAGTTTCCCAACAAAACATTTCAAATCATATCAATTTCAAATATAGATTGGATCCACAAAACAAACTATTCAATTTTTAATATATTTCAAAGCTTTAATATACCACATTTCAAAACTAAATTTTATAATTTCATATATCTCAAATTTAACTTCATTATTACTTAGTTTTGAAATATTCATTTCACAAATCCAATATCATTTAAATAAACCAGAATTTTAAGTAACTAAATATCCTTTCATATGAAACTTCAATTATTCATTTATCAAAATCAAATATCATTTCAAATTCATATTCTTTGTCAAAATAAAGATCAAATCCTTTCTAAACCTCTTATCAAATCATTATTTGAATTCAAATTCAAATATTCAAATTTAAATATCATTTTAAAATCAAATATGTCATTCATTTATTATTTCAAATATCATTACAAAACACATTTCAAAATATCATTCAAAAATTCATTTATCTCATTTCATTTCATTCAATTTAACACATAACCAAAAAAACCTTATTTAAATTCAAATTTAATTTAAATTCCTTAAAAATTAAGATTTAAATATTAAAATATTTTCAAAAACTCCAAAAATTCACAAATAATCAATTTCAAAAGTTAAATTATTTAACACTTTAAAATATAACTCAAACAGTGTTAAAATCTATAATATTTCAAAATATTGTCATATTATAGCAATGACAGCATTTATAAAGTGCTATCGTAGTTTATAGCTTCCAAAATAGTTAGTTCAGGAATAAAGACATTTATAAAATGCCGTAATAGATATTTCGTTATTTCAACATAGTTAAATTCAAAAACAACAGCATTTTAAAGATGTTGTCATAAAATTACAACATTTTAGAAATGCTATTAATAAAATTCCAGATTTTATTATAACTTTTCCAAAACAATAAACTTCAATTTTAGCAAATTTCAAACTTATAAATCATATTTTCTAGACTTCAAAATTTCACCTTTAAATAATTTTAACATACGATTTAGCACAACAAAATTTTTAAATCAAATATTCAATTTAAAACTCACTTTCATTTGTTAAGTCACAATTCAATATTATTAACTTATAAATTTAAATAAACTTAACATTTTACTTTAAATATCATCTCAAAAATTTAATTTTAATTTCCATTATTTACTTACGTTTTAAAAATATAATTTAAAGTCGAAAATCACATTTACTTCAAATTTACATACTTAAATTCACAAATTCAACTTAATATTTAGCTTTCTCAAAACCATAAAATATATACATTTTTAAATAAAAATTTCAAAGTTTTAAAATACATATCTTAAGAAAAATCATTTAAAAATATACCACGGGGTCTGTATATAATTTTCCAACCTAGGTCAAGTGATACGGATATGTATCATTTCAATCCGCAGTTTAAAAAGAAAACCCGGGTTCTATCATTTCAAATCCGCAATCCCAAGTAAATAAAAATAAATAAAAATCTCTCAGCCCTATCATTTCAGCCCATGACGATTTTTCCTTATTCTAAAGTCCGTTCGGGTATGTATCATTTCAACCCATAGTGATTCTATACTAACAGGGAACTTGCAGTGTGATCATATACATAAACAATATAAACAATGTCAATATCATAATATAATGTCATATATCATATGTCAGGTGATGATTAACAAGGTGAACATGGTAATAACATGGCATAGAATTTTTACTTACTTAACACTTGTCATCAATTCACTATTTCATAAGTAGAAATGTCAGAGTGAGAAAGACTCACCTTTTCAAGCTGGAGTTAGCAAATCAAACACACAGAATATATTCCAGAAAGCACGATATAGCATGGCACGGCACGACTTGATTCAAGTGAGTGAAGAGAGACAAGATATTATCTTGTATGCAACAACCAAAACAAGACAACGTAACATATGAATATTCAACCAAAATACATTGAAATAAATTGAAATTAAAAAGTAACAAAGACAAGATAACTTGACCTTGCTATAACCATTCAAAAGCTCGACCAAGGGGGTTCATTTGCTCAGCCATGATGATGATATAACTCGAGTTTGGAATCATAACTCACGGCTAGAAGGAGTATGAAGTGGTAGGGTTATAACATGAAGCATAAAATTGGTCAAGGCAAAATGGCAAGGGTTTGTTCAACTTTTTGGCTCGGCTTGGTCATTGTTTGGCTTGGCCATAGGGGAATCATGTCTGGTCAGATCTAGACAGTAGTAAAGGGTTGGCCAGAGGTGAAGTAGTAGCGGGTGGTGGTGGCTATGGGGTGGTCGAAGTGATATAGGAAGGGGATGGTGAAGGGCTAGGCAATTTCAAGGGGTTTAATGCAAATTTGAGGTGATGGCATCAAATAGAGGTCACGACCACTACCTTGGTCAGAGGAGGAGGTGGAGGAGCTGCTATAGATGGTGGTGGTGGTGGTGGAGCTGATGGTGGAGAGGCTAGGCCGAGCTATGCTTGAGGAGAGCAAAGGCAAAATCATAGAAAAGAAGAAGGAAATATGATGTCATTAACATATTTTTCCTCAGCCGTGAATTTTTGTGACGGTGAGAACTATTTCTCACGTGAAAAACTAAATGAAAGACACGGCTAGGAAAGAGCAATGGATGGCTAAAGCAATGAAGAGGCAATTGGAATAAATGAAAAGGCAAAGGCTATATAAAAAGACACAAGCAAATGAAAGGTTTTTGTCTCTTGGAATTTCCATTTCCTTTTAATTCAAAATAAAAAAATAAAGTTCAGGAAAAGTAGAAAATAAATAAAGAAATAGTTTAATAATTGAAACTTGTATTAAAAATTGAAAACAAAAATACAATCAACATTTGAAAATTATTACTATACTTTTAAAAAATTTAAAAATAAAATAAATACATAACATGTCATGTTACACTAATTAGAACATGATATGACACACAAAAATATTATTTATATAAATTAAAAGCAGTATTCTTGAAATTTAATTTACTTTCATAATAAAAGATAAATTTCAAATTTCAAATATTTAAATTTTAAACTTAAAAGTCAAAGTTTGACCGTTTTGACCAAAATTCACATTTCTGGAAAATATTCTATTTATCATGTTTGGAATTCTAATTCACATAAAAATCAAAATTTATATTTAAAATAACAAAATTTATCAATTTTAATAAGTAAAATTAAGTTTTTAAATCAGAAATTCAATTTAAATAATTAGAAGATACAATTAAAATAATCATAAAATACAGGGTTGTTACACTCTCCCTCACTCAAAACCTTTCGACCCCGAAAAGGAATGAGGTACGGGAAAGCACAGAAAAGATAGGATGAAATAGGATTAAGACAAGATGATAAGAAGATTGAAATTTTACCTGATAACTGTTGTTATAGGTAAGTTTAACAAGGTGGAGAGGAATTTCCTAAGATTCTCCAGAATTAAGAACACAAGAACGAAAAAGATCCTCGAGAATCTGATTCACCCTTTACGCTTGACCGACAGTCTGTGGATGGCAAGTAGTGATCAGATTCAAAAATGAGTACTAACGATTATCAAAAATTATAAAAAAAATTCTAAACAGACTGGTATAAGCAATAGCCTCCATTTTATAGCAAGATAAGGGAAATAAGGACAACCCAAAAGATAGTTTAGAAAAAATAAGATAATAAATTAGAAACCATGAACATTTCAACTTAAATTGAAAGTTAATTTTACATAAGTTAAATAAATCTTAATCATCTCCAATTTCATTATCTTATCATCAAATTATCTTAAATTAACAACTTCTAAAATCATGGATTTGAAAAAATCTTTTATTATACTCATAATGGACTCAATAAATTTAATTCTTCTTTATTCCTAATTATAATTAAATTTATTCCTCTCAATATATTTTATCACCTATGTTAAGTATATCTACACTTATTATAACTGCTTTAAAATATTTCCTAGTTCCTTTAACATCATTTTATATTGTATCCCATTACCCCTTTTCTCTATTTACCTCTGTTAATCTTTTTTATGACTAAAATTTAAGTTTATAACAATTATTATAACCACTCAAATTTTATTTATAAAATCGTTTTTATATTGTATATTATCCAATTACATATTCAACTTCTCAAAATTTAGGTAAGTTATATTGGAATGAAATTGTGTATTATACAAATAAAATTTTCCAATTCCATCATTTCAAGCTTAAATATTATCCAAATATTGAAATTATATTTGAAATTATCCTTTCAAGATAAAATTTAGGAATTAAATTTCCGATAAATTCTAAACTATTTAGAGATAAATAAATGCACATATACTGTGTATATATATATATATCCATTTTAATTTAAATCATATATCAGCATATGTCATAAATCCGGTCTTATTTTAGAAATTCAAACCAATTAAATTCCCCAAAAAAAACTATAGCACAACTACCAAACGGTCTCTTCACTTCGAAACTCGAAAATGAATGTCGATGATGCTGCAGTCATCATCGAAGTTATTTTCCAGTGACAAAGTAAAGAGCACTAGTTTTAAACTTCAAAATTCTTTGGAAAAAAATTTGTAATTAGAAAATACATTAAATAATATATCCTTTAAAACTTTAAATACAAGGCTTGAAACCGTCGAAAATTAAATTCTCAAATTCTTGTTTTAAATTCATTTTAAATTTCCAAATAAATTTATAACCATGTTTTATAGTTCAATTATTTATATATGAAACAAGAGATAATGATATATAAAATCAAATATTATTTATTAATCAATTCAATAAAATCCAGAAAAAGATTTATAATATAGTTACAAAATTTATTTCATCACTAAATTTGAAAGACCATATTATGTCAGTTTACTCTGTTCAAGTGTTTTGGAAATCTTATCGATAGCGTTGATCAGACGAATCGATCAGAAACCCAAATCAACATCAACAACTCAAACAACACAATATATAAAACATTTAAATATTAGTTTACAAATACACTTCAAGAATGATTTGAAGATGGGTTGGAAACAAGTAAAAGATGATTAAATAACAGAATAGGAAGATGGATAAACTTATATAAATCGTGGGCAACCTTAACCGGGTCAATCGTGACTTAAAGAATAAGATCGATGTGGATTTCTGGGCTAAATCAACATTCGATCTCAAAAGATAGAGTTCGGAATTATAAGAGATACTAGCATCTAAACCGAGGATATAAAATCTTTGGTGAATCGATGTTGTTGTAAAGGAGTTTCACCCTTTACAAATCAATTTGAGATTGGCGAGACCACCGACTCATTGGAGTCATGGGATACTCCAGAATCAAAAGAAGACAAATAGTGAGGGACACGAATGGATTTTGGAACCGCAGGGAACGTTTCAAAATTCAAAGGAATCAAGTCAGAGAGAAGAGATTCAAACTCGAATGAAAGTGATTCTGTAAATACATTTACCCTATATGTTAAGTTTTGCCTAGAGCTACCAAAGCTCTGATACCAAATGTAACGACCCGATATTTTCAACCATTTGCATCCACACATGTCGGACTTGAATTTTTCAAATTACCGTGTTGTAAATAAAATTTGGCGAATCTCATAATATACAGTAAATAAGTAGTCACAGATCACAGACACATAGTAAATAATATTGCAGCGGAATTAAAAGGGATAGTAGTTCATGAAGCTACTATATAAAAATAAGATACATCAGAGTTAAACAAGATACAACAGAAGAGTAACAAGATACATTAGGTACATATCAGAATACATCACCGGAATCACTGGATACTAAAAGTAAAATAGATGGCTGGATCTTCAAGCAACGCTCCAACTCCGAAGGTGAGTCTTGAATGTTGAATCACTCAGTCTGACTCGAGCGTAAAGCAAAACACAAAACACTCGAGTCAGGATATAAATACTTATGAACCGTAAATCAACTCAAGTGAATAGTAACAAAATGCATCAGTAACTTAAAGGATGCTTGGGATCGCCCATCCTTTAAGGATCCGTTAAACTATTTACTATGGAGTAATATTACACTATTATAATAATGTCTATAGTAAAATAAACTTACTTAAAAATAGCGTTAAGGGGTTACCCATATAGCCCTTAACACAAAATAATACCAATAGTCTATGCAGTACCATCGTACCTCCAGATCGGGAGGCTACCACAAATACTACATAGGTACGACACAAATTGAAACTCGTAGTAAGACTCTCTATGGTAGGTGACACGGCACACGAGGCAATGCCAGGGTAGATATACCACTTACGCACATGGGCTGGCGGTAAGGTAGCAGCCACTACGCCCACCTCGGAACACACTCCCAATCAAAATTGGAGGATGACCATCAAATCAACCACAAGTAAGAGTATAGTATCGAAGAAGTGCTTCCGACCAGAGGAGCTACCCCTTTTGGTCCGAGATCGCTCCTGTTTTAGCCACCTTAGGCCAACTCACGGGAGTCGGGTCCACGTTCATACCTCAATCGTTGCTACCATCCTACTTCACTATGAAATCTCCACCACGCACACGGTTGTTAAAGTGGTTTTCGGAGTTGGCAGGGAGTATGACAACTTCCGATCCTGGTCTCTTTAACAACCAAATATTATTATAACCCCGTGGTCATTTCAAAATAGTTTATACTTCAAAAAAATCAAATCAAATCATTTCATTTCAAAACTATATTTCTATCAAAATAGTTTATACTTTCCATTTCAAACATATATTCACCTTTCAAAAGTTATAATACTTTCAAAGCCATAACTCTTTTGAAACCAAAGTAGTTGAAATCGTTACACTTTGATAGTCATAACATTTCGAAATCACACATTTGAAATCATGAAACATTCCTTTAATTCTTTACATTTCACAAATTTGTTCAATTATACCCAAATTTTCAAATTTAATTCAATTCAAACCATCAGTTTCAAGTAAATTCAGTTTCCCAACAAAACATTTCAAATCATATCAATTACAAATATAGATTGGATCCACAAAACAAACTATTCAATTTTTAATATATTTTAAAGCTTTAATATACCACATTTCAAAACTAAATTTTATAATTTCATTTATCTCAAATTTAACTTCATTATTACTTAGTTTTGAAATATTCATTTCATAAATCCAATATCATTTAAATAAACCAGAATTTCAAGTAACATAATATCCTTTCATACAATATAAACTTTAATTATTCTTTTATCAAAATCGAATATCATTTCAAATCATATTCTTTATCAAAATAAAGATCAAACCCTTTCAAAACCTCATTATCAAATCATTATTTGAATTCAAATATTCAAATTTAAATATCATTTTAAAATCAAATATGTCATTCATTTATTATTTCAAATATCGTTACAAAACACATTTCAAAATATCATTCAAAAATTCATTTATCTCATTTCATTTCATTCCATTTAACACATAACCAAATAAACCTTATTTAAATTCAAATTTAATTTAAATTCCTTAAAAATTCAAATTTAAATATTAAAATATTTTCAAAAACTCCTAAATTTCACAAATAATCAATTTCAAAAATTAAATCATTAAACACTTTAAAATATAACTCAAACAGTGTTAAAATCTATAATATTTCAAAATATTGTCAAATTATAGCAACGACAGCATTATAAAGTGCTATCGTAGTTTATAGTTTCCAAAATAGTTTAGTTCAAGAACAACGGCATTTATAAAATGCCATAATAGATTTTTAGTTATTTCAACATAGTTAAATTCAAAAACAATAGCATTTTAAAAATGCTGTCATAAAACTACAGCATTTTAGAAATGCTATTAATAAAATTCCAAATTTTATTATAACTTTTCAAAAACAATAAACTTCAATTTTCGCAAATTTTATACTTATAAATCATATTTTCTAGACTTCAAAATTTCACCTTTAAATAATTTTGACATATGATTTAGCACAACAAAATTTTTAAATCAAATATTCAATTTAAAACTCACTTTCATTTGTTAAGTCACAATTCAATATTGTTAACTTATAAATTTAAATAAACTTAACATTTTACTTTAAATATCATCTCAAAATTTTTAATTTAATTTCCATTATTTACTTACATTTTAAAATTATAATTTAAAGTCGAAAATTGCATTTACTTCAAATTTACATACTTAAATTCACAAATTCAACTTAATATTTAGCTTTCTCAAAACCATAAAATATATATAATTTTAAATCAAAATTTCACACTTTTAAAATACATATCTTAAGAAAAATCATTTAAAAATATACCACGGGGTCTATATATAATTTTGTAACCTAGGTCAAGTGATACAGATATGTATCATTTCAATCCGCAGTCTAAAGAGAAAACCCAGGTTCTATCATTTCAAACCTGCAATTCCAAGTAAATATAAATAAATAAAAATCGCTCAGGCCTATTATTTTAGCCCATAACAATTTTTCCTTAATCTAAAGTCCGTTTGGGTATGTATCATTTCAACCGATAGTGATTCTATTCTAACAGGGAATTTGCGGTGTGATCATATACGTAAACAATATACACAATGTCAGTATCACAATATAATGTCATATATCCTATGTTAGGTGATGATTAACAAGGTGAACATGGTAATAACATGGCATAGCATATCATATAATCATCATTTACTTGCATAAACATTTTTAATTACTTAATACTTGTCATCAATTCACTATTTCATAAGTAGAAATGTCGGAGTGAGAATGATTTACCTTTTCAAGCTGGAGTTAGCAAATCAAACACACAGAATAGATTCCAGAAAGCACGATATAGCACGACACAGCACAACTTGATTCAAGTGAGTAGAGAGAGCCAAGATATGTAATTGTATGCAACAACCAAAACAAGACAATGTAACATATGAATATTCAACCAAAATACATTGAAATAAATTGAAACTAAAAACAACAAAGACAAGATAACTTGACCTTGCTACAACCATTCAAAAGCTCGACCAAGGGGGTTCATTTGCTCAGCCATGATGATGATATAGCTCGGGTTTGGCATCATAACTCACGGCTAGAAGGAGTATGAAGTGGTAGGGTTATAACATGAAGCATAAAATTGGTCAAGGCAAAATGGCAATGGTTTGTTCAAATTTTTGGCTCGGCTTGGTCATTTCTTGGCTCGGCCATAGGGGAATCATGTCAGATCTAGACAGTAGTGAAGGGGTGGCCAGAGGTGAAGTAGTAGGTGGTGGTGGTGGCTATGGGGTGGCCGAAGTGATATAGGAAGGGGATGGTGAAGGGCTAGGCAATTTCAAGGGGTTTAATACAAATTTGAGGTGATGACATCAAATAGAGGTTACGGCCACTGCCTTGGTCAGAGGAGGAGGAGGAGGAGCTGCTGTAGATGGTGGTGGTGGAGCGGATGGTGGAGAGGCTAGGCCGAGCTATGCTTGAGGAGTGCAAAGGCAAAATCATAGAAAAGAAGATGGAAAGTGAGAAATATAATGCCATTAACATATTTTTTCTTAGCCGTGAATTTTTGTGATGGTGAGAAGTATTTCTCATGTGAAAAACGGAATGAAAGACACGGCTAGGAAAGAGCAATGTACGGCTGAAGCAATGAAGAGGCAATGGGAAGAAATGAAAAGGCAAAGGCTATATGAAAAGACACAAGCAAATGAAAGATTTTTGTCTCATGGAATTTCCATTTCCTTTTAATTCAAAATAAAAAAATTAAAGTTCAGTAAATAAAATAAAAATCTGAACTAATAAAGTGAAAAATAAAAATAAATAATTAATTTAAGGAAAAGTAGAAAATAAATAAAGAAATGATTTAATAATTGAAACTAGAATTAAAAATTGAAAACAAAAATACAATCAACATTTGGAAATTATAACTATGCTTTTAAAATGTTTTAAAAATAAAATAAATACATAACATGTCATGTTACACAAATTAGAACATGATATGATACACAAAAATATTATTTATATAAATTGAAATGAACAATTTTATTAAATTAATTAATTTACATACAATATTGTAAAAAGCATAACTTTCACAATATAAATCGGATTTCAACGAAACGAAAAGCAGTATTCTTGAAATTTAATTTACTTTCATAATAAAAGGTAAAATTCAAAATTTTAAATATTTAGATTTTAAATTTAAGAGTCAAAGTTTGACCGTTTTGACCAAAATTCACATTTCGGAAAAATATTCTATTTATTCATGTTTGGAATTCTAGTTCACATAAAATTCAAATTTTTTATTTAAAATAACAAAATCATCCATTTTAATATATAAAATAAATTTTTTAAATTAGAAATTCAATTTAAATAATTAAAAGATACAATTAAAAATAATCATAAAATACAGGGTTGTTACATTGGGTCTGCATCCGCTATATAATGCGGGAATATCAATCGCTCCAATATATATATACACACTATTATATATAATCATCCAACAGATAATTATTTAATACATCCAATCACATCCAATAATTTAAATTTAAGCTTTTAAATTTAAATGATAGTCCAAATGAGTGAGAAAATCTCACCCTTTTTTTTGCAATCCACTTCAATCTCGACTTAGTTTCACGATTTTTGACCTTGTATAAACATTATAAGATTTATTATCATTTGAACTAATCGAATGATCAATTACCATTTAATAAATTTAATTAACTAATAATTTAATTTAACTAATAATTTTCTTTAAAAAAAATCTTTTAGTAACTAAAATAGTTAAATAAGTTTATTGAACAAGTTAATCACTATAATACATTATTTAAAAATAATCTAGTAAGTTTTAAAATATGTATATTTACTTTTATTTTTGAAAACACATATGCTTACAATAATAATCTGTCTATATCTAAAAATCTAATTTTTCATATATATTCCTATATTTCCCAAAATCTTTATATATAAATAAAATTTTGTACTTATGTGGGTATATATTTAATTTTAAAATAGGTATGAGTATATATATTAGAATATCCTAGCGTATTTGTAAAAATATCTTCTTCTGTAAACAAGAACAGTAATTTACTTTACTGCATATATATACATATGTATATACAAATCTATGAATTGAAGATAATAAATAGTTTTTATTAACCTTACTGTAAATTATATACATATTTTAATATATATTAATTTAAAATATAATTATCTAATACCTCAGTGTAATATATTTTTCTCCTATGTTTTCTCTATCTTTATTCCTACATATAGTTTAATAAATTAAAATCAAATCAAAATACCTTACTACCTTAGAACACTCCAGGCACCGCAATCCCTTCCAGATGCGCCAGTGCAGCCTCGCTCGCATCGCGAACCCCAAACCCTAGTGCCTTTGAAAGTGCCTCGATCTCGTGGTTGCCACCTCTCCAACATCGAGCCATGTGGCACGCAAATCGCCGCCTGCTTCACAAGCGTGTACCTGGCATGCTGACATCTTGATCGATCCCGATTTCATGTAGATTCCCGGCGCTCGCGGCCTTAATTTTTGATTTGGGCTCGCTTGATTTTGAGAGATTCGAATTAGATTAAAAAGTTAGAGTTGGCTTCTATTTTTTCTTCGAACGATTTTTTTGGGGAACGAAATTGATTCGAATTGAAGGATGAAAGGGAAGAAGAATGAGCGTGATCTTTGAACAGTTTTGCAATTGATTTATCTACCACTTTTTTGATTTTGATTTTTTATTTTCTTCTAAACGATCTGCTTGCTTTTAAAAAGAAGAGGGAGGGGACAAGAAAAAGCACGATGAGATGCTAAAGTACATACATCAACATGCTATAATGCTTTGGAAAGGATTGGAAAAAGCTCTGACGTGAAGTTTATTTGACCATTCAAATAAAGTATTTAATATATTTAAATTTAAATTTAAATCGTCTTGAATTCATTGCTTAAAATCTTGACATCCTATCGAGACATGTCGCTAGATGTTCATAATATTATACCTCTATTTCGAACGCAATGGAAAAGGTTTCGAGTCCTAATTCGATCGTATGGAGAAGATAGCTTTATGAACTAGTTATTATATTAAATTATCGATATAAATTTCAGCGCGTTTATATATCGTACGGCTACATGATAACTCCAAAAGCTACTAAAATTGAAATATGATAATAACACAATATTACGAATCCGATGGAACTTGTTTCGTTGAATTCCGAGACTGTGCCTCGGAAGACTATTTTTAAATGTCAATTCAAATGGTATATTTTCAAAACTGAACAAATTACTTCTAAATTCAAGTTTAAAACTTTTACTGCCTTCAGAATTAACGATATAAATTTTATAAGCCTTTGAAATATTTTTAACAAGCTTGAAATTCCAGATTCACTATTTTAACCAACTTTCAATTATTAAATCAAATAGTTATATTATCCAACAAATCGCTGTATTTAAATTCTGAATCTATTTTATTAAATGAAAGCCAAACTTTTCATATTCAAAATTAATTCATAATCCAAATTAACTTTTTAAAACTATTAAAATATTTTAAATTCAATGTTGAAAAATACGGTCATCAAATTTTTCCCCCTTAAATGAATTTCATTCCCGAAATTGTTCAGGCAGAGGAATGCCCCGAACCCATTAACTTACTAAACCCATTTAGTAAAACTCGATATTCGCTTTTCTAATCTTTTGTTTCTCCCAAAACAGTTAGCTTTCAATTCCCATTCCAAAATCCCTTTATTTTAATTCCATCTTGAAATCAATTCGTCGTTACAAAAGTTTTCTTACTCCCAAAATTTCTGGAAAATTTTGGCAGAGTCTCTCTTGTACGGAGGAGCTTTTGCAATTTTACAAGAGAGGTAGATATAAATACATCGACCCACGCGGTCGAAAAACAACAATAAACAACAATATTTATATTATTTTTTCTTTATTGCGTAGGCGTACCACTATTTAGCATTTTAAGCAGCGGCTTATTTATGTAGCAATTTAGCGCGACCAAAATCCAACCAAATGGCCTCCGGGTACCTGTACTTACTCTATCTAAACATGTAAGTACCATATATGAAGTTTATTAGCACTTTATCACTTCGCAATAGTTAAGCACATGGATTTCACAAGAAGTGAACACCAAACAATATTCATAAGCAATTACAAGCTTTTGACTAATTCAATAGCTTTCAGCCAATTCCAATATCACTTTCATTCAATTAGAATGGTTTATCATTCAATTGCTTATATTCAATTTATTTTTAATCCAAACAAACTCATATTCATTTCAATTGATTCCAAAATCAATTTTATTCGCTTCTATTAATTCATAGAATTTTATTTAATCTCGTTTACGTCAAACGGCAATTATGTTTAAGCATTTTCGGCGATATTCATGTGAATAAATAATTACTTAAGCTAATATCCATTTTAAATTGAATCCAACACAATTTATATTAATTTCATTCCCTTTCTAATTTATTCACAATCCATAAATTGCTTTTTACTTCATGTTTGCATAGGTTCCATTCAACCATTTTATTAAGCTCGACAACTAATATATTTTAAATAACCATTCCGCATATAAATTTAAGTTAAGCTTTTTTTAATATTAATTTAAGTTATTTATTTTCATCAATCATTACAATCAAACACTAGAACTCATTTTCATTGGCAAACACTTCCTTTCAAACTAATTTGATTCTACTTTCAATCAAATCCATTTCATTTAATAATTAACTCCATTAATTCGTCCACTCAATTCTCTTCAAACTTCTAAGTTCCATTTTAATTTGATTCTCATTTGATCAAATTCCATTTAATTCAACTAGCCCATTCTCTTAATCCATTTTAAATTTTAATTCACATTCTCAATAATATCCAAGGCCATATTTAACTCATTTATACTCGAATTGGATTTTATTTCAACTCAAATCATTTCTATTTTAATCCAATTCCTTTTTATTTGGCAACATTTTCAATTATATTTACTTTATTAACAATATATGTTGAATATTATTTATAACTCGAGTTCATTTCCAAAAGCCATTTTTTTCTCACACCTTGCTTTTTATTTAACCAAATTTTATTTCATTTCCATATTTCATTAACTAATTAATTATCTAATTAGTTCACTTCCAATTTATAATTCAATATTTGATTTTTCTCTTAAAAATCATTTCATTATTCTAGTTGAGTTCAATTTTATTTTATAAGTTCAAGTTCTTTCGTTCATTTGCCAAAAACCCAACAATTTTATTTTGGTTTTTATTTTCACTTTTCAAATTCGTATAAGTCACACACTTTTATTTTTTTTCATGCTTCCATCCATTTCCAATCAATCACATACATCTTATATTTTTAACCCAAGACTATACTTTTATTAAGCCAAGTATACTTTTATTTCAAGCATTTCAATTCTTTTGATAAACTATCGAAGTTTATTTACTCCAATTCGATTTTATTTAACTTAACTCCAGTTAAATATAGCATCATACTATTCTTTTGACTTCACACAATTCATTTGAATTTTATTAAGTAAGAACTTAATTTCATTTAATTTCATCCACCACACAATTCAATTTCATTTCATTTCAATTCTATTTCAACTTAATTCAAATCCAACTCAATATCATTAGCTTAAGTCCATTTCAATTCAATTTTAATTTTATTTCTCAATCCAAATTTAATTTCTATTTCCTAATTCAATCACATCCAAAGTTTGATCCATGTAACCAATCTACTTTACTAATTTATTTCTTTCAAATCATAATCAATTATATTTTTAACAATTTAATTTCTTCAACTTAATCTAAATTAAATTTCACTTTTAACCTTTCACTTTCAATTTTAATTCCAAAATTCAATCTCATACTTTCCTTGGTTATATAATCCATTTTAAATCTTTATAATCCTATTTGACTATAATATTCTCATCCAAACATTCCAATTATTTATATAATAATTTCAAAAAATATTTTCCTTTATATCAAAATACATTTTTGGGTAAAATTATTTCATTCACCCACTTCAAAACAATACTGTGTCGATTTATCGTGTTCGAGTGTTTATAAACTCTTCTCGAATTAGCGGCCCTCTTACTCGATCAAAATTCGTATTCTACTCAACCAATAAGTCAACACAATTTTAAACAATTTATTTTCACTAACAAATACATGCTCATATCTATTAATACACTCAAACTCATTCTAGAGTACTACTGACTCTATCTCTAATGAGTAATCTCCCCCAGAGCCAAGGTTCTCACTTAACCATCAGCTCTGATACCAAATATAATGGCCCGCAAATCCGTACCCCTTTGAGCCGACAATATTCCACACCAATTCAACTCAAAATGGATGGAAATACAAATCTTTAGGGTTAAAAGAAGAAAGAGGTAGAAAAGAATATAAAAACAACATCAGTGTCTCACAATCGCAACGGAACAAAATATAATATATAATAACAGCTTTTAAATACAAAGGAATCTATACTATTATATACTTCCAACCATCAGAGTACAACAATCATCTATCACTTTGGATAGCTTATTATCTATCCTTACACAGCGGAAATACAAATCTACGGAAATACGCCTCATCATCCAGCTCATCTCCTGAGCTCCATAGCATCCTATCCTGTATTTGTAATGCTCGGTCTGACTCGAGTATCGTAATAAAACAACACCCGAGTCAGTCTGGAAAACCAACGTGAGAAAAAACACTCAATTGGATTATTATATTTTCTTGAAAAATCCTTTGAAACAAAGGTATCTCGTATGACCATGCTAGATAAGTATGTCGGGTTTATACCTTACGGTAATCAAAACATTTTTATCAAATTCGTCTGATATTATAATAGTGTCTATAGAAAGTAAAATGGAATCTAGCTGAAATGCTTACATCTCATGTTTCGGCATAGTTGGGCACAATCAAAACTGAATGAGGGCTTATTGGAGACTAAATTCCATACAATGGCAGTGCTACTGGGGTACCTCCCGTTACAGTACCTGGTCTAGATCAGAATACCGAGGACCACTCCTGATCCCCTGCAACACAAGACCGGGGCTACCCCTTACTGGATAGTCCGAATAAGATCACCCCACAGTTGGAGCAACCAACCGCCACACAGCCGAAATAAAAGGTACCTCTAGACAGGGGAAATCCGACCCTAATTGGGTGCTACCCACTTAGCCTTGCTGCACCTCCCCTGTTTTTTCCATTCTCGGTTGGCGAGGCTTGAGGTTATGTGTTACCTTTTAAGAACGAGTCCCACTTAGAATGCTCATCGTCCTCCCGACGATGTTCTGATAGCATTCGTCCATGCAAGTTGCCCTAGGTCTGGAAAAACCGAAATACCGTCTTCATCATCTTCACGGTCTTCCTTCGCTACGTTCAAACCGGATCGAAATGGTTTTCGGATAATTAAATTCGATCCCGGTCTCTTCGAAACGATCTGCGCATTTGGCCAATATTGATAGTCGGTTATTTAATTATCAAATAACATTCACAAGTAACCATCAGGCCTTAAATAATTTTTTCCAAATTATTTTCTCAAAATATCTACCGAAGATATTATTCTCATATTTCAACACTTTGAAAAAAATAGTTTTCAAATTCCATTTATTCTCACGGAACAATTTAAATCTTTTCCCATACTTAGAATATTCTTCTCACTTCATTTAATATCCAACACTTGAAATATATTCATTTATTTCCTTATTTTCTCTTCTCAAAAGTCATTTACACTTTTATTTGTAAATTTCCGAACTCGTTTTCCACGAATTTAATAAATTCTAGAATTCCTTAATTAATTCCCTTTAATATTTCCAAAGCCCTCTTGGTTTTACTAAAAACTCCAGTTTCCACTTCCACTTCCCTTTGTGAATTTTATTTCACCTTCTGAAAACTCATATCTTATACTTTGGCAATTTATTTAAGTTTCCAATACCCCACTATAAGATCTTTCTCCTAAAATCTTATCCAATTTAATAAACCTCGCTTCCCGTCTCAAGAGGGTTTGTAATTGAATTTAAAACATTTGAAAACATATATCACTATAAAATAAGAAAAATGGTATTATTTTCAAAATATGGTTTAAGGTAAAACTAAAAATATCAATATCTTAAAAGTATTAAAGTTCATATCCTATTACTAATTAATTTACAAAGTTGGTTTATAAAATTAGAGTTTATATCAACAAAAGTCCATTTATAGAAAATCTGATATTCCGTATTTCTGTTTATAAAATCCTCTGGATTCGTATCCCATCGATCCTATCCAATTTTATCACCATTCTCATATTCGAAATATATTCCATTATTTCTCTTCCAACGATTCCCATAACTCGATTTAAGTTCACACCATTAACTTATATTTTCAACATGTCCACCGATATAATTTTCTCTCATTTATAAACCCTGTTTTTAAATTTATAAATTTCCATGAGTTCACTATTTATTTATAAAACCAATTATTTATTTATAATTCTATTATAATATTTCAACCTTTAATAAAATTCCGTTTTATTTCAAATCTATTTATCGATTCCAATATCTCATCCGGCCCTTAATAGATAATTTAATTTCAAGTCTTTACTTAACAACTTACAAATAGTTGAGTAATACCAAGTTTGCCTATATTTTTCTTTATTCTTCTTAATTCCCTTTTTAATAAATCAAATTTTCAATTTAAATAATTTATTTCAGAATTTCCCTTTTAAATTCCTTCACTTGATTATCATGGTATTTTTAAATATCCAAATTCAATTCACATGCTATTTGACATTTAATAATTCAATTCACATACAATCCATATCAATCTATCAATCACATCATATATCACATACATATGAACAATAAATATTCTTGAGGAATCCTGTTGGATCCCTCTAACCTGTTTTCTTGCATCCACAAACGTAGTCAACAAATAAAATACCAATCCCACTTCGAGGAGGATATCGTGGTATATAGGGTCATATGCTATTATGCGGGGCTCATAAGGTCTCATCCGCTATATAATGCGGGAATATCAATCGCTCCAATATACACACACACACACACGCACACACACACACTATTACATATAATCATCCAACAGATAATTATTCAATACATCCAAGCACATCCAATAATTTAAATTTAATCTTTTAACTTTAAACAATAATCCAAATATAAGTGAGAAAATCTCACCTTTCTTTTTGTTTGCAATCCACTTCAATCTCGACTTGGTTTCATGGTTTTTGACCTTGTATAAACATTATAAGGTTTATTATCATTTGAACTAATCGAATAATTAATTACCATTTAATAAATTTAATTAACTAATAATTTTCCTTTAAAAAATCTTTTAGTAACTAAAATAGTTAAATAAGTTTGTTGAACAAGTTAATCACTATAATACATTATTTAAAAATAATCTAGTAAGTTTTAAAATATATATTTATTTTTATTTTTGAAAACATATATGCTTACAATAATAATCTATATACATTTAAAAAATCTAATTTTCATATACATTCCTATATTTCCCAAGATCTTTATATATAAATAAAATTTTCTATTTATGTGTGTGTGTATTTAATTTTAAAATAGGTATGTGTACATATATTATAATATCCTAGTGTATTTATAAAAAATATGTTTTCTTCTTCTGTAAACAAGAACAGTAATTTACTTTACTACATATATATACATATATGTATGTAAATATACGAATTAAAGATAATAAACTGTTTTTATAAACCTTACTGTAAATTATATATATATATATATATATATATATATATAAACATTATATTTAATTTAAAATCAAATTATCTAGTACCTCACCATAATATATTTTTCTCTTTTGTTTTCTCAAATATGTATACCTACATATAATTTAATAAATTAAAATAAAATCAAAATACCTTATTGCCCTCGAACACTCCAGGTGCCGCAATCTCTTCCAAATGCGCCATCGCAGCCTCGCTCGCATCGCGAACCCAAAACCCTAGTGCCTCCGATAGTGCCTCGAACTCGCGGTTACCACCTCTCCGACGTCGAGCCCTACGCCATGCAAATCGCCTCCCGCTTTGCGAGCGCGTCCCTGGCATGCCGACATCTTGATCATTCCCGATTGCTTGTAGATTCTAGGAGCTCGTGCCCTTAATTTTCGATTTGAGCTCGCTTGATCTTGAGAGATTCGAATTCGATTAAAAGAGGCGGCTTTTTTTTCTTTGAACAATATTTTTTTTGAGGAACGAAATTGATTCGAATTGAAGGATGAAAGGGAAGAAGAATGAGCGTGATCTTTGAACGGTTTTGCAATTGATTTATCTGCCCTTTTTTACTTTGATTTTTGGTTTTCTTTTGAACAATCTGCTTGCTTTTAAAAAGAAGAGGGAGGGGATAAGAAAAAGCACGATGAGATGCTAATGTGCCTGCACCAACTTGCTACAGTGCTTTGTAAAGGACTGGAAAACGCTATGATGTGAAGTTTATTTGACCATTCAAATAAAGTATTTATTATATTTAAATTTAAATCGTCTTGAATTCATAGCTTAAAATCTTGACATCCTATCGAGGCGTGCCGCTAGGCATTCCTATTGTTATAGCCCTATTTCGATTGCAATGGAAATTGTTTCGAGTTCTAATTCGATCGTATAGAGACGATTGCTTTATGGACCCAGTTATTATATTAAATTTTCGATATGAATTTCAGCGCATTTATATATCGTACGGCTACACGATAACTCCAAAAGCTACTCAAATTGAAATATGATAATAACATAATATTACGGATCCGATGGAACTTGTTTCATTGAATTCTGAGACTGTGCCACGGAAGGCTATTTTTAAATGTCAATTCAAATGGTGTATTTTTAAAACTGAACAAATTACTTCTAAATTCAAGTTTACACTTTTACTACCTTCAGAATTAATGATATAAATTTTATAAGCCTTTGAAATATTTTTAACAGGCATAAAATTCTAGATTCACTATTTTAACCGATTTTCAATTATTAAATCAAATAGTTATATTATCCAACAAATCGCCATATTTAAATTCTGAATTTATTTTAGTAAACGAAAACCAAACTTTTCATATTCAAAATCAATTCATAATCCAAATTAAATAGTTAAAACCATTTGAATATTCCAAATTCAACGTTGAAAAATCCAGGTCGTCACAACATAACAGATCCATTTACTAAAGTCTAGCTGGATCAGCTCTTAAGAAGCTGATTGAGTGACTATAATTGGGTTGGGTGGAAATATTGGAAGCGAAGCTCTATTCAAAAGTGGATTTGTCTCCTTAGTTATGTAGGATTAGTATCATCGTCTACTCAAGCCAATTTAAAGTCAAGACCTCTGGCCATAGTAGTATGGTTAATAATAATTGTAATTATTGAGACAAGGACTTTGTGTTTGGACTACAGAGTTGAATGTGGATAATATTGGAATTTTGGACATTACCAAATTTTATAAGTTCAAAGTGATATAGTTTTAAGGAAGAGAATTGGCATAAATAAAAGTCACAATTGGACAATGCTTAGAAAAGTGAAATTATGTTTTACCAAAACTAAATAAGCGACAAATTTGGCCAAAATGTCACACTAAATATTAAATTTTCCCAAAGCAATAAATTCTTCAAGATATTCCTAAAGTTATATTTTAGGTGTGGATTATGATAGTCGGTTATTTAACTATCAAGTAAACAATCATTCAACCAAATATTTCATTTTTCACTGAAAACATTAAATCTCATTTTAATTTAATTTTAATAAATTAAATCTCTTATCAAAAGTCATGTACTTAATTTATCGAAGTAAGTACGTTTACAAACCATTCTTTCAAAATATTTGAAACTTTTTTTAAAATAAATATGGAAAGCACCACGCAATATCAACCATGCATTCATAGCTCAATGGTTACATCTCTATCCTAGAGAAATTCAAAACTTAACTGCAGGCACTCACTGCCTCCGATTTCGCCATGAAAGTGTGCCATTACTTTCCGAAAACTTTATTAAATAATTTTCAAAATAATACTTATAAAATTTCTATATAAATTACCAAGTTTATTTTAGGCAAATACTCTTTTTTAAAAGCTATTATATAAAAATAATATTAATACTGAAATAATTTATCTTCTAAAACAAAAATACTGATTAATTCTAAATAATAATTAACTTAATATCAACTCATCATAACTAACTTAATTAATAATTAAATACACATAAAACAATTTAAAACAACCAAACAATTAATTTTCTGAAATATTCTTCAAACACTTTTCAAATTACCTAGTTAAAAATTAAAAGTCCTTTTTAAAACAAACTTAACTTCTCTGAAGAATATATTTTCCAATTCTAATACAGCTAGTCTAATATTCATAAATCCCTCTTGATTTATGACAAATTTGATTTACGTCCCAATTTCAAAATCCCATTTTTACATTTCTAAAAATAAATCTATCATTTATTTTTAAGCCGATTTACCCATCTCCTTGTAAATCCTCACCGTGAATTTATAACTTCAATTTATCCCCTGATAATCACTTCACTTTATTTATAAACCTTGTTTATAAATCCATGGTCTCATTTCCCGTTTATAATGGTTTCACAATACTTAATCGATTATAAATCGATTTCTAAATTGAATTCCAATTTTAATTCAATTTTCCAAATAACCTAGCTATATTCCAAAACCCAATTAAATTCAGGTTCCCCTTCCTTTTCATAATATAAAATCTAGTATAACAATTTCATATTTTACTTTCAAATTTCTGTTTTATTTTTCCCAACTATTTAATTCTTGATTTTTAAAATAAATCCTTTACACTTAAATAAACATCGCTTAAGTTTAATTATTAAAAATCCCGTTATTTACATTATTACAAAATCTATATTTTCTATATTATGAAATTTTTAAGTACAAATTTTGAAATCAAACTATTTATTTTTCCCAAATTCATTTCTTTTTTATTAATCCGAATTCATTATAAATATTTTTACTTTCAATTTCCCTTTTTATTTTCTTTCCAAATTTTCGAACATTTACTATCGGTATTTAAAAATACTAACATCTACGCCAAAACTACCATAGCATCCAATAAATTCAAATCACACTATAATCTACCACGGATTATTCAACATACCATACATCAATATATATGGAATTTGATTCAACGTTTTTGAGGAATCCAGTTAGATCCCTCCAACCTGCTTCTCCGCATAAACAGATGTTAGCATAATATAAAAAATACCAATCCCACTTCGAGTATATACATACATACATATATACATACATACAAACATACATACATACATACATACATACATACATACATACATACATATACATATATTTATGTATGTGTGTGTATATATATATGTGGGAATATCAATCACTCCAACTAACAATATATATATACTACTATATATATAAGATTACATCTAACTGATAATAATTTATCAATTCAACAAATCAATTAATAATTAATTTTAACTATTTAAAATTAACTAGTAATCCAAAATTTAGTGGATTTTACTCACTTTGACTTCCATCGACGCTGAAGTGATCCGTTTTAATTTTAAAATTAAACGGGCATTTAATTTTTTAACAAAATTCATTCTAGCTCCAAATCCAACCAAACTGATTCCATAGCGAAGATTTCCTTAATACGAACGCAACGCGACTGACCGCGTTGAATTCTGACCATATACGAACAAGTTATGTAATTTATAAGTATTGGAATTTTATTTAGACCATTATACAACTTAATCACCATTTATATTTAATTACCCACTAACTTCCTAATCCCGGCCAAAGAAAACAAGTTTGGCCCACTGCAACTTTTTCTTCCTCCTAATTC
This sequence comes from Allium cepa, assembly GCA_030765085.1. Taxonomy (NCBI): domain Eukaryota; kingdom Viridiplantae; phylum Streptophyta; class Magnoliopsida; order Asparagales; family Amaryllidaceae; genus Allium; species Allium cepa. The sequence goes on along the minus strand of CM060941.1, from coordinate 557,380,730 downwards.
CCCTATACAAGATTCAAGCTCTAACCTATTATCCACGTGCACGTTTTACAGTGATACAACAACCCACAACTCGAAAGAAAATCAAACAACGCTGATCAGCTTCACTCGTCAAACTACACTTGCTCGTCACCTTCAACTCACTCCGCCATCCTCCTATCAAAACGAGTCCCAACTCCATACATGTCTAGGCCATACAAGTCGCCTCCCTCCCGAGTTGATCGATCCCCACAAAAATCGGCACCCAGATGCTATTTCACACTACGAATCCAAATATGAGTTTTACTTCACGAATGGACAGCTCAAACACCATGAAACCCAAACCTTACCTATAACAACTCGTTCGACACTCACTGTGGAACAACCCACTCGATGCCGCACTTCCAAAAAATAACCCAGATCAAAGCTTGTAAAAAAAAAGATTTTTGAAGTTGGTTTGAAAATTTTTCATGAAGTATAAATGGAGAACTTGATTTTTTGAAGTTGCTGTAATATTTTTGTCTGCTTTTCCACTGTTGTGTGCTGGTTCAAAAGAAAAGAGGGATGTAAGGTTGTGTGTTTGAATAGGCAAAGTCAGATCCAAAATTGCAAAGATATGACAGGCTCGACCAGAAAGCTAAATATATAAATATATATTAATTAAATTCAAAACATCTTGTTTTATGAAACTTAAAATATCGACCTCTACCGAGGCATGCCGCTAGGCGTTATAATGTTATACCCCTATTTTGAATGCAATGGAAAAGGTTTCGAGTCCTAGTTCGATCGTATGGAGAAGATAGCTTTTTGGACCCAATTATTATATTGAATTTTCAATGTAAATTTCAGCGTGTTTATATCTCGTACTACCAATGGATAACTATAAACATCATTAAATTTGAAATCCAATAATAATATACCATTATGGATCCAACGGAATGGCTTTGTCGAATTCTGAGACTGTGCCTCGAAATGCTATTTTTAAGTGTAAATTTAAACGATGTTTTTTTTAAAACTTTACAAATCACTTTTAAATTCAATTTAAAAAGTTTTATTATCTTTATTATCATTAATATAAATTTTATAAGCCTTCAAATTATTTTTACCAAGCCTAAAACTCAAGATTCAATATTTCAACCGATTTTAAATTATTAATTTAATAATTAAATTATCCAATAAATGGTTATATTTGAAATTCAAGTTAAAAATTAACTTTTAAATATTTAAAATCAATTAAATATTCCAAAACCAAAATTTTGGGTCGTTGCATTCTTTTTCGCTTATAAGAATTTCATCCCCGAAATTGCCAAGGTAAGAAAGATGGTCTAAAACCCCATTAATTATTTCAAACTAATCAGTTTAAACAACTTCCCAAAATCAATTCATTGAAAACACATTATGACTTTTAATAATTTCCAACTTCATCCGTAGATTCCAAATAACATTATCCCTTAATAATTCAAAACCAAATTTTAAATAATCAAAATTTTCTAACTCTTTAAGTTTTTGAAAAATTTCGCCAGCTTTTCTTTTGCGCGGCTAGATCCGAATAACTACAAAACACCTTTACAGGTCCAATTCATCAAAATGAAACAAAAGCCAAGTGGCTCAATCATAAAATCATCAATTTTAAACAACAATTTAAACACATACTATTTTGTTGGACAATCAAGTTTCCTTTGACATCGAAGACAACAATTTAGTTCTTTTGCTTTTAAATACCTATACCTTACTTACCAATAGTATCTAATCATACAATTCAAAATCATTTTATTCGATTCAAACGTTCATTTCACCAAAACCCGTATGATGTACACATATTATTTGTATGCAATATCAACTCTGATCGGTCACTCGATCACACAATTTCACTTCCGAACTAGTATCATTCACACGACTCTCTAGTGCGGGCTCAGATCTGGTTCCTTGATTAAAAACCGTATTTCTCCTTCTATAGCCATAACTATGATATGCAATTCCAGAATAAATCAAAAATTCATATTCAGGGTTCGCCATCGAAAATCGAGTGAAAAATCCTAGTTCGGATCAATATAAATTATCTCGAAATTCTGTGCTCAAATCTGGATCAAATCATTATGCGAATAAAATAATTTCCAAAATTTATTTTTATTTAGTCCAACTCGAACTAATTTTTAAATTTCACTTTATTTAACATAATCCAAGTTAAATCCCATTCCCATACTCAATTTCAGTTCCATTTACTTGCTAATTAAATTAATTAGTTTATTTACTAATCTTAGTAAATTCTAATTTCACCAATTTCTTCATTCAGCCTAACTTAGGCTAAATTTCAGGATTCGGATTATACTTAACTTAAGTTAAGTTTAACTCCATTTTAAAATCAAATTTCAAAATTTATGAGTTATCAACTTATTCATATTCCATTCACTAATTTTCTTCCAATTCACTTCATTTAATTGGTTTACTTTACTAATTTATTCTATTATCACACTCACTTTCATTTAATTTCTCTTAAGTTAAATTCCATTCTCTATTATAACATTCAATTTTATCTACTCTACTTAACTTACCTTAAGGTAATATTCATTTCAGTTTTTCTTTCTAGGTTTTATAAGTTTAATTTTATTTTCTCCTATTTCCAATAAACCCTTTTTAAATCAAAATTCCATAGTTTAAACTCCTTATTTCCAAATTATTTCAAATAATTTTTGAAATCAAATACATATACAAAAAATCCCTTGGTATATCAAATCACCTTTTTGCATTTCAAACCAAAACCAGTTTTTCCAAACAACTCCAATGAAAATCATTAATGTAGCAATTCCTCCCTTGGAAACTCGAAAATGTACATCGATGATGCTGCAATCATCGCTGAAATTATTTTCCAGTGACCGAAGTGAGTTTAGTGGTTTTATTCCTTTAAAACTTCCTTAAATATTTCAATTCAAAAAAATATTCCCCAAATAATATCACTATTATTTTCCAAAAAATTTAAACAACATTTCAAAACCAACGAGAATTATATTTCCAAATTTCCAGCCTTCAAACCCTTTTAACAAATCATACTTAATTATACTTCTGGAATTTCATTTCAATTCAAATTATAAATCACATTTACAAAATCATATTTTTATAATTCCATTTCGTTATATGAAATTATTTCTTAACTTTGATTATAATATCAACTTTAATCACCACAACAACAAATGATAATAGGTTAACATTATCACTTCCTAGCAACCAAGCACACCATTTACAACTATAATAATTTATGAAAAATTATTTCTTTATATATAAAATAACCTGGGTAAAATTATTTCATTTACCCAATTTCAAACAATATCATGTCGAATTGCTCTACTTAGAGATCCCTATCAATAACATTAATTATTCGTATTGATCAAAATCCATAAGCCACTCAATAGATCAAACAACACAACATAAAACAATTTTATATTCACTAACAAATGCGCGCTCATATCTATTTATACACCCAAACTCATTCTACGGTGCTACTGACCCTATCCCTAATGAGTTACCCCATCAAAGAAAAGGTTCTCACTTAACCTTTAGCTCTGATACCAAGTGTAGCGGTCTAGGTTTTTTAACCATCGACTGTGGCCACTTTCCACCGTGGCATACACTAGTACCTCGAATTTGCTTTTATGACCAGCCTCTCGACTGCAACCAATCACTCTGGGACATGTAGGGGTAAGAGTCTCCTACTCGCCAACAAACATGAAGCGAGAACACCCTATCATGCTATAATGAAGCAAATCTGATCCTCGTCTCTTCGAAACAATCGATATTCCGGTAAACTAAACTCCTGTTCTTTAGGAAATAAACAGACAAAAATAAAATCGGAGATCACCTCCTAACCATTAGTGAACGGATTTCCTTATAATCATCCCATAAGAATGAAACGAGTTTATACATACAGTATAACACCTCAAACGGTAACTGTACTGTACAATTCTCGAGTTTCTTCTAGATATTCCCAAAGCTATATTTTGGGTCCAAATTTAGATAGTCGGTCATTTAACTATCAAATAAACAATCATTCAACCAAATATTTCCTTTTCCACTAAAAACACTAAATCTCTTTTTAATTAAATTTTAGTAAATTAAATCTCTTATCAAAAGTCATGTACTTACCTTATCGAAGTAAGTATGTTTACTAACCATTCTTTCGAAATATTTGAAACTTTTTTTAAATAAATATGGAAAGCACCATGCGGTATCAATATGGATTCACAGCTCAGTGGTTGCGTCTGTATCCTAGAGAAATCCAAAACTTAACTGAAGGCACTCACTGCCTCCGATTTCGCCATGAAAGTATGCCATTACTTTTCGAAAACTTTATTAAATAATATTCAAAATAATACTTGTAAAATTCCTATATAACTTTCCAAGTTTATTTTAGGAAATACTCTTTTAAAAAGATATTATATAAAATAATATTAATATTGAAATAATTTATCTTTTAGAACGAAAAACTGATTAATTCTAAATAATAATTAACTTAATATACTCTCATCATAACTAACTTAATTAATAATTAAACTTAAAACAATTTAAAACAACTAAATAATTAAATTTTTGAAATATTCTTAAAACACTTTTTAAATTACCTAGTTGAAAAATTAAAAGTCCTTTTTAAAACAAATTTAACTTTTAAGAAATATATATTTTTTCAATTCCAATACAGTAAGTCTAATATTTATAAATCCCTCTCGATTTATCACCAATTTGATTTACGTCTCAATTTCGTAAGCCCCCTTTTACAGTTCTAAAAATAAATCTGTCATTTATTTTTAAGCCGATTTACCCGTCTCCTACATATCCTCACCGTGAATTTATAACTTCAATTTATCCGTTGATAATCACTTCACTTTATTTATAAACCTTGTTTATAAATCCATAGCCTCATTTCCCGTTTATAACGGTTTCACAATACATAAGCGACTATAAATCAATTTCTATTCCATTTTTAAATCAATTTCCCAAATAACCCAACTATATTCCAAAACCCAACTAAATTCGGATTCCACTTCCTTCTCATAATTTAAAATCTTATTTAAAATCTAGTATAACAATTTCATATTTTATTTTCAAATTTCCTTTTTATTTTTCCCAACTATTTAAAATCTCGATTTTTAAAATAAATCCTTTACACTTAAACAAACATCGCTTAATTTTTATTATTTAAAATCCTTTTATTTACATTATCCCAAAGTCTCTATTTTCCATATTTCAAAATTATTAAGTACAAATTTTAAAATCAAACTATTCGTTTTTCCCAAATTCTTTTCTTTTTAATTAATCCAAATTCATTATAAATATTTTTACTTCCAATTTCCCTTTTTACTTTCTTTCCAAATTTTCAAACATTTATTATCGGTATTTAAAAATACGAACATCTAGGCCAAAACTACCATAACATCTAATAAATTCAAATCACACTATAATCTACCATAGATTATTCAAACAGACCATACATCAATATATATGAAATTTAACTCAACTTTTTTGAGAAATCCAGTTGGATCCTTTCAACCTGTTTCCCTACATACATAGATGTTAGCACAATATATAAAAATACCAATCCCACTTCAAGGGGGACATCATGATATATAGGGCCATCCGCTATTATGCGGGGCGTACAGGGTCTCATCTGCTACATATATATGCAGGAATATAAATAACTCTAACTACCAATATATATATAACATTGCATTCAACTAATAATATTTTATCAATTCAACGAATCAATTAATAATTAATTTTAACTATTTAAAATTAACTAGTAATCCAAAATTGAGTGAGATTAATCCACTTTGATTTTCGTCGATGCTGAAGCGATCCGTTTTAATTTTTAAATTTAACGGGCGTTTAATTTTTACCAAAATTCCCGCTAGCTCCAAATCTAACCAAACTGATTCCATAGCGAAGATTTCCTTTATACGAACCCAACGCGACTGACCGCGTTGAATTCAAACCCTAAACGAACAAGTTATGTAATTTATAAGTATTGGAATTTTATTTAAACCATTATACCACTTAATAACCATTTATATTTAATTACCCACTAACTTCCAAAGCCTGGACCAAGAAAACAAGCTCGGCCAACTACAACTTCTTCTTCCTCCTTACTCCCCTGTACAAGATTCAAGCTCTAACCCAATATCTGCGTGCACATTTTACAATGATACATCCACCCACAACTCGAAACGAAAATCCGACAAAGCCGATCAACTTTACTCGTCAAACTACATTTGCTCCTCACCTTCGATTTACCCTGCCATACTCCTATTAAAACACCTCCAACCCCATACATGTCTAGGTCGTATAGGTCCCCTCCCTCCTGAGTTGATCAATCCCCACAAAAGTCGGCACCCAGATACTATTTCGCACTACGAATCCAAATTCGAGTTCTACTTCCTGAGTCGACGACTCAAACACCACGAAACCCAAACCCTAGCTATAACAACTCGTTTGATACTCACTGCCGAACAACCTACTCGATGCCACACTTCCCAAAAATAACCCAGATTGAAGCTTATGGAAAAACAAGATTCTTGAGGTTGGTTTGAAATTTTTTCATGAGTATAAATGGAGAACTTGATTTTTTGAAGTTGCTATAATTTTTTTCTCTGCTTTTCCACTGTTGCGTGCTGGTTTAAAAGACAAGAGGGAGTGAGTTTGCATGTTTGAATAGGCAAAAGTCAGATCCTAGGTTGCAGTAAGGCAGGTTTGACCAGAAATCTAAATATTTAAATATATATTAATTAAATTCAAAACATCTATTTTATGAAACTTAAAATCTGAATACCTATGAAGGCGTGCCGCTAGGAATTCATAATGTTATACCCTTATTTCGAACACAATGGCAAAGGTTTCGAATCCTAATTCGGTCGTATAGAGAAGATAGCTTTTTGGACCCAATTATTGTATTGAATTTTCAATATAAATTTCAGCGTGTTTATATCCCGTATGACCAAATGATAACTCCAAATGTTATGAAATTTGAAATTCGATAATAATACACTCTTACGGATTCAATGGAACTAGTTTTGTCGAATTTCGAGATTGCACTCCGAAAGGCTATTTTTAAATGTAAATTTAAATGATGTCTTTTTAAAACTGAACAAATCACTTTTAAATTCAATTTAAATTTTTTTACTATCTTCATTATTATTAATATAAATTTTATACGCCTTTAAATTATTTTTACCAAGCCTAAAACTGAAGATTCAATATTTTAACCAATTTTCAATTATTAATTCAATAATTAAATTATCCGATAAATAGTTATATTTGTAATTCAAGTTAAAATTTAACTTTTAAATTTAAAAATCAATTAAATATTCCAATTTCAAATAACCAAAATTTTGGGTCGTTATATTAATGATCCTATGAAAACTATGAATATGACAGGGTGTCTATTAGTTCTAACAAGGTTATTAGTAAATCCATGAAAACTAAAAAGGTTAATAGTAACCCAAGAAACTATAATATTGATAGGGTATCAGATTAAACTAGGAATGGGAAATTCTTATTTATTTTCAAGTATGCATATCATCATAATGTCTTGAAAAGTATGTTATAACCATTGTGGAAGCAGGAGCGCTGAATTTGGTTTTATAAAGGTTTTAGAATACTAGTGAGGGGAAACCTATTCCGCTAAGCAGTGTGGTCTCACTAGATATCTAAAAGGATTGAGATGTTAGATTATTATTCATACCATGCTTTATGTACGACTCAAAGTTTTTGTTTTTCCCTTAAACTCTCGGGTACTCAATTTATTTTGAGTAGTTTGAAATTTAAGGTTCTCGGGTTTTCTTCTTAGACGAACACTTCCAAAGACATGCAGGAGGCAGATAGTTAATTAGATTTTTTTCTTTCCGCCCTGTGTTTTGTTTGTAAAGGCATATTTATTAGCCTTTCTATATACTCTAATCAACCAAGGGGGCATTTTCATATATCGCTCTTGGCATATTTGTAATAATTATATTTTGCTAAACGTGGTCAACGTAATTTAGGATTATGTAATGAACATGAAATGTTTTAATTTAAAGGTGGAAATGAGTTTTTGAGTTATTAATTTTTTTCCATATTTCTGTGATCTGTGTATCAATGTATCTAGCACCGTCGTATTTGGTCACTGAAGATTAATAACTACGGATGATTGCAACATCCATAGCTATTAGTTTTGGGCCTCCAAGTAGAGGGATGTTACATCCTTACGAAGAGGTATACAAATTCAAGCTTTCAGAGAGACATAACTAATAGTAAATCAGTGTTTGGTTATGTTTTTACGCTAAACGGCGAGGCCATTGGTTGGAAAGTTCCAAATAAGAAACAGTTGCCGATTCCATGATGGAGGCTAAGTATATCGCCCTCAATGAAGTAGCTAAAGAGGTAGTTTGGATCGTAAGTTTTGAGTGAGCTCGAAGTGATTCTTGATACATGAATCCTATTGCATTGTTCTATGATAACAATGCACCAATACATATCGTAAAGGAGCCCAGAGTACACAAGAAGTCATGGCATATTCTTCAAAATTTCCACCTAATTGGAGTGTTCATTGAGAAGAAAGAAGCCATGATACAAAGAGTAGATATCAAGGACAACATAATAGACCCATTTACTAAAGGTTTGGCTCGATCGGCTCTTAATAAGTTGATTGAGTGACTATAATTGGGTCGGGTGGAAATATTGGAAGCGAAATTCTATTCGAGAGTGGATTTGTCTCCTTAGTTATATAGGATTAGTATCATAGTCTACTCAAGCCAATTTAAAGTCAAGACCTCTGGCCATAGTAGTATGGTTAATAATAATTGTTATTATTGAGCCAAGGACTTTGTATTTGGACTATGAGTTGAATGTGGATGGTATTGAAATTTTGGCCATTACCAAATTTCATAAGTTCAAAGTAATCTAGTTTTGACGAAGAGAATTGGCATAAATAAAAGTCGCAACTGGACAATGCTTAGTAAAGTGAAATTATATTTTACCAAAACTAAATAAGTGATAAATTTAGCCAAAGTGTCACACTACCTGCTAAGTGATGTGTGAACGTTAATATTAAAATAGTTCGATATTAATCATTGCCAAAATTTACACCTAACGAATCGCATAACTGAAATAATTGATTCTCTTTTGACCAAACAATTTAATAAGTTTATAATTTTTATAAATTAATTAAATTAAGTAAATTTTATGGAATATTCATTGATAGATTTTTTAATATAATTTAATGAATAAATATTACCGAATATATTTATAATAGTTATAAATATATCGATCGATATATGATATCTATAAGCAATTAAATTAGATGTGAGTAAATGATATTTCATTAAGCTTAAATGGGATATTGGTCCATGATGATGGGTTAGTATTTTTTGCTATAATGAGGGCTATAGGGGTTGGCTCAGATAGATTAGAGAAGTTAGAATTGAATGGCTTAGATTTAGTGAGAATTGGTATGAGATATGATACATTATTTTCTCTCTTCCATCCATTATTTAAACACTTCCAACCCTAATTCAAAATGATCATTTGGCTTCCATTATTCCCATCCATGGCCAGTCGTCTTCATCCTCTAGGAGCTTAGACAAATAAAACTCAAACCAATTCAAAAGACGAGTGCTACTTGATAGTCAAAGGTCTATGGTTTAAGGATTAACAGTCTGCCGATTTGAAAAGATTTCAATGGAGAAAGAGTTCATCATTACAATGTGTGCTTCAAGGCATTGGTTTTAGGTATGTTTGTACTGTATCATATAGTTTAAAATTTCTAGATAATATTTTATTATTCATATATATTATTATTATATTTTTAGTTATGTGATGATTTTTATAATGTATTGATGTTGTCACATACTATATTGGTTATATGTACGTAATCATTTAGAAAAAACAATTTTTCACATATAGATCAGATATACTCAAAAAATATTTTAATTGTAATAATAATTATTATTTTATTAACTAATATATACAAATAAATATATCATTTAATTATACTTATATAGTTTGTATTTAATTATAACATCATTTCATGGTAATAATTGAGCATATATTTTTAAACATTTATATTTACAGTAATTATAATTTCTGACAGTTGCAAAATATTTTTGATAAGTATTTAATATTATTTAAATCAATATACTAAATAAATAATTCATATAAAATAAAATATTTCAAAAATTAACTTTTAAATATTATAAAATTAATTCATCAATGAATAAGCTTTCGGCTAGAAAATGAGAATTAAAAAAATCATTTTATGTTTGCAACCAAACTGGTCACAAACAACTGAGAATAGGTTTAAGTAGCGAAATAAATAAAGAAATTAAATGGAAACCGAGGAACAACACTGAATATAAAGAAAAGTGCAACAGAGAGCAAAAATAACAAGGTTTATAGTGGTTTGGCGTTGATTGCCTACGTCCACTTTGAATACTTTTTTTATTGCTTCACAACTCACTTGACTACAATTACAATCAATAGGAAATAGCTTGAGAACAGGGTTGAAAAAAGGAATTTGATTACAAAAATGGCAGAGTTTCACTTTCCAGCCCATGAGAAAAGTCCCTCAGCATAGCTCCCTGCCCCTATATTTATAGATGAAGGCAGTCTCCAACCTGACTGACATTTTGGTACCTGGACCCCCTTGACCACTTGGGCCCACCATAGGGAGGGCTAGGCCCAACTCTCCAATGGATAGGAGTCGGTATCGACCCCACTATGGGTTGAGTTTTGGGCTAGAAACCCCTGTGGTGACTCTCTTATGGTGGAACATAGTGGTACTTCAAGCATTATGACATTTGGACGTGTGGAGCTATGGTTCTGGTAGTGCTTTGGTTTGAGTTCTAAACTGATCAGGGAAATGCCGACCCCTATTCGAATTTTCAACATACACCGATCCATCTCCCTATAAGGTGCACCCTTTCTTTCTGGACCATGTTATGCCGACCAATTACATACGAAGACTCTATGCCGACCCATCACATACGAAGACACTATGCTGACCAATCACATACGAAGATGCTATGCCGACCCATCACATACGAAGATACTATGCCGAACCATCACGTACAAAGATACTATGCCAACCCCTTTTTTGACTACCAGTATGCCAACTATTTCTGTAGAAGCCATCAATATGCCGATCTCCAATATGCCGACCCGAGATGCTTCCTTTTACTATGTCGAGCCCACTGCCTTTATATCCTATACTGAGTTAAATAGACTATGCCGACCCCTATTGTATATGCCACTAATATGCCGATCCCATCCATACTCCCTTCGATTTGTCAAACATCACTGCTGAACCCTATTCCAACCAGACTAAACTCCATAATTCCAACATCCTACATTAGCTATATGTTGCCCTTATCTATCTTAGGTTGGATATAACAGTTTATATTATACTCTGGTCATATAGATGTTGTCTCATGACCATCTCTCCCGTGAACAGTCGAGTCTGGCATCTGTAATCACCCTTGTGTAGCCAGCTAAGGTACTGGGTAAAACTTGCCCCCCAAAGTACGTCTTGTGAATAACATGACGTGCTCTGAATTGGAGAAACCCAGGTTCCCGGGAATAGGCCTATCCAGGTCACTGGTTGATCATTGTCCTTTTATTAACTTTCGATGGAACAGGTCTGACATCTCGCCCCATTTGAATGCATAGACTTGGTTATATGCAGTTTCCAGGTTTCTTCATGAGTTAACCTTTCAAAAATTTGAATGGTAAATCCCTTCAGCGCATGTCCATACACATGTTTCTGTTGTTGACTTTCGGATGTGTTCCGTCATTCGTCAACCTTTGCCGAAATGCTTTATTCTATATGTTTCTATTTACAGTCCAATCTCCATGATATCCATTGCCACTCGGTTTTCAAACATTTGTCGCTAACTTCTTTTCCGTTTTCTATTTCCTTAGCATCCACCATTCATGCACATCCCACTTTTATTTAGTAAGAGGGGTCGACGTTCGATATGCCGATCCCTTGGTGAATCTTCTTGGATAGGGATCGGCATACCTTAAGGCGATCCCTCTTATTTTTATGACTGAATCACTAGGATGTCACCGGTTCCTCTTCCCTTTCTTTCTCTCATATAAAAACTTGCATCTCCTTTTCTTCTCCTTTCACTTTATTATTTTCAACACTAAGACTCTTTTCATTTTCTCATTCATTATAGCCGAATGCCTCGAAAGAGAACATACCTCCCTTTCAAACCCTATTTCAAGTGAGAAACCACACCTTTAACCTCCATTACCATCCATTAATTCCTCATTCAAGTTTTCGGCCCTGCAATCCAAGTCTATTAGGTATAATCTCTTTCTCATTTGTGTGTTTAGGCCATGAATCTTCGAGCTCGAATGCATTTAGGTGTCTTTTAGTTGTATTATCTAGTGGGGTTGATTATGTTATGCAATCGAGGTAGAGAAGGCGAAGAAGCAGGAGAAGGAGGGAGAAGAAGGAGAAGAAGGGAAGGAAAAAACGGAATGAAAGAGAAGGGCTTGATATCAGGCGAGAGATCGGTGTGAGGTAGTCAATAGGGAATTGGCATTAGAGATGGGATGGGTCAGTAAGGAGCATGTTTGCTTGAGGGCTCGGTATGTAGTTGTTAGGCATGGGATTTGTGTTAGTAACGTATGGATCGGTATACATAAGGTTATTTGGAAGGATCGATATAGAGACTTGTTTATAGGGATCGGTATAGGGATTTATTTATAGGGGTCGGTATAGGGATTGACAAGGAGGGGTCATCCTAAAGTGTTAAGTATAGGGATCAGCAAGGAAGGTTAATAGGAAGGGGTCGGTATTGTCGAGTGTGTCTAAGTGTAGGGATCAACTATGAGAGTTTGGCATAGGGATCGACATTAAAGGCATGGATCAGCGTCGGTACTAATGGATTTAAATTTGAACGAACAAATTTCCATTCTACTCCACATGAACTGAGTATAAAATTGGCCCAACATACTCGAACAATGGACCTCATAATTTAGAACATCAACATTCGGTCCTAAAGCTTCGGTTATCGATCACCCTTCACGCCAATCAAGATAGTCAGCGATGACGGTCTCTATGGACGAAACCTCCAGGATTCAAAATTTTACTTTTGCATTTTTGATTTCAAACCGCTTATGTTTATTTCACATTGCACTACACTAGTTCACATACAGCATGGAGGGACAGGTTATCATTGTTGAGTCACAAGCTTTATGAAAGTTTTGATTTCTGACAAATAAGGCGATTGATTTCTGACAAACAAGGCGATCGACAAAAACAAGGTCATTAGAGCTATATATGGTACTCTAGATTATAGGTTGATTATTTGTTGTTGTAATAGTAATAAATTTGTTAAAATCTATCCTCAAATAATCATGCATATCAAGGGAATCAATATATATACGAATAATTTATAAGTTGCATGCAGTTGCACAATTTAATGTGCAATTTAACAGGCACCGGTCGACCGGTCAATATAGGTGCGGTCGACCGTTCCTGTGTAAATTGCACAGTGACCGTGCACACATGCACATAACGTATATATATTTTGAATTCCTGTCTACTGGTCACTTTTTAGCCTGTCGACCGTTTTTGAACAGAAAGCAATTTTTTCAAAAGACACTTCTCTTCTCCAAAGGTTGCATCTCTTAATCTTTCACCAAAGATCATATCTCTTAATGGCAAAGAGTTACAACCATTCTTGTCTATATAAACTAATCCAATTCGTTGATTAAGAACAACGATTTCATATATTCTTTTAATCTAATCTCTGATCTCAATTCTGTATTATAAAAGCTCTAAATTATTTATTGAATCTTTGAAACTATTTCATATCCTTTGATTCAATAATATACTTTCCTTAATCTTTTCAAAACATCATATCGCATACTTTGAGGATAAGATTATAGGAAGGGTGTACTGCTAGTGACAAATCCGTGTTTTCAAGAACACAAGTTGTCAACAACAATTGTATTTGTTCTTTTGTTGAAGTCCTCTGTGTTGTAAGAGGCAAGTGTTGAAGTCCTCAGTATATTAGAGGCGTGAAATCCCGTTCGGTTGTTCGGGTGTTGTAAACCTGTTCCTCCGGGTGAAGCGAGGTAGTTAATAGTGAAAATCCAGATAGAAGTCTGGGACTGGACGTAGGACGGTGCTCCGAACCAGTATAAAAATCTCTGGTGTGATTTTTCTATTTTCTATTTACAATGCTATTATCATCTATTTCCGCATTTGTATTGTAATCCATATTACACGATCCGTGTATACTATATTAGCACATATAATTGTATACACACCGCACTTTCATTTGGTATCAGAGCACGGTCATCATATAACCGTAACACAGTTATTTGATATATTCTTGTAATATGGCAAATAACGCAAGTACTAGCACTCAAAACACCACTTACACAGAAGGGCAATCGACACAAAGACCTCCATTTTTCAATGGTCTTAACTATAGTTATTGGGCAACACGTATGTCATTCTTTATGCAATCAAGTAGCTATGATGCTTGGAATGCTACTCAAAGAGAAATAGTGAATCCAACAACTGATTATTCAGAATGGACTGTGGCTGAGAAAACGGCAGCAGCCGTAAATGCAAGAGCAATAAATATGTTGTTCTGTGCATTAGACCAAAATGAATATAACCGTGTTAGTATCTGCACTACTGCATATCGAATTTGGCAAACGCTAAAAATCACTCACGAAGGTACTAACAAGGTTAAACAAGCCAAAATAGCCATGCTGAAAAGTCAATTTCAAAATTTCAAAATGAAACCAAATGAAACAATCAATGACATGTATTCACGGTTTCAAACTATTCACCATGCACTTATTGGGTTAGGACAAAAGTATTCTGATTTTGATGTTGTTTCAACAGTCCTACATTCTCTGACTAATGAATGGGAAGGAAAAGTATTAGCAATTGAAGAAGCTAATGACCTTTCCGTCATGAAGCCAGATGAATTGATAGGAAATTTAATGTCCTATGAAGCAAATTTGCAGGCTAGAAAAGAACAGAAAGAAGAAAAGAAAAATGTAGCATTTCATGTTGAGAAAGATGAAAATGAATCAGATTCTGAAGATGAAGATTTGGCGTTCATTGCTAAAGGTTTCAAAAAATTCCTAAAATATCGAAAAGCCAGTCGCTACAATAAAAGGAAACCTGGATCAAATAAACCATCTTCATCTGCTATAGAATGTTTCAACTGCCATAAAAAGGGACACATGCAGAAGGATTGTCCAGAACAAAAGAAAAAGTCAGAAAATGACAAATTCAAATATAAGAAGGACAAATCAAAGAAACGAGCCTTCTCAGTAACATGGGATGATTCAGAGTCATCTTCATCAGAAAGTGAAAGTGATTCGGAGAATGAACAAGCTAATGTTTGTTTTATGGCAACAGAAGATGAGGTACAAATTCCTACATTTGATGAATTACTTGATATTAATGCTGAATTGATAGTCAAATATAAAGACATAAAACGTCAATTAAAAGTAGTCAGAGCAGATTTAAGTAGAGCAGAGTTTGAACGAGATATGTTAAAAGATGAGAAGAAAATATTAGAAGAAGAACTTGAAAATATTCAAGAATCATCATCTAATGTTGACTCTCAAATATCTCTTTTGAGTCAAGAAATAGAAGCTCAAAAAGAGAAAAATAATGCTCTCACTACTGAAAATCATGAACTTAAAGCAAAAGTCAAAATTCTAGACCTAGAAAAAGCTAGTTTACAAACAAAGTTTGATGACATTACTCAAAATGTTTCTAACTTTAACAAAGGTCGAGAAAATTTGACTAAAATCATTGAAAGTTCACAATCTATTTCAGATAAACAAGGTTTGGGATATAACAAACATGAAACTAAGAAACATCTTAGAAATAAAAGGAAGAAGAAAGTACAAAAAACTGAAGCTAAGAAAAATCTTAGTTTATTATATTTCAAACCAAAACCAGTTGTGAAATTTCAAAAGAGAAATGTCAAGACTATCAAAATATGGGTTCCTAAAACAAATAATAATTTGATTAGGAACAAATACATTCAGCAATTCATGAATAATGTACATTTTAATAACAATTATATATATAAAGGGGATACCGGACCCAAATGGGTTTGGACTCCTAAGACCTAACTCTTAGGACCCTATAAAAAGTGGGTACCATGAACTTAATTCAATTTTTTGCAGGTCCCACTGAAGAAAAGAGGGAAGTGGATATTGGACAGTGGTTGCTCAAAGCATATGACGGGAGACAAGAGCTTATTAACAAATATTAAATACTCAGATGGTGGCTCAGTCACTTTTGGAGACAATTCAAAAGGTTATATCATCGACAAAGGCGATGTGAGCAATTGCGGTACATCTAACTTACCTCTTATTACTAATGTCATGCTAGTTAGAAATTTAAAACACAATTTACTTAGTATTAGTCAGTTATGTGACAAGGGTTTTATAATTTCCTTTTCAAATAATAAGTGTAGTATTTTAGATAAAGACCATAATTTGGTTTTTGAAGGTTATAGAGACAGAAATATATATATTCTAAATATGAATATTAATCATAATTCAGATATGTGTCTTGTGGCTAATGACAATGATCCATGGCTATGGCACAAACGTTTCTGTCATATAAACTTCAGAACTATTGACAAGCTAGCCAAAAATAATCTAGTTAGAGGACTACCCAAAATGAGTTTTAAAGTTAACAACATTTGTGATGCATGTCAATTAGGAAAATTGACCAAATCATCGTTTAAATCCAAGAAAGTCATATCAACATTACAACCACTTGAGTTATTGCACATGGATTTATTTGGACCTACTAAAGTTCAATCAATAAATCACAGTCAATATGTGCTTGTAATTGTTGATGATTTCTCTCGTTATACATGGACAATTTTCTTAAAAAATAAAAGTGATACTTTCGATCATTTCAAATCTTTTGTCAAAAGAATTCAAAAATCAAAAGGGATTAAAGTTAAAAATATAAGAAGTGATCATGGCGGAGAGTTTGAAAATAATGAATTTGAACATTTTTGTACAAAGAAAGGTATATATCATAATTTTTCGTTTCCCAGAACTCCACAACAGAACGGAGTAGTAGAACGAAAGAACCGAACTTTACAAGAATGTGCAAGAACATTATTGAATGGAACCACCTTACCAAAACATTTCTGGGCAGAAGCTGTCGCAACTGCCTGTTATGTTTTAAATCGTGTGTCCATAAGACCTCTTACCAAGAATACTCCTTATGAATTGTTTAACAAAAGAAAGCCCAAAATCTCATACTTCAAAGTTTTTGGTTCCAAGTGCTTTATTTTAAATACGAAAGACCAGCTTGGAAAATTCGATCCAAAAGCCGATGAAGGAATATTTGTCGGTTATTCGGAACGAAGTAAGGCCTATCGGATATTTAATAAACGAACCAAAACTATTGAAGAATCACTTCATGTCTCTTTTGATGAAATCTATCAGCATCCTCACACAATATCAGATGATGACGAATCAATAGTCATTGATAATCCAATCATCTCAAATACTGATTCTGACTCAGAAGTAATTATTGAGAATACTCCTCAAATATGTGAATTACAATCACCACCAAGAATATTAAGAGACCATCCGGCCCAAAATATAATAGGTGAAATAACATCACATGTCAGAACAAGGAGTCAACTCAATCAAATGGGTTATGTCGCTTTTCTCTCAAATATCGAACCTAAGAATCCAAAAGAAGCTGCTACAGATGATTACTGGATCATTGCCATGCAGGAAGAACTAAATCAGTTTGAGCGCAATAACGTTTGGGAACTTGTTCCGAGACCAACTGATCAGTCAGTAATTGGTACTAAATGGGTCTATAAAAATAAGGCTGACGAACAAGGAAATATCATCAAAACTAAAGCAAGATTAGTAGCACAAGGATACAATCAGGAAGAAGGTATCGATTATGAAGAAACTTTTGCACCAGTCGCTCGACTAGAAGCTATTAGAATTCTATTATCTTTTGCTTGTCATCATAATTTCAAACTTTATCAGATGGATGTCAAAAGTGCTTTTCTCAATGGATTTATCAAAGAGAATGTCTATGTCGAACAACCTCCTTTGTTCGTACATGAAAAATATCCTGACCATGTGTTCAAACTTAAGAAAGCTCTGTATGGTTTTAAAAAAGCACCTCGTGCTTGGTATGAACGATTACGTAGCTATCTTATTAATTCAGGATTTGAAATAGGCAAAGTCGATCAAACTTTGTTTATTAAACATTCTCGAAAAGATATTCTGGTTATCCAAATATATGTAGACGATATCATCTTTGGTTCAACAAACGATAAACTCTGCAAGGAATTTGCAAGTATTATGACCAAAGAATTCGAAATGTCTCATATGGGAGAACTATCTTATTTTCTTGGACTTCAAATCAAACAACTTTCAAACGGTATTTTTATCAATCAAGAAAAATACTGTGAAAATCTTATCAAACGCTTCGGATTACAAAATACATCTGGTAAACCAACTCCTATGAGTACAACTACACATTTTGAAAAAGATGAAAGTGGTAAGAATGTTGACCAGAAATTATATCGAAGCATGATTGGTTCTCTTCTTTATCTTACAGCTAGTCGTCCAGATATATTAATGAGTGTTTGTTTATGTGCTCGTTTTCAAGCCGATCCAAAGGAATCACATTTACGAGCAGTGAAACGTATAATTCGTTATCTTAATAATACCAAAGATTTTGGTCTTTTCTATCCAAAAGAATGTCCATTTGAATTAGTATCATATAGTGATGCTGATTTCGGTGGCTCACGAACAGATAGAAAAAGTACAAGTGGTACATGCCATTTTATTGGAAAATCACTTGTCTCTTGGTTTAGTAAGAAACAGAATTGTGTTTCACTATCAACATGTGAAGCTGAATATATATCAGCGGCTCTCGCTTGTACTCAAGTACTATATATGCAACAAACACTTCAAGATTTTGATATTCATTTATCAAATTCTATTATATACTGTGATAACACAAGTGCTATAAATCTTTCTAAAAATCCAGTGAATCACTCTCGAACTAAACACATTGATATCCGTCATCATTTTCTTCGAGATAATATTGAAAAAAGAAATATATGTCTTGAATATGTCCATACTGACAATCAATTAGCGGACATTTTTACTAAGCCGCTGCTCGAATCTAATTTTATTAGATTACGAAGAGAGCTTGGTTTAATTTCAAGAAAAAATCTTGACTAAGCAATTACTAATGTACACCTTCTCTTTTGGTTATTCTCTTTAATTATAATTTTTTGTTTAAACTAAACTAATGTCTTTTCTCCTAGTAACCGTATCTTTTACTTAACCTATTTTTTATATTAAATATTAGCCATTGCTTTATTTAATGGTTAAATTCTATTTACTCATTTTATAAATTCAGTTTTAAAAACAAAGCTATTTTTAGATTTACAATAAAATTTCTGCTTATATTTTCGTGCTTAAAAGTTATCATTAACTCACATCCATAAGATTATATATAAGAAACTTATATATAAGCTTGCAAAAAAAATTTATTTTGTTCATCTTTACTTCTTATCTAACCATAATACTATATTCAACTTACACTATGGCTCATATTTGTGACAAATGTGCGCAAGAATCTCACATTTCTATTACAAGCTCTGAGTCGGACGAATATTATTCTCCTACTACTCCAAAACAAAAAATCAAGCTGTCATCATCAATGCTCTTATATGTCTGATAAAACTCCAAATTCAAAACGAGTTAAAAGGACGCTATTCTATTCTCCTCGAACCAAAGCTCAAATTGATGAGATACACCACTACCAAAAACATCAGATAGACCTTCAGAGACAACTTCATTACGGGCAAAGTCAACTTTATCACGAGCAACAACGGACATCGGCACGATTGTCTGTTTTAGAAAAGTTGGCAACATTTTTCTGCGGTTCCAACAAACATAACGTGCATGAACCAATGCCGTCTAGGCCATCAACATCTAAAAGTCCTAACTCATGGGATCGGAACTATGAAAAGAATGAAGGAGCTCAGAAACAATGGAGTCCATGGTCGAATCGTATTGAAGGAAACAACGATAATTCTAATGACGAACTTTCTCATTAGATTTATATATAGTTGTTATATATTTATCTATCTCTTGTGTAATGATGGTTATATTTTGTATTATGTATAAAATATAATATATATATATATATAGGTTGATATATAATAAAAAACTTGAAAAAGAATTCTATATGCACAACAGACCAGGACCGGTCGACCGCCCATATTATTGCCGGTCGACCGTTTGCTCTCTGGTTGAAAACGGTCGACCGGCCAAAAGTTGTAGGTCGACCGGTTACGCATTTTTCAGTTTTTTTTATATATAACCCTATACGTTACTTTACCCTCTACCCTCATTCACTCTCTACTCAAACTATTCTCTTACCCCAAATCACAAACCCTAGTTCCCATTCTTCAATTCCCAAATCACAAATCCTCCAACAATGGCTCCTCCTCAAAAGAAATCAAAGAAAGGAGCAACCTCTGAAACTTCATCTCTTACCATCTCCGTCAAAAAATGGCTTCAAACTCCAATTGCTGTAACACGATGGAATCAAATGACAAATTACAAGTTTCATCCAGGATCTTTCATTAAATTTGATGATTTCACGGCTTACGGAGTTCGGAGGTTAGCCGATAATGCCAACATTACTCCATTGATAGATTTTTCGGCAAATAGTGTGGAGATAAATCATTTAATGATTAAATTATTTTACGCCAACATGAATCTTGATGAATATCAACCTGATAATCCAAACGGCGTCATCTGGTCTATGGTCTGTGGAAAACAAATTTTTCTTACTCATGCTAGAATTGCCTCTATACTTGGTATACCAAATCGAGGCGAAGAATTTTCATCTACCTTCTGCGAAGTTTTCACTCGAAATAGTACAAGTCATCAGTTTATAGAAGACAATAGTGATGGCACTAAGTCTATTGGACTTCGACCGACAGCAAGGTTACTTCATCGGGTCTTGATGCATTCTCTTTTTCCTAGACTTGGAAATTATGATGCAGTGTACAAAGAAAACTTCAAGGCACTCTATGCTATCTATGGTGAAATCCAAATCAATTGGGTTCACATGCTTTTTGATGAAATTCTCAAGGTAAATAATTCAACCCGGCCTCATTTCTTCTATAATGAATATATCATGAGACTTTTGTTAGCTTGTGGGGTCAATCCTCCTGATTCTGCAACTTCAACACCAAAATGCATTGATTCCATAACCATCAAAAGAATGAAGCTTCCTCCACCTTATCTTGAGATTATGCCTTTTGAAGAATGGCAACAACGAGGACCGAGAAAACAAAGAGCAACTTCCTCTCGACCTCGTCCCGATGAGGTGAAACTTTTAAGATCAAAGTCATCAACAAAAGAATCTCTTGAAACCATTGCGCGTAATCAATTTCTGCTTGAATCTCGTCTCAAGCGTATGGACTCTAAAATTGATAAGCGCTTCAATAAGGTCAAGTCGTTCTTCGGTATGCTATGGGACGCTATATCATGTTCCTCATCCACCTCTGTTCAAGCACAAGATCCAGGAAAACGTCCTGCTGCTCCAGTTTTCACATGGACATCATCTGACGAGGGCGAATCGTCTAGAGGGAACAATGATGAGGAGGAAGAAGAAGAAGATGATGATGATGATGACGACGATGATGAAGAGGAGATTCGATCTGCTTCATCCTAGATTCTATTATGTTTTAGCTCTTTAAAAACATTCTTCGACACTTGTACTAAATAGTGTCGTTATTTATGCTTTTCAATTAACATTATGTTCTGTAGTAAACTCTGTTATGTCTTTGATGTGTTAATGATTTATTTTTCTATGCTTATCATATTCATTCTACGCATATCATATTCTAGTAATCTGTTACTCCTTTTTGTCGATGACAAAGGGGGAGAAAGGGCTAACAATTGCTTGCAGGAAAGAAATCACATACTCAGGGGGAGATTCAGATTTGCAGATATATATATTGTCATCAATCAAAAAGGGGGAGAATGTTGAGTCACAAGCTTTATGAAAGTTTTGATTTCTGACAAATAAGGCGATTGATTTCTGACAAACAAGGCGATCGACAAAAACAAGGTCATTAGAGCTATATATGGTACTCTAGATTATAGGTTGATTATTTGTTGTTGTAATAGTAATAAATTTGTTAAAATCTATCCTCAAATAATCATGCATATCAAGGGAATCAATATATATACGAATAATTTATAAGTTGCATGCAGTTGCACAATTCAATGTGCAATTTAACAGGCACCGGTCGACCGGTCAATATAGGTGCGGTCGACCGTTCCTGTGTAAATTGCACAGTGAACGTGCACACATGCACATAACGTATATATATTTTGAATTCCTGTCTACTGGTCACTTTTTAGCCTGTCGACCGTTTTTGAACAGAAAGCAATTTTTTCAAAAGACACTTCTCTTCTCCAAAGGTTGCATCTCTTAATCTTTCACCAAAGATCATATCTCTTAATGGCAAAGAGTTACAACCATTCTTGTCTATATAAACTAATCCAATTCGTTGATTAAGAACAACGATTTCATATATTCTTTTAATCTAATCTCTGATCTCAATTCTGTATTATAAAAGCTCTAAATTATTTATTGAATCTTTGAAACTATTTCATATCCTTTGATTCAATAATATACTTTCCTTAATCTTTTCAAAACATCATATCGCATACTTTGAGGATAAGATTATAGGAAGGGTGTACTGCTAGTGACAAATCCGTGTTTTCAAGAACACAAGTTGTCAACAACAATTGTATTTGTTCTTTTGTTGAAGTCCTCTGTGTTGTAAGAGGCAAGTGTTGAAGTCCTCAGTATATTAGAGGCGTGAAATCCCGTTCGGTTGTTCGGGTGTTGTAAACCTGTTCCTCCGGGTGAAGCGAGGTAGTTAATAGTGAAAATCCAGATAGAAGTCTGGGACTGGACGTAGGACGGTGCTCCGAACCAGTATAAAAATCTCTGGTGTGATTTTTCTATTTTCTATTTACAATGCTATTATCATCTATTTCCGCATTTGTATTGTAATCCATATTACATGATCCGTGTATACTATATTAGCACATATAATTGTATACACACCGCACTTTCAATCATTTCTAATATTGATTGTCTACTGAGTATAGTTGACATAGATCTCAAGTTATATGAAAACTATTTTGTTCAGTTTTGAATATATGTCGTTTAACTTCGATATTTTAAAATAGCCGTCCGAGGCACAGTCTCGGATTTAGACGAAACTAGTTCTGTTGAGTCCGTAATATTGTATTATTATCGGATTTCAATTTCCGTAGCATTCGGGGTTGTCATGTGACCGTACGATAAGCAAACGCGTTGAAAATTTTATCGAAATCAAATTTAATAACTGGGTTCAAAAAGCTGTCTTCTCCATATGATCGAATTAGGACTAAAAACATTTTCCGTTGTGTTCGAAATAGGGGTTTAACATTATAAATACCTTATGGCACGCCTCGATAGGAGTTCGAGATTTTGAGTTGTGAAATTTAACGATTTAAATCTAAAAATTAAAAATTAATAAAAAATTTACAAGATAAATTACCCGTCCTTCTCTGCTAGCAAGTAGTTGTTTTTTTAACATTTGGCAAACGTCTTCAACATGTGTTCATTTTAAAGAAAGTATAAAAAAGCCGAACCTTTCTCTTTTCAGATTTATCCTGTCGAAATAAAGAAAAATGGCCGCTCTCTATACATTGAATCCCTTTTTCTTTTCTGATTCAATAAAAAAATCAAAACCCAGAGCTATATAAAAAATTTCGTACGAATGAAATCGAAATCTGGAATTTGATTCAAATAAAAAAAAATCATCACGAGATCGAAATCGCGTTCGATTCGATGACAGAGGCTCGCGTACGATGGAGGCAATTTGGGGTGGCGATCGAATTGCTTTCTAGGGGAGTTGGAGATGCTTGAGTGATGGTGTGAGCAGAAGGTTGCCGGCGGTTCAAAGCGGTGAGGCTGCGAAGGCGAGTGCGATGGTCAGGTCAATGGCAACTCTAGTGGTTGCATGATCGTGGGCGAGGTGATGTCGCGATACAGGATTCGAGGCCGTGCGATAAAAGCTTGAACGGTGGAAGTGGGCCGCGTGATTGGGCGAGGTGGACCTAGGTGTGCGTGGAATTGGGCATGGCGATTTCAACAACCAATGAGGTATTTGTTGTTTGTTGAATTTAATTTAATTTAATAATTAGATAATCTCAATTTAACATAAAACTGGAAACATATATATATACACACACATACGCACACTCTTTGACATTAAATTTGAATTTCTGCATTTTATACAGAAAATGGAAATTATTTTCTTTTTAAATAGAATTTGGGAAAAAGGGAATTTTAAGACATTAAAAGTTTATATAAAGTTAGATTTTGAAGTTTATAAATTTTTATAGTTATAAATGCCGTTTCAAGATGAAAAATAAATATACATATTTTAGTTTACTAAAAAAATATTTATTAAAAGGAAATTGATTATTCATTTTTTTTAAATATTAATAAATTGTAAATATATATAGATAAAGTTTCGAAATATATATATATATATATGGATTTTAAGTTACTTGAAAGTTTATATAAAACCAAATTTTTGGAAACCAGTAATTTATTTTTAAGTATATATATAAAATAAGATAAATATACATTTTAAATCTATTAATTGTTTTTAATAATGTATTATAGTGATTGATTTTTTTGTTTGATTCAAATATTTTATTAAAAGAAAATGTGTTTAAAAATAAATTATTGGTGTAAATCCAATTTATTATCTAAAATAAATAACTAGTGGTTAATTGTTTGACTAATTCAAAATATTAATCAACCATATAAAATTGTTTATACAAGGTCAAAAACTACAAAGGAAACAAACTGGAATGGAAAATGGATTGCATGCATTGTTAAAGGTGAGATCTTCTCACTCAAATTATAATAATTGAAAATTTCAGTTATTGATTGATTGTTGAATTGTGATAGTTAAATTTAAATTGTAGACTGTGTGCTTGGATGATAATTTTTTATCAATTGTATTGAATTAGACCATATGAGCCGCATAATAGCGGATGATATTATATTAAACCCATATACCGTGATATTCCACCTTGAAGTGGAATTGGTATTATATATGTATTTGGAGTGATTGATTTCCCACATTACATAGCGGATGAGACCTTATGCGCCACATAATAGCGGGTGATATTATATAAAATCCAATATATCGCGATATTCCACATCGAAGTGGAATTTGTATTTAATTGTTGTGCTAATGTCTTTGGATGCAGGGAAACAGGTTGGAGGGATCCAATTGGATTCCTCAAATATTTGAATTTGTTTCATATTGTGAGTGGATTATTTATAATCTGTGTGTGATAATATTTGTGATTGAAATTGTTGAAGGCTATGGTTTAGCCGAATATATTTTTGGTATCGTAGGATACCAGAAATAAATAAAATTGGATTTTTGAAATTTAAGTAGAAAAAAGTATAGTAAATAATTTTTAGAAAATTAAATAAATTTGAAAGAAGGAATTTATTTCAAAAGATAATAAATTTGGTGTTTGAAATAAATTTGAGAATCGATTTGAAATTTGATTTGGTGTTTTGAAAATAAATTAGAAAATAAATTTGATATTGATTTGGTAAAAATAATAAATATTTGGGAAATCGATCTAAAATTGATTTGGTGTTTAAAAATAAATTTTAGGAAATCAATTCTGAAAATTGATTTGGTATTTTGAAGTAAATGTTTGGAAAAATCAATTTGGAATTTGATTTGATATTTGAAAGTCAATATTTGGAAAATGAATTGAGAATCATATGTTAGTCGATATTTGGAAAATTAAATTCACAATGGGAATTTTATAAAAGAAAGGGAAATTGAATTTACGGATTTGGAAAGTAAATTTAAAATAAATCCAGAAAGATTTATAAATTGATTTGAATAAACCATTTTAGAATGGAAGGTGTACTTTCCCTGGAAAACCGAGTATGTTTCTAAAATAGCTTCAGAAATAAAATTAAAAGTTGTAGTAATTGATTTGGAAAAAAAATTGTTGGAGAAAATATTATTGGAAATTGTTTTGAATCTTTAAAGTAAATATTTATTTAATAAACTATAGAAGGGATTATTTTAAAGATTAAATTGATATTTGATTTAGAAAATAGTTATTTAAATATTTATACTCTATCTACTAATTATATTTAGGAAATAGTATTATATGAGGCATTGGTATAATATGAAATTTAAATAAGTATTTAGAAATAGTTTTATTTTAAATATTTCCAAATATATATGTTCGGATAAATAATTAATTTGTTTTCAAGTATTTGGACTCGGTAGATTTTCAGTGGAAATGAATAAATATTTTGGGAATATATTCCGCGTAAGGAAAAATAATTTGAAATTTGTTTTCAAAGAATGGAAATATGGAAATTAATTTAAAATTTGTTTTCAAATGGTTGAAGTGTTAAAATTATATCGTGCGAAGATATTTTGAAAATAAATAATTGGGGGGGGGGGAATTATTTAAATCTTGGTGATTGTTGTGAATGTTGTTTGATAGTTAAATAATAGATATTTTGGTGTATTGTTCTAGTTTGATTCACATCATCTCTATGTATTTTGCTTTTGTGCTATGTACCTTGTCTTATCAATGAAAATTGTTCTTACCATTACATATTGTTCTAATAGTCTCTAGAAATCATTTAAATATAATGATAATAAGTAGAAACAAAAATTAGGTCAGAAACATAAAAATTGCAATTTCAGGCATGTATGTCGACATACATATATGTATATGTTGATATATACTAGCCGTTTGGCAAAAAATTTAAGTTCTGAAAATTTTGCAACTACTTTCTTTCAGTTGTTTCAAACGACTTTTCACTCCTATTTAATTTTTTATAGAAAATTCATTATTCATTTCATCTTTTCATCCTCTTTTATTCTCAAACTTCTTTCTTAAAATATGACTTCTCTGCATAAAAATATGTTAAACTCTTGAAGAAACACTTCAAGCATACAAAGATTCTCCCTCCTTTACCATAAGAAATTAAAGGCATTTAGAATTAAGTCAAATGCAAATGATCAAAGAGCAAGAAAAGCATTTCAATACCCTTCGATGATTGATTTCTTCCTTAATCATAGTTGATAAACAACAATCTAGAATGCTCTATCAACAAGGATATAGAATACCATCAGAGTGAATCCAATCTTTGGATCCGACGGTTGCGTTGAAGTTCTAAGGAATTTCTAGTTAATCGGTTTGTTTTAAATTATAATATGTAAATATATAACTTATTATGTGTAAATTAATACTCTTAGATTTGGATTTGTTTATTTTTGGTTTGATTGTATGTTTGGATTTATAGTATGATTTGAACAAATGAATTTGAATTAATAAACATAGTTTATGTTATCTTATTATAACATAAGTTATCATATATCTTGTTTTAATTATCATTATTTATATGATTTATCATATAATCATGATATAATGCTTCGACTATTTTAGTGCTTAATTATTAGTTTCGACTCTATAATTTCTAAATATTTTATTCAGAGGGAGTTTTTATTTTTCATCCATTTTGGTTGATGACAAAAGGAGGGAAAAGTATAAAATATACACATGCATATATTCAGGGGAAGTTATGTAACTCAGAGGGAGCTATATCATGTTATATATATATGAATATTTAATGGTTGTCGTCATAAAAAATGGGGAGATTGTTAATGCCACAATTATTGATTTTGAGGGCACCAACCGTATGCAATCATATAAAATATAGATACTAATGTTTTGCTAAGTTATATGGTATATGGTGTAGAAAATTACATTGGTATTGAATTGAAGACCGTATTGTATAAAGACTTAAAAAATAGACCTAAAGACTCACGAGTACAAAGACCAAGATATGAAGATCTTAATATTATAATTTAGTGTATAGAGTCATAGCTTATATTGTCAAAGTCCTTGATAGAAATCTTTGATATTTATCTCTAATTTTATGATCTTTTATATTTTTAACCTATATAAATTTCAAAATATTTTATAAAAGTTTTCCAAAGTTCAAAATGTTTATAAACTATGTTCAAACTATTTTACAAAGTATCAAATTAGACAAAGTATAGGATTTTCAAAATAATTTAAAACAAAATAGTTTTCAAAATATACAACCATATGTCGGCATACATGCTTTGGATATGTCGACATACATGCACCAATTGGTTTTTCAAATTTTGAAATGAAGTGTCTATTCGTCGCAACTCTTCACAAACGAACACATCTATTCATTTAGTATATAAAGGGGAGAGCATATGAATTTTTTCATAACTAATTATTTATTTTTTCTCTCCTCTTATTCTCTTTAAAATTCCATTGAAAAATATATTCAAATCTTTCCGGAATCATATAGAATTACTTCATACTTCTTCATGTTGATTTAATAGTACCTTCTTACTATTTTGGAAACATCTCACTCTCAATTCAAAGATTAAAGTGATGTCTAAGAGACTATAGGATCCATTGTATCCAAGTTCAAAAAAAATTCTTTGGAAAAAATATCAACTATATTTGTATTTGTTTGGGTGTGCTTATAGCCCATTCAAATCAAGTGGGTGTGCTTAGTAGTCTAGAAATCTAATGGGTGTGCTTGTACCCTATTCAAAACAAGTGAGTCTACCTTGAGCTCGGAAATTCGAGAGGGCGTGTCTCGTAAGCTTGAAATCGAGATTGTATTTGGGTTTGCCTTCTGCCCGGTTAAGATTGTCATTTGAAAATAAATTTATACAAGCAATTGTACGGGACTGGACGTAGGTGAAATCCAAACCAGTATAAAATCTCTGGTGTCTTCTCTCTAACTCTTGACTTTCCTTTACTGCTTTTATTTTAATCTATGATTGCATCTATGACTGTTCGATAATATAATTCTGCAGGATCGATTACACCCTAGAGGGGGGTGAATAGGGTGATACTAATAATAAAAATTAATGCGGGAATAATTGCAACACAGATAATAGCAGAATAATATAAAGCAGAAACAGAACAACTCATATTTACCCAGCTTCGACAAAACCCTGCCTACGTGCCGCCTCCAAGATTTTTACTAGAAATTAAGTAGTTAGATGCTTACACACGTAAACTCGCGACAACCACTATTGACTAACCTAACTCTACGCTCAAAACCTTGCCACAGCTCAACCACTGAGTTGCAAATTCTCGAACTACACCATCGTAGTTCGTAACCTAGTCACACGACTAGAATTTTACAAATTTTTTTAAAATAAAATTACACATAAAACAAAACAAAAGAAAACCCTAATTATACTTAAGCCTAAATTAAACTAGACCGGCCCACTATAGTTGTATATAGAAAAATGAGCAACTTCCCTTTATTAGTATTTTGTAGACAAATGTCGATCCTGTTCTTTCCTTCATTCGTGTCTCTTTCAAAAATTAGGGCTTTGCGAATTGAAGTCGCCACTTTATAATCAATCGATTGAATTGAGGGATTTGCATTGCATTGCTTTGTCAATTGACTTCTGGCTTTGTTCGTCTTTGGCCGCTCCAATCGTCGATATTGAATGATTATAAAACTGGTATGCAGTTTGCCTTTTTCGAATTTCAATTATCCTCGACTTGATTCGAGTTTTTTGATTTACTACTTTCGGTAATGGCTTGAACTCGAATGAATTAATTTGCGGATGATGATTAAATTCTTATAAGGTTCAAATCCCTTAGTTTACATTCGTAAAATATTGGTTTGAATTCTTTACATGAA
This sequence comes from Allium cepa, assembly GCA_030765085.1. Lineage (NCBI taxonomy): Eukaryota > Viridiplantae > Streptophyta > Magnoliopsida > Asparagales > Amaryllidaceae > Allium > Allium cepa. The sequence continues at coordinate 557,350,858 of CM060941.1, read as the reverse complement.
TTTGCTCGGCCATACGTTTTTTCTTGAATGATTGTGATGTGTTCTGACTTGTTCATATCATATGTATTGCTCCATTATTTTGAATTTGCTTCGTTTATTTTAGCCTTGACTTGTTCATTATACTTACAAAATATTGTTGCTATTACAATGGTCTACACGGTTTTGATTCTTTGGCATTTTGAATTTTCTAAGATGTTTGACTGCTCCTTGACTTGTTTGATTCTTGTTACTTCTGCAAGTTGAATTCTTTTCTGCTTTGATTCGCTCATTTTGAAATTCACTGCAACGTTACTGTGACTAGCAACTGATTACTGTAACTATATAAGCATGTATACACATACATACATATATGTATGTACGTGTATGATTTTTATTCCTATCCCTTGGTTTCACGTGAGCTTGTTGTTGTGTTGTTTTATGTTGATGTTATTCAAGCGGGTCTTCACTGTTGAGGCTACACTTGTACATAGTATGTTTGTATGTTTCTGGTTTCACTTGGATTTTCATATTGCTTTGAGTCGTAGTCCAACTGCTTGCCTCTAAACTGTTGTGTTGCTGCCTTGACTTATGCCTGCACCTATACATGTCTGGTGATAGCTCTGACCACGTTTTTGTTAACAGTTTCTTGTATTGAAGTTTGGTTCTGGCCATTGCACTTATATTTGAACTGGTCAATGTCACTGCACTGTGCCTTGGTTGAAGCTTCACTTGTCATTGCATATATATGTATACATGTCTGAATGCATGCATGTCCTCGGTCCTCTTTGAATACTTGCATTTGAACTTGTGTGTTCTTCATTTTAATTGCGGTCTTATTGAAGGGAAGCTATCATGTTGCTTTTGAACTTTTATCTTGTTGTCATTTTAAACGACCTGCCTCAAGCTTGAATGATTTGGTTCATATTAGTTCATGTGCTGCTGCAGTTTGGTCTGTGTTCACCTTCGTTTATAATGTGGGAGCCATACTTGTTTGCTCTCATGTGTATATTTGAGGTGTTGTATGTTGTGTTGCGTGCACCTGAGTTAAATCCAGCTTATGGCTTGGGTTTGACCTTGTGCTCACATGTCCCTGCAGTTTTATCAAGTGTATATAGGTGTGCATGCCCTTGTGGCATATACAACGATACACTGTGCATGTCACAAGTTGTTCGTGTATGAATGGATTCAAATGAAAATGATGACAAACAACCCAAATAACCAAGATAAATAGCATTTTTCAAAATATACATTTTATTTTGTATTGCACAAATATTCCTTTTTCAATTTTACTGCGTCGGTGTTTATTTTGCAGAAAATTGAGATGCTGGATTCAATCTGGAAAAAAGTTAAAGATAAAATATGAGAGAATGAGTGATATGTAGTGAGCCGAACATTATAAAGTGAAACTTGTGATGTAATCAAAAATTTATTGTAATTGAAAATTGTGTGTATATAGTGAGAGCTCAAATTGTACTACTCGAAATTGTAATAAAATATTTGTTTGAATAAAATATTTGTTTGAATTTAAATTCTATGTTATTTATTTTATTCAGCAAATAATTATTTAATTATGTGAAAAATAAAATAATACAATAACAAATACATTGAATTGAATATATATATATATATATGTTTATTATCATCAAACAAAAATCATATACTAGCATATTTAACAATCTCCCCCTTTTGATGATAACAAACATATATTTAAGGTTTTGAATTTATTAAATGCATTTTGTCATTGATGAACCCTTTTTGCTCCTCTGTTTGAATACTTCCTCTTTAAAACAATGCTCCCCCTTCATATATGCATAAAAATAAATAAAAATATGCAATGAACCTATATGGGAATAAAATAACAAATGAACCTATATGGGAATATGCAAATAAAAAATAAAATATTTGACCTTTATTTGCCAATACCTTAACTTTTCACTTCCTCTTTTGTTATTAGAAAAAGAGTAACAGTGTTAGAAAAATAGAGATAAAGTGATAGACATTAATACAACACTAATACCTAATCGAGTATAAATATTAAATTTCAATAAAAGTCAAACAAAAATCATAAATACTCTTTTAGGCGCATATTCCACTTTAGAGTGATAGGGGTGAAGTCGACATATAAAACCATATAGTTGTGTCTATTTGTGGTATATTTATCAGGAATTTGAATACCTACTAACCGTGCATAATCGTTAGGACTTTTAAATGGGATTAGTAGTATTCCCAGTTTTTTATTAAAAAAATGAATCTCAAGCATCTTCTAACCACACATAACCGTGAGGACTTTTAAATGGGATTAGAATCAACTCGTCTATTTAATAATCGATTTTGATATGTGTTCCATACATGCATAACCGTGAGGACTTTTAAATGAGCATGAAAGCACGTAAACAAATATTCCAAGTAATTCACGCGTGCATAACCGCGAGGAATTAAAAATGAGAGTGAATACTTTAGATGTTTTTATTAAAAATAAATAAAATAAAAATGAATAATTTCATGTTTAAAATACAACATTTTGACATACAATATTAGATTTTGATGAGTGATGGTCGTTAGAAATACGATAGAAATAGAGATGGTCATGGAATTTTCACCAACAAAAGTCATAGATCTTGTTTAAATTTTTAAGAAATTTACTAAATATACTGTCTTAAGTCATAATATATGATTAATATCAACACTCACCATTTATATTTCAGTCACTATTTATGTTTTGATAATCAATTGGGAGTCAGATTAGTTAACATAGTCATTTAAGATCAAAATCAAAAATATAGAATCAAATTTCTAAAATGCCTAAACTGAGGCGTAGTCGACAATAGCTATTTTCTGGAAGGGATTTTCTAAAAATGTCTGCCAATTCAGAATCGGTTGAAATGAAATTTATGCAGATGTTTTCTTTGGAAATATGATCTCTAATAAAATGATGTCTAACATCTATATGTTTTGTCCGTGAGTGATGTACAGGATTATTTGTGAGATTAATTGTACTTTTGCTATCACACATTAGTGGTACACGTTTAAAATTTAGACCATAGTCTTGCAAAGTTTGTGCCATCCATAAAATTTGAGCAGAGCAACCACTTAGAGCAATATACTCTGCCTCAGTGGTGGATAATACAATACAATTCTGTTTTCTACTTGACCATAGAACTAACGAATGTCCTAACTTAAAACACGTTCCATTAGTACTTTTCTATCAACTAGACTTCCAGCATAATCTGCATCTGAATATCCTTTCAATTCAAAGTATCATTAGTTGGATACCAAAGATCAAAACAAGGGGTGTGCAACAGATATCTTATAATCCTTTTAACAGCTTTTAAATGAGATTCTTTTGGATTTGATTGAAATCATGCACATAAGCAGACAGAAAACATGATGTCAGGTCTAGAAGCAGTAAGACAAAGAAGTGATCCAATTATACCTCGATATTGCTTTGATCAACTGTCTTAACCTTTTCATCCTTGTCAAGTTTAATTGTTGTGCTCATGGGGTTTTTTGCAGGTTTAGCATCTTTCAATCCAAATTTGTTGACAAGTTCCCTAATATATTTCGTTTGAGAGACGAATGTACCTTTATCACTTTGTTTGATTTGAAATCCTTAAAAGAATTTTAACTCTCCAACCAAGCTCATTTCAAACTTCTCCTATATAACCTTTTTAATTTCTCATACAACAAGTTGTTAGTGGCACCATAAATAATGTCATCAACGTATATTTGAACAATCAAAAGATCATCGTTTTCGTGCAATAGAAATAATGTGGTTCCTACACAGCCCTTTTTGAACCCATTCTCAAGGAGATAAGTGTATAAGACATTCATACTAAGCTCTAGGGGCTTGTTTTAATCCATATAGTGCTTTCTTAAATTTATATACATGGTTAGGGTATTCATGACTTTCAAAGCCTTCTAGTTGTTCAACAAAAACATCTTCTTTCAAAATTTCGTTAAGAAAACCATTTTTAATACCCATTTGTATTAGTTTAAATCCTTTATAGCAAGCAAAAGCTAACAAAATCCTAATGGATTCTAGTCTTGCTACTGGTGCAAAAGTTTCATCAAAATTATTCCTTCAATATGATTATAACCTTTAGTAAATAACCTATCTTTATTCCTAATCACATTTCCATATTCATCAAGTTTATTTTTAAAAATCGATTTTGTTTCTACGGCTGGATAATCATTATGTCTAGATGTTAGAGTCCAAACATCATTTTGCTCAAATTGATTTAGCTCTTCTTGTATAGCCATAAACCAATTTTCATCATTAAGAGCTGTATCTATGTCTTTGAGTTCAATTTCTGAAATAAATCCACTGTATAGACACAAATCACACAAATTTCTAAAGGAGGAACGAGTTTGAATACCCGCGATAGGATTTCCTATTACCAATTCTGGAAGATGATCTGCTTTGAATTTTAATCTCCCTCGATCCAGATTTCTTTGGACTTCTTTCATGGTTGTGGTTTCTTTTGGTTTTTCATTTCATTTTTTTCGTTCTCCTCTTCAACATTGCTTTTGATTGTTTCCTTATTTTGATCATCAATACCTTCATCAAATTTCACATTGATTGACTCCAAGATTGTTCTCGTCCTTTTTGTTGTATACTCTATAGGCTTTGCTTTTGGATGAGTATCCCATGAACATGCCTTCGTCAGCTTTTGGCTCAAATTTTCCCAGTTGATCATCTGTATTAAAAATAAAACATGGATAGCCAAAAACATTGAAATATGCAATGTTTGGCTTTTTGTCGAACCATAGTTCATATGGTGTTCTCTTAAGAATCGGCCTAATCATGACTCTATTCATTATGTAATAGGATGTATTTACTGCCTCCGCCTAAAAAGACAAGGGTAGTTCATATTCGTTTATCATAAATCTAGCCAACTCTTGCAAGTTCGATTCTTTCTCTCGACTACTGCATTTTGTTGTGGAGTACGTGGAGGCAGAGAATTCATGTTTAAATCCATTTTCATCACAATAATTTTCAAATTCTCCACCATGATCACTTCTTAGTGAAATAATAGGAACTCCTTTTTCCTTTTGAACTGATTTTGTGAATTTGGTGAAGTAAGAAAAAGTTTTTTATTTTTTAGCTAAGAAGTATACCCACGTGTTTCTAGAGTAATCATCAACCAATGCGAAACAATATTCCTTACCACCTAGACTTGCAATATCGTTTGGTCCAAACAAATCCATATGAACTATTTTAAGGACTCTAGAAGTGCTTACATTGTTCTTGGTATGGAACGATGATTTTTTAAGTTTTCCATAGTACATGCTTTACATAAAATTTATGTTTTGAAATCATGTCATGGCAAACCTCTTACCAAATCTTTTCTTTTTAATTTGTTTAACAGATTCATGCTAGCATGTCCTAATCATCTATGCCATAAATTTACTTCTACATTCTTAGCTATCAAACATTTTGTAAGAGTGAGATCATCAAAAGATAGAGAGTATACATTACTTTTCCTCTTACTTGAAAATAAGGTTTTTTAATGATTGGTCAACAATTTTGCACAAATCAAAATCAAAAACAACATTCATTCCTTTATCACATAACTGGCTAATGGAGATCAAATTATGTATAGATTTTCAACATATAATACATCGTTTAAGGTAATACATTCATAGTAATTAGTCCATTGATCCATAGGTTTTTCTATTTCTTGATTATCTATCATAATTGTTGGTGTCCTATATCCCGTTTCAACAATATTCCAAGCATCTATGGATTTCGGAAAAAATTTCATTATATTTTTCCAATATGCGTGTTCACCATTGATCATTGACGGCCTAACTATGGACTGATCCTCAGCAAAAGAAATATTAAAAGAACCCATTTTCAAAAAAAATTCAAACTTTTAAAACAAAAAATAGTTTTTGTTCCTAGCTCTGATACCATTTGTAGGATTGATTACACCCTAGAGGGGGTGGATAAGGTGATACTAATAATAAAAATTAATGCGAAAATAAATGCAGCACAGATAATATCAGAATAATATAAAGTAGAAATAGAACAACACAGATTTACCCAGCTTGCAAAACCCTACCTACATGCTGCCCCTAGGGTTTCTACTAGAAATTAAGTAGTCAGACGCTTGCACACGTAAACTCATGACAACCGCTATCGACTAACCTAACTCTACGCTCAAAACCCTGCCGCAACTCAGCCGTTGAGTGGTGAATTCTCGAACTACACCACCGTAGTTCGTAACCCAGTCACATGACTAGAATTTTACAAAAGTCTTTAAATAAAATTACAGATAAAACAAAACAAAAGCAAAACCATAATTATACTTAAGCCCAAATTAAACTAGACCGGCCCACAATAGTTATATACAAAAAAGGATGACTTCCCTTTATTATTATTTTATAGACAAATGACGATCATGTTCTTTCCTTCATTTGTTTCTCTTTCAAAAATTAAGGCTTTATGAATTGAAGCCACCGTTCTATAATCAATCGATTGAATTGAGGGATTTGCGTTGTGTTGCTTTATCAATCGACTTCTGGCTTCATTCGTCTTTGGCCGCTCCAATCATCGAGATTGAATGATTATAAAACCGGCATGTAGTTTTCCTTTTTCGAATTCTAATTATTCTCGAGTTGTTTTGAGTTTTATGATTTATCGCATTAGGTAATTGCTTGAACTCGAATGAATTAATTTGCCGATGACGATTAGGTTTTTATAGGGTTCGAATCCCTTAGTTTACATTCATAAAATATAAGTTTGAATTCTTCACATGAATTTGCTCCACCATACGTTATAAGTTTATTTCGGCCTTGACTTGTTCATTGTACTTGCAAAATATTATTGCTATTACCTCGGTCACCACGGCTTTGATTCTTTGGCATTTTGAATTTTCTGAGATGTTTGACTACCCCTTGACTTATTCGATTCGTGTTACTTCTGCAAGTTGAATTCTTTTCTGCTATGGTTCGCTCATTTTGAAATTCACTACAATGTTACTGTGACTAGCAACTGTGATTACTTAACCATATAAGCATGTATATACACACATATATGTATGTATATATGTGTATGATTTTTATGCCTATCCCCTTCGTTTCACGTGAGCTTGTTGCTGTGTTGTTTTGTGTTGATGTTATTCAAGTGGTTCTTCACTGTTGAGGCTACATTTATATATAATATGTTTGTATGCTTTTGCTTTCACTTGAATTTTCATATTGCTTTGAGTCGAAGTCTAGTTGCTTGCCTCTAAACTGTTGTGTTACTGCCTTGACTTGTGCCTGCACCTATGCATGTCTGGTGATTGCTCTGACCATGTTTTTTAACAGTTTCTTTTATTGAAGTTTGGTTCTGGCCATTGCACTTGTATTCCAACTGGTCTATGTCACTGCACCGTGTATTGGTTGAAGCTTCACTTGTCATTGCATATATATGTATACATGTCTGAATGCATGCATATCCTTTGTCCTCTTTGAATACTTACATTTGAACTTGTGTGTTCTTCATTTTAATTGCAGTCTTGTTGAAAGGCAGCTATTATGTTGCTTTTGAACTTTTATCTTGTTGTCATTTGAAATGATCTGCCTTGAGTTAGAATGGTCTGGTTCATATTAGTTCATGTGTTGCTGCAGTTTGGTCTGCGTTTACCTCAGTTTTGTATTGTTTGAGCCATACTTTTTTTGCTCTCATGTGTATATTTGAGGTATTGTATGTTGTATTGCTTGCACCTGAGCCGAATCCAGCTTATGGCTCGGGTTTGACCTTGTGCTCACTTGTCCCTGTAGTTTTATCAAGTGTATATCGGTATACACGGCTTTGTGGCATGCATTGTGATACACTGTGCATGTCACAAGTTGTTTGTGTATGAATGGATTCAAATGAAAACGATGACGACCAACCCAAGTAACTGATGCAAATAGCATTTTTCAAAATAAACATTTTATTTTATACTACACAAATATTTCTTTTTCAATTTTATTGCGTCGGTGTTTATTTTGCAGGTAATTCAGATGCTGGACTCAATCTGGAATAAAGTTGAAGATAAAATACGGGAGAATGAGTGATATGTAGTGAGGTTAACATTGTAGAGTGAAATTTGTGATGTAATCGAAATTGTATTGTAATTGAAAATTGTGTATATAGTGAGAGCTCAAATTTGTACTATTCAAAATTGTAAAAATATTTGTTTGAATAAAATATTTGTTTGAATTTAAATTCTGTGTTATTTATTTTGTTCAGCAAATATTTATTTAATTATGTGAAAAATAAAATAGTACAATAACAAATACATTTAATTAAATATATATATGTTTATTATCATCAAACAAAAATCATATACTAGCATATTCAACAAATTCTATGTTATTAATCTATAATTTAATATTTGACTTGAAAGAAATTTACATTTTTTACATAAGTTAGAAAACATTATTCACCCCCTATAGTGTTTAATTAGCCATAAAATACATAATTCTACAAACCACTAAATGTTGTCCATGTAAATATGATCGAATGATAGGAAAACACACTTTTATTGAATTGAGAAAGCTCTGTATATATAGAGCATACGTACAAAATAGAAACCTAGAAACATAAGGAAAACAACTATCAGATCCTAAAGATTTGGCAAACAAAACAAACTCAAGACTTATTCAAATGTAATCCATAAACATAAAATATCTAACAATTGCCCCCTTAAACTGATAGTCATCAAGACATCAGTTTAGCTAAGAAACTCCAACAAGTCAGCCTACATTTAGCTTCAACAACTTCCTTCATAGAACATATGCCTAGTAACCCTCTCAACCTCATAAATGTAGCAATCTTCGAAGGCTTTGTTAGGATATCAGCAATCTGATCCTCACTTGTGCAATTCACCAATTCAATAAGCCATCTTTCATCAAATCACGAAGGAAGTGGTATCTCACATCAATATGCTTGCTCCTACCATGCAACACCGGGTTCTTTGACAACTTAATTGTTGAGATGTTGTCAAAATAAACTACAGTAGCTACTACCTAAGGAAATTTTAATTCACCAAGCATTCTCCTTAACCATACTGCTTGACATGCACATGAAGCTCCTGCAATAAACTCTGCTTCGGTTGTCGACAAAGAGACAACTTGTTGTTTCTTTGATGACCAAGAAACAGCCCCACTTCCCATCATAAACACATAACCAGAAGTACTCCTTCTATCATTTATATCCTCGGCATAATCAGAATCAGTAAACCCAACAAGTTCTGATTTTACTCCTTTCTTGTAAAAGATACCAAAATAAACTGTACCATTTAAGTAGCGTAATACCTTCTTTGCCGCAAGAATGTGTTGTTCAGTTGGATACTCCATAAATCTGCTAATAAGGCTTACCGCAAACATTATATCAGGCCTTGTAGCTGTGAGGTACATCAAGCTACCAACAATCTGTTTGAAGTATGTGCTATCATCTTTCTTGCTTACGGGATTGTTTGCAATCTTCAATCCTTCTTCAGGATTTCTAGATAGCTTCGGACCAGGTTCTTCTAGGATTGCACTAGAGTTGCAATCCTACATCTCAAACTTCTCTAATATCTCCAGTGCATACTTCTTCTACGTAATGAAGATTCCAATAGCTGACTGTACTATCTCAATGCCAAGGAAGTAGTGCATCAGTCCTAGATCCGTCATATCAAACTCCTCTTTCATGGACTTCTTAAATTCTTGAAACATCAATTCGTCATTTCCGGTGTAGATTAAATCATCAACATACAAGCAAACAATTAAGTACTTCCCAGCAGCTCCACTTTTGATGTACAGAGTATGTTCACAAGGATATTTTTTGAAGCCAGCACCAATAAAGTAAGAATCTATACAGCTATACCAAGCTCTAGGTGCTTGTTTGAGTCCATAAAGAGCCTTTTTCAGCTTGTTGACCTTTTCCTCATTGCCTCTTTGTACATAACCAGTAGGTTGATCAACATAGACCTCCTCTTGCAACTCTTCATGTAAAAACGTAGATTTAAAATCTAATTGATAAATGGGCCATTCATTTTGTGCCGTTACAGAGATCACCAACCTGATTGTGTCAAGTCTCACAACTGGAGCAAAGACTTCTCTATAATCAACACCGTACTCTTGCTTGTATCCTTTCGCTACTAACCGAGCTTTGTGTTTCTCCACTTTCCCTTTTTCATTCAACTTTGTTTTGAAAACCCATTTCACTCAAATTATTTTCTTCCCCTTTGGAAGATCAGTAAGCTCCCATGTATCATTTTTCTCTACTGCTCTCATCTCTACATCCATAGCAATTTTCCATTTTCTTTCTTTGACTGCATCCTCAAAAGTTAAAGGATCACAGTCTGCGAAAAGAATCAAATGAGCAAGTTGGTTTTCAGAAGAAAACTCATCTCCACTTACATAATCGGTCATCCATGCAGGTCTCCTCCTATTTGTTCTTTGAGAGTATGAGCTACTAGGTATTGCTTGAGCTTCCTCTACTTGTTCCTCATTTGACACGTCTTCAGTAGGAGAGTTTTCAACTTCTTCTTATTCTTCATCAAAACTTACAGAAATCTTCTTTGGTTGATTGTCCTTCTCTACCCAATTCCGTGTGCTCTCCTCATCAAATACAACACCTCGACTGATTACTATCTTTTTGGTGATGGGATTATACAAATTATAGGCTTTGGATTGCTCACCCACTCCAAGAAATATGCATTTTTCACCCTTGTCATCAAATTTCTTTCTCTTTTGATCTGGAATGTGAGAATATGCAATACAACCAAATATTTTGAAATGATTAACATCAGGTTTACCTCCATTCCAGGCATCTTGTGGAGTGATATTCTGAATAGCAAATGTAGGGCTTCTGTTCAATATATGGATGCTCCAATTTACTGCTTCCGGCCAAAATGATTTTTTAACTCCTCTGCTTGCAAGCATGCTTCGTACCATATTTACAATAGTAAGATTCTTCCTTTCACACACACCATTTTGTTGTGGTGTGTAAGCTGCCGTAAGCTGCCGTAAGCTGCTTCCATATTCCATGCAAGGTACAAAAGCTCTCAAACTCCTGTGGGTTATATTCACCACCATGATCTGTCCTCAAGATCTTAATAGGTTTGCCAACCTCCTTCTCAACTAGAACTTTGAAGGTTCTAAATGTAGAAAGAGCCTCTGACTTATGCGACAAAAAATAAACCCATGTTTTTCGGCTATAATCATCAACAAAAGAAATAAAGTACTTCTTTTTACCATTTGATTCGGGAGAGATGGGTCCGCATATGTCAGAATGAACAAGCTCAAGTGGTGCGCTAGCTCTCCATGCTTTTCTTTTTGGAAAAGGTTCACGATGTTGCTTGCCAACACAACAATCTTCACATACTTTGTTTGAGGGAGGGCTGATTAGAAGAAGGACAGTAACCATTTTCTTTTGATATAGTGTATGCAGTCCATTAAAATGCAAATGACCAAAATGCCACAGCCACGTTGGATCTTTTATCTCGGTTAGATGACATGAATTAGCACTCTTGATTTGCAGCGGAAATAATCTATTTGGTGTCATCTTCACATAAGCTATCAAGCCTCTTTGAGGGTCATAAACTTCTCAAGCACCCTCTCTGATTGTAGATACATAACCCTTCTCTTGTAGCTGACCAATACTTAACAAGTTACTCTTTAAATCAGGAACATAAAACACATTGGAAATTGTTTCAATGTGATCAACTTTGGTTCTAATTTGAATATCACCTTTCCCCATGACCTTCATAGTAGAATTATCACCAAACTTCACAGTAGTGTGAAAAGTTTCATCCGAAACTGAGAAAGATGATTTACTACCACACATGTGATTGCTACACCCAGAGTCTAAATACCATGTGTTCACCTCAGACTCCTCCTTCTCATGAATTGCCATCAACAATGCCTCTTCATCCTTTTCCTTTTTCTCTACAAAGTTGGACTGCTCCCAATTCCTTTGCTTGCCTGTGTGAAGCTTTGCATAACATTCCGAACTATAGTGACCGAAACAATGACATCTGAAACATTCAACCTTGGACTTATCAAATTGTCCCTTGCCTCTACCTTGAGAATTAGAGGACTGATCATCATAGGATTGATGATCCTTATTACCCTTGCTGCTACTGCCATCCCGAGAGCCTCTTCCTCTACCTCTCCAAGTCCCGTGTCCTCTGACTCTTGATGAAGAACCACCTTTTGATCTACTTTCAAAGCTGTTTGCTCCTCCCCGTTATGTCGGTTGAGTTTTTGCTCATGGACGAGCAAGGAACTCTGTTGCTCATCTACAGAAAACAAATCAATATCTTTAGATTCTTTAATGGAGCAAACTATATAGTTGAACTTGTCCGTTAATGAACGAAGTATTTTCTCCACCACAGTAACATCTTGCATCTTTTCACCATGAGTTCGCATCTTATTTGTCACAGACATAACTCGTGAGAAATAATCTGAAACAGACTCACCCGTTTTCATCTCAAGTGTCTCAAACTCTCGGCGTAGTGCTTGGAAATGAGAACGTTTCACTCGTGCATTGCCTTCATACTTCTTTTTCATTAATTACCATATCTGCTTCCCTGTGTCCTTTTGGAGAATGGTCTCCAAAATTGTGTGATCTATTGCCTGAAAGAGGTAATTCTTTACCTTGAGATCTTTCAGCTTCAACTCATCCGAAGTCTTCCTCTGTGCGGCTATCATCCCTTCTGTCGTGGTAGGTTCAGTAAAGCCTGTCTCAGTGAGACTCCAATACTCCTTCGATCTTAGAAAGTTTTCCATCAACATTTTCCAATGTTCATAGTGACCATCGAAGCGAGGTATTGAAGGTTACACGTAATTGTTGTCTGTTGCCATATCCCTTGCTGCTGCAAGATACAAAAGCTGCTACTTTTTTACCTTAGACCCAACCTGGCTCTGATACCAGATGTAAATATGATCGAATGATTGGTAAACACACTTTTATTGAATTGAGAAAGCTCTGTATATATAGAGTGTACGTACATAATAGAAACCTAAAAAAAATAAGGAAAACAACTATCGGATCCTAAAGATTTGGTAAACAAAACAAACTCAAGACTTATTCAAATGTAATCCATAAACATAAAATATCTAACAGTCCATAGTTGCAATTCAGTTTTGGCTTTCTCATTGAAGATTCTAACATCATGCTCTTTCTATATCATGTATAGGAATTTCTTAAGGATTAGTAGAAGGAGAAAACTGTCATTATTTTTCCATCGCGTAACCTTGTAGATAGGTCTCAGTCAATCAAATTGTCCTAATGGACATTAATCCTACCTACTTTTATCATAAGTATATACCATAGAGAGAAAATGATAATACAATCTAATAAGAGATGGAGATAGTCTACAACTTTGTCATTATAGAATACACAAGTGACATCAGCAACCATTCCTTTACCAATAATGTTAGCCTTAGTGTGTAAGCTGTTTTCCACAATCTTCCAAAGAAAGAGGTTATCAGATTGTCCATAATGGAGGTTCCAGATTCTCTTATTCTAGGAAATCTTTTTCATGTCAGATTGTCTTGAAATGCATTTGTATACTAAGGCGGTTGAGTGATCACAATGCTTAGAAGACCATACCGGTTTGTCAATATCTAAAGAGGGATGAGAGCTGTGTTGAATTTCATTCCACGAAGCTCGAATGTCCTGGTTGCTTACGTAAGGAAGGGATGTGACACCATTATAAATGAAGTCTTTGGCATAGGCATCAGAAGATATGCCAGCTAGTTGTCTTTGCTGGTATATGAGGACATTTTTTATAAAAACCCCATGCAAGGCTTATGGTTCATCCCAGAACTTTGTCTCGCCAGTTTCAGAAGCTATAACTCGGACGTAAGGAAGAAAAGAGGATCTCAAGTTGAGGATTGCAAGCTATACCCAACTACAGTTCCTAGGAACTTCCATGGTCCAAAACCTTTTGCTGCATATGTTGTGTTTGAGAGTCCAATTGACCTAAAGATTATCATGGTTGTTGAGGAAACTATAAAAGTGCTCACTAAAGAAAGCCTTATTCCAGTTGCTCGTATTCTTTATTCCTAAACCACCAAACTTCCTAGGCTTTTCAAGTTTACAAAAGGCAGTAGGGATGAGTTTAGTGGAATGCATATTCCCAGACCGAAGAAAGTGGTTAATAGCTCTTCTTATCATGTTAAATAGCTTCTTGGGGAGGATAAACGTTCTAGACCAATATGTCGACACAACAAATACAATGGAGTTTATTACGATTCGCCTACTAGCTTGAGACAGAAGCTTATTGCACCAAATGTTCATGGAGTTGGTGATTTTACCATACAAGCTAAGCATTAAGTTGCAGAGATTCTTGCAGAGACAAGAGGAATGCCTAGGTAAGTGGAATTATCAGCAAAAGTTTGAAGGGAGGTGAAGGATCTGATAGTAAAAGAAACATCCTTAGAGACATCAACAAGAAGAACGCTAGATTTAAGAGTGTTAAGTCTTAACTTGTTTAACTCATAAAACTCCAGCAAGGTATCTGTTTGCGCCAAAATTGACCACAAACACCCGATAGTCGTTGAAAGCACCCGTTCACAATCACAGACCACAGATAACAAATATGTAGAGAAATAAGTATTGAAAATCACTCAACAAATTCACAATAAAGCAGTAGATGACACAGGATTTATAGTGGTTCGGTGATCTTGCCTACGTCCACTCTGAAGTTGATGACTTTATTGATTCACTTGATGATCTCAGTCAATTACAGCAGATTACGGTTGATAATAGCTCTGAAGTTTGATTACAGTAGCGAAAATGAAGAGTAGAATTGAATCCGGCAGAGTCTGGACGTCAAATGGCCAAAGATCCCCTTTCTGTAGGCTTCAGGGTGCTATTTATAGGCGTAGGAGACTCAGATCTCACTCAAACTTCGGGAGACTTTTTCTGGCACGTGGGTGGGCCCACGCGACCGACCCCACCAAGTTTCGAATCGATCTGAGATCGATACGAAGTGATTTCGTATCCATCAAAAAATGATCCAATCGAGCTGAAACTTAGCAGGAACAATCTTTACCTTGTATGGAAGCTTTTGTGAGAATTTCGTTGCATTTGGATCGGCGGTTTGGGAGATATGATCGATACGAGTTGGCATGTTTCGGTTGGCTGTTTATTTCGAATCCATCAATTCAAATCGATTCCTTCGAATTGATCACCTCACGCGGTCTTGAGATGATGTGGCATACATACTTCGTCTCAATCCGGTCTTTACTCCGAGTTGACCGTATCGACTCCATAAAATTCGCCTTGTTCGTTTCGAGGGATGACACGTCACCCAAGGTTAGTTGACCTAATGGATACGAACAAGTCTCTGCTCATGGATTCGAACATGGTCTTGGGATGAAGACGAAGCAATGAACCTCTGATGGATGCAAAGTTGATGTCAGGCGATCGTTACGAAGTAAACTATACACTGATGGATTCGAATAAGACATTCTAGCCGAAGTTCGATCGATACGAAGACCTGGCCACTCCGATCAATACGAAGCCGATGGATACGAATCGAGGTGTGGTGATGGATATGCCTATCGATACGAAGTGCAGCCTACTGATGGATACGAAAGGTGCTTTAGGATGGATACGAACATGCTGAGGCGATGCCCATCTGATCGATTCGAACTCGATCGATTCAAAGCATAAGGAACCAGATGGATTCGAACGAAGCAAACATTGATGGATATGAATCCCATTGATTCGAAATGGGCATCTCCTCAACAATTAAATGGATACGAACTGTGTGTTTTAGCTAACTTGCATCGATCATATCTTGTTCATACGAACTCCGATTAACATGAAATTTGACATGCGGGCTTCTATGATCTTGCTTGTCATGTCCTATCAGTTGTAGCCTGATCACAGCTTGGAAAAAATTCATCGATATCCATGGTGAAACAATGCATAACCAATCTTCGAGACGGACTTTCTTCCGTTTTAGATTGATCTTTTGGTGTCACGGTTTTGCCAAAAAGCAGGATAACAGAATCAATGATGCACTTGATGAATTGAAGAGTAGGATTGGTGAAAAGGATCACATCAATCAGCAAACATAAGAGAGGTGATCATTGGGTCCTTGTAATTAGGATGCAATACGTAGAGCTTGCTGGCAATACACTGGTTGATCATGCAAGTGAGGACTTCCATAACATGGATGAATAAATAGGAAGATAAGGGATCTCCCTGCCTATTCATTGCTTGCTTTTAAAATACCCCATAGATTTTCAATTGTAGCAAATAGAGAATGTGGAAGTTGAGAGGCAAGCATGAATCTAGGCTATAAATTGTTTGTGAAATTTCATTTTGGCAATAATTCAGACTATACTAGACCACTGCACTGTGTCAAATGTTTCCTGATGTCAAGCTTTAGCATTGCTCTTAAGGAGATATTGGATTTGTTAGACTCCTTTAAAATCTCATTTGATATGAGTGCATTATCAAGGATGGATCTTTCAAGGATAGAAGATGATTGGTTGGAAGAAATTAGGTCAGTTTACACCAATTTGAGCCTAGAAGCGATTATCTTAGCTATAGAATTGTATATATGTTGCAGCAAGCTATTAGTCTGAAGATGGTTACATCATTTGTAGCATCAAATTTAGGCACAAGAGCTAAATTAGTAGCATTAATCTCATTAAGCAACTTGCAATGGTTGGGAAAATTCCTCACAGTTTTGTAGAGATTAGTAGCAATGATAACATACGTAGAAACATAAAAAACAACATTAAAACCATCTGGACCACCATAAGAGTTTTCGTTCATATTAAATATGCTCTTTATGATTTCATCATCAATAATAACAGCAGAGATATGGGAAATCCGACAAGCAGATAAAGCAGGCAAGTTTATGTTAGTTAGAATATCAAAATCAAGGGAAAATTCTCAGAGTTACCCAGCAGATCTGATAGGAAGGCGGTATCAACTTGATTTGGAGTGTTGGTAAGATTTCAATGAAGATCATGAATGTTGTGCATGTGTGCTTTGACTTGCTTGGTCTTAAAAGCATCATGCAAGTACTTAGTGTTTCTATCACCAAGATCATCCCATATTTGTCTTAATTTCTGCTTCATCATGTATGCCTTTATAGAGAGAGCATTATTGTATTAAGTGATTAAATCATGTTCAAGTCTTGAAGCAATAGTATCAACTGGGTTGAGGATGAGGGAGGTCTGAACTTGCTTCAGTTTCATCTTGATTTGAGTTGACAGCAAGGTCCCTTGGCTAAACTTCTCTCCATCCCGTACTTTAAGAGAATTTTTAGCTGCCTTGAGTTTTTTCTTGAGAGGATACATAGGATTACCAAAAATTGTTAGACCAAACATTCACAACAGCAGAAAGGAAGCTACTGTCCAAAGCCCAAGCATTCAAAATTTAAAAGGAGATTTATCTTTCATGATGTCAACGCCAAAGGAAATAATTTGTAAAGAATGATTAGAAAGTAGAGGAGGGGTAGGTGAGGTAGTAGATGGCCATTTGGATAGGATTGTAGATGGCGTTGCCAATCTTGCTCATGGTTTTGATTCCAATTTGACTTATATTGTTCCATGAGGAGCGGAAACCAATATATGGTACTTGGAGGAGGCCAGAATAATAAGTTGATTCATTAAGGGGGGCTATGTCACTAATTGAGACAGGGTTGTCACCAGTCCTATCCTCAATGCCAAGCAAGTAGTTGAAATCGCCAAGAACAAGCCATGGATGGCAATATTGGGAGAAGTGAGGAAGGTAATCATGAAGGAGTTGACGAGTGTTATAGCTATTGTTAGCATAAATGAAGGTAATATATATGGAAGTAGAGGTTGGCGGGTAGTTAATGTGATATGGTATGAAGTGTTTGTTAGATAAGATGGGGGTGAGAGTGAAAGTTGAGGGGTTGTGGATGATCATAATGCGACCATAAGGGCTTCATATAAGTTATGAGTGAGAGACCAGAGTGGGTTGATGAAGTTGGCAGCTCTAATAGTGAGGTTGAGATTAAGTTTTGTTTCAAGAGTGGCAAGAAGATGGAGTTTGTGAGTTTGGATTAAATTCTTTAAAAGATTTAATTTGGTGCAATTATGTGTACCTCTAATGCTCCAAATTCCAATGTTATGTAACATAAATAAATATTGGGAAGTTGTTCAAGATAGTTTGCTACTTCTCCTAGCTAGTTGTAAGAGATTTGGAAACCTTGTTTTCAGGATAGGTGGGTGTATCGGGCAGAATGTTTGCCTCATTCATGTCAGCCAAGATTTGCTTCTTGAGTTTCTTAGAGTTAAACTCTAGAGTTTGTTAGAGAGAAGGATGTGGAAGTAGATAAGTTGTTATTTGAAGAGGCATGTGGAGTAGAAAAGTGTGCCCAACTGGGAGGAGTAGGAATGAGGTCATAAGAGGAAGGAGGAGAGAGAGATTTCACATTGAGAACAATGTCCTCAAAGAGCTTGGGTTGGGTAGTGGAGTTGATGAAGTGGTAAGAGGAGGAATGGCATTGATGCATATAGTCGGGAGTTCATGATGTGGTAGGAGTTTATTGAATTGGAAGGAGATTCCATAAGATTAGGAACGTGATTTGCATGCATGGCTAGATTAGAGCTTGCTGGAGGGATAGTAGGGACAGTGGAAGTTTGAGAAGAGGTATATATCTCATGGGGAACATTGGTTAAATAGGTGACACGAGTTGTTGAATCATGTCGAGTAGCATTGGTGCATGTTTGGGAAAGAGCATAATCATGCAGTCTGGAACTAGTAGCATTAACTCCAGTTTCATGTGCATTTGCATTAGTAGGTAGCTTTTGCATTAGTACATTAATTGTATCAGGATTTCCATGCACATGCATAGCAGTGTGCATGTCTATAGAATGTTCTTCATGCTCAAGAGTGTCCTTATGAATACATATATCTATATCATCATCAATGCATCCAGCTAGTGAATGAAACTTGTTAGAAGCTAGATTTGTCTCAACCGCAAACATTCAAGTACTTTGAATAGCATCATTTAACACGGTCGGAATAATTTATGGAGCAATCTTATTTGCCATGGATACATTCCCATTAGGAACTACATCATCGGGAAAATAGCAGTTAGAATTTGTATCAACATTCAAGGGCCTAGGAACATCAACACAGTCCATCTTAACATGATTTTGGAATACTTTAGGCTTCACTTTGTACTTATTGATTCTAGAAACTCTCTGCCAATTATTATTTTTGAGTATTCTAGCTTTACCTCTTTCCACCTTTTTGTTAGCCTGCTCACTTATGTTTTGTTCTACTTGTTTCTTATCAGACTTGCCCTCTGTACTTTTAGCAGCAGCTCGCAAACAGTTTATAGTTCTAAGGCCAAATACATTAATATTTGAGGAGTCCATAAATAATCGACCTTAATATGCTACTCACCACCATCTATTAGCTTAACTGGAAAGGATTCAACAATTTCTTGGTTAGGATTTATATCAATCATGCATTTAACATATTTAATTCTTTCAAGGGACTTTGTAGACTCATCCATGCATAAAAGTTTGCCAATTCTACTAGCTAGCCAATTGATACCAAAGTGTGACCAAGCATATATTAGTATATTTGACAGCTTAACCCAAACCAGAACAGATTTAATGATGCCTAAACATTACCAATGTCAACAAGAAAACATGTCAATACCTTAAAGTGTAGTTTGAAATATAAGCGATAACTTTGAAAACCACCTTTCGAATAGGTGAAGCAAGCTTTCACTCTTC
Organism: Allium cepa; assembly: GCA_030765085.1. NCBI lineage: Eukaryota > Viridiplantae > Streptophyta > Magnoliopsida > Asparagales > Amaryllidaceae > Allium > Allium cepa. Next base: position 557,331,163 of record CM060941.1, on the reverse strand, counting down.
AAGTAGGCAAAGTTAGTTGAAAATGCCTTAATAATACCTTTCGGCATAGTCGAATACCCTATCGAAACCACCTTATGAAGTAACTAGGGTAAAAGAGGGTTAGGACTTAACAATCAAAGGAAATTAGTTGAATTGAATAGGTTTCGACTTCGTCGAAAGGGTGAGCTCTTATTATCCTGTGGTCTTGAGCTAATACTCAATGAATATACGTATGCTAAGGGTTTTCACTCGAAAGGTAACCTTTTGACTAGGTCAACATCAGATGATCATAATAGAACGCAATAGGAAACTAAGAATAGCTGCACAATCAAAATTATCATATCTTCTTTTATTTGAACTAATGATGTACAGATTGACTAAATTCCCAATTTGATTTTGAAATTAGTAAACAATAGAAAATACAAGTAAGAAGTGGATGAAAAATCGAATCCCCCAAACAGACCCCTAGGGTCTTATTTATAGGTGTGGGTCAGCACTTTTTGACCCCTTGCTTTCAATACGGTCGAAAGGTTTGTTTCCTTCTTTCGTGCACATCTCTTGAATCATAGCTTTCGACCTAGTCGAAAGGGTTATATGGAAGACCTTTTGCTGCCACTAAGACTGGGCTTCCTTCTATTTTGCTTTATTCCTTTCGACTTCGTCAAAAAGTATATTGCTTGATTGCTTCTGACTTCATCGAAAGGTACTACTTGATCACTTTCGACCTCATCAAAAGGTGAATAAATGTGCTCTTCACTCAGCTGCTAATATGTTATGTAAGCTATCATAGGCATTGGCCTTCGACACTATCGAAACATGTGCTTTGTGGGCTTTGCACGAGCTGAAACACTGTTGAGAGATTAGCTGTAGAAGACTCCATTTGAAAGCATTCTATCTGACTAGCGTGGAACCCTATCTCTTAATGTTTGAGGAAATTATGTAGAATTCCCGTAATCTTTTCCTTCATAGGTAAAGATGGTTCTAACCAATTCGAACGGCTGGTATATGCTTTCGAAATGGTCGCTTTAGCCAAATATTTTTCTAATGAAGGTAGATGAAGATGAAACCAATCGTTTCGAATGACTTGGCGTAAAGTTGAAAACTTGCAATCCGTTGCCTTCGAATGGTATGTTTCGACCTCTTCGAAGCTCTTTGTTTATCCAAAATGTTACTGAAGCATCCTTTTGTCCTCTTTGAAAAGTTTCGTTGATGCTATCATCTTCTTGTCGAAAAACTTATCTAATGTTTACAGTAACCACTCTAATGCATTCTTATCTTCACCAATGCTCTTGCTCTTTCTTCCATACTTTTGTTCTTGAGAATATTTTATGGCTAACATTTAGCCCTCCTAGTACGAAAGAAGCTTTTTCTCTTTAGGACAAAAGCTCCGAAAATATTCTTTCTTCGTTTCCTACAAAATAGAGAATAACTCCTATTAAGGTCATTATTAAGGTCATAACCTTGTTATGAGACCTTGATGGGTAACTTTATAATTGAACATACTATCTCGTAATTTTATTTGGCAGAGCATTCAAATAATTACATGACCAAATCTTTTTAATACTAATAATAGAAATATGAAACGATATCACCTGGTCTGCCGTAGTTAATTTAAGTAAATAAACCTTCAAATCCTCTATTCTTGGTTTATGTTTTCTTCAGCCTTTGGGGATTAATTCCTCACTTTTGGCGGTTTTTACCCTGCTTCCCTGTTATGATTTTATTTTCATCCCTGCACTATATTCATCAACAAATTACCAGATAATTAAAAAATGATGTTGTATGAAAATTAGAGGGCTCTTAATCCCTTTTACCATCACTTCTAACAAAAAAGAATAAAGTCTGCTTGATAAGAAACTCTTTTCTGGAATTCCTATTTAATATATGTGCGGAAATGTTAAATTTTCAAACAAACCTTAATACAAAATCTCAAAATTTATCCTAAAGATTATAAATCTGAAAATTCGATCGGAAATCCATAACTCATCATGAGAATTCAGTAAAGAAATCAAGAATTCGTAAAACCAGAAAACCATTACGAAAAGTGACCAAAAATCCAAGAATTCAGGAATGTAACCAGAAACTTGCTAGGATTTCATCTGTCAAATTAACTTCTTTAAGATTTATCCACTAACATTAAAAAGTCATAAATCCAATAAAAAGTCTATAGATCATCATGGAAATTCAATAAAGAAGTCAGGAAATCAAGAATTCATAAAAACAGGAGACCAATAAGAAATCATTTCGAAAATCTAAAGGGGAAATTAAGTATATGAAATCCACAAATCAACATAAAAGTCAATGAGGAAATTTTAGAATTCATGAAACCAGAAATTCAATAAGAAATTCATTATAAAAATTTAATAAGGAAATTATGAATATGAAATCCACAAACCATCATAAAATTTAATAAAGAAATTTTGAATTCACAAAAACAGAAATTCAATAAGAAATTTATTATAAAATTCAATAAGGAAACTATGAATATGAAATCCACTGTTAACCCGCCTTTTAACAAAGCAATGGATAGGCGGATCCAACATTATCGGCTGCTCGTTCGTCGAGGCTGGTGTACGATGGAGTTATTTGACTGGATGGATGGATGACGCAACGCGCTTGGAAAATGGAAATTGGATTGGATAAAGATGGATCGACTATAATTTGGTTCTAGGAAATTTGGTTTGGTCTGGAAAGTTAGAAATCGTTCGGCATGGTGGATCATTCGGCATGATGGATCGTTCGGCATAATGGGTCGTTCGGCATGGTGGATCGTTCGGCATGATGGATCGTTCGGCATGATGGGTCGTTCGGCATGGTGGATCGTTCGGCATGGTGGATCGTTCGGCATGGTGGATCGTTCGGCATGGTGGATCGTTCGGCATAATGGGTCGTTCGGCATGGTGGATCGTTCGGCATGATCGATCGTTCGGCACAATGGGTCGTTCGGCATGGTGGATCGTTCGACATAATGGGTCGCTCGGCATGATGGATCGTTCGACATGTTGGATCGTTTGGCATGATGGATCGTTCGACCTGGTGGATCATTCGGCATGATGGGTCATTTGGCACGATTGGTCGTTCGGCATGATGGATCGTTCGGCAAGAGCAACCCGTTCGACATACGAATGCCGTTCGGCATGAAATCCTCGTTCGGCATATGAGTGTCGTTCGGCACGGCTACCTCGTTCGGCATACGAGTGCGTTCGGCACGGCTACCTTGTTCGGCATACTCTGTTTCAACCAACCTCGCTCAGTATGCATAGATCAGCATCAAGTGGCTCGGCATAGATGGAATACGGCTCTGCCCAGGTGGCTCGGCAAATGTCGCTCGATCAGGGACGAAGGATATACGTGGCTTGGCAATGGCCTTGTTGGGCCCAAGCTATTCAGGAGGCCCAACAACTCAGGATTCGCCTATAAATGCAGCATATGGGGGTTCAGAAAAGGTGATCTTCTTCTCTCCGCTCTCTAACTTTCTATTTTCTAAGGCTAAAGGTTACTCTATTAGTATGTAACTGTAATTGATTCGACATCAATAAAAATGAAACTTCTGAAGTGGACGTAGGCCGGAGTTAGCCAAACCACTATAAAATTTGTGTTCTTTACTGCTTTCGTTTTAATTTCGATGGTTCTTCATATTATTATTCTCTACATATATTCTATCTATTACCTATGACCGTTAGTTGGTGATTTCATTTACATTTGGGTGTTGGTGACCAATTTTGGCTCTAACATTTTGGTGCTTTCACTAAGAACGCTAGCACTCAGGGATTTTGAAGCTTGGATTTTGAGTTGAAAAGCTTGAAAACTCGGATTTTAGGAAGCAATGGCTAGACCACCAACAAAGAAGCAAGCAGCGAAAATGAGCAATCAGGAAGGAAGTCAAGCGGCCTCTTCTGGATCTAGAGAGGAGCATGCATTCGTCTACATAACTCGGAACGAGATGCAGGTAATAATGAATTCTATGCAGGAGCAGATGATGAAACGGCAAGAGGAGATGATGCAGGCTCTTCTTAGGCAATCTGGAAAATCAAGAATTGCATGTTCTCAAGTTCTCGAAACTGGACTAGAGGGGCACGACCAGCAGGTGGATGGAGTAATTCAGCAGAGGGCAAACCCCAATCAACAGACGACTAACAATCCAAATGGACCTGAACTCGAGGGCACACCACCAGATAATGCTGAACCAGTTCATGGAGGGGTTCCAATTAACACCACGCAACAGGATGCTGGCAGGAATGTAAGAGCAAGAGATGAAGAGTATGTACCAGAATTCCCTCGGGGACTCGGAGGGCAACCCTTGACGGACAATGCTGGATTAGCTGAGATTATCAGGCAAATTATGCATGGATGTTTGACCAATAGAGATCTAGAAGGAGTAAACAGGAGTCCATTCACTCGTGAAATCAGGATAGCTCGGAATCAGCCAGATTTCAAGCTACCTAACGTGGAAATGTACAATGGCAAGGCCGATCCATCAGATAACTTGATGAGATATACCAGATACATGGAGGTGCTGGGGGCATCGGAAGAAGATATGGCTCGATGTTTCCCTTTATTCTTGACGGACATAGCTGCTATGTGGTTCAAGCAGCTGGAAGAAGGATCTATCAGGACATGAACAAAGTTGGTGGACAGGTTTCTGAAGCAGTTTCGAGTACATATCAAAAGGCCAAACAATGTAATGACGCTCACATCGGTAAAACAAAGGACAGAGGAACCACTCAGAGCTTTCTTAACTCGGCTCAATGCAGAGATCGCTTCGGTGGATCGATCGGATCCATCGATGGTCTTAATGGCAGCAGTATCAGGGATCAGAGAGAATTCAGATTTCAAGGTATCTTTAATACGGGACCCACCAATAGATCTTGGGAATTCTTTCACGAAGCTGAGAGATTCCTTCGGCAAGAAGATGCATGCTCAGATGTGAAGTTAAAGGAGGTGAACACGGCTGGGGATGGAGGGCCATCCAGCAGAGGATTGGAAAAAGATAAAGATAAAGGAAAAAGGAAGCTGGATGACGAATTAGGAAAGCCTAGGAAGCGGTGGAGAGAGCAAAAATTCTCCACCTACACAGGATTGAACGAGACGCTGGAACGGATTTATTTAAAGACTTGGAATTGCCTTCCCTACCCAAGGCCGGCTAAGAGAGAACCCTCCGAACGTGAGAGGGCATCAGGAAAACACTGCCTCTTTCACGATTTGGACGAGCATTATACCAACAGCTGTAGGCACTTAAAGGATATAATTGAGAAGCATGTAAGGAATGGACAGTTGCGACAATACGTCGAAGCTCGGAATGCAACGGTGGGGCAGGAGCAACCACCGCCTACCTCACACGGTGATGGTACAAGGCACAGGAATGATGGTCGATTGGTTATCAATTGACTGCGATATTATGAAATAAGTAGCAAACTACAGGCAAACGGCCAAGTCACTTACTCATGTACGGGGACGGAGATAGCCCCTAGGCATGCTCTGAGATGATGATAAACCGCGGCACTCTAGTTTGTGAAATCTGCTTTCTCTTTTTTGGCTTGGACATTTGCTTTTTCCTAGTTTGGTTTGAACTTCTGGTTTTGTTTGTTTGTTTCTTGGTTTGGACTTTTATTTGGATGATTGTTTTCTAGTTTGGATATTGGTTTGGATTTTTGATATGGATTTTTTGTTTTCAAATTTGATCTGGATTTTGGATTGGCTTTCGACTGGATTTTTTTATCTGGTTTTTGGTAAATGTTCGTTAGGTATGGATTATACCTGGCAAGGGGTAAGTCACTTTGTCCAAGCATAGCAAATTGACTTATTCAGGTCATCGAGTATGGACTATGCTCGGCAAGGGTCCGGAGAGACCAGGATTCGGCCTAGGACTTAGGCCCTATATTATCGATTACTATTTCAGGTCATCGAGTATGGACTATGCTCGGTAAGGTCCGGAGAGATTAGGATTCGACCTAGGACTTAGGTCCCATATTATCAGTTACTAATTCAGGTGATCATGTATGGGCAATGCACGACAAGGGTCCGAAGCGACCAGGATTCGGCTTATAACTTAATCCATGGCATTACTCAACGTCCAGTGACACTGGACCATGGTCGTCAGGTGTGGATTACGCCTGGCAAGAACTCGGAGGGGTTACGGATTTGAATATTGACCCGGAGAGGTCCAGGATTTGGTTATTGGTTATTGGACAAGGATGGATTAGGACTCAATTGCCGAGTTTGGATGGATATGGAATTGGCTAAGGCTTTGCTTACTGGATTTGGAATCGGACATCGACTTGGAGTAGTCAAGGACGATGCACTCGGATGATATGGCTATGGACTTCAGATATCGGATTTGAAACTATTCAAAACACACCTTCCAACAGCAAGGCATGTTTTGGGGGGCAAGTGTTAACCTTCCTTTTAACAAGGCTATGGAAAGGCGGATCCAACATTATCAACTGCTCGTTCATCAAGGCTGGTGTACGATGGAGTTATTTAACTAGATGGATAGATGACGCAACGCGCTTGGAAAATGGAAATTGGATTGGATAAAGATGGATCGACTATAATTTGGGTCTAGGAAATTTGGTTCGGTCTGGAAAGTTAGAAATCGTTCGGCATGGTGGATCGTCCGGCATGATGGATCGTTCGGCATAATGGGTCGTTCGACATGGTGGATCGTTCGGCATGATGGATCGTTTGGCATAATGGTTCATTCGGCATGGTGGATTGTTCGACATGATGGATTGTTCGGCATAATGGGTCGTTCAGCATGGTGGATCATTCGGCATAATGGGTCGTTCGGCATGATGGATCGTTCGGCATAACGGGTCGTTCGGCATGGTGGATCGTTCGGCATGACGGATCGTTCAGCATAGTGGGTCGTTCGGCATGGTGGATCGTTCGGCATAATGGGTCGTTCGGCATGGTGGATCGTTCGGCATAATGGGTCGTTCGGCATGGTGGATTGTTCGGCAAGACGGATCGTTCGGCATAATGGGTCGTTCGGCATGGTGGATCGTTCGGCATGGTGGATCGTTCGGCATAATGGGTCGTTCGGCATGATGGGTCGTTCGTCATGATGGGTCGTTCGGCATGATGGGTCATTCGGCATAATGGATCGTTCAGCATGATGGGTCATTCGGCATGATGGATCGTTCGCCATGAGTAACCCGCTCGGCATACGAATGCCATTCGGCATAAACTCCTTATTCGGCATATGAGTGCCGTTCGGCATGGCTACCTCGTTCGACATATGAGTGCATTCGGCACAGCTACCTTGTTCGGCATTCTCTGTTTCAACCAACCTCGTTCAGTATGCACGGATCGACATCAAGTGGCTCGGCATAGATGGAATACGGCTCTGCCCAGGTGGCTCGGCAAATGCCGCTCGGTCAGGGACGAAGGATATACGCGGCTCGGCAATGGCCTTGTTGGGCCCAAGCTATTCAGGAGGCCCAACAACTCAGGATTCACCTATAAATGCAACATATGGGGGTTCAGAAAAGGGGATCTTCTTCTCTCCGCTCTCTAACTTTCTATTTTCTAAGGCTAAAGGTTACTCTATTAGTATGTAACTGTAATTGATTCGAACATCAATAAAAAGGAAACTTCTGGAGTGGACGTAGGCCGGAGTTAGCCGAACCACTATAAAATCTGTGTTCTTTACTGCTTTCATTTTAATTTCGACTGTTCTTCATATTATTATTCTCTACATATATTCTATCCGTTACCTGTGACCGTTAGTTGGTGCTTTCATTTGCATTTGAGTGTTAGTGACCAATTTTGGCTCTAACATCCGCAAACCATCATAAAAGTTAATAAGGAAATTTTTAATTCACATAATCAGAAATTCATTATAAAAATTCAATAAGGAAGCTATGAATATGAAATCCACAAACCATCATAAAAGATAATAAGGAAATTTTGAATTCACAAAACCTAATATGAGATCTTTATGTAAAGCAGCAAGGAAACTAAAAGTTCATGAAATCCGGAATTCAAACCAAAATCTTGTCAGGATCTCATCTGACGAACAAACCATTTAAATTTTTCATTCAATATATGTACAAAGTCGAAGAACTATATAGTAATGGTAGAGTTAGTAGGTTTAAGAAAAAGATCCCTAAGCCAATCTGGCCTTAATTCTAAAGTTATTCTTAAAATACCATGCTAGAGATTTACTTAAAACTTGTGCCTTGGATAGTGATGAGGATTCTCGTCATTCAAAGGAAAGTATCCTATTTACATATGTGTAATTCTTAAAGTGCCTGTAAGTTAGTAGTATTATCTTTATAATGGAGCCAAGTAGTTCCGTAAAGCCATGCAATCATTTGGAATAGTAGTTCTGTATTACCAGTCTGCCATTCAGAGTAGTAGTTCCATAAGACCAGTCAATCGTTCAACAATAGTTTCGTTCGGTTGTTCAGCTTTGCAGCTATTCAACCATTCACCAGGTAGTTCTGTGCAGTTGACTGGCCATTCAGTAGTGCAAGCTCCGTTTGACTAGTTGTTCGTTTAGCAGTGCAAGTTCTGTACTATTGCTTGTCGATTCAGCAATGCAACGGTCCAAATTACTCATTAATATATATACACATATATATATAATGTGGACTCTTCTATCATAAAGGGTCACCTTATTTCTAAGGATTCAAGAGTGGTTTACTTAATATATTCTTCAAATGAAGTCACTTTTATCTTTGTAAAAATTCATTATCTATTTCATTCCTTTAGCCTTTGTATAGATCTTTTCTCTCCATCTCTTGTTATGGATTTCTTTATCCATTTTCTTGTCTCGTGTTTCCTTTTTGGATGAAAGTTTCTTAATTCTTTGATGTGAGAGTCACCTTTCAGGTATTGGATGTACTGAAATTTGCTAGCTCATATTTTGTCCTTTCTAATTATGGTGTTGGATTCCTTGTCTATTTCTGGTTATAGCGATGGACATCTTAATCCTTTTTCCTTTGTCTATACCATTTTTTTGGGTTTCATTTTTGTTTTAGATGGTAGATGGATTTATTTATTTAATCCTTTGTTCCTGTGGTTTTTGACTTTTGTTCTGAGTTGTAGACATCTTTGTCTTTCTTCATCTATTTGGTGCCACTTCCGGGCTTCCCTTGGTTCTAATGGATGTAGTGTATGTTAGGTTGACCTTCTTCTGAAAGGTTGAATATGGATGTTTGGCCTGATCCTCCCTCTAAGATGTGACCTGGACGTTAAAGGTTTTGACCCTCCCTCTAGGAGGTCCTACGGATTGGCCGTAAGCTTTTGTCCCTTCGTCTTAGAAGGTGTTATGGATTGGCCATAGGCTTTTGCCCCTCCGCTTTAGGAAGTAATATGGATTGGCCATAGGCTTTTTGGTGGGTGCAGGACCCCCTCCTTTCAGGAGGTACTACGGATTGGCTGTAGGCTAAAGTGGTGGGTGCAGTACCCCCTTCCTTTTAAGATGTGCTATGGATTGGCCATAGGCTAAAACTTATATGTAAAAATCATTTTTGGCCAATTAAAATGTTCATGAACATCCTTTTGAATATCAAAGAATTCTTGTAAATAAAACCTTCTAATACATTCAGCGATTGTTTTTCTGAAAAAGAGTTTGGTCATAAAAAAATCTTTTCGTAGTGCTGCCTTTTCGAAGGGTATTTAAAAACTCACACAATAGAGAAACGGATCTTAAATAAGGGACTGGGAGGTCATGATCCATGAACTAATAGTCTTTTAGTCGAGAATAAGTTTCTCTAATTTGAGTTTTTGTTGATGAACTTTTGATAGTTTTAAAACTCTCTCTGAAAAAAGTATGAGTAGGTTTCTCCTTGCCAATGGTTTTTGGAAAACTTCAAAATATTGGAATTTATTAGTTGGAAGTCCTTGATGTGCATTTACTAATGCTAAATAAAATTCTTTAAAGATCGGTGCAAGTTTATCTTTAAAATAAATAAATACTTAATCCCTCTTATTTATAGGGTAATTTGAGAAAATCCTTTTTGACTTTTTGAAATCAAGTTTCTTGAAAACATATTTAGGAAAATTCTTTCAAATAACTAATTGAGAACAACATCAATATATATAGTATATATGGTTACGCTTCCCCAAATTTTGCTCAGGAAAAAGGATGTCTTGTTCATGAGTCTGAAAATTCATGTTACATAAACTAATAGACTTTCATGAATAAGGGCATGCTTTTTTCTAAGAATCCCCTTTCTTAGGAGAGTTTTAGATATTTACCCTTCTTGAGTCTATAGTGAAGCGTTACTACAATCCAGGGTTACATGGAAGTAATTCTTTACACCGCATTGATTCAAACTTCGAGATGGGGATGAGTTGTCTCGCTCGTAGAATTTGAGTATCCTTTCTTAAGCAGCTAAAAGTTTATTGTACCTCAAGAGCATGTTGACTGCCATGGACTGATTTTGTTTTTACCTGTAATGACACTCGAACATTGTATTAATATATGACAAATTCAAAGTACAATTCAAATTAAAGAAGTTATAAGAAAAGAATATTTATCATAGACAGATGTTGTAAGGTTTCGTAGCCTGATCGGAGTCTGAAGATGAAGATGTAAAATTGATTCTCTATTAAGGCTTTTGTGACGACCCGGATTTTCGCATTCGAAAATCGACAACCGTACTTCACTTTTACTCGAATGCCGTGGTTTCAAACATACGAATCTGATTCGTCGGAGCTTATAACACATTAAGTATAACAGCACAGCGAAGGAAAATGAATATATCACTGATATACAATAGTATTCGATACAATACATTTACAAATGATATTAATATCCATCAGAGATATACAACAGCGGAAAGATGAATCACAAGTATGATCCTCCAAAGAATAGAAAGAAAGATAGAATCCAAAACTGCAACACCATAGCCAAAGCTCCAAAGACTCCAAAAGGCTAGAATCCATCAACATGCTTTCCAAACGCGAAGCGAGAAACCCCGATCATGTTGAACTTGTAGCAAATGCGATCCTGACATCGACTGCCAAACCAAAGACTTCAAAGGCTATCGAATCAACATCTACTATTTGATTATCTGAAAATCTAACTCTAGACTGTCCGTGTGGAAAATTGTGGGCACCCAGAGTTTAGATAGGGAACAATAAACTTCCGGTCAATCATAGGACTGGAATGAGCAAACAAAAATAGTTTATCTTTGAATAAAACAATCAACAGAAAATTTTAAGATCTAAATCTACAATGCTTTTGGAAAATGAAACTACCATAAGGCCTCCCGGCACATACAACGCAACCGCACACTTGGGGGAGATTTCTCCTTATGATAGTCAAACATGCTTACAGCGCAAAATTCTTTTGATATTATTATTAGCGCATAGTGTAGAAAACATTTGCAAGTATAATATTAATCTTAGCCAGCATACGTACCATTATAGTATGCCTACTATAGCTACCATACTAGATGGCAGGTTCTACAACTAAAACCGTACAAGACGCATATTGATGATTGGATTTCCAACAAATGGTCAGGCAAAAGAACTTCCTGGGTGACATAGGTACGCCTCTGGAGGGACGCCCCGAGAACCTAACCGGATCTCTACCAACACAAGGCCGGGTTACCTCTGTGACTAGGTAACTACTGACACGAGTATGCCACTCTCTGGTCGTAACCAACCTTTGTCCCAGGATTCACCAACAGCCATAAAGTAATAAATTTGCAGCAACCACATAGGTTAAATATCTAGGCTTCATACCATGATATCACCTCTACCCAGAAAGAAATGAACATACCCTCAGGGGGCGCTACCCCCATATAACCTTGCTGCATCTTTCCTGTTTCAACCATTCCGAGTTGTGAGGCTCGACGAAGTCTCGTCCACAAAGCTACGCTTTTCACAAAAGCCATGTTTCGATCAACAAATATCAGCAACACTCAGCAGCACTCAGCATGCCACATTACCAAATTGGGAATGTATCACTAGTAACCATCAACTACATAACCTCTGAGCTCGTACGTCTCATAGAAGGGTGTTAAGCTAAGAAAATAAATTCTCCACCATCAAACATAAATTTATTTGATAGAAACCAGCTTTACGTCTCAAAGTGTAATGTCAGACATACATCCATACAAGTCTGTTCCGGTTTCGAACAGAACCGAAGTCACTTCTAAAGAAACCCTTGCAAATCCGGATAATCCGTAATCACGTTCGGACTTTCCATCACAAAGGGTGATCAAATCTCTATACCGGGGATCAGCCGGTGCAGAGACATTCGACGAGTTAACCTTTCACTTTCGAAAATATCCGGTCTTCACCACCGATCTTCAAATGCTATCCATAATGTCATATCATTATTCGGAATGGGTTATATGACACAAAGTCCTCTCCAGGCCAAGCCGAATAATGAGCGCAATATTTTAAAACATATGGATATGGGATCTCAGTTAAGTCACAACTTTAAAACTTAAAACCTTTCTTCAAATGGTTTAAACAAATTACCATTTTAAATCTTTTTAAACAAAAAGATTCACTTCACAAAGTTCAACCATCTTTCACAAAGATTCATTCATAACTTTCAAAATAATTCTCATTTCAAAACTTAAAATCTTTTCAACACAAATTGGGAACCCTTTCTTTATATGAAAACTATTACTATTTGAAAAACAAATAGATTCTATTATGGAGAAATCCGATTTCATTAGCACAAGATAAAACCCTTCAAGTATAAGGCTTGGGTTAAATTCAAAGTTCTAAAAGAATATTTTTAAAACGGTTTAAAACCCATATAAACACATTTATATTGTTCAACCAAAATTCAAATCTTGAGTTCAAATTCAAATCAAACTATTCCAATTTCAAAACTTAATCAAGTTATTCAAAATAACTTTTATCTTCAAAACTCCTTTTCAAAAGCTTTTTATATTAATCCTAATTCGATTTCCAAAAATATTTTGGATTTAAAATTCAATCTTTAAAATCATTTCAAAAATCTGTGACTTAACCAATTTCCTCGTGCAATCCATATTTGTGTGTGTATGGTGTAGTCCGGGGGTTTTACACAATAGTGCAACATCATCAATCATCACAGATTCAAACACAACAATATCGATAAGCGGTATGATCCTATAGCGCATATCCTCATTCACAGATTCACAGATAAATGTATCACAGATAAATAAATAAATTATACACGGCTCAACTCACAGAACAGAATATTGCAGTCCAGAGATAACAATCAATTCAAGGTTTTTTATACAACGCAAACATTCATAAGCAATCCAAGCATTCAATAATCATTTATAAACATGATTAATTAATTGTTTAATCCTAAATTAATTCGATTTAATTTTAAATTAAATTAATTACTCCTAAATTAATCACTCAATCCTGATTCATTAATTACAAATCATTTAGTATTAATTAATAAATAAATTAATCCTTAATTATCCATCTTAATTAATTACCTTTAATTAATTAATAAGTCCTTAATTAATTACATTAATTAAATTAACCTTTAAGTTAATTACATAATTAATTAACCCTTAATTAATTATTATTTAATTAATTATCCTTAATTACTTACCTTAATTAATTATCATTCAATTGATTATCCTTAATTAATAACAATAAAATGTTTATCCCTGATCACTTTAATCAATAAATCACAAATTGAGAAATTATCCTTTAATCACTTGATAGTCAAATTTAAACCATTAATTAATTTCTTTTAATTAAGTAATCATTTTTAAGTAATTAATTTCCTTTTTAATTAATCACATTAACTAATTAATCACATTAATTAATTATCCTTTAAATAATTAAGTAAACCTTTAATTAATTATATCATGTAATTAAACTTTTAATTACTTTTATTAAGTAATAAATCATTTAAAACTTAAAAAAATCCATTTATCTTAATAATTAACATTACTTAATTAAAAATTAATTAAGTTTTCAAAAATAAAATAATCATTAACTTGATAAATTAAAGTTAACAAGACTTCCTTTAAATACTTTAAACATTATCAAGTAGCAATTTTAAAACTAGTTCCAATTTAAATTTAAAATTTTCTTTTATAAAAATTTTAAAATTTCACTTCTTCTTTTAATTTAAAATAACTTTAAACTTAACTTAGCAAAATTTAACTTAAACAAATTTTAAAACTTCATAACAAATTGTTAAAGAAACAATTATTACATATAAAGTAAATTTATAAAAAGAATTAAACTAGATTTAATTTTAAATTTCAAAAACATTGATTTTTAAATCTTTTAAAAACTGCTTATCACCTTACTTCGGGTTCAACCAGAAGACCCCTCGGGTCTAGCTCCGAGTAAACCATCTTTTCTACCCTTTTTTTTTAAAACTTAGTTAAATTTTAAGTTTAAAACCTGGACTCGAAACTCACTCGAACTACTTGAGTATAAACTCGAGTCACCTCCCTCAATCACTCCAGCCTTACCTTGAGTCAAATCCTGCCCAAAACCCAGACACACCAAAAACCACCGTGTACCCTTTACCTCCACGGCGACGCTACGACCATCGCCTACACTTTCCACACGTCTACGATCGCCTGCATCTTCGATCCAAACACCCCAATCTCAAGCACAAGCTCACAAACGAAATCAAGCTATTCACCAGAAACATCACCAGAAAACGTCAGAACCTCACGTCTCTAATCCCTGGACATCGCGCCACCACGTCCTTAGCTTCGACAGACAACCATGCTACCATTCCCAGAGTTTCGTGCCACTCGATGCACCATAGATGACGCCGTCCTCCAAATTCCGACCATAATCCAATTTAAGGTTTAAAACATAATCGATCAATCCCCAATGCCACTGTGACGCCCCACCTCTATACCCACTCTAGCCAAGAACACTACGGTGTAATACCGTCAACTAGAATGGAGAATAAGGCTGTTGAGGAGCGACCATCCGCGTAATTGCTTTGTGCGGACACTGACATGCCAGATAAAATATCAGAAAGTCCGACATACCGACACAACTCAAAACTACTACACAGTGGCTATAATATCTTCGGAAAAAAACATAGAAATAAACATAACACAAATCAATCACAGATATCCATATCACAAAGGCGTATGAATATAACGCATGAAAGTGTACATCAGAGTAGTGGTCAAACAAGATCCACAATATCACAAAAGAATAGCTACAAGTGCTAGACAAAAGAATATGGATACATCAATGAGTCTATATCTCAAATGTATACAACAAAAAACTACTAATCAAAGTAGTTAGCCAAAAGGCAGGGTGATAATCGCAGGTGTGAAGTCAAGCAGAAGCGCCTGTAACATCTCGGTCCGACCCGAGTATTATTTAATAAGAAAATAATAAACGGATCATTCTAGCTATAAACATCAGATAAAATGATATAGAATAAGAGATATGACATAACATATGATAACCATAAAGCCATACTATGATAAGTATGTAATTGAAAATCAACAAGAGATTAATCAATATCACAAGAATCTTCTCAAAGATAAAAAGGAATGTCGTACTCAATATCTTTATTCACAAAAAGTTAATGACACACAAATTCACCAATGCACAAATATTGATAACACATATCAATGTAAATCACTAAAATCGATGAAACACAAATTCTAGAAATCATCACTGGAAATACAGAAATCACAAAAAGGGGGGAGGCCTATCACAAAACGGGAGCATGAAAACTCACCAACACGTGTATCACAAAATGGAACACTATTCCATGGTTGCTAACCATTAATTTTGAGCCGAAGCTCCACAAAACGGCCCGAAGACCATGCGTCGCTACCCCACCAAATTGAGCTGAAGCTCCACAGAAATGGGGTTTAGTCTCCCTCGTAGACAAAGAGACATCGCACATTTGCTAGTCTAAATCACAAAAATGATCATCAAACATCATCAAGAAGTGTCAATTACAATAAGCTAGTAAATATAAAATCATAGCTTCATGTCCCGTAACCACTAGCTTAACTTAAATATTTACGAACAAATTGTAGATTTCCACTAGAAAATTGTCACAAGAGATTCAATCGAACAAGTCCAAGAATTAACCGACGAAGTAAACGCAAGCGTTTCATACCACTTGTTTTACGAAGCCGTTTAGTTAGATTTCTCGTACGAGTGAGGTAAAGGTTTGTATATTTTTAAAATGAAAAATCACAAAAATTGATCGTAGAAACGATAAATCACAAAAATTCACATACGAAGACGTGAATAAAATCCAAAGAATTCGATTCCAAGTTCGTCAAAGTGGAAATACCCTTGCTACACGACACGGCGCGACCTAACAGATGAGCGACCTAAGGAATGGTGCGACTCAACAGTGAAGATGACCTAAGTGGTAGCGACATACGTGCAGGGCGACTTAAAAGGTGGCGTGACCTAAGTGCATGCGACCTAAGGAATGGCGCGACCTAAGGCGTGATGTGACCTAATGGTGCAAACAGGCCGAGCGACCTAAGGATGGTCAATGACCTAAGAGATAAGGTGGTCGAGCGACTTAGTGGACGAGCGACCTAAGGATGGTGCGACCTATATGCATGCGCGACTTAATGGCCTGAACGATGTAAGGGGTACGGTTTCACATATGGCCGAGCGGCCTAGGAGGAGCGACCTAAATGCACGCGACCTAACTAATGTCGAGCGACTTAAGGGAACGAAGAAGGCCGGGTGACTTATAGGGCGTGCGACCTAGCGACTAAACAAGGCCGAGCGACTTAATGGTTGCAACGACCTAGGCGAGCGACCTAGTGGTGGAACGACCTTGACGAGCGACCTAGTGGTGGGATGACCTATGCGCAGAAGGCCGAGTGTCTTTATGGTTGCAGGCCGAGCGACCTAGCAGCAGGCCGAAAATGACCTAAGCAATAAAAGTGCAAACTCTCTCAATTTGCAACCGGACGAGCACGAACGCTAGGGGATTACGCCTATCGGCTACCCGGTCCTATTGGCTCCTCGATTCATTACCAAAAACGTGTACAAACATCAAAGATTGGATTTTTTTAAAGATTTGAACCCAAAACACTAAAAATTGGGATTTTCACCAATTCAATCCAAATCAATAGAAAATGCACATGAATAAGTGTTAGGAATTCATACCTAACAATCAAAGATAATTATAGACAAAGATATGAGATAAAAGTCTCACCTTTACACAAGATCAATGAAGAAGAAGCTTGAAAGCAAGGAAGAATCAATGGCTTCTCTTTGAATTTGGAGTTAGATGTTGGATTTGCAAATGAACTTGAGTTTGGAGTTTTAATTTCCCATTCCTTCCTCCATTTTTGATGAAGCTTGAGTTTTAGGAAAATGGAAGTGAAGTTATGAAGGGAAGGGGGTTATGTTAGATTTAATAGTTTAGGCTAATGGGCTAAACCAAACCCAAAGCCCAAAGTGAAAAACTGGCAAAATTCCACTAACTCCAAACATATCAAAATTTATACTCAAAACGATCGCAAACGGTGTTTTGGACCTAATGGAAGTGGTTCCGAGTCCTAATTCGACCGTATGCAAAAAGTAACTTTTCGGACTAAATTCCGACTAATGATAAAATATCAAAATAAAATATTTAAATATTCAATCGTAAAATATACGGTTGTTACAGACTCCCCTCCTTAAAGAAATCACGTCCTCGCAATATTTAAGAAGAAAATATAAGGTAACAACCATGAAAGCATACCAACCAAAAGAAATTTGAAATAAGAAATTCACCTCAAAGAGCATGAGAAAGTAAGTCCAGATGTGTTCGCTCGATGAATTCTCTAGATTCCCAAGAGCAATCCTTAGGATTTGAGGACCATTGGACTTTAACAAGCGGAACATCTTTATTTCGAAGGCGCTTGACCTCCGAAGCAATAATACGAATAGGATGTTGGGCATAAGTTAAATTAGGTGAAACTTCAATTTCTTCCACAAAACCGGGCTCAAGAATAGAATCGGAATCTCGAAGGCATTTCCGTAATTGAGAAACGTGAACACGTCATGAATAGCAGAAAACTGAGCCAGTAATAAAAGGCGATAAGCCACATAACCAACACGTTCGGTGATAGGAAATGGCCCAATATATCGAGCCGCTAATTTTCCCGATCGACTGAAACGTACAACACCCTTCATAGGTGAAACACGAATAAACAAAAAATCTCCCACAGAAAATTCTAATTTCCTTCTCCGGTTATCGACATAGGACTTTTTGCCTATTCTGGGCTTCTTTCATCCTATAACGAATAAGATCAATCTTCTCTGTGGAATCACGAATAAAATCTGGACCTAAAATTAGCTTCTCACCGGCCTCAAGCCAACAAGAAGGAGATCGGCATGGCCTTCCATAGAATGCCTCAAAAGGTGCCATACCAATACTAGATTGGAAAATATTATTTTAGGAAAACTCAACAAGAGAAATATGATCTTCCCAACTTCCACCAAAATCAAGAACACATGCACGAAGAAGATCCTCGAGAGTTTGATTCACACGCTCAGTCTGTCCATCAGACTGGGGATGATAAATGGTGCTAAAATTAAGCTTCGTTCCCAAAGCTTTTTGAAGACTCTTCCAAAACCCACTAGTAAATAATGGATCACGATCACTAACAATAGAAGTAGGAACTCCATGTAATTTAACAATCTCTTTGATAAAAAATTTAGCCAATAGAGGAACGGTTCGATTGGACCGAACGGGGATAAAATGGACGGATTTAGTAAGTCTATCAACTATCACCCATAAGCTATCATTACCCGAACGAGAACGGGGAAGGCCGTCTATAAAATCCATGGAAATTTGATCCCACTTCCAAATTGGAATTTCTAAAGGTTGAAATAACACACCGGGCCTTTGGTGTTCGGCCTTGACAAGTTGGCAAGTCATGCAACACTTAACAAAATTAGCAATATCAAATTTCATTCCTTCCCAATAATAAAGTCGCTTCATATCCGCATACATTTTACTACTACTGAGATGAATGGTAAATTTAGAACGATGTGAATCTTCTAAAATATCTTTACGAAGATTATTAATATTTGGCACGATAAGTCTACCAAATTTTCGAATACCGCCACGAGAGTCAATATCAAAGTCTTTCAAACCTCCAATAGCAATTTTATCCCTAAAATTTTGGCCAAGAAGAGCCAATTCGGGATCTAGCTTTTGAGCTTCAAGAATGCGGTCTAAAAGAGAAGGATGAGCTTCAAGGCTACATAAAACAAGAGTTGAACACAAATCGGAGATGAACACAAATCGAAAACACGATCTCGAATCTCACAAGTGGATAAAATTCCAAGATCATTTCATTCGGATATCATCATAGAGACAACCGCTTGTTGCTTACGACTAATTGCATCGGCAACACGATTTCCCTTTCCGGGAGATTAAAGAATATCAAGATCATAAGGTGCAAGGAACTCGAGCCAACGTTGTTGACGCAGATTAAGTTCCTTCTGAGAAAATAGACACTTCAAAGATTTATTATCGGTATAGAGAACAAATTTCTCTCCCAAAAGATAATGACGCCAAATACGAAGGGCGAAAACAATAGCCGCGAGCTCTAAATCATGAGTGCATATCTAGTCTCGGCTGGCTTCAATTGCCTAGAAGCATAACAATAACACACTCTCTTTTCCTAAGAACAGCACCCAAACCAACGCGACTAGCATCGGTATAAATAATAAAATCTTGATTCTCCATGGGAATAACAAGAATAGGAGCATCAGAAAGGAGTTCTTTTAATTTCTGGAAAGAAGCTTCACATTTGTCCGACCAAATGTATTTAACTCCCTTCTTTGTCAAACTAGTAAGAGGCACGAAAATTTTGGAAAAGTCTTTTATGAAACGGCGGTAATAACCTGCCAATCCAAGAAAAATATGGATCTCCGTCACACTCTCCGGTCTCTTCCAATTTTGAATCGCTTCAATCTTGAAGGATCCACGGAAATTCCGGATTCGGAAATAATATGACCGAGAAACATCACACGAGATTGCCAAAAATGGCATTTAGAAAATTTTGCTTTTCATTGATTGCTCCTAAGAGTTTCCAACACAATCCGAAGATGTTTTTCATGCTCCTCCTCAGTTTTTCAATACATAAGAATATCATCAATAAAGATGAGAACAAACCGATCGAGGAAGTCTTTGAAAACTCTATTCATATGGTCAACGAAATAAGCCGGAGCATTCGTTAAACCAATGGCATAACAAGCCATTCATAAGACCCATAACGAGTACGGAACGACGTCAAAGGAATACTATCCTCTGCAATACGAAGCTGATGAAAACCGGTAGCTAGGTCTAATTGTAAAAAGACTCTAGCACCACTAAGTTGATCGAATAGATCATCAATCCGAGGTAAAGGATATTTATTTTTGATAGTAAGATCATTAAGCTTGTGGTAGTCAACGCAAAGCCTAAGTGTACCATCAGATTTCTTCACAAAAATAGCCGAAGCTCCCTAAGGTGAGGAACTAGAGCGAATAAATTGCTTCGTTTCCGATTCGGATAATTGTTTGCGCATCTCCACATTTTCCTTATTGGACATGCGATAAGGAGGACGAGTGATAGGTTGAGCTCCAGGGATGAGATTAATTTTGAACTCAATTGCTCGCTTAGGTGGTAATCCTAAAACGGGCTCAAATATGTCGGAAAATTCACGAACAACGTGAATAAGAGAAATAATATCCTCCTCATCATCATTATCGTCATCATGAGGATTTAGGGAATATAAAGATGCAACCAAGCTAGAATCCGAATCTTTAAGATCAATAGAAATCTGCTTAACAGATTGAGGATGTCGAAGATGAATAGTCCGCTCAGGACATAGGATTTAGGCTTTATAGCGGTCAAGCCAATCCATTCCCAAAATCATTCCAAAGCCTAAGTAGCGCATAATATGCAAATCGGCTCGGAAAGAAAAATCACACAAAATAATCTCGACATCTTTACACAATAAACTGATTGTTGCGGATCCACCAACAGGATTCGCAATTCTCAAAGAAGTCATTAAACACAAAACATTCAAAGAAAAAGTATCAACAAGTTCCTTTGAAATAAAAGAGTAGGACGCATGCGTACCAAAAAGAGCTCGAATAGGATGATCACGAAATATAATAATGCCATCAAGGATAGAATGAGAAATACCTTTACCACGAGATGGGTTTCCAGGGGCTTGAGCAACATTAAGTTTTCCCTCCTTCCTATTTAGAAGTTTGGGACAAGAAGATAAATAATGATCCAGGCTTTTGCAATAGCGACAAATGCGAGGCTTTGAACACTTGTTTGCATAATGGTCCTTAGAACCACAATTGTAGCATTGCCCACTACTAGAGGTAGAAGTCTTAGCTGCCGAGGAGGCTTGCTTCCCTTTCTTATTGTTGGGATAAGGACCCTTGAACTTATTAGGCCTTTTCTTGTTGTTGAAGCTCGGTTTGGCACCCATAACTTCAACGTCACTCTCTTTATCTGCCTCCTCAAGTCGAAGAGCGATATCAACGAGTTGATCAAAAGAAACTTCTAACTTTAGAAGTAGTGGCTTCTTGAGATTTTTATTCAAGCCATAGACAAATCTTTGGTTCTTCTTCAATGGGGTGTTTATGTATTCGACCCCGTATTTAGAAGTGACTCGAATGATGCGACATAGTCTGTCACAGAGGATTCACCTTGAACAAGGTCTATGAAACGACGAGCCAAAGTCACCTTCTCGGCTTCTGGCACAAATTTTAGTTCAAAGCGTTCCCTGAATTTCTTCCAAGTAAGATCCGCTTCTACTATTTCAGAAATAAGCTCATACCAATCTAATGCTCTTTCTTGGAGCATACTAGAGGCCACCTGAACTCGGTGAAGATCAATAAGATTCAAACGAGAAAAGATTCGATCGCATGTTCTTAACCAAGCCTGGACTTCAATAATAGTTTCAGAACCTTTGAATGGCTTCCCACCCAAATTGGTATAATCGCTGCACAAACGTGCAAATCCAGACCTAGGATGAGAAGACTTCGGATTAGATCTGGCTGCTTGAGCATTCCTTACTAGATCAAGAAGCTACTGGGCAGACATAAATACTCCATCATGGGGAGTAGCACGAGATTGACTGGCGCTGGGACGGCCTGGTCTAACCATTTCTCTTCCTTAACAAGGAAGAAGAAATTGGTTATTCACCAAATGAATATCAAGCAATCTTGATAGATAAACAAGGAATCATAAAGAAAATAGGATGAATCGGTACGAAGACTCGATTAAATCCTAAAGCATGACTCCTAAGATGGATTTAGGACGATGATCCTTGCTAGATTATTCTACATTGTTCCGAAGTTTGGCCCTGATACCAAGCTGTGGCGTCCCATCTCTATACCTACTCTATCCAAGAACACTACGGTGTAATGCCGTCAACTAGAACGGAGAATAAGGCTGTTGAGGAGCGACCATCTGCGTAATTGCTTTGTGCGGATACCGACATGCCAGATAAAATATCAGAAAGTCCGACATACGGACACAACTCAAAGCTACTACACAGTGGCTATAATATCTTCGGAAACAAACATAGAAATAAACATAACACAAATCAGTCACAGATATCCATATCACAAAGGCGGAAAAAGATATGAATATAACACATGAAAGTGTACATCAGAGTAGTGGTCAAACAAGATCCACAATATCACAAACGAATAGCTACAAGTGCTAGACAAAAGAATATGGATACATCGATGAGTCTATATCTCAAATGCATACAACAAAAAACTACTAATCTAAGTAGTTAGCCAAAAGTCAGTGTGATAATCCCAGGTGTGAAGTCAAGCAGAAGCACCTGTAACATCTCGGTCCGACCCGAGTATTATTTAATAAGAAAATAATAAACGGATCAGTCTAGCTATAAATATCAGATAAAATGATATAGAATAAGGGATATGACATAACATATGATAACCATAAAGCCATACTGTGATAAGTATGTAATTGAAAATCAACAAGAGATTAATCAATATCACAAGAATCTTCTCAAAGATAAAAAGGAATGTCATACTCAATATCTTTATTCACAAAAAGTTAATGACACACAAATTCATTAATGCACAAATATTGATAACATATATCAATGTAAATCACGAAAATCGGTGAAACACAAATTCTAGAAATCATCACCAGAAATCCAGAAATCACAAAAAGAGGGGAGGCCTATCACAAAACGGGAGCATGAAAACTCACCAACACGTGTATCACAAAATGGAACGCTATTCCATGGTTGAACCATTAATTTTGAGCCGAAGCTCCACAAAACGGCCCAAAGACCATGGGTCGTTACCCCACCAAATTAAGCCGAAGTTCCATAGAAATGGGGTTTAGTCTCCCTCGTAGACAAAGAGACATCACACATTTGCTAGTCTAAATCACAAAAATGATCATCAACGATCATCAAGAAGTGTCAATTACAATAAGCTAGTAAATATAAAAGCTTAGCTTCATGTCCCATAACCACTAGCTTAACTTAAATATTTACGAACAAATTGTAGATTTCCACTAGAAAATTGTCACAAGAGATTCAATCGAACAAGTCCAAGAATTAACCGACGAAGTAAACGCAAGCGTTTCATACCACTTGTTTTACAAAGCCGTTTAATTAGATTTCTCGTACGAGTGAGGTAAAGGTTTGTATATTTTTAAAATGACAAATCACAAAAATTGATCATAGAAACGATAAATCACAAAAATTCACATACGAAGACGTGAATAAAATCCAAAGAATTCGATTCCAAATTCGTCAAAGTGGAAATACCCTTGCTACACGACACGGCGCGACCTAGCATATGCGCGACCTAAGGAATGGTGCGACTCAACAGTGCAAACGACCTAAGTGGTAGCGGCATACGTGTAGGGCGACTTAAAAGGTGGCGCGACCTAAGTGCATGCGACCTAAGGAAATGGCGCGACCTAAGGCGTGGCGCGACCTAACGGTGCAAATAGGATGAGCGACCTAAGGATGGTCAACAACCTAAGAGATAAGGAGGCCAAGCGACTTAGTGGACGAGCGACCTAAGGATGGTGCGACCTATATGCACGCGCGACTTAATGGCCTAAGCGACCTAAGGGGTACAGTTTCACATATGGACGAGCGGCCTAGAATGAGCGACTTAAATGCACGTGACCTAACCAATGCCGAGCAACTTAAGGGAATGAAGAAGGCCGAGCGACTTATGGGGAGTGCGACCTTGCGACTAAATGAGGACGAGCGACTTAATGGTTGCAACGACCTAGCCGAGCGACCTAGTGGTGGAACGACCTAGCCGAGTGGCCTAGTGGTGGGACGACCTATGCGCAGAAGGCCGAGTGTCTTTGTGGTTGTAGGCCGAAAACGACCTAAGCAATAAAAGTGCAAACTCTCTCAATTTGCAACCGAACGAGCATGAACGCTAGGGGATTACGCCTATCGGCTACCCAGTCCTATCGGCTCCTCGATTCATCACCAAAAACGTGTACAAACATCAAAGATTGGATTTTTTTAAAGATTTGAACCAAAACACTAAAAATTGGATTTTCACCAATTCAATCCAAATCAATAGCAAATGCACATGAATAAGTGTTAGAAATTCATACCTAACAATCAAAGATAATTATAGACAAAGATGTGAGATAAAAGTCTCACCTTTACACAAGATCAATGAAGAAGAAGCTTGAAAGCAAGCAAGAATCAATGGCTTCTCTTTGAATTTGGAGTTAAATGTTGGATTTGCAAATGAACTTGAGTTTGAAGT
Source organism: Allium cepa (assembly GCA_030765085.1). NCBI lineage: Eukaryota > Viridiplantae > Streptophyta > Magnoliopsida > Asparagales > Amaryllidaceae > Allium > Allium cepa. The sequence continues at coordinate 557,306,485 of CM060941.1, read as the reverse complement.
TTTAATTTCTCATTCCTTCCTCCATTTTTGATGAAGCTTGAGTGTTAGGAAAATGGAAGTTAAGTTACGAAGGGAAGGGGGTTATGTTAGAATTAATAGTTTAGGCTAATGGGCTAAACCAAACCTAAAGCCCAAAGTGAAAAAGTGGCAAAATTCCACTAACTCAAAACATATCAAAGTTTATACTCAAAATGATCGCAAATGGTGTTTTGGACCCAATGGAAGTGGTTCCGAGTCCTAATTCGACCGTATGCAAAAAGTAACTTTCAGACTAAAATCCGACTAACGATAAAATATCAAAATGAAATATTTAAATATTCAATCGTAAAATATGCGGGTTGTTACAGCCACGGTGGTTTAACCACCCTCCAGACATGTTTGCAGAACACTCCTACACCCCGACCTCCTCTAGTCGAAGCCCCGACCACCAGAGTTGCTCCGGCTACCAGAAAATCCCAAAAACCCAAATTTTGGTTAACCCGGTATAACACATTCAATCCAAAACTAAAAATTACGATTTATCTCTTAAAAATCATAATTTAAGACAAGGATTCATGGTTTTCAAGAAAAATAAAAGATTATAGATTTTGAATTTTAACATATATCAAAAATTCCTACCGTCATTTTCTTTTCCAGGTGATATTCAACTTTTCTTAATTAATTATAATTTTAAACCTTAGATTAATTTTAAACAAACAATTCTTGTTTGAATTCCAAAATCTTATAAAGAGCAGATGACAAGATTTTGAATTTTGATCAAACTTTAAACTCTGAACTATACACAGAGATATACTTAGGCAACCAAACATGCACACTTCAATCAGATGCATATACACAGAGATTATACTTATATATACATATGCAAAGCACTTTCAACACAGAAATTCACATGCAACAACATTTATTTACTTAAGCTTTTACATAAATGTTTACTCACCTATAGATGGGAAGGACAGAGAAAGCTGTTTTAGCCTGTTTTTGAATTTTTTTATCTTGAAATTTTGTCTTTGATGGATATGAGTTGATCTGCTATGATTTTGATTTGCTACATTGAATCTGAACTTACTTTTGATCTGGAACTTGATTCAAGTTGATTTGAATCTTGTTTGAGTTGCTTTGAACTAGCATTTCATTTGCTTCTAGATTTTTGAATTTGAAGTAATTGTCTGTTGCATGATTTTGTTTAGTTTTGCTGTTTGATTTGTTCTTTGCTTTAGAATCTGAGATAATTTTTTCTTCATTCTTTTCTTTTTCGTATTTGTTTTAGTTTGGAAAGTAGAGAGGATGAAAAGTAAAGAGTTTGAACATTTTGAATTGAAAGGAAGTAACCAGGTTTTGAGAATAGCCTGATTATACTCTTTTCATTTTTTTTCTTTACATATAAATTAAATCAAAAAAGGAATTTAAATGCCACCTATCTACTTGCATATCACAATAACTACACTTGTTAATGTATAATGTTAATTCTTTCACACTTGTAAATACAAGCAAAATTTATGTTTAAGCCCTTTATTAAACTTTTATTTAATTTATATTTTAAACCTTTTCTTTTATAAATTACTTAATTTTTATATTTACATATGTTTATGTAACACATTTTCTATCTAGTTTAAATATGTACAAAACCAATTTATTTCAAGTATAAAAGAAAAGTATTTTAAACTTTTTATTAATTTAAGCAAATTATACTTATATCAATTCCAAAATAAAATTTTCAAATCATCATATTATAAAAACTAAACAAGTTTTTCTATTATTAAATTATAGATTTTTCCAAATCCAGTATATATTCAAAACTTTTATTTTTAAATTTCAATTTCAAAAATTAATATATAATCAATTTGTATTTATAAATGAGTAAACAATATCGTTTAATAATATAAATTTTATTCCAATTATAATTTATTTATTTTCCAAATCTTTAATTTCAACATTTATTTTTGTACTTCAAATCAAATTTCAAATTCAAATATTTATTTATGAGATATTTAATTTAGAATTTCAAATTCCCAATTAAATAAAATAATCAATATATTATTTTATATATTATATATAAATCACTTTTATTCATGTTACATTTTATAAAAGATTAAATCTTTTTATCAAATCCTATTTTTTAGTTAAACTATTATACCTTATTAAATGTCATATTATCTTGAACTACTATAATTATAAATAAATATTTATTTGAATTTCAAACCTATAATTCAATTTACAATCTATTTATATAATTAAACATGCACCATATTTATTTAATATGAAAAATTCAAATTAATTCACAATTTAATCCAAAAATTTATTATACTTATCAATTTAAATCTGACTCAAAAATCGGGATCGTTACAGATTTCTTCCTTAAGAAAATTTCGTCCTCGAAATTTGCCAAGGAGACAACAAAAAACAAACGAACACATAGAGGAATGGTTCATCAGATCAAACTGAATATTTATTCTTCATTTGGCTTACCTAATCAGAATATCAACAATAGATATGAGAGCAAACTGATTCCATATTTCACAAGATACTCGGGTCACTAGATCTACAAAGATATACAGGGCATTGGTTAGTCCGAAGGGATAACTAATCATTCGTAGAATATATCGAACCTCGGAGAATAGATAGATTAAATTTTCCATAATTCTCAAACACTAGGTATGGATTCCAAATTTAGGTCGGAATACCCCAAAGTACACACCAACCTATCCTTCTTCGGGATACGATCCCCACAAGAAATTACAATAGAAATTTCAAATTCGGTTTTAATCGAAATCGATACAACCCAATACAGCGTTATATTCTTGTCTACCAATTTGTTTTAATTTAAAATTTCAAATTCATCAAAGTTTAAAACAAAAAGCTGATAACGAGAATACGAGATAGGAACTTATCTACGCGATTCACAGGGCTATCACCACACCGAAGCTTCTTCCTCGAGCTGCCACGAATACAATCAAAGATTTTGAAACCGGATCAAAGGAGATTGAGAAGAGTTGTTTCCTTGTTGTTACAGGATATCGACCATTTGTAATGGTACTCCCCTGTCCCTTATCTCATCCTCTTCTTGCACTCATACTCACTATCAGTGGATAGTAAGAGAATTTACTGAGGCATACAGACGGATATCTTAGGGATGTACTCATTCTATGGTATACTTCACCCTATCTCTAATGAGTTACTTAATGTGTTATACTCCTGAGCTAAAGTTCAACCTTCAGCTCTGATACCAAAATGTGACGACCCGGATTTTCGCGTTCGAAAATCAACACCCGTACTTCACTTGTACTCGAATGCCGCAGATTCAAACGTTCGAATCTGATTCGTCGGAGCTTATAACACATTAAGTATAACAACACAGTGGAGGAAAATAAATATATCATTGATATACAATAGTATTTGATACAATACATTTACAAATGATATTAATATCCATCAGAGATATATAACAGCGGAAAGATGAATCTCAAGTATGATCTTCCAAAGAATAGAAAGAAAGATAGAATACAAAACTGCAACACCATAGCCAAAGCTCCAAAGACTCAAAAAGGCGAGAATCCATCAACATGCTTTCCAAACGCGAAGCGAGAAACCCCCATCACGTTGAACTTGTAGCAAATGCGATCCCGACATCGATTGCCAAACCAAAGACTTCAAAGGCTATCGTATCAACATCTACTATTTGATTATCTGAAAATCTAACTCTAGACTACCCGTGTGGAAAACTATAGGCACCCAGAGTTTAGATAGGGAACAATAAACTTCGGGTCAGTCATGAGACTAGTATGAGCAAACAAAATCAGTTTATCTTTGAATAAAACAATCAACAGAAAATTTTAAGATCGAAATCCGCAATACTTTTGGAAAATGAAACTACCATAAGGCCTCTCGGCACACACACAATGCAATCACACACTTGAGGGAGATTTCTCCTTATGACAGTCAAACATGCTTACTACGCAAAATTCTTTTGATATTATTAGTGCATAGTGCAGAAAACATTTGCAAGTGTAATATTAATCTTAGCCAGCATACGTACCATTATAGTATGCCTACTATAGCTACCATATTAGATGGTAGGTTCTACAACTAAAACCATAGAAGGCACGTATTGATGATTGGATTTCCAACAAATGGTCAGGCAAAAGAACTTCCTAGGACACATGGGTACGCCTCTAGAGGGACGCCCCGAGAGCCTAACCGGATCTCTGTCAACACAAGGCCGGGTTACCTCTGTAACTAGGTAACTACTGACATGAGTATGCCACTCTCCGGTCGTAACCAACCTTTATCCCAGGATTCACCAACAACCACAAAGTAATAAATTTGCAGCAACCACATAGGTTAAATATTTGGGCTCCATACCATAATACCACCTCTATCCAGAAGGAAATGAACATACCCTCAAGGTGCGCTACCCCCCAAATAACTTGCTGCATCTTTCCTGTTCCGACCATTCCGGGTTGCAAGGCTTGACGAAGTCTCATCCATAAAGCTACGCTTTTCACCAAAGCCATGCTTCGATCAACAAATGATCAGCAACACTCAGCAACACTCAGCATTCCACATTATCGAATTGGGAATGTATCACTAGTAACCATCAACTACATAACCTCTGAGCTCGTACGTCTCAGAGAAGGGTGTTAAGCTAAGAGAATAAATTCTCCGTTGTAACAACCCGAAATTTTCGAAGCCGAAAATTCCAGATAGTTATGAAAAGAAGAAAGAGATAGAAGAAGAAGAACAGAAACAATAACATCTCACATTCGCAGCGGATAAAATATAATAATAAATAATAATAGCTTGCAAAAGAATACTATATATGTTGATTACATTCAATACATCCGAGTTTCACATATATTCAAATGTTGGTCATATACAATCAATTTATCACAGAATTACAATAATATAATTACAGTGGAAATATTCTAAGAGATATTGCCATCTTGCCGCCTCCTGAGCTCCAGAACGTAGCTACCTGAAAATCTGTAATACTCAGTCTGACCTGAGTATTACACCAAAGTAACACCCGGGTCAGGCTGGAAACCAGTGTGAGTAAACCTATCCAACATGAAATACATGCATACAACTTATATAAAACCCGGGGCAACTTATATAAATTTAACCAATTCACAATTTGTTATACACAACACATATTTCACTTAATTAAATTTCTAAGTACCAAACTTAGATAAAATAATCCAATTCACTAAAATTATTTTATTCCTGCCTATTGATTTCTCAAATCAATTTATAAAAAAAATCGAAGTGGTTTCGAGTATCTTCCAATACCCGATCCCGAACTCTTCGAGTCTCATACCATCCTATCCTAAGTTACCCAAATGATAAACACAACATTTCACATCAGGGATATCAACTCATTCAAAGCGTCATACCAATCAATCGTTCATAAGCAAATATTATCGCTTCCAAATTAATTCAATTGATTCTAATTGAATTTCTAACCTCCAATCACTTAGACCCTTTACCTTGCCAATCACTTAATTCAAATCAAATAATTCAATCATCTCTTCAATATTCATCTTAATTAATCATTCTGAATTAATTATCTGTAGCAACCCAACTTCCAAACTCCAGGAAGTTGCATCGATAAGAAGAAAGAAAGGGATAGAAAAGAGAAAAGAAAGGAAAGAAGAAACAGACAACATCAGAATCTCACAGCGGAATCGAATAAATTATAATATATCACATAATACTTTACATAGTATCATATACATCAGAGTTAAACAGCTAATACAACACAAACTAGACAGTTATAAACATATGTCTAGCAATTACAATTCGAGTATATCAGAGAAAACAGATACAACTCAAACACAGCGGAACCACTACATATATCTACACGCTGAAGCCTCCTGCTCCATTATCTCCTCCAGAACTTGTCAAAGCAATACTGAAACACTTGACTACTCATACGTAATATGAGTACCCAAGAGTTTAATAAAACAGAAAATAAACACTCAGGTCAGACAGGGGTCTGGTGTGAGTAAACGGGGATAAAAGTTGCTTAATTTTAGAAAATCCTTTGAAAACAAAGGTATGACGTAAGACTTCCCACACATAAACATGGAAAAGTTTTTACCTTACGCTAACCAAAACATTTGATAGGAAATCCAGTGATACTATAATAGTGTCTAGGGTTTTCAAGTAAATAAGAAATATTCGAAATTGTTACATTTATTAAATTCCAGCTACATAGGTATACAAACAAAACTGTAGGGTCTCGTAGGAAAAATTGGGTTTCCATCAATGGCAGGGCTACTGGGGTACCGCCCGTCATAGTACGTGGCCTAGATCAACATACCGAGGAGCCACCCTAACTCCCCTGCAACACAAAGCCGGGACCATTCCTTACTGAACAGTCCCGAACAAGACCACCCCGCAGATTGGTCGTCACCAACTGCCACACAGCCTAATATAAAGGGACCTCTAGACACGAGTAAATCTTGCTCTCCAGTGGGAGCTACCCACAAAGCTTTGTTGCACCTCCCCTGTTTTAGCCATTCCCGGTTGATGTGGCTTGAGGTTACGATTACCTTTATAGGACATATAAATCTTAGAATGCTCATCGTCCACCTGACGAAGTTCTGAAAGCATTCAATCCATACAAGTTCGTTCCGGGTTCGAACGAAACCGAAGGCATTATCTCGTTACACTTGTATTGGAATCACCCTCAGAGTTAACGACGATAACCCTTGCACTCTAAATCTCCATCTCGAATCTATAAGTATTATTCCGTCAAACTCATTACGGAATCACCCACAGAGTTATACTGACGTATAGCCCTAACACCTCGAGTCTTCACTTTCTCCACTTGGATTAACGACCTAACGTTAAATTGGAATCGATGTGGTTTTCGGATATCCAAATATGGAAACCCGATACCGGTCTCATCGAAACCAAACGCCATCTTAATGCCCAAGTTGTACTTAAGGGTTCTAAATAATCAATTCACTTCATTATTATCTAATTCACATAGATAGATAAACTACATCTCACAATAGATAATCACATTCATAGCATAAACAGATAATCTGTATCATCACAAATAGATAATCATTCAACCCAATAATCCATCACAAACCATCATACTTAAACCAAGCATTCATATCATATAGATACGACTCATCTCATCACTGAGATCACAACCATTCAATCAATAACATCCATAAGCAATGATTTAATTATCATCAATTATAATTAATTTAAAATGAATTAAATTAATTACAACCATCTCTAATTAATTTAAATTAAATTAAATTAATTACTCATTAAAATCCGGCTTAATATCCTTTAATTAATTAACCCAGTTAATTAATTATTGACTAAGTATCTAAACTGATTAAATATCTTTGATTAATCATTCACTAATTACAATAAGTAATTAGTCTTTAATTAATCTTATAAATTAATTAATCTTAATCATAAGTAATTAACATTTAATTACTCATTTATTAATTAATTATAATTAATTATATTATCCTTAATTAATTACAATTAATTAATTATTTAATTTAAATCAACTTAATCAAACAATCCTTAATTACATCATTAATTATAATAATTAATGATCTCTAATATTTAAATAAATTACTTAATTAAAATTAATTACATTTAGTAATTAATCTAATTATTAATCACCTTGATTAATACTAAATCTAGTAATTAACTATTTTTAATTACTTATTGACAAATTAATTATCCAATAATTAATCATTTATTAATTCCTTAATTAGTTCCAAAAGTAATTATCCAAATTGATAATTACATTCAGTAATTTATCACTCATTACATCACAAAGTAATCCTGCTCCATTAATTACATTAAGTAATTACACTTATTAAATCATCAAATGATTTACTTCAATTAACTAAACTAAATTAATTGACATAGATAAATCCCATATCAAAATAAATTACAATAAGTAATTAATTCCTTAATTACTTTAACAATTAATTATACTTAACAAATTACAATTAATTAGATTCAATTAATCAATCTAGTTAATTATCAAAATTAATTATATTAATTAATTACTAAATTATCCTTAGATAATTATCACCAATTATTAATTAACAACATTTCAACAATTACATAATTAAGGAAATTTGAATTAGATTAATTATTAATGAATCATTTCTAATTAAAAATTAATCTAAACCATTATTTAAAAATCAAATAATTAAGTAAATCCTTAATTATCTTAAATATTTTTCAAAATAATTCAATTATTTATCAAATGACTCATTTACATTCAAAATGTATTAAAACAATACATTTCTAAAATTAATTCAAATTCCAATTCATTTAAAAAAATAAAGATTCAAATGTTTAATTATTTAAACATTTATCCAAATTTTAAATAAGTAAAATTCTTAAAATAAAATGAATGTCTAAAGAACATTCATTATTTAAATATAAAGAAAGATTTAAAATAAATTACTTGATTAAAATGAATTAATCTTTCAAATAAATTGATTATTTCAACTTTCAAATTTAAATTAAACACTTCATATTTTAATTCAAATACTAAAGGAAATAAATTCTTCCAAGTTTTAAAACTTATTTGAAATCAAATTCCATTTTCAAATCTATTTTAAAACATCTAAATCTCTTCATTATTATTTTCTATTTACAAACTGTTTTGAATCCTAAACTGGTTTCTAAAGAAACTTGAGAACAAATTTTTACTTGATTTCAAGAACAAATTTAAATCTTGTTTTAAAATGTTTAAATCTGTTCAAAATTTAAAAACTAACAAAGCTGTTTAAATTAAATTCTGGTTTTAAAAGGGTAAACCTGAAGCTATTTTTAAAACTTAATTTAAAACTGAATTTAAATCTTGTTTAAATTTAAGATTTCACTTTTTAAAAACTTGAACTCAAAACATCATTTGAATTCAGTTTCAATTTATACTTGAATCAAGTTTTCAACTTAAAATATGAATTTCATTCAAAAATCTAAAAACTGCAAAATAATTCTCTAGATTAAAACCTGAAACTGTTTCTAAATCTTGATTTAAAACAGAATTTAAAACTTTTTTAAATTTAAAAATTTCATTTTTAAAAACTTTGAATTTCAAACTTTATTTGAATTCAGATCCAACTTGTACTTGAATCAAGTTTTCAATTTAAAAAAAATGAATTCGTTCAAAACTGCAAAATCTCAGGTTTTTAACCCTGTAATCAAACTAACCCGAGAACCTATAAATTTACTTCGAGTTTCTAAACCTTTGCTTCAAGACAACATCACAAAATCCCGAGGATTGCTTCGAGTCAATAAACCCTGCACACAACCAATATTGTTCACCTGAGTTTAACACTGCAACCAAGACAAAACCTGTCAACACCCAGAAATACCACCTCCAGCCACCATCATCGACACGACCTTGGATATAGCTTCCTTTACACCCCCTCTACAAATTCCCAAGGCCTCAAATAACTCAAAGCAACAGAGAGGATGTGAGTAAACAAGGAGCTGCAACACTGAAACTATGTTTTTAAAACCTGGAAACACTCAATATCACCTCTCCTCTCTCTCTCTGATCATCTATCACCAAAATTTCCACCATTCTTACATCCATACTCCACTAACATGAAGCATCATAACACCCTAAATCCACTAGCTTTACAGTCAACTTCTAAACTCCTAATTTCTGTTCAAAACTAAAATGTTAATACTACAGTTCATTTAAAAAGGTGAAGTTTGTTTTAAAATTGCAGATTTCTAACATATATTCATGTTATCATATTGTTTAAATAGTTAATGATGTTGATATTTTGTTTTATTGCAAATGATACTGCAGAGTTGTTCCAGAGGGTCATAGACTTCATCTCTAACTTATTTTTAACTAAACCAAAATTTTATAAAACCTGCAGTTATACTAAACAACAAACTTTGTTTACACATAAATTACTAACTGAAACCATTCAAACAAATAAAGATTTTCTATTCAAGAATATCCTAATTTACAATCCAACTAGATATGCAGATTCAAGAAATCAATGACAGATAACCCTATTCTTTTCTATACACAGAACATTCATTAATAAGTAATCATCACTACATAATCAAACAAACATGCTTTCTTTTGTTAGGTCACATGCACAACTAATTTTAAAAACCCTTAAAATTGTGAAGTTATTCATCAAAATAAAGACACTGCTGTTTCCAAATCATAGCAGTTTTGATCTTTTTTTTCTTTTTAAAACGACAGTTTTGTTTGAACTTGATTTTTAGTATATTACTTAGGCATTAAATTTAAAAAGAAGATCTGTTTTTGAAATAGAAGTTTACTCACCATATATGGAAGATGCAGAGAACAGATTCAGGTGCAGATTTCAATTTCCAGGAACTGTTTTTGAAATGCATAATGAACCTAAATGCCATTAGCAAGTTGACGTTGCTTTTATCTTGTTGATGAATGCATGCAGACCTTCCAAATTTTGGATTGAAGTTGAAGTTCTAATTTGATGTTGAAACTTAGCTTCAGATTTGAAGTTTGTAATTTTCAGATTTGAAGAAACTGATTTTTGCAGAATTTTGAGTAGATAGGTTGCAGATTTGATTGAAGATTGGTTTTCTGGATTTGATTTGTATTTTTCATTGCAGAAATTTTAACATTTAGAAATTTTAACAAATCTGGTTTTCAGATTTTTCAATTTGAAGAGAAAGTGTTTTTAACAAAATGCTTCAGCTATGTTATGTTTGTCAATAAAAATTAAATTTCAAAAAATGATTTTGCTTGCCACTTGTTATGTTAATTTGTTATGTGATTACAAGTGTCCATTTTATTAGTTAAATGACTAACACATGTATATTTCAATATTTAAAAGCAATTCCTAAATCTATATATGTATTTGAATTTATCTTAAACCATCTCTAATTTATTTTAGCAAGTTTTAAATGTTTAATTAACATTAGCCTTTAAATAATAACATATACACAATTTAAATGTTTACTTGAGATTTTTAAAATAATATTTTAAAGCTAATTTTCAAAAGAGAAAATTTTCAAAAGAAAAATAATATTGAATTCATTTATTCAAGAGTTTTCAAATCAAATGTTATATTTTAACAAAAATGAACTAAATCTTATTTCAAAGAAAAGCAAATTTTACAATAAACAAAAAAAACTTTTATTATAAAATAAAATTTAAACTACACTTATTATTATAAACAAAATAAATACTTATTTACATTTCTATGAAAATGTAAGAAAGATTTTTAAAACAAACTTTTGAAAAGTTTACAGTACTAATTTAAATTAGTTTAAATCAATTTACAAATTATACATTTATATATAATAATTAGAAAATATCCTTTATTAATATTTAAATTTTGAATTAAAATCAAATCTTCTATTTACAATGCATACACATATATACATTATAAATAAAATATTTTTAAATCAGCTTAGAAAGATGAATTTTATTACTTAAATATTTTTAACATTTGAAAAGAATATCATTTAACAAACTAAATAATTATTAATTTAAAAAGAGAATTTCTGTTTGAATTAAATTATTAAATCAATATTTCACATTTTAAAATAATTATTAAAGAAATTATTAAATAATTATTGCCTAAATTTCTGGGACATCACATTCCTCCCCCCTTAAAAGAATTTCGTCCCCGAAATTTAAAAGCAAACGTAATTTAATAATCCCATCTAGATTTTAAATTTAAAAAAAACATATGTTATCAACCAAATACTAGCAACCATAGCAACCAATTCAAACAAACAATTCTAATTATCCAGACAAAATTCTGGATATGATACCCTAGAGTTTCCCAGGTACAAACACCAGGACACTCGCCCTACAGAATCTAAACTAACTACACCACTCAGATCTAGAGTTCCTATATATCTAGATCTACAAATCTAAATAGAATACAGGACTACAGACAAGTCCTGATCAACTCCCAAATCTCACAGAACCACTGATTTTAGAACCGTAGATAAACCATACACGTACTCCCTCAGAGATACGTGAAAAACATAACAAATTCCAACCATCCGAACTGGAAATTCAATCTTGTAGACCAAACACTTCACTCTTAAGAGAAAACAGAAAGATCCAATACTCATATTCACAAGTCTCTCCTGTCGATCCGGGGCTGCCTTCTACTTCTAGATTAAACAAATCTACCACACAACTCTTCTACAGATATCAGAAGACTTCAGATATACAACTCTATCTGAAAACAAACAGATACAAAACAATCAAGTCTCCAGATCCAAAATGAATTTCCTGTAGAAATTTTCTCATCCAAGACGAAACTCAAATTCCCAAAGAATCGGGTGCTCCTATTCTGGAATAACTGCCACCATGCTTCCACTGCGCAACTTTGATTCAAGAATGCTGTTGATGAACACAAGTACAAACTTGATCAACTTATCCCGGAATATTGTTCATTAAATTCCATAAAATCTCATTAACCTATCCGATTCGGTCACAACACCACAACAAAAATCCAACCAGAAAACTGGATCCAATAAATCCTACCAACTTAAATAGATCTCTCTTAAAAAAACCTCCTACTAATCTGATCCACTGGTAAAACTCCAAGAACCAGGTTGAAACAGAACTCAAACCCTCAATGGAGATGCAAATCTTACTCCTTCGAAGACATCCATAAAATACCAAATCACTTCGATAACTCAAACATCCTCTAAAGATGCTTCAATCCAAACAAAGATCACTCAGAGAACTTTCGAACCGTCGCAAGTCACTTTTGCGATCCCACTCAGTACAGATTCCAAGAAATCGTTCTCACTACAAAATCAGAATAGCTAAAACCTTCTACCCAAAAGAAGAACTAGTGGTCTACCTCCAACCACAAACATCACACCCAACAGAGCTTCCAAAAGAAATGGACAAACTCCTCCATCTGCCCGGACTACTGACCAAAGAATCACAGAGATTTCTGAACCATCGATGAACAGGCCACTCACTGCTGCTACTGCTGCCAAGACATCCTTATCCAAAAGCTCATCGAATCCCAAAGCTACACCAGCCACTTCATAATAGAGCTTTCCAGTAGACAGATATCTTTCAGGAAACTCGCTCCTAAACCAAACTCAAAACACTCTGCCAAACTGAGCCTCAAACTCAATTACAGACAGAACTCCTTCCTGAAGTTTCCAAGATACCATTTCTGGCTTCAACACTCTCAACTAATCCAAACTCAAGAAAAACCACTCTCACGAGTGAAATCCAGCTTACAATCCAAAGTAAACTCCGAATCTTGAAAAGATTTCCTTCAGAGATTGGTGAAATCCTTCACACAAACTGCCAAGCTACTCAAGATGCCCAATACTGCCCTAGCAGAACACTTCTAACCTCAAACACTTGGACTCCAACCATTGGTAGTTGTGTTACACACACCACTACCCTATCTACCTTTATTGCTTATATTGGAAAACCCGAACAGGTAACCCAATCTAATAGGTAGAAATAAATAAATTTATATATATTCAAAATTACAAATTCGCTCTCTCAAGAAGGACACCACTCCAGAGTCTAGGTATTCGCTCAACCTAGAGCTCTGATACCACATTGTAGCGACGCAACTTCCAAACTCCAGGAAGTCGCATCGCTAAGAAGAAAGAAAGGGATAGAAAAGAGAAAAGAATGGAAAGAAGAAACAGACAACATCAGAATCTCACAGCGAAATCGAATAAATTATAATATATCACATAATACTTTACATAGTATCATATACATCAGAGTTAAACAGCTAATACAACACAAACTAGACAGTTATAAACATCTGTCTAGCAATTACAATTCGAGTATATCAGAGAAAACAGATACAACTCAAACACAGCGGAACCACTACATATATCTACACGCTGAAGCCTCCTGCTCCATTATCTCCTCCAGAACTTGTCAAAGCAATACTGAAACACTTGACTACTCATACGTAATATGAGTACCCAAGAGTTTAATAAAACAGAAAATAAACACTCAGGTCAGACAGGGGTCTGGTGTGAGTAAACGGGGATAAAAGTTGCTTAATTTTAGAAAATCCTTTGAAAACAAAGGTATGACGTAAGACTTCCCACACATAAACATGAAAAAGTTTTTACCTTACGCTAACCAAAACATTTGATAGGAAATCCAGTGATACTATAATAGTGTCTAGGGTTTTCAAGTAAATAAGAAATATCCGAAATTGTTACATTTATTAAATTCCAGCTACATAGGTATACAAACAAAACTGTAGGGTCTCGTAGGAAAAATTGGGTTTCCATCAATGGCAGGGCTACTGGGGTACCGCCCGTCACAGTACGTGGCCTAGATCAACGTACCGAGGAGCCACCCTAACTCCCCTGCAACACAAAGCCGGGACCATTCCTTACTGAACAGTCCCGAACAAGACCACCCCGCAGATTGGTCATCACCAACTGCCACACAGCCGAATATAAAGGGACCTCTAGACAGGAGTAAATATTGCTCTCCAGTGGAAGCTACCCACAAAGCTTTGCTGCACCTCCCCTGTTTTAGCCATTCCCGGTTGATGAGGCTTGAGGTTACGATTACCTTTATAGGACATATAAATCTTAGAATGCTCATCGTCCACCTGACGATGTTCTGAAAGCATTCAATCCATACAAGTTCGTTCCGGGTTCGAACGAAACCGAGGGCATTATCTCGTTACACTCGTATTGGAACCACCCTCATAGTTAACGACGATAGCCCTTGCACTCTAAATCTCCATCTCGAATCTATAAGTACTATTCCGTCAAACTCATTACGGAATCACCCACAGAGTTATACTGACGTATAGCCCTTACACCTCGAGTCTTCACTTGCTCCACTTGGATTAACGACCTAACGTTTAATTAGAATCGATGTGGTTTTCGGATATCCAAATATGGAAACCCGATCCCGGTCTCATCGAAACCAAACGCCATCTTAATGTCCAAGTTGTACTTAAGGGTTTTAAATAATCAACTCACTTCATTATTATCTAATTCACATAGATAGATAAACTACATCTCACAATAGATAATCACATTCATATCATAAACAGATAATCTGCATCATCACAAACAGATAATCATTCAACCCAATAATCCATCACAAACCATCATACTTAAACCAAGCATTCATATCATATAGATACGACTCATCTCATCACTGAGATCACAACCATTCAATCAATAACATCCATAAGCAATGATTTAATTATCATCAATTATAATTAATTTAAAATGAATTAAATTAATTACAACCATCTCTAATTAATTTAAATTAAATTAAATTAATTACTCATTAAAATCCTGCTTAATATCCTTTACTTAATTAACCCAGTTAATTAATTATTGACTAAGTATCTAACCTGATTAAATATCTTTGATTAATCATTCACTAATTACAATAAGTAATTAGTCTTTAATTAATCTTATAAATTAATTAATCTTAATCATAAGTAATTAACATTTAATTACTCATTTATTAATTAATTATAATTAATTATATTATCCTTAATTAATTACAATTAATTAATTACTTAATTTAAATTAACTTAATCAAACAATCCTTAATTACATCATTAATTATAATTATTAATGATCTCTAATATTTAAATAAATTACTTAATTAAAATTAATTACATTTAGTAATTAATCTAATTATTAATCACCTTGATTAATACTAAATCTACTAATTAACTATTTTTAATTACTTATTGACAGATTAATTATCCAACAATTAATCATTTATTAATTTCTTAATTAATTCCAAAAGTAATTATCCAAATTACTAATTACATTCTAGTAATTTATCACTCATTACTTCACAAAGTAACCCTGCTCCATTAATTACATTAAGTAATTACACTTATTAAATCATCAAATGATTTACTTCAATTAATTAAACTAAATTAATTGACTTAGATAAATCCCATATCAAAATAAATTACAATAAGTAATTAATTCCTTAATTACTTTAACAATTAATTATACTTAACAAATTACAATTAATTAGATTCAATTAATCAATCTAGTTAATTATCAAAATTAATTATATTAATTAATTACTAAATTATCCTTAGATAATTATCACCAATTATTAATTAACAACATTTCAACAATTACATACTTAAGGAAATTTGAATTAGATTAATTATTAATGAATCATTTCTAATTAAAAATTAATCTAAACCATTATTTAAAAATCAAATAATTAAGTAAATCCTTAATTATCTTAAATATTTTTCAAAATAATTCAATTATTTATCAAATGACTCATTTACATTCAAAATGTATTAAAACAATACATTTCTAAAATAAATTCCAATTCCAATTCATTTAAAAAAATAAAGATTCAAATGTTTAATCATTTAAACATTTATCCAAATTTTAAATAAGTAAAATTCTTAAAATATAATGAATGTCTAACGAACATTCATTACTTAAATATAAAGAAAGATTTAAAATAAATTACTTGATTAAAATGAATTAATATTTGAAATAAATTGATTATTTCAACTTTAAATTTAAATTAAACACTTCATATTTTAATTCAAATACTAAAGGAAATAAATTCTTCCAAGTTTTAAAACTTATTTGAAATCAAATTCCATTTTCAAATCTATTTTAAAACATCTAAATCTATTCATTATTATTTTCTATTTACAAACTGTTTTGAATCCTAAATTGGTTTCTAAAGAAACTTGAGAACAAATTTTTACTTGATTTCAAAAACAAATTTAAATCTTGTTTTAAAATGTTTAAATCTGTTCAAAATTTAAAAACTAACAAAGCTGTTTAAATTAAATTCTGGTTTTAAAAGGGTAAACCTGAAGCTATTTTTAAAACTTAATTTAAAACTGAATTTAAATCTTGTTTAAATTTAAGATTTCACTTTTTAAAAACTTGAACTCAAAACTTCATTTGAATTCAGTTTGAATTTATACTTGAATCAAGTTTTCAACTTAAAATATGAATTTCATTCAAAAATCTAAAAACTGCAAAATAATTCTCTAGATTAAAACCTGAAACTGTTTCTAAATCTTGATTTAAAACAGAATTTAAAACTTGTTTAAATTTAAAAATTTCATTTTTAAAAACTTTGAATTTCAAACTTTATTTGAATTCAGATCCAACTTGTACTTGAATCAAGTTTTCAATTTAAAAAAAATGAATTCATTCAAAACTGCAAAATCACAGGTTTTTAACCCTGTAATCAAACTAACCCGAGAACCTATAAATTTACTTCGAGTTTCTAAACCTTTGCTTTGAGACAACATCACAAAATCCCGAGGATTGCTTCGAGTCAATAAACCCTGCACACAACCAATATTGTTCACCTGAGTTTAACACTACAACCAAGACAAAACCTGTCAACACCCAAAATACCACCTCCAGCCACCATCATCGACACGACCTTGGATATAGCTTCCTTTACACCCCCTCTACAAATTCCCAAGGCCTCAAATAACTCGAAGCAACAGAGAGGATGTGAGTAAACAAGGAACTGCAACATTGAAACTATGTTTTTAAAACCTGGAAACACTCAATATCACCTCCATCTCTCTTTGATCATCTATCACCAAAATTTCCACCATTCTTACATCCAAACTCCACTAACATGAAGCATCATAACACCCTAAATCCACTAGCTTTACAGTCAACTTCTAAACTCCTAATTTCTGTTCAAAACTAAAATGTTAATACTACAGTTCATTTAAAAAGGTGAAGTTTGTTTTAAAATTTCAGATTTCTAACATATATTTATGTTATCATATTGTTTAAATAGTTAATGATGTTGATATTTTATTTTATTGCAAATGACACTGCAGAGTTGTTCCAGAGGGTCATAGACTTCATCTCTAACTTATTTTTAACTAAACCAAAATTTTATAAAACCTGCAGTTATACTAAACAACAAACTTTGTTTACACATAAATTACTAATTGAAACCATTCAAACAAATAAAGATTTTCTATTCAAGAATATCCTAATTTACAATCCAACTAGATATGCAGATTCAAGAAATCAATGACAGATAACCCTATTCTTTTCTATACACAGAACATTCATTAATAAGTAATCATCACCACATAATCAAACAAACATTCTTTCTTTTGTTAGGTCACATGCACAACTAATTTTAATAACCCTCAACATTGTGAAGTTATTCATCAAAATAAAGACACTGTTGTTTCCAAATCATAGCAGTTTTGACCTTTTTATTTTATTTTTAAAATGACTGTTTTGTTTGAACTTGATTTTTAGTATATTACTTAGGCATTAAATTTAAAAAGAAGATCTGTTATTGAAATAGAAGTTTACTCATCATATATGGAAGATGCAGAGAACAGATTCAGGTGCAGATTTCAATTTCCAGGAACTGTTTTTGAAATGCAATGATGAACCTGAATGCCATTAGCAAGTTGAAGTTGCTTTTATCTTTTTGATGAATGCATGCAGACCTTCCAAATTTTGGATTGAAGTTGAACTTCTAATTTGATGTTGAAACTTAGCTTCAGATTTGAAGTTTGTAATTTTCAGATTTGAAGAAACTGATTTTTGCAGAATTTTGAGTAGACAGGTTGCAGATTTGATTGAAGATTGGTTTTCTGGATTTAATTTGTATTTTTGATTGCAGAAATTTTAACATGTAGAAATTTTAACATATCTGGATTTCAGATTTTTCAATTTGAAGAGAAAGTGTTTTTAACAAAATGCTTTAGCTATGTTATGTTTGTCAATAAAAATTAAATTTCAAAAAAATGAATTTGCTTGCCACTTGTTATGTTAATTTGTTATGTGATTACAAGTGTCCATTTTATTAGTTAAATGACTAACACAGGTATATTTCAATATTTAAAAGCAATTCCTAAATCTATATATGTATTTGAATTTATCTTAAACCATCTCTAATTTATTTTAGCAAGTTTTAAATGTTTAATTAACATTAGCCTTTAAATAATAACATATACACAATTTAAATGTTCGCTTGAGATTTTTAAAATAATATTTTAAAGCTAATTTTCAAAAGAGAAAATTTTCAAAAGAAAAATAATGCTGAATTCATTTATTCAAGAGTTTTCAAATCAAATGTTATATTTTAACAAAAATGAACTAAATCTTATTTCAAAGAAAAGCAAATTTTAAAATAAACAAAACAAACTTTTATTATAAAATAAAATTTAAACTATACTTATTATTATAAACAAAATAAATACTTATTTACATTTCTATGAAAATATAAGAAAGATTTTTAAAACAAACTTTTGAAAAGTTTACAATACTAATTTAAATTAGTTTAAATCAATTTACAAATTATACATTTATATATAATAATTAGAAAATATTCTTTATTAATATTTAAATTTTGAATTAAAATCAAATCTTCTATTTACAATGCATACACATATATACATTATAAATAAAATATTTTTAAATCAGCTTAGAAAGATGAATTTTATTACTTAAATATTTTTAACATTTGAAAAGAATATCATTTAACAAACTAAATAATTATAAATTTAAAAAGAGAATTTCTGTTTGAATTAAATTATTAAATCAATATTTCACATTTTAAAATAATTATTAAAGAAATTATTAAATAATTATTGCCTAAATTTCCGGGACATCACATTCCTCCCCCCTTAAAAGAATTTCGTCCCCGAAATTTAAAAGCAAACGTAATTTAATAATCCCATACAGATTTTAAATTTAAAAAAAACAAACATATGTTATCAACCAAATACTAGCTACCATAGCAACCAATTCAAACAAACAATTCTAATTATCCAGACAAAATTCTGGATATAATTCCCTAGAGTTTCCCAGGTACAAACACCAGGACACTCGCCCTACATAATCTAAACTAACTACACCACTAAGATATAGAGTTCCCATATATCTAGATCTACAAATCTAAATAGAATACAGGACTACAGACAAGTCCTGATCAACTCCCAAATCTCACAGAACTACTGATTTTAGAACCGGAGATAAACCATACACGTACTCCCTCAGAGATACGTGAAAAACACAATAAATTCCAACCAGCCGAACTGGAAATTCAATCCTGTAGACCAAACACTTCACTCTTAAGAGAAAACAGAAAGATCCAATACTCATATTCACAAGTCTCTCCTGTCGATCCTAGGCTGCCTTCTACTTCTAGATTAAACAAATCTACCACACAACTCTTCTACAGATATCAGAAGACTTCAGACATACAACTCTATCTGAAAACAAACAGATACAAAACAATCAAGTCTCCAGATCCAAAATGAATTTCCTGTAGAAATATTCTCATCCAAGACGAAACTCAAATTCCCAAAGAATCGGGTGCTCCTATTCTGGAATAACTGCCACCATGCTTCAACTGCGCAACTTTGATTCAAGAATGCTGTTGATGAACACAAGTACAAACTTGATCAACTTATCCCGGAATATTGTTCATCAAATTTCATAAAATCTCAGTAACCTATCCGATTCGGTCACAACACCACAACAAAAATCTAACCAGAAAACTAGATCCAATAAATCCTACCAACTTAAATAGATCTCTCTTAAAAAAACCTCCTACTAATCTGATCCACTGGTAAAACTCCAAGAACCAGGTTGAAACAGAACTCAAACTCTCGATGGAGATGCAAATCTTACTCCTTCGAAGACATCCATAAAATACCAAATCACTTCGATAACTCAAACATCCTCTAAAGATGCTTCAATCCAAACAAAGATCACTCAGAGAACTTCCGAACCGTCGCAAGTCACTTTTGCGATCACACTCAGTTCAGATTCCAAGAAATCGTTCTCACTACAAAATCAGAACAGCTAAAACCTTCTACCCAAAAGAAGAACTAGTGGTCTACCTCCAACCACAAATATCACACCCAACAGAGCTTCCAAAAGAAATGGACAAACTCCTCCATCTTCCCGGACTACTGACCAAAGAATCACAGAGATTTCTGAACCATCGATGAACAGGCCACTCACTGCTGCTACTGCTGCCAAGACATCCTTATCCAAAAGCTCATCGAATCCCAAAGCTACACCAGCCACTTCACAATAGAGCTTTCCAGTAGACAGATATCTTTCAGGAAACTCGCTCCTAAACCAAACTCAAAACACTCTGCCAAACTGAGCCTCAAACTCAATTACAGACAGAATTCCTTCCTGAAGTTTCCAAGATACCATTTCTAGCTTCAACACTCTCAACTAATCCAAACTCAAGAAAAACCACTCTCACGGGTGAAATCCAGCTTACAATCCAAAGTAAACTCCGAATCTTGAAAAGATTTCCTTCAGATATTGGTGAAATCCTTCACACAAACTGCCAAGCTACTCAAGATGCCCAATACTGCCCTAGCAGATCACTTCTAACCTCAAACACTTGGACTCCAACCATTGGTAGTTGTGTTACACACACCACTACCCTATCTACCTGTATTGCTTATATTGGAAAACCCGAACAGGTAACCCAATCTAATAGGTAGAAATAAATAAATTTATATATATTCAAAATTACAAATACGCTCTCTCAAGAAGGACACCACTCCAGAGTCTAGGTATTCGCTCAACCTAGAGCTCTGATACCACATTGTAGCGACACAACTTCCAAACTCTAGGAAGTCGCATCGCTAAGAAGAAAGAAAGGGATAGAAAAGAGAAAAGAAAGGAAAGAAGAAACAGACAACATCAGAATCTCACAGCGGAATCGAATAAATTATAATATATCACATAATACTTTACATAGTATCATATACATCAGAGTTAAACAGCTAATACAACACAAACTAGACAGTTATAAACATCTGTCTAGCAATTACAATTCGAGTATATCAGAGAAAACAGATACAACTCAAACACAGCGGAACCACTACATATATCTACACGCTGAAGCCTCCTGCTCCATTATCTCCTCCAGAACTTGTCAAAGCAATACTGAAACACTTGACTACTCATACGTAATATGAGTACCCAAGAGTTTAATAAAACAGAAAATAAACACTCAGGTCAGACAGGGGTCTGGTGTGAGTAAACGGGGATAAAAGTTGCTTAACTTTAGAAAATCCTTTGAAAACAAAGGTATGACGTTAGACTTCCCACACATAAACATGGAAAAGTTTTTACCTTACGCTAACCAAAACATTTGATAGGAAATCCAGTGATACTATAATAGTGTCTAGGGTTTTCAAGTAAATAAGAAATATCCGAAATTGTTACATTTATTAAATTCCAGCTACATAGGTATACAAACAAAACCGTAGGGTCTCGTAGGAAAAATTGGGTTTCCATCAATGGCAGGGCTACTGGGGTACCGCCCGTCACAGTACGTGGCCTAGATCAACGTACCGAGGAGCCACCCTAACTCCTCTGCAACACAAAGCCGGGACCATTCCTTACTGAACAGTCCCGAACAAGACCACCCCGCAGATTGGTCATCACCAACTGCCACACAGCCGAATATAAAGGGACGTCTAGACAGGAGTAAATATTGCTCTCCAGTGGAAGCTACCCACGAAGCTTTGCTGCACCTCCCCTGTTTTAGCCACTCCCGGTTGATGAGGCTTGAGGTTACGATTACCTTTATAGGACATATAAATCTTAGAATGCTCATCGTCCACCTGACGATGTTCTGAAAGCATTCAATCCATACAAGTTCGTTTCGGGTTCGAACGAAACCGAGGGAATTATCACGTTACACTCGTATTGGAATCACCCTCATAGTTAACGACGATAACCCTTGCACTCTAAATCTCCATCTCGAATCTATAAGTACTATTCCGTCAAACTCATTACGGAATCACCCACAGAGTTATACTGACGTATAGCCCTTACACCTCGAGTCTTCACTTGCTCCACTTGGATTAACGACCTAACGTTTAATTGGAAGCAATGTGGTTTTCGGATATCCAAATATGGAAACCCGATCCCGGTCTCATCGAAACCAAACGCCATCTTAATGTCCAAGTTGTACTTAAGGGTTTTAAATAATCAACTCACTTCATTATTATCTAATTCACATAGATAGATAAACTACATCTCACAATAGATAATCACATTCATATCATAAACAGATAATCTGTATCATCAGAAACAGATAATCATTCAACCCAATAATCCATCACAAACCATCATACTTAAACCAAGCATTCATATCATATAGATACGACTCATCTCATCACTGAGATCACAACCATTCAATCAATAACATCCATAAGCAATGATTTAATTATCATCAATTATAATTAATTTAAAATGAATTAAATTAATTACAACCATCTCTAATTAATTTAAATTAAATTAAATTAATTACTCATTAAAATCCTGCTTAATATCCTTTACTTAATTAACCCAGTTAATTAATTATTGACTAAGTATCTAACCTGATTAAATATCTTTGATTAATCATTCACTAATTACAATAAGTAATTAGTCTTTAATTAATCTTATAAATTAATTAATCTTAATCATAAGTAATTAACATTTAATTACTCATTTATTAATTAATTATAATTAATTATATTATCCTTAATTAATTACAATTAATTAATTACTTAATTTAAATTAACTTAATCAGACAATCCTTAGTTACATCATTAATTATAATTATTAATGATCTCTAATATTTAAATAAATTACTTAATTAAAATTAATTACATTTAGTAATTAATCTAATTATTAATCACCTTGATTAATACTAAATCTACTAATTAACTATTTTTAATTACTTATTGACAAATTAATTATCCAATAATTAATTATTTATTAATTCCTTAATTAATTATTTATTAATTCCTTAATTAATTCCAAAAGTAATTATCCAAATTACTAATTACATTCCAGTAATTTATCACTCATTACTTCACAAAGTAACCCTGCTCCATTAATTACATTAAGTAATTACACTTATTAAATCATCAAATGATTTACTTCAATTAATTAAACTAAATTAATTGACTTAGATAAATCCCATATCAAAATGAATTACAATAAGTAATTAATTCCTTAATTACTTTAACAATTAATTATACTTAACAAATTACAATTAATTAGATTCAATTAATCAATCTAGTTAATTATCAAAATTAATTATATTAATTAATTACTAAATTATCCTTAGATAATTATCACCAATTATTAATTAACAACATTTCAACAATTACATACTTAAGGAAATTTGAATTAGATTAATTATTAATGAATCATTTCTAATTAAAAATTAATCTAAACCATTATTTAAAAATCAAATAATTAAGTAAATCCTTAATTATCTTAAATATTTTTCAAAATAATTCAATTATTTATCAAATGACTCATTTACATTCAAAATGTATTAAAACAATACATTTCTAAAATAAATTCCAATTCCAATTCATTTAAAAAAATAAAGATTCAAATGTTTAATCATTTAAACATTTATCCAAATTTTAAATAAGTAAAATTCTTAAAATAAAATGAATGTCTAACGAACATTCATTACTTAAATATAAAGAAAGATTTAAAATAAATTACTTGATTAAAATGAATTAATATTTGAAATAAATTGATTATTTCAACTTTCAAATTTAAATTAAACACTTCATATTGTAATTCAAATACTAAAGGAAATAAATTCTTCCAAGTTTTAAAACTTATTTGAAATCAAATTCCATTTTCAAATCTATTTTAAAACATCTAAATCTATTCATTATTATTTTCTATTTACAAACTGTTTTGAATCCTAAATTGGTTTCTAAAGAAACTTGAGAACAAATTTTTACTTGATTTCAAAAACAAATTTAAATCTTGTTTTAAAATGTTTAAATCTGTTCAAAATTTAAAAACTAACAAAGCTGTTTAAATTAAATTCTGGTTTTAAAAGGGTAAACCTGAAGCTATTTTTAAAACTTAATTTAAAACTGAATTTAAATCTTGTTTAAATTTAAGATTTCTCTTTTTAAAAACTTGAACTCAAAACTTCATTTGAATTCAGTTTCAATTTATACTTGAATCAAGTTTTCAACTTAAAATATGAATTTCATTCAAAAATCTAAAAGCTACAAAATAATTCTCTGGATTAAAACCTGAAACTGTTTCTAAATCTTGATTTAAAACAGAATTTAAAACTTGTTTAAATTTAAAATTTTCATTTTTTTAAAACTTTGAATTTCGAACTTTATTTGAACTCAGATCCAACTTGTACTTGAATCAAGTTTTCAATTTTAAAAAAATGAATTCATTCAAAACTGCAAAATCACAGGTTTTTAACCCTGTAATCAAACTAACCCGAGAACCAATAAATTTACTTCGAGTTTCTAAACCTTTGCTTCGAGACAACATCACAAAATCCCGAGGATTGCTTCGAGTCAATAAACCCTGCACACAACCAATATTGTTCACCTGAGTTTAACACTACAACCAAGACAAAACCTGCCAACACCCAGAAATACCACCTCCAGCCACCATCATCGACACGACCTTGGATATAGCTTCCTTTATAGCCCCTCTACAAATTCCCAAGGCCTCAAATAACTCGAAGCAACAGAGAGGATGTGAGTAAACAAGGAACTGCAACACTGAAACTATGTTTTCAAAACCTGGAAACACTCAATATCATCTCTCCTCTCTCTCGGATCATCTATCACCAAAATTTCCACCATTCTTACATCCATACTCCACTAACATGAAGCATCATAACACCCTAAATCCACTAGCTTTACAATCAACTTCTAAACTCCTAATTTCTGTTCAAAACTAAAATGTTAATACTACAGTTCATTTAAAAAGGTGAAGTTTGTTTTAAAATTTCAGATTTCTAACATATATTCATGTTATCATAATGTTTGAATAGTTAATGATGTTGATATTTTATTTTATTGCAAATGATACTGCAGAGTTGTTCAAGAGGGTCATAGACTTCATCTCTAACTTATTTTTAACTAAACCAAAATTTTATAAAACCTGCAGTTATACTAAACAACAAACTTTGTTTACACATAAATTACTAACTGAAACCATTCAAACAAATAAATATTTTCTATTCAAGAATATCCTAATTTACAATCCAACTAGATATGCAGATTAAAGAAATCAATGACAGATAACCCTATTCTTTTCTATACACAGAACATTCATTAATAAGTAATCATCACCACATAATCAAACAAACATTCTTTCTTTTGTTAGGTCACAAGCACAACTAATTTTAATTACCCTTAAAATTGCGAAGTTATTCATCAAAATAAAGACACTGCTGTTTCCAAATCATAGCAGTTTTGATCTTTTTTTATTATTTTTAAAATGACAGTTTTGTTTGAACTTGATTTTTAGTATATTACTTAGGCATTAAATTTAAAAAGAAGATCTGTTTTTGAAATAGAAGTTTACTTACCATATATGGAAGATGCAGAGAACAGATTCGGGTGCAGATTTCAATTTCCAGGAACTGTTTTTGAAATGCAATGATGAACCTGAAGCCATTAGCAAGTTGAAGTTGCTTTTATCTTGTTGATGAATGCATGCAGACCTTTCAAATTTTGGATTGAAGTTGAACTTCTAATTTGATGTTGAAACTTAGCTTCAGATTTGAAGTTTGTAATTTTCAGATTTGAAGAAACTGATTTTTGCAGAATTTTGAGTAGACAGGTTGCAGATTTGATTGAAGATTGGTTTTCTGGATTTAATTTGTATTTTTGATTGCATAAATTTTAACATGTAGAAATTTTAACAAATCTGGTTTTCAGATTTTTCAATTTGAAGAGAAAGTGTTTTTAACAAAATGCTTTAGCTATGTTATGTTTGTCAATAAAAATTAAATTTCAAAAAAATGAATTTGCTTGCCACTTTTTATGTTAATTTGTTATGTGATTACAAGTGTCCATTTTATTAGTTAAATGACTAACACATGTATATTTCAATATTTAAAAGCAATTCCTAAATCTATATATGTATTTGAATTTATCTTAAAACATCTCTAATTTATTTTAGCAAGTTTTAAATGTTTAATTAACATTAGCCTTTAAATAATAACATATACACAATTTAAATGTTTACTTGAGATTTTTGAAATAATATTTTAAAGCTAATTTTCAAAAGAGAAAATTTTCGAGAGAAAAATAATGTTGAATTCATTTATTCAAGAGTTTTCAAATCAAATATTATATTTTAACAAAAATGAACTAAATCTTATTTCAAAGAAAAGCAAATTTGAAAATAAAAAAAACAAACTTTTATTATAAAATAAAATTTAAACTATACTTATTATTATAAACAAAATAAATACTTATTTACATTTCTACGAAAATATAAGAAAGATTTTTAAAACAAACTTTTGAAAAGTTTACAATACTAATTTAAATTAGTTTAAATCAATTTACAAATTATACATTTATATATAATAATTAGAAAATGTCCTTTATTAATATTTAAATTTTGAATTAAAATCAAATCTTCTATTTACAATGCATACACATATATACATTATAAATAAAATATTTTTAAATCAGCTTAGAAAGATGAATTTTATTACTTAAATATTTTTAACATTTGAAAAGAATATCATTTAACAAACTAAATAATTATTAATTTAAAAAGAGAATTTCTGTTTGAATTAAATTATTAAATCAATATTTCACATTTTAAAATAATTATTAAAGAAATTATTAAATGATTATTGCCTAAATTTTCGGCACATCACATTATCCTTCAATTCCATTCAATCATCTATCTTTAATTAACTTCCCAATATTAATTATACTTAACCGAACTCAATAAGTAATCTCAATTTCTTCATGAATTAATCAACTATATTAATTGCATTAATTCTTAAGTACTTATATTAATTAATTCTTCATATCTCACTTGTTATTAGTTAATCAATTCCAATTTATCAACCTTTAATTACAAAATAAATTATATAAGCTTATGACTTCCAGTTATATTTTGATTTATTCTCAGCTAAATTAATTATATCTAATAAGCAATCATTAATTGAACCGCAAACATTAACTTCTTGATTTATCTCAACCTGTGAGTATCTACCCTTTTTCATTTACTTCATTAAATAAATAAATTTTCCTCGATTAAATTATCTTAATTTATCTCTCGTTTAATCACACCAGTAATTTTATTTTATTAACTACATTAAGTAATTGCTTATTAAATCATCAAATGATCATTCCAAATTAATATAAACATAATTAATTAACCCAAATCATTAATTAATTTAATTGATAAATTTTCCATTTAGATTATCCTACCTCATTAATGAATCATCGATCATTACCCTTATTGATTTTTAAACAGAACCATTTTCTTGTTCATGGTTTAAGTTTGCAACCATTTAAAATCCAAATACCTCGAGTCAAACCATGATTAACTCGAGAAATAACCAAATCTAAAATCACTAGATCATCAGTACACATCCAAACAATTCATTCATTCATTTATTTAAATTTAACTCTTAAAATTTAAATAAAATCTAAAGTGAGATATTACTCACCTTTGATTCATAATTGGCAATCCACTTTATTCAATTTACCACATCCAGTGATTATTAATTTATTTCTTTCTCCAGAGATTTTAATTCATTACGCCCTAGCTATTAATTCTTAACCCTTATTGTTAATTTCTAAGACCTAATTTCCATTTGTAAATCACTAATTACAAATTACTCAATCAATCAAACTGTCTTGATTTAAGTTTTGAAAAGCATTTAATTTAAAGGATTTATAAATGATTAATCAATCCCAATTTCGTTTACCTACCTCTCTCTTTTTTTTACCTAGGGTTTAAAATATAACCAGTGCTGAAATAAATAAAAATGAAGAGGATAAAATTACTCACCATTGTCGACCACTTCCACTGCGATTACATAAGGTACCTCGAAGCTCGCATGACCACGCTGCCTCCTGCCGCGATTCACGCGAGTCGCCAGACCCATCGTCGAACCCTTCCTCGAAACACAGCAGCTCTCCCAAACTTTCAACACCATCACACGAACTGCGAACGAACACGAAAGTGCGCGATGATTCCCTTCGACGACTTGCCTATGCCGCCTCACACGCACTCCAAACCCACCACGCTTCCGCTGCGCACTCGCCTAAATCCCGCACGTACCCTCCTAATTGAGGGTCGCAAACCGAAAACGATCCCGTCCTCTTTGAAGAGGAGCCGACCCTGATCTCTTCGATTTGATTTAGGGAATTCTGAATATGAAGAAGAAGAAAGAACGACGATGGATTAAAGAACAAAAAAAGCTTCGGCCATTTTATTTTTTTTTTTTTCCTGAGAATTTTGGTTTTCGGTTCTGAAGGTTAGAGAGAGAGGAACGGGAATGGGTATACGGTTGGGAAAATTCTAGGGTACGCGTGACTATAATATAATAATATTGAAAATATCCTACGCTAAATAACGCGAAATCCTGAACCCCGAATCCGACATGCTGATAAGCGTTAATAAGGTTCTACCCGCATTCCGAACACAATGGAACATGTTTCGAAGGCTAATTTGATCGTATGTGCGAGTTACAAAAGAAAACGATCAAATTTAAATCAAATCGATTAAAATAGTTTCTAAGTGTTTTGAGCTGCCAGGGTCAAACGACAACTCCGATTGCAACGAAAATTGAAATCTGATAATAACTAGCTATTACAGATCCAATGGAACTGGTTTCGTCAAATTCCGAGACTGTGCCTCGGAAGGCTATTTTTAAATTCCAATTTAAACGATATATTATTGAAACTGAACAAATTATCCTTAAATTAAATTCAAATCATTCTATTATCTCTAGTATTTGAAAGTGTACGTGTAGTACTAAGGATCGTGTAATATGGTATATAAATGCGGAAACTGATAATAGCAGTAAAATAAAAATTAAAGTAAGCACACCAGGAATTTTTATACTGGTTCGAACTTCCCGTTCTACGTCCAGTCCCAGAATACCCTCTGGATTTAAACTAAACCCTCACTTCACCCGGAGGAATAGGTATACAACACCTGAGCAGCCGAACAGGAATTTTTCCGCCTCAACAGCCGAAGAGGACTTTAACTTCAATACAAATAGTTTGACGAATGTGTTCTGAGTAACACGGATTGTCTTTTGATAGTACAACTTCCTATAATCAAATCCTTAAGAGTATGTATGTGTGTGAAGATTTAGAAGGAAGATAATCACGTAGAATCGGAGTATATGAATTAAACACAAGGATTCTAGTGACATTAAATGAGTATGAATGCTTTGAATTGCAGAGAATAGTTAGAGAATAGATTTCAGAATTATAAACAAGAATCGGTGGTTGTAGAAGTGATTTGAAGATGTTTATATAGTTGTAGAAGAGTTACAATCTTTCATGAAGAGTTTCAATCAAAAGTTGTGTCCGTATCTCTTGAAATAGAGGACATTACTCTTCATGAAATGATCGCATCTCTTCAGAAAGTAGCCGTTATTGTCAGGTCGGTCGACCGTAAAACCTGGGTCGGTCAGCTGAGTTTGAAAACGTATATAAAACAGAGTGTATTTGTGCATATAACACAGGGTCGGTCGACTGAAGATACTGGTCGGTCGGCCGACCTGTTGTTAAACAAAAACAGTAGTAGCTCATTTGGTTAGAGTACTTGCCTTTCAAACTAGTGACCCGGGTTTGATCCCCGCTCCATGCATTTTTTGTAAACTTGATTTTGATTAAAATATGCAAGCAAGTTTATTTGAATGTGAATGATGATTCTTGAGGAATGATTTTAACAATATTCTAAGACTCAATATGATAAAATATTAATACTAATCTCTGGATTGTAGTCTTGTTTCCTTTGTAGTGTGGATTGTAGTCTTGTTTCCTTTGTAGTGCACAATTTACTTTTATTCTCTTTTTGTCGCCTTTGTATAGTATTCTCTTTGTAGTTCGTCTTATGATCTATGAAGCTTATGTCATGAATCAAAACCCATGAATCAACAGTATTATCATTATAAATTTTATAAGCCTTCAAATTATTTAAACTGGCTTAGAAATATCAGATTCAACCATTTACCCAAATTTTCAATTATTAAATTCAATATATATAATTCAATGATTTAATTATCAAGTAAATATTGATATCTTGAATTCAAGTTAAAATTAACCTTTAAATATTTGAAAAAAATCAATTAATTATTCAAATTTAAATTGCTAGAAATTCCGGGTCGTCACATTCCTCCCCCCTTAAAAGAATTTAGTCTCTGAAATTACTAGTTAGGAAGAATGACCCAATACCCGTTTACTTTCCCAAAACTCACAATTCAACATCCTACTAACTATCCTTTACTAAAGGCCCTCTATTACCTTAAGCAACTTCCAAAACCTTCTATAGTTTCAAAATATACTCCTTTTTGCTCAATCATCTAAATTTCAGTTTAAAACCAAAATTTTGTATTATCAAAATTTTCTCAAAAATTTTCCAACTCTCTAAATTCTTGAAAAATTTTGCCAGCGTCTCCTTTGCACGGCTAGCTCGGTACTACTACAAAAGGCCTCTACGGGCTCCCAAATTCCAAAAGAAAACCAAAAGCCAAGTGGCTACATCAAAAAACCCAATCTAATATAATTTAGAAATTTAAATATGTACCTTTTTGTCGGGCAATTCAAACTTATCTTTTGGGATCCAATCCAATTTTCTTTTTCCATTAATACCTGCATATCTTGTTTAGCAACAATATTCAATCGAAACTTTACAAATCATTTTATACATTCTCTTATATAGGTTTTCATATTTACTTCTATTCAAATTCGTTTTTCCCGTTTTAATATGAATTCAACTTATTTCAATATTAAATATTAATTTTTTTTATTTTCCATTTATAACTGTGTCTTATTAGTTCCATCTACTAATCTATTTCAGTTACATATTTAAAATCGTTTAATTGCTTAACAAAAATTTTCCCAAAAAATTTCAAAAATTTCCTAACTCCCAAAATTTTGGAAATTTTTTGGCAGTCTCCTTTGTACGGAGGAGCTTTTGCAATTTGACAAGAGATATAAATATATATACATCAACTCACACGGTCGGAATAAGCAAAAACAGTTCATATTTCCTATTCTTATTGTGTAGGCGTACCTTATTTAGCATTTTAAGCGAGCAGCTTATTTATTTTAGCAAGTAGCGCAATCCAAACGAGCCAAACAGCCTTCAGGTACCTGTACTTACTCAATTTAAATATGTAAGAGCCATATATAGAGTATTTATCAGCATTTCATTTACTTTAATAGCAAATCACAAGCGTTTCACTTATATTCAATAGCTAAACACATATATAACATAAGCAACAAGCACGAAAACGCTTTACCATTTGCGATTTATATAACTAATTCAATTGCTGTCAATCAATATATAATCCATTTCATTCAGTTTCAATGGTTTGCAACTCAATTTCTTACATTCCATTGATTTTTAATCCAAACATGCTCATATTCACTTCAAATGATCCAGAATCAATTTTATTTAATCTCTGTCAACTCATAGAATTTTAATTACTTTTATTTACGCCGAATGACAACCGTTTTATGCAATTTCGACGATATTCGTTTAATAGAGTATTCATGTAGTTTATAATTACTTAAAATTATTTCAACTTATTCTGTATTCAATTCCATTTCATTTCCAATTTATCTACCAACCATTCATTGCATTTCATTTTATTTCTGCATTAGATTCATGCAAACAATTAAGCTTGGCACATTCAAACTTATAAACTAATGACCATTTCCAAATTAATTTAATCCAATTCCAATCACAACTTTGATTTAGTTTTTTTTTTTGTAATCAGACTTCATCCATTTATTATTTAACTCAATTAACCCATTTTAAATTTTTAATTTACTTACTTAATTCGTTATCTAATTTATTTTATTAATACAAGGCCATTCTCAATTTATTTCTATTCACTTGGGTTTTGTTTTGCAACTCAAACCATTTCTATTGTAATCACTTCTCTTACATCCAATTTACTTGCAAATTTTCATTAAATATTATTCAAATTACCTTTGAATTTTATTTGTAATTCAAACCATCACATTTTCAATCTAATTCTATTTTATTTTTATTTTACAACATCTCCTCTTATTTAATTTATATCAAATCCAAGTCGAATTCTATCCACAATTCTAATTCATTTCCAAATTCCATTATTAATTTACAATCCATTTATTTACCCGAGTTAAATTTTATTAACGTACTCAATCAAACAATTATTTAACCAATTAGCTTATTTCCAACTTCTAAATCAATATTCGATTTTACTTACAAAATCACTTCATTAAAATTCTAGTTTGGATTTCCTTTTTATTTCCCCAAAATTCCAACATCTTTATATTTAAAATTTTAGCAATGCTTTTGAATTCACATTATACTAATAAAATAGCTTTTTATAAAAAAAATATTTTTATAACTCGATGTCTCAACCAGTCCATTCTTGTTCTCACAGAAATTCAATCATACGTTGATCAAGCGTAGGACTGAAAATCTATAAGTACCTGGTAAACCCGTTGTCAACACCCAGTGAAAATACTTCTGAAAAATAATTTTATTGAAAATATAGAAACAGTTTTTGAAAATAGAGGAAATATCTTTGGTGAGAATGCTCTGGAAATCATCACCCCTATCCATGGTCACAGTTAACCCGATGGTTACGTTGTCGTCCCGACAAAATCCATAGATAACTGTAGGCCTCCGTGCCCTACGATTACACCATGGAACCCACGACAGATCGCAGCTACAACTGGGGTTGCGTAGCTATCACAGCAAAAACCCATATAACTGTAGGCATCAGCGCCATCGAATTTCGCTGCCAAAATGAAACTTCTCCACTCCACTTGAACATAGATCGCGGTCTACCGATGTTGCGTTGCCTTCCCGGCAAAATCAAGTGTAGACCGTTGGCACTCATCCTCTACACGATTTCGCTATGGTCCACACAGTAGATCGCAGCGACATCGAGTTACACTGTCGTCACAGCATAACCCAAATGCCTCTGTAGGCATCAACGCCATCGACTTATGCTACCCAATAATCCTCAGGAACTAGTTTTGTCCGGACTCCTCACAGGATCAACTTTAGAACCCCCCCTGGGGCTCAAGGCAGCACCACCCAGTGTGTGACGATCTCCCATGACTCCCGCACGGAAACAAGGGAATGGTGCGCTGAAAGTGTGCCAGACAGCCATGAGTGACCATCAAGGGTAAAATAAACATCGCAGACTCTATCGTAAAACTCACA
Source organism: Allium cepa (assembly GCA_030765085.1). NCBI lineage: Eukaryota > Viridiplantae > Streptophyta > Magnoliopsida > Asparagales > Amaryllidaceae > Allium > Allium cepa. Next base: position 557,272,264 of record CM060941.1, on the reverse strand, counting down.
GCGCATGGATAAAATACAATAGAGAAATATAATATAGTGAAGCTCTCATAGCATAAAATATCATCATCTAATCATAATAGCTTTATACATGGTCGGAATCATGAATACAAGAAGCCTCACTACATAGCACTCAGAGTAATCAACAATTAGCGGAATATCCAGTACATAGAATATGAAAATAATATGCAAAAGCCTCCTGCTCGTCTTCGTCATCATCAACGTAGATCTTCAAGAACAGCACCTGTCACCTGCTACCTAGTCTGCCCATTCCAACATGGATGAACAGCCCAAGGTAATAAGAGGGGACATAAAACCTTGAGTCAGACAACAGTCTTAGTGAGCAGTAAATCAACTATCAAACATACCAAAAGAGCATAAAGAATAAAAGGAATAGGAACCAAACCATCCCACTCCGCCTCTTTCTACAGTGATAGCCCCCAGACACACACTAAGGAGAAGCAAGCATATCATGGCAGACAATTAAAGTAAAGCAAAAATCATTCGAGTCAAGGTCGATGTTTTTCAAATACAAACCCCCAAGGCCTAAACCAAGATCAGATAAGCACCTAGAAAACACCGCTCTTGAGACCGAATGATGGTTCAGCCAAACATCCATGACTCTGGCTATCATTGTTATCATTGCCTTTATTTCACCGTTAATTGAATGACCAACTCATTCTCTTATCCATCTGTCAAGGGCTAATGGTAACCCCGGTTCTAGACATAACTCCGCACGTCGTCGCAGCCCGTGCCTAGGAATTTTCGCAACTACCCAGAGTACTAGCACGTCGTCGCAGCCCGTGCTTGGAACGTCGTCGCAGCCCGTTCCAACGTACTCTTGCTTTGAGCATGCTAGAACCTTCAACAACGATGAGATCTCAGCCTCCTAGTCATCCTCCTTGACGACTATTTTCATACTAGCTCAAGCGCCTCTCAAGCTAACCATTATCATCAACCCGAATCGCATCACCGAGTTATCAACATAGCTTCGCACGTCGTCGCAGCCCGTGCTTGGAACGTCCTCATGACCCGTCCCATCTCATCATCATGCTTTGCCTCCTCGCATCATGGCAAAGTCCATCTCAATACCACACTTTGTCTCCTCGCATTATGGTAAAGTCCATCTCAACCTCATCTAATCCATACATATGAGCTTCAACATCCGCTTCATATGCCACAAGCAGCTTTCACCATTCAAGAGCCTTTCCACTTAGCTTTTGAATCATCTTCGACCATCTTGTCTAGATCTAACTATTAATCAACTAACATACATAGCAATCAATCAAATCAATCATTAACTTAAGCAATCAAGTAATCAAATATGGTCTAAGTAGGCATTTATAACTACAATGGCAATTTTGTAAATAAATGAGCATAGATATAACATACATGAATCATGGGTTTCTAGCATAGATCTAACAAATATAAATCATGGGTTTTGTCTCTATAACTTGATGAATGAACTTGCATAAGTAAACATCTTCATAAGTAATGGATCTACACTTGGATCTATGGAAAATGTATGAAATCACTATCTACAACACTCCAACAAACCACCAATCCAATATACTCCTTTGGGTCCGCGTGAGAGATAACCACCACTCACCAAATCACCCAAACACTTCAAAAACTATCAACTTCGGATCTGGACAGCGAAGCTTCAAGCTTGATTCGTTGAAATCCCGCTTGAAACGATGAAATCTAGCTTGGTTGGATGAAGATCTTCAACTTTAACTCTTGGATCTTCAATCTCGATCTTCGATCTTGGATGGATGTTAGAACTAGATTGGAATGGAGAAAAGAAGATGAAGAAATGTTGTAGTCGAGCTCTCAAAATGGCAGCACTTCGTCGCTTCAAAAACCGGTGCCAAAAATTGAAGATAGGCGCCTCTATTTATAGGCTGAAACCTTAGGTCGTCCGCCCCCTTAGGTCGCCCACGACCTAACTATTGCCGACCTAAAGACCTCCGACCTAAAACACATGCACGCGACCTAACAGATACGCACGGCCTAGCTGCCCAATGATCTAAGCCTTACACCAATGCTCGACCTAATATCACCATACTCACGCGACCTAATCGTCATGGCCGACCTAACACTCCTGTGACCTAGCGACTTATTAACATCGTGACTCAACGACCTAACCTAGTCACGACCTAACCAAACCCAGGGTCACATGACTTAACGTCTTAATGGTTTAAGCTCCTACGCGACCTAATGCCTTCACGAGTTACGACCTACGACCTAAATACCCCACCGACCTAAACTCACACGACCTAATTCCTCAGCATCCTAACTTAGGTCGTCTACGACCTAACTAACATGACTAACTTCCTTAGGTCGCTCATCGAATAAGTCGTAAACCCCATAGGTCGGTCAACTACTATAACTCGTTCACGACTCAACTTCCATAGGTCGTAAACACTCTTAAGTCGTTGTCTAGTAAGTCGCTTAACCCCTAAAACCGATAACTCGCCTAAGCTACTAACTCGTCCAGTTCCTTAGGTCGTTAACCCTTAACTCGGCAACCACCCTAAGTCCTAAACCATTTCCTTAGGTCGTATAACCGACCTATCCCCTTAACTCGTTCTAACACAATAACTCGTGAAACTTTTATAGGTCGTAATTCCTATAACTCGAAACCCCTTAAGTCGTCTACGACTTAAAAATACACGACCTAAGCTAAATCCACCTACACGAGTTAGCTTCCACACGAGTTAACTTTTCATGACTTAAGCTCTGAACAACATGAACAACACTAACAACCTAGTAGCCATTATTTTACGATTAGTCGACACGTAAAATACGGGTCGTTACATTCTCTCCCCCTTAGGAATTTCGCCCCCGAAATTCCAAACAAACAACAGCAATCAAAACTATTCTGCATGCCTACCATCCATAGCAATCAACAAACCATGCATCCAATTTCTAACCTAGCATGCAGAATTCTAAGACTGGAACAAGCTACAAATTCATGAGATGTCACGACACCTTAGGGCCATACCTCGAAGAGTTCAGGATGAGCTGCCTTCATCCTTTCTTCCTCCTCCCATGTACAGTCGTTAACATCATCACTCCATTGTACCTTGAGCAACGTAATCGTCTTCCTCCTAAGCTGTTTCGTGTCGGTTTCAACAACACGAAGCGGCTTACGAGGTCTCGTAACCACTGGATCAACCTCCAAATCTTCACAGCTATCGGCAGAAACCACCGTATTCGAGTCGTGCACATACTTCCGTAGATATGATACATGAAAAACATTGTGCACACCCGCCATCTTTTCCGGTAACTCCAATCTATAAGCGAGCTTTCCAATTCGCCCAATAATCGGGAATGGTCCAACAAATCTCGGAGTTAACTTTCCTTTCTTACCGAATCGAATAACATTCTTCAGAGGAGAAATTTTCACAAAAACCATATCACCTACGTCGAATTCCAAATCTTTTCGACGCTTATCGGCATAACTCTTCTGACGGTCTTGGGCTGCCTTCATTCGTTGCCGAATGATCTCTATACAATCCGAAGTCTGACGAATCATCTCAGGCCCAAGTATCAGCTTTTCTCCAGTTTCCAACCAACATGTCGGAGAGTTACACGGTCTTCCATACCGTGCTTCATATGGTGCCATACCAATGCTAGATTGATAACTGTTGTTATATGCAAACTCCACCAAATGAAGGTGATCTTCCCACGATCCTCCGGATCCTCCGAAATCCAAAACACAAGCCCTGAGGAGATCTTCCAAAACTCGGTTGACTCTCTCAGTCTGACCATCTGTTTGGGGATGATAAGCTGTACTCAAACACAACTCGGTTCCCAAAACTTCCTGGAAGCTCTTCCAAAATCCACTAGTGAACAAAGGATCTCGGTCGCTCACTATTTTCTTCGGAACACCATGGAATCGAACTATCCACTTAACATAAAGCTCAGCCAACTTCGATGCAGTCCTAGTCGATCGAACAGGAATGAGCCTTGCACTCTTGGTCAACCGATCTACGATGACCCAAATCCCTTCATTTCCCGCCTTGGTTCTAGGTAGGCCATCGATAAAATCCATCGACACTTGCTCCCACTTCCATGTAGGAACCTCTAATGGCTGAAGTAATCCACTTGGCTTTTTCTGTTCAGCTTTTACCAACTGACAGTTCATACATTTGGAAATAAAATTTCCAACGTCCTTCTTCATACCTTCCCAGTAATAGGTTCTCTTCATATCCCGATACATCTTATTCCTCCTGGATGAATTGTCAACTTCGAGTGATGACTTTCCTTCAAAACTTCATCTCTCAACCCATCGATATCGGGAACAACCAGTCATCCTTGCTTCCGAAGCCAACCCTCTCGGTCGACTTCGAATCTTTTATCCTTCTCTGGGTCCAATCCAGATTCCAAATCACGGATAATCTTGACAAGCTTATCGTCTCGCTTTTGGCTCTCGCCAATCCTTTCCACAAGAGTAGGTCTTATCGATAAGTTTGCCAACATTTCAGGTTCCAATTCACATCTAGGCCTAAAGTCGAATCCAGCTAAATACTCGAGACTCTTCCATTCCGAAAACATGGCTCCCAATCCTGCATGTCTTCGACTCAATGCATCAGCTACTGCGTTACCTTTTCCCGGAGTATAAGCTATACCAAAATCATACGATGCTAAGAACTCCAGCCACCGTTGCTGCAGAAGATTCAAATCCTTTTGGGAAAACAGATACTTCAACGACTTATGATCCGTAAACAACCCGAATCGAACCCCCAAAAGATAATGTCTCCACATCTTCAAAGCAAATACAATCGCCGCTAACTCCAAATCATGTGTCGGATAATTCCTTTCATGCGGCTTCAGTTGTCGACTAGCATACGCAACAACTTTATCTTTCTGCATTAGCACTGCTCCAAGTCCAGTACCACATGCATCGGTGTAAACCACCATCTCATCATTCCCACTCGGAATGGTCAAAACAGGAGCACTTGTCAGTCGCTCTTTCAGGATTACGAAAGCTTGCTCACACTTATCATCCCATCTAAACACTTGATTCTTTTTCGTCAATCCTGTCAATGGTGCAGCTATCTTGGAAAAGTCTTTGATAAACCGACGATAATATCCTGCTAATCCAAGAAAACTCCTCACATCGGATGCATTCTTAGGTCTAACCCAATCCTGGATCGCTACCACCTTAGCGGGATCAACCGCTATTCCATTTCCAGAGATAACATGGCCTAAGAATCTCACTTCACTCTTCCAGAAGTGACACTTCGAAAACTTAGCCTTCAGCTGATGTTTCCGCAAGATTTCCAAAACAATACGCAAGTGCGTCTCGTGTTCTTCTTCAGTTCTGGAATAAATCAGAATATCATCCACGAACACAAGTACGAACTTGTTCAACTGATCTCTGAATACTCTATTCATAAGATCCACAAAATATGCTGGTGCGTTAGTCAATCCAAACGGCATTACCAGCCACTCATAAAAACCGGATGGTGTCCTAAAAGCAGTCTTCGGCACACTATCCTTCGCCACTCTTAACTGGTGAAATCCCGTTGCCAAATCCATCTGAGAAAACACCTTAGCCTCGTGAAGCTGATCAAACAAGTCATCTATTCTCGGCAATGGATACTTGTTCTTCTTAGTCACCTTATTCAGCTCACGATAATCCACACACAACCTCAACGATCCATCCGCTTTGGTTGCGAACACAACTGGTGCACCCCATTCGGACACACTACGCCGAATGAATCCTTTCCGCAAAAGGTCATCAACTTGCACCTTCAACTCTTGTTGCTCCCTAGGCGCCATCCGCCTAAGAGGCATCACAACAGGTCTGGCTCCCTCAACTAGATCGATACGAAACTCGATCTCCCTATGCGGCGGTAATCCTTTGACTTCGTCAAAGACATCCTCAAATCCATTCACAATAGGCACCGATGACAGTCCATCCCGTGGAACAACCAGCGAATACATGAAGCTCATGAAGACGCCTTCCTCATGCTTACATCGTATCACAACCTTTCGCCCTTCCACATTCCCGACTGTCACCTCTAGCCTCTCACAATCAATCCTTGCCGCATACTTCCTAAGCCAGTCCATACCCAAAATAATTCCGAACCCCGCAAAGTTCAGAACAAAACAATCACAAACAAAAGAGCAATCATGACTCATCACAACTAGACCACGGCATATCATACACAGACATGACGAACCCCCAACTGGATTTGTCACAACCAGTGGTCTATCAACAATATCCGGTTTCAAACCTAACCGGCCTACCAAATCATCACAAACAAAAGAATGAGACGCTCCAGTATCAAACAACACTCTAACTGGAACACCACAAATGGAAAGAGTACCTTGAACCACCACACTCTTCCCCTTCTCTTCAGCAGTGAGAGCTTTTGAAAACGACGGCACAGCTCCCAAAGCATATGCTTGCACAATCTGCCTGTCCTTCCTTGGTTCTGGACAATCTTTCCTGAAATGCCCTGGCTTGTCACAGTTGTGGCATTTCGCCGGCGCCTTTGGATTCCTACAATCCTTGGAGAGATGGCCCTTCTGCTGGCAATTATAGCAAGTCATTTCGCCCCTCGGCTTCTTCTGGCCATCGTTACCCTTCTGTTGTTGTTGCTTCCTCTTCTTGTTTCCACCCTTCTGTGACTTAAACCCTTCCTTGGTTACAGCAACAACAGAACTCTCCCTAGGAAACAAACTCTCATGCCTGAGAGCTTTCTCCACAAGCTTCTCAAATGGATCGTCCAGATGATCCACCAACTGTCTTCCAAGATAAGCATCCAAACCGGTCACAAACTTCTCATTCTTCTGATAGGGAGAATCAATATACGATCTGGCATACTTGGACAAAGCTTCAAACTCAGAAACATACTCAAGAACGGGTCTTCCACCTTGCTTGAGCTCCACAAACTTCTTAAACAGAACAGATTTCTGAGCCGTAGAGATGAACTTAGCTTCAAATCTAACTTGGAATTGCTCCCAAGTAATCTCCTCCTCCGGAGTATCAATGGTGATAGAATTCCACCAATCCGAAGCTCTCCCTTGAAGTTGCCTTGATGCGAGCTTCCTCTTAGTTGCATCCTCAATTCCCAGGTCACCAAAAATCCTTCTACAAGCATCTATCCATCTCTGCACTTCAATGGTCGATTCCGTTCCCAAGAAAACCTTTCCTCCAAGAGAAGTATAGTCCTTGCAAAGCTTAGCAAAATCCACTGGTCTTGGAGCTTGAACTTGAACTCCAACATCCACTGATGGCCCTGAAGCTGGTATCCTTCTCATGATCGAAGTCATCATGGCCTCAAACATAGGAGCATAATCAACAGCTTCCCTAGCAGCACGGCCTTCCCTAGCAGCTGGTCTCCCCCTTCGACTCATCCTTAATATCTACAAAAAGGAATGACTTAGAACACCTTGAGAAACAACTGCATAAGGAGTTCAAATCCTTCTAAACTACAATATTATATATATAGTAATCATTCATCAAAATACAATTACGTCTCTCATACATAGTTACGTCAGCAAGCGTTGGCTAAAATCGATTAACCAAAGCTCTGATGCCAAATGTGACGATCTCCCATGACTCCCGCACGGAAACAAGGGAATGGTGCGCTGAAAGTGTGCCAGACAGCCATGAGTGACCATCAAGGGTAAAATAAACATCGCAGACTCTATCGTAAAACTCACAGCGCATGGATAAAATACAATAGAGAAATATAATATAGTGAAGCTCTCATAGCATAAAATATCATCATCTAATCATAATAGCTTTATACATGGTCGGAATCATGAATACAAGAAGCCTCACTACATAGCACTCAGAGTAATCAACAATTAGCGGAATATCCAGTACATAGAATATGAAAATAATATGCAAAAGCCTCCTGCTCGTCTTCGTCATCATCAACGTAGATCTTCAAGAACAGCATCTGTCACCTGCTACCTAGTCTGCCCATCCCAACATGGATGAACAGCCCAAGGTAATAAGAGGAGACATAAAACCTTGAGTCAGACAACAGTCTTAGTGAGCAGTAAATCAACTATCAAACATACCAAAAGAGCATAAAGAATAAAAGGAATAGGAACCAAACCATCCCACTCCGCCTCTTTCTACAGTGATAGCCCCCAGACACACACTAAGGAGAAGCAAGCATATCATGGCAGACAGTTAAAGTAAAGCAAAAATCATTCGAGTCAAGGTCGATGTTTTCCAAATACAAACCCCCAAGGCCTAAACCAACATCAGATAAGCACCTAGAAAACACCGCTCTTGAGACCGAATGATGGTTCAGCCAAACATCCATGACTCTGGCTATCACTGTTATCATTGCCTTTATTTCACCGTTAATTGAATGACCAACTCATTCTCTTATCCATCTGTCAAGGGCTAATGGTAACCCCGGTTCTAGACATAACTCCGCACGTCGTCGCAGCCCGTGCCTAGGAATTTTCGCAACTACCCAGAGTACTAGCACGTCGTCGCAGCCCGTGCTTGGAACGTCGTCGCAGCCCGTTCCAACGTACTCTTGCTTTGAGCATGCTAGAACCTTCAACAACGATGAGATCTCAGCCTCCTAGTCATCCTCCTTGACGACTATTTTCATACTAGCTCAAGCGCCTCTCAAGCTAACCATTATCATCAATCCGAATCGCATCACCGAGTTATCAACATAGCTTCGCACGTCGTCGTAGCCCGTGCTTGGAACGTCCTCATGACCCGTCCCATCTCATCATCATGCTTTGCCTCCTCGCATCATGGCAAAGTCCATCTCAATACCATACTTTGCCTCCTCGCATTATGGTAAAGTCCATCTCAACCTCATCTAATCCATACATATGAGCTTCAACATCCGCTTCATATGCCACAAGCAGCTTTCACCATTCAAGAGCCTTTCCACTTAGCTTTTGAATCAACTTCGACCATCTTGTCTAGATCTAACTATTAATCAACTAACATACATAGCAATCAATCAAATCAATCATTAACTTAAGCAATCAAGTAATCAAATATGGTCTAAGTAGGCATTTATAACTACAATGGCAATTTTGTAAATAAATGAGCATAGATATAACATACATGAATCATGGGTTTCTAGCATAGATCTAACAAATATAAATCATGGGTTTTGTCTCTATAACTTGATGAATGAACTTGCATAAGTAAACATCTTCATAAGTAATGGATCTACACTTGGATCTAAGGAAAATGTATGAAATCACTATCTACAACACTCCAACAAACCACCAATCCAATATACTCCTTTGGGTCCGCGTGAGAGATAACCACCACTCATCAAATCACCCAAACACTTCAAAAACTATCAACTTCAGATCTGGACAGCGAAGCTTCAAGCTTGATTCGTCGAAATCCCGCTTGAAACGATGAAATCTAGCTTGGTTGGATGAAGATCTTCAACTTTAACTCTTGGATCTTCAATCTCGATCTTCGATCTTGGATGGATGTTAGAACTAGATTGGAATGGAGAAAAGAAGATGAAGAAATGTTGTAGTCGAGCTCTCAAAATGGCAGCACTTCGTCGCTTCAAAAACTGGTGCCAAAAAGTGAAGATAGGTGCCTCTATTTATAGGCTGAAACCTTAGGTCGTCCGCCCCCTTAGGTCGCCCACGACCTAACTATTGCCGACCTAAAGACCTCCGACCTAAAACACATGCGCGCGACCTAACAGATACGCGCGGCCTAGCTGCCCAACGATCTAAGCCTTACACCAATGCTCGACCTAATATCACCATACTCACGCGACCTAATCGTCATGGCCGACCTAACACTCCTGTGACCTAGCGACTTATTAACATCATGACTCAACGACCTAACCTAGTCACGACCTAACCAAACCCAGGGTCACATGACTTAACGGCTTAATGGTTTAAGCTCCTACGCGACCTAATGCCTTCACGAGTTACGACCTACGACCTAAATACCCCACCGACCTAAACTCACACGACCTAATTCCTCAGCATCCTAACTTAGGTCGTCTACGACCTAACTAACATGACTAACTTCCTTAGGTCGCTCATCGAATAAGTCGTAAACCCCATAGGTCGGTCAACTACTATAACTCGTTCACGACTCAACTTCCATAGGTCGTAAACACTCTTAAGTCGTTGTCTAGTAAGTCGCTTAACCCCTAAAACCGATAACTCGCCTAAGCTACTAACTCGTCCAGTTCCTTAGGTCGTTAACCCTTAACTCGGCAACCACCCTAAGTCCTAAACCATTTCCTTAGGTCGTATAACCGACCTATCCCCTTAACCCGTTCTAACACAATAACTCGTGAAACTTTTATAGGTCGTAATTCCTATAACTCGAAACCCCTTAAGTCGTCTACGACTTAAAAATACATGACCTAAGCTAAATCCACCTACACGAGTTAGCTTCCACACGAGTTAACTTTTCATGACTTAATCTCTGAACAACATGAACAACACTAACAACCTAGTAGCCATTATTTTACGATTAGTCGACACGTAAAATACGGGTCGTTACACAGTGGCACTCCTGAGAAGTTCATTTCAAGGGAGCGCCTTTTTCCCCAGAGCCATTAACAAAACACTTTATACTATACACATATAGCATCTTTCAAATCATACACCTAGTATGATATCATACAAAACTCCTTTACACAAAATCGATTATCCCAAAATCGATAATTCTCAAATTAGGCTTTCCAAATTCCAATATTGATTTTATCCAAAAAGCAAAAGCCTTTCTCAATCCAAAATCCTCATAAGATCCTCTATATATATATTCAAATATATATAATTTTTAAAACTTTGGATCATTTCAAACGTGTATAAAACCCTTTTATACTTCAAACACTTTCAAAAATCCTTTTCTTCTGGCTATAGATTTATTACGGGAAGTTTTATCTCATATAATAAAGATATATAGCTTCATTTATTCAAAATTAAATATTCAAATTTGACTTCTCTTTCCAATATCAATTTCATTCAAATCCGCATGATGTACACTTATCATTCGTACGCTATACCAATCTGATCGCTCACTCGATCACACAATTTCACTTCCGAACTAGTATCGTCCACCCGACTTCCTAGTGCGGACACAGATCTGGTTTCTTAATTAGAAATCGTCATTCTCCTTGCATAGTCCTAACTATGATAGAGAATATCCAGAACCAATCAACAATCCATATCCAGGTTCGCCGTCAAAAATCGAGTGAACAATCCTAACTCGGATCGATAAACTATCTCGAAATTCTGTGCTCGAATCTGGATCAAATCACTATGCGAATAGAATAATATATGTACATCCCACGTATTTATTTTCATTGATTATCAGCCACAACAATTTCCTTTCTATTCACATTTCCTTGAATTTCCATTCACTTATTTACAATTGCCTTAATCCCCATTTGGATTATCACCTCAATTCTTATCTCGGTTGGGTATTAAATCCATAACAGTTTGAACTCCGACCAGTTTACATTTAGAAAATAGCTTGAAAATTTTAAAAATAGATAAGAAGTTGAAAAAAAGTATTAGTTTGCAAAATAGTTGTAAAATAGTTAACTAATTGTAAAATAATTGGAAAATAATTAAATAGTCATAGAAATTTTAAATAACTACAAAATAGCCATAAAATGGTAATTAGTAGTTGAAAATAGGAATTAGTTTATAAAATAGTTGAAAACTTGTTAAATGGCTCCAAAAATAATTGTAAAACAAGTATAAAATAATTTGGCTTTAAGAAAGAAAGGTTGTATATATTTAATAGCCTAAAAAAAATATGTTTATATCAAAACAATTTATATTAAAACTAGTCAAGAGTCAACTGTTCACTTTCCAACTAGTTTTCATTTAATTGACTCAATCCCAGCTTGAATAACTTCAATTTCTATTAAATTCTATTTAAACCCAATTCAAGTGGAATCAATCTTGATTCTCTACCCAATTTAAACCAAATTCCATTAAATTTTAATCATGTTCAACTTATATTATAATTTCAAATTATTCCAATCCATTTGAATTATTATCAATTGAACCCATTTCAAATTCAAATCATTTCGATATAATCCAATTTAATTTCCCATTTAATTTTAAACTTATACATCTTCAATCACCAATTCAATTAATTCAAACCAAATTAAATTTTGAACTAATTCAATTTCAATCTTGAATTCAAACCATCTCGAATCATATAAATTCGAGTTAAATTCTCAAAGGTTGGTTTAACCTTTTGAACCAATTTAAATTTTATTTAAAGTTTTTAATCAATTTAATTTCTAAGTCCAATTCTCAGAATTCCATTTTAAATTATCTTAACTTATGTATTTCAATGTTCAAATAAGAATTCTAGACAATTTTATTTGTTTTCAAAATTAAATTTATTATCCAATTTTATTTTATTTCAATTTTTAAATCTCAAACCCGATTTGAGATCACACAAACTACTAATTCAACTTGTTCATTCAACTTATTTAACTTCTCCCAAGTTAAATTCAATTTACTTAATCTAATCAACCTTACTCAAATTGAATTCCCGCTTCAACCTCAAAATTCTTACCCTCTTATAAGTTCAAAACTTATATCACTTTGGGTTTTTACATCACACTTCAGCGAAAAATCAAAACTCAACCTCTTAGTGTAACGTCCCGCCTTTTCGCACGATTCAAACAGACACACGTGCCAATTCAAACCATACGGAAGGGCGGATTGTTATGGGGTAAATAAGAAAAACAGAGAAGGAAAAAAACAAAATAGAATCTCACAGCGGAAGGATAAAATATAATAATAAAATATACAGTTTATAAAACTGTTTTCAAAACATTTGATTCTTCTTTATACAATTAAATATCAGAGTTCACATACCAATAATATCAATGCAGCAGAATACAGTGTAGTGGAATAAAATAGTAGATAGTAATACTACAAATCTTCATCTTCGTCCTCCAGAGCTAAAACTTCAAATCCTGAAATGCTCGGACTGACCCGAGCGAATTGAAAAGACAAAACACTCGAGTCAGAACTAAAAGATCTTATGTAAGTTAAATTAACTGAGATTCATATGAGTGTAGTAACTCAAGAGATGCTCGGGATTTACATCTCCTAAGGATCCGTTAAACTATTTACTATGTAGTATATTGCGCTATTATAATAATGTCTAATTGTAAAATAAACTTACTTTTTAATAGCGTTAAGAGGTTACCCATATAGCCCTTAACACAGAATATATTCCCATAGTCTATACAGTACCGCAATCTCCCCCGTACTGGGCGTCGTCAGAGGGCACTCCATAGGTATGGTACAAAACAAAAACTCGTAGTAAAGGCTCGGTATGGTAGGTGACACGGCACAACTAGGCAATGCCAGGGTAGATATACCAATTGCTATCCGGGCTGGTGGAAACGCGTAGCCGCAGTTACCGCCCACCTCGAACAAACTCCCCCAAAATCAAAAATAGAAGTGGCCACTGAATCAATCCAAAGTCAAAGTATAATATCGAAGAGGAGCGTCCGATCAGAGGTATGACCTCATTGGCCCGAGAATCACTCCTGTTTTAGCCACCTTATGCCAACTCACGGGAGTCGGGTCCACGTATTTACCTTACAGGAAACGTCGCCACCACCTACTTCATTCTGGAATCTCCACCACGTACACGGTTAGTCAAAGTGGTTTCGGTATCGACAGAGAGTATGTCCATATCCGATCCCGGTCTCTTTGCCAACCCATCGTTATTAAAACACCGCGGTCATTTAAAAATAGTTTATACATTAAAACCAGAATAAAAATTTCCATTTCAAAACTATGAATACGATATCAATTTAAACCCAAAACAATAAGATATCATTTTACCTCAAATATAATTCTTTTCCAAAATCATGCTGGTTTAAAATTTAAAATATCTGGAAACCAAATATTTGAAATATACTTTCAAAGCATAATATTTCGAAATTCAAAATTTTAAAACCATAACTTCTAAAACTTGAATGGTTTGGATATTCAGCGAATGTAAAATAAATGGTTTAACTTTAAAGTTACTTTGTAAAGAAAAATAATTTCCATGGCTTTTCAAATATATTTCTTTATTTAAAGTTTAAACCATAATTTAAATATCACTTCAAGTTCCAAAAACCCCTTTAATTTCTATATATATATATATATCCATTTGGAGTATTAATATTTCAAAACTAAAGTTGGATTTTCTTCTTTCAACAATTAATATTCTATTATTTAGTCTTGAATATTCATATAAATTCCATAAATAAAACTCCAATTTCTAGCAATTAAATATTTTCTCAAATTTACTTTATACTAGAATTTTCATTTTTAATTCATCTTGGAAAATCCAGTTATAAATATCATACCTTAAAATTTCCAAACTTAAACATATAAGATAAATTTCCAAATTCCATTTTCTCAATTTTTCATTTTTATTCAACAGGTTTATACACAACTTAATTTTCGAAAATTTAACTTCATATGTATATATATCGAAGAATAATATTTTATAAAATATCAAAATCAACTTTTTTATAAACCGTATCCCATCCAAACCATAGAAATCACTTTAAAATAATATATATATATAGACCACGGTGCATGTATATAATTTTCTATCCTATGGTCAAGTGATACGGATATTTATCATTTCAATCCGCAATTTAAAAATAAAATTTTGCGGCTGTATATCATTTCAAACCACAATCCCGAATGAAACGTAAAATGCATGATAACTTGCAGTTTAATGATATAAAATAAAACATCCATTCATCAACATCATCCATCATCCAAATCACAATCATCATCCAATAATAATTCAATATCAATATATATATGATAATATATATCAGGTAATAACTGGCGGTTATATTCAAAAATAAATTTAATCAACTATTAAACTAACAGTTTATATTTAGTAATAAATTTTATAACTGTTTACTAGCAGTTCCTATGCAAATAAATAAATTCTAACTGTCAATTAATATGCAATAAATAAAATAAATTAACAGTTAAATTAAATAACGCGATTTCGCAAATATGATGAACAAAACATGCCAAACAGTTATAAATAAATTTCTACTCATATCTAAAATAAATTTAACAAACATAAAACTTTTAGAAGTTGTGAGCGGGTTAAAACACTCACCTTTTGAATTTAAATCGAATTTAAATCCGATTTAAACTCAAAAATTCGACGGCCTCCAAATCAATTCAAACCAGCGTCAACAGATCCGAAATTTAATTACGATCCTAACGAAAAAATCTCGTGTGAAACGGAGTTCGTATGTGAAAGTTATCACAATTAAACGATTTGCAATTGAAATTAAAAATAAACAAAACAAAAATAAAATACCGTGCCACATCCACTCTTCCCTCGTGAAAAACGCATATGCTTCTTCTTGATTGCTAACTTTGTTCCGTAATTTTTCTTTTATTTCGATTTACTTTAATTTTCCTCCTTATTATATGAAAGTATGTATTTTTAAAAGGTTTGAAAGAAAAAAGAAGAATTGAAAAAGAAGAATTGAAAAAAAATGATTAAAATAAGAACTGTAAACGGAAGAGAAGATCTAGATTTGAAAAGAAAGAAGAAAGTTTGAAATAGAAGTAAATTTGAAGAAGAAGAAGAAGAATATTTGAAGAGAAAGGAAAAATTAAAATGAGAGATAATAAGGAGCTTTGAGAAAAACAAGAAAAAAAAAAGAAGAAGAAGAAGAAGAAGAAGAAGAGTAGCATGGAGGCTAGGGTTAGAGTTAGGAGAAACAAAATGTAAAAGAAGAATAAGATGTAGGTTATTTATAATTAGGAAATGAATGTGGAGGGACAGAAATAAATGTAACGCTTTATTTTTTAAAGCTTCAGGCACTAATAATGCATAAGAAAATGTACGTAAGAATGGAAAAGTTTGCAAACGAAAGTTAGATTTTGTATACGTAAAAATGAGGTGGCAAAAAAATAAATATAATCTAAAAGTCTATGCTCAGGTATTAAACGGAGAAAAAAAAGAAACGAATCAACTATTAAAAATAGGGTAACTGTTTTAAAATGTTCATGCAACAATTAATAATAAAGAAATAAAAATGAAGGGACCATGTACCTTGCACAACCTTTAATTTTTTTTTTTTGTAACGTAACCAAATTAACTTCATTAACTCGATTAATATTCAAATTTGTACGCATTTAGGTTTTTATCTACGCATAATAAAATATTTATACTTACCTTAAAAATGAAAACGTTCAATTTTGATTTCTCAAAATGATCTTTTATTTCCATCAAAACACCCTTTTTGTTTAACGCAAAACGTGCGTTTCTTTTATTAAATATATTAATCGCAATCAATGTTTCCTTTCCTTTTTATTGAAATATTTGAATTACATTAACTGCAGTTACTTACAAAGTTAAAATTTTAAAACAGACAATTAAAATGGATAAAAATATAGAACAATTGTTTATTTAAACACGTTTATAAATTTATTGTTTATACACAAGAGTAATAAATAGATTAGCTATTCTTGTAATCAGTCTGTAAGCTAAAACATAGTTCAAATCATATATTCCTTTCTTTAAAATCAATCTTTCTATTCTTTATTTTAATGAAATTAAACCTACATTTACAAATGAAACATTCATTTTATCGTTAAAAATCCAAATTTACAACATTAAGTTTTAAATTTTCAATTTATCCAGTGATTAAACTTAATTGCCCATGAAATTCATTTATTTGGTTTTTAAATTCTTTTATTCACTCCATTATCACCAAGTAGATAAATTAACATTGGTTAATGGTCAATATATTGTTATCCTAAATTTTCAACTTACTCCATTAACGTAGTATTTAACATTTTATTCCCATTTAGTTGAAATAACCCTCTTTCCAAAATTTTACTTCAAATAAATAAGCAGCTCTTTATATTTCTAAATCAATTACAATAGTTTAACAAATTGAAAGTTAATTGAAAGTTGCTAAATTTATCGATTTCAGAATTTCCCTTAATTTCATACACGTTCGGAAATTATCTATTTAATTAAATTAACAAATCTTTATTTTCAATTAGATGAATTAAATGTTGGATTCACACTATTGCATTCATATTTCCCGTTTCACTTTTATCCGTATTAACTATTTCATTTTCTCTTATTGTGAATAACTAACATAATTCACTATATAACGTCAGTTTATTTCCTTGCATTAACATACCCCTATTTACACTGATTAGAATAAATTACATTCCTAAGTGCACTCCTATCAATTAAATGTATAAATTAAGGTTCTTTTTTTTATAATATACTTCACTCGCTATAAAAATTTTACACACTAAATTTACTTTCAATTAACTACTTACATTCTATAACTTACTTTACATATTTTCTGCATTAATTATCTTAATTATCAAAAGTTCAACTTATTCCCCAAAAATTGTCATCTCATAGTTACAACCTACATTGGTTGGTATTTATTCCATTCATCTCTTTAGTTATAGCGTAAATTTCTCATTAATACACATTAGAGTCCATTTAATTTCAACTGCCTCCTAATTTCCATTTATAAGTCTTAACACCCTATATTTTGACAACTTCTAATCATGGTATTACTTCTCATATTATATGTACCCTTTATTTAATGTATTAACATTTATTTCAATTCAAATTTCATCAACCAAATTAAACATGTAACCTATAACTATTTCCCAAGATATTGCACCCATTGTCATATTCTGAATGGAGTTAGCATTTAATCTCAAAATGCATCTAAATTTTATATTAAGACAATATTTAATTCTCCTTGATAATATTAAATCCCCAATGGAATCAATATATCCCACTATACATACTTTACGTGTAAAACTCTTAATTTTTCAATTTCACTTACTTCCCAAATCCAAATAGTTACCTAACATAAATCTATGCTTATATTATATTCACGTTCACCCTTCCGTTATTCTCAAATAAATTACCTAGTAACGTTCATATAATAAATGCTATGTCAGTTTCCTATTCTATTGCGATATTATATTTATTCATTACTGCATAACTTCATTTATTTCATTCTTATTACTTTAATTAATAGTTAAAGTAACGCTTATCAATACGCGTCAAATTATTTACAATTTACAAAGTTTTGATAAATTGACCAATTTAGTAGGTAATACATACTATAATTATTATACTCATAAATTAATACTTAACTACTCTAATACCTTACCTATACTTTCTATCTTCACATTCTATTCAGGTACAATACTTACACCAATTTATTTAATGAAAATTTATTCATTTTACAAACAAGGCTCAAATTACCATTTGTTCAATTATCGTTCATTTCAATATAAATTTATCACTCTTTATTTATTTCTACTAAATTTTAATTTCAAAATTCTATTAAATAACTAAATTAAATCGTCTAAATATCGGGTCGTTACACTCTCCCCCACTCAAAACTTTTCGTCCCCGAAAAGGAGAAAGAAGGGAAAAGAAGGATTTAGAATCTACATATCTTATTCAAAACATTACCTTAAATTTACAATATCTGTTACTCTTCTTAAAATATACAAATTTACAACATTATCTTTTTATACTTAAATTTATTAGAGTTTGGAGAACATTTCAAAATATTTCTAAGTAGTTTCAATCCCTAACAACAAATCAATACACAACCATCCATTTCACGAACAGCATATACATCCAAAACAAACAACCATTCAATCAAACAAACAAATGGTCGTTCAGGTTCAAAGCCTTTAAATTATACGGAATGAAGAATAAACTACTAGCGCATCCTTTACTCAATAGTCTTAGATAAAACTAAGTAGATTATTCATTCACCCAAATCCAATTTTAAGGTATCCTTGCCCAAACAACCATCAACTAAACACAAATCCAAACAATAATCAAATTAACTTATATAAATTCACCTCGTACTTTAGTTGTTTGATTTCCTTTCTTTTATTCAAACCAAATAATTTTTCCTTTTATAATTTACATTTATTTGTGACAACTTCAAATTTTATCTTCTCGTTCAGTGGTTGTTTCTTACAATTATTCATTTTTGCTTAATCGGGTCATGTAAGTTTCTTTTATTTGTATTATATTTAATGCACTTCTCAATTTCAATCATTCATTCTATGCTTACATTTATATTATATTTAATTATAGTAACCCTTTTTATTACACTTAAATTCTTAACCTTATAACATCCATTCTTATAGGTAAAGGATTTTATTAATTCTTTGACTAGGGTTTGCAGTCATTTATTTATGTTACCTACTTTCCATTATATTCAACTAGTAGCATTTATATCATACTTAAGTTTATAACCCTACACATCAATCCTTATTTATTAAAGAATTTCATTTTATTTACTTAAGTTTTAAAATCACCTATTTATAATACTTACCTCTAATTTTGGTAAAATTTCAATTTATAACCTAAGTTTATAACATTAAATTCTCATTTATAATAGCAATTCATTTAATACTTCATTATTTCCAAAATTTCTACTTGTATAATATTCTATTCCAATTTCTTATTTAACATTTCAACCTTTAATATTTGGTAAGTTATATATGTTAAAGAGAATGCAATTGAACTTATACAAGTTTATCTCAATTCTTTTAATTCATTCATTGTTCAATAAATCTTTACTTTTTTTTCTTATAAGTTAAAATTTTAACTTCCTTTATAACTTAGCATTTAAGTCTCTTATTTTATTTAGGATTTCAATTATTAATTAAATTCTGTTTCACTACCATAATTGAAACAATTAATTAATGGAAATTTAGAATTAAATACCGGGTTAAATTTCAATAGATAAGTATATTCTTATAACTTATATACCTCTAATTATATTTAAAACAATTAAAATTTAGATATTTTCAAAATAAATCTGCAGTAGAATTTACTACAGTGGCCTTACCCCTTCGAAACTCGAAAATGAAAGTCGATGATGCGGCCGCCATCACCGAAATTATTTTCCAGCGACAGAGAGGAAAGTACGAAACTTATTTTCTCCAAAATCTTCTTTAAAACAATTCTTCCGAATTAAACTAAATATTTATATAAGAAAATACTTATAAACAATTTTTATATTTCATAAATCCTTTGAAAGCAAATTTTCAAAAACCCCGGACTTAAGTTCTAAAATTTCCAAATTCCATTGATGTTAATTTCATTCTTATTTTCTTATTATTTATAAATTTTATTCCTAACAACCAATCTATCGCAACCAAATATAGATATCATTTGAAAAAAATTTATTTTATATATAGAAAATATAATAGGCAAAATTATTTCATTCACCTATATTAAAAACAAATATTATGTCGGTCTGTCCTATTAAGTGTTTAGAAATCCCTATTGATGTCATAGCGTCCCATGCACCAATCAGAATTTATAAATACAAAACGGAACAGATTAACACAATATCAAAATCTGTTTATACCACTAACAAATACGCTCTCTCATATATATACACTCAGCGACTCCCATAGGGTATTACTACCCTATTAACAAAGAGTCAAACCCCACAAAGCCAAGGTTTGTCGCTAAACCAAAGCTCTGATACCAAATGTAACGTCCCGCCTTTTCGCACGATTTAAACAGACACACGTGCCAATTCAAACCATACGGAACGGCGGATTGTTATGGGGTAAATAAGAAAAACAGAGAAGGAAAAAAACAAAATAGAATCTCACAGCGGAAGGATAAAATATAATAATAAAATATACATTTTATAAAACTGTTTTCAAAACATTTGATTCTTCTTTATACAATTAAATATCAGAGTTCACATACCAATAATATCAATGCAGCAGAATACAGTGTAGTGGAATAAAATAGTAGATAGTAATACTACAAATCTTCATCTTCGTCCTCCAGAGCTAAAACTTCAAATCCTGAAATGCTCGGACTGACCCGAGCGAATTGAAAAGGCAAAACACTCGAGTTAGAACTAAAAGATCTTATGTAAGTTAAATTAACTGAGATAAATATGAGTGTAGTAACTCAAGAGATGCTCGGGATTTACATCTCCTAAGGATCCGTTAAACTATTTACTATGTAGTATATTACACTATTATAATAATGTCTAATTGTAAAATAAACTTACTTTTTAATAGCGTTAAGGGGTTACCCATATAGCCTTTAACACAGAATATATTCCCATAGTCTATACAGTACCGCAGTCTCCCCCGTACTGGACGTCGTCAGAGGGCACTCCATAGGTATGGTACAAAACAAAAATTCGTAGTAAAGGCTCGGTATGGTAGGTGACACGGCACAACTAGGCAATGCCAGGGTAGATATACCAATTGCTATCCGGGCTGATGGAAACGCGTAGCCGCAGTTACCGCCCACCTCGAACAAACTCCCCCAAAATCAAAAATAGAAGTGGCCACTGAATCAATCCAAAGTCAAAGTATAATATCGAAGAGGAGCGTCCGATCAGAGGTATGACCTCATTGGCCCGAGAATCACTCCTGTTTTAGCCACCTTATGCCAACTCACGGGAGTCGGGTCCACGTATTTACCTTACAGGAAACGTCGCCACCACCTACTTCATTCTGGAATCTCCACCACGTACACGGTTAGTCAAAGTGGTTTCGGTATCGACAGAGAGTATGTCCATATCCGATCCCGGTCTCTTTGCCAACCCATCGTTATTAAAACACCGCCGTCATTTAAAACTAGTTTATACATTAAAACCAGAATAAAAATTTCCATTTCAAAACTATGAATACGATATTAATTTAAACCCAAAAAAATAAGATATCATTTTACCTCAAATATAATTCTTTTCCAAAATCATGCTGGTTTAAAATTTAAAATATCTGGAAACCAAATATTTGAAATATACTTTCAAAGCATAATATTTCGAAATTCAAAATTTTAAAACCATAACTTCTAAAACTTGAATGGTTTGGATATTCAACGAATGTAAAATAAATGGTTTAACTTTAAAGTTACTTTGTAAAGAAAAATAATTTCCATGGCTTTTCAAATATATTTCTTTATTTAAAGTTTAAACCATAATTTAAATATCACTTCAAGTTCCAAAAACCCCTTTAATTTCTACATATATATATATATATATCCATTTGGAGTATTAATATTTCAAAACTAAAGTTGGATTTTCTTCTTTCAACAATTAATATTCTATTATTTAGTCTTGAATATTCATATAAATTCCATAAATAAAACTCCAATTTCTAGCAATTAAATATTTTATCAAATTTACTTTATACTAGAATTTTCATTTTTAATTCATCTTGGAAAATCCAGTTATAAATATCATACCATAAAATTTCCAAACTTAAACATATAAGATAAATTTCCAAATTCCATTTTCTCAATTTTTCATTTTTATTCAACAGGTTTATACACAACTTAATTTTCAAAAATTTAACTTTATATGTATATATATCGAAGAATAATATTTTATAAAATATCAAAATCAATTTTTTTATAAACCGTATCCCATCCAAACCATAGAAATCACTTTAAAATAATTTTTATATAGACCATGGTGCCTGTATATAATTTTCTATCCTATGGTCAAGTGATACAGATATTTATCATTTCAATCCGCAATTTAAAAATAAAATTTTGCGGTTGTATATCATTTCAAACCACAATCCCGAATGAAACGAAAAATGATGATAACTTGCAGTTTAATGATATAAAATAAAACATCCATTCATCAACATCATCCATCATCCAAATCACAATCATCATCCAATAATAATTCAATATCAATATATATCTGATAATATATATCAGGTAATAACTGGCGGTTATATTCAAAAATAAATTTAATCAACTATTAAACTAACAGTTTATATTTAGTAATAAATTTTATAACCGTTTACTAGCAGTTCCTATGCAAATAAATAAATTCTAACTGTCAATTAATATGCAATAAATAAAATAAATTAACAGTTAAATTAAATAACGCGAGTTAGCAAATATGATGAACAAAACATGCCAAACAGTTATAAATAAATTTCTACTCATATATAAAATAAATTTAACAAACATAAAACTTTTAGAAGTTGTGAGTGGGTTAAAACACTCACCTTTTGAATTTAAATCCGATTTAAACTCAAAAATTCGACGGCCTCCAAATCAATCCAAACCAGCGTCAACGGATCCGAAATTTAATTACGATCCTAACGAAAAAATCTCGTGTGAAACGGAGTTCGTATGTGAAAGTTATCACAATTAAACGATTTGCAATTGAAATTAAAAATAAACAAAACAAAAATAAAATACCGTGCCACATCCACTCTTCCCTCGTGAAAAACGCATATGCTTCTTCTTGATTGCTAACTTTGTTCCGTAATTTTTCTTTTATTTCGATTTACTTTAATTTTCCTCCTTATTATATGAAAGTATGTATTTTTAAAAGGTTTGAAAGAAAAAAGAAGAATTGAAAAAGAAGAATTGAAAAAAAATGATTAAAATAAGAACTGTAAACGGAAGAGAAGATCTAGATTTGAAAAGAAAGAAGAAAGTTTGAAATAGAAGTAAATTTGAAGAAGAAGAAGAATATTTGAAGAGAAAGGAAAAATTAAAATGAGAGATAATAAGGAGCTTTGAGAAAAACAAGAAAAAAAAGAAGAAGAAGAAGAAGAAGAAGAGTAGCATGGAGGCTAGGGTTAGAGTTAGGAGAAACAAAATGTAAATGAAGAATAAGATGTAGGTTATTTATAATTAGGAAATGAATGTGGAGGGATAGAAATAAATGTAACGCTTTATTTTTTAAAGCTTCAGGCACTAATAATGCATAAGAAAATGTACGTAAGAATGGAAAAGTTTGCAAACGAAAGTTAGATTTTGTATACGTAAAAATGAGGTGGCAAAAAAATAAATATAATCTAAAAGTCTATGCTCAGGTATTAAACGGAGAAAGAAAAAAAAGAAAAAAAAAGAAACGAATCAACTATTAAAAATAGGGTAACTGTTTTAAAATGTTCATGCAACAATTAATAATAAAGAAATAAAAATGAAGGGACCATGTACCTTGCACAACCTTTAATTTTTTTTTTTTTTGTAACGTAACCAAATTAACTTCATTAACTCGATTAATATTCAAATTTGTACGCATTTAGGTTTTTATCTACGCATAATAAAATATTTATACTTACCTTAAAAATGAAAACGTTCAATTTTGATTTCTCAAAATGATCTTTTATTTCCATCAAAACACCCTTTTTGTTTAACGCAAAACGTGCGTTTCTTTTATTAAATATATTAATCGCAATCAATGTTTCCTTTCCTTTTTATTGAAATATTTGAATTACATTAACTGCAGTTACTTACAAAGTTAAAATTTTAAAACAGACAATTAAAATGGATAAAAATATAGAACAATTGTTTATTTAAACACGTTTATAAATTTATTGTTTATACACAAGAGTAATAAATAGATTAGCTATTCTTGTAATCAGTCTGTAAGCTAAAACATAGTTCAAATCATATATTCCTTTCTTTAAAATCAATCTTTCTATTCTTTATTTTAATGAAATTAAACCTACATTTACAAATGAAACATTCATTTTATCGTTAAAAATCCAAATTTACAACATTAAGGTTTAAATTTTCAATTTATCCAGTGATTAAACTTAATTGCCCATGAAATTCATTTATTTGGTTTTTAAATTCTTTTATTCACTCCATTATCACCAAGTAGATAAATTAACATTGGTTAATGGTCAATATATTGTTATCCTAAATTTTCAACTTACTCCATTAACGTAGTATTTAACATTTTATTCCCATTTAGTTGAAATAACCCTCTTTCCAAAATTTTACTTCAAATAAATAAGCAGCTCTTTATATTTCTAAATCAATTACAATAGTTTAACAAATTGAAAGTTAATTGAAAGTTGCTAAATTTATCGATTTCAGAATTTCCCTTAATTTCATACACGTTCAGAAATTATCTATTTAATTAAATTAACAAATCTTTATTTTCAATTAGATGAATTAAATGTTGGATTCACACTATTGCATTCATATTTCCCGTTTCACTTTTATCCGTATTAACTATTTCATTTTCTCTTATTGTGAATAACTAACATAATTCACTATATAACGTCAGTTTATTTCCTTGCATTAACATACCCCTATTTACACTGATTAGAATAAATTACATTCCTAAGTGCACTCCTATCAATTAAATGTATAAATTAAGGTTCTTTTTTTTATAATATACTTCACTCACTATAAAAATTTTACACACTAAATTTACTTTCAATTAATTACCTACATTCTATAACTTACTTTACATATTTTCCGCATTTACATATTTTCCGCATTAATTATCTTAATTATCAAAAGTTCAACTTATTCCCCAAAAATTGTCATCTCATAGTTACAACCTACATTGGTTGGTATTTATTCCATTCATCTCTTTAGTTATAGCGTAAATTTCTCATTAATACACATTAGAGTCCATTTAATTTCAACTGCCTCCTAATTTCCATTTATAAGTCTTAACACCCTATATTTTGACAACTTCTAATCATGGTATTACTTCTCATATTATATGTACCCTTTATTTAATGTATTAACATTTATTTCAATTCAAATTTCATCAACCAAATTAAACATGTAACCTATAACTATTTTCCAAGATATTGCACCCATTGTCATATTCTGAATGGAGTTAGCATTTAATCTCAAAATTAATCTAAATTTTATATTAAGACAATATTTAATTCTCCTTGATAATATTAAATCCCCAATGGAATCAATATATCCCACTATACATACTTTACGTGTAAAACTCTTAATTTTTCAATTTCACTTATTTCCCAAATCCAAATAGTTACCTAACATAAATCTATGCTTATATTATATTCACGTTCACCCTTCCGTTATTCTCAAATAAATTACCTAGTAACGTTCATATAAATAAATGCTATGTCAGTTTCCTATTCTATTGCGATATTATATTTATTCATTACTGCATAACTTCATTTATTTTATTCTTATTACTTTAATTAATAGTTAAAGTAACGCTTATCAATACGCGTCAAATTATTTACAATTTACAAAGTTTTGATAAATTGACCAATTTAGTAGGTAATACATACTATAATTATTATACTCATAAATTAATACTTAACTACTCTAATACCTTACCTATACTTTCTATCTTCACATTCTATTCAGGTACAATACTTACACCAATTTATTTAATGAAAATTTATTCATTTTACAAACAAGGCTCAAATTACCATTTGTTCAATTATCGTTCATTTCAATATAAATTTATCACTCTTTATTTATTTCTACTAAATTTTAATTTCAAAATTCTATTAAAACATATGCATTATGAGCATCGCACGAGTTGAAACACTGTTGATAGATTAGCTGCAGAAGACTCCATTCGAAAGCATTCTATATAATTGATGTGGAACCCTATCTCTTATTGTTTGAGGAAATTATGTAGAATTCCCATAATCTTTTCCTTTATAGATTAAGATGGTTTAACCAATTCGAAAGACTGGTATATGCTTTCGAAAGGGTTGCTTTAGCCAAATATTTTTTTGATGTAGGTAGATGAAGACAAAGCTAGTCGTTTCGAATGGCTTGGCGCCAAGTTGAAAACTTGCTATCCATTGCCTTTAAAAGGTACCTTCCGACCCCTTCAAAAGCTCTTTGTTTATCCAAAATGCGGCTGAAGCATCCTTTTGTCTTCTTCGAAAGGTTTTGCTGAAGCAATCATCTTCTTGTTGGAAACCTTATCTAATGTTTACAGTAACCACTTTAATGCCTTTCGATCTTCACTAATGCTCTTGCTCCTTCTTACATTCTTGAGAATATTTTATGGATAACAACCAACCTTTGGATTCTAAGCCTTAATTATGAACATGTTGTTGCGCACAATGATGGGATCATGACTAAGTATTCTTGATTTATCCTCTTCAAAAGAAAGATTAAACAGAAATAAAAAGCCATCAAATTTCACTTCAACCAACCCTTTACGCTTCCAAATTCTCTTTTGTTAATCAACTGCAACAGTGAAGGAGATGGGTCTATCTCGAAAGAAACCAATTACATAATCATTCCAAATATTTTTTCTAGCAGAAATTACATCAAGTGGATTAATCGGAGCATCTCCACTGAAGGTGAGGGTCACCTCAACCGGATTGTACTTCCCAACATTCTTAAGATTACGCTTGAAAAGAGAAGTCCATCTGGTTGAGGGGTTCCAGAGGCAAGATTGGCATGGGAGTAGGCAATGGAAGGAGGAGGAGGAGGAGGATAAGGGAGCTAGATGGATAAGGATCTAGAACTGGGGTGGAAGAAGGAAGCTGAGAAGCATCAGGAAGACGCGATATAAGACCTGGAGAGGAAGAGGGCAATGACAACATCATAGGAGGGACAGAAGGTTCAAAACTAGGACAAAAGAGGAAAGGTGAGAAAACTGATGGGGACACCATGAAGAGAAGAAACAAAAGTGAGTACAAATCTAATTTTATGAATGTATTATTTGAACCTTCTCGTAATTTTTTTAAATGAGGTTAACATATATTTATATATTTACATACATATATGTGGATTATAATATTTATATAAATTATAAGTTTAGATGCATACAATCTATATCGGAAGAGCTAACGTATCTATTGCGATGTAAATCCCAACAACTATACACGGGCATGTTATACTGCACGGATTATCATGTTACACATGCATACACATATATATATACACACACGCATAAAATATAAATCAAATAAAACTGTATATAATTTGTAGATTCAAATAAAATAATTGATTTTATTCAAATAAAATTTAGAAATGTTCTAAATAAATTAGACTTGATAGGCCCAGTACAGATCCAATAAGGGGATTCTTTTTGAAATTCACTCATAATTTTGTTGTGGGATGACCCAGTTCTAACTTGTTTCTCTTTACTTTCTAATTTGAATTCTTTATCTCTCTTCTCTCTCATATTTTTCTTTTTTCTTTAATATGGATTTGTTTAATTTAAGAAAGGAGAAGAAGAAGAGAGTATGAAGAATGAGAGAAGCGATGATAGGGTTTTGGAATGAAGAACTCGAGCCTTATCCATTTATTTACAGCTGAAAACTAGCGTTATCAGGCTTAATCCTGAAATTATTATTTACGAAAATGCCACTATGTCTATTCCCATTAATCCTGACCCATTTTATCAAATTCAACAGGTAATATATGCTTTTTGACTATTAATAACATTTCAAACACAATGGAATATGTTATAAAGCCTAATTCCAAAATTTGTAAAAATTTATTATTTTTCCATTATTTGTATGATTGCATTTTTACCATTTTTAATGTTTTAGTTTATTACTAAATTTCTGGGGTATTGTATTATTTTTCCATTAAAAGAATTTGGCCCTTGAAATCTCCAATGATGGAAAAATACAATTTTCTCATAAAACCAACATCATAACCATCTACCACTTACAAACATTGTCCTTAAATTCAAAACTTCTAGTACAGCATGTACATATCGATATGGAATGCATATGAACATATGTTAGTGCAAAATTAGGCGGTCTTCTAAACTAATTAACCTCCTGAAATATAAATGCTTATGTCATGCATTCAAAATATACATAACGCCATATATATATATATATATATATATATATATATATATATATATATATATATATATAAGCAACCATTCAATACATATGCAAAATGAAAATACCGTTATACATCTAAACTAATATAAGAAACTAGACTAGATGATGTGCGTCGTAAGCTAACATAAACATTTTAGTCCATATATGCAATACTAATTAAGAAAAATATATCCATAATCAATCATCATATGAAACATTTCCTTCTAACATGTTCAATTCATGCCTATCATCCATACACCTTTACTATGGTGTATACCAAGCTAAATACTATACATTCAAGCAATCATGCTAACTCAAATAGAAACTTGCCAAAAAGGATCTTTTGATAGGTAGCTCGGATTTTCTCTTCGGGCTCCTAAGAACACTTAGCTGGATCGTTTCCCCATTGGACTCTAACCAGTCTAATTACTTTATTATAGAGTTGCTCCATCCCATGATAACAATGTAGGCTGTAACGCCCCACTCTGAGACCCACATTAGCAAAATGTTTACAAGGTAATACCATCTGCTAATACGGAGAATAGAGCTGGATAGAAGCGAGTATCTATAGCCTTATCTTAACTACCTACTGAATACGTCGATAAAGCATTTTTTCATGTGGATCAACATATCCAATAGATACTTAATACAAAACTATAATGGCTATAAGATCTAATAGAACAAAATATAACAACTCAAATGTAAACCACATCACAGAATAGTAGATCATCACATACATATACACATATACAAATACATCACAGAGTATACAAAATGATACATCACATATGTGGTATGACGACCACAATACAAACACGAGTCAAAAGAATATACATATCAAAGTAGCAAATCAAAAAGGACTACACAAAAAGCTATAACAAAAGGAGCTACCAGAATAGTCCATACAGAAGCAGAATAGGCTAAGTCCTAAAGTACCTAACCTGACTCTCCTCGGTCTGACCCATATATACAGCTGCATGTTGAGAAAGTGACTCTCTCTCCACTTCAACTTCTTCCAAGTAACTCGGCTCGACTACAGTAGCTGAATCGTGTAAATATTTCTACAAGTATGACCCTTGGGAAACATTGTAAACCCCCAATAGCTTTTCAGGAAGTTCCACTCCATAAGTTAAATTTCCTATTCTTTCCAAAATCAAAAAAATCCCTACAAAATTCGACGCCAACTTTCCCAAACTAACCTATCTCATAACCTGTCTAAGTGGCAAGGCCTTCACAAAGACCATGTCATCCACTGCAAACTCCAACTCCGTGCGCCTCCTGCCAGCATATGATTTATGCCTGTCATGCACAGTCTTCATCCTCCTATAGATCCAATCTACTCTATCTAAAGTCTAGATTATCATGTTTGGTCAAAGAATGATCTATTCACAGTGTTCTATAGACAATATGGAGATCTACATGGCCTCCCATACAATGCCTCAATTGGTGCTATCCCAGTTATTCGGCTTTTAAATAAAGCAGCTTTTGGACGAATCTAGACATGGGATGAAGATGAAGTGGTTCAAGGACTTGGGACAAGCTTGGAATGGCAAAGGATAAGACTTTAAAGAACTTGAAGTTGAAGTACACTGGAAAAAAGAGGTCGGTAACTACATGATTTCATATTGGTATCAGGTTCTTTTTGTAGGCCAAGGTGACTTCTTATGTTATGGTCAAGTAACTAATGGATAAAGTGGTCATCAATAATTCTAAAAGCCATGGAGATAAAGATAAGTACCAAATAGGTTAGATTGTTTTGGTATTATGCAGAGTGGATAGGCAAAAGCGCTCTTAGGCTTGAAGAATCAAGGACACAAGATGAAGTAAAGGGGAACCATAGGATTTTCAAAAAGCAAAACATGTTGGTATCGAAACGATTTTATGATAGAGGGGATTTGCCTTCCATTCTACTTTCTCAAATCTGGAGTTTTACCTAGTGTTTTATGATCTGATGACTTCCGTGGGCGATTCTCCTATAAATAGCAAGCCTGGAGCAACTTTTAAGGGCTATTGGTCATTCTCTTCTTTATTCTTTTACCTCTGATCAAGTTTTATCATCTAAGTACCATTTAGATCTGTTCTAATTGAAAAAGTGCATGCACTTATGGTAAAACCATTCTTAATAAGATTAAAGCGCAGGCCATTGAAATTACCAATTCGTTATAAAAATCTATATGTTTACATCGATTTCTTTTTGATTTCAGCTAGATCTACTCATTCTTATGTACTTTGGAGTGTTATGCCATTTGGCTCATCATTTTCGGTGCTTTCAATGAGAACATAGCTTCTTAGGAGTAGGTCTTGCTTTTGTTTTGGATTGGAACGTCCAAGAGTTGGATCAAGAGCTTCTTGTTGCTGATTTGGATATTTGATCGTTGAACTAATGGCACTAATAAGATATGGAAAATCTAGAGCTGTAGTTGGTGGAGAAGATGGAGATTCTCACCACGACAAAAAGATTAATCAACTGATGCCACTTTGCTGGAACCATATGCCCCTCAAAAGATGGTGTCGAAAGTCGAGTTCGATAGGATGATGGCGAAGCTGAACAAGAGAATAGCGGATAACCAAAATCTCTGTGTCCAACCAATAAATTTGCAACATACATGGTCTACCATATAATGCCTCAAACGACACCAACTCGATACTCATCTAGTAATTGTTATTATAAGAAAACTCCACTAGATGCAAATGATCTTCCCAAGATCCTCCAAAATCCAAGACATATGCTCTCAGCAAATCCTCGAGCGCACAGTAAACCCTCTCGGTCTGACCATATGTCTATGGATGGTAAGTCATGCTCAAGTTCAACTCTTTACTCAATGCACTCTTCAAATTTCTGCAGAACTCACTGGTAAATAGTGGGTCTCTATCACTAATGATACTACTCAATATCCTACGCGGTCTCACTACATTCTTCGCATATAGATTCGCTAAGCTAGCTTTGTCGACTTCACTTGGATAAAGGGGGCACTCTTAGTCAACCTATCGACTACCATGCAAATGCTATCATTTTCCGTCGTCAACTTAGGCAGACCATTATTAAAATCCATAGATATAAAATCCCACTTCCATGTCGGTACTTCCAATGGTTGAAGTAAAATGCTCGGCTTCTAATGCTCAGCTTTCAATTGCTGAAAGGTGAAATGTCTATTCACGTGTTCACTTGTATCTCTCTTCATCCTTTTTCGAAAGAACATTCTCTTTATATCACGATACATCTTCGTACCACCAGGATGAATAGTAAACTTTGACCGATGACTTTTTCCCAAAACTTCCTTCTGAAGATTTCCTATATTTAGAATACACAAACTTCCTTTCTTCTCGAGTCATCCTTTTGAGTCTATCTCGATTCTTTTCAAGTCCTCAACGTCCGCACCCATCTCTAATGGCCTAATCTTTTCGGCAATCAACAAATTTTCTCTTTGCCTTGCAATTATTTATTCTAGAAGTGCTGGATGTACTTCTAGACTTGCTAACACCCTCGGATCTCTACTCGTTCCAATATTCTGTAAAATGCGCTCCACAAATGGCTAACGTCTCTAACATCTTCCATTCCTCACATAGCCAATACTACATTTTGATGCTTCCTACTCAAAGCATCTACAACCTTGTTCCCCTTGGCATATATTCTATCCCAAAATCATATGTCGTCAAGAATTCCATTGATCGCTTCTACCTTATATTCAACTCCATCGGAGGGAATTGATACTTAAGAGATTTGTGGCCCATATATAACTGGAACCGTTCTCCCAACAAGTGATCTCTCCAAATCTTTAACACAAATACCATCGTTGCCAACTCTAAATCATGAATCAGATATATAACTTCATGCGGTCTCAACTGCCTTAATGTAAAATCTATCACTTGCCCTCTCTACATCAAAAAGCCTAAGCCTATTCCATAAGCGTCAATATACATTACTATATCCTGGTTCCCTTCAAGCATGATGAAGACAGGAGCATTCATCAACTTCAACTTCTAAAATGACCCTTCACACTTATCAGTCCATATGAACTTCTCGTTCTTCCTAGTCAATTTAGTCGAGGGTGCTACTATACATGATAAATTTTAATGAATATGCAATATTAACCAACCAACCCCAAGAAACTTCTCATGTCTGTTACCGTCTTTGGCCCCTTCTAATCGTTAATAGTTTCTATCTGTGATGGATCTACAGCTAATCCATTCTCTGAAACAACATGACTAAGAAACTTTACTTTCCATTTCTAAAAATGGCATTTCAAAAATTACACCGTCAATTGTGTTCTCTCAACATCTCCAACGCAATCTCAGATGGACTTCATGATCTCTCACATCCTTAGAGTATACCAAAATATTCTCGATGAAGACCAACACAAATCTATCCAACTGATTGCGAAAAATCTAGTTCATAAGGTCTATAATAAATGTTGGCACGTTAGTCAGTACAAATGGAATCAATGGAATACTATCTTCCGCTACTCTTAGTTGATAGAAACCCTATTGCCAAGTCCAGCTGCAAGAACGCTCGAGCTCCACTCAACTGGTCAAATAAGTCATCTATCCTGGACAAGGGATGGCCGTTCTTCACCGTCAAATAATTTAGCTTCTACTAATCAATACACATCTGTAAAGTTCTATTGGACTTATTTATGAATACCTTGGATGCTCCATATGGCAAACTACTTGGTTTAATGAAACATTTATGCTCAAGTTCCATCAATTGCTTCTTCAATTCTTCCATCTCTTTGGGCGGCATTCTTCAAGCAGTTCCACTAACAGGTTGCTCCCTAGGTGTTAAATCAATCCAGAAATCAACTGCCATTCTTGATGATAATCCCATTACAGGTTCGAAATCATATGAAAATTCTCGAACTACTTGTACTCCACTGATCTTATTTTCTTGATCAATCGTGACGCACAATACCAAGTCCGACTACTCCTTCATTATGTTTAAGGCTATCATAATTCTCTCTCCACCTTTATAATTTTGTAAGGCAATAATCCTATCCACACAATAAATCCTAGCATCATTTCGCACCAACCAATCCATACCCAAAATCACCACATATCCAACGAAGTCAAATACATATGGCTCGCAAACAAACAAATGTGCACACAAGTTAAATTCAAGGTCAGTGCACCTTAACCCAAGAGTGGCATATCCATTGATCGGTAAAACTACACACATGTACGTAATCAAATAAGTAGTACCTAGTTCTAACCTATTAATAAATCTCCCGAAAATACGCTCACACACTTTCTACCAGATCAATACTTCTACGGCGGACTCCTTTCCTATGAACTCCTTTCTTCCGCAATCCTTGAAATCTTTGTTCATCTTTGAAAATCTGCTTCTCTTATTGCCTCCTGTTTCAACTCCATAATTCCAACTGGTCGTTGTCTCATCATCTCCCTCATGAACTATTAGAATAAAACATACACATCAATTTTTTCAGTCAAGGCAAGCACTTAAGTACTGACTTCAATACGAACTTTTGGTTTTACCTCCTTTCCTTGGCCATTAGTTTAGGTACTGTCATCTCCTCTACAAGCAACCGCTCTCGTACTTCCTATGGTCAAACGTTAGTTGCATAGATCCATTGAAGCCTTCTTCATAAGCAAGGGTACATAAGAAACAGAAGTAAAGAAAGTGAGATCAATTGTAGAGGGTTAGATGTATCCTACTATATATCTATATCAAAATACAAGTATGTTATATATATAGCGTATACCCTTCCCCAAAGAGTTTTCTAGTTATCTAACTTATACTTAGCTATGTTTTACTTAGGTGTTTCTCTAACCTAGGCTTTGATACCAAGTTGTTACATCACCAACTCCGAGACTCGAAAATAGATGTGATGATGCTGCAATCATCACCAAAATCATTTTCCTATGACAAAGCGTGTTCAGTATTTTGTTTCACAACATAAGTAATATAGCAGCTAAATAGTTTTTCCATTACATCAAATTGTTTTACATGATGAATTACATCATTAAACCCAAATATTTTCCATGCAGCGGTAAATATATAATACTAAAATCAGATTAGTGCATGTCCGACATATGATAATGCCAACACCATACATATCCAGTCATAACTCCTGGTATTACAAAATGGAAATTTCCAAATACTTTTACTTAAATAGCATGCCTCGTGCTTCGTCATTGAAATCTTTATTTGTCTTTCCAAAAGAGGTATCTGTTTAATCCATAAACTCAGCCTACTCAAATGAGTACCCATGAGTTTATGGGAAATAATAGAAGCAGAGGCAGGCAATAGGCCTGGTATGAGTAAACCCTTTACCATTAGCATCCATAATGAGACCATCGGTTAACGTGGAACGTGTTTTCCCCTCATTTCATCATTACATCATAATATACATCAATATGAATAACAACAACAGTATACACACACACACACACACACCATTTAAAGCAACCATATGGACATATTCAGTCAATAAGTGTACCCTACACTTGTCCTCTGATTGTGTACCATGTCATACACATGTACTTCAATTTAAATCAAGTATAACCTATACTTATCATCCAAATATAAACAAAGTCATGTAATTATTCATCATTCATTCATCCATAACATGATCTCTTTTTTAGGCTTTCTTCATTAAATTATTTTAATTATCACCTCCCTAGGCCTTCCTATTACTAATTTAATCTTTTCCTCGAACAACGTCACCTGGTGAAACATCGATTCATTTTCCATATCGGAGCTATCCTGACTCTCATAAGAGGCTAAATGTAAGCACCATAAATACATTCCGATTAGTGTCCTTACTAAGCATTAATCGTCCCTCTAGTCCCTAAACAACCATTGTTCACGTTGTTGAAGTAATTTATAATACCATCCTAGTGTTAGTACCCTGCCAGTTACTTTTAATTATAACACCACCCTATGTTTTAGCACTTTACCAGTTATTTTTAATTATAACACCACCTTGATTTTTTGGCACTATGCCATTTATTTTTAACTATAACATGACCCTTATGTTTTGGCATCCTACCTTAACTCCTCTGTAGAGTTTTATAATATTCTTAGGTTGAACCCAATTGTAGCACCCTGCCATATACCAT
This sequence comes from Allium cepa, assembly GCA_030765085.1. Taxonomy (NCBI): domain Eukaryota; kingdom Viridiplantae; phylum Streptophyta; class Magnoliopsida; order Asparagales; family Amaryllidaceae; genus Allium; species Allium cepa. The sequence continues at coordinate 557,236,588 of CM060941.1, read as the reverse complement.
TAAATTTTTGACTGATAGTCACGACCCCATGCCATCCAATAACTCTATGAGTCGGTATACAATTACAATAATGGTTTTCCCTTTTTTCATTCATTAATCATGTGCCCTACACATTCTTTAGATAAAACATTTTTATCTTTCATTTAAATGAGACCATATTATTTATTAGCTTCTCTAAGCTTTCTTCATTCCAAAAATAAGTTAACACAGTTTTAACTTATTATTTTATCCCTATGAAATAGTTAAATAACACTTTGAAACTGTCTTCCAAATAACCTAAGTATCCGTTATTTTACTAAGAAAAATATAGCTTTTCAAGCTATTACAGGTTGCATTTAATTGTTGTATATTGACTATCTCATATTGTGTTTAATTAAAACTGTTATTAACGGTCCCATGCAAATCCCAAGCAAACCTATGCTACTATCATATTCTATTTTCTACCTAGTCATCGCTGGTTTAAGATATTGGTCATCATGTGCTGACCATATAGGAACCACTACGTCCATTTCTTATTTGGTTGCCTTCACGACCTATTCATTCACTTTGTCTTTGCGAACTAGCTTTCATGTAAAAACTTATATTTAGGCTATCGCATATAAACTATTGACTAAGATATCATGCCTTGTTTATTTCTGCTTGTAGTAGATAGCCTTCATGACTAGTGCCAATTTGTACTTTATTTTATATCCTAGCTTTCGTTAATAATGTCCCACCTCGATTTTTGCTTTCGCATTTAATAATATATATTGAACCATACTTTTGTGTGTTGTCACCATGCATTCTTTTTGTGTGCATACTTTATTAATGCATGTGATATATAGAAATTCTTTTCTCCAGCATTCGTTAATAGTATGTCGTCGCTATTATTTATTATGCTTTCGTGACCTTTTAATACAAATTCTTTTCTTCTTTAGTCATCGCGTACTATTTTAACTTTATGACTTCCGCGTGTATAAATATATATATACATTAGGTTATCATGTTTCACTTGCTGTCATCATGTGTTTTCATGCATTATCACACATACATACATAAATACATATATACATAGATATACACATACATACATACATTAAGCTTCTGTGTTCCATGATGAATGTGTGCTATACAACTTGGCCACATACATGCATTTGTATTTAATTATTTCAGCTTTCATGTCCTTTTAACTTGTATTTTTGTTCATATCAAGCCATCGCGAGTTATCAAAACTATCGTGAGTTATCATGAGCCATCGTGAGTTATGTTTACAATGTACTTTCATTTACTTTAGTCCTCCTTAGTATATATTGGTTTGTCTTTGTGACTTGTTTATTTTTGCCTCCGTGAGTTAAAATACTGGGTCCTCGTGTGCTGTCCACTTTTCTATTCTAGCTTTTGTGCACAGTTTTTATTGACTTACTGCAAAACTTAGTTTTGTGGATTAATTTTTACTTGGTTAGCAATGGTCCAATGACAAACTTGTAATCAAATTAAAAGCTAATTACTACTCACTTAAACAACTTTTTGTCAATTATTATTTGGTGTCAACTTCTTATTGGCAAACTTTCTTATCAATTTAGTTTTTTTCTAGAAAAATATTGACCGCCTTAATTAATTAATTTACCTTTAACTATTTAGTGCTTTTCTTCACTAAATAATTCATATAAAATAGAAAACTGATGAGAAAAATCTCAAAAATTCACCATAAATCAAATTAATCGTATTTTGCATTATTCCAAAAATATCAAGTCAAAATAGTTAACTTTATTGTTCTTAATAATTAATTACTTGAAATTAACCATTTTTCTCAACTTAGGAAATTCATGAAATATTCATATTAACTTCAATATTATGACATTAAAATCTCATCTCTATTTCATCATTATGCATATCATATCAAAATTTCATGGCATTTGCATGTGATTAGACCATGTTTTACCCTAAAACATGAACAATTTCACCTTAATAGAATTTTAAACCATAATTAAAATAATATATAAATATCCAAACATATTTAGTATCATTAAAAAAAATCATATAGAAGTCAAATCCAAACCAAATAGGTTAGAATAGGATGATTTTTAGAATTGGTTAATTTTACTCACTTTAAATAATAAAACTTAATTTAATTTCCTCTCCTTTTTGTTGGAATTGGCCAGCCACCAATGGCAGTTATGGGTGAATTTCAATTTCTTTAACTTGCTGGATCTTTATTGGGCCTGTGAAGTCTAGTTTATTTAGAACATTCCTATTTTATTTAAATAAAACCTTTTATTTTATTTAAATTTATAAAATGATATAGTATTATTTGATTTATGTTATGTTACATATATACGTATACATTCATACACACACACGTACACATATATATACATATATCTGTGTGTATATGTATATATATGTATGTGTGTAACACATATACATACATGTATCATACATATATATGTGTATGTGCATCTGTAACATATCAATCTGTGCAAGGTATAACATGCCCGTGTATGGATGACGAGATTTATATCGCAATGGACATGTAGCTCATCCACTATGCAAATATACTATCTAAATATATATTTATATACTTTTACAATATTTCAGATATCTACACATATATAAACCTTTATTGATTGTTTTATAAATATAAATGTTGACATATATATATATATACACTTATAAACATAATTATGAAATATTAGCATTAAATTATATAGATATATAATCATGTGAACACATTGAAAATCAATTATAAATATAACAAATAAAATATATAAATAATATATTTATTTATTTTTTATTAAAAACTAGAAATAATATACATACACATATGTAAATAATTCTTTTAATCTATATATACATATACATATACATATATATGTTATATTAGTTACTAGTTTATAAATGTATAATAAAATATTAAAATTATAAATTAATACTTATAAATAGACCAAATATTTTTAATAAACATATATATTTACTTGGTCATGTGTATGACTCAAAAATAATTTGGAAACCTAATATTGAAATTTAAATTTCCTGTAAAATTCGAAATAATATTTTTTCACTTAGAAAATTTATTACATAATTCTATGATTTAAAAATAATTTTAATTAATTATTGATTTCGGCCTATATTAAAAATATTTTTAAATAATAAAAAAATTACTTTTCTAACGAGCATATATATTATGATAATATTATTTTATAAAATGTGAAACATAATTTTATATAGCATATATATACACTACATATTTAATTTATGCAGTCAAATGACATATATAATAATTAAATAATCATAAATATATATAAATTGTTTTACTACAGCCGAAAATAGTGTATGTATAATACACCATATATAAAATTTATATAACATATTTATATAAAGTAGATGAAGTAATTAAATTATAAACTATATATATGAATGCATATATTTATAATATATATGTATATATTATTAAATAATCAAAAAAATGTTTTTTATTTCTATATCGTGCCATTATAGATATGAATACATAATTTTTTTATAAGTATGTACAAACATACAATCAAAACAATTTTGTGACAATATCACTTGTATATGAGAATCGACCCCTAACTAATAATATATATATTTAATAAAATTTTGTATCTATACAATTATTGTTGTATTTTGATCAGAAATATAACTCATTTCCAATGCCTTGAAGTTCACCTTGAAATAATGATGTGTTCTCCTTGAAATAATTTTCAACACTTAAGAATGCTAGTCCTTGAACCGTTGACCACCGACAATCGAATAGCAGTTGAATTGACTTGATTTGAGCTTGATAAAACAAAGATACTAGAAAGAAATTTTGGCCAACAATGTCTAGAGATGGAGGCTCAAAAAAATTAAAAAGCAAATGGAGGAAGAGATGCTTAAATAGAGGAAGGAAATAAAGGAATTTGGGATCTCATCTTTTACTCAATTTCCTTTAATCCGAGCCATCCAAAATCAAGCCATCTCTCTCCATATTAGGGCTGCCTATACCCTAATTATGATTGCATATACTATCCCCTCTAATGGGTCATGAACGCATTCATGGTCCGAACCAATATTTTGCATTTTAAATCTAATTTAAAAGGCTTATTGATATCGTATATCATTGATATATATATATATAACTTCTATAAATGCATTTAATATTTGCTTATCAAATCAAAATCACATTTATAAAAATATTCTATAAATATTAAGTAATTTAATTAATTTATAACAATTATAAATTAATTAAATCATTCGGTTAAAGCAGAATTCATCGTTTCGGTTGCGTGGCTCGTCAGGTATAAATTTGGGCAACGATTAATACCGAACTATTCGAATATTAACATTCACAAATCACTTAGCAGATGGTGTGACATTTTTGGCCAAATTTATCGCTTACTTGGTTACGGTAAAATCCAATTTTACTTTGTTAAGCATTACTTGGTTTGTGATTTCTATTTATAACAATTGTTTTCATCAAAACTATATCGCTTTGAACTTGGAATTTAGTAATGATCAAAATTCAAATATCGTTCAATTTTAACTCTATAGTCCAAACATGAAGTCCTTAGCTTAATAATAATAATTATTATTATTAACTAAAATGCTTTGGTCGGAGACTTTGACTTTAGGTTAACTTGAGTTTACCATGATACTAACCCCATATAACTAAGGAGATGAATTCTCTCTTGAATAGTGCTCCACTTCCAATACTTCCACTCGACTGAACTATAGTCACCTAATGGACGTCGTGCCATGATTTGACTTAATCAAAGCGAAGCTTTCATATTGAAGATCAACAGTATTCTTAAGTTGAGAGAACTATGTAAATCACTCATATCGATATTTTTTTAACCTTAGTTATATTAACCAATAAAAAAATATCGACTGAGTCACTCCATGTTATCCAATAACTATTCTTATGTAAGCCCTAGGTGCTGTTAGTAAACATAAATAATACACTGCCTAACATTTGGAGGGCATTATGTGCTCTACTCTCAGCAGCTGCACCGATATCCAGTCTCTATGCATCTTGATTAGAAATATTTAAAATGGTATATTTATCTTCATTGTGATAAATTACTGACGGTCACAACACTTTGTAACTATATCACAAAACATACCATTTATGGATATTCTATTAATACACTTTTAATTAAATTAACTAATTAATATAACACATTACACTAGTACAAAAAGTTCATATTGCTTCGCCTCATTTGAATCGGTTGAAGTAAAAAACTGATGCAAATAGAATAATTTGCATCAGTTCTATCTTAATAACCGGTGCAATTGGTACGTGGAAAGCAATAGGTAGTAAAAAATCAAATTTGCATCAGTTATCACCAACAACCGAAGAAAATACATCGATGCAAATAGTTTTAATCGCATCGGTTTTAAAGTTAACTGATGCAACTACATTAATTTGCATCCCTTACCAACATAGTTTTGTTCGATGGATCAAAAATAATCATTTTCGCATCGGTTCACTAGTGAAGGTGATGCAATTTCAAATTAATTAGGTTGTCAAGGTCAGATCAAACCACTTTCGTTACGCACTCGTTAATTCCTGCCATTCCAATTTTTTCCGTAGCTTATTTTCCCATTTGTTTCCCCTAAAAGGTATTTCGCCTACTTCAAAACAAAAAAACCCTAGAAATTGATTTTCGCCATTAAGCGATCAAACATGATTTCGCTGATTAGATTTGGCCACGGCTTCTTATTATCAAGGTACCAAATCTTCCTTTTTTACGTTACTCGAATTGTATTCCTTTTTAAGTTGGTCGAATTGGATTTCGCAAATAAATGGTAGTTTATTATCATGTAGTTGATTGTTTTTTATGTTTCACTTCATTGGGTAATTGATTTGGATTTAATGCCAGCTTCTTTGCTGTGGAGACTGTTGTAGAGTTGAAAATTCTTGTGGAGACTGCTATAGAGCGATCAATTTTGAGTTTAACGTGAATAAGAGTGATCAATTTTGAGTTTGCTGTGGAGACTGCTGTAGATCTGAAAATTCTTGTGGAGAAGTGGAAGTATTTGCTTGCTGGATTAATTTTTCAGGTATAAAATGAATATATTATTGTCTTTGATGTTTTGAGTAATGAATGATTGTAAGCTAGCGAACACCGGAATGTAAAATGAAAAGATAAAAGAGATTGGTTTATGTTTATTTTTTATCTTTCTATGGAGTAAAACGATTCAATTTTAAATCAAGTTTTAACTTGGTCTTGTTGAGTGATTTTAAGATTAGCAGTGTTAAGTGATTTCACTGATATTTGCTGAGTGATTCAAAAAAAAATCTATACAACGCAAAATCTCAAACTCCATATCCAATAATTATTAACAATGACAAACACATAGATCTCCTTTTTACAATTTATGGCGTAATGATAGTTTTCCCGAGTCTGCTCTTCTTTTGACATCACTCCCTCCTCCCTCTTCCCCTACCTCACCCTATTCTTTTTTCTCCCCATGATGATGACGATGATTCTTCCTCTGCTAGTTAGTATCTTGCAGACGTTATATAATGAAATGAGGATAAAGAAACTTTGTAGCATTTTGCTAGTGATTATGCATTTTACACCTGTTCATAATTGATACTATAAATGATTTTCTAATGCTAACAATGATTTTCTTGCTGGATTGATTTTTTAGTTAATTGTAATTTATCATATAGGAATTTTTAGGTATTTTTTTATTGGCCTTGATTGGATGGTTTTGAAATTATAATTTGTGTGTCTGAAAGTAATTTACTTCTAGTTTAGTGAATGGCAATGAACACCACTTAAATATCCCAATATATATATATATATATGTGTGTGTGTGTGTGTGTGTGTGTGTGGTGAAACTTTTGAGTATATTAATATGATTTCGATGTACGAACAACTCATTTTGAAAGGTTAAAAGTTGAGCTGGATATTAGGATTTTGATTTATGAACATCAAATTTTGAAATTTTTATTAACTGAGATCGAACCTGCCATTATCCATTCATGTCGTTATCCATCCATGTCAGATAATAATCGACATCTTTGGCCTAAACAGTTCTGGTTCCTAATAAACAATGGGATATTATCCTTAGTGCGTTTCATATACTATGAAATACCATATTATGTTGTCACTAACTATTTTGTATTGCCAGATGCAAACATCATTGTTATTTCATACATCATTACAATATTTGATCATTTCAGTTAAGCTCGATACCTTTTATTGTTTTCATTAACATTGTACATCTTAATTAGGAGATTTATACATAGGATGATATTTCCGTTAAGCTCGATATTTCCGTTAAGCTCAATATTTGAATACATCTCCTTCATTATATGTGTCTGAGTTGCAACCATTGACAGCAATTGTTGAGATTATATCATCTGAATATGAACACATTGAGAATAAACATAGGATGATCATTATTGTAGTTATAAAAGTCGATGGTTTAGAAGCCATTTCTACTCTTAGTTGAAGAAATAGTGAGAATAAAGTTATAACAATATGTAAGTAGATGCAACATGTTTATAAGTACTAATTCAGAATCATCTATAGGTTCCTTGAGCAATCCAAATCAATGCTTCAATAATAGTACATACTAGATATGGAAAAGTATAATATATCCATAAAATATTGAGCGTGAAATCTTTTTGTTTTTTTTTTCATTGAAAGCAGTGTTGGTCATATAAAATATAAAATTGAACATGAATCTAGATGAAACACTAGTAAAACAAATTGACTGCGCAATACCTTGTTTCTTGTTTACTTATTTGTAGAATCTGAATCTCTTATCTGTTTGCCATATATCTAGAAGTTTGCATAATAGGATGACATGCTCTGGGTTTGAGATTCTTCAGTTAAATAAGGTATTAAAAAACTGAAGGATACCTAAAGTTTAGCTCAAATCCACGACTATGATAAGAGCTTTGACCGCTACCAACTAAGGAAGATGGGCACTTAGTTAGGAAAGAGAGATTCTATGTCATGCTTATACTGGTTATAAATACACATATGACATATCAATACATACACATATAGCCCACAATAAATACTATTAATAACCATGTTGTTGTTTCATCACATCTTTGTTTCTGTTCTGACACTTTAAGTTTATGTAACAACCCGCATATTTATCGAGTTTGTATTTAAATATTTTATTTAAATATTAACTCGTTAATCGGATTTTGGTCCGAAAAGCTACTTTTTGCAAATGGTCAAATCAGGACTCGAGACCACTTCCATTGAGTTCGAAATGTCGTTTACAACTTTTTAAGTATAAACATCGATAGGTTTGGAGTTAGTGAAATTTCACTAACTTTTCCCGCTTTGGACTTTGGGTTAGTTTAGCCTATTAAGCCCAAGTTCCAACCCTCTTCTCCTCACTCTTCATAAATTTCCTAACTAATCAAGCTTTGGCATTAAGGTGGAGGGAATGGGAAATTAAAACTCCAAGCACAAATTCAATTGCAAATCCAACATTCAACTCCAAATTCAAGTAGAAGATATTGGATTCAAGCTTTGGATTGCTTCTCCTTGCTTTCAAGCTTCATCTTCATAAACTTTAGTGCAAAGGTGAGATTTTTGTCTCACAAATCTAGTCTCTAACTATATTGGACTGTTGGGAATGATTCCCTATCACTTTTGCATGCACATTTGCATTTGGTTTGGATTGGATTGGCGAAAAACTCCAATTTTTAGCATTTTGGTGAATTTTCTGCACTTAGGTCGTTCTGGCCATTTTTAGGTCGTTCGGAGTTAAGTCGTTCGTCCATGGGTCGTGAGTCGTTCACGAGTTAACTTTAGGTCGTTCTGGAAGAATTGGCACTTCGGAATTAGGTCGCTCACGAGTTAAGTCGTTAGGTCGCTCGCGAGTTAGTACCATAGGTCGCAGGGCTTTAGGTCATTCTGGAAGTATTGGCACTTCGGAGTTAGGTCGCTCGCGAGTTAAGCCTTAAGTCGTAGGTCGCTCACGAGTTTGGCCTTAAGCCGTAGGTCGCTCGCGAGTTAAGCTTTAAGTCTTAGGTCGTTTCCGACCTATAATCTCTAGGCAAACGTTAAGTCGCTCGCCCTGGTTTATCTCGTAGGTCGTCTCCGACCTAAGCTCCAGATAAGTCGTTCGAGTTAGGTCGTTGGACCATTTACCTTAGGTCGCTCGTCCACTAAGTCGGCCTGGTTTATCTCGTAGGTCGTCTCCGACCTAAGCTCCAGATAAGTCGTTCGAATTAGGTCGTTGGACCATTTACCTTAGGTCGCTCGACTCTGTTAAGTCGGCCATGTTGGGTCGTGAGTCATCGTTAGGTCGCGAACACCTCTAGGTCGCAACCACTAAGTCGCTTGACCCCTTAGACCCCTAGGTCGCAGCCGTTAGGTCGTATGACCCTTGAGTCGTTAGGTCGTTAGACCTCATTTTGTCTTCACTAGGTCGTACCGTTTCGGTCGGGGCGCTGCCCCGCACCCCGCCGGGGGCGCTGCCCCCTGGACCCCCGCGACCTGACCGGGCAGGTCGAACCCCGTAAGCGGTGGCGTTGCCCCCGCACCCCCACCTTGGGGGGTTGCCACCCCCCTGGACCCCCCCTCCGTAGGGGATCTTATCTGAAAAACATTGAGCTGATTTCCTTGGATTTTATTCGCATCTCCGTATGCGATCTTTGTGACTGATTGTTTCTACACTTGCTTATGTGTTTTGTCACTTTATAATACAAAGGTTTCAATACTAGTAGTAAATATCAAAACTCTTTTAACAAACAATTTCAACTCTATTTTTAATAACAAAGCTCTTTTCTTAAACCGTTTTCCAATCTATTAGTATATACAAGCCTTTACCTCACTCGGATGAGAAATCTAATTAAACGACTTAGTAAAACAAGTGGTATGAAACGCTTGCGTTCACTTCGTCGGTTAATTCTTGGACTTGTTCGATTGAACCTCTTGTGACAATTTTATTAGTGAAGATTTACAGTTTGTTCGTAAATATTTAAGTTAAGCAAGTGGTTATGGGACATAAAGCTAAACTTCTATATTTACTAGCTTAGTGTAATTGACACTTCTCGTTGATCTTGATGATCGCTTTATGAATTAGACTAGCAATTGCGCGATGTCTCTTTCATTGCAAGGTTAGACTAGACACCACTTGTGTGATTCCATTCACACATACCTTTCTGCTTTTTGGTTAGTCTTGACCTCAATCTGTGTGATTCCACTCACACATGTGGGGTAGCTCCCCATGGTCTTCGGACCGTCATGTGATAGGCCTCTTTCTCTTTTTATGATTTTTGGATTTCTCGTGTTGATTTCTGGAATTTATGTCATTGACTTGTTATGAGTACAAGTTTAGGGTATGATGCCCTCTTCGAATCTTTGAGAAGATTCTTGTGATATTGATTATCTCTTATTGATTGATCTTCTGTTGATCATTATTTACATACTTATAGTGGTATGTCGTTATGGATATTTATGTTTAGGCCATATCTTTTATGTTATATCATGTCATCTAATATTTATAGCTAGACTGATCCGTTTATTATTTTCTTAAATAATACTCGGGTCAGACCGAGATGTTACAGGTGCTTCTGCTTGACTTCTTCCCAGGGATTCATCACTCTGACTTTTGGCTAACTGTTTAGATTAGCAGTTTTTGTTGTATACACTTGAGATATAGACTCATAGTTGTATTCTTTTGTATAGCACGTGTTGTTATTCTTTTGTATTATCGTGGATCTTACTGACCACTACTCTGATGTACACTTTCATGTGTTAGTTATATATTCATATCTTCTTCCGCCTTTGTGATATGGATATCTGTGACTGATTTGTGATATGATTATTTCTATGTTTGTTTCCGAAGATTATTTATAGCCACCGTGTGATGAGCAATTACATAGATGGTCGCTCCTCAACAGCCTTATTCTCCATGCTAGTTGACAGCACTACTCCGGAGTGTTCTTGGCTAGCGTGGGTATAGAGGTGGGGCGTCACAGTTTAAGTCCAACCATCTTATGATTATGTTCCCACTTGTATGGTGCAACAAAGATAAGCATGAAGACTGGACATTAATTCTACTATCATAGCTTAACATACAATAAAGAACTCTTTAAAGGTTCAAGCACTAGAATAGCTTAAGATCCAGATGTATGTGGATCATTAGCATGTCCCCATGTCCTAGCTAAATGTGATGGTATGCTATTAAACTTTTCCCTATATGGATCGTTATCATTACCGAAGACGTTGGTTATTTTACGCATCATTGCTCAAGATATGAAGTCCGTAAAATAATAGAATAAGCATAAAAGAATTTAGTTTCAATCTTAACAAACTATTTGCACAAATAGAAAGGATGCAGGATTAAATAAACCAAATGTCATATAGAGTCCAGTTATGGCTTCAACAAACATATTATTTCAGTTCTTGCATGAATTATCCAATGTTTTTCTTTGCTTGTGTAGTGTGTCTCTAGCATTTGCACATGGATCGTAGTTGGATGTACAATGTAAACGTAACGATGATGAGTTCCTAAACAAAATTGAAGAGTTCTTCAATTGTGCACTGAATAATCAATTAAAAAGAGGGGGAGAAACTATTTTTTGTCCTTGTAGACGCTGCAAAAATAAGAGGAGACTTCGTAACATAGATCAGATTAGAGATCAACGGAGCAAAATTATACGCGATGGATATGGCATGGTGAAAGTATACTTAGTAGAGCTAGTTCTAATAATCATGTGAATGATGAGAATGACCGGAAAGATAACATGAATAATGAGGCAAATGATGAGAATGATTGTGTTCATGAGATGTTTCATGATGCTGAAGAACATTTGATGGAAGAGCCAAAGTTGTATGAAAGAATATTAATTGATGCTTAGAAGCCTTTGTTTCCTAATTGTGCTAAGTTCACAACATGTCTACCGTGCTCAAACTTTTCAATTTAAAAGCAAAGCATGGGTGGAGTGATAAAAGTTTTACATCTTTGTCAGAACTTTTGAATGACATGCTTCCGGAAGGTAATGAGCTTCCAACTTCTAACTATGAGGCAAAGAAAATTATGTGCCCAACTGGTATAGGATATAAAAAGATACATGCATGTCCAAATGATTGTATATTGTATCGAAATGAATATGAGAACTTGCACGAGTGTCCCGTGTGTGGATTATCCCGTTTCAAGTCGCGAGGGAACGTTCACAATGACCCAAATAAGAATGGCCTCCAACAAAAGTCTTATGGTATTTGCCAATTATACCAAGGTTTAAACGTTTATTTGAAAATAAAGAAAATGCAAAAAACTTAAGGTGGCACACAGATGTGAGGAAAAATGATGGATTATTGAGGCATCCAGCTGATTCTCCACAGTGGAGAAACATTGATACAATGTATCCTGTTTTGGGCGAAGCATTTAGAACTCTCAGACTTGGTCTTTGCACAGATGGCATAAACCCATTTGGCAACTTAAGTAGTCAACATAGTACTTGGCCTGTTCTTTTGGTGATTTACAATCTTCCACCTCATTTGAGTATGAAGCGCAAGTATATCATGTTGTCTCTTTTAATCTATGGACCACGACAACTAGGAAACGTTGACATTTACCTAACTCCTCTTATTGACGATCTAAAACTTCTATGGATAAAAGTGTGCGTGTGTTTGACGCATATAGTCAAAGAAAATTTATATTGCGTGCCATGATTTTTTATACTAAATGATTTTCTGCGTATGGTAACTTGTCTGGCTATAGTATAAAAGGTGCCAAAGCATGCCTAATTTTTCAAGATGATATGGTTGTTGAGCATTTATATTATTGCAAAAAAATGTGTATATGCATCATCGTAGATTTATCCCTCCTAATCATCCTTATCGTAAAAAGAAGAAGCCTTTTAATGGGGAGATAGAGAATGGAGTTGCTCGTTTGCCATTAACAGGAAATGATGTTTACGAATGGGTCAAGGATATTGAAAATGCATTTAGCAAAGTATTTCCCCTTTTAGAAGGCTTGTGGAAGAAGAAATCTATATTTTGGGAACTTCCGTATTGGAGACATTTACATGTTAGACATTGTCTAGATGTAATGCATATAGAAAAAAATGTTTGTAACAATATCGTTGAGACACTCTTGAATATACCTGGTAAGACAAAGGATGGTGAGAAAGTTAGGCAAGATATGTTGAAAATGGGTATCCGGAAGGAGTTTTCACCGGTGCAAAAAGGTAAACATACCTATTTGCCCCACGCATGTTATACATTGTCCAAAAAACAGAAAACTAGTTTATTCGAGTGTCTTCGTGGTGTGAAGGTTCCAACAGGTTATTCTTCAAACATTAGCAGTCATGTATCAGTGAAGGACCGGTATGAATTCTCATGATTGCCATGTGTTAATGCAACATTTATTACCTGTTGCAATTGGAGGTATAATGCCTAAACATGTTAGACATGTTATTACAAAGCTTTGTCTCGTTTTTAATATAATTTGTAGCAAGGTAATTGATCCTGATATGATGGATGCTCAACAAGCCGATGTTATTGTTACCTTATGCCAATTCGAGACATATTTTCCACCTTCATTTTTCGACTTTATGTTGCATTTGGTTGTTCATCTTGTAAGAGAAATCAAAATTTGTGGTCCTATATTTATGAGATATATGTATCCGTTTGAAATGCATATGGGAACTTTAAAAGGAAAAACAAAAAAACAGATATAGACCTGAAGCCAGTATCGTTGAAGCTACTGTAGCTGGGGAGGTTATTGAATTTGTCACTCCATACTTAACTGGTATTGAACCTATTGGACTTCGCAAGTCTCGACATGACGGACGACTTGATGGCCAGGGCACAATTGGATCAAAATTGATTTCAATTGGTGATAAGATGTTTCACAAAGCTCAGCTACTTGTTTTGCAACACCTTAGTGAGGTACATCTTTACTTGGAGGAGCACATGGCAATTCTAAAGTCCCAGAATCCTTCAAAGAACGAAAGGTGGTTGACGAATAAACATAATTGCTCTTTTATCACATGGTTTAAACATACGGTAATGTCTCGATTGTCTCAAACAAATCATGGTATTTCAGATACAATAAAATAGTTAGCATATAGGCCTCGATTTCATGTCAATTCATGTGAAGGATATGATATGAGTGGGTATGTCTTTTATACAAAGGGTCGGGACGAGAAGAGAAAAATGCAAAATAGTGGAGTTAGCATCGTTGCATCTTCAAGAGAATTTTCTAGTGCTAAAGATAACAGACCAATAAATGCGACAATGCTATATTATGGGATAATCGAGGATATTTGGAAACTTGAGTATAAAGACTTCACAATCCCGCTATTTCGATGTAGATGGGCTGACAATCGTCATGCTGTACGAGTGGATAAACATGGATTCACACTGGTTGACTTTGGTCAAGTGAGTCATGATAATGATCTACTCATCTTGGCATCTCAAGCAAAACAAGTTATTTACGTGATTGATCCTGCTGATAATAAGTGGCCTGTTGTTCTTATCGGCAAAAGGCGCGTTGTTGGGATTGGTGATGTGGTGGATGAAGAAGAGTATAATCAGTTTGATGAGAATCCACCTTTCTTCGTCGGCTTAAGTTTACCAGAAGAAGTTGATTTATATGAAAAATTATGCACATTCTGATCACGATGAGGGGGTTTGGATAGTTGGGTAATTTTTTTATGCTCATCATGCTTTAGATGCCAGTTGAAATCTTTCATTTTCTGTGATATTTTAGCTTTTTCGAGAATAATTACTAATAAGATATTTTACAGGGATACTTGATCGTTGTTTTTGTTGTAGACTTCGGACATTGTATCACTGCTTGCTCTCAGGTAGAGATTTTTTCTGTCTGTATTTCCCTTTTTTCTTTCAACTATTCAATATTCTGAACTGTCATGAACATAGTTTTACCTCATGGTTTGCTTCAAGATCATGACAGTTGACCAAACCAAACAGCAATATATTACTTACTGTGTGCATTAGATGATAGTACTACCAAATCTGGCTGTTTATGCACTATCAGTGTCCATGAATCATTATATTATCTCATGGTTTGCTTAATAGTTACAGTGAATATTTCTTCCAAGCTGGTAGTCTGTACAGTGAATATGTCAGTGTACACATGATTCGATTATGGGTCTGGATAGACTTCCCCCTTATGCAGTGTACCCTATTTATCATTCTTACTTATTGCTCATTATGCGTTTAATGTGTTAGTGGAAATTTTAGAGAGTTATTTTCATAAAAACATCTATAAAGATTTCATAAAATCTTCATTATGTTCATCTTGGTAGTTCATTTTTTTGTTCATTTCAGAAGTTCAATTTTCTCCAATAAAAAAACAAATTGCCTATGAATTTGTAGGCATGACACTGAAATCTAGCCTGGAAAATGCTAATTCTTTTTTCTCTTGTACATTTTTCACTGCAGTATGATTAACAGAATACATCGTGCATTAACCAGAATAACATAGAGCTTAAATTCAACTAAATATTTGTTGGTATCTAAAACAAAATAGGTTAAACAAATCACTAGGAATACCATCAAAACATAAAGTTGCTTATCAATTTATATTTTCCCTCTAATCACGTTAACTAATTAACCGTCTCAATTTTTGGCCATATGTTCAATGATGATTTTAATTTACTTAAAAGCCATTAACTAATCGTATTAAATGTTTTCTTTCTCTCTATTAATGGTGATGTTAATTTTGATTCCTTGTCTACATCACATGAGTACATGAAATTGTTTATTTGTAAACTATAATAATCTTCATGGCATGTTGATCAACTTTCAGACAAACAATGATGTCTTGTAAGCTTGTTCATTTCTCTTATAAGTTTAAAACATATAAAATAGTCTAATATCTAACGAGAGAGCCAAATTGACCAAACCAAATTGAAGTTTGACTAAGACAATAGGGTTTTGGTTTAACGGTTTTGTTTGAAATTCAAATATTCAATTCTTTTATGAGTTGAATGCTCAAACAGAATTAGCTTATTACATAAGTAAGACCTTAATTTGTTATCCATAAAGCAACAATTCTAATTCAACTAACTAATAATAGTTATATTAGCCCTTTAGTGCATACAAGTTCTGATGAAGTTCGCTTAAAAAAATAGATAGTATGATAATATGTTAGAACAAAATTTTTGACCTTGATTTACATATAAGATGGTACTGCATTTTCCATTTATATATATTCTCTTCTTATTAGCAGTTATGGATACAACTTAGCATGCTAAAAAAAGAAGAAAAGTAACATAAAAATTGATCGAAGAAGATATTAACAAAAATAACCTTCTTGAAATTCATATAAGATATATATTATTTCCATGAGTTATATGTTAATTGAAATACATGACAATGACCATAGGTATCGGTTTTGAAGACTTGGGTCAGGAATACCTTCGGTTCCCCTAGGCCATAATGTATGTGCATTTGGCCTTGTAAAAAAGCATATCTTTTAGGAACTTATTGCCTAATATCATCCACTTTGATTTTTCTAATTCATCTTCACTGCTGATTGGCCCATTGACGTCAAGTCCAATCCACTTTGAACTTATTAATTCATCTTCGGTGCGGATTGGCCCACTAGTTTCAGGCCCAGTATACCTCCTTGTTCTGTCTGTTGAAAAAACAATGGTGCTAGCAGCAGTGTGAAAAAGGAAAGGTCGATGAGTTGAAATTTGCATGTTATTTGCTAACATGACCAAAGGGGCCAACCAAGTATCAATATATAGAATTCAGAAATCAGAGTATCAATATTACCGATCATCATAAATTTTACATTTATATTCAAATAAAATAAATGAACGAAGCTCGAGATGTGGTAGCTCGTTTTTATCATGTGAAGGAAGCCTTAGCAACCGTTGAGATTATCCGATGCGATCCTAACCACTCATTCATTATTTCCTGAAAGAATGCTTCTTGGGCCACATTGTATACAAGCCCAGTGTATCGGCTTATATATTCTCTTTTGCTCAGCTGTAATATCATTACTCTGTATAATCTCTACTAGAATAATATCAAATATTCTTTCAGTAAGTTCATGATCAATGCATCGTCTCATTTTGCACATGTTTCAGTTTTCGGTGTAAAATTGTATTTAGCATTTTGCATTCAAGTTTTTAGTTTGAACAGTCATAATTTTTCGCTATTTACACTTACATCACACTGCAAATAAAAACATCCATTTCCATTTGCACTACTACACTGCATTTCTAGCCCTATTTTTACAGTTGTTACATTTTGTTGTATGCTCGACCAAACAATCAACTACAGGAATAATGGAGACCAAACAATTTAGACAAAATGAAGAACACGATCCTTCTACTTCACAGTCGTTGTCTAAGAAGAGGCAGAGAGGCCCAACAACTGGGAAGACATATAAAACACAAGAACCAAAATTCAGTGAGTGGAGTGATAATGGAAAATCCACTGGTAAGTGGGCGAAGTCTTATAAGGCGTATGTGGGCGATACTGGTAGATCTAAAATTGATATCAATATTAAAAATTGGGATGACGTTAGTAAAGGGCTTAAAGATACTATCTGGGAAGATGTTAAGATATTATAAATTCATTTGTTCACTTATTACTTATATGGCTTTGAGACCCAATTGGACATTTGAAGTCTTATAAGGCATATGTAACTATGATTTTTATTATCCCAGATCGAGTACCACACTAACGACAACATGAAAGATAACGTGTTAAAATATGTCTGTGGACGATGGAAAGATTTCAAAACAAAATTGGTTGGTATTTGGATTACGAAGACAACAAAACTTCCATAGGACCATAAAGAGCCGTACGAGCTTTATGATGGCATTACACAAGCACAGTGGGAAACATACAAGAAGAATTGTGAAACTGAGGAATTTAAGGTATTATTTTTGTTAATTATGTTTCATTTACTAAAACGTTTCATTTGTTTTCTGTTTTCTATTCATTGTTTATTTCACTGTTACATTCCAGGAATTTTGCTACATTACATTCTCAGTTAATCTCCATACTATCAATTCTCTGTCCAATTCTTCACCGTTCATTTTCTCAATAATTGAGGCAAGCTGGATATGCAGGGAAGAAAGCTAATTGGATAACTGAAATTCATAGTTCCTCGACTACATTACCAAGTGGTTCTTTTTTGGATCGAAGTATTGACTGGGTTTTGGAAAGATCGAAAAAAGGAGCTAATGGAAATTATGTAATCCCTAATGAGAAAACTAGGATAGTTGCAGATAAAGCGATATGACTAGTTTCGATGCATTTTATCCCATTTGGTTAATCTCTTACAAAACAAAGCAATAAATTATTGAGAAAACTAATATTTTTTGTTGTTGATAGAATGCTTGGAGAGAAAAAGCCATCGAAGGAACATGAGTTCCAAATAGACATGATGATGTCTAAAATCGTGCTCTTGAAAAAAAAGAACATCCAGGTCGAGTAAGAGGAATTGGTGGGACGGTCGGTATCAAAGATGTATTTGGAAAGGTAGTGAAATATAAAGGTCCAAGTGGTGTAATATCAACAGATAAACTACATCATATCACCCAGGAAATAGAAACTGAAGTGAGCCAAAGATTCGAGTCTATGGTAGATACGATGGTTAAGCAAAAGATTGCAAACTTTTTCAATAGGATGGGTATGCAAGTCCCCAATGATATTTGTGGTCAAAAACATACCATCGTTTGGTCATCGTAGCAGCTGTCAATCGTTACAATTGGACAAATTACAAACTACCAGCACAAATCAAGAGATGGATCCTTATGAAAACTTGCAGGTTACTAATTCAAAAGTTTATTTCTGTAAAATTATACGATTCTAAAACGTGTAAGTCGATAATTTTAATGCTGTACTTGTCATTCTAGAGGCCAACTCAATGTCGTTTAGCTGTTAATTTGGACTCCAAAACTGTCGAAGTGGGTCATGGCATGGTGCATCCTGCTTCTAGGCCTAGAGATCAATGCCATAATCAACAAATCTTGGCCAATCATGTAAAGGTTGGAATTGACGCAGTGGAGCCTATTCATGTAGGAACCCCTCTTCCAGTTCCAAGTAACTATCATATCACAATAGGAGAAGCATTTGGTAGTTTTGTACAATGGCCTAAAAATATCGTACTTTTAGGCGATGATGATAAGGAAAAGAGAACACTTTTTGTATATTGTTGAGCTTTGCTTGAATAAAATATGCAGACTCCATGCTGCTTATGATTTTTTTTGTATGTAAGCTACACATATTGGGAGCAAAGACAAAGTGGAAGAGTGTGTTGCTACGGACATGAATATTAATCAAAAGATGCCAAATGAGCCTGCAAAGCGTAGGACGATCGTGGGTGAAGAGATCATCAATACTTTAACGGATGAGTGCAGATATTTCCATGACCTGATAGTTCAAGTGCCATCCTATGATAATAATTTCCTCAATGCAATTCATGTGAACAAGGATTTATTTACGTACGATGAGGACTTTGAAATCCATATTACTATGGATGACATTATACAATTCCTTAGTATGAGATGGTTGAATGGAGAATGGCTGCAAATTTGCATCATGTGAGTATTATATATATATAAGATGAATATTTCTATCTGTGTACCAATATAGCTACTGTATGAAATACTTAGGTTACATTTACAACAAATAGCTTATAAATTCATTGTATATGTTCTATTTTATATTATGTATTATACATGAAATGGTAGAATAACAATATTTGTTTGTTGTACTTATTTTTAGGTGGTAAATCATATATGCAATGACCTCGGAGTGGAGGCCATCGGGTTTATGTGTCCATATAAGCTGTCTCAAGTGCGAAAATATTCAAACGCGATAAATGTTGTAACGACCCAGAATTTCTGTCATTTTAAATTCAGGTATTTAATTGATTTTAAATATCAAAAGTAAAATTTATTAGTCGAATAATTTATTTTTCGACTATCTGGATTTAGTTGGATAATTAAATCGATATTTAATATTTGAAATTTTGTAAATAATTGGAAAATGGGTTTAATGTGATTTAAAATGTTTTGTAAAGTTATATTAAATCATATTGGAGTTAGAACAATGTTTGTGAACTTTTAAAATTGAATTAAAAGTTAATTTGTGAAAATTGAATATTTTAATATTTAATTGACTAGTGAAAATAGTCATTTTTCAAACAGTCTTGGATTTCGACGAAACTAGTTTCATCGAATCCGTAATGTTATATTATTGTATAGTTTCAAATTTCGTGTCAATTGGATTTACCGTTTGTCCGGGGCAAACCAAAAAGCATAGAAATTTGTTTAATCGATTTAATTTAAATTTGATCATTTATTACTGTAACTCACACAGATGATCAAATTGGCTCTCGATACCTATTCCATTGTGTCCGAAACGCGGGATAAACCCTAGAAACACCGGTCACCGCGCGAGATTTGGAGTTCGGAAAATTCGGGATAAATAGTGTTCATCGAATTTCTATAAAAGCACCTCCGTTATCTCCATTTGCGACTAAACTAAACCCTAACCCTAGCTTCAAGAGCCGGCCGCCACCCTAATTTTAATGGCCGAAATCTTCCATTCTTCCCCCCACCCAAAATCTTCCAATCCGTGCAATATTTCCAGAATGTTCCAACTAACAAAGTGTAGAGCATTGAGAGACCTTGCATGATCGAGTATGGAGCGATGTGGAGGGAGCTTGTGGGCCGCGTTCATTAGGGAGTTCGGCATGTTTTTCGACATGATGTGGAGGCCGAGCTTCAAGCTCCTCTGGCCGAAGGTAGAGCTCGACTTGGGCTTCGTGTTGGAGGTCTCTAATCGTCGTATAGATCAACGTGGTGGTTGCGAGATTTAGGGCAAATTGGCGGCCGATGGGTTCATTGTGCGCGCGTAATAATCTGTAGGGGAAGAAGCATGAAGTAGCAGCCAGGATCTGATGGGAGGGAATCAACGGTTCAGATGGAACTAGGTTATAAAATTAAAATAAAATGTAAATTATTTTATATTATAATGTGTACAAACTTTAAAATATGGTAACTTATTCATGCGAGGTCGGAAAATTACGAAATGAATTGCGTTGTAATCGTTTTGTCGAACACAACGCAATGAAGCTGGTTTGGAGTCGTTTGGAGCTAGTGATAATTTCTGGTAAAATTAAACGCACGTTTAATTTTATTCGACATAAAACGCTACAACTGGTATCGGAAACTCAAGGTGAGAACTTCTCACTCAATCGAATTGTTTGATTCAAATTTTAAATAGTTAGATTTAAAATTCTTTGATTGTGTGATTGGATGATAATTATTATCTGTTGTATTGAAATAGACCATATACGCTATATATTAAGCGGATATTATTTATTAAAAACATATACCGCGATAATTCCAACTTGTAGGGAATTGGTATCATATATGTATTTTGACTTGATTTCCCCCATAATAGCGGATAGTATTTTATAAATCCCATATACCGCCATATTCCGTCTTGAAGCGGAATTGGTATTGTGCTAACATCTTTGGATGCAGGGAAATAGGTTGGAGGTATCCAACTAGATTCCTCAAACATTTGAATTTGTTTCAGTGTTGTGTGTTGATCTATTTATAATCTGCGTGATTATCTTTGTGATTGAAATCGTTAAAGGCTAAATTTTATCCGAATATGTTTTTGGTACCGTTAGATGACGAAAAAAATAAAAAATTGGATTTCTAAAAATTTAAGTTGAGAATTCATAATAAAATTTAATGTTGAAATTAATTCATTTTAAATGAATAAACGTTGTAATTTTTATGTTATAAAAATTATGATTTTTGTGAAATATAACCTAAATGTGATTTTTTTTGAAATAAGTAGTTGATTAATTTATAAAATGGTTTAAATTGAGATGTTTGAATTATTATAAATGATTTATATAAAAGATTTTTAAAATTGATATTTATAAATTAAAATGTTGGAATTATAAAACGAGATTTTATAAGTATTAAAGTGAAAAATAAATGGATTTCATAAGTGGATGAAATCTATAGATTTATAAATTGTAAAGTTATAAAATGAATAGATTTTGTAAAATAAAAGATTTATAAGTAATTAACTTATAAATTGGATTTTGGCATGTAAATGGGATATGGATAGAATTTGTTAATAAAGTGGTTTTATAAGTTTAAATTGTTATAAAGTATAAATAGAATTTATAAACGTTGTTTTATAAATCCGAAATCGACTTATTTTAGTAAGTTCAATTATTATTGTTTATTAAAGGAGATATATCCACGATTTTAGGACAGTGGATAATCCTTTAAATAAAATATGTAGAAATTAAATTTGGTAAATGAAGTATATTCACGATTTTGGACGGTGAATAATATATTAAAGAAATATTTTGGGAAAGTGATATTTCAGATAGAATTGAAACAATTGAAAGATGTTTTAAAATGTGTTAAGTATCGAAATCATAGATTTCAACATTCATTGTTGAAATAGACGTTTGCGAGAAGAAAAGGGAATGGTGGACTATAACACTGTTGTTATAGTAAATGATTTCCGAAAGTAAAAGTTTTATATAGTATTGGGGTTTATATATCCATCTTAATTTCGAACCCCTATACTAGTAATTTTGAGTTATCGTAACGATGTTTTACGCAACATTCGTTTTGACTCAAATAAATGTGTTGAAGAGGATATTTTCCTTAAAAAATAAAATATATACTTAATTTGGATTTAAGTATATTGAATATTTTCCAAGTGTTGAAAATAAACAGATTTGTGAATTACTTATTATTAAATAAGTATGGAAATGTTTTTTCAATATGAAGTGAATGTTTTGAGATTTTATCTTTTAAGGATAAATTGAAAATGAATATTAGAAATCGATTTGGAAATCGTATATTCATAGATATTTTGGAAAGGTAAATTCACTATGGAATTTATAAAAGAAAGGGAAATTTGTTTAAAAATGAACATTGGTTTATTTTGAAGTGTGGAAATAAATTTACGGATTTGGAATGTAAGTTTAAAATAAATCGGTAAGTATTTATTTGATTGATTTAAATGAACCATTTTAAATTGAAAATGGATAAATATTTGGGAGTGTTTCCGTTTAAGGAAATTGATTTTTAAATTTGTTTTCAAAGATTGAAGGGTGAAAAATAATTTGAAATTTGTTTTCAAATGGTTGAAGTATCGAAATTATATCTTGTAAAGATATTTTTGAAAATAAATAATTTGGAAAATTATTTAAAATCGGGTGATGTTGTGAATATTGATTGATAGTTAAATAACCGACTATCAATATTGACCCTTAAATGGCTATTTGTTGTGAATTGGTTGAAAATTGAATGCTACACTTATTTTTAAATTATTGCGCTCGTTATTCGGATTACCCATTTCGAATAGTGATACGACGTAATGGATAGCGTTGAAGACCGGTGGTGAAGTCCGGGTATTTGTGGAAACGATAGGATGACCTATCGATTGTCTTTGCACCGTTAGCTACGGTATGGAGATTTCCTTTGTGATGGGAAATTCGATCGGGATTGTGAATAACCGGATTGCAAGGGCTTCTTTGGAGGTGCCTTCGGTTCTGTTCGAACCCGGAACAGACTTCTATGGTTACGTGTCTGACATTACATTTTGAGATATAAAGCAGATTTCTTTCAAATACATCTCTGTTGGTGGCGCAGAATTTATTCTCTTAGCTTAACACCCTTCTCTGAGACGTACAAGCTCAGAGGGTTTGTAGTTAAAGGTTATCAGCGATATATTCCTAATTTGGTAATGTGGCATGCTGAGTGTTGCTGTGTGATGATTATTTATTGATCATTTGTTGATCAAAATGTGGCTTTGTGAAAAAGCGTAGCTTTGTAGATGAGACTTCGTCAGACCTTACACCCCGGAAATGGTCAAAACAGGAATATGAGGCAAGGTTATGAGGGTCGCGCCCTTTAGGGTATGTCATTCTTTTTTGGAAAAGGGTGGTGTCAGGTATGGAGCCCTGATGCTTAACCTATGTGGTTGCTTCAATCTCTTTTTTCTATGTGGTCGTTGCTTGGTGATCGAGGGCCCTCGGATAAAGGTCCCAAAGGACTTGGGAGTGGCATACTCGCGAAGTAGTTACCTAGTTACAAAGGTAACCCGGGCTTGTGTTGGCAGAGATCTGGTTAGGTTCTCGGGACGTCCCGCCAGAGGCGATCCCATGTGGCAGTAGGAAGTTCCTTAGCCTGACCATTTGTTGGAAATCCAAAGAAACAATGCGAGCCTTGTACGGTTTTAGTTGTACAACCTGCCGTTAATATGGTAGCTATAGCAGGCATAATATAAGGGTACCTATGCTGGCTAAGATTTAAATTCTATTTTCGAAATGCTTTCTACACTATGCACTAACAATAATATCAAAAATGATTTGTTTTGCGTAGTAAGCAACTTTGACTATCATAAGGAGAAATCTCCTCCAATTCTGCATTTGCATTGTGTGTGTGCGGGGAGGCCTTATGGTAGTTTCATTTTCCAAAAGCATTGCGGATATTTTTCACTTCCCTTGTTGTTGTTGTTTTAAAAGTTAAATAACTTTTTTAAGTTCTCACACCAGTCCCATGACTGGCCTGGAGTTTATTGTTCTCTTCCTAAACTCTGGGTGCCCATAATTTTACACACGTGCAGCTTAGAGTCAGATTATCAGGTCGTTCTGGATTTAGAAGTGCTATGGAGCTAAGGAGGCAAGCTGGATGGCGAGACGTATTACTTGTATATGATATTATTTTTTTCCACTGTAAATTCACTTGTATGGACATGTTTGTATAACTGTCCATTGTTTTGTTGTATTGTATATTGTTATTGTACATTCTGATGATGTAATGTATAAAATGTACAGTTCTTTGATTTAAAGATATTCATTTATCTATTATATGTCGTTCCGCTGCGATTGTGAGATTCTGATATTGTTTTGTTGTTCTTTGTTGTTCTATTTTTTCTTCTTGTTCTATTTTTTTTTTCTTCTTAAACCCTAAGGGTTCGGTTTTCCGGCATTCGATTGTTCGGCATTTGATACAGTGGACGTATTGATGTCGATTATCGGAAGTCGAAGAATCGGTTCCTTACATCTGGTATCAGAGCATATGGTTAAGTGACAACCTTGGCTCTGTTGGGGATTACTCATTAGAGATAGAGTCGGCAGTACTCTAGAATGAGTTGAGTGTAATAATAGTTATGAGCGCGTATTTGTTAGTGAATATAAAATTGTTTTATGTTGTGATGATTGGTTTGTTGAGTGGTATATGGATTCTGGTCGGGATAGTCTGTACAACTCTATCGATAGGGATCTCTAAACACTTGTTCAGAATAATTCGACACGATATTGTTTTAAAATAAGGTAAATGAAATAATTTTATCCAAAACTATTTTCGTAGATAAAGGAAATAATATTTATAAATTATTATATTATATGGTTGCTTGATTGTTAGGAAGTGATAATATTATTATCATTTGAGTAGGAAATTGAAATCGTAACTCCAAAGTTAAGAAATAAATTCACATACAAATGGAATTTATGAATATGAATTGTAAATGTGATTTGTGATTTGAAGCAAAAATTCCAGAGAAGAGTTTGGAAAAGTTTTGAAAAGAATTTGAAAATTTTGGAGATTTGGAAGTTTTATATCCTTTTTGATTTGAAAATGATTTTCAAATATTTTGGAGAAATGTTTTGAAGGGATAAAAGCTCTAAACTCTTTTTGGTCGTTGGAAAATAATTCCGATAATAATCGCGACATCATCGGTGTTCATTTTCGGCTTTCCAAAAGAGGAATTGCTGCCAGATTGTTTTAAATTAAAGTTGTTTGGAAAATTTGGGTTTGGTTTTGGAAATTCAAAAGATAATTTGAATTGATTTCAAACTTGGTTTTGAAAGGTTGAAAAGACTCTGGAATCATATTTTAAATATTTATCGAATTGGTAAATGAGTTGATAACTTATACAATTTGAATTTTGATAGAATAAATTTAACTTAAAGGATGGAGTTAAATTAAAATAGTATAAGTGAATCAATTAAATAAAGTAAATTCAAAGAAAGGTCTAAGGAGGCCAAGTGAAATGATTACTTAAAGGAAATTTATTAAGTTAAAATAAATTTGGAGTAGTAACAAATGGATTGGAAGTGAGTTTGAATTATGAAAATAAAATTGTGAATGGATAAATAAGTTTACAATTGCAAGTAAATGAAATTGAAATTGAATGTTGAAATGGAATATAACTTAAGTAATGTTGAATAAAGTTGGTTTTGGTACCGAAGTAAAATGAGTAAAGTGATAAATATAAACTTGAGTTATATAAATGAAATTCAATTTGAAATGTTAAATGAATTAGCAATTGGATTAATGAATGGATTGAATGTTAATCAATTGAATGTAAATAAATTGATATGGAATAATAGATGTAAGTGTCAATTCATTAAAGCTAATTAAATGTGTTAAACCAAATTGAAGGTAAACAAAGTGAACATGAATGTTGAATGTAAAGTGAATAAATTCGGTTGTGTTGAATATACATTGGTTGTTATTTGATTATAAATTGGTTGTATATAAATTCAGTAAGTGTTGATGAAATTGAATTAGTGAAATTGAAAGTTAAAGTAATTGAATCCAAATTTGGAAGTAAATGAATATGAACTGGATTTGATTTGAATTGAAAGTGAACCAATATGAATGTGAATTAGTGAATGTAAACTAATTGAAAATGAATAATTGAATGTCGTTGTATATAAATTGGTTGTAAACAATTACAAGTAATGATGAAATCATATAAGTTGTTTATAAACCTTTCTTAGTATGCATTTCTTTTAATATGCATGTGTTGTAGTTGTTTAAAAGAGTAAAATGTTAATAATTTCTTATATATGTCACTTACGTGTTTATATTGAGTAAGTACAGGTACCGGGGCTACCGTTAGCGGGATCTGGTTGCGCAAAACGCTAAATAAATAACTGTTTTGCTTAAAAATGCTAAAAAGGTACGCCTACGCAATAAAAATAGGAAACAAGAACTGTTTTTCTGTTTTTCCGACCGGGTGGGTCGATGTATATATATTTGTGTCTATTGTGATATTGTAAAAGCTCCTCTGTGCAAAGGAGGTTATGGCGAAATTTTCTGAAAATTTAAGGCGTTAGAAAATTTATAGGAAATTTTGGAAAAGTTTTGTGAAAACTAAGTTTTGATTTGAAGTTAAAGGTTAAACGATATAGTTGATTTTGAAAAGATAACTATATATGGATTTGAAAACTTAGTAAATATTTTGTAAGAAGTTTAACTATGAAATTTTGAAAAAGTTAAATACTTAAGTGAATTTGAAATCTGAATTGAATTGTTTTGAAAAGTTAATGGATTTCAAACTTTTTCTTACTAGGTAATTTCGAGGACGAAATTCTTTTAAGAGGGGAAGTTTGTAACGACCCAGAATTTCTGTCATTTGAAATTCAGGTATTTAATTGATTTTAAATATCAACAAGTAAAATTTATTAGTCGAATAATTTATTTTTCGACTAGCTGGATTTAATTGGATAATTAAATCGATAATTTAATATTTGAAATTTCGTAAATAGTTGGAAATTGGGTTTAATGTGATTAAAATGATTTGCAAAGTTATATTAAATCATATTGGAGTTATAACAATGTTTTTGAACTTTTAAAATTGAATTAAAAGTTAATTTGTGAAAATTGAATATTTTAATATTTAATTGATTAGTGAAAATAGTCATTTTTCAAACAGTCTCGGATTTCGATGAAACTAGTTTCATCGGATCCGTAATTTTATATTATTGTATGGTTTCAAATTTTGTGTCAATTGAATTTACCATTTGTCCGGGGCAAGCCAAAACGCATAGAAATTTGTTTAATCGATTTAATTTAAATTGGATCGTTTATTGCTGTAACTTGCACAGATGATCAAATTGGCTCTCGATACATATTCCATTGTATCCGAAACGCGGGGTAAACCCTAAAAATGTCGGTCACCGTATGAGATTTGGAGTTCGGAAAATTCTGGATGAATAGTGTTCGTCGAATTTCTATAAAAGCACATCCATTATCTCCATTTGCAACTAAACTAAACCCTAACCCTAGCTTCAAGAGCCGGCCGCCACCTTAATTTTAATGGCCGAAATCTTCCATTCTCCCCCCCTCCCCCAAAATCTTCCAATCCGTGCAATATTTCTAGAAAGTTCCAACTAACAAAGTGTAGAGCATTGAGAGACCTTGCGATCCATACGGTGATGATCGAGTATGGAGCGACGTGGAGGGAGCTTGTGGGCCGCGTTCATCAGGGAGTTCGGCATGTTTTTCGACGTGATGTGGAGGCCGAGCTTCAGGCTCCTCTGGCCGAAGGTAGAGCTCGACTTGGGCTTCGTGTTGGAGGTCTCTGATCGTCGTATAGATCAACGTGGTGGTTGCGAGATTTAGGGCAAATTGGCAGCTGATGGGTTCATTGCGCGTGCGTGATAATATGTAGGGGAAGAAGCATGAAGTAGCGGCCAGGATCTGATGGGAGGGAATCAACGGTTCAGATGGAACTAGGTTATAAAATTAAAATAAAATGTAAATTATTTTATATTATAATGTGTACAAACTTTAAAATATGGTAACTTATTCATGCGAGGTCGGAAAATTATGAAACGAATTGCGTTGCAATCGTTTTGTCAAACACTACGCAATGGAGCTGGTTTGGAGTCGTTTGGAGCTAGTGATAATTTCGGGTAAAATTAAACGCACGTTTAATTTTATTCGAAATAAAACGCTACAACTGGTATCGGAAACTCAAGGTGAGAACTTCTCACTCAATCGAATTGTTTGATTTAAATTTTAAATAGTTAGATTTAAAATTGCTTGATTGTGTGATTGGATGATAATTATTATCTATTGTATTGAAAAGACCCTATATGTTGTATATTAAGCGGATGTTATTTATTAAAAACATATACCGCGATAATTCCAACTTGTATGGAATTGGCATTATATATGTATTTGGAGTTGATTTCCCGCATTATATAGCGGATGAGACCCTATTGCGCCGCATAATAGCGGATAGTATTTTATAAATCCCATATACCGCGATATTCCGTCTTGAAGCGGAATTGGTATTGTGCTAATATCTTTGGATGCAGGGAAATAGGTTGGAGGGATCCAACTGGATTCCTCAAACATTTGAATTTGTTTTAGTGTTGTGTGTTGATCTATTTATAACCTGCGTGATTATCTTTGTGATTGAAATCGTTAAAGGCTAAATTTTAGCCGAATATGTTTTCGGCATTAGATGACAAAAATAAATAAAAACTTGGATTTCTGAAAATTTAAGTTGAGAATTCATAATAAAATTTAATTTTGAAATTAATTCAAATTAAATGAATAAACATTGTAATTTTTATGTTATAAAAATTATGATTTTTGTGAAATATAACCAAAATGTGATTTTTTTGAAATAAGTAGTTGATTAATTTATAAAATGGTTTAAATTGGGATTTTTGAATTATTATAAATGATTTATATAAAAGATTTATAAAATTGATATTTATAAATTAAAATGTTGGAATTATAAAATGAGATTTTATAAGTATTAAAATGAAAAATAAATGGATTTCATAAGTGGATGAAATCTATAGATTTATAAATTGTGAAGTTATGAAATGAATAGATTTTGTAAAATAAAAGATTTATAAGTAATTAACTTATAAATTGGATTTTGGCGTTTAAATGGGATATGGATAGAATTTGTTAATAAAGTGATTTATAAGTTTAAATTGTTATAAAGTATAAATGGAATTTATAAACGTTGTTTTATAAATCCGAAATCGACTATTTTAATAAGTTTAATTATTATAGCTTATTAAAGGAGATATATCCACGATTTTGGGACAGTGGATAATCCTTTAAATAAATTGTGTAGAAATTGAATTTGGTAAATGATGTATATTCACGATTTTGGATGGTGAATAATATATTAAAGAAATATTTTGGGAAAGTGATATTTCAGATAGAATAAAACAATTTAAAGATGTTTTAAAATGTGTTAAGTATCGAAATCATAGATTTCAACATTCATTGTTGAAATAGACGTTTTCGAGAAGAAATGGGAATGGTGGACTATAACACTGTTGTTATAGTAAATGATTTCCGAAAGGAAAAGTTTTGCATAGTATTGGGTTTATATATCTATCTTAATTTCGAACCCCTATTCTAGTAATTTTGAGATGTCGTAACGATGTTTTACGCAACATTCGTTTTGACTCAAATAAATGTGTTTAAGAGGATGTTTTCCTTAAAGAATAAAATATATACTTAATTTGGATTTAAGTATATTGAATATTTTCCAAGTGTTGAAAATAAACAGATTTGTGAATTACTTATTATTAAATAAGTGTGGAAATGTTTTTCCAATATGAAGTGAATGTTTTGAGATTTTATCTTTTAAGGATAAATTGAAAATGAATATTAGAAATCGAATTGGAAATCGTATATTCATAGATATTTTGGAAAGGTAAATTCACTATGGAATTTATAAAAGAAAGGGAAATTTGTTTAAAAATAAACATTGATTTATTTTGAAGTGTGGAAATAAATTTGCGGATTTGGAATGTAAGTTTAAAATAAATCGGTAAGGATTTATTTGATTGATTTAAATGAACCATTTTAAATTGAAAATGGATAAATATTTGGGAGTGTTTCCGTTTAAGGAAATTGATTTGAAATTTGTTTTCAAAGATTGAAGGGTGAAAAATAATTTGAAATTTGTTTTCAAATGGTTGAAGTGTGGAAATTATATCTTGTAAAGATATTTTTGAAAATAAATAATTTGGGAAATTATTTGAAATCGGGTGATGTTGTGAATATTGATTGATTGTTAAATAACCGACTATCAATATTGAACCTTAAATGGCTATTTGTTGTGAATTGGTTGAAAATTGAATGCTACACTTATTTTTAAATTATTGCGCTCGTTATTCGGATTACCCATTCCGAATAGTGATACGACGTAATGGATAGCATTGAAGACCGGTGGTGAAGACCGGGTATTTGTGAAAACGATAGGATGACCTATCGATTGTCTCTGCACCGTTAGCTACAGTATGGAGATTTCCTTTGTGATGGGAAATTCGATCGGGATTGTGAATACCCGGATTGTAAGGGCTTCTTTGGAAGTGCCTTTGGTTCTGTTCGAACCTAGAACAGACTTGTATGGTTACGTGTCTGACATTACATTTTGTGATATAAAGAGGATTTCTTTCAAATGCATCTCTGTTGGTGGCGGAGAATTTATTCTCTTAGCTTAACACCCTTCTCTGAGACGTACAAGCTCAGAGGTTTTGTAGTTGAAGGTTATCAGCGATATATTCCCAATTTGGTAATGTGGCATGCTGAGTGTTGCTGTGTGATGATTATTTATTGATCATTTGTTGATCAAAGCGTGGCTTTGTGAAAAAGCGTGGCTTTGTGGATGAGACTTCGTCAGACCATACACCTCGGAAATGGTCAAAACAGGAATATGCGAGGTTATGAGGGTCGCGCCCTTTAGGGTATGTCATTCCCTTCTGGAAAAGGGTGGTGTCAGGTATGGAGCCCTGATGCTTAACCTATGTGGTTGGTTCAATCTCATTTTTCTGTGTGGTTGTTTCTTGGTGATCGAGGGCCCTCGGATAAAGGTCCCAAAGGACCGGGGAGTGGCATACTCGAGAAGTAGTTACCTAGTTACAAAGGTAACCCGGCCTTGTGTTGGCAGAGATCCAGTTAGGTTCTCGGGACGTCCCGCCAGAGGCGATCCCATGTGGCAGTAGGAAGTTCCTTAGCCTGACTATTTGTTGGAAATCCAAAGAAACAATACGAGCCTTATACGGTTTTAATTGTAGAACCTGCCGTTAATATGGTAGCTATAGCAGGCATAATATAATGGTACATATGCTGGCTAAGATTTATATTCTATTTTCGAAATGCTTTCTACACTATGTACTAATAATAATATCAAAAATGATTTATTTTGCGTAGTAAGCAACTTTGACTATCATAAGGAGAAATCTCCTCCAATTCTGCGTTTGCATTGTGTGTGTGCGGGGAGGCCTTATGGTAGTTTCATTTTCCAAAAGCATTGCGGATATTTTTCACTTCCCTTGTTGTTGTTGTTTTAAAAGTTAAATAACTTTTTTAAGTTCTCACACCAGTCCCATGACTGGTCTGGAGTTTATTGTTCTCTTCCTAAACTCTGGGTGCCCATAATTTTCCACATGGGCAGCCTAGAGTCAGGTTATCAGGTCATTCTGGATTTAGAAGTGCTATGGAGCTCAGGAGGCGAGCTGGGTGGCGAGACGTATTACTTGTATATGATATTGTTATTTTCCACTGTAAATTCACTTGTAGGGACATGTTTGTATAACTGTCCATTGTTTTGTTGTATTGTATATTGTTGTTGTACATTCTGATGATGTAATGTATAAATTGTATAGTTCTTTGATTTAAAGATATTCATTTATCTATTATATGTTGTTCCGCTGCGATTGTGAGATTCTGATATTGTTTTGTTGTTCTTTCTTGTTCTTTTTTTCTTGTTCTTCTATTTTTTTCTTCTTCT
The DNA here is from genome assembly GCA_030765085.1 of Allium cepa. Taxonomy (NCBI): domain Eukaryota; kingdom Viridiplantae; phylum Streptophyta; class Magnoliopsida; order Asparagales; family Amaryllidaceae; genus Allium; species Allium cepa. The sequence continues at coordinate 557,204,057 of CM060941.1, read as the reverse complement.
TAAACCCTAAGGGTTCGGTTTTCCGGCATTCGATTGTTCGACATTTGATACAGTGGACGTATTGATGTCGATTCTCGAAAGTCGAAGAATCGGTTCCTTACAAATATATATATTTCAAACACATGGCTTGCGTCACAATCGAAGAGCTTACTCTTAGCCCCACACTACGAAGGGTATGAACAATAAACTTTTAGAAACTAGTTTACAAATCTAATGTTGATATTAACTTCATATAAATCTTACAATGTAGGAAATATTGTCTACTGCTTGTTTTTCGTATAAAAAAGAATAAGGTTTATGTTTTGGATCCCCAAGTCGAACGCAAATCTAAACTAGAAATTCGACCACAAGTGAATATGTGCGTTTTATTTATTTGCCTTCTGATATCTTTTTTGCTTGATGCAAGTGAATATGTACGTTGTATTTAAATTTTTCTTATATGTGTAAGGCCTTTAAAACTTATAAGGCATATGGTGGCAAATCTCGAGGAACTTACTTAAAATGGAAGACTGTTAAGGTGATTTATTTTGTACAAAATAAAAATAAACTTATATGTTGGATATAAATTCAACTTAACCTAACTATTAAATTATTGTGTAATATTGCAGTAGTGTCCTCAACAATCTAGATCGACGGATTGTGCATATTATGCGATGAGGCATATGCATGATATGGTAAAAAACCACGATCAAAGCACTGATATACATGAGGTACCACTTTAATTTTTTTCCTTCATAATTTTTGTTAAGTAGTTATACGATTAATGTTTCGAAGCAATCTTGTAACTGCAGTACTTTGTACAAGATGGTTCTTATAGCCAGTAAGAGTAGATGAGGTTCGTGATAATTTAGCTAGTTATATCATGCATAACTGGATGTAGTCTTCTTATATGCTACTATATGGTGAGTTTATTCTTGTCTCTTTCATACTTTCAGCATTACATGATTTAAATTGACCTTGTTTATATCATTGTTTGCAAATGTTTTTGCTCCCATATGTTTAAGTTGTGTGGCCGGCTATGACTTTGATCATATAAACATGTGACTAATTTTAGGGTCCAATTTTTATATTAAAGCATCATATAAACATGCGACTAAACTGTTGCGGTCAAGAATTGTGAAAATAATTTACAGTGTCCCATTTTTATATTTGAATATTAATGATTTAAAATCGCAATTCGAAAAATAAAAAGAAACGTTTATTCGAGTTGTCCGATTTCAGTGGAAATGAATCTTGTTATAGTCGCGGTTGCGATTTTGAGAGTTTTTCTGATTGTTTTGGATTGAGCTAAGGCCATGGTTAGCTGAAGTGGAGTTGCAAGTGTGTCGGGTAGGCAGGCAATTTGATTTCGGTGATTGCAGCATGAGATAGGGGGTTGTAGACAGGGTAGTGCGTGGTTGGATTGTTGATTGCAGATAGGCGGTTGCAGCAGAGTTTGCGACATTTGGGAAGAAGGGCTTCCTCTATTGTAAATACTTCCAAGACCTAGGGGTTCTTGAGTCTGTGTTATAACATGTATGTAACATGTTATAATGCAGATTCATTTATATTGTGGAATTGGTGTCAGACCTGATATGTCGAGCATCTGATTGAAGTGCTTATAGCTTACTTATGAGGAATTATGATTTGGTCAAAGTGAAGTGTTCATAGTTTTATATGTTTTAAGAGTGACTGGTTAAGAAGATATATATATATATATATATATATATATATATATATATATATGAGAAACAAAATGTAATAACTGTAAATTTAAGTCAAATATAACTATGATGGAGCTCTGAATTATGTTAATTTGTGATGATTTTATGAAACAACTTTACAATATTATCTTTTATACAGGAAAAGTGAGTTGCAGAAATACTGTATTTTAATATTGACTAGTTTTGTGTTTGTTTATTTATTCATTTGTTTTCTAAATTTAGTAATGGTATATTTTAGGTTGATTTGGACCTTCGTTTGGGGTTAGATCTAGCTTTATTATACGGTACTCAAACTATCTTCTAAAATAACAATACCGGTTGAAATAAAAAAAAAGTATACGCACCAGTATTCAACTAAAATCATCGTTAACTTCCTTCTATTCAGTTATGAATTGTTTTTCAGCTGAAATAAGTACACACTTACCTTGCTTCATCTATTCAGCAGAATTTTATTTTGAAACGCAGGTAGTGCATAACTAATTCACATGTTTATTTCTTTTGTTCACAAGTTCAAGTTAACATTAGAAACATGGAATGCAGCATATGGTTTTGAGCTGAAGCCTAAAAATTTGGGTTTTCAATGAAGTTTTTAAGGTTTTCACTATACTATTTCTTAATGGTTATACTAATTAAAGATCTGAATTAAGACTATACCACTAAATGATTGTACTAAAGATCTGAATTATGCTGCTAAAATGAATGTATGAACCATTATTTTGTATAGATTATTAACACTATAATTGATATATGTTTATTTTTTTATTATGTTATTCAATTTGTATTTGCATCAAAATTAATTTTGAATGATTGTAAAATTGCATGCAATAATTATTTGTTATAATCAATAATATATATATATATATATATATATATATATATTGTCTATTTGAGTACTGTAATAATGATTTCTAAGAATGGCTTTTTTGCATCAGGTATAAATAGTTGTTGCAATAGAGGGATAAGTTTGCATCGGTTGTTATAAAAAACCGATGCAACAAAGAAGCCTTTTAACCTGAAGACTCTTATGTTGCATCGGTTTCCAACAACAACGTATGCAACAAGTTCCTTTGTTGCATCGGTTTTCATTACAACCGATGCAACATGAGGGCTGTGTCCAAGCAACCAACCATATTTTGCACCAGTTGTTAGTAACAACCGATGCAAAAAGGACCGTTTTGCATCGGTTTTAGAACTTATGCAAAACTGTTAAGCCTGTTGCACCGGTTGCATATGCATCGGATGTTGAACTAATGCAAAACGGGGGTAAACAACCGATGCAAATGGCATGTTTTGCAGTAATGTTATATCAAGTATATAATAGAAAGGAAACATCTTTTGTTTTGAACAAGATTGTTGTCGAGTTAGATATAAGATTGGTGACCACTCCCAATTGACCAACTTTGAATCCCATCATGGAGCTCCTATCAAGAATGGTCGTTGCCAAAAATAATTAAAAATCGTCAAAATGGTTATTAAAAACTCACTTTTGGATTGACTCAAAGCCAAACTTAGGAAATTGCCCATTTGAATCGAAGCAGATTCTGGAAGTCCTGACTCGAAGTTGAACCCGGATAATCACCTATTTGACTCGAAGTAAACCAATGAAATTCTGGCCCGAAATCAGACTCGGTTAAAACCAAGATTTTCTCCAAGAAAACAAGAAAATGGCTCAAAGCAATGTTTGTCACAATCCAGCACTTCAAATTCTATGACTCCAAGCGAATCATGTGCTGATTCCAAGCAAATGGCAAATTTCCTTGGATCGAACTCCAAGTAAAATACCACTAATCCATCAATGTCGATCCATCATCTTTCGTCCATATCTTGAACGCGTGAACTTCCAATACCTTAGAATTTGGAATGCAACCTTATGGGGCCTTCTTTGTCACCCCAGACCGATCTCACCTGGTTTGAAATTTTTTGGGATCGTCACTGATCCATGACCTCATCATAATTGATTTGTCATTCAATCAGAATTTCCAATCAATCAAGCATAAACAATCGTGCGTATATCATTCTCAAGCATTATAAATAGTCATAACTTAAAAACGGACCGATCTGACAACGATTAGAGCATCTTCCCCAATCGAAATCCATTCATCGAAGCCATTCTTCATGCGGAATATCCAAAGAAGTGTATCATGCCAACTATACCTTTTATATAACTGTACAATCGATTCGAAACTGCTTCTTTATAGGTATGACTAACATATGGACAAAACGAGGGCGACGAATGTAGTCTGCTGCAAGGCCCTCGGGAATCATTAAGGATGAAACAACATGCTACGCTGGAAGAATTATATAGGAAGGAAAACCGGTTCTAAAGACTATAAGTAGTGCAATTAGAAGACGACAAACTCGGTAGTGTGCCAAAGAACATACCAAATGATCAAGAAGCTATAGGACCTCAGGGACCTTCTGCCCAAGCAAGGCTACTAAGACCCAGTAGAAAAGCGTCTTAGCTAACTGATGAAATTGGACGAAAAGATGATTATTAAATAACACTCTAGCTAGCTAGCAATCGAGGAATGGGACAACAACCTAAAGTTAGCCTTCTCATCCATCCTTGTCTACTCTCCTTTTCCAAATGAGCCATACCGGGACACTAGGAGGATTGCAGACAGCACGGTGAAAGAAATGCTTCAATGCCCTTAACAAGCCATGTCAATCCCATTTCTGTGAACCAGAGTTGCTAATGGCATTGAGAAGTCTTGTCCATAGGATCATCGAACAAATAGATCCAACACCTTAGCCTATTGGAACCGATAAAACTATGTTCCTCGTGCTGAATCCAAAAAATTCCTCTTGAAGTCGATGAATCATTTCTTTAAGCCCGTCGGGCCATCGGAAACACGACCCAAAATTCCTCTTAGAATCAATAAATTATCATTCCAAAGTCGTATGTTCGTCAGACATCTGACCATGAAAAAACCCTTCGCGAAGGTGAAGGTCTTTCACGAACTAAAGTGTCGTGAAGGTGAACCGATAGATCAGCGGACATCGGATCTAAAAATCCTTCGCGAATGTAAAGGTCTTTCATGAACCAAACCGTCATGAAGGTAAACCATTAGATCAGCGTTCATCTGATTCAAAAAACCCTTTGTGAACGGGAAGATCTTTCATGAACTAAAGCATCATGAATGTGAACCGGTAGATCAATGAAATTTATGTACGACTGATATCCATGAAGTTGAACTGGAACATCAGCAATCATATGATCTAGAGCTCTCTGAAGTCAGCGACGTCACGCTCCGGGGTCACCAATCGACAATCATACCAGTTACTCTGCAAAATTAATGGAATCACTTCCAACGACCAATGAGATAAAAAGTGCTAAACTCCATAGCTACAAAGTTTCTTAAAGAAACAAAGCCAAAATTGAACTGACCTTGTGATCAATCACAGGCCAACTGGAATCAAGCCAAGATTCGACGCTCGAGAAAATCGCACCTACTGGACCGGGGGCAACCAAGCGAGTTATGAAGAGACCATGGATACAATTCAATCGCGCCAATAACCCTGTGGCATGGAGGGCACCCACACACTTGAATACCCATATGGAAGGCCGAGACTAATCATACCATGGTTTTGTTATGGCCGATCAAAAATGCTGGCATTCTGACAACCGTGGACTTAATGACCTAGCTAGTGCAACAAACAAAATACTAGCTAATACTTTCCCACTTCTTTCCAACTACTATTTTATCACTCTTGGTGACCAATTTCTTTTACTCTTAGACCATATGCCAGTCAAAGACCCATTCTCTAAAGGTAGTTTGGACCAAGAGCTAAGAGTCATTCCTTGAAATCCCATAGGTTCTTTATTCAATCCATCTTCATGTAGTCACTCATAGATCTCTCCACCATGGTAGCCTGATTTGGACGTGTACATCTTCCAGAAACATGAAAGGATCATCCAAGCCATGGTTACCCAAACCAAAAACTGTTTAGCTTCTTGAACCAATAAAACCATGTTCATGTAAACAACCTACTGAGTTGATGGAGTCAAATCAACTCAAATCGTTGGATCGGCGGAACCCGATCGTTGCCTTCTAAAAATCATTGTTGCTCCAGCAATATCAGGAAGGCCCAAAGTTACATTCCTCACGTTTCCCTAAGATAGGCAACACTGAGGAGTACAGAAGCCGCGCATTTTATAAGCCGCGCCGAAACATACGCTCCTCTTGTTGCCCGAAGATAGACAACACCGAGAAGTACCAAAAGCCGTGCATTTTATAAGTCGTGCCAAATATACGCTCATCACGTTTCCCTAAGATAGGCAACACCAAGGAGTACCAAAAGCCACGCATTTCATAAGCTGCGCCAAAATATATGCTTCTCACAGTGCCCGAAGATAGGCAACACCGAGGAGTACCAAAAGTTGCGCATTTCATAAGCCGCGTCGAAAATTTACGCTCCTCACAGTGCCCAAAGATAGGCAACACCAAGGAGTACCAAAAGCCATGCATTTCATAAGCCACACACTAACTCCTAAAACATATGCTCCTCACAATCCCCAAAGATAGGCAACACCGAGGAGCATGAATAGCCGTGCATTTCACAAGCCGTGCCATCTCTGAGCCACGCACTACCAAAAGTCGCACATCTCGTAAGCCGCGCACTCTCATAAACCATGCATCTCATAAGCTGCGCAAACATTGCTCAATGTCGCTCTGGCATCATTACTGGGCTGTCAAAATTCTCTAAGTATCGGTGTTGTCTTGACAACACTAGGAAACTTGTTTATTTCAGGATTAACAAGAACCAATCCCTACCACCCAAAATGATCGACATTGCACCCGCAATGACATAAAGTTTCCAAAATAAGATTTCAACAAAGAATTCCTATCTTTGACCAAAATGTCTAAAGTTAAGACATAAAAATCATGAGCTCCCAAAGATAGGAGCTGCGACACAACATTGACGGAATGCATCCAAAGAGCCACCTAGAATATCAAGTCTCACATCAAGTGTTCAGAGTAATTAGCCCCGTGGACCGGTGACACATAACACACTAACACTTGGTGTGGACAAAAAATCATTTCATGGTTCGGTTACGCTGAACAGAGAATTTTGGTAATTGTAGCAAAACTAAGCAGTATAGTAGGATGGACGAATGTGAAATTAAAAAGGAAACTGCTCCAACCTGCTAGATATCGATATTGCCTCAGCAACATCAAGAACTCCATACTCTCATATCGACAAGAAAATCAAACCCTTTAAAATTCACCAGCGCTCGAAAATAAGAAATGAAAGGAGGGACTTACCGCCGACCATAATTAGATAATGATGGAAGAGGTTTCCAGAATCAAGTCATCAACCTACCGGTCGAAGACATAAGCAGGTGCTCGAATAAGGTCTCAAAACTTAACTTGCAAAAAAACCAATTGTTATCTGAAGGCAGACAACGACAAGGAGAGAACGCTTAAAGTCAAGCAGCTAACCCATTGATTCTCGATTGGAACCAACGAGTAAGGTTGATATTCACAATAATGCTATTAGTCCAGCATAATGCATATGGCTTGAAACAAGCAAGGTTAAGCGTAAAGGATTCAAGACAAACACTACCGTACGCTACCGTTCCATGATCAATATAGGAATGAACGTGGTCGTACCACGGGCAATGTGATGAACTGCTCCACAATTTCAGATTTTCTATAAGAATCTGGAGTTTGACACCTAGAAGTGAAGGGTCCCACCCAGAAATGAAGGGTTCCGCAGATAGTCTTCAAATCATAACAAAAATCGATGAGAGGAAGTTTGATTTTTCATGAACAAGAATAACTACAGAATGGGTTATTAATGGTTATAAACAAAGCTAGGCAGCATAAATGCCTGGGTCTCTCACCCTCCCATAACATGGCATCTCCTAGATTTAAGCAACATTGAGAAAACAGCCACATTGGATTAAAGGGAATCTACTCAATTCTACAGGATCCGATGAATGACTCAATCCTCACCAACATGACTTTAACATTGCTCGAAGACAGGCAGCACTAAGAAAATACTTCTACAATCCAACCATTGAAGTGCTAGTTTTTGAAGGCCAAAACTAGTACCCAACGGGATTAAGGGCAACACTGAACCAACAGGGAAAATCAATTCCAACCTCCTGAGTGCCAATGTCTCCTTGCCAACCCAAGGCCTTCTTTTATTTTTTAAGTACTGGTGTTGCCTTGGCAATGCCGGGATTTTCTATTTCTTAAGTACCAGTGTTGCTCCGGCAATGCTAGGAAACTTTCTATTTCATAAGTACCAGTGTTACCCCGGCAACTCCGGGAAACATTCTACTCACGAAGTACCGGTATTGCCCCTGTAATGCCAGGAAAACTTTAATCAACAGAGCTGATGAGAAACACTCATCACAGTGAACCTTGATGCACTAGCTTTCAGAGATAGAAGTTTATCCTTAACTAAGTTTCTACCTTCTCTTCAGAAAACTATTGTTGCCCAATGACAGGAAATGACCGAAAGACATATCCTTTCATAGGTCAGCCGGATGGTTTGACTTTTCATCACAGGAATCAGCCCCTGCACTGAAATAAAGCAATGTCGAAAGCAAATCCCACGATTGAATTGCTCGTGTACTAATTTCTAGGGATGAAAGCTAGTGCACAACCGAATTTCCCAAATTCAACTTAGAATGAATTTAGACACAGCCGAAAGATAAAGCAGCCTCGAGGAAATGTTGCTTAGAACCAAGCAGCAAGGTTATCAAGTCTCAAAGATCGAAGTTGACATATGAACAAAACTTCTGTGACAATGTTAGCAACCAAGAAGAGCATGCATGGCCAAGGATAAGCGGGAGCAATCTTGGAAGGTTAGAAATGAATTCCCCAAACTTTCTCAATTCCAAAATGGCATTGAGAGCCAAATCGGGGGCAATTGAGCAATTTTGCCCAACAGATTTCCATCTCTTACAATCGCCCAAATACAGGCATTCAAAATAGCTAGTCCCTCAAGAAGGGATAGGAGCACAATACTTGATCGAAAGAAATGTTTCAAAAGTCCAAACACGAATAACCGTGAGGTTGGTTTGTCAATGGTTCCGTATCAAAAAACACAGCATTCTGGCAACAGAATCGCCAACAAATGAAACGAAGGATTTGATGTTCAGAAATCAATTGTCGCTTATAGTCTGGCGATAACAAGATGGATTAATGACCCACTTATAGTCTAACTAGATCATTTGGTTCTAACTTGCAAGAATATTCCATTACCCAAATTTTGGTGATTCTAAGAAGAAAGCGTAAAATGAAATTATTGATACATCGACTTTTAGAAATAGAAGCAAAAGTTTGATTGAATCTTCAGCCCTACCTTCTGGCATCTCATGCTATCTGAAGATTCATAACATCAAGGAAAAATCTATAGAGTTGAGTCATCCCTGTATGAGTTTCCGAAGAGAGAAACCAACACATGATTAGGATCTCAACGTTGGACTCAGAAGAATTTACTTTTGCAAAAGATGCCAGAAACGCATCTTTCTGATACATATCGACATAATTACAAAACTCATATATTGGGATCAAGCAACAAAGTCCCTAATCCTCGAAGATAAGAGCCATCATGTCAATTGTACTGGGGAAACCGAACTTATTGCTTAGGAGGCCTAGTCAGCTAAAATATGTTGGTACAATAGTCAAAGTAATTGACCATACGGACTAAGGCATTTACACCAACACTTTGTTGAAATGAACTCAGTTAAGCATAAGTAGGGATTAGCTACAGAACTGGCTGGACCAAGCTATTTCATAGTTTTGAACAAAGCTATTTAATAGAATATGTCGAAATGACCGTAGAAGTATTACTTTCGTGTATAGAATTACAGTAAACGAGTATGCTGCACATGAGCACAAGAAGTGCAACAGCGAGAACAGGCAATGCTCGAAATCGAATGATAAATCCAGTAGTCCCCGAAGATAGAGGCCGATGTGCATTGAATTCTGATAAAAACATAATGGAAGGACAATCTCACTCGGACAACTGATGCATTAGTTTCTGAAGGCTAAAACTGTGCCTTATCGAACTCCAACTACGACTCTACAGGAACAACTGTGCCTTGTAATTTATCCCAATATGATAGGGAAAATAAGAGAAGCCTAAGTTGCGAAGCATCTAGATTCTAGAGGAGTGGGAAAACCTCCGCCAGACTAAAGATTTTATGACCGAAAATTCATTTTCAATGACAAAACTTGGCATTCAACCCTATCAGTTATCGACCAATGATCGATAACGGAGCCGCTGTCCAAAGCGATGCGGGAAGCTTTTCTTTTTAGGATCACTGGAATACAAAAATTGGAAGAGCGATACCATTGAATCATTCACTATATCCGATTACGAAATAAATCGTCGCATTGAAATTCAAAAATATCGACGGGAACTTAACCAAATACTCGAAAAGAAAAAGTTAAAGACCAAGAGCAAGACTTTGCTCTAGAACGACGTACAATCATTCGAGACAAAACATAGCTCCACTACCGGTCGAATTAAAACTATATAGGACAACTCTAAACCTTTGTTATTCCCCACTTACCAACCTAAACCCTTGTGAAAACTACGGAGCATAGATTACATCATCAATACCAGGAACTGAAATTCTGATCAAAATTAAAACGGCTATCAGAAGTCAATCAGTTGAAAACAACATCATGAAGTGCCCAGCAACGACTCACACTGAAAATTCAGCAGACGGCTAAATAGTCAAAGCCAAATTTGCATGGTAACCTCGACACAATCAACTAGATTTCACAAAATGAAAACACAAAGGAAGTTACTTCCAGAGCACGCCTTGTTTTCAACGAAGGCATACTCTGGGGGACAAATGTTATCCGAGTTTTTAACTAAACAGAATCCAAAGGAAGTCGAGAGAACTCCATCAAGTTAGGATAGCTCAAAAGCCAATCGAAGGGACTAAAATAGGAGCCAAAAGCAACTAGAAAAAAGATTGTCATCAAAACAAAGTAACATGCGACGAGACTACACAAACAACGTTGATACAAAGCAACAAAATCATGACAGAAATCAAAGTCCAGAAAAAGTCTAAGAGCATGGATCGATAGCGATCCATGCACTATGGATCGCCAGTGATCCATACATCATCATTGGGTTGCTAAGGCACATGGGAAGCAAAGAAAATCAAAATATGTTAAGTGTATAAATCGCTAGTGATTCATACACTGGCGATCCATACTTGCTCATGGATTCTTGGCGAGCTAACTAGGTGAAGAAGGGAAAGGATAAGCTAAGTGATTGGCTCGTACACAATATGGATTGCTAGCAATCCATAGACCATGGATCGTTAGAAATCCATGGTTTTGGCTCGGGTCATGAGCTGAGCATCGTTGCATCTTCTTGAGCCCCATCTGCAAGCAATCAGTGAACATGCCTAGCCCGAAAACTCTCCAATCTCTCTAAATACCATCCTACCTACAACACAATGGGGAGCTTCTCTGGACTGGTTGCTGAAGCACTACTAGAAAGTTTCTTCACTCTCTACCTCCCTCACAACAATCTCCAAAGAGATTCACTGTGATTCTTTAGTGGATCCAACTCCGAGGATTCAATCTTGCTAAGGATAATCAAAAGCCTTGTAGTCGAACACTACTTGTAATAGAAATCAGTCTATAATAAAACTATAAAGTGGACGTAGGCTTCATTAACAGTCAAACCGCTATAAAAATTCCTTGTCTTCTTTCTTTTACTATCTTTTTCTATACCTATTATATGTGTTATTGCTCTGTCAGAAAGGGCTAGTGCTTTCATACTCAAACCAGGGTGTTGATCCATTTTTTAGGTTAACACTTAAGATCCATAATTCTACAACCCACATGATGCACTTAGCCTTTTCATTGAATCCACCATGGTATTTTATTTAGAACATCTCCAACTTAAATTTTATTAACTTAAATTTATTATTGACATATTATACTCAGTATCAGTTATGAAGTTTGAGTTTGAACACTCCTTTATAAAGAGTTCATTGTTTCTGTAAACAATTCTTTAGTATTTTATAAATATATAGAACATCTCAAATAACCATTTAGTTATATCAATTTGGATTCGATATTTGCTTCATGTACCAAATACATAAACAAATGACGATAACGTAGACATCACGATATGTGTGATAATTCCTACTGGCAATGCATAAGGAATCCATCTTATATATTTTAATAAGGTCCCCTTGAATATCTTTTAGGACATTCCCAATATATTTTATACTTACTATAAAAGACATCATTTACAAATCCAACATAGGGTATTAAAACAACTAAAGCTAATTTTGACACAAGTATGTCGTTAACAATCAGCATTGTGTTTTTTTGCTTATGGTTTAGAAATATCTATGTACCTTTTAACATTCTATCTTATAAACACATGCGTCCTCTGCATTTTGATTGACAATCAAAATATTTGATACATCTACACAACACTTGTTCAATTTTGATGCTTTTCGGAATGATACCTTCATATTCATTCTCGGATCGTATTCGAAGTCCCACAAAACTCAATATCACTCCCACTAACTTTGAGACACTTTGGTTGTTATGTGCAAGCAGTCTAGTCTAAATCTATATTTAGAAATTTTCACTTCTACATACATATACCAAAATATAAATTCATACTAGGCAATAACTTTGTGAGTAAGATCCTAACCAACTTGAGCTTATTGAATGGTGAATCTGTTATGTTAATTTCAACAACTGAAATTCATGGTATTATTCTTATCAATGTGGCTCACTATATTCCAACTATATCTGCCTTTCCCCTAAAGACATATTGTTGGCCAATGGAACGTATCCTTTCAAATAAATATATCAAAATCATTTTTGGTATTGTACTTGGAATCTATATCAGATTTGTGCATTGTATCGTATCACAAAGTTAATACTCTTGATGGTTTAAATTAATAATTGCAGATTATTTATTCTTGACGTTGACAGAAAACTCACAATTTCTTTTCAATGTACAAAAACACTCATTAGAAATTCTAATGCATTTATGTCCATTTACGTTCGGTCAATTTCATCCTATCCCTTGTTTATCGTTGGACCGTGTTCGAATTCATTTTATACCAATAATTTCCCAAAGGAATTCCTTTGCTACGAAGTTGATATTTCTTGAAAAAACAATTATTTCTTAGTGCAATGGAACATGCATTCATAAATATTTTATGAATTGCCTTATATAAAACTGATTTCACATTAGTTTACAATATATGTTCGCAACATAAATTAGTCGTCTAATAAATATCATTTCCAAAATTCTTATAGGACAATTCATACAAGGTCCTTTACAGACAATTATTACGTGCAGTCTTTTGACTCATACAACCTACCAACTCATTGGCCTAGGACATATAGAGGTTTCTTATAAATCCTTATTTCGCATGGTTTTGTGAACTACTCTTTGGATGATATTAATTTTAGCCTTGCGTACTACTATTAAGTACCCACCTTATACAAAAGAATTTTAACTCAACTTCACTTGTCATTAATCGTGCTTTGTCTAATAATGTTCAATTATATCTTATCAATACATCGCTATGTATTATAGGGATGAGTGACCTTTAAGACAGAATTTTTATTCATATTAGGTACATATGGAACACTTTTTAAAATACTTACTATTCGATCAAATCAAGTGATTTATGTTGCAAGTTATATTATTTATTTTTGTTTTATATTCTATGAGCTTATCATAAACTTATACTACAAATCAATTATACTTGTCCATATCTGTGATAACTCATCAGCGAATATGAAAAAGTTGTGAAATCGTTTTGGTATTAATAGACTTATGATTGCATATATCTATATCTATCACTCCAAAGAGTTCGTTAACTCTTATGATGCTCCTAATAAATGGATGCATAGCCCTTAAATGTTTGAGATATAATTAACCGGTATTATATATTCATAATCGTATAATAAAATTATTTCTCGAAGTATGTTTAGTCTATAATTCCAAAATAATTGTAAATTTGGATACTTCTATATTTTCCAGTGCATCACTTTTGTTATGAACACAAATACCACACTATTACTTTATTTCGTATTCATAATATTCGCATTGAATATAACAATATTTATTTTTCAGTCGATACCGAAAAAGATTCATTATTTCATAAATAACGTTCGGTATGTTTTTTAAAAAAATTCATAATTTAATGCAATCAATAAGTGCTTTATGGCACGCTTCCACTAATTTTCCATTATTCTAATAGCGTACTAAATTCAGAGGTCTGTCATTTAAATAGTATAGATTATTTATTTCATATATTGCAAATAGTTTATAGAGGAGAGTTCTTTAATCAAATATCTTAAACTCAAAAAAATAAATCTCATAGAAAACAATTTTCTATGTGAAAGTACATTTCAGAATAGAAATCATCTTTCTTATTCCAATGTTAAATATCAATTATTATAATTATAATTCTTATTTTCAATGTTCCTCTATGAAGCAGAAGTGACTATTCACTGTCTTCATCCCAACTTTACTCTAAATCACAGCTACTCTTGTACATTCGTTTTCTTTTCTAAATGGTCGTACCATTCAAAAGGAATCCCTTACTACATTATCATAATGAACTCTTTATAGAAGCACACTCGATCATCCTTAACATTTAAGGAAATCAAATATGTTTCACTTTACGTAAACTGATCAAATTGACATTTCAGTGATCAAGATTTTGGATATTGCAGTTTTGGTCTTGGGTTACGTTTAACACAAGACGATCTTTTATTGTAATCAATCAAATTGAGTACTCGATCTCGCACTGTAACAACACCATATTTAGTAATTATTTTAAATTGAAATTCCTGATTTAAAAACTTTATTTTATTTATTAAAATGGATAAATTTTGTTATTTTAAGTATAAATTTTGATTTTAATGTGAATTATAATTCCAAACATGAATAAATTGAATATTTTCAAAAAATGTGAATTTTGGTCAATCTGGTCAAACTTTGACTTTTAAATTTAAAATTTAAATTTTTGAATTTTTGAATTTTATCTTTTATTATGAAAATAAATTAAATTTTAAGAATACTGCTTTTCGTTTCGTTGAAATCCGATTTATATTGTGAAAGTTATGCTTTTTCAAATATTGAATGTAAATTGTTTTATTTAACAATATTGCTTATTTTAGTTTACATAAATAATATTTTTGTTTGTTAAATCTTGTTCTAATTTGTGTAACATGTCATGTTATATGCATATTTTATTTTTTAAACATTTTTAAAGTGTTGTTATAATTTTCTAATGCTTATTGTATTTTGTTTTCAATTTTTAAAGTCTAGTTTCAATTATTAAGCTATTTTCTTATTTATTTTATATTTTTATTTAAATTATTTATTTATTAACTTTTTCATTTTTTTTGTTCAGTATTTTATTTTATTTTATGAATTGTATTTATTTTATTTTAATATAAATGAAATAAGAAAACAAATGGACAAAACCTTTTCATTTTCTAGTCTTTTCATCTTCTTGTCTTTTCATTTGCTTTTGCCTTTTCCTCTTTTTTCTTTTAGCGGTACATTTATTTTCCTCTAGCCTTGTGTTCTCTTTGTATTTCATGCGAGAAATCTTTCTCATTTCAGAAAAACTCACGGCCATTACCATATTGGGAAAAAAATTGCAAGTTAATGTCTTCTTCTTTCTATTTTTCCTTCCTATTTTCATTGTTTTGCCTAGGTCTCTGTTCAACTTTGCTTGGCCTCTACCACCCATCATCACCACCATCCTCTCCACCATCACCAGCCACAGCAACCATCAGCCTTTCCTCTGACCGTCACCTCAGGCCGTGACCTCCATATGACCAAAGCACCAAAAACTTTGCAAAAATTTCCACAAAACAATACATAGCCAAGCCTATCTTCACTATCTCCTCCATATCTTGCCTTGGCCACCCCCTAACTCCACCACCACCTGCCTACATCATCTCTAACCATCAGCCACTCCACTGACCTGACATGTACAAGCATGGCTGAGCTCAATATTGACCATGGCCGAGCCAAATGTTGAAGCAAACTTGCCTATATTGCTTTATTCCTTGTATTCTTAAAGTTGTATCACCTACCTCCTCATATCATCTCCTACCACTTCACATTTTTTTGCTTTCCATGCCTTTGTGATGCCAAACCAGATCCTTTTCCACCTGAAAACATGTATGGCTAAGCCCTAAGCCTGTATGGCCGAGCATACATGGAGTTGTGGTCAAGCAAAAATGGTTGAAAAGCTTGGTAGTGTCATTTGTTGCTTCTACTTTCCTACTGTTTCAATTAATCTTTGTATTTTATATATATGTTTATACTTCTTTGTTTAATTGTTGTGTGAAAGATCATATCTTAGCTCTCTCATTTGAATCAAAGTCGTGCCAAATCGTGCTTGTCGTGCCCTTGGAATCGTGCTTGTGTGTTGTTTTGGTCTCTAGCTTTGTAAAAGGTGAGTCTTGCTCACTCTGACAAGTTTACTTATGAAATAGTAAATTGATGGCAAGTGTTTAGTAATATAAAATGTTTATGCAAGTTAATGATGATCATATGATATGATATGCCATGTTATTACCATGTTAAAACTGTTAATTATCACTTGACATTTGATATATGACATTATATTGTGACATTGACATTGTTTATATTGTTTATGCATATATTCACACTGCAAGTTCCCTGTTAGAATAGAATCACTACGGGTTGAAATGATACATAGCCGAACGGACATTAGAATATGGAAAAATCATTATGGGCTGAAACGATAGGCCTGAGTGATTTTTGTTATATTTATTTTACTTGGGATTGCAGGTTTGAAATGATAGAACCCGGGTGTTCTTTTCAAATTGCGGATTGAAATGATATATATCCGTATCACTTGACCTGGGTTAGAAAATTATATAAATATACCCCGTGGTATATTTTTAAATGATTTTTGTTAAAATATGTATTTTTAAAAGTATGAATTTTGATTTAAAAATATATATTTTATGGTTTTAAGAAAGTTAAATATTAAGTTTTGAATTTGTGAATTTAAGTATGTAAATTTGAAGAAAATGTGATTTTTGACTTTAAATTTTATTTTAACAATGTAAGTAAATAATGGAAATTAAATTTAAAGTTTTGAAATGATATTTGAAGAAAAATGTTGAGTTTTCTTGAAATTTATAAGTTAAGAAATAGTGAAATTTTGACTTAACGAATGAAAGTGAGTTTTAATTGGATATTTAATTATAAAATTTTGTTGTGATAAATCATATGTTAAGTTGATTTAAATGTGAAATTTTGAAGTCTAGAAATATGATTTAAAATTTAAAATAGAAATTTTTTGAAGTTTAATGTTTTTGAAGTTATAGTGAAATCTGGAATTTTATTAATAGCATTTCTAAAATGCTGTAGTTTTATGACAGCACTTCAAAATGCTGTTATTTTGAATTTAACGTTGTTTGAAGTAACTAAATATCTATTACGGCATTTTATAAATACCGTTGTTCCTAAACTAAACTATTTTTGAAATTTTAAGCTACGATGGCACTATATAAATGCTGTCGTTGCTATATTTTGACAATGTTTGAAATATTATAGATTTTAACACTATTTGAGTCATATTTTACAGTGTTAATGATTTAACTTTTGGAATTGATTATTTGTGAAATTTAAGAAGATTGAATATATATTTAATATTTAAATTTGAATTTTTAAGGAATTTAAATTGAATTTGAATTTAAATAAGGTTTACTTGGTTATGTGTTAATTTGAATGAAATGAGATAAATGAATTTTTGAATGGAATTTTGAAATGTATTTTGCAATGATATTTGAAATAATAAATAAATGACATAATTGATTTTTAAAATGATATTTAAATTTGAATATTTGAAATCGAATTCAAATAATGATTTGATAATGAGGTTTTGAAAGGATATGATATTTTGATGATTTAAATGGTTTGGAAATGATTTGATCTTTATTTTGAGAAAGAATATGAATTTGGAATGATATTTGATTTTGATAAATGAATATTTGAAGTTTATATTTGTATGAAAGGATATTTGGTTTACTTGTAATTTGAGTTTATTTAAATGATATTGGATTTATGAAATGAATATTTCAAAACTAAGTAATAATGAAGTTAAATTTAAGATATATGAAATTATAAAATTTATTTTTGAAATGTGGGATATTAAATCTTTGAAGTATATTAAAAATTTAATAGTTTATTCTTTGGAAAAAATCTATTTAAATTGATAAGATTTGAAATGTTTTGTAAGGAAACTGAATTGAATTGAAACTGATGGTTTGATTTGAATTAAATTGGAAATTTGAAATTTTGGTTTAATTGAATAAATTTGTAAAATGTAAAGAATTAAAGGAATGTTCCATGATTTCAAATGTATGATTTCAAAATGTTATGATTTTCAAAGTGTAATGATTTCAAGTATTTTGGTTTCGAAAAAAGTTATAACTTTGAAAGTATTATAATATTTGAAAGGTGAATATATGTTTGAAATGAAAATGATAAACTATTTTGATTTGAATAGTTTTGAAATAAAAATGATTTGGGTTTCGAAGTATAAACTATTTTGATTGAATAAATAGTTTTGTAATAAAAATGGTTTTGGTTTCGAAGTATAAACTATTTTGAAAGGAATATAGTTTTGAAATGAAATGATTTGATCTTTTTGAAGTATAAACTATTTTGAAATGACCACGACGTTATAATAGCGTTTGGTTGCTAAAGAGATCGGGATCGGAAGTTGTCATACTCTCTGCCAACTCCAAAAACCACTTTAACAACCGTGTACGTGATGGAGATTCCAGAATAAAGTAGGATGGTGGCATCGTTCTTGAGGTACATTACGTGGACCCAACTCCCATGAGTTTGCATAAGGTGGCTAAAATAGGAGCGATCTCGGGCCAAAAGGGGTAGCTCCTCTGGTTGGACACGCTTCTTCGATACTATACTCTCACTTGTGGTTGATTTGATGGCCATCCTCCGATTTTGATATGGGAGAGTGTTCCGAGGTGGGCGTATATGGCTGCTGCGTTACCACCAGCCCGTGTGCGTAATTGGTATATCTACCCTGCCATTGCCTTCTGTGCCATGTCACCTACCATATCGAGCTTTACTACGAGTTTGCTTTTCTCCCGTAGTCCATGCGTATCTTCTCGTAGTCTTCCGATCAGGAGATATGCATATATTGGATGGACTACTGGGACTATTACGTGTCTGGGGCTAAACCCCGTGATGCTATTTTAAAGTAAGTTTATTTTACTGATAGACATTATTATAATAGCGCAATATTACTATATAGTAGATAGTTTAACGGATCCTTAGAGGATGGGTGATCCCAAGCATCCTTTAAGTTACTGATGCATTTTGTTACTGTTCACTTGAGTTGATTTACAGTTCTTAAGTATTTATGTCCCGACTCCAGTGTTTTGTGTTTTGCTTTACGCTCGAGTCAGATTGAGTGATTCAACATTCAAGACTCACCTTCGGAGTTGGAGCTTTTCTTGAAGATCCAGCCATATATTCTGCTTTCAGTATTCAGTGATTTCAGTGATTTATTCTGATTTGTACCTGATGTATCTTGTTACTCTTCTGTTGTATTTTGTTTAACTCTTATGTATCTTATTTTTATATAGTAGCTTCATGAACTACTATCCCTTTTACTCTCGCTGCATTATTATTTACTCTGTGTCTGTGATCTCTGACTATTTATTTACTGTATATTCTGAAATTTGCCAAATTTTATTTACAACGCGGTATTTTGAGCAATTCAAGTCCGACATGTGCGGATGCGAATGTTTGAAAATATCGGCCTGTTACACGCACTATGGTTTATTTTCTTATTTCGAATGAATTAATTTCATCAAAATATTGTACATTACAAAATATGACCGTTTATCATGTAACATTTAAAAGTGATTTTACATGGATCAAATATCCATAG
Source organism: Allium cepa (assembly GCA_030765085.1). Classification (NCBI taxonomy): domain Eukaryota; kingdom Viridiplantae; phylum Streptophyta; class Magnoliopsida; order Asparagales; family Amaryllidaceae; genus Allium; species Allium cepa. The sequence continues at coordinate 557,184,401 of CM060941.1, read as the reverse complement.
TATTGTATTGCTTTTGAGTTTGAAACTCATAGAATGTAATACACAGTCTTGACTAAATAAGCATGTAAGCAACCAAATTATGAATGTATTTGGTAGTTGTAGAATCATGTGCTTACATAGGTGTTGAAACGTTAGCATGCAAGAAGCATTTATTAGTAAGTATACATGTTATATTTCAATTCTATCAATCTTTAATTCAGTTTAATTGTACATCATAATTGATAAACGTTTTATCAATCATATTAAATGTGCAAAATTATCAATGTAGATTGTTATTACATTATATAGCATATATTTTTACAATGTTAGAAAAGTTAAATATTATCTTTTTATTTTTCTAATAAGGTTCCCACTAGTTTTTTATGTTTTACCAAACCTTAAATTGAAACATATGTCTTTCAGCTTCACTAGTGGTGTAAGGACTCATCCATTTTGGAATTTTGACCTTGAGCTTGCTCACCCAGTCATAGCCTCACGTACGGTGAATAACTCCTTATCACTTGTACCGTATACAACTCCTAACCAATGGTTCCTTGTCCTAATTTCACTTCGACCTTGGATTTGCTTAACAAATCAAAATAAAACTATTCACTCGTACCTTCCCTATCGCGACGGTCTAAGTATAATATATGTACCTTGAGTTTGCTCAACAAATACATATAGTTATCTTGCCTCATCTACTCAATATATTAATAATATTTCACATAACATCCCAAGCTTGAGTTTGCTCAACAACTAAGGAGCATGCAAGTAATATATATATATATATATATATATATATATATATATATATGGTAAAGTAAAACTTTGTATTGAAGATTCATAATCTTCAATATATTATATTGAGTGATACCGACTTATAGAATAATGTATTTTTTATGAAATGCCCTCATTATTCAAGTGTCGAATACATCTTAAATCACAAAATACATACAATAGGTATGTATATATATCCCTTAAGTCTATTTAAGGTTTCTTTAATGTCCCACATTTAGTTTATACATTCATATTTTATAAGTTTTATGTTTCGTATTACTTATATAATAGTCTAATGCATATATTATATTAATTAAATCTTATTTAATTAATTTTATTTAATTAACTTTTTAATTAATTCAATATAACATTTATATTTAATAATTATTATATACCATAACCTTAGTATAACACATATGTCTCAATATATGTATTTTTTTTATTTAATCAATTAACCTTTAATTAATTTACTTAACTAATTAACCTTTAATTTATTTACTGAATTAATTAACCCTTGGTTAATTTGTGTAATTAAACAGTTTTAATCAAATTATATTAACTTTGAAAAATCATATTACATGCATATGCATATATTTATGGTATCTTAAACATTTTAAAATATCATAATATATATCAAAATATATAAGACATATATTTTTTTAAAAGAAAAGGTTATTTATTGATGATGAGTAAGAGACAATAAATAATAGGATTCGCCTCCTTAAAAAACATTACCATTGTGGTAAGGAAAAAGAGCACGACATGCCCTATATATACAAGCTCTAATATAGGTATTTAAACACATTACAAGAAATACCGAAAAATAAAAAATACGAAAACCAAATAAGAAACAATAGGGCCCAAAATATTGGGCAACATTACACCTCCACATACCCAGAGCAACCCGATCCAGGTCAGTACTAAGAATAGCAGAAGGAACCCTTATATCCCATACTACTTCAAAGTACACCACCATCATCCAGCATTTCCCAATTCAATCCCCCATCTTATTAAAATCTCTTTATCTATTGAGCTTGCGTGCTGATGATGGACTCGTCGAGCTAGCTGTAGGCGAATGTTTATTTCCTTTAATTTCATCCCTAACTCCTTCGAACAAAACTTGTTTTCAAAGCATCACCGTACTCGTTCATGCCAAATATGATGTGTCGGTGTAGACGCTGCCACAAAAGCCCAATCTCGTAGTGCTGATGGTGCTTTGAAGGTGAGCCTCAGCTTGGAGAGTTGGTCATGCAATGAGTTAACAACCAGTTGTATCGCAAGTTTGAGCAGCAGAGCATCCTATAGATAAGTACTATATTCACAACTCGAGATTAAGTGGTGGTGGTTTTCATTTTTTCCATTGCATAGAACGCACCTTAATTCAGTAGTAATACCCCAATATGAAATTGATCTGCTGTAGGTAAATGCTGTAAGTTAGCCATGTATGTAGTGAAAGAAATTTTTAGGTTGTTTTGTTGTGCCATATCAGTTTGAGATTATCATCACTATCAGTGTCGAATTCCATCCCAAACCGTGGAAAACACATATTTTCTTTTATCATAGATTTTCCAATAGTCAGTTGAATTATCAGAAAGAAATTTCACCTGCTTAATTTGAGTTGCGACTTCCCTGGTTTTTTATAATAGCTGAGGCTGAAATTGTCTATCTCGTATAATATAACTAACTTTACTATTGGTTGCGTTACTTAAATGAATTTTATTCTAGCCAATTAGTTCGACAAGGGTTTTATTATTTATCCAATGGTCGAACCATAAATCCGTGTTTCACCCATTGATAATAACTCGATTCTTGATTGATGCAGCTATGCCACGTTGCCTTAGAATCGATTTCATTATACCAGAATAGTTGTTATCAATGGGTAGAACCCAGAAATTTGCCCTTGACATATACTTAATCCTCATCCATCTGGACCATAAGTAGTCAGTTGCTAGTAGATTCCACAATAATTTAGTTCTGGCAGTTTTGTTAAGATCTATGAATTTCCATAATCCAACTCCTCCTTAAATCTTTGGCGTAAATATTGTATCCCAAGATACTTTGTGAAGCTTCCCTTTCCAAAAAAAATCATAGTTTATCAATTTTGTTTAACACTAAGTGAGGCAGGTTATATATTGATAACTAGTACATAACAATAAGGGTTATTGCACTGTGAATTAGTTCTGCCCTTCCAGCTGTTGTTAGTAAATTGTTATCCCATCCTTACAACTTGCTGCTGGTTTTATGTAGCAAGGGTAAATAGTGTCTAGCATGAATATAGTCCACTGACAAAGGAACGCCAAGATACTTTACAAGTACTTCTTGTTGTGATATGTGTAAAATGCTTGAAATTTCTGACTTGTAAATTGCCCCGATGCTAAAAAATATCTGATATTTAGGTTGATTTATTTTTAATCCAACAGTGTCCTCTATTATATAAAAAATATGATTCATATAGGTAGCATTACTTATAGTAGAGGATAGAAAAACCATAACGTCATCAGCATATAGAAGATGAGTGATTATAGGTTGAATGGTTGATATAGGTTGTAGATGTCCGTCAACTATTCCCTCTTCCATTAATAAAGTGAAAAAATTCCATTGCTGTGCAAAATAAATAGGGGACAGTGGGTCTCCCTACCGGAGTCCTCTGTTGGAATGAATAAATCCTTGTGGTCTCCCTGTCGGAGTCCTCTGTTGGAATGAATAAATCCTTGTGGTCTCCCGTCAATCATAATGGAAAACTTAGGCATATAAATACATTCATAAATAAGCTCTACTATAAGTGTAGGGAACTCCATAGATGAGAGCATATGTCTTACAAACTCTAGATTAACCATGTCATGTGCTTTTTGAAGATCGATTTTATTGCATATTTTTTGTTTACCTCATTTAGAAAAGTCCCAAATAAGTTCATGAGCTAGCAAGAAGTTTTCACCAATGTTTCTCCCTGGTATAAACGATGATCGATTTCCTGCAATTAAAATAGGAAGAAACCATTTAATTCAGTTATAGAGAATCTTTCATACTATTTTGTAGAAGACATTAGCACAAGCAATAGGTCGGTAATCTGAGATTGCTTGAGGCTTATCTTTCTTTGGGATTAAAGTAATAAAATTATGACTTACTCCCTTTGGAAATTTACTTGTATGAAATATTTCTAAACACAGCACTGAAAATGCTTTCTTGTAGGTCCATCCAGTACAATTTGTAAAATTTGGATGTGTAACCATCGGGCCCCAGGCTTTTAGCCTCATCAATCAAATATAGAGCCTTTTTGATCTCATCCACCGTGATTGGAGAAGTTAAGTATTCTCACCCTGTATCATTTATTTGCATTCAGGTGCTAATAAGGGGGGAAAATTCGTAGAATCTCCATTGAATAGCGTTTGATAATATTGCAAGGCTTCAGTCTTTATGCTGTTATAGTCACATATATAATGTCCTTGTGCATCCATTAAAGCTTGAAGTTTATTCCTATGTCGTTGCATTGAAATTTTAGCATAGAAGTATTTAGTATTACCATCACCCTTTTGAAGCAACATCACTTTGCTTTTTTGCCGTAGAAATTCATGTTGCTTCCCGAGTTGATCATTTAGCTTCTGATCAACATGCTACATATTATCATATATGATGTAATTTTCTGGGTCTTGATCCACGGGATAAAACATCGTATCAAACTTCAACTTCTAGATTAATTGCCATTATCCTTTGCTCTTAACTTATGCCATGCTTTTAGTTCATTTTTAATTGCCTTTAATTTGAAAATCAGTCTGTAACTGTTAGATTCCCATGTATCAGCTAACAGCCCATTTGCAATGCACTGACCATATCCTTCCATATAGCACCGGTTGTTAATATATCGAAAGGAAGCTCTTTTTTAGGCCAATGTTGGGAGCTGAAAAATACTAAAATAGCGGTGTGGTCGCTAACAAATGAGGGTAAGGCAATAGTGTCGAATTGTGGAAACATATATATAAATTCGTAATTAATGAGAACTTTTTCTATGTTTGGTGCAATTCTTCTATGTCGCCATGTGAATTAACTCATTTAATTAATCTTATTAATCGATTTAAATTTCGAAACTAATTTATATTATTTTTTAAACATTTTAAAGAAATTATTACATTGTAACTTTATAATATATGTATATCTTATTTTAAATTTAACTTTTAAATTTAAAATCTTATATTTTTAGTTTCAAACAAATTTGAAAGTTAGCCCAAGGCCCAATTCAAATTTGGGCATTTTCTTTTGGTACAACCTTTGGTTGTGAGCTTAATAGTTAACCATAATATGACTTATTTAGATCACATAGCCTATTTGGTTCTGATACCATTGTTGCAATTGGGCCAGCTCATAGCGGAAGTTATAAGTGAGTTTCAATTTTTTTTACCTTATAGGAGCTTTATTGGGACTATGAAATCTAGTTTATTGAGAACATTTCTAAATTTTATTTAAATTTGAAACCATTTATGGATTTTTTATAAAATATAATTTTAACTAAACTAATTAATTAATTAATTTAACACATTATATTAAATATATAATAGAATGAAAACACCTTTTATTTCGAAGAAGATTGGTTATCGAGTTAAATATATGTAACAAACTACATAATTGCACCTAGGGCGTACCTCTAATTCTATCACTTTTAAATTTGAAAATTTAATCTTCTTAACTTTGAATCCCTTGAATTTTATTTTTCTTCCCTTGAGTAAGTGGTCGTCCGTGACATGTAGTTCTTAGGAATTTTGATTTGTGAAATCAAAATGGAAATGAAGATGTAATGAGGGGATGTGGAAAAGGTAAGTGGGCTAGTATTTTTGGTTTATGCTAACATTCCAATCTAACCCAATCACACTATTCCATTCCTCCTGAAACAATACTTCACATTTAAGATTTAAATGATTTATTTTCATTAATCAAGGCCAAAAAAAAATTCTTTTGTTACCCTTGGTCCATTCAATCAACTTTTTTAAGTGACCCTCACTCAATTAATTAAATTTTCTTTAAGCAATTCTTTCAATTAATCACTTGAGTAATTTAATTAATAATGTCTTCATATTATTAATTTAGTTTAATTTAATATAACTTTCCATATTATGGACCCTTCAAAATATGGGGTGTTATAGTCTCCCCACATAAAAATTCGTCCTTAAAATTTTGATAAGGAAAACTAAATTTACACTAACACTCTGAAAGTATGAAGCTATCATCATATAAGTACACATAAGTACCAAAGATTACACCAGTACCCTACAAATGTAAACCATTAATCATCAAGCATAAGTCTATTAGTGAAACTACTTACACACAATTATATCATATATGAAAATACTAGGACCCTACTACTCCATACGACTGACAAACAAAGCATACTGCTATCTACATGAATGACTAGAACAACTCAGGATTGATATTCTCAATCTTATTCTCTACCTCCTAGGTACATTCATCTTTATCGTCACTCCATTGGAAACGAACATGTCTAATAACCTTGTTCCACAATTCCTTCGTGCCACGACATTCTATTCCTTTCAGTCATCTAACTTACGTCAAATCTTGCTCTATAGATAAACCCTTTATCACCCTCAGTTTCACTACGAACTTGGATCATGTAATGTAATATATGAAAAAAATTATGCACACCTACCAAACTGCTTGGCTACTTGACTCCATACGTAAGTTTACCAATCCTCTCAGTCACCGGAAATAGTCTAACCTATCCTGGAGCCAACTTCCCCGCTTTCCCAAAGCGCATAACTCCTCGCATCGGAGAAACCTTCACAAATGCAAGTTTTATAAAGAAACCTTCACAAATATATATTTGTTGGAAATTATTTTATAAAGTTAGGCAAGTGGTTTGAGTTAGAAATCTCTTGATAAAATGCATGTTATAAATACGGTATTTGATTAAGCTTTAAATTAAGTTAATAACTTTCTATAAAAGCAAGTATACTAAAGGATTTGTAAATTTATAGAAGTTTTGTAATAAATTTGTGTTAATTGGTCCATTTTGTAGTTTAAGGATTCTGGTTGATGCATTTGTCCAACGTTATCGATAAGGATTCTAAAACTTGTGATGAAACATTTAAACACAATGAATTAAGAAGATTAAATTCTTAAAGAATTAAATATATTGAATAATTATGGAATGATTTTGGAAAAATGTTTTAATTATTTTGGAAGGAAATACTTGTTGTAAAGAAATGTAATATGATAATTTTGAAAAGGCATTTTGAGGATGAAGTGAAATTTAAAAAAACATGAGTTATATTTCAGAAAAATATATAGATTAAGTATCGTGATATTCTGGAAACTATATAATGTATTGGAACAAAGAAGTATACTATTTTGATAGCATAGTTTTATATTAAAATGTTTATTATTGTGAAAAATTAAAAAATATGATTTTGTGACTTGTTTATTATTATATATTGCACATTGAAATGAATTTTTTGAGGTTTTCGAATAATTGTGTATGATTTGAATAGGTTTCAATAAATGTTTGAGTAAATTAGTAAAGTTTTACTTATGAGAATATAAAATAAATTATATAGTTTAAGTATTTTGATTTGTGTCAATATGAGATGTTTTAGAAAAGTATGATTTACTAAACTTGATATTTTGAATTTAAGAAACGTTTTATAAGGGAAGTGAGGATTCTATTGAAAATTTTGAAATATGTGTTTATATATACATATAAAATATATTGAAGATATTTATTAATAACCTATTTGATTAAATTATAGATATTAGGAAAGGAAGTTGAATCTGAACCTTGTAATAACCCACCAATAAACGGTTTATATATGGATTTTGTGCTACTGTATTGATACTTAACAAGTCAATGCAGATCACTATATGTGTTGACTCGAGAAGGTGAAAATAGAGCATAATGGGATTTGTTTCGATGATTGTTGATGAATATTTAAAAATAAATTAGTAAAGGTATAGTTAAGTTTAGAGTTATTAGTTTGTTATAGACTTTCCCAAAAAAGGGATAGCGAGGATGTAATTTTCTTAAGGGGGGAGTCTATAACAATCCGGTATAAATGGGTAATTAATAAAAGTCAATAATAAGTATTTAATTAAAATGGACTATAGAGATTTAATAAGAATAATTTAGGGTTTATTAGATGGAATCTAATAATGATGTATATAGAGACGAAAATTAAATTATTTTGGAATTAAATATTCCGTAAATTATAAATTAGTTAATAAATGAGTTTAAATTGTACATATGCGGTAGTTAAATTACAACAAGAAAAAAATATGGGAACCATATTTTTTAAAATTATATTCCAAATAAATAAAATTAACTTAAGTAAGAATCTTAATTACTATGGGTTAACAAATGAATTTTTATTATAAAAGGCCAAATATGGTAATTTTTGAAACAATTTGTTAAATAAGTTGCCAAAAATAAATAAAAGCTATAATAATGTATAATGAATTAAGAAATATAAATATAATTTCATTTAAATTTTTATGGTGATTTAAGAAGAATAGAAAATATATTATAATATAAAGGAAATAAATGTTAAATAATTTATACCTAAGTCCAAATCAATTTTTCAATCCCAAGCCCGTATTCTCAAACATCTAAATTTATAAGTCCAAACTCATTAACCCTAAAATTCATAATATTTAGATTATTTTTTATCCATGAGTGTGACTACTCGCACTCCGGTGGGTTTGAATTTTCGCTAAATCGAGAATAAAGCCCAAGCCCACTAAAGTGTGTATCGTTGGTTTGATATCCTACAAATGATATAAAGAGTGTATATCAGAGCTCTAGCAAAATAACTTGCAGCGAAATAATCAACATATAAAAGATCACATAATTACTGACCAAGGTTTGACACTTCAAAGTCAAGCGTCCTTGTTAGTACCGAATACGCCAAGCACTAGTACCTGTTCTTCTATCCAACCCATGGGTTGTAATAAGGAGGAGGTCAGAACAACGTTCTGGTGACCGGTAAATTAAACATCTTATAAATAACACTTGCTTATGCCAATTGTTCACTATTTCATGTTATGTTAGATTATATTATTAGTTGTTTAGACTCCATTTCTGCATACAAACCATTCCCATCTACCTTCCATATATTTATATCTATGTATATAGCTATATATATATATATATATATATATATATATATATATATATATCCTACGGTCCCCTAATGGACCTAGATATTGTCCCTACTAATCTCTCTCATTCCGCACCTTGTTAGGATTTGTCGCCTTATTGTATCACAATCACTGTTTAACTAGAGAATGTCCTATAGTATGCATCGATGACTTTACCCCATTAGGTCGTGTTCTCTGTGGGAATTTTCTACTTTTTCTACTTCGTATTATGGGGAATCGGCTTCACAAACCACCTATCCATATTTTGAAAGAATCTCGTTATGGGTTATCTAGCCCTACCTTATCTCACAACTAGCAAATAGTTGTGGCATTGCATAACCTTATTGAATATTTTGGTAGGTGAATCATCAAGCCTAGGTGTAACCTTGTCCTTCCTATTAATCGCAAGGGATCGATGACTATTCCTCGCATCCTGTACAACCCTACTCCTAGTGGTTGGCACAGTGCACCGTGTTGCATAGCCTACATATCAATATCGTTGTTACTACATTTATTTGTTTCACTTTGGTTTCCATTCCATTTATCTTGTACTCCTTTTTATTCTTGCCTATAACTCTACATTTTCTTATTGCATTATTTTCCGTTTTATTGACATTTTTATTTCGTTCTTATCTTAATATTCAACACTTGGGATTTACTATATTTAATAAAGTGGAATTAAACTTTATCAATTAATGGTTAACATAGTAAATTTCTATATCTTATCCAAAAGAGGTGGTTTGCGATGTTTGTAATTATAAGAATTCTCTTTTTATTTATTGAAATAGACAGTAAAAAAAGGTAATCATCCTTATTGGTACATCTCTTCCTTTTATAAGAATGTATTTGTTTCTTGTCATTTCAAACATCACACTTTTGTTAATTAGACTTGATAATATATGGAAATCTACTTACAACCGTATAAATTCCAAAAAAAAAAATATATCTCTAAATCTCCAAAATCAAATAACTTCATTCTCTAATTTTTATTCATCAATGTCGAATAAATAAGAAACTGTAATCAATATGTTGTTTATTAAGATATCATAAACTTCATGTCCGTCGCATAAAATAAAATTATAACAATTACACTTTGTTAAATTAATATTCGACGTAGAAACTAACAATTCTAACCATTATGCAACTTTAATCAATTGCATATCAAGTTGCAAACTTGTTCATAACCGGAAGTATTTAATTTTAACAATAAAATTCATAGGCAATATTAAATTAGATCATATAAAGCGGACTAATTTGCAATTTAATTTAACTTATCAGGCATGTTGGACTAGTTCTGCAACATTACAATATAGTATTATATAATAATATATAATATTCTCACTCACCTTGCTTTAGAATTCCCAAACCTTTAGATCTAATTCAGATCTAATTTGTGTTATTTGTATTCTTCATTTTGAGTCCGTATTTGGATCCATAAATAACATTTATATAGACTTATTAGAATCTGGATTAGAGATGAGAGATTTAGATTTAATATAATAAGTTAGGATCAGATCTAGAATTTTATCTTCGATGTAGCAACTTGATCTGAAACTATCTCTATCCTATATCTTTTTCTATTAGTTTCCGAAGTGTATCCATGTAATCTAGATCTATTTTTGTGTATTCAAAAATTTTTGAAGGGGAAGAGAAAGTGACAGAGCTTCCACGTTCATTAGAAAAAAATGAGCTGGAAGTGAAGCCCTAATTTATAGAGGTTCAAACCAGTGCTAACCGTTGAATCGAAGACTTCATAGCCAAAGTTCATTACTGCTTACAAAACCCTTTGGGTTGACCATTCCAAAACCTAGGTCGACCATCCATGGTTAACCCGTGCATGGTCTCGGTCGACTTGGGTAGTGTAGACTTGGTGAATTTGTAACGTTCTCTCATTCCGTTGATTTGTTTCCTTTATTATTCAATTAACTTTGATTAACGTTATCTTATTCCTTAATTATAATTCTTAAACATTAAGTTATAGTCATGTTCAACGGTGTTAATTCATCGTTCATTGCTTTCAAATCATTTACTTAATTACATATATATTTATTTTTGACCACGAAAATTCAAACACTGATAACTTTTTCATTTGAACTTCGGTCGAAAAGTTTATGTATGACCATTGATCAAAAAATCTCCACTAATCCAGTAGTATAAGTTTCATATCCAAATACTAACATTATTGAAAAATCTAATTTTCACTATTTATTATTTATTAATTAGTTTCTATTTTAATTAATTATGTCAAAATCGACGGTGTTACGTTTTCTCCCCCTTAAAAGAATTTCATCCCCAAAATTCTGCAAAAGATTGATTATGTAAACCTATCGCACATCCATTCTACACTAACAATCAGTTAGTGGCAACCTATTTTGTAACAATACATGTACATGTGCATAGTGCATCATAATGTATGAAAAATAGTTTCCGATTGGTGCCTCCTATTTGGATGATTTCTTTTAAATCAATTTCAAAAGTTTGATGCTAAAATCCTAAATATACTGGCAGTTCTACATGAATGCATTTTTTGAAAACCAAAAACTTGCTTGTTCATCCAAATTTTCCTATACTTCTATAAATAGAAGCATGGCTCAACCAATTTTTCATCCAACTCCTACCATCCAAATTCCTATCACACCATTGCTAACATCCAATTTAAGAAAAATTCTGTTTTCTAAACTTATTTTCTTATGCTTAGAAAAGGTCTAGATGGAGAATTTCATATTTACATCATTCTCTTAAATAACCTCTTTCCTCTGTACGTTAGGATCTAACCCTTTGCCCCCAATCCTTTTACCTACTTTCCAAAGTACAGTTTGCATTAGTAACTTTTATTTTTAAAGTTCAAAAACATTGTTGTCACAAAAAAAATCTTCTTAAATTTTCACTCATCGATAAGGTATACATGTAAAATGCTCCATCGACAAAATAGCTCCTTGTTGCACATCGTATCCATTTTACTATAATTACTGCTATGCAGTAAAATCTACAATAATCAGCTTACTGGCTACTCCCCAATACCAACATGTGGTATTTCAAAACTTCCAAAATTCAAAATCAATAGCTTTTAAAACATTTCCAAAGATATGATTTTTTTTTCATAGTCATATTATATTCATAATGAAAACTTTTCATCAATAAATTTTTCATAAAATTTTTCTTAATCAAAATATATGTTTAATTACATTTATAAATAGTTTTTCATATTTTTGATATTAGGATTTAGCCAACAATCCATCGTCCATAATGGACTTCACTTGATTGCACAGTAAATTTCTACGTTCATAAAAATTTTCCTTTCTTATTAATACCAACAACCACACATGTTAAAATTTTAAATTTAAGACTCCGAGGAACAGAAACATTGACTCATGGCTCACCTCTTCGTACTCCTTCCCTCTGTCTACTAAAATTTATTCTTCAAAAATTTCGTTTCTTTTTGGAACTTATATTTTCGTTTTTCTTTTATTTAGTAGTTAGTTAAATAAATTTTCTTAATTTATTACTTAACTTTCAGTTTCAACTATTTTCTTTTCCCTCACATTAGTTAAGTGGCTTTCATAAATTTCTTTTTTTATGTCTTCTCAAATCGTAATGGTCCACACAGAAAATAAATAAAAGGGAACATTGCCATAATCATACGCGGTTCTATAGCAACAACTACTGCTTATATCCCATGAAAAGAAAAACCAACACTGGAACAAAACACAAAACCACTAACTACTACCGCTACTAGAATTGTCCTCCCGAATAGGCCATCTCTCTATAACAACCTTCATATCTTATTATTCCTTTATTACTATTAATGGATATGGTCGATTCATCTCTTCCATTCCATACCCAATTATGGAATAACTATGTCTCTTCTCACTACAATGGATAAGAAATACAATATATATGATCTTCATACTAAATGACAAATAAGCGTGGGGAAATAACCTTTCCAATTCCTCACTTTCTCCCCAACTTAAGTCTATCAATATCCTCCATTTGTAACATCCTGCCTTTTTGTACGCTTTAAATCGACGATACACCAAACACGTCAGACTTAAACCATACATAAGGGTGGATTGTTATGGGGTAAATAAGAAAAAGCAGAGAAAGAAAAAGAACAAAACAGAATCTTGCAGTGGAATTATAAAATATAATAATCAAATAAACAGTTCATGAAGCTATTTACAAAATATTCGATTATACTTATACAATACATAACAGAGTTAAACATACCAGAGAATAATAAATAACAATACAACGGAACAATGTGATGCAGTGGAATATGATAAATAATAGTAATACAAATCTTTGTCTTCGTCCTCCAGAATAAAATCATCAAATCCTGAAATGCTCGGACAGACCTGAGCGAATTGAAAAGACAAAACACTCGAGTCAGAACTAAAAGGTCTTATATAAGTTAAATCGACGGTAAAATATGAGTGGAACGACGTCAGAGATGTTTACAGGATTTGACATCTCCTATCCAGTGTCTAATGTGAGTGCAGTAACTTAAGAGATGCTCGGGATTCACATCTCCTAAGGATCCGTTAAACTATTTACTATGTAGTAATATTTCGCTATTACAATAATTTCTATAGTAAAATAAACTTACTTTTAAATAGCATTAAGGAGTGACCCAATATTCCCCTTAACGCGTAATAGTCCCAGTAGTCCATCCAATATCATAGTCCCTCCAGATCGGGAAGCCACCAGAGGATACCACATGGGCTACGGGAGAAAACCAAACTCGTACAAGGCTCGCTAGGGTAGGTGACACGGCATAGCTAGGCAATGCCAGGGTAGATATACCAATTACTATCCGGACTGGTGGTGACGAATAGCGCGCAGCTACCGCCCACCTCGAGCCACACCCTCAAAATCAAAAATCAAAAGTGGCCACCAAATAAATCTCAAAGTCAGAATATAATATCGAAGGAGTGTGTCCGATAAGAGGGGCCACCTCACTGGCCCAGAATCCCTTCTGTTTTAGCCACCTTATGCCAACTCACGGGAGTCGAGTCCACTTATATACCTCAAAGGAACGTCGCCGCCAACCTACTTCATTTTGGAATCTCCACCGCGTACATGGTTGTTAAAGTGGTTTTCGGAGTTGGAAGAGAGTATGACAACTTTCGATCCCGGTCTCTTTAAAAACCAAACGTTATTTTAACACCGCGGTCATTTTAAAATAATTATACCTCAAAACCAGAATATAATATCCATTTCAAAACTGTATAAATACAATATCATTTCTATTTTAAAAACTAAATCATTATGATATCATTTTAAAGAAATCTCAAATCAACATAATATCATTTTTATTTCAAATTTATCCTTTTTCCAAAATCGTAGCACCTTCAACTTTATACACTTCGAAACCACACATTTGAAATATAACCTTTCAAAACATAATACTTCGAATTTCATAGCTTCTAAACCATAGCTTCCAAAACTTAAATGGTTTGGATATTCAAACAGTATATATACAAAATAAAATAGTTTGAATTTAAAATTTCTTTATAAAGTAAAATAATTTCTTCGACTCCGCACTTTTATTCACCTTAAATTTAAATCTAGATTCATAACTTTCAACTCACTTTCAGTTTCAATAAACTATTTCAATTGCAATATATTTCAAACTTTGATTATTAGACAATTTCAAAACTAAGGTTGGTAATTATGATTCAACAATTCAATGTTCTATTTTTAGTTTTGAAATAATTGCATAATAAATCCATTTTCATTTAAATAAAACTCAAATTACAAATAACCAAATATTTCCTTAAATTTATTTATAATTGAAATATTCGTTTCATTCATCTTAAACAAAAATCCAGTTATAAAAATCATACCATTAAAATCTCAATTTAATAAGATTTCAAAACAATTTCATATTTATCTTCCCCCCTTATTCTCATTTAAGTCATTATAACTCCAGAAATATAATTTAATTAAATACTTAACCATATTATATCTTATAAAATCAAAATTTACTATTAAACTTATTTTACACTTTAAACCAATTTTATACATAGCTTAAAACCAAGAATTTAACTATATGTAAAATACCATTTATAAAATATCCAAACCAATATCTTATAAAACCATATATTCTTTACAAAACCATATAAAAATATTTAAAAATATTTTTATATATAGACCATGGTGTCTATATATAATTTTCTACCCTATGGTCAAGTGATACGGATATTTATCATTTCAATCCGTAATTTAAAATGAAATACGGTTATATATCATTCCAAACCGCAATCCCGAATGAAATAAAAATGCATAACAACTTGCAGTTTATAACAATATACAATACAACATCTATTCATCAAATATTAAGCATCAACCATTTATCACAATCATTATCCAATTAAATCAATAACATCAATATATAACAGAAAATAAATAACAGGCATTTACTGGCAGTTTATATTCAATAATAAATTAAATAACTATTTAACTGGCAGTTTATATGCAATAACAAATTAAATAACAACTTATTTCAATAATTTCAATTTAACTGAGATGATGAACAAAAACAAGTTCAATTTGTTATCATTAACTCTCAATCACATTCTTACAAGTTTAATCATTTCCAAACCAATATTATAATTTCTTACTAACTTAATTATATTTAACTACGTTCAATATATATTAATTCATTAATTAATTCAATACTTACTTTTACTTACATTTACAAGTTTATTATATACCATTAACACTGTATTGTTTCATTAATTAATTCAATACTTACATTTGTTTTTCTTATGTTTCACTTACAAATCTAATCAAAGATAACCGCAATAATTAAGTGAATTGATTGCGATTGATTCCCAATTAATTTTTAATATATTAATAATGTGTAACCTATAATAATGTTAGTCACCATTTACCATAAATCACATTTATAACACCCTTAAGTTTATTATCGTAAACAAATGTTACAACTTACCTCTATAACACAAATTTTATTATATTACCACTAATTATGTACTAGTTCAAAGTTTATACACACTTGCACTTATTTACTTACATTCAATTTATAACCAAGCTATAACATTTCAATTATTTTATTTAATTGGAATTTCATTCAAGTTCATTAATTACTAACTTTAATTAACCTTGTTACGTTTCCTCTTAGTTAATTTTCATTACATTATCACAACTTTTATTAATGATTCACTCATATTATTTTCTTCAATATTAAATTTCAAAAGTCTTATTAAATTAACAATTTTAATTATCAAAAATTACGGGTCGTTACACTCTTCCACACTCAAAACTTTTCGTCCTTGAAATGGAAAAGAAGGGGAAAGAAAGAATTGAGTAACAATATCTTATTCAAAAATATTAACTTTATAAACAAATGAATTTACAAATTAATTATTTTAAATAAAATATACCAGTTTACAACCATTAAATCTTTTATACTTAAATTAATAAAGTTTGGGAAACATTTTTAAAAAAATTCTAAGTCCAAAATTTACGGAAAATTTCGGCAGAGTCTCCTTTGTACAGTGAGGCTCGGGAGAAAATATAATATCAAATATAACAATATATAACATATATTTTCTAAAATAATTATATCCCAACACGGGAAAAATAATATAATAACGTTATAAACCGTAATCCGAAAACGTACCTATTTGTCGGGCAATTAACGCTTAATTACGAATCTAAAAGCAGTAGCAATTGCTTCCATAACCTGTATTTCACTTATATAATCCGAAAGAGGGTTAAAATTTATATAAAATGAAATATTTAAAGTGATTTCAACCATAAACAAACAAATCAATACAAAATCAATCACTTGCAACAAGGCATACAACTATCACATAGAATCAACACAAATTAATCATTTATTCATATCAAACAAAACAAATAGTTGCTCGCGTTCAAAGACTTTAAATTGTGCAGAATGAAAATAAACTACTAAGTGCACCATTTACTCAACAGTCTTAGATGGAACTAATAGATTATTTATTCATCCAAACAAATTTAAAGTATTTTTGCCCAAATAGCTATAAGTCAAATGAACAATAATTTCAAACAATAGATCAAGTTCACTCATTTTAATTTCATTTCATACATTTATTGTTTGATTCCCTTTTTATTAAATTAATACTTATCTTCATTTTTCTTCATTACTTACTAACTTCCTTTCATTTATTAATAGGATTCATGTTGCATTCAATGGCTTGGAATTTATATTCATTTACTTAAGTTTCTAATTGCTTACTTACAATACTTATTTTCTACCATATTTTATTATAGTACATTTCAATTATAACTTAAGTTCATAACCCCTATAACATCAAATTCTTATTTACTAAAGAAATTCATTGAACACTTTCATTCATAAGTTTACTTGTACAATTTCCATTATATTTTCTTATTAACATTTCAATTTTTTACATCTTTTGGTGAGTTATATATATGTTAAAGAATGCAAATGAAACATATACAAGTTTTACCTCATCTATTAATTTAATTTAATGCTCAATAATTACATCTTTTGTTTTATAAGTCACAAATTTCAACTTTCTTTTTAATTCCATTTATACTTAGCATTAAATCTCTTGTTTCCTTTAGATGTTTCATTTATTAATTAAGTTCCATTTCACTACACTAATTGAAACTATTGATTAACGGAAACTTGAGAACTAAATACCACATAAAATTTCAAATCATTTTAAAGTAATAGATAAATGTATACACTTACAATTTATATATCAAATTATATTTAAAACAATTTAAAATTTATTTTTGGTTTATCAAAATAAATCTGCAGTAAAAATACCACAGTGGCCTTCCCACTTAGAAACTCGAAAATGAATGTCGATGATGCGTGCACTCATCACCGAAATTATTTTCCAACGACAGAGAGGGGAGTACATAACTTATTTCTTTCCAAAATTTCTTTAAAACAATTCTTTCAACTATACTGAAATATTTATGTAGGAAAATACTTATAAACAATATTATTGTATTTCAAGATTATTCGAAAGAAAATTTCAAAATCCCGGAACTTAAGCTCTAAAATTTCCAATTTTTATTTATTTTATTTACTTCAAATTTTGTTTCAAATAAATATTCATAAATTTCACTACCTAACAACCAATATAATACAACCAAATAGATATCTTATTTATAAAAATTTATTTTATATATATAGAAAATATAATAGGAAAAATTATTTCATTCACCTATATTCAAAACAAATATTGTGTCAGTATGTCCTATTAAGTATTTAGAAATCTCTATTGATGTCATAGCGTCCCATCCACCAACCAGAATTTATAAATACAAAACGGAACAAATTAACACAATATTAAAACCTTTTTATAACACTAACAAATACGCTCTCTTATATATATACTCTCAACGACTCATCATAGGGTACTACTACCCTTTAATAAAGAGTCCGACCCCACAAAGCTAAGGTTTATCGCTAAACCAAAGCTCTGATACCAGATGTAACATCTCGCCTTTTTTCACGCTTTAAATCGACGATAAACCACACACGTCAGACTTAAACCATACAGAAGGGCAGATTGTTATGGGGTAAATAAGAAAAATCAGAGTAAGAAAAATCAGATAAAGAAAAAGAACAAAACAGAATCTTGCAGCGGAACGATAAAATATAATAATCAAATAAACAGTTCATGAAGCTGTTTACAAAATCTGATTATACTTATACAATACATATCGGAGTTACACATACTAGAGAATAATAAATAACAATGCATAGTAACAATGTGATGTAGTGGAATATAATAAATAATAGTAATACAAATCTTCGTCTTCGTCCTCCAGAATAAAATCTTCGAATCCTGAAATGCTCGGACTAACTCGAGCGAACTGAAAAGGAAAAACACTCGAGTCAAAAATAAAAGGTCTTATGTAAGTTAAATCAATGGTAAAATATGAGTGGAACGATGTCAGAGATGTTTACGGGATTTGACATTTCCTATCCAGTGTCTAAAATGAGTACAGTAACTTAAGAGATGCTCGGGATTCAAATCTCCTAAGGATCCGTTAAACTATTTACTATGTAGTAATATTTCGCTATTATAATAATGTCTATAGTAAAATAAACTTACTTTTTAATATCCTTAAGGAGTGACCCAATATTACCATTAACACGTAATAGTCCCAGTAGTCCATCCAATATCATAGTTCCTCCTGATCAGGAAGCCACCAGAGGATAACACACGGGCTTCGGGAGAAAACCAAACTCGTACAAGGCTCGCTAGGGTAGGTGACACGGCATAGCTAGGCAATGCCAGGGTAGATATACCAATTACTATCCGAACAGGTGGTGACGCGTAGTGTGCAGCTACCGCCCACCTTGGGCCACACCCCCAAAATCAAAAATCAAAAGTGGCCACCAAATAAATCTCAAAGTCATAATATAATATCGAAGGAGTGTGTCCGATAAGAGGGGCTACCTCATTGGCCCGGAATCGCTCTTGATTTAGCCACCTTATGCCAACTCACGGGAGTCGGGTCCACGTATATACCTCAAAGGAACGCAGCCACCAACCTACTTCATTCTAAAATATCCACCACGTACACGGTTGTTAAAGTGGTTTTCGGAGTTGGCAGAGAGTATGACAACTTTCGATCCCGGTCTCTTTAACAACCAAATGTTATTATAACACCGCGGTCATTTTAAAATAATTATACCTCAAAGCCAGAATATAATATCCATTTCAAAACCATATAAATACAATATCATTTCCGTTTTAAAAACTAAATCATTATGATATCATTTTAAAGAAATCCCAAATCAATATAATATCATTTTTATTTCAAATTTATCCTTTTTCCAAAATCGTAGCACCTTCAACTTTATACACTTCGAAACCACACGTTTGAAATATAACCTTTCAAAACATAATACTTCGACTTTCATAGCTTCTAAACCATAACTTCCAAAACTTAAATGGTTTGGATATTCAAACAGTATATATATAAAATAAAATAGTTTGAATTTAAAATTTCTTCGTAAAGTAAAATAATTTCCTCGACTCCGCACTTTTATTCACCTTAAATTTAAATCTCGATTCATAACTTTCAACTCATTTTCAGTTTTAATAAATTATTTCAATTGCAATATATTTCAAACTTTAAGTATTAAACAATTTCAAAACTAAGGTTGGTAATTATGATTCAACAATTCAATGTTCTATTTTTAGTTTTGAAATAATTGCATAATAAATCCATTTTCATTTAAATAAAACTCAAATTACAAATAACCAAATATTTCCTTCAATTTATTTATAATTGAAATATTCGTTTAATTCATCTTAAACAAAAATCCAGTTATAAAAATCATACCTTTAAAATCTTAGTTTTATAAGATTTCAAAACAAATTCATATTTATCTTCTCACCTTATTCTCATTTAAGTCATTATAACTCCAGAAATATAATTTAATTAAATACTTAACCATACTATATCTTAATAAAATCAAACTTTACTATTAAACTTATTTTACACTTTAAACCAATTTATATCTAGCTTAAAAACAAGAATTTAACTATATATAAAATATCATTTATAAAATATCCAAATTAGTATCTCATAAAACCGTATATTTCTTTACAAAACCATAGAAAATCATTTAAAACTATTTTTATAAATAGATCACGGTGTATGTATATAATTTTCTACCCTGCAATCAAGTGATACGGATATTTATCATTTCAATCCGTAATTTACAATAAAATACGGTTATATATCATTTCAAACCGCAATCCCGAATGAAATAAAAATGCATAACAACTTGCAGTTTATAACAATATACAATACAAAATCTATTCATCAAATATCAATCATCAACCATTTATCACAATCATCATTCAATTAAATCAATAACATCAATATATAACAGAAAATAAATAACAGGCATTTACTGGCAGTTTATATTCAGTAATATATTAAATAACTATTTAATGGGCAGTTTATATGCAATAACAAATTAAATAACAACTTAATTCAATAATTTCAATTTAATTGAGATGATGAATAAAAATATGCCAAACTGTCATAAATAAATTTCTAATCATTTCAAAAATTAATTTAACACACATAAGAAATTTTAGAAGTTGTGAGTGGGTTAAAACACTCACCTTTTGAATTTAAATTGAATTTAAATCCAATTTAAACCCAAAATTTGAACAGTCTTCAAATCTGTCCAAACTTACGTCAAAATGTCCGAAATTCCAATACGAACCTGGCGGAGAAAACCGCGCGTGAAACGGACCTCGTATGTGAAAGTTATGCGTGTTAGATCATTTGAAAACAAAATTTAATTTAAAACAAAATAAATAAATTACACCCTATTATTAGCCATGTCATCATCTCTCAGCACCAGAAAAAAATCGTGCATGCAAGAAAAAAAATAGCACAAACCCCAGGCCGCCGCTGCACGAACGCGCGCGCCTCTTTGCTGCTCGCCGCCGTTCGAGACGCCACCGCATTCGGCCCATCGTCGTCGTGCCCACGCGCGTGACTCCCACTGAGCCGCTACCACTCCACGACCTTCCTCCGTTCGCCCAAAAGCACGCAGCCGCCGTTTTGGTTAAGATGTTAATCAAATTTTTCCACATAATCAAGCCGTCCATTCATCTAACGAACCCTGCCGATGCAACCTTCTCGTCACTCTCTTCCATACGGTATCAACGATTTGATGATCCGACGAAGTCCATCATGACGTAACGAACGGCCGTGCTTGGTTCTTCAATTTCTGGACAAACCGTCGTTCAATTTGGAAAACGAATCACAGAATTGAGATGCGCTCTTCGAGAGCTTTCCGACGATATAAAATATGATATAGTTTGTGGAGTTTGAAATTTTGATTTGATTTTGAATTGCAATTGAAATTTGGTTTTGGGAATTTGTCTGCCATTGAAATGATGAGGAGCAAATGGAATTGTACGTACAGAATAATGAACATAAGAAATAGGCTAGGGTTTATAACAGGGTACATATAGGAAGATCTGAAATGAGAATAGATGGACAAGGTTGATATACGCGTTGAACGATTAAAATGGCCCAAAAACCCCATTTTGACTCTGGAAAGAAATTGGGTCAACCCATATATGAAAATAGACGTTTTTAAATATTTTAAATGCAATGGAACAGGTTTTAAGACCAAATTCCATCGTATGAAGAAGTTATGCTAATATCAAATTATTTCAAATCGATTTCAATTTTATTGATTTCTAGGCATTTCGAGCCCTACGATCAAACGACAAGTCTGATTGCTACGAAACTTGAAATACTATAATAATTCACCATTACGGATCCAGTGAAATTAGTTTTGTCGAAATTCGAGTCAGTGGCCAAAATGGCTATTTTCACAGTAATTAAATAAATTAATAATTAATTAATTAAATCAAATTTTCAATTTCAATTCAATAATTGATAAATTTCATCATTTTTTATTTCTCAATCATTTACAATGATTAAAACAAATTAAAATGCCAATTTGGAGTTGATTAATTTATCAATTTCAGTATTAACTTCAATTTCATTAAATTCAAAAATTATAAATTTAATTTCCAAAAATTCTATTTAATCTACTTTTCATTCTATTATTCAGTTCATTATTGTCAACGGATGAAATTAATATTGGATTCAAAATTTATTACATTAATATTCTCACATTCCATCTTCATTTCAATTAACGTAAAATTTAATATTTAACTCTACTTATTTGCAATAAATCCAATTATTTAACTTTAAATTCCAATAAATAAATAAATCCTGACTCCCATTCTTTGAATTCGACTAATTATCATATTATCATCTTAGGTACCATTTACATTGGTATATATCCTAATACATTAACATTTCCCGTTTTATCTTTATTTCAACTGCATAACATTTAATTTCAATTGCTACAATAATTGCCCTTATTATAAATTGGATTTCAATGGATTGATTTGTTTCAACTCTAATCTTTTTATTAAGTTCATTACTACTCTATAAACTTAGTTGCCTTGTTTTTTTCCATTCATTACCTTAATATACCCAATTTAACAATTCTTAACATTGTATTACATTTCACATTAATGTAACATTCATTTACATTTATTAAAATTTATTTCCAATTCCATCAAAACAGGTAACTTAATTTGTTATCATTAACTCTCAATCACATTCTTACAAGTTTAATCATTTCCAAACCAATGTTATAATTTCTTACTAACATTGATTATATTCAATTACCATTCAATACATATTAATTCATTAATTAATTCAATACTTACTTTTACATTTACAAGTTTATGATTTACCATTAACACTGTATTGTTTCGTTAATTATTGAATACTTACATTTGTTTTTCTTATATTTCACTTACAAATCTAATCTACAATAACCGCAATAATTAAGTGAATTGATTGCGATTGATTCCCAATTAATTTTTAATATATTAAATAATGTGTAACTTATAATAATGTTAGTCACCATTTACCTTAAATCACATTTATAACACCCTTATGTTTATTATCATAAACAAATGTTACAACTTACCTCTATAATACAAATTTTATTATATTACCACTAATTATGTACTAGTTCAAAATTTTATACACACTTACATTTATTTACTTGCATTCAATTTATAACCAAGTTATAACATTTAAATTATTTTATTTAATTGGAATTTCATTCAAGTTCATTAATTATTAACTTTAATTAACCTTGTTACGTTTCCTCTTAGTTAATTTTCATTACATTATCATAACTTTTATTAATAATTCACTAATTTTTATTTTCTTCAATATAAAATTTCAAAAATCTCATTAAATTAACAATTTTTATTATCAAAAATTACGGGTCGTTACACCATGTGTGCTTGCCATCTCATTAACCTTTATTACTATCTTCTCTAAATGTAATTTTTTTGATAGTATCCTCAATCCTTGATATTTCTTTTATCCACGATCCTCATACAAGCATATCTCAAAAACTTGTAAGAGTGTACTTCAATACCCTCTTTATTACTTGCACACATATCAACATAATATTCATAGGTTCACCTAGTATCCTTCATGCTCTACAAGTATTCTTTGTTACTATTCCAAAAATAGTTATTGCTATCTTTTTCATAGCCTTATCCTTTATCCCGCCTTACCTAGGCACTAATTCCTATCTACTTCATATTTAAAATTTTGGCTTGGTTTTATCATTTAAAAAATTAAACTTCAATTTTTTTTAAATACTTTATCCTAAAAACCTTTGTTCTTAGATTTGCTATTGAGAAACTTTTATTAAATTGAAAAATACCTAGTATCTTCCCCTTTCTAAAACTTACAGTTTAAGATTTCCGAATTTAACTTATTTATCAAACTTAAAAGAAAACATTAATAATTCTAAGTTTTGAAATTAAATCAACTTTCTTTTACAGACCTTTTTAACTTTTATTTCTTAATTTTTTTGGATTTTTAGTTCAAAGTTCAAACCATTTATTAAGTTTTTTTCAAAAACTTAATTATTTCCACCAAACAATTCCTTTCATAATATATTTTAAATTATAAAAACTGAAGTGGATAAGAATGAATCTCATTCTGTCACTTTCCTTATATCTCATACTCTTCCTTCTCCCAATCTTCGCAGAATCTCTAACATCATAAAGGGGGATTTCCAATATATGGTAGAAATAAATCGAAAACCCAAGTCCTCCAAAGTGCAGATCGTTGGTTTGTTATCCTGCAAATGAAACAAAGAATGCATATCAGAGCTCTTACGAAATAAGTTACAGTGGAATAATTAAAATATAACAGATTACATAAATACTGACCAAGATTTGGCACTTCAAAATCAAGTGCCCTTGTCAGTATCGAACATGCCAAGCACCAGTACATGTTTGTAACGACCTGGATTTTTCGACATTTGATTTGGAATATTTAAACGATTTTAAATATTGGATTTGAAATTATAACTGGGTTAGAAAGTTTTTAAAACTGGAATTTCAAGCGAATTTAAAATTTTGAAAATCGTCAATATAATCGACGCATTAAATAACAATCCGGGGCACAATCTCGGAATTCGACGAAACTAGTTCCATCGGATCCGTAATAGTGTATTATTATTGGATTTCAAATTTTATAACTTTTGGATTTACCATGTGGTCACACAATCTGAACACGCCTAAAGATAATTTAATTGAATTTAATTTAAATAGTCAATTTAAAAAGCTATCTTCCACATACGATCGATTAGGGTTCGAAACTTGTTCCATTGAGTTCGAAATAGCTGTATAACCGTAGAAAAGGCAGGCGGCATGCCTCGATAGGAGTTCCGAATATAAAGTTATTTTAAACAAGATAATTTGTTTATAATATAATATTTAAAACTTCAAAGTCAAACTCAACTATCACCTGTAGCTGGTATACCTTGCTCGAAAAGCCACTTCTTCTTTTTTATATCGCGGTCATCTTATGCTTATTCCTTCAGATGAAAAACAAAATCGAATTCACGAATCAATTAAAAAAATTGGTCAAATCAATCCGCGGTGGCGGAGGGGGAGGGATTTCATTCGAATTTGTTTTAGAGTGTGGGAGGTTTCGTGCTGGAGGAGAAGGTGGAGTGCATCACACTAGGGCACGATGGCCTGGAGGTGGGGGATCTCGCGTGTAGACATGGGGCAGGTTTCACAATTTTGCATGCGTGACTGCGCACACGTGAACTGGGAGGAGGAGATCGATTTCTCGATCAAGCCTAGTTTGTCGAAGTCGATGGTATTGAAGGGCCTCAGTTGTCTAATCGCGAATGAGAGGAGGAAGAAGGAAGAGGCAGCAATAGCAACTCGTTCAAGTGTTTGTTTTGGGGAAGATAGTTAACACAGTGTAGCAACCCGCCTTTTTGGATAGTTTAAATCGACGATAAACCTCACACGTCAGACTCAAACCATTCAAACGGGCAGATTGTTATAGGGTAAATAAGAAAAAAAAAGAAACAAAACAAATACAGAATCTCGCAGCGGAACGACGGAATATAGTAATCAAATAACAGTTCATGAAGATGTTTACAAAACATTTGATTATACTAATAGACTACAAAATCAGAGTTACAAATGTCAGATAATAATAAATATTGCGGCGGAACAGTATAATGCAGTGGAACAATATCGTAAATAATAATAATAAAATCTTCGTCTTCGTCCTTCAGAGATAAGGTCTTCAAATCCTGAAATTCTCAGGCTGACCTGAGCGAATTGAAAAGACAAAACACTTGAGTCAGAACTAAAAGATCTTATGTACGTTAAATCATCAATAAATATGAGTGGAACGGCATCAGAGATGTTTACGGGGTTTGACATCTCCTATCCAGTGTCTGACGTGAGTGTAGTAACTTAAGAGATGTTCGGGATTCACATCTCCTAAGGATCCGTTAAACTATCACTATGTAGTACAATACGCTATTATAATATGTTTACAGTAAAGTAAAAGTATTAAAATAGTGTTAAGGCATCATATCCCCATTAACAATTTTATAATGCCATAATCTATACAGTACCATAATACTCCGTAAACTAGGGCTATTAGAGGATACTCCATAGGTACGACATAAAAAAACTCGTAGTGGTCACGATATGGTAGGTGACACGGCACAACTATGAAATATCAGGGTAGATATTTCAAAATCCTTTCATAATTGATATCAAAATATCATATTCAATTCAAACCATATCACTTTCGAAATCATTACTTACTTTTAAAATCATATTCACCTTTGAAATCATAGTTTCGAAATTATATTTCCTTCCAAAAGTAACATTTCCAAAATAGGTTAAACTCTCATTTTAAAATTTTCATACTGAACCAAATATGTTATTCAAATCCCAACTTAGGTTATAATGCCGTTTAACCACATTTGCTTTTAAACCAATGAATTTTTCCCTCTAAAAATTTGAAAATTTAGAAAATAGCTTAAATAATTATAAATAGTTAAAATAGTTATAAATAGTTAAAATACTCAAAATAGTTTAGTTATAGATTAGAGATACTGTTAAATTTATTTAAGATGGTTAAATAAATTTTAAAATAGACTAAATATAATTAAAAATAGGTTAAATATAATTAAAATAGATTAAATAGCTTTAAAATAGATTAATTAGATCTAAAATGAGTTAAAATGGTTTAAATAGTTTTAAAAATAAATTAAATTGGTTGAAAATATATTAAAATAGTTTATATAGTTAATATTGGCTAAATAGTTTAATAAATTTCAAAATCTTAATAATTAGAAACTTTAAAATAATTTATTTTTAAAATAGTTTATATTAAAATATGAATTTGAAATTAATATCGAATCAAACTATTCGTTTCTTTTCAACATATTTGGACCATTTTCAATTTCCAAATCAACAAACCAATTTCAAACCTTTCAATTTTAAATTTCAAAAAACTATTGAATTTCATCTCGTTTTCAATCCATGTTCAAATATCAATTCAAATTACTCCAATTTCAAAATATTTCAAGTTATATTTCAAACAAATTCAATGGCTCTTCATTTATACTTAACAATTTAACTTTAAACTTTCAATTAAATTTCTTAAAGTAATGCCTTCTAAGGCAATGTCCATTTCTACCCAAAACTTGATTTTCCAATAATACTTCAATTTATATAAATCAAATTTTATTTCTAAATATCATTTAATTAAATTCAAAAATTGATGATTTAAAGTCATTTGATTTAACAAATCCGGTGTCCGTATATAATTCTCTTACCATATGATCAAGTGATACGGATATTTATCATTTCAACCCATAATTTAAAATATTACGGTTATATATCATTTCAAACTGCAATACCGAATTAAGTCCAAATCCATAAAATCGCTCAAGTTTATCATTTCAACCCATAACGATTTTTCCTCAATCCATAGATTATTAGGGTATGTACCATTTCAACCCATAGTAAACTTGCAGTTTATGACGATATAAAATACAAGATCCATTCATCCAATATCAACAGTCTAACATCCATCACAATCATCATCCAAATCAATCAACAAGTATCAATATAGAACTGGTAATCAATAGCAGGCATTTAACTGGCAATTTATATTCAATAATAAATTAAATAACGATTTAATTCAAATAAATTCAAATTAACTGAGATGACGATTAAAATATACCAAACAACCATAAATAAATTTCTAATCACATCATAAATTTAATTTAACAAACATAAGAAATTTTAGAAGTTGTGAGTGGGTTAAAACACTCAATTTTGAATCTTAAATCAAATTTAAATCTATTTAGGGCCAAATTCAAACAGTCTAAGAATTCGTCCAAACCAGCGTCAAAATGTCTGGAATTTCGATATGATTCCAGCAAAACAAAACCGCGCGTGAATCCGAATTCGTATGCAAAAGTTATACGCACTTGATCATTATATAATTTGGATTAAAATATAAATAATATAACTTTGAAAACAAATCAATACCTTCCACGTGACAACTCACGTTCGTTCACCCGTACAATGCTCTCTCAGCCCTACATGTTCGAACGGAGATTGACCACAGCCGCCAAAAAATAACTCCCAAACGCTGTCGCTCCGACCTCTGCGACCCCGATCAAGGACTGCCGTTGACCAAGCCTCCCTCGACTTCCCCCTGGGTGAAGCCACACCGCCTCCAGGTTGTCGGAAAACCTTTCTCGCCGCCACACCAATATGCTTGAATTTCGACGATTCCTTTGACCAACTCGACAAACAATCCACACCATGATCACCTGCTCTCAACCACCTTTCCAATGCCACTCCCTGATCGTCGATCAGACGGTGATCCACCGTTGGATCGTCAAAACTCTAAAACGAACGGTCGAGGTCTGTCCTCAATTACTGGACAAACGGTGATTCGAATTGGAAAAACGAATCATTGCAGTGGATTGCGCTCATCGAGAGCTTCAAATCGATATATAATATGATATGCTTGGGAGAAATTTGATTTTGGATTTGGTTTTGATTTGCAATTTGATTTTGGATCTGCAGCCATTCGAAAGAAGAGGAAGCTGAAGGTTGAATAGACAAATACGTACAATAATAGGGAATAGAAAGGTTGTTAGAGTTTAGGATAATCTAATTATATAGACGGGTCCCAATAAGAAAGAATGATCAAATTGATTTGGTTTTGTAATTTGAAAGTAATAATTTGAATAATTTTCAAAAGTAGTTAATGTCAAATTTATATATAAGACTTATATATATAATCTATAAATATTTGTTTTTATTTATTTAGGCGTAATTTTATTTTTAATCAACTTCTTTAAAAGTATAATAAACTAAGTTTAAAAATAGTATTGGTTATGAAGATTAGAACGTTTTATTTTCAAATATAATTTGTAAATATATAAAAGTATAAATAAGAAAACATGTTTCATAAATTAAAATAAAGCAGGATTTAAAAACCATAATTATGAATTAATTTGAAATAAGGACTTTAACATAAATTTGATACTTTTGACATTTGTAAAAATATAATAACTTGTATAAACATTTATAAGTTTTATACAACCTATAGTAAACAAATGTAAACAAAGTAATATGCAAAGATAACAAGTGGAAAAAATCATTTCTTATTTTGAAATTGAATCTTTTACAAATAAAAATTTGTTAAACCAGGCTATGCATGTTTTTCTTAGAACTTCTCATCTTCCAAACTAAAAAACAAAAACCAGACCAAACAAAGAGAAGAATGAAACAAAGATTTCAGATTCAACATCGAAAACAAGTTACCAAATCAAAACACTTCTAGTTTCCAGATTTAAGAACCAAATCAAAGCCTGGAAAATAAGACCTGAAGCAAAGTAGGTTTCAAAAATTCAAAATCACTCTTCAACCTGAAATCAAAACGTGATCCCAGAGTATAGGTCAGGTTCAATCCATAATCAAATGGAAATCAAAGAAATCAAACTGATAGCATTTCAAATTAAGTGAGCAAATCAAAGTTCAGGAAAAATTTCAAGTTTCCAGGTTAAAAAAACAAGATCCGGAATTTCAAAATACAGGCTCTCTTCTCTGTCTTCTTCCAGGTGAGCAAACCTTATTTTTAAAACCAGTTTCTTTTGTTTTTCATGCCTGTGATGATAATGATTTGGAAATATTGTATGAATATGTGTATATCTGCAAGTAGATATGTATTTATATGTGTGAATTTAGGTGTGCATGCTCTGTTATGCACCTAAACCTCTCTGTTGTTCTACAGGCAGGCATTCTTCATAGAAGAAAAAAAATTATATCTCGAAATCTAAAAAGATTTAAGTAATAATCTTTAAAAGAAAAGTGTTCATGCCCACCTGGTTCAAATTTTAAAAATAATTTCAAATGTTTATGTTAAGTATTTATTTGAAAATAATAAATGATAGTATAAATATCAAAATGAATCAAAAATTCGATGTTTAAAATTGTGTGTTTTGATTATATGATTTGATTTGTGTTGCAAAAATACGAATTTACAAGTGGAAATCATAATTTTTAACATTGCGAATGTTGAAATATCTCAAGATGATCGATTTTCGTTTATTCATAAAGTTTCGACGAACCACAATGAAGGGTGGATCATGGTGGATGTCAGAGATATTTCGAGGAGGTGAGCTCAGGGAGAAAATACTCATTTGAATCATAGACGGCTATGGTGACCGGACGACGTGATAGTAGGGTTTCAAGGGCTTGTTTTTTCATGGTTGAAATTGAGTCGATTGTATCGTCTCTGGAGGATCGGGTTCGATCGTACCTAGGGGAATCGTGGTATTGTGTCGTGACGAAGCTTGGGATAAGGCGACGGGAGTTCAGTCGGTCGGAGGAGGCGATGCGACGTAACTTTGTTGACCAGGTTGATCCCAGTAAGATATCGACTTGTTCGATTTTGAGTGGGATGTGTTTGCAAGTTTCTGGGTTGTCTGGATCGTCATCGGAGTAGTCGACAACGTGTAGGTGATCGCGAAGTTGGACGGAGGGGCGGCAAACTTGTGTGCGTGTGCACGAGTTATTGTCTGTGTCAGATGGATTTCCGTGCTAGTTGGAGCTCGGGGAGAACTCGAAGAATTTGGTGAATTAACTCGGGGAAAAGAAGATGTGGGTTTCACGAAGTTTGGCTCAGGAAAATCAAGTACTGACTCGAGTTGTTTAATATGTTAACAAGTTTTAAAAGGTGAAGGAAAATTTATTGTTACGGGTTTCTCATAAAAACAGTTTTAATCTTTAAAACAAATCAAGTTTATTCTAAATAATTTTTTTTGGTTAAATCAAATTTTTTTGTAAATGTTAATCCAAGTTTTGAATTTGATAAAAAGATTTTTAATTATTAATTTAACTTAAAGGTTTTAAGATAATAAGTTGATGATGAATTTTTTTCAAAGATTTTAAGATTTGAATGATAATTAATTGATAATTTATTAGTTAATAAAGGTAATTTAGAAGGATAAATTACCCAATGTAATTCAAGGGATTAAATATTTATTACTTAAAGATTTATTTAATGTGATTAACTAAAGAAAAATTAATCAAGGTGATTAATTTATTTATGTGATAAATCAAAGATTACTTAAGGTAATTAATTTAAAGATAATTACTTAATTTAAAAGTAATTATTTAATGATTAAAGTTGATTAAGTGATTAGGAATAATCATTCATTTTAATTAGTGAAAGGTAGATTAAAGTTAATTAATCAAGTAATTAAGGATAATTAATTAATTAAAGATTTATTAATAAAAGTGATTAGGGATAATCGCATATTGTAATTAATTAATGATAATTAATTAAATGACAATTAATTAAGAGTTGATTAATTAATTAATTAAGGGTAATTAATTAAAGGATAATTAAATAATTAAAGATTAATTATTTAATGATTTAAGATTGATTGATTTATTAAGGTTGATTAATTAATAATTAAAGGTTGATTAATTTATTATTAAAGGTTAATTAATAAATAAAGAATAATTAATTAAAATGATTTGTAATTAATTAATGTTAGTTAACCAGGATGTGTGATAAATGTAGTTTAAATTAATCAGATGATTAATTAACCTTACTTATGGATGTTTGAATTGCATGGAATGCTTTGAATTGTTTGATATCACTGGTGTGTGACGCTTTGTGATGTGAATTATTTTGATTTGAGCTGTGATGAATGTAATTCATTTATCTATGATGATTATTTATCTGTGAATCTGTGAATGAAGATAAGCATTATAGGATTATACCGCTTATCGATATTGTTGTGGTTGGTTTATGATGATTAATGATGTTACACTATTATGTAAAACCCCTGGACTACACCATACACACACAAATATGGATTGCATGAGAAAATCGGTTTAGTCATAGATATTTTGAAATCTAAATACTATTTTGTTTAAAAGTTGAAGTTTGAATCCAAATAGTTTTGGAAATGGAATTGAATTGAATATGAAAAGCCTTTGAAAGGGAAGTTTTGAAATTGAAACTTAGTTTTGAATAAACTCTATC
Source organism: Allium cepa (assembly GCA_030765085.1). NCBI lineage: Eukaryota > Viridiplantae > Streptophyta > Magnoliopsida > Asparagales > Amaryllidaceae > Allium > Allium cepa. The sequence continues at coordinate 557,152,010 of CM060941.1, read as the reverse complement.
TTGTTAAATATTATTTGAAATTATTTTGGAAAATCTGGGCTTGAAGGGTTTATACAATATTTGTATTCAAAACCATTTCAAATAAATTGTTTTGGGAATTTTAATTTAATTTAAATTAGAAATTGCCAATGATATGGCAGTTCGTTGATTTTCTGGTTTATACTTTCAAAGGCTATAACTTGTGTATATTTGATCAGATTTTTCCGAAACAAAATGTATTTGTTTTTGAAATGATAATAGCTTTCAAATAAAGAAAGGATTTCTAGTTTTTGTTGAAAGAGGTTTCAAACTTGAAATGGAATTGTTTTGAAATTTATAAATGAATCTTTGATAAAGACTAGTGAACTTTGTTTCCCAAAATAAGAGGATCTTAAAGGTGTATCTTTTGTATAAAAGATTTGAATTGTAAATAGTTTTGAAAGCTATGAATTAATCTTTGTGAAAGATTGGTCAATTTTGTGAAGTGAATCTTTGTGTTTAAAGATTTGGATATGGTAAGTTGTTTAAACCATTTGAAGAAAGGTTTTGGGTAATAAGTTATGACTTAACTAAGATCCCCAATATCCATATTTTTAAAATGAAGCTTATTCGGTTTAACCGAGAGAGGACTTTGTGTCATATAACCCATTTCGAATAATGATATGACGTTATGGATTGCATTTGAAGACCGGCGGTGAAGACCGGGTATTTTCGAAAGTGAAAGGATTACCCGTCGAATGTCTCTGCACCGATTGGTCCCCGGTATAGAGATTTGATCACCCTTTGTGATGGGGAGTCCAGACGTGACTAGGGATTATCCGGATTGCAAGGGCTTCTTTGTGAAGTGCCTTCGGTTCTGTTCAAACCCGAAATAGACTTGTATGGATGTACGCCGGATGTTACACTTTGAGATTAAAGCTGGTTTCTATCAAATACATTTCTGTTTGGTGGTGGAGAACTTATTCTCTTAGCTTAACACCCTTCTCTGAGACGTACAAGCTCAGAGGTTATGTAGTTGATGGTTACTAGTGACACATTCCTAATTTGATAATGTGGCATATGAAGTGCTGCTGATCATGTGTTGATCAAAGCATGGATTTTGTGTAAAGCGTAGCTTTATGGACGTGACCTCGTCGGACCTCGTCGGACCTCACAACCCGAAAATGGTCGAAACAGGAAAGATGCGGCAAGGTTATTTGGAGGTATCGCCCCTTGAGGATATGTCCATTTCCTTCTGGATAAAAGGTGGTTTCATCGTATGGAGCCCAGATATTTAACCTATGTGGTTACTGCAAATTTATTGCTTTGTGGTTGTTGGTGTTGAAAGCCCTCAGATAAAGGTCGATAACGACCGGGGAGTGGCATACTCGTGTCAGTAGTTACCTAGTTACAGAGGTAAACCGGCCTTGTGTTGGCAGAGAGCTGGTTAAGTTCTCGGGGCATCCCTCTAGAGGCGTACCCATGTGGCCCAGGTAGTTTCTTAGCCTGACCATTTGTTGGAAATCCAATCATCAATACGAGCCTTGTACGGTTTTAGCTGTATAACCTGCCATTTACTTATGGTGGCGACCCATTGTTTAGATAGTAGCTATAGTAGGCATACAATAATGGTTGTATGCTGGCTAATATTAATATTATACTTTCGAAAGGTTTTCTGCACTATGCACTAATAATAATATCAAATGGTTTCCGCGTATCAAGCATGTTTGACTATCATAAGGAGAAATCTCCTCCAATTCCGCGTTTGCATTGTGTGTGCATCGGGAGGCCTTATGGTAGTTTCATTTTCCAAAAAGCATTGTGGGTTTCTTTTAAAATTCTTTGTTTTGCTTTAGCTAAAGATAAACTGTTTTCGTTTGCTCATACCAGTCTCATGACTGACCTGGAGTTTATTGTTCCCTTTCTAAACTTTGGGTGCCCATAATTTTCCACACGGGCAGTTTGGAGTTAGATTTTTCAAATAGTGAGATAGTAGATGTTGATTCGATATCTTTGGAGCCTTTGGATTTGCCAATTGCATTTGGTTCATCAATTGCCTAGTTTGTTTCACTACAATGTGATGTTGGTTCGATCTTCTGAATTGGAGTCTTTTGAGATTTGGCAATGAAGTTTTTCATGTTGGATTCTCTTTTGGAAGACCTTTTGGTGATATTGTTCCACTACCGTGTCTTGTATCTCTGATAGATATCATTTGTATCAATGTGTTGTATCAAATGTTGTATATCAATTAATCATTTCCTTTTCTTCCGATGTGTTGTTGTACTTGATGTGTTATAAGCTTCGGCGAACCAGATTCGACGTTTGAATCTGCGACATTCGAATACGGGTGAAGTATTTGGTGCCGATTTTTGAAAGGTTGAGCCAGGGTCATCACATTTGGTATCAGAGCAAAGGGTTGAACTTTAGCTCAGAAGTATAACATATTAGGTGACTCATTAGAGATAGGGTTACAAATTCCCTAAAATGAGTATATCTCTAAGATATCCATCTGAATGCCTCAGTAAATTCTCTTGCTATCCACTGGTAGTGAGTATGAGTGCAAGAAGAGGAGAGGTATGGGACAGGGGAGTACCACTACAAATGGTCAATATCCTGTAACAACAAGGAAAAAACTTTCACTATCAATCTCTTTGATCATCGTTCACTTTCAATTCTTTGATGGCTTCGTGGCAGCTCGAAGAAGAAGCTCTAGTATGATGGTGGCCCTGTGAATCGTGTAGATAACTTCCTATCATGTATTCAAATCATCAGTTTCAAATCGTTCATAACTTTAATGAATTTAAAATTTTATTTAAAATGAATTGATGAATAAAATATGAAGTTAAATTGCATTGTATCAATAAAACGAATTCGGTCAAAACCGAAGTTTGAAATTTTTGTTGTGATTTCTTGTGAGGATCAAAGTTCTAAGAGGGACAAGTTGATGTACACTTTGGGATATTCCCACCTGAATTGAGTATCCATTGTTTGCTTTGTTGGGTCCAGATATATTCTACGAATGGTTAAGTTATCCTTTGGACTAACCAACGCCCCTGCATATTTCGTAGATCGAGTGACCCAAGTACTTCGTGAGATATTGATTGAGTTCATTCTCATATTTATTGATATTCTGATTTGGTGAGCCAAATGCAGAATGGATATTCAGTATGATCTAATAATACATTTCTTATCTGTCTTTGTTTGTCTCCCTGTCTAGTAAATTTCGGGGACGAAATTTTCTTAAGGGGAGAATTTGTAACATCCCTATTTTTAAATCAAATTTAAATTGGTAATTGATTTAAGTTTTGAAATTAAATTGTGAATTAATTTGGTATTTTTCAAATTAAATAGAGGGTACTCACATACATACATGCATGCATACATACATACATATACATACACATACACACATACACATATATATGTATGTATGTATGTATGCATGCATGCATGTATGTATTATCTATATGTCTATCATAACGTTCCCCTTGTTATGTTTTTGGAGTTAGTGGGAATCATATGTCCAAAATCTACCCAGAGGCCTGATTGTAGGGTCGCAACCTAGATCTGTGACACCTTTATTATATTAGGTGTGTATCACGAGAGTTTAGTGAAGGGTGGTTATACCTTAGGGTAGGTAACCCGAACCCCTTTTTATCACATAGGTTAGTCGTATGTTACCATGAGGTATGATCCGGGTGTTGAATATGCGCTTTGCGCTTATATGATTTTTGTTTGATGATAATAAACATATATACATTCGTTTAAATGTATTTGTTAATGTACTATTTTATTTTTTATAGAATAAATAAATATTTGCTGAATAAAATTAAATAACACAGAATTTGAATTCAAACAGAAATTTTATTCAAACAAATATTTATTACAATTTTGAATAGTACAATTTCAATCTCTCACTATAACTATACAACTTTGATTACAATCACATCACATTTCACATTTACAGTTAACCTCACTACATATCACTCACACTCGTATTTTTATCTTCAACTGCATTCCAGTTTGAATCCAGCATCTGAGTAATCTGCAAAAATATTTTCAAACGCAGTAAAATTGAAAGAGAAATATTTTTGAAATTTGAAAGAAACGATGATTTTGAAAACATTGTTTGCCTCAGTTATTTGGGTTGTTCGTCATCATTTTTGACTGTGCAATATCTGTGCATATCAGTATTTTTATCAGTGACAGGTAACTATAAGTGGCTGCAATACACATGTGTATATTCGTATACGTGTGCACTGCCTCGCCAACTCGTGTGCAAAAATCAAACAAAAGCACAGAAATCAAAAACAAGGTCAAACCCAAGATAGGTTCAACTCAAGGCATGAAGACAACACAGTTCATATACAAAGCTCAAGTCACAATGTCGAGCATGCATGAAACAGTACAATGAAACAGTGATACAAATGCAACAGTGAAGCTACTGAAGGCAACATGAAGCAATGCACATGTCACCAGTACATTGAAGACTGCAGATCAATATATATGCACAGATGCCACTTAAGTTAAAAACTGTGCATGTGAAGAGAAAATGAACCAACAGCGAGTACAAATGACCAGAACACAATGCAATAAACTGAATGCAAAGGGTACAAAAACAAGTAGCAGTCTTTGAACATGAATGCAGTGTACATGAATGCATCAACAAACAAAACATGCAAGACAGTGGTCATGAATGCAGTAACAACACCAACCAGAGGCAACATCACAAAATTCAAACTACAACAGGCCAGAGTGATACAAGGTCAGGGAAGCAACCAGGATGGAGCAGAGACAATGCAACAGATCAAATGGACAAGGCACAAATCAAGTCCAGCTACAAGTGCAGACCACAAAGACTCAATATTCAATGGAGCAACACTTCAATGAGCTACATACATTGATACATGCACTAGTGAACAAGTATGCAGCAGGCCAGTGCAGTGCAACTACATAACAACAAGTCAAGGCCGCCATCACGAACAAAGAAAATAAAAGAGAACCAGGTTAATGCAAACAAATGAATGCAACAGAGACCAATGGTCAATATGCACAAATATGCATATGAAACTAACATGGCCGAGCATTGTACAAGACTGCAACAAGAAGTATGCAGTTCAAAACGTCTACGACAGCAAGTAAGTGAGTGCAACAGGCAAGCACAATGCATATATAGCAGTAATATACACAAGCATCAACATGTATGAAATCAGAATGAAGCAGATATTGATATTGACAATATAGATGCAAATGAATATCAAGCAGTGATATAAAAATCACAATGAATTAAAACAGTGCCAGAAAATCAATGCCGTGTAAAGTCAAAGGCAACAGTGGATAAACAAAATTCATCAGTGCAGATTCGAAGCAGTTGGTGGCCAAGCAAATCGACCATGCTACAGGTGTGTCAAGCCAGAAGCAACACAGAGAACATAGTCAATCAACACAAATTCAAAGGCCGAAGCCAATTGCGAACCAGTCAAAATCAAAACCGTGATAAGCAAGGCAATTCAAAGCCGTGTGAATCAAGCTACTAGAAATACGAAATTGACAAAGTCAGATCAATCCTCAGCATCAAAGTGTAATCGAACGGCAAAGCAAGAATTTTTGAAGCAATCAGTCGAACTCAAAAATAGGAAATCAAATCCTATTAAAACCCTAATCATCATCGGCATTTATTTCATCGAGTTCAAGCATCAACCAGCAAAGCATAAGGAGAAAAATACATACCGAAAAAGCAGAACGAACTCGATCCAAAATTGAAGAGCCGTAAGCAAATCGAAGAAATAAAGGATCGTCAAAGCAATCACGACAACAACCATCTGAACGATCAACGAAGTCGGCGCCTTTAATTTTGCACAAACCCTAATTTGGAAATCAGGGATGAAGCCCTAAATTCAGAACTGAGAGGAACACAAGAGAAGAACGGTCGCCATTTTTCACAAGGAGATAAAGGAACGGGCTAACAGATAGTGAAGGGGGGCGGCCTTGCTTATTATTAAAAAGGGATTTAGTGTTTTAATTTTATAAGGGCTTTATTATATTAATTAGGGTTTAGGGTTATATTTCTATTGTTTTTTTATCGTTTTTATTTTTTTCGAAACAAAACTTTGTAAATCACCACCTAGGGTTTAGGTAGTGTCAGATTGTCTAGTTAGAATTAGTTCAGTGAGCAGGGTGTGCGAGTTTGCAAAGTTCTATTGTAGGCGGGAGCAAAGTTTGCGAGTAAACGAAGCTCTATAGGCGGGAGGCAAAGTTTGCGAGTAAACTAAACTCTATAGGCGGGAGCAGGGTGTGCGAGTCTAGTAGAGTGTTTGTGAGCGGGAGCAAATGTTTGCGAGCAGGGTGTGCGAGTCTAGTAGAGTGTTTGTGAGCGGGAGCAAATGTCTGCGAGTCTAGTAGATTGTTTGTAAGCGTGATACTGTTTAATTCTAATAGAAATCTGTGAATGCAGTAGTAGGCAGGGGTTGCCGAAGCTGGGTAAATTTTGTGTGTGATTTACTTTTCAGCATATTTATTTCTGCAATTTATTTCTGTGTTTAAATCAAGAAAATTTGCCATAACCCTATTCACCCTCCCTCTAGGGTTAATCTAGATCCTACAAGTGGTATCAGAGCCCGGTATATTTTTACTTTAACTCTAGAGATATGTTTAAACGCTTTTTAACTTTTGTATACAAAGTCTTTGCAGCAACTTGGGATGGTGAAGAAGGAGAGGAAGCTAATATGTGTTTGATGGCAAAATCAGATTCAGAAGCTAGCTCAGAGGAAACTAGTGAGATTTGTTGGCGGGCTAAGGAGCAACAAGAATGGTTTCTAGATTCGGGCTGTTCTAGACATATGACAGGTGACAAATCGAAGTTCCTTAGTCTAGAGAATTTTAAAGGCGAAAATGTGATCATGGGAGACAACAGTAAGTGTAAGATCATTGGTAAAGGTGAAGTAGGTAACGGTAATTTTTCTTTAACTAATGTTTTATATGTTAAGAATTTGCATCACAATCTCATTTCTATTAGCCAACTATGTGACAAAGGTATGAATGTTGTCTTCGATAGTGATACTTGCAAAATCATTGATAAAGATTCTAATAACATTGTTTTTATGGGCAAAAGAAAAGGAAATGTTTACTCACTTTCATTTGATAATCTAAATCTGTCTAGATGTTTGGTAGTCACAGATGAAGATGCATTTTTATGGCATAGAAGACTTGGTCATGCTAGCATGAGCCTCTTAGAAAAACTTGAAACAAAAGAATTAGTCAGGGGGTTACCACATCAGAAATTTAAAAATAACAAAGTGTGTAAAGCATGTTCCTTGGGCAAGCTTAGTCGATCATCATTTCGTCCTAAAAACATTGTTAGCACATCAAGGGTTCTTGAATTAATTCACATGGATTTATTTGAACCAAATGAAATTGCAAGCTTAAATGGAAAACGTTATTGTTATGTATTGGTTGATGATTACTCTAGATTTACATGGGTTTATTTCTTAGCCAAAAAGTCTGAATCTTTTGAATATTTTTCAAAATTTGCAAAACTTGTTCAAAATGAAAAAGGAGTTTCAATTAAAAACTTGAGAAGTGATCATGGAAGCGAATTTGAAAATTTGGAATTCGAAAGTTTTTGTGAAGAAAATGGTTTAAAACATGAATTTTCTGCTCCACGAACACCTCAACAAAATGGGGTGGTTGAAAGAAAAAATCGTACATTGCAAGAATTGGCAAGATCCATGTTGAGTGAGTATAAACTACCTCTAACCTTTTGGGCAGAGGCAGTAAATACATCATGCTATGTAATGAATAGAGTAATGGTTAGACCAATACTTGGCAAAACATCTTATGAATTGTGGCATGAAAGAAAACCTAACATTTCTTATTTTCGTGTATTTGGATGTCCTTGTTTCATTCTTAACACAGGTGATCAACTTGGAAAATTTGAATCTAAGGCTGATGAGGGAATTTTCATGGGTTATTCAACAAGGAGTAAGGCTTACAGGATATACAACAAACGAACAAAGACAATTGTTGAGTCAATCAATGTGAAATTTGATGAATCTGATCTGGAAAGAACGACTGAAAAGATGGTTGACGATGGGGTAGATCCTGAAGGCACTGAAGAAGGGACATTTAGTGAGAAAACTGAAAGAAGGACTGTTGATGCTGATAAATTAAGGTTCAAACCTAATCATCCTCCTGAATTAATTATTGGTGATCCTACGGAAGGTATACGTACTCGTTCTTCATTTGATGAAAATTTGTGTGCGTTTTGTTGTCATAGTGGTTTTATTTCTGGGATTGAACCTGATTCTGTTGAAATGGCTCTTAATGATGAAAATTGGATTTTAGCAATGCAAGATGAACTTAATCAATTTGAGAGAAACAAAGTTTGGAAATTAGTTCCTAGGCCTAATAACTATCCAATTGTAGGGACTAAATGGGTGTTTAAAAATAAACTTGATGAATCAGGAAATGTAATTAGAAACAAGGCTAGGTTGGTTGCAAAAGGTTATAACCAAATAGAAGGCATAGACTTTGATGAAACATTTGCTCCAGTTGCTAGGTTAGAAGCCATTAGAATCTTGCTAAGTTTTGCATGTTACAAGGGTTTCAAACTTAAACAAATGGATGTAAAAAGTGCCTTTTTGAATGGTGATTTAAAAGAAGAAGTTTTTGTTGAACAACCACCCGGTTTTGAAAATCATGAATTTCCAAATCATGTGTATAAGCTAGAAAAAGCATTATATGGTCTTAAGCAAGCTCCAAGAGCTTGGTATGACTGTCTCTGTACATATCTTTTGGAAAATGGTTTTAAAAAGGGTAGCGCTGACACGACACTGTTTCTATTACATAAAGAAAGTGATTTTTTGATTGTTCAGATTTATGTGGATGATATTATTTATGGTGCTACTAATGAGCTCTTGTGTGAGAATTTTGAACAAGTCATGCAGGCTAAATTTGAGATGAGTTTGGTTGGTGAATTGAAATACTTTCTTGGATTTCAAATTAAGCAAAGCAGTGATGGTATTTTCATTTCACAATCCAAATATGTGTTGGAGCTATTGAAGAAATTTGGAATCGAAAATTCCAAACCATTGAGAACTCCTATGAGCCCATCAACAAAGTTGGACAAAGATGAGAAAGGAATTGCAATTGATCAAAAGAAATATCGAGGGATAATCGGTTCACTTCTCTATCTTACTGCTTCTAGACCTGATATTATGTTTTCTGTGTGCTTGTGTGCAAGTTTTCAAGCTAATCCCAAAGAATCTCATTTAAAAGCTACTAAACGAATTTTGAGATATCTTTCACACATACACAAATTTGGACTATGGTACCCTTCTTGTGAAAATTTTGATTTAGTAGGTTATTCCGATGCTGATTATGCTGGTTCATTAGTTGACAGAAAAAGCACTAGTGGGACATGTTTCATGCTAGGACATTCATTAGTCTCATGGTCAAGTCGGAAACAGAATTGTGTTGCATTATCCACCACTGAAGCAGAATATATTGCTTTGGGAAGTTGTTGTGCTCAAATTCTATGGATGATGCAAACTCTTTCTGATTTTGGCTTAGTCTATAAACAAGTTCCTTTAAAATGTGATAGTAGGAGTGCTATAGATTTGTCAAATAATCCTGTTCATCATTCTCGCACAAAACACATTGATGTGAGACACCACTTTCTTCGAGATCACATTGCTAAAGAAGACATTTGCATTGAATATATTTCAACAGAAACTCAACTTGCTGATATTTTCACAAAACCTCTCCCTGAAGACGGATTTTCCAAATTACGTTTAGATTTGGGAATTATAGAGGTTGACTAATCATTTTTTTTTTAAATTTGATTTTTGAATTTGATTCTAAATGACAAATTTTTGACTAATCTAACTCCCTAATGATTATCGAAAAGATGAATAGTGATTGAAAAAGTGATGAGTGTTGATATTTATCATATATTATAACTCGTGAAAGTATATTAGAAAATTTCTTTAGAATTTCATAACAAGAGTTATAAAAACTTTTTGTTGGGTAAAAATTCCATGACCATTACTATTTCTATCAACTTTTTATCGACCATCACTCATCAAGATCATATTTAGTATGTAAATTTGTGGTAGTTTACAAAGGAAATCATTTGTTCTTCAATATCTTTAAATCTGTGAAGGAAATTATTTGTGCTTCAACTTATTATATTTAGCAATAAAAATAAATATCCAAAGTATTCACTCTCATTTAAAAGTCCTCACGGTTATGCATGGGTGAATTACTTGGATTTTTGATTATGTGCTTCCATGCTCATTTAAAAGTCCTCACGGTTATGCATGTATGGAACGCATATCAAAATTAATTGATTTAAATAGACAAGTTGATTCTAATCCCATTTAAAAGTCCTCACGGTCATGCGTGGTTAGAAGATACTTGATTTCATCTTTTAAATTAAATTGGAATACTACTAATCTCATTTAAAAGTCCTAACGGTTATGCATGGTTAGTAGATATTCAAATTTCCTGAAATAAATATACCACAAATAGACATAATTGTATGATTTTTTGATGATTTTATCCCTATCACTTCTGAAAGTGGAATATGCGCTTGACAAGGGTAATTATGATTTTTGTTTGAGTTTTATTGAAATTTAATATTTATATTTAATTGAGTTAAATGTTTGATTCATTTCTATCACTTCATCCCTATTTTTATAACACTGTTATTCTTTTGCTGATAACAAAAGGAGGAGAGAAAAGTTAAGATTTTGTAAAATAGAATCAAGCAAAGGTTAAATAATTTTCAATTTGCATATAGGCTCATTTACATATTTTTATTTGTATTCATATATGTAGGGGGAGTATTGTGTAGAGAGGGAGCATTCAAATAGGGGGAGCAAATTGAACAATCAAATACATTTAATACTTTCAAAATCTTAAATATATGTTTGTTATCATCAAAAGGGGGAGATTGTTGAATATGCACTTTGCGCTTATATGATTTTTGTTTGATGATAATAAACATATATACATTCGTTTAAATGTATTTGTTAATGTACTATTTTATTTTTTATAGAATAAATAAATATTTGCTGAATAAAATTAAATAACACAGAATTTGAATTCAAACAGAAATTTTATTCAAACAAATATTTATTACAATTTTGAATAGTACAATTTCAATCTCTCACTATAACTATACAACTTTGATTACAATCACATCACATTTCACATTTACAGTTAACCTCACTACATATCACTCACACTCGTATTTTTATCTTCAACTGCATTCCAGTTTGAATCCAGCATCTGAGTAATCTGCAAAAATATTTTCAAACGCAGTAAAATTGAAAGAGAAATATTTTTGAAATTTGAAAGAAACGATGATTTTGAAAACATTGTTTGCCTCAGTTATTTGGGTTGTTCGTCATCATTTTTGACTGTGCAATATCTGTGCATATCAGTATTTTTATCAGTGACAGGTAACTATAAGTGGCTGCAATACACACGTGTATATTCGTATACGTGTGCACTGCCTCGCCAACTCGTGTGCAAAAATCAAACAAAAGCACAGAAATCAAAAACAAGGTCAAACCCAAGATAGGTTCAACTCAAGGCATGAAGACAACACAGTTCATATACAAAGCTCAAGTCACAATGTCGAGCATGCATGAAACAGTACAATGAAACAGTGATACAAATGCAACAGTGAAGCTACTGAAGGCAACATGAAGCAATGCACATGTCACCAGTACATTGAAGACTGCAGCATCAATATATATGCACAGATGCCACTTAAGTTAAAAACTGTGCATGTGAAGAGCAAATGAACCAACAGCGAGTACAAATGACCAGAACACAATGCAATAAACTGAATGCAAAGGGTACAAAAACAAGTAGCAGTCTTTGAACATGAATGCAGTGTACATGAATGCATCAACAAACAAAACATGCAAGACAGTGGTCATGAATGCAGTAACAACACCAACCAGAGGCAACATCACAAAATTCAAACTACAACAGGCCAGAGTGATACAAGGTCAGGGAAGCAACCAGGATGGAGCAGAGACAATGCAACAGATCAAATGGACAAGGCACAAATCAAGTCCAGCTACAAGTGCAGACCACAAAGACTCAATATTCAATGGAGCAACACTTCAATAAGCTACATACAGTGATACATGCACTAGTGAACAAGTATGGCAGCAGGCCAGTGCAGTGCAACTACATAACAACAAGTCAAGGCCGCCATCACGAACAAAGAAAATAAAAGAGAACCAGGTTAATGCAAACAAATGAATGCAACAGAGACCAATGGTCAATATGCACAAATATGCATATGAAACTAACATGGCCGAGCATTGTACAAGACTGCAACAAGAAGTATGCAGTTCAAAACGTCTACGACAGCAAGTAAGTGAGTGCAACAGGCAAGCACAATGCATATATAGCAGTAATATACACAAGCATCAACATGTATGAAATCAGAATGAAGCAGATATTGATATTGACAATATAGATGCAAATGAATATCAAGCAGTGATATAAAAATCACAATGAATTAAAACAGTGCCAGAAAATCAATGCCGTGTAAAGTCAAAGGCAACAGTGGATAAACAAAATTCATCAGTGCAGATTCGAAACAGTTGGTGGCCAAGCAAATCGACCATGCTATAGGTGTGTCAAGCCAGAAGCAACACAGAGAACATAGTCAATCAACACAAATTCAAAGGCCGAAGCCAATTGTGAACCAGTCAAAATCAAAACCGTGATAAGCAAGGCAATTCAAAGTCGTGTGAATCAAGCTACTAGAAATACGAAATTGACAAAGTCAGATCAATCCTCAGCATCAAAGTGTAATCGAACGGCAAAGCAAGAATTTTTGAAGCAATCAGTCGAACGCAAAAATAGGAAATCAAATCCTATTAAAACCCTAATCATCATCGGCATTTATTTCATCGAGTTCAAGCATCAACCAGCAAAGCATAAGGAGAAAAATACATACCGAAAAAGCAGAACGAACTCGATCCAAAATTGAAGAGCCGTAAGCAAATCGAAGAAATAAAGGATCGTCAAAGCAATCACGACAACAACCATCTGAACGATCAACGAAGTCGGCACCTTTAATTTTGCACAAACCCTAATTTGGAAATCAGGGACGAAGCCCTAAATTCAGAACTGAGAGGAACACAAGAGAATAACGGTCGCCATTTTTCACAAGGAGATAAAGGAACGGGCTAACAGATAGTGAAGGGGGTCGGCCTTGCTTATTATTAAAAAGGGATTTAGTGTTTTAATTTTATAAGGGCTTTATTATATTAATTAGGGTTTAGGGTTATATTTCTATTGTTTTTTTATCGTTTTTATTTTTTTCGAAACAAAACTTTGTAAATCACCACCTAGGGTTTAGGTAGTGTCAGATTGTCTAGTTAGAATTAGTTCAGTGAGCAGGGTGTGCGAGTTTGCAAAGTTCTATTGTAGGCGGGAGCAGAGTTTGCGAGTAAACGAAGCTCTATAGGCGGGAGGCAAAGTTTGCGAGTAAACTAAACTCTATAGGCGGGAGCAGGGTGTGCGAGTCTAGTAGAGTGTTTGTGAGCGGGAGCAAATGTTTGCGAGCAGGGTGTGCGAGTCTAGTGGAGTGTTTGTGAGCGGGAGCAAATGTCTGCGAGTCTAGTAGATTGTTTGTAAGCGTGATACTGTTTAATTCTAATAGAAATCTGTGAATGCAGCAGTAGGCAGGGGTTGCCGAAGCTGGGTAAATTTTGTGTGTGATTTACTTTTCAGCATATTTATTTCTGCAATTTATTTCTGTATTTAAATCGAGAAAATTTGCCACAACCCTATTCACCCCCCCTCTAGGGTTAATCTAGATCCTACACCGGGATCGTGACTAGGAGTCCTCACGTTGATGAGCACATTAGGTTGATATTGTAACGATTACTAGGGAGGTAACTGAAGACTGTAGGACCGGATCTGGGCAGGTTGCCTAGAGCTCCTAGAGCAGGCAGGTAGCTTTCACTCTCCCTTTTGGTTCTACATTGAGTGGTAGATTATTTCATATTATTGCTATCCTCGCTATGTATAAATATGGGTGGTGTAACCCATATATTATGATTAGGTGGTATAGCCTATAGTTATGATATGACTCTACTTGGGACCTTGTGTCTGCCGTACAGTCAATTCCTACCACTATTTATTTCTATATAAGGAGATGATATTATAACTGTGATATGATAGATGTCTAGAGTATAATGGATTCTTATATTTTTTATTATGCATGATTTACCCAATAGGCGCCTTATATATTTTACATTAATGTTATTATAATATTTGAGATTAAGAGATATATTTTGGTAATGCTATATCTAGCTTGATTAGTCTTTATGATTATTGGATTTTGATGATGATTTCTAGATATGATGATTTACCCATTCGACATTGTTTCATGATGTCTAATTTGATGAGCTTTTATATGGGTGATGACATTTTATGTATGGTTTGGTAAAGCTTTACGTCTTGCGATACACTGAGGATTATTTATGATTTTATCATTGTATATTATGCATTTAATTACTGTATACATACATATACACTATTATAGGAGATAGAAGATAATGCCTTATCCTATCCTACTTCATGAACTTCTACAATGGAGAAACATTACAAAACTTACCTGTAATTCATAGTAGAAGAAAGATCTCCCAAGAAGGTAGCTCCATGCTGACAGCTAGGATTACAGAAGAGGAACTGTGGAATGCTGATTCATGTAGACTCCAATCCAAGACCAGATGGTATGGGGGCAGCTGTTTTCAAAATGCACTAGATACACCTGAAAGAATATATGATGCAAGCCTATCAGGAAGCTATGGATACAATGGTGAGTTTTTGCAAGAAATAAATTATACTTTTATCTCCTTTATCCCTAAAGTTAAAAAGCCTGAAAGAGTTGAGGAATATAGGCATATTGCATGTTGTGATGTTTCTTACAAAATTCTAAACAAAATTATATGCATGAAGCTTAACAAATTATTACCAGATTCAATTTCTCAGACTCAAAGTGCTCTCATAAAAGGAAGTCTTATATCTGAGAACTCCTTATTGGCACATGAGCTTATTAGAGACTTTATTAAGCCAGAGGATGATAAAATGTGCCTAAAAGTTGACTTACGTAAGGCTTATGACAAAGTGAATAGTAAATTCATAATTCATAGGATTAAATCTATGGGAGTTCCAGGAAAATTTTTGAACCTTATTGGATACTACATATATACTCATACCTTTTCTGTTCTTATAAATAGTGTGCCAAAAGGCTATATAACTAGCAACAGAGGAAATAGATAAGGGGGTCCCCTATCCCCTTATCTCTTTGCAGTGGCTATATGGTGGTTATCTCTTCAAATGGAAATTGCATGTTATCAAAATAGTATCATTCTAGTACACAAAATTGAACCAAAGGTAACTCATTTGATATATGCAGATAACCTTTTAATAGTTATGAAAGCCTCCTTGCATGCAATTGATACTTTAATAAAAATATTCATCCTGCTTGAACATTATGGAGGTCTGAAATTCAATGGGGGAAAACAAAATGGTATTTTAACAAATACTGTAAAGATAGTGTGAGAACCCGAAATTTAAGCTATAATAATTTATTAGAGAATTAATAAAATGATAAAATAATTGTTAAATTATCAAAATTAGGCCACAGGAGTTGCACCATTGTGTTCACGGTAATTTTTTGGTCAGTTTTCATATAGAACGTCGGAATTCGAGTTAATATGAGTGAGATACAAAGCAAACAAGAATCAACGAAAAATAAAATAAAATAAATAAATAGGGAGGTCGACCTAGAGGTCGAGTATCCCAAGGCCTAGGTCGACCTGCCGATCGATCTGGCTTCAAGGGCATTCGACCTATAGGTCGACCCGCCTACGTATTGAAAGCGAAGAAACATTTCTTCGTTCTAGTTGTTCCAGTGAGCGTTGTACACATTGTTTTGCATTCTTTTGTTTAATCTGGTCCTTCCTTGTGTCCATCCGATGGCTCCTATTCAGCCTATGACGTGGTTGCATCCTATTCAATCCCCAAATCTAACGGTGCGAGATCCTTTTCTACACCTATAAATAAGACCCTAGGCCTAACATTTGTTCTCATTTAAGATTTTCTCCGCTTGGATTCACCTTTTCAATAAGGACCCTAAAAGGAATAATTCTTCAAGGGGAGAATCTTTTTAATAAAAATATTTTAATACCCTCAAGTGGATCTGGGAAGACCTAAAGGAAAGTGCTTAGGACCATAGGTGTATGATGTAATTATTTTAGATTTTTTTAAGTAATTTAAAATAAAAGGGTTTCCAATAGTTGTAGTTTACTACGATTTTTGGAATAACATTTTTAGTGGTTTATTTATAGTTTTTAGAATTATTTTCAGTCTATTTCTTTTAGCTATTCTTTTTAGTTGATTTTAGTTTATTTCTGTTAATTATAGCTTTTCCATTTATTTACAGTTTATTTACCGTATTTTGATTTATTTACTGTTATTTATGCGTTATTTACATCTTTTTCCTACGCTTTGGATTTTCTTCTATTTTCAGTTTTCTTTTATTCTCCTTCTTCTTCGCATATGGATTAGAATAGATTAAACGCGAATTTGAATTACATTATAAGAATAATGAAATAACGGAAGATAAGATGTAAATTTTAAGGACTGTAATAAAAATGGAATTGGACTGAAATTGTGATGTAAGTATTAGAAGTAGACTGAGTTAAAGAGATTGGTCTATTTATAACTTAGAATTGTAACTAAAAAGAGTAAAAGATGAAAGAAGCTTATTTTCACACTTAGACTTTGGGTTAAATAATAAACATGATTATAACATAGGTTATAATAATAAAACAGAACAAAATGAAGCTTACTTTAAGGCTTAGGATAAATTAATAAGCACAGATAGTATGAATAATAATAAAGGCTTGTTTAAAATAATTTAATTAAGTTAATAAGCAAAGATGAAAGTAGGATCTGTACCACAGCATTTACCTTATGCTATTTAAGGTAGATAAGTGGTCGATAAATAAAAAGTAGGATCCGTACCAGCAGAATTTCCTTATGTTGTTTAGGGTAGATAAGTGGTCAATACTTGGAAGAAAAGATCTATATCGGCAGCATTTTCCATATGCTGTTTATGATAGATAAGTGGTCAATACTTAAGAGAAAAGATCCGTACCGGCAGCATTTTCCTTATGCTGTTTAGGGTAGATAAGTGGTCAACACTTAAAAGAAAAGATCCATACCGGCACCATTTCCCTTATGCTGTTTAGGGTAGATAAGTAGTCAATACTTAAAAGGAAAGATCTGTACCGGCAGCATTTCCCTTGGGATACGCTTATGCTGTTTAGGGTGGACAAGAAGTCAATATTTAAAAGACTAAATCATGGGGATTAGGACAAGGGATGCAACTAGATTTTGTTTGATAGAGACTAGTATTAATAGCATTCCCTATTTTCTATGGACACGGTGTCTCACAATAGCTTAAAGTGAGATAAGGGCATGCTTATGATATCTAGGGTAAATAAAAGGTCAAAAGAGGGAGCAATGGATAGTGCGTACCGGCAGTGATTGAGCGTGCGGCATCGATTAGGGGAGATAAGTCGATATTGAGTTCCAAGCACTTAGTATGTATGCCTTTCGTAGACACCATTGCCTTCTGTGTAGGAAGCTATATAACGTCTAGTACATAGTATATACTTTGTGCTTCATTCGTAGACATCATTGCCATCTTTGTAGGGAGCTATATAGCGTCTAGTCCGCGGTAGGTCTATGGAGTAGCAGGCTGATCAAAGGGTAGAATTAGAATTTCAGCCTAATTATAGGATTAGGAATTCCTAATCAAAGCAGCTATCAAAGACAAGTGCAAACAATCCAAGTTAATCAATTATATTTATTAAGTTAATTCGTATTCCTTCTCTTTATTTCCTTTGTTTCCTTTTATATACTAGACTGTTGTAAAATCTATTACTTTTACTTTGCTTAAAGATTCTAGCAGTTACTATCATTCACCAGACTTTTTGTGATGACCCGCCCTTCTCACTACCAGAAAGACGTATCATCAATAAGAAAGAAAGGGATAGAAATAGAAAAGAATAGAAAAGAAAGAACAACAACATCAGAATCTCACAGCGGAATGGGACGAAATATAATATATCACATAACTATTAAATGTTTTTACATATATTAGAATTATACAATATCAATACACATGACAATCATACATACATCTATCACTATATACATCAGCGATACAGTATACATCAACTAACACAGCGGAACTAGATAGATATCTACATACGTCTGGAAACTCCTGGTCCAAGCTCCTCCAGAATCAAAATCCAAACCTATCACTTGGCTACTTGTAAAAATTTGAGTACCCAAGAGTTTATGAAAAACAAAATATAAACTCCGGGTCAGACATGGGTCTGGTATGAGTAAACGGTTTAAATTGTTTAATTTTGGAAACCTTTTAAAAGCAAAGGTATCACGTAAGACTTCCCACCAATAAATACGGGTAAGTTTTTACCTTACGCTAACCAAAACATTTAATAGGAAATCCAGTGTTATTATAATAGTGTCTAGGGTTTTCAAGTAAAATACAGAAATAGCTGAAATGCTTACATCTCACATTCCAACGTAGTTGGGCACAATCAAAACGTACGGCGCTTATTGGAAATTGGATCCCATACAATGGCAGGGCTACTGGGGTACCACCCGTCACAGTACGTGGTCTAGATCACTGTACCGAGGAGCCACACTAACTCCCCTGCAACACAAGGCCGGAACCATTCCTTACTGAACAGTCCCGAACAAGATAACCCCGCAGTTGGTGCGCATATCCAACCGCCCACACAGCCGAAATAAAGGGACATCTAGACAGGGGTATATCTCGTCCTGCTTGGGCATGACCCACCTAACCTTGCTGCACCTCCCCTGTTTTAACCATTCCCGGTTGATGAGGCTTGAGGCTGCGTTTACCTTTACAGGACATATTTCTTAGAATGCTCATCGTCCGCCTGACAATGTGCTGAAAGCATTCAATCCATACAAGTTCATTCCGGGTACGAACAAAACCGAAGGCATTATCTCGTCACACTCATTTTGGAATCACCCTCAGAGTCAACGACGATAACCCTTGCATTCTAAAAACACCCTCTCGATCTTCACTTGAGAATTCACGACCTATCGTTTAATTTTGGATCGATGTGGTTTTCGGAATATCAATTGGATACCCGATCCCGGTCTCATCGAAATCCAAACGCCATTTTAAAGGCCAAGTTGTCTAATTAACTTAAACAGTTTAATTCAATGATTGAATTCATATAACATTTACCACAGATAAATCATACACAATTGCCATGGATATATTACAGCATATCAGTGAGCATCACAGAATATCATCAATAAACATCACAAACAAATATTCTACACATACAACATCCATAAGCAATCATCTTAGGTTCTTATTGTGATTAATTTAATTACTTGAGAGTTAATCTCTTAACCCTGTTTAATCACTTATTTCTCTTCAATTATTTAATCACTAAATCATTTCTTAATTAATACTTATGTCTTAATTGCTTAATTACTTTATTCACATTATTTAATTAATTACTTTCTTAATCAAGTTATCTAACTTTAATGCTTTAGTAATTATTTCTTAATTATTAATTAACAATCTAAATGAAACGGATTACCTGTTTATTTACTGCTAATTATTTGCTTAACTCTTAATTGAATCACTTGATTAATTAACTATTAATCGTTCATCAATTAATTAAGCGGTTAATTACAATTTCACTTATTACTTATAATACACTCTCTTAATTACTTCTAAATCCAATCAATTAATATTAATCATTCACATAATTAACATTCAAGTCTCCTTAAAATTTGATATCATTTATACTACTAACTGAAACATTATTTGTTAATCTACTTAATTTATTACTTATTAAAATATTAACAAGATTTTAAAAACATGGTTAAGCTTTAACAAAATAATTAGTTAATTTAAAATAATTAATCACGAGTTAAAACTGATGTTAAGCCTTAACTAGGATAATTAATACTTGAATTAATTTTTTTTTAAACTTTGAACAGTGTTCATTTTACTGTGATACCTTGCTGAAACATTTATTCATTAACAAATTTTATAAAATCTTACACTCAAATACAAAAAACCCGAGATCTCCCCTATAACACTCAATCGCTGCTTCGAGTAGTTCTCCCCCTTCACCCGAGTCACCAACCCAGATACGCGAACTCCATCTTCTTCTCTTTTTTTTTTAGTTTTACAACAAGTTTCAATTAAACTTAATTAAAAGATAAACATCAGAAGATATTCGCACTCAAACTCAAAAGAAACCCGAAGCAAACATCCAATATTCTCGAGATTGACTCGAGACAGTGCCCCCTCCCCCAATCTTCAAACACTGATACACCATCGTGATGTACACGTGTACAGCGTCGCTCGTGGCTCCGACGAGCTTCTGCGGCTTCGAGCAAATCCCAACTAGCACGAATACGATAAAACCAAAGTCGCAGTACCACCAAAAATTCAAATACAAAATTATGCAGTTCGAACGAAAGAAACGAACGACCTCACTGCAAACAAACGCCTCGCCACCAAAACACGGTCCACCGGAGGTGATGCAAACTCGACCACACCTCGACAACGTCCCCAGCAATCCTCCAACCAATCCATGAATCACTCGATCACGTGTACGAGTCGAATCTCATATTTTACTGGCATGAACAAAACATGCAGTAAAACCCTATATCGATCTCGTATCAAAATTCTACGCAATGGAAAAATTAGTGAATAGTTTTCCTAAGATCACTAACCTTTGTACTTGCTTCAATTTAAATTTCAGCATCTAATATTGAGTAAATTTCGAGAATTTGATAAAATTTCAATTTTCATTCAATACCGAGTTTCTCTCGAAATACTGAGCTAAAAATCCCCATTCAAATTTTAAAAATCATTACTTTTAGTCATAATGCAAGATATAAATTTGAATTAGCTTTTCATATGATCGAATTTACCAATGTTTCCTTGATTGACTGTAAACAAAAAAGTATAAGTTACTAATATGTTGAAACAGGTTTTAAAAATTATGATTGAAGTTCAAGCAACAAGTTTTGATGAAAAACAAATTTAAAACTTACTATAATCAAATGAAAACAATTCAAATTTTAATTTTTTTCAACCCTGTAACACAAAGCAGAGAACAGCATCTTCAATATTCCAAGTACAACTTGTATAAAATCTCAGACACATATCAAAACAAAGCACATACAATACATATATAAATCTCATGAAATTATCTTACCGGTTTAATTAACTTAAGCTTGAAAATTTAAGTTTACTCACATCAAATAATTGTTGAACAACAAGCCCTCTTTATGACTTGAAAACTGCAGATGAAAACTGCCTGTTGCTTTGTTCATGAATCTGCTTTTTTCTTTTAGATTTGAATATGTTTCTCTTTTTCTTGTTTTAGTTTCCTCTGGTTTCTCTTTTTCTTTTTGTTTGACGAACTTGAAGTAGCATGATATATACATATAAATATAGAACAGAATGGGGAGGCTTTAACTGGTCAGAAGCATCTTTGATTGATCAGATTTTATTAATATTTTGAATCGACAAAGGTTGGCTGAGAAGATTGGTAATTTAACGCCTTGTTTACCTAATAGGTTTACATACTTATTATGTTTGGCTACTCATAGATATTTGTATATAATTGTTGTACTATGCATAAAGATATTGATTTGCTCCTTTTCATTTTGCAGGCCAACAAAGCTTGAACATGAAGCTATTATATGGAATTGATTAGTTATTTAAACAATTTTATACACTATCTTGATAAAGACAACTTGGCATTGAAGATATGTTATATCTTCTCTGATATTAAATATTTTATATGGAATTGATTAGTCTTTAAAAAAATAGTATATACTTTCAAGTAGGTTATATGACCTGTGTTTCTCTGTTTCATATTTGCAGATAAATTGGCTTATGAAGACATTTGTTTAAAAATATTTGTTTTAACAATTTCTAGTTTGTACTTACAGACAACACTTGATCTATGATATTTATGAATACTTGTTCTGTTATTAGTTTTCAGTTTGAACTACAATATACATGGTTAGCAGCTTTACTTATATATCTTGTGCCTTGTAAGTGAAGATAAGTTGTTTTGTTATTTTTGTTTGTGCATAACATTTGAAGGTATATATTCATGTGTATATGAAGTTAATTTGTTTTATTATTTTATACATTATTTTTATCCTACCCTATACTTTGTTCTTATTTTAGTTTTATACAATTGTGTTATAATTAACTTCAGATTATGTTGTATGTTTAATACTTGTTTCCATTTTATTTTTATTTCTAACTCATAGTATTTAAGTTATATTCAATATGGTTTATTATTCATTCCTATTAGTATTTTATCAATAATTAAGTTATATTCATATGTTAGACTTATTTTTATGTTGATAGAATTAAATTTCATTTCAAACATTATCATTCATATGTATACTTACCAAATATAAACAAAGTACGGTATTTTAATTCAATTATAAAAGACAAATTTAATATGAATATTATTGAGAAAATTTATTCAACTTTCAAATCAATTTCCTTTTAAAAAAAATACCATTTATATAAACAATGGCAATTATTTCAAAATCATATCCATTTCAAATGAATAAGTATACATTTTATTTAAATTTATTTAAATATTTATTAAAATAAATAGGACCAAAATCCAGGGTCGTTACATTCCTCCCCCCTTCAAAGAATTTCGTCCCTGAAATTTAAAACAAAGATAATTTAAAAGTTGTCATATCAACCATTCAAACATACATATCATTCATATATTAACAAACAACCAACATCTATCCTAACAAACATCGTTAGCTATCCGGACACAAATCCAGATAAGCTTTCTTAAACTATCCAGAGTTTCCAGGTGAAATCTCTGGAATCCTCGCTCCACTATACTATGACCAGCTACACTACTATACTCCAGGGTTGCCTCTCACCTTAACCAACAATTCTAGACATCCGTTCGGGCAACCCAACTCTGCAAGCTACAGCTCCAATTCTTGTCAATATCCGAAATAGTCCAATATATCTCGGGTCAAGTTTTCCCGCCTTCCGAATCCAATGGTTCCTTTTTAATCAGAAAACTTGGCCAAAACTAAATTTACCAATATCAAATTCCAATTGTCTCCTTTCTCTTATTTGCATACTTCTTCTTACGGTCTTGAGAAGCTCTCATATTTTCCCTGATAAGCTCAACCTTAGCAGAAACTTCACAAAACAAAACTAGTCCAAACACAAGATAGTCTTCCACGATCTACCAAAATCCAAAACTCAAAATTGCCGCATATCCTCTAAAATACGGTTCAGTCTCTCTGTCCATCCGAGGATAATAGGCTATACTAAATTCAAACTCGCTTCCAAAGTCAATTGCGGTGCCTTCCAGAATTTTGCTGGTGAAAAATAGGGTCACGATCACTTATTATGCTAACAGGAACCCTAAGCAATCTTACTATTTCCCTCAAGAAAATTTTGGCCTGAAACTGTAGTCTGAGTTACCTTAACTGGTATATAATGAGCACTCTTAGTTAATCGTTACACAATAATCCATATTCCATCGTTTTTTTCTTGGTTCTTGGCAAACCGTCGATGAAATCCATAGAAATCACCACCCACTTCCATCTGGGATTTTCTAAAGATTGCAATAACCTTGGACAACTTCTATTGATCACCTTAACTTGCTGAAAGAAAGTACAACTATAAACGAAAGAAGTTACAACCCTCTTCATGCTCGGTCTCCAGAAATTCTCCTCATATCTTTATACATCTTTAAAGATTCCGGGTGAATATTCAGTCTGGAGTGATGTTATTCATCTAAATCTTATTGCCTCAATTCATCTATATCAAGCACACAAACGGCCACTAACCCTTTAAGCGCCTTGATCATCTACCTTAAAATCTGAACACCGTCAATCCTTAGTTCAAGAATCAATTCCTCAAAAGATCTATCCTCCCTCTGCTTACTTATGATTCTGCCCTGGAGAGAAGGGACAACTTCTAAAAGAACAAAACTGCATTCCTGCTAAGAGCATCAACCACAACATTCGCTTATCCTGGGTATACAAAATATCCATATCATATGAGGCCAGAAATTCGACTCACCACGGCTGCCTCAGATTAACATTTCCTTAGAGAGAGAAATATTCTAATGGTTTGTAGTCCGTTAATAACCCAACTTCTCTCCCAACAGATAGTGTCTCCAAATCTTCAAAACAAACGCAATGGCTAACAACTCAAGGTCATGCTTAGCGTAGTTCCCTTCATGTTGCTTTAATTGCTGACACACATACGCAGTTACTCTCTACTCTGCATCAACACTGCCTCCCAAATCAATTATACAAGCATCCGTATACATTCCAAATCTGCCCTTCCCTTTCGGAATAACAATCACTGGAGCACTGGTTAGCCTCGTCTTCCACTCTTAGAAAGCTTCTTCACACCGGGTGTCCATTTGAACTTGGTTCTTTTCCTTGTCAACTTAGTCAGATGTGAAGAAATCTTGGAATAGTCTCTGATAAATTTCCTGTAGTAGCCAGTTAAACCAGAAAATTATGAATTTCCATCGGTTGCTTCCATTCTAGAATAGATTCTCCCTTTGCTTGGTCTACAGAGATACCTTCACCGAAATAATGTGCCTCAAAAATAACTTCCGATTTCCAAAAATGGCACTTAGAGAACTCGCCTTCAAAACATGTTCCCTCAATGTCTCCAACACTATTCTCGAATACAGCTTGAGCTCTTCTTCAAACTTAGAATATACCAAAACAAACTTATTCATACCCTATCGATCCATCTGATTTAGCGACAACATCTACACAGAACCCTAACAAGAAAACTAGACTTGATCAACTCCTTCCCAGAAGATCCTGAATCTGCTCAACTAACTCTACTTCCTTTCTCGGAACCATCCTCCAACTAGGCTGAATCACCAGCACTACCATGGAATCAAATCAACACGAAACTCTATCTCTCGATGGGAAGACAAACAATTAACTTCTTGAATACATCTGGAAAACTTGGTTCACATCAATAACTTAAAACCTCTCTTGAAAAGTCTTAACCCATGAAAAAGATTACACAAATGAATTCCAGAATTGTCGCACAACACTCTGGCAATTCTACCCAAATAAGTTTGTTCTCCCTTCACAATCCATAACAGCCATATACTGTTCGGTAATGAATCAACTCTGCTACTTCTGAAATCACCTCAAGCGAACTGCTAATCAAAAAACCTTCTCGACAGCACACAGAACACTCCAAGCTATAGGCTAACCTCGATGACCAAAGACTTCTATTCAAAGCTCTTCGAGAAACTCGGGCCTCAACCAAACAAAAATACCTACTGAACTTGGTCACAATTCCGAAACGGACATACTTCCTTAACTTGTTCCAAAGAAACATCTTCGAAGACATCCAAACTCACTGAGTCTTATTACGCAGCTACTACACCCTGAGATATCAAGATATCATGACTTGCTCCTGTCCATCCGATAGATCCAAACTCAAACTCATCCAAAATTACATTCCAACAATGAAATCCTCACATCACCCAAAGCTCACTCGAGACGGTAATAGGTCTACAGTCTCAACAGATACACTCCAACTACAAATATTCAAAACTCCAACCATCGGTAGTCGTGTTTCACACACCACTACCCTATCTAACTTTTGTAACTTATATTGGAAAACCTGAACAGGTAACCCAATAAATAGGTAGAAATATATATATATATATATATATATATATCAAAATTACAAATACGCTCTTTCAAGAAAGAAATCGCTCAAGAGCCTAGGTATTCACTCAACCTAGCGCTCTGATACCAAGTGTGATGACCCGCCCTTCTCACTACCAGAAAGACGTATCATTAATAAGAAAGAAAGGGATAGAAATAGAAAAGAATAGAAAAGAAAGAACAACAACATCAAAATCTCACAGTGGAATGGAACGAAATATAATATATCACATAACTGTTACATGTTTTTACATATATCAAAATTATACAATATCAATACACATGACAATCATACATACATCTGTCACTATATACATCAGAGATACAGTATACATCAACTAACACAGCGGAACTAGATAGATATCTACATATGTCTGGAAACTCCTGGTCCAAGCTCCTACAGAATCAAAATCCAAACCTATCACTTGGCTACTCGTAAAAATTTGAGTACCCAAGAGTTTATGAAAAACAAAATATAAACTCCGGGTCAGACATGGGTCTGGTATGAGTAAACGGTTTAAATTGTTTAATTTTGAAAACCTTTTAAAAACAAAGGTATCACGTAAGACTTCCCACCAATAAATACGGGTAAGTTTTTACCTTACGCTTACCAAAACATTTTATAGAAAATCCAGTGTTATTATAATAGTGTCTAGGGTTTTCAAGTAAAATACAGAAATAGCTGAAATGCTTACATCTCACATTCCAACGTAGTTGGGCACAATCAAAACGTACGGCGCTTATTGGAAATTGGATCCCATACAATGGCAGGGCTACTGGGGTACCGCTCGTCACAGTACGTGGTCTAGATCACTGTACCGAGGAGCCACCCTAACTCCCCTGCAACACAAGGCCGGAACCATTCCTTACTGAACAGTCCCGAACAAGATAACCCCGCAGTTGGTGCGCATATCCAACCGCCCAAAAGGGACATCTAGACAGGGGTATATCTCGTCCTGCTTGGGCATGACCCACCTAACCTTGCTGCACCTCCCCTGTTTTAGCCATTCCCGGTTGATGAGGCTTGAGGCTGCGTTTACCTTTACAGGACATATTTCTTAGAATGCTCATCGTCCGCCTGACAATGTGCTGAAAGCATTCAATCCATACAAGTTCGTTCCGGGTTCGAACGAAACCGAAGGCATTATCTCGTCACACTCATTTTGGAATCACCCTCAGAGTCAACGACGATAACCCTTTCATTTTGAAAACACCCTCTCGATCTTCACTTGAGAATTCACGACCTATCGTTTAATTTTGGATCGATGTGGTTTTTGGAATATCAATTGGATACCCGATCCCGGTCTCATCGAAATCCAAACGCCATTTTAAAGGCCAAGTTGTCTAATAACTTAAACAGTTTAATTCAATGATTGAATTCATATAACATTTACCACAGAAAAATCATACACAATTGCCATGGATATATTACAGCGTATCAGTGAGCATCACAGAATATCATCAATAAACATCACAAACAAATATTCTACACATACAACATCCATAAGCAATCATCTTAGGTTCTTATTGTGATTAATTTAATTACTTGAGAGTTAATCTCTTAACCCTGTTTAATCACTTATTTCTCTTCAATTATTTAATCACTAAATCATTTCTTAATTAATATATATGTCTTAATTACGTAATTACTTTATTCACATTATTTAATTAATTACTTTCTTAATCAAGTTATCTAACTTTAATACTTCAGTAATTATTTCTTAATTATTAATTAACAATCTAAATGAAACGGATTACCTGTTTATTTACTAATAATTATTTCCTTAATTCTTAATTGAATCACTTGATTAATTAACTATTAATCGTTCATCAATTAATTAAGCGGTTAATTACAATTTCACTTATTACTTATAATACACTCTCTTAATTACTTCTAAATCCAATCAATTAATATTGATCATTCACATAATTAACATTCAAGTCTTCTTAAAATTTGATATCATTTATACTACTAACTGAAACATTATTTGTTAATCTACTTAATTTATTACTTATTAAAATATAAACAAGATTTTAAAAACATGGTTAAGCTTTAACAAAATAATTAGTTAATTAAAATAATTAATCACGAGTTAAAACTGATGTTAAGCCTTAACTAGGATAATTAATACTAGAATTAAATTTTTTTAAACTTTAAACAGTATTCATTTTACTGTGATACCTTGTTGAAACATTTATTCATTAACAAATTTTTATAAAATCTTACACTCAAATACAAAAAACCCGAGATCTCCCCTATAACACTCAATCACTGCTTCGAGTAGTTCGCCCCCTTCACCCGAGTCACCAACCCAGATACGCGAACTCCATCTTCTTCTCTTTTTTTTTTAGTTTTACAGCAAGTTTCAATTAAACTTAATTAAAAGATAAACATCAGAAGATATTCGCACTCAAACTCAAAAGAAACCCGAAGCAAACATCCAATATTCTCGAGATTGACTCGAGACAGTACCCCCTCCCCCAACCTTCAAACACTCATACACCACCGTGTTATACACGTGTACAGCGTCGCTCGTGGCTCCGGCGAGCTTCGGAGGCTTCGAGCAAATCCCAACTAGCACGAATACGAGAAAACTAAAGTCGCAGTACCACCAAAAATTCAAATACAAAATTATGCAGTTCGAACGAAAGAAACGAACGACCTCACTGCAAACAAACGCCTCGCCACCAAAACACGGTCCATCGGAGGTGATGCAAACTCGACCATACCTCGACAACGTCCCCAGCAATCCTCCAACCAAGCCATGAATCACTCGATCACGTGTACGAGTCGAATCTCATATTTTATTGGCATGAACAAAACATGCAGTAAAACCCTATATCGATCTCGTATCAAAATTCTACGCAATGGAAAAATTAGTGAATATTTTTCCTAAGATCACTAACCTTTGTACTTGCTTCAATTTAAATTTCAGAATCTAATATTGAGTAAATTTCGAGAATTTAATAAAATTTCAATTTTCATTCAATACCGAGTTGCTATCGAAATACTGACAAATTTTAAAAATCATAACTTTTAGTCATAATGCAAGATATAAATTTGAATTAGCTTTTCATATGATCGAATTTACCAATGTTTCCTTGATTGACTGTAAACAGAAAAGTATAAGTTACTAATATGTTGAAACAGGTTTTAAAAATTATGATTGAAGTTCAAGCAACAAGTTTTGATGAAAAATAAATTTAAAATTTACTATAATCAAATGAAAACAATTCAAATTTTAATTGTTTTCAACCCTATAACACAAAGTAGAGAACGGCATCTTCAATATTCCAAGTACAACTTGTATAAAATCTCAGACACATATCAAAACAAAGCATATACAATATATATATATAAATCTCATGAAATTATCTTACCGGTTTAATTAACTTAAGCTTAAAAATTTAAGTTTATTCAACTCAAATAATTGTTGAACGACAAGCCCTCTTTATGACTTGAAAACTGCAGATGAAAACTGCCTGTTGCTTTGTTCATGAATCTGCTTTTTTTCTTTTAGATTTGAATATGTTTCTCTTTTTCTTGTTTTAGTTTCCTCTGGTTTCTCTTTTTCTTTTTGTTTAACGAACTTGAAGTAGCATGATATATACATATAAATATAGAACAGAATGGGGAGGCTTTAACTGGTCAGAAGCTTCTTTGATTGATCAGATTTTATTAATATTTTGAATTGACAAAGGTTGGCTGAGAAGATTGGTAATTTAATGCCTTGTTTACCTAATAGGTTTACATACTTATTATGTTTGGCTGCTCATAGATATTTGTATATAATTGTTGTACTAAGCATAAAGATATTGATTTGCTCCTTTTCATTTTGCAGGCCAACAAAGCTTGAACATGAAGCTATTATATGGAATTGATTAGTTATTTAAACAATTTTATATACTATCTTGATAAAGACAACTTGGCATTGAAGCTATGTTATATCTTCTCTGATATTAAATATTTTATATGGAATTGGTTAGTCTTTTAAAAAAACAGTATATACCTCCAAGTAGGTTATATGACCTGTGTTTCTCTGTTTCATATTTGCAGATAAATTGGCTTATGAGGACATTTGTTTAAAAATATTTGTTTTAACAATTTCTAGTTTGTACTTACAGACAACACTTGATCTATGATATTTATGAATACTTGTTCTGTTATTAGTTTTCAGTTTGAACTACAATATACATGGTTAGCAGCTTTACTTATATATCTTGTGCCTTGTAAGTGAAGATAAGTTGTTTTGTTATTTTTGTTTGTGCATAACATTTGCAGGTATATATTCATGTGTATATGAAGTTAATTTGTTTTATTATTTTATACATTATTTTTATCCTACCCTATACTTTTTTCTTATTTTAGTTTTATACAATTGTGTTATAATTAACTTCAGATTATGTTGTATGTTTAATACTTGTTTCCATTTTTTTTTTATTTCTAACTCATAGTATTTAAGTTATATTCAATATGGTTTATTATTCATTCCTATTAGTATTTTATCAATAATTAAGTTATATTCATATGTTAGACTTATTTTTATGTTGATAGAATTAAATTTCATTTCAAACATTATCATTCATATGTATACTTACCAAATATAAACAAAGTATGGTATTTTAATTCAATCATAAAAGACAAATTTAATATGAATATTATTGAGAAAATTTATTAAACTTTCAAATCAATTTCCTTTTAAAAAAATTACCATTTATATAAACAATGGCAATTATTTCAAAATCATATCCGTTTCAAATGAATAAGTATACATTTTATTTAAATTGATTTAAATATTTATTAAAATAAATAGGGCCAAAATCCAGGGTCGTTACACTTTTAGTCCGACCCACTCCTCCATTTTCCCTCTTTTCCCCCATAGGCAAACAGGGACAAGGACAGTAGACTGCAGATTTGTGGAGACTTCTTTGGTAGAAATTTCTTATGTATTTCTCTTCCTTATTTCCTGTTTTGTGCTTATTCCATGTACTGGCACTTTGTAAGGGATAGTTTGTACTCTGATATTTATGATACTAAGGTTTTGATTTCATGAGACATATATTGGTATTTTGAGACTTATGATGTATTTGTTATATAATTCTATATTATGAAGTTTGACTTTTAGCAAATTATTATTTTGACTATTTCCACTGTTTTTATCTATTTTGTCTTGTGAATCTTAGTCTCTGCTAGTTTTTGTTGCACCACATTTTTAGTGTGTCCTTTTGGGTATACTAAGGGGTGTGTGGTGTTTCACTTGGTATTAGAACCTAAAGTTACGGGATTCCCAAAAAATTATTTTAAAAGTAAAGTATTTTTCAGAACGACATGTTTTAAAATAATTTGTCGGAAAGGAACTCTTAGAAATGGTTTTTAAATTATAGAAGAGTTTTTATAAAAATCCCCTAAAAAGCCCAGTTCAATTTTACTTCGACTCTTTCCTAAATTATATTTTCCTTGAGTAGAATGGTTAGTGCCCCGAATCTTCTCGAGGGCATTCCAGTCCCAGCCTGTTTTCATAGGTATCTATAAGCCACGACTCCAGAAGTGCAATGGCAAGCGCCTAATCCAGCACCAGCGGGTGGGAATCTCTTCAACCTACCTACAGTGGTTAATTTCACTAAGCTTTGTAAGGATTTTGCGAACTTGGATAGAAAGACTTTTTATGGTACAGAGACTTTTGTGGAGGCTCGGGATTGGCAAAGAAACACTGAGAGGATATTCGAACTAGGGATTGGTGATCAGCAGCTGGTTCAGCTAGCATCTTGGCAGCTGAAAGAGAAGACTTCTTATTAGTGGAGGTTATTGAGTTGGAAGGAATAGAAGTTATTGGGATGGATTTCAGGAGCGATTTGATAGGAAGTTTTGTCTCAGGCAGAAGAGAGCATTCAGTTGGAGCGATTCATTAATTTGAAGCAAGGGAGTTTGTCTATTAAGCAGTACATCAATCAATTAAGTGAATTATCGCGGTTTGTAATGGAGTTGGTGAATACACCACACAAGAAGGCTATGAAGTTCGCAAAGGGATTAAATCAGCCCCTTCAAGGTTTGTTGTTGACTCATGTACCGATGGGAGCTGCATATGAGTCACTAGTAGAGATGGCACATATGTCTGATGCACCTAAGGAGGGATAGTTTAAGGAGGCCCCTAAGTCGGAAAGTTCTAAGAAGAAGTGGGGGAAAGATATGAAGGACGAGGATAAAAAGAAAGGAGGAGGACCTCAAAAGCAGATCAAGAAAAATAAGAAGTGCAAGAGTTGTGGGATGATTGGTCATTACGCAAAGGATTGTAAGAAGGCAGCAATGAAAGTGAAGTGCTTCAATTATGGATAGTCTGGTCACTTCAGTAAAGCCTGTCCTCAGAAGATGAGGCAGGGAGCGAGCGCACCTACAGCACAGATACAGGCTTCGGATGCAACGCCTTCTAGCAATGGACCGGATAGAGGTAGGAAAATCACTATAGAAGTTTTGATTTCTATTCTTGATTTTTCCATTTAGACTCTTTTCGAGTCTGGAGCATCACACTCTTTTATCTCTAGTAAATTATTTGCACTTAGACATCTTTTTAGTAGTAGATCTCATTTTGTTTCAAACCCCATAGGAGGATTGGCACATTTATCTATGGTCTGTAAGAGTTTGAAAATTTGTATACTAGGCGTGGAATATATTTTTTGAATGATGAGTTCATTTATTAATAACTAATAAATACCGATACATGCATTTGTACAATGCAGCAACTCAAAATACACCACATTTACAATCACAAATTTCTATATCCAACAATCTGTCCAAACTAGCCCAAGTACTAAAGCCTAAATTTGATGTATAAAATGCATGGTACATTCATGTACACAGCACATTCATTTCTTATGTACAACATACAAAAGCCTAGACCAATATGCAGCATAGCCCATTTGTTAACACATGGCTTTCCATATCAGCCATCGGGCACAGATCATGTTTGTGTGACTTCCTTTCACGTGAAGCTTTCTCTGCCTGAAGATTCTCACGATGTCATACAACCATAAAGCTTTCAGATCTGGTTCAAATCTCAAGGCAGAGCCGCCGTTGTCATGAACAGAGTTACCAGCTATAATGACGAAGTGTAGCTCCACCGATGTATTCTCATCTGCATAAAATTTAGCTTGAAAACTAAGGATTTGCCTCACAAGTATAAACATAGGGATAATCATAGATATTAAGTGCAAAACACTTCAAGTTGATAACCAAAATCACGCCCTGAACATATAGCTTTGGAAATCGATGGGCATATGGGAATACAGACAATAACTATCGAATAGGAAATTATACTCAATTCTTATAACTCGCCAAATCTATAACCGTGGAAGGCCTAATTGCTTTTGATTTCGGATCCTAGAGTAAACAAAAAATATTGATACAACTTCATACCAGTAGGGCTACCATAATTCATAAACTCAGTATAACTTACCAAAATATGAACAAAACCATTAATCTCCTATAGGACGAAATTTGCATCTCTGATCAACTCGGTGATAAAAGACTTACATAACCCTGTGAACATTTTAGTTGGCTGTAAATCTTGCCTGTTCTAAGAGCCATGAATCTGAGGCCAAGGGTTCGCTATATTCGAACTGATATACAACCAACAATAGTTGATCAAAGGAATCTAGGTTTCGTAGATTGGAATAGAAACCTAAGGTAGCCTGACAATAGAGCCTTCAAAACGCTGAGCAGAATGTTCCAGTAATTGTTACGACTATCTTGACATCGCCAATCCAACTGTACTACTATCGATCCCTAGATCAAAACCAATAACCAAAGAAAACAGCGACATCAACAAACGATTTAAGTTGGGCTACTCATCCAAATCTAAACACCGCCTTCTATGGCCTAATCACCACAAAATAATTCGAACAAGATCAAGCAGAAAGTCATGATGCAAGAATCATCATATCAGATTCTGAAAACAAAGTAACACACACGCCTATCAAAACAGTACGTCATTGGATCTCAAGCGGTTGGCTAAATTTAAAATCCCCAATTCGAGAAATTCTAAGATTGAGAGGATGCCGATTTGGATAGTTGAAACTCGAATTTGGAGTAAATAGAAAGAAAACGGTCTCGGGAAAGGAAAAGTAAAAGGGAAAGAATCCCAATTTTGAATCCTAGATCGCCTTTTCTCTCCATCATGGATTGGGAAAGGATGGGGTATTGTGACGACCCGAAATTTTTAAGCAATTTAAATTGGAATATTTAATTGATTTTAATATTTAAAAGTTAATTTTTAACTTGAATTCAAATATCACAATTATTTAATAATTAATTTTTGAATTAAATAATTTGAAGTTGGGTAAAATGTTGAATCTAGAGTTTTAAGCCTGTTAAGAATAATTTGAAGGCTTGTAAAATTTATATTGATAGTACTAAAGATAGTAAAAGTGTTAAAATTTGATTCAAGAGTGTTTTGTTAAGTTTTGAAATTTTACCGTTTAAATCGATATTTAAAAATAGCCTTCCGAGGCACAGTATCGGATTTCGACGAAACATGTTCCATTGAATCCGTAATATTGTATTATTATCGGATTTCAATTTTCGTAGCGATTGGAGTTTTTGAGTGAGCGTACGATATATAAACGCATTGGAATTTTACGGAGACAAGATTTAATTTAAAATTTCCTTTAACCCGACCACACGTACGACCCGCCACCAAATTGTCCCCTCATACGCTCCTTTCTTTTCTTTCCCTCTTCCCAATTACGCCGTTCGAAAAAAAATGGCCAATGCGAATCCCAACCGATTTCCTTTGCTTGTTTTATTCGACTTCCTCCTCTATTTTCCAGTTCAAGCGAACAAGAGAATAAAAAAAAGTTCTGATTCAACTGAAGTCGAACTTCATCTTCGTCTACCGGTCTTTTAGTTCCATAATCAGGCAACCAAATCGAGCCTTCTTCGATTTAATTCGTAGACTCCTTTCGAAATCGAGATTCTCTGAAAATAAAAATAAAATCAACTCAATCTGGCTCGACTCGCGATTATCGGCCCGTCGCACTCGAGGAGAGCCATAGCAGGCACGGTCGAGTAACCGCGATCTGGTGGTGGCGCGCGCGTAAGAAGCGGCGATGCATCGAGGGTAGGTGCTAGCTAGTGTGGCAGAAAATTAGTGCGACGCAGTCGCGCCTGCTAGTACGATTTCCAAGGTTTCGAAGCAGCGTCTGGTGTTCGTCGATTTGGGAATTAAGGAGGTCAAAGGCTTCGGCTTTCGTCTGAGGGAAGACGGCATCGCGCAAGGTCACGATTTTGGTCGGCTTGGACAGGATTTTAAATCAGCTGTGGTTAGCGTTGGCGTGGCGAACGGCACAGTCGACGTGGTGCTTAGGGTTATCGAGTGCGATGATAGTAAGGTAATCATACCTTGTCTCCAATAATTTTTTTTTATGCAACCTGTATTAGATTTTTACAGTAAAGCCTATACACATATATGTATAAATATTTAGACTTTACAGTTTTGTTATCTACAGAAGAGAATAAGATAATAGTAGTTTTATACAAATGATTTCTACAGATGTATATACAGGAAATTAAACTGTCTTTGTTAGATGGAAAAAAAAATAGTCACTAATTGTTTGATTTTAAAAATAAAATATATTATGGAGGTAGATTTGTTTAGTTGCTAAAAAAATTATTAAAAGAAAAATTTATTTAAAATCAAATCATTAGCTTAAAACCAAATTCTTAGTTAATTAAATTAGTAGATGGAAATTTAATTGTTTAATTGATTCGAGCATTAATAAAAATTATTTAGTGTAGTAAATTATTAGTCTGAAGTTAAATCGTTGGTTAATTAAATTTTAAAAAAAGGGAAATTAATAGTTCAATTTATTTCAAATATTACTAAATTATATAATGATTGTACAAGGTCTAAAATCGAGGAACAAACTGGAATGGAAAAGAATGGAAATGGATTGCAAATATAAAGCAAAGGTGAGTTAATCTCACTCAGTTAAATTTAAATTTAAATGGTTAAATTTAAATAATTGTTTGAATGGTTGAAATTGATTGATGTGCTATAGTATGGTATATTCTGGAATTGGCATATTATTGTGCTAACATCTGTGGATGTAGGGAAAACAGGTTGGAGGGATCCAACTGGACCCCTCAACATTTATTATTTAATATTCTCTGTTGTGATTACTTGATATTCTATGATGAATATGTTGGAATATTGAATGTTATGATTTGATTGGATATATTTGAGTATAATGAATTACCAAAAATATATAAATTGGATTTTTGAAAGAAAATAAAGGAAGTAAATTATAAACGAGATAATTAGAGAAAATTGAATAAATTAAGAATGAATTGAAAAAGAAATGGAAGTATGTTAAATACTAATAAATAACTTCGAGTATGAAAAGAAAAGGGTTGTATAAACAGTAATTAATGAATTGTAGAATTATGTGATATTAATTTAAATGGATAAAGAATTATTTTAAAACTTAAAGTTTTAAATTTATTTAAAGGAATTAAGAAGTAAATTAAGAAATCTAAATTGGTATATCAATTAAAAGTATTTTAAATCATAATTAAGGAATAAAATCTGAAATTAAAGGATTTTTGAATGAATGAAGTAAATTGGAAATCAATTTGGAAATTGATTTAAGTGTTTGAAATTGGATGTTTGGAAGAATAAATTCAAGGTGGGAATTTATTAAAGGAATGAGAAAAATTGTTTAAAAATAAATAGTGATTTATTTTTAAAGGTTGCGAAGAGAAGTATATTTCTCTGGATAGCCAAGTACGTTTTCAAAGTAAGTTTTTAAAACAAAATAAAGGTTTTAATGTTGTTTTACAAAGTATGTTCTTGGAAATTTATAATTTCTAAATGTTTAAATTCTAAAGTAAATATTTATTCGAATCTATTACCGTAGTAATAATTTATAAATAGTGACTTAGTAATTCTATTTTAAAGGTGAAAAACCTAGTTTATATTTATAAAGTAACCTTATTTTCAAATATTCATATAGTATATATTTTTAATCAATTATTGAAGTAGTTTTAATTTAAATATTTTAAAGTAAACTCTAAAGTAAGTATTTTGTTAATCTATTATCGTAATAATTATTTAAAGAATGATTTGGTATTTTGTTTAAAGAAGAAATCTAATGTATAGTTATACGGTAACCTTATTTTAGTTATTTCTAAAAGTATTATTATAAATTAAGTATTAAAGTAATTTTTCTAAATTAAATGTTTAACATATTTTTTTCAATTAAGTGTTTTAAATTATTATTTTTAAATCTAAAGTTTGTGCTTGGTGATTTCAATAGAAATAGAAATATTTGGAATTTATTTTGAAAAAGGAAGATAGTTTGAAACTATTTTCAAGGGATTGGAATTGAAATATATCTTGTAAAGATATTTTTGAGGTTAATTAATAATTTGGAAAAAATTATTTATTGTTTGATGGATGTTTGTGAATATTAATTGATAGTTAAATGACCGACCATCAATATTGGCCAAATGCCTTGATCGTTTCGAAGAGGCCGGGATCGAGATTTATTTCTCGAAAACCACTTCGATCTAGTTTGTACGTTTCATGGAAACGAGTTTGGATTCGAAGATGGAGCAGTGAAGTGCAAGGGCTTGTCCCTACAAATCCTGAGGATATTTCCAAAATGGATGTAGTAGGAATAGTGCCTTCGGTTCCGTTCGAACCCGGGACGGACTTGTATGGATGAATGCTTGCGAAACATCTTCAGGGGGGCGATGGGCATTCTAAGGGATATGTTCTAAAAAGGTAACGCTTAGCCTCAAGCCTCGTCAAACGGGAATGACTGAAAATCAGGGGTTATGCAGCAAGGCTAGGTGGGTAGCGCCCAAGCAGGGTGAGGTCATTCCTGTCGAGATGTCCCTTTTTATTTCGGCTTAGTGGGCAGTTGTTGATCCCAACCGTGGGGTGATCTCACTCGGGATTATCCAGTAAGGGGTAGTCACGGTCTTGTGTTGCAGGAGAGCGGGCGTACTCCTCGGTACAGTGATCTAGGCCCCGTACTTTGACAGGTGGTACCCCAATGCCTAGTCATTAGTTGGAAATCCATTCTCCCTACGAGCCTTGTACGAGTTTTGTTTGCATTACCCACTTTGTGGCTAGCAGCTGGAATTTAATAATGTAACAATTTCGGTTATTTTATACATATTTGTATATAGACCCTATTATAATATCAGAGGATTTCTATAAAAATTGTTTTAGCTATCATAAGGTAAAAACCCGACATGTTTATTTGTGGCATAGTCTTACGAGATGCTTTTTTTTCAAGGGATTTTTTTTGAATCTTTAATAATCAATTGAGGGTGATTTTCTCACACTGGTATTCCAGACTGACTTGGGTGTTATTTAACTGTAATGCTCGGGTCAGACCGAGTATTATAGGATACAGGATTTGATGTTGTGGAGCTCAGGAGACGAGCTGGATGACGATGCGTATTTTGTACTTGTTTATATATATATTCTTCTGTGTTGAGTTGTTGTGTATCCATTTGTATGATATTGATGTTGAGCTGTGATTGATGTACTCTGATGATGTAATATATGAACAGATATATTTTATTTTGAGTAAAGATCATTTATTATCTATTATATTTTATTCCGCTGTGATGGTTAGATTCTGATGTTGATTTCTATTTTCTTCTTCTACCTCTTCATCTTTAACTAAATGGTTCGTATTTCTATGCAACTTGAGTTGATTGTTGTAGAATAGTGTTGACTCAAGGGGTACGGATTTGCGGGTCGTTACAGTTGGTATCAGAGCCAGGTTAGCGATAAGCTTGGCTCTAGTGGGAATTTCTCATTAAATAGAGTCTGTAGTACTCTAGAATGAGTTTGAGCGTATTAATAGATATGAGCGCGTATTTGTTAGTGAATATAAAATGATTTTATATCGTGTTGATTGGTTTATTGAGTAGTTTATGGATTCTGGTCAATACGAGTAATTAACGTTATTGATAGGGATCTCTAAACACTTGAATAGATTAATTCGACACAGTATTGTTTAAAAGTAGGGTAAATGAAATAATTTTACCTAAATTATTTTTGTATATAAAAGGATATAATTTTTGTAAAGTGTTATAGTATTTGGATGCTTGATTGTTAAGGAATGATAATATTAAATTATTAACAGTATTGTGTAGAAATTGAATAAGAAGTTGAAAACTTATAACCAAGGTTGAAGAATAAATTTATATAACAAAATGGAATTTGAAATATAGATTATGAATGTAATTATAAATTTAAATAAACTTCATATATAAATGAGATTTGTAAATGTAAACTGTAAAGGTGATTATAATTTTGAAATAGAATTCCAGAGAACCATTTGAAAACTGAAATGAGATAAAATTCCAGAGAATATTTGAATATAGATTTAAAGGAATTGAAATTTGGGATTTTTGGGAAAAATTTAAATTCCTTGGAATTGAAAGTGGTTTTCAAAGGTTTGAGGAAATAATAGTGGTGTTATTTCGGGAATATTTTTGAATTGGAATTGAATATGGAGAGATTTGGGATTTAAAAATATTTGAAAGGGATTTTAAAGAGATAAAAGCATTTAATTCTCTTTTGATCGCTGGAAAATAATTTCGGTGATGACTGCAGCATCATCGATGTTCATTTTCGAGTTCTAGAAGAGGAATTGCTACCTGAATATTTATAAATTGGAATTGTTTGCGAACTGGGTTTGGTTTTGAAATTCAAAAGGGATAATTGAATTTGCCAAAGGATTTGGATGTAGTTGATTTCAAAAGTGATTTTGAAATTTTGGGAAATTGTTTAAACTCTAGAATCTTATTTTAAATGTTTATGGAATAATAAAAATATATTGGCTAAATAAAATGTATAATCCCGGATTAAAGAGTAAAACGTGAATGGGATTGGTTATAAATAGATGAAGTATGGAGATAAATAAATTTGTGACTTATAAAATTTAAAAGTGGAATAAATGAGTTAAAATAAAATTGATTTGAATTTTGAGAAGTGAATGTAAAAATTCAAAACTTAAATTATAAAATAAATTGACCTCCAGTAAAATAGTCGAAGTGGTTTTGAGATAAAATAAAATAAAATATTGGGAATAAACCTTGAATAAATAAATTAATAATTAATTGGTAATGAAATATGGAGATGGAACTTGAATTGGTTAGATGAAAGTCGAATACCAATTTAATGTGGCAAATGTTTAGTTTGCAAATAAATTATGAAATGAGTATTTGATGTAACCAATATGAAATGTTCCAAGATAAATAAATGGATTTAAATAAATTGAATGAGGGGGTTAGAAATTTTTTGAATCTTTTGAAAATTTTCACTAACGACAAATGAATTAAAATTTGTAAGCAAATAGAATTACAACTGAATATTGAAATCTAATTTAAATTGTATAAGTTAAGTAAGATGAACTGAAGAATTGTTCAAAGAAACTAAAAGAAGGAATTTTTTTGCAAATAAACTTTTATTTGAGATTTTAAGTAAATTAGTAAGTAAAACTAATAAAGGAAATGGTTAATTAAATATGGATTGAGATAGGGTGAATCAAACTTCAATATTCAAAGTTTGGAAATGAATTAAATTCAAGTAAAATTGGGAAGAAGTATTTATATTTGAAATTAATTAACAAAGTGAAGCAAATTGAAATTTTTATGGAATTATAAAGGCAAATTGAATAAAATGGATATAAACTCCAATAGTGAAGTGAAAACAAATTCATGAGGTATATAAAATATTTATATTGAATTTAAGACATGAAGGTGAAATTCTTAAGTAAGTTGGCATTGGAAATATACTAGGTGAATAGTTGAATGAAGATTAAAATTGGAAGTTGTGACAAGGGAAAGTGAGAATAAGTGAATAACAATCAAAATAAATGTGAATAAAAAGGAAATTGACGTAATTGATAATCAATTGGGGCAAATACGTAGGATGTACGTATATTGTTTTATTCCCATAGCTATTTAATCCAGATTCGGGCACAGAATTTCGAGATAGTTATATCGATCCGAGTTAGGATTTTTCACTCGATTTTCAACGGCGAACCTGAATATGGAATTTTGATTGATTCTGGAAATTCTCTATCATAGTTATGACTATGCAAGGAGAACGACGGTTTTTGATCAAGAAACCAGATCTGAGTCTAAATATCGCCAATCCAACTGTACAACTATCGATCCCTAGATCAAAAACAATAACCAAAGAAAACAGCGACATCGGCAAACGATTTAAGTTGGGCTACTCATCCAAATCTAAACACCGCCTTCTATAGCCTAATCACCACCAAATAATTCGAACAAGATCAAGCAGAAAGTCATGATGCAAGAATCATCATATCAGATTCTGAAAACAAAGTAACAACACGCCTATAAAAACAGTACGTCATTGGATCTCAAGCGGTTGGCTAAATTTAAAATCCCCAATTCGAGAAATTCTAAGATTGAGAGGATGCCGATTTTGATAGTTGAAACTCGAATTTGGAGTAAATAGAAAGAAAACGGTCTCGGGAAAGGAAAAGTAAAAGGGAAAGAATCCCAATTTTGAAACCTAGATCGCCTTTTCTCTCCATCATGGATTGGTAAAGGATGGGGTATTGTGACGACCCGAAATTTTTAAGCAAATTAAATTGGAATATTTAATTGATTTTAATATTTAAAAATTAATTTTTAACTTGAATTCAAATATCACTAATTATTTGATAATTAATTTTTGAATTAAATAATTCGAAGTTGGGTAAAATGTTGAATCTAGAGTTTTAAGCCTGTTAAAAATAATTTGAAGGCTTGTAAAATTTATATTGATAATACTGAAGATAGTAAAAGTGTTAAAATTTGATTCAAGAGTGTTTTGTTAAGTTTTGAAATTTTACCGTTTAAATCGATATTCAAAAATAGCCTTCCGAGGCACAGTCTCGGATTTCGACGATACCAGTTCCATTGGATCAATAATATTGTATTATTATCGGATTTCAATTTTCGTAGCGATTGGAGTTGTTGAGTGAGCGTACGATATATAAACGCATTGGAATTTTACGGAGACAAGATTTAATTTAAAATTTCCTTTAACCCGACCATACGTACAACCCGCCACCAAATTGTCTGCCTCGTACGCTCCTTTCTTTTCTTTCCCTCTTCCCAATTACGTCGTTCGGAAAAAAAATGGCCAATGCAAATCCCAGCCGATTTTCTTTTGCCTGTTTTATTCGACTTCCTCCTCTATTTTCCAGTTCAAGCGAACAAGAGAATAAAAAAAAGTGCCTATTCAACTGAAGTCGAATTTCATCTTCCTCTACCGGTCTTTTAGTTCCTTAATCAGGCAACCAAATCAAGCCTTCTTCGATTTAATTCGTAGACTCCTTTCGAAATCGAGATTCTCTGAAAATAAAAATAAAATCAACTCAATCTGGCTCGACTCGCGATTATCGGCCCGTCGCACTCGAGGAGAGCCATAGTAGGCGCGGTCGAGTAACCGCGTTCTGGTGGTGGCACGTGCGCAAGAAGCGGCGATGCATCGGGGGTAGGTGCGAGCTGGTGTGGCAGCGAATTAGTGCGACGCAGTCGCGCCTGCAAGCACGATTTCCAAGGTTTCGAAGCAGCGCCAGGTGTTCTTCGATTTGGGAATTAAGGAGGTCAAAGGCTTCGGCTTTTGTATGAGGGAAGACGGCATCGTGCAAGGTCACGATTTTTGTCGGCTTGGACAGGATTTTGGATCAGCTGTGGTTAGCGTTGGCGTGGCGAACGGCGCAGTCGACGTGCTGCTTAGGGTTATCGAGCGCGATGATAGTAAGGTAATCATACCTTGTCTCCAATAAATTTTTGTTTTATGTAACCTGTATTAGATTTTTACAGTAAAGAGTATACACATATATGTATAAATATTTAGACTTTACAGTTTTGTTATCTATGGAAGAGAATATAATAATAGTTTTATACAAATGATTTCTATAGATGTATATACAGGAAATTAAACTGTCTTTGTTAGATGGAAAAAAAATATAGTAACAAATTGTTTGATTTTAAAAATAAAATATATTATGGAGGTAGATTTGTTTAGTTGCTAAAAAAAATTATTAAAAGGAAAATTTGTTTAAAATCAAATCATTAGCTTAAAACCAAATTCTTAGTTAATTAAATTAGTAGATAGAAATTTAATTGTTTAATTAATTCGAACATTAATAAAAATTGTTTAGTGTAGTAAATTATTAGTCTGAAGTTAAATCGTTGGTTAATTAAATTTTAAAAAAGGGAAATTAATAGTTCAATTTATTTCAAATATTAATAAATTATATAATGATTGTACAACGTCTAAAATCGAGGAACAAGCTGGAATGGAAAAGATGGAAACGGATTGCAAATATAAAGCAAAGGTGAGTTAATCTCACTCAGTTAAATTTAAATTTAAATGGTTAAATTTAAAGAATTGTTTGAATGGTTGAAATCGATTGATGTGCAATAGTACGGTATATTCTGGAATTGGCATATTATTGTGCTAACATCTGTGGATGCAGGGAAAACAGGTTGGAGGGAT
Organism: Allium cepa; assembly: GCA_030765085.1. Lineage (NCBI taxonomy): Eukaryota > Viridiplantae > Streptophyta > Magnoliopsida > Asparagales > Amaryllidaceae > Allium > Allium cepa. Next base: position 557,108,625 of record CM060941.1, on the reverse strand, counting down.
CCAACTGGACCCCTCAACATTTATTATTAAATATTCTCTGTTGTGATTACTTGATATTCTGTGATGAATATGTTGGAATATTGAATGTTATGATTTGATTGGATATATTTGAGTATAATGAATTACCAAAAATATATAAATTGGATTTTTGAAAGAAAATTATGGAAGTAAATTGTAAACGAGATAATTAGTGAAAATTGAATAAATTAAAAATGAATTGAAAAAGAAATGGAAGTATGTTAAATACTAATAAATAATTAGACAAATTTGACTAGATTAAGTTAACATCCATAAAAAATGGCAGCAAATCTAACGGCTCTTTCTACCCCTCTCTCTCCTTCTTCTTCTCCAACTTCTCAGCCTACCGTACCTTTTCTTCCCCCTCTGGTTGTCTCCAATCTCACTGTCCCTCCTCCTCCTCCACTCCCGCCGCCTTTGCCCCCTCCTGTCTAGTCCATCTCCACTGCCCTGCTTGATATACCCCCCTCTATTCCTGTTCCCTTTCCAGTCATATCATCTCCCTCTTCACGTTCATGGTCATCTCTCTTTGCATCCAAACCTTGTAATGCTGGTGTGTTCTCTCCTATGGATTACAAGCTTAACTATCTTGGCAAACCACTTCAGCCTCCTGCTGAATTATACACTGAAGGAAAAAATTACTGGGATGATTACTTAGTTGGTTTTTTTCTTGGTGTTAGTGTCAATTACATGGCAGTCATCACACATATCAAGAGATTCTGGAAGCTTAAGGGATCTTACGATATAAAGTCTAATGGTACAAACTTATTTTTCAAATTCAATTGCCAAGAGGATAAACTTAAAATTCTGAAAGCTGATCCCACTTTCATTCGTGGGCAAATGTTCATTATTACCACTTGGAAACCATCTTTTGGCACTGTGCAGTCTCAAGTCAAATATGTGCCTATCTGGATACATTTATATAACATACCACATATTGCTTGGACATTACGCGGTATTAACTGGATTGCCTGTCACCTGGGTAAGCTGATATGCTTCAATGAAGCCACAGAGAAGCAAGAGCGTATGGAATACGCTAAATGTTTGGTTGAAATCTCGCCAGATAAAGAGTTACCAGATTATATCCTTGTTGGAGATAGTCAAGACACGGTTCAAAAAGTATATGTTGAATACACATGGAAGCCTCTAATATGTACTGAGTGTAAAGCATTTGGCCATTCCACTATGTCATGTGACTTACATGGCAGCAAAGAAGACAATAATGTAAAATTAGGTGATATACATGTCAACAAGGAAAAAGCAACACAAAAAACAGACAATTCAAACCATGTCCAAAAGAATACTGTGAAAGATAATGTCAAAAAAGATGGTGTTGAAATGCACAGAGCAAAGCAACAGTATTGGCAAAGGAAAATGAAACAACCAAATGCTATATCATTAGAGACACAGAGCAACATAGAAATTAATGAGAATAAAGACGCTTCTGGAAATGACAATATTCAGAAAAATATGGAAAAAGCAGTAGATGGTAACATAGAGATCAATAATTCCTTCTCTTTACTTGCTGATATAGAGGAAGGTGAATTAATTGAGATACATGATGATGTTCAAACCAATAAAGAAACGACTTCAGAACACAATAGCAATATTGCTATGGACATGCACTATGTAAATGGAAAGCAACTCAGCAACATTGAAGTAACATGTGTATCAAGACACACACAAGCAAACTCCTCAAAAAACAATCTGGATAATATGGAGACAATTTTGCCTTTACAAACTTCTACTACACCCATACACAGTGCAGACAAAGATACTAATTATATGCAAGTATCAAAAAATACATCAAATCATTTACACAAAGCAAGCAATAGGAAAAACTCTTCTACTTCGAAAAAGCAATTTAAAAGTCCATATTTGAAGCTAAAACCGCCCACTGACATTGCTTTATATCTGCCTGATACTCCCAATTCTAAGAATAAAGCTTCTGAAAACAACTCTGAAACTGAAGAAGAATGCTCCAGTGAATCAGTAGAAGACTTAAATGAAGGCATTGATTTCTCTGCTGACCAAATTCTTGCTAAAATAAACACCAAAAGCACATCAGGGAAGAAGAAAAGATTCACCAGGCAATCTGCCAAAGCAAATAAAAAGAAGATATGATAGACAGTATGGGATTCTGGAATATCAGAGGAGGTCATGACAAAGCAAAAAAATATGAAATCAAGCAACTTATACAGGGCAACAAACTTCATCTTCCGTGCCTTGCTGAAACTAAATACACTGAACTAGAAACCGTAGAAGCGGCAAAATTTATTGCTCCATCTTGGTCAATGATTCACAATCACATTAATGCTCCTTATGGTCGCATTATGGTGATATGGAATCCTCTTACATTTTCTGTTAATGCTGTGGCTACCCATAGACAATATATACACTGCAGTATATTACACTTGCCCACAAATTTTAATTTAGTTTCTACTTTTATATATGCAGAAAACACAAAACAAAAAAGGCAATACCTGCTTGACTTGCTCCCCACTCTTCATCCCAATGCTCTACCATGGATATGTTTGGGTGATTTCAATTGTATGCAATTCTCTGATGATAAAACTGGAGGGCTTCCTCTTAATATCAATGATGTCTCCCCTCTTAATAACTCCATCCATACTGCCCAGCTCTATCAAATGCCTAAAACTGGAGTGTTCTATACGTGGAATAACTGCAGTAGGTCTGGAACTCGCACGTTCTGTAGATTGGATAGATCCTACTTCAACAATGATGCTTTTACTAATTGGCCTACCCTCTTATCTCATTTCCTTCCCCCTTCATTATCAGATCACAGTCCTATCATACTTGAATGGGGCAATGCTTATATTAAAGGTCCCTCCTCCTTCAACTTCTTCAACAACTGGACTCAAGAAAATGATTTCATGAGTTTAATTCAGCATACTTGGAGTGCTAATAAGATTGGCAACCCCATGTACATTCTACAATCGAAACTAAAGGATTGCAAAATCAATATCAAAACTTGGGCTACTGAAAAATTTGGTACAGGTAATAAGCTAACTGCCAAAATAAGAAATGATCTTAACAATATTCATATTATGATGCAGGCTAATCCCAATGATATTGATTTATCTAACAAAGAGCACTCCTTATCTACTCAATTAAAAGCTGCTATTGTCTCTGAAGTTAATATGCTGAAAGCTAAAAATAGGAATGATTGGGATATAGGGGGTGACAAAAACTCTAAAATCTTTCACAACTCTTTGAAGATTAAAAAAGCTGCTAGCATCATCCACAAGATAAAAGATAAAAATGGTTATGAAGCTTCTACTCAGATTGGTATCAAAAATGCTTTTCTTTCTTATTACAAATACCTCTTTTCCAACACTGACATCAAACCTGATCTACAATTACTTACTGACTTAAACTTTAAGACTATAACAGATGAACAGTCCATTAGCCTTATAAAACAGATTACCAAAGAGGAAATAACTGATGCAATCTTTAAAATGAAGAAAGATAGCTCTCCTGGCCCGGATGGTTTCACTGCTCATTTCTTTCAAAAATGTTGGAGCATCATTAACATAGATTTTTGTAATGCCATTCTTCACTTTTTTAAAACCAATATACTCCTTAATGGCATTAATCATACTAAGCTTGCATTAATACCTAAAACTGACCTACCACAAAGTGTCACTGAGTATAGACCCATTGCTTGTTGCAATGTCATTTATAAATGCATTGCTAAAATCATTTCAAATCGTATGAAAATTTGCTTGAATGACTTAATTTCTTCTAATCAAAATGGCTTTATTCTTGGTAGAACTATTACTGACAACATTTTGCTATCTCAAGAATTGATAAGAGGCTACAATAGGAAAAATATTTCTCCTAGATGTTTTCTCAAACTTGATATACAAAAAGCTTTTGACACGATTAGATGGGAGGCTATTATATCCATTATGTCTAGATTGAATTTCCCCCTCCCCTTTCTAGACTGGATACATACTTGCATTTCCACTGTCAAGATAACTTTATCTATAAATGGTGAATGCTTTGGTTATTTCAAAACTGGAAAAGGTATTAGGCAAGGGGATCCCATCTCCTCCACTATTTTTGTCATTGTAATGGAAGTGCTAACCCAGCTATTGTGCAAGGAAAATATTAACAATAATATTGATTACCATCCTAAATGCAAAGTTCATAACATCTCATCCTTAATGTTTGCTGACGACCTTCTCCTTTTCACTAAGCCTAATATCAAATCTATTGCTAATACTTTTGCTACATTAGATATTTTCAAAGCTATGACTGGTTTACAAATTAATAAAAGCAAATCTCATATAAGCATAGCTGGAGTGACTGAAACTGTGATCACTAATATTCTTCAACTTTTTGGTCTCCAAATCATGGATATAAATGCTACCTACTTAGGTGTTCCTTTATGTAAATCTAGAATAAGCACTACACAATGTCTCCCTATGTTCGAGAAAATAACCCAAAAACTTAATTTTATGAACACTTCTAACATATCTCAAGCTGGTAGGCTAATGATCATCAAAAGCATTGCCACAGCCATGTGCACATATTATTTTCGTTTATTTATCATACCTACTAAACTTATTAACATGCTTAATCGTGCTTTTAATCACTTTATTTGGCATGGGAACATTTACTCAAACAAACTTATACCTATTGCTTATAAAAAGATTATTACACCTTATAATATGGGTGGTCTTGGCGTTATCAATCTCAAAATATGGAATATTGCTGCTAACTCTAATCATGTCAATAAACTTCTAACTGATAAGAATGGTCTTTGGGCTGTCTGGAATAGGCACTATAATCTCAAAAATAACAACTTCTGGACTGTGACTCCTGATAACAATGCTAGTTATCACTGGAAAAAAATGTTAAAGCATAGGCAGTAATTTTTACCTATGGTTCAATGTGATAAAAACAATGCCTTTTGGTTCTCTCCTTGGTGCACATCAGGTTTGATTCTATCTACTCTTATTGACTACAATCTTATCTCTAACTTTGGTATCCCTCTCCATGCAACTGCTAATGATTATTTCTTTGATGATGGTATTCATCTGCCTCATGTTTCCTCGGCCTCTCTGATTTCTGTTTGGAAACTCATCAGAGATAACTTCTCTAAACACAATTTAGAAGGACTGGCATGGTGTGATAAATCCCACAGCATCGCTAATGTTTACAATTCGATCATATGCAGCACTTCCAATTCTAACTTTGCCTGGCACTCAAGAATTTGGCAATCGGGATCTAAACCAAAGCATAACTTACTTCTCTGGAAATGCCTAAATAATGCTCTGCATACTCAAGACAACCTTGTGAAGAGGAATTTCATCGATCACTCTAAATGCATTCTTTGTAACCGTGCTCCTGAGAACGTTGGCCATCTTCTTTTCAACTGTCTCTTCTCCTTTCAACTTTGGCGTCGTACTCTATTACACTTAAATAAACATCGTCCTGTTCGTGACTTCAAAATTGAATGGATTCGTATCTTCAAAGCTACTCGATGGAAATCGCATTCTTCCATTTTCCTTCTCAAATACCTCAAGTTAACAGTGGCTGCCATATGGGAAGAGAGAAATAATAGAAGATTTGCTAATAAACGCTCTTCCTTAACTGCTGTGCTGTGTAAAATTATTGGATGATGCCTTTTGTCTTGTATTCATGCAGTTTGATTGCGTTTGCGCCTTTGTTTTTTTCCTTTTGTTTAAGCTTCTCTAAGCTTTGTATCCTTTTTCTTTTTTATTTTAATAAAAGTGGACTGTCCACTCAAAAAACAGGCTGGCTTTGCTAAAAATAATAAATAACTTCGAGTATGAAAAGAAAAGGGTTGTATAAATAGTAATTAATGAATTGTAGAATTATGTAATATTAATTTAAATGGATAAAGAATTATTTTAAAACTTAAAGTTTTAAATTTATTTAAAGAAATTACGAAGTAAATTAAGAAATCTATATTGGTATTTCAATTAAAAGTATTTTAAATCATAATTAAGGAATAAAATCTGAAATTAAAGGATTTTTGAATGAATGAAGTAAATTGGAAATCAATTTGGAAATTGATTTAAGTGTTTGAAATTGGATGTTTGGAAGAATAAATTCAAGGTGGGAATTTATTAAAGGAATGAGAAAAATTGTTTAAAAATAAATAGTGATTTATTTTTAAAGGTTGTGAAGAGAAGTATATTTCTCTGGATAGCCATGTACGTTTTCAAAGTAAGTTTTTAAAATAAAATAAAGGTTTTAATGTTGTTTTACAAAGTATGTTCTTGGAAATTTATAATTTCTAAATGTTTAAATTCTAAAGTAAATATTTATTCAAATCTATCACCGTAGTAATAATTTATAAAGAGTGACTTAGTAATTCTATTTTAAAGGTGAAAAACCTAGTTTATATTTATAAAGTAACCTTATTTTCAAATATTCATACAGTATATATTTTTAATCAATTATTGAAGTAGTTTTAATTTAAATATTTTAAAGTAAACTCTAAAGTAAGTATTTTGTTTAATCTATTATCGTAATAATTATTTAAAGAATGATTTGGTATTTTGTTTAAAGAAGAAATCTAATATGTAGTTATAAGGTAACCTTATTTTAGTTATTTATAAAAGTATTATTATAAATTAAGTATTAAAGTAATTTTTCGAAATTAAATGTTTAACATATTTTTTGCAATTAAGTGTTTTAAATTATTTATTTTAAATCTAAAGTTTGTGCATGGTGATTTTAGTAGAAATAGAAATATTTGGAATTTATTTTGAAAAAGGAAGATAGTTTGAAACTGTTTTCGAGGGATTGGAATTGAAATATATCTTGTAAAGATATTTTTGAGGTTAATAAATAATTTGGGAAAAATTATTTATTGTTTGATGGATGTTTGTGAATATTAATTGATAGTTAAATTACCAACTATCAATATTGGCCAAATGCGTTGATCGTTTCGAAGAGATCGGGATCGAGATTTATTTCTCGAAAACCACTTCTATCCGGTTTGTACCTTCCGTGGAAACAAGTTTGGATTCGAAGACGGAGCAGTGAAGTGCAAGGGCTAGTCGCTACTGATCTTGAGGATATTTCCAAAATGGATGTAGTAGGAATAGTGCCTTCGGTTCCGTTCGAACCCAGGACGGACTTGTATGGATGAATGCTTGCGAAACATCGTCAGGGGGACGATGGGCATTCTAAGGGATATGTTCTAAAAAGGTAACGCTTAGCCTCAAGCCTCATCAAACGGGAATGATTGAAAATCAGGGGTTATGCAGCAAGGCTAGGTGGGTAGCACCCAAACAGGGTGAGGTCATTCTTGTCTAGATGTTCCTTTTTATTTCGTCTTAGTGGGCGATTGCTGATCCTAACCGCGGGGTGATCTCACTCGGGATTATCCAGTAAGGGGTAGTCACGGTCTTGTGTTGCAGAGGAGCGGGCATACTCCTCGGTACGGTGATCTAGGCCTCGCACTGTGACAGGTGGTACCCCAGTGCCTAGTCATTAGTTGGAAATCCATTCTCCCTACGAGCCTTGTACGAGTTTTGTTTGCATTACCCACTTTGTGGCTAGCAGCTGGAATTTAATAATGTAACAATTTCAGTTATTTTATACGTATTTGTATATAGACCCTATTATAATATCAGAGGATTTCTATAAAAATTGTTTTAGCTATCGTAAGGTAAAAACCCGACATGTTTATTTGTGGCGTGGTCTTACAAGATGCTTTGTTTTCAAGGGATTTTTTTGAATCTTTAATAATCAATTGAGTGTGATTTTCTCACGCTGGTATTCCAGACTGACTCGGGTGTTATTTAACTGTAATGCTCGGGTTAGACCGAGTATTATAGGATACAGGATTTGATGCTGTGGAGCTCAGGAGACGAGATGGAGTACGATGCATATTTCAAACTTGATTATATATATATATATATATATATATATATATATTCCGCTATGTTGAGTTGTTGTGTATCCATTTGTATGATACTGATGTTGAGCTGTGATTGATGTACTCTGATGATGTAATATATGAACAGATATATTTGATTTTGAGTAAAGATCATTTATTATCTTTTATATTTTATTCCGCTGCGATGGTTAGATTCTGACGTTGATTTCTATTTTCTTCTTCTACCTCTTCTTCTTTAACCAAATGGTTCGTATTTCTGTGCAACTTGAGTTGATTATTATAGAATAGTGTTGACTCAAGGGGTACGTATTTGCGGGTCGTTACAGGTATCCACTTGTTAAGTGATATTGGACTGCGAAAGGGGAGTCGTTAGATTAGAGACATGTAGTGGTAGGACTCTCGAGGTCTTTTGTGACCCACAGGGGTCAATCATGTTGAGCTTCCTTTATTCCTTTGATCCATCACTAGGAAAGCTATATTCCATTCCAGTCATCAAAAGTTATTAGTTAATCTTGAAAACCCAAACTTAAGTTTTAAACCAAAAACTCAAAAAAAATGCTAGTTTCAAAAGTAACGATATAGTGATAGCCGCTATACGGACACTTCCGTAAATGCTTTACACATGTCATATATTTACCCAAGCATTACATAGTATAGTATGAACATATAAACAAAAGTAAATAAGAACTATACGACATATATATCAACACTTGTAAAACATGAACACAGTGTTTTAACTAAACTTAAATTACTTTGAGGAGGATCTTAGTACACTTCGTGTTCATCGGTTGAGGGCAAAGTTTATGAAGTGCCACTTTTGGCGTAAGGAAGTGTCTTTCTTGGGGCATAGAGAAGGTCGACATATGAAAGGAGTTTGAGAAATGGTTTTGCACATTTAGGCTCGAAATGTGAAAATCCAAAGAGTGATAGGCTAAGGATTAGAGATGTACAATAGATGTAGTTGATAAGAAAAGAAGAAAGCCCATTTGTAGAAAAACAAAAAAATTAATATAAAAACCTAGAGTTTATTAAGTATCGAAAACGTAGGTTACAACAATTATTGCTGTAATAGATGTTTTCATGAAAAATAAAGGGAGCATAGACTATAACACTATTTTTGTAGTAGATGGCTCCTAAACGAAATGTTTTTACGTAGTTATGAGATTTATTTATTTTTAAATCCATGTACTAGTCTTTTTGGGTTGTGGTAACGGTGTTTTACACAACATTTGTTTTAACTCAAATAAAAATGTATTTTTTAAATGGGTAATTTCTAAAAATAGAAATAAAAAGTGGTTTGTGAATACACTTATTATTCAATAATTTAAGAAAATGTTTTGGTAATGGATATATTAAAATGGTTTTGAAATGATTTTTTCTAAAAAGAAAAGTGTAAGTTAGATAATAAAAGATGTATGTCATAAGAAAATACAATTTAAACATACTTTAATTTATTGAAATGAAAAGAATAATGGTATAATTTCTTATGAAACCAATAAAAATCTTACGTGCAAGTTACAAGGAAAACATGAAAGAGATGTACAAGGTACGAGAAGTAACATATTTTGTATAGCCAATTTCGAGAAGTATAAAATAAGTTCTTGTAGTTTCACCTAAACATGAAGTCCTCTTTTAAAAAGGTCCATAGAAGATTTTAGCGTTGATAATTTCTCATAGCAGAAAGTAGTTCCAATACATTAAGGTATGAGACTGTTAGGTATAATGAGAAGATGTTTTGAAAACACATAAGGATATTTTAAAGATATTCTAAAAGAAAATAGTTTGGTGAAAAAGTGAATAAGTGTTTGGAAAACTTAATAAAATAAAATTTGAAAATTCAAATTTTTATAGAAAACTAAAAAGGTGTTCAAAAGAAAACGAGGACTAAGTTTTGGACTTAAAAGTTTTTCCCTCTAGGTTTGGGAAATAATGTAAATTCAAAAAGCTGTGAAGATGCAAGTCTAGAAAGATAAGATTTTAAGTAACCTGGTATTTTCGAATTTAATAGAAACTTAAAGATAACACTTTTAAAAACAAAGGTTATGGGATTTGATGTTTTAAAAATTTAAAAACCTTGATTTTTAAAATGGAACTATAAACACCGAACCAAGCTCCTAAATGTGAAGTAGATAGGAATCATTTCCTAGGTGTAACGGAAAAGGTGTAAGGCTACAAAGGAGACAGCAGTTATTGCTTTTGGAAGTAATAATAGAGTTTCCATATAATATATAGGACCTGGTGAGAACCTAAGAATGTTGATTCATGTGAGCAGACTGAAGAAGAATAGTAGAATGAAGTTAATAAAATTGTAAGACACACATGGTTGAGAATGGATATTCCTAATTTTGGAAGAAATTGGGAAAAGAATCTTTCTTTAGTGGAATTCGCATAAGATAGTAGTTCTCAAGCTAGCATTAGAATGGCACCTTCCGAAACTCTTTATGGAGGACCACGTAAGTCGCCTTGGTGTTGGATAGAGTCTACATAGGGATTGCCTTGGTTCCGAAATAGTTAAGGAGACTTCGGAGAAGATTGGTTTGATTAGGAGAAAATTCGTATCTCATACCCGCATCTCTTTCATAATAAGTCTTCGAATTTCATATTTCCATCTTTATTTTGAATAGATTCTTTCACTTTACTATCCTTTGGGAGGGTAGAACTCAGGATTTAACCTACGTAAGGTAGGATTTGATGTAAACATGTTATTAGAACATGTTATGAATGATGTATGCTAGTGGTTGTAAGTATTTGCTAGTGGATGCGATGGACACATATACTTACACTAGGCACTATTATCTCTTAGGACTCGGCCTAATTAGGACACTGGAGCATATGCATATGGATGTGTGTGCATTTGCATTTTTATTTTCATGGTTGCTATAAATGGACGTTTATCACATGGTTGTTGCATTTGGATGATGATTGAAGCATGCATATAGAACTATCAATTATCATTAGGAACTTATGCATTCATTTGGATACATAGCATGTACATAATTACATAAAAGAAGGTCAATTAAATCAGTGGACTGCCTAATCTTTTGCATTAGTTAGGGACATTAACACTACACTAATTGCATAAGTATCATAAAACGCATTAGAAAAACTAAAGGACAATGGATGATTGGTTGATGATTGAGTAGTTGGTTGTAGATATTGGATGAAAACATTTAGTTCATTCTTTTATACTTAGAGATTTCAAGGAAAAAATCCCTTAAGGAGGGGAGAATGCAACAATCTGAAATCTAAGCTATATTAATTAATTAACGAATTAATTAAATGATAAAATTACTTTGTAAAATTATTAGAATTGGGTCACGGGACATACACCATTGTGTCCGTGGCAATTATTTGGTCAGTTTCCATATATAGAACGTCAGGATCCGAGTTAATATGAGCAAGATACAAAGCAACCAAAAATCAACGAAAAAGAAAAATAAATAAATAGGGAGGTCGACCTAGAGGTCGACCATCCCAAGGCCTAGGTCGACCGGCCGGTCGGCCTAGCTTCAAGGGCCGTCGACCTATAGGTCGACTCGCCTACGTATTGAAAGCGAAGAAACATTTCTTCGTTCTAGTTGTTCCATGAGCATTGTACACGTTGTTTTGCATTCTTTTGTTTAATCTGGTCCTTTCGTGCTTCCATCCGATGGCTCATATTCAGCCTTTGACGTGGTTGCATCCTATTCAATCTCCAAATCTAACAGTCTGAGATCCACTTCTACACCTATAAATAAGACCTTAGGCCAAACACTTTTTCTCATTCAAGATTTTCTCCGCTTGGGTTCGCCTTTTCAAGACGGACCCTAAAAGGAATAATTTTCCAAGAAGAGAATCTTTTTAATAAAAATATTTTAATACCCTCAAGTGGATCCAGAAAGACCTAAAGGGAAGAGCTTAGGACCATAGGTGTGTAATTGCAATTATTTTAGATTTCTTATGTAATTTAAAATAATAGGCTTTCCAATAATTGTAGTTTTACTACGATTTTTGGAATAACCTTTTAGTAGTTTATTTAATTTTCAGTCTGCTTCTTTTAGTTATTCGTTTTAGTTGATTTTAATTTATTTCTGTTAATTATAGTTTTTCCACTTATTTACAGTTTATTTACAGTATTTTAATTTATTTACTGTTATTTATGTGTTATTTACATCTTTTTCCTGCACTTTGGATTTTCTTCTATTTTTAGTTTTATTTTATTTCTCCTTCTTCTTCGCGTATGGATTAGAATAGATTAAACGCGAATTTGGATTAAATTATAAGAATACTAAAATAACAGAAGATAAGAAAACTTAAATAACTGAATTTGTAAGGACTGTAATAAAAATGGAATTGGAATGAAATTGTGATGTAAATATAACAATTAGACTGAGTTAAAGAGATTGGCCTAGTTATAACTTAAAATTGTAACTAAAAAGAGTAAAAGATGAACGAAGATATTTACTATACAAACCATTCTTTTAAAAATTCAAACTATCTTATAACAACTATTTAACTATTCTACAACCATTTAACTATTTTAAAACTATTTAAGTCATCTTCTAATTTCAAACTAGTCAGAGTGGAAACTGTTTATATTTAATACCAATCGAGATAAGAATTGAAGTGGTAACCCAAATGGAAATTGAAAAATAATAATTGTGAAGTGAAAGCGAAAATGGAGATTGAAGCAAAAATAATTTTGAAGTAAAAGGGTATATATTGAGAAAAGTATGATGATTTAAAAATAAAAGTTTGGATAGTGTTATAACTGAAACTTACATTATAAGAAGTAAGTAATGTTACGAATGACTTTGGAAAAGGAAATCGAACTTGAATGCTGATTTGGCATAAATAAAGTTAAATATATATATCTGTTATATATGATAAACTCCCCTTGTCAAATCTTTAACCATAGGAAAAGATCTTTGAAGATATTTGAAAAATGAAGTGGAATCTATATAAGCATGAAGAGATCTAGAAATTGTCTAAGTCGAAAGAATAAACTTATATATATATATACGAATGATTTTATGAGAATGGAACTGGGAAAGGTATTTTTGGAACTCGTGGATTTTGAATGGCCTTTTATTTTGGGAAAAATCAATTTTGGGAATTTGGAAAGCCAAGTTTGAGAATTATCGATTTAGGGGTATCGATTTTGTGTAAATGAGATTTGTATGTGATACATATAAAGAGTATGATTTGAAAGATACTATAGGTGTATAGTATAAAATATTTTGAGAATGCTATGAGGAAAAAGGCGCTCCCATTTAGAGTTGAAATTTATAGTAGGAGATCCACTGGGTGGTTCTGCCTTGAGCCCTAAGGAGGGTTCTAAATTTTGATCCCAGAGGACGTCTGGGTTAAACTATAGTTCCTGTGGATTGTGATTAGGTAGCGAAAGTCAAGGGCTTTGATGCCTGCAGAGACATTGGGGTTATGCTGTGACAGTAGTGTAACTCTGGTGTAACTGCGATCTACAGCTTTTCCATAGCGTAAGTCGAGGGGAATCGGTTGCCTAAAGTCTATGTTTGATTTCGCTGTAAGAGCAACGTAACATTGGCAGATTGCAATCTATGTGGTCCACAGTGAAAGTCGTGTGGTAGTGAGTGCCTACAGGCTACATTGGGACTCGACTGGTGTAGTCTACGATCTATGTGGTGAAATTTCATTTGGTGGCGAAATTCAAAGGCGTTGATGCCTACAGTTACATGGTTTTTGCTGTGATAGAAATGTAACCCTGGATGTAGCTGCAATCTGCGGTGGTTCCATGGTGAAATCGATGGGTGCGGATGCCTATAGTTTTCTACGCATTTCGTTGGGATGGCGACGTAACCATCGGGCTAACTGTGACCCATGGAGGGGGTGATGATTTCTAGAGCATTCTCACAAAAGTTTTTTCCAAGTATTTTCACAGGGTATTGAAAACGGGTTAACTAAGTACTTATAGATTTTCGGTCCTACGCCGAATCAACGTTTGACTGAATTTATGTGAGAACAAGGATGGACTTGTTGAGACACCGAGTTATAAAATGTATTTTATAAAGATAGTTTTGGCGATGAATAAAAATGAAAGGTAAATCAAATTCAAATAGAATTGGAAATTTAAGTTAAATGAAAATAGATATAAAAGCTTAAGTGGTAAAGTAAAAATAAATATAAGAAGTACATAAAATATTTATACCGGACTTAAGAAATGGATGGTTAAATTCTTAAGTAAATTTGGAGTTGAGAAATATACTAGGTTAATATTTGAATGAAGGTTTAATAAATGTGGTGAAAAGGGAAACTATGAATAAGTGAATAAAAATCAAAATAAATGTGAAAAAAAAGAGAATTGATATAAATAATAATCAATTGGAAATTAATATGTAGGATGTATGCATATTATTTTATTCGCATAGTGATTTTATCCAAATTCGAGCACAGAATTTCGAGATATTTATATCGATCCAAGTTTGGATTTTACACTCGATTTTCGACAGCGAACCCTGGATATGGATATTTGATTGATCCTGAAATTCTCTATCATAGTATATAGCTATGCAAGGAGGATGATGGTTTCTGATCAAGAAAACTGATCTGAGTCTGCAATAGAGAGTCGGGTGGACGATACTAGTTCGAAAGTGAAATTGTGTGATCGAGTAAGCGACCGGATTTGATATTGCGTACGGATGACATGTGTACATCATACGGCTTAAGTAGAACAAATATTGAAATTTCGTAAAAGAAGTGAATAAAATGATTTTTAAATTTGTAATTGGATATTATTGCTAAGTAAAATACAGGTATTTAAAAGCAAAAGGAAATTGGTATTTTGATTTTAGAAGATAAATTTGGATTGCCTGACAAAAGGGTATGTGTTTAAAATTGTCATATGAAATGTGATGGTTTTCAGATCTAGCCACTTGGCTTTTGTTTTCTTTTGAAAATTTGGGGCCCGTAGAGGCATTTTGTAGTTGTTCCGATCTAGCCGCGCATAGGAGACGCTGGCGAAAATTTTCGAAAATTTAGAGAGTTAGAAAATTTTTGATAATTTAAAATTTTGTTTTAAATTATAATTTGAATGGTTGAGGAAGTAACATTATTTGGAACTTATGGATGACTTTAGGAAATTAGTAGAATCAGTAGTGTGTCTTTTGTAAAAAGATTGTTTTAAAGAGTTGTTAAAAACTATTTGGTTTTGGAAAATAGTTTACGGGTGGGGACCATTCCTCTTAACTAGTAATTTCGAGGACAAATTCTTTTAAAGGGGGAGGAATGTAACGACCCAGGATTTTGGATATTTGAAATCAGAATATTTAATTGACTTTAAATATTTAAAAGTTAATTCTAACTTAAATTTCAAATATCATTATTTACTTGATAATTTAATTACTAAATTCAAATTATTGAAAATTGGGTAAAATACTGAATCTGGAGTTTAAGCTCGCTAAAAATAATCCGAAGGATTGTAAAATTTATACTAATAATACCAAGGCAATAAAAGATTTAAAATTGAATTTAAAAGTGTTTTGTTCAGTTTTAAAAATATATCGTTTAAATCGACTATTTAAAATAGCCTTCCGTGGCACGACCTTGGATTTCGACGAAACTAGTTCCATTGGATCTGTAATATTGCATTATTACCGGATTTCAATTTTCGTAGCATTTGGAGTTGTCGTGAGATCGTACAGTAGATAAACGCGCTGAAATCTATGTCGAAAATTCAATATAATAACTGGATCCATAAAGCTATCTTCTCCATACGATCGAATTAGGACTCGAGATCTTTTCCATTGCGTTCGGAATAGGGAATAACATTATAAACGTCTAGCGGCACGCCTCGATAGGAGGTTAAGATTTTGAGTTGCATTTATCAAGACAACTTGAATTTAATTAAAAATATATACTTTTATATAACGGTCAACTTTCAGTTGTAAATCTGTTCACATCTGAGTTTTTTGATTTCTCCTCAATCGCTATAGCCAATTTCTTCATGCAATCCATCATCTCAAGTTCAAATCACATCTTTTTGTCCCACAACCAAGTCAGTTTGAATGAGAAAAAAAGAGGTGACTTCTGCCCTCCTCTGTTCGAATCCGATGCTTAAAAAAATGGCGAAAACCAAAAAATTAAAAAATCAAATTCGTATGGAAACATTTTACATCTCATAGTTGAAATCGTGGAATCGAGTAGCCTGGGAGGTCAGATGGAACGTGGCTCGTCATCAGGGAAGCACGAAGTCACGAGGTGCTTGGGTCGCATGGAACTGTCGAAAGGTTTCGGCGGTGTTGAATTTCGAGTGGCGTGAGGCGGAGGCCGTCTATGGTGATGCTCGACGATTCCGGTAGGAGGAGGAGGACGAGGTGTCATTGTCGGGGTGATCGCGGCGCTCGCGTGATCGAGGTGCTTCTAGTAGTTAATTTTAGCTTATTGATTTGGGGAAGTAAATTATAAAGTAAGTATATTGGGTATATTAAAGAAGAAAAGTTTACAGTAAAAAATCATATTATCAGAAATTTACAGTAAAGAAAAATTATAAAATAAGTGTAGATATATATATATATATATACATACATACATGCCTATTTTAAATTGTAGGTTGACAGGAAAAAACCATACAGGAAGATTTTAAAAAGATATATATAGGAATTTTAAACGTTGAAAATTTTATATAAAAATTAGATTTTGAATCTATATAAATTACATTATATAGTTTCGAATAAAATATAAATATACATATATATACATTTTAAGTTGCTAATTTATTTTGAAACAATGTATTAAGGTAATTAATTTGTTTAACTGGTTCATTTAGTTTATTTTACTTACTAAAAATCAAATCAAAGGAAAATTAGTTAAATTAAATTATTAATTGCTAATAGAGTGTTTGATTAGCTCAAATATTAGTAAACCATACAATGTTTGTTTCAAGTTCCAAAATCGTGGAGGAAATAGTCGAGATGAAAATGGGCTGCAAACAAAAGTTAAAGTGAGTTAATCTCACTCAAATTGGATTATTGATCAATTTTAATTAGTTAAATTAAATTATTGGTCGATTGATTGAATTGATAATTTATTTCAGTCTGGATGTGATATTATATATAATAGTATATATATTAGAGTGATTGATATTCCCGCATTATGTAGCGGATGAGACCCTATATACCGCGATATCCCCGTCGAAGTGGGATTGATATTTTCATATTGTGCTAACATCCGTGGATGCAGGAAAAACAGGTTGGAGGGATCCAACTGGATTCCTCGAAAATACTAAAAAAAATCATAGTCTGTGATTGTGATAATCTGTGATAGATTATATTTGAAATTGAAGTTATTGGATGTTATGATTTAGTTGAATATATTTGGGTATTTTGAAATATCAAAAGTAAAAGTATTGGATTTTTGAAAGAAAGAAAAGGGAAGAGAAAAGAAAATAAATAGAAAGAAAATAATAAGGAAAGGAAAAGTAAAGAAGTAGAAAAAGAAAGGAAAAAATAGAAGAAAAAATTAGAAAGGGAAAGAAAAGAAAGAAGGAGTAGAATTTAAAGTTTATACATAAGATGATATTTTATAATTTTAATGGAGACAATTAGTATGGTAAATCACTATTATTATTTGACTTAAACTTATGGGTAATGAATAGTGCTTTATAATAATTATTATTTAATAAATTAATTAATTTGGTTTTAAATATAGATGAATACGGTTAATTAAAGTATGGGTAAATCGTTTGGACATTGGTTATAGATCATTAATTGGGTTAGCAACCAATATCCTTGCATATTTCTGTGGGATATTTGTTTTTTAAGTAAAACAACCGACTTCCTTTTAAATTTATGATTTGGATTAAAGAGTCCAGGGTCGGATATCAGCGTTACTCGGAACCACTTCGATTTAATAACTACTTCAATCTTTATGGTTTTATTTTGTAGAATAAAATAGGCTAGCATTAAATAAATTAAGTAAATCCGACTTTTTTGAATAAGTAACGGCACTTAGATATTATTTTAAATAATGGATTTAGCAACAAGTGTTGGTTATAGCAAGATAAGAACTCATAATGTTGGGCGAGTTACCTTGATTTTCAAAGACGTTTTTACAACTTAAGTATTTCAAATTGAGTTAGTTTCCTCACGCTGGTTTCCAGCCTGACTCGAGTGTTTCTTTATTGTAATGCTCGGATCAGACCGAGTATTACAGATTTTCAGATTATGACGCTTAGAGCTCAGTAGACAAGCTGGATAGCAGAGACGTGTTGATTATTTTCCACCATGTATTAGATATTGTATAGATAGTATTCAAGGACAAGTTGTTACAACTATCCAAATTCATTGTACCCTGATATCTTGTACATATATTGACAGTTACAACTTTTCTTGTATAAAATGCTGTTATTTGAATATCATATTTGTTCCGCTGCGATTGTGAGATTCTGTTTTGTTGTTACTATTTCTTCTTCTACCTCTTTTTTCTTCTTAACCCTAACAGTCTGGGGTTTCCGGCATCCGATTGCTCGGCACTCTACACATTGAACGTATTAGTGTCGATTTTCGAGGTCGAAAATCCTTCGGGATGTCACATGTATATAAAAATATCAATAAGATAATACTAACCTATTTTAGCCTATACAATTATAATAGCTCGTCCACAATTGCTTATAAGCACAACAATGAATACAACGGAAAATGACCATCTACGTGAATCCATTAAAATCCACCAGATGACGCGCCTCCGACCCCTAAATCCAAAACCAAACTCCATTTCTCAAATCGTTGCCCAAAATCTTCGTGTAACCTAACCCTAGATAAAAACATAAATGACCTCTCTTCCTAAAGTGCTGCCGCACCTCGCATGCTTGTGCCAAGTTGCATAATGAGGCGATGCAAATCAAAGAAACAAGTTTTCAAAATTTTATATGATTTCCTTGAATTGATTAAAAAAACTTATAGGGAAGCTTGCATACTTTTAGAGTTTAAATAAAGGGATGTTGGGAGATAAAACGGGGAAGGTGTGGGTTTGTACGGGAATGGGCTGGAATAAGGGAACAGCTGATGTGAATGTTCATGGTGTGTAAAGTCAAATTTAAGTGTGTGTGTGTGTGTGTCTATATGTATATACACACATATATATACATACATATATAATTTAAATTCAAAATATCTAGCTATATATTTTTGAACCCTGATCGAGACGTGCCGCTTGATGTTCTATATGTTATACCCTTATTCCGAACACAATGGAACTAGTTCTGAGGCCTAATTTGATCGAATGTAGAAGATAGGTTTTTGAACCCAATTATGATATTAAATTTCGATATTAATTTCTACGTGTTTCAATCTCGCATGGCCAAACTGTACATCTAATTGCTATGAAATGTGACGGCATAATATAATTCACTATTATGGATCCAATGAAACTTGTTTCGTTGAAATCCGAGACACTGCCCCGGAAGGCTATTTTTATATATAATTAAAACGAGTTATTTTCAAAATCAAGTAAATCGCTTTTAAATCCAATTTAAAAGTTTTATTACCTTTATTCTTATTAAATGGAAATTTAATAAGCTTTTTAAATCATTTTTATCCAAATAAAAATCCAAGATTTAATTATTTAAAAGATTTCAATTATTAAACTAAACAATTTAATTATCCAATAAATCGCTATATTTGAATCAAAGTTATTTAACCTATAAATTTTCAATATTTAAAATCAATTAAGTATTCCAAATTAGAATAACCAAAATTTTGGGTCATTACATTCTCCTCTTTAAAAGAATTTCATCCTCGAAATTCTCAAGGTAGGTAAAATGCTCAAACCCCTTTTTTTTATAAAACCAATTAGTGAAATAACTTCCCAAAACCAATTTGTTGAAACCTTGTTATTACTTTTACTAAGTTTCTAAATATTCATAGATTTCTAACTAATATCATCTATTCTATCATTTCAGGGTATAACTCAAAATCAAATTTTAGTTATTAAAAATTTTCTTCAAAATTTCTAACTCTTTAAATTTTCAAAAAATTTCGCCGGCATCTCCTTTGCACGACTCTATCGAAACAACTACGCTTATCACTACGGGCCCCAAACCAGCAAAAGAAAACATAAGCCAAGTGGCTCAAACGTAAACCATCAAATTCAAACAACAGTGGAAACACGTACAATTATAGTCGGGCAACCCAATTTTTGTTATGAAATCAATCGCATCAAATTAGCTCCTACTTTTATATATCTGCATCTTATTTATCCATGGTATCCAAATATATAGTTCATAATCATTTGCAATTTTCAGTTTCCAACATTTACTTTAATAAATCCTGTACGATGTACATATATCATCCGTATGCACAACCAATCTGATCGCTCGCTCAATCACACGATCTCACTTCTGAACAAATATCGTTCAAACGACCACTCTAGTGCAGACTCAGGTCTTGTTCCTTGATTAGAAACTGTCATTCTACTTACATAGCCATATACTATGGTAGAGAATTCCATAATCAATCAAAAAATCCATATCCAGTGTTCGTTATCGAGAATCAAGTGAAAAATTCCAACTCGGATCGATATAAATCATCCCAAAATCCTTTGCTCGAATCTAGATCAAACCACTATGCGAATAAAATAATGTACATGCAACTCACATATTAATTTCAACTGGTTTCTTATCTATACCAAATTCTCTTATTCACATTCACTTCTTTTGCATTCAATTATTCACAACCATTGTTTACATTGCTTTGTTCACATTTATTATTTACTTAGTATATTTCTTTCGATACTAATCTCACTTAAAAATCATTCCCTCAAATTTTATTTTTAACAACATTTCTCCCCCATATTAAATTCATTTATGAGTCATTTCACAAAATTTTACTTAAGTTTATAACATTTTATACAACACTCCTTATGTTTACTACCCCTTCACAACTTAAGTCTATATCTAGTTTATATCAAATCCAATTTTATTTAACTCAATTCCATTTTTCAATTTCAATATTTCAACCATATTCCAAAACCATATCCAATTTTCTAACTTATTTAATTAGTTCTTCCACTAATTCATTTCAAATCTCAATCAATTCCATTTCCAAATATTATTTCATTTAGCCTAACTTAGGCTAAATTTTCAAAATTCACTTTATTTAACTTAATTTAAGTTAAATTTCATTCCATAGTTCAATTTCAAATTTACTTTTCTCAACATTTAAACTGAACGGATTAAAACATTGTTTTAACTTACTAATTCTCGAAATTTATAAGTTATCAAACTTATTTATTATATTTTCATAAAATACCTAATTGAAAATTTCCAAAGTTTAAACAACTTATTATGACTCATTTCAAATCATTTTGAAATAACATATATACATAATTCATATTGGTGTATCGAATCATTCCTTTTTATTTTAAAATCAAAACTAGTTTTACCAAAACAAAACTCCAATGGTAGCAATTCCTCACTTAGAAACCGAAAAATGAACTTCGATGATGTTGCAGTCATCATCAAAAAATTTTTCCAGTAACCAAAGTGAGTTCAGTGCTTTCTATCTCTTTAAAATCCTCTTTATATATCTCCATTTAAAATATTTTCCAGATAATACTATTATTATTATCAAAACTTTGAAAAACCATTTCCAAAACCAATGGTATTTAAATTTCCAAATTCCCAACTTTTAAATTGTTTTAATTTATAACTTACTTTTATATATCATATTTATAATATATTTATGAAATTTCATTTCCTTTCCATTTGTAAATCACATTTATAAATCATATCTTTATAATTCCATTTGGTTATTCCAGATTATTCCTTAATTGTTGATCTTGCTTACGTTATAATATCAACTTTTATTCGATCACAAATAACAAACAAAAAATGAAAATAGTATAACATTATCATTTCCTAACAACCAAGCACATCATATATACCATAACAATTTTCTAAAAAATTATCCCTTTATGTATAAAAATAATCATGGTAAAATTATTTCATTCACCCAATTCCAAAGCAGTACTATGTCGATTGACTCTATTCAAGTATTTAGAGATCTCTATCAATAAGTTTAATTACTCATATTAGCCAGGATCCATAAGCCACTCAACAAATCAACCAACACAATATAAAACATTTTTATATCACTAACAAATATGCGCTCATACATACATACATACATACATAGATATATATATATATATATATATATACACACACACGTGCTCGTGCTCAAACTCATTCTTAGGTGCTACCGACCCTATCTCTAATGAGTACCCAACCAAAGCCAAGGTTCTTGCTTAACCTTCAGCTCTGATATCAAATGTAACGAACCAGATCTTCGGCCCTCGAAAATCGACACTAATACGTCCACTGTACTATCTACCGATAAATCGAATGCTAAGAACCCAATTCTTAGGGAGAAAGAAAGAAGGAAGAAGATAGGAAGAAAACTACACAACACAGAATCTCACAGCGAAACAAATAATCTATAATATACCATAAAGTTTTACACGAAAGAAATACTATAATATGTATATATATATATATATATATATATATATAAACATCAATTAGAGTTTACTAACCTATTTCAGCCTGGACAATTATAGCAGCCTGCCCTCACAATTGCTGATAAGCACAACAATGGATATAATGGAAAATAACCATCTATATGAATACGTCTCTAGGCCTCCAACTCATCTCTTGAAGCTTCAAACATCTAAACTAATCTATAATTTGCTCGGTCTGACCCGAGCATTATAATAAAATATTTCTCGAGTCAGTATGGAAAACAAGCGTGAGAAAACACACAAAGTGAATTTTAAAGTTACATACAAATATTTGAAATCAAAATGTATCTCGTAAGACCACGCCACACTTAAACACAGACGGGGTTTTACCTTATTATAACCAAAACATTTTCTATAAATATCCATTTGTATTATAATAATGGCTAGAGATCAAAGTAAAATATGAATATATCTGAAATGCTTGCATCTCACGTTTCGGCATAGTTGGGCACAACTAAGTCCATACGGCGCTTATTGGAGAATGGAATCCATACAATGACTGAGCTACTGCATACCGCCCGTCACGGTGTATCTCTAGATAAAATAAAAGCAAGGACCTCGCCTGAATCTCCACTAACACAGGATCGGCCTACCTCTTGCTGGATAGTATTGAATATGATTACCCCTCCGTTAATAGCCCCTGAAGCATACAATTGAGAGATAATAGCGACTCTACATAGGAATGATCAAACCCTACTTGGGTGTGACCCACTTAGCCCTACTTCATCTCCCATGTTTTATCATTCCCGTTCGATAAGGCCTGAGGCTACGATTAACTTTCAAGAACATTTACACTTAGAATGCTCATTGCCCTCCAATGACAATGTGCCGATAGCATTTATCCATATAAGTCCGTTTTGGGTCTGAACGAAACCGAAGGCACTATTCCTACTACATCCATTTTGGAATCACCCTCAGGATTAATAGCTCCTAGCCCTTGCACTTCACATCTCTATCTTCGATCCCATGTACTTCACGATGCCTTCACTTCAAAGCGCATTCATTGGATCGAAGTGGTTTTTAGATAACATATCTAATCCCGGTCTCTTCAAAATAACGTTCGATAATTTCCGGTAAACTTAACCCCGATTCTTTAGAAAATAAACAGTCAAGATAAGTTCATAGATCGCCTCTTAACCGTTAGTAGGCGGATTTCCTTATCAATGTCCTAGGAGAACGAAATGAGATTTATACGCACAGTACAACATCTTCGGAGATGACTGTGTCATATAACCCATGTGTTTCTCCTAGATATTTCCAAAGTTACATTTGGGTCCATTTTCGATAGTTGGTTATTTAACGAACAATAGACATACATTAAATCAGGGATTTATTTCATAGGAAAAACCAACATTGGTTAAGCATATAAGCAATTACTAGCCTCATTTCAAAAAAATTCATAAATAAAACCCACTTTGTAAATTACTTGTATATAAACACCTTTATAAAGGTATATCTACCGATTCCTATATTATCAATACTTAGAAAATATCTATATACTTATCTCAACAGTATAAATATATTTACAAAACTGAGAAAGATACTCTTTCATTCGATTCTCAAATCATTTATAAATTTCCTTACAGTTCTCTAAAACTATTTATAAACCATTTTATAAGCCTCCAAAACCGATTTATAATCCCTTTATAAATATTCAATCCCTTGTAAACTTATTATACATTTCAAACATCACTTGTAAACCCTTAATGACTCCATATACCATTTATAAAAAAAACTTCTTTTATAAATCTACAAACCCGTTTCCAAAATTCGTTTATAAATATCTAACCATTTATAAACTCTTTAACCTCATAAATAATCTTTCCTCAAGTCTTCAATCCATTTTATAAATTTCTTTATAAAATGCAAGTCTTTCAACTCTATTCGTGGTCTTGGAAATATTATAAATAATTAAAATCATTTACTTCAAAAAGTCATTATATAATAATAATTATTAACAATGAACATTATAAATAAATGAAGATTATTAACTTTACAGTATCTTAAAATAATAATTAATTATTTCCAAAATATTATTTAAGAAATAATAATAATTAATCATTACCATTTTGTAAATAATAAAAATATATTTTAAAACTTTAGTAATAATCCTTATTATAAATTCCAAACCATAATTATTATTAAATAATTAATCTTTCAATTTATTAGCCTTTTTATAAATTCTTAAAACATATTAACTATAAACAAATAACTTTTAAACAAAAATAATTAAATAACTTTAAAAATATAATTAATATGATTATATGACTTTTAAAAAAATCAATATTTTTAAATAACTTTAAAATGATATTATTATAATTAAATAACCTTAAATCAATATTATTATAATTTAAACCTAAAACAATATTTATAATTAAATAACTTAAAAACAGTATTAATATAATTAATGATGTAAAACAATATTAATATGAATAAATTAACTTAAGAACAATATTAATATATTTAATTAACTTAAAAACAATATAATAAATTTAATTAACTCATCCTTAAACAAAAATATTTCCGAAACCCAATTTCAAATTTAAAAATCATTCCTTGTCTAAAAACCCAATTCCGACTTAAATGGCAATCTATACTATTATATTGTTGCTAAGTTTGATTTCGAGGGCACAGAAGCCCCTTGGTATTTTGAGAAATGAAGCATCGCAGTTTATATTCTTCATTTCCCGACCTTCCTCTCCGCTTCATCCTCCTTTCCCGGAAAGAAAAACAAGTTGCCTCTCCCCTCAATTATAATTTTCTTCTTCTTCCATCATGCCTCTCCCCTTCTTTTACCTATATATTATTACCGAGTCATATTTCAAGGGAGCTGAAGCCTCCTCGGTTTCAAAAATAAACGGTCACGCTTTTCACTTCTTTCTACTTTTTGCTTAGTTTTCCATCATTCCCTACTCCGCTTTATCTAATCCACCATGGCTTCTCATCCCCTTTTGTCTAACCCTAATTTTGCAAGTAGGATTGTCTATCAATATCGGATCTCACGCTTTCATACCAGAACAAGTCACATGCACCCTGAATCTTCGTCTCTTGAGGTAAGAAAGGCTTAAAATTCAGCATTTGGTAAATTCTTCCATTTGGAGACTCGGTTGAATTGTACTTCAAATAGACAAATGGTGCTCCATTGATCATCACGATTAGGTTTTTTCGATGGTCGTTCTTTGTGGAAAACTTAGCGGTTCACAATCTTTCCTCATCGCTATTTTTCGGTGGATCTCCTACCTTTGCTCATCCCGATTCCATTGGCCATCTTGTCTTTTTTTGGTTGATTCAGTGCCACGCTTCTTCATCATCATAATCGCACAATCATCTTTGATCTCTGAGCCCTACATTGACAACCTTTTCACAATCAAGCTCAGTTGTCCAACCTGGCATTGAAGCTCTTTGTGAGTTTTTTAAATTTGAACTTTGATTCTATTTAGTGATGTAATATAACGAATCCCTACTTTTATATTTGGTTTCAATATAAGATATTGCAGTTCTGTACCACTTATACAACATTCCATATATTTTTTACCGTTTTGATTTTGTTGTTCAACTTGAAGTTGAGTATGTTTATTGTATCATCTTTTATGTAATACTTTCATACTTCCCAGTTATGTTGAGGATATAGTTAGCAAAATCTTAAAACGTGAAGATTATGATTTATTGAAATTATGTTAAAAACATAAACATAAAATGTATTAATTGTAGAACCTGGATTAATAGAGAAAACATATCGATGATTGCATTAATGAAGCATGGTAACCAAAACTTTGGTAGATTTTAAACGTATTTGTACTTGAAATGAATATAAATATATTATTGTCATATATTATATTGTCAGCAATTTCATTATTGAAGCAATTCAGTACTGTTGTATTCTTCAATTTATTTATGTATTGCATTCGAAAATTTTAACATACCTTCATTAAGGTTGGTGTTTAGAGCACATTTGTAACATATAATAACTAAATTTCAATTCAATTATCCACAGACTGCTGCTTGGTAGCTGAATATAACAACTTGCAATGCATTTTTCACTAATCTCCAATTTATAACCAATATTTTTTTCAGTTTTATTTCGACGAATTATAATACATCATGCAACTATAAGCAAATGAGGTATATTGTAATGGCTAAATTTGTGTAAGCTTCCATTATTTACTTGCTTGCCATATCGTGTCTCTAACACTATAGGCTTCTAGCAGTCAAGACAATGAAGTGTATTTTATCATTTGGTTTTTCCTTTGAGCTATTGTATAAAATATTTATCATTCAAGAAAAATTATACTCACAACAACAGAGTGTGCTCTAATTTTTCTTCCACCATATCATCTTTCAACTATTTATAAATTGTTATTTTTTATATGCTTTTGGTTTATTTTTAGATATGATTTTGTGAATTTGGGTGTCATTTGAATTCTGTTGGTATGGCTATTCTTTCCAAAATGATTTTTAGCTCATTTGACGCTATCAAAATTTCCCTCGTATCCACGAGTTTGTATTAATTTCCGTCATCTGAAGGTATCCAGAGTTTGTATTCATTGCCATTATTTGAAGATTTGCCTTTGTTTTGAAGTTTTTGAAGTTGCATTGTACATTTGTACTATTTATTATATATATATATATATATATATATATATATATATATATATATGTTCGTTACATAGTATGGATATGTTATCGTATGTTGAATGCTTGGATCATGCTCTTCATTTTCTTAGTAAAACATTAACAAAGAATCGATAATATTCTATCTCACTCAATTGACTCAGTTTCTCTCTTCATTCTCCCCATGGAATTTGTTTCTTCATTTTCTTTTAACATTTTTTTACTAATTCAACATAAGAGGATACAAAGAATTTATTTGCAACTTCATTTTATGTCGAGTGCTAATACAAAGTAATAGCAGGAAACTAAGTATTAGTTTCTCAAGCTGGCTAAATCTCAGCACTTTCATATATCGTTCACTTCCCCTGGTATATGCCATCAGGGAAGGCAAAAATTTATGAATTTTCGCTCTGTCTTTTCCCTATTTATGCTACCTTTTTTGCTTTCGTTCACTATTCTTAAAGATGTGTAATTTGACCTTCAAATTTGGTTCATACCTAATGTGAATAATGCAGTTGTAGGTTCTTTCTGTTGATCTCATTCTGATATGAAAATTACATTTTCATCCTTTCGTCCTTGCATTAGTATACTCCCTTTCTTATGTTTGTTCTTGGTAATAAGGTATTGATGTATTCTTGGTGCATCACATTTCTTTTCTGTTTTTTGATATTTCTATTTAAATAGGCTAAAATTCCTATCTGTCTTCTATAGAAATTTCTTTGTATAAGTTATTGATGGTTGGTACCAGTTTTGAGGGTCTTATGTAATTCGGGTTTGTCAATTTTCTCTATTTTTGCTTTCAGTAAACTATTTAATTTAATTTAAATCTCGGCACTTTCAACTATCATTCACTTTCCATTATATATGCCTTCAGGGAAGGTAAAATTTTATGAATTTTCACTCCGTCTTTTCCCTTTTGTTTTTATGTTACCTTTTTTTTCATTCACTATTCTTAAAGAGGTGTAAATTGACCTTCAAATTTGATTCACATCGAATGCGAGTGATGCAGTTGTAGGTTCTTTCTGTTGATCTCATTTTGATATGAAATTTACGTTTTCATCCTTTTGTCCTTGCATTAATGTACTCTCTTTCTTATGTTGGTTCTTGGTAAAAAGGTATTGATGTCTTCTCAGTGCATTACATTTCTTTTCTGTGTTTGCGTAGTACTATTTCTTAAGGTTGAATACAAAATTTAATATTTAGATTTGGCCAAAATTTCCCATTTGTCTTATGTATAAATTTCTTTGTATAAGCTATTGATGGTTGGTACCATTTTTGAGGATCCCGCGTAATTCAGAATTGTCAATTCTCTATTTTTATTTTCGTTAAACTATGTAATTAAATTTATATGCATTATTAATTGGTGGAAATAATACATCTCTCTATATCTACATACATACATACGCACATAAACACACATACACACACACATATACACACACACACACTGAAGTTAAACAATAAGTGTGTAAGTTAAACCTGTACAATACACTGTGATTTAGGAGAGTTGATTAGTCCATATTGACCATAGTAACATTGAGATATATTAATAATAATTCTTTTATTATTACTACACTCAATTTAGAAACTTTTTTTTGATTTCGGACCAACCCAAACTTATAAACTTCAAGCGATAGGCACTACAATTTTTTTTATCACTAGATGAAGTCGATAGACAAGACAGGAAAAAGTCCAGAACCTAGTGCACAGTTGTAGAAGTCAAGTATGTATAATGAAACAAGTTTTGTAATTTGCAAAAATTACTTATATCATGGAAGTTATTTTGCAAGTTATAACATACTTTTTTTGTATTAATCTTGAAGATATGTCTATTTTGGATAAATCTTTTTAACGTGATTTAAATTATTTAGTGCAATCAACGACCTTTTATTTAAACTTTAGTTAAAGATTTTTTAAAACTGAATTAATAGTTCACTGTTCTGAATAAGCAACATAGTAGTGAAGTGAATCCAATCAACGGTATCGAGTGCCAATGTGCCATTTTTACATTTTTATTTATGTAGATATCCATATGCATTTATAGCATGTAAAATAGGTGTTTGCTTAACTGATTAATGAAAGATATAGATAAGAGGAAAGAAACAAAGGGTATTCCTGATTGCATAATAGATATTGAAGGATGTATCATAGTGATAATCCGTCATCAAAAATTTCAAAAGAGAAGGAATTCTTATGTAGTTGGAAAATGCTAGCAAGCCACTTCTTTACACATTAGATGCTCTTAAGAAATTTATTAATGGGTGACTATCTCTTTTGATAACCACCGATGCCCATTTTACTAACACCATGACAAATGTTTTATTCTGTTTATAGCCTTTTAGAAAACTGTGTTATTTACATGTTTAAATTTTAGTTTTGTTTTTTTGTCTAACCTATTAAATCAAAATTGTACATATAGGCAACAACCAGAATCTTTTGACATACTATGAATCAAACTACCTTTTTGGACAAAATTGCACTAAATGTTTTACTTTATTACTAATTTCTATTTTTCTCATAAACCATTATCATGTTGGTTTAATTTTTATGTTCTTTGTGTAATTTAATTTATCATAGTTATTACCGCTAAAAGGACTATAACAATAGTATTTGTAAGAAACAATATATTACTTTTACTAGATCACAGAAACACAACCTAAATACCACCTTAAACAAATTTATTATGAGATAATGGTTGGTATTGTAATTTTTTTGTTATCGAAGGATAACTCACTGGAGTAGGAAAACAAAAATCGGTGTGATTTTGAAAAAAACATTGAAGATTCGATGGGTTATGCTAATTATATTACTATAATAACAAGAGTGCATTTTTTTTGTATGGTTCTTTTGTTAATCATAGTCTATACATCAACTTCAATGAAAATAGTAATGTTGATATTAATTTCATAAAATCCTAAAGTACAACAATATATGTATACAATTATTAAACTATTTTGGAATAATTATATGGACACTCAAATATATATACATACACACACGCTCATATATGTATGTATGTGCATGTGTTTGTGTGTGTGTGTGTATCTGTGTGTGTGTGTGTATTTGTATATGTGTGTGTATGCGTGTGTATGGAAAAGGATCCATTACCTTCTCTTATGTATCATGTTCCGTCTTTTTGTGTGTTCAAAATGAATTATTATTTTTAGACGTATTGTATTTTTTATCAAGATCATCTATGCAAAATTTTACGTGTTTCGAAACTTCTAACTCCTTCATGAATATATTTGCAATCGGTGTCTTGAATATTATATGTATTCAACGGCTCGATACTAATTCATGGTTTTGAAGGTAATAAATGTTTCAAAAAGATCCTAATTCTTTTATCTATGATTTTGGAGAAAAAGGCTATATATACTAAAAAAAAATTTCGAAAACATTTGGACATGAAAATGTTGAATGGTGGAGGGCCTATGGATCCAACCTCATATATATATATATATATATATAGACACACACTAGTGCGAACCCGTGCTTCGCATACGGACCGCACTCAACCTCTTATCATCATAACATGTTTAAATGATTTATATGGTTCATTGATTAAGAAATAGTGATCTTTTCTTATCAATTTTCAAATAAGTTTGCATTTTGTCTAAAACTTGTGTAGTACGTCATTGATGGAATCGAATCTCAATAAGTTCTTCCCCTAAATCTTTGAAAACAGTAATGCAGATAATACAGTTGCTTGTTAAACAATTGCAAAATATCGAGCAAAAATGATTTCAAAGATAAAATTTCCACACAATACACATATAAATTATACACATATAAATTTATTGTGTGCATCAGCTATTGCTCCATGCATCAGCTGTATTATATGTAACTTCATTTGGTGAGATACCTTTATCAATCATTTCCTTTAATACTTGATGTAGTTGATTCCATTTTCTACTTTGGTAATAACTATCTACAAGAGCAGCGCAGATAACAACATTTGGTTTACACTTGACCATTAATCCAAAAATGCCAAAAGCAACGTTGACATGATTCATGAGAACGCAAGTGTTGATGATGATCCCATAACTTACTATGTCTAGGAACACATTATGCAGCATCATATTATTGTAGAATGATAAGATTAGAGGATAAAGAGATTTATTTCTGTTTTGAACGATTCTTGTGAAAAATATGCTAAATCTAAAGCATGCATATTTTATGTCTGAAGTGTTGGAACCAACAACCATTATTCAACAATATTTATTTTAATGTGAAGAATATCATTTTATTTCTTTTATAGTCAAAGCAAATTCAATATAATAAGAAGCATATAATTGTATTTAATGCTTTTGAGCTTTCTGGTTCCATTTCTAATTCTATCTAACATTGTTGCTGTATTTTGGTAATGTTGGATTTCACCAGACTTGAGTGCAATCTGTCAAAATAGAATCAGTGGCTGGAAATTTTCAAAACAATCAACGACATAGATTAGTTAAAAGAAATAAAGTCAAACATATTTAATAACTTTAATAATATGAATAATCCGAAAAACTATGATTTCAAAAAAAATGATTTTATGCTATCAACAATGGATATCATTGGAAAGCATATTAAATTTTAGATTTAATAGTGAAATCGATTCTTAAATCCAATTAGTGTAGAAAAAGTTATCGCATTTCAAAGTTTGGAATAGAAAGAAATAAAAAAACGTGACTATTCATTTTCCAAAATATGAAGGAGGCCTGTATGCTCTTGAAATCTAACTCAATAATAATATTATAGTATAGATATATGTGTGTGTATGTGTGTGTGTGTATACACATATATGTATATGTGTGCCCGTGTGCTTCTTTTGATTTCTGTAAATGGAACCATTGAGATTTATAATGAAATAAAGATATTGTTTTCATTTTTATTCTGAACCAAAGGAAAATTTTAAGCTACATAATTTCATTTACTTAATAGTGTTGTGTATAGTTCGGTATTCGTTAACATTATAAAGCATTGAAAATTTTCATGCCTTGGATTAAACTTGCCATAACTGATTTTAAATTGATATTTTGTTCGAAGCAACATACAATTTAGGTATGCTAAAGTTATACTTCTATTAATAAACAATATGAATCATAATCACTCGGTACTTTATGCTTTCATGTTTAGACCATGATATAAATGGGCTAGGTTATCGGATGTGATTAAGAGTGCACGGGTTTTGTTATGAGTAGGAAATGTTAAACAACATAAGTTCATATAGCCGAACCGAATTTACTGCATATAATGTGAAATACCATAATTTTTAACAACGTTTTCGCTTTATATGAAATAAAAGAATGTTCATAACTGTTATGTAACCACTTGCATGCCTAAATATCTTTGCAACCGATAGAAATTTATTATGAAATGTGTGTCATCTTCTTCTAAACTTAGATCGCTAATATGTCAATTATGTTAGACTGTGGATGGTTTCTATTTGCACATGGTAGTTTGTGGGTTTTTTTACACCTACTTGATACAAGATGCTATTATTTTCTTTTTTATATTTGATAAATAGGGAGTTCTTTGACCAATCTTCAATGCACACGCTTATATCATGCTTTTTATTAGAATGTGTTTCATTAAAAGGGTTCTGTTATTATGCATAAGTTAATTATATATCATGTGATTGTCTGCTACTCCACTGTAACAACCAGGTATTTTCAACCATTCGCATCCATTATAAGTGTATAGGTAGACACTCATGCCAGAATTGGATTGCCCAAAATACCGTGTTGTAAATAAAAATTTGGCAAATCTCAGAATATACAGTAAATAAAAATCACAGATCACAGACACAGAGTATATAAAAATGCAGCGGAAGAAAAAGAGATAGTAGTTCATGAAGCTACTATATAAAATATAAGATACATCAGAGTTAAATAAGATACAACAGACGAGTAACAGGATACATCAGGTACAAATCAGATACATCACTAAACCACTGGATACTGAAACAAAATAGATGGCTGGATCTTCAAGGAAAGCTCCAACGCCGAAGGTGAATCTTGAATGCTAACTCAATCAATCTGACCCGAGCGTATAGCAAAACACAAAACCCTCGAGTCAGGACATAAATACTTATAAACTGTAAATCAACTCAAGTGAACAGTAACAAAATACATAAATATGATAAAAATCATTTTAAATTCATTTAAATTCAAATTATCATAAATCTATCATAATTTCATATTCAGTTAAATTTCTAATTATAATTAAATCAAAATTTCCCAAATAACTTACGTTCAAAATTTCTAACTTTTTCATTAATTCATTTCACTTACAATTATTCAGAAAATCAATAATAATTTACAAAAATCCTTTTTATTAAATTTAAAATCAAAATATTATAATAATTAAATTTCTAAAATATTTAAAATTTTAGAAAAACATATTTTAACTACGGGCCTGTATATAATTTTCTACGCTAGGTAAAGTGATACTGGTAATATATCATTTCAACCCGTAATTTACAAAGAAAATCCGGGTTTTATCATTTCAAACCCGCAATCCCAAGTCAAAATGAATAATTTAAAACCATTCAGGCCTATCATTTCAGCCCATAGCATTTTTTTCTAACAGGGAACTTGCAGTGTGATCATATACAGAAATAATATAAACAAGGTCAATATCACAATATACAGTCATATATCAGATGTCAGGTGAAAATTAACAGTTTTAACATGGTAATAATATGGTAATAACATGGCATAGCATATCATATGATCATCATTAACTTGCTTAAACATTTTTTATTACTAAACACTTGTCATCAATTCACTTTTCATAAGTATAAATGTCAGAGTGAGAAAGACTCACTTTTTTTTAAGTTGAAGACCAAAACAACTAACACAAGTGCGATTCCAAAAGCACGACAAGCACGATGACAAGACTGCGGACATGAGTGGAGAACGAATCCAATCTACAACTCTTGTGTACAACCCAAAACAAACAATCAAAACAACAAAATTCAATACGACTTTAAAATGCAATAACATTGAAATAAAAGGAGATACGACTACGCAGTCTTTTGCTTTGCCTTCTCTATTGTTTGGTATGGCTTTGGGGTCTGATGTGGTTCAGATGTGGTCAAGTTTTGGGTTAGGTTTGGGCTAACATAGCTCGGGTTCAAGGCAAGACAAGGTGGAGTTTGTACATGAGGAGGTGATGTGGTTTTGAAGGCAATTAGGTGGTTTTTGGTCAAAACAAGGGCTCAGCCTTGGGGATTGGGCTCGGCCTGTGATGTGTCATGACTGGACAGAAGTGAGGAGGGGTGTGTTGTGGTCAGGTCTAGGGAGTGGTGGCGGCTATGGTGGTGGTTTGGGTGGTGGTTGAAGTGGATGAGCATGTAGAGGTCAAAAAAGCATGGATCTAGGCATCTAGGTTGTAGTTAGAGGGGTTTGACCATCAAAAGGGGTTCGGCCATGGTCAGATCTGATGGGGTAGATGGTGGTGATGGTTGGGAAGAGATGGAAGGAGGTGGTGGCCGTGGAATAGGGGAAGATGTCGATCCAAATAGTTGAGAACAAGGTGCAAAATCATTTAGGAAATAGGAAAACAAGAAGAAGAACTTACCAGATTTTGCAAGATGGAGGCCATGATCTCCTTTTTTTTTTTAGGGTTTGAGAAAGAGAAATTTCGTGACAAATGAACAAGGGAAGTCGGCTGGAGATGGTATAGGAAAATGCCAAAAAAACAGATATATTGATGACAAAAGAAACTGCAAAAGAAACAGTGAAACGTTTTTACGTTTCTTAGCCTTTAACCCTTTCAAATTTCTCATATATATTTATATACATCTAGATAACTGAAAATAATTAAAATCTCAGTTAAAATTCGAAAGTATAACAGATAAACAAAATATTAATAATTAAATATTAATTAGATATGATTAAAATAAGAAAAATAGCACAGAAAATGAAAACTTGACTTAAGAATTAGAAATAACTTCAATATACTTTGAAAAAATTTACTTTAATTTAAATACATGTAAAATGAATAAAATAAAGTAAAATACAGCAAATAAAAGTGAGTGCATAAAATAAATAAATAAATTTTAATTATATATAATTAAATTAAGAAAATGGCTTAAAATTGTAGACTAGGCTATAAAATTAGAAATAAATTCAAATGAACTTTAGAAAAATTATATTATCATTTTAAAAATACTTAAAAGTCAAAATATACATAATATAACATATTATCGCATATTAAAATAAAATATAACCAAGAAGAAGTAACTTATACAATTTAAAATAGTCATTGTTAAATAACCCTATATACGCACAATATTGTAAAGGGTATAACTTTCACAATTTACATCCGAATTCAACGAAACGAAAAGTGGTGTTCTTAGAATTTTATGTACTTTCATAATAAAATAAAAAAAATTAAAATTTTAAACTTTTAAAATTTTAAGTTGAAAGTCACAATTTGACTATTTTGACCAAAATCAGCATTTCAGGCAAATATTCAACTTACACAAGTTTGGAATTATAACTCATATAAAAATCAAGATTATATTTAAATAATAAATTTAATCATTTCAAATAAGTAAAATAAGTTTTTAAATCAAAATCTTACATTAAAAATAATTAAAATATACAATAAAATAATTACAAAATACAGGGTTGTTACATCCACGTTCACCTCACCTTTCATTTTGCAAGTTATACATTTGAGGCCAAAAGAATCGAACTCCTAATGTTTTCCCCACATCTATGAAAGTGCATGCAACGCATGAGGTGAGTAAGAGGAGCTTCCAAATGGACGGTGATCACATGATCAAAGAATCTGATCCACACTTTGACATAAGATAAAGTATAGTTCTGTGCATAAATTTAACATGCTTTATCATAAAAGGGCCATGTTTATATTAGTATACATCATAATTTTTTAAGCATTCTTTGTCAAGATTTAACACGGTTAAAAATGTAAATTCACGCTATAACCGATTTAGCAGTTTAAACTCTAAACATGATTATTTCAGCTACTTCATGAACAGTTTCTATTATTCGATGACATTTCGCAATGTAGTGTTATAATAATTTTAAATATTATTTATTTATAATATCTATAGTAATATTATATTTCTTTTTAATATTATAATCACCTTGTTCATCAACCATGACAATACAACTCTTATACATATTTGTTCCATAACGCATCAACATCCTTCGCAATTGTATAAGGAAACACATGACCGTCCACTAAGCTAGGCTATCGTTTTTTGTGCTTTCTTGATTGCAGGTGTATAGAAAAAGAAAAGTTCATTCCTGCTTTTGCATATTGCTTATGTTTTTTAGCCAAAAAAATACATTGACCCTCTTATTTTGTTCTTCCCGAGTTGTTAAAGCATCCGTTATTGCTGCCACTATTGGTGAATTTAACCAAATTTACTTCCCGAGACACAATGAATAGGACCAACTGACTAGAGAGCTTGCACCTACGGCCAAGGAAAAAGATAAATCAACTGTTCCATAATAGCAAAAAATCTCGTTGGATCCCACCAACCTGTTTTCCCTGCAACACAAAGGTTATATAACCATAAAATATAAATCAACCGCTTCGAGGTAGGATTCGTATACAAAAGGTCATCTGCTCTTATATAGAAACGTAATGGGGTCTCATCCGCTTCAACAGGTGGGAATATTCAATCCAACTCATATAAATATTATAATTTATCCAAACAATCATCCGATTTTTTTATCAACTATTTATAACAACCTGTTTTTGGTGATTACCCATAAATATTAAATTATAATGGTAGTTATAATTTAATATTATGAAATAAAAATAAATTGAAGATTTAAATTGTTTATTCGGAAAAACAATGGATTTTGGAAATAAAATGCAAAAATAAAGTTTTAAAACTTTATCTTGGTTGGTTGTGAAAAAATGAGTGAAATATGATTTTTTCGGAGAAAATGAAACAATTCACGTAATCATTGCTAATTGCTTCTTTTATTAATTTTTTGAAAAGAAGTATTTGTTTTAAAATATGTTTTTATTATAAATAAAAAGGTAAATTTTGATTCAAAAATAAGTTTTGGTTATAAAAATGATGGAAAATGGTTTGTTATATTTTATTATACAAGAAACTTATTTTTTGTATGATATTTGGTATTAAAAATGATGTTTTATGTAAATATTAGTGTAGATTGGTTATTTAAGTAAAAATAAGGGTTTTTGATAACAAAGATATTTTTATAACTTAAATTATCTTTTATCAGTGGTAGAATGTTTTATTAAACATGAAAATATGTTTCTATTATTTTTATTGTGAAGAAAACTATGAGAAAATATGGCAGTTTCGCGATGTCCCATGCAAAAAATTCGCATTGACTTTGAGCTGTTGCGAATTCGCAACTGCTTTGAGCCGTGGCGAATTGCTTGACAACAGATAGAGTCCATTGCAATTTCACAATAGACCTTAGACCATTGTAAATGCTTGCTTTTTTCTTTAAACTAACTGGCTCTTACATACACACCCCCGTCCAAGAAACTATGCGCTTAGAAAAGTCATCCCAAAATAATATATCCTATACCCAAATAATATGCTCCCAAAAAACTGCTCGTAAATTCCCATGGAAAAATCCCTAATTCCACTCCTCTCTTCTTACCAAGGGCCTTGCCTTCCTCACTAAAATCCACTCCTAAAGCTTCGCCATGTCAAAAATCTTCCACCTTCTTGCTATCGCGTCCAAAATAAAACATTCAGCCTATTCTTCCCTGATCTAAAGAATAAGCCCTAATTCGCCACTTTCTTAATATGTCGTTTCTCGCAAGTCGACCTCCTCCATGCGAAGTTGAACTCTAGTACTTTCAAAGACGTGCGTCAGCTGTCCATGTTCAACCACTCAACTGCTCTTTTTAGCTACTGGCGGTAGAACTGGTTAATTTTTTTACTCAATTTTTCATGTTTCAAAAATTATATTGATTATCCATAATATTGTAGTTAATTAAGTATTCTGATGCTAGTGAGTTAAATCATAATCGGGTTTTTCTACCACTTTCAAACCAATTTTTTGTAGTTAATTGTCTCATAAATTAAGTATTGATATTTCTCACTTTCATTATCAATTTTAAATTAAAAAGAATTGAGGCCTTAATAATGGAGATGGTAAATCATTGTGAAGGTCTTAACGGTTGGAAATGATTTATGGTTAAAAAACTATGAAAAAAATTGATCGACGGGAATGGTGGAAAGGTTAATAAAATGAGTTAAAACTAAGTCATAAGTTCTGTTATGGAGGGTTAATTTTGTAGGTGTTGGCTAGTAATAAGTTTATATGTTTTGTTTATATATTTCCAAGCTACAGTAACTATCAACATATAATATATTTATCACTCACTACAGGAGGGAACCCACTTGTATTTCAAGTCTTTCTTCTACCTTGAACTTGTCATTGTAGGTTCCAGCTTAGGTAACTCTTATTTGTAACTTTAGTTTACTTATTTAAGGTTATTGTTTCTTTTACTCAAGTCACTTCATACATTTGAGCATGATTTTCACTTGATTT
Organism: Allium cepa; assembly: GCA_030765085.1. Lineage (NCBI taxonomy): Eukaryota > Viridiplantae > Streptophyta > Magnoliopsida > Asparagales > Amaryllidaceae > Allium > Allium cepa. The sequence goes on along the minus strand of CM060941.1, from coordinate 557,070,045 downwards.
CTTCTCATAATTTGTTCACTATTATTGTTTACAGTATGACTCAAATGCAAACTAAGTCCATATTAGTCAACCTAAATCTTATCTTAATCCTGTACAAAGCGATACCATGAAGTAGGTGGTCCGAAAAGATTATTTTGAACTTACAAAGAACCAAAAATCTTGTATAGTATAGGTAATGGACAGATAGAATGACATTTTATACTAGTTAATAATTACCCACATTAATTTTTACTCCTACACCAAGTTTCTATTATGTACGCTTATCATATAACAATCACCTATGACTTTACATTATCATTAATTATACTTACTCACCATTAACACTGCTTATATTTATTAAAAGAAAAAGAAAACTGTTAACAAAACTAGCACTTTATAAGTATAGATATTTACCAAGCTTTCTTAGGTATAATAATGATAAACTCAAAAAATAGCATATACAAAGAATGAACAACTCATCTCCATATTTGTAATATATGTTTCTTTTTTGAATTTAATTTTTTATTTACAATCGTGCTAACTTTACTTAGGTATTCGTTCTTTTCCTCTAATTATTCTTTTTCTTATTAGTGTTGCATTGTTGCTTGTCTTAGGTAATTTGTTAACTGAGATAATTTTTTGATTTATATAATTGTTAACTATGATAACTTTTACAGTTGATTCACCATAGAGATACCTAAGGAAATTTGTTTAGAAATCGATCCTTTTTGAAATGGAATAAGATTTTTGAGTTTGATTCTTACAAGAAGCTAAAAAATTATATAATTTGTTGGAAGTCTTTTCTTTATAGACATACATGTTCTTATGTGTTACATATTTGTATTTAAAAGAGGGTAACTACTGTATATGACAAACATTTAAATAATAAAATATGCTTCTTAGAAAAAAAAATGAAAAGATGGTATTTAATTTGCATGACCGAAGAAGAAGTAGCAAATGAAATATATTTTAATTTTGATTAGATATTTTAATTGCTTAATTTTTATATATAGCGAGAATGTATATATTTGGGAGAGTTTTAAAATATTCAATTGCTCGATAGTGAAGGGTAAATGGAGATTGCATATGCTTATAGCATAGTAGGTTCAATTAGTAGAATGTCATTCAAAGTATATTAGGTTAAAAGATCAAATCAACCATTTTTCCTTAGTTGGTTGAAAGATCAAATCAACCAAATTTCATTAATCAATGGTTTTTGGTATGTTCTGCAATTTTTTTCTTTCCTAAGCTTACTTAATTGTGTCCTTATTGAACTTCGTAGAATTTATGTATTATTTTATACTAGGGTTTCCATGTAAGTCTAGAGGGAATTTTTTTTCCTTTTCTAAACTTACTTTATTTACTAGCAATGTTTCTTGTTCAAGATAAATCAGATTGGAATAAATATCGAAGCCATAGAAGTTTGGTGCCCGACAAATTTTTTGCTTTTCTCATGTATTTGGATAATTTTTATGTTTTTCCATTCTCTTTGCAGAATTCGGTGAGGTCATCTTCTTTTTAAAACTAGATTTTCATTTATAATTTTGACTTGTTGTCCTCTTTGGCAGGTACCAGCTCAACCTAGCACCACCTCTTCTACACCTAGTAACAATGCTGCAATGACCTATGTCCACGGCACAACAACCGGGTTACGAGGTGCAATACCAATTAGATACCCTACATGTGGAATTTTCACTATACAGCAATCCCCTACTATGTTCCACCCTCTGCTTACCATGGCTTTATCTACTATGTGCAATACACTATTATAGTAACTAATGTTAGAATTTTATCAATTTATGTTTAGGTACTTTAATGTAATCAAATTGGATCCAGAAGGATTGTTAGGTGAATGAATCACCTAAACCCAAACAGAGGGAGAATGGACGTGTATATCAAGTGCTTGCTTTGATACAACATTAGGAATAATTCCAGGCCTACAGGTAATAATAATGCAAAGGTAGCAAGGTTAGATTTATGATCAAACACTATAATGCTGTTTTTTAATGTATTTCAGGTCAAAGGAACGGATTATGAAACAAGTGATGGTACTTGTATCAAAGATTATGTTGATTTTATGACTTGGTCGATGCACACATCAAAGCTCTTGCCAAAGCTGAGCCTAACAGAATTGGACTCTATAACATAGGAACTGGACAAGGTTTTTATTTATTAATCATGTTTCATTTTAACATAAGAGTGAAAACTGTTAAACTTTTGAGTGTTCGCATACTATGTTTTCTTAGAAGAGTAGTATGAATGTGTTTCAAGCTTGCGACACTTAACTTATATGTGTCATTAAATAATAAGCTGGTTGTAGTTATGGTCCATTTCGAAATAACTTATATGCTAATAGTATTAAATAATACTTACATGAACAAAATAACAGAGCAAAAACATTGTGAAATTTATGAACTTAGAATATCTGACCGTTCGAATGGTCTTTTGAAAGTATGTTTTGTGTTCTTCCATTGAATCTTGAACGAACTCATAAATGTGATCTCTAACATCAGCCAAGAAAGAAGCATCAGCGGTCTCCGACTTCTTCATTCTACATGATTGCATGGCAGGATCAACTTTCTTGGTTTGCACCTTATCTAATTCCATCTTTAGTTTTGAATGGGTAAGTTATTGAATCGAGGTTACATATATGCGTATAATAAGCATTATTTATTGTGTATTTTCTCAAGATGTATAAAGAAAATAAAATGGAGAGTGGTGCCTTTATCACACCCTGTAAAAATCCAACTAAACTATCACATTCCTAGTATTTAGAAACTTATATACTATTTGGACACAAATAATAATGTATATTACTAACAATAGACATTACCTCTGCATATATGCAGATAAATCATAAGAATAAAAGAAGATAGAAGAGGAGGAAAATTATATGGAAATTGATATTCACATATTCACAGAACAATACACACTGAAGAAATTAGTAGCATACAGCATTACCACTGTTAACATATACTGAACTCAGTTCAGACCACAAAATATACAAATATTGCATTGAAATAGACTCATAATATTGTTCTTCATATAGGTTATGCCTATCGATACATGCATTGTAGTTTTACATATTCTCATATTGTTGCAAACTTGTAGAGAATGATCTTACTAACTTGCATGAAAGTTGCAAGTTTGTATTGAATAATGGAATGGCCAGTGAATAAATTAGAGTTTAATTTTGAAAGTAACTGGTTTTAGCACAATTCATTCCTCTATTCATATATGATGTATGCCACTTCCCTTCTATGGAAAAAAGCAATTTTTTAATATATTTTTTACAAGACTCGTTCAAAGAGCATATTTGTTGCGTGCAGTTTTCATGATGATAAACTTGTACCTTGTATATTGTAGGTTGTTCTAGCAGCCACTGCGTATTGGGCATAGAGTGTTTGAGGTGCAGACTATATAATATTTCAGTGATGTATATTTAGTGATTTGTAGTACATGTATTTTTGAGTGGATGTGTTGGCCAGTATAGTTGTATAAAACTATCATAATGCTTCTTGTTGAGACTTTAAACGCTATGGGCATAAACAATTTATTAGTTCATGTATAATGGTGTTGTATTTGAGATATTATATCTTGTTTTTTTGAATTCATCAACTCGAGTGTCTGAGATATTATGCTATGATATTTGGTTATATTATCTTATTTGTAGATATTGTAGGAGAAGAAGCAAATTCAATTATTTTTTTAAATTGTAATATTTCCCTACGGCCTTGAGCCGTTGCAATTTCAAATTTCACAACGGCTCAGGGCCTTATGAAATGTAAATTAGCAATGGCCCAGAGCCGTTTTGAAATTTTAGCAATGGGCCAAAGCCGTTGCGAAATGCTTTTGCAACGGCTCAAATCTGTTGCTCAAATCCATAATGGCTATTCTGGTATAGTTGCATTGTATATATAGGTGTTCTGTGATAAAAATTAATTTACTTAGGCTTATTTTCTTTGGTTTGGGTCCAAGCCTATTTATATTTCTTATCCTATAGAGAGAGATAATAAAACATTCCTTCTTCTCAAAATTTCAGTACGTTCATTCTTCTCTTTACTGTAAAACCAAACTGAAAAGAAGAAACTTCCCTCCTTTTCAGTATAAGGCTTTCAATCTTCAAATTTCTTCAAGAACTTGCTATTTTAATCTTATTGAAGCTAATTCCTACCAGTAATCACATCCAAAACGAGATCATTTCATCAAAAACCTATTTTGTGTTTTGGAGTGTCTGTAATGTCCTTTCTTTCTTCTTGCATGCTTCTGTCTTGAATTTCTACACGTATTTGAAGAAAATTCAAGCACAAAGCCATCCACTTTCTCAACCAAATCTGAGTTTCTCTTCAACAATTCAAGGTATGTGTTAAAACTCTCTCATAATTTCTAGCTGAAGCAAAACTTCAAAATCCAAAATCTACGAAAAAATAGCTTCTGTATACTGTTTTTCTATAGTTGTTTGTTTCTGTAAAAAACTGTTTTTGGTTGCTACTTTGGATGATCATATAATTTTCATTTCTTATCAGAATTCATCGGTTATTTTTTATTTGAAAGCTAAAGTTTTCGACTATATGCATACCAATTTTCAGTTCAATCTGAGACTGTTCGGTCCTCTGTTTCATACCTATAAATTGAACCCGTGATGGTTTTAGGCCTGTACATATCTTCGTTTACTGAACTGCTGCAAGCATGACCTGAGTCAATATTTGAGACAGTGCATCTTTTTCATTTACTGTCGAAATTCATCGATTCTTTTTTATTTGAAATTTAAAGTTTTCTACTATGTGCATACCAATTTTTAGTTCAATCTGAGGTAGTTTGATCCTCTATTTCATGCCTGTAAGTTGAACCTGAGATGGTTTTTAGGCCTGTACATATTTCCATTTTCTGAGCTGCTGCAAACATGGCCTGAGTCCATGTTTGTGATATCCATGTTTGTGATAGTATATCTTTTTCATTTCCCATCGAAATTCATCGATTCTTTTTTATTTGAAATTTAAAGTTTTATGCTATGTGCATACTAATTTTCAATCAAATCTGAGGCCATTTGGTCACCTATTTCATGCTTGTAAGTTGAACCCAAGAAGGTTTTCAGACCTGGGTGGAATTCAACATGGCCTGAGTCCATTTTTGAAATTTAATATTTTTACCATTTCATGTCGAAATTCAGTGAACCTTTTTCTAGTTCATAGATAAATTGTTTTACTTTGTGTATATCATATTTCAGACCATACCGAGGTCAAGAAGCCATTCGAATTATGTCTGAAAGTTGAAACTGGAGAAGATTTCAGACATGGTTATTGTTTTTGCCTGTGCGCCTTTTTTGTACTGCCTTATTTGCCCATTCGATTTTCGACCTCTACATCTTATATTTGTGACAATTCTAAACTGTTTTGCAGGCTATAAAGCCTATCAATAGGCGAGCTAGAATTTTAGTGAATTTATGATTCAAAATGAATGGATTTTGAGATGATTTCGAATGTCGGTTTTTCGATATTTTTCGATGTTTTTCCTTGATTTCGAGCATGGGTTTTTCTAAATGATTTTGAAATGATTTTTAAAATTAATTGGCTTTTGAAATAATTATTATATAGCATTTTAATTTTTTTTCAAGCTATAAAATCTATATATTCTCTATAATAAGGGAATTTTTAAAGTTTGTTTTTTTAAAACAATTTCCAAAAATTGTTTTAAAAGCTTGTTTTCTCAGACAAACTATTTTCTATATAAAATACAGGTTTTTGCACTATTCGAGCGAATGAGAAGAAGAATTAAACGATTGGTTAAAACATGTGGTATGAGGCACATGCCTTTATCTTTTCGGTTAATTCATGACTTGTCTGTTTGATCATTTTGGCCTTCGGGTCATATTTGCAGATGAGATGAGGCAAATATTTTTACTGCTTTCTAGTGTGACATTGGCTAGCACTTAGTAAACTGTTAATTGCGAACACATGGTATTAAACGCACGTTAACACTTTTCGAGTTCCTATGTGAGAGTTTGTGACACATTTGTCTAAGAGACGTATTTGCCAGTACTGGACCTTCGGGTCATTTTTCCTTCAGGATGTTTGTCTACGAGACGTATTTGTCCATTGTGATGTATTTGTCCTTGGGGATGCTGTCATTCGAGATGTTTTTCTAAGAGACATAGCGCCTTATTTTGAGAGAACAGTACTTGGCAGGCTTCGACCATAAGCACATGCTATATCTTTGAGATGATTTCATTGATTATTTTTGATTTTTCAAGTGTATCGCCTTTTTACATATTTGGCCCTTGAGCTATTCGAGACATTATATATGGCGATTACATCTTTGGAAATTTGAACTCCTTTTCAAGTTCTATATTTAAGATTTGGGTTTGCCAACACTTGGCATTTATTTTGAGATTTTCCATTCTATGGCGTTTATTTGAGATTCATACTCTGCTTTTATGAGATATATGTGATTGCCATTATGGTGTATTTTTTAGATTTAAGATTTCTCTATTTTTAGAATATATTTTGTGATTGCCATTTTGGCAAGATTTGAGTTGGGGTTTCTCCTATTTAGGAGTTATGGTTTCTCCAAACCATTGTTTTTATTTTTGGGATTATGTCGATGATATGAGGCATGTTTATACTTAGTTGTTTTAATGTTGAGTTATCTCTTTTGAGACTATATATGCTTAGTGAATTAACTCATTTGAAGTAGTGATATGATCTTACCCTTCCCTTTTTCCTTATCCTTCGTGTTATCATTTATCTTACTAAACTTGTTGTTTTAGCTAGACTGACCCGTGTATTTTAAACCCGGGTCAGACCAAGTTGTTTCAGGTTAGATACCTTCTTTTGGACTTCGCCTTGATGCTTCTGCTTGGATATATGTTTACCAACTTTTGTTGTTGTAGCCTTTTATTTGACTCTGATATATGTATATTTTTGACTCATTATATATAGGGTGGTCTTCAAACCACTTATGACGTATCATTTTGTATTATACTGGGGATGTATCAGTATGCATGTATATATGTTTGTTTGTCGTTCTATGATGTGATGTACATTCTGTTGTTGTATTTTGTTCTGATAGATCCGTTAGCCACTATAGTTTTGAGTTAAGCATTTATTGAATATGTCGATCCACTTGAGAAAGAAAAAAATTAGAGCATTAATCTACGTATTTAATAGATGTTTAAAACAAGGCTATAGATGGTTGCTCCTAACCAGCCCTATTCTCCGCATTAGCAGACAACATTACCCAGTAATACTCTTTGTTAATGTAGGTCTCAGGATGGGATGTCATAATATATTATACCGGTTAACCCAAAAGGTGAGTGTAACTCACCATTATTTCCCATCGTCGTCGAGGTATTCCAGTTTGGAACTAAAATCGAACGACATCCGATTTTTAGCCCAAATTTCAAAAATCTCCAAATTCATCCAAACTAGTTTCATCGTGAATCTTTTGTCGATACGAGCACAACGCATAAGTTTTCGTCTCGATCGGACCTCGTATGAAGGAGTTATGAATTTATAAGTTATCGATACATTTTTATATTTAAAATAAAATAACTAATTGCACGATCATATAAATTACACTTGTGCCATCTTCCCCTTTTCTCTGCTTCTTCCCTCTGCATGAGGGACACGACCGTGTACACACCTCCATTGACCCAGGGTTACGAAATGCAAAATGAAAATCCGACAACACCACCGACTTTCTCTTCTTGAACTCGACACGCCCATCTCCTTCTCAACCCTCCTTGACCCTCCTACTAAATCGTAACATGATAGAGCAACCCCTGACATGCCCAGGTCGCAAACCACCAACCGCCACCGTAATCTACGAAAATTCACCATACGAGGCATCTTCGACCCCTAAATCCAAAGCCAAACTCCGTTTCTCGAATCGTAGCACAAAATCTTCTTGTAACCCAACCCTAGCTAAAAAAGAAAACTGCCTCTCTTCCTAAATTGTTGTCGCACCTCCCATGCTTGCGCCAGGTTGTATATTAAGGTGATGAAAATCTAAGAAACAAGTTTTTTAAAATTTTATATGATTTCCTTGAATTGATATTAAAAAATTTATAAGGAAACTTGCTTACTGGAAGAGTTTAAATAGGGGAATGGATGATGGGAGATAACACGGGGAAGGTGTGGGCTTGTACGGGAATGGGCAAGAATAAGGGAATGACTTATGTGGATGGTCATGATGTGTAAAGTCAAATCTAAATGTGTGTGTGTATTATTTTAATTCAAATATCTGGCTATATAATTTTGAACTCCGATCGAAACATGCCGCCTAGCGTTCTATACGTTATACCTCTATTCCAGACATAATGGAACTAGTTTCGAGGCCTAATTCGATCGTATGCAAAAGATATATTTTTGAACCCAATTATAATATTAAATTTTGATATTAATTTCTACGCGTTTCAATCTTGCACATCCAAACGATACATCTGACTACTACAAAATTTGATGGTGTAATGTAATTCACTATTATGAATCCATTGAAACTGGTTTCATAGAAATCTGAGACGGTGCCCCGGTAGGCTATTTTTATATGTTATTTAAAACGAGTTATTTTCAAAATCGAGTAAATCCCTTTAAAATCCAATTTTAAATTTTTGTTACCTTCATTAATATTAAATAGAAATTAAATAAGCTTTTTAAATCATTTTTATCCAAATAAAAATCCAACATTCAATTATTTAAACGATTTCAATTATTAAACTCAATAATTAAATTATCCAATAAACCATTGTGTCGGAAATTCAGGTTATTTAACCTATAAAATTAACTTTTAAATATTTAAAATTAATTTAATATTCCAATTTAGAATAACCAAAATTCTTGGTTGTTATAGAAAAATAGAGATAAAATGACCGTAAACCATTTTATCGATAAACGGCTCAACAATCATCAAATGTCGCGCACGGAGCTGGATACATACACTTATTTTTATAATTAAATAGTAATATGCAATAAAATTATTTATTTTATTTTGTAAATTTAATGTATTTATGATGTCATCAATAATACCATTATATTTAACAACTGATTTATTATTTTAAATTGAGATTTAATGATTTGATAATTATTATAATTATTTTAATAATTATTACATAATGATAATAATTCATATTAGCTTATTATATAGTGATAGTAAATCATTTATAATACTTTTATGAAAATATATGTTGAATTGAAAAATATAAGAAAATTGATATCAGTTTATTGGTATATTAGCAATTTTTGTAAAAAATTGTTAATATTGATTTATTTGATTTTATAATTTAAATGTGATCGTTTAATTAATTGACAACAATAATAAAATAATTTTCAAATTTTGTTTACGAATATATGTATATTAATTAATAAGTGAAAATGTGACCGAGAATTAGTTTCTCGATTTTCAATGGTTTAACGAACGGAAGTTCTTCGAAAGCTGCTGTAATCTTGTTTATATGTCTTGTGCATATATAACATACAAATGCATCCACTAACATATACATGAACACATATTTACATACAAATATACATATACATTGGAAATATCCAAGATATTTTCATTTTCTTACTCCTTAAGCATTCTAAAGTCAATGCACATGGCTTAGAAGAGAGTCAAGTAATGGAGCACATAGGAGGGAGGTACCAACATGTAGAATGATGGGATGGGAGGGGTGTGTGCAAGGGGTAGAAATGTAATTACACATTTAGATATTTATTTCACAAACTTTTCTTATAAATACCCACCTATTCTCTAACAATTTTACACAAAATCTTCTTCATCTTCTCCTTCCTCTCAAGCTATTTTAATGGCTTCCTAATGCATGGCAAAGTAATGCCAAAATATACCCAAAAAGAAATAAAACATAAACATATTCAAAGACCAAAAATCCTCAAAGCCAAAGAAAATCACCTCCTTTCCTCTCCTCAAACCCATGACCACCACCATTTCCCCTCTGGTCGGGAGAATACACCACAAACACATCTAGGCTGAGCCTTTAGGAAGAAAGGAAGCAAGTTCGGGAGCTCTAGAGTGAAGAAAAAGAGAAAGAAGTGCTGTTGGAATTGATGCGGAAAGCTATGAAAAAGTTTGTTGGAGTGGATAAAAATAGTGAGTACTCAATGTTTATTAAATGATAAATAATCTCTATAATTATTTTTAAGTATGATAATATGACCATTTAGTCTCTTAATGATTTGTACGAATGTTTGATAACTTGGTTGATTATACGGATGTTGAGGTTGATAGCTTGGTTGTGATAAATTATGAGAAATCATAATAAAAATGATTATGTAATTATCCATGGTTAATTAATAGAAAATGTATTTATATAAATATGTGTATGGAGTTTATTGAGCCTCTTAATGGTTTTAAAATATTAAAAAGTTTGGAAATGAATCTTATAATAATATAATATTATGAAAGGGTTTAAAAGTGAATATGAGATTTAATATTGAAAATATTTGTTTTTAAATGGTTTTTAAAGGTTTTATAAATAATAAAATTCAATTTGGAGAATTTTTGACAAGTTATGAAATACGGCGCGTCGCGTAAAGGCAGTTCGCGATTTTGCGCTGTAAAAGTCAAACGAATATATAGAAGGGAATATAGCTCAGATTTCTTTGAGATAAGAATTTTTCAAACTATTATATCCATAGCATTCAGAAAAAGAAAGAAAATCGAGATTTCGTATACTATATTTTGAAATATGAGCAAATCAAGTTTTAAATAAAATCGTGCTTTGGTAATTTGGAGGCTAAAGTAGTAAATGTTTAAAATAGATATTTTTAATTCTCTAAAAATATGAAATAAATTATAAAAATCTTTTCAAATATTTTTAAAGTGATTTGAGTTATAAATATTAATTTCCAAATGACAGGAAAGTCGTTTTGATCAATACGACTTAAAATGCACTATTCGCGGTACTTTTCATAGAACTTTTCTATAATTTTTGAAATGTAGTTCTAAATGAAACAATTCTTTTCAAATCTTTTTTAAATGTTTATAAACGAATAATAAAGTATTTTGAAGGTGATATGAAGGATTTATAAATTATTTCAATGTGGTTAAATAAATAATTAAAGGTTAATTAAGTATGTTAAATGATTTAGAGTCGATTAAATAACTTGACCACCTTATGGATGACAGAGAGGTAGTCTCTAGGCTTGGGTTTGAAAAACCAGTTGCCTATCTCCCTAGCTACCCAGACTGTCCCGATGGAAGGGATAGTAAATTTGATTTACTCGGATTAATTTTTCCCAAATTATAAAAGATAACATTTTCCAAATTTAAACAACTTGGATTACATAAAAATAATCTTCTTATACTTGGTATTAAACTCCGCAGAGGGAATCCATACTATCCATGAGAATTTAAAAGATGATCTCACCATTATTCAATGGATAGTAAAGGTTGAATACAGAATTGATATTGAGTAGAATTAGTATAATTTCCACGGTCGTCTTTACTCAATAATGTATTCCAATATGAGATTTAAATAAATGATTTGGAAATGATTTCCTAAATTAAGGTGAAACGGTTTGGAATTATTCCAAGGTTCAAAAAGCTTTAATTAACCAAAATTATTTGATAAATGTGGCTTAATGATTCCATATACTATTAAGAAGATAAATGGAATAAATAATATGTCTTCCTGGGATATTTATGACTGGATAAAAAGATGAACTAAATTGAATGTTGACTGATATCAAATATGAACTTAACATATATTAATCGATGATTGGTTCGGAGGAACGGGGCGGATTTGGGTAACTCCTATCCGAAAGCCACTTCGAACCAATGTATACATTCGAAAGTGAAAACTTGATGAAGATGATGTTTTATGAAGATGGGGATCCTCATGATGAAGGGTTGCTTGCCACTAGTCCCTCGGGGTGAAATTTGCCAAATCATATGTTTATGATGGCAATAGTGCAATGTTACGAAAATCTTCGATTACAAGGACTAATCACTACTAATCCTATGGATAATTCAGGCCAGGATGTGGTAGAAGGAGTGCCTACGGTTTCGTTCAGTCCCAGAGCGAACTTGCATGAAATTCAGGCCAGGATGTGTTGAAGACCTTTTGATTTGTGGTACGACAATGTCATCCTCACGTCTACTATTAGTAATTTCCATATTAGTTTGATTTAGTTTTAATGTAAGTTTTATTTTAGCGATTAAAGATGTTTGGAATCACCTTTTTATGTCATATTTATGATAACCAGGCAAATTCATTTTTCATGGATTGGTTCCGATGTACAAATCATTTCATATTAATTATTAAATATATCGTTCTTTCCCCTTTTTTCTTATTTTCTATTTAATATGCACAGTGGTATCACAAGGATAGTCCAAACTCTGAGTAAATGAGTATTATGAAATTGTTATTAAAATAAATTTATGTATTGTACCACCAATTTATAAGGTGCTCCAGGCACTTTCTGGATGCAATTGGTCTATCCTAAATTTTATTGCACTTTAGCTGTAAACTCAAGTACATGGAAGTGGAATCAGGTTTTTTTTCTTCTTCTATGTAATCACTTTATGGTTTACAGTATCATTCCTCCTGAGTTCCAAATAAAGACTTCATCGTTGATTTTTCCATTTGAATCGTTAGTGATTGTTGTAATTACAGAATGCATTGTTGAACTAATCTTTTATTGTAAGTAACTCAGTTTTAAAAGTACTACGGAATTGATATTGAAGGTTTTATCTTTCAAGCAAAACATAGTTTAATAATACATAAGTGTATAGTGGTAACTCTGTGAATCACCAAAAGTAGATATGTGATTCAGTTATATTTGTTTAATAGAATCAATAATGTACTGCATACCTTGCATGAAAGAACTAAATTAGTGCATTTGTTTATGCAAATTTGTGTCGGTTGAAATTTACTACCATTGTAAATTATATGTCTTTTTATCCAGAAGTGAAGGAAGCAATTTGTAGCTATTTTACGGAAATGGTTGCTAGGTTGTATGATGCAAACATTAGATACATAGAGTTCCATTGATCATCGTATGCACAAAAAGAGATTCATGGTTCCGCCTATCTTCTTTTTTTGTGAACCTAAAAACAAATTGCATTTCAGGTACGTAACATAATTTTGGAATGTATAATTTTTTATATTGGAAGAGCCTTTCAAGCTTCAGAATTGAAGTAGTGTTGTTTTTTTATGCGACTTCCATGTAATAACAGTAATATACAAATCTGACAAGAGTTACTACTTTTTTAGTGGTATGTTACTTCTAATCAATAAGGTGAATATCTCACACCTGAAAAGAAAACAAATATTCACATTTACCTTATTTTTCTGAAATAAATGAAATGAAACACAACAGTTACTGAATTATGTTTCGAAAGCTGTAATGTCCAGGTTTTGAATTTTTTTAATTTAAATTCATTTGTAACATTTTTTTAGTTTTATATGTAGGAGGAAACTCCAACGGTTAAAAGCTTGGCTCGACCCAATGATCAAGCTTATTGCTATAAGAACCGTGCGTTTTTTATTTTCTAAAAATTTACACATTTAAATACAAGCTACACACAAAAATACTGAAAGAAAAACACTAGGTAGACGAGCCATAGAGGGACTTCAATGTCTGCACGAAGTTGCACACCGGAAGTTATGTACTGCTGCAGCTGCACATCTACGCCAGCACAATTGTTATTATGCACATAGTAGCAGTGCACAACAATAGAAGTTTAGTGGTGAAAAACTTGATAAATGTATACAAAGTAACCCACTCATCTTATATAAGCTTAGATTGAAAAAAAATAATTTTACACTTAGAAATGTGGACATATCTATTTTTGAGTATAGTCACTTCTTTAATTTTATTAGAACTGGAAAATAATAGTCATTATATTAGTTACTGCCTTTGATTAATGGTGCGTCTTGGTTGTGTTTCAATGCATCATTGGTTGATAACATTTCATTTTTAAATTAATCAATGAATTTTTTGGTTATTAATATGATTTAAACCAAGTAAAATGATCCATCTTAAATCTATTACAAAACCTTACCGGATTTAGTTTCAAAAATAATATAGGTTTTTGACTGAATTGTCTTTACCATCGTTTTATTTTTTGAAAATTTGCAACTAACCTAATTTTGGGAAACTCACACAAGAAAAAATTAAGGGATCAATTTATATTTCAAATGGCGTGGTAGAAGAGTGCGGCATGGAAAGGAGGAAAGAGGAAAGGAGAGGACAAAGAGCGAGTTCTTGAAAACAAAATTTTCTTCCTTTCCGCTTTTTGAGGATAAGGAAAAACTCCCTCTAACCCTTTCCACATCCCCTCATCTCCCACCACTCTTTTATTACAATTAAAAACTGAAAACTCAAAATTTATTTTGAAGCCAAACGGGGCCTAACAAATTAAACTATTGCAAATTTTCATTTGTACATAATGAAATTTAAAGTGAATAAATTGAAGTCATAGAAGATAGTTTGGTTTTATTAAATATGGTTTCAATTTTTTTCCATACAATATTGTCTTGCTTCTGTAAGTATAACAGTTATGTAAAATATGATTGATATGATAGTACAAAGATCATGAAAATTGATAGGTATAAAACATATTTTTATAAATCATGTGGACATATGCATTGAAATTGATTGCAAGTGCTAATTAAGTATGAACTGAAGTTTAAGCAGGAGTAAAAAAATGGATGTAAGCCTTACGAAGTGACTATTATTGTTTATTTTTTCTCTTCTTACACCAAATGTAATATGTTTTTCCACTGTCTTTGCTTTTATTTTCTATGTCAAACTATCTCATTTTTCTCTCCGACCATTTTGACTTCTTTTCTAAAAATGGCCAATGACCAATGTTGCATCAAGTATGGCTATGGATGATGATTCCAAGCTACAGGAAAAGGAAACTCACTGTTTCATAGTTTATAGATCAATTAAACGCTTAAATAAGTTTTTCTTTAGAAGCTTGGCAAACCCACCATGAAATATGAAGATTTTACTGCTTGCCTTCCTAAGAATGAATAAATGCACATACACTACTTTTGACTTTGGTTTTTTCACAACTGTGAATTTTCAGCAATATTTTTTTCATTGCATGGTTTCCTGATACCGCAGAGTGAAGAAAAAGCTGCAGGAGTAAAGAACAAGCACTTTACATGATCTTTACAGATTGCTTTAAGATAGAATGGGATTGCATTCAAGTGGAGCTACAATTACATGCAACTGATCCAAGTGAGATGATGTAGATGTTACTCAAAGTCGCACCAGTTGACCGTGCAATTTTCTTGGATTGTGGTTGTTTTTACCGTATTTACGGCAACTGCCTGCCATTAGTGTTGTTTATTATTGGTTTATTGTATCCTTCTATTATATTATGTGAAACTTATGAGATGCAATGAAGCATTAATGTGTGTCTGTTTGTATCTTGAGATGTACTAGCTAAATAAACTAGATGTAATCCTAAATTCACATATTGTAAAGTGGACGTTGTTCTTCTTCTGAAAAAAAGTAGTATGTTTATCCAATTGTCATTTTTTGTGTTTGATACGTTGATGATTTTGCTTAGATTTTTCAACCACTTCATTGAAAACTCAAGTAAGACACTAATAAAATTGCCATATTCCTGTTTGAGATCAAATTAATGAAACAATGGTGAAGAATATATTGGGAATCAATGATATTTGATTGATCTTCTTGCTCTGACTTTTGAAGTTATGTAAGGTTAACTTTCTTTGTAAATTAAGACAAAGTTATTATGTTATTCTTATCTTAGAAAAAGTAACCTAAAGTCTTACATTCTGTTTAATATTCAAACAATCTTTTTTTCTTATATTTTTATAGAAGCAGTGGTATTCTTAATTATTTTATTACTACCAACATATGACCCTTTTTAACCAGCTATTTGACTAAACTTAAATTGTTGGTCTACTAAATTACCACATTGTAGATAGAATGAAGATGTAAACTTATATTAAAAATCTACTATATTAATAAACCAAGCCATATATATAATATATGTGTGTACACATATACATTACATCTACATACACACATCAAAATGTTATACAAATCTACATTTATCTCTATATAAAATTCATTCATTCGGGTTATATTCTAAAAAACTTTTGACATCAATCTAATAATGAAAAATTCCTACTTTGGGTGGAGAATTTGAGCTTTGACCTTCAAACATTTTTCAACAGAAATCCATTGATCGAGACATGACCTTACAAATAATTCCACCAAGGATGTTAATTTGAGCTCGGTGTTCAACTGTTCTTATTTATAGTATATACTAATTGATATATAGATGCCTTTCCTTTTGAATAAGCATAACTATTAGTTTTATATATGAAAGTTATGTTATTGTTTATACTTCGTTACTCCAATGTACAAGTAGAAAAATGATCTTGAATTTTAGGTTAGTTGACTCTTAATAATAATAACTTATTATTATTAGTTTTTACTATTATATAGTTATAAAAAACTTGGTCCTTATGTGATATCTTTTCTGTTTAATTTATCCATTTCTTTTTGTATATGAAAATACAACATTCTGATACTGTATGCTAATAATATATTGACTCAATTTTGATCAGAAACTGCAATTGTCTAATGTAAAATAAATCATTTTGCACAGATATACGAATGAAACTACATCATCAAACTAGATAGTTTAGTCCGTTCATATTAATTAATATAGGAAAGAAATATAATACCTTCATTATTTATCATAGTTATCTTTGAGTATGGTCATTGAACATATATTCACAACAATCAACAAACCACTAAAATCCATTATTAGTTGCTAAATGTAAAAGATTAATATTTGTAAACACAAAACTATCCATGTGGATTACATAAAAAACCACTAATTATAGGACTTATTTATTTAAATATAAGATGTAAGCATTATTTACTAAGAAAAATATACAGATTTATGGTTGAAAAGGTACTCAATACAAATACATAAATAAAAATTAATTTTCATCAAGGTCCATAACATGACATCTATTATTGATAACCCCACAACTGCCCGTGTGCGTAGCACGAGCCACGCACTAGTTTAAATAAATGATTTGGAAATGTTTTCCTAAATTAAGGTGAAACGATTTGGAATTATTCCAAGGTTCAAAAAGGTTTAATTAACCAAAATTATTTGATAAATGTGGCTTAATGATTCCGTATACTATTAAGAAGATAAATGGAATAAATAATATGTCTTCCTGGGATATTTATGACTGGATAAAAAGATGAACTAAATTGAATGTTGATTGATATCACATATGAACCTAACATATATTAATCGATGATTGGTTCGGAGGAACGGGGGCGTTTTTGGGTAACTCCTATCCGAAAGCCACTTCGAACCAATGTATACATTCGAAAGTGAAAACTTGATGAAGATGATGTTTTTTGAAGATGGGGATCCTCATGATGAAGGGTTTCTTGCCACTAGTCGCTCGGGCTGAAATTTGCCAAATCATATGTTTATGATGGCAATAGTGCTCTGTTATGAAAATCTTCGATTACAAGAACTAATCACTACTAATCCTAGGGATAATTCAGGCCAGGATGTGGTAGGAGGAGTGCCTACGGTTTCGTTCAGTCCCAGAGAGAACTTGCATGAAAGAATGTTTAACATTGCATTTCTGAGATCAAAACGTTGACTTTTACAAACGGTACATCTATTTGGTGGCGGAGAAGGAAACTTCTCTTAGCTTAACACCCTTCTTTGAGACGTACGAGCTCATAGGTTGTATATTTGTGAAAGTCAGTAGTGATCGAAGGAATGGCAATGTGGAATTTAAGTGGAAGCTATGATAATCAAAGCGTGGCTTTGCAAAGCAATGTGTGGCTTTGTCAAACGTAACCTAATGGGCCTTACATCCCAAGAATGATATGGGATACTATGTGATATTTTTAACTTACATTTAGCTTTATTTTATTTAGGCATTTCTCTAACCTAGGATCTGATACCAAGTTGTTACATCCTCCACACAAGATTCAAAAGTAGACGATGATGATGGTGGAGTCATCACCGATCATTTTCCAGCGATAAAGTGAGTTCAATATTTTTTTTACAACATAAGTAAATAAAGTAGCTAAATATATTTTTTCCATTACATAAAATTGTTTTACATGATCTATTACATCATTAAACCCAAATATTTTCCATGTATGGGGAAATATATATTAGGAAAATCAGAGTAATGTGTGTCCGACATATGAAGGTGCTAACACCATACTTAACCAGTTATAACTCCTAGTTTTAAGAATGGAAATTTTAAAATACTTTTATTTAAATTGCAAGCCACTTGCTTCATCTTCAGAATCTTTAATCGTCCTTCCAAAAGAGGTACTGGTCTAATCAATAAAATCGGCCTAATCGAATAAGTACCTATAGGCTTATGCGAAATAATAAAAAAATTAACAGACAATAAGTCTGGTATGAGTAAACCCTTTAACCCTAAGCATCCATAGTGAGACCATGCCGCTAGTGTAGAATGCGTTTTCCCTTTACTTCACCATCATGGCATAAGATAAATCAATATATAATAACAATATATGTACCATAGAAAGCAACCACGTGCACATATTAAATTAATAAGTTTACCCTACAATTGTCATCCAATCATGTACCATGTCATACATATATATCAATTCAAGTCAAGGATACCCTATTCTTATCATCCAAATATGAACCAAGTCATATAAATCATTTGTCCTTCATTCATCCATTACCTAATCTCTTATTTTAGGATTTTTCATTAAGTTATCGATAACTTATTTTAGTGATCACCTCCCTAGGCCTTCTTGTCACTAATTTAATCTTTTGCTCGAACAACATCACTTGGTGAAACGTTGACTCGTTTCCCTATGGAAGCCACCTTGACTAGAGCCAACCCGACTCTTTTAAATGGCTGAATGTAAGCACCCTGAATACATTCTAGTAAGCGTTCTTACTAAGCATCAATAGCCCCTCTTAGTCCTTAAACAGCCGTCGCTCACATTGTCAAATTGATTTATAACACCACCCTGGTGTTTAGAACCCAACCGATTATTTTTAATTAAAACAGCCCCTTGATATTTTGACACTCTGCCAGTTATTTTTAATTATAACACTACATTGACATTTTAGCACTCTAGCAGTTATTTTTAATTATAACACTAGCCTGATATTTTGCAACCTTGCCTTAACTACTCTATAGAGTTTTATAATATTCTTAAGTTGAACCCAATTGTGGCACCCTGCCATATACTGGTTTAGACTAATAGTCATGGCACCCTGCCGTCTAATAATTTTATGACTCGGTTTACATTTATGATAATGGTTCATCCATTTTCTTTTGTTTATTAATGTTGTACCATACACATTCTTTAGATAAAACATTTTTATCTTTCATTTAAATGATAACCAATCATTTATTAGCTTCTCTAAGCTTTCTTTATTCCAAAACTAAGTTAACATGATTTTACCTTATAAATTCTCTCTTTTATTTCATCCCTATGAAATAGTTCATTAATACTTTGAAATTGTCTTCCAAAATGCCCTAGATATCCGTTATTTTACTAAGAAAAAGCTATCTAACCAAGTTATTACAAGTTGGACTTGTTATACGTTGGTTATCCTATGGCCATCGCATTCAATTAAAAATGTTATTGATTGTCGCATACAAATCCCAACCTAGCTCGTAGCACTGCCATGGTTTATTTTCTACATAGTCATTGCAAGTTATAAAGATATCGGTCATAATGTGCTGACCATATAGGAACCATCGCATTCCATTTTTATTTTGCTACCATCATGGCATATTCATTCCTATTGTCTTTGTGTACTAGTGTTTGCACCAAAAATTACCACAAACACCTAATAGAGATTTTGTAGAGGAATAAACGACGAATAATAAATAAAAACAGAGGAAACAAGCAATTAAATAATAGAAAATAAGAAATAATTTGAACACCTATTGATTCTAACAACTGATTGCACGGATAAAAGACATAAGGCTGAAGAGAAAACCAAAAAAGATCTTTCGTGTTTATACTGGACTTGCTATCCCAGTATACTTAGGCCAATTAATATACATAGGGAGAGTTTGAAAAGTAATCAACACTTTATGGTTACTTCCCACGAGTCCTTTTTTCAATTGAATCCAAATTATTTAACCTGAAACCAGTATAAAGGGGCTATAATCGGAGATACCACTATTTCTGGTACAGAAGTCCCTATATCAAGAACATAACGATTTGTATTGATTCAGTATTGAGTGCCTCCATTCACTTTGGAGAAATAAGTTTATTTATCACTTGAATTTCTGAGTACAGAGGGATGGATCAGAGTAAAACCCTTAGTTGCAAAAAAGTGTAAAGCAACAAGCAGTCTAAAGATCGTGAAATGAACAGTCAAGTCTACACTTATAGGGAAGACGACGAAATATCTTCCTTAAATTTCGACAGCGAAGTCTCAGATCCTGAAGAAGTCGCAGTATCGATCATGGGACCCACCTCATTTATGATAACCGTTTTCACCGATCGTTCAATGAGCTCATTTTAGCATACCATCGATATAGTGGACTCCACTCATCAATATATTGATATTACCAAATTTTCATGTGTATTTGATTTGTATATTTTGAGATATCGATCATTTTCCACTGAGTTGAAATGTAATATCGATACGGTAAGATCCATATTTGGTGAATATGGATTATACCAGATCCATTTTCAGTAAATGGTGTATTTTCAGTTTTTTTTAGTTCTATTGAGTCCGTCTTCTGCTTTTGCTTCGCCACTGCTTCATATTATCATATGTGCCTAATCTATGGGCTTTGTGATTGTTAATCTGACTTGTCGGTTCTGATGATAGTCGAGTCTAACCTGCCTAGTCAGTTCGAATATATACAGACCAAAAGGCTAGATAACACTTGCCCTCCAAAGTAAGTCTTGTTTCAACATGACATGCTTTGAATTGATGCACGTTAGTTTCAAAAAGGAATTCATCCCGTTTCCTGAATAGTAATTATCCCTTTGATGTATTGTTTTTCATGAAGAGTCGCATCTTTATCTGTTTGACATGACAATTGATGATTTTCAATAATATAAATTCTGAAGTGTAATTTTCCAATTAATATCAATGCCCAGTTCCATTGAGCTAGTAGGCCTCGGTTATCTAATCTGGTTCTTTCTCTGATAACTCCATGTGAGAATTCAATTTTTGTCGATTTTAAGAAATTGAATTTGTGGATGCACACGTGCACGTTCATGTACATGTTCTTATCGTTGGCTCTCGGATACATTCGTATGCACATGGGTCGTTGCCAATTTGGTGGAATGCAATTCAATCATTTGCATTTTTCTAAGATGGATAGGCATGAATCCATCAACTAAATGGATCGTACTTGATCTATTTTTAATATGGATTGGGTCAAATGCATTTGAGATTGGATCATGTCCAATCATTCTCCGCTCCTTCATTTTTATTTTAGAATCTAAACAAAAGGATCGGTAAACACCCTGCCACAGAACGATTGCATCCCATCGTTTCTTGGTTGGCTAATTAATCGAATCGCAGGTTAAGAAAGATGTATCGGCACAAGATCATCATAAAACGATCGTATTCGCTCATTTCGATTCGATTCTCCATCGAACTGCAAACTTCGATGGTTCGTATTGCTTCCTTCATGTATATACTTGGATTGGGTCATTTTCCCACTTCATTTCATTTTCTTTCGTTGCTTCCCGAACCAAAGAAAAAGAAAAAGCCCATCTTCATCTTCTCCTTCACTATCAATCTACCAAGCTTCCCAATCCAACTCCGTCCTTTTCTTATAACCATCTTCATAAGTCGGTCTGAGTCCTTCTATATTAACCATCACCACCATCTCTCACAAATCCCATCCTTAGATCCATCGATTCGCTTTGTAGCCAAAACTAAATCGCCACCGTCTTCCATTTTTTAATTTGTGAAATAGGTGGATTGAACTGTTCTTACTTTTTATAATTTAGTGATGAGATGACGGGACTTCATTCTTGTTCACATGCTTCAAGTCATGGTGGTTCGATCGGTCGTAATAGAAGGGGGATGGTGATGATCGAGTTGAGATTGGATGGAATGCGCTTATTCAAGGTCGAAAGTGGGAGATCGTTTTCGGTCGATCGTTCTTGGAGTTCCAAGATATGGACTACCACCGATCATTTCTAATGACGTTGATATGGTGAAGTTATTAGCATATGGGAATGAAATGGAGTTTGATCGGTCGTTACGATGGATTGGTATTTGAGAAAATAAAGAGAATTTGGACCGATCGTTTTTGGTATGGTTTTGGCCAACCATTCTTGGATTGGTAGTTGGAGATTTGAATTGAGGTAAAGTGTGGAAGAAGAGCCAAAGGTTGGTTCGATCATAATGATCACTATAGGATAACAATGGGTTGGAGTTGCTAAAACGATCGGTTTTGAAATAATTGTACGGAGACGATCGATTATTAGAAGTTGGTTCGATCATGCGCATTAGAACGGATCGGTCGTAACATCGATTTAGATTGGTTGTTGGTTGAAATTTTATGAAAATAATTAAAATTTTCAAATCTTAATTTGAACTTAGTGATGAGCTTTGGCCTCGAATGCTTGAATGGACATACATGACTTGAATATGAAATGGGCTGCATATTTAGACGCATTTGACAATCGAACCGTGGAACGAACTTGACTAATCTTCTACCTTATATTTGTTGCCTATGCCTTGGACAAATTTTTGAAGCTAATTCACTTCTGAATGCACTGTTAGAAATTTAACATTCCAACAATTGATCATGATGCTTAGACTAAATCCTTAGCCGGTGATGTAGAGAATCGATTGAGATGGTCAGCAATTATGGTCACTCCGATCGAACACCAAAGTCTTGTCATAGCCATAGTATTTAACTCTAAACTATTTTTCACACCATTACATGACACTATACCACTCTGCACTATCACGCACCTTGCTTGGGGAAATAGGTTATTATTTCTAGTGATGATTATTTGCTGAGTTTAATAGTCATGGGTTC
This sequence comes from Allium cepa, assembly GCA_030765085.1. Lineage (NCBI taxonomy): Eukaryota > Viridiplantae > Streptophyta > Magnoliopsida > Asparagales > Amaryllidaceae > Allium > Allium cepa. The sequence continues at coordinate 557,047,040 of CM060941.1, read as the reverse complement.
TAGACGCTCGGGGAGTTTAGCTATTTTAAACATACTTCATAGCACAACAGTATAAGTGATGAATCGAGCTCCGCAACTGCTTTCGATAAAATATCCCTAGTACATCAAGTAGAACAACTGAAAAGTTCTTATCCATCACTCGACCTTTTTTCTGTTGTTCATGTCCTTCCAGCAGAAGTGATAGACCCTTCTCTTGATACTCTAGAAGATGTGATATTTTTGGAAGATCAGGAGGATTCTGTGGCTTCGAAAATCAATGAAGCCTCTCTCTATAGAATTTGTGCTACACACGGGATTCCATTTGATGACATGCGAGTCCTGACTTGGAACGACATAGTTCGTATGACTTCGAGGGATTCGCTGCGAGCAACAAGTTCAAGTGTTGGGCAGGGTGCGTCATACCCTTCAATTCATTTATCCAAGAGATGTTATATCATATGAGTTTAGCGTCGGCACAACTGCATCCAAATAGTTATCCCTTGCTTAACCATACCTACATAGCGTTCATGCGTTTTTTATTTCGTCTTCCAACTCTACAAGACATTTGATTTCTTTTCACCTTCAACCGATGAAACGGAAGCCTTTCGTTCACATTTCTCGAGTCAACCAAGAAGTGCTAAATCATGAATGGTAATTAGAACAAGTTGAGCGCTTTCAAAAGTGAGTGGTTCTATATTCGCTTCTCACCAGGCTTTGCCAGATGGTGGTTAGAAGGACGTAAGTATTACTTCCTTGCATAATTTTATGAGTGCTTGTATCCTGGTTGTATCCTGAACAGAGAAACTTTTTGGTTTGTGCATGCTCTTATCCACGACCCGATGGAAAATGACACACTGGCATAGTCCTGGAATTCAAAAGTGTTCCACCAGAAGATAGAGACATTGAGAATCTCCTTACCGTTGAACGCCTCATTACCTACTGCCGGATGGAAGAGGGTTGTAGCATAGGGCTACCAGTTACTGCTGGAGTTACAATGAATGAACAGTAGGATGTGGATGATGATAAAAGCCATCAAGTTGATCCTATTGTGGCCTTAGGTGAGGGGGCTCAGGAAGCTATCATTAAATACATAGCAAGAGATAAGGGTGATGGCCTCGGTGGCGATGACGAGAGTTCCAGTTTCAGGGTTACGATCAGATATTTGCAAACCTCACAGCCCCTCTCTTTCAAAAATAGAAATTGGAAGAAACTCGTTTGGAGGTCACTAAGAATCGCCTCTTCAAACAGCCTAAGCCATCTGTCACCCCTTAGGTTATTCCGAATCGGTTTGCTTCTTAACCTTCGGAGCACTTTGATGAAACATTTGAGGTATTATCAGATCTTCCGATACCAGATGACATTAATGCCTTTCATTTTACTAACATAAGCGTCAACAGATCAGAATCTCCTTCCAGAGCTAGGACTGGGATCCCTCATACCACTAGTAAAGAGGTTACTCCTGGCAGTAAAGCTTCAATAACTAGTCCGCTGGGAGGACACAAGGACGCATACATTCGCATGCACTTTACAATATTGCACTATGCTTATCTTGTGTCCTTCAATACTTATAGTTGATTTCTTTTTCTTTCTTTACAGAAATAGTAATGAGGAAGAAGACATGTTTCAGTCTCTCTAGGAAATATGACGCCAGAATCCTGGTTCTCGTTCGGGCTCATACAGCCAAGGTAGTGGTCATGAATATGACCCTAGCTATCGCTCCACTCGGGATCAAGATTAACAGAATAGAGGTGACATAGATGGATATTTCCATGATAAACATCGATCCAAGTCTTGATTTCCTCCTCCTAGAGGTTCTGAAAGGAAACAATATCGCCGCGATGACATCCCTCCTATTGACACGTCTCATGGTCCCCTACCACTTCGGTTTCTTCATAGTCCATTGTTCCATCTCGTCCTCAGCGACCCAGCGATCATCGGCATTATAATGAGCATGATGTTCATCAATGAAGGCCGAGCAAAGAAAGAGCTGACACCTAAGTTGTCGCTGAAGCTCAAAAACTTGATGTCGTTGCTCATACGGCTCAACTTAAGCCAGACTTTCTAAATGTATATCTTGGTGGATTTTTATTTGTACCTAATCTTAAGAAAGTTCCTAAAAAAGTCCAGAAAATGACAATGGATTATGTGAATGATATCCATAAGCAGTATAATGAGTCGATGGGAGTGGCGGAGAGGATTTCTAAAGTATCTTGGGAGAGAGTGACAGAGATTGAGAAGTTGAAACGCCAAGAGGCCCATGACAGATGGATCATCAGAACTCTAACTAATGAGTTAGAATCTTCAAGAAGCTCATAAGGAAAAGCCGAAAGAAAATTAAAAACGGCCATCAAGGCACTCAAAGATGAGGAGGCCAGGCACTTGGCCAAGGTGAAAGCGCTTCACCAATCAGAATCATAAATTGATGTTAGAAAGCGATGTGGCCCAAAGAAGTGTGACTAAGTTTGAGCGTGAATCTAAAGATAAAGAGGAAGTGTAGAAAATCAATTAGAATGCCTATGATGAGTTAGTTGCCATCAGGCTTGAAAGAGACATGGATATTGAAAAGGACAAAGAAATCGATGCCCTCATTAAACGAGAAGTGAAGGCCGGAAAAGAAAAGCCTAGGGAGGAGGTTATAGAAGAACTAGATCCACTAATTATTCTTTACAATGCCAATGTCTTAAAGCACATAAACTTGGAGTGGCTCAGGGGAGACTACCTTACATCTTGTATGTGCTTGGGAGCATCTTGTTTAGGAAGAGAAAGAGGCTTTTGGTGCTAAAGAAATCGATCCGATAAGGCTAGAAGGCGAAATTCTATTAGGTGACGAACCCAAGGTTCTACATGAAGCCCAATTTATACTCCAAAAAGAGCACGCCACAACCTCTTAACATGAAGCTAGTGAAGGTTCCGGATCTGTATCACATAATGTCGCAAATGAACAGAATCTGGTGACCCAAGCTATTCCTAGCACCACTATGGATTCTTCTATCGATACCGGATAAAATCCAAAGAAGCTACATATTGCTACATCTAGTGGGCGCTCCTCGATTATGGAAGGAGGTTATGGTGGCACTCCGGCTTACGTGGGGATCAAGACGGAGAAGGTATTTCATTAAATTCACCTATTCTCCATAAACCTGGAGTGTACCAGGTCGATATATCTAATCTCTATAGTTATGTTTCCTCAGCTTTAGATCCGTCGGCTGTAGTTCCACCTCTTCCTCAATAATTTCAACCAGGACCTTAGGTGCCAACGATGGAGTTTGTTACTGTCACGGCTTCAGCAATAACCTAATATGTCCTAAAAGGGGAGGCTTTTGTGATTAATGAACACTTAGTGGACATTTTATTGAGGGAAGAAAGCAGTTCACGTCAAAAGATTCCTACTGATGAAAACTTGTGATTATTGGAGCTTACCAATCCTTGACAGGTCCCTTTGTATAGGAAATGGCGTAGAAACTTGAGTGAACATTGCCCTAGATACGAAAGTCAAACAGGAGAAAATGGAGAACGTTCCCCTTCGATCTCTATCATTTTTCCTGTGAAGCAGTGGATGATTCTACTCCTTAGCGAGAATCTGCTCAAGATGCACCAACGAGGTCATCTTAGACTACTCCAGTGGATGGCCACTAAGAAGAATAAGATGAAGCCGAGGAGGATGTGATTCTTTGCATGCACTCAGGCTTCCAAGACTTTTTGGTTTTGTTGCCCAAATTTGTATGGGATTGGCCCCTGTTTTTTTAATCTTTTGCTGTGAATACTTGTAATTGACTTGTGTTTGAGCTATTACATTTTCCACTCAATTCACTTGTAATTCATCACCGATTGATTTGGATTATAATCCATTAATTTTATCCCAAGGCCTCCATACGGTTATGGCCTCAAGTCGTACTAGGCACTAGGATCAAGCCCTAGTGCTATGTTGTCGAATTCGGCAATTTAAAGGATTGTACTCCTGCCCCTAGTTCTCAGGTTAAAGGAGTTAGATGGTGGATGGTTGAATTCCATCATTAACAAATTTTTACTCCTCCTGTAGATTTTAGGTTGGAGTTTATGGAATAGTGAGTGGTCGAATCGCCCTCACCTATTTGTTTATACTCATATACCCACTCTAGACATAAGAGTTAGTTGGTGGGTAATCGAATCGCACACAATTTTTGTTTATACTCCAGTCCACACTTTGGGGACATAGGGTTATTTCAAAAGATAATCGGATCGCACTTCCTTAAATTGATTGATTTACCCCAAGTCCAGGGTTTGACTTAGTGAGCGTTCGATCATGTCATGATTGCTTTTGATTCATGTCTGTCCCATCGCTTGGTGGGATTAATTTGATTATTGAATGGTCAAGTCACATCCATTTCTCGCTAGGTACTCTGTCGATCGGGTTGTAATCGAGAATCATTGATTGAATGGTCGGACCACATTCATTTTGTTTAATTCATTAGTGAACTTGTGTATTCGGCTGGCTCCAAACTCTAGGAACCTACTCGAACATGTCAATATTAGTTAGTTGGGTATCCTAACTAATATGTAATGCTACCACAATCACATATATGAAAGAAATTTCAAATTTTATTTTCCCAATGGAAAGAAATGACATAATTTGTCTCATTACATATCTATAAAATCCAATGTTAATGAAAATTCATAAAATGAATAAAGAAGATTAAACTAAGTGAAATAGTGTCATAAATGCTCTATTGCATGCTCTTGGGAGTATGATGCAATCAACAGTCGCTAGCTTAAAAGTTCCTTCTCCAAGGCTCTGTTAAATGACGTACGGTCCTTCTCAAGTGGGATTCATGTGTGATGGGACAGGAAAAACCCATTTCAAAACTAGATCAACAATTTCAAAGGTCCTAGGTCGAACTTTAGTGTTGTAGCATTGGGTGACTCGATATTGATGTGTAGCTGGATCATCTTCTTTGGGCTTCTCATCTACCAAGTCTAGAGATTCTAAGAGGAGATCTCTGTTCATTCTGGGGTCACAGTAAGTCACTCGATGAGAAGGGACTTCGAGCTCAACAGGAATGACGGCTTCGGAGCTGTAAGCAAGAGCAAATGGAGTATGGCCAGTTGTGGACTTATGGGCGGTTCTATAATCCCATAATACTGTTGGGATTTCATTCACCTACTTGCCTCTAGCCTTTTCCAAACATTTCTTCAGAATGGAATATATGATTTTGTTTACAACTTGAACTTGTCCACTTGTTTGAGGGTGAGCAACTGCTGCAAATTTCTTTTCAATATGATGCCGATGGTAGAAGTTTTTGAATTCAGCACTATTGAGTTGGGTCATATTATCAATTACAATGGTTCATGGAAGTCCAAAACGATAGATGATGTTCTTGACAATGAAGTTGATTGCTTTTTCATCATGATTGTGGTTAAAGGTTATGCATCGGCCTATTTAATGAAGTATTCAACTGCTACGATGGCGTACTTTGCACCACATTTACAGATCGGTAAGGAAACGATAATGTTTATGCTCCATATGGAAAACGAACATGGACTAACCATTTGTGTAATTTCCATCAGTAGAGCTCTCGGAACTTTTGTGTACATATGGCACTTGTCGCTCCGCTTAGCGTAATCAGCAGCATCTCAGTTGATAGTTGGCCAGAATACCCATAATAGATATTTTCTTTGCTAGGGTTTTCCCCCCAATGTGATCACCACATTCCCCTTCGTGAACTTTTGTTATGACTTGTTTTATTTCATCATGAGCGATACACCGGAGCAAGGGAACGGAAAAACTCCTTTATACATGACTCCTTCCTGAATGACATATCATGAAGCTTTGCAGAGGACTTGTCATCTTTCATTCCACTGTTGAGAAGGACTCCCTCTAGCAAATAATCTTTAATTGGAGTCATCCACGACTCCTTTTTAGGCTCCGTCTCTAGTATCTAGTCGATTTCCATATGTTTTTCTCTAAGCGTCTAGTACTTTGATTGGAACCAAGCCCATTTGTTATGCATCCCCAGTGCTAGAAAACTTTGCTAATGGGTCGGCCTCTTTGTTTTGGTCTCGAGGAATGTGCATGATGTCATGGTACTCAAAATCAGTTAATAGCTCTTGGACTTGGATAAGGTACAGAGTGAGTCCCCGGACTTACCATTCCACTAAGTGGGAATCGCAAAAGATTCCAAAAAAATTTATTCCCAGTTCTCTAGAAAGTTTAAGTCCAATGATCAGACCTTCATACTCAGCCTCGTTGTTCATTGTAAGGAAGTCAAGCTTCAAATCATGGCAAATTGATCGATCCTCTGGAGTTACTAGCATGCCTCTGGCTCTAGAACAAGGATCATTAGATGCTCCATCCGCATGCATTTTCCACCGAATGGTAGGGGCTCCATCGCTCTTTAGGAGATCATCCTGTAAAGTGAGTTTTTCTATAAGGTCTGTCAATGCCTATCCCTGGATGGCTCTCCGAGAGAGATAGTGATGTTGAATTGACTTAGTTCAACGTTCCACTTTAGTAACCTCCTAGACGTATCAGGTCGCTCCAAGACCTATCGTAACGGCTGATCGGGGGAAACGTTGATGGAATGAGCCTGAAAATAGGGGTGGAGCTTTCGTGTAGGAATCAACAAGAAGTACACCAATTTCTCCATTTCGGATAGTTCCTTTCATCTCCTGTCAAACGCTTGCTAACATAATAAACCAGTCTCTGGATCCGATTCTCCTCGCGAAGCAGTGCTTCACTTATAGCATGTATCGACACGACCAAGAGGATATACTAGTCTTCATGATCCACCGGCTTTGACAAAATAGGATGCCTCTCTAAGTGGTTCTCCAAAGCTTGGAATGTGTCTTTAAAATCCTATGTCCATTCAAAGTTCCTTTCCCTCTTCTAATCAATTTGAAGAAAGGAATGCATTTATTAGTGGCTCTGGAAATAAATCGACTTAGGGAGGCAACCTTTTCATTTATACTATGTACTTGTTTCATGGTCTTTGGCGCTTGGATGTTGTGAATATCTCGAATTTTTTTGGGATTAGCTTCGATGCCACAGGCATTGATGATGAAACCCAAAAACTTTCCCGATGCAACACCAAAAAAACATTTTAGAGGATTGATTTTTATCTTATAATATTGGAGGACGTCAAACATTTCTTCTAAGTCTCTAATGCAATCGCTTGATCATCGTGACTTCACAAGCATATATACATATATACCTCTACCGTCTTCTTAATCTAATCATTAAACATTCGGTTAACTAGGTATTGATAGGTTGCTCCATCATTCTTCGATCCGAATGGCATTACCATGTAGCAGTACAATCCAATGTTAGTAATAAAACTAGTGTGTTCCTGATCGGGGATGTGCATCGGGATTTGGTTATGTCCAGAGTACGCATCCATGAAAGATAGCAATTCATGTCCTACAGTAAAGTCCACCGGCTGGTCAATTCTTGAAAGGGGAAAACTGTCTTTCGAGCATGCTTTGTTTAAATCTGAATGGTCAACACATGTCTTCCATTCGCCTTTCTCACAAGTATAAGATTAGATACCGATTTAGAGTATAGGGCATAAACCCATTGCTTTAGAGCCTATCTATCTACTCTTTAAGGACAGCAGATCCACCCGAATCCATGTCACGCCTTTTTTGTTTCACCGGGACACACCTCAAGTCGATATTTAATGTGTGGCTCGTAATGGTAGGCGAGATCCCACACGTGTTAGAGTGATTCCACGCAAACTCATCAAGATTCGCATTCAGAAAACCAGCAAGTTCTTTCATCATTGGAAGGCTGAGCTGTGATCCAATATTTAGGATCTGTGACGGGTCGTCTTGGCTAATCGTGATGTCAATTGTCAGCTCATCCTGGTCTCTTTGGGCTCCTCTTTGTCATTCCTCGGATCTATGTCTTTATAGCACTGACTGTGGCGTCCGAGCCAAGGCCAAGGCACTGATTGTCAATCTTCGGTGGCTTGGATGCAGAGAGACTTGTCCACATCCTTACTTTCTCCTTCCATTGAGCGTCCCTTAATTCAGCCATAGAGCTGGCATGTCCAGTCGCCTGATCTCTATGCACAACTCCCACGCTATTGTTAGTAAGGGATTTTAAGGTAAGACACCAAGGGGCAATAGTTGCTCAGAATTTAGCAAGGGCCCGTCGGCCTAGAAAAACATTATATGGTGAGTGCACATCCAACACAACAAATCACAACATCCATACTCTCCTATGGTCACCTTCTCCTAACTCCACCGGTAGTTTGACGTACCCATTACTTCTGTTGCAACGCCGTTAAAGCCATGAATGCCGGCTTTACACGGTTTAGATATTTGGCTTCCATTCTCATCTACTCATACGCCTTTTTGAAAATAATATTCGCTGAGCTGCTATTGTCAATAAAAAAATTCTCACTAAGGTGGGCCGATCACGGAAAAAATGACCATTGGGTTCGATCATCGATACCTCCACCTTATCTACATCTTTATTTCTAAATACAATGTCATCTACCATTGTACGTTACTGTTTGGCTGGAGCCCCATCCTTAATATTTGAAAACACCTAAAATCCACATGCTTGATTGTGCTAGCATAGTGCTTCATCTCGTGCTAATTTTTGTCGGTTGGGTATGGTCCTCCGGCTATTGTACTGATAACTAATCTTCCACCAGTCCGCGCAGGCTACTCAGCCCTGTGCGGCACTTGTCCTCGGTTGGGATCGGATGTCCCCTGCCCGTCACCCTAGGGTGATTTAACTAACTGCTCTAATTTTCTTTCTCGAATCAATTTCTCGATAACATCCTAGAGATGGCTACACTCATTTGTGTTATGACCATAGCATTTGTGGAACCGGCAATATTTTCCAGTTTGCTTTTATTTCTCCAATGGTTCCTTCGGAGGTGGCTTCCTATACTGCATAATATTGCATATAGACAAGTAGATGTTCTCTATAGATTTATTCAGTGATGTGTAGGCATTATACATTGGAATCCTTGACTTTCCTCTCCCAGAATCCTCTTTCGTTCATGATTCCTATCACCGCCTTTCTTTTGCCAATTCGCTTTATTTTTGACATTTACTTGAACTTTTCTATAACTCTTCCTGGACTATTCACTACAATGTTACTCTACACTCCCTCTCTACTCGATCCCACAACGTTCTTCTTCCAATAGCATCTAGCTTCTTCTTTCCATAAATACTGAGCTGCTTTTGCATAGAAATGCTCCATCGTTACGGGTGGTTTGCCAACTAACCAATCGCCAAAGTCAGATTTTGGATCAATCCCTCTTGTTACCACCATCAATATTGAATGGTCAGGATTACTGACTTTTATGACAGCTGTATGAAATCTCTCTAAGTAATCTTTCAGCAATTCTTCCAGAGCCTGGATCACGCTTGATATTGATATTACATCTTTAGGACGAGTTGCATGCATATAGAACTACTCTACAAACTTTGTTGCTAAATCACCAAATCTAGAGAATAACTGTGGGGCTAATCTCATAAACCACATCATCACTATGCCAGAGAGAGTAATAGAAAACATCTGAATTTTATAGCATCATCAGCTCATGCGGAATCCATCGCCATTCATATCTCATGATGTGTTGCCTGGGATCGATTTTTACCTTGTAGGCAGGCATCAATGGCAAGCTAAATCTCCTCAGATATTCCGTGTGTAAAATATTGTCTTGAAATGGGGTATGGCTTCTAAAGATCCCCCAATCACCATTGGTCAAACCCTGACTTTCCCTTCTAGCTGTCTGACCATAGCCGACAAGCACGACGTTTGGATAGTTGGAACCAAGTGGTAGACATGCTCCACCTCACGTGAATAGTCTAATCAATGTCTATGGGTTGTTCCATGCCTTCTTGGCTTAACATCCTCTCGAAGTGTGTTACGTGCATTCACATTGTCATCATTTTGGAGAGGTAACTTGTAACATCCCAAAATTATCAATTAAAATAAATAATATATATAACTCTGGGGGTTTAATTTGAGAATAAATTGGAAGAAAAATCTAAAACAAATAAAATAAGTGGAAATAATAACAATTTTATTTTGAGTTAAAAATATTGAAATAACAAATGTTTTTAAAATTCATTTGGATTTAGAATCTTACATATACGAACATGACATATATTAGTAACATTGAATACACATAAAAAATTTAATTTAAAATTTCAAGGTGAGTGCGGATATACAATGGACATAAGTGTTTATATTTCAAGTTCAAAAATTAAAGATTGAATTTAAATTTATAATAAATGTTTTAAAAAGTATGTAGCATTTAAAATTGTGAAGATGTAATATATATATATATATATATATATATATATATATATTAGTTTAATTCTTTCAACATTGTACATGTAGGTATATATATGTACAAAAGAATAAAGATACACATTTACTTTTAAAATGTATAAGATATAAAATTTTCTTTTGCTTTGTAAACATCAAAGGCTGAAACATACATTCACAATGGAGTAGAATAATGAACAAGATCTAGAGCTTATGATTATTTTCAACAAATGGCACAAGGCATCAATTCCTTAATAAAATATTTAAATACAAAATTCAGAAAAACTTTTCACCTTCCAATTCAAATTTTTAAATCTCCAAAATCCCGGAAGTTCAGTAATCAAAAGATCATTGCGATCTTTACTTCAACATTCAAGAAAAATAAGTTCAGAAAAAAAAAGAGAAGAAAGAAAACTGCCTTCTTCAATTCAATTCAAACTAAAATCTGGAAATATTTTCTCAAGCTTCATAACAGTAGTGTGTTACATCTCTCAGGTAAGTTTTGATTTAAACTTTATAGTTTATAAAATTATGCTTTTAAATCAAGTGTTAACAAACAAAATTCTTAGAAAAAAACTGCAGATTAGCTGAAAGGGGGAGAAGCTTCAGTTTTTGGCTAATGCGGTAGGTTTCTGAAAATAAGTTAAAAGGCAAGTAATTTTTTTTAAATTTTGAATTTGAAGTTACAATCTATAACAAAGCAAGAATTAAACAATAACATTCAACTATTTGCAGGAAAAAAATCAAGAATTAAAAGCTATTACTGGTTTTCAAGTTTCAGGAAAAAGTTCTCTGTTCTATTAAAAATCGTACTGTAAGTAAATAAAAAAATTGTTGTTGTTGATTAACTAAATGCATAAGTTCAACTAAGAATAATCATAGATCTGCACCCATCAATTTCAGATCTAAAACCCCAAAAGAATTAAAGTAGCAAAGAAGGGAAGTTGCAGGCCTTTCATCTTCGTCTCTGTTTGATAACAACTGTCAGGAGTTTCTGGAAAACATGTGAGTAAACTTTTTTTTCTCAATATTTTGGTTGTTGTATGTATACTTGGATGATGTCGAAAACTTAATTCTTGTTTGGCATGTAAGAATTTTTGGTATATAGTTGAAGTTTGGCTGTGCATGTCGATTTTTCAAAATGCTAATTCCTGTTTAATTTCAGGAAAGCAAAAACCAGACAAACCCCAATTTTATTTGTTGCTAACTTTGCATAGATTAAAGTGTTAACTAAAAATAGTTCAGATGCATCTAAATTGAATTTTTAAAAATATTTGTATGAATCAAAACCAAGAATGCCTGCTTGGAAATGACATTTTTTTCCTATTTCCTTAGCTTTCTGATTTACACTAAAGAAGAAAAAAACTAAGGTCAAATCCCAATCTTCTCTCCCCTTATTCCTTCTGAAATAAATTGAAACAAGTTGGGATTTTGTTTTTTTAACCTGTACCATGTTTCAGTGGTAAATCAAAGCAGTTTGAAAAACTTTCTTTTTTCTGGAAACTAAACAAACACAGTAATTTTTGGTTACAAGTTAACCCATACCTAAAAAAAATCTAAATTTCTCCCCCTTTGCTTCTGGAAAGATTATAAACAAGTTAAAAGTTTTGTTTAAACCTTTATTTTATTACAAAAATGAACTAAAGTAAATTTTATAAAAAAAAATCCAGGAAACAATGAAGAACAGCCACAAATTCAAAATTTCCAGAAATTCAAATTTCATATATTTTAATTTCTATAATACCATGTGAATCTAATTCGAAAGTGATGATTTTTGAAACAAAAATTCAATTTTTTCATTGAACATTCCTCTGGAAAATGGAAGTTGAACTGGAAGTGAATTTTGAGCAATTCTGGTGATCTATGAACTTTTGGACCTCGAGATCGTTGTGGCAGCATGATTTAATGTTTGAAATGATCAGAAAAATACTAAATTAATTTATAAACCCTTAAATCTTTGATTTGAAAGCAAACTAGGGTTTAAAAACCTTTTTCCGTTCACGTTAGAAACGAAGGTGCTGCACCGTCCTCAGGTGATCGGACTGCGTGTCAGTGGGGTGAATCGATGCATCGCACGGTGTTGAAGCTTGAGGCAAAGTTGGTGGCCGATAACAGCCAGAGGTGGTGGCATGAGGCAAATGTTCCGATGTCGTTTCCTGATGGGTTTGGGTCGAAGGTCTCGATTCACGTTTTCGAATTTTTTTCCCAATTCAGGGTGTTCATGGTGTCTTGGGGGATGGAAGGCGACACGTTGGTGGCCGCAGCACCGACCAATGGCGGAGAGTTTGATCGTGCATGTGCACGTGGAATTATGGTGTCAGCTGTGATGGTTTGGGGAAGACAGGGGTAAAACTCGAAGCAGTACGCGAGGGATTGAGGGAAGAACTCGAAGTCGAACTCGAGGTTTTTAGCGTGGTAACAGGTTAACTTAAAAACTTAAACAAATTTTGTGAAGTTTTTTTTTCGCTCGGGACAATTTTGGCCTAAACCCGAAGTAAAAGGTCGTTTGTCTCGGGGTAAACCCGAAGCAAATCTCGGGTGAGTGAATTAAAACAGCAACCCAGTTTTTTTTACGAAATTTTTGAAAACACAAGTAAATTTATTTGCTGAATAAATTAATGATCATAGTAAATAAAATATGAAACAAATGGTATCTCAAATCTATAATTTTATAAAAGTTGTTTTAAAGTTTAATTTAACAAAATTTTAAAGTAAAACAAATGTTTAAATGTTAATTTAAAAACCAAATTTATTTATAATAATGATGGAATAATTAACCATTAAGGGTTGTAATGATTTTATAATTTAAAATTAATTAATTAATTAAAGAATAGGAAATTTATAAAGATAATTAAACTTAATTAATTAATAATTAAGAATTAATAAATTAAATCAAAGGATAATTAATTAATTAAGCCAATTAAATTAATTCATAATTAAGTAAAATTAAACATTAATTTAAAATGATTAGTAAAGACAATTATATGGTTAATTCACTTTAATCATAATCACCCTAATCATAGATGATTGACCATCATCAAATATTCTGTACTGGATTGATATTTCTGTTGTGATACTGTGATTGCTTTGTGATGAACTGTGATTTGTAATTTGTTCCTATATGTGTGTGAAACCCCTTTTGCCCGCAAAACGGCATTTATACTTCGATGTGACAGGGAGTCGGATCTTAGTTTGTTATCCGAAACCCACATCGAACCTTGAACGTGAATCCTTGCGATTGATACGCCCACATGTTTTAAACTGAGCATCCACTATTCGGATTAGCCGGGAGAGGACCTTTGTGTCATATAACCCATTCCGAATAGTGATTCAATGATATGGATTGGATTTGAAGACCAGCCGTGAAGACCGGGTGTCTTCGAAAACGATAGGATAACCTATCGATTGTCTCTGCACCGAGTTGCTCCAGTATAGGGATTACTTAAGTGATGGGAAGTCCGATTGGGATAGTGGACGCCCGGATTTGCGAGGGCTTCTTCCTTTATTGGACGAAGTGCCTTCGGTTCTGTTAGAACCCGGAACAGACTTGTACGGTCGTGTGTCTGACACTACACTTTGAGATATAAAGCCGAATTCTTTCAAATACATATCTGTTGGTGGCGGAGAATTTATTCTCTTAGCTTAACACCCTTCTCTGAGACGTACGAGCTCAGAGGTTATGTAGTTGAAGGTTATCAGCGATATACTCCCCAATTTGTAGTGTGGCACGCTAAGTGCTGCTGTGTATTGATGATCTTTTGTTGATCATTTGTGATCAAAGCATGGCTTTCGTGTAAAGCGTAGTTTTGTGGACGAGACCTCATCGGACCTCACACCCCGGAAATGGTCGAAACCGGAAAGATTCGGTAAGGTTATGAGGGTCGCGCCCTTTAGGGTATGTCATTTCCTTCTGGAAAAAGGTGGTGTAATGGTATGGAGCCCAGATACTTACATATGTGGTTGCTTCAATCTCATTCTCTATGTGGTTGTTGCTTTGTGATGGAGGGCCCTCGGATAAAGGTCCCAAAGGACCGGGGAATGGCATAGTCATGTAGTAGTTACCTAGTTACAGAGGTAACCCGGCCTTGTGTTGGCAGAGAACTGGTTAAGTTCTCGGGACGTCCCGCCAGAGTCGTACTCATGTGGCATAGGAAGTTCCTTAGCCTGACCATTTGTTGGAAATCCAATCAAAACAATACGCGCCCTTTACGATTTCAATTTGTATAACCTGTCACCTCAAGTGACAGCTATAGTAGGCATAGATCATGGTACCTATGCTGGCTAGGATTGATATTATACTTTCAAAATGATTTTCTACACTATGCACTAGTAATAATATCAAAGAAATTTTTCCGTATCAAGCATATTTGACTATTATAAGAAGAAATCTCCTCCAATTGTGCGATTGCATTGTGTGTGTGGCGGGAGGTCTTATGGTAGTTTCATTTTCCAAAAGCATATCGGTTTTTCTTGTATAAATCTGTTTTATTTAAAAGAAAATATCTTTGTTTACTCATGCCAGTCCCATGACTGACCCGGAGTTTATTGTTTCCTTTCTAAAATCTGGGTGCCTACTATTTCTACACGGGCAGCCTAGTAGCAGGTTTCCCGTATTTTGGCTCTAGCTACATTTTGGAGTATTTTTGTTTAGAGACTATTGGTTTTTGGGAGCTTTTACCTTAGAGACATTTTGGAAACTTTTGGATCTCGAGGTGCTTAGCTTCGATGTTCACTATCATTCTCTACTTTTGAAGACTTTTGGCATATGATATGTTGTTGTTCTATATGACATTCTATTTGGAGTTGTGATTCATGTATTATGTACTCTGATGTTGTAACAGATATTATTATGATGTTGTATCTGTGATGTAATGCATGATATTCATTTTATTTCTGTTGTTTTATATTCATCTAATGTTGTTATAAGCTCCACCCGACTGGAGTTCGATGTTTGAATCATTAACAGTCGAGTACAAATGAGGTATTTGATGTTAATTTTTCGAACATTGGATTTTGGGTCGTGACATGTGGTATCAGAGTGAAGGGTTGAGTAAGAACTTTAGCTACGAAGTATAACACATTAGATGGCTCATTAGAGATAGGGTGAAGTATACCCTAGAATGAGTATAATCGATCAACACCTCAAATTTTTCTTAGTCTATTTCCTTTAATTGGTAATATTTCTTATGATATCTCGTCCAAATATCTAAGCCAATTTTCTTACTAATTACAGATGGTAAGGATGAGCGAACGAAAAGGCAGAGTTGGGGGCGAGGAAATGCCACAGCACCTAGCCAAGTTCCCCTACAGCCGAAGCAGCTTTACATATTCAGCATCAGCCGAATCTGGCTGACTTATATAAGAACTTCACAAGGCTTGGTGGTAAGCCGTTCACCGGCAAGGAGACGATTGTTAAGTCCCAGGCATGGATTAGGTCTTGTGAGAAAATCTTTAAAGGGCTTAAGCTGCAAGATGATCAGATGCGTCTCATAGCTACTTGGCAACTTCAAGATGAAGCCTTAGCTTGGTGAGAGACAATCACTATTGATGAGCCTGAGGATGAGTTTACTTGGGGCAGATTCCAAGAAGTATTTGAGAAGCGCTATACGCCATCAGCTGGGATTTCTCGTATGTACCAGAAATTCATGGACTTAAAGCAAGGGAGTTTGTCATTTGAGGAGTAACTCAACAAATTCAATGAATTGTCTCGCTTCGGTCCAGAGTTAGTGAATACACCTTTGAAGAAGAATGAGAGATTCATTCGTGGGATGAATAAAAAGTTCCACGAAAGGATGACTGGCCACGTCAAAGAATCCTTCTCAGATCTGGTTGATATGGGATACCGTTATGCTACACTTGATATGCAAGGAGCACTGATGGAGAAAGGGAATTCGAGCAGTCAGAATTGGAAGAAGAGAAAATTTGGAGGCAAGAAACCATGGCATGGCAAGGAGAAAAAGAAGAGCAATCAAGGGAGCACAGCAGAGAATGTTACTTGTTATAATTGCTTGGAGAAGGGCCACTATTCTAGTAGACGCACGAAGCCTAAGAAGCGAGTCAGTCAATCCGCTCAAGCAAAGCCCAGAAAATGCTATTATTGTCAGAAGGTGGGACATGAAGTTAAAGACTGCCCAGTTATGAAGCAAGCCTAGACAGCTAAAGTGTACTCAGTCAAAGACAAGCCCACATCTTCCAAAGCAGAAAAGGGAAAAGGAGTTCTGGAAGGCAATCTCACCATTATGATAGCATTGTTAGAGTTCTTTTTGACACTGGTGCTACACATGGTTTTATCTCTCAACAAGCTATTAATGAATTGAATCTTCAACCCATTTTGTTGATAAGCCTATATGTGTAAAGAATCCAGTTGGAGGTCCCGCAAACCTTTGTCTTCGATGTAGAGATGTTCCTATCTCATATTCTAGCTACCAATTTCCTATTGGTCTCTTTGTTCTTGATTTCAACGAGTTTGAAGTCTTACTCGGAATGGATTGGCTAGCCAAATATGAAGCCAAATTGGATTGCAATAATCGATTGATTTCAATCAAAACCGAGTTTGGGGATTTCATCGAAATTTCTTGTGAGGACCCTAGTCCTAAAAGAGAAGGGTTGATGTATAATTTGGGTTATCCTGAACCCAGCTTGGAGTCCATTCCTATTGTTAGAGATTTTCCAGATGTATTTAAAGAAGTGAAATCTCTACCTCCGCACCGAGGAATAGAATTCAAAATCGACCTTGTACCCAATGCTCGTCATGTCGTCCATGCAAGTCGCAGGATGGCACCCAGGGAAAGGGTTGAATTAGTCGAGCAGACCAGAGATTTACTAAAGAAAGGGTTGATTCAACCCAGTGTTTCTGAATGGGGCTCAGCCGTCGTATTGGTCGCTAAATCAGACAGATCTTTGAGATCGTGCATGGATTACCGCGATCTCAATAAGTAGATTCTCAAGAATAAATTCCCACTACCCAGAATTGATGATTTATCTGATCAGTTGCACGACGCTTGTTTCTTTTCGAAGATGGATCTAGACCAAGGATTCCATCAACTACGAATCGCCGAAGACTGTGTTCATTTGACAGCTTTCAGGGGTCCCAATATGTTCTACGAATGGTTAGTCGTGCCTTTTGGGCTAACCAATGCCCTATCATACTTTGTGGACCTTATGACTCGTGTGTTTCGGGATGTATCGAATAAATTTGTGCTCATATTCATTGATGATATTTTGGTCTACTCCAAGACCAAAGAGGAGCATGCCGAACACTTTAGAATCGTCTTAGAGATATTGAGGAGAAATATTCTATATGCAAAATTTTCCAAATGCCACTTTTGGGTCAAAGAAGTTAAATTTCTTCACCATATTGTTAATGAAGAAGGGATTTCTGTTGATCCTAGCAAAATTTCCGCCATTCTTTATTGGAGAAGACCTACTCTCCCAAAGGAAGTTCGAAGCTTTTTGGGCCTAGCAGGTTATTATCGGAAGTTTGTTCAGGACTTCTCGAAGTTAGCTAGTCCATTAACTAAGCTAACGATGAAGAATGCAAAGTTCATTTGGACTTCAAAATGTGAAGAAGCTTTTGAGGAGTTGAAGAAGAGATTAACCACCGCTCTTGTTCTCGCTATTATCAATGGGAATCAGGGTTTATCCGTTTATACCGATGCTTGCGGTGAAGGCTTGGGTGCAGTGTTGATGCACAACGGGAAGGTGATTGCCTACGCGAGTAGACAATTACATCCTCACGACAGAAATTATCCGACCCACGATTTGGAGCTTCTAGCTGTTATCTTTGCTCTAAAGATATGGCAACATTATCTTCTGGGTAAGAATCTCTTCAGCTTTCTTAAAAATCTACGAATTTAATCTAACTTAACTTAACAAATATACTTATTGAACTCTCTTTATTTCTAGGTGAAAAATTCGAATTATTCACCGACCACAAATCTTTGAAATATCTCTTCACCTAGAAAGATCTGAATTTGCAACAACAACGTTGGTTGGAATTTCTGGCATCGTATGACCTAGACATTCCATATACACCCGGAAAAGCCAATGTAGTTTCCGACGCCTTGAGTCGGAAGCATGCTATTCTTGCTCATCTTGTCATTGCTCCTACTCTTCTTGAGAAAGTCGCCATCCAACAAAAAGAAGATGAATTCCTTCGTCAAATTTATGAGAAAGTGCGTCGTGGTGAAAATACTAGTTTTGAAGTTTACGACAATAAAGTGAAGAATCTGTGTCCCTAACACCCTGATCTGAAATGTGAAGTTTTGGACGAATGCCACAAGTCTAAACTTTGCATCCATCCAGGAGTTAACAAGATGTATAGAGATATCAAAAGAACTTTCTGGTGGAAGACGATGAAACGAGATATATCTATATATATGAGTCGCTGTGCTACTTGCCAACAAATCAAGAGCGACCAAAAGAAGATGGTGGGTTTACTTCAGCCTTTGGAGGTACCCAAGTGGAAATGGGACAAAGTGTCGATGGATTTCATCGACGTTTTGCCTCGTACTCATAAAGGCAATGAAGCAATTTGGGTCATTGTGGACCGTTTGACTAAGACAACCCACTTTTTCCAGTGAAAGCTACCCGCATGGCTGCCAGTCTAGCTAAATTGTATGTGAAAGAAATTGTCCGTCTCCATGACATTCCTAGCAGCATAGTGAGTGATCGTGATCCGATTTTCACTAGTAGATTTTGGGAGGCGTTTCAAGATGCATTGAGAACCAAGCTGAATTTCAGTACTGCTTATCACCCACAGTCTGATGGGCAAACATAGAGGATCAATCGAATCTTGGAGGACTTATTGCGAGCTTGTATACTTGATTTTGATGGTTCTTGGGAGGACCATTTACATCTGGTCGAGTTCTCTTATAACAACAGCTATCAGGCCAGTATAGAGATGGCTCCTTTTGAGGCTTTATATGGTCGTCCGTGTCGATCGTCGGCATGCTGGATCGAGGCAGGTAATAGACTCGTTCTTGGACCGGATATGATTAAAGAAGCCACCGAGAAAGTTGATTTTATTCGGATGAAATTGAAGACAGCTCAGAGTCGTCAAAAGAGTTACTATGATCGTAGAAGACTGGATTTGGAATTCCAGGTTGGGGACTCTGTTTTTCTTAAAGTATCTCCTTTGAGAGGTGTATTGAGATTTGGGAAGACCGGTAAACTAGCACCACGATATATTGGTCCTTTTCGTATTCTGGAGAGGATCGGTTCCTTAGCCTACCGTGTGCAGGTGCCTAACTGGTTATCGGGTGTGCATGATGTATTCCACATTTCTAGCCTTTGGAAGTATGTGCACGATCCGGATAGTATTATTGAAGAAGCTGCCCAATAGGATCTTGAAATCACTCCCAATCTAACCGTCAAAAGAGAACCGATAAAGATTGTGGACCGTGAAGAGAAGCAATTGAGGAACAAAGTTGTAAAGCTAGTAAAAGTTCAGTGGAGTGGCGATCCAAAGGACTGCACATGGGAAACTGAAGATAATATGCAGAAATCATATCCCAATTGCAGGGTGGATATCTCGGCTTAGCCGGTAAGTCATTTCCTTATTCTTTTTTTGAATTCGTATATTCTTTGTTTGTTTTTCTCTCTCTTTCAACTTCGAGGACGAAATTTTCTTAAGGAGGGGGTATTTGTAACATCCTAAAATTATCAATTAAAATAAATAATATATTTAAACTCTGGGGGTTTAATTTGAGAATAAATTGGAAGAAAAATCTAAAACAAATAAAATAATTGGAAATAATATATGAAATAAATCCCAATTTTATTTTGAGTTGAAAATATTGAAATAATAAATGTTTTTAAAAGTCATTTGGATTTAAAATCTTACATATACGAACATGACATATATTAGTAACATTGAATACACATTAAAAATATAATTTAAAATTTCAAGGTGAGTGTGGATATACAATGGACATAAGTGTTTATATTTCAAATTCAAAAATTAAAGATTGAATTAAAATTTACAATAAATGTTTTAAAAAGTATGTAGCATTTAAAATTGTGAAGATGTAATATATATATATATATATATATATATATTAGTTTAATGTTTTCAACATTGTACATGTAGGTATATATACGAACAAAAGAATAAAGATGCACAATTACTTTTAAAATGTATAAGATGTAAATATAAAATTTATAAAATTTTCTTTTGCTTTGTAAACAACAAAGGCTGAAACATACATTCACAATGGAGTAGAATAATGAACAAGATCTAAAGCTTGTGATTATTTTCAACAAATGGCACAAGGCATCTATTCCTTAATAAAAAATTCAAATAAAAAATTCAGAAAAACTTTTCACCTTCCAATTCAAATTTTTAAATCTCCAAAATTCCCTGAAGTTCAGTAATCAAAAGATCATTGCGATCTTTACTTCAACATTCAAGAAAAAAAGAAAAAAAAGTTCAGAAAAAAAAGAGAAGAAAGAAAACTGCCTTCTTCAATTCAATTCAAACTAAAATCAGGAATATTTTCTCAAGCTTCATAACAGTAGTGTGTTACATCTCTCAGGTAAGTTTTGATTTAAACTTTATAGTTTATAAAATTATGCTTTTAAATCAAGTGTTAACAAACAAAATTCTTTAAAAAAACTGTAGATTAGCTGAAAGGGGGAGAAGCTTCAGGTTTTTGGCTAATGCAGTAGGTTTCTGAAAATAAGTTAAAAGGCAAGTAATTTTTTAAATTTTGAATTTGAAGTTGCAATCTATAATGAAGCAAGAATTAAACAATAACATTCAACTATTTGCAAGAAAAAAAATCAAGAATTAAAAGCTATTACTGGTTTTCAAGTTTCAGGAAAAAGTTCTCTATTCTATTAAAAATCCTACTGTAAGTAAATAAAAAAATTGTTGTTATTGATTAACTAAATGCATAAGTTCAACTAAGAATAATCATAGATCCGTACCCATCAATTTCAGATCTAAAGCCCCAAAAGAATTAAAGTAGAAAAGAAGGGAAGTTGCAGGCCTTTCATCTTCATCTCTGTTTGATAAAAAACTGTTAGGAGTTTCTGGAAAACATGTGAGTAAACTTTTGTTTTCTCAATCTTTTGGTTGCTGTGTGTATACTTGAATGATGTAGGAAACTTAATTCTTGTTTGGCATGTAAGAATATTTGGTATATGATTGAAGTTTGGCTGTGCATGTTGATTTTTCAAAATGCTAGTCCTGCTTAATTTCAGGAAAGCAAAAACCTGACAAACCCCAATTTGATTTGTTGCTAGCTTTACATAGATTAAAGTGTTAACTAAAAATAGTTCAGATGCATCTAAATTGAATTTTTAAAAATATTTGTATGAATCAAAACCAAGAATGCCTGCTTGGAAATGACATTTTTTTCCTGTTTCCTTAGCTTTCTGATTTACAGTAAAGAAGAAGAAAAAAAACTATGGTCAAATCCCAATCTTCTCTCCCCTTATTCCTTCTGAAATATATTGAAACAAGTTGGGATTTTGTGTTTTTTTAACCTGTACCATGTTTCAGTGGTAAGTCAAAGCTGTTTGAAAAACTTTCTTTTTTTCTGGAAACTAAACAAACACAGGAATTTTTGGTTACAGGTTAACCCATACCTAAAAAAAATCTAAATTTCTCCCCCTTTTCTTCTGGAAAGATTGTAAACAAGTTAAAAGTTTTGTTTAAACCTTATTTTATTCCAGAAATGAACTAAAGTAAATTTTATAAAAAAATTCCTGGAAACAATGAAGAATGGCCACAAATTCAAAATTTCCAAAAATTCAAATTTCATATATTTTAATTTCTATAATACCATGTGAATCTAATTCGAAATTGATGATTTTTGAAACAAAAATTCAATTTTTTCATCGAACATTCCTCTGGAAAATGGAAGTTGAACTGAAAGTAAATTTTTGAGCAATTCTGGTGATCTATGAAATTTTGGACCTCGAGATCATTGTGGAAGCATGATTTATTGTTCGAAATCATCATAAAAATACTAAATTAATTTATAAATCCTTAAATATTTGATTTGAAAGCAAAATAGGGTTTAAAAACCTTTTTCGGTTCATGTTAGAAACGATGATGCTGCACCGTCCTCAGGTGATCGGACTGCGTGTCACTGGGGTGAATCGATGCGTCGCACGGTGTTGAAGCTTGAGGCAAAGTTTGGTGGCCGATAACGGCCAGAGGTGGCGGCGTGAGGCAAATGTTCCGATGTCGTTTCCTGACGGGTTTGGGTCGAAGGTCTCGATTCACGTTTTCGAATTTTTTCCCCAATTCTGGGTGTTCGTGGTGTCTTGGAGGATGGAAGGCGACTCGTTGGTGGCCGCAACACCGACCAACGACGACGAGTTTGATCGTGCATGTGCACGTGGAATTATGGTGTCAGCTGTGATGGTTTGGGGAAGACAGGGGTAAAAATCCAAGCAGTACGCAAGGGATTGGGGGAAGAACTCGAAGTCGAACTCGAGTTGTTTAGTGTGGTAACGGGTTAACTTAAAAACTTAAACAAAATTTGTGAATTTTTTTTCGCTCGGGTCAATTTTGGCCTAAACTCGAAGTAAAAGGACGTTTGTCTCGGGGTAAACCCGAAGCAAATCTCGGGTGAGTGAATTAAAACAGCAACCCGTTTTTTTTTACCAAATTTTTGAAAACACAAGTAAATTTATTTGCTGAATAAATTAATGATAATGGTAAACTGAATATGAAACAAATGGTATCTCAAATTTATAATTTTATAAATGTTGTTTTAAAGTTTAATTTAACAAACTGTTAACAGTAAAACAAATGTTTAAATGTTAATTTAAAAACCAAATTTATTTGTAATAATGAAGGAATAATTAACCATCAAGGGTTGTAATGATTTTATAATTTAAAATTAATTAATTAAAGAATAGGAAATTTATAAAGATAATTAAACTTAATTAATTAAGAATTAATAAGTTAAATCAAAGGATAATTAATTAATTAAGCCAATTAAATTAATTCATAATTAAGTAAAATTAAACGTTAATTTAAAATGATTAGTAAAGACAATTATATGGTTAATTCACTTTAATCACAATCACCCTAATCAAAGATGATTGACCATCATCAAATATTCTGACCTGGATTGATATTTCTGTTGTGATACCATGATTGCTCTGTGATGAACCGTGATTTGTAATTTGTTCCTATATGTGTGTGAAACCCCTTTTGCCCGTAAAACGGCATTTATACTTCGATGCGACAGGGAATCGGATTTCCGATTTTTATCCGAAACCCACATCGAACCTTGAATGTGAATCCTTGTGATTGATACACCCACATATTTTAAGCTGAGCATCCACTATTCAGATTAGCTGGGAGAGGACCTTTGTGTCATATAACCCATTCCGAATAGTGATTCGATGATATGGATTGTATTTGAAGACCGATGGTGAAGACCGGGTGTCTTCGAAAATGATAGGATAGCCTATCAATTGTTTCTGCACCGAGTTGCTCCGGTATAGGGATTCCCTAAGTGATGGAAAGTCTGATCGGGATTGTGGACGGTCGAATTTGCAAGGGCTTCTTCCATTATTGGATGAAGTGCCTTCGGTTCTGTTCGAACCCGAAACAGACTAGTATGGTCGTGTATCTGACATTACACTTTGAGATATAAAGTTGATTTCTTTCAAATACATATCTGTTGGTGGCGGAGAATTTATTCTCTTAGCTTAACACCCTTCTCTGAGACGTAGCTTTGTCGACGATATACTCCCAATTTGATAGTGTGGCATGCTAAGTGCTGGTGTGTAATGATAATCATTTATTGATCATTTGTGATCAAAGCATGGCTTTCGTGTAAAGCGTAGCTTTGTCGACGAGACTGCATCGCACCTCACACCCCGAAAATGGTCGAAACAGGAAAGATGCGGCAAGGTTATAAGGATCGCGCCCTTTAGAGTATGTCATTTCCTTCTGGAAAAAGGTGGTGTCATGGTATGGAGCCAGATACCTACATATGTGGTTGCTTCAATCTCATTTTCTGTGTGGTTGTTGCTTTGTGATGGAGGGCCCTCGGATAAAGGTCCCAAAGGACCGGGGAATGGCATAGTCATGTAGTAGTTACCTAGTTACAGAGGTAACCCGGCCTTGTGTTGGCAGAGAACTAGTTAAGTTCTCGGAACGTCCCGCCAAAGGCGTACGCATGTGGCATAGGAAGTTACTTAGCCTGACCATTTGTTGGAAATCCAATCAAAACAATACGCATCCTTTATGGTTTCAATTTGTATAGCCTGTCACCTCAGGTGACAGCTATAGTAGGCATAGTATCATGGTACCTATGCTGGCTAGGATTGATATTATACTTTCGAAACGATTTTCTACACTATGCACAAGTTATAATATCAAATAAATTTTCCCGTATCAAGCATATTTAACTATCATAAGAAGAAATCTCCTCCAATTGTGCGATTGCATTGTGTGTGTGTGGCGGGAGGTCTTATGGTAGTTTCATTTTCCAAAAGCATACCGGTTTTTCTTGTATAAATCTATTTTATTTAAAAGCAACTATCTTTGTTCACTCATACCGGTCCCATGACTGACCCGGAGTTTATTGTTTCCTTTCTAAACTCTGGGTGCCCACTATTTCTACACAGGCAGCCTAGTAGCAGGTTTCCCGTATTTTGGCTCTAGCTACATTTTGGAGTATTTTGGTTCGGAGACTATCAGTATTTGGGAGCTTTTACCTTAGAGACATTTTGGAAACTTTTGGATCTCGAGGTGCTTAGCTTGGATGTTCACTATCATTCTCTACTTTTGAAGTCTTTTGGCATATGATTTGTAGTTGTTCTATATGACATTCTATTTGGAGTTGTGATTCATGTATTATGTACTCTGATGTTGTAACACATATTATTATGATGTTGTATCAGTGATGTAATGCATGATATTCATTTTATTTCCGCTGTTTTATATTCATCTAATGTTGTTATAAGCTCCATCCAACTTGAGTTCGATGTTTGAATCATTGACAGTCGAGTACAAGTGAGGTATTTGATGTCAATTTTTCGAAATTGGATTTCGGGTCGTGACATAATTGATCTATACTAACTTGAACTCCAGGATCTAGATCAAGCACGACGTCGCCAGTATGCATTCTACCTGTCATCCGTTGTAACTTGTCTTAAAAAGTTGGTTCTGCACCGATCGTTCCAAATGGATCGGTATCGATCGTGATCGGTCTGTCTAGATCAGTCGGATGATGGCGAGTCGATGTTTCGATGTGGTATTAGCTGCAACGTCAACATCTATGATAGTCATCTCATGAGTTTGAGTTCTCGATGCAAAATAGGGAGTTGGCTCCCTCCTAATTTTCTCACGTTATTGATCCTTAAGTTGATTCAGTAGATCAATATTGGCTTGAATCTTCTGTTCAACTGTCGACAGCTATCCATGAGCTCTCTCATCCGATTTGGAAATCAGCTCTTGTGATGGAATCAGCTAGATTCTGGATATCAACTGGATTAGTAGCATTAACATCTAGATTGCTCTGGCCTCCTTGTTGGATATTGGTGTTCTCGTTTCCCTCTGTGTTCTGTGAAGTAGATCTGGTCTTCCTACTTATTGTTGATAGTTTTTCTTAGACTTTTGTAAATCCGAATAGAATGGATAAACTATTTGAAGATAACTCTGGATCTTTTTCTAGGATTTGTGCAATCTAGTAGCAGCAAAGGGATCCAAATTAAGCTAAGAAGCTTGTTTCTCAGTGAAAGTACCAAAATAGTTGCACCAAAAATTGGTACAAACACCCAATAGAGATTTTGTAGAGAAATAAATAAAGAATAATAAACGAAAATAAAGGAAACAGGCAATCAAATAATAGAAAATAGGTAATAATAAGAACATAATGATTTATAGTGGCTTAAATAATAGAAAATAGGCAATAACAAGAACACATCGATTTATAGTGGTTCAAGTTGAATGCCTATGTAAATTTTGGAGAAATAACTTTATTTATCACCTGAATTGTTAAGTACAAAGGGATGGATCGGAGTAGAAGCCTTAGTTACAAAAAAGTGCAAAGCAACAAGCAGCCTAATGATCCCAAAAATGAACAATCAAGTCTATATTTAGAGGGGAAGACAATGAAATATCTTCCTGAAATTTCGGTCATGGAGTCTTCGGATCTAGAAGAAGTCACAGTATCGATTGTGGGTCCCACTCTACTTATAATAACAATCGGCACTGATCGTTGAATGAGCTCCTTTTTGCGTAAGATCGATATGGCATGCTACTCTTTAATATATTGATGTTCCTAAAGGTTCATGTGTATTGACTTGTAGATTTTTAGCTATCGATCGTTTTTAGCCAATTTGAACTATAATATCGATACTGTAAGATCTATATTTGGCGAATAGGTATCGTACCCGATCTATTTTCAATAAATGGTGTATTTTCCTATTTTTATCATTCTATTGAGTTTCTCTACTGTTTTCGCTTCAGCACTGCTTCATATTATCATCTTGTCTGATCTTTGGGCTTCGTGATTATTAATCTGACCTGTCGATCCAATGACAGTCGAGTCTAGCTTGTCTAGTTAGTTCAAATATTGCCAGACCAAAAGGCTAGATAACAACTAGCTTTCGTGTATAAACTTAAATTTAGGCTATCACATATAAACTATTATCCAGGCTACCGTGCTTAATTTTATTTCCACCTATATTTGATGACCTCGTGACTAGTACCAAATCATGCTTTATTTTTTTGAGAGAAATATGTGATTGTAAAAAGTAGAGGAGAGCACACACACACACACACACACACACACACACACACACACATATATATATATATATATATATATTATGCTTTACTTTATATCCTTGCTTTTGTGAATAATGTTCCAACTCCATTTTTGCATTTGCATTTAATAATATATATTGAAGCATAATTTTGTTTGTTGTCACCATGCATTCTTTTCATGTGCATACTTTGTTAATGCCTTCGTGATATGTAAAATTCCTTTCTCCATCCCTCGTAAATAGTATGTTGCCGCTGTTATTTATTATGCTTTCGCGAACATTTAAGTTGTACCAATTCTTTTCTTCTTTAGTTATCATGTATTGTTTTAACTTAACGACTTTTGCGTATACATACATATATATATATAGTAGTGCATGAAAACACGTCATATTAAGTCTTCGAGATTTAGCCATCGCGAGTTATTAAAACTGTCGCGTGTTATCATAAGCCATCATCTCATAAGCCATTGCGAGTTACCAGCTTACGTATACAAATGTGCTTTCACTTACATTAGTCCTCATCAGCATATATATATATATATATATATATATATTTGCCTTCATGGCTTGTTTATTTTTGCATTCGTGAATTAAAGTGTTGGTCCTTATGTGGTGTCCACTTTTCTGTTCTAGCTTTTATGCATAGTTTTTCTTGGTTCAATGCAAAGTTTAGCCTTGTGGGTTAAGTTTTACTTTGGTCAACAATGGTCTAACGACAATCTTGTAAATAAATTAAAATTAATTTACTACCCACTTAAGAAACTTCTTTTTACCAACCTTATTTGGTGTCAACTTCTTATTGGCAAATTGTCTAATTATTTCAGTTTCTTTTCAAAAAATGTTAACCACCTTAATTAATACATTAATTAATTTCCTTTAATTAATTAGTGCTTTCATTCACCAAATAATTCATATGAAATAGAAAATTAAAGGGAAAATCCCAAAAGTTCACCAAAAATCATATTAATCATGTTTTACTTTATTCTAAAATAATTGGTCGGAATAATTGATTTTATTATTCTTTATAATTAATTACCCCAAAATTAACCATTTTCCAACTTAGGAAATTCATAAAATATTCATATTAACTCCAAATATATGAAATTGAATATTCATCACCATTTTCATCATGAAGCATATCGTATCAAAATTCCATGGAATTTGGGTATGATTACGCCATGTTTTGCCCTAAAATATTGAAGCATTTCACCTTCATTAAAATTTAAACCATGGTTAAAATAATATTCAAATATATAAATATGTTTAACATCATTGAAATATTCATATGAAAGTCAAATTTGAACCCAATATGTTAGGATAGGCTTTTAGAGAAAGATTTTACTCACCTTGGTTAATAAAACTTGATTTATTCTCTTCTTCTTTTAAATTTGAAATATTTAATCTTCTTAGCTTTGATTTCCCTTGAGTTTTCTTCTTATTCGCTTGAGTTAGTAACCGACTATGACTTGTAGTTCTTAGAAATTTTGTTTTATGAACTGAAAATGGAAATGAAGATGGAATGAATGGATGTGGCTAAGGTAAGTAGGCTAGTGTTTCTGGTATGGGCTAACATCCCAATCTAACCTAATCACACTTTTCCATTCCTCTTAACACAACCCTACACATTTAAAATTGAAATGATTTATTTCATTAATAATGACTAACCAAAATTGCTCTAATTACCATTGGTTCATTCGGTTAACTTTTTAAAGTGACCCTCACTCAATTAATTAAATTTCCCTTAGGAAACTCTAGCAATTAAATCACTTTAATAATTTAATTAATAATGCCTTCATATTATTAGTTTAAATTAATTTTTCATATTATGGAATCTCCAAAATATGGGGTTTTATAGTGCCCTTTTATTCATCAAAATCAATCCAACTTATCATATAAAAATAGATCAATAGAATTTGAATAGTTTCAATTTAATTTACCCTTGCCTCCTAAGTTACAATTATTATAGTGTTTAAATCATTTTCTAGTGTTTTCCAATTTATAGAGTTCATAAGAATTCTCAGTTGAAATCATTGATTATTTTAAACTTTAAATAGATATGTAAAAGAAGTCCAATTGCTTGCTTACATCATATAACATCATAATAATTCCACTCCTCTAGAAATGTTTTTTGGATGGATTTCCCTTTTAACGGATTCGAATTAGTGCTTCCTTTTCTCTTCCTAACTAGTTGTATTGTGTTTGATTGTTGTCTCTCTTTACTTTCTAATTAGAATTCTCTATCTCTCTTCTTTGACTTATTTTTATTTTGAAATTATATTTGTTTTATTTAAGGAATGAGAAGAATAAGAAGAGAGTATGAAGAATGAAAAAGGCAGCGGGTAGCATTTTGGAATGAAGAACTCAGGATCTAGCCACTTATTTACCATTGAAAATTAGGGTTATTAGGCTTAATCTCGAAATTATTATTTATAGAAATGCCACCAGGTCTAGTTTACGTTAATCTTGACCCATTTTATTAAATTCAATAAGTTATGTATGCTTTTGGACAATTATTGACATCCCGAACGCAATGGAATTGGTTCCAAAGCCTAATTCCAATATTTGTAAAAATTTACTATTTTTCCTTATTTGTAAAATTACATTTTTACCCTTTTTATTATTTTAATTTATTATTAAATTTCTAGGGTGTTATATTCTTCCCCTTTAAAAGGATTTCGTCTTCGAAATCTCCATGAAAGGAAAAATGCAACTCACTCATAAAACAATATCTATAACGATCTACCACTACAAACATTGTCCTTAAATTCAAAACTTCTAATACAACATGTATATATAGCTATGGAATGCATATCAACACATATATAGTGCAAAATTAGGTGGTCTCCTAAACTAATCGATTTCTTGAAAAGCAATTGGTTATGTGATGCATTCAAAATGTATGCAATGACCTACGTATACTTGTAATTCTAGATAGATGAGCGACCATTCAATACATATGCAAAAAACATTATGCGTCTAAACTAATAAAATAAATTGACAAGATGATGTACGTCGTAGGCGAACATAAACATTTCAGTCCATATGTGCAATACTAATTACAAAATACATCCATAATCTACCATTATACAAAACATGTCCTAAAGACACGTTTATATCTATGCCTAACATCTATACACATTTACCTATGGAGTATACCGAGCTAAGAACTATACATTCAAGCAATCATATTAACTCAAATAGAAACTTAGCAGAAAAGAGCTTTAGAAAGGTAGCTCAGATTTTTCCCTTTGGGCTCCCAAGTATTCTTAGATGGATCGTCTCTCCATTGGACTCTAACTAATCTAATTACTTTATTATAGAGTTGCTTCATCCTATGCTAACAACGTGGGTAGGTGCACAGTGAACAAATGACTATCTCTCTGCTTCTACTTCTTGCATTTGACTCGGCTCGACCATAATAGCTACATCATGCAAACACTTCCGTAAGTGTGACACATGGAAACATTGTTGTTACTCCAAAAATTCACCATCTGCCGAAGTCAGGAGATCTCAAACAAAGGGTAGAAGGAAAAGAATACGGATCAGACCTTCCAAAGAGGTCGAAGGGATGCAGTCAACAATATGAAGCGGCTCAAGACCTTTTGCAGAAGACGGAGGGTATTATTCCATAGAATCCAAGAAGCTCTTGCCCTCCGAAGGAGGTAAAGAAGCCAAGATAAGGATAGAACCCAATAATAATTTGCGAAAGCATAATAAGCCTTTCAGGCCAATTGGAACACCTACTGAACACCTTTCGACGGTGTCAAAGGGTCTATGATGAAGGAAACGTTTGTAAGTCAGCAAAGAACATAAGGCAATCCTCTAACAACGTTCAAGAAAAGCTCATCTCTCAGCAAAATCCAAGTAAAAATCAACCTTCCAACAGAGTCGAAGGGTTGATAATAGCCGGAAACCCTCCAGCACCACCGAAGGGTTGACCTACCGTACATGTGACAAAGTTTCCAACAAGGGCAATAGGTTTCTAAAAGCAAATGGAAGAAAGGATCCTTCGGCAGTTCTCAACGATCCGCAATAACATGCAAAAAGAAAACCTTTCAACGAAGTCGGAACGTTAGCAACTGTGTAAAAGAACGGAACCTTTCGGTCTTGCCGAAGTCACAGGGATAGAAGCATGGCCACCGACATCTATAAATAAGACCTAAGGGAATCTGTTTCGAGGCAGGTTTTTCCTCATTCTAATCTTGTAACTTCTAAAATCATAGCTCTGTAACCATAATTGGGTAGTGATTTGGAAATTTAATAAAAAGTAAAACTTATTCATGGATCAGAGGGAAGTCTTCAATCTTATAAGTTTATTTTACAGTTTATAATAATTTTTGTTGGCTTAATTCCAATTTTCAACTACAACCCCTCCGAAAGGTCCTTAACAAATGGAGATAACGATATTCCCTCTTGGACAACCTTAACATCCTTCTGGAAACCTCTAGCCTGCAACCAAAACCTTCCGATCACATAGGAAGA
Source organism: Allium cepa (assembly GCA_030765085.1). Taxonomy (NCBI): domain Eukaryota; kingdom Viridiplantae; phylum Streptophyta; class Magnoliopsida; order Asparagales; family Amaryllidaceae; genus Allium; species Allium cepa. The sequence goes on along the minus strand of CM060941.1, from coordinate 557,015,563 downwards.
TTATTGAAATCAATTTCCAAAAAGCCATTCACCTAACCTTTCGACAGGATACAGGTCTACTTCTTATGCAAGGAAAACTAAGAAAAATCTATTGTAATCCTTTACCTAGACCTCCCATATCACATCGAAAGATTAGGTTCAAAGTCCATTCCTTAGTAGAGATATATAGGAGATCCTATAGATCACCAATCCTTCGGTATAGATAAGCCTAATCTCATTACTTGGAGCAATTTTGGGTTATCAATAGCGTATTTACCGATCCTCTTAGAGACCTTACCTTCCACCAATTGCCAATAACTTCATTTACTTAGATTTTTTGGAGTGTTGTCCATAAATTTGGTTGACACATATCTTTTGGCAAAGTTGAAATCAACTTCATACAAGTAATTTAACCTTTCGACAAGGTCAAAAGTTCCTACATACTACCCATGAATTGAATATTTTATCGAGTGAATAAGTGGGTAGTAACTAAAATCTTTGGCAGTATTAACTCTAGCTTTCTTGTTGACCATAAATTTGGCTAACATTTTTGGCGCTAGAAGGAGGGCTCGAACCTCCGATCTTGTAGTTAATTTCCTGACACTACAATTCTCTAATTCTCATCGAACTAGTTCTGCATCAATTTCACTTATTACTGATTAGATCATCGCTAAAAGATTCAAGAGGTCTGAGCAAGGGTCTTCTGAACCACTCTGGGTAAGGCGTTCCTATGTAAGAATCAAAGACTCTAATCAATATAAGGAACAAAGGTTAAGGCTTGAAGCCTTGAAGATTATAAACAAAAAGAAGGTGGAATCTTATGACTCTGCAAAATGGAGTTTGAACCCCTTTCATGTGGGATCGATCCCGATTTTGCACTTGGAAAAAGAATAAATGGAAGTGACAACATTTTTAATCGAATGAGAAGAACATCCAGTCATATTCCCAGGGAACTATCTTTGCGGAAGAGAGGATAAAATATTATGATAATTTCAGAACAAATGGAGTAAGATCATAAGTAAGGCCCGCCACCTATGGGAAAACTATGAGCATCTAGGAAAATGCACGACTGAAGAAATAAAACAGATAAAAGAACTGCCCGGTGGAAATATAATAATTACCAAGGAGTTTCCAACCGAAAACCTAAGACTGAAAGGAAAGCCTTTGAAAAGGAACCAATGGGTAATGAAAAGGAAACATATCCCTCAAGAAGAAGTATTTGGACCAGGCTACAAAAGAGTTAGTCGCCAGTCAAAGATAGCTCAAAAATCAATACTTCTTGGAGAATACAATCTTACAACGTCAATCGAGGACATTTATATTAGAACCAAAGAGGAACTGAACTATTAACCCTCTCAAAAGAAAAGGACAGGGTTTGAGAGAAGGTCAAAAGGAGCACATTGCAACTTCCATCTCATGAAGGGACATGATACTAACCAATGTAAATTACTTGGAAAAATGGTCCTACACTTTCTAAAACAAGGAAAGCTGAAACAATTTGTAAAATATTAATTAAGCCGTGAAATAAAGGCTCTATTCTCAAAATAATAAAAGTCTACATGATCGGGAGTGGAATTCTTCTTAAACTTGAACTACCTAAAAAGATAGGTTACCAACAATGGTAGAAAGCTCTCAGTCGCGCCAAGATGGCCAGGTCAAGGCACCTCTTGGAGGGAGGGCATAAGGTTTTATCCATGCTAAAACCAAAGATGGCTAGGTTAAAGCAGCACAAGCCCTTATCCTCGTCATGCTATGGTTAGGATTAGGCACCTCTCGGAGGGAGGATGGGTAATCCCTTGGTCCCGCCACGCTATGGCCTGGCCAAGGTACCGGACAAGCCCTTAATTGCATCATGCTATGGCCAGGTTAGGGCGCCTCCTAGAGGGAGGATGGGTAAGTCCTCGGGCCTTGCTTCATAATAAGCAAGCCAAGCATACCGAAAACCTGGATGAAATGTCCGATGGACTAAGAAAAGTCCATGCCTAAAATAAGAACCGCTAGAAATTAACATCGCTTAAAATAGCAACCACCAAAAAGGTCGGTATAAGCACAAAATCGGACAAAAGAGTCCCCCTGAAATAGGCTAAAACAAATGACAAATGCACAAAGAAAAACTCAGGCCCGAGAAAGCAAAAGCATGCAAGACATCCTCAAAGCCTAAAGATGACAACATTCAATAGATAGAATCAGAAAGAATTCTTGAACTTCTACCAGAAATGATATTCTGGTCTTCTATTACTTATTACCAGAAATCGTATTCTGGTCCTCTATTATTAACTGCCAAGAATGGTATTCTGGTCTTCTATTGCTTATTACTAGAAATGATATTCTGGTCTTCTATTACTTATTACTAGAAATGGTATTCTCGTTTTCTATTGCTCATTATTAGAAGTGGTATTCTAGCCTTCAATTATTAACGGTATCTTGGACTTCAGTTACCAAAAATGAAATTCTAAAAGTGGCATTCTGATCTTCTTTCACTTATTACCGAGAATGGTAGTTCAGTCATTTATTACTCATTGCCGGGATAAGTTCAAGATCCTTTATTATTAACTGCTAAATATGGTATTCTAAACTTTTATTACCCAAATTCCAAGATGGGTTTCCTGGTCTTCCGATACTAAATACCGAGGTGAATTCTTGGTCTTCTACTAATTATCAAGCGTGGCATTAGATTAAAGATCCTGGTATCTTATCAGAAAACATGAATTCCTATCCTTATGTCAACCATTATTGGAAATGATATGGCAGGGTTCTATTGCTTATTATCAAGGAAAGGCATTTCGACATTCTAACTCTCCATCACCTATTATCAGAGTATACCAAAAAGGGACTGCCAAATTATTTCAATATTTTCTAATACCCGAATCTGGGTCCGGTGATATCTTGTAAAACTTCATCATTAATGATGCTAAGACTACTGATTATTGAAAGTCCCAATCCGGTTGGGTTTTTATTTATCTCTAGTAATTTGACCCGAATCAAGGAATATTATTGGAAGAAGATTACTGCCAAAAGAGTCTCCTAATGGGAACTTCCAGACTTCTCATTCTCAGATTCCCTTGATAATGAGGAATGAATTCAATTTTTTTAACTATATCAAGATCTCAGTCATAAATGTCCCATCAGGGTATTCATTGAGTAAATGTTAGATTTTGATAATTATATACAGCCTAAAATTAACTATTTCTAGGAATGCCAAACAAGTGAAAGGAGCTAAATCTGTGTTCATCCCTCATTATGGATAAAGATCAGACTTTGATATTTTTAATGAATCACTTTTCATACAATTTCCATAATGATTTGCTAATCTAGGAAACTAAGGCCTTCTAGATTAGATTGTCAATTTCAAGCTGATAATTAAAGAGTAATATATGCTACATGTTTTGCAGGATAGACAGGGTGACAAAGAATCTAGATTCACTTAATCAAAAGAGGAGTCATGGAATGAAATGAAAACTTAGGGACATATCAATCTCAAAGAGGCAGATCCAAATCAAAGATAAATAAGGTGTAAACAAAGATAACGAAACATGTAGCATTTACAATATTGAAAGTATTGCATTATGCTGCATAGCATTACCAAGTTAAGGAAAACACATCCTATGTATAAATTGAGACGCTCGTGACCTTATCAATCATACTAGCAAAACTCATGTATATTATAGTATTGACACTTGAAACTGAGTTACCAAATATGGATTCTGAAGATTTGCATGGAATCCGACTATCTTTAGATTTTATTTCCAAGCAATCTATCTTCTCATGAAGCTTAGTCATTTCAAGTCAAGATTTACACAAGTATCTCCACCAATGAAATGCTTTAAAACTTTACCAACCTCCCTCTTTCCTAAAGATTTGATTTCAAAATATCAATTTCCGTAAAGAATCTTCGAATAGTGCGACATTTGAGCTTAGAAGTTAAAGAAGTCTTTGTAAAAATTAACTTTGTTTGAGCTCCATTCTTAACTTATCCAAGATCACTGCGAACTTCGAAGAAGGAGCTTCTGAAGGAAAAATTAGTCTAGTTCAAGTCTCCCATATCAACACGGAAAAAAGTAATCAAATATCTTTATTTCAGCAATAAGAACACATACTAGAGTATGTTCATTGTTGAAACTTGTTGTTAATAATAAGATATAATAACCCCACCTAGAACGGTAACTAGTGTGTGTTTGCTAATTTCATCTCTCGATTAGAAGGGTATTAAACCGTAACTATCAATCAATATCAAATAAAATATCCTAATTTTCTTTAAAAGAAAATTCCTTCTACGTTCGAAGGAAGCCGGGCGAGGAGAGAGGGTGTCTACCTATAAAAACCATTTACCCTGAGGTGAACGATATTAGTCCATTTTTGAAGGAGACCTTCCTCTATATAGTATGATGACTAGGTTGGCTTATTAAAGAGACATGATTTATGGAACAGTTAGTATGGAATAATATAGTATAGTCAAGCAAAACATACAATACGTACTAAGAAATGTATATTCACAGAATAATTGCTTGTCACCTATTTGTAATCACTCCCCAATTTACACGAAATGAACTTAGAAGGAGATTCAAAAATAACCTTATACTTTTAACACCTAAACCATTTAAGGAATTTTTTTGACAAACGGTCTGACTCAAAGCAAATTGCAGCATGCATCAGGATTTAGGCCAAGACCTAACCACATAAAAATAGAAACACTCGAATTATCCCCCATTGAAATTTACACAAATAATAAGAATTTGATGCCAGAGTGCCAAAAATGCAATTTACACAGAATTAGCAAATGTCTCTCTCTACACTCAGTGAAAAATTAGGAATACGGCACTTTTTTTCAAAAAAAAGCGTCATACCAAGCCTATCATTTGTAGACTTTCGTCAGATAATTCCTAACCAACATTTGTTTTTAAATCAAAATGGAGTGGTGATTATGCAAAAAGAAAAAAACCATTAATGTCGATTTCTAGAAAATAAAAGAATGTCTCTTTTTTTGCACCAGAATCACTGTTACGATCTGTTCGTCTTTCTCCCTCTCTCTTCTAATTTTTATAGGCATTTACTTCTAAAAAAAGAAGCCTCAATGGCTGCCTGCAATCTCCACCCAATCCATCCCGATTTCATCAACGTGGAAGCACCACACTGTTGTTGCTGCTTTGCGTTAGGCTTATTAAACCCACCACAAGAGGCAGAAGAAGTCAATAGTGTGCAATCTAGCAACACAAACTACCTACAGCCTAATGTCCTTAATCCATATATAAAAGCAACATACTGCTTACTTTTTGATCTAGCTACGAACACATTCTGGATGGATTTAGCCATTTGGAATGCTTCTATGGAAAACCTTGCGCTAATAACCTACTCGCCTTATCAACCAACCTGGGCAGAACCCATCATCATCAACTCTATCAATTTCGCTCCTGACCTTCTGCCTTTTTCGAATGGTCTATAGGAAGGTGGAAAACCATCTTACTGCTTTTAATTGCTATCGGTATCTAATGCTAGGATGTTAGTGTCATTTTGAACATGTATATTTTGACAAATCACTTTAGGAAATGTAACACAATGCAATATATATGTGATTATTTTGATATTTTAGTTGAATTTCTGAAATTATGTTGTACAGCTGAAAATGTGTTTATTTGCAACCTTGTTATATGATGTTTTGATATACAGAAAGGAATCATAAGGTTTAGGACTCCTAGACTTCAACAAAGGCTTATTAGGAAGGACTAACCATTAAGCTATTTAAACCTTCCGATAATTAAAAAAAATTGAATACCTTCCGGTCCTATCGGAAGGTTAAAAAAAGGCAAATTCATTACCGCAGCCTTAATTCCCTTCGAAAGGGAAAAATGGACACTTAAGGTTACCAAAATGATACTTAAATGGATCTCAAGTTATACTATTAACTAGATACTGAATGCAGTTGTAAATCTTACTTGGAAAAATGAATGAGTAGGAAAGATGGCCTAAAAGGTTTTAAGTCAGGTTTAGAAAATGATCTCTTTGTTTTCAAGGATGTCAAATTGTTTAAAAGAACTCTTTTACTTGTACTTGGTAATTTTGTTTGCAGGAAAATGAAGCTGGAAACTCTATAATTCTTAGAGAGGATGACTGAAAATTCAAGAGCATCCCTTTGCATTGGGGGGGTGCAAATGTTGCTCCAAAATTCACCTTCCATTGAAGTCAAGCGATCTCAAACAAAGGGCAAAAGGAAAAGAATATGGATCGGACCTTCCAAAGAGGTCGAAGGGATGCAATCAACAATATGAAGCGACTCAAGACCTTTCACAAAAGACGAAGGGTAATATTCCACCGCATCCAAGAAGCTCTTGTCCTCCGAATAAGGTAAAGATGTTAAGACAAGGAAAAGCAACCCGATAACAATCTTTCCGAAAGCATAATAAGTCTTTTGGGCCGGTCGAAACACCTACTGAACATCTTTCGATGGTGTCGAAGGGTTTATGATGAAGGCAACATTCGTAAGTCAGAAAAAACATAAGGCAATCCTCTAACCACGTTTAAGAAAAGCTCAGCTCTCAGTAACATCCAAGTAAAAAAGCAACCTTCTGGCATAGTCGAAGGGTTCACAATAGCAGAAAACCCTCCAGCACCGCCGAAGGGTCACCTACCGTACATGTGACAGAGTTTCCAACAAGGTCAATAGGTTTCTAAAAGCAAATGGAAGAAAGATCCTTTGGCAATTCTCGAAGATCCGCAATAACATGCAAAAAGAAAACCTTTCGACGAAGTCAGAAGGTTAGCAATTGTGTAAAAGAACGGACCTTTCGGCCCAGTCGAAGGCACGGGGACGGAAGCATGGCCACCGGCATCTATAAATAAGTCTCAAGGGGTCCTGCTTTAGGGTGAACTTTTCCTCATTCTAAATCTTGTAACTTCTAAAATCATAGCTTTGTAACCCTAATTGGATGGTGATTTGGGAATTTAATAAAATGTGGAATTTATTTATGCATTAGAGGGAAGTCTTCAATCTCATAAGTTTACTTTATAGTTTATAATAATTTTTGATGGCTTAATTCCAATTTTCAGGTGCAGCCCCTCCGAAAGGTCCTTAACAATAGGAGAAAACGATATTCCCTCTTAGAAAACCTTAACATCCTTTCAGAGGCCTCTAGCCTGCAACCAAAACCTTCCGATCGCAGAGGAAAATTATTTGAATTAATTTCCATAAAACCTTTCGGAATCAGGAAATGTATAAGTCGAACCTTTCGCTAAGAGTCACAACATGTCATATCCCAACAACCTTAACAACCCTTCGGGCCCCAAATAGCCATTCACCTAAACTTTCATCGGGATACAGGTTTATTTCTTATATAAGGTAAACTAAGGAAATTCTATTCTAATCCTATACCTAGACCTCCCAGATCACATCAAAAGATCAGGTTCAAAGTCCAACCCCGAGTAGAGATATATACCGAGTAGAGATATATAGAAGATCCTATAGATCACCAATCCTTCGGTGTAGATCGGCCTAATCTCGATACTTGGAGCAATTCTAGGTTATCAATAGGGTATTTATTGATCCACTTAGAGACCCTGCCTTCCACCAATTGCCAATAACTTCGTTTACTTAGATTTTTGGAGTGTTTTCATAAATTCGGTTGACACATACCTTTCGAAAAAGTTGAAATCAATTTCATATAAGTAATTAAACCTTTCAACAAGGTCAAAATTTCCTACATACTACCCAAGAATTGAATATTTAATCTAGTGAATAAGTGGATAGTCACTAAAACCTTTTGGAATTATTAAACCTAGCTTTCATGTTCCTGTTTAAATATTATTTAGGGTGTTGATCATAAATTTGGTTAACTATTGTGAACCCGACAGCTTTTCAAGAAGTTTCACTCTATAAGCTAAGTTCCCCATTCTTTCCAAAATCGAAAAAGACCCTACAAAATTCAGTGCTAATTTTCCCGAACTACCATATCTCATAACGTGTCTAGGTGACTAGATTTTCACAATGACTATGCTGCCTACTGTGAACTCCAAATCCTTGTATCTTCTACCAGCGTATGGTTTATATTTGTCATGCGCAATCTTCATCCTCATATGGATCAAATCTACTTTCTTTGAAATCTGTACAATCATGTCTGGTCTAAAAATGATCTAGTTGTAGTATCCTATAAATAAGACGGGGATTTACTTGGCTTCTCATACAATTCCTCGAACGGTGTCATCTCGATTATTCGGCTTTTAAACCAAGCAACTTCCAAACGTATCTGGACGTCGAAATAAAGATGAAGTAGTTTAAGGACTTAGGACAAGCTTGGAGTAGCAAAGGATAAGACCTTAAAAAACTTGGAGTCAGTGTACACTACCAAACAAAGTTTTGTATCGACAAGATTTCATGTCGGTATTGGGTCCATTTTGTAAGCCAAGATGACTTTTTATGTTATAGTCAAGGAACTGAGGGATAAAGTGGTCGTCGTAGGGTTCAATTATAAAGGAGTAGGTAAACAACTCTCAAAATATGTGCAGAGAAGGACAAGTATCAGATAAGTCAGATCATCTTGGTATCAAGCAGAATGGATAGGAAAAAGTGCGTGTGACTTATAGAACCAAGGACGTAGGATGAAATGAAGGGGAACCACATGATTTGCACAAAGCAAATCATGTCGGTACACTACAAAAAAGAGAGGCTATTGCAATAATTATTTCTAAAATGTTGTAAAAAAAATCTGTTTTACAACGTTTTTGAAGCAAACATTGTAAAAACCATGTTTTTTTACAACAATTCTATACCAAACGTTGTAAAAACCATGTTTTTTACAACGTTACAATATTACCATTTTAACAACTTTTATTATAATAATAACGTTGTAAAGAAAGTTTTTTTTACAACTTTTCCTGAAGCATTTAAATATCAATTTACTACAATTAAATTTATTTTACTCATTGGTGTAAAAAACATTTGAGTAAATGTTCACTATAGGAATGAATTAATGCTATTTTTTTTGAATATGTTTGCTATAGCTTTAAGTATTGTAATAATTAATAATTAATAACGAATAATTAATCCTTATTTATAATTTGTGAACGATAATTTATAATTAATACTTATAAATGAGAACTTATATAGATCATTATTTATAATTTATTATAATTAATGATTATAGTAATAATTTATAATTAATAATTAATAATTATTATCTATAATAAATAATTACTTTTTATACATATCAATTTATTATAGTTAATTATTAATAATTAGTAAATTATTAATAATTCATTGATTATTAATAATTTACAGTATTTATTAATTACATTTAATAATATACAAATATAATCAATAATTAATATGATATAATTATATTTAAAATTTAATAATTAATGTTTAATTATTAATGTTTAATATTTAACATTTTACTGATTTACTATAGTTTAATAATTAATTATTATTAATTAATATTTAATAATTAATTTACTATTTAATACTATATTTTGATAACTATAGTTGATAATTAGTAATTAATAATATACACATAATAATTAGAATTTAGTTATAACTAAGAGGTAATAAGTAACAGTTGATAAAAAAAGTTCTTCTTCACTAATATATATAATGGCGGCCGGATCTGGTATTCCTGAAACCCTAGGTGCGGAAGAAGAAGATGACAGCGGAGGCTGGAAGGAGGTTAAGCATAAGGGAAAGACTAAGATCTCGTTTGCAGAGGCTCTCAAATCAAATAAGGGGTTTACAAAGGCAAAACCCTAGATAGAGGCCGTCGGATCCAGAATAGAGCTTAAGGGCACGACAAATTATTTTAAACCACAAATCAATGGAGACGACTTATTTCAACCGATAGACGAGGAAGATTATGCAGATTCTAAACGACTATGGCAGCACTCGATCTATGCTTATATGGCAGGCAAAAGGTCATATTTCGTTCATTTTAATGCTTATATTAAACGAACATGGAAACCGAAAGGGTCTTGGGATGTATAAACTCGTGATAATGGTTTTTACTTGATAAAATTTGAACTGGAAGAAGATTTTCAACGAATCATCAATGGAGGTCCTTGGTTTATGGATAGCAAACTTATTCTAATGCGTAAATGGGAGGCTGACTTCAATTTTGAACATGCTATGCTAACAACCTATCCTATTTGGGTCAAATTTAATAATTTGGATCTTGCTTTGTGGAACATGAGATGTATTAGCAAACTTGCAAGTCTAGTAGGGAGGCCAGTTGATATAGATGAAAATACAAGGAAACTCAAAAGAATTAAATATGCTAGGGTTCTGGTTGAGATTTCAGCTAGCACTGTACTGCCAAAAATAGTAAGAGCCATAGACAAGCATGACAATATTTATAAACAAGAGGTGGAATACGAATTTGTTCCACCTAAGTGTGGTGAATGTTTGTGCTTCGGACATACTAATCAACAGTGTCAAAGCAAAATAACAGAGAGACGTAAGGTTTGGGTAGAAAAACCAAAAAGTACCACAGACTTACCCGAAACCAGTAGTCCAAAAAATAAGGAGGAGATTATAAAAAATATACAAAACATCTCCTCCAATATATATTATCAACCAGAGCACCAACAGAAGGATACTATGGGGTCGGGCTGCGAATTAGTGCAAACATCTCATCTAACTCCTGTTCAGATGGAAAAGACACCTTATTCAAAGGATCACTTGAATAGCTCTGACACACAGGATCCATTTGCATCATATCACCACTAAACACTGCAGGTTCAGGCTCTGCAGGCCACGGTACCATCATTTGTTGAACAGAAGGGGGGAGTAGGAGATGCCAAACTCCCTATCAGATATCCACAAGCTAGACATTGAATTGGATTCATATGGAGACAAGGAGGAAGAAGAATTGTCAGAAGATATCAGTAAGTACACAGAATGCAATGTAGCATATGATAATCAGTTCCAAACTAATGAAAAAGGCAGAACTGTTAAATCAGTTCCGATAGGTACTGCTCCGGTTACTTGGAGCAAATCTACCAAAAAATCATAATGTCTATCATATGTTGGAATGTGAGAGGTCTTAACAATGATACACGTAAACTAGACCTCCACATTTTGAAGGCTAAATATAGGCCTGCTATTTTAGCTCTTTTGGAGAATAAAGTGAATAATAATAACTTAGAGATGATGAGAATCCAGTTTGGAAATCAGTGGCATTTTGATACAACCCAAACTAAAGGCAGAATTATAGTGGGTTGGGAAAGTAATTGCTAGAATGGAAATATGATGGATATGAGTGATCAACAGATAACTATTAAATTCCACAATATTGGGGGTTGGAGATAGTAATCACTTTTGTATATGCTAAAAACCTAGCCTCTGAAAGAATGGAATTATGGAAACAAATAACCAACAAGTCCAAAAATATCAATATCCCCTGGATAGTCACAGGAGATTTTAATGTTGTTCTAAAGACTAATGAAAAGAAAGGTGGACTTACATTGAGGGTAGCACAAGTAGTTGAATTTAATAACTGTGTGTTATCAAGTGGACTTGCTGAAGCATACCACTCTGGCCAGAAATTCACATGGAAAAGCGGTGAGTCCAAGAAAATTACATCAAAATTAGACAGAGTTCTAGGAAATTCAGAGCTGTTTAATAAAATTCCAAATTTTAAAGTGACTGTTCTACCTTGTTCAACAAGCGATCATTGCCCCCTTTTGTTACAATTCAATGAAGATGGAAATATGCATAAGGGAAAACCTTTCCGTTATGCAAATCACTGGCCTTTGATACATGGATTTGTGGAAGTTGTGAACTTTAACACGGTAAGGATTCCTTCAGGTAACCACATGTATCGATTTGTAATGCTCATCAAAATCATGAAAAACATACTCAAGGATTGGAACAAATGCAGACACAAGACCACTGAAAAAAATCACAGAAACCCAACAACATTTAGAAAACATACAGCATAGACTTGATGATGACCCTCTACACGAAGGCCTAAATGCATAATTCTATACATTACAAAGGCGTCTTAAAGAAGAAATGAATAAGCAGGCAGTAGAACTAAAACAATATGCCAAAGAGAAATGGCTTATCCAAGGAGATGAATGTAATAAATTCTTCTATGCTAAAATGTCTCTACGACAACACCATAATAATCTGCAAAACTATTTAGACGAACATGGCGATGCATCTAGACATCTAAAGGACATAGAAGACCAAGCAATTACTTATTTCTCAAGACTATATAATGGTGATAATAATAATCAATTACCTCAAGTCGTCTATAGAAGGAAAATTTCCATTGAAGGAACTAGTATGCTGACAGCTCCGATTATGGAAGGGGAACTGAGGGTTGTTGTCTCCTCCATCCACAGCGATTCCTCCCCGGGACCTGATGGAATGGGGGCAGCCTTCTTCAAAATGTATTGGATAAACCTGAAGGAATTTATGATAAAATCATATAATGAAGCATTTGATACAGGTGAGTTCATTCAAGAAATTAATCATACTTTCATTTCTCTCATTCCCAAAACTAAGAAACCAGAGAGAATTGAAGAGTATAGACCTATAGCTTACTGTAGTGTGATCTACAAAATTCTTAGTAAAATTATCTGTAAAAGATTGAATAAAGTCCTACCAGATTTAATATCACAATGCCAAAGTGCATTCATCAAGGGTAGATTCATTTCAGAAAACTCTCTGATGGCTCATGAATTGATTAGGAATTTTAATAAACAAGGAGCTGATAAATTCTGCATTAAATTGGATTTACAAAAGGCCTATGATAAGGTTAACAGAAAATTCATCATTCATATGCTAGAATCTATGGGGTTCCCAATGAAAATGCTAAAATTGATAAAATTCTGTCTAGATACTTCGACTTTTTCAATAATGAACAATGGTACCTTAAAAGGATATATACAAAGCAATCATGGAATTAGACAAGGTGACCCTCTTTCCCCATACTTATTTGCAGTAGCTATGGAATGGTTTACTTTACAAATGGAGTTGGAGAATTTCCAGGGACTCATTCAGCCAGTATACAATAACCTCCCAAATGTCACACATCTAATTTATGCAGATGACTTGCTAGTGGTGGTCAAAGGCAACTTGAAAGCAATAGAAAAAATCAAATCCATTTTTAAAGAACTGGAAACTTGTGCAGGGCTTAAACTGAATGAATCGAAGACTAAATGTTACTTTAACAAACACTGCTTAAACAAGCAGGTTATGCTAGACAAGATGGGCTTTACTGAGGGGCATCTCCCAGTCAAGTATTTGGGGGTTCCCCTGTCTAATAACAATATCACTGATGCGGAATGTGGCAAGCTTATAGATGACATCAGATATATATTACAAGGTTGGAGGTCAAAGCTCATGTCTTTTGCAGGCAGAGTAGAGTTAGTACACACAGTCATCACCTCTAAAGTTAGGTTTTGGCTACAATCTTTTCGAATTCCAGATTGCTCTATTGCAAAAATTAATTCGGTGTGTGCTGATTTTATATAGAGAGGGGGGATGCATAAATTTAAATACTTAGATTTGTGTAGGAAAAAGGCAGAGGGTGGAGTTGGATTGAAAAATCTTTTTGAACTCAAAAAAGTGTACTGTCTCAAATTAGCCTAGAATGTGTTGACCTCAAATAACTTGTGGGCTACTTGGATGAGATCTAGATATCTGAAAGAAAATTTTTGGACTATTAAAATAGATAATAATGCCTCTATCACTTGGAAGAATATTCTTAAGATCAGAGATGAATTTCAAAAGTATTTAGACAGAGTGATTGCTAATGGCAGAAATACTGATATCTAGAGAGACCCATGGCTTAATTCTAAAAGCTTTATTGACAGATTAGGATGGGATGCTTTTTCGGCTTATGGATCCCCTAATTGGATGGTAGCTGATATTATGGAGAATGGAGAATGGCAATGCACCAACAACTTACTAACCCTTAACTATCAGGAGGAAATTCGACGTAAATATATCCATAGGGAAGAATCTGAAGATAAATGGATATGGAAGACAAATTCAAAAAATCAATTTAAGTTTACAGAAATTTGGAAGAATCAAGGAACAAATGTCCAGAGGTTAAATGGTCTGCTGTTGTCTGGAGCAAATCAAATACCCCAAAATGGCGTACACACTCTACAAGGCAATTCTGGGTAAATTACCCACAAAAGATAGATTACATAAATGGAGTATCTTGGAAGACACAACATGCTACTTTTGTCGTACAGATGAAGAAACACACGATCATTTATTCTTCGAATGTGAATATTAAAAAAATAATATGGAGTACTCAAAAAATTAGACTGCATCTCACTAATTATGTTAGAAACTTAACAGAAGAGATGGAGTGCCTGCACGATAGGAGCAACCTCTCAAAGCTAATGAAGGAGATTGGCAAAATTGGACTCACAACTTCCCTGTGGTTCATCTGGAAGGAGCGAAACTGCAGGGCTTTCGAAAAAGCCAGCAAGATGCATTAGTTCTCACAAATCAAATCAACAGAGAAATCAGTATAATTACAGGGAGAATTCCAAAGAAGATCCTTACCACTGCATCGGAACAAGAAAAACAACTATTGGCGACGTTGAGGAAGATGAAGTCGAGCGGACGAACTCAATCAACGAACTGGCAGCCGTCATAGAAGACCTAAAAAGGAAAGTAGAGTTGCGGGAGATCGTTTGTCTGTAGATTTTGTCGGCACATCTTTTGCGATGTTTACTATGAAGCCGTGTATTTTGCTATGGGCCGCAAACCCCCGTTCAGAATCAAATTAACCCAGTTTCAAAAAAAATGTAAAATTTAATAATTAACAATAAATAACTACTATTAAATAATTAATAATTAACAATAAAGAATACTATTTAATAACTAATAACCAATCGGTACTTAATATTTAATAATTAAAAAGTAATTTTTTTTGAGAAAAATGTGTGATCCTCTAATAAAAGACGAGAGCACACATGAAGCTATATATATAACAAATAAAAAGGTGCTGCCAACATGCCTGGCAGGTGAAAAGTGTATAAACAAGAAAAAAAATAGAGAAATAGATACCCCTCAAATGAGCTCCGGCAAGGCCACCGCCCATTACACCCTAATACCAAGCTCCGGCAAGGTCACCGCCCAATAATAGGGTGTTAGAGGTATCTAAAACTATATATACTAAAAACAGCACCAACAAAAAGAGACTCTATGGAACCGCCTCAGAAGTGAAAAAGCCAATCTCAAATAAGAGATGATCCATAAAGAAGAAACTCCAAAATGTGGACCAAAATGGAGAACTCCACTCTGAAGACACGGCATAACCAAAAAGAAATGCCAGACGCAATCAGAACCCCTGGGTAATGCAATCCTGCCAACCTGTACAAAGATGCAAGCTATCCTGCAAACCAGACAAGAGAAACAAGCAAACTACCTATACCAAACCTGAAATGAAACTAGGAAATCAAGTTAGTAAAAATCACATATATGTATATAAATCAAATATATATACATATATGTGAGAATAAAAACAAAAGTGAAAAATAAAGCAAGGATAAGCTAGAATCAAAAACTAACAATTCAAAAGAAGTAAAGGAAAAATGAACCAAATTGAAAAGGAAAACAAATAAGAACAAAAAGAAAGAAATAAAAACAGAAATAAAAACAATACAAGAAACTACTTTAAGGACCTATAATAGGAAGAAAATTATAATGCATCGTGTGAACATTATTTAAATTAGAAAAGGAATTAATATAAATATTATTAGAGTCGAAATTATTAATGTTAAGTTTGAATATGTTAATATTATTTCTAACCATGTTAAGATATTCCTTAAAGCAATTATTATAGGCTAATTTATATTTAGGATTTGTAACCCAATTTAAGCAGAAAGATGAAATTAAATATATCAAATTATTATAGTGAAAATTTTTATTATTAATTTTTTTTTTTTGATTTCTCTCAAACCAAATGAATCAACAAGATATAGTGAATAAAGTATCAAACAAGTATCTGATATCCTTATTGAACTTAAATCTAAAAGAGTTCCAATAGAAAAACAATTAGTAACTCTAGAACTAATATTAAACTCAAAAATATTAAGGGTATTTATAAGAATAAAATGAGTATCCATGCATTCGTAATAAATATGATTAATATCTTCAGAGAATGTGTTACAAAAATAACATTTATTATCAATGTTAATATTTTTCTTTTTTAAAAATTCAATTGTGTTTTATTTACCATAAATGATGAGCCACATGTGAATTTTAGATTTTGGAGGAGCGTTAGACTTCCAAATAAATTTAAAACAATTGTCAGATACACCTGAAAAGTTAATAAATTTGTAAAAAGAATTAGAAGAATATTTCTTACTCTTATCCCACTCCCAACTAATATAATCATTATCGTTGTCAATATTATAAAGATTTAGCTTAGCATAAAGCAAATTAAGTTGTCTAAGGGTTGAGCCTACTAAAATACTATTAAAATTAAAAATCCAAGGAGGGTCACTTTCGGAATTAAAAACATCAGAAATAAATGCAAATTTAAAGTTACAAATATCATATAAATCTTTGAACTCATTCTTAAGAGGAGTAGCGGAAATCCAACTGTCGTGCCAAAAAGATCTTTTATTACCAGAATGAACAATGATATTTACACTTAAGTTGAAAATATCACTACATTTTAAGATGGATTTTCAAAAATAAGATAGTTTATGAGAAATCGAAGGACTAATTTGATAGAGATTATTACTACCATTGTAGTAATATTTAGATATAATCTCCTTCCAAATGGCATTATCACTAGCATCTCTGAATTTCCATAACCATTTACCAAGAAGAGACAAATTCATATTACGTAAATTAATGACTCCTAAACCACCCTCTTTTTTGGACTTACAGACAGTTTCTCAATTAACTAAACATTTAATGCAGCTGTTTGGATTCTCACCACTCCAAATGTAATCTCTTCTAATTTTATCTATTTTATCTATCACCCAATCAGGAAAAAGGTGTATAGACATCCAATAGATAGGGAGAGCTGATAAAACAAAATTAATTAGAACCAGTATACCAGCTCTAGATAAGAATCTCCTATTCCAATTAGTAATCCTAGTTTTAATTTTATCAATGATAATTAATCAATCATCGTGCTTAAGTTTTGTAGGTCAGATAACAAAACCAAGATAGTCGAATGGCAAACTCATAGTTTTACAATTTAAAGTATTAGCAACTAAATTTTCGACTCTATCAAAATCATTTAAAACTAAAACAGAACTTTTATCAAAGTTTATTTTTAAACCAGATAAAAGTTCAAAACAATAAAGAACAAAGTTGAGAGCAATAATATGTCTAGGAAGATGAGAGGAAAAGAGCAAAGTATCATCTGCAAATTGAAGTACAGATAAACCATGATTCGAAATATCATTACCTATATTACCTAATGAACCATTATAGATAGCATTTTTAATAATCTTGGAAAAAACATCAGCGGCTAAATTGAAAAGAAGGGGCGATAAAGGGTCTCCTTGTCTTAAGCCTCTCTTAGATTGGATTTTATTGCCTACAATATCATTAACCATAATACTAGAATTACCAGTTTTAAGCGAACTCATGATCTAGTTAATCCATCTATTACTAAAGCCCCTAGCAAGAAAAATATCTATCAGAAAATCCCAATCAACAGAATTAAAAGCCTTGGCAAAGTCTAATTTTAAAATAGCACAAGTAATATTATTCTTACAACAATGATTGATGTATTCTTGAACAACAGCCACACCATCTGTGATATTTCTACCTTTTATGAAAGCTGATTGTGAACAATCGATTAGATCATTCATTTTTAAACCGAGTCTATTAGCTAAAATTTTAGAAATAATTTTAACCGAGCAGTTAATCAAAGAAATAGGTCTAAAATCTTTTAAAGTATTAGCACCTACTTTTTGTGTAATAAAATAACATTAGCAGAATTAAATCTACCTAATTGTAAATTTCCGTTATAAAATTCATTAAACAAACTAATAAAATCCAATTTTAAGACATCCCAAAAGGTTTAATAGAAGAAAATAGAAAAACCATCTGGACCCGGGGATTTATCATCCGGTAAATCAAAGATGGCTTTACGGATTTCCTCTTCAGTAAAAGGAAGATCTAAATCAGAAAGATTAATATTAGAGATAGCTGGATAGAGATCGTTCCATCTAACACTAATTCTATGCTTATTTTTATTACCAAAAATATCTTTATAATAATCCGTGAAAGCCTTATTGAGGTCTTTTTGATCAACTAATTCTACATTATTAACTAAAATGAAATTAATTGTATTACTACGTTTTCTACTATTAGTCATATTATGAAAAATTTTGGTGTTATTATCACCTTCATTGATCCATTGAATTTTAGATCTCTGATTCCACATAACCTCCTCGTTTTCAAGAATAGAGTTTAACTCCTCTTTTAAGTTATTAAGAACATTCCGCTCTCCTAGATTTAAATGTCTAGTTTCTTCTAATTTATTAAGCTTAAGCATCTCATTGAGAATATTTTCTTTTTTAATTTTATGTTATCAAAAATATTCCTATTCCAATATTTAAGGAAAATCCTACGATTTTTAAGTTTTAGAACAAAGGCTTCAGCGGAATTATCTCTACATAGACAACTATTTATTGGTAATTAAATTTGAAAAGCACGGATCTAAAAGCCACATTTTTTCAAATTTAAAAGAACTACAAAAAACTCTATGACGATCGCACGTAAGGATAATAGACAATGGTCCGATAGCATGTAAGGCAAACCAGGCACTCTATAGATAGAAAATTTATCCTCAATTTCATCACTAACGAAAAACCTATCTAAGAGAGCAAAAGAAGGAGAATCCCTATTACACCAAGTAAATTCACGGTTTGAAAGCGGAATTTCAATCAAATTAGAATTAATGATAAATTGGTCAAATTCCTCCATGGTAGAATAATCTCCTTCACGAGGAGCACGCTCCCCAAAAAAACGAGTAACGTTAAAATCACCCCCTCAAAACCCAAGATCTGGGAGCCAATGATCTAAATTTGAGGCACTCATTCCAAAGAATTCGTCTACCTAATTTAGAGTTAGGCCCATAAACATTAGAAATACTTAAAAAGGAATTGTCAGAAAGATTAATTAAAATAATATGTAAAGAGTGCTGTTTGTAAATACAGTGAAGTAATTTAAAATGATTATCCCTCCAACTAATCATTAAACCCCCAGAAGAACTCATAGAACGCAAAAAAAACCCATTTACTAAAATGAAAACCACCAAGTCTTCTAAAAAAAACGAAAATCAGAACAATCAATTTTAGTCTCTTGAAGGAGAGCTATGTCAATAGAGTAGTCTTTAAAAAAGATTCTAACCTTATCACATCTATTTAAGTCATTCAAACCTCTTATGTTCCAACTAATGATTCTCGTAAACCTAATTAAAAAGTAATATTTATTATTTAGTACTTAATAATTAGTAATTATATTTAATATTTCAAAAAAATTAATTTTATAAAATAAATTAACGAATATTCATAAAAATCAGAAACAAAATTTTGAAATTTTTTCAAAATTCAAAATTAATATTTTTCAATAATGGTTATTATTACTCTTATTTTGGTCATTGTTAAAATTAATGGGCAGAGAACGGTTTTCTTTAGTTTCCTTCCCTTTTATTTTCATTTCCCGCTTCCCCCTTCCCCTTCCCCTTCCCCCTTAAACTTAAACTCCAAATGCCATTGCTATTTTATAGTTTTAATTTCCCTTTCTCCACTCTCTCCAACATTATCGGATCCCCTTTCTCCACCATTGTCGGATCTCCTTTCTCCACCGTTGTTTGCCTTCTGTAACACCAAATCGCCAATCGCCTTATGTGAAAATTATACTCAGATCCAACATAATTCAAAAATTGGAATCGAAAATTGGAATCAAATCGAGCTATTGTGTTCGATGCGTCGAAGCTGGAGGTGATCGATGCATTCGTATCATTCAGGTCATTTTAGTTTTTAATTTTTGTCATGCAAAGTTCACATCTATTCTGAAATTCTTTGGTCCAAAAATTAAAGTCATTACATGTTCATAATTTAATATTTACTTAAATTAAACTCCATGTGTTAAACTTGTTTTATTTCTTTGAATTGTTGCAGCAATTTATATTTATGTTTTACATTCCCGATATATGATACCTGTTAATGAAAGTGATATAGTTGTTATTACATTACAATTGATTTTTGTACCCTCATCACCGTATCAAGTGATTGTATTTGTAACTTAGGTGACGAATTCGAGAATACATATCAAAATTATTTTCAGTTTTTAAAGCAATGCGTTCAAGTTTTTAAAAAAGAGAACTACTAATGTCTAGTTCTAAAATTATTTTGCATTAGTTATTGTTTGCATTTGTGTTTGCTAACATTTGCTGAGTGGGCGGGTAAAGGGCACACAGGCAAGTTTCAACCGACAAGTACATTGACATCTATTCTTGGTTCCTTTATTTTATTTTTCTCTTCTTAGATGCAGGTTTGCCAAAAAATGCATCACTTAGGGAAAATGGACTGAGAAAGCTGCATCAGCAAAGGTGTCCTGATCATTTAGGCATCAGCCAATTTTTAAAGCTAAGAATTAGATGCGTGTGTTTTGCAAGAAATCGTAGTATATATCTCCTTGAAGGAGGTTACAATATGTTATACTGTGATGGATTGTATTTTAAATTTTAAAAAATTGGAATTTTATCAATGAATTTGATAAACAAGCTGTTATATAAGCTCTCAAACCATATTGTTATACTCTCATTAGTAGATACCCAACCGATTTCTTGAAACTGGAATGAATCATTATTTTTTAGTTTTGATTCCTAGTGCTACTTGCTTTAATATCAAAGAACTGACATGAAAGAGAGCATACTCATGCAATGCATCAAGATAATGCTGGAGCGACAAAGAAGCTTCATTGTTTGAATAAGGAACTACGTTTGGCTGTGCTATATAATTATACACAACAGGAGCTTAATGAACTTAGGAAATATGAGCGAAAACCAGTCCACTGAATTCCTAACATGTGTTGATTCAGTTTGAGTCTGTTGGCAGAGCAGATCAGTAGCAGGTAGCACATGCTCTTCGACAAGAGCATCTGAATAGGCAAGAGCTGGTTGTGTGTTTTGAGAAGAAAGGCATAGAGCAAGAGGAGCTTCAGGGTTGATAGTGACAGTAGAAACATATGTGTGTGGGATAAATGAAAGTGCATAGCAGGAGGGGGATAAACATGTTACTATTGTGGTGCATTTTTTCAGAATAGCAATTACATCATGTTGAAATGAGGACAATAAGCTTGAGCATTATATTTGACAGGATGGTAGGGAGACCGGTCAAAAGAAGTAGCTTGGGATGAGTGGGCAAATTCATGCGGTGGAACAGCATAAGGTCAACATTTACAAAAACATATTTGCCTTAGTAAAACTGTACCGAGCATGTTGCTCTTTGGGCTGTGGGTGCTGGTAGGAATAGTTTGGCGGTGAGCTTGGGTTTTATGCTTCTATCAGGGCCGGTCCTGAGCACATGGAGGCCCAAGGCAAAGGCAAGATAATTTGCCTTAAATGCAGTAAAAACAAATGCAAATTAGACTGAAGCAGGACTCGAACCTTGATTGCTCCAATACCATGACAAACGCAATGTCATTAGATCAACTGATCTTTTTAATTCAAGATAATAACATACTGCATATATAACTATTTTTATAATTTTGGGGCCCTAGAAAATTGGAGGTCCTAGGCCGCCGCCTTGGTGGTCTTGGGTCAGGGCCGGCCCTGGCTTCTATTATGACGAATAACGCAAAAAGGAGTGCATTCAAAGATGTCGAGGTATTGTTGTTTCCATTGTACGTTCATTCATGTACATTAATTGTTTTTCTTGTTAAATTCAGCATATGATTGTAAATTAAAACCTTTCTAATGTAAAATTGTGTACTTGTGGATGATGAATATAACTTTGTTGGTGAGAGCATGATGATGACAACACCTATGTGTTTGCGTACTACAAATAAGGCGCGACTGACCCAACTTTCTTATATTTTGCGCATTCACTCGAAGAGGTCAAATGCAAGAAGCAGAAAAAGGGCTACGAAGGATGAAAGTCTTTACTATTTTTCGAAAATTATTAAATTTTTAGTAGGATGAAAGTCTTTACTATTTTTTGAAAATTATTAAATTTTTAGTTGTATTTGTGTATAGACTTCAGTAATCCCTCATTGCATCTAAGGCAAATTTACAGCGGAAGCATAGGTAGAATTTATTTAAAAATGTGATGTCAAGGTATGAATTTTATTGCTAGTTGCATTGGTTGAGAATTTATATCAAACATAGGTTCTTTTGTTAATGTTGGATGTGATATAGTATGAACGTTATGGCATCTTTGTTTGAATATTATAGCATATGTAAAGTGTTGTTTGAATCAATGAATTTTATGCATTTCAATTTATAAAATTTTAATTCTATAATAGCATCTAGGATAAAGCTGATAGTTGAAATGTCTATTCAGTTTTTTTTAAAAGTTGTATATATTTCGCAACCTTTAAAAAAATTGTAAAAGAATATTCTGAACATTGTAAAAAAGTTGTAAATCACATTTCGCAACATCCATAAACAGTTGCAATTGTAGCTATTACAATCTTTTTTGCAACATCAAAAAAAGTTGTAAAAGACTGACCTTTTTACAAATTTGCCTGCTATTAGATTTGTAAAAACATTGCGAAACCTCTATTATAATGTTTTTTATCTTGTAATGGGTTTTATTTGTTCTAATGGTACCGACATGATTTTATGATAAGGAGGAACCCGACTTCCCTCATACTTTCTCGATTCTAGAGTTTTACCTAGTCTTTTATGATCCAAAAACTTTGGTGGGTGATTCTCCTATAAATAACAAGCTTGGAGCAACTTTTAGGGGACCTTTTACCATTCTCTTGTTCGTTCTTTTATCTCTGTTAAAGTTTTGTCACCTAAGGGCGGTTTAGATCTGTTTTAATTGGAAAAGTTCTTGTACTTGTGATAAAACCATTCTAAGTAAGATTACAACGGACGTAGGGCATTGAATTTGCCGAATTACTTGAAAAATCCATAATTTTACATTGTTTTCTTATTGATGTCTACTAGATCTATTCTTCTTGTCTACTTTGGAGCGTTGTGCCGCTTTTTGGCCTATTATTTTTTGTGCTTTCAATGAGAAAAACGCTTCTTTCAAGTCGATCTTGCTTTTATTTTGGATTAGAATGTCCAGAAATTGAATCTATAGCTTCTTATTGCTGATTTGGGTATTTGATTGCTGAACTAATGGCCCTAAGGAGATTTGGTGAATCTGGAGCTGTGGTTGGTGGAGAAGATGAAGTTTCTTACCACGACTAAGAGGCTAACCAATCGGTGCTGCTTTGCCAGAACCATATGTCTCTCAAGCGATGGTGTCAAAAGTCGAGTTCGATAGAATGACGGCGGAGCTGAATCGGGGAATGGCGAATAGCCAAAAGGCGCTTAACGAGAAGATGGATGCAAGCATCGACTTGTTGACTCATCGGTCCTAATGGCAGAGGAGAAGTCATAGAGATGCATCACTGTCAGGTTCTAAAGGAGAAAGTTCCTCTTCATCTAATTAGAATAGGACAGATGAGAAGCAAAAGATGAAGTCAAGGACTGCAGGAGCATCAGGGAAGAGCACTGAAGGAAATGACTAAGATTTAGCTAGAGGAATTCATCTTGGTAACGACCAAAATCAATTCTGTGTTGACATGGATTTAGGGAGTTCTAAAAGGCTTTGGCTCGAAGCCGCCAATCCGTTTAATAGCAAGGATGATATGTAAGACACTGGAAATGACGTGGCATAGAATGTTATAGCTTAGGATGTTGGCGTTCAAACGGCCACCGCAGAACCAACTAAGCATTAAAGAAGATCTAGAGAAGCGGCTCTCAGAAAGGTAGGAGAGACATGATGTCATCAAGCAAACCAAGACCGTTTGCGAAGTCAAGCACTTAATTCTGCTCCTGATAGTTATTTCTAGAATCACTAGGCCAGTGATGAGCATAATGCTAATATGATCAAGCCGTTGATGGAGGAAAACCGATGGAGAAAGAATGAAGATTGAGGTTTCATGCTTGGCATAACTCCATTCGGAAAGAATATCTTGTAGGAGGAATGCCCCAAGAAGTTTACAACGCCTTCAATGTCATCATACAATGAAGTGATTGATCCCAGACAGCAATTATTCAAGTATGAGTGTCATATGGATGGTTTCAAGAAAAACATATGTAGTTCGGTGTAGGTGTTTCTCCATCCTTTTAGATGGAGTTACGTCGATGTGGATAACTCGGCTTCTGTCGAAGTCCATTTCGACTTTTGATGAATCGACTGAGAACTTTTTAGAGCGGTTGAAGCACCACGCTACTCGACTTAAGGATGTGATGTCCTTGTTGGGCATTTCTCAGGGATCGAAAGAGTTACTAAAAGGTTTTTTGAATAGATTTAATATAGCAGTCACAATGGTATACAATCCGAAGGAGGGAATGGCGTTCATGGATTTTACTCGAGAAATACACCTAGATACAGATTTTAGAAAATGGTTGAGGATGAAACAACCAACTACCATGTAGAAGTTCCACCAAAAGGCTAAACAGTTCTTGTGCTTGGAAGAGAAAAACCTAATTTTTGGGAAAGCTGCTGGTGGACAGTCGAAAGAAGTAGTTCAGAGTTATGTTGCTATAAAACAAATCATCGAGAGCGATGATAATGTTATTGTGAATGTGGGTAGTACAAACAACCAAAAGAAAATAAAACAAAAGCATTGGAGGTAGGGTAATGATGCCCAATCACGTCTAAGAAATATCAGTCTAGAGGAATACACGTCTCCGAATGATACATTCGAAAATATCTACCTTGCCACTTAGGGACGAAAACATATAAAAAGCCATCTTCGTGGGAGGTGACAGAAGCTGAAAGGTGTTTTAGGAAGTATTGTCGCTTCCATGAGATATATGGACACAATACCAGCGAGTACTGTCATTTAAAGAATATAATTAAAGAGTTAATCTATAAGAAAAAGCTGCAAAAATATATCAGAGATCCACAAGATGGCAGACATAATATTGGAGCCCAAGGACAGAATGCTCGAGGGAATCAGCCTGGACCAAGCGGAAAGGGGCCCAAGCGGCATGATGGAAGGATTGTGAGCTATACAATAACTGGAGGACCTCATCCAGTAGAGAAAAGTTGAAATGAGATGGAGAGGTATGTGAATTCTTTGAAGCATGTACCACAGGAGAGCTATTTCGCTATTGAGGATGGAGCTCTGACTAAGCAACAGAGATGAATGGCCGATGATATAATCTTTCGTAGATGAATGGCCGATAATATAATCTTTCGTAATAGGGATTCTGATACGACTGAAGCTCCAATCTTTGATCCCATGGTGATAATGGCTGCTGTGGGCCCAACTACTATGCATTGAGTTATAATGGATTATGGAAGCTTGATGAATATTCTGTTCAAAAGACTTTTGATCATATGAAAATCAGTGCGAAGGACATAAAGCCTTGTAAATTCAGTATTCAATGATTTACCGAAGAGGCTGTGGACCCAATCCGGACTATAGACATGTTCATGGAGTTGGGAGAAGGAAACCACAAGACTGTGCAGGTTCAAAGTTTGCAAGTATTGTTGAATTCTTGACGTATAATGCCTTTTTGGGCCGACGATCCTAGCTAGTTTCGGAGTAGCAGTGGCTCTGTAGTTCTTCATGATGAAGTTCACCAAGGAGAATGGGATCAGATCTATTCATGGCAACCAAGCACCGGTCAAGAATGTTATGTTGTTGACCTTAGAGAGGCAAAGCGAAAGAAGTAAAGAAAGCTCTCTGCATTAAGAACGAAGATGCACAGCAATAAACGCCCAAGCTCTGGCTCAAGAGCCATAGCAATCTTTTAAGCCTATGGATGCCAAGAAGCGGTCAAAGGAAGTGCATGTAGCATCAATTGAGCTGACGATCAATACTATGATCGACATGCATGATCCTACTCGGGTCCTTTAGATTGGATCTTAGCTTAGCGCCAAACCGAAGGGGTTGTGTGACGCCCCAGCTCTATACTCATGCTAGTCAAGGACACAACAGGGTAATGTCGTCAACTAACACGGAGAATAAGGTTGGTTAGGAGCGACCATCTATAGCCTTGCTCTAACTATCTATTGAATACATCGACAATAGACATACCAAGCAGGTCGACATACCCAATGAATACTTAAAACATAACCATAGGTGGTTAGAGGATCTATCAGAACAGAATATAACAACTCAAATGCAATATACATCACAGAACAGTAGATCATCATATACACATATATTGATACATAACAGAGTTTACAAAATAATACAAGTCAAGTGGTATAGCAAACCACAATATACAGACGAGTCAAATAATACATATCAGAGTTACAACCCAAAAAGGACTACACAAGAAGTTATGGCAAAAGAAAACTAGCGGAATAGTCCATGCGGAAGCAAAATAGGCTAAGTCCAAAAGCACCTAACCTGAAACATCTCGGTCGGACCCGAGTATAAAATACATGGGTCAGTCTAGCTAAACAAATCAGTTAGATAAACTGAACAACAATAAACCTGCAAGGCTACAAGGTATAACAAATATCTCTAAAGGAGATAACACAATCATCTAACAAAAGATGAATCATATGATAACAAGCCTCGTATCATCGGCAACTCATAGAAACAAAGGATAGGAATATCCCAAAACAAGCCAAAAGGCAAATAACAAATACCAATAAGGTATACAAGTTCCACAAGGTAATCGCTACCTATCGTGTGGTTCAAAAAGACCTACACCGAGGGGCGATACCTAGGTAATATACATATCAATGAAACATTAGAAAATTGCTCGAGCTCAGTACTGTATAAACAAGGATCCATGAGCCCGAAGGCTCCAAACCCAATATCACTCGAGCGGTGACGAATGACCAACTCCGAAAGCGATACAATAGGGCAACAAGCCAAGTATCTCTCGAGCGGCGACGATGGACCAACTCCAAAAGTGATACTATAGGGCAACAAACCAGAAGGCAACAAACCCAGTATCTCTCGAGCGGTGACGATGGACCAACTCCACAAGCGATACTATAGGGCAACAAACCAGAAGGAGACAGTCCGAAGACACTATCCCAAAGGCAACATGTGTCACAAACTCCCAGAAAGGAATCTGAAAAGTGGTAACGTGAGTCCCATAACCACTCATTCGCACTAAACGGTTTACCATCCGTTGGTTAATTTCACACTCAAAGCAGTACAAAGTTTACCTCATATCATCGATAAACCAAACCCGAAGGTCAAAACGATCAATTGAATAGGTCGGGGATTAATCGGAAGGATAAACGCATAGATTCATGGTCCGTGTTTTGCCCAACAGTTTAATCACCCTTCCACTTCGCTCGAAGTGCGAAATTGTGTGTGCTTTAAATAAAATTTATAAATTGGAGAAGCAATCTTTTAATACGATTTGAAGAAATCATTTATAAAACCCGTGAATGAATTCATAAGGAATTATCAAGGTCAAATATGCATAAATAACTAATTGAAAATCAATATGCATTTATCAAATTTGGAAAACTAAACGAACAAGGCAATTTGGCAAAAAAACAGCATATTCAGAAGTCTGAAAGAAGGGATTCAGACGTCTGAATCTGGAATTCAATTTCTTTTTGAAAAGAGAATTCAGACGTCTGAATCCAAACATCCAGACGTCTGAAATAGGCATATTTTGGCCTATTTCCTTTCTGGTCAAAATTAAGCACTTTCAGACGTCTGGAATATAAATTCAGACGTCTGAATCTGGGAATAAATATGTTCCCCAGAACAATATTCAGACGTCTGAAAATAAGGATTCAGACGTCTGAAACATGATAATCAGACATTTCCTGAACCTAGGCCAACTATGGCCAAACAAATCGAAAGCAATCGGATGCGTGTTGATTATGGGCTTACGTCAAACGACTACCCAACCTTAACGACACACCCAAACACTCCGAACAACATAAACATCAACCATATAAGGTTTTACATAGATTTGGCTTCAAAAATCATAATTTGGCAATTTCACCAAAGCAAACCAAATCGAAAGCAAATGAACATATGAACAAGTGTTAGGAATTCATACCCAACATCAACGAAATCAAGAGAAGTAGATGTGAGTTCAAAACCCACCTTTAACCCAAAAACAAAGAAGAAGGGGTTCAATTTGCAAGGAGAAGACCAACCAATCACCACTTCAACTCAACAAGCTTCTATCTAAGATTAAAACAAGTATTTTCTAAGTTTAGGTTTAGGAATTTCTGAGATTGAAGAGAGAAAGAGATAGAGGAGATGAAGAGGAGGCTTACCAATATGGCTTCTCTTTGATTTTGGAGCAAGAATTCAAGTTGCAAGAGGAACTAGGGCTTGGAGTTTCTAATTCCCTTTCCTTTCCACCATTTTCAGTTTTAGGTTGAGCTTTAGAAATAAGAATGAGAGAATGGAGAGGAGAGGGCTGAATTAGAGGGTTTAGTTAGCTAGTGGGCTGAACCCAAACCCAAAACCCAACTAGAAAAGGTAGTCAATTTCAACTTACTCCAAACATATCAAAGCTTATACTCAAAAAGATTGCAAACGACGTTTTGGAACCAATGGAGGTGGTCTTGAGACCCAATTCGACCGTTTGCAGAAAGTAGCTTTTTGGACTATAATCCGACAAACGACGTTATATTTAGATAAAATATTTAAATATACACCCGATAAATATGCAGGTTGTTACAGGTTGGTTGGTTTACTCCAAGCAAATCTAGATGTGTATGCTTGGACGCATTTGAATATATGCGAGATATCACCAGAGATAGCATGCCACGCACTAAATTTGAACCTAAAGTATCCCCATGTAAAAAAAAGACTAAATTTGGATCCGGAGTGATTCGTTACATTGAAGAAGGTAGAGGATAAAGTGAAGGCAAACGGCTTTATTCACAACGCTTTATACCCTAAATGGGTATCAAACCCCGTGTTGGTTAAGAAAGAAAATGGGAAGAACCAGACATCCGTTGATTACTCAAACCCGAATAAATATGACCGAAGGAAAGCTTCTTGTTGCTCACAATCGACCAATTAGTATACAGGACCTCCAGACATGAGTTGCTTTCTATAACGACCTGAATTTTTCAACATCTTTAAATAAAAATTTTAACGTAGATTTTGAAATAAAATTTATTTAAAAATAAATTGACAAAGAAAACTGGATATTTGAAATGCGTCCATTGAAATGAGGCCGACGGAATTTATTGTAAGTCAAAATTTGTTCGAAACTCAGTCAGCATATTTTTGAGTACGAATTATTGAATATGTCATTCAAATTCGTAGCGGTATAAGCGGCGATAGATGAAATTTTTCTACGAATATCGTAACTCAGATTTTAGTACATCGTTGGATTCGTAACGCCGCGCTGATCTCCACGGCATTTTTTTTTTGTATTTTGGCTTCCGTTATAAAATGCTAAATCGTCGAGATAATGGTCCCGTGCCCTTCACATCATAATTGCTTTCATTCTTTAGCAACCAACTTTCATTCTTTTCAATTCTTCCCGCAGTCATATTGCATGCGCAGCCTGGCATATTAAAGGCTGCATTGATTAACTTCTTGCCTCTTCTTTTACTACATATACGCGCCTGTGCTCTCTGCACCTTCTCATTTCCTTGGTTCTGAGCATTGCTGGAGAGAAAGAATACAAAGTAGATATAATTATAAACTAAACCCACGTAGATTTTTTTCTCCTCTCAAATTTTCTTTCACTCACCTTCCCCTCCATTGCTGTCACCACCGACCGGCCCAATCATCTCCTCCCTGTACCACCAGCCACTCCTACTCCGACCATCCCAGCCTCATCGATCCCCACCTTGTCCCTTCGCCAGCCACCTACACCGACCCACACAAAACCCCTCCGCCCAGCCTGCCTCGCCCAGAACCCACGACCGCACCGCCTCCACTGATCTCCCACCTGCTCCAGCACCTCCTCATCCCTGCCGAACCCAGCTCCGCCCGTTCCCCTGACCCAGCTCGCAACCAATCCGCACCCAGCCAAGCCTCCACCGCCCTGTCACTATGAAACCTATGCCCGTCCGAACCCAAGCCTCCGTACACCTCTGCAACCTCTACATGCCAAGCTCCAATGCCTTGCTTTCCCCCTCACTCACCCCATGCAGCAGCCATGTTTCCACTCACAATACGACCCTGCCTTCACGTCCAACCTTAACTCCAATCCCTCACCGAACGCCTCCCTCCGCATGACTACCTTGACAGCTAACTTTTCCTGCCGCACCTCCCGCAAATACCCATGCAGCAGCTCCGACTCACGTCCATCCACACGCGCTGTCCAAACCCTCCTTCATCGACTCCATCAAAGCCCCTCCTCATGTCACCCTTCCGCCTTCAGCTTGAAATCCACTTGAAGCACCGCCCAGACCTCAACGTGCTGCACTTTCACCCTCACCATCCTCCTCTTCTCGTTGATGTCCATGCGGTGCACCCCTTGCCACCATTCCCCCGATAACTGCCATAATGCAGCGGCCTTCACGTCCTGTTCGCACGTCAGCCCTATCCTCGAGTAGTTTGAGATTGGGGCGAGGTGCAGCAATCATACAACGGAGTTCAATCATCAAACATGAAGTCGGTGAGGCTCGGTTCGATCTTGAAGATGGAAACCGCGTTCTGGGAATCAATATGGAGCGGGAAGATTTTGGTGATAATCACGACCTGGTATAGGAAGATAATTAGCGGCTAATCAAGTTCTAAGCGTGGGAAATTGTTTTAATTATTAATTAAACAAGAAATCTATATAATCAATTTATTTCAAATTTTAATAAAATAGTACCTCCTTCATACAAGATCGGATTTGAGCATGGTCAGTTGCGTTGAATTCATATCGACGCTGTCTACGCCGTGGAGTGAGATTCGTAAGGCGTCATTGTGCAAATTTCAGATCTATTATAAGGTGAGTGATTTAATGCACTCACGACGTACTAAATTTTCTACTATTAGTTAAACCAATTAACAAAGTGATAAAATTATTTTGATTGCCGTTTGAAAATTTAATCGATTGAATTTAAATTGATTGAATTTAAACTGATGGCTAAACTGTGATAGTTAAGTTTATAGTTAAATCAACATTTTAATCTGACGGTTAAACTATTATAAGGTGAGTGATTTAATGCACTCACGGCGTACTAAATTTTCTACTGTTAGTTAAACCAATTAACGAAGTGATAAAATTATTTTGATTGCCGTTTGGAAATTTAATCGATTGAATTTAAATTGGTTGAATTTAAATTGATGGTTAAACTGTGATAGTTAAGTTTATGGTTAAATCAACATTTAAATCTAACGGTTAGATTGATAGTTAAATATGATAGCTTAAATTGATAGTTTATAGTAAAATTCTCATTGAATTTGATAGTTAAAACCGATAGTTATTTCGACAGTTGAATTGTTAGTTAAAATTTGACAATTAAATTGAGATTTAAATTGCATATCAAAATCTATTTAATGCCCGACATTTTGATTACTATTGATTGTTGTCACATGATTGAATTGATTGATTTGGATGTTGATTGATTTTGCGATGGATGGTATTATTGATTGATTGTGTGTTCTTAGTTATTTTCAGGCTATCGCTTATTATTACCACTATAGGTGTGATCGATCACTTTAACATTTAGATTTGATATGAAACATTGGACATCCCATGTTATATGTGAATTATTGGATGCATTGTTGACTGCTTTGGCAGAAATGCGATCTTTGTGATTTGATCGTTATTCGGCGAAATTGGAGGGTTTTCTAAATTAAATTTCAAACTTTGAAAAGTTCTAAATATATATTTTAAACTTTAGAAATTTATATATTATAAAGAATTTAATTTTGTAAATTGAATTAAATCAGATTTATGAAAAGAATTTAAAATTCGTTTATAAAACTTTAAATCCTAAATCTTATAATGATATATTTTTCTACAATAGAAATAAAAAGATTCCTATAACTTTACCGAATAAAAGAAAAGGTTTGTAAAGAAATTGATGTCTGAAATCAAACTAATTAATAATTTTAGTATTTTATACATCTGAATGGAATTATCGAAATTTTGAGAATTTGTAAAGTGTTGTAAAAATCTTCTAAAAATTCAGTATGTCATTTGAATAATATTCGATAAAAGAAACCTAAATTTATTCCGATGATTTGATAATTTGAAATATATAAACATTTCAGTTATTTAACTATGGAATTTGTTAAATCGATTTAAAGTTGATTAACTTATTGGAAACCCATATATGAAGTTTGAAGTTGTGAATCTTTTTGTGAAATTTTGAAGAAAAAAATTCAAATTTATTTACATCTATATTCGCTTGATTTTAATTTGATTTACATGAGGATTTTTAGTCCTCACTCGAGTGTTTTGTCTTCTCATTATGCTTGGGTCGGACCGAGTTTTTCAGTTATCGAAGTCAGTTATTTCGAAGGACGAAGATGAAGATTTGGTATATCATATCTACTAGTAATTATTCCGCTGCACTATTTTACTCCATCTATTAAAATGTACAACTCTAATAGTATTATGTAACTCTGATTTATGTTGTAAACTGAACCAAATATATATTGTTAAACGGCTTCATGAACTGTTTATGTGATTACTATGTTTTGTTATTCCGCTACGAGATTCTATTGCTGTTTCTTTTTTTTATTTTTATTTTTAAATAAACTCATTTATAATCTATCTTTTAAATGGTTTGAGTTGGACATGTGTGGTTTATTGTCGACTTGAATTGTTAAAAAGGTTGGTCGTCACAGTTGGTATCAGAGCTTTGGTTTAGCGTATACCTAAACTCATAGGATAAGCTCAGTGAGTGTATATACGTATATGAGAGAGCGTATTTGTTAGTGATATAAACATATTTTGAAATTAACAAATGAAACGACTTTTACTTGGATTATATATAGAATATAAGAGAATGAATTCTATAAACTGAAAAAATCATTCGTGACTATTCATAATGATTGGATGTTATCTCTTTGTTGATTGGTTATTCGATTAATATGGATGTGCATATTATCACTTATTGACTAATGAGTCGTGCTCGGCCAGTTTACGAGCATCGACTATTGGTTGTTGATTAGAGCATTTGACTATTTGGGTTATTGGAAAATATTTAATCAATTGAGAAACTGCATGTTTAACATGGATTTTGAAGTGAATATACATCTGAATTTCCCCTTGTATCATTTTAAAGAGTAATGGATACTATTTGAAAGTGATATGTGAAATATAGTTTATCTAGACATGGTTAATAAATACACAAAAAGTTATTCAAACTGGGAATTTAAGAGTTTGGATTCCGAGATTTTTTTGAAATTTGTTTAAGAGTCTAAAAATATATAATAGCATAATTTGAAATTATTTTCCAAATAGAACCGTTATAAATGATTTTAAAGTGATTTCAAAAATGGATTTTCAAAAGATTTAAAAGGAATAAAGTCCAAAACTCACTTCTGTCACTGGAAAATAATTTCGGTGATGGCAGCAGCATCAGCGGGATTCATTTTTGAGTTTCAAAGTGGGGAAGGCCAATTTAATAGCTTTGCTACTCGATTGTTTAATGAAACGATTTAATTCAAATCGTTGAAATATGATTTGATGTTCGAAAGATATATGTATATATCTATTTGAAATGAACCTGGTGTTCAATTCTAGAGTTTCCGAATCGAATGATATTATGAACGCTTGTACCCTATGCATCGGGATTGATTGCTTGATTGTGCATCTTATTGAGATGATTGATTGCTGATTCCAATTTTGAATTGGAATTTGATATTTCTGACTATTCTGTATAGTTGAACTCTTCTAAATTGAGAATTAATTTCCAAAGCTAAGAATTTTTGGAAAGTATATAAAGTTTAGTTTTGAAAATTTTAAAATAAAGGTAAATAGAAGTTAGATAAGTTTTAAAATTTTAAATATTTGGATAAGTAAAATAATTAAGATTATTTTGTATAATACAAAAAGGAAATCGGTTTTTGGACTACTTTAAATGAAATCGATTTTTAAGAAATGCTTTGGACTTCATAAATACTTATAAAACCTTATTTATATGCAAAATGATTTTGAAGGCAAATTTTAATTATGTACAAATATGAAATCTAGTTTTGAAATGTTTTACAATGAAATTGTTTGAGAAATGTTTATGAAAAAATAATAATTTATAATAATAATAATAAAATAAATAAAAATTTATAAGGTCATTTGTATATAAAGGGTTTGTTGTAAAGTATTTGATTTTGAAAAGAAATTGTTGTTTTAAAACTTAATTACTTACAAAGTGATTTTAGAAAGGAAGTTGATTTTATATAGATATGACTACGAAACATGAAATTGAAATAAAATTTTGAAACTATTGATTTGAAATTATGAAACTTTTAATTTGAATGACATCCAATTTGAGGAAAATGATCGTTGAAATCATATATGAATTTGAAGCTGAACCGATATTTGAAAGTGATTGATTTCAAGAACCTTTGATTGTAAAATAAAAGAAAAAAAATTATTTGAAAGTTTTCAAACTTATATAAAATGAATTGTATAAATATGAAGTTAATTCGAAAATTATTGATTTTGAAAGGTACTTGATCTTAAAAGCGACGATCTATATATAAGGGAATTTATATAAGTATGATTTTGAAGTGATGATTTGAAAAGGTATTATGTATAGTATGATATACATTTTGAAATTGTAGATATGTGAAGTACCTTCTACTTGATTATCCGCTTTGTGGCCACTTTGTGGATACATTCTATTAATTCTTTGACTTGATCCCAAATGGACTTGGGTGGAACCAGAAATAGGTCCTAATCGATATAGGTTGTCCGGACATAATATTTATGAGTTTCCTTTGACTCGACGGCATAGCAAAATTCGCAGGGATGCAAAGGCTTACGGTTACGGATATTACCTGGAGGACCCAAGCGAAACTATTGTGTAACTGCGATCTATGGTCGTTTTTGACCTAATCTGCCTGGGTAGAGTGATTGCCCTGAGGTACCGATGTTTCTAGGGGGAACCAGGCAAAATCATTGTGTATTTGTGGTCCACATGGCGTAGTTCGAGAGGGCGGATGATTGCCTTGAGTCTATGGGTGATAGTGACGTAACCACTAGTGTTACTTTTAAGTAGACTACGATCCATGCGATTGTTTTGCATAGCGTAATTCGTAGAGCAGTGATTGCTCACAGTTGTGGATGTTACTTGGGGGATCCAGGCAAAACCATTGCGTATTGCGATCCATGGTTGTTTTGCATGTCATGGCATAAGATGTGGGGTAGTGACTGCCTAAAGTCACCTGAGGCAGCGTCGCTCTGTCCTCTCGACTTAGCGAGAGAGTAACCTTACGGACTACGTTTTATGACTATCCCGTTCATTTGATTTCGTTGATTGGATTGTACTTTCCATGTCTATTTTAAAGTTTTTCAAGTATTTTCACTGGATGTTGAAACGGGTCTACTAAGTACGTAGAGATTTCTAGTCTTGCGTCTGATCAACGTATTACTAGATTATGTAAGAATGAGGATAAACTTGTTGAAACATTGAGTTATAAAAATATTTTTAATATAGAATTATTTCGATATATAAAAGTATTTTGTTATAAAAGAACGTTTAGCAAAGAAAATTTTCAAACATTTAAGAATTGAATATAAAAACCACTTGAATTATCTATTCGTGTAATTAAGAAACCAATGGAATAAACATATAAGTTGTATATAGACCATTCTATTTACATTTATAGTTTTGATTCAGATTTGAATACACGATTTTCAGGTAATTCACACATGTCCGATTTAGGATTGTTCGCTCGATTCTTGATGACGAACACTAATACGGATTTTTAATACGTATCTGAAGTTCTCTATCATAAGTTATCACTATGTAAGGAGGATGGAAGTTTCTAATCAAGAAGTCAGATTAGAGTCCGCACCAGAGTAGTAGGGTTACCAA
Organism: Allium cepa; assembly: GCA_030765085.1. NCBI lineage: Eukaryota > Viridiplantae > Streptophyta > Magnoliopsida > Asparagales > Amaryllidaceae > Allium > Allium cepa. The sequence continues at coordinate 556,979,530 of CM060941.1, read as the reverse complement.
TCCTAGTTCAAAAAATAAAATTCCGTATTCGAATAAGAGATTGAAATTATTATACATACAAATGGCATATATATATATATATATATATATATATATATATATATATCTTACGGATTTTAATAAAATGATTGTATGCTATGGTTGCTAGCTATGATTGTTTATTGCTTAGGATTGCTATGTTGTCTGGTTGCATGTAGTTTGACGTCATCCTTAGTAGTTGCATTACATTTATGTGTTGCGCATAGTTGTTACAATGATTTCTAGTTGCATTTAGCTTTTACGTTATTTAATTTCATATATTATTGCTTCGTCCTTGTAGTTGCGGCATATGACCATGTTATATCTGATAACCTTGTTTAATGATGCTATGTTGTTTTGGTTGCATGTAGTTCTACATTTCATTATAAATGTTAATTGGTTGCTTACGCTTATGATGGGAATAGTTAAAGTATCATGTTTTATCATGTTTAATTCTCTTTTGGGTTATGTAAGTAATATTCAGATAAATTGAAGAAAGATTAATTTGAAGATTATGATTTAATAAGTAAAGTTTTGTGGCCCGACAAATAGATACGTATTTATATTGTTGGTTGGTTGATGATTTTCTACCCCTGATGTGGGGAGCCACTTGGTTTTTATTTTCTTTTGATTGGTTTGGGCCTGTAGAGGCAGTTTGTAGTTTTTCTGACTCAGCCGCTCAAAGGAGACGCTGCCGAAATTTTCTGTAAATTCAGGTGTTAGACAATTTTGAGACTTTAAAAATTTATGACTTGGTTACACTTAAGCCGTTATCAGAGTGGCGCAACGAAAGCGTAGTAAAAGTTTTGCAAATAAGATCTTATGTTTTATATGTGAATTAATTTGAGTAAAATATATCATATGTTTAATTCCTTACTTCGCTCCTTTTCGAGGACAAAAATTTTTGAGTGAGGGATGTTGTAACGACCTAGATTTTTCAACATTTTAAATAAGAATTTGAAATAAAATTTATTTTTTAAAAAATTTGACAATGAAAATTGGATATTTGAAATGCTTTCATTGAAATGAGACCAACGGAATTTATTGTACGTCAAAATTTGTTCGAAACTCGGTCAACATATTTTTCAGTACGAATTATTGAATTTTGAAGTATAAATGTTTTTATATAAAAACGATCTAGAAAATTTTCTAATTAAAACATCAAAGTTCGTTCCGTCCAATTTCGAACTTTGTAGCTCCGTTTATCAAGAATTGTCGTAGTCGTTCAAATTCGAAACGGTATAAGTGGCGACAGATGAAATTTTTCTATGAATGTTATAACTCAGATTTTAATACATCATTTGATTCGATGGGTTGCGAAGACCATATAGAAGACCATTCAAAGATGTTCGATGGGTTGCGAAGGTGTGGGATAAAATTACACCCATCGAATTGTTCCTTTGGAGTTGCATCACACAAATTTTTGAGATTTATTGTGAATTCAAGTGGCATTAAGAATCATTTGGAGCGTACTAACGCCTTGAAACGTGTAACTACCCTAAGGATAGGGAGTGAAATGTAGAGCTCAAATGGGAAATTTTCTGCATTGAGTTGGTTCATCTCAAAGGTAATCGATAAATGCATTCCATTTTCCGATGGCCTCAAAATGGAGAAAGGAAAAATTTTCTGGACAAAGGAATGCTAGGACGCTTTCAAGTAATTAATGGGGCATATGGAAAGACTACCGATGCAGTTTAAGCCTTTAGATAGAGAAAATTTAGCAGTGTCTACTCAAGCACTAAGTATGGTATTGGTACATGGGGGCAAGGGTTCAAAGTTCAGTGTACCACATTAACAAGTGGTTTATCAGAGCAAGGTTGAAATATACAAAGGTGGAAAAGCTTTCTTATTGCTTTTTGATTACTTCAAGGAAGTTGCAACTATCTTCCAGGCTAAAGGTGCCAGCGGATCAGCCGCTAAAGTAGGTACTATGCAAACCCGAGACTTCATAAAGGTTATTGAACTAGAGCATCAAGCTGAGCTAGTATGATATCACTTACCATCTGAGAAGAGAAATAAGAGGACAAGCAATAGCAGATTTCATTGTTGAATTTACTAGTCGAGATGGAAATAGGAAGATGGTGTGGTCCCACTTTCCCAATGGAAATTATACGTAAATGGATGAACATGACTCCAGGGCAGGAGTGGTGCTTGTAATTCCAAAAGGATGGAAGATTTGTTATGCGTTAAGGCAAGAGTTCCCTATGATGAACAATGAGGTTGAGTGCGAAGCATTGATGGCGGGGCTCAAGATAGTGAAAGAGCTGGAAGGTAAGGATGCTACATGTATTCAATGACTCCCAGCTAGTGGTCTAATAGATAAAAAGGAAATTCCATGCTAAGGGTGCAAAATTTGCCCTATGCCTGATAAAGACACTATAATTATTAAACTATATAGAGCATTACAAGATTACATACATCTATAGGGAGGAAAATATAAAGACCGATTCACTGGCCAAATTGGATAGTTGATTAGAAGCTGATGGGATTGGTTGCAGTGGAGATTTTATCGGCTTCAAACATTGATAAGATGGATGTCAATTAGATTTTGGAGGCCGAGAAAGAGTCGTGGATGTCTCCAAACAAGGACTATTTACTGAAGGGAACTCTCTTGAAAGGAAGAAATGAATGATGGAAAGTCCTTTGTAAAATGTCACGGTTCATAATGCAAGAGTGCTATATAGGAGAGGTTTCTCAACCCCTTGACTTCTATGTGTAAACATAGATTAGGCTAGGAAAATCCTCATGGAAATTCATGACGGTAGATGTGGTTATCACACAAGGAGAAAGACCCTAACAAAGAAGATCCTTCGCTATGGATGCTTCTGGCAAACGATAAACCGTGGTGTCACTGATCACACCAGGCGGTGTAACCCATGCTAGAGGTTTGCAAAAATTTCGAGAGCCCCATCACAGAGCTTACCAAATGGTTAGCCCATGGCCATTTGCGGTTTGGTGAATCGGTGTGCTACCGATATCGAAAGGAGAAGCTAAGTATGCTACCGTTGTGGTAGATTACTTCACAAAGTCGGCTGAAGCAGAATTGTTTACCACAATCACAATGAGGAAAGCTATCACCATTGTGATGAAAATAATTATCTATAGTTTTGGAGTTCCCTGAAAAATTATAATTGACAATGGAACTCAATTCGGGAGTATCAAGTTCAAGGACTTCTACAACCAATACAAAATTGAGAAAACTTTTCGATAGTAGCACACCCAACGACGAATGGACAAGTTGGGGCTATGAGTAAAATCATCATGTCCATCTTAAAGAAGTTGTTAATTAAAGCCAAAGGCGATTGGGTCGATGATCTTTCACTTGTATTATGGGCTTATAAGATAACCTAAAAGTCCACGGCTGGACATTCCCAATTCGCTCTGGCCTACAGAGTTGAGGCCATGATTTTGATAGAACAAAAAATGCCTTTTCATCGAAAAAGAACTATAATCCCAAGGTGAAAAAGGTATTCTTTCTTAACTTCCACAATTTGGTTAACGTATAATGAGAAGATATTGAATTGAGGGTATCTGTTCACAGAAAAAGAGTTGCATGACATTTCTACACCAACATCCGAAGTCATAACTTTGAAGTGGGGGACCATGTTTTGTAAGGATTTCCCCAGGTACATAGGCACTTTGTCCGAATTGTAGGGTCCATATGCGACTGAACAAAAGCTTGAAGATGGAACTTTCAAGTTAGCCACTTTTAATGGATCCTTATTCCTTAAGTATGGAGTAGCAATCTATTGTGATGCCATTTCACTTAGATTTATTTACTTTATTTTCTACAAATAAGCTACCCTAGTGAACTGGAGGCAACGTAATAAACTAGAAATAGCCACTTCTTTTGTTTATAAATAAAGTTAACTTATAATGGAACCATGTTCTTGTAAGCAATCCTATGCTGTGTGATTGGTAGTGCAGTCAGGTACCCAAAGATAGGTATAGACCAACTCCTTTGATCTAGGATCAGGACAAAGGAGTATAATTACAAGGGTCAATCGGATAATCCACCCTTATCCCTTTGGTCTTGACTAATTCAGAGACAGGAAAATTTAATAAGGAATGCCTAGAGCTAGGCATCCAAAGCACTGATTCCTAGAGATAGGAGCTGCTATATGACCATGGCTTTCATGACCACGCTTACGGCCCGACAGGACATGCTTGGCCGAGGACAAGCAAGGACAATCGATGAACGTTCACAATCAACACCTAGAGATAGGTATGATCGAGAGTTGGATCTTGGAGATAGGCGCTCGAAACACTGATTTTTTGGAGATTGGAATCAATGTATAAGTGAAACTTCCATTACTACGTTTGCGACTTAGCAAGACATTCCCGACCGAGGATAAAACAATAATGGTTAAGAAGTTATTTCAATTAACATTCAAAGATTGGTAAGCTCGAGCATTGATGCTTAGAGATAAGCATTGAACTATCGAGCCTCAAAGACAAGGGTTGATAGTTAATTGGATTATCTATCACTTATGATCTAGCGAGACACACCTAGCCGGTGGTAGGTAATGAAGATCAATGTACTAACTCGATCAACACCCGGATATAAGCGAGATTGAAATATGGTACCCAGAAGCGGACACTTAAAATATTATCTCCCAGAGATTGGAAATAGTAAGTAGTCAAACACTGCTTTGAATATGACTTTGTTTATGGTCGAATGGAACTCGGCCAAGGATAACAGCCACGGAGATGGCCAAATAAATAGCAAGTTCTATTTAGATAAAATATAAGTACTTTGGCAATGGTATACAGTACTATGCAATGGAATAGAACTAAGAAATCACAAAAAATTACTTATATGTATAGAGCTATAGTAAGTAATAGAATTTTATAGACATTGGAATGTACAATATAAGAGGCATTATATTATATATATGGAGGCAATTGTATAAAGGCATGCGAATAAGTGTAGGAATGTAAATATGAACAAAAGTTGTACAGAAAACAATATCTTTATGTATAGTCACTTTTTGTACAAGTAACACAGGGGTCGTTCCTACACAAACTCGGCCTATGTGCAAAAAGCAAAAAATTACATCAAAAAGCACCGAAGAATCTTTTGGAAAAAACTAAATCGAAAGCTTACTTCTTCATCCATCGCTTTCTGCCACCCTTAAGGTCATCCTTCATAGGATGCTTCTTCGAATCCTTCCTATCCATAGATTTCCCCTTTTCAAGCTTTTCTTTCTCAAAAATGTTGCCTCTTGAGTGAGTGGTCTCTCCCTCGGTTGTAATGACAAAAAGATCATTAGGTTTGTCAACGGGCGCATTAGAAGACTTGGAGCATCCGCCAAGGCCACCACCTTTTGGAGGTCCGATTTTGATTAGAAGGATTTTGAAGTAGGGCCTTCTATTTTGAAGCCAGCGGATATTTTAGTTCTTGGATCCTTTTTAATTTTGATCTTACTGAGGTCAAGCTTTAGCCCCTCTGCCATGGAAATCGAATTGGCTAGGTCCGTAGCACTTGTGATTGTAATATCTTACCCGAAGGCCTATAAGGTATCCCCAGATCCTTCCAAAGCCTCAACCTTCTATGAAATAGGACCACGGTTAACATGGAGGGAGGAACTGGAGAAATAAGTCCTATGGTGATAGATGTTGACTCAGTGGAAATGACAATAGGATCCAAACCATAACTAATTGGTGGTAGTGGAGAAGGAAGCGACGGATAACCTATAAGTTCACAGACAGTGAAGTAAAGGTTAGTGACGACCTTAGGCGAATAGTGAAGCTTAAAAAACACTGAAGAGACGAGGAAAATACCTTTTCCACTTGGAGTTTCTTTGATAGGGGATGTAGTAACTTTACCCTGTTTTATTTTTGACCGTGCTGGTTTAGAAATAGGAAACGAAATGTAAGGCTCTTCGGTAGTCATGGCAAAAGAAGTAGGAATCGTAGTAAGGGTGGCCTTAGAGCTAGCCTCCATGGAAATTGGAATCTTTTTAGTAGGCTCTTTGGAATAGGGAATTGATGGTTCTGCTTAGTCCAATATAGCAGGATTAACAGAAGCCTCAATGGGCTACTTGCTTACAGCTGCGTCCTCTTCAGCTAGGATCACCTTGCCTTTCTCCAAGGCTATAATTCCATTTGCATCCAAGAATTTGGCTTTCAATTGATCTTCAGTGAGTCCTTTGCTAAACGCTACCGCATGATGCATGATTCCCACCCAAGCATCTGCTAGAGTAACATGAAAATTGTTTTCCGACCACTTTAAGTTCTTCTCTTCAATAACATTCGCAAAGAATTACTGAAGGGTGGAATTAATTTCTTCTTTTTCCTTAGTCGCCCACCAGGATCAAATTGATCTTCTATCTTTGCCTTTGCTTCGGCCATTAGACTGGCCTTGAGTGTTTCAACTTCAGGCTAAAGCTTTTGAAGTTCTTTGTTCTTAATCTATAACGCTAAGTCCTTGGCCTAAAGCGCTATATCCTTCTCCTTTGTTGCCCCATCTTTGGCATTGACCTAGGCTATGAGCTTATCATTCTCATGGTGAGCTATTCGAAATTGGTCATTTATTACATAGATGACATGAGTATGCGTTTGTGACATCTTGTTGACTAATTTTTTGGATTTCTTGGCCAACTATTAAGCTTCATCTCTTTGCCTTTTAAGTTCAACCAACTACTATTTTAAGTCAGCTATCATCCTATCATGTGTCTACCTCTCCAATTCGAATGACTAAATGTCTATCTGGTTAGTTCTATTGAAGTCGGAGAGGGCTCAAGCTAATTTCCTCCATGCAAAAGTTGGTCTACAAGCTCGGTAAACCCTCAAACTATATGATTAGCCTCTTAGTGAGGGATATCCTTCATGTTGTGGTCAAATTTCACCCTCATCAGGCAAAGGTTAGGTAAGACAGCTTGCATCTTGGTTGTCATAGTTGTGGACATGCCCGAAGGAGGTGGCGGTGGAGCTAGACAAGCAGAAACCTCCTTGGATTTTTATGAGGTCGAAATAGTAGTAACTGAGGGTTGAATTGCTGGAAGCTATTGAGAATGAGTTTGGGGCTAAGAGTTTGATTGGAAGAGCTAATAGTAAGACTGTGATGGTCATGTGAATCACTATACTTCTTCCCATGATCATAATATTCTTTCACTTCAGCCCGACGCTTCTTCGTGTCTTTATCCTCTTAATATTCCCTCTCCTTCCTTTTCAGTCTCTCTTCCTTGGTTTCATGCTTCGAAGAAGAGTGGTGAGGATAAGGTTCTGGGTGGTTTCCCTATGCTTGTCGACGCTTGAGCATGCGTAGTGGAAGAGGTCTCTTCCCATTGTACTGGAGTAAGGACGAATGCAAGGTATGAGTGTGAAAGTGTGAAACGAGCTAATTTTGTCGCATCTCCCCCAATTAGGAACAAATCCGAAATTCCTTAGTAGTCCTAAGTATAGACTTAGTTTAATTACCCATTAATCTGTCCAGTAGAAAATTAACTTACAACTGTCATATCTCCTAAACGTTAAGTTCGTCTTCCGGTTATGACTACTCTACCGAAAGAGAAATCACAAGCCTGATGTAATGGAAGTGGTTTCAGACCTTAATTCAATCCCTATTAAATGTTTCTTACACAAATTTCAAGGTTTAAACGTCCACTAGAAATTCTATGTACGGAAAATATACCTTGTAACACTCCGCATTTACGTTAATTAATTAAAGTAGATATTAAATAAAAAATAATAAACTATGAAAAAAGGAATTCTTACAAATATTGGAATTTGGCCACGAAATTTATACCACTGGATTCATGGTGATTTTCTGATCAATTTTCATATATAAACTTTTCCAATCGGAGTTCAAACGAAAAGTTATCAGTGTTTGAATTTTTGTAGTTGGAAATATTTATATAAGTAATTAAGGAAATAATTTGAAATTAAATTAATGATTGATAATTATATCAAAGTTAATGGTAACTTAACATTTAAGAATTATAAATAAGGAATAAGATACCGTTGATTAACGTTAATTGGATATCAAGGGTAACAAACCATCAAAATAAGAGAACGAACACAAATATATTGATTTGGCTTGGTCATGTCGACCATGACCCATGCATGGTCGGCCATAAGTGGTCGACCTAGGTTATGGAGTGGTCGACCCAGCATATGTGAGAGGGGACAGTAAATTAAGGGCTTGTGGCCCAGATCCATTCTAGTTTCATCTGATGGTTAGCGCTGATTTGAAACTCTATAAATTAGGACCTAGGGCTTCACTTCCAACTCATTATTTTTATAATGAGTGCAAAAGCTCTTCCATTTTCCTTTCTCCTCCAAATCTATATACATATGGAAATAGATATGGATTGCACGGATGCATTTTCGAGAAGAGTAGAACGGAGGATAAGAAATAGGTTCAAATAAAATTGCTGCATCGAAGGTAAACTTTAGATCCAATCTTAATTAGTAAATCTAAATTTAAATCTCTTTTCTCTAATCCAATCTTGATAGTTCTGTATAAATGTTATTTGTGAATCCAAATAGGTACTCAAAAATGGAGAATACAATTAATATGGTTTAGACCTTGATTAGATCTAGAGATTTGGGAACGCTAAAGCAAGGTGAGTGGGAATATTATATGTTTTTATAAAATATTAGATTATATCGTTGCAAATCAACTCCTATATGCCTAAGAATCGAAATAATTGCAAGTGTGTAATGATTAAAATTATATTTGCAAGTGCCTAATGATTACTTTTATTTCTGTAGTTACGTAATGATTAGATTTAATTCTGTAGTTGTGTAATGATTAGATTTAACGGGTATTTTAACAATAATTAAAATAAATAAAATCATAATGATTGTGTAATGATTAGGAACTTGTTTTTCTTTGACGGACATAAATTAAGTTGAAGTAAACTTCATTTTGTTATTTGGGGTTTTTGTGATATTTTACTAGTATTTGAACTTGAAATGTTACCAGTAGATTCCGCATATTATCAAGTTTAAAATAAAGAAAAGTGTAACATTTGGAATAACAAGGAATGCATATATAAAATAAAAAGGAAGAGATGTACAAAACAAGGAAAATTTACATGTTTTGTACTGTCTATTTCAATAGAAATTAAAAAGGCTATGCCTTGTAACTACAGACACTGCACAAACATTTTCACTTTTGATAAGAAATGGAAATTTACTGCGTTAACATATGTTGAATAGAAATTTTATTCCAATACATTAAAATGTAGTAAATCCCAAAGTTAAACATTAAGATAAGAATAAAGTATGAATACCAATCAAAATGAAAGAAAGAGGCTTTGAGGAATAGGCAAGAAAAAGAATAGAAAATGAAACGGAAATAGATATGTTAGTTGGAACCAATAAGCAAAAAGGCAATGATATTAAGAAATTGAAAAAGAAGCGGTAAATGTATTTGAAAAAGGAAAAGATAAACACGTAATTAAATGAAGACCCAATGTCAAACATAAAAAATGTTGAGGCAATAAAGAAAGTGTAAGAAGAATAAAATTATATGAATATTAAATATGTATATATGTAGCCTCAGATATGCATTTATGATGTGTGTGCATAGTTATAATTTAATAGAGATAAATTATAAAAAGCAAATGACATAAGGTCATTAGAGCCAGTTCGAATATGAAAACATATCCTACCATAGGACCTATGGAGAGTATACGCTTATGTATAGAGAAGTAATGTCCTCACGTTAGGACCTGCTTGAAATAGAAGCTCTGTAAACATAGACAATTGGACAGTCCGATAGGCGGATGTCGAGGCTGGACTCGCACAATCAAAGTAGGTCTACTTCAATGTGTTAGAGGGGATATTGCTTTAATTGCATTAGGCAATCTAAACAAATGTTGGTCAGGATCAAACATTACACAACATTGTGTGGTATCGGTATAAATAGCAAGGGGCATGGGGTTCCATAGGTCCGGGGTCTACCATTTGTCCCTTGCGGTCAACGGGAATGACAGGGTTACACCTAATTGATCATCGCCGCCTACGAGGGTTGATTCAATTTGGTAATGCAACACCAAAGTTGTAACGACCCGGATTTTCGGGCCAGTCAAAATCACCTAAAAAACATCCGTTCTGAAAAAATTACTAACTTAATACACAATATCATTTGGCAATAATTCAACATTCCTAAATGTATAGATACAACTTTCAATTATACAAGTAATTAGAGTAATAATTTATTCTAAAGGTGTGCTTAATTACAAAGAAGTCTCAATATATAATAAATCTACCGTTGCACAACTCTGATGAAAAATAGTGTAATATCCTATTCCTGCAAACTCAACAAACAAGTCAAATATGGAATAAATAGCCAGCAGAAAGATACAGCAGCATAGGTTAAATTACCACCAACAAACAGGTAAACATGAAAGGTTATATTATTATTAGGGCTACATTACTACCACTTGTGACTGCCTACGTACCCCTATCTAATTGGGTACCCAATTAGATATAAGATCAAGCTAATAGTTCTTCTATAGCAAATAGGACTCAAGGAGCCTATTATGCAACAAACAAATATGCAATTTCCAAACTACGCACTTAGGCTTAATCTTCATATTTAGATTTTCTAAAATCTAACTAACTTTATTATTTTCAAAATATAATCTTTTTGAAAATAATCTCCTCGAACTAAATTCCCGATTTCATTTCAAATACTTTCGAAATACTAATATATATATATATATACACACACACACACATATATCATTTGTATCAAATCATACTTTACTCTGGGATTAAAAAACAAATCACTTATGGAAATCTCAAATACTCTACTATAAAAGCATATCAAAATATATGCAACTAGATCAGGAGGTTTCTTCCAATAACAAAGCAACTGGGTCCCAGCCTTCACAAGATAAATAAACAAAGTATATATCTCTATCCAAGAGCAGACTATACTAAGGGTTACCAAACCCTTTGCCCATATTTTCATTACAGGTTACCCGAATCATTGGTAACATAACAAATCATTTTGTTTTTCGAAGTGACGAGTCATTTTGCACTAATAATCACAAATACTTTCAAACACAATATTGTTTATTTTCTCAAAATCTATAGAAAGCCATTTTAAAACCACTAAGGTTTTAGTCCTTGAAATTCTCTTTTCATTTATAAAACCCATTCTATAAACACCTTTATATAAATTATTTTTATATAAATCACTTCATAAATATCTCTTTTTAATTATCTTCTTTTAAAGAAAACATTTCATATCCAAAAACAAGTTTCTTTTCCTTTCTAAAAAATATAATAAACACCTTTTATTATAATTATTTCCTTAATCAATACTTTCAAAATCTTTTGCAAGCTATTTACTTTTCATAAACATTTCATAACATTTACCGAAAACTAACTTTTAAAATAATTCACTAAATTGAAGTAAACCAATATTATCGCAAAATGTCTTATAGTCAATTGTGAAATTAATCACATGGTGTTAGCCTAAATTTTTTTCTACCCAACCCATGCTAAACAGAAACGGTAATAGCTCATAAATTGGTCGAGCACAAATTACACAATCAATCAACAACTATAATAAATAGCGAACACATCAATAACCAATATAAATTAATCTACTTAATTAATTAGCATCAAACTAATCATTTTACTTTGCAAGCAAAGAATGTGGATTTATTCTGCTCAATAAATATCCAAAATAATCTATTTAATTTATAACAGTAGAATGATGATTTGTTCTATTAATAAAATGTCATTAATGAAGTATACTTGTTTAACTACATAAATTGTAATTAACTTTAATCACTATTAATTTATCACTAAATTACACTTCATTAAATGTGTCTAATAATTAACTTTAATCACTATTAATTTATCACTAAATTACACTTCATTAAGCATGAAAGATGCAACAACACAAATAAAATTGCAACTAATAAATAGGTAAACAGGAAATGTTATATTATTATTGGGGCTACATCACTACCACTTATGACTGCATACGTACCCCCTATCTAATCTAATTGGGTACCCAATTAGACACAGGATCAAGTTAACATATTTCTCCTGCTGCAAATAGGACTCAAGGAGCCTACGATGCAACAAACAAATATGCAATTCACAAACTACCCACTTAGGCTTAATCTTCATATTCAGATTTTCTGAAACCTAATTAACTTTATTATTTTCAAAATATAATCTTTTTCAAAAAAATCTCTTCAAACTAAATTCTCGGTTTCATTTCAAATCTTTTTGAAATAACAATATATACATCATTTGTATCATATCATACATTACTTCGGATTTAAAAACAAATCACTTTTTGAATCCCAAATACTCTACTGTAAAAGCATATTTAAATATATGCAACCAGATCGCGAGGTTTCTCCCATTACAAGGCAACCGAGTCCTAGCCTTCACAAGATAAATAAACAAAGTATATCTCTCTATCCAAGAGTAGAGTATACTAAGGGTTACCAAAACCTTCCGTCCACTTTTTATTTATGGGTTATCGGAATCATCAGTAACACAACAAATCATTTTGTTTTTCAAAGTGACAAATCATTTTGCACTAATAGTCACAAATACTTTCAAACACAGTATTGTTTATTTTCCCAAAATATTTGGAAAGCCGTTTTAAATCCACCGGGGTTTAATCATCGAAATTCTCTTTTTATTTATAAAACCCGTTTTATAAATACCTTTATATAAATTACTTTTATATAAATCACTTCGCAAATACCTCTTTCTAATTATCTTCTTTTAAAGGAAAACATTTCATTTCAAAAGACAAGTTCTTTTCCTTTTTAAAAATTATAATAAATATCTTTTATTATAATTATTTCCTTAATCAATATTTTCAAAATCTTTTGTAAACAATTTCTTTTTCGTAACCATTTCATAATACTGAAAACCAACTTTCAAAACAATTCATTGAATTGAAGCAAACCAATATTATCGCTAAACACCTTATAGTCAAATTGTGAAATAAATCACAAAGTATTAGCCTATAATTTTTCTACCCAACCCTTGCTAAATAGAAAAGAGTAATTGCTCATAAACTGGTTGAGCTTAAATCACACAATCAATCAACAACTAGAATAATATAGCAAACACATCAATAACCAATATAAACTAATCTACTTAATTAATTAATGTCAAACTAATCATTTTACTTTGCAAGTAGCATGGAATGTGATTTATTCTGCTCGATAAATATCCAAAACAATCTATTCAATTTATAATAGCAGAATTAGGATTTATTCTGCTAATTAAATATCATTAATGAAGGATAATTATTTAACTACATAAACTATAATTAAATTTAATCACTATTAATTTATCACTAAATTACACTTCATTAAATTTGTCTAATAATTATATTAGTTTGTATTATTCGTTAGTACTACTCTAGTGTCGGAGATCGCAAGGTCAAATGGATTCCATATGGAGGAGTAATTCTTTTTTTTTTTTTTTAAGTTTAAACATTTACTTAACTTAATAAAATTAACTAAATAATTAAACCATTCTCATCCACTTCCCAAAAAAAGCCAAAACATAAGCCCCAAGCCTAACTACTCGTCTCCTTTACCACATTCACGCTTGTACACATTTTCTCTCCATTATCTTGCCCGTACATTTTTTTTCCCACTTCCCCTATTCAAATTTGCACTCTCCTTCCACCATCTCTCTCATGCGTCCCCATTCCTGCTCTACACTTCACAGCCCCCTCAACTACAGCACACACTCGCATGCAAACCCCAAATCTCATGGTCTAACACGCTTCCAAGGCCCATGACCCTCCTCCATGCCAATTTACGCTTGGCCATGCACGTTTCCACTGCCCTTTCGTCCATGCACATCTCCTTCTTCTTCATACTGCCTACTTCATTCTCTAGCCATGCATGCACCATTTACTAACTCAAAACATAAACATTCATATTTATGTTGTATATGAAAATGGTAAGAAAAGAAGATTTGCTGGGTAAACATATAAGAAGAAAAATGTGAAAATGATTGTGTCCACATGTTTTTCTGTACGTGAAAAAATGAATGTCGCTCTCAACGTGCCGTGCTTCAATATATATAAGCCAAGATATTTCATAGCTAAGGAATATAAGCACAAACATTTAATGCAACCGTCAAATATTTAATGCAAGCCCCGGGTAAAGCACATAAAATATGAAAAGGGATGGAGATGCTGTGGAGATATTTTATTTTAAAAGTTTTGGGGTACGACGGTACACAATATCCCGTTCGCTTACGAGCCTCGAACGACAGAAATGAAAATACGATCGAACACGACAATATGAGACGATCATAAGACAACAGTAAAATAGAAAATTTAATTTATTCTGCTAAGTTTCAAAAGCACCGATGTTTGCCCCAAAAATGTTTAAACAAAATTTTTATTATTTTTCAAATTAAAAATCATGGAAAAATGCTAAAATTAAATTAAAAATATGTCATCAAAAATCAGGTCTTAATTTGAAACATAAATTTTATTATAACTTAAATTCAAATTCAAATATTTAAATAAGTTAAATATTCAAATTCGAAGATCCAAAAGTACGGGTCGTTACAAAAATTGTTTGGTAGTTTGGTTGATATGGCAGAGCTAGTTAACCCATAACGAGATTCCTTCAAAACATGGATGAGTGGTTTGTGGAGCCGAATCCACGCAATAGAAAGTAAACAAAGTAGAAAATCCCAAAGAGAACACGGCCTGATGGAGGAAAGGTCGTTGATGTGCACTATGTGATTTCCTCGAGATATACGATGGCGAAATCGTGATATAGTGAGATGCTGGATCCTAACAAGGTGCTGAACGAGAAATACTAATGGGGACAATATCTAGATCCATTAGGAGACCATGAGATATACACGTGTGTGTATAAATCTACGGGATGTAGATGGAAATGGTTCGTACTCAGAGTTGGAGTCGAACAACTAATAATATATTTAGACATAACATGAAATAGTAAATAATCGGCATAAGTTAGTGCTATGTATAAGATGTATAATTTTTCAATCACCAGAACGCTTTTTTGACTCTCTTCTCATTACGACCTACATTATAGACCGAAGGATAGGTACTGGAGTTTAGACATGTTCGGTGCTGACAAGAACACTTGATTTTAAAAGTGTTAAACTTGGTTAGTACTCATGTGAACTATTATATTTTAAATTATGTTGCTCCAAGTTATTTCGTTAAACCTCTAATATGCATTCTTTTGTTTTATTTCACTATAAAAAAAACTAGTATTAGTTGCACAATGTAGCACCGTTTCAAGCTTATGTGCTGCTTTTGCTTATTGTAGACATGTTAGATAAAAATGAAACGCTGCTTAAACTAAAAATATTCGGCGGGAGAAGAAACATTGGGCAGCTACGTTTATTCCAGCCACTCGAGTTCATTTTCATTTGCACAGTTTTTAGCTTTCAATTTTCATTCATAGAAATAAGCCAAAGAGAACTCTCCAGGCTTTCCCAATCAAAATCACGACATCCATAATCTCAGCTCCATAGATTCTTAGAGAAATCCTCGACTTCCATTCCTCTTTCGCCACGTTTTAACCTCCGACTGCTGTGAGGAAACCTCTTACCAACACAACAAAGCAACGTGAACCAACAAAAACCTCTATTTCTTTCGATCCTTTCATTTTGAAAGTTATTATTTTGCCTTGTTACGATCAATCCATTCGAAAAATCCGACCTTCGATGACCTGGGGGCAAGGCACCATCGTGGACCATCGGATTCATCGGGCGGCTGGATTCGACTCATGGCCAGTGTGTCCTGGCCAAGCGAGGATGTGGGAGTTGGAGAATGTTCGAAGATTTGTTAAGAATCAATGCTTGGCTTGGATTGCTATTTCTCACTTGCTTCTTGTGAGTATGCTGATTTGTTTATTGAATTTACTGCGTTTGTTTAAGTTTATAAAGAAAAGAAGAAGAAGAAAACTATCAGTTGATTGTCAATATTATTGATTTGATTTTATGAAAGGTAGAAATACGTTTATTTCACGGAAAAAGCTGACTGAAAATATGTCAAATATTTGCTTAAAAAAACTATTGGAAAATAGCAGTTGTTCACTGTCGATGGGGGAATGGTGATGTAGTTAATGATGAGTTTGTGTCCTTAAGAATAGTTTTCTTGATGTTTAGCATTCTAAAAGAGTGGGCTGTTAATTGTGTAATGTAATCTAAAAGAATTGTAGTAAACATGAACTATGTTGATAAACATATAATTATACTGTTAGTTCCACAAGATTTTTAGTAATATTGTATTTAAGGACTAAAGCCGGTTTTTCTCATCTCTACAACTAAAGCAGCCAAAAACAACCTCAAAGGTATGTTCATCCTGACATGTTACAACCTTGAACTAGGGCCAGCTAGGGTCCTACAGATGTGTACAAATCGCATTAGTTGGAGTCATAAAGATAATAAAATACATTGAAGAGGATTGGAGCAAAGGTCGGTTGTATCATTTTCCTTTTTGGCTTTTCATTTTAGTTCGAACACAGTGCAGTTTGATGACATTCCTGGATAGAAACTTGCTTCTTCCACAAGTCCATTTTCATTTTGATTATATTTCAGATCCACATAGTTATGTCTGAACAAAGCATTGAACTCGTCGTGTGTGTCGTTTGAGAGCCGCACTTGTGGAACATGAGGTACCCAGACTGGACATTGGACTTCAGTTCTTTCTTCTGGCTCTGGATAAATCTCATCTTTATGTATATTTGATTACTAAATGAGGTATATTTTTTGTATTTCTATAATTTGTTCAGAATAGTTTGTTGCCCTTCTTAGCACACTTGATCTTTAGTTGAGGTGATTGCAATTGTGTTAGCTGAGGCACTTCACTGTTTTTGAGGTATCTGTAAAATTCTAGTGCTGTTTTACATTTTGATTTTGAGTTTTTATTATAAGTTAACATAACATGAATTTTTTATGAGTTACTAAAAATTTATATGTCTTAAATTATACTGCAATACGCATAATATGGTGATTATTCTTCAACCCACACTTTGTAGACATGCTTAATGGATAAACTGACTGTGAAGCAACACAACCTAGAAAATATAATATAGGTCATTAGCAATAGTATCAAAAATCATAGGAACCATGTTTTGTAGGGAGGTTTCATCTGCTGTTGTTACTAAGTATGACCAGCTGCATTAAAATGGTGGGTCTATTCAGCTGCATTACAGTTGCTCACCTTTTTGATTTTAAAGGCCTATAGGCTCCTGTTCTATCGCTAGTTGCCAAATGATATGACAAACAAAAGTAAGACAGGAGAAAATGCAATCTAATTCTTATATTTGACAATAAAATATCAATAGAATGTGGTATATATGTGCACTTAGTTTATAATCATAAATAATATATTTTGTGATTTCTTACTTTGTACTTTATACTATCTATTGCTGACATGTATATAAACCCTGGATCCATTCAAACTGAAGGTCCAGGTGTTGATTCAAAACCCACTACTTTATGCGTGGATGACCATGATTACATGGGTCGGGTCAAAAAGATTAAAGAATATTTTGATAAGGTACTCTTTTTTACCTTTCAATGTGAATATGTAGCTTAAAAAAACCACATGCTGCCATTACAATTTGGTAACTGGCTTGAAGTTAAAGTTTGTTAGGAAACTATAATTACTATTTGATAGCAATAAATTTAGCTTTTGTGCCATTCTAATATGGTAATTTTCAGGGATGCGTTTGAGTCTTCAAACTCACGTTACCTCTTTCTGCTTACTTGCTTTTGAAATAGTTTAATAAATTATGTAACTGGCAACCCCGGATAAAATTTCAGGTACTTCCTACTTAGGATCCAGGTAGAAGACAATGAATGAACGATGCATCATGACGACATGGATTGATGTGCTTATACGTGTATGTATGTAGTTAAGATGTATGTTGAAGGAGCCTTAGTCTATTGTAACTCTGATCATTTGGCAGCAAAATGCATCATTGGTGGGTTGTCTTCTTTTGCATTGTAGTGAGTTGCAAGATCAGGTACCAATATTTAATTATTTATTTTATGGTTTCAAATGCTTGGTTGATTAAAGGTGGTTTCAAGTAGTGAAAATCCAAAGAACAAAGGTCGAAACCTCTATTGGTTAGGGTCGTCGAATTTTTTAGTTTCGATGAGGCAAAATTAAGACGTTGATTGAGTTTGACATGTAGACGTATATTATATTTAGCCTGTTAATTAAGCATTCATATCGAATTCAAAATTCTAAACAATGAACAGAATAATACCCTTAATTTTACATGGGTAATGAATATTTTGACTGATTAGGTGCTAATTATATGCTTTCTTCGTTTTTTTCTTTAAAAATAATATAGAAAGCAAAACATTCTTTAAAATAATAACACATTAATTTCAAACCATTGTCAAGTTAACCTAGAAAATTGCACACTTCTCTCCATATACGTTAGCAGGCCCGGTGATCTAAGAGAGTGATAATCAGGTGATGTGATCCATAGGGTATTTCATTGAAAATCTAATTTTTTTTTGAGTTTACATGTGTTTGTGTGTTGAAGAGAAATAATTCGAAATATTGATATTGATTTGAAGGTTGAACTACTGGATGCTAATATAAGTTGAACATACTCCATAAAGTCCAAAGTTACCTAACATATTGTAGATTTAGTTGCAGATTCAGCTTTAGATTTAAATTCACTATGGCATATCCTCTAAAAGTGAGAATCAAAATTCATTATGTCTTTTTGAATTCAACTGTAGATTCAGCACACTAATCTAAATTAATTGTATATTTATTTGCAGAGGTTTTATTTTCAGGATTTGGAAATAATGAACCCGGTTCATCACAATTTGACTTATTTTAATGTCATAACTTATTTTCATAATTTATTTGCCTATTATATATGAAATCTAAATTTAATTATTTCAAATATAACGAACATAAGTTTTAGTATAATACTCGAAGTTTTTTGTTACTTATAATTGATGTTTAAGAGCACAATATTCAAGTTATTATGTATGATCATATATTATTGTGAGTAAATGTATACTACCATATCTAACAAGGAACAATTGTTCAGTGGTTCATACTCGTTATGCAGTATCACTTGAATATGTCCATAATTGATATTTACGATTGTTAATTTATACTGTCCAAGTTTTAATTCAAGGTAGATGTTTAGGGTGCAGTTGAGTTTAACCAAAGGTGGCCACATAGGAAGACCTGAGTTATGTCAGCTTACTAATTTAGAATGTGGAAAAGTTACCTTTGTAAATATCACAGGGGGGGGGGGGGGGGGGGAGTATCAAGAATTACTAAATAAAATATTCATAAAATAGCAACAATAGGAAGACGACAACGTGAAAGAAGAAGCTTAAAAAGGAAAAAGAAGAAAAAAGAAGGGACAAGTTTGAAAGTTTCGAGACATAGTGATTTACAAATTAACTCTATCTTGTAGGAGAAAAGATAGCTTATGGTATATATACCGGAAATGGTAATATGGCATCCATTGTTCGATTATGACAATGTTGAAAATGGATGTTTTTTCAGTGCTTCCTAAAAATGCTATTGTCTAATCTTACAACGACATTATATCAATATTTACGGATTCGAGAACCATTTAGTTTTCCAATTCTTGTTTGGCTGAACATGAAAATGATAAAAGAGGCAGAGTTCAAGTTACGGTAATAATGAAATTTATGAATTTTATGCACATAACGTGGAATTATTACTTCAGTTTATTTTTGGAAGTAGTCACATGTTTCAGATCTACGGATGTGCTCGGCTATCTAGATCCTTAGACGTTTGTGCATTGGTTGACTGCATTTCTGACACATTTTTTTCTGGAAGGAGAAAGAAAAACAATGAGGAGATGATGAATAACACAAGTTTATGAAAAATTAAATAATAATGAGAATAATAATAAAAAATTAACCTTGATCAAGTTTATAATAATAATAATAGTAATAAATTAACCAAGTTTATGAAAAATTTATAAGTTTGAGATAATTTACAAGTTTAAGTTAATTAAAATAGACATACAAGTTTTACTAATTGAGATAATTTATAAGATTGAGTTAATATAAATAAATTTATAGACAAGTTAATCGAGCTTCATAAAAATTTAACTAATTTATAATAAAGTTAATCAAAATTTTATAAATTAACTAAGTTTTATATGATTTAACTATGTTTTATAAAAATTAAACAAATCTATACAAAGTTTTATTAGAATTTAACTACGTAAATAAGTTTTTAAAAATTAAATAAGTTTATTATAAAAATTAACCAAGTTTTATAAAAATTTAACTAAGGTTTATAAAAATTATTTAAATTTAGGAAAAGTTCAATTAAGGATGTTTGATATACCGTAAATAGGAAACAGTTTCATCATCATTTGTTAATTGTTAAACTTGTCTGCAGGTAATTAGCTTTTTAGGAGTAAAGACCGGCTGCAGCAAATAATTATGTGTAATCAAGCAATGAACATGTCTTTAATTGTTATATATACCCTGTGTAGTTAATGCCCAGCTATTACCCCGCTACTACCCTGCTACAACCCCGTTATATCTCACAGCGGATTTCTACTGCTAAGATTTTTCCATATAGCCCCAGAATATAGCCTTTCCGCTTTAATCCCCGCTATTTTCGCTATATTCCATGTTTTCCGTTTTTTCCGCTATATTCCGCTATTCTCGCTATATCTTTTTTAATAAAATGAATTGAAAAATTGCATTTATGCATTATAAAATTATGAAACTAATTTATTTGATTTAATTTTTATTATATTTTCAGGAATGAAAATAATCTAATATTCTACCAAATTCAATTATGTTATATAACAGTTTTTCGTTTATTTAAAGCATATTCGCACATGTTTTTATTTAAAATTATTTATGTATTATTTATAATTCAATTGAATGATAATTTTTCATTTAATTACCATTTATATATTTGTAAAAACATTAAGTACGAGTTTTATATGCTATTTTAGAGCCATCCGCTATATCCTGCTATATCCTCGCTGTATCCCCGTTATGACGTTTTGCACCTCCACCGCTTCGAATCTACCGAGCGCATTAACTGCACAGCTACCAATAACATTTTGTTGGTACTTATTTTGTAAACTTGTTTATGAATCGTTATGGATTTTATGTGAATTCGCTCGATTTGTCGAAAAACTATTATCAAAATGGTGATGGATATTATATTTAATTATGCGATTAACGTGTTTTTTTAGTTGTTTGAGTAGATGATTATATGATTGATTGATTGATTGTTTGAATACGACGATTATATGATTGATTGTTGGTTGTAATAAGACTATTATGTAAGCGATGGCTGGAAATGGTACAAGCCATTAACATGAAATAGTAGCGTGTATGGTATGCTACAGAACAGTTAATAACTTTTAGCAGCATTTTAAAAATGCTACTAAAATAAACGTAAATTGAAGTGATACGATTTTTGAAGCGTTGAAAAAATGATACCAAAACTTTTAGTAGCGTTTTAGTAAACACTACGATATGACATGCTATTAAAAGTTTGAAACTTTTTGTAGCGTTTCTAAAATCCTACAATAGGTTAAGTTTTGGTAGCGTTTTCTACAACGCTGCAAAAAGTTTCACACTTTTAGTTGCATATCGTATCGCAACGTGTAAAGGTTTTGAAAGCATTTTTTCAACGCTACAAAAGGCCTTTTCTAGTTCAATATTTGTAGGATATCAAATCAACAATCCATACTTTGGTGTACTTGAATTTTCGATTTAGTGAAAAATTCAAGCCCACTAGGGTGCGGGTTGTCTCATTTGGTATTAGAGCTTAGGAGATCCTGAAATGCTTAGGAAACGTTGAGTGAACGTATTTGTATTTTGTTAAATCCTAATAATTCCAACTATATAGTAGTTATATTTGAAAAATCCCTAAAGATGGATGATACACGACTACCTAGTCGGGCCTTGGTAGTCTAATGATTGTAGATCCTCATTGTTATAGATTGTGGAAGATGTGAAAATTCCTAACAGATACTTGGATTTTCAATATTGAGAAAGTAAACAGTTAGTAAATTGAAGGAAAGATGTTCTTAAATGAACAGTTGGAAATCCACTTTGAGTTCAACCCAATAATAAGAAGCTTTTAAAGAATTGTGAAAAAGTATAGATTGTATACTTGAAAATGTTTTTTTAATGAAAATGATTAAAATATTGGATTTTGGAGAAAATATATATTTACATAATGAAAATTTTGTTAGAAATGTGTGTTTGTGTGTTAGAAATGTGTGTTTGTGTGTGTATGTTTAGTTAAACCGAAAATTTCCATAAAATCGAATATCCTAGCGTGCCTCCTGGAATTGTGGATCTCAAAAATCGCGCATCTCTATCTCTTTCTCTTCTGATTCTTTATCTGATCAGCCCCTTCAACTTCGTCTCTTTCTCATGCCAAAGCCTTTGCCTCCCTCGCATGAACTGGAGCGCTCTGTCACTCGCTCTGGCCTTTCGTTCAATGATTCTTCTAGATTGGTTAGTCGGCGGTCACTCTAGGGCCGGCTATGTATGAACACGTGCCTGATGCCCTTGTACACTCGATGAGTTTCGACACCCCAATGGTGAGTCTGTTGTCGGAGCTCGACTGTGCTGCTCCAGTTTCCCATAACCACCCTTTGTCCGGTGAGCATTCTCTGTCGCCCCTATTGGCATCTGTTGGTAAGAATTCTTGGTCCCAGTCTAATATGGTTTTGTGCGATGACATTAACAGTGGTGGTGATGTTACTGACCTATGCGAGTCTGATAAAGGGGTTGTGGCCATTGCTTGCCAAGGGAAAGTATTGCATGATACCGTGCAGATTAAATCTGGGTCCAAATGCACTGACTGTGAAAAATCTCATGTATGCACTCAACGTGCTTGTGGAAATGTTGACACAGAAACCGTCCATGTCTGTTCTCCAGTTAGTCTTCTGTTGCCTGCATTTAATTCTGCCGTTCCTGTTGTTCCTTCTCCATCCATGGCTGCCTCTTCGTGGTCATCATTGTTCACCATAAGGCCGAATAATGCGGCTGTGCATTCTCTTAGTTCTTTTGACAATGCTGAAATTGATGGAGTTTTGATTCCTCCGTCGGAAGTGATTGAGGCAGGTGTTGAATATTGGAAAGATTTTTTGGTAGACTTTTTCCTTGACTCCAATCCATCCTACCATCTTTTTAAGGCTAGATGCAACCAGGTATGGAAGCCTAGAGGGGGCTTGAGTGTTCATTATGATAATGGAATGTTCTATTTTAAATTCACGCGCAATGAATAAAGACAGCGAAAATTAGAAGCCGACTCAATTCTCATAGAAGGGAAACCTTTCATTATCACATCTTGGAGTCCGTCAATGGATAGGGCACGTTCCCAAGTTTTATCTATTTCAGTTTGGGTTCATTTTTCTCACATTCCCTCTGTCCGCCAACCTCTCATTGGGATTGATTGACTTGCATGCCTTGTTGGTAAGATGATATGTTATGGTGCAAAAAACAATAGCCAGAAATAAATTAGTTTATGCCAAAGCACTGATCGAAATAACCCCTGCCAAGCCTCCACCTTCGGTGCTTAAAGTCAGCATTGATGTAGACCATTTTGCTGAGGTCAAGGTACAATACAGTTGGAAACCAGATATATGTACGGTCTGCCAGTCCTTTGGGCATCTTTCGCAGACGTGTTTTGGCTCGGCCTCTGCTAGAATTTTGCCTCTATCTGATTGGGTACCTTTGCCTCGTCCACCTATCAGGAGGTGGATCCCGAAGGTTGCTCCGCCTCCTTTCGTTCCTCCTCTTGTGGCTATTACAGCTGTATCTCTTACTCTTGTTGCTCCAGACATAGCTTCTGTCATTATGTCTCCTTCTGTTGACGCTCCTTTTGTCGATTCAGCTGCTGTGAATCCTGATGTTGACACTACTTTTATTGTTGATACCTCTAGTGGAGACCGGCCTGTCGTTGCCTCTCCTATTCTACTTGATACCGTTATTTGAAATTCTGAGGAGCGTGCTTAGATACATGTCCCTTCTAAGATGCCTTGCTCCCCAATTACTAACACTTACTAGGCTTTTATTAGTGATATTGAGGGTAAGAGTCGTAGCCTTTTGTATCATATCGAAGATGAGGGCCTTGCTCTTACTAGGACTGGTGAGACTAGTGAGGAAAATAAAAGTAAGTTCTATAACGTTACTTGGGATAGGAAATTCATTTACTCCCCTGCTTCAGATGGTTATGATCCAGCTCTCGCTATTTTTTTCTCTGGGTTTGTTCATGTTATTGGAGCGACATCCGATGATTGTTCTGACTGCTCCTCTTCGGAGGGCGAGCAGTCTAGGTGTTTAGTAGTTTAGGCTCTTTTTCCTAGCTTCTATTCTTTATTTTTCCTTTGTTGTTGAGCTCCTCCCAATTAGCTGTTCTATGCATGTGTAGAACACATGTTTACTCATTATATATACTAGTATAAAATGCACATACGTGCATCTTATAGTTGGAGGTATTTAATTTTTATTTAATAAAAAAATTAGTGGACGGATATGTGCTGTAAGTGTAAAACCGTTGTTAATCACATCATTTTTATTTCAAGCAATTTTGTTGATGTCCTTGGTGGAAAATTGATAGAAAAATTTCATTGATGGGTGGTTGGTTGATGGGTGATGGTGGAGGTTGCAACCGACTGTGAGATTCCTTTAATGGATGGGGTATTTTTGAAATTCTAAAAAGACAACATGGAAATCATATTCATTAAATTCTCTTTGTTAATAGTGGGGATAATCTAATCATGTGCATATCTTTCTTTTGCTTAATTTATACAACTATAATGTTATATATTTTTGTGTTATTTTATTTTTATTTATTGGCTTGTATGCACGTGCTTACATATTAAATATCCTCCAAAATATTTGAATACCCAAACCATGATAGTACCCAGTGTGTGCATGTGCTCGCATGCGTGTGTCCAAATTTTTTGTTTATAGTTAAAATTGTATTGACAATCAACATTGGGAAGTTTTGATTATAAGTGTGGAGACAATTGTATGTATTTATACATAGATAATGATGCTCTAAACATTTATTCAAAACTTCTATTGATGGGTTTTAAGTGTTGTCTTGACATTTGCATGTGTATTTATCTATATATAGATAGTGATGCACTGATCATTTGCTCAAAACTTTTATTGACGATATCTAAGCAAAATTTTGGAATTTTATTTCACAGCATCTTGTACAATAATTCTTTTCTAGAACCATCCCAAAAGAGATTTGTGAATTGAAAAAGCTTGAGGTACTGGATTTTGGTTATAATGTTTCAACGGCCCATTTCCCTTAGAAATTAGCAATAATTTGGCCCTAGAGATTATGTGAGTAGGAATCACTATGTAATTTGAAGTGTACCTTATAACAATTTTGACGTGACATTATATTTCTGTGTATTAAGAAGTAATCCTCAAATGGGGAAAATACAGACTAACGAAGCATAACCATCCTCCGGTCAGATTGATATTTGAAGATAAAGCTAATGATATTGCCTATTCTCTTAGTGAAACACGATCATTTTAGATGAACCGATCAGACAGAAATAACTTTACTTTAAGAATTTTGGAAAAATTTAAGTAATTTTCATGAAAACTATTTGTTTTAATAAGTCCCGCATCGTCCAAATTATGTCAGTTGTTAGCGTATATAACCTAAAAAATAAGGACTCAAGTTGTCTTCTCAAGAACATCCAATATAATTTAAATTAGAAATGCAGATTAAGAAATGGCTGAAGCACTATTGAATTCTGTCGCTATTAGTAGCAGAGACCATTTTGCAGCTTCTTCATATCGCAATCTTTCTTACATTCATTCACAAGCAGTAGCCAAGATCGAATATAAAATTAACATTTGTCCTATGCTATAACAACTTATGTTACAATAACTAAAGAAAATTATGCTTATCATAATTATCCAATCGCAAATTGAGTTGTCCATCCTTCTAAAATGATTTGTAGAGGATACAATGCAAAATTTGTTAGTACTAACTCAACCTTCATTTATTATAGCTCGCTTAGGTTTGCGCATGCTAATACTTGGTGCACGCTCATGTTGGTACACGTCATTGAGCTGTTTCATACAACCAAATATCTTAACAGTATCACCATTTGTCACTGAGACACGGTGCATAGTTTTCTATTCATGTGCAGGGTGTTTTTGAAAATTCAAAAAGACATGCTTGAATTCTATTCAAGGAATTCTCATTATTAGTAGTAGAGATAGTGGTACAGCCTACTATAAAGCCTGCTAGCTTTGCTAAAAAATGAAAATTTTCATAAAATGGTTTTAAAAAAGTAATATGTTCGAAAAAAATTATAGGGCGTATCTATCTCGCTAGTTTCTTTGTAAAGAAGAAGTGTAAATATAAATCTCTAGCATACGTAAATTTGTTAAGATCTAAAAACTTCAATGAAGGAAATTTTGTAGAAAGTTATTTCTTTTTGAAAGAACAATAGAGCAATATATCTCATGAATTTTTCTATGCAATGAAATTTTTTAAGTTATAAAGTTAATTTTTTTTTTAAGGATGGTTAATTGGGAGTGGTACAAGTTTGGAATATGGTGAATAATACAATCAAAAAGATTTAAAATCGTAAAACTAAGCTGTAGGTAGACATTATGGTGGTTCAATTGAGAAGACAGTAAATTAAGTGAAAACAATTGGAATTGGTGCAGTTTTGGTAGAGGAGTTGAATAGAAGAAACCTTATGAATTTGTTAATAATGAAAGTTAGTTATGAAATATAAATAGAAACGTTATTTAATTTATTGTAATTAGGTTGTGATTTGACATAATTGGAATGAAAATGTATAACAATATAGGTCTCTATGAATCAACCAAGTTAGAAATAAAAATGTTTTGTTTGAAATAACAAGGAATGTAAATGTAAAGAAAGAAATGTACAAAA
This sequence comes from Allium cepa, assembly GCA_030765085.1. Classification (NCBI taxonomy): domain Eukaryota; kingdom Viridiplantae; phylum Streptophyta; class Magnoliopsida; order Asparagales; family Amaryllidaceae; genus Allium; species Allium cepa. Next base: position 556,952,604 of record CM060941.1, on the reverse strand, counting down.
TATGAAAAATCTTGTATTTTGTACCGTCTATTTCAATAAAGAAATGAAGTATAATTCCTTGTTATTTCAAACAAAACATGAATCCTCTTTTAAGCGATTCATAGAGAATTTTAACGTTAAAAATTCCTCTTGACGGGGGAGAGTAGTTCTAATGCATTAAAGTTGTAGGATTCTTGTGTATAATACAAAGAAAAGTGTAGTAATTAGAATTTTGTAGGATATCATGAAAAGAAGTTTTGTTAAGTAATTAAATTTGTAGCAACATAGGAAATTAAATGCATAATAAAGGAAAAATAGACATTTTCCATTGTTGTGCATATTTTTTGCAAATATCTTTTAAAAGTCCCCCTAATATGGTATTGAAGACTCCACTAAAGATTGAAAGTGGAGATGGGAGGAATAATAGAGTAAGAGTTGTTCTTATCTACCTTAGTTTTGCCGTATAAAAATGTATAAAAGACGTTGTGGGAAAAACTACAAAGCGCATTTTTAGAAAAGAATGGTTTGGTGTCGAATAAGTTTTTGATGGAAAAATTTAATAAGTAGTTTGATTAAAAATCTCAATTTTTAAGAAGTAAAGGTTAAAAAGATTTCTATGAAAAGAAAAGGTTAATTTGAAAAAATAAGAAACTTTTAGTTAAGTTTTGTTAACATTCTCTTTTACGTTTAATGAATGAGTTAAATTTAAAAGATTGTAAATTAATGTTTTAAATGGTTGAAACACCAAGTATTTCTGAATCTGAAAAAAGAAGGGGTTTCTAAATTGTCCTATTTAAAGACAAAGGTTTTGGGATTGAGTGTTTAATTTTTTTTTTTGAAGTTTTTAATTTTATAAAAAAAAACTGTAAAGACCAAACTAAGATGTTAAGTATGGAGTAGATTGGAATTAGTGCTTAGGAAAGACGATGCAAATAATAAGGCTATAAAGAGGATAGTAATGATTACTCATAGAAAAGTAATAAGGAACCCCATAGAGCATAAAGGATAATGGTAAGAACCTTGAAATACTTTGTTCGACATAAATGCAAGATTTGAGAATACCTTCCAGAAATTTGGATTAAAAGAAGATGATAGCAAAGGATTATGAGGTGACAAACACTCATGGTGGATGTTGGTAGCCTCGAGTTTGGGGAGCAAGAAAGGAATTGAAAAGTTATTTCCAAAAGCCTGGTTGCTATTAAGATATGAAGATTGTAGAAGGGTGAACTGTTAGGAAGGTCAATTTTAAGCTGAAGTGGTAGTAGTTAGTAGAGTTGTGTTTCCTTCAAGTATGTTTTCTATTTATGGGTTGTAAGCATTAGTTGTTGTTATAAACTGCGTACGTTTATGGAAACATTCCTTTTTATATGTTTTCTATGTTGAGCGCTATGATTTGAGAGAACAATAAAAATAAGGAAATTTCAGGAAGTCATTTAACTAATGCGAGGATAGAGAAAATAATTGAAACTAGAAGTTATGTAAAAAATTAAGAAAATTTATCTAACTAACTACTAAATAAAAGCAAATCGAAAGTGTAGGTTTTGAAAAGAAAAGGAATTTTTTGAAAAGTAAATTTCAATAGAGGGAGGACAGGGGTATGCTAAGGCAAGCCATGGGTCAATGTTCTTGTTTCTCGAAGATGGAAATTTACAATTTGACTTGGTTTCTAGTTGCCATTGTAAATAAAAGAAAAGTTCTTGAAATAAAACTTAAAATTTACCTTGTAAGAGAAGTCCACTATAGGCATTAGATTGTTGACTAGACCCGATTTCTTGAGATGTGGTAAATTTTTATTTTGAAACACCTATATATATGTATACTTATGAAAAATAAAATGTTTTTGCAAGATTTTTATGAATATTTTAGAAAGTAAAACAAAAATATTTTTGAATTAAAAATAAATTTTCAAATATTGAAAATGCCACATACTTGATGTCGAGGAATAGTTATTAAGTTGGTTAGTATGGATTATACTGTACGGTACTAGTGACAGTAAAATAGAATACGGTTAGAAACAAGGAAGAGAGCTGTTATAGTTAAGGAATCACTTTCTCATATCTTGTTAGTAACAAAAAGATGATTTTTGAAAATAACAATGTTTTTGAACTTTAAAATAAAAAAAATTAACTTATGCAAACCGTACTTGGAAAACTTGATAAAGGAATGTGGGACAAAAGAGAAGATTCCAAGATATTGGGGAAAGGGGTACATACGAGAAGGATGGAAATATGGAATTTTCCATCAAGACCCTTTCCTAGCATAAGAAAATAGGTTTGGAAAACTGGCGTTTTCTAAATTTGAATGTTAGTAAGGTGTGCTAAGATTTTGGATCGTAGGGATTAGATGCAAAATTGGTTGAAATAAACTTCTATTTATAGAAGTTTGGAAAAACTTGGATGAAAAAGCAAGTATTTTGTTTTCAAAAAGTTGTGTTCATGTAGAACTGCCAGTATATATAGGATGTTAGCATCATATTTTTGAAATTGATTTAAAAGAAATCATTCATATAGGTGGCGCCAATTAGAAATTATTATTCATGCATATTATATTTATTGTGATACATTGTGCACATGTATACAGATTGTTGCAAAATTGGTTACACATTAGTTGATTGTTATTATAGTTCGTATGTGTGATGGTTTACATGATCAAACCCTTGCAAAATTTCGAGGATGAAATTTCTATTAAGGATGGAAGAATGTAACACCCCACGTTGTATGTTAATTAAATAAAATAGATATTAATTAATAAATAAAAAACCGTGAAAAATGAATTTTTTACAAACGTTAGAATTTTGCCACGAAACATATACATTGAATTCATGGCTATTTTCTAATCAATTTTCATATATAAACTTTTCCAATCGAAGTTCAAATGAAAAGGTTATTAACGTTTGACTTTTTTTGTTGGAAATAATTATGTATGTAATTAAGGAAATAATTTGAAATTAAATTAATGATTGATTAACACCGTTAAAGTTAGCTTAACGTTTAAGAACAATAAATAAGGAATAAGATAACATTGAATAAGGTTAATTGGATATTAAAGGTAACAAATCAACAAAACAAGAGAATGCACACAAATACACTGGTTTGGCTTGATCGGGTCCACCATGACCCATGCATGGTCGACCATGAGCGGTCGACCTGGGTCATGGAGTGATCGACCCGCCTAATGTGAAAGGCAACAGTAAATTAAGGGCTTGTGGCCTAGATCTATTTTATTTTCATCCGACGGTTAGAGCTGATTTGAACCTCTATAAATTAGGACATAGGGCTTCACTTCCAACTCGTTATTTTTCTAATGAGCGCAGAATCTCTACCATTTTCCTTTCTGCTCCAAAACACACAGAAATAGATCTAGATTGCACGGATGCACTTTGGAGAAGAATAGAGAAGAACAGAGGAAAGGAAATAGGTTCAAATCAAATTGCTACATCGAAGGTAAACTTTAGATCCAGTCTTAATTAGTAAATCTGAATCTAAATTTCTTTTCTCTAATCCATTTTTTAGTAGATCTGTAAAAATGTTATTTGTGAATCCGAATAGGCAGCCAAAAATGGAAAATAAAGTTAACATGTTTAGATCTGGATTAGATCTAGAGATTTAGGAACGCTAAAGCAAGATGAGTGGGAATATTATATGATTTCATATAATATTAGATTATATCATTGTAGATCTATTCCTATATGCTTAAGAATTAAAATATAGTTGCAAGAGCGTATAGAATTATAATTGCAAGTGCGTAATGATTAGATCATTTCTATAATTACGTAATGATTAGATTTAATTCTGTGGTTGTGTAATGATTAGATTTAATTCTGAGGTTGTGTAATGATTAGATTTAATTAGTATTTTAACAACAATTGAAATGAATAAAATCATGATGAATGTGTAATGATTAGGAACTTGTTTTTATTTGACGGACATAAATTAAGTCGAAGTAAAATTCATTTTGTTATTTGGGGTTTTTGTGATATTTTAATGTATTAAAACTTGAAATGTTGCAAGTAGATCTCTGCATAAGTTTAAAATAAAGAAAATGCGATGTTTGGAATAATAAGGAATGCACATATGAAATAAAAAGGAAGAGAGGTACAAAATAAGAAAAATTTCTGTGTTTTGTACTGTCTATTTCCAGAAAAATTAAAAGGAAATCCCTTGTAATTACCAACTTCGCACAAACATCTCCTATTTTAATAAGATATAGAAAATTATTGCGTTAACATATATTAAATAGAAATTTTGTTCCAATATATTAAAATGTTGTAGATCCTAAAAGTTAAACAGTAAGTCAAGAATAAAGTATGAATACGAATTAAAATGAAAGAAAGATACTTTGAGGAATAGGCAGGAAAATGAACAGAAAATTAAATAGGAATAGAAATGTTAGTTGGAACCAATAAGCAAAAAGACAAGGATATTAAGAAATTGAAAAAGAAGCGGTAAAAGAATTTGAAGAAGGAAAAGATGAACGCATAATTAAATGAAGACCTAAGGTCAAACATAAAAGACGCTCGTGTCAGCATAATAAATATACATGAATGTTAAATATATATATAGTCTCAGATATGCATTTATGATGGGTGTAGATTGTTATAATTTAATAGAGATAAATTATAAATAGTAAATGACATAAGATCGTTAGAATTGGTTGGAATATGAAAACATATCCAACCATAGGACTCATGAAGAGTATATGCTTGCGTATAGAGAAGGAATACCCTCAGTTAGCACTGTGCTTGAAACAGAAGCTCCGTAAATGTAGGCAATTGGGAAGACTATTAGGCGAATGTCGAGGTTGGACTTGTACGATCAAAGTAGGTCTGCTTTAAATTTGTTAGAGGGGGGTATTTCCTTGATTGCATTAGGCAATCTAAACGAGCGGTGGTGAGAATCGGACACTATGCAACATCGTGTGGTACCAATTTAAAAAGCAAAGGGTAGGGGTTGCATAGGTCCCGAGTTTGTCATCAGCCCCTTGCGATCAATGGGAAGGACATGGTTACACATAATTGGTCATTGCCGCCTACTAGGGTTGATTCAATTGGGTAATGCAAAAGCACAGTTGTTTGTTGTTTTGGTTGATAGGGCATGGCTAGTTAACCCATAAGATATTCCTTCGAAACATGGATGGGGTGGTTTATGGAGCCGAGTCTATGTAATAGGAAGTAGACAAAGTAGAAAATCCCAAAGAGAACACAACCTAATAAGGGAAAGGTCTTCGATGCACATTATAGGGTTTCCTCAAGATATACGATGGCGAGATCGTGATGTAGTGAGGCGACGGATCATAATAAGGTGTTGAACGAGAGAAACTAGCTATCTAGGTACATTAGTGGACTATGGGATACACACACACATACACTCGCACATACACAAAATCTACGGGATGTAGATGGGAACAGTTCGTATGAAAAGATAGAGTCAAAATGACTAATAATATAATCAAACATAATATGATATAGAGAACAATCAGCATAAGCTAGTGTTATGTATAATATGTATGATTTTCTAGTCAGCAGAACATTGTTCTGACCCCTTCCTCATTATAACCCATAGGATAGATTGAAGGATATGTACCGGTGACTGGATATGTTCGGTGTAGACAGGGAAACTTGATTTTGGAAGTTTCAAACTTTGGTCAGTACTTATGTGATCTATTATATTTTAAATTATTCCGCTGCAAGTTATTTCGTTAGAACTTTGATATGCATTCTTTTATTTGATTTGCAGGACAACAAACCAACAACCCATACTTTAGTGGACTTGGGAATTCAGGTCCTACCGGTGTGCGAGTTGTCACATCCCTCGTATTCATTTTTCAAAGTTCTAGAGTCATACAATTTCATATGATTTAATAATAATATTTTATGATCCTCCAACATATAAAAGACGAACCGTTACACTCTCCCTCTTTAGGAATTTTGCCCTTGAGATCACCAACAAATCAAAGAATAGTCAACCATAGTTACTTCGCATGCCTAACAATCATATGCAACAATCAAACATATCAAACAGGCAACGAAGCAATCAATAGTATAGATAAACCTAACCTAGCATGTGAGATACTAAACTATTCCATATGATATCAAAAGTGAAAGTAAATACGATAAATAGTAGGCCTTAGCATGCATAGAGCTCTCTAGATATGCAGCCCTCATGCTCTCTTTGGTTTTCCACGTGTATTCGCCTTCATTTTCGCCCCACTGAACCTTTACCAACTCCATTGTCTACCTCCTAAGATATTTCAGATCATGTCCGACAATACAAATCGGCTTATGAGGTTTTGAAACTTTGGTTCAATCTCGATATTATAAAGTTGATCAGGTGCAATCGTTGCGCTTGATTTGGGCACAAACTTCAGCAAGTGAAAGATGTGGAATACTTTATGCATGCCCTCCATCTTCTGAGGTAAGTCAACCCTATATGCGAGGTTCCCAATCCTCTCTAGTATCAAAAGAGGACCTACGAATTCTCTAACTACCAAATTAAATAACATTCTTTAATGGAAAAATCTTCACAAATAGCATATAACAAACAGAGAATTCTAAATCTCAATGTCACTTATCAGCATAGCTTTTCTACTTGTCTTGACTAGCTTTCGTTCATTGTCGAATGATCACAACCTTCTCCGAGGTCTCTCTAATCATATCTGAGTATCAATTTTTCGCCTGCATCCCATCAGCATGAAGAAGCGTTAATGGTCGATCATACAATGTTTCGTACGGTGCCATACCGATACTAGACTGGTAGCTATTGTTATATGAAAATTCCATCAAATGCAGACGATCTTTCCATTTGCTTCGAAATTGAAAATGCGAGCTCGCAAGAGATCCTGTAATACACAATTGCCTCTCTTGGTCTGCAATTGGTTTGCGAGCGATAAGATATACTAGGATGCAACTCCGTCTCCAACGCCTCTTGTAAGCTCTTCCATAATACGACACTAATTAAATGGTATTGATTACTCACAATGCTCTTCGGCACTCCATGGAATCATGCTATCCATTTCACACACAAATCGGCTAATTTGGATGTCACTCTACTCGACTTGATGCATATGTATCGGGAACTCTTCGTTAATCTATTGAGTATAACCCAAATGATATCATACACTCCTCTGGTCTTCGGTAATCAATTGATAAAATCCATCACTACTTATTCCCACTTATACTTGGGAACTTTCAGTTATTGCATCAACCCATTCAGTTTCTTCTGCTCTGCCTTCACCAATTGGTAGTTCATACACTTCGAGATGAATGTCTTAACATCCTTCTTCACCCCTCCCAATAATACATCTATTTCATATCATGGTACATTTTATTACCATCATGATGTACAATCAATCTATAATGATGGCACTCTTGTAGCTCCTTATCTTCTAACCCATCAACATCATGAACAAATAATCCCCCATCCTTATAGAGGCGACCATCTCGATTAAGTCAGTACTACTTCATCTTCTTAGACTTTGCTCCTTCCTTTATCTTCACTATGATCTCCATTAGTCTAGCATCTCACCTCTGACTAGTACCGATCCGCTCAATCAAAGTAGGTCTGATGGTCAAAGTCGATAACATCTCTGGCTTTAACTCACAACGAGATCTGAAGCCATAGTCACCAGCATACTATAACTATTTCCACTGTAGGAACATCGCTCCTCAACTGGCATTGTTAACTGACTTTTTCACTAAGTGGATTTTCAATCGGAATTGGAAAGTCAAGATGAAGCTGAAATGATTGACAGACTTAGGAACATGTTTGGAAAAGCAAGAAGATCATACTCAACAAGTTTCAAAGGAAAAAGAGCAAAGCGGACCACTTAGTACTGAGTGGGACCACTTGACCCCGAGTGGAGCCACTCGGTACCTAGAGGTTTTTGCTCCACTTTGGGCTTCCTAAACCACTTGTACTTGAAGCACTACCTCAAGGCTATGGAGTGCTTTTCTCTGAGAATAGATGAGCAATTCTAATGATTCTAAGGAAAAAAAGAAAGCAGGAAAGGAAAGAAATATAAAAGAAGTTATCAAATACAACTCAATCTTCAACGAATTTTTTTGAAACATAGTGGATCAGAGATAGAAAGTAGAATGGAAGAAGATGGAAACTTCCACCAAAACTTACCTCTCGATACTGAGAGGAACCTCTCAGTACCAAGTGGTTTCAATTGATAAGTGAGCAGGCTATTACTCTCCTACACCTTTGGGATTGGATTTGGAACTCACACTTCAAAGGCCTTCGATTTCTACTAGTGAATTCCTTTATAAATACAGACCCTATGGAAACTAAGAAAGGACTTTTGGCTCTTCTTCATCTTCTATTTCTCCTCCATTAAAGTCACTAGGGAAGCAACTATTTGCTATTCTAGGATTTAGATCAATAATCTTGTACTACTGGCTTTCAAATTCATAACAATAACATATATTAGATTATTTTTGGGTTTTGTGCCATCTTTGGAGTCAATATTTTGATCTTTTCATTGAGATAGAGCTAGATTTTGCAACCTTTATCTTGGAACTGAAGTTTAAAGAATATGAAGAGGCCTAACACCAGGTCTATGATAGGAGGCAGTTGATCAGAGCATGGGGTAGCCAGGAGGTATACTCTAATTCTAATCAATCCACCAATATGACCAAAGAGGAGATGAAGAGAATGATAAAGGAGATGCATGATGGAATAATGGCTCGACAACAGGAAATGTTGGAGGGATTTTTCCAAATGATGGGATGTAACAACCCGATATTTTCAACCTTTCGCATCCACACATATCGGACTTGAATTGCTCAAAATACCGCATTGTAAATAAAATTTGGCAAATCTCAGAACATACAGTAAATAATAATCACAGAACATAGACACAGAGTAAGAAATGCAGCGGAAGTAAAAGAGATAGTAGTTCATGAAGCTACTATGTAAATATATCATAGTTAAATAAAATACAACAAAATAAATAAAGTACAACAGAAGTCTCAAGATGATAACCAAGTACAAGCTGAATAGAACAACAGATCTGGAATAGATAAAACTAGATAAGCAGATAATCTCCAGCGATTCCAATCTCCAGAAAGTGGAATCCAAATATGTGAATAACTCAGGCTGACCCAAGCGTAAATAAAAATACAAACACTCGAGTCAGGACAATATATCTTATATAATGTAAATCAACTCAAATGAGCTGTAATAAGGTACAAGTAACTTAAAGGATGCCTGGGACCGTCCATCCTCTAAGGATCCGTTAAACTATTTACTATATAGTAATATTGCGCTATTATAATAACGTCTACAGTAAAATAAACTTACTTTAGAATAGCGTTCCGGGCTTACTCATATCATCCTTCACACATAATAGTCCCAGTAGCCTATCCAATATCATGATATCTCCAGATCGGGAAACTATCAGAGGATACCACATAGGCTACGGGAGAAAAACAAACTCGTAGTAAACGCTCGGTATGGTAGGTGACACGACACACAAGGTAATGCCAGGGTAGATATACCAAATACGCACACGGGCATGTGGTAACGCAGCAGGCACATACGCCCACCTCGGAACACACTCCCATATAAAAATCGAAGGATGTCCATCTAATCAATCACAAGTAAGAGTATACTATCGAAGGAATGTGTCCGACCAGAGGAGCTACCCCTTTTGGCCCGAGATCGCTCCTATTTTAGCCACCTTATGCCAACTCACGGGAGTTGGGTCCACGTAATATACCTCAAGAACGATGCCACCATCCTACTTCATTCTGGAATATCCACCGCGTACACGGTTGTCAAAGTGGTTTTCGGTATCGACAGAGAGTATGCCAGATATCCGATCCCGGTCTCTTTGCCAACCAATCGTTATTATAACCCGCGGTTATAACTTTTAAAGTAATATTTATACTTCAAAATAGAATATCATTTCAAATCCAAATCTTTATCAAAATAAAGATTAAATTAATTCCAAACCATTTCAAAAACATCATATCTTTCCAAAACTTCCTGTCAAATCATTTCAATATAACAAAATATCATATCTTTACAAAACTTCATTTCCAATCATTTTTAATATATCAAAATATCATATCTTTACAAAACGTCCTTTTAAATCATTTCAATATATCAAAATATCATATCTTTTCAAAACTTCATTTCAAATCATTTCAACGTATCAAAATATCATATCTTTTCAAAACTTCATTTCAAATCATTTCAACGTATCCAAATATCATATCTTTTCAAAACCACATTTCAAATCATTTTAATATATCAAAATATCGTATCTTTTCAAAACTTCATTTCTAATCATTTTAATATATCAAAATATCATATCTTTAGAAAACTTCCTTTCAAATCATTTCAATATATCAAAATATCATATCTTTTCAAAACTTCATTTCAAATCATTTCAATATATCAAAATATCATATCTTTTCAAAACCACATTTCAAATCATTTTAATATATCAAAATATCATATCTTTCCAAAACTTCATTTCCAATCATTTTAATGTATCAAAATATCATATCTTTCCAAAACTTCATTTCAAATCATTATTCATTTCATTCAATTTAAAATATCATTTCAATTCACATTTCAAAACAGTTTACATTTCAAAAATAATTTAAATCATTAAAAATGAAGTTATTATATTTAATAATTAAATTATTAAATTTCCAAAATTTTAAACTTTCAAAGTTCATTTATTCACTTAAGTTTATCAAAACAGTGAAAATTCACTTTTTGCAGCATTTAGAAAACGCTGCGGAAAGTTACATTCAAAACAGTTCAATTTAACAAAAGACGGCACTTTAAAAATGCTGTAATAGGGTTTACTTAAATTTCAAATAAACTTAGTTAAATTCAACAGTTATAGCACTTACATAAATTGCTATAATAGCCTTTAACTCAATTTAGCTTTTTAGTTCATTATCATCAACTACAACATTTACAAATGCTGTAATATCATTTATATTGCAATTAATAGCATTTCAAAAATGCAGTTAATTAACTTCAAATATTCAATAAAATTTCACAACCAATTATATTTTTATTTAAAACATTTTTAACTTATAAAATCATGAATTTTCACATTTATAAACATCATTTAATTTTTCTTAAGTTCATGATTTTATAAAGTTAAATTTCCATTCAAAAATCAAGATTTAATAATAATTCACTTATTAAATTTCAACATTCAATTTTAAATTCATTGAATTAAATTTCATCTTAACACTTAAGTTTAAAATTTCAAAATATAACTTAATGTCAATTTTATATATTTAACTTAAAATTTACTTTTAAGCCAAATTCACAAATTCCCATTTTGTTTATATTTCAAAATTTCAACTTAATAATCATTCATTCCACATTTTAACTTTATTCAAAAATCATTAATATATTATAAAATCACTTTAAATTCATTTTTAAATTCAAATTATCATAAATTTATCATAATTTCATATTTAATTTAATTTCCAGTTATAATTAAATCAAAATTTCCAAAATAACTTACATTCAAATTTTCTAACTTTTTCATAATTTATTTAACTTATAAATTTCCAGAAAATTAATAATACTTTACAAAAATTATTTTTAATTAAGTTTAAATCAAAATATAGTAATATTTACATTCCTAAAATATTTTTAAAATTTTTAGAAAACATATTTTAACTACGGGTCTGTATATTGTACATCATATAATCATAACATATTTTTAGAAAGCATGGGTGAACATCATATAATCATAACATAGCAGATGTGATATGGTTATGCATTTTTACAGATTCAAAAGGGGTCAATTTACTAATTATATATGTACATATTGTCAGGTGAGAATAACTCACTTCTTTAAGCTGGAGACGACAACCAAAACACACAACACAGAATCTTAGAAGACACGACAACACGAATATGATTTGAGTGGGAGAGCCAAAGATAAATCTCCGTGGATACATGAGACAAACAAATATATAAAACATAAGTTTCAAAACAAGATATACTTAAACAATGTTAGAAATGGATTGAATAAAACAAAACCAAGACTATTGCACTTGCTTTCTACCACCTATGCTTCAGCTCCAGATCTGAAATGGCACGGCTAAAGGCATGGTTTGGATCTAGTTTGGGTTCCTAAAGGTCGGCCTAGCATGGGAAAATGATGGAGCAAAGTATGGTAGAGAGATATGAGCATGAACACAACAACTATAAGGCAACACACAATGTCTTCATGGCACTAAAGGTCACGGCCAAGGCACTCCAAGTCAAGGCCAGTCTTCAGGTGGTCAACTACAGGTGTGGCAGAGGTGTATGGGTCAGGAAAAGGCTGGTGGTGGAATAGGTGGCAGCCAAGGGGCGGGAGATGATGGTGGAAGCAATAGGTGTTAGGCTATGGTGCATATAAGTGAAGTTTGTGTAGATTTAAGTGGAGTTTGATCAACTATTGGGCACGACCAGTGGCTTGGGGCTGGAGAGAAGGTGATGGGAGGTTTAGGTGGTGGAGGAGGCAGCCATGGTGGCTGGAGTGGTGGGCCGAACCTGAAGTAGAAGAGAAGGCAAGTACAAATCAACAAAAACAAGTAGAAAAACAAGAAGAAAAACAATGGAAAAAGATTTTTTTTTTACCAAACCCTTGGAGATGATAGAGGCCGAATTTTTTTTCAGATGGGAAGAAAAATGTTTTATTTGAATGAGAAAAAAAAGGTGGCTGAAGAAATGAGGAGATGTGGCCAATTGAATGAAAAGCAAGGTTGAAATGTGAAAGGGTGGGAGATAAAGAGCCATTGGAAACCAAAAATCAAAATATTTTCACATTACCTTTAATTTATTTGTATAAGTTTAAATTACTGAGAATAATAATAATAATTTCAGTAAAAATTTCAAAAATGCAGCAAAATATAAAATATAAATAAATAATTATTAATTATATAAGGTAAAAATAAGAAAATAGCTCAGAAAATGCAAACTAGTCAAGCAAATTTGAAAATAAACAGAATAAATTTTGAAAAAATTATATGGACTTAGAAAATATTAAAAAAAAAGATAAGAACACAAAATAAACATGCCTTCACAAAAATAAATAAATAAATTTTAATTAAATATAATTTAAATGAAGAAAATAGCAAAGAAAATAGAAACTAGGCTTTAAAAATAGAAAATAAATAGAATAAGCTTTGAAAAAATTCAAACATCACTTTAAAATATTTAAAAGTCAAAATATACATAATATAACATAAATATACAAATTAGAATAAGATATATCAAGTAAAAATATCATTTATATAAATTAAAACAAAGAATATTGTTAAATAACCCTATATACACACACGATACTGTAAATGGTATAACTTCCACAATTTAAATCCAATTTCAACGAAACGAAAAGCAGTATTCATGATATTAAATCTATTTTCACTATAAAAGATAGAATTCAAGAATTCTAATATTTAAATTTAAAATTTAAAAGTCAAAGTTTGACCAGTTTTGACCGCAAATCCATTTTTCAGGAAAATATTCAATTTATACCAGTTTGAAATTATAATTCATATAATAATAGAAATTTAAATTTTAAAATGAAATGTTTGAAATAAAACAAGTTTAAAATAATTTCAAAATAAAATAAAGTGAAATTAAATTATATGCAAAAAAATCTAGAGTTGTTACACTCTCCCCCACTCAAAACTTTTCGTCCCCGAAAAGGATTGAGGTACGGGAAGGCATAGAAAAAGATAAAGTGAAATAAGATTAAGACAAGATGACCAGGAGATTGAAATTATACCTGATAACTATTGTTATAGGTAAGTTTAACAAGGTGGAGATTATCAAAGATTATAGAAAGATTTCTAAACAGAAAAATTATAGAAAAATGCCTGCACCAGCCTGAAGCAAGATAAGGAAAATATGGACAACCAAAAGATAGTTTGAAAAACAAAATAAGGTAATAAGTTAGAAACCATGGAAATTTCAACTTAAATAAATAATTAATTTTTACACAAGTTATATAAATCTTAACTATCACAAATTTTACTATCTTATCTTCTAATCATCTTAAATTAACAATTTCTAAGATCATGGATTTGAAAAAAATAATTCATTCATTATACTCATAATGTACTTAACAAATTTAATTCTTCTTTATTCCTACTTAATGTTAAATTTATTCCTCTCTATATATTTTATCATCTATGCCCATTATACTTACTCTTATTATAACTGCTTTAATTTATTGTTAGTTCCATTAATCACCATTTTATATCGTAAATTATTCAATTAACCTTTTATTCTATTTTCTCCTGTTAATAATTTTATAACTAAAATTTAAGTGTATAACATTTATTTTAACCATTCAAATTTTATTTGTAAAATTTTTTATATTGTATATTATCCAATTACATTGTTAACTTCTGTATAATTTGGGTAAGTTATATTTAAATGCAATTGAGTATTATACAAATAAAACTTTCTAGTTCCCTCATCTCAAGTTTGAATCATTTATTTAAAATTTTGATTTTCTTTTTATAATTGAAATGATTCTTTTAAATAAAGTTTAAGAATAAAATTTCCGATTCCTTCTAACCATTTAGAGATAAATAAATATATATACATAACATGTCAAGTCAAATTTAAATCATATATATATATATATATATATATATATATATATATATTATAAATTCAGTCTTATTTTAGAAATTCAAATCAATAAAATTTCCTAAAACAAAGCTGTAGCAAGACTACAAAACAGTCTCTTCACTTTGAAACTCAAAAATGAACGTTGATGATGCCGCTGCCAACACTGAAGCTATTTTCCAGCGACAAAGAGAAGAGCAATAATTTTAAACTTTAAAATTTCTTGGAAACAAATTTATATTAGAAAATATTTTAAATAATATACCCTTTTTAAAACTATAAACACAAGGTTTGAAACCATTGGAAATTAAATTCTCAAATTTCTTGTTTTAGACTCATTTCAGTTCCCAAATGAATTTATAAACAGCTATTTATAACTTCATTTATAGATCAATAAATGATAAATCAAGTATTATCATTTCAAATGATTAATTTAAATCAATTTATTAAGTTCCATAAATTTATTTATATCAAAATTTAATAACCAAATTTTAAAATAATATAGTGTCAGTTTGTTCTATCAAAGTGTTTTAAAAATCCCATCGATAGCGCTGATCAGACGAATCAATCGGAAACCCAAATCAACATCAACAACCCAAACAACATATTATAAAAAAAACCTTAATATTGATTTACAAGTACAATTCAAAATGTTTGGAAGATAGATTGGAAACAAAAGACTAGATGATTGAATAACAAAATAGGGAGGTGGGTAAGCTTAAATAAATCGCAGGCAACCTTAACCGGGTCAACCGTGACTTAAAGAATAAGATCGATGTGGATTTTCTAGGGTAAATCTACATTCGATCTCAATAGATAGAGTTTGGAATAACAAAAGATATTAGCATCTAAACCAAGGATAGATATAAATCTCATGGTGAATCAATGCTAATTGTAAAGGAGTTTTCCCCTTTACAAATGAAATTTTGAGATTGGCGGGACCGCCAATTCACCATAAAGCTCATTAGAAGTGGAGTTATGGGATACTCCAGAATCAAAAGGAGATGAATAGTGATGGACACGAATGAATGTTGGAACCGCGGGGAACGTTCCAAAATTCAAATGAAATTTGGACCAAAGAGGAAGAGATTCAAGTTGGGATGAAAGTGATTCTATAACAAAATTTACCATACATTCTAAGTTTTTCCTCAAAGCCAAAGCTCTGATACCAACTGTAACAACCCGATATTTTTAACCTTTCGCACTCACACATGTCGGACTTGAATTGCTCAAAATACCGCATTGTAAATAAAATTTGGCAAATCTCAGAACATACAGTAAATAATAATCACAGAACATAGACATAGAGTAAGAAATGCAGCGGAAGTAAAAGAGATAGTAGTTCATGAAGCTACTATGTAAATATATCAGAGTTAAATAAAATACAACAAAATAAATAAAGTACAACAGAAGTCTCAAGATGATAACCAAGTACAAGCTGAATAGAACAACAGATCTGTAATAGATAAAACTAGATAAGCAGATAATCTCCAGCGATTCCAATCTCCATAAAGTGGAATCCAAATATGTGAATAACTCAGGCTGACCCGAGCGTAAATAAAAATAAAAACACTCGAGTCAGGACAATATATCTTATATAATGTAAATCAACTCAAGTGAGCTGTAATAAGATACAAGTAACTTAAAGGATGTCTGGGACCGTCCATCCTCTAAGGATCCGTTAAACTATTTACTATATAGTAATATTGCACTATTATAATAACGTCTACAATAAAATAAACTTACTTTAGAATAGCGTTCCGGGCTTACTCATATCATCCTTCACACATAATAGTCCCAGTAGCCCATCCAGTATCATGATATCTCCAGATCGAGAAACTATCAGAGGATACCACATAGGCTACGGGAGAAAAACAAACTCGTAGTAAACGCTCGGTATGGTAGGTGACACGACACACAAGGTAATGCCAGGGTAGATATACCAATTACGCACACGGGCGGGTGGTAACGCAGCAGGCACATACGCCCATCTCGGAACACACTCCCATATAAAAATCGGAGGATGTCCATCTAATCAATCACAAGTAAGAGTATAGTATCGAAGGAATGTGTCCGACTAGAGGAGCTACCCCTTTTGGCCCGAGATCGCTCCTGTTTTAGCCACCTTATGCCAACTCACGGGAGTTGGGTCCACGTAATATACCTCAAGAACGATGCCACCATCCTACTTCATTCTGGAATATCCACCGCGTACACGGTTGTCAAAGTGGTTTTCGGTATCGACAGAGAGTATGCCAGATATCCGATCCCGGTCTCTTTGCCAACCAATCGTTATTATAACCCGCGGTTATAACTTTAAAATAATATTTATACTTCAAAATAGAATATCATTTCAAATCCAAATCTTTATCAAAATAAAGATTAAATTAATTCCAAACTATTTCAAAAACATCATATCTTTTCAAAACTTCCTGTCAAATCATTTCAATATAAAAAAATATCATATCTTTACAAAACTTCATTTCCAATCATTTTTAATATATCAAAATATCATATCTTTACAAAACTTCTTTTTAAATCATTTCAACGTATCAAAATATCATATCTTTTCAAAACTTCATTTCAAATCATTCCAACGTATCAAAATATCATATCTTTTCAAAACTTCATTTCAAATCATTTCAATATATCCAAATATCATATCTTTTCAAAACCACATTTCAAATCATTTCAATATATCAAAATATCAAATCTTTTCAAAACTTCATTTCAAATCATTTTAATATATAAAAATATCATATCTTTCAAAACTTCATTTCAAATCATTTCAATATATCAAAATATCATATCTTTTCAAAACCACGTTTCAAATCATTTAAATATATCAAAATATCATATCTTTCCAAAACTTCATTTCCAATCATTTTAATATATCAAAATATCATATCTTTACAAAATTTCCTTTCAAATCATTTCAATATATCAAAATATCATATCTTTTCAAAACTTCATTTCAAATCATTTCAATATATCAAAATATCATATCTTTTCAAAACTTTATTTCAAATCATTTCAATATATCAAAATATCATATCTTTTCAAAACCACATTTCAAATCATTTTAATATATCAAAATATCATATCTTTCCAAAACTTCATTTCCAATCATTTTAATATATCAAAATATCACATCTTTCCAAAACTTCATTTCAAATCATTATTCGTTTCATTCAATTTAAAATACCATTTCAATTCACATTTCAAAACAGTTTATATTTCAAAAATCATTTAAATCATTAAAAATGAAGTTATTATATTTAATAATTAAATTATTAAATTTACAAAATTTTTAACTTTCAAAGTTCATTTATTCACTTTAGTTTATCAAAACAGTGAAAATTCACTTTTCGCAGCATTTAGAAATCGCTACGGAAAGTTACATTCAAAACAGTTCAATTTAACAAAAGACGGCATTTTAAAAATGCTGTAATAGGGTTTACTCAAATTTCAAATAAACTTAGTTAAATTCAACAATTATAGCACTTACATAAATTGCTATAATGGCATTTAATTCAATTTAGCTTTTTAGTTCGTTAATATCAACTACAGCATTTACAAATGCTGTAATATCATTTACACTGCAATTAATAGCATTTCAAAAATGCAGTTAATTAACTTCAAATATTCATTAAAATTTCACAACCAATTATATTTTTATTTAAAACATTTTTAACTTATAAAATCATACATTTTCACATTTATAAACATCATTTAATTTTCTTTAAGTTCATGATTTTATAAAGTTAAATTTCTATTCAAAAATCAAGATTTAATAACAATTCATTTATTAAATTTCAACATTCAATTTTAAATTCATTGAATTAAATTTCAACTTAACACTTGAGTTTAAAATTTCAAAATATAACTTAATTTCAATTTTATTTATTTAACTTAAAATTCACTTTTAAGCCAAATTCGCAAATTCCCATTTTGGTTATATTTCAAAATTTCAACTTAAATAATCATTCATTCCACATTTTAACTTTATTCAAAAATCATTAATATATTACAAAATCACTTTAAATTCATTTTTAAATTCAAATTATCATAAGTTTATCATAATTTCATATTTAATTTAATTTCCAGTTATAATTAAATCAAAAATTTCAAAATAACTTACATTCAAATTTTCTAACTTTTCCATAATTTATTTAACTTATAAATTTCCAGAAAATCAATAATACTTCACAAAATTAATTTTAATTAAGTTTAAATCAAAATATAGTAATATTTACATTTCTAAAATATTTTTAGAATTTTTAGAAAACATATTTTAACGACGGGTCTGTATATAATTCTCTAGCCTAGGTAAAGTGATACGGATAATATATCATTTCAACCCGTTATTTACAAAGAAAATCCGGGTTTTATCATTTCAAACCCGCAGTCCCAAGTAAATGAAATAAATTGAAAATCCACAGGCCTATCATTTCAGCCCATAACGATTTTCCCCTATTCTAAAGTCCGTTCGGGTATGTATCATTTCAATCCATAGTGATTCTAATCTAAAGGGAACTTGCAGTGTGATAAACTGATAAAAATAATAGAACAACATAATATAACAGTCACATATGATATAATAGGTGTTTAAGCATGGGTGAACATCATATAATCATAACATAGCAGATGTGATATGGATATGCATTTTTACAGATTCAAAAGGGGTCAATTTACTAATTATATATGTACATATTGTCAGGTGAGAATAACTCACTTATTTAAGCTGGAGATGACAACCAAAACACACAACACAGAATCTTTGAAGACACGACAACACGAATATGATTTGAGTGGGAGAGCCAAGGATAAATCTCCGTGGATACATGAGACAAACAAATATATAAAACATAAGTTTCAAAACAAGATATACTTAAACAATGTTAGAAATGGATTGAATAAAACAAAACCAAAACTATTGCACTTGCTTTCAACCACCTATGCTTCAGCTTCAGATCTGAAATGGCACGGCTAAAGGCATGGTTTGGGTTCCTAAAGGTCAGCCTAGCATGGGAAAATGATGGAGCAAAGTATGGTAGAGAGATATGAGCATGAACACAACAACTATAAGGCAACACACAATGTGTTCATGGCACTAAAGGTCACGGCCAAGGCACTCCAAGTCACGGCTAGTCTTCAGGTGGTCAACTACAGGTGTGGCAGAGGTGTATGGGTCAGGAAAAGGCTGGTGGTGGTGGAATAGGTGGCAGCCAAGGGGCGGAAGATGATGGTGGAAGCAATAGGTGTTAGGCTATGGTGCATATAGGTGAAGTTTGTGTAGATTTAAGTGGAGTTTGATCAACTATTGGGCATGGCCATTGGCTTGGGGATGGAGAGGAGGTGGTGGGTGGTTCAGGTGGTGGAGGAGGCAGCCATGGTGGCTAGAGTGGTGGGCCGAACCTGAAGTAGAAGAGAAGGCAAGTAAAAATCAACATAAACAAGTAGAAAAACAAGAAGAAAAACAATGGAAAAAGATTTTTTTTTACCAAACTCTTGAAGATGATAGAGGCCGAAATTTTTTTCAGATGGGAAGAAAAATGTTTTATATGAATGATAAAAAAAAAAGGTGGCTGAAGAAATGAGGAGATGTGGCCAATTGAATGAAAAGTAAGGTTGAAATGTGAAAAGGTGGGAGATAAAGAGCCATTGGAAACCAAAAGTCAAAACATTTTCACATTACCTTTAATTTATTTATATAAGTTCAAATTACTGAGAATAATAATAATAATTTCATTAAAAATTTCGAAAATGCAGAAAAATATAAAATATAAATAAATAATTATTAATTATATAAGGTAAAAATAAGAAAATAGCTCAGAAATTGCAAACTACTCAAGCAAATTTGAAAATAAACTGAATAAATTTTGAAAAAATTATATGGACTTGGAAAATATTAAAAATAAAGATAAGAACACAAAATAAACATGCCTTCACAAAAATAAATAAATAAATTTTAATTAAATATAATTTAAATGAAGAAAATAGCAAAGAAAATAGAAACTAGGCTTTAAAAATAGAAAATAAATAGAGTAAGCTTTGGAAAAATTCAAACATCACTTTAAAATATTTAAAAGTAAAAATATACATAATATAACATAAATATACAAATTTGAATACGATATATCAAGTAAAAATATCATTTATATATATTAAAACAAAGAATATTGTTAAATAGCCCTATATACACACAATATTGTAAAGGGTATAACTTCCACAATTTAAATCCAATTTCAACGAAACGAAAAGCAGTATTCATGGTATTAAATATATTTTCATAATAAAAGATAAAATTCAAATATTTAAATTTTAAATTTAAAAGTCAAAGTTTGACCAGTTTTGACCACAAATCCATTTTTCTGGAAAATATTCAATTTATACCAGTTTGAAATTATAATTCATATAATAATCAAAATTTAAATTTAAAAATGAAATGTTTGAAATAAAACAAGTTTAAAATAACTTCAAAATAAAATAAAGTAAAATTTAAATTATATGCAAAAAAAAATTTAGGGTTGTTACATGGGACGACAAGGAAGAGTTAGAGCTATTGGAATTCAAAACCAAAAACCAAAAGCCAATGTAAGAAAATTTGGAATTGAAGCAGAGCATATTGAAACAATGCCCCCCCGACCATTACCTATCGGTGCCAAGAGGATATTGGTACTGATCCTAATCCTCTCGGTACAGAGAGGAATTTACTCAGGGGCAATGTTGGTGCAGGCTTAAGGCAAGCAGAGAAGTCGAGAACGGACGTTGCTGGGGCTAGAAACACAAGTCTGAACACAAATGCCAAACGATCGAGGGAGCACATATTGGAGTTTCTCCGTACACAATGAAGCTAGGGTGTAGAACATAATGCAAGCATGCAGCCAAAGGAGTATGTGATGGAGTTTCCCCACAAGATCGAGGGGCAGAATGCAACTATTGATCGCAGACCTCTATTGGATGGCAACCATTGAATAGTTGAGCTGGTCAGAAGGATATTGAGAGGTGGACCACCAAACCAGAGTTTGGAGGACGTAAACAGGAATCCATTAACCCATAACTTCTAGTATGCAAGGAATCCTCCCAATTTCAAGCTTTTGATATTGGAAATGTATGATGGAAAGATTGATCCAATAGTTCATTTGATGAGATACATCCGACATATGGAGGTGTTGTGTGCTTTTGAGGAGGTGATAGAACAATGCTTCCCATTATACCTAACAGATTTAGCAGTAATGTGGTTCAGGCAGTTGGAGAATGGGTCCAGAAGAACGTGGAACGAGTCAGTGAATAGGTCATGAGATAGTACAGGTTTTGCATTTCACAACTAAAGAATGTGATGACGCTATCGAGCATAAAGAAAAGGATCGAAGAGACCCTAAGGAGATACTTGAACAGGTTTAACACAGCACCCACTGCAGTTCATAAGTCGGATCCATCGATGATTCTAATAGCGGTAGTTTTAGGAGCCGCAAGTAAGACCGACTTTTAAATTACTTTGGAAAGAGATCCATGACTAGACCTTATAGAGTTCTATCACGAGCCAAAAAAATACTTACGTCAGGAAGACGTTGAAGCTAAGAATGCTAAAATAAATACTATGGATGACGAAGGACCGTACAAAGCAGGTATGGTGGAAAGTGAAAAGCTGTAGATAACTTTGGAGGATCGAAGCGACCGAGCATGGAACCAAAATTCTCTTCTTACACTAACCTAACCAAAACCTCGGAGAGAATATACTTAGATACTAGGAGGCAATTCCCCTATTGGAGGCCAGCTAAGAGGGAACCCACAGGAGAAATGGTCTGGAAAGTTTGTCTTATTACATGAGCTAGATGGACATGAAACGAACAAGTGTAGACACTTTTGCAATTTGATAGAAGAATCTCTTAGGAGTAACCAGCTACAACATTGCGTATTGAATCGAACCGCGGTGGTGCAGCCGGAGCCATTACCATCTGCAGTGATTGCATCATGACACGACCAGGGATTTGGGTCGAGATTGGTAATCCCATGATCGGGATGGACAGGTGTCAGGTTCGTTTCCCACACTTTGCTTTCCATTTTGAATAGTTAAGATGATAATAAACTCAGATCGCTTACATGTGTATTAGACCTCGATCAGTCTCTAGGCGTACTCTGAGTCGGATGTTGAAGATGAATATTTAGAATGTTTGCTTGCTTTCTTTGATTTGAATATTTTCTTTTTGAAAACCACTTGAACGTGATGATTAATATTGATCGTGGTAGTCCCATCTAGAGAGATGGGGCGGCGACCATAAGTAAAAGTCCCTTTACTAGAAAGTAAGTGGATGGACTTGCTTGGACATTAGTCCCCCTCGCCAGAGAGTGAGCGGATTGGGCTTAGCATGGATCCAAAGAGATCAAAAGTAAGTCCTCTCATAGGACAGTGAGCGTATGGACTTGCTTGGATATTGAGCCCCCTTGTCGAAGAGCAAGCGAATTGCACTCAGCAAGGATCCTGAGAAATCGAACCTTAGATTGGATGATAAACGATCCAGAGCGATCGAACCTTAGATTGGATGTTAAATGATCTGTAGAGATCAAACGTAGATTGGATGATAAACGATTTAGAGAGATTGAATCCTAGTTTAGATAATAAATGATCCGGTGAGATTGAAACTGGAACAAACATTGACTTGAGATAAGGATTTGAATGCCTTGTAATCAGAGTAAAATAGATGAGTTTCAAGCGAACATGGGATTATTTGGATATACAACATGATACCTCCCGATAAGATAAGCTGATGATAATTCGTAGCCGAAACTTAACCAAGGGCTGGAGCCTTTAGCTATAACGGGTTCGGAACGGCCTTTAGTTTGTAGGAGAATCCATAGAAACTATATAATGTGCGAAGATCAAGATAAATGGATGGCCAGAGGACTCAACTACCGCAGATTGATTATCACTGAAACATATTTTTGAGGAAAGCATACCTTGGGAACGTTAAGATGAATATGAAATGATTCACGGACTTGGGAACATGTTTGGAAAAGAAAGAAGATCATACTCAACAAGCTTTAATGGAAATGGAGCAAAGTGGACAATTTGAACCTGAAAGGAACCACACGGTACCGAGAGGAACCACTTAGCATCGAGATGTTTTTAATCCACTTTGAACCTCCTAAACCACTTGTACTTAAAGCACTACCTCAAGTAATTGCCATTGAGTGCTTTTCTCAAAGAATAGGCGAGAAACTTTAAGGATTCCCTACAAGAAAGCGAGAAAAGTCAAGAAATATCAAAAAAGTTGTCAAAAGCAACTTAATCTTGAAGGAAAAGTATTTGAAACATAGTGGATTAGGGATGTGAAGCAAAATGGAAGAAGAATATGGAAACTTCCACCAACACAAACCTCTCGGTGCCAAGAAGAACATCTTGATACTGAAAGAAACCTCTCAGTACCAGTGGTTTGAATTGATGATTAGGCTGGCTACTGCTCTCCTACAACTTTGAGATTGGATCCACATCTTGCATTTTGTAGGTCTCCGATTCTGCTGGCAAATTCCTCTATAAATACAAACCCTATGACAAACTAAGAAAGGACTTTTGGCTCTTCATATTCTTTGTCCCCAATTTATCCTCCATTAAAGACATTAGGGTAGGAACTGTTTGTTGTTCTGGGATTTAGATCACTAAATAACTTGTATTAGTGACTCTTAAATCTGTAATCAATAACATGTAAAGTGGATATAGTCCAGAGATTGCCGAACCGCTATAAAATTCTTATCTCTCTTTACTTTTGCATATATTTTGCTAGATTTGATCCTACATCAGGTTCTTTGGGTGTTGTACCATTTTTGGTGTTAACAAGCATGTCTTCTACTTAAAGGATCAGTGACTACTTTTCCCTTATGGGCATATAAGAAATGCTAAATTCGGTACAGGTTAAGAACTCTAACTATAGTTATTGGCTAAAGGATGCGATCCTTTTAGGGGAAAAGCTCTTGAATAACTTATGGTCATTAAATAGTTCGAACCTTTATTTTATTAGGTAGGGCCTCCAAACCTTCAAAGCAAATACTACTGCCGCAAAGTCCAAATCATGGGTCGGGTAATTATTCTCATATGGTTTCAGGTGCTGACTAGTGTAGACGACAACCTTACCTCCGTGCATCAATACCACACCAATCTAGTACCATAAGCATCAGTGTAAACTGTTATGTCCCCATTCCCACTCGGAATGTCAATATTGGCACACTCATGAACTTCTCTTCCAGACTCACTAATGCTTATCTCACCTGCCGTTTTAAACAAAAGTACGATTCTTCTTCATCAAATTGGTCAATGACACTGCTACTTTTGAGAATTCCTTTATTAAACATCTATAATATCACACCAATCCTAGGAAGCTTCTCACATCTATAGCGTTTTTAAGTTGGTTCTAGTCTTGAATTGCCGCTCCTTAGCATGATCTACTACGATGCCCTACTCAAGGATGACATGACCTAAGAATCTTACTTCCCTCCTCCAGAAGTGACATTTTGAAAACTTTACTTTCAACCCATGCTTCCTCAATACTTTAAGCATGATCCTCGGGTGTGTCTTATGTTACTCCTCTGTCCTAGAATAAACCAGAATATCATCCATGAAAACGAGCATGGAATTGTTCAGCTAATCCTTGAAGACATGGTCATGAGATCAAAAAAGTTTGATGGACCATTAGTTAGCCCGAACAGTATAACTAGCCACTCATAAAAACCGGACGACGTATAAAATGCAGTGATCGACACACTCTCCTTTGCTAATCTCAACTGATGAAATATCATTGCCAAATCCAACTGAGAGAATACCTTCACAACATGGAGCTGATCGAACAAATCATTTATATGTAGGAGTTGATACTTATTCTTCCTCATCGCCTTATTCAGCACACGGTAATCTACACACAACCTCAAAGAGCCACCCGTTTTAGGAGCGAATATTATGGGTGCGCCCCACTTGGATATAGTCCTGCGAATGAACCCTTGCTTGAATAGGTCATTTACTTGCGTCTATAACTCCTACTCTTTGGGTGCCATACACCTCAAAGACATAACTTTTGGTCTATAATCCTTCACTAACTTTATGCGGAACTCAATCTCTTGGTGTGGCAGTAATCTGGTCATCTTCTTAAATATGTCTAGATACTCTCTGACGATAGGCACAGATGACAACCCATCCCTTGGGACCTCGAGCGGATATAGAAAGCTAACCATAATCCTATCCTCTAGAAGGCAGCCAATTGTTACCCTCCGTCTCTCTTCACCCCCAATCATCACTAATAGCTTCTAGCAATCCACCAATTCCACATATTTCCTCAGCCAATCCATCCCCAAGATAATCGTGAACTCGACGAAGTCCAAAATAAAGCAATCACCAAAAAAAGAGCATCCATCGCTCGATAAGTTTAAGCCTCGACAAACCATACAAAGGCTAGTAGGGCCTCCAACAGGGTTCGTCATAGCTAATGGTCGGTCAACAATTTTGGGTCTCAATCCTAATCCATCTACCGGGTCATTAGATATAAAGGAATGCGAAGACCCGATATTGAACAAAACATATATGGAAATGCCATAAATATAAAGTGTACCTTGAGTAGTGCTACTCTTCCCCGCTTCCTATGCCGAGGGAGCACTTGATGAAGTCCAGATAACATCCAAAGCATATGCCTTCAGTACCTGCTTCTACATTGCTGGTTCTAAACTCTGCATATGTCCGAACTTTCCACAGTTATATCGCTTTTTCTTTCCATCAGCTTTGTGGCTTTAATCAAGTGGCCCTCA
This sequence comes from Allium cepa, assembly GCA_030765085.1. Taxonomy (NCBI): domain Eukaryota; kingdom Viridiplantae; phylum Streptophyta; class Magnoliopsida; order Asparagales; family Amaryllidaceae; genus Allium; species Allium cepa. Next base: position 556,926,220 of record CM060941.1, on the reverse strand, counting down.
TCTCCACAACCATAGTAGACAGGATCCCACTTTGCCTTCTTTTGAGCTTTCTTTCCATGAAACCACTTCCTCTTACTGTTCCACTTCTTCTTGCCTCCACAACTTTGCTATGGTTTTGGCTCTTCCTTAACAATAACAGACTTGGGATAAAGGTATAAGCTTTCAAATTAAATAGCTTTCTCAAGCACCTTCCTAAACGGTACATCGATATGCCCTACCGACTTCTCCCTTAAGTAGTCATCTAACCCCTTGATAAGCTTCATTCTTCTTTAAGGAAGTTTCGATGCAAGACATACTATATTTCGATAAGGCATCAAAATCAGCAATATACTTGGAAACAGACATTTCTTCCTGCTTCAAATTAGCAAGTTTTCTAAACAATACCGTCTTTTGAGTAGCCAGAACGAACTTCTCCTCGAATTGGGTTTTGAATTAGCCCCAAGTAAACTGATCCTCGAAAGCAGCAACTCTAATAGTATTCCACTAGTCCAGGGTATACGGATCCATTCCGCTGACCCGATGTAGCCATTCCAAGTACCCAATGAGCATCCTCACAATACCCTTACTTTTGAGTACAACAGAAGACACTCTAAGTATCAACGATCCAAAGTACATGTATACAAGCCATTTCCTAGCTCTATCTTGTTTCCATTCATCCTCAAGAAACCATTCCACATTCCTTTCTTTCCATGATAGAACCTTTCAACATTCTATCCATGGGTCAGCCTTCATAGAACCTTCCTATTATGCATAATCATCCTCATGAATCCATTCAATATCGAGCTGTTATCCTTGAAACATTACTCCATTTACCATCGAGTTACCATCATTAAAGTCCCGAAGCTATCATCCTTTATCATTCCATCACATTGCCATTGAACACCAAGTGAGCAGACAAACACCTTCGGCACGACCTACTGGATATTTGTAAACACCCCACCTCTCTATTCTCTCTATTCAAGAGTATTACTGAGTAATACTATTAGATAGTACGACACGACATACAAGATATTTGTAAACACCCTACCTCTATAGCTATTCTATTCAAGTGTATTACTGAGTAATACCTTTAGATAATACAGAGAATGAGGCTATATAAGGTACAAACGTGAATATTCCCTTGGGATAACACTGGTAATTTAAACATCGAATAAATAACTCACCAATATGTACATAGTATTAGCACAACAATAATAAACTCATATGCCTCTAGGATAGAACAATACACAATATACAAAGAATATTAAAGAACATAGAGTCAGAATCGCAACAGTAATATATAATACTGAATATACACGGTATGTCCAATATATAACAAAAAATGTACATACAAGAGATAATACAATACAAGATGGTAAACTATTATATTCAATACTAGTCTCCTCTATGCCTTAATACATGCTGGTTATTCTGTCCCTGAAATGTCTCAGACTGACCCGAGTATTACATAAATAACAAATAGGTCAAAAATTAAATATAAAGGTCAACATATATATAGATGTAAAATATGCATTGTATAATAGTGATGTCATATAAAACAGTAGTATATTAAACATCAACAAAAAAATCAATTAAAAAGATGTCATCATCCATATAAAATACACCAAATCGAAAATCATAGAATCGATAACAAATAAGCGAATCATCCATGTCCAAAAGTCATCATCAGGATCTAGAAATCAACAAAAAGGTTTGTGCTAGTACATGGTAATGCCCAAATAAAATCAATAATGAGTAGGTCGTCTTCCTGAAGAGAATGGGTCATCTGCCTAGAAAGTATAGGCCATCTGCCCATCAATCACATAAAAATAAGATGCAGGGATTTACAATATCCTGGACATAGTCTCAGGTAGGCATATAAATTGTATATGTCCATCTACCACACACACTGGAACCAAATGGGAGATTGATAGCACGTCTACTGGCTCTAAGAGCCTCATATGTGTCCGTCTTACATTGCTCCTACAGTCATTGGTTAACACCGCCTCGGTATCGTGACAATATCCACAACATGTCATAAAAATTGCAACAACCGCCTTTCCATACATTTCAAGTTGACAATGAACCACACTTGTCCAACCTAAATGGGGTAAAAAGAAATTAAAGACAAAACATCATCTCACATGAAGGGAATAACATATATTATTTCAATAATCCTTACAACGGAATTTTTTTTAAAATACATATATTAGAGTCTATCTAAGTTCAGCCTGGACAGTTATAAAACACATATCCTTGCAAATGCAGAAAAACCAAAACAATGACAATGGGAATATAATCTATGACTATAGGTTGATGAAGATCTCCAGCTCTCCTCTGGAAACTCTAAGCATCAACAGCTAATCCTAAAACTAATCGGATCTGACCCAAGTATTAAAAATACCTAGATTAGTTTGGCAAACCAGTGTGAGAAACACAAACCATAAACACATATGACAATGTTATACATCGACTTTGATGCCTAACATTGAAAAGAGGAGTATCTCATAAGACTACGCCGCATATAAACACAGATGAATTTTTACCTTATGATAAATAAAACATTTCTATCAAATCATTTGATACTATTTCTAATGACACTTCTTTGAAAAAACTTTTCAAATAACATATTAAAATAGCCGGAATTGTTACGTTTGTTAAATTCGAAAACATATTTAGGTATACAATCAAGTCTATAAAGGTACGTATTAGAGAAAAGATTTCCAACGAAGACAAGATAACGGACTACCTTCCGTACAATACATCTTTAAAAAAATGAACCGAGGCTCCAACTTCTACCAACACAGAACATGCTTACCCCTTCCAAGATAGTACCAAATGCGCCATCACCCTAGTCGTTCCCGCAATATCCATTGCCATAACGTACACAACAAACCCGAAATATTGAGGGTAATCTAGAAAGGTGATGATTATATCCTAATGCGTGCGACCCATACCCTGTTTTTTCCATTACCGTTATGTGAGGCCTGAGGTAACGTTTTACCTTTCTCAAAATAGCAAATCCTACTTTGAATGTCACATTTCCCTCTTCGACGACACACTGATTGGTTTCCACAAAAGTACAACCTGCAAGTTCATACGCCTCAAGAAAGGGTATTAAGTATAAGAGGGGATACCTCCTACACCAACAAATAGATGTACATTTGTAAAAACCAGTGTACGTGGTCTTAGAAGTACATTGTCAAATACTCATCTATACAAGTTGTTTAGGATCGGGACAAACCGAAGATACTCCTACTACATCCTGTTTGGGAATCACCCCTCGGATTAGTAGTGAGCGGTCCTTGCTTCGAAAATTTCAAAATGAAGGTACTACTGCCACCATATATAAAATATGGGAATCACCCCAGAGGTTAGTATCAAGTTGCCCTACAGTTTGAAGATCTCCAGTCTTCAAAACCATATCTTTAACTTGTCTTCACTTTCAAAAGCGTATATTGGTTCGAAGTGGTTTTCAATAGGAATCACCCAATAAAGATCCCGGCCTCTTCGAACCTATTATCGATAAATAAATGTTTACATGTGTATATAGAAATGTTAAGCCTCTTATGTTAAATCATTTTGGTTAATTAAAACCTCTTTTAACTTTTTAAAATCTTCAAATCACTTTTCTTTAAATTACTTAGGAAAATATTTCCGTATTCACTTATTAGTATAATTCCAATCTTAATGGAGATTTCATATTTCCAAAGCATATCTTTCATGGTTTATAAACAATGTTATTACTTAATTTATAAAAATGCCATTTATAAATATATCCCTTTATTTATAAAGCACCGTTTATAAATCTATCACTTTATTTAGAAAATAATATTTTATAAATCTTTACTTTTATCTTAGGAAAATGTGGTCTGGGTAAATTGAATTTACTATCCCCTCCGTCAGGCCAGTCCGGATAGTTAGAGGTGCAGACAACTGGTTTCCCGAACTTCAGCCCAGAAACTACCTCTCTGTCACCCATAAGGTGGTCAGGTTGTTTGGTCGACTCTGAACCTTTAAAATACTTGTATAATTATTTGGAAAATAGTTCTAAAAGATTCGAGAAGAGAAATCCAAGTTTAAATCATTTATTTAAAAATAGCTAAATTCAGTTTTAAATTGCTGGTGAATAATGGTTTTAAAGCTTGGTAGATCAAAGCACTCATTCCATTATATATATATATGTCCATTTTTATACACCAAATCCCTTTTTTTTTTAAAAAAAAAACATATTTATGGAATTTATATCATATTTTTAATAGTTAAAAATATTCATTTTTAAAGTGTTGAAAACTATATTTTATCAACTGTAAAAACACGACGATTTTGAAAAATGATTTGGATATATCTCAAACTTTACTAAACGAAATCTTGATTTTTCATTTTCATTTGAAAACCATACCTACAAGGGTCCAAAAAATTCATATTTCAAAGAACTTTGACTTATATTTTATCTTACACATCCATTTAACATTTCAGGTCGCGAAATCGCGGACTGCCAAAACGCATTGGCTTGTTTTCACCTTTTAGCCAAATTTTATAAAACTTGTCCGAAACACTTTTAAATCATTTTAATAACATAATAAACTATTATTAACAAATTTAAAATAGTATATTACCATTATATTTGTTAAAAATATATTTTACTTATTTTCACCTGTATAATATTATTATGATAATATTCATTTTTTCAACCTTTTTAATTCAAAATCCTTCATTTTATACCATATGTTATTTCTATATTGTTTTCCACCTTTTAAAACTACTTTTTTCATAGAAACCATAGATTTTATTTTCCAAATAATTTCAGAACTCCGCTTTTTCAATTCCTTTTTTTAATAAAAATTTCAAATCTATTTCGAAACTCCACTTTCTCATTTCTTTACTTTTCCAAAGTAAATTCAAAAATTATAAGATGACATTTCTTTGGTTTTAAAACAAAGAGGTCTAACATATGTTGTATACGTATTATTTTAAGGTATAATGTGAATAGTTTCTCATAAGATATGTATTGTTAATTCACATAGCTATCATTTCTCGTCATATATGATTTCCAACTTATAAATCATTGTAATCATATCTATCACAACCAAACTTTTATATAATAAACCAATCATCATCCAAACCTATTAAAGAACCATATAAGCAATCATTTTAGCGTATAATCAATGGTATAACTTTAATTGGTTAATATTATTATTAGCACTAATAACAAGCATATTAAGTGATTAACAAGTAGTATAAACAAGTGATCATCAAGTGACTCAAAGTGAGATTAACTCACATATTTCAAACCAATTTCTTCCTACCAACAATCGATACATCAACACAACACTCCCATCAACACTTCCATTTGCTCCTAGCTCAATGCCAAGACCTTCTACTTCCTCCATTGCTCATACTCTTGCCTCCTTCCCCCCCTTTGCACATGGCCTAAGGCCATTCTTCCACCTCCAAAGCTCATGTCCATCACTTCCACCTCCCTTCTTGCTCACATCCAAGGCTTCCACCTTCTTCCTTGCACAGGTCTACACCTCCCCGTATGCTCGCAGCCTAAGGTCATAAAAAAGAAGAGAAAGAAGATATTGAAGAGAAGAAGAAGCTTAAGAAAGAAGTAGAAGATGGAATGAGATGCGTAGAAATGAAGAGAGTATGCCTTGCTATTTGTAGGAAAATTTTGCAAATATATCTTACACAACATCATCCCCTCTACCTGCCATGTCTTCTCATGTGTAATTGATGGTAAGTTTGCTTTTTCAAAAGTAAACCCTTTTGTCTTTTTCCTTAGTTAACATTACTAATGATACTTTAGTTAAATTAATCTAATTAGTGCTAAATAAATTCCTATTTGTTAAATGTGTATATATACAAATGTGTGAAACAACGTTGCAACCAACTTTCGTTCGATAAAAAGTTGGAAATCCGAAAAACGATCTTCTGTCTCATTTTTAGTTTTAAATCACACTATATATTTATGTAAACAAAACTTGGAAATAAATCTCCTATCATCTCTAAATAATTAAAACAAGATTATTTAAGCTATAAAACCATATTAAATAATATTAAAATATATTTATAAAAATACAACGTCAAACTACCATAATACGATGAAGTTTATATATCTTTATAAAAGAAGTTAGATATTTATAAAACCATTATAAATCACTTATTATCATCATATAATAATTAAAATGGATTATTTATCATTTAAATGATCTACTGAATATTTAAAATTAATTAAATATTCCTATTCAAAGTGATAACATTACGGGTCGTTACATTCTTCCTCCCTTAAAAGAACTTCATCCCAAAATTTAACCACAACCCTAAACCCAAAAGTGTTTACCTAAAATATTACCTTTAAAGTCAATTCTGTATAATAAACCCAGACCATCCATATGAAATATCTGATTGGATCTCCTATTTTAATCCACAACTTTACATTTGAACTAGTATTGATCCCTCGATCCTCTAATGCGGACTCTGATCTATCTTCTTAATCAGAAACCTTCGTTTTCCTTACATAGCTCTCAACTATGATAGAAAACGCAAGTACCAAACCATAAATCTTCATCAATGTTCGTAGTCGAGAATCGAGTGATATATCCTTCTTCAAACGGGTGTAAACACCTCAAAGTTCAATACTTGAATCTTAGATCAGAATCATTGGATCGAAACGATCGACGTTCATCATACCTACTTAATTACATCAAATTCTTTTTCAAATTTATTTATGAAAACATTTGATAAAACTTTTATATTTTATTCAAACATTTTTATAAAGATGCTTCTTTATATATAATCACTTTAAAAAATTTATTCATCAATTTATTTTATCTTCTTTCTAAAGAAACCATTTCAATTTAAAAGATAAATTAGCTTTTATTTCTAAAATTATAATATATTCCTTGTATTATAATATACTCCCTTTAACCAATATTAAGTGCAAACAACTTGATAAAAATTAACAATCATTACTTAATCTATCAGTTAATGATTCACATTATGTTTTTAACTTTAGAAAATTATATTGATCGAGTAACTCAAAAATGATATCAAGGAACTAGGTGCTACCAATAGTATCATATATTCCCTTAACAAGAAGGAGAATACCTAATAGAAGCATTTACCATACGAACACATCTCCTGCCTATTTTTAGTTACTTTCGAGCCACTCAAAGTATTAGTCATCAGATTCTTTTCAAAAATACTAGGATTTAAATTCTCAAAAATCTCTTTATAATACATGTTTTATAAATCTAATTTATAAAATCACTTATTTTTACAAAACATTCATAAAATCATTTATCTTGAATAAATTTCTTTAACCTTAAGCCAATATTGTTTATAAAACACCACATAGTCAAATTGTAAAACTAAATTCATGAGGTGTTCGTATTTAAACTTTTAAATAAAACAACCAATCAACCAATAATAATAACTGAATATTATTATTCCCTTAATAACCAAAGACTACGTAAACAACTATATCATTTGAAAGATATTCCTTTATAATCAAAATATAATCCTAGGTAAAATTATTTCATTTACCAATTTTCAAAATGAAAATCATTTTTATACAACATTAACAAATACAAGCTTATATATAATATGCTCAAACTCATTCTAAGGTGTCACTTACCCTATATCTAATGAGTTACTCATCCTAGGGTGTTACTAACCCTATCCCCGGTGAGACTTTACCCCTATCAGACTCAGGTGTTTGCTCAACCTAAGCTCTGATACCAACTGTAACGACCCGCCTTTCCGTACATTTCAAGTTGACGATGAACCACACATTCCAACCCAAATTGAACGAAAACGCGAATTGTTAGGGATAAAAAGAATTAAAGACAGAACAGAATCTCTCAAGAATGGAATAACATATATTATTTCAATAATCCTTATAGTGGAAAAACTTTAAAAATACATATATCAAAGTCAATCCTAAGTTTAGCCTGGACAGTTACAAAACACTTGTCCTTACAAATGCTGAAAAACCCAAAAAAAATGAAACAAATGCAGCAGGAATATAATCCATGACCATAAGTTGATGAAGATCTCCATATCTTATCTGGAATCTCCAAGAGTCAACAACTAATTTTGAAACTACTGGGATCTGACCTGAGTATTAAAAATACTCGGATCAGTTTGGCAAACCAGCATGAGAAACACATATCATAAATATATACGACAGTGTCATAGATCGACTTTGATGCCAAATAAAACCTTTGAAAAGAAAAGCATCTCATAAGACCACACCATACATAAACATTGATGTTTTTACCTTATGATAACTAAAATATTTTTATCAAATCATCTGATATTATGTCTAGTGGCATTCCTTTGAAAACACTTTTCAAATAACATATTAAAATAGGTGGAATTGTTACATATATTAAATTCAACAGCATATCTAGGTATACAATCAAGCCCGTAAAGGTATATACCGGAGAATGGACTTCCAATAATGATAAGGTATGGGACTACCTTTCGAATAGTACATCTTTGAAAAATGTATCGAGGCTCCAACGTTTACCGACACTGAATCGACCTACCCCTTCTTGGATAGTATCGAATACACCACTACCTCGGTCGTTTCCAATCTATCTGTGGCCACAACATACACAATAAACTCGAAATATATCGGGTAATCTAGAAAGGTGATGACTATATCATAATGGGTCCATATAGCCCTGCCGCATATACTCTGTTTTTGCCATTACAAATGTGTGAAGCTTGAGGTAACCTTTTACCTTTCTTAAAACAAAAAATCCCACTTTGAATGCCATATTTCCATTTCCAACGACACACTAATTGGTTTCCATAAAAGTACAACCCCCGAGTTTGTACGCCTTAGGGAAGAGTGTTAAGTATAATAGGATTTACCTCCTACACCAACAAATAGATGTAAGTTGTAACAACCAATGTACATGGTCTTAGAAATGCAATGTCGGACACTCGTCCATACAAATTGTCTAAGAACAGGACAAACCAAATTTACTTCTACTACATTGTAACATCCCCCACTTGGAGGGCCAAAACTAACTACTACGGATACTGCAGTCATCCATAATTATTAATCCTCAGCGACCAAATATGGTAATGTTAGATACATTGATATAACAGAAACACGTGAATATGGAAAAATTTAAAATCATTAAACCACTTTCACATTCCATTTCAAATCATTTCAAATTCGTTACATAATCCAACATTCGAGAACCACGTTCAGAGAAATTATTATGATTACAACATACGCCAAGTGCGACATATAAAGATGCCCCTATGGATGATCAGTGTGTGTGTGTGTGTAATTAAACAACTTGCCTTCACATCAAAACACAGTGGAATCAAAACAGAAAGAACTACTAATAGCTATCTTGCCTCCTGCATGCCTCCGGAAGCTTATTTGTCTAAAGAGATAACTGAAAACCTCAACTCTCAAACTACTCAAATTTAATTGAGCACCCGAGAGTTTAAAGGGAAAACATAAACTTCGAGTCAGAAATAAAGCCTGGTATGAATAATAACCTACCATCTCAAACCATTTAGATATCTAGTGATACCATGCTGCTTAGCGAAACAGGTTTTCCCCTCACTAGTATCATATCTAAAAATTATAAGAACCATATACTGTTCTCTTGCTTCCACAATGGTTAAAAAATAACAATTTAAAATATTACGATGATATGCAAACAAGTAAATTATTCTGGATTTCCCATCCCTATTCATTTTGACTGTCTGTCTCAGTTATAGTTTCTAGGATCACAATTAACCTATTAGTTTCCATGGGATGACTAATAACCTATTTAAAGCTTATAGACCATCTGTCTGGTTTTATAGTTTACATGGGATCATCGAGAAACTATAGGCCCCTGCCAATAACTTCTTATAATTATTTCATAGGTTCACCCTGAACCTATTGGTATCTCCAATAACTTCTCTCATATCATAATTTTCATGGGTTGACTAAAAACCTATTGACTTCTGTTAATAACTTTATCCGGATATAGTTTTCATGGGATCACTAAGAACCTATTGGCTCATACCAATAACTTTTTTTAAATATAGTTTTCATGGGTTTACTATGTACCTATCTAATCTGACAACTTCTTTGATTAGTCTCTGGCCATCCTATGTTCTTGGCTACCTGACCTCTTGGCTGAAACTCTACTCATACAGGAGTTAACTAAATTTATTTTCACTATTGAATCAACCTAACTGGTTATTCTTCCATTTTTCCTAAAATGCAGTTATGGGTCCATTATACAATGAATATGTTTATAGAAGAAGCAAATACAATAATATAACAATACCATTATCTATGGTTTAATATCCTTGAAAGCATTTTCACATGTAACATAGTTAATCCCTTTAACCTATTATTTTATCAAGGAAGGCTTTTTCAAAAACTCCAAAGCTAAAAGCCAATCTAAAGCTCTTTAATAATGCATGGGTTTTATCTTTAAAAATTAAGATTGGGTTCTTTATTTTGAAAATTAAGGCTTTCGAGACCTTAGACCTTTTCATTCGAAACCATTGGAAAGCCTCTTTTAAAAGCATTCAAATCTTCTTTTCAAAACACTAAGCATATGTCTTTCGAAACACTTTAAAACATTTCTTTAGAAACCAACAAAACATACCTTTCAAAAGTATGAAGCATCACTTGCTAACTTATAGAAGCATAGCTTCGAAACCATTGAAAATACCCCTTTCAAAACCATTGGATTAAATCTTAAACACATATTTTTAGGTCTTAGTGAATACAAGCGAAAATACCCCTTTCGAAACCATTAAAAAGGGTTTAGGGAAAAAGGATGGCTTTGGAACCATCCCTTCGAAAGCATTAGTCTTTGAGTAAAACAATATGAAGGATAGCGTTGAAACCCCTTTCGAAGCCATTGCCTTCGAAACCTTCAGTATAAGTGGCTACTAGAGCCCTTTCGAAAACATTAGAAAGTGGCTTACTACATTTATAAAATAAAAGCTACCTTCGAACTCGTTGATAACTTCAATCCCTTTGAAAGGTATAAAGACGACATGGTGGTTTCGACTGGTTCAATCTACCCTTTCGAAAGCTTTATTTTAAAAACAAGGTAACATATTCGAAAGCTACCCTTTAAAAAAAAGGAAGGAAACCCTTCGAAAGCAATATTAAAGCAATCCAATCCTTTCAACAACATTCTTTTAAAACAAAGCAAGCGACATTTCTTTATAAAGAAAAATAAGGCTTCGACCCCTTCTTGGGTTCGACTCCATATCTGTCGCCTTTGTCCAATCCATCATGTACCAACACATTGATACCTTGTGTATTGGTTTTCACTTGGTCCGTGCGAAAGTATAGGGTCGAAAGGTAACTACTGGAAGTGGCGAAACATTATACTTATGCAAAACTATTTATCTTGCCTTTTTAGGTAATACTTTTCAACTAACTTGCCTATTTGTAAAAATATGATTGGTATTAATATGATTGGTTGCCTTGTGTATTCGTCCTCAAAATTCGACAAGGACTAAACACTAAACATACCAATCGTCTGTAACAGCTCCTAACTACCATACTAGCCTACCCGCCCAGTCTATCAAAGCAAATATAGAACGTACCCTCCCAAAAGATTTGGATAAGTATTTATAATCCTGTCATTTGTCTTCCAAATACAGTCCTCCTTATCGCTTCACTGAAATTTCACCAAATTGATTGTCTCGTTCCTTAACCATTTCTCATTTCTCGCTACAAACCGAACTAGTTGTCTAACAAAAGTCAAATTTGGTTCTACTGTCAAATCTTCCAACTCCGTTGGAGGAATAGTAGTCTTTGGATCATGCACATACTTGCGAAGATGAGACACATGAAACAAATTATGAACTCCTACCATACTGCTCGACAACGATACTCTGTACGCGAGCTTTCCGATCCTCTCTATAACTTGGAACGAACTAACATATCTTGGTGCCAATTTACTTGGCTTTCTGAATGCACCACACCCTTCATCTGCGATACTTTAATGACAACCTTACCACCAACTGAGAATTCTAGGTCTTTACACCACTTATCTGCGTAATTCTTCTATCTAGACAAAGCTTCCTTCATCCTATCTCGATCAACTCAATCTTCTCTATCGCCTCTCTAACCAAATCTGGACCCAAGACTAATATGTCCCCAGTTTCCAACCAACATGCTGGTGATTTGCATGGCCTTCCATGCAAAGCTTCAAAAGGAGCCCTTCCTATATTGTCTGATAATTGTTATTATAAGAAAACTCCATTAAGTGCAGGTGATCTTCCCAAGAACCACCAAAGTCTAGCACACAAGCTCTTAACAAATCCTCGAGTATCATATTGACTCTCTCTTTCTGCCTATTCGTCTAAGGGTGATACGCAATACTCAACTTAAGTTTGATACCTAATACATCCTGTAGACTCTTCCAGAATTCACTAGTAAACAAAGCATCTCTATCATGGACTATAATAGGAATTCCTTGCAGTCTAACTATGTTCGTCACGAACAACTTAGCTAAAATAGGTGTCGTCCTGGTTGACTTAACTGGAATGAAATGGGCACTCTTGGTCAACCTGTCCACTATGACCCATAAACATTCCTTTCCTCTATTCGACCTTTGCAACCCGTCTATAAAATACATGGATATAAAATCCCATTTTCGGTATCTCCAAAGGTTGAAGCAATCCACTTGGCTTCTGATGTTCGGCATTCACTTGTTGACAGTTTGCATACTGTCTAACCACAAGCCAATATCCTTCTTCATACCTTCCTATTAGAAGCTCCTCTTCATATCTTTATACATCTTGGTTCCTCCAGGATGAATCGTAAATTTGGATCGATGACATTCCTTAAGAACATCTTTCCTTAACTCCTCGACATTCAGAGCATACAACCTTCACTTCCTTCTCAACCATCCCCTTTGGTGAAGACTAAAGTCCTTTAGATCATCAATCTTAGATCCAATCTCAAGCCTTCTAATCCTCTCAGCTAATAATGGATTTTTTTCTACTTAGAAGTAATCCTTTCTATCAATACTGGTCGAACTTCTAAACCAGACAACATGGCGGTACTCTGACTAGAACTAGCAGTCAATCTTAACTACACACTACAAGTGGTCAAAGCTTCTAAATTTTTCCATTCTGCCAACATAGCAAACACCACATTCTGATGTTTTCTACTAAGAGCATACGCTACTTTATTTCCTTTCCCAGGTGTATACTCCATACCAAAATCATAAGCCGCTAAGAACTCTAACCACCTCTGCTATCTCATATTCAACTCCTTCTGGAAAAATAAATACCTTAAGGACTTATGATCTATGTATAGCTCAAATCTCTCCTCTAATAGATAATGTCTCCATATTTTCAGCGCAAAGATCACCATTAGCAACTCTAAATCATGAGTAGGATATCTTACTACATGCGGTCTAAGCTATCGTGAAGCGTAGGCAATGACTTTACCCTTCTGCATCAATACAGCTCCTAGTTTGATTTCGAATGCATCGGTATACACCACCAACCATTGGTTTTCATTTGGAACTACTAACACAGGTGCGTTGGTCAACAAATGCTTTAACTTAAGTAATGCTTCCTAACATTTGTCGGACCAGACGAACTTCACGTCCTTCCTAGTTAATTTAGTCGAAGGTGCTGCTATCCGTGAGAAATCCTTAATGAATCTCCGATAGTAGCCAACAAGTCTAAGAAAACTTCTAATCTCAGTTACCGTCTTTGGTCTCTTCCAGTTATTAATAGCTTTGATCTTATCTGGATCGATTGACAAACGCTTCTATGAAACCACGTGACCAAGAAACTTTGCCTCTTTCTTCCAGAACTGACATTTGGAAAACTTCACTTTCAGCTGATGCTGCCTTAGCGTCTCAAGCACCACTCTAAGATGAACCTCATGCTCTCTTTCATCCTCAGAGTATACTAAAATGTCATCTATAAACACTAATATGAACCAATCCAAGTACTCTCGGAAAACTCGGTTCATTGGATCCAAAAGAAAGCTGGTGCATTTGTTAATCCGAATGGAATTACTAACCACTCGTACAAACCACACCTAGTCCAAAATGTGGTCAACGGGATACTATCATCTCCCACTCTTAGCTAATGGAAAACTGTATCCAATTCCAATTGGGAAAATACTCTGGCTCCACACAACTGATCAAATGAATCATCCATTAGCGGCAAATGATACTTATTCTTAATCATCTTCTCATTCAACTTACGATAGTAGATACACATCTGTAACGATCCATCCGGTTTCTTCACGAACATCGCGACTGCTCCCCAAGCCGAACTACTTGGTCTAATAAAAATTTTCCCTTCTAGATCCACTAGCCACACCTTCAATTCCTTTATCTCGGTCGATGTCATCTTGCTAAGTGGTCTACTAACAGGTTCAGCTCCTGGCATAAGATCTATCCGAAATTCAACAGCTCATTTCGGTGGTAGTCCTATAACCAACTGAAAAACATCTGCAAATTCTCTTGCTACTCAAACCTGACTTAACTCTTCTTCTACTTCCATAGCACTCAATAGAGTACAAGCATTCTGGTTAGAATCCTCCACTAAGAATATAATTCGTTTATGACTATCAAGGTGTCTCAACGATATTTCTTTATCTTGGTAAAATATCCTAGCCTTATATCTACCCAACAAATCCATACCCAAAATGATTCCTAAATCTATGAAAACAAAAATATATAGACTGCTTACAAATTTATGACCTAACAAATCAAGTTCTAACTAGTCACATCTCATTCTCAGAGTTGCATACCTTCCTATCGGATTCACAACCCATAAGGAAGTAACAAGGTTGGTGGGTTCTAAACATAACTTATCAAAAAGAGATTGAGATATAAATGAATGCGATGCACCAGTGTCAAATAGTACCATAACTGATATACTTTGAATCAAGCGTACCTTCCATCACAGTCTTCGCTTTCTCAGTAGTAGTTGGCCTAGCAGATGATGATCCAATAGCAAATACTTTTCCCCTGTCTGCCCTGACTGGTTCTGGACACTGATTCGTATAATGCCCAACCTGGTCGCGGTTAAAACACTTTGCATTCTTCTTATGGCCTTCTTCCCCTTGCCAGTTCTGCATTCATAAGCATGATGACCTTTTTGTCACACTTACAACAAACTAGATTAGTTTTTTCCTTCCTGGCAGCTTCCCCCTTCTGGGTTCTTTTCTTCTCAAAGAACTTCCTCTTCTTACCCTGAGAACCTTGGGTTTCAACCGGCTTTTCCTTCCCATAAATAGCAAGCATTTCCTCATGTCAGATTGCCATCTCCACAACAACTTTACAAAGATCATGGAGATGTAGTAGGGTCACCCTAGCAATCTTGGGTCTTAGTGCCCGAATAAACTTCTCATTCCTCTTGATGATGGTGTCAATGGTAGCATACCATATCTGGATAGCTCATCAAACTTAGTAGTACACTTAACTACCGACATCTCTCCATTTACCAAATCCATGAACTTTCTCAACAATGCTGACTTAGCAACTTTAGACAAAAATCTCAGCTCAAATCACATTTTAAATTATGCCCAAGCCAACTCTTCCTCAGGATCTCCGGCAGTAACACTATTCCACCAATGAAGCGCTGCTCCCTGCAACTTCCTGGAGGTTAGTCTCCTCTTCTGCTCATCATTCAATCCCAAGTCGGCGAATATTCTCTCGCAATGCAACAGCCAATTCCCAACTTCTATGGCATCCTCTGTTCCCACAAATGGCTTCCCACCAAGACTGGTGCAATCTCTACTCAACTTAGCATAGTTGTTTCCAATTGGAGCCATAAGATTACCTCCTCTAACATTCCCAGCTACTCCAGCTGCTGCTCTTGCTTGTATCAGATTGAGGAAGAACTGACACATCATCCCCATATCTACGGGAGGATTTCCAAAACCTACATTGGCATCTACATTTTGATTAGCATTTCTTGTCGACCTAAGTTCCTCTCGATAGGTTGAGCATTTCCATTTGTTGTGGCGCTTCCTCCATCGAGATTTCCTCTTCCATTTCCTACCTCCATATCTTCCTTTCTCGCAAATATACATACGAGCCTTAGTAAGATACATAAGAATGGTCTAAGAGAAGGGAGAATACGTACCTATATATATATATATATATTCAAGTACAAGTATGTTACTACATCGTTAACCCAAACCCGGTCTTATTTATGGTTCATTGGATTATGTTTTGAAAAATCTTTTAGACTTAAATTTCTTTGAAGTTTCATAAACCTATGCTCTGATACCAACTTGTAACATCCCTCACTTGGAGGCACAAAACAAACGGCTATGGATGCTGCAGCCATCCATAGTTATTTATCCTCGACGACCAAATACGGTAATGTTAGATACATTAATATAACAAAAACACATGGATATGGAATTTTTTTAAAATCATTAAAAAACTTTCACATTCCTTTTCAAATCATTTCAAATTCATTAAATAATCCCACATTCGAGAACCACGTTGAGAGAATTATAATTATTACAACATACGCTAAGAGCGACATATGAAAATGCCCACTTGGATGATCAAAGTGTGTGTGTGTGTGTGTGTGTGTGTATGCAATTAAACTAATTTTCTTTTACATCAAAAAACAATGGAATCAAAATAGAAAGAACTCATAATAGCTATCTGCCTCCTGCATGCCTTCGGAAGCTTATTCGTCTAAAGAGATACCTGAAAACCACAACTCTCAAACTACTCAAAGTTAATTGAGAACCGAGAGTTTAAGGGGAAAACATACACTTCGAGTTAGACATAATGCCTGATATGAATAATAACCTACCATTTTAAACCATTTAGATATCTAGTGAGACCAAGCCGCTTAGCGGAATGGGTTTTCCCCTCACTAGTATCTTATCTAAAAATTTTAAGAACCATATACTGTGCTCCTACATCCACGATGGTAAAACATAGCAATTTAAAATATTATGATGATATGCAAACAAGTAAATTATTCTGGAATTTCCATCCCCATTCATTTTGACAATCAGTCTTAGTTATAGTATCTAGGATTACTGTTAACTTATTAGTTTTCATGGGCTGAGTAATAACATGTTTAAAGCTTATAGACCATCTGACTGGTTTCACAGTATTCATGGGATCACAAAGAATCTATTGGCCCCTGCCAACAAATTCGTACATTTATTTCATGAGTTCTCCCTTGTTAACCCAAAAAATGGATCAACTCCCTAGATTGAGTGTGAAAGCACCATCCATGTTCTTACAGAGCAGTAATATAGAGGATAAATATAAAATAACAGAAATAGAAAGAAGACAAGATGATTTTTATAGTGGTTCGGCTGTTAATGAAGCCTACGTCCACTTTATAGTTTTTATTATTGACTGATTGTTGTTACAAAGTTGATTGGGTTACAAAGCTCTTGAATATCCTTAGCTAGATCAAGTCACGAACACTAGAGTTCATAGGAGAACCACATCAAACTCTCTGATGACAGTTGTGAGGAAGGAGAGGAATGAAGAAAGATTTCTACAGAGTTTCAGCAACTAGTCTGTCAGCACCCGTTTATATTGCAGATAGGAGAGTATTTATAGAGGTTAGGGAGCTATTGGACCAAGCCTACTCACCAACTAATTACAGATGATCACCGGAAGGTGAACTAGAGCTTGCCTTGAGACCCGAGCTGAAACCATGGATCGCCAGCGTTCCATAGTGTATGCTCGAATGCGAGCCAACTCCTTAGCATTTACCGTTCGCTTTGTTTCGTATGAGTCCCGCGATCCATTGATGATGTATGGATTGTTGGCGATCCATAAGGTATGGATCGCTAGCTATCCATACACTTAGCCAATTTTGGACTTCGACGTTTGGAGTGTCTTTGACTTCTTGTGTTAATGTTGTTCATGTAGTCTTGTTGCACGTTGCCTTGTTTTGATGACGTTTTACTCGCAAGTTGTATTTAGCTGCTGACTGGGCTAATCGGATGCTTGTCTCTTGATTAACTAACTCGTAATCTCGTCAAACTTAGTCATTGCTTCTATAATATGGATTGAATCATGATGCAAGAGACCCGACGGACTCCTAAGTTAATACCATGGATTGCTAGCGATCTACAGGCCATGGATCACTAGCGATCCATGTCCTTAGTGTATTTTCTCATTCCTTTTTGCTGGCATCCTTTGGCTTCTTGTTCTAGTCCCTTTGGTTGGCTATTGAGCTATCTTGACTTGATCAAGTTGTTCCAACTTCTCTTGGATCCTACTGGGTTATAAACCCAGATAACATTTTCCTCTCAGAGTATGTCTTCGTTGAAAACAAGGCATGCTCTGGAAGTAATCACTTTTAGTCTCTGCTTGTTGAATTTCAAGTAGTCATGTTAGGGTCACACGAATGTGAACTAGGTTATGCTACTGCTTGCTAAGTTTTGACTTCGACCGCGATTTCTTTTCATAACAGACCGAATTTTACCCTATAGCTTCTCGACGTGCCTTAAAGTAGTATATAGATGTCGCTAGGAAAATTTGAGACAAACAGCACGCAATCATATGGATTGCTAACGATCCAATTACTTGTAATTTTCTTTTGGTTCTTATTTTCTGTTTCCATTTAAGCCTTTGAGCTAACCTACCCCATTCTTATCTCACGAGTAGAGCTTGCAACTTCCTTCAGCGATTCGAGCTTCCTTCGAGGACCTAACCCATTTTCCTTAACTATTCAATCTATCTTCCAATCGATCCTAAGTTCGTCCAGCCTGCTAGTGTCGCCGTCGATCGTCTTTCCATCTAATGCATAGCCTCGCCGCCCCTGCTTCGCCGTTGTTTCCAGTCCTCTTTTGCCGATGTCAACCAAACTCTAGATTAGCTCGCCAACTTGCATAAATCGACGCCGATCCACTAATTGGGTCGCTTGATTGAGAACTTCAACCCTCCTTGCCTCTTGATTACTAATTCAAGGTGGGTTTACTGATTATGACTTTGATTTATCGATTTTCCGACGGAGATGTATTCGTGGTGTTAGTCATGAAAAGTCCAATTCGATTTCGGCTTAATGGAGGAATATTGTACATCGAGTCTTGAGTTCTTCACGGAACGACATTTGGACCTTGCCCCAGTGCTTGACATGTTTTTCTGCCTTCGTCCATTGAGCTAGAATCGATTTGTGTCATGTCCCATTGCCGATACCGCATGACACATCGTGAATAGGTTTCGTCCTTCCAAAGGACTCAGATTGGTTCTGCTTTCTTTTGCATGCACAATGTACTTGTGCTAGGAGGAACTTTTGGACATTGGATATGTTATCGATCATTGATCGGTAACGGGTAAGTGTAGGAGAAGTAATATAAAAAAAGCGATACGGAAAGTCCTTTCCCTCTCAGCTGTGAGCATGTATTTACACAGGATAGAGCGTTTGTAGGGTTTAGGACATCGAGCCTACCACCGATAGATAACACACCGCACCCACCTCAGTACACACTTGAAATTCGATGTGTCAGCATGAACCAATATTTCTTCAGAATTCAAGTGTAGTAGTGGGAATTCTTATTTTAGAGTAGAATTACCTGACCATTTTGGACCCAAGTCATGTTGTTTAGAATGAAGCACCTGTCTTCTCACCGTAAGTCTTGTAGAGGAATCCTACGCTTGCGAAGGCCGAGTCATTGTTGTTGCCCCTCCTCCTTCTACTTTACGGGCTAAATATGGTCAACTAGTTCCAGTCGGCCCGATCTTGGATTGAACTCCTCCTAATATTAGGGTTCTTCTCAATCCATTGGGGAGAGCCTCCTCCGTGATTTCTGCTAAAGTCTTGCAAAACATCTGCCTGTAGCCTGGCATTTCGAAGGAAGACGTGCACCTCCTAGAGAAAAATGGATTTAATCATATGCTACCTCTGGGATATACTGCTTGTCATCGATATATGTGCCTGAACGGAGCAGTGCCTCCCTTCAACGACTTTTTGAGAGAAACCCTCTCGAATTTCGGAATCACTCCATTTCAGATTCATCCCGACGGATATGCTATTCTAACCTGCCTGCTCGTTCTTTTCATGCGGACTCTAAATCGTGCCCCGAGCTTTGACGAGTTAAGATATTTTCTCTCGTTCAAAAGAACAGACGAGTGTCCATCCTTAGTCGTGATTGAGGCCTAAAGAAACCATAAAATTGTGTTGCGGCTGTAGAGAAATTTATCTCAATTCAAGACTCAATATTTCTTTGTTAGGTGTCCCGCGGGATTCAATCGTCTTTGGACAACAGAGGGTAACTTGTTTTTCTCACTTATAGAGCTCCAATATGTTGCTATAGGATTTCTAACGAGTCGAATTCTTTCTATAGTTATTCCAAGGCTGAACAACGACTCATCTCTATGACACTTTTCAAACCCTGAAGGCTGTCAACACTGAGGGAAGATTAGTTAAATTCTTGTTGACAGACGAGAATCTGCTCTGGTATGGCCTGTTACATCCAAGGAGATCTATAGTCCCAATTGAGTTCCCATCCCCTTCTCGATCTAGCATACGTATGCGATCCACTTCTTCATCTCATGGTTCCGAAGAGGGTGTTTTTCAAGAGTGGGAAGGCTTGTCCGACGAGTCGGCTGAAGAGACTCACGAGGGAAAAGATGCTGCGATCGAAGCCAGTTTCCCAGCTAGAATGCTCTGATTTCGAAAGAAGAGGAAGAGGAGTTTAATCAAAGAGAAGGCAAGCCACGATAAATAAAGAAAAGGAGGAGGGTGAGATTGAGGGCAATAGCAATGAGTCCTCCTCCAGTGACGACGATGATTTCTATGCAGAATCCGACGATGGAGATTCTGAATCAGGCGACGAGACTTCAAGGATGTGTCCCTTTGTTCCCAGCTCGCCTCCTCCAGACATGAGTGATAAACATAATGCTCCAGAAATCAGACATCATCGGGATTCTTTGATTAAAGATGATGACATAGACTTCAGAGATTTGAGCAATGTTTACATCAGTTTTGACGGCTCATGGGGGAAGACTTCAAGTATGAGGAGGTGTCTCCTCCACGACGTCTGCCTGATCTGGTTTGTGATGTCGCTTCAGGCTCTTCCCCCAAATATATTACACGTTTCACTAGGGTTATGCTAACTTATACACATATTTTTCATGTTTATCTTCCATTTCAAAGGCTCTTTATTTATCATTTGTGTTTGGTACCATGGGACGATGTGGCATCTACGATCATCTTGATGAATTTACTGACTCTCGACGCTGGTCGAAACGATCTTCCAGCCATCATCAGCCTCGTGAGACAGAGGAGGAATATCAAAGAAGAAATGATTTAGAGGCTGAAGCTCGTTGTCAAGACTACAGGGAACGGGGCCGAGTATACAAAGGTGGGTATGAGAAAAGAAAGACTTTTGATGAGCGAGTGGAGATACCTAAAATGCCAAAATTTGATCGCAGTTCTCATTCTTCGAAACAACAGGCCTTCACGCCGGCTCCCGCCTCAATCAGTCCTGAAATCTTGGTTTCTTATGTCTGCATTCCATCTTCAACTCAAGTTCCGTCATCTTATGTAGCTCTTGCTCCTAGTTCTTCACGCCTCCACTAGAGATTTTCCTATGTCTTCCATCTGGTCCTCCCAGGCTTGAGCAGTGGTTTTTAAAGGGGGTTAAATTTGATCGTGATCTTCATCCGATTTATATAGATACATACATGCCCCACCTTTAGGCAATCTAGAATGATTTAGAGCAGGCTGAAGGGTGGAAAAAATTATGCAAACAGCTGGCGGACATGAACCACAACAACTATCAAGAAATACACTCCTTTGAATCAGAGACGGATGACTTCGAAAGAGCGTTGGCAGAATGCGATGCCAGAATCAATTTTTTTGAAGAAGAAAAGGATATGGTGCTTCGAGAAAGCAAGAACAGCGCCGGCTTGCTAAAAGAGCTAAAAGAGGATCATGAGAGAATAGAGATCATCTACATGGACGAAATTAAGAAGGCTCATGCAGAAGAAGGCAAGTTAAAAGAGGAGGTGGTAGCTTGCAGCGCGACAATTGAGGCCCAAAAGAACACCATTTCCGACCACGACCTTATCGTAGAGGGAAAAAATGAAACGATTGCGGAATTTGGAGAAGTTATGAAGTCGCACGATAAAACCATCTCCGACCAGGCTGAGACGACCGCGAGGCTTCAGGTTCGAGTTGCGCAGCTTAGCGCCGATAAAGCTCATCCCGAAGTTAAGAAGGCCAATGCTACGACGGATTATTTGGAGCTTCAAAAAGCCTTCGAGAGAAAGATGGGGAAGATGGATGAGACCATCTTGAACTTTTATGTCAATTCCCTGCTGCATCTTGGGAGTCTCAGTTACTTGAGCCCTAAATTCTCGCACTTTCTCGCTATGGTTTGGGAGGAAATTTTGAGTCGATTCCATGCTAGCGACGTTGTTTATACCGAGCGAGAGGTGGAGAATGCTTATCTCAACGAAGAATCAAATAAGGTGTTGCTAGAAGGTCGGGAGATTTTGCGGATTGAAAGAGATAAGGAAGCTGTCGATGCTGGCATGGCGGCAACTGCCGAAGAGTTACCGGAGCCTTTTTTTGAGTCCCGATGAACCATCGGAGCAGCTTCACGATCCGTCAATAGATTCTACGGTTGAAGCTTCCTCTCGGATTGTGGAACCATCGAAGGAGGGTGAAGGAGGTGAATACGAGGTTGACGTTCTCGGTCACTCTTCTGGTGCAAGTAATCTACTTGTTTCTTCCAAGTTCGAGAACTTTCAACTCACTGCACAAGAGCAGGAAAAATTTAACGCTTTCATTTTTGATCTTATAGGTCCATCTTCCTAATCAGCTGATCCGTCGATTTTCCTTTGGGACTATTAAATGTCAACAATTCCCATGTATGTTATTTATGAGTGTTAAACACCAGTGATTCGATTGCATACATTCATGGTACAGACAATAGGAAATCTTGTAATGCTTCAGCCTATCAGTAGTTACCTCGGACTACATGTAGGGATGTAATTCACATGATGAACATATGCACGATATGGCGAACACACTAGTGTATGATATGCATTAGGTAAATGAGCTAATGATGTATGTATGAGATATTTTCAGTTAAGATGTGATTTCCATTGTATAAGACGCCATAATGATCTTTTTGGTTGTCATGTGTTTTCCATTATCTATGAAGCATCTATTTTTTTAAAGATATCGCATGATTATTATAGTGAAAAATAAGTTGGAAGATATAGCAAATCTGACAAATACTCTATTTTCCATTAACATAACTTGATTAATTGAAATATGTTTATTTGTTATTCTAGGACATTAGTTTTAAATATGGTATATCTCATAAAAGCAAGCTTAGTCATGGAGAGTGCTTACAAAGCTAATAAAAAATGCAACATAATAGGAGTCTTTTCTTCCTTCCAATATTACGCAGCTAGCTAGGTTTCCAAATTTCCATCGGTGTAGATCTTGCCGCTGTTGCTTACTTTCAATGCATGTGTATTGTAAGCAATGTACCACTCTTTGTCCTAGGTAATTACTATAAGTAATTAAGTGTTCAATTTTTGGACTTTACTGGAAATGAATTGGATCTTTAGAACAAAAATTAATTCTTCTTTTTTCCTTTTTTAATGTTAACATGGTTACATAATCTTGTTACGCTACATGGATACTCTATATATCAGTGTTATATGATGTTAACTTTGAATGATTCCTCTTACATCATGGGGCAACCCAGAAAAATATAATACTTATCGCTACCTATAAGAAATTAACATAGAGTGGATATTTCAGACGATACTCATTATTCTTTCATTTTAAGTAAGTAAAGTCTTCTATATAAGGGATAAAATCCTAATCAATCAATCATTCGATGACCACTTAAGCACATGACATGCATGACAGATAGCACAGATTATTGGGATATACCAACAAATTTTCAATTCATCTTGAAAGAGGAACTTAACCAAACACCACTTTTGAAAAGGCCTGAACTACGAATTAGCAGAATTGGAAATGGACTTTGCGACACAATTATGCATTGTTAAGTAATATCGTTATCTCTTTTTCATGCAGGTCAGCTTTTAGCGTTGTCTTAGTCAATTAATATCATACAACTACTTCAAGTTAGTTCTTTCTTCTCACTAGCATTTATTGGATGTAGCTAAATCATTACATATAGGATATTTTGTATATTAGTACTTCTTTATCTATTCAATTTTGAAACAAACATCAATGTTAAACTAACTCACTATAGGAAAAAAGAACCTAACTCCTAGCATAGCTGCCATAGCTGTTGCTACAGCTGCAACTGCATGGTGAGTTACACAAGGATTATTACCACTTTATCCCCTTATTAATACTAGATTTGCATATGCTCCACTAACCGTTAATACCGAGGCTCAAATAACTCCAGCTAGTATTGGCGAAGAGAAAGCTAATGATCTAAAGCAATTTGAGGCTCGGATAGTTCAGTCGTCTTCATATCACACAGATAAGAGTCTTAGAGATGAAATAAATGATGCAATTATAAGAACAACTTGAATAGTTGTTAAAAAGTAACCGACTACCAAAAATACATTGCTTGTTAGTTTTCTATTGAATTCGAACCATTGAATCTTAATTGTATATTGTCCATATTGGGACTATTGAATGTCAATGATTCCCATGTATTTTATTTATGGGTGTTAAATACCAGTGATTCAATTGCATACATTCATGGTACCGACAATAGGAAATCTTGTAATGCTTCAGCCCATCAGTAGTTATCTTAGACTACATGCAGGGATGTAATTCACATGATCGGCATATGCATGATATGATGAACAGACTAGTGTACGATATGCATTAGGTATATGAAGTATTGATGTATGTATGTGAAATTTTCTGTTAATATGTGCTTTCCATTATATAAGACACCATAATGATCTTTTTGGTTTTCATGTGTTTTCCATTGTCTACGAAATATCTATTTTTTTAAAGATACCGCATGATTATTATAGTGAAAAATAAGTTGGAAGATATAGCAAATCTGACAAATACTCTATTTTCCATTAACATAACTTGATTAATTGAAATATGTTTATTTTTTATTCTAGGACATTAGTTTTAGATATGGTTTATCTATTGGCATAAAAGCTAGCTTAATCATAGAGAGTGCTTACCAAAGCTTATGAAAAATGCAACATAATAGGAGTTCTTTCTTCCCTCCAATATTATACAGCTAGCTAGGTTTTCAAATTTCCATCGGTGTAGATCCTACCGTTGTTACTTTCTTTCAATGCATGTGTATTATAAGCAATGTACCACTCTTTGTCTTAGGTAATTACTATAAGTACTTAAGTGTTCAATTTGTTGTCTTTACTGGAAATGAATTGGATCTTTAGAACAAAAATTAATTCTTCTTTTTTCCTTTTTTAATGTTAACATGATTACATAATCTTGTTACGCTACATATATACTCTATATATCGGTGTTAAACGATGTTAACTTTGAATGATTCCTCTTACATCATGGGGAAATCCAGAAAAATATAAGACTTATTGCTACCTATAAGAAATTAACATAGAGTGGATATTTAAGACAATACTCGTTATTCTTTCGTTTTAAGTAACTAAAGTCTTCTACATAAGGGATAAAATCCTAATCAATCAATCATTCATTCCCACTTAAGCACACGACATTCATGATAGATAGCATAGATTATTGGGAGATACCAACAAACTTTCAATTCATCCTAAAAGAGGAACTTAACCAAACACCACTTTTGAAAAGGCATGAACTGCGAATTAGCAAAGTTGGAAATGGACTTTGCGACACAATTGTGCATTGTTAATGTGATATCCCGGAATTTTTGGCAATATCAATTTAATAATCTTTATTTAAAATTAAATTGATTTGATAATATTGATTAACAAAATATGAATTGGTTTAATAATCTAATTAAATAAATATTCAATTAGTGATTTTATCTTTTAAAAACTAATAAATTGTTTCCTATTTATAATATATATATATATATATATATATATATTTGTATATATTATAGATAAGCTTTGGTTTGGAATTTAATAAATAAAGCATGTTTTCAAATTCTAATAAACATTTTAGTAATTTGGAAATTTGATTAAGTCTAATATTAAACTTTTCAAATATTATTTAAATAAATAACTATGTAGTTTTAAAATACTTAAGATAAATGTTTATAAGGTTTTTTTTATTTTCATTTTAAATATTTCTTGATAAATATGATTTGAAAATAAATAATTAGATAATCTCTTTTATAAATTATTTAAAATAGTCAAATTTGTTATTTTCAAACAATATTAATAACGTGATTAGATATAAATAGATTTTAATAAAAATAGAATAGTTATTTCAAAGTTAAATATGTAGTTATATATGTATATATATAACTTGATTTTTTTAAAATTAGATTTTAGAATTTGATTTGAATTTGAATTTAAAATTTCAAAATTTCAAAAGATAGATATTTAAAATGTTTTGGATTTTAAAGATATATGTATAAGCTTTTATTTATATATAATCTGTTTTATTTTATAAAAAAAAGTAATTCAGATATACATTTTGATAAGAAATTGTAAATTAGTATTTTTATTAACTTATAAATAAATAAATTTCTTAAGTGACAAATGTACACATATAAGACTTTTTATTAACTGTAAAATAAACAAGTATTACTTAGATTAAAAGTGTAAAAAAATAAGAGATATATTTAATAAGTGTTAAATAATAAGTTGATGTTTATGACAAATGTTGAATTTTTGCATAAGTGTTATTTTAGTTTTTGATTTCCTTTTATTTTTATTAAATCATTTTCAGCCTATATGAATACATATTCTTCCTTCCCTTCAATTATTTCCTATTTTTCAATCCTAAAGCTGAGAATAAAATCTAAAACTCAAACCAAAACTCTCTCAAAACAAAATCTGAGAATCATCTGCCTCAAACCAAAATATTCAAATCTAAAACCTGTAACTCATTTGCAAAATCAGAAAACAAGTCTCGTATTCTTCCTCCTTAAAAAACCAAAAATCAAAACCCAAGAACCATATATAAATTTCTTAATATAATCAGTGATCAAACAAATCCCTCGATATCAAATTTGCTAATTAAATTCTTCAAAACTGTAACCCACTTTCAAAGATCAATATCTTGCCTACAAGCATTCTTAAACCTGGAATCAATTTTGCAAATCAGAGAGCCTGTAAGCATTTTTGTTCAGTCAGAGTTTCAACAGCATGCAACTCAAGTTTTTAAAATCAAGAAAAAGGAGCAACTCAATTTTTAAAGTTCAAGCTTTTCAAAATATAAACTGCTTTGTTCTTTTTAAAACCAGGTGAGTAACATCATTTTTTTAAAGTATAAGTATCCTTAATTTGGTTGCATGTTAATTCTCTGGAAGAATATATATTCTGTATGATTTTATATATATGAATTACCTATATGTAAATGTATGTAGCTGTATCCACTACGAGAAATATTGCTAGCAACAGCAATACAACTCAGCGTTTATAGGTTTCTTGCCGTGGTTTCTCCAAATAACGAATAAATAAAGTAGACGAACGCTGTTAGACAAAAATTTTAACGCGGGATCCAAAAATTTTAGCGCCTGCTACTTATTTTTTCTCTCCTCTACTCTCTATATTCACTACCATACATTCCAATGGCGAACTCTACAGGGACATCACCTGGCCTTATTCCCAAACCCTACCCTAATTTCACAACTATGTCTCATGCACACACCCTAACTCTAAATATTCTTTCATCCCAGCCAAATTATCAAAAGTTTCATCATAATATAGAAACCCTCACCCTTATTTCCCTTTCGCTCAGCCTTATCCACATCATATTCCAATAAAATTTGGCTCAGCGGCGAGTTTAGTTCATTCTCAAATCTCCCACTTTGCTATTCAGCAAATAAAGGTACCATTTTTATGTATATAGAGTTAACAGTTTCTTATATTTGGGTTATTAGGGATTCATGAATTATATTATACTTAATAACCACTGAAAATTATGTGCACTATTGTTTCCTTGGTTTATTAGCATGATTAATGCAAGCTAGTAGGATTTGATTGGAAGATAATCAAGTGATATTCCACTATTCCATATGAGACATCATAGAGTTTTTGTAACTTTGTGTGAATTGAAAATGAAAACATATTTGAGCATAGCATGGATTGTGTTATGAAATTGATTTGTGCGAAATTGCTTGATTGAAAAAGTTAATGAAATTAAGTTCAGAAAATAAATTACTACATGTGCTCATCAATACTGTACTAAATGGCATTCCGGCACTCCTATACCATATTAAAAGCAATTTTTGATTACCGTCATTTCTTAATCATATGCTAACATTTATATCCTTTCATAATACTTTAGATGGGATGTTTTAGAATTAACCCCTTACTATTTTGTGACATTACAGCTATATTGATTGATTGGTGATGTGTTATTCTTACCTTATGTAGAACCGATCTGTTGATAGTGCAATATAGTTAAGAAAAATATTTGAATTGTTTATTTGAACATAATTCGTTTGGTAGAATCATGTATGAATATGTTTACGACAAAATAATGTTATTATGCAAGAATCAACTAGCGATATTAGCGGTTGGTTTATGCGAGTGTCCTACTTTTATGGTTGTTAAAGTAAGAAGATGGGAGATAAAATAGGTTGCACATCCATCATTTAGTTTTTGTTTGTGGTTATTGTAACCAGTTTCAAAATATGAGCTAAATGTATTTCCTCATGTTAAAGCGGCTCAAAATAGTACATGTTATAGTATTAATTTAGGCCAAATAATATTAATTTAGGCCTTAATAGTGACCCTCTTTGCCAATTATATTCGATTTCATGTGTGCTCTGTGGCCGTTGTGTTGGGCAGCCATTTTCATTTCTTCTTGAAATTAGACCAACCATTTACCTTTATAAACACATCTCATCTTCTATAGAGTAAATACAATTAAAGAAGCAACAGGAACTAATTAATGATCCTTAATTATCCACATTTCAACTTGACCATTGTTCTCATTTTTACTATTACTGTTAAGTATGGTTGATGGTTTAGTTTTGAGAAAGCAGTTTCCATAACTTCTATTGTATGGTCATTGGTAGTTTCCTATACATGTTCTTCTGTGTAGTTTCATGACCGTGTGCAGTCATGCAATTTTGTGCTTAATTGTAATGCTTTATATTAGCCAAGTACTATACTTATTTCCGTTTTTTTATAGACTAATAAGAAAGAAAAAGAATTTTTTTTGTTTTTCGTTTTGGAATGGTAAAAAAAGGTCGGTTTTGGTGGACCATTCGAATTCTCTAGGTTTGCTCTCCGGAGTAGGGCTTTTTAAAAACAATTATTACTGACCATGCATGCAACATATGTGATATCATATATGCTATGTTATATCAGTTTAAATGGGCCAAGTCAAAATTATAACCATAAACAGAACTCTTTTTCAGTTTGCTTCCTGTCTCCACTCAATCTTCACCGTTCATTGAGGATTTGATTAATTAATTAATTAATTTGGTTGAATCAATGTATGTGATTGTATAAAGATGGAGGCACGTGATATTTGGGTACATAGGGTTTGAACTCCAATCCTTCTGTTGTGGCACTTGAAAGGTATGCATGACTTTTTTGACAAATAAGTATATGAACATTGGATGTTTATAATTATTATTTAAACGGTTAATTTATATGTAAGTTGTTTCAATGGATGGAAATAAATATGGACCAGAAAAACATATACATCATGTTCATTTTAAAGACAAGTTTTTGATTTTTGTAGCTTTGTATGATTCTTGGAAAAATTAGGAGGCCTGTTATTTCAAATGATGTTTTTGATATGATGGTTAAGTAATGCTTTAGCTTGCATTAGCATAATAACTTGCACTTTGTGGTCCGCATGTTGTCTTCGGTTGCTAGTATTGAATGTAATAATTAAAGTTAACACGTAATGATAGCCCAACACAACAACCCTCTTTTCTCATGTCTTGAATGCTCTTTTGGCTCTGCAATCATTATCTTATTCAACTGTTCACAACATGATAATAGTTCATTTTTCATTTTATCATGTACTCATCTACTCCATTTTATTTTTTATTTATAGGTAGTAGTATATAATTCAATATAAGTTCAACTACTTCCTTCTAGCATAGCGCAACTGTTTATCCAAAATTTTGCATGTATTACAAATATCATATAGTCCTAAAAGGTGTGCAAGTGTGAGCTCCATATGTCTTAATAAAGTACAAGAACAATTTAGTTTTTGTATGCTTTGACAACTCCTGCATAATTCTGGTAATAGTTCTATAGTAACACAATTATTATTATTGTATCTTCTTTTTCTCCCAATTATTAATAGTTCTGTAGTAATTCAATTCTCTTGCTTGCATTTCTTAAAACAAAATAAAAAATTAATTAACGTATAATGATTAATAATTGATTCTGCATAATTCTGTTAAATATAATAATGACAGTTGCTAATTATGTTTAATTTTGGTTGTTTATAATTTTTTTCCACTTCTTATTTTATCTACTTACTGCTTAAAATGGATAACCATTAGTATATTTTGGCAATTACTAACTGACTATTGATTAAGGCAGCGGATAATATATTATTAAACCCCTCATCAACGAAAACCATATGCATTAAAACTTCCTTAATTTAAAATTTATTCACTTTGTATACTAATTTAATTTGAAATCTATCCTTCATTAATACCATCAAACATTACTAACTTTAATTTAGAATATATTCACTTTCCATACTATTTAATTTGAAATCAGTCCTTAATCAATACCCAATGGCCTTGAATTTATTGGACATTGACTATCTGTTTTTGATACCACAATGAATTATACCATCGAATAAGTGTATAATCATGTTAAGATAAGACAACTAGAATGACATTTTGTAGAATTTGTTACCTAATAAAACTAACCTGCATAAGAAAGGAATGTAGCTAATGGTGGTGGACAATGGTTATTCTGTTCAGCATGTCATGAGAACGAAAAACATATGATTATTTAACATTTTTATCTAGGCCTATGTATCTATATTTGAAACATTGATTGTTTATTATTTACAACTAATCATAACCATAGCGTAGTCATCCAACTCTTAGAAACAAAAAGAGGAACATACATCAAAGCTGAACTTGAGACCAAGCCAGGTTTAGGTTTGTTATACTTTTTAACTAAGGTTCTTGTAGTTCTTTGTTTGAGCGAATGAATCTTGGTATTCTTAGTACAATGCAGCCATTAGTCTAATTTCTCATACATGTATGTGTAGTAGTCTAAGATGTAATAAAGTTTGCATTGATTTTGTAGGATACGGATACTAGTGAACATGATAGCCAGGCAAGGGACATAGAAGAACTGGAGGTTGATCTTTATTTGCTTAGCAGTTCCGTGGGAAGTAAAAGAAAAGGACATACTTGTTTTAATTGAGCTACTACGTTATCCCGAGATATGTAATCTTCTCAAGCCTACACCTCCTCTCTTTTCTAGATTCAATACCTATGTACCTAGTATTATTTATGCAAATTTGTGACCTTACAAATGCTAGTATATAAAAGACAACATTAGAGAATCTTTGGAGTGAATAAAAGCTTTTATTAGGACCTAATAAAATACCTTTATAAATTTTATTATCTGCATCTAGATTCAAGTCAGGCTGCACAAATAGGACCCCTCGGACGTCTGCATCAAATTTTGCAGTAATCT
This sequence comes from Allium cepa, assembly GCA_030765085.1. Lineage (NCBI taxonomy): Eukaryota > Viridiplantae > Streptophyta > Magnoliopsida > Asparagales > Amaryllidaceae > Allium > Allium cepa. Next base: position 556,894,520 of record CM060941.1, on the reverse strand, counting down.
TATTAAACCATGAATTAACATGTAATAAATTATAAATTATAATATACATAATAAATAAGTATATGAATAAATATAGTTATTTTTATATATACATATATACATACATATAATGTGTGTGTGTGTATGTATATGTATATGCGTGCATGCGTGTGTGTAGTCACTACTGGTCCTTTAATTTTATAACCCCATCATTTTTCCATAAAAATTATATTAGAGTCTCTTTTTTATGACTATCATTCTTACTATGTAGAAAATGCATATAAAAATTTGAAAATATCTTTTAAAATTTCGAACTTACATTTTAAATCAATGGTTAGATTAATATTTTTGATTACTAATATTCAACTATTATTATGAATGTTTTAGAAAATTTGAATTGATTTAGTCACTGCAATGCCAATAATTCTTTATATAACGGGAACTGGACCACATGTATTGGCGTTTGCTTCATGGCAATATCTGACTGAAAACAGGTAGATTAAATTCTAGTGCTCACATTCTTGGACAGGTGCACTACTGTGTTGTTTTCAAGATTATGAACTGAAGTTATTTAAGTTTGATAGCAGTAGAGGATATGAAAACTTTTAGCATTCTAGTGCTCACAATCTTAAACAAGTGCACTACTGTGTTGTTTTAGCTATATAGTTTTCAACTTACTTTTTAGCTACAAATTTATTGTATAAATATTTTTTATGTTTATTTGCATCTCAATATAGATATGTACTTGTATGCTCTGAAGGTGGGATATGAGTGCAAGCTTTGTTTCAGACCATACACAACAAGAAGAGGTAATATTATATGATTATTTATGCATTTTATATAACATATAGTTTTCAATTTATGATATTAATTTTTTTTTCTAACATGATTTCAGACCATCTCGCTATTCCTGTTTGTTGTCAATTTGTCAAAACATGTTTTTTTTCCACAGTGGTGCAACTCACATTGCCAACAACTACATTTTTCCTTACTTACCTTAAAGGTTTACTGATTTTATAATTTTCCAAATTTGAACATTGTAATCCTCTGTTAAATTCAGTGCACAACGCAATGTTCTTCTCACGCTACATGCTATAAATGCAATGAAAAAAATCAATTAAAAAGCTTAACTATGTTTTATAAAATTTTAACTAAATTAACTATGTTTATAAAAAAAATGATCAAATTTATAAAAAAATAACTATTATAAATAAGTATTGTAAAAATTAATTAAATTTAACAAAAACTAAATTTTTGAAAGTTAACTATCATTTATTAAAATTCAACCAAGTTAACTAAGTTTAAAAGAAATAATTATGTTAAATGTGCAGGCAGAAATTAAAACAGTAGCTGAACTGATGTTAGATACACCAGATTATAGAAAGAAGAATAAGAAGGCATGCAAAACGAAAACAATATTGATGGTTGTAGCATGTATTGAAAAGTGCCTTAAGCATTTCCATAAAGACTATATGTAGCTCATAGCAGTTGCTCAAGCAGTTGCTCAAGCTATTGGAGTTCATGGTTGAAGGGATGCTGAACTGATAAGTAACTAAATGAAGACATGATTGTTCCTGATATGGGTGCAGAACCTGAATTGAGGAGAATCTTAACTGAATGAGATGCTGATACAGAGCAGCACAGTTGCAATGAATCACAGCTGATGCCAGAATGGAAAGCGTAGATATGTTGCAAAAATTGTTGGTCATGGAATGTAAGAAGATGCTTGTGCTGTTGAGGTTGAAAAGAATAAAAATTGGATGTGCTAACCAGGCGATATAGCTGAAGGATGATGAACAGGTGGCCAAAAATTGGATACGCTACTCAAATTGATAGAAGCTTGGGAGGATGCGGCACCTGACAGGCATGACAATTCTAGAGCAGGCAGATCTAGGCAAGATAACAAGCTAGCATATCATTGCACTGGATGCATGATAGTGCCTTAAATGAAGTGGCTAAATATCATCATGCTGGCATTTCAGGTAATTTATAAAACCAACTGCATTTTATCAACATGCTACCAATATTTCTATCGAGTAGTTTCTATTTGTTGTTTTAGTGTGCGGATACTACTTAATTTGAATTTGGATATAAGTTTTCCTTTTTTAATTGTTCATAGTTCATATAACATTTGAGCTGACTTTGATATTTCAAAATTTGTCAAACCATATTGCACCAAAAGACAATTTAAAGTTATCCAAAAAAATCCCATGAAGCATAAATTGTAAAAGAAACAGTCATCGCAAATAGTTAAATAGGTTTAATTCTTTACAGTTTATTGTTATGATAACATTTCTGTTCGACTAGTTTAATGTCATATATTTCGTTCTTTAGATTCTTATTCATAGAATTTTCTCTTGAATTTGCATTATTTATTTAATTACTAGTCTCTTATTTCCTTTTTACTTTATTTTGAAAACATTATAATTGAATTTGTGAATCCAAATAAGTATGTTAAATATGTTAGTTCAAGCTGAATGTTTTTTTAGTTATGGTTTTAACCAAGTTTGAATTGAAGTATAACTCAAGTCGTAAAGGAGAGATCCGATATGAATCGGGATTCAAATTGTAAGATTTTATATTTTTGACAACAACGTTATACACTACCATCTTACTTATTATGACTTGCACTATCTGATTTTGCATTTGGAGTACTTTTTGAAGAGATCAAGGTTCAAAATTTCAATGATTTTAGGGAGGTTGGTTTTTTATCTAGGTATTTGGTTTAGATCCGCAGTTAAGAGGCGAATACAAGTCTGAGTATGTTATATTGGGCTTTATTGTGCGCCTGTTATACAAGTCTAAGTTTTTTGGTGAAATAATACCGCACTATGCATTACTATTAAACATGATAAATTTAGCGTTGATGACCATTTTATTTAACTACTTTATTAACTAAATTATAATTCATTCAACAACTTATAAATATTAAAATATTTTATTAACTATAATTCTAATTTTAACTCTTTATAAGCCATTCAGTTTGTTCGCAGGAGTAAAAGCCGAGATGTTTGTAGGTTGTAGGTTGTAGGTTGCTGATTTATCAGTTTTACCTTATGTCTATAGGCTATGACTTTGATTTATCAATTTTATACTTAGATGCTTTTTTAATTGCAGGTTGCTGAAAAGTTCAATAGCATATTGCACAAATATTGCACCAAAGTTCAGGTTTGTAAATGAGAGAATTTGTATTTTTAACAACACATGATAATTGTTTGAATTTTTTCTAGTGATGTGAAATTAGGTAAAAGGGAAGGCCAATGACGATGAACAATGAAAGTTAATATCAATAGTTTATCTGGGGAGGTTTTGATGCTAGATTAGTTATTTAATATAACTAATTATGATCACTCTTCGTTTCTATCTCACTAATAACAATTCGCCAAAATATATTGCAGGCAGTGAGCTGCGGTGAAGCATTTCTTGTTGTGACCAAATCTTCCGAAGATCCTGAAAATTTAGCATCAAGAATAAGGAAAGAGATTGCTGAGACTACATAATGCACAGGTAGTGCAAGAATTGCTATGAACAAGCTGCTTGCTCGGTTAGCAACTAGGTCAGCCAAACCAAACGGCCAATGTTGCATATCACCTGATAATGTAGGTTATGTTTTTTCCCTCAACATCATTAAATTGAAGAAAATATTAGCTTTTCTAGTAGAATGTCAAGGTTTTATTACTGGATATCATTTAGGTGTCTAAAGTTTTATAGGCTAGCATTATTATTATTTCAAATGCAATTAATATATATGCTAATAATGAGGCAAAAAAAGCCTGTTTTTGTTCATTTGACAACTATCCACTTTTTTCCTAGTGTTTTTATAGGCTAACATGAATTTTGTTAACTTAGTGTTTGTTCATTTGATAACTATCCACTTTTTTCTTTTTATGAAATAAATGACAGTTTATTCAATAATGGAAAACTTTACAAAGTGAAGGACAGTTGGTTTGGATTAAAAATCATAGCTGTAAAAACTTGAGTATTATGCTCCGAAAAATTCTATAACTCATGCTTTTAGATGTATTATTCAGTCTGCTATGTTTTATGATAGTGCATTAATTTGTTTTGTTTTCTCTTGTTTTATTCTTAAAAAACATACTTTTTGTTCCACCACTTCAGCTCGCTCTTGCATCAACCATTGTTTTGTTGACAAAGCTCACTATATCTTGCTGCAACATCACAAGCTAGTCAATTCTGCTCCTGCTACTCCATTGTCTCAATCAGTGTATGCTACAGTTTCGACCAGACCGCTCTATGTGCAGCTAAACACATTTATCCAGTTGAGAATAATGCTATTACCTTCAACTACTGCCACAACCAACATGCGTCTACCTTCAACCACATTCAACTTCATTCAACAGTATTGCTTCAGCAGCTTTTTCTGAGTATATAAGGTATCCACTTCAATCTATATTTAAGTTTCTCATTGTTATGCACATGTTATACAGTATATTTGGTGCAACCATTGAGGTTATGTTTCCCTTGATTTTATGCTTGATATTGTGTCAATTGTGTCAATATGATTGATCTTTGAGTGAATATGCATGCAATCTTCGATTGATTTCAGAGTACAAGTTTACTGACATTATGTCAATACAACATTTATTTGTGTTGAACAAGGGAATAAAATATAAAAAATATTATATTTCTTCATGTGGATACACCCATGTAACTACACTATTGATTTGTTGACAGTGCTGTCAACTAAATCGTGTTGATTGATTTGTTGCTTGATTCCTGACCATTGTAGTCGGCCGTGAAGAAATATTGCATGATATTCTAGGTTAAGGCATTTTGATCATTTACATTCATTGTGCATCATTAATCTAAGTAGACAGTGGATGCTACAAGATTATAATTTCTAGAAAAATCAAAAGATGGACCTTGATTATAGGAAATATAATTTACAATTGACCGACTTTTGTCCAAAATGAAGGCTGGATGTAGGAGACGGCAGAGAAGTGAAACTAGGAAACTGCCCAAGAAGTAAACTTCAGAAAGAATGCATTAAATATCTTGGACCAGTATGAACTTCTATCATTTTGCAAGTAAAATATTCAATGATTACCAATGTGTTAGCCTATATGCCTTCCATGATATACTAATTATCAGAAAGAAACTAAAGAATATGAGGTCATAGTGGCAGATGGGAAACTAGTATATAAACAACATCAAATCCCTGTTAACATTGTAGAAGGTTCTAAATCGATGTTCGTTCTCAACACATCAAGGTCTTTGTATGTTGGAAAGGTAAAATAAAGCCTCTAAAATGCTATATTATGTTGGAAACATAAGTTCTGATTGAGTTTGTTGAAATGATAGAGCTGCAAGTGAAGGAAATGATGTTGTGATTTCAGTTGTATGGTAGTTCTGATTGAGTTTTGTTATGGAGCATGACAGTGTGAAGGAAGATGAACTAATTTGAGGATGGTAGATTATATGTTGTTTTGGGTTGTAACTGTGAGGTGCACAACGGTTCGTGACTATTATGTGTTGATAGAGGGTTGGTTGAATGTGGTAGAAGTAGGGTACGGTGGTTTTGGTTGTGGAAAATGCAATATGGCGGCGGCAGTGAGGTATAAAATTGGTAGAACAGTGGAATGGCTTGGTTTTAGGTTTGTGTGGTTGTGTTCAGGTTTTGAAACTGAGGTGGTGTAGGGAGTGTTGAATGAGTAAGGGGAGTTTGAATGGTGATTGCAAGGCAAAGGTATGGAGAAGTAGTGAAGATGAATGGTGGTGTAAATGTAATGACAATGCTTGGTGTCTGGTCGTGTAGTTGAGTGGATTTTGTTGCAGCTGTTATGGCCGTAGCAGAGTGTATTTAAATGGTGATGATGGAGGAATTTGCAATAGGGTGGTAGTGGGGGTAGTTGGGGATGGAATATGGTGCAGTTTGGTTTGATGTTCACTGGTGATGTGCACTGGTTATGTTTTTGTGGTGAATATTGGTGCCAGTTTGGATGAGTGGGTTTGAGGTTGATTAGAGTGTAGTGATAGAACAGTGAAGTTTGTATGAAATGGTGATGTATGGTTTGAGGTGTTTGTGACTGTTTGTACTTGTGAAGTGTACTGCTTTGTTGAAGTCTTTTGATGAGGTTAAGAAGATCAGGTTTGTTGACAGTGAGTTTGTTGAATTGGTGAATGCAATTGGACTTGAAGAGGACGGTGAAACTTGTTCAAGCAGAAATATGGAAGAATAATGATGGCAGAGGGATGGTAGAATTATGCACAGGCACAGTGCACAGTTTTGAAGGCAAACAGAGAAATGAAAAGGGTAGAATTTTGTAAAACAGTGAATGCAATGTAAACAATAATGTGAACAGAATTGTAAAATAGTGAATAGAAATTGTAGGTCGGTGGTTTTAGCAAAGCAGTTTGTATGGCAATGGGTATGTTGTAAGTTGAAGACTAAGCTCGTTGGGTCAGTGCAGGCAGGTAAGTTGGTGGCAGTGATGAGTGATGGTAAGATGAAGGGGCAGAGGATGTTAGAAGTGGCAGGGTGGTTTGTATTGATTATAGTGGTGGGTTGTTAAGCATTTACTCACCGATCACTTCAAATTTTTAGATCCATATAGTGATTTTTTGGCGTAGTTAAGCATTTTAGCATATGAAACTTCAAATTTTTAGATGGCGTTTACTCACTGATCATTTCAAATTTCTTCATTGCAGGTAATTAAAGATGGCGATGACACATTCTTCTTCCGTAGCAAGTAGCAAGCATATGAAACTTTTTTGATGCACGTTTTGTTGTTGGCATTTGGTGTGGACTTATTGTATTGATATTATACTTTTACTTAACATATAACGTGTCTTTGTTTAACAGAATTTGTGGCAACTTGGTTTACTTTGTTATTTTTGTTTATGGATATTATTGAAACTTGGTTTATGGATGTCTTTTGTTTATTAATATTGTCTTAACTAGTTTATGTAACCAATTAATAGTTATTAGAATCTGTTATATATACTAGTTGCTTGAATATGCTTAAAATATAGTTTTGAAATATTCAAAACTAGAGTGGAATATTAAAGCTGTTATATAAATAGAAGACAGCATTTGATTAATGCTGTCAATGAAGAAACAACAGCGTTTAATTCGTGCTGTAATTATCTTGAAATTGTAAATAACAGCGTTTTTTACATGCTGTCGAAAATAGTTGATGATTCAATAACAGCGTTTTTAACATGCTGTCGAAATTGTTGATGATTCAATAACAGCGTTTAGAAAAAGCTGTTGTAAACAGTTAAAGTAGAATTTAAACATCTTCGACAACTAAATTATAAACGCTGTTGAAACATAATACAGCACGTCTGAAAACGCTGTAAAAACATTATTGACAGCTCGTAATAAACGCTGTCAAAGAGATGTTTCAACAGCGTTTATAGAAAAGCTGTTGTAAGTTCTGTATATACGACAGCATGTCGTTATACAGCGTTTGAACTAACGCTGTTGTAACATATTACAGCGTTTATCAAACGCTGTTAAAAGCCTTTTGTGGTGTAGTGATCATTGTGATATCTATGTTCTGGTTTCTTTTAGACCCAGATTTACAAACAAATCCAATACCTTTTGATCTACTTACTGTTAGTACCTAGAATTTAAACAAGACTTGTTTGATTGACTTCAAGATTTAGATTTAAATTCTATTTATGTTAAGATAGAATGGGAATTTTTCTCTGGAAACCAAAAAGGAACAGGGAAATTTGAATTTGTGTAAAATTCAAATATATAAATTTAACAATTCAGTAACATAAATTGAATCCCTATACTAAATCATGTTTTTAAAAAGCAAAATCACAATTTTTAAATTAGAAATGAAAGTTCATTTCTGGGTTGACCAGAATTTGGATTTTTGGGAAGTTCTGGTGATCTCGGGATTCTGGAGGGTTGAAGTTTCTTCTGGAGGAAGAGGAGCGAATGGTGAGGCCAGGAAAATTGCCAGTAAGTTGGTCAGAGACCGGTGGTGGCGCGGGTTGTTCGTTTTTGTTTGTAGACCTAGTTTTGACGATGGCTGGAAGTTTGATCATCTCGAGGCCTTGGATTGATCGAATGCCACTATACTTAGGGAATTGGAAGAGTGGTTAATGACGAAGTTGTGGCCGGAGATGTGGTATTCTGGTGATCGGAGATTGGGAATCGAAGACGTTCTAGGTGTTGGTTCATGTTACAGGTTTTGAGTTGAACACTCGAATTTGATTTCGAGTTTGTTATCGATGTTCTGATGTTCATGATGATGCGATAGGTTGTTATCTCATGTGATAATGCTATAGTAGTTGACCGGTGATGGTCGGAGCCACCATGCATGTGCACGGTGCTCTTTGTTTTCTGATGATCTTGGCGTAGTAGGTGGGGTATTGTACTCGAGTAAATATTCGAGTCATTTGATGTTATGCCCGAAGTCAAGTGAGGTAAGACTCGAAGAAAAATAGAATAGGCTCGGGTAAATTTTGTTACAGGATTTAGAAACCGGTCAGTGATACAGGTTTTAAAATTTAAACTTAAAATAAAAAATAAAGCAAGTTTTAATACAAAGGTTTTGAAAACAAGTTTAAATCTGAATTCAAATGAGTCTGAATTCTAGTTTTTAAAATAAATAAGTTTTATAAAAATGAAATGTTTTTAACAACTAAAAATTGTTAAAGTATTTTATAAAATGGTTTTAAAATCTGAAAATAAAGATTTAAACAGGGTTTTAAATCTAAGTTTAAAATCTGGATTCAAAAAATGAATTTGAATCCTAGTTTGAAATAAAATAAAGTTTTTGAATTTAAATGTTTTAAAACAACTTTGAATATTTAAAGTGTATTTTAAATTGATTTAAATTGAATATGGTTTAAAACTATTTTAAATTCCCTTTAGAAGATAAGTATTTCGTTAACATGTAATTAAAAGGTTTTTGAATTGTTAAACTTTGTTAAAGTTAAAATTGTTTTCATTTTAAATCTTAAATTTAAAATGGAATTTAATAATAAATTTAAAAGAAAATTGTTTTTAAAATACTTTGCTAATGATAATTCAATCATGAATAAGATTAAGGTTTATCTTAAAGTTAATTAGGACTTAATGATTTATAATTCATTAAATTATTAAGGTAATTAAGATGGATAATTAATTAATTTAATTAATTAATGATTTGGGTTAATTAATTAAGTAATCAAGGGTTTTATTTAATTAATTAAAGGATTAAGTAAGTTAATTAAGATTAATTAATTTGTAATTAAGAGACCATTAATTAGATAAGATTTGATTTTAAATTAACGATTTGAAATTTATTAATCAAGTAATCAAAAATTAATTAAGTTATAGATTAACACTTGATTAATTAAATGATTAGAGATTAATTAATGGGTTATTATAGATAAATTAATTTGTAATTAATAATGATTAATCTCAGTAATTACTTTAGAGAAGTAATTAAAGATTTGTTAATTGTTAATGAAGGTCATTAACTAAGGATTATTTAATAATTAATTAATGTGATTAATTTTAATAATTAATTAGATTAATTAATTTATGATAATCATTTGTGAAATTGGTTAAGTATAACTATTTAATGAAAGTAATTAAGGAATTAATTACTTTGTAATTAATTGAGTTAATGTGATTTATTTAAGTTAATTAATTAATTTTAATTAATTTAAGATAATCACTAGATGATTTGGTAAGTGTAATTACTTAATGTAATTAATGAAGTGTAATTACTTAGTGAAGTAATTAATGGTAATTACTGGATGTAATTAATGGAAGTAATTTGAGTATAATTACTTTGTATAATTAATCAAGGGATTAATTAGGATAATTAATTAAGGAGTAATTTATTTATTTAATGGAGTAAGTAAGGGTAGTTAATTACTGAATGTGATTAATCAAAAGTGATTAATAATGGTGGTTTAATTAAAGATTAATTACTTATTGTAATTAATTTTAATAAAGTAATTAATTAGAATGTAATTAGGGATCATTAATTAATATAATTAATGATGCAGTTAAAGATTGACTAATTAAGGATTAATTAATCAATAATAAGTGATTAAAGGCAATTAATTAATGTAATTAATTAAGAATTAATGTAATTAATTATACTTAATTAATTAATGAAGTAATTAAAGGTTAATTACTATTTTTGGTTAAGAGTAATTAATTTGTGAAATTAATTAAAGGATAATTACTTGAATGTAATTAAAGGATAATTAATCAAGGGTGATCAATTAGGGTGGATAATTAGAGAGTAATTAATTAATTGATTTGTGATTAATTAATGATTAAGTAAGCAAGATTTATATTGATGTAAGTAATTAATTTAATTCACTTTAAATTAATTAGAGATGGAAGTATTTAATTTAGTTCATTTTAAATTAATTATAGATGATGTGATTATAGATCATTGCTTATAAATGGATGATATTGGTTCCCTTGAATGTTTTGAGATCTCAGATATGAGATAAGTAATGATGTGTGATATGGATGCTTTGGATTGCATTATGATGATATGGGTTATCTATTTTTGATGATAATATGGATTATCTTTTGATAATGATAATATGGATTATCTGTTGTGATGATAATGATGATTATCTATTGTGGTATGTGAATTATCTATCTGTGTGTATATAGATAATAGAATTGAATTGTTTTAAACTTTAAAACAACCTGGCCTTAAAAGATACGTTTTGGATTTCAATGAGACCGAGATCGAGTTTCTAGATTTGGATATCCGAAAACCACATCGATCCAAATAACGATAGGTCGTGAATCTCAAGTGAAGAGTGAAGACTCGATATGTAAGGACTAGTCATCGTTAAAACTCTGAGGGTGATTCCAATACGAGTTTAACGGGGTAGTACTTTAAGATTCGAGATGAAGATTCAGAGTGCAAGGTTTATCGTTTTTAACTCTGAGGGTGATTCCAAAATGAGTGTAACGAGATAATGCCTTCGGTTTCGTTCGAACCAGGAACGAACTTGTATGGATTGAATGCTTTCAGAACATCGTCAGGTGGACGATGAGCATTCTAAGATAGATGTGTTCTATAAAGGTAATTGTAGCCTCAAGCCTCATCAACCGGGAATGGCTAAAACAGGGAAGGTGCAGCAAGGCTAAGTGGGTCATGCCCAAGTAGGACGAGATTTTTCCCCGTCTAGAGGTCCCTTTTTATTCGGCTGTGTAGGCAGTTGGAATGCACACCAACTGAGGGGTTGTCTTGTTCGGGATTGTCCAATAAGCGATGGTTCCGGCCTTGTGTTGCAGGGGATTTAGGGTGGATCCTCGGTACGCTGATTTAGGCCACGTACTGTGACGGGCGGTACCCCAGTAGCCTTGCCATTGTATGGAATCCAAAATCCAATAAGTGCCATCAGTTTTGATTGTATTACCCACTTTTATGGCTAGTAGCTGGAATTTAATGAATGTAACAATTTCGGCTAGTTTCTATTTACTCGAAAACCCTAGACCTATTATAATATCACTGGATTTCCTATCAAATGTTTTGGTTAGCGTAAGGTAAAAACTTTTCCACGTTTATGTGTGGGAAGTCTTACGTGATACCTTTTCTTTTCAAAGGTTTTTAAAAGTTAAGCAACCATAACCTGTTACTCACACCAGACCCATGTCTGACCCGGAGTTTATCTTCTGTTTTCCTTAAACTCTTGGGTACTCAAATTTTTACGAGTAGCCAAGGGATTCAGGTTAGCTTTGACGAATTGTGGAGGAGCAATGGAGTAGGAGGCTTCAGCATGTAGATATATAGTGTTCCTCTAGTTTGATTTCTATGAGTTGTATTGAGTTGTAATAACTAGACAGGTGTTTATAACTATCTATTATGTGATGTATATCTGTGTAACTCTGATAGATGATGTATACTATGTAATACTTATGTTATTAATATAATTTATCCATTCCGCTGTTGAGATTCTGATGTTGTTTCTTCCTTCTTCTCTTTATTTCTATTCTCTATCCCTTTCTTTCTTATTAATGATGCGTCATTCTATGGAGATGAATGGCAGGTCGTTACAGTTAAGTAATATCGTTATTTCTTTTTCATGCAGGTCAGCTTTTAGCGTTGTCTTGGTCAATTAATATCCTATCAACTACTTCAATTTATTTATTTCTTCTCACTAGCATTTATTAGTTGTAGTTAAATCATTTAAATATAGTATATTTTGTATATTAGTACTTCTTTATCTATTCAATTTTGAAACAAACATCAATGCTAAACTAACTCACTATAAGAAAAAAGAACCTAACTCCTAGCATAGCTGCCATAGCTGTTGCTACAGCTGCAGCTGCATGATGGGTTACACAAGGATTATTACCACTTTATCCCTCTATTAATACTGGATTTGCATATGTCCACTAACCGTTAGTACTGAGGCTCAAATAACTCTAGCTAGTATTGGCGAAGAGAAAGTTAATGATCTAAAGCAATTTGAGGCTCGGATAGTTCAGTCATCTTCATCTGACACAGATAAGAGTCTTAGAGATGAAATAAATGATGAAATTATAAGAACAACTTGAGTAGTTGTTAAAAAGTAACCGACTACCTAAAATATATTGCTAGTTAGTTTTCTATTGAATTCGAACCATTGAATCTTCATTGTTTATTGCCCATATTGGGACTATTGAATGTCAATGATCCCTTGTATGTTACTTATGAGTGTTAAACACTAGTGATTCAATTGAATACATTCATGGTGCAAACAATAGGAAATCTTGTAATGCTTCAGCCTATCACTAGTTACCTTGGACTACATGTAGGGATGTAATTCACATGATCAGCATATGCATGATATGGTGAACAGACTAGTGTACAATATGCATAAGGTATATGGGTTATTGATGTATGTATGAGATATTGTCTATTAAGTTGTGCTTTCCATTATCTCAGACGCCGTGGTGATCTTTTTTGTTGTCATGTGTTTTCCACTGTCTAAGAAACATCTATTTTTTTAAAGATACCTCATGATTATTATAGTGAAAAATATGTTATATTTTTTTATAAGGTCCTAAGATACAGCAAATCTGACATACTCTATTTTCCATTAACATATCTTGATTAATTAAAATATGTTTATTTTTTTTATCTAGGACATTAGTTTTAAATATAGTATATCTATTGGCATAAAAGCAGGTTAGTCATGGAGAGTGCTTACCAAAGCTTACGAAAAATGCAACATAATAGGAGTCCTTTCTTCTTCCAATATTATGCAGCTAGCTGGGTTTCCAAATTTCAGTCGTTGTAGATCCTACCGGTGTTGCTTGCTTTTAATGCATATATATTATATGCAATGTACCACTCTTTGTCCTAAGTAATTACTGTAAGTAATTAAGTGTTCAATTTGTTGTCTTTACTGGAAATGAATTGGCTTTTTATAATAATAATTAATTCCTTTTTATTCCTTTTTTAATGTTAACATGATTACATAATCTTGTCGCACTACATGGATACTCTGTATATCGGTGTTATATGATGTTAACTTTGAATGATTCCTCTTACATCATGGGGTAATCCAGGAAAATATAAGACTTATTGCTACCTATAAGAAACTAACATAGATTCGATATTTTAGACAACACTTGTTTTTCTTTCGTTTTAAGTAAGTAAAGTCTTCTACATAAGGGATAAAATCGTAATCAATCAATCATTTTGTGATGACCCAGATTTTCGCGTTCGAAAATCGACATCCATACTTCACTCGTATTCGAATGCCACAGATTTAAACGTTCAAATCTGATTCGCCGGAGCTTATAACACATTAAATATAACAACACAGCCGAAGAAAAACAATGAATATATCATATCATTTATACACAACAGATACAATATCTAATACAATATGATACAACAGATCCATAAATATCAGAGCAGAATACAACAGCAGAAAGATTGCACCAACTACAAAGGCTTCAAAGAGATCCAACGTCCAAATTGCAACTCCATCTTTAATGCTCCAAAACCAAATAGCTCATCCCAAAAGCTTCGAAGGCTTCAATTTAATAAGCTCGAACCACCACCAAGTTGGACTGAAGTAAGGTCAGTCATCCAAAGACTAAAGAAGATTTCCAAAGATTGAAGGCTACCGAATCTACACCTACTATTTGATTATCTAAAAAACCCAACCCTTGACAGCCTGTGTAGAAAATTGTGGGCATCCAGAGTTTAGGAAGGGAACAATAAACTCCGGGTCAGTCATGGGACTGACGTGAGAAAACAAAAACAGTTTTTTTTAAAACAAAAAACAAAAGCATTTAATAACTGAAATCCATAATGCTTTTTGGAAAATAAAACTACCATAAGGCCTTCCGCCGCACAGCAGTGCAAGTGCACAATTGGAGGAGATTTCTCCTTATGATGGTCAAACATGCTTGATATGCGAAAACCATTTTGATATTATTATTAGTGCATAGTGAAAAACATTTGCAAGTATAATATTAATCTTAGCCAGTATACCACATTTCGTCGTATGTCTACTATAGCAACCATATTCAATAGTAGGTTACCGCCACATTCCATGGTATGTTCTACAACTAAAACTGTATAGGGAGCATATTGTTTATTTGGATTTCCAACAAATGGTCAGGCTAAGAAACTTCCTCATTAAATGGAACGCCTCTGGAGGGACGCCCCCAAGAACCAAAATGGTTCCCTACCAACACAAGGCCGGGTTACCCCTGCCCGAAAGTAACCCTACAAGTAAGCCTTCCCCGGTCGTTACCGACCTTTATCCCAGGATTCACCAACAAATAGCAACAACCACACAGTTAAATATCTAGGCTCCATACCATGATACCACTTTTATCCAGAAGAAAATGGACATACCCTAGGGGAGCGACCCTTGACACAACATTCCTGTTTCAACCATTTCCGGGTTGTGAGGCTCGACGAAGTCTCGTCCACGAAGCTACGCTTTTCACCAAAGCCATGCTTTGATCAACAAATGATCAGAAGCACTTCGTATGCCACATTACCAAACTGGGATGTATCACTAATAACCATCAACTATATAACCTCTGAGCTCGTACGTCTCAGAAAAGGGTGTTAAGCTAAGAGAATAAATTCTCCGCCACTAAACAGAAATGTATTTGATAGAAACCAGCTTTACATCTCAAAGTGTAATGTCAGACACACATCTATAAAAGTCTGTTCCGAGCTCGAACAGAACCGAAGGCACTTCAAAAGAAGCCCTTGCAAATCTAGAAAATACCTAATCACGTCCGGACTCCTCATCATAAAGGATGATCAAATCTCTATACCGGGGATCAGCTGGTGCAGAGACATTCGACGAGTTATCCTTCGCTTTCGAGAACATCCGGTATTAACCACGGGTCTTCAAATGCTATCCATATCGTCGTATCATTATGAATGGGTTATATGACACAAGGTCCTCTCCCGGCTAAACCGAATAATGAGCACAATATTTTAAAAACATATGGATATTGGCATCTCAGTTAAGTCACAACTTAAAGCCCAAAACTTTTCTTTCAAATGGTTTAAACAAATTACCATTACAAATCTTTAAATAAAAAGATTCTATTCACAAAGTTCACCAATCTTTCACAAAGATTTATTCACAACTTTCAAAACAATTTTCTTTTCAAATTAGATTAGCTCATCCAATCATTAAATCAAAGACTCAATTCATAGCTTTCAAAAACAATTCCAAAGATTCATTCATAACTTTCAAAACAATTCCCATTTCAAATCTTTTATATAAAAGATACACCATTTAAAATCCTCTTTAATTTCAAAACAAGGTTCAACCATCTTTCACAAAGATTCATTCATAGCTTTCAAAACTATTTCAATTCCATTTCAAACATGAAATCTTTCAACATAAATTGGAAATCCTTTCTTTATATGAAAGCTTTTATTATTTGAAAACAAATAGTTTTTGTTTTGGAAAAATCCGATTACATTTGCACGAGTTAAAGCCCTTCAAGTATAAAACTTGGGTTAAATTCAAATTCCCAAAACAATGCTTTTAAAATGGTTTAAAACCCATATAAACACATTATATAACTTGTATAACCTTTTTAAACCATAATTTCCAAACATAGAATTCAATTTCAAATCTTGAATTCAAATTCAAATCAAATTATTTAAATTTTCAAAACTTAATCAAGTTATCCAAAATAACTTTTATCTTTAAAACTCCTTTTCAAAAGCTTTTCATTTTTAACCCAATTCCATTTCAAAACCATTTGTATTCAAAATTCAATTTTAAAACCATTTCAAAAATCTGTGACTTAACAAATTTCCTCGTGCAATCCATATTTGTGTGTGCATGGTGTAGTCCAGGGGTTTTACACAATAGTGCACAACATCAATCATCATAGATTCAATCATATCAATATCAATAAGCGGTATATTCCTATAAGGCTTATTGTTCATTCACAGATTCACAGATAATAAATGTATCACAGATGAATAAATAGATTATACACAGCTCAATTTACAAACAAAACATCACAGATCAACTAGGACAATCAATTCAAGGCATCTCATACAAACATTCGCAAGCAATCCAAGCATTCAATAATCATTTATAGGCATGATTAATTAATTGCTTAATCC
Organism: Allium cepa; assembly: GCA_030765085.1. NCBI lineage: Eukaryota > Viridiplantae > Streptophyta > Magnoliopsida > Asparagales > Amaryllidaceae > Allium > Allium cepa. The sequence continues at coordinate 556,877,973 of CM060941.1, read as the reverse complement.
TTAGTTAACTCAACTAAATTTTCAATTAAATTAATTACTTATGAATTAATTACTCAATTCTGATTATAACTTAACTTAAACCAGATTAATAAATTACTAAATCCTGATTAATTAATATTAATTAATTACAAACCATTTGTTAATTAATTATCCTTTAATAAGTTAATTGACCTTTAATTATTAATTAATAAATCTTTAATTATTAATTAATCAACCTTAATTAATAAATAAATCAATCTTTAATCATTAAATAATTAACTCCTAATTATTAAATTATTGTTTAATTTATTAATTAATAAATTATTTAACCCTTAATTAATTATCATTAAACTAATTATCCTTAATTAATTACAATAAGTGATTATCTTAATCACTTATATTAGTAAATCATAATTTAATTATTTTGAGTAATTATTCTTTAATCACTTGATTTATTTAATTTTAAATCATTAATTAATTACTTTTAATTAAGTAATTATCTTTAAGTAATTTAATCACCTACATTAATCAATTCTTCTTTAATCACTTTCAGTAATTAACAAATCTTTAAGTGATTTAGATAATTAATCCTTGATTAATAAATTAACAAATTAACAAATTAACCCCTTTAATTATTAAATAATCAACTTTTAATCACTTGATTACAATATTATACTTTGAAAACACTTGGGATCTTAAATAAAAGTTATTTTAAACCCAAATCAATAAATTTTTAAAACAATTAATCCTTAAAATTTAAACTTCAAAATAAAATTTATTATTAACCCATAGGTTAAATTAAACCTGTAAGTTAACCAAAACTTGAAAATTTTTCTTAATTACACTATTTAATTTATTCTAAATAAACTTGAAAATTTTCTTAATAAATTCAAGTTAAAACAAAATTATACAATTCTTATTTATCCAAACATTTAAATATTAATTATTTTAAAGTAATTTGTTTAAGAGGATGGTTCAGAACTGGGATGACCCAAAAATTTAAAATCTTGATTTATTTGAAAACTTAAAATTTGCTGCTATTGTACCCGAGATAACTCGAGTACTTACCCGAGCCAAATACCATTTTTCCCGAGTTCAGCTTCGAGCCTCCCTATTTTTCTTTGTTTTAAAACCTGTTTTGTTTTAAATTTTTAAAACCTGTTATACTGTTAAACTCATGCAAATGTCTCGATACCAAACGCGAGCCCACCCTTACTTTTCTCGAGCTATTCTTCGAGTTTTACGCGATATTTTTGAAATGAACCCGAGCTATCTCCTTTCTTCTTCAAAGCTCAACAACCAGAAAAGAACAAACATGCACGTGCACGGTGCACTCTACCACGGCCATCTTTGAACGACCACGCTCCCTTCGACACATCACCGACACCTCTGCCGATCACCACAACCCCTCAACATCCATCAATTCGCCGTAGTTTAGATTCGAGTAATTTGCTCGAATACAGGAACTCATCGATCATCGAAAAAATCATCTCGTCCGACCACGTCGAGCCACCGGTGACCATGGATCTTTGATCTCAGCTTCAACACATCACCTCGCCCCTACCCCCCTTGGTGCGATCGATCAGAATGCTACGTCGACGACAAAAATTTCTCGTGAACAACAACAACCCTAAACATACCCCAAAACCCTAAATCAACGTCAATCTACCACCCCGACATATTATAAAATTTATGAGTATTTTTTCACGATTCTACCACACCCAAGTCATCTTCACCATAAATCACGATTTATAATTCATTGTTGATTATCAGGAATTGACAAGAATTCAAATTCCATTCAACTTGAGAGTTCTCCATGAATACTCTCTTAAAAATTCTAAAATGATTATCAAAAATCGTGAATTTGAAGTACGAATTCATTTCTATAATTAAACATCGAAACCCAGACATTCGATTTTTTGGTTTAAAATTTGATCATCTCTGTCATTTCTATTTTTAAAAATAACTACAAAATAAATGTTTATGAAATTATTTTTAAAATTAGCATTTCATAGTTATAATTACTTTTCATTTAGAAATCGAATCCTGAAATTACTTAGATAGGATGATTTTAAATTTTATAACAGGTTTTATAAACCTGTAACAATGAACAAAGATACATGTCTTTATACAGACACATATACATAAGCAAATTTACAACCATGCAAACCATATTTCACAATCACCCATCTAACATTTATTACATTCAACCCAAAATATGAATAGGTTTAGAAGTTTGCTCACAGCTTATAAACAGAGAAGCAGAGCTCAGGTTTATGAATCTGGAATTTGTTGAGATGTTGATCTGATTGCTTGATCCAGACTTTGATTTCCAGGCTTGAAAACTTGAAGACTAAAGTTTGTTTTTACTTTGATGTTGAATTTGTTTTGCTGAGATGATCTTTGTTAAATCCCTACTTGATTGTTCCAAGTTGATGAATTTATTTTCTTTTCTGGATCTTGTTTCCAGGTTGAAGCTTCTGCTTCAGATTTGATTTGATTCTTTTACTTGAATTGATCATCTCAGGTATTGATTGCTTTGATTTTTGAAATGAATTCATACTGTTGCTTGCATTGTTTCAAGCTTTTATATTTGGATCTAAAACTTACTTTCAGATTTGTTTGAATCTGATTTTTATTTTTTTGCTTTTGATTTCCTCTTTCTTTTTTTTCTCTAGTTTTGAAATTTTGTTTTCAGGTGAAAGATGAAGAAAGTTTTTTTTTGAACTGAATTATGAAGCTAATTTCTTATTTGTATATTATTCGATTTCAAAAGAAAATTAACTTTGCCACTTGTCCATATGCAAGCTATTTGATTACAAATGTTTCAAATACATTTTAAATGGTTTACACTTGTAATTTCATACTTTCTTTAATCTATACTTGTTCAATTACAAGAATAATTAATTTACACTTTGTAAATTCATGTCTTAATTGTTATACACTTGTTATTATAATTAAAATTATGTTTAACCCCTAGTTGATTAAATTTACAAATTTTGTTTTAAACCCTTTATGCTATTATAAATTATGCAATATATTCACATATGTATTATATTTTCAATTCTATACTTATTATGTTTTAAATGTTATATACTTTTATAACTATTTATATAACCTTTAGGGAAATGATTTTAAAACTTAATTATTCATAATAAAAAAAACACACATATTATATATATAAGTTTCTTTTAAAAATATAGATTCAACTTTAAACAACTTTTTGAAAATTTATACATTAAATTCAAGACATAATTTTCAAACTACATATACATATTTAAAATTAGAAAACAAATTCTTATAAATTTTAAAACATAGTTTTAAAGCCAATTTATTTTCTAAGATATTTATTCTTAAATTTCAAATTCAAATTTTAAATCACAATCTATTTATATAAATAAAAAAACATATTTCTTATTAAATTTGAAAAATTCAAATTATTCACAATTAATCTCAAAATTTTAAATTAATCATCAGCTTAAATCTAGCTAAAAATCGGGAATGTTACACATTTGATGCCCATTTAAGCACATGACATGCATGATAGATACAGGCCCGGCCCAGAGGACAACCCACCAAGCCCTCGGGCTAGGGCAGCCCACTGGGCCTGGGGCAACAAATCAGAAAGTTTTGTTATAAAGTGTTCGTATATATATGGTAAACTGAATAAGTTGTCAAGCAATGGTTGGTTCAATGGTAACTAAATTGGAATGGGCTCATGATGCTAGTTCAAATCTATTAGGCGACAGTAATTTATGTTCTGATTTTAATTTTTTTTTAGGTGGCAGCGACTTATGTTTTGATTTTAAATTTTATTTTTCAAACTAAGTTAAATGGGCTTGGGCAGCCAAACTTTTGGGCCGGCCCTGGATAGATAGCACAGATTATTGGGAGATACCAACAAATTTTCAGTTCATCCTAAAAGAGGAACTTAACGCGAACACCACTTTTGAAAAGGCCTGAACTCAATTTAGCATAAAAAGAAATGGACTTTGCGACACAATTGTGCACTGTTAAGTAATATCGTTTTTTCTTTTTCATGCAGGTCAACTTTTAGCGTTGTCTTGGTCAATTAATATCATATCAACTACTTCAAGTTAATTCTTTCTTCTTGCTAACATTTATTGGACGTAGTTAAATCATTTACATGTAGGATATGTCATATATTAGTACTTCTTTATCTATTCAATTTTGAAACAAATATCAATGTTAAATTAACTCACTATAGGGAAAAAGAACCTAACTCCTAGCATAATTGCCATAGCTGCTACTACAGTTGCAGCTGCATGGTGGGTTACACAAGGATTATTACCACATTATCCCCCTATTAATACTGGATTTGCACATGCTCCGCTAATCGTTAGTACAGAGGCTCAAATAACTCCAGCTAGTATTGGCGAAGAGAAAGTTGATGATCTAAAGCAATTTGAGGCTCAGATAGTTCAGTCATCTTCATCTCTGACACAAATAGAAGTCCTAGAGATGAAATAAATGATGCAAGTTATAAGAACAACTTAGATAGTTGTTAAAAAGTAACCGACTACCTAAAATACATTGCTTGTTAGTTTTCTAGTGAATTCGAACCATTGAATCTTCATTGTATATTGTCCATATTGGGACTATTCAATGTCAATGATTCCCATGTATGCTATTTATGGGTGTTAAACACCAGTGCTTCAATTGCATACATTCATGGTACAAACAATAGGAAATCTTATAATGCTTCAGCCTATCAGTAGTTACCTTGGACTACATGCAGGGATGTAATTCACATGATCAGCAATGCGTGATATGGTGAGCAGATTAGTGTACGATATGCATTAGGTATATGAGTTATTGATGTATGTATGATATATTATCTGCTAAGATGTGCTTTCCATTGTCTAAGACGCCATGGTGATCTTTTTTGTCGTCATGTGTTTTCCATTGTCTAAGAAACATCTATTTTTTTAAAGATACTGCATGATTAATTATTATAGTGAAAAATATGTTGTATTTTTTTATAAGGTCCTAAGATACAGCAAATCTGACAAATACTCTATTTTCCATTAACATAACTTGATTAATTGAAATATGTTTATTTTTGATTCTATTACATTAGTTTTAAATATGGTATATCTATTGGTATAAAAGCTAGCTTAGTCATGGAGAGTGCTTAGCGAAGCTTATGAAAAATGCAACATAATAGGAGTCCTTTCTTCCTTCCAATATTATGCAGCTAGCTAGGTTTCCAAATTACCATCAGTGTAGATCTACTGGTGTTGCTGGCTTTCAATGCATATGTATTATAAGAGATGTACCACTTTTTGTCCTAGGTAGTTACTATAAGTAATTAAGTGTTTAATTTGTTGTCTTTACTGAAAATGAATACTCTTGCTGAGGCTGAGGAATGGAGTCGAAGAGAAGTGGCTGCTTCTCAGGCTGAGGCGAATGGAGTCGAAGAGAAGTGGCTGCTTCTGAGGCTGAGGCGAATGGAGTCGAAGAGAAGTGGCTGCTTCTACAACTGTGGTTTGAGCGGTACCCTTTACTTTTACGTTTTACTTAGAGAATTTCGATTTGTTTCATATTGTTAAGACTTATCATGATATTATTATGCTATTGGAACTAAAAAATTAAGATAAAAAATATATGTTTCACTTCCCATAATGAATTAAACTGTGCAGGCAGCTTGTAGAAGAACTGCTAGAATCTTTTAGTCTGAGTAAATGGATAGCTTGAACAACAACTTGAAAGTTCCCGCAAAATTTTCCATACTCGCAAGGCATGTAATCAAATTTTCATCTTAGTTATCGTCAATTTAAAGCTCATATTAATTTTTTTATTAAAGGATAACATGTAAATTGTTTCCTCGTAAAAGCTTATTTAAGTTATGGTTATCAAATTTATGCAGAGCCAAGAATTATTAAGCTCAATTTTAGAGCTTCAGGACAAGGTATGCACTCTCCTATGGTTATGTTAGTTATCAACTCGAATTTCAGTAAGTCACGCTTATTATGTTGATTGCTCTGTGTTTGTGTATTAAAAATCCTTCTAGCCGTCGATCAGATAGGTTTGACCATGATGCTAGCCAATATTTTTAGGATTTTAATTTCAAGGTTCAGCCAGCAGGCTTAGTGTCTTTCTAGCTTGTTCTGGAAGTCTGATGCTAGCAAAATAATAAATTATACCATTTGCCTTGGAGTCATGCAGTTTTTAAACATGTTAAATGGTTATAATCTACATTTATGATGATTTGAAGTGTTGCATGACATATCTTTCTGAAATTTGAAGTTATCTTTACAGCCATATAAGTTTCCACTCATAGTTCTTAGTGTCTATTTACAATCGTGCAGGATGGGTGAACCTATTTACATAGTTGTGCTAAAAAAAATAGTGACTTTGAATCCTCTGGAGGTATGGATATTAATCATAAATCACCTTCTAATTTCAACTGTTCTAAGAATCCTCTTTTTGTTACAAGCTCCAGTAATTCAATATTCTCACCAATTGCTGTATACTCCACTGATATTGACATGAAAATACTGGGTAATTGTGACATGACTAAGAGTCTGCTATCTAATATTAACGTATCACCTTTAGGTCAAATGCATGCATGTGTTCTTATCCAATAGAACTAAATACAAATAATACAGTCTTTAAAATGCACAATACTACAAATGTAGTTCAGTTTCAGGTAATGTTCTTTCTTTACCTTCTCCAACAAACATCATATCTTAATATCTTATACACATGCCATCAATGCTTCTTTAATCATCAACCCAGTAACTGATATTATTATCTCTTCTCCATTGCTGTTAATAGCTGGATATCAGCGGGAGCTGGAACAAGGTGTGATGTCTCATAATCTGGCCTTTGTTACTGAACTGGAGGTAGTTTCGCTGCCTCTGTTTGCTCAACCTGATTTATGTCTGGATATTCAGTTCCTGGGTTATCTTCTGATGGCACTTCATCTGCACTTCCATTACAGTTTATTCAAGCTACACATGATATAGTTGAAGACAACGAACCTATTTACAATCACGCAGGATGGGTGCACCTATTAAAACAGTTGCATCTGACAGTGAAAACACCCATGAAGTCGACCAAAAATCACTATTCTCTGACGTAGCAATTGGAATCGACTTTGGTACATCAAAGTGCAATATTGCAATTTATAACTTGGAGGTATATGGCCATTCTTGTTTCACATCCTTTTGTAATTTTAGTTTCTTATCTGCAAATGCAGCTTTATATTTTATATCGGTTAAGCTCCATACATTGGTAAATCTGACGTATGTGCTTCTTTTTGACATGTGATGCTTTTGAGGTTGATACATGATGTCGTGCTCTTTCTCCTTCAACTCGGTCATGCTTGCATTAATGTATTGTCTATCGATGTAATACATATTTGTTTTAGTATGTATTGTTTTGGTTAGCTACATTTGTATGTATTGTTACCTTTGGTCACAAATATTTATATGCATAATACTCCGTGTATAAAATATTATGGATATATATATTTTGTGGTTTGGCTTATGACCCCATTTGGTTATGTACATTACAATGTGATAGGTGTGGTTTTTTGAATTGTTATAATATATTAGTTGAAATAAGTTTAGTAGAACTGAAAATTGTAAGCTTGAATGTATATGGCAATAAAAAATGCAATGGAATTTTTTTCATAGCGTTTTAACTGTGCTACGAAAAGAAAAATTGTTACAACTTTCATATGCTATAGCATTATGCAAGTGCTATACAAAATATTGGCAAAGAATAAACAGTTTTCATAGCAAAATACAATGCTACAATAGATAATAATAAATTTTCTATAACGTTTCAATGCGTAATAAAAGATTGCCATAATATTTCCACAGCATTTGTAGACGCTATAATAATATGGCATGTCAACATATTATAGCAATTTAATGATGTCATAATTATTAGTATCATAAAATATAACTCTATGTAAAAGTTCTATAGCAAGCTTCTAAATGATATAGAAAAGTAGTTGTACTTATAGTTTAAGATGACAACAAAAACGCTGTTAAAAGTCTGTTTTCCATGCGATTTTGAAATGCTATTATATCTATCAGACTTATTACAACCTGTTGATCTATGCTATTTATAGAAACAGTATAGAAGGTTTTAATACGGTTTTTAATCTATAAAAAGGTCTGTTTGTTGTAGTGGAGACTTTTGAGAATGTTACAGAGCAGGAAAAGGACATCAGCACCGAGGAGATCGTCGACAAAATTGACAACGACACCACTCCTGAGGTGAAGTAAAAACATCGAACAAAAGGCGGAAAGGGAAGTGGTGGAAAGAGGCGCTAAGACGCTTGGGTGGTAGATGATCCGGTTTCAATTCATTTTGCCTTATTTTGTTCAAGTGCAGAGTCTGCACTTCATACTTTTGTTGTGCTTCGATGGCATCTGTACTTTTCCTTTTGTTGGTCGGTATTATGTGGGTACAACACCCACATTTTGACCTTGTACAGAAGAAAGTTATAAGTAATAAATTGTTGATATTTTAACTGTACCTTTACTTATCTGCTCATATGTGTTCTGTGCAATTATGTCTATTTTGTTTTTTTTCATTTTACTTTGTCTAGTCCTGTGATTACTGCCAAAATTCTTTATTTGGAGTAACAGAAATTATGAAATTTTTATTTTAAAGCATTTTTATTTAATTGGTATGCCCCCAATTCACAAGGTTGTTTACTTCATACACTTGAGAAACGAACGGTAACTTAAGGTTCGAATAGTTTGCATACTAAAACTTGGAATTTGACTAAGTCACAATTCGATTTTTTCATTTACAAGTTTTGTAACTTATGTTTTTATGCGATTCTAGAAAGTATGTAACATATGCATGTTTGAAATGTGCACAAAAACGTAAACTTAGTGTAGAACATACAGTTATGAGATTAACTATTAAAAAATTCAGAAGCATACAATTTACAAGATTAACTTAATGAATAATGCAAATTTTTGAAAGATAATCCACTTGTCACTTCTCAAAAACATGAATTGATACTTATGAATATCGTTTCTTTGGATTTTTGCAATCTTCAAATATGCACTTCATTGCTCAGGGAATGCACATCATACGAGTTAATTGTAGTCCGTTAAACATTATTCACATTAAATGTTACAGTTCATCATGGGGTGTCAGCAATTGGAGTTTTCTATTGGTTCGTAGCACTTCGATTTTGTTGGAGTCACGCCCATTATTCCTAATAATAGGAGTGGGTTGATCCTCGCAATTCCTATACGATAGACGAGTTTCTTATTATTGCCAGGGCAATTCCGATAATTAGAAGCATGCGCGGCTTTATGGGATGCGTGACTTTTGATACTTCTCAATATTACTAATCTTCGGGCAACGTGAGGAATTTATGTTTTAAGAGCGTGATTTCACGGCTCGGAAAGTTAGTGCATGGCTTACGGGATGCGCAGCTATTTATGCTTCTCAATGTTGCCTATCTTCAGACAGTGTGAGGAGTTTATGTTTTAAGAGCGTGATTTCATGGCTCGGAGAGTTGGTGCATGGCTTACGGGATGCATGGCTTTTTATTCGAGTCTTTCAGATGCTGTCGGGGCAACATCGGTTCTTAGAAGGCGGGGATCGAGTTACCCCGATCCAACGGTTTGAGTCGATTTGCTTCCATCGACCCAGTGAGTGGGTGAGGCATACTAAAGCGTGATTCCACTTTCTCAATTAGCAATTGCATGGTTTTGAGTCGATTTGACCCTATCGACTCAGCAGGTTTCTACAATGAATACAATTTTGTTGGTTCAAAAAGCGAATTAATTTTATTAATAGAAGTTGGGCAAGTTTTTTCCTATTTACTATGCCATTGGCATCCCAAGACGGCTTATTTGCTTAAAAATAGAAAGTACATAAGGTGGTTTTAAGGTGAAGTAGCGGCGCAGCGATTCGCCGTTCCATGCTTTGGGAATTTGGATTCCACTGACTGTTGTCAATTTGAAAGTTCCATCCCTTAGCTTTTGATTGATCGCATACAACCTTTTCTAGTTTGGTTCAAAGGCTCCCGACATGAGATAGATTCGTTTGAGGACGAGGTCTCCCACTTCAAAGGTTTGGTTGTGAACTTTGGAGTCGAAGTATCGTGCGACCCTTTTTTGGTGGGCGGCGGTCCTCAACTCGGCTTCTTCCCTCCTTTCGTCAATCATATCCGGTGATTCGAGTAGGATATACTCATCTTGCTTATAATTAAAAAATTTCCTTCGGTGAGAGAGGACTTTTAGCTCGACGGAATCATAGCTTCTAAGCCATATGCCAAGGTGAACAGTGTGTGTCCAGTTGCCGCTTTTTGAGTTGTCCTGTAAGCCCATAGTGTGAGTGGAAGTTCACTAACCAAGTTTCCTTTTGCTTTAGTTAGTCGTTTTTTGATAGTGGACTTGATGATCTTGTTTTTTTTCTTCCAGTTGCTATTTGCTTGTGGATGAGCAACTACAGAAAAGCTCTTCTCAATTTGAAAGCGTTTGCAGAAGTCTTTGAACTTAATGCTTTTGAATTGGGTCCCGTTATCAGTGATGATTTTTTATGGCACACCAAACTTGAAAATAATGTTTTTAGTAAAAAAATTAATGACTTTCTTTATAGTAACGGTGGCCAACAGTTCCGCTTCGACCCGTTTCGTGAAATAGTCAACGATAACTTAACGTATTTGGCCCCACCTTTAGCTACTGGCAATACGCCAATCAAGTCGATTCTCCATAGTGCAAATGGCCACATGCCGACCATATGTGTTAATTCTATTGAGGGAGTTCTTTTAATTTTACCGAATCTTTGGCAATGATCACATCGTCTGGCGTAGTCTGCTACATTGTGGTTTATTGTCGGCTAGAAATACCTATACCAGAGAACTTTCTTTGCAAGGATTTGCCCCCTAGTATGGTCTCCGCATTCGCCTTCGTGCACATCCTTTAGGATCCATCGAGCTTCGTCGTCGGTCACACATCTAAGATGGAAGGTTGAGAATCCTCTTCGGTAGAGTATCCGATCCAGTATTACGAATCGTGGCACTTTCTGAAGAAGCTTTTTTTGTTGATTCCAGTCAGTTGGAAGGGTCCCTTTAGGTAAGTAGCCCTTGATTGGCGTCATCCATGTTTTCGGTTCGACGGTGGTCTTGAGAATCCTATCGGCATCCATTTCGTCTGTACTCGGGGCAGTCAGAGTCTTAATAGAGACTAGTCCTAATGATTGAGCTTCTCTAGAGCTTGCTAGTTTAACTAAGTAGTCATCCTTGGTGTTTTGCTCTCGCAGAACGTGAGTTATGGTATAATGTTCGATGTCACTCAGAAAACCTTGTACTTTAGACATGGGGCAAGGTTCTCCCCTCGAACCTGGTACTCGCCTTTTACTTGGCAAACGACTAGCTGGGAGTCACTGTAGATGTGGATGGACTTTATTCTGAATTCTTTTACAACTTTCAGCTTGCTATTAATGCTTCATATTCTGCTCGTTATTTGTTGTAGGAAATTCCAAGCGTAAGGTGTAGCAAATGGCTCGTCCTTCGGCGATTTCGAACATTAGCCTTGTCCTCGAACAGACGCCACTAACAAAGAGTTCCCATTGCATCTCCAATTCGGATGGTGTTTCTTCTTCGTCATCCCGTATGGTAGATTCAATGAAGAAATCTGCCAGCGCTTTCCCATTGATAGACTTTCTCGGATGGTAAGTAATATCATATTGGCTCAGTTTGATATTTTGCTTGAGAAGTCGTCCGATAGTTTCAGGTCAGTACAGTACTAGCTTTAGAGGCTGATCAGTCAGTATTTTGGTTGGATGTGCTTAGAAATACGGTTATAGCTTCCTAGATGCGATCGGGAGGCAATATGCTAGCTTTTCAAACTTTAGGAATTTTTATCGGCTCCAGTAAACCACATGCTAATGTAATATATGGGTCATTGGATTTTCGCTCTAATGTAATATATGGGTCATTGGATTTTCACTTCTTCACGCATAAGGGCAGCACTTAACGCATGAGGGGAGATTGCTAGGTAAATGAACAGGTCCTCTCCATCCACTGGCTTTAACAGAATTGGCAGGGCTTCCATGTTTCATAGCAATTCTTCAAATACAATTTGACATGCCGCACCTCCGTTCAAATTTTTTCTTTCCTTTCTTTAACGCATCAAAGAACGGTATGGACTTGTCGGTGGCTTTCGGGATAAATCGACTTAAAGCTGTGATCTTCCCATTCAAGCATTGCAATTCTTTATTTTCTTTGGGCTTGGCCTTCTCGTAAGGCCGTTATTTGCTGTGGACTTTCTTCAATGCCCTTGGCACTTACGATGAATCCTAAGAACTATCTGGAGGCCACTTCGAAGTGACATTTAAGTGGATGGAGTTTCATTCCATACTTTCGGAGTATTTCAAACATTTCTGCGAGATTATCTAGGTGATTGACAGCTACTTGCGATTTGACCAACATGTCGTCCACGTAAACCTCTATGGTTTTCCCGATTTGGCGCTTGAAGTTGGTATTTACCAACCTTTGATAAGTTACCCCCGCGTTCTTCAATCCGAATGGCATTACTCTGTAGTAGTATATTCTCAGATCGGTGATGAACTCGATGTTCTCATGATCAGGTTCGTGCATCAGGATCTGGTTGCACCCTGATATGCATCCATGAATGATAGCTGTTCAGGTCCTCCGTTCCGTCCGTAAGCTGGTCTATTCTGGGCAGAGGGAAGCTATCTTTCGGGCAAGCTTTTTTTATGCCCGAGTAGTCGATGCAGATTTTCCACTTCCCACTGGAATTTTTGACTAAGACCGGGTTAGATATCCATTCACGATAAGTCGTGTCATGGATAACGCCGTTGGCCATTAGCTTGTCCACCTCTTGTCTTAACACCATAGACCGTTTAGGACCCAGGCTGTGCCTTTTTTGCTTTACTGGCATGAACTTAGGGTTAATGTTGAGCGCGTGGCATGTGATTTCTGGTGACACTCCACACTAATCGGAATGCGTCCATGCGAACACATCCAAGTTGGCGCGAAGAAATTTAGTAAGTTTCAACCACATCTTATTTGCAAGGTGCGATCCAATTTTCAAAACTCTTTTCGGGTCATCCATATCGATTGGAACGGACATCGTCAATTCTGCCAGTGCTGGCCTATCCTCCCACGAACTCTTCTCTCTAGGGTCCAAAACCTTGTCGAATCGGCTATGGTCCTCGGGCGAGGGATGGCTCTACAGTTGCTATTTAGAAGGTTCATGAATGTGGAGAGTTCTCCCTACATCCTTCCCCTTTTTCCTTCTTTTAGATTCACGTAACTCTGAAATATAACATTCGTTGGCAGTGCATTGATCTCCTTTGACCACCCTAATTCCGTTTGCAGTCGAGAATCTCATGGTAAGGCGCTATTGGGCCAGATAGACTCTGAAATCAGCTATGGCGGGTTGTCTCAATAAGGAGTTATACGCAAAAGTTTCGTCAACAATTACGAAGGTTTGAATGAGAGTAACTCTTCGATCACTCTCTCCAAGATCCATTGGAAAGTCAATTATCCCTATGAGTTATTTGGGCTCACCAATAAACCCTTGGATTTTTATTTGGCCTGTAGACATGCTTTTCATGTCAATCTTCATGGGTAAAAGGTACGCTTGAAAAGTATATTGACAGAACTGCTGCTATCGACCAATACTCGTCGGACCACAACGGTTTCGATTCCTACTGTCACCACCATTAAATCAAGAGTTGGAGCTTCGATCCCTTCAGTATCTCGATTTCTGAATACAATATCATCATTCAAAGTTTTATGCTACTTGGTTGGAGCCCCATCTTCTATTGTGAGACATGATTCCTTCGAAGCGTGCTTTAATGAACTTGCATACCCCTCCATCTCTCCCTAACTTCTCTGTGCAGGATGTAGGCCTCTAGATATCATTCCAATAATGAAACTCTAGTTAGTTCGCTTTGATCCCTCTTCACTAGTTCCAGCATGGTTCTTTTGATTCCTAGAAGCTTGAGGAGTCACGGGCTGGTCAGGATTCTATGATTTTCCCACGTATCACTTAAGCCTGTTCTCCTGAATCAACTCTTCCATCAAGTTCTTTAGGTGGCGGCATTCATTTATGTTGTGACCGTGCGTCACGTGGAAGCGGTAGAACTTCTCTGAGCGCATTTGTTGTTCGGTTGCCTCCAACCTAGGTTTTTTTATATATTTCTCGGTCCCTTGTGCCGCGAGATAAATGTTTTTCGGAGTTTTGTTGGGAGGTGTGTAATCTTCAGGCCTGAAGCCTTTAAGGCGTTTATTGTTTCCATTTTTCTTATTGGAATTCCGATTTCCATATTTCCCTGTGATTCCTTCAGCAGTTCCGGAAGCATTTGTATTCCAATTCATTTCCATGTCACTCTACCCGACGTTCATCGGTTGCATGCCAGTAGACTTCCTTTCTAGCTCCTATGCTCCTCCAATCTCAAGTATTAACTTGCTTTGCGATTGAAATCCTTCATTGTATTGGGTTGCTTTATCTTGATCCACTTTTCAAACTCGGTTTCATGATGAATGCCTCGGACCAAAGCCATAAAAATCATGTCCTTTTTTGGATTGCAAACCTCTGTCACTCCGGTATTGAACTGGTTCATGAAAGACTTTAGTGATTCATTTTGTCCTTTGAATAGTCCGGACAAGGACATCACATCTTTAGGTTGCACGGTATGGAGCCTGAACCGATCGAGGAATCTTGTGGCTAGTTGGTCGAAAGTAGAGACAGATTTTGGCGGAAGCCTAGTGAACCACATGGAAGTGATTCCTTTTAGGAAAATGGGAAAACATCCACACCAAACAGCTTCTGATTGCTCCATTCATGTACCAAATATACTTGTACAAATGGTGTTTTAGGTCCTTCGTCCCATCATCGGATAGAATAGTTGGCATCGTGAACTTTTTCGGATATCGCTCATTCAAGATCTCATCAGTAAAGGAAGTCTGACTTGGTACGGTTCCCAATTCATCATCTCTTCTATTTTTATTCTCGTTCATCAATCGCTTAACCATATCCACGATGAATGCCTCTGATGTCGGTAGTCCTGTGGATAGCTGTCAGTCACTGCACCAAATGTATGGCTTAGCAAACGGTCTTGGCGAGTGGATTGAAGCCTAGGCTCTCCTATCTTTTGGGAGAAGCACTCCCTCGGGATCCCGTTGGCTTGCGGTTAGTTTGACTAGGGCAATTTTGACATTTCTAGCATCATCGAACGCATTGGCATTCTCTTCCACCTTATCATCATTGAATTGTTCTCCATCTTCTGAGTCGGAGAGGCCCATGCTATATCCTCACGTGGGGTTTTCACCCCTTGGTTCAAGTTCAAAGTTGTTTGCCTTAAGGCGAGCGGAGTACTTGTATTTCCTTCTGTGTTGATTCCCATAGTTCCTCCTGTCACCCTTCTTTGCGGCTGCCTCCCATTTCTTCTGTTTAAGCCAGAAAAGGAAGAATTTTCTTGCTTTATGGCAGCCGTGGGTTCAACCATAGTTCTTAAAGTAGGATTTGACTGTAATGTTAAGAGAGCATTGAGCTTATCCATCAGAACTCTCTGACTGCTTTCCATTTTTAGGTTGATTTCCTCAACCATTTTGTTCAACTCATCCCTTATAACGACTTCGCGTTGATTGGAAGATGTTGGCACCTAATCTTCTATGTTGGCACCATTTACTTCAATTGGCTGCTGATTCATATCTTCTCCAGCTACTACTGCCCCTATGGACCTTCCAAAAGTGGTTCTCTTCCTTCCTGGAGCCATTGATTCCAAGCGACATATTTTTTAGGCAAAGTTTGAGGATCTAACTTCTGGACCTCTCTGATCCAAAGTAGATAGCTAGATCTGAACCCTGAGTTAGGTTCTCAGTGAAAGCACCAAAATGTTAACCCAAAAAATGGATCAACATCCTGGATTGAGTGCGAAAGCACCTGCCCTCCCTATTCTTACAGAGTAGTAATATAGAGAATAAATTTAAAAGAGCAAAGATAGAAGGAAGACAATAAGATTTTATAGTGGTTCGGTTGTTAATGAAGTCTACATCTAGTTTTTATTATTGAATGATTACCGTTACAAAGTTGATTGGATTACAACGCTCTTGAATATCCTTAGTTAGTCAAGTTTCCAATACTAGAGTTCACTGGAGAATCACAATGAACTCTCTGGACGACTGTTGTGAGGAAGGAGAGGAGTGAAGAAAGCTTTCTGTAGAGTTTCAGCAACCAGTCCATCCGCTCCCATTTATGTTGCAGATATGAGAGTATTTATAGAGGTTAGGGAGCTATTGGGTCAAGCCTGTTCGCCAACTACTTGTAGATGATCATAGGAAAGTGCATTGGAGCTTGCCCCGTGACCTGAGCCAAAACTATGGATCGTTAGCAATCCATAGTTTATGGATCACTAGCGATCCATAGTGTATGCTCAAATGTGAGCTAACTCCTTAGCATTTACCCTCTTCTTTGTTTCATATGAGTCGCAATGATCCATTAATGATGTATGGATCGTTGGCGATCCATAGGGTATGGATCGTTGGCGATCCATAGGTTATGGATGGCAGTGTAACGATCCTTATTTTTAGCTATTATAAATTATTAAATTTAATGTACTTATTAAATAAAAATGGTTAAGAATAAAAAATTAATGATTTTGAATGTAATTTATTGGATATGAACTTGAATAAAATTTTAAAATAAACTAATTTCGAAGATTTAAATGATAACAAGTATTGAAAGGTAATTCTATGTATTGAATGTGTTTTCAATCAATAGTTGGATTAAATAATAAAATTTAAATTCATTAGATGTAAATAACGTAATTGATTGATAACTAAAATTCATTTAAAATCTAATATTGAAATTTATTGAATATTAAACAATTAAATTGTTTAAATTTAATATTGTAAATTATTTGAATAATAGAATTATGAAGTTAATATGATTGAAAATGATATCGAAAGTTGATGAGAATTTTATTTAAACAACAATGAAGATTGTTAACGTTTAAAATTGGATTTAAAAGTGAATAATTAGAAATTAGAAATTTTATATTAAAATCAAGACGTTAAAATAGTGATCCAGGGCACAGTCTCAAAAATCGACAAAACCAGTTCCATTGGATCCGTAATAGTGTATTATTATAGGATTTCAAGTTTCGTAGCGTTTGGAGTTATCGTGTGGTCGTACGGGTTAGAAACGCGTTGAATTTAATATTTTTAAGTGGGTTCAAAAAGCTATCTTCCACATACGATCGAATTAGGCCACGAAACATGTTCCATTTTGTTCGGAATAGGGCATGAATAATCGAGATAACAATACAATAATATGTTTACATGTTTATAAATACACTTGTATAGTAGAAACCTAATCCTAGTTTTGGTCGTTGCCGTTTCTTATAATTAATGGCCGAAACCCTTCTATCTTCTCCTCCTTAGATCTTCCCATCCACAAACTTTCAAGCAAATCTTCCAACAGGGAACTTGTAGAGCCCAAGAAGCTCTACCATATTAATGGTCATGATCGGTTTTAACGCACGTGGAGGCTAGAATTTGATGATATAGGGTAGTGGTGCCGTATGCGAAGGGCTTTGAGTTGGTGTTGCCTGATCATCGTCGAACGTGACGAAGGAGGAGCGACAATGGAGATTTGAACGAGTATGATGGGTTCTTAGTTCGCCTATACCTGGGAGCGTTCACGAGAAGGAGGAAGAACGTACGTGCACCATGATCTGCATTTCAAAATCAACAGCCAGATTTGATTGGGTATAAATAAAAAAAAGTTATAAAATTTTATTATATAAATTCGTGTAATCTTTAAAAGTGTATATCTTTGCCGTAAGAGGTCGAAATTGGACGAAACAAGCTGCGATGAAATCGTAGCGACAAGCAATACGTCGTGGAGCTGATTTGGAGTCATTTGGAGTTTGTTAAAATTTTAGGCTAAATCGAACGTTGTTCGATTTGATTTAAAATTGAAAACTCAAGGTGAGTGTTTTATAATTCTCACACGTACTAGAATTTTTTATGCTAGTTAAATTTGAAATTGTGAAGTGATATAAATTTATTGATTGTTGTTTGATAAATTTAATTATCATTTAAACTGTTATTGAACTAATTGTTAAAAAAATTATAGTTGACAGTTAAATTTGAAATTGGAACTTCATTGCCAGTAAAACACCCGATTTTAATAACTATGAAATTGTTGTGAATTATACCGACTGTTTGGATGATTGATTGCGATGGATGCTAATCGATTGATATTTGGATGATTGGGTGCTCATTTATTCTTATATATATATATATATATATATCTTGTTATCACCTTGTATATAATATAAAATTGTAAATTGAACTATTTTAAATAAATTAAGAAATAGGTTGAAATGATATATATCTATGACACTGTGATTTGGATTGAAATGATATATATCCATCCCTGAAATCAAATTGAAATAACTGATTACTTGGCCATAGGATAAAAAATTATATACGGACACCGAATTGGTTAAATCAAATGATTTTAGAATTTTTATTTGAAAGTTATTTAAATGATTTTGATTTGAAGAAATAGAAGTCAAATTTATAGAAATCAAATTGTTTTTGAACTTGAGCTTGGAATGTTGAAATTAAAATTTTGGTAAATGGAAATTGTTTAAATAATCGAAGTGAATTTTGAATTTATAATAGAAATAAGATTTGAATATCGAAAATTGATTTGTTTTAAAATGATTTGAAATTCCATTCGAACTTTGAATATTACTATGTTAAAGTGATATAAAACGATATTTCAAAATTGAGTTCGGAATTGAATTGTATTTGAAGATTGGGATTTTAAACTGAATATTGAAGGATAATTTGATTTAAATGTTTTGAATTGATATTTTGAAAATCGAGCTCGAAATTGATATAAATTGAAATTGAATTAATTGGATTTGAAAGTGGAATCGAATTAATTGGAAATCGAAGTTGAAATAGATTTGAATTGAAATCAAAATTGAATCGATTGAATGAAAATTGGAATTGATTTGAATTTGGAAGCTATTTAAATATATTCAAACTATTTTTCAAAAATTCAAACAGGTCAAGAGTGGAATGTTCTTTTTTAAATCATGGATTTAAACACGAATTGGGTTAAATTGAAGATATAACCTAAATTGAAATCGAAACAATTTTTGAAGCGAAATCGAGATATTAAGACAAAATTGATTTTTGAAATAAAATAGTATATTTTGAGTAAATATGATGATTTTGAAATGGATTTTATTTTGAAGCGAATATGATATTTTGATATCAAGTATGAACTGTTTTCGAAATGTAAAAGTACCAACCAGTGTGTAAAACGACGTTTGGTTGTTAAAGAGACCGGGCCGGATATGGGTCTACTCTCTATCGATACTAGAACCACTTTAAGAACTGTGTACGTGGAGGATGCTCCAGAACGAACTGGTTGGATTTAGCATCATTTTCTAGGTTTGAAGAAAGAGAACAATGATGGATAGACCCTGTCACTTGTGCCAATTTGAAATGACTAAAATAGGATGGCTTGACAGGGCCAAGGGGCTAGCTACCCCAAGCAGACGCATTTCTTCATGAATATACTATTTTGATTGTTATTGGTGATTACCATCCAAATTATGGGAGTGTTGGACGCGGTGGGTGGTCATAGCTATGATGCGTCACCACCAGCCCTGCGACCCGAACGGGCAGTATCCTACCTTGGGCATTGCCTCACGTGCCTTGTCATACTTTTATCCCCATACAAGACTCATAGGATTTTTGTTTAGTGTTGTCGTATCACGGCGCATCCCTATCCACTGACCGTTTAACTAGTGTTTTATGCAAACTGTATGAAAATGCTTAAAACGCGTTAAAAATGATCGATGTAAAGCCTTAATGCTAAGAAAAATATTTATTTTATCGATTAGACATTATATATGTAGCGTATTCTATTACATATAAATATTTTGATGGATCCTTAAGACATGGAAAATTCCGTAACATCTCTTGAGTTATTGCATGCACGTTATACACTGGATAGGAGATGTGAAAACCCGTAAACATCTCCGATGCCATGACACTCATGTTATATGTGATATTTATTTGACTTACATAAGGATATTTTAGTCCTGACTCGAGTGTTTTGTCTTTTCATTACGCTTGGGTCAGCCCTGAGTTTTACAGCTTATTGAAGATTTATTTTGGAGGATGAGGACGAAGATTTGGTATATACTACTATTTTATTCATACATCACGTTGTCTGCTGCGTTACTTTATTTATTCATGATGATTTTATAACTCTGATAAATGTTGTATAGATTATAATCAAATGTATAATAGAAATAGCTTCATGAACTGTTTATTTGATTATTATATTTTATCGTTCCACTACGAGATTCTGTGTTTGTTTCTTCTTCTGCTCTTATTTTTCTTAATTAACCCCATTGATCATCTATATTCCGGTTTGTTTAAGTTGGACATGTATGGATTATTGTCGATTTAAACTTTTCAAAATGTGGGTCATCACAGCTAGCGACCCATACACTTAGCCTATTTTTGGACTTTGGTGTCTGGAGTGCCTTTGTCGTCTTGTGTCGATATTGGTCATGTAGTCTTGTGGCATGTCGCCATGTTTTGATGATGGTTTACATGCTAGTTGTATTTAGTTGCTGATTGGGCTAGTCTGATGCTTGTCTCTTGATTTAACTAACTCGAAATCTCATCAAACTCGGTCATTGCTTCTATAATATGGATTGAATCATGATGCAAGAGACTTGACAAACTCCTGATTTAATACCATGGATCGCTAGCGATTCATGTCCATAGTGTATTTTCTCATCATTTTTCCCTGGCCTACTTTGGCTTCTTATTATGGTCCCTTTGGTTGATTATTGAGCTATCCTGACTCGATCGAGTTGTTTCTACTTCTCTTGGACCCCGTTAGGTTAAAACCCCGGATAACATCCTTGAACCTACTGGTATCTCAAATAACTTATCTCAAACCATAGTATTCATGGGTTGACTAAGAACATATTGACTTCTATCATGATATAGTTTTCATGGGATCACTACGAACCTATTGGCCCCTGCCAATAACTCTTTTTAAATATAGTTTTCATGCGTTTACTATGAACCTGTCCAATCTGACAATTATTTTGATTAGTCTCTGGGCATCCTATGTTCTGGTCTACCTGACCTCTTGGATGCAACTCTACTCATACAGGAGCTAACTCAATTCTTATTCACTACTGAGTCGACCTAACTAGTTATTCTGCCCTTTTTCCTAAATACAGTTATGGATCCATTATACAGTCAATATGTTTATAGAAGAAGCAAATACAATAACATAACAATACCAATATCTATGGTTTAATATCCTTGAAAGCATTTTCACATGTAACATGGTTAATCCCTTTAACATATTATTTTATCAAGGAAGTCTTCTTCAAAAACTCCAAAGTTAAAAGCCATTTTAAAGCTCTTTGTAATGCCATGGGTTTTATCTTTAAAAATTGATTGGGTTCTTTGTTTTAAAAACTAAGGCTTTCAAGACCTTCACTTTCTAAACCATTGGAAAACTTCTTTTGAAAGCATTCAAATCTTCTTTTCAAAACACTAAGCATATGTCTTTCGAAACACTTTAAAACTTCTCTTTCGAAACCAACAAAATAACCTTTCGAAAGTATGAAAGCATCACTTGCTATCTTATAGAAGCATAGCTTCGAAACCATTGAAAGTACCCCTTTCGAAACCACTGGGTTCTTAAACATATCCTTTTGGGTCTAAGTGAATACAAGCGAAAGTACACCTTTCAAAATCATTAAAAAAAGTTTGGGGAAAAATAGATGGCTTCGGAACAATCCCTTCGAAAGCATTAGTCTTTAAGTAAAACAATATGAAGGATAGCGTAAAAACTCCTTTCAGAGCCATTGCCCTTAAAACCTTTAGTATAAGTGGCAACTAGAGACCTTTCATAAACATTGGGAAGTGGCTTTTACTTTTATAAAACAAAAGCTACCTTTCGAACTCATTGATAACTTCAATCCATTCGAAAGGTATAAAGACGACATGGTGGTTTCAACTTGGTTCAATCTAGCCTTTCGAAAGCTTTATTTTAAAAACACGATAACTTATTCGAAAGCTACCCTTTAAACAAAAAGGTGGCAACCCCTTCGAAAGGAATATTAAAGTAATCCAACCTTTTCGAAAGCATTCTTTTAAAACAAGGCGAGCGGCATTTCTTTGTAAAGCAAAACGAAGGCTTCGACCCCTTCGAAATCTTGATTTCGACTCCATACCTACCGCCTTTCTCTAATCCACTACGTACTAATGCATTGATACCTTATGTATTGGTTTTGACTTGGCTGGCGTGGAAGTATAGGGCCGAAAGGTAGCTACTGGAAGTGGCAAAATATTAAACTTATGCAAAACCGTTTTTCATGCTCTTTTAAGTAACACTTTTCATCTAACTTACCTATTTGTAAAAATATGATTGGTTTCCATAAATTTAAAAAAAAAATTCTAAAAGACTACCGAATTTATTTAGGAATTAATTAAAGATAATTAACAAAAAGCCCTTCCCTTTAATAAAACAACTGAGACTTTTAAATCCTCCATCTTAAATAAATTAAGTTACCTAGTAAATTACTTAGGAAAAATCCCAAAAAATCATCAATATTCACTTTTATTATGTTATCTAACGTATACAAATTTCGAACCCAAATTCCTTTATATAATTACCAAAATTAATTTATAAACCCAATTATTCATAATTTCCTTTGAAAGTTCATAAGAAATTATCCATAGCTTGAATAATTACGAAAAATTAAATCCGTCTCCAAAATAATGTTTTTCATAACATGCTAAATCCTCATGGCATTCGAAACCCAATATAAATGATTTTAGCCATAGAATCAAATGAAAATTTATCAAGCAAACTTGTTTTATTATAACTTATCATGTATCCAAGCATATCATCATTAAAATCATCATAATGGATTTAAACTTAAACCCGAAATCTAATGCTCTATGAAAACAAAAATAGTGATGGTTTCATTATTATTCACCTTGATTTGGATAAGGACTTGAGATTTGATTTAGATTGATCCTCCTTGCTTTATTTTCTTAGCTTTAATTCATTTTCCCCCTTTTCTTTCCCTAGGTTATGGCCGGCATGAGCTTTTGGTTTTACTTTTTGTAATTTTGAAATACGAACGTGTAGAGAAATAGGAACGTAGGTTTAGGGGTTATGGTGGCGGCAAATCCCAATAATGTCCTTGCATTATTTTCTTATTAATTAACACATGAAACTGTTCATAAACCCATTCTTTGTATTTAATTAAGCACGGCCTCTAATTAAATTTTCAAATCTTAATCCCCTTGTCACTTTAATATTTACATTATTCTATTTAATTTATCTAATTAAATCTCCTGAAGGTGTTGCATACATCCTGCTTGGGAATCACCCTTTGGATTTGTATCAAATAGTCCTTGCATCAAAGATTCAAGAATGATGGTACTACTGCCACCATATATAAAATATGGGAAACACCATAGAGATTAGTAGCAAGCAGCCCTACATTATGAAGACCTTCAGTCTTCAAAATCATTTATTTAACGTGTCTTCACATTCGAATGCGTATATTGGTTCGAAGTGATTTTCGAATAGAATTCATCAAAATCTGATTCCGGCCTCTTCAAACCAATTATCGATAAAAAGATGTGTATATGTGTATACCGGAATGTTAAGCCACTTCTGTTAAATCCTTTTAGTTAATTAAAACGTCTTTTAACTTTTAAAATCTTCAAATCACTTATTATTAAGTTACTTAGGAAAATATTTCCATATTCTATTATTAGTATAATTCCAATCTTAATGGAGTTTCATATTTCCAAAACATATCTTTGATGAGTTAAAAACAATGGTATTACTTTATTTATAAAAACGCCATTTATAATTATATCCATTTATTTAGAAAACCCCGCTCATAAATCTATCACTTTATTTTGAAAATAAGATTTTATAAATCTTTACTTTTATCATAGGAAAATGTGGTCCGAGTAAATCAAATTTACTATCCCCGCCGTCGGACCAGTTCGGATAGCTAGGGAGAGCAAGCATCTGGTTGCCGAAACTCCAGCCTAGAGACGTCCTCTCTACCACCCATAAGGTAGTCAAGTTATTTGGTCGACTCCATACCTTTAAAATACTTGCATAATTATTTGGAAAAAAGTTCCAAAAGATTCGGTAGAGTAACCCAAGTTTAAATCATTTATTCATAAATTGCTAAATTCAGTTATTAAATTCCTGGTGAATAATGGTTTTACAGCTTTGTAAATAATGACATTATTCCATTATATATACGCCTAATTTTATAACTCAAATCCCTTCTAAAAAATTAAACATGTTTATGGAATTTATTTCATATTTTTAGTGATTAAAAATATCCATTTTTAAAGTGTTGAAATTATATTTTACGAACTGCCAAAATGCGACGATTTTGAAAACTTGATTTGGTCATGTCTCAAACTACAGTAAACTAAATCTTGATTTTTCTTTTTCATTTGAAAACCATTACCACAAGGGTCTAGAGAATTCTTATTTCAAAGAATTCCAATTTAAATTTCATCCTACACATCCATTTAAATTTTTAGGTCGCGAATTGAAGAAACGCGATGACTTATTTTTTTTTACCTTTTAGTCAAATTTTATAAAACTCGTCCGAAACACTTTTAAATCATTTTAGTTACATAATAAATTATTATGAACCAATTTAAAACAATATTTTACCATTTTACTTATTAAAAATCTATTTCACTTCTTTTCACCTATTATAATATTATATTGTTATAATATTCAATTTTCTAACCTTTTTAGTTCAAAATCCTTTATTTTAAACCATATGATATTTTTATATCCTTTTCCACCTTTTAAAACTATTTTTTCATAAATGAAACCGTAGATTTTTTTTCCAACTAATTTCAAAACTCCACTTTTCCAATTCCTTTCATTTTAAAACCAAATCCAAATCTATTTCATAACTCCACTTTCTCATTTCTTTACTTTACCTAAGTTAATCCCAATATAATAAAACGACTTTTTTTTTGGTTTTAAAACAAAGAGGCCAAACATATATTGTATACATATTATTTTTAGGTATAATGTGGATAATTTTTCACAAGATATGTATTTTAATTCATATAGCTATCATTTCTCATCGTATATGATTTTCAACTTATAAATAATAATAATCATATCTATCACAATCAAACTTTTATATAATCAACCAATCATCATCCAATCATATTAAAAAATCATATAAGCAGCCATTTTAGTGTATGATCAAGAGTATAACTTTAAGTAGTTAATTTCTATTGTTATCACTAATAGCAAGCAATATTAAGTGATTAACCTTGCCAAAAAATATATTAAATGATTAATAAGTAATATAAATAAGTGATTATCAAGTGATTCAAAGTGAGATTGACTCACATTTATTGCAAACCAAATTCTTCCTACCAACATTCAATAAATTAATACAATACTCCCATCATCACTTTTATTTGCTCATAGCTCAAAGCCAAGACCTTTTCCTTCCTCCATTGCTCACGCCCATGCCTCCTTCCCACTCCTTGCACATAGCCTAAGGCTATTCTTCCACCTTCCAAGCTCACGTTCATCACTTCCACCTCCCTCCTTGTTCACGTCCTAGGCTTTCACCCTCTTCCTTGCACATGTTTATACCTCCTCACATGCTCACGGCCTAAGGCCATAGAAAAGAAGAGAAAGAAGATATTAAAGAGGAGAAGAAGGAGCTTAAGAAAAACGAAGAAGATTGAATGAGGTGTGTAGAAATGAAGACAGCATGCCTTATTATTTATAGGCAAATTTTGCAAATATCTCTTACATAACATCATCTCGCCCATGTGCCATAACCCACTCTCCCTCTTTGTGCCACGTCTTCTCAGTGTAAGTTATGGTAATTTTGCTTTTTCAAAAGTAAACTCTTTTATCTTTTTCTTTAATTAACATCACTAATGATACTTTAATTAAATTAATCTAAATAGTACTAAAAAAATTCTATTTGTTAAATGTAAATATGTATAAATGTGTGCAACAACTTTCATTTGATAAAAAGTCAACATCCCAAAAAAGATCTTCGATCACATTTTCAGTTTTTAAATCAAACTATTTATTTATGTAAACAAAACTTGGAAATAAATCTCTTATCATCTTTAAATAATTAAAATAAGATTATTTAAGCCATAAAACCATATTAAATAATATTAAAATCCATTTATAAAAATACGACGTCGAACTACCAGAATGCAACGAAGTTTATATACCTTTATAAAACAAGTTTATATATTTATAAAACCATTATAAATAACATATTTTCATGATATAATAATTAAAATGGATTATTTATTATTTGAAACAATCTATTTACTTTTTAAATTAATTAAATATTCCTATTCAAAGTGACATAATTGTGGGTCGTTACAAACACACTCCAAGACTACGTTATGCGTTGATCATGATTCGACACATTGCCTTTATAGGTAACTGACTGCTGGCCTAGGTAACACATGGGCAAACACACATTAAGGCACACAGTAATAAGGGTGTCATGGATCTAGGGTGTGACCACCACGATTAGGTCAGCAGGGTGGACATCGAGCAAACTGGTTCACTCTCGAAACAGAACGGGAGTTGGACAAGATAATTAGACACATAATATTTATATTCAGCAGCTAACACATAGCTGCTAATAAATTCCAGCACATGGCTCTCTATATCGCTGCTACATATCTTGGTACTATTATCGACACACGGCTATGTCCAATTGCTGAAACATGGCAATACACGTGACTTGCCGCAGCGAGTCACAAGAAATCCTAGTCATATGAGTATCATTTACTTACAATGAATCACCAAAT
The DNA here is from genome assembly GCA_030765085.1 of Allium cepa. Taxonomy (NCBI): domain Eukaryota; kingdom Viridiplantae; phylum Streptophyta; class Magnoliopsida; order Asparagales; family Amaryllidaceae; genus Allium; species Allium cepa. Next base: position 556,851,068 of record CM060941.1, on the reverse strand, counting down.
AAATTTCACAACGACATCCCATACCACCATGTGACATTCAAACGTTTATTCACCGCTTATAAACTCTACTCAATCACCACAATATTTTATATAACGAGTAAAAAAAGTAACTAGAGAAGTATTACTGAATGCCATATCCCAAACGATATTATAGCTCCATTTATTTTGATTTCTCATCACACGAAATTAAAATAACGGAATCATATAAAAATATCACAAATGGATACAAAAGCATGTGATCAATGTATCATATCCAAATACGAACCAAATCAATATCAACGGCGAATCATTCATAATTTCCGATTCAATATAAAATGAAAGAGAATCGGAAAAGTATGATAAAATAAATTAATCAAATATATATAGAACATTCAAATCATTATTTAATTACAGATCATATTATTAGTGAAATTCACTTTAAAATACCTAAAGTATTGTTAATTAGAAGATATTTAATATTTTTCATAATTATTTAATCGTTTGTTTAATTAATCAAAACCAAATATAATCGTTTTCCAATAAATTTCTAATTTTAAGTAAAACCTTTCTTCAATTAACATTATAGTATAGAAATAATAACGCTAGTAAACCATTTATATATTAAATAATTTTACCTCATATATATATATAATATCAAAACAAAGATTTAGACACTATAATTTACTTTCAAAGTCTTGTTCATATACATATAAAACATATGAAATTGCTTTACTAATCAAATGAAATTTATATTTCTACTTTGAAATAAAATTATAAATTCGAAAATAAATTAATTTTATTTCAAACCATAGGAAACAATTCGAAATCTTCACTTTATACTCAGATTATTTCATAAAAAACATATTCCTTTAAATTATGCCATATTTGAAATTCTCATATTACAAAAAAAAAGATTTATTTATTCAAAGCGTATTCAAAATCATTTAATTATTTTATAAAATGATTTCTATATTTTCCTAAGGTTTGAAAGCTCTTTCAATTTTTTTTAAATAACCTTTATAGAAATCACTTAAACAATATTATTGTTTTCATAATTTATTTCATAAAATAGCAATAAATTATATTTTTCTTTGAAACAATTCAAAACTTATATAATATTAATTTGGAAAAGAGTTTTATAATCAAAAGAATGCTATATTTATATTTGTAATTCAAATTATATTTGCAAGTGTAAAAATAGCTAATTAAATAAAATTTATAAATTATTTATAAAATACTTTTTAATAAAATTTCAAAACCCTTAAATAAAATTATCAAAGCTTTTCATAACATCTTTCAAAAATAAGAAAGCAAAAAAACTCTAAATATATAATTATGGAGTAAAATTACTCCAAAAATATTTATCAACCTCTCACACTATGAATTTATCGTGTGAATCAAGTCGAGATCCATCAAACTCCGGTCATTTATAACATATACACATATTGATATACAAATATGTCTATTATTCAATTCGCAATCAGACCGAAATGTGTTTGAAAATTGACACTTTCAATCCACACAGTTAACTAATATCCAAATAACAATCAATCTCAAACAAAATTCCACCCGTAGATTCAACCAACCAAATCAAAAAATAAACATGGTATATTTAAATCTGGTTTAAGCATTAAGTTATAGTTATTAGTTAGGAAATAACTCATCGAATTGTCAAACTATATTGCCATTTCCATAGTTGTACCACCTTTAGCCGCTGCCTTACAACATCTCAATCATTGCCTGAATCTCACATCATTAATGCCCTATTCCAGGTCGAGACCTGCTACCAACATCGTCAGAAACCATCTGCCCCATCAAACACTGCACTACTACCATCTTGACATAAATGCAAGCTCACCATTGCTACCTGCTCACTTCTACACATGACCTTCCCTAGGTGAAGGTATAGCTTTGGCCGCCACCACACGACATCGTCCCACAATAGCGAGCGTCGCCGTCGATCTTGCCAATTATCGTCGCTAGAGCACCCGCTCACGCCTTCGATTGAATGTCGTCGTCATCAACATGACAATCACCATCACGATGCCCTAAATCATGGCTCCTCTCACTTTAGCCATTGCTATCGTAGAGCCTTCCCTCAACGACGTCTTCGTCGGCTATGCCTGACTCAAGCATGATTTTTCCTTTTTTTTTAAATTTACGTGATTTATTTGGTTTAATAAGGAAGAATGGCTACAAGCTTGAAATAGGTAAGGTGGGAAATTCTCTAGAAAGTAGAGAAGGGTATGAGATTAAATAGGCTAGGATTTCAGTTTAGGCTTGGTTATTTTCTTAGCGCTTGATTTGTTTGGGCCTTGTATTCTAGTTTCAGTTCAGTTTTAATTAATTCCCTTCACACTTCAATTTAAACTTTTAATCCTTGTCATTTGTTTATAAAAATATTTCAATCTAGTTCAATTTAATTCAAACTTCATTTTACAAGATATACTCTAATAACTGTATAATTTTCATTCAATTCAATACTTCTTTATTTTTATTTAGTTATTAGTTGTATTAACATTAAGTAAATTTATTTTTTAACTATTTTGATCAAAATAAAATTATTAATGCTTTAAAAGTATATTTCAAATATATTAAAACATTTTATTTAGTTTCAATATATTATTCAAAAAGAATTAATTAATTAATTTTTTTCGTTTTACTAAAACCAAATGTTTTATTTAGTAGAATTTAATTAAGTAGAATTCTATTTTTGTAAATATTAATTATTAAAATAAAATTCAAAAATTTTATTCTAATGAAATATATTTATTAATACGATGTAGAAAGCGAGATTGTCATAGACTCCCTCCATTATAAAAATTGCATCCTCGTAATTTCTATGCAATTTCTTATAAGGAAACGTCAAACAACTTATACCCTGACTTTTTTGTATCTATAATCTTCTATCAAATTTAAACTACTAAATCCTCTATATGGCTCGCACTCTTTAACTTTCTTACCGTATGCTACCATTTAAATAGACTCATTTATCGACTTTCTATTATTGCATAAGATATATTTGTGAAAATTTTCAAAATATTGAATTTTTTGAAATTTATTGGCAGTGACTCCATGTATAGAGATCATTTCAAAAAATTATAATACAATAATATAACAAAATGTATACGTCCTAATCAATGGGGATCCTAAAATACAGGGAAACAATGCAACATCATATATATTTCGCTATAACATAAAAATATATCTTCTTGTTTGCATTTAAGCGAGATATTTCACTTACCTATGAGCCATAAGCAGGCCAACATCGCCAAATAGTCTAATATGATTCATAAATGCTTATTCTAAATCTCAAATTCAAATAATAATCACATATGAAAAGATATTAAAAGCATGTATTTGCTAAATATAAAAACAACATCACATTCCCATTTAAACCACTATCCAACAAAATTTTAAAGATCATAACGATTAAATTAAGTAATGGTCTCTAAAAATGATTTGTTATACAGCGAATTAAATTTCCAAAAAAAATTTCAAATTACATAAAAATGAAATACAACTTGATTTAGGGGGAATTTACTAAAAGTATGCATATCTAGTCTGATTTATGTGCACATGCCCACATTAGAAATTTGCACTTTTTTGCATAGAAAAATTGAAAACTTTGCAAAGTACTTAAAATAAAAGTCATTTCTTAGCTTCTTAGCTTTCCAACAAGTACAAGATCATCAAAATCGGATTAGCTATTCGAAAGAAATGACCAAATGAATTTAGCCTTATAAAAGAAAATACAAATCTAGGCCTGATTTGTCAATCTAGTTCCAAATGTTTCTTAAACACTACCAAATGTCGATTTTTCAAATGCGAAAAATATAAAAGTTTTTCCATGTTAAAACATCTTTCAATGAAAAAAGATTCATTTAAATCAAGCAAAAACATTTAAAGTTATGATCATATCCATACAACACTTTCAATATATGATCCTATTCAAACATGTTTGGTTATTATAATTGTACAAACATTATTAAAGCAAGCACTCATTTGATTGGCAATAAAATGAGGTCTGATTTTTCTATAAAATTAGTGGTTGTCTGAAATGTAGTGCTTTTCCTTTTCCAAAAACCAAATGTTTAAAAAAATTATTTCAAATTATTTATAAGTCTTGGCTAATGTATGCTTTCACTTTCAAAAATTTTAAACCTGGAATTTTGATTCACCACATTTTATTTTCAACGTCCTTCGTTTCATGAAATCAAAAACTAACTTCATTTTTTTCCTTCAAATCTATTACTTCATATTTGAAGAACTTTCTTTATAAATTTATTTTATTAATATTATTTTATAATATATTCTTACTTTCATATATACATTTTAAATAATTATTGATGCTTTCACTCATTTTTTCACATACTATCTTTTATTCCATAAATAATAAATTTATATTTTCCATACATTTTATTACTTTTAAAACGATTTCAAGTTTTTTTTCCGCATGTACATTTTTCAAGACATATGTATTGTTTTTTCATACTTTCTTGACAAGTCTTAATTAATAATGTGAATAGTATATTTGTTTTTATTTAATTTTTTTTCTTTTAGAAATTTTATATTCAAGTCAAAACAAATTTGTTATATATCTACATATATATTTCATTAGAAATTTTCTTAATACAATCTTCAATAAATATTTATATTTATATACAATAATCCATAAGTTAATTTGTATTAATGTAGACAATGTTGTTGCACCATGAATTTTAGTGATCCGTTTCACCTGTTGGCTGCAATGTTGACTACCTAGGATGATATATCAACATCACCTCGCTAATGATCTCAACTTCACACTAATATCCAATTGTTGTACACATTGTTCAAAAATATTTAAATCTAGAAAAATAATATTTTCTATCTTCTAAAATAGTAAATTACTTAACAAAACTATGCACACATTGAAAAATAACTCAGGCAGCATTCCTAAAATATTGTGCCGGACTGCCTCGTATAAGTGCTTAGGAATCCCCATCGATGACGCTGATCAGATGTATCGACCAGAATTCTTAAATCACGCTATGGATAAATTAACACTATAATTAGCTACTAAAATATTTCCAATCATTTTATAAAATAATCTTCATATTTTATTAATCATTACTTATTTAAATAAGCATACTTGTTTTAGAAATTCCTATATACATTCAATTCAACAATCATTACAAATCATCACAGATACCAATAAAGCATTCAGTTAATTTAATTTAATTATCTTTCCATATTTTAATTACATTATTATTTTTAATTATCTCTTAAACAAAATTATAATTCTCTAGCAGTTCAGATTTGGATAAACTGTTGGCTCCCATTAATATTTGACTTTGTCTAGATTTATATGGATTTATAAAGATTTGAGCGATTACTGCTTCTCGGACTCTAGAATAAGCCAATGAAAAAAATTAATACAATCAAACACACATCAAATAATTAAAAAACAAATGTCTTCAATAGAAAGCTATTTATCAGCATCTGCTGCATAGTCTGATCAATATTGGATTCTTCTACTTAGCTTTCCACATAAAGGTTTATTCACAAACACTAGTAGTGACACTACTGGTCTGTAAACAACTCCTTATTTTACTTCTCCAGCAACAACTTAAATTCCACATGGAGATTAACACAAAAAAATGATAGGAATAAAATTATATATATAGGCAAATTAACAAGTACATCTCCAGATGATTCCTCGGTAATTATCGTATACTTCTACTATCCCTTTTATATATGGTAGCTATCTAACACATCCAAAGGTCAAGGACTCTTAGTCTCATCTAAGATCAAGACTTGTGTCTTATATATATATATATATATATATATATATATATATATATATATATATATATGATGTATTGTTCTGAACCTTACTCTAATACCAAAATGTAAACACTCCACCTCTATATCCATACTACCCAAATGTATTACCTAGTAATATTATCATATAATAGAAAAATATGCTATATAGGGTATGTACTTGAATATTCCATTGGGCTAACACTGGTACGTATTTAGATGTCGAACAAATAACTCACATATATATATATATATACAGTATTGGCATAAAACAAAAAACTCGTATGCCTCCACGATAGAATATTACACAACATACAAAGAATATTAGAGAGCATAGAGTATGAATGGCATCGATAATACATAATACTAAGTATACAAGGTATGTCAAATATGCAACATAAGAATATACATACAAGAGATAATGCAATACAAGATGGTAAACTATTATATTCAATACTAGTCTTCTCTATGTCCAAATACAAGTAGTTATTCTACTCCTGTACCTGAAATGTCTTGAACTGACCCGTGTATTATGTAAATAACACATGGGTCGGACTATATCTAAAAATAAAGGTTAATACATATATAGATGTAGAATATGTATAGTATAAAAGTAACGATATGTAAAATAGTAATATATTAAAAAACAACAACCATGAAATCAAGTACAAAAGATGCATCACCCATATGAAAACACGCCAAATCAAAAATCACAAAATTAATAACAAATGAGCGAATCATCCATACCTAAAATCATCATCAGGGTCCATAAATCAATAAAATAGTTTATGCTGGCACATGGCAATACCTAAATAAAATCAATATTTAGTAGGCCATATAATAGAAAAGAATAGGTCGTCTGCCTAGAATGGACAAGCCATCTGCCCATCTGTCACATAAAGATAAGATAAGAGGATTTACAATATTCCAACATAGCTTTAGGTAGGAATATAAACAGTATATGTTTATCCACCACACACATTGGGACTGGACGGGAGACTGACAACATGTCTGCTTGCTCGAAGAGCCTCACACATGTCTGTCTAACACTACTCCTATAGTTATCGGTTACCTCCCCCGGGTATCGTGACAATATCCACCGCATGTCATAAACATGCTGCAAGACTACGCCATGCACTGATCACAACCCGACACATTGCCTCTATAGGTAACTGACTATTGGCCTAGGTGACACTAGGCCAAACACCTATAGCTAAGGCACACAACAAGAAGGGTGTCACAGATCTGGGGCGCGACCACCGTAATCAGATCACACGGGTGCACACTGGCCAATCTGGTTCACTCCCAAAACTAAAAAAGAGCCGGACAAGATAGATAAACACAGTATCTATATTCAATAGCTAGCATATAGCTACTCATAAATGCCAACACATGGCTCTCTATATCGCTGAAACACACCTATATACAGTTGCCGACATATGGCAATACACGTGACTCAGTACAGTAAGTCTCCACAGACCTCGTCACATAAGTGTCATTAACTTACAATGAATAGCCAAATAAATATCACAATGGCATTCCATACCACTGAATTATACTCAAATGATTATTTACTCTTAATAAACTTCACTCTATTACCACAATATTTTTATGATGAGTCAAAAGAATAACCAGAGAAATAATACCGAATGTCCCAATCTAAACAGTATTATAACTCCGTTTATTCATATTCCTCATCATATAGAACTAAAATAAAATAAATCAATATAAAAATATCATAAATCCATATAGAAGGATGTCATCCCATATTATATCTAAATACTAACCAAATCAATATCAATGGTAAATCATACCTAATATCCAGCTCAACACAAAAGGAAAGAGAAATCAGTAAATTATGATAAAATAAATCAATCGAATATATATAGAACAATCTAATCATTATTTAATAATAAATCATATTATTAATGAAATTCACTTTAAAATACCTGAAATATTAATCGAAAGATATTCAATATTTTTTAGAATTTTATAATCTTTTGTACGACTAATTAAAACCAAATGTAAAATTTTATTTTCAATAAATTACTAATTTTATGTAAGACCTTTCCTCAATCAATTTTATAATATAGAAATAATAAAGCTAGTAAAACATTTATACATTAAATAATTTTACCTCATATATATATATATAATATATAAACAAAGGTTTAGACACTACAATTTACTTTCAAATTCTTATTCGTATATATAAAACATATGAGATTACTTTAACAATCAAATGCAACTTATTTTTCTACTTTGAAATAACATTATAAACTTCCAGTACAAATTATATTTATTTTAAACCATGGAACAATTTGAAACTTTCACTTTATACTCAAATTATTTAATAATAAACAATGTTCCTTTAAATTGGACCTTATTTGAAATTTTCATGTTACAAAAGAAAAGATTTTATTTGTTCAAAGCGTAATCATTTAATTATTTTATAAAAGGATTTCTATATTTTCCTAAGGTTTGACTTTAGGAAATTTTTAAATAACCTTTATAATAAAATCACTAAAAACAATATTTTTTTTTTCATAACATATTTTTTATAATAGAAATATTTTATATTTTCCTTTTGAAATAGTTTAAAACTTATAATATATTATAATATTAATTTTAAAAAGAGTTTAACAACCAAAAGCAAGCTACATTTAGATTTATAATTCAAACTATATGTATAAGTATAAAATAGCCAACTAAATAAAATTTAGTAAATTATTTATAAAATACTTTTAATAAAATTTCAAAACCATAAATAATTTTTTTAAAGCTTTTCAAAACATCTTTTAAAAATAAGAAAGTAAATAAAAATAAAAATATATTATTATGGAGTAAAATTACTTTAAAAATATTTGTCAACCTATTAGAGCATAAATTTATCGTGTGGCTTGATCGAGTTCCATCAAACTCCACTTATCTATAAAATACACACATGTCGAAAAATAAATATATCTATTATTCAATTCACAATTGGACAAAATTCCATTCACAAATTGACACTTTCAATTCACACAATCGACCTATATTCAAATAACAATCAATCCTAAACAAATAATTCCACCAATAGATTCAAACAACCAATTCGAAAAATAATATGGTATATTCATAACTTGTATAGGCATTAAGGTATAGTTGTTGGTTAAAACATAACTTACCGAATTAACGAGCTATACTGTTATTTCCTTCGTTCTTCCACCTTTAGTCGTTGCCTTACAACATCTCAATCGCATGCCTCTTAAATTCATGTCGGTACCTACCAAAAGAGGACGACACTGATATGAATTCCTCAACTTATACTTAGCCAAGATTTAGCTAAGAATTTTCTCCCCGGTCCCTTCTCCATTTTCTTGCTTAGGTCCCCTTTCCTTTATGATATGAGCTCCCTAGTCCCTAGTACCAACCCGCTGTCAAGAAAAGAAGTCAGTACCAATCTTAAGTGGTCGGTACCGAGTTCTATACATATCTATTTTTTGGCTCTTGTCCTTTGGAGTTCTTTCCTTGACTTTCCTGAAGCTTGCATCAAAGGTTCCTCGCCTTTTCCCTCAAAGCAACTACTTCTACTGGTCCAAGATGAAGATTTCATCGACAAGAAAACAACTCAACACTGATCACTGGTTAGGTGCCCAAATGAACTCCAAACATTCTTCGACTTGAATCACAAGCTCATCTTATCCTTTAGAGCTCTTCCTCCAAGTTTCATCCCATTTTGAGCAAGTTTGACTTCGTTTTGCCAAATCGACAACCATTTCCTAAGTAATCTAAAAGCACTAGCAAACCATATCGAAACAATTCATCCAAGAATACGTATCATCCATGAGCATTCATTTGATACATATAATTCATCCAAACAAAACTAACAAACAATGTTTCGCCTGGATCTAGTTTTGTACCAAGTTGACAATATGATCCAAAAGAGGTTGTAAAACTATTTAATATCAAATCAAATCTTTTTAAATTCGACCATAAAAACTTTTAAGGGTTAGATAAAGGTTTAAATTCATTTTGGGGATCAAAAATCATGTTAAAAAACTAAATTTAACTATACGAACAAATATAGGATAGTGAAAGATCAATAATCACTCACCCAATACCCAAAATACGAATCTAATCCAACAAATCTGACATGAATAGATGCAAATTCGAACCCAAAGCACCAAAATAATGAATCTATGATCCCTCATAATTAATTAACCTTTTAATAATGGATTAGGCTATGATTGGTAAGGAAAAGATGAACTTTTTAATGAAATTAGGGTTAATGAAAGTTTGGAATTGTTATGGGAAAATGGAAAATAATTTAATTCTATCCCATCTTCCCCAATTAGGAACAATACCCAAAATTTATTAATAGGCCTAAGTATGGGCATAGTTTAATTGCCCACTAATTTGTCCAATAGTAAATAAAATTTAAAACGACCATACTTCCTAAAGGACGAGTCCATTTTCTTATTATGACCACTCAACGGAAAAAGAAACCACAAGCATGATCTAATGAATATGATTTCAGATGCTAGTTCAATATCTAACAAAAGCTATAGGCCTTACAGTAATTTCTGGGTCCAAACTATTTGATAAAAATTCTACGTATGGAAAATGTCTCTAGTAGTCATTTTCCAAAAAATTAGAGTCGTACGACCTCATATAATTTAAGTAATAATATGTTACATTCCTTTTATATGTAAAACATGGGTTGTTACAAAATTTATCAAATATTTATTCTCTTAGAAGGGCCTAATCTAAGGCTGCAAAGGTTAATGGAGTTTCTAGCTTCATATGATTTTAATATTGCATATGCTTCAGGTAAAGGGAGTGTAGTAGTGCTAGATGCTTTGAGTAAGAAGCATGCGATGTTGAGTTCCATGTTATTAGAGTAGAGGCAACTAGAATTTATTTTCATGTTTGAGTTCAGACCCGATCAAAGTTAGTTCCCTGTTTGTTGGTAGCTTTGGAGTTTAGACAAACATTTATGGATCGTACCGGTTCCAGTCAAAGTGTTGATGAGACATTGTTAGTTATTATGGATCTTTGGGGAGAGGAGAGAGCTCTTCCTACTTAGATGATTCTCTATAATTCGAGGCGGTATTTAAGAAGAGATGGTAGATTGTTTGTTTCAAAGCTTAAAGAGCTGATAGATTGTTGGGCGAATTCTCACCCATGGAATCACAAGACCAAGAGGCATCAGCTTCGCCATTTCCATCCAGTATCCGTGCTCCATCCACCATCACTGGTCCAACCTACCACCGGTCCAAAACCCACCATCACCGAACCAACCTCAACTAGGCACCACCGAACCAAACAACCTCCCAAGCTAAGCCAAACCAACTCACCTCCCATTTACCACCGAATCACCGCATCTCCACGTCCTAACCGGACCAAGGCCATCACCGGACCAAACCTCCGCCTAGCTATGACCGGACCAAGCTTCGCCGAACCAACATGTCTCCCAACTACTACCGGACAAGCCTCTTCCATATCACCACCGGACCAGCTCCTCTCCCTACTGATGCCGAACCACAATCTTTCCACCTACTACCGAATGAACCTCCGGACCAACCACACCAAGCACGGTCGAACCAAGCTCCGCCGAACCAGATGCGCCAGGCCAGATTGCTTCAGCCCAGGCCCACCAGCAGCTATATACATCCAAGACCCCTGCCCCCAGCCTCACTCTATAAATAGAGGGGCAGGGGTACGACAATGGCGGACAAGTTTGAGAGCTCAAGCACGGAAGGAACTTTCAAACAACTTTCACATACTTGTATACAAAGCTTTGTACTTGTAATCTGAAAGAAAAGAGAGAATAACATATAAAGTGGATGTAGGCACGTTCTGGCCGAAACACTATAAATCTGCGTGTCTTTTACAGTTTAGCCCCTGTTTTTTATATATTTGCATAAATCACCCAAACCGCTAAGAACAACACAAAATCAACTAAATCATACGACTTTGAGGTGTTTGTCTAATTTTTGTGCAAACATTTTTGGTGCTTTCACTGAGAACTTGGAACTCGAACCTTCAGCTTTCCTCATTCAACCTTCTTTCCCAAATAGCACCCTTCATTGCCTAGGAAACATGACTTCCAGGCCGAGAAAAGACGCTAACAAGGGAAAGAACATCGCAACTAGCTGCATTCCGGATCCAGTAATCACAGATCAAGAGAATCATCCCATTCCAACAGCAGTACCGAATGAGGATCATACAAACCCGACAGCCCCTGCCACAGAACAACCGGCAGCAATTACTAGGGCATATCTAGACAGAGTTGTGGCTGAAGTAACTAACCGCTTCATCTCCCAACAAGAAGCTTTGGTGGACCAACTCATGTCACGCTTAAGGGATGCCGAAGAATCCAACTGCAACACTGAATCATGGGGTGAGTCTCAATCTGGAGGATCTCGGAGACAACAAAGGTCTTCCCTCTTTGAGGAAGCTATCAACAGGAACAACAATGATAGGGGCCGCGCCCGGACTCAGCCCGAGCTCCGACTCGAGGAAACACTTGGAACCGAACCCAACGGGGGAGGCACTAGGCGAGGGTCGGATGTAGCTGAGCCAGTCATGCCGCCTAATCAAAGAAACCTCGCTGAATGGAGCCGAGCTAGAACCCAGCCCGAAGTTGACCCCATGGAAATGCTCGAAACAGAACCCCACAGGGGAGGATCAAGGCAGGGGCCAACTGTAGCTGGTCCTAGCATGCATCCGAGCAGCCAAAGACAGCCACTGGATAACGTCAGAAGTGATAGACTATACCATCCCTACAGGTCATCTGGATGAGATCGATCCCGCAGGGAAGAACCAAGCTCATTTTTGTCCGCTCCAAATTCTGATGAAAGAATGACACGATTATTCAGGGAATGCGTCCGACGAGAGCAAAGGGATCGAGGGATAGGCGCTAGGGTAACCAGCTCTTTCACCCGCGACATCGAAACCGCCATCACCCCTCGAGAATGGAAAATGCCGACGATGGAAACGTACAAGGGAACTTCCGACCTCGTTGTACACTTGCAGAGATACACACAGCATATGCTCATGAGTGGAGCAACGGAAGGAGTGTTGTGTAAATGCTTTCCGCTATTCCTAGCAGACCTAGCTACCTTCTGGTTCTGCCATCTACCCCAAGGATCTATCAGCTCATGGGAGATGTTGAAAGAAAAGTTCATTAGCCAGTTCCGCATTCATGTGGAATAAACCAAGGATGCTTATTCTCTATCTGCTGTCAAACAGAAATCCGGAGAGACACTGCAACAATATCTAACCCGGTTCAACGCCGCAGCGGCCGCAGTCCAAGATGCCGATGAGAAACTCACCCTAATGGCCCTCTGTAGTGGTGTGCACCTAGATACCAAGTTTGCTAGAAGACTAACTAAAGAAAAACCAGCTACCTTGCCCTATTTCTTCCATGAAGCTGGGAAGTACATGAGACTTGAAGAGGCTGCCGCTGAAAGGCAGACAGGACCACAGGCTAAGGTGGCTCATGGAAACGCACCAGCCGCAGCGAAGGACATTCGGAGAAACGACTCCAGAGACAATGCAGGGGGCAAGAAGGGAGAAAAGCGCTTGTACCGACCAGGACCGAGATTCGACGCTTACACTCCCTTGAATGAAACAGTCGAGAACATCTTTCTGGCCACCCAGGACGAACTTACATACAAGCACCCCCCGTACAAGAAGGATTCAGATCGTGCAATCCAGTACGGAAAGTTCTCTCGTTTCCACGAATCTTATGGACATGATACCAATGAATGTCGCCACCTTCGCGACCTAATCGAAGAAAACATCAGAAGGAAGAGATTAGAACGCTATGTAAAGGGACAGGACAGGACCCCAGCTCCTACCAAGGAAAACCCAGGGCAGCTCCACCCAGAGACAGGCGGAGGAAATCGCAACACCAGCGGTTCCAGCCAAGAGAAGATAGTGGTCCATACAATATCAGGAGGGCCACACATCGCCGACAAGAGCTGGGCAGAAATGGAAAGATATGGAAACTCACTCAGAAACGATGGAAACTGCGTCAATTCTGTTATGGAAGAACGTCACCCAAAGCGAAAGGAAAATAATGACATCACATTCAGTGGGCGCGACCTAGAAGGAAGGCAATACCCTCATATGGATCCTATGGTCATCTCTGCCTGGTTCGGCCCAGCTGAAGTTTTTCGGATCCTAGTAGACACTCGAAGCTCAGTGAATATTCTGTTCAAGCATGCTTTCGACAAAATGAAGCTGTCAATGAAGGACGTGTCTCCCTGCAACAAACCGCTACATGGTTTCACTGGAGAAGCAAAGATGCCCCTAGGACAATTGGATCTCTTTGTTGAATTGGGAAGTCATCCCCGCTCCGCCGTTCGGAAACAAACATTCGTGCTAATAGACAACCACTCGGCCTACAATGCCTTTTTAGGAAGACCAGCCTTGTCCGACTTCCAAATTGTCCTTGCCCCATGGTGCCTGAAGATGAAGTTCCCAACGAATAATGGAGTGGGAGAAGTAGAAGGGGATCAAGACGCCGCTCGGGACTGCTATGTAACCAAACTTCGCAATAATCGCAGGAGAGATAAAGGGAAGAATGCAGAGACCGCTCTCTGTAAGAAAAACTTGGAAGCATAGCAACTAAAGAAGGCCCCTCCTCTTCGATATACCAGTGATCCCTTCAACGAGTTAGACCCTAGGGATAAAGAGGAGGAGGCCACCGCCGAGCCTGCAGAAGCTATGGAATTTGTATCTGTAGACAAACGCGACCCAAGTAAACTACTGAGAATCGGATCTCAGTTAAAAGCAGAATTGAAGGACCAACTTATTGATTTCCTTCGCCACAACTTGGATGTGTTTGCATGGACACACGCTGATATGACTGGAATCTCCCCGGACATAGCATGCCACGCACTAAACATCGATCCTACCAAGGTACCGGTAAAGAAAAAGAAGAGAAGTATGGGGGCAGAACGATCGGCAGCCCTCGAAGAAGAAGTAAAGAACCTGCTTGCCAATAACTTCATACGAGAAGCCATCTACCCAGAATGGATCGCTAACCCGGTACTGGTAAAGAAGGCTAATGGGAAGTGGCGAACATGCATTGACTTCTCCAACCTAAATGATGCTTGCCCAAAGGATTGCTTCCCACTTCCCCGAATCGATCAACTTGTGGACAGTACCACCGGGCACGAGCTCTTATCTTTCATGGATGCCTACTTCGGATATAACCAAATCCCTATGCATGCCCCCGATCAGGACCACACCAGTTTCATCACAGACCGGGGGTTGTACTGCTATAGAGTAATGCCTTTCGGACTTAAGAACGCCAGAGCTACTTACCAGCGCCTCGTCAACAAGATGTTTGCGGAATTAATGGGACGAACTATGGAGGTCTATGTGGATGACATGCTGGTTAAATCAAGAAAAGCCAACGATCATGTAAGCCACCTGGACGAGATGTTCCAAGTACTCCGCCAATATGGAATGAAGCTGAATCCTCTAAAGTGCTCCTTCGGAGTGTCATCAGGAAAGTTCTTAGGATTCATCGTCCATGCTAGAGGGATCGAGGCAAACCCCGAACAAGTCCGGGCCTTGCAAGATATCAAGATACCATCCACTCGAAAAGAGATGCAAAGCCTAAATGGGAAGGTGGCCGCCCTAAGCCGATTCATCTCTAAAGCAACTGACAAATGCATTCCTTTCTTCGAAGCCCTGAAGAAAGACAAAGGAAAATTCGAATGGACCGATGAGTGTTCAACAGCTTTCCTTAACCTAATCGGACACCTCCAGCGGCCACCAGTACTCTCAACTCCTAATGAAGGCGAAGAACTATACCTATACCTTGCTGTGTCACCACATGCCCTAAGCGCCGCTTTGGTGAGAGAAGACAACCGCGCGCAGTGACCCGTATACTTTGTAAGCAAGAGATTCACAGGGGCAGAAGTCAGATACCCTAAGCTTGAAAAGCTAGCATACTGTTTTCTTATCACGTCGCGGAAACTGCGACACTATTTCCAGTCTCATTCCATCAGAGTTTTAACCGATCAACCGCTAAGGCAAGTGCTCCATCGTCCCGACACTTCTGGGCGATTACTTAAGTGGTGCATCGAACTAAGTCAATATGATATCACTTACCATCCTCGCACCGCTGTCAAGGGGCAAGCCATAGCTGATTTCATTGCCGAATTCACTACTAGAGAAGGTAAGGACCAATCTGAAATAGCAGAAGATATCAAGTGGAATCTCTTCGTAGATGGAGCGTCGAACGAACAAGGCTCGGGGGCAGGTGTTGTGATAATCACCCCTAGGGGAAAGAAGCTACACAACGCCCTAAGATTGGAATTCGCTGCCACCAACAATGACGCAGAATACGAAGCAGTGATAGCCGGATTAGAAATTGCACTGGAAATTGGAGTCAGTTCTTTATGTCTCCATAGTGATTCTCAACTTATTGTAAATCAAATACTGGGAGAATTCCAGACTCGAGGAGAACGACTCACAGCGTATCTAAAGAAGACCAGGATACTGCTTAATCAATTAGATCACTACTTAATCAAACACATTCCCCGAGAAGAGAATCAAGAGGCCGACGAACTAGCAAAACAAGCTAGCATGAAGAACATCACTATTTTCGGAGCATTAACCATCTCAAAACAGCTGTCACCAAGTTTCGAGCAAGTAAATCTGATAGCTGCAACCGAAAAAGAAACGTGGATGACCCCTATCCGAGAATACTTACAAAATGGCACACTGCCCGACAGGCGTAAAAAAAATTAAGAAAATCTTAAGGAAAGCTTCCCGCTATACATTGCAAGAAGGCATCCTCTATCAGCGCGGCTTCTCTAATCCCTTATTAAGGTGTATCGCTGGAAGGGAAGCCAGGGAAGTCTTATCCAACATCCATCATGGAAGCAACGGAGATCACACTGGAGGGCAGACTCTGGCAAAGAAGATACTCCGATATGGATATTATTAGCCCACTTTAAACAAAGATGCCTTGGACTTCGTCAAGAAATGCGACAGATGTCAGAAATTTGCCAAAATTCCTCGACTACCAACAAATGAGATCACTCAAATGACTAGCCCTTGGCCCTTTGCAGTATGGGGAATTGACTTGATTGGTGAACTGCCAATGGGCCGAGGCGGAGCTAAATATGCTATAGTAGCAGTCGACTATTTCACCAAATGGGTGGAAGCGGAACCTCTAAATAAAATATCTTCGGCAAAAGCTATCAACTTCTTGATCAAAAATATTCTGTGCAGGTACGGAGTCTCACTCAAGATCATATCAGACAACGGACTTCAATTTGACAGCGAAGAATTCGCCAACTGGTGCCAAGAGCACGGGATTCACAAAAGCTTCTCATCCGTGGCTTATCCCCAGGAAAACGGCCAAGTCGAAGCTATCAACAAAATTCTCAAAACACTGATCAAGAAGAAAATTGAAAAGTCAAAGGGCGCTTGGGTGGATCAACTTCCTACGGCACTTTGGGCCTACCGCACATCTTTCAGAACATCAACAGGGCATACTCCTTTCTCTTTAGCATACGGATCGGAGGCAATGCTCCCAGTTGAGACTATTGTGCCTTTCCACCGTAGGATCCACTACAACCCAGAAGAAAACGAAGAACTCCTCCTCATGTCTTTGGATCTGATTGAGGAGAGAAGAAATGATGCAGCACTCAAAGTAGCAGCTCCCAAACAAAAAGTGGCAGCACTATACAACTCCAAAGTCAAGCATCGCAGCTTACAAAAAGGAGATCTTGTCCTCAAGCGAATCTTTTCGCGCCCCGGGGCACTGGACCCCATCTGGGACGGACCATATGTAATTCATAAAGATCTCCACAACGGAGCTTATATTTGGTCAACAGTGGACGGAGAGGTGTTCCAGAGGGCATGGAACATCCGACACCTCCGTCGATACTTTTCTTAACTTGTACTGCCCATATGAAGTGAATTAACAAAGAGAATCAGTGGACGTAGGCATTTTCGTGCCGAACCACTTTAAAAAACTTGGCTCTTGTTAACTTGTTCCTTTATATCTTGGCTACTTGTTAAGATTTATCCTTTGCAGTTGAACAAAATCCTTTGCAGATGACATTTCAATTCAGAGCTTCACGACACAACTCCACCTGGACAAAATCTAACAGGTACGCTACGATCCTATGCCCTCGCCAATGAGACACTTTGCTCCGGTATCCCTCTACCGCGAGTTAACTCATTGTTTGCCTCGGCCCTTAAAGCCGACTGTAATAAGCCGAGTATAAGCCACCGAGAAGGCCGATTATGCCATGGCAGCTCTTTACAGCGATTCGGCTCGCCGGCAACTGTGAACCGACCATAAGCCCCAACATAAGGTGTGGCCAGCCAGGGGCAGTTCACAGTTGACGATCGGCCCCCACGCTAGCCGACCACAGTAAATCAAATAATACCCACGATTACGGGCCATAATGGCCCGGGTAGTTACTCTGCGCGATCGGCTCCGATGTGTCTTAAGTGCAGCTGTGGTAAAAAAGAAAACTCCCCGCAGAGGCGTAAGATGGGTGACAAATGTCTCCAAGACCCACAGCTAGGGAAAGTGACTACAAAACCCGTTTCCCACGAACTTAAGCACATCGACGGCCTTCCGTGACTGGAATTTTTACTTTTCCTATATTTTCATTTCATTTAAATACCTTTCTCCTATCCTGTGTAACATTCCCTATAGTACAGGACACCGACTAGGAGACATTCGCTCATAAGGATCAGAGCCCGCAAACTGGATAACGAGACACTCAGCCGTGTCCACGACCAGATACCCAAGACGCTCAAGGCTACCCCTTGCAACTAAAACATGAAGGGCGGTACTCTCTTCTCTTGTACATGAACATGTAACTATAACTTATTCATACATCACACTAACATTGCAAAACATGAAATTATATTACAAGCAGAAGCTTAATGTCAAACACAATCAAATCATAGGCATATGCATGGTTATATTTCTTATACAACACATCAAAAGCAATGACAGCATTCAAAATATAACAGAATCAGCTCGTGTTATAAAATTACGTAGAGCCGTTCAATGGCATAATTACAATCCGAAAATACACTAATGTTTTTGACTAAGTATAGACAGGAAAGTCAAGAAAACCAAAAACTATACGGATCGGATAAAGTAGTCGACTGCATCAGTGCTCCGCCCTCATCTTACTAGCTCTCCGAATCTACCTGACGGCAGGATCGGAGCTCCCAGCATGTTGACCAGAAGTCCCACCTGTCCAATTCAGGAGAAGAATCCATCAGATAAACAGCGAACGATCAAGTTACGAAAAGCTAAAAAGAGAAAACCCACCAACACCTGCTTCTTGGTCCTCATCCCCCAACTGCACACCGGCTTCCTCCGCAGCGAGTAGCCGCATCCCCTCCTTCACCGCTACCTTCTCCTCCTTTGAAAACTGAACGGTAACCATATCCATCCTGAATGCCGCTCCACCTTCCTTATCTGCATCGGCCTTGGCCTCCTCCAAAGCCCGGAGATATATCCTGGCCATGATCCGGGGATAGTCATCCATCCAGGATAGATTACCCTGCTTCCAGGTACGGAAGTACATGTCCTGCAACATCTCATCCATCATCCTCTCATTCTCCTCAAACTCCCTCACCCGGGCCTCGGAGGACAGCAACTTAGCGACGACAACATCCCTCTCCCGCCGGTATCTCGAGCACTCAGCCTGAAGGGATCTTCTCATCTCCTCCATCTCTTCTTTCAACTTGGCTTGAGCAAGTTCTGCAGCTTCAAGCCTCCCAGATATTTCTTCAACCTGCTCGAGATCCGCCCTCCTAACCTCATCAACCGTGGTAATGGCCATGTCAATGCGTTTCTTGCAAGCGGCCTCCATTTTCCGCAACTCGGCTCTGCTAGCCTCTTCCATGGTCTTCTTCAGTCGTTGGGAGTCGGCTTCATGCTGCGAAATCTGAATAGCCTGGTCGGCAAGTTGCTTGGCCTGATCAGCGACCACTAACCGCAGCCTTATATTGGCACTCCCTATCTCCTCCTCGGCCTTGGCCAAGCGGGCGTAATGTTCCATTAACTTCTTAGCCTCCTTCGTGACCCGGTCGATGTTGGCCTTGGCTTCGTCCCCCATAGCAGCTATCCGAGTAGTGAGCAGATCCAGATCTAGGGACTTAGCCTCATCAAGAAACCGAACCATGGGATTGCGGGGGAGAAGATGCTCTCCCGTGGCCTCGTCAAATAAGATATCCTGAGAGCTTGGGTCCAAATCCGGGTGGCCGGCAAAGGGATTGCGAGGCACGTTGGGACGTTTTATGCGGATAACGGTAGGATTTTCAGGCGGATGTGGGGAGGGAATATACTCAGTGTCCTCCTCCGTGATATCATGAAT
Organism: Allium cepa; assembly: GCA_030765085.1. Lineage (NCBI taxonomy): Eukaryota > Viridiplantae > Streptophyta > Magnoliopsida > Asparagales > Amaryllidaceae > Allium > Allium cepa. Next base: position 556,830,915 of record CM060941.1, on the reverse strand, counting down.
AGGTTGAGGTGGAAGCTGCGGACCAGGTGAAGATTCAAATAAGGAGCAACTCCTCTTCTTTTTCTGAATACTCTCTTCAATGACCCCAAGAAGAGGACGGTAGCTAACTACGTCTCCTGGACGACTAGTGGGAGGCTTAGGCTTGGCAGAGGCTCTAAGTAACTTGTATTGTTCAAGGCGGTGTCGAACGTCTGAAGTTTTGGCCACCTCGCCTACCCCTGTAATAAAGAACAAGTGTTACGAACATGCAATGGTCCATAATTCGAGAAATATGTTAAGTTAAAAAGAGTGAGAAGACACATCTATTATACAAACCCTGCGGAGGAGTAGGATATTGCAATAAGTCCTGAATCTCATTCCAGGACGGAAGCGAACCATAAAATATTCCCAAGTACCTATCGTAAATGGAGTCTGCAGAAGTCAAAAGTTCACCTTGAATCGCTGGAGTCGCCTTAGCTGAAGAACTCTCAGAAAATTGATCGGCGCTAGCCCCAGTCTTGTCAACCCTCTTTGCCTTCTCAACCAAAGCCGATCCTTCCTCCGACTCCCCAAAAGCTTGACGGAAAGCATCATCCGTCCACTCATGGATCTCTCCCGCTTGCCCGGAGGTTAAGGCACCAATGCCACTACCGCTCTGTCCATCTCCTCCTTCACCTTCACCTCTATCTTCCTCCACATCTTCCTCTCCCGGAGCAAGTGGGAAAGTACTAGGAGAGGGACCGTCGGACTTCTTAAGTTTCTTACCTCCAACAACGGGAGGCTTTGTAAAAGGTTCCCTCTTGCCACTCTTCACCGTGGCCCCTTCCTTAGCTTTGGCAACCCTCTCCTCGGCTGTATCTCTCTGTTTAACCACAGATTGACGTGGCAGAATCAGGTTATACTCCAGAAGAGTGGCATTCCTGATCAGGTAAGAAGCCGACCAACCCCTTCCCGAAATGACCTTTATTTCAGCAGCCATCCGCGCCAAGGAATCATTCTCCACGACCGCAAAGCCACCTGTTGCTAGCAAGAAATAAAAGCATATAAGAAGAAGCATTGCGATCGAGACGAGGAAAATATAAATGAAGTTCAACTTACAGCCGGAAGTGAAAAGGCGGAAAGAAATAGAGTCATCCTTAATGAAAAACCATTCTTTCTTGAACATACTGAACTTCGAGTACAAATCCAGAACAGGCTTGAAGGGCACGGCCGCTTCCAAGCTGATATATGGAGACCCCTTCTTATAGCCTCTCAAGTTGTACAGATACCGGATCTCCCAGTTGGAAGGGGGACGCCCATATTTCCTCTGAAAGATGACGAAAAGACTCACCATAATGGCGTAGGAGTTAGGCTGAAGCTGGAATGGAGCCACCTTCAGATATGTGATAAAAATAACTATCCAAGCGTTGAGAGGCGGGATAGCACCACACATGCAATGATATCTGCTGTACGCAAAGTATCCTTCAAGAGGGTTATATGGTATAACCCCCTCTCCCGGCAACAGCATAAGAGCCCTGTCAATCCCGAAGGAACGAGAAATGACATCAAGCTGCTCCTCTTTGAGGGAGCTCGGAAAGCAATCGGGAGGAGAGTTCAGAAGCTCTTGGGGGCCATACCCATCCACTAACGACCTCGGGGAAGGTCCATGTTTCCCCGGTCCTGGTTGGGCTGGGGGCACGGAAGAAGACTCTTCTCTATCCTTGGACTTCTTTCTATCTGATCGAGTTTCCGCTTTGCGAGACATTTATCTGCGACACAAGAAAAACATGGCATTAGAACAAGGAGTATGGGAATATAAACGAATAGTTATCAAGTTCCATTCGGTGGTCAAGTTTTCGAGTTTCATTCGACATTAAAGGTTAAAGCTTCATTCGGCATTCCCAATAATCGAACTCATTCGGCAATTGTCCATTCGGCATCACCTGGATAATGTTCACTCGGTAGTAAAATTTTCAAGCCCATTCGGCGAAAAGAGAAACATACCTATTCGACACGAGTTTGATTTGGAACGAGTTTGATTCGGCACGAGGATGATTCGGTACAAGGTTGATTCGGCACTCAAGTTGGTTCGGCTCTCTCTGATTCGGTAAGGAATAACGAAGGTGTGTAGCCCCTATTTATAGACGTACACAGGACAACCGAACCAAATGGTTCAGCACTCAAAACCGAATGTAGCTACACCAACTGGAAGAAAAACAAAGTGCGACACCTGTAAGCATGTGCCCCACTCTGGGGGGCAAATGTTGGGCGAATTCTCACCCATGGAATCACAAGACCAGGAGGCATCAGCTTCGCCATTTCCATCCAGTATCCGTGCTCCATCCACCATCACCGATCCAACCTACCACCGGTCCAAAACCCACCATCACCGAACCAACCTCAACTAGGCACCACTGAACAAAACAACCTCCCAAGCCAAGCCGAACCAACTCACCTCCCATCTACCACCGAATCACCGCATCTCCACGTCCTATCTGGACCAAGGCCATCACCGGACCAAACCTCCGCCTAGCTATGACCGGACCAAGCTTCGCCGAACCAACATGTCTCCCAACTACTACCGGACCAAGCCTCTTCCATCTCACCACCGGACCAGCTCCTCTCCCTACTGATGCCGAACCACAATCTTTCCACCTACTACCGAATGAACCTCCGGACCAACCACACCAAGCACGGCCGAACCAAGCTCCGCCGAACCAGATGCGCCAGGCCAGATTGCTTCAGCCCAGGCCCACCAGCAGCTATATACATCCAAGACCCCTGCCCCCAGCCTCACTCTATAAATAGAGGGGCAGGGGTACAACAATGGCGGACAAGTTTGAGAGCTCAAGCACGGAAGGAACTTTCAAACAACTTTCACACACTTGTATACAAAGCTTTGTACTTGTAATCTGAAAGAAAAGAGAGAATAACATATAAAGTGGATGTAGGCACGTTCTGGCCGAACCACTATAAATTTGCGTGTCTTTTACAGTTTAGCCCCTGTTTTTTATATATTTGCATAAATCACCCAAACCGCTAAGAACAACACAAAATCAACTAAATCATACGACTTTGAGGTGTTTGTCCATTTTTTGTGCAAACATTGATGATGTTTTGTCAAAGTCTCACCATTCTAGGATGACTATTCATTCTGCTGGAGATAGATGTACAATGATATGAAAACTGTATTTTATTGGCTAAGGATGAAGTGGCAAGTAACTATGTATGTTGCTAGATGCTTAACTTATCAAATGGTCAAAGCTAAGCTGAAGAAGCCTAATGGATTGTTGCTTCCTTTAGATGTTTCACATTTGAAGTGGGAAGATATATTGATGGGTTTTATTAGTGGCTTGCCTAGGAGAAGAAGGAGAAATGAGAGTATTTAGATCATCTTTGATTGTTAGACCAGGTGCACTCATTTCATTTTAGTATAAAGGAAATGAATAGCGGCGACTTTAGCTACATTGTATGGTAGGGAAGAAATTATGTTGCATGAGATTTCGGTCAGCAAAGTCATCTTAAGAGATCCACTTTTTTATTAGCGTGTTTTGGAGGAGTCTTTCTTATGGTTTGGGTGGAGTCTGAGCACTGCATTTCTTAAACGGACTGATGGACAGACCGAAAGGTTGAATAAGGTATTGCATGATTTGCTAAGAGCTTTTATTGTTGACTTCAGTGGAAAATGGGCAGATCATACCATTAGTGGAGTTTACCTATAATAACAACAACTTTTAGGAAAGCATAAACATGGAACCATTTGAAGCTTTGTATAGACAGCCATGAAAATCCCTTCTTATTGGTGGTAGGCAACAAATAGAGTTATATTTAGACTATACATGATCAAGGACACTTCCAAAAAAAAGTGAAGTTGATAAGGAAAAGTGTAACATCCAAATTTACAAGCATGAACATGAATGAAGCTATTGATGGACAAAGAGCTAAAGTGATCAAGGAGTAATAAGTTAATGCTACCGTAAACCAAAACAGAGCTATCATGAACCAAAAAGAAAAGCCATCAAATGACAAGAGGTGGAGCTATCATTGACCTAAGAAAGAAGTTATCACGAGTCAAGAGGAAAAACTACCAAATGGAAAAGGAAGTTACCGTCGACTCCTACAAAGGAGCTATCAAAGGTAAGCATAAAACTATCGAAGGACTAAACAAAGGCTATAAAGTCATATATAGAGCTGCCAAAGACCAAAATAAATGGAGATATTGAAGTAGCTATCGAGTGATAAGTTAGAGCTATCGATTGCTTGATGCTATTGTACATCTAAAAAATCCACAAAGAATACTCAGAATAGCCACATGGCCGCTTCTAATGGGTCCATCCTTAACATGTCAACTTGAGGAAAGTAAATGCTTAAACCATGCCACATGTCATGCCGATAATATTCCACGTCAATAATATCTCAACTGTCCAAATGACATATTATCACATGTCAAATATCTAAGGGTGTAATTTTTTGATAAATAGGCATGTACCTCCAACTAAAAAGGGGTGAATTCTAAATTTCTCTTCTTCCTCATTTTTATTTGTACTTTAATTATTTAATAAAAAGCTTGAATTAGAGATTAATGACTTTTAGCTTGAGTTCAAATTATGACTTTGTGTTTTGAAACATAGACAATTGACTATTTTCATAATGGACTAATTGAATTTAAGCATACACATACTTGACCAAGAGACGAATACCTTGCTTAAGTGTCATTGAATTTCTTTTTGTCAACGGTTTAGTTAGGATCATTTTATGTCCTAATAAAAAGGGTGAGGAGTGCATAAGATATGTAGAAGCCATACATGATTAGAAGTAACACAGAGTTAGAGTTCATAGTAGGTACATTGTATTTGTGAAAGTATAGCCACTTAAGCTTGTTATGAAATTTGGTAGGTTAGGAAAATTAGCACCTTGCTTTATAGGGACATTTCCAATATTAGGGAGAGTATGGAAGTTAGCTTATAGAGCTTCTTGAAAATTTTATAGGGGTTCACGACATCTTTCATTTATCACATCTACTAAATTATATTCATGGTTTAGTGGTTATAGTTGAGCCAGATCAACAAGAGGAAATGAAAGTTGATTCAGAATCTACTATGCACAGTGGAACTAATTGTACAATAGAGCATTGAGTTAAATGGTTCCAAATAAGGAAGTGAAATTGGTTCGAGTTTACTAGAGAAACGACCCAACGGAGAGCACTTGGAAACCAGAAGAGAAGATTCGTACTTCTAACCCTGGACTCTTTACTAATACATTTTCCATTTGATTAGATTTCTTAAGATAGGAAATTAACTTTCTATGAATAATTACTGTAAGGACCTAGAGTTTTAGACATTTGAAATTGAAATATATAATAAATTTTAAATATTTAAATAATAGTTTTATAAGCCAAACAGCTTAAATTTCAAATGTAGTGATTTATTTGATAGTGAATTTAATATTGGAATTTATTTAAATAATTGTGGATCTAATACAAAAAAAATGATTTCGAAATCTTAATTTTATCCGATTGAATAAGAATGGGATAATAAGCTTTTAATTTAGATTTAAAAGTGGTTGATTTGGTTTCTATAATAATTCATTTTGATTAGCGTACGAAATTATCATTCTGGGGCAGTATCTTGGATTTGAACGAAACCAATTTCATTGGATCTGTAATAGTGAATTATTATATGTGAATGAATTTCGTGGCGATTGGACGTATCATGTGGTCGCGCAACGCGTAGAAATTAGTTAAAGGAATTTAAATTAATATAGTTCGATTTAAAAAGCTAACTTCTGCATATGATCGAATTAGGACTTGAGACCAGTTCCATTGTATTCAGAGTAGGGGTATTTAGTATATAACGCCAGGCAGCGTGCCTCTTTTGGAGTTCGAGATTTTTGAGTATAGAGCTAGATATTTTTGAATACACACACACAACCCACATCAACCCTCACCATACTTCACTGTGCAGCCCATCCCTTCCCATATGTGCTGTCATGCTCCTCCTCCTCCTATAAGTATGCTTTGCCTGTAACAAAAAATAAAATTACAAAATTAAAATCAAACATGGTCTCGTCGAACAGTCCTCATCCATCGAAGCCATTAACGGCGTTATATGGCGAAGTTCCTAACTAGAAAAATGTTGCCAACATTAAGATGAGTGAAATCAATGGTCGGACTATCATCATTCATCGCGAGGTGGCCGCAGTTCATCGATGAACAGTGAGCGAATTTTCTTTGATTTTTGCGTTTTGGCGGACTTTTAGGTGATGGGATCTGAAGGAAAGATGGAGAAGGAAGTTAGAGCTACCTGTTGGCAAAGTTTCATGGCCAATGATCAACCATGGAGACAGAAATTTCGAGACAAAAAACGCGGTTTAATGGAGCAATTTCTTATGGTCGGCGACACGATAGGGCATCAGACATGGGGGAACTAGCATGGCATGGCAGTCGACAGCGAGTTCGAGGGGGTAGGCGATCGACGGCGGCAATGGCGAACGACGAATATGCGGTCACATTTTGGGTTTGTCTGGAACGAGAGTGAGGAGGAGGAGGAGGGAAAGGTAACTAGTTTAAAATTTTAATTAATTTAAGTTAATTATAATTTAATTATCCACAAACGTTCATTAATTCATTACTTTTTCATACGAGGTCGAAATTGAACGCGACGAGTTGTGTTACTCTTATTACAGCGAAATTTACGTAATGGAATTGGATTGGCAATGATTGAAGCTAGTGGAATTTTAAGTTGAATTCAAACATCATTCGAATTCAAGTGAAAATAGAACGCCTCGACGGCAACAGGAATTTCGATGAGTCAAACTCACCTTTAGTTAACCGAAAATGTTATATTGTCGATAAATTGTTGATTGGATATTTGGATGATTTACTGTTTTATTAGTTGGTTTGGTTTTATTCTCACCTCTGGAATGGCTGACCATTTATAAATACCTGTCTAGTAGCAGATGGCCCATATTTTATGATTATATATGAGCTGTGATGCAGAGGGATTGATTGGAGGGATTTAACAGGAGTCCTCACCACTGATGAATTATATATACGTGTGTGTGTTGATACACACACACACACACACACACACACACACACATATATATATATGAGTTGTGATGCAGGGGAAATGGGTTGGAGGGATCCAACAGGAGTCCTCGCCATTGTTGAATTATTTTCATTAATATTCCTGTTATATGAATCATTGGATATCAAAACTGATTGTTTGACACTATTGGTTATGACATTGTTATATGTTCAAAACTTAAACACTGTAGTGATAGAAAATAAATATCGATATTGGTTAAGTGTTGGTAGCTATTGGCCTCAAATTAGTATTTTAAAAATGCTATAAATTGACATTTGAGTTCGAGTTGGTTTTTGAGAGAGGAGATGATTTGAATCTGAAATTGGGTTTCGAAAATATTTTGTTTAAAAGATTTAACTTCTAGTTTACTCCAACCTTTTTATCTATCTTTTCTAAGATTTATATTTAATATTGTTTTAAGCTTATTAACATTTAATATAATCTTAAGGATTGCATATTTATATTTAATGTTGTTTTAAAGTTATTTATCAATATTTAAATATTCTAAAAAAGTTAATTATTTAAATAATTAATATGTTTTGAAATTAATAATAATGATTTATTAATAGTGTTTTGGAAATAAATTATTACTATTTATAATAATGATGAAGATTAATTATTTTTATTTATTTAATAATGTTTTGAAAATTATTAAATATTATTTTTAAGATGTTTTAAAGTTAATTATTATTATTTATTTATAATGTTATTATAAATAATTATTATTATATAATATTGTTTTGAAGTAAATGATTAGAACTTATTTATAAATGTTTTCGAAATTTATAAATAGAGTTTTATAAACAGATTTGGGTTTTATAAGAGGAGTTTTATAATTAGTTTTATGGATTTCTAAAGAGTGTATAAAGGATTTGAGAAATGATTTAGAGATGTTTATAAATGGTTCTTAGAGATTTGTAAAATAGTTTATAAATGGGTTTTAGAGATTTACAAAGGAATTTACAAATGATTTTAGAATTGTATAAAAAGGAAATCTTTCTCTATTTTGTGAATACACTTATACCGATGAAACAAGTATATGGATATTTTCTAAGTATTGAAAATATAGGGATTTGTGGGTATATCTTTGTAGAGGTATTTTTATACAAGTAATTTACAAAGTGATTTTGATTAATGAAAAGATTAATTAAAGAGGTTAGTGGTTGTTTGCGTGCTTAACCAATGTTGGTTTTTCCTTATGGAGTTATATCCCTGATTTAGATGTGTGTTTGTGGATAGTTGAATAACCGACTATCAAATACAGATCCAAAACGTAACTTTGGAAATATCTAGGTGAAACACGTGAGTTATATGGCACAGTCATTTCCGATGATGCTGTACTGTGCACATAAATCTCGTTTCATTCTCCTAGGACAAATGATAAAAAAATCTATCCACTAACGGTTAGGGGTTGAACTCCACTCTTATCTTTGACTGTTTATTTCCAAAAGAACCGAGTTGAGTTCACCAAAAATTACCAATTGTTGTTTTGAAGAGACCGGGATCGGGTATGTTATCCGAAAACCACTCTGATACAATGGAAGCGTTGCGAAATGAAGACGTTTTGAAGATGATGGAATTTGAAAACAGTGCTATTTGAAGTGTAAGGGCTGCTTGCGATTGATCCTGTGGGTGATTCCAAAATGGATTTAGTAGAAGTAGTGCCTTCAGTTTCGTTTAGTCTCAGGACTCACTTGTGTGGATGAATGCTAGTATTGCATAGATGCCTAAAGGGTAGTTTTAGCATTCCAAGTTGGTTTGCTATTTGAAAAGGTAAAACATCCCTCAAGCCTCATCAGTCGAGAATGACTATAACATGGGCGATGCAGCAAGACTAAGTGGCTCGCTTCCAAGTAGGGTATGATCATCCCTATCTAGAGTAGATATTATCTCTCATTTTTATGCTTCGGGCCCAGTAATGGTGGGGTGATTATATTGGGCACTATCCAGTTAGGTGTAGGCCGGTTTTGTGTTGGTAGGGGTCGATAGGTTCGACCATGATATTATTTTATCTAGAGATGCACCGTGATGGGCTGTACCCCGGTAATCCAGTCATTGTATGAAATCCATTCTCTAATACGAGTCTTTACGATTTTAGTTTTATACCTATTATGCTAGAATTTAAATAATGTAACAATTTCAGCTACGATTAATAAGTATTTGTATCTTAGACACTATTATAATATCAGAGAATTTCGTATGAAATGGTTTGGTTATCGTAAGGAAAAAACCCTCCATGTTTATGTTCGACATAGTCTTACGGGATACTTTTGATTTCAAAGGTTTTTTTATAACTTTAAAATCCAGTTGGGTGTGTTTTCTCATGCTGGTTTCGCAGATTGACTCGGATGTTATTTTATTATAAAGCTCGGGTCAGACCGAGCATATTTATAGATTGCTTTGGGTGCGTTGGAGCTTAGGAAACAAGCTGGAGGTCCAAGATGCATATACATATTTCCTTTGGCTTTCGCTATGTTGTTTGTTGGTTGTGTTTATCAGAAATTGTAAGGAAAGGTTGTTATAACTGTCTGGCCTGAAATAGGTTAGTGTACTCTGATTGGTTTATGTATATTACATTTTGTGTGTGTAAAGATTTGTTGTATATTATAGATTATTCGTTCCGCTATGAGATTCTGTATTGTTTAGTTTTATTCTTCCTTTATTCTTCTTTTCCCTAACTATCCGCCTATCTGTTTAATTTAAGTAGGTCATGTGTGTTTGATTGTCCGCTTAAACTATACATAAAATCTCGGTTCTTTATACGTGGTACCATAGTGCAAGGTTAAGCGAGAACCTTGGCTTTGTTGGGGATTACTAATTAGAGATACGGTCAGTAGCACCCTAGAATGAGTTTGAGTGTGTGTGTGTGTGTAAGCACATCTTTGTTAGTGATATAAAAATGTTTTACATTGTGTTAGTTGGTCTGTTTAGTGGCTTATGGATTCTAGTCAATACAAGTAATTAACGTTATTGATAGGGATCTCAAAACACTTGAATAGAGCAATTCGACATTGTATTGTTTTGAAATTGAGTGATGAAATAAATTTATATTGATTATATTTTATATATAAAGGAATAATTTTTCAGAAATTATTGTAGTATATATGGTGTGTTTGGTTGTTATTAAATGATAATATTTGAATATTATCATTTGTTGTTCTAACAAAAGTAGTTATTATAATAATCTAAATAAAGATAAACATTTGTAAAATGAGTTATATAAGAAAGTGATTTTATAAATATGAACTATAGAGTATTGATCATAATCAAAATAATCAACATTTGTTAAATGATATTACATTAGAAATGGCATTATATAAGTATGACTTATTAGTGTGATTTATAAATGAAAAGGAAATGAAATTGTATAAGTATATTTATAAATATGGGTTATGAATAAAAATGGGTTTAAAACAGGAAATTGAGAATTTAAATCACGGCGGTTTTGAAAATTGTTTTTCAAAGTTTTAGAAAATAATAATAATAATATTTGGAAAATATTTTTGAATGAAAATATTTTAAAATGAGGTTTAAAAGAGATAGAAAGCACTGAAACTCACTTCAGTCGCTGAAAAATAATTTCGATGATAACAGCAGCATCATCGACGTTCATTTTCGGGTTTCCAAGAGAGGATTTGCTACCATAAGAGATTTATTTGGTAAAACAAGTTTGATTTAAACCTCAAATATGATTTTTCTTTTATTCAAAAATAGATATATTATATTATGTATTATTTCAAAATAGAGTTGAAATAAAACAAAATGTTTAAATTCTGAAATTTTTATTTAAGTATTTTGTTGAAGTTATAAGAAATCAGTTTTCTTAATTTATAAATTGAGGAATAGTAAGTTAAAAACAAATTTTAAAAATGTTAAATACTCTGGTAAAATAAATTAATTGGAAATTTACATACTCTTAGATATAGAGGTGTGTAAAATGAATTTAAACTTAAGTTGTAAAATGATTATATACCATAAGTTGTAATTATAGAATATGAATGAACATAAGTAAAGATTTATGGAGTTTTAAGTAGATAAGTTTGTATAACTTATGGAATTTGAGAAAATGGAAAAGTAAAAACAAATTTTAAAATGGTCCAACATTTTGGTTAAGCAAACAAAATATGAAATTGAGACGACGTGTAATCTAACTTAAGAAAGTTAAATGAAATCGAATTTGATTTAAAACGAATATGAACTTAAGCTGTGAAGTGATAATAAACAAATGAAGTGTTGTATAAATGTTTATAATAAACTTAAGTAAGACTTGAGGGAATGGTTCTTAAGTGACATTAATATTGAAAGAAATATACTAAGTAATAAATGAATTAGAATGAAACAATGTGAATAATGATTACAGATAAATGAATATAAATAAAAGAACCTGAATAATGAGAAACCAATTGAAATAAATATGTAAGTTGTACGTATATTATTTTATTTGCATAACTGTTTGATCTAGTTTTGAGGAGATGATTTACAATGGTACGAGTTAGAATTTTTCGCTCGATTCTCGACGTTAAACACTGGGTATGGATTTTTGATTGATTTTAGAATTCTCTATCATAGTATATGACTATGCAAGGAGAATGGTGGTTTCTAATCAAGGAAACGGATCTGAGTCCGCACTAGAGTGGTCATGTGGACAATACTTGTTTGGAAGTGAAATTGTATGATCGAGTGAGTGATCACATTTGATATTACCTACAGATGGTATATGTATATTGTATGGGCTTTAATAAATTAAATGTTGACATTGAAAAATGTAAATTGGTATTTTCACAAATTAATTGAATGGGTATTACTTGTATGATGGTTTCTCTAGTTACATTTGCTATGGGTATTGTATAGTCTATGTTATATATTAATACTACTTTCCTATACTTGTTCTCATTGGTTGTTTAGTGATTAGTAGTTGTGGATGGTGTATGCTTGGGGTTTGGAGCATGCTTTCGCGTTATATTGATTGTATATTCTTGCTAATGCTAATAAAAGGTACAAATCTTGGATTACATATCGTATTTTTATACTTTTCCCTACGGCATGCCTCATACTTGAAGATGAGATATACATTTATGACTATATATATATATATTGTAAAATTTTCTGAACGAACCGCGCAAAGGAGATGCTGGCGAAATTTTCCATAAATTTAAGGCGATGGAAATTTCTTTGAGAATTTTGAGAAATTTTGATAAATAAATTTTGATGTTTGTGTTATAACTTGGAATGGTATTAGTTGGAATCTATGAATTAATTTTAAAGGCTTAGAAAATTTTATAATCTATTTAAGCTAATTAGTTTTGGAAAGTTAATGGGTTTGGGGCATTTCGCTTGCTTGCTAATTTCGAGGACGAAATTCTTTTAAGGGAGAAAGAATGTAACGACGTATGATTTAAGGCATTTGAAATTGAAATATTTAATAAATTTTAAATAATAGTTTTGTAATAACGCGGATTTCTGGGCATTGTAATTAATAATATAATTGGGTTAATAAATAAATAAATAATACTAAAATTGATGTTTTCAAACAAATAATAATAATTGTGTTGTGTATATATATAGATTTTAAATAGAATTATTATACACAAATGGAATTTAGATTTGTTAAAATAGTATGTATCCATTAATTGGATTTTAAAAAAAAACATTTAATTGAAATTTAATTTTTGAATTTGGATGTTTGAATTGAAACTCAAAATTTAGTTATTTATATCTTAAATCATAATTTGATTTTAAAATGTATTGTTATGATTTAATTTAGAACATAAAATCTGTTTATATCATATTTTTTTAAAAAGATTTATTTATATAAATTAAAAGAGTATTTATAAATTAGGAAAAAAAATTAATTGTAAAAGCTTTATTAAATATTTAAAAATCTAATTATGCATGAAGATACATGTGTTAACTTGTAATCACTCCTAAATACATGTGTTAAGAAATTAAATGAGATTAGGGACAAGTGTCACTTTATGTTCTTTTTTCTTTTATTTTAATAAAAACCTAAATTAAATTTATATAAATATATCTCTCCTTATCTCTCTTTTTCTTTTCATTGTTCATAAAAGAATAACAAACTATAAGAAAGAAAGAAAAAAAAACCTGTAAACGTTTTTATCTTGTAACGCTTCGGATTTTCGTTGCCGAAAATAATCCGACATCGACACTCACTTTATCGACTGCCGAGAAATCGAAGGCCGAAAACTCGAATAGTTATGGGTTTTAAAAAGAAAAGAAAAAGAAAGAAGAGAGAAAAGTAGATAAGAAGATAGAAAATAGAGGAAGAACAGAAATTTAAAAATTAAAAGATAGAAGGATTTTAAAAATAGAACGGACAGAAAGGAAACAAAAAGAACATAGAACAGAACAGGAAACAACATGACAACAACAGAATCTCACAATTCGCAGCGGAACAACATATAATAATAAATGAATAATCTTTAAACAAAGAACTATCAGTTATTACATTACATTTCATTACATCATATCATATCATCAGAGTGTACAACATCATACAACAACAAACAGTGCAGCGGAAAAAGAAATACTATATAAACTAGTAATACGCCATGCCATCCAGCTTGCCTCCAGCAACTCCAGAATATCCAGAATATCCTGATAAACCTAACTCTTAACTGCCCGTGTGGAAATTGGTGGGCACCCAGAGTTTAGGAAGTAAAACAATAAACTCCAAGTCAGTCATGTGACTGGTGTGAGAACTCAAAACAGTTTATTTAACTTTAAAATCAAAATAGAGGAATATTTTTAATCAATTCGCAATGCTTTTAAAAAATGAGACTACCATAAGGCCTCCCGCACACACACACATGCAAACGCAGAATCGGAGGAGATTTCTCCTTATGCTAGTCAAAGATGCTTGATACGCATTTAAAATAACATTTGATATTATTACTAGTGCATAGTGTAGGAAAAATTCCTTTCGAAAGTAGAATATAAATCTTAGCCAACATAGACATTTCGAACTATGCCTACTATAGCTACCATCCAAACAGTGGTGACCACCATAAGTGAATGGCAGGTTCTACAACTAATACCGTACAAGTTTCGTATTGGGAATTGGATTTCCAACAAATGGTCAGGCCAAGGAACTTTCCATTGCCACTGAGAATGCCTATGGAAAGACATCCCCGAGAACCAAACCGGATCTCTGCCAACACAAGGCCGGGTTACCCCTAACTGGGTAACTACTGACACGAGCACGCCATTCCCCGGTCCTTTAGGACCTTTTCAACCGAGCGCTCGATATCCAACATCACACCATAATAAATAGAGTGTTTTCAACATGAGTAAGTATCTGGGCTCCATACCATGATACCACCCCTTTCCAGAAGGAAATGAACATACCCTAAGGGGAGCTACAGCAACCCCTAATAACCTTGCCGCATCTTTCCTGTTTTGACCATTTCCGGGATGTGAGGCTCGACGAAGTCACGTCCACAAAAACATACTTTATACAAAAGCCATGCTTTGGGTCAATAAATGATCAACACAATGATCACTAAGATAGATGATCAAATAAATGATCCTATCACAATAATCAACACAATGATCATTTCAGCATCACTCAGCATGTCACATTACCAAAATGGGATATATCGCTGATAACTTCAACTATATAACCTTTGAGCTCGTACGTCTCAAAGAAGGGTGTTAAGCTAAAAGAATAAATTCTCCGCCACCTCAGAAATATATTTGAAAGAAATCGGCTTTATATCTCAACTTGTAATGTCAGACATACAATCCATACAAGTCTGTTCCGGGATCGAACAAAACCGAAGGCACTTACAAAGAAGTCCTTGCAATCCGGATATTCACAATCCTGATCGGATTCACCATCACATATGGAGTTTCTATACCGGCGCGACTCGGTGCAGAAACAATCGATAGGTCATCCTATCGCTCTCGCAAATACCCGGTCTTCAACACCGATCTTCAAATGCAATTCACAACGACGTATCACATATTCGGAATGGGTTATACGACCCCATGGTCCTTTCCCGGTTAACCCGAATAGTGAGCGCTTATTCAAAAATAAGTGTGCATTCAAATTCAATCAATTCACATCAAATACCCATTCAAAGGGAAATACTGATAGTCGGTTATTGAACTATCACTGGATATGCACACATCACCAGATTCCAAATAATTTTCCAAATTATTTATTTTCCAAAATATCTTTACAAGATATATAATTTCAATTCTTCAAAAATAAATCAATATTTATTTTTTTTAGACAAATTCCACTTCCTTTATAAATTCCTTAGTGAATTTATAATTCCAAAATATCAATGAATATTCGATTTCAATTATTCATTTTCAATTTATCTTCAAGAAGATAAATTCTATAAATTCACTTCATATTGGAAAACATTTCCATACTTATTCATAAATAAGTAATTCACAATCTTTCATTTTCAACACTTAGAAAATATTCCATATACTTAAACCGAATTAAGTATATATTTCATTCTATTAAGAAAATCCTTTCTTAAACATATTTACTTGGGCCAAAACGAATGTTGCGTAAAACATCGTTACGACAACCCAAAATCACTAATATAGGGATTCAAATTTAAAATAGATATATAAATCCCAATACTATTCAAAACATTTCCTTTCGGAAATCATTTACTATAACAACAGTGTTATAGTCCACCATTTCCTTTTATTTCTCGAAAACGTCTATTTCAACAATAAATGTTGAAATCTATGGTTTCGAATCTCAATACCTTTTAAAACATCGTTGGATCGTTTTAATTCTATTTAAAACATTCACATTCTAAACAATTTCTTTAACGTGTTATTCACTGTTCAAAAACGTGAATAAACTACGTTAACAAACTTCATCATTTCTATTCACTTTAACTTAAAGGATTATTCACTGTCTAAAACGTGAATATAACTCCATTTATAAGTTATAACAATTAACTTATCAAAATAAGTCGTTTGCGAATTTATAAAACAACGTTTATAAATTCCATTTCTATTTATTTATAAAAACTTCCTTTAATAAATTCCTTTATTAACCTATTCCAGTTTATAACTAAATTATAAACTAAACGTTCATATTATAAGTTAAATACTTATAAAACGATTATTTTATAAGATCGTTCTTTTAAAGACTTTCCAATTTATAAATCTTATAACTTATAAGATTTAATGATTTATCCAATCTATTCTTCAAAAAATTTCACCAAATTTATAAATCTTACTATTTATAAATTTCATTTATAACTTCACGGTTTATAATTCTATAAATTTCATTCTTTAATGAAATTCATTTTCACTTCATTCAAACACTTATAAAAAAAACTTGTTTTATAATGTCAATTTTTCAATTTATAAATATCCATTTATAAATCTCTTAATATAAATCAGTTTATATTATTATTCTAAAACGTCTTTAAATTCCTTTATAATTTCATCATTTCGATTTATAAAATAATCAAATTTTATAAATCCTATATTTAAACTTTTATCATATATTCAAAAATCCAATCTAAATTATTTTATAAAATCATTAGTTCATATTTCTCAAAAATCGACTTTTAATCGTATTTCTAAAAATCAGCCCTTTTTAACTATATTTCACAAAAACCATAATTTTTATAACTTTAAAAATTATAACGTTTATTTATTTATAATGGATCAATTCCAAAAGATTTTATCCTTTCAAAAATTACTTTTTAAAAACATTTCAAAATCCCAAATCTGGGTCCAATGATGCTACACACCAAATAGTCAATCACGACTAACAACGATATCATATGTCGATATGATAATCCATCAAATATCAAAATATCTGAAATCAAATAAAAACTGTTGAGGAATCCAGTTGGATCCCTCCAACCTGTTTTCCTGCATCCAAAAACATTAGCACAATACCAATTTCGCTCCAGTACGAAATTATCGCGGTATATGTTCTTAATAAATATTATCCGCTTAATAACGGCGTAATAGGGTCTCATCCGCTAAACAAAAAATGCGGGAAATCAACAACTGCAATATATACATATGCCAATATATATATATTGATATTATATATAATACCAATTTCACTGTTTATGAAATATTCGCGGTATATGTTTATATTAAATAACATCCGCTTACTAACGGCGTATAATGTCTATTTTAACAATCAATAATTTACAGTCATCATTCAAACATGCATTCAAATATTTTAAATCTAACTATTTAAAATAAAATCGAAACTGATTCGATTGAGTGAGAAGTTCTCACCTTGATTTTAAATTCCGTTTTAGCTTTTTATTTCGAATAAAATTAAACGCGCGTTTAATTTTACCCGAAATTCTCACTAACTCCAAACGACTCCAAACCAACTCCATCGCGTAGTGCTCGTCCATACGATTCCAACGCAACTGAGTTTGCATTTTTTCGACCTCGTATCATCAAGATATAGCATTTATAAGTTTACATGAATTAATAATATAAAATTTACAAATTTTATTTTATTTTTATACCACAAACCATCATCCACCGTTCACTGCCTTCAGCTTGCATCTGGGCCGCCCAAACCCCTTTCTTCCCAAACGTGGGTTCCAGGCTAAAGAGCGTAAGGCCGAACCCATATACCACCTTCAAACCCTAATTAACGTGACCTCCACGTCGACTTCCACGCTGATCAGAGGCCGCCATTCCACTCGCCTACCCACGACACACCCACGGTCATAGCAGCTCCAAGCTCGGTTGCACGCAAGTCGAGAAAGACGAGCCCAAAGCCTACACGAACGCGGCCACATATCTCGATTTATGCTGCTTTATTTTCGATCAACCCCATATAGATTTGTAGCTCTCTTCTTCCTCTTCAACGTTGTAGTTAGAAATTTTGGCTGAAACTTCACGGATTTGGAGAATTTAATGGAAGAAGATGGAGAATTTTCGGCCTTTAATCCTGTAGGTGGCGGCCGCGTTTAAAAATTAGGGTTTCCTATTATTATTTTCTTTTTAACTTGTGAATGGTGTATTTATAGAAAAAGCAAGCGTAAACACTATTCATCCCGGGAATTCCGAACTCCGATTTAGACGCCGTAACCAGCGTACCTAGGGTTTATCCCGTGTTTCGGACACAATGGAACAAGTTTCGGAAGCTAATTCGGAAGTATGTGCGAGTTATGGCTGAAAACGCTCAATTTGAATTAAACCGATTTAAACCGATTTCTAGGCGTTTTAATTTGTACCGGACAAACGGTAAATCCAATTGACTTGAAATTTGAAACCTTACAATAATATCACATTACGGATCCGATGAAACTGGTTTCGTCGAATTCCGAGACTTTTTGAAAAATGGCTATTTTGACTCGCCAAATTTAAATTAAAAACAATTCGATGCGTTTCGAGCTGCCACGATCAAACGATAACTCCGATTGACACGAAAATTGAAATCCGGTAATAACTAACTATTACGGATCCAATGAAACTGGTCTCGTTCAATTCTGAGACTGTTCAAAAATTGGCTATTTTACAGTCGATTATTAAATATTAAAATATTCAATTTTCACAAATTAACTTTTAATTCGATTTTAAAAGTTCTAAAATATTTCTATAACTCCAGTATGATTAAATAAAATTTTCCAAATTATTTTCAATCATATTTAACTCAATTTATTATTATTTCTATAATTTAACGTATTAAATTATCGATTTAATTATTCAATTAAATCCAAAAATTCAAAATAAAATTTATTCGGCTTATAAATTCAAATATTAATATTTAAAATTAATTAAATATCCAAATTTTAATTTATAAAAATTCTGGGTCGTTACATATCTTCACCCTGTAAAACAATTCCAGTAAAGCAAATCCAAGAATTCAAGAAATTTCAAAGCAAGCTTCTAATTAAATCAGTTTCAAAGCTTTTCCTTCTGCAAATTTCTAGCAACTCAGTTCCACTAAGTAACCAGATTAAGGATTCAAGAAAATTCAAGTGAACAAGTTCAGTAATCAAAGCAAGAATTTTCAGATTTTTAAATCATGAAGCCTGTCCTCTGTAACTCTTAGACACAGGCGAGTAAACAAATTCTTTAAATTTGTTTAAACCCTGATTCATGCAATAAGCTTGAGTTTAAATTGAAAATAATGATTTGTATGTTGATCTCCTGATTGTATGTATATATGTATGAGGATATGTCTGTGCGCATGTAAATGTTGTGCTCTTTTCTTAGTTTACAGACACAAAACTTAATCAAAAATCAATAACTCCTTGTATAAATACTTTTATGTTAGGATCTTTGAAAGAAAATGGTTTGTAATTGTCAGTTTCGATTTTTAAAAATAGTTTCAATCATATCCATAAAGTAATGATGCCAAGAATTGAAATTTACAGTGGTTAGTCGATTTAAATTGAAATTTAAAGTAGTTTAATCTCAAGTTTTGAGTATATGATCTGAATTGATCTTGAAAACAATGATATTTGGAGGTAAAATCAGATTTTTAAAGCTTGTGATTAGTGAGGATTTGAGGAACGATCAAAGTTGGTGCATTTGACAATTCATGATGAACGGTGGCAGGTCGGGTTTTGGGATTGTCATAGAGGGAAGCTTGGGAAATGGTGATCTTAGGAAAATTGTTATTTGATTTTCCTAATTGATGGATCATTAGTATGATATGATTTTAGGGTTTTGGTTGCGTTTGGAACGGGGTTGTTTCATGGATGATTGCTGCCTCGTGCCAGCATCGAGTTGGACATGGGTGGAGGAAAAGAACGATGGAGATCGGCTGAAGGTTCTGACATAAGGAAAGCACCTCCGGTGATCGAAGATGGCAATGCGGGGTGAACTTAGGCGTTGGTTCCTGAAGTCTTTGAGGTTTGTTCGGTCGATTTTGAAATTTTGAAATGATTCGACGATCTGAGTGGAGAGTCGACTCAGGGGATGGTAGTCGACGTATGGATGGTCAGAGCAAAGTTCGACGCCAGCCAGATAGTGTGTGCACGTACACAATGGTCGTTGTGTATCAGTGATGTTTTGTGGGGGTGAAGAAGGGAGAGCCTGGGGAAATCTCGTTCGTGTTGTTGCGTGTGTAGTATCATACAGCAGTTTAAAATTTAGACAAAAAGAAAAAGGAAAAGAAGAAGAAAGGCGGAACTCAGGTTTGTTTCGAGTAGTCGTGGGTTTTGCCTCGGGAAGAATGAATAGTGATAAGTGTTTTAAGTTAACATAATGGAGTTTTAATATGGTACTTAATTATTCTTTGATGTTAAAATACTGTTTAAGTGTTTGATTAATTGAGTAGAATTATTTAACTTGTAAGTTAATTTTTGAAGTTTGCTTAATTAGAAAGATTAAAACAAGAATAATTAAGGGTTGATTGTTGTAGATAAATTTAAAAATCAAGGATTTATTATTAAGTAATTAATCAATTATTAAAGATTTAATAATTAACGGTTAATTCAGCTGATTTATCGAGGATTAATTAATCAATGAATTTGATTAATGAAATTAAGCAAGGTGAGTAATCAATGGGAAATCTGTTAATAAGATTTATTAAAGATTGTTAATTAATGACCAAAGATTAATTAATTGTATAATTTAAGAATAATTAATCTATAATTAAAGATTAATTAATTAATTATAAAAATAATTATGGATTAATTAAATTGTATTGAGAGATATTGATTAATAATTATGGTTATTAATCAATTGTAAATGGATAATTAATCAGTTAATTAAATATTAATTGATTTATAGGGTAATTAAGGGATGAATTACCCAATTGAAATTTATGAAATGAATGTGATTAACTAATTTGTTAATTAAAGATAGTCACTTGATAATTAATTAAGTATAATTGCTTAATGAGATTGATAAGAGTAATTGCTTAGTGAAGCAATTGATGGATAAATTACTGGATGTAATTAATATAAGGAAAATTACTTAATGGAAAGTAATTAAGGTTAATTACTTTAGAGAAGTAATTAAGTGATTAAAGGATTAGTAATTAATTTATTTAGAGATAAATTAAATTGATTTTGGAAATGATCCATCTTGCTTATGAATGATTGATTGATGATTAAATACCTTGAATTGATTGATATCGCTGATATGAATTGTTTTGTGATACGATATGAATGGATGGACAATGATAATGTGGTTATCTATCGATGATGAATTACTGTGTAAAAAGTGACATCTTGTATTTAAAATTTAATTGTATTTCACTTGAAAATTTTGGATTAAGATGGGTTTGAATTCGAAGAGACCGAAGTCGGGTATTAGTTAATACCCGAAACCACTTCGATTCTTTATAAATTGATATGTGAAATCAACAGGCTAGTATGGAATGATTTAAGTGAATTTGATCGTTAATCTAAGTTTTGGTACTTAGATATTGATGTTGTGTATCAGTAATGTCTATAACAAATTGTGAATTTGTAAATTGATACGAGTACCCCGGGTTTATGTAAGTTGTATGTTTTTGTATTCCATGTTAGATGAGTTTACTCACGCTGGTTTCCAGTTTGACCCGGGTGTTACTTTGATGTAATGCTCAGGTCAAACCGAGTATTACAGATTTTCAGGTAAGGAGGTTCTGGGCCTCAGGAAGCGAGCTGGATGGCAGGAACGTATGTAGAGTTTTCCGCTGTGTTTATTTGTAGCTTATTTGGGGCATGTTGAATTAAACTGCTCAGTGTTGTGTAATTATTGTAACTCTGATATATTAAAGTGTAATTTGACCAGTATAGGTTTCCTTTGTGTAACCGCTATTTATTTAATATTATATTTTGATCCGCTGCGAATGTGAGAAACCTGTGTTTTGGTGTTTCTGTTTTCTTCTGTTTCCTTCTATCTCTTTCTTCTTTTCATAACAATCTGGAGTTTTCGGGATCGAAAATTCCGGGTCGTTACTTTTGGTATCAGAGCGGAAGGTTAAGCGTGAACCTTGGCTCTGATGGGAATTACTCATTAAATAGAGTCCGTAGTACTCTAGGATGAATTGAGTGTGTATATATATGTGTATATATATATATATATATATATATATATATATATATATATGAGAGCGTACTTTTTATTTTCTTGTATAAAGATTTTAAATGATTTTATATAAGAATATATTTTGATATATAAAGCAATATTTCTTTCTAATAAATATTATGGTAATTGGTTGTTAAATTTTTGGAATTAAATTAAGAAGTAATATAATACAACCAAACTGAAATTGAAATTGAATAAAGATAAGTTTGAAATGGATTCAAATTGAAATTAAATCTTGAAGTTGGGGAAGAATTTCAAAATAAGATGAATTAGAATTGGTTTCAAACCAGAAAAATAGCATGGTTATTGTGTTTAATAATGAGATGATTGTTTTCCAATAAACAATGAAATGTTTTAAGGAAGTAACCATTTAATGAGAATAACTTGTAAATTAGAAAGGATGTAAATTAAAGTGGGTTTCAAATTGTGAAGTTCTGAATTCTGAATTTAAACATTTGAATTGGTTTCAAAATGTTAAAGGAAATAATATTATTCAAACTATTTTGAATATGATCTTATTTTAAAATAAGAAATGTTTGAAGATTTTAAAGAGAAATTGTTTTGAATTGAAACCAAAGGTGGTTTAAATTTTTAAATTTGGCTTGGTAAACCAAGAGTTAATATGTGTTTATGTGTGGATATACATAATATCAAGGATGGCTTGAAAGAAACTCTTAATATCGAGTTTTAAATCTGGAATGAGATATGATAACCAAGGTGATAAGTTTTTGAACTTAATAAGTGGGAAGATTATTTATGAGAAGTTCAAAATTTGAAATGGAAGTTCAAATTGGGTAAGGTTGACTGGATTAAGTGAACTGAGTTTAACTTGGGAAAAGTAAATATGTTGGAATGATCAACCTGATTTGCAAATTTTAAGATGAAATTAAGATTTAACTTGGGAAGTTAAATGGTTGATTGTAATTGAGAGTTTGAGTGATCTCAAATTGGGTTTGAGATCCTAAAATTGGAAATAGATGGATGTTTTAAAACAATTTAAATAATACCATCCTGTTGTTATTAATAATCTTTAAGCTGAAACTGGATTTGTTTAAATAAATAAGAAATGAAGTGTGGTGATATATCCATTATTGAGATAAAAGAAAATTCTAACTTTAATTTGAAATTAAGGAAATGGAATTACTTTGAACTGAAAATCTGAATGATTGAATTTGTAAATTAAACTTGTTTAAGAATTGATTTCAAACTAGAAGATAAAATTGGGGGATAAGTTGAATTTTTAAGTTAAAAATTGTTTTGAACTCTTATGTAAACTTTGAAATAAGTAAGTAAAGATAATTTAAAATGAAAATTCTAGAATTTGAACTCAGAAATTAAATTGTTTAAAAGATTTTAATAACGGTTAACTTGGTTTAAAGGGTTAAACTAACTTTAGTGAATTTAACTCGAAATTTATATAATTCGAGATGGTTTAAATTTGAGATTGAAATTGAATCTGTAATGCCCTATGAATGGTGAAGTGAGTCTATAGCCGAAGTGCATTGTTTCGATGATCCAACTTTGGTTTTGGTGGATGAATAAAGGTGCTTGTTGGTAGTAGCATGCTTTCAATGAGCCATATAAACGCGGTGTGGTTATTGACGAACAATGATGTGACTTGTTTGGCTCGAATACTTTGGAAGCGCTCGTGGGATGGGATGTTGTCATGGTTTTAGTAGCCTCGGTGATTGGTGACGAGAAGCCTCTTCAATACCAACCTATCATTAATATTTAATACTTTCGAAGTCATCGGTAGTGAGAGATGCGATTAAGATTGAAGGCCTTTCTGGCCTTGCTGATATATGATATGACTGGCATGTCTTTGGAGGATGGATTTTGTGTGAGGGGCTATGTGATATATCATCAAAATTTCTCATTTCCATCTTTAAAGACACATGTTGTTGACGAAGTGTGGTTTTATTATTCAACGTAGGACATCGGTAGCTTTAATCTTTTTATGACGCCATCACTTATAACATTTCTTTCGACATTAGAATGTATGGATAACATTTGTCCCTCCCTCCAGCATAAGAGAAGCTTTTCGCTTTTGGGGGTAAAACCGAGAATTCCTTCATATTCTTTAATCTTCAACAAGATCCCCCATCTAATTTTATTTTCTCGTAAAACATGAAGCAAATGATATTTTCCATTAGTAATTGTCCTTCTAGATTCGATTGAACTATCAAATTAGCATCTACCATCCAAATTGTTTATGTGAATTTATGCTTACAACTTTATCGTAAGAGTTAATAAAAATAGGCTTCAAAAATTATTTGATCAATTTATGATTGAAACATAAGAAACTCTTTTGGCAATAAGAGGCCAAAAACTTAGAAATCAATACCATAAAATCCAAATTGGAAACAGATATCTTAGAGATGATAGCAAAGGACCCTAAATCCAATTCTTGGAAGTAATAATAGAAGTTCATAAGTCTAAGTCTGATGATGATGGTAGAAGTCCAGAGATCCATGTTTGATAATGATAGGGAAGATCAGACATCCTTATCTGGAAAAAATAAAAGAAGACCGAAAATCCATATCTAGTAATAATAGAAGTAGGCTAAAAATCCATATCTGGTAATAATAGAAGTAGAATGGAAATCCAAATCTGGTAATAATAGAAGAAGATCAGACATCCTTATCTGGTAATAGTAAAGAAGATCAGACATCCTTATCTTGTAATAATAGAATAAGACTAAACATCCATACATGATAATAATAGAAGAAGACCAGAAATCCATATTTGGTAGTAATAGAAGAAGATCAGACATCCATATCTAGTAATAAATAGAAAAAGACAAGAATCTCTTATCTGGTGGCTAAAAATTGTATCTGTTACGGAACTCATACTTGAGGGACTTTCCTTTGAAAACTTTATTTGATCCGAAGCGCTACTTGGCTCGGATATTCATTGGCCTGCGGGCTCTACTGAGCTCTGATTTTGATTGACTTGGGACCAGTACTTGGCGCTGATTTTAAATGACTTGGGAGCACTTCTTGGCGCTGATTTTTTGATTGACTTGGGAGCACTACTTGCTTCGAATTTGACTGAATTAGAAGCATTACTTGGCTTTGATTTTGATTGATTTGGGAGAACAACTTGGCTCTAATTTTGATTGATCTTCCTTTCAAAGATTTTGATGCTTTAGCAAGGCCTTTGATGGTCGCCTCCCTCTAGGAGATGCTTCAGTGAGGCCTTTAATGATGAGATTGAAGGCTTTGTTAGTGCTTTACCGAGGCCTTTAATGATGGCACTAAAGGCTTACTCTGTCCTCCCTCTAGGAGATGCTCTAACTAGGCCACATTGGCAGGGGTTGGAGACTTGCATAAACTTTGGATAGACCAAAGGATTACTGGCCTTCCTCTAGGAGGTTCTTCACAGAGGCCTATGATGATAGCATCGAAGGCTTGTGGCCTTTGATGATCGGGCCTTCAACGAATGAGACCCCTTGCTATCAAGCATTTAATGGTCGGGACCTCTTGCAGTCAAGCCTTTGATGGTTGGGGTCACTGATGGCCAGAACCTCTTTCGGTCAAGCCTTTAATGGCCAGAATCTCTTGCGGTCAACCCTTTTATGGCTGGGGCCTTTCTTTGCCCTAAGAGAATCTCATTTCTTTCTGGACTAAGATTGATAAATTCCTTCTTTATTCATCCATCCTTGGGAAGTATGATCGTAAATGTTCAACATTCCACGTTCTTGATATGACATTTCCATCTGGCCGATTGATTTTATAAGCCCTATGTGGGATTATTTTGTGCATAACCAAGCGGCCTTCCCAATTTAGTCCTAGAGGCCCATCCATTGGATTTTTGGTATTTTCCATGACTCTTCAGAGTACTAGGTCTCTTTTTTGCAATGACCTTTCTCTTACTTTGGAATTGTAGTACTCGGTTATTCTCCATTGGTACTCAGTTGTTTGGACAGCCGCCTCATCCCTTAGTTCATTAGTCTATGGATTCTTTCTTTCTCTTGATTTGGGTCAAACACATATGCGATCCTCCAAGAAGAAGGAACCTCGACTTCAACTGGAAGCATGACTTCACATCCATGTGTAATGGAATATGGGGTATGCCCTGTTGCAGTTTTAACCGAAGTCATATACGCCTATAGAATAAGGGGAAGTCCTTCTACCCAATTCCCTTTCTCCATGACTAACCGTGTCTTCAAAATAGTCTTTACGGTTTGTTAGCTACTTTAGCAACCCCGTTCACTTTTGGATGGGTTATAAATGAAAAGCTTATGATAATTCCATTTTTATTGCAAAATTAAGTGAATTCCTCATACTCAAATTGAGTTCAATTATAGGAGATTATCTTGTGCGGGATTCCAAATAGGGTGACGATATTATGGGTTATGAATAAGTGGACCTTTCTGATGTGATATTTGGAAGGGTTCGGCTTCTACCCATTTTTTAAAATAATCAATGACTCCACTATGTTTAGCTCCTCTTTTGGATACATGAAGTGGTCTTATTAAGTCGATTCTCTACATATCGAAGGGTCGTGGACTTGATATAGAAGTCAATTCACTTGGTAGTAAACGTAGAATTTTGGAGAATCTTCGACATTTGTCACATCTTCTCACATGATCAATAGTTGATTAGTCATTCGAGGCCAATAGAAGCCTTGCCTCATATCTTTCTTAGCCAGCTTTATTCCATTGGAGTGATCCCCACAAAATCCTTCATGTGATTCCTTTGGTAGTTTTGACCATGTTTCTTGACTAACACATCTTAAGCAAGGGAGGAAATATCCCTTTTTATAGATCATCCCATCTGTTGTGATAAAAGTTGGGGCTTGGCACCTTATTCTTCTTACTTCCTTTTTGTTTGCTAGAAGTATTTCTTCTATTAGATACTCCACGATAGGAGTTATCTAATTGTTCTTGTATTGATCACCGGTTCTCGTCTCAAGGAGTTATTCGTTTTGTTTTCTTTCTCTTTGTATGCTAGGGTTTGAGATCTTGTCATCACCAAGATTTCATTTCTTGGATTAGGACTTTCCACTTCTATGCTTGGTTTCTATTGATAACCTACTAATACAATTTGCGCTTCTAGTTCTCCGCATGAACTTGCCAACTTAGCTAAAGAGTCACTTAAGAGTTTTTGGCTCGCGGCACTTGATGTATTGAAAAATCATTGAATTGACTTAACACCTTCGATATCTTCTTAGCATACTGGGTTAGCTTAGCATCCTTCGTCTGATATATATATATATATATATATATAGATATATATGACTTAACCAATTTACCATTAATTGTGAGTCACTAAAAATCTCAATTCTAGGGATTTTCAACTGAAGGGCCGGGGTAAGTCCCGCTAACATTGATTCATATTCTACTATATTATTAGTAGCTGGGAATCCTAACTTCATTGCATAGTCCAAGAAATGCCCATCAGGAGTTATGATCACATATCCGGCTCCGACTCCTTGTTCATTTGAGGCTCCATCTATGAACAATTGCCAAATAGGTTTCAAATCTTTCTCGTTTTCTGATTACTCCTTAATAAACCCTGTGCACTCATTGAAGAAGCCACTTAGTACCTATCCTTTGATTGATAATTACAGTAAGAACTCGATATCATATTGGCTAAGCTCAATTCCCCTACTTATCTAACCATCCTGAAGTTTCCGGCTTGCTAAAGAATTGCTTAAGTTGAAAATTAGTTAAGAATTTAATTGGTTATGCTTGAAAGTAAGCCCTTAATTTGTGTGGTGAGCATTAAGCAGTATGCAAGTTTTTCAATAACTGGATATCTGGTTTCTGCATCCATGAGTCTTTTGCTAATATAGTATACTAAAAGTCGAACCTTGTTTTCTCCTTTATGAGCACCGAGTTAACTACATTTTCAGAGAATGCCATATAAATATAAAGATTTTATCCATCCATAGGACTGGAAGAATTGGCAGTTTTTCCAAGTGATATTTTAGCACTTGGAATGCTTTTTGAAAATCTTCACTGCGTTCAAAGTTTTTCTTTTTGCTCATCACATTAAAAAATGGGATACAATTATCGGTTTCTTTGGAGATAAACCTATTCAATGCCGCTCTCTTGTTTAGGCTCGTTACATCCTTGCTTGTTTCAGGTCTGCCATGTCTTTGATAGCTTAGATTTGGTCAGAGTTAGCTTCAATTCCTCTTGCACTCACTTGGTACCCTAAGAACTTGGCAGACAGGATCCCAAAAGAACACTTTTGTGGATTAGTTTCATTTGATATTTTTGCAACTCATTGAACATTTCTTCCAGGTCATTTAGGTGACTGCTTCTTTCTTGTGATTTCACTAGCAAGTCATCTACATATACTTCCTGAAGTGACTAAGGATCATAATATGGAATATTATCTAAGTTATCTACTGGTGCAGAATATAAATATAAAAAGTTAATAGAAAGTAAATGACACCAGAGATTTTTATACTGGTTCGAACTTCCCATTTATGTCCAGTCCTGGACTCCTACTGAAGTTTAACTATCAACCCTCTCTTAACCCGGAGGAACATGTATTACGTCGCATGAGCAACCGAACAAGACTTATACCACGTAAGCAACAGAATAGGATTTCAATCGCTTGAGCAACCAAACAGGACTTCTAATACAAACAACAAAATTGCTTCTGACTGAGTACGCTCTTAAGTAGCACTGATAAGTCAATAACGTATATCCTTCCTATAATCTTCTCCTTTGTGTTATTTTGTGTAATTTGTGAAGATAGAAAGTTTAATAAATCATTAATGAAATTTTGCTTGAATGTACAAGTGATTAGAACGAGAGTTTGAATGCAAATGGCAAGAATGTTTTGACCAATAGAATAAGAGAATAGAATCTAAAATTAGGTGATCAAAACAAATGATATGAACGCTATATATACTGTTTAAGAGTTGTAATTATTCGTGAAAAGTATCGATCAAAAGGTACGGAAACAACTCTCGAATCGGGGGTCGTTTCTGTTTGATAAAGTGAAGTAACTTTTCAGAATTATAGCCACTATTCAATTTCAGTCGACTGAATAAAATAATTCAACTAGCTAAAATATTTAAATTTCAAATTAGAGAAGAACCAGCACAATAAACATATTATTTAGTCGACTCAAATTGATGGTTCAGTCGATTGAACATTCATATTAAATTGTGCTTGTGCACAGGTATTCAGTCAACTGAACTAGGCATTTCAGTTGGCTGCATTTCTTGTTTTCTGCCATATTCATGATTTTTCAAAAATTCTTTTGTGTAAACAAGTGTACTAACAACTTTGATATATGAACTATGATTTGGAAGCCTTTAAATTACTTGTGCGTGCGTATACCACTTTGGAGAGATTTTAACAAAAATTAACTACTAGACTTAGACCATAGAGAAACCATAGACAATATTGAAGCTTTTATCTGGCATCTAGTCTATAATCTATTTGTTGAGTAAAATAGTATCTTCTTCTGCAAATATGGTTAGCTCATATAATATTTACTTATATAGTTGTCACAATCAAAACATAAAAATTCAAGGCTCTAACATTCTTCCCTCTTTTTGATGATGACAACTATGTAGGTTTGTAAATTTATAAAAGTAATTTACTTCCCCTAAATGAATATTCCCCATATCAAAAAAATTCTTCACTTTTGTCATTAACAAAAAGGAACAAATAGATAATACGAGAAATGTAGACAAATAAGTACACAAATAAACATATAACGTAGGGAAAGCAAATAAACTTAGTATCATAGATAGCAAATAAATAAACATGAGCATGTAAATACGAGAATGAAAAAAAATCACATAAGAACATCAAAACACAACAAGCATCCATAAGAGAATGTTTTTAACAATATGATAAGATAAACATCAGCGAAAAATAAAAATAGTAATCCTCACTGTCATGGGCTTCTTCTCCCTCTTCATCTTTGGATGTTGACCAAGTAAATGGAGCAGGGTTTTCAACAATATCGGTAGAAGTAGAGCCGGTACATGATGCTTTCTCCCAAATTTTGTTTAAGAAGCCTTTCATTGAATTTAGCTTTTTATTAATCTTGACACATATTTCTGCAGGTAGCCAAACATTGTCGAAAATTTCTTTGATTCCAAGAAAGTGCAACAAGTGCCTATTTTTGAGTAATGTCACCATGGAGTTCATGAATCTCATCGTCGTCTTCCTCTTCTTCTTGTCGAGGAGGTTGAGATGATGAAGAGGCGATGTTTGTATCCCTTGGTTGCGGAATCCCTTGTTCCCGATTTGCGGCCCATTATAGGAGACTTATAATTTGCTGTTGTTCGAGGCATTTCGGAAGACCCATTAGACTTAGAGTCTTTGAGTTGAGTTTGCCAATGGTCGTGAAATCCGCTTCGGGTTAAGAAACTCCGAAGTTTTGAAGAATACATATGATGTAGGCTCCATAGTGGATTGTTTTGTAGTTTCTCTTGTGATTAATAGTGAGAAACCCTTCTAAATTAATATTTTCCCAAATTACCCTTTGGGATGAGTAAATAGCATAAAAAGCTTGGAAATCCCTCTTATAGACCTTCTCATAGCTATCGGTCCGAGGTTGCAACGATCGAATGAGAGCTCGATGAATAATTTGTGTCTTAGGATGTAGGGCACTAGATTTAAAAATATTCAAATCATACGAGCGAATAATATGTGAAACTTCATCGCTAGTATACATATCGACTTCTACATTATCAATATCCAATCCATCAGATAGACATCGTAGTATGTGGCTAAGACGTTGGAGAAGAAGATAAATTTTCACCCTACAAACTAAGACAAATACAATCATCCTTGTTCCAGGGATCTTGATGGTCTAGATTCATGTTAGCGAAGAATAACTTAATCAAAAGAGGGTAAATTTTTACGTTGTTTGAATCATACCCTATGAGATGGTCGATACCAGTAGCTTCGGCAAGCTCTCTTATAGCATAGCCATTAAAATTAGCAAATTTTATGAAAGCGCCTTCAAAAATCCATGAGTTTTTCATTAAATTGAACCAAGTTACCGTTATCTCATTATGAAGCCAAGAACGAATTTGGCTTTCAGAAGGGCCAACAACAGATTCATGAGCGCGTTTGGATCTAGCTACCATTGATTTGAAGGAAAAAAATGATTTTTGAATAGGAGGCTAGGGTTTGAGTTGGTTTTCTTGTGAAGTGGAATATGAAGAAGAGAGGTGAGTTAAATATTGTTAGGTTGAATGGTTGCTTGGAAAAAGTTTAGAGTTATTTAAAAAAACTGAAAAAAAACATGGGGCAGTTGACTGAAGAGGGGTGCTCAGTCGATTGATATGCAGGGATTTTCATCCCACAACTTTGTAGTGTAAAAATTCAAAATTCAGTCGACTAAATTTATGGTGGCAGTCGACTGGTTGCTGAGTCCAAATTCAAGTAGGTTGAAGATTCAGTCGACTGTTTGGAGAAATCAGTCGACTGATGTGTAGAGATTTGTTTCCCGCATATATATAGTTCATTTTTGGTTTATTTCAGTCGACTGGTTGGAGTGATTCAGTCGATTGTTTTCAGATTAAAAATTTAAGTGAGTTTGAAGATTCAGTCGACCGAAGCCTTCTTTCAGTCGGCCGAATCTGTTGTTTGTTCTAAGGTAGGCCTTTCTTCTAGCCTATACTTTATTTAGTTTATACACTATATATATCTATGTGTTTTTAATCTGATGTTAATCAATAACATGTAATTATTATTTCAAGAAACATATTATTTATACATATTACAAAATTTTAAAATAATGAATAAAAAATGATTTAATTTTCTAAATTTTTGGAATCATCTGAGTGTGGTCCTACCTTAGTGATTTCTTGTAATGGATGGATATGAGACCATTTGTTACTTTGAGCACCTCGTTCCCAAGAGTTAGGAGATACTTGAGGACGTTGAGGAGATGGTTGGTGCACACATTGCTTGGAAGATGATCCACATAATTTTAGAGCAAATTGTTCTAGAAAGCTTAATTGTTTTGCATTGACTTTTTGCTCATAGTACATTTCACGTTGAGGTTCTAACATTTCCCGTTGATAATGATGAATGTCGTCAATCTTTTCTTAGGTTGATGGAGAGCCAAAATCCAAGTTTCTTTTAGCTCTCTTTCCTTTTGGCGTATACCCAGTGTGATGGTTCGGGGAAGGTGTAGTCTTCACTGGGATATATACCAGAGTTGAATTGTTTGAAGAATCTAAGGAGGGAGTGCTAAATACAATTGAAGATTGGTTTGAGCTTCCTTGTGACAACATTGTAATGATTGTATATTATTTGAAGATCAATGTATTTGAAAGTGTATACTGAGTTATATGCTATTACCGGTTTTTGTTTTTGAGGTCAAAAACATTTAGGAAACTTCAGCCAAGTAAAATGAGAGGTTAGAAATGTGAAGAAAATTTGACCGCGTGTTAAATAAAAAATATGCAAGGTCTGTATTCAAGAAACATATTGGAACATTGGAAACACATGCAACTTCCTCCTATCAGACCAGAGTTCGAGTGTCATCCGCTCCATTTTTTAAAATTTTTTTTTTTGTAGTTCTAATTTATTATATACATTAATAGCGAATTATAACTCATTTAATGACATAATTCCTAGTTCTCATCTTAATTTAATAAAAATATTTTCATTTAAGGGTTTAGTAAATATATTGGCTATTTGATTTTCTAATGATACAAAACCTAGTGAAATATTTCCTTTTTCTATATTGTTGCGAAGAAAATGATGTCTAGTATCAATGTGTTTAGTTCTAGAGTGATTTATATGATTTTTCGACAAATTTATAGTGCTTGTATTATCATACTCAATTGTTGATTTAGAAAGTTTTATTCCAAAATCATGTAGTGTTTGCTGCATGTAGATTATTTGAGCACATGTTAAAGCAGCAGAAATATATTCTGCTTCATACGTCGAAAGTGAAACCTAATTTTGTTTCTTGCTAAACCAAGATACTAAAGATTGTCTAATGAAATGACAAGTACCACTTGTACTCTTTCGATCCGTTCGACATCCTCCAAAATCTGCATCACTGTATGACACTAACTCAAAAGGACATTCTTTATAAAGAGACCGTATTCTTTAGTCTGGCTTAAGTAACACAAAATTCGTTTCACTGTCCGCAAATATGATTCTTTGGGTTTGCTTGGAATCATGCACACAAGCATACACTCACCATTAAATCTAGTCGACTAGTAGTTAAATAAAGTAGTGATCCAGTCATGCTATGATATAATTTTGTTCAACAATTTTTCCATTTTCATCTTGATCGAGATGTACATAGTACTCATAGGAGTCGGTTTAGCAGAAGTGTTTTCCATACCAAAATGTTTTATAAGATTTTACAATATTTTCTTCACTAATAAAAATTCCATTATTAATTGCTTAATTTGTTAACCAAGAAAATATTAAAGTTCTCCCATGTGAGACATCTCAAATTCTCTTGTCATAATATAGGAAAAGCCTTGACATAATTTTTCGTTCGTGGAACCAAAAATAATGTCGTGTACATAAATCTTTATTTTTAACATAATAATTGTATCTTGTTTTATAAATAAAGTTTGATCTAATTTTCCAATTTTAAAACCAAAATTTATTAGATAATTTTTAAGATGGTCATATCAAGCACGAGATGCGCGTTTTTAACTGTATAAAGCCTTTTTAATTTATAATCATGATTTGGAAATTTTTCATGTACAAATAAAGGTGGTTGTTCTAAATATACATTAAAACTATTTAAAAATGCACTTTTTACGTCCATTTGATATATTTAAAGTTATTAAAGCATGCATAAGCTAATAAAATACGTATGGTTTCTTGACGAGCTATAGGGGCAAATGTTTCATTATAGTCTATTCTTTCTTCTTGATTATAATGTTGAGCAACCAACTAGCTTTGTTTTGAATGATATTTCCTTGCTCATCTACTTTATTTATGTAAACCCATCTGGTACCAATAACTGTTTGATTGCTTGGTCTAGGAAATAAGTCCCAAACCTCATTTTGTTCAAACTGATTTAATTTTTCTTGCATAGCTATAATCCAGTAATCATCAGTTGAGGCTTCTTTAGCATTTTTGGGTTCAATATTTGAAAAAAAGCTACATGACCCATTTCATTTAGTTGATTTTGAGTCCTTATGTTAGTATTTACTTCTCCAATTTTATTTTCAAAAGGATGATTTCTTAGAAGTCTTGGTGGAGTTCGAATTTCATTACTATTTGGTAAATTGTTGTCTCCAATTTCAACATTATTTTCAATATTTTCAATATCATCTATTGTGATATTTGATTTAGAAATAATTTCTTCATCTTCATTTTTATGATTAATTTTGAAATTTTCATCGATTGACACATAAAGTGTTTCTTCGATTGCTTTAGTTCTTTTATTATAAACTCTATAAGCTTTGCTTCGTTTGAATATCCAATGAATATTCCTTCATCAGATTTTGGATCGAATCTACCAAGTTTTCCTTTTTGTATTTTAAAGAAAATATTTTGAACCAAAAACTTTAAAATATGATATGTTAGGTTTTCTTCCATTAAAAAGTTTATATGGAGTATGCTTTGTCAATGGCCTAATGGAAACTCTATTTAAAACATAATAAGCAGTTGCTACAGCTTCTGTCTAGAATTGTTTAGTTAGAGTACTTCCATTTAATAAAGTCCTAGCACATTCTTAAAGTATTCTATTTTTTCTTTCTACAACTCCATTTTGTTTCGGAGTTTTAGGAAATGAAAAATTAAGATCAATTCCTTTCTTATCGCAATATTTTTCAAAAGATTCATTATCGAATTCGCTACTTTGATCGCTCCGAATATTTTAAATTTTTAATATTTTGAACTCTTTTAGCAAATATCTTAAAGTTTTCAAAAGTATCACTTTTTTTTTCAAAAATATTGTCCAAGTCAATCTTGAAAAGTCATCTACAATTATGAAAACATATTTATTATGGTATATAGATTGAACTTGAGTTGGTCCAAAAGATCTAAATGCAATAACTCAAGTGGTTGTAATGTAGAAATTATTTTCTTTGATTTAAAAGAAGGTTGAGTTAATTTTCCTAACTGACAAGCATCACAAATATTTTTTACTTTAAAATTCATTTTTGGCAAACCTTTTACTAAATTATTCATAGATAATTTGCTTATTGCTTTAAAAAATTTATGATTAACTTTTATTTTTAATATGTAAATATTTCGTTCTTTAGATCCTTCAAATATAAAATTATTGTTTTGAACAAATATGTTACATTTATTTTTCAAAAACGTTATATTAAAACCTTTACCGCATAGTTTACTTATGCAAAGAAAATTATGTTTTAAATTTTTAACTAGTAAAACATTTGTAATAAGAGGTAAGTTAGATGTACCGTCGTTGCTCACACCGCCTTTACCTATGATATAGCCTTTGGAATTATCTCCAAATGCGACAGATCTTCCATCTGAGTAGATAATATTAGTCAGCATATCTTTGTATCCTGTCATATGTTTTGAGCAACCACTGTCAAGTATCCACCTTCCTCTTTTCTTAGTTGATACCTATAAAAAATATAGAGATGAAGTTGGTATCCACTTTTTATTAGGGTCCCAAGAGTTGGAGCTTAGGAAATCAAACCCAAGAGGGTTTAGAATTCCCATTATAAGTAAAATTTTCATTTTTATGAACTGAATTTATAAAAGACTTAATGTACTTATTTCTAATTAAATTATTATTAGTTTTTGGTACCCAAATCTTTATAGTATTTGTGTTGCAAACTTCTTTCTTTTGAGTGAAAACCTTTGGTTTTGATTTTTCTTTTACAAAATTCTTATGTAAATTGAAATAAATATACGGTGGGTTATTCTTCTTTGAAATAGATTTTGAAGAATTTGTATATCCTAACCCTTTCTTATTAAAAGTAGTTTGAGATTACTTATAATTTTCGAAAGATTTTCTCTACCTTTATTAAAATTAGATATATTTTTAGTAATACTATCTAACTTAGTTTTGAGACTGGTATTGTTTAATTCAAGAATTTTAACATTTGATTTTAAATCATGATTTTCTGAAGCTAATGTCATATTCTTATCTTTTTGCACTTCAATTTCATTTGATAACATAGTGAGTTGAGAAGAAAAGTTAGACAAAGATTCTTATGTTTTAACAAGTTCTTCTTTTAAAATTTTATTTTCATCTCTAAGCATATCAACTTCTATTCCACTTCTTTTTAATTTTTCTAGAGCATCTTTATACTTTCTTTTGACTTCTTTTGTTTTATCCAAAATCTCTAAATTTATATCTATTAAATTGTCAAAAGTTAGATCACTTATATCGTTAGTCGAAGCCATAAAACAGACGTTAGCTTGTTCAGAATCACTGTTAGTGTCACTATCTGATGATGAATATGATTCTGAATCATCCCATGTAATAGAGAATGATTGCTTCTTTTTGTACGTATCCTTCTTATTCTTGCTTCTGTCTTTCTTTCGATCAGGACAGTCCTTCTTTGTGTGACCCTTCTTATGACATTCATAACACTTAAGATTTGAAGCTGATGGTTTATTGGTATTGTCTCTTATATTGTTACTGAATTTCTTGTTCTTTTCGAATTTCAAAAACTTTTTTAAGTTCTTTGCTACAAATGCTATGTCATCTTCATCTGAGTCCGAGTCTTCTTTGTTAGGCCTGAAAAGCTATATTCTTTCTATCTTGGACTTGATCTCGTTTTGCCTACAAATTTAGTTTATATGACATAAGATTTCCTATCAACTCTTCAGGTTTGATGGCATGTCATTAGCTTCTTCAATCGCTAAGACTTTTCGTTCCCATTCATCCATTAAAGAGTTTAGGATTTTCGATACAATATCAAAATCTATATATTTTTCTCCTAATGCCAATAGTAAATGATATATGTATTTGAATCTAGAATACATATCATTTATAGTCTCATCTGGTTTCATTCTAAAATTTTGGAATTGATTTTTAAGCATAGAGATCTTGCTTTGTTTCACTTTGTTTGTTCCTTCATGTGTAACTTTAAGAGTTCGCCAGATTTCATAAGCAGTTTTACGCATACTAACTCAATTAAATTCATTCTCATCTAAAGCACAAAATAACATATTCATGGCTTTTACATTTGAAGTAGCATCTATTTTTTGTGGTTGTTCATTGTGCATATGGTGTGGTAGTTATACTATATTCATTCTGAGTGATATTCCAAGAATCATATTCATTTGATTGCACATAAATACTCATCTGAGTTGACTAATAGCTGTAATTCAAACCATTAAATAGTAGTGGTCATGCCATCAATAAAACTTGCGTTAGTGTTATTTTTCATATTAATTGAATGTCAAACAACTGTGTTATGGTTATATGATGACCTTACTCTTATACCAAATGAAAGTGACTAAGGATCGTAATATGGAATATTATCTAAGTCACTACTAGTGCGGAATATAAATATAAAAAGTTAATAGAAAGTAAGTGACACCAGGGATTTTTATATTTGCTCGAGCTTCCTATTCTACGTCTAGTCCCGTACTCCTTCTGGAATTTAATTATCAACCCTCTCTTAACCCGAAGGTATAGGTATTACACCCATGAGCAATCGAACATGACTTCTACCACCTAAGCAATAGAATAGGACTTTAATCGCCTGAGCAACCGAACAGGACTTCCTATACAAACAGTAAAATTGCTTCTGACTGAGTATGCTCTTGAGTAGTAATGATAAGTCAATAACGTACACCCTTCCTATAATCTTCTCCTTTGTAGTATTTCGTGTAATTTGTTAAGATAGAAAGTTTAATAAACCACTAATGAAAATTTGCTTTAATGTGCAGGTGATTATAACGAGAGTTTGAATGCAAATAGCTAGAATGTTTAGACAAATATAATAGAATATGAAATTAGACAATTAAAACAAATGATTTGAAGGCTATATATAATGTTTAAGAGTTGTAATTATTCGTGAAAAGTAGCAATCAAAATATACGGCAATAACTCTTGAATCAGGAATTGTTTCTATTGATGAAGTGAAGTGACTTTTAAGAAATATAGCCGTTATGCAATTTTAGACGACTGAATAAAATAATCCAGCCAGCTGAAATGTTTAAAATTTGAATCAGAGAAGAACTGGTGCATAAAAACATGTTATTCAATCCATTGATATGGATGGTTCAGTCGACTGAACATTCATATTAAATAGTGCATGTGCATGGGTATTCAGTCGACTGAACTAGGCATTTCAGTTAGCCGAATTTCATGTTTTCTGGCATATTCATGATTTGTCAAAAATTCTTTTGTGTGAACAAGTGTACTAACAACTTTGATATATGAACTATGATTTAGAAGCTTTTAAATTACATATGTGTGCATATACCACTTTGGAGAGATTTTAACAAAAATTAACTACTTGACTTAGACCATAGACAAACACTACAAGAAAATGGGGTCTTTACCTACCAATTGTAAGTGTAGGTAAAACTAGCCTAATGGTGGGTAATATGTTTTAACTACCAATATTGAATTGGAAGACACTGGTGATAAAAGTTAGTGGGGAAAGAGTCTTTACTTACACTTATTAATAATGGTAGGTAAAAGAATCAGTGGACCTCATTAAGTTGTGAACCAAATGTTGAGTCATCGACTGAAGTGTCATCCTGCATCGCTGCTTACATGGTTGTCGTAGTAGCATACACATAGCATACATAATGTCGCCACTTGGAATCTTGTGGTTGGTCCATGTGTCAAACAACAATTCGTCCACGTGTCATCATTTGATTAGTACATTGGCATCATATTTCTTTGGCCACATGGCATCATTTCATTAGTCCACGTGGCATTATCTAATTTGCCACATAGCATTATTTTATTGGTCTATGCTGCACAATATTATTGGACCACGTGGCTTTATTTTATTCGCCCACATGACATCATTTTATTGGTCTATTGCACAATTCATATTTTGGTCAAATTCAATGGTTATGTGTAGGTAAAAGATAATAACAGTCGTTTATAAAACATACGTTATTATTATCTACAAAACTAATATATTGACAACCCAAATAACCAAATCAAAATAGTTGTAGTCATTGCGTGTATATATAGTGTACATAAAATCCACACTTATATATGTGCAAACAACTGATGCCCATGTATACATAATTTATAGAAAATGACTTGAAAAAATTAGTTGAATCTCCTACACAATTGACTTGAAGCATGCCTGATGAGCCAACTATCGATACACTGCACGTGAAAAACATGCTTACATTGGTAAACTCCTCACGCTTTCTTCGATTTCAAAATCATGCAAAAAAATTGAATACTTCGTTAATGATCAATTAATAATTAGGCATAACATTTCAAGAAAATATTTGCAATAGAAGTCTTACATGAAGGCAAATTTAGCATCATATCGACTTTGGTGCACAAGAAAGATTCTCCATTGTTATCTTAATTGTTCCAATTTTATCAACTGTATCTTATGACATGCCTTTTGTGCCTTCTATATCGAATATGTCGAGGAATTTGATTACTGGGAAGTCTACTATGTTCATCTACACAGAACATATATATGATCTAA
The DNA here is from genome assembly GCA_030765085.1 of Allium cepa. NCBI lineage: Eukaryota > Viridiplantae > Streptophyta > Magnoliopsida > Asparagales > Amaryllidaceae > Allium > Allium cepa. The sequence continues at coordinate 556,791,307 of CM060941.1, read as the reverse complement.
ATATCAATTTTAGTTTTAGGAAATACCAGTCTATAACATAATGATTTGACTGTATGTTACGTAACTTTTTACTGCAGGTCCTATCTTCTCTCTAATGAGTCTTTGCTTAAAAGATTAGTAAGGGCATCGATCAATGGTCAATTGTATAATGATTGTAATAGTGTTATGTCTTAAAATTGAATGTATTATGCGTCTACATATTGTTATGTGAATATTATTGTTGTTTCTATTAGCTTGATTTCCTTATTCATATAATATTTTTTTTAAAATATTTTAACATACATAATTACAGGTAAGGTGATATGATGACTTTTAAAGAGTTGTCATAATTTAAATTGGTCAGTGTAATAACCCATGTTGTTTGTCTTATGATCCATTTGTCATGACCTATGAATACTAAGTGTGTAAGTGTGTGTATGCGTGTGTGTGCATGTGTCTAAGAATTACTGAAGCGCGGTTGTTTCAAGTTTCATTTTTTGTATTTGATTATAAATGTATTAAAACTTCATTGCAATTATATTCACTGTGCATTTGACGTTTACATATACTTATGATAACTATCCATTCGCCCATATGGCATCATTTTATTGGTCTATTAAAAAATTCATATTTTGGTCAAATTTAATGGTTATGTGTAGGTAAAAGATAATAACAGTTGTTTATAAATGTTGTATATTAGAAATTAACTAGAAAAAAACATACGTAATTATTATCCACATAACTAATACATCGACAATCCAAATAACTAAATCAAAGCAGTTGTAGTCATTGTGATGTTCAATCAAATGTATATATAGTGTACATAAAATTTGCACTTATATATGTGCAAACAACGGATGCCCATGTATATATAATTTACAGAAAATAAATTAAAAAAATTAGATGACTCTCCTACACAATTGACATGAAGCAAGCCTGACGAGCCAACTGTTGATACACTGCACGTGAACAACATGTTTACATTAACAAACTCCTCATGCTTTCTTCGATTTCAAAATCATGAAAAAAATTGAATACTTTGTTAATAATCAATTAATAATTAGGCTTAACATATCAAGAAAATATTTTGCACTAGAAGTCTTACCTGAAGGCAAATTGAGCAGCATACTGACTCTGGTGCATAAGAAATATTCTCCATTGATATCTTAATAGTTCCATTTTATCAACTGTATCTTATGACATGACTTTTGTGCCTTCTATATTGAATATGTCGAGGAATTTGATTACTAAGAAGTCTACTGTGTTCATACACACAGAACATATATATGATCTAAATATCAATTTTAGTTTGAGGAAATATCAATCTATAATGTATTGATTTGACTGTATGTTACTTAACTTTGTACTATAGGTTCTATCTTCTCTCTAACGAGTTTCCCTTAAAAGATTAGTAAGGACATCGATCAGTGGTCAATTGTACAATGATTGTAATAATGTTAGGTCTTAAAATTGAATGTATTATGTGTCTACATATTGTTATGTTAATATTATTGTTATTTCTATTAGTTTGATTTCCTTATTCATATAATATTATTTTAAAATATTTTAACATTTATAATTACAGTTAAGGTGATATGATGACTTTTATGGAATTGTCATAATTTAAAATGGTCAGTGTAATAACCCATGTTGTTTATCTTATGATCCATTTGTCATTCACCATGAATACTAAGTGTGTAAGTGTGTGTGTGTGCGTATGCGTGTGTGTCTAAGAATTACTGAAGCGCTGTTGTTTCAAGTTGCATTTTTTGTTTTTGATTATATATGTATTAAAACTTCATTGCAATTATATCCAATGTTTATTTGACATTTACATATGGTTGTGATAACTATCCATTCGCCCATGTGGCATCATTTTATTGGTCTATTACAAAATTCATATTTTGGTCAAATTTAATGGTTATCTATAGGTAAAAGATAATAACAGTTGTTTATAAATGTTCTATATTAGAAATAAACTAGAAAAAAACATACGTAATTATTATCCACAAAACTAATACATCGACAACCCAAATAACCAAATCAAAGCAGTTGTAGTCATTGTGATGTTCAATCAAATGTATATATAGTGTACATAAAATTTGCCCTTATATATGTGCAAACAACTGATGCCCATGTATATATAACTTACAGAAAATAAATTAAAAAAATTAGATGACTCTCCTACACAATTGACATGAAGCAAGCCTGACGAGCCAACTGTCGATACACTGCACGTGAACAACATGTTTACACTAGCAAACTCCTCATGCTTTCTTCGATTTCAAAATCATGCAAAAAAATTGAATACTTTGTTAATAATCAATTAATAATTAGGCTTAACATATCAAGAAAATATTTTGCAATAGAAGTCTTACCTAAAGGCAAATTGAGCAACATACTGACTCTGATGCATAAGAAATATTCTCCATTGATATTTTAATTGTTCCATTTTATCAACTGTATCTTATGACATGCCTTTTGTGCCTTCTATATTGAATATGTCGAGGAATTTGATTATTGGGAAGTCTACTGTGTTCATACACACAGAACATATATATGATCTAAATATTAATTTTAGTTTGAGGAAATATCAATATGTAATATATTGATTTGACTGTATGTTACGTAACTTTGTACTGTAGGTTCTATCTTCTCTCTAACGAGTTTCCCTTAAAAGATTAGTAAGGACATCGATCAGTGGTCAATTGTACGATGATTGTAACAATGTTAGGTCTTAAAATTGAATGTATTATGTGTCTACATATTGTTATGTTAATATTATTGTGATTTCTATTAGTTTGATTTCCTTTTTCATATAATATTATTTTAAAATATTTTAACATTTATAATTACAGTTAAGGTGATATGATGACTTTTATGAAATTGTCATAATTTAAAATGGCCAGTGTAACAACCCATGTTGTTTATCTTATGATCCATTTGTCATGCACCATGAATACTAAGTGTGTAAAAGTGTGTGTATGTTTGTGTATGCATGTGTGTCTAAAAATTACTGAAGCACGGTTGTTTGAAGTTGCCTTCTTTGTTTTTGATTATATATGTATTATTAAAACTTCATTGCAATTATATCCAATGTTTATTTGACATTTACATATGGTTGTGATAACTATCCATTCGCCCACGTGGCATCATTTTATTGGTTTATTACACAATTCATATTTTGGTCAAATTTAATGGTTATGTGTAGGTAAAAGATAATAACAGTTGTTTTTAAATGTTCTATACTAGAAATAAACTAGAAAAACATACATTATTATTATCTAGAAAACTAATATATCGACAACCCAATAACCAAATCAAAGCAGTTGTAGTCATTGTGATATTCAATCAATTGTATGTAGTGTACATAAAGTTCACACTTATATATGTGCAAACAACTAATGCCCATGTATATATAATTTACAGAAAATAACTTGAAAAAATTAGACGACTCTCCTACACAATTGACATGAAGCATGCCTGACGAGCAAACTATCGATATACTGCACGTGAAAAACATGTTTACATTGGCAAACTCCTCATGCTTTCTTCGATTTCAAAATCATGCAAAAAAATTGAATACTTTGTTTGTAACGAACTAATTTTTCGACGCCCGAAAGTCGACATCGATACGTCCACTGTATCCAGTGCCATACAGTCGAATGCCGAAAAACCGAACCGTTAGGGTTTAAAGAAGAAGAAGTTAGAAGAAGAAAATAAAACAATAACAGAATCTCACAATTAGCAGTGGGACAACATATAATAGATAAATGAATATCTTTAAAACAAAAGTACTATATCAGTTTATACATCACATTATCAGAGTTTACAACGACACAATACAAACACTGGTAGTTATAGTAACTTGTGTATAATAAAATTTGACTTGCACTAACCCAGACGCAACGAACACTACATAGTATAAGTGGTATGTCTCGCCATCCAGCTTTCCTCCAGATCTCCATAGCAACTTCTTGACTTGACTCCCGAATAACTTATAACCTGACTCTAGGCTGCCCGTGTGGAAAATTATGGGCACCAAGAGTTTAGAAAGGGAACAATAAACTCCTGGTCAGTTTTGGGACTGGTGTGAGATCTTAAAACAGTTATTTTTCATAAAGAATATAAAAAAGAAATCCGCTATGCTTTTGGAAAATGAAACTACCATAAAGCCTCCCGCCACACACACAATGCAAAAGCAGAATTGGAGGAGATTCTCCTTATGATAGTCAAACATGCTTAATACGCAAAATCTTTTAATATTATTATTATTAGTGCATAGTGCAAAAAACATTTCGAAAGTATAATATTAATCTTAGCCAGCATACAACCATTATTGTATGCCTACTATAGCTACCATGTTCAATAGCAGGTTACCGCCACATTCCATGGCAGGTTATACAACTAAAACCGTACAGGGCGCGTATTGTTTCTTTGGATTTCCAACAAATGGTCAGGCTAAGGAACTTCCTACTGCCACATGGGTATGCCTCTGGAGGGACGTCCCGAGAACCTACCCGGATCTCTACCAACACAAGGCGGGGTTACCTCTGTAATTAGGTAACTACTACTCGAGTATGCCATCCCCCAGTCATTTGCGACTTTTATCCGAGGATCCTCAACCACAAAGTATAATAAATTTGCGGAAACAACATAGGTAAAATATCTGCGCTCCATACCATGATACTACCCTTTTCCAGAAGGAAATGACATACCCTATAGGGCGCGACCCTCATAGCCTTGCCGCATCTTTCCTGTTTCGACCATTTCCAGGGTGTGAGGTCCGATGAGGTCTCGTTCACAAAGCTACACTTTTCACAAATTCATGCTTTGATCAACAAATGATCAGCAGCACTTCGTATGTCACATTACCAGCTTGGGAATATATCACTAATATCCATCAACTACATAACCTCTGAGCTCGTATGTCTCAGAGAAATGTGTTAAGCTAAGAGAATAAATTCTCCGCCACGAACAGAAATATATTTGATAGAAACCAGCTTTACATCTCAAAGTGTAATGTCAGACACACATCCATACAAGACCGTTCCGGGATCAAACGAAACTGAAGGCACTTCAAAGAATCCCTTGCAAATCCGGATATTCATAAATCACGTCAGGAATCACCATCACAAAGATGATAAGATCTCTATACCGGAGCAACCCGGTGCAGAGACATTCGACAAGTAATCCTTTCGCTTTCGAAAATACCCGGTCTTCAACACCGTCTTCAAATGCAATCCCATTTCGTCGTATCGTTATTCGAAATGGGTTTTATGACACAAGGTCCTCTCGCGGCTGATCCGAATAACGAGCGCTTATTTTTAAAAATAAGTGTTACCTTCAGATTTCCAACAAATCACAACAATTCCACTTTGATCTTTTAAACAAAGGATTCATCACAATCACAAAGATTTGATGTGGGTTTCGAATATCCATTTGGAATCCGACCCCCGGTCGCATCGAAATTCAAATGTCGTTTAAAGGCAAATATTGATAGTCGGTTATTTAACTATCAATCAACATTCATAATAAGTACCAGATTTAAATAACTTTCCCCAATTATTTATTTTCAAAATATTTTCGCAAGATATATATTTTTAACACTTCAACTATTTGAAAACAAATTTTCAAATCACTTTTCACTCGCGGAATATATTTCCAAATATTAATTCATTTCCACTAGAAATCTGCAGAGTTAAAATAATTCAAATCACTTATCCAAAATATTCTTGGAACATTTAAAATAAAACTATCTTAAATACTTACTTAAAATATTGGTTATGAAAACATTATACTAATTATCACATATAAGATTTTAAGTCCCAACAAAATTTTAAAATAAAATTAGTAGATAAGATATAACTATTTAAATAATCGTTTCCTAAAATAAGTATCAATTTTAACCTTTAAAATAATCCCTTCTATAAGTAATTAAATAAATCCATACTTTAGAGATTTGAAACCAGTTAAGAAAATAATTTATCCAAAGTATCCTTTCGAAAACCATCCTTAAAAATTTTCAGTTTATAGGCTACTTCGAAATCATACTCAGGTTTCAAGGGAAAATACATTTTTCATTTCAAAATGGTTCATTCAAATCAATTAATAAATCTTTCTTGATTTATTTTAAATTTACATTCCGAACCCGTAAATTCCTTTCACGCTTTTAAAAATAACCAAATGTTTATTTTTAAAATAACTTTGCCTTTCCTTTATAAATTCCCATTGTGAATTTAAACTTCTAAATAGCCATTGATATACGATTTTCAAATCGATTCCCAAATATTCATTTATCAGCACCGAATTAAATTCTAAATTGATTTCCAAATTTATTTTCAAAGACCAAATCAATTTCCAAAATCAATTTCTAAATTTATTTCAACACCAATTTATTCTCTTTTGAAACAAATTCCTTCTTTTAAATCTATTCAATTTTCTAAGATTAATTTACTATAAATTTTCTACTAAATTTCAAAAATCCAATTTTATTTATTTCTGATATCCTACGATACCAAAAATATATTTGGCTAAATTATAGCCTTCAACAGTTTCAATTACAATTAATCACACACAGATTATATAAAAAAATCAACACACAATATATGAAATAAATTCAATATTTGAGGAATCCAGTTGGATCCCTCCAACCTGTTTCCCTATATCCACAGATGTTAGCACAACAATTAAATACAAATTCCACTTCGAGGTGGAATATCGCGGTATATGGGATTTATAAAATATCATCCGCTATTATGCGGCGCATAGGGTCTCAAATGCTATATAATGCAGGAAATCAACAACTCCAATATATACTACATACACTATATATATAATCTCATCCGGTGAATAATTATTATAAATCTATCATCCAAGCACACAGTCAATCAATTTTAAATCTAGTTATCCAAAATTTAAATCAGAACAATATTGATTGAGTGAGAAGATCTTACCTTGCTTTTATTTTGCAACCCATTTCCATCTCGGCTTGTTTTCTTTGCAATTTTGACCTTGTATAAAAAATTTTATACAGTTGATTAATATTCGAAATAAATCGAATAATAAATTTCCTTTTAAATTAGTTAATAATTAATTAACTAGTGATTTAATTTTAAACTAATGATTATATTTTTAACTAATTTCTTTTAATAAATAATTTCCTTTAGTAACTAAAATGAGTTAATCACTCTAATACATACATATATATATATATATATATATATCTTTAGTAAGTGAAAACATATATGTATATCTATTTCTTTTGAACTACATACATATTTATAAAATAGATTACAGTTTCAAAAATTCAACTTTAATAAATTCTTTGAACATTTTAAACTCATGTATTTCTATTTTTAAAAACAAATATTGCAATATGCCAGTAACCCAAAACCATTTTTCTAAACAATACATAAACTAATTATTATTATTATTATTCTGACAAATAAATTTAGCTGTTTAAATAAAATACGTATGTGAATACGAATATAGCAAAACAGAATTATTTCATACCTTATTGTAATTATTTTCTTTGCTTTCTGTATGTATATATATACCAACTGGAAATAATCTGCATGTATATAAATCAAATTAAAGGAAATACCTCGCTTGTTTTAGATTGATTCGAGCACTCACATTCCCTCACTGCCAATTAACGAACCCAACTCCACCCACAAAGCTCCTGCCATCAAACTCGATTGAAACCCGCACCTCCCCCCTGACACGACCACATCACCACGAGCTCGTATTCGAAGTCGAGTTCTAATCCTGGCTTTGACTTGCCTGCGCGAACCCATCCACGTCGTTGCCGACTTCGAACTAGCTCTTCAACCCAGTCGCGACTTTGCCTCGCTCGCCGTTCGAGCTCCACCACAACGCGACACACCCCTTCATCACCACTGTACGTCGCCAACTCCGCCGCGCTTGACATCGGGACTTGGAGCACTTGCGCTTCCATTCGACAATTACGCCTCTCGATGCTGACGAACCCCAAACCCAAAGCGAATGTCGAAACCCTAGCTCAAACACCCTCATCTTCGAACGCGACACGAAATCACAAATCAAATCGATCGAGCTTCGGCCATTTTTTTCTTTTTTTGTTTATTTATTATAACAAACGAATTGATTTCGTTCTTTTTTTTATTTTTGTTCTGCTCGAAGAAGAATGCACTTGTAATTTTTAACTTAGATGAGGGTGGAGTGCGTACGAAGGTTGTGTTTTGACTTTTAATTGATTTTTAAAGTTTTATATTCAAAATATCTTGTATAACCTAACTCGAAATCCCGAACTGCTACCGAGGCATGCCGCCTAGCGTTTCTAATGTTATAACCCTATTCCGAACCCAATAGAACAAATCTCCGGCTCCAATTTGATCGTATGTGGAAGATAGCTATTTAAATCGACTATTTAAATTAAATTCAACTAAATTATTTCTAGACGTTTCCAGATCGAACGACCAAGCGGTGAATCCAAATGCTACGAAATTTGAAATCCGATAATAATACAATATTATGGATCCAATGGAACTAGTTTCGTTAAAATCCGAAACTGTGCCTCGGAAGGCTATTTTTAAATATCGATTTAAACGATAAATTTTCAAAACTGAACAAATCATTTCCAAATTAAATTATGAAGCTTCCATTATCTTCAGTATTATCAGTATACATTTTCTAAGCCTTAAAAATATTTTTAATCAGCTTAAAACTGAAGATTCAAATTTTTATCCAACTTCAATAAATTAAATTCAATAATTAAATTGCCAAATCCATAGTAATAATTAAAATTCAAGTTAAACTATCCTCCAAACATTTAAAATCACTTAAATATTTCAATTTCTACCGTTCAAAATTCTGGGTCTTCGCATCGTTAATCATCAATTAATAATCAGGCTTAACGTATCAAGAAAATATTTTGCAATAGAAGTCTTGCCTGAAGGCAAATTGAGCAGCATACTGACTCTGATGCATAAGAAATATTCTCCGTTGATATCTTAATCGTTCCAATTTGATCAACTGTATCTTATGACATGCCTTTTGTGCCTTCTATATCGAATATGTCGAGGAATTTGATTATTGAGAAGTCTACTGCATTCATCTACACAAAACATATATATGATATAAATATCAATTTTTGTTTTAGGAAACATCGGTCTATAATATAATGATTTGACTGTATGTTACGTAACTTTGTACTGCAGGTCCTATCTTCTCTCTAATGAGTCTTCCACTTAAAAGATTAGTAAGGACATCGATCAGTGGTTAATTGTAAATGATTGTAATAATGTTAGGTCTTAAAATTGAATGTATTATGTGTCTACATATTGTTATGTTAATATTATTGTTGTTTCTATTAGTTTGATTTCCTTATTCACATAATATTATTTTAAAATATTTTAACATTTATAATTACAGTTAAGGTGATATGATGACAGTTGTCATAATTTAAAATGGCCAATGTAATAACCCATGTTGTTTATCTTATGATCCATTTATTATGCACCATGAATACTAAGTGTGTGAGAGAGTGTGTGTGTGTGTCTAAGAATTACTGAAGCGCGGTTGTTTCAAGTTGCATATTTTTTATTTGATTATATATGTATTAAATTCATTATAATTATGTTCAATGTGTATTTGACATTTACATATAGTTGTGATAAGTTGGTATATTCTAAAACAAGACCTAACTATCAAGTAATTAAGTGTTTCTAATACTATAGTGGCTATTTAGACATAAAATCTAACACAAAATCGGACATTACATACCTTTACTATCGGATCTTGATGTGTTTACCCAAAGGGTTGAATTTAGATGGGAATCCAATGGTTTATATTTGTTTTTTCATCTATTATGTCACAAACTTGTGTTCCAATAGAATCTCCCATTATATAAATTGGATTTTTTCTAAAGTTTAAATCATGTTGAAAAATAAAGAATGCTACACATAAAGTCGGTACATTGATTACTTCAATTACTAACAAACATTTTTTATGAAAAAAAGATGGACAAATTATTATATTTCAAATGGTAAAGCTCTCAAACATTTAGTAAGTTAAATATAAAATTTAAAAGTATTTTCAAATTGATAATAAAACTTGGATAAAAAATAAAAAATCATGTAAATACTTTTCTACTCAAATATCAAATGGTCGGTCCTATTATTCAACCTTTTAATGTTGAATTAACCTCAACATCCACTTTTGTGCTAATATACGCAAGTCATGGACTTTCAAATGTGCCATCATAATCATACAAAAAATGCTAATCTAAAAGCTGAAAATCGATTGACACATGCAAGTAAACACATGATAATTATGTGATTTCTTAGACTTAAGAATAACAGACCAAAATTTCACATCTAATTAATCACTAAAGTCGCTTTACGGTATCTGTATACTTGTAACTCTCTTTTTTTCTTCATCGTCTCCTATTTTCACTTCAATAAATACACCATATCAAATTAGAGCATAGCACAATAGAGTTCCTTAATACTCTTGCCATCTATATATCAATAGTTAGTCCTCGGGCGCTTTTTTCAACTTACACACCACAATAGAGAAAAGGCTAATTGGTACATTTATGTATAGAGTGAAAAATATTCAAGTGGTTAATACTTACCTGAACTGACTTAAATACCTTACATTCAAAAAAACATTAAGGCCAAATTATGCAATTTTCTTGGTAGAGAAGCCAAAGCTTTCCTATTCAAATTATTACCAATAAATGGATCTTCGTCATCATCCATCTTCATGTGCTCCATTCTCATTTCAAAATGTCGCACTAAGTTACATTAACTTGCCATGATACAGTATATTTTCTAGATAAGTTACATTAACTTCCTATGCTACAACGTATTTTCAAAACCAGCAATATTTGTTAACCTTACTTATTTTCGATCAACTAATCAACTTTTCTTAAAGTCCATATGGAGAAGTATTCAATATGCCTACATAATACGTTGAATAAAATAATAAAGATGATTAACACTAAACTATTATAGAGAATATGATTGGTTCTGTTGCATCACACTGCTTAAATTAATTTCATTAAGCCGTTAGGTATTCTTTAACTTTTCTTCACTTTATATGAAAATGTAAAAGAATAAAACAAAGAATTTATTCTATCAGCGAAAAAGAATTTATGATGCCCCACCCCGAGACCCACATTCACAAAGAGGATTACTGGGTAATTCTGTCGGCTAATGCAGAGAATAGGGCTGTTTAGGAGCGACCATATATAATCTTTTCTTAAACATCTACTGAATTCGTCGATAAATGCTCTATGTTTTTTTCTATCTCTCATGGATCGGTATATCCAATAAAATATTAATACAAAACTATAAGTGGCTAATGGATCTATAAGAACAAAATACAATAATAAAATGCATATCACATCATAAAACAGTAAACATCATATATATAATTACATATACACTGATACATCCCATATAATACAAAATGATACACAAAAGTGGTTCAAAGACCACACCGATATATATCTAATCAAAATACACATCAGAGTCAAGCGAAAAGAAATATAAACTACAAAAAAGTGCTAGGCTGATATCCAAGCAGATGCATCAAAGCTAGGTCCCAAAACTGATAACTAACCTGAAACAACTCGGTATGCCCCGTGTATAAAATACACAGGCCAGTCTAGCTAAAATAATCTGTTAATAAGAATAGACGGTAATATGAAGCATATGATACAAGGTGATGATTCTTCTCGAATAAGAAGACGCAATAGAAAGAACACACATTCATGACTTAAGTGGACCAATATCACTTAAGTATAGAAAGACCTCGAAAGAGGTAACTCAACAATGACACTCACATATAGAAATAAATGCCTCATATCATCAGCGACATCCCAAAACATTTATAATGGTTTCAATGAACCATATCTCCTTAAAAGGAGAAGTCCCAAATTCAAAACTCAAGAATCGCCATAAATGGCAAACACAAATGTAGACTCAAAATAGAGTGATCTTAAAACTCAAAATACGCCAAATGGCAAACTCATCAATACATACATACATACATACATACATATATATATCCAAGAAGGATGTTATAATTCTCATATAAAAAGGCCAAAGAAGACAAACTCAAATCTCAAGTATGGACCCAACAGCCCAATGAAAGAATGGACCCAACAACCCAATAAGAACCCGACAGCTCAGCTCAAATCGCAAAATAGGCATGTGCAAAACTCTTGTCCAGTACTATATAAATTTTAGGTACCTATCCTAGATGACCGAAGTCATAAATCCCTAACGACCGAAGTCGTCAAACTCAGACCGCGAAGTGGTAATAACTCACGGTGACCGAAGTCACATAAACTCAAGATAAGCCCAACAATTCGATAAAGATTGGACCCAACAGCCCAATATGAGCCCAACAGCACTGTAACATCCCGCCTTTTGTACGCTTTAAATCGACGATAAACCACACACATCAGACTCAAACCACACTAAAGTGCGAATTGTTATTGGGGGTGAATAAGAAAAGCAGAGATAACCGTTCATGAAGTTGTTTTACAAAACATTTGATTATACTCATACAACACATATTAGAGTTACACATACTAGAGAATAATAAATAATGCAGCGGAGTAGTATGAATGTAGTGGAATAATATAATAAATAATAGTAATACAATCTTTGTCTTCGACCTCCAGAAATAAAGTCTTCGAATCCTGAAATGCTAAGACTGACCCAAGCGAATTGAAAAGACAAAACACTTGAGTCAGAACTAAAGATCTTATGTAAGTTAAATCAACGATAAATAATATGAGTGGAACGACGTCAGATATGTTTACGGGATTTGACATCTCCTATCTAGTGTCTAACGTAAGTGCAATAACTTAAGAGATGCTCGGAATTCACATCTCCTATGGATCCGTGAAACTATTTACTATGTAGTAATATTTCGCTATTATAATAATGTCTATAGTAAAATAAACTTACTTTTAAATGGCGTTAAGGCTTTACATTTTCCACCTTAACACGTAATAGTCCCAGTAGTCCCTCCTGATCGGGAAGCCACCAGAGGATACCACACGGGCTACGGGAGAAAACCAAACTCGTACAAGGCATGCTAGGGTAGGTGACACGGCACAATTAGGCAATGCGAAGGTAGATATACCAATTACGCTTCCGGACAGGTGGTAACGCGTAGCAGCTACTACCACCCACCTCGAGCCACACCCCCAATATCAAAAGGGCCCAAATCAATCACAAAGTAAAAGAATGGTATCGAAGGAGTGTGTCCGATAAAAGGTGCTACCATCTTAGCCTGTCAATCGCTCCTGTTTTAGCCACCTTATGCCAACTCACGGGAGTCGAGTCCACGTATATACCTCAAAGGAACGTCGCCACCACCCTACTTCATTCTGGAATCCCCACCGCGTACATGGTTGTTAAAGTGGTTTTCGAGGTTGGCAGAGAGTATGACAACTTGTAATCCCGGCCTCTTTAACAACCAAACGTTATTATAACACCGTGGCCATTTTCAAAATAGTTTATACTTTAAAACCAGATATCATTGCCTTTTAAAAACCAAATAAATACGATATCATTTTCATTTTAAAATATATCTTTTTCTAAAATCATAACACCTTCAAAGCTGTAGCATTTCGAAATCAAAACACTTGAATATAACACTTTCAAATTTTAATACCATGAAACTCATAGCTTTGAAACATAACTTCCACCACTTAAAAGGTTTAAATATTTAAAATACTTTATATAATAAATATCTTCTTCCATTTCACAAATCAAATCCAACACAACTCGAATTTTTACATTTTATAATTAACCAAATCCCAAATCATATATCTAAATTCAATTCAGTTTCCAAATAAACTATTCCAATTTTTTTGATTTCGTAACATAGTTGATCCATAGAATAAACCATTTCAAATTCAATACATTTCAAACTTTAAGTATTCAACAATTTCAAAACTAAGTTTGGTAATTATGATTCAACAATTTAATTTTCTATTATTTAGTTTTGAAATATTTTACATAATAAATCCATTATCATTTAAATAAACTCAAACCATAAATAACTAAATATTTCCTACAATTTATTTATACTTGAAATATTCATTTAATTCACCTTATACCAAAATCAAGTTATAAAAATCATACCTTCTAAAATTTCAAATTTAATAAATTTCACATCGACTTATTTGAGTTTAATTCTTAAATAAATTCAATTTCAAACAAAATCTCAAATTTATCTTCCAACCTTATTTCATTTAAATCATTATAAACTCTATATTAAAATATAATTTAAATATTTTACCGTATTATCTTCAATAAAATCAAACTTATTATTAAGCTTATTCCATATTAAAACAAATCATACATAGCTTAAAGTCAAGGATAAAATAACATTTATATAATATCTAATATCAATATTCGTCCGAAACTATATATTTCTTTACAAAACCATATAAATCATTTCAAAATATTTTTATATAAAGACCGCAGTGTCTGTATATAATTTTCTATCCTATGGTCAAGTGATACAGATATTTATCATTTCAATCCACAATTTAAACAATTTATGGTTATATATCATTTCAAACCGCAATCCCGAATTAATAAAAACAAATCCATAACAACGTGCAGTTTATAACAATATATAAATACGACATCCATTCATCCAATATCAATCATCACACATTTATCACAATCATCATCCAATTCAAACAATAACATAATATAGAACAGATAATAAATAACAGGAATTTAAAGGCAGTTTATATTCAATAATAAATTAAATAACAATTTAACTGGCAGTTTATATGCAATAATAAATTAAATAACAAATAAATTCAATTTAACAGAGATGATGATTAAAAATATGCCAAACAGTCATAAATAAATTTTTAATCACATCATAAATCAGTTTAACAAACATAAGAAATTTTAGAAGTTATGAGTGGGTTAAAACACTCACCTTTTGAATTTAAATTGAACTTAAATCCAATTTAAACCCAAAATTTGAACAGCCTCAGAATCCAACCAAACAAGAGCCAGAATATCTGGAATTTTAATACGATCCTAGCAGAGAAAACCGCACGTGAATCAGACCTTGTATGCATAAGTTACGCATATTAGAACAACTGAAATGCAACATAAATAAAAAAAATACCCTATTGGATGCCACATCACCGAGATTCGCATGCAGGTATCATCTTCTCAATTTCACACGTCAACTAGGGTTTACGGCCACCATCCACA
The DNA here is from genome assembly GCA_030765085.1 of Allium cepa. Classification (NCBI taxonomy): domain Eukaryota; kingdom Viridiplantae; phylum Streptophyta; class Magnoliopsida; order Asparagales; family Amaryllidaceae; genus Allium; species Allium cepa. The sequence continues at coordinate 556,776,074 of CM060941.1, read as the reverse complement.
ACCTCCAAAACGTGACCACCCACTTCACCCACGTACCAATCAGAAGTCGCCATCGGCTCCTCCATCAACGGCCGATCCTCGAGAGTGCTCGCGGCCCCCACATCGTCGCAAGAGGTGGCTCGCCGTCGCTGTTCTTTAACCCCAAATCATGGTGAATCTGAAGCCCCTTTGACCAAGATAGCCATGCCCATGACCATCATACGACGCCCTCGACACGATGCCACCACCCGATCGTCATGCAATCGACGATCCACCGCACAATCCAACGCCCACACACGAACGGTCGAAACTTGTTCTTCAATTTCTAGAGAAACCGAGGTTCAAATTGGAAAACAAATTACAGATCTGAGATGCGCTCGTCGAGAGCTTTCCAACGATATAAATATGATGTAGTTTGAAGAGTTTAAACTTTGAAGTTGAAATTTGAATTGGAATTGAACTGAGGAGTTTTAGGGTTTTCAGCCATTGGAAAGAGGAGGAACAAAACTTTCTGCACGTACAGAAATGAGAAATGGAAAGGCTGCTAGGGTTTATAACAAGATATATATAGGTAGAGCTGAAAATAGAGGAACAGATACGATTGGTTCACACGTTAAACGACAAATGACTCGAAAAGCCCGTTCTTGCTCCGGAACGAACTTGGGTCAACCCATATATCAAAATAGATGTTTTTGAGAATTTAAAAATCATGAAACATGTTTCAAGCCCAAATTTCATCGTATGAAAATTATGCTAAAATCAAGTTATTACAAATCGATTTCAATTGATTTCGAGGCGTTTCGAACCCGTACGGTCAAATGACAAGCCCAATCGATACGAAACTTGAAATCCTATAATAATTCGTCGTTATGGATACGATGAAACCGGTCTCATCGAAATCCGAGTCAGTGGCCAAAATGGCTATTTTCCAGTTATTAAATTTATAATTAATTAATTAAATCACTTTTCCAGTTTAAATTTAATTATTTACCCTTTCTATCATTTTTGATTTCTTAATCATTTATAATAACCTAAACAATTTTGGATGTCAATTTAAAGTTGATTAATCCATCAATTTCAGTGTTTAATTTCAATTTCATTAAATTCAGAAATTATAAATTAAAATTCCCGAAATCCATTTATTAAAATTTTAAACTTTGTTATTCACGTCTTTTATTACAATAAGGATATAACTAACATTATTCTAAATCTTGGTACTTAATATTTCCCAATTTCCTCTTAATTTTTATTTTCGTAATATTAAATATTAATTTCATTTAATTCCAACTAATCCAATTATTAAATTTAAATTAATAAATCTCGATTCCCATTCTTTTTATTCAATCAATCATTATCCTATTTATACTTTATTATCAACCAACAATTATTACAATTAATTATCTAATATTGATTTTTCCAAACCACAGCTTATTACGTATTATTATGTCAATTTGTATAACTTTGAATTTTATTTCCCAATTTATTATTTATAATCAATTATGACCCAATTGTTTCAATTAATTGGGTTTGCACTAAATTAGTTATTTATTAACATACATTAACATTAGTACCTTTATTTTAGTGATTTCATTATTAAATTACAGATTTTTATTTTCTTTTTGAATTAAATTACCAAAACTTATTAAATTAACAAAATTTAATTATCCGAAATTACGGGTCGTTACACTCTCCTCCACTTAATACTTTTCGTCCCCGAAAAGGAAAAAGAAGGGAAAAGAAAGAATTAAGTAGTCAATACATCTTATTCAAAATATTAATTTTATAAACAAATAAATTTACAAAGTTTAATAATTTAAATAAGATATATCTATTTATAACTATTAAATCTTTTTATACTCAAATAAATAAAGTTTGGAAAACATTTTTTTCAAAATTTTCGAAATTCAAAATTTACGGAAAATTTCGGCAGAGTCTCCCTTGTACGGAGAGGCTCTAGAGAAATTATAATATCAAATATAACAATACATAACATATATTTTCCAAATAATATATCTCAACACAGATAAAATAATATAATCATTATAAAACCGTAATCCGAGAACGTACCTATTGTCGGGCAAACAACGTTTAATTATGAAACCAAAAGCAGTAGCAATTGCTTTCATAACCTGTATTTCACTTATATAATCCAAAAAGAGTTGATAATTATATAAAATGAAATATTTAAGTTGTTTCACCCATTAACAAACAAACCAATATAAACAAAAATCACTTGCAATCACAGCATAGAACCATCACATACAATCAACACAAATCAATTTATTCCTCTACATTATCCAAAACAAGTAGTTAATTCAGGCTTAGACACTTTTAAATTGTATAGAGTGGCAAGTAAACTATTAAGTATACCATTTGCTCAAGAGTCTTAGATAAAACTGAATAGATTCTTCATACATCCAAACAATTTTAAAGTATCCTTGCCCAAACAACCATAAACCAAACAAACAACAATTCCAAACAATAGATCAAGTTAATTTTTATCAATTTCATTTCATAACCTTTGTCGTTTGATTTCCTTTTCATTCATATAATGGTTTATCTTTTTAATTTACATTTATTTCTCACAAATTTTTATATTTCCATTCATTCATTCAATGTTCATTCATTTGTTTATAATACTTACCTTTCTATTATATTTAATTAGTAGCCTTTCATCTACACATCAAATTCTTATTTATTAAAGAATTTCATTGAATACTTTCATTACTTCAAGTTTTACTTGTATAATATCCATTACATTTTCTTATTAACATTTCAACTTTTTACAACTTTTGGTATGTTATATATATATTCCTTTAAGAATGTAATCGAAAGTTATACAAGTTTTTCTCATTTCTTTTAACTAATTTAATATTCAATGGTCATATCCTTTGTTTTATAGGTCACAGTTTCAACTTTCTTTTTAATTCCATTTATAACTTAGCATTAAATCTCTTATTTTAATTAGAGGTTCCAATTATTAATTAGTTACATTCCATTTCACTACAATAATCGAAACTATTGATTAATGGAAACTTAAGAACTAAATACCGGGTTAAATTTCAAGTCATTTTAAAATAATAGATAAATATATACTTACAACTTATATATCCAATTATATTTAACACAATTTAAAATTTATATTTGTTTATCAAAATAAATCCGCAGCAAAACTACTAAGTCGCTTTCCCACTTAAAACTCGAAAATGAATGTCGATGATGCGTGCACTCATCATCGAAATTATTTTCCAACGACAGAGAGGGGAGTACAGAACTTATTTCTTTTCAAAATTTCTTTAAAAAAATAATTTCAAATTATACTGAAATATTTATATCGAAAAATACTTCTAATAATATTATTATTATATCCCAAAATTATTCGAAAGAAAGTTTCAAAACCCTAGGACTTAAGTTCTAAATTTACAATTTTACTTTATTTTTATTTGTAAATTTTATTTTACAACCAATATTTATAAATTTCACTACCAACAAACAAACATATATTACGATCAAATATATCATTTATAAAATTATTATTTTATATATGAAAATATACAATAGGCAAAATTATTTCATTTACCTATATTCAAAACAAATATTGTGTCGGTCTATCATATTAAGTGTTTAGAAATCTCTATTGATGTCATAGCGTCCTATGTATCAACCAGAATTTATAAATACAAAACGGAACAAATTAACACAATATAAACCTTTTATAACACTAACAAATACGCTCTCTCATATATATACTCTCAACGACTCATCATAGGGTATTACTACCCTATTAATAAAGAGTCAAACCCCACAAAGCTAAGGTTTATCGCTAAACCAAAGCTCTAATACCAAATGTAGCATCCCGCCTTTTTGTACGCTTTAAATCGACGATAAACCACACACATCAGACTCAAACCATACAAAAGTGCCAATTGTTATTGGGGTGAATAAGAAAAACAGAGAAGGAAATAAAACAAAGCAGAATCTCACAGCGAATGACAAAATATAATAATCAAATACATGAAGCTGTTTTACAAAACATTTGATTATACTCATACAATACATATCAGAGTTACACATACCAGAGAATAATAAATAATGCAGCGAAGCAGTATGAATGTAGTGGAAATATAATAAGTAATAGTAATACAATCTTCATCTTCGTCCTCCAGAAATAAAGTCTTCGAATCCTGAAATGCTCAGACAGACCCCAGCGAATTGAGAAGAAAAAACACTCGAGTCAGAACTAAAAGATCTTATGTAAGTTAAATCAACGGTAAATAATATGAGTGGAACGGCGTCAGAGATGTTTACGGGATTTGACATCTTCTATCCAGTGTCTAACGTAAGTGCAATAACTTAAGAGATGCTCGGGATTTACATCTCCAAAGGATCCGTACGTGAAACTATTTACTATGTAGTAATATTTCGCTATTATAATAATGTCTATAGTAAAATAAACTTACTTTTAAATAGCGTTAAGGCTTTACATTTTCCACCTTAACACATAATAGTCCCAGTAGTCTATCTAGTATCATAGTTCCTCTTGATTGGAAGCCACCAGAGGATACCACACGGGCTACGAGAGAAAACCAAACTCGTACAAGGCACGCTAGGGTAGGTGACACGACACAACTAGGAAATGCCAGGGTAGACATACCAATTAAGCTCACGGACCGGTGGTAACGCGTAGCATCTACTACCGCCCACCTCGAGCCACACCCCTAAAATCAAAAGGGCTCAAATCAATCACAAAGTAATAGAATGGTATCGAAGGAGTGTGTCCGATAAAATGTGCTACCTTCTTAGCCAGTCAATCGCTCCTGTTTTAGCCACCTTATGCCAACTCACGGGAGTCGGGTCCACGTATATACCTCAAAGGAACGTCGCTGCCATCCTACTTCATTCTAGAATCTCCACTGCGTACACGGTTGTTAAAGTGGTTTTCGAGGTTGGCAGAGAGTATGACAACTTTCAATCCCGATCTCTTTAACAACCAAATGTTATTATAACACCGCGGCCATTTTCAAAATTGTTTATACTTTAAAACCAAATATCATTGCCTTTTCAAAACCAAATCAATACGATATCATTTTTATTTCAAAATATATCTTTTTCTAAAATCATAACACCTTCAAAATTATAACATTTTGAAATCAAAACACTTAAATATAACACTTTCAAATTTTAATACCTTGAAACTCATAACTTTGAAACATAACTTCCACCACTTAAAAGGTTTAAATATTTAAAATACTTTATATAATAAATATCTTCTTCCATTTCACAAATCAAATCCAACACAACTCGAATTTTTACATTTTATAGTAACCAAATCCCAAATTATAAATTTCAATTCAATTTAGTTTCCAAATAAACTATTCCAAATTTATCGATTTCAAAACAGATTTGATCCATAGAATGAACCATTTCAAATTCAATACATTTCAAACTTTAAGTATTCAACAATTTCAAACTAAGTTTTGTAATTACGATTCAACAATTCAATTTTTTGTTATTTAGTTTTGAAATATTTTACATAATAAATCCATTATCATTTAAATAAACTCAAACCAAAAATAACTAAATATTTCCTTCAATTTATTTATACTTGAAATTTTCATTTAATTTACCTTAAACCAAAATCAAGTTATAAAAATCATACATACTAAAATTTCAAATTTAATAAATTTCACATCAACTAATTTGAGTTTAATTCTTAAATAAATTCAATTTCAAACAAAATCTCAAATTTATCTTCCAACCTCATTTCATTTAAATCGCTATAAACTCTATATTAAAATATAATTTAAATATTTAACCGTATTATCTTCAATAAAATCAAACTTATTATTAAGCTTATTTTATATTAAAACAAATTATATATTGCTTAAAGTTAAGGATAAAATAACATTTATATAATATCTAATATCAACATTTGTCTGAAACTATATATTTCCTTACAAAACCATAAAAATCATTTCAAAATATTTTTATATAAAGACCACGGTGTCTGTATATAATTTTCTATCCTACAGTCAAGTGATATGGATATTTATCATTTCAATCTGCAATTTAAACAATTTACGGTTGTATATCATTTCAAACCGCAATCCCGAATTAATAAAGACAAATACATAACAACGTGCAGTTTATAATAATATATAAATACAACATCTATTCATCCAATATCAATCATCACACATTTATCACAATCATCATCCAATTCAAACAATAACATCAATATAGAATAGATAATAAATAACAGGTATTTAATGGCAGTTTATATCCAGTAATAAATTAAATAAAAATTTAACTGGCATTTTATATGCAATAATAAATTAAATAACAATTTAATTCAATAAATTAAATTTAACTGAGATGATGATTAAAAATATGCCAAACGTTCATAAATAAATTTCTAATCACAAGAGGTGGCTCGCCTTCGCTGCACTTTAACCCCAAATCACGGTGAATCCGAAGCCCTTTCGACCAAGATAACCGTGCCGATGATCACCATACGACGCCCTCTACACGATGCCACCACCCGATTGTCATGCAATCGACGATCCACCGCACAATCCAACACCTACACATGAACGGCCGAAACATGTTCTTCAATTTCTGAACAAACCGAGGTTCAAATTGGAAAAAAAATTATAGATCTAAGATGCGCTCGTCGAGAGCTTTTCGAAGATATAAAATATGATATAGTTTGAAGAGTTTAAACTTTGAAGTTGAAATTTGAATTGGAATTGAACTGAGGAGTTTAAGGGTTTTCAGCCATTGGAAAGAGGAGGAACACAAATTTCTGTACGTACAGAAATGAGAAATAAAAAGGCGCTAGGGTTTATAACTGGATATATATAGGTAGAGCTAAAAATAGAGGAACAGATACGATTGGTTCACACGTTAAACGATAAATGGCCCGAAAAGCCCGTTCTAACTCCGGAACGAAAATGGGTCAACTCGTATATCAAAATAGATGTTTTTGAATATTTATAAATCAATGGAATATGTTTTAAGTCCAAATTCCGTCGTATAAAGAAGTTATGCTAAAATCAAGTTATTACAAATTGATTTCAACTGATTTCAATTGATTTGATGTCGAGGCGTTTCGAGCCCGTACGATCAAACGACAAGCCCGATCGCTACGAAACTTGAAATCCTACAATAATTCGCTATTATGGATCCGATGGATCTGGTTTCGTCGAAATTCGAGTCGGTGGCCAAAATTGCTATTTTCCAGTTATTAAATTAAATTAATAATTAATTAATTAAATCTTTTCCAGTTTAAATTTAATTATTTACCCTTTCTATCATTTTTGATTTCTTAATCATTTATAATAACCTAAATAATTTTAGGTGTCAATTTAAAGTTGATTAATCCATCAATTTCAATTTCATTAAATTCAGAAATTATAAATTAAAATTCCCAAAATCCATTTACTGAATTATTAAACTTTGTTATTCACGTCTTTTATTACAATAAGGATATAACTAACATTGTTCTAAATCTTGGTACTTAGTATTTCCCACTTTCCTCTTAATTTCAATTTTCGTAATATTTAAATATTAATTTTCATTTCATTCCAACTAATCCAATTATTAAATTTAAACTAATAAATCTAGATTCCCATTCTTTTTATTCAATCAATCATTATCATATTCATACTTTATTATCAACCAACAATTATTACAATTAATTATCTAATATTGATTTTTCCAAATTACAGCTTATTGCGTATTATTTCGTCAATTTATATAACTTTGAATTTTATTTCCCAATTTACTATTTACAATCAATTATGACCTTAAAATTGTTTCAATTAATTGGGTTTGCACTAAATTAGTTATTTATTAACTTACATTAACATTATTACCTTTATTTTAGTGATTTCATTATTAAATTACAGAATTTTATTTTCTTTCTGAATTAAATTACCAAAACTTATTAAATTAACAAAATTTAATTATCGAAAACTATGGGTCTGTACAAGCTCTAGTACCGGCATAACTCAGAATGTGTCACAAACTCTCCGCTAGGAACCCAAAAAGTGATAACGTGCATCTGGTACCACACATTCCCACAAAATGGTTTACTAACCGCTAGCCAATGCCACATTAGAAAACTCATGACTTGTCTCATCTCATCGACAAGTATAAATAAACTTGTGATAGTTCTTCATGAACCATAAATCTCAAAATAGGAAATCGCAAACCCAAAATTTGCCTCATATCATTGGCAAGTATAAAAACATCGTGATGGCTCTCATCGAACAAAACTCCTAGAATAGGAGATTTCAAACCATAAAAATCGTCAAATATTGGCCATCACAGATAATTCCTATAAATAGAAATTATAAAACTCTCAAAACACGCCATAAATGGCAAAACAACTCAGAATCGATAACCCCAAATAGCTTCAATCGTACAAGTCCGGAATTAATCAAAACAGTAATCGCACGTGTCACATATCACGTGTTTTACTAAATCATTTAATTTTCTTTCTCATAGATTCGAATAGTGCAAAAATATGTGTTTTATATTTAAAATAATTTACTCTGGAAAACAAGCCTTTAAAACCAATTTACGAAATCAGTTTTGAAAACCGTATTTAGAAATTCCCTTATTGTAGAGAATAAATAGATTTTTGTATTTTGAAGTACTTTTAAAATACTATATAATAATTAATTGAATTTCCTATTTTTAAAAATTATTTCAAAATCGTTTTAGAGAAAACCGTGCTCGAAAACAATGAAAACCCAATAAATTACTCAAAACCGATAACTCCGATTCAATTCGAATTCAACTCAAAATCCAATTCAAATTTGAATTTCTAATTCTCAAAATTTAGCTAGTCTATTGTTAGGCATCATGGTCTTCCAAACATCACAAAAACATCTCAAAATAAATCAGCAAATGCAACAGAAACAAGGAGTAAACAATGAAGGGAGCAAAACAAAAGTAGGTAACAGGCAAGAGGCACAAGCCTCTCTGGGTTGAGCTGATGGTCGACCTCCCTGTCGACCAATCTGGTCCCTAGGTTGACTGCATGGTCGACCTAGGTAGCCGAATGATCGACACCTAGGTCGACAGGCAAGTCGACTTAAGGCATGCATGTTTCAGGCAATGATTTCCAGCTCCGATCTGATTTTCAAGCAATGATTTGAGCATTCAAATAACATTATTTTCAACCAAATTTTGCAGGCATATAGCGCAACATATAAAATACAAAATGAAAGAAATCCTGTAGCATTTCATTGCCGGAATTGGAAGTTACAAGCATGCAAAGCAGAGACTCAGATCATATTTCACAAAAGAGAAAAACTGAAACAAAAATTATTTACAAAGTACGTATTGTGCATAGATACTTGCTTTTTAAGCATTGCAGTAGCTAGAAAATATGAGTTCTAACTCACCTTGCTATATTAAAGCAAAAACCCAGATTATCCGCTGAAAGGAAGAAGCTTTGCTCGAATTCAGGCCTCAGTAAACTGTATGAACTTGAAACAGAGACATGCAATAGAGAAAAGAATTGTTATCAGACAAGCACTTTCAAGACTTGATTTTTGATGAAAAAATGGTTTTATATTTTGATTACCTATTGATCTAGCTCCAAATTGATGTAAAAACACAAGGATTTGAGTTTTAATTTGAGAAAATAGCTTAGGGTTTGAAGAGGGAATGGGTTTCTATTTTTCTGGTTTTGAGAAAGAGGAAGACAGCAAAAAAATAAACGTACAGGAGTTTAGTTTTCATTTTTTCTCCACCTGGTTAAGTCCTAAGTGGGCTTAAACCCAATAATTAAAAGAAAAAAAAATGGCTAACGCATAATTAAACACTTAAAGCTAAAATATGTTCATATTCACATTATATAAAGGAACAAGGCAATTTTCTTCCAATTTTCACACAAATAAAATTCGTAAACTTACAAACATAAACAATAAAACATTTTCCATTATATAAACAGATAATTTTATTTTAAAACAATTTTATTATTAAAACCCCTAATTTTACAAAAATACACTACCCACTCAAGTAAAATGCAAAAGTCTTCATTTTTTACTTCTAAAATTCAACAAAAATACTTTTCTCATTTAGAAAAATATTTAAAAATATTTCCAAACTTAATTTATAGCCAAAAAATATTTTATAACCAATTTACACCTTTTTATTTAAATAAACCACTTTTAAAATCAATTACTTATTTTAAAGATAATTAAAAGAAGCAAAATGGCAATAATTAATAAAATTATTGCACTCTCACTAAATAAAAATCATTTCCCACTTATTTTTAACTCAAGCCACAATAATAAGGCATCTAAAACTTTATTCTTACCTTTTATTCCCAAAATTCAATGTTTATTTGAAATAAAAAATTTAAAACTCCAATTATATTTAATTCTCAATATTAAATTATAACTACCGTTATATTTTAATACTAACAAGTAATCACTAAAGCCAGGGTTGTTGCAGTATTTGTCTAAAACAACAATTAGAAAGGAAACTAAAGAAAGAGTTACACATAATTAGTTTTGATAATAAACATATAATCTAATATTCAAAACAAAAAACTTGAAAACTAAAACCTAAGAATAAAGTTTGATTCAATTAAACAATTTATTCCAAATAATTAGAAAAATATACATTATGGAGTGACTAAATGGATGAAGCTTTAGGTTTGAAAATATCTCTATGGTAATTGTGAAATAGAATTCAGTGATCTCTGGTTGAAAAGGTATAATAATTTGAGAATGACTTTAATGAGAGGATACGAAAGGGGAATTAGTTTTCATGGCCTAAATTGGTGGAGGAGAACTGATGGTTGATAGGCGACATGAAATATTATGGAGGAGGTGAAAGAGAAACAATATAGCATGAAAGAAAAATAAAGGACAATAATGAATAAGAGAACTGTATTAACGCTGGTTTTAAAAATAAAGGGATAAACAATTAGAGAAAGAAACAAATGAATAGGGAATGAAAGAAATAAACGATTAGGAAAAGAATCATGAAGAAGTTTAAAAAAGAAGGGAAGGGTTTGGCGATAATAGAGTGGCTGAATAAAAAGTAAAGGGGACAACTGCAAAAATGTAACTCAAATCAATGAGAGAGTAATATTTCAACTGAGATTAATTGAGAATGGAGGATACAAAAGGTCAAGTATTGAATTTTACGTATAAAATAATATATTATCTTATTTTGCCTCTAAATTTACATTATTAGAGGCAATTATCTTACTTTGACCTTAATTAAGTGCCTCTAATACTCTTAATTTTGATAGCGTACGCGGATTGAGATTTGTACCATTAGGTTTGATTTATAATAAACGGTTAGATCTGTAGCTGGAGGGGATGGTACAGATTGTATTCCTCTAACAAACTGGGGAGAATATGTTTTAGCCATTTTGGATGATGACATATTGGTATGAAATTGTGAAACATTTTAGAAGAATTGCAACACTTACATTTTAATAGTCAATTGTTTGAAAAAAATTGCAATATACGAAAAGTTATTAATAAAAGATTAGTTATTAATAAATGATTATTTAATATTTAATATTAATTACTTAAAATTTAATTACTGTTTATTAATTATTAATTTCTAATTATTTCATATTTCAAAATAATAATTAATAATTAAGTGATTTTACAAGGAACATTACTAGGATATGCAAATGAATCTTCATTCCAAAAAGGGAATTGCAAGGATAGGGCTTTTTCTACACATCATCACACAACTCGGCATCATTTTTATTGAAAGGTTAGAATGATAGGAGGGAAATATTGGTGCCAATTGCAAAAAAATTTCACTCCAGTATATGCATAGGTAACACTTTTTACTTACTCATATTTACTGATAGATAATCATCCTTCTAAAATATTATAGTATTGGCAATATTTACCTACCGATCTTACCCTTAAATATTGGTCGATAAAGGTTATCTTTACCTACCCATATATATTGGTAGGTAAAGGTCGGATTTCTTGTAGTGAAACCATAGACAATATCGAAGCCTCTATCTAGCATCTGGCTGTAATCTATTTGTCGAGTAAAATAGTATCTTCTTCTGAAATATGGTTAGTTCACATAATATTTACTTATATAGTTGTCACAATCAAAACATCAAAATACAAGGTTCTAACACCTCCATGTTCCGGTCGATTTGTTCTTTGAACGTTCTATCTACTACTCTCTGATATCTCGCCCTTGTATTTTTCAGTCCAAAGGGAATTACTTTATAGTAGTAAGTTCCCCAATCTGTTATAAAGCTAGTGTTTTCCTCATCGGGCATGAATATTGGAATCGATTTATATCCTGAATAAGCATCCATGAAAGATAAAAGCTAGTGTCTGCAAGTTCCATCAACTAACCGATCTATCCTTAGGGGTGGATAAAAATCTTTTGGGCATGCCTTATTTAAATCAGTGTATTCGGTACAAGTTCTCCATTACCTATTGGATTTCTTAACTAGCACTGGATTTTCCAACCACTTCCGATAGAGCACCTCGCGGATAAATCCATTCTCAAGTAACTTTTTGACTTCCTCCTTTAAAGCGTTAGATCAAACTTTATCCAATTGCCTTTTGTTGGATTGGCGTGAAATTTGGATTTATGTTAAGAGCGTGGCACATAACAGTGGGTTCTATCCCCACCATATCCGACCGAGTCCAAGTGAACGCGTCCTTGCTGGATGAAAGAAAATGAACTAACTCCACTTTTAGTTGGCCATCTAATTCTTTTATGACTTTTGTTATTTTTGTTGTGTCGGTTGAGTCTACGCATATTTCCTCAAGCTCCTCGATGGGTTTCATCCTTTCTTGATCACACCAATAATCGAGTTCACTAATGAACTTTTCTTATTCCACTTCTTTGTCCACTAGATTTGCATCTTTTCTCTTTCTTTTCTTTCCTAAAAAACTAAATTTCCTAAACATACGTTGGTCTTCATTGCACGCTTTTGTCTTCGCTTTGAATGATTGGTTGTTGTAACCTTCATTCACTGGCTAGGTAATTTCTGATTGGATTAATTTACCTTGCACTGTGTCATAACAATGAATGTAGTTTCAATTATATTGATCAAGCGTAGAAAAATACATTTCATGAGAGCTAAACTGCTATCCCCTTACTATTCCCCAGCCACTCTTAGTAAGAACCTTCACTATCAGGTACTTTAGTGACACAAATCATTAAATGCGTCCATGGCCGACCTTTCGAAGAATGCATTATAATGGGATGGCTAATCAATTATAATAAATATAATTTCGAAAGTCCTGTAGTGTGGTGGAACCACCATATGTACCAACAGCTTTATTTTCCCTACGGAGGTTGACCCCTTATTATTGAATCCAAAGATAGGCTCCAGGCATGGCTCTAGCCTCTCCTCAAGATTCCTATCTGATTAAAGGCATGCATAAAGATTACATTGACTGCACTTCTGGTGTCAACAAGGATTTTTGTCATAATTGAAAGTTCGATTGAGCAATTATCATGAGTGGGTCGTTGTGGAGATGACAGACTCCTTTCAGCTTTTGTGAAGTAATGGTTAGGTTATGCATCTGAATCTGATACCTAGGATTTTTATGTCATGGTTCTTCCTACATTGATGAAATTCCTTCCTTCGCTTCCTGGATGAAATGATTTCTGGAACCTTTGCTGGTTTCAGCTATATGTGGACCCCTCGTGGATTACATTAATTTTATTAAGAGGTGGGATGAAATCAAGCTGAATATTTCTTCTACCACATTTGCAGTGTTATTCGAGGGATTTAGATCACTCTTCTCTGGATGGGCACCTTTTTGGTTATCCTTGACAAACTCCTTTAACTGTCCATTATGAATCATCCATTGGGTTATACCTACTAACACCATAAAACCATCCATATTGTGTCCATTGGATTTGTGATAAGAGCAATATTCTCCCCTATTCCCTAGTTTTGGGTTAGTTTTTGTATTCTAAGAGATCTGGTAATCACCACTCTCCTTCATTGTAGCGTATATGTAAAATATCATTTTGTTCAAAGCAATATGGCTTGCATTTGAATCTTCTTCCCACATCGGCATTTTATGATTACAACTGTGATTAAACTTTCCTATTTCCCATTTGAGCTTGGCATGGCATGTTTAATCCATTCGGATGAACTTGTCTGCTTGATAGCAAAAGTCTTGTAAATCCTTGCACCCATAAACGTATAGTTCACACCAAAATGGGGTTTTCTTAATTAGCCCTTAGTATGTAGCCACTAGCTTATCTCTATTAGTCATGTTTTTAGCTTTCAAATCTTTTGCATTAAACCTTTTAAGATAATCTCCTAATAGCCCTCTTGGTCTTTGTTTAATGTTTGCAATAATTGATTCCAAGAGTATATAGTCCTTTCGCGATATTACCGATACCATTTGACTGCTTCACCATGGAAAATGATCAGGAAAAGTCTACACCACACTGCTCCAGATGCATTGTACAAGTTCATCCAACTCATAAAGGCTAATTCAATTGTTCTATTGTATTTGATTGATGGGATCTTAATGTGAGATGGAATTTCTGTAGACATAATCTCATCAGTGAATGGAGCTTCTCGCTAATTATCATTGAATCTTTCATCTTAAGTCCTCTTTCCTTTGGCATTGAGAATATCCTTTGCCATTTTTGCCGCCATATCCCTCAAGTAGTCCTCATCGGTCTGATAATTGTTTCTTTCGGGTTTATATCCCTCGTAAATAGAGCTTCCAAACTGTTCTTTTGATTGTTCTTCGATCATTCCCTGATAATCTGCCTTAGTCTGCTGGTTAATTTTTTTCTATAGAGTTGGACAAGCTTGCTTCAGTCCTTATTCCTAAGTTGGGAAGCGATGAAGTTTCTTCTTGAAGATTCTACTTTGTTCCCTCTTGTAAGCTTGGTAGTCTTTGAAGATTTCTAGCAAGCACTTCCTCTAAAAGTTCTTTCATTATTAGTAGTTATCACTCTATGTTCTAGATTTTTGTCTCACTCCTAGTTGGCTGCTAGGTTGTGACGGTTGCCCAGGTTCTGTGTTTTCACATTAAAATTGGGTGTCACATTCTCTTTTAGTATCATTGTCTATATGACCTCTTCAGTATGAGCATTGAGTCCTTGTTATCTTATTTTCAAAAAAATTCACTTAACTAGTCTAGATGAGGAAATTAAAAAAGTCGGAGGTTCGAGCCCTCCTTCTAGCACCAAAAATGTTTAACCAAAAAAGTTGTCCCTTAATTTTAATATTTGTGAAGACATGATGAAGTATTGGTTAGTCTTGTCGACTTGATTACTACACATATGAAGATATGATCATGAATAAATTAATCATATCGACGTTGTTAATGAAGATATGAGGTCTTTATATCGACACGATTAATGCATCAGGGTTTAGCTTACTACTTAGGACTGGACTTATGATAGAAACACTAACGATTAAAAGTCAAATGGCCCTTCTGATAAAGTTCATTTTGTTACGATTGATCTATATGCTCAAAGTCCTCTTAGGCTATTTTTATATATATGAGTTCATATTGGCTATTAAATAAGATAATCCAATAGGCCAATGATATGTCATATCTTAAATGGGAGTAGATACAAGGCATTGAGATAAAGTAAACTCCATTATATATACCAATAGACGACTCGTCCCGTCCTTATGTTTGCAGTCGTTAGTTCATAGTCCACGGTTCATATAAATATTCATGTAGGAGTTCATCACAGTCTAAGGCACTTCGACCAGATTAATGTCGCATTAGTCATGACAAGTTTGTATTATGCAAGTCCAAGTCAATAATGTTCAATAAGTACATAATCAAAGTTAATATGCGATGTCAAGTCCATGTTCATTCAATTCAAATATTATTAAGGTAAAATAGACTTATCCCCAATTTGATTAAGGGTTAAAAATTTCCCGACAAATGGCGCCCTAGTATCGTATTTATAGAGACAGGCGGTCCTCCTCAATTCGCATCTCACGTCTTCGACGGGGTGGACTTCGATAGAATTTGACTTTGATGGCATCACCCAAGTTCTTATTCTTTTCTAAGGCGGAATTTCCTAATTTCCATGTCTTCGATGTTGTTGACTATCTCCACTAATGTAAGATGGTCTCATCGAGGCAATGTAGGCATTGTCCTCGCCTTTATGTAATGTGAGATCATCGACATTTCTTTGCTTTAACATGCAATGCCTTATGAACGGGAAAGTGAGTCTATGGTCAAAGAGCAATGTGTCAATGAGCCTACTTTGTTTTTGGGGGGCGAATAGAGGTCCTTACTGGTAGTAGCATGCCTTTGATGAGTGGTACAAATGCGATGTGGTTATCGGTGAAGAGCGATGTGACTTTGTTTGGCTCGAATACTTTCGAAGTACTTCGGGGATGGGATGCCATCGAGGTTTTAATACTCACATTGATTGTTGAAGAGATGCCTCTTCGACATTAACCTATCATTCATATTCAACACTTTCAAATTCATTAGAGCGACACGATTAAGGTCAAAGTCCTTCCTTACCTCTCTGATATATAATATGGTTGGCATGTCTTGGAGGTTTGGTGCTGTGTGAGGGGTAATGTGATATATTATCAAAGATGCTCAATTTCCATCTTTAAAGAGACATGTTATTGATGAGGTGTGGTTTTATTCATTAACATAGGACTTCGGTAGCTTTAATACTTTTATGATGCCATCGCATATAAGATTACTTCAGACATTGGAATTATATGGATAGCAAGTATAATAATAAACAATTGTAATATAGAATATTTAAGGGAAATATAATTCATAAGTTCAAGTTATAAAGGCCATAAATACATGATATAAACAAGCAGCTAGGAAGTGACGATGGTCAATTCCTGGTAAAGAACTATCACATGTTTGACCTTGTAAAGCAATCACATGTTGAGATAATGAAAAGCTTATAAAGAGACTTCGCATGATGGTTTTGTAAGCTATCAAATGTTGTGAGACAAAAAATATTAATTACATAGAAAGCTAATTTGGGAGTTTGAATTTTTTGCAATGATATGAATTTAAATTGATTTCGAATAAACTAGAAAAGAATGAAAAAAGGAAGAAGATGAGTATTAGTAGAAGAAGTGGACAAGTGATCTAACCATTAGTTTGTAATAGAGAAAACTGTTCATGGAAAAGATGAAAAACTTGTAGAATACAAAGAGCTTGATTTGCAAAGAGGCAAAAGTATTTATGTTTATACTGAAATATAAAATACTTTTTCTAAATAGGGCATCAATGTTATGTAACAACCCCAATTTTTGGAATTACTTGAGTAAAATAAATAATGATTTAAATTGGAAATTTAAATGAGAAATAAAATTTTTAAGCAGTGAAATATGGAGAAATTAGAAATTTTGCCTTATGTAAAATTATAATAAAAATAAATTCTATAAGAATGGGAATTCGAATTTAGTTTTTTTGGAAATTTAAAATATGGAATTTATATTTTCGAATTTATGGATAAACCTATTTGTGAGAAAAATAGAGATTTTAATTTTTTGAATCTTTTATACGTTATAAAGAGAGGTTTGAGAAGTGTTTAAATATTAAGTAATCTTTTTAAATTGTTAATTGACATTTCAATTCAAATAAAAAAACATAAGATTAATTTAGTATTGAAAATGATTACTAAGTGATATTACAAATTATTAGTTGAAATGGGTTAGTATTTTATTTCATGATTTATTAACAAAGTTTAGAAATATATAATTGGCCTTTGGAATTTAAAAAGAAAGAAATAAAAGAAATAATGGAACAAGAATCCTCTTTTTCCTTATTGGGTTGCTTCAACCCTAGGGCTAAGTAAAACTAAAATAAAAGAGAAGATTTATTCTCATCTCCTCGGTATTGTACGTGTCAATACAACATTTATTGATTTTGACGATAATAACCTTGATATCCACAATATACAATTATATAAAATATAGATATTAATATTTTTCCAAGTTATATAGTATATAGTGTAGAATATTACACAAGTGTTGAATCAAACTGTACAATATAAACACCCAAAAGATGGGCATGAAGACTTATGAGTACAAAGACCAAAATATGAAGATTTTAAGATTATAATTTAGTGTGTAGACTCATAGCATATTGTTAAAGAACCTGATAGTAATCTTTGATCTCTATCTCTTATTTTCTTTCATTTCTATTTTTATACAAAAGAAAATTTCAAAATATTTTATAAGAATTTTTCTTGGTTCAAAATGTTTATAAATATGTTCAAACTATTTAACAAAGTATCAAATGATTTTACAAAGTATAGGATTTTCAAAACATTTTAAAGAAACTAGTTTTCAAAATATATAAGCATATGTCGACATATGGGTAGATGATATGTTTACATATATGCCGCCAAGTGGATTTCCATTTTTTGAATGGAAGTGTCTAATCGTCGTAACTCTTTACGAGCGGGCACATCTGTTGATTTACTATATAAAGGGGAGTTCAACTGAATTTTAAAGTTTAGATTTATTTATATTTTCCCTCCTTGAGACGACCTGACTTTTTGTCCACAGAAAGTCGTATCATCTTTAAGAAAGAAAGGGATAGAAAAGAGAAAAGAAAGAAGAGAAAGAAGAAACAACAACAGAATCTCAACAGCAGAAGGAATAAATTATATTAATAACATAAGTATTACATAGTATACAACAATTATCAGAGTTACACAGACAATACAACACATACTAGACAGTTATAAACATCTGTTTAGTTATTACTACTCAAAACACAATACAGCTAAACCACTCAGAGATACCAACACAACGGAAAACTATATATCTACACGCAGAAGCCTCCTGCTCCATTGCTCCTCCATAATTCGTCAAAGCTAACCTGAATCCCTTGGCTACTCGCAAAAATTTGAGTACGCAAGAGTTTAAGAAAAACAGAAATAAACTTCGGGTCAGATATGGGTCCGGTGTGAGTAACAAGTTAAAGTTGCTTAACTTTTGAAAAACCTTTGAAAGGAAAAGGTATCACGTAAGACTTCCCACACATAAACATGCAAAAGTTTTTACCTTACGCTAACCAAAACATTTGATAGGAAATCCGATGATATTATAATAGTGTCTAGGATTTTCAAGTAAAATACAGAAATAGCTGGAATGCTTACATCTCACGTTCCAACATAGTTGGGCACAACTAATACGTACGACACTTATTAGATTTTGGATTCCATCAATGGCAGGGCTGCCGAGGTACCGCCCGTCACAGTACGTGGCTTAGATCACCATACCGAGGATCACTCACAATCCTCTACAACAAAACGCCGGAACCATTCCTTACTGAACAGTTCCGAACAAGACCACCCCGCAGTTGTGATCAACAACCGCACCACAAAGCCGAAATAAAGGGACATCTAGACAGGGGTAAATCTCGTCCTACTTGGGCATGACCCACTTAGCCTTGTTGCACCTCCCCTACTTTAGCCATTCCCGGTTGATGAGGCTTGAGGCTACGATTACCTTTATAGGACATATCACTTAGAATGCTCATCGTCCACCTGATGATGTTCTGAAAGCATTCAATCCATACAAGTTCGTTCCGGGTTCGAACGAAACCGAAGGCATCATCTCGTTACACTCATTTTGGAATCACCCTCAGAGTTAATGATGATAACCCTTGCACTCTGAATCTTCATCTTCACTTCAGATTCACGACCTATCGTTAACTAGGATCGATGTGGTTTTCGGATATCCAAATATGGAAACCCGATCCCGGTCTCATCGAAATCCAAAATGTGTCTTTTAAGACCAAGTTGTTTTAGAGTTTAAAACAATTTTAATTCATTATCTATATACACATAGATAGATAATTCACAGATTCACAATAGATAATCAACATTATCATCAACAGATAATCCATATCAGCATTATAAACAGATAATCCATATCATCATCACAATGCAACCAATGCATCCATATCATATAACATTGCTCATCTCATAGCTGAGATTATAAACCATTCAAGGCAACCAATATCATCCATTCATACATAAGCAATGATCTAATGATCACTCCATTTATAATTAATTTAAAATGAATTAAATTAATTACTTAATCTCTAATTAATTTAAAATAAATTAAATTAATTACATCATCATTATAATCCTGCTTAACTTATCCATTAATTGATTACAATAAATTAAATAATCACATATCATTAGTTATTTCAATTTATCATTACTGATTAACAATCCCCTAATTACAATATGTAATTAGCCTTTAAATTAATTACACAAGTTAATTATACTTAACTCTTTGCAAATAATTAACTTGTAATTACTTAATCAATTAATTAACTAAAATTAATTACATTAATCCTTTATTAATTAATTACTTTATTTACTGATTATTCCTTAATTAATCAATTTTAAATTACATCATTAATTTTATTAATTAATGATTTCTAATTACATTTAGTCAATCTCTTTATTTAAAATTAATTACATTAAGTAATTAATCTGTAATTAAACCACATATATTAATCATCCTTGATTAATAACAATCCAGTAATTAAGTACGCTTAATTACTCATTCCATAAATTAATTTCTCTTAGTTAATTATCTCAATTAATCCCTTGATTAATTACAAAGTAATTTAATCTAAATTACTTCCATCATTAACACCTTTAGTTACATTCATTAATTATCAATTAATTACTTTCCTAAGTAATTACAATTCCATTAATTACATAAAGTAATTATTCATCAATTCGTCAAGTGTTTAAATTAATTAAACTTAATTAATTAATCTAAACTAATCACATTAACCCAATTAACTACATTAAGTAATTAATTCATTAATTACTTCCATTAAGTAGTTAACATAAACAAATTTCACAAATGATTATTATTAATTAATTAGTCAAATTAATCATCAAAATTAATTAGATTAATTAATTGTAAAATAATCTTAAGTTAATGACCTTCATTAACATTTCTTAATTACTTTACTTAAGAAATTAACTCAGATTAATCATTAGTAATTATAAATTAATTAATATTTAATTACAATTTAATTAATCACTAATTATTAATTAATTAAGTGTTAATTACAATCTAAATTAATCCTTAATTACTTGATTAATTAATTCTTTAATCATTAATTAAATTTAATTAATAATCCTTAATTACATATTAATTCACCCTAATTAATTAATCTTAAATCTTTAAAAATTCTTAATTATTTAATTAACCATCCATATTATTAATTAAATAATTAATTATAAATCTTAATTATCTTAATAATTTAATGAATCCAATTCATCAAATATTATTTATCTTTAATATAAACATTTCTTACTTAATGAAGCATTTAAAAACAATTTGTTTTCAAGTTTAATTTAAATTCCATTTTTAAACTTCATTTTAAAGTTAAGGTTTTAAAAATGAAAACCAATTTATCTAAACAAGGTTTTAAAACAATTTAAAACTTTTTTTATCTTATATATTTAAGAAACATTCATTATAAAAGATAGGTTTAAAAGAATTTGAACCAAATTCATCTTTAAATTTAAATTAGTTCAAAATACACTTTAAAAATTTCCAAGTTATTTTAAAACAAATTCAATTTACAAAATCTTTTACTTTCAAATCTGAAATACAGCTTGAATCTTTTATTCCAGATTTAACTTGAATCTTTAAAAGCTTTATTTACATTTTACTTCTTTCTTTTTTTAAATTCAAATCATTAAACCTTGTCAATGTAATTAAACAATTTAAATTTAAACTTATTTTATTTTAAAATCTGAAATTTAAACCCAATTCCAGATTTTCAAAACTTAGATTTAAACTTATTTTAAAGCTTATATTTTACAATTTAAACTTTCCAGTTTAAATTCAAACCAATATTCTTTTACACCTAAAATTGTTTAAAACCTCATTTAAATTTTAAAACTTAAATTATTTCAGATCTCACATTCAAACTACTTTGAATCCATATTCAAATTCAGATTTTAAACTTAGTTTAAATTTCCAGTTGGCATTTTTAAACTTTACTTTTAATTTTAAAAACAGAAAACAGGTTTCTGTTTTTATTTGAAACAACTTAAATTTTCTGAATTCAAATTATTTCAAAAACCAAGATTCAAACTATTTGAATTCAGATTCAATTCAGGTTTTAAACTTAATTTAAAATTTTGTTTACATTTAAAAATTTACTTTAAAACTTTAAAAAGTGAACAGGTTCTGTTTATTTTGTAAAACCTGAAACAATGCATATACTTGAGCCACCTAATATATCACTTCGAGTCAAAAACAAAACAGCTTCGAGCAGAAACTCAAATCCCCCAAGACCATCGCGAGGTAACCAAAAACTGTAACCCAACATCCACTAGCATATCCATAAATGCTCCGTGCACCTGCACACTACCTCCGGCCACCGCTGGCCAACTACGCGACCTCCCCACGGTCGACATTCCACTCCACAGACCATCCATACACCCATCTCATCAATTAATACCCGAAATCAAGATCGAGTCTAGAATTTCCCAAACCTGGAACAAACACAGCAACTTCATTCCAAACCTGTCAACGTCACGTACACGCGCCTCCGGCCATGGTTGACTCTGCAACTCCGGCGATGACTTCGTCAACCCTCCAACCTCCATTCTCTAAAACCCCAAGTAACTTGAACCACAGAGGAGGTCGAACCCAAGTAAAAAACAGTAACCCAGTAAAAACTAGGGTTCAAATCTTTAAAACCCAATCACAACATCACAAACAAATTGCAATCAAATCCAATAATTTTCTCAACATTCCTAATCACTTCACCATCTCTAGGAGCAATTTCAACTCAGTCGAACACAAATATCATCAGTGCTAACCCAATATGTAAAATACAATGAAGTTTGAACTGCCCTCTGGTTTAAGCATTAAAAACTATAATTTTACTTTTAAAAATCATAATTTTGCACGATGTTTTGATTCATAATCCTGAAACATTGATTTGTAATATTTGAATTTTTCACTTAAATAATTTATTGCTCTGTTAATTTAATTTCCAGGTAACACACAATTTTATTTAACTTATATAAAGTTTTAAAACTTACTTTATCTTGTAATAAAAAAATTCATTCAAAGATTAATTCATAACAGCAAACAAATCGAAAGATATTGGATTCTTTTGTTTTAGAATCTACCTTTAACTAAGAACAGGCAAAAGCAATATCAACAGCAAATCACTTATTCATTCATACATACGTAGGAATTTTTTTTCAAGGATATATAAACACAATATAAATTTCATCTCAGATAAATCAACATGCAACTCAACTTTTACCTACTTAATTGATTTTTAAAAATTGAGTTACTCACTTGATTTTAAACATGCAGACAGAGCACAGTTTTTGAAAAGCTTCTGAATCCTTTGCAAACTTGTTTGAAATACTTTTAACTTGATTTAAAATGTCTTTAACTTGCATGCAGATTTTCTTTTAAAAGTTTTAAACTTGAATGCTTGCTTGCTGAAAGATTGTTGTATGCAGAGGCCACTTCCCAGATTTTTAAAGAGGAAAATGCAGTTTTTTTCTTGATTTCCATATTTAAAAGAAATGCAGGTTTTATTTGGAAACAAATTGTTGCATGCAGAAAATATTTGATGAACAGATTTGCTATGCATTTGATTTTGCATGAGTATGATTACATAATTTTTTTGAATGAAGATGAACTATGGTTTTGCAGATTGTTTTAGAGAAAAATGGGTTTTAGCTGGAAGAATTTTCTTAGTTTGGAATGTAGATGAGAAAAAGGAAAGAAATGGTAAAATGTAAGTTTATATAACTTCTTTATGATTTATTTTAAAATCAAAGAAAATAAAAATTAAACATGACACTTGGCTTGAATTTCAACACTTGTTAATATCTTATGTGTTTAAGTTACACATGTCCTTTTAATAAATTAGTATTTTTGATTAAAGTTAATGAATGTTTAATAAAAGGTTTGAACTTAATTTGTTTACAATTACTAATTTATATATATAGCTAATTTTTAAAGAAATAAAACCATTATAATTATAAATAAAAACTATATATATATATATATATATATATATATATATATCAATCATTTGAAAATAATATTTAAAATCATTTTAAATAAATTTATAAAAGAGGTTATAACTTATTTGTTATTTAAATGAATAAATGTTTCATTTATTAATTGTATTTTAAATTTCATATCTATTTTACAAATCATAATTATTAATCAATATTTTAAAAATAAATAAAACAAACATTTTATAACTTTATTTTAATCCAAATTAATATTCAAACTTAAGTTAAATATATTTTAAACAAATAAAACATTTATCTTATATATTTAAAATCATATAGTTATTTTATTAAATAGCTTTGAAAAGCTTAATTCAAAAATAAATCATAATTTCCTAATTTCAAAATATTATAATTAGAAAATATGCAATATTAATTTAATTTAAAACCAACTCATCTATTTAAAATATATATAAATATATATACATATTATAAAGAGAAAATAATTTATTAACTTATTAAAAGATAAATTCAATAATTAAATATTTATTAAAGAAAATTATTAAATCAATTCAAATTTATTTACAGAAATTATCAGATTAATTTAGTTTAAACATAGATTATTAAATTTATATTGTCCAAAATTCCAGGATATCACAATCCTCCCCCTTAAAAGAATTTGGTCCCCGATATTTAAAACAAAGGTAATTTAATAATCTTATTTAAGATTTAATTTTTAAAATACAGCATATGTTAATCATATGCTAACAACCAAAGCAACCAATGCACATAATCAATACAAATCTAGCTATCCAGAAAGAAAATTATGAATAGATCTTCCACGAGTTTCCCTGGTATAAATATCGAGATACTCGCTTAATAGAATTCAAACAATCAATACTACTAAGCTATAGAGCTCCTATCTCATCTATATCTACAAAACTAAACAGGATATCAGACTACAAACGAGTCTGACTCATCATCCAAACCTCCTGAACTGCTGGTTCTACAACCAGAAATAGCTCATACACGTACTCCCTCAGAGATACGTGAAACATACTGAATCCCAGTTATCCAAACTAGCAATTCAACTCTTGAAAACCAAACAATTATCTTACCAGAACACAGAAGAAGCCCAAAACACCTCGGAGCTAGCTTCCTAGACTTACCAAAACTTATAGCTCCTTGGATCAAAGAAAAACTTATCTATAACCAGATCTCCGACTCCAGAATTCAAATTCCTCCGCTTCTTATCCATAAAATTCTTCAGACGATCCTGGGCTACCAACATCCTTCCTGATCAGCTCAACCCTTGTTGATTCTTCTAGAAACAGACTGGATCAAAACAACCCAACACAATGATCTCCTCAAGATCAATCCAAAACCAGGAACAAACTCTACTCCATAAACATCAGAAGACAGAACTTACTTCTCCTTATCCGAAAAAGACAAAACAGAAGCACTCCCAAACTGCTTCCGCTGCACAACTCTGATCCGAAGTAGAGAAAATGCTGATGAAGAACACGAGCACAAACTGGACCACACATCTCAGAAATATGGTTCAACAGATCCATAAAGAAAACTCAGAAATTCCTCCGAAACCTGAGTTGCTTCACCAACTCTATCTCTAGGAACCATCCTTCCATTAAACTGATCCACCGATACCAATCCTGGAATCCAAATCGATAAGAAAACTCAATCTCCAGATACGGACAAACCTCTAACTTCCCAGAAGACATCCGAAAAAAACTCCAACAACACAAGAGAACACTCAACTATCGCAAGTCACTTTTGCGATCAACCTAGACTAATATCCAAAGAAACTGCTCTCTCTTTACCAAACAGAACAGCTTATGCTGGCCTAGCCAACCCACCAGAGAAACGAGTCCACTCTGCTGCTTCTGAACTCCACCACAGAAAAACTAATCAGCAGAAGACTTTCTACCAACAAAGAACACTTCAAGCTGCACTGCAAACACTAATGCCAAAGAATTCCCAATCCAAAGCTCTTCGAGAAACTCGGACCTCAAAGCAAACAGAAACACCCTGCTGGACTCAGCCACAACACCGAGCAGACTCACTTCCTTACTCTTGTTCCAAAGAAACATCTTCGAAAACATCCATAGTCACTGCGTCTCATCATTCAGCTACTACTTCCTGAGGTATCAAGATACCATCACTCGCCTGCTTCTGCCCTACCGACAGATCCAAACTCAACTCATCTAACTCTGCACTTCAAAGATGAACTCCAAACTTAACAGGTTTCCTTCAAAGATCGATGAAATCCTCACTCCAAGCAAAACTCACTCGAGACGGTATTAGGTCTACAGTCTCGTCAAATACACCTCCAACCTCAATCGTTCAAACTCCAACCATCGGTAGTAGTCGTGTTACACATCCCACTACCTCATCTACCTCTATATCTTATATTGGAAAACTTGAACAGGTAACCCAAGCAGATAGGTAGAAAATATAATATATATATATATATATATATATATATTAAAAATACAAATACGCTCTCTCAAGATAGACACCACTCCAGAGACTAGGTATTCGCTCAACCTAGCGCTTTGATACCAACTGAGACGACCCGACTTTTTGTCCACAGAAAGTCGTATCATCTTTAAGAAAGAAAGGGATAGAAAAGGGAAAAGAAAGAAGAGAAAGAAGAAACAACAACAGAATCTCAACAGCGGAACGAATAAATTATATTAATAACATAAGTATTACATAGTATACTACAATTGTCAGAGTTACACAGACAATACAACACATACTAGACAGTTAAAAACACATGTCTAGTTATTACAACTCAAAACACAATACAGCTAAACCACTCAGAGATACCAACACAGCGGAAAACTATATATCTACACACAGAAGCCTCCTGCTCCATTGCTCCTCCATAATTCATCAAAGCTAACCTGAATCCTTTGGCTACTCGTAAAAATTTAAGTACCCAAGAATTTAAGAAAAACAGAAATAAACTCCGGGTCAGACATGGGTCCGGTGTGAGTAATAGGTTAAAGTTGCTTAACTTTTGAAAAACCTTTGAAAGGAAAAGGTATCACATAAGACTTCCCACACATAAACATGGAAAGTTTTTACCTTACACTAACCAAAACATTTGATAGGAAATCCGATGATATTATAATAGTGTCTAGGGTTTTCAAGTAAAATACAGAAATAGCTGGAATGCTTACATCTCATGTTCCAACATAGTTGGGCACAACTAATACGTACGGGACTTATTGGATTTTGGGTTCCATCAATGGCAGGGCTACCGGGGCACCGCCCGTCACAGTTCGTGGCTTAGATCACCGTACCAAGGATCACTCACAATCCTCTACAACAAAACGCCGGAACCATTCCTTACTGAACAGTTCCGAACAAGACCATCCCGCAGTTGTGATCAACAACCGCACCACAAAGCCGAAATAAAGGGACATCTAGACAGGGGTAAATCTCGTCCTACTTGGGCATGACCCATTTAGCCTTGCTGCACCTCCCATGTTTTAGCCATTCCCGGTTGATGAGGCTTGAGGCTATGATTACCTTTATAGGACATATCACTTAGAATGCTCATCGTCCACCTGACGATGTTCTGAAAGCATTCAATCCATACAAGTTTGTTCCGGGTTCGATCGAAACCGAAGGCATCGTCTCTTTACACTCATTTTGGAATCACCCTCAGAGTTAACGACGATAACCCTTGCACTCTGAATCTTCATCTTCACTTCAGATTCACGACTGATCGTTAATTTGGATCGATGTGGTTTTCGGATATCCAAATATGGAAACCCGATCCCGGTCTCATCGAAATCCAAAACGTGTCTTTTAACGCCAAGTTGTTTTAGAGTTTAAAACAATTTCAATTCATTATCTATATACACATAGATAGATAATTCACAGATTCACAATAGATAATCAACATTATCATCAACAGATAATCCATATCAGCATTATAAACAGATAATCCATATCATCATCACAATGCAACCAATGCATCCATATCATATAACATTACTCATCTCATAGCTGATATTATAAACCATTCAAGGCAACCAATATCATCCATTCATACATAAGCAATGATCTAATGATCACTCCATTTATAATTAATTTAGAATGAATTAAATTAATTACTTAAACTCTAATTAATTTAAAATAAATTAAATTAATTACTTCCTTATTATAATCATGCTTAACTTATCCATTAATTAATTACAATCAATTAAATAATCACATCTCATTAGTTATTTCAATTTATCATTACTGATTAACAATCCCCTAATTACAATAAGTAATTAGCCTTTAAACTAATTACACAAGTTATTTATACTTAACTTTTTGCAAATAATTAACTTGTAATTACTTAATCAATTAATTAACTAAAATTAATTACATTAATTCTTTATTAATTAATTACTTCATTTATTGATTATTCCTTAATTAATCAATTTTAAATTACATCATTAATTTTATTAACTAATGATTTCTAATTACATTTAATCAATCTATTTATTTAAAATTAATTACATTAAGTAACTAAACTGTAATTAAACCACATATATTAATCACCCTTGATTAATAACAATCCAGTAATTAACTACCCTTAATTACTCATTCCATAAATTAATTTCTCTTAGTTAATTATCTCAATTAATCCCTTGATTAATTACAAAGTAATTTAATCTAAATTACTTCCATCATTAACACCTTTAATTACATTCAGTAATTATCAATTAATTACTTCCCTAAGTAATTACAATTCCATTAATTACATAAAATAATTATTCATCAATTCATCACGTGTTTAAATTAATTAAACTTAATTAATTAATCTAAACTAATCACATTAATCGAATTAATTACATTAAGTAATTAATTCATTAATTACATCCATTAAGTAATTAACTTAAACAAATTTCACAAATGATTATTATTAATTAATTAATCAAATTAATCATCAAAATTAATCACATTAATTAATTGTAAAATAATCTTAAGTTAATGACCTTCATTAACATTTCTTAATTACTTTACTTAAGAAATTAACTCAGATTAATCATTATTAATTATAAATTAATTAATATTTAATTACAATTTAATTAATCTCTAATTATCAATTAATTAAGTGTTAATTACATCTTAATTAATCCTTAATTACTTGATTAATTAATTGTTTAATCATTAATTAAAATTTAATTAATAATCCTCAATAACATATTAATTCACCCTAATTAATTAATCTTAAATCTTTAAAAATTCTTAATTATTTAATTAACCATCCATATTATTAATTAATTATCCATCTTAATTATCTTAATAATCTAATGAATCCAATTCATCAAATTTTATTTATCTTTAATATAAACATTTCTTGCTTAATTAAGCATTTGAAAACAATTTGTTTTCATGTTTAATTTAAATTCTATTTTTAAACTACATTTTAAATTTAAGGTTTTAAAAATGAAAACCAATTTATCTAAACAAAGTTTTAAAACAATTTAAAACTTTTTTTATCTTATATGTTTAAGAAACATTCATTATAAAAGATAGGTTTAAAAGAATTTGAACCAAATTCATCTTTAAATTTAAATTAGTTCAAAATACACTTTAAACATTTCCAAGTTATTTTAAAAAAAATTCAATTTAAAAAAATCTTTTAGTTTCAAATCTGAAATACAGCTTGAATCTTTTATTCTAGATTTAACTTAAATCTTCAAAAGCTTTATTTACATTTCATATCTTCCTTTTTCTTAAATTCAAATCATTAAACCTTTTCAATGTAATTAAACAATTTAAATTTAAACTTATTTTATTTTAAAATTTGAAATTTAAAGCCAGTTCCATATTTTGAAAACTCAGATTTAAACTTATTTGAAAGCTTATATTTTACAATTTAAACTTTCCAGTTTAAATTCAAACCAATATTCTTTTGCACCTAAAGTTGTTTAAAACCTCATTTAAATTTTAAAACTTAAACTATTTCAGATCTCACATTCAAACTACTTTGAATCCATATTTAAATTTAGATTTTAAACTTAGTTTAAATTCCCAGTTGGCATTTTTAAACTTTACTTTTAATTTTAAAAGTAGAAAACAGGTTTCTGTTTTTATTTAAAACAACTTAAATTTTCTGAATTCAAATTATTTCAAAAACCAAGATTCAAACTATTTGAATTCAGATTCAAATTAGGTTTTAAACTTAATTTAAAATTTTGTTTACATTTAAAACTTTAAAAACAGAACAGGTTCTGTTTATTTTGTAAAACCTGAAGCAATGCATATACACGAGCCACCTTATATATTACTTCGAGTCAAAAACAAAACAGCTTCGAGTAGAAACTCAAATCCCCCGAGACCATCGCGAGGCAACCAAAAACTTTAACCCAACATCTACTAGCATATCCAAAAATGCTCCGTGCACCTGTACACTACCTCCGACCACCGCTGGCCAACTACGCGACCTCCCCACGGTCGACATTCAACTCCACACACCATCCATACACCCATCTCATCAATCAATACCCGAAATCAAGGTCGAGTCCATAATTTCCCAAACCTGGAACAAACACAACAACTTCATTCCAAACCTGTCAACGTCACATACACGCGCCTCTGGCCATGGTTGACTCTACAACTCTGGCGATGACTCCGCCAACCCTCCAACCTCCATTCCCTAAAACCCCAAGTAACTTGAACCACATAGGAGGTCGAAACCAAGTAAAAACAGTAACCCAGTAAAAACTAGGGTTCAAATCTGTAAAACCCAATCACAACATCAAAAACAAACTGCAATCAAATCCAATAATTTTCTCAACATTCCTAATCACTTCACCATCTCCAGGAGCAATTTCAACTCAATCGAACACAAATATAATCAGCGCTAACCCAATATGTAAAATACAGTGAAGTTTGAACTGCTCTCTGGTTTAAGCATTAAAAATTGTAGTTTTACTTTTAATAATCATAATTTTGCATGATGTTTTGATTCATAATCCTGAAACATTGATTTGTAATATTTGATTTTTTCACTTAAATAATTTATTGCTTTGTTAATTTAATTTCCAGGTTACACACAATTTTATTTAACTAATATAAAGTTTTAAAACTTACTTTATCTTGTAATAAAAAATTTCATTCAAAGATTAATTCATAACAGCAAACAAATCGAAAGATATTGGATTCTTTTGTTTTAGAATCTAACTTTAACTAAGAACAGGCAAAAGCAATATCAACAGCAAATCACTTATTCATTCATAGATACAAAGGAATTTGTTTTTCAAAGATATATAAACTTCGTCTCAGATAAATCAACATGCAACTCAACTTTTACCTACTTAATTGATTTTTAAAAATTGAGTTACTCACCTGATTTTAAACATGCAGACAGAGCACAGTTTTTGAAAAGCTTCTGAATCCTTTGCAAACTTGTTTGAAATACTTTTAACTTGCTTTAAAATGTATTTAACTTGCATACAGATTTGTTTTTAAAAGTTTTAAACTTGAATGCTTGCTTGCTGAAAGATTGTTGTATGCAGAGGCCACTTCCCAGATTTTTAAAGAGGAAAATGCAGTTTTTTTCTTGATTTCCAAATTTAAAAGAAATGCAGGCTTTCTTTGGAAACAAATTGTTGCATGCAGAAAATATATGATGAACAGATTTGCTATGCATTTGATTTTGCATGAGTATGATTACAGAATTTTTTTGATTGAAGATGAACTATGGTTTTGCAGATTGTTTTAGAGAAAAATGGGTTTTAGCTGGAAGAATTTTCTTAGTTTGGAATGAAGATGAGAAAAAGGAAAGAAATAGGAAAATGTAAGTTTATATAACTTCTTTATGATTTATTTTAAAATCAAAGAAAATAAAAATTAAACATGACACTTGGCTTGAATTTCAACACTTGTTAATATCTTATGTGTTTAAATTACACATGTCATTTTAATAAATTAGTATGTTTGATTAAAGTTAATGAATGTTTAATGAAAGGTTTGAACTTAATTTGTTTACAATTACTTATTTATATGTATAGCTAATTTTTAAAGAAATAAAACCATTATAATTATAAATAAAAACTATATATATATATATATATATCAATCATTTGAAAATAATATTTAAAATCATTTTAAATAAATTTATAAAAGAGGTTATAACTTATTTGTTATTTAAATGAATAAATGTTTCATTTATTAATTGTATTTTAAATTTCATATCTACTTTACAAATCATAATTATTAATCAATATTTTAAAAAGAAATAAAACAAACATTTTTTAAATTTATTTTAATCCAAATTAATACTCAAACTTAAGTTAAAATATATTTTAAACAAATAAAACATTTATCTTATATATTTAAAATCATATAGTTATTTTACTAAATAGCTTTGAAAAGCTTAATTCAAAAATAAATCATAATTTCCTAATTTCAAAATATTATAATTAGAAAATATGCTATATTAATTTAATTTAAAACCAACTCATCTATTTAAAATATATATAAATATATATATATACATATTATAAATAGAAAATAATTTATTAACTTATTAAAAGATAAATTCAATAATTAAATATTTATTAAAGAAAATTATTAAAGAAAATTATTAAATCAATTCAAATTTATTTACAGAAATTATCAAATTAATTTAATTTTAAACATAGATTATTAAATTTATATTGTCCAAAATTTCGGGATATCACACTCCACTTACTCTCTTGAAACTTCATTTAAAATATACTCAAATTCTCTTCAAAATCAACTAAAATCAATACATACTTTTCAGTATTGATTCAATACTACATTCTTATTATTTCGGAAACATCTCTCACCCAACGCAAAGACCAAAGTGCTATCCAAGAGGCTATAGGATCTATTGTATCCAAAGTTCAAGAAATTATCTTTGAAAAACTATCAAACTCTATTTGTATTCGCTTTGGTGTGCTTGTAGCCCGTTCAAATCAAGTAGGCATGCTTAGTAGCCTAGTAGCCTAGTGGGTGTACCCTGAGATCGAAATTTAGGAGGGTATGTCTCATAGCCTTGAAATTGAGATTGTATTTGGATTCGCTCTCTGCCCATTTAAAGATTGGCATTTGAAAAGAAATTCGTACAAGAAATTGTATAAGACTAGATGTAGGAGAAATCCGAACCAATATAAAATCCCTGGTGTCATCTCTCTAACTCTTTACTGCTTTTGTTTTTACACATGATTTCATTTATGATTATTTTATAGTATAACTCTATGTTGTTAATCTATGATTTAATATTTAACTTGAAAGAAATTTAAAAATATTTACATAAGTTAGAAAACACTATTCACCCCCCTCTAGTGTTTAATTACCCATAAGATCCATAATTCCGCAACTCACATTTGGTATCAAAGCACTAGATTTTCAAAAATGCGTAATTTGATTTTTGACCAGTATAAATAGCCTGCAATATTTTTATTATCCTTTTTAACATTTATATAGAAAGACAATTTTGTGAAAGCAATAAATTACTTTCAAGTAGATTAGAAACTAAACATTTTGAAAAGACAGATGATTTCTTGAAAAAGTATAATTTTGAACTGCAAAAACAAGTTTGTTAAATGGCCAATGGAGAACCAACACATGATAATAAAACATCACAAATCTGGAAGGACAAATGAATTCTGGACAGTGGATGCTCAAAACTTATGATTTGAAATCCAAAGAACTTGAAGTATGTTGTTGTGTGAATAGAAATTGATACAAGTACTCCAAAAGTAAGTAATAGAGATTATTAAAGAAAGTAAATGAAAAATAAAGGAAATCAGACAGAAAACCAGCATACATAAATTATAATGGTTTGGAAATTTGGCCCACATCCACTTGAATGATTTTATTGCTTTTGCACTAGTTTTTGTGATTACAAGAGAGTAGGATAGGAATAGATCATTAAATACAAGAAATAAGAGTGTAATGGCAGCGTAAAGATCATTAGAATGAACCATAACTTTTGTATTTAAGGGGTAGATGACCAAATATCTTGCTAATATTTCTCATGCAGAACCTCGCCGCCAAGACCAAGTCTCCCAGGAAGTCTTGAACCCAAATTCACTAAGGATGGGGATCATACCAACCCCTACATGGGGATCAGCACTGATCCCTATATATGTAGGTATGGGGCCTACGGTTCTTTGTTTTGGCTCATCTTGTTGTTCGCTTCTTGTTTCCAAGATTGTTTTGCATGGTTGCCTAGAAGTTTTTTGGTCCAAATGATGGATCTGTGGATGGAGTTGCTGACCTTAGTGTTCATGGAGATCGACAAAGAATTGTAAATAATCGATGGAATGGAAGTTGAAACAGGCTCTTGGCATCATCGTTAGTGAGTAGAAGGAGTGGGGGCCACTTTGGATGAAGATTTAGGGATCGGTACCGATCATCTAGGGAAGGGATCGATACTGATCCCATACTTCGTGGGATTCAGCACTTGAATTGGTCTTGACTTAGGAGTAGAATCGACGATGATCCCTCAATTAGCGGTTTTCTTCACTAGGTGTGGGATTGGTGATGATCCCTTACTTAATGGTTTTTTGAATTTTGAATTTCTTGAGATAGTTTGCCTTCACTCGGCGGTCTTAATTGTACTTGAATTGAAAGCTTTGTAGACATCTCTCTAAGCATTATGCCTTGGTAACTTTCGAGTTTGATTCATCCAATCCATCCGAATATTGTTTGGTCAAAGATAGGATAGCATTTGCCCCTCAAAGTACATCTTGTTTCAAACTTGATGTGGTTTGATTCGATACAAGTCAGAATTTTTATTAGGACTCCGCTATGTGTTTTGAATGGTCATTATCCTTCTCGCGGATTGCTTCTGTAAAGAGTTATATCCATAGCTATTCATCGTGATGTTATACCAACATCTATTTTAATTTATTTGAACAGTACTTTGTCGATCTATTATTCTAAGTTTAGTAATTTAGAACCGGTTTCTCCTATGGATTTTCCAAGTATGGGTCTGCTTTTCTTTGACTTTAGTTCTTGGGTGTCGAATATGATTACGTATAAGTATACATGTGCACTCCCATATAGAAGCTCTTAATCATATGCACATACTGATGTAGGTATATTAGGTCATTATCTTCATTGTTGTTGTCATTTGTTTTATGTTGGTAGACTCGCTTTTGGTTTGTAGTTGTAGGAGTTTGTTATTGTTTTAGGCCGACGTTGTGTGGGTTCGGCCCCCGCTTTTGTTTTCAGCGTAGGTGTAATAAAACCTGAACTTTTCTTTCCAAGTTCTATTTCAAATGTTAATAACAAAGACTTTTGTTTCATCCAATCTTTGTGTGAATTTGTCTAAGTATTTGAGAAACACACTTTCCATTCAATGTACTTGCGATCCATTTCTTATCAGGATTATTGTCGGACTAAGTCATTAGCTCGTTCCATGATTTGCCAGCCTTTCATCGTAGAGCAATCGTTGAAGCATCAACCTCTAGTCATTCGCATATAACCACATCTAATTCTGGAACCTAGTCAAACTCTGATCACCTGGAAAGGTGATTCAAGCATTCCTTTTAAAGGAACTTTAAATGTGATAACATCTGCCTTTGGACATCGGTTGAAGTAAATTGCCTTGAACAACAAGTCAGACATCTTTCTTCAGGATGCATCTTTGACCATCCCGAATTCCAGGCATTGGTCAGGGCTAACCACTTAAGTTCGTGATTTAGGTATCCTTTTCTAGGGTAGTAATATTCGGTCGCGCCAGACTTAGGGCACCAATCGAATTTTATAAGTAAGACTATGTCTTTCACCAAGCGTGGATCTTTTACATTGCCTACTCCATGCAAGGATCTTCGGCCTTTCCATCCTTTGGGCAAGACATTAGCACTCTGTCAAACTATGGGCACATGCAATTGAGTGGGCGATCATGTTACATCCACTTTGTTTTACCCCTATGTCGAGGGTTGAAAGAGTTGACTGGCATCTTCCTTTGGACATCAAGGAAGGTTGAACTTCAAGGGGACGACCATGGACCGTAGAAGTTTGGTCGGCGCCAAACTTTGGGTACATGCACACCATAGTTTTGTAGTGTCAGGCGTCCTGGCTTTGGTGTGTACCTGCTCTTAAGTTAGCTTCATCGCACTTCTCATCGATCATACCGAGAGACTCCGACAATTGTTGTCCTTTAGTTCATAGATTGTAGTGAGTCACTTGATGAGACGGTACTTCCAGTTCAATCAGAATCATAGCCTCTGATCCATAGGTTAAGGTGAATGGAGAGTGGCTAGTCGCTGACTTATGGGTTGTTTGATAAGCCCATAGTACTAATGGAAGTTCATCGACACATTGTCCTTGGCCTTTTTCCATTGCTTCTTAAGGATGGATTTGATAATCTCATTTATGGATTCAACCTATCAATTTGCCTGGGGGTCTGCCAACATAGCAAATCTTTCTCTATGCAATGTCGGTGGCATAAATCTTTAAATGGGTAGTACTGAATATGATCACCCCTATGTTATTGGGTCCCGAAGCATACAAATGAGAGATAATATCGTCTCCAGATAGGGATGATCATAAGCTACTTAGGAGCAACCCACTTAGCCCAGCCGCAACTCCCATGTTATAGTCAATCTCGACTGATGAGGCTTGAGGCTACGTTTTACCTTTTCAAATAGCGAACCAACTTAGAATGCTAACACTGCCCTACAAGCATCAATGCAATGCTAGCACTCATCCATATAAGTTTGTCCTGAGACTAAACTAAATCGAAGGCTCTACTTCTACTACATCCATTTTGGAACCACCCTCAGGAACAATAGCAAGCTGCCTTTGCACTTCAAAGAGCTCCGTCTTCAAATTCCATCATTTTCAAGTTGTCTTCACTTCGAAATGCTTGAGTTATATTGAAGTGATTTTTGGATAACATATCTGATCCCAGTCTCTTTGAAACAACATTTTTTAATTTTTGGTAAACTCAACACGGTCCTTTAGGAAGTAAACAGCCAAAGATAAGAGTGGAGATCGCCTCCTAACCGTTGGTGGATGGATTTCCTTATCATTCATCCTAGGAGAACGAAACCAGATTTGTATGCATAGTACAACATCATCGGAGATGGCTATGCTATATAACTCATATGTTTCTCCTAGATATTTCCCAAGTTACGTTTTGGGTCCATAATCGATAGTCGGTTATTTAACTATCCACAAACACACATCCAAATCAGGAATTTAATTCCGTAGGGAAAAACAACATTGGTTAAGCACATAAACAACCACTAACCTCTTTAATTAATCTTTTCATTAATCGAAATCACTTTATAAATTACTTGTATAAAAATACCTTTGCAATGATATACTCACAAATCCTTATATTATCAATACTAGGAAAATATCCATAAACTTATTTCATAGGTATAAGTAAATTCACAAAATAGAGAAAGATTTCCTTTTTATAATATTATAAAATCATTTGTAAATTCCTTTATAGATCTCTAAAGCCTATATATAAGCTATTTTTTGAAATCTCTAAGAACCATTTATAAACATCTCTAAATCATTTCTTAAATCCTTTATAAACCCTTTATAAATCCATAAAACTAATTAAAACTCCTCTTATAAAACCCAAATCTATTTATAAAACTCTATTCATAAATTTTGAAAACATTTATAAATAAGTTATAATCATTTACTTTAAAACACTATTATATAATAATTTTTAATAATAACATTATAAATAAATAATAATTATTAACTCTAAAACATCTTAAAAATAATATTCAATAATTTGCAAAACATTATTAAATAAAAAATAATTATTCTTTACCACTGTTATAAATAACAATAGTTTTTTCCAAAACACTATTAATAAATCATTATTAATTTCAAACCATATTAATTATTTAAATGATTAACTTTTTCTAAATATTAAAATATTGATAAATAACTTTAAAACAACATTAAATATAAATAAGTAATCCTTAAGATAATATTAAGTATAAATAATCTTAAAACAATATTAAATATAAATTAATAACTTAGAAAAGACAGATGAAAAGGTTGGAGTAAACTAGAAGCTAAATCCATTGAAACAAAATATTTCTGAAACCCAATTTCAGATTCAAAATCATTTCTTGTCTCAAAAACCAACTCCAACTCAAATGGAAATTTATAGAATGTTAAAATACTAATTTGGGCCCATAGCTACCAACGATTAACCAATATTCATATTGACTTTCTATCACTGCAGGGTTTAAGTTTTGAACATAGAACAATGCCATAATCAATAGTGTCAAAAAATAAGGTTTGATATCCAATGATTCATATAACAGGAATATTATTAAAAACAATTCAACAATGGCGAGGAATCCTGTTGGATCCCTCTAACCTGTTTCTCATGCATTATAACTCAAATACATGTATATGTGTGTGTGTGTGTGTGTGTGTGTGTGTGTGTGTATGTATATGTATGTATATGTATGTGTGTATCAACACACACACACACACATATAATTCAATAGTGTTAAGGAATCATGTTGGATTCCTCCAACCTGTCCCGCTGCATCACAACTCATATATAATCATAAAATATGGGTCATCCGCCACTAGGTGGGTATATATAAAACGGTCATCCGCTTCAGAGGTGGGAATAAAATCAAACCAACTGATAAAACAGTAAATAATCCAATCAATTATTTATCAACTATATAACATTTCTGGTTAACCAGAAATGTGAGTTTAACTCACCGAGATTCCTGTTGTCGCCGAGGCGTTGTGTTTTCATTTGAATTCGAACAATATTTGAATTCAGTGTAAAATTCCACTAGCTCCAATCATCGCTAATCCAATTCCATTTTGTAGATTTCGCTGTAGCGAGCGTAACACGACTCGTCGCATTCAATTTCGACCTCGTATGAAAAAATTACAAATTAATGAACATTTGTGGATAATTAAATTATAATTAACTTAAATTAATTAAAATTCTAAACTAGTTGCCTTTCCTTCCTCCTCACTCTCGTTCCAGGCAAACCCAAAACATGACCGTGTTTTTGTCGCTCGTCGCCGCTGCCGTCGTAGATCGCGCACCCCCTGAGCTCGTCATCGACCGCCAACGCTATGCAACGTCGATTCCCTTAGGTCCGATGCCCCATCGCGTCACTAACCGTGAGCAGTTTCTCCATGAAACTGCGTAATTCGGCTCGAAATTACTGTCGCCATGGTTGACCGTTTGGAATGAAACTTTGCCAGCTGGTAGCCACAACTTCCCTCTCCATCTTCCATCCAAATCCCATCGCCTAAAAGTTCGCCAAAACGCTAAAATCGAATAAATTTGCTCAACATTTATCAATGAACTACAGCCACCTCACGACGAATGACGATGATCCAACCATTGATTTCACTTATCTTAATGTCAGCAACATTTTCCTAGTGGGAACTTTTCCCAATAACACCGTTAATCGCTCCGATGGATGAGGACCGTTTATGAGTCCATGTTCGATTTTGTTTTTGACTTTTTTTAATATTTTCTTTCTTTTTATAGGCAAAGCATACTAATAGAAGGAGGAGAGTGGTAGCATGTATGGAAAGGGATGGGCTGCACGGTGACATATGGTGAGGGTTGATGTGGGTCGGGGTGTGTGTGTATGTGTTAAAAAATATCTTGCTCGATGTACTCAAACATTTCGAACTCTAAACGAGGCATCCCGCCTAGCATTTTATATTAAATACCCCAATTCCAAACACAATGAAACTTGTCTCAAATCCTAATTCGATCAAATGCAGAAGTTAGCCTTTTGAATCGAATTATGTTAATCTAAATTCCTTTGATTAATGTCTACGCATTTCGACCTCGCACGACCACGTGACACGTCCAATCGTCACAAATTGGTTAACATATAATAATACACTATTATAAATCCAATGAAATTGGTTTTGTTCAAATCCGATATAGAGCCCCCAAATGATAATTTTGTATGTTATCAAAACGAATTATTAAAAAAACCAAACTAATCACTTTTAAATCTAAATTAAAGTCTATTATCCCATTTGTAATGACCCAGAATTTTAGTTGTTTGTTTTTGAACATTTGATTTATTTTTTAATGCTAAATTTGAATTATTAATTGATTATGAGTATGGAGAATTTGTGGAACTAGTGAAATGGTTTAAAGTTTCAAATGTAGCGATTAACGGATTCAGTAAATGGTAATTTAATGTTTGAAAATTGGGTAAATATGAGAATCTAGAGTTAAATGTAAATAGAAATGATTTCTAAGTTGATTTAAAACTCTATTGGATTAGAGTGATGGTAATGTACTTTGAATGGAATAAAAAGGTCGATAAATTTAAAGTTTGAAATTTATATATTAATCTAATAGTGAAAATTAATATATAGTGATAGTGTAAATAATTGAACTTTGATTTACAATGAATCAGAATGATTTCTAATATGAATATAAATTCCTTGTGATTTATAATGGAGTTATTAAGTTTCAAAAATTGAAATTTTAAACGATTCCGAAAATCGCTTGATTCAATCGACGCGTTAAAATAGCCTTCCTGGGCATAGTTTCGGAATTTGACAAGACTAGTTCTATTGGATCCGTAATAGTTTATTATTATCGGATTTCAAATTTCGTAGCATTTGGAGTTACCGTTTGGTCGTACAGAATAGAAACGCGTTGAAATAAATATCGAAAATTTAATATTTTAATCCGATTCGAAAAGCTATTTTCCACATACGATCGAATTAGGCCTTGAAACATGTTCCATTTTGTTCGAAATAGGGGTAAAACATTATAAACATGAGGCGACACGTCTATACTGGAGTTCGTACAGAAAAGCATGAAAATTTTGAAAATAATAATAATAAAATAATTAATATGCATATATATATATACACACTCTCTCTGTGTGTGTTGAACAGTAAACCCTAGCCATTTTACCTAGGCCCCATTCTTTTTATTAAAAGGCCGATATCTCATAACCTTCCTCATCGTTTATCTTCCCATCCATGTAGTTTTAGGGCGACACTTCAACTAGGGAATCGAAGAGCCTGGTGAGTTCTTCAAATCCAACGGTGGATTTACGTTATCATCTTTGTTGGGAGGCCAGATAGGACCATGTTCGTGCTGTCATCGTGGGGGTTTTTGAGGCAAATTATAGGGCCAAGCGCCATGTGCTTCTGGCCGAAGGTGGAGCTCGCAGCGAGCTTTCGAGTGGTGGCCTTCGATCGAGCTCTGGCGTCCCGGTGGAGGAGCGGCAGTTGGATGATTGTCGTGTGCATATGGGTTCTGTGGAGCCTGGTAACGAATGAGAAGAAGATGCAAAGTGCAGCCCAGATTTCATCTCTAGAAATGACGGCCAGATTCGATTTGGTAAAAAAAATTACTTATATAATTCATTTTGAAACGTACAAAATGTGTATTAAATTCATACGAGGTCGGAATTGGACGAAACAAGCCATGACGGAATCGTGGCGACAAGCACTACGCGCTTGAAAAGATTTGGAGTTAATCGGAGCTAACTAAAATTTTAGGTTAAATCGAACGTGTTCGATTTAATTTAAAATTGGAATATTTGGAAAATTAAAACTAAATTGCCAGGCAGCACGTCTCTATTGGAGTTCATTCAAAAAAGCATGAAATTTTTGAA
This sequence comes from Allium cepa, assembly GCA_030765085.1. Taxonomy (NCBI): domain Eukaryota; kingdom Viridiplantae; phylum Streptophyta; class Magnoliopsida; order Asparagales; family Amaryllidaceae; genus Allium; species Allium cepa. The sequence continues at coordinate 556,734,459 of CM060941.1, read as the reverse complement.
AATAATGATAATAAAATAATTAATATGTATATATATGTGTGTGTGTTGAACAGTAAACCCTAGCCATTTTTCCTAATCGTCGTTCTTTTAATTGAATGGCCGATATCTCATAACCTTCCTCCTCGTTTATCTTCCCATCCACGCAGTTTTAGGGCAAGACTTCAACTAGGGAATTGAAGAGCTTGGTGAGTTCTTAAAATCCAATGGTGGATTTATGTTATCATCTTAGTTGGTAGGCCAGAAAAGGCTGCATTCGTACTGCCATCGTGGGGGTTTTTGAGGCAAATTATGGGGCTGAGCGCCACGTGCTTCTTGTCGAAGGTGGAGCTCACGACGAGCTTTCAGGTGGTTGCCTTCCATCGAGCTCTAGCGTCCCGATGGAGGAGCGGCAGTTGGATGATTGTTGTGTGCGTATGGGTTCTTTGGAGCCTGGTAATGAACGAGAAGAAAATGCAAAGTGCGACCTAAATTTCATCTCCACAAATGACGGCCAGATTCAATTTGGTTAAAAAAAGAAGAAAATTTACTTATATAGTTTATATTGAAAATTATAAAATGTGTATTAAATTCATACGAAGTCGGAATTGAACAAAACAAGCGACCCCGGAATCGTGGCCATGAGCAGTACGCATTAGATTAGATTTGGAGTCAATTGAAGCTAACTAAAATTTTAGGTTAAATCGAACGTGTTCGATTTAATTTAAAATTGGAACGTTTCGAAAATTAAAACTCAAGGCGAGTTAATTTCGCTCAATTTTGGACTGCTGGTATTAATTTGAAATAGTTAAAATTAATTATTGATTTTTGGTTGAAGTGGTAAATTATTATCAGTAGAATGTGATATTATATATAGTAGTGTGTATATATATATATATTGGAGTGATTGATATTCTCGCATATATAGAGCGGACGAGACCCTATGCGCCCCGCATAATAGTGGATGACCCTATATACTGCGATATTCAGCCTCAAAGTGGAATTGGTATTTTTATATTGTGCTAAAATTTGTGGCCGCTGGGAAAAAAGGTTGGAGGGATCCACCTTGATTTCTTAAAAATGTTGAATTTAATTTCATATATAGTGGCATATGTTTGGTTGGAATAATCTGTGGTAGGTTATTGTGTGATTTGAAAGTATTAGATGTTATGGCAGTTTAACCTGGATTTTGGTATTTTAAAATACCAATAAAATATGGTTTTAAATTTTTAAAGAATTGTAAATAGGGATTTTGAAGTAAAATATTTATATAGAGTTTTGGATAAATTAATAGGATAAAATAAAAGTTTTGAAATTATGTTTAACTATTTTCGGGATATTGTGAACGAGGATTTTGGAATAAAATATATAAAAGGATTTTTAAATGATAAATTCTTAAATGGTGCTTGTCTAAATATGAAAGGTTTTAAAAATAGGGATTTTTAATAGATTGGAAGGATAGAAGTGAATTTGGAAATAAGTATAAAATTGGTTATGGGAACTTATGTAAGATTTCCAAATTTACGAAATGAAATTAGAATCGAGAAATTAGGCTTGTTAAAAAGAGGATGTTTAATTATTAACTAGGTAACTTTTAAAAGTGTTAACAATAATTCATAAACGAGTTATTTAATTATTTTAAATTGTTTAAAGGATATTTAATTATTAATTAGTTACTTTAAAATGAGTGTTAAAGATTTATTATTACTTAAGGATTAGTCAGCATTGTTGTTTTAGAGGATAAATTATTAAATATTAATATGGTTTTGTATAATAACTTTCATTTAAGTATATTTGCCTAGATTAAACTTGAAAATTTATTTTAGAACTTACAAAGATAATTTTGAGATAATTTTTAAATAAAGTTCGGGAGGGAATGGTACACTAGCATGGCGTAATCGGAGGCAATGAGTGCCTGCAGTTAAGTTTTGAATTTCTCTGGGATAGAGATGTAACCATTGAGCTGTGAATCCATGGTTTGATACCGCAATGGTAATTTCCATATTATTTTAAAAGGGTTATTTTCAAATATTTTTGAAAAGGATAATTTGTGAATATACTGAATTCGATAAGATAAGTACATAATTTTTGGACAAAGAGATTTAATTTTATTAAAATTAAATTAAAAAAGAGATTTAGTGTTTTCAGTGGAAAATGGAAAGTTTGGTTGAATGATTGTTTTATTTGATAATTAAATAACCGACTATCAAATTCGGAACCAAAATATAACTTTGGAAATATCTGGGGAAAACGGGGGGATTATATGGTAATGTTACCGTTCGAGGTGCTATACTGTACGTATAAACTCGTTTCGTTCTTCTGGGACGATACTAAGGAAATCCGTCCACTAACGGTTAGGAGGTGATCTCCGATCTTACTTCATCTGTTTTTTCCCTAAAGAATCGGGGTTGAGTTTACCGAAAATAGCGAACGTTGTTCGAAGAGACCGGGGTCGGATAAGTTATCTGAAAACCACTTCGATCCAACGAGTACATTTTTGAAAGGAAAACGAGGGCATGGAGTCGATGATGGAGCAGTGAAGTGCAAGGGCTAATCGCTACTAATCCTGAGGGTGATTCCAAAATGGATGTAGTAGGAATAGTGCCTTCGGTTCCGTTTGGACCCAGAACGGACTTGTACGGTTGAACGCTATCGGTACATTGTCATTGGAGGACAATAAGCATTCCAAGTGAAAATTCCTTAAAAAGGTAATCGTAGCCTCTAGCTACGTCGACCGAGAATGACTGAAAAGTAGGGAAGATGCAGCGAGGCTAAGTACGTAGCACCCAATTGGGGTATGTTTATCAAATTTCCGGATACTCTCGGATATTATTACTACGATTCGTGGAAAGAGCTCGGAAAAGGGTGAGAACACCCGTGGTGATAGCATATTCGGTCTATCCAGGTTAGGGATAGTCTGGTCTTGTGTAGCAGGGGATCCCAGCGTGGTCCTTGGTACATTGTTTCTAGACATGTATTGTGACAGGAGATACTCAGTACCTAGTCATTCGGATGGAATCCATTCTCCAATAAGCACCGTACGATTTTGGTTGTGCCCAACTATGCTGAAACATGAGATGTTAACATTTCAACTACTTGAATAAGTATTTGTATCTACACACTATTGTAATATCAAATGATTTTGATATGAAATGTTTAGGTTATCATAAGGTAAAACCCATCGCGTTTATGTGTGGCGTGGTCTTACGAGATACCTTTGATTTTCAAGGGATTTTGACAAGTAAATAATTCAAATTAAGTGTGTTTCTCACGTTAGTTTTCCAAACTGACTCGGGTGTTATTTTATTATAATGCTCGGATCAGACCGATTATTACTGGTTTAGGTTAGGATGTTATGGAGCTCAGGAGGCTAGTTGGAGACCAAGACATATTCATGTATTTGATTTTATTCTATTGCAGTGTTTTGTTTGAAATTATCAACAAATTGTGATGGCAGGTTGTTATAACTGATCAGGCTGGTAATTATTGATTTGTGTTGTGAGATAGGTATATTATAGTTTTGATTTATGTAAGAACTATTTATATTATATGTTATTCAGTCCGCTGCGAGATTCTGTTTGTTAATTTTTTCTTCTTCTACATATTTTCTTTTCCCTCGACAATCTGTCTTTTCGGCACTCGATCGTTGGGTATGTTATACGATGAGCATATTTAGGTTGATTTTTGAGGGTCGAAAAGGCGGTCATCAAAGTTGTTATCAGAGCTTAGGTTGGCGGTATACCTAGGCTTTGGTGGGAATTACTCATTAGAGATAGAGTCAGTAGTACTCTAGAATGAGTTTGAGTGTATTAATAGCTATGAGCACGTATTTGTTAGTGAATATAAAATGTTTTTTATTATGTTGACTTATTGATTGGGTGTTTATAAACTTTGGTTGGTACGGGAAGTACAACCGTATCGATAGGGGTTTCTAAACTCTTAAACAAGGTAAACCGACACAATATTGTGCTGAAGTTGGTAAATGAAATAATTTCACCCAAAACTATATTTTGTTATAAATGGAATAATTTTCTGAAATTATTATACTGTATATGCTTGGAATGTAGGTTATTAATATTATAATCAAACAAGATTATAAAATTTGAAATGGTTATATATACAACCAAATAGAGATTTTATGAATACGACATATACAAAAGGAATATAACTAGAAGTGGATTTAAACCAAAATTTGAATTTTAAAACTCAAAATTTTTAGGAAATGGTTTAAATTGGGATTTGAGCTAAGCATGTGGACTTTTTAAAAATCTTGAGAATTTTGGGAAATGTTTTCCAAAGTGGCTTGTGAAGAAAAATGAAGCACTATTTTAAGGTGTGTTTGGAATACAAATTTTTTTAAACGAATTTTGGAAGTAAGGAAGCACTGAATTCACTTTGGTCGTTGGAAAATATCCTGGTGATGACAGCCGCATCATTAGTATTCAATTTCTGGTTTCTAAGTGATGGATTGCTACCATGGTGATTGGTTATGAATATTTGCTTTGGACTTGTTTGACAAACAAGTTTTGTTTTAGAAATTCCAAAGGGAAATTATTTTGGGCAAAACTAAGTTGTTTTGAAAATCCGAAGGTATGATTTGATATATACCAAAGTGAATGAATGTATATCTATGATTTCAAAATGATTTGAAATAAAATCGGGTTTTTGAATTTTAGGATTTTCATTTAAATGATTTTTAAGTTGAGAGAAATCAGTTATTGAACTTATAAATTGAAGTTGATATAGATAAGAAAGGAAAATTGTGAATTTTAATTCTGGAATTAAAGTTTAATTTGAGTAAGTTAAAAATAGTATGGGTTGAAAATTAACTTAAGATAAGTTAAATAAGGTTGAAATGAATGGGATATAAAGTTGAAATGTAAAAAGATATATATAACTATAAGTTATAATTCTTGAATGAATTGGATAAACTTAAGCTATAAAGTGATATATATAATCCAGAGTTATGATTATAAAATGTAAATGGATTTAAGTAAGTAAAATGGATTTTAAGTAAATAAGTTTTTGAACTTATAAATTGAGAAATGAAATGGTAATGCCTAAATGAAAATGGTTTGATATTATGGTAAAAGGAATGAAAATTCAAAAAAAAATGAATTTTAAATGAAGTGTAAATTGAAATTGACTAAATTAAATATAAACATGAATTGTGAAGTGGTTGTGTAACTATATGTTATAAATGTTGAATGTGAGTAAACTCAAGTGCAAAATTCAGGGAATTGTGAATAAATAAGTTGTATAACTTGTTAAACTAGGAAAGTGAAAAGGTATAACCAAGTTAAAAGGTTAGATAATTGATAACCAAGGAATGAATTCAATTTAAAGTAAATGAATTGAATACGATTTGGGATATGGATTTGACAAGATTGGGTATGTACTTAAGTTATAAAGCTGAATATGAACTTAAGTATCGATATAGAATGTTTATAATAGGCCCTAGAAATAAATTTTGTGAAATGGTTTATAAATTAATTGGCATAGGATAAAATTCCATTCACTAAAAAATGAAGGGAATAACACTAGGTAAATTAAATGAAAGTGAATGGGAAAGAGGTAATATAAGTTGGAAGTAAAGTTAATAGAAATGCAAGTGCATGAACCTGAACTAAATTGTTCGAGAATCGATTCATATGAAATGATTCCCCAATGATACAACATAAATTGGATATACTAAATAAATGAAAGCAAATAAGTTGAATGGAAATCAATCTGAAGGAGAAATGGAATTTGGTTGCAATGGAAACTTAACTTAAGTGATTATTTATGGGATGAATTCATCAATAAAATTAACATGGAATGGAATGTTCTTTAATACAACATGTAGTGAACAAAGTTTGATGGATAACACAAATGGGAACCAATGGAAAATGGATGAAATGATTTAAAATCAATTTAAATGGATCAATTGAAGCTTAATAAGATGGATATGAATATAATAAGTGTGAATGTGAATATAATGTAATTGAATGGATTGTGAATCAAGTAAAAATTGAATAAATGGTATGGAAATCAATTTGGAAGTGTATAATTGAGTGTTTGAACCCTGTAAATTGTATATGCATTATAATACACATGATATGACATGTTTGTGTATGAAAGTTTAATAAAATGGATTTGCCTATAATGAAAGTCAAAATGTATGGAATGAAAATAAAATTGATTGTGAATCAATTTGAAATTGAATAAAAATGAATTTATGCAAGTAAGGCACATATAAATCAATTGGGAATGAGTATGAGTTTGGTTGTTGTAAATATGAATCGAATACAGTAAATTTGGTTGTAAATCATTTCGGATTGAATGAAATGATATATATGACATATGGATCCATGGAAGAAAATTAAAATTATTGTTGGAACTTTATAATTGCTTATAATATATGATTAGAATGTTTGGGTTATGAAGTTATATGGATAGTTAGTTAAAGGAATGAAATGTTATAAAATTTCATGTTTATGAAAACTTATGTGCTAATTTTGAGTAAGTGCAGGTATAGGGAGTTGTTGGATTGATTTTGGGTTGCGTAAATGTATATAAAATAAGCTACTCACTTTAAACGCTAAAATAAAAGTATGCCTATGCAATAAAATGAAGAAATGATAATATATTGATATATATTTTGTTTTTTGACCGTGTGGGTCGATGTATATTATTTTTATTATATTGTGATATAGCAAAAGGCTCTCCGTATAAAGGAGACTCTGTCAAAAAAATTTGGAAGTTTAGGGTGTCAGAATTTTTTTTCAGAACTTTCAGAAAATTTATGTTAAATAGAAAAGTTGAATTTTGGAACCGTACTTGATAGCTTTCAAGTTAGAAATAAAAGCTAATTATTTTGGATTAAACTAAAGGGTTTAGAGAAGTGAATATAGGGTTTTAATTAAGTGGGATTGGATAGGTAAATGGTTTTAGGAGCATTTTTCCTACCTTAGCAATTTCGAGGACGAATTTTTATAGGGGGGAGGAATGTAGCGACCCAGAAATTTGGTCGTTTGTTTTTGAACGTTTGATTTATTTTTAAATATTTAATTTGAATTATTTATTGATTTTGAATATGGAGACTTTGGTGGAATTTGTGAAATGGTTTAAAGTTTCAAATACAGTGATTAACAGATTCGGTAAATGGTAATTTAATATTTGAAAATTGGGTAAATATGGGAATCTGAAGTTAAATGTGAATAGAAATGATTTCTAATTTGATTTAAAACTCTATTGGATTAGAGTGATGGTAATAGACTTTGAATGGAATTAAAAGGTCGATAAATTTAAAGTTTGATATTTATATATTAATTTAATAGTGGAAATATATATATATATATATATAGTAATAGTGTAAATAATTGAACTTTGATTTAAAATGAATCAGAATGATTTCTAATATGAATATAAATTCTATGTGATTTATAATGGAGTTAGTGTGAGAAATGTGGAATATGGATCTTGAGGCTAGGATTAACACTAGAAGGGGTGAATAGTGTTTTAAGGAATTACTAAATCTTTTTGAGTTTTTGATAATTTGAACACAAATGTATGCAATATCCAGACACAGATATGATCACAGAAACAAACACAGATGCAGAAATAAAGTAAAAGCAATAAAGGAAAGAACACAGCGAATTTTGTACTGGATCGGAGTTACCCTACATCCAGTCCCTCACACAAGTATGGATTCCTTTCAAAAGCAATTGTACAATTATACCTTCGATTTCAAGGCCACGAGGTACACCACTACATATTCACAATCCTCTGGGTAGGGATACTTGATTTTATGGGAAATAAGTTCACCCAATTGATTTCCAAGGTTACAATCACACCTTTTCTCACTTGATTGATTTCACAGGCTACAATCATACCTTTTCTCGCTTAATTTATTACAAAGAAGCCTATAACTCTAAAAAGCACAGAGATCTTGTTGAGATAGTGATAGAAAATCAAACCAGAGATGATCTAGTTAGATTCAATGTAGATTTCGGCAGAGTAATGGTAAAATATATATAAAGAAATGTGGAAGAAGAGGAGTGAAATTAGAGAAAATATGAATACAAATTCATTCAAAATTACCCCTATTTATAGTAGAACAACAGTCATGTCCATTCGTGAAAGGATATGACGAATAGACACTTCCTTTGAAATTCAAAATTTTGAAATAAACTGCTACCATGTCGACAAGGGGTACTTGAGGATTTCGACATGCCTAAGGTATTTTTGGTAATTTTCTTTTCTTTGTAGATAACTTCTATCTTGTATTAAAACTATTTTAAACTTTATAAATATACTTAACTATAGTTAAAATACATAAGTAAATATAGAGAATAATATTTTGGTATATATATATATAATTTTACTATATTTTATATTTAAATCTAAGTATAAATATTAAAAGTTAAATATATTGTTATTAAAAGATAGTTTAAAACTAAGGATAATTTGATTTTGAAAATAAAGATTATTTTGAGGCTAAAAGTATTTAAAACCAGGATAGATGTTTTTGATTCTTTTAAAAAGAAGGTTTTGAAATCATTTTGAAAATAAGATATAATTTTGTAAAAGCATTTGAATAAAAGGTTAGCGGATACAAAACAATGTTCCACTAGATTTTTCGTAGGTTCCATCCTACTTAGTATTCCATCCCTTTAACGGGCTCATAGTGGATTCCATTCCATGAATAAATTGGATTTTAAGATGCCAGTGCTTTTCTAGGAGTTTTAACAAAATTCCTAATTAGATTACTTATTATTGAAATCTTGATCTCTTGATAATCTTGATACTCATGAGTCTTCAATCTTGATGTCTTGAATCTTTATACTGTAAAGTCTTCATTCTTGGTAACTGCATGGTTAAATCCTGCATATACATATATATCTAAACTATAACGTTAGTATTTATATTTTATAATCTTATTCTAAGGTTGTTGTCATCAAAACCATCATCTCAAGGACTAACAATCTCCCCCTTTTTGATGATGACAATATTTGTTTATAAAATATTACTTCTATCCTAAAAACTCCTCCTAAAACTAATAACTCCCCCTTAAACTATGCCTAACTATCCTATTTTATACTTCCCCCCTTTGTCTTCAACAAAAACTAACTCCAAACTATAGAACTCCCCCTTATTCTTGTACTAAAATACCCGCATTAAAATTATATTCAATGGAGTATATAATAGATAGATTAAGAGATAATTATACGGATAACTAATCAAAGATCATATAAATATCAATGTGTTTTATACATGTTTTGCACACCAAACATCAATCCACACCAAATATCAATCCATACCAAACCAAATCAAAACAAATCAAATCAAATCAATCCAAGCAATCAATTAAAATCAAACAAAGCAATCAAATAAAATCAAATATTACGAGGAACTTTCACTCATCCTTCTTCTTCAAATATAGGGTCTGCTTTAATGGCATCCCAATTTTCATTATCATTGGTGAGAGAGACAGGAGGATGTGCTTCATTATCATCTTTGTGCAGGGAGGAAATCATCCATCGTATCGCATCGAAATGCTTTTCTTGCTCCTTAATCATCTGCATTTGACTCAACTCTAAGTGTCGATGGCTACGAAGAATGAAAGAGAGAATATTCTTGAAAGAATTAAGGGTTTCTTCAAGATTCTCAGTTAAATTATGAATTGGATTGGCCATTTTTGAGTTTGTGAGAAGAAATGTAGATAAAGTAGATAAGAAATTATTTTGAGTGATGAATTCTGGAAGAAATAGGTATTTATAGGTGTAGAAATTCATTTGAAATGAATAGACATAAGGTAGTTATTCAAATTTCAAATTTAAAATGAAAAGTCATTTCTGACCAGTATATGTCGACATGGTGGGGGGAGGGGGATTGTCGACTTGGTTCAATGAATTTTGATGACTTATTTTGATTTTGTGAATAATTGTGTGTGTATATATATATTTATATAATATACTAACATTTATTCTGGAGATAAGATAAGCTAGATAATGGAAAAGTAATCCAGTTCCATTTCATAATAGAACGATACAATGATTAAACATTAAGAACTACACGAACATTCAAATCAAAACAAACTAAAACAAATACAACAAGACATGAAAAGGTAGAACTGGTTAGAGGATGACGAAGATGAAGATAATCCAAGCTTCTTGCTGGATTTGGAGAAAAACTTGTTCATCTTCGATGACATTTTATCCAATTTCTTACTAACGGACCGTTTAAAAATCCGTTGATTCTCGACAATAGTCTTTTGATTTTTGAGTAAGGTTTTGTTGGTTGGATTAGGAGGATAGTCAATGCTTTCCAAAGAGGTTTCGCCTTCTTTTTCTTTTTCTATTTCCATTTCATCCCCTTCTTCTTCTTCCTCCTCCTCCTCTTCTATCTCCTCATGAGCCAAACGCTCTTCCTTTTCAGCAAGAGTCTCATAAGGTTGAAAAACAAATGGAATTTTCATAAGGGAAATGTTTGAGTGATTAAAAACCTTTCTTGAAACAAATTCTTCTCCTTTGAAATCTACTCCAAAATAGTTAAAAATCCGGCTGAGATAGATTCCATGATGCAAATTTTTTTCACCCATTTCAAGATTTTTAGGACGAAATTCATCCAAAATAACTAGTGCCCAATTAATATCATAATTTCCAAAAACAGAAAAAGTGCTTTGCAAACTTTTGAAGTTGGATTGTTAAACTTCCCCGTTCTTGGGGTCAAAGTATGTTGTAAAGAAGATTAACAATTCTAGCTTTTGGTCGAAAGTTTCGATTTTTGAATTCAAAATTATCATTTCCTTTGAAAATGTAATGAAATGTCTCACGATCATTTTCATCGATATTAAAACTAGAAAGATCCATTCCCGTGCTTTTGCAATTGAGAATGGTACCCAAAAGATCACAATCTAAAACAATTCTAGTGCCTTTGACACTACTCCAAATTTCATCATTATTTCCATTATAAAATCCACGGTTAAGATTTGCATAGAAAATTTTAACAAGACTTGGATAACAAACAAAATCATTTTGAGAAGCATCAACAAGACTAAGAATTTGATTACTTGCAAAAAGAGAATCGATTTCATAAGTAGAGAAACCTTGAAATAAAGCAAACTTCCCATGATGGACTTCTTCATAGTTAGCATAGTTGATATATGCTTTTATAGCCTCCAGATCATTGTAGAGTTGCTCTTTTATCTTTCTGGAAATTCTCATTGTGGAAGGGTTGCTTGAAGAAGCAATTAGAGTAGAGAGTAGAGAGCTTGAAGTTTTGAGATAAGAGTTTGAATTTGAAAATGGGAGTGAAAAGTTGTGATAAGAGATAGTGAATAAATAGATTCTCAAAGGACATATTCTCTGGTCAAAAGGTGGCTTTTCAGAGAATTGAATGAAGTGAAAAGATGGAGGGAAATTCAATATTTGAGTTCAAATTTTGAATTTCAAATTTCTGTACTCATGTCGACATCATGGTGGGGACCATGTCAACACGTATCTTTGAATTTTCATGATTGTTTTTCTTAAGTATTGTAATACACACACACACACACACATATACACACACACACACACACACACACACACACACACACACACACACACATATATATATATATATATATATATTATTTTTATTGTCTATATATATATCTGGAATATTACTAGAATTATAGTATATTCCATAAAATATTATGATATTAAATAATAATAAAAGATAATAATAAAATAATAGTAAAAAAATTCAAAATTCAAACAACACACCAATTCAAAATCAATCAATCAAGCATCCAATTCTAAGCATGCAATTTCAACCAATTGTGTTGTAAACGTGTACCTTTTTCTGAGTCTGTTTCTATGAATTCCTCGGAATCGTGAACTGCCGTGAAACACATATTTGAATTATCTATCTTCTGATCATCATCACTTAAGGACGAGTCTGAGTCATTTAGAGTGGCAGTAAATGCACGTTTTCGTTTCTTTACGGAATCATTGTTTATAGGAAGATTTTGCCTATCTGGATACGGACAGTCTCTTTTGATATGGCCTGGTTCGTCATAGTTGAAACATTTGATATTGTTTGGCACTACATTCTAATTTCCAGAGTTCTTATAATTGTTTTTCATGAGATTGTTCATCTTTTTGTATTTCAGGAATTTCCAAAAATTCTTGGTCATAAGGGCTATCTCTTCATCATTATCGTTGTTTGAGTCTGATCCATCAGTCAATGCATTGAACGCCATTGATTTCTTTTCAAATGCTTTGCTTTCTCTTCTCTCAATCACTTGGACTTCAAACGACATTAGATTTCCAATTAATTCTTCTATCTTTAAGGCACTGATATCATTTGCCTCTTCGATCGCAAGTGTCTTTTGATCCCATTCTAGAATAAGAGAATTTAAGATTTTTCTAACTTGATCTTCTTTCGAAAATTCCTTTCCCAAGGATATTAGAGAATGCACAATGTTCTGAAATCTACTATACATATCTGAATAGACTCAATAGAATTCATTTTAAATAATTGAAACTGGTTTTTGAGCACGGAAATTTTGGTCTGTTTAACTTTGCTTGTTCCTTCGTGAGTAACTTGCAAAGTTTTTCAGATTTCATATGCAGACTTACAAACTGACACTCTATTAAATTCATTTCTATCAAGTGAACAAAACAGAATATTCATAGCTTTAGAGTTATTTTGTGCAACAGTCTCTTACTCAGCAGTCCACTGTGCAAAATCAGTTGTGTGTTTAGAATATTCAGTCTGTGTGACATTCCAAGTGTCTAGTCCTATAGATTGTAAATATATTTTCATCCTACATGCCCAATATGCATAGTTACTACCATAAAAAAGTGGTGGTCTGACAGTAGATTGACCTTCTACAAATGAACTAGTGACATGGATAATACAACCAGTGTTGGTAGTGTTACAAGTACCAGTGTTGGTAGCCATTTTGAAAAATTTTCAAAATTCAGATTATGAAAACTTTGAAAGCCTTGCTCTGATACCAAATGTGAGAAATGAGGAATACAGATCTTAAGGCTAGGATTAACACTAGAGGGGGGGTGGATAGTGTTTTAAGGAATTACTAAATCTTTTTGAGTTTTTATAATTTGAACACAAATGCATGTAATATTCAGACACAGAAATGATCACAGAAACAAACACAGATGCAGAAATAAATTAAAAGAAATAAAGGAAAGAACACACTGGATTTTATACTGGTTCGGAGTTACCCTACATCCAGTCCCGCACACAAGTACGAATTTCCTTTCAAAAGCAATTGTATAATTACACCCTCGATTTCAAGGCCACGAGGTACACCACTCCTGATTCACAATCCTCTGGGTAGAGATACTTGCTTTTATGGGCAACAAGTTCACCCAATTGATTTCCAAGGCTACAATCATACCTTTTCTCACTTGATTGATTTCAAAGGCTACAATCACACCTTTTCTCGCTTAGTTTATTACAAAGAAGCCTATAACTCTAAATAGCACTGATATTTTGTTGAGATAGTGATAGAGAATCGAACTAGAGATGATCTAGTTAGATTCAATGTTGATTTCGATAGAGTAATGGTAAAAATATGTATAACGAAATGTGAAAGAAGAAGAGGAGTGAAATCAGAGAAAATATACAAATTCGTTCAAAACTACCCCTATTTATAATAGAACAATAGCCATGTCCATTCGTGAAAGGATATGACGAATAGACACTTCTTGAAATTCAAAATTTTGAAATAAACTGCTACCATGTCGACAAGGGTTACCTAAGGATGTCGACATGCCTAAGGTATTTTTGGTAATTTGCTTTTCTTTGAAAATAACTTCTATCTTGTATTAAAACTATTTTAAACTTTATAAATATACTTAACTATGGTTAAAATACATAAGTAAATATAGAGAATAATATTTTGGTATATGTATACATATATAGTTTTACTATATTTTATATTTAAATCTAAGTATAAATATTAAAAGTTAAATATATTATTATTAAAAGATAGTTTAAAACTAAGGATAATTTGATTTTGAAAATAAAGATTATTTTGAGGCTAAAAGTATTTAAAACCAGGATAGATATTTTTGATTCTTTTAAAAGGAAGGTTTTGAAATCATTTTGAAAACAAGATATAATTTTGTAAAAACGTTTGAATAAAAGGTTAGCGGATACAAAACAATGTTCTACTAGATTTTTCGTAGGTTCCATCCTACTTAGAGTTCCATCCCTTTAACGGGCTCGTTGTGGATTTCATTCCACGAATAAATTGGATTTTAAGATGCCAGTGCTTTTCTAGGAGTTTTAATAAAATTCCTAATTAGATTACTTATTATTGAAATCTTGAGCTTTTGATAATCTTGATACTCATGAGTCTTCAATCTTGATATCTTGAATCTTTATACTGTACAGTCTTCATTCTTGGTACCTGCATGGTTAAATCCTGCATTTTCATATATATCTAAACTATAATGTTAGTATTTATATTTTATAATCTTATTCTAAGGTTATTGTCATCAAAACTAACATCTCAAGGTCTAACAGTTAGTAAGTTTTAAAAATTGAAATTTTAAACGACTTTGACGATTTTGAAAATTGCTCAATTCAATCGACGCGTTAAAATAGTCTTCCGGGACACAGTCTCAGAATTCGATGAAGCCAGTTCCATTGGATCCGTAATAGATTATTATTATTGGATTTCAAATTTCTTAGCATTTGGAATTACCGTTTGGTCATACAGAATAGAAATGCATTGAAATAAATATCGAAAGTTTATTATTTTAATTCGATTCGAAAAGCTATTTTCCACATACGGTCGAATTAGGCCTCGAAACATGTTTTATTGTGTTCAGAATAGGGATAAAACATTATAAACGCCAGGCAACACGTCTCTATTGGAGTTCATTCAGAAAAGCATGAAAATTTTGAAAATAATTAATATGCATATATATGTGTATGTTGAGCAGTAAACCGTAGCCATTTTTCCTAGTCATCATTCTTTTAATTAAATGGCTGATATCTCATAACCTTCCTCCTCGTTTATCTTTCCATCCACGTAGTTTTAGGGCGAGATTTCGACTAGGGAATCGAAGAGCTTGGTGAGTTCTTCAAATCCAATGGTGGATTTACGTTATCATCTACGTTGGTAGGCCAGATAAGGCCGCATTCATGCAGCCATCGTGGGGGTTTTTGTGGCAAATTATGGGGCCGAACACCATGTGCTTCTTGTCGAAGGTGGAGCTCGTGACGAGCTTTCGGGTGGTTGCCTTCGATCGAGCTCTGGCGTCCCGATGGAGGAGCGGCAGTTGGATGATTGTTCTGTGCGTATGGGTTCTTTGGAGCCTGGTAATGAACGAGAAGAAAATGCAGAGTGCGGCCTAGATTTCATCTCCACAAATGACGGCCAGATTCGATTTGGTTAAAAAAAAGAAGAAAATTTACTTTTATAATTTGTATTGAAACTTATAAAATGTGTATTAAATTCATACAATGTCAGAATTGGACGAAACAAGCGGTGACGGGATCGTGGCGACGAGCACCACGCATTAGAATAGATTTGGAGTCACTCGAATCTAACTAAAAATTTAGGTTAAATAGAATGTGTTCGATTTAATTTAAAATTGGAACATTTCGAAAACTAAAACTCAAGATGAGTTAATCTCACTCAATTTTGGACTGCTGGTATTAATTTTAAATAAATAAAATTAATTAATGATTTAATGGTTGAAGTGGTAAATTGTTAGTAGTAGAATATGATATTATATATAGTAGTATATATGTATTGGAGTGAATAATATTCTCGCATATATATAGCGGATGAGACCCTATGCGCCCCACATAATAGCGGATGACCCTATATACTGTGATATTCCGCCTTGAAGCGGAATTGGTATTTTTATGCTATGCTAACATTTATGTACACAGGGACAACAAGTTGGAGGGATCTAACTGGATTTCTCAAAAATGTTGAATTTAATTTAATGTATAGTGATATATGTTTGGTTGGAATAATCTGTAATAGGTTATTGTGTGATTTGAATTGATTGGATGTTATGGCAGTTTGATTTTGGTATTTTAAAATACCAATAAAATATAGTTTTAAATTAGTAAAAAATCGTAAATAGGGATTTTGAAGTAAAATATTTATATAGAGTTTTGGATAAATTAATCGGATAAAATAAAAGTTTTGAAATTATGTTTAACTATTTTCGGGATATTGTGAATAGGGATTTTGGAATAAAATAGATAAAAGGATTTTTAAATGATAAATTCTTGAATGGTGCTTGTCTAAATCTCCAATCTTTTAAAAATCAAGATTTTTAACAGATTGGAAGGATAGAAGTGAATTTGGAAATAAGTATAAAATTGGTTATGGGAACTTATGTAAGATTTCCAAATTTACGAAATGAAATTAAAATCGAGAAATTGGGCTTGTTAAAAAGAGGATTTTTAATTATTAACTAGGTAACTTTTAAAAGTGTTAAAAATAATTCAGAAACTAGTTATTTAATTGTTTTAAATTGTTTAAAGCATATTTAATTATTAATTAGTTACTTTAAAATAAGTATTAAAGATTTATTATTATTTAAGAATTAGTCAGCATTGTTGTTTTAAAGGATAAATTATTAAATATTAATATGGCTTTGTATAATAACTTTTAGTTAAGTATATTTGCCTAGATTAAACTTGAAAATTTATTTTAGAACTTACAAGCATTATTTTGAGATAATTTTTAAATAAAGTTCGGGAAGTAATGGTACACTAGCATGGCGTAATCAGAGGCAGTGAGTGCCTGCAGTTTAGTTTTGGATTTCTCTGGGATAGAGATGTAACCATTGAGCTGTGAATCCATGGCTTGATACTGCAATGGTACTTTCCATATTATTTTTAAAGGATTTTTTTCAAATATTTTTGAAAAGGATAATTTGTGAATATATTAAATTTGATAAGATAAGTACATACTTTTTGGATAAAGAGATTTAATTTTATTAAAATTAAATTAAAAAGAGATTTAGTGTTTTCAGTGGAAAATGGAATGTTTGGTTGAATGATTGTTTTATTTGATAATTAAATAATCGGCTATCAAATATGGACCCAAAATATAACTTTGGAAATATTTAGGGAAAATATAGGGAATATATGGTATAATTACCGTTCGAGGTGTTATACTGTACGTATAAACTCGTTTCGTTCTGATGGGACGATATTAAGGAAATCCGTCCACTAACGGTTAGGAGGTGATCTTCGATCTTCATCTGTTTATTTCCTAAAGAATCAGAGTTGAGTTTACCAGAAATAGCGAACGTTGTTCGAAGAGACGGGGTCGGATAAGTTATCTGAAAACCACTTCGATCCAACGAGTACGTTTTCGAAAGGAAAACGAGAGATGGAGTCGAAGATGGAGCAGTGAAGTGCAAGGGCTAACCGCTACTAATCCAAAGGGTGATTCCAAAATGGATGTAGTAGGAATAGTGTCTTCGATTCTGTTTGGACCCGGAATGGACTTGTATGGTTGAATGCTATCGGTACATTGTCATTGGAGGACAATAAGCATTCCAAGCGAAAATTCCTTAAAATGGTAATCGTAGCCTCTAGCCTCGTCGAGCGGGAATGACAAAAAAGCTGGGGAGATGCAGCAAGGCTAAGTACATAGCACCCAATTATGGTATGTTTATCACCTTTCTTGATACCTTTGGATATTATTACTACGATTCATGGAAGGAGCTCGGAAAAGGGTGAGGACATCCGTGGTGATAGCATATTCGGTCTATCCAGGTTAGGGATAGTCTGGTCTGGTGTAGTAGAGGATCCTAGCATGGTCCTTGGTACATTGTTTCTAGACATGTACTGTGATAGGTGATACCCCAGTACCTACTCATTCGGATGGAATCCATTCCCCAATAAGCGCCGTACGATTTTGGTTGTGTCCAACTATGCTGAAACGTGAGATGCAAGCATTTCAATTATTTGAATAAGTATTTGTGTCTACACACTATTGTAATATCAGATGATTTTATTA
Source organism: Allium cepa (assembly GCA_030765085.1). Taxonomy (NCBI): domain Eukaryota; kingdom Viridiplantae; phylum Streptophyta; class Magnoliopsida; order Asparagales; family Amaryllidaceae; genus Allium; species Allium cepa. The sequence continues at coordinate 556,716,482 of CM060941.1, read as the reverse complement.
TGAAATGTTTAGGTTATCATAAAAGGTAAAAAAACCATCGCGTTATGTGTGGCTTGGTCTTACGAAATACCTTTGATTTTCTAGGGATTTTAACAAGTTAATAATTCAAGTTGAGTGTGTTTTCTCATGCTGGTTTTTCAAACTGACTCGGGCGTTATTTTATTATAATGTTCGGATCATACCGATTATTACAGGTTTAGGTTAGGATGATATGGAGCTCAGGAGACGAGCTGAAGACCAAGACATATTCTCGTATTTGATTTTATTCTACTGTAGTGTTTTTTTTGAAATTATGAACAAATTGTGAGGGCAGGTTGTTATAACTGCCAAGGCTAGTAATTATTGATTTGTGTTGTGAGATAGGTATATTACAGTTTTGATTTGTGTAAGAACTATTTATATTATATTTTATTCAGTCCATTGCGAGGTTCTGTTTGTTAGTTTCTTCTTCTTCTACCTATTTTCTTTTCCCTCGACAATCTTTCTTTTCGGCACTCGATCGTTCGGCATGTTATACGATGAGCGTATTTATTTCGATTTTCGAGGGTCGAAAATGTGACGACGTGGATTTTTCGCGCTCGAAAATCGACATCCATACTTCATATTGTATTCGAATGCCATAGATTCGACCGTTTAAATCCGATTCGCCGGAGCTTATAACAACATTAAGTAAACAACACAGCGGAATAATAGAATAATACATTGATATACAGCTTTGATACAATATCTCATACAACAGATGATCCAATAGATATCAATATACATCAGAGACATGATAGAATAGCATCGGAAAAGAAAATAGATAACATCTAGCAGCGGAACAATATAACTCTAAGGTAGTCTTCAAAAGAGAACCCCAGCAGCAGCAGCAGCTTGTTTCAACATCACGAAACGCAAAGACAAGCAAGTCTCGTCCACATCCAAAGACTGAACTAGCTCCAGATAATTTACTGAACCTAACTATCTGAAGAAAAAAACCCAACTCTAGATTGCTCGTGTAGAAAATAATGAGCACCCAGAGTTTAGGTAAGAAACAATAAACTCCGGATCAGTCATGGGACTGGTGTGAGCAAAAAAAAACAGTTTATCTTTAAAAACTATCAACAAAAGATTTTAAAGTCAATTCGAAATGCTTTTAGAAATGAGACTACCATAAGACCTCCCGCCACACACACAATGCAAACGCAGAATTGGAGGAGATTTCTTCTTATGATAGTCAAACATGCTTGATACGCAATTTCCTTGATATTATTTCTATAAGTGCAAAGTGCAGAAAAAACATTTCGAAAGTAGAATATAAATCTTAGCCAACATACGACCATTATCGTATGCCTACTATAGCTACCATCTAAACAGTGGGGCGCCACCATAAGTAAATGGCAGGTTCTACAACTAATACTGTACAAGGCTCGTATTGTTTCTTTGGATTTCCAACAAATGGTCAGGCCAAGGAACTTCCCATTGCCACATGAGAACGCCTCTGGAAGGACGTCCCTGAGAACCAAACCGGATCTCTGCCAACACAAGGCCGGGTTACCCCTAACTGGGTAATTACTGACACGAGTATGCCATCTCCCGGTTGTAACCAACCTTTAACCGGGGCCCCAGCAACAAATCACAAAATAATACATATACATATCTACGATATCAACATAAGTTAAGTATCTGGGCTCCATACCATGATGCCACTTCTATCCAGAAAGAAATGCACATACCCTAAGGGGTGCTACCCCCAATAACCTTGCTGCATCATTCCTGTTTCGACCATTCCGGGGTGTGAGGTCCGACGAAGTCTCGTCCACAAAGCCACGCTTTATACAAAAGCTGTGCTTTGAGTCAACAAATGATCATAGAAATGATCATAAAGATAAATGATCAAACAAATGATCATATCACAAATGATCAAACAATGATCATTTCACAGCAACACTCAGCATGTCACATTACCAAATTGGGAATATATCGCTAATAACCATCAACTACATAACCTCTGAGCTCGTACGTCTCAGAGAAGGGTGTTAAGCTAAGAGAATAAATTCTCCGCCACCAACAGAAATATATTTGAAAGAAATCAGCTTTATATCTCAAATTGTAATGTCAGACATAACAATCCATACAAGTCTGTTCTGGGTTCGAACAGAACCGAAGGCACTTCCAAAGAAGTCCTTGCAATCTGGGTATTCACAATCCCGATCGAATTTCCCATCACTTAGGGAGTCTCTATACCGGCGCGACTCGGTGCAGAGACAATCGATAGGTCATCCTATCGCTTTCGCAAATACCCGGTCTTCATCACCGGTCTTCAAATGCTATCCATAACGTCGAACCACATATTCGGAATGGGTTATACGACACAAAGGTCCTTTCCCGGCTAAACCGAATAGTGAGCGCAATATTTAAAACATATGGATATGGGATTTCAATTAAGTCACAACTTAAAAATTCAAAATTTACTTTCAAATGGCTTACCCCAATTACCATTTCAAATCTTTTAAACAAAAGATTTATTTCATATAGTTCACCTATTTTCACAAATATTCATTCCCGGATTTCAAAACAATTCCGTTTCAAAAGAATTAATTCATTAAATCTTTAAATCAAAGATTTAACTTATAGCTTTCAAATCGTTTTCATAACTTGGAAATTATCTTCATTTCAAACTAGAAATCATTTTCACTCAAATTGGAAATTCATTTCTTATGTGAAAGCTTTTAATATTTGAAAACAAACAGTTTTCGTTTCAGAAAAATCCAATTATATTTGTACGAGTTAAAGTTCTTAATTTATATTCATATTCCCAAATTAATACATTTTAAAATGGTTTAACCCATATATAACTGGTATAACATCTTTAATCCCTAGTTTCAAATTATAGAATTCAGTTTCACACTTTGAATTAAAATTTAAATCAAATTATTTAAATTTCAAACTTTATCAAGTTATTCAAAATAAATTTCATCTTTGAAATTCCATTTCAAAAAGCTTTTTACTTTAAACCCAATCCATTTTCAAAACATTTGAATTTAAATATTCAACTAAAAAAAATCATTTCAAAATCTGTGACTTAATCGATTTCCTCGTGAAATCCATATTTGTGTGTGTATAAGTATGGTTCAGGGTTTAACACAATAGTGCAACATCATTCAGTCATCACAGATCAAACACAGAAATATAGTTGATAAGCGATATAACTATAAAGCTTATCGCCCATTCATAGATTCACAGATAATATATAGATTTATCATAAATAAATGAATAAAATATACAAAGCACAATCGCGGAACAAAGTGTCACAGATCATATAGGACCATCAATTCAAAGCATCTCATACAATAAAATCCTTCATAAGTAGGGCTAACATTCAATAATCATTTATAAGTAGGATTAATTAATCGTTTAATCCTACTTAATTCAATTTATTTCCAAATAAATTAATTTCTTATGAATTAATTACCCAATCTTGATTAATTCATTACAAATCATGTGATATCAATTTATCAAACACTTTAATAAATTAAACTATTCTTAATTTATCATATTAATTTAATTACTTAATAATCTCTAGTTAATTATCTTCATTAACTAATAACATTTCCTTAAATACTTTCTCAAGAAAATTATCTTGGATTAATTCATCATTAATCATTTCTAATTATAAATTAAATCTAAATTACTTATTTATAAATTAAATAAATCATTCTTTAATTACCCTATTAATTTAAATCATTTTATTTCCTTAATTATCTCTAAGATGGTTAATTTCTTTATTAATGACTTCATTAATATTTAAGTGTATTTCTATCATTACACTTTAAATCTTAAATTCAAATTAATTTAAAAAAAATACACTTAATCATTCATGTAAAAAAAACTTCTTTTATTACAAAACTAAGATTCAATTTTAGATTGAATTCCAGATAAACATTGGTTAAATCTTTGTTATAATTCATTTCTTTATAATTTTCAAATTCTATTTTAAATTCAAATTCTTTAAAACATACTTTAATTGCTTAAACTCTTTTATTTAAAACAATTTCAAAGTTAATTTTTTTTTTACTAAGTTTCAAACTTGAACTTGAATTTATATTTAGACCTTTGTTTTGAAACTTAATTTAAACTTTGCTTTAAACTTGAATTTTAGTTCCCGAATCAGTACTATATTGGCTTTGAGCCAACACTGGAAAACCAGAGTAAAATACTGAGTTACGCGAGTTCCCCTTCGAGCTCATCACCATATTTTCCCAGGAACTTTCCTGGTACGCATCTTCTTCTCCTCTTTTTTTTATTTACGTTCAAGTTACAACAGCAATAACACGTGCAAACAAACCCACGCGCCCAAGGTTCGCCTCGAAGAAACCCCCCATCATACTCGGGCATTAACTCGCATTGTCTACACCCAGAAATTTCCAGGAACGACATCAACGCCGTGCACGTGCACAGATCGTCAACGACGATCCCACCTCCGGCGACACCATGAACAAGTCGCCGACCATCCCCACGTGCCATTCCAGTCTTTGAACGAGCAACACGAAGAACGAAACGAAAATTGACCCATCATTTGAAACCGAGGCATACGACCCTTCAACAGATCGCCTCGCCCCTCCTTGCTCTGACCATCAGAGACGCTGCAGCTCCGGCCTCGCCTCGCCGACTCTTCGAACTACCCTTCCCCAGAATATCGAACGGCTCGATCGATTAGAGAAGACAGAAACGCTTTGTTTCTGGCACGTCCAAAAACCCATGTGAAAACCCTAAATCCTCCTCGTTCTATCATTGTTTGCAATAATTCTTTTTTTTTTAACATTTTTCCTAAACCCATTGATAACCAAGCAAGCTTCCATCAAAATCTCAACCCTCAAAGATTCATCGATCGCGGGAAATTGGGAAGAAAAGCATTTCTGATCGACTAGGGACTGCTCTCAACATAGTAAATGAAAAATCAAAGTTTCTGTTTTAAAAATCATGTTTTTAACTAATGATTCCACTTATATACTCGATTCAACAATTCATTTTATTTGATTTTTATCATATTCATATGTGTTCATATGTTCCATGGAGTATCAGACTCCTTTCACATCTATTTCGCTGGAAATAAGTATTAAACTTTTATTTATAAACTAATAACATATTGTGCTTAAGTCTTTCATCCTAACAAAGATCAAAAGAGTTGATATCTGGGGTTTTTTTTTATTTGATTTAACTCTGGACTTAAGAGAACAGAGGTGTCATATTCATTCCCAGCACAAATTAAATTGAACACATATAGATATATTCATCTATATAAGATCATACAACACAGTATTACTTAGAATTCACATATTCCAATATTCATTACTTTAAACTTCAAAATTAAGTGTTTACTCACTGTTTTGGGTTTTTAACAGAGAATAGAGGTGAATATATAAACCTATACAGACATGCATCAATTATCCCAGACAATCACATAATTACTTCCATAGAAACCACACTATTGTGATTGTTTATCACAAAAAATATCATATATATGGATTTATTTATCAAGTTAAGAGTTTGCTCACTTGGTTTTCAACTGAACAGAGAATACTTCTGTAGTGTTGACACTAGCTCGTGAAATTTGCAAGGTGAAGATCTTTTTCTTTAATCCTCTAGGTTGTAGTGATATGTATTGTTGTGAAGTGAATTTTGTTTTGATGTTTTAACTGGAATGTTGTTTGGGTTTTCAAGCTTTTACTTCAGTTTTGATGGTCGAAACTGAGATATGAATTGATATATAGAAGAGAAGTTACAGAGCATACATTATTTTGTACAGGTGATTGTATTGCTTTGTACAATAAAGTGATACTTTTCTTCCTTGTATAGTGGCTGATATATAGGAAAGTGTACAGGGCATATTATTTTATACAAGTTGATATATATAAAAAGAAGTTTACTGGGTATAGAATATTGTTTGTACACTTGAGAGCAAAGACTTTGGAGGCTAATAAAATCTTTCTAGACCATATTTTGTGCTGCCAAAGGTGTAAGCATTTATTTGCTTAGTACTTATTGTTCCCTTATGAATATTTATTTCTTTTGCTTTAAAATGGTGGCTGCTCTTATTATATTTGTCTTGTATTTTTATTTCTATTTATTTAAAAAAAACATTTATTTAAGATTTTATCTCAAATCCAATATATACATATATATTCACATATATACAAATTTTCAATTCATATGACTTAATATAATTTCTATTTGAATCGGGGAAACTCGCTGCCATTTATAATCAATTTCACAATTTTTAATCCAAAAATTCATTTAAATTCATAAAAATCCTGGGTCGTTACAGAAAAGGTGGGTCGTCACACCATTCTTATTCAACTGAATTAAATTAAGATTTTGAAATCATTTTTTCGTATTAGATCCAAGATTCAATTATTTAAACAAATTTCAATATTAAATTCAATGTCAAATAAATCACTACATTTGAAATTAAGCCGTTTGGCTTATAAAACTTGTAACGACCCGGAATTTTCGATCTCGAAAACTCCAGATAGTTATGAAAAGAAGAAAGAGATAGAAGAAAACAAAAATATCAAAACACAGATTTCTCACATTCGCAGTGGATCAAAATATAATATTAAATAAATAGCAGTTACACAAAGGAAAACTATACTGGTCAAATCACACTTTAATATATCAGAGTTACAATAATTACACAACACTGAGCAGTTTAATTCAACGTGCCCCAGATAAGCTACAAATAAACACAGCGGAAAACTCTACATACGTTCCTGCCATCCAGCTCGCCTCCTGAGCCTCAGAACGTCCTTACCTGAAAATATGTAATACTCGGTTTGACCCAAGCATTACATCAAAGTAACACCCGGGTCAGGCTGGAAACCAGCGTGAGTAAACCCATCTAACATGGAATACAAAACATACAACTTATATAAACCTGGGGTACTCGTATCAATTTACAAATTCACAATTTGTTATAGACATCACTGATACACAACATCAATATCTAAGTACCAAAACTTAGATTAACAGTCAAATTCACTTAAATCATTCTATACTAGCCTGTTGATTTCACATACCAATTTATAAAGAATCAAAGTGGTTTTGGGTATTAACTAATACCTGACTCCGGTCTCTTCGAATTCAAACCCATCTTAATCCAAAATTTTCAAGTGAAATACAATTCAATTTTAAATACAAGATGTCACTTTTTACACAGCAATTCATCATCGATAGATAACCACATTATCATTGTCCATCCATTCATATCATATCACAAAACAATTCATATCAGGGATATCAATCGATTCAAGGTATTTAATCATCAATCAATCATTCATAAGCAAGATGGATCATTTCCAAAATCAATTTAATTTATCTCTAAATAAATTAATTACTAATCCTTTAATCACTTAATTACTTCTCCAAAGTAATTAACCTTAATTACTTTCCATTAAGTAATTTTCCTTATATTAATTACATCCAGTAATTTATCCATCAATTGCACTAAGCAATTACTCTTATCAATCTCATTAAGAAATTATACTTAATTAATTATCGAGTGACTATCTTTAATTAACAAATTAATTAATCACATTCATTTCATAAATTTCGACTGGGTAATTCATCCCTTAATTACCCTATAAATCAATTAATATTTAATTAACTGATTAATTATGTAACATTCCTGAAAATTAACTACGATTAATATGGCAATTAATTTAATTTTGAAAATAAATTGTGAATTTATTCATGAATTAATTAGGAAATTTCTTGAATGAATTTAAAAATTTTAGATTTTAAGTAGAGTTTGGTTTAAATTTAGGAATAAGTAATTTTATAAATATGGATTTAAAGATAAATAACAAATTGATTCGGAATCTAAGAATATGTAATTTATCAACAAATATTGGTTTTCAAAATAAAATGTATAAAAAAAATAGAATTAAAAGCTTTAAATTAGTAAAAGGTTGTTTCTAAATTTTAAATATATTAGATATATTTGGAAGTTGAAATTAATAAAAAAAATTAATGCACTCATTTTCAAAATATTATTTTTATGTAAAATTCACTTATATAAATAAAAGTAATTACTTGTTAATATGTAATCAAAATATTTAAACCACTCTTTCCTTTTTGAAAAGTTGAAAAAATATATTATTTTGCATGAGTATAAAATGTATAAGATAGTTGTACATAAAATAGTGAGCAAAGACTTAAGTTTGAATGTGAAACAATAGAGATTTCATTTGTGAGGATATAAACAAATGAAAATATAAACATAAACAATTTTTAAAATTAAGACATATGCATACATAAAAATACAATTACATGGAGGATTAAACAAAAAAAAACTACAAAACAAATTGAGTCAAGGGATTCAAACATAAATTTCCCTACAAACTACAAGTGTAATACATGCAAGAGGAAAAGGGACAAATGGCATTAACTTTTGAATTAAAAATTTAAAAACTATTGCAGGCCATTTAGCTTCCCAAAAATCTGAAATGAGAAGTCAGTAATAAAAAAAAAGGAGAATCATCTTCAAGCTCAAAATTCTTAAATCCCTCTCTACAAAAATCTGAAATAAAAGTAAGTTTAAAATCAAAGAAGCAAAACCTGAGGATAAGTGATTAAGCAAACAATTTCAAGTCAGGAAAGTAGCAAATTCAAATTTAAAACCTGGAAGTTGAAGTTCATCTCAACCTGCAGTTCAAAGCTTGTGTTTGTAAGGAGAAGATTTCAAGGATTCAAGAGCAATTCAGTAATCAAATAAAAGGGAAATTCAAAGATTCATCATCACAGAATCAATTCAAAGAACCAGAATCAAAAATTTCAAGGCTTAGAATTTCAAGTAGCAGACCAAAAGCTTTCCCTGTTTCATTTAAAACAAAATCTGTAAGTAAGTTAAATTTTAGTTTGTTTAATCAATTAAAAAAAACTAAGCAAAAACTTATATTGACTAGCTGCAGATAAAATAAAGTACAAATCTACAAACTTGGAAATGAAAATCTGAAAACAGTAAATATCAAAGCAAGAATCAAGCTTGAAAACCAAAGCTTCAAACTGGAAAAAAATCAAACCTGGAAGAATCAAGCAGATTCAGGAAGAAAATCAAAAAGGGAAGCAAAGAAGAAACTGGAAAAAATTCAAAGCAAACAAATCTAAAAGCAAGCAACAAACAATCAAGTTTAAAAGTTGATCTGCAGTTGCAAATATCAGGTTCTCTGTCCTTCATTGATGAGGTGAGCAAACTTACCTATACCCTTGGATAATCTGATTAATGCTTAAAGTAAAAGGGAAATGATTGGTAGGTTTGATTGCATGCCTGTGTGAATGTATGTATGATGATATATATTTGTGTACAGAGCTTTACTCTGTTATGTTGCAGGTTTGAAAAATTAGTTCAAAACAAAACAAAAACAAAAAAAAATTCAAACCACCCTACCCAAACTAATTCAGATTATAATCACTGAATGAAAGATGTTTATACAAGTATAACATCATTTTAAAAATAAAAATAAATACAAGTTGAAATATTGATTTATATCTCGACATTATAATGAAATTAAATTCAAGTCAGGAAATTTATTTTCTGGAATACTTATTCTTCTCTGCCTTGACACAGGGATTGAAAACACAAGTCAAAAAAATTCCAAATCTTGTATTTGATCATGGATTAACCTTGCATTCAAATACAGTTGTTAAGCCTATACTTAAGATTTAAATTTCATTCAAGTGGAAAAATTTGTAAACCTTCCTGGAAACCAGCACAACTAAGCAAAGCTCTTAACAAGCTAAAATTCAAGATTTTTAATTGACGAATTCAGATGTGAAGATTGAATCCTCATACTGTAATATGAATTTTAAGGCAAGCATCATGATTTTAGGTGCTAGGGTGAAGGAGCAGTTCATAGATGAACTGGGCGTGGGTTTTGATGAAATTCAGGCGGTCGGAGGAGTATTGGGGATTGGGCTCTCGCGTGGAGGAAGAAGGAAGATCGGCGCTGCTGGGAAAAATATTGGAATGATGGTCAGGCCACGGTGGTGGCAACGACGAGTCGATTTGCATTTCTAAACCTAATTTTGGTCACACTGTTAATTTAGGCAAATGCGAAATCTTCGGTTGATCGAATCGCACCGCGTTCTGGTGGTGGCTTCGTGGAAGGGTTATGGTGGTGCGGCGGTGGTTTCAAGGGGTACGACGGTCTGCCTGGAAATTTTTATTTTCTAGTTTTTTTTTAACTTTAATAAATTTGTTTAATGGAACCTGAAACTATTCCTACTTATAAAATGATGATTTATTTATTTAGTAGAAAGTATAAATTAAAATTTTTAAAATAAAGGATTTAAAAAAAAACAATTTACATTTGTAACAAGTTATTTTAAATGAAACTTTATAAGTGATTTAGAAATAAAGGTTAAACGTCTCAATTTTTTTTTTTACTTAAAGATAAGTTGATTTATATCATTAATGATAATCAAGCAAGTAATAATTTATGATTAAGATTAATTCATTAATAATTAATAAAAATCAATTAAAGGATAATTAGTTATAATTAAGATTAAAATTAATCAATAATTGAGCATTTACTAATTTAATTAAATTAATTAGTAAATTAAGTTAATCAATTAAGTAATTAATGATTAAATTAAAATAGTGATTACTTAGAGAAAGTAGTTAAGGGAAGATAATTAAAGATTAATGATTTATTTAATCAATAATTAAAGGTATATTAATTAAAGTAGTTAATTAAGGAATAGGAAATTTAGATTTTATTAATTAAGGGTCAATTTATTTAGATTTAATTAATTTAGAGATGATTTAATTAATAAAGGTGATTAAAAACTTAATCAATTGTAGTTAATGATAATTAATCATTGATTAAAGATTACTAATGAAAGCAATTATGTGGTTGATAAATTTAAAAACCACCCCATTTGTTCATCTTAATTGTAGATGTTCAATTGTTATTGAATGCTATATGGTGGATTGACATATTTGAGATGTGATTGTGATGCTTTATGCTAAGCTGTTTTATCTGTGATGAATATATTGTTATATGAATATGCAAACCCTTTGACCCGTAAATGACATTTGAATTTCGATGCGACAGGGAGTCGGATTCTAGCTGGTTATCCGAAACCCACATCGAATCATATTAGTAAATCTTTGCGATCGATTAATTTACTTTATCTATGAATCTGTGAATGAAGATAAGCGTTATAGCTTATACCTCTTATCGATATATCTGTGATGATAGATGTGTGCACTATTGTGTAAAACCCCTTGGACTACACTATACACACACAAATATGGATTGCACGTGGAAATTGGTTAAGTCACAGATTTTTGAAATAGATTGTAAAATTGAATTTAAAAAAAAAATCTAAATGATTTTGAAAATGGATCGCGTTTTAAAATAAAAAGCTTTTGGAAAAGAATTTCTAAAATAAAGGTTATTTTGAATAACTTAATAAAGTTTTGAAACTTAATAATTCAATTTAAAGTTGAATTCAAATTTTGAAATTGAATTCTATTTTGAGAATTTATGAAGTAAAAGGTCATACAAGTTTATGTGGGTTTTTAAACCAATTTTAAAGGTGTTGTTTTGAGAATTAAATTTAACCCAAATTTGAGAAACTTGTATAATTTAAATGTTTGGTTTTCCAAGATGAAAACTGTTTGTTTTCAAATTATAAAAGCTTTCATATAAGAAATGGATTTCCAAATTAGTATTATACGAATTTCAAATTTGAATTGAAAACAGTTTTCTAAGTTATGAATGAACTTTTGGAAACGGCTTTGAAAGCTATGGGTAAATCTTTGATTTAAAGATTAAATGGATTAATCCACTCGAAATGGAAATTGTTTTGAAATCCGTAAATGGATCTTTGTGAAACTTGGTGAACTTTGTGAAATAAACCTTTTTGGTTAAAGATTTGAAATGGTAATTTGTGTAAACCATTTGAAATAGTTTTGAATTTAAGTTGTGACTTAACTGAAATCCATATCCATATATTTTTAAGATATTGCGCTCATTATTCGGTTTAGCCGGGAGAGGACCTTGTGTCATATAACCCATTCCGAATAATGATACGTCGTTGTGGATAGCAATTGAAGACCAGTGGTGAAGACCGGGTATTTGCGAGAACGATAGGATGACCTATCGATTGTCTCTACACTGAGTAACTACGGTATAGAGATTCCCTAAGTGATGGGAAGTCCGATCGGGATTGTGGATACCCAGATTTGCAAGGGCTTCTTCGGAAGTGCCTTCGGTTCTGTTCGAGCCCGGTCCAGACTTGCTCTCTTAGTGAATGTGATGGGGGGTTCTCGCTTCGCAGTTTGGTGGCGAACGGGAGACTCTTACCCCTACATGTCCTCTCTTAGTGAATAGGGGTTGGTTAGGCGTAAGCCGAGACAATCGAAAGGCTGGCCGTAAAAGCAAGGTCTGGGGTACCATTGTATGCCACGGTGGGTCTGGGATGGTTGCAAAGCCTACCAGTCGCCACTGGCTCGTCCCGTCACAGTTTGGTATCAGAGCTAAAGGTTGAGTAAGAAATTTAGCTACAGAGTGTAACACATTAGATGACTCATTAGAGACAGGGTGAAGTATACCCTAGAATGAGTGTAACCAGTGAAACCAGAATCCAAATTTCTCAATCTATTCCCTTTATCTATTGTTATTCTCTAAGATATTTCGTCCGAATGCCTAAATCGGTTTTCTCACTATTCACAGATAGTGAGAATGAGTGGAAGAAGAGGACGAGATTGGGACGGGGAAGTACCACTTCAACTGGTCAAGGCCCTGCAACGACAGATATTCCTATTCAATCTCAATCAAATCTGGCTGATCTATATCGAAGCTTTTCTAGACTTGGTGGAAAGCCATTCACTGGCAAAGAATCAGTTATCGAAGCACAAGCCTGGGTTCGATCGTGCGAAAGGATTTTCAAAGGACTAAAGTTGGAAGATGAGCAGATGCGATTGATAGCTTCTTGGCAACTCCAGGAAGAGGCTTTAGCTTGGTGGGAAACTATTACATTAGATGAGCCGGTGGATGAATTCACTTGGAGTCGTTTCAAGGAAGTGTTCGAGCAGCGATATATGCCGTCTGGTGGTATCTCTAGAATGTACCAGGAGTTTATAGATTTGAAGCAAGGAAGCTTATCATTTGAGGAACATTTGAACAAATTCAACGAGTTATCTCGATTTGGTCCAGAATTGGTAAATACACCGTTAAAGAAGAATGAAAAGTTTATTCGGGTAATGAACAAGGAATTCCAGGAGAGGATGACTACTTACGTAAAGGAATCCTTTTCTGAATTAATTGATATGGGTTATAGATATGATACTTTGGATAAGCATGAAGTCCCATAGGAGGATGGTAACACAAGTAATCTGAGTTGGAGGAAAAAGAAGTTTGGTGGAAAGAAATCGAGGAAAGATAAAGAAAAGAAGAATTATCGAAAGAAAAAGCTAAAAGAAGTGACTTGTCTCAACTGCTTGGAGAAAGGCCACTACTCGGATAAATGTAAGAATCCTTGGAAGCCAGGATTGAGAGAGCCATTTATGAGGCCAGATCAGGAATCTACAGGATGCTATCATTGCCGCAAGCCAGGACATAGGATCAACGACTGTCCGGTAAGGAAGGAAGCTCTAGTAGCAAAGAGATACGCAATCAGGGGTGATTCTTCAACTTCAAGGGCTGATAAAGGAAAGGAAATTTTATAAGGTAACCTTCTTGTTTACGATTAAATTTTCAAGTTTGTTCGTTATAGGAGCTACACCTAGTTTTATTTCTTAGCAAATCATAAATAAGTTAAATCTTGAATCTGAATCATAGTAGAATCTATTTCTGTCTGTTTCATTGGGTTTTGATATATTCTACGAGCGGTTAGTTATTCCTTCGAACTAACCAATACTGTATACTCCGTAGATTAGATAACCCAATTATTTCGTAATTGAATGAGTTGATTCTCATATTTGTTGATATTTTGATTTGGTAAACCGAATGCAGAATAAATATTTCGATCTGATCTGATCAATCGTTCTTTATCTATCATCTATTCTTTCTCGTCTCCCTAGCAAATATCGGGGACGAAATTTCTTTAAGGGGGAAATTTGTAACATTCCTGAAAATTAACTACGATTAATATGGCAATTAATTTAATTTTGAAAATAAATTGTGAATTTATTCATGAATTAATTAGGAAATTTCTTGAATGAATTTAAAAAATTTAGATTTTAAGTAGAGTTTGGTTTAAATTTAGGAATAAGTAATTTTATAAATATGGATTTAAAGATAAATAACAAATTGATTCGGAATCTAAGAATATGTAATTTATCAACAAATATTGGTTTTAAAAATAAAATGTATAAAAAAAAAATAGAATTAAAAGCTTTAAATTAGTAAAAGGTTGTTTCTAAATTTTAAATATATTAGATATATGTGGAAGTTGAAATTAATAAAAAAATTAATGCACTCATTTTCAAAATATTATTTTTATGTATAATTCACATATATAAAGAAAAGTAATTACTTGTTAATATGTAATCAAAATATTTAAACCACTCTTTCCTTTTTGAAAAGTTGAAAAAATATATTATTTTGCATGAGTATAAAATGTATAAAATAGTTGTACATAAAATAGTGAGCAAAGACTTAAGTTTGAATGTGAAACAATAGAGATTTCATTTGTGAGAATATAAACAAATGAAAATATAAACATAAACAATTTTTAAAATTAAGACATATGCATACATAAAAATACAATTACATGGAGGATTAAACAAAAAAAAACTACAAAACAAATTGAGTCAAGGGATTCAAACATAAATTTCCCTACAAACTACAAGTGTAATACATGCAAGAGGAAAAGGGACAAATTGCATTAGCTTTTGAATTAAAAATTTAAAAACTATTGCAGGCCATTTAGCTTCCCAAAAATCTGAAATGAGAAGTCAGTAATAAAAAAAAAGGAGAATCATCTTCAAGCTCAAAATTCTTAAATCCCTCTCTACAAAAATCTGAAATAAAAGTAAGTTTCAAATCAAAGAAGCAAAACCTGAGGATAAGTGATTAAGCAAACAATTTCAAGTCAGGAAAGTAGCAAATTCAAATTTAAAACCTGGAAGTTGAAGTTCATCTCAACCTGCAGTTCAAAGCTTGAGTTTGTAAGGAGAAGATTTCAAGGATTCAAGAGCAATTCAGTATTCAAATAAAAGGGAAATTCAAAGATTCATCATCACAGAATCAATTCAAAGAACCAGAATCAAAAATTTCAATTTCAAGTAGCAGACCAAAAGCTTTCCCTGTTTCATTTAAAACAAAATCTGTAAGTAAGTTAAATTTTAGTTTGTTTAATCAATTAAAAAAAAACTAAGCAAAAACTTATATTGACTAGCTGCAGATAAAATAAAGTACAAATCTACAAACTTGGAAATGAAAATCTGAAAACAGTAAATATCAAAGCAAGAATCAAGCTTGAAAACCAAGGCTTCAAACTGGAAAAAAATCAAACCTGGAAGAATCAAGCAGATTCAGGAAGAAAATCAAAAAGGGAAGCAAAGAAGAAACTGGAAAAAATTCAAAGCAAACAAATCTAAAAGCAAGCAACAAACAATCAAGTTTAAAAGTTGATCTGCAGTTGCAAATATCAGGTTCTCTGTCCTTCATTGATGAGGTGAGCAAACTTACCTATACCCTTGGATAATCTGATTAATGCTTAAAGTAAAAGGGAAATGATTGGTAGGTTTGATTGCATGCCTGTGTGAATGTATGTATGATGATATATATTTGTGTACAGAGCTTTACTCTGTTATGTTGCAGGTTTGAAAAATTAGTTCAAAACAAAACAAAAACAAAAAAAAATTCAAACCACCCTACCCAAACTAATTCAGATTATAATCACTGAATGAAAGATGTTTATACAAGTATAACATCATTTTAAAAATAAAAATAAATACAAGTTGAAATATTGATTTATATCTCGACATTATAATGAAATTAAATTCAAGTCAGGAAATTTATTTTCTGGAATACTTATTCTTCTCTGCCTTGACACAGGGATTGAAAACACAAGTCAAAAAAATTCCAAATCTTGTATTTGATCATGGATTAACCTTGCATTCAAATACAGTTGTTAAGCCTATACTTAAGATTTAAATTTCATTCAAGTGGAAAAATTTGTAAACCTTCCTGGAAACCAGCACAACTAAGCAAAGCTCTTAACAAGTTAAAATTCAAGATTTTTAATTGACGAATTCAGATGTGAAGATTGAATCCTCATACTGTAACATGAATTTTAAGGCAAGCATCATGATTTTAGGTGCTAGGGTGAAGGAGCAGTTCATAGATGAACTGGGCGTGGGTTTTGATGAAATTCAGGCGGTCGGAGGAGTATTGGGGATTGGGCTCTCGCGTGGAGGAAGAAGGAAGATCGGCGCTGCTGGGAAAAATATTGGAATGATGGTCAGGCCACGGTGGTGGCAACGACGAGTCGATTTGCATTTCTAAACCCAATTTTGGTCACACTGTTAATTTAGGCAAATGCGAAATCTTCGTTTGATCGAATCGCACCGCGTTCTGGTGGTGGCTTCGTGGAAGGGTTATGGTGGTGCGGCGGTGGTTTCAAGGGGTATGACGGTCGGGACTGGCGATGTGGGAACTTTTTCTGGTGACTGGTGGTTCCAGGAAGATGCAATAATGTTCGATTTTGAACCACGATGGTATCGTGGGTTCTGGGTATTCAGGCAAGTTAATGGGACCACGGGGGACTCATGGGTGATCACGAGGTTGGCCGGAGGTGGTTCAGGCAGCTGTGCATGTGCACGGTGTCCCTAGGATAGCTAGCAATGATAATGTGTTGGTGAAGACGAAGTGTTATCATGCGACTCGAAGGAGAGCTCGGGGAAAGGCAGGGGTGGCTCAGGTTTCAACTCGAAGTGGTTTTTGATGCGAGCGTATAACACTTAGAAAAATATTTAAGTTCGAAAATTTAGGGGGCGCTCGGGTAAATTTTGGTTAAAACTTCGAAGTGACACTCGAGTATATTGGGTTTTGGCCCGGGGGAATACTCGGGTCTGCCTGGAAATTTTTATTTTCTAGTTTTTTTTTTAACTTTAATAAATTTGTTTAATGGAACCTGAAACTATTCCTCCTTATAAAATGATGATTTATTTATTTAGTAGAAAGTATAAATTTAAATTTTTAAAATAAAGGATTAAAAAAAACAATTTACATTTGTAACAAGTTATTTTAAATGAAACTTTATAAGTGATTTAGAAATAAAGGTTAAACGTCTCAAAAAATTTTTTTACTTAAAGATAAGTTGATTTATATCATTAATGATAATCAAGCAAGTAATAATTTATGATTAAGATTAATTCATTAATAATTAAGAAAAATCAATTAAAGGATAATTAGTTATAATTAAGATTAAAATTAATCAATAATTGAGCATTTATTAATTTAATTAAATTAATTAGTAATTTAAGTTAATCAATTAAGTAATTAATGATTAAATTAAAATAGTGATTACTTAGTGAAAGTAGTTAAGGGAAGATAATTAAAGATTAATGATTTATTTAATCAATAATTAAAGGTATGTTAATTAAAGTAGTTAATTAAGGAATAGGAAATTTAGATTTTATTAATTAAGGGTCAATTTATTTAGATTTAATTAATTTAGAGATGATTTAATTAATAAAGGTGATTAAAAACTTAATCAATTGTAGTTAATGATAATTAATCATTGATTAAAGATTACTAATGAAAGCAATTATGTGGTTGATAAATTTAAAAACCACCCCATTTGTTCATCTTAATTGTAGATGTTCGATTGTTATTGAATGCTATATGGTGGATTGACATATTTGAGATGTGATTGTGATGCTATGTGATGCTTTATGCTAAGCTGTTTTATTTGTGATGAATATATTGTTATATGAATATGCAAACCCTTTGACCCGTAAATGACATTTTAATTTCGATGCGACAGGGAGTCGAATTCTAGCTGGTTATCCGAAACCCACATCGAATCATATTAGTAAATCTTTGTGATCGATTAATTTACTTTATCTATGAATCTGTGAATGAAGATAAGCGTTATAGCTTATACCGCTTATCGATATATCTGTGATGATAGATGTGTGCACTATTGTGTAAAACCCCTTGGACTACACTATACACACACAAATATGGCTTGCACGTGGAAATTGGTTAAGTCACAGATTTTTGAAATAGATTGTAAAATTGAATTTAAAAAAAAATCTAAATGATTTTGAAAATGGATCGGGTTTTAAAATAAAAAGCTTTTGGAAAAGAATTTCTAAAATAAAGGTTATTTTGAATAACTTAATAAAGTTTTGAAACTTAATAATTCAATTTAAAATTGAATTCAAATTTTGAAATTGAATTCTATTTTGAGAATTTATGAAGTAAAAGGTCATACAAGTTTATGTGGGTTTTTAAACCAATTTTAAAGGTGTTGTTTTGAGAATTAAATTTAACCCAAATTTGAGAAACTTGTATAATTTAAATGTTTGGTTTTCCAAGATGAAAACCGTTTGTTTTCAAATGATAAAAGCTTTCATATAAGAAATGGATTTCCAAATTAGTATTATAGGAATTTCAAATTTGAATTGAAAAACAGTTTTCTAAGTTATGAATGAACTTTTGGAAACAGTTTGAAAGCTATGGGTTAAATCTTTGATTTAAAGATTAAATGATTAATACACTCGAAATGGAAATTGTTTTGAAATCCGTAAATGGATCTTTGTGAAACTTGGTGAACTTTGTGAAATAAACCTTTTTGGTTAAAGATTTGAAATGGTAATTTGTGTAAACCATTTGAAATAGTTTTGAATTTAATTTGTGACTTAACTGAAATCCATATCCATATATTTTTAAAATATTGCGCTCATTATTCGGTTTAGCCGGGAGAGGACCTTGTGTCATATAACCCATTCCGAATAATGATACCTCGTTGTGGATAGCAATTGAAGACCGGTGGTGAAGACCGGGTATTTGCGAGAACGATAGGATGACCTATCGATTGTTTCTGCACTGAGTAGCTACGGTATAAAGATTCCCTAAGTGATGGGAAGTCCGATCGGGATTGTGGATACCCGGATTTGCAAGGGCTTCTTCGGAAGTGCCTTCGGTTCTGTTCGAGCCCGGACCAGACTTGCTCTCTTAGTGAATGTGATAGGGGGTTCTCGCTTCGCAGTTTGGTGGCGAACGGGAGACTCTTACCCCTACATGTCCTCTCTTAGTGAATAGGGGTTGGTTAGGCGTAAGCCGAGACAGTCGAAAGGCTGGCCGTAAAAGCAAGGTCTGGGGTACCATTGTATGCCACGGTGGGTCTGGGATGGTTGCAAAGCCTACCAGTCGCCACTGGCTCGTCCCGTCACAGTTTGGTATCAGAGCTAAAGGTTGACTAAGAACTTTAGCTACGGAGTGTAACACATTAGATGACTCATTAGAGACAGGGTGAAGTATACCCTAGAATGAGTGTAACCAGTGAAACCAGAATCCAAATTTCTCAATCTATTCCCTTTATCTGTTGTTATTCTCTAAGATATTTCGTCCGAATGCCTAAATCGGTTTTCTTACTATTCACAGATAGCGAGAATGAGTGGAAGAAGAGGACGAGATTGGGGACGGGGAAGTACCACTTCAACTGGTCAAGGCCCTGCAACGACAGATATTCCTATTCAATCTCAATCAAATCTGGCTAATCTATATCGAAGCTTTTCTAGACTTGGTGGAAATCCATTCACTGGCAAAGAATCAATTATCGAAGCACAAGCCTGGGTTCGATCGTGCGAAAGGATTTTCAAAGGACTAAAGTTGGAAGATGAGCAGATGCGATTGATAGCTTCTTGGCAACTCCAGGAAGAGGCTTTAGCTTGGTGGGAAACTATTACATTAGATGAGCCGGTGGATGAATTCACTTGGAGTCGTTTCAAGGAAGTGTTCGAGCAGCGATATATGCCGTCTGGTGGTATCTCTAGAATGTACCAGGAGTTTATAGATTTGAAGCAAGGAAGCTTATCATTTGAGGAATATTTGAACAAATTCAACGAGTTATCTCGATTTGGTCCAGAATTGGTAAATACACCGTTAAAGAAGAATGAAAAGTTTATTCGGGGAATGAACAAGGAATTCCAGGAGAGGATGACTACTCACGTAAAGGAATCCTTTTCTGAATTAATTGATATGGGTTATAGATATGATACTTTGGATAAGAATGAAGTCCCAGAGGAGGATGGAAACACAAGTAATCTGAGTTGGAGGAAAAAGAAGTTTGGTGGAAAGAAATCGAGGAAAGATAAAGAAAAGAAGAATTCTCGAAAGAAAAAGCTAAAAGAAGTTACTTGTCTCAACTGCTTGGAGAAAGGCCACTACTCGGATAAATGTAAGAATCCTTGGAAGCCAGGATTGAGAGAGCCATTTATGAGGCCAGATCGGGAATCTACAGGATGCTATCATTGCCGGAAGCCAGGACATAGGATCAACGACTGTCCGGTAAGGAAGGAAGCTCTAGTAGCAAAGAGATGCGCAATCAGGGGTGATTCTTCAACTTCAAGGGCTGATAAAGGAAAGGAAATTTTATAAGGTAACCTTCTTGTTTACGATTAAATTTTCAAGTTTGTTCGTTATAGGAGCTACACCTAGTTTTATTTCTTAGCAAATCATAAATAAGTTAAATCTTGAATCTGAATCATAGTAGAATCTACTTCTGTCTGTTTCATTGGGTTTCGATATATTCTACGAGCGGTTAGTTATTCCTTCGAACTAACCAATACTGTATACTCCGTAGATTAGATAACCCAATTATTTCGTAATTGAATGAGTTGATTCTCATATTTGTTGATATTCTGATTTGGTAAACCGAATGCAGAATAAATATTTCGATCTGATCTGATCAATCGTTCTTTATCTATCATCTATTCTTTCTCGTCTCCCTAGCAAATTTCGGGGACGAAATTTCTTTAAGGGGGGAAATATGTAACATTCCTGAAAATTAACTACGATTAATATGGCAATTAATTTAATTTTGAAAATAAATTGTGAATTTATTCATGAATTAATTAGGAAATTTCTTGAATGAATTTAAAATTTTTAGATTTTAAGTAGAGTTTGGTTTAAATTTAGGAATAAGTAATTTTATAAATATGGATTTAAAGATAAATAACAAATTGATTCGGAATCTAAGAATATGTAATTTATCAACAAATATTGGTTTTCAAAATAAAATGTATAAAAAAAAATAGAATTAAAAGCTTTAAATTAGTAAAAGGTTGTTTCTAAATTTTAAATATATTAGATATATGTGGAAGTTGAAATTAATAAAAAAAATTAATGCACTCATTTTCAAAATATTATTTTTATGTAAAATTCACTTATATAAATAAAAGTCATTACTTGTTAATATGTAATCAAAATATTTAAACCACTCTTTCCTTTTTGAAAAGTTGAAAAAATATATTATTTTGCATGAGTATAAAATGTATAAGATAGTTGTACATAAAATAGTGAGCAAAGACTTAAGTTTGAATGTGAAACAATAGAGATTTCATTTGTGAGGATATAAACAAATGAAAATATAAACATAAACAATTTTTAAAATTAAGACATATGCATACATAAAAATACAATTACATGGAGGATTAAACAAAAAAAACTACAAAACAAATTGAGTCAAGGGATTCAAACATAAATTTCCCTACAAACTACAAGTGTAATACATGCAAGAGGAAAAGGGACAAATGGCATTAACTTTTGAATTAAAAATTTAAAAACTATTGCAGGCCATTTAGCTTCCCAAAAATCTGAAGAAGTCAGTAATATAAAAAAAAGGAGAATCATCTTCAAGCTCAAAATTCTTAAATCCCTCTCTACAAAAATCTGAAATAAAAGTAAGTTTCAAATCAAAGAAGCAAAACCTGAGGATAAGTGATTAAGCAAACAATTTCAAGTCAGGAAAGTAGCAAATTCAAATTTAAAACCTGGAAGTTGAAGTTCATCTCAACCTGCAGTTCAAAGCTTGAGTTTGTAAGGAGAAGATTTCAAGGATTCAAGAGCAATTCAGTAATCAAATAAAAGGGAAATTCAAAGATTTATCATCACAGAATCAATTCAAAGAACCAGAATCAAAAATTTCAATTTCAAGTAGCAGACCAAAAGCTTTCCCTGTTTCATTTAAAACAAAATCTGTAAGTAAGTTAAATTTTAGTTTGGTTAATCAATTAAAAAAAAAATAAGCAAAAACTTATATTGACTAGCTGCAGATAAAATAAAGTACAAATCTACAAACTTGGAAATGAAAATCTGAAAACAGTAAATATCAAAGCAAGAATCAAGCTTGAAAACCAAGGCTTCAAACTGGAAAAAAATCAAACCTGGAAGAATCAAGCAGATTCAGGAAGAAAATCAAAAAGGGAAGCAAAGAAGAAACTGGAAAAAATTCAAAGCAAACAAATCTAAAAGCAAGCAACAAACAATCAAGTTTAAAAGTTGATCTGCAGTTGCAAATATCAGGTTCTCTGTCCTTCATTGATGAGGTGAGCAAACTTACCTATACCCTTGGATAATCTGATTAATGCTTAAAGTAAAAGGGAAATGATTGGTAGGTTTGATTGCATGCCTGTGTGAATGTATGTATGATGATATATATTTGTGTACAGAGCTTTACTCTGTTATGTTGCAGGTTTGAAAAATTAGTTCAAAACAAAACAAAAACAAAAAAATTTCAAACCACCCTACCCAAACTAATTCAGATTATAATCACTGAATGAAAGATGTTTATACAAGTATAACATCATTTTAAAAATAAAAATAAATACAAGTTGAAATATTGATTTATATCTCGATATTATAATGAAATTAAATTCAAGTCAGGAAATTTATTTTCTGGAATACTTATTCTTCTCTGCCTTGACACAGGGATTGAAAACACAAGTCAAAAAAATTCCAAATCTTGTATTTGATCATGGATTAACCTTGCATTCAAATACAGTTGTTAAGCCTATACTTAAGATTTAAATTTCATTCAGGTGGAAAAATTTGTAAACCTTCCTGGAAACCAGCACAACTAAGCAAAGCTCTTAACAAGTTAAAATTCAAGATTTTTAATTGACGAATTCAGATGTGAAGATTGAATCCTCATACTGTAATATGAATTTTAAGGCAAGCATCATGATTTTAGGTGCTAGGGTGAAGGAGAAGTTCATAGATGAACTGGGTGTGGGTTTTGATGAAATTCAGGCGGTCGGAGGAGTATTGGGGAATGGGCTCTCGCATGGAGGAAGAAGGAAGATCGGCGCTGCTGGGAAAATTATTGGAATGATGGTCAGGCCACGGTGGTGGCATCGACGAGTCGATTTGCGTTTCTAAACCTAATTTTGGTCACACTGTTAATTTAGGCAAATGCGAAACCTTCGGTTGATCGATTCGCACCGCGTTCTGGTGGTGGCTTCGTGGAAGGGTTATGGTGGTGCGGCGGTGGTTTCAAGGGGTACGACGGTCGGGACTAGCGATGTGGGAACTTTTTCTGGTGACTGGTGGTTCCAGGAAGATGCAATAATGTTCGATTTTGAACCACGATGGTATCGTGGGTTCTGGGTATTCAGGCAAGTTGATGGGACCACGGGGGACTCATGGGTGATCGCGAGGTTGGCCGGAGGTGGTTCAGGCAGCTGTGCATGTGCACGGTGTCCCTAGGATAGCTAGCAATGATAATGTGTTGGTGAAGACGATGTGTTATCATGCGACTCGAAGGAGAGCTCGGGGAAAGGCAGGGGTGGCTCGGGTTTCAACTCGAAGTGGTTTTTGATGCGAGCGTATAACACTTAGAAAAATATTTAAGTTCAAAAATTTAGGGGGCGCTCGGGTAAATTTTGGTAAAAACTCGAAGTGACACTCGAGTATATTGGGTTTTGGCCCAGGGGAATACTCGGGTCTGCCTGGAAATTTTTATTTTCTAGTTTTTTTTTAACTTTAATAAATTTGTTTAATGGAACCTGAAACTATTCCTCCTTATAAAATGATGATTTATTTATTTAGTAGAAAGTATAAATTAAAATTTTTAAAATAAAGGATTTTTAAAAAAAAACAATTTACATTTGTAATAAGTTATTTTAAATGAAACTTTATAAGTGATTTAGAAATAACGGTTAAACGTCTCAAATTTTTTTTTTACTTAAAGATAAGTTGATTTATATCATTAATGATAATCAAGCAAGTAATAATTTATGATTAAGATTAATTCATTAATAGTTAAGAAAAATCAATTAAAGGATAATTAGTTATAATTAAGATTAAAATTAATCAATAATCGAGCATTTATTAATTTAATTAAATTAATTAGTAATTTAAGTTAATCAATTAAGCAATTAATGATTAAATTAAAATAGTGATTACTTAGTGAAAGTAGTTAAGGGAAGATAATTAAAGATTAATGATTTATTTAATCAATAATTAAAGGTATATTAATTAAAGTAGTTAATTAAGGAATAGGAAATTTAGATTTTATTAATTAAGGGTCAATTTATTTAGATTTAATTAATTTAGAGATGATTTAATTAATAAAGGTGATTAAAAACTTAATCAATTGTAGTTAATGATAATTAATCATTGATTAAAGATTACTAATGAAAGCAATTATGTGGTTGATAAATTTAAAAACCACCCCATTTGTTCATCTTAATTGTAGATGTTCGATTGTTATTGAATGCTATATGGTGGATTGACATATTTGAGATGTGATTGTGATGCTATGTGATGCTTTATGCTAAGCTGTTTTATCTGTGATGAATATATTGTTATATGAATATGCAAACCCTTTGACCCGTAAATGACATTTGAATTTCGATGCGACAGGGAGTCGGATTCTAGCTGGTTATCCGAAACCCACATCGAATCGTATTAGTAAATCTTGGTGATCGATTAATTTACTTTATCTATGAATCTGTGAATGAAGATAAGCGCTATAGCTTATACCGCTTATCGATATATCTGTGATGATAGATGTGTGCACTATTGTGTAAAACCCCTTGGACTACACTATACACACACAAATATGGATTGCACGTGGAAATTGGTTAAGTCACAGATTTTTGAAATAGATTGTAAAATTGAATTTAAAAAAAAATCTAAATGATTTTGAAAATGGATCGGGTTTTAAAATAAAAAGCTTTTGGAAAAGAATTTCTAAAATAAAGATTATTTTGAATAACTTAATAAAGTTTTGAAACTTAATAATTCAATTTAAAATTGAATTCAAATTTTGAATTAAATTCTATTTTGAGAATTTATGAAGTAAAAGGTCATACAAGTTTATGTGGGTTTTTAAACCAATTTTAAAGGTGTTGTTTTGAGAATTAAATTTAACCCAACTTTGAGAAACTTGTATAATTTAAATGTTTGGTTTTCCAAGATGAAAACTGTTTGTTTTCAAATGATAAAAGCTTTCATATAAGAAATGGATTTCCAAATTAGTATTATAGGAATTTCAAATTTGAATTGAAAAACAGTTTTCTAAGTTATGAATGAACTTTTGGAAACGGTTTTGAAAGCTATGGGTTAAATCTTTGATTTAAAGATTAAATGGATTAATCCACTCGAAATGGAAATTGTTTTGAAATCCGTAAATGGATCTTTGTGAAACTTGGTGAACTTTGTGAAATAAACCTTTTTGGTTAAAGATTTGAAATGGTAATTTGTGTAAACCATTTGAAATAGTTTTGAATTTAAGTTGTGACTTAACTGAAATCCATATCCATATATTTTTAAAATATTGCGCTCATTATTCGGTTTAGCCGGGAGAGGACCTTGTGTCATATAACCCATTCCGAATAATGATACGTCGTTGTGGATAGCAATTGAAGACCGGTGGTGAAGACCAGGTATTTGAGAGAACGATAGGATGACCTATCGATTGTCTCTGCACTGAGTAGCTACGGTATAGAGATTCCCTAAGTGATGGGAAGTCCGATCGGGATTGTGGATACCCGGATTTGCAAGGGCTTCTTCGGAAGTGCCTTCGGTTCTGTTCGAGCCCGGAACAGACTTGTATGGTCGTGTGTCTGACACTACACTTTGAGATATATAGCCGATTTCTTTCAAATACATATCTGTTGGTGGCGGAGAATTTATTCTCTTAGCTTAACACCCTTCTCTGAGACGTATGAGCTCAGAGGTTATGTAGTTGAAGGTTATCAGCGATATACTCCCAATTTGGTAGTGTGGCATGCTAAGTGCTGCTGTGTGATTGATGATCATTTGTTGATCATTTGTGATTAAAGCATGGCTTTGTGAAAAAGCGTAGCTTTGTGGACGAAACCTCATCGAGCCTCACAAACCGGTAATGGTCGAAACAGGAAAGATGCGGCAAGGTTTCAAGGGTAGCTCCCCTAGGGTATGACCATTCCTTCTGGAAAAGGGTAATATCATGGTATGGAGCCCAGATACTTACTCATGTGGGAACTGTAGTATATATCTATTACTGTGTGATGTTGGTGTAGAGGATCCTCGGTTAAAGGTCCCAAAGGACCGGGGGTGGCATATCTCAGGTTTTATTCCCCGGGAAGTGGGTAGCCGGCCTTGTTTAGCAGAGAGCCAGGGTGGTTCTCGGGGCGTCCCGCTAGAGGCGTTCCCATGTGGCAATAGGAAGTTCCTTAGCCTGACCATTTGTTGGAAATCCATTCATCCAATACGCGCCTTGTACGGTTTTAGTTGTATTACCTGCCATCTACTTATGGTGGCGCCCCACTGTTTGGATGGTAGCTATAGTAGGCATAGTTCGGAATGTCTATGCTGGCTAGGATTTATATTATACTTTCAAAATGGTTTTTATGCACTTTGCACTTATAGTAATAATATCAAAGAAATTTCCTCGTATCAAGCATTTTTGACTATCATAAGGAGAAATCTCCTCCAATTCTGCGTTTGCATTGTGTGTGTGGCGGGAGGCCTTATGGTAGTTTCATTTTCCAAAAACATTGCGAATTTCAAAACTTAAAACCTTCTGTTGTTTCAAAGACCAAATGTTTTTGTTTGCTCATACCAGTCCAACGACTGACCTGGAGTTTATTGTTCCCTTTCTAAACTCTGGGTGCCCACCATTTCCCACACGGGCAGTCTAGAGTTTGGTTTTTTAGATAGTCAGGTAGTAGATATCGTTTTGGGTAGCCTTCAGCTTTCTATTTGATCATTTTGGGAGTCTTTGGAGTCCACGGACGGACTTGCTTATCTTGGTACAACCTTGATGGTGGGTCGAGCTTGGAGTTTTGGGAGCTTTGTCTTTGGAGCTTTTGGATCCGAGTGTAGTATTGGATTCTGTGAAGACTTATCATATTGTATCGTGTTCCGCTGTATTTTTTTTTTTTTTGTATTCTCTGATGTTGATGATTATCATTGTATCAAATTGATGTATTTGGATATTGTATTCATGTTGTATCAGTGATATCATCTTTTATTTCCGCTGTGTTCATCTAATGTTGTTGCAAGCTCCGGCGATACGAATTTGATGTTGTTTGTCGGACATCGAGTTCGGGTCGTCACAAATTACTTACTTTATAATAAATCCTTGATTTTTAAATTTATCTACAATGATCAACCCTTAATTATTCTTGGTTTAATCTTTCTAATCAAGCAAACTTCAAAAATTAACTTACAAGTTAAATGATTCTACTCAATTAATCAAACACTTAAACAGTATTTTAACATCAAAGAATAATTAAGTACCATATTAAAACTCCATTATGTTAACTTAAAACATTTATCATTATTCATTCTTCCCGAGGCAAAACCAACGACTACTCGAAACAAACCTCAATTCCACCTTTCTTCTTCTATTCCTTTTTCTTTTTGTCTAAATTTTAAACTGTTGTATAATACTACACACGCAACAACACGAACGAGATTTCCCCAGGCTTTCCCTTCTTCACCCCCACAAAACATCACTGATACACAACGACCATTGTGTACGTGCATACACTATCTGGCCGGCGTCGAACTTTGCTTCGACCATCCATACGTCGACTACCATCCCCTGAGTCGACTCTCCACTCAGATCGTCGAATCATCTCAAAATTTCAAAATCGACCGAACGAACCTCAAAGACTTCAGGAACCATCACCAAAGTTCACCTTGCATTGCCATCTTCGATCACCGGAGGTGCTTTCCTTATGTCAGAACCTTCAGCCGATCTCCATCGTTCTTTTCCTCCACCCATGTCTAACTCGATGCTGGCACGAGGCAGCAATCATCCATGAAACTACCCCGTTCCAAACGCAACCAAAACCCTAAAATCATCTCATACTGACGATCCATCAATTAGGAAAATCAAATAACAATTTTCCTAAGATCACCATTTCCCAAGCTTCCCTCTATGACTATCCCAAAACCCGACCTGTCGCCGTTCATCACGAATTGTCAAATGCCCCAATTCCGATCGTTCCTCGAATCCTCCCTAACCACAAGCTTTAAAAATATGATTTTACCTCTAAAAATCATTATTTCCAAGATCAATTCAGATCATATACTCAAAATTTGAGATTAAACTACTTTAAATTTCAATTTAAATCGACTAACCACTGTAAATTTCAATTCTTGGCATCATTACTTTATGGATATGATTGAAACTATTTTTAAAAATAAAATATAACAGTTACGAACCATTTTCTTTCAATGATCCTAACATAAAAGTATTTATACAAGGATTTATTGATTTTTGATTAAGTTTGTGTCTGTAAACTAAGAACAGAGCACAACATTTACATGCACACAGACATATCCTCATACATATATAGATATAATCAGGAGATCAACATGCAAATCATTATTTTCAATTTAAAATCAAGCTTATTGCATGAATCAGGGTTTAAAAAAATTTAAAGAATTTGTTTACTCACCTGTGTCTGAGAGTGACAGAGGACAGGCTTCATGATTTAAAAATCTGAAAATTCTTGCTTTGATTACTCAACTTGTTCACTTGAATTTTCTTGAATCCTTAATCTGTTTACTTAGTTGAACTGAGTTGCTAGAAATTTGCAGAAGGAAAAGCTTTGAAACTGATTTAATTAGAAGCTTGCTTTGAATTTGCTTGAATTCTTGGATTTGCTTTACTGGAATTGTTTTACAAGGTGAAGATAAAAACGTTTACAGGTTTTTTTCTTTTCTTTCTTATAGTCTGTTATTCTTTTCTGAACAATGAAAAGAAAAAGAGAGATAAGGAGCGATTTATTTATATAAATTTAATTTAGGTTTTTATTAAAATAAAAGAAAAAAGAAAATAAAGTGACACTTGTCCCTAATCTCATTTAATTTCTTGACACATGTATTTAGGAGTGATTACAAGTTAACACATGTATCTTCATGCATAATTAGATTTTTAAATATTTAATAAAGCTTTTATAATTATTATTTTTCCTAATTTATAAATACTCTTTTAATTTATATAAATAAATATTTTTAAAGAAAATGATATAAACAGATTTAATGTTCTAAATTAAATCATAAAAATACATTTTAAAATCAAATTATGATTTAATATATAAATAACTAAATTTTGAATTTCAATTTAAACATCCAAATTCAAAAATTAAATTTCAACTAATTTTTTTTTAAAAATCCAATTAATGGATACATATTATTTTAACAAATCCAAATTCCATTTGTATATAATAATTCTATTTAAAATCTATATATATACACAAAATAATTATTATTATTTGTTTGAAAACATCAATTTTAGTATTTTATTTATTTATTAACCCAATTATATTATTAATTACAATGCCCAAAAATCCCGGTTATTACATTCCTCCTCCCTTAGAATCTATTCGTCCTTGAAAAGGAACGAAGCCAAAATTTATTAAAATGCTTATTATTAGAAAAAATTATTCTTTGAAACACTTTTAAAATCTACATAATATTATAAAATGGTTTTATAAAAATACTTTTTATAGCTCGATGTTTCAACCAGTTCATCCTTGTTCTCATAGAAATTCTGTCATATGTTAATCAGGCGTACGACTGAAAATCTATAAGTACTTAGCAGACCCGTTTTTAACACCCAGTGAAAATATTTGAAAAATAATTTTATTGAAAGCATTTTGAAATCGAGGAAATATCTTTGGTGAGAATGCTCTGGAAATCATCACCCCCATCCATGGTCGCAGTTACATTCCAGGGTTATGTTGCCATCGCAACAAAAATCCATGTAACTGCAGGCTCTTCGCGGCCTCTCGATTATGCCATGGAACCCACGACAGATTGCAGTTACATTGCAGGGTTACGTTGTCGTCACAGCAAAAGTCCATTTAACTACAGGCTCTCTGCGGCCTCTGATTTTCGCTGTCGAAAAGAAACTTCTCCACTTCTACATAGGTCGCAGTCTACCGATATAAAATCAAACGCAGACTGTTGGCTCTCAGTGGCACACACGACTTTCGCTATGTTACCATAGGTCACAGTCTACCGATATAAAATCAAACGCAGACTGTTGGCTCTCAGCGGTACACACGACTTTCGCTATGGTATACTCTACTCATAATCCCCAGGAACTAGTTTTGTACGGACTCCACACAGGATCAACTTTAGAAACCCCCCCCCCCTCGGGGCTCAAAGTAGCACCACCCGGTGGCACTCCTAAGAAGTTCTTTTCAAGGGAGCGCCTTTTTCCCCAGAGCCATTATCAAAACACTTTATACTATACACAAATAGTATCTTTAAAATCATACACCTAGTATGATGTCATACAAAGCTCCTTTACATAAAATCGATTATCCCAAAATCGATTATTCTCAAACTAGGCTTTTCAAATCTCATATTGATTTTACCCAAAAATGAAGAGCCTTTCCAAATCCAAAGGTTCCTAAAACGTTTTCTAAAATCCTTATAAGATCCTTTATATATATACAGATATATATAATTTTTAAAACTTTGGATCATCTCAAACTTGTATAAAAATCCTTTTATACTTCAAACATTTTCAAAAACCCTTTTTTTCAAACAAAAGATTCAACAAGGGGAGTTTCATTTTATAAAACAAGGATATTTAACTTTGTTTGCTCAAAATCAAATATTCAAATTTGATTACTCTTTTCAATATCAGTTTCATTCAAATCCGTACGATGTACACATATCATCCGTACGCTATACCAATCTGATCGCTCACTCGACCACGCAATTTCACTTCCGAACTAGTATCGTCCACCCGACTTCCTAATACGGACAAAGATCTAGTTTCTTGATCAGAAACCGTCATTCTCCTTGCATAGTCATAACTATGATAGAGAATATCCAGAACCAATCAACAATTCATATCCAGGTTCGCCGTCGAAAATCAAGTGAAAAATCCCAACTCGGATCGACATACTATCTCGAAATTCTATGCTCGAATCTGGATCAAATCACTATGCAAATAGAATAATATACGTACATCCTACGTATTTATCTTTATTGGTTATTAGCCAAATCAATTCCATTTCTATTCACATTCACTTTGATTTTCATTCACTTACTCACAATTGCTTCGATCCATTTGGATTATCACCTCTATTCATATCTTGATTGGGTATTTAACCATTAACAGTTTGAACTCCAACCAGTTTATTTAGAAAATAGCTTGAAAATTTTAAAATAGATAAGTAGTTGGAAAATAATTACTAGTTTGTAAAATAGGTGTAAAATAGTTAGAAAATAGTTAAAATAATTATAGAAATTTTAGATAATTGCAAAATAATAGCAAGATAATAATTAGTTTTGTAAAATAGTTGGAACATAGTAATTAGTTTATAAAACAGTTGGAAAATCGTTAAACGGTTTCAAAAATAATTGTAAAACAAGTATAAGATAGTTTGGCTTTTAAAAGAAAGGTTGTCTATATAATGAATAGCTTGGAAAAATAAGTTTATATTAAAATAATTTATATTAAAAATAGTCCAGAGTCAAAACTGCTCACTTCCCAATCTCCATTCTCATCAATTCAATTTAAATTTCCACTTCCATTTAAATTGACTCAATTCCAATTTTAAATAACTTCAATTTCTATTGAAATTGATTCAACCCCAATTCGAGTTGAATTAACCTTAGTTTCTTTCCAAATTTAACTTTATTCAACCTTGATCTCAAATTCTACTAATTCAAATAAATTTTAATTGAACTAATTTCAATTTATTTCATCTCCAGTTTGAATTAAATCCACTTTCAAACTCCATTTCCAAATCAAGAAGAATTATTCTTGATTTCCTCCCAAATTCAATTCAAATTCCATTTGAATTTAAAACTATTCAACTATAATTACAATTCCAAATTATTCAAATCAATTTGGACTAATTTCAAATTGAACCCCCCTCAAATTTCAAATCATTTCAACTCAATCCAATTCAAATTTTCCATTTGAATTTTTAAACTTATCCACCTTCAATCTCAAGTCCAATTAATTCAAGTCATCTTAAAGCAAAGCAATGTCGATGACCTTACACTGCATAAAGGTGAGGATAAACCCTACATTGCCTCGATGAAGCCATCTTATATTAGCGGAGATAGTCAACAATGTTGAAGAGACGAAAATAAGTCAATGCCACCTTCGAAAAGATTAAGAACTAGGGTGATGCCATGAAAGTCAAATGCCACCGAAGTCTACCATGCCGAAGATGTGAGATGCTAAGCGAGGGGGGCCGCCTGCCTCTATAATTACAACTCTAGGCGTGGCATTTGGTGAGAATAATTTCATTTCTCTCTCACTTCCCAAATCAAGGACTTGTAACCCTAAATCAAATTGGGGATAAATATATTTGACTGTAATCATATTTTAATTGGATGAACATGGACTTGACAATGCATATTGACTTTGATTATGACCTTATTGAACATTATTGACTCGGACTTGCACAATAAGAACTTGTCATTACCAAATCGACATGAATCTAGTCGAAGTGCCTTGTACTATAACAAAGTCCTATATGCATATTTATATGAACCATGGACTGTGAACTTTGGACTTCGAACATAAGGACAGGATGAATTGTCTATTGATATACATAATGGACTTTATTGTATCCAATGCCTTGTATACTACTCCTATTGAACCTGTGTAGTTAATGCCCCGCTATTACCCCACTATAACCCCGCGATATCTCATAGCGGATTTCTACCGCTACGATTTTTCCATGTACCCCCAAATATAGCCTTTCCGCTTTAAGCTCCGCTATTTCCGCTATATCCCGTTATTTCCGCTATATTCCGCTATTTCCACTATATCTTCTTTAATAAAATGAATTGAAAAATTGCATTTATACATTATAAAAATTATGAAGCTAATTTATTTGATTTAATTTTTAATATATTTTCAAAAATTAAAATACTTTAATATTCTACTAAATTAAATTATGTTATATATAACAGTTTTATGTTTATTTAAAGTATATTCGCACATGTTTTTATTTAAAACTATTTATGTATTAATTATAATTCAATTGAATGATAATTTTTCATTTAATTACCATTTATATATTTGTAAAAACATTAAGTACGAGTTTTACATGCTATTTTAGAGCCATCCGCTATATCCCGCTATATCCTTGCTGTATCCCCACTTTGACTTTTTGCACCTCCACCGCTTTGAATCTGTCGAGCGCATTAACTGCATAGTATTGAACATATGACATATCATTAGCCTATTAGATTATCTTATTTAATAGCCGATATAAACTCATATATATAATAGTGGCCTAAGAGGACTTCGAGCATATATATCAGTTGTAACAAAATGAAATTTATCTCAAGGGCCATTTGACATCCAATCATTAGTGTTTCTATTATAAGACTTGTCCTAGTAGTAAACTAAACCTTGATGCATTAATCATGTCAATATGAAAACCTTATATCTGCATTAACTGCATCGATATGATCAATTTATTCATAATCATGTCTTCGTGTATGTAGTAATCTAGTTGACAAGATTGACCAATGCATCATCATGTCTTCGCAAATATTCAAATCAAATGATAACTTACTACACTGGACATCTGAAGTGTTATACCAATTTTTGGTCTAACAATACTTATTTTTTTTGGTTTAGGCATCAAGTTGGGAAGTATAAGAGGAGCTACAAAGAAATCCACCAGGCACCCATAAACCTAGTAAAATAATGCTTGAAGAAAAGGTTTATACTAATTGTCAGTCCTACTTCACGAAGCATGAGGAGATAGATTACTTTCATCGCTTTTGGATTTCTAGAGTTGGTACTAGAGTCCTGATCCTCTGATAGGATCGACATGCCTCTTGAGGAGTTCCTTGCATTCATTAATCCTTTCCATATTTGCTACTCATGCTATCTTCCTTTCGATTATATCATCATTGGGATTTTGTCTTTCGGTGGAATTGCAGTTATTCAACTTATTCATAACTCTTACAACTATATTCGTTCTCTTCAAATGTTGCTTAAAGAAATTGAGATAGTGGACTTAAGCCACTCAAATTTATGTTCTCCCAATACCTTACAAAAGGTCAAATATGAACTCGACTATTCCATTTTCTATCTTTGTCCTTCTAATATTGGGTTGATCTCAGATTCTTTTAATAGAATTAATAAAGATTAGTTTTACCAATTCTTTTTTGTGAGATGCTTCTCCATAGAAATTTCTAGAAACTTTTTCCCCCGGTATGCTATTGATCTTACATGTTTTATCCATTAATTTTATCATTGTAATGTTAAAATAAGCCTTTTATATTTACAGATCCCACTTCAAAAGATATTGGTCCTAGAATATTAGCAAAGATCGATAAGCTTAGGAAAGTTATTAAGTACTCCAGGAGTCGGTTAAGGCTTCTTACTAAAGAAAAGTTGAAAAAAACTCTTTTATCCATCCATTTCAATAAATTATAGGTAAACCCCTTATGATAAAGAGGAATAAATATGGCACTTCATCACTTGTTACAAAGCTTAAAATTGTTTTGCTCAATACTCTGATTTAAAGTCTATCCCCTAGTGATCCTAAATACTCACCATCTTTCGATAATAATCCCACTAGATTCATTTTTAAACATGATGATTACCTTATTATTATTATTATTAGCAGATGTTAGTTTAGTTGACCTGACTCTCTTCTCTACAAACAAGGATACTACATATCTTACCATTTCTCCAAGAGCTTTGGGTAGACCACCATTGCTTTATTCTTCAAATGTGGCCACTTAATCCATTACCATTACAAAAGCTGATGCTTTCTTTATAGCCAAATCTCAAAATTGTAACAGAAAATTAGATGATAAAAGGGTCTCTTTCGAGTTTCCTCCTAAAAAGTCTAATGATGACTAGCCTTTATGCCAATTATTTCCACTACTTTAGATGCCGCGATGACAATTTTTCCTTCCGGTTCTTCTCAAAGCCCGATGGTTGACATAACAAGCTCCCTTATGAGGGATTCTATAGCTTTTTAACATAATAAACTGGGTCTTAATCCCCCATCTCTTACTGATACTTCCTTACAATGTTTTAGCTAGGAATTTTTAATTGTTCTGGTTTTGAAGAGCTATTGGCTGATATCATTCGTTCTCCCATTGTTTCTTCTATTAGGGCTACAGAATCTCCCTCCTCTACTTATTTTCTTTTACAATAACTTATATTGGCACATTTCGTTCTTCTCTTAATGTATTGGATTAATATCGTGCTTGGTTCTAACGTTTTGCATTTTAGGTTGGAAAACATATGTTCCTTCTCTAGCAATCCACTTCAATTTCTTCTCAAGACATATCATCATTGCAAGAATTAAGCATTTCTTTATCTGATAAGATAAAAACATTGGAAGTCAAAATCAACAACCTTCAAGTCGTCAATAAATCCTTAGCCATCAACAGTTCAAAAATCTCAAATATTTTAAACTTAGAAAAGAAGAAAACTTGCGAGTTGGAAAAAAGATTAAAAGCCCTTGAAAATGAACTTACGTTATCTTAAACAAGCTACATTTGAGGTGACCAAATTTGAAGGAAGCTTAGTTAAGGTGTCTGCTTTCAAGAAGAAACTAGCTAAGAAATATTTCCTTCTTAAGAGATCGAATGCTTCTTTACGAGATGTCATAGCTAAAGCCACTTCCTTCTTGCAAAAAGTCCTAGCCTTATGGAAAGACCAAAATTCAGAGGTGGCTTTAGTGACAATGTACAAGGATAAGATTGATAGATGTTCGAAATTGGATTTTCCTTCTCTCCTCTTTGCAGGAATAAATTACAAAATGGAATTTGACAAACCCTTGATCGAGGTCCGAAGATTTGCATGAATTTGGAGATAATGACCTAATAAATATGGAATAACATTTGACCTCTGATGATCCTCCGTCGGATGATGTAGAATCAGAGAAGGTTGAAACTAATAATGATGATAATGAAGATAGTGATGATAACAATGATGATGGGGACACTATGTAACATTCCCCAATCTGAGACTCAAAGATGGAAACTGATAATACTGTAGTCATCATCGAAATTATTTTCAAGCGAAATAAGTGGTATTTGTATATTCATAAACAATTTAAGTAAACAGAGCAGCTAAACATTTTCATTTCATATGGCATATTTCAAAATTTCATTACATACATAGTTTTACAAATGAACCCAAGAGTCATGCCCACACGGGGTTAAAAAAAATAGAAAATAACTTAGTACTTCTCTATCTTAACTCATAAACATGCAGAAATAACATTCTTTATTAGCCAATAAAGCCTCCTCGTCCATCTTCAATCTAAGTACTAAAGCGCCTAAATAGACCTACCAAAACCCACAAATTCAACCTACTCAAATGAGTATCCATGAGTTTATGATGGAACAATAATAAAAGCATGGTTCATACACAAAGCCTGGTGTGAATAATCCCTTATCTTAAAACATAACATATACAAATAAATAGTGCGACCACGTCGTAAATCGCGGAACGAGTTTCCCCCTCACTATTGTCCATATCACGATAAAAATAATTATAGTTTACTTTTTTATAATTTCTTATTACCTAATGCCTATTGAGGTGTACCCCTATGAAAAATTCCCTTTACTGCTGTGCATAAGAGGTATGCACAGTAACCTTTATAAAGGTATTTTGAATTAAATACTTTGGAAAGAGAATTAATTAATGAAAGATTAATTTAAAAGGCTTAGCGGTTTCCGTAGGAAATGTAATCTTTGTTTTCAATGTTTGTTTATTTGATAGTTAAATAACTGACTATCAAATCTTAATCCGTTTTGACTCAGGAAGTATGTTGTGTATATTCGAGTTCCTCGATAAGGACTCGAATACTTATTGCATACTTCCAAAGAACCAAAAATGATTTAGTCGGAAATTACCGCATAGTTTGGAGACACTAGTTTCCAGATTTATCTGAACCACTCCAAACTAATTACATTCGTGATGGACCATTATGAATTATGCTATGGAGCTATATTATTCTTCCTGAGGGTGATTCCAAAATGAAAGATAGCAAATATGGAATGTTTGTTCGATCTCATAACAAATTGTATGGATGAATGCTGGTAATGCATTTCTGCTGGAGAGCAGTGTTAGCATTCCCTGATGGTCTATTGTATAAAAAGTTAAAAGCATGGCCTCAAGCCTCACAACCTAAAAAAATGGCTTAAAGAGAATATGTAGCAGAGCTATGTGGTTAGCTACCATTAGGAGCTGTCATCCCATTCTAGATTACCCTCTCAGAGTTGTTTTGCACACATACATCGAGAGACAATGTTTGCAACCTCGGTATCAAGGGAAGAGGTAATCTGGCCTGTTATGTTAAAGGGGCAGCCGACTCTGTGCAGTAGAGGGGCAGATGTGTATGTAGCCCTTGGGTACATTTTCTAGAGGTGTACCATCGGAAGGTGGTTCCTTGCCTAGCCATTGTTGGAATATTTTCCCCAATACGTGCCTTGCAAACTTAGTTGTTCCCAACTATATTGAAATATGAGACGTAAGCATTTCAACCATTTTATCTATTTAATTTAAACCATAGACACTATTATAATATCACTGGATTGTAATAAAAATGGTTTAGTTATCATAAGTTAAAACCCATCCGTGTTTATGTGCGGCGTGGTCTTATGAGATACTTTTGATTTTAAAAGGTTTTGCAAGTTAAAATAAATAAAATTCCTTGTGATTTTAATTTCTCACGCTGGTTTTACCAGACTAATCAGAGCGTAATTTAGTTATAATGTTTAGGTCAGCCCGAGCATATTTGACAGATATAGCTGGATCCTTTGGAGCTTTCAAGAGATGAGCTGGATTCTCCAAGACGTATTCACGTATCTTTTATCTTCCACTATGTTTGTTTGTTTTTGTCTGTCTGTATATACCCGCAATTGTAAGGACAGGCTGATGTAACTATCCAGGCTGATAATATGTTAGTGTACTCTAAGGTTGTGTATAATAAAGATGATTTCTTTTTGTAAAGACTTGTTTATATTGTATATTACTCATCACGTTTTATGAGATTATATTCTGCATTTTCCTTTCTTTCACCATAAACGACCTATCTTTTGGACACTTAAATGATCGGCACACGAATACCGAGGATGTATTAAGTGTCGTCTTTAGGTGTAAAAAGGTAGATCGTTACAACGTAGTACCACGGCTTAGGTTGAGTGTACAACTATGCATTGGTGGGGTTAACTCATTTTAGATAGGATAAGTGAGACCCCAGAATAAGTTTGGTTATATGTATTGAGTGCATATTTGTTAGTGCTATAAAAAAAATATTGTGTTGATCTATCAGTTGAATGATTTATGAATTCTGGTCGAGACGTGGGGCATCACGATGTCGATGTGGGTTTTTAAACACTTCAACTAGGAAAATCAACATAGTATTGTTTTAAAACCTAGTAAATGAAATAATTTTACCTAGGAATATACTTTTTTATATATAAAGGAATGATTTTTCAAAAATAAAATATAGTAGTATATGATGTAATTTTTGTTAGGAGACAATAATATTTTATTATTTTCATTTAGGGTTTCTTTAGTCAAGCTCATCCAATTTTTAGCATTGACTATTATCTCATTTATTGGTAGTTTTCCTTTTTCCATCATAGGTTGGCAGATAGTATTTGTGGAAACATTAAAAGAACACCTTATGAATTAAGTTTCATAGTTTGACTATAAGGCGTTTGATGGTAATGCTCTATTAAAATTGGGTTTAATATGAGGTGTTTATTAAAAAAAGAAATATTTCAGCTGATTTTAATAATTAGAATTTTAAAATATATTTTGGAAATAAGAGCTTGAGGCTACGATTACCTTTTATATAGCAAACCACCTTGGAATTCTAACACAGCCCTCTAGGTAAAAATGCAATGCCAACATTGATCCATACAACTTCGTTGTAGGTCTGAACAAAACCGAAGGCACTGCCTCTACTATATTCATTTTAGAATCACCCTCGGGATTAGTAGCAAGTAGCCCTTGCACTTTAAAAGATCCATTTTAAATCATTTTCAAGATGTCTTTAGTTTAACACATTAGATGGATCGAAGTGGTTTTCAAATAGTTTATATTTATATGATCCCAGTCTCTTCGAACCAACATTCGATAATTCTGGTAAGCTCAAACCCAGTTCTTTTGGAAATAAAAAACAATACATAGGAGTAGGGATCACCACCTAACCATTTAAGTGGATGGACCTCCCTATCATTTGTCATAGGAGAAAAAAACGAGATCTAAACGCACAGCACGGCATCTTCGAAGATGACTATGCCATATAACTCACGTGTTTCTTCTAGATATTTCCGGAGTTAAGTTTTGGTCTAAATTTTATAGTCGATTATTTAGCTATCAAATAAACAAACATGCAACAATTTAGAGTTTTAATTACCAATAGCAACGACTAAGCCTCAAAATAAAATTTCAATTTCTTTAAATCGCTTTTCAAAATATTTATCAAAATATTCATATACTTATCTCATTGGCACAAGTATATTCATAAAACAGTTGTGAAAGATTTCTCATTTCCAAATCATATCAAAGGATCAAAACAAAATGTTATTTAAATTAGCGATAAAGATAACCTTAAACAATATTCCTTCGGCGTTAAGTGTGGAATGAATGTCCATACCACCAGAATTAAGAAGGTCAGTTAAAGGAAATCCAAATTTCAAATTCTTTTATAAATTTCCTTTTGTAAATCCTCTTAATAAATCTCTTTTATTGATGAATCTCCTTTACTTAAATTTCAAACACATTTACAAAACTCTTTTATAAATATCAAAATCATTTATATATCTCTTTATAAATCTCCAAAATTATTTATAAAATTTCCTTTATAAATATCGAAAACCACTTATAAAACTTTCTTATAAATATTCCTTATTTAAAACGAAACTCCTTTAATAACCTATTTAATAAAGTCTTTTTAACAAAAAAACGATTATTTAAAACACCTTTACTACAACCATTACTTAACTTGAAACCATTATCCAAAGTATGATTAATCTTAAAAATCATAAAGAATCTTAGTAACCAAAATGGTTCTCATTTAACCGAGTTTATTTTTCAAGTTATAATAATGGTAGTTACATAACAAGCAATATGTATAAGGGAATCAGCCAATCACAATCAATCATATAAGTAAATGTCCAAGTTACCAAAATAACAAAGGCGGATATGTTTTGATAAATACATGCCGAAGTTAATATAATGAAAGAATGGGTTTATTTTTCCTAATAGATGTCAACATAATCTACTTGGTGAACTATGGTAAAACGGTGATTTATTCTGCCAAACAGATTCAAATATAAGTTAATTAGTAGAACAATGATTTATTCTACTAAAAAATGTCATTGGGTTTCATATTTAATTAGGTTTACTTGAGGATAGTCGACAAAGAAATCCCTTGGATTAATATCTTCCTTTAAATTCTTGAAAAAAAACCAATTTTTAAAAATAAGATGTTCTAAACTTTTAAAACTTTATTTAATAATTAAATAACATTTAAACTTTTTATTTAAAATAATTAAACCTCTAGTTAATAATTAAACAATAATTAACTATTAATAAATAATTAAACCTAATTAATCTTTGATTAATTATTATTTTAACTTTAATTAATCTCGATTAACCAATTAAATATTCCTTAATTAAAACTTAAATAATAAATTAAACCTTTATTTCAAATAATTAAGTCATAATTAAGTTTTAATTAAATCTTAAATTAAACATGATTAGTAATTAATTAAAAACTAAACCCTTTTATAAATAAATAACTAGTTAACAATTGATCTTTAATTAAATTATCTAATTAAAATTAACTTACTTGATTACACTTAAGTACTAATTACTTATTTAATTCCTAACTATCTTAAATTAATAAATTAATTAATTTATTATTAACTTATACTTAATTGAATTTATAGTTGATTAATGTCTTAAAAAATGATTTCAAAAATAATTAAGTTAAAACACATTTTATTCGTAAATGTTAATTTTTCCGAATTGCCTCTATAGTGACTATCGCTATGGATGCAGTCACTTTAGAGTAAATTTCCAAATTCTCTTTTCCAACTACTTTTCTCTAACTTTGATTCACTTTTAAAACATAAGCAAAAAAAATTGAAAAATTAAAACACCATTAAAACTTTGAAAAGTTTTAGTAAATAAGATTAATAAAACACCATTTTTCCAAAGGATCTAAAGTTCTATTTAACATAGCAAAATTGTCAACTTTTATAACCTACAATTCCATAGCCATCATTTATACATTCAACATCATATCCATAAACAAAGTTCATAACTTTACAACCAACACTTATATTTAGACTTCATTTCAATTCTTACTTCCAATCACATACAACAACATACATATATAACCAATCACCCAATAATCCAACAATTCAAACACATATCACACACAAATTTATCCAACATATTAAAGTTAAAAACTTTTAATTTAAAACAAAAGTTTAATCACCAAAACCATCCGAACTTCCACGAGAACTAGAATAAAACCTAGAACCATGTAATATGCTTTGAAAAATGAAGGCTTGGTGGCCTTAAGTGGGTTTGGCCAAGGTATGGTGCACACGACCCAAGGGTGGTGGAGCTTAGCAGTGAAAGGTAGAGGGAATTCGGATTATCGTCGAATTCACAAAAATCAAACTTGAAAATGGATCATCTTCCAACTGATTTTTGGACAAGTTACTCATGGAATTTGGAAAATCTAACAACTAATTATTTTCTACGGACATTTAAATTTCTTACAACATGTATGGATAAATGTTATCATGCCATTTTAAGATATCATAAATTATTATTATTTAATTAATAATTAGGGATTGATTAGCATTTAATTATTTATTTAAGATTAATTATTAATTTTTCATTTATTTATAAAAGGGTTTAAATATTTAATTAATTAATCATTAAGTAAGATTAATTAAGACTTGATTAAGTTTAATTTAATTATTAATGAAGGTTTGAATTATTATTTAATAATTAATTACGGTTTAAATATTTATTTAAAGATTAAATATTATTTAATTATTTATATAAAGATAATTATTATTTAATTATTGATTTAAAAGTTAACTATGGTTTGATTATCAATTAAAGGTTTAATTATTTTTAAATAAAGAGTTTAAATTTTATTTAATTTTTAAATAAATGTTCTGAGGTTTTAAACAACTTTTTTCTAAAATCGGTTTTATTTTAAATTAACTTTGTTTTAAAGAATATTTTTTCTAAATCCAAGAGATTTCTTTGTCGATCGCCTTTAAGTAACTTCATTAAATATGAAACCCAATGACATTTGTCTAGTAAAGTGGTAATTTATTCCGCTAAGCGTAAGTTTAACTTTATAAAAACCTTTAAACCAAAGGTATCTCATAAGACCACACCCCATATAAACATAGATATGTATTTACTTTACGATAACTGAAACATTTCTATATAAAATACTATGATATTATCATAATGTCTAGGTTTAAAGTAAGTATGGAATCATAGCCAAAATTGTTATATCGATTAAATTCCAACATAATAGGTATACAATCAAGTTTGATGGCTACTATTGGAAAATGGATTCCAACTATGAAAGGCTAGGGGTCTACCCACTGAATCCATACACCTCTATACAAAATGTACGGGAGGCTACAACACGTTGCACCTCTCCTACTCAGGACCGACCCTACCCTTTACTGGATAACGCCGAATATGATCACCCCATGGTTGCGATCAAAACCAATAAAATGGATGCTAAAGCATATATAAACCGTAGATATCACTCTAGATTAGATGATGATCATACCCAAATGGAAGCGACCTACATAGCTCTGCTACACGTCCCTGCTTTATTCATTTACCGCTTGTGAGGCTTGAGGTTAGGATTTTACCTTTCTTCCTAGTAGACCATCTTGTAATGCTAACATTGCCCTCCAGGCACCCAATGCAATGATAACATTCGTCCATTCAAGTTGTTCCGGGATCAGACAAACATTCAACAACTACTATCTTCCACTTTGGAATCACCCTCAAGAAGAATAGTACATCTCCATGATATGATTCATAATGATCTATCATGAAACTTATTAGTAAGGAGTGGTTCAGATAAATAATATTTATTTGAAACTGGTGTCCCCAAACTAAGAGATAATTCCCGACTAACTCAATTTTGGTTTTTTTGGAAGCATGTAACCAGTATTCATGTCCTTACCATGGTACACTAATATACATAACATACTTCCTGAATTAAAACAGGTCAAGTCATATATAACGGACAATTCGCTACTTAGGATAATTATACAAAGTTCGCATATAAATAACCATACACTTAATTTAAGCATAACCCATTGATAGGAATTAACCCTCCCATAT
The DNA here is from genome assembly GCA_030765085.1 of Allium cepa. NCBI lineage: Eukaryota > Viridiplantae > Streptophyta > Magnoliopsida > Asparagales > Amaryllidaceae > Allium > Allium cepa. The sequence continues at coordinate 556,672,643 of CM060941.1, read as the reverse complement.
ATATCATGTTTTCGATATTACGGCCTTACTATATCCCTCGCCTAAAAATAAATTTTAGATCTCATAGATAGAGGATCGACCTACTTATCGGCTTTTAATGCTAACTATGAGTTGACTTATTTCCCATAAATGTCTCATGACATTAACATTGGTTTCATATTTGTTTAAGGGTAGTCAACAAAGAAATCCCTTGATTTGAAATATTTTTGAAAAAGAAAGACAGCCTTAAAATAAAGTCAATATTTTTGAAACAAAACAATTTTATTTATTAATTAAAAATAAATTAAATAAAAATTAAATCTTAATTAACTCCTAATTAACATCTTAAGTAAATTTAATTAATCAATAATTTATTGATAATTAATTAAACCCCTATAACAAATAATTAAATAATAATTAACATCAATTAGTTAAATAATTAAAAGTAACTAAATTAATTAACACTTAAGTATTAATTACCTTTATTAACTAATGATTAAGTATTATTAATCATTTAATAAATAAATAAATAATAATTACCTTTTTAATTACTTAATATAAATTTTAAAACATTTTTTGAAAAGATTCCTAACTGAAAACATTTCTAGATTTTGAAAAGAGTTTGTTTTCATGAACTACGCTTATAGCGACCATCGCTATACGACCCATAATTTTAAACTTAGTTTAACATTCCAAAAGCTTTTAAAAACTTCTCTTTTATACTTAAACCTTACTTTATAACTTTTAATAAGCCCTTTTTGGAGAACAAAACTTAAAATTAAAAACTTTATATACCTTCTCGACAAAACCATAAGTACATAACTCTCAAAAGAAAGGGATTTCAATGTTGTGTTCAAGCACAAACCTAGTGCTAAATTTCTAAACTTAGCACATCACAAGTAGAAACACCAACACATATATAACATAATCACATACATAAGCAAGGTCATATCTTACTAATTAACTTCACTTAACTTTTGATTTCAAGTTTATAGAACACCACATACAAGCATACTTATATGTAACCAAATCAACATCATTTCCAAGCATACTTGTGCATAACCAATTTAACATCATAATTACATTAAAAAACCACCATTTTTAACTAACAAATATACATCATTTACAGAGTTAATACCTTTGTATAAAGAAGTGAGCTTTACCCACTGAAAGTGGACTAAATCAAGCTAACTTTTCTATAACTCTAAACAACCTATGTCTTTGCTTCTAGCTTGGAATAGTGTCGTATTTGTTAGCTTTTTGGTGAGAAGTATTCGGCCTAGGGGTGGAAGTGCTTGGCCTAGAGGAGGTGGAGGTGTGTGGGGACTTGATTTGGCAAGGAGGAGATATAAAAGTGGAAGGAGAGACTTAAAACAAAGATTTAAAAGTTTTAAAAGTGATCAAAGCTAATATTTCAAACTTTATAATTCATTAAAGCTAATAGAGAGCTCATGGAAGCATGGAGGAGTTTTAGAAAGTAGAAATGAAATGAGAAAAATGGTAATAAGAGTTATGAAATTTGTATACATACAAGTGCATAAATCAAATTACTAAACTAGCCCTTAGTACATAACCTCCCCTGAAATTTTTCCACCTCACCTTGCATGCTTCCTCCCTTATTCCTCATGTTTTTCCTTGTTCTTCATTTTTTCAAGCCAACATGCATTTATTATCTAAATACTTCATGTTTCTAAAGAGATGGCAACTTATGTCACTTTTATTTACATTTATATTTTGTTTTTAAACATTTACAAAATGTTACCCGGTGTCATGACCCGGCTATATTGAACCAATCATGTAGGCTAGACTCTACAGTTGATGAGAAGGATGACCATGAAACAACAACTACATGACAAATATATAATGTTCGGACAATTGTATCTAACCCAGATGGAACAGAGTTGATAGATGGACAACGTGGGATGTCAGAAAGATAGTGTTTAGTCTATATAAGAGAGGGATCGACATAATGGATATTGAATGTGAGTGAAGTGATATATGGTTCGATATAGCATGATGAAGCTATAAGGATCAACATGGTATGTCTGGAGGTAATGGTTCGGCAAGGTGTGAGGGACACATAAGGATCGGCATGGTATCTTCCAAGGGATGGATCGGCATGGCATGACTCGTAAGGTATGGGTCAGCATAGTGATATAGTGTGACTTATGGATGGATCGCATGATGCATTCATGGGAGAGGGTTCAGTATGGTATGATGCGCAATATGATTCAGTATGGAATGGTCTGTGTTATATGGATCGGCGTAGCATGGCACTTGAATATGGATCAGCATTACCTTGACCAAGCTAAAGTTCGAACTAAAATAAGACAAGAACTAAAGCTCCATGAGTCCAAACGCCATGATATTTGAAGCACCATCATTATAGACCATAATAGAGTTACCATAAGGATCGCTAGCCTAAACTCGACTCATGAAGGGATCGGCACCGAACCCTATCCATTGAGAGTTGGACCTAGCCATTCCAATGGTGGGCCCGTATGGTGGAGGAGGTCATGTTGTCGAAGTTTGAGTCAGATTGAAGGTCGCCTTACTCTATAAACACAGGCACAGAGGGCCATTCAAGGGACTCTAATGCTGTTAGTTAAACTTTGCCATTATTGTAACTAACTTCCTCCATTCTTGTCCGATCTCTTGTTATTTCTTGCTGTTTGTAATTGCAATCAAGTGAATTGAGAAGCAGTAAAGAGAATATTCAAAGTGGACGTAGGCAATCAATGCCGAACCACTACAAATCTTGTTGGTTTTGCTTTCTGCTGTGTTTTCTTTGATATTTTGTGACTCTCCTCTGTTTTCATTTAATTTCTTCATTTACTCCACTACTTAAATCTGTTCTTGGGTGTTTGTGGCCAATTTGGTTGCAAACATTTTGGTGCTTTCACTGAGAACGTTGATTCTCACATATTAGGACTACCTTTGTTGCTACTGGATTGAGGAAATCCCCAAACGAGATCCAGGTTCATCTTCAGAAACTTGTAGATACTATTCGGATTTACCAAGATCTAAGCAAAGGAATCCAGAATGGTGATGCGCACCAGATCTACTTCCCAGAATGTTGATGCCCACAAAACTGCCAACGTCCAACAAGGGGGTCCAAGCAACCAACCTACTAGTGTGAATATGGAGCCTGCTGTAGTCCAGAACTCCACTGATCCCATAACTAGAGCTGAATTCAATGACTTGATGAGGGAGCTAATGGAAATTCCTAGGCAACTAAATGAGAAAATTGAGACCAATGCTAACCTGATGAACTAGATCACTAAACAATAGCGCCAAAGTTCCAGAAGGGATATCACTTCTTACTCGGCATCATATAGCTCAACTTCATCTGACGAACATCATAGGCATAGGCGTCGTAGACTTGAAGAAGCATGGGGAAGGCCATCAGAGCAACACTTGGCAGAACAACATGGTCTGCTAAGATGGGTCGGTGTCGATCCCTCCCTAGGGATCGGTACCGATCCCTTAGTAAGAGGGATAGCCTCAAGTGCATATGGTGAATCATGCGCATGCTGGACCTAGGAACTTGGGCACTGGAGTAAGTTTGGATGCTGGCCAATTACCTCTACGAAATGATAATAAAGTGAATGCTCAAAATGCACATTAGGAGGATGACGAGCCAAGGAGGCGCGAAATGACCCGGAGACACTGACTGGAACATTCACGCGAGGTGGGGCACGACCACCACTTGGCACTACCTATCCAGACACCGGACTTATCCGCAATGGTCAGGCAGCTGGTAAGGGAGAACCAGGGCTTGACAAACGATGATTGGGGTGTCTCTAGGAGCCTCGCCCTATTTACCGATAGTTTTATACATGCATGGTATCTTAAAAGGTTGAACATGCCTATGATGCCTGCTTATAAAGGGAAAACCGACCCTAGGCAGCACATCATAAGGTACGAATGGTTGACTTACTTAGAAAGGGCGAATGATGCCACCAAATGTAGATGTTTCCCTATAACTCTCTCATGGATCACCACAATGTGGTTCACAAGTTTGCACCCACGGTCAATCTCAAGATTCGATGAACTGGCAACAAGGTTTGTGGAGCAGTTCCGGATCTATGCCACTTATTCTAAAGATGTGATGTCATTGTCGAGTGTAATCCAGGCTCCGGGGGAATCACCGAATGGCTATTGTAGAGATTTCATGTTGCAGTCACTGAAGTTAGTAACCCAAATGATCATGCGATACTCATGGCTATGACGAGAGGGGTCGACTCAGAATCCGAATTTGGCTATTGGCTAGCTGGAAAACCACTAACCACACTGGAACGTTTTTATTCAAAGATGGTCCAGTCGATGAGAAAGAAGGAAACTGGGTTGTATAGGAAGAGTAATTGCCCCAAGGTCTAGTGGAGAAGCAGTGCAAAGCAATATCGCGACAACGCAGTCTGACGAGATTCTAGGAAGGTACAGGTCAATGTTCAAAACAAGCCGAATCAACAGAAAAGAAGTGGAGAAGGGAATCATGATCGAAAGAGGGAGGCTGGAAGGCCAAGGCCCAAGATTCCTACATACGACTGCTATATACCTTTGAATGCATCCTTAGAGAAATTTATCTATCCACTTGTAATACTTTCCAATATAAGAAGCCACGTCCGAAAGAATCGACGGAGGCACAAAAGAAAACCAGAAAGTACTGTCAGTTTCATGAATGTTATGGGCACAATATGGACGATGTTAGGCATCTCCAGGATGCCATTGAGAAATTGATTCGAGAGAAGAAGTTGCGGCAGTTTGTGAAAAATCCGCAGGGCGGTGGACAGAAGATGTCTGACCCCAATCGAGGGCAGGCTCCACGTAGGGTTGAGGAGCCTAATCGGACTAGTGGAAGGTTAGTAATAAACACGATAGTTGGTGTGCCATATCTTGCGGGCAGGAGTTGGCAGGAAATGGAACGCTATATTAGTTCGATGAGACATATGGATTTCGAATGTTGTTCGAATACGGAGGATGGAACTTCGGCCAAGCAACAGCGTACAATGACGGATGATATAGTATTCAGAAGCAGGGATGCCGATAGAGTAGAGGCCCCTACTATTGATCCGATGGTTATCTCAGCCACGATTGGCCCTGCTTTGGTGAGAAGAATTTTGATTGATTGTGAAAGCTAAATGAACATTATCTTTAAGAAGGAATACGATCAAATGAGGGTGGAGGCTAAGGGTTTGAAATCATCTAAAGCTCGTATAAATGGTTTCAACGGTGTGGCTATCGAGGCAATTGGTTATGTAGAATTGTCTGTCGAATTGGGGGAAGGTGAATGTAGGAGGGTGTGGATCCTACCGTTCATTGTTTTGATATTGATTAACCATATAATGTTTTTCGGGGCCATCCGTCCCTGGGTGAAGTCTAGGAAGCTCTTGTCTTGTGGTGTCTGACTTTGAAATTTTCGATTGATAATGGAGTAGGTGATCAAGTAACTGGACGTCCCTGTTATGTAGCCGAGTTAAGAGAGGGCCATCAAAAAGAGAAAGGGAAGGGTGTGGACAAGTCTGTCCGCACCCAAGTTACTAAAGATTGACAAATGGCGCCTAAGCCTTGGCTTGGGCACCACAGTCCGTTCTATAGAGATATAGATCCATGGGATGATGAGAAGGAACCAAGGAGTCCAAGGCGGCGCCGACTGAGCCGACGATTGATATAATTGTCAGCCACGACGACCCATCGTGGTTGTTGAAGATTAGATCGCAACTCAACCCTTAGATGATGAGAGAAATTATTGACTTTTTTCGAGCGAATCTGGATGAATTCGCTTGGATCCATTCTGACATGTGTGGGATCTCGCCAGCCATAGCGAGCCATGCATTAAACACTGATCCGAAATATATCCCAGTGAAACAAAAAAGACAGGGTATGGATCTGAAGAGATTTGTTGCTCTTAAAGAGGAGGTGGATAGACTTAAAGTCAATTGGTTTATTCGCAATGCCCTCTATCCCGAATGGATATCTAATCCCGTGCTGGTAAAGAAGGCGAATGGGAAGTGGAGAATGTGCATTTACTATTCGAACTTGAATAAGGTGTTCCCTAAAGATAGTTTTCCCCTACTTAGAATTGATTAGCTAGTTGATTCCACTGTGGGGCATGAATTATTGTCATTTATGGATGCATACTCGGGTATGACCAAATCCCGATGCATGTCCCAGACCAGGAACATACCAATTTTGTGATGGATGTTGGGTTATACCGCTATGTACTGATGCCGTTCGAATAAAGAATGCTACAGCGACCTATTAACGTTTGGTTAATCGAATGTTTAAGGATCGGATTGGGAGGACAATGGAAGTCTATGTGGATGATATGCTCGTGAAGTCATGACGATCAAATGACGACATTCGACTTAGCAGAGATGTTCGATTTACCTCGATTCTATAACATGAAAATCTATCCTTGAAGTGGTTATCTAGTGTTGCATCGGGGAAGTTCTTAGGCTTTATTGTCAACGCTTGAGGAATTGAAGTTAATATAGAAAAGAATCAAGCAATTCGGGATGTACAAGCACCTAAAACCATTAAGAAAGTGCAGAGTTTGAATGAGAAGGTCGCTGCATTAAGTTGGTAGACCTCCAGGACGACCGATAAATGCATTCCTTTCTTCGATTTGATAAGGAAAGGAAAGAGGAATTTCGAGTGGAAACAATATTGTGAAGGCGCATTCTGAGCTTTGGTGGATCATTTGGAGAGACCCCTTATTTTGTCAAAGCCGGTGACTTTGAAGAGCTGTATATTTATTTAGCTGTATCGCCACATGTCGTAAGTGCCGCCTTGATTCGTGAGGAGAACCGGATTCAGAGACCGGTGTACTACGTCAGTAAATGATTAATAGGGGCAGAAAGAAACTACATGAAAATAGAAAAACTGGCGTACTGCTTAGTGATCGCGTCATGCAAGCTTCGCCCATATTTCCAGGCCCATCCAACCAACGTGTATACCGACCAGCCATTGCAACAGGTCCTACTACGACCTAAGATGTCTGGAAGATTACTTAAATGGAATATCGAACTCAGCCATTTCGACATTACATATTTGTTGCGAATAGCTATTCAGGGACAAGCATTGGATGACTTCATAGCGGAGTTCACCATGCAGGATGAGCCCCCAAAGAACAGAGTAATCCCTGCTATACGATGGAAGATGTACATCGACGGAGCATCTAATGACCATTGTTCTAGAGCTGGGATTGTTCTCATAACCTCTTGAGAGTTGGTCGACTTGTTATGCTCTGAAGCTTGATTTTCCTGCTATAAATAACGAAACCGAATATGAAGCGTTGATGGCCGAGCTAAAACTCACTAGGGAGCTCGGAGTAAAGTCTCTTGAAATCTTTTGTGATTCATAACTGGTAGTATATCAGGTAAGGGGAGATTATTAGCTAAGGGACAATGACTTGGCCCGTATCTTACCCGAGTTTAGGAGCTGTTGGCGGATACCGAATACTATGACATTTCACATATCCCACAAGAGCGGAGTGGAGAAGTCGATTCATTGGCAAAGCTTACAAGTATCGGTGATGCGCAATAGACGGGCTTGGTTTTAGTCGAGACACTACACACCCCGAGTGTAGATATGATGGAAGATGACCAAATACTGGAAACGGAACCCGAGAGGGAATCATGGATGACTCCATTTAAAGAATACCTTTTGCATGGAATCTTGCCGGAGAAGAGAAACGAAAATCAACAAGTCCTTCGCAAAGCTTCATGATATATTACGCAGGAATGAACTATGTACAGAAAGGGGTTTTCCATTCCCTTACTCCGGTGTATCGCCCACGATGCGATAAAGCGTGTCTTAAAAGTGGTCCATGAGGGGGAATTTGGCGATCACACTGGGGGGAAAATGGTAGCAAAAAAGATACACCGTTATGGATATTACCAGCTGACTATGAACCGAGATGCTGCTGATTATGTTAGGCGATGCAACAAATGCGAGATATATGCAAAAGGGCCAAGAGCCCCGCCGACGAAGATCACACAAATGGTCGGTCCATGGCCATTCGTTTTGTAGGGGTATTGACATCATCGGCTCTCTACCAACCTCTAAATGGGGCGCGAAGTATGCTATTGTCACGGCTGACTTCTTCAACAAATTGGCCAAGGTAGAGACTTTAGCTACAATTACAACCAAGAAAGTTATCAATTTCGTTGTTCAAAACATTATATGTCGTTTCGGTCTTCCATGGACTATTGTACTGACAATGGGACTCAATTCGATAGCATTGAATTTAAAGAGTTTTGTCGAAGGTATCTTATTGAGAAGAGGTTTGCGGTGGTCGCTCACCCTTAGGCGAATGGACAGGTCAAAGCTATAAACAAGATTATCAAAACTGTTCTGAAAAAGCATTAGGAAAAGGCTAAAGGCAAATGGGTGGATGAGCTTCCTATGGCATTTTGGGCCTACAGGACCACTCAAAAGTCCGCGATCGACCATACTCTATTTGCACTTGCTTACGGAGCCGAATCAGTTATTCCAGTGGAACTCGAAGTCCCCTCTCATTCAGTGACTTACTACGACCCTAGAACAAACTAAGATCTTCTCTTGGAATCTTTGTACTTTATTGATGAGAAACGCGAGGAGGCCGATTTAAGAGCAGCTGCACATCGAAATCAAATCTCTCGGTATTATAATACAAAAATCCGATCAAGAACCTTTGAAGTTGGCGACCTTCTCCTAAAACGGGTTTTTCTGGTCCCGTCGCACATGAACCCGACATGGGAAGGACCATACGTCATTGAACAGAGGTCCAGAGAAGGGACTTTCAAGCTAGTGACTGTTGATGGCGCAACACTTTCAAGAGCGTGAAATAGCGAGCATTTACAGAGCTATTTCACCTAAACTATTTCTTTTATATTTCAGTACTAGTTACTTTCAACATTTGCTTTGGTGTTTGACCTTTTTAATGTGTAATAAGACAAGTTATTCTGTTCCCTTTAATATGATGAATGAAATCTTGAAGCTTCCTTTGCATAAGCTATTGTTATTACATTTTATGCTAAGTATGCGTTGGAACTAATTGATACTGATATATGTGATGTGTGAATAGATTCACGAAGTTTAAAGTTGATCAATCATACCAATCCCCGATGGGATCGAATGAGGCGAGCTTTGTAAGTTTGCTCGGTTGGCGATTCCTGTTGACAAATCGAAGAGCGAGGCTCATAATAAGGAACAATGGTCGCCGACAATGAGAGAACGAAAAAAACTCTAAGTCCCCGACTACGGACTAGGGTACTCTAAGTCCCCGACTGCGGACTAGACTATAAACCATTCAGGCGGAAACACGAATGCCCACGACAAAAATTCTATGTTCCCTATTGCTGACTAGAAAATACTATGTCCCCGACCGTAGAAAACTCTAAGTCCCCGACTGCAGACAAGAGTATAAACCATTCAGACGGAAACACGACTGCCCATGACAAAAATTATAAGTCCCCGACTGCGGACTTTAAAATTCCAAGTCCTTGACTGTGGACTAGAATATAAACCATTCGGATAGAAACATGATTGGCCACGAAAAAAATTTCTAAGTCTCCGATTGTGGACTAGAGTACTCTAAGTCCCCGACTGCGGACTGGAGTATAAACTATTTGGTGGAAAAACAACTGCCCACAACAAAATCTCTAAGTCCTCAGTTGTGGACTAGAGTACTCTAGGTCCCCGACTGCGGAATGGAGTACCATTCAACAGAAAAACGACTGCCACAAGCAGAAACACGATTGCCCACGACAAAATCTCTAAGCCCCTGACTGTAAACTAGAGTACTCTAAGTCCTTGACTGCAGACTGTAGTATAAATCATTTAACAGAAAACGATTGCCGTGAGCAGAAACATGACTGATCGCGACGAAAACTCAAAGTCTCGATACCATGGATTAGAGTATGAGCGGTTGGAATATGGCTAACACCTGTGAAAAATTATAATTCCCCAGACCACAGGCTAACTCGAAAACTAGATGGGTAGATAGACGGATTTCAACTGTTCTCTATACCACGAATTCCGATCTTAAATCGACGGAAGAGAGCTGGATTGTTAGCGTCAAGACATAATCGTTCGTTATAGTTTCGACTTGGCGTTGCTTACGACTTAAGACAACGTCTACAGAGAAGCTTTGAGATAGAGATAATGAATTATTAACGAGACTTGTGAAAATTATTACAAGTACATGAAATGGGAAGTAATCCTCCACTTTTGAAGTAATAATTCACGTGATGACTAATCAAAAAACAAAAACTTGTATTCACTATCTCGAAAATTCATTACAAGTTATTCAAAAATTCGAGATCCACTCCTGTACACCTACTATAAGAAAAGAAACACACGTCTGACTTATCCAAACTATGTACACGCCATGAAGAAATCACCAAAGTATAACTATGCCACGACAAAAATATCTCGACTTCTCAACTCTGTTCTGGTTTACTATACACCCGACCCGAAGTAGCCGCTCAATTTCCCCGAGTCGACCCAGAAGCACCTTGAGCTCTTATTCTTGTTCCGTGTCGACCTAGAGTAATCCCTACTTTTTCCCAAGCCAAGCCCGAAGCACCCCCATGAATAGCAATTCCTATATGGCCCGGGTCAACACTACCAGCGGAGCGCAATAAAGCCCAAGCCAATACCCCCAACATCAATTCCTATCGAGATCCGAGCCAAATCATTCCTCACTTTGAGTCGTGCCTAGCACCGACCAGAATTCCCCTAAGATAAAATAACGCCGAGTCTTCGAATTCCAATTTTGCATCAATTCCACCGTATGCTCCATCCTTTGACATGCATGCCTTCCGTATGCATCAATACAACTCCTATTCTCTTCGAGCTTATCCATCAAAGTCCAATTTCACGATCCTTACCTCTAATTTGCTTCAACTTGCATTTTCAGCCATATAAGCAAACACCGCACATGCACCAAACAACATCAGACAAGCGAACATACAATAATTCATAGTAAAACATCCTATAATATGTCTCTAACATAGCCTAACAAACATCACAACAACCATACATCAAGTTGACATGATTAGAACACTTTAAGACACTTTAAATTAGTTTTTGCCTTAGATTTCCACTTTAAAACGATCCTAAACATGATCCTGACTTTAAAAATAGGTTTAAACATGTTAAAACCCTATAGAAGCATATATAATAGGGTTAGAGATGATAAATCACTCATCAAGCCTCCAAAATCCAAATTTTGCATGAAAATCGAGGCAAACCTAAAATCAGCAGCCAAGCCTTAGGTTTTTTTCCTCAAAAATGTAGATTTGAAGATCTCTAGTGAATCCCCTTGTTAATCTACACTTAATATATGATTTACACTTGATTTGATGGAGGAAAGAGAAGCTTTTGGGTGGAGAATGTGTTAGTGAGAACTTAGATCTATTTGAGAAGTGGTAAAAGTGATCTAAGGAAGATGGTTCAACCAAATATATCATTCAGAGCCGAAATGGGTTAGTGGACTTGCGCCTGAACACACTAATTACTAAGTAACCTGCTCCAAAAACTGTAAATCTTCAAACAACCATATCTCCTAGTCAAGAATCCCAAATCTCTATTATAATCACTTTGTGAAAAGGAATCCATCATATCTTTCAAATTGAAGTAGCCTTGGATGCTAATTCGGCTTTTATCAAAAGTTATAACCATTACAAGTTTTTAGGGGTAAAATCGTCTAGAAAAATTCTAAAGATAGGAAATGTCACTAATAGGCATTTTTCATAGTTATAGAGTTATACGGCCTAAAATTAACGTTTTACGATCCTTCGACATGTAAAATACGGGTCCTTACACTCTCTCCCCTTCTTTAGAAATTTCGCCCTTGAATCCTCAATACAAATAAGATAAAATCAGGCATAGCTACCTCACATTTCTATCATACATGAGCAAACATACCAAACATCATATATGCACACAGAAGCAAAAATGATACTTATGCCTACCCTAGCATGCAAGATACTAAACTACCTATATGATATCGAAAGTGAAAGTAAATGTAATAAACGGGAGTCCCACCAAGAAAACAGCTCTAAATAATTGGTCCTCGTGCTCCCCTTGGTCTCCCAAGTATAATCGTCTTCGCTCTCACTCCATCGAGCCTCACCGACTTATCATCTTCCTCCGAAACCACTTCATATCGCATTTGACAATATGAATAGGCCTACGAGGTCTTGATGCTTCTGGTTCAATCTCAATATAATCAAGATGATCTGGTTGAACTACAACGCTTGAGTTGTATACAAACTTCTGCAAGTGAGAGATGTGGAAAGCATTATGATTGTCGCCATCTTTTGGAGTAAGTCGACTCTATATGCTAGATTCCCATTTCTCTCTAGTATCGGAAAAAGACCAATGAATCTCAGTGCCAACTTCCCCTTAGTACCGAATTGAACAACATTCTTCAACAGGGAGATCTTGACAAATGCCATATCGCCGAAAGAGGACTCTAAATCACGTATTCACCTATCTGCATAGCTCTTCTATCTATCTTGAGCAGCTTTCATTCAAGTATCAGTTTCTCGTCTACTTCTCACCAACAAGGAGTGTTGCACGGTTAGCCATATAACATCTCAAATGGTGTCATATCGATGCTGGACTAATAACTATTGTTTCATGTGAACTCTGCTAAATGCAAATGATCGTCCCATGAGCCACAAAAATGGAGAATGCAAGCTCCTAGAAGATCCTTAAGAGATGATTAACCCTCATGTTCTACCCATATGTTTGTGGGTGATAAGTTGTACCGAGATGCAGCTCCATCCCCAATGCCTCTTGTAATCTCTTTCAAAACCTGCTAGTGAACAAAAGGTCTTGGTCGCTCACAATGCTCTTCGGCATACCATGGAATCGCACAACCTACTTCACATATAACTCATCCAATTTAGATGTCATTCCACTAGAGTTAGTGAGTCTGAATCGAGCATTTTTTGTCAATCTATAGACTATGATCCAAATTCTATCATACCCTCCTATGGTCCTTGCCAAGCCAACCATGAAGTCCATTGAAACTTGTTATCATTTCCACTCGAGAACCTCGAGAATTTACAACGAACCACTCGGCTTCATCTGCTCTGCCTTTACCAACTGACAATTCATGCAATTCAAGATGAATGTCCAAACATCCTTCTTCATCCTTTTCCGCTAAAATGTCTATCTTATATCACGGTACATTTTCTTGCCTTTGGGATGTATAGTTAATCTCCAATGATGGAACTAACATAGCACCTCATCCTTCAACCCATTGACATCGGGAACAAATAATCTTTTGTCCTTCTGAAGCCATCCATCATGGTCGAGCCCGCACTTCTTCGACTCCTCAAACTCTACTCTATACTCTATCTTCATCATGATCTCGGTTATTCTAGCATCTCATCTCTGACTAATACCGATCCACTCAATCAGGGCTGGTCTGATCATCAGGCTAGCCAGCACTTCCGACTCTAGCTTACATCGAGGTCTAAAATCATAGCTAACAATAAACTCCAACTACTTCCACTCTAGAAACATCGCTCTAAAGCTAGCATGTCTCTTACTTAATGCATCAGCGACCACATTTCCCTTGTCGAGCGTATAGGAAATGTCAAAGGCATAGGAGGCTAGGAACTCTAACTGTCGCTGCTGACGTATGTTAAGGTCCTTCTGGGAGAATAGAAACTTCAATGACTTGTTATCTGTGTACAAATCAAACCTCTCCGTAAGAAAATAATGCCTCTATATCTTCAAAGAAAATACTATCAGTGCAAACTCCATATCTAAGTTGGATACTTTCTCTTGTCTGGTTTCGGTTATCGACTAGCGTAGGCGACAACCTTTCCCCTTTGCATCAACACTGCACCTAGTCCAGTACCATAGGTGTCTGTGTATTCTGTTAGCTCCTCATTCCCGTTCAAAATGACCAATACCGGTGCACTCATCAACCTTTCCTTTAGGATTACAATGCATGCTCGCACATCGCATCCTAAATAAAAGTCTGATTCTTCTTTATCAAGTTGGTTAATGATGATGCTATTACCTTAGAGAAGTCCTGGATAAAATGTTTATAGTAATCCACTAGTCTAAGGAAACTTCTCACATATGTAGTGATCTTGGGTCGATCCCAGTCTTATACTGCCGCCACCTTTGCTGGATCTACAACAATACCTTACTCAAAACCAGTGTGAAACAAAAATCATGTCTCTCTCTTCCAGAAGTGACATGTTGTAAACTTTACCTTCAATCGGTGCTTCATAAACACCTCGATCACAATCCTCAAACGCCCCGTGCATTATTCCTTCATCCTCAAATAAACAAGGATATCGTCCACAAACATAGTTACAAACTTATTCAGTTGATCCCTTAAAACACGGTTCATAAGATCAACAAAGTATGACGGTGCATTTATTAGCCTTAACGGCATAACTAACCACTCATAGAATCCAAATGGTATATGAACCACTGTAATAGGCACACTCTCCTTCACCACTCTCAGTTGATGAAACCCTATCGCATGGTCAACTTGAGAAAACACCCTAGCACCATGGAGCTGATCGAATAAGTCATCAATATGCAAGAGTGGATACTTATTCTTCTTCATCGCCTTATTCAGCTCATAATAATCAACACACAACCATAAAAAATCATCCGCCTTGGTGGCGAATACTACATGCACACCCCACTAAGATATGCTGCTATGAGTGAACCCTCGCCTCAACAAGTCATTCATTTTCACTTCTAAATCCTTCTGCTCTTTGAGTGCTATAAGCCTCAAAGGCATAACTATCCTCTAGCATCATTCACTAAATCTATACGAAAATCTATCTCTCTATGAGGTAGTAATTCGGCCTCCTCCTTGAATATGTCTAGATACTCCCTCACTATAGGCACAGATGTAACTATTGTGTAGGATCTCGAGCGAGTACAGAAATCTAAACATCACCTCAACATCAGGGAATAGGCAACCTATCTCTAGCTTAAGCCCATCATCCATCCCTATCGTCGCCAATAGACTCTTACAATTCACTACTAATTTTACTTCTACAGCCAGTCCATCCCCAAAATAATACCATACCCCATAAAATTCAAAACAAAGCAATCACAAGTAAACAAACATCCATGACTTGATAAGCCTAAGTCTTGACAAACCACGCAAATGCTAGTCGATCCTCCAAAAGGGTTTGTAACAATCAAAGGTTGATCAACTATCTCGGGTTTCAATCCCAATCTATCTGCTAAATCACTAGATATGAAGGAATGTGAAGCCCCGGTATCAAATAAAACACGTACATATGTATCAAAAATAGAAAGAATACTCTGTATAACGATGCTCTTCCCATTCTCCTTCATCGATGGAGCACTCAACGAAGCTGGAACAACATTCAAAGAATAAGCAGACACAGCCTGCTTATTCCTCAATGGTTCTTGACAATCCTTCCTCCAGCTTGTTGTAGTTGTAGCACTTCTTGCCCTCTGCTTTGAAGTCTCTAACAAGACGGCCCTTCTCTTTACAATTATAGCAAGTAAGCTCCCACATGCCCTTCTTCTACTCACTCTTCTAGAACTGCTTCTTCCTGTTTTTGTTGTAACATTTCCTCTTTCCTCCCCCGCCAGCTTGCATCTTTGGCTCATTCTTGGAAGCAACAACCAACTTAAGCTTAGGATTCATACTCTCATGCCAAATAGCCTTCTCCACTAGCCTCTTAATGGTCTCATCAATATGTCATGCTAGCTTCTGTCCAAGATAATCATCCAAGCCCATAATGAACTTCTCATTCTTCTTGAGTAGAGTATAGATAAAAGATAGGCCATACTTCGATAGTGTGTTGAACTCAGCCATATACTCCGACACAAACATATCCCTCTATCTTAGGTCAACAAACTTTCGAAAGAGCATCGAATTTTGACCAGTCGCTATATACTTCTTTTCAAACCTTGCCTTAAATAGTTCCTAAGTAATCTAGTCCTCAGGAGTAGTAATCTTAATGGCATTCCACCATCCCATAGCTCTCCTCTGAAGCTGTCTAGAGGACATATTCCTCTTCATCGCATCCTCTAATTATATATCCATAAAGATACATTCTCAGGTGTCTAATCAATCATGCACTTCGATGGCTAATTCAATTATAAGAAATGGTTTGCCTCCAAGAGTAGAATAATCCTTGTTTAGTTTGGCAAAGTCAGCCCTCGGCACTTGCGCTTGAGCACCACCACCAACAGCTACAGCAGGAGCAACTTATGCATTCTAAAACATGTTCCACACCATCTCAATACATATTCTACAAGTTGGGCATACTTCCCCCAATCTTGCCCCTTCTCAAATCTAGAAACAAAGTTCTTAGCAGCATTCCTCATTAGCCGGCTCATTCTTACCAGTTGTAATAAGAATGATCAGTCTCTCCAATAGGAATAAGTGGTGTCTGTGAATGCAATACGATATACATAATATGTATATATACTACTATATAGTTTCGAAAACCAAAACATAACAAGTATGCTGTCTTATATATCGCTCGATCCATTTTAAGGTAATAGCTCCATCCTTATCTCTAATCGATCCAAGTATCAACTTTGGTCACCAGTGCAACCTAAGCTCCGATACTAAATGTGAGGACCGCCCTATACATCTAGTACCCGATATACTTATATAGCACGTTGTAGAGGTGCCCAAATGTGCAGGATGGTAGCTAAGGGTGAAAATCAACAAAAATTCGAAGCACAAAACCTGTAGAGCATCTTACGACGCACAAACAAAATAAAATATGATAACATAGATGTAAAATAGGTGAGATAGCGAAATAATCAAATGAACCATAATAAGAACATCATAGTGCATAAAGTTTACAGATTATATAAAAATTTAAATAATAGAGTTTATATATCCCAAACCTCCAAAATAAGTTCCCAACCATCTCTACGGTAATACAAGCACTAGCATTGCTCCCCTATACTGCACAATAGAATATAAGCGATGGCAAGCTCCAAATATAGATAGATGAAAGTGCGCCTCCTTTTTGTACTTCACATAGCTCCATGCACTACCCAGACCTATTATCCCTAATCTACCCATTTAAGAGTGCCCGAGATAATAAAAATCAAAGCATAAAATCTCAAGTCGGACAATAGTCTGGTGTGAGTGATACATCATCTTAAAAATACAGTAAAAGTCATATATAGTAAATAAGGGCATAGGGTATGAAGAACCATACCTGACATGTCCCTGCATCTAAAGAGTTAGCACGTAACAGTCGACATATATATTCTACTATCATAACATATAAGTGTACTATAATCAAAGTACAATGTCTAGTGTCTAGGTATGTGGTCGAAAATACATACATTGTGTGAAACCCTAGAGTGGCAAACAACCCTGGAAAACATAGAATCAAACAAAAAAATCATCATCATCACTTGTGTGTGTTTAATATATGATAACTCATATGGCATAATTGCAAACCAAGGACATAATTGAAATCCCGGCTTCAGTGGTGCTCGAATCCATGCCACTCCGAAAGGCTATGAATCGGGTTCATAATCGCAAAAGCCCAAGGTAATCTACTGTCGCAAGATCTGGAAACAATTGAAAATCCTGATGGGAGTCCCCACAAATGCCTTCTTTACGAGTACACTAGAAGCCTATGAGTTATCAAAAATCCCTTTGCATGCGCCTTCATAATGGAACTTAACTATTATTGTATCATGGTAATTTTTACAGTAGAACACAATCGCCCACTTGCAAGCTCCCATCGTTGAAATTGCCCTTGTAAATCACCATCACGACTCCTATCGTTAATTCATCATTTTTGGAATGCCTCTAGACACCCATTGCAAGTCGTAGAGCCATCGTGTCGAAGTTTTAAAGTCATCACCATCGTCATCGGCGTCATCAACTCAAGTGCTACGCCAACGCTCCCCTAGTTGTCGCACGAATTCCATGGCCATCCCGAGTTGTTTGGAGTTGCGAACTTCACCCCACATCATCCTCAAGGGTCCTAGAACACGCCATAAAGAAATAGCTAAAGTATCGCCGTGCCATAATGAAAATCTCTCGACTTTTAAACTTTGTTCGAGTTCACCATAGAGCAAACCCGAAGTAGCTGCTCCATTTCCCTAGGACGAGCCTGAAGCACCTCGAGCATCTATTCTTATCTGATGCCGACCTAGATTATTCCCCACTTTTACTTGAGCCAAGCCCAAAGCACTTTCAGGACACCAATTCCTGTCCGACCTGAGCCAACACCACCACTGGATGGGAGTAAAGCCCAAGCTAACACCCTCGAATATTAATTTTTGTCTGGATCCAAGCCAAATCGTGCCTAAATTCAAGCTGCACCTAGCACCGACCAGAATCCCCCTAAATTAAAATATTATCGAATCTCTATATCCTAATTTCACATCGATTCACCATTATTCTCCGCCCTTTGACATATATGCCTTCTGTATGTACCGATACAACTCCTAGCCTCTTCGAGCCTGTCCATCGAAGCTTGGTTTCAAGATTCCTATCTCTATAATGCTCCAATGAGCATTTTTGACCATACAAGCATACAAGAAAACACCATAGACTTTTGGGTTATTTTAGGGATGGATTAGTTGGATAAGCATTGTGCCATAGTGTACTGCACTGAAAGAATAATTACTCTGAGTCACCTAAACGAAAAAGATAGAATGCGTATGTCCTTGGGGGGACTGTAGGGCTAAATGCAAAGCATTCTATTGCTTTATATTTGGAAGAAGAGGACCTTGAAGCAGAGTGCATGTTAAAGGAGTTCCCTGATGTATTTGAACCGGTTTCAGGATTACCACCTCCGAGAGCGGTGGAATTTCGCATAGATTTGCTACTCGGGACTGAACTATTCAGTCGACCTCCCAAAAGAATTTCTTCGAAGGAGATGAAGGAACTGAAGAAGTAGTTGGTAGAGTTAGAAGGAAAGAGGTTGGTAAGGCCAAGCAGCTTACCTTGGGGAGAGACAGCAGTATTTGTGAAGAAGTCTGATGTGTGCATGGATTATAGAAAGAGGAATGAAAGAAAGGTAAAGAATAGATCTGCTTTACCGTGGCTTGATAATCTATTTGATCGATTGAGTGGATCTAAGGTGTTCTTGCAGTTAGAATTGACTTCATGGGTCCATCAATTGATGGTTGCGGAGGAAAGCATACCTCTGACTGTGTTTAGAACGAGGTACGGTTCATAAGAGTGGCTATTAATGCCTTTTGGACTAACCAATGCACCAGGGTTCTTTGTAAACTTGATGAATAGAATTTTTTGAGACTAGCTGGATAGATATATGTTGCTTTTCATAGATGACATCTTAATATACTCAAAGGATTAGGTAGAGCATGCAGTTTACTTGAGGATTGCGGTGGAAAAGTTGAGACAACACAAGTTGAAAGCGAAATTTTTTGTGTTTTATTTTTAGAGAAAGGAAATGAAGTTCTTAGTTTATGTGATCTCAGGAGAAGGGTTAGCGGTAGCTCTTTCGAAGCTTGACGTAGTAAATGGCTGGAAGAGACCTGAGATGATGGCCGAAATACAAAGTTTCTTAGGATTTGTTGGCTTCTACCGGTGATTCATTAAGGACTTCTATCGTATAGCTGCGACAATAAAGAGACTGACCTGGAAGCGTGAGAAGTTTACCTGGGCGTAGGTGTGAGACGTTATTCTAGGAATCGAAGCATCGGTTGACTAATGCACTTGTGTTAGTGATACCTGAAGGGAATGATTGTATAACAATATATACTGATGCGTTAGGAAAGCGTTTATTATGAGTGTGAATTGTTGAGCCTAACCAAAAAATTAGATTAATTAAAAATGACTTAGTCATTAGTGTGGGTTGGAATGCGAAGTTAATAGTGTTACACAACAGGAGACTGCACACTGCAATGGGATACTAGCAGTTGTGTAGACATTAACCGATGTAGGACGTATAAAACTATTGGACCCGTGGGATTATGCGTTCACGTGTAGGTGAAGCGATATACCAAACTAGAATGATTCACCCTGGTCGAAGTGTCAAAAGGCCAAACAGAGTCCATTACAACCTTTTAAGGGGTTACGTAACCAAATGGGCATTTCCTTAATTGCATTAGGCAATCTAAATAGGATGATGAGCGTAGGATCGAAGCTATGGCGGTGAGGTTGGTACCTCATATTTGAGGAGTATGAGCTGTTTACATAGGTCAAGATAATCGTCGGTCCAGAGTGGTCAGCAGAAAGACAAGGGTTATGCCTAAACAGTCTACACCTCTTACTAGGGCAGATCACATTTAGGACACGCATCGCCTCACAGTTATTTGTTAGCTTATTTGATTTTAGGAGGCAAGCTATATATTACTTCATAGGTATCTTTCAAAATGAGATATAGTATGGCTAAATAGTTGTAATGTCGTTATTAGGAACTATGGGAGTTCCTTCGTATGCACGACGATGAGAACGTGATACTGCATTGACGATGGATCCTGACAAGGTGCAGAGTTACAAATATCACTGGGGAAAGTATCCTAGTCCAAAGGGGGATTGTGGTACTTATATATATACACAAATATATATATATATGTAGTCATTGTATATCTCAAGTAAGTGGGGGTATCGTACACGTATATGAAGTCAAAATGACCGAGTTTAAAACTAGACATAACGTGTAATGGAAATA
Source organism: Allium cepa (assembly GCA_030765085.1). Lineage (NCBI taxonomy): Eukaryota > Viridiplantae > Streptophyta > Magnoliopsida > Asparagales > Amaryllidaceae > Allium > Allium cepa. The sequence continues at coordinate 556,652,019 of CM060941.1, read as the reverse complement.
AAGTGGCGTAAACTACTGTTATGTATAAAGTATGCAATTTACCAGTCACCATAACATTGTTTTGACCCCCTCCTTGTTACAACACACATGATAGACTTAGAGGGACAGATACCGGTACAAGATGGGAATGGTGTAAGGATAGAATTTCTTATACATGCTCAGCACTGACAAGATTACTAGATACAATAGGTATTAGCCTTGGTTACTAATTATATGTTTTATTATACTTTACGATTCCACTGTGAATTTTATCAATAATGCTTTGATATACTTTTGTTTATTTATAAGACACCAACACCAACAATCCATATTTTAATGGAATTAGGCTTTCGATATAACGAAAATTCAGTCTCACTGAGGTGTGGATTGTTATAGGCTCCACTTTAGGTTTGATTAGAGGGTTAAGATCCCACCAATGTCGGGCTTGGTCACCTTTTATGCTCTTGAACTCATACAGGCTATCGCATATCGATAAAATTTCCATATTGATAGTAGCTACTTGTTTCTATCTGCAGTTGAGGCATGACAGAAAGATTTTATTATTTAGCTCTAAGGTCTAACTGTTTCCTAGTATGTTGCATATGTATACCTTTATGGATACACCGCTCAATCTCATTCTATAGGTGAGGGCACTCACTGGGTGGTGTACCATTAAATTGATGGAACTCGCAATATCTTTCATTACCGTGCGGCTACTTATTTAACCTTGAGTGGGTAGGAGGATGTAACAATCTGCACCTTAGTGGGCCTCAATTTTCGCTAAATTTAAAACCCAAGTCCATCAAACTACGAATCAGTGGTATTTGGTATCTTGCAAATAACAAACATATATCAGAGCACTATTAATATAAACTTAAAGTTGAATAATAATGGTTGCCGACCAATGCCGACACCTTTAATCTTTAGTGCTAATGTCAATGTCAAGCATACATAAGGAAATCTATCATTCCACCATACCCGGATTTGTAACATCCTCTACTTTGAGGCTTGAAGCTAAGCGATACAGATGCTGCAGTCATCTATAGTGTTAACTTCCAGTGAAAAAATATTGTAATGTTAATGGTATCCATAATATAAGAAGCACGTGAATGTGAACAATATGAAATAAAATCAACACAAATTTCAAAAATAGCTTTTCTGATTACATTTCAAATCAATATTTCATATTCAATTAAATAATCCCAAAACGATTCCTAAGTTTTTATAATGATCCTGACTCGACCTTCGAAAATCAACACCGAATACGACACTCATATTCCAATGCCGCAGATACAAAAGTCGAATCTGGTTCGCTGGAGCTTATAGCACATCATGTACAACACAGCGGAAGAAAATGAATAATACATTATACAACATCTGATACAATATCTGATACAATGATGATAGAATAGAATGATACAACTGAATATCAACACTATCGAAGATACAAGAAATAGCAGCGGAAAGAATATCTTCAATGCAAAACATCTCCAAAATGCAACTCCAACACCATCTCCAAACTAACGATGGTTCGAACAACCATCAAGTTGCACCAAGGTAAGCAAGGTCAGCCATGAAAGCTGAAGTGTAGAAAATGCGACTTACAAATCCAAAAGGCTTCGAAGGCTATCACATCAATCTTACTATTCGACTATCTGAAAAATCCAACTCTAGACTGCCCGTGTGGAAATTAGTGGGCACCCAGAGTTTAGGAAAGGAACAATAAACTCCAGGTCAGTGTTGGGACTGGTATAAGTAACAAAAACATTTTATCTTTAAAACAAACAAAAGAATTTAGATTGAACTCCACAATGCTTTAGGAAAATGAAACTACCATAAGGCCTCCCGGCACACACACAATGCAATCGCACACATGGGGGAGATTTCTCCTTATGATAGTCAAACATGCTTACTACGCAAAATTCTTCTTTTTATATTATTATTAGTGCATAGTGGACAACATTTCAAAAGTATAATATTAATCTTAGCCAGCATAGGTACCATTATATTATGCCAGCTATAGCTGCCGTTTTAAATGACAGGTTCTACAACTAAAACCGTACAAGGCTCGTATTGTTTTATTGGATTTTCCAACAAATGGTCAGGCTAAGGAACTTCCTACTGCCACATGGGAACGCCTCTAGCGGGACGCCTCGAGAACCTACCCGGCTCTCTGCCAACACAATGCCGGTTTCCTCCCTGCCCGGGAGTAATACCTAAAGATATGCCACCCTCGGTCCTTTGGGACCTTTATACGAGGTACCTCTACACCAACAACATCACACGGTGATAAATATACTACAGTGCCCATATGAGTAAGTATCTAGGCTCCGTACCATGATACTACCCTTTTCCAGAAGGAATTGTCACACCCTAAGGGAGCTAACCATGAAACCTTGCCGCATCTTTCATGTTTTGACCACTACCGGTTTGTGAGGCTCGATGAGGTCTCGTCCACAAATCTCTGCTTTACCCGAAAGCCATGCTTTGATCACAAATGATCAACAAATGATCATCAACACACAGCAGCACTTAGCATGCCGCAATACCAGTTTGGGAGTATATCGTTGATAACCTTCAACTATATGACCTCTGAGCTCGTACGTCTCAGAGAAGGGTGTTAAGCTAAGAGAATAAATCTACGCCGCCAACAGATATGTATTTGAAAGAAATCTACTTTATATCTCAAAGTGTAGTGTCAGACATACAGCCATACAAGTCTATTTCGGGTTCGAACAGAACCGAAGGCACTTCCGAAGTAGCCCGTTCAAATCAGGGTATTCACAATCCCGATCGAATTTTCCATCACTTAGGAAATCTCTATACCGGCGCGACTCAGTGCAGAGACAATCGACGGGTTATCCTTTCGTTTTTAAAAATACCCGGTCTTCACCACCGGTCTTCAAATGCTATCCATAACGACGTATCATTATTCAAAATGGGTTGTATGACACAAGGTCCTCTCCCGGCTAAACCGAATAATGAGCGTAGTATTTAAAAATATATGGATATGGGATTTCAGTTAAGTCGCAACTTAATATCCAAAACTTTTCTTTCAAATGGTTTAAAAAAATTACCATTTCAAATCTTTAAACAAAAAGATTTATTCCACAAAGTTTACCAAGTTTCACAAAGATCCATTCACGGATTTCAAAACAATTCCATTTCAAATTGGATTAACTCATTTAATCTTTCAGTTATAGATTACATTCGTAACTTTCAAATTCTAATTCAAATCTTGTATATAAAAGATACACCATTCAAAATTCTCTTTGATTTCAAAACAAGATTTAATCGTCTTCACAAAGGTTAATTCATAGTTTTCCAAACTACTTACAATTTCATTTCTACTTGAAATCTTTCGATACAAATTGGAAATTCTTTCTTTTATGAAAGTTATTACTATTTAAAAAAAATAGTTTTCATTCTGAGAAAACTGATTTCAATTTACACAGTTAAGGCCATCCAAGTATAAAACTTGGATTCAAATTTAAATTTCCAAAACCATACTTTTAAAATGGTTAAAAATACGTATAAACACCTTTATAACTTGTATAATCTTTTTAGACCACAATTTCCAAATTATTGAATTTAATTTCAAATATTGAATTCAAATTTAAATCAAATTATTTAAATTCCAAATTTTATTAAGTTATTTAAAATAACCTTTATTTTCAAAGCTTTCAATTCCAATTCCAAAACTATTTGGATTCAAGGATTCAATCTTTAAAATTGTCAAAAATCTGTGACTTAGCTGATTTCCTCATGCAATCCATATTTGTGTGTGTATGGTGTAGTCCAGGGGTTTTACACAATAGTGCAACATCATAAATCATCACATCACATATTTAAGCACATCAATATTGATAAGCGGTATAATCTATAACGCTTATCGTTCATCCACAGATTCACAGATAAATAATATAAATTTATCACAGATAAATAAACTACATTCAACACAGATCACACAAAACAATTCATAGCACAAAGCATAACATATCAGAAATATCAGACATTTCGACAATCAATAGACTCCAAACATCCATAAGTAACTTAATTAATTATCTGATTAATTTAAATCAGATGGGTCATCAATCATGGTTAATTATCATTAACTAATTTCAAATTATTTGATTACTTTCCCTTTAATCATTTATTAGTTAAATTAATCAACTTTTAATTATTGAATAATTTACCTTTAATTATTCAATTATCCTTTAATTAATTCATTAGTAAATTAATCGACCCATAATTAATTACAATTTAATTAATTATTCTTAATTAATTACAATAAGTGATTATCCCTAATCACTTAATCCACTTTAATTAATTAATTTCTTAATTAATCTTTAATTTATTTCATGAATTATCAAAGTCTTAATTACACTCAGGATAAACATCCTCTTTGTTAAATACTAAATCACATTTGTAAAACCTTTACCTTAAATTAAAATTTAACTTTATTTATAAAATAATTAAATTTAAAATATCTATAAGTATTTAACATACTTAATTTAAAAATCAAACAAGATTATTAATATCAATTTTTTTATTACAAATTTATTCAATCACAAACCACTTATTTAATTACAATTATAAATTAATTTATATTCTTAACTAACTCACACTCAAAATTTATTGATCATCTGACATTTGCAAATCTCTTTCTTAATAATTTTAAAATCAAATTTTAACTTAAACTTGTCAACATCATTAACTTCATTAATACCAAGTTTTGTTTACAAAATAACTTAAGATTTTATTAAGTTAATTCACTAGAGAATAGAACCTGAGGTAAACACTACGTTTACTCGAGTATAACTCGGGTCTTCCCTTACCCTTTCCCGAGTTAAATTCTGTTTAAATCTTTAATCACTTTATAAAATACTTTAACACTTTAAAGTTATTGAAACGTTTCATCTTTTTATAAAATTTATGTATAAAAGAAAACTGAAATTCAAATTCATTTTAAATACAGATTTTAAACCTGTTTTTCAAACCTTTACTTTTTTTAAGTTGCTTTTCACTTTTAAATTCAGTTTAAGTTTAAAACTCAAACTCTGCCAGGTTTTAAACAGAACATGTAATAAAAAAATAACTCGAGCCTTATATCAAAACCCTGAGCCAACACACCCTTGTGCTTCGAGAAATCCACGAAATAACCCGTGTGAATACTCGAGTACAAGCCCACTGCTCAACTCGTCTTCACCAGAAATCACAACTGCACCGTGCACGTGCACGGTACCGCCGTTGGCCTCCGGTCGACATCTCATCGTCGAACAAGTCGACAACCATCCACAAACCCCTTCCCGACCATCAAAACTTCGCCGTCGCCTCGAAATCAAATTTCGAGTTCGAAGCCGCAACCTGGAAACGCGAACTGGAAACACCCTCGACCTGTCAACGCCTCGTTCTCCCAACCACGACCACCAGGGAACCTGAAACTCCGGCCAAACACTCATCCACACCTCCTCGACCATCACCCAGAGCCATGTCGCGCTCGATCCAACATAGACGACGAACGAGGCCAATTACACAACCACATCAAAACTAGGTTAAAAAAATTTCAAACGCTTGCCGCCGCCACCACGTTCATCTGCTCACCACCACAGTATTTTTCCTGCAACCCCTGATCACTCCTCCACCTCCAGGAGGAAGCTCGACCCCTCCGGCCATCAAGATCAACTGTGACGACCAAAAGTACATGATTCGAGCAAATTCCAACTGCTCTTAATTCCTAGCTCTAACAATTGTGATTTTTGCTTTAAAAATCATGTTAAGGTATAAGAATTCAGACTATATACTTGAATTCATGAATAAAAATGTTTGCATTTTTGACTAAGATTGAAGTTGCCTGTACTTTTAAAATTTCTCAGATAATCATTGATTTATTCTATTGAAATTTTTTCTAAACTTAAATCATGTTTAAATGAACATCTTTTGTTTAAATTTTAAAGCTTAACAAAAATCATAGGAGAAAAAGTTTGATTTCAAACAGGGTTTGAAAACCTGTTTCCAGACAGAGGTAGCATGCCTGAAACTAGATATGCACAATCATTTGAAAACACATACATATACACATTCTTTGAAGGCATAAGGATACTTCATAATTCCTATTTCAAGCATGATTTAAACCATAGGCTAAACTTCAAAAATATCAAAAGTTTACTCACTTAAATTTGAAGAACAGAGAGCAGCTGTTGTTTGAAAAAAAGGCAGTTTTAATCTTCCTGTTGATCACTTTCCCTGTTTTGTTCTTGTTGAATGAATTGTTGATGCTTCATATTTCTGGTTTACTCAGTTTCGAATGAACAAAATAAAATAAGATAGATGTATGTATAGAAAAGATAGGTGTACAGGTGATATAATTTGTTTTGTACAATATCAAAGATATTTTCTTGCTGCCAATATTTTTGACCAAAGAAATTTATTTTGGAGGCTATTTCCGCCGAAAAGATATTAATAAGTACATATGTTTACCTCTTTGTTTACATGAATTATCTCTTTTGATGTTTTGTTTATATAGATATTTTTGTTTGTTGTTTTGTTTTCTCCTTATGTCTTCTTATACAAGCCTACATACTTAAATATATTTTTTTCTTTTGTTTTATCTTGCATTGCATATGAATTTACAGCAAACATTTGTTAATATCATACTTGTATGTTCTTAGATTTGTTTGTCTTGTTTTATTATCTTCTTAATCATTATTATATACACATTATTTAAAAGAAAATGTTATTTAAACTAATTACCCATTAATTAGTTTACATAAATAATATTTTCAAAACCCAAATTGTTGTTCTAAGTCATTTATTTAAATTTTAAAATTCGAATACAAATTCAATATTCAAATTCAAATTCTAAAGTCAAATTCAAATTTACTCGTATATACATATACATATATACTTCAAATTCAAGTTAATTCCAAAATTTATTCCAAAGTTTACATTAATTATTAATTTAAATTTATTTCAAAATTGAGATCGTTGCAGATTTCCCCCCTAAAGAAATTTCGTCCCCAAAATTTGCCAGGGAGATAATAAAGATAGATACACAAAAACAGAGAAACGGTTTTCCAGGTCAAACTGGATATCAATTCTGCATTTGGCTTACCAAATAAGAATATCATCAATATGAGAACAAACTCATTCAATAATACACAGGATACTCGGGTAATCAAATCTACGAAATATGCAAAGCACTGTTTAGTCCGAAAGGATAACTAACCGTTCGCAGAATATATCGAGACCCAAACAATAGATAAATGGATTTAATCTTCCACAACTCTTCAAACATTAGATATGGATTCCAAACTCAAGTCGGAATACCCCAAAGTATACGTAATTTGTCCCTCTTCGGACTTTGATATTCACAAGAAATTACAGTAGAATTTCAAATTTGGTTTTAATCGAAATAGTTTTATCGATAAAAAATTTCATATTCAACTTTATATTTAATTTACCAATTTATTTCAAATAGAATTTCAAATTTATTGAAGTTAAAAACGAAAAGCTGATAGAAATCTAACGAAGAGAATACGAAATAGAAACTTATCTACACAATTCGTAGGGCCACCATCACACCAAAGCTTCTCCCTCGAGCTGCTACAAAGTCAATCAAAGAATTGAAATTGAATCAAAGGAGATTGATAGAGAAAATTGTTTTCACTGTTGTTGCAGGGTATTGACCATTTGCAGTGGTACTCCATATCCCCTATCTCGTTCTCTTCTCGCACTCATACTTACTATCAGTGAATAGTAAGAGAATTTGCTGAGGCATTCGAACGGATATCTTAGGGATACTCATTCTAGGGTATACTTCACCCTATCTCTAATGAGTTACTTAATGTGCTGTACTCCTGAGCTTAAAGTTTCAACCCTCAGCTCTGATACCAATTATAACGATCCAGACTCGACCTTCGAAAATTGGCACCGAATATGACACTCATATTCCAATGCCGCAGATCCAAACGTCGAATCTAGTTCGCCAGAGCTTATAGCACATCAAGTACAACACAACGTAAGAAAATGAATAATACATCTGATACAATATCTGAAACAATGATGATAGAATAGAATGATACAACTGGATATCAACACTATCGAAGATACAAGAAATAGCATCGGAAAGAATATCTTCAATGCAATACATCACCAAAATGCAACTCCAAAACCATCTCCAAACTAACGATGGTTCGAACAACCATCAAGTTGCACCAAGCTAAGCAAGGTCAGCCATGAAAGCTGAAGTGTAGAAAATGCGACCCACAAATCCAAAAGGCTTCGAAGGCTGTCAAATCAATCTTACTATTCGACTATCTGAAAAATCCAACTCTAGACTGCCCGTGTGGAAAATAATGGGCACCCAGAGTTTAGGAAAGGAACAATAAACTCCAGATCAGTCATGGGACTGGTGTGAGTAACAAAAATATTTTATCTTTAAAACAAACAAAAGAATTTAGATTGAACTCCACAATGCTTTTGGAAAATGAAACTACCATAAGGCCTCCCGGCACACACACAATGCAATCACACACATGGGGGAGATTTCCCCTTATGATCGTCAAACATGCTTACTACGCAAAATTCTTCTTTTTATATTATTATTAGTGCATAGTGGAAAACATTTCGAAAGTATAATATTAATCTTAGCCAGCATAGGTACCATTATATTATGCCAGCTATAGCTGCCATTTTAAATAACAGGTTCTACAACTAAAATCGTACAAGGCTCGTACTGTTTTATTGGATTTTCCAACAAATGGTCAGGCTAAGTAACTTCCTACTGCCACATGGGAACGCCTCTGGCGGGACGCTCCGAGAACCTACCCGGCTCTCTGCCAACACAAGGCTGGTTTCCTCCCTGCCCGGGAGTAATACCTAAAGATATGCCACCCCCGGTCCTTTGGGACCTTTACACGAGGTACCTCTACACCAACAACATCACACAGTAAAAAATATACTACAGTGCCCACATGAGTAAGTATGTGGGCTCCATACCATGATACTACCCTTTTCCAGAAGGAATGGTCACACCTGAGGGGAGCTACCACTGAAACCTTGCCGCATCTTTCCTGTTTTTACCATTACCGGTTTGTGAGGCTCAATGAGGTCTCGTCCACAAAGCTCCGCTTTACCCAAAAGCCATGCTTTGATCACAAATGTTCAACAAATGATCATCAACACACAGTAGCACTTAGCATGCCGCACTACCAGTTTGGGAGTATATCGCCGATAACCTTCAACTACATAACCTCTGAGCTCGTACGTCTTAGAGAAGGGTGTTAAGCTAAGAGAATAAATCTCCGCCACTAACAGATATGTATTTGAAAGAAATCTTCTTTATATCCCAAAGTGTAGTGTCAGACATACAGCCATACAAGTCTGTTCCGTGTTCGAACAGAACCAAAGGCACTTCCGAAGAAGCCCTTGCAAATCCGGGTATTCACAATCCCGATCGGATTTCCCATCACTTAGGAAATCTCTACACCGGCGCGACTCAGTGCAGAGACAATTGATGGGTTATCCTTTCGTTTTCAAAAATACCCGGTCTTCACCACCGGTCTTCAAATGCTATCCATAACGACGTATCATTATTCGGAATGGGTTGTATGACACAAGGTCCTCTCCCGGCTAAACCGAATAATGAGCGTAATATTTAAAAACATATGGGTATGGGATTTCAGTTAAGTCGCAACTTAATATCCAAAACTTTTCTTTCAAATGGTTTAAACAAATTACCATTTCAAATCTTTAAACAAAAAGATTTATTCCACAAAGTTTACCCAATTTCACGAAGATCCATTCACGGATTTCAAAACAATTCCACTTCAAATTGGATTAACTCATTTAATCTTTCAGTTATAGATTAAATTCGTAACTTTCAAATTCCAATTCAAATCTTGTATATAATAGATACACCATTCAGCATTCTCTTTGATTTCAAAACAAGATTTAATCGTCTTCACAAAGGTTAATCATAGTTTTCCAAACTATTTGCAATTTCATTTCAACTTGAAATCTTTCGATACAAATTGGAAATTCTTTCTTTTTATGAAAGTTATTACTATTTAAAACAAATAGTTTTCATTTTGAGAAAACTGATTTTAATTTACACAGTTAAGGCCATCCAAGTATAAAACTTGGATTCAAATTTAAATTTCCAAACCCATACTTTTAAAATGGTTAAAAACCCGTATAAACACCTTTATAACTTGTATAATCTTTTTAGACCACAATTTTCAAATTATTGAATTCAATTTCAAATATTGAATTCAAATTTAATCAAATTATTTAAATTCCAAATTTTATTAAGTTATTTAAAATAACCTTTATTTTCAAAGCTTTCAATTCTGATTCCAAAACTATTTGGATTCAAGGATTCAATTTTTAAAATTGTTAAAAATCTGTGACTTAGTCGATTTCCTTGTGCAATCCATATTTGTGTGTGTGGTGTAGTCCAGGGGTTTTACACAATAGTGCAACATCATAAATCATCACATCACATATTTAAGCGCATCAATATTGATAAGCGGTATAATCTATAACGCTTATCGTTCATCCACAGATTTATAGATAAATAATATAAATTTATCAAAGATAAATAAACTACATTCATCACAGATCACACAAAACAATGCATAGCACAAAGCATAACATATCAGAAATATCAGACATTTCGACAATCAATAGACTTCAAACATCCATAAGTAACTTAATTAATTATCGGATTAATTTAAATCAGATGGTTCATCAATCATGGTTAATCAACATTAACTAATTTCAAATTATTTGATTACTTGTCCTTTAATCATTTATTAGTTAAATTAATCAACTTTTAATTATTGAATAATTGACCTTTAATTATTCAATTATCCTTTAATTAATAAATTAATCGACCCCTAATTAATTACAATTTAATTAATTATTCTTAATTAATTACAATAAGTGATTATCCCTAATCACTTAATCCACTTTAATTAATTAATTTCTTAATTAATCTTTAATTTATTTCATGAATTATCAAAGTCTTAATTACACTCAAGATAAACATCCTCTTTGTTAAATACTAAATCACATTCTAAAACCTTTACCTCAAACTAAAATTTAACTTTATTTATAAAATAATTAAATTTAAAATATCTTTAAGTATTTAACATACTTAATTTAAAAATCAAACAAGATTATTAATATCAATTTTTTTATTACAAATTTATTCAATCATAAACCACTTATTTAATTACAATTATAATTTATATGCTTAATTAACTCACACTTAAAATTTATTGATCATCTTACATTTGCAAATCTCTTTCTTAATAATTTTAAAATCAAATTTTTAACTTAAACTTGTCAACATCATTAACTTCATTAATACCAAGTTATTGTTTAACAAAATAACTTAAGATTTTATTAAGTAAATTCACTAGAGATTAGAACCCAAGGTAAACACTGCGCTTACTCGAGTATAACTCGGGTCTTCCCTTACCCTTTCCCGAGTTAAATTCTGTTTAAATCTTTAATCACTTTATAAAATACTTTAACACTTTAAAGTTATTGAAATGTTTCATCTTTTTATAAAATTTATGTATAAAAGAAAACTAAAATTCAAATTCATTTTAAATACAGATTTTAAACCTGTTTTCAAATCTTTATTTTTTTTAAGTTGCTTTTCACTTTTAAATTCAGTTTAAGTTTAAAACTCAAACTCTGCCAGGTTTTAAACAGAACCTGTAACAAAAGAAATCACTCGAGCCTTATATCAAAACCCCGAGCCAACACACCCCTGTGCTTCGAGAAATCCACGAAATAACCCGAGTTAATACTCGAGTACAAGCCCACTGCTCAACTCGTCTTCACCAGAAATCACAACTGCACCGTGCATGTGCACGGCACCGCCGTTGGCCTCCGGTCGACATCTCATCGTCGAACAAGTCGACAACCATCCACAAACCCCTTCCCGACCATCAAAACTCCGCCGTCACCTCGAAATCAAATTTCGAGTTCGAAGCCGCAACCTGAAAACGCGAACTGGAAACACCCTCGACCTGTCAACGCCTCGTTCTCCCAACCACGACCACCAGGGAACCTGAAACTCTGGCCAAACACTCGTCCACACCTCCTCGACCATCACCCAGAGCCACGTCGCGCTCGATCCAACGTAGACGACGAACGAGGCCAATTACAAAACCACGTCAAAACTAGGTTAAAAAATTTTCAAACGCTCGCCGCCGCCACCACGTTCATCTGCTCACCACCACAGTATTTTTCCTGCAACCCCTGATCACTCCTCCACCTTCAAGAGGAAACTCGACCCCTCCGGCCATCAAGATCAACCGTGACGACCAAAAGTACATGATTCGAGCAAATTCCAACTGCTCTTAATTCCTTGCTCTAAAAATTGTGATTTTTCTTTAAAAAACATGTTAAGGTATAAGAATTCAGACTATATACTTGAATTCATGAATAAAAATGTTTGCATTTTCGACTAAGATTGAAGTTGCTTATACTTTTAAAATTCTCAGATAATCATTGATTTATGCTATTGAAATTTATTTCTAAACTTAAATCATGTTTAAATAAACATCTTTTGTTTAAATTTTAAAGCTTAACAAAAATCAGAGGAGAAAAAGTTTGATTTCAAACAGGGTTTGAAAACCTGTTTCCAAATAGAGGTAGCATGCCTGAAACTAGATATACACAATCATTTTTAAACACACACATATACACGTTCTTTACAGGCATAAGGATACTTCACAATTCCTACTTCAAGCATGATTTAAACCATAGGCTAAACTTCAAAAATCTCAAAAGTTTACTCACCTAAATTTGAAGGACAGAGAGCAGCTGTTGTTTGAAAAAAGGCAGTTTTAATCTTCCTATTGATCACTTTCCCTGTTTTGTTCTTGTTGAATGAATTATTAGTGCTTCATATTTCTGGTTTACTCGGTTTCGAATGAACAAACTAAAATAGGGTAGATGTATGTATAGAAAAGATAGGTGTACAGGTGATATAATTTGTGTTGTATGATATCAAAGATATTTTCTTGCTGCCAACATTTTTGACCAAAGAAATTTATTTTGGAGGCTATTTCCGCCGAAAAGATATTAATAAGTACATATGTTTACCTCTTTGTTTACATGAATTATCTCTTTTGATGTTTTGTTCATGTATATATTTTTGTTTGTTGTTTTGTTTTCTCCTTATGTCTTCTTATACAAGCCTACATACTTAAATAACTTTTTTTTCTTTTGTTTTATCTTGCATTGCATATGAATTTACAGCAAACATTTGTTAATATCATACTTGTATGTTCTTAGATTTGTTTAACTTGTTTTATTATCTTCTTAATCATTATTATATACACATTATTTAAAAGAAAATGTTATTTAAACTAATTACCCATTAATTAATTTACGTAAATAATATTTTCAAAACCCAAATTGTTGTTCTAAGTCATTTATTTAAATTTTAAAATTCGAATACAAATTCAATATTCAAATTCTAAAGTCAAATTCAAATTTACTCGTATATACATATACATATATACTTCAAATTCAAGTTAATTCCAAAATTTACATTAATTATTAATTTAAATTTAATTCAAAATTAAGATCGTTACAGTTTTGGTCAAATATAATTATTACAAATTACGCCAAGTGCGACATATGAAGATGTCCCCTTGGATGGTCAGAGTACTAGACAGACATATTAGTCCTAAATACATCACAGCGGAAATAATACTAAATAGCTCTTGCGTAGCTAGCTTTACCTCCTGCACGTCTTCGCAAGCTTATTCGTCCAACCTACTAAACCCGAAAAGTCCTTAACTCTGAATCTACTCAAATTTAATTTTGAGCACCCAAGAGTTGAAGGGGAAAACATAAACTTCGAGTCAGACATAATGTCTGATGTGAAAACTCTATTACGCCTCAGTTTTTTGATATTAAGTCAGACCACGCAGCCTAGCGGAACGGGTTCCCCTCACTGATATCCTTTTAAAATCATATCATTTGCAAATCAAAAACCTGCAATCAAACCTGTTATAACAATAATAGCAATAACATATATGTATATAAATCAGGTAATCATTGGCATATCTGTCCACACTATAGCTTTATCTGGCTAACTGTTAACTGTTGGCTTATTCGGGACTACTAGACATAATAAATATTCTAACTTCTGTTAGACACAATACTAGGCATCTTTCCTTAACATTCTTCTTCTAAGGTCAACTGATCCTAATGGTTTTGTGGGTTCACCAATAACCTATATTGACTCTGTATATTCCCTTCTGTATGTAACATCATTTTAGTCTTACCTATGACAAAGCCCTACACACTAGAATTTTGGACTAGAATTAGCAAGGGGCTATTAGCTAAAGTATAGGTCGCGACCCCATACCTGTCCCATCTAGTCTTCTAATATCTGAGTCATATACTTAGGGTTAACTACTCTATTCAAATTTCATTTCCTTGTAAACAATCTTTACAAATGATTTACCCTTGAAATCATATCTTTATAAAACAAGAAAATCATATTCCTTGCTTTACTCAACAAACTTGTGCCATGATATATGCTTTACACAAAACAATGTTGAAGAAATCTAATCAATGTGATAATCTATCCTTTCAAATAAATTAAAGCTTCTTTTTTTACTTAGAAAACTTTAGGCTATAAGACCAAAACAATACCTTCGAAACCTTTGCTTAAAACCTTAAACAATCCCTTTCAAAATAATTGAAAGCGTCTCTTTCAAAACCATTATATAAAACCTTAGACATCCCCATTTGAAACCATTTAAACTTATTTCTCAAAAGAGTTGGAAATATTTCTTTCAAAACACTTAAAACAAACCTTTTAGAACACTTAAAATATACCTTTTAAAAGCACTAGGGACTTCCTCTTTGAAACACTTAATAACATACCTTTCGAAAGCATTGGGTTCAAGTAAAGGTTTGTGGAAACATTGCTTCGAAACCAATTAAATTGTTCCTTTCAAAACCATAGTGTTTGCCTTTAATATAACTAAAGGGTCATAAAGAACAGAGGCGAAAGCATTACTTTCGAAAGCATTAATCCTAAGTAAAAGAAAGAGGATAGTTTCGAAACCCACCCTTCAAAACCATTGCCTCTGAATCTATTTGAAAGTGGTTGTATGACCCTTCCAAAAAAATTGAGAAGGCGACTTCAAAGTTAAAAGGCGAAAGTACCCCTATTGAAAAATTGTTTTAAGACTATAACGGCTTTAACTAATTCGAAAGGTATGAATGCTGCAGCATGGGTATCGAATAGGTTCAAATGGGGCTATCCTTTCAAAAGCTTTTTTTAATACTAAAGTACACGACAACTCTTTCAAAAGTTCTTTTCTAAAACAAAGGCAAGCTGCAATTGTTTGAAGGCCTCTTTTTTTAAACAATGGTAAGTTGATTGATTCAAAATCTAATTAGAGTGGCTTCAACCCCTTCGGAAGCATGCCTTCGACACCATCTTTCCATCTGCCTTTCTCCAATACACTATATACCAATTGCTTGATATCATTTGCATTAGTTTCAAATAGCTTTGAAAGGCCTAATTCGACATGGTGACGGAAGTGAACTAAGGTACTGGCGAAGTTGTAATTCGAAACAAAACTGGTTTATTGCCTTTCAAAGTAATTTATTTTCACCTAACCTGCCTAATTTTTCAAAATATGATTTTTTGCCCACTCTGTATCAAAAAAATTTCTAAAAAGGCCGCCGAATTAAAAATTACAATTAAAAACATTTTAACAAATTAGCCCTCCTCCTTAACAAAACATGTAAGACATTTAAGTCCCTTGACTTAAAACTTTTTATAACCATAGTAAAATACTTAGGAAAATTCCCCAAAAATCACAGTAATTCACTTTTAATATGTTTTATAACACATATAAATTTCAGACCGGAAATCACTATATAAATGCCTTAAATAATTTAAACCCTATTTGGATGTCATTTAATAGGTTCTCTAATTTATGCATATCATAAAGCCATATGAAATCATATAAATCGTCAACAAGCATATATATCCATTTAAACAAACATAACATGGCATACTTGTAAAATAGTTCGGATCAAACCTTGCTACCGAGACCATTATCAAAAGTGAGATGTAAATAAAATTATTCATCTTGGCTAGGTGTGAAGTAAGTTGAGATTTTCCCTTTGATTGATTTGCTTAAGCTTTTTACTTGAATCCTAGCTTTTCTTCTTCTTGAATCTCCTTAATGGTGATTAGCGAGCTCAATAGGGTTTTTAGCTTTGTTTGTGAATGTTGAAATGAATAAGGAATGAGGAATAGAAAGGTTTTGGGTACTAGAATGAAGGATGTTCCCATTTTACCCTTACCATATTCCTCCTATTTACTTATATTCAATTCTCTTTTGCTTATACATTCATTAAGGCACGACTCCTTCTAAATTAACAATTCCCAATCCCTTAACTATCCACATTATTTCATTTAATTTGTCCAATTAAATGTCCTAAATAATGTTAGTCAAAATTAGGGTCAATACAGCATTGTACAAGTACATGTCCCTCTAAAGCTATTATATGATCTGTAACGAGAAGGGGTTAGAACAACGTTCTGGAGATTGGTAAATTACACACTTTATACATAACAATAGTTTATGTCGATTGCCACATGTTACATGTTATGTCTTTATTTTACTTAGTCGTGTTGACTTCACGTGCGCATAGGTTACGCCCCATCTACTCGTGGTAGACAATACTACATATGTATATATATAAGTACCACAGTCCCCCTTTAGACCATGATATTTTCTCAGCTAGTATCCCTAACCCAGCACCTCGTCGAGATCCATCGTTAATGCAATATCATGTCTCCATCGCCGTACATACCAAGGAACTCCAATATTGCTTAATAATAGCATTGCAACTATATAGTCGCATTCTATCTCGTCTCATGTTGAGGACTCCATTTCTCGGAATAATCGTGGACTCAGCTCCATGGACTATAAAGACTCAGCTCCTCAGATTATCCTACTCATTTGAAAGACCTCCATCAAAATGGTTACCTAGCCTTGCCTCCTAAATAAAAACAAACTAACAGTTGTGAGGTAGTTCATGTCCTAAACGTGATCTACACTAGTAGGAGTGTCATCATTTTAGGCGTAACCTCTATATTTCCACTGACCTCTCAGGATCAATGATGATCTCGACCTATGTAAATAGCTCCTACTCCTCGTATGTATATTACCAATTTCACTGTCATACCGCTGAGCCTAGCTCATCGCCCCATTTAGATTGCGTAATGCAATCAAGGAAGTGCCTATTTGGTTGCTTAAAACATAGCCCCTAAAAGGTTGAAGCAGACTCTATCTATCCTTTGACACTTCGACCAAGGCGAACCTTCCTACAATTGGATATGTCCTACATTGGTATAATGTATAAACAACTGCTAGTAGCACCTTACGGTGGGCAATCTTCTATCGTGTAACACTACTGACCTTTCATTCTAACTCATTTTAATGATTATGTTATTCTAATTTAATCTAAGCTATTGGCTACATTCAATAATCCACACCCGTCACAAAAGAATACTCGAGGCCATGTATATATAATCATACTTGCTTATTTACTATGCCTCCAATGTTCAACCGTTAATATTTATTTACTTTTACATAATCGACTCCTTATTTTATCAATTTCAATTTAATGTTATTTGCCTCTTACCTTTAACTTAAAAGAGTTAAATAACTTTTACTGCTTGCTTCCACGTAATCCTGCTAGATCTATCTTGCTATTCCCTTTAAATTCTTACTGTCTTCCTTTGGTTACCTTTCTTACATACTTATTTCATTACTTTACCTAAATTTCATCGACTATTATTTAATTTCTAATTTGTCTTTATTGTAGATATTCATTTTATAATTAGATTAGTGTTATTATTACTACTTAAAATTCTTTAGTTTATACTTAGGGATTTCTGCATTTTAATGCGTTCGAATTACACCTTCCTTAAAAGAAGATAATAGCACTGTAAATTTCTATAACTTATCTAAAATGAGATTTATGTTTCATTTGGAATTACACAGAGTTCTTTTTATTTTTATTGAAATAGACATAATAAAATACGGTAATTATCCCTATTTTATACATCTGTCTCTTTTAGGTTATGCCTTTTTACTTCAAATGATAAAATTTTATTCATAATCATAAAACTGGATAATTTATAGAAATTTACATTGTAACACACTTCATTCTAACGAATTAAAATAATACTCAAATTCCAACAAATTTTATAATAACCTCTAATTCAAATTTACCAATTTATGCCATCTGACCCACAAATCTAGAATTTTTATACAATCTTGGTAATTAAAGGACTACTACTTGTACCTAAAATTTCAAATTCAAGTATATACAACATCTAATTCAAGTTAACAATTCACAGACTATGTAGGCATAGTTTTCAATTTCATTACGTATTAAGTGAAGCTTGCAACTCCAAAATAATTATACGAAGGCATACAAGTAACAAATTTACAACGAAATAAACCTAATATTATATAAAAATATATGATTTCCCACTCACCTTAAGCTTCCAAATCCCCAGATTTAAATCCATTCTTCTTATATGACTCACTTTACTTTTACAAAAATATGTATAAAATTTATACAAATCTAGTCGAATTATAGGTCTTGAGAAACGATTTGAATTAAACATAAATTTAGATTTAGGTTGATAATTTAAATTTTCTTCGTAGAATAGGTTCACCTCCGTTCTTCTTCTCTATTATTCTCTGCTAGTCTCTACTTGTAAATTAGTATATAGATTATGGTTTTATTTAGACTTAAGAAGTTTTTGAGAAAAGAAAATAACAGAGCTTCGCTGTACTTGAGAAAATATGAGAAGAAAAGTGAGGGTTAGACCCGTATTTATAGGGGTTCAAAATGATGCCAACCGTCAAATTATTCTATTTAAGATCCTAGCCGCTCGGCTTAATCTTGGATTACAACCGCCGCCATCTACTGGTCGACCTCTACTCCTTCACCCGTCGATCACTAATGGTTGACTGGTCGCAATAAAGGGGTCGACCAATTGTCGTCTTATGTTAATTAAAACTGTTTCGTTTAATTCCTTTCTTACCCATTCAATTCTAATTTTTGACTGATCTGAGTTAATGTTATTTGTACTTAAATGTTAACATTAATTAACATCATTTAATTATGTTTATTTCCTTAATTACATATATAATTATTTCTAATTCGAATTATTCAAACGTTAATAACATTTTCGTTTGAACTCCATTCATAAAACTTTATATATGAAAATTGATTAGAAAATCGCCACAAATGCAATTGTGCTAGTTTTGTAGCCAAATTCTAACATTTGTAACATTCCATTTTTGGCATTATTAATTATTATTTTTAATCACTTATCATTCAATTATGGAATGTCACATTCTTCCCTCCTGAAAAGAATTTCGTCCTCAAAATTCCACAAAGACAGAATCATGCAACATAAAACGCAACCATTCTTAGCTATCCAATCAATTAGTGTGCAAAAAACTTTTGTAGCTAACCGTGTATAAGTGCATAGTTTATCACAACACATATAATATGTATGTTGAATAATACTTAACCGATGCATCTTATATGAATGCATTCTTTAAAAAAATTAAAAAATATGGTGGAAACAACCTATATTTACTGATAGTTCTACGTGTATGCAAGTTTGAAAAACCAAACATCTTTGTTTTTGCACATAAATTTTCCCATACTTCTATGAATAGAACTATAGTTCAACGGATTTTTGCATCCAATTTCTACCATCCAATATCTAGCATACAATTTTCTAACATCCAAAGTTTTAAAAATCTAGATTTCTAAACCTATATTCTTATATCGTAATGCAGAATTACATATTTCCATCATTCTCTTGTGTACTCATTCCCTTGTATCTTGTAACCTTCTATTTTGCCCCAATTCTTCTCGAACTTTGTCAAGTACAATCTACATAAGGAAATTTACATTTTAAACTTCTAAACCAAAATTATTTAAAAACATTTTTTCTACTACCAACAAGGTATGGAAATTGAAATTCAAAGGCTAAAACAGATTTTCGCTTATTACCCTCTATGTTTTATATATTATCACTTCTACTGCAGTGTAAAATTTATCTTTCCTAACCTGTCGACTTCTTCCCTGTGCTAAGCATATGACATTTCAAAAATAAAAATTCCCTTTTTTGTGATCAAAATCTTTTAAAATTAAATTATTGAAGTGGTTAGAAATTAAAAATAAAATCCTCCTTTTTCCAAAACTTTTACAAAAACATTTTTATTAAAAATCAAAGATTTTTGAACAATTTTTTTTGAAATTATTTTGTTTTTATCTTTTTTTAACAAACTAAGCCATATATTACGCAGTCAGAATTTAGTCAATGAGTTAACATCCATGATTGTCTCTTTTCTACTGCACGGTAAATTTTCAAATTTCTATAACCTTTTTGTTTTAAATTAGAACAACAACTGCACACATGTTCATTTATTAATTTTAGCTTTTAAGGCATAGGGATAGTGGCTCATGGTTTCACAATTAACTTTCTCCATCCTTCGCTTGATAAAGTTTATCTTCCCAAAATCTTAAGTGTTTTGGGACTTAAAATTGTTTTACTTTTAGTAGCTAATAAATTTTCTAATTTATTTTGTAAACTTTCGGTCTTACTTTGCATTATTTAAGTATCTGCATGAGAATTCCATGCTTACACAGCTTTCCAATAAATATAACGGTCAATCCCAAAAATTAATTTAAAAGGAGCTTTCCTCATAATTTCGTATGTGTTATAAAATAAAAACAACTAGTACTTACAACCCAAACCTAAGTGAAACAATTGTCGAAAGCTACCTTTCAATATCAACTGACATTAATGATATTGTGGCCCTATGACTTCTTACTTAAATTAAATGGATCTTTCTAACATATCATTCTACTTAATCTACATATCTTAACTTTTTTTTATGGCTTCTGATAAATAAAGTCCATCCATTACTTCCATTATTATACTCCATTATGAGATAAACCGTGCATTCCCACACTGTAGTGGGTAAGAAAGACAAACTATGCACATTTAGAATAACTCGTTGACAAATTGGCTTGGCAGAATAACTATTTCACCATCTAGCTCACCTTCCTCAACCTTGAATCTACCAACATTGTGTGTTTGCCATCTCATCACCCTCTGTTACCATATTTTTTTAATCTGAATCTTTTGATAGTATTCTAAATTTTAGTATTTGCCTTCTTTATTTTTAATCTTTCATGCAGGTATACTCTAGAACTCGCATAAATGACTTTGATATCATTTCCTATTTCTTTATGGGTTATACTTTATGGTCTTCACACACGTTAAATGAAACATCCCTAGACTCATACAATATTCCCACTGTGCCAAAAAACGCATTAGACGATTGATATGCCCCGTTGTCTGAAAGCATGTCCATATGTCGTTAAATCTTATGCTATCTCATTGCACAAACAGACCATAGATATGCCCCATTGTTTTATATGCTCAAACACAATAAAGAAAAAAGCTCGTATTTTGTATGATGTTATAACACCATTCGCAGAATCACCTACTAAACAACATATAAATATTGACCAATATGAATACCAATTACACTAATATGTTGTTCATAGGATGAAATAAATATTTGCAGAATGAAAAAATGAACCACAATTTTATTTAAAAAATATTTTATTTCAATTCAAATTCAAATAGTACACATTTGGCTTCCACTATATTTACATTTTCAAATACAATACAGCTTTCATCATACACTATTTCACACTCTTACATACAACAATTTTACTCTCACTCGAACTTGTTTTGGATATCTTCTTGCTCCAGCCAATGTCCAGTCATCCACTGTAACTGTCAAATAAACAACACAGTAAAATGGAAAAAGAAACAAACAAAAATGGCAAAAATAAAATTATAATTGTGATTTAATATTGCCTCAGTTATTTGGGTTTTTTGTTTTCATATTTTAGACAGGGACAAAATTAAGCAAGCACGAACAACTTATGAGATGCACAACATATCATTGTGAATATCACAAGGCCGAGCATCGTTTATCTCTCAGGGACAAATGCAAAGGTCAAGCCCGAAGGCTTAACACAGTGAAAGTGTGCACAAGGTCAAGCCAAAGCAGGCTTGGACTCAATCCAAGTGCAGCACATATCAGTTTTGAAAAGCATGAACAAGGCTGAAGTGCACAGATTTGAGCATATGGCAAGGAAACAACAATTCAACCAGGGTGGTCAAGTATCACAACTAGACCAAAACTAAAGTCAAGAGCACATCGTCAGGAAACAACAATTATACAAAGGTGCACAGGTTTGAGCAAAAGCAAAAGCAAGTTTCAAAAATTCAACAGCATGGGGCAGCAAATTCAAATAGATTTGGAAACATAGCGAAAAACATGGTAATGCAACTCAAGTGTACATATGAACGTACAACTACGTACTCAAGTTTAGGTGCAATGATGATCAACAACACAGTGTACACCTGCATAGCATCACAAGGCTACAACACACAGACGGAAGCAACTAGAGGTGCAAACATGCAGAAGAAACTAAAAAAGATTTCACCTGTGAGGTCTTCGACATAGTAGTTCGATGAATATGACCAATAATATCAAGTTTTGCAGGGAAAAACCTAAGTTTGTCCTGGAGATTTTTATCAAATTTACAGTAAACCATTTGTAAGAAACTATTGACAAGAAAAACAAATGGTTAAAATAATTCCAACTTTTGAATGGAAGTTCAGAAGCTTAATTTTTCCAAAGATATAAGCATAATTCTCTATAAAATAAATGTAAACAAATCTTTGCATAAATAAATAGAAAGATCTTAATCTCACTAGGTGTTAAAATTGATAGGAATATGTACCAAAGATACGATGGTCATTATTGCACCTCAATCATTGTATCCCTAAAACTATAAGTAAGAACATAACATAAGAGTAAAAGGGAGTGGAAATAGGAAAGGATCAAGAAGAAATTGAGGATATGAAGCATATGTCAACTCCAAAAAGCGAGCAAAAAGGAAGGTAGAAAGCAAGCAAAAAGGAGGAAGTTTGATGATCATTCATTCTTCTAGCTTTATGAAAACTATAAAAAAATAATATTAAAACATAGTGAAAGATGAGAACACAATGCAGGTAAAATATGAAAAGTTGATGTGCTCGAAATCATTCGTTTTTTCAGGGAAGAGGAATATTCATATGAGGAAGGCTAACGCAATGATAAAGCTATGGTTACTAATATCCATCATCGCAGTTTCCTTAATCTAAATAAATGGAATGAAATGCACATTTAATCAAACACCTCATATTCAAAGCATTAATAACCTACAATCAAGCACAAAGAAACTGACATTTTTCAAACAACCCATCAAAATTGAAAGTCGGTTTATCCCTAGAGAGAAAGTCATACAAATCAAACATCGTTGTGTTACCAAATGTACCTTGTTGTATGCAACTCTTTAGTCCTCTTAATCTAACCAATCAACAATGTCAAAATTGCCTGCAACAACGTTAAGAAAATCCAACTCACGACGTTGCCAAGCGCAACAACATTAAGAAAAATCGAGCTCCTATTTGGATTCATCGGTGCCGATTCATCCACGTCCTCATCATTAAGCAAGGCAACTGCTTGCATCGTCAACTGCGACAGATGCACCAGCTCATTGATTGACTCCATGGATCCAAAGCAGATATGTAGTGGACGTACGGTTTTGAAGATATGCAGAGAGGAAGAGTGGATATTTGGAAGGAGAGAGCGAGATCTTTTGAGAGTATACCAGAGAAGAAAGAGATATTTTTATTTGTACTTGTAAAGTATGAGGTGCTGAGTGGGGATGAAATTTTTATTTGTAAACAAGAATTGATATGGAGCCAAAATATTGAGTGGAGACGAGAGAAGGAAGAAACAGGAAATAATATCTCACGTGGACCATGTTGGGAGGGAAACCCAAATATTAATATGGATCAAAAACTAAGGCCTCGTTTGGTTTGTCGTTTTTAGTTTTGTGTTTTCGTCTATACAAAAGCCCGTCCGTTTTATGCTATGTTGAGAAACAAACAATTTTGAAAAATGAAATTAACAAGTAAAATAGAAAACATGTTTATTTTGTTTTTCGTGTTTTGAGAGATAACAAAAGCACGGAGAACAATCCAACTCCTTCGTCGTCCGTTGGTCGTCGCAATGGCTAAGAATTATAAATCTTCTTCTTTAAATTTTTTGCTAATTCTTAGTGCAAGTTGAAAACACAAAACCCAAAATACAAAATGAAACCAAACGGGCCCTAAATTTTTGATACCTTCAATCAAACAATAGATGTATTATTTGAAAGCAAAACTAATCATAAGAGGGAAAATACAATGTTGACCATGTTGAGAGGGAAACAAAAAAATTTATATGGAGCCAAAAATAATCTTTTTGATAACTTCAATCAAACAACAGATAAATATTGTCTGAAAGAAAAATCCAATTGGACCTTAAAAGGGTGAATTTTCTGCATGACATTCAAATGTTGTTTGAATGACAAGCCTGAAATCTCACTAAAATAATGATTTCATGGGGAATGTCATACAATAAATGATTTTACCATATGTTGTATGAAAAAGTGGGATAACAGAAAATTTACCATATGTTATGTGATCACTGTTGTCTAATTCACTTTATGGCATAATGTCCTTATATTCTATAGTGGTCCATTATTGCTACTCTATGAGCATTCGTCGCTATTTTATTCATAGCCTTAATAGTTACCCCACCTTGCGTAGGCAATCATCCCTATCTTTTCCATATAAAATTTTTGGTTTGTTATTACGAAACTTTTTCTAAATTCAAAACTTCACAATTATAAAGTACTTAATTCCAAAACATTTATCTTTAAAAATATAATCTTTGAAACCTTTTTATTAAATCCTTCAATGGCTTGGTTTCAAAAATGAACCATGAAAATTTCCTTATCTTAACCAATGTTAATTATAGGCATTTTAACTTTTAAAACTATAATTTAGAATATATTGATTAAGTTCGTTTGTTAAATATAAAAGGAAATGTTAACAATTAAAATTTTAAAAGACCATTTCCTTCTTTTCAAATAAGGATCAAGTTTTTATTACATGAAGTCCTTCAAGCCAAATTTTCCCTTATAGACTTTTCACAATAAAGATTCTACCTCTTAAAAAGTGGGATTTTTAACTCAATCCATTTATTAAGTTTTACCTTTTAAAAACTTAATTTTTAAACCAAACCATTTTTAAAAAAGATGCACTTTACATTGTTTATAAAACATCTTTTATAACTTTTACAAAACACTGGAGTAGACAAGTACAGCTTTCATCCTATTATTTTTCTAATACTCGTGCTACTTCAACTTTTAACCTTAGCGGAGGTTCTAATAGAATATAAGAGGGACTTCTAAAATTGTAAGTGCAATTATTGCACATATTTGTGGAAACTATCCATTTGTATTTCTTTTAATTTCCAATATTGTTTCTAATTATTAACTTTATTTTATATAAATTTCTAATATCCTTTCTATTTATATTTCATAATATTACTACTATTTAGCTTTATTCTACTTAAACTGTTCTTATTTAAATTGCTTATCTTTATATAACTTTTCGCTCAATTGACTTTTTCTTTGTTGAACCATCGTAGTGCAATTGCCTACTATTTTGTTTTGGGTCCTTGTCTTCTTTCCCAATTTGTTACCCTAAAAGAATTTCACAACTTAAAATTTTCGTATTAGATAAATCGTCGAGTTATGCATAAGCCATATATATTATTTTTTCTAAAATAAATATCGCTTTATTAAAAATACATTTTAACTGAAATCTTCGATTTAATTGTTTTTTAACTTCTACCATAAGTCTTTATTTAAATATAAAAGGATATTTTATTCTATGAAAAAATTAATATCTGCTTACTTTTCAAAACATAAGGTTTTCTAATTTTAAATTAATCCTTTCAAAATCATTTTAAATATTTTATTTATTTATTTTATTTTTCTCAAACGCTTTTTCTATTAAAAAAATTTCATACGAGGACAGACTCAGAGTGGGTTTTACTTGTCCCTACTTTCGGACTTTTCTTCTTTTCTACTTACTTCTGACTTATCTTCTTTCAGGACATTAGAAATTCATCTATCATCTTGGATTGATTGCTATAATCCTTCCTTCGGAACTTATTTAATTTTTACTTCCGGATATCTGCAACATATAGAATCTTACTTTTCCATTTATTTGGACCTACTATACGTCATCAATCAGCAATCCTGAGGGGGTCTACAACCACAGAGCAATCTTGCTTTGTAAGGGAGTTAAGTAATATCCAGCTTCAGGGACCATTCTCTATGTCGCATTCATGCTCTTCTTAAGTCAAAAACTCCTAATACGACCCATTTCCCGTAGGTTAATCCACCTCTGTATATGCCTTCAACTTCATCTATTATTCGAACCCATAGTCGCATTATCCATCTTTTCAGGATATGGTTGCAACTACTTCTAAAGTCGGAATATATAAGACTTGGCATATAATATATATATATATATATATATATATATATATATATATATATATATATACAGTCTTCACTTTTTGTAACGACTCGGTATTTTCAACCATTTGCATCCATTATAAGTGCATAGGCAGACACTCATGCTGGAAATTGAATTGCTCAAAATACCGTGTTGTAAATAAAATTTTGGCAAACCTCAGAATATACAAAAAATAAAAATCACAGATCACAGACACAAAGTATATAAAAATGCAGCGGAAGTAAAAGAGATAGTAGTTCATGAAGCTACTAAAAAAATATATAAGATACATCAGAGTTAAATGAGATACAACAGAAGAGTAACAAGATACATCACTGAAACACTGGATACTGAAACAAAATAGAAGGCTGGATCTTCAAGGAAAGCTCCAACTCCGAAGGTGAATCTTGAATGCTAACTCAATCAATCTGACTCGAGCGTAAAGCAAAATACAAAACCCTCAAGTCAGGACATAAATACTTATAAACTGTAAATCAACTCAAGTGAACAGTAACAAAATGCATCGGTAACTTAAAGGATGCTTGGGACCGCCCATCCTCTAAGGATCCGTTAAACTATTTACTATGTAGTAATATACGCTATATACAGTAGTGTCTAATCAGTAAAGTATAATCATATAGAAAATAGCGTTAAGGGGATGGTGAACCTTAACGCGATCGGATCTTTAAAACCAAAATTGTAGTGGGCTCGATATAAGGATATGACACGGCACGCGAGGCAATGCCAGGGTGGATACACCGTTTGCACTCCCGGACCGGTGGTGACGGCAAGCCAGCAGCTTCCGCCCACCTCGAACAATACCCCCGAATCAAAGTGGCGCCACCGAATCGAATCACAACAGTAATAGAATGGTTTTCGATGGAGCATGCTCGATGAAAGGGTGCGACCCTTTGTGTAGCCCGGTATAGCTCCTGTTTTAGTCATATATGCCAACTCACGGGAGTTGGGTCCACGTAATATATACCTCGAGAACGTCGCCACCATCCTACTTCATTTTGGAATCTCCACCGCGTACACGGTTGCTAAAGTGGTTTTCGGTATTGGCCGGCTATAAGACAATATCCGATCCCGGTCTCTTTAACAACCCATCGTTATTATAACCCGTAGTTATAACTTTAAAAATATTTTATACTTCAAAATAAAATATCCTTTTCAATCCAAATCTTTATCAAAATAAAGATTAAATCATTTCCAAAACCATTTAAATATATCATCGTAAAATATCTTTCAATTCAAATATTTATCAAAATAAATATCAAGTCATTTCTAACCATTTCAATATATTAAATTTTCATACCCTTTCAACACTACCTTTCAGTTCCAAAATATCATATCTTTCAGAACTTCTTTTTAAATCATGTTAATATCAAAATGTCCTATCTTTCAAACTCCGTTTTTCAAATCATTTAATATCAAAATATCACATCTTTCAAAACTTAGTTTCAAATCATTTTAATATATCAAAATATCATATCCTTTCAAAACTTCATTTTCAAATCATTATTCATTTTATTCAATCTAAAATACCATTTCAATTCATATTTTAAAATAGTTTATATTCCAAAAATTCTTTTTTTTTCATTTCAATGAAGTTATTATGCTTAATAATTAAATTATTAAATTTCCAAAAATTTCAACTTCCAAAGTTCATTTATTCACTTAAGTTTATCAAAACAGTGAAAATTCACTTTTCGCATCATTTAGAAAACTTATACGGAAAGTTACATTCAAAACAGTTCAATTTAACAAAAGACAGCATCTTAAAATGTTATAATAGGTTTACTTAAATTCGAATAACTTAGTTAAATTCAAAAATTATAGCACTTACAAATATTGCTATAATAGCTTTTAATTCAACTTAGCTTTTTAGTTCATTATCATCAACTTCAGCGTTTACAAATACTGTAATATCATTTACATTGTAATTAATAGCATTTCAACCTTGTTAAAAAATCATTAATATGATATAAAATCACTTTTAATTCATTTAAATTCAAATTATCATAAATTTATCATAATTTCATATTCAATTTAATTTCCAATTATAATTAAATCAAATTTTCCAAAATAACTTGCATTCAAAAATTTCATTAATTCATTTCACTTACAATTGTTCAGAAAATCAATAATATTTTACAAAAATCATTTTTATTAAATCTCAAATCAAAATATTATATTAATTAAATTTCTAAAATATTTTAAAAATTTTAGAAAAACATATTTTAACTACGGGCCTGTATAAAATTTTCTATGCTAGGTAAAGTGATACGGGTAATATATCATTTCAACCCGTAATTTACAAAGAAAAATCCGGGTTTTATCATTTCAAACCCGCAATCCCAAGTCAAAATGAAAATTTTAAAACCATTCAGGCCTATCATTTCAACCCATAACATTTTTTTCTAATAGGGAACTTGCAGTGTGATCATATGCAGAAATAATATAAACAAGGTCAATATCACAATATACAGTCATACATCAGATGTCAGGTGAAAATTAACAGTTTAAACATGGTAATAACATGGCATAGCATATCATATGATCATCATTATCTTGCATAAACATTTTATATTACTAAACACTTGTCATCAATTCAATTCTCATAAGTATAAATGTCAGAGTGAGAAAGACTCACCTTTTTCAAAGCTAGAGACCAAAACAACATACAAGCACGACTCCAAAGGCACGACAAGCACAATTGCACGACTTTTGATTTGAGTTGAAAGATAGCCAAGATATGATTTTGTATCAACAACCCAAAACAAAACAAACAAGACAATAATAAACATTCAACATAAAATAACATTGAGACAATTTTGAAATACTTAGCAAAATGAACAAGATAGATTGGACCTTGCTTCAACCACTTCAATGCTTGGCCTAAGGGACACTTATGCTTGGCTATGATGATGCTTTGGCTTAGGTATGACATCATATAGGTCAGGTTTAACATCATATAGGGAAGGCAACAAGTGGAGATGAAGGTGCAGTGGTGCAACATAAAGCATATATAGGGTCAAGGTTAAATAAGTTGAGTTTTTGTGACATTCTTGGCTCGGCCATGGGCATGTGGTGGCTTGGCCATGCTTGTACAGGTCTGGACAGTAGCTTGAGCAGCGGCCAAAGGTGGTGGAGTGGCTGGTGGTGGTGTCTAAGGGGTGGCCAAAGCAAGATATGGAGGGTAGGTGATGATATGTGTGGTCTAGGCAATTTTTTAAGGAGTTTTGTGGAAGTTTTGTGGTGCTAGCTTCAATGGATGGGCACGGCTTGGTCATGGTCTGATTTCCAAAGGGTGGTGGATGATGTGGAAGAGGGTGGAGGTCAGGTCAGAGGTGGTGGAGGTGGCTATGGTGGTGGTTAAGGTGGTGGTTGAAGGAGATGAGGCAAACGTGGTCAAACTAGCATTGTTCAAGGGCATTGTTGCATCTTTTTGGAGTTTTGGCACCATGGTGGGCTCGGCCTTAGTCAAGACCAGAGGGGTAGCTGGTGATGATGGCAGGGAAGAGGTGTAGGAGGTGGTGCCCGTGGCTATGGAGGAGAGGCCAAGCAATACACATGAGAAAACAAGGCAAAATATAAGAAAACAATGGAGAAAGAAGAGCAAAAAGAAGAGGAAAAGAGGAGCCATTATCAAACCTTTCTAGTCATGAAAAATGAAGTGGAGAGGAATGTTTTCACGTGAAAATGAGGTAAGAAATGAACAGCTACGATAAAGAAAGGAACGGTCAAAGAAAATTAAATCTATTAATTGGAAAAGAAACGGAAGAAGAAACGTTAAAACGGTTTTACGTTTCTTTGCTTTCAAACCTTTTAAGCTTCCTATATATATTCATATACATCTTAAATAACTGAAAACACTTATAAATTTCAGTTAGAATTTGAAAATATAACAGATAAACAAAATATTAATAATTAATTATTAATTAGATATGATTAAAATAAGAAAAACGGCACAGAAAATGAAAACTGGACTTAGGAATTAGAAATAACTTCAATACACTTTGGAAAAAAAATTCTTAAATTTAAATACATGTAAAATGAATAAAATAAAGTAAAACACAGCAATAAAAGTGAATGTATAAAATAAATCAATAAATTTTAATTATATATAATTAAATTAAGAAAATGGCTTAAAATTGCATACAAGGCTTTAAAAATTAGAAATAATTTCAAATGAACTTTAGAAAATCTTCATGGACTTGTAAAAATATTTATAACAAATAAAATAAAATGCATTCACAAAATAAATAAATAAAGTTAATTAAGTAAAATTTATATGAAGAAAATAGCAGAAATTTATAAAACAGCCTTTAAAAATAGGAAATAAATACAGTAAATTTTGGAAAAATTCTATTATCATTTAAAAATATTTAAAAGTAAAAATATACATAATAAAACATATTATTATATATTAAAATAAAATATAACAAAGAAGAAGTAATTTATTCAATTTAAAATAGTCATTGTTAAATAACCCTATATATGCACAATATTGTAAAGGGTATAACTTTCACAATTTACATCCAATTTCAACGAAACGAAAAGTGGTGTTCTTAGAATTTTATGTACTTTCATAATAAAAGAAAAAATTAAACTTTTTAAACTTTTAAAATTTTAAGTTGAAAGTCACAGTTTGACTATTTTGACCAAAATCAGCATTTCAGGCAAATATTCAACTTACACAAGTTTGGAATTACAACTCATATAAAAATCAAGATTATATTTAAAAAATAAATTTAATCATTTCAAATAAGTAAATAAGTTTTTAAATAAAAATCTTACATTAAAAATAATTAAAATATATAATAAAATAATTACAAAATACTGGGTTGTTACACTCCCCCCCACTCAAAACTTTTCGTCCCCGAAAAGGAATGAGGTATGGAAGGGCACAGAAAAGATAGAGTGAAATAGGATTAAGATAAGATGACAAGAAGATTGAAGTTATACCTGATAACTGTTGTTATAGGTAAGTTTTACAAGGTGGAGGTGATCTTTCCAAGATCCTCCAGAATCAAGAACACAAGCACGAAAAAGGTGGATTCAAAATGATTGCCAAAGGTCTATCAAAGATTATAGAAAGATTTCTAAACAGAAAGATTATAGAAAGTTGCCTATACCGGTCTATAGCAAGATAAGGATAATAAGGACGACCAAAAGATAGTTTGAAAACAAAATAAGGAAATGAATTTGAAAGCATGGAAATTTCAACTTAAACAGAGAATAAATCTTTACACAAGTTAAATAAATCTTAACTATCTCAAATTTCATTATCTTATTATCCAATCATCTTAAATTAACAATTTTTAGAACCATGGGTTTGAAAAATAATCATTTATTACACTCACATTGTACTTAATAAATTTTATTCTTCTTTATTCCTAATCAAAATTAAATTTATTCCTCTCAATATATTTATCACTCATGTTAAATATATTTACACTTTTTTTTATAACTACTTTCTTTTATTCTTAGTTCTTTTAACATCATTTTATTGTAAGTCATTCAATTACCCTTTATTATATTTACCTCTGTTAATCATTTTATAATTAAAATTTAAGTGTATAACATTTATTATAACCAATCAAATTTTATTTATAAAATCTTTTTATATCGTATATTATCCAATTACATTTTTAACTTCTGAAATTTCGGTAAGTTATATTTGAATGCAATTGTATTATACAAATAAAATTTCCAATTCAATCATTTCAAGCTTAAATCATTTATTCAATTTTTTTTATTTTCTTTTTATAATTGAAATTATTCTTTAAAAATAGAATTTAAGAATCAAATTTCCGATTTCTTCAGACCATTTAGAGATAAGAAATAATATATATACATATATAATATGTCAAATCAAATTTCAATCATATATCTATATATATATATATATTATAAATCAAGTCATATTTTAGAAATTCAAATCAATTTAATTTCCCAAAACAAAGCTGTAGCAAGACTACAGAACAGTCTCTTAACTTCGAAACTCGAAAATGAACGTCGATGATGTCGCGATCATCACCAAAGTTATTTTCCAACGACAAAGAGAAGAGCACAAATTTTAAACCTTTAAAATTCTTTGAAAACAAATTATATTCAAAATAGTTTAAATAATATAACCCTCTAAAACTTTAAACCAAAGTTCGAAATAATCGGAATTTAAATCCTCAAATTCTTGTTTTAAATTCATTTCAGTTCCCAAATAAATTTATAAACAAATATTTATAGATCTATTTATAGAACAATAAATGATAAATCAAGTATTATCATTTCAAATTATCAATTTAAATCATTTCATTAAGTTCCATAAATTTACTTATATATCAAAATTTATTTCATTAACCAATTTTTTTAAAAAAAATATATATCTTGTGTCCGTTTGTTCTATCAAAGTGTTTTG
This sequence comes from Allium cepa, assembly GCA_030765085.1. Lineage (NCBI taxonomy): Eukaryota > Viridiplantae > Streptophyta > Magnoliopsida > Asparagales > Amaryllidaceae > Allium > Allium cepa. The sequence goes on along the minus strand of CM060941.1, from coordinate 556,619,017 downwards.
GAAATCTTATCGATAGTGCTGATCAGACGTATCGATCAGAAACCCAACTCAACATCAACAACTCAAACAACACAATATATAAAACATTTTAATTTTAAATACTAGTTTACAAATACACTATACATGAATAGATTTTCAAAGAAGGATAGAGATTCAAATTTTTTTGATTAACACAAATCAAAGGAGATTATGATTTAAAAATAAGTTGGAAACAAGGATGACATGATTAAATAACAGAATAGGAAGATGGATAAGCTTATATAAATCACGGGCAACCTTAACCGGGTCAACCGTGACTTAAAGAATAAGATCAATGTGGATTTTCTAGGGTAAATCTACATTCGATCTCGAGAGTTAGAGTTTGGAATAACAAAAGATATTAGCATCTATACCAAGGATAGATAAGAATCTCTGGTGAATCGATGCTAACTGCAAAGGAGTTTTCCCCCTTTTCAATTAAATTTGAAATTGGCGTGATCGCCGACTCACTAGAAAGATCATTCGAAGCGGAGTTATGGAATACTCCAGAGTCAAAAGAAGATGAATAGTGAGGGATACGAATGGATTTTGGAACTGTGGGGAACGTTCCAAAATACAAAGGAATCGAGTCAAAAGAGAGAGATTCAAGCTCGAATGAAAGTGATTCTGTAAATACATTCACTCCATATGCTGAGTTTTGCCTAGAGCTACCAAAGCTCTGATACCAACTGTAACGACTCGGTATTTTCAACCATTTGCATCCATTATAAGTGCATAGGCAGACACTCATGCCGGAATTGAATTTCACAAAATACCGTGTTGTAAATAAAATTTTGGCAAACCTCAGAATATACAGTAAATAAAAATCACAGATCACAGACACAGAGTATTTAAAAATGCAGCGGAAGTAAAAGAGATAGTAGTTCATGAAGCTACTAAAAAAAATATAAGATACATCAGAGTTAAATGAGATACAACAGAAGAGTAACAAGATACATCACTGAAACATTGGATACTGAAACAAAATAGAAGGCTGGATCTTCAAGGAAAACTCCAACTCCGAAGGTGAATCTTGAATGCTAACTCTGTGACAGCCCTAGTTAATCAAGTGTGTAGAAAATTTAGGTCATTTGAATTCTATTTTAATAAAAAAAATATGAATACAATTTTCTAAATAAATATATATACTTATGTAAGAATGAGAATGTATGTAGTGGTGCATGTGCACACTGTTGCAGTGTACAAACTGGAGCAAGCAATTCAGTAAGAATCTTGCAAGAAAAAAATAATAATAATATAAATAAATAAAAATATAAATTAGTGCATGACCATTAAGTATGAATGCACCATAGTTGAATGAAATGCATGAACAACCTGAGGAAGATTTTTAGCTCTAACTTACATAGCATAGGTGCAAACACAGTAGCTTGTGTGGGTAGAGAATATATATATAAATACATAGGAATACACATGCATGTACCCAGTATTTAACAGAAACACACACACCTAGCTGGTCGTTCAAATAAACTTATATGCATGAATAACATCCAGAAAAGACAAGAAATGCCTGAGCCAAAGAATTCATGCATATAATGTGTGAAGGAACTTTGCCAAAAAGGGTTAAGACAGGGAAAAAGGAAAATGGCAGGGAGAGGGTAAACTGTTGGGTGAGATTAGGGAATAATGATGGAATTTCTGATGAAAATAAATTACCTAACTAACCTTAAAACCCTAACAACTCCACTATATACCACATCATCTCCTACGGGTGCACATTGGAAGACCAGAAATCAAAATACAGAAAAGGAAGTAAGCAACAGATTAAGGAAAACAATGGCAAACTTGAATCAAGACTTAGGAAGAAGAAACATGGTGAGTAAACCCTCACTTGGCAAGGCATTAAGACCTATGAAAGGCAGCCATTAAATCTTTAGTTTATCTTAATTTTTCTGTGATGTTTTATATGCATTTTTAGTTGACAATTTTCTGTTGTTTCCGGATTTTGTGTTTTGCAGTGCCTTGTTGTTATTTAAATTATGCTTGATTATACATGACAATTTAATGATAGGATGATAATAACTAACTTACTTGTGGAATTCTAAGTTTGAGAAAATGTTTTTGGTTTAAGCATAAACTAGTAAGAAAAGTAGGGTGCAAGGCAGTAAGGGGAAGGGGGTCCTCTGGCTTATGACTTGCATTTGAAGGGATGATTGAGATACAGTGGAATTTCCACATGCTAAATCTTGATCCATCCTTGGGTACCCTCTGGAAATAAGGTTAATAAGAAAATACATTATAATGCATGGGATGACTACAAGAACCTTATTGCTAGAGAACCCTGGTAGCATTCCATTTTGGAAATGCTCTGAGTTATGCTTCAACCAAAAGTTTGTCTCTGAAGGAAATTAACTTGAAATGACTTTCAAATGTGAGTGATGGTTGAATATATAGGTTACTGAATGTTTGATGGATGTATAAAACTGCTTGTATGCATTGATTAGGGATACAACAGTGTGGGGCATGACACTGCATAAGTAATAGGGGGTTATAGGAAAGAATTTAGTAATTAAACTCAGGGCATGGGTCACCTCTATCAGGTTGGATATGAGGGAAGTGGGTATGACATGGTGGTTGGCTTGCATCAAGGATGGGGTGTAAGTTTGCACATGGCATGTTTATGTCCAAATAGATTGAAGTGCACTGGAAATCAAACAGCAGTTCCAGGCAATGTGCACCAGTGCAACTATGAATGTGATACTGGACTCTTAAAAGTGTTATGAACTTATAAGCAAAAGTGAATATGCTAGGAGTATGGTGGGTACTGGTATGCAGACCCAGTTTTGATGCTTTAGCTAAATGATAGGGGTTTTGCTTGTTCATGGTTATGAAATGCCTGTGTGATTTGCATGAAGGCTGCTATGAATTCCTGAAATAAGAATTTCTGCTAAGAAACTGGTCTAAGCACATATACATGCATTTAACAATTCATTCACTTCACTGTAAGGATACAAAAATGTGTACATGAGGAAGTGGTTTAACAATTTGAGTAAAACATCTAACTTCTGAAATAAAGGTGATGTGGAACCAATTTCATAAATCTTATGTATTGTCAATTGAATTTACTCATACCAGATTTCAATCTGACCTGTTTGTTGCTTGCATCAAATGGGTGTTTCACTTGCATTGTGGAGCAGACCATGAGATGGTTGCAGGGAAAAAGGATGCTAAATAGTAAGATGCAGACATATGATGCTAGAAGAAATTGCAAACTAACTAAGCTAGGATTTTGTAGGAGAATGGCTCTTCTGTTTTATTTTCAGTTGAAAAGTTTTATGTAATGATGTTTAAATTATGCTAGAAAAACTTGGCTATTATGTAAAGGATGACTGGGAAGAAGTATGTTGTAATGAAAATTATTTCCAGTGAAAGAAAATATGATAAAGGCCTTTAGCTTTATGTTAGAAACTGTGAGCATACCAAATTCTTAGGAATCAAGTAAGGAATTGGTAGGGGATTTGAAGCATATGTGAACCAGTATACCTATGTATTAGCTTGTTTAGAAAACTAGAACCTGTTCATTTAGTCACTGCAGGTATCATGAGGTAAGGGAAAACCATAGGCAGAAAGGAAAAAAAACACAGGAAATGTAAACTCAGAATTAAAAATGTGTTTGATAATTATTTGTATAAGTGAAACTTGTAGATTACAACTAATTAATTTCAGAGTCTTACCTAAACAAATCAGTCCACTCAAGAACTAAGGGGAAGCAAATTGCAGCTATGCCTGATTATGTGCCAGCAAGTGCACAGGAACATGTACAACCCCAGTTTAGTCATTGGGAAAGAACCTTGGGTAAGTTGAAATGCTATGAGTTAGTTCACATATTTCATTTAATACACCAATGACAAACACAAGGAAACAAGTAGGAATTAGTCAAATGAATGGCGTAGAGATTCAAATGGAAGGGATCTTCTTGATTGTTTTTGTTGTGAATGACTCAGTTTGATTTTGTTTAAAAATGGGCTGAGTTACTCAGAAAAAAAATATAAATAAAAATATACTCTGGTATAAAAACTATGTGAATAATCAAATAGTTTTTACAAAGAAGTATATCAATATTTTTATATTGATTGGAGTGGATCTTGGGAAATAAAAGAAAAAGAAAAAAAACAATAAGAAAATAGTTGGTCAGAAAAGAAGGCAACCCTAATTAGCCCAAACTAAATTGTGTCATTCAAAAAAAAAAAAACTAAAATGACAAGTAGGAAGGGGTTGTCTCAGTTGGTATCAGAGCTATGTTAATAAATACATAGCCAAAATAAATACTTGTTTGGATCTGTATGCCTTGTTTGCATTGTTTGCTGCTTGCTTGAGTTACTTTGCTTGTTATAAATAAATAAGTTCATTGTTAGTTTAAAAAAAAAAGCAAAAGTAGTAAATAAGAATCAGAACTAACTACATTAGAAATGTTCAATAGAGACCCAGAGGAGTTAGAATCAATCCCCAGGCCACAGGAGAAAGAGAAAATGGTCAATCTTCTAACACTACTGAGCAAGCAACTAGAATGGCTGCTGGTCCCCCAATGATTAACATGCAAGATTTTGTTCAAATACTGAGGGATGGAATGGCACCTAGGGCAGATAATCCATATGAGGAGCTGTCCAAATTGCTTAAAACATATACAAATCTGGGAGGCAGTAGCTTTGATGGCACAGAAAATGCCATAGGTGTCCAGTCATGGTTAAGAACAGTGGAGAGGATCTTTGGAGACATGCAAGTAAATGATCAGAGAAGAAGGCAAATAGCTTCAAGACAGCTGAAAGGCATAGCTTTGGACTGGTGGGAAGTGATTATTGCAGGCAGGCAAGAACAAGAAATCACATGGAATCAGTTCAAAGAGATGTTAGAAGCCAGATTTGTCCCAGCATCAACAAAAGCTTCATTGCTTGAGGAATTTATCAAGTTGAGACAAGGATCTATGAGTGTTACTGAATACACTCAGAAATTTGAAGGGTTGTCTAAATATGGGGCAGTATTAATTCCAGATGAAACATCAAGGAATGCTAGGTACATTCAAGGGTTGAATGCTGGATTGAGTAGAGCCATGTTGCCATATAAAGATAGAACATTTGACCAAGTTATGGACTTGACACTGTCATTTGAGCAACATGACAATGCCAGAGAAAAGTTCAAGAACTTCAGGAATAATAAGAAAGGAAAGAATAGAGCACATCCATATGAGAGGAAGAAGGGAGAAGCAATGCACAAGGAAGGAAGTAAAGTGGCAAACCCTGACAACAAGAAATCTAAAGTGATCTGTTATAACTGTGGAAAGGAAGGCCATATTAAAACCAAATGCCAAGCACCCAAGTCAACTGTTCTTAGGTGCTACAACTGTGGAAAAGAGGGGCACATGAAGAAGCAGTGTCCAGAGATGGCAAGGGTGGCTGCACTTGAGGGAAAAGGCAAGGCAAGGGATGCACCAAGCCAAGTGGAAGGTATATTATTTATTAAAGGCATACCCATATCAGTTGTTTTTGACACAGGAGCCACACACTCTTTTATTTCATATGATATAGTTCAGAAATTAGGGCTAACCTGTATTCTTGTTGATAAGCCATTGCATATTGATAGTCCTTTAGGTAGTTCCTGTATTACCCATATGAAATGCATGCAAGTAGAAATAAGCATGGGTGGTCACACCTTTATCTCAGAATTATATGTGTTGAATTACCCCAAGCTAGGTATCATATTGGGAATGGATTGGTTAAAAAACTTTTGTGCTATTATTAACTTAGGAAATTCTACCATTTCACTACAATTTCCTGATGGAAAGAGGGTTGTGGTTATGTATGAAGCAGCCAAGGATAGGGGTATGGGAAAAATATTCAACTTGAACAGTGGAGAAGTTGAATTGAGTTTAAATAAGATACCCATAGTTAACCAATACCCTGATGTGTTTGGTGAAGTGAATGGCATCCCTCATAACAGATCAGTAGAATTTCAAATAAGACTTAAACCAGGAACAAGCCCTGTCATCAAGAAACCAAATAGGATGAGTCCTAAAGAACTGAGTGAGTTGAAGAAACAACTGGAGGAATTAGAACAAAAAGGCTTTATTAGGCCTAGCAGTTCAAATTGGGGATCACCAGTAGTGTTTGTTAAGAAGCATGATGGTTCCTTAAGAATGTGCATAGACTATAGGGAACTGAACTCAGTCACTATCAAAAACAAATACCCTCTACCTAGGATTGATGATCTCTTTGATCAACTAAATGGTGCTAAAGTATTTTCTAGGCTTGATTTAGCAACTGGTTTTCACCAAATGAAAGTAGAAGAAGAAAGTATCAAATATACAGCCTTCAATACTAGGTATGGCTTGTATGAATACTTAGTAATGCCATTTGGTTTGACTAATGCACCATCCTATTTTGTAGATTTGATGAATAGAATTTTCATAGATTATTTGGATAAATTTGTGCTGATTTTCATTGATGATATACTAGTGTATTCCAAGACAGATAATGAACATGAAAAGCATTTGCATATGGTACTGAGTAGACTAAGGCAACAAAACCTTAAAGCCAAGTTTGCAAAATGTTCTTTTTGGAAGAATGAAATAAAATTTTTGGGCCACATAATTTCTCAAGAAGGAATTTCAGTAGATCCAAGTAAAGTCATGGCAGTGCAAGCATGGAAAAGACCAAGCAATGTCACTGAAATCAGATCATTCATGGGCATGGCTTGATACTACAGGAGATTCATAAAGGATTTTGCTAAAAAGGCAATTCCACTAACCAAGTTAACAAGGAAAGACCAACCTTTTATGTGGACTGAGAAATGTGAAGAGGCATTTAACCAATTGAAGAAGGCATTGATGGAAGCACCAGTGCTGAAAATCCCAGAGGGCAATGACAATTTAGTGGTATATACTGATGCATGTGGATCAGGTATAGGAACTGTCCTTATGCAAGATGGTAGAGTAATAGCTTATGCATCAAGACAACTGAAACCCAGTGAAACCAAGTATGCAACACATGACTTGGAATTGGCAGCAGTGGTGTATGCACTAAAGCTTTGGAGACACTACCTGTTAGGAGCAAAGTTTGAACTTTATACTGACCACAAGGCTTTAAAGTATTTATTTTCTCAAAAAGATTTAAATATGAGACAACATAGGTGGGTGGAATTTCTTGCTGCCTATGATTTGGACATTATGTACACACCAGGAAAAGCAAACAAAGTGGCAGATGCATTAAGTAGACAACATGCCAAGTTGGCTACACTGATGATAGAGGAGTTTAAAAGGTTGTTAACACTGACAGATGTAGAAATAGAATACATGGGAGAACAAGCAATGGAGGTGGGTAAGAATGTGGAGCACCATGGTAAGCTCAGTCTTATCACAATAAAGTCAGATTTAGTGGAAGAAGTAAACCAGTCACAAGACACTGATGCATTCTTGAGAGAAAAGAAGGAGTTGTTAAAAAATGGTGTAAAGATTGACAAATTTGAACTGGATGAAAAAGGATGTGTAAGATATAAAGGAAGGTTATGTGTACCTAACACAGAAGCACTTAAGAGGAAGATCATGGATGTCCATCACAAATCAAAGTACACCATACATCCAGGTGGCACTAAAATGTATCATGACCTAAAAAGAAGTTATTGGTGGAAAGGAATGAAGAGAAATGTGGGTGAATATGTGGAAAAATGTATGACTTGTCAACAAGTCAAGGCTGAGTATCAAAGACCCAGTGGACTGCTGCAACCTTTGGAAGTTCCAAGATGGAAATGGGAAAGCATATCAATGGATTTCATTGATGGCTTGCCAAGATCAAAGAGAGGAAATGACAGCATTTGGGTGGTGGTGGATAGATTAACCAAATCATCACACTTCATACCAGTAAAGAGTGATAGAAATGCACCAAAACTAGCACAAGTCTTCATGAAAGAGATAGTAAAGTTACATGGGTTTCCTACCACAATTATTAGTGACAGAGATACTATATTTACATCTAAGTTCTGGAGTAGCTTTCAACAGGCAATGGGGGTTGAGTTGTGCTTGAGCACAGCCTACCATCCCCAAACTGATGGTCAAACAGAAGTAGTTAATAAATTCTTAGAGGATCTACTTAGAGCTTGTGTGCTGGATCATGGTGGGAATTGGGAAGACTACCTTCATTTGGCAGAATTTGCCTACAATAACAGCTACCAGAGTAGTATAGGAATGGCACCCTATGAGGCTCTGTATGGAAGGCCTTGTGTGTCACCTGCTTGCTGGTTAGAGGTGGGTGATAGGGTAATGTTGGGACCAGATCATGTGAAAGAGACAAATGCTAAAGTTACATTGATCAGACAGAGAATGAAGGCAGCACAAGACAGAATGAAATCATATGCAGATAGGAGAAGGAAGCCACTTGAATTTGAGTTAGGAGAATATGTGTACTTAAAGGTTTCACCAATGAGGAAGGTGTTGAGATTTGGCAAGGCAGGGAAGCTAACCCCAAGGTATATAGGACCATATGAGATTATTGCAAGGATAGGAAAGATGGCTTACAAGTTGAAATTGCCAGAAGAGATGAGTGGGATACACAATGTATTTCATGTATCACAATTGAGAAAATATGTGCATGATGAAGCTTCAGTAGTTCAGCCACCAAGTAAAGTGGAAGTTAGACCTGACCTGGTGTATGCGAAGAAGCCAGTGGGCATTACAGCTAAGGAAGATAAGAGATTGAGAAACAAAATAATTAAACTGGTAAAGGTGCAGTGGAGTTTGGACCCTAATGACTACACATGGGAAGTTGAAGACAAGATAAAGGCCCAATACCCTCAATTATTTGCAGCAGATAGTTAAGGCAGAGGTATTTTAATATTTATGCTTGAATTTACTTAGTTGAACATGACATCCAATGTTGTGTGTGCTTGTTTGTTTTGGTTGAATTAAGAATGTGTATTTATGTTTGATTTTGACCCTTGATTTACATAGCAAGAAGTGTTAAATTGTGGGACACAATTTCTTAAAGAAGGGGTGTATGTGACAGCCCTAGTTAATCAAGTGTGTAGAAAATTTAGGTCATTTGAATTCTATTTTAATAAAAAAAAAATATGAATACAATTTTCTAAAAAAATATATATACTTGTGTAAGAATGAGAATGTATGTAGTGGTGCATGTGCACACTGTTGCAGTGTACAAACTGGAGCAAGCAATTCAGTAAGAATCTTGCAAGAAAATAATAATAATAATATAAATAAATAAAAATATAAATTAGTGCATGACCATTAAGTATGAATGCACCATAGTTGAATGAAATGCATGAACAACCTGAGGAAGATTTTTAGCTCTAACTTACATAGCATAGGTGCAAACACAGTAGCTTGTGTGGGTAGAGAATATATATAAATACATAGGAATACACATGCATGTACCCAGTATTTAACAGAAACACACACACCTAGCTGGCCGTTCAAATAAACTTATATGCATGAATAACATCCAGAAAAGACAAGAAATGCCCGAGCCAAAGAATTCATGCATATAATGTGTGAAGGAACTTTGCCAAAAAGGGTTAAGACAGGGAAAAAGGAAAATGGCAGGGAGAGGGTAAACTGTTGGGTGAGATTAGGGAATAATGATGGAATTTCTGATGAAAATAAATTACCTAACTAACCTTAAAACCCTAACAACTCCACTATATACCACATCATCTCCTACGGGTGCACATTGGAAGACCAGAAATCAAAATACAGAAAAGGAAGTAAGCAACAGATTAAGGAAAACAATGGCAAACTTGAATCAAGACTTAGGAAGAAGAAACATGGTGAGTAAACCCTCACTTGGCAAGGCATTAAGACCTATGAAAGGAAGCCATTAAATCTTTAGTTTATCTTAATTTTTCTGTGATGTTTTATATGCATTTTTAGTTGACAATTTTCTGTTGTTTCTGGATTTTGTGTTTTGCAGTGCCTTGTTGTTATTTAAATTATGCTTGATTATGCATGACAATTTAATGATAGGATGATAATAACTGACATACTTGTGGAATTCTAAGTTTGAGAAAATGTTTTTGGTTTAAGCATAAACTAGTAAGAAAAGTAGGGTGCAAGGCAGTAAGGGGAAGGGGGTCCTCTGGCTTATGACTTGCATTTGAAGGGATGATTGAGATACAGTGGAATTTCCACATGCTAAATCTTGATCCATCCTTGGGTACCCTCTGGAAATAAGGTTAATAAGAAAATACATTATAATGCATGGGATGACTACAAGAACCTTATTGCTAGAGAACCCTGGTAGCATTCCATTTTGGAAATGCTCTGAGTTATGCTTCAACCAAAAGTTTGTCTCTGAAGGAAATTAACTTGAAATGACTTTCAAATGTGAGTGATGGTTGAATATATGGGTTACTGAATGTTTGATGGATGTATAAAACTGCTTGTATGCATTGATTAGGGATACAACAGTGTGGGGCATGACACTGCATAAGTAATAGGGGGTTATAGGAAAGAATTTAGTAATTAAACTCAGGGCATGGGTCACCTCTATCAGGTTGGATATGAGGGAAGTGGGTATGACATGGTGGTTGGCTTGCATCAAGGATGGGGTGTAAGTTTGCACATGGCATGTTTATGTCCAAATAGATTGAAGTGCACTGGAAATCAAACAGCAGTTCCAGGCAATGTGCACCAGTGCAACTATGAATGTGATACTGGACTCTTAAAAGTGTTATGAACTTATAAGCAAAAGTGAATATGGTAGGAGTATGGTGGGTACTGGTATGCAGACCCAGTTTTGATGCTTTAGCTAAATGATAGGGGTTTTGCTTGTTCATGGTTATGAAATGCCTGTGTGATTTGCATGAAGGCTGCTATGAATTCCTGAAATAAGAATTTCTGCTAAGAAACTGGTCTAAGCACATATACATGCATTTAACAATTCATTCACTTCACTGTAAGGATACAAAAATGTGTACATGAGGAAGTGGTTTAACAATTTGAGTAAAACATCTAACTTCTGAAATAAAGGTGATGTGGAACCAATTTCATAAATCTTATGTATTGTCAATTGAATTTACTCATACCAGATTTCAATCTGACCTGTTTGTTGCTTGCATCAAATGGGTGTTTCATTTGCATTGTGGAGCAGACCATGAGATGGTTGCAGGGAAAAAGGATGCTAAATAGTAAGATGCAGACATATGATGCTAGAAGAAATTGCAAACTAACTAAGCTAGGATTTTGTAGGAGAATGGCTCTTCTGTTTTATTTTCAGTTGAAAAGTTTTATGTAATGATGTTTAAATTGTGCTAGAAAAACTTGGCTATTATGTAAAGGATGACTGGGAAGAAGTATGTTGTAATGAAAATTATTTCCAGTGAAAGAAAATATGATAAAGGCCTTTAGCTTTATGTTAGAAACTGTGAGCATACCAAATTCTTAGGAATCAAGTAAGGAATTGGTAGGGGATTTGAAGCATATGTGAACCAGTATACCTATGTATTAGCTTGTTTAGAAAACTAGAACCTGTTCATTTAGTCACTGCAGGTATCATGAGGTAAGGGAAAACCATAGGCAGAAAGGAAAAAAAACACAGGAAATGTAAACTCAGAATTAAAAATGTGTTTGATAATTATTTGTATAAGTGAAACTTGTAGATTACAACTAATTAATTTCAGAGTCTTACCTAAACCAATCAGTCCACTCAAGAACTAAGGGGAAGCAAATTGCAGCTATGCCTGATTATGTGCCAGCAAGTGCACAGGAACATGTACAACCCCAGTTTAGTCATTGGGAAAGAACCTTGGGTAAGTTGAAATGCTATGAGTTAGTTCACATATTTCATTTAATACACCAATGACAAACACAAGGAAACAAGTAGGAATTAGTCAAATGAATGGCGCAGAGATTCAAATGGAAGGGATCTTCTTGATTGTTTTTGTTGTGAATGACTCAGTTTGATTTTGTTTAAAAATGGGCTGAGTTACTCAGAAAAAAAAATATAAATAAAAATATACTCTGGTATAAAAACTATGTGAATAATCAAATAGTTTTTACAAAGAAGTATATCAATATTTTTATATTGATTGGAGTGGATCTTGGGAAATAAAAGAAAAATAAAAAAAACAATAAGAAAATAGTTGGTCAGAAAAGAAGGCAACCCTAATTAGCCCAAACTAAATTGTGTCATTCAAAAAAAAAAAAACTAAAATGACAAGTCGGTAGGGGTTGTCTCAAACTCAATCAATCTGACTCGAGCGTAAAGCAAAATACAAAACCCTCAAGTTAGGACATAAATACTTATAAACTGTAAATCAACTCAAGTGAACAGTAACAAAATGCATCAGTAACTTAAAGGATGCTTGGGACCGCCCATCCTCTAAGGATCCGTTAAACTATTTACTATGTAGTAATATACGCTATATACAGTAGCGTCTAATCAGTAAAGTATAATCATACAGAAAATAACGTTAAGGGGATGGTGAACCTTAACGCGGTCGGATCTTTAAAACCAAAATCGTAGTGGGCTCGATATAAGGATATGACACGGCACGCGAGGCAATGCCAGGGTGGATACACGTTTGCACTCCCGGACCGGTGGTGACGGCAAGCCAGCAGCTTCCGCCCACCTCGAACAATACCCCCGAATCAAAGTGGCGCCACCGAATCGAATCACAACAGTAATAGAATGGTTTCCGATGGAGCATGCTCGATGAAAGGGTGCGACCCTTTGTGTAGCCCGGTATAGCTCCTGTTTTAGTCATATATGCCAACTCACGGGAGTTGGGTCCACGTAATATATACCTCGAGAACGTCGCCACCATCCTACTTCATTCTGGAATCTCCACCGCGTACACGGTTGTTAAAGTGGTTTTCGGTATTGGCCGACTATAAGACAATATCCGATCCCGGTCTCTTTAACAACCCATCGTTATTATAACCCGTAGTTATAACTTTAAAAATATTTTATACTTCAAAATAAAATATCCTTTTCAATCCAAATCTTTATCAAAATAAAGATTAAATCATTTCCAAAACCATTTAAATATATCATCGTAAAATATCTTTCAATTCAAATATTTATCAAAATAAATATCAAGTCAATTCTAACCATTTCAATATATCAAATTTTCATACCATTTCAACACTACCTTTCAGTTCCAGAATATCATATCTTTCAGAACTTCTTTTTAAATCATGTTAATATCAAAATGTCCTATCTTTCAAACTCCGTTTTTCAAATCATTTAATATCAAAAATATCACATCTTTCAAAACTTAGTTTCAAATCATTTTAATATATCAAAATATCATATCCTTTCAAAAATTCATTTTCAAATCATTATTCATTTTATTCAATCCAAAATACCATTTCAATTCATACTTTAAAATAGTTTATATTCCAAAAATTCTTTTTTTTTTCCCATTTCAATGAAGTTATTATGCTTAATAATTAAATTATTAAATTTCCAAAAATTTCAACTTTCAAAGTTCATTTATTCACTTAAGTTTATCAAAACAGTGAAAATTCACTTTTCGCATCATTTAGAAAACTTATACGGAAAGTTACATTCAAAACAGTTCAATTTAACAAAAGACAACATCTTAAAATGTTATAATAGGTTTACTTAAATTCGAATAACTTAGTTAAATTCAAAAATTATAGCACTTACAAAGATTGCTATAATAGCTTTTAATTCAACTTAGCTTTTTAGTTCATTATCATCAACTTCAGCGTTTACAAATGCTGTAATATCGTTTACATTGTAATTAATAGCATTTCAACCTTGTTAAAAAATCATTAATATGATATAAAATCACTTTTAAGTCATTTAAATTCAAATTATCATAAATTTATCATAATTTCATATTCAATTTAATTTCCAACTATAATTAAATCAAATTTTCCAAAATAACTTACGTTCAAAATTTTCATTAATTCATTTCACTTACAATTGTTCAGAAAATCAATAATATTTTACAAAAATCATTTTTATTAAATCTCAAATCAAAATATTATATTAATTAAATTTCTAAAATATTTTAAAAAATTTAGAAAAACATATTTTAACTACGGGCCTGTATAAAATTTTCTACGCTAGGTAAAGTGATACGGGTAATATATCATTTCAACCCGTAATTTACAAAGAAAAATCCGGGTTTTATCATTTCAAACCCGCAATCCCAAGTCAAAATGAAAAATTTAAAACCATTCAGGCCTATCATTTCAGCCCATAACATTTTTTTCTAACAGGGAACTTGCAGTGTGATCATATGCGGAAATAATATAAACAAGGTCAATATCACAATGTACAGTCATACATCAGATGTCAGGTGAAAATTAACAGTTTAAATATGGTAATAACATGGAATAGCATATCATATGATCATCATTATCTTGCATAAACATTTTATATTCCTAAACACTCGTCATCAATTCACTTCTCATAAGTATAAATGTCAGAGTGAGAAAGACTCACCTTTTTCAAAGCTAAAGACCAAAACAACATACAAACACGACTCCAAAGGCACGACAAGCACAATTGCACGACTTTCGATTTGAGTTGAAAGATAGCCAAGATATGATTTTGTATCAACAAGCCAAAACAAAACAAACAAGACAATAATAAACATTCAACATAAAATAACATTGAGACAATTTTGAAATACTTAGCAAAATGAACAAGATAGATTGGACCTTGCTTCAACCACTTCAATGCTTGGCCTAAGGGACACTTATGCTTGGCTATGATGATGCTTTGGCTCAGGTATGACATCATATAGGTCAGGTTTAACATCATATAGGCAAGGCAACAAGTGGAGATGAAGGTGTAGTGGTGCAACATAAAGCATATATAGGGTCAAGGTTAAATAAGTAGAGTTTTTGTGACATTCTTGGCTCGGCCATGGGCATGTGGTGGCTTGGCCATGCTTGTACAGGTCTGGACAGTAGCTGGAGTAGCGGCCAAAGGAGGTGGAGTGGCTAGTGGTGCTGTCTAAGGGGTGGCCAAAGCAAGATATGGAGGGTAGGTTATGATATGTGTGGTCTAGGCAATGTTTTAAGGAGTTTTGTGGAAGTTTTGTGGTGCTAGCTTCAATGGATGGGCACGGCTTGGTCATGGTCTGATTTCCAGAGGGTGGTGGGTGATGTGGCAGAGGGTGGAGGTCAGGTCAGAGGTGGTGGAGGTGGCTATGGTGGTGGTTAAGGTGGTGGTTGAAGGAGATGAGGCAAAGGTGGTCAAACTAGCATTGTTCAAGGGCATTGTTGCATCTTTTTGGAGTTTTGGCACCATGGTGGGCTAGGCCTTGGTCAAGACCAGAGGGGTAGCTGGTGATGATGGCAGGGAAGAGGTGTAGGAGGTGGTGGCCATGGCTATGGAGGAGAGGCCAAGCAATACACATGAGAAAACAAGGCAAAATATAAGAAAACAATGGAAAAGGAAAAGCAAAAAGAAGAGGAAAAGATGAGTCATTACCAAACCTTTCTAGCCGTGAAAAATGAAGTGGAGAGGAATGTTTTCACGTGAAAATGAGGTAAGAAATGCACAGCTACAATAAAGAAAGGAAATTAAATCTATTAATTGGAAAAGAAACGGAAGAAGAAACGTTAAAACGGTTTTACGTTTCTTTGCTTTCAAACCTTTTAAACTTCCTATATATATTCATATACATCTTAAATAACTGAAAACACTTATAAATTTCAGTTAGAATTAGAAAATATAACAGATAAACAAAATATTAATAATTAATTATTAATTAGATATGATTAAAATAAGAAAAATGGCACAGAAAATGAAAACTAGACTTAGGAATTAGAAATAACTTCAATACACGTTGGAAAAAAAATTCTTAGATTTAAATACATGTAAAATGAATAAAATAAAGTAAAACACAGCAATAAAAGTGAATGTATAAAATAAATCAATAAATTTTAATTATATATAATTAAATTAAGAAAATGGCTTAAAATTGCAGACTAGGCTTTAAAAATTAGAAATAATTTCAAATGAACTTTAGAAAATCTTCATGGACTTGTAAAAATATTTATAACAAATAAATAAAATGCATTCACAAAATAAATAAATAAAGTTAATTAAGTAAAATTTATATGAAGAAAATAGCAGAAATTTATAAAACAGCCTTTAAAAATAGGAAATAAATACAGTAAATTTTGGAAAAATTCTATTATCATTTAAAAATATTTAAAAGTAAAAATATACATAATAAAACATATTATTATATATTAAAATAAAATATAACAAAGAAGAAGTAATTTATTCAATTTAAAATAGTCATTGTTAAATAACCCTATATATGCACAATATTGTAAAGGGTATAACTTTCACAATTTACATCCAATTTCAACGAAATAAAAAGTGGTGTTCTTAGAATTTTATGTACTTTAATAATAAAAGAAAAAAATTTAAATTTTTTAAACTTTTAAAATTTTAAGTCGAAAGTCACAGTTTGACTATTTTGACCAAAATCAGCATTTCAGGCAAATATTCAACTTACACAAGTTTGGAATTATAACTCATATTAAAATCAAGATTATATTTAAAAAATAAATTTAATCATTTAAAATAAGTAAATAAGTTTTTAAATCAAAATCTTACATTAAAAATAATTAAAATATACAATAAAATAATTACAAAATACAGGGTTGTTACACTTTTTAAGTTGGAATTTTTATATAATATACATGTTTACTTTCTTAAGTTCACATTTCATCTCCTTATATAGTCTTTTACTTTTTACTATTTAATTTAATTATTAAGCATTTCAAAATATTATCTCAAGTTTATAACATTTCTAGTACATCTTACTTCTTTATTTTTATATGAACATAATTTCATTCTGAAATGCTTTTATTACTTAAGTTTTTCACTTGTATAATATTCCATTAAATCCCAGAAGGATATAACAAAATATTATTCATTTTACTTAACAAAAATGTTCAATAATTTAAATCTTTTTAATTTTCTTTATCTTTTAATTTAAGAGTTACAAAAATTTCATGTTTATATTTTCATCAAACCTTTAGCTTTTAATTTCAGATTTAAATTTGGTTGTTTTCAGCCATTTAAAATCATCAAAATTCCATTTCATTTCAATAATTGAAAAGATTAATTAACAAAAAACTTAAGAATTAAATACCGAGTTTTATTTCAAATCATCTTGGAATAAAATATACTTATATCTTTTGTATATCAAGCCATACTTAATGGATTTAAATCGAAATTTGTTTACAAAACAAATGTGTAGCAAAGCTACTATAGTAGTCTTCCCACTTTAAAACTCAAAAATGAACGTCGATGATGCCGCAATCATCACCGAAATTATTTCCTAACAACAGAAAAGGGGAATACAACTCTTACTTCCTTTTTAAAATTCTTTTGAAAACATTTATTTCAAATCCCACTGAGAATACTTCTATCTGAAAATACTTCCAAATAATACTAATATTATTTTTCCAAAATCTTTGAAAACCAATTTCAAACACCGGAACTTAAGTTCTCAAATTTCTAATTTATGTTCGTTTTATTTGTTAATCATAATTTATAAACCATATTTATAAAATTACATTTCTTATAACATAAAATAGTTAATAGTATTTAAGAACCTTGACTAACCAAACAATAAATGACAATAATCGAATATTATCATTTACTAAAAAATAACACATCAAAAATAACTACATCAATTTATGAAAAAATATTTTTTTAAATACAAAATATAATACTAGGTAAACTATTCATTTGCCAATTTCAAAACCAATATTACTAACCCTATTCAAGTGTTTAGAAATTCCTATCGATGTCATAGCGTCCTATATGCAGACCGGAATTCATAAATACTCAATAGAACAAATTAACACAATACAAAACAATTTTATAGCACTAGCAAATACGCTCTCTCATATAAATATACACTCAGACATGTTCTAGGGTATTACTAACCCTATCTCTAATGAGTTACCCCAACGGGCTATGGTGTCTCTAAACCAAAGCTCTGATACCAAATGTGATGACCCACCTTTTTGAACAATTAAAGTCGATAATAAATCACACATGTCTAACTCAAACCATTTAAAATGGTAGATTATCAATGGGATTTAATAAGAAAATAAGAGAAAAGAAGAAAAGCAATATACAAATCTCGCAGCCAAATGACAAAATATAATAATCAAATAAACAGTTAATAAAGCTGTTTTACAATATACATTTGATTATACTTTTACAACATCAATCAAAGTTATGCACACAACAAAGACAAAATAAAACAATGCAGCAGAACCACATGATGTAGATGAATAATAGTAGTAATATAATATACCAAATCTTCAACTTCGTCCTCTAGAATAATATGATTTTAAATGCACCGTAAACTCAATGCTAACCTGAGCATAAAATAAAACAATACACTCGAGTCAGAACTAAAATATTCTTATGTAAGTCAAATCAATATCATATATAACACGAGTGTAATAGCGTCAAAGATGTTTACGGGGTTTTACATCTCATATCCAGTGTGTAATGTAACGACCCAGAATTTCGGTTATTTTAAATTGGAATATTTAATTGATTTTAAATATTTAAAAGTTAATTTTTAACTTGAATTTCAAATATAAATATTTATTTGATAATTTAATTATTGAATTTAATAATTGAAAATTGGTTAAAACATTGAATCTTGAGTTTTAAGCTTGATAAAAATAATTTAGAGGCTTATAAATTTTATATTAATAATAATTTAGATAATAAAACTTTTAAATTGAATTTAAAGGTGATATGTTCAATTTTAAAAATATATCATTTAAATTAACGTATATAAATAACCATCCGGGGTACAGTCTCGGAATTCGACGAAACCAGTTCCATTGGATCCGTAATAGATCGGATTTCAAATTTCGTGGTGTTTAGAGTTATCGTTTGATCACACGGGATATAAACACATTGAAAATTATATTGAAAATTTCAATATAATAATTGGGTCCAAAAAGCTATCTTCTCCATACGATCGAATTAGGACTCGAAACCTTTTTCATTACGTTCGAAATAGGGGTATAAAATTATAAACGCCTAGTGGCACACCTCGTTAGGGATTTGAGATTTCAAGTTATGTAATCAGATGGTTTAAAATTTAATTAATATATATGCGTGTGTGTGTGTGTAGTCAAATCAGTCTTTTCTTCTACAACCTAAGATTTGACCTAACCTATTCAAGCATGCAAAAGTCACATCTTTCCCCTTTTTAAAAACATGGCATGACAGTGAAAAGCAAGAATAGAATTTTTTTTACAGTTCAAACAGAAATGAAAAAAAGAAGAAAATATACGTTCTTCTTCTTAAAAACACACACGCGTATCCTACGGTTATGGTCAGTCTTGGACCATCGCAGGCCATAAATTATATTATTAGATTATGAAATCTTTAAAATATTATATCTTACATGTTTTAGATCAGATTCGAACGAGGTGAGTTATGTTGCACTCGGTTGGACGTATTCTACGATATGGAATTAATTTGAGAACAAATGGAGCTTGTTGAATTTTACGCTGACTTCGGACGTTGCTCAAATTCAGACGGAATCCGAAACGTCTCGGCACCAACTAAAAATAAAAATCAATGTGGGTAAATCTCGTTTATTTTTGTATTACTGGTTAATTTTAGATAGTTAAAATTAATTATTGGATGCGTGGTTGAATTGGATAATTATTACCAGTTTGGTTGTTAATATATATAATAGTATATATAGTTGGATTGATATTTCCCACCTATTAGAGCGGATAAGACCCTATGCGCCCCATATAATAGCGGATGGCCCTATATACCGCGATATCCCCCTCGAAGTGGGATTGGTATTTTTATATTGTATTAACATCTGTGGATACTGGGAAACAGGTTGGAGAGATCCCACTGGATTCCTCAATAATGTTGAATTTAATTTCATATATAGTAATATATGATTTACATGAATGATCTGTGATAGATTATTATGTGATTTGAATTTAATGGATGTTATGGCGGTAGTGGCCGTGATTTCGGTATTTTAAAATACCATATTATATATATATATATATATATATATATATATATTGAATTTTGAAAGGAAATTAAAAAGGGATCGTGGAAGTAAAATATGTATATAGAATTTCGGATTAATTAAAAGAAAATTGATTGGATAAAGACTTATCTAACTTGGAATGTCGTAAATTGAGATTTTGGAATAATGTGTATAAAGGACCTTTTAATAATAATTCTTTAGTGATACTTTTCAAATATAAAAGGTTTTAAAAATCGAGATATAAAAATAGATTGGAAGAATAAAAAGGGTATTTGGAAATAATTATAAAATTGGTTATGTTAGATTTTTAATAAGATATCTAAATTTATGAATGGAAATAGAATCAAGGTTTGATTGGTTTGGAAGATGGTTTGGGTTATTTAAGAAGTTAATTTATAAATGTAATTCAATTTAAGAAATTTATTTATAAAAGGAAAATTAATTTAGAAATCAATTTATAATAGATTTAAGTAATGCGAAACCATTATAAACTGGAATTGAAGACCGTGAGATTTATAAACAATGTCTATAAATAAAGTAAAGTGATTATCAGTAGATAAATTGAAGTGATAAATTCACGAAAAGAATTTATAATGAGATGGGAAAATAAGCTTAAAAATAAATGATAGATTTATTTTTAGAAATGTGAAAAAGGGATTTACCAAATTGGGACGTAAATCAAATTGGTGATAAATCGAGAGGGATTTATAAATATTAGACAGGCTATATTGGAATTGAAAAATATATTTTATCAAGAAGTTAAGTTTGTTTTTAAAAAAGGATATTAAATTATTAAACTAGGTAATTTAAAAGTGCTTCAAAATATTCAGAAAGTTAGTTAGTTAAATATTTTTAAATTGTCAAAATGAATTATAAGTTTTATAAACAATCTTGTAAATCGACTAGAATCTTATTAATAAATCAAAATTAATTATCATTTCAAAATTATGTAATTATTTTAAATTGTTAAAAGTATATTTAAATTATTAATTAGGTTAGTTTATAGTGAGTGGATATTAAGTTGATTATTATTTCAGAATTAATCAGTATTGTTATTTTAAAAGATAAATTATTCGATATTAATATAGTTTTATATAATAACTTTTATTCAAAAGTATTTTCCTAAATTAAAACTTGGGAATTCATATAGGAACTTTATAAGTATTATATAGAGAAAAATCATTAAATAAAATTTTTCAAAAAGTAATGGTATACTTTCATGGAAAAATCGGAGGCAGAGGTTGCCTATAGTTAAGTTTTGGATTTCTCTCGGATAGAGACGTAACCATTGAGCTGTGAATCCATGGTTGATACCGCAGTGGTGCTTTCCGTATTTATTTTAAAAAGATTTCAAATATTTTGAAAAGGATGGTTAGTGAACGTACTTACTCCGATAAGATAGGTACATACCTTTTGATAAAGAAATTTAATTTATTTAAAATTAAATAAAAATGAGACTTAGTGTTTTCGGTATGTTGAATATACTGGTATATGATTTTTGTTTGATGATAGTACGTGTATATATATATATATATTCATTTAAATGTATTTGTTAATGTATTATTTTATTTTCACATGATTAAATAAATATTTTTTGAATAAAATAAATAACACAGAATTTAAATTGAAACAGATATTTTATTCAAACAAATATTTTATTACAATTTTGAATAGTTCAAATTTGAGCTCTCACTATATATATATATATATATATATATATATATATATATGTTATCCCGCTTTTTGGCAAAGCCGTGATACCAAAAGATCGATCAAAAACAAAGGACGGTTCGTCTCAGAGGTTGGTCATACTTCGCTTCACTATGGATATCGATGAATTTTGTCCGAGTCCAGACTGAGCCACAATTGATAGGACATGACAAGAAAGATCATAGAAGTCAGCATCTCAAATTTCAAGTCGATCCGAGTTCATATGCTCAAGCTATGATCGATTCAAGATGAAGGAGATAGCCCTTGTTCGAATCCATAGGTTACACCCTAGTTCGAATCCATAGACAGAAATTCTGTTCGTATCCATCGGTTCGACTCCATCTAGTTCACAACCACCAGCAAGCATTCGTTCGAAACGGTCCAGATGTACTACTTCGTATCCATCGGAGCTTCCTCCATCGTATCCATCAAAAGGGTGATGTTCGAGTCCATCAGTAACATCAACCTTCGAATCTGTAACACTTAAAATGGTCGAAAGGAAGATAGCCTCGCCTCCATCTGGTTCGAACCCATCAAACTCACGGTTATTCGAATCCACGAAAGCACCTCACTTCGAATCCATCGGGTCAAGGCGGCGAAGTCTCCGGGACGACTCGATCAAATAGGCGAAGAAAGCGGATTGATACGAAAGTTTCGCTCCACATCATCATGAAGCAGTGAATCACCATCGAATTGAAGGAATCGATATGAAGGAGTCGATTCGAACGAGACGAACGGCCGAAGAACACAATTTCGAATCGACCATATCTCGAGATCCATAAGTCCAAATGCCACGAAATTTTCACAGAAGCTTGCATACATGTTGAAGAATGTCCATACCAAATTTCACCTCGATTGGATGATTTTCTGATCGATTCGAACGTACTTCGAATCGATCCCAAAGTGGGCCCAAATTTCCTGAGGCGGGGCATGTGGGCCCCCTCACGTGCCAGAAGTGGTATCCCGAATTTTCAACGAAATATCAGCATCCTACGCCTATAAATAGAGCCCCTGGTCATGCAGAAAGGGGATCGGAGAATTTTTAGAGAAAAAGCACGCCGGACGCTGCCAGAATCATTCCACATCACTGCTGTTGATTTCGAATTTTGGCTTACTATCTGCTGTACTTCGCTATAAAAAACTTGTAATCTTCAAGTATCAAGCAATAAAGTGATAAAATTTCATAGTGGACGTAGGCGATACGCCGAACCACTCTAAATTACTGTCTTCCGTGCAATTTACTTTTCTGCGACTTGAAGTTTTTGTTAAATAATCCTCATTTTCAATTTGATCTCTTCATTTATTATCTCTTCAAAAACTTCCGAAGAGTGTTGCCAAATTTTGGTGCAAGCACTTTGGTGCTTTCACTGAAAAAACCCAGATTTTCTCCTGCTGTTTGGATCTGCCATCGATACCGGATTGAATAAATCTAAGAGAGAGATCCAGACTTCAATTTCAGATTCCTTCTGTACTATACAGATTTGTCAAAGTCTAGGAAAGGATTCTACACCTCAAGATGGTTAGCACGAGAACCGCTTCTACCGCCGCTGGTCAAGAAGGCCGAGATAGACAGAATCCCGCGCAACTACCTCCACCAAATCAAGATGATACCGGACATTAAGATCCATCAGGTCCGGTCACTCGACAAGAGTTCCAGGCATTACTCCAGGAACTAACCCAAAGTCGGCAACAGCTGACTGAACAGTTGCGCGCCAATTCTGAGTTGACTAATCAACTATACCGCCAAAGGCATAGAAGATCCAAAAGGGATCACGCCCCTCAATCTTCCACTGAAAGTTCTACTTCGTCTGATTACAGCGGCAGATCTACTCGTCCCAGGATAGACGGGAGTTATGCACATGCTGCTGGTCACCAGCAGGCATTAACTGTTGGGCAGATAAGAGTTGGACCTTCTGCCAGTTTTCATACAGGACCCTTCTCCCAAGGAGGCACTGTTCCACAGCACACCACGGATAACCATGCCACCGCCACTGCAGTTGACATAGGAGTCGATACACGAAATCACTCTAATCAGAACTACCGCCAGTAGGAACATGCTCCAGAACCATATGTCCCAGAAGCATCGAGCCAAGGAGGCAAGATACGGATCGTCGACAGCGCCCGATCCCACCTCGCACTGTGGAACCCGACCACACTTTGTCTCACCACGCTCAGAATATAGCAACACCAGACCTCTCATCCATGGTACGCCAAATGATTCACGAGAGTTAGGGCTTAACAAATGACGATTGGGGAATCTCCCGAAGTCATACTCCGTTCACTGATGACATATTATATGCTGAACCTCCTCGACGATTCAAGATGCCGACTCTGCCTATGTATGAAGGAATTTCCGACCCTAATCATTATATTCTGAAATACGAATGGTCGATGACTACTTCAAGAGCTGATGATGCAGTAAAGTGCCGTAGTTTTCCCATTTCTTTAAGGGGAATTGTGACGATGTGGTTTACACGATTACCACCACGATCTATCTCTTCATTTGATCAGTTGGCTACTAAATTTGTTGAACAGTTTCGTATGCACATTGTCAGGCCTAAAGACGTTAATACTTTATCTAGTGTCACTCAAGCTCCTGGAGAGACACTCAGGCGATATTTGGAAAGGTTCAATGCCGCTTGTGCGGAGATCACTAACCCCAATGATAACTCGATCTTGATGGCCTTGACAAAGGGGATTGACCCCGATTCCGAATTTTGAAATTGGCTGCTGGGAAGCCTCCCGCATCGTTGGAACGTTTCTACTCCAAAGCCGCTCAATTCTTAAGGCGTGAGGATGCGAAACAATCTAGGAAACAGGATGATGCGAGACCCAGCAATGAAGGGATTCAAAGCAATGTGGCAGTTAAACAGTCAGGGGAGATCTCTAGAAAAGTCCAACTGAATATTCAAAACAAGCAAACCCAGCCGAGGAACGGTGATAATAGAAATAAGAAGCAAGATCAAAATCGTGGCCCGCGGCGTAAGGCACCAATGTTTGAAAGCTATACACCACTGAACACGTCACTGGAGAACGTGTATCTACAGACCTGTAATGCGATGCAATATAAAAAGCCTGCTCCGAAGCCGTCGTCGGAGAGACAGATTCAAACAGGAAAGTTCTGTAGATTCCACGAGAGTTACGGACATAATACCAATGAGTGTAGACATTTGCAAGACCTCATTGAAAAATTGATCAGGGAAAGAAAGTTAGATCAATTCGTGCGGGCACCACAGACTGGTGGTGTGGGCCCGTCAAACCAAAACCGCACGCAAAACCAAGAGAGACAAGAGGAGCCCGCTCATACAGGCGGGAGATTGGTTATTAATACAGTTAGTGGTGGACCCCATCCAGCGGACCGAAGCTGGAGGGAAATGGAATCAAATGCCAATTCGATCAGGCATGTGGATTTCGAGAGTTGCAGTACGCTTGATGAAGGGGCCCCGGCCAAACAACAGAGAACGATGGCAGACGACATCGTATTTAGAAACCGAGATGCTGATAGGGTCGAAACCCCAACTATAGACCCACTAGTCATATCTGCCCAAGTTGGTCCTGCTTGGATGAAGAGGATCCTGGTGGACAGTGGGAGTTCGGTAAACATTTTGTTTAAGAGAGCATATGATCAAATGAAGATGGAAGCTAAAGATTTAAAGCCTTGTCAATCTAAAATCCATGGCTTCGACGGAAGTGCTAATACACCCACCAGAGTGGTGGAGTTGCCAGTGGAGTTAGGAGTCGGAGAACGCCGAAGAGTTCGAATGTTACAGTTTGTTGTTTTAGATATCCACTCTCCGTAAAATGCCTTTTTGGGCCGACCGGCCCTTGCCGAATTAAGGGCAGCGATTTCCCCGCGGTGTTTAACTTTGAAATTCCCCACTGATCGTGGGATTGGAGTCATTCAGGGAGATCAAGCGGCTGGGAGAGCCTGCTATGTTGCTGAGCTGCGAGAAGTGAAGCGAAAAGAATGGGCGTAGAGGAATCTCTCTGCGTCCGTTTCGCCGACGATTGACAATTAGTGCCTGGGCCTCGTCCCGGGCACCACGACCAATTCCAAAGGAATCTTGACCCCAGAGACAATGAAGATAATGATGAATCTAAAGAAAGTCAAGCTTCCCTAACCGAGTTGACGATTGATGTTCCAATCGGTGATGATGATGATTCAAAAATGTTGAAAATTGGGTCTCAGCTAAACCCACAAGCACAACAGGAATTGGTCGAATTTCTCTAAGCAAATCTAGACGTATTCGCTTCGACGCACTCTGATATGTGTGGAATCTCACCGGACATCGCGAACCACACCTTGAATATTGACCCGCGGTACATCTCGGTCAAACAAAAGAGACGCGGTATGGATCCAGAGAGATCTGCCGCCCTCAAAGAAGAAGTTGAGAAGCTAAGGGCATTGGGTTTATCCGGGATGCTCTGTACCCGGAGTGGGTATCCAACCCTGTACTAGCCCGAAAACCAACTGGGAAATGGAGAACATGCATTGATTACTCTGACTTAAATAAGGCTTGTCCGAAAGACAGCTTTCCACTTCCCCGAATTGATCAACTTGTGGATTCAACGGCCGGACACGAATCACTATCTTTCATGGATGCTTACTCTGGTTACAACTAGATATCCGTGCATGTGCCCGACCAAGAACATACGAGCTTTGTAACTGATCTGGGACTATACTGCTACAAGGTCATGCCTTTTGGATTAAAGAATGCCGGAGCAACTTACCAACACTTAGTTAACCGGATGTTTGCCGACTAGATCAGAAAGACTATGGAAGTTTATGTAGATGACATGTTGGTAAAATCGCGGTACTCTACTGATCACGTCAAAGACTTAGAGTCAATGTTCAATATCCTCCGGAGATACGGGATGAAGCTTAATCCGCTAAAATGTCATTTAGAGTCGCATCCGAAAAATTCCTTGGGTTCATCGTCAACGCCCGAGGAATAGAGGCCAACCCTGAAAAGATCTGGGCTATCAGGAATCTTCAAACTCCAAGGACCATAAAGAAGGTTCAGAGTCTTAATGGAAAGGTTGCAGCACTGAGCAGGTTCATCTCGAAATCAACTGACAAATGCATACCCTTCTTCGACCTGATCCGAAAAGGGAAACGAAACTTCGAATGGACTACGTAATGCAAGGGCGCATTTCAATCACTAGTTCAACATCTTTCCACACCGTCGATTCTTTCAAAACCTGTTGACCATGAACAGTTATATCTCTACCTGGCGGTATCTGAAAACGCAATTAGTGCTGCGTTAGTTCGGGAGGAAGACCGAGTGCAGAAACCGGTCTACTATGTTAGTAAACGATTAACCGGAGCTGAGAGAAATTATCCAAGGCTAGAAAAGTTGGCATATTTCTTAGTCATCATCTCGAGGAAGCTCCGTCCGTATTTTCAGGCTCACCCCATCACTGTGTACACCGATCAGCCATTACGACAGGTCCTCACACGGCCTGAGACGTCTGGCAAGTTACTGAAATGGAACATTGAACTGAGTCAATTCAACATCACATATACTCCAAGAAGGGCCATACACGGTCAAGTCCTAGCAGATTTCATTGTCGAATTCACTGTTCCTGAAGACTTACCTGAGACTAGCAAATCTCCCGAATACGTATGGAAGCTGTACACTGATGGTGCATCCAACGATCGGTGCTCGGGCGTAGGGGTAGTGCTTGAAACCCCCGAGGGCCGATCCATATGCTATGCTTTAAAGCTCGATTTCCGTGCAACTAACAATGAAGCTGAATATGAGGCTTTTCTTACTGGGTTGAAGTTAGCCCATGACCTAAGAATTATCGCTGTGGAAATTTACTGTGATTCCCAGTTAGTAGTATGCCAGGTTCGGGGTGAATATCAGGCCAAAGATCGAAGACTAGCTGCTTATCTTACCCGAGTCTGGAAGATGCTTGATCAGTTTGACTATTATACCATTTTCTACATACCTCGAGAGCACAATCAGAAAGCCGATTCGTTGGCAAAGTTGGCAAGTACGGGTGAAGCTCAACAGTTGGGACTCGTCCCTGTTGAAACTCTATCCTCTCCGAGCATCGATCGAATGGAGAATGATTTCACATTTGAAGCTACTTCCAGTAGGGAGTCGTGGATGACCCCCTATCGAGATTACATTGAGCATGGTATATTACCTGAGCGTCGAAGCGATAAAAGACAAGTTCTCCGAAAAGCTTCATGATTTGTCATTCAGAATGGAGTTATGTATCGAAGAGGGTATTCTGTTCCTCTCCTATGGTGTATCGCGCACGACGAAGTCAAACAAGTGTTACACGATGTGCACGAAGGAGAATGTGGCGATCACACTGGAGGGTAAGCACTTGCCAAGAAAATACTCTGATATGGATATTATTGGACTACTGTTAATCGCGATGCTATGGACTATGCTAAAAAATGTGATAAATGCCAAAAACACACTCGGATTCCTAGAACCCCGCCTACTGAGATAACCCAAATGGTCAGTCCTTGGCCATTCGCAATATGGGGGGTTGATATAATTGGTGCTTTGCCTTTAGCTAAAGGTGGCGCGAAGTACGCCATCGTCGCAGTTGATTGCTTCACCAAATGGGCTGAAGCTGAACCTCTTGCAACAATTACGACAAATAAAGTAATCAACTTCGTAGTACGCAACATCATCTGCCGGTTTGGTCTCCCGCATACTATTATCACCAATAATGGAGCCCAATTCGACAGTGCTGAATTCAAGAATTTCTATCAACGATTCCACATCCATAAGAAATTCTCTGCAGTAGCGCACCCTCAAGCAAATGGTCAAGTTGAAGCTGTCAATAAGGTTATCAAATCTATTTTGAAGAAACTACTGGAAAAAGCCAGGGGCAAGTGGGTTGATGAACTTCCTATGGCTTTATGGGCTTACCGAATGACTCACAAAACTACAACCGGACACACTCCATTTTCTCTATCTTATGGCTCTGAAGCCGTTATTCCAGTCGAAATGGAAGTTCACTCTCATTATGTGACATATTATGATCCGAAAACGAATGCCATACTACTTGCCGAATCTTTGGATCTACTCGATGAGAAGCGTGAAGAGGATGATTTGAGGGCAGCCGCATATCGGGGTCGAGTCGTCCGAATATACAATGCCAAGGTCCGACCACGAACCTTTGAACTCTGCGATCTCGTACTCAAGAGAATTTATCCAGTCCCTTCGCACATGAAACCAAATTGGGAAGTGTCGTATGTGATTTCACAAAAGCTCGAAGATGGCATGTTCAAGTTGTCGACCGTTGACGGTCTTACTTTGCCGAGAGCCTGGAATAGCGAAAGTCTCCGTCGCTACTACACATGACAGGCTTTATTTATTTATTTTAGTCAATTTCTTCCTTTGCATTTTATTTTTGCATTTCGAAGTTTGAATTTGTAATAAGGCAACTGATTTTTCCATGCTTCTTTCATTTCAGCAATAAAATGCCATCTCTTCGAGCCAGAGCTGTGATTCATTGAATGTGACGTACAATATCACGATGCACGGAGAGAAAAGTTCCATCATGCGGTGGGATTTATTCAAATAGGGAGTGACTGTGATACGACCGGTCACTCACTAAGTGAAACCCGAGCTCGGGGGTAGAACACTACATCAGCATTTACAAGGATTGATACACGACAATCCTTCCACTAACTCCAAATTCCCAGAGTGCGAATTGGAGTATAAACATCAAATAACTCGTTCCCAGAGCGCGAATGGACTCCAAATTCCCAGAGTGCGAATTGGAATATAGATGTCAAATAACTCGTTCCCAGAGCGCGAACGGATTCCAAATTTCCAGAGTGCGAATTGGAATATAAACATCAAATAACTCGTTCCCAGAGCGTGAATGGACTCTAAATTCCCAGAGTGCGAATTGGAGTATAAACCTCAAATAACTCGTTCACATAGCGCAAACGGACTCCAAATTCCCAGAGTGCGAATTGGAGTATAAACGTCAAATAACTCGTTCCCAGAGCGCGAACGGACTCCAAATTCCCCGAGTGGGAATTGGAGTATAAACATCAAATAACTCGTTCCCAGAGCACGAACGGACTCCAAATTCCCAGAGTGCGAATTGGAGTATAAACATCAAATAACTCGTTCACAGAGCGTGAACGGACTCCAAATTCCCAGAGTGCGAATTGGAGTATAAACGTCAAATAAATCGTTCCCAAAGCGCGAATGGACTCCAAATTCCCAGAGTGCGAATTGGAGTATAAACGTCAGATAAATCGTTACCAGAGTGCGAACGTACCCCAAGTTCCTAGAGTGCAAACCGGAGTATAAGCACTAACTCCAAATTCCCAGAGTGCGAATGGGAGTATAAACATTAAGTCAAGATTCCCAGAGCATGAATCAGAGCATAATTATCAACTCCAAATTCCCAGAGTGCGAATGGGAGTATAAACATTAAGTCAGGATTCCCAGAGCATGAACCAAAGCATAATTATCAACTTCAAATTCCCAGAGTGCGAATGGGAGTATAAACATTAAGTCAAGATTCCCAGAGCGTGAACAAAGCATAATTATCGACTCTAAGTTCCCAGAGCGCGAACTAAAGTGCAGTCAATAGCTCTAAGTCCCTGGAGTGCGGACGCGAGTTCAAGACTTATGACATATGAGATCATGAGCCAGTCAATACAAGACTTAAGGAAAAGAAAAGAACAATTTCCCATTCCATCAACTAACGAAAAGGAGTCTGATTACATGGCAAATAAAAAAATTCGATTAAGTGGAGGCTGAATCCACACTTATACACGGCTCTAAAAGAACGAAAGAAGAAGTAAAAGAACTACTATTAACAACTACATTACAAGTCAAGAAGCTCAATCCTTCTTCTTCCGAGGCTTCTTCTTTGGAGTCGAGCCACTAGACCCACTACCAGATTTTCTTTGAGATTTCTTGCCCTTCTTCGGTTCATCCTCCGGATATGATCATGATATCGATATCTTCCTCGAAGCTGGAAGGGACAGAGATTCTTTTGGAAGGGCGAACTGAAGGCATAGGAGCTGTGACAGGTGTCTGGGCAGCAACGCTTGAGACGGTCACCGTGCCGCCAGGAGAAATTACCATTAGAGAAGATATGCTTGATGGGGCAGTGCCGCTTCCAGAACCGCCGACTGTTGTCACCGCGGCCATCTCAGCGCTTATCTCAGCAAAAATCTCTTCTTCTCGAGACAATCGAGCTACGCTGGATACACAGGTGGTCGACATGACAGAACTAAAAGCTGGAGCAACTCCGCTCATTATGAATGAAGGATCAGGAAGAGGTTCAAGAGAATGACCAAGAAGCTCCTCAATCATTTGAGCATCAAATGACATCGAGCTCCCTTCTCCAATGTCGCCGGTCATGGCAGCAGTTGTAATTGCTTCGGTAACGATAGCTCCCTGCGTTGGACATAGGACCGGAGGTGCTGGGGGTACGGGCGCGGCACTTTCAGTCACTAAACAAAGAAGAGCAAAAATAGTCAGTCCAATAAATTCACTCCAAAATCATTGTTTTAAGACACGAGGGAAGTAATCGAAGTACCTTCCTTGCCTTGCCTCGGAGCTTGAACAGGTTCGGAGACAACAGTCTTAGCGGGAGATAATCCCGGTTGATCCAGATTGTAGGAAAGAATGATTTGTGGATCAATCGCGGCAGTAACTTCAGACGAAGTCGAGACAGAAATTTCAATACTCTCGCTGTGATGCGTAACACTCGAACCCTCGCCAATCTCCGTCTGCTCAATACCAAGTTTTTCTTTCTCGACGGAGATTATCGCTTTATGAAGAATTCTCCTCTCTTCCTCACTGAGCAGACGTGATTCAAGTTCAAACTCGTCCAGTGTTTCATCTGGACAAGATATCCTCTTGTTCTCCACTAGTTTTTTTCCAAGCACTGTAAAGAAGCATAGAGTAATCTCCTAGCCAGGCGAGATTTCTATGCTCTAACACATTGGCATTATATGTATCAAGGAGTTCATCAAACTCAGCCTCCATCTTGAACCGCTCCGCCTGAATTTCCTCCTCCACTTCCGATTCCATCACCTTGACCTTTGCGACCGCTGCATCGCGCTCAGCCCAAAAAGACACGACTTGCTCACATGCCTCTTGAGCGGCCGTATTGGCATCATCCCTTTCCTTACCTATGTCGACGAACTTGGCCTTTAACTCCTCCAGTTCTCTAACCGCCGCATCCCGCTCGGCCTCAACATTTTTTTATCGATGGCCCAAGTCTTCTACTAAGGTGCAATGTGCATGTTGCATTTTTGCCATCTCTACTAGCGTCTCATCGACCTTTTTTAGCGACTCAACTTCGGCTCTGCGGGAGGATTCCGCCTCAGATTGAAGGACCTCGACGATACGATTCTTCTGGGCCAAGTCGGCTTCCAGTTTTGCAATGATCTTTGCTCGGTCAAAGGCTGCTTTTGAAGCTTTAACGGCCGCCTTGTACCATTCCTTGTATTGGGCGTAGAAGTCGCGGGTATAACTAAGTGCTGTGGTCACAGCATCTTCGGGAATTCTTTTAAGGTTAGGAGGGAAGATGCAAGCGTCAAAGCATATTTCCGGAAAGTCTTTTTTCTGTTGAGCAAGTCTGATAGCCCCTTCACCGGATGGTTCAATAGGAGCCTCCTCCACAGCTGTGGTCGTAACAACTTCAGTCCTGGAACGATGCGACTCGGGCCTCGAAATCTGTGAAGACGGTTGTTGTCGCAAAAGCTAAGATACATATGTATGGCTTCTGGGTGGCGGGGGAGAGCGAGAAGGAGAACGGTATCTCCGATCTCTATCCGAGCGTTCCTAACTAGAGTAGCTTCGGGGATAGTTCCCCGCATAATATTCTTGCCTATAGTACCTCCGTTCGCGATCGGAATCCCCACGACGAGATTCATAGTAGGACGAAGGATGATGCACTCTTCGGTGTTTATCCAGTGTAGATGGACGGCCCGACATAGCACCTGCAAAAGAGAAGCAACTCAATTAAACACCAAGTAAAGGCACTACGATGTATGCGGAAGTCATGTAGTGTTGTGAAAGTGTATGCAAATGTGCAAAACCCCCGACCAATCAGAAGTGTCGATTGCACTAACGGGTAAAGGATCGCTTATTTCTAACGCTTCCCGGAGCTCTTCCAACCCAGACTCATGGTGGAGAGATACGTACTTCGGGATGGGAATGTCATCCAGCCCTCTAAAAACATCTCCTGATTAACAAGGAGCGGCGTCAGAGATAGTAATTCTGGGGATCAAATGAGATACAACTACAGACTTCCGTCTCTTAAATTTAGGGACAACAGCCTTGCCTTTCCGCTTCTCTTCTATTTGGGAAAGATCAGCCGCTAGCTCAGTATCCGTGGGCATCCTTTCATCGTCGCTCGCTTCTCTTATTACTATGCCGGGTTTTCTTTTCACAGTTTTCTTCTTTGTCTTCGAAGCCAGTTTCGCCAACCCCTCAATAACAATGCTCTGGTTCATTTCGATTAAACCCATCATCCTTAAGTTGTCGTCAGTTAACACCGAGTCGATAAGCCTTAAGTCGCTCGGGACCTCTTGTAAGCTCCGAACAATGCCTTTATAATATCCACCGTCGGGCCTCGAAATGATGGCTATAAGAAGGACAGAGTATTAGTACAAGTGTTAAGAATAGCTATTCAAGAAAGACTTGTGACACTTACGTCTAGACAGCCATCGCCCAGCAAACCCTTGGGGGCACCGAACAAAAAACCATTCAGCTTTAAAATAGCTAAGTCTAGTCCAAGCCCCGGTCACAACCTGGCAGTTTCTAACTGCTTCTAGAAAAGTAAAAGATGTGCTATCACCCCTACTTTTGAAGTTAAATATGTATCTAATCTCAGA
Source organism: Allium cepa (assembly GCA_030765085.1). Classification (NCBI taxonomy): domain Eukaryota; kingdom Viridiplantae; phylum Streptophyta; class Magnoliopsida; order Asparagales; family Amaryllidaceae; genus Allium; species Allium cepa. The sequence goes on along the minus strand of CM060941.1, from coordinate 556,585,413 downwards.
CGGCCTTGGCGGGCGAAAGAAACAATTCATAAATATGATGAAGGCACTATTCAACAACGCGTGTCCGTTAGGATGAAGTTGTGAGGGAGAAATTCCTAAAAATGACATCATCTCTCTGATGTACTGATTAAACGGAGGAAGAGTTCCAGCCACATAAGCATGACGGTAGAAGGCAGTGTACCCTTCGGGCGGATTATGAGGTTTGTCATCAGCACCCGGTAATAACACATCATCCGGAGATAGGTTATGTTTCAGACATATCCGGCCCAGCAAAGATTCGGAGATATTGGACTGGATGGAGTCAATAGGGTTCTCGATAAATAAAGCGTCCGACAGTTCATCCGGAGCCGGATCAATTATTCGACAGGAATATCAGGAATTTCAAGCGCAGGAGGGGGAGAACTCTGTACCTCTTGCTGTTGGGAGCTCGAAGATTCCATATCTGGTTAACTCATCAGAAATCATCATTAGATGCTAAAAAGCCAGTGCATTCCCCAGTATAAAGTGTATGAATATGTTGTGTAGTGCTGTGCATTACTTGAAAAGATTTTTTGCAAAATTAAAGAGAACTTGCAAGCGACAAAGATAGTCGGAGCTCAGTGGGAGTGACCGTCATCGCTGACCATCACAACCGTACCATCCAGATGTTGGTAATCGATTCGAGTTAAAGTTCGTTATCAAGACGTTAAGTTATAGTTCCATCGACGAGCTTCGAGAGGATAATCAAGTGGACAGTTTAATAGTTAAATCTAGATATGCAAGGATGAAGCTCGTCGGAATCATGCTTTTGCTAAAAATTTCTTATCCATCAAAGGAAGGGTTTGAATCGATCACAGGAAATTTGTTCGAATCCATCAAAGCAAGGATTTGAATCGATCACAGGGAGCTTGTTCGAATCCATCAGGATCCAAGTTCATATCGATCTCTGGGAGCATACTTCGAATCGATCGTCTATGCTTGAGTTCGTATCGATTAACATCAGTAGCTTCGCATCGATCTTGGTTGTGCTGGTTCGTATCGGTCAAGAGAGACTCGGCTTCACATCGATCGCGTTCGACTTGATACTTCTTCGTATTGATCGTAGTAATATGTTTCGAATTGATCTAAAGTCGAGGTTGTACCGATCGCATCGCATCGATCATTTCAGATCGAAGCGTTTTCTCACCATATTGGTCGATACGAACTACCCCATTTCCCCTTTAAATTCATGGAATCGATACGAACTTCAAAATAAAACACTATCTTCTATATCGATTCGACGCAAGCGCCCCAGATCGACTCGAAAGGTCGGATTTTTTCCCTCAACGCTCCTTCTTCTCCAAACCGGATCTGGTTTACCAATGGCCAGAACGAATCAATAGCCAACAAGAACAGGATGGATCTGATTTTCGACCTTCGTCGCTCAGATTTGGTCATGGTTGATAATTACCTAAATTAAAATTGGATTTCGAAGGATGAAAAAACTATATTCGATCGATTCGAAGGCGAAGTGCGGTTCTTCTTTTAATAAGCTGCTGGATCGACACGAAGATAGAAGGAGGCAGTAAAAAGTAAAAAGTAAGAAAATGGCTAAGTCCCCAAGTATTTATATGGGTCCAAGGAGAAACAGGGACGATTCGTATCCCAGTCAGATGCAACCGGTCATTCCAGGTCCACTATCACGTCGAGTCGAACGGTAGTTTCGAATCCATCACCAAAAATTTCTATCGATTCGAAATAGACGACGGATCCATCGATTCGACGCGAGCGACGAAGATGACCAAAGACGATGAGTCCCAACAGTTCGAAGCTCATGTTCGTTTCAGCGAGTTGACCACTCCATCCACTTCACATCGATACGAAAAACAATTTCGTATCCATCATGGCCTATACATGAGCATCGATACGAATGAGAATTTCGCATCCAACAACACAGGGTCCATCGATACGAGACAATGCGGTACTGATCGATTCGAAGTGTCTATTGTATAACTATCGACTCGCAGTAATACCCGTTTATCGATGCGAACGTTGTTTTCGTATCCAACAAACCCATCGATACGAACGACCATTTCGTATCTATCAATTCGACCCTCATCGAGATAAAAAACTACTTTTCAACCTTTTACATCGATTTAGGAGAGGATCGATACAAGAGGATAATACAAAACAACCATCAAGCGTTGTTTCAACTCAAATTTCCAAAATCGGTTCAGGAGAGAATCGATACGAAATTCAATAACAAACAAAACCGACAACGACTCATGAACACACAACGTTAATGAGAGTCAAATTAACATATGTGCATATATGTCAGACTAATACTCGATTTTAAACATTCACAGGAATCGAACACACATCTCATTACGATTACGTCGACAAACAGCTAAGCACTATTCTACAGCAATCAATCATATCAATGCAAGGTTACAACCTTCGACAAAAGAGCAATGATTGTTCAGAGGGAAATTGCATCTTTTCAAAGCATGTCATGTTTCCACAAGACGTACTTTGGGGGGCAAATGTTATCCCGCTTTTTGGCAAAGCCGTGATACCAAAAGATCGATCGAAAACAAAGGACAGTTCATCTCAGAGATTGGTCATACTTCGCTTCACTATGGATATCGATGAATTTTGTCCGAGTCCAGACTGAGCCACAATTGATAGGACATGACAAGAAAGATCATAGAAGTCAGCATCTCAAATTTCAAGTTGATCTGAGTTCGTATGCTCAAGCTATGATCGATTCAAGATGAAGGAGATAGCCCTTATTCGAATCCATAGGTTACACCCTAGTTCGAATCCATAGACAGAAATTATGTTCGTATCCATCAGTTCGACTCCATCTAGTTCACAACAACCAGCAAGCATTCGTTCGAATCGGTCCAGACATACTACTTCGTATCCATCGGAGCTTCCTCCTTCGTATCCATCAAAAGGGTGATGTTCGAGTCCATCAGTAACATCAACCTTCGAATCCGTAACACTTAAAATGGTCGAAAGGAAGATTGCCACGCCTCCATCTGGTTCGAACCCATCAAACTCACGGTCATTCGAATCCACGAAAGCACCTCACTTCGAATCCATCGGGTCAAGGCGGCGAAGTCTCCGGGACGACTCGATCAAATAAGCGAAGAAAGCGGATCGATACGAAAGTTTCGCTTCACGTCATCATGAAGCAGTGAATCACCATCGATACGAAGGAGTCGATTCGAATGAGACGAACGGCCGAAGAACACAATTGACTCGACCATATCTCGAGATCCATAAGTCCAAATGCCACGAAATTTTCACAGAATCTTGCATACATGTTGAAGAATGTCCACACCAAATTTCACCTCGATTGGATGATTTTATGATCGATTCGAACGTACTTCGAATCGATCCTAAAGTGGGCCCAAACTTCTTGAGGCCGGGCATGTGGGCCCCCTCACGTGCCAGAAGTGGTCTCCTGAATTTTCAGCGAAATATCAGCATCTTACGCCCATAAATAGAGCCCCTAGTCATTCAGAAAGGGGATCGGAGAATTTTTAGAGAAAAAGCACGCCCGGACGCTGCCAGAATCATTCCATATCATCATCACTGCCATTGATTTCGAATTTTGTCTTACTATCTGCTGTACTTCGCTATAAAAAACTTGTAATCTTAAAGTATCAAGCAATAAAGCGATAAAACTTCATAGTGGACGTAGACGATATGCCGAACCACTCTAAATTACTGTCTTCCGTGCAATGTACTTTTCTGCGACTTGAAGTTTTTGTTAGATAATCTTCATTTTCAATTTGATCTCTTCATTTATTATCTCTTCAAAAACTTCCGAAGAGTGTTGCCCAATTTTGGTGCAAACAATATATATATACACACACACACACACAAACAATTTGTAATTACAATACAATTTCGATTACATCATAATTTTTGACTATACAATTATCATTTACATCAGCACCTCACTACATATCACTCGTTCGCTCGTAATTGTTCTTCAACTGTATTCCAATTTGTATCCAACATCTGAGTTATCTGCAAAAATAAACACCGACGCACTAAAACTGAAAAAGAAATATTTTTTGCATCGTAAAATAAAATGTGTTTTGAAAATATTATTTGCCTCGATTATTTGGGTTGTTCATCATCATTATTTTAAATTCATCATACACGAACAGCTTGTGACATGCACAGTGTATCACTATACATGCCACAATGCCGTGCACACCGATATACACTTGATAAAACTCCAGGGACAGGTGAGCGTAAGGTCAAACCCAACCAAAAGCTAGGTTCAACTCAAGTGAAATACAAATAATGTCACGACACGAGCACAAGGTCAAACTCGAGGCAAAGCTAGGTTCAATTCAAAGGCTAGACAGTCCGACCAGATTCGAGCACACATGAAGTTCAAAGTGAACCAAACCAAATTGAAACAATACCAAAACATTTTTGAACATAATGAGGCATGAATTCACAAACAACAAATGGAAGCAGTTCAATATGCAAGTGAAACCATAAGCAAATTGCACCAAATCAGTAAACCTATGAAGGCCAACAGAAAGTGTACAACAACTAAATGCAAACAAAGCAATATCAAGATAATAGTGGCGCACATGCATAGATAGTTCAAAACTACTCTAGACAGAGATGTACAAAATGAAACCGTATACATACATACATAAATGTATATGTGTATACAAGTGGAGATGACACTGTAGCTACCAATCAAACACATATGGTCAGGCACAAGAACAATGAAGCCACCAGACTAAAATGGCACCAAGACAGCTAAAGAAGTTCAACTGGCAACAAGTGAAACAAGTCCGGCTACCAGCAACAAACCAGTGCAAACTCAAATGAAGTAAATGCAAACACACAGGCATATGTAAATGCAATTACGTAGTGCATCAAACATATATACATATATATACACACACACACATATGCATACACACATGTATACATATATGTGTGTATATATAAATATCAAATGCACAGAATTGTATGGATTAAATGCATATGAACATGTACTCAATGCAACCCAGACTCAAATATCAGTGGACAGAGCAATGCAGATCGACCAAAGAGTCTAGGGCAGTATAGTTTCAAATACAAAAGACCAGAGTACAGAGATGTTCAAAAGTCAGGTTGAACACGGTTGTGCCTAGACAACTGACTACAGAACAGACTACAATATCAAAATGCAACTGGAAACCCAAAAGTAAACCCAAAACCGCAACCATACATAATTACCATAACATGAATGTCCAAGCTAGGTAGACAAGTGAAAAATGCACAACACATATATACATGTGTGAAACGGCATGTATACATATATGTAATTATGAATAAGACCACAATACCAGTTGCAGTAACAAAGTCAATGTTCAAAAGAAAATGAAAGAACAACAATTTTAAAAAAACAACAAATACACATGAAACCACCAAAGATCAATTTTACAGTTTTACAGAAATTTGGCACACCAAGGTAGAGAATCGAAAGACTCGAATCTAAGTTGTGGTCACACAATGCAATTTTCATGGAGCCATGAATGAACAAGTCAGAGAGTCAAGCACTTCTTAAAGTCAAATGCCAACAAGTCATAAGAGAAACAAATTCAAATCAAAGTGGCCGAAGTCAAAGAAAAAAAAGAGGAATGGAACCAAATCAGGAATCAAAGCTGTGATAACCAAGCAATCAGAAAATATACAAATTGAACTAGTCAGGATTAATCATAAGCAACCAAGCATAATCATATGGCCGACTTAAATTAACATACGAAGTCAAATAAATATATTCGAACAAAATAAAGGGAATCGATCCCTATTTAACCCAATCATCATCGGCATTTTCCAATAAATCGAGTTCAAACATATCAACAAGAATAACAAAGCAAATTACACACCAGATTTTTTCGAATCGAACTCGACGAAATTGAAGCAGCCGAGTGTAGTAAAGAGCAAAACGATCAATCGACAAAGTAGGGAACATGAAACATCTACTCGATCAATCAATGAAGTCGGCTTCTTCGAATTTCTAAAAGCCCTAATTTTTTCAAGAAGAACGTAGCCATTTTTCAACACAAATACAAGGCCGAAGAAATAAAAAAAGGGGAACAGTTTTGTTATTCAATCTTTTCGAGTCGGCATCCTTAAGTTCTTAGTGGGCTTTTAATTATAAATTAGAGCTTTTATAATTATTTAGTGTTTTATTTTGCATTTCTCTTTTAAACGTTTGTAAATTCTAGTCGTGTGACTAGGGAACGAACTACTGTGGTGTAGTTCGAGAATTCGTAACTTAGTTGCTGAGTTGTGGCAATGTTTTGAGCATAGAGTTTGGTTACTCGATAGCGGATGTCGCGAGTTTACGTGTGTAAGCGTCCGACTACTTAATTTCTAGTAGAAACCTTGGGGGCAGCACGTAGGCAGGGTTTTACCGAAGCTAGGTAAATCTATGTTGTTCTATTTCTGTTTTTATTATTCTACTATTATCCGTGCTATTATTATTCTGCTATATCTGTGTTTCAATTATTTTATATACATCAAATTTTTATAATTTTTAGTATTAGCCTATTCACCTCCCTCTAGGGTGAAATTGATCCTACGCAGTAGAAAATGAAATATTTGGTTGAATGATTGTTTATTTGATAGTTAAATAACTGACGATCAAATCTGGCCCCAAAATATAACTTCGGGAATATCTAGGAGAAACATGGGAATTATGTGATACAGTTACCGTTCGAGGTGCTATACTATATGTATAAACTCGTTACGTTCTTCTAGGACGATGATAAGGAAATCCATCCACTAACTGTTAGGGGTGATCTCCGATCTTATTTTCATCAATTTATTCCCTAAAGAACCAGGGTTGAGTTTATCGAAAATATCGAACGTTCTTTTGAAGAGACCGAGATCAGATAAGTTATCTGAAAACCACTTCGATCCAATAAAGACATTTTCGAAATGAAGAAAAAAGCGTGGAATTGGAGATGGAGTATTGAAGTGCAAGGGCTAATCGCTACTAATCCTGAGGATGATTCCAAAATGGATGTAGTAGGAATAGTGTCTTCGGTTTCGATCAGACCTAGAACGGACTTGTATGGATGAATGCTATCAGTACATTGTCATTGGAGGACAATGAGCATTCTAAGTATAAATTCCTTTAAAAGGTAATCGTAGCCCCATCAACCGGGAATGACTGAAAATCGGGGGAGATGTAGCAAAGCTAAGTGGGCCGCACCCAATTAGGATATGTTTATCACCTATCGAAATACCCTCGGATATTATTACTACGGTTCGTGGAAGAACTCGGAAAGGGTGGGAACACCCGAGGTGATAGCATATTCGGTTTATCCAGGTTAGGGGTAGTCCAGTCTTGTGTTATATGGGATCCTAGCGTGGTCCTCGGTACATTTTTCTAGATGTGTACTGTGATAGGTGGTACCTCAGTGCCTAGTCATTCGTATAGAATCCATTCTCCAATACGTGCCTTTATGGTTTTGGTTGCAGAGCCTAGTATGCTGTAATTTAATTAATGTAATAATTTTGGCTATTTGAATAAGTATTTGTACTTAAACAGTACTATAATATCAGATGATTTTGATATAAAATGTTTTGGTTATCGTAAGGTAAAAACTCGTCGTGTTTATGTGTGGCGTGGTCTTACGAGGTACCTTTGTTTTTCAAAGGATTTGATAAATTTGGTAATTCAAATTGAGTGTATATTCTCACGCTGCTTTTTCAAACTGACTTTGGTGTTATTTTATTATAATACTGGGGTCAGACCGAGTATTACAGATACATGATAGGATGCTATGGAGCTCAAGAGATGAGCTGGATGACAAAGGCGTATTACACGTACTTTATTTTATTATGTTTTGTATTTTATGCTGTATATTTAGCATTTGTGAGGACAAGTCATTATAACTGTTCGTTATTGTGTCATTGATGTGTTGAACTCTGATGATGAAATATCTAGATAAATGTTGTAGTTCTTTTTGTATAAAGACATGTTATTATCTATTATACATTGTTCCGCTGCAACTGTGAGATTCCGTGTTGTTATTTCTATTTTCTTCTTCTGCTTCTTTCTTCTTTTCTCTAACGATCTAGTATTACTAGTACTTGATTGCTCGGCATGTAATATAGTGGACGTATTGAGGTCAACTTTCGAGCATCAAAAATCGAGGCCATGACACTTGGTATCAGAGCTGAAGGTTAAGCGAGAACCTTGGCTTTGATGGGGTAACTCATTAGAGATAGGGTCAGTAGCACCCTAGAATGAGTTTGAGTGTATTAACAGATATGATTGCGTATTTTTGGTGGATATAAAACTGTTTTATATTGTGTTGATTGATCTATTGAGCGGTTATAAATCCTTGTCAATACAAGTCATTAACGTTATTGAGGGATCTCTGAACACTTGAACACAGCAATTTGACATGGTATTGTTTGAAATAGAGTAAATGAAATAATTTTACCCAAATTATTTTTATGAAAGAAATAGTTTTTCATAAATTATTATAGTTGTATATGGTGTGCTTGGTTGTTAGGAAATGATAATATTAAACTATTATCATTTGTTGTTACGGTGATTGAATAAAAGTTGATATTATAGTCAACAGTTAAGAAATAATTTCACATAACAAAATGGGATTTTGTAAATATTTTTTTTTTAAAATGTGATTTGTAAATTGATATAGTTTATAAAAACGATTTTATAAAAGATTTAAAAGTTGGAAATTTAGGAATTTTAAATCCCGTTGGTTTTGAAAATGATTTTCAAAGTCTTAGAAAATAATAGTGATATTATTTAGGGAATATTTTTGAAATGGAAATATTTAAAAGGATTTTAAAGGGGTAAAAGCACTGAACTAACTTGGGTCGTTGGAAAATAATTTCGATGATAACTGCATCATCATCGATGTTCATTTTTGAGTCTTCAATGGAGGAATTGCTACCTTAATGATTTGCATTTGATATTGAATAAAATAAATACGTCCATTATATATGTACAACTTACATTTTTATTTCCAATTGATTCTTGGCTAGATTAAATTGGTGATAAATCGAGAGGGATATATAAATATTAGACTGGCTATAATGGAATTGAAAAATATATTTTATTAAGAAGTTAAGTTTGTTTTAAAAAAAGATAGTAAATTATTAAATTAGGTAATTTAAAGGTGCTTAAAAATATTCAGAAAGTTAGTTAAATATTTTAAATTGTCAAAATGAATTATAAGTTTCATAAACAAGTCTTGTAAATCGACTAGAATCTTATTAATAAATCAAGACTAATTATCACTTCAAAGTTATGTAATTATTTTAAATTGTTTAAAGTATATTTAAATTATTAATTAGGTTAGTTTACAATGAGTGGATATTAATTTGATTATTATTTCGGAATTAATTGGTATTATTATTTTTAAAGATAAATTATTCAATATTAATATAGTTTTATATAATAACTTTGATTTAAAAGTATTTGCCTAAATTAAAACTTGGGAATTCATATAGGAACTTTATAGGTATTATTTTGATAGAAAATATTAAATAAAGTTCTCGGAAAGTAATGGTATACTTTTATGGCGAAATCGGAGGCAGAGATTTTCTGTAGTTAAGTTTTGGATTTCTATGGGATAGAGACGTAGCCATTGAGCTGTGAATATTTTAAAAAGGATGGTTAGTGAACGTACTTACTCCGATAAGATAAGTACACACCTTTTGATAAAGAAATTTAATTTATTTAAAATTAAAATGAGACTTAGTGTTTTTAGTAGAAAATGAAATATTTGGTTGAATGATTGTTTATTTGATAGTTAAATAACCGACTATCAAATCTGGTCCCAAAATATAACTTTAGGAATATCTAGGTGAAACACGGGAATTATGTGGTACAGTTAACGTTCGAGGTGCTATATTGTACGTATAAACTTGTTTCGTTCTTCTAGGACGATGATAAGGAAATCCGTTCACTAATGATTAGGAGGCAATCTCCAATCTTATTTTCGTCTTTTTATTTCCTAAAGAACCGGGGTTGAGTTTATCAAATATATCGAACGTAGTTTCGAAGTGACCGGGATCGGATAAGTTATTCGAAAGCCACTTCGATCCAACAGATACGTTTTCAAAATGAAGACAAGTGCGTGTAATTGGAGATGGAGTATTGAAGTGCAAGGGCTAATCATTACTAATCTTGAGGATGATTCCAAAATGGATGTAGTAAGAATAGCGCCTTCGGTTTCGTTCAGACCCAGAATGGACTTGTATGGATTAATGCTATCAGTACATTGTCATTGGAGGACAATGAGCAATCTAAGTTTAAATTCCTTTAAAAGTTAATCGTAGCCTCTAGCCTCATCAACCGAGAATGACTAAAAATAAGAGGAGATGCGGCAAGGCTAAGTGGGTCGCACCCAATTAGGGTATGTTTATCACCTTTCTAGATACCCTCGGATATTATTACTACGGTGCGTGAAAGAACTCGGAAAGGGTGGGAACACCCGGGGTGATAGCATATTCGATCTATCTAGGTTAGGGGTAGTCCAGTCTTGTGTTGTAGGGGATCCTGGCTTGGTCCTCGATACATTTTTCTAGAAGTGTATTGTAAGATGTGGTACCCCAGTGACTAGTCATTCGTATGGAATCCATTTTCCAATACGTACCTTTACGGTTTTGGTTGTAGAGCCTAGTATGCTGGAATTCAATTAATGTAACAATTTTGGCTATTTGAATAAGTATTTGTACTTAGAGATTATTATAATATCAGATGATTTTGATATAAAATGTTTTGGTTATCGTAAGGTAAAAACCCATCGTGTTTATATGTGGCGTGATCTTACGAGATACCTTTGTTTTTCAAAGGATTTGATAACTTTAATAATTCAAACCGAGTGTGTTTTCTAACGCTAGTTTCTAGACTGACTCGGGTGTTATTTTATTATAATACTCGGGTCTAACCGAGTATTACAGATACATGATATGATGCTATAGAGCTTAGGAGATGAGCTGGATGACGAAGACGTATTACACGTAGTTGCTTTTATTCCGCTATTTATTGTATGATGTATATTCAGCATTTGTGAGGACAAGTTGTTATAAATGTCCGGTATTGTGTTACTGATGTGTAGTACTCTAATGATGTAATATGGAGATAACAGTTGTAGTTCTTTTTATATAAAGACATGTTATTATCTATCATATATTGTTTCGCTGCGACTGTGAGATTTTGTGTTGTTATTTCTATTTTCTTCTTCTATCTCTTTCTTCTTTTCTCTAACGATCTGGTATTTACGGCACCCAATTGCTTGGCATGTAATACATTGGACCTATTGATGTTGATTTTCGAGCATCGAAAATCTGGGCCGTGACAATAACATGCATACAATTACTCAAGAGATGTTATGATATTTTTCATCTCTTGAGGATCCGTCAATATATATATATATATATATATATATAGTAGAATACGCTATATATGTTATGTCCAATCAATAAGACAAATATTTTCCTAGCATTAAGGCTTTACATTAATACCCTTAACATATTTTTAAGCATTGTCCTATAGTTTGCCTTAGTAGCATCACCAGTAACGGCGGTAGCCGAGGAAACGCCGTGATAAGATAACACTAAAACAAACTCATAGTGGTCGCGTATAAGGATAAAAGTATGACATGGCACGTGTAACGACCCGGTATTTCAAACCATTCAAATCGACAATCATCCGCTGATGTCAGACTTGAATTGCTCAAAACAACAGATTGTTAATTTATCTTTGGCAAAACCTAGCACATACAGTAAATAAATCAATCATAGAATCATAGACACAGAGTAATAGAATAATAAGTAGCGAAATAGACAAATAGTAGTTCATGAAGCTATTATATAAACAATAGTCTTAGAAAAATACAACAGATATTGCATACGTAGAAGTATCAATACAAAAGAAAATGACAAGTATGCACAAACAACTGAAAATAACTGAAAAGTTGAATAGATAACTCCAAGCAGATCTCCAAGCTCCAAAGGTGAGTCAAATGCTATGACACTCAATCTGACCCGAGCATAGAGCAAAAATACAAAACATTCGAGTTAGGATTAACATTCTTATACCAGTAAATTCAACTCAAGTGAAATGTCAACTGAAATAAGAATTAACTCAAAGGATGTTTAGGATTCCATCCTTTACGGATCCATTAAACTATCTACATACATTGTACAATAAGCTACATAGATAATGTCTACAGTAAAGCAAAATATTAAAATAACGTTAAGGCGTTACTCATATCCCCCTTAACACATTTTTATGTATTCCCGTAGTCTATACAGTACTGTAATTCCTCCGTAAACTGGAGGGAATCAGAGGGCACTCCAAAGGTACGGTACAAACCAAACTCGAAGAAGGCGCGATAAGGCATGTGACAAGGCACGTGAGGCAATGCCTAGGGTAGGATTCTATCGTTTTGCAGATTCGGACTTGTGGTATCGCATAGCAGCAACTACCGCCCACCTCGAGACACACTCCCAAAATCAAAGGTGCACCCAATCAAATCACAAAGTAATATAATGGTATCGAAGAAGCATACTCGATCGAAGGTACGACCTCACTTGGCCCGGCGTGGCTCCTGTTATAGTCACATCAAACTGACTCACGGGAGTCAGGGCTGCGTTAATACCTCATATAGAATCACCGCCAAACACATATATTAAAAGCTATCCATATATATACCTTAAAATCAATATTATTATAAACATATTTACATATATACTTTAAAATCAATCTTATAATAAACATATATATAATACCCCATTATATATACTTTTATAATATAACATATATAAAAAGAAGGCTGCATTACATGCTCGAAGGCCTGCACAATAGGGTTACTACTGAGACGATGATTTGCAAACAACAATAAAATGGAATTATTTATTCATTAGAAATATCATCTCAATGTAGACAACTGGAAAATGAAGCAGCTGCTATGAAGAAGGGAAGCACGTTGATCGAAGCTAGGTGGTGGCTATTGCTGGCGAGGAGCAGGCATGTTTCGGGAATAGATGGGTTGAAAATGAGAGGCAAGAAAAGATGTTTAAGGTGATGGATCGGGTTTGGTGATGTGGTTGATCTGGTCGGGAGAAAGGCTTGTACGCGGTTGCGGGCTGGTGTGGGTCGAGGCGGACGCAGTCGAAGAGAGGATGAGCTCGGCAAGTGGGTGGGTTGTTCTCAGGCTGTGCGGTTGTTGGGTCGCTGGTGAGGAGTAGCAATGGCCAGAGGAAGTGGGCTGGGCATGGCGAAGGAAGGTTGTTTGAGACTGTGCGGTGGAAATGGTGGAGGTGGTTAGGTGGATGTCGGAGGGCGGATCTAGCTGATGGGTGGGTTCAGGTGGAGAAGTGTGAGTGACTGGGCGGATCTGAGGAAGGCTACGCATCTTGGGTGCTTGTAGTTTCGTGGTGTGTTGAAGAGGGGGAGGGAAAACGTTGGTCGAGGAGATGGGAAAACTTACTTCGGTGATGGAGGATGTAGGTTTCAATGCAACGGCCAATAAAACGAATGCAAAAGAAAGGAGTTAAGGTTATAGTAAGGATCAACGAATGCAACCATGTACACTTTTTTTTTCTTATTTTTTGAAAAGTAGGAACAAGAGAAAAGAGAAAATAGAGATAGTGAAAGGGCCAATTCAATATATATTAAAAATTAGGAATAGTGAAGGACACCGGTTGAATTTCGAAATTATTAAAAGGCTATTTGGTTGTTTAAGGAACAAACGAAAAACACTGGGAAACAGTAGGACACGAATGTGTACCGATATGGTGATCTGCATATTTTCATTTCAAATAATTTTCAAATAGTAGACATTTTTCTTATAAAACCCATTCCAGAAAATCATTTTTGTTGACCTTGTTTCGAATTAGTCATTTTAGAAAATTTGATTTTATAATTATTTTTGGCTTACATTTACTAATCCGACTCAATACTGATTATCGAAAAGATAAATAGTGATTGAAAAAGTGATGAGTATTGATATTAATCGTATATTATAGCTTGAGACGGTATAATTAATAAATTTCTTAGGAAATTTAAACAAGAGTTATAAAAAAAATCATTGGTAAAAATTCCATGACCATTTCTATTTCTATCATATTTCTATCAACCATCACTCATCAAAACTCAATATAGTATGTCAATATGTGGTATTTTAAACAGGAAATCATTTGTTTTTCATTTTATTATATTTTTAACAATAAAAACATCCAAAGTATTCTGTGATGACCCGTCTTTCTCTCCACAGAATAACACATCATTATTAAGAAAGAAAGGGATAGAAAAGAGAAAAGATAGAGAAGAAAGAAGGAAACAACATCAGAATCTCAACAGCGGAACGAATAAATTATATTTATCACATAATTTTTACATAGTATACAACATCTATCAGAGTTACACAGCTTATACATCACATACTAGAAGTTATAAACACCTATCTAGTCATTACAACTCAAATACAACACAGAGATACCAACACAGTGGAAATAACTATATATCTACAAAGGTTGAAGCCTCCTGCTCCATATCTCCTCCAGAGTTTCGTCAAAGCTAACCTGAATCCCTTGACTACTCGAAAAAAATTGAGTACCCAAGAGTTTAAGAAAACATAAAATAAACTCCGGGTCAGACATGGGTCTGGTGTGAGTAACAGGTCAAAGTTGCTTAACTGTTGAAAAACCTTTGAAAACAAAAGGTATCTCGTAAGACTTCCCGCACATAAACACGGAAAAGCATTTACCTTACGATAACCAAAACATTTGATAGGAAATCCAGTTATATTATAATAAGGTCTAGGGTTTTCAAGTAAATAAGAAATAGTTGAAATTGTTAAATGATTAAATTCCAGCATACTAGCCACAGAGTGGGTTATACAATCAAAACCGTAAAGGGCACGTAGGAAGAATGGGTTTCCACCAATGGCAGGGCTACTGAGGTACCTCCCGTCACAGTACGTGGCCTAGATCACCGTATCAAGTATCCACCCTAAATCCCCTGCAACACAAGGCTGGAACCATCCTTTACTGGATAGTCCCGAACAAGACAACTCCGCAGTTGTTTGCAACCAACTGCCCACACAGCAGAATAAAAAGGGACCTCTAGACAGGGGAAGATCTTGTCCTACTTGAGCGAGACTCACTTAGCCTTGCTACACCTCCTTTGTTTTAGCCATTCCCGGTTGATGAGGCTTGAGGCTACGATTGCTTTTATAGAACACATCTATCTTAGAATGTTCATTGTCCACCTAACGATGTTCTGAAAGCAATCAATCCATACAAGTTCGTTCCGGGTTTGAATGAAACCGAAGGCATTATCTCGTTACACTCATTTTGGAATCACCCTCAGAGTTAACGACAATAACCCTTGCACTCTGAATCTTCATCTTCACTTGAGATTCATGACCTATCGTTTAATTTGGATCAAAGTGGTTTTCGGATATCAAAATTTAGAAACCCGATCCCGGTCACATCAAAATCCAAAACGCCGTCTTTTAAGTCCAAGGCGTTTTAAAGTTAAAACAATTCAGTTTATTATCTATATTCACACAGATAGATAATTCGCATTATCACAAATAGATAATCCATATCATCACAATTCAACTCAAGCATCTCATATCACAGATTAGCACATATCTCATACCAGAGATAACAAACAATCCAAGGCATTCAATATCAATCCGCCATTCATAAGCAATGATCTATTAATCACACCATCTCTAATTAATTTAAAATAAACTAAATTAATTACTTTCATCCCTATAAATCCTACTTACTTATCCATATATACGTTACAAACCAGAAAATTAATCATCCATTAATTATCCATCTTAATTAATCATCTTGATTAATTATTCTCTAATTACATTGAGTAATTATCCTTAATTAATTACACAAATTAATTATCCTTAACCATTTACAGTAATTAACCTTTAATTACTTCCATTAATTAATTAACTAAAATTAATTACATTAATCCTTAATTAATTACATTAATTAATTATTATGGAATCACTTCATTGATTAATTATCCTTAATAAATCAACCCTTAATTACATCATTAATTGCATTAATTAATGATCCTTAATTACTACTTTAATAATTACATTTAATCTTTAATCTTTAATCAATCTATTCATTAATCACCCTTGATTAATTACATTCAGTAATTAATTACCCTTAATTAATTACCTCACTTAATTAACTTCAAATAACTTTATTAATTAATTCTTAAATTAATTACACTAAGTAATTAATTCTTAATTACTTCCACTAAGTAATTATCCTTCTTATTAATTACACAAAGTAACTAAACCCAAATTACTTCCATTCTTCAATTAATTACACCCAGTAATTACCCATTAATTAATCAATCCTTAATTACTACATTAATTACATTAATTAATTATAGTTAATAAATCATCAAGTGATTATCTTAAATTAATTAAACTAATTAATTAACTTAAAACTAATCACATTAATTTAATTAATTACATTATGTAATTAATTCCTTTAATTACTTTCATTAAGTAATTATACTAAACCAATTCCACAAATGATTATCCTTAATTATTAATCTAATTAATTATCTTAAATTAATCACATTAATCAATCATTTTATAATCACTAGTTAATGATCTTTCATTAACTATTAACAATTATTTAATTACTTCTCTAAGTAATTATGCTTTAATTAAGCATTATTAATTACAAGGTAATTAATTCTTAATTACCAATTAATTCATCTCTAATTACTTAATTAATTAGTGCTAAACTGTAACTTAATTAATATTTAAT
This sequence comes from Allium cepa, assembly GCA_030765085.1. Lineage (NCBI taxonomy): Eukaryota > Viridiplantae > Streptophyta > Magnoliopsida > Asparagales > Amaryllidaceae > Allium > Allium cepa. The sequence continues at coordinate 556,568,604 of CM060941.1, read as the reverse complement.
TGCTTGATTAATAAATTTCAAATCATTAATTAATAATCTTACTTACTTAATTAATGATCCTATATTTCAAATTAATTAACCTTTAATTAATTAACTTAAACCCTTAATTACTTAATTAACTAATCCTTAATTAATTAACTTACAATCCTTAATAACTTATTTAATTAATACTAAATCATTAATTAATTAATTACCCTATTAATTTAAATCATTAAATCTTAATTAACTTTAAGATAAAATATTTTCCTTATTAATGACTAAATTGTCATTAACATGTTTATTTAAAACATTAACTTGCTTTTAAATTTCATTCTCAAATTTAAAGATTTAAAATAACTACAAATTTAACTTTAACAAAATTTAACACAAATTAAAAACTTTTGAAATCAAATGTTGAAGAAACACCTGTCTTATAAAAGAAAATTTATAAGAGTTTTTAAACCCAAATTATTTAAATTCAAACCTTGTTTTTATTTTAAAAACTTTTAAAAAAACATGTTCTAACATGTTGCTTCAGGCTCAACCCGAAGCCTACTCGAGTACTTACCCGAGGAAAACCACATCTTTCAGTTATTTTTTCAAAATTTTGTTTAAATGTTAAAGTTTTAAAAACTGAAAACCAAATCACTCATGTTCATCTCGAGTCTCAACTCGAGTTCACTCTCCATAATCCTGAATGCTCCTTCGAGAAAACCACAAACAAAAACCCCTGACACAAAACCCCATGCCATGCACATGCACCAAAGATGCAGCCACTTTCGGCCATCCATGTTACCTTCTTCACATTGGCAATCATCCTCACACCATATCCCAATCATCAGAACATCAATAACAACCCGAAATCGAGATCGAGCTTCCTAGGACAAACATGGAACAACAGACCAAAACCTGGAACAACCTCGAATTTGCTCCTTCGACCACCGGAGTGTCAGAGACTCCAGCTACGCCTTCGCCAACACCCTTGCTTCCATTCTTCAAAATCTGGTGGAACTCGATCCACCAGAGGCACCGTGATGGATACATTTCCTACCAATCCCCAAAACTAGGGTTACAAACTTTTCTGATCATCCACTGCCGCCTCAATGCCTGGAACACCCTACTGCCATTTTTCCCAAACTCCCCGATCATCTTTCCACCTCTAGTGAGAACCACGACCTCGCCGAGTAACTAGATCGCCAGGGACAACCCAAAACACCAATCTCTGATCAACTTTAACTGCTCCCTTATCCCAATACAAAAAATTATGATATCATTTTTAAAAATCATGTTTTTGGATGAGAATTCAATTTATAAACCTGGATTGATAAATTAAGATGTTTGGATTTTCACTCATCTTAAGTTTGCTCTGTTCTTTTTGGTTTCCAGAGCAATTTCAAATTATTTTAACTTAAATAAAATTTTAAACTATAATCGATGATGAAACAAACAATTTTTGTTTAAGACTTAAATCCAAACAAAGATTAGATTAAGAGATATTGATTTTTATTTAAAATCTTGAGTTAGAAAACAAGGAACAGAGATGTCTCGGGTGAAACAGGCATGCACACATCTATCATTCAAATATACATAGAAAATTCATATATACAAAACATACTTTGCTTCAGAGATTCACATGCAACCAGATTTCATACTTACTCACAGTAAAAAGATGATGAACAGAGCCTCTAAACCAAATTTTGATTATGAAAACTTGATTGCCTTTGCTTCTTTGATTTAAAAACTTGAGTCGCTGTTGTTACTGGATCGTGATGATGATTTAGTTGAAACAAAGATGAACTGTTTTGATTTCTTCTTCCTGAGTTTGCTTTTGAATAGATCATAGGTTTTAAGAAATGCTTGCAGGCTTTTGTTGTTTTGATTTTTGATTAGCTTTCAGGGTTTGATTTGAATAAGTTTTTTGGTTTGAGAAGTACTTAAGTTGCAGATTTTTTTTAAGAATTATACGGGCTGAAGTTTTTCTTAGTTTTGATTAGAGAATAGAAAAATAAGTGAAGATAAGGAAGCATATGTATTTATAAAGGCCAAAATGATTAATTTAAAAATAAAAGTAAAACAAAATTAACAATGACACTTGTTAAAAAACTCAACATTTGTCATATAGTATTATTATTAATTAACACATGTTACTAATGTCTTAATTTAATTAAACTTAACATTTAAGTAATTTCTTTTAATTTTAAATGTTAATATAAAGTTTTATATTAATTTACTATTTTAGAAATACTTATCTAAATATATATATGAATAAACTTCTTTAAAGAAAATATAAAAAAGTATATATAAATAAAATCTTACACTTATATTTTGAAATCCAAATATTTTTAAATATTTATCTTTTAAATTTCAAAATCAATTCAAAATTCAAATTCAAATTAAATTTAAAAATCCAATTTAAAGCCAGCTTATATATGCATATGTAACAGCACATTTAATTTAAAAATAACAATTCTATTTTCTTTAAAATCTATTTATACTTATATATAAAATAACACATTATTATTATTGTTTAAAATAACAATTTTGCCGATTTTAAATAATTTATAAAAGAGATTATCTCATTATTTATAAATTACTTTCATTATTAAATGAATTAATGTATCATATGTTAATTGTATTTTAAATTTTTATGTATATTTCGAAATCATATTTATCAAGCAATATTTAAAAAGAAAATAAAACAAACCATTTTATTAATTTTATTTAAATTTAAACTTAAGCCAAAATATAATTTAAACAAATAAACAATTAAACAATTACCTTAAATATTTTAAAACTATATAGTTAATTATTTAAATAATCTTTGAAAAGTTTTATATTAAATTTAATCATAATTTTCAAATTACCAAAGTATAAATTAGAATTTGAAAAAACATGTTTTTATTTGTTAAATACAAACCAAAGCTTTTCTATTTACAATATATACAAATATATATACATTATAAATAGAAAACATTTTATTAGCTTTTAAAAGATAAAATTTACTAATTAAATATTTATTTGCTTTTTAAAAGAATAACTTGCCAATTTAAATTAAAATTATAAAATAAAATTATTGAATCAATTTAATTATTAATACAGACTATTAAATTGATATTGCCCAAAATTCCGGGTCATCACATTCATCCCCACTTAAAAGAATTTCGTCCCCGAAATTTAAGCAAAGGTAATTTAATAACTCATCTAGGATTTTAATTTTAAACCATAAGCATATATTATCAACCATATGCTAACAACCATAGCACCAATTCACCCAATCAAACAAATCTAATGATCCTGATACAAATCAGGATAGACTTTCTAGCACTATCTAGAGTTTCCCAGGTATAAACACTGGAATGCTCACTCTATTGAATCCAAACTAGCTACACTACTAAGCTACAGAGCTCCTACTCATCTAGATCTACAAAACTGAATAGGACATCAGACCATAGTCAATTCTTGCTTAACAACCAATTCCTTCAGAACCGCTGGTTTCAAAACCAGTAATGGATCATACACGTACTCCCTTAGAGATACGTGAAATACATTGAATCCAAGTCTTCCAAACAAGCAATTCAACCCTGAAGACCAAATCACTTATCCTACCAGAACACAGAAAAGATCCAATATACCTCGGAGATAGCTTCCCAGTCTTACCAAATCTGATAGCTCCTTTGATCAGAGAAAACTTATCCAAAATCAAATTTCTTATTTTGAAATCCAAATTCCTCCATGTCCTATCCACAAAACTCTTCTAACGATCCTGGGCGGCCTTCATCCTTCCTGATCAGCTCAACCTTCGCTGATGCCTCTCGAAACAAACTGGACCAAAAACAACCCAACAGAATGATCCTCTCAAGATCAATCAAGAACACAAACTCTACACCACAAACATCAGTAGAAAACTAATTTCTCCCATCCGGAAAGACAAAATAGGTGCACTTGCCAAACTTGCCTCAGACCCAGAAAAACTACCTGTAGAAACCCTCTAATCCAAAACACTGCAAACTTCCAAGGAGTTTAGGGCTGTTTCCACTCTAGAACAGCTGCTACCTTACTTCTGCTGCACAACTCTGATCTGAAGTAGATGAGAATGCTGATGATGAATACGAGCACAGACTTGTCCGACACATCTCGGAAAACATGGTTCAACAGATCCAAAAAGAGAAAACACAGAAGTTCCACCAAAACCTGTGCTACTTCACCAAAACTTCCCTCTAAGAGCCATCCTTCTACTAGCTGAACCATCGGTACCACTTCTTGAATCTTAGTCGACACAAAAACTGAATCTCTAGATGCTAAGGCGAACCTCTGACCTCTACGAAGACATTTGAAAAAATCTCTAATAACTCCCATACCCTAGAGATGCCTCGATCCCAAGCAAAAGATTACCTAAGAGAACACTCAACTATCGCAAGTCACTTTTGCGATCAACCCAGCTTAATTTCCAAAGAAACTGTTCTCTTTTTACCAATCAGAATAGCTTAGGCTTAACTAATCAATCCATCGAAGAAATGGATTCACTCTGCTACTTCTGAATTCCACCTCTAGAATACTGCTTAGCCAGATGACCTTCTTGACGGCACACAGAACACCTCCGAGCTGCAACGCTGCCACTGATGCTAAAGACATCCTATCCAAAGCTCTTTGAACCTCAAATCCATATCATCCACTCCCATCAGGAGCCTTGAGATGGGCATACATCTCCTCAAGAAACTCAGGCCTCAAACCAAACACAAACACCCTGCTGAACCTAGCCTCATCACCAATGCAGACACACTTCCTTAAACTTTCTCCAAAAGAAACATCTTCGGAAACATCCGTAGTCACTGCGTCTCACCACACAGTTGCCTCTTCCTAAAGTTGTCAAGATACCATCACATGCTTCTGCTCAACCTTCATATCCAAACTCTACTCATCCAAACTTGCACTTCAATGATGGACTCTGAACCTCAAAAATGCTTCCTTCAGAGATTGGTGAAATCCTTACACCACTGCAAAACTTGCTCGAGACGCTATTGGGTCTATAGTCTCGACAGATACACTTCCAACCTCAACACTTGGACTCCTACCATTGGTAGTCGTGCTACACACACCACTACCTTCCTATCTCAAGAGCTTATATTGGAAAACCCGAACAGGTAACCCAAAAAACAGGTAGAAATATGTCTCTATATATATATATATATCAAAATTACAAGTACGCTCTCTCAAGAAAGAAATCACTCCAAAGCCTAGGTATTCACTCAACCTAGCACTCTGATACCAACTGTGAAGCCCCACCTTTCTCTCCACATAAAGACGCGTCATTATTAAGAAAGAAAGGGATGGAAAAAAGAAAAGATAGAGAAAAAAGAACGAAACAACATCAGAATCTCAACAACGGAACGAATATATTATATTAATCATATAAGTGTTACATAATATACAATATCTATCGGAGTTACACAGCTTATACATCACATACTAGACAGTTATAAACATCTTTCTAGTCGTTACAACTCAAATACAACACAGAGATACCAACACAGCGGAAACAACTATATATCTACAAACGCTGAAGCCTCCTGCTCTATATCTCCTCCAGAGTTCGTCAAAGCTAACTTGAATCCCTTGGCTACTCATAAAAAAATTGAGTATTCAAGAGTTTAAGAAAACAGAAAATAAACTTCGGGTCAGACATGGGCTTGGTGTGAGTAACAGGTTAAAGTTGCTTAACTTTTGAAAAATCTTTGAAAACAAAAGGTATCTCGTAAGACTTCCAACACATAAATACGGAAAAGTTCTTACCTTAAGATAACCAAAACATTTGATAGGAAATCCAGTTATATTATAACAGGGTCTAGGGTTTTCAAGTAAATAAAAATAGCTGAAATTGTTACATGATTAAATTCAAGCATATTAGCCATAAAGTGGGTTATACAATCAAAACCGTAAAGGGCACGTAGGAAGAATGGGTTTCCATCAATGGCAGGGCTACTGGGGTACCGCTCGTCATATTAGGCCTAGATCACCGTACCGAGGATCCACCCTAAATCCACTGCAACATAAGGCCGGAACCATCCCTTACTGGATAGTCCCGAACAAGACAACCCGCAGTTGTTTGCAACTAACCGCCCACACAGCCGGCTAAAAAGGGACCTCTAGACTGGGGAAGATCTTGTCCTACTTGAGCGTGACTGACTTAGCCTTGCTGCACCTCCCCTGTTTTAGCCATTCCCGGTTGATGAGGCTTGAGGCTACGATTACCTTTATAGAACACATCTATCTTAGAATGCTCATCGTCCACCTGTCGATGTTCTGAAAGCTTTCAACCCATACAAGTTCGTTCTGGGTTCGAACGAAACCGAAGGCGTTATCTCGTTACACTCATTTTGGAATCACCCTCAGAGTTAACGACAATGACCCTTGCACTCTGAATCTTCATCTTCACTTGAGATTCACGGACTATCGTTAGTTTGGATCGATGTGGTTTTCGGATATCCAAATCTGGAAACCTTATCCCGGTCTCATCGAAATCCAAAATGCCATCCTATAAGTCCAAGTTGTTTTAAAGTTAAAACAATTCAATTTGTTATCTATATTCACACAGATAGATAATTCGCATTATCACAATAAGATAATCCACATCATCAAATTCAACTCAAGCATCTCATATCACATATTAGCACATATCTCATATCAGAGATAACAAACAATCCAATGCATTCAATATCAATCAGCCATTCATAAGCAATGATCTATTAATCACACCATCTCTAATTAATTTAAAATAAATTAAATTAATTACTTTCATCCCTATAAATCCTACTTACTTATCCATATATTCATTATAAACCAGATAATTAATCATCCTTTAATTATCCATCTTAATTAATCATCTTGATTAATTATTCTCTAATTACATTGAGTAATTATCCTTAATTAATTACATAAATTAATTATCCTTAACCATTTACAGTAATTAACCTTTAATTACTTCCATTAATTAATTAACTAAAATAATTATATTAATCCTTAATTAATTACGTTAATTAATTATTCTGGAATCACTTCATTGATTAATTATTCTTAATTAATCAACCCTTAATTACAACATTAATTACATCAATTAATGATCCTTAATACCTTCTTTAATTAATTATGTTTAATAATTAATCTTTAATCAGTCTATTCATTAATCAACCTTGATTAGTTACATTCAGTAATTAATTGCCCTTAATTAATTACCTCACTTAATTAACTTCAAATAACTTTATTATTTAATTCTTAAATTAATTACACTAAATAATTAATTCTTAATTACTTCCACTAAGTAATTATCCTTCTTATTAATTACACAAAGTAATTAAACCCAAATTACTTCCATTCTTCAATTAATTACATCCATTAATTACAAATTAATTAATCAATCCTTAATTACTACATTAATTACATTAATTAGTTATACTTAACAAATCATCAAGTGATTATCTTAAATTAATTAAACTAATTAATTAACTTAAATAATCACATTAATTTAATTAATTACATTGAGGAATTAATTCCTTTAATTACTTTCATTAAGTAATTATACTAAACCAATTCCACAAATGATTATCCTTAATTGATTAATATAATTAATTATCATAAATTAATCACATTAATCAATCATTTTATAATCACTAGTTAATGATCTTTCATTAACTATTAACAATTATTTAATCACTTCTCTAAGTAATTATGCTTTAATTAACCATTATTAATTACAAGGTAATTAATTCTTACCAATTAAGTCATCTCTAATTACTTAATTAATTAGGTACTTAACTGTAACTTAATTAATATTTAATTACTTGATTAATAAATTTCTAATCATTAATTAATAATCTTACTTACTTAATAATGATCCTTAATTTCAAATTAATTAACCTTTAATTAATTAACTTAAACCCTTAATTACTTAATTAACTATTTCTTAATTAATTAACTTACAATCCTTAATTACTTAATTAATTAATACTAAATCATTAATTAATTAATTACCCTATTAATTTAATTCATTAAATCTTAATTAACTTTAAGATAAAATATTTTCCTTATTAATGACTAAATTGTCATTAACATATTCATTTAAAACATTACACTTTAAAATTTTACTTTTAAATTTCATTTTCAAATTTAAAGATTTAAAATAATTACAAATTTAACTTTAATAAAATTTAACACAATTTAAAAACCTTTTGAATCAAATGTTAAAGAAATACATGTCTTATGAAAGAAAATTTATAAGAGTTTTTAAAACCAAATTATTTAAATTCAAACCTTGTTTTTATTTTAAAAACTTTCAAAAAAACATGTTCTAACATGCTACTTCGGGTTCAACCCGAAGCCTACTCGAGTACTTACCCGAGAAAAACCACATCTTTCTGTTTTTTTTCAAAGTTTTGTTTAAATATTGAAGTTTTAAAAACCGAAAACCAAATCACTCACGTTCATCTTGAGTCTCAACTCGAGTTCCCTCTCCATAATCCTGAATGCTCCTTCGAGAAAACCACAAACCAAAACCCCTGACACAGAACCCCCTGCCGTGCACATGCACCCCAGATGCAGCCACTTCCGGCCATCGATGTTACCTTCCTCACATTGGCGATCATCCTCACACCATACCCGATCCTCAGAACATCAGTAACAACCCAAAATCGAGATCGAGCTTCCTAGGAAAAACCTGGAATAACAGACCAAAACCTGGAACAACCTTGAATTCGCTCCTCTGACCACCAGAGTGTCAGAGACTCCAGCCACACCTTCGCCAACACCCCTGCTTCCATTCCTCAAAATCTGGTGCAACTCGATCCACCAGAGGCACCATGATGGATACATTTCCGACCAATCCCCAAAACTAGGGTTACAAACTTCTTTGATCATCCACCGCCACCACAATGATTGGAACACCCTACTGCCATTTTTCCCAAACTCCCCGATCATCCTTCCAGCTCCAGTGAGAACCTTGACCTCATCGAGCAACTAGATCGCCAGGGACAACCCAAAACATCAATCTCTGATCAACTCGAACTGCTCCCTTATCCCACTACTAAAACTTATGATATCATTTCTAAAAATCATGTTTTTGGAGAGAATTCAGTTTATAAACCTGAGTTGATAAATTAAGATGATTGGATTTTCACTCACCTTAAGTTTTCTCTGTTATTTTTGGTTTCCAGAGCAATTTCAAATTTATTTTAACTTAAATAAATTTTTAAACTATAATCTATGATGAAACAAACAATTTTTGTTTAAGACTTAAATCCAAACAAAGATTAGATTAAGAAATAATGATTTTTATTTAAAATCTTAAGTTAGAGAACTAGGAACAAAGATGTCTCGGGTGAAACAGGCATGCACACATCTATCATTCAAATATACATAGAAAATTCATATATACAAAACATACTTTGCTTCAGAGATTCACATGCAACTAGATTTCATACTTAAGTTTAAAAAAATATTACTCAGAGTAAAAAGATGATGAACAGAGCCTCTGAACTAAATTTTGATTTTGAAAACTTGAGTGCCTTTGCTTCTTTGATTTAAAAACTTGAGTTGTTGAAAAATGTTTGTTACTGGATCTTGATGATGACTTAGTTGAAACAAAGATAAACTGCTTTGATTTCTTCTTCCTGAGTTTGCTTTTGAATAGATCCCAGGTTTTAAGAAATGCTTGCAGGCTTTTGTTGTTTTGATTTTTGATTAGCTTTCAGGGTTTGATTTGAATAAGTTTTCTGGTTTGAGACATATTTGAGTTGTAGATTTTGTTTTGAGAATTGTATAGGCTGAAGTTTTTCTTAGTTTTGATTAGAGAATAGAAAAGGAAGCGAACATAAGGAAGCATATGTATTTATAAAGGCTAAAATGATTAACTTAAAAATAAAAGAAAAACAAAATTAACAACGACACTTGTTAAAAACTTTGTCATATAGTATTGTTTATTAAATAACACATGTTACTAATGCCTTAATTTAGTTACACTTGTCATTTAAGTAATTTCTTTTTATTTTAAATATTAATATACAGCTTTATATTAATTTACTATTTTAAAAATACTTATCTAAATATATATATATATATATATATATATATATATGAATAAACTTCTTTAAAGAAAATATAAATAAACTAATTATATACAAATAAAATCTTATACTTATATTTTAAATCCAAATATTTTTAAATATCTAACTTTTGAATTTCAAAAATAATTCAAAATTCAAATTCAAATTAAATTGAAAAATCCAATTTAAAGTAAACTTATATATGCATATGTAACAACACGTTTAATTTAAAAACAACAATTCTATTTTCTTTAAAATAAAATAACACATTATTATTATTGTTTAAAATAAAAATTTTGCCAATTTTAAATAATTTATAAAAGAGATTATCTCGTTATTTATAAATTACTTACATTTTTGAATGAATTAATGTATCATATGTTAATTGTATTTTAAACTTTTATATATATTTCCAAATCATATTTATCAAGCAATATTTAAAAAGAAAATAAAACAAACCTCTTTATTAATTTTATTTAAATTTAAACTTAAGCTAAAATATAATTTAAACAAATAAACAATTAAACATTTACGTTGAATATTTTAAAACTATAGAGTTAATTATTTAAATAATCTTTGAAAAGTTTTATATTAAATTTAATCATAATTTCCAAATTACCAAAATATAAATTAGAATTTGAAAAAACATGTTTTTATTTGTTAAATACAAACCAAAGCTTTTCTATTTATAATATATACAGATATATATACATTATAAATAGAAAACATTTTATTAGCTTTTAAAAGATAAAATTTACCAATTAAATATTTATTTGCTTTTTAAAAGAACAACTTGCCAATTTTAATTAAAATTATAAAAGAAAATTATCGAATCAATTTAATTATTAATACAGATTATTAAATTGATATTGCCCAAAATTCCGGGTCATCACATATTCACTCTCATTTAAAATTCCTTACGGTTATGCATAGGTGAATTACTTGGAATTTTTGATTATGTGCTTTCATGCTCGTTTAAAAGTCCCCACGGTTATGCATGTATGGAACACATATCAAAATTTATTAATTAAATAGACAAGTTGATTCTAATCCCATTTAAAATTCCTCACGGTTATGCGTGGTTAGAATATACTTGAATTCATTTTTAAAGAAAAATTTGGAATAATACTAATCTCATTTAAAATTCCTAACGGTTATGCATGGTTAGTAGATATTCAAATTACTGATAAAAATATACCACAAATAGACATAACTATATTGTTTTGCATCATCCCTATCATTCTAAAGTGGAATATGCGCCTAACAGAGTATTTATGATTTTTTTTGATTTTTTTACTGAAATTTAATATTTATACTCGATTGGGTATTAATATTGTATTAATGTCTATCACTTTATCTCTAATTTTCTAACACTATTACTCTTTTGCTGATAATAAAAGGGTGAGAGAAAAGTTAAGATTATGGGAAATAAAGGTCAAATATTTTATTTTGTATTTTCTATTTGCATCTAGGTTCATTTGCATATTTTTTTTTTCATTCATATATGAATGGGGAGCTTTGTTGTAGAGATGGAGCATTCAAATAGGGGGATCAAGTTGAATGATCAAATTCATTTAATAAATTCAAAATCTTAAATATATGTTTATTATCATCAAAAGGAGGAGATTGTTGAATATGCTAGTATATGATTTTTGTTTGATGATATTAAACATATGTATATATATTCATTTAAATGTATTTATTAATGTACTATTATATTTTTCACATGATTAAATAAATATTTGCTGAATAAAATAAATAACACAGAATTTAAATTCAAACGGATATTTTATTCAAACAAGTATTTTGTTACAATTTTGAATAGTACAAATTTGTGCTCTCACTATATATACAAAATTTCAATTACAATACATTTCAATTTACACAACTATCCTCACTACATATTGCTCATTCACTCGTATTTATCTTCAACTCTATTCCAGATTGGATCCAGCATCTGAACAATCTGTAAAATAAACATTAACGCGGTAAAATTGAAAAAAAAAATTGTACGGTGCAAAATAAAATATGTATTTTGAAAATGTTATTTGCCTCAGTTATTTGGGTTGTTCGCCATCATTTAAATTTGAATTCATCATACATAAACAACTTGTGACATGCACAATGTATCACTGTACATGCCATAAGGCCGTGCACACCGATATACACTTGATAAAATTACAGGGACAGGTGAGCACAAGCTCAAACCCAATCAAAAGCCGGGTTCAACTCAAGTGAAATACAAATAAAGTCACAATATTAGCATAAGGTCAAACCAAGCTATAAGCTGGATTCAACTCAGGTGCAATTCTGAAAATCAAAATGAAAAGTGACGTGCACAAGAAAATAATGTAGCTGGTCAGATATGGAACCAAAGCTACAATTTCAATTGCACAACAACATCAACCAAGGTCAGACTGCATAGTCAAATGCAAGCATATGAATACAAACTCAGACTATAAATACAAAATTCAGTAGCATGGCACAAAGGCACACAACACAGTCTCGACCAAAACATGACGTACTTGTCAATAAGGACATAGTAGATGCATGGAGACTCAAGTGAAACATTGCATAGTAACAAACCATAATGCAACTCATCACAAATACGCAAAGCGCCAATGGAGCAAGTCATATGCAACCAGACTACGATGAACCAGACAAACTCGAGCAAGTCCAGCTACCATATGAAAACAAGCAGTCGAAGTAATAGTAATGTGGTACACACATGTACACATATATAGGCAATGCACATGTCAATAGAGAAGGGATGACATCAATGGAAATAGGTAAGGAAAAATGAAGATAACAAGTTTACATGACTCGACAACTCAATGCAAACAAGACTCAGACTCAAATATCGGTGGACAGAGCAGTGCAGCAAAACCAAAGTGCAACTCAACTCGAAGAACAGACACTACACGATACTACAGTCACCGGAATCCATTAGTTCAGGAGCCTCAACAAATGATACAAGTGCAGTGCAAATCAATGTAAACAATGCAACAGACACTACATGAACTGGCTCGAAGACAAGATACAGTAAAAACTGGGTAGTCATAAGAGAAACAAATTCAAACCCAAAGTGACCGAAGTTCAATGTGTTAACAAAAATCCAACAATCACAAAATCAGTGGCCGAAATTACAGAGAAAAATCCAAACGGCCATGACCAATATTAAAAAACAATGGAATACAACCAGAGATCTATGGATACAAGAAAACATGGAGTGGACGGAGCACAACATGAATATATACATGCGTGAACATATATGTGTGTGCGTGTGTGTGCGCGCAGTACAACCAGATGACGAGTCACTGATCAAAGAAGCAAACAGCCGTTCAAATGTCGCAGCAAGTCTTTTTTTTCAAAAATCATGGAACAGAGTTTCAAGTCAAGCCAGTACCGAAATCAAAATATTATCACTAGCCGAAGTGAAGATAAATCAACATCGTCAGAGAATTCAAAGCCGTGATGACCAAGGAATCGAGCAAGTTCAAAATAAAAGCCGTGATAATCAAGTAAAACCAAAATATACGAATTTGAACAAGTCAGAAACATCTCAAGCACTCAAGGAAAATTGAACGGCAAAAAAAATTATCAGACGATCGAATATTTAGGGAATTGAACCCTTTAACATCATTGGCAAAAAATCATTCGAGTTCAAGCAATATCACAGAGCATAGCATCAATTAGGAACTCGAATCAAGTCGAGTATAATATAAATCGAAAAAGGGGCAGACGTACCAATTTAATTCAATGCATCATTAGATCTCGACTTTGCAGTCGTGAACGAATTAATCTATCAAAGAAATCATTTGAAGCATGAGCTATAAATCCAAGAAGCAGTCTCATCAACAAAGCCCTAATTTCAGAACGAAGAAGGAGCAACAACCATTATCACAAACGAAAGAAGGAATCAGGCCGAATAATATAAAAGAAACAAGGGTTTACTTTTATTTTTAATTTGGGCCGGTATTATAAATAGCTGTTGGGATTTATTTTATATATTAGGTTTTTGGTTTTAAAATTGTTTTTATTTTTGTATTTTCCTTTTTTAAACTTTTTTAAAGTCTAGTCGTGTGACTAGGGAACGAACTACGGTGGTGTAGTTCGAGAATTCGCAACTTAGTGGCTGGGTTGTGGTAGGGTTTTAAGCGTAGAATTAGGTTAATCGATAGCGGCTGTTATGAGTTTATGTGTGTAAGCGTCTGACTACTTAATTTCTAGTAGAAACCTTGGGGCAGCACGTAGGCAGGGTTTTGCCGAAGCTGGGTAAAACTATGTGTTCTATTTTCTGCTTTTAATTTTCTGCTACTATCTGTGCTGCTATTATTCTGCTGTTATCAGTGCTGCAATTATTTTATATATTTCCGCAATAAATTTTTATAATTAATAGTATCACCCTATACACCCCCCTCTAGGGTGAAATCGATCCTACAATATTCACTTAATTATTTTTAATAACATTTAAATAAAATCAGAAATTACAAATTTAAATTAATATCAATAATTAAATATCTAACTTCAATTATATTTAATTCTAAAATATTCTCCTAATTACTTTTTATAAGCAATTAAATAATATCTCAAATTACAAATTTAAGTCAAACTTCAATTTTATTTAAATTTGTAGATATTCATTCAACCACCTTTAATTAAAACACATTTATCAAGTTATAAAAATCATATCTTTAAAATCTAAAAATGAATAAGTTTCAAATCAAATTTCATTAAATAAAATTTTAAACATATTAAATTTCAAATAATTTCCATTTATCTTTCCAATCTTAGTTTATTAAAGTTATTACAAAATCTGTTTTCAAAATATTAATATAAATTGTAAATAAATATTTAAAATATATTATATATGTACTAATTAAATTAAATAATAGTAAATTATATTACATTAAATTTTTATTAGAATAAAACTTATTATTAATTTTTTTATGTACCTTATTTTATGTAAATAAAATTATAAGTAAAATCTTAAAATTAAATTTTCAAAATTAAATATCTTCAAACATGTTATAGAAAATCTTGTTTTCTTACATATATTAAAATAAAATTTATATATTATATTTAAAAATCAATATTTATTAAAACTCATATATTTCCTTTCAAAACTTTGAAAAATCATTTTCGAAAAAATAGACCAACGTGCTCATATATAATTTTCTATCCTATGGTCAAGTGATACGGATATTTATCATTTCAATCTGCAATTTAAATAAATATACGGATATACATCATTTTAACTTGTAAACAAAAAATTTCAAAATTCAATAAAATCGCTTGGTTTATCATTTCAACCCATAACGATTTTCCCCTAATCTATAATATCATTCGGGTATGTATCATTTCAACCCATGGGGTATTCTAATAATAGGGAACTTGCAATATGAGAACAATAGAATAAAATAGCATAATATATCAATTACAAGCATATCAAAATTAACAAATTTAACCATCATATATATACAACAATGATATGGTGTCATATGTCAATCATAGGTGAACAATTTAAATAGTAACATATCATATTCAATAATTTAATTACTAACAATACATTTCAATCGTCATTTCATGTGAATTAAAGACACTAAATATAAGAATGTTAATCATGAGTAATCGCTTACCTTTCGAGGCTAAAGAAATAACAAGAACAAGATGCGACGAATCCTAGCACGAATTCCAAAGCTAAGCAAGACGGATCCTAGTTTATGAATTCAAAAATCAAAATAGCTTAATATAGTGGAAATATACATTTTAAAATCAATATTCAATTAAAACACATAAAAATATTTATATATTTTCTTTTAAATTCAACATTCAATTTAAACACATAAAAATCAAATCTTTATATATATATATATATCTATTATATTTTAAAAATCGATATATATATATAATCAATATTCTTTTTAAACACATGTATTAAAATATATCCATATGTACTTTAAATTCAATATTATTATAAACATATATACATATACTTTAAAATCAATATTTTTATAAACATATATGTAATACCCCATTATATATACTTTTATAATATAATATATATATATAAAAAAGAAGGCCGCATTACATGCTCGTAGGCCTGTACAATAGGATTACTACTGAGTGATGATTTGCAAACAATAACAAAATGGAATTATTGATTCGTTAGAAACATACATCTTAGCGTAGACAACAGGAAAATGAAGTGACTGCTATGAAGAAGGGAAGCACGACAATCGAAGCTAGGTGGTGGCTATTGCTGGCTAGGAGCAGGCGTGTTTTGGGAATAGATGGGTTGAAAACAAGAGGCAAGCAGAGATGATCAAGGTGATGGAACGGGTTCGGTGATGTGGCAAATCTGGTCGGGAGTAAGGCTTGCAGGCAGTTGCAGGCTGTGTTGGTTCGAGGCGGGCATAGCCGGAGAGAGGATGAGCTCAGCAAGTGGATGGGTTTTTCTCGGACTGTTCGGTTGCTGGGTTGCTGGTGAGGAGTGGTAGTGGTCGGAGGAAGTGGACTAGACATGGCGGAGGAAGGTTGTTCGGGACTGTGCAGTGGAAATGGTAGAGGCGGTTAGGTAGATGTCGACGGATCTGGTTGATGGGTGGGTTCACGTGGAGGGGTGTGGGTGACTGGGCGGATCTGAGGAAGGCTGCATGTCTTGGGTGCTTGTAGTTCGGTGGCGTGTTAAAGAGGTGCAGGGCGGATGTTGGTCGAGGAGATTGGCGAGCTTGCTTCGGTGATGAAAGATGTAGGTTTCAATGCAACAACCAATAAAACAAATGCATGAGGAAAGAGGTCAGGTTACAGCAAGGATCAACGAATGCAACCATGTATACTTTTATTTTTATTTTTCTTCTTTTCTAAAAAGCAAGAATGAGAGAAAAGAGAAAGTGGAGATAGTGAAAGGTCCAATGCAATATATATTAAAAATTGGGAATAGTGAATGACACCGGTTGGATTCAGAAATTATTAAAAGGAACTAGCTATTTGGTTGTCTCAGGGAACAACGAAAAGACACAGGGAAACAAAAGGACGTGAATGGGTACCGATACGGCGAACCGTTTAGCGGTTTTCGCGCGTACCATACACTGAAATGCACAAATGAATATATTACGGAGATCAGTACGACGAGACAAAGAGAACTGTACACGGATATCGGTGATAAGACCATCCTATCAAAATTCGATATTCGCTACAAAAACTGTTGCTAAAATGCTGAAAAAAGACAAACGGGGCTAGAGCAGTCCAAATTTGGCAAAATAAAATATAATGTCTCACTCCTAAAATGATTTACATTTTTATTATATAAAAAAATATTCAACTTTCGAAAATATTTTATTTTCATCAAATTAACTGATTTCAAATTAAAATTGAAAATTACACAACAGAACTAACTTATATATTTTCCAATTAAAATCCTACACTTGTTATGTTTAAATAGACGCATACCAAATATCAAATTTTCATTACCAAATTTAACTATTTTATTTTCATGAAAAATTCAGTTAATTACGTTATTAAAATCATTAAAATTTCCGGGTCGTTTCAGCACGTGAGTCGATGCCCATAGTTGGATACTACCATTTTCCGTTTCCTAACTGGTGGTAACCCGTAATGGCCCACCATGAACGTCCATCCCATAATCAAATCAAGGTGCACCAATCGAATCCAAAAAAATCAAGATAGAGATACAAAGAACTGATGTCGCTAGAGGTAGCTAGCCACATTAGTCAGGTATGGCACCTGTTTTAGTCATTTCAAATTGACACAAGTGTCAGGACCATCCATCATCGCTCTCTTTCTTCAATCTAGCAAATATCACCAATTCAACCTCTACATTCTTGATAGCATCCACCGCGTACATGGTTATTAAAGTGGTTTCAATATTGACATAAAATATGCCAATATTCGGTCCCGATCTCTTTAACAATCAAACGTCATTTTTCACACCGGTTGGTTCTTTTAAATTTCAAGAATGAATCATACTTAATCAAAATATCAGATTTGCTTCAAAAATCATTTCGAAATCAAGATAGGTCATACCTTCATATCAAAACATTCGCATTTAAATCAATGATTTAAATCTAAATAGTTCCCTTTTAAAAGAGTTTGAATATTAGAATGGTTTTGAATAATTAAAATAGTTTGAATAACTAAAATATTTTTAATTATTGAAAATTAGTTTGGAATAATTAAAATAGTTTTGAGGATTGAAAGTAGTTTGAATAATTATTTACATATTAAAATAATTTGATTATTAAAATTATTTATATTAAAATTGTTTCTTCTTTCACAATAATTTGAACTCATATTCCAATTCCAATTCACAACCAATTCATTTAGACTTCCAATTCAAGTCAAACTCATATTCAAAATTCAATCTGAATCAATCTCAATTCAAAACAATTTCAACTTTATTTCAAATTCAATTCAAACGGCTCTATTCAAATGACTGAAAGTTTCAATTCAAAATCTCATTTTCAAACAATGTAGTTTAAATCCATTTCACATCCCAAATTTAAAATACCGATTTGAACCATTCTAATGAAAGTAAATTAAAAGTTAAATTAAAAATTAAACCTTTCCAATAACTCACTTCCGATAAATTCAAATCATATCTTAATTTCAACCTAAGATTTCAAATTAAATCCTTAACAATTTCATTTAAACAGTTTCAATTTCAACATTTCAAGTCTCGAATTAGAAAATAATTTAATTTATATAAATCAAAATTTTATTTTCTTAAAAACAATATTATTTAAATTAATTCAAATTTAAGATTTGTAACCATTTAATTTAACCAAATCCGGTTTCCGTATATAATTTTCTACCCTATGGCTAAGTGATTATTTATTTCAATTTTAATTACATCGATGGATATATATCATTTCAACTCATATTTAAATGACATAGGTATATATCATATCAACGTATTTATTAGTTCATTTCAAATAGTACCAATGACAATTTATATAATGCCAATAATATATAAGGTAATAGCCAGGGATATGTCAAAATAAATAAACAACCATTCATCCAACATCAATCAATAGACATCCAATAATAATCAACATCCATATCAATCAATATCACAACAATTAACAGTTATCACTTACAGGTAACTAGCAATTAAATTTCAATATTAATTTAAATGTCAATTCAATTCAATATAAAATTCAAATTCAATTTATATTTCAATTTAAATTACCAGACAGCAATCAATAAATTTTTACCACTTCATGATTTTATTTCAACTAACATCAGAAATTTAGTATCGCGAGAGTGGGTTTAATCACTCACCCTTATGAAAATCTAAAAATAATAGAATTCTAATCAATAGCTCCACTCTAAGTTTCCTTTGTCTCCTTCTTGATTGCCAGTTTTGTTCCTAATTTTGCTTTTGGTTTGATTTACTTTAATTTGCCTCCTTGTTGTAGCACCTCGATATTTTACTGAAAATATAATTAAAAAGAAATTAAAAGCGCATTTGTACAGGGGTAAAGGCACATGTTAACTTCCTTTGTGACCAGGGATCAGTCTTGTTGTTGCCCAAAATCTGGAGCGATGTTTTTTTTAGCTGGTTCGTTTTCAACAACTTTCCTATGTATTTCAGCATTGTTTCTGATATATGGAGGCTTCTTATTCACTCCAGTGATGTAATAGGATGAGGTGGCTAAATTTTATTGGTTGAGTGATGTGTATGGGCTAGAATGGATAATCATTAAGTGTATGAAAGAACCATATTTAATCTAAATAATCTAATGGGTTATATTCACGCAAACAATCTATAAATAAACCATCTAATCTAAACCTAATCTCTTATTTAGCCGTCGCCATAATTCTATAGAAAAATTAGTGTGTATTATTCTTTCTCATTTTCTGTACTAAATATACAAATCTCTACCAAATTAAGTTATCTATATATATTCAAGCAATTTAGGGAGTTTAGAAGAATCAAAGGGAGAAAGATTAGTGCAAAAAAATTCAAATTTATATAAGCTCAAGTGCCAAGTGGGTGGGAATTAATATGAAATAGAAAAATAATGTAGTTTTCACTTCTTTTTTGGCACGTTAATATAAATTAATTTCTGTTATTAATTGAGAATAAATGTAAATTATTGCAACTTTTTCTTCTTTCACTTCTCAAATCTAATTCATGTTTGGTTTAAAATATGGGACATATAAATTGTCTATTCACGTTTTATGGCTTAAATGAGATTGAAATTTATGTAAATTATTGTATTTTCTCCTTCTACCACTTCTCTATTCTAATTCATGTTTGGGTTGAAATTTGAAACAAACAAATTGTTATTCACATTTCATGGCGTAAATAAGATTGGTTTAATTAAATTGAATTAGAATTGTTATTCAATTTCTAATGGTAGAATATGTTAGTTGAATAAATTCTGAATATGTTACTTGAATAAAATTATGATTTTGATTGATACGATTACATAATTTTGAATATGGTTTTGGAACAAACTTAGGAAGTCTACTTGGCATAATTGTTTGTTTCAAATGTGGACTAAAAATGTAAAAGTGGAATTTTGTGTAATTAAATGGTTTGTGGCTATGGGATAAAAAAGTTTGTACAGATTAAATCTCTAAAAGGAGAAAGTAAAAAGGGTGGAAAAAAATGTAAAATTAATGGACCCTAAAGGCTAGTGTAAATCTGTAACAAAATGGTATAAAAATTACAGACAAACCGCATGAACTGAACGGACGTGAAATTGAAATACCATTAATATAAGAAAAGGGGAAATTGTGAAATAACTAAATCGGATGTAAAAATGGCCTAAAGCAGATTGATGGAAATAAGAAGTATGTAAACTGTAACGGTAATATTAATTAATCTGGAAGCGATTTGGTAGGTAGACTTTGTAAAGGTCTGGATAGGTGTTTCATGCAGTTAAGACCAAAATAAATTTTTGGATGTACATACTAGAAGCGGGCAAGTAGGTTCGCAAGGATGTTTATTACCTTTCATAGGTTTCTAGTACATATGATAGATAGCATCTACAATCGTAGGCGTCTTTAAGCAAAACGATGCGGACGGAACAGGGTAAGTGTGCACCGTCATAACTTCTTTAGGCAGATCGTTGGAGGATTTTTGCACAGTCGACCCAGTGATGGGTGCTCTTTTGGAGGACCGACACTTTGGATAAAGGCAAGCCCACGTTGGTGAGACGGGAGGATTGGAGTCCAGTTTAGCGGAGCCTAAGCGCAACTTCGGGATCTTGCAAGGTTGTTTGAATTAGCGCCGATCAGACGTAAGAGGCATTTAGTCACAGTGCACAAGTGAAGAGCATGACTTCACGCTGTAGCACATGGATGGGTAAATACAGTAGGTTCGACAGACCGATTGACGTTTAGTATTACTACATGGTTGACTTCCCTAGAGTGACCATGGACTTTGGCTTCTTAGGAACCGTATCTAAGAAGGATTCACTGCACTATATTATTCACTCTCTGCGATATCCAGGGAAGATATGGAATTAAACTATTTTATTCTTTCCGCTTCATTTTATTTATCATTCACTAGGCTTTATGTCTGACCCATTCCTATTTTTCCTATTTTCTCCAAATCACAGGAAGGCAGGACTAGGTTGCAGTTCTTTGCAGCTTGGAGGGTCATTGGAGCAGTTGTTGTCTTCAAATTTTGTTTATTTTGTTTCGTATACTTTGTTTCTCTTTTCTATACTTTACTCTACATATGAGGACCTATACTGTGAAACTTTTTTATGTTTGGCGGAGACTACTTGGTACTTTTGGTTTCAGAAATGAATTTGGGATAATGTTGTTTTTTAATGAAGCCGTTTTGTTATTAATTTATAATTAGTGAAAGTTTTCTTCCGTTGAAATGTTTTAATCATTTTATGTTGTTTCCTTAGTCTCTGTGCTATATTATGGATTTTAATCATTTTATGTTGTAATATTTAAATATTTAAATATTTTATGTTGTTGCTTTAGTCCCTGAAGTTCCGAGCCTTAATATGCATGCTTGGTTCAGACGTTATTTGCAGGCTACTACAAGAGAAGAGCCACCAGCTAGGGATGCTATTCCAGTGGAAGGGGCTCCAGCCCGTCCTCCAAGCATTCTTGATTTTCCCAAGTTATGAAAGGACTACACCAGCTTAGGAGGCAAGTCGTTTCTTGGCACCGAGTCATATACTGAGGCGAGAGCTTGGATCCGTAGTTATGAGCGGATATTTAGACTTGTGGGATTGGAGGACTTGGCTCGGAGGCAGTTGGCTTCATGGCAATTGTAGGGAGAGGCTCTTTGTTGGTGGGATATTGTGGAGGCTGAGGCCAATAATTTGGCTAGGGCGGATTTTCATACTTGATTAGAGAGGAAATTCTTATCACAGGCTGAAGAGGGAGTGCGGCTAGAGAAATTTATACAGCTCAAGCAAGGGGATATGCCAATTAAGGAATATGTTAATCAATTCAGTGACCTTTCCAGATTTGGACTAGACCTAATCAATACTCCTCAAAAGAAGGCACTAAAGTTCTCTAAGGGTTTAGTCAGCCACTGTAAAGTTTGGCGGTGAGCCATATTCCGATGGGAGCCACTTTTAAGGGATTGGTAGGGATGGCTTTACTTGCCGATACTGAGAACAAAGGTGATGTGGCACAGAATAGTGATGGGAAGAAGCAATGGAAAGGAAAGAGGAGAGGAGGAGGATGGTCGGGTGGAAAAAGGAAAGTTCCAAGGAAGGACTGGAAGTACAATACTTATAGGAAACCATGTCATTTTGCTAAGGATTGTAGAGGGGCAGGAGAGCGACCGAGACTGAGGTGCTATGTTTGCGATCAAGTGGGGCTTATGAAAAGGACCGTCGGTCGAAGCCCAACGACAGCTCATAGTCACCTTTACAGCCTACTCATGTTTATGCTTTAGAGGCAACTCCTTCCTCTAGTACTCGTCCGGTTATAGACAAGAGAAAGAATGTGATCATCAAAGGTGTGTTATCGATCTCTGATTATCCTGTTTGTACCCTATTTGGTTCTGGAGCTTCTCACTCTTTTATATCTAGTACTCTGGTAGAGAGTCTTGGTCTTGATGCTTGCTTAGTGACCGACCTGGTAGTAGTATCAAATCCCATAGAAGGAACGGTCTATTTGTCCATGTTATGTCGGGATTTGAAATTGTTTATTTTAAGGGTTGTGTTTGACTGTAGTTCCTTTGTATAGGTCTTTTCCAGGTTTGGGTTGATTCTTGGTATGGATTGGCTATCCATGTATGGTGCTGTTCTTGATTGCGATAAGAGGGTAGTGAGGTTAGGCACTTGTAGTGGACGTACCTTGGAAGTATCTTGTGATCCTAGAGGATCAGTCATGTTGAGCTACCTTTATTCTCTTGACTTATCGCTCTATAGTTTGAGTTCGGTACCCATTGTTAGAGACTTTCCAGATGTGTTCGAGGAGGTTGCTGGCCTTCCACCTCAAAGAGAGATCGAGTTCAAGATTTATCTTGTCGATAATGCCAAACCAGTTTCTTTACCGGTAAGGCATGTGGATCCTAAGGAACGTTGTGAGTTGAGCAAGCATATTGGAGAGCTTTTAGAGAAGGGCTTCATTCGTAGGAGCATTTCTGAGTGGGGCGCACCAGTTATCTTTGCCACTATGGCGGATGGTTCTCTTAGGCTTTGTGTGGATCATAGGGAGCTTAATAAGATGACGAAGAAGTATTGTTATCCTCTTCCCCGTATAGACGATCTCTTCGACCAGCTAGTGGAGGCCAGGGTATTTTCATAGCTCGATTTGGCCACCGGATTTCATCAATTGCGTGTGGCGGAGGTAAGCATCGAGAAGACAGCGTTTAGGATCCGGATGGGTTATTTGAGTGGTTAGTCATGCCATTTGGGCTAACCAATGCTTCGGCATATTTTGTGGACCTAACGAGTCGAGTATTTCATGGATCATTGAACAAATTTGTGGTGATGTTCGTCGAGACATTTTGGTTTATTCACGAAGTAAGGAGGAGCATAATGTTTAATTGGAAGAAGTGCTAAGGACCCTGCGAGCACATAAGTTGAAGGCAAAGTTCTCCAAGTGCCACCTTTGGAGGAATAAGGTCACCTTTTGGGACACATCATTTCAAAGGATGGACTTGCAGTAGATCCAACGAAAGTGGTAGCAGTACAGGATTGGTAGACCCCTAAGAATGCCAAGGACATAAGGAGTTTCTTGGACTTGCGGGCTACTATAGGAAGTTCATTAAGGATTCGCTAGGATATCAACTCCACTTACCCGTCTTACGCAAAAGGACTCGGCTTTTGTTTGGATGCCAAGTGTGTGGATGCCTTTAGTCGATTGAAAGAAGCTTTGACTACTGGCCCGTATTGGTATTACCGAATGGAACCAAGCCTTTCTCAGTTTATACAGATGCTTGTGGTATGGGGCTAGGGGTGGTACTGATGCAAGAGGTTAAGGTAGTGTGCTATGCGAGTAGGCAGTTGAAAACACGAGAAGAACTACCCGATGCATGATCTTGAGTTGGCGGCTATATTTTATGCTCTCAAGTCTTGGAGGCATGGTCTCTTAGGAGAAAGACTGAGCTTTTCATGGATCATAAGTCTTTGAAGTATCTATTCTCTCAGAAAGACTTGAATTTGAGATACCAAAGATGGATGGAGTATTTAGCCACTTATAACTGAAAGTTAACCAATAATGCAAGTTATTACGTAGGATCGACTAATATGGAATATAATTAAATCTAAATGCGGAAATAGATGATAATAGCAAAGTAAATAAAAAATAAGTAAAAATAAAACAAGCACACCAGGAACTTTTATACTGGTTCGAACTTCCTGTTCTACGTCCAGTCCCAGAATCCTTTTGGAATTTCAACTACAACATCCCTTACTTAACCCGAAGGAACAGGTTTACACTGCCTGAGCAATCGAACAGGACTTCACCCGCCTAAGCAACCGAGTAGGACTTCAATACAAATAATAAAGGTATCTGACTGTAATGTGTTCTTAAATAACACTGATAAGTCAATTGAGTACAATCTTCCTATAATCTTCTTCTTAGTGATATATAGTGATGTGCTTTGAGAATTGTGGAAGATAAAGTGATCAAAGATCAAAGTATGTAAGTAATTTGAGTGCTGCTTGCAAGCTTTGAGAATAGATGAGAATTCAAGAATGCTAAAAGTAAATTCGGTGATTTGTTTGTTGAATTCTATAATCTATTTATAGTACATAAAGAGTTGCATCTTTAAATGAAAAGTTATATTGAAAAGAACGGATGCAACTGTTGATTTAAAAGAATGTTTCTCTTGGTGAAAAGAAGTGACTTTTCAAGAAAATAGCAGTTGGGGATATTCGGACGTCTGAATAAAAAAATTCAGACTTCTGAATTAGATTGAAACGCATACAGCAAGGAAATAGTTCATTTTTGACCTCATTCAGACGTCTGAATATTGTGAAGACAATATTCTTATTTCAGTACTTAGACGTCTGAATGGATGGTTTCAGACGTCTGAGTTTGCTGTTTTGTGCATGTATGAGCATGTATGTGCATGTGTGTGTGTATCATGTAAGGAGAGATTTTGACAAATTTTCTAAGTAATATACGGACTCTAGACACATAATATACAGCTATAAACATTTGTAGATGAATCTGCAATAAATCTCCTACAAAGATGGTTTATTATACACAACATTTTATATAGGTTGTTATAATCAAAATCGAGAGTCTAACATTCTCCCCCTTTTTGATGATGACAGCTATATAAAATTAATGGACTAGATACTCCCCCGGTCAATATGCACAATTTAAATTTCCCCCCTTTGTCATTGACAAAACGAAAGAACATGAATGATAATAGATAAAACATTTCATTAAGGCAAACAGAGGAAATAGTACATAAAGAAATAATGTTTTGGACATTTCTCATATGACTAACCGATAAAAACGACAAGTAAACTTAAAATAATAATAAACCAAGATAATTTAAAATTGACTTGAAAGAGATGGATCATTGTGATTAGAGCTTGAGCTTGAGGACGACCAGTCAAATGGAGACGGATTGTAAGCTTGAGTAGATGTAGAGCCGGAACAAGAAATTCGATCATATATCTTATTGAGAAAGCCTTTGATAGAATTGAATTTTCTTTCCGTCTTTTTCTCAAGTGCTTTTATGTTTCGACGAATCTTTGATTGATTTTGGGAGAGAGTGATGATGGCTTGTCTTGAAGAAGTATCTGGGCCAATTTCTTGGATGGTGTCATCGTCCTCCTCTTCTTCTTCATGTTGGTTACGGGAAGAAGAAGCAATACTAGTATCTCGAGGTTGAGGAACACCTTGTTAAATATTTTGTGACCATTGTTGGAAGGAAATGATTTGTTGAGAAGGAGGCCGTATAGGAAAACCCATCAACCCTAAAGTTTTAGCGCCTAACTCACTAATACTTGTAAAATCGGAATCAAGCATTGGTGCACCAATATTTAGGAGAATGCGCATAATATAGGCACCATAATGAATAGTTCTATACTTCCTTCGGATTGTGATATCTTGGAATTCATCCAAAATAATGTTCCCCCAATTTACTTGTTGATTAGAATAGATAGGATAAAGTGCTTGAAAGTTTTCTTTATACACTTTTTCATAGCTACCCGTTCTTGGTTGGAGAGAGCGAATAAAAGCACGGTGAATTAGCGTAGCTTGTAGCCTTAAGTAGGTAGATTTTAAATTGCCCATATTAATGAGTTCATCGGATAAAAATTGATGTGAAACTTCATCACGATGTTCCATATCAACTTCAATTTCATTAATATCAACTCCTTGATAAGGGCAATTTAAAATATGACCTAGTCTTTGTAAAGGTAAGAAGATTCTTACGCCATAAACTAACGACCAAACACAATCTTGACGGTTTTGAGGATTTTGATGATCCAAATTTAAGTTTGCAAGAAAAAGTTTAATCATAAGATGATCAGTCTTAACATTGTTAGGAGTATACCCAATCAAGCTGTCGAAGTAAAATTGCTCTGCTAATTCTCTAATACGATATGCTGCAAAGTCCGGGAATTTCATGAATGCTCCTTCGAAGATGTTGGAGTTCTTCATGGAATTGAACCGAGAAAAAGCAACATCGTTCCATAGCCATTGCCGGATTTGGTCTTCGGATGGTCCGAAAGTTGATTCTCTTGTTCTCTTTGATCTTGGTGCCATTGGAAGGTTAGAGGAAGGTTAAAAGCTTTGAGTGAGATGAAAATGGGGGCTAGGGTTCTGAAGTAAGAAGTAAAGAAGTGAAAAAGTTATTCTATAGATGATGAAAAGGAAGGGGTAAAAAGGTAATAAAAAAATAAGGAAGGTGTAAAAAAATTGCTCAGAAGGGATTCAGACATCTGAATAATTCAATTTAGACGTCTGAATTGGGTTGAATTGCAACCCGCAAGGATTTAGTTCAAAAATGGGCTAATTCAGACGTCTGGTATTTTTGATTCAGACGTCTGAATCTGGGGTAAAAAGTTTTGTAAATGAATATTCAGACGTCTGTTTAAACTAATTCAAACGTCTGAATTGTGTACAGAAGCATATATTGGCAATGGTGAGAATGAAAAATAATATGTATTATTGAATATAATTTTCATTTACAATTAGAATAAGCAGAATAGAATGTCAAAATAACAAATTATATTAAAAACAAGAAATGATTAAATAGTTTTTGAAGAAGATGATGGAGTATAATAAGATTCTTCTTCAACTTTGGTGTTCTCCACATATGGTAGAAGCGGAGACCATCTGTTACCACGTTCCCAAGAATTTGGAGTTGTTGGTGGACGTTGTGATGATGGTTCCCAAGGATTGTGACGACTTGGAGAACAAGCTATAAATGGTTGATGAACAGAATCTTTTGATGAAGAACCACGGAACTTTAACGCTACTTTTTCCAAAAAGCTAATTCGTTTGGCATTAACTTTTTGCTCATAGTATAATTCACGTTGTAAGTCTAATGTTTATTTTTGATAATGACGAATATCATCGATTTTCTCTTTTGTGGATGGTGATCCAAAAAAGAGAGACCGTCTTGTTTTTTTAGCTAGAGGATATATCCAGTATGAGTAGAGGGTGGAACGATCGGAACCGGTTCATATATAGGAGGAGGAGTTGGTAGATTCTCCGATCCCGACGAAGGAGAGGAGTAAGATAGCTTAGATGACACAGAGTTATTTTGAGATGACATATTGAGCAGAATTTTTGAAGAATCAAATGAATTATTGGTGAAAAGAATTGTAAGAATGTAGAAAATATATAGGAAGAAGCTTGTTTAAAAATAGAGAGGACAATGTATGGTTAGAGAAATAATATCCATAGGAAAAGATGGAAAGAACGGAAGGTATATATGAATTCAATGACATCCTCATATTTTAGAAAACAATAGAGAGTGAAGTGGTAGTGTAGAGGACTACCGAGTATGAGGTCTTAAGTTCGAGTGCTAGACTACACTTTTTATTTTTCTTTTGAAAGAAACTATGAATTCTCCCCCTTTTTATTGATTTTTTAAATATATATATATATATATATATATATATATATTAAAAAAAAAATTGAACTTATAAATCTTTAAGAGAGACGATACCAAGTTCTTGTCTTAAATTAATGAAAGTATTTTCATTTAACGGTTTTGTAAAGATATCTGCCAATTGTTTGTCAGAGGACACATATTCTAGATTTATTAAACGTCTTTCAATATTATCACGAAGAAAATGGTGACGAATGTCAATATGTTTTGTTCGTGAATGATTTACGGGATTTTTAGATAAATTTATAGCACTAGAATTATCACAATAAATAGTTGATTTACACAATTAAACCAAAATCTTGTAGTGTTTGTTGCATATAGATAACTTGAGCACATGCCAGAGCTGCAGAAATATATTGTAACATCCCGCCTTTTCGCACGATTTAAACTGACACACGTGCCAATTCAAAGCATACGCAAGGGCGGATTGTTATGGGGTAAATAAGAAAAACAAAGAAGAAATAAAAACAAAACAGAATCTCACAGCGGAAGGATAAAATATAATAATAAATATACAGTTCAAAACAGTTTACAAACACTTGATTTGCTTTATACAATAAATATCAGAGTTACACATACCAATACAATCAATGCAGCGGAACAGTATGAATGTGGTGCAATACTATAGATAATAATAATACGACTCCTTCGTCTTCGTCCTTCAAAGCTAAAGTCTTCGATCCTGAAACGCTCGGACTGACCCGAGCGAATTTGAAAAGACAAAAACACTCGAGTCAGAACTAAAAGATCTTATGTGAGTTAAATTAACAGAAATAAATATGAGTACAGTAACTCAAGAGATGCTCGGGATTTACATCTCCTAAGGATCCGTTAAACTATTTACTATGTAGTATATTGCGCTATTATAATAGTGTCTATTTATAAAATAAACTTACTTTTTAATAGCGTTAAGGGGTTACCCATATAGCCCTTAACACAAATAATGCCAATAGTCTATACAGTACCATAATACCTCCTGATCGGGAAGCTACCAGAGGATACTCCATAGGTACGACACAAATAGAAACTCGTAGTAAAGGCTCGGTATGGTAGGTGACACGGCACAACTAGGCAATGCCAGAGTAGATATACCAATTGCTATCCAGGCTGGTGGAAACGCGTAGCCGCAGTTACCGCCCACCTCGGACTAACTCCCCAAAATCAAAATATAGAAGTGGCCACTGAATCAATCCAAAATCAAAGTATAATATCGAAGAGGAGGGTCCGATCAGAGGAATGACCTCATTGGCCTGAGAATCGCTCCTGTTTTAGCCACCTTATGCCAACTCACGGGAGTCGGGTCCACGTATTTACCTTACAGGAAACGTCACCACCACCTACTTCATTCTGGAATCTCCACCGCGTACACGGTTAGTCAAAGTGGTTTTCGGTATCGACAGAGAGTATGTCAGATATCCGATCCCGGTCTCTTTGCCAACCCATCGTTATTATAACACCGCGGTCATTTAAAAATAGGTTATACTTTAAAAATCAGAATAAACATTCCATTTCATAACCATGAATACGATATCATTTCAAAACCCAAAACCATATTTTATCACTTATCCCAAATATAATTCTTTTCCAAAATCAAAATGCTTTAACTTCATATCGTCTGAAAATCAAATATTTTCAAAGCATAGTATTTTGAAAATCATAATTTAAAACCATAACTTCTAAAACTTGAATGGTTTGGATATTCAACGGTATATGAATTAAAAGGTTTAACTTAAATGTTACTTTGTAAAGAAAATAGTTCTCATGGCTTTACAAATACATTTCTTTATTAAAGTCTAAACCAAAATTTGTATTATCTCTCTCAAGTTCCAAAACCACTTCAATTTATATATATATATATATATATATATATATATCCATTTAGAGTATTAATATTTCAAAACTAAAGTTGGAATTTATTCCTTCAACCAAATTAAATGTTCTATTATTTAGTCTTGAATATTCACATAAAATCCATAAATAAATAAGAACTCCAATTTCTAGTAATAAAATATATATTTTTTTCAATTCAAATTATACTAGAATATTCATTTCAATTTATCTTGGAAAAAATCCAATTATAAATATCATATCTTAAAATTTCCAAACTTAACATTTAAACATATGATATAAATTATCAAACTCCATTTTCTTAAATTTTTTCCATTTTTAATAAAGAGATTTATACACCTTTTAATTTCAAAATTTTCAACTTCATATGTATATATATGGAAGAATAATATTTATACAATATAAAATTTAAGATTATTATAAACCGTATTCCATCCAAACCATAGAAATCACCTTTAAATAGTTATATATATACCGCGGTGCCTGTATATAATTTTCTATCCTATGGTCAAGTGATACGGATATTTATCATTTCAATCCGCAATTTAAAAGATATAAAATTTTGCGGTTGTATATCATTTCAAACCACAATCCCGAATGAAATGAAATATGCATGATAATTTGCAATTTAATGATATACAATAAACATCCATTCATCAACATCATCCATCATCCAAATCGCAATCATCAATCAGTATCAATCAATAACAATATTATTTTTGGTACTACATAACAGGTAATACTGGAAATTTTATTCAAATTAAATTTAACAGCTATTAATCTACAGTCTATATTCAGTAATAAATTATATAACTGTTAACTAGCAGTTCATATACAAACAAATAAATTTTAACTGTAAATTTATACGCAATAAATTAATTAAATTAACAGTTAAATTAAATAAATGCAATTCAACAGATATGAATAAAATAAACATGCCAAATATTCATAAATAAATTTCTATTCATTTCTAAAATTAGTTTAACAAACATAAAAGCTTCTAGTAGTTGTGAGTGGGTTTAAACACTCACCTTTGGAATTTAAATCGAATTTAAATTCGATTTAAACCCAAAAATTCGCCCTTCTCGAAATTCGTCCAAACCAGCGTCATCAAATCCGGAATTAAATTACGATCCTAACAAAAGAAATTTCGTGTGAATCCGACTTCGTATGAGAAAGTTATGGCGAAAAATGATGATTGAATTCAAAATTGAAAATAAATAAAACGACACACAAACCATATAGATGCGATCCCCATCGTCCACTCTACAAAACCCAGAAAAGGTTTGACGATCCGACGAAGTTTGCGACGACGATGATGAACTGTTTGAATTAATTCTGGTCAAACGAATGTTCAAAACAGAAAACAAATTGCACCAGTAGATTACGTGCCTCGAGAACATTAACATATATTTTTTTTGTGGAATTTTTCTGAAGTGTTTGCACTTTCATTGAAATTTGGATTGAAGTAGATCTAGGTTTTGCAACCATTTGAGGAGGAGAAGGAGATGAAGAAATGAATATACAGCAAATGACAATAGGATGGAGCTAGGGTTTATAACTGTATATATATATATTAAATTTCCAAAATTTAATTAAATTTACTTTCCATTATTTATTGTCAATTAGATTGATTTATCATTGGATTCATATTTCAATGTGTAAATATCCCCAATTTCATCTGCACTTATATTTACATAGTTTCTAAATATTAAATTTCAAATATTACTTCATTTAACGTTACGTATTTATATTTATTACTTGCTGCAGTTGATTATCAATTATACTTAATATACTAAATAGATGGTAAATTTTGAATACTTGTTATCATTAACGTTTTATTTCCACTTACAAAATAAATGAAATTATTACATAAACTCCCTTAATTAAGTCAACCATTATCTTATATAACTTAACTGGTAATATATATATATACCCAATTGCCCTAATTGGTTTATAGTTATCAGCTAAATACATACTAACTTGTAAATAAATTCGTTTAATTGCAAATGGATCTGATCAAATTTAATAGATTGAATAGATGGGTAAGCAAATAATAAATTTTCCTTTTTGTCAAATTCAAACTCATTCCTACTTAATTATCAATTATAATTTATTACGAAACATTGATTTTATGCAGTTACCTTTTATTTGCGTAGTATTACATCAATTCCTATAACCTTGGATTCATTCCCAATTCACCAAATTCAATTAATTACACTTTACAAATGTGTTTCCAATATATAGGTATTGCCCAAATTAAATTTAT
This sequence comes from Allium cepa, assembly GCA_030765085.1. Taxonomy (NCBI): domain Eukaryota; kingdom Viridiplantae; phylum Streptophyta; class Magnoliopsida; order Asparagales; family Amaryllidaceae; genus Allium; species Allium cepa. The sequence goes on along the minus strand of CM060941.1, from coordinate 556,535,876 downwards.
TAGCTAACTCATATTAATAAACAAATGACTTATATGAATGATTAAAATTTTCAATTATCTCACTTTACTCCTAAACTTCTGTTATTTAATAATTATTGCTTAGAACCTGATTTTAATCTTCCCATTATCTATTTAATTCCTTCTAGAATCATAGCTAATATTTGTCATCCCTTCATTACCCAAATGTTCTTATCCCATCAAATTTTAGGTTATCGAAATATTAATTGTCAATTTCTTTAATTGCACTAAATTTATCTATTAAAGGTTGCACTTAACCCAAATACATAAAACTTGCCCAATTTCTCCTTAAATCAATAACCTTCATATACAAATATGTTTATCATAAATTTTATCTACTCTTCCTTTTTAGGTAATGTCCTATATATTAGATTTCCATGTAATTTGCAATAAATCATACTCGTAGTTATATCACATTAAATGAATAAATAAGTGTTGACTCTATTCTTTTGATTCAACATTGGTTTACGTTATATTTCATAAATATTTCTACATACATCAGGATTTTTTAAAAATGGTTGTAACGTGAAATCTCGTCTACTTCCCATTTTATATTTAAGGCTTCTAAAACCGATTCATATCATTTCTCTAGTCTAAATTTTATTAATATAACCTTAAATTTAATTTTTTCCTATCGATGTAATGGTTAAACACAAATTTCACTTATTTGCAATAAATCCACAAATTGGATTTCAAATTTTCAAATAAATAAATAAATTTTAGTTTATCACTTCTTAAATACCCAAACGTCAATGCCTTAATTTAAACTGCATTTATTACATTTTATAAAAATCCTCCATCTTAAGTGACAAATCAAAACTACCCTAACTACACAAATCATCGTATTATAAAGATATTTACACTATCCTCCATTTATTACCTTAATTTATTTAAGGTAACCTTAAATTAATATCTATTGCAATGATTTCAAATTATTATTCCCCCATTCCTTTTTAATTTCAATAACGCCAATTTTAACCGTTATATTCTCTTTATTTATGCGATAAATGCAATTATTGAATCTAATACTCCATTTAATTAATCGATCCTGCTTCCTAGAATCTATATCAACAATAGGTCAAATATATACATAGAATTAGCCTTAACTTCACCTAAAAGAATTAGCTATTTCAACTACCGCACAAAACTACGCTACTGCACTATTTAATTAAATAAATTAATTGAACTTAAATCAGCATAAAGGTTATAAAATTATAAATGTAATCTTAATAAATTCATTTATTGATTTAGACTCTTTCTATACAGTAATTAACCTATTTGTGGGTATAAATAACTTTGGAATTATATTACATCTCATTAGTGCGCGTTTTATTTCCTATAACTTCTCCTTATTTAACTATACCCATTAACAATCAAAAAAATTAAATTAGCTTTATTTCAATCTATTTCCCTTCTTAACTAAATAAAATAAATGGTTAACATAAACACTTGTTATCCTTTGATATATTCAAATTCACTTCCAACATTTATTAACAAAATGTTGCCATAGGTTTAGATTTACATAAATAAATTATATGAATAGGTAGAAAAATTGGTAATCCGCAAATGCCCAATATACACGCATTAATTACTACCTATTGTTAGAATCCATTTATTAATTTACTAGTTAATAACGGTCTTTTTATTTCTATTTACTACCAAACTCTCTATTTTATTATAGTTCCAATATATTAATACTTAGGCACATAAAGTGCTAGCCCTTTTGTTATTTATATTAAATTGGGTATGCACAAATAAGTTGTTAATTAACTATTTCTACAAAATTATATTCATACATTCAGTTCCATATCTTATAGGGTTAAATTCTAATTACTTACGCTTAATCTATCAATTTAATACTCTATTCAAACATGCATTTAAATTCTTTTTATTCTAAATAAATTTTATTAAGTGTTGACATCCACTAATAGCATTCACCTTTATTACAACCAAAGGTGACATCTTCACTACTGATTTTATATTAATTAATCTCATTTTAGTTAATATTTTTTTTATTAATATTCTCAATTCAACATTTATTGATTTCTTAAAATTTACTTTTAACAAAAAGTGACAAATTACATTATCCAAATCTATTGTCATAAAATTTTATTGTTACACTAGGTTACAACTACTATACCAAATTTCTACATTTATTCTTAAAAAAATTAGAAATTATATTAATTTAATTTATTAAATATTATTAATTTCAACGGGTCGTTACAATCTCCCCCACTCAAAACTTTTCGTCCCCGAAAAGGAAAAAGAAGGGAGAAGGAAGAATAAAACAGTACATCTTATTTCACATATTATTTATTTTAAATTGAACTATTCAAGTGGATTCAATCATTAATCAACCAAACAATTCAACAACCATCAACCTTACAAACAACATACATACACAAACAAAGCAACCATTTAATCCATCAAACAAATAGTTGTTTGGGTTCAAACTTGAAATTTGTATGAAATGAAATTAACTATCAAGTGCATCCTTTACTCAACAGTCTTAGATGGAACAAAGATAGATACTTATTCATTTAACCACTTCAAATTTCTTACCCAACAACATAAATCAAACAACACAATTCAAACCAACACCCAAATTTATTTATTATACATTTATCTCATGCTTCAATGGTTTGATTTTCTTTCTTTCATTTATGGAGTGATTTCTTTATTTCTTACAAATTTTCATTTTCCATTTATCACAAAATTCATTATATTTGTATTCCAATTTATTTACTAAAGTTTCTATCATCTATTTATACTACTTACCTTTACTTATAGTAAAATTTCCAATTTAACTTAAGTCTATACAATTAATTCTCATTAATAATAGCAAATTAATAGAATATCTTTATTACCTTACTCTTCACTTGTAAGATTTCCCTTTACATTTTCCTACTAACATTGCAACTTTTTATTATATGGTAAGTTATGTATGTTTTAAGAATGTAAGTGAAAATTTACAAGTTTCTTCTCCATTCCTTTAATTAATATATATTTGTTTTATAAATTACAATTTCGACTTACCTTTAATCTCATTCATTTATTTAATGTTGAAGTTTCCATTATATTTAATTACAGTAACCCTCTACTTACACTTAATTTATTAACCTTATAACTTGCATTCCTATAAGTGAAAGATTTTACTCATTCATTAACTATGGATTGCAGTCATTTATATTTTTCCTACTTTCTATTATATTAGAATAGGGGAAATTAAGGCGTACTTAAGTTAATAACCCTACAATCAAACTTTATAAATTAAGGAATTTCATTTTTACTTTCTTACGGTTAAAATCACCTATTAATAATACAACCTTTAATTTTAGTAAAATTCCAATCATCACTTAAGTTAATACCATTAAATTCTTATTTATAACAGTAATTTATTGAATACTTCATTATTTCCAAAAATTCTACTTGCATAATATTCTATTCCACTCTTAATTTACATTTCAACTTTTTATACTTGGTAAGTTATTTATGTTAAAGAAAAAGCAAAAGAACTTATACAAGTTTAATCTCAACCCTTTTAATTCATTGATTACTTAACCTTTATTTTACTAACCTCAAATTTTTTTTTTTAATTAATGGAAATTCAAGAATTAATACCGGGTCAAATTCCAAAATTACTTTAAAATAATAGATAATTAATTTCTTACAACTTTTATATCTCTAATTACCTTTAAACAATTAAAATTTTAAATAATTTCAAACAAATCTGCAGTAGAACTTACTACAGTGGCCTTTTCCTTCGAAACTCGAAAATGAAAGTCGATGATGCGGCCGTCATCACCGAAATTATTTTCCAGCGACAGAGAGGAAAGTACAAACTTATTTTCTTCAAAATCCTCTTAAACCAATTCTTTCGAATTATACTAAATATTTATATAAGAAAATATTTATAAACCAAATCATTATATTTCATACGAATTATACTAAATATTTATATAAGAAAATATTTATAAACCAAATCATTATATTTCATAAATCCTTTGAAAGAAGATTTCAAAAATCCCGGACTTAAGTTCTAAAATCTCTAATTTGATTTATTAAAATTCAACTTAGCTTTAATTCATTACAAATATTTTTATTACCTAACACCCAACTATAGCAACCAAAATATATCTTTATAAAAATATTTTTATATATGGAAAATATAATAGGCAAAATTATTTCATTCACCTATATTAAAAACAAATATTATGTCGATCTGTCCTATTAAGTGTTTAGAAATCCCTATTGATGACATAGCGTCCCATGCATCAACCAGAATTTATAAATACAAAGCGGAACAGATTAACACAATATCAAAATCTTTTATTAATACTAACAAATACGCTCTCTCATATATATATACACTCAGCGACTCCCATAGGGTATTACTACCCTATTAATAAAGAGTCAAACCCCACAAAGCCAAGGTTTATCGCTAAACCAAAGCTCTGATACCAACTGTAACATCCCGCCTTTTCGCACGATTTAAACCGACACACGTGCCAATTCAAAGCATACGCAAGGGCGGATTGTTATGGGGTAAATAAGAAAAACAGAGAAGAAATAAAAACAAAACAGAATCTCACAGCGGAAGGATAAAATATAATAATAAATATACAGTTCAAAACAGTTTACAAACACTTGATTTGCTTTATACAATAAATATCAGAGTTACACATACCAATACAATCAATGCAGCGGAACAGTATGAATGTGGTGCAATACTATAGATAATAATAATACGACTCCTTCGTCTTCGTCCTTCAAAGCTAAAGTCTTCGATCCTGAAACGCTCGGACTGACCCGAGCGAATTTGAAAAGACAAAAACACTCGAGTCAGAACTAAAAGATCTTATGTGAGTTAAATTAACAGAAATAAATATGAGTACAGTAATTCAAGAGATGCTCGGGATTTACATCTCCTAAGGATCCGTTAAACTATTTACTATGTAGTATATTGCGCTATTATAATAGTGTCTATTTATAAAATAAACTTACTTTTTAATAGCGTTAAGGGGTTACCCATATAGCCCTTAACACAAATAATGCCAATAGTCTATACAGTACCGTAATACCTCCTGATCGGGAAGCTACCAGAGGATACTCCATAGGTACGACACAAATAGAAACTCGTAGTAAAGGCTCGGTATGGTAGGTGACACGGCACAACTAGGCAATGCCAGGGTAGATATACCAATTGCTATCCAGGCTGGTGGAAACGCGTAGCCGCAGTTACCGCCCACCTCGGACTAACTCCCCAAAATCAAAATATAGAAGTGGCCACTGAATCAATCCAAAATCAAAGTATAATATCGAAGAGGAGGGTCCGATCAGAGGAATGACCTCATTGGCCTGAGAATCGCTCCTGTTTTAGCCACCTTATGCCAACTCACGGGAGTCGGGTCCACGTATTTACCTTACAGGAAACGTCACCACCACCTACTTCATTATGGAATCTCCACCGCGTACACGGTTAGTCAAAGTGGTTTTCGGTATCGACAGAGAGTATGTCAGATATCCGATCCCGGTCTCTTTGCCAACCCATCGTTATTATAACACCGCGGTCATTTAAAAATAGGTTATACTTTAAAAATCAGAATAAACATTCCATTTCATAACCATGAATACGATATCATTTCAAAACCCAAAACCATATTTTATCACTTATCCCAAATATAATTCTTTTCCAAAATCAAAATGCTTTAACTTCATATCATCTGAAAATCAAATATTTTCAAAGCATAGTATTTTGAAAATCATAATTTAAAACCATAACTTCTAAAACTTGAATGGTTTGGATATTCAACGGTATATGAATTAAAAGGTTTAACTTAAATGTTACTTTGTAAAGAAAATAGTTCTCATGGCTTTACAAATACATTTCTTTATTAAAGTCTAAACCAAAATTTGTATTATCTCTCTCAAGTTCCAAAACCACTTCAATTTATATATTTATATATATATATATATATATATATATATATATATCCATTTGGAGTATTAATATTTCAAAACTAAAGTTGGAATTTATTCCTTCAACCAAATTAAATGTTCTATTATTTAGTCTTGAATATTCACATAAAATCCATAAATAAATAAGAACTCCAATTTCTAGTAATAAAATATATATTTTTTTCAATTCAAATTATACTAGAATATTCATTTCAATTTATCTTGGAAAAAATCCAATTATAAATATCATATCTTAAAATTTCCAAACTTAACATTTAAACATATGATATAAATTATCAAACTCCATTTTCTTAAATTTTTTCCATTTTTAATAAAGAGATTTATACACCTTTTAATTTCAAAATTTTCAACTTCATATGTATATATATGGAAGAATAATATTTATACAATATAAAATTTAAGATTATTATAAACCGTATTCCATCCAAACCATAGAAATCACCTTTAAATAGTTATATATATACCGCGGTGCCTGTATATAATTTTCTATCCTATGGTCAAGTGATACGGATATTTATCATTTCAATCCGCAATTTAAAAGATATAAAATTTGGCGGTTGTATATCATTTCAAACCACAATCCCGAATGAAATGAAATATGCATGATAATTTGCAATTTAATGATATACAATAAACATCCATTCATCAACATCATCCATCATCCAAATCGCAATCATCAATCAGTATCAATCAATAACAATATTATTTTTGGTACTACATAACAGGTAATACTGGAAATTTTATTCAAATTAAATTTAACAGCTATTAATCTACAGTCTATATTCAGTAATAAATTATATAACTGTTAACTAGCAGTTCATATACAAACAAATAAATTTTAACTGTAAATTTATACGCAATAAATTAATTAAATTAACAGTTAAATTAAATAAATGCAATTCAACAGATATGAATAAAATAAACATGCCAAATACTCATAAATAAATTTCTATTCATTTCTAAAATTAGTTTAACAAACATAAAAGCTTCTAGTAGTTGTGAGTGGGTTTAAACACTCACCTTTGGAATTTAAATCGAATTTAAATTCGATTTAAACCCAAAAATTCGCCCTTCTCGAAATTCGTCCAAACCAGCGTCATCAAATCCGGAATTAAATTACGATCCTAACAAAAGAAATTTCGTGTGAATCCGACTTCGTATGAGAAAGTTATGGCGAAAAATTATGATTGAATTCAAAATTGAAAATAAATAAAACGACACACAAACCATATAGATGCGATCCCCATCGTCCACTCTACAAAACCCAGAAAAGGTTTGACGATCCGACGAAGTTTGCGACGACGATGATGAATGGTCACGGACTGTTTGAATTAATTCTGGTCAAACGAATGTTCAAAACAGAAAACAAATTGCACCAGTAGATTACGTGCCTCGAGAACATTAACATATATTTTTTTTGTGGAATTTTTCTGAAGTGTTTGCACTTTCACTGAAATTTGGATTGAAATAGATCTAGGTTTTGCAACCATTTGAGGAGGAGAAGGAGATGAAGAAATGAATATACAGCAAATGACAATAGGATGAAGCTAGGGTTTATAACTGTATATATATATATATTAAATTTCCAAAATTTAATTAAATTTACTTTCCATTATTTATTGTCAATTAGATTGATTTATCATTGGATTCATATTTCAATGTGTAAATATCCCCAATTTCATCTGCACTTATATTTACATAGTTTCTAAATATTAAATTTCAAATATTACTTCATTTAACGTTACGTATTTATATTTATTACTTGCTGCAGTTGATTATCAATTATACTTAATATGCTAAATAGATGGTAAATTTTGAATACTTGTTATCATTAACGTTTTATTTCCACTTACAAAATAAATGAAATTATTACATAAACTCCCTTAATTAAGTCAACCATTATCTTATATAACTTAACTGGTAATATATATATACCCAATTGCCCTAATTGGTTTATAGTTATCAGCTAAATACATACTAACTTGTAAATAAATTCGTTTAATTGCAAATGGATCTGATCAAATTTAATAGATTGAATAGATGGGTAAGCAAATAATAAATTTTCCTTTTTGTCAAATTCAAACTCATTCCTACTTAATTATCAATTACAATTTATTACGAAACATTGATTTTATGCAGTTACCTTTTATTTGCGTAGTATTACATCAATTCCTATAACCTTGGATTCATTCCCAATTCACCAAATTCAATTAATTACACTTTACAAATGTGTTTCCAGTATATAGGTATTGCCCAAATTAAATTTATTAGCTAACTCATATTAATAAACAAATGACTTATATGAATGATTAAAATTTTCAATTATCTTACTTTACTCCTAAACTTCTGTTATTTAATAATTATTGCTTAGAACCTGATTTTAATCTTCCCATTATCTATTTAATTCCTTCTAGAATCATAGCTAATATTTGTCATCCCTTCATTACCCAAATGTTCTTATCCCATCAAATTTTAGGTTATCGAAATATTAATTGTCAATTTCTTTAATTGCACTAAATTTATCTATTAAAGGTTGCACTTAACCAAAATACATAAAACTTGCCCAATTTCTCCTTAAATCAATAACCTTCATATACAAATATGTTTATCATAAATTTTATCTACTCTTCCTTTTTAGGTAATGTCCTATATATTAGATTTCCATGTAATTTGCAATAAATCATACTCGTAGTTATATCACATTAAATGAATAAATAAGTGTTGACTCTATTCTTTTGATTCAACATTGGTTTACGTTATATTTCATAAATATTTCTACATACATCAGGATTTTTTAAAAATGGTTGTAACGTGAAATCTCGTCTACTTCCCATTTTATATTTAAGGCTTCTAAAACCGATTCATATCATTTCTCTAGTCCAAATTTTATTAATATAACCTTAAATTTAATTTATTCCTATCGATGTAATGGTTAAACACAAATTTCACTTATTTGCAATAAATCCACAAATTGGATTTCAAATTTTCAAATAAATAAATAAATTTTAGTTTATCACTTCTTAAATACCCAAACGTCAATGCCTTAATTTAAACTGCATTTATTACATTTTATAAAAATCTTCCATCTTAAGTGACAAATCAAAACTACCCTAACTACACAAATCATCGTATTATAAAGATATTTACACTATCCTCCATTTATTACCTTAATTTATTTAAGGTAACCTTAAATTAATATCTATTGCAATGATTTCAAATTATTATTCCCCCATTCCTTTTTAATTTCAATAACGCCAATTTTAACCGTTATATTCTCTTTATTTATGCGATAAATGCAATTATTGAATCTAACTCCATTTAATTAATAGATCCTGCTTCCTAGAATCTATATCAACAATAGGTCAAATATATACATAGAATTAGCCTTAACTTCACCTAAAAGAATTAGCTATTTCAACTACCGCACAAAACTACGCTACTGCACTATTTAATCAAATAAATTAATTGAACTTAAATCAGCATAAAGGTTATAAAATTATAAATGTAATCTTAATAAATTCATTAATTGATTTAGACTCTTTCTATACAGTAATTAACATATTTGTGGGTATAAATAACTTTGGAATTATATTACATCTCATTAGTGCGCGTTTTATTTCCTATAACTTCTCCTTATTTAACTATACCCATTAACAACCAAAAAAATTAAATTAGCTTTATTTCAATCTATTTCCCTTCTTAACTAAATAAAATAAATGGTTAACATAAACACTTGTTATCCTTTGATATATTCAAATTCACTTCCAACATTTATTAACAAAATGTTGCCATAGGTTTAGATTTACATAAATAAATTATATGAATAGGTAGAAAAATTGGTAATCCGCAAATGCCCAATATACACGCATTAATTACTACCTATTGTTAGAATCCATTTATTAATTTACTAGTTAATAACGGTCTTTTTATTTCTATTTACTACCAAACTCTCTATTTTATTATAGTTCCAATATATTAATACTTAGGCACATCAAGTGCTAGCCCTTTTGTTATTTATATTAAATTGGGTATGCACAAATAAGTTGTTAATTAACTATTTCTACAAAATTATATTCATACATTCAGTTCCATATCTTATAGGGTTAAATTCTAATTACTTACGCTTAATCTATCAATTTAATACTCTATTCAAACATGAATTTAAATTCTTTTTATTCTAAATAAATTTTATTAAGTGTTGACATCCACTAATAGCATTCACCTTTATTACAACCAAAGGTGACATCTTCACTACTGATTTTATATTAATGAATCTCATTTTAGTTAATATTTTTTTTATTAATATTCTCAATTCAACATTTATTGATTTCTTAAAATTTACTTTTAACAAAAAGTGACAAATTACATTATCCAAATCTATTGTCATAAAATTTTATTGTTAAACTAGGTTACAACTACTATACCAAATTTCTACATTTATTCTTAAACAAATTAGAAATTATATTAATTTAATTTATTAAATATTATTAATTTCAACGGGTCGTTACATATATTATGCTTCACATGTCGACAAGGAAACACAGTTTTGTTTCTTACTAAACCAAGATACAAGAGACCGTCCAATGAAGTGGCAGGTCCTACTTGTACTTCATCTATCTGTCCGGCTTCCACCAAAATCAGCGTCACTATAGGAAACTAATTCAGAAGGACATTCCTTTGGATAGAATAGTCTAAAGTCCATGGTTTTATTAAGATATTGTAGTATGCGTTTCACTGCTCGTAAATGTGATTCTTTGGGATCTGCTTGAAATCGTGCACACAAATAAACACTCATCATTATGTCAGGTCTACTAGCTGTTAAATATAGTAACGATCCAATCATACTTCGATATAATTTTTGGTCAATACTTTTACCATTTTCATCTTATCAAGATGTATGGTTGTACTCATAGGAGTTGGTTTGGTAGAAGTATTTTCCATACCAAAGCGTTTAATTAGATTGTTACAATACTTTTCTTGATTAATAAAAATACCATTTTCCAGTTGTTTTATTTGTAAGCCAAGAAAATAATTTAACTCACCCATATGTGGCATTTCAAATGCTTTAGTCATTATTTTAGAAAAATCTTGACAATGTCTTTCATTTGTAGAACCAAAAATAATATCATCAACATATATTTGAATGATTAAAATATCCTGTTTATTTCTTTTAATAAAAAGAGTTTGATCAACCTTTCCAATTTCAAAACCAGAATCTATTAAATATCTTTTAAGACGACGTACCAAGCACGGGGTGCTTGTTTCAAACCATTAAAGCCTTTTTAAGCTTATAGACATGGTTAGGAAATTGTTCGTGTATGAATAATGGAGGTTGTTCAACATAAACATTTTCTTTTATGAAACCATTTAAAAAAACACTTTTGACATACATTTGATATAATTTAAAGTTATGAAAACAAGCAAATGTTAGTAAGATTCGTATTGCTTCTAGTCTAGCGACTGGAGCAAACGTTTCTTCATAGTCAATTCCTTCTTCCTGGTTATATCCTTGAGCAACTAATCTAGCTTTATTTCTAGTAATATTTCCTTATTCATCTGCTTTATTTTTAAAAACCTATTTTGTACCAATAACTGATTGATCACTAGGCCGTGGAACTAAATCCCAAACGTCATTTCTTTCGAATTGGTTTAGCTCTTCTTGCATAGCGATCAACCAATTTTCATTCGTAGATGCTTCTTTAATATTTTTAGGTTCAATATTAGATAGAAAAGCTACATGACCCATTTGATTTAATTGACTTCTTGTTCTAACAGATGAGTTGAGTTCTCTAATAACATTAACATAAGGATGATCTCTTAATATTCTAGGTGGAGATCTTAATTCATTGTTATTATGATCAATGATTTCATTATTTTCAATATTTGAAATTTGTGTTTGTGATATTATCAGGAAATTCTTCATCATCTCTTATACTTGGGATTTGTTTAAAATTTTCATCGAAAGATACATGAAGTGTTTCTTTGATGATATTTGTTCTTTTATTATAAATTCGATAAGCTTTGCTTCGATCTGAATATCCTAAAAAGATTCCTTCATCGGATTTTGGATCGAATTTACCAAGCTGATCTTTTGTGTTTAAAACAAAACATTTTGAACCAAAAACTTTAAAATAAGAAGTATTTGGTTTTCTTCCATTAAGAAGTTCATAAGGAGTATTCTTAGTTAGAGGTCGAATAGAAACACGATTCAAAACATAACAAGCTGTTGCAACTGCTTCAGCCCAGAAATGTTTTGGTAACGTACTTCCATTTAACAAAGTCCTTGCACATTCTTGTAAGGTTTTATTTTTATGTTCTACAACACCATTTTGTTGTGGAGTTCTAGAAAATGAAAAATTATGGAATATTCCTTTTTTCTTACAAAAATGTTCAAAGGCTTCGTTTTCGAATTCACCTCCATGATCACTTCATATGTTTTTGATTTTCAAACCTTTAAAATTTTGAATTCTTTTGACAAAAGTTTTGAAATTATCAAAGGTATCACTTTTATTTTTCATAAAAATAGTCCATGCATATCTAGAAAAATCATCAACAATAACAAACACATATCTACTATTATTGATGGATTGTACTTGTGTTAGTCCAAATAAATCCATATGCAATAATTCAAGTGGTTGTAAAGTTGAAATGACCTTTTTAGATTTAAAAGATGACATAGTTAATTTTCCTAACTGACATGCATCACAAATATGATTTCATTTTTGGTAGACCTTTCACTAAATCATTTTAGAGAGCTTGTTTATAGTTTTGAAGTTAATATGACAGAATCGTTTGTGCCATAACCAAGGATCATTTTCTTTGGCTATTAAACACAAATATGAATTATGTTTTATTTTCATATTTAGAACACAGATGTTTCTGTCTCTATTTCCTTCAAAGATAAGATTTTGATTTTTATAAAAAATACTACATTTGTTTTCAGAAAAAGTGAATTTGAATCCTTTGTCACACAATTGGCTGATACTATGTAAATTATGTTTTAAATTTTTGACAAGTAAAACATTTGAAATAAGAGGAAATTTTGAAATACCGTTATTGCTTACATCGCCTTTGCCGATGATATAGCCTTTGGAGTTGTCTCCAAATGTGGCGGAGCCTCCATCTGAGTAAGTAATATTTGATAGCATATCTTTGTCTCCTGTCATATGTTTTGAGAAACCACTGTCGAGTATCCATTTTCCCCTTTTCTTGAGTGGGACCTAAAAAATAAGAGATAATATTGGTACCCACTTTTTCAATAGGGTCCTAAGAGTTAAATTTTAGGAAATCAAACCCAAGAGGGCTCAGTATCCCATTTAAAAATGTAATCTTTATTTTTATGAATAGTTTCAAAAAAGATGTTTATATATTTCCTCCTAATCAAACTGTTGTTTGTTTTAGGAACCCGGATTTTTATACTTTTTAGGTTAGAATTCCTTTTTGTCTGTTCAATAATAGAATTAATATTTCTCCTAATTTTCTTTCCAGGTGAAATTGTTGTTCTCTTAACATATCCTAATCCTTTTCTACTTGAAACAGATTGAGAGCTATTAATAACTTTAGATAAAGTTTCTCTTCCTTTATTAAAATTTGAAATATTTTTGGTAATGCTTTCTAAATTAGCTTTGAGACTACTATTATCCAACTCTATCAATTTTACCTTAGTTTTTAATTCATGATTTTCAGAAACAAGAGCAGCATTCTTTTCTTTTTGAGTTTCAATTTCATGACTCAAAAGAGTAAGTTGAGAACTTATATTAGAGAATGATTCTTGTAATTTTTCAAGTTCTTCCTCTAGTATTTTCTTCTCATCTTTAAGCATGTCTCTTTCGAATACTGCTTCGTCCTGATGTTCACGAGTCTCCTTATATTTCCTTTTGAGATTTTTCAAAGTATTAACTAGTTCTGAATTTATCTCAATCATATCATCAAAAGTAAAATCACTAATCTCGTTTTCAGTAGCCATGAAACAGACATTTGCTTGCTTGTTTTCACTTTCACTACTGTTATCTGATGAAGAAGTATCTGAATCACCCATGTTACGGAGAATGCTTTCTTTTTCTTACCTTTTTTGCTCTTGTTGAAGTGTTTTTTCTTTAATTTTGGACATTCTTTTTGGATATGACCTTTCTTATGGCAATTAAAGCATTCTAGAATTGAAGATGATGGTTTGTTTGGAAAGTTCCTTTTTCCATTATTTCTGTTGTTTTTTCTGAATTTCAAGAATTTTTTGAAATTTTTGTCAATAAATGCTAGATCTTCTTCATTCGAATCTTCATCTTTTTCTTCTTCAGCATGGAAAGCTATGTTCTTTTTGTCTTGTGCTTGTACTCATTTTGCCTGCAAATTTACTTTATAGGACATTAGATTTCCTTAACTTTTCAGGTTTTATGGTAGAGAGGTCATTAGCTTCTTCAATAGCTAAGATTTTCTTTCCCATTCATCCGTTAAAGAGTTTAGGATTTTTGATACAATATCAAAATCAGTGTAATTTTCTCCTAATCCTAATAGTGAATGATAGATATCTTGAAATCTAGAGTAAATATCATTTATGGATTCATCTTGTTTCATTCTGAAGTTTTGAAACTGATTTTTGAGCATGGAGATTTTGCTTTGTTTAACTTTGTTAGTTCCTTCGTGAGTGATTTTAAGTGTTCTCCAAACTTCATAAGCAGTTTGACACATGCTAACACGATTAAATTCATTTCTATCTAGTGCACAGAAAAACATGTTCATAACTTTAGCATTGGCAGTAGCATCTAATTTTGTGTGTTTGACCAAGTGGAGTATTCTCCTATAGGAGGAGTGTATTCATTTTGTGTAATATTCCATGATTCAAAACTATTGGATTGCATATAGATTCTCATACGAGTTGCCCAAAAATTATAGTTCAGACCATTGAAAAATGGAGGTTGTGCAGTAGATTGACCTTCAATAAAGCTAGTGTTATTGACAATGTTATTGGTAGTGTTGGTGTTGTTTTCCATATTAGCAAGATATCAGATAACTTTGTAACGGTTATAAGATGTCTTGCTCTGATACCAAATGAAAGTTAACCAATAATGCAAGTTATTACGTAGGATCAACTAATATGGAATATAATTAAATCTAAATGCGGAAACAGATGATAATAGCAAAGTAAATAAAAAATAAGTAAAAATAAAACAAGCACACCAGGAATTTTTATACTGGTTCGAACTTCCCGTTCTACTTCCAGTCCCATAATCCTTCTGGAATTTCAACTACAACATCCCTCACTTAACCCGGAGGAACAGGTTTACACTGCCTGAGCAATCGAACAGGACTTCGCCCGCCTAAGCAACCGAATAGGACTTCAATACAAATAACAAAGCTATCTGATTGTAGTGTGTTCTTAAATAACCCTGATAAGTCAATTGAGTACAATCTTCCTATAATCTTCTTCTTAGTGATATATAGTGATGTGCTTTGAGAATTGTGGAAGATATAGTGATAAAAGATCAAAGTATGTAAGTAACTTGAGTGCTGTTTGAAAGCTTTGAGAATAGATGAGAATTCAAGAATGCTAAAAGTAAACACGGTGATTTGTTTGTTGAATTCTATAATCTATTTATAGTATATAAAGAGTCGCATCTTTAAATGAAAAGTTATATTGAAAATAACGGATGCAACTATTGATTTAAAAAAATGTTTCTCTTGGTGAAAAGAAGTGACTTTTCAAGAAAATAGCAGTTGGGGATATTCAAACGTCTGAATAAAAAAATTTAGACTTCTGAATTAGATTGAAACGCAAACAACAATGAAATAGTTCATTTTTGACCTCATTCAGACGTCTAAATATTTTAGTTCAGACGTCTGAATATTATGAAGACAATATTCTTTTTTCAGTACTCAGACGTCTGAATGAATGGTTTCAGACGTCTGAGTTTGCTATTTTGTGCATGTATGAGCATGTGTGTGCATGTGTGTGTGTGTGTGTGTGTATATATCATGTAAGGAGAGATTTTAACAAATTTTCTAAGTAGTATACAGACTCTAGACACATAATATACAGCTATAAACATCTGTAGATGAATCTGCAATAAATCTCCTGCAAAGATGGTTTATTAACACATAACATTTTATATAGGTTGTTATAATCAAAATTGTTGATACGCTATATTTTGATCAATGACAATGTGCTTCAACAAAAAGGAAGAGATATGTGCAAAGCTAAAGGAAGAACGATAAAGACCAAGGATAAACATAAGTATGATTTCTATATAGGTCTTAGTTTAGATTTTTTTTTTGTTAAAATCTATCCTCAAGAGGCTTGCACAAACACTAGAACACGTTTTATAAACTTCATTTTCTAAAACAAAAATTCACTGTGCAAAAACCAAAAGTTCAGTCGGCTGAGCAGGTGTGCCCAGTCGACTGAACCTGTTACACATACACAAACATGCACAGTTCCAGTCGACTGAAACACCCTGCTCAGTCGACTAAATTTGTTCCTGAAAATTTTACTTTACATTTTTCAGTCGACTGAAATCCCTGCTCAGTCGACTGAATTTAAACCTGCGAATTTGTTCTGAAAGGACACCTTCTTCCTCCCAAGAGTTCCAACCATTCTCCAATGGAAATGGAAGCATCTCTTGTTTGCATCTCTAGCCAGCAAATGCATCTCTTCTACACATATAAATACATTGTTCTAACATCTTCAATTCACCTATTCTCTTATGGTTTAATCTCACTACTTTCTTGAATATATTTTATATTCTCTAAAAGTTTTCAAAGCAATCACCAATCTATTGCTTGAATCTCTGTTTTGTTTACAACACTCTTTTGATTCATAGCAATTCACATTTCCTAAATCTTCACAAACACATTGCATACTCTTGAGGATAAGATCATAGGAACATTGTACTACATTAGACTCATTAGTGTAGACAAGAACACAACAAGTTGAATTTTGTTTTTAATTGAGTTGAAGTCCTCTTCGGTAATTGAGGCAAGAAATCCTGTTCGGTTGTTCGGGTAAGTTGTAAACTTATTCCTCCGGGTTAAGAGAGGGTTTTAGTTAGTAGAATTCCTAAGTGAAGCTTAGGGACTGGACGTAGGACTAGAGGTCCGAACCAGTATAAAATCCTGGTGTCTACCTTGCTTTCACTTACTTTATCTACCTAGACTATTCCGTTATTCCATATTACACGATCCTACCACATAGCATCTTTCAATTGGTATCAGAACTTGGTCGTCCTATAACCATAACACTGTTATTAGACATATTGATAATATGGAAAATAACACAAGTACAAGCACAACATCTGCCTATAGCTCTACATTTGCGGAAGGACAATCTACCCAAAGACCCCATATTCAATGGAATAAACTATAACTATTGGGCTACAAGGATGAGGATTTATATGCAAGCAACAAGTTTCGAAGCCTGGAATGCCACTCAAGCAGAGTTTGTTGTACCCGCGACCGATTATCCTACATGGACACAAACTCAGAAGAATGAAGCTAGTGCAAATGCCAAAGCTATGAATATGCTATTTTGCGCCTTAGATAGAAATGAATTCAACCGTGTTAGCATATGTACTACTGCATATCAGATATGGGAAACACTTAGAGTCATACATGAAGGCACAAACAAGGTCAAACGAACAAAGATTTCCATGCTGAAGAACCAATTCCAAAACTTTAGAATGCGACAAAATGAATCCATCAATGACATGTACTCAAGATTTCAAGACATTCATCATGCCTTAATAGGATTAGGAGAAAAATACACGGACTTTGACATTGTGTCTAAAGTTCTAAATTCACTTACTGATGAATGGGAGAGAAAAGTACTAGCAATCGAGGAAGCAAATAATCTATCTATAATAAAACCAGAGGAATTAATTGGAAATCTTATGTCATATGAAGTAAATATGCAAGCTAATAAAGATCAAGCTCAAGAAAGAAAGAATGTAGCTTTTCATGTGGAAAAGGAAGAATCAAAGTCTGAAGATGAGGATTTAGCATTTATAGCCAAAAAATTCAAGAAATTCTTAAGATGTAGAAAAAGAAATGAAAACAGATTCAATAAGAATTTCGTGAACAAACGTACATCCTCGAATATAGAATGTTTCAACTGTCACAAGAAAGGTCACATGCACAAGGATTGTCCAGAGCAAAAGAAGGAGAATTAGAAAGCTCTCAATAATAAAAACAAGAGAGAGAAATTCAAAAAGAAGGCATTCTCCGTAACATGGGACGATTCAGATTCTTCTTCATTTGAAAGTGAAAATGATAGCGACAATGAACAAGCAAATGTATGCTTTATGGCTCAAGAATCTGAGTTTAGTAATTTAACTTTTGATGATTTAATTGAAGTAAATACTGAACTTTTGAGCACAATAAAAAATCTTAAAAAGAAACTCAAGGAAACTCGTGAAAATCAAAACAAAGCTGAATTTGAAAGAGATATGTTAAAAGATGAAAAGATAATTCTAGAAGAAGAACTTGAAAAAGTTCAAGAATCTCATTCAAATTCGAAAACTCAATTATCACTTTTAAGTCAAGAAATTGAAACTCAAAAGACAAAGAATGATAAAATTATTTCTAAAAATCATGAGTTAAAAACTAAGATTAGACAAGTTGAGTTAAAAAATAATAGTCTTCAAGCTAGATTAGATAACATCAGTAAAAATGTTTCTAACTTTAACAAAGGAAGAGAAAATTTATCTAAGATTTTAGAAAATTCTCAATCCTCTTCAAGTAAACATGGATTAGAATATAAAAAGAAGTCAAAAATTCCTAAAAATAAAAATGCAAATTTTAAGAAGAATATTGATTCAAAACAACAAATGTTATCAAGAGAACCTATTAAAACAAAAGTAGAAACTAAGATAATAAAAATTTGGGCTCCAAAGACTAACAATATTTTAATTAGGAATAAATATATTAAAACATTAATGGATAGTGTTCATAATTATAAAAACTATATTTATAAAAAGGATACCGAACCAAATTGGGTTTGGTTTCCTAAACTCTAACTTTTAGGACCCTATTAAAAAGGTGGGTACCAATAATTTCATACTTATTTTCAGGTCCCACTCAAAAAGAAGAAATGGATACTAGACAGTGGTTGCTCAAAACACATGACTGGAGACAAAGATATGCTACAAACATCACATACTTTGATCGTGGCTCGGTTACCTTCGGAAACAATTCAAAAGGCTATATCATTGGCAAACGAGATGTGAGCAATTACGGTATATCAAATTTACCTTTTATTACAAATGTTTCATTGATTGAAAATCTAAAACATAATTTACTTAGCATAAGTCAATTTTGTGACAAAGGTTTTAAAATAACTTTTTTGGAAAATAAATGTAGTATTTTTGATCAACACCAAAATCTTGTTTTTGAGGGAAATAGAGATAGGAATATTTACGTTCTAAATATTAAAATTAATCATAATACAAGTATGTGTTTATTAGCCAAAGGTAATGATCCTTGGTTATGGCACAAAAGATTTTGTCATATTAATTTTAAAACTATTAGAAAACTTTCTAAAAATGAATTAGTAAGAGGTTTGCCTAAAATAAACTTTAAAATAAAAAATCTTTGTGATGATTGTCAAAAGGGAAAATTAACAAAGTCATTTTTCAAATCTAAAAAAAATATTTCGACCTTACAACCACTAGAATTACTACATATGGATTTATTTGGACCAACACAAGTTCAATCCATTAATCATAATCGATATGTGTTTGTAATAGTTGATGATTTCTCAAGATATACATGAAATATTTTTATGAAAAATAAAAGTGATACTTTTGAGCATTTTAAAACATTTGTCAAAAGAATTCAAAACACTAAAGATTTGAAGATTAAAAATATACGAAGCGATCATAGAGGCGAATTCGAAAATGAAGCTTTTGAATCCTTTTGTAAAAAGAAAGGAATAAATCATAATTTTTCATTTCCTAGAACTCCTCAACAAAATGGAGTTGTAGAAAGAAAGAATAGAACATTACAAGAATGTGCAAGAACGTTATTAAATGGAAGTTTTCTGCCAAAACATTTTTGGGCAGAAGCCGTAGCTACCGCATATTATGTATTAAATCGTATATTAATTAGACCATTAACTAAAAATACTTCATATGAACTATTTAATAACAAAAGGCCAAATATATCTTATTTTAAAGTATTTGGATCAAAATGTTTTATTTTAAATACAAAAGATCAACTAGGAAAATTCGATCAAAAGCCGACGAAGGAATTTTCGTAGGATACTCAGAACGAAGTAAAGCATATCGAGTATTTAATAAACAAACAAACATAATTGAAGAAACTTTACATATATCTTTTGATGAAAATTTTAATAAAAATTTGAGTATAATAGATGATGAAGAATTTATAAATATAGAAAATACAAACCTTGAAAATTGTGATAATGAACTAAGACCTCCACCAAGAATATTACAAGATCACCCAGCGCAAAATATAATAGGTGAAATGAATTCTCAAGTTAAGACAAGAAGTCAACTAAATCAAATGGGACATGTTGCTTTTATTTCAACAATAGAACCTAAAAATCCTAAAGAAGCATCAACAGACGATTACTGGATTGTTGCTATGCAAGAAGAATTAAATCAATTTGAATGTAACGATGTTTGGGAGTTAGTTGCCCGTCCGAATAATCAATCAGTTATAGGAACAAAATGGGTTTACAAAAATAAAGTAGACGAACAAGGTAATATTACTAGGAATAAAGTTAGACTTGTAGCACAAGGGTATAATCAAGAATAAGGTATTGATTTTGAAGAAACTTTTGCTCTAGTTGCAAGACTTGAAGCAATATGTATTCTATTAGCCTTCGCATGTTTTCACAATTTTAAACTTTATCAAATGGATGTTAAAAGTGCATTTTTAAATGGTTTTATAAGAGAAAATGTATAGGTTGAACAACCTCCTTTATTTATATATGAAAAATATCTGGATCATGTATATAAATTAAAGAAAGCACTATATGGTCTTAAACAAGCACCTCGTGCTTGGTATGAAAGACTTAAAAGTTATTTACTAAATTCGGGATTTCAAATTGAAAAAGTAGATCAAACTCTTTTCATTAAAAATACTACTAAAGATACTCTAATAATTCAAATATATGTAGATGGTATTATATTTGGTTCGACAAATGAAAACTTATGTAAAGAATTTTCAAATATAATGACTAAGGAGTTCGAAATGTCTCATATGGGAGAATTATTCTATTTTCTCGGACTTCAAATTAAACAATTAACAAATGGAATTTTCATAAACCAAGTAAAATATTGTGCTAATCTAATTAAACGTTTCGGAATGGAAAACAATTCTGCTAAAACTACTCCTATGAGTACCACTACTCATCTCGATCGAGATGAAAATGGAAAAAGTGTAGACCAAAAATTGTTTAGAAGTATGATAAGCTCCTTACTTTAGTTAACCGCTAGTAGACCAGACATAATGATGAGTGTATGTCTATGTGCACGTTTTCAATCTAACCCTAAAGAATCACATTTACTCGCTGTAAAATGAATTATGCGATATCTTAACTATACAAAAGATTTTGGTCTTTTCTATCCAAAAGAGTGTCCATTCGAATTAGTATCGTTTAGTGATGCTGATTTTGGTGGATCTCGAACAGATAGAAAAAGTACAAGTGGTACGTGTCATTTCATTGGAAATCATTTGTATCTTGGTTTAGTAAGAAACAAAATTGTGTTTCGCTTTCCACGTGTGAAGCGGAATATATATCAGTCATCTTAGCATGTATTCAAGTCATCTATATGCAACAAACACTTAAAGATTTTAATATAAATTTAACAAATTCTACAATATATTGTGATAATACAAGTACAATAAATTTATCTAAAAACCCGGTAAATCATTCTCGTACAAAACATATTGATATTCGTCACCATTTTTTACATGACAATATCGAAAAAGGAATCATAAATTTAGAACATATTTCTACCGAAAATCAGATTGCCGATATATTTACTAAACCTTTATTAGAAAACTCTTTTACCAAATTACGACGAGAGTTAGGAATAATTTCTTTTAAAGATGTTTTATAGCAAATATTATAAAAATTATAAAACTCAGTCGACTAAACAACTCTGCCCAGTCGACTGAATCACAAAAACAAATTTTTTTAATGTATATGTTTCAATTCAGCTACATAATACATAATATATTAAAAGATGTCTCTAATCCATCCATTACTAACCAATTTTTTTTAAAACCAATGAAACAATGATTGGTTCTAAAACCTTATTAATTTACCACCACATTTTTTAGCACTATTATACTATATATATATATATATACGTTTATACGTATGTTACTTTCAAAAATTAAAAAGTTTGAAAATTCTATACAAAAATGTCTTCCAACGACTCATACTCTCCAATCAACATCGCCTCCTCGGTCGATAATTCACCTACATCACCCAAACTTCCTACGCCAACACCAAAGCATGAACTGGTTTATAAATGGGAAAACTATCGAACTGGCTACACACCGGAATCGAAGAAGGCTAAACGTGGTCTTTTTATCTCACCTGATACGAAAAGAAAGATTGATGAGATTCATCACTTTCAACAACAACAAATCGATCTTCAACAAGAATTATATTTTGAACAAAAAGTAACGGCTAGATGATTAAGCTTTCTTGTGCAAATTGGTTTACGTTTTTGTAATTCAAAGAAAAACGATGTGACCGAGCCCTTACCTCGACCAGTTAGTTCGTATGATCCATCTTCGTCATACCGTACACCAGTCGATCCCGTGAATCCTTGGATGTCGCCAAAAACTCCTCAATATATTCCAAATTCATGGGACAAAAACTATGTGGCGAATGAAGGAAATAAAATGCAAAAGAAAAATAGTTCATCTCCAAAGAAATGATTATTTCTGTAGTCAAATCATGTTGTTATATTGTAATATGTCTATACAATTGTAACCGTTTATTGAAAAAAAAATTAAAAAAATTTAGAACACCAAAAACTCAAGGTTCAGTCGACTGAACCTTACTGCTCAGTCGACTGAACATAAGGCAGAAAACAATTATACAATAGTTCAGTCGACTAAAAACTCTGTTCAGTCGACTGAATTTAACACAGAAAATTTTCGGTCAAAATTTCAGTCGACTGAACAGACAATTCAGCCGACTGAACGTCATTTCCCAGGCTACTTTTTCCCTTTTTACCACCAATTCCTACCTTTACTTTTCACTTTTACCATTCCAAAAAGCAACTTCTTCCCCATTACTCTTCAAAACCCTAGCCCCCAATCTTCATATTTTTTCAAAATCCCTCTCAAAATTCTCACAAAAATGGCTCCAAAAAGATCAAGGGCTTCAACTTCAACCTCCTCCGAGCCAATTGACGCTCAAATTGCTCAATGGCTTTATGATGGAGTGGCGGTCACACGGTGGAATAAAATGAAGAATTCTCGGATCTTTGATCACTCCTTCGTTGATTTTCAAAGTCTCCAAACATACGACATACAAGCCTTGACAGATCGAGCAGGTTTAACTTCTCTCTTAGACATAAAACGAAATGACCATGCAATCAATCACATTATGGTCAAATTGTTCTATGAAAATCTTAACCTTGAACACCAAACTCCAAGTAATCCAAACGATAGTGTTTTGAGTATGGTGTGCGGCAAAAAGGTATGGTTCTCCCTAGACCGAATTGCTCACATATTAGGATCTCCTAACATGGGAAGGAAGCTTGAAGAAATAGAATTTAATCCACATATCCGAGACAATATAAATCATCAATTTTTGGATGATAACATCAACATCCGGGATATGAAGTCAACTTCCTTACGACCAAGAGCAAGACTTCTCCACAAAGCTCTTATGCGAACAATCACTCCTCGAACGGGCTCATATGAAATTGTATACCAAACTATTATAGAGCACTATATGCTATTTGGGGCAATATTCAAGTCAATTGGGTCCAATTAATTCTTGATGAATTTCTTACTTTCAATAATGGCAAAATGCGAACGATATATTTTGGAGAGTATATCATGCGACTTCTCTTCAACGTTGATACGCCATTACCGAAGTCCGAAAATACCATGGTTCATCAAATTAATCATCGGACTATAAGCCTTATGCAACTCCCGGATAGACCTCCTCGCATTATATCTCTTGCCAAATGGGAAGTTAGACATTAAGAACCACAACAACCTCCACAAGCTCAACATGAAGAACCTTTCGACCAAGATGATGAAATTCGTATCATTGAACCAAGTTTTTACTACCAATCAATCGTTAGGAATTTTATCAGGAAATCAACAAATTCTTGATAATCGCCTCAAGAAGGTAGACCACAAACTTGATAGAATTAAAGGGTTCTTCAATAAATTATGGGATGTCATCTCATGCATGAGCTCCACTACTTCTTCAACCTCCCGTGGCAAGCGTCTGGCACCAATTTTCACATGGACGTCATCCGAAGAAAATCCAAGCAGCAGCACAAGTGGGAATAGCGGTGGTCAAGGTGGAAGAGCTTATAGACCACCCATAGGTGGACCCGTTATCCGCGAACCAAGGGGAGGGGGAGAAGCCTCATATGATTGGGATAAAGATGAATAACTCTCTTACGGTTTTTTATTTCAAAAACACTAATCAAAAGGCTTGTATAAATAGCCTTTTATGTTTCATTCATGCTACATTCTATGTTTTATTTATTTATGCAACATTCTATGTTTTATTTATTTATGCTACATTCTGTGCTACATTCTAAAACTATAGACATGCATATCAGTAATTGTTTTGACAATATACTTTTGCGATTATTACTTCCTTTTTGTCGATGACAAAGGGGGAGAAATCTATGTTACTGACCTTGTTTTGTAGAAAAGACAGTGCATATATTTAGGGGAAGGAAATAATTACATCTCTACACATTTCAGCGTTATCATCAATCAAAAAGGGAAAGAATGTTGATACGCTATATTTTGATCAATGACAATGTGCTTCAACAAAAAGGAAGAGATATGTGCAAAGCTAAAGTAAGAACGATAAAGACCAAGGATAAACATAAGTATGATTTCTATATAGGCCTTAGTTTAGATTTTTGTTAAAATCTATCCTCAAGAGGCTTGCACAAACACTAGAACACGTTTTATAAACTTCATTTTCTAAAATAAAAATTCACTGTGCAAAAATCAAAAGTTCAGTCGATTGAACAGGTGTGCATATTTGACTGAACCTGTTACACATACACAAACATGCATAGTTCCAGTCGACTGAAACACCCTGCTCAGTCGACTGAATTTGATCCTGAAAATTTTACTTTACATTTTTCAGTCGACTGAAATCCCTGCTCAGTCGACTGAATTTAAACCTGCAAATTTTTTCTGAAAGGACACCTTCTTCCTCCCAAGAGTTGCAACCATTCTCCAATGGAAATGGAAGCATCTCTTATTTGCATCTCTAGCCAACAAATGCATCTTTTCTACACATATAAATACATGGTTCTAACATCTTCAATTCACCAATTCTCTTATGGTTTAATCTCACTACTTTCTTGAAAATATTTTATATTCTCTAAAAGTTTTCAAAGCAATCACCAACCTATTGATTGAATCTCTGTTTTGTTTATAACACCCTTTTGATTCATAGCAATTCACATTTCCTAAATCTTCACAAACACATTGCATACTCTCGAGGATAAGATCATAGGAACATTGTACTACATTAGACTCATTAGTGTTGACAAGAACATAACAAGTCCAATATTGTTTTTAATCGAGTTGAAGTCCTCTTCGGTAGTTGAGGCAAGAAATCCCATTCGGTTGTTCGGGTAAGTTGTAAACCTATTCCTCCGGGTTAAGAGAAGGTTTTAGTTAGTAGAATTCCTAAGTGAAGCTTAGGGACTGGACGTAGGACTAGAGGTCCGAACCAGTATAAAATCCTGGTGTCTACCTTGCTTTTACTTACTTTATCTACCTAGACTATTCCGTTATTCCATATTACACGATCCTACGGCATAACATCTTTCAAAAATCGACAGTCTAAAAATAACTTTGAGATTTCCTATACCACTGGCAAGGGTAATGTAGTGGCAGATGCGTTGAGTAAACGCAAAGTGGTTTTAAGTCCTCTATTATTGGAATGGAAGCATTTGGAGTACATTGCTACCTTTGATTTTAGACCTCCATCAGATTTAGCTCCAGGATTGTTAGCATGCCTCGACGTCCAGCCTACTTTGATGAAGCGGATTGGGGCAAGGCAAGGTGATGACTTAGAGTCAAATGACATTTTAGATTAGCTTTATAGAGCAGAGTCATCACCACATCTTAGGCGCTATACCATGGACACTAGGGGATGGCTTAGAAGGGATGGTAGACTTTGTGTTCCATGTAGTGAGGATTTAGTAGATGCGGTGTTGGCCGAGTCACATCATTCTAGGATGACAGTGCACCCCGGTGGTGATAAGATGTACTGGGATATGAAGAGTATATTCTATTGGCCTGGAATAAAGAAGAGGATGGCAGAGTATGTATTGAAGTGCATCACTTGCCAAAGGGTAAAGGCGGAATAGAAGAAGTTCGGAGGTCTATTGCAGCTATTGGATATTCCATTATGGAAAAGGGAGAGCTCTATATGGACTTCGTGGATGGATTACCAAGGTCACGAAGAAGGAACACGAGAAGTTGGGTCATTTTGGATAGACTGACGAAGAGCGCTCATTTTATACCCATTAAGAGTAATAAGACGGCAGCTTCTTTGGCGACTCATTATGTAAGGGAGATAGTTAGGCTCATGGAGTTCCCGCCAGCATTGTGAGCGACAAAGATCCATTATTCACTAGCGAGTTTTGAAGGAGTCTTCATCAAGCCTTGGGAACGGAAATGAATCTGAGCATGGCATATCACCCTTGGACAAATAGACAGGCTGAGAGGGTAAATAGGTTTTTGGAAGATTTTATCTACATCATTGACTTCGGAGGCTCTTAGGAAGACCGCCTACTTTTGGTGGAGTTCGCGTATAATAATAGTTATCAAGAAAGCATTCAGATGGCACCATTCGAGGCCCTCTATGGCAGACTATGTAGATCACCAGCCTGTTGGTGGGATACCGCTGATAGGATCTTGCTTGGACCAGACTTGGTGAGGGAAACTTCCGAGAAGGTGGATTTGATTCGCTAGAGGTTGAAGACTGCACAAGATAGACAAAAGTCATATGCCGACAGAAGACGTTCAGATTTGGAGTTTAAGGCTGGAGATATGGTTTTTGTCAAGGTTTCTCCTCTGAGAAACGTTATGAGATTTGGCTCAGTGGGTAAGTTGGCATCGAGATTTGTAGGACCCTTCCCTATTAGCACACGGATTGAAAAAGTGGCATACAGAATTGATCTTCCAA
Organism: Allium cepa; assembly: GCA_030765085.1. Classification (NCBI taxonomy): domain Eukaryota; kingdom Viridiplantae; phylum Streptophyta; class Magnoliopsida; order Asparagales; family Amaryllidaceae; genus Allium; species Allium cepa. The sequence continues at coordinate 556,508,491 of CM060941.1, read as the reverse complement.
ATAAGTTAGCAGGAGTTCACGATATTTTTCATGTTTTGCATCCGAGGAAGTGTCTACATGATTCTGTAGTAGTAGTAGAACCTGATCAACTAAGGGAAGTGGAAATAGAGTGTGAATCACTTATGCGTCGTACACCCACCCGTATATTGGAACATGGCATCAAGAGATTACGCAACAAGGAAGTTCTTCTAGTGAAGGTTCAATGGGGGAGATTATGTCAAGGAGTGCACATGGGAATCTGAGGAGAGAATTCAAATTTCTTATCCTTTTCTATTTGAAGGTACACTTCAAATATCATATCTTTGATCTTTCCTTAGTTAGGGTCATTTCGATAATCTTTAGGTGAAACATATGGATGGTAGCTTGGTTGTAAACATGTCATTAGGGCATTTTATGTTTGATGGATGAGAATGATTGCAAGTGGATGTCAATATTTGCAAATAGATGCATTTCATGCACTAGATGGATATTTATTAGGATAATCAGCCAACTAGGTACACACACCTGTATATGCATGCCTGTTATATGTTGCATTTGCACATGGTTGTGTGTGTGTGTGTGTGTATTTATTTGTGCATATATAAATGAATGTTGCATATGGATGGTGCATTTGGGTGAATGATTGAAACATACATATAGAATTATCAATTATACTACGGTAATTGCATACATTTATTTGCATGACATAAGCATACTTACATTATAAGAGGTCAACTGAATTAGTAGACCGACTATCTTTTCGCATTAGGTAAGTTCATATGCATTTCACTTTGCATGAATCATAAATTTCATTAGTTAAAAATAAGAACAATGGTAGAAATGGATGATGGTTGAGTAGATGGATGTAGTTCTTGGATGCTGGTTGTTAATTACGTTATTCCGTCTTTGGAGATCTCGGGGATAAAATCCTTTAAGAATGGGAGAATGTAACACCCCGATATTTTATGGGAGATATAATTAAAAAGAAATTAAAAGCGCATTTGGTACAGTGGTAAAGGCGCATGTTGACTTCTTTAGTGACTAGGGATCAAGTCTCATTGTCGCCTAAAATCTAGAGCGATGTTTTTTTAGCTGGTTCATTTCCAGCGATTTTCCTAAGTATTTTAGCATTATTTCTGACATGCGGCGGCTTTCCATTTGCTCCAGTGATGTTATAGGATGAGATGGCTAAATTTTATTGGTTGAGTGATGTGTATGGGCTAGAATGGATAACCATTAAGTGTATGAAAGAACACGGTTTAATCTAAAACAATCTGATGGGTTATATTCACACAAACAATCTATAAATAAACCATCTAACCTAAACCTAATCTCTTCTTCAGCCGTCGCCATAATTCTGCAGTAAAATTAGTGCGTATTATTCTTCCTCATTTTCTCTACTAAATAAACAAATCTCTACCAAATTAAATTATCTATATATATATTCAAGCAATTTAGGGAGTTTAGAAGAATCAAAGGGGGAAAGATTAAAGCAAAACGTTTTCAAATTTATACAAGCTCAAGTGCCAAGTGAGTGGGAATTAATATGAAAGAAAAATAAAGTAGTTCAATTTCAGTTCTTTTCTGGCACGTTAATATGAATTAATTTCCGTTATTAATTGAGAATATATATAAATTACTGCAACTTCTTCTTCTTCCACTTCGCAAATCTAATTCATGTTTGGTTTAAAATATGGGACATATAAATTGTCTGTTCACGTTTTATGGTATAAATAAGATTGAAATTTTTGTAAATAATTGTATCTTCTCCTTCTACCACTTCTCAATTCTAATTCATGTTTAGGTTGAAATTTGGAACAAACAAATTGTTATTCACATTTCATGGCATAAATAAGACCGATTTAATTAAATTGAATTAGAATTGCTATTCAATTTCTAATGGTAGAACATGTTAGTTGAATAAATTCAGAATATGTTACTTGAATAAAATTACGGTTTTGATTGATATAATTACATAATTTTGAATATCGTTTTGGAAGAACATTGGAAAGTCTAGTTGGCATAATTGTTTGTTTTATATATGGACTAAAAATATAAAAGTGGAATTTTGTGTAATTAAATGGTTTTTGGCTATTAGATAAAAAAGTTTGTACAAATTAAATCTCTAAAAGGAGAACGTAAATAGGGTGGAAAAAATGTAAATTAAATAGACCCTGAAGGCTAGTGTAAATCAGTAACAAAATGGTATAAAAATTGTAGAAAAATCATACGGACTGAACGGACGTGAAATTGAAATACCATTTATGTAAGAAAAAGGGAAATTGTGAAATAACCAAATCAGATGTAAAAAGGGCCTAAAACAGATTAATGGAAATAAACGGTATGTAAACTATAGCGGTAAAATTAATTAATCTGGAAGCGATTTGATAGGCAGAATTTGTAAAGGTTTGGATTGGTATTTCATGCAGTTAAGACCAAAATATAGTTTTGGTTGTACGTATTAGGAGCGGGCAAGTGGGTTCGCAAGGATGTTTTCTGCCTTTTATAGTTTGCTAGTACGTAGGATAGATAGCATCTGCAATCGTAGGCTTCTTCAGGCAGATCGACGCGGATGGAACAGAACAAGTGTGCTCCGACATAGGCTTCTTTAAGCAGATCGTTAGAGGATTTTGCGCAACCGACCCAACTGTGGGCGCTCTTTCGGAGGATCGACACTTTGGATAGGGGCAAGTCCACATTGGTGACCGAGGAGATAGGAGGATAGGAGTCCAGTTTGGCAGAGCCTGAGCGCAACTTCGGGGTCCTTTGAGGTTGTTTGAGTTGGCGTCGGTCAGACGTAAGAGGTATTTAGTCACAATGCATGGGTGAAGAGCATGACTTTCACACTGTAGCACGTGGATAGGTAAAGACAGCAAGTCCGATAGGCCGATTGACGTTTAGTATTACTGCATGGTTGACTTCCCTAGAGTGAACATGGACTTTGACTTCTTAGGAACTGTATCTAAGAAGGATTCACCGTATTGTCTTATTCACCCTCTGCGATATCCAGGGAAGACCTGAAATTAAATTGTTTTATTCTTTCCACTTCATTTTATTTCTCATTCACCAAACTTTATGTCCGATCCATTCCTATTTTTTCTATTTTCCCCAGATTACAGGAGGGCAGATTTAGGTTGTAGTTCTTTGCAGCTTGGAAGGTCATTGGAGCTGTTGTTATCTTCAGTTTTTGTTTATATACTTCATTTTTCTTTTTCGTACTTTACTATATATATATATATATATATATATATATTGACCTATATTGTGAACTGTGTTATGTTTTATGTTTTGGTGGAGACTACTTGGTACTTTTGGTTTCAGAAATGAATTTGGAATAATGTTGTTTTTTAATAAAGTTGTTTTGCTATTAATTTATAGTTAGTGAAATTTTTTCTTCCGTTGTAATATTTTAATCGTTTTATGTTGTTGCCTTAGTCTCTGTGCTATATTATGGATTTTTATTTCACTTGACAAATCGTGCGTCTAGTCATGTCCGATTTTCGGGGTGCCTAGAGGTGCGGGGTGTCACACTTGTTGCATTAATACGTATATACTTACATATTTATATTTAGAAGGTTTGAAAAAAGGAAGAAGATACAAAGAAGAAGAAGATTTGAAGAAGAAGAAAAAAATGAGAGAGAAGAAGAAGATTTAAAGAGGAAAAAGAAAAAAAGATTAGAATGGAGGTTAGGGTTTCATTTGCATCATATATTATTTATAAGGTTAGAGTTAGGTTTAGAGCTATTGAAATTTGAAAAGAGAGGCTGCTATTAATTAGAAATAAATGAAACGAGGCTTTGTGAAACAAAGTCTGAAAATGAACGAAAATGTAATAAAGTAAATATGAAAAAACTAGACATTGAAATAAAGTAAATATGAACAACCTTTGTAAAAGCAGCAGGTATTAAAAAAAGGTGAAGGAAAGAATTAAAAATATGATAAGTAGTTCACATTTACAAAATGAAAAAGCTTCAGACAATTTAAATGGAAAGGAGTAATGGAACAAATGAGGAAACAATAAAAAGAGTGTGACAATTATTAATTAGAAAGGGAATGAACGGACCAACTCTACATTGTAAACAAACTTTTGAAATTCAAATTTCAAAAACATTTGTTCACTCAATTAATTTTGTTAACCCCAAACATACCAAAATTGACATCCATTAAAGATTTAATTACCATATAATAAACGAAAATAAATTCTCTAAATTTGTGTAATTAATTAAGGAAATATACAACAATAAGAAACTTTCATCTCTCTTTCTCTCTCTAATTAGATTGTGAATTTAAACAAACATGTTAATCTTTCGATTGAATGTTTTACTAAGAATGCATTAACATACAATAAAAATATGATAGCATAAATGAGGTAATATAAACAGGTGTATACATATGTGTGTACATCTTTATCGCCACTCATAGTTTACATTCATACATATAAGGTATGAAAATAATCCACATAAGAATGCAAGGAATGTAAGAGTAAATTAGAAGAGTGAAGATGGAAAGGTAAATTATGTTGCAATTAAAATCTAATCAAGTCTAAGTGAAAAGGAAATAGTCAAGTGTAAATCTATTTCCCCCCTTTACAATCTCCTATTAACATTTAATTTAATATTGTATGATATTTTAAACCTAAATAATCCATTTTTTTAATGATATAATTGAATCTGAAACATAAGTTTATATTTAAGTATAAACATATATGCAGTAAACTAAAATTAAATTTTGAAACAAATTTAAGTACTTACAATTTGAATGTAATATTTCTCATTGAAATACTCATTATATTTTTAACACAAAACGTAAGTTGCGCATATCACTAGTTAATTACAATTTACTTCTATTTCTTATTAATGGTAAGATTTAATTGCTATTAATTACAATAATTAAATCTCAAAACATACCCTAATACTGAGATGGTAATTAATTTAATTATTCATGCTAAACCAAAGATATAAATATTAAATTAATCACAACATTTAATTACAGTAGTAATAAAATCCTAGTTTATTATATTTTAAATTTCAAACAAATTTTTTTATTTTGATTTACATGTTCTTGTATTAAATCAAAAAATACCTTATGTATTTAGTAATCATAAGTTTCCATTTATTGCACCCATTACTCTACAGTTAGCATCTTTGCTCGTATTAATTGAACCATTTAATTACACTAATTTCAATTGATTTCCCAATTAATTTCAAAACAGATTAAATAATGAGATGAGAAATAAAACAATTGTTACATCTTAGTAATTCAAATATCTATAAATTTATTATTTACAAACACGGGTTATAAATTTACATACCAAATATTTGATTTCTTATTCTACGCTAAAACCAATTTCAATTAAATAACATATAATTTCTTTTTTAATACATCATTTATTTCATTCCTTATTTAACTTTACAATTATATCAAATTAAACTTTACAATTATATTACAATTAGAGAAAAACATTCATTTATTCTTTACCACATTAATATTTATTATTTCAAGTGTTACTGTTAATATGCAACCCAACATTGTTACACGTTCAATTGAATTGGGTTATCATCTTTTAATTTATTGAGATTTGTTATCTAAGGATTTTATCTTAGGTTATAACATACATCTAATAACATTTCCATTAATAAAACGCAAAATGTTTATTTGTAACCATTTTTATTCAACAATTATATTAAATTTAATATATCTATATCGTTGAAAACACGGGTCGCTACACTCATCTTTTAAGCTTCCAAATCTTCGGATCTAAATTCATTCTTCATACTTGACTCCCTTTTCTTTTACCAAGATATGTATTAAACGTATACCTATCAATTGGAATTATAGATCTTGAGAAGAGATTTTAATTAAGCGTAGACTTAGATTTAGGTATATAATTTACCTTTTCTCCGTAGAAAAGATTCACCCCTCGTTCTTCTTCTATATTATTCTCCGCCATTCTCCACTTGTATATACGTATATAGAATATAGTTTTCTTTAGAATTAATAATTTGGGGAGAAAATAAAATGGCAACGCTTTGCCGTGCTTCAGAAAATATGAGAAGAAAAGCGAGGGACTAGACTCATGTTTATAGGGGTTCGAATGGATGTCAGCCGTTGGTTTATTTTATTTTAAATCTGGGTCATTCGATCTTGGTTCAGATTACAGCCACTGTCATTTGCCGGTCAACCGCAACCACTCCACCAATCGACCGCCAGTGGTCAATTGGTCACAGTAAAGAGGTCGACCGGTCGTCGTTATATTAATTATTTATAATGTTTCGTTTAATTCCTTTGTCACCGATTTAATTCCAATTTTTGACCGCTCTGATTTAACATTAATTGTGCTACATTAAGTAACGTTAGTTAATTACATATATAATTATTTCGGATTCAAATTATTCAAACGTTAATAGCTTTTCCATTTGAACTCCGTTCATAAAGAAAACTATATTCTACGTGATTTTGGATTTGGCGTGTGTCAACCAGATTTAAGGATTTCTACGTGATTTTTTGCGATCTTTTGATGTTTGGGTCTTCTACATATTTTTTGTGATCTTTTGATGTTTGGCAAATGAGTATATAAGAAATAAATATATAATTGTGTAATTGTAGTAGTGGGAGAATATTTGGGAAAAAAAAATTATGAATGATAAAAACCTTTAATCTTGTCTCACATATCGAACGTGTTAGATGCATTAGATGCCAATGGACCATTCTTTACGCATAGCTACAGCAGAGTAATTTGGTGGGAATAATCGTTCTATGGTCTGATGCATTGGAACGGGCTTATGATTGTTGGCTGCGAACAAACCTTGGACGTAGGCTTTAAAAATAAAAAATAGATAGATAAATAAACCAGATAAATAGGCACGAGAAAGAAGTTGCAAAAAAATTTAGTCTCAGTGACAACAAGTTTGCTTTTTAATTTGAACGACACTTTTTAGTGTAAACTGAAAATGATAGTTATAACCATCATTCAGCGATTTACACTAAAAAATGTCATTCAGACTAAAAAACAAACTTCTTGTGCCTGAAACTAAATTTTTCTCTAAACTTTTCCTTTAGCCTAAAAACCACTAAATAAACTTAATTAAGAGCATGCATATGCAATAAATTAGAGAAGTTACTTAACCAAGTGACGGCGTATATCTTTCATTACACTTGCTTTTGGACAAATAAAAAAACGATAAATTCATTGTCAAAATATATTGCCTCCGCACCACCAGCCTGCCAGCATGTGTGCTTTTATAATGTACATGCTTGTTTGATAGTACTAGTTGACACTTTTCAACAGGCATTAAAGGTTTATTTAAGCGTTTATTGATTTTACTTACACGTGTTAGTTTTGTGCAACGTGGCAGTTCTTGGCATCTAGCCATACCGACATAAAATACACGAGTACAAGGTGTAAACTAGTTTGGGTCTGTTCTACTCAATCCTGGACAAACATATTATGCTGTTCTTCCGACTATAATGCAGGGCATCAGCTCTAGTAGAATGGATTAAGATCACCGAATACAGTACGTGAATCATACGGTTTAATCTACGTATACGCAGGGGATTTTAGGCTCAAGGAAAAACTTAGAGAAAATTTTTGTTTCAGAGACAAGAAGTTTGTTTTTTAGGTTGAAGGACGCTTTTTAGTGTAAATCACATAATGATAATTGTAACTATCATTTTCAGTTTATACTAAAAAGTGTCCTTCAGACTAAAAAGCAAACTCGTTGTCCCTGAGACTAAATTGTTTTACAACTTCTTCCTTGTGCCTATTTACCTGTAAATTCAAATACCATAAAATATAATAAAATAAAACGTAACTTACATTCCTGCAGTTTTCCACTAATCTAAAATTAATAACAGCCAATATATATTACTTATGTTGACTCAAATCCATTAAATCATCAAAGGACAGTTTATATACCTTCTTAATCTTGTTATTCATCATGTACCTATTCAATCATTATTTTTATCTAATAATTGATTTTCAACCATTTCCCATTTGGTTTCTTAATTACATTAGGTACCATAATTGCGTGATATTTGGAAAATATGGTTTGCTAAATTCAATAATGCACGAATGTGAGTTATAGCTATTTCGTACTATACAAGAGTGTGGTTATTTCCATGTGCCACAACATCAATGTTTCATTCAACTAGGATTTTAATATCAACTATCGTAATGATCTTGTAATATCCTTTTGAAATAAAGGAATATTTCTTCCAAATAATAATTAAAAATAATATGCATGCATTTACGGACGACAGAAATAATAGTAATTAGAAACATCTTTATTAAATTCAAGCAAATAGTGTCGTACAACCAAGCCGAGTAGCAATGCAATTCTAACTATCGAGACCTATCTCATTGACGTATATATCTCATAAAGGTTTTTGAATATAATTCTTCCGTAGGATCTGCAAATGTTATCGTCAGTACTTATAGGATCAATTGATGCTCTTTACTTCTAAATTGTTTCCTTCAGTAGTAAGTACCTCAACTCAATGCTCTTAGTTGCCATTGTCTTCCAGCCGTTCTTCGAGAAGAAAACTATGCAATGTTATTCTTAGCATATTGATCCATTTCCTGTCTGGGTTGGGCTTTTTAGCATTTTTCTTGTTTATGTTTTCTATCTATATAAACCTATCTCTGTAACCCTAATGTAATCAATCTTTGTTTGCTCAGCCGTCTTGCTGAATAATATGAATTATCTTTTTCTTCTTATTTGATTTTACAAACGTTTTACAAACGTTTACATGGTATCAGAGCCTCGTTCTTGTTTCTGCCTGCTGCCTCGTCGTTGCCTCGTCGCTGTCTTGTCTTCCTGCCTCAACCCGAAACCCTAGCCTGGTATCATCACCTGCTCCAAACCCTAGCACCCACCTTTACCCTAGCCTGTCGTCGATCTTGTCCCAAAACCCCAGAGCCACGTCCCCAGCCTGCAGAAACCCGAGTCCCCAGCCTGCCCTAGCTGCCGATCTCCCTGACCCAGCTGCCGATCTCCCTGCCCTAGCTGCCGATCTCCCTGCCGAAACCCTAGAACCCCAAAACCCTAGCCTGCCGATCTCCCTGTCCTGAAACCCTAGCCTGTTGATCAACCCGAAACCCTAGTTCCCCAAAACTCTAGCCCAATTGATACATGTCTCGACCTGAAGCAGTTGCTGACTTCAAAATATGGCAGGAGGTGATGATTCATTACAGGCTATTAGTGTTCGTTTAGATGGAAAAAACTATTCTTATTGGAGTTATGTCATGAAAAAATTTCTGAAAGGAAAACAGATGTGGGGATATATTTTTGGTGTTATTGTGGCTCCTGAAGCTGCTAATGTTGAATCGATGGAGAAATGGGATACTAACAATTCAAAGATCATCACTTGGATTAATAATTCTGTTGAGAATAAAATTGGTATGCAATTGGCTAAGTATGATACTGCTAAGCAAGTTTGGGACTATTTGGAGCGACTTTTTGTGCGTTCTAACTTTGTCATTCAATATCAATTAGAGGCTGATATTCGGTCATTGTCTCAGAATGATCGAAATATTTAAGATTTTTATTCTGAAATTACTGCTCTTTGGGATCAATTGGCTATGACTGAGGCTGCTGAGCTTAGGTCATTTGCTCCATATATCGCTCGTAGGGAGGAACAACGTCTTGTTCAATTGTTGATGGCTCTTCGACCAGAGTACGAGCATTGTCGTGCATCCATCCTACATCGCACTCCTTTACCTTTTGTTGATTCTGTTTTACATGAATTATTAGCTGAAGAAACTCGCTTGAAGTCTCAAACTGAGAAAGTTGCACAGATTTCTTCTGCATCTGTTTTTGCTACAGGGATTTTACCAATCTCATCTCAACGCGACAAGATAAATATCAAGAATGGTCGTGATTGTAATTATTGTAAACAACCAGGCCATTGGAAGAATCAATGTCCTGAATTATTGGCTCGTCAAAAAAATCAAACTTTTAAGCCAGGTGATAGATCACAACAGCAACAACGCGGTAGCCAACAACAGTCTGTCTCTACTGCACAAGGACATGGACAGTCACGAGGTAGTTCGCAGCCTAGGACTGCTGCATTGGTACATCCTTCCGGTGAATCAGTTGTGGATTCCTCTATGGACTCTCTTGCAGAACAATTTCAGAAGTTCCTTACTAGCTAGTCTTTGTCTCAAAACATGACTGCTTCTCAATCTCAGCACTTTGCCATGTCAGCTCCCTCCATATCAGGTTTGAATTCTCCTTTGTGGATTTTGGATTCTGGTGCCTCATATCATATGTCCCATGATTGTTCATCATTTATATCTATGTCTTTTGATTCTCGCTCACCTTCTATTTTGACTGCTTATGGCACACCTTTGCCATTAACAGGAATCGGTACAATTCAAACCACACACGTTTCCCTTCCAAATGTTTATTGTATTCCTAAATTAACTATGAATCTTGTGTAGGTCGGACAACTTTGTGATCTTGGATATCTTGTTCATTTTTCTTCTACCACTTGCTCTGTGTAGGATCCCAACTCCAAGAAGTTGATTGGGACAGGCCGTAGGCAGGGCGGTCTCTATGTTTTGGATGACTTGCACATTCCAAGTCATGCCGCTGCTGCTAGTATTGACCTTTCTTCTTTTCATTTAACTCCATTGTCTTCTAAGTTTTATTTGTGGCATTCTAGACTTAGTCATATTTCAAGCTCTCGTCTTAAATTCTTGTGTAATTTTGGTGTTTTGGGAGATTTACGTTCTCATGATATTTCAGATTGTAGTGGTTGTAAACATGGAAAATTTACTGCTTTGCCCTTTATTAAAGTGTTTCTACTTCCACTGCACCTTTTGATTTAGTTCATTCTGATGTTTCGGGTCCAGCACCCATCCCCACAAAAGGTGGGTGCAGATATTATGTCTCTTTTATCGATGACTATACTCGTTATTGTTGGGTTTATCTGATGAAACGTCATTCTGAGTTTATTGATATATATACTGTCTTTCAAGCATATGTTAAAACACAACACTCTTCTATTGTTAAATGCTTTCGTTCTGATTTAGGGGGGGAATACACTAAGGGAGACCTTTCTAACATATTCACGGTTGATGGTACTTTGCATCAGACTTCCTGCACTGATATCCCGCAACAAAATGGTGTTGCTGAAAGAAAACATAGACACATTGTTGAAACTGCCCGTTCTATGATTCTTTCAGCTAGCGTTCCAAAAGAATTTTAGGGAGAAGCTGTTCTCACTTCCGTTTATCTTATTAATAAGATCCCGATTTCTCATAACTCTGGTATTTCTCCTCATGCCAAGTTGTTTGGTCAAACTCCTGATTACTCTCACCTAAAAGTGTTCGGTTCCACTTGTTTTGTTCTTTGTCCACACGTAGAACGTACAAAATTATCTTCACGTGTTGCTATATGTGTTTTTCTTGGGTATGGTATTGGACAAAAAGGCTATCGTTGTTATGATCCTTCTTCAAATAAACTCTATGTTTCTCGTCATGTTTCCTTTATTGAACATATTCCCTTCTACTCTATTCCAGCTAGTCCTCATAGTATGACTAAGTCTGATCTTATTCACATTGATCCATTTCCTGCTGATAACTCCTCTGATTCACCACCTCTTATCATTGATACTCCGTCATCCATACACTCTGTTCCTCCTCCTTCTGTAGGTGACACTTTATCCCCTGCTACTATGACTGTTCAAACACCTCCTGTGATGACTGATCCTGTTCAACCTCGCTATCCCACTCGCACACGTAAATCTACTCAATTATCTGATTTTGCTTGCTCTTGTTACTCTCGGGCTTTTGCTTCATTTCTTGTTTCCATTGACACTTTCTATGAGCCTTCTTCTTACTCGGAGGCTGTTCGTTCTCCTGTGTGGCAACGTGCTATGTCTAAGGAAATGTCTGCTTTAGACAAAACTGGTACCTGGGATCTTGTATACCTCCTACTGGGAAGAAAACTATTCGTTGTCGATGGGTGTATAAGATTAAAACCAAGTCAGATGGTTCTATTGAGCCATAAAAAGCTCGTTTGGTTGCTAAAGGATTTGCCCAAGAGTATGGCATGGATTATGAGGAAACATTTGCTCCTGTGGCTAAGATGACATCTGTTCGGGTTCTTATTGCTGTTGCGTCCAGTCGTAAGTGGGACATCTCTCAAATGGATGTTAAAAATGCTTTTCTTAATGGAGATCTTAAGGAAGAAGTTTACATGGTTGCTCCACCTGGTGTTTCTCATGCTCCAGGTCAGGTTTGTAGGCTTAAGAAAGCTCTATATGGCCTTAAGCAAGCACCACGTGCTTGGTATGAGAGATTTTCGAATGTAGTTACATCACTTGGTTTTACCTCTAGTCCCCATGATTCAGCACTTTTTGTCAGATTGACTTCTGCAGGCCGTATTCTTCTTCTACTATATGTAGATGATATGATCATTACAGGTGATGACAGTAATGGTATTGTGAGTATTAAAGCCACATTGTCTCGTTGTTTTGATATGAAGGATTTGGGTCATCTACGTTATTTTTTTAGGGATTGAAATAGCTTCCTCAGAAAAAGGCTATCTTCTTTCACAGTCCAAATACACTACTGACATTATTCATCGTGGTGGTCTTACTGATACAAGTCATGTTGATTCACCACTTGAGGTAAATGCCCGATATACTCCGACCGATGGGAGTCCTCTTTCTGATCTCACTTTATATCGTTTTATTGTTGGTTCCCTTGTATATCTGACCATCGCTCGTCCAGATATTGCCTATGTTGTTCACATTGTTAGTCAGTTCGTATCTTCCCCTACCTCTGTTTATTGGGCTGCTGTTACGCGCATTCTTCGTTACTTGCAAGGAACACTTTATCAGAGTCTTTTGTTCCCATCGACCTCATCTTTGGAGCTTCGTGCCTTCTCTGATGCAGATTGGGCTGGTGACTCAACGGATAGAAAATTCACAACTGGCTTTTGCATATTTTTAGGTGATTCCCTTATTTCATGGAAGAGCAAGAAACATGATGTTGTTTCTCGGTCTTCCACTGAGGCAGAGTATCGTGCTATGGCCTCCATTACATCTGAAATTATTTGGTTACGTTGGCTGTTGGAGGATATGGGTGTTTCAATTTCTTCTCTCACTCCTATGTATTGTGACAATAAGAACGCTATTCAAATTGCTCACAATACTGTTTTTCATGAGCGCACCAAACATATTGAGATTGACTGTCATTTCACTCGGCATCACTTGCTGCATGTAACTATTTCTCTGCCTTTTACTTCGTCATCGATGCAACTTGCTAATTTCTTCACGAAGGCTCACACTATTGAACGTCATAGATTTTTCATTGGCAAACTCTCGATGCTTCTTGCCGTACCATCGCGTGTTTGAGGGGGGACGTTAGCATATTGATCCATTTCCTATCTGGGTTGGGTTTTAGCCTTTTTATTGTTTATGTTTTCTATCTATATAAACCTATCTCTGTAACCCTAATGTAATCAATCTTTGTTTGCTCAGCCGTCTTGCTGAATAATATGAATTATCTTTTTCTTCTTATTTGATTTTACAAACGTTTACAGTTATCACGATAAGTTTTTAGTAGCTTAGATACTGATTTAATGATCATATGTCCTAAAATTTAGTTTCGTAGTCATAATCCATGATTTATAGACTCATACCTTAATGGACCTAAATTTCGACAAAAATCGAAACGCAAATCCATCAAAGCATAGATCGTTGGATTTTATACTGGCAAATAAACATGAGCATTATCAAAGATTGATGGAAATCTAAACTCACAGATGAAACAATAATGGGATAAAAATACTGACTATGACTACTACTTTAAAACTTATGATACTTCTTGGATAATAAATTATCACTCAGCATCCAACACAAGAGAAAAGAAGACTTTTCCAAAAACTAAACACATCCAGCACCAGTGACACGTTCCTCTAAATCTATAATGTGAATTGTAATGAGAAGGGAGTCAAAACAATATTCTGATGATAGAAAAATATATAAACTGTCCATAACATAAATTTCTACCGATTGGTTTCTTTTTAATTGTTATGTCTATTAAGATTAACAACTCAAACCTTGCATTGCACACACGATTACTTACTTACCACTTTCCAACATAAAAAATGCAGGCGAAGCCTTATCAACCACACTCAATACTTCCAAACCCATTTGCCACTTAATATTCTAAACATGAAGCGAAATTCTATAATCAACACAAAATACTTTAAAAGGGAAATAGACAAACTTTGTCATTTAAGAGCTCAATCAAGGTAGACACCATCATTTAAGACCTATTCCCAACGTGGTTTTCTAACAATGTTGTCAATGATCGGTGGGTCCGAGCTACAAAGACCTCTAACCTCTATTTAAGACTTTTGATATTTAATGTCCAACCATTATTGTGCCTATCGTCAATAAAATCATAACCATGTAAGAGACATTCAATGCCACCTATAACCCGAGCAATGTGAGATACTATACCCAAGCCACAAATATCTCATTAATAAGAACTAGGCAGACCCTTGACCATTTAACACATATTTATAGATAGGCCTTTGTCATTTAATACCTAACCTCAAGGCGGACTCCTCACTGGTACTATCTAAAATCGCTTGGAACATCACCATATTACTTAATACATCTTTTTAGGAGAGAGTTGAATCCTAGATCGGTTACTTAATACCTCAAATCGAAGCGAATCCTTCCGGGGATATCCACTATCCCTCGTAATTATTAATTTGCACCCTCACTAGGTTACTTCTTTCAGTAGGAAGGAAGGCCATAAAACAGCCACTTAATACCTCAAAACTGAAGTAAACCCTTTTAAAACATCCTTATTTATGTGGAATCTCACTAGGTTATTTAATACCTCCTTTTAGGAGAGAGATAGACCCTACAGCCACTTAATACGTCAAATCAGAAACTAACCCTTATGGAGATATCCTTCACCGCTTCTAATTCCAAATTTGGACCATTTATAACTGTTCAACTAAGGAAGCAGGCCCAAATTCCCACGTCGTCACGGGTCATAATAGTAGTGATATCTCACATCAGTAGTTAGTATACCTGACTGTTGGTAGCCTCAAAGTGAAAGGCAATCTTCCGTCGAGTGACTCTACTAACCTCGCATCACTAACTTACTAACTTCAATTAACCATCCTAAGTTTTTACTTATATTATCTTAGGTAGAAATTGACTTAGCTTACTAATTCCCCTTTTATTTATGGCAATAAGGTTTACCTTAAATACTTATTTACCCATAAATCTCATTACATGCTCATAAATGTCAATTTGTCCATAAAATCCTAACGGACATTTTCTAAGACATTTATATATCATTACTAATTTCAATTAAGTAACCTTTTATATCTATTCCATTTTCATCAGTCTTTTTTATTCATTTGTCCCTATTAATTGTGACTTTCAAATTCAGTTTCATTAATTTTCCATTAATTGGAGTTATAGTCTTTAACTAACCAATTGTAATCCCTAATCTAATCCTGTCCATTATTTCCCATTAACTGCCCATTAATTAGGCTTACAATCCTTTATTTTCTATTAATTATTGACAATTCCTAATTTATTGCCCATCAATATGAATTACTATATTTTCTAATTCAGTTTAATCGCTTCCCTAAATATAAGAATAACTAACGAGTGTTACACATAGATAACGAACGAATAAATGCTATTCTTTTTTATTAACGCAATAAATACGTATAAACTGCCTAATAAAACTACTATTCTTATCCAAACATATTCTATTCATAAATATTTAACTAGAGTATATTTTTCATATTTAATTTGCTGGAATTAAATTCTTTAGGAAGATATTCCGCTATGGTTTCCATAAATTGGTTTGACACAAAAGAATAAATTTACTACGGTTGAAATTACAAGGAATGGATAATTTCTTTTTATTTGAAATAAATAGTGTAAACTATGTGTTAACCGGGTCTTTAACCTAATATAATTCAATGGAGTTAGAGCACCTACGTCAAGTCAAAACAACTCAAAAATTAACCAAAATGATCAGAAGAAGAAGCAAAGTTAGACCCAAGAGGAAAGATGAAAAAATAGGCAAATGGGATGGATCGTTAGCGATTCATATGGACTGCTCATGGATCCTCCAAATTAAATTCTCGGATGCCCAAAATTAAATTCAAGTATAATAAGAGTTAATGACTTTTCAGGTTTAATTGGTTGGATGAATAAGCTTCCGAAAACGTGCAGGAGGCAAACTAGTTATGCAGGAGCTATTTAGTATTACTTCTGTTGTGATGTATTTATGACTGAGATGTCTATCTAGTACTATGATCATCTAAGGGGCCATCTTCATGTCTCTCTTGGCATACTTTGTAATAATTATAGTTGATCAAAACTTGGGAATCGTTTTGGAATTATGTAATTGAATATGAAATATTGATTTGAAGTGTAATCAGAAAAGCTATTTTTGAAATCTATGTTGATTTTATTTCACATTCATGTGCTTTTGATATTATGGATACCATTAACATTACTGTATTTTGTCACCGGAAGCGAATATTTTAGACGACTGTAAAATTTGTAGCGCTTAGATTCGGACCTCAAGATATGGGATATTACATGGAAGCTCATTGCCATCGGTTGAAACGTTATTTATAAATCATTTAGCATCGCCTAGAAACCTATTATAAGAACTCCTAACCAAATCGAAGCAGTGACCTAATCTAATAATAACTAGCAAGTCTTTTCAAAGTCAAGTGGCATTCAAATCCAAAGTATAGTCTTTGTTTTCTCCTGATCGCACTATCAATATCCAGGTTGGCTTTTGATATCTTTGGATCGTTAGTTTAATCCTCGATCCGTAACAACTTTCCCTAGAATGGACCTGAATTCTAATCTAGAAAAGCCCCATCGAAATTTAGACTCGTTCTAAAGCTGGCTGTTGGTTGATAAAAGAACAACACATGGCTATTTACCTACAGATCTCACGGCAGAAGGATGAAATATAATAATGACAACAATACCCATTTTACTATAAAGTCAAAATGTCATAAAAACCATAACACAAAACCAATAATAACTCTTACATATTTATGGTATAGCATATTTAAAACACAATAATTTCCAATGGGTACATCTGAAAATAACATGAATAGATAAACTGCCATAAGCTTTCTCCATGCCTTCACCTTCAACATCGTCATTTTTCTAAACTTTGCTGTAATGAGTAGGGAGTCAAAACAACATATATCTAGGGAATAAAAATCTCGAGCCTTACTATAGTAGTACTTGGGCAGTATAATCTAAATAGGAATATGTCTTTTTCATTTTTTCTACATCCTAGGTCTTTCCAAATATAAACCCATAGCCATCTTGTTTTCAACCCAATAACCTATATCTACCATCAATAATGTCCCATCAATGTAAGAGATAGTTTCCAAGTCACATAATACCTTTTAATGGGGATTATGTAGATTCTGACATTTAATACCACTTTTAAGGAAAGTCCCAGTCCTTTAATACCTATCCCAAGGCAGACTTCTCTCTAGTAATTATTTAGCTGATATTGCACGGAATATGTTCAGCCACTTAATTCTTCATATCGAAGCGGGCCATTTCCCGAGGTATCCTCTACCATACCTAACCCACAACCTTGACCATGTACTACTTCTTACATAGGGAAGGGGCATGCTCTTACACAACCATTTAATATCTTCAATTTTTGAAGCAGGTCCTTCGTATTATAACCTATAACATACAATGATGTTTCACATTAGTCCGACTATTCGTAGGTATTAATAACCAGATTAGCTGCACAAATTTAGTCTACATAATTTGGGACTAACCTCGCGTCATGTATAGTTACTTATTACAGGTAATGTCTCACATCAGTACTAATGTCACACTCGTGGTAGCCAGATTAGCTGAGCAACTTCCGTGTACTTTTGACTGACCAAGCATCCATTGTAAGTTGGTCGTAATCTATAAGACTTTCTACATATATTATCACTTAGTTCGCATCTACCATTAATTACTTTCCTAAGGGGGATTTGATAATAATTAATCGCTTATTAACTACGCAATAATTGTACATCATTTATACTTATACATACAAACACACGCGCGCACAAGCCTAGGAATGTCTAAGCGTGTGGAGTTTATGTCCTAAATTAATGTTTAAATGTCAACTCTTTCAAAATTATACAAGTCTCGTTTTCATATTATCAATACCAAAAATCTAATATCCAAAAACCCAATCAACATACTTGTACACAAATAAAATTCAAACTCAACCTATTATATTAAAATAATGGAATTAATCAATAAACTTACAGCTTCAATTCTTCTTTTATGCTTGATTCAACTTATTTTTACATGAAATTAGACAAAGGGAAAATTTGAAAATAAGTAGTGCAAAATACAAATAAGAATTTGTACCTTACACACCATTTCCTAATCAAAAACCTTAACCAAATTCGAAGAAAAGGAATAAAAGTTAAATAGATGGTAAAATGTTGAAACTGTAAATCTGCACAATTCCCATTATTTTAATTTATAAACAATTGAGATTTCAAATTAGAATTTTCACTTTGGGGGGATTTTGGGGGTTTTAATGTAATGTTTTCATAAACCAAAATTCTCCAAGGCATATCAAATCCAAACCACACTATTCAATTATTAAAATAGAAAGAGTAAGATTTACACTCACGACAGGTCCTTAGCTCTCCCCCCTTTTGGATTTTTCATGCCTTCAATAATCTCTTTCAAATTTCCCCATTTAGATATATGCAAAAGGAGGTTTGTATAAATAAATTAGATTCATAAATTGAGGGATTGAAGGAGAGTAAAATTAGAAATAAAATAATAAAAATTTAGAATTTGTTACCTGAAACCCTAAAGAACTTTTTTCTAAATCTGAAGAGAGAGACTAACAGAGCATCGCTAATTCCCAAAATAATTTATGAATGAAAGTGAGGGGACTAAGCTCTTATTTATAGTGTTTAGAATACCTGTGACGCCCCACCTCTATACCCATGCTAGCCAAGAACACTACGGTGTAGTGCTGTCAACTAGCACGGAGAATAAAGCTGTTGAGGAGCGACCATCCATGTGATTGCTTATCACACGGTGGCTATAAATAATCTTCGGAAACAAACATAGAAATAAGCATAACACAAATCAGTCACAGACATCCATATCACAAAGGCGGAAGAAGATATGAATATATAACTAATACATGAAAGTGTACATCAGAGTAGTGGTCAAAAAGATCCACAATAATACAAAAGAATAGCAACACGTGCTATACAAAAGAATACAACTATGAGTCTATATCTCAAGTGTATACAACAAAAAGTGCTAATCTAAATAGTTAGCCAAAAGTCAGAGTAGCAAATCCCGGGAAGAAGTCAAGCAGAAGCACCTGTAACATCTCGGTCTGACCCGAGTATTATTTAAGAAAATAATAAACGATCAGTCTAGCTATAAATATCAGATGACATGGTATAAAATAAAAGATATGGCATAAACATAAAATATCCATGCTGACATACTACTATAAGTATGCAAATGATGATCAACAGAAGATCAATCAATAAGAGATAAATCGATATCACAAGAATCTTCTCAAAGATCCAAAGAGGGCATCATACCCTAAACTTGTACTCATAACAAGTCAATGACATAAATTCCAGAAATTAACACAAGAAATCCAGAAATCACAGAAAAAGGGAAAGAGGCCTATCACATGACGGTCCGAAGACCATGGGGAGCTACCCCATATGAGTGAGTCGGAATTACCCAGATGAGGTCTAGGCTAACCAAAAAGCATAAATGTATGTGTGAGTGGAATCACACAAATGGTGTCTAGCCTAACCTCGCAACAAAAAGGTATGTGTGTGTGAAACCACACAAATGGTGTCTAGACTAACCTTGCGGACAAAGAGATATGTGTGTGTCGGAATCACACCAATGAGGTCTAGTCTAACCTTGCAAACAAAGAATCATCGCACAATTGCTAGTCTAAATCATAAATTGATCGTCATGATCAATGGGAAGTGTCAATTACACTAAGCTAGTAAATATAAAAGTCTAGTTTCGTGTCCCCAAACCACTTGCTTAACTTAAATATTTACAAACAAACTGTAGATCTTCACTAGAAAATTTGTCACAAGAGGTTCAATCGAACAAGTCCAAGAATTAACCGACGAAGTGAACGCAAGCATTTCATACCACTTGTTTTACTAAGCCGTTTAATTAGATTTCTCATCCGAGTGAGGTAAAGGTTTGTATATACTAGTAGATTGGAAAACGGTTTAAGAAAAGAGCTTTGTTATTGAAAATAGGGTTGAAATCATTTTGTTGAAAGAGTTTTGATATTTACCACTAGTATAGAAAACCTTTATATTTTAAAGTGACAAATCATAGAAGTGATTGTAGAAACAATCAATCATAAAAATTCACATTCGAGGACATGAATAAAATCCAAAGAAACCGATAAAGAATCCATCGGAATAGATATTCAAAAATCCATAAAATCGACCGAGAAGCCCAAGATAGTTTGTCTCGAAGAATGGTCAACTCAGCATCTCAACAAAGCAAGTTTCGTCGAATGTTTTTCAGATAAGATCCCCTACGGAGGGGGGGTCCAGGGGGGGTGGAAACCCCTCAAGGTGGGGGTGCGGGGACAACGCCCCCGCTGCGGGGTTCGACCTGCCCGGTCAGGTCGCGGGGGTCCAGGGGGCAGCGCCCCCGATGGGGTGCGGGGCAGCGCCCCGTCCAATATGGTACAACTTAGTGAAGACCTAAGGGAGGATAGGATCGAGCGACCTAGAGGTGTTCGCGACCTAACGACCTAAACAAGGTCGAGCGAGTTAAGGTGATGCGCGACCTAACGTGTCACGCGACTTAACGAAGGCAAGGCCGAGCGAGTTAGGGTGATGCACGACCTAACGGAGGCGAGCGACTTAAGGGGTCATGCGACCTAACTGGAATGGCCAAGCGACCTAACAACCCAGGCAAGGACGAGCGACTTAAAGTGGTAAGCATGCAGTCTAGGTGGACGCGACCTAATGGTCAAGCGACTTAAGAGGGTACGCGACCTAAGGGAAACTCGCGACCTAACATTGCCGAGCTAAGGTAAGGTGCGACTCAACCAGGTGAGCGACCTAAGGAAGACGAACGACTTAAGGAACTCGCGGGTTAGAAGAGGCGAGCGACCTAAGGTCATACGACCTAATGGGGAAACGACCTAATGTCATACGACCTAACGGCCTAAGGTCATACGGCCTATCTATGTGAGCGACCAAAGGGTTTAAAGGCCACGCGACCTAACGTCTTAACTAGGCCGAGCGACCTAACGCTGCAGAGGGGATTTAAGGCCAGAAATGACCTACGACCTAAACCCCATACAACCTAACGTGAAACGACCTAACTCCGAAGTGAAAATTCAAGGCAGTGCGACCTAGCGCGATAACACGCGAGCGACCTAAGGGTTAGGTCGCGAGCGACCTAACTCCGAACACAGAAAAAATGGCCAGAAGGACCTAAGTGCAGAAAATTCACCAAAACGCTAAAAATTAGAGTTTTTCGCCAATCCAATCCAATCCAAATGCTAATATGCATGCAAAAATGATAGGGAATCATCCCCAACAGTTCAATATAGTTATAGGCTAGAATTGTGAGATAAAAATCTCGCCTTTTCACCAAATTTATGAAGAAAAGCTTGAAAGCAATGGAGAAGTAATCACAAGCTTGAATCCAATGTCTTCTTCTTGAATTTGGAATTGAATGTTGGATTTGCAAGAGAATTTGAGCTTGGAATTTTAATTTCTCATTCCACTCACCATTAATGCTAAAGCTTGGTTGTTAGGAAATTTAAGAAGAGTGAGGAGAAAGAGAGAAGTGGGTTTGAGTTATAATGGCTAATCTAACCCAAAGTCCAAAGCGGGAAAAGTAAGTGAAATTCCACTAACTACAAACCTATCAATGTTTATACTTAAAGTTGTAAACGGCATTTCAAACTCAATGGAAGTGGTCTCGAGTCCTAATTTGACCGTTTGCAAAAAGTAGCTTTTCGGACCAATATCCGATTAACGACAAAATATTTAAATAAAATATTTAAATATAAAATCGATAAATATGCGGGTTGTTACAATACACCATAACTGTAACGATCTAGAATTTCAGTCATTCGAAGTTGAGATACTTAATCAATTTTTAATATTCACAAGTTAATTTTATAAGTTGAATAACATATATGTCGAATATAATGAATAATTGGAAAATTAAATTATTAATTTAATATTTAAAATTGTGAAAATAATTGAGATTTGAATTTAAGGTGAATGAAAATGATTTATAAAGTTGAGTTAAATTCTATTTAAACTAGAATGACGTTAGAGAACTTTTGAAATTTGATTTAAAAGTTAACTTGTAAAAATAAGAAATTTTAATATTTAATTAACGTGCAAAAATAGTCATTTTTGAAATGGTCTTGGATTTTTACGAAACTAGTTTCATTGGATCCATAATGTTATATTATTGTAGGATTTCAAATTTCATGTCAATCGGATTTACGGTTTGATTGTGCGAAGCTGAAACGCGTAGAAATTTGTTCAAGTAAATTTTATTTAAAATATATCGATTCGAAAACCTATCTTTCAAATATGATAGAATTGCCTCCTAAAATATATTTCATTGTGTTTGAAATAGAGGCAAAACATTATAAACGTCAGGCGGCATGCTCCGATTGGAGTTCGAAATATTTTCGGATGAATAATGTGCGAAAATTTTCTATAAAAGGACCTCAACATTTCTTTCTTCACAAACCCTAACTCTAGCCGCCACATACCATTTCAATGGCTAGGAAATTCGATTCCTTCCCTTCCGATCTCTCTTGATCCATTCACTTTTATCAAAAATTATCAACTACAAAAAGGTCAAGCTTGTCGAAATCTATGTTTTCAACGGTGATGATCAAAAACTACAAAGTGGATCGACGGCAAAATGGATTTGAACGCTGCATGTTCGTGCATGATTTTTATGGTGGATGGGTGGTCGAGCTTCAGGGGGTTGAGGGCGTGGGCGGCTTCGATGTGTCATTTTTTGATCTTCGTCGAATGCGACGATGGAGGTCCGAAAATTAGGGTTAAACGACGGCGATGGGTTTTGGTTCGACTTGTACATGCTTAGGGAAGAAGTGAGGGAGCGGCCGAGATCTTCAGTTTTGAAATCAACAGTTGGATGTGATTCTAGGTTAAAAAAAGAAATTGTAAATTTAATTTTATAAAATTTATGTGATCTTATAAATGTTATAACTTTGTCATACGAGGTCGAAAATAGACGAAACAAATTACATTGGGATCGTAAGGACGAGATTACTTTTAAAAGCTGGTTTGGAGTTGATTGGTACTAGTGAAAATTTTAAGTAAAATTAAATGTATGTTTAATTTTATTCGGAATAAAACACTGCAACGTCTATTGGAATCAAAGTGCTTTCTGACTTGCTTATATTCTTATACAAGTGAGAATAAATTTATTTTATGTTGATTGATGATTGTTTAGATGAGATATGATATTATATATATATATTGATTGAATTGGACACACAATGAGACCCTATATATTCTCGTGTATGGGCGAATTACCCTTTGTACGCGCACCTACCTCGAAGCGGACGTTGTACATATTTTTTAATATGTATATTTGTTGTAGGTGATAGGTTGGAGGGATCCAACTGAATTTCACATCAGTGTTGATTTTATTTACAGATATTATTTTATATGTTGTTATCATATGATATATGATGTTTTGGATGCCAAGATAGATATGATTGATGTGAATCACCTTATCTAGTGTTGTTGCAACATTGGACCATATTTTGAAAATTTTAAAAATGTTAAAGTGGAGATTTCAATTTAAAAGGATTTCAAAGTGACTTTGAAAATATATATTTTTGAATTGTTAAGGAATGAATTTATTTTAAATAAATAAAAGGTCATAATTTTATAAAAATTATGGTTTTGTGAAATATACCTAAATGTGGTTTTTGAAATATGAAGTTGATTATTTTGTAAAATAGTTTAAAATGAAATTTTTTGAATTTATTATAAACGGTTTATATATAAGATTTATAAAATTGATATTTTATAAATAATAAGTGATGATATTATAAATAAGTTTTATAAGTGTTTAAAGTGAAGTTATAAATGGATTTTATAAGTAATAAGATATATAAATTTATGAAGTTAAAAAAAGAATGAATTTGTAAAAAAGAGATCTATAAATAATTAACTTATAATTGAATTTTGGCATGTAAATGAGATATAAAATGGAATTTATTGGTAAAGAAATTTTATAAAATATAAATAAAATTTATAAACGTTGTTTTATAAATGTGAAATTAACTTATTTTGATAATTTAAATACGAAAGTTTATTAAAGGAATTATATTCATGAATTTGGACAGTGGATAATCCTTTAATAAATGTGTAGAAGCAATCAATTTGGCAAGAGAATTATATTCATGATTTTGGATGGTGAATAATGCTTTAAGTTAAATGAATGTTTTGGGAAGTGATCTTTTAAATGGTTTGAAGATGTTTTAAAACATGTGAGCATCGAATACATAGATTTCAACATTCATTGTTGAAATAGATGTTTTCGAGAAGTAAGGAAAGCATGAACTAAACATTGTTGTTATAGTAAATATTTTCGAAAGGAGAAGTTTTATATAGTATATGTGATTTATATATCTATCTAATTATCGAATCCCTATACTAATGATTTTGGGTTGTCGTAACGATGTTTTACTCAACATTCATTTTGACCCAAATAAGTATGTTTAAGAAAATGTTTTCCTTAAAGAATAAAATATATACTTGATCATGATTTCAGTATATGTAATATTTTCTAAGTGTTGAAAAAAATTGATTTAGGAATTACTTATAATTAAGTAAGTATATGGAAATGTTTTTCAAATAGTGAAATGTTGAAATGGTTTGGGAATTATATCTTTTTAAAGATAACTTGAAGTGAATATTTGAAAAGTGATCTAATTAACAAAAGATTAATTAAAAGGGCCTAGTGATTGCTTGTGGTGTTAGATATTTGTTTATTGCTTTGATAGTTAAATAACCGACTATCAAATTTGGCCATTTTAGTTCCTCGGCTTAATGTGGGAACTATTTAGTCGTACACATAGTACGTATCCATCCGTGTAGGCTTGATTATCGTTTGTATTGATGATGTTGATTCGTGTAGTGCAAAGCGATTACTCCAATCTATCGAGCTTCCTTCTTGGTCGAAGGATAACAGGTTGAAAGTTGAAGACGTGAGAAGTCTATGAGATTTAGTTTCCGTGTGAGGTTGAGAAACACTTTTGCATTGTTGGTGCGAAGAGACCGGGATAGGTTTATCCGAAAACCACTTCGGACCAATGTATATGCATTTGATTGTGCCAATTGTGATGATATTGATATTTAGGAATTTCATAGTGAAGGACTGCTTGTTGATCGTTTGGGGTTAATATCCAAATATACATATAGTAGCAGTAGTCTCTTCATTTTGAAATATCCAATGCAAGGACTATTCGCTACTAATCCTAGGGATTTTGCAACAGAATGTGATAGGAAAGTACCTTCGGTTAGTCTTGTTTCTAGACAACTTGTATGGACGAGTTTCAGATATTGCATTTCTAAGATTATGTATATTGGTTTTTACAAACGTACATCAGTGGTGGCGAAGAAAGCAACTTCTCTTAGCTTAACACCCTCCTTGAGACGTACGATCTCAACGGTTGTATTTTTGTGGAAGGCAATTAGCAGTCAACGACAATGACAATGTGGCATTCAAAGTGATGTGATATGTGAAAGGTAAACGTTACCTCAGGCCTCGTCAATCGTAAATGACCGAAGCAAGGTTAGATACAGCAGGGCTAAGTGGGTAATTCCCAATTAGGATATGATCATCCTCTTCTAGATATATTTCTTCCTGCTATGACGTTCGGGATGTAAATTAATGTGGTTTGTATGCTATTAGGGCCCTCGGAAAGGTCAGTAATGACCGGGGATGATATATTCGGTACTATTTAGTTACAAAGATAGCCGGTCTTGTGTTGGTAGAAGTTCCTTTGTGATGTTCCTCGGTACATTCCTCTAAAGATGTACTGCCGGAAGGTAGTCCCTTCACCTGGTCATTTGTATGGAAATCCAAACTCCACTACATGCCAGCCATTTTGATTGTATTATCCATTTTGGGCTATATGCTAGAATTTAATCAATGAAACAATTTCTACTATGATTAATATTATTTGTACAATAGACACTATTATAAAATAAGAGGATTTGATATGAAAGATTTTGGTTATCGTAAGGTAAAAACATGTCTGTGTTTATGTGTGGGAATGTATTATGAGATACTTTTGTTTTGAAAGGAAATTTTTTGGTAATTTAATAAATTCAGCTGAATGCGTTTCTCACGCCGATTTACGAGACTGATCTGGACGTTCCTCCCTTTCAATGCTTAGGTCAGACCGAGTATATTTACAGCTTCAAATTTGGTGCTTTTGGAGCTTCAGCAGGCGAGCTGGAGATCTTCATTTTCGTATACACGTATCTGTTTATTATCCGCTGCATTCTTTGTTGTTCATATTATCAGCAATTGTAAGGACGGGCTATTATAACTATCCAGGCTGATAACTAGTGATTGATTGTTGAACTCTGATTGATGTATGTATATACAGTTTCTATTTCGTAAAGATCATTGATATGATATTATATGTTATTCTGCTGTGATGTGAGATTCTGTACTGCTCTGTTTTGTTTTCTCTTCTTTCTTTCTTCTCTTCTCTTCTTTTGTCTTCTTTTCTCTTTCATGACTCTCCATCAGTTTGTGTTTTTTGGATCGGACATGTATGGTTTATTATCGATTCAAAGGGTACGGATTTGCAGGTCGTCACATTTTGGTACCAGAACTTAGATTTAGTATATTCCTAGGCTTTGATGTGTACTCAGTATAGATGGGGTCTGTAGCACCCTAGATTGAGTTTGAGTGTATTATATATATGAGCGTGTATTTGTTAGTGATTATAAAATGGTTTATATTGTGTTTGTTTATCCGTTGAGTTGTTTATGAATTCTGGTCGGTATGTGGGACGCCATGTTATCGATAGGGATTTCTAAACACTTAAACGAGGCAAGTTGACATAATATTGTTTTTTAAATTAGGTAAATGAAATAATTTTACCTCGATTATATTTTATATATAAAGAGATAATTTTTCAGAAATTATTATAGTGCATATATGTAACAACCCTAAATTTTGTAAATATTTTTAAACTTAATTTATTTGTAAACTTTGATTTTTAATCATTAAAATTTGAATTTTTGGAATTTTCCAATGTAATATTGGATGTGTTTGTAATTTATCTTCCAAAACAGGATAAAATAAACAATTTTTGGAAACTTTATATTTTGGTCAAACTTTAACTTTTATTTGAAAGTTTTAAAATTTAAAATTATAAATTCTAATCTTTTTATTTGAAGTTGGATATAATTCTGATATCCGTTCTACTTTTCGTTTCGATAAATTCTGATTTATACTTTTAAAATTGGATAAAATACAGCGTTTTACACGTAATTAATTTCTATATTTTTGTCTTATATTTTTCCTATGTCCATCTCTTTATTTTATTTTTCTATTTTGTTTGTATAGACTTTATTTTATTTATTGGATTTTTCTTGTGTATATCTTTTATTAAATGGCTTGAGAAAATCAAGGAGACATAGGTAACATTGTGTTACATTTTTGCCTTTTTATTTGCCTACCCTCTTTATTATTTTTTAGCCGTTCATGCCCCAAACCCTAGCCGCCTCCTACTTGTGAAATTCACGTACAAAAGAAATATCTCTCATCTCAAATTCATTTGCATTCTCCTGAGAAAAATTACAGTAAGTTTCTATGGCTTCTCTCCCTCTTTCTTTTTTCCTTTTTCTTTTATTTTCTTTTGTTTTCTTCATTAAGTGCCCGGCCTCCACCATGTTTCCAACCACCATCTTCTCTCCTCCTCCACCATGGCCGGCCACCCCACCTCATCATCATCCCATCCCCTTGGCCGTGCCCATAGATTAAGATCCATCACCAAAAGCAATACAAAAATCCATCACAAGCCTATTTAATCACCACTTCCTAAGCTATGTGCCACGACCTCCCTTATTCCTCCACCATATGTTGCCATGTCGACCATACTTCATTGCCTAGCCGTGCTATGATGTGCACTGGACCCAAACAAGACCATGGCCGAGCCATCTAGACCCATGGCCGAGCCTAGTTGAACCAAAACCTTCCTTTTGATTGCCATTTTGCATTCCATGGTTGTAACTCCACCACTTCTCCTCTTTCCTAGACTTAGCCGTGCCTATGGACCCCTATAACCTAGCCTAGTTAAGGTCGAGCCATGTAGGGGTGTGGCCGAGCCTATAGGTGATGTGGCCAAGCCCACTTGCTGATTGAATCGATATTCGTTTCAAATTTATTCATACACTCATTGTTAAATTCATATCCTGTTTGCGTAAAATCATAGCTTATATTTGTTTTATTTATTTGATTACAAGATTTGAATTTGGGTGTTACTTCTTCTTGAATCTAGTCGTGCCTTTTTCGTGCTTGGCGGAGTTTGGATCTTTGTGTTTTTGAATTGATCTCTAGTTTTAGAGGTGAGTTATTCACTCTAGACATTCCGTACTTATATAATTGTGAAACGATGACAAGTGAAGATGTAATGATTAATATACTATGTTCATATATGCCTGTGATCTTTTTATATGATTTATAACCTGATTTTATACATATTACATCATCTGTTATAATATTGTA
Source organism: Allium cepa (assembly GCA_030765085.1). NCBI lineage: Eukaryota > Viridiplantae > Streptophyta > Magnoliopsida > Asparagales > Amaryllidaceae > Allium > Allium cepa. The sequence goes on along the minus strand of CM060941.1, from coordinate 556,479,655 downwards.
TGCTATACTGTTATTTTATTCTCTGTATCTCACACTACAAGTTCCCTTATCACTATGGTTTGAAATAATACATACCCAAGCGGACTTTAGAATAAGGAAAAATCATTATGGGCTGAAATGATAGGCTCGAGTGATTTTTATTGCATTTGATTTACTTGAGATTGCGGGTTTGAAATGATAGAACCCGGATTTTTCTTCTTAAATTACGGATTGAAATGATATATTATCCGTATAACTTGACCTAGGTTAGAAAATATTATACAAACCCATGGTTAATTATATATTTTCTGAAATTTATAAGTATTTTTAAATGTAAAAATTATGACATTTTAACTTAAGTTGGATTTAAAGAAATTAAATGAATTTATAGTGATTTTTCTATAAGTTAAAATGTACGAAGAATTAAACGGAAAGGTGTATTTTAAAATATGACTTAACTTGGAAACTAGAGATTTGGTTTAAATGGAATTTTAATTTTAATTTATGAAATGGATATTTTATAATAAAGTATTAAGTTAATTGTTATAAATAAAAAGTTAAGAAAATAGTTTACCTTTGACTTAATAAGTGAATTATTGTTTAAATTTGATATTTATTTATTGAAGGTTTATTTTATTAAATCATAAGTTAAATGATATCAAAATGAATATTTTTGAAGCAAAAAATATGATTTTTATAAGTTAAAATGGCTAAAATTGAAGTTTTAATATTTCTGAAATTTTATATTAAATCTGAAATTAGCGTTGGTAGCACTTCAGAAATGTTGTGGTTTTAAGACAACATTTGTTAAGTGCTGTCATTTCTAGAAATAAACTAAGTTTTGAAATAATGAAGAGCTACTGCAGCACTTTGTAAGTGCTGTTGTTGCTGAAAGTAAACTGTTTTGAATAACTAAATATCTACTGTAGCACTTGGTAAGTGCTGTTGTTGCTGAAATGAAACTGAATTGTTTTAAAATACTAATACCTATTGTAGCACTTTGTAAGTGCTGCTGTTTGTGAAATTGAGCTGTTTTGAAATAACTAAATACCTACAATAGCACTTTTTAAGTGCCATTGTTTTGAATTTGACAATGTTTTTGAAATATTACTATATCTACCATAATTTTGTAAGTTGTTATAGCTGAAATTTACAATGTTTTGGAAATTTTATAATTCAATGAATGAACTTACAAATGTTACAACTTTGAAATGAATATTTTTTTTATTGAATTTAAATGGTTTAAATGAATATGTTTTGAAATGAAATATAAACCATTTTTGAAATTCATAACCACGGGTTATAATAATGATAGGTTGGCAAAGAGACCGGGATCGGATATGGGCATACTCTTTGTCGATACCGAAAACCACTTTGACAACCGTGTACGCTGTGGAGATTTCAGAATGAAGTAGGATGGTGGCGACGTTCTATTGAGGTATATACGTAGACCCGACTCCCACGAGTTGGCATAAATTGGGTAAAGCAGAAGCGATTCCGGGCCAGTGAGGTAGCTCCTCTTATCGGGAACACTTCTTCATATGCCATTCTATTGCTTTGTGATTGATTGGTGCACACGTTTGATTTTTGGGAGTGTGGCTCGAGGTGGGCGGTAGTGGCTGCTACGCGTTACCACCAGTCTGGATAGTAATTGGTATATCTACCCTGGCATTGCCTAGTTATGCCGTGTCACCTACCCTAGCGAGCCTTGTACGAGTTTGATTTGTGTCGTACCTATAGAGTATCTTCTCGTAGCCTCCCGATCAGGAGTTATGCAGGTACTGTATAGACTATTGGCACTATTTATTGGTTAAGGTGGAAAATGTAAAGCCTTAGCGCTATTTTAAAGTAAGTTTATTTTACCATTAGAAATTATTGTAATAGCGTATATTACTACATAGTAAATGGTTTAACAGATCCTTAGAGGATGGACGGTCCCAAGCATCCTTTAAGTTACTTGTACATTTATTTTATAGTTCAATTGAGTTGGTTTATATTGTGTAAGTACGTATGTCTTGACTCGAGTATTTGTGTTTATTTCTTACTCTTGGGTCAGCCCGAGTATCACGGTGTTGAGCTATCTTCTGGAAGCTAGATATTTCTGGAGTTTATCTGCTTATCTAGTTTTATCTATTTCAGTTCAGTCATTCTATTTCAGCTTATGTATTAGAGACTTATATTTTTGGGATTTCTACTCTATTGTTTTAGAACTATATTTGTTTTTCAGACTATGTATTTTTTACTTGTTTTGAAACTGAGTTTGTAGTGGCTTTATGAACCACTATGGTTATTTTTACTTCCGCTGCGAGTATTCTGATATTCTGTGTATGTGATTCTATGATTGGTTTTATTTGCTCCAAACTTTATTACAATCTATTGTTTTGAGCTATTCAAGTTTGACATATTTTGGTTTTATTGTCGAATTTGAATGGTGCAAAATAGTGGGTCGTTACATTTGGTATTAGAGCTTTGGGTTTAGGCAAACCATTGTCTGCAGAGCAAAAACTCATTAGAGATAGGGTAGAAATACCCTAGAATGAGAAAAAAAATCAATCCTAGAACCCTTTCTTTGCGAGAGAACGTATTTTAAAGTATAAAATGATTTTTTCCAAATGATTTTAAAAGGATTTTAAAAGAGTATTTTTATATAAAAACTTTTCTTGTTTGAAATCGAATTTTTCTAAACTTCCTTTTCCTTATCCACTTTGTTAGTAATGTCTTGGTTTAGGGCATTCGTTCTAGTTGAATCTAATTTTATCTTATCTAATCTTGTCTTTGTTTCTCAATTACCTCTGTCCTAAAATTCATTCTTGATTTTTCAGGATGATTCATAGGAATTCAAGAGGTAGGGGTCGTGGTATTACCCCAGCTCCTGAACCTGCTGCCCCAGTCAGGTTCACAAAGCTTTGCAAGGAATACACTGAGCTTGGTGGCACTAAGTTCACTGGATCTGAGAGCATTATAGAAGCTCAATAGTGTTTGAAGGATTTGGAGTGAATCTTCTCTAGTCTTGAGATCACTAATGCCCAGCAGCGTCAATGGGCAGTTTGGCAATTGAAAGGAACAGCTTTGGATTGGTGGGAGACTGTCACAGCTCACACCGCTGAGGCTGACATTTCTTGGGAACAATTTAGGTATCATCTTTTGTTTGTCTAGAATTTGGTTCAGTTCCTTTTAAAAAAAATCTGTCTTATGCTCTTTATCATGCTTTAGGGATGCTTTTCTTGTAAAATGGACGCCCGAGGCAGGAAAGTCTCAGCTGTATCGGGAATTCATGGATTTGAAGCAGGGTGATATGTCTTTTGTTGAATATGAGAGGAAGTTCAATGAACTTTCTAAGTTTGACCTCAATTTGATTGACACTCCTCTCAAGAAAAATGAGAAGTTTATTGTTGATGCACGCCCAGAGTACTATGATTGCCTCATAGCCTATGTGAATAGTCCGTTCACTACTCTGATTGACATGGCCATAAGATACGAGAATCCTACTTCTAAGGATCCTACAGGCACTCTTTCTGCTTCATATCAGTCATCTTCTGGTAATCCTAGGAAGAGGAAGCCCAACTTTCGCCATTAGAAGAGGAATCAGAATAGGACACCAGGGTTGTGATCATCTTCTTCATCTCAAAGGCAGTCGATCGACCTATCTGCCATTACTTGCTACAGATGCAATCAGAGGGGACACTATGCTAATAGCTGTCCTACTTTAGTTGGTGCTTCTATCCCTCCTCCAGCTCAGTTGCCAGGCGTGACCTCTGCCACATTTGTCTATAGCCTGGCCATTTCAAGAAGGACTTCCCTACTCAGCAGAAGGGCAAGTCATCGGGTATTTTTGCTGTGACTTCTGCATCTTCACTAGCTCCACCTCATGCACCTGCACATGTTCCGGCTCCTGCTCCTAGTTATTCTCAAGGTACTCTTCAGGGAACCTTTACTTTGTTTAAATCTTCTGTTCGTGTTTTATTTGATACTGGAGCTTGTCATAGTTTTATTTCTATGGACCTTTGTGATAAATTTGAGCATCTTCTTTCTCCTAAGTTTGCTGATGAGCCTTTATGTGTTTCAAATCCTATTGGGGGTCCCGCGAATCTTAGTAGGATTTGTAATCAAGTGAAACTCCTATATTTTGACCACTGTTTTAGTGGTGATTTCTATGTTCTAGGTTTTGATGCTTTTGATCTATTGCTTGGAGGTTATTGGCTGAAGAGGCATGATGCCTTTATCTCTTGTAATGCTCGAACTGTCTCTCTTGTTGATGATTTTGGCAATTCCTTGGTTATTCAGTGTTGTTTGCCCCAGAATTTTACGGGCAGTTTTATTTATTCTCTTAATTCTTCTCCTGGTGTTCTTCATTCGACTTGTGTGGTCAAACTCTTTCCTTCTGTATTTGGTGAATTCATTTCTTTGCCTCCAAAGCGGAAAATTGATTTCCGTATTGATCTTATCCCTAGAGATCGACTTGTAGTTGTTCCTCTTAGAAGAATGGCACCCTGTGAGAAGGTCGAGTTGAAAAATAAGATTGAGGACTTATTCTCCAAAGGTCTGATTAGACCTAGCCATTTCGAATAGGGAGCAGCGGTGGTTTTCATCACCAAGTTTGATAGTTCTTTGAGGATGTGTGTTGATTATAAGGAGCTGAACAAGCTCACTATGAGAAACAGATATCCAATGCCTCGTATCAATGATATGTTTGATCAGCTCCATAGTGCTACTGTTTTCTCTCATCTTAATCTTGCCATAGGTTTTCACCAGCTCAGAGTTGCTGAAGAAAGTATTCCTGAGACAGCTTTTCGTACTGAGAATGGTTTTTGTGAATGGTTAGTTATGCCTTTTGGTTTAACTAATGCTCCTACTTTCTTTGTTGATTTGATGAATCATATTTTTTGGGATGTGCTTAATAAGTTTATTCTAGTCTTTGTTGATGATATTCTTGTCTTCTCCAAGTCAAGGAAAGAGCAGGAGTCGCATTTGAAGTTTGTTCTAGAGACTCTTTGAAGTCATCAGTTGAAGGCTAAATTCTCTAAATGCCATTTCTAGAAGGATAAAGTCCGATTTCTCAGGGATATTGTTTCTAGTAATAGAGTTTCTATTGATCCAGTCAAGATCACTACGATCAATGTAAGTCTTCTTTCTTTCTCTTTCTGTGTTGTGATCATTCTATCTTTCTAGTGGTCCTTATTTCTCCCTATTCTGTACAAGATTGGGAAATCCTTGGACTTCAACTGATATTCGTAGTTTTCTGGGCCTTGCCGGTTACTATCGGAGATTCATTGAAAATTTTGCTTGGATTTCTGCACCTCTCACTGCTTTAACTCGCAAAAATGCTAAGTTTATATGGGATGATAAGTGTAAAGCTGCATTTAATGAGTTAAAGTGCAAGCTTACTTCCGCACCAGTGCTTACCGTTTCGAATGAAAATGAGGGATTAACGGTGTACACTGATGCTTGTCGTGAGGGTTTGGGAGCTGCTTTGATGCAAGATGGGAAGGTGATTGCTTATGCCAGTCGCCAATTGAAGACCCATGAGGCCAATTATGCAGCTCATGATCTGGAATTGCTTGCCTTTGTTTTTTGCTTTGAAGCTTTGGAGGCATCATCTTTTGGGTGCTAAGTTTGATCTCTTTACTGATCATTGGTCTTTGAAATATATCTTCACCCAAAAGGATTTGAATCAGCGAAAGGTTCAATGGCTTGATTTTCTTGCTTCTTATGATCTTGACATTAGCTATACTCCTGGAAAAGCTAATGTTATGGCTGACGCTTTGAGTCAGAAGAAGGTCATGTTGTGCCATCTTGTTGTTTCTTCTTCTCCTCTTTTGGATTGTATCAAAGCTAAGAAAGATGAGGATAGGATCATCAGATTGATTAAGGAGAGTGTACTTAGCAGAGTTGGTTGTAGTAATCATGATGGCAGTGGAGCTCAGATCGATGACAGTGGTATTTTAAGGATTAATAGTCGGATTTGTGTCCCGAATGTTGATGAATTGAGGTAGGAGTTACTTCGGGAACATCATCGTTTTCGACTTTCTATTCATCCTAGTGTGTCGAAGATGTATCAGGACATGAAGAAGCTTTATTGTGGAGGGGTATGAGGCGAGATATCTCTATCTTTGTTAGTAGATGTGCGACTTGTCAGCAAGTCAAGGCAGATCATTAGAAGACCCCTAGGTTGTTGCAGCCCCTTGAGATTCCCAATTGGAAATGGGAACAAGTTTCCATGGATTTTATTGATGGTTTACCTAGGACTCAAAGGGGTAATGAGAGCATCTAGGTTATTGTGGATAGACTGACCAAGTCCGCTCATTTTGCTCCGGTCAAGTCTACCCGTTCGGCTTCTAGTTTGGCTGAGATCTATATGAGGGAGATCGTTCGTCTCCATGGTGTTCCTACCAGTAATTTTTGTGATCGGGACCCTATCTTTACCCGTCAGTTTTGGAAAGCTTTCCAAGAATCTTTGGTACTCGGTTGAATCTGAGCACTGCTTACCATCCGCAGACCGACGGTTAAACGGAAAGAGTGAATCAGATTCTAGAGGATCTTCTTCGAGCTTGTGTTTTGGATTATGGAGGATCTTGGGAAGATCATCTCCATTTTGTTGAATTCACCTATAACAATAGTTATCAGGTATATTTTCCATCTTCTATTTTAATCTTATCTAAATCTTTATCTATCTCATTCCGTCCTTGAATTCAGGCTAGCATTGAGATGTCTCTGTTTGCTGCTCTTTACGAAAGACCTTGTAGATCTCCATCTTGCTGGATTGAATCTAGTAATCGTTTGGTTCTTGGTCCTGATGTGATTTTGGAGGCTTTTGAGAAGGTTGAGGAGATTAAGAGGAAGTTGAGGATTGGCCAGGATAGGTAGAAGAAGTATGATGATCGATGTAGGAGGTGTTTGGAGTTTGCTATTGGTGATCTGATTTACCTTAAGGTCTCTCCCTTAAGGAATGTTATTCTTGGTCATAGAGGGAAGCTTGCGCCTAGGTTCATCGGTCCTTTCCACATTGTGGAAAGAGTTGGTTCTCTAGCTTATCGTCTAGATTTGCCTGAGAAGTTTTCTAGGGTACATAATGTATTCTATGTATCGCATCTTCGTCGATATCTGCATGGTCCATTTTGATTGCCAGCCTTCTGCTCTTGAGAGTTTAGATATTGAGCCTAATCTGACTGTCGAGAGGAAGCCACTTTGTATCGTCGATCGAGGTACGAAGCAACTAAGTAGGAAATCCGTCAACCTGGTCAAAGTGCAGTGGAGTACGAATGATCGGGATTGTACTTGGGAGACGGAGGAGAGCATACGTGCTTCAAATCTAGAATTGTTTATTTCAGGTACTTTTGCTTTGCTATCTTATCTTTCTTTGTTTTCCTTGCTTCGTTCCTTTTCGAGGACGAAAAGTTTAGAGTGGAGGAGAGCATAACAACCCAAAAATTTGTAAATATTTTTAAACTTAATTTATTTGTAAACATTGATTTTTAATCATTAAAATTTGAATTTTTGGAATTTTCCAGTGTAATATTGGATGAGTTTGCAATTTATCTTCCAAAACAGGATAAAATAAACAATTTTTGGAAATTTTATATTTTGGTCAAACTTCGACTTTTATTTGAAAAATTGAAAATTTTAAATTTTCAATTATAATCCTTTTATTTGAAGCCGAATATAATTCTGATATCCGTTCAGCTTTTTGTTTCGATAAATTCTGATTTATACTTTTAAAATTGGATAAAATACAGCGTTTTACACGCAATTAATTTCTGTATTTTTATTTTATATTTTTCCTATGTCTATCTCTTTATTTTATTTTTCTATTTTGTTTGTATATACTTTTTTTTATTTATTGGATTTTTCTTGTGTATATCTTTTATTAAATGGCTTGAGAAAATCAAGGAGACATAGGTTACATTGTGTTAAATTCTTGCCTTTTTATTTGCCTACCCTCTTTATTATTTTTTAGCCGTTCATGCCCCAAACCCTAGCCGCCTCCTACTTGTGAAATTTACGTACAAAAGAATTTTCTCTCGTCTCAAATTCATTTGCATTCTCTTGAGAAAAATTCCAGTAAGTTTCCATGGCTTCTCTCCCTCTTTCTTTTTCCTTTTTATTTTATTTTATTTTGTTTTCTTCATTAAGTGCTCGGCCTCCACCATATTTATGACCACCATCTCCTCTTATCCTCCACCATGGTCGGCCACCACTCCTCATCATCATCCCATGCCCTTGGCCATGCCCATAGATCTAGATCCATCACCCAAAGCAATACAAAAATCCATCACAAGCCTATTTAATCACCACATCCTATGCTATATGCCACAGCCTCCCTTATTCCTCCACCATATGTTGCCTTACCAACCATACTTCATAGCCTAGTCATTTTATGATGTGCACTGGACCAAAACAAGACCATGGCCGAGTCATCTAGACCTATGGCTGAGCTTAGTTGAACCAAAACCCTCCTTTTGATTGCCTTTTTGCATTCCATGGTTGTAACTCCACCACTTCTCCACTTTCCTAGCCTTGGTCGTGCCTATAGACCCCATAACCTAGCCTATTTGCCTCTAGCACATCATGGCCGAGCCATGTAGGGGTGTGGCCGAGCCTATAGGTGATGTGGCCAATCCCACTTGTTGATTGAATCCATATTTGTTTCAAATTTATTCATATTTTTCATTGTTAAATTCATATCTTGTTTGTGTTAAATCATATGCTTATATTTGTTTTATTTATTTGATTACAAGATTTGAATTTGGGTGTTACTTCTTCTCGAATCTAGTCGTGCCTTTTTCGTGCTTGGCGGAGTTTGGATCTTTGTGTTTTTGAATTGATCTCTAGTTTTAGAGGTGAGTTATTCACTCTAGACATTCCGTACTTATATAATTGTGAAACAATAACAAGTGAAGATGTATTGATTGATATACTATGTTTATATATGCCTGTGATCTGTTTATATGATGTATAAACTGATTTTATACCTATTACATCATATGTTACAATATTTTATGCTATACTGTTATTTTATTCTCTGTATCTCACACTGCAAGTTCCCTTATCACTATGGGTTGAAATGATACATATCCGAATGGACTTTAGAATAAGCAAAAATCATTATGGGCTGAAATGATAGGCTAGAGTGATTTTTATTGCATTTGATTTACTTGGGATTGTGGGTTTGAAATGATAGAACCCGGATTTTTCTTCTTAAATTACGGATTGAAATGATATATTATCCATATCACTTGACCTAGGTTAGAAAATTTTATACAAACCTATGGTTAATTATATTTATTTTCTGAAATTTATAAGTACTTTTAAATGTAAAAATTATGGCATTTTAAATTAAGTTGGATTTAAAAAAATCAAATGAATTTATAGTGAATTTTTTATAAGTTAAAATGTACAAAGAATTAAACGGAAAGGTGTATTTTAAAATATGGCTTAACTTGGAAATTGGAGATTTGGTTTTAAATGGAAATTTTTAAGTTAAGTAAATTAATGGAAATTTAATTTTTATTTATGAAATGGGTATTTTATAATAAAGTATTAAGTTAATTGTTAAAAATAAAAAGTTTAGAAAATAGTTTACTTTTGACTTAATGAGTGAATTATTATTTAAATTGGATATTTATTTATTAAAGGTTTATTTTATTGAATCATAAGTTAAATGATATCTAAATGAATATTTTTGAAGCGAAAAATATGATTTTTATAAGTTAAAAGAGCTAAAATTGAAGTTTTAATGTTTCTGAAATTTTATATTAAATCTGGAATTAACATTGGTAGCACTTTAGAAATGCTGTGGTTTTAAAACAGCATTTGTTAAGTGCTGTCATTTCTGAAAATAAACTAAGTTCTGAAATAATAAAGAGCTACTGCATCACTTTGTAAGCGTTGTTGTTACTGAAAGCAAACTGTTTTTAATAACTAAATAGCTACTATAGCACTTGGTAAGTGCTGTTGTTGCTGAAATGAAACTGAATTGTTTTAAATTACTAATACCTACTGTAGCACTTTGTAAGTGCTGCTTTTTTTGAAATTGAGCTGTTTTGAAATACCTACCCTAGCACATTCTAAGTGCCGCTATTTTTAATTTGACAATGTTTTTGAAATATTAATATATCTACCGTAACATTTTGTAAGTGCCGTTATAGCTAAAATTTACAGTGTTTTGGAAATTTTATAATTGAATGAATGAACTTAGAATTATTACAACTTTGAAATGAATATTTTTGATATTGAATTTAAATAGTTTAAATGAATATTTTTTGAAATGAAATATGAACCATTTTTGAAATTTACAACCACGGGTTATAATAACGATAGGTTGGCAAAGAGACCGGGATCGGATATGGGCATACTCTCTGTCGATACCGAAAACCACTTTGACAACCATGTACGAGGTGGAGGTTCTAGAATGAAGTAGGATGGTGGTGATGTTCTATTGAGGCATATACGTGGACCCGACTCCCACGAGTGGGCATAAGGTGGCTAAAACGGGAGCGATTCCGGGCCAGTGAGGTAGCTCCTCTTATTGGACACACTTCTTCGTATGCCATTCTATTACCTTGTGATCGATTGGTGCGCACCTTTGATTTTTGGAAGTGTGGCTCCGGGTGGATGGTAGTGGCTGCTGCGCGTTACCACCAGTCCGGATAGTAATTGGTATATCTACCTTGGCATTGCCTACTTGTGTCATGTCACCTACCCTAGCAAGCCTTGTACGAGTTTGATTTATGTCGTACCTATAGAGTATCTTCTCGTAGCCTCCCGATCAGGAGGCACGCATGTGCTATATATACTATTGGCACTATTTATGTGTTAAGATGGAAAATATAAAGCCTTAACGCTATTTAAAAGTAAGTTTAATAGACATTATTATAATAGCGTATATTACTACGTAGTAAATAGTTTAACGGATCCTTAGAGGATGGGCAGTCCCAAGCATCCTTTAAGTCACTTGTATATTTATTTTACAGTTCACTTGAGTTGGTTTACATTATATAAGTATGTATGTCCTGACTCGAATGTTTGTGTTTATTTCTTACGCTCGGGTCAGCCTGAGTATCACAGTGTGGAGCTTTCTTCTGGAAGCTAGAGATTTTTGGAGTTTATCTACTTATCTAGTTTTATCTATTTCAGTTCAGTCATTCTATTTCAGCTTATGTATTAGAGACTTATGTATTTGGTATTTCTACTGTATTGTTTCAGAACTGTATTTTTTTTCAGACTGTGTATTTTTTACTTATTTTGAGACTGAGTTTATAGTGGCTTCATGAACTACTGTGGTTATTTTTACTTCCGCTGCGAGTATTCTGATATTATGTGTCTGTGATTGGTTTTATTTGCTCCAAACTTTATTACAATCTATTGTTTTGAACTATTTAAGTTTGACATATTTTGGTTTTATTTTTGAATTTGAATGGTGCAAAATAGTGGGTCGTTACAATATAAGTTGATTGTTTGGTTGTTTGAAAATGTAAATATATATATAAGTTAATAAAAGCTGCTTGGATAATCTAAATAAAAAAACAACAATTGTAAAAGAATAAATTATATATGTGAATGAATTATAAAGTATGGAATTATAATTAAAATGGCTTATAATTGTAAATAATCTTATATATAAGAAATGAAACAAAAGGAGTATATTTATAAATATGAGTTATAAATAATAAAGAAGGATTTAAACTAAGAATTTGAGAATTTGAATCCCGATGATTTTAACAGTTGTTTTTCAAAGTTTAAAGATTTTATATTATTATAAATCTAAATAAGATAAATGAATTTGAAATGAATCTTATATAAGTAAAGTAAAACAGTGAAATTATATAAGTAAATGATTTATAAATATGATTTATAAATATAAAAAGGATTTTTAAAAGAATATAAAGCACTGAATTCATATCGTTGGTGGAAAATGATAAGAGTGATGACTGCAACATCATTAGTGTCATTTTCGAGTTTCTATGTGATTGATTTGCTGCCATTAGTAAATTAAAAATTGAAGTTTTGTTGTGATAAAAAAAATTTAAATTTAAAATCCAAGTTAAAATTGATAAATATAAGTAAAATGAGTTTTGGACTTATGAAATAAAAATTTAAGTGTTGAAGTTAAAATAAACTGAATTGGATTTGAAGCAGATTAGACAAGTTATTGAATGGAAATTAAACTTAAATGGTAAGTGATTGTATAATATGAATTTGGAAGTTTAAATAAATAAATAAGTTGTATAACTTATAGAATGGGAAAAGATAAGTAAAATCAAATATTAAAATGGTTAAACAATTTTTTTAAGCAAAACAAAAATCTAAATTTGAATAAGTGATGAAATTTGACTTAAGTAAAAGTTAAATAATATGACTTTAGAAATGAAATCTAAGTTAAGTTAAAAATAATGATCTTTAAAAATGAAATTTAACTCAAATAAAGAAAAAGAAACGAGCTAATGAAGTGAGTTAAATAAAATAGAATTTCAATTAAATTAGAAGTGAACTTAAGTTGTATAGTGAAAGTAAATGCAAGTAAGAATGAAATGAAACATAACTTAAGTGATGTGGAATGAGGTTGAATTATCAAAATGAATTAATAAGTGAATAATGAAATGAAGTAATTAAATGAGTATGAACTTGAGTTATACAATGAAATTCAACTTTAGTTATAAAATGAATTGAATTGAACTAATGAGATAAATTAGTAAATAAAATTTGGATTGAAGATTAATTAATCGAATGTAAATAAATTAATATAGAATAATAAATGTAAGTGTTAATTCCTTAAAACCTAATGAAATTGGGAATTGGCTAATTTAATGAAAGTCAATTGAATTTAAAACTAGTTGGAATTAAAAGTGCTAAACCAAATTGAATGAAAAAAACATAAAAAATTGAATGTTGAGCGTAAATTAAATAAATTTGGTTATGCTCGATATGCATTGGTTGTTAGATGGATGTTAGTTGATTGAATAGAAATTCATATGAAATTGAAACTAAATAATTGCATTCAAATTGGAAGCGAATTGAAAGTAAATAGAATTGAATCTGATTAAATTTGAAAGTGAACAAACTTGAATGTAATTAGTAAATGTAAATTAATTGAATATAATCAATTGTGATTAATGAATGTGATTAAAATTGAAAACCAATTCAATGAATATTAATGAGAAATGAATGTATATTTATTTGGTTATGGATTGATTGGATAGATATTGGTTTGTTGGATGTTAGTTGGATGATAGTTGTTTGATGGTTGAATTGTTGCTTTAGATTGCATTTGCTATACTGGCATATATAATTGTTGTATTGGTATATGTTGTATATTGATAATACTTTCTATATACATGTTTCTCATTGTTTGTTGTGTGTTTAGTAGGTGCGGATGGCATATGCTTCGCATTTGGAGCTCGCTTTCGCGCTATATTAGCTGTATATGCTCGTTAACAATATATAAGGTACATATCTTAGATTACATATCGTACTTTTATATTTCTTTTCCTATGAGGTGTCTCATCCTCGAAGATGAGATGTATATTTGTGATATATATAAGGTACACTGTCATTTTTTTGGGGATCAAACCGTGCGAAGGAGGCTATGGCAAAAAATTTTGAAAATTTATGGCGTTAGAAAAAATTTTAGAATTCTAATTTTTTTTTTTTGATAACTAATCATTTTGATTTTGAGTTAAAAGTTAAACGATATTAGTTGGTTTTGAAAAGATAACTATGAATGTATTTGAAAACTTAGAAAAGTTTTTATAAGAAGTTTAAAGAATGGATTTTGAAAAAGCTAAAAGGTTTAGATGAATTTGATATCTAGTTTGAACGAATTTTTTGAAAAGTTAACGGATTTTGTGGCTTTTTCTTACTTGGTAATTTCGGGAACGAAATTCTTTTAAGTAAGGGAGAATGTAACGACCCAGAATCTCAGTCATTCGAAATTGGGATATTTAATCGATTTTAGATATTCACATAAGTTGAATAACTTATATTTCGAATATAATGATTAATTGGATAATTAAATTGTTAATTTAATATTTAAATTGTGGAAATAATTGAGATTTGAATTTAAGGTGAATGAAGATTTATAAAGTTGAGTTGAATTCTTTTTAAATTAGAATGATGTTAGAGAACTTTTGAAATTTGATTTAAAATTTATTTTATAAAAATTGGAAATTTTTATATTTAATTAATGTGAAAAATAGTCATTTTTGATACAGTCTCGGATTTCGATGAAACTAGTTTCATTGGATCTATAATGTTATATTATTGTAGGATTCAAATTTAATGTCAGTCAGATTTACGGTTTGGTCGTGCGAAACTGAAACGCATAAAAATTTGTTTAAGTAAATTTTAATTAAATAAGTCGATTCGAAAACCTTTCTTTCAAATATAGTGGAATTGGCTCCCAATATATATTTCATTGTGTTTGGAATAGGGATAAAACATTATAAATGGCAGGCGGCAAGCTTCGATTGGAATTCAAAATATTTTCGGATGAATAGTGCATGAAAATTTTCTACAAAAGGACCACAACGTTTTCTTTTTTCACAAACCCTAACTCTAGCCGCCACATACCATTTCAATGGCCAGGAAATTCGAATCTTTCCCCTCCGATCTCCCTTGATCCATTCAATTTTATCAAAATCTATCAACTACAACAATTTCAAGCTTATAGAGATCTATATTTTCAACGGTGACGATTGAAAACTACAAAGCGGATAGACGGCAAAATGGGTTTGAACGTTGCACGTTCATGCATGATTTTCGTGGTGGATGGGTGGCCAAGCTTCAGGGGGTTGAGGGCATTGGTGCTAGACGTTGGCGGCTTCGACATGGCATTGTTTGATCGTCGTCGAATGCGACGATGGAGGTGCGACAATTAGGGCTAAACGGCGGTGATGGGTTTTGGTTCGACCTGTATGTGCTTGGGGAAGAAGAGAGGGAGCAGTCAAGATCTGTAGTTTTGAAATCAACGGTTGGATGTGATAGTAAGTTTAAAAAAAGAAAAAGAAATTGTAAATTTAATTTTATAAAATTCGTGTGATCTTATAAACGCTATAACTTTATCATACAAGGTCGAAAATAGACGGAACAAATTGCGTTGGGATCATATTGACGAGCACTACATTTTAGATCTGGTTTGGAGTTGATTGAAGCTAGTGAAAATTTTGAGTAAAATTAAACGCGTGTTTAATTTTATTCGGAATAACACGCTGCAATGTCTATTGGAATCAAAGTGGGTACAACTCACTCTTTCTGACTCGCTTTTATTTTTATATAAGTGAGAATAAATTTATTTTATGCCGATTAATGATTTTTTGGATGAGATACGATATATATATATATATATATATATTGATTGATTTGGATATATTCCTGCCTATTAGAGCAGATGAGACCTTGTACATTCCCGCATATGAGCGGATGATCCTTTGTACGTGCATCTGTCTCAAAGCGGACATTATACATACTTTATATTTGTTGCAGGTGACATGTTGGAGGGATCCAACTGGATTCCTCACTAGTGTTGATTTTATTTACATATATTGTTATATACGCTGTTATCATATGATATATGATGCTTTGCATGCTAGAATCGACATGATTGATGTGAATCACTTTATTTAGTGTTGTTGCAGCATTGGGCCATATTTTGTAAATTTTAAGAATATTAAAGTGATGATTTCAATTTAAAAGGATTTCAAAGTGACTTTGAAAATATATATTTTTGAATTGTTAAGGAATATGATGTTTTGGATGTCAGGATTGATATGATTGATGTGAATCAACTTATTATAAACGGTTTATATATAAGATTTATAAAATTGATATTTCTTAAATAAAAAGTGATGGGATTATAAAGAAGTTTTATAAGTGTTTAAAATGAAGTTATAGACGATCTTATAAGTAATAAGATTTATAAATTTATGAAGTTATAAAAAGAATGAATTTGTAAATAAGAGATTTATAAGTAATTAACTTATAATTGGATTTTGGCATGTAAATGAGATAAAAAATGGAATTTGTTGATAAAGGAATTTTATAAATGGAATTTTTTATAAAATATAAATGGAATTTATAAACGTTGTTTTATAAAATGTGAAATCAACTTATTTTGATAAGTTAAATTCGAAAGTTTATTAAAGGAATTATATGAAAGTGGATAATCTTTTAATAAATGTGTAGAAGGAATGAATTTGGCAAGAGAATTATATTCATGATTTTGGACAGTGAATAATCCTTTAAGTTAAATGAATGTTTTGGGAAGTGATCTTTTAAATGGAGTTAAATGGTTTGAAGATGTTTTAAAACGTGTGAGCATCGAATACATAGTTTCCAACAATCATTGTTGAAATAGACGTTTTCGAGAAGTAAGGAAAGCATGGACTAAACACTGTTGCTATAGTATATATTTTCGAAAGGAGATGTTTTATATAGTATATGTGATTTATATATCTATTTAATTATCGAATCCCTATACTAATGATTTTGGGTTGTCGTAATGATGTTTTACGCAACATTTATTTTGACCCAAATAAGTATGTTTAAGAAAATATTTTTCTTAAAGAATAAAATATATACTTAATCATGATTTCAGTATATGTAATATTTCCTAAGTGTTGAAAATAAATTGATTTAGGAATTACTTATAATTAAATAAGTGTATGAAATGTTTTTCAAATAGTGAAATGCTGAAATGGTTTTGGAATTATATCTTTTTAAAGATAATTTGAAGTGTATATTTGGAAAGTGATTTAATTAATAAAATATTAATTAAAAGGGCCTAGTGATTGCTTATGGTGCTAGATATTTGTTTGTTGCTTTGATAGTTAAATAACCGACTATCAAATTTGGCCATTTCAGTTCCTCGACTTAATGTGGGAACTATTTAGTCGTACACTTAGTACGTATCCAACAGTGTAGGCTTGATTATCGTTTGTGTTGAGGATGTTGATTCATGTAGTGCGAAGTGATTACTCCAATCTATCGAGCTTCCTTCTTGGCCGAAGGATAGGAGGTTGAAAGTTGGAGACGTGAGAAGTCTATGAGACTTAGTTTCCGTGTGAGGTTGTGAAACGCTTTTGCATTGTTGGTGTGAAGAGACCGGGATCAGTTTATCCGAAAACCACTTCAGACCAATGTATATGCATTCGATTGTGCTGGTTGTGACGATATTGATATTTAAAAATTTCATAGTGAATGACTGCTTGTTGATCATTTGGGGTTAAAATCCCAATATACATATAGTAGCAGTAGTCTCTTCATTATGAAATATCCAATGCAAGGACTATTCGCTACTAATCCAAGGGATTTCGCAACAGGATGTGGTAGGAAAGTACCTTTGATTTGTCTTGTTCCTAGACAACTTGTATGGATGTGTGTGTTAGATATTGCATTTCTAAGATTACGTACATTGGTTTTTACAAACGTACATCAGTGGCGGCGAAGAAGGCAACTTCTCTTAGCTTAACACCCTCCTTGAGATGTATGAGCTCAACGGTTGTATTTTTGTGGAAGGCAATTAGCAGTCAACGAAAATGACAATGTGGCATTCAAAGTGATGTGATATGTGAAAGGTAATCGTTACCTCGAGACTCATCAACCGGTAATGACCGAAACATGGTTAGATGCAGCAGGGCTAAGTTGGTAATTCCCAAGTAGGATACGATCATCATCTTCTAGATATATTTCTTCCTGCTATGACGTTCGGGATGTAAATTAATGTGGTTTGTATGCTATGAGGGCCCTCGGAAAGGTCGGTAACGACCGGGGGATGATATATTAGGTACTATCTAGTTACAGAGTTAGGGCAGTCTTGTGTTGGTAGAGGTTCCTTTGTGATGTTCCTCGGTACATTCCTCTAAAGATATACTGCCGGAAGGTAGTCTCTTCACCTGGTCATTTGTATGGAAATCCAAACTCCACTACGTGCGAGCTATTTTGATTGTATCATCCATTTTAGGCTATATGCTAAAATTTAATCAATGTAACAATTACGGCTATGATTAATATTATTTGTGCAATAGACATTATTATAATATAAGAGGATTTGATGTGAAAGATGGTTATTGTAGGGTAAAAATATGTCCGTGTTTATGTGTAGGTGTGTCTTACGAGATACTTTTGTTTTGAAAGGAAAAGTTTTGGTAATTTAATAAATTTTGTTGAGTGTGTTTCTCACGCTTATTTACCGGACCGATCTGGACGTTCTTTCCTTTTAATGCTCGGGTCAGACCGAGTATATTTACAGGTTCAGATTTGGTGCTTTTGGAGCTTCAACAGGCAAGCTGGAGATCTTTATTTTCGTATACACATATCTATTTATTATCCGCTGCATTTTATTGTTTATATTATTAGCAATTGTAAGGACGGGTTATTATAACTATTCAGGCTGATAACTAGTGATTGATTGTTGAACTCTGATTGATGTATTTGTATACAGTTTCTATTTTGTAAAGGTGATTGTTATGATATTATACGTTATTCCGCTGCGATGTGAGATTCTGTATTATTCTATTCTGTTTTCTCTTCTCTCCTTCTTCCTTCTCTTCTTCTCTCTTCTTTTCTTTCTCATGACTTTCCATCAGTCTGTGCTTTTTGGGTCGGACATGTGTGATTTATTGTCGATTCAAAGCGTACAGATTTGCTAGTCGTCACAATAACCATTGGATTTAGGTTAGTTTGAAATAATAAAAATATAAACATTCAAAGTGTTAAAACCATAACCGCCATTAGCTTCCAACGACCAACCGCCTCTACCCTACCAGTTGACTGCTAGCGGTTGAGCGGTCCAGGGGAGCGGTCGACCATTATGTTGTTTTGTGAAAAGAATTTCATGTCATTGTTTTTATTTATTTTATTCCTTAATTTTAACTTAAAGTTATAGTTAGTTTACTTAACCCCCAAATCTAATTATTGGTAACTTTCAAATTTCAAATTTGAGAATTATTTAATAATTTGAATATGAATTCTATTTAAATTGTTTTGAATCTGAAAACTTCAATCGTTCATTACTTTTCCATTTGAGCTCCATTTTTAATGTATTATATATGGAAATTGATGAGATTTCGCCACAAACACAACGACATAACTTTCGTGATCAAATTTTGGCTTTTGTAAAATTTCCATTTTTAACCTTATCTTATTTTATTCAGTTATCCTATCCTATTTTATTTTATTTACTTCTTATCAATTTTTACCGGCGTTACAAGATCTCTCCAGATTGATGGCTTTATCATCGATCTCTTTGAATCAGTAATTTAATCTCGATCTCTTTGGATCAATAGTTTAATCCTCGATCTCTTTGAATCGTTAGTTTAATCCTCAGTCTCTTTGGATCGTTAGTTTAATCTTCGATCTCTTCGAATAAATAGTTTAATCCTAGATCTCTCCGGATCGTTAGTTTAATCCTCGATCTCTCCAGATGGTTAGTCTAATCTTCGATCTCTTCGGATCAATAGTTTAATTCTCGATCTCTTCGGATCGTTAGTTCATATTGAGTTCAATCCGCTCACTCTCTAATGAGGGGACCCAACAACGATCGAGCAAGTCCGTCCGCTTACTCTCTGTAAAGGGGCTCACCATCCCGTACAAGTCCAAACCACTTGCTCTCCGGTAAGGGGACTAACTTTCCTATAAAAGTCCAATCTACTTGCCCTTGGAAAGGGGACCTGCACCTTATGGTTCATCGCCTTATCTTTTCGATCGGGAAAACTATGTCCAATCAGTTCATGAATCATTCACGGGGGTACCCAGTCTCCGCTGGTGTATCGCAATCAACATCACTTATCACATTCGACTGATTTTCAAAATCAAGCGATCATGAGGTTTAAATTAAATGCATCAATCAAACGTCTAAATCATCTAATCATACAGAGGATTACTTTCAGATTTCCAACTCAGAGCATGCTTATAGACCGATCGATATCTCATATATGTGTAAGAGGCTTGACAGCAATATTGTATCATTTATTCAAAATAAAATGTAAGGTGAGGGAACCGAACCTGATGCCCATCCATCTCGATCATAGGATGACCATTCTTGACCAAGATCTATGATCACATCTAGATATATCTATTGGGGATGGTATTAACTATTTTTTAACCAGGTAGGAATCAATAGGAGTTAGAACATCACGATGAAGATAAAACGACTTGAAATCTTGGAGGAACGATTAGACAAGGGATATAAACATCTTAAAGAAAACTCGACCAAAATGGAACAAACTTTAGAAGTCGACACCGACCTCTATTGTCGAGGTTAGCCTCTTATAATTCCATCTTTTC
Source organism: Allium cepa (assembly GCA_030765085.1). Lineage (NCBI taxonomy): Eukaryota > Viridiplantae > Streptophyta > Magnoliopsida > Asparagales > Amaryllidaceae > Allium > Allium cepa. The sequence goes on along the minus strand of CM060941.1, from coordinate 556,459,399 downwards.
CACTCAAACTTTACAGAAATGACTCTCTACCTTTTCTATGCTTGCTCAAGAGATTTCTAATGGTTTTGAACAACATAGTGCAAGATTTGAAGAGTTAGTAGTCAAAATAGCAAAAAAACTATGTAATGAAGGGACTATCACCAATATTAATCAACTATCCATGAAAACATTATGGGAAAACTCAAAATCAAGTAGCACGAAGTGTACAAAAGAAGTTGACTTACTTAGATTAACTACAGATGTGGGAACCGACATGAGAGGTCAGTATCGACATGTGTAGTTTATCCAAGTAAGTTCACAACTCCACACACTCTTTCGGGCCTTCATCCGGACTCTTCTCCAACTCTCCTTCTGGCCCATTAACAACTAATCCCCTATAAATACAAGCCATGGAGCAACAAAAAGAGATCTGGTTCTTGCCATCACTAAGTGGAAGCTTTGTCTCTTTTTTATTTTCTTCTTCTATACAATGGTCATCAAGGCAACTACTTTAGGTAATTCTAGAATTTAAATCAGGCCAACCTCTATACTTATGACATATTCTCTCCCAAATCCATTGTAATATCAATCATTTCCATAAGAAACAAAGCTATAAAGTGGACGTGGGCCAAAGATTGCCGAACCATTATAGAATCTTGTGTCTCTTTTTTTTTTGTTGTTTATTTTTCTTTAACGTTATAATTTTTGCTAGATCTAGGTCTTATAGTTTTCTTATAACCTATTCTTAGGTGTTGATCCATTTTTGGTATTAACAGGTGGTGGTTGCTCCCGTGGCACCACTGTAGTTTGTGCTTTGATAATTTGATTTCTGACATATTATTGTGCATGGTTACTATGAACCTACTCTTTGATTCCTATTGTTATATATTTGCATTCTGATCTATGCTCGGTAGCTTAACAATATTCCTAGGACACGCTTCATCTTACCTGGATTCCAAGTCTAGGGCGATAATTCCCCTGAGATTTCTTAGATCGGTACCTACTTGTGCTTGGGGATTGGTATCAACTTATGATGCCTCCTTGGGGGTTGTTTCGCTTCACTCTGTTCTATTCTCATATGCGTTTGTTCTGCCTTTTGGCTTCTGGTTTCGGTTAGCAGCAACTCCGATTGTTCTCAACTGTTCCATCTTTTTGAAGAATCCCTTCATTATTTCTTCCTGTCAGGCTATCAATCTTTTTTTGCATTTCTTCATCAATCTCTTCATCTAATCTCTGGTTATGCAGATCGATGGGGGTTTGATGCTAAAGATACCCCTTGGCTACCCCCGTGTTGTTGCTGGCTTCCACCAATCACATATATGGTGTTAGGCCTTTTCATCTCCGAATTCATGTTCCAAGTCATCGATACTCTCAGTGAAAGAACCAAAATGTTTGCACCAAAAATGGCAAAAATGCCCAATGAAGCGATAAATATGAAAATTATCAAGAAAAAGCAAGAAATAGAAAAGAAGAACACATAATTTTTACAGTGGTTTGAAAAATACTCCAACCTACGTCCACTTGAACCTTTTTATTCGATTTTTGTAACATTTACAAAATGTGATTTAATAGATCAGTGGAGATCCAATATGGTTCCATGGCAAAGTCTAGAAATTCAAAAAGAAAAGGAAAAATAAAGTCTCTTTTCAAGTCCACTGCACCTCATATTGCTCTACACATCCACCATGTCGTGCATGTTCTTTCACAAAAATCTCGGAGTCAACCGATCTAAGACTTTATAGATCAGTACCGATCTATACTTACAGATCGGTACAAAACAGACTTGGGGTTGGACCCAATATTTTTGTGTGTTTGCTCCAAGTCATGACTTGTACTTTTCTAACGTTGCCGAGCTTCGAATTTCTCTTTGCTTGCTTCGAATCTGAACTGAGATTTTTAACCATCTGACCCAGTTTCATGGATCGATACAGATCCATGGCTCATGTTTCGGTACCGCATGGTCGCGGTTGGGATTTTAGCATACGTTGCTTCGGATCTTGCTTGGAGTTTTCCCAAGGCTATTGTGCTTTGATTTTTTTTCTCTTCTGCTTCGATCATTTAAGTGTGTTTGAAAATAGCATCAAATTTAGCTATAACAAAAATCATAATTGTTTCATATTAAAAAACAAGTTTTTTGCCAGAAAAAGATTTTCTTTTTAAAATTCAATCATATTAATTTTCTTATGTATAATAAGCCACATATGAAGTTTAGTCTTAGGAGGAGCATCTACTATCCAAATAAGTTTAAAAAATACTTTTTTTATGCTTGAAAATTTAGTGAATTTATAAATGAGTTGAAGGAACAACATCTACTATTATCCTAATACCAAATCTTTGTACCTTCATTATATGTATTATAAAGTTCCAATTTATTACGCAGTAAAATAAATTGAGTCAAAATGGCAGGATTAAAGTTAAAATCTCACGGGAAACTATTTTTCAGGTTTATAAACATCTAAAATTACGGGAATGATGATAACTCTCACATTTATTTAGAACTATATCTGTTTCAATATTGTTCCACAAGAGAACCGTTGATCCCTTTGGCACTTAAATGTTTTCATTTGGGTTGAAAAGTGAGACCATGCATGCAAAATAATGCCATCTCTGTTGTTCTTCCGTCCAACCAGTCATGCCGAGTCAAGTCTAATTCGAATCTAAAAAATATTTTCAAACACAAGTCAAATGATTAAATTGGCCATTTTAAGCCAGGTAGGCAAACCTGAAACTTTTGACCATGCATTTAGCAGGTAAACAACGGTTTATGTTTGTTATTTGGTCAACGGATGCGTCCATCCAGAGGAAACAACTTTTGGTTATTAGAAACATCCCTTAATTGCCTGAAGAAAGCCTTCACACTAGATTTTGGTTTTGATTTTGAAATTTATGAAATAACTCTCTACACTCTTCTTCTTTAAAATCTAAAATTTTACCAAATTGATAACCTTGCTAATGCAGTAATTTTATTCAATTGTTTGGATAAGCTTTGATAAAAGGACCGGAATCAACCTAAGAAAGTAGGTTTACGGATTCCATTGTATATCGGAAGATGGTTTACAATAACTCAACCCACTAACTTGTTTAATCAAATTATGGTGAAGGCAAATAATAAAACATTACCAACAGTTCCAATATAATTATCTCGATGGTATAATCAAGGCAGACCACACACAATTCCATTACGTTACACCCGTAGGCAATGCATTAGAAATTTTTATTGCCAAAGTGATGCCAGCAAATTTTGATTGTAGTAAAGTACCATATGCAGCCAAAAAATAGCAAGTTAAAGTTGGCATCACGTTCGATGAGCTCGACGAGTAAAGAATGACGCCTACATATTTGATTCGTTTGAGTGAACCGTTGGGAATTGAATGGTTGGCGTAAGACGTTAGGCGTCATGACCAAAATTCAATGATCACCCTTTCCCTTCTTTAAAATCCTTCCTCCTCCTCTATTTCTCTTCACCAAATCACACTTCCTCCCTTTCAATCCAAAAATGTTTTCAATTTGCCTCTTCTACGTCGCTTATTTGAAATAAATATCGTAGAATTTGTATTTTACATACTAACATCCACCTTCTATACTTTTTTCGAATTTTTTTGATTTTTTTAAAAATGTCGACCCATGAATCTTCCAGTTCGTGCCACCACATTGTATATTGAACCGAGAAATGAATGTTGGCCTTTATTTACGCCAACATCGAATCTCGCAAAGGTTGTGTTAGCTAGTGGTACGATGAAATCATCAATGCCTTCAATACACAAATGGGTGATTACAACATCAATTAGATAAAAACAAGTTTGACAACCTGAAATGCAAATGGAGCCCTCGGAATCGACTGCTACAAATTGAAGGCTAGTTTTGGAATACGAAGGACACTGTTGGAAGACATGATGAGTGGTGGAACACAACCACTAAGAAGTATAAGAAATTCAAAGTTTGTTCACCTTCGAAATTCAAGGAGCTGAACGGGATATTCGAAAGCTACATCGAAACTCTCTCCTGCCAGTTCGTAGTTATAGAGGCTCCCTTTGTCGATGTCCAGCTCGACATCCAAATGTATACTGACTTTCTCGTAGGCGCTGCCGAGATCAACACTCGCACTCTCCAAGTTTTTCACATATGTATCGCACTAGTACTACTTCTACTCCTCGTAGATGTCAGGCCAGTGGTGCTTCTTCGCATTACATAGAGACGACACCAACAATTTCTAGATGTATGGTTGTGCAGTAGGAGGATGGCCATATGAGAAATGAGAAAGTTATATACATTTTGACTGCTCAGTTGACAGAATACATATATGTCCGTTGCTTGCTGGACGAACCCAACGGACAAGCCCATGAAGCTAAGGCGGCTTATGATTTATCTAGCAAGGAAATTTAGGAAGGGTGGTATTGTATTTATATTTGTATTCGTATTTTGAACTATTAGTGGTTAATAAAAATTATCTTTTTTTTTTCAAATTTTCTTACATTTCATGATTTATAAATAATATAAATTCATTTATATATATTATTTAAAAATAATAAAAACAAAATAAAGCAGTAATAAAAATAATTAATCATAACAAACCAATTAAAATACTCTTTTCAAATGCCTCTTTTGCAATACAAGAACATATTCTACTTTTTTTGAACATTCTTCTTTTTGTATCATTTGAAATGTTCATTTTTCTTGCATCATTCGTGTGTCAAAAGAACACACCCTAAGTAAACCACGGTTGTTAAACTATACATAAAAGATAGGTATACAGCTTTGTACACACAACTAATATGGACATACTACCCATTTCAGTAAAGTTCACCCACAGCGTGGTCATATTAAGCTTCAAGTAAATCCACGGCGTGTCCGTTGCAAATACCATGTCCAAACCATTGGCAAACTAAGAAGCCTTGAACAAAATTTAGTCAAAACCCAAAACTCAAATCCCGGTTATCTCCTAAACCCATTCGCTGGTTTTCCTAGAACACTGTTAACTGTTTTGCGTCTTTCTTTCCAGCCGCTGTATTAGATATTTAATGATTCTATATCCTTATAAATACCACTATGCATCAGCGTCTTATTTGTATCCAGTACTAATTGTCTAACAAACAAACAAGAGCGATCAGAAAAATAGAAGTACTACCAAGAAAAAGGAGAGAAAGGAGAAAAAAATAGTTGGAAAACAATGTCTAGCACAACTGGTCAGGTCATCAAGTGCAAAGGTTTGTGAATTGTAATTATCTTCATTTGTTTGGTTTTTAGATCATCTGTTTCAATTTTAGGATTGTTGTCTGACGTTTTAAAAGCCTAATTTTTAGCGTATTGATTACGTGCGATTCATGTAGTTGATTATTTGGTATTTATGATCTAATTTTACCATCTGGATTTATGCTTCAAGGAATGCATGTTTCGCAGATCATTATATTTACTAGTTAATTGATACTGTGAATTCGCTCAAATCGGTTGCTAAAAAAGACGATTTATTCGTATTATTGATTTGATTTGATACTTCGCGTAGTATCATAACTGTCTTAACATCAGTTATGGACATGCTACAATTTCTTAGTCATTTTGGTCAATTGGTTGTATTGTGTTGACGCTGAACATTTTTTGCTGTTTTATAGAGGAGGAAATCTATAGATTTGGATCTTTATCCGCTAGAAAACTGGAAGCAAGTAGAAAATGAATTCATTCTCGGTTATAACCATTTAGCCATTGGATATTAAGATCCCATGTTTTATTTCAATGTTCATTTATTTCTTGTTAAACACGAACAGTGGATGGATATACATTATTAGTCTCAGGGTCTTATTACTTCCCATACAAATTCTTCTACATCTATATACTGTTTTGGTTTTAAACGATCTAATAGTTCAATGGATAATAAGTTTTCCTTGACTACTTTTGTGGAGAATCAGATCACCTCTCGAAGTTTCCTGTTCCAAGCATTTATTACTTTCGGTCATTTACTTTATTGGTTTTTCCTCAAAAAGTTGTATGTATGTTTCTAATACGTTTTTGGTTGGGATAATTCATAAACTCTCTAGGTATTTTAGAGTTGTACAATGTTATGGAAAGAAAAAAATTTATGTAGTGTTTAGTTTGTTATTTTTAGTTTTGTATTTTCGTCCCTACAAAATTTCACCCGATGCATTTATCGAAGTTAGCATATAAAATAGAAAACAATTTTTTATTTTTTGCGTTATGTAAAATAACACAAGCACGCGAAATAATCAATTATTCCGTCGTCCCTTTATTCCCTTCATCCGTCTTTCTTTCTCCCTTTCGCCGTCCCTCAATTCTTCTCACACTTGAGATAGATATTGAAAACCGAATACATAAAATTTGTTTTTAAACCAAACACCACCTTAGCTTTTAGGAAAATAGTGAATAATTTTTCCTAAATGATGCATAATATACTATGAACGTCTAAAATAATCTTTAACTTAAACATAGACTAATTAGTTCATTTTCATGACATTTTGGTTCCTGATCTTTTGTTGTTTTTCATGTGAATAGCTGCGGTTGCATGGGAGGCAGGCAAACCTCTTGTGATGGAAGAGGTGGAGGTGGCGCCACCTCAGGCTAATGAAGTTCGAATCAAGATCCTTTTCACTTCACTTTGCCACACTGATGTTTATTTCTGGGAAGCTAAGGTACAGTATAGCGCCTTCATGATCCTTCTTTATTTTGCAGAGTTTATGATACTTAACATGCATAGTCAACCTATATTTGTTTGTGATTCAAATTTTGTAGGGTCAGGCTCCCTTGTTTCCTAGGATCTTTGGTCATGAAGCAGGAGGGTAAGGCTTTTTAATTAAATACTCACATTTAGTTATGTGATTTCATTTATGGTCTCTTGTGTTGTTTGATCTTGGTGGAAACAAATTCAGATTTGCTGTGATTGATTATAGCAACAATTATTTTCTCTAATCTGTGTGTTAACATTTTTCCTATGACAAATAACTGCTTTTAAGCTCACAATTTTGTGAAAATAAAATTAATGGTTGAATTGTAGCAACTAGGGGTGGAAATTGTAAAATCAAATTCTTATTTGATTATAAAGGTTGAATGTTGACGCTACATGCTTAATAAGAAGTTAAAAGAAATATCATCCATGTTCAGCTTATAAGTCAAACTTAATACATCATTACTTCCCTAGTATCTACGTCCTTCATTCCCTAATTTCTAAAACTAGTGTTCCTTTTGTTCTCAGAATTGTGGAGAGTGTTGGAGAAGGAGTGACTGATCTAGCACCAGGAGACCATGTTCTCCCGGTTTTCACAGGCGAATGCAAAGATTGCAGGCACTGCAAATCAGAAGAAAGCAACATGTGTGATCTTTTGAGGATCAACACCGACAGAGGAGTTATGATCAATGATCAGAAGTCAAGGTTTTCTATCAAAGGAAAGCCCATCTATCATTTTGTTGGAACTTCCACTTTCAGTGAATACACAGTTGTGCATATTGGATGTGTAGCTAAGGTCAATCCAAAAGCCCCTCTGGATAAAGTTTGTGTGCTCAGTTGTGGAATCTCAACTGGTAAACAAAAACATAAAATAGTGCTCGTACTTTCTTTCAACTTTGCATGCACAAATTATATTAGAAATTGCTTTTGTTCATATCTTTTAGGTCTTGGGGCTGCATTGAATGTTGCTAAGCCTACAAAGGGGTCAACTGTTGCTGTTTTTGGATTAGGGGCAGTTGGTCTTGCTGTAAGTATCCATTTTTTATAGGATGTTTTTTAACATTTCGAGCCACTTTTGAAAACTTACTTCGATTTTAAACCAGCTTCAAAACTGTTTTCAAATACAAATTACTTTCTGACCAGATGATTGAAAGTGATTCAACTTAAAAATAAAATTAAAGTGCCTTGATGCTATTTGAAATTGAGCCAACAAATGCATAGAAATAAAATAGAAGTGCACTTCCCTATCTGAAATAGCTGCAGTGTATTATTGTCTCTTTCAACCATATGGTGTGGAATATAGTTTTGAAATTGTTCTAGAACTGAAATGAATTTTCAAAAATAGCCTATATTGATATACTTAATTTAATTTTCATATGATTAGGCTGCTGAGGGAGCTAGAATTGCTGGAGCTTCAAGAATTATTGGGGTTGATGTGAATTCTTCAAGATTCGAAGAAGGTAATATTGTTTCCATATATCACATAATTAGTGCAAATCGTTCTGAAAAATGAATAATAACAATTAGTTATGTAACTCATCCAGGAAAGAAGTTTGGTATAACTGAATTTGTTAATCCAAAAGACCACAACAAGCCAGTTCAAGAGGTTTTAGCTGAGATGACTAATGGAGGAGTTGATCGCAGCATAGAATGCACTGGTGTCGTAGATGTTATGATATCTGCTTTCGAATGTGTTCATGATGTAATCATATTTTTAACTCATAAATCTATACACTTAGAGAAAGCATTTACAGTGATATAAAATTTTTGAATTTGGTTATAGGGCTGGGGTGTGGCAGTACTCGTAGGTGTGCCTCACAAAGACGCTGTATTCAAAACGCACCCAATGAATGTTCTGAATGAAAGAACTCTTAAGGGAACCTTCTTTGGTAACTACAAGCCACGCTCTGATATTCCCGATGTAGTCGAGATGTACATGAAGAAGGTATAAATAGTTGTATATATACATATCATCACTATATGTTCATTTTTGCTAGCTAAGAAGTATCATTAACTTGTTGCATTGTACCATATAATTATTGAAGGAGCTGGAACTGGAAAAGTTCATTACTCATGAGGTGCCATTCTCAGAGATCAACAAGGCTTTCGATTACATGCTTAATGGTGTGGGCATACGCTGCATCATTAGAATGGGTGCTTGATCAGAGTTAAAGCTTGTGTTTTATGAGTGTTTACTGCTTCTTGAAACTATGTTTCTTGCTTTTCTTATCTATCTACAAATAAAAAGGCATTTGAGTGTTATGTACTAGGGATTGTTGCTAGGATATTGATCTAGTGTTTCATATCAACAGTTTATATAATCAATTGTTATCTATCATTATGATCTTACTTTCTGAAAATGCTACGTTTAATCTTTTTTTTCTTCCTTTTCATGTACGTTTATTGATATACTTGTGTTTGTTCATGTTCAGTACTTTGTCACCTGAGAGATGTATAAGATGATAAGTAACCAGATCAAGAATAGCAAAGATCATAGTGTTTGAAAAATCAACGAACACCGTATATGGATAGAATGATGATTTAAAGTTGCATGATGATTCATGTCTACCAAAGTAAAAGTAAAAGCGTGCACCATTAAGTATGAACGTTGAGAGATGGAGAAATGAAACTGAACACTTGAACTAGAGCATAATTGAGAGAGTCAAGCAAATAATGAACAACGTAATGCACAAAAAATGTGAACTCTAAAATATTCTTCTCAACAATGACGGGAGAACAGGATAACTGGTACGCAACATGTGGCTTATTATAATGGCCCAAGGCATTGATAGTAACTAAAGTACGATGAAGCACAATAAAAACAGAGATGCAACTCAAACACCCCAGTCTCACACGGCACACATCCAACAGTAAGTCGTCCTTTTTGCCCTTTTCAACGCATGATGCTTGTGTCGCTGTTGAAACCAGACTTAAACTGTCCTTTCTTCGTAAATGGGGGATTTGTTGGTTTCAAATTATGACGTACTTTTACATCTTTGGACCCCGAACAACACATCACTGTCACGGTATATTTAAGTTGCAAAACGGATAAACGATTCATTTCCCTAACAAGTCTACAACAGTACAACTTGCTCTCCTTTATGCTCGGTTACATGGTTAGATGAATTAGAACTAAAACGGTCCAATCGTTTCTGTAATCAGAGGATTAGTCACTTGTCGCTGCTAATGCGGCATCTTATACCAACTCATCCATGCATGACGCAATGATATTTCTTTTCTTCTGTAACCTGCTTTGCCTACTTCCTTTTGTTGTGGACTTGCCCATGTCTACCTCTTTAGTAATTCTGATGTCTCTATTCAGTACTCAATTTATGTATTTTGTTGTATACAAACTTTCTTTTTTGATGATTAGACCCTTTTGTTGGTTGTTAATTCAGGGTGTATGATTGAGTTTTGTTGTTGTTTTTTTTTTTTCAATAATAGCAGTGGTACTTAATTCAAACAGAGTACTTATTATGATGTCTCGAGAATTTTAACATATTACATTTAAAATATTAATACGTCTCTTATCGTTTGAGCTAGAAATCCTTGTCAATTTTGTTGAATTTTATTTTTTCGGTTTCCACGGGATTGATGAATGTTTTGGTTCTGTATGCTATTGTCTATAGACTATTGGTGCTTGTTATGAAATTTCATTTATTTGTAGTTGGTTGAAATATTTTAAATATGTTAGCTAATTAGGACACATCTTATATAAAAAAATTATTATCGATGTCGGTGCATTTAGAGAAAGATTTTGTCCACGCAGCTGTAAAGTGAGAAGGTTTTGAAAAAAAAAAAACTAGTTAGTTTAGTAAAGAAAATTGCTAACGGAAATTATTTCCACTTGGATCAATGACTCCTTTTCCAATAGAGGGCTGGTCATAATTAGGTAACCATTCTCTGTTAATTATTTAATTTAGGGCTTAAAACCATATATACACTATATATACATATATGTATATACATATACATATACATATGTATATGTATATGTAGAGCTGTCAATGGATATCTGAAATCCGTCCGCATCCGCATCCGAAAAGCGGATAAATATCCGATATCCGAAAAAACGGACGCAGATGTGGATATATGAAGACACCACATCCGAAAATTATCCGTCCGGTATTTTTCAAGATTATAGTTTAAATTATGTGTATTTTAGCATAGTGAAAGATGTTTATTTATGGTTTTATTAAGCTAGAAGTTTATCTTATACGCATTAAATGCATATTAACTGCTCAAAACTATTTATTATCATTATATTTGTTTATTTTTAACACTTTTATAATCAGTGGGATTAAAAAACATTTATGTTAAATTAAAATTTTCTATTTATATTTTTTGTTTTGTCGGTCGTTAGAGGATAAGAAATTATCCGATATCCATCCGTGTCCATGAATGCGGATATCGAAAAATGATTTCGAATGTGGATACAGATATGACAATATCTGTATCCCAAAGTATCCATTGAAAGACCCATGTCCATGTGTATGTATGTATGTATATGTGTGTGTATCGCGCACGCACCTTTAATTAATAAATTACTCATTTAAATTAAATTAAATATATCAACATAAGTTGTAGAACCTCAAGTGTTGGATTTTAATGACAACAACTATATAATTATGTCAAAGAATCTCTAAGCTAATTTGCAGGTATATAAGCATCTAAAAGAGACAAACAAATACGTTCAAAATAAAGATTCACCGTACAAAAAGGATGAAAGTATGTATATGGATAAGAAGAGATATACACGATAGAGACAAGACAAATGTGACAAACAAAGTATTATTAGTCATATAGTGTTGTGTCTAGAGTTTACAAATGTTAAAATCTTCTCCAAATGGTATACACATATACATTCATATTTTAAATGAAAAATCAAGTTTTCAAAAATTTCATGGAGCGGGACTTAAACCCGAGTCACTAGTTCAGAAGGCAAGTGCTCTAACCATTTGAGCTATGGTAATTTTTTGTTACAGGCTAAATTCAGACGTCTGAATAATGTCATTCGGACGTCTGAATGCTGAAACAAAAATATTGTTCCACAATACTCAGACTTCTGAATGAAATTATTCAGACGTCTGAATAAGGCCAGAAAAAGCCTATTTCTTTGCTGTTTGCTTTTCAACTTAAATCATAAGTCTGAATTATTTTATTTAGATGTCTGAATATTCTTAACAGCTATTTTCATGAATAGACGCTTCTCTTCATCAAAGAGAAACATTTTCAAAATCAACGGTTGCACTTGTTCTTTTCAATATAACTTTTCATATATGGTTGCAACTCTTTATACACTATATATAGATTACAGAATTTAATAAACAATCAACGGAATCTATTTTTAATACTCCTGGATTCTTATCTATTTTACATTTCAAATTGCACTCAAATTGCATACATTATCTGATCGTTGATCACTTTATCTTCCACATTTCTCAAAGCACATCACACTATATATCATAAAGGAGAAGATTATAGGAAGATTGTACTTAATTGACTTATCAGTGTTATTTAAGAACACACTATAGTCAGATACATTTGTTATTTGTAAAGAAGTCCTTTTCGGTTGCTCAGGCAGTTGAAGTTCTATTCGGTTACTTAGGCGGGTGAAGTCCTGCTCGGTTGCTCAGGCAGTGTAAACATGTTCCTTCAGGTTAAGTGAGGGTTTTTGTAGTTGAAATTCCAGAAGGAGTCTGGGACTGAACGTAGAACGGAAAGTTTGAACCAGTATAAAAATTCCTGGTGTGCTTGTTTTATTTTACTTATTCACACTGCTATAGTAACTTAGTTTATTTCTGCACTAGTATAATATAATTCCATATAGCATGATCTGCACTGTCTTTTCATTTGGTATCAGAGCCTGAAATTCTATCGATCGTCACAACATCATAGAATAATGACTAGAAAACGATCCAGTCGAAATACAACAGGAAAATCTCTGTCAAAGCCACCGGTGAGGACTACAAAAAGATACTTTCTGATTTACAAATTTCAGTAGAAGATAATAATGAATTAGTTAGTATAAGCAATAAGATTTCAAAGCTTAATTTTATTATTTTAGAAAAGATGAAATCTGTTAAACTTGAAAATGAGAAATTGAAAAATGAGAAGTTAAATTTAGAAAATCAACTTGGTGTTTTAAAGAATAATTTTATAAGCGTTAAAGATTTTCTAGATCAACAAAACACCATATTTGAAAAAGAGAGAGAAAAATTTTCAAAAGAAAATTTTGATTTGAAAAGACAAAATGATTTATTACAATCCTCTTTAGATAATTCAGAATCTCAAAATTTCCTTTTCAAAAATGAGAACCGTACGTTAAAAAACAAGAATTTTGAATTAAATGAGAAAATTGATATTTTGAATAATAGTAATATTTCTTTTGAAAATAATAATTGTGACTTGAAAGGTAAATTTGATAAACTTAACACTGAAGTCACAAAATTTAATAAATGTCAAAATGATTTAAACATGATTTTATCTAGTTCTAGACCTTTACATGATAAAAGTGGTTTATGATATAATAAAACTGATCATAGAAATAACACTAGATACGCTTTCATGTATAGTAAATATGTTAGTGCTATACGCTTTCATGTATAGTAAATATGTTAGTGCTAGTACTAAATTTCGAGTAAAGTCTAAATTCAATTTTTGTAGAAATTCAAATACTGCTGTGACCAATAATGTTTATAATTTCTCTAGAAGTACAAAATCATTGACTGAAAATATGAATAAAAATTATCTAAGTATTTGGGTTCCTGTTAGTTGGAAAAATAGAGAAAAATACATTAATGATTATTTTGATATGGTAGTTAATAATGAAAATTATATTTATAAAGGTTCAACCACACCTAAATGGGTATGGTTTCCCAAGACCTAACCCCCCGGACCCTAACATAGTAAGCCGGTACCGAAAATGATCATTATTTATTGCAGGTACTCTAAGAAACAAAAGGAAAATGATAGATTTTGGAATTTTAAAGAATGATCCATACGTTTAATAGAATTAAGTGCTTATAATGAAATATGGACTTCAGCAAATATGGTCAAATCTATTTTATTTTTTCTCCATAATTAATATTGAGTTTATCCCACTATTCACAAGATATTTTATATAATTTATTATATTCCCTCATTCTTTTTTATAATGACAAAGGGGGAGAAATTCATATGCATATTAATTGAGGGAGATGTTGTACTTAGGGGGAGCTTTAAATATATTAATATTTTTTATATATAGAGTGAATATTTTTAATTATATAGTTGTCATCATCAAAAAGGAGGAGAATGTTAGAACCTCAATTGTTGGATTTTAATGACAACAACTATATAATTATGCCAAAGAATCTCGAAGCTAATTTGCAGGTACATAAGCATCAAAAAGAGACAAACAAATACGTTCAAAATGAAGATTCACGGTACAAAAAGGATGAAAGTATGTATATGGAGATACAAGAAGAGATATACACGATAGAGACAAGAAAAAGGTGGCAAACAAAGTATTATTAGTCATATAGTGTCATGTCTAGAGTTTACAAATGTTAAAATCTTCTTTAAATGGTATACACACATATACATTCATATTTTAAATGAAAAATCAATTTTTCAAAAATTGCATGGAGTGGGACTCGAACCTGGGTCACTAGTTTAGAAGGCAAGTGGCTTTAACCATTTGAGCTATGATAATTTTTTGTTACATGCTAAATTCAGACGTCTGAATAATGTCATTTGGACATCTGAAAGCTGAAACAAAAATATTGTTCCACAATACTCAGACTTCTGAATAAAATTATTCAGACGTCTGAATAAGGCCAGAAAAAGCCTATTTCTTTACTGTTTGCGTTTCAACTTAAATCAGAAATCTGAATTATTTTATTTAGATGTCTGAATATTCTTAACAGCTATTTTCATGAATAGACGCTTCTCTTCATCAAAGAGAAACGTTTTCAAAATCAACAGTTGCACCTGTTCTTTTCAATATAACTTTTCATATATGGTTGCAACTCTTTATACACTATATATAGATTACAGAATTTAATAAACAATCAACGGAATCTATTTTTAATACTCTTAGATTTTTATCTATTCTACATTTCAAATTGCACTCAAATTGCATACATTATCTGATCGCTGATCACTTTATCTTCCACAATTCTCAAAGCACATCACACTATATATCATAAAGGAGAAGATTATAGGAAGATTGTACTTAATTGACTTATCAGTGTTATTTAAGAACACACTATAGTCAGATACATTTGTTATTTGTAAAGAAGTCCTTGCTCAGGCAGTTGAAGTCCTATTCGGTTGCTTATGCGGGTGAAGTCCTGTTCGGTTGCTCAGGCAGTGTAAGCATGTTCCTTTGGGTTAAGGGACGGTTGTTGTAGTTGAAATTCCAGAAGGAGTCTGGGACTGGACGTAGAACGGGAAGTTCGAATAAGTATAAAAATTCCTGATGTGTTTGTTTTATTTTTCTTATTCTTAGTGCTATAGTAACTTAGTTTATTTCCACACTAGTATAATATAATTCCATATAGCACGGTCCGCATTGTCTTTTCAAGAAATTGATGATATTGACGATAAGCACTCGAGTCAGATGTGGAATAATTCTATTTCCATCTACATTGTAGGTAAAAGACCATATTATGTCTATTTTAATGCTTATGCAAAACATGAATGGAAGCCAAAAGGGAAATGAGAGGTGTTTTCAAGAGTAGTGGGTTTTACTTAGTGAAATTTGAACGTTGTGAAGACTTAGAAAAGGCTCTAAATGGAGATCATTAGTTTATGGATAGTAAACTAATATCCATGAAAATATGTGATGCTAACTATCAATTTGAAAGGAATATGATAGACACTTAACCTATATGGATTAGATTAAACAATTTGCACATAGCATTATGGAATACTAGAAGAATTAGTAAGCTTGCTAGATTAGTAAGTAAACAAAGGACGTTGACGATAATACCAAACATGAGGATGATGATGACAATAAGAAACATGTGAAAAGATTAAAGTATGTTAAAGTGCTGACGGAAGTGAAGATAGATGCTAATTCAATAGAATTATTAGAGTTGGAGATAGATAATGGCATGTTTATGTTCAAGAGGTGAAATATGAATACATTCCACCTCTCTATAAGGAATGCAAATGCTTGGGCATAGCCATATAATGCATATTCCATACGATGCTTGGAAAAGGAAATCATGCACAGAACCAAACACATCTGACCTTACCGTTGAGCTATCTTCGAGTTCATACATACAAAAAATCAAGGACAAAACAAAAACTATGATCATTTAGAGAGTTCATAAGTCACTAATTTAAATACAGCCCCTGCATCATGTACGAGAAGCATACTGTTAGAATCTCATACTTTAATGTTTTGATAGTGACAACTAAACAAAAGTATATTATGTACTAATCATTTGTGCAGGAAATGATATCAATCAACGAAGACATACTTGACCAAAAAGACCATGACGATATAATAATGTAATAACGGTCAGTGTCTTAGTCTAGAGTTATAAAATTTGTTAAAATCTCTTCTAAATGGTATGCACACACATATTTGATCACAAATCAATTTCAAAATTTAGAAACAAAAATCACATCAGGCAGTCGACTGAATAGACCCCCATAGTCAATTGAATCCGCGCACATACACACATTTACACATTAACATTGGTAAGTCGACTAAAATTTCAATACAGTCGATTGACCATGAGTTCAGTCGATTGAGAATGTCAATCAACTGAAACTGCATTCTTTTAGTCTTTTTATTCTTTATTTTGGAACAACAGTGTATGATCAAATTCAGTTGGCTGGTTGATTTCATTCAGTTGATTGAACGTCGTAACAACCATTTTTAAATTCAAAATTCTGAAGCGATCCTCTTCTCCATGAAGAGACACTTGTCTTCAACAATGGCTGCAACTCTTTCCCTGGATTGTTTATCTTCGTTAATAGTTGCATCCATCGATTAACTATATAAAGCAATCGATTTTCGAATTCAATTAACAATTCTTTCTATTCATTCTATCTCTATCATGATTTGAATTCTCAAAGCATTTAATGTTTTACATTGCTTTTACTTTTTGATCACTTAGACTTTCAAGAATATTATTCTTTTGATCAAAATACTTCCATTTCTTCATAAATACACATTATACCACCAAGAAATAGATTAAAGGAAGGTTGTACATATTGACTCAATCGTGCTATTCAAAGAGCATAAAAAATCACAAACTCAATTACTTGTAATTGTCTAAGTACTGTTGGAGATCTTCAGGCACGAAATACTATTCAGTAGCTCAAACGGTCTTTCGTACCTATTCCTTCGGGTTAAGTGAGGGTGTTGTTAGTTAAATGCAGAAAGAGTCTAGGACTGGACGTGGAATGGGAGTTCAAACCAGTATAAAAATGTATGGTGCACTTTACTTTATTATTCTTTATCTCCATTGTTATTTTTGTACATGTTATAAATTAGTAGAATTATTCATATTACTCGATACATAGTGACTTTCACCTGCTACTACAATAAAAGAAATATCTAAAGTAGTCAATAATAATATGGAAGGAGCATCCTATCCTCAGGAAAACTTGCAGAAGTAGGTGGTGGTGGAGGAACATCAGACGGTGGAGGCTCAAACACAGCATGATGTGAGCTCACCATGCGTGGACGCAGAGGAAAACCTTAATCATGATAAAAGATTGGATCTAAAGCTAGAGAATGTGAGCTTACCATATATGGATGCAGAGGAAAACCTTAAACAAGGTAAAAGCTTGGATCCGGATCTAGAGAAGGTTAATTCTGCAAATATAGAGAAGAGAAATAAATTAAATATAAATTTGGTAAATAACATTGAAGAGTCACAAAATGATGAGGGAAAAAACAAACTACACCAATGTAAACCATGCATACAAGAAACAATTTGAGAATGATAAAAAGAAACAAGAGCAGCCTTAGCTAGCATCGGCTCCTTTAACAAGGAGCCAAGCTTCCTCCTCTTAACGTTTATTTTATGTTGAAATGTAAGAGGTCTAAAAAATGATACTAGAAAACCAGACCTCTTTTAATATTAGAAAAAAACCGAATCCGAATTTATTAATAGCTCTAGAGAATAAATTTGAGGATGGCACATGTTTGAGGAGAATTATAGGAATGATTGGGTATCTAAATATTAATAGGCCTATGAAGTCTAAACATACTTAGAAATTTCTAAATTTTCTTTTAATAAAATCTTTATTTTATTTAGATTTAAAATCAAATTTAATGTGTATGTAAATTAGAGTATATCAAATATACTCTAATGGACATATTTTTGTGTAATGGAAACTTATTACATTTATTTAGAGAAAGAAGCTTTTCATTTAATATCTTTTAAGTTATTAAATTAATGAGGGGGCATAAATTTATTTAGATAAGAAAACTTTTCATTTCATTCTCTTAAGTTATTTAATTAATGAAGGACAAATGATTTATATGGAGAGAGAAACCTTTGATTTATCTCTCTTTAATTAAATTGATTAATTATATGAATGTCATTAATCAATAACATACATACATACATACATACATACATACATACATACATACATACATACATACATACATACATACATATGGCATGAATGTGAGTATAAACAAATATATATTATACTGTAAATTCTGTAAGAGCAACAAATGATAGGCGCTATTAATTGATGACAATGTCAAACATATAACTAGAAATAAATGGATAGTTAAACACATAAAGGAAATATGAGAAATAGATAAAGAGTAACAAAGATGATTGATTTAATTTCCCATTTAGTAAACTTAATTAATTCAGCATATAAATGATAATCAATTGGCATCGTGGTATAAGGATATAAACAGTCGACAACAAAACTATGTATATTTATTATTAACTAATTGTGTGCGTATATATGTTTAAATATGTTTATATATATATATATATATTGTTTAATGAATCCTCCAAATATACTAAATTAATTCAGCCAAGTCAACTATAATCCATTCAACATTTATAACCAAACATGTAGTGATTTGATATAGTAAATCAATTTGAAACTAGATCTCAATCAATAAATCTAAATGTGACCAATATGCATGTGTTAATAATTTAATGTAGAATCAAAAATAGATATTTATTATAATAAAAAATTTGTCCAAAGTATATTTTGTATAATAATATTATTGTTTTGATTCATGTTTATTTATACATAAATACAATGTACATATATGTATGTGTGTGTGCATGTATACATAATATATATATATATATATATGTTTAAAATTATTTCTATCTGTACTGTTAATGAATCCTTTAAAATTAATAAATCAACTCAAACAAATCAATTATAATCAATTTAGGATTTATTACCAAACGCGCATTAATCTAATTTAGTAGAACAGTATGATAACAGATCTAAACCAACAAATCTAAGTGTAATATATATGTTTATGTTACTGAAAAAAAAATCTTAAAACCTTTTAAAATATTTCAAAATTATTTTAACATGCACATACATATATATACATATGCATTTACGTATATGTATGAATCTGAAAGTAGAAAACAAAATTAGAATCAGTGTAAACTATTGTTAACAATTAAATCAAATAAAGTTAACTAGAATAACAAGTTAATTACCTATAACATCCTGGTATTTTCAACCATTCGCATCTGCATATGTCGGACTTGAATTGATCAAAATATCAGATTGTTAATTTATATTTGACAAACTTAGCATATACAGAAAATAAAGATCACGGAATCATAGACATAGAGTAATATAACAATAATGCAGCGGAAACAAAAGAATAGAGTTCATACTGCCAGGATGTTTCTTTGGATTCCGTGACATAGAGTAATATAACAATAATACAACTAAAACCGTACAGGGCTCGTATTGTTTCTTTGGATTTCCAACAAATGGTCAGGCTAAGGAACTTCCTACTGCCACATGGGTACGCCTCTGGAGGGACCCCCCGAGAACCTACCTGGCTCTCTGCCAACACAAGGCCGGGTTACCTCTGTAACTAGGTAACTACTACTCGAGTATACCACCTCCCGGTCGTTTGCGACCTTTATCCGAGGGCCCTCTACCACAAAGCAACAACCACACAGTAAATGAGATTGCAGCAACCACATAGGTAAAGTATATGGGCTCCATACCATGATACCACCTTTTTCCAGAAGGAAATGACATACCCTACAGGACGCGACCCTCATAACCTTGCCGCATCTTTCCTGTTTCGACCATTTCCGGGGTGTGAGGTCCGATGAGGTCTCTTCCACAAAGCTACGCTTTACACGAAAGCCATGCATTGATCACAAATGATCAACGAATGATCATCAACACACAGCAGCATTTAGCATGCCACACTACCAAATTGGGAGTATATCGCTGATAACCTTCAACTACATAACCTCTGAGTTCGTACGTCTCAGAGAAGGGTGTTAAGCTAAGAGAATAAATTCTCCGCCACCAACAGATATGTATTTGAAAGAAATCTGCTTTATATCTCAAAGTGTAGTGTCAGACATACAACCGTATAAGTCTGTTCCAGGTTCGAACAGAAACGAAGGCACTTCGTCCAATAAAGGAAGAAGCCCTTGCAAATCCGGGTATTCACAATCCCGATCGGACTTCCCATCACATGTGGAGATCTCTATACCGGAGCAACTCAGTGCAGAGACATTCGATAGGTTATCCTATCATTTTCGAAGACACCCAGTCTTCACCACCGTCTTCAACGCTATTCATTTCGACGTGTCACTATTCGGAATGAGTTATATGACACAAAGGTCCGTTCTCGGCTAAACCGAATAGTGAGCGCTTAATTTTAAAACACGTGGATGTATCAATTACAAAGATTCACATTCGGGGTTCGATGTGGGTTTCGGATAACTAACTGGAATCGGACTGCCTGTCACATCGAAGTTTAAATTCCGTTTACGGACAAAAGGGTTTTCACAGAAACAAATCACGAATCACAGTTCAGTGCAAAGCAATTCACATCACACTGTATCACAACAGAAATATCAATCCAACACACAACATTTGATGATAGTCAATCATTTTCAATCAAGGTGAATGTGATTTAAGTGAATTAACCACATAACTATTTTTATTGATTATTTTAAATCAATGATTAATTATTCTTAATGATAAATTAATTAAATCTTAATTCACTTTATTAATTAATTATTCCTTAATTAATTAACTTAATTAACTACTAATTATAAATTAATCTACTTTAATTATCTAATTAACAATTCTTAATTACAAATTAGTTAAACACTTAATTTTTAATTAACCAATCTTTAATTATAAATTGATTAATCTTTAATTACTTAGTTAATTACGATTATGAATTAATTAACCATTCTTAACTACCTTTTTTTTAAACAATTAATTAATAATAATTATTTATTTTAATTAATATTTAAAAATCTTCCTTAAACTTTGAAATCAATTTATTACTAACTTAGAAAACCTTCAATGTTAATTAAATTTAACACTTAACTGAAATTATCTACTTAATTAAAATATTAATTAAGATTCAAAAACATTCTTATGTATTCACTTAGTTAATTAAAACTTGAAACAAATTCTTAACTTAAAATAGTCAACATTAATTATTTCATAAACACTAAAATTTGTTTAACATTATAAACTTGAAATTTATTAGGCTTAACCCATTTTGAAAACAACCCGTGAACGCCCAGGTTTTTACTCGAGTAATCACTCGAGTTTCCCCACCATCCTCCCCGAGTCATTCTCTCGATCCTCACGTACACTCTTCTTCTTCTCCTTTTTTTTCCAGTTAAGTTGAGTTTAAGCTTAAGTATAAACTATAGTATCAGGTAAACTCTCTCGTGCTCAGGTTAAAACTCGAAGCAATCGACCACTTTACTCGAGTAACGACTCGAGTTGCTCACCACCACAAGCCGCTAACACATATCCACGCCGTACACGGCGTCGCGCCGCCGCTCCGGCGAACTCCACTACTTTCGGCAAGTCGCAAATCTCACCTACACTCGAAATCGACACTCGATTCGACACCAAAAATTTCAAATCGAAATTAAGCAGTTCGCTCGAATTTTTGAACTCAACCCAACCAACGAAACCACTTCGCCGTAGTTTCTCAGAACACCAGAGCTGCCCCAATTCCGTCCACACAATGTCAATACCCCATGCTACTATCCCCTCGAGTATCGAGAAGCTCGATCAAACAGAGGAGACGAACACGTCTTATTTCTTAACCACATCTAATTCGAGCCTTAAACCCTAAAATGGCCTCGTCCCTTCAATTCGTGCAATAGAAAACAATTTGACAATTTTTCTGGAATCATCGATGAACAAACCTACTTCGCACGAAATTTCAACATCCAAAATTGAATCGATCATCAAAAAATGGTTAAAATGCATATTTTGTTCAATTGTGAACTGCTCGTGGCATAAGCAACTAAAAATTCCCATTTTTGTTTTAAAAATCCTATTTTGCAGTGAGGATTCAAGTTATGAACTTGAATTAGCATTTTACAACAATCGAATTTAACAAAATATGACATGTTTACCTGTAAAACAAGATTCCAGTGGTATATTTCACTAACATGTTTTAAAATAGATTTAAAAATCTTGATTGAGGTTTAAACTTCTTGTTTGATTGTAAACTTTAAGCTTTTCAATGATTTGATGAAAATAATTTGAATTTTGAATAAATATTCAACCCTGTAATTAATAAACAGAGAAGTACAGTATACAGAACAACTTATATATAAACACAGAATTATATTCAAAAATAAAACACATACAACACCATATTATCAATGAATCACCTGTACTGTTTTAAATTAAACTTAAAACTTTAAATTTATGTTTACTCACCTGGAAAGATCTTTGAACAGAGAACACTTCTGTTTTGAAAAAGGGCAGTTTTGATCTGCCTGTTTTTCTTCCAGCAGATTGTATTTGAGTTTGAAAATATAATGATGTTTATATTTTTTTTCTTTTCTCTGATTTGCTAAGTTGATGAACGAACTGGAATAGATGTATATATAGAGGAGACAGTTTTTTTGTACAGGGGAGGTAGGTGTTAACTGGTATAGTTTTTTTTCCTTCAGGTCGGATTTTTATTTTTTTCTTTGACCAGAGATTTTTTTTTTCAGTTGGAGGCTGAAATGATTTTGTTTTTGTGCTTGAAATGATATCATTTAATGCAATGTTTCCTTTTATGTTTACATCTTATCCTATTTGATTTTTTTTGTATGTACATTTTTGTTTTATACATAGATATTTATTTTAGCCTTGCATAACTTACATACATACAAATCTACATGTATTTCATATGTCATATAGTTCTAGAATTATCTCATGTGTTTTGCTTTATGTTTTTCTTATTTCTGGAATTATCTGATGTATCCATATTACTAGATAATTTTAAATATATATATATATATACATTCATATATATATATAAGATTTAAATTCAAATGATTTTTAAAACATTTATTATTTCAATCAAAAGAAATTGAAGTTTTATATAAATTAACACATATTTTATTTTTTTGAAACTTTTCAAATTAAATTCCAAAAGTTCAAATAAGTTACCAAATTTAAATTAATAAATTTTGGGATGTTACAAATATACCCCCTTAAGAAAATTTCGTCCTCGAAATTTGAAAGAGAGAGAAAAGCAAACATAGAATATACGAATTTAGAAAAGAATGAAGAAATGGCTTACCAGCTTAAGCCGAGATATCCACTCTGCAATTGGGATATGATTTCTGCATATTATCTTCAGTTTTCCAAGTGCAGTCCTTTGGATCGCCACTCCACTGAACTTTAACTAGTTTCACAACTTTGTTTCTCAATTGCTTTTCATCATGATCTACAATCTTTATCGGTTCTCTTTTAACTGTTAAATTGGGAGTGATTTCGAGATCATACTGAGCAGCTTCTTCAATAATACTATCTGGATCGTGCATATACTTCCGAAGGTTAGAAATGTGGAACACATCATGCACGCCAGATAACCAACTAGGCAATTGCACTCGATAGGCTAAAGAACCGATCCTCTCCAGAATAGGAAAAGAACCAATATACCGTGGTGCCAGCTTACCGGTCTTCCCAAACCTTAATATTCCTCGCATTGAAGATACTTTGAGAAAGACAGAATCTCCATTCTGGAATTCCAAATCCCTTCTTCTGCGATCATAATAACTCTTTTGACGATTTTGAGCCGTTTTCAATTTCTTCCATATAAAATCAACTTTCTCCGTGGCTTCTTAAATCATACCCGGTCCAAGGACAAGTCTACCACAGCCTCGATCCAGCATGCGGGTGATCGACATAGACGACTGTATAAAGCTTCAAAAGGAGTCATCTCTATATTGGCCTGATAGCTATTGTTATAAGAGAACTCGACCAGATGTAAATGGTCCTCCCAAGAACGACCAAAATCAAGTATACAAGCACGCGGTAGGTTTTCCAAGATTCGGTTAATCCTCTCCGTCTGTCCATCAGACTGTGGGTGATAAGCAGTGCTGAAATTCAGTTTTGTTCCCAATGCATCTTGAAATGCCTCCTAAAATCTACTAGTGAAGATCGGATCACGATCACTCACTATACTGCTAGGAATACCGTGGAGATGGACAATTTCTTTCACATATAACTCGGCTAAACTTGCTGCCGTGCGGGGTAGATTTCACTAGCAAAAAGTGGGTTGTCTTAGTCATACGGACCACAATAACCCAAATTGCTTCATTGCCTTTCCGAGTACGAGGCAACCCGTCGATGAAATCCATCGATACTTGGTCCTATTTTCACTTGGGTACCTGTAAAGGCTGAAGTAAACCCGCCATTTTCTTTTGATCACTCTTGATTTGTTGGCAAGTAGCACAGTGACTCACATATATAGATATATCCCTTTTTATTGTCTTCCACCAGAAAGTTCTTTTGATATCACGATACATCTTATTAACTCCTGGATGGATGCAAAGCTTAGATTTGTGACATTCATATAAAACTTCACGTTTCAGATCAGGAATGTTTGGGACACATATTCTGCCTTTCATCCTTATAACTCCATTATCATCAATTGCAAAACTAGAATCTTCACCTCGATGAATCCTCTCATATATTTCCTGAAGAAACTTGTCCTCTTTTTGCTTGTTGGCAATCTTTTCAAGAAGAGTAGGAGCAATGACAAGGTGAGCAAGAATAGCATGCTTTCTACTCAAGGCGTCGGCAACTATATTGGCTTTTCTGGGCGTATATAGAATGTCTAGGTCATAAGATGCCAGAAATTACAACCAACGTTGTTGTCGCAGATTTAAATCTTTCTGGGTGAAGAGATATTTCAAAGATTCGTGGTCGGTGAATAATTCAAAATTTTCACCCAGAAGATAATGTCGCCATATTTTCAAAGCTAAGATAACAGCTAAAAGTTTCAAATCATGGGTTGGGTAGTTTCTTTCATGAGGACGTAATTATCTACTCGCGTAGGCAATTACCTTCCCATTCTGCATTAATACCGCACCCAAACCATCACCGCAAGCGTCGGTATAAACAGATAAACCTTGGTTCCCGTTGATAATAGCGAGAACAGGAGTGGTGGTTAATCTCTTCTTCAACTCCTGAAAAGCTTCGTCACATTTCGAAGTCCAATTCAATTTTACATTCTTCATCGTTAGCTTAGTCAACGGACTAGCTATCTTAGAAAAGTCCTGAACAAACTTCCGATAATAACCTGCTAAACCCAAAAAAGCTTCGAACTTCTTTTGGTGTAGTGGGTATCCTCCAATCAAGAATAGCGGAAATTTTGCTAGGATCAACAAAAATTCCTTCTTTATTAACAAAATGGCCGAGAAATTTAACTTCTTTGACCCAGAAATGGCATTTGGAAAATTTTGCGAATAGAATATTTCTCCTCAATATCTCCAAAACAATTCTAAGATGCTCGGCATGCTCCTCTACGGTCTTGGAATAGACCAAAATATCGTCAATAAACACAAGCACAAATTTATTCAATACTTCCCGAAACACACGAGTCATAAGATCTACGAAGTATGCTGGAGCATTAGTTAGCCCGAAAGGCATGACTAACCATTCGTAGAACATATTAGGACCCCTGAAAGCGGTCAAATGAATAGAATCTTCGGCGATTCGTAGTTGATGGAATCCCTGGACTAGATCCATTTTTGAAAAGAAACGAGCACCGTGCAATTGATCAAACAGATCATCTATTCTGGGTAGTGAAAATTTATTCTTGAGAGTCAGCTTATTGAGATCGCGGTAATCCGCACACAATCTCAAAGATCCGTCCGATTTAGCAACAAACACGACGACTGAACCCCATTCAGAAACACTAGGACGAATTAACCCTTTATTTAGCAAATCATCAGTTTGCTTGACTAATTCAACCCTTTCCCTAGGCGCCATCCTGCGACTTGCGTGAACGACAGGATGAGCATTGGGTACTAGGTCAATTCTGAATTCTATTTCTCGATGTGGAGGTATAGATTTCACTTCTTCGAACACGTCCGGAAAATCTCTAATAATGGGTATAAACTCCAGACTGGGTTCAGGATAACCCAAATTATACATCAACCCTTCTCTTTTAGGACTAGGGTCCTCACAAGAAATCTCAATAGAATCTCCAAGTTTGGTTTTAATCGAAATCAATCGATTATTGCAATCCAATTTGGCTTCGTATTTTGCTAGCCAATCCATTTTGAGTAAGACCTCAAACTCTTTAAAATCAAGGACAAAGAGACTGATAGGGAATTGGTAACAAGAATATGAGATAGGAACGTCTCTACATAGAAGACAAAGGTTCGCGGGACCTCCAACTGGATTCTTTACGCATATAGGCTCATCAACAAAATCAGGTTCAAGATTTAATTCATTAATAGCTTGCTGAGAGATAAAACTGTGTGTAGCGCCCGTGTCAAACAGAACTCTAACAATGCTATCATAAATAGTGAGATTACCTTCCAGAACTCCTTTCTCCTTTTCTGCTTTGGAAGATGCAGGTTTGTCTTTGACTATGTACACCTTGGCTGTCTGAGCTTGCTTCATGGCTGGGCAGTCTTTAACTTCATGTCTCAATTTCTGACAATAATAGCATTTCCTGGGTTTTGCTTGAACGGATTGATCTCTCTTTGGCTTCTTGCAGCTGTTTGAGTAGTGGCCTTTTTCTAAGCAATTGAAGCAAGTGACATTCTCTGCTGTGCTTCCCCGATTGCTCTTCTTTTTCTGCTTACCCTGCCATGGTTTCTTGCCTCCAAATTTCCTCTTCTTCCAATTTTGATTGCTCGTATTTCCTTTCTCCACCGGGGCATCTTGCATGTCAATTGTAGCATATCTGTACCCCATATCAATCAATCTGAAAAAGATTCTTTGACGTGGTCGGTCATCCTTTCGTGGAACTTCTTATTCATCCCACGAATGAACCTTTCATTCTTCTTTAAAGGTGTGTTTACCAACTCTGGACCAAAACGGGACAATTCATTTAATTTGTTTAGATACTCCTCGAATGACAAACTCCCTTGCTTTAAGTCCATGAATTCTTGGTATATTCGAGGAATTCCGGCCGATGGCATATAGCACTTCTCAAATACTTCTTTAAATCTCTCTCAAGTAAACTCATCTTCCGGCTTATCTACAGTAACTGTCTCCCACCATGCTAAAGCTTCTTCCTGAAGTTGTCAAGAAGCTATGAGTCGCATCTGATCGTCTTGCAACTTTAGCCCTCTAAAGATTTTTTCACATGATCTGATCCATGCTTGGGCCTCAACAATCGACTCCTTGCCGGTAAATGGCTTACCACCACGCCTTGAGAAACTCTTATATAAATCAGCCAGATTCGGCTGATGCTGAGTAGATAAAGCTGCTTCTGCTATTGGGGGAACTTGACTAGGTGCTGTGGCATTTCCTCGCCCCCCAGCTCCTCCTCTTCGTCCGCTCATTCTTACTATCTGTAATTAGTAAGAAAATTGGTTTAAATATCCGGACGAGATATCTTAAGGAATATCAGTAGTTAAAGGAAATAGACTAAGAAAATTTGGGGTTTCGGTCTCGGTTATACTCATTCTAAGGTATACTTCACCCTATCTCTAATGAACCATCTAATGTGTTATACTCCGTAGCTAAAGTTCTTACTCAACCATCAGCTCTGATACCACATGTCACGACCCGAAATTCAATGTTCGAAAATTGACACTAAATACCTCACTTGTATTCGACTGTTGAAAATTCAAACATCGAACTCTATTCGGATGTAGCTTATAACAATATTAGATGAATATAAAAACAGCGGAAACAAAATAAATATCATTCATTACATCAAAGATATGACATCATCATAATATCCATTACTACATCAGAGTATTCTTATACATATATCACAACTCCAAATAGAACATCATAATAGAACCACAAGTGATCATATGCCAAAGAGTCTTTAAAGAAATAAAGTGATAGCGAACTTTCAAAAATTAAGCATCTTGAGATCCAAAAGCTTCCAAAATATCTCCAAGACTAAAGCCTCCAAAAACCGATAGCCTCCAAAATACTGCTAACACCAAAACACGGAAAACCTGCTACTAGGCTGCACGTGTGGAAATAATGGGCACCTAGAGTTTAGAAAAAAACAATAATAAACTCCGGGTCAGCGTGGAACTGTTATGAGTAAAAAAAAAAACAGCTGCTTTTAAATAAAATAGATTTTAGAAGAAAACCGTTCATGCTTTTGAAAAATGAAACTACCATAAGGCCTCCCGGCACACACAATGCAGTCGCACACTTAGGAGAGATTTTCCCTTATGATAGTCAAATATGATTGATACGGAAAAAAAATTCTTCGATATTATTACTAGTGCATAGTGTGAAAACTCTTCGAAAATATAATATTAATCTTAGCCAGCATAGGTACCATTATACTATGCCTACTATAGCTGCCATGTTAAATGGCAGGTTCTACAACTAAAACCGTACTGGGTTCGTATTGTTTTGTTTGGGTTTCCAACAAATGGTCAGGCTAAGGAACTTCCTACTGCCACATGGGTATGCCTCTGGAGGGAAGCCCCGAGAACCTTCCCGGCTTTCTGCCAACACAAGGCCGGGTTACCTCTGTAACTAGATAACTGCTACTCGAGTATGCCACTTCCCGGTCGTTTGCGACCTTTATCCGAGGGCCCTCTACCACAAAGCAACAACCACACAGTAAATGAGATTGCAGCAACCACATAGGTAAAGTATCTGGGCTCCATACCATGATACCACCTTTTTCCAAAAGGAAATGACATACCCTAAAGGGCGCGACCCTCATAACCTTGCCGCATCTTTCCTGTTTCGACCATTTCCGGGGTGTGAGGTCCGATGAGGTCTTGTCCACAAAGCTACGCTTTACACGAAAGCCATGCTTTGATCACAAATGATCAACGAATGATCATCAACACACAGCAGCACTTAGCATGCCACACTACCAAATTGGGAGTATATCGCTGATAACCTTCAACTACATAACCTCTGAGTTCGTACGTCACAGAGAAGGGTATTAAGCTAAGAGAATAAATTCTCCGCACCAACAAATATGTGTTTGAAAGAAATCTGCTTTATATCTCAAAGTGTAGTGTCAGACATACAACCATATAAGTCTGTTCCGGGTTCGAACAGAACCGAAGGCACTTCGTCCAATAAAGGAAGAAGCCCTTGCAAATCCGGGTATCCACAATCCCGATCGGACTTCCCATCACATGTGGAGATCTCTATACCGGAGCAACTCAATGCAGAGACATTCGATAGGTTATCCTATCGTTTTCGAAGACACCCGGTCTTCACCACCGTCTTCAAATGCTATTCATTTCGATGTATCACTATTCGGAATGGGTTATATGACACAAAGGCCCTTTCCCGGATAAACCGAATAGTGAGCGCTTAATTTTAAAACATGTGGATGTATCAATTACAAAGATTCACATTCAAGGTTCGATGTAGGTTTCGGATAACTAATTGGAATCCGACTTCCTGTCGCATCGAAGTTTAAATGCCGTTTTATGGACAAAAGGGTTTTCACAGAAACAAATCACGAATCACAGTTCAGTACAAAGCAATTCACATCACACAGTATCACAACAGAAATATCAATCCAGTACACAATATTTGATGATAGTCAATCATTTTCAATCAAGGTGAATGTGATTTAAGTGAATTAGCCACATAACTATTTTTATTGATTAGTTTAAATCAATGATTAATTATTCTTAATGATAAATTAATTAAATCTTAATTCACTTTGTTAATTAATTATTCCTTAATTAATTAAATTAATTAACTACTAATTATAAATTAATATACTTTAATTATCTAATTAACAATTCTTAAATACAAATTAGTTAAACACTTAATTTTTAATTAACCAATCTTTAATTACAAATTGATTAATCTTTAATTACTTAGTTATTTATGATTATAAATTAATTAACCATTCTTAATTACCCTTTTTTTAAACAATTAATTAATAATAACTATTTATTTTAATTAATATTTAAAAATCTTCCTTAAACTTTGAAATCAATTTATTACTAACTTAGAAAACCTTCAATGTTAATTAAATTTAAAACTTAACTAAAATTATCTACTTACTTAAAATATTAATTAAGATTTAAAAACATTCTTACGTATTCACTTAGTTAATTAAAACTTGAAACAAATTCTTAACTTAAAATAGCCAACATTAATTATTTCATAAATACTAAAATTTGTTTAACATTATAAACTTGAAATTTATTAGGCTTAACCCATTTTGAAAACAACCCGTGAATGCCCAGGTTTTTACTCGAGTAATCACTCGAATTTCCCCACTATCCTCCCCGAGTCATTCTCTCGATCCTCACGTACACTCTTCATTTTCTCCTTTTTTCCAGTTAAGTTGAATTTAAGCTTAAGTATAAACTAAAGTATCAGGTAAACTCTCTCGTGCTCAGGTTAAAACTTGAAGCAATCGACCACTTTACTCGAGTAACGACTCGAGTTGCTCACCACCACAAGCCGCTGACACATATCCACGCCGTACACATGCACGGCGTCGCGCCGCCGCTCCGACGAACTACGTTACTTTCGGCAAGTCGTGAATCTCACCTACACTCGAAATCGACACTCGATTCGACACCAAAAATTTCAAATCGAAATTAAGCAGTTCGCTCGAATTTCTGAACTCAACCCAACCAACGAAACCATTTCGCCGCAGTTGCTCAGACCACCGGAGCTGCCCCAACTCCGTCCACACCACGTCAACACCCCATGCTACCATCCCCTCGAATATCGAGAAGCTCGATCAAACAGAGGAGACGAACACGTCTCATTTCTTAACCACATCCAATTCGATCCTTAAACCCTAAAATGGCCTCGTCCCTTCAATTTGTGCAATAGAAATTTTTTTTGACAATTTTTCTGGAATCATCGATGAACAAACCTACTTCGCATGAAATTTCAACATCCAAAATTGAATCGATCATCAGAAAATAGTTAAAATGCATATTTTGTTCAACTGTGAGCTGCTCGTGGAATAAGCAACAAAAAATTCCCATTTTTGTTTTAAAAATCCAATTTTGCAGTGAGGATTCAAGTTATGAACTTGAATTAGCATTTTACAACAATCGAATTTAATAAAATATGACATGTTTACTTGTAAAACAAGACTCCAGTGGTATATTTCACTAACATGTTTTAAAATAGATTTAAAAATATTGATTGAGGTTTAAACTTCTTGTTTGATTGAAAACTTTAAGCTTTACAATGATTTGATGGAAATAATTTGAATTTTGAATAAGTATTCAACCCTGTAATCAATAAATAGAGAAGTATAGTATACAGAACAACTTATATATAAACACATAATTATATTCAAAATAAAACACATACAACACCATATTATCAATGAATCACCTGTACTGTTTTAAATTAAACTTAAAACTTTAAATTTATGTTTACTCACCGGGAAAGATCTTTGAACAGAGAACACTTCTGTTTTGAAAAAGGGCAGTTTTGATCTACCTGTTTTTTTCAGCAGTGAGTTTGAAAATATAGTAATGTTTATATTTTTTTTTCTTTTCTATGATTTGCTAAGTTGATGAACAAACTGGAATAGATGTATATATAGAGGAGAGAGTTTTTTGTACAGGGGAGGTAGGTGTTAACTGGTATAGTTTTTTTTCTTCAGGTCAGATTTTTATTTTTTTCTTTGACCAGAGATTTTTTTTCCGTTGGAAGCTGAAATGATTTTGTTTTTGTGCTTGAAATGATATCATTTAATGCAATGTTTCCTTTTATGTTTACATCTTATCCTATTTGATTTTTTTTTGTATGTACATTTTTATTTTATACATGGATTTTTATTTTAGCCTTGCATAACATACATACAAGTCTACATGTATTTCATATGTCATATAGTTCTAGAATTATCTCGTGGGTTTTGCTTTATGTTTTTCTTATTTCTGGAATTATCTGATGTATCTATATTACCAAATAATTTTAACATATATATATATATATATTCATATATATATATAAGATTTAAATTCAAATGATTTTTAAAACATTTATTATTTCAATCAAAAGAAATTGAAGTTTTATATAAATTAACACATATTTTATTTGTTTTGAAACTTTTCAAATTAAATTCCAAAAGTTCAAATAAGTTACCAAATTTAAATTAATAAATTTTGGGATGTTACAAGTAATCTCCCCCGTACTGGGCGTCGTCAAAGGGCACTCCATAGGTATGGTACAAAACAAACTCGTAGTGGGCTCGATATGGTAGGTGACACGGCACAACTTGGCAATGCCTGGGTAGATGCACCAATTACACTTCCAAGCTGGTGGTAACGCATAGCAGTCACTCCCGTCCACCTCGGAACACACTCCCAAATCAAAATCAAATGTGTCCACCAAATCAATCACGAAGTCAGAATATAGTATCGAAGGAAAGTGTATTCTCCTATTCTAGCCACCTTAAGCCAACTCACGGGAGTCGGGTCCACGTATATACCTCATATAGGATCGTCGCCACCATCCTACTTCATTTTGGAATCTCCACTGCGTACATGGTTGTTAAAGTGGTTTTCGACATTAGCAGAGAGTATGACAATATCCGATCCCAGTCGCTTTAACGGCTAATCGTTATTATAACAGCACGGTCATTTCAAAATAGTTTATACTTCAAAACCAAATATCATTGCCATTTCAAAACCATATCAATACGATATCATTTCCATTTCAAAACCAAATACGATATCGTTTCCATTTCAAATATATCCATTTCCAAAATCATAGCACTTTCAAAGTTATAACACTTTCGAAACCAAACACTTGAAATTATAACACTTTCAAAACATAATACTTGAAATTCATAACTTTGAAAACATAACTTCCACCACTTAAATAGTTTAGATATTAAATAATATATATAATAAAATAGTTTGTAAAGTAAAATATTTTATATAAGAGAGTTATAAGTTAAAATAATTTATATTAAAATAATTAGTATGTTAAAATAGTTTATATTCAAAATAGTTTATCTTAAATATGATTTATATTAAAATAGTTTATATTAAAATAATTTATAAGGTAAAATATAAAATAATTTTAAGTATAATTTAAAAAATACTTTATATTATAAAATCGTTTCCTTAAATTTCACAAATTGATTCCAAATCAACTTGAATTCCAAAAATTCAAATTTAATCCAATCCCATATCATCAATTTCAATTTATTTCAGTTTCTCAATAAACCATTTCAAATTATATCGATTTCAAATACAAATTTTTAACCACAAAATAAACCATTTCAATTTCAGTATTTTCAAAGCTTTGATATTCAAACCTTTCAAAACTAGATTTGATAATTCTATATATATATATATATATATATATAAATATATCAAATTCACTTTACTATTATTTATTTTCAAATATTTACTTAATCATTCAAATGACATTTAAATAAAATTTCAAATTTCAAATTTAAATAAAATAAAATATACCATTTCATTTTATGTAAATTTTAAATATTCATTTAAATCACTTTTAATCAAAAATCAAGTTATAAAATCATATCTTTAAAATCCAAAATTTAATAAATTTCAAATCAAACTTATTTGAGTATAATTCTTAAATAAATTCAATTTCAAACCTTGGAAATCATTTCAACACACACACACACACACACACACACATATATTGACCAACGATGTATGTATATAATTTTCCATCATATTGTCAAGTGACACGGATATTATCGTTTCAATCCGTAATTTAAATATATACGGGTATATATCATTTCAACCCGCAATCCCAAATTGAAATCAATGAAAATCGCTTGGGTTTATCATTTTAACCGATAATGATTTTCTCATATTCTACAGATCGTTCGGGTATGTATAATTTCAGCCCATAGCGAATTCTAAACTGATAGGGAACATGCAGAGTGATAACAGATATGATAATAATATAACAGGTATATATCATCAATATAAATAACATATAATGGCGTCAGATGTCACATATGAACTGATACGGATAATAGCATATATATAGCAATGTAAATAACTAACAACAACATATTTTAATTGTCGTTTTAATTGAAATCAAATTTAATAAATATAAGAAAGTTAATCGTGAGTGATTGCTCACCTTTCGAGGTTAGAGATGAACGAGAACGAGATAAATTATGGGCCCAAGCACGAATTTCGAAGCAAAGCTAGATTGGCACAAATTTGACGACAAAGCTGATAGATAAGAATCGATGAGAACAAGACAATCAGTTTTGATATAAACTGAAAATATGTACATAATTATTATATTATATATACATATATATTACAGTAAAAAATAAAAATAAATTTTCCTTATTTCAATATAAATATAAACTATCACTTAATATAATAAAACCCATGTATAAAAAATAGAATTCATATACATATATATGCAAAAAACTTAGAAATTAGTATCGAATTTAAGGCACATTATATCAAAATCCCTATATTAAAAAATCAACATTAAATTTAAAACAAATATTAAATAACACACACACACATATATAAATTAAGGATCAATGTTTTTAAATAAAATACATATAAAACAAACATATCTACCAAAATATAGTTTGAGATAAATAATTATATATATACTTGTAACATTCGAAATCAAAAAATCAATATACATAAAACCCATGGGTCATATACATACAAACAATTCATACGAACATATATAACCCATACTATATATAACACTGCATCATATAAAGTACTGCAACCAGTATATACATAGTACTGTAACATTATAAACTAATATAAAACTCAGCAGATCAATGATATATAATAGCTAATATATACACAAACATATATCTTTTTTTCCATACTGTAAAACAGATTTTTATAAAAACACCTACTTTAAAATAATGTATATTTCTATATTTCTATATATATATATATATTTAAAAATCAAGATAACCTTATATATTGTAAAATATATACCAAAACATCTAAGCTACGTAAACATACATATAACTTAATATATTATTATACGACTAGCAAACTTAAGACCATAAACATATATATATATATATATATATATATATATATATATATATATATATATATATATATATATATGGAAGAATCAACTCACATATACAACACCTAACCTATATATATAAGGTATAACATATATCTTCTATAATATAATATACTGACCTATGCTTTATAATATATACAGTATAATCTGTAAAATATGCTACTGCTAACAAATATAACTTATATGCATATACAAACTCATACAGTAAAGGTAAGAAAATCATATTTGTATACAAAATAACACACACACACACACACATACATATACTAAAGGAAATCAAAACTCCAAATCAATATATACCTCGTTAAACTATTAAAATCATGTACATGCATAATATTTAAACAATGTAAGTTAAGATCTCAAACCCAACTTCATACGAAACATTAAAACTTCTATATATATAATATAATTTGAATACAATAACTAGCATATATCAATTGTAAACAAAGAAGGCCGTTCAATTGGAAGCAAGGTTACTGGCGCTTGGAGATGGGCAAGGCATGGTCTCAGCTGAAGCTTGGTGATGGTGGCTAGCGGGGAAGAGTCGCTGCTTTGGGTCGGTGACTCACGGAGGTGGTCGGAGGAAGTGGTTCGGCCTGATGAGGAGAAAGGCTGGGGCCGTGAGTCTTGGGTGGTGAGGCTGACAAGCTGGTGGTGCTTTGATGGGACAGGCGGCACGAAGAGGCGGAGGTGGTTATGGACGGGAGGCCTGCTGTTGGGTGGCTCGGCGAGGAGTAGTTCAGGTTTGGGTGAATGCAAGCGGAGTTGCAGATGGAGGCTCACGTGTTGCCTTCGGTGGTGGAAGGTGGGGAGGTCGACACTGTTATGAAGTGTTGAAATGGAGTAGAGGGGATAGAAAAGAAAGCAGCAAGTATGCTTTCTTTCAGGAAAAAATATATGAGTCGAACGATAGTAAGGAAAATGGACTGATATGAATACCAATTATAAAATTTTATCAGTGAGAAAAATAAATGTCAATAAATAATTCTAGGAATTTTAAAAGTCAATGACTATTGGCTCACAGGCATATGGAAGGTCATGGGAAAACAAAGGGTTCGAAACGGTTACCGATACAATAATCATTTTACTAATTTCATCGACTTCTGAACTCTGAAACAAACAAACGAATATACTATAGAAATTAGTGCGACGAGAGGATCAAAATGGTATATAGATATTAGTGGTACGATCATCCAATCAAAAGTCGACATGGTACCGAAAATGCTGCAAATCTGTCAAAAATAAGATAAACGGAGCAATAGTGGTCCAAATTTAAAGAAACGAAATATGACGTCTCACTCAGAAGATGATCTACAAATTTATTATGTAAAAATATTCAGGTTTGGAAAACATTTTACTATTAAATATTAACCGATTTGAATTGAAATAAAATTACAAAAGAAAATAAACTTCCATATTATCAGACGAGAATGTACTAATTGCTATGTTAAAATAGACGTATTCCAAATATTAAATTTTTATTTCAAAATTAAATCATTTAAAATTTCACAAAATTCAGTTATATTATGAGAATAAAACCATTAAAATTTTGCCGATCGTTGCACTCTCCCCAACTCAAAACTTTTCGTCCTTGAAAAGGAACGAGGTAGGAGAATAGAAACAACCAGAAAGAGAAATAGTTTGAAATTCAGAAGAAAACAATTAATTTAGAAACCATATAAATTTCATTTAGTTTTTAAATTGATTTCCATTCGATTTTTCAAGTTTTAAATATTTATTCAAAAATTTTGCTTCATTTTATAATTGAAATCATCTATTAAGAAAATATAAGAATTAAATTTCCAATTTACTTCAAACAATTTAGAGATAGATATATATACTACATCTACCAAATCAGGTATAAACTAATATACCAAAATATATTATAAATCAAGTCATATTTGAAGAATTCAAAGCAATTTCATTTTCCAAAACAAAGTGTAGCAAAGGCACAGAATGGTCTCTCCACTCTGAAACTCGAAAATGAATGTCGATGATGCGGCCGCCATCACCGAAAATATTTTCCTGTAACAAAAGAGGAGAGCGCTGATTTAAAAAAATTCTTTGAAACAATTTCTAATTGAAAATACTTTAAATAATATGCATTTTAAAACTTTAAAACCAAAGTTTGAAATTACCGAAAATTAAATTCTAAATTTTAAATTCATTAAATTTTTTCTTAAAATCAATTTATAAACCATGTTTATAATTTCATTTATTTAATGTGGCAATAATCAATGGTTTACAGAATAATAAATGAAAATCAAGACCAATTCAATTAACTTTTAATTCAAGAAAATTTATACTAATTTATAATATAATCACACATAATTTATTAATTTTGAAAACAAAATCGTGTCAGTTTGCTCTGCTCAAGTGTTTTGGAATTCCTATCGATAGCGTTGATCAGACGAATCGATCGAAACGCCAAATCAACCTAATAACTCAAAAAACACAATGTATAAAACATTTTCATATTAATACGAATACACTCCCTCACTTGATGCTTCTAGAAATGGATTTCAAAACAAGGATAGAGATCCAAATTAAGAGGGACCCTAATCAAAAGAATTATAGTTAAGAAGATAGCTTTGAATGGGAGATAAGATAATTAGATTGCAACATAGGAAGATGGATATACTGATATTTATCGCGGGTAACCTTAACCGCGTCAACTATGACTTCAAGAATAAGATCGATGTAGAATTCGAAGGCAGATCAACATCCGATCACAAGAGATAGAATTCGAGTATAACAAGAGACAGCAGCATCATAAACCGAGAATATAGAAATCTTCGACGAATCAATGCCTGTTGTAAAGGAGTTTCACCTCGTTACAAACCATTCAGTGGAGCTATAGGATGTTCCAGAATCAAATCACGAATAGGAAGAGACAAGGATGGATTTTGGAACCGAGGGGAACATTCCAAAATTCAAAGGAAACTCAAATCAAAAGGGAAGAACTCAAGTTCGAACGAAAGTGATTCCGTAATTAAATTTACTATATATGCTAAATTTTCCCTAAAACCGAGCTCCGATACCATAGTAACATCCTGGTATTTTCAACTATTCGCATCCGCATATGTCGGACTTGAATTGCTCAAATTATCCGATTGTTAATTTATATTTGGCAAAACTCAATGTATATAGAAAATAAAGATCACGGAATCACAAACACAGAGTAATATAACAATAATGCAGCGGAAAAAAAGAATAGTAGTTCATGAAGCTACCATCTATATATAACAGAGTTAAGTAAGATGCCACAGAGGTCTCGAATACATAGATGTCTCAATACGATAGTCAAATACAAAATCTGAATACATCACTAGAATCAACTGAATAACTGAAAGCAGAATCGATTGATGGATCTCTAAGCGAAGCTCCAACTCTAAAGATGAGTCTCGAATACTGGTACACTCAGTCTGACCCAAGCGTAAAGCAAAATACAAAACACTCGAACCAGGATTAACATTCTTATATCAATAAATCTAACTCCAGTGAAATAACCACTAAAATACAAGAAACTCACAGGATGTTTGGGATAACCATCCTCTAAGGATCCGTTAAACTATCTACTATGTAGTAATATAAGCTATTATAATAATGTCTATAGTAAAGTAAACTATTAAAATAGCGTTAAGGCTTTACATTTTCCACCTTAACACATTTTATATATTCCAATAGTCTATACAGTACCGTAATCTCCCCCGTATTGGGCGTCATCAGAGGGCACTCCATAGGTATGGTACAAAACAAACTTGTAGTGGGCTCGATATGGTAGCTGACATAGCATAACTAGGCAATGCCAGGGTAGGTATACCAATTACACTTTCGGGCTGGTAGTA
The DNA here is from genome assembly GCA_030765085.1 of Allium cepa. Taxonomy (NCBI): domain Eukaryota; kingdom Viridiplantae; phylum Streptophyta; class Magnoliopsida; order Asparagales; family Amaryllidaceae; genus Allium; species Allium cepa. Next base: position 556,420,240 of record CM060941.1, on the reverse strand, counting down.
ACACATAGCAGCCACTATCGCCCACCTCAAAACACACTCCTAATTCAAAGTCAAATGTGGCCACCAAATCAATCACGAAGTCAGAATATTGTATCAAAGGAATGTGTCCGATCGGAGGAGCTACCTCACTTGGTCCGTCAATTGCTCCTGTTTTAGCCACCTTAAGCCAACTCACGGGAGTCGGTTCCACATACATACCTCATATAGGATCGTTGCCACTTTAACATCTCGCCTTTTTGTACGCCCTAAATCGACGATAAACCACACACGTCAAACTCAAACCATACAGAATGGCGGATTGTTATTGGGGTAAATAAGAAAACAGGGAAAGAAATAAAACAAAACAGAATCTCACAGCGGGATGAAAAATATAATAATCAAATAACAGTTCATAAAGCTGTTTTACAAAAACATTTGATTATACTTATACAACACAGAATCAAAGTACACATACCGGAGAATAATAAATAACAATGCAGCGGAACAGTATAAATGTAGTGGAATGATATAATAAATAATAGTAATACAATCTTTGTCTTCATCCTTCAGAAATAATGTGACGACCCGGCTTTCTAAACCCAGAAAAACGTATCATCATTAAGAAAGAAAGGGAAAGAAATAGAAAAGAATAGAAAGAAAGAATAACAACATCAGAATCTCACAGCGGAATGGAACAAAATATAATACATCACATAACTATTACATAGTTATACATACATCAGAGTTATAAAATATCATACAACAGATCTGTCATATACATATCTGTCAATGCATACATCCAAAATACGTCATACACTAACCACACAGCGGAACAATATAGATAGATACATACGTCTGGTCTTCTGCTCCAACTCCTCTAGAAACTCTATACTCCGAAACCTATCACTTGGCTACTCATAAAAATTTGAGTACCCAAGAGTTTATGAAAAACAAAATATAAACTCCAGGCCAGACATGGGTCTGGTGTGAGTGAACGAGTTAAAATTGTTTAACTTTGAAAATCATTTGAAAAAGGGTACCACGTAAAACTCCCCACACATAAACATGGGTAAGTTTTTACCTTACGTTAACCAAATTTTTTTATAGGAAATCCAGTGATATTATAATAGTGTCTAGGGTTTTCAAGTAAATAGAAAATAGCCGAAATTGTTACATTCATTAAATTCCAGCTACTAGCCACAAAAGTGGGTAATACAAATCAAAACCGTAGGGTCTCGTAGGGAAAATGGATTTCCAACAATGGCAGGGCTACTAGAGTACCGTCGGTCACAGTACGGGGCCTAGATCACCGTACCAAGAAGCCACCCTAACTCCCCTGCAACACAAGGCCGGAACCATTCCTTACTGAACAGTCCTGAACAAGATAACCCCACAGTTGGCTGCAGATCCAACTACCCACACAGCCGAATAAAAGGGGGCATCTAGACAGGGGTATATCTCGTCCTACTTGGGCATGACCCACCTAACCTTGCTGCACATCCCCTGTTTTAGCCATTCCCGGTTAATGAGGCTTGAGGCTGCGTTTACCTTTATAGAACATATTTCTTAAAATGCTCATCGTCCGCCTGACGATGTGCTGAAAGCATTCAATCCATACAAGTTCGTTCCGGGTTCGAACGAAACCGAAGGCATTATCTCGTTACACTCGTTTTGGAATCACCCTCAGAATTAACGACGATAACCCTTGCATTCTGAAAACACCATCTCGACCTTCACTTGAGATGCCACGACCTAATGTTTAATTTGGATCGATGTGGTTTTCGGAATATCACTTAACACCCGATCCCGGTCTCATCGAAATCCAAACGCCATTTTAAAGGCCAAATTGTTTAATTAATTTAAACAGTTTAAATTTAATACTTTGAATTCACATAACATTTATCACAGATAAATCATACACAATCATCAGAGATATATCAGTCATATCACAGAACATCACAGGATATAAATAAATATCAGAGTCAATCAAACAGAATCATCGATTCATCTCAAATTTAGTTTGATTTATTTTAGCTTAATTACTTGAAAATTTTATCCTGCTTGATTAATCACTAATTAATCAATTTATTAAATTTATTAGTTTCTTCTTAATTTCTAACTTAATTAATTAATCAATTCTTAACTATTAATTAATAACCTTAATTATTGATTAATAATAACTTAATTACCTATTTAATTATCATTAATTACTTAATTAATCATTAATTATCAATTAATTAATCATTTAATCCTTAATTAATTATTTAATTAGTTAACTACTATTTATTTGTTAATTAATTAACCTTAAATGGTTAATTAAATTCTTAATTACAAATTGATTTAAACACGAGTATTGATAACAATCCTTAATTGCAAATTTATTTAATCTTAAACTATTTATTTAATCACCATTATAAATTAATTACAATCTTAATTAACTTTCACTTTAAATTAATTAAACATCTTACGTTAGTAAAACTTTCTTAATAGATTTTAACGTCAAGCTTTAGCTTAAACCCTGTCAACATTTATAACTTAATTAATATCATTCTTGTTTAACCTTTAACTAAAAGTTTAATTAAGCTAACCCTTAAAAAAAACCCGAGGCAAACATGATAATGACTCGAGTAGGGCTCGAGTTTTCCCAGCATTTTCCACGCGTCATTCTCCTGCAACCTTCTTCTTCTTCTTCTACGCTTCTTTTCTTCTGTTTTTTTATTTTTTACATTTAGTTAAATATAAAACTACAGTACTTAAACTAACACACGCATGCACCCAATCCCACACTCGAAGCAACATCCCAATTTTCTCAAGTATCACTCGAGACAACCACGTTTCGAAACCGTTGACACGCTCACGCGCCACCGTGCACGTGCACGGTGGTTCGCCACCACTTCGGCGACCCTCGTTGCCCCTAGCAAACTCCAAATCGACTCCACGCTCCAAATCGAAACCCAGTTCGACGCAATAAATACAAAATTAAAATATGCATGTTTGAACGAACTGTAACTCGAACGCGTCAGAGAAAATCACCACATCCACGCCACCTCAACCACCATTTGCTTAGCGATTCCGGCCACACCTTGCCATCATCTCCCTCTACCACCTCCTAAGATTTCGAGAAGCTCGGTTGAAACACGGCGACGATATCAGCGAATATGCAGACCCCATAAAATAAGGACCCTAAACCCTATTCTCGATTCGACCTGAAATTTCTTGCATTCGAAAAATTTTCCAACATTTTTTCCATACTCCTGAATCAAAAATCAAACTCCACAACAAATTTCAACATCAATTTATTTATTAAATCGACAAGAATTTATGAAAAAGCATTTTGGGTTCTTTAATGAACCGCACCTTGAATCCATGCCTAAAAATTATCATCTTTGTTTTAAAAATCCTACCTTTATATGTATATTCAAGAAATGAAATCAAATCAACACTTAAAGACATTCGAATTTTACGTATTGATTTGTTTTTACTGTAAACTTGGATTTACAGTACTTATATTTCACTGCCAACCTTCAAATAGTTTTCAAGCCTTGATCTTTAGTTTAAACAAACATAATTAGTTAAATTCCTAAGTTATAAAATGTTTTTATATGAAGAATATAAATTTTCTGTTCAATTCTTTGCTCAGGGACTTGAAAACATTAGAGAATATCACACAGCAGAACTTCTAGTAAAACAACATCATCACAAAACAATATATAACAACATAATATTTTCATGAACCAATAATTTAGATTTAAATTTCAAAAAAAGATTGTTTACTCACCTAAGATGCTGTTGAAACAGAGGATACTTGTTGATGAAGAAAACTGTAGTTTGAAATTTTAAACCCCTGTAATTTCTCTGTCTTGTTGAATTTGTTTGAGTTTATAAAGAAAGATGTTTATTTATATTTTTTTTTTCTTTCTTCAGGTTTACCAAGTTTCATATATGAATAAGTAGTATGGTGTTATATATATAAGAGCGGCTTTGAACAGGGTCTCAGCTTCTAGTACAAGCCTTACCTGGTTTTGATAATATTTTTTTTATGTTAATGTACTATAAATCTAAGATGTTACAAGTATTTCGGCTGAATAAATGTTTATGGTGCTGAGACGAAATTAAATGAGATTGTCTTCAAATATGTTAACAAATTTATTATATGTTTGCTGATATGTATTTGGGTTGCTCTGTACAAAGATTTTTTTTGTATAAAGCTTTTATTTTTATTATCTTTTCTAGCTTGAACATTACTTACACATATTTATGTCCAGATATTATTTACTTGTCTGATTTCATATGTTTGTATTTACATAGTTTACATTTCTATTTATATCTTATATTTAGATCATAGTTTTATACTTATGTTTATATTATGGTTTTCTTATGTTTATAGACTTATGTTTATAACCATATAATTATTTTATACTTATGTTCAATATTTATAAAATTATTTCATTTTAATCATATGAGTTGTTGTTAGTATAACTGCTCAGTTTTATTTTTATTTAGAGTTTAATCTCCAAATATTTGATTCATAACTTATATTTGCATTAATATATTTTATATTTATATTTTAATATGGATAGAATTGTGTTATTTTAACATTATTAGTATTGACTATATTTAAATTAGATTAAATTTTTATTATAATAATATGGTCAAAATCCCGGGTTGTTACAAATAAGGTCTTCAAATCCTAAAATGCTCATGCTGACCCGAGCGAATTGAAAAAGATAAAACACTCGAGTCAGAACTAAAAGATCTTATGTAAGTTAAATCAACGGTAAATAGTATGAGTGGAACGGCGTCAGAGATGTTTACGGCATTCGAAATCTTCTATCCAGTGTCTAACGTGAGTACAGTAACTTAAGAGATGTTCGAGATTTTCATCTCCTAAGGATCCGTTAAACTATCTACTATGTAGATATATTTCGCTATTACAATAGTAAAATAAACTTACTTTTAAATAGCGTTAAGGCTTTACATTTTCCACCTTAACACGTAATACTGCCAGTAGTCTATACAGTACCATAATACCTCCTGATCGGGAGGCTACCAGAGGATACTCCATAGGTACGACACAAATCAAACTCGTACAAGGTGCGCTAAGGTAGGTGACACGACACAACTAGGCAATGCCAGGTAGATATACCAATTACGCTTCCGAGCCGGTGGTAACGCGTAGCGCGCAGCTACCGCCCACCTCGAGCCATACCCCCAAATCAAAAATCAAAAGTGGACAACGAATCAATCTCAAAGTCAGAATATAATATCGAAGGAATGTGTCCGATCAAAGGAGCTACCTCATCAGCCCGTCAATCGCTCCTGTTTTAGCGACCTTATGCCAACTCGCGGGAGTCGGGTCCATGTATATACCTTAAAGGAACGCCGCCGCCATCCTACTGCATTCTAGAATCTCCACCACGTACACGGTTGTTAAAGTGGTTTTCGAAATTGGCAGAGAGTATGACAACTTCCGATCTCGATCTCTTAACAACTAAACGTTATTATAACACCGCGGTCATTTTCAATATAGTTTATACTTTAAAACCAAATATCATTGCCCTTTCATAAACCAAATCAATACGATATCATTTTCATTTCAAATATATCCTTTTCTAAAATCATAACACTTTCAAAGTTATAACATTTTTAAATCAAAACACTTGAATATAACACTTTCAAATTATAATACCTTGAAACTCATAACTTTGAAACATAACTACCACCACTTAAATGGTTTAAAAATTTAAATACTTTATATAATAAAATAGCTTCTTCAATTTCACAAATCAAATCCAAGACAACTCGGATTCCTACATTTTATATTTAACCAAATCCCAAATCAAAAATTTCAATTCAATTGAGTTTCCAAATAAACTATTCCAAATTTATCGATGTCAAAACAGATTTGACTGCTAGAATAAACTTCAAATTCAATATATTTCAAACTTTAAGTATTCAACAATTTCAAAACTAAGTTTGGTAATTCCGATTCAATAATTCAATTTTCTATCATTTAGTTTTGAAATATTTTGCATAATAAATCCATTATCATTTAAATAAAGCTCAATTTCAAATAACTACATGTTTCCTTTAATTTATTTATACTTGAAATATTCATTTAATTCACCTTAAACCAAAATCAAGTTATAAAAATCATACCCTCTAAAACTTCACATTTATAAATTTCACATCAAGCTTATTTGAGCTTAATTCTTAAATAAATTCAATTTCAAATAAATCTCAAATTTATCTTCCAACCTTAATTTATTTAAATCATTATAAACTCTATATTAAAATAGAATTTAAATACTTGACATTAATATCTTCAATAAAAATCAAACTTATTTTTAAGCTTATTCTATATTAAAACAACTTTATACCTAGCTTAAAAATCAAGAATAAAATAACATTTATATAATATTTAAAATCAATATTTATCTAAAACCATATATTTCTTTACAAAACCATAGAAATCATTTCAAAATATTTTTATATATAGACCACGACGTCTGTATATAATTTTCTCTCCTATGGTCAAGTGATACAGATATTTATCATTTCAATCCGTAATTTAAAATATAAATAGGGTTATATATCATTTCAAACCTCAATCCCGAATGAAATAAAATCCATAACAACTTGTAGTTTATAACAATATAAATACAACATCCATTCATCCAATATCAATCATCAACCATTTATCACAATCATCATCCAATTCAATCAATAACATCAACGTTGAACAGATAATTAACAACTGTATTTACTGGCAGTCTATATTCAGTAATAAATTAATTAACAATTTAACTGGCAGTTCATATGCAATAATCAATTAAATAACAATTTAATTCAAATAAATTCAATTTAACTGAGACGATGATTAAAAATATGCTAAATGGTCATAAATAAATTTCTAATCACATCATAAATTAAATGAACAAACATAAGAAATTTTAGAAATTATGAGTGGGTTAAAACACTCACCTTTTGAATTTAAATTGGATTTAAATCCAATTAAAATACAAAATTCAAACAGTCTCGGAACCTGTCCAAACCAGCGCTAAATGCCAGAAATTTTGATACGATCTAGCGCAAGAAACCGTGCGTGAATTGGACCTCGTATGTGAAAGTTATGGCGATTAGAAGATAAGCAATTTAAATTTAAAACAAATAAAATAAATATAAAAGAAAGTACATCACCTCCTTCGTTCCAGTCCCCAACCCTAGGTCGCCAAACACATGCATGCGAAACGAGCCACCATCCCTTACATGAAATCGCCGCCGCCGCTCGCTGCAGCTGGCCAACGCGGCCACCAAGACTTCATTGCCGACCTCCCTGCAACCATGAACCACCTCGCGAATGGCCACCTCCGGCTCGAAATGAAGCGGCAACTGCCGGTGAGTGAACCCTATTCGTATTTTGTAGCTCGATCGAACCGCTAAAACTCCAAGCGAATACCATCGATGATCAACGCCCTCGACTATCTACACCACGGTGCCCTCGATTTTTCGATCAGGCGAAGTTAATCGACGATCAACAAACGACCATGAATTGTTTTGCAATTTTTGGATAGATAGAGGTTAAAATTGGAAAACGAATTACAAATCTACGATGCGCTCGTCGAGAGCTTCAAATCGATATATGACTCGCTATTGTTTGAGAAGATTAAATTTTCAATTTGATTTTTGATTTGAATTTGCAGTTTGGAATTTAGGGTTTTGTCTGCCATTGAAAGAGGAGGAGCAAATAGAATTGTACGTATAAAAAATGAACATAAGAAATAATCTAGGGTTTATAACAATGTATATATAGACAAAGCTAAAATTAGAATGGACCGGATTGATTTGGATTGAAAGTTGAATGACAAATGGCCCGAAATGCCCGTTCTGACTCCGGAACGAAAATGAGTCAACTCATATATCAAAATTGATGCTTTTAAATATTTTAAACGCAATGGAACATATTTCAAGTCCAAATTCCATCGTATGAAGAAGTTATGCTAAAATCAAGTTATTTCAAACTGATTTTAATTAAATTGATTTCTAGGCGTTTCGAGCCCGTATGATCAAATGACAAACCCGATCGTTATGAAACTTGAAATCCTACAATAATTCACTTTTATGGATCCGATGAAACTTGTTTCGTCAAAATCCAAGTCAGCGGCCAAAATGGAAATATTCCAGTTAATTAAATAAATTAATAATTAATTAATTAAATCAAATTTTCAATTTCAAATCAATAATTGACAATTTTTATCATTTTTAAATTTCTTAATCATTTGCACTAATTTAAATAAATTTAGATGTCAATTTAGAGTTGATTAATTTATCAATTACAGTGTTAACCTCAATTTCATTAAATTCTGAAATTATAAATTTAATTTCCAATAATTCCATTTAATTTACTTTTCATTCTATTATTCAATTCGTTGTTGTCAAATGGATGAAATTAACATTGGATTCATGATCTATTACATTAATATTCTGAAATTCCATTTTAATTTCAATTAACGTAATATTTAGATATTATTTTCATTTAATTGTAATTAATCTAATTATTATAGTTCAAATCCTAATAAATTGATAAATCTTTATTTCCATTCTTATAATTCAACAAATCGTCCTATTATGAATTACACTAACATTATTTCCAAATATTACCTTGATTAACATAAATGTAATATTTTATTTAGATTTATTGCAATTGATTCTAATTCAATTTAATGGATTAAAAATATATCGGTAACTTATGATAATTGTTGCCACTAACTCTTAATCATACTTTTAAAGTTATCATTCCCAAACAATATTATAATTACTTAAAGAACATTGATTTTACTCAATTACTATTTATTATTATTAATTCGTTAATTAATTCAATATTTACGTTCGTTTTCTTGTATTAAATTTATTACCAGGTATACATTTACCTTATTTCAATTAATTGGGATTTCATTCAAGTTCATTAATTTGTTAACTTTAAATTAACCTTGTTACGTTTCATATTTAGTTACTCATTCATTATTACCTTACAACTTTTTATTTCTTCCAATATTAAATAACAAGATTCATTAAATTATCAAAAACTTATGGGTTGTTGCGCTCTCCACCACTCAAAACTTTTCGTCCCCGAAAAGGAAAAAGAAGGGAAAAGAAAGAATTAAATAATCAATTTATCTTATTCAAAATATTAACTTTATAAACAAATAAATTTACAAAATTAATTAATTTGAATAAAATATACCAATTTATAACCATTAAATCTTTTTATACTCAAATTAATAAAGTTTGGAAAACATTTTTCAAAAAAGAATTCTAAGTCCAAAATTTACGGAAAATTTCGGTAGAGTCTCCTCTGTGCAGGGAGGCTCGGAAGAAAATATAATATCAAATATAACAATATATATATATCACAATATCTCAAAATAATATATCCCAACAACGAGAAAAACAATATAACAACACTATAAAACCGTAATCCGAGAATGTACCTATCTGTCGGGCTATTAACGCTTAATTATGAAACCAAAAGCAGTAGCAATTGTTTCCATAACCTGTATTTCACTTATATAATCCAAAAAGGGTTAATAGTTATATAAATGAAATATTTAAAGTTGTTTCAACCACCAACAAACAAATCCATATAAACAGCAATCACTTGCAACAAAGCATACAACCATCACATAAAATCAACACAAATCAATTATTCATTCATATCAAACAAAACAAATAGTTGTTCGGCTTCAAAACTTTAAATTGTATAGAATGAAAAGTAAACTACTAGGCGCACCAGTTACTCAACAGTCTTAGATGAAACTAAATAGATTATTCATACCTCCAAATAAATCTAAAGTATCCTTGCCCAAACAACCATAAACCAAACTAACAACAATTCCAAACAATAGGTTAAGTTCATTCTTATTAATTTCATTTCATAACATTCGTCGTTTGATTTCCTTTTCACTTATACAATTATTTATCTGTTTAATTTACCTTTATTTCTTGCAAATTTTCTTTTTTCATTGCATTACATCCATTAATTTCTAAATTTCATTTATTCATTTATTTATAGTATTCATGTGCGATTCAATTACTTAGCCTATCAATACATTAACTTAAGTCTATAATCATGTATTTACAGTACTCATCTTTTCTACTTATTTTATTTATAAATAGCTTTAACCATTTACTTAAATTTATTATCATTTATTTATAATACTTTCATTTCTGTTACATTAAATTAGTAGCATTTCAATCATAACTTAAGTTTATAACCACTATAACATCAATTCCTATTAATAAAAGCAATTTATCGAACACTTTCATTACATAAATTTACTCGTACAATTTCCATTACATTTTATTATTAAACATTACAACTTTTAATATTTGGTAAGTTATATGTATGCTTTAATAATGTAGTTGAAAGTTATACAAGTTTTTCTCATTTCTTTTAATTAATTTAATGTTCAATAATCATATCTTTTGTTTTATAGGTTACTAATTTCAACTTTCTTTTAATCCCATTTGTTACTTAGCATTAAATCTCTTATTTCATTTAGAGGTTTCAATTATTAGCTAAATTCTATTTCACTACACTAATTGAAACTATTAATTAACGGAAACTTAAGAATTAAATACCGGGTTTTATTCAAAATCATTTTAAAATAATAGATAGATGTATACACTTACAATTTATATATCCAATTATATTTAAAACAATTTGAAATTCATATTTATTTATCAAAATAAATCTATAGTAAAACTACTGCAGTGGCCTTTCCACTTCGAAACTCGAAAATGAATGTCGATGATGCGTGCACTCATCATCGAAATTATTTTCCAACGACATAGAGGGGAGTACAAAACTTACTTCTTTTCAAAATTTCTTTAAAGCAATTCTTTCGAATCACATTGAAATATTTATATCAGAAAATAATTCTAAATCATATTATTATTATATTCTAAAATCATTCGAAAGAAATTTTCAAATACCTCGGAACTTGAGTTCTAAATTCCAATTTTCATTTATTTTATTTGAGATCTTATTTCCAACCAATATTTATAAGTTTCACTACCTAACGACCAATATATTACAACCAAATATATCCCTTTATAAAAAAATTATTTTATATATAGAAAATATAATAGGCAAAATTATTTCATTCACATATAATCAAAACAAATATTGTGTCGGTCTGTCATATTAAGTGTTTAGATATCCCTATTGATGTCATAGCGTCCTATGCACCAACCAGAATTTATAAATACAAAACGGATCAAACTAACGCAATATTAAAACCTTTCTATAACACTAACAAATACGCTCTCTCATATATATACACTCAGCGACTCATCATAGGGTATTATTACCATATTAATAAAGAGTCAGACCCCACAAAGCTAAGGTTTATCGCTAAACCAAAGCTTTGATAACAAATGTAACATCCCACCTTTTTGTATGCACTAAATCGACGATAAACCATACACGTCAGACTCAAACCATATAGAATGGTGGATTGTTATTGGGGTAAATAAGAAAACAGAGAAAGAAATAAACAAAACAGAATCTCATAGCGGAATGACAAAATATAATAATCAAATAACAGTTCATGAAGCTGATTTACAAAAAACATTTGATTATACATATACAACACAGAATCAGAGTACGCATACCAATGAATAATAAATAACAATGCAGCGGAACAGTATAAATGTAGTAGAATGATATAATAAATAATAGTAATACAATCTTCGTCTTCGTCCTCTAGAAATAAGGTCGTCAAATCCTAAAATGCTCAGGCTGACCCAAGCGAATTGAAAAGACAAAACACTCGAGTCAGAACTAAAAGATCTTATGTAAGTTAAATCGACGGTAAATAGTATGAGCGGAACGGAGTCAGAGATGTTTACAGGTTTGACATCTCCTATCCAGTGTCAAAGGTGAGTGCAGTAACTTAAGAGATGTTCGAGACTTACATCTCCTAAGGATCCGTTAAACTATCTACTATGTAGTAATATTTCGCTATTATAATAATGTCTAATAGTAAAATAAAGTTACTTTTAAATAGCGTTAAGGCTTTACATTTTCCACCTTAACACGTAATAGTGCCAGTAGTCTATACAGTACCGTAATACCTCCTGATCGGGAGGCTACCAGAGGATACTCCATAGGTACGGCACAAATCAAACTCATACAAGGTGTGCCAGGGTAGGTGACACGACACAACTAGGCAATGCTAGGGTAGATATACCAATTATGCTTTCGGGCCGGTGGTAACGCGTAGCGTGCAGCTACCGCCCACCTCGAGCCACACCCACAAATCAAAAATCAAAAGTGGCCACCGAATCAATCTTAAAGTCAGAATATAATATCGAAGGGATATGTCCGATCAAAGGAGCTACCTCATTAGCCTGTCAATCGCTCCTTTTTTAGCCACCTTATGCCAACTCTTGGGTCCACGTATATACCTCAAAGGAATGCCACCGCCATCCTACTTCATTCTGGATTCTCCACCGCGTACACGGTTGTTAAAGTGGTTTTTGGAGTTGGCAGAGAGTATGACAACTTCCAATCCCAATCTCTTTAACAACCAAACGTTATTATAACACCGCGGTCATTTTCAAAATAGTTTATACTTTAAAACCAAATATCTTTACCCTTTCAAAAACCAAATCAATACGATATCATTTTCATTTCAAATATATCCTTTTCTAAAATCACAACACTTTCAAAGTTATAACATTTCGAAATCAAAACACTTGAATATAACACTTTCAAATTATAATACCTTGAAACTCATAACTTTGAAACATAACTTCCACCACTTAAATGGTTTAAAAATTTAAATAATTTATATAATAAAATAGCTTCTTCAATTTTACAAATCAAATCCAACACAACTCGAATTCCTACATTTTATATTTAACGAAATCCCAAATCATAAATTTTAATTCAATTCAGTTTCCAAATAAACTATTCTAAATTTATCGGTTTCAAAACAGATTTGACCCCTAGAATAAACCATTTCAAATTCAATATATTTCAAACTTTAAGTATTCAACAATTTCAAAACTAAGTTTGGTAATTCTGATTCAACAATTTAATTTTCTATTATTTAGTTTTGAAATACTTTACATAATGAATCCATTATCATTTAAATAAAGCTCAAATTTCAAATAACTACATATTTCCTTCAATTTATTTATACTTGAAATATTCATTTAATTCACCTTAAACCAAAATCAAGTTATAAAAATCATACCCTCTAAACTTCACATTTATAAATTTCACATCAAGCTTATTTGAGGTTAATTCTTAAATAAATTCAATTTCAAAGAAATCTCAAATTTATCTTCCAACCTTAATTTATTTAAATCATTATAAACTCTATATTAAAATAGAATTTAAATACTTAACCATATCATTTTCAATAAAAATCAAACTTATAGTTAAGCTTATTCTATATTAAAACAACTTTATACCTAGTTTAAAAATCAAGAATAAAATAACATTTATATAATATTTAAAATCAATATTTATATAAAACCATATATTTCTTTGAAAAACCATAGAAATCATTTCAAAATATTTTTATATGTAGATCACGGTGTGTGTATATAATTTTCTATCATATGGTCAAGGGATACAGATATTTATCATTTCAATCCGTAATTTAAAATATGAATACGGTTATATATCATTTCAAACCGCAATCCCGAATGAAATAAAATCCATAACAACTTGTATTTTATAACAATATAAATACAACATCCATTCTTCCAATATCAATCATCAACCATTTATCACAATCATCATCCAATTTAATCAAAACATCAACATAGAACAGATAATAAACAACTATATTTTCTGGTAGTTTATATTCGATAATAAATTAATTAACAATTTAACTGGAAGTTTATATGCCATAATAAATTGAATAACAATTTAATTCAAATAAATCCAATTTAACTGAGATGATGATTAAAAAAAGGCCAAACGATCATAAATAAATTTCTAATCACATCATAAATCAATTGAACAAACATAAGAAATTGTAGAAGTTGTGAGTGGGTTAAAACACTCACCTTTTGAATTTAAATTGGATTTAAATCCAATTAAAATCCAAAATTCAAATAGTCTCAGAATCTGTCCAAGCCATCGCCACAACGTTAGAAATTTTGATACGATCCTAGCGCAAGAAACCGTGCGTGAATTGGACCTCGTATGTGAAAGTTATAGCGATTAGAAGATAAGCGATTTAAATTTAAAACAAATAAAATAAAAATAAAAGAAAGTACGTCACCTCCTTCACTCCAAGCCCCAACCCTAGGCTGTCAAACACACGCACGCGAAACGTGCCGCCATCCTTTATGTGAAATCGTCGTCATCGCTCGCTGCAGTTGGCCAACGCGGCCACCAAAACTTCGTTGCCGACCTCCCTGCAACCACGAACCACCTCGCGAATCGCCACCTCCGGCTCGAAATCAAGCAGCAGCCGTCGATGAGTGAAACCTATTCGAATTCTATAGCTTGATCCAACCACTAAAACTCCAAGCGAATACCACCGATGATCAATGCCCTTGACTCTCTACACAACAGTGCCCTCGATTTGTCAATCAGGCGAAGTTGATCGACGATCAACGAACGGCCACGGATTGTTCTGCAATTTCTGGAAAAATAGAGGTTCAAATTGGAAAACGAATTACAAATCTGAGATGCACTCATCGAGAGCTTCAAATCAATATATAATTCGCTATTGTTTGAGAAGATTAAATTTTCAATTTGATTTTTGATTTGAATTTGCAGTTTGGGATTTAGGGTTTTGTCTACCATTGAAAGAGGAGAAGCAAATAGAATTGTACGTACAAAAAATGAACATAAGTAATAAGCTAGGGTTTATAATGACATATATATAGGCAAAGCTGAAATTAAAATGGACCGGATTGATTTGGATTGAAAGTTGAACGACAAATGGCCCAAAAAGCCCGTTCTGACTTCGAAACGAAAATGAGCCAACCCATATATCAAAATAGATGTTTTTAAATATTTTAAACGCAATGGAACAGATTTCAAGTCCAAATTCCTTCGTATGAAGAAGTTATGCTAAAATCAAGTTATTTCAAATTGATTTCAATTGATTTCTAGGCGTTTTAATCCCGTATGATCAAAGGACAATCCCGATCATTATGAAACTTGTAATCCTATAATAATTCACTGTTACGGATCCGATGAAATTGGTTTCATCAAAATCCGAGTCAGTGGCCAAAATGGCTATATTCCAGTAAATTAAATAAATTAATAAATTAATTAAATCAAAATTTCAATTTCAATTCTATAATTGACAGTTTTTATCGTTTTTAAATTTCTTAACCGTTTACACTAATTTAAATAAATTTAGATGTCAATTTAGAGTTGATTAATATATCAATTTCATTGTTAACCTCAATTTCATTAAATTCAGAAATTATAAATTTAATTTCCAATAATTCCATTTAATTTACTTTTCATTTTATTATTCAATTCATTGTTGTGAAATGGATGAAATTAACATTGGATTCATGATGTATTACATTAATATTCTCAAATTCCATTTTAATTTCAATTAACTTAATATTTAGATATTTAATTTCATTTACTTGCAATTAATCCAATTATTATGGTTCAATTCCCAATATATTGATAAATCTTTATTTCCATTCTTATAATTCAACAAATTGTCCTATTATGAATAACATTAACATTATTTCCAAATATTACCTTAATTAACATAAATGTAATATTTTATTTAGATTTATTGCAATTGATTCCGATTCAATTTAATGGATTAAAAATATATCGATAACTTATAATAATTGCTGTCACTAACTCTTAATCATACTTTTATAAGTTATCATTCCCAAACAATATTATAATTACTTACAGAACATTGATTTTATTCAATTACTATTTATTATTATTAATTCATTAATTAATTCAATATTTACGTTCATTTTCTTATATTAAATTTATTACCACGTATACATTTACCTTATTTCAACTAATTGAGATTTCATTCAAGTTCATTAATTGTTAACTTTAAATTAACCTTGTTACGTTTCATCTTTAGTTATTCATTCATTATTACCTTACAACTTTTTATTTCTTCCAATATTAAATAACAAGATTCATTAAATTAACAAATTAAATTATTGAAAACTTATGGGTTGTTACAGCCACCATCCTACTTCATTTTGGAATCTCCACCGCGTGCATGGTTGTTAAAGTGGTTTTTGGCGTTGGCAGAGAGTATGACAATATCCGATCCTGGTCTCTTTAACAACCAATCGTTATTATAACACCATTGTCATTTAAAAATAGTTTATACTTCAAAATCAAAATATCATTGCCATTTCACAACCATATCAATACGATATCATTTCCATTTAAAAACCAATTACGATATCATTTCCATTTCAAATATATCCATTTCCAAAATCGTAGCACTTTCAAAGTTATAACACTTTCGAAACCAAACACTTGAAATTATATCACTTTCAAAACATAATACTTGAAATTCATAACTTTGAAAACATAACTTCTAACACTTAAACAGTTTAGACATTAAAATAGTATATATAATAAAATAGTTTATATAGAGTTATAAGTTAAAATAGTTTACATTAAAATATTTAGTATATCAAAATAGTTTATATTCAGAATAGTTTATATTAAAAATGATTTATATTAAAATAGTTTATATTAGAATAATTATAAGGTAAAGTATAAAATAGTTTTAAATATAATTTAAAAAATACTTTATATAATAAAGTAGTTCCCTTAAATTTCACAAATCGATTCCAAATCTACTCAAATTCCAAAAATTCAAATTTAATCCAATCTCAAATCATCAATATCAATTTATTTCAGTTTCTCAATAAACCATTTCAAATTATATCGATTTCAAATACAGATTTTTGACCACAAAAGAAATCATTTCAATATTTTCAAAGCTTTAAATATTCAAACCTTTCAAAACTAGATTTGATAATTCTATATATATATATATATATATATCAAATTCACTTTACTATTATTTATTTTCAAATATTTACTTAATCATTCAAATAACATTTATATAAAACTTCAAATTTCAAATTTCAATAAAACTAAATATACCATTCAATTTATGCAAATTTTAAATATTCATTTAAATCACTTTTAATCAAAAATCAAGTTATAAAATCATATCTTTAAAATCCAAAATTTAATAAATTTCAAATTAAACTTATTTGAGTATAATTATTAAAAAAATTCAATTTCAAAACCTTGGAAATCATTTCAATATATATATATATATATATATATATATATATATATATATATTGACCAACAGTGTATGTATATAATTTTCCATCCTATGGTCAAGTGATACGGATATTTATCGTTTCAATCCGTAATTTAAATATATGCAGGTATATATCATTTCAACCCGCAATCCTAAATTCAAATCAATGAAAATCGCTTGGGCTTATCATTTCAACCCATAACGATTTTCTCATATTCTACAGATCGTTCGGGTACGTTTCATTTCAACCCATAGGGAATTCTAAACTTACAGGGACTTGCAGAGTGATAACAGATATGATAATAATAATATAACAGGCATGTTAACGAAAAAATTTAAACGCTAACACCCTGGTGTATAAGATGTGATTGTGAAAGCACCACCCGTTTGTACGGGAAACAGAAATAAGCAGAAAGTATGTAGAAAAACAGTAAGAGACACAGTATTTATAGTGGTTCGGCTTATAATCCAGCCTACGTCCACTTTAATCCTTTTATCACTAGTTTGATTACAATTCTTTACAAGATCTTTCAATTACAACACACTTCAAGTGATAGGATATGTGAAACAAGTAGCTCAAGCTTTGATGTTGACAATCATCTTCAAATCCATGGTGAATGTGGATGATTCCTTCATGGAGTTCCTTTAGAAGTTTGTTGGATCTAAAAGGCTTTGAAGTCGTCTAGAATTCGGCAGAGTAATGGCGCTTGAAGAGAATGAGCCCCCAAAAAGTCCTTTGCATGTTGGAGATGGTTTCATATTTATAGAGAGTTCTGGGCGGAAAAAGTGCTAAGTCCTAACTCGTGGCCGACTTAAAGGTAAGTCGTTGCTGACTTAGGATGAGTCGTGACCGACTCATTGAGCTGAGTCTCTGGTTTGTAGAGAGCTTCCTGCCTTTTTCGAACCCACGCTTCAAGTACTAGGTCGTTTACGAGTTATCTGGTTGTAGTTTCTGGCTTGTTTGTATATGTCGTATACGACTCATCATAAGTCGTAGGTCGTGGTTGACTTAACCAGCTGCCTCCGGCTTTAAGCTGAGTTCAGGCTTTGTGAAGGCGAGTCCTAACTCGTAGACGAGTTAAGAGACAGTGTCTTTAGGTCGTACACCTTTTTTAAGTCGTAACACTTGTTAACTCGGTCAAGCTTTAATCTGTTATGTCGTAGCTCCCTTAAGTCGTATAGACTCCTTAGGTCATCAGGGTCTTAAGTCGTTATCTCTTCTTAACTCGTGAGCCGCTTATCTCGTAAGCAGCCTACCTCGGGTACTCCTTAACTCGTAGAGGCTTTAACTCGTAGGAGGTTTCTAATTCGTGTATCCTTTAACTCGTAGATGCCTTGAGTCGTAGGAAGCTTAACTCGTAAGGCTTCCTATCCCGTAGAGGCCTTAAGTCGTACAAATCCTTAGGTCGTGTGTTTCTTTAAATCGTAACATGTTCAAAGCCGCACAATCCTTTTAAGCCGTAGACCATTCATTTCCTTAAGTCGTGAAGCCTTTTGAGTCGTGAGCTGCTTAACTCATGGACCTGTTAACTCGTGAACGAGATAGGGTTAACATTTGCCCCTCGAAGCACACGCTTAGGTCGTAAGTCGTGTGCTTCGACTTATCATAACCCGGGCATGCCGATTCAAATTCCAACATTTCCAGATATAAAAGCCTGAGTCGTCCTTCCTCTTTCCTTCTTCTCATCACTTAACTTTTAAACTGTTTTCTGCCATTAACGCATCTCTGAGCTCTTCCAAGGCAATTTCGATCCAAACTTCGTCCGATTCCTTCTAGCATCATACAATCGTAAGTGATCTTGTTCCCTCTTCGACCGTTAGCCATTGTTACCTTACATGTTCAGTCCCTCGTTTTTGGCTTGTCCTTTCAAATCCTACGAGCTTTATCAAATCGGTCATTGACGAACTTAAACTCGTTTGGCTTGACATAAGGTGATTCGCGATTTGAGGCGACTTGTAGTGTGATAGGTTAAGGCTATTGCTGTTGAGGAGGCCGTGGGTGAACAGGTTGAAAGTTAGAAGGGAAGGCAGGTTGGTTGGAAAACTCGATTCGAATAGAGTGAGGAATCGTCCCATATACAACTCAGAGATTTTCCATGCGACCTAGCAATTTTCATGAGCCGTAGCCGAGTTAAGACTTAAGGGATTTCCAGTTGCTTTGAATCAGAGCCTTTCTTCTGTTCCTTGAGTTACGACCTAGGATTTAGAGCATAATCAGCTTGATGTGTTGACGACTTAAGACAGGAACGACTTAACTCTTGAGTCGGTTACGACTTAACTCTTGAGTCGGTTACGACTTAGCACATGTATTTTTTAAACTCCACTTGAACCTTGAACTGCTGCTTGAATCTTTTACAGATTGCTTTAACTTGTAAGCTAATAACCTGTTAATATAACATTCACAGAAAACTGGGACGAATATACTGTCATTGATTGCCCACATCGAACGACAGATTAGTTAATGATAGATGATTAACTTAAATAAATCGTGTGAACGAAGTGCTATCGATTTCAAGTGGAATATTAAAGCAGCACTGGATTAGTCAATTGAAACTGACCAGCCCTCATTAGTATTATGCTTGAGCTTTAAATAACAAGTTCCGAAATTACCGTAGTCAATCAATCGTCAACCAGTTTAATTCCAGTTATCTTTACTTGTTATTATTATTATTTTTTTTTTTATTAGCTTTGCACGACACTTCACACTTTTTAGGAAACGTGCACCTTCGCATTTGAACATCCAGTTGTTTGTGTAGAATGACTTCTCAGGAAGGTGATACAACAGTTCGGACTGGAGAGGTAACTGTTCTTCCGGCTCCACTGGTTAATCCTCCCGAAAGAGCTCCTACTTCACTATCATACAAAGTTTTTCGCCAGTTGTGTGCTCAGTTTGGTATCGTTGAATCAGATGCCATTCTTCCCGAAAGAAATAACACTGCCGATATAGCTCCTTCTGGCTTTGTGACAATTAACCGGCAAATGTGCCTAAGTGGAGGCATTCCTCCTTTCAACGACTTTTTCCAACAACTTCTCCGTCAACTGTCCATTGCTCCATCCCAGCTACACCCCAATGGTTATGCCATTCTAATGGGGTTGTGTGTGCTTTTTAGGAGAACACTTGATCGACTTCCAAGCTTTGGTGAAGTTTGTTATCTATGCTCTTTTTCTCGGACTAAGGATCATCCTTCCATTACTGTTGTGAGGAGCGCCCGAAACCGCAAACTGATTGTTGGCCTCCCTGATACTGCTCACGGGTTTTTAACCCAATTCTTCTATGTTCGTTGCCCTCCGGGGTTTTATGGTGTGTGGAGAGTTGGAAGTAAGGGCGTTCAGCTTTATTCCTGACACATGTTTTCCTTATACAATCTTTTCATAGCCTGAGTAGTTAGATGTTAATTTCCCTTTTTACTTTTCAGCGCTTCCACCTCCTTCTAGAGACCCAGGCTATAAGCAAATTTTTGAAAGATTGAATGCTGTGCCAGTAGAAGAGAGGAATATAAAGTTTTTGCTGAGAGATGACTTTTTACATCAATACGGGCTTCTTCACTCTTCTCGCTATACTCAGCCTCATGAAGCCCCGACTGAAGTTCCCGATTCCCCGACTGAAGCATCGGATGCCCCCGTTACTATCGAACAATCTTCATCAAAAGAGTCTAACATCGAAGCTTCATTGGTGAAATGTTCCACCCCTACCGACATTATGGGGTCATCTAGTAAGACGGCACTTGCCCCGATTGAGGAAGAAGAAGAACCTTCACAGCCTCTCGGGGGATTAGCTGATGTAGGAACTGAGAAAACAAGTCTCACCGAGCATGATGGTGACGATGTTTATGATGGGTTGAGCGACATAATAGTGACCTCACAGGAGCTTTTTAGAGATGACGTGTCTAAAACTATCTCTCCTATGATTGAGGCGACGTCCCTTCTTCGACTAACACCAACACAAACACCAACTCCTCATACCCAAGCTATCATCACCCCTACACCAATGAGTGGTTTGTAGCTTAATGCGCGTAGCTTGCACATCACACAACACTTAGGATTTTTCGGCATTTGTTCATATTTAACTTCTTTTCTTCGGAAGTTTCTAAGACTTGCTATTTTTGCCTTTTCAGATTCCCCTATGGGGCGCAGCGGCAGCGGTTCCTATTACAAGGACTTTCGACGCTATGGAGGGCGTGGCAGCTATGACTACAAGCAATACTATGCCGATCCCAGAGAAACCAATGAGCAGAGAGCTGCGCGAAAAGCTGAAGAGAGGAGAAGGTATGAAGAACGTCATGAGGGAGCGGGCACGCGACATGAATCCTTCCCAAGGGATGATGACTCCCATAAACGTAAAACGCACGATGATAGGGGGAAGAGCCATATTGAGGATTCGAGAAAGCGGACCAAACTTGGCGAGGAGCACGTGCCCGTGACATCTGAGAGACCTGGTGCCTCAGTTTCTATTGACATCCCTTCCAAATCTCCTGCTCTTGAAGGAAGTGCCATCCAAACACTTCTCAACAGGCCTTCATACCATGTTGAAAGGGGGCCCCCGACTTTGCAGAGCCGATTCCCGAACTGGTGTTTGAGGGGGGTACGCTTCGACCTTGATTTGGTCCCCATCGACAAAGAAGCTATGTACAGAAATCTCGATGCTGTCAAGCTTGATATCGATAGAATGTCTGGATGGCAAAAGCTGGTTGATGAACTTCAAAGAGTTAATCGGGCTAACATCGAAGCAATGCTGACCATGGAAAATGACAAATCAGAATGGCAGAAGATTCTTGATCAACACAACGCTGAGATGAAGGAGATAGCCGAATACAATGAAAAACTCGAAGCTGAAGTAAAGCAGCTCAAAGATGATCTTGCCTCTTCTACTAATACTTACACCCAAAGAGAAGAGGTATTGCAAAAACAAGTGCGAGATGCGCACGCCAGCCAGAGGGACGCTGAAGCTAAAGCTGAGAGGTTGGAACAAGCTGTAGAGAACCACCGCACTGATGTCACCCAGCTGCAGAATAAACTGAGCGCCCGGGACATGGAGATTGAAGCGCTAAAAGCCCAGCTTGCTCAGACCGAAAAAGATCGAGATGAGGCCATGGCTGGCAAAATTGCAGCCGAAGAAACTGCTCAGACCATGGAAAACGATATCAATTCGACTTTATTCGATTTTTATTTACATTGTGTCTTGGGACGCGGCAGCCTCTCTTTTCTTGGTCCTAAGTATGAAATCACCCTGGCCGAGGTGTGGGAAGCTGCTCTTAACATGTTTAAAGATGCCGGGTATGGCGATGAAGATTTTGAGGCGCGTTACCTGGATGAGGGAGCTCGCGCTGCTCTTGCGAAGGGGCGAGAACAACTTGCCAGGATGAGAACTGGAATGGCGGAAGAGGAATGTTCTGGAAAGGACTTAACGCTTATTTCCTCTGTCCATCCTCCAGTTTCTCCTGTGGTTGACATCACGGGTTCGAGCTCCTCTACTCCGCCTGCAACTAAGACAGTAACTGAAACTACAAGTGCACAAGGCGGGGATGAAGGTGGTGAAAGCAACGAAGCACAGCGATATGAAATCAGCCTCAGAGATCCAACTACCCCAGGTAAACTTGACACCGGACCAGCTCAAGTGGTGAACTGCTCGTTCGCTCCTTGTGAACTTGACGATCTTCTTGATTATTTTTCAAATGTCAATGAATTCCCGACTTTTGATGAGCCGTCATCCCCTCTCTTTTCGAAAGATACTGATATTTTAAGTTTTTTCTCCTTTGTAGAGAAAGCACCGAGTCAAACTCAAGCTTCTTCTCCCCCGGTGATCCTTCCTCCATCTCTTCAAGTGGCGCCTCCCTCTGCTTCTCAACCTGGGTCACAAGAAGAACAAATAGAAGCTCTCCATGGCCTGGATGATCCCATTGCTTCGCAAGAGCAAAAAGATGAGGGACTTGAGGGAGGTGACATATCTCCGGAGCGGACTCCTTCTGACGATACAACTTTATCTAAACTTGTCACTCCAGGAAGTGAGTCTTCCTCAAAGAGGAGAAGGAAGCAAGGAGCATCAAGGAGGAGAGGGAAGATAATCACTGCCACTGAAGAGGAGCCAGAAGTTGGGCCAGCTGCGCCTACCTCTCCTTCCTCCCTTATACCCACTGGCCGACCTGAAAAGCTGATCATTCGGCCGGGTAAAGGGTCTAAAGGCAGCAAAAAGAAGTGAAGATCTTCAGTTTCTAGTTTTTTGTGTTTTGCATGTACTGGCCGAGAATTGTGCGGGTACCGGCCCCCGCTTTTCTTTATTTTGAAACCTGTACCTGCGTTGTAATTGAATAAAATGATTCCTCGTTTGTACAAACTTTTGTTTGAATTAAAGAATACATTTGTTATTCGTTTTGGCATGAGTTTACTTGATATTGCAGCGAGCTTATGGTATGTTACTTGAGCGTTACCTTTTGCTGGTTTAGTTATACCATATTGTGTGTAATTATACTATATTGCCCCCATTCCATAAGTATGCTGCAATATTCTATACCTCGAGGGGACTTACACTCTTATTTGCTAAAGAATAATTATTTTATTCTTTAAAGAAAATTTTATAGAGTACAACTCCCTTCGTATAAGTTTTTACGCTTGGTCGTTCGAAGAAATCACTTTTTTCTTTTGCTTATGTGCATATCTCATCAAGTGAATTCCTCTATGTGGTAAAGCGGACCTCTGAAGGGTACTTTAACTTCTTTTCTTTTTACGATCATTTCTCATAGTAGGCAAATTACTTTTCCTTTGAAAGTTAAAGTACGCTTTTGATGAGGATTTTTTTTTTATATAGAAAGTTGTACCTCTGAGGAGGGATTTTTTCACGTTTCAACACTTGGAAGTTTTATTTCAATCTCGGTGAAACGTGTACCTCCAAAGAGTTATGCTTTAGAAATCCTTTTCACGTTTCAACACTTGGAAGTTTTATTTCAATCTCGGTGAAACGTGGGTTTCCAAAGAGGTTTTTTTTTTTTTTTTTTTTTTTTCTTAATTGTGTTCCCGGGAGGGGGTTGTACCTCTGAGGAGGGATTTCTCACGTTCCAACACTTGGAAGTTTTATTTCAATCTTGGTGAAACGTGTACCCCCAAAGAGTTGTGCCTTTGAAGAAAGCCTTTTCACGTTTCAACACTTGGAAGTTTTATTTCAATCTCGGTGAAACGTGTGCTTTCAAGAAGGTCTTTGTTTTTACATTTCAACTTTGGTGAAGTGAAATTCCGAAGAGCGGCTGCTACACTTCAACTCCTGGCGAAATGGGCCTCTGAAGAGGGCTTTTATTTTGTTTACATTTCAACTCTGGTGAAGTGAAATCCCGAAGAGCAGTTATAACACTTCAACTCCTGGTGAAATGGGCCTCCGAAGAGGGCTTTTATTTTGTTTACATTTCAACTCTGGTGAAGTGAAATCCCGAAGAGCGGTTATAACACTTCAACTCCTGGTGAAATGTGCCTCAGAGAGGGTTTTCATCGCCTGGAAGTTACTCTCTCATGGTTGGAGGGTCATGACTCCTCCAATCTTTTTTGTTGAGTAGAGAACTTTCTTTTTTGTGGCATATGACCCATTAGAGGTCTTTTATTATCCGAAGAGTTGCGCCTTCGAAGAGGACTTGTGGCGCTGATGGTAGCTTTGGTTGTTCCTCTGTTCACTTGCTTATGCCTTTTCAGCGATCCTTTTTTTTTTTTTTTTTTTTTTTTTTTTTTTTTTTCTTTCTTTTCAAGTTTTCATCCCCCTTTTTCTCACAAGTGGCTTGTTTAATCCAAGGAAGTGTACTTCATTGCCAGGCAAGTTCGTGAGAACGGGCACTAGCTTCCTAATTGGATGTTTGTTTGTTTAAACAATCTCAATTTATCAGCAAGGGCTCGTTCCTATCGAAATCATTAGCCGTTCAATTGAAGCATTTCCTATCTAGGATTTGAATTCGGGGTCTTTGTGACTTGAAATTTGTTTGTTGAATGATGGTGAGAATCGCTCGGTCTTATTATGCGCAAGTTTTATCTCCACTGTCTGCAAAAATTTAAATCGATATTTCAGCAATACATTTTGTGTATTTTTATATCGAAAACAAAGCAAACATATAATGATAATAAGGAACACAAGATTTATAGTGGTTCGGCCATGAAATTGGGCCTACATCCACTTTATATTCTTTCATTATTTACTTGCATCAGTTTCACAATTGCTTTCAATTACAGGAATCATACATTCATAATTCTTTTTACAATGTTCCAACAAAATTTTCAAGTAAAGTATGGACGCAAGTGATTGCTGTTCCATGCCCTTGGAATTTGATCTCCATCAACTGTGGTGAGCTTGAATGTGCCGTCAAGAAGTTTCTGACCTATCACATACGGTCCTTCCCAATTTGGCCCAAACACACCTGTCGCAGTCATAATTCTTTTTAGGACTAGATCTCCAATTTCAAAGCTGCGTTGACGAACTTTGGAATTGAAATGTCTGGCTATCCTTTGCTGATGAGCTGCAACTCTGAGGTTAGCTTCATCTCTTTTTTCATCAAGGAGATCCAACGCTTCAAGTTGCAGCTTTTCATTTTCTGCTTGATTGAAATGGATTCTTCTGTGTGAAGGGACCTCTGTTTCAACCGGGATCATTGCTTCCGATCCGTATGCTAACGAAAAAGGAGTATGCCCAGTTGCAGTTTTGTGAGTAGTTCTGTATGCCCATAGTGCAAGTGGTAGTTTATCGACCCAACCACCTTTTGCTCTTTCGAGTTGCTTTTTGATGGTTGATTTGATGATCTTGTTCACTGCTTCCACTTGCCCGTTTGCCTGCGGATGAGCTACTGCCGAAAAGCTTTTCTGGATTTTGAATCGTTTGCAAAAATCCTGGAATTCCTCACTTTCAAACTGAGTACCATTGTCTGTGATTATTTTTTGAGGCACACCGTATCTGCAAATGATATTCTTGGTCACAAAGCTTATCACTTTCTTAGAAGTGATAGTAGCCAATGGTTCAGCTTCAGCCCACTTAGTAAAATAATCAACCGCAACAATAGCATATTTAATCCCTGATTTAGCGGTTGGTAGCGGTCCAATGAGATCCATTCCCCAAATTGCAAATGGCCATGGACTGATCATCTGTGTGAGTTCGGTAGAAGGTGCTCTAGGAATTTTGGCATATCTTTGGCACTTGTCACATTTTCGGGAGTAATCTGCGGCATCCCGATTAATTTCTGGCCAAAAATATCCGTATCGGAGAATTTTCTTTGCTAATGTTTGACCACCTGAATGATCACCGCATTCTCCTCCATGCACTTCAGTTAGGATTGTTTTGGACTCTTCCCGGGATACACATCGAAGCAATGGCATTGAGAATCCTCGTCTGTATAATTGACCATCCTGGATTATATATCGAGAAGCTTTTCTCAGTAGCTTTTGTCGTTCTTTAGAGTTTTCTGGTAAAGAGCCATTGAGTAGATACTTTGTTATTGGAGTCATCCATGATTCTTGCTCTTGCGACATACTCATAACCCAATCGATATCCATTTCATCAATGCTCGGATTTGATAAAACTTCCACTGGAACTAACCCTAAGGATTGGGCTTCGCCAGAACTTGAGTATTTTGCGAGAGAATCTGCTTTCATGTTTTCTTCTCGAGGAATATGACTTATCGTGTAATGGTCGAATTCACATAAAAGTTCCCAAGCCTTTGACACATAAGCGGGCAGATTTCCTCCTTTCGTTTGAAACTCCTTCTTGACTTGGCATACTATAAGCTGAGAATCACTGAAGATCTGTAACGCTCGAATGTTTAGTTCTTTAGCAATTTTCAAACCAGCGATCAGAGCTTCATATTCTGCTTCATTGTTTGTTGAAGGAAATTCTAATCTTAGCGCATAGCATAATGACCGGCCTTCAGGAGTTTCAAGAACAATTCCAGCACCTGAACAGTGATCATTTCTTGCGCCATCTACAAACAACTTCCATTGGGTTGGGGAGTTCTCGATTGTTTCTTCCTCGCTGTTACCCTTGTCTGTAAATTCTGCAATAAAATCTGCCAAAGCTTGTCCGTTGATCGCTTTTCTAGGATGATAAGTGATGTCATATTGGCTCAATTCAATATTCCACTTTAAAAGGCGGCCCGAAGTTTCAGGGCGAAACAAGACTTGCTTTAAAGGTTGATCAGTGAGGACTTTGATAGGATGAGCCTGGAAATATTGCCTCAACTTTCTTGAGGCAATCAATAGACAATAGGCGAGTTTTTCCAACTTGGAGTAATTCATTTCTGCCCCAGTGAGTCTTTTGCTGATATAGTAAACTGGATGTTGAATCCTTTTGTCTTCCCGTACCAGCGCTGCACTTAAAGCATGAGATGAAACTGCCAAGTATATAAGAAGATCCTCGCCATCGCCGGGCCTGGAAAGTATTGGAGGCGTTTCCATATGTTGAATCAATTCTTCAAAAGCTTTCTGGCATTCGGGAGTCCAGTCAAAGTTTTTCTTTCCTTTCTTTAGAGCGTCGAAGAATGGAATGCATTTATCAGTAGCTTTGGATATGAACCGACTTAAGGCGGCAATTTTTCCATTAAGACTTTGCAATTCCCTCTTTGTTTTAGGAGCTTTGACTTCTTTTAGAGCAGTGATTTGAGCTGGACTAGCTTCAATGCCCCTAGCGCTCACGATGAAACCCAAGAACTTCCCAGATTCTACCCCGAAAGAACATTTTAAAGGGTTAAGCTTCATTCCGTATCTTCGGAGAATTGCGAACATTTCTGCTAAGTGTTCGATGTGATCCACTGCTTTCTTAGATTTTACTAGCATGTCATCAACGTAAACTTCCATAGTCTTTCCCAACTGCGGTTTGAACATAGCATTAACCAGTCTTTGGTATGTTGCCCCCGCATTCTTCAACCCAAAGGGCATAACTCTGTAACAGTAAAGACCGACATCGGTGATAAAGCTTGTGTCCTCCTGATCTGGCTCATGCATCATGATCTGATTATATCCGGAGTAGGCATCCATAAAAGACAACAATTCATGACCCGCTGTTCCATCTACCAGTTGATCGATCCTGGGTAATGGGAAGCAGTCTTTGGGACAGGCCTTGTTTAGATCTGAAAAGTCGATGCACACTCTCCATTTACCATTGGCTTTCTTAACTAGCACTGGATTTGAAACCCAATTTGGATAGGTAGATTCTCTGATGAAATTATTCTCCATGAGCCGGTCAACTTCCTCTTTCAATGCTGTCGATCTTTCTAGACCTTGGATTCTCCTTTTCTGCTTTACTGGCGTGAACTTTGGGTCAATATTCAGAGCATGTACCGCAACTTCTGGGGATATTCCGCACATATCGGCATGGGTCCAAGCGAAAACATCCAGGTTTGCTTTCAAAAAAGATATCAAGGCATTCTGAACTGACACATTAAGTTGTGAACCCACATTCAGCACCTTGTTTGGGTCCTTCAGATCAACGGGCACCGGTATCGTTGTTTCTGCTGGTACCACCCTACTCTCCCCCGCACTGGCCTTTCTAGGATCCATCACTTTTCGTGCCCCGCTATGCTCGCCAGTGCAGGGTCCGCCCTGTAGTTGCTATAGGGTTGGTGTTTTGATGCGGATTGGGGTTGCCGCATCTTTCCCCATTTCTCTCTTCCTTGTTTCTCGCAGCTCTGTCATATAACATTCTCGCCCAGCGTTCTGGTCTCCTTTAATAACTCCTACCCCATTGTCTGTAGGGAATTTAATAGTAAGACACCATGGGGCAAGGACAGCTTTGAATGCAGCAAGAATAGGTCGACCAAAGAAAGCATTATAAGCAGAAAATTCATCTACTATCACAAAAGTCTGCTTGCGAACTACTTTTCTTTCTCCTTCTCCGAGTTCCACAAGCAAGTCAATGGTTCCTACTGGTTGCTTTGGCTCCCCAGTGAAGCCAACAATCTTCTGAGATGAGGCTTGCACATCCGCCATCGGGATTCTCATCTGGTCAAACGTTTTCTTGAAGAGGATGTTGCAAGATGCGCCGCAATCAATAAGAACTCTTCTGACAATAGCCGGTCCAATACCGGCTGAGATGACTAACGGGTCCAAAGTAGGGGCCTCAATGCCCGTGGAATCTCTAGCCCTGAATACAATATCATCATTAAAAGTCCTTTGTTGTTTCAGGGGTGTAGAGTCCTCTAAAACAAAGACATTCTCTTCAGTTGGCATATGTTTCAGGGCTCGAGTGTACCTCTCCATTTCACCCCAGCTTCTGCCTGCTGGGTGGGGTCCTCCTGTGATGACATTAATAACTGGCCTTCCAGATTCATGTCCTGCGGCCTTCTCATTTGTCCTGGGCTGATGAGCAAGAGCTTGTTGCCCCTGACTTGACGAAGCAGGATCATTACCACTCTTCTTCACAAATTGCTGCAGCTTATTTTCTCTTAGCAATTCTTCGATTATATTTTTCAATTGACGGCAGTCGTCTGTGTCATGACCAGGCTGATTATGGAAGCGACAGAACTTCCCACTTTGCACAGCTTTTCTTCCGGTTCTGAGAACAGGAGGTTTGGGATACTCAAAAGAATCTTTTGTAGCCAGGTAGATGCGCTCTGGTGTTTCTAACAAAGGAGTATATTCTGATGGCTTGAAGGATCGAGGCTTCTTCGAATTGTGTTGTTTCCTTCCATCATTATTTTCTCTTTTCTGTCCCACAGATCCATTCTTACGTGGCGCAGCAGTGTTGTCTTCAGCTTTCTCTACTGTTGCCTTTGCCGGGACAGGACGGCTTTCCAAACGCATGAATTCATCCGCCTTTTTGTAGAACTTTTCCAGAGAATTTGGCTCCTTCATGTTCAGCCACTTTCCGAATTCACTTGACTTATCAATAGCTCTCATCAAATAGGTCAAGACCATGCGGGGTTCTGCATTATCCACCTCAGCTAACGCTATATTAAAGCGATTTAAAAAAGACTTGATAGTTTCCCCCGGATTCTGTTCCAAACCGGATAACGACATGATGTCTTTTGCCTTTGAAGCATATAGCCTAAATTGCTCTTTAAATTTCCTGGTTAGGTCTGAAAACTGATCGATGGACCGGACAGGTAGTTTTGTGAACCAAAGCAGAGCTACCCCTTCCAAATACACAGGAAAATAGCGGCATTTTATCTCGTCAGAAGCTCTGGCACCTGTCATGTGCCAATCATATTTGTACAGGAACTCATTTGGATCACTTGTCCCTTTGTAAGCTGGAATGGTCGGAGGGACGAACTTCCTTGGGAATTCAGCTTTTAGGATCTTTTCAGTAAACGGAGTCTTGCTCGGAGCGAAACCCCACTCTTTCTCATCTTCGACCCTTTGCATACTTTCTTTCATAATCTGTCGAACCATACCAGAAAGATATTCTTCGTCATTCCTATTTCTGGATCCTCCAGCCTCAGGCAATGTCTGTTCAAAGGGGCTAGCAGCCCTTTCGGGAATGTTTCTAGTTTCAGCATCATGGACATTACCGACAAAGTTCCTTTCATTATTCGCAGGTTGACGGTTTGCCCCGAGCAGATCGTTTAACCTATTCAGAATCAGAGCATTCTGAGCATTCTGAGCTTCCAATTGCGCGTTCTGGGCATTTATTTGCTGATTCAACCCAAAGATAGCAGCGTCCAATTCCGCTTTTGAAACTCCAACAGCTGGAGTGGCTTGATTTGGTGTTGGGGAAGTGGAGGTTCCCTCTTGAATGTTTGCAGATCTCACAGATTTACTTTTCCTTCCAGGAGCCATGATTTCGGATAGACTTCTGGTTCTTAAAGAAACTCTATCTACAAATCTTTCTGAAACAATGATGATAGATGTCCTGAGTTCAATTCTCAGTGAAAGCACCAAAATGTTAACGAAAAAATTTAAACGCTAACACCCTGGTGTATAAGATGTGATTGTGAAAGCACCACCCGTTTGTACGGGAAACAGAAATAAGCAGAAAGTATGTAGAAAAACAGTAAGAGACACAGTATTTATAGTGGTTCGGCTTATAATCCAGCCTACGTCCACTTTAATCCTTTTATCACTAGTTTGATTACAATTCTTTACAAGATCTTTCAATTACAACACACTTCAAGTGATAGGATATGTGAAACAAGTAGCTCAAGCTTTGATGTTGACAATCATCTTCAAATCCATGGTGAATGTGGATGATTCCTTCATGGAGTTCCTTTAGAAGTTTGTTGGATCTAAAAGGCTTTGAAGTCGTCTAGAATTCGGCAGAGTAATGGCGCTTGAAGAGAATGAGCCCCCAAAAAGTCCTTTGCATGTTGGAGATGGTTTCATATTTATAGAGAGTTCTGGGCGGAAAAAGTGCTAAGTCCTAACTCGTGGCCGACTTAAAGGTAAGTCGTTGCTGACTTAGGATGAGTCGTGACCGACTCATTGAGCTGAGTCTCTGGTTTGTAGAGAGCTTCCTGCCTTTTTCGAACCCACGCTTCAAGTACTAGGTCGTTTACGAGTTATCTGGTTGTAGTTTCTGGCTTGTTTGTATATGTCGTATACGACTCATCATAAGTCGTAGGTCGTGGTTGACTTAACCAGCTGCCTCCGGCTTTAAGCTGAGTTCAGGCTTTGTGAAGGCGAGTCCTAACTCGTAGACGAGTTAAGAGACAGTGTCTTTAGGTCGTACACCTTTTTTAAGTCGTAACACTTGTTAACTCGGTCAAGCTTTAATCTGTTATGTCGTAGCTCCCTTAAGTCGTATAGACTCCTTAGGTCATCAGGGTCTTAAGTCGTTATCTCTTCTTAACTCGTGAGCCGCTTATCTCGTAAGCAGCCTACCTCGGGTACTCCTTAACTCGTAGAGGCTTTAACTCGTAGGAGGTTTCTAATTCGTGTATCCTTTAACTCGTAGATGCCTTGAGTCGTAGGAAGCTTAACTCGTAAGGCTTCCTATCCCGTAGAGGCCTTAAGTCGTACAAATCCTTAGGTCGTGTGTTTCTTTAAATCGTAACATGTTCAAAGCCGCACAATCCTTTTAAGCCGTAGACCATTCATTTCCTTAAGTCGTGAAGCCTTTTGAGTCGTGAGCTGCTTAACTCATGGACCTGTTAACTCGTGAACGAGATAGGGTTAACAAGGCATATATCATCGATATAAATAACATATAATTGTGTCAGATGCCACATATGAACATATACGGATAACAACATATATATAGCAATGTAAATAACTAATAATAACATATTTTAATTGACGTTTCAATTGAAATCAAATTTAATAAATATAAGAAAGTTAATTGTGAGTGATTGCTCACCTTTCGAGGCTAGAGACGAACGAGAATGAGATAAATTATGGGTCTAAGCACGAATTCCGAAGCAAAACTTGATTGGCATGAATTTGACGACAAAGTTGATAGATAAGAATCGATGAGAACAAGACAATCAGTTTTGATATAAACTAAAAATATGTACATCATTTTATATTATATATATATATATATTACATTAATAAATCAAAATAAATTAGTATTATTTCAATATAAATATGAACTATCACTTAATATAATAAAACCCACATATAAAAAATAGAATTCATATACATATATATACATATAACTTAGAAATTAGTATCAAATTTAAGACACATTATATCAAAATCCCTATATAAAAAACCAACATTAAATTTAAAACAAATATTAATTAACACACACTATAACATTCCCGAATTTTGCACAAGTTTAATTTGACAATTTATTCAATTTTGAAAATTAAATTATGAATTAATTTGAAAATTCTAGAATAAATAAATAAATTGGATTATAAATAAACTTTAATTTGAAATTTAAGAATAAGTATTTACAAGAAGATTTAAAATGCTTAAAGTTAAATATCTATGAATTGTTTGAATAATTGGATTGTAAGTAATTAAAAATTATTACTTAATTTCAAAAGAATTAATTTATGAAATTAATTAAAGGTAAATTTATTAGAGTGATAAATTAGAGGTTTATTTATCAATGTATAATTTTATTTTAATTAAAATTTTCTTTTGAAAGATTATGCAAGTATAATTTATATGTATATATATATATATACAATATCTAAGTTTAACAAAAAGGTTTAATGTTGTTTCCTTTTAAAATAATAATATATGCATAAGAAAATTAAATCGATAGATATGTTTTATAAATTGAAATCAAATAAAGATATAAAACATGATTTGCAAACAAAAATAATTAAATTTTACAAAAGGATTAAAAAACAAAAGGTATAAATTAATTTAAAGTAAGGTTTTAAAAATAAATTTTAAAAGTTAATTGAACCAAAGGACTTAGACATAAATTTCTTTATGTTAACAAATGTAAACTTTTCCTTTAATAAATTAACAAGTGTTAAAACAAATTACAAGTGTAAGGAATGAAGAAACAAGTGTCAATTAAATGAAATCTTTCTTTCGGTTTAGAATTTGTAAATAAAAAAAAGGAGAAACCCGTAAAGATTCAAACCAGGAAAACAAAGGAAACTGAAACAAAACAGAAAGAAAAAAACGCTCTCTTCCTTAATTCAAGTTTAAAATCTGAAACCATACAAACAAGCTTAGGCTATAATTTATAATTCCATCCCTCAGGCAAGTTTAAAGATTTATTGTTTACTGAAATTATGATTTTCAAATCAAGATTTAATATAAACAAATTCAAATGTGCAGGTTAACATCAACATATGCTTCAGGTTTTGGCCAGAAAAAAAAACAGTGCAGTATTTTTTTTTGAAACAAATTCAAGGCAAGTAAAATTTTCTTTTAAAGATTTTAAATTGAATCTGTTAAACATTAATGCAACAAGAATTAAGCTATGGTATCCATCAATCATTTGCAGCAAAGTAATCAAGATTAAAGGCTTAAAGCTATTTGCAGTTTTCAAGTCCAAAGAAAAAAGAAGGAAGCTTTGTAAAAAAAAAAAAAAATTTCAAACTGTAAATAGGCCTGAATCTTTGTTTGTTATTGATGAAATAAATAAATAAGAGTATACAACAGTGATTTAAGCAAAGATTTATAATTACAAGTGGCAGACTCAACTTCAAGAATCAAAGTAGGAAAAATCATCCTGGCTTCATCTTTCTTTTGAAAAACCATCAGAAACTCTCTGGAAAATACTGTGAGCAAACCCACTTTTATTTGCCTATACTCATTGATATTGTATTGATGCTTAAAAGGATGTTCTGGAATGATTGTCAATATGCCTGTATGTTTTGAATGTTCCAGAGCATGTTTGTTATTCTGGTGTATATACATATAGATATATATCTGATCTTGTGTAATTGGCTAGAGACAGGATCCTAAATCAAGATTTGAATGTTTGAATGAAATTGTTTGAGTGAACCAAGATCTTAATTTAAAAAAATGTTTTTAAGTGAAAACTGGAAGTAATTCCTACTAAGGATAAAAAAATCACAGTCAAATTTAAAAAGGTATGACAAAATTTAACTTAAATGATGAGTTGATTTATTGATATGATCTGTTTTATAATTTAAAATTATGATTTTTAAATGAAGTTTCAAGATTTTAAGTTTTGGTTTAAGGGAAAATTTGCAAAATGAACAGGAAAGACATTTTTATCAATCCTCGTCAAACGAAGAGGTAATGATCCTCGTGATCAAGGTCATAGGAGGTTGGAGCATCGAGGGTCATCAGAAAAATAACCAGAGAATCTATCATTCGCCGTGGCGAACGATCGATGACGATTTAGGTTTTTAACCTAGTTTTGATGGAAGTTAGAAGATGGATTACTGTAATCTCCACAGTGCATCGGTATGGGCAAGTAGGGGTGGGATCGAAGTTTGATACCATGGCGCAGCTTCAGGTGAAGGCACATGGCCTACGATGATCGGAGATGGGAGCACGGGAAGGTTTAGGTTCCAAGGGGGAAATGAAAATGTTTGATTTCGATTTGTGGTCAACTTTGAATTTCTGGGTTGCTGTTTGGGATAAGGAGATCGTAGTTGACTTGGTGGTGACCTCGGTGATGATAGGAGGTGAGAGGATCATCGGTGCATGGAGACGTGTGTCATTGTGCTTGTTGGTTACAGGAATTGGGAAGGGAAGAAGAAGAATGGTGGAAGAAGAGGACGTCTCGGGTTCAAACACGAGGGTACAGGCATTCGACTCGAAGTCGAACTCGAGTAGGATTTTGGTGTTAAGCAAAATACTTAGAAAAAATTTAAAATCAAAAAATTTGGGCACTCGGGTCAATTTCTGGAAAAGCTCGAAGTTGAGCTCTTGTATGTGGAAGTTTAGCTCGGGTTTTCACTCGGGTTATTTGGGTTACTCGTGTTAAAATGTCCAAGTTTTGAACTATAGTAGATTAGTAAAAAAATAAATTTCTAAAAATTGTTTCTTTATAAATGATGATTTTATTACTAAGATAAAAGTTATAATTTGATTTTTTTTTGAAATAAAAGATTAAAAACAATTAAGTTTTAAACTTATATTTTAATAAGTTATTTAAATGAAACTGAATTAGTGATTTAGAAATGATAATCAAATGTTTTAAATTTTTAACTTAAAAGTAAGTTAATTCATATCGTTAATAATAGTCAAGTAATTAATGATTAGTAATTAAGATTAATTTATTAATAATTAAGAAAAATTATTATAAATGATGTTTTAAATGGTTGAGTAACTTTCAAAGTTAAGTTAACATATTCGTTAAAAGGAAAATTATTAGTTGAGGTGAATTACTTAATGAAAGTAATTAAAGCAATTGATTAATAATTCAAGCCAATTAATCAGGATATTAATGAATGATCAAGTAAAAAATTAATAATTACTTAGTGAAAGAGATTAAAGGTAGATAATTAAAGACTAAAGTTTGATTAATCAAATATTAGGGGTTAATTACTTTGAAGTATAAGTAATTATGTGGTTAATCCATTATGGTGGTTTAAATTAAGAATAACTAATTAAGGATAATTAATTGGAATTAAGATTCAATTAATTACAATCAAGGATTGATTAATTAAGTAATTAATTAAAGTTTTGATTGATTAAAAGATCATTTATTAATCTTAAGGTAATTGATTTATGTAGCTAATAAAAGGGAAATTAATTAATGTTTTAAATAATTAAGATAATTAATTAAGGATAATTAATTAAAAGTTAATTTATTTAATAAATAAGTAATTAAGAGGTAATTACTTAATAATTAAAGGATAGTAAATTTATGTAATTAATTAAAGATAAATTGATTACTTAATGAAGGTGATTAAGATTGAATCAATTGTAATCAATGATAATTGATCATTGATTGAAGAAAATTTATGAAAGTAATTATGTGGTTAACTGATTTAACCCACATAATTTATTCATCTTAATTGAAGATGTTTGATTTTTATTGAATGCTGCGTATGGATTGATATATTTGATTTGTGATGTGATGTGATGCTATGTAATGCTTTGTGCCAAGCTTTTATATCTGTGATGAATATATTGTTATATGAATATACAAAACCCTTTGAACCCGTTAAACGACATCTGAAATTCGATGCGACAGGGAGTCGAATTCCAGTTGGTTATCCGAAACCCACATCGAATTGTAATGATGAATCTTTGTGATTTATAAATTTATTTTATCCGTGATCTGTAAATGAAGATAAGCGTTATGAGTTATATCGCTTATTGATATTGTTATATCTGTGATGATTGATGCTATGCACTATTGTGTTAAACCCCTGTACTACACTATACACACACCAATATGGGTTACACGTGGAAATCGGTTAAGTCACAGATTTTTAAAATAGTTTTGAATTTGAATTTTTAATTCAAATGGTTTTGTAAATGAATTGGGTTCAAAGTGATAAACTTTTGAAAAGGCGTTTTAAAAATGAAAGTTATTTTGAATAACTAAAGGAAGATTGAAATTTAAATCATTTGATTTAAATGTGAATTCAATATCAGAAATTGAATTCTACATTTGGTATTTATGACGTAAAAAGTTTATACAAATTATGATTTCAAATTTGAAATGGAATGATTTTTAGAGCTATAACTTTGTGAAAGATAGTTGAAACCTATTTTGAAATCAAAGAAGATTTTAAATAGAATATCTTTTATAAGATTGAAACGGGAATTTTTTTGAAAACGATAAAATGAGTCTTTGATTTAAAGACCGGATGAATTATTCCAATTTGAAAGGAATTGTTTTGAAAGGCTATAAAGGAATCTTTGTCAAAGATTGATGAATTTCGTTTTAAATTGAAAGGGGATCTTGAAAAGTGAATCTTTTGTTTAAAAGATTTAAATGTAAAAATTGTTTAAACCATTGAAGGTTTTTGAAATGAATCTTTTGTTTAAAGGATTGAAAATGGTAATTTGTTTTAACCATTTGAATGAAACTTTTTGGCTTTAAGCTGTGATTTAACTGAGATCCCATATCCATATGTTTTTAAGTATTACGCTCATTATTCGGTTTAGCGGGGAGAGGACCTTGTGTCACATAACCCATTCCGAATAATGATACGTCGTTATGGATAGCATTTGAAGACCGGTGGTGAAGACCGGGTATTTGCGAGAACGATAGGATGACCTATCGATTGTCTCTGCACCGAGTAGCTACGGTTTAGAGATTCCCTAAGTGATGGGAAGTCCGATCGGTATTGTGGATTCTCGGATTTGCAAGGGCTTCTTCGGAAGCGCCTTCGGTTCTGATCGAACCCGAAACAGACTTGTATGGATGTGTGTCTGACACTACACTTTGAGATGTAAAACCGGTTTCTATCAAATACATTTCTGTTTGGTGGCGGAGATTTATTCTCTTAGCTTAACACCCTTCTCTGAGACGTATGAGCTCAGAGGCTATGTAGTTGATGGTTACCAGTGATACATTCCCAATTTGGTAATGTGGCATACGAAGTGCTGCTGATCATTTGTTGATCAAAGCAAGGCTTTTTAAAAAGCGTAGCTTTGTGGACGAGACTTCGTCGAACTTCACAACCCGGAAATGGTCGAAACAGGAAAGATACGGCAAGGTTATTTGGGGGTAGCGCCCCCTGAGGGTATGTTCATTTTCTTCTGGATAGAGGTGATATCATGGTATGGAGCCCAGATCTTTAACCTATGTGGTTACTGCAAATACATTACCTTGTGGTTGTTGGTATCGAGCGCTCTGATAAAGGTTGGTTACGACCAGGGGATGACATACTCATGTAGTAGTTACCTAGTTATAGAGGTAACCCGGCCTGGTATTGGCAGAGATCCGGTTAGGTTCTCGGGGCGTCCCTCCAAAGGCATACCCATGTGGCCCAGAAAGTTCCTTAGCCTGACCATTTGTTGGAAATCCAATTATCAATACGTGCCTTGTACGGTTTTAGTTGTAGAACCTGCCATCTAACATGGTAGCTATAGTAGACATACTATAATGGTACGTATGCTGGCTAAGATTAATATTATACTTTCGAAATGTTTCCACTATGCACTAATAATAATATCAAATGGTTTTCGCGTATCAAGCATATTTGACTATCATAAGGAGAAATCTTCCCCAAGTCTACGTTTGCATTGTATGTGTGGCGGGAGGCCTTATAGTAGTTTCATTTTCCAAAAGCATTGCGGATTTCAAAATTTAAATTCTTTTGTTTGTTTTAAAGATAAACTTTATTCGTTTGCTCATACCAGTCCCATGACTGACCTGGAATTTATTGTTCCCTCCCTAAACTCTGGGTGCCCACTATTTTCCACACGGGCAGTCTAGAGTTGGGTTTTTCAGATATAGATAACGATTCAGTAGCTTCTAGCTTTCTCTTTGGTATTCTTTGGAGGTCTTGGATATTGGAGTCTTTGGTGGACGAGACTTGCTTACCTGGGTGAAACGAGATGGTGGTTCGAGCTTGTGATTTTGGAGTTGGCTTTGGAGCATTGGATTTGAGTTGCAGTTGCTGTTTGGAGTTTTGGTTCCGCTGCTTGTTCATTTAGTTTTCCGCTGTAGCATTTCTACCTTGTATCTCCGATATTTCTTGTATCATATATATATCATTGTTGTATCATCCTGGATATTGTATCATTGGTTGTATATGATATTCATTTTTTTTCTTCCACCGTGTTGTTATTGTTACTTAATTGTGGTATAAGCTCCGACACAATTTGAATTTCAACGATTGAATCTACGGCATTCAAGTACAAGTGGAGTACGGATGTCGATTTTCAAATGCTGGAATTTGGAGAGTGACAAATTGGTATCAGAGCTGAAGGTTGAAACTTTAGCTCAGGAGTATAACACATTAAGTAACTCATTAGAGATAGGATGAAGTATACCCTAGAATGAGTATATCCCTAAGATATCCGTTCGAATGCCTCAGTAAATTCTCTAACTATCCACTGATAGTAAGTATGAGTGCGAGAAGAGAACGAGATAGGGGACAGGGGAATACGAATGCAAATGGTCGATACCCTGTGACAGTGGAAACAACTTTCTCTATCAATCTTCTTTGATTCGTCTTTTCAATTCTTTGATGATTCCTGGCAGCTCCAGGAAGAAGGTTTGATTTTGCATGGGACATAAACTCCAGATGCGTCAGAATTGTTTGTTTGGATAAATTGTTTCCTTTGGTTGCTATGGTTGATTGGTATATTTTGGTTGTTTAAACTAAAAGTTTTGGATTGTATCCATATATATGTTTATTCTGTTGGGTCTCGATATATTCTACGAGTGATTAGTTATCTTT
Organism: Allium cepa; assembly: GCA_030765085.1. Classification (NCBI taxonomy): domain Eukaryota; kingdom Viridiplantae; phylum Streptophyta; class Magnoliopsida; order Asparagales; family Amaryllidaceae; genus Allium; species Allium cepa. The sequence goes on along the minus strand of CM060941.1, from coordinate 556,380,291 downwards.
CGAACTAACCAATACCTCTGTATATTCGTAGTTTTGGTGACCTGAATGTCTTGTATTGTATGAGTTCGTTCTCATAATTACAAGTGATATTCTTATTTGGTAAGCCAAATGCAGAATAAATACCCAGTTTGTTTTGAAAACTGTTTCTCTATCTTTGTGTATCCATCCTTTGTTGTCTCCCTACTTTCAAATTTCGAGGACGAAATTTCCTAAGAGGGGGGGGGGGGGGGGATATGTGACATTCCCGAATTTTGAACAAGTTTACTTTGACAATTTATTTAATTTTGAAAATTAAATTATGAATTTAATTATGAATTAATTTGAAAATTCTAGAATAAATAAATAAATTGGATTATAAATAAAATTTAATTTGAAATTTAAGAATAAGTATTGACAAGAAGATTTAAAATGCTTAAAGTTAAATATCTTTGAATTGTTTTAATAATTGGATTGTAAGTAATTAAAAATTATTACTTAATTTCAAAAGAATTAATTTATGAAATTAATTAAAGGTAAATTTATTAGGGTGATAAATTAGAGGTTTATTTATCAATGTATAATTTTATTTTAAATAAAATTTTCTTTTGAAAGATTATGCAAGTATAATTTATATGTATATATATATATACAATATCCAAGTTTAACAATAAGGTTTAATGTTGTTTCTTTTAAAAATAATAATATATGCATAAGAACATAAAATAGATAGATATGTTTTATATATTGAAATCAAATAAAGATTTAAAACATGATTTGTAAACAAAAATAATTAAATTTTACAAAAGGATTAAAAAACAAAAGGTATAAATTAATTTAAAGTAAGGGTTTAAAAATAAATTTGAAAAGTTAATTGAACCAAAGGACTTAAACATAAATTTCTTTATGTTAACAAATGTAAACTTTTCCTTTAATAAATTAACAAGTGTTAAAACAAATTACAATGTAAGGAATGAAGAAACAAGTGTCAATTAAATGAAATCTTTCTTTCGGTTTAGAATTTGTAAATTAAAAATTAGGAGAAACCCTGTAAAGATTCAAACCAGGAAAACAAAGAAAACTGAAACAAAACAGAAAGAAAAAAACGCTCTCTTCCTTAATTCAAGTTTAAAATCTGAAACCATACAAACAAGCTCAGGCTATAATTTATAATTCCATCCCTCAGGCAAGTTTAAAGCTTTATTGTTTACTGAAATTATGATTTTCAAATCAAGATTTAATATAAACAAATTCAAATGTGCAGGTTAACATCAACATATGCTTCAGGTTTTGGCCAGAAAAGAAAAAAAACAGTGCAGTAGTTTTTCTTGAAACAAATTCAAGGCAAGTAAATTTTTCTTTTAAAGATTTTAAATTGAATCTGTTAAACATTAATGCAACAAGAATTAAGCTATCGTATCCATCAATCATTTGCAGCAAAGTAATCAAGATCAAAGGCTTAAAGCTATTTGCAGTTTTCAAGTCCAAAGAAAAAAGAAGGAAGCTTTGTTCAAAAAAAAATAATACATTTCAAACTGTAAGTAGGCCTGAATCTTTGTTTGTTATTGATGAAATAAATAAACAAGAGTATACAACGGTGATTTAAGCAAAGATTTATAATTACAAGTGGCAGATTCAACTTCAAGAATCAAAGTAGGAAAAATCATCCTGGCTTCATCTTTCTTTTGAAAAACCATCAGAAACTCTCTGGAAAATACTGTGAGCAAACCCACTTTTATTTGCCTATACTCTTTGAATTATATTGATGCTTAAAAGGATGTTCTGGAATGATTGTCAATATGCCTGTATGTTTCGAATGTGCCAGAGAATGTTTGTTATTCTGGTGTATATATACATATAGATATATATCTGATCTTGTGTAATTGGCTAGAGACAGGATCCTAAATCAAGATTTGAATGTCTGAATGAAATTATTTGAGTGAACCAAGATCTTAATTAAAAAAATGTTTTTAAGTGAAAACTGGAAGAAATTCCTACTGAGGATAAAAAAATCACAGTCAAATTTAAAAAGGTATGAAAAAATTTAACTTAAATGATGAGTTGATTTATTGATATGATCTGTTTTACAATTAAAAATTATGATTTTTAAATGAAGTTTCAAGATTTTAAGTTATGGTTTAAGGGCAAATTTGCAAAATGAACAGGAAAGACATTTTTATCAATCCTCGTCAAACGAAGAGGTAATGATCCTCGTGATCAAGGTTGTAGGAGATTGGAGCATCGAGGGTCCTCAGAAAAATAACTAGAGAATCTATCATTCGCCGTGGCGAACGATCGGTGACGATTTAGGTTTTTAACCTAATTTTGATGGAAGTTAGAAGATGGATTACTGTAATCTCCACAGTGCAACGGTATGGGCTAGTAGGGGTGGGATTGAAGTTTGATACCATGGCGCAGCTTCAGGTGAAGGCACATGGCCTACGATGATCGAAGATGGGAGCACGGGATGGTTTGGGTTCCGGGGGGAAATGAAAATGTTTGATTTCGATTTGTGGCCAACTTTGAATTTCTGGGTTGCTGTTTGGGATGAGGAGATCGTAGTTGACTTGTTGGCGAACTCGGTGATGATCGGAGGTGAGAGGATCATCGGTGCATGGATACGTGTGTCGTTGTGCCTGTTGGTTATAGGAATTGGGAAGGGGAGAAGAAGAATGGTGGAAGAAGAGGACGTCTTGGGTTCAAACACGAGGGTACAGGCATTCGACTCGAAGTCGAACTCGAGTAGGATTTTGGTGTTAAGCAAAATACTTAGAAAAATTTTAAAATCAAAAATTTTGGGCACTCGGGTCAATTTCTGGAAAAGCTCGAAGTTGAGCTCGAGTATGTGGAAGTTTACTCGGGTTTTCACTCGGGTTATTTAGGTTACTCGTGTTAAAATGTCCAAGTTTTGAACTATAGCAGATTAGTAAAAAAATAAATTTCTAAAAATTGTTTCTTTATAAATGATGATTTTATTACTAAGATAAAAGGTATAAATTTGAGTTTTTTTTGAAATAAAAGATTAAAACAATTAGGTTTTAAACTTATATTTTAATAAGTTATTTTAAATGAAACTGAATAAGTGATTTAGAAATAAAAAATCAAATGTTTTAAATTTTTAACTTAAAAGTAAGTTAATTCATATCGTTAATAATAGTCAAGTAATTAATGATTAGTAATTAAGATTAATTTATTAATATTTAATAAAAAATTGTTATAAATGATGTTTTAAATGGTTGAGTAACTTTCAAAGTTAAGTTAACATATTCGTTAAAAGGAAAATTATTAGTTGAGGTGAATTACTTAATGAAAGTAATTAAAGCAATTGATTAATAATTCAAGCCAATTAATCAGGAGATTAATGAATGATTAAATAAAAAATTAATAATTACTTAGTGAAAGAGATTAAAGGTAGATAACTAAAGATTAAAGTTTGATTAATCAAATATTAGGGGTTAATTACTTTGAAGTATAAGTAATTATGTGGTTAATCCATTATGGTGGTTTAAATTAAGAATAACTAATTAAGGATAATTAATTGGAATTAAGATTTAATTAATTACAATCAAGGATTAATTAATTAAGTAATTAATTAAAGTTTTGATTGATTAAAAGATCGTTTATTAATCTTAAGGTAATTGATTTATGTAGCTAATAAAAGGGAAATTAATTAATGTTTTAAATAATTAAGATAATTAATTAAGGATAATTAATTAAAAGTTAATTTATTTAATAAATAAGTAATTAAGAGGTAATTACTTAATAATTAAAGGACAATAAATTTATGTAATTAATTAAAGATAAATTGATTATTTAATGAAGGTGATTAAGATTGAATCAATTGTAATCAATGATAATTGGTCATTGATTGAAGAAAATTTATGAAAGTAATTATGTGGTTAATTAATTTAACCCACACAATTTATTCATCTTAATTGAAGATGTTTGATTTTTATTGAATGCTGTGTATGGATTGATATATTTGATTTGTGATGTGATGCTATGCAATGCTTTGTGCCAAGCTTTTATATATGTGATGAATATATTGTTATATGAATATACAAAACCCTTTGGACCTGTTAAATGACATTTGAAATTCGATGCGACAGGGAGTCGGATTCCAGTTGGTTATCCGAAACCCACATCGAATTGTAATGATGAATCTTTATGATTTATAAATTTATTTTATCCGTGATCTGTAAATGAAGATAAGCGTTATGAGTTATACCGCTTATTGATATTGTTATATCTGTGATGATTGATGTTGTGCACTATTGTGTTAAACTCCTGGACTACACTATACACACACCAATATGGGTTACACGTGGAAATCGGTTAAGTCACAGATTTTTAAAATAGTTTTGAATTTGAATTTTTAATTCAAATGGTTTTGTAAATGAATTTGGTTTAAAGTGATAAACTTTTGAAAAGGTGTTTTAAAAATGAAAGTTATTTTGAATAACTAAAGGAAGATTGAAATTTAAATCATTTGATTTAAATTTGAATTCAATATCAGAAATTGAATTCTACATTTGGTATTTATGACGTAAAAAGTTATACAAATTATGATTTCAAATTTGAAATGGAATGATTTTTAAAGCTATATCTTTGTGAGAGATAGTTGAACCCTATTTTGAAATCAAAGAAGATTTTAAATAGAATATCTTTTATAAGATAGAAACGGGAATTGTTTTGAAAACGATAAAATGAGTCTTTGATTTAAAGACCGAATGAATTAATCCAATTTGAAAAGGAATTGTTTTGAAAGGCTGTGAAGGAATCTTTGTCAAAGAATGATGAATTTTGTTTTAAATTGAAAGGGGATCTTGAAAAGTGAATCAAAAGATTTAAATGTAAAAATTGTTTAAACCATTGAAGGTTTTTGAAATGAATCTTTTGTTTAAAGGATTGAAAATGGTAATTTATTTTAACCATTTGAATGAAAGTTTTTGGCTTTAAGCTGTGATTTTACCGAGATCCCATATCCATATGTTTTTAAGTATTACGCTCATTATTCGATTGAACTGGGAGAGGACCTTTTGTCATATAACCCATTCCGGATAATGATACGTCATTATGGATAGCATTTGAAGACCGGTGGTGAAGATCGGGTATTTGCGAGAACGATAGGATGACCTATCGATTGTCTCTGCACCGAGTAGCTATGGTATAGAGATTCCCTAAGTGATGGGAAGTCCGATAGGGATTGTGGATTCCCGGATTTGCAAGGGATTCTTCGGAAGCGCCTTCGGTTCTGTTCGAACCCGGAACAGACTTGTATGGATGTGTGTCTGACACTACACTTTGAGATGTAAAACCGGTTTCTATCAAATACATTTCTGTTTGGTGGCGGAGATTTATTCTCTTAGCTTAACACCATTCTCTGAGACGTATGAGCTCAGAGGCTATGTAGTTGATGGTTACCAGTGATACATTCCCAATTTGGTAATGTGGCATACGAAGTGCTGCTGATCATTTGTTGATTAAAGCAAGGCTTTGTAAAAAGCGTAGCTTTGTGGACGAGACTTCGTCGAACTTCACAACCCGAAAATGGTCGAAACAGGAAAGATGCGGCAAGGTTATTTGGGGGTAGCGCCCCCTGAGGGTATGTTCATTTCCTTCTGGATAGAGGTGATATCATGGTATGGAGCCCAGATATTTAACCTATGTGGTTACTGCAAATACATTACCTTATGGTTGTTGGTATCGAGCGCTCGGATAAAGGTTGGTTACTATCGGGGGATGGCATACTCGTGTAGTAGTTACCTAGTTATAGAGGTAACCTGGCCTTGTGTTGGCAGAGATCCGTTTAGGTTCTCTGGGCGTCCCTCTTGAGGTGTACCCATGTGACCCATGAAGTTCCTTAGCCTGACCATTTGTTGGAAATCCAATTACCAATACGCGCCTTGTACGGTTTTAGTTGTAGATCCTTCCATCTAACATGGTTTCTATAGTAGGCATACTATAATGGTACGTATGCTGGCTAAGATTAATATTATACTTTCGAAATGTTTTCCACTATGCACTAATAATAATATCAAATGGTTTTCGCGTATCAAGCATATTTGACTATCATAAGGAGAAATCTTCCCCAAGTCTGCGTTTGCATTGTGTGTGTGGCGGGAGGCCTTATGGTAGTTTCACTTTCCAAAAGCATTGCGGATTTCAAAATTTAAATTCTTTTGTTTGTTTTAAAGACAATCTGTTTTCGTTTGCTCATACCAGTCCCATGACTGACTCGGAGTTTATTGTTCCCTCCCTAAACTCTGGGTGCCCACTATTTTCCACACGGGCAGTCTAGAGTTGGGTTTGAAAGTTACTGTACGGATCGTGCTATACGGAATTTTACTTTACTAGTGCGGAAATAAACTAAAAATACTATAGCAATGTAAATAAGTAAAAATAAAATAAGTACATCAGGAATTTTTATACTGGTTCGAACTTCCTGTTCTACGTCCAGTCCCAGACTCCTTCTGCAATTTCACTAACAACAATCCTCACGTAACCCGGAGGAACAAGTTTACAACAATCCTTGAACAGCCGAACAAGGGACCTGAGCAGTAGAACAGGATTTCGCCTTAACAACCGAAGAGGACTTCACTTTCCTGAACGACAGAACATGACTTCAATTTATACAGAAAGTATATGACACAGTGTGTTCTGAATAACACGAATTTGTCTCTTGATAGTACAATCTTTCTATAATCTTCTCCTTTTGATATATATGTGTGTATGTGAAGAATATGGAAGTAAATGAATGATTATGTAGAAATTTGAATGCTCAAAATGTTAGAATCAGTGTAGTATAGAAATAGAAAGCTTTGATCAATTCGGTGATTTAAACAAATGATTCTAATATGTTTATATAGAGTTTAAAGAGTTCTAATCATTCGTGAAAAGTTATCATGAAAGAGTATGGATGCATCTCTTAGTAAAAGGTTGTAACTCTTCATGAAAATGAAATGTCTTTTCAAAAAATATAACAATTGAAGAAGTTCAGCCATCTGAAAATAAATTTCAGACTTCTGAAATTGGAAACGTGCAAACCAGAAAAGAAATAGGCCATTTTTGCCTAGATTCAGACGTCTGAAATGGTCAATTCAGACGTTTGAATTTGACCTGTAACTAAAAATTACCATAGCTCAAATGGTTAGAGCACTTGCCTTCTGAACTAGTGACCTGGGTACGAGTCCCACTCCATGCTATTTTTGAAAACTTGATTTTTCATTTAAAATATGAATGTATATGTGTGCATACCATTTGGAGAAGATTTTAACATTTATAAACTCTAGACACGACACTCTATGACTAATAATACTTTGTTTATCACCTTTGTCTTGTCTCTATCGTATATATCTCTTCTTATATCTCCATATACATTCTTTTATTCTTTTGTATTGTGTATCTTCATTTTGAATGTATTTGATTATCTCTTTTTGATGCCCATATACCTGCAAATTAGCTTAGAGATTCTTTGACATAGTTGTATAGTTGTTGTCATTAAAATCCAACAATTGAGGTTCTAACAGGGTTTTTCAGATATAGATATCGATTCAGTAGCTTCTAGCTTTCTCTTTGGTATTCTTTGGAGGTCTTGGATATTGGAGTCTTTGGTGGACGAGACTTGCTTACCTTGGTGAAACGAGATGGTGGTTCGAGCTTGTATTTTGGAGTTGGCTTTGGAGCATTGGATTTGAGTTGCAGTTGCTGTTTGGAGTTTTGGTTCCGCTGCTTGTTCATTTAGTTTTCTGCTATAGCATTTCTACCTTGTATCTCCGATATTTCTTGTATCATATATTTATATCATTGTTGTATCATCCTGGATATTGTATCATTGGTTGTACATGATATTCATTTCTTTTTCTTCCGCTGTGTTGTTATTATTACTTAATTGTTTTACAAGCTCCGGCATAATTCGAATTTCAACGATTGAATCTGCGACATTCAAGTACAAGTGGAGTACGGATGTCGATTTTCAAACGCTGGAATTTGGAGCGTGACACACACACACACATATAAATTAAAGATCATTGTTTTTAAATAAAATACATATAAAACAAACATATCTACCAAAGTATAGTTTGAAATAAATAATTATATATATACTTGTAACATTAGAAATCAACAAACAATATACATAAAACCCACTGCTCATATATATACAAACAATTCATACGAACATATATAACCCATACTATACATAACACTGCATCATATAAAATACTACAACCAGTATATACATAGTACTGTAACATTATAAACTAATATAAAACTCAGCAGATCAATGATATATAATAGCTAATATATACACAAATATATATCTTTTTCTTCCATACTGTAAAATAGATTTTTATAACAACACATACTTTAAAATAATGTATATTTCTATATATATATATATATATCTACATATTTAAAAATCAAGATAACCCTATATATTGTAAAATATATACTGAAACATCGAAGCTACGTAAACATACATATAACTTAATATATTATTATACGACTAACAAACTTAAGACTATAAACATATATTTATATATATATATATATATATATATATAGAAGAATCAACTCACATATACAATATATAACCTATATATATAAGGTATAACATATATCTTCTATAATATATTATACTAACCTATGCTTTATAATATATATTTAGTATAATCGTTAAAATATGCTACAGCTAACAAATATAACTTATATGCACATACAAACTAATACAGTAAAGCTAAGCAAATCATATTTGTATACAAAATGATATATATATATATATATAGGAAATCAAAACTCTAAATCAATATATACCTCGTTAAACTGTTAAAATCAAATACATGCATAATATTTAAAGAATGTAAGTTAAGATCTCAAACCCAACTTCATACGAAACATTAAAACTTCTATATATATAATATAATTTGAATACTATACCTAGCATATATCAACTGTAAACAAAGAAGGCCATTTAATTGGAAGCAAGGTTACTGGCGCTTGGAGATGGGCAAGGCATGGCCTCAGCTGAAGCTTGCTGATGGTGGCTAGATGGGAAGAGTTACTGCTTTGGGTCAGTGACTCACGGTGGTCGTTAGAGTAAGTGGTTCTACCTGATGAGGAGAAAGGCGGGGGTCGTGAGTCTTGGGTGGTGAGGCTGACGAGTTGGTGGTGCTTTGATGGAACAGGTGGCACGAAGATGTGGAGGTGGTTATGGAAGGGAGGCATGCTATTGGGTGGCTCGGTGAGGTGTAGGTCGGGTTTGGGTGAATGCAAGCGGAGTTGCAAATGGAGGCTCATGTGTTGCCTTCGGTGGTGGAAGGTGGGGAGATATTGTTTCAATCCGTAATTTAAATATATATGGGTACATATCATTTCAACCCGCAATCCCAAATTCAATTCAATGAAAATCGCTTGGGTTTATCATTTCAACCCATAACGATTTTCTCCTATTCTACAGATTGTTCGGGTATATATCATTTCAACCCATAGGGAATTCTAAACTAACAGGGAACTTGCAGACTGATAACAGATATGATAATAATATAATAGGTATATATCATCAATATAAATAATATATAATGGTGTCTGATGTCACAGGTGAACAGATTCAGATAACATCATATATATATCAATGTAAATAACTAACAACACCATATTTCAATTGTCGTTTCGATTGAAATCAAATTTAATAAATATAAGAAAGTTAATCGTGAGTGATTGCTCACCTTTCAAGGCTAGAGATGAACGAGAATGTGATAAATTATGGGTCTAAGCATGAATTCCAAAGAAAAGCTAGATTGGCACGAATTTGACGACAAAGCTGATAGATAAGAATTGATGAGAACAAGACAATCAGTTTTGATATAAAAAGAAAATATATAGATCATTGTTATATTATATATATTACATTTAAAAATCAAAAAGAATTTGCTTTATTTAAATATAAATATAAATTATCACTTTATATAATAAAACCCACATGTTAAAAATAGAATTCATATACATATATATACATATAACTTAGAAATTAGTATCAAATTTAAGACACATTATATCAAAATCCTTATATTAAAAAATCAACATTAAATTTAAAACAAATATTAAAATAACACACACACATATATATAAATTTAAGATCATTGTTTTTAAATAAAACACATATAAAATAAACATATCTACCAAAATATAGTTTGAAATAAATGATTGTATATATACTTGTAACATTCGAAATCAACAAATCAATATACATAAAACCCACGGCTCATATACATACAAACAATTCATACGAAACATATATAACCCATACTATATATAACACTGCATCATATAAAATACTACAACCAGTATCTATATAGTACTGTAACATTATAAACTAATATAAAACTCAGCAGATCACTGATATATAATAGTTAATATATATACAAACATATATCTTTTTCTTCCATACTATAAAATAGATTTTTTTTGCAGAGCAAACGGGGTTAAAACTGGCCCCTACCAGATTTATTAAAAAAAGAACACACTACACAGAGACAACAAAAGAAAGAAAAAAGGAAGGAACTACAGGGAAAACAAAGAAGAAAACATAGAAAAACAATGGAGATCTAGCCGATCCATGGTTCAATATGGTGATCAAGGAAGGTATGCACACTACCCCTCATCCCCATCAGTATATCATGCTTCAAAGCTATCCATAAAGCCTCATGACTCCTGCTATTTCCACTGAATACTCTCTTATTTCTTTCTTCCCATATTTTCTTCAAAAGCTTCTTCAATGAAAACAAAAAAGAAAAACTGTCCTCATCCCTCAACATAATCACGTATTCAATGTATGCCCATTGATCAGCAGATAAGGAAGAAACTACTACCCTACCTAAACTGATCATCAAATTACTCCAGAGATGCAAAACATACTCACACTCATAAAACAAGTGATGCAAGCTCTCTTCATGAGTGTGACATAACTCACACAAGGAAGGGACACTCATACCTAACCCAATCAGCCTATCTCTGGTAAACAAAGCTTTATTCCTCACCTTCCAAAGCATCATATTATCACTGTTAGGTGAGTAAGCAGCCCAAGTAACCTTACTCCACTTGCAATTAGGCACCGAGTCCATGCTAAGTAATGCATTGTAGATTCTAGAGATAGCATGATCTTTGCCATTCCAAAGGACAGTGTCGTGATCCCTCATAACAAACTTGTTGGCAGTGTATTGTTCCCATATCTCTCTAACAATCTGGTTACTGGAGTAAGGTAAGACAAGTGGACCATTGACAATGTGATCGGTAGCTAAAGCATTCAAACCAATAGTAGTTTGAAATTTTTGTTGAGACGTGAATATCTGATTAAGTATAATTCCCCTACTAATCCATGGGTCATGCCAGAAACTGCAAGTGCCTCCAACAGAAAGCTCGATCTGAACAAAGGGGAGAAAAGTGTTTCTCAACTTCAAGATGTTTCTCCAAATCCAACTACAAGATTGGGGTGGTATCATATGCCAAAAGTTGCATGCTCTAACTTTATACATGAGTACCCACTTGACCCATAAGTTATCCTTCTTCTGGATCAGAGCATCAAGGTGATGACTGAAGGCTGCCTTGTTCCAAACTTCAATATTGCACAAACCCAAACCCCCTTTAACTTTAGGCTTCTCTATAGTAGAAAAGGAACAGGGAAAAGACCTTCTGCTATGGATGGTCCCAAACCATAAGAATCTCATTATGGCACTTCTCACCATTTTCAACAGCCTGATTGGAAGAATGAAAGTTCTTGCCCAGTACACCATCATCGAATTGCTAACTGATTTGACAAGAACTAGCCTGCCGGTTTGAGTTAAGAAATTATTCGCCCAATTTCCCATGACATCAGTAATTTTTTGATACAGTGGCAAACAGTCCGCTTGGGTGACCCTAGAAGTACACAGCGGCAGTCCAAGATAAGTCATATCATGGTCCATGGATTGCAAACCGGCATAGCTAGCCAGGTTATGCTGCTTCGTGGCATTAATCCCCACAAACAATATACTTGATTTACTATGATTTAGTCTAAGCCCTGTCATCAGGTAAAACTTATGAAGAGCTCCCATAATGCTATCAATAGAATGTTGATTCGGTTTGGTAAAGATCATGATATCATCAGCAAATAAAAGTGGATCTGAAGCTCTTTGCAATTGGAGTGGTAATGTATTTGCCTATTAACAAACAACGATTTTATTAAGCAAGATAAGACTTCCATAACCAAGAGAAAAACATATGAAGAAAGAGGGTCCCCCGCCTAATTCCTTGCTCAGATCCAAAATAACCAGTATTAGACCCATTCATAAGGAGGGAGTATGTAGGGGTAGATATGCGCTCATATATCCATGCAACAAAGACTTTTGGGAAGCCCATAAGTGCCATGATTCTCACAATTGATTTCCACTGAACAGTATCATAGGCCTTCCTTAAGTCAAACTTCAACATAGCACCTAGAGTAGCATTAGCATGTTTATAACCATTTAATAATTCATGGGCAAGCATTATGTTATCTTGAATATTTCTGTTCGGTAAGAAGGCAGCCTGGTTAATAGAAATAACACGAGCAAGAACAACAACCAATCTCGTGGCAATAATCTTGGAATTGCATTTGTAAACAACATTGCAGCAGGAGATCGATCTAAAAGAAGACACAGAAACTGCAGGCAAGCTTTTGGGGATTAAAACTAAGTTCGTAGCATTGACAGATTTGAGAAGTTTAAATTTGTCAAAGAAATTGTTGACAGCTTTGTAGAAATCCCGACCAACAGCATCCCATCCAGTTGTGAAGAAAACTATGTTGAACCATCAGGACCGCCACACAAGCTTTTATTCATTGCAAAGAGGGTATTCTTAATTTCATCATTTGTCACCTTATCCACCAGCTTTAAGGCTTCAACATTGTTAACTCGAGGCAGATTGATATCAGACAGAAGATCAAGCTCGGGAGAGAAATTATTATCATTACCAAGAAGGGCAGAGTAATACATCAGAAAGGCATTATCAACCGATTCAAGGGAAGAATGGAGGGTACCAGCTTCATCCATGATGGAAGTGACATTATTTTTAGAGTGCTTTTCCTTTAGGGAGGCATGAAAGAATTTGGTGTTCCTATCCCCTTCAGCAGCCCACTTGTTTCGAAGTTGTTGTCTTTTCATATCACACTCACTTGCCAGTGCTTTGTTGAGATCATTGAAAAGAGCTGCTTCTCTAACAGCTAGGTCAACATTATCAGGCTCAGCCATCATCATTTCCTGCGCTTCCTTTAGCTGCTCTAAGAAGTTGACTGATAAGAGATTGCCATTGCCATACTTGAGTCTAGCCCATGCCCTTAAAGCCTCTTTTGTTGCCGTGAGCTTCCTGCAAAAAATATACTTTCCATAAAAGTTATTATTCATCCAAGCAGTCTATAAAACAGTTTTGTAATCTGGATCATTAACCCAGGAGTTAAAGAATTTAAAGCCTCTTTGATTCTTTTTGGCAGTTTCCCAGTGGATATGATGAGGGGGGAGTGGTCAGAAAGAACAGGAAGTGGAAGAAAGGTGGATATATTGGGCCATGAAGATAGGGCTTTGAAGTTGACAAAAGAATGATCAATAGTAGAAAAAGTACGACTCCCTCTCCTAGACCTATTGTTCCAGGAGAAGTTGGCACCTGTTTTCGGAATAGGAATTAAGGATGAATCAGAAATAGCAATATTCAACGGCCTAATATCTCTTGGAATGAGAGGAATGCCTCCATGCTTATCAGTCAAGTTATAGCAACTATTGAAATCTCCCAATATGACCCATGGATGTGATTCTTGTCTGAGAGCAGGTATTAAATTGAAGAGGGATTGTCTTGTGGAAATAGAGTTGAAAGCATAAACAAAAGAAATAAAGAAGGAAGATGATGAATCAAAGAACTTGGCATGAAAATGCATTATTTGAGGTGTAGCATGAACGAGATCAAGAGAAAGATCAGCTGGGTTATGAATCACCATTATTCGTCCATAGCTCGCTTCAGAAAGATTATGAGCAAGGGTCCAAGTAGGATTAATGTACTTAGCAGCAGAAATTGTTAGGGGTAGATTGAGCTTAGTTTCAAGGATGGCAAAAATTGATAGGTCATGAGTGGATATTAATTGCTTAACTTGGTCAAGTTTGAGAAAATTATGTGTTCCTCGTATATTCCATGCACCAAATCTGTGTATCATGAATTAAACGATTGGGAGTAGAGCTGCTTCTAACATGCTCCTCATGATGGGAGACTGAAATCTGATTTGTTCTGTTTTGTAATTCTTGAATTTATTACTTTTCTTGTGGTGACCATTCATAGAAGAGGCACTGGTGACTTCAGTTGAATCTTTAGGATTTGGTGGTGATGTCCAACCAGGAATCGTTCCTATAAAGGTGTATGGTTGTTTTGAAGGAGTTTTTAGATGAGAAGTAGAGGGGGAAGGGTCAGTAGTGATTGGAGATTGGGATGAATGATGGGATGAGAAAATAATGTCAGAAATTTGCTATTGTAGCATACAACAGAAAGAATTATCAGATATGGGTTCTTATTGGGCTTTGAAATTTGATTGCAGTGTGGCAAAAGATAACCGTGCGTGATTATGCATGGATAGTGCAGTTTCTGCCTTTTGAGCATTAACTTGGTTAATTAGTTCAGCACGACTATCTTGCTTCAGGAGATTATTAGCATCAAGCACTAGTAAGTTTTCTTTATCCAAAGCTTGACAATGCATTACCCTTGAAACATCATTTCCAGCACCAGTATGTTCATTTCTATTTTGCTGATCAGACATAATCCCCAAAATTGATTCATTACCCTCCTCTTCTAATTGCTCCCCTACATCAACTTCATCACCATTGCTAGATACATTCCCCTCCTCGTCTACATTACTCAAATTATTTAGAACATCAAATTTATTGTGTATCAGTTTGCACTCCTGCATTTTATCAGCACGTGCATAATCCTCATCATTTTCATTTCCACCCACATCAACAGTACTTCCATTCTCCTGTAGATGCTGCTCATCAGTTCTTGTTCCATCCCCTCTATAATCACACCAATCTCCACATGAACTGGACGTAACTGAGAATTTTTTTCCACAAATTTAACTTTCTTTTGAGGTACTTTCTTCCAGACTTGCTTACTTTTCATACCTTGCTTTGATATCCCATGGTTTATCCCCTTCCCATCCCGGTCCTTCACAAGAGGTTCCAAATTAACCTTAATCCCCTCTTTATCCACACAAAGCAAGGAGCAACGGTTAGTAAAATGGCCAAATTCTTTGCAAACTGTGCATATTTCTGGTCTCCATAGATAGCTAACCCGCACCATCTGAGTAGATCCATCAAGCAATTGGACTGGAAACTCATCTATCAAATCAGCATTTGGTGAGACATCCACTAAGCATTTAGCAAAACCAATCCTTTCCAATCTTTATAACAACACATACTTTAAAATAACATATATTTCTATATATGTATATCTACATATTTAAAAATCAAGATAACCTTAAATATTGTAAAATATATACCGAAACATCTAAGGTACGTATACATAAATATAACTTAATATATTATTATACGACTAACAAACTTAAGACTATAGACATATATATATGGAAGAATCAACTCACATATACAATATATAACCTATATATACGTTATTATATCTTCTATAATATAATATACTGACCTATGCTTTATAATATATACAGTATAATCTTTAAAATATGCTACAACTAACAAATATAACTTATATGCACATACAAACTCATACAGTAAAGCTAAGCAAATCATATTTGTATAAAAAATGATACACACACACACACTAAAGGAAATCAAAACTCCAAATCAATATATACCTCATTAAACTATTAAAATCATGTGCATGCATAATATTTAAACAATGTAAGTTAAGATCTCAAACCCAACTTCATACGAAACATTAAAACTTCTATATATATATAATATAATTTGAATACAATACCTAGCATATATCAATTGTAAACAAAGAAGGCCGTTTAATTGGAAGCAAGGTTACAGAAGAAAATAAAATTATCATCAAATATTAACTAATTTGAATTGAAATAAAATTATAGAAGAAAATAAACTTCCATATTATCAGATGAAAATTTACTAATTGCTATGTTAAAATAGACGTATTCCAAATATTAAATTTTTATTTCAAAATTCAATCATTAAAAATTTCACAAAATTCAGTTAAATTACTTAAATAAATCCACTAAAATTTTACAGGTCGTTACATTGCCAGATCTAAATTTATATGAAAATCAATAGAAATTAACATAGAAAATCATGAATTGTAGTTATCAACTTCAAATGAAAACCAATTCTAATGATAACAAGTTATACTACTTTAAGACCTATAATTGTATGCTTATAAGAGGCAACAAATGCATTTGTACAAATTTCAAAATGAATTAACTACTTGATCTATAATATCATGGAAAAAAGAAATAACTAATGGAATTTATCTTTTTGATATTGCCTATGATTCGTACCTTGAATGATAAATGCTTCTAGATCCGATTGAATCACCTCCAGAAATTGCAACAATATGAAGCACTACATTTGAATTTATTTAATTTGTTTTGATTTTATTTTTGGGAACTACTGTGGCTTAGAAGCCATAAAATTTCGACCAAGAAGGTAGAAAAATGAAGATGGAGGCTAGGGTTTAGAAGGTGAGTGATGAAGAGAGGCCATCGAATGGAAGGTCACATATTTATAGAAGGATCCTTCCTTAACCTCCTCCCTTCATTTTCTAGATCCATCCATTGGATTTTATGCCTCCTTTTCTTATGGCCTTCTATGAATAAGGCTACATAGGCATCAAAATATTCCCAAACTCATTTAATAATTAATTTAATTAATTCCAATTTAAACATTTTATAAATATCATATCGATACGTACATACATAACTTTTATATACGTCTTTATTAAATACTAATGGGTTCAAACAAATCAAATAAATAAATAAATAAAAGTTTAATAATTAATATTTCATGAATATTAACTAATTTATAATAGTTATAAATTAACTAAATAATGCAGTTTTCGAAGCATTCATGATTACGGTTGTGCGACTCAAAGGTGTAAATTCAATCAGCGATTAATATCGAACTATTCATTATTAATGTTCACACGTCATTTAGCATGTGGTTTGACATTTTGATCGAATTTAAAGCTTAAACGTATTTTAGGTAAAATCCAATTTTACTTATTTTAAGCGGTACCTAATAATGACAATTATTTACACCAATTCTCTTCATCAAAACTATATCACTTTGGATTTATATAATCTCGTAATGGTAAAAATTACAATATCATCCACATTCAACTTTATAGTCCAAATACAAAGTCCTTGGTTCAATAATAGCAATTGTCATTAACCGAAATGTTCTAGCCAGCGGCTTTGACTTTGAGTTGACTTCAATTGACCGCGATACTAACCTCATATAACTGAGGAGACGAATCCTCTCTTAAATAGTGTTTCATTTCCAATGCTTCCACTCAACCCAACTATAGTCGTTCGATGGACGTTGTGCCACGATTTAATTATAATTTAAGCAGAGCTTCCACATTGAAGATTAACAATATTATTAAGTCGAGAGAACTGCGTAAATTAGTCACATCGATATTCTTTGCTTGACCTTAGTTATATTAACTAATAGAAAACTATCGAGTGAGTCTAGTTATCCAGTAACTATCAGTACGTAACCTCTTGGTCCCCCCAGCAGTCACGAGTAACACACTGCCCAACATATGGAGAGAGTTACGTACTCTAGTTTCAGCGGATACATCGATATCCGGTCTCGATGCATCCTGGTTAGGAACATTAAAAATGGTATATTTTTTTAATTGTGATAAATTACTCACGTTACAACACTTTGTAACTACTATCACAAAACATACCATTTACGGATTTTCTATTAAATATACTTTTAATTAAATTGATTAATTAATATAACCACATTATATCAAGTATATAATAGAAAGAAAATACCTTTATTTCGAACAAGATTGGTCAACGAGTTAGATATATGTAACAAATTATATAATTGCCCCAAGGGTCTATCATATGAGTAGTGAAAAAATTATTGAATATGTCATAAATGTTGGTGGGCCAAATACTTATACTTTTGTATATGCTCGAATAAAGAATGGATGAGGCTTGGAAACTTCAATGCAGTTCTACTTACGAAGGAGACAAAAAGAGGTATTCCACTAAAGTTATCTCAAGTGGTCGAGTTCAACAATTACGTCATAGCTGCTAGGTTGTTGGAAGCCTGCCATAATAGCCTGAAATATACATGGAGAAGTGGTGAATCAAAGAAAACTGCTTGCGAATTGGACACAGTGTTAGTGAATGCAGAAATGATCAATAAAATCCCTAAACCTAAAGTAATAATCTTGGCTAGCTCTACTAGTGATCATTGCCCTCTACATATTCAGTTTAATGATGTTAGAAAGCAATCCAAAGGCAAACATTTCAGGTATGCAAACCGTTGGTGTATTTTTTTTTATGATTATAACGATGTCATTGATTTTCATAATATCGAACATATTGATGGTACTTTTGGGTATACTTTAGTCATTTTTTTAAAAGAAATAAAGAACATGCTGAAAATGGCAACCTATGACGACCCCACCGCTATGCCCAGTTTAGCAAAGAACATTACAAGTAATGTCGTCTGCTATTCCGAAGAATACGGATAATTAAGAGCGATCGAATATGATATATCTTTATACTTACACTGATACATCTTATTTACCTTTTTGAGGATCTGAACTAAAAATTAGATTTGTGCAATATTAATACAAAGTAATAAACACACTGATTAAAAATATTCAAAACAATATATAATATGGATAAATTAGAGTCACGGATTTCAACGGACTAATATACAACATTTTTCATTTTGAAATAGTTACTAATTATGCTAACTAATTCAAATATGCTTACATTTTCCGTGGAACATTGAAAGAGCCAAATAACAAGATGTCATCAACACTGGAGCAGGAATGTGATGAAGCGCGGAACCAATTAGATAAAAACCCACTTAATTCAATGATCAATGAAAGATGTTATGAATCATAGAAACAATTGAAGCTAGCACTATGTCAATTGGCAATAAACATCAAATGGACGTGGCTGACCCAAGGAGATGAATGTTCTAAATTTTTGTACACCAAAAATGTCATACATGATAAATCACAACAATCAGCTTAACACACTTGTGGATAAAGGATAACCAGCCTTAAATATAGATTAATTTGAATAGGATATCATTTCATAAGTTACCGAGTTATATAATGGAATTTATTAAAGTGTCTTACCTAATATTAACTACAGTGCGTTGATTGTGACGAAGGGATCAACATGCTGCTGGTTGTTGTGACTGGGCAAGAAGATAAGTAAGCTATATTCTCGGCCCATAATTATTCCAGTCCTAGGATAGGTGGTTGGAACTCCAAGTTCTTCAAAATACATTTACGGAAACCTGAAAGACATGTTATTAAAGGTTGTGTAGGAATCAGTTACCACATGCAAAATTCTCTAAGAAATCAATCATACTTTCATTACTCTAATACCAACGGTAAACAAGCCAAATAGGGTGGAAGACACAGACTAATAGCATGATACAATATGTTATATAAGACACATAGTAAAGTTGTGCATAATAGATAGATACAAATTTTCCCTAAACTAATTTCAGAATGCCAGATAGATTTTATGGAAGGAAGACATATATAGAAAACTTACTTTTGGCTCATGAATTAGTAAGAAATTTTAATAAAAAAGGGGAAGACAAGTTGTTTTTAGGTAAAAATTTGGTTTTATCCTTTGTGCTTTAGTAAAGTAGAATCAATGATAAAAAAGTAAGACTAGTCCTTGAGTCGAATATTCAAATCTCGAGTCAAGTCCTTCAGTCAAATATACAAGTCGCAAGTTAAGTCATCTAGTCAAGTACATGAGTTATAAGTTAGTATAGAAGCATTTATGAATATAAAAGTTTATTCAAGTCCTTGGTCACAAAGTTACAAATTAAATTTGACCTAATGGCCAGTAGAGGCCCAATCTCAAGCTTTTTATTATGCATAAGAGAAAATGAAAAATGAGGAAGAGATGCAATTGGAAATCTGTCCCCTTTCAAGTAGGGGTTACATACCTATCTATAGATAACTTAAACCCTTGGATTCATAACACTTGTCACTTATAGAAAATGAACGGTCATGGTTTACTGACATAGCATATGCTTGGAATGACATAAGACACGCTCTCTTCTTACTTCATGGTGTCGTGACATGGTCAGCCCAATCAAGTAGTGCCATGTTGCTATTTGGGATGTCAACTTTAGGTATATTCTTAACATGCAATAGCTCTAATTGTTAATGTACGGTGGCTTCTTTTAGTTTTCAACTTGTAACAGCTTCTCTAACTATCAACATGAGATGACTTCCTTTGATCATCAACTTGTGATAGCTCCATCTATGTCAACTTGCGATAGCTCTTTCAATTACCAACATGTGATAGCTCTTTTACCTTTAACTTATCATATCTCCTTCACTATCAACCTGCAATGGCTACTTTACCTTTGCGATAGCATTTTTACCTTTAGCTTGCAATAGCTCCTTCACTATCGACTTGCGACAGCTACCTTGCCTTCAACTTACAATAGCCCTTTTACCTTCACTTTGCGATAGCTCATTTACTATCAACTTGCAGTAGCTACCTTACCTTCAACTTGCAACAGCTCTTTTACCTTCAACTTACAATAGCTCCTACACTATCAACTAGCTACAACTACCTTACCTTCAAATTGCAATAGCTCTTTTACCTTCAACTTGCGAAGACTTGCTTTTGCCTCATCTTATGACGGCTCTTCTTTATATCAACTTGCGACAGCCCTTTCTCAACCTCCATCAGCTTTAAATTTTTGGGTATAACATTTATCCTTGCCTTTATAAAAGCATGTTATACTTTAGCATAAACATCTTGTTCCTTTTAATCCTTTTTTGATTTAAACCTTTCATATCCCTAGAATCTCGTACCTTAATTGTGCATTTTCCCCTTTTTGGTTCAACCATTAGATTACTCTCTACCCTTTTCTTATAAATAATTCTTTTTCCTTTTTTTCTTGGTTTTACCGGTTCATACAAAATCATTCCTTTTCAAAAATTCAACTTTCTTTGTAGAACTTTGTTTCTCGGACAAAATTTTATTTTGTAATTCTCAATTTCCAACATTATCATCATTTTGATTGTTTCAGTATTATCACTGTTATATTTTTTATTTTAGATTTAATTTCAAAGTTATTGATTATGAATTTTTGCGTAGATCTGGTTGAATTTCTTCATAATTTTAACTTTGATCCTATATCACTTCTTTTTCAATTACTTATTTTGTTGGTAGGTTTGGCTTTTACAATCCAATACCTGCTTCAGTTTTCAGTGTTTCCAATCGTCGACCATTTACTTTATTCATCATCTCAACATTTGACAATTCATCATGTGATAACTCCTTCTCAACATGCGACAACTCAACTTATGACTACCCCTTTATTATTTTTATTCAAATGCGACAGCCCTTTTATGTATTTCAATATGCGACAACCCAGCTTGCGACAACCCCATTTGTTTATCCTTTTCAACACGTGACAAAAAAACCTGTGACAATCCCCTTTACTCATTTAATCAACATGCGATAACCCTTTTTAATCCCATTCAACATGTGACAACCTAACTATGACAACCCCTTTATTCTTTCACTCAACATGCGATAATCTACTTTTATTTACCCTATTTGATATATATATATATATATATATATATATATATATATATATATATATATATATATATATATATATATATAGCGACAACCCTTTGGTTTATCCTATCCAACATGCGACAACCCATCTCGGGACAACCTTTTGTTTATCCTACTCAAAATGCAATAACTTAACTTACAATAGCCCCTTTATTTATCTTACTCAATAGACAATGATTTAACATGCGATATTTCCTTACACAACATGCAACGCCCTTTATTTGACATGGAGTGGATTTATTTATTACTTTGCTGCCTTATTACTTAGAAATTCATTGGCTTGATTATGTTGGATCTTTGGCATAATGTCAATAGCAAAAGTTTTTCCTACATGCCAATTAACATGTCATCCACCACTGGTTTACAATTACTTCCCTAAGAGTACTTGTATTTCCTTAAAAATATCATAAACATTATAGGAGTAATTTATGTCTAAGTCTTGCCTTTTTCCTAGTTAAGGTTTTATTAACCTGTATTGCTGATTAAAATTATATAGGTATTGTGGTTGGAAATAAAAAAAGATCTTCTAAAAGATCTCCCAGCACTCCTAAGCCTAAAAAATCTTTTTAGGAGAAACTTTGTACTAACTGTTCATCCTACTTCTCGAGGCCAGAAGACATCTAATCTTTATTGCAAGTTGCAACACTTTGAAATTTCTGGAGTCGAAAGTAGAGTCTCGGATCCTTCTAACAGGATCAACACCACTTTAGAAGGATTCTTTGCCTTTATCCCTATACGTATTTTGCATTTTTCTACCTACCTTTCAATGAGCTCATCACCAAAATTCTAAATTTTCTTAGAATTGCTCTCATTCAGCTTACCCAAAATTTCTACATTTACATTCACTCCTTTTTATGCTACTCAAAGAACTCAAGATAGAGGATTTGACTCCTTCTACTATATGCTCACTTGCAGTCTTCAGAAAGTTAGGTATAAGCCTAAATACTGTGTATTTAATATCCGCCCTACTAACATCGAGTTGATTTCTGATTCAATTAACAAGACAAAGGACTGGGGCCACCAACTCTTTTATATAAGATTCTTTTATCTAGAGATCTCAGGGAAATTCTCTATCCCTGAAATGTTGCTTGATCTTCTAATTTTTTTGTTATTTTGTCATAATTATACATTAACTTTTATTTAATTTCTTATTATTATTTTTAGATTCCACCTCAAAAGATATAGATCCTAAGGTTTTGGCTAAAATTAACTAGCTTAAAGGTGCCACTAAATACTTGAGGAGTTTGTTGAGGCTTCTTAACGAAGAGAGACTTATGAGGTATTCCTTAAATAAACCATTCTACCAGATTTTGTGCGGGCCTCCCACCATAAAGAGGAATATATACAGATCTTCATCCTTTGTTACCGTCAAATTTGAAGTTTTCTATGCCAACTCTTCGGTTCAGCGTTCAATCACCGATAGTCTTGGATACTCTTTAGGTTCCAGTCTTTCCATTTTTATGTTAAAGAAATGATGATTTTCTTTTCCTAATTACTTATACTTTCTACTATCTTAGATGTTCGCTTGGTCAACCCAAACCTCATGTTGTCGGACAAAGATTCCTTGAATTTAGCTTCTTCTCCAAAAGCCTTTGGCAAGGCACTTCTTCCTTCCGCTTCTAAAGCTGGCCCATCATCGAATTCTACGATAAGAGATAAATTTTTATTGGCTAAGACCAAGAAGCGAAATGCATCTAGTAGTGCGCAAACTTCTTTTGAGTCTCAGCTCAAGAAATCTAGAGAGTCTGATTTCGTTCCAACATTTCCTTTCGTTCCTAATTCTGAAGCCATCACCACTGCTTCTTCATTACCCATTCATAGCCCAACTGTCGAGCTCACCACTCAGAGATTCCATAGCCTTTCTTCATCATCAACCGAGGCTTGATTTACCCCTTCGCAAAATGTTCCTTATTTAGTTGCTAGTATGGGAACATCTCTCCACTTGAGTTTCAAAGTGTTATTAACGAATATTCTCCAATCTCCCACTATTACCACACTCGGTTCTACTGGGGCTTCCCTTCCTTTTTCAAAAGAGATCCTTGTTTCTCTTTTATAATAGTTCATCCTGGTACGTCTTTCTTTTTCTTTGAATGCATTGAAATGCTTGATCAATTAGTTTTAATATTTAATATTCTTTTCATATTGGAAAACACCTATTTCTCATTCAGCAATCGTCTTTGTCCTCTACTTAAGATATGTCATCGCTAGAAGAACTAAACTCTTCATTGTCTAAGAAGATAAAGACACTTACGAATCAATTTCAAAGCCTCCAGTCTAACAATAGCCCTTCATCCATCAAAAATGTTCAAATCACAACTTTATTTGACTTAGAGAAGAATAAAACTCATGACTTGGAGGAAAATTTAAAAGCTTTGGAGAAAGAACTTTCCTTGAGTCATGTGGAAACAAAAAAAGCCAACTCAAAATTTCCAACCTCAAATGGCTTCAGCTAAAATTTCGATTTTGGATAATGACTTGGCAAATATGGACCTTTCTCTTAAAAAATCAAAGGCTACTCTTCATAACGTAAAGAATAAAGCATCCTCCTTTTTGAATGAAACCCAAGAAGGATCAGAACTCTGAGGCTGTCTTTTATATTTCTTATAAAGATAACATTGATCGACACATGACTATGGATTTCCCTCTCTTCATTTTTCACTAGAGTGATTAAAAAAGAAAATTTTACATCACCTTGATCACATTCTTGGAAATTTCTCTGAGTTTTAGGATGAAGATCCTATCGACCCTACAAAAATCCTAAGATTTGATGATCTTCCATCAGATAATGATGAATCAGAGAACGAAGAGGAAAATAAATACTATCACGACAATAATGATGATGATGAAGATGGTGATGGTGCCAATGATTGTGCTAAGGATGGTTTGCCAAGAAAGGATGGAGATGGTGGCTTAGGTTAGGGTGGATCAAGAGCTCCTTAGGAGATGCATTATATTTTTTAATAATTAATTAATAATGAAATTTTAAAAAAATATAATATATACAATTTGTTTCGCTTTATTAAAAAATTGTTTTTACCTTTCAAAACTTTATAATTTATACACACACACACATCATAAAATTATAGATTAAATATAAGAATTTGAAATAAATAAATTTTTGTTTGATTTTGAATTCCATAGAAAAATTGATTTCATGTACATATACAAATATATATATATATATATATATATATATATTTTCGCATGAAAATTTCATTTAGAAAAAATATTTATTATTTATACTTCTCGAGTCACAACAAAAAAAGCATTTCTATTTTACTTTATCTAAAAATCTAAAGAATTTTAAATTTTTTGAAAAATTCAAACTTAAGTTCCAAAATTTTAATAAAGAAAACATTATTTTTGTTACTTGTTGATGGCAATTTTAAAATTAATATATATGTGTTTGTATATTCTAATTATTAAGCAATAAGTTTATATTTAATATACATACATGCACACACAGACATATATATATATATATATATATGCATAAAAATTTAAATATACATAATAAATTTATGTATTTACTATTTAATTTAAATAACCACATCATCCTGATGATTAGGTGTTTTGGCTTTCGTCCGTGAGGTCGTTGATTCGAATCCTTCTAAGCATGATTCACGCTACTGTACATATGCTGACTTATAGCATGTTATATACTATCTAAGACTCTTTGTACAACCATATACTAATGACTATGTATCCAATTTAAAATGCATATATATAATAAAAAAATTGGCCAAACAACATTGATTCATATTAGTGTAGGTATAAATTTAATTATTTGTATATATTTTCTTATGACATCATTATAGATTCTTTTGTTTGAACTGATTTATTGATCGTAACTCACAACAATAATTATACAACTATGACATATGTTCTCATATTGACCTAGGTTAGATTACTATACTTATTATAGCTACTACGTTCTCACTGTAAATATAAATAAAATATAATGTTGGAACTATACTAGTCAGAAGTGGATGAAACTAGTATATTTCAAAAAAAAATTCTACTTGGATCTATTGGGCCTATGAAGTTTAAATTAATTTAAAAGAATTTGAATTTGATACAAATTTAAATGTATTAATGTATCAAATAACCATGTGGGTGACAGTTACTCATTAAAGTTAATTTAAGAAGGAAACCTCTCGTTTCCTTCTCTAAAACCATGCAATCAATTAAGGGAAGAAATAGATTTATTTGGAGGGAGAAAATTTTCATTTCTCTCTCTAATTAGATTAATGATTTATTAAATGTCATCGACGATCAATTCAAATATGGTATGAAATGTGAGTAAATCTAAATATACTAATAGTGTATATTATGTATGTGCAACACATAAGAAGTGTGCATAATTAATGTTTCCTTTATATGTGCATTTGTTATCCATAATATTAATATGTGTATATATATATAATAGAAATTATATTTATATACATATATACATACATACATATGAACATGTTAAATTAAGTTTCGCTATTTTATAACTTTGAAGTTGAAAATAACATTTTGAAACTAGTTTTAAAGTTAGAAAGTTTTTAATTCTAATATTATGATTTTACACAGAAGACTGCCTTATAAATCTTAAGTTAAACTGATATACACACACATAGACCAAACATTCTAAATATGTTTCAAACCTAAAGCAACACGTATATGTATAAAATTTGTAAAATCTAGCACATGCTTTGAAAATTAAAGTAACAAATTAAAGTCTAACTTTAATTTAGTGTGCTACTGTTGGCACCCAGGAAAATGCGTCTGGTTACCAATTAAAATTTTATTATCTATCAATTTTTTTCATATGCTTATGGCTGCCAAAATCTATTTTCTGATTCTACCATAAACAACCATAGCCTCTTTCATCTCCCTTAAAAAAATCACGTATACTATCAAAAACCTCATTAGAAGAAAAAATATTCATACTCTATAGAAAAAAAAACCTTTTTGCTTAATATATGAAGCCAAGTGAATATTTAATGGATAACCTGTTAATTGGTTTTTTAACCAAGCAGAAATCAAAAGTAGTTAGAACCTCAAGATGAAAACGAACCGATTTGAAATCTTGGAGGCATATTTAGATAATGGATAGAAACGTCTTTGAGAAAACTCAACCAAAATGGAGCAAACGACAGAATTCGAAACTAACCTCTGATGTCGAGATTGACCTCTCATAGCTCGATGTTTTCCACTTAAACTTTACAGAAGTTATTTTCTACCTTTTCTATGCTTGCTCAAGAGATCTCTAAGGGTTTTGAAAAACCTAGTGCAAGAATTAAAGAGTTAGCAGTCTAAATAGAAGAAAAAACTAAGTAATGAAGAAAATATCACCAATATCAACCAACTATCCTAAAAAACATTATAAAGCAACCTAAAATCAAGTAGCATGAAATGTACAAAAGAAGTTGACTTACTTGGAGTTAACTACAGATGTCGGCACCAACACGAGAGGTCAGTTCTAACATGTGTAATTAATCCAGGTGAGTTTAGGACTTCACACACTCTTTTAGGCCTTCATGTGCACTCTTTTACAACTCTCCTTCGGACGCAATAAGACTACTATCCCTATAAATAAAAACAATAGAGCAATCAAAATAGGATTGAGTTTCTGCTATCACTACGTGGAAGCTCTGTCGGTTCTTTATCGTCTTTCTCTACATGATAGTCACCATGGCAGCCACTTTAGGAAATTCTATGAATTAGAATCATTCTAACCCCTGTGCTTGTGACTTATTCTCTTCCAAATCCTTTATGATCGCAATCAAATCCATAAGGAACAAAGCTATAATGTGGACGTAGGCCAAAGATTGTTGAACCACTATAAAATCTTTTGTCTCTCTTTCTTATTGCTATTTATTTCCCTTTACTCTTACTATTATCTGCTAGATCTAGGTCTCGCGGGTGTCCTACAACCTATTCTAGGCGTCAATCCATTTTTGACGTTAATATTTTGGTGCATTCAGTGAGAAAATCTAAATCCAGGCTTGGATCTGGCTTGCTATTATGGATCAAAAAAGATCCAACGATTAGATTCAAGGAATTTTCTTCAAAGATTTATAGGCTTGCTGTTGGAGATCAATGGTACCTAAAAAATTAAGGACTACTTTTGGAAGATCCACAAAGCAACAGTTGGTGGTGATGACGTAAACCGCCAACCAACTAAAGTAAACAATGTTAACAGTCATCGAACAGAGGTTAATACCAAAATTCTAGCACTAGGTTCCTCCGCTCAATAGGATGTTATGACTACGGGGGAGTTTAACTAGATGGTCAATGAACTTAACTAGAAAATAGTGAATAGATAAAAGGCTCTCATGGATAAGATCAATGTTTTATTGGCTCTATAGCCACCAAGTGCTCCGTGACCCGAACAAGAAACTACAGCCGTTATAAAACAAGAGAATTCCTCTTTTTTGGGCTTGAACAAGAGAAACTATAAACAAAAGCTGAAGGAGGTTGTTGGTGAAGCTACATGAATCATAATAGAAGGCAATAGACGTACTCCTCTTACTAGAAAGCAATTTACTGTATATCCAAATCTTGGAGTGAACACTTGTTAAGTGAACAACGCAATGCTTGTTTCTAACTTTGAAGATGATATGCAACTTGATAGTGATGGATTGGAACTGGTTGCTGACGTAAATAGGCAAAATGCTAGAAAAGAAGTTCAAAATTCCTCGGTAAGACCAGCCGTGCACCAATGGGACCCAACAAGAGCAGTTTTCCTAGAGAATGGAGAACTTAGGCTTCAACTGGTGAACCGAGACCATTTCCAGAGTCAAACACTTGGTGTAGCCCTTGATAGCCGACCTATAGACCATCGTGCTAGCAAGGAGTACATCTTGGTTATAGTAAGCAGTTATTGGATGAGAGTAAGGGTAGAAAGAATGAAGAATAGGGTTTTGCGCCTAGCCGAATTCCATTCATTGAAAACGTTCTAAGTGAAGAATATCCTAAGAAGTTCAATATGCCGACATGATGGAACGTTGGACCCCAAACGACACTTGTACAAATATAAATGGCATATGAATGGAGCCAGCACGACGGATGCTATCCACTACAGTTGTTTTTCTATCTTCTTATAATGAGTTACTTCCATGTGGTTTACTAGACTTGCATCGAAGTCTATTTCCACTTTCGACAAATTAGAAAAAAGTTTCTAGAGTAGTTTTGACTTTGTACTGCACGACCAAAAGACATGATGTCCTTATCTGGAATTTTCCAAGGACCTAATGAATCCTTGAAATCTTTATTGAATTAGTTTAAAATTGCAGTATTGGAGGTATGCAATCCCAAGGAAGATTTAACTTCATGGCTTTGGTTCGTGAAATCCATCTGGATACGAACTTTGGTAAATGGATTAAAATGAAACCAATACCATAGAAGAATTCCACATGAAAGAAAAATCAATTTCTATGGTTGGAAGAAGCAAGTATGTTTGAATGTAAGACTATTGATCAACAACCAAAGGAAATGGTCTAGAGTAATGTCGCGGCTAAGCAGGAGGGCGACGACTTTGGAAATGCCATCGGAATCCCTAAAAATCAAAAGAAGAGGAACTAGAACTCTGATGATGGGTGTAATGTGAATGTAAAATGCCAAAGGAAATTCGTACTAGAGGAGTATACACCATTGAACAATAGTGTGGAGAATATCCATCTTACTACTCAGGGAACTGAGTGCTATAACAAACCACCCAGGAAGGAAGCCTTTAAGCAATAGAAGCAATCACGGAAGCAATACTACTTCCACGAGACATATGAGCATAACACTAATGAATGCCAACATTTGAAAGACGAGTTTGAGGGGTTGATAAGAAACAACAAACTTCAACAGTACATGAAGAAACTGTAGAACAGCGAGGGAGCTACGAGACCCTATGATCCAATTGCTCAAGAGAATTTTCCTGGGCCCGGCGAAGAGGGGCCCTAGCTAACTGACAAAAGACTCCTCATTAATTAGTAATCCAGGAATGAAGTAGCGCATCCAAACACGATGCAACTGCGCTTGGCACTATCCATGTATTTCCTTTTTTCACAAATAAGTCATCCAAGGACATTGAGGGCATTGTAAATAGGCAAGACTTGTGGCTCCTTATATTTCGTCAGTTAAATTAGCTTCTTGAATCAATGGAACCATATTATTACAAGAGAAAACACCGAGTCAATGCGGAAAATCGACTCAACTGTCGGATCGGTGGGAGAGTCGGTCCTTACCTTCGGAGAGTCGGTGTTGCTCCGGCAACATCGGAAAGGTTCTTGATCTCTGAAGCCTCAGTGTTGCTCTAGCAACATCCTAAAAATCTCCATTCCTCAAAATCCTTAGGGTTGCTCCGGCAACATTGAGTAATTTATTCTACCCTAAAGAGATGCTTCTAGAATGGATGGAACTGCGTTCTTGCAAGCATCTCTTCCTATGTGCCATCAATAAGTCGCATGACGCTACTTGAACCAATGGAACCGTAGTCAAGTATGCAACACTCCTACACGCTACATGGTAAGTTGCACGTCACTTGTTGGACCGATGAAATGGCGTTCTTGTAAGCATATTCTTCTATGCACCCCCAATACATTGCACGTCGCTTTTGGAACCAATGGAACTGCATTCCTATAAGCAACTCTCTTATGCGCCATACTATAAGCCGCATGGTGCTTCTTGAACCAATGGAATCGCATTCAAGTACGCGATATTCGCATACCCAATAAACTGCGTATCACTTCTTGAACCGTTGGAAATATGTTCTCGAAAGCTATGCGCATATGCCCTACAAAACCGAGAAAATACTTCCTACTCTCTAGATATGAAGTATTAACTCCCAAACCACTGGATCGACAAGGAAAATCTATCCCCACCTCCTAAATACCATAATTGCCTCGGCAACACTTGGAAATCCTTCTACTTTCTAATTTATCAATGTTCCTTTACTAACATCGACAACTTGTCAAAATTTTCTAAGTACTGGCTTTTCTTTGGCAATGTCAGGAAAGTTTTCTAGTGAAAAAGTGGTTGAAACCAATCCTCTCTTTCACGGGATTATCACTGCCTCGGTGATGCCATGAAGATTCAAAATCACAGGATCGACGGTGAAAATCGATCCCTATCATCTAAGTACTGGTGTAGCCCCAACAATGCTAGGAAATTTTAAAGTACCAAGACGATCGAAAAATCAACTCATAATGATCAGAACCTGATATCGCTCGGAGATTAGCAACATTAAAGGAAATCCAAGGACTCGAGCTGTTTGTAACTTTTCGGAGATAGAAACCGAAACATGGGTAGGATTTCAACATTGAACTTGAGAAAGGTCAGTCATAGTCAAAAAGAAAAATGCTTGGGATTGAGCATCAACATTACGAGTTCCTGAGATAGGAGCTACCATCCACCTAGACTGGGGGCAACCAGAGAGTCGCTTAGAGTACCTAGTTTATCATCAAGTATTTAGATCAGGCGTTCAGAGTAACCAGCCTTACGGAGTGAGGGCTACTCACACTAATACTTGGTCAAAATAGATCAAGTCATACAATAGTTCTGTTACGTCGAATGAAGAATTTTAGCAATCATAACAAAACTAAGTAAAGTAGTATACTAGACAAACAAGATACACTAGTCACACTACTTGCATGCATGGAGACCTGGTAAATGCATACATCACAGCGCACAAAAAAGCAATATATAATATGGAAATAGCAAAACCAGCAATCATATTATATATGCACGCAATGATGCATAAATATGCATAGTACATAAAATGCAGGAAAAGTACATTAGAGATATTACAATAGAAAAGTAAATCTTTCATTACTAACATCATTCTATGTACCTAGACAGACAACGAGGGTCGTACCCACATAATAACAGCCTGTTTTATATCTAAAAACAAAATGCAGACTCCACTGACATGAGAAAAAGAGAGCAGAAACACACTATATAGACTCGATCGACCTAAAAACATGCAAAAACCATAAGTGCTCTACTTTACCCACACTGTATCATATCATCACTTCTTACCGCCTGTAGCAACCTAAAATTTGAGCTATAATAATTAATTAACAAATTAACTAAACAATAAAATAAGTTTGTGAAATTATTGGAATTGAGCATCGGATGTTGCACCATTGCGTCCGTGGTAATTTTCGGATCAATTTCCATATATAGCTTGTCGAAATCCGAGCTAGTATGAAGAATTTACGAAAGAAAGAAGAAATAAAAAGAAAACGAAAAAAATTAGACCCCATAGGGGTCGACCCCTACATTGGTCAGGTCAACCTGTAGATCGACCCCTAATGTACATGGGTCGACCCTCAAAGAAGCTAGGTAGACTAGCCATATTTCTTGGACGTGAAAATGTCCACGTACATGCCGAACACTATATTTTTGATTTTTGACCAAATCTCATGCGTCCGTAGCTGCATCCTAAGGTCCCTAGTGGGCCTATGACGTGGTTGCGTCGGATTCAGTATTCAAATCCAACGACCTGAGATTCCTAAGCCATACTATAAATAGAACCCTAGGCCTAGCTATTTTTCTCATTCAGATTTTTCTCACGATTGGGTTCACTGCCTGAAGCTGAAACCTAAATAGAAATTTTTTCTAGGTAGAAGATCGTTTTAATAAAATATTCTATGCCCTAGAAGTGGATCCAGAAAAGCCAATGTTTAAAGCTAAGGACCACAGTTGAGTGTTTTGTAATTATTTTATATTTTTAAGTAATTTAAAATAATAGAGTTCTCAATAGTTGTAGTTTTCTACAATTTTGAGATAGTTTTTATATAAGTTATTTACAGCTAATTTTTAGGTAAATTTCAAAAGTTCTTTTCAGTTTATTTTATTCAGCTATTTTTATTTAGTTATTTTATTCAATTATTTTTGGTTATTTATAGTTATTTACATTTATTTACATATGTTTTAAGTTGGAATTTAGACTGTAAATGGTTGTTTCTTTTTATTCCTTTTTACGCGAATAAAATATTTAAAAAAGAATAATTCACAAATATGGATTAAAATAGAAAAACACTAAATTTACAGAAATTAGATGAAAAATTAGAAGAACTGTAATAAGATGGAGATAGACTGTAACAACCCGTATATTTGGACCATTTAAATTGACAATAATCCACACATGTCAACTTAAATAGTACAAAACACGAATCATTAATGGAGTATAGATATATAAATGAGAATCATCACAGAATCACAGAAAATTCAACATAACAGAATAGTGGAGCGGAAATATAACATAGTCATAAGAATAGTTCATGAAGCTACCCATAAGTACAACAATGTCCCAAATAAAAGGAAATAAACAACATAGAAGTCTAAATAGTCCAAATGGAAAGAACAAATACTGATAAGATAAGATAGTGAAAGTCTTCAGTCTTCAGCTCCAAATAAACAGCAGCAACAATCCTCAATCTGATCCTAGCATATGCACAACAAACACTCGAATCAGGACATATATTCTTATATAGATAATATGGTTCAAGATTTGAAATAAACAATAACTCAAAGATGAATGGAATAGACATCTTTCAGGATTTGATAAACTATTTATACATAATAGTGTACGATACATAGATAATGTCTAGCAGTAAAGTAAAATATCAAAATAGTGTTAAGGCGTTACCATTATCCCCCTTAACACATTTTATACAGCATCATAGACTATACAGCACTGTAAACTCCACCGTAAACTAGTGGGATATCAGGGAGTACTCCATAGGTATAATACAAAAAAAATTCATAATGGTCGCGTATATGGGAATACAAGTATGACAAGGCACATGAGGCATTACCCAAGGTAGTGAAACTACCGTTCGCCTGATCCGGACTGGTGAGAACGCATCGCCGCAACGATCGCAACACCGTGAAACAACACTCCAAGTTCAAGGGTGCGCACCAATCAATCACAAAAGTAAATGAGTAGTTTACGAAGAAGTGTGTTCGCTCGAGGTAGCTAACCCCATTTGGCCCGGCACGGCTCCTGATTTTAGTCATTTCCAATTTGACACAAGTGTCAAGGCTATCCAATATCGTTTTCTTTCTTCAGTCATCACGTACATCAATCCAATCACTTCATTCCGGATCACACTCCGCGTATAGTTATTAAAGTGGTTTTTCGGTTTAGACAGTGAGTATGTCCCTAACCGATTCCGGTTCCTTTAATAGCCTTCGTAATTAATTTGCCGATTGGTCGTTTAATATATTCAAAAACCAATTCAATTTCAATTTCAATAATAATTCGTAAATCAACATTTCGTTAGTCATTCTAAATCAATTTCTAACATTACGTTTCATAACTTCATAATTTTATTTCAAAATTTCTATAATTCAATTTCAAAGTTTCAACTTAAAACAATTTCAAATATTCATTTAATTCCATGTATAAGTTCATTCCAAAATCAATTAACGTCCAAATCGATTTAAATTCAATTATCGATTCCATTCGATATTCATTAAATAAATTTGTCATTTAACAATTTCAATTCAAATTTTCAATTCATTACATTACTTTCATAAATTCAACTTCATTATCAAAGCTTAAACATTTATTCAATTTGAATGGTCGAATCCAATTCTTTAAATTACAAACATTTCATTTGTTTCGATAAAGCGCATTCTATTTCTTATTTAGGAAATTCAATTTTTATTTAATTATTTCCTTCGTTACAAATTTCAAAATTCAATTAAACAACTTACTTTCACTTATTCGAAAATTCAATTTCTCAAAATAAAGAATATTCAATTCAATTCAATTACTACATAATTCAATCTATTCAATTTAGTTTCATCATTAAACAATTCAATCTTATTCAATTTAGTTCAATCATTAAACCATTCAATCTTATTCAATTATTAAATAATTTCAAATCTTAATTATTATCATTTCATACTCATTCATTAATAATTCCAAACTTAATTATTAATTTATAAAACCAAATTATTAATAATTTCAAAACTTAATTATTTATAATTTCAAAACTTCGTTATTGATAACTTCAAACTTCATTATTAATAAATTTCAAGACTTGATTATTAATAATTCCAAATTGGTTATTACCCATTTCAACTTAATTATTAATAATTTCAAAATCAATTATCAATTAATTCTAAATTTAATCATTAAATAATTAAATTTTAAAATCATTATATGGACCGATATACAATAAAACGTGGACGAAGTTTACTGTAATATTTTGTGACGAAACTTTTTCCATGTTCATATCTAACTAGACGTATGTCATAAATAAAGTTTGGACGCAAATTGAGATCGTTTATAAATTTCCAAAATGTTTACATTAAAACGATGAATTTACAAATTTAAATCGGGTCGGAAATTCAGGGCCATGACAATCTCCCCCACTCAAAACTTTTCGTCCTCGAAAAGGAACGAGGCGAGTGAAGTAGAAAATGAAATAAGCAGAAGAGTCAAGATAGATTTTAAGAAATTTGAATTATACCTGAAATTAGTAATTCGAGGTTTGAATCCCGAATACTATCCTCAGTTTCCCATGTGCAATCCCGCTCATCTACACTCCATTGGACTTTGACGAGATTTACCGACTTCGTTCTGAGTTGCTTGGTCTCATGATTGACTATCCGAAGTGGCTTTCGCTCAATAGTCAGATCAGGCTCGATAACTATCTCTTCCAACTGAGTAGTAGGAATAGTCATAGATGGATCGTGCACAACTTTGCGCAGGTGTGAGACGTGGAACACATTGTGCACACTGGCAAACTTCTCTGGTAATGCAACTCTATATGCCAATGTTCCGACTCTTTCTGTAATCTCAAACGGACCAACAAATCTCGGAGCTAGCTTCCCTTTCCTTCCAAATCGAACAATATTCTTCAAAGGCGACACTTTCAGAAATACTGTCTCCTACGCTGAATTCAAGATCTCTTCTCCTTTTGTCAGCGTAGCTCTTCTGTCTATCCTGTGCCGTCTTAATCTTCTTTCTAATTTCTTCGACCTTTTTGGAAGCTTCCATAATTATTTCTGGACCAAGCACCAATCGATCACCCGACTCGATCCAACAAGCTGGTGATTTGCACGGCCGTCCATATAAGGCTTCGAACCGTGCCATACCAATGCTTGCCTGGTTTAGTACAGATGATTAATTCAAATTCAAATATACTTATTCAAATTTAAAATTCCATTTCTTTACCTGGTAACTATTATTATAAGTGAATTCTACCAAGTGAAGATGGTCTTCCCAGGATCCACCAAAGTCAATAATACAAGCTCGGAGAAGGTCTTCCAATATCTGATTCACCCTCTCAGTTTGGCCATCTGTCTGAGGATGATATGCAGTGCTCAGATTCAGTTTGGTGCCCAAAGTATCCTGAAACGCTTTCCAGAATTTACTAGTGAAAATAGGATCTCGATCGCATACGATACTAGATGGTACACCATGAAGTTTAACAACCTCTCTCATGTATATCTCGGCCAAACTTGAAGCAGTACGAGTGGGCTTGACTGGAATAAAGTGAGCGGATTTCGTCAGTCTATCGACAATCACCCATATGCCTTTGTTACCCTTTCTAGTCCTTGGCAGCCCATTAATAAAGTCCATAGAAATTTTCTCCCACTTCCATCCTGGAATCTCTAATGGTTGAACCAAACCAGCTGTCTTTCTATGATCAGCTTTAACTTGCTGACAAGTTGTGCATCTGCTGACATAGGTAGAAATATCACGCTTCATCCCACTCCACCAATATAACTTCTTCATATTCTGGTACATTTTAGTAACACCGGGATGAAATGAAAGTGAAGAGTTATGGTTTTCTCTCAGCACTTCTTGCCTTAGGCCATCAACATTGGGAACACAAATGCGATTGTCAATCCTCAAGACTCCGTTACTATCCACATGTGCACCCAATTTATTGTCAGCATTTCCAACTCTGCCGAGAACTATTTCTTTGATGCGATAAAGCAAAGTGTCCTCGTATTGCTTGGCTATAATACGATCCATAAGAGCCGGGGAGACTGACAGCTGGAATAACATTCCCTCAACAAGATTACAACATGCCATCGCTTGGTTTCTGCTCAAAGCATCGGCTACGGCATTCGCTTTCCCTGGAGTATAATTAATATCAAGTTCATATGCAGCTAGAAATTCGAGCCATCGGACTTGTCTCTGATTCAAATCCTTTTGCGAGAAAATATATCTCAATGACTTGTGGTCAGTGAATAACTCGAATTTTGTTCCCAATAGATAGTGCCTCCATAGCTTAAGAGCAAATACAACCGCAAGAAGCTCTAAATCGTGAGTTGCGTAATTTGCTTCATGGGTCTTTAATTGATGACCTGCATAGGCAATAACCTTTCCTTTCTGCATTAAAACTGCTCCAAGCCCATCTCGATAGGCATCTGTATAGACAGTCAATCCTTCGCTACCATCAATGACTGTAAGAACTGGGGCAGATGTCAATCTTCGCTTTATCTCATTGAAAGCTGCTTCGCACTTTTCATTCCAAATAAATTTCACATTCTTTCTGGTCAGTGCGGTAAGTGGGGCAGCGATACGAGAAAAGTTTTCTATAAATCTGCGATAATAGCCAGCCAAACCCAAGAAACTGCGGATATCTGTAGGAGTTTTGGGAGTCTCCCAATCCTGAAAATTCCAAGGATTTGAATTTAGATATCGATAAGCTGTTTATATGGAATTGACAAGTAAGAATAGAACTTACATTGATTACGGCGATCTTAGCTGGATCGACCGAAATCCCATTCTCCGAAACAATATGGCCAAGAAAACGAACTTCATCTCACCAAAAGTGGCATTTCGAAAACTTGGCTTTAAGCTGGTCTCTACGAAGAGTTTCGAGAACAAAAGCCAAATGTGATCTATGCTCTTTCTCATCTTTGGAGAAGACGAGAATATCATCGATGAAAACAAGAACGAACTTGTTAAGAACATCACGGAAAACTCTATTCATCAAGTCGACGAAATAGACTGGAGCATTAGTGAGACCGAACGGCATAACTAGCCATTCATAGAAACCATTTTCTGTGCGGAATGCTGTTTTAGGAATGCTATCCTCAGCGATTCTAAGTTGATGAAAGCCGGTAGCTAAATCAAGTTGAGAAAAGACTTTAGCTCCATGAAGCTGGTCGAAAAGATCGTTGATGCGAGGCATCAGATATCTATTCTTATGTGTGAGTTTGTTTAGCTCTCTATAGTCCACACACATTCTGAGTGAGCCATCGGATTTTGTGACAAATACAACTGTCGCGCCCCATTCTGAATGACCGCGTCGAATCAAGCCTTTAGAAAATAAATCTTCAATTTGAACATTCAACTCTGCCTTTTCTTTAGGAGCCATTCTCCTTGGAGGAAGAACTACGGGCCGTGCACCAGGAATAAGGTCGATGCGGAATTCGATTTCCCGCGGAGGTGGTAGAGAATTAACTTCTCCAAACACACCAGAGAAGAGTTGAACTACTGGAGTGGAGCTAAGTTCATTTGGATGAGAGTCA
The DNA here is from genome assembly GCA_030765085.1 of Allium cepa. Lineage (NCBI taxonomy): Eukaryota > Viridiplantae > Streptophyta > Magnoliopsida > Asparagales > Amaryllidaceae > Allium > Allium cepa. The sequence goes on along the minus strand of CM060941.1, from coordinate 556,341,956 downwards.
AGAGAGAATATAAAACTCCCAGCATATTCTTGAGGTGGTTTGCCTTTAACAACTAAAGGCATACTCTTGTCGTCAATTAGAGAGACAGTTCGAGTTTTACATGAGATAACGGCTTCGAACTTTCGTAGCCAATTAATGCCTAATAGAATATCAAATGCCTCGAATCCAAGAACATAGAAATCCCAAGTGAAACGGTGAATGCCATGCATAAGAGTGACATATTTGCAAACCCTTTTGAGGTTAGCGGGCTCTCCAATAGGGTTAGTAACACATAAGGAAATAGATGCGAGAGTAGGTTCCAAACCAAGTTTATTACACAAGTCAATAGATATGAAGCTGTGAGTTGCTCCGGTGTCAAATAAAACTCTAATAGGCAAGGTATGCAACATAAAAGTACTTTGTAAAGTACCTTGGTTATCCGGAACTTCCGGGGTAGGAACTTCCGGGGCAGGTGTGGAAAGAGCAAAGACTCCAGATGGTGTACCACGCTTCTGTGTTGGGCAGTCTTTCTTGAAGTGTCCAGGTTGTAAGCAGATATGACACAAATCCCTCCTAGTCATTTGTGCCGGTGGCGGAACAGCTGCGCTCTTTGGAGATGGGCAGCTACTAGCATAATGACCCTTTTGGTTGTAGTTGAAGCAAGTAATGGATGATATGTCAATGGGCTTTTTCTGAGAGTATCCAAGCCCTGTTTTCTGCTGCCAATTCTTCTTCTGTTGTGCAAAGTTTGGCTTTCTCTTCCCCGACTTACTAGCTGATGTCTGAACAACTGGAGCTTTGGAGGATGATGTTTCCTTTGGCTTTCCCTCATATCGAAGAGCAAAGTCCATCAACTCAGTGAAGGTTCCATGGACATGAGCGGTGAGAAGCTCGTAATACTCGGGGCGTGCGCCATGTATGAACTTCTCATTCTTAAGCAGAGGTGTGTCGATCAGACCGGGTCCGAACTTAGATAGTTCGTTGAACTTCCGTTTATACTCAGTGAAGTACATATTGCCTTGCTTGAGATCCATAAAAGAGCGATAGAGTTGGGCTTTCCCAGCAGCTGGCATCCACTGAGCCACAAAGGAGTCCCTATTTACAAATGATATAAGAACGAGTCAAAATTTGATGAGATAAAAGGAAATTTATGTTTAGATGAACTTTTAGATAGATTACTACCTAAACTGGGCCCAAGTGATGGTTTCCTCATCGGTACGAGAAGTGACGGATTCCCACCAATCCTGTGCAGCATCCTGAAGCTGCCAAGCGGCCAACTTGCATTGCTGAGCATCTGTGATCTCCAAGCCAGTAAAGATCCTCTCCAAACTCTTTAGCCATTGCTGTGCTTCGATGATACTCTCGGAGCCAGTAAATTTGACTCCGCCAAGCTGAGTATACTCCTTGCTAAGAGTGGAGAATCTGACTGCAGGAACTGGAGCATGTGGACCAGGAGCATTTCCACCCCTTCCACCCCTAACATTTCTTTTGGTAGCCATCCTGGAATACCAAAAGTGATTTAGAATCAAAGATAAGAATTTATAGAACTTAAGGAAATTCTACTCAAACGAATTCAATAAGAAAGATGAATCAAAAGATGTGGATTCTGAAATGATTCTCCTCATTCTAGGGTATGTTTACCCTATCTCTAATGAGCTTTAAACTCCACAGGCTAAGGTTATCGGGAACCAAAGCTTTGATACCAACTGTAACAACCCGTATATTTGGACCATTTAAATTGACAATAATCCACACATGTCAAAATAAATAGTACAAAACACGAATCATTAATGGAGTACAGATATATAAATGAGAATCATCACAGAATCAAAGAAAATTCAACATAACATAATAGTGCAGCGGAAATATAACTTAGTCATAAGAGTAGTTCATGAAGCTACCCATAAGTACAAAAATGTCCCAAATAAAAGGAAATAAACAACATAGAAGTCTAAATAGTCCAAATGGAAAGAACAAATACTGATAAGATAAGATAGTGAAAGTCTTCAGTCTTCAGCTCCAAATAAACAGCAGCAGCAATCCTCAATCTGATCCGAGCATATGCGAAACAAACACTCGAATCAGGACATATATTCTTATACAGATAATATGGTTCAAGATTTGAAATAAACAATAACTCAAAGATGAATGGAATAGACATCTTTCAGGATCCGATAAACTATTTATACATAATAGTGTACGATACATAGATAATGTCTAGCAGTAAAGTAAAATATCAAAATAGCGTAAGGCGTTACCATTATCCCCCTTAACACATTTTGTACAGCATCATAGACTATACAGCACTGTAAACTCCACCGTAAACTAGTGGGATATTAGGGAGTAATCCATAGGTATAATACAAAACAAATTCGTAGTGGTCGCGTATACGGGAATACAAGTATGACAAGGCACATGAGGCAATACCCAAGGTAGTGAAACTACCGTTCGCCTGATCCGGACTGGTGAGAACGCATCGCCGCAACGATCGCAACACCGTGAAACAACACTCCAAGTTCAAGGGTGCGCACCAATCAATCACAAAAGTAAATGAGTAGTTTACGAAGAAGTGTGTTCGCTCGAGGTAGCTAACCCCATTTGGCCCGGCACGGCTCCTGATTTTAGTCATTTCCAATTTGACACAAGTGTCAAGGCTATCCAATATCGTTCTCTTTCTTCAGTCATCATGTACATCAATCCAACCACTTCATTCTGGATCACACTCCGCATATAGTTATTAAAGTGGTTTTTCGGTTTAGACAGTGAGTATGTTCCTAACCGATTCCGGTTCCTTTAATAGCCTTCGTAATTAATTTGCCGATTGGTCGTTTAATATATTTCAAAAACCAATTCAATTTCAATTTCAATAATAATTCGTAAATCAACATTTCGTTAGTCATTCTAAATCAATTTCTAACATTACGTTTCATAACTTCATAACTTTATTTCAAAATTTCTATGATTCAATTTCAAAGTTTCAACTTAAAACAATTTCAAATATTCATTTAATTCCATGTATAAGTTCATTCCAAAATCAATTAACGTCCAAATCGATTTAAATTCAATTATCGATTCCATTCGATATTCATTAAATAAATTTGTCATTTAACATTTTCAATTCAAATTTTCAATTCATTACATTAAAATTCAACTTCATTATCAAAGCTTAAACATTTATTCAATTTGAATGGTCGAAACCAATTCTTTAAATTACAAACATTTCATTTGTTTCGATAAAGCGCATTCTATTTCTTATTTAGGAAATTCAATTTTTATTTACTCATTTCCTTCGTTACAAATTTCAAAATTCAATTAAACAACTTACTTTCACTTATTCGAAAATTCAATTTCTCAAAATAAAGAATATTCAATTCAATTCAATTATTACATAATTCAATCTATTCAATTTAGTTTCATCATTAAACAATTCAATCTTATTCAATTTAGTTCAATCATTAAACCATTCAATCTTATTCAATTATCAAATAATTTCAAATCTTAATTATTATCATTTCAAACTCATTCATTAATAATTCCAAACTTAATTATTAATTTTTAAAACCAAATTATTAATAATTTCAAAACTTAATTATTTATAATTTCAAAACTTCGTTATTGATAACTTCAAACTTCATTATTAATAAATTTCAAGACTTGATTATTAATAATTCCAAATTGGTTATTACCCATTTCAACTTAATTATTAATAATTTCAAAATCAATTATCAATTAATTCTAAATGTAATCATTAAATAATTAAATTTTAAAAACAATGTCCTTTTGTCAATTACGACGTTAATATTTGTTTCAAATTCAATATTCACATTTTCGTTCATTCAAATTTAAATTCCAATTTTATTCGAAACCTTATTATTAGTCAAATAAATTCTTATCATTTTAAATCAAAACATTGACCAATCGGTTTTAAATTTAATTTTCTATCCTAAGTCAAAGTTATTTGGGTATCTATCATTTCAACCCGATTCCATTTCAATTAAAAATCAAGCATACAAAGGAACTTGCAGTGTGATAGCTGGGATGGTGTCAAAGTAAATAAACAAGCAATAGCATCCATACATAACAATTCAACAATTATTTAGATAATCCCGAAATAATCGTATTAATTTACATTTGTTATTTATGTAAATAAATCAAATTATTTCTAGAATCTACACTATCATTTCATGTAGATTAAAGATTACTACATTACAGTTTTCACTTTGTCGTTCAATTTCAATTTCAATTTAAATACTACGACCATTAAACAAATCTACGCTCACAGGTCCAAAGGTTCCTTATCAAATTTTACGTCAAATATAAAGTAAGGGATCAAGTTCGACTAACCTAATTTAACATATGAAAGGGGTCAGGTTTACAAATCAAATTCGACAAATATAACCCGTTTAATTTATTAACTATCCTATGTCAATTTACTTGCAATTTAATATCACTTAGCACAAATAGCATCCAAATCATATCACATAGCAATCAACTAGCATAAGATTATATGTCGTGAAAACTAATTTCACCTTTCGTGGATAAAGAAGTTGACGGCGAAGCAAGAACAAGCACGAAAGAAGTCGGTACACACGGACAACAGATACTGTAATATCGACAAAGAAAACGATATTAATACAATGAACGTCATATATAATTTATAAGTTTATATAAATGCGCTTACCGACGACGGAGAAAAGAACAAAAGCTGAGAGATCGGTGCTGCTGCAACAAGAAATCAGTCGGTTGCTACAACACAGAGAAAAGAAAACGGTTACTATTTACTCAACAAATCGATACCGTTCATTTTCATTTTTTTTTATAGTAACACGCATGTACTAGACTTGTGCACATAGCCCACGCGCATATACGCTCTTCCCATTGTAAGCTACGCATGCACTAGACCTCTGCATGCTATACACTCCTTTCTGCATGCTATGACACGCACGCACCTGCCCCCTTTCTTTCTTTTTTTTTTTTTTTTATACAAACAAGGCCGAGACCAAAACGCTGCAGTCTTAACCCCACCCACGCATGCATGAAATAGCACGCACGCATGAAATATTTTTCCAACTTTAATCTACTTCCAGCCTCCACTATTTCAACTTCCCTACCCATGCACACATTCACATTGGATGCCTGCACATAACTCCATAGCAACCATGCATGCACTAATTTTTCTTTTTTTCTTTTTCTTTTTTACACGCAGCTTCATAGTTTAATCATTCCTCCCCATCTTTCTTTGGATCAACTTCCCACTTCCCACTCATTTCCTTTCTCCACCTACATATGCAACACGCAAGTATCCATCAACACCCACTCACGCGTGCACTACCTCTACATGCACGCACACCGCTAGTACACACACAGCACATGGTGGGGGGAGCTCGGTTGACAGTGGGTTGGGAGTTGGATGCGGATGGTAGCAGGTCGGTTGTCGGCATCGGTGACTGGGTGGCGCCCGAGCGCGCGTAGGCTGAGGTGGGTCGGTCTGAGTGCCTGGCAAGGCGGCGGCAAGAAATGAAGTGAGAGGATCGGTGGGTGGAGAGGGAGCAGTGAGTGAGGGTGTGAGCAAATATACAGTGGAGGCGGAGAATGGGAAGAGAGGGTGCGTGCTTTGCTCTCGACCGAGCTTGTCTCGTTTATATATTTTTTTTCGGCCGTTAAAAATTTTAGAAGAAAAGAAATAATATGGAAGGAGAAGAAGGTACCTGCTAATTCGTGAATAGTGAGATGAGAATGGGAACAGTGAGGAGAAGATGAAAATGAGTTTGTCCCTTATTTACTTAACTTTAGTACGGTGATAAATTTGCATCTAGTACCCAAACGTTACGGCAAACTCCAATGCAACTCTTCACCCTTCAGCTACTCTATTTACTTCTTTCAGCTGACTACAATTTCAAACTTCTTTTGTAAATGGGTTAGAGAATTTGGGCTGACAATTTATTTAAACGGTCCGTACGGAACCGTTAAACCAACGCGACGGATTATGCCGGACTCCGATTCGTGCAAATAAATATACCGTTATGATCAGTGCGACGAGGCGATTCCAACAGTACACAAATTATTGCGATACGATGGTTTTATAAGAGTCGCATTTACGCCGCTAAAATTGTACGTTTTGCAAAACAATTTAAACGGAGCAGGCGATGACCGATTTTGACGAAACGAATTTCATAATCATGATCAGAATAATTTTTACAACATAACTGTGTAAAAATATTTGGATTTGGAAAATAAATTTTACGCAGCTTTATATGGACTGATATACAGTAAAACGTGGACGAAGTTTACTGTAATATTTTGTGACGAAACTTTTTCCATGTTCATATCTAACTAGACGTATGTCATAAATAAAGTTTGGACGCAAATTGAGATCGTTTGTAAATTTTTAAAATGTTTACATTAAAACGATGAATTTACAAATTTAAATCGGGTCGGAAATTCAGGGCCGTTACATAGACTGAAATAGGCAAATTTGAGATATGTGCAAGCATAATTATAACAAGTGATTATAACTAAAAAAAGGAGAAAATAGAAGAGTACCGGAAGAAGCTTATTTTATAACTTAGATCTTGGATTAAGTCAATAAGAAAAAGAACAGTTATAACACATAGGTTATAATTAAAAAGAAAGAAATAACAGAAGATGCTTATTTTAAAACTTAGAATAAGTTAATAAGAAAACACAGAAGTAGTGGCCCGTACCGACAGCATTCCCTTCAGACCTAGGACTGATGGCCTCACAATAGCAAGTGAGGCTGGGACACGCTTATGCTGATTAGGGTAAATAAGTGGCCAATAGATAGAAGCTCAAATATGAAGATTTTGGCAAGAGGCATAAACTATTTATTTGTTAGGACCAGTACCGACAGCATTCCCTTTCTGGACTAGGACTTATGGTCTCACAACAGCTAGGTGAGGCTGGAAAGCATTCCCTTTCAGGTCGAGGACTGATGGTCTCACAATAGTTAGGTGTTGCTAGGCACGCTTATGCTGATTAGGGTAAATAAGAGGTCACAACATAGGGCGACAGTTAGTGTGTACCGACGATGACCGAGCATGCGGCATTGATTAAGGTAAATAATTCGCTACTGCGTTCCAAGCGCTAAAGAGGTGTCTTTTGCTGTGACCAATAGGACTTGTTCACAATGGCACGATAGAGACACAAGGCTGATCAACGGGTAGAATTAGGATTTCATCCTAATCAAATTAGCAACTAAAATAGGATTAAGGTTTTAGCCTAATCATAGTAGTTAAAGACAAGTGCACACAATCAAATAATCAAAGCAAACAGTTAAACAGAATCAGAAACTGTATTTTATCCAAGTTTTATCGTTCTGTATTTTCCTTTCAAACTAGAACTTTTGCTTAGTCTATTATCTTTATCTTGCTTAAAAATGCTAGTAATTACTTTCAGTCACAAGACTTATTGTCCGACCCACTCCTCTATTTCCCCCTTTTCCCCATAGACCAATAGAGTTGAGTTGACTCGGGTTTCTTGGAGATTCATTCCCGAAGTTTCCTTATTTCAAATGTGTTTTTCATTCTTCATCTTTTTCATTTTGCTTATGATGGATTTGGAACTTGTGAGAGGGATTATGATTATGATTATTATTATTATCATCATCATCTTTGCACTCTGATTTTTGTGAGACTGGGATGTATTTTCATGAGACACGAAATATTTTGAGTTTTTGAGACATGTTATGCTTTTATGACTTATTTTGGAATGAAGTTACGTTTTGAATGTCAAGTTATTATTTAAATATTTTCGCTGTTTTTACTTATTTGTCTTGTGATCACAGTCTCTGTGATGCTTTAGCTATACCTATAACGCACCACATCCTTTGATGTGCTTTTTTTCAAAATGCTAAGGGTGTGGGGTGTTTCATTTGGTATCAGAACCTAAGGTTACAAGGTTCCTAAAAACTTGTTTTAAAAGTAAAGTATTTTTCAAAAGGTAACATATCTTCAAAATAAAATTATTTTTCAGAAAGAAAATCTTATTGTAGAAATAGTGTTCAAGTATAAGTGAGCTTTTATAAAAATCTCCTCAAAGTCCAGTTCAATCTTATTTCAATTTTTTCGAGCCTAAATTTTCTTTTCTTCGCATAGATGGCGGATGCCCCAAATTTTCCAGAGGGTGTCCAGGCCATTACCTGGTTCCATAGATACCGCCAAGCTACGGCACCAGAGGTGCAAGGGTAAGCGCCCAATGCAGAACTGGCGGGTGGAGATCCCATTAATCCACCTACAACAACCAATTTTTCTAAGCTATGCAAGGACTTTGCTAGTCTAGAAGGCAAGATGTTTTCTGGCATGGAGAATTTCGTAGAGGCACGAGCATGGTTGAGGAATACAAAGCGAATATTTGGGCTGTTAGAATTGGAGGAACGACAGAGAGTTTGGATTGCATCTTGGCAGCTGAAGGGAGAGGCTTCTTACTGGTAGGAGATTGTAGAGACGGAGGGTGGGGACATTTGTTGGTTTAGATTTCGGGAATGATTTGAGAGAAAGTTCTTGTCACAAGCCAAGGAAAGCATGCAGTTGAAAAAGTTCATTAGTCTGAAGCAAGGGAGTCTTTCTATGAAGGATTATATAAATCAGTTTATTGAGTTATCGAGGTTCGGGATGGAGCTTGTTATACACCTCATAAGAAGGCCATCAAGTTTGCAAAGGATTTGAACCAGCCCCTCCAAGGGTTAGCATTGACACATGTACCTATATGGGTGACGTATGAGTCACTTGTGGAAATGGCTTTCATGTCAGATGTTGCTAAGGAAGAAGAGGTTAAGGAGGTTTCTAATTCAAAAAACTCTAAGAAGAAATGGTGGAAGAATAAGAAGGATAAGAAGAAAGGAGGAGGACCTCAAAAGGGATAGATCAAGAAAGGCGAGAAACGTCATAGTTGTGGGTTGGTTGGGCATTTCAAAAAGGACTATAAAAAGGACACGATGAAGGGGAGGTGTTACAAGTGTGGGCAGCCTGGACACATTAGTAGAGCTTGTCCTTAGAAAACGAGGTAGAGAGTAGGCACACCTACGGCGCAAGTACATGATTTGGATGTAGCACCTTCTAGTAGTGGATCGGATCGAGGTAGGAAAGTCTCTATAGAAGATTTGTTCTCTGTTTTGGATATTCCTATTCAAACTCTTTTTAACTCCGGAGCATCTTATTCTTTCATTTCTAGTTCTTTGGTTGATTATTTGCACTTAGATATTTCTCTAATAGTAGACCATATAGTTGTACCAAACCCCATAGGAGGATCGGCACATTTATCCATGACTTATAAGGCTTTGAAAATTTTAATACCGACTATGATGCCTATGTACTGGGATTTTCGGGATATGGAATGATTTCGGGATGGACTGGTTATCCACTTATGGTGCGATATAGGACCGCGAGAGGAGATTCGTTAGGCTAGAGACATGCAGCGGGCGGACTCTCAAGGTTTCTTACGACCCACAAGGGTTAGTCATGTTGATCTTCTTTTATTCCCTTGATTCATCGCTAAGAGAGTTAGATTCAGTTCTGGTTGTTAGAGGTTTCCTAGACGTTTTTGAGGAGGTTAGGGGACTATCCCGTAAGAGAGAGATCGACTTTAGAATCTATCTAAATGACAATGCTAAGCCAGTGGCATTGTCACTAAGACATATGGCTCCTAGGGAGAGGATGGAGTTAAGTAAGAAAATTGGTGAGCTATTGAAGAAAGGCTTCATCAGACTGAGCATATCTGAGTAGGGAGGGCCAATCGTCTTTGCTACAAAGGCAGATGGTTCCCTTCGACTTTACGTATATTGTAGAAAGTTGAATAAGCTCACGAAGAAGAATCGTTACCAAATTCCTAGGATAAACGATCTTTTCGATTAGTTGGTTGGCTTTTCAGTATTTTCTTAGCTTGACTTAGCGGTTTTCATTAGCTTAGGGTCGCTGATGATAGCATCAATAAGACAACGTTTAGGACACCTGATGGATTCTTTGAGTGATTGGTCCGTTTGGGCTGCCCAATGCCCCAGCCTATTTTGTAGATTTGACGAGATGTGTTTTTAGAGTTGTCCTAAATAAGTTCATTGTAGTGTTTGTGGACGACATTCTAGTTTTTCCAAGAGTATGGAAGAGCATGTTATTCATCTTGAGAAGGTTCTTCGTACACTTCGTGTTCATCAGTTGAAAGCTAAATTCTCGAATTGTCACTTTTATCTGTAGATCCCGCTAAGATAGTATCAGTACAGGATTGGAAGGCCTCCAATAACTCTACCGAAGTTAGGAGCTTCCTAAGTTTGATTGGTAATTATAGGAAGTTTATCAGAGATTTTGCTAAGATTTCAGCCCTTGAGGTTAAGCCTACCTTCATAGATCAGATTGGCTCAAGACAACAAGAGGATTCAGAGCTTGTGGATATTCTATATAGGATTAGCAGAGGCGAGGTCTCTAGACATCTCCAATGTTATTCCATAGATAGTAAAGGGTGGCTAAGAAGAGATGGAAGACATTGTGTCCCTTGCACCAGTGATTTGATGAGAGCAATTCGAGCAGAGGCACACCATTCTCGGATGACTATTCATCCGGATGGTGATAAGATGTATAGGGACATGAAGAGAGTGTATTATTGGAGTGGAATAAAGAAGGATGTTGCATAGTTTGTGGCTAAGTGTCTTGTATGCCAAAGTTAAGGTGGACCAGCAAAGGCCTGGAGGATTGCTTCAACTATTGGATGTGCACAAATGGAAGTGGGATAGCGTTTCGATGGACTTCATAGATGGTTTACCCAATCTAGGAAGGGGAATACCAGTATTTGGGTGATTGTAGATCGTTTGACTAAGAGCATCCACTTCATTCCGGTCGAGAGTAAGAGGATAACACCTTATTGGCATCCATATACGTTCGTGAGATAGTCCGACTTCATGGAGTTCCCTCTAGCATAGTGAGTAATAGAGACCCTATCTTTACTAACGAGTTTTGGAGGAGCTTGCTAGAAGCTTTAGGTACATGTCTTAGATTGAGTATGTCCTATCATCCTTAGACGGATGGCCAAACAGAGAGAGTTAATATAGTTCTTGAGGATTTGTTGAGGATGTGCATTCTTGATTTTGGAGGAACTTGGGAGGACCATCTTCCTTTAGTGGAATTTACATATAATAATAGTTTTAGATTAGCATTGGGATGACACCGTTTGAACCCTTTTATGGAAGACCTTGCAAGCCGCCTTCATGTTGATTGGGATCTATAGAAAGATTGCTACTCGGTCTTGACATGGTTAGAGAGACTTCAAAAAAGATTGATTTGATTAGAAGAAGAATAAATACGGCCTAAGATAGATAGAAATCCTATGCAGATAAGCGAAGAAGGGATATTGAGTTCAAGGTAGGAGACTTGGTTTTCATTAAGGTATCTCTACTAAGAAAGGTAGTGAGGTTTTGATCAACTGAAAAACTTTCTTCCAGATTCGTAGGACCGTTCCCATTTATTGAAGGGTAGGGAAGTTGGCGTATCGGATAAAGCTACCGAAGAGGCTCATGGGAGTTCACGATGTTTTTTATGTTTCACACTTGAGAAAGTGCTTGCTCAATTCAGCAGAGGTAGTAAAACCTAGTCAATTTGAGGAAGTTGAAGTTGAGAGAGAAGCATTGGTTCATCGCATTCCTACCAAGATTGTTAGACATGCTATCAAGAAGCATAGGAATAAAGAAGTCCCTTTGGTTAAGGTGTAGTGGGGAGATAGTATTAAGGATGCTACGTGGGAGGCTGAGGATAAAATATGTACCTCTTATCTGCATCTATCGATAATACATTTTGAATTTCCTATTTCCATTTTGAGTTTTGAATAGGTTCTTTCCATTAGTATCCATTGGGAGTGTAGATCTTAGGATTCAACCTATGTAGGTAGGATTGAATGTAAACATGTTACTAGAACATGTTATGTATGATGGACGCTAATGGTTGCAGGTGTTTGCTAGTGGATGCTAATGTACGCATACACACACTACGCACTATTATCTCTTAGGGATCGGCCTAACTAGGTCACTAAAGCATGTGCATATGGATGTGTGTGCACTTGCATTTTATTCCAAGGTTGCTATAATGAGTGATTATCATAAGATTGTTGCATTTGGATGATGATTGTAGCACGCATTTAGAACCATTAGTTGTCATTAAGGAATTTGCATTCATTTAGAAACATGACATAAACATGATTGCATAAAAAGGAGGTCGACTGAATCAGTAGACCACCTAATCTTTTGCATTAGTTAGGGACATTGACACTACACTATTGCATATGACATAAATTGCATTAGAAAACTTAAGGAAAATGGATGTAATGGATAATGGTTAAATATGTGGTTGTAGAATTTGAATGAATATGTTCATTTCATTCTTCTGTTCTTAGAGGTTTTGGGGATGAAATCCTTTAAGGAGGGGAGAATGTAACAACGCAAAATTTGAGCTATAATAATTAATTAACGAATTAACTAAACAATAAAAATAAGTTTGTGAAATTGCCAGAATCGAGCCACAGAAGTTGCACCTTTGGGTTCGTGGTAATTTTTAATCAATTTTCATATATAACTTGTCGAAATCCGAGTTAGTATGAAGAAGTTAAGAAAGAAACGAAAAGTAAAAGGAAAACGAAAAAAATAGACCCTATAAGGGTCGACCCCTACATTAGTCAGGTCAATCCCCAATGTACACAGGTCGACCCTCAAAGAAGCTAGGTCAACCCGCCATATTTCCTGGATGTGAAAACGTCCAGATACATGCCGAACACTATATTTTTGATTTTTGACCTAATCTTGTGCATGGTAGCTGCATCCAAGGGTCCCTAGTGGGCCTATGACGTGGTTGCACCAGATTCAATCTTCAAATCCAACAGCCTGAGATCCCTAAGCCACACTATAAATAGGACCCTAGGCCTAGATATTTTTCTTATTCAAATTTTCTCACAATTGGGTTCATTACCTGAGGCTGAACCCTAAATAGAAATTTTTTCTAGGGAGAAGATCTATTTAATAAAATATTCTATGCCCTAGAAGTGGATCCAGGAAGGCCAAGGATTAGAGCTAAGGACCACAACTGAGTTTTTTGTAATTATTTTAGATTTTTACGTAATTTAAAATAATAGTGTTCTCAATAGTTGTAGTTTTCTACAATTTTGAGACGGTTATTATATAAGTTATTTACAGTTAATTTTTAAGTAAATTTCAAAAGTTCTTTTCAGTTTATTTTATTCATCTATTTTTATTCAGTTATTTATAGTTATTTACACTTATTTACATTTATTTACATCTTTTTTAAGTTGGAATTTAGCCTGTAAATGTTTGTTTCTTTTTATTCCTTTTTATGCGAATAAAATATTAAATAAAGAAGAATTTGCAAATATGGATTAAAATAGAAAACACTAAATTTACAGAAATTAAATGTAAAATAAGAAGAACTATAATAAGATGAAGATAGACTGAAATAGGAAAATTTGAGATATTTGCAAGCATAGTTATAACAAGTGATTATAACTAAAAAAGGAGAAAATAAAAGGTAACGGAAGAGGCTAATTTTATGACTTAGATCTTGGATTAAGTTAATAAGCAAAAGAACAGTTATAATATATAGGTTATAATTAAAAAGAAAGAAATAACAGAAGAAGCTTATTTTAAAACTTAGAATAAGTTAATAAGAAAATACAGAAGTAGTGGTCCATAACGATAGCATTCCCTTTTAGATCTATGACTAATGGTCTTACAATAGCAGGTGAGGCTGCGGCACACTTATGCTACTTAAGGTAAATAAGTGGCCAGTAGATAGAAGTTCAAATCTGGGGATTTGAGCAAGGGGCGCAAACTAGAATTTGTTTGTTACGATAAGTACCGGCAGCATTCTCTTTCAAAACTAGGAATGATGGTCTCACAACAGCTAGGTGAGGCTGGGCAGCATTCCATTTCAGGTCTAAGACTGATGATCTCACAACAGTTAGGTGAGGCTGGGCACGCTTATGGTGATTAGTGTAAATAAAAGATCACAACAGGGGGATATAGTTAATGTTTGCTGACGACGACCGAGCGTGCGACATCGATTAGGGTAAATAACTCGCTACAACGTTCCAAGCGCTAAAGAGCTGTCTTTTGCTGTTACCAACTGGATTGGTTCATAGTGTCACAACAGAGATAGAAGGCCATCAACGTGTAGAATTAGGATTTCAGCCTAATCAAATTAGCAACCGAAATAGGATCAGGGTTTCAGCCTAATCACAGTAGTTAAAGACAAGTGCAAACAATCAAACAATAAAAGCAAACAGTCAAACAGAATCAGGAACAATATTTTATTTGATTTTTTCTTTCTGTATTTTCCTTTCAAACTAAAACTATTGCTTAGTCTATTATCTTTATCTTTCTTAGAAATGCTAATAATTACTTTTACTCACTAGACTTATTGTTTGACCCACTTTTCTATTTCCCCCTTTCCCTCCATAGGCTAGCAGAGTTGAGTTAGTTCAGGTTTCTTGGAGATTCATTCCTGGAGTTTCCTCATTTCAGGTGTATTCTTCCGTTCTTCATCTTTTCATTTTTCTTATGTTGGATTTGGCACTTGTGAGAGGGATTATGATTATTATTATTATCTTTGCACTCTGATTTTTATGAGACTGAGATGTAGTTTAATGAGACACGAGATATTTTGGGTTTTAGAGACATCAAGTTCTTTTTCAGTACTAGAATTGAGTTCTACAGACCCATCGACGGATGCATCTTTGAATACCAGCTTGTCGGCTATGATTGTGAATGGTAGAATCCTGAGTTGACCATCCCTCTGTTCGTTCTTTAACTTCTTCTTCCCTTTATGCTCCCTCTTCGACCGCTTTGCCATCGATTCTTTATCAACCGGGTTAGAGACACCGATAATTTGAATGTCCTCCTCTTTAGACACATATACATCCTCCAGGTTATACAATGCCACTATCTATTCAGAGTCGAGCCTAGGCTCAGAGATTGAGAAAGGAATTGTACCCAAATCCACTGTGGAGATAGCGATGGAAGTGGTAAAGATGGTAGTGGTTTACGTGCCCTGTGAGCTGGATGAGGAGGCTGGAGAGGCGGTTGACCTACATGTTGGGAAATGTAGCTATATAGTTTAGTAAAGGGCTCTGGGATGAAGTGAAGCTTTTGGAGTATTAGAGAAACGAGGTAAATATCAAAACAAGAGTTTGATTGTGAACTTCAATTTCAGAACCCCCTTCACTGGTTTCCATGTCAGCGGGCTGCTCGATGATTGAAGGAATATGCTCACACAGGGCTTTAGATGCCAGGGGAGTGTAGGCAGTTGTAGAACCAACTCCTGTGGATCCAGGAATGGTTATTGTTAGATCTTGGGATTTTGAAGTAAATGTCTCGCCCAGAGCCAAAGAACTTGGGCAGACAAGAACCTTAGCAGCGGCCCCAATAGCGGCATTTCCCTTCTCATTTTTTCATAATTTCTTTGCTGGTCGCCAGAAAATAATTATCTTCAGAAGTAAGAAAAGTTGCCATTAACTCTTCTTCAGATTGCATATCCCTATATCGTTCAAATCTAACTAATACTTCATCCCAAACCATGGCGAGAGTCCAGGGATAATCGTTTCCGAGTCACTTCAAACTACCATGTTTGTAACGTTGCGAGTATAGAGATATATCACGTTGGCATCCATCTAGCTCATCGCTTCGTCATGCTCTTCTTGAGGATTTGAAAGCTTCGATCGTGTGGGCAAATGGTTAATCTCAGCTGCCAGTTTATCGAATGCGATCTGTTCTTTCTTCTTGGTCAGTCTTGCATTCACCTCACGGAGTCGAGCAAGTTCGATAGCCTGCTCAACAATGGTGGCAGCTTGTTCAGCTATAATTTGGTCCCAAACCTTGACAGCCTGCTCTCTCTTGGTGACTTGATCTTTTAGTTTTCTAGATTTCCTACAAGCTTCTTTGATCTGATCATTGATAATGAGAAGTGACCTATCATGAGTCCGGCTTGCTTCAGTTAGAAGCTTTTCACTAGCAGTTTTTCTTTTCATGGCCATGTCTCTCTCAGTCGTCAACTAAGCTATCTCATTGTTATGATCCTCAATTACTCTATCATGAGCATCCCTTTCTGCCTTGAACAAAAGAATCTCTTAGTAGTTAATACGGTTGATGTCTGAAAGGGCTCGTATGAGACCCTATCACTCGAACCCAGCCTCCAAGTCCTTGTGGACCACCTTGAGATTCCAAAGGGAAGTAACTCTATTGATGGGCTTCATATTCTTATCAAATTTAACCCTATGCAAGAAGAGATGCGAGAAAGCAGTTTGAAGCTGGGGCAGACCCGGTGGAAGTTTCTTTGATTAGAAGAATGAGGAATGGAAATAATACTTATGGCCTGAGTGGGTGGAACTTCATGCATCACGACAACCTAAGCCTCGATGTGGGGAGAAGCACTTGACAGCGAGGTCCCGTGGCGATTATGATAATCCATATAACGCTTCTACATATCCCCACTGGCATCACCTTCGTTGACCCTTTTTCTCTTCTCTTCCCTCTCATGCTCTCTCTCAAAGTGGCGGGTCTCATTATCTTTTCTCTTCCTCCTCTACTCGTCAATTTCGCGGTAAAAGCGATGGGCTAGATCTAGAATTTGATCCCTATAAGAGCTAGTATTTTGACGCAGTTGATGGTATAGTCGACAACCCACGGAACCTGAAATGAAAAGAAAGATGAAGTTAACTCTCAAATTATAAAACCTAACTCGATGTAAAAATGTGTGTCCATGATCTTAAAGTGGAGTGTGTAGTGCTGATGACCTTTTATATACTCTCAAACCGTATCGGCATGGTTTCAAAGTTGTATTCTTGCCTCCTTGGCTTATAAAGGAACTAGAAGTTATCGATATACAAGCCAATCTCGCCTATCATTTCACTAATCAAGAAATCCTCGAATACATTCGCATGAATAAAGACGTCTCTTAGAAAATCGGAACGCATCGTATCTCCAATAGGGATTTCAGTGGTTTGACCTCTAGTGGATTGACGAATTTTAGTGGTTAGTTTTTGTTGAGAAGAAATGGGAAGCTCAGGACATAGCTTCTCGACAGTTAGCAGTTTCGAAGAAGGTAAGTGAGGGAGGGTGGGGCTCATTGCTGGCTACTCGCCGAATGACTCCTCCCCTTCCCTGCTAGCTTGGTAATCGCTGTCATCATCATCGAGCTCATACTCCTCTTCATCGATAGCCGACTCTTTTTTTGAACTCCTAATAAATCGCATATCCTTCTCTGTTATCATGGACAATCTAACACCATCACCCTCATCATCAGGGCTATCATCTTCCATGTGCTCATCAGCCCTTATCCCAACAGCTTCTTCCTCATCATCCACCGCAGGCTCATCAGCCTCTGTATTAGCCATCCTATCTTCTTGTTTATTACCTAATCTACTTTCTTCCTCTTGAGGACCCTCGTCAGAGCCATGAGTGGGGGCATTGGAACAGGTGTGCGATCTAGAATTACTTCGGTTTGAGGATTTTGTGTCGACTATTCTTTCTGGCCGGAGCAGTCCATACTCTTGTAAGTTTTCGTTCGTCAAAAAGAGCTTGATAGTAGGTTGGTTTGCTCTAATGGCCTTTAAGTCTTCGAACATTCTCTCATGCTTTAACGTCTTATCCCGCTTTGAAATACTTGTGAAGGACATACATTAAGTTAGGATCTTAGGAATTCCAATATGGGAGAGATTGATAGTAAGAAGCTTACTTCCTTCTAAACAGAAGCGATTGAATCCTTCTAGACAACATAAAAAGAAATATTCATTTTTGAATTAGGAATGCTTATTGTGGAGATTCTTGATAACCTGCACCTTGTCCAAGCTTCGATTGTCATGAAAGACGGGCACTCTTGTCTCCTCTTGAACTTGATAAGAAATGTGAGCTCGTTTAATCATGGAGGGCGGCCAAATCTTCGCATAAATAGGACATATAATAAAGTTAACAAATCATGTCTATTTAGATGAATTTGGAAAGGCGCAAGCCTAATCTCTCTTAGAAAATTCCTTAAGAAAGGATTGAAGGGTAGTACATCATTGCTAAGACACCTGTAGCGACTAAAGGTTGTGAAACCAGGTGGAGGATAATGAGAAAATTCATTTCCTACCGACCAACGAACGACTTCTTCGGGAATGTGTGTTCGCGAACAAATGTTCCTAAGCATTTTCGCAATCAAGATAGAAGGCCCCCGTTTTGTCGGATCATTTATAACTAACCCTGCAGGCAAATGACATGGAACATGATTGATCGATACTATCTAACCCTCATACTCAATAGTAGTAGGTTGGTTTGTTCTGATCGAAATGGATGGTGAAACCGAAGTAGCAGTGGATGCAGCTTCAGAAGGTGTAGATGATCCTTCATCAGGTTTGAGGCAAGATGATTGCCTAGTCATTCTAAACAGGAGAACTTGGCGTTCACGGTCAGGTAAATTTAACTTAGTATAGGAATACTCATGCGACCGACATTGGGAATCCAAAGGGAATTGATGTGTGTCGACAGATCGAATGCTGAGTATTGAACGGTGTCAGTGCAGTGTGTTATCTATGTGAGGTGAGTCCAGTGTCCCATACACTACAAACGATCCATCCCATGTAGATAGTTCATTCGCGCTAGAAAAACCAGTCGCATTGTATTTAAAGGTTATTTCTTTTGGAACATTCTCGTTATTTGAAAATCGATAATGGATCCGTTGTCCGTAGCAACGTGAAAAGCTTCTTTGTTTAGGATCATTGAAGGTGAAAAACTAGAAAGGCAATATGATGGAATTTTCTAGTGTGCCTAAATCCAAAATGAATCATCATATTGGAACTCATGCGACGATCGAGACATGGCAAATTCCTCAAAGAAGGCAATTGGGGATGAAAAATTAGCCTTTTATCTAAATCATCTGCATTCAATCGAAGCAAATTTTGGTTTCCTCACCAATTACATGTGCAATAATCCAATTATCTCCTATTGAATTGGAATTGACCATGCCTGTATCATCTCATCCTTCACCATCGTCTTGCAATCTACTAACAACTACCTTCCAATCGAACCAAAGCAAAGCTTGGCCTAGGGTTTCAAAGAGGAAGTGGGACTAATACATTTGGTCCTCGAATCTAGAAGTAGTTTTGTGTTGGGTGGTGGAAATCGATCCAAGGAAGTGGCGGCAGGTGATGGTGAGGTGAAATCAGGTCACTGGTGACGACAGTGGGAAGCTTCGGTTATGTCGGCAGGTGAAGAGCTCATGTGCAAGCTTTGAGAACTCAGCAACTATTTGGTGAAGGTAATAGGGCATAGGTTATCAATATTAATTATAAGGAAGAGAATGAATTTTCTCCAAGTATATAGGTTGGTGCCGACATGAGGTCGGTATCGACATGCCACTTTTCACCCAACTTCGTTGGAATTCAACACAATGAATCTACTCAATAACATGAAGATGCTAGTAAGTTATGGAACATAAGTCATATTAACTACATTGAGAAGAGAAGTTCTAATCCAGGTTAATGCAAGTAGTGAACATAAATTGATCAATTAGAGCAAGTGAAACAATGCCTCGAGACAGCAATCAAGCAGTCAATTAGAATTCATAAGAAAGGTGTCTAAGACTTGTCCTATTCCAGAGCACACTTTGTTTTCAACGAAAGTATACTCTGAGGGACAAATGCTAACTGGATTTTTTACCAAGCAGAAATCAATAGGAGTTAGAAAGTCAATATGAATACGAAATGACTTGAAATCTTGGAGGCATGCTTAGATAAAGGTAGGAACATCTCAAAGAAAACTCAACAAAAATAGGGCAAACTATAGAAGTCGACACTGACCTCTAATGTTTGGGTTGATCTCTCATAGCTCCATTTTTTCCACTCAAACTTTTTAGAAGTGATTCTTTGCCTTTTTAATGCTTTCTCAAGAGATCTCTAAGAGTTTTGAACAACCTAGTGCAAGAGTTGAAGAGTTTGTAGTCAAAATAGTAGAACAAACTAAGTAATGAAGGAACTATCACCAATATCAACCAATATCCATGAAAACATTATGGGACAATCCAAATCAAGTAGAATGAGTGTACAAAAGAAGTTGATTCTAACCACAGGTGTCGACACCGATATGATAGGTCGGTATTGACATGTGTAGTTAATCTAGGTGGGTTCGCAACTTCATACACTCTTTTAGGCCTTCATCTAGACTCTGCTCCAACTCTCCTTTTGGCCTAATACGACTGCTACTTCTGTAAATACAAACCATAGAGCAGACAAAACAGGATCAATTTTCTACTATCACTACACGGAAGCTCTGTCTCTTATTCATCTTTTTCCTCTACACGATAGTCAACAAAGCAGCTACTTTAGGACTTAGAATCAGTCTAACCCTTGTACTTGTGACTTATTCTCTCCAAATTCTTTGTAATCGCAAGTCGAACCACTATTAAATCTTATGTTTCTCTTTCTTATTGCTATTTATTTCCCTTTACTCTTACTATTATCTGCTAGATCTAGGTCTCATGGGTGTCTTACTACTTATTATTGGACGTTGATCCATTTTTTGCATTAACATAATCCTAATTTTGATGAATATAAAGATCAAATGTTTCAAAAGGCAGATAAGTTGATTAAAATTTATATTTTAACAGATTAAATAATTATTTGTTTAAAATTTCATCATCTAAAATATGGTCGAAAAAATATATTTTATTATTTTATTTTTGATCTGTGTATGTTATGAGATTTTTGTTGTACTTTGAAAATAATTGAATTTGGTTTATGGAATAGAAGTGCAAACTGTATTGTTTTGATATATTTGGGTGCCTGATCACCTAAAACAAAATAATAGCTAGTGTTAAGTAGCAGGGAAGCAAATTTTTTATGGTGGCTTTTAGTTTTGGAAGTCAGAAGCATTTTTCTGTATGCCAACAATAGCGCACTTAATTTAAAAGGAAATCTAAAGATTGATGATATTTTACAAAAAAGTCCAGTTATAAATATTTAATAATTTCCTTTTTAAACAACTTTCAAAATATGCAATAATAAAAGGATCGTATTTAAAGCAACAAACACAAATCATATGCATAAAATTTTCAAAGTGATTTCAAATAGAAATGTTAACCCGCCTTTTGGCAAGGCCATGGAGAGGCGGATTTAACTAAATCGACTTCTCATTCATCGAGATTGGAATATGATGGATTCGGTTTAAAAGGATGAATTTCACTTGGATATGTCGTTTGGTCGAGAAGTGGAGAAGTTACACGGCTCGGTCTGGAAGTTGTGGGTCATTCGGCATGGATGGCTCGGTCTAGATGCTCTAGGTCACCCGACATTAAGGTAAGAGCAGGGTGGCTCGGCATTGGTGGGATGGATTGGTATTGGAGGTGGCTCGGTATGGTTTGGGTTGGCAAAGTGATATGGGTCAGCATCGGACCTCGCTCGGCATTGTACCTCGCTCGGCATTGGACATCGCTCGGCAACGGACCTCGCTCGGCATTGGACATCGCTCAGTGTTGTGGTTCGGTCAGAGTCACTCAGCATTTTGGTTCGGTCAGAGTCACTCAGCGTTGTGGTTTGGCATGTGTGGGTCGGCATGTACAGAACTCGGGGTCGGTTACAATGATAACTCTGGTTCGGCCATGACCTTGGTGGGCCTGGGTCACTCAGAAAGCCGAACAACTCAGGATTTACCTATGAATACAGCATGTGGGGGTTCATAAAAGGGGATCTTCTCTTCGGCTCTCCAACTTTCTATTTTCTTATAGTCTGCCATTTTGTAACTGTGATTGATTATGGCAGAAAAAAAAGTAAACTTCTGGAGTGCACGTAGGCCGGAGTTAGCCGAACCACTATAAATTTGTTGTTTTTTACCGTTTTCCTTTTAATTTTGACTGTTCTTCACATTATTACTCTCTACATACATTTTATCTATGAGCTTTGACTGTGATTTGTTGCTTTCACTTGGATTTGGGTGTTAGTGACCAACTTTGGCGCTAACATTTTAGTGCTTTCACTGAGAAAGCTAGCACTCGGGGATTTTGGAGCTTGGATTTTGGATTCAAAAGCTTGGGAACTTAGATTCTAGAAAGCAATGGCTAGACCACTGACAGGAAAGCAAGCAGCGGAAAGAAGTCAGTAAGAGGAAAGTCATGAGGCTTCTTCTGGAGCTAATCAAGCCTCCGTTTACATCACTAGGGAAGAGATGCAGGTCGTGATGAATTCCATGCAGAAGCAGATGATGAAACGGCAAGAGGAGACGATGCAGGCTCTTCTTAGGCAATTTGGACAATCAGGGACACTAGGCGCTCAAGTTCTAGGAGCTAGATTAGACGGACTCAACCAGCAGGCAGAAGGAGTGATTCAGCAGGGGGTGGCTCCCAATCAACAAACAACTATTAACCCGAATGGACCTAGACATAGGGGCACACCATCGAATAATGCTGGACCAGCCCATGGAGGGATATCAGGTGATACTGTGCAACCCGGCATCAACAGGAACCAAGAGTATGTGATGAGGGATATATGGCAGAATTTCCATGCAGAGTTGGAGAGAAGCTGGGAAACATGGAAAGGAGGCAACCCTTGGTAGGTAACACTGGATTGGCTGATATCATCAGACGAACCATTCGGGGAGATCTGTTAAATAAAGATTTGGAGGGAGTCAACAAAAGATCGTTCACCCGGAATATCAGGATAGTTAGGAATCCGCCCGATTTCAAGCTCCACACTTTGGAAGTATACAAAGGAAAGACAGATCCCACTAACCACTTGATAAGGTACACGAG
The DNA here is from genome assembly GCA_030765085.1 of Allium cepa. Lineage (NCBI taxonomy): Eukaryota > Viridiplantae > Streptophyta > Magnoliopsida > Asparagales > Amaryllidaceae > Allium > Allium cepa. The sequence continues at coordinate 556,319,202 of CM060941.1, read as the reverse complement.
GCATATAGAAGTGCTGGGGGGTAAGAGAGGAGGTCATGGCTACGTGTTTCCCCTTGTACTTGACCGATATAGCTGTTTTGTGGTTCAGACAGCTAGAGGATGGATCTATTGGGACGTGGACAGAACTTGTGGATAAGTTCTTGAGACAATTTTGAGTTCACATAAAATGCCAAAGAATATAATGATACTAACTTCAGTCAAGCAGAGGGCGGATGAATCGCTTAGGACTTTCTTAACCCGGTTTAATGCAGCAGTCGCTTTGGTGAACAGGCCGGATCCATCAATGGTTTTGATGGCTGCAATATCAAGAGTTGAGGATAATTCGAATTTCAAAGTGTCATTGATACAGGATCCACCACTAGATCTCGAGAAATTCTTTCATGAAGCTGAAAGATTTCTTCGACAAGAGGATGCATGTCTGGATACGAAATCAAAGGAAGTAAACATGGTTAAGGATGGAGGACCGTCCGGTGAAAGCTCGGGTAAAGACAAGGATAAAGGGAAAAGGAAGCGTTGGGGAGAACCAAAATTCTCCACTTACACATGATTGAATGCAACACCAGAACAGATATTCTTGGATGCTCGGGATCGCCTTCCTTATCGAAGGCCGGCAAGGAGGGAGCCCTCAGAATGCGAGAGGGCATCAGGAAGGCACTTTCTCTTTCATGACTTGGATGGGCATGATACTAACAGCTGCAGGCATCTAAAAGTTATAATCGAGGAACATGTAAGGAATGGTCAGTTGCGGCAATATGTCAGAACTCGAAATGCGGCGGTGGAACAGGAGCAACCATCGCCTACCTTGAACAATGAAGACATGAGGCCCACGAATGATGGTCGGTTGGTCTTCAACTAATCGTGATGGTTTGGGATAAGTAACAAACTCCGTACAAACGGCTAAATCACTAACTCATGTATGGGGTCAGAGATAACTATTAGGCATGCTCTAAGATGATGGTCACCGAGACGCTATGGTTTTGTGAAATTTGTTTCTTCCTTTTGATTTGGACATTTTCTTTTTCTGCTTTGGTTTTGGAGTTTGGATTGAACTCCCTTTTGAGTTGTTTTTTGGTTTAGATATCTTGTTTCTGGTATGGATTTTTGATATGGATTTTTGGTTGGATTTCGATTTCGGATTGGATTTTTTCTGGATTTTGGCTAAAAGGTCGTCGACCACGGGATACGCTCGGCAAAGGTCCGGAGAGATTGGGATTCGACCTAGGAGTTAGGCCCTATATTATTGGTTATTATTTCAGGTCGTCGAGTATGGACTATGCTCGGCAAGGGTCCGAAGCAACCAGGATTTGGCTTAGGACTTAAGCCACGACATTACTCAGCGTTCAGGGACACTGAACCTGGAACACCATGGAATTACTTAATACAGGTCATCAAGTGTGGATTGGGCTTGGCAAGAACCCGGAGAGGTTACAGATTTGGATATTGGCTATGAACAACTAAGGATTTGGGCATGGATTCAGAACGGTCCTGGATTTGGACATCGACCTGGAGAGGTCATGGATGTGGTTATTGGTTGTTGGATATGGATAGATTAGAACTCGGTTGTCAAGTTCAGATGGATAAGGATTTGGCTAAGGATTTGGTTATTGAATTCATAATTGGATATCGAATCAGAGTAGTCATAGATTTGGATAAGGATATGATGATGGCACTTGGACAAAATGGATTGTATTATGAATCAGAATGTATGGATATGGATAACATACATACTTCAGATATTGGACTTGAGGTTATTCAAAACACACCTTCCACTAGCAAGGCATGTTTTGAGGGGCAAATGTTAACCCGCCTTTTGGCAAGGCCATGGAGAGGCGGATTTACTAAATCGAATTCTTGTTTGTTGAGGCTGAAATATAATGGATTTGGTTTAAAAGGATGAAGTTCACTTGGATATGTCGTTTGGCCGAGAAGAGGAGAAGTTACATGGCTCAGTCTGTAAGTTGTGGGTCGTATGACATGGACGGCTCGGTCTGGATGCTTTGGTTCTCCCAGCATTGACGTGAGGCTGGGTGGCTCGGCATTGGTGGTATGGTTCGGCATTGGAGGTGGCTCGATATGGTTTGGGTTGGCAAGGTGATGTAGGTCGGCATCGGACCTCGCTCGACATTGTACCTCGCTCGACATTGGACATCGCTCGGCATCGGACCTCGCTTGGCATTGTACCTCGCTCGGCATTGGACATCGGTCGACATTGGACCTCGCTCAACATTGTACCTCACTCGGTATTGGACGTCGATCGGCATCGGACCTCGCTCGGCATTATACCTCGCTTAGCACTGGATGTCGATCGGCATCAGACCTCGCTCGGCATTGAACATCGCTCGGCATCGAACCTTGCTCAGCATTGGACATCACTCGACGTTGTGGTTCGGCTTTGATTGCCGTTTGGCATGTGTGGGTCGGCATGTACAGAACTCGGGGTCGGTTACAATGATAACTCTGGTTCGGCCATGACCTTAGTGGGCCCGGGTCACTCAAAAAGCCCAAAAACTCAGGATTTTCCTATAAATACAGCATGTGGGGGTTCAAAAAAGGGGATCTTCTCTTCAGCTCTCTGGCTTTCAATTTTCTAAGGCTAAGAATACTCTATCGTTTTGTAACTTGATTGATTATTGCAGAAATAAAAAAGAAAATTTTGAAGTGGACATAGGCCGAAGTTAGCCGAAGCACTATAAAATCTGTTATATTTTACTGCTTTAATTTTAATTTTGACTGTTCTTCACATTATTACTCTCTACATACACTTTATCGGTGAGCTGTGAGTGTGATTTGGTGCTTTTGCTTAGATTTGGGTGTTAGTGTCCAACTTTGGCGCTAACAAGAAACATATGCTGTTTATCCATATTTGTATACATAATCATTTATATAATTATGTCATAAGTTAAAAGTTATGTTTTAATCAAAAGTAAAAAAAGTGAACAAAATATTTTAAAAAATAAAAAATAATAAGACAAATCAGGCACATATGTATTTGTCGCAAAGATTTCAAATCTAAAATATATGAACAATGTGAAAAATTAATTAAATGTGAAATCATATGGAAAATATCTAAACACAATAAGATGAACATGTAATCAATCAATGTGTATCCTAGAATGGATTCAAATTAAAATAACATGGTGAACACAAGTAATTAATTAAGACGTAGAAAAAGGAGGGATCTAATTTATATAACCAAATAAATAAATATACAGATGAGATGAGATATGTGATGGACACAATTCATATGAACAAGTTGAACAATGAATAAATGAAATCATAATTACTACCTTGAGATATAGCAAAGAGAATGCACATTGAATGACGAGATAACTCCTAGATTCAGAAATCAACCTCCATATGTGGCAGATATCAAGAGGTATAAACCACCATTTGTTTTAATTTTATTTTGAATTGAACTTTGAATTTTTCTTTAGCCTTAGAGGACATTATTTTGGTTGCAACATAAATGGGAGAGAGAGGAAAAATGAATTGTTTGTAGAAGGAATCATCAATGAAGTGAAAGAAATTTTGTAATGTCCCGTGTTTTCTACGTTCAAAAGTCGACACTAATACATCCATGGTATTACGTGCCAAGCATCCAAGTGTCAGAAAGACGAATAGTTGGAGTGAAATAAAATAAAAGATAGAATATAATCTCACATTGTACGGAGTAATCTATAATATAAACAATGACCTTAGCAAAAGGAAACTGTAATATATACATACATTCATACATACATACATACATACATACATACATACATACATAATACATACATACATATATACATATATATATACACACACATATACACATACATTAATCGGAGATACTAATCTATCATTAGCCTGGACAGTTATAACGGTTTGTTTGTACAATTGATGACATATACAACAAAAAAATGCAGTGGAAATAAAAAGGTATGTTAATACATCTCGAGGCATCTGGCAGGTCTCCTGAAGGTCCAAAGCACCCAGAACTAAATCTGGAATATACTTGGGCTGACCTAAGCATTATAAGAAAATAACATCGGAATAGTCTGGTAAACCAAAGTGGGAAAACTCTACCAAATCATATTGATTTCTATATCTAAAAAATTCTTTGAAAAATAAATGTACCTCGTAAGACCACGTCGCATATAAACACGGATGGGTTTTTACCTTACGACAAAAAAAACATTTTTGTATGAAATCATCTGATATTATAATAATGTCTAGGGGTGAAATAAATATCGATCCTAGCTAAAATTGTTAGATTATTAAATTCCAGCATAATAGGTATACAATTAAGTCCGAAGGCTTGTACTGGAAAATTGATTCCAACTAAGAAAGGGTAAGAGTCTACCCGCTGAATTAGTACACCCCTAGGTAAGATGTACCGGAGGCTACAATATGTGGCACCTCAGGTACCGAGGACTAGCCCTACCCCTTACTGAATAGCATCGAATATGATCAACCTTAGGTAAATAAACAACCATAATAGGCCCAGAAGCATACATAAATATTGACTCTAGATAAGGGATGATCATACCTTAATGAAAGCGACCCACTTAGCCCTACCACATGCCCCTACTTTAGTCATTTACATGGTATAAGGCTCATGAGGTAACAATTACCTTATCCTTCGTAGAAATTCATACTTGGAGTGCTAGTACTGCCCTCTAGGTAGAAATGCAATGCCAACATTCATCCATACAAGTTTGTTCTGGGTTTGAACGATACTGAAGGCACTACTTCTACTACAACCATTTTACAATCACCCTCAAGATTAGTAGCAAGTAGCTCTTGCACTACAAAGAACTCCATCTTTGAAAACATCAACTTCAAGATGTCATCCATTCGAACGATTATGCCTGTTCGAAGTAGTTTTCGAATAACATATCCGATCTAGGTCTCCCCGAACCGACAGTGATAGTTTAAAACCGGAAAAGTTGTTAGTCGGTTGTTTAACTACAAATAAAAACCACAATCAAATCAGGGATTTATTTCCATGGGCAAACCGACATTGGTTAAGCGTATAAGCAATCATTAACCTCTTTAATTAATCCTTTCATTAATTAAAAATCACTTTGTAAACAATCAAATTACTTTTACAAAAATATATTCACAAACCCTTTATAATCCATTTGATACTTGGAAAAATATCCATATATTTATCTCAATGGTATAAAGTATATTCATAAAAACACTATACTTCCACTACTTGAAAAATGTATTCATATGCTTGTCTCAATGATATAAGTATATTCTTAAAATATTATGAAAGATTTCTTATTTCAAAATCATATCAGAAGGATTAAACAAATATTGTTTAAAAGGAAATGGAGATAAGGATAAAACCAAACACTATTCCTTCGGTTTTAAGCGTGGAACGAAAGTCCATACCACCAAAATTAAGGAGGTAAGTTTGTGGAAATCCTATCTCAATTCCTTTTATAAATTTCTTAAAAAGTACTTTTTAATAAATCTCTTTTATTTATGAACCCCTCATTTACTAAAATTCCAAAATCCATTTATAAAACTATTAATAAATCTCCAAGTTTATTTATAAAACTCTTTTATAAATATTATTACTTCCTTTTTGAAATGGATTTTGAAATGCTATTACTTCCTTTTTCACTAAAAATGGCTATTTTTTTTCATAATTGTCAGTATCACATCAAATATGGCCACATAGTCAAATTTCAGTACTTAATAATATATTTAACAGGAATATGATTGAAATAAAACAACAGGAATATAACTAAAAACTAATAATCATAATTTAAAAAAAAAATCTGAATTTCTCTACAAATTTTCTTGTATTTCAATTTTAAATACTAATTGCTTTTCAAAGCGGATATTTTAACCAAACAGCCAAAAATTTCAACCAAACACAAAGAGTAAAATTTATCTGTTATATAATATATTGATTTATCCAAAGAGGTGAGTTTAACACATCGAAATTCTAGTTGACAGTTTGAGCTAAAATCGAAAGCCGTTCGATTTTAGCATAAAATTCTACAAGTTAGAAACTCCACCAATCCAATTCCAAAATCAAAATATCGTCGATACGAATCCAACGCAACTAGCCTTGTCTTAATCTGACCTCATATGAAATAGATTTTGGTTTTATAAGATTTTCGTACTAAATAATATAATTATATTACTAATTACATCATTTACACTAATCGCCTAATTGGCTTAACTCTAATCCATCTTCCTTTACAACTCAAGCCGCAACAACTCAACCTAGACACCGCTCGCTGTCCTTCCTCGACACTACCACTAGGCGCCACCATCCACCGTCGCATCACGACCCAAGGTAGCTCAGTCCAAGAGTTTCCCATTGCCAGTAGTCCCCCCTCCTTTTTCCCCTCCGTCGTCGTGAATAAGGGCTAAAACCCAACGCCGTTCATCTTCATATCCGGGCCACCACATATCGAAATAGCTCAATCCAACCATCAATTCACTTCATCTCACTGAGACAACCAAGTTAGTTGTTTGGGTCAAGGCCCGATTCGGCCAATGGTGGTTGTGGAGGATAAGGGCCGATGGATGGAGGGGCTAGAGTTATGGCTTGGGAAAATGAGAGGGATGGGTGTCCTTATATAGGATTCTCTCCAACACTATTCACGCCTAAAAATTTACGAACTCCAATCTAGACGTTCTCACTAGCGTGCCTAGCTAAATACCACTATTTCAAACTCAATGGAACTATTTTTGACACTTAATTCCAAATTGTACAAAAATTAGCCTTTTAAAATCCAATTATATTGTTTTAATTCTCTAAAATTAATTGTTATGCTTTCTGAGCTCACTCGATCACATGATAAGTCCGATCAATACAAAATTCATCAGCGTACATCCCATAATTATTCCTGTCTCAATGGCACTAGTTTCGACAAAATCCAAGACAGTGCGCCGAAATGATAGTTTCACACATTTGAATATCGTTTTATATTTTTTGATCACATTATCAATATTTATCGAAATTATTTATTATTATAATTAAATTTGTAAATTTAATTCACCAATATTATTTATTAATTAAAGGAGTTAAATAAGACTATTAAATCCATTTAACTAATATTTAATTCACAATTTAAATATTTAAATGACCACAATATTCGAATTTAAGTTATTAAATTCCAAATTCCAATTATTTCAAATTAATTAAATATTAAAAATCAAAACTATCAAATTTCTAGGATGTTACAAACCTTCCAATTCCTCCCTTAAAATCTTTCACTTTTATTGCTCATTAAATCTCAATCAAATCCACTTAATAATGAATTGATTTAAATCAAATTTAAACGTTTATCGGTATCATATATCGATATGTACATATATAACTTTTATAAATGCACTTTATTAAATACCAATGGCATTCAAACAAATCAAATAAATTTAAGAACTAATAGTTTATAAATATTAATTAATTTATGATAAATATAAATAAATTAAATCATGAGGTTTTTTAGAATATTCATTACAACGGTTGTGAAACTTAAAGATGTAATTCAGTCGGCGATTAATATCGAACAATTCGAATATTAACATTCACACGTCACCTTGGCCAATGATGTTACATTTTGGCTGAATTTATCACTTGCACATCTTTTTCGTAAAATCCAATTTTACTTATTATAAGCGATGCCTGATAGTAACAATTATTTACACCAATTATTTTCATCAAAACTATTTCACATTAGGACTTACGGAATTTGATTTCGGCCAAAACTCCAACATCATCCACATTCAAATTGGTAATTTCAAACACAAAATCCTTGGGTCAATAGTAACAAGTATCATTAATTAAACTGCTTAGGCCAAAGATTTTGATTTTGAGTTGACCAAGATACTAACCCCATATAACTGATGAGAAGAATTCTTCATTGAATAGTGTTTCACTTCCAATGCTTCAGCTAAGATGCAGCTATAATCGTTCAGTGGACGTCATGCCATGATTTAACTGTAATCGAAGTGGAGTGACCGAATTGAAGTTCCACGGTATTATCTAGTCCATAGAACTATGTGACATCATCACTTCAAGATTGTCTGTTTGACATTAGTTATATTAACCAACAGAAACTGTCGAGTCATTCCACAGTTATCAAATAACTATCAATAAATAATCTCTTGTTGCCGCCAGCAGCCATGAGAAATACATTGCCAAATATTTGGAGAACATTATGCACTCTAGCCTCAATGGATAAATTGATATTCTTTCTCAAAACATCTTGACTAGGAATACATAAAATAATATGTCATTTTCACTGTGATAAAATTCTCATGATCACTACACTTTGTAATTACTATCACATAACATAATATTTAAGGATCTCCATCTATGTACTAATTACTTACTTATTTATATAACTATATAAAAATATATAATAGAAAGAAAAATACCTTTTATGAATAAGATTGGGCATAGAGTTAAATATATGTAACAAATTACATAGTTGCTATTAGGGAATACCCCTAACTCTATCAATCTCTCATTTGTGGTTGGAGTCAAATATGGAATCTAATTCCAACATCTTCAATTACTTTTCTCAAAAACTAATTAGATTATTCCTTTAGTGAATAAGTGTGCTATTTCTTTAATCATCTACTCTATCAATCAACTCTCATCGATGCTGATAAATTAACTTTATCATGTGGAACTATTCAGAGTTCGTCTCACAACTTCTAATAAGCTCTAATTTCATTTACAAACTATTGAAAAGTACTAGTGGATCGTAGAATAAAACTATGGCTAACTATACTAAGCAATTAATAGTTATTATGCAAAGTAAGGTAAATAAAGGAAACACGCCAAGATTTTATACTGGTTCGGAGCACATATTCTACATTCAGTTCCTAAGCACATCGGAGTTTCACTAGCCACACCCTACCTTAACTAGAAGGAGTAGGTATAGTACAAATCTTCTTGACCTTGTGCTCGAAGATCTCCTACAAGATTTGATACCATAGAGTAAAAGAAATTCGATTTTTATGTTCTTGAATAACACATATAAGTCAATATAGTACACACTTCCTACAATCTCCATGATATGATATTTGAATGTGCTGATATAGGAAACTGAAGAATTGAATGCTTTTTAAATCGTGAGTATATAGAAAGTATAGAGTTTGTAAGCAAGTATGAATCCTTTAGTCAAAAACATGAATTTTAACTCTATTTATAGCATTGAATAGTTTTTGTCGAAAGGTTGTAGCCATTGAAAAAGCTGCAACCTTTAGAAAAGAAGATATCTCTTCAAGTTTTGATTTTCTGTGAAGAGACCCTTCTTTTCGTCTAGGATAGATGGTTGACTTTTGAAATCCAGACGGTTGAAATTTTGGGAATAAAATAAAGTTTAGAGTTCAAAAATACTGTTTTTAGATGTCTGAAATTAAAATTCAGACGGTTGAATTTTATTTTAGATGTCTAAATTTTAGTTTTAGACGATTCAAAGTATACAGAAGGAAACAAAAAGTTGGCAATTAAAAAAATAGAGATTTCATACATCTGAATATAAATTTCAAGCGATTGAAAATAATTTCAGACATCTGAGTTTTATATTCTGATGGCTGAATTTACCTTTTTAAGTGTCATTTATTTTGCCGCCTTGTTTACTTTGAATTTCTGTTGAAAAAAATAATTTTAAAAAAAAGGTAAATATGACTTTCATAAAAATTATTTTCAAGACTATATTCATGTGTATGTGTGAAATCATCATATGAAAGATTGTACAAAATAAAATATTCGACTAGCTTGTATTAGATCTCCAACCTTCTAGCTCGATTCTATCGTTGCTTGTTGTTTCTCCATATATGAATTCCTATAAAGTAATAATCGTTATATATATATATATATATATATATATATATATATATGTATGTATATGTATAGTTGTCTCATTAAAACCTGTAAGGGTAGGATCAAACAACTGTATCGTGGTATTATTATCATATAACAATGTCATGTGATTCTCAACATTTGGAATCACCCCTAGCTCAGTTATAGATTTATGCATTTATTTATGCTTCTTTCATTGCAGTAGCTTTGGTTGAATTGGCCACTACTTATTGTTTGGAACAATTCCAACTTAAAGTTCCTAATTTAAGTTTGAACATGAACTTAGGATTGACATACTATATACAATATTACTAATGAAATCTGAGTCAACGCACCCTTCATAAGGAGTTCATTGTTTCTATAAACAATCCTATATTATTTCATAAATACTTGAGAACACTTTAAACTATAATTATGTGATCTTAATTCAGATTTGTTACTTGCGCTATGTATCAAATACATGAGCAAAGTGTGATATTAGACAATATGGCGTGTACGAAATTCAATTGCCAATGCATAAGGAATCCATCTTTTATGCTTGGTATTAAAGAATTTAGAATAGTGCCTATGTATATCGTTCAGGGAAATTCCCAACATCCTTTTATATTGATTATAAAAGATGACATTTTCAAATCTAATGTAGAGCATTAAACGACCAGACTGTTACTGATTTTAACATAAATACATCATAGCAATCAATAAAAATATCTATGTACTCTTTCATGTTCATTTTTATAGACACATGCTTCGTCAACATTTTGACTAAAAATCAAACTATTCGATATTTCTCTCAAAATACTTATTCAATTTTTATGCTTATAGAATAGCACTTTCCTATCATTTCATAATCATATCCAAAATACCCAGACTTAATATCGCTCCGAGTGACTTTGAGACACTTTGGTTGTTATATGCAAACAGTCTATTCAAAACCATTATTTAGAATTTTCCATTTTAACACATATGTGCCAAAACACAAAACCAGATCAAGTGATAATTTTATAAATAAATTCTGAATCATCTAGAGTACATTGAATGATGAATATGTTATGTTAATTTCAAGAACTGGAAATTATGATTTTATTCTTATCGATGTTAGTAAATATATTCCAATTGAATTAGTTTTTCTCTTGAAGACACACTTACGACCGACAAATCATATTCCTTCGGATACAACTACCAAATCACATTTTGATAATATACTTGGAATCATTTCGGATTTGTGCATTATATCATATGGCAAAGTCAATACTTTTATGGTTTAATTGACCGTTGAGGGTTATTTATCCTTGACATTGATAAGAAACTCGTAGTTTCTCTTCAATGTGCTAGAATACTTATTTGACATTCTAATGCATAGTGTTTATTTAGGTTTGGTTAATTTTATTTCATTCCTCATAATAAGTTTTGTTCTCATATCGTAACCTAATCTATTTTACTATAAATAATTTCTAAAAGAAATTCCTTCATTACGAAATTGGTATTTCTTGAAACAACAATTATTTCTCAGTTCAATAGAATAGGTACTGGGCATTTTATGAATTACCTTATGTCAAACTAATTTGATTTTGGTTTACAAAACTTATGTTCAAAATATATATTGGTCATCTAATGACAATAGTTTCCAAACTCTTTTCCGGTGATTCATTGAACTTCCCTTATTACAATTATTATATGCAGTCTTTTGGCTTGCACAGCTTGCCAACTCCTTGGCCTAAGATTTGTTGGGGTTTCTTATGAACCATTATCTTGAATAGTTTTGTTAACCATTATTTAGATGAAATTAATTTTAATCTTGTGTACTACTTCTAAGTACACAACCCTAAAGGAAGAACCTAACTCAACTTCACTTACAACTAATCGTACTTCGTTCAACCAAGTTTGAATACTCATTATCGACACATCATTACGTATTATTGGAAGGAGTGACTTTTGAGACTGAATTTATATTCATTTTAGGTACATTCGAAACTTTTTTCAATATACCCATCCATTCGATCAAATCGAATCATTCTATTTTCTATTGCACATCATTTTATTTATTTTAGTTTTATATTCTATAGACTCATCATTAACATATCATATGTGTATTATATACAAGCATTCATGTTTGTGATAATTCATCGCTAAATAAAACAAAGTACACGAAACCGTCTTGAAACTTTCGACTACATACATGCACGCATGCATATATACTATAACAACACAAAATTCTACACATTTGATTTCAAATGTTTTATTAATTTTAAATATTTAAACGATTGGATTTTGGAATTTAATAACTTGTGACTCAAATATAGGGAAATGTTTAAATATTTGATTTGTGAATCAATTGTTAATTAAATGGATTTAATAATTTCATTTAACCCCTTTTAATTAATAAATAATAATGGTAAATTCATTTGTAAATTTATTTACAAATATAATCATCTCGAATAAATATCGATAACTAAATATACAACGATATTTAAATTTGTAAAATTTGCCTTTTGGGGAACAGTCTCTGATTTCGACGAAACCATTTTCGTTGGATCCATAATATTGAATTATTATATGCCTTCAAATTTCACAGCGATCAAACAAATCGTTTGGTTGTGCGAGTTTGAAACGCATAGAAATTTATTTCAAAATTTTCATAAAATAATTGGGTTTAAAAAGCTATCTTCAGCATACAATCGAATTAGGTCTTCAGATTAGTTCCATTGCGTTTGGAATAGGGGTAGAATGCCAGGCGACATGTCTCGTTTGGATTTCGAGATTTGTAGGTATGTTTTGTTGAATACTTAAAAAATTAAATAGCAAGCGTTACTCAATGAACGGCTGATGATATTATCTTAAGGCAAATATAGCAAATAGAATGCGGTTGTAAATAGTGGGCTTGTATAACCAGTCAAATTCAATGTATATTATTGTATTTTAAACAACAAGCAGATACTCAGTGTACTATTCATTCAATTCATTTTTCAGTAAAGAGAATCTGCTTTTCTACAATCCCACTCCATATATTATTTGAAATTCTAAATATCAAACATCGAATAATACAAGAATCTGAAATTTAATTATTATCAAATTGATCACACATATGTGTGTATGAAGACGAACTCCTTGATGCATGCATGTATAAAGGATAAACATGAAATCCAAATATTTGCATCTGGATTAATATTAATTTTAAAGGAAAGAAATTCAAATATTCATAGCCTAGCACAGTCAAGGCATTCCAATATGCTTAAACGAAATAATTGAATTAATTTTTTTTATATGTTACCAAATCATCATCTTTAAAATTATAAATAATGAATTTATAGCTAATGTTAGCATATTAGAATGAGAAAATGAGTTGATTCATACCTACTGTGTAGATTGAATTGGAAACAATGATATATTATGCAAGAATGAGTTTACTGTCAAAATTAACGTTGGTTGATCCAGTGAGTTCATGCATTCTCATAAGTAATCAACAATAAACATTGCATATAAAATGAGAGTTTAAGGCAAATATATATCAAAAGAAAGTGACTTAACTTTGCAAGGCTTAGGTATCACCATAGTTTAATCAGTTATTGATAGATAAGACACATTGAAAAGGCAATCCACCTAAATATAGAGCAACGAGCTTCCAACTTTTGCAAATAAATTGGAAGAAATGAGTGGAAACTAAAAAAGCAGACAAAAAGGCATCTTCCATGGAGCAACTACCAATGAAAATTGATCCTCGGGCGAAAACAGAAACAAACAGAATCGAAAAAATATTGCAAGCGACGGAATCACAATTGCTAAAATCACATAATAATTTAAGCCAAGGAAAAGAAAAAATCTATTTGATTTCAAAATTAAATCAAAATGACGAGAACATAGAAAATATAGCTGTATGGTAAAAGATTCAAATCAGTATTCTTTTCAGATTATATGGCAAGAAAAATGGTGCTAGTGTGCCTAGCTACAATGATCTTACCACACTATATAACAACAAAAATCATAAAAGAAAAACTAAGTACACACTGTCAGTTCGTTTTTATAAACTATATCTTAATGTATCAAGCACTATATAGTGGCAAGGTTGACAGCCTAATTGTTAGGTTGATCCAATCTGAACAACCAATCTAAACATCATTATAGCCTACATTTGAAGGTTACGTTTGAAGGATCCAATTCGAATAACAAATTTAGAAGTTAGATACATAACTTATTGGAAAGAAAATCGAAAGTGGCAACTTAGAGATGTTGCCCAATGACCAACAATAGTTTCAAATTTCCGCTGGTTGATGAAACAGTTTAAACGGTTGGATAAAGTGGTCAAGTGGACAAGATGGTTATATCATCTCGGCTTTCATATAATATAATAGATAATCCCCATAGAGCATACTGTTAACCCCATCAGGGTCTGGTCTTTCTACTTCACACTCTCATGTTTGCATTAGAAATTTCACATCTTTTGGAAACCACAACCAAAATCTTATATAAAATAGTTGATTTTTTTTTCTTTTTGTACATTTTCAAAAATCAATAGAGAGAAGGTAACAATCTTTGCATCGTTGTTAAATAAGAAAACACGAGCAAATTAAGTAGATCTTTAAGCTCAGAGTGTAGACAAAAAGATATCAATTAAGAGAGGATTTTTGATCTCCTATAGTCATTTTATTTAGTAAAATAACCAAGATATCAATTTGTTCACACCATGGGTACGTAGTAACAATAAAAATAAATGGTGAAGCATGTTCTCCCTCCTCACATTTGGGTAACACCGGGGTAAGATGTTACCCCAAAGAGGAAAAAACATGGTTATGTAGTAACACCAATGGTATGTAGTAACACTTTGGGCATGTAATAACACCAAGGATGAGAGTTTCCTTAAATTTGAGTAAGGTGTTACCCCAAAGAGGAGAAAGCATAAATGATGCCTTACTTAGGTGTAAACGACTGCTAGGCCTTAAGTGTAGAACTATCAGAGGGCTTTAGCAGAAACTTTAATCGAACCTTAAGAGTAAAATGATCGGTGAATCTGGGTGTGTAGTGCTCATGTGTTACTCAGACTTTCCATATATAAGCATAGGTGGCTTGTGAATAGGCAAAAATGAGTTAAAATTGGTGTGAGAGGCAATTTGGTTTCAAGAGTACGATGTTTAGTGTTAGTGCATAGCGCGTGTAAACGTGTGCGAGCGGGGTTAGAATAGGTGTAAGAAGCATTTAAATGTTAACTTTCTAGTGTAGCTGCATTGAGTGTGTTAAATTTATGCAAGAGGGATCAGGCCATATTAGGCATGTGAGTGAGTATTTGGGTTGATGATTGGAACAAACTAGGTTAGTGGACTTAAGCAAGTATTTGGGTTTGGTCATGGATGGACTCTTATGCATAGGAGCTTTGTTGACCAGTCAAATACACTATAGGTGCCAGATGGTTGGTGCTTAACAGTCCGTTTTAAGTGAGAAACAACTGCTAGAGGTGTAAACGCTCGTTTTATGGTGTATTTGTATAACAACCTATCATTTCAAACCATTTAAATCGACAATACTCCACACATGTCATACTTGAATTGCTCAAAACAACAGATTGTTAATTTATATTTGGCAAAACTTAGCATAGCAGTAAATAAATTAATCACAGAATCAAAGACACAGAGTTACGACAATATGCGGTGGAATAGATTAATAATAGTTCATGAAGCTACTACAAATGTCTAAAACAAAATACAACAGAAATCATAACACAAGAAGTCTCTAATACAAAAGCAAATAACAAGGCTGAACATAAACTGAAAATAACTTAAAGCTAAATAGATAAAAGACAGATCTCCAAGCTGCAAAGATGAGTCTCAACTGCTAAGATACTTAGGCTGACCTGAGCATAAAGCAAAACACAAAACACTCGTGTCAGGAATAATATTCTTATGCAAGTAAATCAACTCAAGTGAAATGTCCAAGTGAAATGCAATATAACTTAAAGGATATTCTGGATACTCATCCTTTAAGGATCCGTGGAACTATCTACATACATAGTATAATACGCTACATAGATAATGTTTATAGTAATGTAAACTATTAAAATAGCGTTAAGGCGTTACCTATATCCCCCCTTAACAAATTTTTATATAAATATCGTAGTCTATATAGATAGTGTAAGCTCCGCCAAACTGGTGAGATACTCAGTGAGCACTCCATCGGTACGATACAAACCAAACTCGTAATAAGGCATGTGATAAGGCATGCGAGACAATGCCTAGGATAGGATACTATCGTTTTGCAGAACCGGGATGGTGGTAACACAAAGCAGCTACTACCGTCCACCTCGAGGCATATTTCGTAATCAATGGTGCAATCAAATCACAAAGTAATAGATATGGTATCGAAGAAGCATGCTCGACCGAAGGTGGAACCTCACTTAGCCTGGGTATAGCTTCTGTTTTAGTCACATCAAGCTGACCCAAAGGTGTCAGGGCTGCGTTCATACCTCATGTAGAATCGTTTGCCAAACGAACATACTTCTTTCTGGATTCTCCACCATGCACACAGTTGTTAAAATGGTTTTCGGTATTGGCAAAGAGTATGACAATATCTGATCTTGGTCTCTTTAATAACCAAAAGCTTATTTAACACCGTAGTCATTTTATAAAATCACTTTTATAAAAATTTGTACAAAATCTTAAATTACCAAAATTTCAATTCAAAATCAAGATTAAATATTGAAGCTACAAATTTTATTTAAATTTGAAATTATTCACTTAATCATCTTTTATAAACATTTAAATAAAATCTCAAATTACAATTTTAGTCAAAATTAAATATTCAACTTCAATTTATTCAATTTAGAAAATATTTGCCTTTATAAATATTTAAATAAAATCTCAAATTACAAATTTTAAATCAAAATTAAATGTCTAACTTCAACTATATTTAATTTTGAAAATATTCACTTAATCACTTTAAATAAAATCAAGTTATCAAATTATAAAATCATATCTTTAAAATTTCAAATTACTAAGTTCAAATCAATACTTATTCAAATACAATTCTTAAACAAATTAAATTACAAATCGTCTTTAATTTACCTTCCAACCTTAATTTATTAAAGTTATACATTAAAATAGTTTATATTTAAAAATAGGTTATAGATTAAAATAGTTTATATATTAGTAATAGTTTATGTATTAAAACTAGGTTATAGATTAAAATGGTTTATATATTAGAAATAGTTTTTATATATATATATATTAAAAATTGTTTAAAAATTTGAAATAATATATATTAAGATAGTTTATACGTTTAAAAAGTTTTTATCGCAAATAGTTTCAAATTAGAATTGATTCTTCCAATTTCACAAATCAATTCAAATCAACTTTAGTTCCAAAATTCAATTTAAAATCAATCTTAATTCAACGATTTCAATTAAAAGGTTTAAGGTTCAATTCAAATTCTCATTAAAACCATTCAATTTATATCAATTTCAAATACAGGTTTGAACTACAAATTTAAACCACTTCAAATTCAATAGGTTTCAAAGTTTAAATATACAAACATTTGCAATAACTCAATTTGATAAATTTCATTTATATTGCCAAAATTCAACTTTATGAATTCAAATCAATTTTTTTTTTAAATTCATTTATACCAAATTCAATTTCAACATTTAAAAACTCGAATTTTGAAAATAATCCAGTTCATATAAAATCTAATTTTATATTAGATCTTATATTATATATCTAAAAATAATAAAATTATAAGTAAAATCTTAAAATTTATTCAAAACTTAACTTACATATATAAATTTCCAAACATATAATTTTAAAATCTAAATTTTTACACATATAATAAAATAAAATCCACATATTATATTTTAAAAATTAATATTTATTAAAACACATATATTTTCCTTTTCAAATTCTTTGAAACTCATTTAAAAATAGACCAACGATGTTCGTATATAGTTATCTATCCTATGGTCAAGTGATAGGAATAGTTATCATTTCAATCCGTAATAATTTAATATTTACAAATATGTATTATTTCAACCCACGATCCTAAAATTTCAAAATCAATAAAATCACTTGGGTTTATCTTTTCAACCCATCGTTCGGGTATGTATCATTTCAACCCATACGGATTTCCTAAACTATCAGGAAACTTGCAGAGTGAGAACAATAGAATAATAATATAAAATAACATAACATATCAATTACTGGCATGGATCATAATTAACAATCTAAAATAAAATATATATGCAACATGTTATGGTGTCATATGTCAATTATAATTGGTAAGCAAATTTAAATAATAACATATCATTTAACGATTTAATTACTATACAATTCAAATCAACAACATATTCAATCGTCATTTCACGTGCAATCAATGTACTAAATTTAAGAATGTTAATCGTGAGTGATCGCTCACCTTTTGAAACTAGAAGGTGATGATAAAATAATGGAAGAAAGCGCAATCTATAACAAATCAAATCCAAGATCGAAGCAAAACCAATTCCAACAACACGGATCAACAACCAAGCTTTTGAAAGCAAACCCCAAAGCAAATTCCAAAGCGAAACACGATGAACTTGAATCGATGAAAACAATGTATACATACATACATACATATAAAATATACATATTCTTTTTTATATAGAGGAAAGAATGTTAGGGGCTATTGCGAGGTACAAGGGCGCGAGGTGGCTGCTTGAAGGATGGCAAGAAGTGGAGCTATGCTTCGGCTACAAGAAGAGGGCGAGCAAATTTCCTCGAAACCAATATATACAAACCTTTATATAGACACACACACACACACACACATACATTTAAAGAGGAGAGAAGGTTGGCAACTGCTCGAGGGAGGACAGTGGTGCAGGTGGAAGGGCTGCATCTATTGGGAAGGCATATGGGTTTGGTCGACAGATCGATGGCGATGAAGTGGCTGACAAGGTGGCGGAGGGGATTGTGGTTGCTGCCACGATGTGGAGGAGAGTATGGGATGTGTTCACTTGGAGGTGGGAAGAGGAAGGTTGTTCAGCTTCATGTGGTGGAGTGATTGTGGAGTTCGGCCGCTAGTGTAGCAAGAAGATGGGAATGGGCTGCTGCGCTCGACGTTGGAGTTACGGTGGCTAAAGTGGAATGACGACTAGGTGAAGTGGCAAGTTGTTGGGGCATTTAGTGATAGAAGGAGAAGGCATATGGTTGGAGGATGGAGGTGGTAGGGACCTGGTGGAGGGGATTGAAGCGGTGGTTGGAGTAGGAGGCATGACGGTGAAGGAGGGGTGGCAGCACGGTGGGGAAGATGTCCGGAACAAGGAGAGGCGAAGGGGAAAGCAAGGAGGTGAGCTGGTTGCTAGGATGTGGAAGAGAGTGTGACGACCGCCCATGACTCCTGCACTAACAAGGAAATGATGCGCTGAAAAGTGTGTCAGGCCGCCATGGACGATCATCAGAGTAAGGTAAAACAATAAACTCTATCTATTACTCACAGCGCATGGACAAAATACAATAGAAAATATACATAGTGAAGCTCCATATAACAGATTCTCATCATATAAACTCTAATAGTTTGATACAACAATTAGCAAAATCAATACATCAAGCCTCACTACATATCACTCAGAGAATATACAAACAGCGGAACACCCAGTACATATAGTAAGAAAACAATATGCAAAAGCCTCCAGCTCGTCTTCATCACCAACAGCGTTGATTACTAAGAACAGCACCTGTCACCTGCTACCTAGTCTGCCCATCCCAACATGGATGAACAGCCCAAGGTAATAAGAGTTAAACATAAAACCTTGAGTCAGAAAAAAGTCTTAGTGAGCAGTAAATCAACTATCAAACATACCAAAAGAGCATAAAGGGTAAAAGAAATAGGAACCCAACCATCCCACTCCACCTCTTTCTACAGTGATAGCCCCCAGACACACTAAGCAGAAGTAAACATAACAATTCAGACATTCAAAGCAAAGTAATTATCACTCGAGTCAAGGTCGGTGTTTTCCAAGTGCAAACCCCCAAGGCCTAAACCAAGATCAGATAAGCACCCTGAAAACATCGCTCTTGACCCAAGCGACGATACAAACAAAACATCCAAACGTCCATGACTCTGGCTATCACTGTTATCATTGCCTCGATTCGACCGTTAGTTGAATGACCACCTGCCAAGGGCTAATGGTAACCCCGGTTCTAGACATAGCTCCGCACGTCGTCGTGACCCGTGCCTAGGACTATCGCATCTGCCCAGAGTACTAGCACGTCATCGTGACCCGTGCTTGGAACGTCATCGTGACCCGTCCCAACGTACTCTTGCTTTGAGCATGCTAGAACCTTCAACAACGATGAAATCTCAGCCTTCTAGTCATCCTCCTCGACGACTATTCCCATACTAGCTCAAGCGCCTCTCAAGCTAACCATTATCCATAAACCCGGACCACATCACCGAGTTATCAACATGCTTGGGATGATCCCGTCTGGATTAAACCAAGGCTTTCTCACATCATGCTTTGCTTCATCGCATCATAGCAAAGTCCCATCTCAACACCATGGTTTGCCTCATCGCATCATGGCAAAGTCCCATCTCAACATCATCATCAAATCTATCCATATGAGCTTCAACATCCGCTTCATATGCCACAAGCAGCTTTCCTTATTCAAGAGCCTTTCCACTTAGCTTTTGAATCATCTTCGACCAACTTGTCCAAATCAAGTTATCAATCAACTAATCAATCAAATCAAACATTAATCCAAGTAATCAATCATTCAAACAAGATCTAAATAAGCAGTTATAACAATAATGGCAATTTCGTAAATAAAGAGTTCAAATCTAACATGCAATCTAACAAGCATGAATCATGAACAATATCTCTACAACTTGATGAATAAACTTGCATAAGTGAACATATAGTAAAATAGGTGTTGAATCATCATTAACCATAGATCTACATGCAGACTTAAGAAAATGCACGAAATCACTATCTTTAACACATAAACAAACCACCGATCCAATATACTCCTTTGGGTCCGTGTGAGAGATAACCACCACTCACCGAATCACCTAAACACCTCAAAAACAACCAACTCCAGATCTGGACAGCAAAGACTCAAGCTTGATCCTTCAAAGTTCCGCTTCAAACGATGAAATCTCTCCTCGATGGATGGAGATCTTCAACTTTGGCTCTTGGATCTTCGATTTGATCTTCAATTTAGATGGAAGGAATTACAAGATTAAAGTGGAGAAAAGAAGTGAAGAAGTGTTGTAGTCGAGCTCTCAAAATGGCAGCACTTCGTCGCTTCAAAATCCGGTGCCGAAAAGTGAACCAAACCCTTCTATTTATAGGCTGGAAATCCCCATGAGTCGTCCCCCCTTAAGTCGTCGCCGACCCAACTTCCCCGACCTACAACTTAAGCCCAAGGCCGACCTAACTACAAAGCCGACCCAACCAATCACACACCCTGCCGACTTAACAACTAAACCAGATGCGACTCACGACCTAACACTCATGCGCATCTCCTCCTGAGTCGCCTAGACGACCTAACGACCTAACACTT
The DNA here is from genome assembly GCA_030765085.1 of Allium cepa. NCBI lineage: Eukaryota > Viridiplantae > Streptophyta > Magnoliopsida > Asparagales > Amaryllidaceae > Allium > Allium cepa. The sequence continues at coordinate 556,297,857 of CM060941.1, read as the reverse complement.
ACACGGCCCAGCGACTCAACGACTTAACTACCCTGCCGACCTAACGACCTATCAGGGATGCCGACCTAACTCGTACGCGACTTAACTAAGACGCGACCTAATGACTTAACACTAAGCCCAAGTCCTTACGACTTACGACTTATATCATAACAAACTTAAGTCTTAGGTCGTTCACGACCTGACTACAACCCAGCTAAATCTTAGGTCGCTCCATTCCCTATAAGACCTAAGCCCCAATACGACCCAACTATACTAAGTCGCACGAACGACCTTCCTACCTTAAGCCGTTAGCCTACTTAGGTCGACCAAACCCTTAGGTCGGTCAAATCTTAACCCGTTAACTCGTGGGTTTCTAACCCACTAACTGCCTTAACTCGCCTGTCCCAAAAGCCGTTAACTCACCTAGTCTCTTAAGTCGCTAACTACCATAAGTCGCTCCACTACCTTAGGTCGCTCAACACCTTAGGTCGCTCAACCGACCTAACTTCCACACGACCTATCTCCTATACGACTTAACCCCTACACGATCTAACTCCTAGGTCGTTCCAAACCTATAAGTCGCTCAACTCAAATCCCTTAACTCGCCCATTCATACTTAAGTCGTTACTTCTATAGGTCGCTCCACTCAACCTAACTCTCATACGACCTAAGCACCACACGAGATAACTTAACACGACTTAAACTTTGGTCGACTCATACTCTAAATGACTTAACAACATCAACGACTTAAAGTTGATAGTTTTACAATCTTTCGATCCGTAAAAATACGGGTCGTTACATTCTCTCCCCCTTAGGAATTTCGCCCCCGAAATTCCAAACAAACAAGAGCAACCAAAGTTATTCCGCATGCCTACCATCCATAGCAATCAACGAACCATGCATCCAATTACTAGCCTAGCATGCAGAATTCTAAGACTAGAACAAGTTACAAATTCATGAGATGTCACGACACCTTAGGGCCATACCTCGAAGAGTTCAGGATGAGCTGCCTTCATCCTCTCTTCCTCCTCCCATGTACAGTCGTTAACATCATCACTCCATTGTACCTTGAGCAACTTGACTACCTTCCTCCTAAGTTGTTTCGTGTCAGTTCCCACAACACGAAGTGGCTTACGAGGTCTTCTAATAACTGGATCAACTTCTAAATCTTCACAGCTATCAACCGAAACCACTGTACTTGGGTCGTGCACATACTTCCGTAGATACGATACATGAAAAACATTGTGCACACCCGACATCTTTTCCGGTAATTCCAATTTCTAGGCGAGCTTTCCAATTCGCTCGATGATCGGGAATGGTCCAATAAATCTCGGAGTCAACTTTCCTTTCTTCCCGAATCGAATAACATTCTTTAGAGGAGAAATCTTCATGAAAACCATATCGCCTACGTCGAATTCCAAATCCTTACGATGCTTATCGGCGTAACTTTTCTGACGGTCTTGGGTTGCCTTCGTTCGTCGCCGAATGATCTCTATGCAATCCGAAGTCTATCGAATCATTTCGGGCCCAAGTATCAGCTTTTCTCCAGTTTCCAACCAACATGTCGGAGAGTTACACGATCTTCCATACAATGCCTCATACGGTGCCATACCAATACTTGACTGGTAACTGTTATTATATGAAAATTCCACCAAATGAAGGTGATCTTCCCATGATCCTCCAAAATCCAAAACACATGCTCTGAGGAGATCTTCCAAAACTCTGTTAACTCTCTCGGTCTGACCATCTGTTTGGGGATGATAAGCTGTACTTAAGCTCAACTCAGTTCCCAAAACTTCCTGGAAGCTCTTCCAAAATCCACTAGTGAACAATGGATCTCGATCGCTCACTATACTCTTCGGAATACCATGGAATCGAACTATCCACTTAACATACAAATCAGCCAATTTTGATGCAGTCCTAGTTGATCGAACAGGAATGAATCTTGCACTCTTTGTCAAACGATCTACAATGATCCAAATCCCTTCATTCCCTGCTCTGGTTCTAGGTAACCCATCGATAAAATCCATTGATATTTTCTCCCACTTCCATGTAGGAACTTCTAACGGTTGAAGCAATCCACTTGGCTTCTTCTGTTCAGCTTTTACCAACTGGCAGTTCATACATTTGGAAATAAAATTTCCAACATCCTTCTTCATGCCTTCCCAATAATAGGTTCTCTTCATATCCGATACATCTTATTTCCACCTGGATGAATTGTCAACTTCGAATGATGACTTTCCTTTAGAACTTCATCTCTCAATTCATCTATATCGGGAACAACTAGTCTTCCTTGTTTCCGAAGCCAACCCTCTCGATCGATCTCGAATCCTTTATCCTTTTCTGGGTCCAATCCAGATTCCAAATCACGGATAATCTTGACAAGCTTATCGTCTCGCTTTTGGCTCTCGCCAATTCTTTCCACTAGGGTAGGTCTTATCGATAAGTTTGCCAACATCTCAGGTTCCAATTCACATCTAGGCCTAAAGTCAAACCCAGCCAAATACTCAAGGCTCTTCCATTCTGAAAACATGGCTCCCAATCCTGCATGTCTTCGACTTAACGCATCTGCCACCGCGTTACCTTTTCCCGGAGTATAGGCTATACCAAAATCATATGATGCTAAAAACTCTAGCCATCGTTGCTGTCGAAGATTCAAATCCTTTTGGGAGAAAAGATATTTTAATGACTTATGATCCGTAAACAACATCAACGACTTAAAGTTGATAGTTTTACAATCTTTCGATCCGTAAAAATACGGGTCATTACAGAGAGGCCACGAGCAAGAATGGATTCAGAATGTTTGCATGGGCTTGGATCCAGGGTTGAGGGAAGGGCTAACATGGAGGAGAATGAAGTTCGGGTCTTCGTGAGATCGACGAACAAAAGGTGACGATGCAGGCTTCAGGCAAATAAATATATACGAGAACTTGTAGTCCTTTTTTTTCAAGTAAGCATAGAACAAAGAAGACAGGAGAAGTGTGAAAGGAAAATCTAGTTTGTATTCAAGACAATGGGAATAACAAATGTGATAACCTGAGTTTCTGGAAATATAAAAGCAAATGGCTGTTTGTTTCAACCGATGGACAAATGAAAGGACATAGAAAACCCAGAGGTCCCAAATGCAGAACCGATATGGCTAATTATTTTGTAGATTTCACCACGTACTGGATGTTGAAATGCACAAATGAATATACTACAAAGATCAGCATGACAAGACAAACAGAATGGTACACAGATATCAACGATATGACCATCCTATCAAAACTCGATATTCGCTACAAAAATGCTGCTAAAACACCGAAAATAATATAAGCAGAGTTAGAGTAGTCCAAATTTGGCGAAACGAAATATGACGTCTCACTCAGAAAATGATTTTCATTTTTCTTATATAAAAATATTCAGATCTCAAAAAATATTTTATTTCCAAAAAATTAACCGATTTAAATTTAAAATTTCACAACCAAACAAACTTTCATATTTTCAAATGAAAATCTCCCACTTGTATGCTTCAATAGACGTATACCAAATATCAAATTTTCATAGCTAAAATCTTATTGTTTAATTTCAAGAAAACTTTAGTTAATTACGTTATTTAAATTGTTAAAATTTCTGGGTCGTTACACTCTCCCCCACTCAAAAATTTTCATCCCCGAGAAGGAACGAGACAGGAGAATAGAAATAACATAAATGAAAGATAGATTCGAAATACCTAGTACTGGATACAACAATTAATTCAAAACCATATAAATTTCATTTTTGGACATCTTATTACTTACATTTATATTGTATATTATTCAATTACATATTCTTATTACATTCAAACTTTTTCTAGGTAAGTTTTATTAATGTTTCAAAGTGTAACTGAGCACTATACAAATTTATCTTTTATTTACAACATTTCTATTAAGAAAAATTTCTTTTGAACATATTTATTACTTAAGCTTTCTCTTGTATAACCTTTAATTACATATTCACATTAACATTTTAACTTTTTGAATATTTTAGGTAAGTTATATATATTTTAGAATATAATTGACTATTATACAATAAATTTTATCCTAGTACAACTATTTCAAATTGTTTCAATTCCATTTCTCATTTTAAACACTCCAATTTTTAAAATCTTGCTTCATTTCAATAACTAAAAACCATCACTTAACATAAAATTTAAGAGTTAAATTTTCGATTTCACTTCAAACTATTTTAAAATAAATACATACAGACATACATACATATATATATTATACACCAAATCATTCCAAGAAATTCAAATCAAATCCATTTTCCAAAGCAAAAGTGTAGCAAAGCTACTAAGTGGTCTTCCCACTTTGAAACTCGAAAATGAATGTGGATGATGCCTCAGTCTTCATCGAAATTATTTTCCAGCGATATAAGAGAGTACTAATTTACTTCTTTTAAAATTCATTGGAAATAATTTCCATTCGAAAATACTTTCAAATAATATATATTTTCAAAAACTTTGAAAACAAAATTTTGAAAAGCATCAAAATTTAATTCTCAAATCTTTAATTTAAATTCATTTCATTTGCAAATCAGATTTATAAACCATGGTTTAAAATTTCATCTCCTTATAACATACAATAATGGTTAATGGTTTAGGACCGTTGACAGAACAATAAATGACAATCTAGCACTATTATTTCTAACAACTAATTCATTTAATTATCTAATTTCAGAAAATTATACTTTTATATATAAAATATAATCATATATAAATTTATTTCATTTAACAATTTTGATAACAATATTGTGTCAGTTTTCTCTATTCAAGTGTTTTGGAATTCCTATCGATAACGTTAGCTAGACGAATAGATCAAGACCAAAATTCAAACTTAACAACTCAAAAAACATAATATAAATCATTTTTATATCAGTTACAAATTTATTCCCTCATATGATGATTCAAGAATGGATTTTAGAACAAGGATAGAGATTCATATTTGGAGGGACCCTAATCTAAGATAATTCTAACTAAGAAGATAGGCTTGAAAGGAAGATAAGATAATTAAATTACACAAGATGAAAGATGGATAAATTTATATTAATTGCGGCAACCTTAAACAGGTCAACCGAGACTCCATTTTTAGAAATAATGTGCCCAAGGAATCACATTTCATCCCTCCAGAAATGGCACTTAGAAAATTTGGCTTTCAACCGATGACTCCTAAGAGTTTCTAGCACATAGCCCAAATGAGATTCATGCTCCTTCTTTGACGTAGAAAAGAAGAATATCACCAATGGAAACTAGGGAAAACTTGTTGAGAACATCGCGGAAAACACGATTCATGAGATCGACGAAGAAGCCAGGAGCATTGGTTAATCCAATGGGAATGACTAACAATTCATAGAAACCATTCTCTATTTGGATAGCTGTCTTGGGAATGCTCTCCTCGGCTACCCAAAGTTGGTGGAAATCGGTAGCAAGATCGAGCTGTAGGAATAAAATCGATGCAGAATTCAATTTCCTGCTTGAGAGGTAGAGAAGCGACTTCACCAAAACATCAGGATAATCCCTTGCGATCGGGGTAGAGTAAAGATCATAGGATGAGAACCAAGTGAAAAGATAAAGCTGCCACCTAAGGCATTCGACATTCAATCATAAGAGAATCACCCTAGTCGTATACTGAAGAAATGGTTCGGGTTTTGCAAGAGATAATAGCATCATATTTAACCAATCGCCTCCAAGTAAGATATCAAATGCGTCAAAACCGGGGACATAGAGATCTCCAGTGAATCGATCCCTGTTGTAAAGGAGTTTCACCCCTTTACAAATCATACTAAGGTTGGTGAGACAGCCTATGAGATTAGTCACAAATTAGAATGCTCAAATTTATTATATAGATCAACAGAAATAAAGCTATGGGATGCTCCAGTATCAAAAAGAACATGAACAGGAAAAGGTAAGAATAGATTTTAGAACAAAGGTAAATTTCCAAAATTGAAAAGAAATCCAAACCAAATAGAATCCTAACAAATAATTTCAAGCTCGAACGAAGATGACTATATGATTAATTCCATTCATTCTTGGGTATTACAACCCTTATCTCTAATGTGTTTTTACTCCATATGCTAAGTTTTGCCAAACCAGAGCTCTGATACCAACTATAACAACCTATCATTTCGAACCATTCAAATCGAAAATAATCCATACATATCAGGCTTGAATTGGAAAAACAATAGATTATTAATTTATATTTAGCAAAACTTAGCATATACAATAAATAAATCAATCATAGAATCATAGACACAAAGTATTACAACATTATGCAACAGAATAGATAAAAAATAGTTCATGAAGCTACTACAAAACATCAGAGTCTAAAACAAAATGCAACAGAAACCCCAATACAAGAAGTCTCTAATACAAAAGCAAATAATAAGTCTAAACATAAAATGGAAATAAATGAAAGCTGAATAGATAAAAGATATATCTCCAAGCAAAGCTCCAAGCTCAAAAGATGAGTCTCAAGTGCTGTGATATTCAGGCTGACCTGAGCATAAAGAGAAACACAAAACACTCGTGTCAGGATTAACATTCTTATGCAAGTAAATCAACTCAAGTGAAACATCCAAGTGAAATGCAATATAACTTAAAGGATGTTTGGGATTTCCATCCTTTAAGGATCTATGGAACTATCTGCATACATAGTCCAATACGCTATATGGATATTTCCTATAGTAAAGTAAACTATTGAAATAGCGTTAAGGCGTTACTCATATCCCCCTTAATACATTTTTATATAAATATCACAGTCTATATAGATACTATAAGCTCCACCAAACCAGTGGGATACTCAGTGAGCACTCCATAGGTACGATACAAACCAAACTCGTAATGGGCTCGTTAAGGCATGTGACAAGACATGCGAGGCAATACCACGGTAGGATACTACCATTTTGTTGAACCGAGATGGTGGTAACGCGTAGCAGCTACTTCCGCCCACCTCGAAACACACTCCCTTAATCAAAGGTGCACCTAATCAAGTATCAAAGTAATAGATATATTATCGAAGAAGCATGCTCAACCGGAGGTGCGACCTCACTTGGTCTAGGTATAGCTCATGTTTTAGTGTCATCAAGCTGACCCAATGGGGTCAGGGCTGCATTCATACCTCATACAAAATCGTTCGCCAACCCATCCTACTTCGTTCTGGATTCTCCACCACGTACACGGTTGTTAAAGTGGTTTTTGGTATTGGCTGAGAGTATGACAATATCCGACCTTGGCCTCTTTAACAACCAAACGCTTATTTCACACAGTGGTTGTTTTATAAAATCAATTTTATAAACATTTGTATAAAATCTCAAGTTACCAAAATTTCAAATCAAAATCAAGATTAAATATTCAAGCTTCAAATTTTATGTAAATTTGAAATTATTCACTTAATCACTTTTTATAAACATTTAAATAAAATCTCAAATTACAATTTTATTCCAAATTAAATATTCAACTTCAATTTATTTAGTTTTTAAAATATTCACCTTTATAAATATTTAAGTAAAGCCTCAAATTACAAATTTTAAATCAAAATTAAATATCTAACTTCAGTTATATTTAATTTTGAAATATTCACTTCATCACTTTAAATAAAATCAAGTTATCAAATTATAAAATCATATCTTTAAAATCTCAAAGTCAATATGTTCGAATCAATACTTATTCAAATACAATTCTTAAACAAATTAAATTACAAACCATCTTTAAATTATCTTCCCAACCTTAATTTATTAAATTATACATTAAAATAGTTTATATTTAAAAACAGGTTATAGATTAAAGAGGGAATTATGGAAAAGGACAAACTTTGGTAAAAAAATTGTCTCAAGGACACCAGATTCACTTTTTGGTTGAAGGACAAACTTTGGAAAAATTAGGCTGAAGGAAAATGCTAGTTCTAACTAGCATTATATTCAGTTTTTACACTATATGAAATGCTAGTTCTAACTTGCATTTAATTCAGTTTTTACACTATACAAAATGCTAGTTCTGACTAGCATTGTCCTTCGGCCTAATTATTTTCAAAGTTTGAATAAAACTTGTTGTCCTTCAGCCTAATTTTTTTTAAAGTTTGTCCTTATGCCTATTTTCCACTAGATTAAAATAGTTTATGTATTAGAAATAGTTTATATATTAAAAATAAGTTATAAATTAAAATGGTTTATATATTAGAAATAGTTTATATATTAAGATAAATATTCAAAATTGTTTATAAATTTAAAATAATATATATTAAGATAGTTTATAAGTTAAAAGAGTTTATGTCTAAAAATTTTTCAAATGAAAATTTTTTCTTCGAATTTCACAAATCAATTCCAATCAACTTTAGTTCCAAAGTTTAATTTAAATCAATCTCAGTTCAAGATTTCAATTAAAAGGTTAAAGGCTCAATTCAAATTCCCGTTAAAACCATTCAATTTATGTCGATTTCAAATTCAGGTTTGAACTACAAATTTAAACCACTTCAAATTCAATAGGTTTCAAAGATTAAATATACAAACATTTACAATAACTCAATTTGATAAATTTCATTTATATTGCCAAAATTCAACTTTAAGATTTCAAATCAATTTTTATTTTTTTAACATTTCATGTATACCAAATTCAATTTCAATATTTAAAAACTCGTATTCTGAAAATAATTCAGTTCATAAAATTTTTAATTTTATATTAAATCTTATATTACATATTTAAAAATAAGAAAATTATAAGTAAATCTTAAAATTTACATTTTTCAAAATTAACCTATAAATTTAAAATTTCCAAACATATAATTTTAAAATCTAAATTTTTACACATATAATAAAATTAATCTGATATATTATATTTTAAAAATCAATATTTATTAAAACACATACATTTTCCTTTTCAAATTCTTTTGAAACTCATTCAAAAATGGACCAACGGTGTCCGTATATAGTTTTCAATCCTATGGTCAAGTGATGCAGATATTTATCATCTCGATCCACAATAATTTAATATTTACGGGTATAAATCATTTCAACCTGCAATCCCAAAATTTCAAAATCAATAAAATCGCTTAGGCTTATCATTTCAACCTATAATGATTTTTCCTAATCTAAAATATCATTTGGGTATGTGTCATTTCAACCCATACGGATTTCCTAAACTACCAAGGAACTAGCAGAGTGAGAATAATAGAATAATAATATAAAATAGCATAATATATCAATTGCAAGCATGGGTCATAATTAACAATTTAAAATAAAATATTTATGCAACATGTTATGTTGTCATTGTCAATTATCATAGGGTAATAAATTTAAATAATAACATTTTTTTTTAACAGAAATACATCTTTTCATATACAAACTCAACCAAAAGCTGTCAACAAGCCTAACAGGTAACCCAACCACAAAAAATAATAATAATAATACAAAACCGAGAAACCACATCAGAAGAACATCGAAACAACCAACAAGGAAAACCAGTAGACACGAGCGAGAAGCAAATGCAAAGGACCTTTGGCACCAGGCACACAGCACACCCGATGAGCTCGTGGAAACCCTCCGCCCATCCAACATCGTAATCGAGCTCCGGCAAGGCCACCGCCCGATGACGATGTTGAGTGACCACCGTGCAAAGAAATAGAAAGCCCAACAGGCGACCCTCCAAAACAGAAGAAAGAAACGGCCAACACCCCAACAACTGTAATGCCGACAGCTGGAAAAGAGTAGCGGCATTCCTTTAAGCAAGCCCCAATCAGAAGAAGTACTGAGAAACAAAAACCACCCCAGAAATAATTTCAATTATTTAACGATTTAATAACTAAATAATTGAAATTAACAACATATTCAATCTTCATTTCACGTGCAATCAATTTATTAAATATAAGAATGTTGATTATGAGTGATCGCTCATCTTTCGAGGCTAGAAGGTGATGATAAAATAATGGAGCAAAGTGGAGATCTACAACAAATCAAATCCAAGATCGAAGCGAAACTAATTCCAACAACACGAATCAACAACCAAGCTTTTGAAAGCAAACTCCAAAGCAAAATCCAAAGCGAAGCACAATGAACTTGAATCGATGAAAACAATATATATATATATATATATATATATATAATATACATATTTTTTTTATATAGTGGAAAGAACGCTAGGGCCTGTTGCGAGGCAGAAGGGCGTGAGGTGGCTGCTCGGAGGATGGCAAGGAAGTGGAGCAGTACTTCGGCTACAAGGAGAGGGCGAGCAGATATCCTCAAAACCAATATATATAAACCTTTTTATATATATATATATTCAGAAAGGATAGAAGACCGGCTACTGCTCGAGGGAGGATAGTGGCGTAGGTGGAAGTGCTGCGTCTGGTGGGAAGGCAGATTGGTTTGGTCGGAAGTTCAATGGCGGAGGGGTTTGTTATTGCTGTCGCGATGTGGAGGAGAGTATGGGCTATGTTTATGTGGAGGTGGGAAGAGGAAGGGAGTTAGGATTCATGTGTTGGAGTGATGCTGGAGTTTGACCGCTAGTGGAGTAAGGTGATGGGAATGGGCTTCCACGCTCGGCGTTGGAGTTGCGGTGGCCGAAGTGGAATGATGACTGGGTGAAGTGGCAGGCTGTAGGGGTATTCGGTGATGGGAGGAGAAGGCGTATGGTCTGAGTGTGGAGGTGGTAGGGATCTGGTGGAGGGGATTGAAGCGGTGGCTGGAGTGGGAGATAGGAAAGTTAAAGTAGGGTCAGTGGGGTGGCAGCATGGTGGGGAAGATGGCCAGAACAAGGAGAGGCGAAGATGAAAGCAAGGAGGCGAGCTGGGTGCAAGGCGTGGGTATGGAGAGAGAGGTCTCAAGCAAGAATTGGTTCAGAATGTTTGCGTGGGCTTGGCTGTAAATTTGAGGGAAGTGCTGATGGCGTGGAGACACGGAGGAGAATGGAGTTTGGGTCTTGGGTGAGATTGGCCAACAAAAGGTGATGATGCAAGCTTCAGGCAAACAAATATATACGATAAATTTTGTTTCTTTTTTTTTTCCAAGCAAGCATAGAACAAAAAAGAAAGGAGCAGAGTGAAAGGACGAACCAGTTTATATTCAAGACAATGGGAATAACAAAAGTCATCTCCTGAATTTCTGGAAATATAAAAGCAAATGGCTGTTTGTTTCAGCCGATGGACAAATGAATGGACATAGAAAACCTAAAGGCTCTAAATGCAGAACCGATACAGCTAACCATTTCATTGATTTCGCCGTGTGCCAGACGCCGAAATGCACAAATGAATATACTATGGAGACCAGCAAGACAAGATGAACAGAATGGTACACAGACATTAGCGATACGACCATCCTATCAAAACTCAGTATTCGCTGCCAAAAATGCTGCTAAAACGCCGAAAATAATATAAACGGAGCTAGAGCAGTCCAAACTTGGCGACGTCTCACTAAGAAAATGATTTACATTTTTCTTATACAAAAAAATTCAAATTTCAAAAAATATTTTATATGCAACCAATTAACTAATTTAAATTTAAACTTTGAAATTTCATAAACAAACAAATTTTCATATTTTCAAATGAAAATCTCCCACTTGTTATGCTTCAATAAACACATGCCAAATATCAATTTTTATTGCTAAAATCTTATTGTTTAATTTTAAGAAAAATTTAGTTAATTATGTTATTTAAATCGTTAAAATTTCTGGGTCGTTATAATTTGTTTAATCCTTGGTGTTTTATATATAAATGATAGATTTGTTTGGTCGTTTATGGTACTACTCTAAGAATGAGTTGCTTTTGAAAATTTCCCTTTCATCAAAACACATATAATCTAGGGAAAAGTAATAGCAAAGAAATTCAAATATTAAAATTAGTTTTCAACAAATTATAAATGATTGATTTGTAAAATAGAAAAAAATTCCCTTGTATTAAAGTCAAAATTTTAATTTTTTTGCCTTCTATTTAAAACAAAACCAAGATAAGCCTAAATATTATTTTTGATGTTTCCTTTCTTGTGATTAATGTAAACACCAGTCCTTTTTAGTAGTTGTAATTGTAGCGACGACCGAATCCAAATCTAGTTTTTGCTACAAATACACAGACAAATAAATAATTCATTTAATGAACTTATCGACTGTCATTGTTTACTATAACAACTAACCACTAAAAAGGAGAAATGCACTTATAAGAATTTTTTAATAAAGATTAGAATTGTAACACATCTAAGTTTTGTAATGATTTGTTTTGAAGCAAAGTTAACTTGGTAGAATTAAAACAATCTAAAAAAGGGAGGACACGATTGTAATCTTGTAGTGTTATTTTTGTGAGCTTTGGTAGTAAATTTGATTTTTAACTACAGAAATGATATGGGAAGAAGGAGGGCAATCCAATTCAAATTTATGATTTAATTTTCCTGTTGATCATGCATTATTTGGGATTTATAATTTTTCTCTATTTTAATAACCTATATGTTATTTGCTTCATCATTATTGTTTTCACTCTTTCATATCTCACTTCTCTTTTCCTTGTATAACATTTTTGATTTCTTCCAGATTTTTCCTCATCGTTAAATATCCAGGTCTGAAAATAAGTACAAAAGTTGCATGTTTAAAGAGGTCTTGATTAGCTTCTCAAGCTTACATGATTAACCATAGTTTCAAATTGGAGTTCACCACCCATCAGGGTGTAAATACATGGTCACTCATGTACAATAACTATATACGTGAAGGGCAGAGCCATAAAGGATGACAAGGTAACTACTACATCTTGTCTTTTCTAATATATAATTAGTTATTTTTGAAACATATCCGACTTTACAATTTAGTTTATTTAATTTTCAATTTCTTGTGTTATCACGTGACACCAATGATTAGTTATTATACTTCTTATTTAGGTATAATAGTAACCTAACTAATTTCATTATAATATATCTTATTAAGATATTAGTTTATTTTCACCTTATTTATAGGATACATGTCAACTAGTTATAAATTACAAATTTCATATAATTGATTAAAAATGAACATGATATAGAAGTTAAGGCATCAATGGCATATAATGTAGCAGCTCTAAAATACTTGGGTCCTATGCGTAATTCATAGGCCATCTCCAACAAGGCTTTAGTTTAGCTTGAATATTCAGAATTAGGTGGAAGAAACACCCCCAATGGTTTTTAAAAAGATGAACATGATAGGGTTAAGGATATGCCCTATGGGAAATTGTGTATTTTGTTTGTATAACTTAAACCTTAAAGTGAATCTTATTCGAAATAAAGTAAGGCTTTGGTTTTATTTTCTATTGTATATATTATCATACTGGGATATAATTAATGTTTTAAATACATTAAATATATACAAGTAGAAAATCCCTAGGAAAAGTATTTAACCGATTGCAGTTACGAATATGTTCATAACCATGGGCATTGAGTCGTATAAAATAAATATTTATCTTTAAATGTTTCTAGCATGGTTTACAAAGAATAGGACATCGATATATCCATTGAGACTAATGTACATAATGTTCTCCATATTATGGCTGGTGAATTACTCATGCCCATTTAGGCCCCAAGAGGTTACGTATATGCAGTTGTCTGGAATATTAGAAGATCTCACGTGACGATGTGCAATAGTTTGTTTACTTAAGAATACTGATATCTGAACTATGCTTTGATTATGTTCAATCACAAGACAACGAGGATTGTGTTAAGGCCATAATTGGATATGTATGGAACCTCTTGAGAAACACTATTTAAGAGACGATTCATTTCTTGAAATATCAGGTTAGTATCACCATAATTGACAGTCAACATAAAGTCAAAGTCTTTGGCTAAAGCAAATTAGTTAATCAATAATTGTCATTGGATTGAACCATGAACTTTAATGTGGAACTTCGCAATCAACTATGGATATAAGTAGAGTTTTTCTATTGATTTAGCTCCAGATATCAAAGCGGTATAGTGATGACAAAGTGAAAACGTGCATAATATATCATTGCTTAAGGTTGTCGCTTTAAAAGATAAAAATTGGATTTCACTTAAATAATCTATAAGCACAATAACTTGCACCCACTACTGTGGTTCAACAAAGTCTATACCTGCTTTATTATACAAATTTTTTAAAGTTACAAAGGGTTGAGTTCTTATCTTAGAGTCACACACCTGCAACTCTTAGTTTTTGACCGAAAATACTTTATTGAAATAATTTATAAAAGTTATAAATTATTATTGTCAAGAAAATAATGTAATTCATATATTAATTAATTGTTATTATTCAGTTATTATTAGATGGTCTAAAATTAATTAATAAAATATATAATTAGCTAATGTAATAATTCAAATATTATATATATATACATTTGTTTGTCGAAACTTTTTAAAATAAGGCAGGCTAAATATATGTGTGTATATGAATTAATTGAATGAATTCAATTAATTAAGTGAGATAAAATCTCACTTATAACGAGTCATGCCTATGGATCTAGGTAAAATATTTTACGTAGCCCTAGTACTATAGTCACACCTAGTTGTCGCACTCAACAAATAAATAAAATTACTCTCTTTAGAATAAATTAATTGATGGTGGACTTTTCTTCCCGCCGAGTTGGATTAAAAGAAAAAAATAAAATTCTATTCATTTGGAGTTCGAGAAAATAGCAAGCACTACTTGCATACAATCCATACTTCTCCATCTTATTAAAAATTCTGCTGCAACTTAAGGAAAAGGAAGACCTCTATTTTCAAAAATTTAAAATCAAATTCATGTCTAAACTAAAAATCAGAAAACACGAGCACTAAAATCTCGATTCGATGAGATCTTCACACTGATATGCTTTTTGAGTGGTGCGGCATTTGTTCTTGGAGCTCGATTTAGCTATGGCCCTTGATTAGTATGTTAGGGCTTCAATTTTCATGGATTTTAGGGGTCGAGAGGTCTCGTTGTAACTTGCATCACGTTCATCTTGTCGAATAACAACCATAGCCATAGTTTTATGGAGTGCGATGCTTGGATGGGAAGGGCGACGTCAAACTACATGTAACGACCCACTATTTCAAACCATTCAAATCGACAATCATTCACTCATGTCAGACTTGAATTGCTCAAAACAATGGTTTGTTAATTTATATTTGGCAAAACGTATCATATACAGTAAATAAATCAATCACAGAATCACATGCATAGAGTAATACAACAATAAGTAGCGGAATAGATAAATAATAGTTCACGAAGCTACTATCAAACAACAAAGTCTTAAACAAAATAGAATAGATATCTAATACATAGAAGTCACTGATACAAAAGCAAAAATAATAGTTCATGAAGCTACTATCAAACAACAAAGTCTTAAACAAAATATAATAGATATCCAATACATAGAAGTCACTGATACAAAAGCAACTGATGTCTAAACATAAACAACTGGGATAAACTAAAATAACTGGAAAGCTGAATACACAAAGATGGATCTTCAAGCAAAGCTCCATGCTCCAAAGGCGAGTCTCAAATGCTGTGACACTCAATTTGACTCGAGCATAAAAAAAAACACAAAACACTTGAGTCAGCATTAACATTCATATACAAGTAAATCAACTCAATTGAAATGTCAAGTGAAATACAAAGTAACTCAAAGGATGTTTGGGATTCCACTCTTTAAGGATCCATTAAACTATCTACATACATAGTACAATTCACTACATAGATAATGTCTATAGTAAAACAAACTATTAAAATAGCGTTAAGGCATTACCCATATCCCTCTTAACGCATTTTATATAAATGCCGTAGTCTATACAGTACCGTAAACTCCACCAAACCGATGGGCTATCAGGGAGCACTCCACAGGTACGACACAAACCAAACTAGTAGAAGGCGCGATAAGGCATGTGACAAGGTGCACGAGGAAATGCCACGGTATATTTATATCGTTTGCACTCCCGAACTGGTGGTAACGCATAACAACTACTACCCCCACCTCGAGACACACTCCCAAAATCAAAGGTGCACTGGAATCAAATCACAAAGTAATAGAATTGTATCGAAGAAGCATGCTCGATCAGAGGTGCGACCTCACTTGGTCCGGTATAACTCCTTTTTAGCCACATCAAGCTGACTCGCGGAAGTCAGGGCTGCATTAATAGCTCATACAGAATCATCGCCAAACCATGCTACTTCGTTTTGGATTCTCCACCATATACATAGTTGTTAAAGTGTTTTTCGGTATTGGCAGATAGTATGACAATATCTGATCTCAGTCTCTTTAACCACTAAATGCTTATTTCACACCGTGGTCATTTTCATTTCAATCAGTGCATACTTCATATCAAAATACCATAATCTTTTCAAAATCATATCACTTTCGAAATTATATTCACTTTCGTAATCATATCACTTTTGAAATCATATTCACTTCCAAAATCATAACCACAAAATAGTTTAAACAATCATATCAAATATTCACATTTAAATCCATTAAATCTAAATCATAACACTTCCAACATAAATAGTTTAAATATTGAAAATAGTTTATCTATTAAAATAGTTATAAATTAGAATAGTTTATATATATATATATATATATATATGAATAGGTTATAGGTTAAAATAGTTTAGATTAAAATAGTTCATATATTAAAATAGTTTATATATTAATATGTGTACATCAAAAGTAGTTTCAAATTAGAATTGTTTCTTTCAATTTCACAATTTAATTCGAATCATCTTTAGTTTTAAAATTTAATTTAAATCAATTCTCAGTTCAACAATTTCAATTAAAAAGGTTAAAGATTTAATTCAAATCCTTACCAAAACCATTTCTAATTTATATCGATTTCAAATCCAGGTTTGACCTACAAATTCTATACCACTTCCAATTCAGTAGGTCTCAAACTTTAAATATTCAAACAATTTACAATAGCCCAATTCGACAAATCTCATTTATATTCAACAATTCAACTTTGATTTTATTTAAATTTGAAAATATTCACTTAATCATTCTTATAATATTTAAATAAAATCCCAGATTACAAAATTAAATCAAAATCAAATATTTAATTTCAATTTTATTTAAATTTAAAACATTCATTTAATCACTTTTACAAATATTTAATAAAATCTCAAATCAAATATTTAAATCAAAATAAATATTCAAATTCATTTTTTTTAATTTGAAATATTCGTTTAATCACCTTTAATCAAAATCAAGTTATCAAATTATAGAAACATATCTTTAGATTTCAAAATTAGTAAGTTACAAATCAATCTTTATTTAAATTCAATTATTAACCAAATTTAAATTTCAAGTCACTTCCAATTTATAATCTATTTAAAAATATTAATATAAATTGTAAATAAATATTTAAAACATATTATATATATATATATTAGTTAAATTAAAATCTTATTAAATTTTCATTATATTAGTTATTAAATTGAATCTTATTTGACTAAATATATTGTATAAAATTGTGATATCCCAATATTTCAAGCAAATTTAAATATGATAATTTCCTTTATAAATTATTCAAAATTGGTAAAATTGTTATTTTCATAACAATTATAATAATTGGGTTGTTTTTAAATATAGATATAAATAAATTTTAAATAGAATTATAAATTACAAATTGAATTTGGGTTTGTTTAATATATTTTTTTTGGAAATTGGTAAGATCTTTATTAAGGCAATTTCAGCCTACGGTTGTGGTCCAATATCGGCCCAGTAATACATACAAGTTAGACTAAATATATTTGGTTAAGTACATTCGAACTCAAATTTACCAAAAATAAAACAAGACCGACAGCTATTTCGTTCTTCATCTTCTTCATGGCGGCCAGCAGCTAGAGTAGCTTGTACTTGGGTTTCCTATCAATGGACAATTCAGATCCCTTACTTCAGTTCGAACTTCGTCTCGTCCGAACTTCGCCTCGTCCCTGAAAGGTGAGGTTTTGAATACGATTTTGGACCAATTTCATGTCGTTTACAACTATCTTACTAACTTCTGGAATTTTTCTTTGTTTGTTTTGATATATTCATCGATTTCTCTCCTTCCACACACTCCAAACCACTGCAGTAATGGCAATGCTACTCAATTTGGATTCCATGTCTTCGCTGTTCCTTTTGTGAACCAGGTGATTTATTTCATCAGCTAGTGTTTTACTTTGCGTTGTTAAATTTATTGCTAGTTTACATGCTTTCAAGATCTCAACTGAGTAATTACAGGTAAAAAAAAGATGTTCATGGGTTTCTTCCTCTCGTTCGCATAAAACGCATTTCTTTTCATCTGTAATCCCCCATTTTGAAAGTCGATCTCTTGTGGGTACTCTTTTGAGCACCGCTTTGTATGTAGCTAAGGCCATTTTCGGGCAATTAGCTCGACTCCAAATGATTTTGCACCATTCAACTTTATTATCTTTGTGTCGAATCTCATTCCAAGCTGACTTAGTGTTGAATTCATTTCCAGTATGCTTCCATACCCAAAGGTCATGTTCTCGTCCACTAAAAATCGACATATATTGTATTTTTTCCTTAATCCCTTGATTCGCTGGTAACATCGAGCAGTTCCATTCATTATTGTTGATTGCATCTGCCACATACTTATCTGGACAACCATAATCTGAGTATGTGTTAAGCCCTAGGATGTCAATCAAGGATTTGCCAAAATTCCAAGGATCTTTCCAGAGATTCGTGTCTCTTCCTGTGGCAATCTCCTTTGTACAGCACGAAGCTAGTGTTTTTCGAACTTTCATAATTGCTTTCCAGACAGAAGAGGCATTGTTATCAATTTGCATACTCCAGAATAATATATCTCTTCCTCATCCAATTTCCCCACAAACCTTCTCCTTTAATTATTCGCCATACTTGTTTCAAGGTGTAGACCAGTCTCATGTCTTTCAGTCTTCTAAGTCCCACTCCCCCTTCTTGCTTAGGTCTACATAGGTCCTCATATTTGATCTTATGTAATCCACCTTTCCATATGAAGTCTGCATAGACTTTTTCTATTTTCTGTATTGATGCATCAGGTAGTTGAAATGTTTGTAGCCAGAAGTTAACTTTGGAGTGAATAACTGTGTGTACCAATTCTATTCTGCCTGCTAGTGATAGGAGTCTGGAGCTCCATCCTTGTAACCTATCTCTTATCGAAGTGATTAAGACTGCGCATTCTCTGTTAGTTATCTTATTGGATGATAGAGGAACACCTAGGTATTTTACAGGGAGTGTACCTTCTTTCACATTCAAATACTCCAAGACTTCATATCTGCTTTTGCATGTTTTATTAAAATAGCATTTAGTTTTTTGCTCATCAGTTTAAGTCCTGAAAATCTCTCTAGTTTGCAAAAGATTTCCTTAACAGTTCTAGCTGATGTTTGACTGGATTTGATACATATGAGTAAATCATCTGCGTAGAGTAAGTGGGTCATTATTGGTTGGAAATTATGGATAGGCTGAATGAGTTTATTTAAATGTAGCCATCTCCTTCTGAAGTGAGAAAAATTCCATGGCTATTGCAAACAAATAAGGGGAGAGAGGGTCACCCTGTCTGATGCCTCTGTTGGACCTTATAAAACCTTTTGGTATGCCATTTATCAGGATTGAGAAGGTTGGTGTAGTGATACATTCTTTGACTATGTTTATGAATTTAGAAGGAAAACCTATAGCTTGTAGCATACCTATAATGAATTTTCTATTTATTTTATCATATGCTTTATGAAGATCCACCTTTAGACAGAATTTATCTGCACCTGGTTTGTTGAAGTTTCTTATCAATTCATGTGCCATCAGTGAGTTTTCAGAAATGCTTCTGCCTTTGATGAATGCACTTTGACATTCTGATATAAGATCAGGTAATATGACCTTCATTCTGTTGCATAGAATCTTGCTTAGAATTTTGTAAACCACATTGCAACAAGAAATAGGTCAGTAATCTTCAATTTTAGTTGGATTATCCTTCTTAGGAATTAGGCAAATAAATGTGCGGTTAATTTCTTTTATAAATTTGCCACTTTGGAAAATATCCTGCATTGCTAATGTAATGTCTACTTTCAGGTCTTCCCAGTGTATCAAGAAGAATTTGGAACCCAGTCCATCTGGCCCTAAACTGGAATCCAGCATGTATGGAATGCAGAGCCTCCCAAACCTCTTTCATGGAAATATTTTTGGATAGGAGCCTTCTCCCCTTAGCATTTATCACCCTTCTACAATGAATTTCTGGCAAGTCATTACTAACTTCCCCATTGAACATGTCAGAATAAAATTTGATTGCTTCTTCTTCTATGTCTGGAATACTTTTGGATGTATTTCCTTCCTAATCCAGTAGTTGAAAGTTGTTATTGATATTAATTCTGACAGCCATTTTTGTGTAGAAATGTTTTGTACATTCATCCCTTCAGTCAACCATTTTTCTTTAGCCTTTTGCTTGAGTTCGATAGCTTTTATTCTCAGAGTCTCTTTTAGTTTACTTTGTACATGATAGTATTGTCTACATGTTTCATCTGTAGACACACCATTATCAATAACTGATAGGAGATCTTCACATTGTTTTTGTAAATTGCTAACCTGGTCTCCTTCTTTTTTCCTTTTCTTGTTCCACTCTTTAAGATTTGCCTTAGCCTTTTTAAGAGTCTGAACAAGTTTAAAACATTGTGTGCCCTCTTCCCGAATTATATTTTTTATTTGAATTGCTTCTGTGTAGCCTTCTATTTCATGCCACTGGTTACAGTATCTAAAAGGCTTACCTTTCACAGACAAATTCTTTTCAACTAGATTTATAAGAATGGGACAGTGATCACTAGTTGAAGGGGGTAGGACATTGACAGTGATTTTAGATAACTTATTTATACATGCTACATTAACTAAGGCTCTATCTAACTTGCATGTTATTTTCTTACATCCTCCACTTCTCCATGTGTATTTCAGGCCACAATGGATAGGCTCAAGCAATCCAGCTCCAATTATCCAATTATTGAATTCTTCCAATTGGGAAACTCTGACAGTAAGTCCTCCCTTTTTTTCCTCTGCTCTAAGAATGGAATTAAAATCTCCATGACTACCCAAGGTTCTTTAATCAATTTGTTGTTTTCTGTGATTACTTTCCAAAGTTGTGTACGTTGATATGCTAAATTGCTTGCATAAACACAACTTAAAGTAAATTTAAATCCTCCAAGGTTATTAACTTGTACAGTTAATTGTTGTTCATCTTTGTTCAACAAGTTAACATCTCATACTTTTTTATTCCAGAGGAGAAGAATTCTACATTTGTCTCATGCTTCAGTGTTGTGTTTATAATCCCAATCCTGCCCCAATGATTCCATGAAAATGAATAGATTTTCATCTGTAAATTTATTTTCCAGTATGCTTAAGATGGTAGGAGAGTACTTTCTCCTAAGGTTTAAGAGGTCTAAACGTCTTGTATCATTGTTTAGACCTCTCACATTCCAACTGATTATAGACATTTCGGAGTGGGAGGTCGACTCCTCAATTTCATAGGAGACACCTCGCGTATTGAAATCGCCTTGTCTTTTAATTCTTTTCCTTTTAACTGATTTGCATATTTCATATTAGACTTAGTGTATTTGTTTTTGTTTTCTCCTTCAGATTCAGTATCTAACTCCATTTTATCTAGTTCCACATTGCTAATATCTTCCTCATCCTCTGACATTGCAGATGAACACATCATTGTGGCCTCTTTCGAGCTATGGAGCACTGCAGTATCCTCCTCCTCTTCAGCCATTGAATGGCCTGCCTCCTGCAATGTATCCACAGATGGATTATTATTACCCCCTTAGTCTGTAATCATGTCTTGTATATGTGCTTTTTCTGTTTCATCCTGCGTCGTTTTTCGTTGTAAGTTTTGATATGTAGTTATTTTTTTCCTCCATACTTGCTTTATGGGGGGTGACACAGTTTCACACTGTTCTAACGAATGACCAAAACACTTGCAGTTACTACATATTGGTGGTATGTGTTCATACTCAATCTCCTGAATGTATATATTGCCATTTCTATCCTTAGCTCTCACCTGTCTTTTAATATTGTCACTTGCTTTGATTTCTACAAGGACTCTTGCATATTTCAACCTTCTGACATGTCTTGTATTATCATCAATATCCAGGGGATTACCAATTAGACTAGCAATTTTACTACTTCCACGAGCATTCCATAGAGATAAATCTAAATTTTTCAGTCTTACCCAAACAGGATGTGATTCTAACATATCTCTTTCAAGTCTTAGATTTGGTTCCCATCGTTTTGTGAAAATAAGTTTATTGTCTATAAACCAGGGACCCCCCTCCAAAAATTTATTGTAGTCTACTTTAGAACTGAATTTAATAAGATAAAACCCATTTTCACGTGGGAATATATCCCATCTACCCGT
This sequence comes from Allium cepa, assembly GCA_030765085.1. NCBI lineage: Eukaryota > Viridiplantae > Streptophyta > Magnoliopsida > Asparagales > Amaryllidaceae > Allium > Allium cepa. The sequence goes on along the minus strand of CM060941.1, from coordinate 556,275,543 downwards.
AGGTTTCCATTCTCTTTTGATAAATGCATTTAGGTGAATGTAATAAGGCTTCTTACCTGCCACATACATGTATAAAGAGGTGCCCCAGATGTTTTTTGCGTTATCAAAAACCTCATCATCTAGATCAGCGTAACTCCTTCATCATCTTTCAAAGATTCAAATTTACTTATACCCCCATCTATGTACGTGTTTCCAGAAATAGCATCTGACCACGATTTAACACCACTCCTGATTGTAGGCCCCGTCTTAGGTAGATCTGTTGAGATCTTGGTGAGATTTGGTCTAGTCTGCACGAGATCTCTTTTTGTGGGTCCCGCATACGATGGAACCCTAGGGATCTGCTTCCGATCTATATTTAACTTTCTCTTGTAACAAACCTCTGTCCACCCCGTGTCATCCACCACGTTAACCACGGTGATAGGTTTATTTGGTATATCAGCTGCAGCCCTGTCCGCCACTTCTGACGTTAATTCGTTCGTCGTTATTTCATCCGCCATTAAAATAATAGCTTTGATTAATTATCCATTGGGCTTCAGGTTTGTTTAATATATATATATATGTATGTATGTATGTATGTATGTATGTATGTATGTATGTATGTTGTATGTATATTTGAATTGATTTAAATTGGATTTTAAATTGAATTTTAATTTTAATTTAGGATTTAAAGATTTTATAAAAGATATATTGAACTAGTATAATTATTTCTAAATGTATAATTGGAATTTTTATCACTTTCTTTTAAATTTTGCATTGATAAATAAGAGACGGTTTAAATATTTATACACTTAAGGTATTTTTAAATATAAAATAAAATTTAAAATTGTAATAAATATAATATGAATATACATTAAAAATTATTTATACAACATTAATACACGTGTAAACTAATGACATTATCAAATTACAAGTGTTAACAAATTATCTAAAGATAATGACAAGTGTTAACAAAATTTTACAAGTGTCTTTAGTTTCTTTTTATTTTTAAAAATAGTTAAATAAAGATAAAACTAAGATATATAAAACCTTTCAACTCTCCTCTATTATTTTCTTTACCGGTTCCTTTTCAAAAGTAAGAAAAAGAAAATCTTGCAATATAAACCAGTAAATAAAAGAATCAAACAAATCAAAGAACTATCTTCACCAATTCAAAATCAGTAAACAATTTCAAGTTTCTCACTTTTAAGAAACTTCATATTCAAGTAAGCAAATCATTTCAAAAACTAAATCAAAGCCTCAGATCAATTTCAGTTTCAGTTTCAGTTTCAAAGACTTATCAAGCTTCTTGAGTTCAAAAGTTAAATTTTTTCCAGTCTTCTCTGTTCTTAATTCTATGAGTAAACCCAACTTTATTTTTGTTTTAAATCTGGATGCATGAAGAAATCTTAGAAGTTTGATGTAAAATTGTTTGCATGATGATGTATTGTATATATATGAATGTAAAACTGTGTGCATGTATTAATGTATCAGTGTTCTTCTCTGTTTAAGATACAGAGTTCAAATTTTAGATCGAAATTCCAATTCTCCTAATCTAGTTGCTGTTAGGCTTAGGTATTTAAACGAATTATGTTTGTTAAAACATAAGCTAAAGTTTAAAATTTATTCTAAGTTAAATAAGTTTGTATATTTCTGGAATTTGAAATTTTACAGTAAAACTCAGAATTTGTCAAATTTTGATGTCAACAATTTAATGTTTCATATATATATTCTGAATCATTATCAAAATCTAGGATTTTTAAAATAAAATCATGATTTTTAATTGGGTAATTCGAGAGATATTGATGGATGAACGAAATTTGGGTTTCATGCTTTTTCTGGTGATCGACGGCATTAGTGGGGTTGGGGTCTCGGCTGAAGCTAGCTAGGTGATCAGAGATGGAGGCAAAATGTTTGGAGGGATTCTAGACGCATGTGGTGGCCGGTCGAGGCGAAACTAGGGTTTAAGGGGGTTTCGAAGTCGAGGTCGGATTTTGGGTTATTTCGCCGCCGTCGGAGCGTCGAGTCAGGCCAGACGTAGGTAATTGATGCTTGGTTTGTGGACGAAGGTGTAGACGAAGCTCCAGAGATTCTGGTGGTCGGAATGGCCTTGTCGAGGCTGGTTTCAGATGAGGTTGGGTTTCCACGTTCGACCGGAAAAGCTCGTTTTGATTTTGGGTGTTATGGTGACGAATCGATGGTCGGAATCGATTCTAGGGTTCATCAGTGACTTGTAGAGGGTGGTCAGAAGCGCCGGAGTTGTCACCAGCGATGGTGCACATGCATCTAGTTTCAGTGCACAGTGGGTTTCGAGTTCGGTAGTTTCCCTCGAAGGGAGGCTCAGGATTTTGTGATGTTTGCTCGAGTTCATCATCGGGTTTGGCGCGAGTGAAATCTTGTTTCCAGATTTAAGTTTTGAACAATCTAAGTTTAAAAAAAATGGAAGAAGTTGTAGAAACTCGAGTCTGAACTCGAGCAAATTCTCGGGTAGAACCCGAAGCAAGTTTTAAAAAAACATAGATTTTTAAAAAGTTTTTATAAACAAGTTTTAAATTTAAATTGAATCTGATTTTAAACTATTATGTAAATAAATATTTTCTTAAATATTTGATTTAGAAGTTTCGTATATTGTTTAGCTTAAATTTTGTTAAGTCAATTTTAAGTTATTTTGAAATCTTAAATTAGAAATGGATTTAAAGGATAATTTGTATGTAAAATGTTCAAAATGTGTATGTTAATGATAATTATGTCATTAATAAAAATAAAGATTTATCTTAAAGTTAATTAAGATTTTGATAATTAATTTAACGAGATTAAGAGTAATTAATTAGTTTAAATTAATTAACGTTAAGAATTAATTAATTTATAATTAGAGGTTATAATTAAGTAATTAGCGAATTAATTAATTGATAATTAAGAATTACTTAATTAAGTAATTAAGATTAATTAATTTATAATTAGAGGTTAATTAATTAAGTAATTAAGGAGTAATTAAATTATAATTATAGAGTAATTAAATTTTAAATAAGGATTAATTAAATTGTAATTAGAGATTAATTAATTAAATAATTAGGGATTAATTAACATTAATTAAGGATTAATTAGTTTGTAATTAATTTTTATTAATTAATAATTAAGGTTTATTAATTAATAGTTAAATGATAATTAAACTCTGATTAAAGATTAATTGATTTAGGAATGATTAATTAATTAAATGATTGTAATTAATTAATGATTGATTGAGCAGGGAATTATTTTTTTTGGCAAGGCCAGCCGGTTTTATAGTGGACCGTTTACTTTTATTACGAACGTAACAAAATTAAAGTACAGGAGTAAGGTAAAAACACCTTAACTACTAAGAAAAGGAAAAAATAAAGCACAGGAGTGTGACAGAATGCCACAGCTACAATAAAAAAGCCTAGACTAGGTCTCCTCAAAAGAGGAAGAAGAACCATCATCCACATTCACCTGGGCAGATACCAAGGGGACATTCCCAAAAAGACCAGCAAAGGGGCAAAATAGGATAGCAATACAAGGATAATAAACACCAACTGCAGAAGAGTATATAAAGGAACGATCCCAATAGTATCAGCTAGCGTAGTAGAATTCGTCTCCGCATACGGATCGAGAACCAAGGAGTCACCAGAAGGCCTGTAATAAAGACATCGAAGGTCCAAATGATCGTCGGAGACAAATCTAAAATAACAGTCATCCAAGGGGTTAAATATCATATCAGATATGTGATCAACCCAACATCTCTCGGACTCATCCCAAACAACTGGCCAACGAGGCAGAAAAAGATCCGTAACAGCAGAAGGAACCGTTGAAACAACACAAGGGACCACAAAAGAAGCAGGGGAAGCAGGCTGAGCATCAGTACAAGGAGGCGGATCCAGGACATATGAAGGAACCAAAGGAGCATCAGAACATAGAGGCGGATCCGGGAGAGAGGAAGAAACCATAGCAAGCCATTTCCTGAGCGGAGGCCGGGGAAGAGGGATCTTAGGAGCAGCGGCGGAAACATCAGAATGCGAGCAGGCGATAGCTAGATGGCCAAAAGAGTGACAAGAGATACAAATATCTAGAATCCATCCGTAACGAACACGGACTTCCATTACATGTCCAACAGCTAACTGAACAGGAATAGAGGAAGGGAGAGGTTTAGTAGGGGAAATCTCAATCAGAGCCTTCGCGAACATCAATTTTTCACGCGCAACAGTATTATTGTCAAAACATTTCAGCTTACCAACATTACAAGCCAGCCAATTTAATCCAAGTAAAGGTTGCAGAGCAGAGGGAATATGAGAAAAGTAATCCCAAACGGGGATTGAAAGAACTTGCTCATGAGCACTAGCAATAGTTGGAGACCAAGGAGTAATAATAAAAGGTTTCCCACCAAAGAAAGAAGGCTCAGCCTCAAGAACACGACTGCATTCTTCGAAAGAGGAGAACAGAAGGAAATACATGGAGTCAACTAACTTAACACGAAGACCCCCACGTTGCTTCCAAGCTCTACGACAAACCGACACCGCATCATGAAGGCGGGAAACAGGGTCCAAAAAGAAACCAACCAAGTAATCAGACCAATAATCCATACCGGCTTGCATAACAATAGGAGGAGGGATCATCACTCAATTTTCCTCAACAATATCAAATTTAATCGGCTTATAATCACCTGCATTACGGGGCAGAGAACTAAAAAAGGGAAGTCCAAGATCTCGGACAGGCCTTGGTGACAGCTAGGGAAGGGGTTGAAGAAATAGGAGTAGATGTACCAATACGAACCACACCATTGGGAATACCACCTGAGACATCACAGTTTGCAAGATCAGATGAGCACAAATTTCCATGAGATGGAACTCCTTTGTCACAGGCATTAGCACAAACACCTGACAAGCGCCGATCAATGGAAGATGAGACATCAGTATGTTTGCTCAAAACGTCACCAGAGCATCCAACCTCCATACCAATGTCAACAGAGCCATCTACCATGTCGCACACACCAAGGACTTCATTCACAAAACTAGCTTTCTCCAAAACACAAAAAGAATTTTCGTAATTACCAGACGCAACTCCACACGCAAGGGGGGAAATGGGCGTATTACCAATTGCAGACGAGGACAAGGCACCAACCTTAGAACAGGAGACAGGAGCCGCCACAAAATTCAGGTCATCAGAACTCGAGACAGGGCAAGCAAAAAAAGAATGGGAAGTTGTAGAAGGCAGAGGAGGAAATTCAGCAAAAGATTGGAGGAGAGACGATGGGCGAAGGGGAGCTGGCAGCATGAAGGAGAAAAACTAACCAGATCTAGTGGAAGAGCGGGTAGGAGAAGCAGCAGCAGGAAGGGGAAGCAAAGGAGGGGAAACATGCATAGGAAAGAGGAGGAGCAGAGGGGGGAAGAGGCGGCGGGACAGGAGAGGGAAGTCAGTGGGAAACCCTGCAGAAGAAACGTGAAAAATCACTGGCGAAAAACTTGGTCGCCAGAACGAAAAGCATACCTCCTTTAAGCGAAAAACATATTCCAAATGGTTGGATTTATTAATTAATACTTAAGTAATTAATTTAATTTGAATAAACTAAATTAATTATAATATGGATTAATAATTCTTGCTTGTGGATGATTTTTTAAATAGAATGTCTGGATTGATTGATATCTAGTGGATGATAATCTGTGATATTCTGTGATGTGATATTGGATATATCTGTGGTAAATGTATGTTATTTATTTGTGATAAATGCTGTGTGAATTCAAAATAATTGAATTGAATTATTTAACCTTACACAACTTGATCTTTAGGATACGTTAGGATTTCGATGAGACCGGGATCGGATATCAAGTTTGATTATCCGAAAACCACATCGATCCAAGTTAAACGTTAGGTCGTGAAATCTCAAAATGAAGATCGAGATGGAGAATGCAAGGGTTATTGTCGTTAACTTTGAGGGTGATTCCAAAATGAGTGTAACGAGATAATTCCTTTGGTTTCGTTCGAACCCGAAACGAACTTGTATGAATGAATGCTATCAGACCAATGTCAATGGAGGACGATGAGCATTCCAAGATGTGTTCTTTAAAGGTAATTGTAGCCTCAAGCCTCATCAACAAGGAATGACTAAAACAGGGGAGGTGCAGCAAGATTAAGTGGGTAGCACCCATGTAGGACGAGATTTACCCATGTCTAGAGGTCCCTTTTTATTTCGGCTTAGTGGGCAGTTGTTGGCCACAACTGCGGGGTTGTCTAGTTTGGGACTGTCCAGTAAGGGATGGTTCCGGCCTTGTGTTGCAGAGGATTTAGGGTGGATCCTCGGTACGATGATTTAGACCACATACTGTGACGGACGATACCCCAGTAGCCCTGGCATTGTATGGAATCCAATCTCCAATAGTGCCCTCGGATTCGATTGTATACCTATGTATGCTCGAATTTAATAAATGGAACAATTTCGTCTATATTCTAGTTTATTTGAAAACCCTAGACTAATATCACTGGATTTCCTATCAAATGATTTGGTTAGCGTAAGGTAAAAACATACCCATGTTTATATGTGGGAAGTCTTACGTGATACTTTTGTTTCAAATGATTTTAAAAGTTAAACAACTTTAATCGTTTACTCACACCAGACCCATGCCTGACCCGAAGTTTATTCTATTTTCTTAAACTCTTGGGTACTCAAGTTTTAATGAGAAGCCAAGTGATCAGGTCTTGCTAGATGAATTTTGGATAGCTTGGAGAACGAGCCTGGTGTACCTATAGATCTGTCTATTTTCGCAATGTTTGAATCCTTTTTGACTGTTGTATTTTGTAATGTAATGAATAGATAGATCTTTGTAACTGTCTAATGTGATGATGTTATGTAATTTGTGTAACTCTGATATGTGAAAACTATGTAATGAATATGTGAAATATTATATGTTGTCCTTTTCCGCTGTGAGATTCTGATATTGTTGTTCTTTCTTTCTATCTTTTCTATTTCTACTTATTTCTTTTCTTATTGATGATACGTCTTTCTGTGGAATGTAGGGCGGGTCGTCCCAAAAATCATATTTTATATTTTTCAAAACTTAACTTATAAATTTAAAATTTACAAACATATAATTTAAAAATCTAAATGTTACACATATATTAAAATAAAATCTTTATACTATATTTAAAAATCAATATTTATTTAAACCCAATTATTTCTTTCAGAACTTTGGAAATCAAAATTTCAAAATAGACTAACAGTGTCCGTATATAATTTTCTATCCTACGGTCAAGTGATATGAATATTTATTATTTCAATCCGCAATAATTTAATATTTATGGGTGTATATCATTTCAACCCGCAATACCAAAATTTCGAAATCGATGAAAATCGCTTGGGTTTATCATTTCAACCCTTAACGATTTCCCCCTAATCTATAAAATCGTTCGGGCATGTATTATTTCAACTCATAGTGAATTCCTATAGGGAACTTACAGTGTGAGCATATAAAATAACATAAAATGACATACATATCAATGACAAGTATAATCATAATAAACAATTTAAATATAATATATGTACTAACAGGTTGTTGGCATCAATGTTGTCAATTAACGTAAAGGAACAAATGCAAATAATAACATGTCATATTTAACAAATTTAATCACTAGTCAATTCAAGTTTAACAATATATTTCAATCGTCATTTCATATGAAATCAATTTATTAAACATAAGAATGTCAATCGTGAGTGAACGCTCACCTTTGGAGGCTAGAGAAGCAAGAAGATGACACAGACGCACATATGGATACGACACGACACGGGACACGATAAGTCAAAAATCTACGACAATAGTTTGTTTTTGAAAGAGGCTATGCGGTAGGATCATGTAATATGGAATAACGGAATAGTCTAAGTAGATAAAGTAAGTAAAAGCAAGGTAGACACCAGGATTTTATACTAGTTCGGACCTCTAGTCCTACGTCCAGTCCCTAAGCTTCACTTAGGAATTCCACTAACTAACACCCTCACTTAACCCGGAGGAATAGGTTTACAACTTACCCGAACAACCGAACGGGATTTCTTGCCTCAACTACCGAAGATGACTTCAACTCAACTACTAAAAAACAATATTCGATTATTGTGTTCTTGTCAACACTAATGAGTCTAATGCAGTACAATATTCCTATAATCATATCCTCGAGAGTATGCAATGTGTTTGTGAAGATTTAGGAAATGTGAATTGCTATGAATCAAAAGAATGTTAAAAACAAAGTAGTGATTCAAGCAATAGATTTGTGATTGCTTTGAGAATTTCTAGATAATATGTTCAAGAAGATAGTAAGATTAAAGCAAGAGAATTCGGTAAATTGAAGATGTTAGAATCATGTAAGGGTATAGACAAGAGACGCTTCCATTTCAATTGGAGAATGGTTGCAACTCTTGGGAGGAAGAAGGTGTCCATTCATAGAAAATTCGCAGGTTCAAATTCAGTCGACTGAACAGGGAATTCAGTCAACTGAAAATATGAAGTAAAATTTTCAGGAACAAATTCAGTCGACTGAGCAAGGTTTCTCAGTCGACTGAAATTGTACATGTTTGTATATGTGTAACAGGTTTAGTCGACTGGTCATCCCTGTTCAGTCGACTGAACTACTAAATTATGCACAGTGAATGTTTATTAAAAAATGAAATTTATAAAATGTGCTCTGGTGTTTGTGCAAGCCTCTTGAGGATAGATTTTAACAATAAATCTGAACTATGACCTATATAAAAATCATACTTATGTTTATCCTTGGTCTTCATCGTTCTTTATTTAGCTTTGCACATATCACTTCCTTTTTGTTGAAGCACATTGTCATTGATCAAAATCTTAGCGTATCAACATTCTCCCCCTTTTTGATTGATGACAATACACATGTGTGTAGAGATTATTTCCTCCCCCTGAATATATGCACTATCTTTTCTACAAAAACATGGTTAATAACATAGATTTCTCCCCCTTTGTCATCGACAAAAAGGAAGTAATAATCGCAGAAGTATATATAGTCAAAACAATCACTGATATGCATGTCTATAGTTTTAAGAATGTAGCATAGAATATAGCATAAAAATGTAGCATGAGTAATAAAAACATAGAATGTTGCATGAATGAAACATAAAATGTAGCATGAATGAACCATAAAAAAAGGCTATTTATACAAGCCTTGTGATTAGTGTTTTTGAAATAGTAAAAAACCATAAAGGAGTTTATTCATCTTTGTCCCAATCATATGAGGCTTCTCTCCCTCCCCTTGGTTCGCGGATAACGGGTCCACCGGTGGGAGGTCTATAACTTCCTCCTTGACCACCACTAGTGCCACTCATGTTGCTGCTTGTATGTTCTTCGGATGATGTCCATGTGAAAGTAGGCGCAGGACGCTTACCGCGTGATGTTGAAGCTGTAGTGGAAGTTGAGCATGAGATGGCATCTCATAATTTATTGAAGAATCCTTTAATTTTATCAAGTTTGTGATCTACCTTCTTGAGGCGATTATCAAGAATTTGTTGATTTCTTGATAAAATTCCTAACGATTGATTGGTAGTAGAACTTGGCTCAATGATACGAATTTCATCTTCTTGGCCGAAAGGTTCTTCATGTGGAGCTTAAGGTTGTTGCGCTTGTGGAGGTTGTTGTTGTTCTTGATGCTTAGCTTCCCATTCGGCAAGAGATATGATGCGAGGAGGTCTATCCGGGAGTTGCATAAGGCTTATTGTCCGTTGATTAATTTGATGAACCATTGTATTTTTGGACTCGGGTATTGGCGTATCAACATTGAGGAGAAGTCTCATGATATATTCTCCAAAATATATAGTTCGCATTTTGCCATTATTAAATGTGAGAAACTGATGTGCACGTAAACGTGCATATTTTTACCACCATATTTATTCTTTTTAAATTAAATAAATGATCATATTGGTTATTTTAACTTGTTTAAACCAAAATTCATATTATTTGAAATTGTCACAAATTCATCTTCATCCAGGGGCAAAAAGGTCATTTTTGTGCATATATTAATTTGAGAAAATTTAATTGGGAATTTTTATATTATTTTGTAGCAAATTACACTCAATTACAAGTGGGTTCATGAAGGAATATGCATGCACAAAATGAATACAAAGGAATGAAGATGGAAATAATTCAAAGTGAAAAACATGGAGGACTCCACCTACCCACTACCTTAATGTACAAATTAAAGGCTAATGCACATGCTAAAAGACATTTAGAGCTTCATGTACATTTAAGTGGGGGATTATTAAAGCTAATGATAACTTGGCCACCACACTTCCTCCAATGGCATTTTGGATACTCCCCAAAAATATGCATTAGGGTTTCTAACTTGTATAAATACCCCTTATGTTTCATGTAGCCATCTTCCTCTTAGTTTGTTAGTTTTAGTTTAGAAAATAAATCAAATCTCTCTTTCTTTCCATGGCTACTTAGCCATTTCTTCTCTTATGTAATTCTTTTTTTTTATGCAATGTTAACTATTGTTTCTTTTTAATTACATGTTCATTTCCTTTTATGCAAGTAGTGTAGATTTTCCTTTATGCAATTAGAATAGTTTTCCATTTCACTTTGCTCTCTTTTCCTTTTCTTTTTCTCTTATGTTGCAAGCTACATTTGTTCATATGATAACAAATATGAGAGGCTAAACCCCTTCAATTTAGGGGTAATGAAGCTCTCTAATCATGTGGCTTCAACTTAATTTGATGTTTATGCTCTCTTTTTGTGCTTAATGAGAATGATTGAAGTGGTTTAATGATGTTGTTTAGCTTTGAATTTGATAGTCTATGTTATTTATAACAAATAGGCTATGCTTAGTCAAACAAAACACAAATTGCCTCTTCATCTACATATGATTATGGCAAAGAAGTGATTGTTGAAATTAAAATTTGATGGCTTATATTTCTAATTAATAGTTGATAGGCCATGCTTAAAATAGATTTTGCTTTCAACTTTCTTGTCATATTTTATGAGATTTAAAAGTGTATTAGTGGTTGTGTTATAGTTTGATGGTTTATATTGAGCTAATTAATAGCACAAATATACCATACTTATGATAAGCACATCAACTAATTCACTAATGACAAGAAAAGAGAGATCATAACTTCATTTTATTGATTTATGTGATCTAGAGAGTGGAAATTGCCTCTAAATTGTCTTAACATTCATATTTTTATCAGTTTTCTTTTGCTTGTTTTTCTTCTTTTCTAGTTTAACATTCTCTTCAAGATTGGTTTAATTTGATTGAATAGATTTTTAAAATCATCAATTCCCTGCGGATCGACCCATATTCGCCGCGTGCTACATTCGTACACCGTGCGCTTGCGGTTATTTTTATTTCAAAATTCGTTCGACGGTTTTCTAAACCGATAGAATTTCCGTCGTCGAACAAGTTTTTGGCGCCGATAGATTTTATTTATAATTTTTTTATTTGTCTTGCATTGTATATATCTATTGTTTTTGTTTGCCTTGCATTGTTGTTTACTTGCATTTGAAAAAAAATCCAGAAAAACCAAGAACAAAAATAAAATCCATTCGTAGTTGCATTGTTAATACACGTTTATTTTCTGCTTTGCATTTCATCATAGAATTTGTTAATAATAACGATTAGACATCAATAACACTTAATTGTATATTGACAATTTGTCTTTTTTGAACAATTTAATTTCTTGGTGTCTAGGCTAAGGCATACTAATAACCATTTATAAATATTACGGTGATTCGTAAATATTATTGTGGTTGTTCCTCTGAAGGTACTTAAACCTTCGGCAGCATTGCAACGGTGATTCGTGGTGCACCGATAAATCCTGCCCATTACCTGGCTGAGAACTATCTTGTTTATCTAAGACAATTTGTGATTATACAATTTTGGGTTAACTTAGGATAATAATTTGTAGTTAGACCCTTGCATTCATTTAGTTGCATTAGTTCATGCATATTTAAAAAAAAATCAAAATCCAAAACTAAAAAAAATTATAAATAGCTCTTAACTTAGTTTTTTTCCCTTTTCCTTTGAAAATTTTCAAATCAAAATTCCAAAAATCCAAAAAAAAAATTAAAATCCAAAATCCAAAAAAAAACTTTTCAAAAACAAAGAATTTTTTTTTTGAAAAACCAAAAATCAATTTCCCTTTTGAAAAATAAATTCCATTTGTAAATATTTTTCTTTTTCCAAAAAAAAAAGAACACAAAAACATTCTTGAAAATGTCTGAGTTTCCCCACTTACATGAAGTTTACAATAGTTGCCAAAATCAATATAATCCATATGATTTCACTCCAAATTCTTGTGGATATTTTAACGATAACTATTCTTTAAATGATTTGAAGTTTGAACCACAAAATTTTCAAAACGATGACCAACCTTCAAATCTTGAAAATAGTATTTCATCTTTACTTGAAATCGCTACACAACAAAATCAAGAGATAAATGAGTGGTGCAATTCATATTTGAGCAATAACTCGAGTCAAGGATTTCAAAATTTGAATTCAATTCAAAATTCAAACGATTTCGGTTATAACCCATGCCAACTCAATTTAGAACTTCAAAATCAAAACGAAAGTGGAAATAACTTTTCAAATAATTTTGGCAATGGGAATAATCTCGACCATGATACAATTGAAAACTTTGGTTATCAACAAATTCAAAGTGAAAATTTTCAAACTAATAATCACAAATTTGACTTTGTTGAGCAAATTAATGGAATGTACAATGATCACATGGATTTGGTGTTCGAAACATATTTGAATCAACGTGACAAACATACTCAAATTCCAACATGTGACAAGTCAAGTGATAATCCACCTTTTACCCAAATCGATGATTTTCAAATAACAACTTTCGAAATTGAAAACGAAAATCTTAACGAAGTTGTTGAAAACTTGGTAATTGAGTTGGATTTCAATTCTTTTGAGGGTATGAAACCAAATTTAAAATTCGATCTTCCTTTTCTCGGTTTCGAAAATTTGAATACAACAACTTTGGATTTTGAACTTGAGATATGTAATAAAGTTGTTGATAATCCAATAAAGGAAGACGAATTTAATGAACACGAATTTTTTGGACTTTTGGATGACGAGTTGTTAAATTCCGACGGGGACGATGAAAATCACCATCTTGATTTTGAAATCAATAACTCTGAAAGTGTTTTCAATAATAAACTTGAATTTCAATTTGGTGAAAATAAATGTGAATTTCAATCAATTGTTTTATCAACCCCAAAAATCATTGAAAACAAAACAACTCGTTCAATTTTTAATAAAATAAAATTTGTTTTTCCAAATCGACAATCAACTTCAAAATCTTTTACGATTTGGTTTTTCATGCTTAAGCTGTGTCTCGCATACTTGACGAGACAAATGAATCGGTCTTTGGAAGACCGTTTCATTTACTTTTTGACTGTATACTTTATCATCTCTTATAAATAATAATATTTCATGTAAATATAGGATTTTTTTAATTTTTTTTTCTCCTTCCACTTGGGTTGACTGTGGGGACACAGTCAAAATCAAGTGTGGGGGAAGACTCGGCTTCATTTTTTTTCTTTTTCATGGTTTATTTTTGCTCTTTAAAAAAAAGTCCCAAAAACATCTTTTGATTTATTTTTAAAGAAACATTATAGGATAAATATATGGTTTTGGCTTATTAAATTGAAATTTTTGAAAGTTTATTGGTCTTAACAAAAATAAAAATGAAGTTTGATTACAAATAACAATGGTTTAACTAGTATATAGGAAGATTCATACGTGTTAATTATGTAATACATCCTAATTGAAAATCTTTGTTTTAAAAAGTGGTTGATTTAAAGTAAAGATATAACATTTCTTTTGTCTTCTAAGTTAAATGATGCTAAGAATGATTTTGCAAAACTCTCTTTCTCTTAAAAAAATCAAAAATAATATATATATATATATATATATATATATAACATCCAAGTATTCACTCTCATTTAAAAGTCCTTACGGTTATGCATGTGTGAATTACTTGGAATATTTGGTTATGTGCTTTCATACTCATTTAAAAGTCCTCACGGTTATGCATGTATGGAACACATGTAAAAAAAAAGAACAGTCTTAATAAAACCACCTACCGTCGATAGGTGTATGCACGAAAGTGTGTGCACTCGCCATGCTCTGTACTCCCTCACATAAGCCCGAAAGGCAGTGCATGGGTGGTATATCTGGCCTCAGTTTACCTGAGCTAGGTGTGTAATTTTTCTTGCAGATAATGGGAGAGCAAGCAATTGAAATCCAAGCACTATTTTTACTTATTTGATTTGATTTGTTATTGAAAAGAAATGAAAATACCACTTTGATAAACTTTGATAATCAACTAAGGATCCATTTTATAATTACACTTTGTTATCAACCGAAACAACAAATTAAACTATTGTCTATTTGTTATGATAACTTGTTTTTTGTTGAAAATTTTGACGAGTAAATGACATAAATTTTCAAGATAATAACCAAAACCTATATTTAACTTATTTGTGTCAATTTAAAAATAAATCCTTCATTTGTAAATATTTTCAAAAATTTGCATTCATCTCTTTGTAAATAAATCTTGCATTTTGTAAATATTTTCATCATGCATTTGGATTTTGTGGGTCGCTGAAAACCCTCACGGGACAACACTCATCCTACTGGGGACACCCAGAGGTTTAACGGCTTATTGCATACGCTCAATGCAATCGTGCTTCCTACGAAAACGGATTTACCTTAGTTTTAGTTTATTCGAGAACGAATAAAAAGATAAGTGTGGGGGTATTTGATGTGCACGTAAATGTGCATATTTTTACCACCATATTTATTCTTTTTAAATTAAATAAATGATCATATTGGGTATTTTAACTTGTTTAAACCAAAATTCATATTATTTGAAATTGTCACATATTCATCTTCATCCAGGCGCAAAATGATCATTTTTGTGCATATATTAATTTGAGAAAATTTAATTGGAAATTTTTATATTATTTTGTAGGAAATTACACTCAATTACAAGTGGGTTCATGAAGGAATATTCATGCACAAAATGAATACAAAGGAATGAAGATGGAAATAATTCAAAGTGAAGAACATGGAGGACCCTACCTACCCACTACCTTAATGTACAAATTAAAGGCTAATGCACATGCTAAAAGACATTTAAAGCTTCATGTACATTTAAGTGGGGGATTATTAAATCTAATGATAACTTGGCCACCACACTTCATCCAAGGGCATTTTGGGTACTCCCCAAAAAAATGCATTAGGGTTTCTAACTTGTATAAATACCCCTTATGTTTCATGTAGCCATCTTCCTCTTAGTTAGTTAGTTTTAGTTTAGAAAATAAATCAAATCTCTCTTTCTTTCCATGGCTACTTAGCCATTTCTTCTCTTATGTAATTCTTTTTTTTTATGCAATGTTAACTATTGTTTCTTTTTAAGTACATGTTCATTTCCTTTTATGCAAGTAGTGTAGATTTTCCTTTATGCAATTAGAATAGTTTCCCATTTCACTTTGCTCTCTTTTCCTTTTCTTTTTCTCTTATGTTGCAAGCTACATTTGTTCATATGATAACAAATATGAGAGGCTAAACCCCTTCAATTTAGGGATAATGAAGCTCTCTAATCATGTAGCTTCAACTTAATTTGATGTTTATGCTCTCTTTTTGTGCTTAATGAGAATGATTGAAGTGGTTTAATGATGTTGTTTAGCTTTGAATTTGATAGTCTATGTTGTTTATAACAAATAGGCTATGCTTAGTCAAACAAAACACAAATTGCCTCTTCATCTACATATGATTATGGCAAAGAAGTGATTGTTGAAATTAAAATTTGATGGCTTATATTTCTAATTAATAGTTAATAGGCCATGCTTAAAATAGATTTTGCTTTCAACTTTCTTATCATATTTTATGAGATTTAAAAGTGTATTGGTGGTTGTGTGATAGTTTGATGGTTTATATTGAGCTAATTAATAGCACAAATATACCATACTTATGATAAGCACATCAACTAATTCACTAATGACAAGAAAAGAGAGATCATAACTTCATTTTATTGATTTATGTGATCTAGAGAGTGGAAATTTCCTCTAAATTGTCTTAACACTCATATTTTTATCAATTTTCTTTTGCTTGTTTTTCTTCTTTTCTAGTTTAACATTCTCTTCAAGATTGGTTTAATTTGATTGAATAGATTTTTAAAATCATCAATTCCCTGCGGATCGACCGGTATTCGCCGCGTGCTACATTCGTACACCGTGCGCTTGCGGTTATTTTTATTTCAAAATTCGTTTGACGGTTTTCTAAACCGATAGAATTTCCGTCATCGAACAGAAACTCATCAAGGATTAGTTGGACCCAATTGACTTGAATATTGTCCCAAATAGCGTATAGAGATCGATAATTGATTGGGTAGACAAGTTCATATGAACCCGTTCGTGGAGTAATTGTTCTCATAAGAGCTTTGTGAAGGATTCTAGCTCTAGGTCATAGGGAAGTGGACTTAAAATCTCAAATGTTAACATTATCATCCAGAAATTGATGGTTTATGTTATCTTGAATTTGTGGATTGAATTCTACCTCATCAATCTTTCTCCCTACGTTAGGTGATCCTAATATGTGTGCCATTCGATCTAAGGAGAACCAAACTTTCTTCCTACACACCATAATCCAAACACTATCATTTGGATTTCTTGGAGTTTGGTGTCCAAGATTAAGATTTGCATAAAATAGTTTGACCATGATATGATTTATTGCATGGTCGTTCCTTTTTAAATCCAAAAGAGAAGGTAAACCTGCCCGATCCGTTAATGCTTGAATGTTGTATGTCCGAAGGCTTTGAAAATCAACGAAGGGGTGCTCAAAAATGCGAGAATTCTTCATTTTATTCCACCTCGTTATAGCTACTCCATCATAGAGCCATTGTGCAATTTGAGCATCAATTGGCTCGGAGAATGAAGAAGAAGAAGCTCTTGATCTTTTTGGTGCCATTTTGTTGTGAGATTTGAGAGTAATTTGTAGATTGGGGGCTAGGGTTTTGGAAAACAATGGGGAAGAGAGAACTTTTGCAAGGTGTGGATAAAAGGGAAAAGTTGCTTGGGAATTGGCGTTCAGTCGACTGAAAAGTTTAGTCGACTGAAATTTTGGCCGAATTTTTCTGTGTTAAATTCAGTCGACTGAACTATTGTGTATTTGTTTTCTGCCTAGTGTTCAGTCGACTGAGCAGTAAGGTTCAGTCGATTGAACCTTGAGTTTTTGGAATTCTATATTTTTTTAAAAAAAATTCAACAATTACAATTGAATAGACATATTACAATATAATAACATGATTTGGCCACCGAAATAATCATATCTTTGGAGATGGACTATTTTTCTTTTTGCGTCCTTCATTCTCCATATAGTTTATATCCCATGAATTTGGACTATACTGAGGAGTCTTTGGCGACATCCAAGGATTCACGGGATCTGCTGGTGTACGGTAAGACAAAGACAGATCATATGAACTAACAGGTCGAGGTAGAGGCTCAGTCACTTCGTTTTTCTTTGAACCACAAAAACGTAAACCGATTTTCTCTATGAAGCTTAATCGTCTAGCCGTTACTTTTTGTTCGAAATATAATTCTCGTTGAAGATCAATTTGTTGTTGTTGAAAGTGATGAATCTCATCAATCTTTCTTTTTGTATCTGGTGAGATAAAAAGACCACATTTAGCCTTCTTCGATTCTGGTGTGTAGCCAGTTCGATAGTTGTCCCATTTATAGACTGGCTCATGCTTTGGTGTTGGAGTAGGAAGTTTTGGTGATGTTGGTGAGTTATCGACCGAAGAGGTGATGTTGATTGGGGAGTATGAGTTGTTTGAGGACATTTTTATATCGACTTTTCAATCTTTTGTAAATGAGTTGTGAAAATAAAAATGTTTAACCGTGTATTTATAGGATGAATATTCTAAAAATATTGCGGTCATAATTTATTAAAGTTTTTAACCAATCAAAGATTTAATGGTTAAAATAAATCAGTTAGAAATGTATGGATTAGAGATAACCCTTATATTAGTATTTATTATGTGTCATTATTTGAAAATATAATTTGGAAGTCATAGTTTTCTTAATTCAGTCGACTGAGCATATAGATTTAGTCGACTGTCTCTATAAAATATTTTTACAAGAGATTATTCCTAATTCTCGTCTTAATTTTATAAAGGAGTTTTCTAATAAAGGTTTAGTAAAAATATCGGCAATTTGATTTTCGGTAGAAATATGTTCTAAATTTATGATTCCTTTTTCGATATTGTCACGTAAAATATGGTGCCGAATATCTATATGTTTTGTACGAGAGTGATTAACCAGATTTTTAGATAAATTTATTGTACTTGTATTATCACAATATATTGTAGAGTTTGTTAAATTTATATTAAAATCCTTAAGTGGTTGTTGCATGTAGATAACTTGAGTACATGCTAAGGCGGCTGATATATATTCCTCTTCACACGTGGAAAGTGAAAGACAATTTTGTTTCTTACTAAACCAAGATACAAGTGATTTTTCGATGAAATGGCACGTACCACTTGTACTTTTTCTATCTGTTCGAGATCCACCAAAATCAGCATCACTGAATGATACTAACTCAAATGGACACTCTTTTGGATAGAAAAGACCAAAATCTTTAGTATCATTAAGATATCGCATAATTCGTTTTACCGCTCTTAAATGTGATTCTTTAGGATTAGATTGAAAACGTGCACATAAACATACACTCATCATTATGTCTGGTCTACTAGCGGTTAAGTAAAGTAAGGAACCTATCATACTTTTAAACAATTTTTGATCAATACTTTTGCCATTTTCATCTCGATCGAGATGAGTAGTGGTACTCATAGGAGTAGGTTTAGCAGAAGTGTTCTCCATTCCGAAACATTTAATTAGATTAGCACAATATTTTTCTTGGTTTATGAAAATTCCATTTGTTAATTGTTTAATTTGAAGTCTGAGAAAATATGATAATTCTCCCATATGAGACATTTCGAACTCCTTAGTCATTATATTTGAAAATTCTTTACATAAATTTCCATTTGTCGAACCAAATATAATATCATCTACGTATACTTGAATTATTAAAATATATTTAGTAGTATTTTTAATGAAAAGCGTTTGATCAACTTTTCCAATTTGAAATCCCGAATTTAGTAAGTAACTTTTAAGTCTTTCATACCAAGCACGAGGTGCTTGTTTAAGACCATATAATGCTTTCTTTAATTTATATACATGATGTGAATATTTTTCATGTATAAATAAAGGAGGTTGTTCAACGTATACATTTTCTTTTATAAAACCATTTAAAAATGCACTTTAACATCCATTTGATAAAGTTTAAAATTGTGAAAACATGCAAAAGCTAATAAAATACGTATTGCTTCAAGTCTTGCAATGGGAGCAAAAGTTTCTTCAAAATCAATACCTTCTTCTTGATTATATTCTTGTGCTACTAGTCTAGCTTTATTCCTAGTTATATTACCTTGTTCATCTATTTTATTTTTGTAAACCCATTTTGTTCCTATAACAGATTGATTATTCGGACGGGGAACTAATTCCCAAACATCGTTACATTCAAATTGATTTAATTCTTCTTGCATTGCAATAATCCAGTAATCGTATGTTGATGCTTCTTTAGGATTTTTAGGTTCTATTGTAGAAATGAAAGCTACATGTCCCATTTGATTTAGTTGATTTCTTGTCTTAACTTGAGAATTGATTTCACCTATTATGTTTTGAGTAGGGTGATCTCGTAATATTCTTGGTGATGATCTTAGTTCATTATTACAATTTTCAAGATTTGTCTTTTCTATATTTATAAATTCTTCATCATCTATTATACTTGATTTTTTGTTGAAATTTTCATCAAAAGATACATGTAAGGTTTCTACGATTACGTTTGTTCGTTTATTAAATACTTGATATGCCTTACTTCGTTCTGAATATCCTACAAAAATTCCTTCGTCGGCTTTTGGATCAAATTTACTTAGTTGATCTTTTGTATTTAAAATAAAACATTTTGATCCAAATATTTTAAAATAAGATATATTTGGCCTTTTGTTATTGAATAGTTCATATGAAGTATTTTTAGTTAATGGTCTAATTGATATTCTATTCAATACATAGCATGCAGTAGCTACGGCTTCTTCCCAAAAATGTTTTGGTAGAAAACTTCCATTTAATAATGTCCTAGAGCATTCTTGTAATGTTCTGTTCTTTCTTTCTACAACTCCATTTTGCTGAGGAGTTCTAGGAAATGAAAAATTATGATTTATTCCTTTCTTTTTACAGAACGTTTCAAAAGCTTCATTTTCGAATTCGCCTCCATGATCACTTCGTATATTTTTAATCTTCAAATCTATAGTGTTTTGAATTCTTTTGACAAATGTTTTAAAATTCTCAAAAGTATCACTTTTATTTTTCATAAAAATAGTCCATGTATATCTTGAGAAATCATCAACTATTACAAACATGTATCGATTATGATTAATGGATTAAACTTGTGTTGGTCCAAATAAATCCATATGTAGTAATTCTAATGGTTGTAAAGTCGAAATATTTTTCTTAGATTTAAAAGATGATTTCGTTAATTTTCCTTTTTGACAATCATCACAAAGATTTTTTATTTTAAAGTTTATTTTGGGTAAACCTCTTACTAATTCATTTTTGGAAAGTTTTCTAATAGTTTTAAAATTTATATGACAAAATATTTTATGCCATAACCAAGGATCATTATCTTTGGCTAGTAAACACATACTTGTATTATGATTAATATTCATATTTAGAACGTAAATATTCCTATCTCTATTTCCTTCAAAAACAAGATTTTGGTTTTGATCAAAAATACTACATTTATTTTCCGAAAAAGTTATTTTAAAGACTTTGTCACAAAGTTGACTTATGCTAAGTAGATTTTGTTTTAGATTTTCAACTAATGAAACATTTGTTATAAAAGGTAAATTTGATGTACCGTAATTGCTCACATCACCTTTGCCAGTGATATAGCCTTTTGAATTGTCTCCGAAGGTAACCGAGCCACCATCAAAGTATATGATGTTTGTAAGCATATCTTTGTCTCCGGTTATGTATTTTGAGCAACCACTGTCTAGTATCCATTTCTTCTTTTTAAGTGGGACCTCAGATTCTTGAGCCATAAAGCATACATTCGCTTGTTCATTGTCACTATCATTTTCACTTTCAGATGAAGATGAATCTGAATCATCCCATGTTACAGAGAATGCCTTCTTTTTGAATTTCGCTCTCTTGTTTTTGTTGTTGAGAGCTTTCTGATTCTCCTTCTTTTGCTCTGGGCAATCCTTGTGCATGTGACCTTTCTTGTGACAGTTGAAATATTCTATATTCAAGGATGTAGGTTTGTTCAAGAAATTCTTATTGAATCCATTTTTGTTTCCTTTTCTATATCTTAAGAATTTTTTGAAATTTTTGGCTATAAATGCTAAATCCTCATATTCAGACTCTGATTCTTCCTTTTCTGCATGAAAAGCTACATTCTTTCTTTCTTGAGCTTGATCTTTCTTAGCTTGCATATTTACTTCATACGACATAAGATTTCCAATCAATTTCTCTGGTTTCAATGAAGATAGATCATTTGCTTCCTCGATTGCTAGTACTTTTCTCTTCCATTCATTAGTGAGTGAATATAGAACTTTAGACACAATGTCAAAATCCGTGTATTTTTCTCCTAGTCCGATTAAAGCATGATGAATATCTTGAAATCTCGAGTACATGTCATTGATGGAGTCATTTTGTCGCATTCTAAAGTTTTGGAATTGATTCTTCAGCATGGATATCTTTGTTTGTTTAACCTTGTTTGTGCCTTCATGTATGACTTTAAGTGTTTCCCATATCTGATATGCAGTAGTACATATGCTAACACGGTTGAATTCGTTTCTGTCCAGGGCGCAAAATAGCATATTCATAGCTTTGGCATTTGCACTAGCTTCATTCTTTTGAGTTTGTGTCCATGTTGGATAATCGGTTGTGGGTACAATGCACTCTGCTTGAGTAGCATTCCAGGCTTCGAAACTTGTTTCTTGCATATAAATCCTCATCCTTGTAGCCCAATAGTTATAGTTTAGTCCATTGAATAGAGGAGGTCTTTGGGTAGATTGTCCTTCCGCAAATATAGAACTATAGGCAGATGTTGTGCTTGTACTTGCGTTATTTTCCATATTATCAATATGTCTAATAACGGTGTTATGGTTATAAGACGGCCTTGCTCTGATACCAATTGAAAGAGGCTATGCTATAGGATCGTGTAATATGGAATAACGGAATAGTCTAGATAGATAAAGTAAGTAAAAGCAAAGTAGACACCAGGATTTTATACTGGTTCGGACCTCTAGTCCTATGTCCAGTCCCTAAGCTTCACTTAGGAATTCCACTAACTAACACCCTCACTTAACCCGCAGGAATAGGTTTACAACTTACCCGAACAACCGAACGAGATTTCTTGCCTCAACTACTGAAGAGGACTTCAACTCAATTACTAAAAAACAATATTCGACTTGTTGTGTTCTTGTCAACACTAATGAGTCTAATGTATTACAATATTCCTATAATCTTATCCTCGAGAGTATGCAATGTTTTTGTGAAGATTTAGGAAATGTGAATTGCTATGAATCAAAAGAATGTTAAAACAAAGCAGCGATTCAAGCAATAGATTTGTGATTGCTTTGAGAATTTCTAGATAATATGTTCAAGAAGATAGTAAGATTAAAGCAAGAGAATTCGGTAAATTGAAGATGTTAGAATCATGTATTTATAATTATAGAAGAGATGCATCTGTTGGCTAAGGGTATAGCAAGAGATGCTTCCATTTCCATTGGAGAATGGTTGCAACTCTTGAGAGGAAGAAGGTGTCCATTCATTGAAAATTCGCAAGTTCAAATTCAGTCGACTGAACAGGGAATTCTGTCAACTGAAAATATGAAGTAAAATTTTCAGGAACAAATTCAGTCGACTGAGACGGGTTTTTCAGTCGACTGAAACTGTACATGTTTGTATATGTGTAACAGGTTCAGTCGTGGTCATCCCTATTCAGTCGACTGAACTACTAAATTATGCACAGTGTATGTTTATTAAAAATGAAATTTATAAAATGTGCTCTGGTGTTTGTGCAAGCCTCTTGAGGATAGATTTTAACAATAAATCTGAATTATGACCTATATAAAAATCATACTTATGTTTATCCTTGGTCTTCATCGTTCTTTCTTTAGCTTTGCACATATCTCTTCCTTTTTGTTGAAGAACATTGTCATTGATCAAAATCTTAGCGTATCAGCATTTTTTACATTTGTTTTTATAAATATTGAAGTAACAAATATATATATATATATATATGCAACACATAGTTTTCTGTCGACAAAACATACATGTGCAATATATATAACATATAAGTTAATTTGAAGCACAAAGTAAATATGTATTGAAAGAACAATATATAGACGCAACACATAAATACGAGCTACACCACAACAAATATACAAAAAACATATATGCATACAAGTTTGTATTGAAGCTCGCAGCAACATATATTTAAGGAAACTATATATATACATATACATATATAATTCGTATCAACAAGCAAGGGAGAAGGTTCGGTTATTGGGTGAGCTGCGGATCTGGTGGTGGGAAGGCGATTCAAGTGGAAGGCCAGAGGCGAGGCTAGCTACTAGGGGAGGTGGCTGTGGTGGTGTAATGGTGCTACATGGTCGGGGAAGATAGAGCGGCTGCTGTGTGGTTCGTCGGACAACGAGTTCAGGTGGCTACTGGTACTTTGCTTCAGATCGGAGTATGGATTCTTGGGTCTAGGCATTTTAAAGTGGAGCAAAGGTGGTAGGAAAGAGAACGTGAGGGCTATGGCCGAAAATGGAGAAGAAAGGTGGCGGAAAAGCTGAGATGATTGGTGACTGGTGGTGGGTTTCTGATGGGGTCGGGTTGCAAGGTTGATAAGGCGGGTTTTAAGGGCAGTGCACAGGCGGCTACTGGGTTAGGGAGGGGAGAAGCTTGGGTTGTTGTAGGTCAGAGGAGGTCAACAAGGGGGATCGATTGTTGATGTTCTGGCGTGAAGGGTTTAAGGGTGGCGAACATGCAGCCGTAGGTGAGAGGGAAATGGAGGCGGATGATATTAGGCGACGTTGCGGTGGTGGTGTGAATAGCGGAGGCATAGAGAGGTCAGGTTGGTCGAACGAGGTGGAAGATGAAAGAATGCAACATAACTTGCTTTATATTATTTATATATATGAACGGAACGAAAGAGATGGAGAGAAATCAACAAACCAAAAAATGAAAGTGAACCAGCAAATGATACTTTTAATATAGGGAGCGGTAAAAGTCCAAAAGCTGAATTTTTGGGAATATCAATGGCTGATGGATTTTGATTATCACGGTGGATAATGAAAAGACAGAGGAAATCCAAAAGCTCAAATACGAAACCGATACGGCAAATCATTTTGTCGATTTCACTTCGTACCGGACACCAAAATGCACAAATAAATATATTGTAGAGATCGGCACGACGAGACGAATAGAGTGGTACATATATATTAGCGATATGATCATCCTATCAAAATTCGATAAACGCAGCCAAAACGCTGCTAAACCGTCGAAAATAAGATAAATAGGGTTAGAGCGGTCCAAATTTGACGAAACGAAATATGACGTCTTACTGAGAAAATGATTTAAAATTTATTACATAAAAATATATAGATTTCGAAAACATTTTATTATCATCAAATTAATTATTTAAAATTGAAATTGAAAATTACACAACAGAACTAACTTTCATATTTACGAGTGAAAATCTTCCATTTGCTATACTTCAATAGACGCATACCAAATATCAAATTTTCATTGCTAAATTTTATTAAATATTTTCATGAAAAAATTAGTTAATCACGTTACTAAAAATTGTTAAAATTTTCGAGTCGTTACACTCTCGCCCACTCAAAACTTTTCGTCCCCGAAAAGGAACGAGATAGGAAAGTAGAAGCAACCAGAAAGAAATATAGATTCAAAATATATAAAAACAGGTACAACAGTTAATTCAAGACCATATAAAATTCATTTTCGGATATCTTATTACATATATTTATATTGTATATTATTCAATTACATGTTCACATTACATTCAAACTTTTTTCAGGTAAGATTTATGAATGCTTTCGAATGTAACTGAGCGCTATACAATTTTACCTTTTATATACAACATTTCTATTAAGAAAATTTTAGTTTGTATATTTTATTACTTAAATTTTCTCTTGTATAACCTTCAATCACATATTCATATTTACATTTCAACTCTTTGAATAATTCAGGCAAGTTATATGTTTTAGAATGCAATTGAGTATTATACAAATAAAATTTCATCCTAGTTCAAATGTTTCAAGTTATTTCAATTCCTTTTCTATTTTAAACACTCCAATCATTCAATTTTTTTTTGCTTTATTTCAACAATTGAAAACCATTGCTTAACCTAAAATTTGAGAATTAAATTTCAACTATTTTAAAATAAATACATACATACATACATATACATACATACATTCATACATATGCATATATATACATACATACATATATATATATATATATATATATATATATATATTCTATAAACCAAATCATACTCAAGAAATTCAGATCAAATCCATTTTCCAAACAAAAGTGTAGCAAAGCTACTAAGTGGTCTTTCCACTTTGAGACTCAAAAATGAATGTTGATGATGCTGTAGTTATGAATGAAATCATTTTCCAACGACAAAAGATGAGAGTATAGAATTATTTCTTTTAAATTTCCTTGGAAACAATTTCCATGTCAAAATACTTTCAAATAATTTTTTTTCTTCAAAACTCTGAAAACAAATTTATGAAAAGCACTGGAATCTTAATTCTCAAATCCTTAATTTAAATTCATTTCATTTTGCAAATCACATTTATAAACCATTTTTTTAAAAAAAAAATCATCTCCTTATAACATATAACAATAGTTAATGATTTAGTAATGTTAAAAAAACAATAAATGATAATCCAGTATTATCACTTCTAACAATCAATTCATTTAACAGTCTAATTTTAGAAAATTATACCTTTATATGTAAAATAAAATCATATATAAAATTATTTCATTTACTAATTTCGAAAATAATATTGTGTCAATTTACTCTGTTTAAGTGTTTAGGAATTCCTATCGATAGAGTTGGCCAGACGAATTGATCGAACCCAAATTCAAACTTTACAACTTAAACAACATAATATAAAACATTCTATATCAATAAAAATACAATCTCTCAAAGGATGATTCACAAGGATAAAGATTCAAACTAGCGTGACCATAATCCAAGAGAATTCTGATCAAGATGATAGGCACGAAAGGAAGATAAGATAATTAAATTTCAAAAGAGGAAAGATGGATAGACTTATATTAATCGCGGCGACCTTAACCGGGTCAACTAAGACTCATAAAAGAAAATAGGCACAAACTCGCTGAGAACATCGTGGAAAAGGCGATTCATGAGATTGACAAAGAAAGCAGGAGCATTGGTTAATCCAAAGGCATGACAAACCATTAATAGAAACCATTCGTCCAGGAGGAAGGACAAGAGGTTGAGCTTCAGGAATAAGATCAATGCGGAATACAATTTCTCGCTTAGGAGGAAGGGAAATGACATCACCAAAGATACCCAGAAATAGTTGGACAATATTGGTGGAGTCAAGATCACTAGGCTGAGAATCAAGTGAAAGATATACTGCCTGCATAATCCTAAGGCAATTGACGTTCGATCACAAGAGAACTTTTAGGTCCTCTACTAGAGAAATGATTCGGGCTTTCAAGAAATAACAGCATCAAAACCGAGGACATAAAAATCTCCGATGAATCAATGCCTGTTGTAAAGGAGTTTCACCCTTCTACAAAGCATACTAAGGTTGGCGGAACCGCCGTTGGAATTAGTCACGAATAAGGATGAAGTTTCCAATTGAGGTTGCAATATATGCTCAAATTTATTACAGAGATCTATAGAAATAGAGCTATAGGAAACTCCAATATCAAGAAGAACACGAACAGGAAAAGACAAGAACGTATTTTTAGAACCAAGGGAAAGTTCCAAAATTCAAAAGAAATTAACATCAAAGAGAGTCCTAACAAATAATTTTAAGCTCGAACGAAGATGATTCTGTAATTAATTTTACTCATTCTATGATAGTACTACCCTACTTCTAATGAGTTTTTAATCCATATGGTAAGTTTTGCCTAAACTGGCTCTGTTACCAACTCTAACGACCCGCTATTTCGAACCATTCAAATCGACAATCATTCAATAATGTCAGACTTGAATTTCTAAAAACAACATATTTTTAATTTATGTTTAGCAAAACTTAGCATATACGGTAAATAAATCAATCATAGAATCACAGGTATAGAGTAATATAACAATAAGCACCGAGATAGATAAATAGTAGTTCATAAAGCTACCATGCAAACAACAGAGTTTTAAAAAGATACAACAGATATCCAATATATAGAGTCACTAATAAAAAAGCAACCGAAAAGTCTGAATATAAACAACTGGGATAGACTGAAATAATTGAAAAGCTGAATAGATAAAGACAGATCTTCGAGCAAAACTCCAAGCTCCAAAGGTAAGTCTTAAATGCTGTGACATTCTGTCTGACCTGAGCATAAAGTAAAAACATAAAACACTCAAGTCAGGATTAACATTCTTATACTAGTAAATTAATTCAAATGAAATCTCAAATGAAATACAAAGTAACTCAAGTGATGTTTGGAATTCCATCCTTTGAGGATTCGTTAAACTATCTACATACATAGTACAATATGTTACATAGATAACATCTATAGTAACGTAAACTATAAAAATAGTGTTAAGACATTAACAGTTTCCCCATTAACACATTTTATATAAATATCGTAATCTGTACAATACTATAAACTCCACCAAACTGGTGGGCTATTAAGGAGCACTCCATAGGTACGATACAAACCAAACTCATAGAAGGCGCGATAAAGCATGTGACAAAGCACTCGAGGTGATGCCAGGGTAGGATTCTACCGTTTGCACTCCCAGACTGGTTGTAACGCATAACAGATACTACCTCCCACATCGAGACACACTCCCAAAGTCAAAGGTGCACCCAAATCAAATCACAAAGTAATAGAATGGTATCGAAGAAGCATGCTCGATCGGAGGTGCAACCTCACTTGGCCCACTATAGCTTCTGTTTTAGCCACATCAAGCTGACTCGCAGGAGTCAGCCTGTGTTAATACCTTATACAGAGTCGTCTCCAAACC
This sequence comes from Allium cepa, assembly GCA_030765085.1. Lineage (NCBI taxonomy): Eukaryota > Viridiplantae > Streptophyta > Magnoliopsida > Asparagales > Amaryllidaceae > Allium > Allium cepa. The sequence continues at coordinate 556,247,208 of CM060941.1, read as the reverse complement.
ATCCTACTTCGTTCTGGATTCTCCACTACGTACATAGTTGTTAAAGTGGTTTTCGGTATAGGCAGGGAGTACGACAATTTCCAATCCTAATCTCTTTAACAATCAAATGCTTATTTCACACCGTGGTCATTTTCATTTCAAACAGTGCACATTTCATATCAAAATATCATATTCTTTCCAAAATAATATCACTTTCGTAATTATATTCACTTTCGAAATCATATCACTTTTGAGATCATATTCACTTCCAAAATCATAACCACAAAATAATTTAAACCATCACATCAAATATTCACATTTAAATCCATTAAATCTAAATTATAACATTTCCAACTTAAACAGTTTAAATATTGAAAATAGTTTATATATTAAAATAATTATAAATTAAAATAGTTTATATATACATATATAAAATAGGTTATAGATTGAAATAGTTTAAATATTAAAATAGTTATATATTAATATGTATACATCGAAAGTAGTTTCAAATTAGAATTGTTTCTTCTAATTTCAGAAATCAATTCAAATCATCTTTACTTTCAGAACTCAATTTAAATCGATTCTTAGTTCAACAATTTCAATTGTAAAGGTTAAAGATTTAATTCAAATCCTTATCAAAACTATTCTAATTTATATAGATCTCAAATCTAGGTTTGAACTACAATTTCTAAACCATTTCCAATTTAATAGTTCACAAATTTTAAATATTCAAATAATTTAGAATAACCCAATTTGAAAATTTTCATTTATATTCAAAAATTCAACTTTGATTTTATTTAAAATTGAAAATATTCACTTAATCATTTTAAAAATATTTAAATAAAATCCTTGAATACAAATTAAAATCAAAATTAAATATTCAATTTCAATAGTATTTAAATTTAAAATATTCCTTTAATCACTTTTACAAATATTTAAATAAAATCTCAAATTATAAATTCAAATCAAATTAAATATTCAAATTCAATTTTATTTAATTTTGAAATATTCTTTTAATCACCTTTAATCAAAATCAAGTTATCAATTTATAGAAATGCATCTTTAAATCTCAAAATCAATAAGTTACAAATCAATCTTTATTTAAATTCTATTATTAACTAAATTTAAATTTCAAGTCAACATCAATTTATCTTTCCAACCTCTATTTATTAAAGTTACTACAAAAATCTATTTAAAAATATTAATATAAATTATAAATAAATACTTAAGCATATTATATATATATTGTTTATATTAAATTTTTGTTATGTTAGTTATTATTAAATTAAATCTTATTCTACTAAATATATTGTATAAAATCATATTTTATATATTTAAAAATAATAAATTTATAAGTAAAATCTAAAAATTTATATTTTTCAAAACTTAACTTATAAATTTAAAATTTCCAAACATATAATTTAAAAATCTATATGCTACACATATATTAAATAAAATATTCATAATATATTTAAAAATCAATATTTATTTAAACCCATCTATTTCTTTCAGAACTTCAAAAATCAAATTTTCAAAATAGACCAACGGTGTCTGTATATAATTTTCTATCCTATGGTCAAGTGATACAGATATTTATCATTTCAATCTGCAATAATTTAATATTTATGGGTATATATCATTTCAACCCACAATCCAAAAATTTCAAAATCAATGAAAACTGCTTGGGTTTATCATTTCAACCCATAATGATTTCCCCCTAATATATAAAATCATTTGGATATGTATCATTTCAACCCATTGGAAATTCCTAAACTAATAGGGAACTTGCAGTCTGAGCACATAAGATAACATAAAATGACATACATATCAACGATAAATACGATCATAGTCAATAATTTAAATATAATATATATACTAATAGGTTATTGGTGTCAATATTGTCAATTAACATAAAGGAACAAATACAAATAATAGCATGTCATATTTAACAAATTTAATCACTAATCAATTCAAGTTTAACAATATATTTTAATCGTCATTTCATTTGAAATCAATTTATTAAACATAAAAATGTCAATGGTGAGCGCTCATCTTTCGAGGCTAGTGTAACGACCCATAAATTTTAGTGGTTTTATTTATTTAATTAATTTAATTTTTGAGAATTTTAAATATTTGAATTTTGAAATAAAAATTTAATATTTGGAAAACGTCCACTTTAACATAGCAAATGGTAAATTTATATCTGTTGATATGGAAGTTTATTTTGTTGTGTAATTTTATTTGAATTTGAATCGGTTAATATTAGATAATAATAAAATGTTTTCCAAACGTGAATATTTTTATATATCAAATTTGTAAATCCTCTTCTAAGTGAGATGTCATATTACGTTTCTCCAAATTTGGACTGCAATTTCTTCGTTTATCTTATTTCTGGTAGTTTTGCAGCATTTACCGATTATCAACTTTTTATAGGATGATCGTACCACTAATATCTGTGTACCATTTTAATCATCGCATCGTGCTGATCTCAACAGTATATTCATTCCTGTATTCAATGTCCGAAACGCGACGAAATAGGCGAGACAATTGGCCGTTTTAGTTCCGTATTTTGAGTTGTTTGTTCCCTTTGCCTTTTCATTTGCCAGCCTTGTGAACCAACAACTTATAGCCTTTTAAAATTCCTAGAATACAGCTGTGTCTATTGTCATTCCATCACTTCAATCTATTATCTATTACTTCCCTTCAACTTCACCCTCTTCACATTCTCTCTACCACTTTCGTTAAAAAAAAGAAGGGGCAAAGCATTCGTATATTTGAATCTTGCTCGCCTCTCCAGTTTAGCTCACTTACAACCTGGCTCATCTTTTATTCTTCTCGAAGCTCAACCCATGTGTAATCGTGCTTTCTCCACTTTTGCCCAAGGCAAACCTTCAACCTCGCCTCCACAAATCCACACGTCTCCTCGTCCTTGCTTCCACCGCCTCGGCCAAGTCAAGCTTCCACCTGCTCTGTCGAAATCCTTTTCTTCCCTCTGCTTGTCCACCCACCTTGAAACCCATTGCTGCATTCACCATTGGCCACCGCTCTTCTTCTCCGCCCAACTCTTCTTACGCAAGCTGCTCAAAGGCTAGCCGAGCCCTCCACCTTCTTTCCTTCTTAACTAGCATACATATATGTATATTTTGTGTTTATAGATTTTTTTAATATTAATTTGTAGTCATATGTTAGCTTAGTATATATGTGTATATATATACTTGAAGTTATATATGTGTTTTGTTTTAAATTATATATCACGATTTTCATTGTTTCAACATGTGTTTCGCCATGGAACTTTATGTTATACAGTCTATATATGTTTTGTTGTAGACTTCTTCTACGGTTATGTATATACATACATCTGCCTATTTTGTAAACATTATAAAGTATATGTCTGTGTATATATATATATTTATGAAAGTTGTATTGTTATAAGTTTTCATATCTGTATGAATAAGTTTTGAATGGAATATGAAGTTTTGAAGTTTTTCAAGTAAGTTCTATTGATATATGAAGTATAATTGTTTGCACGGATTATTGATGTATGTATACAAAGAACGTTGATTTTAAGGAATTTTGAAGAATATACACACACACACACACACACTTTATGTATTACAGTATTTGTGACGCCCCACCTCTATACCCACGCTAGCCAAGGACACTACAGGGTAATACCGTCAACTAGTGCGGAGAACAAGGCTATTGAGGAGCGACCATCCGTGTAATTGCTTTGTGCGAGTGCCGATATGCCAGATAAAAATACAACTTTCATTTCAAGAGGGAATCCGACATACTGATGCAAAACTCAAAGCTACTACACAGTGGCTATAATATCTTCGGAAACAAATATAGAAATATCATAACACAAATGAGTCACAGAAGTTCATATCTCAAAGGCGGAAACATATATGAATATTACACATGAAGGTGTATATCAGAGTGGTGGTCAAACAATATCCATAATAACACAAAAGAATAGTTACTAGTACAACACAAAAGAATAAGTATACATCAATGAGTCTATATCTCAAATGTATACAACCAAAAACTACTAATATAAGTAGTTAGCCAAAAATCAGGATAATAATCCCAGATGAGAAGTCAAGCAGAAGCACCTATAACATCTTGGTCTGACCCGCGTATTATTTAATAAGAAAATAATAAACGGATCAGTCTAACTATAAATATCAGATAAAATGATATAGAATAAGAGATATGACAAAAACGTGATTTAACCATAAATCCATACTATGATAAGTATGTAATAGAAAATCAACCAGAGATTAATCAATATCACAAGAATCTTCTCAAAGATCAAAAAAATGTCATACTCTTTAGTTTTATTCACCAAGTCACAAATATCGACATCATTTTGATGCCAATCATAAAAGCTGATGGATTAAAAATTCTAGAAATCATCAATTGAAATCCAAAAATCACAAAAAGGGGGAGGCCTATCACAAAACAGGAGCATGATCACCAACACGTGTATCACAAATGGGACGCTATCCCATGGTGCTAACCATAAATTCCGATCCTCGACGCAGTGAAAACGGTACGTCCAATGAACCAAAAACCCCGGACATCGATGTAGTACAATAACAGTACATCTGATGAACCGAAACTCAAACAATTCGGAACATCGACACAGTACAATAACCGTACGTCCAATGAACCGAAAAGCCGAAACATCGATGTAGTACAAATGGTACATCCATTGAATCGAAACACAAAACAATTCCGAACATTGACGCAGTACAAACGGTACATCCAATGAACCGAAAAGCCGAGACATCGATGTAGTACAAACGGTACGATGAATCGAAACACATTAAAAGTACATGGGTCGCTAGCCCACAAAAATTGAGTCGAAACTCCAAATAATACATAGGTCGTTAGCCTATAAAAGAAATGAGATGAAACTCAATAAAACGAGGTATAGTCCTCCACGTGGACAAAGTGACATCGCACATTGCTAGTCTAAACCATAAAATGATCAACATCGATCATCAAGAAGTGTCAATTACACTAAGCTAGTAAATATATGAGCTTAGCTTCATGTCCCATAACCACTAGCTTAACTTAAATATTTACGAACAAATTGTAGATCTCAACTAAAATTGTCGCAAGAGATTCAATCGAACAAGTCAAAGAATTAACCGACGAAGTAAACGCAAGCATTTCATACCACTTATTTTACTAAGTCGTTTAATTAGATTCCTCATACGAATGAGGTAAAGGTTTGTATATACTAGTAGATTGGAAAATGGTTTAAGAAATGAGCTTTGTAACTAAATAGTGCTGAAATCAGTTTGATTAAAGAGTTTTGATATTTACTACTAGTATTGAAAAACTTTATAGTTTTAAAGTGACAAATCACAAAAATGATTGTAGAAACAATCAATCACTAAAATTCACATACGAAGACGTGAATTAATTCCAGTGAAATCGATATCCAATCCATCAAAATAGATATTTCCAAAAATCCTAAAGAAAATGTCATCAAAGTCGATAATAGATGATAACAACAAATGGGAATCAACACAAATCGACTAAACTTGGAAACTCAAGATAAATAGGCAAAATAGTGCCCAGAAAGCAGATTCAGACGTCTGAAATCAAGGATTCAAACGTCTGAATCTGGAAAAATAATTGTTTTCGAGAACACAATTCAGACGTCTGAACCCTATATTTCAGACGTCTGAAATAGGCATTTTTAGCCTATTTCCTTTCAGGTTGCTCATGAGCAAATTCAGACGTCTGGAATTTATATTCAGACGTCTGAATACTGGGGAATAAAAATTCCCAATATAAAATTCAGACGTCTGAATATCTTGTTTCAGACGTCTGAAATTGTGGTTCAGGGCATTCCCTGAACCTAGGCCAAAAATGGTCAAACGATATCGGAAGCGATCGAACGAGCAACGATGACTAAAGATTTATGCCAAGCGACAACCCAGCCTTAACGGCTCTTCGATACGCCTCAAATATCAATGTCCAAATATCCATAATAGGATTTTCATAGATTTTGATTTCAAAACACCAAAAATTGGAATATACACCAAATCAATCCAAACCAAAATCATTTGCACAAGAATAAGTGTTAGGAATTCATACCTAACAATCGAAGATAATTATAGACTAAGATGTGAGATAAAAATCTCACCTTTAAACCCAAAACTATGAAGAAGAAGCTATAGAGCAATGGCAAGAACAATCACTCTTCAATTCCAACCTAACGAGCTTGGATCTAAGCTTAAAAGAGAAACATTTCCTAAATTAGGTTTAGGAATTTCTGAAATTGGTAAGAGAATGAGTTGGAGAAGAAGAAGAGGAGGCTTACCAAAGCTTCTTCTATAAATTTTGAGCTAGAACTTGATTTGCAAATGGAAACTAGGGCTTGGAGTTTTAATTTCCCATTCCTCTCTCCATTGTTGCTAAAGCTTGAGTATTAGGAAATAGAAATGAAGTAATGAAGAGAAGAGGGGTGAAGCTTGGGTCTAATGGGCTGAAACAAAAAATCAAAGCCCGAAGTGAAAAAGTAGCAAAATTCCACTAACTCCAAACATATCAAAGTTTATACTCAAAAAGATCGCAAATGTCATTTTGAACTCAATGGGAGTGCTCTCGAGTCCTAATTCGGCCGTTTGCAAAAAGTAGCCTTTCGGACTAAAATCCGACTAGCGATGAAATATTTAAATAAAATATTTAAATACTCAATCGTAAAATATGCGGGTTGTTACAGACTCCCCTCCTTAAAGAAATTGCGTCCTCGTAATATTTAAGAAGAAAATATAAAGTAACAACCATAAAAGCATATTCAACACAAAAGAAATTTGAAATAAAAAGTTCTCCTCAAAGAGCACGAGAAAGTAAGTCCGGATGTGTTCGCTCGATGAATTCTATGGATTCTCAAGAGCAGTCCTTAGGATCTGAGAACCATTGAACTTTCACAAGAAGAACTTCATTATTCCGAAGGCGCTCAACCTACGAAGCAATGATGCGAATGGAATGTCGCTCATAAGTCAAATCTAGTGAAACTTCACTTTCCTCAATAACACCGGGCTCAAGAATAAAAATCGGAATCCTTAAAGCATTTCCGTAATAGAAAGACGTGAGAAAAGGTCATGAATAACAGAAAATTGAGCTGGTGCAACGACTTAGTATAATAACAGTACGCCCGAGAAACAAGAAACTCGAATAATTTGGAACAACGGTGTATTACAATGACGGTACGCCAGATGAACAAAAGCTCAAATAATTCGGAACACCAACGCAGTACAAAAACGGTACGTGCAATGAACCGAAGCTCAAATAATTCGAAACACCGATGTAGTATAAAAACGGTACGTCCAATGAACCGAAGCTCAAATAATTCAGAACACCGACGCACTACAACAACGGTACGTCCAATGAACCGAAGCTCAAATAATTCGAAACACCGACGCAGTACAAAAACGGTACGTCCAATGAACCAAACACCATAAAAGAACATCGGACGCAAGCCCATAAAGAAATGAAACGAAGCTCATAAAACAAGGTACATCGAAATGTCCGATGAACTTGGTAAAAGATCATTCCATTCGGACATCATCAAAAAGACAACCACTTGTTGCTTACGACTCAGGGCATTGGCAACATGATTTCCCCCTTCTGGGAGTATACAAAGAATATTAAGGACATAAGATGCAAGGAACTCTAGCCAACATTAAGTTCCTTATGAGAATATAAATATTCCAAAGATTTATGATTGGGGTAGAGAACAAATTTCTCATCCAAAAATGATGATGCCAAATTCTAAAAGTGAAATCAATAGCCGCGAGCACTAGATCATGAATGGTATATCTAGCCTCAATAGGTTTTAATGATTTAGAAACATAAATGATAGCACGTTCTCTTTTGCAAGAGAACGACATTTAAAGCAATACGATATGCATCGGTACAAAAGATAAGTCTTGGTTCCCTTCGGGAATCACAAGAATAAGAGTATCGAAAAAGAGTTCTTTTAAATAATCTTCTTTCCCAAAAAGCTTAAACTTTCAAAATTACAATTATCTCAATGTAAAAATCATTCTAGAAAAATTTACATTTTACAAGTCAATATATCGTGTCTGATTGTCTCATCAAAGCGTTTAGGAAATTCCTATCGATAACGTTGATCAAGCGCATCGACCAAAATTCTTAAAGCACTCAACGGGCAATACAATCACAAAATCATCTTCTATTTGATAAAAATATCTCTTAAAAGTTTTGAGAATATTCTTTGCTCACTTAAGATTAAAATCCAATTGTACTTATAAATAAATCTTATGAAAAAGATTTGTAAAAATTTTAAATTTCTATTTTCATCCAAAATCGATAAATACAAGAATGGAGTCATCGAGATGTTCATAGGGTATTCGATTCATAAAATGGATGAAATAAACCGGACAAACTGAATGACATAATAAGTCATTCATAAGAATCATAACGAGTGCGGAATGCGGTAAGTGGAATGCTAACTTCCGCAACTCGTAGAAAATGAAAACCGGTGGTAAGGTCTAGCTGAAAAGACCTTAACACCACTCAAAAGATTTCTTAGGCGATAATCCTAAGACAAGCTCAAAAATACCGAAAAATTCCACAAACTGCCTGAACGAGAAAAATAACGTTTTCTTCTTCATGTGGGTTTGAAGAATAAAATGATGTCATCAAATTGGAATCGAAATCACAAAGAAAAATAGATATCTGCTTAACAGATTAAGAATGTCGAAGATGAATAGTCCACTCGAGACATAGGATATGGCTTCATAATAATTAAGCCAATCCGTACAAAAGTCAATTCCGAAGCATAAGTAAAAACCGGCTCGGAAAGAAAAAATCACATAAAATAATCTCAACATCAAAACAAAGCAAATTGAGTGTTGCAGATACACCAACCGGACTCGCAGTTCTCAGCAAAGCAATCAAGCCCAAAACAAAAAGAATCAACAAGTTCTTTTGATATAAAATAGTGAGATGAACCCATATCAACAAGAACTCGAAAGGATAATCACAAAACAAATGTAATCAAGGATTGAATGAGAAATACCTTGACCAAGAGAAGTGTCACTGGGCGTTTGCACAACATTAAGCCTCCCCTCCCTCTTGCTTGGAAGTTTGGGACATGTAGATAAAAGATGACCCAGGCTTTTGCAATAACGACAAAAGAGAGGTTTCCGACACCTATTAGCATAATGGTCTGTGGAACCATAATTGTAGCACTGTCCTCAACTAGAGGTAGGAGTCTTTGCTACTGGAGTTTGTTGCTTCCCTTTCTTGTTGGGAGTGGGGCCTTTGAATTTGATAGGACTCTTCATGTTACTGTTGAAGTTCTGTTGGGCACCCACAACTTCAACATCACCCTCATTATCGGCCTCTTCAAGCCGAAGAGCGATATCAATAAGCTGATCAAAAGAAACTTCAAGTTTCAGAAGAAAAGGCTTTTTGAGATTCTTATTCAAGCCGTAGACGAACCTCTGATTTTTCTTCAATGGGGTATTAATGTATTCAATCTCGTATTTAGAATGAGATTCAAAAGATGCGACATATTCTGCCATAGAAGATTCACCTTGAACAAGGTCAACAAAACACCGGGCCAAAGTTACCTTTTCAGCCTCCGGCACAAATTTTGATTCAAATCTTTCCCGAAATTGCTCCCAAGTAAGATCCGCTTCGATAATCTTCGAAGTCAAGAGCTTATACCAATCTAACGCTCTTTCTTGGAGCATGTTAGAAGCCACTTGGACTCGATGTAGATCAATAAGGTTCATGCGAGAAAAGATGTGATCGCACAATCTGAGCCAAGCTTGAATTTCTATAACACTCTTGGATCCCTTGAATGGCCTTCCACCCAAGTCGGTATAATCTCTGCACAAACGTGCAAAACCAGATTTTGGGTGAGTAGGTTCCAGATTAGATCCGGCAACTTGAGCATCTTTACTAGATCAAGAAGCTGCTGGGCAGACATAAAAACTCCATCCTGGGGAGTAGCACTAGATTGACCAGTGCTGGGACGGCCTGGTCTAACCATTTCTCTTCCTTAAGAAAGAATAAGGAAGAAGAAAAAGGTTATTCACAAAATAATTATCAAACAATCATGATTGATAAAACAAGGCGTCACTAAGAAGATAGGATAGAACGGTTCGAAGACCCGAATAAAATCCTAAGGCACGACTCCTAAGATGGACTTAGGATGAGGATCCTTGTTAAATTATTCTACATTGTTTCGAAGTTTGGCTCTGATACCAAGCTGTGACGCCCCACCTCTATACCACGCTAGCCAAGGACAATACAGGGTAATACCGTCAACTAGCGTGGAGAATAAGGCTATGAGGAGCGACCATCCGTGTAATTGCTTTGTGCAAGTACCGGTATGCCAGATAAAAATACAACTTTCATTTCAAGAGGGAATCCGACATACCTATGCAAAACTCAAAGCTACTACACAGTGGCTATAATATCTTTGGAAACAAATATAGAAATATCATAACACAAATCAGTCACAGAAGTTCATATCTCAAAGGCGGAAACAGATATGAATATTATACATGAAAGTGTATATCATAGTGGTGGTCAAACAAGATCCACAATAACACAAAAGAATAGTTACTAGTGCTACACAAAAGAATAAGTATACATCAATGAGTCTATATCTCAAATGTATACAACCAAAAACTACTAATCTAAGTAGTTAGCCAAAAATCAGGATAATAATCCCAGATGAGAAGTCAAGCAGAAGCACCTGTAACATCTCGGTCTGACTCGAGTATTATTTAATAAGAAAATAATAAACGGATAAGTCTAACTATGAATATCTGATAAAATGATATAGAATAAGAGATATGAAAAAAACGTGATATAACCATAAAGCCATACTATGGTAAGTATGTAATTGAATATCAACCAGAAATTAATCAATATCACAAGAATCTTCTCAAAGATAAAAAAATGTCATACTCTTTAGTTTTATTCACCAAGTCACAAATATCGACATCATATCGGTGCCAATCATAAAAGCTGGTGTATCACAAATTCTAGAAATCATCAATAGAAATCCAAAAATCACAAAAAGGGGGAGACCTATCACAAAACGGGAACATGAAAACTCACTAGCACGTGTATCACAAATGGGATGCTATCCCATGGTCGCTAACCATAAATTCCGATGATTGACGCAATGAAAACGGTACGTCCAATGAACCAAAATGCCCGGACATCGATGTAGTACAATAATGGTACATCCGATGAACCGAACTCAAACAATTCGGAACATCCACGCAGTACAATAACGGTACGTCCAATGAACCGAAAAGCTGAAACATCGATGTAGTACAAACGGTACATCCAATGAATCGAAACACAAAACAATTCCGAACATTGACGCAGTACAAACGGTACGTCCAATGAACCGAAAAGTCGAGACATCGATGTAGTACAAATGGTACATCAGATGAATCGAAACACATTAACGGGTCGCTAGCCCACAAAAATTGAGTCGAAACTCCAAATAATACATAGGTCTTTAGCCTATAAAAGAAATGAGACGAAACTCAATAAAACGAGGTACAGTCCTCCACGTGGATAAAGAGACATCGTACATTGCTAGTCTAAACCATAAAATGATCATCATCGATCATCAAGAAGTGTCAATTCCACTAAGCTAGTAAATATATGAGCTTAGCTTCACGTCCCATAACCACTAGCTTAACTTAAATATTTACGAACAAATTGTAGATCTCCACTAGAAAATTGTCACAAGAGATTCAATCGAACAAGTCAAAGAATTAACCGATGAAGTAAACGCAAGCGTTTCATACCACTTATTTTACTAAATCGTTTAATTAGATTCCTCATACGAGTGAGGTAAAGGTTTGTATACTAGTAGATTGGAAAATGGTTTAAGAAACGAGCTTTGTAATAAAATAGTGCTAAAATCATTTTGATAAAAGAGTTTTGATATTTACTACTAGTATTGAAAACCTTTATATTTTTAAAGTGACAAATCACAAAAATGATTGTAGAAACAATCAATCAATAAAATTCACATACGAAGACGTGAATTAATTCCAAAGAAATCGATATCCAATCCATCAAAATGGATATTTCCAAAAATCCCAAAGAAAATGTCATCAAAGTCGATAATAGATGATAACAACAAAAGGGAATCAACATAAATCGATTAAACTTGGAAACTCAAGCTAAATAGGCAAAATAGAGCCCATACAGCAGATTCAGACGTCTGAAATCAAGGATTCAGACGTCTGAATCTGCAAAAATAAATGTTTTCCAGAACATAATTCAGACGTTTGAACCCTATATTTCAGACGTCTGAAATAGGCATTTTTAGCCTATTTCCTTTCTGGTTGCTCATGAGCAAATTCAGACGTCTGGAATTTATATTCAGACGTCTGAATACTGGGGAATATAAATTCCCAGTATAATATTCAGACGTCTGAATATCTTGTTTCAGACGTCTGAAACTGTGGTTCAGGGCATTCCCTGAACCTAGGCCAAAAATGGTCAAACGATATCGGAAGCGATCGGACGAGCAACGACGACTAAGAATTTATGCCAAGCGACAACCCAGCCTTAACGGCTCTTCGATACGCCTCAAATATCAATGTCCAAATATCCATAATAGGATTTTCATTGATTTTGATTTCAAAACACCAAAAATTGGAATATACACCAAATCAATCCAAACCAAAATCAATTGCACAAGAATAAGTGTTAGGAATTCATACCTAACAATCGAAGATAATTATAGACTAAGATGTGAGATAAAAATCTCACCTTTAAACCCAAAACTATGAAGAAGAAGCTATAGAGCAATGGCAAGAACAATCACTCTTCAATTCCAACCTAAAGAGCTTGGATCTAAGCTTAAAAGAGAAACATTTCCTAAATTAGGTTTAGGAATTTCTGAAATTGGTAAGAGAATGAGTTGGAGAAGAAGAAGAGGAGGCTTACCAAAGCTTCTTCTATTAATTTTGAGCTAGAACTTGATTTGCAAATGGAAACTAAGGCTTGGAGTTTTAATTTCCCATTCCTCCCTCCATTGTTGCTACAGCTTGAGTATTAGGAAATAGAAATGAAGTAATGAAGAGAAGAGGGGTGAAGCTTGGGTCTAATGGGCTGAAACAAAAAACCAAAGCCCTAAGTGAAAAAGTAGCAAAATTCCACTAACTCCAAACATATCAAAGTTTATAATAAAAAAGATCGCAAACGTCATTTTGAACTCAATGGGAGTGCTCTCGAGTCCTAATTCGACCGTTTGCAAAAAGTAGCTTTTCAGACTAAAATCGGACTAACGATGAAATATTTAAATACTCAATCGTAAAATATGCGGGTTGTTACAGACTCCCTTCCTTAAAGAAATTGCGTCCTCATAATATTTAAGAAGAAAATATAAAGTAACAACCATAAAAGCATATTCAACACAAAAGAAATTTGAAATAAAAAGTTCACCTCAAAGAGCATGAGAAAGTAAGTCCGGATGTGTTCGCTCGATGAATTCTCTGGATTCCCAAGTGCAATACTTAAGATCTGAGAACCATTGAACTTTCATAAGAAGACATCTTTATTCCGAAGGCGCTCAACCTCCGAAGCAATGATGCGAATGGAATGTCGCTCATAAGTCAAATCTGGTGAAACTTCACTTTCCTCAATAACACCGGGCTCAAGAATAAAAATGGGGATCCCTAAGGCATTTCCGTAGTAGAAAGACGTGAGAAAAGGTCATGAATAACAGAAAATTGAGCTGGTGCAACGACGTAGTATAATAACAGTACGCCCGAGAAACAAGAAACTCGAATTGCGTAGTACAATGACGGTACGCCAGATTAAATATTTAAATACTCAATCGTAAAATATGCGGGTTGTTATAGTATTGGTATGTACAACATACTAAATTATAAAAGAAGTATAATATGCATGTAAGTTTAAATGTATGTGTTTATATATACTATATTTATACAAGTTATATTATTAAGTGTCTAGTATGTATATTTGATTTAGTAGCATGTGTAGAATATTGCATTTATAGTCTGGGATATATATGTATTATGTGAATTTATGCATTTGTTTATATATTTCATATGTAAATCTGTATATAAAGTGTCATATATATAAAGTTAGACAAGTTGAATAAAATCTATTATTATGTATATTAGTTTATACGAGTGATGTATAACAGGATTGTTTGTATATAAAAAATTTTGGTTTTAGGTAATCTGTTCATTTGTTATATTATGTTAGCTTTCATATATTTTGTAATTATATTGATACTTAAACCATATATGTATATATTAGCATTAATTTTAAAATTATATACATATATACGTTTTGTTTTTAAGTATAGACATATAGGCTTTATTTAAGTATATGGATTTGAAGTAAATATTGAAATTAATAAACATAGTAATAACATGCATTTTGTTCAGTTTGTGTCAAGCTAATTTGATTTGTTTTCATCAATTCCCATCTATCATCTCTATTCATCACGTTCGTGCCAATTTTTTCCTGGTTTGGAATTTCGTGCTCGGATTCGTAGCTCGGTTCATTTTCAAATTTCTCTAGCCTCGAAAGGTGAGCAATCACTCACGATCAACGTTCTTATATTTATTAAATTTGACTTCAATTGAAATGACAATTGAAATATGCTGTTGTTAGTTATTTACATTGCTATATATATGCTATTGTCTATATCTGTTCACCTATGACATCTGACACCATTATCTATTATTTATATTGATGATATATGCCTATCATATTATTATCATATCTGTTATCACTCTGTAAGTTCCCTGTTAGTGTAGAATTCCCTATGGGTTGAAATGATACATACCCGAATGATCTGTAGGATATGAGAAAATCGATATGGGTTGAAATGATAAACCAAGCGATTTTCATTGAATTGAATTTGGGATTGCGGGTTGAAATGATATATACCCGTATATATATTTAAATTGCGGATTGATAAATATCTGTACCACTTAACCA
Source organism: Allium cepa (assembly GCA_030765085.1). Taxonomy (NCBI): domain Eukaryota; kingdom Viridiplantae; phylum Streptophyta; class Magnoliopsida; order Asparagales; family Amaryllidaceae; genus Allium; species Allium cepa. The sequence goes on along the minus strand of CM060941.1, from coordinate 556,232,208 downwards.
TAGGGTAGAAAATTATATATAGACATCGTTGGTCTATATATAAATATTTTGAAATGATTTCTATAGTTTTAGAAAGAAATATGTGGTTTAATAAATATTGATTTCAAGATATTATATATAAATGTATTTTATAAAGTTCAAATTCTTGGTTTCAAATTTATATGTTTTGAAAGTTTTAAAATTATAAGTTAGTTTTGAAATTATAAATTTTAAGAAGTTACTTATAATTTTACTGTTTTAAATATATTAGTTCTATTATAAAACAAGTTTGATTTTATGGTTAAGTATTTATGCAAATTATAAAATAGATTTTTATAATGATTTTATAAGTTAAGGTTGAAAAGATAAATTTGAATTTATTTGAAATTTTATTTAATTAAGAATTTTGTTTAATTAAATCGATTTGAAAATTTATTGAATTTGAGGTTTAAGATATGATTTTATAACTTGATTTTGGTTTAAGGCGATTTAAGTAAATATTTCAAGTTTAAATAAATTAAAGGAAATTTTTAGTCCATTTGTAATTTGGGGTTTTATTTAAATGATATTGGAATTATTAAGTGAATGTTTCAAAACTAAATAATATTAAAGTGAAGATATATATGTATATATAGGAATTTATCAAATTTAGTTTGAAAAGGTAGAATATTTGAAGCTTTGAAATATATTATAATTGAAATGGTTTATTTTGTGGTTCAAATCTGTATTTGAAATCGATAAAATTTGAAATAGTTTATTTAGAAACTGAAATAAATTGAAATTGAAGATTTGATATTTGATTTAATTTGAATTTTGGAATTCAAATTGACTTGGAATAGATTTGTGAAATTTGAGGGAACTATTTTATTATATAAAGTATTTTAAATTATATTTTAAACTATTTTATATTTTGCTTAATAAATTATTTTTAATATAAACTATTTTAACTTATAACTCTTTTATATAAACTATTTTACTTTATAAACTATTTTATTATATATTATTTTAATATCTAAACTGTTAAGGTGGTGGAAGTTATGTTTTCAAAGTTATGAATTTCAAAGTATTATGTTTTAAAGTGTTATAATTTAAAGTGTTTGGTTTCGAAAGTGTTATAACTTCGAAAGTGCTATGATTTTGGAAATGATATCGTATTTGGTTTTGAAATGGAAATGATATCGTATTGATATGGTTTTGAAATGCAATGATATTTTGGTTTTGAAGTATAAACTATTTTGAAATGACCGTGGTGTTATAATAACGGTTGGTTGTTAAAGAGACCGGGATCGAAAGTTGTCATACTCTCTGCCAACTCCGGAAACTACTTTGACAACTGTGTACACGGTGGAGATTCCAGAATAAAGTAGGATGGTGGCGACGATCCTATATGAAGCATATATGTGGACCCGACTCCTATGAGTTAGCATATGGTGGCTAAAACAAGAGCATTCTCGGGCCAGTGAGGTAGCTCCTCTGATCAGACACACTCCTTCGATACTATATTTTGACTTTGTGATTGATTTGGTGGCCAATTTTGATTTTTGATTTTTGGGAGTGTGGCTCGAGGTAGGCAATAGTGGCTGCAATGTGTTACCACCAGCCCGGATGCGTAATTGATATATCTACCCCGGCATTTCCTAGCTGTTCCGTGTCACCTACTCTAGCATGCTTTACTACGATTTTGATCTGTGTCGTACCTATGTAGTATTCTATGGTAGCCTCCCGATCTAGAGGTACGTTGGTACAGTATAGACTATTGGCACTATAAAATGTGTTAAGGTGGAAAATGTAAAGTCTTAACGCTATTTTTAAATATATTATACTTTACTTTAGACATTATTGTAATAGCGTATATTACTACGTAGTAGATAGCTTAACGGATCCTTAGAGGATGGTTATCCTAAACATCCGTTGAGTTATTTGTATTTCAATTTTTATTTAACTTGAGTTGTATTTATTGATATAAGAATGTTAATCCCGACTCGAGTGTTTTGTGTTTTGCTTTATGCTCGGGTCAGACTGAGTGATATAGCTTTTGAGACTCACCTTTGGAGTTGGATCTTCGTTTGGAGATCCATCTACGTCTTTTCAGCTTGCAGTTATTCAGTTGATTCCAGTGATGTATTCTGATCTTGTATTTGACTATTGTAGTTGAAACTTCTATTGTATCTTATTTAACTGTGATATATATATATATATAGTAGCTTCATGAACTACTATTCATTTTGTTTCCGCTGCACATTGTATATTACTCTGTGTCTGTGATTCTGTGATTTATTTATTTACTGGATATGCTGAGTTTTGCCAAATATAAATTAACAATCTAGTATTTTGAGCAATTCAAATCCGGCATGTGTGGATGTGAATGGTTGAAAATATCAGGATGTTACATGTGGTATCAGAGCTTTGGCTTTAGGCAAAACTCAACGTATAGAGTAGATTTAATTACGGAATCACTTTCGTTTAAGCTTAAATTCCTTCCTCTTTCATTCGGTTTCCTTTGAATTTTGGAACTTCTCTGTCCGTTCTGAAATCCACTTGTCTTCCCATATCCAAATTCTTGTTGATTCTGGAGTATCCAATAGCTCCACTGAATGATTGTAAAGTGGTAAAATTCTTTTACAATAAGCATTGATTCACTGAAGATTTTAGTATCCTTGGTTTACGTTTCTGCTATCTCTTGTTATGCCCGAATTCTATTCTCTTGTGATCGGATGTCGATTTGCCTCAGAATTCTGTACCGATCTTATTCTTGAAGTCACGGTCGACCTGGTTAAGGTTGCTCGCAATTTATATAAACTTATCAATCTTCCTATTTTGTTATATAATCATCTTATCTTTGTTTCGAACCTATCTCTGATTCGAAATTCTCTTTGATTTGAGTCCATCAAATTTGAATCTCTATCCTTGCTTTGAAAATCCATTCTTGTACCGCCGAGGGAGGAAGTGTATTTGTAAATTAATATTAAAAATATTATATATATATATATATATATTGTGTTGTTTGGGTTGTTGATGTTGATTTGGATTTTCAATCGATTCGTATGATCAACGCTATCGATAGGATTTCTAAAACACTTGAACAGAGCAAACTGACACGGTATTGTTTTCAAATTTGGTAAATAAAATAATTTTTGTGTGATTATATTATATATATGAGTAAATTTTCTAAAAGATAATTGTTAATGAATTGGTTAACAAAGTGATAATATTTGATCTTCATTTATTGTTTTGTAAACCAATGACTACTGCCTCATAAAATAAATAAATGGAATTATGAAACATAATTTATAAATTGATTTGAAATTTTAAACATGGTTAATAAATTGATATAGAATTTGAAATGAATTTAAGTTAAGAATTTGAGTATTTGATTTTCTCTGATTTCGAACATGGTTTTAATGTTTAAAGGCATATTATTTAAAGTCTTTTCGAATAGAAATTGTTTCCAAAGAATTTTAAATATTTAAATCAGTCCTCTCCTCTTTTGTTGCAGGAAAATAATTTCGTGATGATGGCCGTATCATTGATATTCATTTTCGAGTTTCAGAACGGAGAGACCATTCAGTAGCTTTGCTACACTATTGTTTTGGAAAATGAATTTGATTTGATTTTTATTGAGTATGCCTAGATGTATATATATAAATATATGATTATAAATTTAATTTGATATATATATATATATATATATATATATATAATATGTATATATATAATATATGTATATGTTTATTTCTAAAATTTTTGAGGTTAATCGAAAATGTAATTCTTAAATTTTATGTTAAGGATGATTTCAAATCTAAAATGGAACAAAATTTTTAATTAATATTTAAACTAGAAATAATTGAATTAGGAAATTTTTACTTGTATAATACCCAGTTAAATTCTGATATAACTTACCTTAATCATTTAGAAGTTGGATATGTAATTGGATATTATACAAAAGAAAATGATGTTAAAAGGAATTTATAAATAAATTTGGGTGGTTATAACAAATTTTTTATACTTAATTTATGATTATAGAAAATGTTAACAGTGATAAATAGAATAATTAGTTAATTGAATAATAAAGGAGATAAATTTTGTGTTGAATGAAACCATTTTATAACTAAATTGATAAATTTAAACTAACAAGGTAAAATTACTTTGAATTGAAATCAATTAGGTGGATATTAATTAATTTAAATTGAAATTTATATGGTTTTAAATTAATTGTTTTATTTTGTTTTCAATCTATTTTCTTCTAAGTTGTTCTATTCTCCTACCTTTTCCTTTTCGGGAATGAAATGTTTTGAGTGGGGAGAGTGTAACGACCCATAAATTTTAGTGGTTTTATTTATTTAACTAATTGATTTTTTGAGAAATTTTAAATATTTTAATCTTGAAATAAAAATTTAATATTTGGAATACATCCACTTCAACATATCAAAAGGTAAATTTTTATCTGTTAATATGGAAATTTGTTGTGACGACCCGCCTTTCATTCCATAGAAAGACGCATCATCATTAAGAAATAAGTAGGTAGAAAAGAGAATAGATAGAAAAGAAAGAACTAAAAAATATCAGAGTCTCACAGTGGAACGAATAAAATATATTAATCACATAGTTATTACATAATATACATCATCTATCAGAGTCATACAGCTTAATACAACATACATTAGACAGTCATGAAGACATGTCTATCATACAACTCAAAGTACAACAGAGCTATTATTATAGCGGAACCATAATATCTATATACGCTGAAGCTTGCTGCACCAAGTCCTCCTCCAATATTCGCCAAAGCTAACCTGAATCCTTTGGCTACTCGTAAAAATTTGAGTACCCAAGAGTTTAGGAAAATAGAAAATAAACTCTGGGTCAGACATGGGTCTGGTGTGAGTAAACGGGTTAAAGTTGTTTAAATTTGAAAATCATTTGAAAACAATGGTATCTCGCAAGACCACGCCATAAATAAACATGTCGGGTTTTTACCTTACGATAACCAAAACATTTGATAGGAAATCCAGTGATATTATAATAGTGTCTAGGGTTTTTAAGTAAAATAGGAAATAGCTGAAATGCTTACATCTCACGTTCCAACATAGTTGGGGACAATCAAAACGTACGGCAATTATTGAAGATTGGATTCCATATGATGGCAGGGCAACTAGGGTACCGCCCGTCATAGTACCTGGTCTAAATCAGAGTACCGAGGATCCACCTTGATCCCCTGCAACATAAGGTTGAAACCACCCTTACGAGATAATCCCGAATAAGACAACCTCGTAGTTGGCACGACCAGATGCCCACTAAGCCGAAAAAGGGACCTCTAGACAGGGGAAATCCCATCCTACTTGTGTACTACCGACTTAGCCTTGCTGCATCTCCCCTGTTTTATCCATTCCCGGTTGATGAGGCTTGAGGCTACGATTACCTTTTTAGAACACATATCTTGGAATGCTCACTGTCCTTCAATGATGATGTTTGATAGCATTCATCCATATAAGTCCGTTCCGGGTTCGAACGAAACTAAAGGCACTATCTTCGCTACACTCATTTTGGAATCACCCTCAGAGTTAACGACAAATAGCCTTTGCACTCTAAACCGAAGGCACTATCTCCGTTACACTCATTTTGGAATCACCCTCAGAGTTAACGACAGATAACCCTTGCACTTTGAATCTTCATCTAGATCTTCTCTTGAAATTTCATGACCTATTGTTTTAAATTTGGGTTGATGTGGTTTTCATATATTCAATTTGGAATCTGATCCCGGTCTCATCGAAATCCAAAATGCCGTCTTAAAGTCCAAGTTGTTTTAAGTTTAAACAATTCAATTTATATTCAGAGTAACATATTCACACAGCAAATCTATCATAGATAGGTAACTTACATTATCATAGTTCATCCAAAGCATTCATATCACATAGCATCACAAATCACATATCAAAGATATCAAATAATCCAAGTTTTTCAATATAACTTAGCTATCCATAAGCAAGATTAATTAGTTTAAACAATTCTTAATTAAGTTAATTTAATTCTCCAAATAAATTAAATTAATTACTTCTATTATTTTTAAAATCCTGCTTAATTATCCTTAATTAATTGTAAACCATTTATTATTACTTTAATTGATTAATGATATTAATTAATCATCCCTTAACCATTCACATTAATTTATCTTTAATTTCCTCCATTAATTGATTATACTACAATCAATTGCATTAATTAATGATCCTTAATTAATTAGATTAATTAATTATCCTATAATCACTTACATTAATTAATTATCTTTTAATTAATCATATTCATTAATTATCCTTAAATTACTCATATCAATTAACTAACCCTATAATTAATTACATTAATTAATTAATCCTTTATTTAATTACGTTAAGTAATTAATCCTTCAATTAATTACATTAAGTAATTAATCCTTTAATTACTTTCATTAAGTAATTAACTATCCTTTAATTAATTAACCTTTAATTACTTAGAGTAGTTAACCCTTAATTAATTAAGTAATTAACTATCCTTAATTACTTACATATGTAATTACCCTTTATTAATTACACTAAGTAATTATACTTTATTAACTTCATTAAGTAATTATACTTAATTAACTTTAATTAATTTCATTAAGTGATTACCCTTAATTAATTAAACTAATTAATGATCCTTTAATTAATCAATTGTATTATTTAAACTAATTAGTGATTACCCTTAATTAATTAAGGAATTAGAAAGTTATAACAATAAATTAAAATATTATCTCAAAAATGGCGAATGACTGGAATTTTCTCGTCGTCAAGAAAATGGCGATCGTATCAATTTACCCTCATTTACTTCTCTTTCGAATTTCAGATCTCCGTCTTCTTCAAATCGATACCCTGGTACCTACCCTTATTCTTCTAGCAGAGTAGATAGATCCGCTTACCACCAGAATCAATTGCAAAAACCTAGAAATTCGAAGTGGAAAAGGGATATGTTTTGTTATCGGTGTTTTGTTATTTTGTTACCCTGGTACCTGCCCTTATTCTACCCTTATTCTTCTACCCTTAGTTGGCTTTGGCTCTGAGGAAATGATTGATTGTTCTTGTAATGATGAGGATGATAGATTCTTTTTGGTTGAAGGAAAGCTGACAAACGGGGATTTTGTTGTGAACAGAGTTAGGGTTTCTTTTGGTAGTTCATTCAAGGATAAAGAGGAGATGAATTTGGTTAGTTTCATTGATATGAATGATGCTGCCATTTCTAAGTGTGCACACAAGTCTTTTGTGTCACATTGTACACTCTGTACACAAAAATCTCAGGCTTTCAGTAAGATAGTGTTAAAGGAAGGTTTGCAAATTTTAGAGTCAGTTTCATTATCTAGAGGGACTTCTGCTATTAATTCTGATGGTCTATCTGTTTCCGAGTCTTTAAAAAGTGAATTGGTATTGTTCAAGGAAGGTTTTCTAATTTTTGAAGCTACTGGGAGTTTTATTTTTGATTTCACCGGTCTGTTATTGCCTCTTTTTGATATTACTTTAGAAGTTATTGGTTTTAAGTTTGGTAATCCTTTATGTGTTAATGGATCGGAAATCAAGTCAGATAAATTTGATCTTCTGGATTTTGTTATTGAAGAATTGAATGACTCTGATATTTATTGTGAAGCGAATGGTCCAGTAGGAGATGTTTCTGTAAATCAAGTTGCAAGTGGCTCGGATATCAATTCTATTGATAGTAATGTGAGCAATGATTTGGAGTATTCTACGTTAGAGAATCCTGACCAAGCTGTCTATTATTGGACTGGAGGGTTTAGATTTGTTATGTATTGTTTTCTTGCGGCTTTAGGTAGATTTCCTCGTTCTCCTTCCCATGCTAAAGAATTAATTCGTGAAACCAAATTACTTTGTGAGGCCAAATTAATTCGTGAAGCCAAATTAAGGAGAAGAAATTGTAAGAGCTTTTCAGCTAGCAATATTAGGAGAAGTCCTCGTTTAAATCGTAATGCTTTATAGCCTTTTGTTTGAGGGTTGTCGTTTTATTGGGAGTTTTTATTGTGTTTTTTGTTGATCTAGAGTTTGTTTATGGTTTGTGTTGAAGTTGTATATTGTGATGTTTCATCTTGATTCTGGAGGATGCTGTTGCGGTCGAGGAAGTTTTTCAGTTGGTTGCTGCTCTTCTGGTTCACTCTTGACTGGAGTTTCTGGTTGGTGTTGTTTCTTTAGGGTTGGATTTTAGTTTCTTAGGAGTTTTTTTTTCCTTTTTTGTATGGGGGGTTCTTTTGCTACCTGCCAGGCTTGTTGGCAGCTCCTTTACTTCTGTTGATATATATATATATATGCATGTGTGCTCTCCTCTCCTGTAGAGGATCACACATTTCTCTCAAAAATGATCCTTTAATTAATCAAGACCTTATTTAATTAAAGATGAACCATTTATCTTAATTTATTATTCAATTAAATCATTCAAATCTTATTAAAATTAAATGCTTGAAATTAATTTATACAAAAATCATTTGATAACTCTTGATTAATTAAAGTTAAACACTCCTACCTTAATCACTTCCTAATTACATCATTAAATTTCATTTGAAAAACACTTAGGAATTTATTACATAATTAACCCAATATATAATTACTTTTAAACAAAACAATTTTAAACATTTAACTTTAACATTTTATCTTTGAATCTTCACTTGAAAACTTGTTAACATTTTGCCTTGAATTTTTTTTTAATATTCTAGCCTTGGACTTATTTACTAACTTATGTTTTTTTTTCAATTTTTTTTGTTAACTGAATTCACTTTTTAAAACTAGATCAATTATATTTGAAAACTTCTTTTGAAAACTTCCGTTTCTATTGCTTGTGAAAACTAGTTAATATATTTTGAAAACTTCATTAACCAAATTTACTTTTTCTTTTAATCTGGTTTCTTGTTTCTTAAAAAAAAATGGAATCTTACTAGAACGAACCCAAGACAAAACCCAGGCTACCCTTGAATTCGAGCCAAACTCGGGCCACCCTTGCTATTACTCGAGCCAAACCTCGAGCATACTCACGTTCTTTACTTCCCCGAGACAAAACATAATCACTCTCGAGCCAGACCCGGGAAAATATCATCTTCCCTAAATACCACAACATCACTTAGACACAAGGTGCACACGTGCACATGCGTCGACGAACCGACCCTCTCCAGCCATCGCCGCGATCAGTCACACGTCGACGACGACTTCGCCGATGACCCAGACCAACCAGCACCATCGATTCGCCTTGAAATTAAAAAAAGAGCCCCTCGATCACTTCCAAGAAACCAACCGATCGACAAAATCCGCCCCATGTCGCCGCCTACGACCACCGGTGAGCTCGCCGACCAACACAAAGCTACGTCATGTCACCACGCATCGATTCCCTTTGTCCAATCGATCCCAATACACTAATGTCGACGTACGAACCTTGACAATCTCCTTGACCAAACAGGTCATCGAACCCCAGTTCGACGTCGTCCGGCCACCACGATGCTCTAAAAATCCAATGATTATTTTTTCAGTGACCTCTAGGCTACCAGCTACCTCCAGCTCCAGGCCCGACACACCTCCATCGTCGATCGCCAAGAAATCGAACAAAATTCGATTTTCGATCAACTCAGAAATTCCAACAACCCCACACTTAAAAATCGTGAAATGATTGTCAAAATTCATAATTTTCTAATACAAATCAAGTTGTAGAATCAAAACAAGAAATCATGATCATAAATTTTTCTGATTTAAAAAGATTTTACTGTGATATCCTATTTTCGAAATATTTTCTAAATATTTCCATTCGAAACTATTTTTAAAAATGAGTTTACATTGTTACAAGCATTTTCTCATTATGATCATAGTTAGAAAAAGATTGGAAAGAAAGGAAATGATTTTTGAACCTATATTTTTTTTAGCCTGTGAAATTAATAATAGAAGTAGATCATCTTTAAACAGACATGCACGTAGATATACATAGTAATTCAGCCATATTTCAAACATAATATATTCATGCAAATCACATTTTCAATATTACTTCAAAGATTTAGCATATGCATCAAAGTACAAAAAATATTTAGTTTAAAAATAAAGTGTTTACTCACTAGAATATCAAACAGAAGACAGAGCTTTCTTAGATCTGGAAATCATATTTGATTTTGATCTGAAGCTGATCTTGATGTTGATTTGAATCTATTTGAGTTGAATTTGAATGCTTGATCTTGAATTGCTCAGGTTAAAAGTTTCGAATAGTTGAAGTTGTTGTTGAATTTGATTTAATTCTTATTTTAGCTTTTGTTTTAGAAAGAAAGAGTTAAGGAAAAAGAAAATGAGAAAGTGTTTAACCATATACAGCCTATTCACAAACATTTTATATTTCAATTTTAAAAAAAGAAACAGTTACCATTTGCTAATTGCAAGTTATCATTATCTCACAAATGTCAATGCATGTTACTATTATCTTACAAATTTAAAACTCTTATTTTATTAATTACTTATGTTTTTATATGTTTATATATTCATATGACATGTCTTTATTGAATTTATGTTTATATTTAAAATTTATATATAATTTCAAACCATACTTATTTCATGTAAAATTAAAGAGAAAGAAGAATAAACATTTTTCTTAAATATTATTTTAAACTTAAGCTAGAGTACTTGTAAATAAATATTTATCTTAGTGTTTTTGAAAAAATAGAATTAGCTTTAAATAGCTTTTTAAAATTATTATATTGAATTCAAATCCAGGCTTCCTATTCACAATGTGTGTGTGTGTGTGTGTGTGTGTGTGTGTGTGTGTGTATTATAATTAGAAAACATTTTTATTAGCTTTGAAAAGATAAATTTGCCAAATTAAATATTTATAAAAGAATATTACCAAACCAATATTGCCAAATTTAAGTAATTATTAAATGAAGATTATCAACTTGCTACTGCCAAAATTCTGGGTCATCACATTCCTTCCCCTTAAAAGAATTTCGTCCCTAAAATTTAAAAGCAAAGATAATTTAATAATCTATAAAATCTTTTATATTCAAATAGCAAAGCATACGTATCAACCATATACTAAAAACCTTAGCAACCAATTCATTTAAACAAACAAATCTAATTATCCTGACATAATTCAGGATAGGACTTCCTAATACTATCTAGAGTTTCCCCTGGTACAACCTCTGGGATCCTCGCTCCACTGAATCTTAACTAGCATCACCACTACTCCTGAGCTCCTTCTCGTCTTGATCTACAATCTAAACAGGATGTCTGTCCACAGTCAAGTCCAGCTCAACTTTCAAATCCTCCTAAACTTCTGGTTCTACAACCAGTGATGGATCATACACGTACTCCCTCAAATGAGATACGTGAAATGCATTGTGAACCACAGTCATCCGATCTGGCAATTCAATCCTGTAGGCCAAAGTACCAATTCTTTCAAGAACAAGGAAATGTTCAATATACCTCGGAGCTAGTTTTCTAGTCTTACCAAAACTGATTGCTCCTTTGATTGGAAAAACCTTAACAAAACTAAAGTCTCCAACTTCGAATTTCAATTTCCTTTGTCTCCTATCCGCATAACTCTTCTGACGATCTTGGGCTGTCTTCATCCTTCTCAAACAGCTCAACCTTCGCAGATGCCTCTCGGATCAAATTTGGACCAAGAATAAGACAATCTCCGGATAAACTTCCTGTAATAACCCGCTAATCCAAGAAAATTACGAACTTCCATAGGAGTCTGTGGTTGCTTCCACCCTTGAATAGTTGCTACCCTGACCGGATCCATAGAAAAACCTTATCCAGATACGATATGTCCCAAAAATCTTACTTTCAACTTCCAAAAATGATACTTCGAGAACCTAACTTTCAGAACAAGTCTCCTCAAAGTTTCCAATACTATCTCCAAATGACGCTTACACTCTTCCTCTGATTTGGAGTAGATGAGAATGTCGTCGATGAACACGAGTACAAACTTTATCAACACATTCGGAAAACACAGTTCATCAGATTCAAAAAATAAGCTGGAGCATTGGTTAACCCAAAAAACATAACCAACTACTTAAAGAAACAGTCGAGTCCTCTAAATGTAGTCAAGGGTATACCGCTTTCAGCTACCCTTAGCTGATGAAAACCCAAAGTTATATCTAGCTGAGAAAAACACAGAAGCTCCAAGAAGTTGAACAAAAAGATCATCACCACGAGGCAAGGGATACCATTCCTAATGATCACTTTATCCAACTCCCAATAGCCTACACAGAATCTTAGTGACCCATCCGAGTTGGTCACAAACACTACAGCAGAACCCCAACTCGAAAAACTAGGTCTGATCAGACCGCTTCACTAATTCCTCTCTCTCTCTATGAGCTATCATTCTAGTAGGTTGAGTCACCGGTATCGCTCCTGAAACTAAGTCGATACGGAACTCAATCTCCCGATGCGGGGGCAAACTTTTGACTTCTTTGAAGATATTTTAAAAAATTTCCCACAACTTCGATAGCTCCTACTTCCTCTTGAGATGCCTCAGTCCCAAGCAATACATTACTCAAGTGAACTCCAGAATTATCGCAAGTCACTCTTGCAATCTTTCCCAGTTCAGTTTCCAAAGACACTATTCCCTCTTCACAAATCAGAATAGCTTATGCTTCTCTAACCAATTCATTCCCAAAATAAGGTCAAATCCTCCAAGAACGCCTTTGAGATGGGCAGTTATCTTCTCATGAAACTTGAGCCTCATACCAAGCACAAACATCTCATTCTTCTTAAGGGTGTGTCATTAAGACTAGGTCCATAAAGAGACAACACATTGAACTTAGTCTCATACTCCGATACAGACAAACTCCTTTGCTTAAGATCTAGAAAATTCCTATACAGTCGAGTCTTCCCTGCGGTAGGTAAAACTGTTCCTCAAAAACTTCCTTAACTGCTCCAAGAGAAAACATCTTCTGGAATGTTCATGGTTATTGCGTCCCACCACGCCGCCGCTCCTTCCTGAAGTTGCCAAGATGCCATCGCTCGCTTCTGCACATCCGACAGATCCAAACTCTTAAAAATCCGCTCGCATGAGAGCAACCAAGCTTGCACTTCAATGATAAACTCCGTACCTTTAAAAGGCTTTCCTTCGAGATTAGTGAAATCCTTGCACAACATGGCAAAGCTTACTTGAGACGGTATTGGGTTTACAACCTCGGCAGATACTCTTACTCCTCCAACAAAAGGGCCTCTTTCATTTGGTAGTCGTGCTACACACACCACTGCCCTTCTACCTCTAGAACTCATGTTGGCCACCCGAACAGGTAAACCAACAAAGCAAGTAGGTATAGATATATATATAAATATATACGCTCCCTCAAGATAGATATCACTCTAAAGCATAGGTATTATCTTAAACTAGAGCTCTGATACCACCTGTGATGACACACCTTTCATTCCACAGAAAGACGCGTCATCATTAAGAAAGAAGTAGGTAGAAAAGAGAACAAATAGAAAAGAAAGAACTAAACAATATTAGAATCTCACAACGGAACAAATAAAATATATTAATCACATAGTTATTACATAATATATCATCTATCAGAGTCATACAACTTAATACGACGTACATTAGATAGTCATGAAGACCTGTCTATCATACAACTCAAAATACAACAGAACTACTATCATAGCGAACCATATATCTATATACGCTGAAGCCTGCTACTCCAAGTCCTCCTCAAATATTCATTAAGCCAACCTGAATCCTTTGGCTACTCAAAAAAATTTGAATACCCCAAGAGTTTAAGAATACAGAAAAAAACTATAGGTTAGACATGGATGTAGTGTGAGTAAACGGGTTAAAGTTGTTTAACTTTGAAAATCATTTGAAAATAAAGGTATCTCGTCAGACCACGCCACAAATAAACATTACGGATTTTTACCTTTCGATAACCAAAACATTTGATAGGAAATCCAGTGATATTATAATAGTGTCTAGGGTTTTCAAGTAAAATAGAAAATAGCTGGAATGCTTACATCTCACGTTCCAACATAGTTAGGCACAATCAAAACGTACGACACTTATTGGAGATTGGATTCCATACAATCGCAGGGCTACTGGGGTGCTGCCCGTTATAGTACCTGGTCTAGATCAGAGTACCGAGGATCCACCCTGATCCCCTGCAACACAAGGCCGAAACTACCCCTTATTGGATAATCCTGAATAAGACAACCCCACATTTGGCGCGACCAACCGCCCACTAAGCCGAAAAAGGGACCTCTAGACAGGGGAAAATCTCATCCTACTTGGGTGCTACCCACTTAGCCTTGCTCCACCTCCCTTATTTTAGCCATTCCCAGTTGATGAGGCTTGAGGCTACGATTACCTTTTTAGAACACATATCTTGGAATGCTCACCGTTCTCTAATGGCGATGGTCTGATAGCAATCATCCATACAAGTCCGTCCCGGGTTCGAACGAAACTGAAGGCACTATCTTCGCTACACTCATTTTGGAATCATGCTTAGAGTTAACGACAAATAGCCCTTACACTTTGAATCTTCATCTTGGAACCAAAGGCACTAATTCCATTACACTCATTTTGGAATCATCCTCAGAGTTAACGACAGATAGCCCTTGCACTTTGAATCTTCATCTAGATCTTCTCTTGAAATTTCACGACCTATCATTTTAAATTTGGATCGATATGGTTTTCAGATATCTAATTTGGAATCCGATCCACGTCTCATCGAAATCCAAAACGCCGTCTTAAAGTCCAAGTTGTTTTAAGTTTATAAAATTCAGTTTATATTCAGAGTAACATATTCACACAACAAATCTATCATAGATAGGTAACTTACATTATCACAGTTCATCCAAAGCATCTCATATCACATAGCATCACAAATCATATATCAGAGATATCAAATAATCCAAGTTATTCAATATAACATAATTATCCATAAGAAAGATTAATTAATTTGAACAATTCCTAATTAATTTAATTTAATTCTCCAAATAAATTTAATTAACTACTTTTATTATTTTTAAAATCCTGCTTAATTATCCTTAATTAATTATAAACCATTTATTATTACGTTAATTAATTAATGAGATTAATTAATCATCCCTTAACCATTCACATTAATTAATCTTTAATTTCCTCCATTAATTGATTATACTATAATCAATTACATTAATTAATGATCCTTAATTAATTACATTAATTAATTATCCTATAATCACTTACATTAATTAATTATCTTTTAATTAATCATATTCATTAGTTATCCTTAAATTACTCATATTAATTAACTAACCCTTTAATTAATTACATTAATTAATTAATCCTGTAATCAATTACATTAAGTAATCAATCCTTTAATTAATTACATTAAGTAATTGATCCTTTAATTTCTTCCATTAAGCAATTTACTATCCTTTAATTAATTAACCTTTGATTACTTAGATTAATTAACCCTTAATTAATTAAGTAATTAACTATCCTTAATTACTTGCATTAAGTAATTTCACTTTATTAATTACAATAAGTAATTATACTTTATTAATTTCATTAAGTAATTATACTTAATTAATTATATAATTAACCTTAATTAATTTCATTAAGTGATTACCCTTAATTAATTAAACTAATTAATGATCCTTTAATTAACCAAGACCTTATTTAATTAAAGATGAAAACTTTATCTTAATTTATTACTTAATTAAATCATTTAAATATTATTAAAATTAAATGCTTGAAATTAATTTATACAAAAATCATTTGAGAACTCTTGATTAATTAGAGTTAAACACACCTACCTTAATCACTTCCTAATTACATCATTAAATTTCATATGAAAAACACTTAGGAATTTATTACATAATTAACCCAATATATATATATATATATATATATATATATATATATATTACTTTTAAACGAAACAATTTTAAACATTTAACTTTAACATTTATCTTTGAACCTTCACTTGAAAACTTGTTATCATTTTGCCTTGAAAACTTTGTTTAATATTCTAGCCTTGGACTTATTTACTAACTTATGCTTTTTTTAAAAAAAAAAATTCAACTAAATTCACTTTCTAAAACTTGGTCAATTATATTTGAAAACTTCTTTTGAAAACTTCCATTTCTATTGCTTTTGAAAACTAGTTAATATATTTTGAAAACTTCATCAACCAAATTTATTTTTGCTTTTAATCTGGTTTCATATTTCTTAAAAAAAAGTTGGAATCTTACTAGAACGAACCCGAGATAAAACTCGGGCCACCCTTGCAATTACTTGTGCCAAACCCCGAGCATACTCACGTTTTTCACTTCCTTGAGACAACACAAAATCATTCTCGAGCCAGACCCGAGCAAACATCATCTTCCCCAAACACCACAACATCACTCAGATATAACGTGCACACGTGCACATGCACCGACAAAGGGACCCCTTCTGGCTATCGCCGCAATCACTCGCACATCGACGATGACTTCATCGAAGACCCAGACCGACCAGCACCATCAATTCACCTTGAAATCGAAAACGAGCCACTCGATTACTTCTAGGAAACCAGCCGATCAACAAAAAACCCTCATGCCGCCGCCTACGACCATCGGTGAGCTCGCCGACCAACCCAAAGCTGCATCACGTCACCACGCGTCGATTCCCCTTGGTCCGATCGATCTCGATACACTAACGTCGACGTACGAACCTCGACAATCTCTTCAACCAAACAGGTCATCGAACCCTAGTTCGACGTCGTCCGACCACCACGACGCTCTAAAAATCTAGCGATAATTTTTCCAGTGACCTTCAGGCTACCAGCTACCTCCAGCTCCAGGCTCGACACACCTCCATCGCCGATCGCCGATCACCAAGAAATTGAACGAAGTTTGATTTTCGATGAACTCAGAAATTCCTAACTACCCCATATTTAAAAATCATGAAATGATTATCAAAATTCATAATTTTCTAATACGCATCAAGTTGTAGAATCAAAACAAGAAATTATGACCATAGATTTTTCTGAATTAATTTTTTTTACTGTGTTATCCTATTTTCGAAATATTTTCTAAATATTTCCATTTGAAACTATTTTTAAAAATGAATTTACATTGTTACAAGCATTTTCTCTTTATGATCATAGCCAGAAAAAGATTGGAAAGAAAGGAAATGATTTTTGAACCTATATTTTTTTAGCCTATGAAATCAATAATAGAGGTAGATCATCTTTAAACAGACACATGCACACAGATATACATAGTAATTCAGCCATATTTCAAACAAAATATATTCATGCAAATCATATTTTCAATATTACTTCACAGATTTAGCATATGCATCAAAGTATAAACAAATATTTAATTTTTTTAAAAAAAGTGTTTACTCACTCGAATATGAAAACAGAGGATAAAGCTTTCTTAGATCTGGAACTCGTATTTGATTTTGATCTGAAGCTGATCTTGATGTTGGTTTAAATCTATTTAAGTTTAATTGGAATGCTTAATCTTGAATTGCTCAGGTTAAGAGTTTGAAATAGCTGAAGTTGTTGAATTTGATTAAATTCTTCTTTTATTTTTTGTTTTAGAAAGAAAGAGTTAAGGAAAAAGAAAATGAGAAAGTGTTTAACCATATATAGCCTATTCACAAACATTTTATATTTCAATTTTAAAAAAAAGAAACCATTAACCACTTGCTAATTGCAAGTTATCATTTTCTCACAAATGTCAATGCATGTTACTATTATATTACAAATGTTTAAAACTCCTATTTTATTAATTATTTATGTTTTTATATGTTTATATATTCATATGATATGTCTTTATTGAATTTATGTTTATATTTTAAATATATATATAGAATTTCAAACCATACTTATTTCATGTAAAATTAAAGAGAGAGAAAAATAAACCTTTTTCTCAAATCTTATTTTAAACTTAAGCCAAAGTATTTTTAAATAAATACTTACCTAAGTGTTTTTGAAAACATAGAAGTTTTAAATAGCTTTTTAAAATTATTATATTGAATTCAAATCCAAGCTTCCTATACACAATGTATATATGTATATACATTATAATTAGAAAACAGTTTTATTAGCTTATATTTATAAAAGAATATTATCAAACCAATACTGCCAAATTTAAATAATTATTAAATGAAGATTATCAAATTGCTATTACCAAAATTCTGGGTCATCACATTTATTTTGTTGTGTAATTTTATTTAAATTTGAATTAGTTAATATTAGATGATAATAAAATGATTTCCAAACCTGAATATTTTTATATAAAAAATTTGTAAATCTTCTTCCGAGTAGACGTCATATTTCATTTCTCCAAATTTGGACTGCAATTGCTTCGTTTATCTTATTTCTGACAGTTTTGTAGCATTTCTGGTACCGGTTATCGACTTTTTATATGATGATCGTACCACTGATATTTATATACCATTTTGATCGTCGCATCGTGCTGATCTCAACAGTATATTCATTCCTGTATTCAATATTCGGTACACGATGAAATAGGCGAAACAATTGGCCGTTTTGGTTTCGTATTTTGAGTTGTTTGTTCCCTTTGCCTTTTCATTTTCCAGCCATGTGAACCAACAGCCTATAGCCTTTTAAAATTCCTAGAATATAGCTATGTCAATTGTCATTCCGTCACTTCAATCTATTATCTATTACTTCCCTTCAACTTCACCCTCTTCACATTCTCTCTACCACTTTCGTTAAAAAAAGGGCAAAGCATTCGTATATTTGAATCTTGCTTACCTCTCAAGTTTTGCTCAGTTACAACCTGGCTCATCTTTTATTCTTCTCGAAGCTAAAACCATGTGTAATCGTGATTTCTCCATTTTTCCCGAGGCAAACCTACAACCTAGCCTCCATAAGTCCACACGTCTCCTTGCCCTTGCTTCCACCGCCTCGGCCAAGTCAAGCTTCCACCTACTCTGTCGAAATCCTCTCCTTTCCTCTGCTTGGCCACCCACCTCGAACCCCATCGCAACATTCACCATTGGCCACCACTCTTCCTCTCCGCCCAACCCTGCCCGCGCAAGCTGCTCAGAGGATAGCCGAGCCCTCCACCTTCTTTCCTTCTTAACTGGCATACATATATATATATATATTGTGTTTGTAGATTTTTTTTATATTAATTTATAGTCAAATGTTATCTTAGTGTGTATATATATAGACTTGAAGTTGTATATGTGTTTTGTTTTAAATTATATGTCACGATTTTCTTTATTTCAACATGTGTTTCGCCATGGAACTTTATGTTATACAGTCTATATAAGTTTTGTTGTAGACTTCTTCTACAGTTGTGTAAATACGTACGTCTGCCTATTTTATATACATTATAAAGTATATGTGTGTATATATATATATATATAAGTTGTATTGTTATAAGTTTTCATATCTGTATGTATAGGTTTTGAAAAGAATATGAAGTTTTGAAGTTTTTCTAGCATATATAGACTGTTGCATTTATAGTCTGGGATATGTATGTATTATGTGAATTTATGCATTTGTTTATATATTTTATATGTAAGTCTGTATACAAAGTGTCATATATATAATGTTTGACAAGTTGAATAAAATCTATTATTATGTATATTAGTTTATACGAGTGATATATAACAGGATTGTTTGTATATAAACTTTTCTTAGATGTAGATAATCTGTCTGTTTGTTATATTATGTTAGCTTTCATATATTTTGTAATAATATTGATATTTAAACCATATATGTATATATTAGCATTAATTTTAAAATTGTATATATATACACACGTTTTGTTTTTAAGTATAGCTTTATTTCTATATATGGATTTGAAGTAAATATTGATATTAATAAATATAATAGTAGCATATATTTTGTTCAGTTTGTTTCAAGCTAATTTGATTTGTTTTCATCAATTCCCATTTATCAGCTCTATTCATCACGTTCGTGCCAATTTTTTCCTGGTTTGGAATTTCGTGCTCGGATTCGTAGCTCGGTTCATTTTCAAATTTCTCTAGCCTCGAAAGGTGAGCAATCACTCACGATCAACGTTCTTATATTTATTAAATTTGACTTCAATTGAAATGACAATTGAAATTTACTGCTGTTAGTTATTTACATTGCTACTTATATGCTATTATCTATATCTGTTCATTTGTGACATCTGACACTATTATCTGTTATTTATATTGATGATATATGCCTGTTATATTATTATCATATGTGATATCACTCTGCAAGTTTCCTGTTAATATAGAATTCCCTATGGGTTGAAATGATACATACCCGAATCATTTGTAGGATATGAGAAAATCATTATGGGTTGAAATGATAAAACTAAGCGATTTTCATTCTATTGAATGTGGGATTGCAGGTTGGAATGATATATACCCGAATATATATTTAAATTGCGGATTGATAAATATCCATATCACTTGACCATAGGATAGAAGATTATATACTAACACCGTTGGTCTATATATAAATATTTTGAAATGATTTCTATAATTTTCGAAAGAAATATATGGTTTAATAAATATTGATTTAAAGTTATTATATATAAATGTATTTTATAAAGTTTAAATTCTTGGTTTTAAATTTATATGTTTTGAAAGTTTAAAATTATAAGTTAGTTTTGAAATTATAAATTTTAAGAAGTTACTTATAATTTTACTATTTTAAATATATATAAATTAGTTTTATTATAAAATAAGTTTGATTTTATGGTTAAGTATTTATGTAAATTATAAAATAGATTTTTATAATGATTCTATAAGTTAAGGTTGAAAAGATAAATTTGAATTTATTTAAAATTTTATTTAATTAATGATTTTGTTTAATTAAATCAATTTGAAAATTTATTGAATTTGAGGTTTAAGATATGATTTTATAACTTGATTTTGGTTTAAGGTGATTTAAATGAATATTTCAAGTTTAAATAAATTAAAGGAAATTTTTAGTCCATTTGTAATTTTGGGTTTTATTTTAATGATATTGGATTGTTAAGTGAATGTTTCAAAACTAAATAATATTAAAGTGAATTTGATATATATAGGAATTTATCAAATTTAGTTTGAAAAGGTTGAATATTTAAAGCTTTGAAATATATTTAAATGGAAATGGTTTATTTTATGGTTCAAATCTGTATTTGGAATCGATATAATTTAAAATAGTTTATTTAGAAACCGAAATAAATTGAAATTTATGATTTGTGATTTGATTTAATTTGAATTTTGGGATTCAAGTTGACTTGGAATATATTTGTGAAATTTGAGGAAACTATTTTATTATATAAAGTATTTTAAATTATATTTTAAACTATTCTATATTTTACTTAATAAATTATTTTAATATAAACTATTTTAATATAAACTATTTTAACTTATAACTCTTTTATATGAACTATTTTACTGTATAAACTATTTTATTATATATATTATTTTAATATCTAAACTGTTCAAGTGGTGGAAGTTATGTTTTTAAAGTTATGAATTTCAAAGTATTATGTTTGAAAGTGTTAAAATTTAAAGTGTTTGGTCTCGAGAGTGTTATAACTTTGAAAGTGCTATGATTTTGGAAATGATATCGTATTTGGTTTTGAAATGGAAATGATATCGTGTTGATATGGTTTTGAAATGGCAACGATATTTTGGTTTTGAAGTATAAACTAATTAGAAATGACCACGGTGTTATAATGACGGTCGGTTGTTAAAAAGACCGGGATCGGAAGTTGTCATACTCTCTGCCAACTTCGAAAACCACTTTGACAAATGTGTACGCGGTGGAGATTCTAGAATGAAGTAGGATGGTGGAGACGATCCTATATGAGGTATATACGTGGACCCGACTCCCATGAGTTGGCATAAGGTGACTAAAATAGGAGCGATTCTTGGACCAATGAGGTAGCTCCTCTGATCGGACACACTCCTTCGGTACTATATTCTGACTTTGTGATTGATTTGGTGGCCACTTTTGATTTTTGGTTTTTGAGAGTGTGGCTCGAGATGGGCGGTAGTGGCTGCTATCCGTTACCACCACCTCGGATGCTGTAATTGGTATATCTACCCTGGCATTGCCTAGTTGTGCCATGTCACCTACTCTAGCGTGCTTTACTACTAGTTTGATTTGTGTTGTACCTATGGAGTATTCTATGGTAGCCTCCCGATCTGGAAGTACGATGGTACTGTATAGACAATTGGCACTATAAAATGTTTTAGGGTGGAAAATGTAAAGCCTTAACGCTATTTTCAAATATATTATACTTTACTTTAGACATTATGGTAATATCGTATATTACTACATAGTAGATAGTTTAACGGATCCTTAGAGGATGGTTATCCCAAACATCCTTTGAGTTATTTGCATTTCAATTGTTATTTCACTTGAGTTGATTTATTGATATAAGAATGTTAATCCTGACTCGAGTGTTTTGTGTTTTGCTTTACGCTCGGGTCAGACTGAGTGATACAGCTTTTGAGACTCACATTTGGAGATGGAGCTTCGTTTGGAGTTCCATCTACATCTTTCAGCTTGCAGTTATTTAGTTGATTCCAGTCATGTATTCTAATCTTGTATTTGAAACTTCTATTGTATCTTATTTAACTCTGATATATATAGTAGCTTCACGAACTACTGTTCATTTTGTTTCCATTGCATATTGTATATATACTCCATGTCTGTGATATATTTATTTACTGTATATGCTGAGTTTTGCTAAATATAAATTAACAATTTGGTATTTGGAGCAATTCAAATCCGACATGTGCAGATGCGAAAAGTTGAAAATATTAGGATGTTACAGCTAGAGAAACAAGAAGATGACATGGACACGCACATGGATACGTTATGACACGGGACACGACAAGTCAAAAATTTGCGATAAGCATAAAAGTATATTTAGCTCGAGATTTTGATGGAAAACAAATACACACACACACATGTGTGTGTAATATATATACATTTCTTTTATAAATATTGAAGGAATATATATATATATATATATATATATATATATATATATATATATATAAATGAATATATGTGTGTGTGCAACACGTAGTTTTCTGTCGACAAAACATTGTGCAATATATCTAACATATAAGTTTATTTGAAGCACAAAGTAAATATATATTGAAAGAACAATATATATACGCAATGCATAAATACGAGCTATGCCACAACATATATACAAGCAACATATATGCATATAAGTTTGTATTGAAGCTCCCGACAGCATATATTTAAGGAAACTATATATATTTCATATCAACAAGAAAGGGAGATGGTTCGACTATTGGGTGAGCTATGGATCTGGTGGGCTGGAAGGCGATTCAAGTGGAAGGCCAAAGGCAGGGAAGGCTACTAGGGGATGTGGCTATGGTGGTGTAATGGTGCTACGTGGCCAGGTAAGATAGAGCGATTGCTGTGTGGTTTGGTGGATAAGGAGTTCAAACGGCTGTTGGTACTTGGCTTTGGATTAGAGCATTAATTCTCGGGTCCAGGCGTTTTAAAGTGGAGCAAATGTGGTAGGAAGAGAACGTGTGGGCTATGGTCGAAAATGGAGATGAAGGGTGGCAGAAAAGCTGAGATGAATGGTGACTAGTGGTGGGTTTCTAATGGGGTTGGGTTGGAGGGTTGACAAGGCGGGTTTTCGGGGCAATGCACGGGCGGCTACTGGGTTAGGGAGGGGCAAAGCTTGAGTTTTTGTAGGTCTGGAGGAGGCCAGCGAGGGGAGTTGGCTATTGATTTTCTGGCGCGGAGGGTTTAAGGGTAGCGAACAGGCGGCCATAGGTGAGAGGGAAATGGAGGCGCATGGCTTGAGGTAATGTGGCGACTGTAACAACCCATAATTTTAATAAATATTTTAATTCATTTTATTTGAGACTTTGATTTTTAAATTATTTAAAAGTTGGAATTTTTGAATTTTCCAGTGAATTTCTAGAATTTTTTATAATCATTTTTCCAAACAAATTAAAATTTAGATTTTCTAAAAATTGTATATTTATATCAACTATGGTCAAGCTTTGACTTTTAGTTGAAATTTTTTAAATTGAATTTTTAATTTCTAATCGTTTTCTTTTAAACTATATTTGATTCTGATATTCGTTCTGCTTTTCGTTTCGTCGAATTCTGTTTTATACTTTTTAAATCTGATAAATCTCAGCGTTTAACACGCGATTATTTTCAGTATTTTATTTATTATTTTATATTTCTATTCTTTATTTTTCTATGTTATTTTCTATTTTTATTTTGGTTTGGACTTTGATTTTTTTTCTATCGGGCTTAGGAAATTCTAAAAGACATAAGTTGCTTTTCCTTAATGTGATGCCTTTTCCTTTTCAAGCGGTTCAAAACTTTGAATGCCCTAGCCGTTCACTTCCCATTCTCATTCACGTACAAAATTATTTCTCATATCATCTCTTCTCATTCACGTTCCTGAACAAAAGAATTTTTTTACAGTAAGTTCTCATGTCTTCCTCTTTGTCTTTTCCTTTTCTCTTTTCTTTTGTTTTTCTTCGTGCTATGCTCAGCTATCATGCTCCTGGCCAACCTCATCTCCTCCTCTACACCACCTTAGATCGGCCATCTCCATCACCATCTCATCTCCACACCCATGTCATGATCATAAATCCAAAACCCCATCACAAAGTTTCTTTGAAAACCCAAGCCGAGCCTTACCCCCATCCCTTCCTCTTCCCTTAACCTCGACCACCACCTATTCCATCACCAACTCCTCTTTCCATGCCTTGCCGCGATCATAGCCATACCATTTCAAATGTGCCACGACCTGATCCAAACAATGAACCATAGGCCGAGCCACTTTGCACCATGGTCGAGCCATAGTAGCTTAGGGCCGAACTCATTTCTAGCCAAAACCGTGCCTTTTAGCTTGCCATGGCCGAGCATATATGCTTCAAAACAATAATGGCCGAGCCATGTTGTGACGATGGTGAAGCCAATTGTGTTATGGTTGTGCCCACTTGTTTGGTTAAGCCAAATTTTACTTCATTTTGTTTTGTTTAATTCATATTTTATTTGTTGAATTTTATATTTATGGATGTTCATATTTATTTGTTTACAAGATTTAAATCTTGGCTCTCCATCCACTCGAATTTGATTTGTGCTTTGTCGTGCTTTTAAGAGTTTGGTCTGTGTCTTGAATTGTTATCTCCCGCTTTAGAAGGTGAGTTTATCAATCTAGACATTCCTACTTATATAATTGTGAAATAATGACATGTGAATTGTAGTTGATGATATGCTATGTTGATAGTAATTTATGCATGCCTGTGATATGATATTTCATAATGTTATAACCTGATTATTATGCCTATTACATCACCTGATATGATATGCCATGTTATACTGTTTATTTATTTCTGCTTCTTACACTACAAGTTCCCTGTTAGTATAGAACCACTATGAGTTGAAATGATACATACCCGAATGGACATTAGAATAGGGAAAAATCATTATGAGCTGAAATGATAGGCTCAGGCGATTTTTATTTTATTTTATTTGACTTGGAATTGCAGGTTTGAAATGATAGAAGCCCGATTTTTCTTGTAAATTACAGATTGAAATGATATATATCCGTATCACTTGACCTAGGTTAGAAAATATTATACAGACCCATGGTTAATTTTTAATAGTTTTCTAAAATTTATTAAGTATTTTGAATATTTAAAATATGAAATTTTAATTTAAAATTGATTTAATGATTTTTAAATATAATGAATATTGGAATTTTATAAGTAAATAATTGGTTTAAACTAAATTAAAGATTTTAGCTATGATAAATAACTTAATAATTTAAATTTAATTTAATATGGAATTTTAATTCTAACCTAATAAGGATAATATATTTTATTTATGAAATCGATATGCTTTGTATAAATAAAACTATGATAAAAATTGGAATAGTATGTTTAAACATGTCATAGTAATATTCGTAGCATTTTTAAAATGTTATGGTATTTCAGTTATGTTTTTAATGTTGTAGTTATAAAAAGATAACATTTTTAAAATGCTATGTTCTTTAAGGTTTTGTTTAAAAGGTGCTACTTGTAACGACCCGATTTCTCGATGTCCGAAAAGTCAACATCAATACATCCACTGTATCAAATGTCGAAAAATCAAATGCTGGAAAACCGAACCATTAGGGTTAAAGAAGAAGGAGGTAGAAGAAGAAATAGAAACAATATCAGAATGTTACCAACGCAACGGAATAAAATATAATAGATAATACTGATCTTTACACAAAGGAAACTATATCTGTTTTATATATACATCATCAGAATACAACATTAACAAAATACAACATTGGACAGTTATCATAACCTGGTCACAAAACTGACTATGTAGTTTTAAAACACAGCGGAATATTCATCAAATACATGTGATACGTCTCGCCATCCAACTCGTCTCCTGAGCTCCACAACATCCTTTCCTGTATTCTGTAATACTCGGTCTGACCCGAGCATTATAGTAAAATAACACCCGAGTCAGTTTGGAAAACCAGCGTGAGAAAACACACATTCAATTGGATTATTAAAGTTTCCAAAATCCTTTGAAATCAAAGGTATCTCGTAAGACCACGCCACAATTAAAAATGCCGGGTTTTTAGCTTACAATAACCAAAACATTCCATTTGATATTATAATAGTGTCTATAGAAAGTAAAATAGAATCTAGCTGAAATGCTTGCATCTCACATTTCAACATAGTTGGGCACAATCAAAACCGTACGGGCGCTTATTAGAGATTGGATTCCATACAATGGCAGGGCTACTGGGGTACCGCCCGTTACAGTACGTGATCTAGATCACTGTACCAAGGATCCACCTTGATCCCCTGCATCACAAGGCCGAAGCTACCCCTTACAGGATAGTTTGAACAAGTTCACCTCGCAGTTGGGATCAACAACCTCCCACACAGCCGAAATAAAGGGACATCTAGACTGGGGTGACCCTACCCAAATTGGTTGCTAACCGCTTAGCTTTGTGTGCACCTCCCATGTTTTACCCAGTTTATGAGTCTCGAGGATATGCATTACCTTTTTAGCACACATTCATTTAGAATGCTCATCGTCCTTCTAACGATGTTCTGAAAGCACTCGCCCATACAAGTACGTTCCGGGTTCCAAGGGAATCGAACGGAACCGAAGGCACTACTCCTACTACATCCATTTTGGAATCACCCTTAGGATTAGTAGCGATTAGCCGTTGCACTTCACTGCTCCATCTTCGGCTCCAACTCTTGTCTTCTTCACGAAAACGTTCAAACCGGATCGAAGTGGTTTTTGGGAAATTAATCCCGTTCCCTGTCTCTTCAAAACAATCAGCGCATTGGCCAATATTGATAGTCGGTTATTTAACTATCAAACAACATTCTCAAACAACCATCATATTTAAATAATTTCCCAAATTATTTATTATTCAAAATATCTTCGCAAGATATCTTCTACACTTTAATCTTTTGAAATCAGTTTCAAATCTCTTTCCACTCGCGGAATAAATACCCAATATTGTTTATTTCCACTGAAAATCACCAAGTCCAAATACTTTTTATTTTAAAATAATTTAAATCTCTTTATTCTAAAATATACTTTAAACATTTAAATCAAACTACTTAAACACTTTATTCAAAAATATATACTTTAAAAATAATCTAAATAAAACTACTTCATAAAATATAAAACAAATTTTTTAAAATGAAAGTTAAGCCAAACTAAATTTTAAAATAAGAGTTACGAAGTTCTGTACAAGTTTTTAAATAAAACTTAACCAAACAATCTTTAAAATAAAATTACTTTATAAAATATAAATATTAATAATTATCTTTTTCAAACATAATACCAATTAACCTTTAAAAATAATTACCACTATAACTAATTTAATAAATCTTTACCTTTAAAAATTTAATAACTTAATAATTATTTCTTAAAAACATTCCTTTAAACAACTTTAAATTTTTTACCTTATACTTAAAAATTTGCTTTGAAAACGTACTTGGCTTTCCAGTGAAATCCACTTCCCTTTCACACCTTTTAAAAATAACCCACTATTTATTTTTAACACAAATTTACCCATTCATTTATAAATTCCCATCCTGAATTTATACTTCCAAATATCCATTGATATCTTATTTCACTTTATAAACCCAGTTTATAAATTCCATAGTCTCATCTTCTTTTAAAACACAATTTCAAATTCTAAATCAATTCCTAAATCGATTTTCAGATTTTACTCCATTTTAAAATAAATTATTTTGCCTACTCCTTCATTATTTCTAAACCCATTAACTTCAGATTTTACTTCTTAATTATGATTTAAAATCTTATTTAACTGAAAATACCAATTTCATACTTTTCCAAATTCCTTCTTTATCCTTTCCAATAAATTTAAACCTTCAATTTTAAAATAAATTATACATTCCTTTAAATAATATCACTTAAGTTTTAAAAATCATTATTTCCCCTTTTATTTAAAATTTCCTTTCTCATACTCAGAATTTATTTATTTAAAATTTCAAAATCCACTTTTATCCTTTTCCAATTCATTTATTCCAACCTCTATAATTATTTACTTAAGAAATTTCTTTTATATCTCGTTGAAAATCCAATCTATATATTTTGATAACTCGGCATACGTAAATACATTCAATTTAAACATAGCATTCATTATTTCCAATTACCAATGTAATCTATCACGGATTATCCAAAAATCCATAACATAGAATATTTAAATAATCTAAATATTTTGAGGAATCCAGTTGGATCCCTCCAACCTGCTTCCCCACATCTGTTAGCACAATATAAAATACCAATTCCACTTTAAGGTGGAATATCGCGATATATGGGGTTATATTATCTCATCCACTATTATGCGGCGCATAGGATCTCGTCCGCTATATAATGCGGGAAATTAATCATCCCAATATATACTATATATATACTACTATATATATACCGTCACATCCAAAATGAAAACAATTATCAACGCAATCAACAACCAATAATTTATATTTAACTAATTAAATTTAAAAGGTACCTAGATGAGTGAGTTTAACTCACCTTTGACTTTAAATTTGCAATCCCATCCAGTCTTGACTTGATTTCACGATTTCAGACCTTGTAAAAGCATTATATGGCTTATTAACATTTTTAAATAATCAAACAGTCTATTATCCTTTTAAATAATTTTAATTAACTAATAATTAAATTTAAACCAGTAACTTAAATTTTAAATAAATTTCCCTATGGTAACCAAATTCCTAGTAACCAAAATAATTAAATGAGTTCATTAAACCGTTAATCACTAATGCATTATTATAAAATGTAACAGTGAGTTTTAAACATGTATATTTCTTTTTCTTACTTTACTAAGGAACAAAAAGATCTTCTAATCATATACATATTCTCTTTTTGAATAGCTGTAACCAAAAATTATTTCCATAGTTGAACATTTAAAATTTCAAATCCAAGAAGAAGAAAACAAGAAGCTGCTCACCCTAACGTTGCTATCGACATCCAAGACGCCGTGAGTTCCGATTCGTGAGCTGCTCTACTTAGACTCGCATGTTACCCTAAGCACAACGCCCCCACAACAAAGAAAACAAACACCACCCTATCGCAGTTCGACCCTCATTCTTCGCTTGCCATCATGCTAGAATCGTGACAACCAGCCCGATCCCATCGTACCCGAAAACAAAGTCGCGCGCATCGCCCCAAATTCTGACGAAACCCAGCCTCGAACTCGACTATATCGCTGGCATCACCGCTTCCTCTTCCTTCGATTGTCGACATCCCAGCTTTTTCGCAACTCCATCCTCCTTCTCATCGACGCCGCCTCGCCTGATAAGACACTGCGCGCGGCAATTTTTGAACGAGGCTCGAGTACAATGATTCGACAGGAAAAAGAAGAAGAATCATGCGAATCAAGCTTGGCCAAATTTTAGAGGAACCGATATCGATTCGGTTCGAGATGAAAAAAAGGAACGTGGTTGTTTCGCGATTTTGAGTGTTTGATTTAGACCTGCAATTTTTTTTTAAAAAAGGAATGTGGATTTGAGATGAAGTTGAAGAAAGGAAGCCCTTGATTTAATTATGGAAAATATCGTTCTCTGATTGAAGAGGAAAACGAAGAGGAGGTTCGGCCATATATTTTTCTTTTTACAAAGGAGACGCGTGTATGGACATATTACGTGAACCAAAAGACAAGTGGCAAAGATAAAATTCTAATGTGAATGCCCTTCACTAGTCCAAATATATATTATATTTGAATTCAAATTTAAATCAACTTAAATTCGAAGCTTAAAATTTCCACATCCTATCGAGGCATGCCGCCAGATGTTTATAATGTTATGCCCCTATTCTGAACACAATGGAAAAGGTTTTGAGTCCAAACTTGATCGTGTGGAGAAGATAGCCTTTTGGACCCAGTTAAAGTATTGAATTTTTGATATAAATTTCAGCGTGTTTATCAACCGTACGGCCAAACGATCGCTCCAAACACTACGAAAATTGAAATCCGATAATAATACACTATTATGGATCGAATGGAACTGGTTTTGTCGAATTTCGAGACTGTGCCTCAGATGGCTATTTTTAAATATCGATTTAAACGTTATATTTTCAAAATTGCACAAATCACTTTTAAATTCATATTTACATCTTTCATTATTTTCAGTATTATCAATATAACTTTTATAAGCCTTTGAATTATTTTTATCAAGCCTAAAACCATGATTCTCTATTTTACCTAATATTCAATTTTTAATTCAACATTTTAAATTATCCAAAAATCAGTGATATTTGAAATTCAAGTTAAACTAACTTTTAAATATTTAAAATCAATTAAATATTTCAATTTCAAATATCCAAAAATTTTGGGTCGTCGTATTTCTTCCCCTTTAAAAGAATTTCGTCCCTGAAATTAATAGCTAAAAGGAATGTTCCACAACCCGTTAATTTTTCTTTCCAATATCAAAGAGTTTCAACAACTTCTCTAATCTTTTTAATAAAGTCACATTATCACCTTTACTAACTTTCCCAAACTCAACCATAGATTACAATCCATATTATTGACTCAGTCATTTCAAATTTTAATTCAAAACCAAATTTTAAATTTTTAAAATTTCTCAAAAAATTTTTAACTCCCTAAATTTTTGAAAATTTTCGCCACCATCTCTTTTGCGCGGCTAGCTCGCTACAACTACAAAATGCCTCTACGGGCCCCCGGATTTCAAAAGAAACAAAAAGCCAAGTGGCTAGACGAGAAAATCATCAAATTTCATGCAGAAATTTAAACACATACCTCTTTGTTGGAAAATTCAAATTTAACTTCTAAAATCAAAAATTCCAATTTTTCCTTTTGCTTTTAAGCACCTGTATTCTACTAAGTAATAATGTTCAATTTCAACATTCAAAATCACTTTACACATTTCTTTACAAAAGTTTCAACATTTGATTTAGTTAAGTCGTACGATGCACATATATTATACATACGCAACACCCAATTCGATCGCTCACTCGGTCATACAATTTCACCTCTGAACTAGTATCGTCCAACCGACTTCCTAGTGCGGACTCAGATCTGGTTTCTTGATCAGAAACCATCATTCTCCTTGCATAGCCACAACTATGATAGAGAATTTTCAGAATCAATCAAAAATCCATAGCCAAGGTTCGCCGTCGAAAATCAAGTGAAAAATCCCAACTCGGAACCATATAACTACCACGAAATTCTGTGCTCGAATCTGAATCAAATCACTATGCGAATAAAATAATATACGTACATCCTATGTATTTGCCCTAATTGATTATTAGCTATATTGTAACGACCCAGAATTTTTAATAATTTAAATTTGAATATTTAATTAATTTTAAATATTAATAAGTGAATTTTTGGAGTCGAATAAATTTTATTTTGAATTTTGGATTTAATTTTGCAATTAAATCGATTTATTTAATAGTGAAATTCCACAAATAATTAGATATTGGGTTAAATATGATTGAAAATGGTTTGGAAAATTTTGTTATATCATATTAAAGTTATAGAAATATTTTAGAACTTGTAAAACTGAATTTAGAGTTAATTTGTAAAAATTGAACATTTTAATATTTAATTATCGACTGAAAAATAGCCAATTTTTGAACAGTCTCAGAATTGAACGAAACAAGTTCCGTTGGATCCGTAATAGTTAGTTATTATCGGATTTCAAATTTCGTAGCAATCAGAGTTGTCGTTTGACCGTGGCAGCTCCAAACGCATCGATATCGTTTTAATATTAATTTAGCGTGTTAAAATAGCCATTTTTCAAACGGTCTCGGATTTCGACGAAACCAGTTTCATCGGATCCGTAATGTGATATTATTGTAAGATTTCAAATTTCAAGTCGATCGGATTTATCGTTTGTCCGGTACAAGCCAAAACGCCTAGAAATCGTTTAAATCGGTTTTAATTTAAATTGATCGTTTAATTCCATATCTCACACATACGATCGAATTAGCTTACGAAACCTATTCCATTGTGTCCGGAATGCGGAAAAACCTTAGGATCGCCTGTCGGATCGCGTAAATCGGAGTTCGTTTGCATGCGTAGTTAAATTGAGGAAATTCTATAAATAGGCAACTTTTATCACAAAATAAAAATAAAAAAATAATAAACTAGGGCTTAGAGAACCATGGCCGGCCCTAATTACTTCGACGACCAGAAATGTCCCAACTTCCCCTTCAATTATCTTTCGATCCGATAGCCATTTGCAAAAACTTCAAACTACAAAGATGTCAAGCACACCGAGATCTTTCGATCCAACGGTCGAGATTGGAAACGGTGTAACATGCGAAGCACTATGGGGCCGCGTTCCCTGGGGGGTTGCGCACGTTTTTCGAGAGCTATGGGAGACCGAGTTTGACCGGTCAAAGGCCGAAGGTGGTGGAGGTTTGGGGCTTCAAAATGGCACATCCTGATCGTCATAGATTCAAGCGCGGAGGTGGTGAAATCAAACCCTAGTTTGGTTTTGTGATGGGTTATGCGTGCGTTCAAATACTGGGAGGTTATCTCGCGTGGGGAAGAAATCACGTGCGACTAGGATTCAGCTGGGGAAAGGAACGGCAGAGATAGGGTTTGGAAATTTTAAATAGAAGATGTAAATTTTAATTTTATTTATTTGTTCAAACTGTAAACTGCGATAACTTTTTCGTGCGAGGTCCGATTTGGACGAATCAAAATGCGTTGGAATCGTATGGTTGTGCACTTCGCGATGAAGCTAATTTGGAGTCGATTGGAGCTCGTTTGAATTTCGGGTAAAATTAAACGTTCGTTTAATTTTATTCGAAACGAACGACGAAACCGGAATAAAATCAAGGTGAGAACTCCTCACTCAATCGAAAGGTTTTGTTTAAAATTTTAAATAGTTAATATTGATTGATAATTGTTGATTGATTGTGGTAGTAGATATAATAGGATATATAGTATATATAGCAATATATATATATTGGCATATGTATATATTGGATTTGATTTCCCGCCTCGTATAGCGGATGAGACCCTATTGCGCCGCCTATTAAGCGGATATTTTATAAAATCCCATATACCGCGATATTCCACCTTGAAGTGGAATTGGTATTGTGCTAACGTCTGTGGATGCAGGGTAACAGGTTGGAGGGATCCAACTGGATTCCTCACATATTTATTTGTTTATAAATATTATGTTGATTGTTGATAATCATATTGATATATGACACTTATTCCCGTGATTGACCATCTAATGCTGTTGCATCATCGGATTCAAATTTTTAAAAATTAAAATAACGGTTTTGAATTTAAAAGGGGTTTTAAATCGATTTTTCAAAGAATATGGTTTATTAAAATTTTGAATCGATTAAATTTTAAAATAAATAGATGGATAAATTTTTATGTTTTAAAAATTTATATTTTTATAAAATATAACTTAAAAGAAATTTTTAACAATAATAGGTTTTTATAAAATAGTTAAATTTGGTTTTTGGGGAGTTATTATTATTAATGGTTTATATAAAGGATTTTATAAATGGATGTTTTTAAATTAAATTTATTGAAGTTATAGAATAAATTTAGAAAGTGTTAAGTTGATGTATAACATGAATTTCACTAGGATTTATAGATTAATAAATGTGAAATTTATAAAACGAACGGTTATTGGAAAATTTTAAGTTTATAAGTTATTAACTTATAGAAATGAATTTGGGCATTAAAAAGGGGAATTTTATAGAAATTGTTAATAAATGAAGATTTCATTAGTTGAAATTATTATAAGCCATAAAGAAATCTTGTAAGTGATAAGATTTTAAATTGGTGAAGTTCAAAAGAACGATTTGGGTAAATAGATAATATTATAAGTATTTAACTTATAATATTGATTTTAGTATATAATCGAGTTATGTAAATCGAATTGGACTAATAAAAGGAGATTTCTAAAACGAAGTTTCATAAATAGAAATGGGATGTATGGACATTGTTATAAATCCGAAAAATCAATTTAATTTGATAAATTGAATATGGAATTTGTTAAAGGGGTTGTATTCACTATTTTTGAACGGTGAATGTATTATTTTATTAAATGAACGTGTTTTTGGAAAAGAACGTTTTGAATGGAATTTAAAACTAATTAAAGACGTTTTAAGATATATTAAGTATCGAAATCATAGATTTCAACATTGATTGTTGAAATAGACGATTTCGAGAAATAGAAGGGAATATTTTGAATAGTAGTGGATTTATGTATCCATTTTTATTTCAAATCCATATACTAGTGTTTTTGGGTTGTCGTAACGATGTTTTACGCAACATTCGTTTTTAACCCAAATAAATGTGAATAAAAGAATATTTCTTTAAAGGAATGAAATTAATACTTAACTATGGTTTAAGCATATGGAATATTTTCGAATTGTTGAAAATAAATTGAATTGTGAATTACTTATTTTTAAATAAGTTTAGAAATGGTTTTCTAATATGAAATGGAACGTTTTTGTGAATTCACCCTTTAAAGGTAAATTGTAAGCGAATATTTTGGAATCGATTTGAAATCAAATATGAATGGGTATTTGGGATTTAATTCACGTTGGAATTTATAATAGGAAGGGAAATTGGTTTAAAAATAAATGTTGATTTATTTTTAAAGATGGAAATAAAATTCACGAATTTGGAGCGTAAAATTTAAAAATAAATCGGTAAGGATTTATATGTTGTTTTGAAATTTGTTTCAAAAGGTATATATGGTTAAGGTGATTTGAAATTAGTTTTCAAATGGTTAAGGTGATTTGAAATTAGTTTTCAAATGGTTAAGGTGATTTGAAATTGGTTTGCAAATGGTTAATGTAATTTGAAAATTGGTTTTCAAATGGTAAAGGTAAATTGAAAATTGGTTTTTCAATTGGTTAAGTGTGGAAAATTTTATCGTGAAGTGGTTTTGGTAAAACAAATAACTGGGGCAATTATTTGGAAATGGTGTATATATATATATATATCTCTCGTAAGATATTTTTGGGGTTAAATAATTTTGGAAAATTATTTGGAATCTGATGATGTGGCGCATCTTTATTGATAGTTAAATAACCGACTATCAATATTTACCCTTGGATGGTATTGGTTGTGTTTGTTTGGAATTGAATGCACACTTATTTTTAAAAATAAGCACTCGCTATTCGGTTTAGCCGGGAGAGGACCTTTGTGTCGTATATCCCATTCCGAATATGCGATACGTCGTTTGGATCGCATTTGAAGACCGGCGTGAAGACCGGGTATTTGTGAAAACGATAGGATGACCTATCGATTGTCTCCGCATCGTTAGCTACGATATGGAGATTTCCTTTGTGATGGGAAATTTTATCGGGATTGTGGATACCCGGATTGCAAGGGCTTCTTTGGAAGTGCCTTCGGTTCTGTTCGAACCCGGAACAGACTTGTATGGTTACGTGTCTGACATTACATTTTGAGAGATAGAGCAGATTTCTTTCAAATACATTTCTGTTGGTGGCGGAGAATTTATTCTCTTAGCTTAACACCCTTCTCTGAGACGTACGAGCTCAGAGGTTATGTAGTTGAAGGTTATCAGCGATATTTCCCAATCTGGTAATGTGGCATGCTGAGTGCTGCTGTGTGATGATCATTGGTTGATCGTTTGGATATGATCATTTGTTTGATCATTTATCTTTGTGATTATTGCTTTGGTCATCTGTGGACCCAAAGCATGGCTTTGTTGCACAAAGCGTAGCTTTGTGGACGAGACTTCGTCAGGACCTCACTCCCCGGAAATGGTCGAAACAGGAATATGCGGCAAGGTTATGAGGGTCGCGCCCTTTAGGGTATGTCATTTCCTTCTGGAAAAGGGTGGTATCATGGTATGGAACCCAGATGCTTACTCATGTTGATACACTATATATATTTCTGTGTGTGGTGTTGTTGCGAGCGCTCGGATAAAGGTCCCAAAGGACCGGGGGATGACATATTCGTGTAGTAGTTACCTAGTGACAGAGGTAACCCGGCCTTGTGTTGGCAGAGATCTAACCGTAACGTTAGTTTCTCGGGACGTCCCGCCAGAGGCGATCCCATGTGGCAGTAGGAAGTTCCTTAGCCTGACCATTTGTTGGAAATCCATTCATCCAATACGTGCCTTGTACGGTTTTAGTTGTAGAACCTGCCATTTAACATGGCAGCTATAGTAGGCATAGCATCATGGTACCTATGCTGGCTAGGATTTATATTATACTTTCGAAATATTTTCCACTATGCACTAGTAATAATATCAAAGAATTTTCTCGTAGTAAGCATGTTTGACTATCATAAGGAGAAATCTCCCCCATGTGTGCGTTTGCATTGTGTGTGTGCCGGGAGGCCTTATGGTAGTTTCATTTTCCAAAAAGCATTGCGGATTTCAAAATTTAAATTTTCTTGTTGCTTGTTTAAAGATAAACTGTTTTGAGTTCTCACACCAGTCCCATGACTGACCTGGAGTTTATTGTTCCTTTCCTAAACTCTGGGTGCCCACTATTTTCCACACGGGCAGTCTAGAGTTAGGTTGTCAGGTTATTCTGGATTCGGGAGTTGCTGTGCAGATGTTGGAGGCGAGCTTGGATAGCGTAGTCTATTATCTATTGTATATAGTATTCTTTTCCGCTGTTTTATTGTTGTACACTCTGATGATGTGATGTATGTATAAAATGTATAGTTCTTTTGTTTCAATGATATTCATTTATCTATTATATGTTGTTCCGCTGAGATTGTGAGATTCTGATATTGTCTTCATATTTCTGTTGGTTGTTTCTGTTTCTTCTCTCTTTTCTCTCTTCTTCTACCTCTTTCTTCTTCTTAAACCCTAACGGTTCGATTTTTCGGCAACGAAAAATCGCGATCGTTACATTTGGTATCAGAGCATATGGTTAAGCGACAACCTGCTCTGTTGGGTATTACTCATTAGAGATAGAGTCAGTGGTACTCTAGAATGAGTGTGAGTGTAATAATAGATATGAGCGCGTATTTGTTAGTGAATATAAAATTGTTTTATATTGTGATGATTGGTTTGTTGAGTGGTATATGGATTCTGGTCGGTATAGTCTGTACAACTCTATCGATAGGGATCTCTAAACACTTGTGCAGAACAATTCAACACGATGTTGTTTTAAATTGGGTAAATGAAATAATTTTACCTTGATTATATTTTGTATATAAAGAAAATAATTTTTCAAGAAATTATTGATGTGTTTATATAATTAATTGCTTGGTAGTTGTAAATAATAATAGATATATATATAAGATAATCAAAGTTGTTGAATAAGCTAATAAAAGCAACAATTGTAAAAAGAACAATTGTATAAACTAATGAATTATAAGTATAAAATTATAATTAAAATGAGTTACAATTGTAAGATAATCTTGTATATATATAAGAAGTGAAATTATATAAGTAAAAAGTTTATAAATGTGATTTATAAATAATAAAGGAAATTTTTGAAAGGATATTTAGCACTGATTTCACTATTGTCACTGGAAAATAATAAGGGTGATGACTGCAGCATCATCAGTATCATTTTCGAGTTACTATGTGATGGATTTGCTATAATAATGAATTTAAAAATTGGAGTTTTGTTGTAATAAACAAATTTGATAGTTGAAAATTCAACTTGAAGTTGATAAATATAAGTGAAAAAGGTTTTGGACTTATAATAAATGTTGGAAGTTGAATAATAAATTGTATAACTTATAGTATGGAAGATGTAAGTAAAGCCAATTATTGAAGTGGTTAAATAATTAAGTTAAGCAAATTAAAATATGAATTTGAATGTTGATATGAATTTGGCTTAAGTAAGTGTTAAATGGAATTAACTTTAGAATTAAATTCCGAATTGAATTGATAAGTAAAACTTAAGTTTAAATTAACAAGTGATGTTAAATGGAGTATAACTTAAGTAAAGTTGAATAAAAAAAAAAATTTGTATCAAAGTAAATAATCATGTGAATTAGAAGTAAACTTAAGTTGAATAGTGGAAGTAAATGTAAATGAAGTTGAATGGAATATAACTTGAGTAATGTTGAAAGAATTGATGTTGATATCAAAATAAAATGAATAAAGTGAATTAATGAAATCGTTAAATGATGTGAACTTGAGTTATATAAATGAAATTCAATTTTTATATGTAAAAAGAATTGGCAACTGAATTAAAGTATGGATTGAATGTTAATTAATCGAATGTGAATAAGTTGATATGAAATGATATATGTAAGTGTAAATTCATTTCGAGCTAGTTGAATAATTGAATGAAAATCAGTTGAATGTTAAATCAATTGGAATTAAAACTGTTGAACCAAATTGAATGTAGTGAGAGAAAAACTAATAATTTGGTTTTATTGGATATACATTGGTTGTTATTTGCTTGTTGGTTGATTGTATGTAAATTCATTAAGTGTTAATGAAATTGAATTAGCGCATTTGAAAACTATGTAATTGAATTCAAATCGAAAGTGAAGTAAATAAATTTGAATAGAATTGAAATTGATTTGAGTTGAAAGTGAACCAATGTGAATTTAATTAGTGAATGTAAACTAATTTGGAAACGAATGAAATTGAATATGCAACTTCAATAGTAAACTAAAAATGTATAAGAAGCATATGTTGAAAGGTTTTGTAATTGAATTGGCAAAATGATTTGAATGTTGAAGTTGGAATTGTGTACTACTATTAGCAGGATATACAGGAATTGGGATTTGATTTTGAAGTTAAAAAAATTTGAATTGCTCGACAAAAAGGTACGTATTTCAATTTTAGTATGAGATTTGATGATTTCCTTCTCCAGCCACTTGGCTTTCTCTTTTCTTTTTGATTCTGGGGGGCCGTGGTGCCATTTTGTAGTCGTACCGATCGAGCCGCGCAAAGGAAACGCTGGCGAAATTTTTCGAAAATTAAGGGAGTTAGAAAATTTTTGAGAAAATTTTGAAAGTTTGAAATTTGAATTTAAATTTAAATTTGAATTGTTGAGTAAACAATGTTGTTTGAAACCTATAATTGAAGTTGGAAAGCTAATTGAAATGATAGTAAATCTTTAATAAAAAGAATTGGTGTTAGAAGGTGGATAAAACTATTAGCTTTGGAAAAATAATAAACGGATTATGAATTATTCTCCATAACTTGCAATTTCGAGGACGAAATTCTTTTAAGGGGGGAAGATTGTAACGACCCAGAATTTTTAATAATTTAAATTTGAATATTTAATTAATTTTAAATATTAATAAGTGAATTTTTGGAGTCGAATAAATTTTATTTTGAATTTTGGATTTAATTTTGCAATTAAATCGATTTATTTAATAGTGAAATTCCACAAATAATTAGATATTGGGTTAAATATGATTGAAAATGGTTTGGAAAATTTTTTTATATCATATTAAAGTTATAGAAATATTTTAGAACTTGTAAAACTGAATTTGGAGTTAATTTGTAAAAATTGAACATTTTAATATTTAATTATCGACTGAAAAATAGCCAATTTTTGAACAGTCTCAGAATTGAACGAAACAAGTTCCGTTGGATCCGTAATAGTTAGTTATTATCGGATTTCAAATTTCGTAGCAATCAGAGTTGTCGTTTGACCGTGGCAGCTCCAAACGCATCGATATCGTTTTAATATTAATTTAGCGTGTTAAAATAGCCATTTTTCAAACGGTCTCGGATTTCGACGAAACCAGTTTCATCGGATCCGTAATGTGATATTATTGTAAGATTTCAAATTTCAAGTCGATCGGATTTATCGTTTGTCCGGTACAAGCCAAAACGCCTAGAAATCGTTTAAATCGGTTTTAATTTAAATTGATCGTTTAATTCCATATCTCACACATACGATCGAATTAGCTTACGAAACCTATTCCATTGTGTCCGGAATGCGGAAAAACCTTAGGATCGCCTGTCGGATCGCGTAAATCGGAGTTCGTTTGCATGCGTAGTTAAATTGAGGAAATTCTATAAATATGCAACTTTTATCACAAAATAAAAATAAAAAAATAATAAACTAGGGCTTAGAGAACCATGGCCGGCCCTAATTACTTCGACGACCAGAAATGTCCCAACTTCCCCTTCAATTATCTTTCGATCCGATAGCCATTTGCAAAAACTTCAAACTACAAAGATGTCAAGCACACCGAGATCTTTCGATCCAACGGTCGAGATTGGAAACGGTGTAACATGCGAAGCACTATGGGGCCGCGTTCCCTGGGGGGTTGCGCACGTTTTTCGAGAGCTATGGGAGACCGAGTTTGACCGGTCAAAGGCCGAAGGTGGTGGAGGTTTGGGGCTTCAAAATGGCACATCCTGATCGTCATAGATTCAAGCGCGGAGGTGGTGAAATCAAACCCTAGTTTGGTTTTGTGATGGGTTATGCGTGCGTTCAAATACTGGGAGGTTATCTCGCGTGGGGAAGAAATCACGTGCGGCTAGGATTCAGCTGGGGAAAGGAACGGCAGAGATAGGGTTTGGAAATTTTAAATAGAAGATGTAAATTTTAATTTTATTTATTTGTTCAAACTGTAAACTGCGATAACTTTTTCGTGCGAGGTCCGATTTGGACGAATCAAAATGCGTTGGAATCGTATGGTTGTGCACTTCGCGATGAAGCTAATTTGGAGTCGATTGGAGCTCGTTTGAATTTCGGGTAAAATTAAACGTTCGTTTAATTTTATTCGAAACGAACGACGAAACCGGAATAAAATCAAGGTGAGAACTCCTCACTCAATCGAAAGGTTTTGTTTAAAATTTTAAATAGTTAATATTGATTGATAATTGTTGATTGATTGTGGTAGTAGATATAATAGGATATATAGTATATATAGCAATATATATATATTGGCATATGTATATATTGGATTTGATTTCCCGCCTCGTATAGCGGATGAGACCCTATTGCGCCGCCTATTAAGCGGATATTTTATAAAATCCCATATACCGCGATATTCCACCTTGAAGTGGAATTGGTATTGTGCTAACGTCTGTGGATGCAGGGTAACAGGTTGGAGGGATCCAACTGGATTCCTCACATATTTATTTGTTTATAAATATTATGTTGATTGTTGATAATCATATTGATATATGACACTTATTCCCGTGATTGACCATCTAATGCTGTTGCATCATCGGATTCAAATTTTTAAAAATTAAAATAACGGTTTTGAATTTAAAAGGGGTTTTAAATCGATTTTTCAAAGAATATGGTTTATTAAAATTTTGAATCGATTAAATTTTAAAATAAATAGATGGATAAATTTTTATGTTTTAAAAATTTATATTTTTATAAAATATAACTTAAAAGAAATTTTTAACAATAATAGGTTTTTATAAAATAGTTAAATTTGGTTTTTGGGGAGTTATTATTATTAATGGTTTATATAAAGGATTTTATAAATGGATGTTTTTAAATTAAATTTATTGAAGTTATAGAATAAATTTAGAAAGTGTTAAGTTGATGTATAACATGAATTTCACTAGGATTTATAGATTAATAAATGTGAAATTTATAAAACGAACGGTTATTGGAAAATTTTAAGTTTATAAGTTATTAACTTATAGAAATGAATTTGGGCATTAAAAAGGGGAATTTTATAGAAATTGTTAATAAATGAAGATTTCATTAGTTGAAATTATTATAAGCCATAAAGAAATCTTGTAAGTGATAAGATTTTAAATTGGTGAAGTTCAAAAGAACGATTTGGGTAAATAGATAATATTATAAGTATTTAACTTATAATATTGATTTTAGTATATAATCGAGTTATGTAAATCGAATTGGACTAATAAAAGGAGATTTCTAAAACGAAGTTTCATAAATAGAAATGGGATGTATGGACATTGTTATAAATCCGAAAAATCAATTTAATTTGATAAATTGAATATGGAATTTGTTAAAGGGGTTGTATTCACTATTTTTGAACGGTGAATGTATTATTTTATTAAATGAACGTGTTTTTGGAAAAGAACGTTTTGAATGGAATTTAAAACTAATTAAAGACGTTTTAAGATATATTAAGTATCGAAATCATAGATTTCAACATTGATTGTTGAAATAGACGATTTCGAGAAATAGAAGGGAATATTTTGAATAGTAGTGGATTTATGTATCCATTTTTATTTCAAATCCATATACTAGTGTTTTTGGGTTGTCGTAACGATGTTTTACGCAACATTCGTTTTTAACCCAAATAAATGTGAATAAAAGAATATTTCTTTAAAGGAATGAAATTAATACTTAACTATGGTTTAAGCATATGGAATATTTTCGAATTGTTGAAAATAAATTGAATTGTGAATTACTTATTTTTAAATAAGTTTAGAAATGGTTTTCTAATATGAAATGGAACGTTTTTGTGAATTCACCCTTTAAAGGTAAATTGTAAGCGAATATTTTGGAATCGATTTGAAATCAAATATGAATGGGTATTTGGGATTTAATTCACGTTGGAATTTATAATAGGAAGGGAAATTGGTTTAAAAATAAATGTTGATTTATTTTTAAAGATGGAAATAAAATTCACGAATTTGGAGCGTAAAATTTAAAAATAAATCGGTAAGGATTTATATGTTGTTTTGAAATTTGTTTCAAAAGGTATATATGGTTAAGGTGATTTGAAATTAGTTTTCAAATGGTTAAGGTGATTTGAAATTAGTTTTCAAATGGTTAAGGTGATTTGAAATTGGTTTGCAAATGGTTAATGTAATTTGAAAATTGGTTTTCAAATGGTAAAGGTAAATTGAAAATTGGTTTTTCAATTGGTTAAGTGTGGAAAATTTTATCGTGAAGTGGTTTTGGTAAAACAAATAACTGGGGCAATTATTTGGAAATGGTGTATATATATATATATCTCTCGTAAGATATTTTTGGGGTTAAATAATTTTGGAAAATTATTTGGAATCTGATGATGTGGCGCATCTTTATTGATAGTTAAATAACCGACTATCAATATTTACCCTTGGATGGTATTGGTTGTGTTTGTTTGGAATTGAATGCACACTTATTTTTAAAAATAAGCACTCGCTATTCGGTTTAGCCGGGAGAGGACCTTTGTGTCGTATATCCCATTCCGAATATGCGATACGTCGTTTGGATCGCATTTTAAGACCGGCGTGAAGACCGGGTATTTGTGAAAACGATAGGATGACCTATCGATTGTCTCCGCATCGTTAGCTACGATATGGAGATTTCCTTTGTGATGGGAAATTTTATCGGGATTGTGGATACCCGGATTGCAAGGGCTTCTTTGGAAGTGCCTTCGGTTCTGTTCGAACCCGGAACAGACTTGTATGGTTACGTGTCTGACATTACATTTTGAGAGATAGAGCAGATTTCTTTCAAATACATTTCTGTTGGTGGCGGAGAATTTATTCTCTTAGCTTAACACCCTTCTCTGAGACGTACGAGCTCAGAGGTTATGTAGTTGAAGGTTATCAGCGATATTTCCCAATCTGGTAATGTGGCATGCTGAGTGCTGCTGTGTGATGATCATTGGTTGATCGTTTGGATATGATCATTTGTTTGATCATTTATCTTTGTGATTATTGCTTTGGTCATCTGTGGACCCAAAGCATGGCTTTGTTGCACAAAGCGTAGCTTTGTGGACGAGACTTCGTCAGGACCTCACTCCCCGGAAATGGTCGAAACAGGAATATGCGGCAAGGTTATGAGGGTCGCGCCCTTTAGGGTATGTCATTTCCTTCTGGAAAAGGGTGGTATCATGGTATGGAGCCCAGATGCTTACTCATGTTGATACACTATATATATTTCTGTGTGTGGTGTTGTTGCGAGCGCTCGGATAAAGGTCCCAAAGGACCGGGGGATGACATATTCGTGTAGTAGTTACCTAGTGACAGAGGTAACCCGGCCTTGTGTTGGCAGAGATCTAACCGTAACGTTAGTTTCTCGGGACGTCCCGCCAGAGGCGATCCCATGTGGCAGTAGGAAGTTCCTTAGCCTGACCATTTGTTGGAAATCCATTCATCCAATACGTGCCTTGTACGGTTTTAGTTGTAGAACCTGCCATTTAACATGGCAGCTATAGTAGGCATAGCATCATGGTACCTATGCTGGCTAGGATTTATATTATACTTTCGAAATATTTTCCACTATGCACTAGTAATAATATCAAAGAATTTTCTCGTAGTAAGCATGTTTGACTATCATAAGGAGAAATCTCCCCCATGTGTGCGTTTGCATTGTGTGTGTGCCGGGAGGCCTTATGGT
Organism: Allium cepa; assembly: GCA_030765085.1. NCBI lineage: Eukaryota > Viridiplantae > Streptophyta > Magnoliopsida > Asparagales > Amaryllidaceae > Allium > Allium cepa. The sequence goes on along the minus strand of CM060941.1, from coordinate 556,187,516 downwards.
AGTTTCATTTTCCAAAAAGCATTGCGGATTTCAAAATTTAAATTTTCTTGTTGCTTGTTTAAAGATAAACTGTTTTGAGTTCTCACACCAGTCCCATGACTGACCTGGAGTTTATTGTTCCTTTCCTAAACTCTGGGTGCCCACTATTTTCCACACGGGCAGTCTAGAGTTAGGTTGTCAGGTTATTCTGGATTCGGGAGTTGCTGTGCAGATGTTGGAGGCGAGCTTGGATAGCGTAGTCTATTATCTATTGTATATAGTATTCTTTTCCGCTGTTTTATTGTTGTACACTCTGATGATGTGATGTATGTATAAAATGTATAGTTCTTTTGTTTCAATGATATTCATTTATCTATTATATGTTGTTCCGCTGCGATTGTGAGATTCTGATATTGTCTTCATATTTCTGTTGGTTGTTTCTGTTTCTTCTCTCTTTTCTCTCTTCTTCTACCTCTTTCTTCTTCTTAAACCCTAACGGTTCGATTTTTCGGCAACGAAAAATCGCGATCGTTACATTTGGTATCAGAGCATATGGTTAAGCGACAACCTGCTCTGTTGGGTATTACTCATTAGAGATAGAGTCAGTAGTACTCTAGAATGAGTGTGAGTGTAATAATAGATATGAGCGCGTATTTTTTAGTGAATATAAAATTGTTTTATATTGTGATGATTGGTTTGTTGAGTGGTATATGGATTCTGGTCGGTATAGTCTGTACAACTCTATCGATAGGGATCTCTAAACACTTGTGCAGAACAATTCAACACGATGTTGTTTTAAATTGGGTAAATGAAATAATTTTACCTTGATTATATTTTGTATATAAAGAAAATAATTTTTCAAGAAATTATTGATGTGTTTATATAATTAATTGCTTGGTAGTTGTAAATAATAATAGATATATATATAAGATAATCAAAGTTGTTGAATAAGCTAATAAAAGCAACAATTGTAAAAAGAACAATTGTATAAACTAATGAATTATAAGTATAAAATTATAATTAAAATGAGTTACAATTGTAAGATAATCTTGTATATATATAAGAAGTGAAATTATATAAGTAAAAAGTTTATAAATGTGATTTATAAATAATAAAGGAAATTTTTGAAAGGATATTTAGCACTGATTTCACTATTGTCACTGGAAAATAATAAGGGTGATGACTGCAGCATCATCAGTATCATTTTCGAGTTACTATGTGATGGATTTGCTATAATAATGAATTTAAAAATTGGAGTTTTGTTGTAATAAACAAATTTGATAGTTGAAAATTCAACTTGAAGTTGATAAATATAAGTGAAAAAGGTTTTGGACTTATAATAAATGTTGGAAGTTGAATAATAAATTGTATAACTTATAGTATGGAAGATGTAAGTAAAGCCAATTATTGAAGTGGTTAAATAATTAAGTTAAGCAAATTAAAATATGAATTTGAATGTTGATATGAATTTGGCTTAAGTAAGTGTTAAATGGAATTAACTTTAGAATTAAATTCCGAATTGAATTGATAAGTAAAACTTAAGTTTAAATTAACAAGTGATGTTAAATGGAGTATAACTTAAGTAAAGTTGAATAAAAAAAAAAATTTGTATCAAAGTAAATAATCATGTGAATTAGAAGTAAACTTAAGTTGAATAGTGGAAGTAAATGTAAATGAAGTTGAATGGAATATAACTTGAGTAATGTTGAAAGAATTGATGTTGATATCAAAATAAAATGAATAAAGTGAATTAATGAAATCGTTAAATGATGTGAACTTGAGTTATATAAATGAAATTCAATTTTTATATGTAAAAAGAATTGGCAACTGAATTAAAGTATGGATTGAATGTTAATTAATCGAATGTGAATAAGTTGATATGAAATGATATATGTAAGTGTAAATTCATTTCGAGCTAGTTGAATAATTGAATGAAAATCAGTTGAATGTTAAATCAATTGGAATTAAAACTGTTGAACCAAATTGAATGTAGTGAGAGAAAAACTAATAATTTGGTTTTATTGGATATACATTGGTTGTTATTTGCTTGTTGGTTGATTGTATGTAAATTCATTAAGTGTTAATGAAATTGAATTAGCGCATTTGAAAACTATGTAATTGAATTCAAATCGAAAGTGAAGTAAATAAATTTGAATAGAATTGAAATTGATTTGAGTTGAAAGTGAACCAATGTGAATTTAATTAGTGAATGTAAACTAATTTGGAAACGAATGAAATTGAATATGCAACTTCAATAGTAAACTAAAAATGTATAAGAAGCATATGTTGAAAGGTTTTGTAATTGAATTGGCAAAATGATTTGAATGTTGAAGTTGGAATTGTGTACTACTATTAGCAGGATATACAGGTGTATAATGGAATTGGGATTTGATTTTGAAGTTAAAAAAATTTGAATTGCTCGACAAAAAGGTACGTATTTCAATTTTAGTATGAGATTTGATGATTTCCTTCTCCAGCCACTTGGCTTTCTCTTTTCTTTTTGATTCTGGGGGGCCGTGGTGCCATTTTGTAGTCGTACCGATCGAGCCGCGCAAAGGAAACGCTGGCGAAATTTTTCGAAAATTAAGGGAGTTAGAAAATTTTTGAGAAAATTTTGAAAGTTTGAAATTTGAATTTAAATTTAAATTTGAATTGTTGAGTAAACAATGTTGTTTGAAACCTATAATTGAAGTTGGAAAGCTAATTGAAATGATAGTAAATCTTTAATAAAAAGAATTGGTGTTAGAAGGTGGATAAAACTATTAGCTTTGGAAAAATAATAAACGGATTATGAATTATTCTCCATAACTTGCAATTTCGAGGACGAAATTCTTTTAAGGGGGGAAGATTGTAACGACCCAGAATTTTTAATAATTTAAATTTGAATATTTAATTAATTTTAAATATTAATAAGTGAATTTTTGGAGTCGAATAAATTTTATTTTGAATTTTGGATTTAATTTTGCAATTAAATCGATTTATTTAATAGTGAAATTCCACAAATAATTAGATATTGGGTTAAATATGATTGAAAATGGTTTGGAAAATTTTGTTATATCATATTAAAGTTATAGAAATATTTTAGAACTTGTAAAACTGAATTTGGAGTTAATTTGTAAAAATTGAACATTTTAATATTTAATTATCGACTGAAAAATAGCCAATTTTTGAACAGTCTCAGAATTGAACGAAACAAGTTCCGTTGGATCCGTAATAGTTAGTTATTATCGGATTTCAAATTTCGTAGCAATCAGAGTTGTCGTTTGACCGTGGCAGCTCCAAACGCATCGATATCGTTTTAATATTAATTTAGCGTGTTAAAATAGCCATTTTTCAAACGGTCTCGGATTTCGACGAAACCAGTTTCATCGGATCCGTAATGTGATATTATTGTAAGATTTCAAATTTCAAGTCGATCGGATTTATCGTTTGTCCGGTACAAGCCAAAACGCCTAGAAATCGTTTAAATCGGTTTTAATTTAAATTGATCGTTTAATTCCATATCTCACACATACGATCGAATTAGCTTACGAAACCTATTCCATTGTGTCCGGAATGCGGAAAAACCTTAGGATCGCCTGTCGGATCGCGTAAATCGGAGTTCGTTTGCATGCGTAGTTAAATTGAGGAAATTCTATAAATAGGCAACTTTTATCACAAAATAAAAATAAAAAAATAATAAACTAGGGCTTAGAGAACCATGGCCGGCCCTAATTACTTCGACGACCAGAAATGTCCCAACTTCCCCTTCAATTATCTTTCGATCCGATAGCCATTTGCAAAAACTTCAAACTACAAAGATGTCAAGCACACCGAGATCTTTCGATCCAACGGTCGAGATTGGAAACGGTGTAACATGCGAAGCACTATGGGGCCGCGTTCCCTGGGGGGTTGCGCACGTTTTTCGAGAGCTATGGGAGACCGAGTTTGACCGGTCAAAGGCCGAAGGTGGTGGAGGTTTGGGGCTTCAAAATGGCACATCCTGATCGTCATAGATTCAAGCGCGGAGGTGGTGAAATCAAACCCTAGTTTGGTTTTGTGATGGGTTATGCGTGCGTTCAAATACTGGGAGGTTATCTCGCGTGGGGAAGAAATCACGTGCGGCTAGGATTCAGCTGGGGAAAGGAACGGCAGAGATAGGGTTTGGAAATTTTAAATAGAAGATGTAAATTTTAATTTTATTTATTTGTTCAAACTGTAAACTGCGATAACTTTTTCGTGCGAGGTCCGATTTGGACGAATCAAAATGCGTTGGAATCGTATGGTTGTGCACTTCGCGATGAAGCTAATTTGGAGTCGATTGGAGCTCGTTTGAATTTCGGGTAAAATTAAACGTTCGTTTAATTTTATTCGAAACGAACGACGAAACCGGAATAAAATCAAGGTGAGAACTCCTCACTCAATCGAAAGGTTTTGTTTAAAATTTTAAATAGTTAATATTGATTGATAATTGTTGATTGATTGTGGTAGTAGATATAATAGGATATATAGTATATATAGCAATATATATATATTGGCATATGTATATATTGGATTTGATTTCCCGCCTCGTATAGCGGATGAGACCCTATTGCGCCGCCTATTAAGCGGATATTTTATAAAATCCCATATACCGCGATATTCCACCTTGAAGTGGAATTGGTATTGTGCTAACGTCTGTGGATGCAGGGTAACAGGTTGGAGGGATCCAACTGGATTCCTCACATATTTATTTGTTTATAAATATTATGTTGATTGTTGATAATCATATTGATATATGACACTTATTCCCGTGATTGACCATCTAATGCTGTTGCATCATCGGATTCAAATTTTTAAAAATTAAAATAACGGTTTTGAATTTAAAAGGGGTTTTAAATCGATTTTTCAAAGAATATGGTTTATTAAAATTTTGAATCGATTAAATTTTAAAATAAATAGATGGATAAATTTTTATGTTTTAAAAATTTATATTTTTATAAAATATAACTTAAAAGAAATTTTTAACAATAATAGGTTTTTATAAAATAGTTAAATTTGGTTTTTGGGGAGTTATTATTATTAATGGTTTATATAAAGGATTTTATAAATGGATGTTTTTAAATTAAATTTATTGAAGTTATAGAATAAATTTAGAAAGTGTTAAGTTGATGTATAACATGAATTTCACTAGGATTTATAGATTAATAAATGTGAAATTTATAAAACGAACGGTTATTGGAAAATTTTAAGTTTATAAGTTATTAACTTATAGAAATGAATTTGGGCATTAAAAAGGGGAATTTTATAGAAATTGTTAATAAATGAAGATTTCATTAGTTGAAATTATTATAAGCCATAAAGAAATCTTGTAAGTGATAAGATTTTAAATTGGTGAAGTTCAAAAGAACGATTTGGGTAAATAGATAATATTATAAGTATTTAACTTATAATATTGATTTTAGTATATAATCGAGTTATGTAAATCGAATTGGACTAATAAAAGGAGATTTCTAAAATGAAGTTTCATAAATAGAAATGGGATGTATGGACATTGTTATAAATCCGAAAAATCAATTTAATTTGATAAATTGAATATGGAATTTGTTAAAGGGGTTGTATTCACTATTTTTGAACGGTGAATGTATTATTTTATTAAATGAACGTGTTTTTGGAAAAGAACGTTTTGAATGGAATTTAAAACTAATTAAAGACGTTTTAAGATATATTAAGTATCGAAATCATAGATTTCAACATTGATTGTTGAAATAGACGATTTCGAGAAATAGAAGGGAATATTTTGAATAGTAGTGGATTTATGTATCCATTTTTATTTCAAATCCATATACTAGTGTTTTTGGGTTGTCGTAACGATGTTTTACGCAACATTCGTTTTTAACCCAAATAAATGTGAATAAAAGAATATTTCTTTAAAGGAATGAAATTAATACTTAACTATGGTTTAAGCATATGGAATATTTTCGAATTGTTGAAAATAAATTGAATTGTGAATTACTTATTTTTAAATAAGTTTAGAAATGGTTTTCTAATATGAAATGGAACGTTTTTGTGAATTCACCCTTTAAAGGTAAATTGTAAGCGAATATTTTGGAATCGATTTGAAATCAAATATGAATGGGTATTTGGGATTTAATTCACGTTGGAATTTATAATAGGAAGGGAAATTGGTTTAAAAATAAATGTTGATTTATTTTTAAAGATGGAAATAAAATTCACGAATTTGGAGCGTAAAATTTAAAAATAAATCGGTAAGGATTTATATGTTGTTTTGAAATTTGTTTCAAAAGGTATATATGGTTAAGGTGATTTGAAATTAGTTTTCAAATGGTTAAGGTGATTTGAAATTAGTTTTCAAATGGTTAAGGTGATTTGAAATTGGTTTGCAAATGGTTAATGTAATTTGAAAATTGGTTTTCAAATGGTAAAGGTAAATTGAAAATTGGTTTTTCAATTGGTTAAGTGTGGAAAATTTTATCGTGAAGTGGTTTTGGTAAAACAAATAACTGGGGCAATTATTTGGAAATGGTGTATATATATATATATCTCTCGTAAGATATTTTTGGGGTTAAATAATTTTGGAAAATTATTTGGAATCTGATGATGTGGCGCATCTTTATTGATAGTTAAATAACCGACTATCAATATTTACCCTTGGATGGTATTGGTTGTGTTTGTTTGGAATTGAATGCACACTTATTTTTAAAAATAAGCACTCGCTATTCGGTTTAGCCGGGAGAGGACCTTTGTGTCGTATATCCCATTCCGAATATGCGATACGTCGTTTGGATCGCATTTGAAGACCGGCGTGAAGACCGGGTATTTGTGAAAACGATAGGATGACCTATCGATTGTCTCCGCATCGTTAGCTACGATATGGAGATTTCCTTTGTGATGGGAAATTTTATCGGGATTGTGGATACCCGGATTGCAAGGGCTTCTTTGGAAGTGCCTTCGGTTCTGTTCGAACCCGGAACAGACTTGTATGGTTACGTGTCTGACATTACATTTTGAGAGATAGAGCAGATTTCTTTCAAATACATTTCTGTTGGTGGCGGAGAATTTATTCTCTTAGCTTAACACCCTTCTCTGAGACGTACGAGCTCAGAGGTTATGTAGTTGAAGGTTATCAGCGATATTTCCCAATCTGGTAATGTGGCATGCTGAGTGCTGCTGTGTGATGATCATTGGTTGATCGTTTGGATATGATCATTTGTTTGATCATTTATCTTTGTGATTATTGCTTTGGTCATCTGTGGACCCAAAGCATGGCTTTGTTGCACAAAGCGTAGCTTTGTGGACGAGACTTCGTCAGGACCTCACTCCCCGGAAATGGTCGAAACAGGAATATGCGGCAAGGTTATGAGGGTCGCGCCCTTTAGGGTATGTCATTTCCTTCTGGAAAAGGGTGGTATCATGGTATGGAGCCCAGATGCTTACTCATGTTGATACACTATATATATTTCTGTGTGTGGTGTTGTTGCGAGCGCTCGGATAAAGGTCCCAAAGGACCGGGGGATGACATATTCGTGTAGTAGTTACCTAGTGACAGAGGTAACCCGGCCTTGTGTTGGCAGAGATCTAACCGTAACGTTAGTTTCTCGGGACGTCCCGCCAGAGGCGATCCCATGTGGCAGTAGGAAGTTCCTTAGCCTGACCATTTGTTGGAAATCCATTCATCCAATACGTGCCTTGTACGGTTTTAGTTGTAGAACCTGCCATTTAACATGGCAGCTATAGTAGGCATAGCATCATGGTACCTATGCTGGCTAGGATTTATATTATACTTTCGAAATATTTTCCACTATGCACTAGTAATAATATCAAAGAATTTTCTCGTAGTAAGCATGTTTGACTATCATAAGGAGAAATCTCCCCCATGTGTGCGTTTGCATTGTGTGTGTGCCGGGAGGCCTTATGGTAGTTTCATTTTCCAAAAAGCATTGCGGATTTCAAAATTTAAATTTTCTTGTTGCTTGTTTAAAGATAAACTGTTTTGAGTTCTCACACCAGTCCCATGACTGACCTGGAGTTTATTGTTCCTTTCCTAAACTCTGGGTGCCCACTATTTTCCACACGGGCAGTCTAGAGTTAGGTTGTCAGGTTATTCTGGATTCGGGAGTTGCTGTGCAGATGTTGGAGGCGAGCTTGGATAGCGTAGTCTATTATCTATTGTATATAGTATTCTTTTCCGCTGTTTTATTGTTGTACACTCTGATGATGTGATGTATGTATAAAATGTATAGTTCTTTTGTTTCAATGATATTCATTTATCTATTATATGTTGTTCCGCTGCGATTGTGAGATTCTGATATTGTCTTCATATTTCTGTTGGTTGTTTCTGTTTCTTCTCTCTTTTCTCTCTTCTTCTACCTCTTTCTTCTTCTTAAACCCTAACGGTTCGATTTTTCGGCAACGAAAAATCGCGATCGTTACATTTGGTATCAGAGCATATGGTTAAGCGACAACCTGCTCTGTTGGGTATTACTCATTAGAGATAGAGTCAGTAGTACTCTAGAATGAGTGTGAGTGTAATAATAGATATGAGCGCGTATTTGTTAGTGAATATAAAATTGTTTTATATTGTGATGATTGGTTTGTTGAGTGGTATATGGATTCTGGTCGGTATAGTCTGTACAACTCTATCGATAGGGATCTCTAAACACTTGTGCAGAACAATTCAACACGATGTTGTTTTAAATTGGGTAAATGAAATAATTTTACCTTGATTATATTTTGTATATAAAGAAAATAATTTTTCAAGAAATTATTGATGTGTTTATATAATTAATTGCTTGGTAGTTGTAAATAATAATAGATATATATATAAGATAATCAAAGTTGTTGAATAAGCTAATAAAAGCAACAATTGTAAAAAGAACAATTGTATAAACTAATGAATTATAAGTATAAAATTATAATTAAAATGAGTTACAATTGTAAGATAATCTTGTATATATATAAGAGGTGAAATTATATAAGTAAAAAGTTTATAAATGTGATTTATAAATAATAAAGGAAATTTTTGAAAGGATATTTAGCACTGATTTCACTATTGTCACTGGAAAATAATAAGGGTGATGACTGCAGCATCATCAGTATCATTTTCGAGTTACTATGTGATGGATTTGCTATAATAATGAATTTAAAAATTGGAGTTTTGTTGTAATAAACAAATTTGATAGTTGAAAATTCAACTTGAAGTTGATAAATATAAGTGAAAAAGGTTTTGGACTTATAATAAATGTTGGAAGTTGAATAATAAATTGTATAACTTATAGTATGGAAGATGTAAGTAAAGCCAATTATTGAAGTGGTTAAATAATTAAGTTAAGCAAATTAAAATATGAATTTGAATGTTGATATGAATTTGGCTTAAGTAAGTGTTAAATGGAATTAACTTTAGAATTAAATTCCGAATTGAATTGATAAGTAAAACTTAAGTTTAAATTAACAAGTGATGTTAAATGGAGTATAACTTAAGTAAAGTTGAATAAAAAAAAAAATTTGTATCAAAGTAAATAATCATGTGAATTAGAAGTAAACTTAAGTTGAATAGTGGAAGTAAATGTAAATGAAGTTGAATGGAATATAACTTGAGTAATGTTGAAAGAATTGATGTTGATATCAAAATAAAATGAATAAAGTGAATTAATGAAATCGTTAAATGATGTGAACTTGAGTTATATAAATGAAATTCAATTTTTATATGTAAAAAGAATTGGCAACTGAATTAAAGTATGGATTGAATGTTAATTAATCGAATGTGAATAAGTTGATATGAAATGATATATGTAAGTGTAAATTCATTTCGAGCTAGTTGAATAATTGAATGAAAATCAGTTGAATGTTAAATCAATTGGAATTAAAACTGTTGAACCAAATTGAATGTAGTGAGAGAAAAACTAATAATTTGGTTTTATTGGATATACATTGGTTGTTATTTGCTTGTTGGTTGATTGTATGTAAATTCATTAAGTGTTAATGAAATTGAATTAGCGTATTTGAAAACTATGTAATTGAATTCAAATCGAAAGTGAAGTAAATAAATTTGAATAGAATTGAAATTGATTTGAGTTGAAAGTGAACCAATGTGAATTTAATTAGTGAATGTAAACTAATTTGGAAACGAATGAAATTGAATATGCAACTTCAATAGTAAACTAAAAATGTATAAGAAGCATATGTTGAAAGGTTTTGTAATTGAATTGGCAAAATGATTTGAATGTTGAAGTTGGAATTGTGTACTACTATTAGCAGGATATACAGGTGTATAATGGAATTGGGATTTGATTTTGAAGTTAAAAAAATTTGAATTGCTCGACAAAAAGGTACGTATTTCAATTTTAGTATGAGATTTGATGATTTCCTTCTCCAGCCACTTGGCTTTCTCTTTTCTTTTTGATTCTGGGGGGCCGTGGTGCCATTTTGTAGTCGTACCGATCGAGCCGCGCAAAGGAAACGCTGGCGAAATTTTTCGAAAATTAAGGGAGTTAGAAAATTTTTGAGAAAATTTTGAAAGTTTGAAATTTGAATTTAAATTTAAATTTGAATTGTTGAGTAAACAATGTTGTTTGAAACCTATAATTGAAGTTGGAAAGCTAATTGAAATGATAGTAAATCTTTAATAAAAAGAATTGGTGTTAGAAGGTGGATAAAACTATTAGCTTTGGAAAAATAATAAACGGATTATGAATTATTCTCCATAACTTGCAATTTCGAGGACGAAATTCTTTTAAGGGGGGAAGATTGTAACGACCCAGAATTTTTAATAATTTAAATTTGAATATTTAATTAATTTTAAATATTAATAAGTGAATTTTTGGAGTCGAATAAATTTTATTTTGAATTTTGGATTTAATTTTGCAATTAAATCGATTTATTTAATAGTGAAATTCCACAAATAATTAGATATTGGGTTAAATATGATTGAAAATGGTTTGGAAAATTTTGTTATATCATATTAAAGTTATAGAAATATTTTAGAACTTGTAAAACTGAATTTGGAGTTAATTTGTAAAAATTGAACATTTTAATATTTAATTATCGACTGAAAAATAGCCAATTTTTGAAGAGTCTCAGAATTGAACGAAACAAGTTCCGTTGGATCCGTAATAGTTAGTTATTATCGGATTTCAAATTTCGTAGCAATCAGAGTTGTCGTTTGACCGTGGCAGCTCCAAACGCATCGATATCGTTTTAATATTAATTTAGCGTGTTAAAATAGCCATTTTTCAAACGGTCTCGGATTTCGACGAAACCAGTTTCATCGGATCCGTAATGTGATATTATTGTAAGATTTCAAATTTCAAGTCGATCGGATTTATCGTTTGTCCGGTACAAGCCAAAACGCCTAGAAATCGTTTAAATCGGTTTTAATTTAAATTGATCGTTTAATTCCATATCTCACACATACGATCGAATTAGCTTACGAAACCTATTCCATTGTGTCCGGAATGCGGAAAAACCTTAGGATCGCCTGTCGGATCGCGTAAATCGGAGTTCGTTTGCATGCGTAGTTAAATTGAGGAAATTCTATAAATAGGCAACTTTTATCACAAAATAAAAATAAAAAAATAATAAACTAGGGCTTAGAGAACCATGGCCGGCCCTAATTACTTCGACGACCAGAAATGTCCCAACTTCCCCTTCAATTATCTTTCGATCCGATAGCCATTTGCAAAAACTTCAAACTACAAAGATGTCAAGCACACCGAGATCTTTCGATCCAACGGTCGAGATTGGAAACGGTGTAACATGCGAAGCACTATGGGGCCGCGTTCCCTGGGGGGTTGCGCACGTTTTTCGAGAGCTATGGGAGACCGAGTTTGACCGGTCAAAGGCCGAAGGTGGTGGAGGTTTGGGGCTTCAAAATGGCACATCCTGATCGTCATAGATTCAAGCGCGGAGGTGGTGAAATCAAACCCTAGTTTGGTTTTGTGATGGGTTATGCGTGCGTTCAAATACTGGGAGGTTATCTCGCGTGGGGAAGAAATCACGTGCGGCTAGGATTCAGCTGGGGAAAGGAACGGCAGAGATAGGGTTTGGAAATTTTAAATAGAAGATGTAAATTTTAATTTTATTTATTTGTTCAAACTGTAAACTGCGATAACTTTTTCGTGCGAGGTCCGATTTGGACGAATCAAAATGCGTTGGAATCGTATGGTTGTGCACTTCGCGATGAAGCTAATTTGGAGTCGATTGGAGCTCGTTTGAATTTCGGGTAAAATTAAACGTTCGTTTAATTTTATTCGAAACGAACGACGAAACCGGAATAAAATCAAGGTGAGAACTCCTCACTCAATCGAAAGGTTTTGTTTAAAATTTTAAATAGTTAATATTGATTGATAATTGTTGATTGATTGTGGTAGTAGATATAATAGGATATATAGTATATATAGCAATATATATATATTGGCATATGTATATATTGGATTTGATTTCCCGCCTCGTATAGCGGATGAGACCCTATTGCGCCGCCTATTAAGCGGATATTTTATAAAATCCCATATACCGCGATATTCCACCTTGAAGTGGAATTGGTATTGTGCTAACGTCTGTGGATGCAGGGTAACAGGTTGGAGGGATCCAACTGGATTCCTCACATATTTATTTGTTTATAAATATTATGTTGATTGTTGATAATCATATTGATATATGACACTTATTCCCGTGATTGACCATCTAATGCTGTTGCATCATCGGATTCAAATTTTTAAAAATTAAAATAACGGTTTTGAATTTAAAAGGGGTTTTAAATCGATTTTTCAAAGAATATGGTTTATTAAAATTTTGAATCGATTAAATTTTAAAATAAATAGATGGATAAATTTTTATGTTTTAAAAATTTATATTTTTATAAAATATAACTTAAAAGAAATTTTTAACAATAATAGGTTTTTATAAAATAGTTAAATTTGGTTTTTGGGGAGTTATTATTATTAATGGTTTATATAAAGGATTTTATAAATGGATGTTTTTAAATTAAATTTATTGAAGTTATAGAATAAATTTAGAAAGTGTTAAGTTGATGTATAACATGAATTTCACTAGGATTTATAGATTAATAAATGTGAAATTTATAAAACGAACGGTTATTGGAAAATTTTAAGTTTATAAGTTATTAACTTATAGAAATGAATTTGGGCATTAAAAAGGGGAATTTTATAGAAATTGTTAATAAATGAAGATTTCATTAGTTGAAATTATTATAAGCCATAAAGAAATCTTGTAAGTGATAAGATTTTAAATTGGTGAAGTTCAAAAGAACGATTTGGGTAAATAGATAATATTATAAGTATTTAACTTATAATATTGATTTTAGTATATAATCGAGTTATGTAAATCGAATTGGACTAATAAAAGGAGATTTCTAAAACGAAGTTTCATAAATAGAAATGGGATGTATGGACATTGTTATAAATCCGAAAAATCAATTTAATTTGATAAATTGAATATGGAATTTGTTAAAGGGGTTGTATTCACTATTTTTGAACGGTGAATGTATTATTTTATTAAATGAACGTGTTTTTGGAAAAGAACGTTTTGAATGGAATTTAAAACTAATTAAAGACGTTTTAAGATATATTAAGTATCGAAATCATAGATTTCAACATTGATTGTTGAAATAGACGATTTCGAGAAATAGAAGGGAATATTTTGAATAGTAGTGGATTTATGTATCCATTTTTATTTCAAATCCATATACTAGTGTTTTTGGGTTGTCGTAACGATGTTTTACGCAACATTCGTTTTTAACCCAAATAAATGTGAATAAAAGAATATTTCTTTAAAGGAATGAAATTAATACTTAACTATGGTTTAAGCATATGGAATATTTTCGAATTGTTGAAAATAAATTGAATTGTGAATTACTTATTTTTAAATAAGTTTAGAAATGGTTTTCTAATATGAAATGGAACGTTTTTGTGAATTCACCCTTTAAAGGTAAATTGTAAGCGAATATTTTGGAATCGATTTGAAATCAAATATGAATGGGTATTTGGGATTTAATTCACGTTGGAATTTATAATAGGAAGGGAAATTGGTTTAAAAATAAATGTTGATTTATTTTTAAAGATGGAAATAAAATTCACGAATTTGGAGCGTAAAATTTAAAAATAAATCGGTAAGGATTTATATGTTGTTTTGAAATTTGTTTCAAAAGGTATATATGGTTAAGGTGATTTGAAATTAGTTTTCAAATGGTTAAGGTGATTTGAAATTAGTTTTCAAATGGTTAAGGTGATTTGAAATTGGTTTGCAAATGGTTAATGTAATTTGAAAATTGGTTTTCAAATGGTAAAGGTAAATTGAAAATTGGTTTTTCAATTGGTTAAGTGTGGAAAATTTTATCGTGAAGTGGTTTTGGTAAAACAAATAACTGGGGCAATTATTTGGAAATGGTGTATATATATATATATATATCTCTCGTAAGATATTTTTGGGGTTAAATAATTTTGGAAAATTATTTGGAATCTGATGATGTGGCGCATCTTTATTGATAGTTAAATAACCGACTATCAATATTTACCCTTGGATGGTATTGGTTGTGTTTGTTTGGAATTGAATGCACACTTATTTTTAAAAATAAGCACTCGCTATTCGGTTTAGCCGGGAGAGGACCTTTGTGTCGTATATCCCATTCCGAATATGCGATACGTCGTTTGGATCGCATTTGAAGACCGGCGTGAAGACCGGGTATTTGTGAAAACGATAGGATGACCTATCGATTGTCTCCGCATCGTTAGCTACGATATGGAGATTTCCTTTGTGATGGGAAATTTTATCGGGATTGTGGATACCCGGATTGCAAGGGCTTCTTTGGAAGTGCCTTCGGTTCTGTTCGAACCCGGAACAGACTTGTATGGTTACGTGTCTGACATTACATTTTGAGAGATAGAGCAGATTTCTTTCAAATACATTTCTGTTGGTGGCGGAGAATTTATTCTCTTAGCTTAACACCCTTCTCTGAGACGTACGAGCTCAGAGGTTATGTAGTTGAAGGTTATCAGCGATATTTCCCAATCTGGTAATGTGGCATGCTGAGTGCTGCTGTGTGATGATCATTGGTTGATCGTTTGGATATGATCATTTGTTTGATCATTTATCTTTGTGATTATTGCTTTGGTCATCTGTGGACCCAAAGCATGGCTTTGTTGCACAAAGCGTAGCTTTGTGGACGAGACTTCGTCAGGACCTCACTCCCCGGAAATGGTCGAAACAGGAATATGCGGCAAGGTTATGAGGGTCGCGCCCTTTAGGGTATGTCATTTCCTTCTGGAAAAGGGTGGTATCATGGTATGGAGCCCAGATGCTTACTCATGTTGATACACTATATATATTTCTGTGTGTGGTGTTGTTGCGAGCGCTCGGATAAAGGTCCCAAAGGACCGGGGGATGACATATTCGTGTAGTAGTTACCTAGTGACAGAGGTAACCCGGCCTTGTGTTGGCAGAGATCTAACCGTAACGTTAGTTTCTCGGGACGTCCCGCCAGAGGCGATCCCATGTGGCAGTAGGAAGTTCCTTAGCCTGACCATTTGTTGGAAATCCATTCATCCAATACGTGCCTTGTACGGTTTTAGTTGTAGAACCTGCCATTTAACATGGCAGCTATAGTAGGCATAGCATCATGGTACCTATGCTGGCTAGGATTTATATTATACTTTCGAAATATTTTCCACTATGCACTAGTAATAATATCAAAGAATTTTCTCGTAGTAAGCATGTTTGACTATCATAAGGAGAAATCTCCCCCATGTGTGCGTTTGCATTGTGTGTGTGCCGGGAGGCCTTATGGTAGTTTCATTTTCCAAAAAGCATTGCGGATTTCAAAATTTAAATTTTCTTGTTGCTTGTTTAAAGGTAAACTGTTTTGAGTTCTCACACCAGTCCCATGACTGACCTGGAGTTTATTGTTCCTTTCCTAAACTCTGGGTGCCCACTATTTTCCACACGGGCAGTCTAGAGTTAGGTTGTCAGGTTATTCTGGATTCGGGAGTTGCTGTGCAGATGTTGGAGGCGAGCTTGGATAGCGTAGTCTATTATCTATTGTATATAGTATTCTTTTCCGCTGTTTTATTGTTGTACACTCTGATGATGTGATGTATGTATAAAATGTATAGTTCTTTTGTTTCAATGATATTCATTTATCTATTATATGTTGTTCCGCTGCGATTGTGAGATTCTGATATTGTCTTCATATTTCTGTTGGTTGTTTCTGTTTCTTCTCTCTTTTCTCTCTTCTTCTACCTCTTTCTTCTTCTTAAACCCTAACGGTTCGATTTTTCGGCAACGAAAAATCGCGATCGTTACATATATCAATTCTCTTTTATTCACATTATTTTGGTTTCCATTCTCTTATCCATAATTATCCCATTTCACCACTTTACTTAATTTCCATTCCAATATTACTTAATATATTTCCAATACCAAATTTACGTAAGAATTTCACCATTCCTTCTTAAGTATAATATAAATGTTTTATATACCTCTTATAAATATTTTTACTTCACCACCTTTGTTTATCTATACTTTTACACAAATTTTCATTTTCAAATTCATTTGAATTCAATTTCCCTTTCATTTTAAATATTGAATTCTATTCACATTATCTCAATCCATACTTAATTAACAATTTCTCCAATTATTCCACTTACTAATTTATTCAAATCCCAATGGATTTATTTCCAAACTTTAAATTATTTTTAGTCTACTATGAATTAATTTTTCAACTTCATTTACTATGCACAATTTATATTAAGTACATTTTAATATTAAATTTTAATTCAATTGCTTACCATTTAAATCAATCAGCTTACTTACAATTTTAATTTCAATACTTTGCTTTCTTTAGTCCAATTAGACTCATTTTCCATCTCCTTTATTTGGCCCAATTTAAAATTTAATTCAAATATTAAATTTCACTTCCAATTAGTTACAAATTAAATTAATTTGTTCATTCACAAATTTATTTCCATCTTAATAAATTTTATTTCAATGACCATTTTACTAAGCCTATTGTGATTCATTTCCTCAAAGCTCTCTTTTAATTAACTTAATTTAGTTAAATCCCAATTCAGTTCAAATTTTAAACCTCTATTTCATTTACTAGTCTTTTTACTTCATTTATTTGAATTACTTTGCTAACTTATTGTATTGTCACATTTTACTTTAATTTCACTCTTCTTTAAGTTAAAATTTTCTATTCTACAAAATTTCCAAATTTTACTAGTTGTCAAACCCATTTACATTTCCATAAACATTTCCAATTTATTTCTAGAGTTTAAACAATGCTTAAACATTCTGAAACATTTTAAACTAACTCCAGAGTTTTCAACAGTCACTTAAGTACTTCAAATCGTTTTGAAATCAATTATATCCAAAATTCTTTGGTATCAAATTAGCTCTTGAGTTTTAAAACCAAACCCAATTCACAAACCATTCCAATTTAAAACATTTTGGCCGCAATTCTTCCCCTGGAAACTTGAAAATGAATCTCGATGATGCTGCAGTCATCACCGAAATTATTTTTCAATGACCGAAGTGAGTTCAGTGCTTTCATTCTTTCCAAAAAACCTTTCAAATATTTTTAAATACCAAATCTCATCAGATTTCAAATCCAATTCAAAAATATTTCTGAAATAGTATCCCTGCTATTTCCCCAAAATCTATGAAAACCGTTTTCAAATGCAAAGGAAAATTTATTTCCATATTTTAAAATTTCAAATCCTTTTAATCCATATTCAAATATTACTCTGGAATTTCATTTCATTTCCAATTATAATCCATATTTATAATTCACATTTACAAATTATATTCTGTTATATGAATTAATTTTTAACTCTAGTTATACTATTGTTTCCCTATTTCAATTTCCATATAACAATGATAATAAATTAATATTATCATTCTCTAACAATAAGCAACCATATAATATAATAATTTACGGAAAGTTATTTCTTTTATATACAAATATAATTTGGGTAAAATTATTTTATTTACCCTATTTTTAAAACAATACTGTGTCGAGTTGTCTTGTTTAAGAGTTTAGAAATCCCCGTCGATACAGTTGGCCAGACTGCGCCGACCATAATTAATAAACACTCAACCGATAAGTCAACACAATATAAAACAATTTTCATATTCACTATCAAATACGCGCTCATATCTATTAATACACTCAAACTCATTCTAGAGTACTACGGACTCTATTTCAATGAGTAATCCCCACCAGAGCCAAGGTTCTCACTAAACCTTCTACTCTGATACCAAGTGTAACGACTCGATTTTTCAACGCCCGAAAAATCAACATCAATACGTTCACTGTATCAAATTCCGAACAATCGAATGTCGAAAAACCGAACCATCAGCGTTAAAGAAGGAGGTAGAGGAAGAAATAGAACAATATCAGAATCCTACCAACACAGCGGAATAAAATATAATAGATAATACTGATCTTTACACAAAGAAAACTATATCTTTTTTATATATACATCATCAGAATACAAGATTAACAAAATACAACACTGGACATTTATCATAACCTGTCCTCATGAAAAAGACTATGCAGTTTTAAAACACAGTGGAATATTCATCAAATATGTGCGATACGTCCCGCCATCTAACTCGTCTCATAAGCTCCACAACATCCTTTCCTATATTCTATAATACTCGGTCTGACCCGAGTATTATAGTTAAATAACACCCGAGTTAGTCTGGAAAAGCGTGAGAAAATACACTCAATTGGATTATTAAAGTTTCCAAAATCCTTTGAAATCAAAGGTATATCGCAAGACCACGTCATAAATAAACATGTCGGGTTTTTACCTTAAGATAACCAAAATATTTTATCAAAATCCATCTGATATCATAATAGTGTCTATAGAAAGTAAAATAGAATCTTGCTAAAATGCTTGCATCTCACGTTTTAGCATAGTTGGGCACAATCAAAACTGTACAAGCGCTTATTGAAGATTGGATTCCATACACTGGCAGGGTTACTGGGTACCGCCCATAATAGAACATGATCTAGATCACCGTACTAAGGATCCACCCTGATCCCCTGCATCACAAGACCGGAGGTACCCTTACTGGATAGTTCGAATAAGTTCACCTCGAGGTTGGATCAGCAGCCACCCACACATCCGAAATAAAGGGACATCTAGACAGTGGTGACCTTACCCTAATTGGTTGCTAGCCACTTAGCCTTATATGCACCTCCCCTGTTTTAGCCATTCACGGTTGATGAGGCTCGAGGCTATGTGTTACCTTTTTAGCACACATTCACTTAGAATGCTCATCGTCTTCCTAACGATGTTCTAAAAGCATTCGTCCATACAAGTCCAGCATTCGTTCATACAAGTCCGTTCCAGGTTCGAACGGAACCGAAGGCATTACTCCTACTACATCCATTTTGGAATCACCCACAGGATTAGTAGCGATTAGCCCTTGCACTTTACTACTCCATCTTCGACTCCAACTCTTGTCTTCTTCAAGAAAACATTCAATCGGATCGAAGTGGTTTTCGAAAATTAATCCCAATCCTGGTCTCTTCGAATCTATCAGCGCATTGGCCAATATTGATAGTCGGTTCTTCAACTATCAAATAACACTCTCAAATAACCATCAAATTTAAATAATCTCCCAAATTATTTATTATTCAAAATATCTTCATAAGATATCTTCTACACTTCAATCTTTTAAATCGATTTCAAATCTCTTTTCACTCGATGAATAAATTCCCAAAATTGTTTATTTCCACTCAAAATCACCAAGTTCAAATACTTTTGATTTTAAAATAATTTAAATCTCTTTATTTTAAATATACTTTAAACATTTAAATTAAACTACTTAAACACTTTATTCAAAAATATATAGTTTAAAAATAAATAAAATAAAACTACTTTATAAAATATAAAACAAGTTTTTTAAAATGAAAGTTAAGCCAAACTAAATTTTAAAATAAGAGTTACGAAATTCTATACAAGTTTTTAAATAAAACTTAACCAAACTATCTTTAAAATAAAATTACTTTATGAAATATAAATATTAATAATTATCTTTTTAAAACATAATACCAATTAACCTTTAAAAATAATTACCACGATAACTAATTTAATAAATCTTTACCTTTAAAAATTTAATAACTTTATAATTATTTCTTAAAAACACTCCTTTAAACAACTTTAAAACTTTTAACTTATACTTAAAAATTTGCTTTGAAAACGTACTTGGCTTTCCAGTGAAATCCACTTCTCTTTCACACCTTTTAAAAATAAACCACTATTTATTTTTAAAACAAATTTACCCATTCCTTTATAAATTCCCATCCTGAATTTATACTTCCAAATATCCACTGATATCTTATTTCACTTTATAAACCCAGTTTGTAAATTCCATAGTCTCATCATCTTTTAAAACACAATTTCAAATTCTAAATCAATTCCCAAATCGATTTTCAGATTTTACTCCGTTTTAAAATAAATTCTTTTACTTACTCCATTTTTATTTTAAAACCCATTAACTTCAGATTTTACTTCTTAATTATGATTTAAAATCTTATTTAACTAAAAATAAAAAATTCCTTCTTTATCCTTTCCAATAAATTTAAACCTTGAATTTTAAAATAAATTCTTTATTCCTTTAAATAATGTCACTTAAGTTTTAAAATTCATTATTTCCCCTTTTATTCAAAATCTCTTTTCCCATACTCGAAATTTGTTTATTTAAAATTTAAAAATCCACTTTTATCCTTTTCCAATTCATTTATCCCAACCTCTATAATTATTTACTAAAGAATTTTCTTTTATATCTCTTTGAAAATCCAATCTATATATTTTGATAACTCGGTATAACCAAGTATATTCAATTTAAACATAACGTCCATTATTTCCAATTACCAAGTAATCTATCATAGATTATCTAATAATTCATAACACAAAATATTTAAACAATCTAAATATTTTTGAGAAATCTAGTTGGATCCCTCCAACCTGTTTCCCTACATCCACAGATGTTAGCACAATATAAAATACCAATTTCACTTCAAGGTGGAATATCATGGTATATGGGGTTATATTATCTCATCTACTATTATGCGACACATAGGGTCTCATCCGCAATATAATGCGGGAAATCAATCACTCCAATATATAATATATATATATATATACTATATACTATCACATCCAAAATGATAACAATTATCAATGCAATCAACAACCAATAATTTAAATTTAACTATTTAAATTTAAAAGGTATCCGGATGAGTGAGTTTAACTCACCTTTGACTTTAAACTTGCAATCCGATCCAATCTTGATTTGATTTCACGATTTCAGACCTTGTAAATTATATGGCTTATTAACATTTTTAAATAATCAAACATTCTATTATCCTTTTAAATAAGTTTAATTAACTAATAATTATATTTAAACCAGTAACTTAAATTTGAAATAAATTTCCCTATGGTAATTAAATTCCTAGTTACCAAAATAATTAAATGAGTAATTAAACCGTGAATCATTAATGCATTATTATAAAATGTAACAGTAAGTTTTAAACATGTATATTTCTTTTTCTTACTTCAGTAAGGAACACAAAGATCTTCTAATCATATACATATTCTCTATTTAAATAGTTTATAACCAAAAATTATTTCCATAGTTGAACATTTTAAATTTCAAATCCAAGAAGAAAAAAACAAGAAGTTGCTCACCCTAACAATGCTGTCGACATCCAAGACGCCACGAGTTTCGATTCGCGAGCTGCTTTGCTTAGACTCGCATGCTGCCCGAAGCACAACGCCCCCACGACAAAGAAAACAAACACCACCCCATCATAGTTCGACTCTATCCTTCGCTTGCCATCATGCTAGAATCGTGACAACCAGCCGATCCCATCGTACCCAAAAACAGAGTCGTGCGCATTGCCCCAAATTCTGACGAAACCCAGCCCTCGAACTCAACTGTACCGCAGCCATCACCGCTTCCCCTTCCTTTGATTGCCGACATCCCAGCCTTTTCGCAACTCCATCCTTCTTCCTATCGACGCCGCCTCGCCCTATTGGACACTGCGTGCGGCGATTTCTGAACGAGGCTCGAGCACAATGAATCGACAGGAAGAAGAAGGAGAATCATGCAAATCAAGCTCGGCCAAATTTTAGAGGACCCGAAATCGATTTCGGTTCGAGA
The DNA here is from genome assembly GCA_030765085.1 of Allium cepa. Lineage (NCBI taxonomy): Eukaryota > Viridiplantae > Streptophyta > Magnoliopsida > Asparagales > Amaryllidaceae > Allium > Allium cepa. The sequence goes on along the minus strand of CM060941.1, from coordinate 556,165,367 downwards.
TGGAAAAAAAAGAACGCGGTTGTTTCGTGATTTTGAGGGTTTGATTTCGATCTGCAATTTTTTTTAAAAAAGGAATATGGATTTGAGATGAAGTTGAAGAAAGGAAGCCCTCGACTTATTTTTGAACAATTTCGTTCTCTGATTGAAGAGGAAAACGAAGAGGAAGTTCAACCATATATTTTTCTTTTTACAAAGGAGACGCGTGTATGGACAGATGGCGTGAACCAAAAGTCAAGTGGCAAAGATAAAATTCTGATGTGGATGCCCTTGACCCGTTCAAATATATATTATATTTGAATTCAAATTTAAATCGACTTAAATTCGAAGCTTAAAATTTCCACGTCCTATCGAGGCATGCCGCCAGGCGTCTATATGTTATACCCCTATTTCGAACGCAATGGAAAAGGTTTTGAGTCCAAATTTGATCGTATAGAAAAGATAGCTTTTTGGACCTAGTTATAATATTGAATTTTCGATATGAATTTCAGCGCGTTTATCAACCATACGGCCAAACGATCGCTCCAAACACTACGAAAATTTAAATCCAATAATAATACACTATTACGGATCCAATGGAACTGGTTTCGTTGAATTTTGAGACTGTGCCTCGGATGGCTATTTTAAATATTGATTTAAACGATATACTTTCAAAATTGAACAAATCACTTTTAAATTCAAATTTCCAGCTTTCATTATTTTCAGTATTATCAATACAAATTTTATAAGCCTTTGAAATATTTTTATCAAGCTTAAAACCCATGATTCTCTATTATACTCAATAATCGATTTTTAATTCAACATTTTATATTATCCAAAAATCAGTGATATTTGAAATTCAAGTTAAACTAACTTTTAAATATTTAAAATTAATTAAATATTTCAATTTCAAAATATCCAGAAATTTCAGGTCGTCACACTATTATTTTCAAATCGTAACATTTTCCAAAGTGCTATTATATAAGGGTAACATTTTAAAAGTGTTATAGTTTCTAACTTATTACATTTTTAAAATGCCATAATAAGTGTAGGTTTTGAAAGTGGTATGATTTTTAAAAGATAACATTTTAAAGTGCTATAACTAAGATTTGGAAATATTACCAATTTTTGAAAATGGGTATTATTTTGAAAAGTAATAGTATTTGGTTTTAAAAGGTTTTGGAATAGAAATGTTTTGAAATAAATATCCATGGGTAATAATAAGGTTTGGTTGTTAAAGAGACTGGGATCAGAAGTTGTCATACTCTATGCCAACTCCGAAAACCACTTTAACAACCGTGTACGCGGTGGAGATTCCAGAATGAAGTAGGATAGTGGCGACGTTCTATTAAGGTATATACGTGGACCCGACTCCCGTGAGTTGGCATAAGGTGGCTAAAATAGAAGCGATTCCAGGCCAATGAGGTAGCTCCTCTTATCGGACACACTTCTTCATACGTCATTATATTACTTTATGATTGATATGGTATGCACCTTTGATTTTGGGAGTGTGGCTCGAGGTAGGCGGTAGTGGTTGCCATGCGTTACCACCAGTCCGGATGCGTAATTGGTATATCTACCCTGGCATTGCCTCGTCGTGCCGTGTCACATATCTTAGCGTGCCTTATACGATTTTGTTTTGTACCGTACCTATGGAGTGCCCTCTGACGACACCCAGTACGGGGGAGATTACGAAATTGTATATACTATGGGAATACATAAAATGTGTTAAGGGGGATATGGGTAACGCCTTAACGCTATTTTTAAATATATTATACTTTACTTTAGACATTATTATAATAGCGTATGTTCCTACATAGTAAATAGTTTAAAGGATCCTTAAAGGATGGGCGGTCCCAAGCATGCTTTAAGTTACTTGTGTATTTTATTACAGTTCACTTGAGTTGGTTTACATTTTATAAGCATGTATGTCCTGACTCGAGTATTTTGTGTTTGCTTTATGCTCGGGTCAGCCTGAGTATCAGCTTTGGATTTCACATTCTGGAGCTAGAGGATTTGCTGGAGATTATCCATCTATTTAGTTGTTATCCGTTTCTATTCAGTATTTCTATTTAGCTTATGTATTAGTGGACATTTATGTATTTGGGATTTCTGTTGCATTTACTTTTCAGACTCTGGTATTTTGTACTTGTTTTGAGACTGTATTTGTAATAGCTTCATGAACTACTATGGTTATTTTATTTCCGCTGCGAGTTATTCTAATATTTCTATGTCTGTGATTTTGCGATTGGTTTTATTTGCTCCAAATTATATTACATCTACCATTTTGAATTATTCAAGTCAGACATGTGTGGTTTTATTATCAATTTGAATGGTCCAAAATAGTGGGTCATTACATTTGGTATCAGAGCTTTTGTTTTAGGAAAACCTTAGCCTACGGAGCAAAAACTCATTAGAGATAGGGTAGAAATACCCTAGAATGAGTGAAATCAATCTTAGAGTCATTTCTTTGTAAGAGAACGTATTTTAAAGTATAAAATGATTTTCAAATGATTTTCCAAGGATTTTCAAAGATTGTTTTTATATAAACTTTCTTATTTTGAAATCAAATTTTTCTTAACTTCTTCCTTTTTCTTATCCACCTTGTTAGTAATTTTTTTGTTCGGGATATTCAATTCTCATTGAATGTTATTTTATCTTATCTAATCTTGTCTTTGTTTCTCAATTACCTTTTTTCTAAAATTCATTCTTGATTTTTCAGGATGAATCGAAGGAATGCCAAAGGTAGGGGTCGTGGTGTTAACCCAGTTCCTGAGCCTACTGCACCAGTTAGGTTCACTACTCTCTGTAAGGAATATACTGAGCTTGATGGTACCAAGTTTACCGGATCAGAGAGCATTATCGAGGCTCAGCAGTGGTTAAAGGGATTGGAGAGGATCTTCCTCTATCTGGAGATCACTGATGCTTAGGTGCATCAGTTGGCAGCTTGGCAGTTGAAGGAGCAGCCTTGGATTGGTGGGAGTCTGTTACGGCTCACATGGTTGAGGCTGACTTTTCTTGGGAGCATTTTAGGTATCAGCTCCCATTTTTTTTGAATTTGGCTTAGTTTTCCTTTTTGAAATCTGTCTTATGTTTCTTTATCATGCTTTAGGGATGCTTTTGTTATGAAGTGGATGCTCGAAGCAGGGAAGTCTCAGTTGTATCGGGAATTCATAGATCTTAAGCAGGGTGATATGTCATTTGCTGAGTATGAGAGGAAGTTCAATTAACTTTCTAAGTTTGGCCCTAATCTGATTGACACTCCTCTCAAGAAGAATGAGAAGTTCATAGCTGGTGCTCGTCCAGAGTATTATGATTGTCTCATCGCTCATGTGCATAGTCCTTTCACTAGTTTGATGGATATGGCCATTAGATATGAGAATCCTACTTCTAAGGATCCTTCAGTTGCTCGTGCTACTTCATCTCAGTCTTTCGATGGTAATCCTAAGAAGAGAAAGCTTAACTTTCATCAGCTGAAGAAGAATTGGAACAAGAATCCCGGTTTGAGATCTTCTTCTTCTTAGAGGTAATCCATCGACCTTCCTTCCATCACTTGCTTCAGGTGTAATCAAAAGGGACACTATACTAATAGTTGTCCTACTTTAGTTGGTGCTGCTATTCCTCCTCCAGCTCAGTTAACTGGGCGTGATCTCTACCATATTTATCTGTGGCCTGGCCATTTCAAGAATAATTGTCCCACTCAGCAGAAAGGCAAGTCTTCCGGTACCTTTGCGGTTACCTCTGCTTCTATACCTTCTCCACCACTTGTACCTGCTCCTAGTGATACCTAAGGTACTCTTCAGGGCACATTTACTTTGCTTGAGTCCCCTGTTCGTGTTTTATTTGATACTGGAGCCTCCCATAGTTTTATTTCTGTAGATCTTTGTGATAAATTTGAGCATCCCTTTCTCCCGAGTTTGCTCCTGTGACTTTTTTTGTTTCAAATCCTATTGGTGGTCCTGCAAATCTTAGTAGGATTTGTAATCGTGGGAAACTCCTCTATTTTTATCACCGTTTCAGTGGTGATTTGTATGTTCTGGGTTTTGATGCTTTTGATCTATTGCTTGGAGGAGATTGGCTGAAGAGGCATGAAGCCGTTATCTCTTTTAAAACCCGGACGGTTTCTCTTATGGATGATTTTGGTAATTCTTTGGTGATTCAGTGTTAAATGCCTAAGGATTATGCCGGCAGTTATATTTATTCTCTTGATTCTTCTCGGATGATCTTGATTCTACTCCTATGGTCAGATTATATCCCGATGTATTTGATGAAATCACTTCCTTACCTCCTAAGCGGGAAATTGATTTCCGTATTGATCTTATTCCTGGAGCTCGACCTATAGTTCTTCCTCCTAGAAGAATGGCACCCCATGAGAAGGTTGAGTTGTGGAAGCAAATTGAGGACTTGTTCTCCAAGGGTCTGATCAGACCTAGCCATTCAGAATGGGGAGCACCGTTGGTTTTCGTCACTAAGTTCGATGGTTCTTTGAGGATGTTTGTTGATTATAGGGAGCTGAACAAGCTCACTATGAGGAACAGATATCCTATGCCTCGCATCAATGATATGTTTGATCAACTCCATGGAGCTACTGTTTTCTCTTAGTTTGATCTTGCCATAGGTTTTCACCAGCTCATAGTTGCTGAGGATAGTATTCCTAAGACTGCTTTCCGTACTGGGAATGGGTTTTATGAATGGTTAGTTATGCCTTTTGGTTTGACTAACGCTCCTACTTTCTTTATTGATTTGATGAATCATGTTTTTCGTGATGTGCTTAATAAATTTGTTCTAGTCTTTATCGATGTTATTCTTGTTTTCTCTAAGTTTGAGAAAGGGCATAAATCCCATTTGAGCTTTGTCCTGGGAACTCTTAGGGGTCATCAGTTGAAAGCTTAATTCTCGAAATGCCATTTTTGGAAAGATAAAGTCTGATTCCTTGGACATATTGTTTCTAGCAATGGAGTTTCTATAGATCCAGTCAAGATCGGTGCAATCAATGATTGGGAAACTCCTAGGACTCCACCTGATATTTGTAGTTTTCTGGGCCTTGTCGGTTATTATCGAAGATTCATTGAGAATTTTGCTTGGATTTCTGCACCTCTCACTTCTTTGACTCGTATGAATGTTAAGTTTATATGGAATGATAAGTGTAAGGCTGCATTCAATGAGTTGAAGCGTAACCTTACTTCCGCACCAGTGCTTACCATTCCAAATGGAAATGAGGGATTAATGGTATACACTGATGCTAGTCGTGAGGGTTTGGGAGCTGTTTTGATGCAAGATGGGAAGGTCACTGCTTATGCCAGTCGCCAGTTGAAGACCCATGAAGCAAATTATGCAGCTCATGATTTGGAATTGCTAGCTGTGGTTTTTGCTTTGAAGCTTTGGAGGCATCATCTTTTGAGTGCTAAGTTTGAGCTCTTTACTGATCATCAGTCTTTGAAGTATATCTTCACCCAGAAGAATTTGATTCAGCATCAGGTTAGGGGGCTCTAGTTCCTTGCTTCTTATGATCTCGACATTAGCTATACCCCTGGGAAGGCTAATGTTGTAGCTGATGCTTTGAGTCGGAAGAAGGATATGTTGTGTCGGCTTATCATTTCTTCTTCTCCTCTTTTGGATCGTACCATTGCTAAGAAGGATGAGGATGAGATGCTTAGGATTATGAAGGAGAGTGTTCGTAGCAGATTTGGTGGCAGTAGTCCTGATGGTAGTGGAGCTCAGACCGATGATAGAGGGATTTTGAGGATTAATAATCGGATTTGTGTCCCGAATGTCCATGGATTGAGGCAAGAGTTACTTTGGGAAAATCATCGATCCAGACTTCCTATTCGTCCTGGTATGACGAAGATGTATCAGGATATGAAGAAGCTTTATTGGTGGAGAGGTATGAGGCGAAATATCTCTATCTTTATTAGTAGGTGTGCGACTTGTCAGCAAGTCAAGGCAGATCATCAGAAGACCCATAGTTTGTTGCAGCCCCTTGAGGTTCCCAGTTGGAAATGGGAATAGGTTTCTATGGATTTTATTGATGGATTACCGAGGACTCAGAGGGGTAATGAGAGTATTTGGGCTATTGTGGATAGATTGACCAAATCATCATATTTCATTCCGGTCAAGTCTACCTGTTCTGCTTCTAGTTTGTCTGAGATCTATATGAGGGAGATTGTTCGTCTCCATGGTGTTTCTATCAGCATTATTTGCGATCGAGATCCTATGTTTACCAGTCAGTTTTGGAAAGCTTTTCAGGAATCTTTAGGTACTCATTTGAATCTGAGCACTTCTCACCATCTGGAGACCGACAGTCAAACGGAAAGAGTGAATCAGATTCTTGAGGATCTTCTTCGTGCTTGTGTTCTTGATTATGGAGGATCTTGGGAAGATCATCCCCATCTTGTTGAATTCACCTATAACAAAAGTTATCAGGTATATTTTCAGTCTCCTATTTTAATCTTATCTTAGTCTTTTATCTATCTCATTTCGTCTTTGAATTCAGGCTAGTATTAAAATGCCTCTGTTTGCTGCTCTTTACGGAAGACCTTGCAGATCTCCATCTTGCTGGATTGAATCCAGTAGTTGTTTGGATCTTGGTCCTGATGTGATTTTGGAGGCTTTTGAGAAGGTTGAGAAGATTAAGAGGAAGATAAGAAGTGCTCAGGATAGGAAAAAGAAGTATGTTTATCAGCGTAGGAGGAGTTTGGAGTTTTTTATGTGTGATCTGGTTTTCCTTAAGGTCTCTCCCTTAAGGAATGTGATTCGGTTTGGTCGGAGAGAGAAGCTTGCTCCTAGGTTTGTTGGTCCTTTCCGTATCTCAGAGAGGATTGGTTCTTTAGCTTATTGGATTTGCCTGAGAAGTTTTCTGGAATACATAATGTATACCATGTTTCACATCTTTGTCGATATCTGCATGATCCATCTTTGATTATCCAGCCTTCTATTCTCAAGAGTTTGGATATTGAGCCTAATTTTACTGTCGAGAGGAAGCCACTTCGTATTATCGAAAGAGGTACGAAGCAGCTGAGAAGGAAATCTGTCAATCTGGTCAAAGTGTAGTGAAGTAAGGATGATTGGGATTGTACCTAGGAGACGGAAGAGAGCATGTGTGCTTCGAATCTGGAATTGTTTTTTTCAGGCACTATTTTCTTTTCTATCTTATCCTCCCTTGTTTTCGTGTCTCATTCCTTTTCGAGGATGAAAAGTTTTGAGTGGAGGAGAGCGTAAGAACCCATAATTTTAATAAATATTTTAATTCAATTTACTTGAGACTTTGATTTTTAAATCATTTAAAAATTGGAATTTTGGAATTTTCTAATGAATTCTGGATTTTGTTTATAATCATTTTTCCAAATAAATTAAAAATTAGATTTTCTGAAAATTGTATATTTTGGTCAAATGTGGTCAAACTTTCACTTTCATTTGAAATTTTTAAATTTGAATTTTAAATTTCTAATCCTTTTCTTTTAAACTGTATTTTTTTGATATTCGTTCTGCTTTTCGTTTCGTCAAATTTACTATATACTTTTTAAATCTAATAAATTTCAGCGTTTTACACGCAATTATTTTCAGTACTTTATTTGTTATTTTATATTTCTATTCTCTATTTTTCTATGTTATTTTCTATTTTTATTTTGGTTTGGACTTTGATTTTTATTTTATTTTCTATTGGGCTTAGGAAATTCTAAAAGACATAAGTTGATTTTCCTTAATGTGATGCCTTTTCCTTTTCTAACTGACTTTGATTGCCCTAGTCATTCACTTCCTATTCTCATTCACACACAAAATTATTTCTCATCTCATCTCTTCTCATTCACGTTCCTGAACAAAAGAAATTTTTTACAGTAAGTTCTCATGTCTTCCTCTTTGTCTTTTCCTTTTCTCTTTTCTTTTGTTTTTCTTCATGCTATGCTCCGCTATCATGCTCCTAGCTGACCACATTTCCTCCTCTAAATCACCTTAGACCGGCCATCTCCATCACCATCTCATCTGCACACCCATGCCATGATCATAGATCCAAAACCCCATCACAAAGTTGCTTTGAAAACCCTAGCCGAGCCTTACCCCATCCCTTCCTCTTCCCTTAGCCTCGACCACCACCTATTCCATCACCAACTCCTCTTTCCATGCTTTGCCATGACTATAGCCATACCATTTCAGATGTGCCAAGACCTGATCCAAACTATGAACCATAGGCCGAGCCACTTTGCACCATGGCCGAGCCATAGTAGCTTAGGGCCGAACCCATACTCATCTTAACCCTTGACCTTTTTCCTTCCTATTGACTTTACCTTGCCATCCCTTCATTTCTAGCCATATCCATGCCTTTTAGCTTGCCATGGCCGAGCATATATGCTTCAAAACAATGATGGCCAAGCCATGTTGTGATGATAGTCAAGCCAATTGTGTTGTGGCCGAGCCCACTTGTTGGTTAAGCCAAATTTTACTTCATTTTGTTTTGTTTCATTCATATTTTATGTGTTGAATTTTATATTTATGGTTGTTCATATTTGTTTGTTTACAAGATTTGAATCTTGGCTCTCCATCGACTCGAATTTGATTTGTGCTTTTTCATGCTTTTCGGAGTTTGGTCGTGTGTCTTGAATTGTTATCTCCAGCTTTAGAAGGTGAGTTTATCATTCTCGACATTCATCCTTATATAATTGTGAAACAATGACATGTGAATTGTAGTTGATGATATTCTATGTTGATGGTAATTTATACATGCCTGTGATATGATATTTCATGATGTTATAACCTGATTATTATGCCTGTTACATCACCTGATATGATATGCCATGTTATACTGTTTATTTGTTTCCGCTTCTCACACTGCAAGTTCCTTGTTAGTATAGAATCAATATGGGTTGAAATGATACATGCCCGAACAGACATTAGAATAGGGAAAAGTCATTATGAGCTGAAATGATAGACTCAAACGATTTTTATTTTACTTTATTTGACTTGGGATTGTGGGTTTGAAATGATAGAACCCGGATTTTTTTGAAATTTACGGATTGAAATGATATATTTCTGTATCACTTGACCTTGGTTAGAAAATGTTATACAGACCCATGGTTAATTTTTAATAGTTTTCTAAAATTTATTAAATATTTTGAAATTTAATATATGAAATTTAAATTTGATTTAATGATTTTTAAATATAATGATATATTGGAATTTTATAAGTACATAATTGGTTTAAACTAAATTAAAGATTTTAGCTATGATAAATAACTTAATAATTTAAATTTAATTTAATATGGAATTTTAATTCTAAACTAATAAGGATAATAAATTTTATTTATGAAGTAGATATGTTTTGTATAAATAAAACTATGATAAAAATTGGAATAGTGTGTTTAAACATGTCAAAGTAGTATTCGTAGCACTTTTAAAATGCTATGGTATTTTAGTTATGTTTTTAAAATGCTGTAGTTATAAAAAGATAACATTTTTAAAATGCTATGTTACTTTAAGGTTATGTTTAAAAGATGCTATTATTTTCAAATTGCAACATTTTCTAAAGTGCTATTATATAAGGGTAACATTTTAAAAGTGTTGTAGTTTCTAACTTATTGCATTTTTAAAATGCTAAAATAAGTGTATGGTTTTGAAAGTGGTATGATTTCTAAAAGATAACATTTTTAAAGTGGTATAACTAAGATTTGGAAATATTCTCAATTTTTGAAAATGGATATTATTTTGGAAAGTAATAGTATTTGGTTTTAAAAGGTTTTGGAATAGAAATGTTTTGAAATAAATATCATTGGGTAATAATAACGTTTGGTTGTTAAAGAGACTGGGATCAGAAGTTGTCATACTCTCTGCCAACTTCGAAAACCACTTTAACAACCGTGTACGCGGTGGAGATTTCAGAATGAACTGGGATGGTGGCGACGTTCTATTAAGGTATATATGTGGAACCAACTCCTATGAGTTTGCATAAGGTGGTTAAAACAGGAGCGATTCCGGGCCAATGAGATAGATCCTCTTATTGGACACACTTCTTCGTATGCCATTCTATTACTTTGTGATTGATATGGTGCGCACCTTTGATTTTGGGAGTGTGGCTCAAGATGGGCGGTAGTGGCTGCTATGCGTTACCACCAGTCCGAATGCGTAATTGGTATATCTACCCTGGCATTGCCTCGTTGTATCATGTAACCTACCCTAACGTGCCTTATACGATTTTGTTTAATACCATACCTATGGATTACCCTTTGACGATGCCCAGTACGGGGGAGATTACGGTACTGTATAGACTATGGGAATATATAAAATGTGTTAAGGGGGATATGGGTAACGCCTTAGCGCTATTTCTAGATATATTATATTTTACTTTAGACATTATTATAATAGCATATATTACTACATAGTAAATAGTTTAATGGATCCTTAAAGGATGGGCGGTCCCAAGCATCCGTTAAGTTGCTTGTGCATTTTATCACAGTTCACTTGAGTTGGTTTACATTTTGTAAGCATGTATGTCCTGACTCGAATGTTTTGTGTTTTCTTTACGCTCGGGTCAGCCTGAGTATCAGCTTTGGATTTCACCGTCTGGAGCTAGAGGATTTGCTAGAGATTATCCATCTATCTAGTTGTTATCCATTTTTATTCGATATTTCTATTCAGCTTATGTATTAGTGGACATTTATGTATTTAGGATTTCTGTTGTATTTACTTTTCAAACTCTGGTATTTTGTACTTGTTTTGAGACTATGTTTGTAGTAGCTTCACGAACTACTATGGTTATTTTATATCCGCTGCGAGTTATTCTGGTATTTCTGTGTTTGTGATTCTGTGATTGGTTTTATTTGCTCCAAATTATATTACAATCTACTGTTTTGAATTATTCAAGTCAGACATATGTGGTTTTATTGTCGATTTGAATGGTCCAAAATAGTGGGTCTTTACAGCGGCAGTGGTGTGAAGAGCAGAGGCATAAAGAGGTCAGGTTGGACGAATGAGGTCGAAGATAAAAGAATGCAACATAACTTGCTTTATATTATTTATATATTAACAAAATGAAAGAGATGGAGATAAATCAACGAACCAAAAAATGAATGTGAACCAGCAAATGATAAATTTAATATAGGGAATGGTAAAGTCCAAAAGCTGAATTGTTGGAAATATTAATGGCTGATGGCTATTGACTATCATGGTGGATGATGAAAAGACAGAAGAAATCTAAAATCCCAAATACGGAACCGATACGACAAATCATTTTGTCGATTTCCCCATGTACGGGACACCCGAAATGCACAAACGAATATACTGCATAGATTGGCACGATAAGACGAATAAAATGGTACATAGATATTAGTGATACAATAATCCTATCAAAAGTTAATAATCGCTGCCAAAATGCTGCTAAATCATTAAAAATAAGATAAACGGGGCTAGAGCAGTCCAAATTTATGAAACAAAATATGGCGACTCACTTAGAAAATGATTTGAAATTTTATTATGTAAAAGTGTCCAGATTTTGAAAAAAAATTATTTTCATCAAATTAACTCATTTTAAATTGAAATTGAAAATTACACAACAGAATTAACTTTCATACTTACCAGTAAAAATCTTCCATTAGTTATGCTTCAATTGACGCATACTAAATATCGAATTTTCATTGCTAAATTTCGTTATATATTTTCATGAAAAATTTAGTTCATCACATTATTAAATATCGTTAAAATTTCCAGGTCGTTACACTACAGTACTCGAATAAGCCTAAGTCGCGTTTTATTTGAGCAAGTCATGCATCGAGATATGGGTATGAACGTGTAGAGATATTGAAGAGGAGCATAACGGTGAAGATGGTTTGCCAAATGGAGCATCGGAGCTCGGTATCATTGATTAGTCGTGCATGGTTTAGGGTTTGATGACATAGCTATGCACGTTTTTGTTAAGGGGAAGAAGAAAGTTAGAGGGTAGAATTGTAAATAAATATAAGTTGATATTTATTAATTTAAGTTAATTCGATAACTTATAAAATGTGTATCTCACTTATATGAGGTTGGATTTGAATGTCGTTTTTGCGTTGGACTTATGTTGTTAAGATCTTTGCGACGGAATTGGTTTTGTTAGATTGGAGCTCATTAGAATTTATGCTAAAATCAGATGATCGTTCGGTTTTTGTCCAAATCGGAACGCTTGGGCGAGAACGAAAGTCAATGTGAGTTTAACTCACATTAAATTTTATTATATCATATCAATGATGCTATAAATGTTTATTGATTGTTTGGGTATTAATTAAATTGTTTGATTGCTTGTTTAGTTGAATTTTCGTTTGGAAAATGGATGACAAATTAATTTGATCATTGTGAACCCATATGATTATATATATTATCCATAACCATTATTTTATAGGGAAAATCTGTAGAGAGATCCTTAGAGATATCTCACCCGTTATTATTTATTTACATCCTTATGCCATTAAGTTGTTGGCTAATTAAAATAAATCTTGATACTCCATTTAATTTGTTAAGTGTCGTTATAGCAATTTCTCTACATCGTCATTTATTCAATTTCATCCCCAAAACTCTATCGTATGAACATGAGCTTGTATTTCTGCTATATAGAATATTTAAATTTATTAATCATTTTGATTAATGATAATTTAAAATAATTAATCATTTTAACGAATGATTTTGAGGTTAATTAACAAATTTAATAAATGATGATTAAAATTGGTTTATCTCTGATTTAAATGAGATAGGATTTAATTAATCATTTTAACTAATGATTACTTGATTTTAATTAATTAATATAATAATTAAAATTAATATTGTTTTAATTAATGATATTTAAAAGTAATTAATCATTTTAAATAATAATATTTGAATTTAATTAATCATTTTAGTTAATGATTGTTTTAAATATAATTAATTGCTTTAATTAATTGTTTGCAACCAAATTGGTCACAACACCTAAGAATAGATTTATGTAGAAAAGTAAATGAAGGAAGTAAAATCAAAATTGAGGTATAGAATAAACTAACAGACAAACCAGAGCAACAATCAAGAACACATGAATTTATAATGGGTCGGCGTTGTATGCCTATGTCCACTTTGAAGATTATCTTTAATGATTCACTAACAGTTTGATTACAGTAGCAAACAGCAAGAAGTACGATAAAACTTAATTACAATAAAGGCTAATGTAACCAACAACCTAAAGATCCCCAGAATGAACCCTTAAGCTAATATTTATAGGTGAAGGTGACCACCAATCTCTCTGAAACTTTGGCTATAGGACTGTGAGAACCAGTTTCTTCGACTTCTTAAAAATCGACACTAAAACATCCTCGGTATTCACGTGCCATAAATCCAAATGCCGTGAAGTGGATTCTCAATGGTAAGAAAGAAAAATAAAGACATAATAGAATCTCACACATGTTATTTCAATAAAAAAATTATAGAGGAAATTAAAATTCATTTATCAGAGTTAAAAACATGGACAATTATAATTTTATGTCCTTACCAATGCAGAATACTATAGTACAAGAGTGTGGTGGAAATAGTCAAAAATCTTCAGTAAATCTTCTGACTCCATGCTTCAAGATCCCTCCAGCTTTCGTCTTCTAAACTAAACCCGACTACCAGGCTGCATGGGGAAATTAGGGTACCTGGAATTTAAGAAAAGGGAAAAATAAACTTCAGGTCAGTCATGGGACTAGTGTAAGAACTCAAAATAAGCATTTTGAAAACAAAAAGGTATCTCATAAGGCCACGTCGCACATAAACATGGAACGAGTTTTCCTTTATGATAACCGAAACATTCTTACCGAAAAATACTTGATATTATTTTTAATGATGTATCTTTGAAAATATTTGCAAGTAAACTTATTAATCTTAACCGAAATTGTTACCATTATTAAATTCCAGCATACTAGGTTCTACAAATGAAATGGCAGGCTCTTATTAGAGAATGGATTTTTAGAAAAATGACCAGGTGAAGGGACTACCTTCTGGCAGTACATCTCTAAAGTAATGTACCGAGGCCCAACTGATGGTCCTCTACTAACACAAGACCAGCCTACCTCTTCCTAGATAGTACCGAATATGTCATCACCCCAGTCGTTTTCAACCTATCCGAGGGCCCTCGTAACATACATCCACATTAATTTAAACCTGAACGTCATGCGGGTAGAAATATATCTAAAAGGGGATAATCATACCTCTAATGGTTGCAAAACACATAGCTCTTCCGCGTCTACCATGTTTTGGTCATTTTCAGGTGCGAGGCCTGAAGTGACGATTATCTTTCACATAGCACATCATCTTCCTTTGAATTCCGCATTGCCATTCCATCAATCCCTATTGACTTCCATAAATATACATGCTCTAAGCTCATACGTTTCAGAGAAGGGTGTTAAGCTAAGAGAAGTTACCTTCTCCGCCACCAAACAGATGTTGTTTATAAAAGTCAACGATGAAATCTCAAGAATGCAATGTCAGACATTCACCCATCCAAGTTTGTTCTGGGATTGAACGAAATCTAAGGCACTCTCCTACCACATCCTATCGAGAATTAACCCCAGAATTAGTAGCGAGAAGTTCTTGCAACCCTAAGAGTTTCAAAAATGAAGGGACCGCTGCTACTTTAGTACTTGGGAGCTAATCAGAATTATCAACAAGCAGTCCTTTCATCCTGAAGATCTTTGGTCTTCATCCTTTATTCCCTCTATCAGATCTATATTTTTCCAATGCATACATTGATTCAAAGTGGCCTTCGGATTGGAGCTTCCCTAGATCTGACCCCCGTTCCTTCGAACCAATCATCATAAAAAGAGGTTTTCTGAACAAGGAATCATACTTTAATTGATTGAATTCTTTTTATCAAAATCTCTTTTAGATATATACATTTCCAAAACATTCTCTCCGGTATATACGAAATTATTAAACCTCTCTTATCAAATTCCTTGGTTACTTATAATCATTTTTAAACTTGGAATAGTTCAAAATTATTTCATTTTTCACTTAGGAAAACATTTCCAATTTATTTCATTTAAATCTTAATAATGATTTCTTAATTCAAAACTCATAATTTTGATTGAGTTAAAACATATTATCTAGGACGTCAATGCAAAACCAATAATTATTAAGTGAGCAAAATCTATAGAAATCATCTAATTCTACTCAACATCAATTCCCGTATTCAAAAAATACTATGCATGGAATAACGGTGAAATTACCTTTTAAATTCCATGAACAGTGAGTTCCCTCTTTGAGCTTTAACACCGATGACAACAAGATTACCTCTGTAACATTCAATTTGTTCAAATCTGGAAAAAAAATTTCTTTATTATTTGGAAAATTTTGATCCGAGTAAATCAAATTTACTATCCCCTCCATCAGGCCAATCGGGATCGCCGGGGAGGGTAGAAAACTGGTTTTCCAAACTCAAGCTTAGACACTATCTCTCTGACACCCATAAGGCGGTCAAGTTATCTGATTGACCCTAAATCATTAAAACATTTAATCATTTCATAAATCCTTCAAATTACCTTAAAATTACTTTATTAATCATTTAAAAACATTTATAAAAGGTTCTAAAAAGAATCAATATTACGTTTAAAACTGTATTTTAAAAGTTATTCAAGCTATATTGATTAAAAGGACTTTTTATTATTTGAAAATTCATTTTTATTACTCAGATAACTTTTAATATATTTTAAAAGATTTACAAGATTTATTCCACATTTTTAAACATTTTAAAATAGCCTTTTCAAAGAGATCCAGTTCTGGATTTCGAACTGCAAAACCGCGATTTTTCAAAAACTTATTTTGCTCATAGCTCAAAATATACTTATCGAAATCTTAGTTTTCTATCTTCGTTGGAAATCTATGGATATAATAGTTTGGTAAATTCTTATCGCAAAGAATTCTGAGCTATATTCCAACTTTTAAACTTGTTTGATTTTTATGGTGCGAAATCGCGAACTGCCGTTACGCGACGTGCTTATTTTTGACTAAATTTTCAATTCTCATTCAAACTTCACCAAAACACTTCTAAATATTTATAAAACATTTCAAACTCATTTTAAACCGTTGTTAAAGAGGTTTAACATTCCATACAGACCATTTCATTAAATCAAGGAAAGTGATTTCTTTTGTGCTTAT
Source organism: Allium cepa (assembly GCA_030765085.1). Classification (NCBI taxonomy): domain Eukaryota; kingdom Viridiplantae; phylum Streptophyta; class Magnoliopsida; order Asparagales; family Amaryllidaceae; genus Allium; species Allium cepa. Next base: position 556,149,275 of record CM060941.1, on the reverse strand, counting down.
CAACGTATATTTCCGTGACTTGCATATATTTTCAACATTCATATGAAACAATCCAAACTTGATGATTAAACCATATTAAACATCCATTTGCAAACATCATATCATCATTCAACATATAATATAATAGTTTAGGAGTTCTCACCTTCATTTTCCTATCGAGCTAATAGAAAATCGATTATAGCTCCGCTACAATCGAACCAAAGCAAATGAAACCAAGCCTATGATCAAAGAGAGAGCTTGTCCTAGCCTTGATGGTGATGGTTCTCATGGTCAAGAGAATGGTAGGTGGTGGCCATGGGTTTTGGAAGTGAAGAGGAGGTGTTTCGGACTAGTTTTGAAGTGGATTGATATTATAAACCAGTATATACCTTTTTCTCTTTTGTTTGTTATGTTTATTTCTAACTTTTGTAAAATATTTTTCTATGAATAAGAAGCCATCAAAGAGGCTCTTAGAAAGCTTAAAAAGAAGAGGAAGAAGAAGTGGAATGGTATTAGGAATTGTGAAAATAGGTGTTGTACTTATAGTAAAAACCTTAGAATAAAGTATTAACTTGCATAATTACCTAAATACCCCTAGCCCACACCCTTCCTCTAGCCCCTAGCACACAGATCCCCCCACCAAAGCCATGTGATGGTTGATGTAAGGTGATGGTGTGGTACAATGAAGTGATGTTTTATTTATGGTTACATAAGGTTAAGCATAGGAATTATTAAATCATTTTTGTAATATATATATATATATGTATATGTATGTATGTATTTATGTATGTATGTGCATGTTATCATGTGCATATGCCATATATATATGTACATGTAGGTGCATAACACTTCGAAAGTCTTCGAACCACTTTTGTTCGATAAATCATTGAAATCTGGAGAACTCAATATCGGTCACATTTTCACTTATTTATTAATGTACATATTGTTGGAATCTTGATTTTCGTCGTTTGGATTGTGAAAAACTATATAAATTAATATTTTTATGCGCTAATCACTTATGTAGGAGATTCGTTGTAGATTCGTATTCAAAATATTTTGAAGCTGATAGTCCTTTGTCTAGAGTCTGTATACTATTTAGAAATATGTTAAAATCTCTCCTGAATGATATATATATATATATAAACATACACATGCATGCTCAATCATGCACAAATAGTTGAAAACAGCCACCTGAATGGATTCAATCAGCCATCTGTTTGCTGAAACAATTTTATTATTTCACAATATTCAGCCGGTTGAATGAGTTAATTCAGTCGGTTGTTTTAGGCCAAACAATGCCTATTTCTTTGTTATTTTCGATTTTACTAAATTAAGAAGGCTGAATAATTATTTTCAGCCAGCTGAATGTTTTTAACAGCTATATTTATGAAAAGACACTTCTCTTCATCGAAGAGAAACATCTTCAAATCAATAGTTTCACTTGTTTCTCTTCAATGTTATATTTCATCAATGATTGTAACTTTTTAATCTCTATAAATAGATTTCAGAATTCAACAAACAATTAACTTAACTGATTTTAATATTCTTGAATTCTTATCTCTTAATCTATTTTCAATTTGCACTCTAATTGCATACAAACTCTGATACCAAACGAAAGTTAATGTGGTACGGGATCGTGTAATATGAATAAACTACTTGTGCGGACTAATAACTAAGTAAGTAAATAAAGCAGTAAAGAAATGAAACCGGAGATTTTTATACTAGTTTGAACTCCCTTTCTACATTCAGTCCTAGACTCCTAGAATTAAACCAGCAACCATCGCTTAACCTGGAGGAATAGGTTTACACCACCTGAGCAACTGACTAGGACTTCTACCGCCTAATCAACCGAATAGGGCTTCTACCTCTTGAGCAACCAAAAAGGACTTCTTTATAACTAGACAAAAAATATTTCATATTTTAAAACTTTTGGGTCAAAATGTTGTCTTTAACACAAAATATTAGCTTGAAAAATTCGATCCAAAATCCGATGACGAAATCTTCGTAGGATATTCAGAACGAAACAAATCTTATCAAATTTTCAATAAAAGAACAAAAATAATCAAAGAAACACTTCATGTTTCATTCGACGAAAATTTCAATATTAATAAATTTTGAGGATGATGAAAACGTATCTAAGATGGTCACAAATACAGTTACTCAAAATAATTTTGAAGAAGATCAAAACATTTTTTATAATTTTAAAGAAGTTGAAAACAGTGTTCATAATGAAAATGAATTAAGATCTCCTCCTAGGATTTTACGAGATCACCCAGTAGAAAATATCATAGGAGAAACTGATTCGTATGTTAGAACTAGAAATCAATTTAATCAAATGGACCATGTGGCTTTTCTTTCTAAAACTGAACCTAAAAATGACAAAGAAGCATGTATTGATGACTATTACATTATAGCTATGCAGGAAGAGCTAAACCAATTCGAAAGAAACGAAGTTTGGGAACTAGTTCCAAGACCAAGTGATCAAACAGTCATTGGTACTAAATGGGTCTTCAAAAATAAGGCAGATGAACAAGGTAATATAACTAGGAATAAAGCTAGATTAGTTGCACAAGGATATAATAAAGAAGAAGGAATTGACTACGAAGAAATATTTGCTCCAGTTGCACGACTTGAAGCAATACGTATCTTATTGGCCTTTGCTTGTTTTCATAATTTCAAACCTTATCAAATGGATGTTAAAAGTGCTTTCTTAAATGGTTATATAAAAGAATTTTTTTTGAACAACCTCCGTTATTCACAAAAGAAAAATTTCCAGACCACGTATGGAAACTTAAGAAAGCCTTATACGGCCTAAAACAAGCACCCCGTGCTTTGTACGAACGTCTTAAGAGCTATCTAATAGATTTTGTTTTTGAAATTGGGAAGGTTGATCAAATTCTTTTTATTAAAAAAACTATAGAGGATATTTTAGTTATTCAAATTTATGTAGATGATGTTATTTTTGGTGCTACAAATGAAAAATTATGTCGGGAATTCTAAAAATAATGACCAAAGAATTTGAAATGTCACATATGGGAGAATTATCTTATTTTCTTGGATTACGGAGTAAAAAATTTGAAAATGGAATTTTTATTAAACAATAAAAATATTGTAATAATCTAATTAAATTCTTTAGTATGGAAAATATTGTGCTAAACCAACTCCAATGAGTGCAACAATTCATCTCGACAGAGATGAAGATGACAAAAGTGTTGACCATAAATTATATCGAACTATAACTAGATCATTTGTCTAACTACTAGTAGACCTGACATAATGATGAGTGTTTTTTTATGTGCTCGATTTCAAGCAAATCCTAAAGATTCACATATGCAAGCAGTAAAACGCATATTGCGTTATCTAAGCAAAACCAAAGATTTGGACTTTTCATCCGAAAGAACGTCCTCTCGAGTTAGTTTCATATACTGACACTGACTTTGAAAGATGTCGGTTGGATCAAAAATGTACTAGTGAGACTTTTCACTTCATTGGATAATCCATTGTCTCTTGGTTTAGCAAGAAACAAAATTGTGTTTCACTTTCAACTTGTGAGGCAGAATATATTTCAGCCACCTTAGCTTGTGCTCAAGTCATTTATATGCAACAAACACTTCAACGTTTTGGTATTAATTTATCTAAATCAACTATTTTTTGTGATAATACCAGTGCTATAAACTTATCCAAAAATCCTATTAATCACTCATGAATTAAACATATTGACATACGTCATCATTTTCTTCATGATAATATTGAAAAGGATTTAGTCACACTGGAATTTGTATTCTGTGAAAATCAACTGGCTCATATATTTACAAAACCTATAATGGAAGTATCTTTATGAAATTAAGAAGAGAATTAGGAATTGTATCCATAAAAGATTTATAATTTTGAATAAAAATAAAATAAAATTTTCCTAGACTTAAACTCGAGATCTCTTACTTGAAAATCTGGTACTCTACCACTTCACTACAACATACTTCACAACAGAACCGTAGTTTGATTATTTTTATTTTCTATTCCTCGCAAATTTTTTTCCAACCCCACATTTTTTTAACTACACAATTTTTAACCAGACAATATTTCTCTGATTAAAATTCTTTTAACCTCAAACTCTATACCTATTTCTGACCTCTTATGCTTTATAAATTCCTCTTCAATCAAGTTTTACTATATATCATCTTTTCAACAATTTATTTGTACAAGTTTTTCTTTCAAGCTTTATTCATCAAAATGTCTTCCCAACACAACTCTGAATCCTCTACACTTTAATATTCTTCTCCTAGTTCGGGATTAGTAAATTTATCTCTTCCTACACCGATTTATGAACCGGTTCTGATTGTTCATCCTTCAACTCACATGGGTTACACTCCACCCGATAAAAGTACAAGATAGTTTCTATTTTTTCGTTCACCATCTATCAAAGAAAAGATAGATGACTTTCACCACTACCAAAGGGAAATGCTGGAATTACAGCGTGAACTTTATTATGAACAAAAAGTTAACGCCAAGCGCTTAAGCTTTTTGGAGCAAGTTGCATTGAAATTCTGCGGTTCCTCATCCAAGAGCACAACTCACAACCGTCTCCTATTTGTTATCCATCCTGACGTAATCCTTAGGAACCATTTCCGAAGCATCCACTAGTATCTCCGAACTCATGGAAAGATGACAATAGATGGTCACCACTCAGACCACTACAAGAGAACGTAAAAATAGAGCCGGATGAATATCACACTCCATGCTCCTCATCGAAATATGTTTAAAAGTATTTAATATGTAATTTTATTTGTTTATTAAAATATATTTACGTTGTTCCTTTAATAATAATACTCGTTATAAGAAGAAGGCAGCCGTACTTTTTCAAACAAATCAACGGGCTATTTACTCTAAAAATAGATGGCTGAATATTATCCAAAAAAATGTTTTTTTCCAGAGTCAGACGGCTAAATCACTTAAAACAGTCATCAGAATCAGTTCAAAAATGAACTATTTTCTTACGGGAAGGAATTCAGACAGTTGTTTACAGTAAAACAACCAGTCGAATCCATCCTGAAGCATTTTTTACTAGGCTCTACATCTCCTTTACCAACTTTACCCTTACTTTTCACCTACCTATAAATTCATCTTTTCACCTTTTACCCCTTCACTTCAGAACCCTAGCTCAAAATTTTCAAATTCTCATCTTCTACCCTTAAATTTTTTCCTCTAATGGCTCCTAGAATAAAAACACTCAAAGGAATCTGCCTTCGGTCCTTCCGAAGACCAGATTTGTCGATGGCTTTGGAGTGATGTTGCAGTGTCCCGCTACAATTCTATGAAAAATTCCAACATTTTTGAAGAGGATTTGATGAAGTTTTCGGATTTAACAGCATATCGAATTTGAGAAATGGCCAAGTAATTCCACTTTGATAATCTCATAGGGTATGCTCCCAATTATGTTAGAATTAACCATCTTTTGATTAAACTTTTTCTTGCAAATCTGAATCTAGACCACCATAACCCTCAAAATCGAGAAGATTGTGTTTGGTCAATTGTTTGTGGTACTAATTTTTTTTCTTTGCAAAGATTAGGCAATACTTTAAACTGTCCCTATCAAGGTGTTGATATAGATGATATTGAAGTTGATACGGATCATAGAGACAAAGTTTCATATCGTTTCTTGTCTGATCACCTTCCTAATTTAAGTGCATTAAAATTTAGCGCCTTAAGGCCACAATCACGCCTTATTCACCATGTATTCGTTCGCTCTTTACAACCTCGAACGGGACGTTATGAAAAAGTTTATGAAAGAGATTTTCAATATCTCTATTCAATCTACTCCAACCAACAAGTAAATTGTGGCAAAATCATTTTAGATGAATTTTAAGACATTATAATTCAAAGAAAATACAAGACCATCCATTATGGCGCTTATATTATGCGTATCCTTGTCAACTTTGGCATTCCAGTGCCTGACTTCGAGTTTTCAAGCATTAGCGAGTTAGGCAAAAAAACCTTAGGATTGATGGGTCTTCCTCCCCGGCCTCCTCTACAACAAATCATTTCTTTTCAAGAATGGTCTCACAATGTTCAACAAAATGTTCCACAACCTCGTGACACTAGTATTCCCTCCTCTTTGCATACCTAACATGAAGAAGAAGAGGACGATGACTCCTTAAAATGATTTCTTAATAGGATATGGGATAAAATCTCTTGTTCAGGTTCTACATCCACCGAAGCTTACAACCCGTCTCCCTTTCAATGGTCGTCTTCGAGTTCTGATACTGATGATGATGAGCCCTCTGTCTCTATCTAGTTTTATTATTTTTTATGAATTTTTTTTCAATTTGTAATATTATTTCAAACATCTATGATTCTCTTTTAGTTGTCTATATAATGTTGTATGGATATTGTGAATTTTCTATCGTAATGACATCTCGATTTTAATCTATGCTCTATAATGTTTACTTGCATTTATTTTTCTTTTTGTCGATGATAAAGGGGGAGAAAGTTAGCTTAAATTATTGTGCATATTGACAGGGGCAGTAGCAGTGTTCATGTTACTATTTATGTAAATATATTATTTATACTTATATAGTTGTCATCATAAAAAAGGGGGAGAATTTTGAAATCTCGATTTTCATCGTTTTAATTGTGACAAACTATATAAATCAATATTTGTGTGTACTAATCACTTATGCAGGAGATTCGTTGCAGATTCATATTTGGAATATTTTAAAGCTGATAGTCCTTTTTCTAGAATCTGTATACTATTTAGAAATATGTTAAAATCTCTCCTGAATGATATATATATAAACATATACACACATGCTCAATCATGCACAAAAGGATGAAAACAACCAACTATATGGACTCATTCCACCGTCTGTTTGCTGAAACAATTTTATTATTTCACAACAATTAGCCGGCTTAATGAGTTAATTCAGTGGCTATTTTAGGCCAAAAAAGGCCTATTTCTTTACTGTTTTCGATTTTTCCAAATTCAGAAGGCTAAATAATTATTTTCAGCTTGTTGAATATTTTCAACAGCTATTTTTATGAAAAGACACGTCCCTTCATCGAAGAGAAATATCTTCAAATCAACAGTTGCACTTGTTTCTCTTCAAACGTTATCTTTCATCAATGATTACAACTTTTTAATCTCTATAAACAGATTTTAGAATTCAAAAAAAATTAATTCAAACGATTTTAATATTCTTGAATTCGTATCTCTTAATCTATTTTCAATTTGCATTCTAATTGCATACAAACTTCGATCGTTAATCACTCCATCTTCCACAATCTTCAAGCATGTTACACTATATATTTTAAGGGAAAAGATTATAGGAAGTTTGTACTTAATTGACTTACCGGTGCTATCTAAAAGAGCGGATATTTTTTGTCCAGTTGTAAAGAAGTTCTATTCGGTTGCTTAGGCGGTAGAAGTCCTATTCGGTTGCTCAGGTGGTGTGAACTATTTCTTCGTGTTAAGTGAGGGTTGCTAGTTTAATTCTAGAAGGAGTCTAGGGCTGGACATAGAATGAGAGTTCAAAGCAGTATAAAAATCCCTGGTGTCATTTTCTTTACTGCTTTATTTATTTACTTAGTTATCATTCTGCACAGGTAGTTTATCCATATTACACGACCTATAACACAGTACTTTCACATATGTTTGTAAACAAAATTCTAAAATAAATTTCTTGTCATTTTGAACCAATTAAATTGATCACATTTGAATTATAACACCATATAAATTAATATTAGAAATTATTTACAAAATTTCCCCTTCTATCGATAAAGCATTATCAATTTTTCCTTACATTTTCAAATCAAATATATATTTATATAAACTATTATAAATGATTCGTTATCACTTTATATCTATTCAAAAAGAAGAGAAACCTGGCAGTTTCTAGAATTTGGACTTTTATTTTAAATATTTGAAACATAATTTAAAACAGTAGTTTGAATTTAAAGATGAAATTCAGATTTTATTTTCAAAAACTTTTGAACCTTCAAGTTTTTAAAAATGAATTTTTATTTTAAATAAGAGTTTTAAAATCAAGGTTTAATTCAAAGAGTTCAATTCAAGTTAAATTCAAATGATTTAAATAAAGAATGGATTCAAGTATCTGGAATTCAAATCTGGATATTTGAATAAGTTTTAAAATTTGAAATGTTTTCAAACAAGTTTAAATTTAAATTGTTTGTTAGAGGTAAATTTGTTTTCAAACAAATATTTAAGCTTGATTTTTCTTTTGAATGAAGTCATTATAAAGGGTTTATAAAAGAAGTTAAATGATTTGTTAATTTAAATTTGCAATTTGAATAGTATGTACTTAAAACTTAATTCTAAATTAAATTAAGTAAATTAAGACTTATCTTATATAAGTTTTAATTATAAGTAATAAATGTTATTTACATTTATTTTAAAGGATTTTAAATGGAATTTAAAATTTGGTTTATGCTTAAATAAATTTCATTTTGAATTTTAGATTTAAAATGGAATTTGAATTTAAATTTAAAAATGCAATGTTCTAGTACACTTTAATATTTATAAAATCATTAATAAGGAATGGATTTTCTTAGAGATTATTAAGGTATTAAAATAACCATATGAATAAGATAAGTAAGGAATGTCATATTTATTTACTGTATAAATTAATAATTTAAATTAGTTTATTATTAAGAAGTAATTAAAGAAAGTAATTAAAGAATTAATAATAGTTAATGAAGGTCATTAACTAAGGATTACTTAACAATTAATTAATGTGATTAATTTTTAATAATTAATTAGATTAATTAATTTATGATAATCATTTCGGGAAATTGTTTAAGTTAATTACTTAAAGGAAGTAATTAAGAAATTAATTACTTAATGTAATTAATGAAGTTTAATATGATTGGTTTAAATTAATTAATTAAGTTTAATTAATTTTAAACATTGTATTTGATAATAATTACTAAATGTAATTAATGAAGTAAAATTACTTAATGAAGTAATTAATGACAATTACCGGATGTAATTAATGGATAATGATGGAATTGTGAAAGTAATCTGGATTAAATTAGTTTGTATAATTAATCAAGGGATTAATTAGAGAAATAAATTAAGGATTAATTTATTCAATGAAGTAATTAAGGGTAGTTAATTATTGGATGTTATTAATCAAGGGTGATTAATAATTATGGTTAATAATTAATTAATGGAGTAATTAAAGGTTAATTTCTATATTTGGTTAAGAATAAATTAATTTGTGAAATTAATTTAAGGGATAAATAGAATGATATGGGAAGCCTTTGATTTATTGTTATCACTAATATGTGGTTCATGATGCTATGTGATAAGATATGTTAAATTTAAACTGTGATGATGTGGTTTTCTATTGATGATGGATTACTGTGACATCCTGTATTAAAAATAGAATTGTATTTCACTTGAGTAATCTAAGTTAAGTTGACAAGAGTTTCGAAGAGACCGGAGTCGGGTATTAGTTAGTACCCGAAACCACTTCGATTCCTTATTGATTGATACGTGAAATCAATATGCTGAAATGGAATGATTTAAGTAAGTTAGACCATTTAATCTAAGTTTGACACTTAGAAATTTACGTGTGAAATAAGTATTGTCTATAACAGCTTGTGAAGTTGTAAATTAATAAGTTACCCCGGGTTTTATATAAATTGTATGCTTCTGTATTTCAAGTTAGATGGGTTTACTCACGCTGGTTTCCAGCCTGACTCGGGTGTTACTTTGATGTAATGCTCGGGTCAGACCGAGTATTACAGATTTTCAGGTAAGGACGTTCTGGAGCTCAGGAGGCGAGCTGGAGAGCAGGAACGTATGGAGAGCTACTAATGTTAATATATTATAGTATCTGAAACAGATAGATTTATCTGTTCCGTGATTGTAAATCTGTAGTAACTCTGATATGATAAAGTGTAATTTGACAAGTACAGTTTCCTTTGTATAACTATTATTTATTTGATATTATATTTGATCCGCTGCGAATGTGAGGTTTCTGTGACTTGTTGCTGTTTTCTTCTTCTTTCTCTTTCTTCTTTCACTAACTATCTGGAATTTTCGGGTTCGAAAATTCCGGGTCGTTACAAAAGATGGCTTTTGAGATTATTTGTATAAAATGTTTATTATTTCAAAAACTCTTTGAAAATTTTACCAAAACATTCTTTGCTTTTAAAATACATACATACATACATACACACACAGATATATATATATATATATATATATTTGGGTAAAATGATTTCATATAATACATATTCATCTGTATATTTTATTAACAAACTAGGGCGAAACCCATGCTACACACACGGTTTATTTTTACTCTTTGTTTAAAGTTTGATTTAGAAATTTGATTATGTCACTATGCATAATTTTTTTCCAAAAGTGAAAATCCATGCAACCACATGACGTGATATGAATCATGTATTTTAATAAACTCGGACGTGATATTAAGAATTATATTAATCAATAGTCGTGTATATAGGATTTGCTATCATAATTTTTTTCCGTGAACACTGTACATATAGCAAAACACAACATAATTTAAGCACCACCCCAAGTGAGTTGTCATACATTGTATTGCATAATATAAGTATACGAATTATTCTCAGTATGTTTAAGTGTATGTATTGCATAAATATAGATTAATGAATTACTATTACTAAATCAACGTGGACATATATATGCATACATAATCAAATGTAAACAAAGCACAAATTCATATTTACCCAAAGAATAAGATCCAGTAGATATCAAAATAGAGCAATCAAGTGAATGACTCATACAAATTAATTGTTCAAACATAATGTCCCCAGGGCAAAGTATGCCCAAACCTAGTATCGTAGATAAATAATTTAAATGCAAATAAAATGGTTCACCAAAGAAAATTTGATTAAAACATTTTAATAATCTGTACTCTATCATCATGGAAGTCCAAATATGAGACTTCCAAGGTGTATAGGGATATAATTCTTACTTATGAGCTTCATAATAAAGAGACTACAGAGCAATTATATAATCCTTGGAGATACGCAGCAATGAACACATTATGAGGGGCATACAGTATGAATCTGCAAAGGAAAGAAAAATGAAATTAATCATTACCATTTCAGAATAGTTGATTGCAAAAACCAATTTGTTAAAGTGGCAAAAACCAAATAAATCAGTTGCACATAAAATTTGATCAGTACAATGTAAGTTTTGCTTCCTTATATTTTTCCATTTAATTATTCACTTTTGAAATTCGAAAGAAGATGATTCAAGTATCATAGTGGTAATACTAACCTTTTATAAAGAAAAATATCTTTTTACCTGTTAGGAATTTATCTCAATGGAAATGCAATTGGTGGGTATGATCTACAAAACGCATTTCATTGCTGGAGTATATGAACCTGTTCTATAAGCCCAATTACCATGTTATTAAAATTTTGCAACCATCTAACTGTGATATGAATTCTAGCTTAGAAAAAGGAAATGAAATTTGTCAAAGCGAGGAATATTGAAATTGCAATAATGAGGAGAACCTCCACCAATTTACCAAATATGGAGGTTGCATTTGCATAAGTACATTGGAGAATTAATAGGATAAAAGTAAACCAACAGCTAGCAATCAAAGGTTATTATTGAAGATTGTAAGTTGAAGAAGGATATAATTTCAGCTTATCATCAATTTTGCTCACCCCACATGTTGGGCCTTTGAATATCAACCTTAGCAAATGAAACATGTAGTTTATGATAAAACACGACACATTTTGAATATCAACCTTAGATTTATGTTTATCACCATATGAACACTCCATGCAATGAAAAAAAGTAAATTAGAAATAATATCCATTTGCAAACAAAGAACAATAGCATAAATTGACATAATACTCAAATCTAAATTTACTTGTCAAATAATCCACATCTTAAATTTAATAAGATGCTTAGTTTCCAACCAGTCAATCTATTTTTGTTTTACATTAGTAAAAAAACTACCAAGTGAAAAAATATTAGTAAAATATAGCTTGACCGAATCCACATTTTTAAAGAAAAGAAAATATTTGAATTCATATTCTCTCATCTATCCACATGGTAAAAGGTAAGAATGAGAAAGTAAGAAAATTACCGCCTAAAATCACGTTCTTTTCTACCTCCAATGAAGTTTAAATAGAAATTGGCAACCCAAATTAATTTATATTAACACATACTAATAGGATATGCAATAGATGAGAAATTCTAAATAATGCTTTTATGTATAAAGTGGGTTTAATTCAAAGAATGAAAAGTTCACATCAAATTATACACGTTATTTTCAACTGAGTAACTAATAATAAATTTAGTTATTATTGAAGTTAATTAAACAATGGAGTAGTTATATTCACACATGCACATATAAGTCTTCACACAACTATACCTATGAGCTCGAATGGAACTTAGCAACCTTGGTTAATTTATATTACTGCCTGACCAAGTAGCTTGAAAATACTAAATATATATGGATGTGTTAATGTGTAAACTGGGCTGAATCCACGAATTATAGAGTCACGATACCAATCCATATTCTTTAAAATGAGGCACCTTAAATAAAAGTAGCTGTAGTTGTTGATAACTAAACAATTGGCACGATTTTATCCATCAATATGCAAACAAATTTTGATATTGCTCTTAGAAATTCAAACTTGTAAATTGTGTAGATGTGTTTGTTGTTATGCAACCATCCAGGCTCGTGTATAGTGTAAAATATGAAAATCGTGCCATATGTAAATTATACACAATTTTTTTTTACTTTTATAAAAACTTAAATCCAATTCAGCATGGTGTATAAGATAAAAATTTCTAACACACAGTTTATAAGTCAAATTTTGGAAATAATACGACAAAGAATGGAAATAAATTAATAAATAAATATAATAGGAATAAGATAAAATACAATATATTAGGAATAAGTGGCAATTAGTGAAGCGCAACTTAATTTCAACCCACCTTCTCTTAATCAAACGTTTCCAGTCACCCATCTAAAATTATTTTTGGCAAATTTTTTCAAAATTTTTACATTGAAATCTGCATTAAATTGCAACTATATTTGAGGAAAAATTCCAAAAACTCCAAAAAAAAGCAAATATTCATAGAATTTTTGCAAAAACTCACATGTTTGCTGCAAATATTTGCAATCAAAATGGTATGTTGAAGTTTTTTTGATTGATTTAATCATTTTTCTACGTTTAGTTGAAATGAAGGTGAATCGAAAGATAAATTGAAGAAAATAGTGGTGTTGCATGTCAATTTTCGTTGTTTTCCTATGATTCATGCTAGTTTCAATGAATAAGGGTGTAATTTATAATAATTAATTGAGATGAGATTTTACCTATTTTTAAAAAAATTAGGCGATTTTTGCAAAAGTTCACTAATATAATGGCACATAAATTAGGAATAAGATAAATGTACATATAGGTTTTGATAACGCTTTACTATTCCAAATCAAAATTTAGTCAAAATTGCAATATATTTAGAACTTAATCATGCCATGTATAAAAATATCCATGAGGTAACTTAAACACAATTAAATTAATTTCTTTACCAAATTCAATTATGCCATTAATATAAAATTCTTAGTTTTATCATGACTATTAAAATTAAATTTCTTATGGTATATAATATCAAAATATATAACATGTACAACTACTATAGAAGTTTGATCTTAAACCAAAATGAAAATATAAATAACATGTAAATATAATAGGAATAACATACCAAACAATTTATTATGAATGATATAAATACATACAATAAGGATATTATAACTATATTACGAATAAGATAAAATACAATAATATTAGGAATAATATAAAGTGACAATTAGCGAGACACTCTTATTTTGAAACTTAATTCAAACTCTCTCAACCAAACATTTCAAACTACCCCCTATAACTATTTTCAACAAAAAAACAAATTCAATTTTTTTCACAATTGAAATCTACACTAAATTGCGATTATATCTAAGATTAATGGAAAAAAATGAATCTTTTTCTCAAAAAATTGCACTTTTCACTACAAATATTTTGGAACGAAAAAGAAGATTATCTTTGTATAGAAATATTTGAAGAAAATAGAGTAAAGATTTATAGAATTTTTGTAAATGTTTGACGTTTTTCTATGAATACTTACAGAAATCAAAATGGTGGATTGAAATATTGCTGCATTTAGAAGAAATATATGTGAAGTGAAAAATGAACTGAAGAAATTATCGTATTTCATGTAGATATATCACATTTTTGCAGGATTTATGCATGTTTTAAAAAGTAAGTGCATAATTTAGAAAATTTCTTGAAAGAAGGATTTTATCTATTTTAAAACTTTCTAGAGGTGTTTCCCAAAAGATTCCTAATATAAATGCACATATATTAGGAATAAGATAAATGCGCAGACAGGTTTTGATAACCCTTGACTATTCCTAATTGGATGCAATATATTATTCATATTTCGATCATGCCAAATACATATAATTAGACTATTTTCGTCATGAAATTCTATCATGCCACATATATCAGAATGTCTATAGATTTCCTAGTGATATAGAGCTTAAAAGAGTACTCTGAGTGGCAAGAACAAAATATCCAGCATATACACCTATTGTGTAAGTTTAATTTTAAAATACAAACCACAAAAATGAAAACATAAACTGTAAGTAAATATAATAATAGTAAGATAAAATACAATATATTAGGAATGGTATAAATACACATATATTAGAAGTAAGATAAATCCACATATAGGTTTTAATACAACATCCGAGTACTAAAAATTGGAAGTTAATGAAAGGGGCTAATAGTCCATAAATTTATTAGTGTTATATATATATTAGTCTAATTTCAAAAAACGAACCACAAAACTTAAAATTTAAACAGCATGTAAATATAATAGGAATAAGATAAAATACAATATATTAGGAACGATATAAATCAACCTTTCCTAGGGATAAGATAAATCAATGTAGAAGTTCTAATATAACTCTTACTATGGAAAACCAAAAATTAATGAATGGGGCTAGTAGTCCAATATATTATTTAAAATTGAATTCTGTCATATGTGTATGTATGTACATGCATATATATACATATATGTATGTACACACGCGCATATATATACATATGTATGTATGTATACGTATATGTGTGTGTGTGCATCCGTGTATATGCGTGTGTGTGTATGGCTATGAATTTTTGCTGCCACTAAAGAAAGTGAAAATCCAAAGCTTATGCTTGTACATACATAAAATAAAAACTCCTAGCAGATATTCTATGTCTCGGTGTTAAAATACTAATCAGAAAAAATAAAGAGACAAAAATAAGATAAAATACAATCAGCTCTACCTGCTTTAACATATAAGAAAAAATTTATTTTTTTTTTGAAAAAATTAATCACAAGGTGACTCAAAAACAATCAAATTAATTTCTTGGAGAAATTATTTCATGCCTCATATATAAAAATATCCACAAATTTTTCTTAATGCTATAAAAATTAAAATCTAGTTTCTTATGGCATTCATAGTATGAAACTACAAACTAAAGTCCAAATTAAAACATACCTAGGAAATTTTTGTATTCTAGCAATCATAGTTATTAGCAGGAAGCTACATATCAAATTCTATTATTAAGTCATGTGTAAAAAGTTTAGTGAAAACATACACTGCTTAAGATAGAAAAATAAACACACAAAAATTGCTGATCTGGGGTTCTAATCCTTGGATATGGAAACCAAATTTTGCAAAACAACCAGAAATTAGTCCCGGGCTACATTAAGAACAACAGTGATGGAGGCCACAATCATTCTAACACAACAATCAGAAATTAAACAAAGAAACCACTAACTGAAAATTCGATTTTTACGTAGAAAACATAACAAAATAGGAATGAACGACCACAGATTAGAAATCAGCAAACTAAATTTTCACTGGCATGATCAAGGTAAGAGTTCATTGCGTTGATCAATAGTATTCAAAGATAAAGGATCGCATATTGTGTACAAACGTCCAAGTCATGTGTGCACATATTAAATAACTATAAAGATCTAACTGTTATGAGACATAAAAACCTTAATTTCACAGTGATCCATACCATGTTTATTAATTATTTAACATAATTCAAATCTTAGTAAAAATGAGTTTTTTGTGTAGAATTAATCTAAAAATATATTTTGTTGTCAAGCTATCAAAATATATTAGATGTAAAAAAAACTATTTCAATCACATAGTTATTATTTTCGTATCATAGATTGACTAAAAAAGTCGTAGATATCGCATACAATCAAAATAGATGTTCTTTCACTGGCATAATTAGGTTACATACTCATCTAGTTCGCAATTATATTGTTAATCGAATGAATGTATAATATGTTCATGCTTCCTAGGAAGATGTGTAAATGTTAACTTACCATACACTAACTATCATGAGACAAAGGTTTCAATTAAATACTAATCCAATATTTGCTTATGAATTATTCCTTACATATTATAAGTGCAGTTTAAATTGGGGATTTATAAAATTGTTCAGTAATATTGCCCAATTAAAAGACGATGGTTGAAAAACAAATGTATATAATGGAATACAAATAACAATCAAAGAATATCAATCCCTCAACCTAATTACAGCAAAACTTCGTTTTTAAACAGTTATAAACAACAATCAGCATAATCAATTTTAGATCATTCAAACACATACAAAGCATATAAAAAGGGACCAAAGTCAGGTTATATGAGATACCCAATCTTCAAACTTTCAAAATTCTCACAGTGAAACTGCAAGCCTAGGTTTTGTGGTGCTTATAACTTGAAAGGAACATAATTTCAAGGAAGATTAGTGTTCAAATAAAGTTGGGATAAAACATCCAGCAGATAAGACGCCTCAAGAGAAACTTCAGCTATTAATTTGACTTTCAAAATAATTGATAAATTTAAAATGAATAAAATTATAGTTGAAGCAAATGGATATTTTAAAATGCAGGAACTGAAGTTGAAAGTATCATCAGGACTAAATCTCCTAGTCATCCACTTTACCATCCTCATTGTCAAACCAATGAAATTGGACAAATTCTACAAAAAAATCGCTTGTAGTTTTGTACAAATATTTGATTGTGTGTCAAATATTTATCTTTATTATCAAGTACACAAAATCAATGATTTGGGGTGTAAAAGGTTTGTTCCTAGTATGACCACGTCAGTATTCGATTGAATAAAATCATCAATAATTCTACATAAGATATCAAATATTATTACATGTAATAAATTATTTATCTAAATATATGGTATTTGAACATAGGAGATAATAATAAAAACTGAATACACGTTGCATTAATTTGTTTTTCAATATTGGTTAGCACAATTTAGCTTCTCAGATGCTATTGGTTAAGAATGTAAGATAATAATGGAAATTAGTCAGCAATAAAGAATGACTTTTCATGTGAATTACGGTACCTGGGATTGAGCTAATCCATATCCCTCTTCAGGAGTGCAAACAATCCCTTTGAGCTTGACTTTAAGAAATATATGATATAAAGTAAGAATAACAAAATGTGCATTTTTTTAAAGCTATTTCAATAATTGAAATTCAATCAATAATAACATTTTGAAGCCTCATATACTTTGCAAGCATTCAAAATATTTCATACATTATATGGCTTACCAAAATACTACACATTTGAGTCTGCATAAGACCTTAGCACAAACAAAAATAGCTAAAGATGGGAAATATGCCAAATAAAATCGAAGAACTATTGACTATAAAAAATAGAAAATGAAATTGGGAAAAGAGAAAAGTCACCTAAATCACCGATGTTTGGTTGAGATCTGAATCATCGGGATAATCAATCCAATGCGATCCCCAGTTCGTCGCTTTGTCGATGTTTAATTCGCCAGCAAAACTGACCTGACATCGTCGCGTAATGAAATAATCTAACAGATGCTGAAATTTAAACTCTTCTGACCTCAATAGATGATACGATTAGGGGTGCTGGTTGTTTTGGAATGAAGACATTAGACCCGTTATAGTGAAGTAACCTGACGACGACGATTGGAAGAGAAGATAAGCGTAAGAGGAATCGGTCGATTTCGGATGGAGGAAATTGGAAGGAGGAAATTAGTGACTGAGGAACGGAAGGTTCAGCAGGTGGAAAGGGAAGATAAAAAGAAGACAGCGTATAGGAGAAAATTTCAGAGACGGTTCGGTTGCCAAAATCCAAGGAGACCTGTGTGGGCTTGAAATTCAACTCACTGATCATAATATAGTATAGATACGTGCTCATATATGCATACACACACACACTCAAATTCATTCTAGGGTGTTTCTAACCCTATATCAAATGAGTAACTCATCCTAGGGCATTACTAACCCCATCTTTAATGAGTCTTTTACCGCTATCAGGCTCAGGTATTCATTCAACATAAGCGCTGATACCATGTTATGAGGACGCATTTCTTCGACTCTCGAAAATCACATTAATACATCCTCGATATTCACGTGTCCTTAATCCAAGTGCCAGAGAAGCGAATTCTATAGGACAAGAAAGAAAAATAAAGACAAAATCTCATATATGTTATTTCAGTAAAATCTTTACAGTGGAAATTAAAATACATTTACTAGAGTTAAAAACATGGACAATTATAAATTTCTATCCTTATAAATGCGGAATACTATAGTACAAGAGTGTGGTGGAAATAGTAAAAAAATCTTCAGTAAAATCTTCTAACTCCATGGTTCGAGTTCCCTCCAACTTTCTTCTTCCAAACTAAACCTAACTACTAGGCTGCCTGGGAAAATTAGTACACCCAGAGTTTATGGAAAGGGAAAAATAAATTTCAAGTCAGTCATAAGACTGGTGTGAGAACTCAAAATATGCGTTTTGAAAACAAAAAAGAATCTCATAAAACCACGTCGCACATAAACACGGAATGAGTTTTTCCCTTATGGCAACCAAAACATTCTTATGTAAAAAATACTTGATATTATTTTTAATGACATATTTTTGAAAATATTTGCATGTAAACTTATTAATCTTAGTTGAAATTGTTACCATTATTGAATTCTAGCATACTAGGTTCTACAAACAAAATGGCAGGCTCTTATTGGAGAATGGATTTCTATATAAATGACTAAGTGAATGGACTACCTTCCGACGGTACATCTCTAGAGGAATATACCAAGGCCCAACTGATGGTCCTTTACTGACACAAGACTGGCCTACCACTTCCTAGATAGTACCAAATATTTCATTACTCTGGTCGTTACCGACCTAGCCGAGGCCCCTCATAGCATACATCCACATTAATTTAATCCCCAACGTCATAGGGGTAGAAATATATCTCGATGGGGTTGATCATACCCGAATGGTTGCAAACCACATAGCTATGCCGCGTCTACCATGTTTCCGTCATTTCGAGGTATGAGGCTTGAGGTAACAATTACCTTTCATATAGCACATCATCTTCCCTTAAATGCCACACTGCCATTCTGTTGATCCCTATTGACTACCACAAACATACAACCTTTGAGCTCATATGTCTCAGAGAAGGGTGTTAAGCTAAGAGAAGTTGCCTTCTCCACCACCAAACAGATGTTTATAAAAGTTAACGATGAAATATCAAAGTGCAATGTCAGACATCCATCTATCCAAGTTCGTTTTGGACTAAATGAAACCAAAGGCACCCTCTACCACATCCTGTTGGGAATTAACCATAGGATTAGTAGCGAGAAGTCCTTACAATGCAAAGAGTTTCATAAATGAAGGGACTACTACTTTAGTATTTGGGAGCTAACCAGAATTATCAACAAGCAGTCCTTTCATCTCGAAGATCTTTGGTCTTCATCCATCATTCTCACTATTAGGTCTTAATTTTTCGAACGCATACATTGTTTCGAAGTGGTCTTCGGATAGGAATTTCTCCATATTCGACCCCGGTTCCTTCGAACCAATCATCGAAAAAAGAGGTTTTGTGAATAGGGAGTCGTTCTTTAATTGATTAAGTTCTTTTTATCAAAATCTCTTTTAGAGATATACATTTCCAAAACATTCTCTCTAATATATACGGAATTATTAAACCTCTCTTAACAAATCCTTTGATTATTTAAAACCCTTTTTAAACTTGGAATAATTCTAAATAATTTCATTTTTCACTTAGGAAAAAGTTGCCAATTTATTTCATTTAAACATTAATAATGATTTCCTAATTCAAAACTCATAATTTTGATTGAGTTAAAACCATGTTATCTAGGATGTCAATCCAAAAATAGTAAATATTAAGTTAGCAAAATCTGTAGAAATCATCTAATTCTGCTCAATATCAATTTCCATATTCAACAAATACTATGGGTGGAATAACAGTGAAATCACCTTTCAAATTCCACGAATAGTACGAGTTCCCTCTTCGGGCATTAACATCGAGTACAAGAAGATTATCTCCATAAATTCCAACTTGTTTAAATCTTGAAAATATTTTTCTTAATTCTTTGGAAAATTTTGATTGGAGTAAATCGAATTTAATATCCCCTCCATCGGACAAATCCAGATAGCTAGTGAGAGCAGAAAACTAGTTTTCCAAACTCAAGCTTAGACACTACCTCTTTGAGACCCATAAGGCAATCAAGTTATCTGGTCGATCCTAAATCATAAAAACAATAAATCATTCCACAAATCCTTCAAATTACCTTTAGAATACTTTATTAATCATTTAAAAACATTTATAAAATGTTTGGAAAAGAATCGTTATGCTTAAAACTATATTTCAAAAGTTATAGAAAAGTGCTGCGGAAAGTGACTTTTTATAATTTGAAAATTCATTTTTATTACTCAAATCACTTTTAAAACAGTTTAAAAGATTTATAAGATATATTCCACATTTTAAAACACCATTTTCAAAGAAATCCAGTTCTAGATTCCAAATAGCAAAACCGCAATTTTTCAAAAACTTGTTTTATACATATCTCAAAATCTACTCATCAAAATCTCAATTCTTTATTCATTGGAAAATTATGGATATAATAGTTTAGAAAATTCTTATCTCAAAGAATTTCGAGCTATTCCAACTTTAACACTTGTTTGACTTTTATGGCACGAAATCGCGAACTGCCGTTATGCGACCCGCTTATTTTTGACTAAATTTCCATTCTTATTCAGACTTCACCAAAACAATTTTAAATGTTTATAAAACATTTCAAACTTATTTAAACCATTTTCAAATAGGTCTAACATTCCATACACACCGTTTCATTAATTCAAGGAAAGTGATTTGCTTTGTACTTATCGACATGTATTGTCGTTGCTTGCATATATTTTCAACATTCATATGAAACAATCCAAACTTAATGACCAAAAAAATTAAACTTCCATGTACAAAAATAATATCATCATTCAACATATAATATAATAGTTTCGGAATTCTCACCTTCATTTTCCCTTCGAGCTAATAGAAAATCAGCTATAGCTCCGCTACGATTGAACAAAGCAATCAAACCAAGCCTATAATCTAAGAGAGAGACCGGCTTAGCCTTGATGGTAATGGAGATCATGGCCAAGGAAATGGTGGGTGGTGGCCATGGGTTTTGGAAGTGAAGAGGAGGTGTTTCGGACTAGTTTTGAAGTGGATTAATATTATAAACTAGTTTATATCTTTTCCTCTTTTTATTTGTTATATTTTTTTCTAAATTTTTTTAAAATATTTTTCTATGAATAGGAAGCCATTAACGAGGCTCTTAGAAAGCATGAAAAGAAGGGGAATAAGAAGTGTAATGGTATTAGGTATTTGTGAGAAAAGGTGTGGTATTTATAGGAAAAACCTTAGAATAAAATAATATTCAATTGCATAATTACCTAAATACCTCTAGCCCACACCGCTCCTTTAGCCCGTAGCGCACGGCTCCCTTGAAAGCCATGTGACGGTTGGTGTGAGGTGATGGTGTGGTACAATGAAGTGATGTTTGCTTTATGGTTACTTAAAGGTTAAGCATAGGAATTATTAAATCATTTTTGTAATATTTATATATGTGTATTTATGTATGTATATGCATGTTATCATGTGCATGTGACAATATGTGTATGTACATGTAGGTGTGTAACACTTTGAACGTCTTCGAACAACTTTTGCTCGTTAAATCATTGAAACCCGGAGAATCGATTATTGATCACAGCTTCACTTATTTATTAACGTATATATTTGTAAAAAAAATAAAACATAAGTTCTTATCGTTTGAACTAATTAAAATGATCACATTTGAATTACAACACCATATAAATTAGTATTAGAAATTATTTACAAAAATTGCCATTATACCGATAAAGTGTTATCGATTATTCCTTATATTTTTAAACCAAATATATATCTTTACAAAACTATTATAAATGATTCCTTACCACTTTATAACTATTCAAAATGAATTATCATCATTTAAAATAATTATTTGGATAATTAAAATAATTATTAAAGCATTAAACCTTAGTTTAAATTCATAAATCTTTATTTAAATACAATGCTATCTTATTGATATAAATTTTAAGGAAAATATTTGTTCAAAATAAGATTACTATTACTTATTATCACTTGAAATAATATTATCTATATTATCATCCTTTTATTTGCATAAATTTAAAAACAAATACAATTTATCAAAATGAAAAATTGGTGGGTCGTTACAAGGATCTTCTATTCCATATGGGCCCACTATAGGGGTCGGTAAGCCCAAATCCCAATGAAGAAGGATTGGCACCGATCCCTTCGTTGCTCGATTCTTGGGCAGAGATTCCTATGGTGGCTTCATCATGGTTAGATATATTGGCTCTTCAAATATCAAGTCATTTGGACTAGTGGAGCTCATGCTATTAATGGATCTTTGGTTCAACTCCACTTGCAAGCTATTTTCTGCCGAACCCTCCAAATGGACATGTGTCGATCCCTCATTCTTAGGCCATTTGATACACGATTCCTAGGGTAGGTCCCCTAGGGTCCACATACCTTTCCCTCTAAATCTCAACTGCCTTGGACCTTTAGATCAAAATATTGATTGCTGAAGGCAAGTATGCACTTAGTTTCTGGAATGTGTCGATCCCTTCTTGATGGACTCGAGTATACCCATCCCTTTCCTATTATCGAGTAGTGATGATCCTTTTACAAGCTATGTTGATCCCTTTCTCAGGGATTGAAGTATAACCTCTCATGCCAACAAACCATGCCAATCCATCTTCCTTCATTTATGCCGAGCCCTCCTTTGCTTCGACCATGCGACCCTTTGTCTAACCTACCATACCAATCCCTATGGTAATACTAATTCATGTTGATCCCTAGCTAATCTAAGTCAAAATCCATATTTCAAGCATTTTACATTATTTATCTACCAGTTTCATCTAACTCTGGCTTCATACAACCATTTATACTTTAATTCTGGGTCCTACAACAACTAATCCATGGTTATCGTTCTTAATAACAATCGAATCTATCTTGTGAAATCAATTCAATATAGCTGGGTCAGGATATTAGGTAACACTTGCCCCCCAAAGTACATCTTGTGAGTAATATGATGTGCTTTGAATCGAAACAAGTCTGAATTGTCGGATAGAAGTCCATCTAGCTTCCTGATTGGTTGTTATTCCTTTGTCGAATCATTTTCCCAAGGCATTTAATTCTTCATTGATTACCATGATGCTTGGTCGATTCCCAGTAATATAAATCCGGCACCATATTCCGTCAATATATAAATCCAGTTATGTGAGACTTGTAAACTTTTTTATCTAGTCGAACCTTGAACTTGAAAGTTTCAGGTTTGATTTCAATTTCTACTGATTTCAAAAGGATGAACTTTTGAACCACTCTCATGCATATTCATATACATACATCTTTTGTTGGCTTCCGGACGTGTTCGAACGCTCATGGGTCATTTCCAATTTCTGTAGTATTTTGTATGTTCACTTTTACAATCATGCCTTCGTAATCATTTTTTATCATCTGTAGGGATCGGTATTCATTATGTCGATCCATCCTTTTATCCACGCAAATAGGGATCGGAAGGCTTCTATGCCAAACCCTCTCCCCTAATTACACGTATAATGTCCTTGCAGCCAAACACTCTCTCATTCATATATATACAAGCCTTCCTCTCTCCCTTCTTCACTTTTCCTCTTATTTGCCTTTGCAAAGAACTTCTTGCCGATCCCAAGCTCTCCAAACTTCGATCTTAAATCCAACCATGACTCCAACTAACCGATAAAATCACTTTTCCTTCGTCTTCGATTCAATAACCCCTAAACGCTCATCCTATCTCAATTCTAACCTCCAATATTTCATATAGGTATGATTTTGTAATACCTCTTTCAATTAAACGATTAGGTTACCGGACCCAAGTTGTTGATGTGCGTATAAGGTTGCGAACGATTTTAGGGGCATAAGGATTACTGGAATAAAGGTTTTAGTAGGTTGAATTAGGCGTAGGAAGAAGGGATGAGGATATAGAACAAGGGTTCGGCAAGGGATTCTAAGTGAAGAAGAGTTAAGGTTAGCGAAATAAAGAGTTCGGTGGCATTAGTGACTCTGAGTGGGGGATCGGTAGGATAGGTTTTAATGGAGGGATTGGTAGTTGAGTCAGGAGTTAAGAGAGGAGAAGGATAAGAAAAGTGAGGGTTCAATTGTTTTAGTTGAGGAGAGTATCGGTAATTTAGCCGAGGATAGGGATTGGAATATGGTGGTATTATAAGGATCGACATTCACTACTCAAGGATAGGGTTCAGTATATACGCTTTAAATGGAGGGTAAGTAGTTGTGATCAAGTAGAGGGATCAGCATAGGAGCTCTTGGTAAAGGGACTGGTAGTGAACACTAGGGATTGGTATATACCTAATAAACTAATCCAACTTAATTTGTTTGAACAATCACCACTAGTTTGCCTCACCGAATTTGAACATATAATGACAATGGATGTTCTAACATGCATACTTAAACTTTGAACTTGAGATTGAATAATCAAATTTCCGAAACTTTCAATATGGACTAAGTGACAAACTTGCGGATGAACTTAAGTAACAAAATTCAAACTTCGATATGTCGATAATCGATCCTAAAGCTTTCGTAGTCGATTAATTTCTTTGCCAGTTGAGACAGTCAACGATGACGGTCTCTTTGGTTCAAACTCCTAAGTTTCATTGTTTTATTTTGTTTTTATGATTTCAAACTATTTATATCTATTATATACTGCACCACACTAGTTCACACTTACTAAGGAGGGAACAGGTTATTTTTCTAATCTCGATTATCTACTGAGTATAGCTAATATAAATTTTAGATGCTCGAAACGTTCAGCTGACATATCTTTTGATTCGCCAATGCGACACATTGGTCTTGAAGTGAAGTCAAATTCCATACCTATATCTAGTAGGCCTTCTCCAAACCATCATGTGGAACAAACAAAAGTTTCTAACCCTCAAGCCTATTTTTTCTTAGATATTCAAGTCCTTCCAATAGAAAACATAAGCAATGCTCCTGATGATGTAGAGGGCGCTATTTTCTAAATAATCCAGTGGATTTACAAGCTTCTCGAATTGGCGAGGCTGCTCACCGCCAACTGCGCTCCATTCATGAAATTCTGTTTGGGGACATCTTGGTTCCCTCAAGATAGGACAGACCTCACTTTCCCCTAGAGGGGTATACAACATGTAATAAGTTTATGTGTTGGGCTGGATGCATATCGCCCTTTTATTCGTTTATCCAAGAAATGCTGAGATGTCTTGGGATAGCCCCTACACAACTTTACCCAATAGTTATGCTTTTATACATGGAACCTTCTTGCTATTCATGAATTTCCTATTTCGTTTGCCTACTCCCGAAGATATAAGATTTATCTACAACTTAAAACGACGATCAGGAAGCCCTTCTTATGTCTTGCTCGAACCCTCGCCAAACTGCCAAGTTCTGACGGGAGCTTGGAACAAACTCTCATTTTTTAAACATGAATGGTTTTAGGTGTGATGCCTTTCCGGATTTGCAAGACGGTGTCCAGAAGGACGTAATTATTACCTTCACATCTTTCTCAAGTTCATCAGTCCAAATCATAAATTTTCCTTTGAATCTACTAACATCCGGAATTCTTTCAGGTGTTCGCCTACGTCATGAAGACCGATTTCTCAAGGGCTGTTGCTGCCATCTTTGATATCCACGTGGAGGATACGGGCATTAAACTTCTCGTAACCGACAAGTTACTATCCTTTTTCGGGTTGTTGGAGGATGGTTGTAGTATCGGGCTTCCAGGAAGTCCGATATTACCAAAAAATGTTGCTGAAATATGAAGGGATACTGTCAACCCCATCGTGCCCCCTACCACGGGGACTCGGGATGATACCAAGAAGGGCGAGATTAATGATTCTCAAGCTGAGAAGCCAAGAGATGTCGATGCAGGCCCTAGGAAAGCACCAATGGTCGAACCATCGCATGTCACACGGTCCCAAACACCCACAAAAAGAACGAAAAGGTTGGCGTACAGGCTTCGTAGAGGAAAAACTGTTGTGGATCCAAAGTTCATTATTACTCTTATTGAAGAGAAATCATCCTCTTAACACTTGGATAGTCGTTAAAAGGATTTTGAATCTTCAAATTTTAGATGACATCATGTCCTTCGAATTTTCAAACATTAACATTGAAGGACTCAACTCTTTCATCAGAAGTGGCGAAGGTATTCGACCTTCTGATAAACGGGAGAAAATGCCGATGAGTAAGGCTATAGTCACCGGTCTGTTGGAGGGAACACTAGGACACTCACAACCACGTGCACTTCACTATATACTAATCATTAATCTATTGTTGGAAAATTACTAATATGCTCTCGTTTGGTATTTATAGGTGTAATGTATCAATCTAGAGCCCTCCATCGCCTCAAAGTTCTTCATCATACCACAGATCTAGCCAGATTTAGAGTTTACTCAGCGTAGGGAGAAGGATGATGGACGAGATAAGAATTATCACTTGAGGGAATCCTCTACCTCTTCCAAACGCAAATCCTAGTCCCAGACATCTTTTCACGGTGAATAGTCTGACTTTCCTTCTCAAAGTAGAGACCAGTCTTCCTATCACGGCCCTCATGTCGCTGCATCTCATGGGCAACATTCTAGCTCCTTGAGCTCTAGACAGTCTTGTGAATGTCGTTTAGGCAAACATCCACTTGATATCTCTGATCTGCTTTTGTCAGTTACCGCTTTCGACGTTTCCACGATGGAAAAGTTGGCTGAGCTCAAGGCTACTTTTCTAAAAATTTGTTTTGATCGCTTTAAATTCCCTCCTTCCATTCACATAATTCAGGGGCATGCCATGGAAAGTTCACTCGTGTGTGTCAACGACGTATTTTTGCAATATGAATAATTTATACACTTGGCAAAAAAAGTTTCCGAAGTATCCATTGAGCGTCAACATAAGATAGATCGCCTCTAGTTGGAAGCTATACACGATAAGGACATATCAAGCATCAAGACGATGAATTGTTAGAAATTAAAACCCAACTTGCTGAAGCAGAGAAGAACGCCAAGGAAATGGCAGAGGAAGTATGCCATTTGGAAGTTTATTATAAAAAAGGAACTTGATGCGACACTTCATCGTAGCAGGACACTTACTTTAGAAAAGGACTCCTTGCACAAGGAGAAAGATGCTTTGGCGCAAGGAGAAATATGCTCTGGCTCACCGCATCGAGGAACTTAAAGAACTTCTAAATAAGGAAAAGGAGGAAAAAAATCGAAGATCAAATGAATCGCAAAAATACCACCAGGAAGTTGTTGAGGCTAGAAACTTAAAGGCTAAACTCGATGAGCAATTCTCCAAAATCGAAGCTCTTAAAGAAGAAACTTGAGAAGAGGGCCGAAAAGAGATAATCAAACAATTTAACTCCCAAGTGGAAGCTGCTATGGAGTCCGGTAGGAATGAGATTAAGGAATTATTCGACCCGTTGATCATTGAATACAATGCCAAAATCTTGATCCATCACGACTTAAGTTTTCTCGGTGAGGGTTATCTCGAATCACTTACTGAAGCTTGGGAGCACATTATCAAGATAAAGAAAAAAGTACTTGGTAAAGCCGAGCTTAACGAAGAAGAATTATTAAGGAAATTCTTCGTGGAAACAATCCCTCGGATTTGACAACCGCAAAGCTTCGATTTTTCTATGCTTTTGCACCTACCGAAGGAGGAGCACATATTGTTGGATCTTTAGGAACTGATGCTAAGGGTCTCTCTCTATCCCAAGTACCCCGAACATCATTCTCTCTTAATACGGAGCAAAATCTTGGCTATGATTAGGATAGGCCTGGCTTCGAATCCAAGATGTTATCCCTCATTTTTGAAGGAGACACACGACAACTATGCAGAGTCAACCAGATGATGGTATTTCACTTTACTCCTTAGTATATGAAAAGTTTTCATTCTTCACACGCAATGGTTTTGAGCTAATCTTCCTGTCTTATTAAATTTTGCAGGTCTTCTGGGCCCTAGTTAGATGTGGTGCTACTATAGAGCAACGTGAGAAAATGGCTGAAGACCCGGCTACTACTGAAGTTCCAGGGATCGATGCTCAAGCCACCAGTGTCCTTGATAAAGATAAGATCGAGGATTCGCTTCCCTCCAACGAGTTTGATGACGTAATAATTACTGGCACGTCCGAACACAATTCCAAAGTTAGCTTGAAAGAACAGATTGGAAAGGACGAGTTGTTGAAAAGAAAGGTTAAAATCGAATCCGTTGAGGTGGACACTGATGATCCTCATCTTGTGCCATTGCAAATTATTCCTACCTGATGAACTTCCTCCTACTCCACAAGCTCTCCGATCAACGGAAGCAAAAGGTCCCAAAAGAGAAGCGCAAGTTGCTCTACCCTCGAGAAATCCAAAAGAGAGAGAGGAAGTCAAAAAAGTAGTTATTACTTCGGCTCGATGTATATAGTTTGCACGGTGTTTCTTACACTATTTGTGGTTGTAAGGGTATGAATCCCGACCTTTTGGAATAACTTGTACTGAATTTTTGATACCTATTATGTAAATGAAAGCTTTTGTTTTCTGCTATGCTTCATGTGAATTGTTATTTAAGTAGTTGAACGATTACTTTCCATTCAATGTACTTGTAATTAATTGCTTGTAAATTCTAGTAATAATTCACCAACTCCATCCCAAGGCCTCCAAGTGATTGTGGCTCCGAGTCATATCAAACACCGGGCTTGGGACTTAGTGTTACGCTGTCAGATTCAGTGGTTCTTTGAATAACCGTGCTTCTGTCCCCGTCATTGATTTGGCGAGGCCAGAAGAGATACGGTCGACTTCCATCCTTAACAAGTTTATACTTCTCATGTTGATTTTACATCGGAGTTTGTGGAATAGAGAACGGTCGAAATCCGCTCGTCTGTTTATTCATGATTATATCCACACTCTAGGGATAAGGTTCAGTTGATGAGTGGCCGTCTCGCACTAATATTATGTTTATACGCTAGTCCGCACTCTAGGGACTCAGAGTTATCTCATGGGCGGTCGGTCTTATACTGTTTTTTGTTTATACTCCAGTCCGCACAATGGGGACTTAGAGTTGTTTTGCGAGCAGTCAGTTTCCACCCGATTTATGTTCATACTCCAGTCCGCACTCTGGGGACACAGAGTTATTTTGCAGGCGCTCGCCACTTGATTATGTTTATACTCTTTTTCGCACTCTGGGGTCTTAGAATTATTTTATGGGCGGTTAGTCCCCACCCGATTTATGTTTATTCTCCAGCCTGCACTCTAGGGACTTACCATTATTTTGGGGAGCAATCGGGTCATACTCTTTTTTGGTTGATTAATTTGCCCCCTAGAATTTGGGGTTTTGATTTAGAGAGCGATCGGTCGCATCTCAGCTGCTTTGATTTTTGTTTCAGTCCCACAATCCAGGCAGGAATTTTTTAATCTCCCGACTATTGGCCATCCTCATTCCTTATTGCGTATCCCATTCTGTGGATTATGAATAGGAATTATTAGATGAACAAGTTGATTAGGCTCATCTTGTTTGATCCCATCTGGGGTTAGCATGATTGATTGATTCCAAACTCTAGGAGCTTATTCATGCATATCAATATCAATCAGTTTTGCTATGTAATTATCATGCAATGCAATAGAAAAAATAAATACAGAGGATGCCTAAAACTTTATTCGCTAAATTTAAAGGAACAACATAAACTATCTTATTACATATTCGGAAAATCAAATGCTAAAGCAGATTTTGAAAATAAATACAACTAAAATGCGAAGGAAATAAACTAAGTGAAATAATGTTGTAAATTTTTACTATTCCATGCTCTTGAAAGCGTAATGTCATCGATAGTCGCTAGCATGAAAGTTCCTTCTCCACGCCTCTGTTCAATGACATATGGTAATTTCCAAATCAGATTCATGTGCGACGGGGTAGGAACAACCTGTTTTAGGACGAGATCTCCAATTTCAAAGGTTCTCGTTCGAACTTTAGTGTTGTAATACCGGGCGACTCGATGTTGGTGGCAACTGCCCTCAGATTGGCTTCTTTACGCTTCTTGTCTATAAAGTCCAAAGATTCCAAGTGGAGATCATGATTTGTTTTAGGATTGTAGTAACTAACTCAATGAGAAGGGACATTGAGCTCAACAGGAATAATGACTTCTGAACAGTAAGCGAGGGCGAATGGAGTATGGCCAGTCACAGACTTATGAGTGGTTCTGTAGGCCCAAAGTGTCGTAGGGAGTTCATCCACCCATTTGCCTCTAGTCTTCTCCAAATGCTTCTTCAGAATTGATTAGATGGTTTTATTTACAGCTTCAACCTATCCATTTTCCTGAGGACAAGTGACTGATGCAAATCTCTTTTCAATACGATATCTTTGACTAAGGTTTTTAAATTCAGCACTATCAAATTGAGTCCCATTATCAATTATAGTAGTCCGTGGAAGACCGAAATGACATATGATGTTTCGAACGACGAAGTTGATTACTTTCTTGGTTGTGATCATAGCTAAAGGTTCCACCTCGGCCCATTTGGTGAAGTAATCAACTGCCACAATAGCACACTTCGTGCCACCTTTAGAGATTGGTAATGAACCAACAGTATCTATACCCCACATGGTGAACGGCCATGGGCTGAACATTTGCGTGATTTCTATTGGCGGAGCTCTTAGGACTTTGGCATATATCCGACGTTTATCACATCATCTTACATAATCAGTGGCGTCCCGATTTAAGGTTGGCCAATAATACCCATAACTGAATATTTTCTTTGCCATAGTTTACCCTCCAGTATGATCGTCACATTCTCCTTCATGAACTTCTTTTAAAACATGCTTTATCTCATCACGATTGATACACCAGAGCAGAGGGACAGAGAAACCTCTCATATACATGATTCCTTCTTGCATAATATACCGTGAAGCTTTGCGAAGGACTGATTGCTTTTCATTTATTTTAACAGGAAGGACTCCGTGTAGTAGATAGTCTTTAATTGGAGTCATCCACGATTCCCTTTCAGATTTCGGCTCCAGTATTTAATTGATTTCCGTCATGATTATACTTGGGGTATCTAATACTTCGACCGTAACCAAACTCATATGCTGTGCATCGACGGTACTAGCGAACTTTGCTAACAAATCAGCATCTCTATTTTGATCGCGTGGAATATGTAAAATGTCTGGTATTCAAATTCTGTCAACAACTCCTAAACTCGGGTAAGATATGGGGCAAGCCTTTTTTCCTTAGCCTGATAGTCTCCTCTTACTTGATACACCACCAATTGTGAATCATAAAAGATTTTAAGAGATTTGACTCCAAATTCTTTAGCGAGTTTAAGTCCAGCAATCAAAGCTTCATACTCAACCTCATTGTTTGTTGCTGGGAAATCAAGCTTCAAAGCATAACGAATCGACTGGTTTTCAAGAGTTACAAGTACAATCCCAGTTTCGAAACAATGATCATTAGATGCTCCATCAGTATATAATTTTCATTGTACAGTAGGGATTTCTCTACCTTCTGAAAGATCATCTTGCATAATAACCTCTACTATAAAGTCTGCCAAAGCCTATCCCTGGATAGCTCTTTGAGGGAGATAAGTAATGTCGAATTGGCTGAGCTCAATGTCACATTTAAGTAACCTCTCATACGTCTCAAGTCGCTATAGGAACTGTCGTAATGGCTGTTCGGTTTAAATATCGATCAGATGTGCCTAAAAGTATTGGCGAAGCTTCTATGATGCAATCAGCAAGTAGTACACCAATTTCTCCATTTTCTAATATTTCCTTTCTGCTTCTATTAATCAAGGTGGCACTTATAGCATGTGCTGATACAGCCAAATAAACATACAACTCCTCATGATCTACCGGCTTTGACAAAATAGGGGGTCTCTCCAAATGATTAACTAGAGCTTGGAACGCATCTTTAAAATCATGCGTCCATTTGAAGTTTGTTTTTACCTTTCTAATCAAATCAAAGAAAGGAATACATTTGTCAACAGCTTGGTGATAAATGAACTTAAAGTGGCAACCTTCCTGTTCATACTCTGTACTTATTTAATGGTCCTTGGGGCTTGATGTCACGGATAGCTTGAATCTTCTCTAGATTAACTTCTATTCCACGAGCATTGACAATAAATCCCAAGAAATTTCCTGATGCAACACCAAATAAACAATTCAAAGGATTGATTTTCATCTTGTAATATTGGAGAAAGTCAAACATTTCTACCAAGTCTCTAATATGCTTGCTTGGTCGTCGTGATTTCATGAGCATATCATCCACATATACTTTCATTTTTTTCCAATCCGATCTTTAAACATCTTATTAACTGAGCGCTGGTAAGTTGCTCCGGCATTCTTCAATCCAAACGGCATTACTATGTAACAATACAGTCCGACATCTATAACAAAACTGGTGTGCTCTTGATTGGGGATATGCATCGGGATTTGCTCATATCCCAAATACGCATGCATAAAAGATAGCAATTCGTGTCCTGCAGTTGAATCAACAAGCTGATCAATCCTTGAAAGGGGAAAAGTGTCTTTTGGACACACTTTATTCAAATCAAATCAATGCACGTTTTCCATTTTCCATTCACCTTCTTAACAAGTACGGATTAGATATCCATTCAGGAGAGAGGGCATCGTGGATAAACTAAAAATCATGGATAAACCTATTGAGTTTTAGTTTATCCACCTTCTCTTTGATAGCAGCAGATCTCTCCGGATCCATGCCACGTCTTTTTTGCTTCATCAAAACATACTTCGTGTCAACGTTCAATGCATGGCTTGCAATGGCAGGCGAGTTTCCACACATGTCAGAATGGGTCCAAAAGAATACATATAGATATGCTCGGAGAAAACCAGCGAGTTCTTTCATCATCGGGGGGCTGAGCCGTGACCCGATCTTGAGGACTCGTGATGGGTCGTAATGGCTTACCATGATATCAATCGTCAGCGCAGCCGGCACAGCCTTGGTCTCTTTGGGCTCCTCTTCGTCATCTCTTGAATCTATATTTCTATAGAACCAACTGTGGTGCCCGAGCCAAGGCTCAAGCATTGTTTGTCAATCTTCGATAACTTGAATGTGGACAATCTTCTCCACACCCTTTCCCTTTTCTTTGCACTGAGCTTCCCTTAACTCAACTATATAACAGGCACGTCTAGTCGCTTGATCGCCATGAACAACTCCTACACCATCTCCCGTCGGAAACTTTAAAGTCAATGACCATGGGACAAGATCTGCCCGGAATTCAGTCAGGGTCGGTTGGCCCAAAAAAACATTGTACGGAGAGTCAACGACCAAAACAATAAACGGTAAGTTTTGCACTCTCCTTTGCTCACCTTCTCCCAATTCAATAGGTAATTCCATATATCCAACAGCCTCGGTCGCAACACCATTAAAACCATGATTACAAGCTTTAGATGATTTTAAGTTTTTGGCTTCCATTCTCATCTGAGTGTATGCCTTTTTGAACATTATATTCGTTGAACTTTCACAATCAATCAAAATCCTTCTCGCCAACGCAGGACTAATCATAGCTAAAATGACCATCGAGTCAATTGTTGGAGTTATACTTTGTCTGCATCCCTGTTTCTAAACACCATATCATCTTCCATGGTGCGCTGTTGCTTTTCCATAGCTCGATCTTCCATTTTTGAACAACATTAAAAATCTACAAGCCTTATCACGCTAGCACAACGATCCATCTCTTGCCAACTCCTATCTGTAGGGTGCAGACCTTCAACTGTCATATTTATCACCAATCTTCCACCGCTCCACGCAGGCTCCTTAGCCCTACGCTGAGCTTATCCTCGATTAGGGTCAAATGTCCCCTATCCGCCATCTTGTGGATTTTCACAAACTGCTGCTGTTTCCTTTCCCGAATTAACTTTTCTGTAACATCCTGGAGATGCCCGCAGTCATTTTATTGTGCCCATAACATTCATGAAAACGATAATATTTCCCAGTCTGCTTCTGCTTTTTTGTTGACTCCTTTGGAGGCAACTTCCTATATTGCACGGTATTGCAAGTGGATAAATAAATGTTCTCCAGGGACGTGCTTAGCGGCATGTAATTATCATACATTAGAATCTTAGGCTTTAGTCTCCCAATATCCCTCTTCCGCTCTCGATTCCCATCTCCATCTCTCTTTTGTTGATTCGGGTTATTCTAAACATTCACATGTACTTTCCAGGAACTGTCATCAGATTGTTTTATTGTAATATTATTCTGTACTGCTTCACCACTTGATCCTGCAACATTCTTCTTTCTAGAAGACCTCTCCTCCTCCTTCCTCAGAAACTAAGCTATCATTGAATAGAAGCACTCCAACGTGGCAGATGGTTTACTGGCCAGCCAATCACCTAACTCAGATTCCGGATTAATTCCTGTCGTTACGACCATAAGTATAGCATGATCGTTTGGGCTACTGACCTTCGTGGCGGTAGCATGAAATCACTCGAAGTAATCCTTCAATGTTTCCCATGGAGTCTGGATTACGTTGGAAAGGGACATAATGTCTTTAAGACGAGTCACGTGCATTCGAAATTGCTTTACAAACTTGGTTGCGAACTCATCGAATCTCAAAATTGACCAGGAGGTAGTCTCTTGAACCACATCATTGCTATCTCGGAAAGAGTTATGGGAAAGCATCTGCAATTGGTCACGTCATTGGCTCTCGTAGAATCCATCATCCATTCGTATCTCATAATATGCTACCTGGGGTCAGTTTTTCCCTTGTAGGCAGGCATTGATGACATGCTGAACCTTCTCGAATATTCTGCGTGTAGAACATTGGTAGTGAATGGGGTATGGCTTCTTGAAATTCAACAGTCATCGTTAGTCAAACCTTGGTTCTCTCTCACCAACTATCTGACCATTGCCGATAAGTCTGGCATCTGGATGGGGATGCCAAGCAGTGGTCACACTCCACCTCACGTGAATGGTCCGGTCAATATCTACGGGCCGTTTCATGCCTTCTTGATACACCATCCTCTTGATGCGCACCTTGAACATTTATCCATCATCATTCCGGCAGGGTTTCTTGTCAGCATTCGATCGAACTCCACCATTTTAGCTTCCAGGAATAACTTTAGTGCGATTCCCCAAGTGTAATAGGGGAATCCCTCTTTTAGATAAGGGATCAGTACTGGGCCCTAGGGAAGGATCGACATCGATCGATCTTAGTAGACCATATTGGTCTGCAAAGCGGCTCCCCGATGTTTCTATATGATCTCCTTCGACCCTGCAATACCTATGCCTATGGTATTCATCCGATGAGCTTGAACTTTCTGATGATAAGTAAGGAGTGGGATCCCTTCTGGCCATCCTACGCCATTGTTGAGTAATCTAGTTCATTATGTTAATATTAGTCTGAATTTGCTGATTTATTTGTCGACAAATTTCCATCAACTCTCTCATTAGATTATGAAATTCAACTCTAGTTATAGAATCGGTAGGGTTCTAAACTTCAACCGAATCAGCATTCAAATTTGTAGGCTGATTGCTTGGGCCTCTTTAGCTAATGCTAGCAGTTTCATTTTCGTCCATGTTTTGATAAGTTGATCTAGTATGTCTCACCATTATCGGTCTCCTTGGTTAGATTTCGATAAATCTGAATAGTATATGCAACTTGCAAGCTATTTTCTCCACTTGCAAGCTATTTTCTCCCAAACCCTCCAAATGGACATATATCGATCCCTCATTCTTAGGCCATTTGACACAGAATCCCTAGGGTAGATCTCCTAAGGTCCATATACCTTGCTCTCCAAATCTCAACTGCGTTGGACCTTTGGATCCCAAAATATTGACTGCTAAAGGCAAGAGTGCACTTAGTTTTTGGCATGTGCCGATCCCTTCTTGATGGATTCGCCTATTATCCGGCCGTGATGATTCCTTTTATAAGCTATGTCGTTCCTTTCTCATGAGTTGAAGTATAACCTCTCAAGCCAACAAACCATGCCAATCTATCTTCCTTCATTTATGTCGATCCCTTCTTTTCTTCGACCATGTCGACCCCTATTCTAAGCTACCATATCGATCCATGTTGATCCCTTGCTAATCTAAGTCAAAGTCCATTTTTCAAGCATCCTACATTGTTTATCTACCAGCTCCATCAACCTCTGTGTTCATACAACCATCTGTACTTTACTTCAGGGTTCTACAACCATTGCTTCATGGTCATCGTTCTTGATAATAGTCAAATCTATCTTGTGCAATCAGTTCAATATAGCTGGGTAAGGATACCAGGTAACATAATGATATTTGGAATTTATTTAAATCATTTTAATCAATGGTGTTTTATAGTTAAATAAATCATTTTAACAAATGATGTTTCAATTAATCGTTTTAACTAATGAGGTTTGAATTTAGTTAATCCAATTAATTTATTGAACTTAATTAGTTGTTTAATTAATAGCATTAAAAATTATTTAATCATTTTAATTAATGATGTTTGAGATTAATTATTCATTTAATTAATGATTATTTGAATTAAATATATCTTTTTTAATTAATGATATTCAAAATTAATCAATTGATTTAATAAAAAGTTAATTAAGTAAATTAACTAAGGGGATGGCTATTCGAACACAAAATAGTGACACCAAAGATCCAGACCATTGGATTTTTTGTCTTTATGGGAAGGGTGGAATACATGAAGCAATCTAATGGTGGAGATTCTTTGTGTCACCGATTATTCTCCATTTTGTGTCTAAATAGAATTTCCCATTAACTAATACAATAAAAGTATTTTAAAGTAATAAAGTTCTAAAAGTTAATTTAATGATAATATAAAAGTGTTTGGAAATAATTATCTATTTTATTAAAGAAAATGGATTCGTTTACTTAAAAGAGATTTTAGAATGCGATTAGTTATCTATTGGGATAACTAATATTTTTTTAAAGTTATAAATGGCATTTAAATTGTTTATTATCTTTTGAAGTAATAAATATTGTTTTAAATTTGTAAATAATGGTTTATAAATGAGCAAATCCATTAAAAGGGATTATGTACAAATAAAGCTAAGTGTGAATTGTTTTTTTGGGTATACAATAAACAATGTTTTAATGACAATTTTGACCCTTATTTTTAATACATTTAGTATTATAAATTTTTTCTTATAAAAGTACGTTTGAAAGAGCAATTTTAAAAGTGTTTTACTAATAAGCAAATATGGAAATCAAGCACAAGTTCGGTTCCTTTTGAAAGAAAATGTTTGATTCGTTTATGGAATGAATTAATCTCCGTAAAGAAAATCACTTATATGGAAACGATTTATTTGTATAATTAGCACTAAACATCAAAGAAGCAGACTTGTCACTATTTCAAAAGTTAGGAATAATCTTGAGACATGACTTTTTGGCAACACTACATCCGGTATTGTTGTTAACCAAGAAATAGTACAAGTTTGAATTAGATGAATGATGGTAAGTATACAAGACTTAATTTCTATATACGATCATTTATATCCTCGATAATTGGTTTCTTAGATATCGGTTACTTCATCTACTTTATTATCGTCATTCTAAGAAGTATTGCTCCATTGAGCATTGATATCTTTTGTTGTAAATGACTAAATCAAAAGTGTGAGACAGGGCCAAACTATGTGGGGTTGCTTCTATTAGGGTATTTTCACATCTCTTCTAGTTTAGATTCAGTTGTGCACTTAGATGTGGAAATATTTAGATTCTCGGTAAGGTCTAGCAGGGTCCGGCTTGGAGGGTCTTGAGAAGTGTCATAGAGTAAATGAGCTTCTCAAAAGTATATTACTATAGGTATACTTTAAGGAGGGTGCATTTCCTAGTCATTTGTTGGTTATTTTCCTTTCCTTATTTGATTCGAATCCCTAAATATGTTTATCTTTAATTTTCCGTGAGAAGAGTCAACCACTCTTTGTGACATTTAAGTATTGATTTAGTCTATTCTACCAAGTTGGACTGTTACCTTATTCTGGCCATTCTATCAAGTTGGACTGCTACCTTATTCTATCCATTCTATTAAGTTTGGATTGTTATATTGTTTTATCCATTCTATCTAATTTAGGTTTTACTTCGATTATTTTCATTCTTCCAAGTCTAATTTTAATGAAATATTTGCCCATTCTTATTTGGATTTGTTCCTTGATGTTTATTTCTGCTCTTACTTGTATGGATGAAATTCTTGTATGGTCAAAACCCATTTCGTGTTAGTGGCGTGGTCATATAGAACTTTTATATGTTCCCCACAACTTGAGTTATCTCACGCTAGTATTTCCAGACTGATCCGTGTGTTATTTTATTATAATGCTCAGGTCAAACCGATTATTTTCCCTGGCTGTCTTTGGTGTTATGGAGATGTTGGAAGGAAGCTGAAGATCCACCTATCGTAGTCCGCTGTATTATATAGTATCTCTACCAGCATATGTAAGGTCAAGACTTTATAATTGTCTAGCTGATGAGGTTTGTTTTTAACTCATATATACTCTGTATTTTAGGAATGAAGGTTTCTACTGTCCTTGTTATGTTATATGTTGTCAATTCCGCTGTGAGATTCTATTTTTCTTTATCCTTTGTTCTTTCCTTTTTATTCACCATAATAATCTGCCCTTTTGTCAATTGGATGCACGACATTGGAACACAATAGTAGTGTTCATTGTTGACTTTCGATGGTCAAAAAGGTAGGCCGTTACAGCTTGGTATCAGAGCATAAGGTTAAGCTAAAACCTTGGCTTTGGTAAGGTTTGGCAGATTAGAGATAGGGTAAGTGACACCCTAGAATGAGTTTGAGAGTATTATATATATACGAGAGTGTATTTGTTAATGTTATAAAATGTATTGTGTTAATTCATCTATTGAGTTTTTATGAATTATAGTCGAGATGTGGGATGCCATGGAATCGATATAATTTTCTAAACACTCATCCAAGGCCAGAACATGGTATTGAATTTTTGAAAATTTAGCAGATTAAATATTTTACCCAGGATTATATTACATATATATACAAAGGAATAATTTCCAAAACTTTATATAGTTATAAAGTGTGTTTGTTGAAATGCGATAATGTTTGTTTATTATCACTACTGATTTTTCATTTATGCTTAATTTAAATAAGAAGAATTGACTATTGTTTGTTAGTTGTAAAATTGTGCTTGATTTATTTAGGAGCATTTGTAGTTTTGATTTAAAACGAACCCTTTGTGAAATAATTTTCACAATTTGACTATAAGGTGTTCGAAGAATATGTTAAGTTGAAAATTAGCATTTTAGTAATGGTGGATTAAAGATTAAACTTTAATGAAAAGTTGTTAATATAATCTAAATAGTGGGATAGGACATTTAGAGAATAAATATTCGAGATAATTCTATTATAATGAAGAAGGTTTATTATAATATGAAATGATTTTTATGTAAAGAAAATTTTATATAAATTTAGTTTTTAAAATGTGTTTAAAAAGGATTTATGAATCTAAATCTTGGAATTTTTGAAAATAATTTCAAAGGAATTTTTGAGAAATGAAATAGTGGTAATTTTGGAGGTATTTGAAAGGTAAAAATATTTTGTGAAGTAAAATTTTAAATGAGATGCATTTTCTTTGGGATGATTAGGAGGAAATCCTTTAGATTAGTTTTTTTTAATCTAAATAATCTTCTAAATGACGATTGGATGTTGTTTAGATGAACGTTGTGGAGTACTTAATCAATTATTCTCTTTATCATCGTGTAATCGAAATGAGTTCAAATCTAAATAAACCCAAAGTAAATTTTAATAAATGAATTGTTTGAAGTTATTATATATGAAAATATACATAGTATGCTTTTAAAAGTGAGTTTAGAAATTAAAAACTGGGTATTTATTTTTATGTTCCCTAAAAGGGAATTGGTTTCAAAACAAAAGTTATTTCTAATAAGAGGTTATTTTAATAGATAAGGTTTTCCCTAAGATAAGAAAGGGGAGAATTTTCACAGTTAAATTGGGTTAAATTAAATAAGAAGGTTTAGATAAACATTGTTTTATTAAAACCATATAGTTGTTTAAAACATCTAAGTAGTTTAAAACATGATTGATTTTCACACTCTAAGTTAAAGAGATTAATATGTTGAATTAGTTTTAAGAAACCATAATTTGATTTGACCCCATCAAGATCTTTGGAAAACCAAAATAAAATTTGTATGTACTCTTAGGATATTGAAGGGTATTAGTAAGTTATTATTTGATGTTTTATAAAGAAATGGCTTTATAAAATATTTTAAAACTTGAGTGAGAATTTTTGAAATAATTCATAAATAATTTAAGTATTGAATAAAATACAAAGTAAAAATACAAGTGACTAAGGAAATTTTTTAATATAATTAAGAAACTAATAAAATATAGAGTATAACATACCATTTTGTCCAAGTGAGTTTGGATAATCATCTAAGAAATAACCAAAGGCTAATGAGCAAAACAGTACACTTAGATAATTATCTATATTTTTGGATAATCAAGAAAGTTTTGAACCAAAGTTGAGATTAATTTGTCAATCATTTGACATTTTGAAACAATGCTAAGTGATAAGTTTTCCCTTATGGAATTTGATTGACTGTTAGTGTTTATTTATTCCTTCATAGAATTTGATTGATTTGATTGAGTTGAATTGATTGGTTGTGTGATTTCATATACCATTGTCTACAAAGTTTAAATTTATAGACAAAGAATTTTGACTTGTTGTTATTAGGACCTAAATCACGGTGATTTTGGAAGAAAAAAGGGATTTTTAAAGATTTTGGGAAAGGAAAAATATTTATTCACTCTAGTTGATGTTTACCAGTGGACGCTCCATGTTGTTTTGATTGTAGAGTTTCACCATACTTTATTAGGAGGAATCCCCTCCTTGTCACTTTGATTTTTGATCTTTAAATTTTCTCGTTCGAGAAATTTGAAAATGAACGTTTGAATTAAAAAGTCTGGGTATTCAGATCTAAATTTATCATTTGAAAATTTTGAATGCATAGATCTATTAAAGAATATTTTTTGAATTTTTTCGCATATGATTGAGATATGGATGTGAATTGCACGTAGATTTATATCAGACTGGATTTTGCATGTAGAATTACATCACATTACTTTTGTCAGCCTGATTTACTTCTAGATTTCGTAAGTATAGGTATGTAAGAGATTGCTATTTGATTCTTGTGCACCTGCATTTGCATAGGAGATAATAAATTACTTGTCAAAATATAAATCAAACGCAAAAAGGTACGTAATAAATTTAGAAAAATTAAATTGTTTGGTATTTTATGCTCCAGATATGAGAGGCTACTTGTCTTTTGTTTTCTTTGGTTAGTTTTAAGCTCATAAAGGCCGTACGTAGTTGTTCCGATCGAGTCGCGCAAATGAGACATTGACGAAAATTTTCATAAATTCAAGAGTTAGAATTTTTTTAAGAATTTTGGAAATTTTTTGTAATTAAATTTTATTTTTGAGCTATATCTTGGAATGAATGAATGGAAGAGAATTAGTTGGTATAGGTGGTTGAATTTAAAAGATATGGAAATTTTAGAATCTATTCCAACTAATTGGTTTTGAAAATAAGTTTAATAACTAATTTTAATTCATAGTTTTAAACCTATGGGTTTGGAAACATTTTTTTTCTTTAGGAATTTTGGAGACGAAATTCATTTAAGAGGAGAGAATGTAACAACCCAAAATTCTAGGCATTTGATTTTGAATGTTTAATTAATTTTATATATTAAATGATTGGATTTTGGAATTTGATAACTTATGATTCAAATATAGGGAATTCTTAAAAATCTAAATTGTGTATTTAATGTTAATTAAATGGAATTAATAATTTCATTTAACTCCTTTTAATTAATAAATAATATTGGTGAATCAAATTTGTAAATTTATTTACTAATATAATCAAATGGAATAAATATCGATAATTAAATATAAAATGATATTTAAATTTGTAAAATCATCCTTTCGGGGCACAGCCTCGGATTTTGATGAAACCAGTTTTGTTGTATCCATAATAGCGAATTATTATATGCCCTCGAATTTCATGGCGATCAGACAATTCATTTAATCGTGCGAGTTCGAAACTCATAGTAGAAATTTATTTTAAAATTTAATATAATTATTGGGTTTGTAAATCTATCTTCTGCATACAATCGAATTAGGCCTCAAGATAGTTCCATTGCGTTCGGAATAGGGGTATAACATATAGAATGTCAGGCGGCACATCTCGTTTGGAGTTTGAGATTTTTGGGTATGCTTTGTTGAATATTTAGAAACTAATATATACACACACACATTTTATTAGGTCATGCTTGTCCATACCCTAGCCCATGCCCACACTTGCATATAGCCCATACTTCTCCCCCTGTTAAAACTTCTGTTGTAACTTAAGAAAAAGGAGGCCTCCAATTTCAATTTAAAACCAAATTCATGTCTGAACTGAAAATAAAAAACAAGCACTAAAATCTCGATTCGATGAGATCTTTATACTGATATGCTTTTTGAGAGGTGTGACACTGGTTCTGGGAGCTCAACTTAGCCATGGCCATTGCTTAGTAGGTTAGGGTTTCCGTTTTCATGGATTTTAGGAGTTGAGAGGTCTCGTTGTTGCTTACATCGCATTCGTCTTGTCGAATAGTAGCCATAGCCATAATTTTATGGAGGGCACTGTATAGACGGGAAGGGCGCCATTGAGCTACAGTACTCGAATAAGCCTAGGTCATGTTTTATTTGAGCAAGCCGTGCATCGAGATTTGGGTATGGACGCGTAGGGATTTTGAAGGGGAGCG
This sequence comes from Allium cepa, assembly GCA_030765085.1. Taxonomy (NCBI): domain Eukaryota; kingdom Viridiplantae; phylum Streptophyta; class Magnoliopsida; order Asparagales; family Amaryllidaceae; genus Allium; species Allium cepa. The sequence continues at coordinate 556,106,054 of CM060941.1, read as the reverse complement.
CAACGGCGAAGACGGTTCGCCAAACAGAGCATTGAAGCTCCGTATCATCAATTTGTCACGCATCATTTTAGGTTCGACGACATAGTTGTGCATGTTTTCGTTAAGGAGAAGAAGAAAGGTAGAGGGAGAATTGTAAATTTATATATGTTGTTATTTATTAATTTAAGTTAATTCGATAACTTATAAAATGTGTATCTCACTCATATGAGGTCAGATTCGAACACCTGTTTTTGCATTAGACTCGTGTCATCGAGATCTTCGTGATGGCATTGGTTTGGTTGGATTTCGAGCTCATTGGAATTTATGCTAAAATCAGATGGTCGTTCGGTTTTAGTCCAAATCAAAATGCTTTGGCGAAAACGAAAATCAATGTGAGTTTAACTCTCATTAAATTTTTTATATCATATCAATGATGTTATAAACGTTTATTGATTGTTTGGATGTTAATCAAATTGTTTGATTGCTTGTTTGGTTTAATTTTCATTTGGAAAATGGATGACATATTAATTTGACCATTATGAACCCATATGGTTATATATATTATCCATAACCATTGTTATGAAGGCAAAATCTTTAGACAGACCCTGAGGGGTTTCTCATCCATAATTATTTATTTATATCCTTATGCTGTTATGCTGTTGAAAAATTAAAATAAATCAAGATATTCCATTTAATTTGTTAAGTGTTGTTATAACAATTTCACTACATCGTCATTTATTCAGTTTCATCCCCAAAACCCTGTTGTATGAACTTGAGCTTGTGTTTCCACTAAACAGAATATTTAAATTTATTAATCATTTTGATTGATGATAATTTAAAATAGTTAATCATTTTAACTAATGATTTTGAGGTTAATTAACCAATTTAATAAATGATGTCTAAAATTGGTTTATCTTTGATTTAAATGAGATAGGATTTAATTAATAATTTTAACTAATGATTACTTGAGTTTAATTAACAAATATAATTAATGATAACTGAAATTAATAATCATTTTAATTAATGATATTTAAAAGCAATTAATCCTTTTAAATAATGATATTTGAATTTAATTAATCATTTAAATTAATGATTGTTTTAAATTTAATTAATTGTTTTAACTAATGATATTTAGAATTTAGTTAAATCATTTGAATTAATGATGTTTTATAGTTAAATAAATCATTTTAACAAATGATGTTTCATTTAATTGTTTTAACTAATGAGGTTTAAGCTTAGTTAATGTAATTAATTTGTTGAACTTAATTAATTGTTCACTTAATGGCGTTAAAAATTATTTAATCATTTTAATTAATGATGTTTGAGATTACTATTCATTTAATTAATTACTTGAATTTAATAAATATTTTTTAATTGACGATATTCAAAATTAATCAATTGATTTAATAAAAAGTGAATTAAGTAAATTATCTAATATAATAAAAGTATTTTAAAATAACAAAGGTTTAAAAGTTAATTTTATGATAATATAAAATTGTTTGAGATTAATTATCCATTTTATCAAAGAAAATGGATTCATTTTCTTGAAAGAGATTTTTGAATATGATTAGTTATCTTTCTGGATAATTAATATTGTTTTAAAGTTATAAAAGGTATTTAAAATGTTTAGTATCTTTTGAGGTAATAAATATCATTTTAAATTTATAAATAATGGTTTATAAATGAGAAAAACCTTTAAAAAAGATTATTTATAAGTAAAGCTAAGTGTAAATTGTTTTTTTTTTTGGTTTACAGTATACAATGTTTTAACGACAATTGTTTTGACCATTGTTTTCAATAAACTTAGCATTATGTCTTATAAAGGTACATTTCGAAAGAGTAATTCTAAAAGTGTTTTACCAATATGGAAATGTGGAAGTCAAGCACAAGTTCGGTTATTTTTAAAAGAAAAAGTTTGATTTGTTTATGGAAATGAATTAATTTCCATTAAGCGAATCACTTATATGGAAATGATTTATTTTGTATAATTAGCACTAAACATCAAAGAAGTAGACTTGTCGCTATTTCAAAAGTTAGGAATAATCATGAGACATGACTTTGAGATAACACTACCTTGACTTGTCCGATATTATTGTTAACTAAGAAATAGTACAAGTTTGAATTCGATGAGTGGTGATAAGTATACAAGACTTAATTTTCATATACAATCATTTTATATCCTCAATAGTTGGTTTCTCAGCTATCGATTACTTCAGCTACTTTATTATTGTCATTCTAAGATGATTTATTGCTCTGTTGAGCATTGATATCCTTTGTCAGAAATGACTAAACCAAAAGCACGATAGGGGGCCAAGCTATGTTAGGTTGCTTCTATTAGGGTATTTTCACATCTCATCTAGTTTGGATTCAGTTGTGCACTTAGATGTGAAAATATTCAGATTCTCGGTATGGTCTGGTTGGATCCGGTTTAGAGGGTCTTGAGAAGTGCACAGAGTAAATGAGCTTCTCAGAAGTATATTACTAGAGGTATACTTCAAGGGGGGTGTGCCTTCCTAGTCATTTGTTGGAAATTTTCCTTTTCTTATTTGATTCGAATCCCTGAATCTATTTATCTTTAGTTTGCCACAAGAGGAGTAAACCACTCTTTGCAGCATTTAAGTATTGATTTGGTCCATTCTATCAAGTTGGACTGTTATCTTATTTTGTCCACTCTATCAATATGGACTATTACCTTATTATATCCATTCTATCAAGTTTGGACAGTTATCTTGTTTTATCTATCTAGTGTGGATTTTGCTCGAATTATTTTCATTCTTCCAAGTCTGATTTTAATAATATATATGCCCATTCTTATTTGGATTTGTTCCATGATGTTTATTTCTACTCTTGCCTGTATGGATGAAATTCTTGTGAGGTAAAAACCCGTTCTGAGTTAGCGACATGGTCTCATAAAATTTTTGTATATTCCCCATTACTTGATATAAGTCATGGTGGTATTCCCAAACTGATCCGAGTGTTATTTTATTTTAATGCTCGGGTCAAATCAAGTATTTTTCCAGGTTGTCTTTGGAGTTATGAAGATCTTGGAAGGGAGCTGGAGATTCACTTATCGTAATGTTTTATTTTCTGCTGTATTATATAAAATCTCTATCAGCATTTGTAAGGTCAGGATTTTATAACTGTCCAGCTGATAAATTTTTTTTTAACTCTAATATACTCTGTATTTTTAGAGTGACAATTTCTATCGTCCTTGTTATATTATATGTTGTCGATTCCATTGTGAGATTCTATTTTTCTTTATTCTCTTTTCTTTTCTTTTTATTTTCCTACTAATTTGCTTTTTTGTCGATTGGATGCGCGACATTGGAACACAGTCGTAGTGTTCGGTGTCGACGTTCGATGGTCAAAAAGGCGGGTCGTTACTTAAACATACATACATACATACATACATACATACATACATACATACATACATACATACATACATATATATATATCCATAGAGTTCGTCAACTCTTATAATGCTCCATTGGATGGGTGCTTTACAGAGATAGAATTTGCCAGTACATATGATTCATAATCATTTAATCATAAATTATTTCTCAAAATAACCGCATATAAATTTAGATACTTTTATATTTACCAATGCATCACAAATACCACTATCATAGTTTTATTTCCGAACATATGATCGTCTGGCTGAAATACAGTCATCATTCCTTTTAGTGCACCGAGTAAGCTAGAGCTAGGGAAGGAAATCTGGTGTAAACTAGTTGACGAAACGGTAGAATTGAATTTGTTAATTGGTTGAATGGATGGAGTGCCTCCAATCTTCTCATCCTCATTGGCAATGATATTGAAGTCGCCTCTGATGATCCAAGAGTCTAAGCCAATGGAAATAAATAAATGATGTCGTCCTAACATGCACGCTTTTTAAGCGCATTATACTTTGCATGGACACAAAATAAAAATATGAAGGGTTACTGTTGTAGAATTTTTTTAGCATTATACTTTGCATGGACACAAAATAAAAATATGAAGGGTTACTGTTTGTCAGAGTTCTAAACTTCCTAGCCAAGGTAGATCGAGTTCGGAGTTTAGGAAGTGGAGCGAATAGGACATATTTGTTATGCTTTAGGCAGACGGTGTAGGTGTGCTAGTTTGCGAACTAATTGATGAGACGGGAAGAGTAAATGTTTCTACAAACTAATGTGTGGTTATCAAGACAAAGGTATGTTTCTAGACTCGAAGCCATAAGATGGTCATAAAGGGAAAGAGCATCAGTTTTCGTAGGAGCGGGTTTAGTTATAATCTAGGACCAAACTGAAGTATGGCCTACTGAGCTAAGAGTAGATATATGATTAGAAGTTGAAAGTGTGGCGTAGTGAAAAAAACCCACTATGCATGATGAAAACGGAGATTGGTTGTATGCAATGTGAAGACAGGCCTAACCCAATGCAAAGTCAGGAGAGACTAAACATGTCAACATATACTTCTGGATACAGATAGTGTTATATCCACCTCCACATCCGAAATCATATTTGGATATCGAATATCCATATCCATATCCATGGAAGCAAACAGATGTGGAATAATTATCCAATCTGCTAATGATTGATAAATCAAGAAACAGAAATAGAAAAATTTTGTTTAGCATAATTTTATTTAAATTCCATTGATTATAAAAGTTTTATAAGTAAACAAATATGATGATAACAAATAGTTTTGAGCAATTAATATGGATTAAGTGCATATAATACAAACTACTAACTTAATGAAGCAATAATGAAATTTCTTTAATTGTACTAAAATACACATAATTTTAACCACAATCTTAACAAAAACTGGATGGATGATTTTCAGATGTGGATGTCTTTATATCCACATCCTTTTTTCAGATATCAGATATTTACGTACTTTTCGGATATGGATGCGGATGCATTTCGGATTTTTTCGGGTGTCCTTTAGCGGCCCTTAGAAAGACAAAAAACTAGGGAAACATCTCAACGAGGGGCAACAAAAATAAGAAAAAACACACTGAGAGTACGTATTTTATAATGTCGCTTCTCCTCCAATAGTCGAGCTCCACTGCAACCGCTGCAGGACTGTAGCTAGCACCTCCATCCCTCTCAACCACCGCAGTTTCCCTCCATGCTCCAACTTAAGTGCCACTAACATGGAATCTTAGCTCAACCTTAAATTTTATTTCGAGGTTTATACCAATATTTGGATATTGGAATCTCAGCTCAAACAAATGTGAGTATTACTACTATTGGTCAATTCGTTAATTCTTTTCTTATGATTGAAAATTTGGTATATTCTACCTTTCTACTATTGTTGTCATGTTCGGCAATTGCTAATGCTAAATGCTAGTTATATTTTTCCTGCTATAGTGCTACTGGCCAATTAATTATCTAAAATTTTTCTATGGTTGTAGCCTCTTAGGCTGTTACTGAAATTTTTTTCTAGTTTGATTGATAGTGAGAATAATGCATGTTAATTAAGAATTGTTTTTGTTGCAGTTTAATTCACAATGAAGTTTAAAAAAATTATGCCTTTTTTATATGTAAAATATTATAATATTGTACTAATGAATAATAATACTTTTTTGTATCTTAACTTGAGTTAGAAATCAGAAACAAAATTTTGGATATCAAATAGAAAGAGAAAACAATGTAGATATGAAAAAGAAAAGTCATTAGACAGCTTGATTTCAAATTTATCTCAAGCAAGAAATGAAAAAACTAAAATTTTCTAATTTAAGTCAAATTGGAGAAACAACTTTGGCAAATGAGACTGTTGATTCTAACATCGATATCAATGAGGAGCCATTAAATGAAAATGTTGAAGTGGAAATTGATGAACTAGTAGATGTCATGGAGAATCATGAGGAAGATACTAATGGTAATACCAATGGTGAAGATGTTGATGATGTAACAATAATTGATCTTGTTGTCAATTATGATTCAAAATTGTGGGAAAGAATTAATATACCAAATGAACAATGTTTGTGCAACATGGTCCAATTAAAATTTTAAAGGAAAATGATGTGTTTCCAAACAAGATTATGGTAGACACTTTTCTTCTTGATATTATGTTGGTGGTTATCCATGTGGTGAAGAACACGAAAAAATGTCTTATGTATACAAATGAATGTGATAAAGTTCTTTATTTTTATTGTAAGTTATTTAACCATACACAAATACCATCCCAATTGGCCGGAGAAGAAATCAGTGATTGGCATAATTTACCTAGGAAGCTAAAAGCGTGAAAGTAATCTAGTACACAACGCAAATTTTATAAAACGGGTTGATTTTTATAGAGGGCTTCAACAAAAACCAACAATTGATAGAGTAACGAAAGCTCAAATAGATCAAAGAAACAAGTTGGAAAAAAATTACTTATGCGGATAGTGGTGTTGTCAAGACACTTGCACGAAATAATTTACCATTTCGTGGATCAAATGAGAAGATCTATGAAAAATAATGGACTTGTTTGTCAAATTATTGAATTTGTTGGCAAGTTTTATCCAAGTATAGAAGATCATTTAAGATGTGTGGTAAATAATTAAATCAATAATCATTATTTTTCCACAAAATTCAAAATGAATCGATAGACTTGTTAGCTAAAAAGGTCAAAAATAAAGAAAGAAAAGTACTTCTCACTTATTCTTGATTTTACTCCAAATTTGAGTCAGAGGAGAAAATTTCCATTATTATAAGTTGTTTAATAGTTCATGATGCAATCATATAAAAGTAGATTATTTTCTTGGATTCGCAGCGGTTGATGATATATCTGAACTTAGTCATTATAAGGAGTTTGAAAATGTTTTGATTGATCTTGAACTTAATATTAATGATTTCAGAAAACAAGAATATGCTAATGGTTCCAACATGAAATGTAAACTTCAAGGAGTGCAAAAATGCTACTTGAGGTAAATCCTAGATCTTTCTACATTTCATGTGGTTGTCACAGTTTAAATCTATTTTATTTGATATGGCGAAATCCTTTATGAAACCTAGAAATTATTTGCGTTTGTGCAAAAGATTTATACTTTATTTTCCAACTCAACTCATCGATGGAAAATACTTCGAAGTTTCGTGAAGGGTTTGACTCCAAAACCATTATCGGCAACTAGGTGGGAAAGTCACACTGAAAGTGTTAAAGCAATAAGAATTCAAACATCACAGCTAAGAGATGCTTTGATTGATATTGCAAATAATTCTAAAGACGATGTTGTGATGATGTAAGCCAAATGATTATGCCAAAATGCTTTGAATTTTTTTTCTTTTTAATTAGATTGTGTATTTGGTACACAATATTAGATAATAGTAATCGAGTAAGTAAAATACTTCAATGAGAGAAGATGGATATTGAAGATGCAATTACTAAATTTAAAGATCTTATTGCATTTTTTGAAAAATTTAGAAAAGATGGATTTGAAAACATGATGGATAAGACTAATTTTTTTGCAAATGATGCTTGTATTGGTCCAAATTTTTTTAAAGGACAATGATAGACAGTCTCTCAAGAATAGTCTTAAAGTTATTTATTTTCTTATAATAGTAGATTAAGCTTTGACTTCACTTAGAGATCGATTTGATCAATTTAACTTTATAAAGAAAATTTTGGATTTTTGTTGAACTTAAGATTTAAATATATTGATAATGATGAATTGAAGGATCGTTGCATGAATTTAGAAGGTTGTTTGAAGCATGACGAAAAGCAAGATATTTATTGTAAATAGTTATTTTTTGAGCCTCGACAATTAAAAAGAATTCTACCATCAAACGCAACTATATCAATTGGCATACTTAATTTCTTGAGATCTTATCAGGATGTAAGTGGATTTCTAAACGTTCGGGTTGCTTATTGAATTCTGTTAACTATTTCGGTTGTGGTTACTTCGGTGGAAAGAAGTTTTTCAGAATTAAAGTTGATAAACACATATCTCTAGAAATACTATGTCTCAAGAAAGATTAAGTGAGCTGGCAATGATTTCTATTGAAACAAGTATTTAGATAAGCTTAACTACGAAGATGTAAGAGACGGGTTTGCTTCAAAAAATGCAGGAAGAAGTTGTTTTCGTTAAAATGTATTAATATATTATGATATTTTGTTTACAATTTGATTTTTTTTTCAAGTAATCAAAATGACTTAGTCGATCAACATTATTTTGCAATGGATGTTAAATTAAATAAAGAATTTACATTTTGTCATGTACATTTTTTTGTTAAGGGGCAACAAACAAACATAAATATTTTTTCGACTAAAGCATTAAATACCCTTCGGCCGGCCCTGTACGAAGGAACAAGTGCATTGATGTAAGCATGTGTGTGCATGTCCGACATTGTGAACATGACAGATGAGTGAGTGGGATAATCAGATTCATGAATTTCTAAATTTATATCGAAAGTAGATGAATGAGTAATAACCATGCTAGAAAATTATTCCATATCTAAAAGCCTAACGAATCTTCAACTAATGAGATTGTGACAATGTTAGTATAAGACTTAGGTTATCTGAGGACAGGCTTTGCAACTATCATAGGTGGCACAACATGAATCTGAGCATTAGTGAGGAGATCATCATCAGTGAGAAGATCGTCCTCATCTTCATAGAAGAACAACCATTCTTAAATTGAAGAGGGTGCCATCACCTCAGTAGGAGCAAGAATGTCAAATGGGTTGGGATTCTCCAGATCATTACTAGCCATTTTCTGAGGCCTACCTCTCCAACGTTTTGGGGTCGTAGCAAAGATTAATGGCAGCAGCTCAGCATGAGGTTGAAGATCTTTGTTAGTAGGGGTTGACCTTAGGGTGCAATGCTAGATTGCAAAAGCAGGATCAGGTACTCTAGATTTTGTTTGAAGTGCTCAAGTGGTTAATATTGGTTCAGAAATGATTGAGTAGGTGGTAGTCCAATTAAGAACTAGGCTGATATGGTGGTTAGTATGTTGTGACCTGGGTAGGGGAATGGCACTAGAAAAAAGTTGTAGGTATGTAGAGGCACATTTTGATCTAGAAGGATCAGTAATTTTATTTATAGCATTGAAGATGAAGTTGGGCTGAAAAATCATAAGCTTGGAAGTGAAGTTTAACGCTTCAAAGATTATTTGTCTAGTTTGAAGAATTTAGCTGACATAATTCTTGTCCAATTGAGGAAGATTTATGGTATGTCAAATTCGATTTGGTCAGGTAAATAATTAGGCTCAAACATTGTCCATATGTTGGAAGTAATGATGCTAGGGGATTGAGAGGAAGTGAGAGTTTGGACGTGCGGCGACATGGTTTGGGCACTACGGCTAAACCAGAGGGCCGGGTTGACTAAGTCTTGCCATTATAGCTACTTGGCGACCGCGTGAGTGTCGATATGATTTTGGAAAGGTGCATCACTTTTAGATGTTAGGGAAGAGATGTGCATGCCACTATCTAAAACTAGCGCAAGAACGGGAGGCATAGAAGTAGCATTGATACACTTATAGTCGTTGAGGATATATCGGACACACATGAGATGGAAACCCAATGTTTGTTTCTAATCATCGCATCTTGGTCTATGGCATAGTTTGAACATTAATTGTAAAGTTTGGCATTTGACGGACCACTAGTTTCTTTGCCACCAAATCGAGTGGCTTTTTTTAGATTGAATATTGCTGTGTGATGTTATTTTAAGTTGTGGTTCACGATGATTTCCTTGCATGTAGGATCTTGCTTATGGACATTTATGTAAATATATTTATTCGATTATGACATATATTATTGTTTTATTTAATCATTTTATATTTTAATTTTATGATATGTTCACCATATGCTATATTTATACAAATATAATATACTATTTAGGTGTGCGTATACATTAATATATAATAATAATATGTTTTTTATTTTAAATATCCAAAATCGCATATATATTTAATAGTACATACATATTAAATAAATTTAGAAATACAATATTATGTTTAAATTTGAATTTTAAATAGTATCGACTTTTCAAGATTTAAAAAAAATGTTTCTATATACAAATCCATTAGCATAATGCATAAAATATATATGTATTTTATTTTAGTTTATAATTCATGTGTGTATGTGTAAAATCCATATAAAAAATATTTCCTTTTAAACCGAGAAAAAAACTATATTTTATTTCCATGAATATCAAATCAAATTTGGAACCATTTTAAAATTCAAAAACTTTAATTTACACACACACGCAAATATATAAATACACACATAAAAATATATTTTATGTTATTAGATATATATTATTTTAATTTTAGATTATTATGTTTAATTTCAAAAATATTTTTTATAAGTACTTTTGTTGAATATAATAAACTATAGCAAGCATATATATAATTATAAATTGATTTAAAATGGAATTTTAATTGATTGAGATCCTGCTAATTATCGACACCTAGGTTATCAATGATTTCCTTCTCCGAACTTCTAGCCCTTTGTCCTTGACTATGGGATGCTACATCTTTTACAAGGTCTCACCAATTTTCTCTCAGTGGAGCCTAGGGTTTGCTTATGTATGGAAAGTATGAAGGATGTGGCTATTTATAACTAATTAGAAGAAAATATCTTGCACCTTTCTCTATAGATCTTATAGATCTAGAGACAAGTCTCTAGCCCCTTCTCTCCTTTGATTTGGACCGCACCAACTTAGTTTAGGCATTCCATACTTCGGTCTAATCAATTACAACGAGATTAATCATTTAATTAATTTATTAAGCATGTATCATAATTAAATCGATAGAAAATAATTATACATTACTTTAATTAATTTTAAGGCTTCAAGTAAATATTTAAAATGCCACTAAGTTTCAATACAATATTTGTAGTAATTTTATTCTTAATTTATAATAGTTATAAATTAGTTTTAAATCGTCTGAACTTAGAAATTAACTACAATACGATTGTATTAACTCTTTGGTGTGAAGATAGGCCTTAGTAAATATTTTAAAAAATTTAATACTAAAGCATGTACAGACTTTGCTGAAGTACAATATCATGCATAAGTTTGGTCACTTATAGATCATTTAACCAATATCCAATTTATATTCTTTACTTCGCTACACATTATAATGATACTGAGCATGTTCTCTTTTTGTTATCACTGTCTCACTGAGTTATCAAGAGTTTGATCAATGGTCAAAAACTCTACTAATACTCATAGTTAATTAGATGGACCACTTTGAAGTCCTTGGTTCAGTTTAATAACATTTATCTATTAATTGTACACTCTGATCAGAGAATTTGACTTTAAGTTGGCTACCACTTACGGTGATACTAGCCCTGTACAATGAAGTGGATGAATCCTCTCTTAAATAGTTTTAAACTAAGTAGTTCAACATATAGTCAACTATTGTCGTAACATAATCGCGATGTCATGTGCTTGACAATAATTGAAGTATAACCTAGCAACTTAAGATCGACTGTACATTTAAGCCTAAAGACTATCGCATGTTGTTACAATAAGATCTTCTACTTTGACTTAGTTGTATTAACCTATAGAAGACTTACGTCGAGTCGCTTTGTGATTTTTTCCAAACAACTACAAGTATGCAACCCTTTGATGCCCCTAACAATCATGAGTAATTCAGCGTCCACTGTAAGGAGAGCGTTATGTACACTGGTCTTAATGGATGTATTGATATCGTTTTCTAGATACATCTTGACTTAGAACCTTTAAGGAACAAGTAATTAAATATCGATCCAATACTCGTGGTTATAAGAACATTCATAACTGCAACCAATAAAATACACCTTAGGATTTTCTACTTATATATTTTTAATGTATTAATTTCATTATTTATATCTCTATATAAAAAAAGAAACTAAATCTAAAACTATATTTTATTTTGAACAATATTATTTACAGTGTTAACTTACATAACTATTTACATAATAGACTTAGGGCACATGCTTAACTCTATCAGATCCAATATCGATAATTTTTGAATAAACTTTACTTTGACTAATTGTTACATTGTTACATCATTACCATTACACCTAATTTCGATTTACGTAGCATGATGCGCATACCAGTCTGTGCAGTTAAAGCACGTTACGATTCTATAGTGGTGGAAGTGTGAAAAAATAGTGTGGATAAAGTGAAGATATAGCAGAAAATAACAGACGTACAAAAAGCTCATTAGATATAAAACCATATATTTAAAGTTAATTTATTCTCATTTTCACATCATATGTGCAGGAAAAAGAAATATTATTCACTTTCATATGACAAAACCGAAGAATATCATGATTTATGCAGACTACATTTGGTGACTACAATAGATTTTTAACATATATTGCTTATTCATGCCATATAATTAGGTCTTTACCTTAAATTTGTTGATTTGATTTAAAAGAGAACGAGTTCAAATCAACCTTTATGTTTTAATGTTGCTAAAATGGATGCTAAAAGGTCTTGATTTAGCAGGCGTGTCAGAAAATAGCATGGCATAAAACTAATCTACTATTTAATAGTGCTAAATTGAAATATTATATCGGTCTAAGAGCGCTATATGCTATAATGCAGATTTTGCGGGGCTTTAGTAAGGATTTAACTGCATAGATACTAGTTAACCTAGGAACTGCACAGTGCAATAAAACGGCTAGTCTAAAGTGCGTTTGTCTCTTTAAAAAGTAAGCTAGCAACACTTTGAAATGGGTTGTGCAGACCCAAAGCACTTAGTGTAATCAAATACACGGTAACTCTAAGCAGAAAGAAGATCATGTTTCAATAAGATATAACTATGCTAATATGCCGCAATAAAACAAAAGGACAACAAGATCGACAAGGCTGATTTTCCCAATGAAAAAATCAACCCAACTGGACTAAGCTCAAACTACGATGCAATAATAGAAACTATGCTCTATGGCAAGCCTACAGTGCTACTAGTTCTAAAATTATTTCATCGTACAAGCAAAATGCGTTGTAATGTACGAACAGAATGCGCAACCTCCACGGTGTATACATGTATCACATCCCATCAAGAAAGTTGAGCAGCTCAACTGTACCACAAACCATTATAAGATATATCAAGTCTAAACCAAACCAATACGTGCAGTAGTAGTAGGCTAACTTAACTAAATTAAACTAAACAGCTCTATAGTCATATTTCACTTAACCACCCAAATACTAAGCGTGGAGGCATGCCATCTTGATTTAACAATCTACGCAAAGCTTGCCCATATTAATATTAAACCAAATGCATTAGGACAATTCAAAATAGAGTAACTGTGCTCTACTTATAAACCTCTCAGTGCACATGCATCAACAAGTCCAAAGGAAGAAACCATTCCAACATACAAAACTACATCAGCATTCCTGAAGATGTGTCGTACCCCCATAATTTTGGGCTACACCACCCATCAAAATTAGATTGCGCCGCAATATGGATATTAGATCACAACATCTGAACCCAGTTTAAACTGCATTACCACAACAACTTGGAACCGCGCTGCCACTTCAAATTATGAAAGGACTCAAATAATCCGAGTACGAAGTACGACACTAATTTTTTTGGCTTTATAGAGTACCAAAGTAAACAAAAACTAATCAATTCTTTAATTCGAAACACAGCATTTAAAATTCAAACCAGCCCACCAAAATCCAAATCTTCCCACCCAAAAGAAAGCTTTCTCACCTAAAGCCACATCACTAATTTGCACATTCATAAAGACGATGTGGATGAATGACATGTGAATATCTAACGGAGGAGGAAGAGCACAGAAGATTGACATCATCAATCCATGACAAAGCACTACTATAAAAGGAATGGCATTGTAGTAGTAGAAGGGGATGCCATATTTTATCTCTAAAGAAAAACCAGTATTGTAAAAAGTTTTACTCTCTGAAATGAAGTGATGCAAGATTAGATTATGAGTGAGAAGAAGAAGGAGTTGGTCTGTGGATGTAAGATTGATTGAAATCTGAACCACATGAATCTTTATGTCTCTTTATTATTCGGCATTTTGTATCTTTTTTTATGTGTTTAATTTCGTCGAAATTATACCAACAGATGTCAAATTGAAATTGACATTTCATGAAATAGTTAAATGCATCCACATGATCGTGTAAACTATAGTAACATGATCATTTCTTTTGAGGCAATTTTAATATTAATTAAATTTGTTAATTCTCGATTATAAAAGCATCCAACATCATAATTACTTCAAAAAATTAAGTTGGTGTTGTGAGATGAAAATCTCACCAACATATTGACGCTAGAAGGAGGACCAAGTACCTTCGCCCTCACCTAGTTTCCTATTGACACCTACATATGCATTCACAACTACCGTGGATATGGATGAACCTTTTATCTTTAATCAACTCAACCAAGGTGCTTAGGTCCACCCATCGATCCGTTGTGGGTAAACTTATCTTAAAATTTTGAGATAAGGAAAATATGACTTAAATAGATTTATCCTTATGCAAATCATAAATATTATGTACAATATGATATGACCCAAAGAAGTGCATAGTAGGATGTCATTTAATCATTAACATTCATAATCTTATCTTGCATTTCTTACCGAATTAAAATATAAAATAATAAAGTGTAGAGTGAAGTTTTGTGACGCTCGTATTTGTTCCTTTCAATTCCTCCACCTAACAAATAAATGATACTTTATATTTACATATGACGATGAAGATATCATATTTTAGTCAGCACAAATTATAGTGCATCACGTCTTCACTTAGCTACCTTGAAGGCATATAAACCCAATGCCCATCAGTGCAAATTTGCTCCCATCACCCAGTAGATCACTGTCAACATTCACCATCTCAGCTAGTTACGCAGCTGGCAAACAAAGAAGACAATCTCAATATTGAGAACAGTGATACTGGACTAAGATGCATGGGGACAAAGACTTCCAACAATGCTACTACCATGTACCCTAGTTCTAAATTAGGAAAAAATCACCTTAGAAAAATCGTTGACGAATTAGAAGTAAAGGCTCTTGATGCAGTTCAAAGACCATACATGCCAAAAGATAACATGGCCCAAACTAGGTATGAGTCTCAAAATCCACCTAGGAAAACTTTCCCTCGCACCTTTGCAGTTCACCGCCAATGTTCACTAGCTAAACAAAACACACAGATAGCAAATAGAAGCGGCAATCTCAACATTGAGAACAGGGAAACTGAACACGAACACTCGGAGGGGGCACTCATAAAGATGATATATATAATTACATAACATTGTAGACGATAACCATCACCTAGTTATAGAACAGCATATATGCGGTCCAGCTTTTCAACCACTATGTTGGATGTACGGATATTGAATTGCCTGAGACAGCTATTAAAAGGGAACTACATATACACAGTCCAACTTTTCATCCAAATTACTATACTTGATATAGGGATAATGGATGGTCCTAACAAGCTATCAAAAACTATGCGTATAAGTCAAAAAAAGTTGTAAATACATGACCTAACTTCACAGTCAAAAATAGTCTGCACTCAAATAGTTGAGCAGACCATGCCAAGTGCATGAAAAAGCATGGATGCCAAAGACCAAGTTCAAAAAGCATGAACTGGATAAGGAATCAATCAAAGATGGCAAGGAAAGACAATGCATGGAATGTAGTACAACCTACAAATTGGGTACGATTCCAGAAACTACATAAAGCTTGCTAGGTAAACATTAAAAGCTGATATCTACTCATATTTGCTTGAATGTACTCATATTGACATATTCCCCACCTTTGTACATACATCACAAGTAGAAATATAATAATCATCTCATAAATTACATCAAAATTAAACAAGAAAACTAGGGCTTAAAGGAAAACAAACAACTTCACGATTCTGACTCATACTCAAAAGAATAATTGATTATGATTCTTCTACGATGATGAGACCTACAGTCCTCAACGTAGGATGCTAAATAGGGTCCCCCCTTGGCTGAGAAGATGGGGTGTATTGTTTTATTCAGTAATAACAAATAATGAGCGATAAGGAGTAACACCACTAACAGTAACTCTGAGATCATAGTTCACATCGGCCTAAATGTTTCCAAGCCGTCCTGGACTAGGAACAAAATCCTCATGATTATATAAGAAGGCTAAGTTAAGTTTTGGCCAAAAATCAGTAAAAACATCGATTGCATGCTTCATAACAATATCCGCCATGGTCCGCCTAAACTTCTCTTTATGAAGTAGCTCAATAAAGGAAGCCTTATCCAAACTCTCTAGAGAAGCGGTGGGAATCCTAGACGATGCAGTAATAGGAACTCGACCAAGAGCTTGTGAATTGGAATGATACTCCAAGGCAGATGTTTTGCTTCACATGCTCCATAGCCACCCTCCTAACCTGTCAGATCTCATCCAATAATTGATTGTTAGTCCTCTTGGTTGCTCTAAAATATAAGCCGAAAAGCTCCTATGTAGTAAATGTAGCACACGAACAGCTATCTTCAGAGGTCTTCGATTCCCTTTTATAGTAATTTTTCAACTCATTAAACTTGGCCTTATAATAATTCTTTAAATCCTCCTTCCTGAAAAATAACGTTAGAATTTGTCCTTGGCGGGGTGTAGGAGCAGCACCAAGCCTCGATACTTCGCTGGAAGTTAAGGCCACAATAAGATCCTCTTCTGCACTAATTTGCTTAGCAAACTATAAAGAAAAATCCTCAACCTTGCCCTCCAGTGTTTTAATCTCATCTACATATATAATCCTATATACACCTTCGCATCTTTCAACAGACCCTCCAACTCAGTAATACGATTCTAAGCAGACTAAGTTCCTTTCCCAACTTTGAAACGCTGTTTGGTGAAACAGTTATATTGCATAACATTTGCTTGCTTAGATTCCTCCAACTCTCATGCTTGTTCATTAAATCGCTCATGCAATTCTTCACAAATGTCATTAACAATTAACTCTTTCTCCAAAACAAGATCTACATTTGCAGGCTCCAATGCTTTAATCAGGATCTTGTAATCTTTAGTAATGGTTGAAGAACCTGGTTCTTGCAAATAAGAAGAATGAAGGACGCTTAGAGTGAAACTCCCTTTAAGAAAATAATATGGGATCACCTCAATAAAAGAAATGAGTGCAGTCTTTGAATATGAAATGATCGAATAATAAATCAATGAACGGTCAATAAAAATAATAAAAATAATAAATGTTTATGGGTATATATGCATGATAAGAAAAAACATCTTACTCGACTAAAAGCTAAAAGCACATAAAGAAGTGCTATTTTTACCCATGCTTAAGCTTATCCTTAAACCACAGTAAGGGGGGTATCTTAAAAGAAGTAATTCATTTTCGAAGGTGAAGCCCACTTACACAGTACAAAATCACACAGTGCGTCTCTTTCATGAATACCTTGTGAAATTTTAGATAAATTCCTTGGGTGTCTCTTTGATTGAGTGATAGTCTTTGCTAGTTGATTCTGCCTTCCACGTGCCAAGGTTGTTTTGGTTAATAGTCTCTCCATGGCCTGCCGTTCTAGACCCTTGAATTGTTAAATAAAACTACTCTCTTCATATAACTTTGATAAAAGGGGTTTATCAATATTTAAACATTTACCTAAAAGAATGACGAAGGAGTTAAAACACCACATACCAAAGATTGCTTGATTCACAATGGCCTTAGCATCACTCCTACCTACCTCTTGTGCCACTCCTACCCTGGAAGCATCAACCACCTATTCTTCGACCATGACCTTGCTTTCTCTGTTTAGGCTACCTGTGCTTCTCACCTTCTCCCATCGATTCCCCCTTACATCCTTCCTTGATTACTGGCAATATAACCCTACCTCCTTGCAGGTTGAAGATACTGGGCAGCCCAGAGCTTGACAATGAGTCTGTCAATAGCGGTGACGTGTTTCAGGCTATTGTTCAAGGAAATGTGGACCCATCAAATGTTGACTAGCTTGCGGTGGCTGTTGTTTCGGGCTCTCCAGATTGATACCTCACTGTTATCTATATTGCTTAATCAGCCACATATTTATGGTGTTTATTACTATTATGCGGTTTGTACTTATGTGTGTTAGTAATATCTTTGCTATCTAAACACTTGACTTAGCTGATTTTATGGCCATTGATCAGGTATGCTGACTGAAAACTTTTTTTATTTCTAATTATGCTTTTTCCTGTGTAGTCCTGCATTACACATCTGTTTCCTAAAAAAGAGGGAGAATTATTATGACAAAACCAAAATTCAGGAACATCAAAAGAAAAGTTTCATTCATGAACTCCAACATTTACAAAGTATCACCAAAGATGATGTGAACTAAAATGCATGCAACATCATCGATACCGGCCGTAGTTAGGAACACAGTTTAACAAAAATAAAATCTTTTCTGCACCAGAAAATAACTCCCTAAAAAAATCCTAATAGCTCAGAGCTAGAGAGTTTAGGTATAAGTCCTGGTAGAACAACTCTGAACTACACTTCTATGATGGTGGGGGTCCTTGTCTCCATTGGAATAATCGAAAATATATTTGGTATGTGTTCCCTCAGAGGAGGAACTTGGTAGACCACTGCGCTCCTGGACCCATTTCCTTCTACAATATCCATGGGCATCTTTGATCAAATTAGGGTCTCCCAAAAAATCTAAAATTACTTCTGCATCCTCTACATCAAGCCTATCTGCAAAGAACCGCTTCTTTACTTAGACATAAATATTATAAAGGAAATTGTTGGTGGTTTTATCTAGCTATTTTCCTACTTTGGTAAGCTTCCATTTCCATCATTTACCCTTTTCCTTAGTTTCAAAGCATCATGCTCCATCTTCCCAACTTTTTTGGAGGATGCATCCAATAGTGCTTTATAATCTGCCTTCCTCTTATTTCTTACTTTTATATCTAAAGAAGCAGTGTCCAAATACCATTTCATTTGTAAATTATCTTGCTTCAACTTTGAGATTTCCTCCTAAGCATTGGTTAGGGACGGCTCTAAAATTCTGAATTAGTTGTGCAACTCCAGTCCAAGATCTATAACCTGAAGATATGAAGATTCTAATAAATGAAAATGCGCCCAAAATCATAACCAAGTGAAGGCAACATTATAATACACTAGCCTGGAAGCTGTGACGATGCAAGTTGGAGAAAACATCCCTAGAATATGAGTTAAGAGAGGGTAATGGAGAAGGAGTTGGCATAGTATAGTCATCAATAAGTAAACGACCCATCTTCCCTATCAAGTTAGAAACTAAACCCACCCTTAGAATAACTAGGATATGAGAGAAGGGCGGAGGCATACTGATGGGCGGCACATGAATCGCAGTAGCGATAGAAGAGCTAAAGGGAGGAGGAAGAGGATCATTTACCTTTAATTGTTTCTTCGCATTTTCATGCTTAGTAGGGTCCTCTCCCTTCCTTTTCTTCTCGCATTTTTTCTTCGAACTAAAAGCAGTTGCAAGCTTTGATATTGAACCTACGTAGTTTCATGTGCAGTAAAATTTACACATAAAAATTTAGACATTGATAAATTTAAGTAAAGAATGAATAACTAAAGATATACCCTGTAGAGCAAAAGTATCAAAATCATATGTAAAAATGGATCTTGAAAGTTGATGGTGCGGACGTAGGAAATTATGTCCGAGCAGTAAAAGTTCTATAAAGAGGCATGAGTCCTTGAGAACAACATTGGCAAGCCTTAGTACATCAGCTCTACGTAGTGCAAATAACTCATTAGTGCAAATAACTCATTCTCGGCTTTAGTGGACTGCGAACAATCAACTAAAAGAGAGGACGATGCAAAGCAGTGTGGAAGAGAAGACTAGAAGAATAGGAATAAGGAGAAAAGTTGGAGCAGTACCAGGTTTCTGAGAAAAAGAAATGTAACCATTCGGGTTGCAAATATAAAAAAATTGATCTACCTATCGAAAATTTTCATAAGGAATAGAGGAGAAAAGGGATTTCGTAGCCTGCACAAAGCAAAATCTATTGCAACTTGAAAAACAATTCTCTCATGCAGAATATAAAAGGCTAATTCTCGACATGAAGGAGGAGTCAAATTTTTAGCATAAGTATATAAGTGCAGGTCAGAAGATAATGAGAAATTAGGGCTAACTAAACCGGGGATAAGCCAAATGCAACAAGACATTTCTTGAGAAGTGGATGGAGAGACAAATAGAGGACATACCTAATAGGCTATGATGATATAGATACGTACACTTTAGAAGGCAGATTAATACATTCAGAAGGAGAGGGAACCATAAACTTGTAGCCACAAAAAAGAAAAATTAGCCAAAATTCCCTTCGCTTGGCTTCTCTAACAAATGGTCGAAGATAACTCAATAAAGAATGAATCTTGATTGGATGAACAAGGACGATAATAAATAACTAAAGAAAGACGTGTTATTTCACAAATCAGCCTTGAATTGACAAAGAGTGGAATTCGAATTGCGTTATTAATATATTAACACAACAATTTCAGTTAGGGATTTCATCGAGCAACATAAAGACAATTTCATGTATATGATTGTACATATAGAAAGTAATATAAAGAGAGAAATCACAAAAATCAATATCACATAGTCAAAAATAAATAAAAATAAGTAGAAAGATTTAACTTACAAGTGAATGTGATTAAATTTTGAAAATAAAAAAGAAGAGAAGTTTAGGTATCTTGTATGGTTCTTTGTTTCACTGAACGAGTAAAAGATAAGTTGAGGAAGAAGAGAAAATTTTATGATTAGCTAGTGAGATCTCAGCCATAGAATCTAAAAAAACATAAAAGCCACAACCATTAGATATTATAATGGCAATTGTCATTTAGAAAACTAAATATATTTCATAGGATACAGAACGATTAGTATATCAATGCTAATAAAAAGCAACCAATCATGGTGGAATACATGTAAGAAACACTAAATGTGAAATGCTTGATTAGACTATTCGAAAAGCTGGGTAAAATTTTACAAGTCCGTCATAATATACATTAGTGTAGATTTATGGAACAAGTGTTTGTGACAACCCGGAAATTTTAACAATTTAAATTGGAATAGTTAATTGATTTTAAAATAGAGGAAATTAATTTAAAGGACAAAGATTTGTATATTTTTTGCCTTAAGGACACGACCTCAATATTTTTACTACAAGGACAAACATTTTTCTAAAAATTATTCATAAGGACAAACATTTTCCAAAATTATTCATAAGGACAACAAAACTGCTACCGAGTTAAAAACTGATATCTAAAAACTGCTACCGATAACTACAAACCGATACCTAAAAACTGCTATGATTAACTAAAAACTGATACCTACAGAAAGTTGTCCTTGGGGATAAAATATTGAAGGTCTGTCCTTGAGGCTAAAAAGCTGTGAAATTTTGTCCTTAACAATAATTTCCTATTTAAAATATTTAAAAGTTAATTTTAACTTGAATTCCAGATATCAATATTTACTTGATAATTAAATCATTGAATTATATAGTTTAATATTGAATTTAATAATTGAAATTGGGTAAATTGTTGAATCTGAAATTTCTAAGCCTGTTTAAAATAGTTTGAAGGCTTATAAAATTTATAATGATGATGCTGAAGATAATAGAATGGTTGAAATTTAATTTAAAGGTGGTTTGTTCAATTTTGATAATATATCGTTTAAATCGATATTTAAAAATAGCCTTCCGAGGCACAGTCTCGGAATTCGACGAAACTAGTTCCATTGGATCCGTAATAGTTAGTTATTATCGGATTTCAATTTTCATAGCAATTGAAGTTGTCGTTTGACCCTGACAGCTCAAAACGCTTAGAAACTATTTTAATCGATTTAATTTAAAGTTGATCATTTACTTCTATAACTCGCGCATACGATCGAACTAGTTTCCGAAACACGTTCCGTAGTGTTCGGAAAGCGGGTAAAACCTTATAATCACCTAGCAGCATTGTTTAAGAGGAGTTCGAAATTTTTAAATAGCAATTAACGAGGAGTTTTGGAGGTTTTATAGTATAATAAAGGTTAAAGCTAAATAGTCAAAGATATTTTATCAACACTCGTACGCAGGAAGCTATCCAAAATTAATATTTATCACCCGTTCCCCTCTAACCTCGAACAGAACCGAAATCGACTTCATAAAAAAACGAAATCAAAAAGGGGTTAGTGGCCGATGCCTTCAACAAATTAAAAAAAAAAGGCCGAAGCTAGAGGGATGAAGGAACGGAGGCGCGATTGAAAATCGCGACCTAGGGTTAGGTCGCGATCGATTGTGGAAGGCAATGGACTCGCGCGCGCTGCGATGGCGGTCGTTCGAATTAGCAGCGGACCGCAATGAGGCGAGGCGGCAACCGAGTCGCGTCTGGGCAGCTATATGAGCGGCGGCTCGGATAGGAGGACGAGCTAGGGTTTTTGAATATCACTGTTTAGCCAGCTAATGAAGTCGCGTGTGGCATTGGGGTTCGCGAAGAGTCTCGTAGAGGCGGCTCGGTTCTGGGGAGTTCGTCGTAATCGATTGTTGGGCTTGGATTTGCAAGGCGTGGCCAAGACAGTGAGGTAATCTCGTTTTTTTGTTTCCAATTTAAATTTAATTTATTTACAGTAGAAAAAAATAGGAAAATTATTATTAGTTTAGAACTGAATTTATTAGTTAATTAAATTATAAAATGGAAAATGATTGTTCGGTTATTTCAGATATTAATAAATTGTAAATTGTTATACAAGGTCCAATTGTGGAGGAATTAATCGTGATGAGAATGGATTGCAAATCGAAAATCAAGGTGAGTAAACCTCACGTTACTGTATTTTTATTTAAATTTAAATGGTTAAAATTTAAATGATTGGTTGAATAGTTGAAATTGAATTGTTGTGTTATATTATATAGTAATATATAATATATACTGGAATGATTGATATTCCGTGACGAATATTTTTAGTAATTGGAATGCTGAATGATGTGGTTTGCTTGAATATTTCGGTACCTTGAGTTATCGAAATATATAAATTGGATTGAAAGTAATATAAGGGTGAATTTTGAAAGTGAAATAATTATAGAATAAAAATAAGAATGAATAGGAATGAAATGAAAGTGGTATTTAAAAACTGAAGTTTTAAATTATAAGTAGAGATTTAAAACAAGTTCTAAACCAAAGTTAAATTTAACAAATATTGTTCTTAAATATTAAGTGTTTTAACAACTTGAATGTAAAGAGCAATTGTAGATTGATTTGAATTTAGAAATAAATTTGGTTTAAATTCTTTTAAGTTTCCATTAAAACGAGTAATTAATTTATTTAATGAAGTAAATAAAAGGATACTTAATTACAGGTTGAGATAAATCGAGGATGATTAATATTATGGTTAATTAAAGTAATTAATTTAGATTAGGACAAATTAAAATATAATTGGAAATCATTAATTTATAAAATCGTTGATGTAATTAAAAATTGATTAATTAAGATTAAATCAAGTCAGTAAATAATGGCCTATGAGAAATTAATTACTATAAGTAATTAAGAATTAATGTAATTAATATAGATAATTAATTTATGAAGTAATTAAGTAATTTATGAAGTAATTAAGATTACTTATTGATTTTGGTTAAGAATAATAAATATTGTGAAGTTAATTAATGATATTTCTTGAATGAAATTGAAGGATAATTAATCCAGGATGATTAATTAAGGTGAATAATGAAGGATTGACTAATTAATTGATTTGGAATTAATTAATGTTGAATGAAGGAATCTAAGTGATTGAGGTTAGAAATTCAATTAGAATCAATTGAATTAATTTGGAAGTAATCAAATTTGTTATGAATGATTGAATGGTATTGGATGCTTGAATGAGATGATATTCCTAATATGAAATGTTGTGTACTTCATTATGATAATTTGGGTTAGGATGACACGAGTCTCGAAGAGGCCGGGGTCGGGTATTAGGAAATACCCGAAACCACTTCGAATATTTATAGATTGATATGTGAAATCTATATGCTGGAGTGAAGTGATTTAAAGGAAATTAGACTATTTAAATCTAAGCCTTGATACTTAGGAAATGGATGTGTGGAATTAATGATATCTATAACTACTTGTGGCTTTGTGAATTGAATCGAGTTACCCCGGGTTTTATATAAGTTGTTTGCTTTGGTATTCCATGTTAGTTAAGTTTACTCACGCTGGTTTCCAGCCTGACCCGGGTGTTACTTTGATGTAATGCTCGGGTCAGACCGAGTATTACAGATTTTCAGGTAGGTATGTTTTGGAGCTCAGGAGGCGAGCTGGGTTGCAAGAACGCATAGAATGTTTCCGCTGTAATTATATTATTGTAAATCTGAGACATGTTGATTTGTATATGTCCAGTGTGTGAATATATGTGTAACTCTGATGTATTGAAATGTATTCGACGGAATATTAATTGTTGTAAACTGTTATTATTTATTATTATATTTTATCTGCTGCGAATGTGAGATGTTGATGATTCTGTTCTTCTTCTTCTTTTATCTCTTTCTTCTTTTTCATTACTATTTGGAATTTTCGGCTTGAAAAATTTCGGGTCGTTACAGTTGGTATCAGAGCTGAAAGGTTAAGCGAGAACCTTGGCTCTAGTGAGGATTACTCATTAAAAAGAGTCCGTATAACTCTAGAATGAGTTGAGTGTATATATATGAGAGCGTACTTGTTGTTTTCTTATATAAAGGTTTTAAATGATTTTATATAAACATATATTTTGATATATAAAGCAATATTTCATTCTAATAAATATTAAGGTGATTGGTTGTTAAATTATTGAAATAAAATTAAGAAGTAATATAATACAACCAAATTGAAGTCTTGAATTGGAATTAAGTAAAATCGGAAATACAACCAAATTAAAATTAATAAATTGAAAATGAAATTCTAAGATTAGAGTTCAGAAGTTAAATTGTTTAAAAGCTTTAAACAAAGGTAAGTTTGAAATGGATTCAAACTGAAATTTAATCTTGAATTTATAGAAGTAAGAATAATATAAAAAAAATTGGTATCTAGATATGATTACCTTGGGTATTATCATAAATAATTATTGTGTTATTAAGTAAGCCAAATGAAGTAAATTTATAAGATGAGTATAAATTCTAAATTAAAGTAGGTTTTAAAATTGTGAAGTTTTAAAACCTAAGTCTAGAAATAATCAATTGTTTCAAAGATTAAAGGAAAATAATAATAATATAATTCAGACTACTTTGAATATAGTCTTATTTTAAAACAAGAAATGTTTGGAAGATTTTTAAGGGATTTGTTTTGAAATTAAAACCAAGGGCGGTTTAAAATTTAAAGGTAGCCCGGAGTAAAGGAAATAAATATGAAAATAAACTCTAAGGTTGAGTTTTGAATTTTCCTTGTAATGTGATATGAAACCCAAATTGATGCAAGTTTTAAACTTAAGTGGAAATGATTTGAAATTGAAGCGGATTCAATTTGAAATTGGTCCAAATTTATTTGAATAGTTTGGAACTGTAAATAAAGTTGAATAAGTAAGAATCAAATGGAATTTGATTTGAAGTTGGAAAGAAATTGAGAATTAATTCAACTTGAATTGGGAATAAATCAAGTCCAATGGAATTTGGAGTTATTTGAATTGGAATTGGGTCAATTTAAATGGAAATTTAAATTGAATAGTAGGGCAAGTGAACAGTTTTAACTCTGGACTATTTTCAATAAATTGCTTTAATATAAACTTATTTTTCTAAGCTGTTTAATATATACAATCTTTCTTTCTTAAAGCCAAATTATTTTATACTTGTTTTACAATTATTTTTGGAGCTATTTAACCATTTTTCAACTGTTTTCTAAACTAATTACTATTTTTCAACTATTTCACAAACTAATTTCTATTTTACAGCTATTTTGCAATTATTTAAAATTCCTGAAACTATTCAACTATTTTCTGACTATTTTACAATTAGTTAACTATTTTATAGCTATTTTGCAAACTAATAATTATTATTCAACTACTTATCTATTTTTAAAATTTTCAAGCTATTTTCTAAAAATAAACTGGTCGGAGTCCAACCTGTTATTGATTAAATACCCAATTGAGATAAGGATTGAAGATATGATCCAAATGGGGATTAAGGCAATTGTAAATAAGTGAATGGGAATTAAAGGAATGTGAATAGAAAGGAAATTGATTTGGCTAATAATAAATGAAGTTAAATACGTAGGATATACGTATATTATTCTATTCGCATAGCGATTTGATCCAGATTCGAGCACAAAATTTCGAGATAGTTTGTCGATCCGAGTTGGGATTTTTCACTCGATTTTTGACGGCGAACCTGGATATGGATTGTTGACTGGTTATGGATATTCTCTATCATAGTTATGGCTATGCAAGGAGAATGACGGTTTCTGATCAAGAAACCAGATCTGTGTCCGCACTAGCAAGTCGGGTGGACGATACTAGTTCGGAAGTGAAATTGTGTGATCGAGTAAGCGATCGGATTGGTATGGCGTACGGATGATATGTGTACATCGTACAGTTTTGAATGAAATTGAGATGGTAAAGAGTAATCAAAATTTGAATATTTGATTTTGAATAAACAAAGTTATATATCTTTGTTATATAAGATAAATCTTTCCTTGTTGAATCTATTGACGGAAGAAAAGGATTTTGAAGATGTTTTGAAGTATAAAGGAGTTTTATATAAGTTTGATAATGATCCACAGTTTTAAAAATTATATATATCTGAATATATAAAGGATCTTATGAGGAATTTGGAAAAAGGTTTGGGGAACCTTTGGATTTTGAAAGGATTTTGATTTTTGGGTAAAATCAATATTGAATTTGGAAAGCCTAGTTTGAGAATTATCGATTTTGGGATAATCGATTTTGTGTAAAGGAACTTTGTATGAGATCATACTAGGTGTATGATTTGAAAGATACTATATGTGTATAGTATAAAGTGTTTTGATGATGGCTCTGGGGAAAAAGGCACTCCCTTAAAATGAACTTCTCAGGAGTGCCACCGGGTGGTGCTGCCTTGAGCCCCAAGGGGGGTTCTAAAGTTGATCCTGTGAGGAGTCCGGACAAAACTAGTTCCTGGGAATTATGAGTAGTGTATAGCATAGCGAAAGTCGTGTGTGCCGCTGAGAGCCAACAGTCTGCGTTTGATTTTATATCGGTAGACTATGACCTATGGTAACATAGCGAAAGTCATGTGTGCAGCTGAGAGCCAACAGTCTGTGTGATATCCCGGAAATTTTGGCAAAATCGATTTAATAATCTATGTAAAAAATTAAATTAATTTGATAATATTTTTTAATAATATTTTTTTTTTGGCAAGGCCAACCGGTATTTTATAGTGGGCCGTGCCACCTTTATTATAACAAATAATAAAACATTAGAGAACAGGTGCTAGTCACAACGACTAACAGCTAGTAAAATGACGCAGAACAAACACAAAGAAAAACATGAGAGGATGACCACACAGAAAAATAAAGCGCAGGAGATAGGCAAGAAGCCTAAACAACTAAGAGACTAGACTATCCCCCAGAGGAGGGAGACGATCAGCATCACACAAAGAGACAGGACCAATAACACCAGCATACCCGGAGAAAAGACTAGCAAGAACAGAGACATAACCATCAGACTTAATTGAGTAAACAAATTTCCTATCCCAAGTGTTGTCGGAGAAAATACAATTATTCGTCTCACCGTCATCCCCCTCCTTAGCCAAGATCAGACCCTCGCCTGCAACGTGATAAAGAAGATACCTGCTCTCACCATCAGTGTCACTGACATAGGAATAATATAATCCTCCCGTAGGAGAGTATCGCATGCCGGAAGGGGAGTGAACCCATGCATTCTCATCGGCGACCCATATGATAGAGACAGGAGTAACTTCCACTACCGAAGGGGGAGGAGGCATAGGGCAAGAATCAACCGGTGAATCCAAAGCCGCACTGAGAACAGCAACATCAATAGAAGGGTCAACCGTCGAAACAATAGGATCCAAAACAACAGGAGGGGCAACAGACTTAGGGACCCATTTCCTGACAGGGGGACGGGGAAGGGGAACACGATCCGGGATAGGCAGAGGACCTTGTCCAATCCCACGAGAACATGTCTCCAGAAGGTGACCAAAAGACTGACAAAGTGAACATATGTCCGGTTTCCAACTGTAGCGCACGAAGACCTCTGCATCATGACCATCATCAATTCGGACCTTGAGAGAAGAAGGCAGTTGCTTGGAGGGGGTTATTTCGATGAGTGCTTTAGCGTAGACTAATCTCTTCCTTGCTTCAGTGTTGGAGTCATAACAGATAACCTTACCTATTTGGCTACCCAGCTAGTCAAGCCCAAGCATCGGCTGAAGGACGGACGGGATGGAAGAAAAATGGGCCCAAACTGGGATAGAAAGAACCCGATCCTTAGCCCTATCAACAGACGGGCTCCAAGTGGTGATGATGAAAGGCTTTCCAGCAATCATAATTGGGTCAGCTTCAAGAATACGACGCCTTTCATCACTCCGCGAGAATTTGAAAAAGAACATCTCATTATCAAAATGGACACTGAGACTGCCTTTTGGCTTCCATACCTGATTGCAACGAGCTTTTACAAGATGGTAAGCAGGATTATCATCTAAGAAAAATCCAACAAGATAATCAGTCCAATAGTCAATACCGGCTTGAATAACTTCTTGCGGAGGAACCAAAGGTCCGTCACATTCAGCATGCTCAAAAATACGTGGGGTATAAGTTCCAGCGTTATTCGGTAATTTGTTGAACAAAGACTTCCATGAGGGAGGAACAGAAGGACTAGGAAACTCAGGAGGAACCGCAGCAGAAACTGGCACATGTTTTAGATTTGTAGCTGGAGCTTCAGAGGCATTAAAGCAAACACCAGGAGAGCAACATTTTTTCTGTAGGGGATAACCACCCGACAGAGAAACGTCGGCCAAGAACGGCGACGCATCGGAATCAGCATCGAGACTTGGCGCAGCAGGAACAAAAGCCGGTGGTTTGGCAATATCAGAAAGAAACATGGACTTATCAGAGGCATGCAAGTAGGATGACTCGGCGGCAGAAACGCCCAGAGTAGAGGCTCGACTAGCTACGGAATTGTAAGGAGCAGTAACAGACGCAAATAGCTTGCCAGATCTGGTAACCGAAAGAAGCTTCTCCTTGGCTTGCGATAGGGAAGACATAAAGTTGGAGGGAGCCGAGAGCAAGAAGGAAGAAACCGTTACGCAGTGGCAAAAGCGATTCCAAAGGAAAACAGACCAGTCGCCATTTATTTCCAAAGTCAAAGTTAAAATTTTTGATTTCGCAAATTAATTATGAAAACTTTGGGACCAAGGAAACTATGTTTGCCCTGACCTTCGGTTAGCCGGTTTTATAAGTGGTCGTGCACTATGTCTCATTATTGTGGCCGTTGGGATTCGAACCGGTGCCACTACATGTTTATATATATAAGTTATGATTTTGGGAAGCTATGATTTGGGACCAAAATCTCATCATAGTTAACTATTTTAAACTTATGTTTATATATATACACAGATTTTGGGAAGCTATGATTTGGAATATAAAATAAAATCTTTCAAGTATGTTTAAGATAAAATAAATCTTATAAAATATTTAAACATAAGCATAAACAAAGCAAAATAAAATAAAATAGCTATGTACATAGGATATAAGGCATACCCAGACAAGTAAAAATAAATGTATAGGCCTGTAAATAAATACGCTTGTAAAAGAAATGCAAAGTTATGAAACAAAGCAAAGTAAATTAAAAATAAAAAGGGCATATTTGTAGCTATAAATAAGTATGCAAGCAAGTATAGTAACAAAGTAAATAAGTATTCTATCAAATATAAAAGAAAGGTAAAAAGCAAAATATCTGAACATAAAATATGCAGGTTAGAGTAAACAAAATACAATAAAATGCAAGTAGCTTGTAAATTAAGATTCAAACAAGTATGAACATCAAGTTTTAAGCAAACCAGGTTTGTGTAAAATAATATATATATATATATATATATATATATATATACACACACATAAGATTTGTAGGAGACATTAAGTACATTAGCATTGAATGACTCCATTTATTAGCAGCTAACCAAGTCATTTTGAATTGTTTTAAAGATCATTTCAGCCTCCCTAATACAAAGATCTGGCCTGATAAAACAAAACACAATATTGTACTTGCATGTGCTTAACCCAGATGCCACCTTTCCCTGTAAACTCCTTTATATACATGCCTTTCTTATTTTAGTTCGTTCAAGTCATAGTAAACCCAAAAATATACAAGTAGCAAACATTTCTATTTTTAAAACTGAAGCATTACCACAAAGGCAAGACTAAGTTTCATGTTTTCTGGAATCAAAACAATAGCATGCAAATACTCTTTCCAGTTTCAAAGTGTTCTTTGTAATTTTTTTCAGGTGAGTAACTTTAATTTCTAAAACTTAAGTATTTAAACTAGTTGCAAGGTTAAAATCTGGAATAAGTAAGATTTGTATGTATGTATTCTTCTGTGCATATGGATGTTGTCTGAGTACATATTGAAGTCTCTGTAAACAAACCTATTCATTTTGTTTCCAGGCTTGAGTTGATTTAAATCATTTTTATCACTTGATCTAATAGCTTTTAGGATTTATAATATAAACAGAAATTGTTTGTTTCAACATAATTTAGAGTTTAAGTTTTATTTAAGTTGAACTAAATTTGAATATGGTTCTGGAAATCAAAATAACAGAGCAAAATTTGAATAAGAGAAAAACCAAACACTTTAAATTTTAAATCCAGGAACATATATTGAATCTCTGTGACAAAATACGAATTTTAAAACTTAAGTCAAGATTTTTAGTGCAAGAAGTTAAGTGCAGTTCTGATATGAACTAAAATTGCAAATTTGGGATTTTTGGGGTGATCACTGTTGTCTGGGTGGTCGGGGCTCTGCTTGATGATGGAGGAGCTTACCGAGGTGATGGGAAAAATGGCTGGTGGTTGGTCTGAGTACGGTGGCGATGGTGGCAGTAGTTTGAGGTATGTAACCCTAATTTTTATGGTGATCGAACTTTTGATCACCGTGACTTCCACTGTGCATCGAGTTGCACGAGGTCTCGGGAGGTGGTAGCTTGGTCGAAGGCGAGTTCATGGCCGGAGCTGTTGACCATCAGGTGGTCGGGGTTGGGAGAATGCGGCGTTGACAGGTTTGGGTGGAGGTGGATGTTGTGTTTCCAGGTTCTATTTTGCTGCTCGTTTTTGATTTGAGTGTGGTGATGGATTTTGGGTAGTCGTGATGTCATCTGGTGATGGTCGGCGTCGTGTTGAGATTATAGTGGGTGGCCGGAGGTGGCTGGGGCCACGGTGCACGTGCACCGTGCCAGTGAAGTTCTGAATCAACCGTGGGTGGTGCAGGGTATTTTTTAGCTCGGGACATACTCGAGTCACATGAGTATGAGACTCGAAGTAGGGGAAGGGAAAACTCGAAACGTTTTAGTTCGCGTCGAGTCAATGTTTATTCAGGCTTTTGTAAAAACCTGGAAGCAGTGTTTGGTTTTTTTTTAAAACAAATTCAAATGAAACCTAAAAATAAATAATATATTTAAACAAGTCTAAATCCAGTTGGAAGTTTAAATTCAAGTTTATTTTTGGATTCAAATTTGAAATGGAATCAAAGTTCAAAATGTTTAAAGGTGGGTTTCAGGTTTCAAAAACCTGACAGGTTTTCAGATTTTTAAATTAATTTAAAGTTTGAAAACAGAATTTAAACTATGATTTAAATTCAAAAGATTTAAAGTATAGATTCAAATGCACATTTGAATCTTAAGGTTTTAAAATGGATTTGGATTTGAAAATCAATTGAATTCAAGTTTTTAAAAGGGAGTTTAAAACAAAGTTTTAAATCAAAGATAAATTGATGGAATTCAAGTTTACTTTGAATTCAAATCTGAAAATTTAAATCAGTTTTTAAATATGAATGCTTTAAAAAAATAAGTTTAAATAAAATAGTCTTGAAAAGTAAATTTGTTTCAAATAAATGTTTAACTTGATGGTGAGAGAATTCTTTTATAAAAGGTTTTTGAATGGAAGTAAATAAATTGTTTTAACTCGAATTTGCAAGTTAAAATATTAATGTATTTTGGAAGTTTAAATTTAAATAAAGGTTTAATTAGTTGAATTTAAAGGCTTTTCTTATATAAGTTCATATGTAAGTAATAAATGTTATTTACATTTATTTAAAAGATTATAAATTGAATTTAAATTTAGTTAATGTTAAATAATAATCATTTTGAATCTTAAATTCAAAATGGAATTTGAATTTAAATTTAAAATGTAATGTTCTAATACACCTTAATATTAATGAAGTCATTAATAAAGAAATAAATTATCTTAGAGATAATTAAGGTATTAAATGATTTAATTAATAAGATAATAAAGGAATGATTTATTAAATTTATAAATTAATAATTTAGATTAATTTATAATTAGAAATTAATTAAGAAAGTAAATTAAGAAATGTTATTAGTTAATGAAGATAATTAACTAAAGATTATTAATTAATTAATATATGTGATAAATTTTGATAATTAATTAGATTAATTAGATAACCTATTGTAAATTGTTAAGTGTAATTACTTAGCGTATTCAATGGAGCATAATTACTTAAGGAAGTAATTAATGTTAATTACTGAATGTAATTAGTGAAAGATGATGTGTTAATGAAGTAATTTGGATAATTACTTTTGCAATTAATCAAAGGATTAATTAATGGAGATAATTAATTATGGAATAATTAATTTATTAAGGGTAGTTAATTACTGGTCGTTATTAATCAAGGGTGATTAATAATTGAGTTTAATTAAAGATGAATCATTTAATGTAATTAATTTAAATAAAGTAATTAATTTAAATATAATTAGAGATCACTAATTAATATAATTAATGATGTAATTTATAATGGATTAATTAAGAAATAATTAATAATGTGGTGATTAATCTATGTAATCAATTAAGGATAAAGGTAATTAATTATATTTAATTAACAAATGAAGTAATTAAATGTTAATTACTATAAATGATTTAGGATAATTAATTTGTGAGATTAATTAAAGACTAATTACTTATTAGAAGACGATTAATCAAAGGTGTTTAATTAAGATGGATACTTAATGGAACATTAATTAATTTGATTTATAATTAATTAATGGTTGTATAAGCCGAATTTATAGATGAAGTAATTATTTAATTTACTTTAAATTAATTAGGGATAGAAGTAGTTAATTTAATTCATTTTAAATTAATTATAAATGGTATAAATATAAATCATTGCTTATGGATGAATGATATTGATATTTCATTGATTGATTGTGAATTCAGATATGAGATGAGTAATATCTATGTGATATGAATGCTTGGTTTAAGTATGATGATATGAACTATCTGTTTATGATGATAATGTGATTATCTATTGTGATATTGTGAATTATCCATCTGTGTGTATATTGATAATATTGAATTGAACTGTTAAGACTAAATAGACAACTTGGCCTTAAAAGATACGTTTTGGATTTCGATGAGACCGGGATCGGTTTTCCATATTTGGACATCCGAAAACCACATCGATCCAAATTAACGATAGGTCGTGAATCTGAAGTGAAGATGAAGATTCAGAGTGCAAGGGTTATTGTCGTTAACTCTGAGGGTGATTCCAAAATGAGTGTAACGAAATAATGCCTTCGGTTTCGTTCGAACCCGGAACGAACTTGTATGGATTGAATGCTTTCAGAACATCGTCAAGTGGGCGATGAGCATTCTAAGAAATGTATTCTCTAAAGGTAATCGCAGCCTCAAGCCTCATCAACCGGGAATGGCTAAAACAGGGGAGGTGCAGCAAGGCTAGGTGGGTCATGCCCAAGCAGGACAAGATATTCCCTTGTCTAGATGTCCTTTTATTTTCTGTGTGGGCGGTTGATTGCAACAACTGCCGGGGTTATCTTGTTCGGGACTGTTCAGTAAGGAATGGTTCCGGCCTTGTATTGTAGGGGGTCGGGAGTGATCCTCGGTACGTTGATCTAGGCCACGTACTGTGATGGGCGGTACCCCAGTAGCCCGGCCATTGTATGGAATCCACAATCCAATAAGTGCCAACGGTTTTGATTGTATTACCCACTTTTGTGGCTAGTAGCTGGAATTTAATAGATGTAACAATTTTGGCTATTTTCTATTTACTTGAAAACCCTAGACCTATTATAATATCACCGAATTTCCTATCAAATGTTTTGGTTAGCGTAAGGTAAAAACTTGCCCATGTTTATTTGTAGGGAGTCTTACGTGATACCTTTTGTTTCAAAAGATTTTCAAAATTAAGCAACTTTAACCTGTTACTCACACCAGACCCATGTCTGACCCGGAGTTTATTTCTGTTTTTCCTAAACTCTCGGGTACTCAAATTTTACGAGTAGCCAAGAGATTCAGGTTAGCTTTGACGAATTCTTGAGGAGCAATGGAGCAGGAGGCTTCAGCGTTGTAGATATACATATAGTCCGTTGTTTTGGTATCTCTGAGTTATTTGTTTGAGTTGTATCGAGTTGTATTTGCTAGACAGGTGTTTATAACCGTCTAGTATGTGATGTATTATCTATATAACTCTGATTGATGTTGTATATTATGTAAATACTTATGTGATTATTATAATTTATTCGTTCCGCTGTGAGATTCTGATGTTGTTGTTCTTTCTTCTCTATCTTTTCTATTTTCTCACCCCTTTCTTTCTTCAAAACGATACGTCTTCCTGGGCGTAGGAAGTCGGGTCGTCACAGTTGGTATCAGAGCGCTAGGTTGAGCGAAACCTAGGCTCTTGAGTGATTTCTTTCCTGAGAGAGCGTATTTGTAATTTTGATATATATATATATATATATATATATATATATATTTCTACCTATTGTTGGGTTACCTGTTCAGGTTTTCCAATGAGTTATAAAGGTAGATAGGGTAGTGGTGTGTGTAACACGACTACCGATGGTTGGAGTTAAATGATTAAGGTTGGAAGTGTATTTGTCGAGACTGTAGACTTAATACCGTCTCGAATGAGCTTTGGGTGGTTTAAGGATTTCATCTCTGAAGGAAATCTGTTAAGATTCGGAGTTCACTGTTGAAGAGTAAGTTTGGATGAGCTAGAGTTTGGATATGTCGGTTGGACAGAAGCAAGTCATGATATCTTGATATATCAAGGTATAATAGCTGTGTGATGAGACACAGTGACTATGGATGTCTCTGAAGATGTTTCTTTGGAACAAGTTAAGGAAGAGTGTCTGCTTCGGAGTTGTGGCTGTGTTCAGCTGGGTGTTTCTGTTTGATTTGAGGTCCGAGTTTCTCGAAGTGCTTTGGATTAGGGAGTTTTCTGACTTAGCAATTTTTCTTTGGTAACTTCAGAAGCAGCAGAGTAGATCCATTTCTTCGATGGATTGGCCACATAAGCGTAACCTGTTCTATTTGGTAAAGAGAGAGCAGTATCTTTGGAATTAGGCTGGATTGATCGCAAAAGTGACTTGCGATAGTTTGAGTGTTCTCTTGCATTTCAAAGATTTTTCTGGATGTCTTCAAGAAGTCAGAGATTTGCTAACATCTGGAAATTGAGTTTGGTGAAGCAGCTCAGATTTTGGAGGAACTTCGGAGTTTTATTTTTGGATATGTGAACCTTATTTTTGGAATGTGTTGTCCGGTCTATGTTTGACATCAGTATTTTCATCTGTTTAGTCAGAGTGGCGCAGTGGAAGCATGGTGGTAGCTGTTTAGCTTGGAAGCAATGTGATGATTGTAATGTTTGGATTAGAGAGTTCTACAGGAAATTTTTCAAGATTTGAGGCCAGATTGGGAGTGCATCTGTTTTATCTTTTCCAGATGAGAGAAGTGAGATCAGCCTTCTGATTTTGGAATAGAGTTTGTGGAAAGATCATTTTGTTAGGTTATTTTTGGATCAGTTTGTTTCTAAGGACATCAGCAAGAGTTGAGCTAATCAGTAAGGATGTAGGCAGCACAGGATCGTCCGAAGAGTTTTGTGAATAAGAGACGAAGGAATTTGGATTCCGAAGTCAGAGATTTGATTTTGGATAAGTGTTTGATCTTCAGGATTGAATTGTCAGTTTGGATAACTGGAATTCGTTGTGTTTCACGTATCTCTGAGGGAGTACGTGTAAGATCTATCTCTAGTTGTAGAACAGGCAGTTTAGGGAGTTTTGGATGTTGATTCAGACTTGTCTGTAGTCTGATATCCTATCTTGTTTGTAGATCTAGATGAGTGGAAGCTCTGTAGCTTAGTAGTATTGATTATTTGGATTCTATAGAGCGAGTATCCCGGTATTTATATTTGGGAAACTCGAGAGAATTCTATCCGGAATTTTGTCTGAATAGTTAGATTTGTTTGATTAGATAAATTGGTCGCTATGGTTATTAGCATCTGGTTGATATATGCTTGTGTTTAAAAATTAACCTTTAATTGAATTATTAAATTACCTTTGTTTTAAATTTCGGGGACGAAATTCTTTTAAGGGGGGAGGAATGTGATATCCCAGAAATTTTGGCAATATCGACTTAATAATATATGTAAAAAATTAAATTAATTTGATAATATTTGTTAATAATATTTGAATTGATTTAATAATCTTCTTTTAAATAAATAGTTAACTGATAATTTATCTTTTAAAAGGTAATTTAAATTGTTTCTATTTATAATGTATATATGTATATATTTGTATATATTATAAATAGATAAGCTCTGTTTTAAATTAATAAATAAAGACATGTTTTCTAATTTTAATATTTCTGATAACTTGGAAATTTGATTTAATTTAGTATTAAATTAGTAAATAATAACTATATGGTTTTAGATACTTAAGATAAATGTTTAATAGTTAGAACTAATTCTAGCTTAAGTTTAAATTTAAAATTTATTAACAAAAAGATTGTTTTATTTTCTTTTTAGTATAGCTTGACAAAATTATGGTTTAAATATACTAAAAATAAAGTTAAATTTTTTTTAAATGATTTTAACTTGAATTTAAATTTAACAAAGGTTGTTTTGATTTTTTTTAAATGTGGTTAATAGAATAAGTAATATATTTAGGCAGTGATAATTTCATTTATGAATTATTTTAATAATGAGTTATTTTTAAAACAATAACAATAATTCAATATCTTTACAATGGATTTTAAATAAATAGGAATTGTTATTTTAAACTTATGTTTATATATATTCACAGATTTCGGGAAGCTATGATTTGGAATATAAAATAAAATCTTTCAAGTATGTTTAAGATAAAATAAATCTTATAAATTATTTAAACATAAGCATAAACTAAGCAAAATAAAATAATAATAGCTATGTACATAGGATAGAAGGCATACCCAGACAAGTAAAAATATATGTATAGGCCTGTAAATAAATATGCTTGTAAAAGAAATGCAAAGTTATGAAACAAAGCAAAGTAAAGTAAAAATAAAAAGGGCATATTTGTAGCTGTAAATAAGTATGCAAGCAAGTATAGTAACAAAGTAAAATAAATATTCTATCAAATATAAAAGAAAGGTAAAAAGCAAAATATCTGAACATAAAATATGCAGGTTAGAGTATACAAAATAAAATAAAATGCAAGTAGTTTGTAAATTAAGATTCAGACAAGTATGAACATCAAGTTTGAAGCAAACCAGGTTTGTGTAAAATAAAATAATACACACACACACACACATAAGATTTGTAGGAGACATTAAGTACATTAGCATTGAATGACTCCATTTATTAGCAGCTAACCAAGTCATTTCGAATTGTTTTAAAGATCATTTCAGCCTCCCTAATACAAAGATCTGGCCTGATAAAACAAAACACAATATTGTACTTGCATGTGCTTAACCCAGATGCCACCTTCCCCTGTAAACTCCTTTATATACATGCCTTTCTTATTTTAGTTCGTTCAAGTCATAGTAAACCCAAAAATATACAAGTAGCAAACATTTCTATTTTTAAAACTGAAGCATTACCACAAAGGCAAGACTAAGTTTCATGTTTTCTGGAATCAAAACAATAGCATGCAAATACTCTTTCCAGTTTCAAAGTGTTCTTTGTATTTTTTTTCAGGTGAGTAACTTTAATTTCTAAAACTTAAGTATTTAAACTAGTTGCAAGGTTAAAATCTGGAATAAGTAAGATTTGTATGTATGTATTCTTCTGTGCATATGGATGTTGTCTGAGTACATATTGAAGTCTCTGTAAACAAACCTATTCATTTTGTTTCCAGGCTTGAGTTGATTCAAATCATTTTTATCACTTGATCTAATAGCTTTTAGGATTTATAATACAAACAGAAATTGTTTGTTTCAACATAATTTAGAGTTTAAGTTTTATTTAAGTTGAACTAAATTTGAATATGGTGCTGGAAATCAAAATAACAGAGCAAAATTTGAATAAGAGAAAAACCAAACACTTTAAATTTTAAATCCAGGAACATATATTGAATCTCTGTAACAAAATACGAATTTTAAAACTTAAGTCAAGATTTTTAGTGCAAGAAGTTAAGTGCAGTTCTGATATGAACTAAAATTGCAAATTTGGGATTTTGGGGTGATCACTGTTGTCTGGGTGGTCGGGGCTCTGCTTGATGATGGAGGATCTTACCGAGGTGATGGGAAAAATGGCTGGTGGTTGGTCTGAGTACGGTGGCGATGGTGGCAGTAGTTTGAGGTATGTAACCCTAATTTTTATGGTGATCGAACTTTTGATCACCGTGACTTCCATCGTGCATCGAGTTGCACGAGATCTCGGGAGGTGGTAGCTTGGTCGAAGGCGAGTTCATGGCCGGAGCTGTTGACCATCAGGTGGTCGGGGTTGGGAGAATGCGGCGTTGACAGGTTTGGGTGGAGGTGGATGTTGTGTTTCCAGGTTCTATTTTGCTGCTCGTTTTTGATTTGAGTGTGGTGATGGATTTTGGGTAGTCGTGATGTCATCTGGTGATGGTCGGCGTCGTGTTGAGATTATAGTGGGTGGCCGGAGGTGGCTGGGGCCACGGTGCACGTGCACCGTGCCAGTGAAGTGCTGAAGCAACCGTGGGTGGTGCAGGGTATTTTTTAGCTCGGGACATGCTCGAGTCACATGAGTATGAGACTCGAAGTAGGGGAAGGAAAAACTCGAAGCGTTTTAGTTCACGTCGAGTCAATGTTTATTCAGGCTTTTGCAAAAACCTGGAAGCAGTGTTTGTTTTTTTTTAAAAACAAATTCAAATGAAACCTAAAAATAAATAATATATTTAAACAAGTCTAAATCGAGTT
Organism: Allium cepa; assembly: GCA_030765085.1. Lineage (NCBI taxonomy): Eukaryota > Viridiplantae > Streptophyta > Magnoliopsida > Asparagales > Amaryllidaceae > Allium > Allium cepa. Next base: position 556,066,898 of record CM060941.1, on the reverse strand, counting down.
GGAAGTTTAAATTCAAGTTTATTTTTGGATTCAAATTTGAAATGGAATCAAAGTTCAAAATGTTTAAAGGTGGGTTTCAGGTTTCAAAAACCTGACAGGTTTTCAGATTTTTAAATTAATTTAAAGTTTGAAAACAAAATTTAAACTGTGATTTAAATTCAAAAGATTTAAAGTATAGATTCAAATGAACATTTGAATCTTATGGTTTTAAAATGGACTTGGATTTGAAAATCAAGTTTTGAATTCAAGTTTTTAAAAGGGAGTTTAAAACAAAGTTTTAAATCAAAGATAAATTGATGGAATTCAAGTTTACTTTGAATTCAAATCTGAAAATTTAAATCAGTTTTTAAATATGAATGCTTGAAAAAAAAGTTCAAATAAAATAGTCTTGAAAAGTAAACTTGTTTCAAATAAATGTTTAACTTGATGGTGAGAGAATTCTTTTATAAAAGGTTTTTGAATGGAAGTAAATAAATTGTTTTAACTCGAATTCGCAAGTTAAAATATTAATGTATTTTGGAAGTTTAAATTTAAATAAAGGTTTAAGTAGTTGAATTTAAAGGCTTTTCTTATATAAGTTCATATGTAAGTAATAAATGTTATTTACATTTATTTAAAAGATTATAAATTGAATTTAAATTTAGTTAATGTTAAATAATAATCATTTTGAATCTTAAATTCAAAATGGAATTTGAATTTAAAATTAAAATGTAATGTTCTAATACACCTTAATATTAATGAAGTCATTAATAAAGAAATAAATTATCTTAGAGATAATTAAGGTATTAAATGATTTAATTAATAAGATAATAAAGGAATGATTTATTAAATTTATAAATTAATGATTTGGATTAATTTATAATTAGAAATTAATTAAGAAAGTAAATTAAGAAATGGTATTAGTTAATGAAGATAATTAACTAAAGATTATTAATTAATTAATATATGTGATAAATTTTGATAATTAATTAGATTAATTAGATAACCTATTGTAAACTGTTAAGTGTAATTACTTAGTGTATTCAATGGAGCATAATTACTTAAGGAAGTAATTAATGTTAATTACTGAATGTAATTAGTGAAAGATGATGTGTTAATGAAGTAATTTGGATAATTACTTTTGCAATTAATCAAAGGATTAATTAATGGAGATAATTAATTATGGAATAATTAATTTATTAAGGGTAGTTAATTGCTGGTTGTTATTAATCAAGGGTGATTAATAATTGAGTTTAATTAAAGATGAATCATTTAATGTAATTAATTTAAATAAAGTAATTAATTTAAATATAATTAGAGATCATTAATTAATATAATTAATGATGTAATTTATAATGGATTAATTAAGAAATAATTAATAATGTGGTGATTAATCTATGTAATCAATTAAGGATAAAGGTAATTAATTATATTTAATTAACAAATGAAGTAATTAAATGTTAATTACTATAAATGATTTAGGATAATTAATTTGTGAGATTAATTAAAGACTAATTACTTATTAGAAGACGATTAATCAAAGGTGTTTAATTAAGATGAATACTTAATGGAACATTAATTAATTTGATTTATAATTAATTAATGGTTGTATAAGCCGGATTTATATATGAAGTAATTAATTTAATTTACTTTAAATTAATTAGGGATAGAAGTAGTTAATTTAATTCATTTTAAATTAATTATAAATGGTATAAATATAAATCATTGCTTATGGATGAATGATATTGATATTTCATTGATTGATTGTGAATTCAGATATGAGATGAGTAATATCTATGTGATATGGATGCTTGGTTTAAGTATGATGATATGAACTATCTGTTTATGATGATAATGTGATTATCTATTATGATATTGTGAATTATCCATCTTTGTGTGTATTGATAATATTGAATTGAACTGTTAAGACTAAATTGACAACTTGGCCTTAAAAGATACGTTTTGGATTTCGATGAGACCGGGATCTATTTTCCATATTTGGACATCCGAAAACCACATCGATCCAAAGTAACGATAGGTCGTGAATCTGAAGTGAAGATGAAGATTCAGAGTGCAAGGGTTATTGTCATTAACTCTGAGGGTGATTCCAAAATGAGTGTAATGAAATAATGCCTTCGGTTTCGTTCGAACCCGGAACAAACTTGTATGGATTGAATGCTTTCAGAACATCGTCAGGTGGGCGATGAGCATTCTAAGAAATGTATTCTCCAAAGGTAATCGCATCCTCAAGCCTCATCAACCGGGAATGGCTAAAACAGGGGAGGTGCAGTAAGGTTAGGTGGGTCATGCCCAAGTAGGACAAGATATTCCCCTATCTAGATGTCCCTTTATTTTCGGCTGTGTGGGCGGTTGACTGCAACAACTGCCGGGGTTATCTTGTTCGGGATTGTTCAGTAAGGAATGGTTCCGGCCTTGTGTTGTAGGGGGTCGGGAGTGATCCTCGGTACGTTGATCTAGGCCACGTACTGTGACGGGCGGTACCCCAGTAGCCCTGCCATTGTATGGAATCCACAATCCAATAAGTGCCAACGGTTTTGATTGTATTACCCACTTTTGTGGCTAGTAGCTAGAATTTAATAGATGTAACAATTTCGGCTATTTTCTATTTACTTGAAAACCCTAGACCTATTATAATATCACTGAATTTCCTATCAAATGTTTTGGTTAGCGTAAGGTAAAAACTTACCCATGTTTATTTGTGGGGAGTCTTACGTGATACCTTTTGTTTCAAAGGATTTTCAAAATTAAGCAACATTAACCTGTTACTCACACCAGACCCATGTCTGACCCGGAGTTTATTTCTGTTTTTCCTAAACTCTCGGGTACTCAAATTTTACGAGTAGCCAAGGGATTCAGGTTAGCTTTGACGAATTCTGGAGGAGCAATTGAGCAGGAGGCTTTAGCGTTGTAGATATACATATAGTCCGCTGTTTTGGTATCTCTGAGTTATTTGTTTGAGTTGTATCGAGTTGTATTTGCTAGACAGGTGCTTATAACTGTCTAGTATGTGATGTATTATCTATATAACTCTGATTGATGTTGTATATTATATAAATACTTATGTGATTATTATAATTTATTCGTTCCGCTGTGAGATTATGATGTTGTTGTTCTTTCTTCTCTATCTTTTCTATTTTCTCACCCCTTTCTTTCTTCAAAACGATACGTCTTCCTGGGCGTAGGAAGTCGGGTCGTCGCAGTCTGCGTTTGATTTTATATCGGTAGACTGCGACCTATGTAGGAGTGGAGAAGTTTCATTTTGACAACGAAAATCATGTGTGCCGCTGAGGGCCAACAGTTACATGGACTTTTGCTGTGATGGCAACGTAACTCTGGTATGTAACTGCAATCTGTCGTGGGTTCCACCGCGGAGAGCCTACAGTTACATGGACTTTTGCTGCGATGGCAACGTAACCCTGGAATGTAACTGCGACCATGGATGGGAGTGATGATTTCCAGAGCATTCTCACCAAAGATATTTCCTCTATTTTCAAAAAAAAAATTGTTTTCTATATTTTCAATAAAATTATTTTCCAAGTATTTTCACTAGGTGTTGAAAACGGGTTTACCAAGTACTTATAGATTTTCAGTCATACGCCTGATCAACGTATGACTGAATTTCTATGAGAACAAGGGTAGACTGGTTGAGACATCGAGTTATAAAAAGTATTTTTATAAAGAGCTATTTTAATAGTATTATGTGAATTTAAAAGCATTTTAATTTTTTTTTAAATAAAGGTGTTGGAATTTTGGAAAATGAAAGAAAATCCAAACTGGAAATATGAGAAACAAAATTTAAACTCAGGAAAATTTAATGAAGTGATTTTTGTAATAAAATCGAATATTAATTTAAAAATTGAAAGTAAGCTAATTGGCTAAATAATTGTTTGATTGAGTATGTTAATAAAATTTAACTTGGGTAAATAAAATGGATTGTAAATTAATAATAGAGTTTGGAAATGAATTCGAATTGTAAATAGAATTCGACTTGGATTTGATAATGAATTAAATAAGTGGAGGTGCTATGAAAATAAAAATAAATTAGAGTTGGATCGAAATAGTGATGGTCGGAACTATGAATAAAATTTAAGTGTGTTATAAATAATATCAAATGTAAATTGCAAGTAAATTAGATATAATGGGAGTGTCGTCGAATGAAATGAAAGTGAATTATAGTAGAAATGGTTTGGGTTGCAAATAAAACCCAAGTAAATAGAAATAAATTGAGAATGGCTTTGTATTAATAAAATAAATTCGAAATGAGTTAAGCAGGTGAATTAAAAATTTAAAATGGGGTGAATAAATTGGTTAATTGAATTATATAATAAATGGATGAAGTCTGATTGAATGGAAATTAAATAAAGGTTTTAATTGGAATTGGATTATCAGAATGGACTTAAGTTATGAGACGAATAAATATGAAGTAAAATTTCTTAAATCAATGAAAGCTTGGATTGAATGAGAATAGTAAACCATTAAATAAGGATTTAGGTTAAATTTATTTGGGAAAAATGGATATTATTAATAATAAGCATTAAATGTTGTCAAGCTGATTGAAATAGTTTTAATATGGAAACGATGTGGAAAAGAAATGAAATGCAAATGTATGGTTGGTGAATAAACTAGAAATGAACGGAATTAATTACACGATGAGTTGAAATTAAATTGAAGCAATTATAAACTTAAATTGATACTCTATTAAGCAAATATCGCCAAAATTTTCATAAAAATAGTTGTCGTTGTTGTAAACAAAAGTAATTAAAATTATATGGGTTGAGAGAAGTTAAATAATATTGATTTTGAATCATTTGAAGTGAATATGAGCTTGTTTGGATTAAAAATCAATTGAATGTAAGAAATTGAGTTGCAAACCATTAAAATTGAAGGAAATGGTATATAAATTGGTTGAAAGCAATTGAATTAGTTTTGAAAACATATAAATTGCTCGAGGAAGTTATTTTGAATGCATTTCTTTTAGAATTGAAGTGTTATAGTTGTTTAAATAGGAGAAATGTTATAAACTTCATATATATAGTGCTTATATGTGTAAATTGAGTAAGTACATGTACCTGAAGAGCCGTTTGGCTGGATTTGGTTGCGCTAATTGCTAAAATAAATAAGCTGATTGCTTAAAATGCTAAATAAAGTTATGCCTACGCAATAAAAATAGGAAATATGAACTGTTTTTGCTTTTTCCGACCGTGTGGGCCGATGTACATATATTTATATCTCTTGTCATATTGCAAAAGCTCCTCCGTAAAAAGGAGACTCTACCAAAAAATTTCGGAAATTTTGGGAGTTAGAAAAATATTTGAAAATTTTTGGGAAAATTTTGTTAACGACAAAATGATTTCAAATTGAAAATTAAAGTAAATTAGTAGATGAAACTAATATGAATCAGTTATACTTGAGAGATAAAATTCAATATTCAAAATTGAAAGCGAGTTGAATTCGTATGAAAATGGGGAAAACTAGTTTGAATAGAAATGGATATGAAAACTTCTGTAAGGAAAGTATGAAAAGGTTTGAAAAGGGTATGATTGGATATTATTGCTAGGAAAGTTATGCAGGTATTATAAAGAGAAAAAGAAAATTGGATTTGATATCAGAAGATAAATTTGATTGCCCGACAAAAAGGTATGTATTTTTAAATTTCTGTATGAAATTGGATTGGGTTTTGGATCTAGCCACTTGACCTTTTGTTTTCTTTTTGGAATTTGGGAGCCCGTAGGGCATTTTGTAGTAGTACCGAGCTAGCCGCACAAAGGAGACGTTGGCAAAATTTTTTGGGAATTTAGAGAGCTAGAAAATTTTTGAGAAAATTTTGATAATTCCAAATTTGGTTTTAAATTGAAATTTGAATGATTGAGTAAAAAGGGATTGTTGAAAACTGTGGGAGAGTTTGGGAAGTTAGTAAAAAGGATAAGAAGTCTTTTATAAAAGATAGTTGGTAGGATGTTGATAAAACTGTTGGTTTTGGGGAAAAGATAAACGGGTATTGTTCCATTCTCCCTAAATAGTAATTTCGGGGACGAAATTCTTTTAAGGTGGAGGAATGTGACGACCCGGAAATTTTAACAATTTAAATTGGAATAGGTAATTGATTTTAAAATATTTAAAAGTTAATTTTAACTTGAATTCCAGATATCAATATTTACTTGATAATTAAATCATTGAATTATATAGTTTAATATTGAATTTAATAATTGAAATTGGGTAAATTGTTGAATCTGAAATTTCAAAACCTGTTTAAAATATTTTGAAGGCTTATAAAATTTATAATGACGATGCTAAAGATAATAGAATGGTTGAAATTTAATTTAAAGGTGGTTTGTTCAATTTTGACAATATATCGTTTAAATCGATATTTAAAACTAGCCTTCCGGGTCACAGTCTTGGAATTCGACGAAACCATTTCCATTGGATCCGTAATTGTTAGTTATTATCGAATTTCAATTTTCGTAGCAATTGGAGTTGTCGTTTGACCCTGACAGCTCAAAACGCTTAGAAGCTATTTTAATCGATTTAATTTAAATTTGATCGTTTACTTCCGTAACTCGCGCATACGATCGAATTAGCTTCCGAACACGTTCCGTTGTGTTCGGAACGCGGGTAAAACCTTATAATCGCCTAGCGGCATTGTTTAAGAGGAGTTCGAAATTTTTAAATAGCAATTAACGGGGAGTTTTGGAAGTTTTATAGTATAATAAAGGTTAAAGCTAAATAGTCAAAGATATTTTATCAACACTCGTACGCAGGAAGCTACCCAAAATTAATATTTATCACCCGTTCCCCTCTAACCTCGAAAAGAACCGAAATCGACTTCATAAAAAAAATCGAAATCAAAAAGGGGTTAATGGCCGATGCCTTCAACAAATTAAAAAAAAAGGGCGAAGCTAGAGGGATGAAGGAACGGAGGCGCGATTGAAAATCGCGACCTAGGGTTGGGTCGCGATCGATTGTGGAAGGCGATGGGCTCGCGCGCACTGCAATGGGGGTCGTTCGAATTAGCAGCGGACCGCGATGAGGCGAGGCGGCGACTGAGTCGAGTCTGGGTAGCTGTATGAGCGACGGCTCGGATAGGAGGTCGAGTTAGGGTTTTTGAATATCACTGTTTAGCCAGCTAATGAAGTCGCGTGTGTCATTGGGGTTCGCAAAACCGGCGGTTCGCGAAGAGTCTCATAGAGGCGGCTCGGTTCTGGGGAGTTCTTCGTAATCGATTGTTGGGCTTGGATTTGCGAGGCGTGGCCAAGACAGTGAGGTAATCTCGTTTTTTTGTTTCCAATTTAAATTTAATTTATTTACAGTAGAAAAAAAATTGGAAAATTATTATTAGTTTAGAACTGAATTTATTAGTTAATTAAATTATAAAATGGAAAATGATGGTTCAGTTATTTTTGATATTAATAAATTGTAAATTGTTATACAAGGTCCAATTGTAGAGGAATTAATCGTGATGAGAATGGATTGCAAATCGAAAATCAAAGGTGAGTAAACCTCACGTTTCTGGATTTTTATTTAAATTTAAATGGTTAAAATTTAAATGATTGGTTGAATGGTTGAAATTGAATTGTTGTGTTATATTATATAGTAATATATAATATATACTGGAATGATTGATATTCCGTGATGAATATTTTTAGTAATTGGAATGATGAATGTTGTGGTTTGCTTGAATATTTCGGTACCCTGAGTTATCTAAATATTTGAATTGGATTTTAATGAAAGTAATATAAGGGTGAATTTTGAAAGTGAAATAATTATAGAATAAAAATAAGAATGAATAGGAAAGAAATGAAAGTGATATTTAAAAACTAAAGTTTTAAATTGTATGTAGAGATTTAAAACAAGTTCTAAATCAATGTTAAATTTAACAAATACAGTTCTTAAATATTAAGTGTTTTAACAACTTGAATGTAAAGAGCAATTGTAGATTGATTTGAATTTAGAAATAAATTTGGTTTTAATTCTTTTAAGTTTCCATTATAAAACGAGTAATTAATTTATTTAATGAAGTAAATAAAAGGATACTTAATTACAGGTTAAGATAAATTGAGGATGATTAATATTATGGTTAATTAAAGTAATTAATTTAGATTAGGACAAATTAAAATATAATTGGAAATCATTAATTTATAAAATCATTGATGTAATTAAAAATTGATTAATTAAGATTAAATCAATTCAGTAAATAATGGCTTATGAGAAATTAATTACTATAAGTAATTAAGAATTAATGTAATCAATATAGGTAATTAATTTATGAATTAATTAATTAATTTATGAAGTAATTAAGATTACTTATTGATTTTGGTTAAGAATAATAAATATTGTGAAGTTAATTAATGATAATTTCTTGAATGAAATTGAAGGATAATTAATCCAGGGTGATTAATTAAGGTGAACAATGAAGGATTGACTAATTAATTGATTTGGAATTAATTAATGTTGAATGAAGGAATCTAAGTGATTGAGGTTATAAATTCAATTATAATCAATTGAATTAATTTGGAAGTGATCAAATTTGTTATGAACGATTGAATGGTATTGGATGCTTGAATGAGATGATATTCCTAATATGAAATGTTGTAACAACCCTATATTTTTTTTGCATATAATTTAAATTTGAATTTATTTTATTTTGAAATTATTTTAAACTTGTTTTATTTCAAACATTTCATTTTTAAATATAAATTTTGATTATTATATGAATTATAAATTCAAACTGGTACAAATTGAATATTTTCCTGAAAAATGGAATTGTGGTCAAAGCTGGTCAAACTTTGACTTTTAAATTTTAAATTTAAATATTTGAATTCTTGAATTTTATATTTTATTATGAAAATAGAGTTAATATCATGAATACTGCTTTTCGTTTCGTTGAAAATGGATTTAAATTGTGAAAGTTATACCCTTTACAATATTGTGTGTATGTAGGGTTATTTAACAATATTCTTTGTTTTAATATATATAAATGATATTTTTACTTGACATATCTTATTCTAATTTGTATATTTATGTTATATTATGTATATTTTGACTTTTAAATATTTTTAAAGTGATATTTGAATTTTTCCAAAGCTTATTGAATTTATTTTCTATTTTAAAGCCTAGTTTCTATTTTCTTTACTATTTTCTTCATTTAAATTATATTTAATTAAAATTTATTTATTTATTTTGTGAAGGCATGTTTATTTTGTGTCATTATATTTATTTTTAATATTTTCCAAGTCCATATAATTTTTTCAAAATTTATTCTGTTTATTTTCAAATTTGCTTGACTAGTTTGCATTTTCTGAGCTATTTTCTTATTTTTACCTTATATAATTAATAATTATTTATTTATATTTTATATTTTGTTGCATTTTCGAAAGTTTTAATGAAATTATTATTTTATCAGTAATTTAAACTTATATAAATAAATTAAAGGTAATGTGAAAAGGTTTTGACTTTTGGTTTCCAATGGCTCTTTATCTCCCACATTTTCACATTTCAACCTTACTTTTCATTCAATTGGCCACATCTCCTCATTTCTTCAGCCGCTTTTTTTTTCTCATTCATATAAAACATTTTTCTTCCTATCTAAAAAAATTTTCGGCCTCCATCATCTCCAAGAGTTTGGTAAATTTTATTTCTTTTTCCATTGTTTTTCTACTTGTTTATGTTGATTTTTACTTGCCTTCTCTTCTACTTCAGGTTCGGCCCCACCACTCCAGCGACCATGGCCACCTCCTCCACCACCTGAACCACCTACCACCTCCTCTCCACCCCCAAGCCACTGGCCATGCCCAATAGTTGATCAAACTCCACCTAAATCTACACAAACTTCACCTATATGCACCATAGCCAACACCTATGCCTTCATCACCTTCAACCTTCCTTTGGCCGCCACCAACTCCACCTCCACCACCCATGGATGACCTGAAACCCTCTGCCTCACTATCCTCCAGCCCATTACAGAGATGGCCATGCCTGGTCTTGCTTGGACCGAGCCAATGTTGCCTTGAATTCATGATATTTTGCCTTGTAGTTGTAATCCTTGCACATATCTCATGCATCATCACTTTTGCTCCATCCCATACATGTTTGGCCGACCTCTTATGAACCCAAACTAGATCCTTGTCCGTTCTTTAGCCGTGCCTTTCTAATCTATATCTGAAGCATTAGTGGTAGAAGGCAAGTGCAAAGACTTTGGAGATGATTTTGCATTTATCTCTAACATTGTTTAATCGTATTTTTAGTTGGAAACTTATGTTGTTTGTATTGTCTTGTTTGTATGTGTTCAAGGCAATTAATCTTCGGCTCTCGCAAATTCGAATCTTTGTCATGCTATCGTGCCTCTTAAGATCTCAATTTGTGCTTTTGATCGTTGTCTCCAGCCTATATAAGTGAGTTATTCTTACTAGACAATATGTACATATATAACTAGTAAATTGACCCCTTTTGAATCTGTAAAATACATTATCATGTTACACCTGCTATATTATGATCATATGATGTTCATCCATGCTTAAACACCTGTTATATCATATGTTACTATTATTTTATGTTGTTCTATTATTTTTATCAGTTTATCACACTGCAAGTTCCCTTTAGATTAGAATCACGATGGGTTGAAATGATACATACCCGAACGGACTTTAGAATAGGAGAAAATCGTTATGGGCTGAAATGATAGGCCTGAGCGATTTTCAATTTATTTCATGTACTTGGGACTGCAGGTTTGAAATGATAAAACCCGGGTTTTCTTTATAAATTACGGGTTGAAATGATATATTACCCATATCACTTTACCTAGGCTAGAAAATTATATATAGACCCGTAGTTAAAATATGTTTTTCTAAGAAATTTAAAATATTTTGGAAATGTAATTATTATAATATTTTGATTTAAAATTAATTAAAAATAATTTTTGTAAAGTGTTATTGATTTTCTGGAAATTTATAAGTTAAATAAATTATGGAAAAGTTAGAAAATTTGAATGTAAGTTTTTTGGAAATTTTGATTTAATTATAATTGGAAATTAAATTAAATATGAAAGTATGATAAATTTATGATATTTGAATTTAAAATGAATTTAAAGTGATTTTATAATATATTAATGATTTTTGAATAAAGTTAAAATGTGGAATTAATGATTATTTAAGTTGAAATTTTGAAATATAACCAAAATGGGAATTTGTGAATTTGGCTTAAAAGTGAATTTTAAGTTAAATAAATAAAATTGAAATTAAGTTATATTTTGAAATTTTAAACTTAAATGTTAATTTGAAGTTTAATTCAATGAATTTAAAATGTAATGTTGAAATTTAATAAGTGAATTATTATTAAATCTTAATTTTTGAATGGAAATTTAACTTTATAAAATCATGAACTTAAGGAAAATTAAATAATGTTTATAAATGTGAAAATGTATGATTTTATAAGTTAAAAATGTTTTAAATAAAAATATAATTGGTTGTGAAATTATATTGAATATCTGAAGTTAATTAACTGCATTTTTGAAATGCTATTAATTTTAATGTAAATGATATTACAGCATTTTTAAATGTTGTAGTTGACGATAATGAACTAAAAAGCTAAATTGAATTAAAGGCTATTATAGCATTTTTGTAAATGCTAAAAATTATTGAATTTAACTAAGTTTATTTGAAATTGAAGTAAGCCCTATTACAACATTTTTAAAATGCTGTCTTTTGTTAAATTGAACGGTTTTGAATGTAACTTTCCGTAGCGTTTTCTAAATGTTGCGAAAAGTGAATTTTCACTGTTTTGATAAACTTAAGTGAATAAATGAACTTTGAAAGTTGAAAATTTTGGAAAATCAATAATTTAATTATTAAATATAGTAACTTCATTTTTATGATTTAAAATGAAGTAATTTGTTTTGAAATATAAACTATTTTGAAATGTGTGTTGAAATGGTATTTTAAATAAAATGAAGCTTTGAAAAATATGATATTTTGATATATTAAAATGATTTGAAATGTGGTTTTGAAAAGATATGATATTTTGATATATTAAAATGATTTGAAATATGGTTTTGAAAAGATATGATATTTTGATATATTAAAATGATTTGAAATGTTGTTTTCAAAAGATATGATATTTTAATATATTAAAATGATTTGAAATGTGGTTTTGAAAAGATATGATATTTTGATATATTAAAATGATTTGAAATGTGGTTTTGAAAAGATATGATATTTTGATATATTGAAATGATTGGATATGAAGTTTTGTAAAGATATGATATTTTGATATATTAAAATGATTGGAAATGAAGTTTTGTAAAGATATGATATTTTGATATATTAAAATGATTGGAAATGAGGTTTTATAAAGATATGATATTTTGATATATTGAAATGATTTGATAGGAAGTTTTGGAAAGACGTGATGTTTTTGAAATGGTTTGGAATTAATTTAATCTTTATTTTGATAAAGATTTGGATTTGAAATGATATTCTATTTTGAAGTATAAATATTATTTTAAAAGTTATAACCGCGGGTTATAATAACGATTGGTTGGCAAAGAGACCGGGATCAGATATCTGGCATACTCTCTGTCGATACCGAAAACCACTTTGACAACCGTGTACGTGGTGGAGATTCCAGAATGAAGTAGGATGGTGGCGACGTTCTTGAGGTATAATACGTGGACCCGACTCCCGTGAGTTGGCTTAAGGTGGCTAAAACAGGAGCGATCTCGGGCCAAAAGAGGTAGCTCCTCTGGTCCGACACATTCCTTCGATACTATACTCTTACTTGTGATTGATTGGATGGCCATCCTCCGATTTGATATGGGAGTGTGTTCCGAGGTGGGCGTATGTGGCTGCTGCGTTACCACCAGCCCGTGTGCGTAATTGGTATATCTACCCTGGCATTGCCTTGTGTGCCGTGTCACCTACCATACTGAGCCTTTACTACGAGTTTGTTTTTCTCCCGTAGCCTGTGTGGTATCCTCTGATAGTTTCTCGATCTGGAGATATCATGATATTGGATGGACTACTGGGACTATTATGTGTGAAGGGTGATATAGGTAGCCCGGAACGCTATTTAAAAGTAAGTTTATTTTACTGTAGACATTATTATAATAGCGCAATATTACTACATAGTAAATAGTTTAACGGATCCTTAGAGGATGGACGGTCCCAGGCATCCTTTAAGTTACTTCTACCTTATTACAGTTCACTTAAGTTGGTTTACATTATATAAGTATATATTGTGCTGACTCGAGTGTTTGTATTTTTATTTACGCTCGGGTCAACCTGAGTTATTCACAGATTTGGATTCCACTTTCTGGAGATTGGAATCGCTGGATATTATCTGCTTATCTAGTTTTATCTATTCCAGTTCTTTTGTTCTATTCAGCTTGTACTTGGTTATCATCTTGAGACTTCTGTTGTACTTTATTTATTATGTTGTATTTTATTTAACTCTGACATATTTACATAGTAGCTTCATGAACTACTATCTCTTTTACTTCCGCTGCACTATTATTACTCTGAGTCTGTGTTCTGTGATTATTATTTACTGTATGTTCTGAGATTTGCCAAATTTTATTTACAACGCGGTATTGTGAGCAATTCAAGTCCGACATGTGCGGATGCGAATGGTTGAAAATATCGGGTTGTTGCAAATGTTGTGTAATTCATTATGATAATGTGGGTTAGGATGACACGAGTCTCGAAGAGGCCGGGGTCGGGTATTAGGAAATACCCGAAACCACTTCGAATATTTATAGATTGATATGTGAAATCTATATGCTGGAGTGAAGTGATTTAAAGGAAATTGGACTATTTAAATCTAAGACTTGGTACTTAGGAAATGGATGTGTGGAATTAATGATATCTATAACTAATTGTGGCTTTGTGAATTGAATCGAGTTACCTCGGGTTTTATATAAGTTGTTTGCTTCGGTATTCCATGTTATTTGAGTTTACTCATGCTGGTTTCTAGCCTGACCCGGGTGTTACTTTGATGTAATGCTCAGGTCAGACCGAGTATTATAGATTTTCAGGTAGGTACGTTCTGGAGCTCAAGTGGCGAGCTGGGTGGCAAGAATGCATAGAATATTTCCGCTGCAATTATATTATTGTAAATCTGAGACATGTTGATTTGTATATGTCCAGTGTGTGAGTATATGTGTAACTCTGATGTATTAAAATGTATTTGACAGAATATTAATTGTTGTAAACTGTTATTATTTATTATTATATTTTATCCGCTGCAAATGTGAGATGTTGATGATTCCGTTCTTCTTCTTCTTTTATCTCTTTCTTCTTTTTCATAACTATCTGGAATTTTCGGCTTCGAAAATTTCGGGCCGTTACAGTGTTACTCCCATTTTTCGATTTATACAGCATGATGCACATACCGATTAACTAAGCAACTGCTCATTACAATTAAACGGCTAACCTAAAGCATGGTAGTCTCTTTAAAAAATAAGCTAGTAGTACCATGAAATGGGCTTTGCAGAACCAAAGCACTTAGCATAATCAAATACACAATAACTCTAAAGCAAATAGCAGATCACGTTTCCATAAAATACAACTCCGCCAATATGCCGCAATAAAATGAAAAGTTAATAAGACCAAAAAAATTGATTTTTCCAACAAAGAAGTCAACCTAATAAGATTAAACTCATACTAAGATGCCATAATAGAAACTATGCTCCATGGCAAGCTTACTGCTCTACTAGTTGTAAAACCGTTTCATCGTACAACCAAAACGCGCCATAATGTATAAACAGATAGCGCAACCTCCACAGTGAATAAATGTATCGCATCATATAAAGTAAGTTAAATAGCTCAATTGTACTAACAAACCACTATAAGATATGTCAGGTCTAAACCAAACCAACACACGTAGTAGTAGGCTAACTAAGCCAAACAAAACTGAACGGCTCTATATTATCATAGTCATATTTCACTTGATCACCCAAATACTAAGCGCAAAGGCAGACCATCTTGATATAACAATCTAGACAAAGCTTGTCGGTACCAATATCAAACCATGAAGACAAATAAAACAGAGGAACTACGATGTACTTATAAATTGCATTGCACACATGAATCAACAACTCCAAAGGAAGAAACCATTCCAACGTGCAAAATTATGCCAGCATTCCTAAAGATGTGTCGTACCCTTGAAGTTTGTGCTGCGCTACTACATCGAAATTAGATTGTGTCGCAATATGGATATTGGACAACAATATCCAAACCCATTCGAACTACACCACCTTAACAGCTTGGAACTACGTCATCACTTCATAATAGAACAAGACTCAAATAAGCCAAGTATGAAGTACAGAGCTTACTCCTTGGGCTTTGCATAGTACCAAAGTAAACAAGAACCAATCAATTCATTAGTTCCAGACACAAAGTGTCAAATTCAAACCATCCTACCTAAATCCAAATCTTTCTGCCTAAAAAAAGCTTTCCTACCTAAAGCTATATCACTAGTCCACACACACTTAAAGTAGATAGCGGATGAATGACATATGTGAATATCAAACAGAGGAAGAAGAGCACAAAAGATTGACATCATTAATCATCCATGACAATGCCCTACTATAAAAGGAATGGCACTGTAGCAGTAAAAGGGGATGGCATCTTTTTTCTAAAGTAAACCTAGCACTATAAAAAGTAATACTCTCCGATGTGAAATGATATAAGCGTGGATTATGAATAATAATAAAAAGGAGTTGGTCTTTGAACGTATGATTCCTTGAAATTTGAACCATGTAAATATTTATGTTTCTTTACTATTCAGCATTTTGTGTCTTGTTTTGTGTATTTATTTTTATCAGCATTATCCAAATTGATGTCGAATTGAAATTGAAATTTTATCAAACAGTTAAAATGAATTCATTTGATCCTATAAGCTATAGCAACACGATCACTTCTTCTAAGGCAATTATAATATTAAGTAGATTCGTTAATTCTCGATTAGAAAGCATCCAACATCGTAATTTCTTAAAAAATTAAGTAGGTGTTGTAAGACGAAAAATCTCACCAACAATTACAAATTGGTATTAATTTCGTTGCATACGTTTTTGTTAGAGATGTTATAATAAATTACCTTTTCCTTTCTAATAAGCGCATGCTTCCTTCGTTTTTGACTATGATAAAACTATTTTATTATCTTTAAAAAGCTATAACATCCCGAAATTTTATCATTTTAATTTTGAATATTTAATTAATTCTAAATATTTAAATAATTGGTGTTTAAAAATACGAATAACTTATATTCAAATATAGGGGATATATAAATATTTAAATGGTGAATTAAATATTTATTAAATGTTATAATATATGTAAATATAAATAGTGAATATGCTATGTATTATTTTTGTGTTTAGTCCCACATCGTGGGATAAGTTCCATCCCAATCTCCTAGGCCTTTATATAAATGAGCTAATTTAATGGAAATGTATGATTAATCTCTGTAGTAAATGAAATATTTTCCTCATCTTTCTCTAATATCTTCTTATTTCCTTCTATTTTATAAAACGTTATCAGCATGATCTCTAAAAAAATTATAGATCTATAATTATGATAATCTATAAAATCAGATCTATTCTTTTTCAGATCTAATTATAGATCTTAAGATGGTAAGTCATTTTTCTGATCCGATTGATCTAATCTTTCAGATCATTTATTCGTTTTTTAGATCTCATTTCATTCTAGATCTACTTCTTTAGAGCTGAATCTATTGCCTTATCTTTTAGATTTTATTATATTAGTCTTATAATTTTAGATCTCATATAAATATAAACTTTAAGATCTCATTCTTATTTTGTTAGTTATTATATTTCAGATCTCATTCTACTACAAATCTATTTTTTTGTTCATACTTTTCTAAACTTATTATATTGTAGATCTCAATGTCATGCTTATTTTATGTTTTTGAATTCATTTATTTTGAAAAGCAAGTTTGAACTTGACAAAATTTGATATTGTTGATTCAAGCAAATTTATTGAATTTGATTATATTTTTAGTTTGGATATGGATTTGAGAAATCCAAATATGGTTGGTAAATGGAGTTTTCATTTTGAAAACCTTTTGATTTGATTTAGATTTGAATGAAGGCTTTGAAAATTATTTTGATATATGATTTATATTTCCAGAAGAAATATTTTTTCCGTAGAGAAACATATACAAAGATAATACATATCTAGAAGACATATTAAGTTTAGATCTAATATTGATCATGATTTAGCACATCTGAAGTGAATGGAAACATCAATAAAAGCTTGCATGATAAGCTTAATATCTTCCAATTTTTCCTTAAAAAAGAAATAAAAATTGAGAACCTGCAATTTCTATAATGTAAAAGGTTGAGTTTTCATAAATCAGTGAATTTCAAGTTTCCTTAAAATAAAGAACCAAAAGTTCTAACTAGAGAGAGAAAAGAGGATCATAAAATTTACTCGTCAAACGGAAATACATATATCTAGGGTTTGGATGGGTAAATATTGCACTTTAATCTATGGAATCTATTGTTCATATTTCCATGTGTTATGTGGTCAGATGATGCTTAAAAATGTTACCTTTTTCTTAGTCTAAAAACACTATTTATTCGATGATCACTATCTTTTTACTCTTTTACATTACTAATTATTACATTTTTTCGTTTATTAAATAAGTTAGAGCAACAACCTGAAGTTGTAAAAAGAATTTTTTTAAGCCAGAAGTTGTATAACACAAAATCCGAGACCTAAAGTCTTGAATTATGGAAAGATTTATTGATAAAGTCTACAAACTTAAAATCTTATCAATATTTTTCTGAATCGTCTAAAATGTATGAGCTTCTAAAAATAAAGGTTTGCATAAGATTTGGGAACCTGAAGTTCATCATAAATTAATGAACGTAGAGTCTTTCATAAAGAAACCCGAAGCTTTCTTGAAAGTTTGTGACATGATAACATTGTACTTTAAGAAAAAGTTAAAAGAGATAAGCACATCATAATACGTGATAAGAATATTGGATTCAAGAGAAAATATCCAAATGAGTTTCATCTTACTTGCATTTTTTTCATTTAAATTTTATATTAACCAAATATCCTAAAGATATATTGATGAGTGACATTTCAAACATCCCCCAGATTGTAAACTAATTATTAATTTAGGCTCCGAAAGGGAATTATTTATTAACATAAATGATATTTCAACTCATATTTCTCCAATTTCATTTCATTTTACATGTTTTAGCTAGTTTAATCTATTTTTTTCCATTGTTTACTTCAAATTATGAAAAAGTATACATGGTTAATTTATAGGTTTGTGCAATGTAAAGTCTAATTTCATTTCAATATGTATTGCTCCAATTTAATTATTCTCGTTGTTGTTTTCTTATTAACTCAAACTTGAAGTTTGTTGAATACTATAAAATAATCATTACTTCTGGTTTTTACTAATAATGCTACATTGTAAAAAATGATGTTTAGATAAATTACTTCTATGTACATATGGCTAACTATTTCATTGAAGAAATGCATTTTAGTATTCTCGAGAGATGATAACTCATATAACATACTATTTATGATTATGGATGTGTGTGTATGTGCATTAATCTCTTGAAGATGTGTTTCTTTAAATTTATATGCAAAATTCAACATCCCGGAAGAGATGTTATAAAAAAAATTAGTTTTGCTCGATTGCAATTCCTTAAAAAGAAACGTTATATTCCTTGAAGGAATATCATATAAAACTTTAGAAGTAATAACAGTAGTTTATCCCTAAAAAGGGTATTGTATACCAATATTACACTCCAAAAGTAGTGATTTTATCTCTCGCATCTTACTTTCATTTGGTGCATCTAATTTTGTTACTTTATTTAAATTTTGATATGTCATTTCAAAAGCAGTTACAAAAAAAATCTCCAGTAGGGATATTTTATGCTATTGTAAAAGTAGTAATTATGTAATTTATATAAAAGAAATATTGTATATTGATATGGCATTCCAATAGTGCACATATATATAAGAGATAAGTTCACTCCAAAAGTGGTGATAATAAAATATCTCTAGAAGGGATTTGTAAATCGGAAATGATAACATATCTCTAAAAAAGATTTGTTTATATATTTGGTAGTTTTATTAAACCAAATAAATGCATAGAAATTTAATTATAAAGGATTTCAACTTAGTTTAGATTCGATTCTAAAAGTTTGAGAGCTATGTAATGTGCATCATATATTCCATTATAATTATATCACACCTCCAAATAGGTAAGAAATCAAATTATCCCTAGAATATACTATGCCATGTTCACGTGTCTAATTATCTCTCAAAGGTCATGTTTCTAATTATTATTAAGAAATATTATATGCATAATCATTTCTTAAAGAATATCTTTAAGTATTCTTCTGAAGAGATAGTCTATATGTCATATTACACATTTCATGAAAGCTATAAATACCATCTTAAAGATACTTATATGCGCAACAAATATAATTGCATATTTTTATGAAATTCCAAGTGTTCGGAAGCTATTTTTTTATAAATATATCTCTTTTATCGAACTCTTAAAAGAGATGTCTAGAAATGTCTATGTGCAATTATAAATTATTCTCTGATAAGTAATCATAATTAATGTTCAAAACTGATATTTGAGATATAATTAAGGAATAAAACTTAACAACTTGAAGTTGTGTGTATATTTTGTTCAAACCAGAAGTTTGATATGGTTCCAAACAAGATGTTTTGAACTTCATCATGCGTTTTTGACGGATTCACATTGATATTGATATATAAATAGAAATTAATAGTTTGGATTCTTGTAATAGTTTGTTCTAAAAATCACTAATTCAAATGAGAAAGAATATGAAAATTTATAATATATATGTAATACATGGATGCACGTATATATCCATATATGTAAATATTCATCTAACAACCTAAAGTGTAACATCCCGATATTTTCAACCATTTGTATCCGCACATGTCGGACTTGAATTGCTCAAAATATCAGATTGTTAATTTATATTTGGCAAAACTTAGCATATACAGTAAATAAATAAATCATAGAATCATAGACAAAGAGTAATATAACATTAAGTAGCGAAAACAAAAGAATAGTAGTTCATGAAGCTACTATATATATAACAGAGTTAAACAAGATACAACAGAAGTCTCGAATACATAGAAGTCTCAATACAATAGTCAAATAACAAAATCTGAATATATCACTAGCGTCAACTAAATAACTAAAAGCTGAATAGATAGTTGGATCTCCAAGCGAAGCTCCAAACTCCAAAGGTGAGTCCCGAACACTATGACATTCAGTCTGAACCGAGCATAAAGCAAAACACTCGAGTCGGGATTAACATTCTTATATCAATCAATCCACCTCAAGTGAAATATCAACTGAAATACAATTGACTCGAAGGATTTTTGGGATACCAATCCTCTAAGAATCCATGGAATTGTCTATTATGTAGTATAATAAGCTATTATAATATGTCTATAGTAAAGTAAACTATTAAAATAGCATTAAGGCATTGCCCATATCCCCCTTAACACATTTTATAGCGCCATAGTCCATATAGTACCGTAATACCCCCGTAAACTGGAGGCTACCAGAGGGCACTACATAGGTACGACACAAAACAAACTCGAAGTGGGGTCGATATAGAGGAACCCTAATCAAATATAATTCTAATCAGAAGATAAGCTCGATAGGAAGATAAATAGATTACAAAGAGAGAAAAGAATAGGTAAACTTATATAAATCACGGGAGACCTTAACCGAGTCAACCGTGACTTCAAGAGTAGGATCGTTGCAGAATTCTGAGGCAAATCGACATTCGATCACAAGAGACAGAATTCGAGTATAGCAAGAGATAGCAATATCTAAACCAAGAATATAGAAATCTCTGATGAATCATTGCCTCTTGGAAAGGAGTTTCACCCTTTTACGAATCATACAGTGGAGCTATGGGATGCTCCAAAATCAAGAAAATACGAATCGGGAGTGACAAAAATGGATTTTGAAACCGGGGAGAACGTTCCAAAATTCAAAGAAACCCAAATCAAAGAGGAAGGAATTCACGATCGAGTGAAAGTAATTTTGTACTTAAATTTACTCTATATGCTAAGTTCTACCTAAAACCAGAGCTCTGATACCACATGTAACATCCTGATATTTTCGACCATTCACATCCGCTCAAGTTAAACTTGAATTGCTCAAAAAAATCAGATTGTTAATTTATATTTGGCAAAACTCAGCATATACGATAATAAATAAATCATAGAATCACAAACACAGAGTAATATAACAATAAGCAGCGGAAACAAAAGAATAGTAGTTTATGAAGCTACTATATATATATATATATATATAACAGAGTTAAACAAGATACAACAGAAGTCTCGAATACATAGAAGTCTTAATACAATAGTCCAATAACAAAACCTGAATATATCGCTGGAATCGATTGAATAACTGAAAGCTGAATAGATAGTTGGATCTCCAGGAGAAGCTCCAAACTCCAAAGGTGAGTCTCGAACGCTGTGACACTCAGTCTGACCCGAGCGTAAAATAAAACACAAAATACTCGAGTCAAGATTAACATTCTTATATCAATAAATCCAACTCAGGTGAAATATCAACTGAAATACAAGTAACTCAAAGGATGTTTGGGATACACATCCTCTAAGGATCCATGGAACTATCTACTATAATACAATATGCTATTATAATATGTCTATAGTAAAGTAAAACATTAAAATAGTATTAAGGCATTACCCATATCCCCCTTAACACATTCTATAGTGTCATAGTCTATACATTATTGTAATACCCCCGTAAACTGGAGGTTACCAGAGAGCGCTCCATAGGTACGACACAAAAGAAACTCATAGTGGGATCGATATGGTAGGTGACATTGCACAACTAGGCAATGCCAGGATAGATATACCAATTACACTTCCGGGATGTTGGTAATGCAAAGCCGCAACAATCGCCCAACTCGATCCATACTTCCAAAAATCCAAGGGGTGCACTCAATCAATCACAAAGTAATAGAACGATATCGAAGGAGTGTGTCTGATCGGAGGAGCTACCTCACATGGCCGGTCAATTGCTTCCGTTTTAGCCACCTTATGATAACACATGGGAGTTAGGTCCACTATATACCTTATATAGGATCGTCTCCACCATCCTACTTCATTCTGGAATCTCAACCTCCTATACGGTTGTTAAAGTGGTTTCCGGCACTGGCAGAGAGTATGACAATAACCGATCCCCGTCTCTTTAACAACCAAACATTATTATAATATTGAGGTCATTTCAAAATAGTTTATATTTCGAAATCAATATATCATTTTCATTTCAAAACCATATCAATACGATATCATTTTCTCACTTCAAATATATCTATTTCCAAAATCATAGCACTTTCAAAGTTATAAAATTTTCAAAATTATAAAGCTTAGAATTTATAACACTTTGAAAATCATAACACTTAATAACATAATACTTTGAAATCATAACTTCCCATGTGAACAGTTTAGATATTAATAATTGTATATATATAAAATAGTTTATGAAATAAAATAGTTTATATAAAAATAGTTATAAGTTAAAATAGTTTATATTAAAATAATTAGTATATTAAAATAGTTTATATTAAAAATAGTTTATATATATTAAAAATAATTTATAAAGTAAAATATTGAAATAGTTTTAAATATATATAAAATACTTTATATAATAAAACAGTTTCCTCAAATTTCACAAATCAACTCGAATTCCAAAATCCCACTTAAATCAATTTCAATTCTTGCATTTCAATTCAATTCATACCTCAGTAAACCACTTTATATCGATTTCAAATATAGATTTGAACTACAAAATAACCATTTCAATTTCAATAGATTTCAAAGTTTAAAATATTTAAACCTTTACAATAACTCAACTTTGATAAATTCATTTATATTTCAAATTCAACTTAACTATTATTTAATATTGAAATTTCACTTAGTCAATCCAATATCATTCGATAAAGTTCCAAAACACAAATTTAATAAAACTAATGATCCAATTTAAATTTATTTAAATTTTGCATATTCATTAAATCATCTTAAATCAGATCAAGTTATAAAATCATATCCTTAAAGTCTTAATTTAAATCGGTCTCAAATTAATCTTATTAAGTATAATTCTCAAATAAATATAATTCCAAATCAATGTCAAATTTACTTTCCAACCACAATTTATTTAAAATTATTATAAAATATAACTTTAAATAAAATTTTAAATAAATACTTAAGACATATTATATATTAATTAAATCAAACATTATTTAATTAGATTTTATTATTAACTTATTTTATATTAAAACTTGATTTATATATTTTAAATAGTAAAATTATAACAAAAATCTTAGAATTTATAATTTCAAAACCAACTTACAAATTTTAAATTTCCAAACATATAATTTTTAAAAATCAAAAGTTTAAACCTTTACAAAATCACATTTATAGGTATAATATCTTAAAATCAATATTAAATAAAACCACGTATATTTCCTTTCAAAAACTTGGAAATCATTTAAATATATATATATATATATATATATATATATATATATATAGAGAGAGAGAGAGAGAGAGACCAATAGTGTATGTATATAATTTTCTATCCTATGGTCAAGTGATACGATATTTATCATTTCAATCCGCAATTTAAATATATACGGGTATATATCTTTTCAACCCGCAATCCCAAATTCAATTCAATGAAAATGACATTGGTTTATTATTTCAACCTATAACGATTTTCTCCTATTCTGCAAGATCGTTCGGGTATGTATCATTTCAACTCATAGGGAATTCTATACTAACAGGAAACTTGCAGAGTGATAACATATATGATAATAATATACAATCAGTAACAGGCATATATCATCCGTGATAAAATAACTAACAGATCAAGGTGTCAGATGATACAGGTGAACAGATACAGATAATAGCATATCTATAGCAGTTTAAATAACTAACAACAGCATATTTCAATTGTCGTTTCAATTGAAATCAAATTTAATAAATATAAGAATGTTAATCGTGAGTGATTACTCATATTTAGAGGCTAGGGGTGAACGAGAGTGAGATGAGTTACGAATCCAAGCATGAATTTGACCACAAAGCCGATAAATAGGAATTGATGGAAATGAATCAGAATCATCTTGATATTGCTGAAACAAAATATATGTTATAACTTCTCTCTAAACCAATTTTTAAACATATATTTAAAATAAGATATATATATATATATATATATATATTATTTTTATTTACAAATCAATATTAAATTAAACACATATCAAATTAAATAAATATGTGTATATATATTCAAAATCATTGTTTTAAATAAAAATACATGTAAAACAAACATATCAACATAATGTAATTTGAAATATACATACATAAGATAACACTTTAAATATATATATATATATATATATATATATATATCTTTATACTATTAAAAGAAAATATAAACAAACACTAGCAGATTATATACTGCAACATCACTTATATACTATATGTATAAACAGAACTCACTTATACGTATACTTACATAAACATATATGTATACTAACAGATTTAGTAACTTATATATAAACTATATATATAAATAACTAGATCAAAATATAAACTTATATGAACAATATAGTTTATATATACAGTTCTTATATATGGTAGATCTATATAACCTGTAAACTAAACATATACATATTATATAATTAAACTGTCATAAACTTCTTTACATAAACAATATATGTAGATCAGATTAAATTTAACATATTATATATATATAAATTAGTCTTTATGCTTACATATAAAATATATAAAGTAACACATAATCAGACTATATACCTAAGATAATATATAAACATTATACAACCCATATGTATAAACTGACTTAACATAAAATCTATATAAACTTATATATAACAGACCGATCTTGAATAAAATTAATATATACAACAAACATACATATTTTATCTAAAAATCAATACCATAAACCAATGAAAACTTACATCATTATTATATACTTACATAAGAATCAATACTATACCGAGGCATCCTCAAATCAATGAGAACATTATTTTTATATAAATATAATATAAAACGTACATGTCATATAATATATTTCTTTTAAAATATAACTCATATGAGAACTCTATATAAATTCTAGGCAAAACAGAGTGAAAAGGAAAAAAACAAGTAGGCTTATTAACATATCAATCATGCAATATTTATATTGGACGCTCATGCTGTTTCTAAAACTTACATGCAAGCTGGCAAGCAACCTAGAACGCACGAGCTTCCCTGATACTTGGCCAAACAGGGACGTGTACTCTTTTTTTTCGAGGAAGTGGCTGCGGCCAAAATGAAGAGATAGGAAGGCTTTAAGGCAGATGGAGCTAAAGGCGAACAATATGGGATGCTTGGCTAGGAAGGTCAGCGTAGGGAGAAGGATTCTAGTGGGGAGGCACAAGGGGTGATAGTGGCGATAGCTTTGGTTGCGGATTGGCTGACGAAGAGATGGGAGGAGGTGAAAGCAGGCGAGCTGGGGTTTGGCGAAGTGGGAGAGGGGAAGAGTGGGGTGGATTCACGGCAAAGATGGGAGACACGCTACAGGTTGATGGAGAAATTGTTGAGGGTAGCTTTGTATATCATAAAAATGAATTTATAAGAAAGCAAGAACCAGAGAACAAAAGGGTAATAGAAATGAAAATAAAAGGAACCAGAAGATAAAGTGAATTGGTGAAATGGTAAAAGGCAAGGTTTGAATTATGTGAATTATTAATTAGTAGTGGCCAATGGTTATAAGGTGAAATATGAAAGAGTATGGGAAGCTAAAAGATCCAATTGCCGAATAGATACGCTAGGCATTTCGTAGAATTTCGCTGTCTCCCGGACTTTGAAATTGAAGATTGAATATACTACGGAGATCAGCACGACGAGACGATTAAAACGATACACATATATCAATGGTACGACCATCCTATCAAAAGTCGATAATCAGTACCGAAAATGCTGCTAAAATGTCAAAAATAAGATAAATGGGGTAATAGCAGTTCAAATCTGACGAAACGAAATATAACGTCTCACTCAGAAGATGATTTACAAATTTATTATATAAAAATATTAAGATTTGGAGAATATTTTATTATCATCAAATATTAACTGATTTAAATTAAATAAAATTACACAAGAAAATAAACTTCCAAATTATTTGATGAAAAATTATCATTTGCTATGTTTAGATAGACGTATTCCAAAAAGCAAATTTTTATTTCAAAATTCAATTATTTAAAATTTCACAAAGATTCAATTAATTACATTAATAAAAATTTATTAAAATTTACGGGTCGTTACATGAAGTTTGTTATGAGCTCATTTTATAGATTATGTATAGATATTATTTATTGATTTAAAATTCATCAACGTAAATGTTGAATGGCCTGTTGTCGTGCATGTATTCAAATGATGTATACAATAAGTAAATTCCTCCAATTGACTAGATCAACGAATGAGAACAAACTCTAATAAGAAATATCAATTGCATGCATCTTATCAACTAATAAAAAGATCATCCTCCTATAACTGATATACATATAATGTATTTGCTAGTAGTAATGTGATAATGGATCAAAATGAGAATCAAAAGAGGGTTATTAATGTGATAATGTTTGTCAACATTGAGGGGGAGAATAAAGGGATACAAGTTCATTTTGATCATCTGTGTTGAATATTTGTTAACATATACAATGTTGCAAAATATTAAGTAACTTGAATAAATTATCAATAATGTCCCTAGTAGACTTTCTCCAATTGTAACATCCCTGTTTCTAAATCAAATTTAAATTGGTAATTAATTTAATTTTTGAAATTAAATTATGAATTAATTTGGTATTTCCCAAATTAAATAGATATTTGTTTGTTTATTAATATAAATGTATATAAATATGATTTTAGAATAGAATTTCTAATTGGAAATTCAGAAATAAATATTTTGAATAATATATTAATTATAAATTTAATTGTGAAATAATTTAAATTTTCCAAATTAAATAAGGCAGGTGCCTGTTTATATATATATATATATATATATATATATATATATATATATATATATATTGAATTGCATTTTGAATTTGAAACTCTAAAATAAATATTTTAGAAAATAAATTGAATTTAATTTGGGAATTCAATTGTAGATATTTTACAAATAAATTGGATTTGAAAATACTATGTTTAAAATTAATAATGTTTTTTTCTAATTATAATATAATTATTTGGAAGTTATATTTTGAAATTAATATAATAATTTTCTAAAAATTAAATTTGAATCTTTTCAGTACTAGTATTATTTATATAAATTTAAGTATAATAAATTAAGTTTAATTTTAAATTTATACATGACTAAATGTAATTTGTATGTATGTATATATACATTTAAAAGTGTAATAATTTAAGTTTAAAATAGTATTAGTTATAAAGATTAGAACATTTTCTTTTAAAATTAGAGTTTGTAAATATATAAAAATATAAATAAGAAAACATAAAAAACATGATTTATAAATTTGAATAAAGTAGGGGTTTAAAATACAAATTATAAATTAAGGGATTTAAAACATATTTATAAATTAAATAAAGAATGGGATTTAAACATAAAAATACTCATTTCAAACAAGTGTAGAATTATTTTATCATGCATTTACAAGTGTAATTAATGAATACAAGTGGCAAATAAGTTTGTTTTAAAATTTGTAAATATAAATATATTGCTTAAAAACAAAACCAGGCTATTTTCACTCCTTAAAATTTCTTCTTTCATTCATATGCAAGCTGAAAATTAAAAAGAAAACATATAAAACAAATCCTCACCAATTTTCAAATCTGAAAACAAAATCTTAATCCAGAAAAAAAATAAAACTAAGCCCAGAAAATCAAAATACAAAAGCAAAGAAGATCAGTTTAAAAATCTTATAATCTGATCAAATTCAAGCTTCAGATAAGCGGTTCAAAAAAAAATCATTTTCCAGTTTTGGCAGTTTAAAGGGGAATGCAATTCAATTTAGTTTAAATAGCAAACAAAAAATCTAGTTTCTAATGCAAGATCAACTCAACACAATCAAAAGCAAGCAAGAGTTCAACTCGGTTTCAAATTCCAGAGTTTTCCAATTCAATTTTCCAGGCTTTTGCTTCCTCTCTGTCAACATGTCAAGTGAGCAAACCATTTAAATTTTCCTACCAATCTTGATTTCCTGTGATTAATACTTGAAGTTGTTGTGGAAATTGTTTGTATAAATGTAACTGTACATGCCTGGGAACAGACATAAATGTCCATGTTCTAAATTTTTACAGATTTTAAACCTGTTAAGGAAGAAAATTTTAATCCTTCTTCCCTGATTCGTTTTAGGCTTCATGATTTAAAGAAAGGTGTTTATATCATCAAGAACAAGGGTTTAAAAATATTTTTTTAGGACAAATTAATTAAGTTTATCTGGAAATTCGAAATATACAGTAAGAATTATATATATGTCAAGAATTTGATGATCGAAAAATGGAGTTTTGATTACATAACTAGACTCAAATTGTAAAACGATGAATTTTAATGCAAATTTCAAGATTTGTAGATTTGTATAACATGGGTATTTTCGTGTTGAACGGAAAAGGTAAACAGTCGATTTCTGATGATCAATGAATCATCGAGCTTCGGGGTTGATGTCAAAGGAAGTTTAGAGGATGAAGGCTATAGGAAAAATGGTCGAAATTTATTTAGGCCCCTGTGGAAGTTGATTGGTGGTTTTATTGGATTTACAGACCCAATTTGGTCGATAAAGTTAAAAAAGGTTGGTCGCTGACGATGATGGATCGGAAGTGGTCGGTGTGGGTCGGATCGATGCTGGAGGACGAGATGAAGTTTTGGTCAGGATGGCGAGGAGGATTGAGGCTGGGATCGTCAGTGATTGGTGGATTTTCGATCGGGTTTGGCTACAGATTTTTGATCGAAAAGCTTGATTTTGATACGATGTTGAAATCGTTAAACTGGGTTGTCGAGTTGAACAGCGAGGTCATCCTCAACCTACGGGAACTAGCAGTGATGTTTAGAGAGACTATGACCATCTGTATAGGTGCACGCATGTGCAAATCATGTCTGGGTTGGTTTCAAGGATTGGGAAGAAGATGTGCTCGGGTTTGATCATGGAAAATTGCTTGATTACCTCGAAGCAAAGAGGAAGAAGTGGGAACTCGGGGTAGAGCTCGGGGAGTTTGAGATTTGGCTCGAGTAGATTTGTAGTTGGCTCGAGTTGCTTTATTTAGATACTAGGTTTTCGAAATCTAAAAGAAAACATGTTTTTCAGGTTTTAAAATTTGAAAGTAAATTACCTATAGGTTTCAAATTTTTAAAAAAAACAAACTTTGTACAGATTTTAAAGGCAAAGAAATTCCAAGTTTAAAAGCAAAAGGAAAATTTAACAAGTTTTCAAAAACAAAATAAGTTTTCAAAGAAAATGTTTATTAAGTTTTTCAAGAACAAGTTTTATATATAAAATATAAAGACAAATGTTTTGAAATTTAATTTGTCTGATTTATATAATTTTATATTAGGATAATTATTTAAGTTATTCCTAAGTTTTTCAAAAGGAATTAAGTGAGTGTTTAATAAATTTAGTAAATCTCAAATTAATCGAAAAAGTTCTCAAAATATTTTGTATAAATTGACTTTCAAATATCTAATTTGAATATGATATATAAGCAAGTGATTAATTAAGGTCCTAATCAATTAAAGATAATTAATGTGAGTAAGATAAATAATTTATCTTGATTAATTAAAGTTTTAAGAAAAAAATAATTAATTAATGAAAGTAATTAAAGAATAATTACTTAAAGAATAATTACTTTGGGTAATTAAACTAAAGGATAATTAATTAATTGAGATTAGTTAATGTGAGTAATTAAAAGGAAACTAATTACTTAAGATAATTATTTAATGAAGTAATCGAGGATAATTAATTAATGATTGAAGTTGATTAATCAAGTGATTAAAATTAATCTGTGATTTATTAATATAAGTGATTAGGGATAATCACTTATTTATTAAAGATGATTAATTAAATTACAATTAATTAAGGGTTAATTAATTGATGTAATTAATGTGATTGATTAATTAAAGAATAATTAAATAATTAGGGGTTAATTATTTAACAAATAAAGATTGTTTCATTTATTAAATAGGGTTGATTAATTAATAATTAAAGGTTAATTTATTTATTAATGATTAAAAAGTTAATTAATTGATATGGTTTGTAATTAATTAATTAATAATTAATTAACCAAGATTAGTAATTTATTCGTAAGAAATTAATCTGATTTAAATTTATCAGATGATTAATTAACCTTACTTATGGATGTTTGAATTGCATTGAATACTTTGAATTGTTTGATATCTCTGATGTGTGATGCTTTGTGATATTTTGATTTGAGTTGTGATAAATGTAATTTACTTATCTATGATGAATGTATATTATTTATCAGTGAATCTGTAAATGGAGATAGGATTATAATGCTTATCGATTTTGCTGTGCTTGAATCTAAAATGATTGATGATGTTGCACTATTGTGTAAAACCGCAAGACTACACCTTACACACATAAATATGGATTGCATGAGGAAATCGGTTAAGTCACAAATATTTTGAATTTAATTATTATTTTAAATCCAAATGGTTTTGGAAATGGAATTGGATTGAATATGAAAAGCATTTGAAAAGGAGTTTTGAAATTAAAATAATTTGATTTGAATTTGAATTCAAGATTTTGAAATCGAGTTGTATGTATGTATGTATGTATGTATAGAATTTGAAATAATTTTTGGAAACTATGGTTTGAAAAGTGGTGATACAAGTTATATAATATGTATATGGATTTTGTAACAACCCAGGATTTAGAGATTATCTGAGAATATTAAATTATAAATAAACTCACAATCTCTAGCTGAAGCAAAGCTTCAAATGCAAAAATACAAGAAAATAGCTTGAGTATATTGATTTTTGGTTGATGTTTTGTTTCTGTAAAAACTGAATTCTTCCTACCTTTGAAGCAGAAACTAAATTTACCATAACTTTCTCGTTTTTGATCCGATTTTGATAATTTTAGATGTTCCGGAAAGCATGAATCATGTGCTAAAAGTTTCATGTTTTGAGTTTTCTGTAATTTTATGGTTAGCTATGTCAAATATAATTTTTCTACTGCTAACCCGAGAGCAAAACCAATATTTGCTCTGTCGTCGAAGCTGAAACGAAATTAGTCATAATTTTTTCGTTTCTTATCCGATTTTGATAATTTAAGATGTTCTGGAAAGCATAAATTATGTAATACAACTTTCGTGTTTTGGATTTTCTGTAATTTTGAGGTTAGCTATGTCAAAATCTAATTTTTCTACTGTAATCCCGAGAGCAAAACCAATATTTGCTCTGTGCTTGAAGCTGAAACAAAATTGGCCATAACTTCTTCGTTTCTTAACCGAATTTGATAATTTTGGATGTCTCGAATGTAACGACCGGTAAAATTTAACCGGTTTTAGTAACGTATTTAATTGAAATTTTGTGAAGTTATAAACGATAAAATTTTGAAATATAAATTTAATATTTGAAATGCGTCCAGTTAAATATAGCAACTGGTAAATTTTCGTCCGAAAATATGAAAGTTTATTTCGTGCGTAAATTTACTTCAATTTAATCAGTTAAAAAGCGATGAAAATAAAACGTTTTTAAAAATAAAATATTTTTACATAGAAAAAATTCTAAACCATCTTCTGAGCAAGTTATCAGTTTGTCGTTTTTCCAAATTCGGACATTTTTGGCTCCGTCGACCTTAATTTTCTGCGAATTTCATGCATTTTCCGCTAGTATAAAAATTTGAATTTTTATAATTCAATCGAATCACTTATATGTAGATATCGTTTTAACCGTCTCATCACGCTGGACACCATGGTATATTCACTTCTGTGTTTCGGTGTTCGGTTCGCGACAAAATCCACGAAACGGGTAGTGTATCGGTACCCATTTTGAGTTTAGACTGTTCTATGACCTTTCAATTATCAACCATTTGAAAAATCAACAGACATTTGTTTTATTATTTCATAAATTCTTGTGCCTGACTTTCTCACTTATCTATATTCAATTCATGTGCTAGTTCCAACATATATTGGTTGGACTCTTCATTTCATTCTCTGCAAATCTATTTTCACTTTCACCAAACATTATTTTACTTGAATACTATTCGTTCTTTGCTTTCTTCCTTTGCCTAAGTATATTTACATTTTTTTCAATCAGTTGCTCATGTATTTTGATTGGGACTGCTGCTATTTCCTTTGCAATCTATGCGAAGGAAAAACACCTGTAGCCAACCCTTGCCATCTTCTTCTTTGCCTCACAGCACTTCAACCAATCCAAACCCGTCCCACCATTTCATGTTGCAATCGCCACCGTCCACCCGAACCACGAAGCCGAGCAACTCCATTTCGCCCACCACAGCCGCATGAAAAAAAAACTACCAGCCTCACCGACGAGACACGTTCCCTCCGATCCAGCAACATCCACACGCCGACCTCCCCTATGCCACAGCCGAAGCAACCATAAACCTCATCTCCACCGTCCGTTTCCCCTCTCTCTTCCATGCGAGCGGCCAGAAAAAAAAGAAAAAAGAAAAAAAAAACACTCCTGCCTCCTTTCAGCTCACCAGCCGAACCACCTACCTGACACGAGCTTCGTCTCCCACCTAGCAACAAAACCTAAACCACTGCAAGCACCCATCGCCTCCTCCCTAACCTCCTCTTCTCTGTCGGCCAACAACTCAAACCCTAGATCTGCACCGCCTCCGAAGCACCGCACTGCCACCGTCACCTCTCTCCTGCTCCGCCCATTCCCTGTAGCCGCGCCTCCCCTCCTCTTTGTTTTCCTTCCTAGTCACTGCTCTTCCCATTGTTTTGCTGCCATCAATTGTAAGCATGTAAGTTATAGTATGTTTTATATTATATATCATATTGTACTGTATAGGGTTGTGATGGTATTTACATATGTTCAAAATAAGGCTTACTGACTTACTTTTATGTTTGTATTTATTTATAGTAATGTTAAGTACGGGTTCAATGATTTAAATATATATAACGTGTTAAGTTGTATAATATGTTGTATATTATTTTATAAAAATTTATATATTGTTCGTATATATCTATAGTAGGCATAGAAAATATATGTAAGCATTGTTAAATAATAGGTAGATGTAAGTATATGAATATGGTTGGGTTCCTTCCTGTATTATTAACTGCTGTCTGCATATTTATAGATAGTATAGAGATTGGAGAAATGCTTCATTATATATGTATATACTGTAAACTTTGGATTTTTATAAATATTATATGAATTATATGATGTTTATAATATAAGTATCTCTTTTACGTGGGGTTCTAAAGCGTGTACATATATGCTTGGTTTTAACTATAGTTCATAAAGCTTATAGTATTTTGTTTACGTCTTATATATATATAGTTTTATATCTGTCTTTTGTATAAATTTATATGTGGATAAATTATACAAGTATAAAATCAACTATATGTATATATGTCTATATTAACATTTGTCTATAAGGTTACAGTATATATGGATGCTAGTATACATTGGTGTAATTTGAAACAATGACTTTAATTTGTATATATTATTTTTATATTTGTCTTAAAATAAAATATTGATTTCAAAGAAATAGTAATAACACATATAATTTCCGTTTCTATCAAAATGATCTGATTGGTTTCATCAAATTCTGATTTATCAGCTTTGTTCGTCGATTCGTGCCAATCTAGCTTCTTTAGGAGTAGTGCTTGCATTCGTAACTCAAATTCAGTGTCATATATCTTCTCTAGCCTCGAAGGTGAGCAATCACTCACGATTAATATTCTTTTATTTATTAAATTTGATTTCAATTGGAACGAAAATTGAAATAAACTGCTGTTATTTATTGCGCTGTTATTTATTGCACTATTATTTATGTATCAGTTCACCTTTGATATCTGACACCGTTATCTGTTATGTATGCAATAATAAATCCAGTTTGGTTGGTAATTGATTGATTGATTGTTGTTTATATTGGATGCTAAATTGTAATGAATAAGTGATAAATATTATGAAATTGAATTTGACACAGGATAGTTAATATTTTGAATTGACATATGTGTTGAATTTGCTTAGTTAAATTTGTGAAATACGACCTTTAAATGTTAGGTAAAAATTGACACGTAGAATTGGTTAATTACACCTTAAACCATTGAATGTATGATTGTATAGGTTGATGTAATATGAAATTGAATAATTGATGTAAAGTGTAGAATTGCATAGAATAATTAGTGTAATAATCTTTAATCTACATGAAATGATAGTGTAGATTCTAGAAATAATTATATTAATTTGCACAAATAACAATGTGAATTAATACGATTATTTCGGGATTATTTGAATTGATTTTTGGATTGTTTTGATTGTTGTCATTGCTTGTTTATTTACTTTGACACCATCCCAATTATCACACTGCAAGTTTCCTTTGTCATGTTTTGATTTTTGAATTGGAATTGGAATAGGGTTGAAATGATATATACCCAAATGAACTTGACTTAGGATAGAGAATTAAATAAACCCGATTGGTCAATAATTTTATTTGAAATAAATTAAAGATTTTATTTGAATAATAAGGTTTTGAAATTAAATTGGAACGTAAATTTTGATGAAAGGAAAATGTTAATATTGGAATCTGAAAAAAAATATTAATTTAATAACTGATGAAAGAACGTTGTTTGAAATGAATTATTTAATAATTAAATTTGGAATTATTCATTGAATTAAGTTTGAAATGGTTTAACAATTAAGTTTGGATTTATAATTAAGTTGAAATTATTAAGTTTTGAAATTATTAATAATTAAGTTTGAAATTATTAAGTTTTGAAATTATTAATAATTATGTTTGAAATTATTTAATAATTGAATAAGATTGAATTATTTGATAATTGAATAAAATTGAATTCTTTGATAAGAGAAATTGAACTTCGTTAATGAATGAAATTGGGTTTCTTTCTTAAGTAAGTTTTGGAAAATTATTTAAGTAAGTTAATAAGTGAAATCGAAACTTCTCGATTATGTGAAATTTAGTTCTTTATTAATTGAGTTTGAAATTTGTAACGAAGTCAATAAGTGAAAATTGAATTTCTTTAACAAGAAATAAAATGTAATTTATTGAAATGAATGGGATTTATTGAAATTAACGTAAGACTTGTAATTTAAAGAATTGATTTGACGAATATAATTTATTTCAATTTGATGTTTTGATATAATGAAGTTGAACGTAAGTAATTGATTTAAATGAATTGGAATTTAAATAGAAGTTGTTTGAATGACAAATTTACTTAATGAATATGGAATGAAATCGATAAATGAATTTAAATTGTTTTGAATAAAAATTAAACCATTATAAATGATTTCGGAATGAAATTTATATATGAACTTGAATCAATATTTGAATTGTTTAAATGAAAGTTGAAATCGAATTATAAGATTTGAAATGGTAATTTGGAAGTTTTGAAACGTAAACTTGGGAAATTGATTTAGAAAGACAAACGAAATGTTGATTTACGAATTGAAATTGAAATTGAATTTGATTTGGTTTGAAATTCACTAAACGACCAATCGGTGTAATAATTACGGAAGTTATTAAAGAGACCGGAATCGGTTATGGATATACTCTCTATCTAAACCGAAAACCACTTTAATAACTATACGTGGAGTGATGATCCCGAATGAAGTGGTTGGAATGATGTACGTGATGACTGAAGAAAGAGAACGATAATGGATAGCCTTGACACTTGTGTCAGATTGGAAATGACTAAAATCAGGAGCCGTGCCGGGCCAAATGGGGTTAGCCACCTCGAGCGAACACACTTCTTCGTAACTACTACTCATCACTTGTGATTGATTGGTGCACCCTTGGAATTTCATGAGTGTTGTTTCGCGGTGTTGCGATCGTTGTGGCGATGCGTTCTCACCAGTCCGGATCAGGCAAACGGTAGTTTCACTACCTTGGGTATTGCCTCATGTGCCTTGTCATACTTGTATCCCTATATACGCGACCACTACGAATTTGTTTTGTGTTATACCTATGGAGTACTCCCTGATATCCCACTAGTTTACGGTGGAGTTTACAGTGCTGTATAGACTATGACATTTATAAAATGTGTTAAGGGGGATAATGGTAACGCCTTAACACTATTTTGATATTTTATATTACTGATAGACATTATCTATTTAGCGTACACTACTACATAGTAGATAGTTTAACGGATCCTTAGAGGATGGTGATTCCAACATCCTTTGAGTTACTTGTATTTCGATTGCTATTTCACTTGAGTTGGATTTATTGATATGAGAATATTAATCCTGACTCGAGTGTTTTGTGTTTTGATTTACGCTCGGGTCAGACCGAGTGGTTCAGCTTTTGAGACTCGCCTTTGGAGTTGGAGCTTCGCCTGGAGATCCAGCTATCTATCCAGCTTTCAGATATTCGATGATTCCAGTGATGTATTCTGATTCTTATATTTGACTGTTGTATTCGAGACTTCTGTTGTAACTTATTTAACTCTGATGTATCTTATATATTTATATAGTAGCTTCATGAACTACTATCTCTTTTACTTCCGCTGCATATTATTACTCTGTGTCTGTGATTCTGTGATTATTTATTTACTGTATATCTGAGTTTTGCCAAATTTAAATTAACAACTCGGTATTTTGAATTATTCAAGTCCGACATGTGCGGATGCGAATAGTCCAAAATAGCGGGTCTTACAGTTGGTATCAGAGCTTTTG
The DNA here is from genome assembly GCA_030765085.1 of Allium cepa. Lineage (NCBI taxonomy): Eukaryota > Viridiplantae > Streptophyta > Magnoliopsida > Asparagales > Amaryllidaceae > Allium > Allium cepa. Next base: position 556,029,962 of record CM060941.1, on the reverse strand, counting down.
GTAGCTCTAGGCAAAACTTAGCATATATGGTAAATGTGTTTACAGAATCACTCCCACTCGAGTTTCAATCTCTTCCTTTTGACTCAATTCCCTTGAATTTTGGAACGTTCCCTCGATTCCGAAATTCATTCTTGTCCCTCACTATTCGTTTTTTTTAACTCTGGAGTATCCCATAACTCCACTTCGAATGATCTTTATAAGGAATCGACGGTCTCGCCAACCTTCGAATTATTTGTAAATGGGTGAAACTCCTTTATAATAGACATCGATTTACCGGAGATTTTTGTATCCTCGGTTTACGATGCTATCTATCTTCTGCTATGCCTGAATTCTATTTCTTTAGATCAAATGTTGATTTACCTTGAAATTCAGCATCGATCTTATTTTTGAAGTTACGGTCGACCCGGTTAAATTGTCCGTGAATTAAATAAGCTTATTCATCTCCCGATTCTGCTAATTTAATTATCTTGTCTTTAGTTTCGAACCTATCTTCGAATCAAAATTCTCTTTGATTTGCGTCCATCAAAAATTTGAATCCCTATCCTTGCTTTGAAACCCGTTATTGTATCATTGAGCGAGGAAGTGTATTTGTAAATTATATTTAAAATGTTTTGATATATATTGTGTTGTTTGAGTTGTTGATGTTGATTTGGATTTTCGATCGATTCGTCTGATCAACGCTATCGATAGGATTTCCAAAACACTTGAACAGAGCAAACTGACACAATACTGTTTTCAAATTGGTAAATAAAATAGTTTTGCATGATTATATTTTATATAAGTCTAAATTTTTCTAAAAATAAATTGTTAATGAATTTGTTGTTTGAAATGATAATGTTTAATTTTCATTTATTGTTTTATAAACCATTGACTATTTCATAATATGAATAAATGAATTTATAAAATTTGGTTATAATTTGATTGGAATTTGAAGTGAATTTAAATTAGAATTTGAGAATTAAATTTTCGATAATTTCGAGTTATGGTTTTAAAATTTAAATGTGTATTGTTTAAAATTCTTTTCGAATAGGAATGGTTTTCAAAGAATTTAAATGATTCAATTTGAGCTTTTCTCTTTGTCGCTGGAAAATAATTTCAGTGATGACGGCAGCATCATCGACATTCATTTTCGAGTTTCGAAGTGGAGAGACTATTCTGTAGCCTTGCTACGGTTTGTTTTGGAAATAAATTAATTTCAAATTCTTAAAATACAATTTGATTTGTAATATATATTAATATATGATTTAAATCTGATTTGATATATTATATATATTTATCTACCTCTAAATAAGTTTGAAGTTACTCGAAAATTTAATTCTTAAATTTATGTTAAAGGATAATTTAAATTATAAAATGAAATCGAAATTTTAAATAAAAGTTTAAGCCTAAATAATTAAATTAGAAAATTTTGCTTGTATAATACTCAATTTCATTCTATATAACTTAACTAAATTTTCAAAAGTTAATTATGTAATTGAATATTATATAGTATAAAATGATATTGAAGGAATGAATAAATAAATTCGTATGGTTATAATAAGTAAATATACTTAATAAAAAGTGATAAGATATATTAAGTAGAATAAATCTAATAATAATTTGGAATAAAGAAGAATTAAATTTGTCGAATAAACTATGATTATAATAAATGACTATTCAAATTACGATCTTTGAAATTGTTAAGTTAAGAAAATTGGATAATATACAATATAAATTGTCTTTATAAATAAAACGTGGGCGCGTATAATAAATGTTATTCACTTAAATTTTAATTATAAAATGTTTATGGAGGTGATTAATAAAATAGAAAATTTGTTTAAAAGTTAATAAATTGAATTAAATCAACTTAAGGGAATATCTTGAATTAATTGAGTTTTAATTGAATTTCATTTGAAAGAAACCTTTTGTACCTAACATTAATAAATGTGAAATCAAATCAATTTAATGAGAATCTTGAATTTAAAAACAAATTGTTGAATATAAATTTATATGGTTTAAATTAATTGTTTATTATGTAATTCAAGTCTATTTTCTTTTGGTTGTTTCTATTCTCCTACTTCCTTCCTTTTCGAGGACGAAAAGTTTTGAGTGGGGGAGAATGTAACGACCCGTAAAATTTAACCGTTTTTAGTAACGTATTTAATTGAAATTTTGTGAAGTTATAAACGATAAAATTTTGAAATATAAATTTAATATTTGAAATGCGTCCAGTTAAATATAGCAACCGGTAAATTTTCGTCCGAAAATATGAAAGTTTATTTCGTGCGTAAATTTGCTTCAATTTAATCAGTTAAAAAGCGATGAAAATAAAACGTTTTTAAAACCAAAATATTTTAACATAGAAAAATTATAAAGCATCTTTTGAGCAAGTTATCAGTTTGTCGTTTTTCCAAATTCGGACATCTTTGGCTCCGTCGACCTTAATTTTCTGCGAATTTTATGCATTTTCCGCTAGTATAAAAATTCGAATTTTTATAATTCAATCGAATCACTTATATCTAGATATCGTTTTAACCGTCTCATCGCGCTGGACACCATGGTATATTCACTTCTGTGTTTCGGTGTTCGGTTCGCAACAAAATCCACGAAACGGGTAGTGTATCGGTACCCATTTTGAGTTTAGACTGTTCTATGACCCTTCAATTATCAACCATTTGAAAAATCAACGACATTTGTTTTATTATTTCATAAATTCTTGTGCCTGACTTTCTCACTTACCTATATTCAATTCATGTGCTAGTTCCAACATATATTGGTTGTACTCTTCATTTCATTCTCTGCAAATCTATTTTCACTTTCACCAAACATTTTTTTACTTGAATACTATTCGTTCTTTGCTTTCTTCCTTTGCCTAAGTATATTTACATTTTTTTGAATCAGTTGCTCATGTATTTTGATTGGGACTGCTGCTATTTCCTTTGCAATCTATGCGAAGGAAAAACACCTGTAGCCAACCCTTGCCATCTTCTTCTTTGCCTCACAGCACTTCAACCAATCCAAACCCGCCCCACCATTTCATGTTGCAATCGCCACCGTCCACCCGAACCACGAAGCCGAGCAACTCCATTTCGCCCACCACAGCCGCATGAAAATAAAACTACCAGCCTCACCGACGAGACACGTTCCCTCCGATCCAGCAACATCCACACGCCGACCTCCCCTATGCCACAGCCGAAGCAACCATAAACCTCATCTCCACCGTCCGTTTCCCCTCTCTCTTCCATGCGAGCGGCCAAAAAAAAAAAGAAAAAAGAAAAAAAAAACACTCCTGCCTCCTTTCAGCTCACCAGCCGAACCACCTACCTGACACGAGCTTCGTCTCCCACCTAGCAACAAAACCTAAACCACTGCAAGCACCCATCGCCTCCTCCCTAACCTCCTCTTCTCTGTCGGCCAACAACTCAAACCCTAGATCTGCACCGCCTCCGAAGCACCGCACTGCCACCGTCACCTCTCTCCTGCTCCGCCCATTCCTTGTAGCCGCGCCTCCCCTCCTCTTTGTTTTCCTTCCTAGTCACTGCTCTTCCCATTGTTTTGCCGCCATCAATTGTAAGCATGTAAGTTATAGTATGTTTTATATTATATATCATATTGTACTGTATAGGGTTGTGATGGTATTTACATATGTTCAAAATAAGGCTTACTGACTTACTTTTATGTTTGTATTTATTTATAGTAATGTTAAGTACGGGTTCAATGATTTAAATATATATAACGTGTTAAGTTGTATAATATGTTGTATATTATTTTATAAAAATTTATATATTGTTCGTATATATCTATAGTAGGCATAGAAAATATATGTAAGCATTGTTAAATAATAGGTAGATGTAAGTATATGAATATGGTTGGGTTCCTTCCTGTATTATTAACTGCTGTCTGCATATTTATAGATAGTATAGAGATTGGAGAAATGCTTCATTATATATGTATATACTGTAAACTTTGGATTTTTATAAATATTATATGAATTATATGATGTTTATAATATAAGTATCTCTTTTACGTGGGGTTCTAAAGCGTGTACATATATGCTTGGTTTTAACTATAGTTCATAAAGCTTATAGTATTTTGTTTACGTCTTATATATATATAGTTTTATATCTGTCTTTTGTATAAATTTATATGTGGATAAATTATACAAGTATAAAATCAACTATATGTATATATATGTCTATATTAACATTTGTCTATAAGGTTACAGTATATATGGATGCTAGTATACATTGGTGTAATTTGAAACAATGACTTTAATTTGTATATATTATTTTTATATTTGTCTTAAAATAAAATATTGATTTCAAAGAAATAGTAATAACACATATAATTTCCGTTTCTATCAAAATGATCTGATTGGTTTCATCAAATTCTGATTTATCAGCTTTGTTCGTCTATTCGTGCCAATCTAGCTTGTTTGGGAGTAGTGCTTGCATTCGTAACTCAAATTTAGTGTCATATATCTTCTCTAGCCTCGAAAGGTGAGCAATCACTCACGATTAATATTCTTTTATTTATTAAATTTGATTTCAATTGGAACGACAATTGAAATATACTGCTGTTATTTATTGCACTGTTATTTATGTATCAGTTCATCTTTGACATCTGACACCGTTATCTGTTATGTATGCAATAATAAATCCAGTTTGGTTGGTAACTGATTGATTGATTGTTGTTTATATTGGATACTAAATTGTAATGAATAAGTGATAATATTATGAAATTGAATTTGACACAGGATAGTTAAAATTTTGAATTGACATATGTGTTGAATTTGCTTAGTTAAATTTGTGAAATACGACCTTTAAATGTTAGATAAAAATTGACACGTAGAATTGGTTAATTACACCTTAAACCATTGAATGTATGATTGTATAGGTTGATGTAATATGAAATTGAATAATTGATGTAAAGTGTAGAATTGCATAGAATAATTAGTGTAATAATCTTTAATCTACATGAAATGATAGTGTAGATTCTAGAAATAATTATATTAATTTACACAAATAACAATGTGAATTAATACGATTATTTCGGGATTATTTGAATTGATTTTTGGATTGTTTTGATTGTTGTCGTTGCTTGTTTATGTACTTTGACACCATCCCAGTTATCACACTGCAAGTTCCCTTTGTCATGTTTTGATTTTTGAATTGGAATTGGAATCGGGTTGAAATGATATATACCTAAATGAACTTGACTTAGGATAGAGAATTAAATAAACCCGATTGGTCAATAATTTTATTTGAAATAAATTAAAGATTTTATTTGAATAATAAGGTTTTGAAATTAAATTGGAACGTAAATTTTGATGAAAGGAAAATGTTAATATTGGAATCTGAAACAAAATATTAATGTAATAACTGATGAAAGAACGTTGTTTGAAATGAATTATTTAATAATTAAATTTGGAATTATTCATTGAATTAAGTTTGAAATGATTTAACAATTAAGTATGGATTTATAATTAAGTTGAAATTATTAAGTTTTGAAATTATTAATAATTAAGTTTGAAATTATTAAGTTTTGAAATTATTAATAATTATGTTTGAAATTATTTAATAATTGAATAAGGTTGAATTATTTGATAATTGAATAAAATTAAATTCTTTGATAAGAGAAATTGAATTTTTGAATATGTGAATTTGAACTTCGTTAATGAATGAAATTGGGTTTCTTTCTTAAGTAAGTTTTGGAAAATTATTTAAGTAAGTTAATAAGTGAAATCGAAACTTCTCGATTATGTGAAATTTAGTTCTTTATTAATTGAGTTTGAAATTTGTAACGAAGTAAATAAGTGAAAATTGAATTTCTTTAACAAGAAATAAAATGTAATTTATTGAAATGAATGGGATTTATTGAAATTAACGTAAGACTTGTAATTTAAAGAATTGATTTGACGAATATAATTTATTTCAATTTGATGTTTTGATATAATGAAGTTGAACGTAAGTAATTGATTTAAATGAATTGGAATTTAAATAGAAGTTGTTTGAATGACAAATTTACTTAATGAATATGGAATGAAATCGATAAATGAATTTAAATTGTTTTGAATAAAAATTAAACCATTATAAATGATTTCGGAATGAAATTTATATATGAACTTGAATCAATATTTGAATTGTTTAAATGAAAGTTGAAATCGAATTATAAGATTTGAAATGGTAATTTGGAAGTTTTGAAACGTAAACTTGGGAAATTGATTTAGAAAGACAAACGAAATGTTGATTTACGAATTGAAATTGAAATTGAATTTGATTTGGTTTGAAATTCACTAAACGACCAATCGGTGTAATAATTACGGAAGTTATTAAAGAGACCGGAATCGGTTATGGATATACTCTCTATCTAAACCGAAAACCACTTTAATAACTATACGTGGAGTGATGATCCCGAATGAAGTGGTTGGAATGATGTACGTGATGACTGAAGAAAGAGAACGATAATGGATAGCCTTGACACTTGTGTCAGATTGGAAATGACTAAAATCAGGAGCCGTGCCGGGCCAAATGGGGTTAGCCACCTCGAGCGAACACACTTCTTCGTAACTACTACTCATCACTTGTGATTGATTGGTGCACCCTTGGAATTTCAGGAGTGTTGTTTCGCGGTGTTGCGATCGTTGTGGCGATGCGTTCTCACCAGTCCGGATCAGGCAAACGGTAGTTTCACTACCTTGGGTATTGCCTCATGTGCCTTGTCATACTTGTATCCCTATATACGCGACCACTACGAATTTGTTTTGTGTTATACCAATGGAGTACTCCCTGATATCCCACTAGTTTACGGTGGAGTTTACAGTGCTGTATAGACTATGACATTTATAAAATGTGTTAAGGGGGATAATGGTAACGCCTTAACACTATTTTGATATTTTATATTACTGATAGACATTATCTATTTAGCGTACACTACTACATAGTAGATAGTTTAACGGATCCTTAGAGGATGGTGATTCCAACATCCTTTGAGTTACTTGTATTTCGATTGCTATTTCACTTGAGTTGGATTTATTGATATGAGAATATTAATCCTGACTCGAGTGTTTTGTGTTTTGCTTTACGCTCGGGTCAGACTGAGTGGTTCAGCTTTTGAGCCTCGCCTTTGGAGTTGGAGCTTCGCCTGGAGATCCAGCTATCTATCCAGCTTTCAGATATTCGATGATTTCAGTGATGTATTCTGATTCTTATATTTGACTGTTGTATTCGAGACTTCTGTTGTAACTTATTTAACTCTGATGTATCTTATATATTTATATAGTAGCTTCATGAACTACTATCTCTTTTACTTCCGCTGCATATTATTACTCCGTGTCTGTGATTCTGTGATTATTTATTTACTGTATATTTGAGTTTTGCCAAATTTAAATTAACAATTCGGTATTTTGAATTATTCAAGTCCGACATGTGCGGATGCGAATAGTCCAAAATAGCGGGTCGTTACATCGAAAATCTTAGATCAATTTCTACAAGTTTTGTTCATTGTGTTTTCTGGAATTTTGAAGTTTGCTTGGTCGAAATTATGGCTATAAATTGATGTCCTGAGAACAAGATGACAACAGCAACAAACATTGACCTTAGAATTGTATTAGCTCATTTTTACTCTTATTCTCTTTCGGTTTTGATGATATTTTTGTGATTTTTGAGAGCTATGATGCCTATCAATAGGCTAACTATATTTGGAGAATTTGAAATTCAAATTTAAATAGAATTCGAATAGATTTTTAGTTAAATTCGAATTGAACTCAAGTTATCGGTCTTGAGGTATCTTTCTTGTTTTTTCATTGTTTTCGAGTATGGTTTTCACTAAACCATTTTTGAAATAAATTTTTGAAATAAATGGAAATTTCAAATTATTATGTAGTATTTTAAAATTATTTTTCTAATAAAAAAACCTATTTATTCCCTATAATAAAGGAATTTCAAATATTGATTTTATTAATCTTTTCGTGAAAATGTTTTAGAAGCTTGTTTTCTCTAGTATACTATTTTAGATATAAAACATACACTTTTACACTATTCGAATGTATGAGAAAGAGAATTAAACGATTTAGTAAAACACGTGGTATGTGACATGTGCGTTTACTATTTCGGTTAATTCCGGACTTGTACGATCGAAGCTATTTGAGATTATTGATTCTGAGATGTTTTTCCATTTTACGACATATTTTGATTTTTATAATTCCTATTTATTGGAATTATTTAAGATGGCCAATATTTGGAGAATATTTTGGTTTGATATCTTCTATATAGGAGTATGGTCGATGAGATTCATCAATATGTTTTATTTACTTGCCAATGATATAAGGCAAGTCTTGAGTTTATGATTTCATATTTTGAGATTTATAGTTTATGAGGAACCATCATGATGTTTTCACTTGTCGATGAGATGAGACAAGTTACGATGCCATTTAATACTTGTCGATGAGATGAGACAGGTATGGTGTCTCTTTATCACTCGCCAATGAGACTAGGCGAGATATAATTTTTTGAGTTTTATGATGTTTCTAGTGTTGCATCGACGAACGGCTAGTAAACCGCTAAGTGCGAATGTGTGGTATGGGACACACGTTAACACTTTTCGGGTTTCTATCCATGAGTTTGTGACACATTCACGATGTTTACCTAACAAAACTGCTTTGAGAGGTGTTAGCGACCTTGTCATGAGGACGAACTACTTTGGGAGGTGTTAGCGACCTTGTTAGAGCTGACAAAATGGCTTGGAGAGGTGTTAGCGACCTTGTCATGAGGACGAACTGCTTTGGGAGGTGTTAGCGACCTTGTTAGAGTTGAAAAAATGGTTTGGAGAGGTGTTAACGACCTTGTTATGAGGACGAACTGCTTTGGGAGTTGTTAGCGACCTTGTTTGAGGCTTCAGCCATTTGAGTTTTGCACGTGCAGCAGTGCTTCGGCATTACAATCGGGGATTTGGCCAATCTGGATTTTCTGAGTTTTCTGTTTTATTATGATTTCACCTTTTTAAGATGTTTTATTACATTGATAGCCTAGTGCTATATGAGATGTTATATATATGGTGATTTCAATTATGATATTTTGAACTCTTATCGAGTTTCTTGAGTTATGAGTTTTGATAATTTCAGGATTTTATAAGATATTCTAGGTTTTGCCATTTTGGCGAGTTGAGATTGAGATTTATATACATTTATAACGATGAGATGAGGTATAATTGAATTTGGAAATTCATCTATAGTTGAATTTTAGATCATCCTATTTGTGAATGTTTTATGTTAGCCATTTTGGCGAGAGTTGTATTGATATTTCTCCTTTTGAGGGGATATGGTTCATGGAAACCATGCAGACATTTTGGGATGTCATCGATGATATGAGGCACTTGTGTTTGATTTGAGTATTGAGTCTGAGTTACCTCCTTCGAGGTATTTGTTCACTTATGTAGCGTTTGTTACTTAAGTGTTGAGCTTATGATTTTATCGATTCATTCTTCTCTTTCGAGAAGAAGTATCTTCATGTCTATTCAGCTTCATATTATCGATATTGACTGATTCGTGCAGCTAGACTAACCCGTGTATTTATACTCGGGCCAGACGATGCTGGATATCTGCTCTCCTTTCTCTTGAGCAATTTATGTTCTTCCGCATACTCTGATGTATTTATATTTGAGTCAATGTATATGGTATGGTCGTGTACCACCTTTATTGTATTCATATTGTGTTGTACTAAACATGTATCAGTGTGTATATATATACACACACGATGTTGATTACTGTTCTGTGATGTGCTTTACATTTAGTTATTGTATTTTGTTCTAATAGATCCGTTAACTACCTATAGTCTTGGATTAAGCATTTACTGGGTATGTTGATCCACTTGAGTAGAAAAAAATTATATTGCATTTATCGACGTATTCAGTAGATGTTTAAGGCAAAATTGTAGATAGTCGCCCTTAACCAGCCGTATTCTCCGCTTTAGTAGACGGAATTACTTGTTAATTCTCTTTACTAAGGTGGGTCTCGAGATGGGGCATTACAGATTTCTACACCATCTTTAAAGTATTTTAAAAGTATTATTTTGGGAATTTAAATTTAACCCAAGCTTTTACTTTAAAGGCCATAACTTGTCCATTTTTAATCAGATTTTTCCGAAACAAAACTCTTTGTTTTCAAATGATAATGGCTTTCAAAGAAAGAAAGGATTTCCAGTTTTTGTTGAAAGGGTTTTTAAATTTGAAATGGAATAGTCTTGAAAGCTATGAATGAATCTTTGTGAAAGGTTGGTGAATTTTGTTTTCTAATTGAAGAGGATCTTAATGGTGTATCTTTTGTACAAAAGATTTGAATTGTAAGTAGTTTTGAAAGCTATGAATGAATTTTTGTGAAAGATTGGTGAACTTTGTAAAGTGAATCTTTTTGTTTAAAGATATGGAAATGAAATTTGTTTAAGCCATTTGAAGAAAGGTTTTAGGCTTTAAGTTGTGACTTAACTAAGATCCCATATATCCATATGCTTTTAAAATTAAGCGCTCATTATTCGGTTTAGTCGGGAGAGAACTTTGTGCCATATAACCCATTCTGAATAATGATACGACGTTATTGATTGCATTTGAAGACCGGTGGTGAAGATCGGGTATTTTCTAAAGTGAAAGGATTATTTGCCGAATGTCTCTGCACCGAATGGCCCCGGTATAGAGATTTGATCACCCTTTGTGATGGGGAGTCCTGACGTGATTAGAGAATATCCGAATTGCAAGGGCTTCTTTGTGAAGTGCCTTCAGTTCTGTTCAAACCTGGAATAGACTTGTACGGATGTATGTTTGACATTACACTTTGAGATGTAAAGCAGGTTTCTATCAAATATATTTCTGTTTGGTGGTGGAGAATTTGTTCTCTAAGCTTAACACTCTACTCTGAGACGTACGAGCTCAGAGGTTATGTAATTGATGGTTACTAGTGATACATTTCCAATTTGGTAATGTGGCATACGAAGTGCTGCTGATCATGTGTTGATCGAAGCATGGCTTTTGTGTAAAGCGTAGCTTTGTGGACGATACCTCATCGGACCTCACAACCCCGAAATGGTCGAAACAAGAAGAATGCATTAAGGTTATGAGGGTCGTGCCCTTTAGGGTATGCCCATTTCCTTTTGGAAAAGGGTGGTATCATGGTATGGAGCCCGAATATTTAACCTATGCGGTTACTGCAAATTTATTACTTTGCAGTTGTTGGTGCTGAGCGCTCGAATAAAGGTCGATAACGACCGAGGGATGGCATACTCGTGTAGTAGTTACCTAGTTACAGAGGTAACCCGGCCTTGTGTTGGCAGAGAGCTGGTTAAGTTCTTGGGGCGTCCCTCCAGAGGCGTACCTATGTGGCCTAGGAAGTTCCTTTACCTGACCATTTGTTGGAAATCCAATCACCAATAAACGCCCTTTACGATTGCAATTGTATAACCTGCCATTCTTAAATGGTAGCTATAACAGGCATAATACAATAGTCCCTATGCTGGCTAAGATTAATATTATAATTTCGAAAGGTTTTCTGCACTATGCACTAATAATAATATCAAAAAAGGATTTTTGCTATCAAGCATGTTTGACTATCATAAGGAGAAATCTCCTCCAATTGTGCGCTTGCATTGTGTGTGTGCGGGGAGGCCTTATGGTTGTTTCATTTTCCAAAAAGCATTGCAGATTTCAATCTTAAATTCTTTTGTTGTTTGTTTTTGTTTAAAACTATTTTCGGTTGCTCACACCAGTCTCATGACTGGCGTGGAGTTTATTGTTCCCTTTCTAAACTCTGGGTGCCCACAATTTTCCAAACGGGCAACCTAGGGTTAGATTTTTAGATAATCAACTAGTAGATGTAGATTCGGTAGCTTTCAGCCTTCTATTGGAAGTCTTTTAAGCCTTTGAATTTGGAGATCGTGTTTGTTTTTTTGGGGATTGGAGATGCTTAAATTCAACATTGATGATGGTTCGAGCTGATAGCTTGGAGATCTTTAGAGCTTTGACAATGGATTTAGATATTGGATTCCTTCTTTCTCTCTTGGAGACCATTTGGTGATATTGTTCCGCTGCTGCGTCTTGTACCTCCGATAGTACTGATATCAATTGTATCAATGTGTTGTATCAAATTTTGTGTATCAATGATATATATATTTCTTCTTCTTCCGCTGTGTTGTTGTACTTAATGTGTTATAATCTCCGGCACGAATCAAATTTCAATGGTTGAATCTGCGGCATTCGAATACGGTGAAGTATGGATATCGATTTTCGAACGCTAAAATTCTGGTCATGACACCAATATAGATTTAATCCCTTAAGGATCGAAATGTGTAAACCACATCTGAAATGTGGTACAAAAGTCAGTTCAAAATATTTTTGGAGTAAGTAATAAAGATGCCAATAAAGTAGGTGAGTATTCTTGAAGAAACACTTAAGGGTGCTCTGATTGAGACCATGACATGATTGTCAAATAACCCTAGCAGTATTTTAGGTACCTAAAACATGATAAATAAAGAGATCTCAATAAAATCATGTATAGAAGTCATAATAAATAATCATCGATGATAAATTTGCAAAAAATAAAGTGCTTATGTTTATAAATGGATTAAAGATCCTGGATTAGAGAGAAAAACATGATTGGCCATCATAAAGTTCTCCTAAATAATAAATGTGGACTTATAGTCCAAAAATTATAATTAGAAACATGTATATAAAGTGGCAAAAGCACATTAAAATTACTAAATTACATGTAGTGTCAACAACATGTTAAGTGCCATGGACATGATATTTTTAAAGATAATTGAATTGATTGAAGTAGTGAAAGTGTTTGAAACACTTAAAATACCCTGAAGGTATAAATATTTTTTAAAGCATACTAAACGATGAAAGTATAAAAATTCCTGAAGAATATAAATAACTTTGGTGGTTATAAAGAAGGTAAAGAACAAGGAGCGTAGATTACAACTTATTTTAAGTATTATTATAATGAAAATCTTGATATAACTCATGATTAGTAGACTGCTTCCTGATTTTTAGTATTATTGTATTGCTTCCTGATTTTTAGTATTATTGTAATGAAACTCTTAATATCCATTAAAGTGGTAGTTGCAATATACAGCAACTTATTAAAGTATATAAGTTCCTATATAACTTTTATGGTATAAATAATGCAAAAGACATGAAGTTTAAATCACAACCTTCTTCTAAGTATTGTTGCAATGAAATCTTGATATACTTCAAGATAAGTAGATTATTTCCTGCTTTTTAGTATTATTGTAATGAAATTTGTAATATTCATCAAAGATGTATAGTTGCAATACACAAAACTGATTTTAAGCCCATGAGGTGTGTTTTATAAAAGTAGCATACAAAATGCATAAAATGCAAATCATGTTTGAAAGAAACAATCTTGGAATTTTGATTGTGTTGAAGGAAACTATTAATAGATTGTATTATTAGCGGGATACATATCTATGGATCCATAAGTATCTATAAACAATTTAAATTATCGAAAGACGAATATGAATTCAGAAGATACTTCTAAATCAGGGATACATATCTGTGAAAATTTCGTTGCATTTGGATCAGTGGTTTAGGAGATATGATCGATTCAAGTTATGGTTTTTCGTGAGGGCTGTTGCTTTCGAATCCATTGGTTCGAATCCACTTCCTTTGACTCGATCGGTCACGTGGTTCTTTTGTGACGTGGCGCACACTCCTCGCATCGATCCTATTTTTCTCCGAGTCGACCGCTTCGCATCCGTGATCTTCGCCTCGTTCGTATCGTTGAATGACACATCATCCAGGCTAGTTGACTTGGTGGACACGAACGAGTGATTGTTCATGGATTCGAATCTGATGGATGCGAAGACGATCGATACGAAGCAGTGCATGGGCACGAGACCGATCGATTCGAAGTAGGGCATACTGATGGTGATGGGTTCGAAGTGCTCTGGATTTGATGGATACGAAACGACGTTCTAGCATGGATACGAAACGACGTCTAGCATGGATACGAACGTGCTGAGGGGATGCCCATCTGATGGATTCGAACCGATCGATTCGAAGTGATCAATATCATGCCTGATCAGTTCGAACTCGATCGACTCGAAGCGTATGCAAACCGATGGATTTGAACAAGATGGATACGAATCCTATGGGTTCGAAATGAGCAACTCCTCCACTTTTTGATGGGTTCGAACGACATTCTTTGGCTAACTTGCACCGATCATATCTCGTTCATACGACCTCCAATTAACCTGAAATTTGGAACACTGGCTTTCATGGCTTTGCCCGTCATGTCTTATCAATTGTAGCCTGATCCGGGCTCGGAAAAAATTCATCGATATCCATAGCGAAGTGAAGTACAACCAATCTCTGAGACGAACTGTCTTTCGTTTTTGACCGATCCTTTGGTATCACGGCTTTGACAAAAAGCGGGATAACATTTGCCCCCCAAAACATGCCTTGCGGTAGGAAGGTGTGTTTTGTAATGCCATGAGCTGGATGTTCGTATCCTATCAACAACCTGTAAAGAACTTGATAATTTTATACGACCTCAAATGACGACCGTTCGGGATCGTAATATTTGAGATGAAGTGCGACCGTTCATGGTCAAGCGCCTAGCTTCAAAATGACGATCGTTCGAGATCGAGCCATTTGAGGTGAAGTGCGGCCTTGCGCGGTCAAGTGGCGGACCACAAATGACGACCATTCGCGATCGAGCCATTTGAGGTGAAGTGCGACCGTGCGCGGTCAAGTGGCGGACCTCAAATGACGACCGTTCGCGATCGAGCCATTTGAGGTGAGGTGGGTTGTGCCGTTCGGGGCGAGTTGTGACCACTCGAGGTCGGGTGCCGTTCGAGGCGAATTGTGACCGTTCGCGGTCGGGTGCCATTCGAGGCGAATTGTGACCGTTCGCGGTCGGGTGCCGTTCGAGGCGAATTGTGACCTTTCGCGGTCGGGTGCCGTTCGAGGCGAGAAAGTGTGCCCGGGAGGGCTTGGTGTTACCGATGCCAGGGTCACGTTCGGGTGAGTTCTTGGATCGTTTGTGTGCCTATTGGAGGCGAATAAGTGTGCCCGGGGGGGCTTGGTATTGTTGATACTAGATTCACGTTCGAGTGGGTCCCTGGATCGTTTGTCAGGGCGGCATATCGCCATCTCAGAGCATGCCTAAGGACCGTTCGCGACCCCGTACATGTGTAAGTAGCTTAGCCATTTCAGAATTATCCGAACCAAATATCCATTCAACTGATGAGTTTTAAAATAGAAATGTCCAAACAAACAAAGTCTAAATGTTCAAATCAAAACGAAACAAAAGCACAGCAAGGATGTCAAAGTGTAAGTTCCCACTACGAAACGGTCAAGGATCATTCAGAGCATGCCTGGGGATCGTTCGCGATCTCATACATGTGTAAATGATTTAATTGTGTTAGTGGGAAGCTTACGACTTGTTCATCGTTATTTTAATCAATTGATAATCAAACGGTGCCTTGATTCAGGGTCGCCTCTAGCTGATGTAGACGGTGGTCGCTCTGGTTCCACCACTGGAGTTCGCCTCCTCACATATTGAAGGAGCATACCGTTCCTGATATGTCCTTCCACCTCGTCCTTCAGATGCCTACAATCATTAGTGTTATGACCGTTCAATTCATGAAATACACAAAACTTATCTGATTTTCTTTCGTCAGAGGTTGGATCCCTTCGCATCAGTCTACGATACGGAACCTGCTCCTTGGTATCCTGATAAATCCGTTCCAGACTCTCATTCAGCTCAGTGTGGTTGGTGAATCGCGGCTCCCTCCATTGCCGCTTTGACCTGTCCCCATCATTCTCAGTCTTACGTTTTCCTTTATCCCTGCCTGAGTCCTTTTCGAGAGGCTTTTTGTCTTTAAGCACATAAACTTCTATTCCCTCTCCTTCTTCTCTTTCTGCATTCGCATCCTCTAGTCGTAAAAACTTTTCTGCCTCGTCGTAGAATTCCCCTAGATCCACAGGCGGATCTTTAGTCAAAGAATTTTTGAACTCTGTGCCGTCAGCTACCCCGGACACAGCTGTCATCACAACCATAGATGGATCTGCTCGATCCATCGAAGCTGCTGCTGCGTTGAATCGCGTTAGATAACTCCTCAAAGTCTCTTCGGTTTTCTGCTTTAGGGTTGCCAAAGCCATCACATTCTTGGGTCTTGTAATGTGAACCCTGAATTGCCTCACAAATCTCTCAGTTAAACCATTCCATGTTCCGATAGATCCACTCTCTAGTTGTCTAAACCATAACACTGCAATATCCGTCAAGTACAATGGAAAGCACCGGGCCATAACCTCCTTTGATGCCCCTCAGCACTTCCATATGCCTCATATACTTTGTCAGATGAACCGTGGGGTCCGTTCTCCCGTCATACATGTCCAACGATGGTAACTTGAAATCCGGTGGGTTCCTAGTTTGTCTGATTGCTGGAGTAAAAGGACTCATATTAACATCCTCTAGATCTTTGTTTACCAAACCGCCTCTCATAGCTCTTCTAACCATCTCCGCCAATCTGTCATTGTCTCCAAGATGCAATCTTCGTTCATCACTTTCAACCTACCCCCCGAGTTCACGAGGGAACTCTGGGATCTGCCCCCTTGACTGAGCGTTCACTCCTCTACTACTCCCGGGTTGCGCAGATGCTCCTCTCTCTCTCCGAAATTGGGTCAACGTTCTCCATAGGTGTGCCTCCTAATCCAGGCAATGTGCCGGATGGTCCTGCTCCGTTCTGAACTCCATCAACTTCTCTATTCTGTGCTCCAAGTTGTCCTATTCGTTGAAATAAACTCTGGATCAACTCCTCTTGTTTCTTCATCATTGTCTCCATCTCGTCCCTAGTGATGAAGATCGACGCTTGATTCGCTCCTGAGGAAGCCTCTTGACTCCCTTGATGTTCACTTCGCTCTGGCCTTGGCCTTCTGCTCGATTGTCTCGTCATAATTTCTCAAATCTGAACTTTCAAACTTTCCGAATCAACTTCTAATTGGTAGAACTCCTGAATTAGCTTTTCTCAGTGAAAGCACCAAAATGTTTGCGCCAAAAATGGTCACAAACACCCGATATCGTGAATGCACCCGTTTATGAATGCAAATCAGCAACAATCAATATAGAACTCAGATCTAAACAATAGCAATCGCAATAATTCACAAATAGCAATCACAAACACAGGATTTATAGTGGTTCGGCGATCTTGCCTACGTCCACTTTGAAGCTTATGTCTTTATTGATTCACTTGATGATTTCAATCGATTACAGCGAATTACAGCAAGTTATAGCTCTGATACTTGATTACAACAGCGGTATTGAAGAGTTGAATTGAATCCGGCAGAGTCTGGACGTTGAATGGCGGAAGATCCAAAAGACCCCTTTTCTGTTGGCTCTGGGGCTCTATTTATAGGCGTAGGAGGCTCAGATCTCGCTCAAACTTCGGGAGACTTTTTCTGGCACGTGAGTGGGCCCACGCGACCGACCCCATCAAGTTTCGACTCGATCTGAGATCGATACGAAGTGATTTCGAATCCATCAAAAAATGATCCAATCGAGCTGAAACTTGGAAAGGACAATCTTTACCTTGTATGGAAGCTTCTGTGAAAATTTCGTTGCATTTAGATCAGTGGTTTAGGAGATATGATCGATTCAAGTTGTGATTTTTTGTGAGGGCTGTTGCGTTCGAATCCATTGGTTCGAATCCACTTCCTTCGACTCGATTGGTTACGTGGTTCTTTGGTGACGTAGCGCGCACTCCTCGCATCGATCCTATTTTTTCTCCGAGTCGACCGCTTCGCATCCATGATCTTCGCCTCGTTCGTATCGTTGAATGACATGTCATCCAGGCTAGTTGACTTGGTGGACACGAACGAGTGATTGTTCATGGATTCGAATCTAATGGATGCGAAGACGATCGATACGAAGCAGTGCATGGGCACGAGACCGATCGATTCGAAGTAGGGCATACTGATGGTGATGGGTTCGAAGTGCTCTGGACTCGATGGATACGAAACAGCTTTCTAGCATGGATACGAACTTGCTGAGGGGATGCCCATCTGATGGATTCGAACCGATCGATTCGAAGTGATCAATATCATGCCTGATCGGTTCGAACTCGATGGACTCGAAGCGTATGCAAACCGATGGATTCGAACAAGATGGATACGAATCCTATGGGTTCGAAATGAGCAACTCCTCCACTTTTTGATGGGTTCGAACGACATTCTTTGGCTAACTTGCACCGATCATATCTCGTTCATACGACCTCCAATTAACCTGAAATTTGGAACACTGGCTTTCATGGCTTTGCCCATCATGTCTTATCAATTGTAGCCTGATTCGGGCTCGAACAAAATTCATCGATATCCATAGCGAAGTGAAGTACAACCAATCTCTGAGACGAACTGTCTTTCGTTTTCGACCGATCCTTTGGTATCACGGCTTTGCCAAAAAGCGTGATAACAACATTAAATGGATTTAATAGCCTTATTTAACTCTTTTAATCAATAAACAATAAATGGTTCAAATAAATAATAAAAAAATTAATTTTTTAATATAACGGCTTGATTTTTATTGTAGTGTTTTTAAATGAATTTATAGGATTTTTACATAATTTTTAATTTGTAAAAGATTTGATTTTTCGTTTGACGTATTTTACAGCGGACGATGGTATTTTTGAAATTTCATATATTAAAATAATTGGGCAAATTTGGGAAAAGGACAAACTTTGAAAAAAAAATTAGGCTGAAGGACATGAAATTTTTATTTTTAGGCTGAAGGAAAAATGATAGTTATAATTAGCATTATATTCAACTTTTAAACTATACAAAATGCTAGTTATATCTAGCATTATATTTAATTTCACACTATACAAAATGCTAGTTATAACTAGCATCGTCCTTCAGCCTAAAAAACAAACTTGTTGTCCTTCAGCCTAAATTTTTTTCTAAATTTTCCCTTATGCTAATTTTACTAAAAATAATTTGTATATTTTATTATTATTTTGGGATCGTATCACATTTCTACGCACGATCTTATTTTTGTTTCATCATTCGTGGTTCGTATCCGAATGGAATTCTATGTAGCGAGATGCCAAAAATTGCGAAATAAACTAAGTTCAACACTTAGAATATTCAAAATGCTTCACTTTTCCCTATTCTCTCTCTAGTTCAATTTCATTCTCTATGAACCAAAAGAAACCAAACCACCAGTTTCGAAAATAAAAATAAAAGCAATTACTCAACAAAAAATACAGAACAATGATCGTTGAACTTGTATTGAGTAGATCTACAATTCCATAATCATTCTGTCATGCATGGTCGAGATTTGGGATAATCAACCGTGAATGGTGGAACTAGGTTTTCGTTTTAAGGGAGATTCAGGCGATGAGAGGCTATGGGGTTGTTTGCATTGGGTTTGTGGCGTAGAGGAGCTTCGATAGCCAGAAAACAGTAGAGCCTGGTGGTCTTTTGGTGAATGCAACGTTTCGCGTGGTGATTACAGTTGTAGTAGGTCGCTATCTTCTATAGTTAATCAAGCTTTGATCGATGATGACCGATGTGAAGAGGAGGAGGAAAGGAGTTCGTCGGAGTTATCGGACTTTAATTTCTTTGAGTATAGAGGTGATTTGGATTGTGCATTCATGGCCATGTGCATATTTGGTCGTGTATCTCTGTGTAATAGAACTGGACAAGAAAGGGATTTAAGGTTAATTAATGTTTTAGTTAAGTGTTAAAGTAAATTTAATTATTTAATTAAATCCAAATCTTATAAATTCAATATCTCTCTCATTCGAGGTTGAATTTGGACGCGGTCTTTTACGTTGGACTCACATCATTGTTATCTACGAACTGGAGTTGGATTTGTCGAATTTGGAGCTAGTAAAATTTTAAGCTAAAATAAAACACATCAAACTGAAATGCAAAAACATTAACTGCAATTTTGGTGAGTTAATTCACATTTAAATAAACTATATGATATATCTTTTGCGATAGTGCATTGTTGAATGCTTGGATAATAGTTGAAGTTTAAATGAGTACAAAATAATGATAAAATTATGGTAATTTAATTTAATTGTGTTTAACATAGTTAAATTAGTAATATTTTGTTTTTGATATCTATTTAGAAAAATAAAATAGCATTTTGCTATAATTAATTTGATTAGATTTTTTATACATCTATCGAGCAGAATAAATTATTGTTCTGTGCTTGCAAAGTTAAAAGATTATTTTTAAAGTTAGTTAATATGTGGATTGATTAATAAAAGATATATTAGATATTGATTGCTAGTTGTAGATATAATAATAAGTTTGTCTGTATTGTTTGATTATTTGTTTGGATTTGAATTCCTGCTTGAAAAGCGAATTTCATAAATAACCATTGTTTTGTAGGGGACTTTTATGGAGAGATCCTAAGGGGTTTCTCGCCATTACTAAGTTACTATTATATGCATCTTATTTGTACTATTATGTTGCTTATATTGATGTTTAGTTGACGTATATATGACCAATTGTTTGATTGTGTAAGTTTCGTTATAGTGATTATCGCTATACCATCACTTATGAAACATCATCTCCTTTAATCTTTGTGTGTATTGAAATTGTGCCTGTACGTTTACAGAATAAATGTTTGGTCGTGTTTTTGCACTTTGAAAATTGTTTGAACAATATTTTCAAATATTTTGAGAATTTTGAAAATAGAGGATAAATATTGATTAAAAAGTATAAACAAATTATAAAATTGATTTATTATCTTTTGGGATAACTAATGTGGCTTTAAAATTTATTAGTTTGATTCATTGTCTTTATAGAGAATTAACATTCTTCAAAATGTATAAAAAGATTATTAGTTGATTTATGATCTTTTAGGATAACTAATGTGGTTTTAAAATTTGCAAAATAATTATATCAATTATATTTCAGGGTGATTAACCTTGATTAAAATTAATAAAAGTATTTAAATTTATTTATTATCTTTTGGGATAATAAATGGTGTTTTAAATTTATAAATGATAGTTTATAAATGTGAAAATCTTTAAAAAGGAATGTTTAAAAACAAAGTTAAGTGTAAATTGTTTTTAGGTTTATAGTAAATGAGGTTTACAATGACATTTTATTTTGATCCTTTATTTTAATGCACTTAGAAATATAATTTTCTCTTTAATAGAATATTTTGAAAGAGTGTTTATAAAGTGTTTTACAAATATTTGTGATGTGAAAATCAAGCACAAGCGAGAATCATTGTGTTAAAAGCTTGATTCGTTTATTGGTGGCAAGTGTATGCGATTAAATTCCCATGTACAATCATTCGTATATTTTCAAGAGTTGATTTCTTAAATATTGATTCTGATATCCTTCTTTGTATTTCATCGATTCAAGACAATTTTTGTTGCTCATTTGGGGCATTTAAACCCTTGTTATTCTTAAAATTAAGAATGCTATCGAGTCGAGATAGGTAACAACACAACCCTAGCTTGTCCGGCTTTATTGTTTTCTCCAGGGTAGTACTATTTTGTTTCCGATAGTTAATTTATCGACTTTCGATTTTGATATCCTTCTTTGTGCTTCATCAACCTAAGACGATTTGTTGCTCATTTTGAGCATTGGCGTCCAATACCGTGGATAACTAAAACCATTGAGCGAGTGGGAGCCAAGCCAGTTAAGTCACACCGATCAGGGTATATTCACATTTATTAGAGATTCGTTGGTAACATGCATGAGGTGATGTGAAATATTCGGATGCTCGTGTGAGGCGAGGTCCAGTTTGGAAGTTCCCAAGGGTGATGCATGTTTGGCATAGGCTCTCAAGTATATTTTATCTAGAGGAATACTTTCGGTGTAGGGTCCGCACCTCCTATTCATATTAGATAAATTCATTCTCCTAGTGTCAATTCGAATCTTGGAGTTAATCTTTTCTTAATTGCGTCGAGAAGTTCCTTGTTCTCTTCTCTGTGTTTAATTATTTTTGTCTATTCTTTAAGTTTGGATTTTGTACATTGTTCAAATATGGGATTATCCCTTACTTGTATCCACCCTTTACATTTAGATCTATTTCTGTAGTTTGTCCATTCTTCTATGAATGGATCATGTTCATTTATGGTGAAAGCCCGTTTCGTGTTTTGCGGCGGGGTCGCACCAATTATTATATGTTCACTATATTAATTGAGTTTCCTCACGCTGTTTTTCCAGACTCACCCGGATTTTATTTTATTATAATGCTTGGGTCAGACTGGGTTCTTTTTCCAGGTTAGTATTGGTGCTATGGAGCTCCTGGAGAAGAGCTGGATGTTCATCTATCGTAGTACTTTTATCTTCCGCTGTATTACTGTTATGTATACTCATCGGCCATTGTAAGGTTAGGAAATTATTACAGGCCAGGCTGAGGAGGTTTGTTTTTAACTCCGATGTACCTTGTATCTTGGAGTGACAGTTTATACTGTCTTTGTTATATTTTATGTTGTCATTTCCGCTGTAAGATTCTGTTTCCTTTGTTCTTTTATGTGTCGTTATTTTTATTTTACCCTAATAATATGCCTTTCCGACAATTGGATGTTCTTCATTTGAATACCATGGATGTATTTGGTGTCGGCTTTCGATGGTCGAAAAGGCGGATCAGTACAGAATGGTATCGGAGCTTAAGGTTAAGTGAGAACCTTTGTTTTGGTGGGATAAGCTAATTTGAGATAGGTTAAATGACACCCTAGAATGAGTTGAGGGTCTTATATATACGAGTGCATATTTGTTATTGCTATAAAAATGTATTATGTTAATTAGTTTATTGAGTTGTTTATGAATTCTGGTCGAGATGTGGGATACCACGGTATCGATAGGGATTTCTAAACCCTCGAACAAGGCAAACGGACATGATATTGATTTTTGAAAATTTGGTAAATGAAATATTTTACCTAAGATTAAACATTTTATGCATATAAAAGAATAATTTTCAAATTTATATAGTTATTTATGGTGTGTTTTCTTGTAAATGATAATATTTATTTTTTTAACACTTTTGTTTGATTTGTCGTGCTCACATTGTTTAGGGGCATTGACATTGTTTGTTGATGTTAATTTGTAATGACCCAGAATATTACTGCTTTGATTAGTGAATACTTATTTAATTTTAAAAATTCAGTATGTAGGTTTTATAATGAAACTAAAATCATTTTTTAGTAGATTAATAATGATGATAAAATCATTTTCAAAATTTGTTTACCAAATTAAATAGTTCGTAGAAAAATAGTAAATGTGACCAAAGAACGTTTTCTGAAATTTCGACCTTTCGACACCGGAAAGTTGTCGGGAATGTTGTTCGTCTTTGTGCACCATATGCACATATATAAGAGTTCATTAAATAAATAATAATAATACATTTAGAAATAAATTATCTTATGTTAATTTGGACTAGTAAGTAATGTGACAAGATATACTTTTAAAAATGACAAACTTATATATAAGTATTATTACATTTTAGGTTATGTATATATATATTAAGTATTGTCACATCTTAGATTGTAATCATTAATCATCATTATCTCTTGTCACATCTTAGATTTCATTAATAATTTAACTTATATATATAAGGAAAGTGATGTGACTAAACATAATAGTTATATATATAAAAGAGAGTGATGTGACTAAACATAAAAATTATATATATATAAATAAAAGAAAGTGATGTGACTAAATATAATTATACATATAAGAGTGATGTGATTAAACAAAATTATATATATTATAAAAGATTTGTGATGTGACTAGATATAATTATGACAAGTAATATTATTTAATTCATTTTGCCTACACATATACCCACCTATTCTTTTTCTTTTCTCATTTCTTCCATTTCCCTCTTCTTCTTTCTTATTAAAATTTTTATGGCTTCTTCTTTTAGTCTTGATAGAAGAAAAAGGAAAAAGGAAAAAGGAAAAAAGAAAGAAATCCTTAGAAAACTTGTTCAAAATCCACTCAAAATCCTCTCCATTTTCATTCTACTTCCTTCGGCCATAACTTTTAACTTTCTACACCAAATAATGATTTTATTTTTTTCAAACGTATATAAATCTAGTGGCTTTAACCTTTATGTTGACCACTTTCTCTAATGTTTAGTCTAGCTATGACAAAAACGCTATTACTTAAGACCCATTTTCGGACCTATGTTTTGAAGGCCGAAAATACCACCTCTTCTTTTGAATATAACTTTCTGAAAAATGATCCAAATCGAGTGGTTCTTTTTTTAAATAATAGAAAAAAGAATTTTCAAAAACCATTCTGTTGATTATTTTCTGAAATTTGATAGTAAAATGGTGAAAAGCCAAGAGCAAGATGACCTATTTCGGGTTGATTTTTGGAGTTGTGAAGCTTTCCAAGTTCTAAAGTATTCAAAATTAAGGAAGCTTTATGGTGAGTAAATTCTTAGCTTTTTGGGTATATATATATATGATGTTATGTTTGGATTATGATGTGGCTTGGATGTTTGTGTGTGTGCTAACTTGTAGTTTAGCATTTGAGTTAAGATTGATGATTAGGTGATGTGTTTGGATATGAATGTGGTGACTTTACTACAATTTGATGATGATGTCATTTGGTATCTTTCATATATGCTTGGATTATGGTTTAATGGTATGGAAGATAGGAACTTGAGTTATTAGTAAGGGATTTGAGATCCATTTTGAAAATCAAATCATTTACTAGTTTTGAGTTAATAAATGTTTTGTTTAAATTCTAACTCGAGTTAAGGTTTTCAAAAACCTTTTCTTTGATGTATTAAAAAGTAAACCAAAGTAAGGTAAAAATTTTAGATGGTAACTTAGAGAAGTAATTCTAAGTTATTGCATCCATAGCGATAGTCTCTATGGATATAGTTCGGAAAAGTTTGATTTCTAACTTTAAAGTTTTCTTTTAAAAATGATTTGAAAACCCATTTTAGAACGTAATTAGCAACACATAAGTAAATATAACTTGATTAAGTATGTTTAATAATTTATTTATTTATTAATTAATCGGTACTTAGGTTAATTAATTGGTGGCTAATTAGTGATAATTAAGTAAGTTATGAAGAAGTTTTAATTAATGATTAATTAAGTTAAAAAGGGTAATTATTTTTATTTAATCAAGTTTAGTTATTTTAATTCTTATTTAATTAAATTTGATTTATTTAACTAATTATTATTTAATTAAAGATTAGTTATTTACTTAATTAGGATTAATTTTGAGTAAATGTTTATTTTTTTAAAGTTAAATATTAATTTACTTTTAATTAATTAAGACTTAATTATGATTTGGTTTTGATTTAATTAAGCTTTAATTTATATTAAATTATGATTTAATTATTAAAAGTTATTTTATACTTTATCGGTTATGTTTTAAATAGATGAACAACTATGAATAGGCTAGAATATGATTGTTTGTGCTGTATGGACATTGATTAGTAGAATAAAACACTGTTCTGCTATAGTGTAATTGTTTGGATTGTTTGTACATGTGTTTAGCAGAATAAATTCCCATTCTTCCATTAATTGATTAAATTATTTTGGATATATATTTAGCATGACAAATCACCATCCTGCTATTATATTGTTTAAACAAGTATCATAGCTTAAGTTTAAGTGAGACTCTTGGCTTTGGTGGGATAAGCTCATTAGAGATAAGTTAAAAGGCACCCTAGAATGAGTTGAGGCTATTATATATACGAGAGCATATTTGTTATTTCTATAAAAATGTATTATGTTAATTGATCTATTGAGTTGATTATGAATTCTGGTCGAGACGTAGGATGTCATGGTATCGATAGGGATTTCTAAACACTCGAACAAGTAAACAGACATGATATTGATTTTTCAAAATTTGGTAAATGAAATATTTTACCTAAGATTATATATTTTATGTATACAAATGAATAATTTTCAAATTTATATATTTATTTATGGTGTGTTTAATTGTAAATGATAATATTTAGTTTTATCATTTTTATTTGATTTTTCATGCTCAGATAGTTTAGGGGCATCGACATTGTTTGCTGATTATTAATTTGTAACGACCCGGAATTTCACTGCTTTGATTAGTGGATACTTATTTAATTTTAAAAATTCAATATGTAGGTTTTATAATAAAAATAAAATCATTTTAATAATTAATAATGATGATAAATCGTTTTCAAAATTTTTTTTACCAAATTAAATAGTTCGTAGAAAAATAGAAAATGTGACGGAAGAACATTTTCTGAAATTTCGACCTTTAGGCACCGGAAAGTTGTCAGGAATGTTGTTTGTCTTTATGCACCATATGCATATACATATATAAGAGTTCATTAAGTAAATAATAATACACTTAGAAATAAATTATCTTATGTTAATTTGGATTAGAAAGTGATGTGACAAGATATACTTTTAAAAATGAAAAACTTATATATAAGTATTGTTACATCTTAGGTTATATATATATATATATATATATATATATATATATATATATATATATTAAGTATTGTCACATCTTAGATTGTAATCATTAACCAACATTATCACTTGTCACGTCTTAGCTTTAATTAATAATTTAACTTATATATATAAAGAAAGTGATGTGACTAAATATAATAATTATATATATATATAAGAAAGTGATGTCGCTAAACATAATTATATATAAGAAAGTGATGTGACTAAACATAATTATGTGTATAAGTGATGTGATTAAACATAATTATATATATATATATATATATATATATATATATTACAAAAGAAATGTGATGTGATCAAAGTTGAATTACTTAATTAATTATTATTTAATTAAAGATTAATTATTTGTTAATTATTAATTAATTAGGGATAAACTTTAAGTAATGATTTAACTATTACAAGTTATTTTAATCGGTTATGTTTTAAGTTGGGTTCTTTTCCAAGTGGTTTAATTTTAACCAAAGGAGCTCTTGTCCATGATATTAAATAGACAAACAATTGTGAATAGGTTAGAATGTGATTGTTTGTGTTGTATGGACACTCATTAGTAGAATAAAACACTATTCTGGTAAAGTGTAATTGTTTGAATTGTTTGGACATGTGTTCAGCAAAACAAATCCTCATTCTGCTATTAATTGATTAAATTTTTTTGGACATATATTTAGCAGGACAAACCACCATTTTGCTATTATGTTGCTTAAACATGTATATGTCAGTTGAGTTGTATTGACTTGTCATTCCCTGATTTGATAATTGATTGGACTTACATATATATATATATATATATATATATATATATATATATATATATATATATATATATTAGCCTATGTAAATAATTGATAAGTGCCTTGGAATTAAACTGAAATAAAATGGTAACTTAAATTAGTACCATTGGGACAACTAAGCCTCGTTTGGAATTTATAAAGTATGGTTTTGAATGTACTTCAATTTTTTAGCCAATTTGAGGCTAAGGGTTTATAAATGGATTTTCCAGTTATATAATTCTTATAAAGGTTTTTATAAATGATAACCTATGTATTGAAAGGCGTTTTACTATTGAAAAGGGTTATTAAGGTGTTTTACAAATGATGTTTTGTAAATGATATTTATATAAAGAGTTTTAAAAATAGAAAAAAGGTTTATAAATCATTTCAAAGATTTGGAAAGAGGTTTATAAATTAACTTAAAGGTTTATAAAAGTGGGTTATAACTTTATTTTGAAAGTTATAAGTCAACTGAAATATGAGATAAACTTTTAAAAAGGGAATTTTTGGTAAAGGATAAGCGAAATGTTTTATTTGGAAGAAATGTTTGTTTTAGTTAATATTGGATTTGGAAAGAAGGTTCGAAAAGTTTGTAAATATACTTATACTGATAAGATAAGAATATGATTTTGTTTCAAGGCATGAAAAGTAAAATGTTTTGGTAATATACTTATACCATTGAGATAAGTATATAAATGTTTTCCAAGTATAAAGGAAATGTAAGGGTTTTGGAAATAATGTTTTGAAAAGATCTTTTGATCAAGTTTTATAAAGTGGTTTTATTAATTAAAGAGGATTAATAAAGGCTTAATGGATCCTATATGGGAATTAAACCATGACAAGATGTTTGTTTATTTGATAGTTAAATAACCAATTATCAAATCTAGACAAAAATGTAACTTTGGAAATATCTAGGAGAAACATGAGAATTATATGGTATAGTTACTATCAAATGTGCTATACTATACGTATAAACTCATTTCATTTTTCTAGGACGAATGATAAGGAAATCCATCCATAAATAGTTAGGAGGTGAACTTCGCTCTTGTCATTTGTCTATTTATTTCCTAAAGAACAGGGGTTGAGTTTACTGGAAATATTGAAAGTTGTTTCGAAGAGACCGGGATCGGATATGCTATCTGAAAACAACTTCGATCCAACTCAAGCGTTTCGAAATGAAGACATCATAAAGCATAGGGTCGAAGACGGAGCTGTAACGACCAGCATTTTTCTAATAATTAATAATTTTAATTAAATAAAAAATTTGTAATTTAATATTGGAAGAAATTAAAATTTGTGGTTTATTAATAAAAAATGACTAGAATATAATGTTAAAAATGTTAATTCAAGACAATTGATAACTACTTTAATGTATGTCCAATTAACTGAAATGATTGTAAAGTTAAAATTGGTTATACGTTGTAAATAAAGAAATAGGGTTTAATATGTAAATTTAATATAATAAATGACTGACTGAATGAAATCTCAAACAATTGTAATAAATTGTAATGTTAGATTGGTTAGAAATTGTAAATAAGAAGATAAAATCAATGTGAAGTTATTTGTTTTGTTAGTTAACAAAAAAACTTGGAAATGTGTTTAAATTGGCAAATTGTAACAATGGTTAATTAATCCATTGAAATTTAATTAGTTATAAATGGTAAATAAGAGAATAAATTAAATGTTATATTAATTAATGAAATAATATGTGTATTAATTGATAATTGGATTAAAAGAGTAATTGATAATTTTAATGTTGTATTAATTAATGAAATAATATGTGATAAACTGTAATTGAATAAAAATCAGTGTTGTGCCAATAATTATAACATTTGTGTAGACAATCAACTTATAAATGTGATTAAATTAAGCTAAAGGTGACAATTGTTATTTGTTGAAATCAAATTAGAAATAAATTGCATTAAATGTAATTAAATATTACGTTAATAGAAATTAAGATGGAATTGGAGAATGTTAATGTAATAAGATATAAACCAACGTTAAATATGCCCATAGAATAATGATTGATTGAATAAAAAGGATTGAAAGCAAATTATATTAATTTATTGGAATTAAAAATATAATTAATTGGATTTATTTACGATTGAAGCAGAACACTTAATTAGTGTAATATTTAGCGCTGAATTGACATGTAAATTTGTTTTAATTTATTGTAAATGTCCAAGTAATCAAAAATAAGGAAAATTATTTGTTACTAAATTTGAAATTTAAAAGTGATTAAATCAATTTAATAATAATTCATTTAAATAACGTGAAATTAGTCATTTTGACCACTATTTTTGGATTTCGACGAAACATGTTTCATCGGATCCGTAACGGTGAATTATTGTAGGATTTCAAGTTTCGTAGCGATTGGACTTGTCATTTGATCGTACAGGCTCGAAATGCGTATGAATCATTGTTGTCTTTCGTACCGATTCGATATGCATTTATTTTCTTATCGGGCCTGGTTAATAAATTGTTCTGTTCTAACCCCAGTAGTCTTCCTACTTTTTATTCCTATATGTACATCAACTTCTGTCTTCTCCTTTCTTCAATGGCAGAAACAAATTCCAATTTCCAAAAGCTACAATTCAATCTCCAAACCAATTTCAAAATCATACTCCTCCAAACCATATCAAATTATATATCGTTGGAAAGCTCTCGACGGGCGCAATCCACTGCTGATGTTTATTCTTTGATTTGAGTCACCGTTTGTCCAGAAATCAATGGTTTAGTTCCAACCGTCCATTGGTTAGGGATTCGATCAAACGGTGGATCTTCACCCGATCGACGATTGGGAGATGGCATTGGGAAGGTGGCACGATGCATGTCTTAAGGGTGCTAGCCGTTCACGTCAATTGGCCATAAGTTCGCCGAAAAATGGTAGAAAGGGCGTTGGTGGTAGAATGGTGAAGGGCACGCCTGGTGGTCACGCTGGCTCGGCCTAGGGGCGGCTGGAGGAGGTGATGTCAGCGGCGAACCATGATCGGCGTAGCGTTGGTCGGAGCGGCGGCGAAAATGTTCGAAGATGTGGCAGTTGTGTTGAAGTCGCGTACGGGAGGTGGTGTGCTAGGGTTTGCGTGTGGGAAACTTTCAGGTAACGTGTAAATGAATTTTTTTTAATTTTTTTAATTTATTTTATATTGTATAACTTCTAATTGTTATAACTTTAGTGTGCAAGGGCGGATTTATGCACGGTCTGCTCCGCTGCGGTCGTATTAAAATTCTAGACATTTGACTCTAGTTTAGGCAAATTCTAAGACTATTTAAATTTAGACCTTTGTGAAGATTTTAAATCGATTTGAAATCAAGGGTGAGTGTTGTAACTCACTCACAACTACTAAATTATCTTATGTTAGTTAATTTAAATTTATGTTGTAATTAGAAATTGATTGATTGATGTTTGGTACATTTAAATCGCCATTCCAGTTAAATATGACTTTATTGCGTTTAATCGTCATTTAATTTAATTTTCAATTTAATACCTGTTAATGATAATCAGTTGATTGATGCTATTTATTGGTTGATTGTATGATGATTGTAATGTACGTTTGATTGTTGATATTGGATGACTTGATATTATATTTTTATATTATTATAACACTGCAAGTTCCCTATGGGTTGAAATGATACATACCTGAACGATTTAATAGATTAGGAAGAAATCGTATGGGTTGAAATGATAGACTTGAGCGATTTCGTATATTCGAAATTAAATTTTGGGATTTCGGGTTGAAAAGATATATATTGTAAAAATTTAAATGCGGATTGGAATGATGAATATCCATATCACTTGACCATATGGTAGAAAATTATATACGAATACCGGATTGGTTAGATTAAATGATTTTTAATTCTTTGTATTTTGAATTCAATTAATTGGTATTTTGAAATAGAAATTGATTTATATAAACTGAATTATTTTCGAAAATCCAAGCCTTAACGTTGAAATTGGAATTGATTTATTTAATCGTTCAGAGGATTTACATTAGTATTTCAAAGTTGATTTGTCAAATATAAATGAATTTATCGAAATTGAGTTACTGAAAATGTTCGGATATAACTATGAAATCTATTTTAAACTAATTAAAACTATTTTAATCAATTTAACCACTTTTTAATTTATTTTAATCTATTATAATCTATCTAATCCAATTTAATCTATTTTACCTATTTTAAACTGATTAATTTATTTAACCTATTTTAAATCTATTTAATATAATTTAAATCTATTTAATCTATTTTAAATTTATTTAATCTATTTTAAATCTATTTAATATAATTAATCTATTTAATCTATTTTAAATCTATTTAAATCATTTTAAATCTAATTAAATCTACTTTAAATATATTTAAACTACTTTTACTAGTTAAATTATTTTAATCTATTTTAAACTATTTTAAATCATTTAAAACTATTTTAGAGTACTTTAACTATTTTTAAAACTATTAAAACAATTTATGACTATCTAAACTATTTTCAAAATTTTCCGACCGTGTAAAGTTGAAGTATTTATATTTAAATCCTTGAGGATGATACAACCTAAGTTGGGATTTGAAATTGATACCTTTTTTTGAAATGACATATTTGAGTAAATATGATGATTTTGGAACGAGGATTTAATTAACTTATCTTATCGATAATTTCAAAATGAATATAATTTCAAAAGTGAATATGATCTTGAAAGTGAATATGAATTTGAAAGTGATATGGTTTTGAGAATATGATATTTTGATATCAATTAAGAATTGGTTTTGGAAATGTAAAGGAACGATTCGGTGTGAAATAAGCATTTGGTTGTTAAAAAGACCAGGATTGGATATTGTCATACTCTTTGCCAATACCAAAAACCACTATAACGACTGTGCATGTGGCGGAGATGCGAAAAATGAATTAGGATGGTTTGACGAACAATTCTGTATGAGGTATTTACTGACCCTGACTCCCGTGAGTCAGCTTAGATGTGACTAAAACAAGAGCTATACCTTGGCCAAGTGAGGTCATTCCTCTGATCGGACATGCTTCTTCGATAGTTTATTATGACTTTGTGATTGATTTGGTGGCTACCCTCGATTTAATTTTGGGAGTGTGTTCCAAGGATGGCGGTAGTAGCTGCTATGCATTACCACCAGCCCAGTTCTACAAAACGGTAGAGTCCTACCCTGACATTGCCTCGAGTGTCGTGTTCACATGCCCTATCGCGCCTTCTACGAGTTTGGTTTGTACCATACCTATGGAGTGCCCTCTGATAGCCCTCTAGTTTACGGAGGAATTACGATATTACAGACTATGGGAATATATAAAAATGTGTTAAGGGGGATATGGGTAAAGCCCTAACACTATTTTAATACTTTACTTTACTGTAGACACTATTATAATAGCGTATTATACTATGTATGTAGATAGTTTACCGGATCCTTAGGAGATGGAGATCCCGAACATCTCTTAAGTTATTGCACCCACGTTAGATACTTTTTAGGAGATGTGAAAACCCGTAAACATCTCTGATGCCAACATTTATATTTATTTATAGCTGATTTAACTTACATAAGATCTTTTAGTTCTGACTTGATTGTCTTATCTTTTCAATTCGCTCGGATTAGTCGGAACTTTTCAGCGTATCGAAGACTGCTTTTCTAGAGGACGAAGACGAAGATTTTCACTATTACTAGTTATTATATTCGTAACACTAGGTTATGTTGTTCCACTGCATTTATTTATTTATTCTTGTTGTATGTAACTCTGATCTGTACTGTAAAGTGTAATCAAATGTTATTTGTAAAATAGCTTCGTGAACTGTTCATTTGATTATTATATTTTGTCATTCTGTTGTGAGATTCTGTGTTTGTTATTCTTTCTTTCTCTACTTTTTCTTATTTACCCCATAACAATTTGCCCTTTGAATGGTTTGAGTGGACATGTGTGTCGATTTAAACCATCGAAATAGACAGATCGTTACATTTTAGTTGGTTGAATATATTTGTTTGTTAGGTAGTGAAATTTATAAATATTAGTTGTGATATTGTAAATATAATAAATATAAATTGGAAATTTTAGAATTTTAGTTCTGGGATTTTTACAATTTCGTTCAAAAAGGTTTTGGAATATAATATTAGTAGTATTTAGAAGTATTTTCTGATATGGATATTTCAAGATGATTTGAAAGAAATGTTTTAAAGGAGTTTTGAAAAAAAATAAGTTCTGTACTTCCCTCCATGTCACTGGAAAATAATCTGGGTGATGAGTGCACGCAGCATTAACATTCATTTTTGAGTTTCCAAGTGGGAAGACCGCTGTAGTAATTTTACTGCACATTTGTTTTGATTACGAATCTTAAAACTTTCTAAATATGATTTGGATATATTAAAGATATTATTATAGATATTATTTTAATGGATTGAAAAGGAACCCGGGACTTAATTCTTATGTTTTGTGCAAATTGGAAATTTCAATAATTGTAATGAAATGAAATCTTGACTATCTTAATAATTGGAAATTTTAACATGTGTAATTAGAAACTAGATTCCAAGCGATAAATGAAAATATAAGAAATTGGAAATCTATAAACTATAAATAAAAAGGAAATGAAAATAAGAAATGGTAACTATTGAACATACTGTTAACTAAATAACTAAGAGGAACTTGTGTAACATTTTATTGCATCCTAAAAGACATATATAACTTACTGTAATGTTAAAACTTGAATTGTTAATAAGAATATCTAATAGAATATTATACAAGTAAAACTTAATTAATGAAAATGTTCTGATGGACTTCTTCTATAAAAAGAACTACGACATATAAGATTGTTAAAAACTTAAGTTGATGAATCAATATGCTAAGTAATTAAATTGAACATGAATACAGCAAGTAAATGGTTATAAACTTAAGTAATATTTAAAGCCAATTATAATTGAAGTAAATAGTAAATCTGATACAACATTAACAGAATGATTATAACTTCATAAAACATTGAAATGATTTGAAAATGGGTTTAGTATTCAATAATACTACATATGGAAAAATGGATGTGAAAAGAAATAATCGATTAATGGTAATTTAAATTGTAAAGAGATTTACATAATAATGGATAATCAAATAGTTGAATGGAAAGAACATATGTACGCAAATGAATATAAAGTAATGGATGAATGAAATTGATGAACACTAAATGGTATGAAAAGAAATTTGTAAGAATGAATTTGAATAATATTTGAAATTATTGTTTGTTTTGGCTTATGGATGTCTAGGAAGTGGTGCTTTAAATTGTTTAGGATGTATAAATAATCTATTAAGCTTTATCTAAGACTGTTGAGTGTATGGTATGCTTAGTGGTTGTCTATAATTATATACGATTAAAATTGTCTAAACCCAAACAAACAATTTGTTTGAATGCTATGGATGTATGATTGATTACATTTATTCCATGTGATGGTTGTATGTTTTGGTTTGCAAAATGATTATTCTTATGTTGTGATTGTTTTGTTTTTATTAGTTGAAACAACTTAAATATTTCTCTTTACTTAATTATTAACCTCTTTGAATTATGTAAGTGTAATACAGGTTATAGAAGCAATTGCAATTGCTTTTGGTTACATAATTAAAGTGTTGGTTGCCCGACAAATAGGACATTTTCGGATTACGGTTTTCTAGTGGTTTTATATTGTTTTTCCCATGGTTTGGGATATTTTATTTTGAAATATATGATATATATCGTTATTATTGATATTATTATTTCTCCCAGACCCCTCCGTACAAAGGAGACTCTATCGAAATTATCTGTGAATTTTGGATTTAGAATTTTTTTGGAAAATGCTTTTCAAACTTTTATTAACTTAAATATAAAAGGGTTTAATTGTTTATAAACTGATTTTTTATTTAAGTTATTTAACTATGTAAATTAGTTGTCATAAATTTAATATTTTGAATAAGATATATTGATTACTTAATTCCTCCTTTCCATTTCGAGGATGAAAAGTTTTGAGTGGGGAAGAGTGTAACAACCCACATTTTTTCGATAATTAAAATTTTTAATTAAATAAGATTTTTGTAATTTAATATTGGAAAAAATTAAAATTTGTGGTTTATTAATAAGAAATGACTAGAATGCAATGTTAAAAATGTTAATTCAAGACAACTGATAACTACTTTAATGTATGTCCAATTAATTGAAATGATTGAAAAGTTAAAATTGGTTATACGTTGTAAATAAAGAAATACGGTTTAATAATGTAAATTTAATATAATAAATGACTAATTGAATGAAATATCAAATAATTGTAATAAGTTGTAAAGTTACATTAATTGGAAATTGTAAATAAGAAGATAAAATCAATATGAAGTTATTTGTTTTGTTAGTTAATAATAAACTTGGAAATGTGTTTGAATTGACAAATTGTAACAATGGTTAATTAATCCATTGAAATTTAATTAGTTATAAATGGTAAATAAGGGAATAAATTAAATGTTATATTAATTGATGAATAATGTGTGTATTAATTGATAATTGGATTAAAAGAGTAATTGATAATTTAAATGTTGTATTAATTAATGAAATAGTGTGTAATAAATTGTAATTGAAAAAAATTAGTGTTATGCAAATAATTATAAATTTTGTGTAGACAATCAACTTATAAATGTGATTAAATTAAGCTAAAGGTATAATTTTTATTTATTACCTATTTGTTTAATTTGTTGAAATCAAATAAGAAATAAATTGCATTAAATGTAATTAAATCTTATGTTAATGGAAATTAAGGTCGAATTGGAGAATGTTAATGTAATAAGATATAAACAAATATTAACTATGCTTATAGAATAATGATCGACTGAATAAAAAGGATTGAAATCAAATTAAATTAACTTATTGGAATTAAAAATATAATTAATTGGATTTATTTGCGGTTGAAACAGAACACTATGATTAATGTAATATTTAACACTGAATTGACATATAATTTTTTTTAATTTATTGTAAATGTCCAAATAATAAAAAATGAGGAAAATTGTTAGTTATTAAATTTGAAATTTAAAAGTGATTAAATCAATTTAACAATAAGTTATTTAAATAACGTGAAAATGGCTATTTTGACAACTGTCTTGGATTTCGATGAAACCAGTTTCATCGGACCCATAACGGTGAATTATTGTAGGATTTCAAGTTTTGTAGCGATCGGACTTGTCGTTTGATCGTACAGGCTCGAAATACATAGGAATCAATTTAATGAAATTAATTTGAAATAAGCTGATTTTAAAAGCTAATTTCTTCATACAATGGAATTAGAACTTGAAACCCGTTTCATTGTTTTTAAAAATATCAAAAATATCTATTTTGATATATGGGATGACCCACTTTCGTTTCGATGGGAGGACGGGCTTTTTGGGTCATTATTGTCGTTCGTACCGATTCGATGTTCGTTTATTTTCCTATCGGGCTTGGTTGATGAAAATAGTTCTGTTCTAACCCTATCAGCCTTCTATTTCTTATTTCTATACGTGCATCAATTTTTGTCTGCTCCTTTCTTCAATGGAAAAAACAAATTCTAATTCCCAAACGCTATAATTCAATCTCCAAACCAATTTCAAAATTAAACTCCTCCAAACCAAATCAAATTATATATCATTGGAAAGCTCTCGATGAGCGCAATCCATTTCTGCTATTTGTTCTTTGATTCGAGTCACTATTTGTCCAAAAATCAGTGGTTTAGTTCCAGCCATCCATTGGTTAGGGTTCGATCCAACGGTGGATATTCACCCAATCGATGATTGAAAGGTGGCGTTGGGAAGGTGGATCAATCTAGGTCAGGGTGCTAGCCGTTCACGTCAATTGGCTATAAGTTCGCCATGAAGTAGAAGAAAGGGCGGTGGCGTTGGAATGGGGAAGGGCACGCCTGGCGGTCGCGCGAGCTCGGTCTAGGGGCGGCTGGAGGAGGTGATGTCAGCGGCGAACCCTGGTCGACGTAGCGTTGGTCTGAGCGGCGGCGATATTGTTCGAAGACGTGGCAGCTGTGTTGAAGTTGCGTACGCAAGGCGCGGTGCTAGGGTTTGCACATGGGAAACTTTTAGGTGACGTGTAAATGAATTCTTTCATTTTATTTTATATCGTATAACTTTTAATTGTTATAACTTTCGCATGCGAGGTCGGATTTATGCGCAGTTTGTTCCACTACGATCGTATTGAAATTTTGGACATTTTAACTTTAGTTTGCACAAATTCTGTGCTTGTTTAAATTTAGGCCTTCGTTTAGATTTCAAATCAAGTTGAAATCTAAGGTGAGTGTTTTAACCCATTCACAACTACTAAATTATCTTGTGTTAGTTAATTTAAATTTACGTTGTAATTAGAAATTGATTAATTGATGTTTGGTATATTTGAATTACCATTCCAGTTAAATATGAAATTTATTGCATTTAATCATCATTTAATTTAATACTGAATATAATTTTCAATTTAATACATGTTAATGATAATCAGTTGATTGATGCTATTTATTAGTTGATTGTATGGTGATTGTGATGTATGTTTGATTATTGATATTGGATGACTTGATGTTATATTTTTATATTCTTATAATACCGCAAATTCCATATGGGTTGAAATGATACATACCTGAACGATCTGATAGATTACAGAGAAATCGTTATGGGTTGAAATGATAGACTCGAGCGATTTCATGTGTTTGAAATTAAATTTTGGGATTTTGGGTTGAAAAGATATATACCCGTAAAATTTTAAATTGCAGATTGAAATGATAAATATCTGTATCACTTGATCATAGGGTAGAAAATTATATAAGAACATCGGATTGGTTTAAATTAAACAATTTGTAATTCTTTGTATTTTGAATTAATTTAATTGGTATTTTCAAATAGAAATTGATTTATATAAACTGAATCATTTTCAAAAATCCAAGCCTTAATGCTGAAATTGGAATTGATTTAATAAATCGTTCAAAGGATTTAAATTGGTATTTCAAAGTTGAATTGTCAAATATAAATGAATTTATCAAAATTGAGTTATTGAAAATGTTTGGATATAATTGTGAAATCTATTTTAAACTAATTAAAACTATTTTAATCAATTTACCAATTATAATCTATTTAATCCAATTTAACCTATTTTACCTATTTTAAACAGATTAAATTCATTTAACCTATTTTAAATCTATTTAATTTAATTTAAAATTATTCAATCTATTTTAAATCTATTTAATATAATTAAATCTATTTAATCTATTTTAAATCTATTTAAATTATTTTAAATCTAATTAAATCTACTTTAAATATATTTAAACTACTTTAACTATTTAAACAATTATAATCTATTTTAAACTATTTTAAATCATTAAAACTATTTTAGAGTACTTTAACTATTTTAAACTATTTTTAAAACTATTAAAACTATTTATGACTATCTAAACTATTTTCTAAAATTTCAAACTGTGTAAAGTTGAAGTATTTATATTTAAATCCTTGAGGATGATACAACCTAAATTGGGACTTGAAATTGATACCTTTTTCGAAATGGCATATTTGAGTAAACATGATGATTTTGGAATGAAGATTTAATTAACCTATCTTATCGATAATTTCAAAAGTGAATATAATTTGAAAAGTGAAAATGATTTTGAAGGCGAATATGATTTTAAAAGTGAATATGATTTTGAAAGTGAATGTGATTTCGAAAGTGATGGTATTGAGAATATGATTATTTGATATCAATTGTGAATTGATTTTGGAAATGTAAAGGAACCATCCGGTGTGAAATAAGCGTTTAATTGTTAAAGTGACCGGGATCAGATATTTTCATACTCTTTGCCAATATCGAAAACCACTTTGACGACTGTGCACGTGGTGGAGATCCCAGAAATGAAGCAGGATGGTTTGTTGAACAATTCTATATGAGGTATTTACATGACCTTGATTCCCGTACGCCAACTTAGATGTGACTAAAACAGAAGTTATACCTAGGCCAAGTGAGGTCATTCCTCGGATCGTACATGCTTCTTCGATACCATATTATGACTTTGTGATTAATTTGGTGGCCACTCTCAAATTGATTATGGGAGTGTGTTCCGAGGTAGGTGGTAGTAGCTGTTATGCATCACCACCGGCCCAGTTCTGCAAAACGGTAGAGTCCTACCCCGGCATTGCCTCGAGTGCCATGTTTACATACCCTATCGCACCTTCTACGAGTTTGGTTTGTACCATACCTATGCAGTGCTGTCTGATAGCCCTCCAGTTTACGAAGGAATTACGGTATTGTATTGTATCGACCCGCTATTTTGGACCATCCGCATCCGCACGTGTCGGACTTGAAAAATTCAAAATACCGAATTGTTAATTTAAATTTGGCAAAACTGAACATATACAGCAAATAAATAATCATAGAATCACAGGCACAGAGTAACAATATATAGCAGAAGCAAAAGATAGTAGTTCATGAAGCTACTATATATATAACAGAGTTACATAAGTTACAACAGAAGTCTCGAATACAATAGTCAAATACAAGAATCAGAATACATCACTGGAATCAACTGAATATCTAAAAGCTGGATAGATAGCTGGATCTCCAGGCGAAGCTCCAACTTCAAAGGTGAGTCTCAAAAGCTGAACCACTCAGTCTGACCCGAGCGTAAAGCAAAACACAAGACACTCGAGTCAGGATTAACATTCTTATATCAATAAATCCAACTCAAGTGAAATAACAATTGAAATACAAGTAACTCAAAGGACGTTGGAATAACCATCCTCTAAGGATCCGTTAAACTATCTACTATGTAATAATGTACGCTAAGTAGATAATTTCTATCAGTAATATAAAGCATCAAAATAGTGTTAAGCCGTTACCATTATCCCCCTTAACACATTTTATACAAGCATCATAGTCTATACAGCACTGTAAACTCCACCGTAAACTAGTGGGATATCAGGGAGTACTCCATAGGTATAATACAAAATAAATTCGTAGTGGTCGCGTATATAAGGATAAAAGTATGACAAAGCATATGAGGCAATACCCAAGGTAGTGAAACTACCGTTTGCCTGATCCGGACTGGTGAGAACGCATCGCCGCAACGATCGCAACACCGCGAAACAACACTCTCAAAATTCGAAGGTGCCCCAATCAATAACAAGTAATGAGTAGTTTACGAAGAGTGTGTTCGCTCGAGTTGGCTAACCTCATTTGGCCCGGCACGGCTCCTGTTTTAGTCATTTCCAATTTGACATAGGTGTCAAGGCTATCCATTATCGTTTTCTTTCTTCAATCATCACGTACATCATTCCAACCACTTCATTTTGGATCACACTCCACGTATGGTTGTTAAAGTGGTTTTCGGCTTAGACAGAGGGTATGTCCCTAACCGACTCCGGTCTCTTTAATAACTTTCGTAATTATTACACCGATTGGTCGTTTAATAAATTTCAAAAACCAAATCAATTTCAATTTCAATTAGAATTATAAACCATCATTTCTTTTGTCCTTCTAAAACAATTTCCAAAATTTACGTTTCAAACTTCCAAATTTCCATTTCAAAATCTTATAATTCAAAATTCAATTTTTATTTAAACAATTCAAATATTAATTCAAGTTCGTATATGAGTATCATTTCGTAATCATTTAAATTAAGTTAATTTAACATCCAAATCAATTTAAATTCATTGATCGATTTCATTCAATATTCATTAAGTAAATTTGTCATTCAAAACAATTTCTGTTTAATTCCCCTTTCATTAAATCAATTTCTTAAGTTCGACTTCATTGTTTCAAAACTTACAATTTGAATTAAATTAATTTCGTCAAATCGAATTGTTTAAATTCCAAGTCTATCATTAATTTCAATAAATGATAATTTATTTCTTGTTAAAGGAATTCAATTTCACTTATTTATTTACTTGGTTACAAATTCCAAACTCAGTTAATAAAGAAACATAGTTTCACTTAATAAAGAAT
Organism: Allium cepa; assembly: GCA_030765085.1. NCBI lineage: Eukaryota > Viridiplantae > Streptophyta > Magnoliopsida > Asparagales > Amaryllidaceae > Allium > Allium cepa. Next base: position 555,988,787 of record CM060941.1, on the reverse strand, counting down.
TCAATTTAACTTAATAAAGAATTTAATTTAATTTAATTATTAAATAATTCGATCTTATTTAATTATTGAATAATTTCAAAACTTAATCATTAATAATTTCAAACCTTAATTATTAATAATTCCAAAACTTAATTATTAATGATTCCAAATTTAATTATTAAATAATTAATTTTAAACAACGTTCTTTTATCAATTACTACGTTAATATTTTGTTTTAGATTTCACATATTAACATTTTTCTTTCATCAAAATTCAAATTTAAATTCAAACCTTATTTTTTTATTCAAATAAAATATTTATTTTATTTTAAATCAAATAATTAACCAATCGGGTTTTATTTAATTTTGTATCCAAGTCAAAGTTATATTTGGGTATTTATCATTTCAACTCGATTCCATTTCAATTCAAAAATCAAAGCATAGCAAAGGGAACTTACAGTGTGATAACTAGGATGGTGTCAAAGTAAATAAATAAGCAATAACAGCGATCAATAACAATCCAATAATTAATTCAAATAATCCCGAAATAATCGTATTAATTCACATTTTTGTTTATGCGAATTAATATAATTATTTCTAGAATCTACACTATCATTTCATGTAGATTAAAGATTATTACACTATTATTAATACGGTTCTTCACTTTATATCATTTTTCAATTTTATACTACATCAATTTATACAACACACATTCAATGGTTCAAGGTGTAGTTAACACTATTTCTACGTGTCCATTTATTTAAACATTTTAAAGGGGTCATATTATACCAATTTAACTAATCAAATTCAACACGTATATCAATTTAAATTATTAACCATCCTATATCAAGTTCAATTTATTTATCACTTTAAACATTAACAATTTAACGTCCAATATAAACATCAACAATCAATCAATTATCAGCCAAACTGTTTTATCATCGCATAAATAATTAACAGATAATGGTGTCAGATGTCACAGGTGAACTGATACAGGTAATAACATAGATAACAGTGTAAATAACTAACAGCATCATATTTCAATTTATCGTTTTAATTAAAATCAAATTTAATAAATAAAAGAATATTAATCGTGAGTGATTGCTCACCTTTCGAGGCTAGAGATATTTGACGATGAAACGAGTTACGAAATCCAGGCACGAATCTCAAAACAAGGGAAGATTGAACTCGAATTGACGAACAAAGCTGATAATAAAGAGTTGACGAAATCAAATCAGAACCGAATCGATGGTGATACATGATATAAGTGCACATATATGACTATATGTAGCTATAAATATAATATCATATGTTAACTCAGTGCCTACTAAAAAAACAATATTAAAATTTTAAAATATATATACATTTCAGAATATACGAAACATATACAGACAACCAATGCAGAAAACTAGTTATAACTTATACCATTTCTAAATATTAATATATATATATATATATATATATATATAAGCTAATGATTTTTCAGTATAAATGTAGTTAACACATAACAAAACCCAAAATATTATCTAAATATAAATATACACATACCAATAATTAATCAACTTACATTTATACAATTCAAATATCCACCTTTTTAAAGACAAGAAATGTATAATATACAGCGCGCACACATAAAAAAATGAAAACAACTTATAAGTATGCTAACCTATAGACTTAAAACCTGTCTATATAATACTATATGTTTATTACTGTAACCATTATATTACAGTAACCATTATGACATATGCGTGTAATACTATACACTATATAAACTGTCATATACTTTACATTCTTAAATATAGGTGTATGCGTTATCATAATAACTTGTACTAGTAACATTTAAATTGAATATAAACAGTAAAGACCACATGCAAACTCACACTTATACGTATAAACCAATATACACTCTAAAAGCAATATCTATCTTAACCTTTTAAAACAAAATTTTAATATTCAAACAGCAAAAGATGTATAACCTATAAGGACCTAAGTAAAATATACTATATCAAAAGATATACAAACAATGTTTTATATGAAACAGATATAAACAACCTTTTATACAAAATTTATATATATATATATATATATATATTAGCCTATCATATAAATATGCAAGTAACTGGATATATAAATAACAAACCGTATACATAAACTCTAACACTTAAACAACTATATATATGAATGTATATAAAGTAAGAGAAGAGGAAAGTATTACACAGTTTCTATCGGTGGCGGGCCCGTGCAAGGCGGAGGAGGAACTGGGTGCGACTGATGGTGGGTCTCGACTAGGTGAGCTTTGGTTTTAGTGAAGATGAAAGGCAGAGGCAGAGGGAAGGACTGGAAGAGGCTTTGGTACAGCTGCAGTTTGCCGAAGTCGTGCTTGCGTTGGCGAGGGAAGGAGGAACAGTTGATGCCGAATGGGATGAGTTTCTAGAGGTGAGGCCTTATCTAGGGTTGCGTGCACGGCTCGGCAAGGAGGAGGGGGAGGAAGGCCAAGCTATCGCCTGGGCTTTGGTTGGCTGAACTCAAAGGTTTTTTCTCTCTCTCTTCTTTGTGGAGGAAGAAAGTAAACAGAATTGAGGAGGGGTGAATAAAAGAAGTGAACGTGAGTAATAAGATAATGAAAGGTCAGGCAAACTCAAAAGTTTGAACTTGAATTATAATTCAATGCACGGCTACTCATTTTCCAACATCCTTTCAAGTGAACTTCTATAATAAATAAGTGGTTGACAGCTAGCCCGATGCAAAATGAATAGGCGAAGGAAAACAAAGGTCTCAGTAATAAATGGCTCCCAAACGGGTACCGCTGCGATTCACCGTTTCATTGGTTTTACCGCGTACCGAATAATGAAATACGGGTTTGACTATACTGCGAAGATCGACACGATGAAACGATCAAAACGGTATGCAGATATCAGTGGTACGATTGAATTATAAAAATTCGAATTTTCTACTAGCGGAAAATGCAAGAAAAACGCAGGAAAATAAGATCGACGGAGCTAAAGAAGTCCGAATTCGGAAAAAAGGAAAATGACGTCTTGCTCAGAAGACGATTTAGAATTTTTCTATGTAAAAATATTCAGGTTTCGAAAACATTTTATCTTCATCAATTCCTAACTGATTAAATTGAAATAAAATTACGCACGAAATAAACTTTCATATTATCGGACGAAAATTTACCATTTGCTATGTTTAACTAAACGCATTTCAAATATCAAATTTTTATTTTAAAATTTTATTATTTACAATTTCCCAAAATTACAATTAAATATATTAATAAATCAAATAAAATTATTGAAAATTTATAGGTCGTTACATGTATGGACTACGGGAATATATAAAAATTATTAAGGAGGGTATGGGTAATGCCTTAACACTATTTTAATACATTACTTTACTGTAGACACAATTATAATAGCGTATTGTACTATGTATGTAGATAGTTTGACGGATTCTTAGGAGATGGAGATCTCGAACATCTCTTAAGTTATTGCACCCACGTTAGACACTAGATAGGAGATGTCAAAATCCACAAACTTCTTTGATGTCGTTACACACATATTTATATACTGTTGATTTAACTTACATAAGATCTTTTAGTTCTGACTCGAGTGTCTTATCTTTTCAACTCACTCAAATTAGTCTGAGGATTTCAGTGTATCAAAGACTGCTTTTCTGGAGGACAAAGACGAAGATTTATACTATTACTATTTATTATATTCATAGCACTGCATTATGTTGTTCCCCTAAATTCATTTATTTATTTATTCTTGTTGTATGTAACTCTGATCTATACTGTAAAGCGTAATCAAATGTTATTTGTAAAATAGCTTCATGAACTGTTTATTTAATTATTATATTTTTTCATTTTGCTGTGTGATTCTGTGTTTGTTTTTCTTTATTTTCCTACTTTTTCTTATTTACCCCATAACAATTTTCCCTTTGAATGGTTTGAGTTCACATGTGTATCGATTTAAACCGTCCAAAAAGGCAGGTCGTTACATTTGGTATCAAAGATTTGGTTTAGCGATAACCTTAGCTTTATAGGTCTGACTCATAAGAAATGGGGAAGTAATACCCTAGAATGAGTCTTTGGGCGTATATATGAGAGAGCATATTTGTTAGTGTCATAAAAGGGTTTTGTATTGTGTTAATTAATTTAATTTTGTATTTCTAAATTCTGGTCGGTACATAGGATGCTATGGCATCGATAGGGATTTCTAAACACTTAATAGGGCAGACCGACACAATATTGTTTAGAAATACGGGTGAATGAAATAATTTTACCTAGCATATATTTTGTATGTAAAAGAATAATTTTATAAATGATATAGTTGGTTGAAATCTATTTGTTTATTAGGTAGTGAAATTTATGACTATTGGTTGAAAAATAAGATTGTAAATAAAATAAATATAAATTGGAAATTTTAGAATTTTAGTTCCAAGATTTTTACAATTTCTTTCAAAAAGGTTTTGGAATATGATATTAGTAATATTTAGAAGTATTTTCTGATATGAATATTTCAAGATGATTTGAAAGAAATGTTTTAAAGGAGTTTTGTAAGGAAATAAGTTCTGTACTTCCCTCCATGTCACTGGAAAATAATCTGGATGATAAGTGTACGCATCATCGACATTCATTTTTGAGTTTCAAATTGGGAAAACTACTGTAGTAATTTTACTACACATTTGTTTTGATTATGAATCTTAAAAATTTCTATATATGATTTTGGATATATAAAAGATATTATTATAGATATTATTTTAAATGGATTGAAAAGGGAATCCGGTACTTAGTTCTTGAGTTTTCTGCAAATTGGAAATTTTAATTATTGTAATGAAATGAAATATTGACTATTTTAATAATTGGAACTTTTAATATGTGTAATTAGAAATTAGATGTTAAGCGATAAATGAAAATATAAGAAATTGAAAATTTGTAAAACTGTAAATAAAAAGGAAATGAAAATAAGAAATGGTAATTATCGAACATTTTGTTGACTAAATAACTAAGAGGAACTTGTGTAACATTTTATTGCTTCCTAAAAGACATAAATAACTTACCGTAATGTTAAAAATTGAATTGTTAATAAGAATATGTAATAGAATATAATACAAGTGAAACTTAATTAATGAAAATGTTCAGATGGAATTCTTATATTAAACGAACTTAGGTGTATAAGATTGTTATAAATTTAAGTTGATGGATCGATATTCTAAGTAATTGAATTGAACATGCATATGGTAAGTAAATGGTTATAAACTTAAGTAATATTTGAAGCCGATTATGATTGAAGTAAATAGTAAATGTGAATACTACATTAACAGAATGATTATAACTTCAGAAAACATTGAAATGATTTGAAATGGGTTTAATATTCAATAATACTACATATGGAAAAATGGATGTGAAAGGAAATAATCTAATAATGGAAATTTAAATTGTAAAGAGATTTACATAATAATGGATAATCAAATAGTTGAATGGAAAGAACATATGTAAGCAAATGAATATAAAATAATGGATGAATGAAACTGATGAATAGTAAATGGTATGAAAAGAAATTTGTAAGAATGAACTTGAATAATATTTGAAATTATTGTTTGTTTTGGCTTATGGATGTTTGGGAAGTGATGCTTTAAATTATTTAGGATGTATAAATAATCTGTTAAGCTTTATCTAAGACTGTTGAGTGTATGGTATACTTATTGGTTATCTATAATTCTATACGATTAAAAGTGTCTAAACCCAAACAAACAATTTGTTTGGATGTTGTGGATGTATGATTGATTACATTTATTTCATGTGATGGTTGTATGTTTTGGTCTACAAAATGATTATTGTTATGCTGTGATTGTTTTGTTGTTATTAGTTGAAACAAATTAAATATTTATCTTTACTTAATTATTAACTTCTTTGAATTATGTAAGTGTAATACAGGTTATAGAAGCAATTGCTACTACTTTTGGTTTCATAATTAAAGCATTGGTTGCCCGACAAATAGGTACGTTTTCAGATTACGGCTTTCTAGCGGTATTATACTATTTTTCCCGTGTTTAGGCATATTTTATTTTGAAATATATGATATATATTGTTATTTTTGATATTATTATTTCGCCCAGACCCCTCCGAACAAAGGAAACTCTGCCGAAATTATCTGTGGATTTTGGACTTAGAAAAATTTTGGAAAATGTTTTTCAAACTTTTATTAACTTGAATTTAAAAAGGTTTAATTATTTATAAATTGATATTTTATTTAAATTATTTAACTATATAAATTAATTGTTATAAACTTAATATTTTGAATAAGATATATTGATTACTTAATTCCTCGTTTCCTTCTTTTTCTTTTCGAGGACGAAAAGTTTTGAATGGGGGAGAGTGTAACGACCCACATTTTTTCGTTAATTAAAATTTTGAATTAAATAATATTTTTTTTAATTTAATATTGGAAGAAATGAAAATTTGTGGTTTATTAATAAGAAATGACTAGAATGTAATGTTAAAATTTTTAATTCAAGACAATTTATAACTACTTTAATGTATGTCCAATTAATTGAAATGATTGTAAATTTAAAACTGGTTATATATTGTAAATAAAGAAATAGAGTTTAATAATGTAAATTTAATATAATAAATAACTAATTAAATGAAATCTCAAATAATTGTAATAAATTGTAAAGTTACATTGGTTGAAAACTGTAAATAAGAAGATAAAATCAAGGTGAAGTTATTTGTTTTGTTAGTTAACGATAAACTAGAAAATGTGTTTGAATTGGAAAATTGTAACAATGGTTAATTAATCCATTGAAATTTACTAGTTATAAACGGAAAATTAAGAGAATAAATTAAATATTATATTAATTGATGAAATAATGTACGTATTACTTGCTAATTTGATTAAAAGAGTAATTGATAATTTAAATGTTGTATTAATTAATGAAATAGTACGTAATAAACTGTAACTGAATAAAAATTAGTGTTGTACAAATAATTATAATGCTTGCGTAGATAATCAACTTATAAATGTGATTAAATTAAGTTAAAGGTGATAATTGTTATTTGTTACCTATTTCTTTAATATGTTGAAATCAAATTAGAATAAATTGCATTAAATGTAATTAAATATTACGATAATGAAAATTAAGATGGAACTGGAGAATGTTAATGTAATAAGATATAAACCAACGTTAACTATGCTGTAGAATAATGATCGATTGAATAAAAAGGACTGAAATCAAAGTAAAGTAATTTATTGGAATTAAAAATATAATTAATTGGATATATTTACGGTGGAAACTGAGCACTGTAATTAGTGTAATATTTAACGCTGAATTGACATGTAAATTTATCTTAATTTATTTTAGATGTCCAAGTAATCAGAAATAAGGAAAAATTTTAGTTGTTAAATTTGAAATTTAAAAGTGATTAAATCAATTTAATAATAATTTATTTAAATAACGTGGATATAGCCATTTTGGTCAATATCTCGGATTTCAATGAAACCAGTTTCATCGGATTCGTAAGTGTGAATTATTATAGGATTTCAAGTTTCATATTGATCGGGTTTGTCATTCGATCGTATGGGCTCGAAATGCGTAAGAATCAATTGAATGAGATCAATTTGAAATAAGCAGATTTTAAAAGTTAACTTCTTCATACAATGGAATTAGAATTTGAAACATATTCCATTGAGTTTAAAAATATTTAAAAACATCTATTTTGATATATGAGATGACCCACTTTCGTTTTGGTGGCATAATGTGCTTTTTGGGTCATTATTGTTGTTCTACCGATTCGATTTGCGTTTATTATCTTATCGGGCTTGGTTGATATAAATTGTTCTATGCAAACCCTAGCAGTCTTTCTATTTCTTATTCCTATACGTACATCAACTTCTGTCTACTCCTTTCTTTAATGGCAGAAACAAATTCCAATTTTCAAACACTACAATTCAATCTCCATGCCAATTTCAAAATCAAACTCCTCCAAACCATATCAACATTTAAATCGTTGGAAAGCTCTCGACGAGCGCAATTCACCGTTGTTATTCGTTTTCTAATTCGAGTCACCATTTGTCCAAAAATCAGTGGTTTAGTTCTGGCCGTTCATTGGTTAGGGTTTCGATCCAACGGTGGATTTTCACACGATTGATGATCGGAAGGTGGCGTTCAGAAGGTGGTGTGATGCAGGTCTTAGAGGTGCTAGCCATTCACGTCAATTGGCCACGAGTTTGCTAGGAAATGGTAGAATGGGCGGCGGTGGCGGAATGGGGAAGGGCACGCCTGGTGGTCACGCGAGCTCGGCCTAGGGGCGGTTGGAGGAGGTGATGTCGGCGGCGAACCCTGATTGGCATAGCGTTGGTCGAGGCGGCAGCAATAATGTTCGAAGACGTGGCGGCTGGGTTGAAGTTGCGTACACGAGGCAGGGTGCTGGGGTTTAAGCGTGGGAAACTTTCAGGTGACGTGTAAACGAATTTTTTTATTTTTTTATATATCGTATAACTTTTAATTGTTATAACTTTGGCGTATGAGGTCGAATTTACGCGTAGTTTTCTCCGCTGTGATCGTCTCGAAATTCAGGACATTTTGACTTTGGTTTGGATGAATTCTAAGACTGTTTAAATTTGAGACTTCGTTTAGATTTTAAATCGATTTGAAATTAAAGATGAGTGTTTTAACCCACTCACAACTACTAAATTATCTTATGTAAGTTAATTTAAATTTATGATGTAATTAAAAATTAATTGATTGATGTTTGGTATATTTAAATTGTCATTCCAGTTAAATATGACTTTTATTACATTTAATCGTCATTTAATCTAATATTGGATTTAATAGTCAATTTAATACCTATTAATGATAATTGGTTGATTGATGTAATTTATTGTATAGTGCTAGTGATGTATGTTTGATTATTGATATTGGATGACTGGATGCTATATTTTATATTGTTATAACACTGCAAGTTCCCCATGGGTTGAAATGATATATACTCGAACGATCCGATAGATTAGGGAGAAATCATTATGGGTTGAAATGATATACTCGAGTGATTTCATGTATTTGAAATTAAATTTTGGGATTTCGAGTTGAAATGATATATACCCATAAAATTTTAAATTGCAGGCTGAAATGTTAAATATCCGTATCACTTGACCATAGGATTAAAAATTATATACGGACACCGGATTAGTTAAATTAAATAATTTTCAATTCTTCAAATTTTGAATTCCGTTAATTGATATTCTAAAATAGAAATTGATTTATATAAACTGAATTGTTTTCGAAAATCGCAGCCTTAATGCTGAAATTGGAATTGATTAAATGAATTGTTTAAAGGATTTAAATTGGAATTTCAAAGTCTAATTGTCAAATATAAATGAATTTATCGAAATTGAGTTATTGAAAATGTTTGGATATAACTGTGAAATCTATTTTAAACTATTTTAATCAATTTAAACTATTTTTTATTTATTTTTATTTATTTAATCCAATTTAATCTATTTTACCTATTTTAAACTAATTAAATTTATTTAACCTATTTTAAATCTATTCAATATAATTTAAATCTATTTAATCTATTTTAAATTTATTTAACCTATTTTAAATCTATTTAATATAATTTAAATCTATGTAAATCATTTTAAATCTAATTAAATCTAATTTAAATCTATTTGAACTACTTTTACTATTTAAACAATTTTAATCTATTTTAAATTATTTTAAATCATTTAAAATTATTTTAGAGTATTTTAACTATTTTAAACTATTTTCAAAACTATTTATGACTATCTAATATATTTTCTAAAATTTCAGACTGTGTAAAGTTGAAGTATTTATATGTAAATCCTTGAGGATGATACAGCTCTAGTTGGGATTTGAAATTGATACCTTTTTGTGAAATGACATATTTGAGTAAATATGATGATTTTGGAACGGGGATTTAATTAACCTATTTTATCGATTTTTTCAAAAGTGAATATAATTTCAAAGGTGAATATGATTTTGGAAGTGAATATGATTTTGAAACCGAATATGATTTTGAAAGTGAATATGATATCGAAAGTGATATGGTTTTGAGAAGATTAATTTTGATATCAATTACGAATTGGTTTTAGAAGTGTAAAGGAACCATCCGGTGTGAAATGAGCTTTTGTTGTTAAAAAGACCGAAATTGGATATTGTCATACTCTCTGCTAATACAAAAACCACTTTAACAACTATGCACGTGGTGGAGATTCCAGAAATGAAGTAGGATGGTTTGGCGAACGATTCTGTATGAGGTATTTATGTGATCCCGACTCCTGTGGGTCAGCTTAGATGTGACTAAAATAGGAGCTATACCTGGGCCAAGTGAGGCTATTCCTCCGATCGGACATGCTTCTTTGATACCATATTATGACTTTGTTATTGATATGGTGGCCACCTTCTATTTGATTATGGGAGTGTGTTCCGAGGTGGACGGTAGTAGCTGCTATGCGTTACCACCAGCCCGGTTCTGCAAAACGTTAGAGTCTTACCCTGGCATTGCCTCGAGTGCCGGGTTCTCATGCCCTATCTCGCCTTCTACGAGTTTGGTTTGTACCGCATCTATGGAGTGCCCTCTAATAGCCATCTAGTTTATGGAGGAATTACGGTATTGTATAAATTATGGAAATATATAAAAATGTGCTAAGGGGGATATGGGTAACGCCTTAACGCTATTTTAATACTTTACTTTACTGCATACACTATTCTAATTGCGTATTGTACTATATATGTAGATAATTTAATGGATCCTTAGGAGATGGAGATCCTGAACATCTCATAATTTATTGCACCCACGTTAGACACTAGATAGGAGATGTCAAAACCCATAAACATCTCTGACGCCATTACACTCATATTTATTTATTGTTGATTTAACTAACATAAGATCTTTTAGTTCTGACTCGAGTGTTTTGTCTTTTCAATTCACTCGGGTCAGTCTGAGCTTTTTAGTATATCGAAGACTGCTTTTCTAGAGGATGAAGACTTGTACTATTACTATTTATTATATTCATGACACTGCATCATGTTGTTCACTGCATTTATTTATTTCTTATTATTGTATGTAACTCTGATCTGTACTGTAGAGTGTAATCAAATGTTATTTGTAAAACAACTTCATGAACTATTTATTTGATTATTATATTTTGTCATCCCGTTGTGAGATTCTGTGTTTATTTTCCTTTCTTTCTATACTTTTTCTTATTTGCCTCATAACAGTTTGCCCTTTTAATGGTTTGATTTGACATGTGTGTCGATTTAAACTGTCCAAAAAGGCAGGTCGTTATAAAAGAAATTGAAGTGTAAGGGCTGCTTGCTACAAGTTCTGAGGGTGGTTCCAAAATGGATGTAGTAGAAGTAGTGCCTTTGGCTTGTCCTTATCCTGGACAACTTGTATGGATGAATGTTGGCATTACATTGGCGCCTAAAGGGCAGTGTTAGTATTCCAAGGTGAACTGCTATTCAGAAAGGTAAAGCGTAGCCTCAAGCCTCACAATTGGGAGGAATGGCAAAAGCAGGGCATGCAGCAAAGCTATGTAGTTAGCTACCATTAGGAGCAGTCACCCCATTCAAGATGTCCCTTTCAGGGTTGGTTTGTGCGCAAACATCGTGGTAGTATCATGCATCGGTGTCAAGGGGGGTAAGGTAATCCACTCTGCCATGTTAAAGGGGCCGCTTGCTCTGTGTTAGCATCAGTGCATTTTCTAAGGTGTATCATCGGAAGGTAATCCCTAACCTTACTATTGTTGGAACCCAATCTCCAATACGTACCTTACATTTTTGATTGTAGACTAGTTTGGTGGAATGTGAGATGTAAGCATTTCAGCTATTTTATATATTCACTTTAAACCTAGGCACTATGATAATATGACTACATTTTGATATAAAATGTTTTGGTTATTGTAAGGTAAAAACCCATTGTTTTTATGTGTGATGTGTTCTTACGAGATACCCTTTGTGAAAAGTTTTCAAATATAGAAATCAGTCTGGTTGTCACTTGTTACCAGGTTTTACTCACGCTGGTTAACTAGACTGAATCGGGTGTTATTCCATGTAATGCTCGAGTCAGACCGAGAATGTTTTTCCCATGTTAGCTGGATGGTCAAGACGTATTCACGTATATTTTTCTTCCGCTGCATTATAGAGTCTGTATGTTTTTCAACGTGAGGACAGGTTTCTATAACTGTCCAAATTTAGGATAAGTCTAGTGTACTCTGATGTTGCATATATGAATAAAGATGTTTTCCTTTTTTCAAAGATCATTGTTGTATTATATATTATTCACTGTGTTGTGAGATTCTATGTTGTGTGGTTTCTTCAATCTTCAATCTTCTTCTTTCACCTTAACGAATCGGTATTTCCGGCACTTGAATGTTCAGCATATAATACAGTGGACATATTGATGTCAATTTTTTAGGTCGAAAATCCGGTTCGTTGCATAATTTATAGTCGGTCAGTTTTGGGCATTTCTTGTTTTGATAATTGAGTATACTAAAATGAAGCCCTTGTGAATTAAGTTTCACAATTTAACTATAAGATGTTCAGGGAAAATGTCAAGTTAAAAGTCATCTTGTGATATTGTTGAGTTAAAAGTAAAACTTTAATCATAGTTGTTTAATATAATCTAAATGGGAAGATAAGACATTTAGAGAATAAATATTCATGTAATGTTTGTCTATAATAAAAGAATGTTATTATAATATAAGCTGATTTTAGAAGGTACATTTTATATGATTATGAAATATAAAATGATATATATAATTTATAAAAGGCGTTTTATAAGTAAGAAGAGTTTTGAGAATTTAAATCTCGATATTGCTTGAAATGATTTCAAAAGGATTTTGAGAAAATAAATGGTAGTATTACTTGGAAACATTTGTAAGTATAAATATTTCAAAGAGAATTTGTAATAATGATATATTTTCTTTGGATACTTTGGAAGAAAACATATCGATTAGTGCTGTGGTAATCTAAATAATCTTCTAAGTGGCGATGAACATTTGCTTAGATGAGCGTCGTAGTGCACTTAGTAATTATTCTCTTTGTCATTGTGCCATCGAAATGTGTTGAATTCGAACGAACCTAAAGCGAGTATTAGTGAATAAATTGTTAAAGTTATTTTACATATAGAAATGTATGTAGTTTTATTTCAAAAAGGGTTTTGAAATGAAAACCGGGTAATTGGTTCTTGAGTTTCCTCAAAGGAAATTAATTTAAAATAAAAAATATAAGGATTTTGTGACAAATAAAAATCTTAAAACTCTTGGATTGAAAAGAGATAATTTAGCTCAAGTTTTTTAATGAGTTGATTTGGATAGGAAATTTTTAATAAGCATTATTTTAGTAAAACTGTAGTCTTGTTTAGACATCCAAATCTCATAAACTATTTGATGTTATTGGGTCGACTAATAAGCACTTCTACCTTATAGATGTCTAAGAAAAGTAGACTCTCAAACTGAGTTTGGATACCAGCATCCTACTCTTCTTAGCTACATACCGAACCAGATAGTTAAAGAAGTCAGAGTAGTTGACTAAGTTTTAAGACCCATGATTCATTTGGGCCTTCGTTTGAATTTTGGACAAAAAATAATAAATAAATAAAATAAAATCAACATTTTGGACATACTCCTAAGATGTAGAAGAATATTATACAAGTAAAAAAAAAGTGGAGTACATTTTTAATTTAATGTTTTATAATGATGTGTCTTTATAAAATGTTTATAAGCTTAAGTGAAAATTTTATGAAGTAATTCATGAATAATTTAAATATTGAATGAAATACTATATGAAAATAGAAGTGATTCAACAAAAGATTGTTGTAATTAAGAAACCATTCGGATTAAGTGTGTAAGTTACATGTAGATTATTTTATTTGCATGGTTCTTGACCTAGAGTTCGAGTATATAATTTCGAATGATTCATAACAGCCCCAAAAAGTATTTCTCACTTGATTCTTGTCAATGAACACTTGATTCGGATTCTTGATATGGTATTGAGGTTTTTTTATCATAATATCTATGTAAGCAGAATGTAGGTTTCTAATCAAGAAACCCGATCGGAGTCCGCACTAGGGAGGTGGATTGAGCGATACTAGTTCGAAAGTAAGGATTAGGTACCCGAGCAAGTGGTCAGATCAGATATTACGTACTGATGAATTATGTACATCATGCGGGCTTAAGTATATTAATATTCTTTATTGTGTGGCTTAGGACAGTTTTTGGAGTGACTTTTAATTTTGTTTGGGGGAGCTTACAATATCTTCTAAGCAATTACCAAAGTCTAATGTGCATAATGGTACACTTAGAAAATTATCTATATCGTTGGACAATCGAGAAAGTTGTAAACCTAAGAAAAATTCTAAATCTTGTTTACTAAGTCATTTGAAATTTTAAATAATGTTAAGTGTTAGTTTTTTCCTTTATGGAATTTTATTTGATTGATGGTGTGACTTTATAGACTACGGTTTATAAAATTGTTTATTAGGACTTAATTCTCAGTGCTTTGGAAAAAAAAGTGATTTCAAAAGAATTTGTGGAAGAAATGATAATATTATTATTTTGAAACTTTGGAAAAGTATTATTATTTTAGGATTTTTGAAAAAAGTTTTTGTGAAGTGGATTTTCAAATATATTTGGTTACGAATAAAGTCGGGCAATTGGGGGTTTTCTGATTTGGAAGATCTACCACGTATATATTGTTGGAACCTTGACTTTCGATGTTTTGATTATGACAATTATATAAGTAAATATTATGTGAACAAACCATAATTGCAGAAGAAGATATTATTTTACTCGACAAATAATCTATCGGATTGCAGACCAAATTTCAAATAGAAGCTTCGGTAATATATTGTCTATGGTCTAAGTCTAGTAGTAAATACTTTTTAAAATCTCTCCAGAGTGGTGTATGCACACACATGTAATTTAAAATCATCCAAATCATAGTTCATATGCCAAGTTTTTTAGTGCAAAAGTTCTCACACAAAAACATTTTTGAAAAATCTTTGATATGGCAGAAAACAGGAAATTCAGTCGGTTGAAACATATAGGTTAGTCATCTGAATTCCTGTGCACGTGCACAACTTTATTTGAATATTTAGTCAACTGAACCATATGATTAAGCCAGCTGAATTACATGATTTTTGCACCATTTTCTCTCTGATTTGAATTTCAATCAATTCAGCTGGCTGAATTATTACAATCAGTCGACTGAATCTTCATAATGGCTATATTTCTTAAAAGATACTTAACTTCAGCGAACAGAAACAACTCTTGATTCAGAATTTCTTCCGTATCTTTTGATTGCTACTTTTCACGATCATTTGCAACACTTAAACACTATATATAGCCATGAAATCATTTGTTTTAATAACTTAATGCTAATTCTATTTTCTCATTCTTATTTTCTAAACAATCTTGCCATTTGCATTCAAATACTTTCAATTCTAATTACTTGTTCATTTAAGCAAATCTCATTAGTGATTAAATAAACATCCTACCTTCACGAATCATGATATTTATCACAAAGGAGAAGATTACGGGAAGGGTGTACGTTATTGACTTATCGTGCTACTCAATAACATACTCAGTCAGAAGCAATTTTACTGTTGTATTAGAAGTCCTGCTTGGTTGCTCAAGCGGTTGAAGTCCTATTCTATTTCTTATGCGGTAGAAGTCCTGTTTAGTTGCCTAGGCGGTGTAATACATAGTCCTCCGGTTCAAGTGATGGTTCATAGTTGAATTCCAGAAGGAGTTTGGGACTGGATGTTGAACGGAGTTTGGGACTGGATGTATAAAAATCTCTGGTGTTATTTACTTTATTATTTTACTTTTACATTCTGTACAAGTAAATGGTTGTTAATATTCCATATTGCACGATCCTTAGTTACTTTCACTTGGTATCAGAGCTTTTGCCATCATATAACCATAACGTAGTTATTTGATATTCATTTAACATGGAAAATAACAATAGCACAAGTTTTATTGAAGATCAATCCACTGCACAACCACCATTATTTAACGGTTTGAATTAAAGCTATTGGTCAACTCGCATGAGTATTTATATGAAAGCAAATGGATATGATACTTGGAATATCGCACATAATGAATACACTATACCTACCGCATCATATGCACAATGGTTAAACACAAAAAAATAGATGCTATTTCCAATGTAAAAACCATGAATACGTTATTTTATGCTTTAAATAAGAACGAATTTAATAGAGTTAGTATGTGAAAAACCGCTTATGAAATCTGGTGAACTTCTAAATTTACACATGAAGGAACAAACAAAGTGAAACAAAGCAAGATTTCTATGCTTAACAATTCCAAAATTTCAGAATGAAACCAGATGAAACTATAAATGATATGTATTCTAGATTCCAAGACATATATCATTCACTACTAGCATTAGGAGAAAAATATATTGATTTTAGTATTGTTTCAAAAATCCTAAACTCTATAACGGATGAATGTAACGAAAAGTCTTAGCTATTAAAGAAGCTAATGATATTCATCAAACATGAAGAGTCAATAGGAAACCTCATGTTGTATGAAGTAAATTTGTAGGCAAAACGAGATCAAGCCCGAGATAGAAAGAATATAGCTTTTCAGGCTGAACAAGAAGACTCGGACTCAGATGAAGATGACATGGCATTTATAACAAAGAATTTCAAAAAGTTTTTTAAATTTAAAAGAAAAGGAAATTCGGTAACAATAGAAGAGACAATACCAATAAACCATCAGCTTCAAATCTCGAGTGTTATGAATGTCATAAGAAAGGTCACATAAAGAAGAACTGTCTTGATCGAAAGAAAGAAAAATACAAGAATAAAAAAGGACAAGTATAAGAAGAAGCAAGCATTCTCTGTTACATAGGATTATTCAGATTCGCCTTGATCATCGGGTAGTGTTACCGATGGTGATTCTGAACAAGCGAATGTTTGCTTTATGGCTTCAACTAATGATGTAAGTGATCTAACTTTTGATGATTTAATAGATATAAATTCAGAGCTATTGGATAAACTAAAAGAAGTTAAAAGAAAGTATAAAGGTGCTTTAGAAAAATTAAACAGAAGTGAAATAGAAGTCGATATGCTCAGATTAAAAGAAAACCTTAAAAGAAGAACTTGCTAAAACACAAGAATCTTTGTCTAACGTTTCTTCTCAACTCACTATGCTATCAAATGAAATTGAAGTGCAAAAAGAAAAGAATATGGCATTAGCTTCAGAAAATCATGACTTGATATCAAATGTCAAAATTCTTGAATTAAACAATACAAGTCTCAAAACCGAGTTAAAGAATATCACTAAAATTGTATCTAATTTTAACAAAGGTAGATAAAATCTTTCTAAAATTATTAAAAACTCTCAAACCACTTTTAATAAGAAAGGGATAGGATATACAAATTCTTCAAAATCTAGTTCAGAGAGTAATAACTCATCATATAAAAATTTCAATATACATAAGAATTTTGTAAAAGCAAAATCGAAACCAAAGGTTCATTCAAAAGAAAGATATTTGCAATAAAAATACTACAAAGATTTGGGTACCAAAACCAATAATAAGTCAATTAAAAATAAGTATATTAAATATTTTATAAATTCAGTTCATAAAAATAAAGAATTTGCTTATAAAGGGAATTGTAAACCCTCAAGGGTTTGGTTTCCTAAGATCTAACTCTTAGGACCCTAATAAAAAAGTGGGTACCGACGTCATCTCCATATTTTTTGCAGGTACCATCTAAGAAAAGAGGAAACAGGATACTTGACAGTGGTTTCTCAAAACATATGACAGGAAACAAAGATATGTTGACTAACATTATCTACTCAGATGGAAGATCTGTCACACTTGTAGATAATTCCAAAGGTTATATCATCGGCAAAGGCGACGTGAGCAATGACGATACATCTAACTTACCTCTTATTACAAATATTTTACAAGTTAAAAATTTAAAACATAATTTTCTTAGTATAAGTCAACTATGCGATAAAGGATTCAATATAACTTTTTCGGAAAAATAAATGCAACATATTTGATCAAAACAATAATCTTATATTTGAAGGAACTAGAGAATGAAATATATATGTTTTAAATATGAAAGTTAATCATAACACAAATATGTGTCTAGTAGCCAAAGAAAATGATCTTTGGTTATGGCACAAAAGATTTTGTCTTATAAACTTTAAAGCTATAAGTAAAATATCTTCGAATGATTTAGTAAAAGGATTACCGAAAATGAATTTTAAGGTAAATAGTATTTATGATGCTTGCCAGTCGGGAAAATTAACCAAATCTTCTTTTAAATCAAAGAAAATAGTTTGTACACTACAACCACTTGTGTTATTACATTTAGATCTTTTTGGAATAACTCAAGTACAATCTATAAATCATAATAGATATGTTTTTGTAATAGTATATGATTTTCCAAGACACGCCTGGACAACATTTATGAAAAACTAAAGTGATACTTTTGAAAATTTTAAAATCTTTGCTAATAGAATACAAAATATTAAGAATATAAAAATTAAGAACATTCGAAGCGAACACGGTGGCGAATTCGATAACGATATTTTTGAAAAATATTGTAATAAGAAAAGAATCGTTCACAATTTTTCGTTTCCTAGAACTCCACAACAAAATAGAGTTGTAGAAAGGAAAAATAGAACACTTCAAGAGTGCACAAGAACTCTATTAAATGGAAGCAACCTACGTAAACATTTTTGGGAAGAAGCTATAGCAACTGCTTGTTACGTTTTAAAGCGTGTCTCCATTAGACCATTAACAAAACATATCCCATATGAACTTTTTAATGGAAAGAAACCTAATGTATCATATTTTAAAGTTTTTGGCTCAAAATGCTTTCTATTAAACACAAAAGACCAACTTGGTAAGTTCGATTCAAAATCCGATAAAGGAATATTCATTGAATACTCGGAACGAAGCAAGACATGTAGAATTTATAATAAAAGAACTAAAATAATCGAAGAAACACTTCATGTTTCATTCGATGAAAATTTCAAATTTAACAATAAAAACGAAGATGAAGAAATAATTCCTAAATCAAATATCACAGTAGATGATGTTGAAAATAATGTTGAAGATGAAATCAATAATTTACCAAATGAAAATAAACTTTAAACTACACAAAGACTTATTAGAAATCACCAATTGAAAATGTCATTGGAGAAGTAAATACTAATGTAAGAACTCAAAATCAATTAAGTCAGATGAGTCATGTAGCTTTCCTATCAAACATTGAACCTAAAAATGCTAAAGAAGCCTCAAGTGATGATTACTGGATTATAACTGTGTAAAAAGAATTAAATCAATTTGAACGAAATGAAGTTTGGAACTTAGTTCCTAAATCTAGTGATCAAATGGTTATTGGTACCAAATGGGTTTATAAAAATAAAGCTGATGAGCAAAAAATATTATTCGAAACAAAGCTAGATTAGTTGCTCAAGGTTATAATCAAGAAGAAGGAATAAACTATGATGAAACATTTGCTCATGTAGCTCATCTAGAAGCTATACATATTCTATTAGCTTATGCATGTTTTAATAACTTTAAATTATATCAAATGAACGTAAAAAGTGCATTGTTAAAAGGTTTTATAAAGGAATATGTATATGTATAACAACCACCTTCATTTGCATATGAAAATTTTCCAGATCACGTTTATAAGTTAAAGAAAGCTTTATACGATTTTAAACAAGCACTCGTGCTTTGTATGATCATCTTAAAATTTATCTGATAAATTCTGGTTTTAAAATTAGAAAAGTAGATTAAAATTTATTTATAAAACAAGATAAAAATGATATTTTAAAAATATAGATTTATGTAGATGACATTAGTTATGGTTCCACAAACAAAAAATTATGTCAAGAATTTTCAAATATTATGACAAGGGAATTTGAAATGTCCCACATGAGAGAACTTTCATATTTTTTTGGTTTACAAATTAAACAATTAAGTAATGGAATTTTTATTAATCAAGAAAATATTGTAATAATCTTATAAAAAGTTTTGGTATGGAAAACACGTCTGCTAAACCAACTCCTATGAGCACTAGGTACATCTTGATCGAAATGAAAATAGCAAAAGTGTTGACCAAAAGCTATATGGTAGTATGATCGGATCATTACTTTACTTAACTATTAGTTGCCCAGATTTAATGATGAGTGTATGCATGTGTGCATGTTTTCAGTGAAACAATTTTGCATTGCTTAAGCAAGGCTAAAGACTACGGTCTCTTTTATCCAAAAGAATGTTCTTTTGAATTAGTATCATATAGTGATGCTGATTTTGGAGGATGTCGAACGGATCGAAAGAGTACAAGTGGTACTTGTCACTTCATTGGATGATCTTTAGTATCTTGGTTTAGTAAGAAACAAAATTGTGTTTCACTTTTGACATGTGAAGCAGAATATATCTATGCTGCTTTGGCATGTGCTCAAATAATATACATGCAGCAAACACTACAGGATTTTGGCAAAAACCTATCTAAATCAACAATTTATTGTGATAATACAAGCGTTATACATTTATCGAAAAATCCTATAAATCACTCTAGAACTAAACATATTGATATCAGACATCATTTTCTTCGTGATAATATAGAAAAAGGAAATATTTCACTAGATTTTGTATCATCATAAAATCAAGTAGTCGATATATGTACTAAACCCTTAAATGAAAATATTTTTATTAAATTAAGACGTGAACTAGGAATTGTGTCATTACTTTATTTATAATTCGATATTAAGGTTTAAAACATTTTACAATTATAACATAAATAAAAATATTTAATAGAACAAAAATTGGAGTTGATGGCACTCAAACTCTACACTCATGGGAGGAAGTTGCATGACTTTTCGATGTTCTATTTTCTTGAATTAAGACCATACATATCTTTATTTTACTTACGGTTGTAATCTCTTACATTTCTTAACCTTTCATTTTTCCTTGGCTACAGATTTCTAAAGATGTTTAACCTTAAAACAATAACCTGAAATTGATAGCTAAATCAGTAGATATATATATATATATATATATATATATATATATATCTGTGTGTGTAATCAAATTTCTGTTAAACTCATATACAATCTTTACAATAAACAAACATTCACAATGTTATCTCAAGAAAGCTCTAATAAATGTTCAATCATTTTTAGCACCCTACCTCAGATTGTTCAAACAAATTAACTCCGGTATATATTCTAGTAAAAATTACTCCTTCCTCAAATCATCACACTGGATATATGTCGAAAGGAAAGCGAGCTAAGAGAAACTTAGAGTTTGGTTCTCCATCTACCAATGAAAAAACCGACGACATCCATCACTATCAACGAGAGACGTTGGAATTACAACGTGAAATATACTATGAACAAAAGTCAACAGAATTTCCTAGAACAAACCGCTCTCAAATTCAGCGGATCATCTCCCAAGCAAAGTGTGTACAATCCGTCTCCCCAATGTCCTCCCGTATCTCTGAATTTTTAGGAAAGAGGTGCTCAAAGTAACGTTTGGTCTCTTATCCATCCATTACATGAAATCACCAAGGATGAACCGCACTCAGATGATTCCAAAAACTCGGGAAATTAAATTATTTTGTTCATAAATTTTACTATTGTAATATGGATAAGTATTGTGTTTGTTAAAATAAAGATTATATATTTGTGTTTAACATTAGAATAAAACTCAACAACATATTTATATATAGTTTATAACTAATTAAAGTATAAGCTAAAGGAAAGCCCAACCTCAACCAAACAACAATTTCGACTGGTTGGAATATTTGACTCAGCTGACTGAAATTTCAAAGTACTCAATTTTTTTACTAAATTTAGCCGACTGAAAACCTCTCACCAATCGACTGAATTACCTAAAAATTGCACTAATTTTTGTGGGTTAACATTCTCTGCATATCATCCAGCTAACCCTCCAACCAAACCGATTGAATATTCAAAGTTTACATATTTTAACTTAGTAATCTGCCGACTGAACTCAATTTTTCAGTCGACTGAGTAATGAAAAATTACACTATAAAGTTGCGTGTTAAAAATTTCTACATACCAGGCGGCTTCCTTCCTACTTTCAGTCGACTATCCTATTAATTTTCAATATTTTAAAATAAATCTGCACTCTTCCCAACACAACTATTCAATCACACCCTACTTAACTTCAATCTACTCTTCCATACTCCTATTGCCTAAACACTCTTATTCTAAAAGAAACCCAATATAAACCCTAGCCTCCTCATAAAAACTTCATTTTTTCTTCAAAGTTTCTTCAATCAAATAGCACCTAGATCCAAAAGGGCTCGCTAATCAACGATCGACCCATCCGAGAGCCAAATTTGCACTTGACTACACAACGAAATGGCGATCACCAGGTTCAATTCCATGAAAAATTCAAGGGTGTTTGAAGATGCTTTCATGAAATTCGCCGACTTCAATGGCAACGTTATCATTGAACTAGCCGAAGCTAATGGTCTTGATTATTTTATAGGGTATGATTCCAACACCATCAAAATATACCCTCTTTTAATTAAGTTATTCTTTTCAAACATGAACCTTAACCACCAAGATTCTGTAATAAAGACGATTACATTTGGACCTTGGCATGTGGTGTAAAAATTTATCTACCTCTTCAACGATTGGGACACATACTATGATGTTAATTCGAAGGATTGGATATTGATGATGTAGAAGTGGATATATATAATCGTGATGAAGTTTTACATCTCTTTTTGTTGGATGATATGACTATTCTGAAATCTAGTGCCTTACATCCGAAGGCACTGATTATCCACCGAGCACTCATTCGCTCATTACAACCCCGGACCGGCAGCTACGAAAGGTCTATAAAAGGGATTTTCAAGCCATATATGCTATTTACTCTTCCCAAAGAGTAAATTGAGGAAATAATATTTTGGATGAGTTTCTCAACGTAAATCATAAGGCAAACTACAAAAAAAATCACTATTGAGCCTATATCATGCGCGTTTTACAAAATTTCAGAGTTCCTTTACCCGGTTCATATTTCGCGACCATCGGAGAGCTTAACTCGAAGACTTTACGTCTAATGGGTCTTCTAAATACCTCGAACATCAACAAATTATTAACTTTCAACAATGAGACACTAATCGTGAATAAGGAATTCCTCAACCAAGAGATACAAATGTCGCTTCTTCATCCTCTCAACCTCCTCAATAAGAAGAAGAAGACGACGACGAAATTCAAGAACTTCATGGTGATATAACTCCGAAACAAGCTCTTGTAACATTATCTCGAAATCAAAGCAATCTTGGACGACGTTTAGCTAACATCGAGAAAAATGTGACTAAAACGAACAAGAAGCTTAACTCAATCAAAGGCTTTTAAACAAGATTTGGGAAAAAGTCCCTTGTATCGGCTCTACTTCTACCAGTGTTGTTGAAAATCCAACCCCATTCACTTGGTCAACTTCGAAAGAAGAAGAAGAAGAAGTACAAGACAGTGAGGATTTCTAGCTTTTTATATTTCATGCATGATCAACTTGTCGTATTATTTTACTTTGAAACATTCGCTTATATTCTTACTATATTTTGATGTTTTTAGGTAAGATTATTCTTTAATTGTCATATTTACATGCTCTTATATGCTTGCTATTCCTAATGTTCATGTTTATTTGCTTCCTCTAAACTATAGGCTTATTTGTATGATTATATGTCTATATTTCTAATATTAATTGTTTGTTCCTTTTTGTTGATGAAAAAGGAGGGAGAATATGGTTGGCAGAGGGAGTATTCAGTCGGGGGGACGGGTAAATTGTCTTTTATTTACAAGCTTACATAGTTTTCATCATCAAAAGAGGGGAGAATTTTAGAACCTTGACTTTTAATGTTTTGATTGTGACAACTATATAAGTAAGTATTATGTGAACTAACTGTATCTGCAGGAGAAGATACTATTTTACTCAAAAAATAATCTACCGGATTGCATACCGGATTTTAGATAGAAGCTTCAGTAATATATTGTCTATGGTCTAAGTCTAGTAGTAAATTCTAGTTAAAATCTCTCCAAAGTGGTATATGAACATACACGTAATTTAAAATCTTCCAAATCATAGTTCATATGCCATGTTTTTTAGTAAACAAGTTCACACACAAAAACATTTTTGAAAAATCTTTGATATGGCAGAAAACAGGAAATTTAGCCGACTGAAACATACATGTCTGTCGACTAAACTCCTGTGCATGTGTATAGCTTTATTTGAATATTCAGTCGACCGAACCATATGATTCGGTCGGCTGAATTACATGATTTTTACACATTTTCTCTCTGTTTCGAATTTCAATCAATTCAGCTGTCTGAATTATTTCAATCAGTCGACTGAATCTTCATAACGACTATATTTCTGAAAAGACACTTAACTTCAATGAATAGAAACAACTCTTGATTCAAGAGTTGCTTCTTATCTTTTCATCATTATTTTTCACGATCGGTTGCAACACTTAGCACTATATATAGCCATGAAATCATTTGTTTTAATCACTTAATTCTGATCATATTTTCTCATTCTTATTGTCTAAACAACCTTGCCATTTGCATTCAAATACTTTCAATTCTAATCACTTATTCATTCAATTAAATCTCATTAGTGATTAAATAAACTTCCTATTTTCACAAATCACACTATATACCACAATGGAGAAGATTATACGAAGGGTGTACGTTATTGACTATCAGCACTACTCGAGAGCATACCCAGTCAGTAGTTACTATTTGTATTAGAAGTCATGTTCAGTTGCTTAGGTGGTTGAAGTTCTATTCTTTTGCTTAGGAGGTAGAAGTCCCGTTCGGTGTAATACATGTTCCTCTGGGTCAAGTGAGAGTTTATAGTTGAATTCCAGAAGGAGTCTGGGACTGGACCTAGAACGTGAAGTTCGAACCAGTATAAAAATCTCTGGTGTTATTTACTTTAATTATTTTAATTTTATATTTATATTCGGCACAAGTAAATAGTTGTTAATATTCGATATTTGCATGATCTTTAGTTACTTTCATATATGTTTACTCTAGTTGTTGTTTTAGGAAAAACCAGAATATTACTGGATGCTCAATGTTGTTTTGAGTCTACAGTTATACCATACTTGGGTAGGAGGAGTCGTTTCCTTGTCATAATAGATTTTGATTTAGATATATTTTCTCTTTAGTGGAATTTGAAAAATATTTTGAATATTAAAAACCAGGCATTTTTAAATTTTTCTTTTGAAAGAGTTAGTGCATAATATTTTATTACAGAGTATTCTCTGTACTTTTGTTAGATATGGTTGTTATATTTATGATGTTGCTTATGCTTTGGAAAGAAATAGCTTGGTACTCTTTTGGATTATGTAAGTATAAGATAGGTACATGGAAGCAAGAGATTACTATTTTATTTCTTGCGCACCTGCAATGGCATCGAGATAGTAAGTTGCATAAAAAAATAAAAATCAAATGCAAATGAGGTATGTAGTAGATTTAGATATTTTGATTGATCGATGATTTTATGGCCCTGATTTGAAAGGCCACTTGGATTTTGTTTTCTTTTGTTGGTTTGGGCCAATTATGGCAAGTTGTAGTTTTTCGAATCTAGCCAATGGAGGTGCTGTCAAAATTTTTCGTAACATAAGGGACTTTAAAAGCCTGATAACTCATTATACTTAATAAGCTTTTAAACTTTAATGGTTTGGGGACATTTTCTTTCTTCGTTATTTTTGGAGACGAAATTCTTTTAAGGAAGGACGGGAGAATGTAACATCCTAAAATTTTATTGTTTTAGTTTTGAGTAATTAATGAATTTTGAATATTCAAATAATTGGTGTTTAAAAATATAAATAACTTATATTCAAATATAAGGATTATATAAATATTTAAATGGTGAATTAAATATTTATTAAATAGATTTAATAGCCTTATTTAAATTCTTTTAATTAATAAATAATAAATGATTCGAATAAATAATAAGACATCAATTTTTAACAAAACGACTTGATTTTTATTGTACTATTTTTAAATGAATTCATAGGATTTTTTCATAATTTTTGATTTGAAAATATTTAAATTTTCGTTTGACGTATTTTACGGCAAATGACGGTATTTTTTAAAATTTTAAAAAATAAAATAATCTATGTATTTTATTCCTGTTTTGGGATTGTGTCGCATTTCTGTGCACGATCGTATTTTTTTTCATTCGTGGTTCATACACGAATAAAATTCTGTGTAGTGAGATGCCGACAATTGTGAAATAAACTAAGTTCAACACTTAGAATATTCAACATGCTTTCACTTTTCCCTTTTCTCTCTCTTATTCATTTTCATTCTCTGTAAACCAAAAGAAACCAAACCACCTATTTCAAAAATCAAAATAAAAAGATCTACTCAACAAAAAATACAAAACAAGGATCTTTGGACATGTATTGAGTAGATCCATAATTCCGTACCCAATTTGTCATATGCAATCGAGATTTGGGGTGGCCAATCATGAACAGCGTAATTAGGGTTTCATTTTAAGGGAGATTCAGGTGAGGAGAGGCTACAGGATTGGTTTCATTGGGTTTGTGGCGTGGAGGAGCTTCGACGACCAGAAAATGGCAGAGCTCGATGGTTTTTTGGTGATTGTGACATTTCACGTGGTGATTAAGGCTGTAGCAGGTCGTTATCTTCAGTAGTCGATCAAGCTTCAATCGATGATGACCGACCTGAAGCGAAGGAGGAAAGGAGTTCATCAGAGTTCTTAGGTTTCGATGGATTATGGAGGTGATTTGGATCGTACATGCATGGCCATGTGCATGTCTGGGTGTGTATCTCTGTGTATTAGAATTGGAGAAGAAAGTTATTTAAGGTTAATTAATATTTTAATTAAGTATTGAAGTAAATTTAATTAAATGCAAATCTTGTAAATTCAAAATCTCAATCATATGAGGTGCGGTCTTTTGCATTGGACTCGTACCATTATTATGGACGCATGGGAGTTGGATTCGTCAAATTTAGAGCTAGTACAATTTTGAGCTAAAATCGAACGCCATTCGATTTTAGATCAAACCAGAGCATGAAAGTGCCAACTGGAATTTCTGCATGTAAATTCACCTTTAAATAAACAATATGATATATGTGTTGTTATAGATTATTGTTGAATGCTTGGACGATAATTGATAGTTTTAAAGAAGTACAAATTAATGATAAAATAATAGTAATTAAATTTAAATACGTTTAATGTAGTGAAACTAGTAATACTACATTTACGATATCTATTTAGCAGAATAAAACACAGTTCTGCTATAATTAAATTGAATATATTATTTTGGATATCAATCGAGCAGAATAAATCATTGCTCTGTGCTTGCAAATTAAAAAGATTATTTTTAAAGTTAATTAATATGTGGAATAATTAATAAATGATATATTATCTGTTTGTTGTTAATTGTTGATAATATTATGTTTGTTAGCATTGTTTGATTGTTTGTTTGGATTTGAATTCCTATTTGAAAAGAGGATTGCATAAATAACCATTGTTTAGCATGGTACTTTTGTATATAGACCCTATGGGGTTTCTCGCCCTTATTAATTTATTGTTATATGCATCTTACTTATATTCTTATGTTGCTTATGTTGATGTTTAGTTGAAGTATTTATGACCTACTATTAGATTATGTAAGTGTTGTTATAGCGATTATCGCTATACCATCACTTATGAAATATTACCTCCTTAAACCTTTGTGTGCATTGAACTAGTACTTTTATTTTTACAAAATAAATGTTTGGCCCTGTTTTTGCACTTTGGAAGTTGTTTAAACTATATTTTCTTTAGAATTTTGAAAATAAAGGATCGGTATTGATTAAAATTTAAAAAGAGTATAAATTTATTTATTATCTTTTGGAATAACTAATGTCGGTTTAAAATTTATAAAAATACTATAGATTTAATTCACTATCTTTTTGGATAATTAATGTTTTTTGAAATATATAAAATTATTATAGGTTGATTTATGGTCATTTGGGATAATTAATGTGGTTTCAAAATTTATAAAAGAATTATACCAATTATCTTTCCAGGCGATTAACATTTTTTAAAATTAATAAAGGTATTTAAATTTATCTATTATCTTTCGGGATAATAAGTGTTGTTTCCAATTTATAAACGATAGTTGATAAATGTGTAAATGTGGAAATCTTTAAAAAGGAATGTTTAAAAACAAAGTTAAATGTAAATTATTTTGGGGTTTATAGTAAACAATGTTTTTAACGGCATTCGTTTTTTACCCTTCTTTTTAATACACTTAGAAATATAATTTGCTCTTTAACATTATATTTTTAAAGAGTGTTTTAAAGTGTTTTATAAATATTTATGATGCGAAAAATCAAGCATAAGTGAGAATCGAGTGTTTTAAAAGCTTGATTCATTTATTGGTGGCAAGTGTATGCAATTTAATTCCCATATAAATCATTCCTTTATTTCTGATAGTTAATTTCTTAACTTTTAATTTCGATATCATTCTTTGTATTTTGTCGATTTAAGTTGATTTTTGTTGCTCGTTTGGAGCATTTAAACTCTTGCTATTCTTAAAATTAAAAATGATGTCGAGTCTAGATAGATAGCAACACTGCCCTTTGTCTCGCTTCATTATATTCCCTAGGTTAGTATTAGTTTGTTTTGGATAGTGGATTTATCAACTATCGATTTTGAAATTTTTCTATGCTTCGTCAATGTAAGATAATTTGTTGCTCATTTTGAGCGTTGGTGCCCAACACTATGGATAACTAAAACCGAAAGGCGAATAGGATCCAAGCCAGTTGGGTTGCACCCATTAGGGTATATTCATGTTTATTTAATGATTTGTTGGTAGCATGTATGCGGTGATGTGAAATATCGGGTGGTATGTGAGGCGGGGTTCAGCTTGGAAGTTCCCAAAAGTGATGCGTATTGTAATAGGCTCTCAAGTTTATTTTATCTAGAGGTATACTTTTGATATAAGGGGTGCACCCTCCTAGTCATGTTGGATAAATTCATTCTCACTATTTCAATTCGAACCTTGGAGTTGATCTTTTCTTAATTGCATCAAGAGGTGCCTTGTGCTCTTCTGTGTGTTTAATTATTTTTGTCCATTCTTTAAGTTTGGATTTTGTATGTTCTTCAAGTATAGGATTTTCCCTTACTTATATCCACTATTTATTTTTAGATTTGTTTCTTTTGTTTGTCCATTCTCTTATGGATGGATGTTGTTCTTGTGGGGTAAAACCCGGTTCCATGTTTTGTGGTAGGGTCCCACCAATTATTATATGTTTACCATATTATTTGAGTTTTCCCATGCTGGTTTTGTAGACTTACTTGAGTGTTATTTTATTATAATGCTTAGATAAGGACGAGTATTTTTTTTCCAGGTTTACATTGGTGCTATGGAGCTCCTGGAGAAGAGAAGGATGTTTGCCTATTGTAGTATTTTTGTACATTCATTGGGCGTTGTAAGGTTAGGAAATTATAACTGATCAGGCTGAGGAGGTTTGTTTTAACTCTGATGTACCTTGTATCTCGAAACGATAGTATCTAATGTCTTTGTTATATTACATGTTGTCATTTTCGTTGTGAGATTCTATTTCCCCTTTTCTTTTCTTTGTTGTTTTTTTATTTTGCACTAAAAATCTACCTATTGAATGTTTGGCATTTGAACACCATGGATGTATTCGGCGCTAACTTTCGATGGCCGGAAAGGCAATTCGTTACAAAAGCATTCCAACTTCTAGATGCTTGTTTTAAGGTCATAAAAAATAATGATTCTACGGGCTTTATTATGCACCAACTAAACTCATGAACATTTGATGGTGACATTCAAATAGTCTCTTCCAAATCATAACTTAGATATACCATTTTTACTTTCATATATCGTATCATATAGTCATAGTGTACGATTATTTCAAGTAGGATATGAATTGATCTCAGTATGAAAATTGATGAAAAGGTTTCTTCATGATCAACATTTTGAACCTAATGAATCATTTTTCCCAATAATCATGGAATGAATCTATACTCTTCCATTGCACCCAACTTCGAGTACATTCCAAAGTCAAACTTTGTTAGTGTACATGGAATCCATTTCGTATTTCACATTATCAACCCATAAGTAGAGTCTATACTCTAAGTGGCTCATTGCTAAATGAGGTGATTGTAATCATAAATGATACAACTGTTAGATCTAAGGGTGTGCCTAAGGATCAATTATGTAATTTGATTATGTAACTTAAATCTCATAGTGAATCGTTTTTAAAATAAAATAAGCTTTTGGTTGTATTTTTTACTGTATATTTTGTTATATTGTGATATAATAAAAAATTTAAAAACAACAAATATAAACAAGTAGAAAATCCTTAACAAATCTGTTTAATCGATTGCAATTGCATATATGTTTGTAACCATGGGTGTTGAATTGAATATTTATAATACTTATCCTTAAAAAGTTTCTGGTCAAGTTGTACCAAGAAAACAATATTGATACATCCTTTAGTTGTAGCATACATGATGCACTTCATGCGATGGATGGTGAACTAGTCATGGCCATTAGGAATATCAGGGGATTATATACTTGTGGTTGTTTAGAACAATCACAAAACGAATCAGCAAGAATTTTCTACGGGTACATAAACTAAGTCAAACTAGAAAATCTCATGTAAATATGTGTGATAGTCTTTAGCCTTAGTTTTGATCTTAAGTATATAGACTATATTTTAATTATGGTCAATTATATGACATAACTATCATGTTACGACCATAGTTGGGTTTAAGTTGAACCACTTGAAGTGGAACACAATTTATGGGAGGGTTTGTCGCTTTCTTTGTAGAATATTAGTATCACCATAATTGGTAGTTAACTAACAGTAAAAATTTCTTGCTAGAGGAAATAGGTTAAATAATAATAATAATAATAATAATTAGGTTGAACCAAGGGCTTTAAAGTGTACTAAACAATTAATTAAAGATATTATTGGAGTTTTAGATCGACGAACAAACTACGTATTTCTTAGAGATATAGTGATGTCGAAAAAAAAATGCACAAAATATCGTTACTTAGTACGTAACTTAATAAAGAACGGAAATTAGATTTCATATAAATGACCTATAAGCGACAAAACTTGTATCCGATATTGTGCTTCCGCAAATTTCGTACAGGCTTATGCAATTGAATTGTTAAATATTATTAAGGGTTAAGTTCGCAACAAAGAGTCAACACAATAGTATTTGTTAACATTAATATAAATGTTGTATTAATTATAAATATTATAACTAATGGAGAAAATTAATATAAATGTTGTACTAATTTTCTATGATCCTTATTTATTTAAGGCCTTAACTTAGATATAATATATAAATATTATATGTTAATTTAGTGAGATAAATAAGCTATAATAAATATTTAAATATTTAATTTGATATTAACTAGGCACTAGATTCAAAAGTTAACTAAAGTAAATAGGTTTGACCATAGGGGAGGAGAGAAGTTTGAATCAATTTCTCAACCGAATAAGATCTTATGGCTATAAATACCATCACTCTTTCTCATTTTTCATATGCTTTTTTAACTATAAAATCCAGCCTTCGTCACCTATGAGTTGAACCCCATAGCTAGAAAACTTGCAAACCAAACTAGGAGGAGAAAGAAGCCATACTCTAAAGATGATAAAGCTAGCAATACAATGTGTCGACAATAGGTTAGATCTAAAGGGTAAACATTTAAGTTTAAAGTTACTTTAAGCATTTTTATGTTAAGTAATTTTCAACCACCATTTGAAAAACTATTTTTCTTTTTTTCGGACTAAATTATAATTTATAAACACATATGTACGTATGTATGTATATGTATATTTATATGTGTGTATGTATGTATATCAAGTGTGTGTATTCGAAAAAAATTCTTTTTTCGATCTTTAATATATTATATTATATTAATGTAATGTTTATGCGGTATAATAGTTGATGTATACATATTTTGAACTGTGTTTTATAAAAACTTTGTTCTCCACAACTTTTCAAATTAAAAAGTAGCAATATTAAGCTTAAATTAGAATTTTAAATTTCAACACACACACACGTATGTATGTATGTATGTATGTATGTATATAGGTATGTATGTATGCATGCATGCATGCATGTATGTATGTATATGTTGGAACTGGGCAAAGTGAATGGGTAAATTTCAAAGAAAACATTCTTCCATTTGGATGTTATTGGGCCTTTGAAATCTATGTTTATATTGGTCATATCTAAATTGTTTTAAATAAAACAAATATTTAATTTAATTTTATAAATATGGTTTTATTTAAAATTAAGCTTGCATTATACTCTATGATATGTGTATCATATATACATATATGTCTACGTGCACGTGCAATATAATGGGGTATACATGCTTTGACATGCTTGTATATAGCTGTTGGGATTTACACCCTAATGGATACGTTATCCCTTCTGTATATGTAACGACCCTGACTCGACCTGCGAAAATCGACATCCATACTTCACCCGTATTCGAATGTCGCAGATTCAAACGTTGAGTCTGGTTCGTCGGAGCTTACACATTAAGTAAACAACACAGCGAAAACGAAATTTTATTGATACACAATGGATACAACATTCTGATACAAATGAATATCAATATCATAGCTAAAATACAACAGCAGAAGAAAAATAGCAGAAGATAAATAGCAACAGAAGCGGAAAGATAATATCTTCAATGCCAAAGCTCCAAAGCTCCAAAGATTCCAAACTAAGAAACTCGAACCTCTATCATGCTGAAGTGAAAAAAATGTGATCGCCAATCCAAAGACTTCAAAGATTTCCAAATGCTATATCTACTAGATGACTATCTGATAACCTGACTCGAGGCTATCTGTGTGGAAAATTGTGGGAACCCAGAGTTTAGTAAAGGAATAATAAACTCCAGGCTAGTCATGGGACTGGTGTGAGCAAAAAAAATCAGTTTTATTTCAACAAGAGAAATAAAAAGAAATCCGCTATGCTTTTTGGAAAATGAAACTACCATAAGGCCTCTCGGCACACACACAATGCAATCGCACCCTTGGGGGAGATTTCTCTATAATGACCCATCTTTCACTCCATAGAAAGACGTATCATTATTAAGAAAGAAAGAGATAGAAAAGAGAAAAGATATAAAAAGAAGGAACTAAACAATATCAGAATCTCACAGCGGAACGAATAAATTATATTACATCACATAAGATATTACATAGTATCTTATACATCAGAGATACACAACTTATACATCACAAATTAGACAGTTATAAACACATGTTTATCATATAACTCAAAACATCACAGAGATATAGATACAGTGGAACCAATATATATTTACACGCTGAAGCCTCCTGCTCTAAATCTCCTTCAGAATTCATCAAAGCTAACCTGAATCCCTTGGCTACTCGTAAAAATTTAAGTACCCAAGAGTTTAATAAAACAGAAAATAAACTTGGGTCAGACATGGGTCTGGTGTGAGTAAACGGGTTAAAGTTGTTTAACTTTGAAAAACATTTGAAACAAAAGGTATCTCGTAAGACTTTCCGCACATAAACATGGAAAAAAATTTACCTTACGATAACCAAAACATTTGATACGAAATCCTGTTATATTATAATAGGGTCTAGGGTTTTCAAGTAAATAGAAAATAGCTGAAATTGTAACATGATTAAATTCCAGCATACAAGCAACAAAGTAGGTTATACAATCAAAACCGTAAAGGCACGTAGGAAAAATGGGTTTCCATCAATGGCAGGGCTACTGGGGTACCGCCCTTCATAGTACGTGGCCTAGATCACCGCACCGATGATCCACCCTAAATCCCTTGCAAGACAAGGCCGGAACCATCCCTTACCGGATAGTCTGAACAAGACAACCCCAGCAGTTGTCCCGAATCAACTGCTCACTAAGCCGAATAAAAAGGGACCTCTAGACGGAGGAAAATCTCGTCCTACTTGGGAGCGACCCACTTAGCCTTACTGCACCTCCTCTATTTTATCCATTCCAGGTCGATGAGGCTTGAGGCTACGATTACCTTTATAGAACACATCTATCTTAGAATGCTCATCGTCCTCCAATGACGATGTTCAGAAAGCATTCAATCCATACAAGTTCGTTCCAGGTTCGAACGAAACCGAAGGCACTATCTCGTTACACTCATATTGGAATCACCCTTAGAATTAACGACCATAGCCCTTGCACTCTGAATCTTCATCTCAACATCACTTGAGATTCACAACCTATCATTTAATTTGGATCGATGTAGTTTACGGATATCCAAATTTGGAAATCCGACCCTAGTCTCACCGAAATACAAAACGCGGTCTTTTAAGGCCAAGTTGTTTTAAGTTAAAACAATTTAATTTATTATCTATATTCACACAAATAGATAATTCACATATCAAAGATAGATAATCCATATTATCATAATTCAAACCAAACATCTCATATCACAGATCAGCACAAATCCCATATCAGAGATATCAAACAATCTAAGGCATTCAATATTATTCAGCTATCCATAAGCAAAGATTGAGTAGTCACACCATCTCTAATTAATTTAAAATAAATTAAATTAATTGCATACATTACTAAAAATCATGCTTACTTAACCATTAATTAATTTCAAACCAATTAATTAATCATCTGCTAATTATCCATCTTAATTAATCATCCTTGATTAATTGTTCCTTAATTACATTAAGTAATTAGCCTTTAATTAATTACATAAATTAATTATCCTTTAATAATTAATTAACCCTTAATTACTCTTATTAATTAATTATTAATTAATTACATTAATTAATGGTCATTAATTAATTACTTCCATTAATTAGTTAACTATAATTAATTACAATGATACTTAATTAATTACATTTATTAATTATACTTTAATTAATCTCTTCCATTAATCAACCTTAATTAATCATAAACAGTAATTAACCATTCTGTAATTACTTACCTTAATTAATTAACTCCTTAATTAATTATATTAATCCTTAATTAATTACACTAAGCAATTAATCCTTAATTACTTCCATTAAGCAATTCCCCTTTAATTAATTACATCTAGTAATTACCTATTAATTACTTACACTAAGTAATTACACTTTATTAATTACATTAAGTAATTATACTTAATCAATCATAAGTGATTATCTTTAATTAATTAAAACTAGTTAATTAACATGAATTAGTTAGATAAATCTAATTAATTACATTGAGTAATTAATCCCTTTAATTACTTCCATTAATTAATTAATTACCTCTAATTACTTAGATTAATTTACCCTTAATTAAACAAGTAATTAATTATTCTTAATCAATTAAACCAATATCTTAAATTAATTACATTAATTAGTTATCTCTTAATCATAAGTTAATGATCCTTAAATTAATTACACTCATTAACAATTCTTTAATTACTTTCATTAAGTAATTATACTTTGATTATAACATTAATTAACCATTATTAATTACATTGAGTAATTAACTTTTAATTAATTTCACTAATTAATTATCTTTAATTACTCACAATCTTAATTAAAGATAAATTCTTATCTTCAAAAAATTACTTAATTGCATCATTAACTTTGTTTAAAAATCATTGGTAGTAAATTTCATAATTAATATAATTACTTTTAAAACAAATTTAAATCATTAACTTTAACATCTCAAATTTTGAAACTTGTATAAAACTTGTTAAATACCTTTCTTCGAAAACTAAATTCATACTTATACTAATTTGAAACTTCCTTTAGAAACTTCCATTTTATTTCTTTTAAAAAGCTAGTTAATATAATTTGAAACTATATTACTTTTGCTTTGAAATTTTTATTTATTTAAAATACTCGTTTTATCTTAAAAAGCTAGTTAATATAATTTTTGAAAGCTAATTTTTTTTTAAACTTTAAAACTTTAGTTAATTCAATTGAAAATATGAATTTATCTAAATTACTTTGCCTTTCAAAAAACTGTACATACTTACCTTCAAAAATTTAAAAACAGTTTTCCCCTAAATAAACAACTCGAGCCTGCATCGATTCCCTCCTGAGACGAACTCCGAGCTACCCTGTGACTTCCACTCTCCCACATTCTTCGAGAAAATCAGCAAAAGACTCGAGCCAAACCCGAGTTTCCCACTTCTTCCCCGATTACGCAACACAACCCTGGTACAAACGTAGACGCGTACACGTGCACGTCGCTTCCACCCATCTCTGACTATCTTTCCAGACCCAGACCAGTCGTCGATGGCCTCGACAATCCTCTTGATCTCCCAGTTTCGATGATTACCTGGAAAATCAAAAACGAGCACTTCATCACAGACAGGAATTCAACCCAGGTCGACAAATTACTTTGCCGACGTCAACCTCCTCCACTGGAGTCTACGCCTTTCCGATCACAGCAGCGACACATGCCTATGCAACTATTGTACCCTACGTGAACACCTATGGAGCCTCCTAGTCGACACATGACACCGAGAAAACAACGACGCCCAAACTGTCAGTCAAACCATAGTTTGACGATGTACGATCACCACGTTCCACTATAAATTCTCCTATTAATTTTCCCGAGTTCCTCCGTCTTCCAGCCTCCTCCAGAAATGAGCTCGACGACCATTCCTCCATCGTTCGTCAGAAAGTGACGAAAATGCAAAAACAGATCATCCTTGTAATTCTCGACCTATGTGAATCTAAAAATCATGATTTCAATCTCTAAATTCATCAAATGCCATGAAAATTCACATTCTATAATCAACAATTTAAATTAGCATGATAGATTTATAACTTATTTCCAGATCATCTCTGTGTTCTATATTTTTGAAATATTTTCTAAATATAAAATCTTGGAAACATTTTTAAAATTTATATTACTATGTTACAAACCTTTTTCCTTTAAAGATTTTGGTCTAAAACCAATTCGTTTGGAAGATAAAAAAAATTATACAAACTGGGAGCATGTTAATCAAATAGTGAAGATATATGTATACATAGAACAAATATACACAAACAAACATGCATTCACTGCCATCACTGCCAAATTCTTGCAAACAATTTGTACTATATTAACACAAGATTTCATCATATAAATCAAAGTTAAAACCGGGTCAAAAGCTTTTAAAACAATTGTTTACTCACCTGAAAAAAAAGAGCAAAGGAAACATAGGAGCAGTTTGTATATATTTTTTTCTAGAAGCTTGCTTTAGAAATCTGTTTTGTTTGAAGCAGAACTTGAATTCTTCAAATCTGTTACTTGATTTGCTAACTTGCTGCTTGCATTTGAAATCTCTACATCCGTGAAGCTTGAAACTGATGTTGTTATTTGATTTAATTTCTTTTTAAATTTGTTTTCAGATTTTAGTTAAGAAAAGAGAAGAAAGAATTTAGGAAAGAAAAAGATTTTGAACTGAGAAATGAAAGCCAGGTTTCTTTACTAATACTTGTTCATTTAATTTTTAATTTTAATTTAAAAGAAGAATGCCACTTGTTTTATTGCATGATTCTTAAGTTACAAATGTATCTGCATGATTATTTTCCTTACAAATGTTAAAGGCAATGTAATTTATGTTTAACCCCTTTTTTTATAAATTTCTTATATTTTTTTTTATATTTATGAAATGTGATTTCTATTTATTTATGCAAATATGAATTTATGTATATATTTATTTATATATCACTTATGTTTTGAATAAATTAATGTTTATATGATTTATATGTTTTATATATGTATGTAATATGGATTTAGGTTTATATTTGCTTATATATACTAATGTTTTATAAATATATATTTATGTTTATATCCAAACTATACTTATTTATATTTAAAACTTATATATATATATATATATATATATATATATATATATATACAAACTATCTTATTTCAAATATAATTTAAAAATAAAGTATTTTAAACCTTTTTATTAAATATTTTTCTTATATTATATACATTTTAAAATTTTAGAAATAAATTATGTTTTAAACTTCCTTACATATTTACAAATCAAAATCAGATCAAGCAAACTTAAAAAAAAGTAAAACAAACCTTTTATAAATCTTGTTTAAACTTTAAACTTAAGTTAAATACCTTGAATAAATTTTAAATGTTATCTTTGTTATTAAGAAATATAAAGTTAAATTTTAAATAGCCTTTGAAAAGCATTATTTAAATTTAATCCTAACTCCCAAATTAAAATAGATATCAAATTTGAAAACATGTTTTTATTTGTTAATTTTAAACCAAAGCTTTTTTATTTACAATATATACAAATATATATACATTATAAATAGAAAACAATTTTAGTA
The DNA here is from genome assembly GCA_030765085.1 of Allium cepa. Classification (NCBI taxonomy): domain Eukaryota; kingdom Viridiplantae; phylum Streptophyta; class Magnoliopsida; order Asparagales; family Amaryllidaceae; genus Allium; species Allium cepa. The sequence goes on along the minus strand of CM060941.1, from coordinate 555,950,419 downwards.
GCTATAAAAGATAATATCAACCAATTAAATATTTTTAAAGAAGATTATTAAATCAATTTAAATATTTTATATATATAAAGATTATCAAATTGCTATTGCCCAAAATTCTGGGTCATTACATTCCTTCCGCCTTAAAAGAATTTCGTCCTAGAAATTTAAAAAGCAAAGATAATTTAATAATCCAACAAAGATTTTATTTACAAACAGCAAAGTATACTTATCGGCCAGATAATAACAACCATAGCAATCAATTAATTCTAACAAACAAATCTAACTAACTATCCTGACACAAATCAGGATAGACCTTCCTACCACTATCTAGAGTTTCCCAGGTACAAACACTGGGCTACTCGCTCTACAGAACCTAACTAGCTACAATATACAGATCCTGAGCTCCCTCTAACCTCGATCTACAAATCTGAACAAGATATCAGACAATAGACAAGTTCGATTCAACTTCCAAATCCTCCCAAACAGCTGGTTCCAAAACCAATGATGGATCAAACACGTACTCCCTCAGAGATACGTGAAATATATTGAATCCCAGCCACTCAAACTGGCAATTCAATCCTGTAGACCATAGAACTTATCCTCTTGCGCACACGGAAAGATCCAATATATCCGGAGCTAGCTTCCCAGTCTTACCAAACCTTACTACTTCTATGACCGGAGAAACTTTAACAACAGCGAAGTCTCCAACTTCAAATTCCGGATTCCTTTGACTCTTACACACATAACTCTTCTGCCGATCTTGGGTGCCACATCCTTACCTGAACAGCCCAATCTTCGTTGATGCCTCTCAAAACAAATCTGGACCAAGAATAAGACGATCTTCGGATCCATACCCAACAAAATTATCCTTTCAAGATCTACCAAAATCACAAACTCTACTCCATAAATATCTGTAGACTGAACTTACTTTTCCCAAAATCCGCCAATCTGACCTTTAGATCTCAAAAAACTTCCTATAGAAACCCTCTAATCCAAAACACTGCAACTTTCGGTTGCTTTTACTCTAGAATAGTTGCTACCTTGCTTCCGCTGCACAACTCTGATCTGGAGTAGATGAAAATGTCGTCGATGAACACGAGCACAAACTGACAACATAGAAGTTCCATGGAATCCTGAGTTGCTTCACCAAAACCTCTTCCTAAGAGCCATCCTTCTACTTAGCTGAATCACTGGTATAGCTCCAGGAACCAAGTCGATATGGAACTCAATCTCCAATGCAGACAAACCTCTGACTTCCCTGAAGGCATGTAGAAAATCTTTGATCACTCGGTAGCTCCTACATCCTTTAGAGATGCCTCAATCCCAAGCAAATGATTACCCAAGATGAACTTCCAAACTAATCGCAAGTCACTTTTGCGATCTTACCCAGTTCAGATTCCAAAGAACTGTTCTCTCTTCACCAATTAGAATAGCCTTAAGCTTATCCTATCAAAAGAAGAATCTGATGGTCCACCTCAACCACAAACACCATACCTTGCTGAGCTTCCAGAAGAAGTAGGAAAACTTCACTATCTGCTCGAACTGCTGATAGTAGAATCATAAAAAAATTTGAACCATCGAAGAACGGGTCCACACTACTGCTTTCGAACTTCACCTCGATGATACTGCTTAGCCAAGCGACCTTCCTATGGGCACCCAAAACACCTCCAAGTTGTACTGCTACCACAGCTTACCAAAGACTTCTTTATCCATAGGCTCCTTGAACCCCAAAGCCATATCAACCAATTCCACAAAGAGCCTTTAAGATGGTAGACATCTTCTCAATAAACTCAGGCCTCAAACCAAACACAAGCACCTCGCTAAACTTAGACTCATCTCCGATGCAGACAAACTCCTTTGCCTGATATCCAGAAAATCCTTATGCAGCCGAGTCTTCACTGGGTAGGAAAAACTGTTCCTCAAAAGCTTCCTTAACTTGCTCCAAAAGAAAACACCTTCAGGAACATCCATAATCACTGCATCTCATCACGCAGCTGTTTCTTCCTGAAGTTTCCAAGATACCATCACTAGCTTTTGCTCATCCGACAGATCCAAACTCTAGAAAATCCGCTCACATGAGCGCAACCAAATTTACACTTCAAAGATGGAATCCGAACCTTTAAAAGGTTTCCTTCAGATATTTGGTGAAATCCTATCACCATGCTGCCAATCTCACTCGAGACGGTATTGGGTCTACAGTCTCGACAGATACTCTCCCAACCTAACCACTAGGGCCTCTACCATTAGTGGTAGTCGTGCTATACACACCACTACCCTATCTACCTCTAGAACTTATGTTAGAAAACCCGGACAGATAACCCAACAGATCAGGTAGATAATAGATATATATTTATATAAAATACAAGTACGCTCTTCCAAGAAAGATAGAAATCACTCCAAAGCCTAGGTATTCACTCAATCTGGCTCTGATACCAACTGTAATGACCCGTCTTTCACTCCACAGAAAGATGTATCATTATTAAGAAAGAAAGAGATAGAAAAGAGAAAAGATAGAAAAAGAAGGAACTAAACAATATCAGAATCTCACAGCCGAACGAATAAATTATATTACATCATATAAGATATTACGTAGTATCTTATATATCAGAGATACACAGCTTATACATCACAAATTAGACAGTTATAAAACACCTATCTATCATACAACTCAAAACATCACAGAGATATAGATACAGCGGAACCATTATATATCTACATGCTGAAGCCTCCTGCTCCATATTTCCTCCAGAATTCGTCAAAGCTAACCTGAATCCCTTGGCTACTCGAAAAAATTTGAGTACCCAAGAGTTTAATAAAATAGAAAATAAACTCCGGGTCGGACATGGGTCTGGTGTGAGTAAACGGTTTAAAGTTTTTTAACTTTGAAAAACAGTTGAAACAAAAGGTATCTCGCAAGACTTTCCGCACATAAACACGAAAAAGATTTTACCTTAAGATAAACAAAACATTTGATAGGAAATCCTGTTATATTATAATAGGGTCTACGGTTTTCAAGTTAATAGAAAATAGATGAAATTGTTACATGATTAAATTCCAGCATACTAGCCACAAAGTGGGTTATATAATCAAAACCATAAAGGCACGTAGGAAAAATGGGTTTCCATCAATGGCATGGCTACTGGGGTACCGCCCGTCACAGTACATGGCCTAGATCACCGTATCGAGGATCCACCCTAAATCCCCTGCAACACAAGGCCAGAACCATCCCTTATTGGATAGTCCCGAACAAGACATCCCCAGTGGTTGTCGCGAATCAACTGCCTACTAAGCCGAATAAAAAGGGACCTCTAGACAGGGGAAAAACTCGTCCTACTTGGGCGCGACGCACTTAGCCTTGCTGCACCTCCCCTGTTTTAGCCATTCCCAATTGATGAGACTTGAGGCTACGATTACCTTTATAGAACACAACTATCTTAGAATGCTCATCGTCCTCCAACGACGATGTTCTGAAAGCATTCAATCCATACAAGTTCGTTCCGGGTTCGAACGAAACCAAAGGCACTATCTCGTTACACTCATTTTGGAATCACCCTCAAAGATAACGACCATAGCCCTTGCACTCTAAATCTTATCTTGACTTCACTTGAGATTCACGACCTATCCTTCAATTTGGATCGGTGTGGTTTTCGGATATCTAAATTTGGAAATCCGATCCTGGTCTCACCGAAATCCAAAATGCCATCTTTTAAGGCCAAGTTGTTTTAAGTTAAAACAATTTAATTTATTATCTATATTCATACAGATAGATAATTCACATATCAAATATAGATAATCCATATTATCACAATTCAAGCCAAACATCTCATATCACAAATCAGCACATATCTCATATCAGAGATATCAAACAATCCAAGGCATTCAATATTATTCAGCCATCCTTAAGCAAAGATTAATTAGTCACGCCATCTCTAATTAATTTAAATTAAATTAAATTGATTACATCCATTACTAAAAATCCTACTTACTCAACCATTAATTAATTTCAAACCTAATCATCCTTTAATTATCCATCTTAATTAATCATGCTTGATTAATTGTTCTTAATTAAATTAAGTAATTAGCCTTTAATTAATTACACACATTAATTATCCCTTAATAATTAATTAACCCTTAATTACTCTAATTAATTAATTAATTACATTAATTAATGGTCATTAATTAATTACTTCCATTAATAATTAACTATAATTAATTACATCGATCCTTAATTAATTACATTAATTAATTATACTTTAATTAATCACTTCCATTAATCAACCTTAATTTATCATAAATAGTAATTAACCATCCTGTAATTACTTACCTTAATTAATTAACTCCTTAATTAATTATATTAGTCCTTGATTAATTACACTAAGTAATTAATCCTTAATTACTTCCATTAAATAATTCCCCTTTAATTAGTTACATCCAGTAATTACCCATTAATTACTTGCACCAAGTAATTACACTTTATTAATTACATTAAGTAATTATACTTAATCAATCACAAGTGATTATCTTTAATTAATTTAAACTAGTTAATTAACTTGAATTAGTTACATAAATCTAATTAATTACATTAAGTAATTAATCCCTTTAATTACTTCCATTAATTAATTTTAATTAATTAATTACCTCCAATTACTTAGATTAATTTACCCTTTATTAAACAAGTAATTGATTATTCTTAATCAATTAAACCAATATTTTAAATTAATTACATTAATTAGTTATCTCTTAATCATTAGTTAATGATCCTTAAATTAATTACACTTATTAACAATTCTTTAATTACTTTCATTAAGTAATTATACTTTGATTATAACATTAATACACCATTATTAATTACATTGAGTAATTAACATTTAATTAATTTCACTAATTAATTATCTTTAATTACTCACAACCTTAATTAAAGATAAATTTTTATCTTCAAAAAATTACTTAATTACATCATTAACTTTGTTTAAAAATCATTGTTAGTAAATTTCATAATAAATATAATTACTTTTAAAACAAATTTAAATCATTAACTTTAACATCTCAAATTTTGAAACTTGTATAAAACTTGTTAAGTACCTTTCTTTGGAAACTAAATTCATACTTATAGTATATTTGAAACGTCCTTAAAAAGCTTCCATTTTATTTCTTTTAAAGAGCTAGTTAATATAATTTGAAACTAGATTACTTTTGCTTTGAAATTTTTATTTATTTAAAATACCCTTTTTATTTTAAAACTTAGTAACATTACTTTTTGAAAGATAATTTTTTTAAAACTTTAAAAATTTAGTTAATTCAATTTGAAAACATGAATTTGTCTAATTTACTTTGCCTTTTCAAAAAACTTTACATACTAGCCTTCAAAATTTAAAAACCGTTTTCCCCTAAATAAACAACTCGAGCCTACATCGGTTCCCTTCCGAGATGAACTCCAAGCTACCCTGTGACTTCCACTCTCCCACTCTTCTTCGAGAAAATCAGCAAAAGACTCTAGCCAAAGCCGAGTTTCCCACTTCTTCCCGATTACGCAACACAACCCTAGTACAAATGTACACGCGTACATGTGCACGTTGCTTCCACCCATCTCCGACCATCTTTCCAGACCCAGACCAGTCGCCGATGGCCTCGACAATCCTCTCGATCTCCCAGTTTTAATGATTACCCAGAAAATAAAAAACGAGCACTTCATCACAAACAGGAATTCAACCCAGGTTGACAAATTCCCTTGACGACGTTAACCTTCTCCACCGGAGTCTACGCCTTTCCGATCACAGCAGCGACACATGCCTATGCAACTATTCCACCCCACGTGAACACCTCCGGAGCCTTCTAGTCAACACACGACACCGAGAAAACAACGACTCCCAAACTTTCGGTCAAACCCTAGTTTGACTATGTACGATCACCACACTCCACTATAAATTCTCCTACTAATTTTCCCGAGTTCCTCTGTCTTCCAGCCTCCTCCAAAAATGAGCTCGATGACCATTCTTCCATCGTTCGTCAGAAAGTGACGAAAATGCAAAAACAGATCATCCCAGAAATTCTTGACCTATAAGAATCTAAAAATCATGATTTCAATCTCTAAATTCATCATATGCCATGACAATTCACATTCTATAATCAACGATTTAAATTAGCATGATAGATTTTTAACTTATTTTCAGATCACCTCTGTAATTTATATTTTTGAAACATTTTCTAAATATAAAATCTTGGAAACATTTTCAAAATTTATATTACTATGTTACAAACCTTTTTCCTTTAAAGATTTTGGTCTAAAACCAATTCGTTTGGAAGATATAAAAAAAATTATACGAGCTGGGAGCCTGTTACTCAAACAGTGAAGATATATGTATACACAGAACAAATATACACAGACAAACATGCATTCACTACCAACATTCTTGCAAACAATTTATATTATATTAACATAAGATTTCATCATATAAATCAATAAAACCAGGTCAAAAGCTTTTAAAACAATTGTTTGCTCACCTGAAAACGAGAGCAAAGGATACAGAGGAGCAATTTGTATATTTTTTTCTGGAAGCTTGCTTTAGAAATGATCTGGAAATCTGTTTTGTTTTAAAGAGAACTTGAATTCTTTAATCTGTTGCTTGATTTGCTAGCTTGCTGCTTGCATTTGAAATCTCTACATCCTTGAAGCTTGAAACTGATGTTGTTGTTTGATTTAATTTCTTTTTAAATTTGTTTTCAAATTTTAGTTAAGAAAAGAGAAGAAAGAATTTGGGAAAGAAAAAGATTTTGCACCGAGAAATGAAAGCCGGGTTTCTTTACTAATACTTGTTCATTTAGTTTTTAATTTAAAAGAAGAATGCCACTTGTTTTATTCATGATTCTTAAGTTACAAGTGTATTTGCATGATTTAATTTCCTTACAAACGTTAAAGGCAATGTAATTTATGGTTAACCCCTTTATTTATAAATTTCTTATATTTTTTATATTTATGAAATGTGATTTCTATTTATTTATGCAAATATGAATTTATGTTTATATTTATTTATATATCACTTATGTTTTGAATAAATTAATGTATTATATGATTTATATGCTTTATATATGTATGTAATATAGATTTATGTTTATATTCTCTTATATATACTAATGTTTTATTAATATATATTTATGTTAATACCCAAATTATACTCATTTATATTTAAAACTTTTATATATATATATATATACAAACTATCTTATTTCAAATATAATTTAAAAAGAAAGTATTTTAAACCTTTTTATTAAATATTTTTCTATGTTATATATGTTTTAAAATGTTTGAAATAAATTATGTTTTAAACTTCCTTATATATTTACAAATCAAAATTAGATCAAGCAAACTTAAAAAGAAAGTAAAACAAACCTTTTATAAATCTTATTTAAACTTTAAACTTAAGTTAAATACCTTAAATAAATTTTAGATGTTATCTTTGCTGTTAAGAAATATAAAATTAAATTTTAAATGACTTTTGAAAAGCATTATATTAAATTTAATCCTAACTCCCAAATTATAATAGATATTAAATTTGAAAACATGTTTTTATTTGTTAATTTTAAACCAAAGCTTTTCTATTTACAATATATACAAATATATATACATTATAAATAAAAAAAAAATTTATTAGCTATAAAAGATAATATCTACCAATTAAATATTTATAAAAGAAGATTACTAAGTCAATTTAAATAAATTTTTTATATAAAGATTATCAAATTGCTATTGCCCAAAATTCCGGGTCATCACATTCTCCTTATGATAGTCAAACATGTTTGATACGCGAAAATCCTTTTGATATTATTATTAGTGCATGGTGCAGAAAACATTTGCAAGTATAATATTTATCTTAGCCAGCATACGTACTATTATAGTATGCCTACTATAGCTACCATGTGAAATGGCAGGTTCTACAACTAAAGCCGTATAGGGCGCGTATTGGGTGATTGGATTTCCAACAAATGGCCAGGCTAAGGAAATTCCTCACCGAATGGGATGCCTTTGGAGGGATGCCCTAAGAACCTAACCGGCTCTCTGCCAACACAAAGCTGAGTTACCTCTGTAACTAGGTAACTACTGACACGAACATGCCATCCCCCGATCGTCATCGACCTTTATCCGAGGCCTCAACACCAACAAATTCCAACAAACATATAAGTTAAATATCTAGGCTCCATACCATGATACCACTTTTTATCCAGAAGGAAATGCATATACCCTAAAGGGTGCAACCCTCATAACCTTGTTGCATCCTTCCTGTTTCGACCATTTCTGGGTTGTGAGGTTCGACAAAGTCTCATCCCGTAAAGCTATGCTTTTCTCAAAATCCATTCTTTGATCAACAAATGATCGGCATTCAGCACGTCACACTACAAAATTGGGATTATATCACTAATAACCATCAATTACATAACCTTTGAGCTCATATATCTCAGAGAAGGGTGTTAAGCTAAGAGAATAGATTCTCCAGAACCAAACAGAAATGTATTTGATAGAAATTAGCTTTAAATCTAAAAATGTACTGTCAGACATACAACCATACAAGTCCATCGTTGGTCTGAATGGAACCGAAGGCACTTCACAAATCCGAGTATTTACAATCCCGACCGGACTCCCCATCACATATGGAGCTCTCTATACCAGCACGACTCAGTGCAGAGACATTCGACAGGTAATCCTTTCGTGCTTGAAAATACCTGATCTTCACTGTCGTCTTCAAATGCACTCCCATTACGTCGTATCACTATTCGGAATGGGTTTTATGAAATAAAGTCCTCTTCCGGCTTAACCGAATAATGAGCGCTTAATTTTAAAACCATATGTATATATTGGGATCTTAGTTAAGTCACAACGTTTAGCCCAAAACCTTTCCTTTTGAATGGTTTAAACAAATTTCGACCTTTTGTCTCTTAAAAAGATTCACCCTTTAAGATCCACTTCAATTTGAAACAATGTTCACCGAATCTTTAACAAAGATTTATTCGAAGCTTTCAAAGCTATTTTCAATTTGATTCACCAATAACTTGAAATCCTTTCAAAAAAATTAGAAATTCTTTCGTTATATGAAAGCCATTATCATTTGAAAAAAATTCATTTTACTACAGGAAAATCCGATTAAATTTACTCAAGTTATAGCCTTTTAAAAGTACAAACCGAAAAATTAGTGAACTGCCGTATCCCCGGCAAGTTCTATTTTTATTAAATTCAAATTCCCAAAATAATTTATTCAATATACTTCAAAATGGTTTAAAATCCATTTATAAATATTGTATAACTTGTATACCCCTTTCAAACCATAGTTTCCAAAATAATTTCAAAACTTAAACAAGACATATTATATTCAAACTAAATTTCAATCTCAAAACTCCCTTTTCAAAAGCTTTTCATATTCAACCCAATTCCATTTCCAAACCATTTTGGATTCAAAATTCAACTTTTAAAACCATTTCATCATTTTGAATAAAATGATATTAAATTCAAATATCTATGACTTAACCAATTCCTCATGAAATCCATATTTTTGTGTGTGTGTGTGGTGTAGTCCAGGGGTTTTGCAATCAACAATAAAATATCACAACCATCATCAATTCAAGCACAACAATATCGATAAGCGGTATAATCCTATAACGCTATCTTTCATTGGCAGATAAATAATGCAAATTCATCAAAGATAAATAAATCACCATTTGCAGCTCAATTCAAAACAATTCGTATCACAGAACATCACACATCAGAGATATCAAACAATTCAAAACACTCAGTACAATCCAAACATCCATAAGTAAGATCAATTAATCACCTGGTTATAATCAATTTAAACCAGATTAATTATTTATGAATAAATTACTAATCCTGATTAATTAACACTAATTAATTACAAACCATTTATATTAATTAATGAAATTGATAAATCAACCTTAATTATTCATTCATAATTAATTATTCTTAATTATTATTTTTCTTAATTAATTATCTTTTTATTTATCACACAAATTAATTAGCCTTTGATCATTAATTAATTAACCTTTAATCATTAATTAAGTAACCTTTAATTAATTAACTAATTAATCCTTAATTATTTTTTAACTAATCCTTAATTACTTATATTAATTAATATTTAATTAATTAATTATCATATTAAGAAATTATCCTAAATCACTTGATTAATTACTCTTTAATTATCAATCAATTAACCATTAATCACTAATTATCTTTTAAATTATTTACATTAAGTAGCTAATTTTTAAGTAATTAGTTATCCCCTAATTATTTTCATTAATTAATTAACCTTAATTATTAATTAATTATTCTCTTAATTACTCAAACCTTAATTAAATTTAAGGATAAACCATTTATCTTTATTAATCCCTTAATTACATTAAAGTTTATTTAATAAACCTTTTAAATTAATTATCATTAACATATGGATTAACTAAAGACATTTAAGTTAATCAAAAATTGAAATCCTATCATTTCCCTAATTAACTATATAATTACAATATTAAATTTATTTAAAATAAACTTTAAAATAAAGGTTACATATATTAAAAACATATTAAACTTAATAAATTTTAAGTAATTTTTTTAAAACCTTTACTAATCCCAAAAACTTAATTAAGACATTTATTATTTAAAAACAATAGGTCAAGAAAATTGTTTAATTCAAAATTTGATTTGTTTTAAAATTTAAAACTATAACTTCAAATACTCGAGTAAACCGAAGATAAACCTGAGCTATACTCCGAGCTTCTCTCGCATAATCACGACTTCGAGTCAGTCCCACAACAACTTCGAGAAAATCCCCGAGTAACCTCCATCTTCCCCAAACACCATAGCAACCCAGACATATATGTACACATGTGCACGTGCACCACCATCTTGATCACCTCCGATCACTGTCGCGACCCTCAATATGTCGTCGACAACCCTTACGAACACTACGGCCACCCAGTTCATCGAATTCGACTGTAACGTGAAATTGAGCGGTTCGATCAATTACTGGAACCCAACACGATCGAAAAAACCCATCATCACCGACGATTCCGGCCACTAGCATCCACGCCACCCAGTCTAGAGTAGCATCATACCACGACGCGTTGTTTCCCCCTGGTGCGATCGTACCCGATGCACCATCGACGTCGAAATCGCCTCGTCTTCATCATCGAAACCTACATGCTATAGAACCCTAAATTGACTTCTTATGGACACTACGGCGGTCCAGAGATGCACCGGCCATTTTTCAGTCGACCAACAAGCAACATCCGCCCCAAACCCCGAGGCTTTTGAACCTCGTGATCGCTTAAAATCTACGAAATTCCATTTTCCGTTCAACCCAAAATTTCCCACAAAGTACAAACTTAAAAATCATGAAATGGATATCAGAAATCATATTTTTCCAATTTGAATTAGGTTGTGAAATCAAAACAGGAAATTAAAATCATTTATTTTTGACTTATTTTGGATTATCTTTGTCATTAATTATTTTTGAAATAAACCTTCAACTTAAACACTTGAAATTATTTTTGAAATTGATATTATATGGTTACTTCCTTTTTAATTTATAGATCATCACCTGAAACAGATTAAGGAAAGAAGATTTGAATTTTTTATAAGTTTAGCCTGTGAATATTTTAAACAGAGATATAAATGCATGTAAACTATCAACAGAGGCATGTACAGACATGCACACACACAAACTACAATATGCAGGAATTTTTACACAATTGTACAAGCATATTTACATCATAACTTCAAGCATAAATCCAAACACCAAGATATATAACAGGTTCAAGTGGTTTGCTCATCTGAAATGGTTGTACAAAGAAGCAAAGCCTGGAATGTTTTGAACACTGGAAATAGATTTTGTACCTGATGTTGATCTGAACTTGTTGATATTGAAACCGAAGCAAAATGTTGATTTGAATTTTTTGAGTTGAATCTTTTCTTTGATTTCCACAGGCTTCGTCTTGGTTTTAGGTTGAAATGAATTTGAACCTTGCTTTAATTTTGAACTCATCTTTGCTTGATAAATATTGAGTTGATCTTGCATTTGAAAGTGTTGTTGAATTTGTAGTTTGATTTTCTTTTATCTGGTTTTGAATTAGTTTCCAGGTTTGAGGTTTTATTTTCAGATTTGAAAATTTGTGAGGATTTGTTTGCTTTGGTTTTTAATTCCTGGTTGTTGTTTTCTTTGGTTTTCATATGTGAAAAGGAGAGTGAGAAAGAAGTATAGATGTGTATAGACACACACACACACACACACACTCTTTGTTTTCATTTTATTTATTATTTTTTGAAAAATAAAGAACAAAAGACACTTGTTAATTTGCATGATAATTTGCTTACAAATGTTTTAAATGCATGTCATCTTGTTACAAATGTTTAATTCTACGTTTAAAACACCAACACTTGTTAATTTATAGTTTATTCATGTTATTAAATATTTTATTCTATTTTCAGTTTTAATTAATGCATTTCCTTTTATATATATTTATAATTTTTAAAGAAAATGATTTTAAAATCCAATTATACTTTAATAAATAATTAATATATATATATATATATATATATATATATATTGGAATTTAATCCTTAAATAGGTTTTGAAAGTTTATTATATTAAAAATTCAAAATATAACTTCCTAATATATATATATACATATATATTAAAATCAGAAAACAAATTTTATTAATTTTAAAATATAGAGTATTTAAAATCCAATTTATTTTCAACATATTTATATTTGAGTTTCAAACCCACAATTCAATTTATAATCAATTATATACATATATATTAATAAACAACAAATATCTTATTTATTTGGAAAAATCCAAATTAATTCACAATTTAATCCAAAATTATATTTATTACCAAATTACATTTGACTCAAAACCAAGATCGTTACAGTATATGTGATATCAATATATGTGTGCGTGCATGTGGTAACACACATAGACATACATATTTTTATATATTATGAAATAATAATTGTAATATGTAAAGTTTATAAAATAACATATACACACATGCATATATTAAATTAACATTATTTTAATACACTGCATTAATTTAAATATTTATATGTGTTTAGAATAATTTCAAATTTAGCATAACAAATTAATTTAAATGTATATGACATGAAATATTTCATAATTATAAAGTGACATAAACATATAGTGTATATATATAATTTTATATATAACAATATTTAAATTTTATTATATAATTATATATGACATAAATAAAGGGTGTAAATATATATAATTAAGTGTAAATAAAATATTTAAATATACATGTGTAAAAATTGCTTTCGACTATACAGGTTTTTCTCTCGGTTTTCTATTTACCAGTTTCCGTATGGAAATAAATAAATATAAGTAAAAAAACATAACTAAAAATCTAAAGCCAATTTTAAATAATTATATATTATATTGCAGGTATTATAAAATTATTATTTATTTTTATATGTGGTTATTTTACATAAATTTACACTTAATTGTAAATCGAAGGAGATGTATGTATGTACTCGATTTTAATATTTATAAAAAAATTATTATTTTTTAGATTCGAATACAATATATATATATATATGCATATATAAAAACTAATGAAATAATATACATTATATATATATATAGTAATATTTTATTTTTCAGTGTGTTAAATATTAATTAATATATTATTAAATTCTTAAATATAAAATACTTGTTTGTTTTAATTTCTGGTTGTAAGCATATAGTTAGGTATATATACATAATTTTTTAATACCATATACAAATACGTATAATCCATCAAATGGTGACAACATTTATATATACAAATTCGTGATATAGAGCATATAAACAATGACTATATAATTACATAATGAATAATATAAATATATAAATGGTATAAAGTAGATTATTACCTTTCAATAAAGCCTAATTGATGCGCCTAAAAATGTTAATATGTACACTCCTTAAATCGAATCTAGAAAGTGCTACTTTCCTGATTGCAACTACCACTAACAAGCGAATTGAATTTTGTTTGATGTTTTAAGGTTTGAAAATTTGAGATATGGGGAAGGAGAGTGGCCAGTCTGATTTGATGTAGAGGAGGGGCAAAAAGTAAAAAAATAATAAGAACATGAGGGTTGGAGTGATTTAAATAAAGGTGTTCCTAAGGAGTAAAATAAGGATCTGGATTCTCATTTTTTCTCTTACATAATCTCCTCTCTTTAATTCAAAATCTAACTCACCCTTATCCATTATATGGCCGGTCTCTCCTAGGCTAATTATGGCCGCACATTAAGCCCGATATGGGACTCAAAGTCATTTCAAGTCCGATCAATAATTAGCACATTTAAATCCAATTTAAATGCATATTGATATCGTATATCAATTAGTGCGTTTAAACCTATTATATACACACACATTTAATACTGATTAGTAAACATCAAATAAAATTTTATAATTAATATTTCATAAGTATTAATTGTTTTAATTAATTTTCAACAATTATGATTTAACTAAATCAGGTGGTAACAGTAGTATTCAACATTTTAGTTGTGTGACTCGTAGATGTAAATTCAGCCAACGATTAATATCGAACAATTTGAATATTAACGTTTGCACATCACTTATTGGATGGTGTGACATTTTGACCAAATTTATCGCTTACTTGGCTATGGTAAATCAAATTTTACTTTATTAAGCATTACCCTATAGCGACAATTATTTACACCAATTATCTTTGTCAAAACTATATCATGTTAGGACCTGTGGAATTGGGTAATGGTTAAAATTCTAATATAGTCCATATTCAAATTTATAATTCAAACACTAAGTCTTTGGTTGAACAATAACAATTATTATTAACCAAACTACTCAGGCAAGAGATTTCAACTTTGAGTTGACTTCAGTTCACCGTGATACTAACCTTATTTAAATGAGGAGACGAATCCTCTCTTGAATACTGTTTCACTTCCAATACTTCCATTCAACCCAACTATAGTCATTTGATGGATGTTGTGCCATGATTTGACTAAAAGCGAAGCTTTTATATTGTAGATCAATGGAACTCTCAAGTCAGGAGAACCATGTAAATTTGTCATATCGATATTTTTAATTTGATCTTAGTTATATTAACCAATAGAAAACTATCAGGTGAGCCATTCCATAATTATCTAATAACTATCAATACTTAACCCCTTGATGCCCCTAAAAAGTCAAGAGTAATACACTTTCCAACATTTGGGAAGAATTGCATACTGTAGACTCGATAAATACATCAATATCCAGCCTCGATATATCTTGATTAGGAATATTTAAAATAAAGTGTTTATTATATTGCGATAAACTACTCATGATTACAACTATTTGTAATTATTATCACAAACATACCATTATGGATTTTCTGTTAATATGCTTAAATTAAATAGTAAATTTATTACAACATATTATAACAATCATATAACAGAAAGAAAACATCTTTTATTGTGAACAAGAATTGATTATAGGGTTAATATTTAAAAATAAATTACGGAATTGTCCCTAAGGCGTACCCCTAACTCTATCGATCTCCTACCAGCACTTGAGGCCAATTATGGAATCTAAATTTCATCCCTTTGATTAGCTTCTCAAGAGCCAACCGAGCTAGACCCTTAAATAGATCTGTTATGTCGTCCTTTGTATCTACCTTTTGTATTACGACTTCTTTCTTCTTTATGACTTCTCTGATGACATGGAACTTCTGAAAAATATGTCATGACTTCTATAACGACCAATATTTTTAGCTATTTTAAATTATTAAATTTAATATAATTTTTGAATAAAAATGGTTAGAAATAATATAATTTAATGAATATTGAAAGATAAAATTAAATGATATTAGTTGTGAATAACTAATAATAAAAATAGTAATGTTCATATTGAATAAAAGATTGATATATGTAAGTAATAAAAGAACATGAGTTACAACATTTAATTGAAATTTTAAAATGACGACAAGTTGTAATAAATTAAAAGCCGTATCTTATATTAAAATTGGAATTAACGATACTGGGTTGTAGTAGTAAGTGTTAGTTAAGTTAAAATGAATGAATGAATGTGTATTAAAAGAAGCTTATGTTATTGTTAAAATTTATTCTAGTAGATTACGTGATCGGAGTTTTAACGAAATAAGATTTAGTAAATTAAATGATAATCTCAAAATAAAATAAATAATAAAATTTAATTATGAGAAAATTTAAATTTTGAAATGCTCTAATGAGCGATAGTGAAAGAAATTTTATTTGTTGCAAAATATGTAAATTTATCGGCTTTGAGTTTTAATTCAAAAATCGGTTAATATTTTAATGGGAAATATTATTTTCAACGTATAAATATTTTTACATAGAAATGATTTGGAAAAAATTTCGATTGAAACGTCAAAGTTCATTTCATCCATTTTTGATCTTTCTAGCTCCATTAATCGCGATTTGTTGTTTGACATACGTTCTAATCGAAATAATTGGCGCCAATAATGGATTTTGGACACGATTGTCGTAACACCGATTTTATTACACCATTTGATTCATCTCGTTGCGCTGATCACCGTGGTATATTTTCTTCTATATTTTGACGTCCAATGCGCAACGTTACATGGTTAAATTTTAGTACATATCGGTACATAGTTTGCCACGTTAACCATTTAAATAAATATCTCTGCATTAAAATTTCTTGCGCTGCCATCCTGTTTGTTGTTCTAGAAAATTTGCATGTGCATAAAGTTTATTTAATACTACATGTATAAAACATGTTACCCTAAATTTTAATAATATAAAACAAATATAATTGTACTGTTCACGCGTATAAAATGTTTTCCTGCTCATCTCTCCTCTTGCCCCATTTCTTTTGCAAGCTCCAACCGAGGTTTCGCTCGTCCTCCCCTCTACCATGTCACTGCTCCAGTTTTATCGAACATGCCACCAGCTCTCCCATCAACCGAGCTCCTCCATCCACCCTTGTCTCCACATTCCAGTCATCTACTGCAGCTGCCCTGAAACCCAAGCACCTAAGATCGCTCGAGCCTCCACCGGCGTCACCGCCCTCCACTTCCCTGCCACTTCACCGCTGTAACAACCAGCAAATCCGTACCCCTTCAATCGACACTATTCAAGCTAAATCAGCTCAAGTTGTACAGAAATACGAACCATTTGGGCTAAAGAAGAAGAGGTAGAAGAAGAAAATAGAAAACAACAACAGAATCTAACCATTGCAGCGGAATAAAATATAATAGATAATAAATAATCTTTACACAAAACAAATATACCTGTTCATATATTACATCATTAGAGTACATCAATCACAACTCAACATCAATAACATACAACTGGATACACAACTAAACAACACAGCGGAACATATATATAAACAAGTACGGGAGTACGTATCGTCATCCAGCTCGTCTCCTGAGCTCCACAGCATCAATTCCTGTATCCTATAATACTCGGTCTGACCCGAGCATTATAGTTAAATAACACCCGAGTCAGTCTGGAATACCAGCGTGAGAAAATCACAATCAATTGATTATTAAAGTTTCAAAAATCCTTTTGAAAACAAAAGCATCTCGTAAGACCACGCCGCAAATAAACATGTCGGGTTTTACCTTACGATAGCTAAAACATTTTTATAGAAATCCACTAATATTATAATAGGGTCTATATACAAATACTTATAAAATAGCCGAAATTGTTACATTATTAAATTCCAGCTACTAGCCACAAAGTGGGTAATACAAACAAAACTCGTACAAGGCTCGTAGGGAGAATCGATTTCCAACTAATGACTAGGCACTGGGGTACCACCTGTCACAGTACGTGGCCTAGATCACAGTACCGAGCAGTACGCCTGCTTCCCTGCAACACAAGACCGGGACTACCCCTTACTGGATAATCCCGAGTGAGATTACCCCGCGGTTGGGATCAGCAACCGCCCACTAAGCCGAAATAAAAAGGGACATCTAGACAAGAATGACCTCACCCTGCTTGGGTGCTACCCACCTAGCCTTGCTGCATAACCTCTGATTTTCAGTCATTCCCATTTGATGAGGCTTGAGGCTAAGCATTACCTTTTTAGAACATATCCCTTAGAATGCCCATCGTCCACCTGACGATGTTTCACAAGCATTCATCCATACAAGTCCGTCCCGGGTTCGAACGGAACCGAAGACACTATTCCTACTACATCCATTTTGGAAATATCCTCAGGATTAGTAGCGACTAGCCCTTGCACTTCACTGCTCCATCTTCGAATCCAAACTCGTTTCCACGAAACGTATAAACCGGATCGAAGTGGTTTCCGAGAAATAAATCTTGATCCCAGTCTCTTCGAAACGATCAACGCATTTGGCCAATATTGATAGTCGGTTATTTAACTATCAATTAATATTCACAAACAACCATCAAACAATAAATAATTTTCCAAATTATTTATTAACCTCAAAAATATCTTCACAAGATATATTTCTTTTCTCAAAACCCTTTGAAAACAGTTTCAAAACATCTTTTTTTCCAGAATAAGCTTTTCCCAATTATTTTCTATCTCTACTGAAATCACCAAGCACAAAACTAGATTTTTAAAATAATTTAAAACACTTTTCTTTGAAATGTACTTTAAAACATTTAAGTTAAAAACTACTTCAATAATTTGTTAAAAATACATACTATATGAATATTTGAAAATAATGTTACTTATAAATATAAAACTAGGTTTTTACTTTTTAAAACAAAATACTAAGTCACCTTTAAATAATTATTACAATAATAGGCTTGAAAAAAATATTTACTTTAGAATTTTAAACATTCAGAAATAATAAATTTTCTAAAACATGCTTTTTTAAAACAACATTAAACTTTTATCTTATATTCAAAAATTTACTTAAAACGTACTTGGCTATCCAGAGAAATATACTTCTCTTCACAACCTTTAAAAATAAATCACTATTTATTTTTAAACAATTTTTCTCATTCCTTTAATAAATTCCCACCTTGAATTTATTCTTCCAAATATCCAATTTCAAACACTTAAATCAATTTCCAAATTGATTTCCAATTTACTTCATTTATTCCAAAATCCTTTAGTTTCAGATTTTATTCCTTAATTATGATTTAAAATACTTTTAATTGAAATACCAATTTAGATTTCTCAATTTACTTCTTATTCCTTTAAATAAATTTTAAATTTTAAAATAATTCTTTAGTCCTTTAAATTAATATCACATAATTTTACAATTCATTAATTACTGTTTATTCAAACCCTTTTCATTTCATACTGAAGTTATTTATTAGTATTTAACATACTTCCATTTCTTTTTCAATTTATTCTTAATTTATTAAATTTTTTAAGATTATTTCGTTTACAAATTTTCTTTCTTTATTTTCTTTCCAAAATCCAATTTATATATTTTCGGTAATTCATTATACCCAAATATATCCAATCAAATCATAACATTCAATATCCCAATATACTCATCATAGAATATCAAGTAATCACAACAGAGAATATTAAATGTTAAATGTTGAGGGGTCCAGTTGGATCCCTCCAACCTGTTTTTCCTGCATCCACAGATGTTAGCACAATAATATGCCAATTCCAGAATATACCATACTATAGCACATCAATCAATTTCAACCATTCAAACAATCATTTAAATTTAAATTTAAATTAACTGAGTGAGATTAACTCACTTTTGGCCTAAGATTGCCATTCACCTCAAATTCGTCTTCTTTCCGTGATTTTTAACCTTGTACAAACCAATTCACGATTTATTAATATTCGAAATATAAATCGAACCCTTAATTACCTTTCAATTAAATTTTGAACTAATTTTACATACAGTTCAATCTTTTAAAATTCATATACACATATTTTTTTTTCCGAAACCTTATCCGTATCTAATTTTTTTCTAGCTTACCTATTAAATTAAAATAGTCAGGTGTGTATATATATTAAAATTGAAAACTGCACCTATATATATATTTTTTTCTCTTTGACTAACAACCCAAAAATTTCATAAACTTATATATCTTACAATCTGTGTATTTAAATCATGTCTAATCAAAGAAGAAAAATGATTACCTCCACCTCGCTAGCCCATCGGCACTTCCAATCGAGAGTTGCCTATGAGTTCGCCGAAGTCAAACCACGACTGCGCTACGGCCATCACTTCGAGCAACGACCTCGGCCAAAAATCTCGAGTTCTAGCTCGCGCTCACACCTTCGCGATTCGCCCTCGCCGAGATGTCCACCTTCCAGTGCTCGAGTTCGAGCATTCTCGATCGCCACTCCAATAGACAAAACCCTAGCCGCTACTCAGTAGGTCATCGCGAGCGCCTGCTTCTACCTGAATTCGAGCGTTCGCTCACCCTCCTACTTCGTCGGCGATTAAGGATACTCTGCCCTATCGAAATCGAACGCAACTCGGTAACACTTGCGATACTCACGAATCGAGCTCGGTCCGCCATTAGATTTGATTTTTGATTTCGCGAATAAAATTTGGAAAGGGAAAGAGGAAAAGAATTTATTTCTTCCTTTATTTTCCAGAAAGAGGCTATGAAATTTCTAATTTTTTGTTTTCAATCAAGGAGTGTTCAGCTTTTTAAAAGAAGAGGGGAAACAAGATCTGATGGTCGCGTGAAAAATGCTTGCTGCAGTGATTACAGAGGGAACAAAAGCTGCTGAGTAGAAAAGGCGTGATGGTGAAAGAAAGGCAACTGATGGGAAGGGATATCGGCTGAGTTGATTAGGGTATATATAAATATTAAATTCAAATTTAAATTTAAATTGTCTTGGATTCAAAGCTTAAAATCTTGACATCCTATCAAGGCGTGCCGCTAGGCGTTTATAATGTTATACACCTATTACGAACGCAATGGAAAAGGTTTCGAGTCCTAATTCGATTGTATGGAGAAGATAGCTTTTTGGATCAGTTATTATATTGAATTTCGATATAAATTCAGCGCGTCTACTTATCGTACGCTCACACAACAACTTCGATCAATACGAAATTTGAAATCCGATAATAATTCAATATTACGGACCTAATGGAACTGGTTTCGTCGAATTCCGAGACTGCGCCTCGGAAAGCAATTTTTTTTAAATTCAATTTAAAACGATAACATTTTAAAACTGAACAAACCACTGTTAATTTCAACTTTACAACTTCTATTATCTTCAGTGTTATCAATATAAATTTTACAAGCCTTCAAATTATTCTTAACGGGCTTAAACTTCAGATTCAACATTTAGCCCAACTTTCAATTATTTAATTCAATAATTTAATTAACAATTAATTAGTGATATTTGAGTTCAAGTTAAAAATTTACTTTTAAATATTTCAAATCAATTTAATATTCCAATTTAAATTGCTTAAAAATTCCGGGTCGTCACATTCCTCCCCCCTTAAAAGAATTTCGTCCCCGAAATTACTAGTTAGGAAGAATGGTCTAATACCCATTTACTCTTTCCAAAACCAAACAATTCATCATCCTACAAGTATCTTTTATAAAGACCCATTACCATTCTTACTAACTTCCCCAACTTTCCCATAGTTTCAAACAATATTACTTACTCAACCATTCACATTTAAATTTTAAATCAAATTTAAAATTATCAGAATTTTCTCAAAATTTTCTAACTCTCTAAATTTTCGAAAAATTTCGCCAGCGTCCCTTTGCGCGGCTAGCTCGGTACAACTACAAAATGGCTCTACGGCCCCCAAATCTCAGAAAGAAACAAAAGCCAAGTGGCTAGATCCAAAAACCCAATCAAATTCCATACAGAAATTTAAACACGTACCTTTTTGTCGAGCAATTCTAAACCAATTTTCCTTTCCCCTTTTCATACCAGCATATCCTGTTTAGCAATAATATCCAATCACAACATTCAAAAACCTTTATTTGACTTCATTCCAAAATTTCAATGTTCATTCCATTTAAGCCTGTACGATGTACCTATATTATTTGTATGCAATACCTAATCTGATCGCCCACTCAATCACACAATTTCACTTCCGAACTAGTGTCGTCCACCCGACTTCCTAGTGCGGACTCAGATTTGGTTTCCTGATTAGAAACCGTCATTCTCCTTGCATAGCTGTAAACTATGATAGAGAATTTCCAGTATCAATCAAAATCCATATCCAGTGTTCGCTGTCGAAAATCGAGTGAAAAATCCTAACTCAGATCGATAAAATTATCTCGAAATTCTGTGCTCGAATTCTGGATCAAACAGCTATGCGAATAAATAATATACGTACATCCTACGTATTTTCTCCAATTGATTATCAACTACATCAATTTCCTTTTATTCCCATTTATTTTGATTGTTATTCACTTAACCACATTTTCCCTTGTCACAACTTCCAGTTTTAATCTTTTTGTATTCCAATTCCAAATAAATTCAATTTGCTTAAATTTGCAAATTAACTTCAAACCTCAATATTTTTATTCTCATCTTTTATCCAAATTTCATTTTCAATTTTACTTGAGTTTAATTCACTTTCCTATTCAAAATATCGAATTCAATTCATCTCATTTCAAACAATATTTGATTAATCATTCCTTAAATTAATTTCACTTACTAATTTGTTTTTATATCTCAAATAAAAGTTTGTTTGCAAACTTTTTCTATCTTTAATTTCTTTGAACAATATCTTCAGTTCATCTTACTTTACTTATACAATTTAAATTGGATTTCAATATTCAGTTGTAATTCTATTTACTTACAAATTTTAATTCATTTGTCGTTAGTGAAAATTTTCAAAAGATTCAAAAAATTTCTAACTCCCAAAATTTTCGAATTTTTTTGGCGGAGTCTCCTTTGTACGGAGGAGCTTTTGCAATTTGACAAGAGATAAATATATATATATATACATCGACCCACACGGTCAGAAAATAGAAAAACAGTTCATATTTCCTATTTGTACTGCGTAGGCATACCTTATTTAGCATTTTAAGCAAAGCGGTTATTTATTTACATTTTGCGTGATCAAATCCAACCATACGGCTCTCCTGTACCTGTACTTACTCAATTTAAATAGGTAAGTGACAAATATACAAAGTTTATTAACATTTCACTAAATTACAAT
This sequence comes from Allium cepa, assembly GCA_030765085.1. Lineage (NCBI taxonomy): Eukaryota > Viridiplantae > Streptophyta > Magnoliopsida > Asparagales > Amaryllidaceae > Allium > Allium cepa. The sequence goes on along the minus strand of CM060941.1, from coordinate 555,927,302 downwards.
AGCTAAACACATGTATAACATAAGCAATATGCCCGAAAAACATTTCATAAGCAATTTATATGGTTTCAACACCTATTTCAATTGTATATTTACATAATTTTCATTGGAAACCATTTTATTTAGGCTCGACCACTTTTCTTGCTTGCATATTAATAACCATTTCCTAAGTAATTGAACTCAAACTTTTATTTAATGGATTTCATTTACATCCGAAGCCAAGCTTCTATAAATTCAAACTTAAATTAATTTACTTCAAATCATTTCAATTTCATAACTTAAGTTCATTTCCATTTTATTTGATTCTCATCAAATTCCATCTAATTCATTTTGTCCATTCTCTTTATCCATTTTAAATTTTAATTTACCTTCTCAATTTATTTGTAAACTTATTCACTAATTCAAATTTTATTAATACAAGGCCATTTCCCAATTTATTTCTACTCATTTTAGTTTTATTTGCACTTCAAACCATTACTATATCTTATTTTATCTCTTAGGTTTGGATTTTTATTTCAATTCCAAAATACCCAACAAATTTACTCAGGCTTATACTTTTCTTGCAGACTTTTATAAGTCATACACTTATTACTTTTTCCCCACTCCCATTCAAGTTATGATTCTATAACTCATCTCATCAGAAATTTTCAATTCCATCCTGAATTTTAATATATTTTTTTATTTTCCTCTCTTTAATTCTTTTATTCAAAATCATTTCATAAAACTCGACACAACCATTTCACAATTTTACTTAAATCAAGCTTTTATTCAAATATCACTTAAGTTATTTTATTTTCTTGAAGTTATTTCAACTTTAAAACTCAAGCTATATATATATTTTAATCACTTTCCCAATTAAATCCCTAATTTGATTTCAATTACCAACCAATTTCATCTACTAACTAATTTAAATTAGTTCATTCAGTCAACCATTTTGAATTTCATACTTCCAATTATATTCAATTCACCAACAATCCAAGCTGAATTCATTTACACTTCATTGCTTACATTCAATTTATTTAAAACCGTTTATTAATCTTGGAACATTTCATATTGGTTACATCAAATACTCATTTCATAATTTATTTGCAAACTAAACATTGGCCTCATTAAATTGGTACTCGACTTTCATTTAATCAATTCAAGTTCCATCTCCATATTTCATTACCAATTAATTATTAGTTTGTTTATTCAAGGTTTATTCCTAATATTTTATTTTTATATCAAACCCACTTTAACTATTTTACTGGAGGTCAATTTATTTTATAATTTAAGTTTTGAATTTTTCATTCACTTCCCCATATTCAAATTAATTTTATTTTGGCTTATTTATTTCACTTCTAAATTTTATAAGTCACAAACTTATTTATTTTCATACTTTCATCAATGGACAACCAATCCCATTCACGTTTTACTTTTAACTCGGAATTATACATTTTATTTAGCCAATATATTTTTATTATTCCATAAACATTTAAAATAAAATTCCAGAGTTTAAACAATTTTCCAAAATCTCAAAATCACTTTTGAAATCAACTACATCCAAAATCCTTTGGCAAATTCAATTACCCCTTTGAATTTCAAAACCAAACCCAATTCGCAAACAATTCCAATTAAGAATATTCAGGTAGCAATTTCTCTCTTGGAAACTCGAAAATGAACACCGATGATGTCGCGATCATCATCAGAATTATTTTCCAGCGACCGAAAGAGTTTAATGCTTTTATCTCTTTAACAACATTTCAATTTTTTTTTTATTTCCAAATCTCACAAGATTTCAAATACAACTCAAAAATATTTCCAAAATATTACTATTATTCCTCCAACCCTTTTGAAAACCGTTTTCAAACCCAAAGGAATTTAAATTTTTCCCAAAAATTCCAAATTGCAATTCCTTTAAATCTATATTCAAACATTCTTTGGATTTTTATCTCATTTCAATTTCAAATGGTTCTCTGGAATTCTATTTCAAAATTATAATCACCTTTACAGTTTACATTAACAAATCTCATTTGTATATGAAGTTTATTTCAATTTATAAATTACATTTATAATCTATATTTCAAATTTCATTTTGTTATATAAATTTATTCTTCAACTTTGGTTATAAGTTTTCAATTTCTTATTCAATTGCTACACAATAGTGTTAATAATTTAATATTATCATTCCTTAACAATCAAGCATCCAAATACTATAATACTTTACAAAAATTATATCTTTTATATACAAAAATAATTTGGGTAAAATTATTTCATTTACCGTACTTTAAAACAATACCGTGTCGAATTGTTCTATTACGGTGTTTAGAGATCCCTATCAATAATGTTAATTACTCGTATTGACCAGAATCCATAAACTACTCAATAAACCAATCAATACAATATAAAATCATTTTATATTCACTAACAAATACGCGCTCATATCTATTAATACGCTCAAACTCGGTCTAGAGTACTATTGACTCTATTTCAATGAGTAATTCCCACCAGAGCCAAGGTTATCACCAACCTACGCTCTGATACCAACTGTAACGACCAGCAAATCCATACCCCTTGAGTCGACACTATTCAACCTAAATCAACTCAAGTTGTACAGAAATTCGAACCATTTGGGTTAAAGAAGAAGAGGTAGAAGAAGAAAATAGAAAACAACAACAGAATCTAACCATTGCAGCGGAATAAAATATAATAGATAATAAATAATCTTTACACAAAATAAATATATCTGTTCGTATATTACATCATCAGAGTACATCAATCACAACTCAACATCAATAACATACAACTGGATACACAACTAAACAACACAGCGGAACATATATATAAACAAGTACGGGAGTACGTATCGTCATCCAGCTCGTCTCCTGAGCTCCATAGCATCAATTCCTGTATCCTATAATACTCGGTCTGACCCGAGCATTACAGTTAAATAACACCCGAGTCAGTCTGGAATACCAGCGTGAGAAAATCACGCTCAATTGATTATTAAAGTTTCAAAAATCCTTTTGAAAACAAAAGCATCTCATAAGACCACGCCACAAATAAACATGTCGGTTTTTACCTTATGATAGCTAAAACATTTTTGTAGAAATCCTTTGATATTATAATAGGGTCTATATACAAATACTTATAAAATAGTTGAAATTGTTACATTATTAAATTCCAGCTACTATCCACAAAGTGGGTAATACAAACAAAACTCGTACAAGGCTCGTAGGGAGAATGGATTTCCAACTAATGACTAGGCACTGGGGTACCACCTGTCACAGTACGTGGCCTAGATCACAGTACCGAGGAGCACGCCCGCTCCCCTGCAACACAAGACCGGGACTGCCCCTTACTGGATAATCCCGAGTGAGATCACCCTGCGGTTGGGATCAGCAACCGCCCACTAAGCCGAAATAAAAAGGGACATCTAGACAAGAATGACCTCACCCTGCTTGGGTGCTACCCACCTAGCCTTGCTGCATAACCCCTGATTTTCAGTCATTCCCATTTGATGAGGCTTGAGGCTAAGCGTTACCTTTTTAGAACATATCCCTTAGAATGCCCATCGTCCACCTGACGATGTTTCGCAAGCATTCATCCATACAAGTCCGTCCCGGGTTCGAACGGAACCGAAGACACTATTCCTACTACATCCATTTTGGAAATATCCTCAGGATTAGTAGCGACTAGCCCTTGCACTTCACTGCTCCATCTTCGAATCCAAACTCGTTTCCACGAAACGTACAAACCGGATCAAAGTGGTTTCCGAGAAATAAATCTCGATCTCGGTCTCTTCGAAACGATCAACGCATTTGGCCAATATTGATAGTCGGTTATTTAACTATCAATTAATATTCACAAACAACCATCAAACAATAAATAATTTTCCAAATTATTTATTAACCTCAAAAATATCTTCACAATATATATTTCTATTCTCAAAACCCTTTGAAAACAGTTTCAAAACATCTTTTTTCCAGAATAAGCTTTTCCCAAGTATTTTCTATCTCCACTGAAATCACCAAGCACAAAACTAGATTTTTAAAATAATTTAAAATACTTTTCTTTGAAATGTACTTTAAAACATTTAAGTTAAAAACTACTTCAATAATTTGTTAAAAATACATACTATATGAATATTTGAAAATAATGTTACTTATAAATATAAAACTAGGTTTTCACTTTTTAAAACAAAATACTAAGTCACCTTTAAATAATTATTACAATAATTGGTTTGAAAAAAATATTTACTTTAGAATTTTAAACATTAAGAAATAATAAATTTTCTAAAACATGCTTTCTAAAACAACATTAAACTTTTATCTTATATTGAAAATTTTACTTAAAACACACTTGGCTATCCAGAGAAATATACTTCTCTTCACAACCTTTAAAAATAAATCACTATTTATTTTTAAACAATTTTTCTCATTCCATTAATAAATTCCCACCTTGAATTTATTCTTCCAAATATCCAATTTCAAACACTTAAATCAATTTCCAAATTGATTTCCAATTTACTTCATTTATTCCAAAATCCCTTAATTTCAGATTTTATTCCTTAATTATGATTTAAAATACTTTTAATTGAAATACCAATTTAGATTTCTCAATTTACTTCTTATTCCTTTAAATAAATTTAAAACTTTAAGTTTTAAAATAATTCTTTATTCCTTTAAATTAATATCACATAATTTTACAATTCATTAATTACTGTTTATTCAAACCCTTTTCTTTTCATACTCGAAGTTATTTATTAGTATTTAACATACTTCCATTTCTTTTTCAATTCATTCTTAATTTATTAAATTTTTTAAGATTATTTCGTTTACAAATTTACTTCCTTTATTTTCTTTCCAAAATCCAATTTATATATTTTCGTAATTCATTATACCCAAATATATCCAATCAAATCATAACATTCAATATTCCAATATATTCATCATAGAATATCAAGTAATCACAACAGAGAATATTAAATATTAAACGTTGAGGGGTCCAGTTGGATCCCTCCAACCTGTTTTTCCTGCATCCACAGATGTTAACACAATAATATGCCAATTCCAGAATATACCATACTATAGCACATCAATCAATTTCAACCATTCAAACAATTATTTAAATTTAATCATTTAAATTTAAATTTAAATTAACTGAGTGAGATTAACTCACCTTTGGCCTAAGATTGCCATTCACCTCAAACTCGTCTTCTTTCCGTGATTTTTAACCTTGTACAAACCAATTCACGATTTATTAATATTCGAAATATAAATCGAACCCTTAATTACCTTTCAATTAAATTTTAAACTAATTTTACATACAGTTCAACCTTTTAAAATTCATATACACATATATTTTTTTCTGAAACCTTATCCGTATCTAATTTTTTTCTAGCTTGCCTATTAAATTAAAATAGTCAGGTGTGTATATATATTAAAATTGAAAACTGCACCTATATTTTTTTTTTCTCTGTAACTAACAACCCAAAAATTTCATAAACTTATATATCTTACAATCTGTGTATTTAAATCATGTCTAATCGAAGAAGAAAAACGATTACCTTCACCACGCTAGCCCATCGGCACTTCCAGTCGAGAGTTGCCTATGAGTTCGCCGAAGTCAAACCACAACTCCACTTCGGCCATCACTTCGAGCAACTACCTCGGCCAAAAATCTCGAGTTCTAGCTCGCGCTCACACCTTCGCGATTCGCCCTCACCGAGATGTCCACCTTCCAGTGCTCGAGTTCGAGCACTCTCGATCGCCACTCCAATAGACAAAACCCTAGCCGCTACTCAGTAGGTCATCGCGAGCGTCTGCTTCTACCTGAATTCGAATGTTCGCTCACTCTCCTATTTCATCGAGGATTAAGGATACTCTGCCCTATCGAAATCGAACGCGACTCGGCAACACTTGCGATACTCGCGAATAGAGCTTGGTCCGCCATTAGATTTGATTTTTGATTTCGCGAATAAAATTTGGAAAGGGAAAGAGGAAACGAATTTATTTTTTCCTTTATTTTCCAGAAAGAGGCCATGAAATTTCTAAGTTTTTGTTTTAAATCAAGGAGTGTTTAGCTTTTTAGAAGAAGAGGGGAAACAAGATCTGATGGTCGCGTGAAAAATGCTTGCTACAGTGATTACAGAGGGAACAAAAGCTGCTGAGGAGAAAAGGCGTGATGGTGAAAGAAAGGCAACTGATGGGAAGGGATATCGGCTGAGTTGATTAAGGTATATATAAATATTAAATTCAAATTTAAATTTAAATTGTCTTGGATTCAAAGCTTAAAATCTTGACATCCTATCGAGGCGTGCCGCTAGGCGTTTATAGTGTTATACACCTATTACGAACGCAATGGAAAAGATTTCGAGTCCTAATTCGATTGTATGGAGAAGATAGCTTTTTGGATCAGTTATTATATTGAATTTTGTTATAAATTCAGCGCGTTTACTTATCGTACGCTCACACAACAACTTCGATCAATACGAAATTTGAAATTCGATAATAATTCAATATTACGGACCCAGTGGAACTGGTTTCGTCGAATTCCGAGACTGTGCCTCGGAAGGCTATTTTTTTTAAATTCAATTTAAAACGATAAAATTTTAAAACTGAACAAACCACTGTTAATTTCAACTTTACAACTTCTATTATCTTCAGTGTTATCAATATAAATTTTACAAGCCTTCAAATTATTCTTAACGAGCTTAAACTTTAGATTCAACATTTAGCCCAACTTCCAATTATTTAATTCAATAATTTAATTAACAATTAATTAGTGATACTTGAATTCAAGTCAAAAATTTACTTTTAAATATTTCAAATCAATTAAATATTCTAATTTAAATTGCTTAAAAATTCCGGATCGTCGCAACTGCCCTCCACTTCGCCACCCTCACTCTCTGCCGTTAGCACCCATCGAGCCACGGTCACTCGCCTCCAACCCTATCGCCAGTCGTCCAACCCATCATCCTCATTAACCTAGACCTCCGCCTCAGCTCCTCTATCGTTTGTCAGTCCTTGCCAGAGAACCAAAGCCGGCCATCGTCTCGTCGAACTCCATCCTCCGCCAGGCCGTACACCACTCCGCCTTTTCCTCTCACCCGCCTCCACTTCGCCAACCTACTGTTTTTCACCGTTTGCAGTCTCAAGCATCACCGCCGCTCATCGTGTGCAGTCAGCAGATCCTGAAGCTCCAAACTCGAAGTTTAGATTGTTGATCGTGTAGAAATAATCGTCCTCTAAGCAAGTCTTTTTATTCCAATGCATGTCCGTTATCCAAGTCTGGAGCGTTAGCATGTCAACGTATTCGTTCATGGGAGTGATTGTTCGCCACGAGGCACATTCGTGCTCATCGTGTCTGGTTGGGTTTGGAAACACTACATTAAGGTGAGTGGTTAATCCATTCACGAAGTACTAAATTCTTACTGTTAGTGAAACCAAGTAGTGTAGTGATAAAACTTATATTGATTGCTATTTCGAAATTTAATTAACTGAAATCGAATAGATAAAATTTGAACTGATTGAATTTAAATCGACATTTAAATTTGACCGTGAAATTGATGATTTAAATTGATAGTCAAATTAGATAATAAATTTGACAGTTAAAAATTGATAGTTATAAATGTTACATTTAATAATTTGATAGTTAAATTTACATTTAACTTGATACTTAAATTGATGTTGATAATTGAAATTTCATCACTTTTAAACAATCGATATTGATGGTTATTGGATGTGGATTGATATGGTTGAATTGTTGCTTAGATGTTGGTTTATATTGAGATGGGTGATATTTATGATTGGTTGTTATGTTGTTAGGTGATCTCGATATATCTGTATTATCACCCTGTTGATATGATTGATCATTGTACATTGAATTTGGGTATGGACCTTTGGATATCCTATTTGATATGTGAATTATTGGATGCATTGTTGACTGCTTTGACAGTAATGTGATTGTTGTGATTTTTTTTCGACGTTTGGCAAAATTAGAGATTTTGATAAATTGAATTTTTAAACCCTAAAAAGTTTTGGAACTTAACCCTTGGAAATTTATATATTATAAAGAAAGTAAATTTTGTAAATTGAGTTAAATTGGATATTAGAAAATAATTTTAAATTCATTTATAAAACTTCTAAATTCTAATTTTATAATAATATATGTTTCTAAAAAGGGGTTAACAAAAGGTTATGAAATTTTCTATAACTTTTTATGGTAAAGGAAGTATCTTTGTAAACTAATCTATAATTTGGAAATCCGACCAATTAATGACTTTGGGTACTTCATACTTTAAGAATATGGAATTATCGAGATTTAGGAAATATATAAAGTAACGTGAAATCTATTGAAAGGAAATAAATATTTGAAAAATAATGATAAAAGAAACTTGTATTTATTTCAATGATTCTAGAATTTTGGAGACTTTCAATCATTGAAGTCCGCCGTTTGAAAATACATGAAAATTATTAAATAAATATGAAGTTGATAAATTTACTAGAACCCTTGAAATTAAGTATAAACTGTGAAACCTTATGTGAAATTCGAAGTAAATTAGAACTATATTTCATCTGATTTTGATTTAACTTACATGAGGATTTTTAGTCCTGACTCGAGTGTTTTGTTTTTCATTATGCTTGGAATAGACTGAGTTTCTCAATTATCGAAGATAGTTATTCTGGAGGACGAAGGCGAAGATTCAGTATATCATACCTACTAGTATTTATTCCGCTGCACCATTCCATTCTTTCTATTAAAGTGTATGACTCTGAGATATTGTATAACTCCGATTTATGATATAAATTGAAATCTGATGTATATTTGTTAAACAACTTCATGACTGTTTATGTGATTATTATATTTTGTCGTTCCACTGCTTGGTTCTATTATTGTTTCTTCTTTTCTTTTTATTTCTTTAAAATAAACCCATTGGTAATCTATCTTTCAAACCGTTTATGTTGGACATGTGTGGTTTACTGTCAACTAGAACTGTTCAAAAAGGTGGGTCGTCATAACTTCTTGTGTGCTTTGGGATTTTTTGCAATTCGTATCACTTCATCGTTGTCACAGAAAAATGCCATCGGATTCTCCATATAGGGAAACACTCTAAGATCACTTAAAAACTTGTGCAATTAGACCTCCTCTTTAACTGCTTCATTAAGGGCGATGCATTAGGCCTCCATTGTGGAATCAAGTGCTATTTATTGTTTGGAACATTTCCAACTAGCAGTCCTAGAAGTGCAAAAACATAACCTGGTACTGACTTACTATCATCGATATTACTCTAAAAGCAAGAGTTAATATGCCCCTTCATAAGGAGGTCATTATTCCTGTATATTAGGAATAAGTCTTGGGTATTTCCCAAATACTTTAGTATGCACTTTACAATCATCTAATGCTTTTCTCTAGGATTAGACTGTTATCAGCTTAACACATCCTAATGTGTATGCCACCACTGGTCTACAATGTAGCATAGCGTACATTATGGATTATATGCTTGAGGTATACAAAATCCTCTTCATGCATTTTTTCTCCTCATCAGTATGAGGAGCATCCTTCTTAACAAGAATGATTCCAGATTGCGTTGGAACATTTCCATGCTTGAAATTCTCCATACCAAACCTCTTTAGTATGGTATCCATGTACAGGAATTAGGATGGTCCCTACAGCCTCTTCGATCTATTCTATTAGATCTTTATACCCAGTATATAGGTTGCTTCTTCCAAATCCTTCATAGAGAAGTTCTTGGAAAGCCAAGCTTTCACTAATTGTAACAATGAGATGTCATTGCCAATCAACTGAAGATTATTGACATATAGAAATAAGAACACAATAACATTGCCTTGTTCCTTTTAGTATACTCATGTTTCCTCTGTGTTATGATAAAAACCAAACTGTTTGATTACTTTATCAAAACACTTGCTCTAACTTGTTGAAGCTCGTTTAAGTTTATAAATGGACTTTAACAACTTGCAAAGCTTGCGCACACTCCCACTTCCACAAAACCCTTATGATGTGATATATAGATGGTGTCTTCTACATAACCATTTAGAAACTACATCTTTACATTCACTTTCCATATTTCATAGTCATAAAATGCAGCAATAACCAACATAATCCAAATGGACATAAGCATGGATACATGTGGAAAGGTCTCGTCATAGTCAACACCTTGAATTTGAAAAAATACTTTCTCAACTACCCTAGCCTTATAAATCTTTATTTGTTCATCTGCATTAAGCTTTTTATTAAAAATCCATCTACATTCGATGGGTTTTATCCCTTCGGGTAAGTTGGACAATGTCTGCACTTTGTATTTGTAATGCATCTCGGATTTCATCGCTCTAAGATAAAGTGCAGTGTATTTACTCTGCAGTACTTGTTGGAATGATAAAGGAGTGTCATCATCTAAGACATAGTCCTCCTTCTCCCCATCTATAAGAAAACCATATCATGAGATTCTATATTAGACCTTTTAATAGGTTGCATGTTTTCATATACAGATGATATTGGTTCTCCCACTGGTTCGGTCTCAGTGTTAACTTCTTGGATCTTATCCAAGTGTACAACCTCGCTATTAATTTCTTCCATTAGAAATTCCATTTCCCAAAAGAAAATATGCCAAGAAATAATGACCTTATATTCCTTGGAATTGGTGGATATATATCCCATCGAGTTTTGGGATATACTATAAAGTAGCACAATACCGATCTTTCCTCAAGTTTATTCGGACCAACATTCTTAATGTAGGCCTGACAACCCCACATCTTCAAGTGCTTGAGTTGGGGTTTCTTCCACACCACATTTAATATAGTGTTTTAGGCATGGATTTAGTATGCAACAAATTCAACATATGCATTGTGGTTTCCAACGTATATCCCCAATATGACAGATGTAACTCCATCTTTTCATCATAGAATGAACCATATCTAATAAGGTTAGGTTCCTTTGCTCGTTGTGTTTTGGGCATAAGGTGGAGTAATCTGAGAGATAATCATATTACTTTAAAGTACAATTGGGGTTCCTATCCAACGTACTCACCTTCTTGATCGGGTTGAAGAATCTTAATCTTACGGTTTGTTTGGTTTTCTACCTTCATTCTTATATTCAATAAATTTATCACAAACATTGGATTTATTCTTCATAAGATACAAATATCCTAGTCTCGAGAAATCATCTGTGAAGGTTATAAAGTAAGAACTATTATCTTTAGTGATTATAGGCATCAGGCCATATACATCATTATGTATAAGACCCAAGAGTTCATCAACTCTTTTATTTCTCACACTGAAGAGGTGCTTGGTCATCTTTCCATTGAGACACAACTCATACATGTCAAATGATTTAGAATTAAGCGACATGAGGAAACGTTCGATTTTCAATTTATGTAGTCGTTTATCACTTATATGACCTAGCCTACAATGGCAAAGATAATTATTATTTATATTGTTACTCGAAGAATTACTCACATAATATACATAATTTGTATTGATCACAAAAATGTAATTTTCTAAAATACCATCACGGTTTTTATTACCATCCAAAGTAATGTTCATTACATTACTAACATGATGAAAAACATAACCATATCAGACAATCTACATACAGAAATAATTACACAAATAAAGTCTTTAACAAAATAAAAATTATCCAATATCAACACCAATCCACTCAACAAACTCAAATGTAAGTCTCCAACCATTGTTGCATCTATAATAGATCCATCAATAACCTAAGGTCTCATTTCTCCCCTTGCCATGTGATGCTAGCTCCTAAGCCCTTGTAACAAATTACAAATATGAGTTTCACATCAGTGTCTAAACCCAAGATAATTTATTAATTGCAAAATAATTTTGAATCATAAATGTACCTAATGGAGTTGCAGAACTATTCTGCTTCTTTTCTTTAACTAATCTTTAAGTACGCTGGACAATTCTGTTTTTAATGGCCTTGCCACTGACAATGATGACACTCACCCTAGTCAGTAGCTGTAGTCTTCTTACTTTTCTTAGTAACCTTCTTCCACTTCTTCGAATCCTTTGAAGATGGTGCACCACCCTTTACAACAAGCATAGTCCCTTGATCCTTGGATGTAGACCCGACCGAACTCAACATATTGAGGAGCTCCATGAAATTCACATTCAACCGATTCATTTTGTAATTTAGTATGAATGGTTCATATTGAGGCATAAAAGAACGAAGGGTCAAATCAACCTATAAATCATTGCTTATCGCTACGTCCAATTTTGAAAGCCTATCATTATAGCCCTTCATCATCAGTATGCAATCTTCCACTTTGTGTCCTTTAGTCATTTCGGTATTGAACTGCTTCTTCATAAGCTTGTACCTTGCGGAATGTGACTGTTCACCAAATAGGGCCTTGAGACTATCAAATATCTCATGGACATACAAGTTTTCGTACTACCTCTGCAATGGCTTGTCTAACGTAGACAACATGAAGACTTGGATGATCTCTAGGTCTGAAACGCATTTCTCGTAAGCAAGTCTAAGTTCATAGTCTACACCATCAATGGGCTATTCTTTAGGATCGCGGGTAATGGACCAAAGACACTCATAAGTCAACAGTATCTTAACCGCTCATTTCCAATCGATATAGTTGGGTCTGGTAAGCTTTTCACTTTCAGAAAAAAGTTTTGGAGTAGACATTTTTTGCAAGTTTTAAATTGGTGGATTAGGATACTTCATAGCAGATGTTCTTATAATATTAGTAAGATTAAACTTTATATTTCATTTTACCAATAAGCTCCACTAGTATTTCCTATTTCTCTAAGCCCTAAGATGAAACATAGAAGCCTTTCGACTACAGTATTGGGTTTTAGGACTCGTCCGCCTTGGTATTCAAACCTTGAGTTTGTTCAACAAATTATAGCCCCATAGACGATGGATATCTCCTTATCGATTGTATCATATATAACTCCTAACCTATGGTTCCTTGTCCTAATCTCCTTTCAATATTGAGTTTGCTCAATAAATCGAAAGAGATTATTCACTCATACCTACCATTTCACGATGGCCTAAATATAGTATATGTGCCTTGAACTTGCTTAAAAATACATATAATTAACTTGCCTCTATCACACATAACATCTCTATCTTGAGTTTTCTCAACAACTAGAGAGTATGCACGTAGTTTATCAGTATATAAATGGTAGATGACAACTTTATATTAAAGGTTCATAAACTTTAATATATTACATTAAGTGATATCGACTTATGGAATAATGTATTTCTTATGAGATTCTCTCATGATTCAAGTGTCACATACATCTTAAAACATAGTATATGTATAATATATATATAGGTATCTATCCCTTTAGTCTATTTAGGGTCTCTTAATGTTCCACCTTTAATTTACACATTCGTATTATATAAGTTTTCTTATATAAATTTTACAATTTAGTTTACTTATATAATAGTTTTATGTATAATATTATATTAATTAAATCTTATTAATTAATTAAATTGATCAATATTTTAATTAATTCTATATTATTCAATTATAACCTTTTTATTGAAATGTATGATATACAACCTTATATTTATACACATATATCATTATATATACGTCATTTATTAATTAACTTATTATAATTCAATATTATTAATTTAAAAAATTATTTTATATACTTACAGTGTCTTAAACATTTCATGACAACAATCTTGTATTTATGTATGTTTATTTTAATTAATTAACCTTTTAATTAATTCATTCATTTTATTAATCTTATTAATATCTATAATTTTCAAAATTTTATTTTCAGAACATTTAAAAAATTATATTATAATAAATATAATATATTTCTTCTTTTAAACTATTTTAATTTCAAAGAAATATTGAAAATTAGCCTAAAGCTCAATTCAAATTGGGTCTTTTCTATTAGGGGTAACCTTTGGCCCGCATAACTTTTCAGGCTAGGCATGTTGCTAGATAGGGCAGGGTACTTAATTACCCAAACCCAATCCTAAACATTATTTTTCTAGACGCCATACTAACAGGTTTGTAAGCTAAATCAGTTAACCCTAGTATGACAAATTTAGAACGCATAGGCTTTGGGCTCCGATACCACTTTTGGTACTGGGCCAGCCCATAGTGGAGTGAATGGGTAAATTTCAAAAATCTTTTGTTTGGATCTTATTAAACATATGAATTCTAAGTTTATTTAGATCTTATTTAATTATTTTAAGTAAAATCAATATTTTATTTTATTTTAGAAATAAGGTTTTATTATAATTAAATTTGTATTATACAATATGATATGTGTATTATATACACATATGTGTTATGTGCATGTGTAAATAATAGGGTGTACATGGTTTGAGATGTCCATGTATAGATATTGGGATTTACACCATAACAGACATCTTAGCCCCTCTATATGCATAAGTGTTGTCAATACACGCACATTGTTACACATGTATATGTGTGTATGATAATATATATATATATGTATGTATATATATCATTTTATATATTATGAAATAATAATTGTAATATGTAAAATTTTATAAAATAATACACATACACACACATATATGTTAAATTAACATTATTTTAATATATTAAATTAATTTAAATATTTATATGTTTAAAATAATTTCAGATTTAATACAATAAATTAATTTAACTATAAATGTACATGAAAATTTTCAAAATTATAAAGTAACATATACATTTAATATATATGTATGTATAATAGATATATATATTAAATAACTTTTAAATTTTAGTATATAATTATATTAATATAAATAAAACATATATATAAATATAATAAAGTATAAAGAAATATTTAGATATATATGTGTGAAAATTGCTCTCGGCTATACAGGTTTTTTTTCTCGTTATTTTTTAATTTACTAATTTTTGTATGGAGATAATTAAATAAAAAGAACAATCCGAAAATAATTTTTAAATTTCAATATATTATATTTATGGTTCTATAAAATTAATATTTAATTTTTTATATAGTTATTTTACATAATTATATATTTAATTATAAATCAAAGGATAAATATACACACACATAAAGATTTTAATATTTACAGAAAAAATCATATCCGATACAATATGTACATATATAAAAATTAATGTAATAATATACATAATATACATACATTATATATATAGTATTATTTCATTTCTATGTATTGAAATTCAATTTAATATATTATTAAATTCAAAAAATAATTTTTTTTAATTTCTATCAATAAGCATATAGTAGGGTGTATGTATATAATTATTTTATATATTATATACAAATACATATCATCCATCTAATGGCGACGTCATTTATGTATGTAGATTCGTGGTATTGAACATATAAACAATGAAAGCATAATTACATAATGAATAATATACACATATAAATGGTATAAAATAAAATATTACCTTTTACTAATGCCTAATTGATACACCAATAAACATATAATCCGTACACTCCTTGAATCAAATTCTAAATCTAGAAAATGCTACTTTCTCGAAAGTAGCTACCACCGATAATTAAATTGGCTTTTGTTTGATGTTTAAAGCTCGAAAATATGAGACATGGAGAGGGGGTTGGTCGGCCTGATCTAACATAAAAGAGAGGCAGAATGTAAAAAAAGAAAAGAAAATGATGGCTGGAGTGATTTAAATAAAGAAGATCTTAAAGAGTAAACTAAGGATCTAGATCCTCATTTTAATTCAAAATTTAAACCACCATTAGCCATCATATAGCCAGCCTCCCATAGGTTGATCATGATTGCACTCTCTCAAGCACCATAAGGGCCTCAAAATTGATAAATATTATATTTAAATGTGTACAAACTTTAATTTTAATTTGAAAAAATAAAATTCAATTGATAAACTTGAACGTAAGAAATTTTAGATCTAAAGGATTACACTTTGATTTATGTGTTTATAATAAAGATCAAAAATTGAACATGTTTTTTTCACAAATCAATTTCAGTTTTAATTGATTAAAATAAAATCCCAATCAAATCATTTAACAAACAATTCAAAACATAAATAGTTAACAAATAAAACATGACAATCAAATTTAATTTCTATCAAACATTACATCAAATACTATTATCTAAGAAGAAAACATGCCTTTCACCAAAGCCTTAAAGCACATCCTAAACAAAGAATTCTCTTATTGAAACCTTTTCCAATTCAAAAAAGTGTTGATCTTTCAATTGATGACCTTCAAATATCAAATAGTAATTTGATCATGAATTGATATGATTTTTTTGTTGGAGAGGGGATTAATTTTCAGATATGAAAATGATGAAGGAGGAGGCTAAAAGAACTGAGGTCTAATCAGGGTCAGAGAGCTTATATGCGGATAGAAAAGAAAGAAAGGTGGATCTAATCCTATATCTCTTTCCTTCAATCTCAGCCATCAAAACCAATCCCCTTTCACATCAAACCCCAAGCCGCCTAAATCATTATTGTGGCTGAAAATAATAGCCTCTAAGATGGGCATTAAACCCATTCATGCACATGGAAAAGATTACACAATTACACCCAGTTTAATTGCTTATCAATATCGTATATCGATTGATATATTTATAATTATTATAAACATATCTTATAATATTGATTTTTCAAATCAGAATCAAAATTTATAATTAATATTTCACAAATATTAATTAATCTGATTAATTTGTAACAACTATAAATTGATTAAATCATTTGGTCAAAATAGAATTCATTGTTTCGGTTGTGTGACTCATCAGATGAAAATTTGGTCAGTGATTAATATCGAACTGTTAGAATATTAATGGTCACACGTCACTTAGCAGGTGGTGTGACATTTTGACCAAATTTATCGCTTACTTGGCTTCGAAAAAATCCATTTTCATTCTATTAAGTGTTATCCAGTTGTGATATCCATTCACACCAATTCTATTCGTCAAAGCTATCGTTAGTTCCTGAGATGATGGTTTTGATGACAACAACCTTAGGACTTGTTAATATAAATACTAATATTCTTGCCTAGATATATATGTATATGCAGGATATATATGTAGGTACTGAGAATGAAAACTATACGGTATAGAGATTCAAGATTGACAAATTCAAGATTGAAGAAACCAAGACCGAAACCTCATAAGTATCAAGAGATCAAGATATCAAGATTTCGAGGTTTCATGAGTTCAAGATATCAAGATATGTAATAATGTCTAGATTTATGTTAAAACTTCATAATAGCACTAAAATCTTTATTCGGATTTTAATTGTGGAATGGAATCCACCTTCTTGCTTTAATAGTGGGATGGAACCCACGACCTCTTTAGTGGGATGGAACTCACGACCTTCTCTAATGGAATGGAATCCATGAAATTTTCAAAATGATTTATTTTCAAGATTTTTTTAAAACTATCTTTTTAAAAGATATCTATCTATGTTTAAATATTTTATCCTTAACTAGTTTTTAATTTCAAAATCATTTCTTGTTTTTAAACTATCTCCTGGATTTTATATTTTACATTTAAATCTCAAACATATATCTATACTTAGTTTTTAATATTTTATAGATTATATAATTTTAAGATTACTTTCTAAATCTCTTGTATAAGTTTAAACTATATTAAAATAGTTTACAAAGATTAGAAATTGTTTTGATAAGTTTTAGAATAGAAATCATTTTAAAACAAGATTAATTTTCAAAATATACAAAGGCATGTCGACATACCCCATCCCCCCATGTCGACGTGGTGACCGTAGAAATTCAAATTTCAAATTTTCAAAAGAAGTGTCTATTCGTCTTAACCTTTAGAGAATGGACATGTCTTTTATTCTTCTTTAAATACCAGATGTTTTCAATGAATTTTGAGTTAGTTTTTCTTCATTTCTTCACTCCTTCTCCACTTAAATATTCTCTTGTATTTTAACAAAACTCTACCAAAATCCTAAGTGGATCAAACTTGATCATCTCTAGTTTGATTCTCTGCCCCTCTCTCTCTTAAAGATCTCAGTGCTATTCAGGGTTATAGGATCATTTGTAATCAAAGAAGTATATCATGTCTCTCTCTATCTATCAAAGTGGTAATGGAAACATGTGATTGTAGCTTTTAAATCAATTAGGTGTGATTGTAGCCTATAAATCAATTATGTGATCCCATTGCCTGGTTAAATCAAGAGAATTTTCCCAGGACTCAAAGATGTGAAGGTGGATCTCGTGGCCATGAAATCGAGGTTGTAATATCAACATTATATTCGAAGAAAAATCTGCACAAGAAATTGTATGGGACTGGATGTAGGGTAACTCCGAACTAGAAATTCCAGTGTATTCTTTTCTTTACTGCTTTTATTCACTATTTGCACCTATGTTTGATTCTGTGATCATCCTTTGTTTGTGAAAATTTCATCTGTATGTGTTTAATTTGAAAAGGTTTCAAAAATTCCATAAAATCCATTAAACACTATCCACCCTCCCCCCCTCTATTGTTAATCCAGCCTTAAGATCCGTAATCCGCATTTCCTACATTTGGTATCAGAGCATTGGTTTTCAAAGTTTTCTTAATATGATTTTTGAAAAGTTTTCAAATGGCTGCCAACACTGGTAATGTCAACGCTACCACTAGTTCATTTGTAGAGGGTCATTCTACTGCCAGACCATCACTTTTTAATGGCAATAACTATGCGTATTGGGCATGTAGGATGAAAGTCTATTTACAATCAATAGGATTAGACACTTGGAATAACACACAAACTGAGCACATTGAACCCATAACTAATTTTGCACAGTGGACGACTAAGCAAAAGACTGTTGCAATTCCAAAGCCGTGAATATTCTATTCTGTTCACTTGATAGGAATGAACATAATAAAATGTCTATATGTAAGTCCGCATATGAGATATGGAAAACTTTGCAAGTTACTCATGAAAGAACAAGCAACCAAAATATCCATTTTGATCAATCAGTTTCAATTATTCAAGATGAATCCAAATGAGTCCATTTCAGACATGTACAGTAGGTTTCAAGACATTGTGTACTCACTAATTACATTAGGAAAGAACTTTTCTAAAGAAAATCAAGTTAGAAAAATTCTGAATTCTTTCACTCTGGAATGGGATCAGAAGACTCTAGCAATTGAAGAGGCTAATGACGTTAATACTCTGAAAATTGAAGAAGTGATTGAGAATTTGATGTCGTTTGAAGTATAAAAGCAAGGGAGAAGAGAAAGCAAGGCCTCAGAAAAGAATTCAATAGTTTTCAATGCAATAGCGGATGGTTCAGACTTAAACAGTGACGACGGTGAAGAATAGCCTTGATGACAAGGAATTTAAGAAAGTTTATAATATACAGAAAGATGAACAACTACAAGAGAAATGATCACAAGAAATCTGGAAATAATAATGAGACTCACAACAACGTCAGATGCTACAATTGTGATGAGTAGACCACTTAAAATGAGATTGTCCGCATCCAGATAAGGAAATTTCCTCCAAGTAATAATTGGTCAAAGAAAAGAAATAGAGCGTATACTGCTACACTAGACGATTCAGACTCATCCTCCAGTGATAAAGATCAAGAGACGGAAAATTCAAACATGTGCCTTACAGCTATTCACGAATCTGATGATCTCAGGAATATAAATCTAAAAATAGGTAAGCATTCAAATTATATTGATTAAAATTGCTTGTTTGAATGTTTGATTGTTTGCATGTTTTGAATTTGCTTGTTGTTTGAATTTAAAATTTTTGATTTTCAAAATAATATTATTTTAGTACTAAAATATTAACATTAAAGTATTATTATATTTAATATTATTTCAGATAAGATATATATATTAGATTATAGGATATATAGATATTAAATAAAATAGGAAAAATAAGTCATATGAATTAAAGGACCCATGTCGACATGACATTACCCCTCATGTCGGCATCCCTACTAGAATTTTGAAATTCAAATTTGAATTAAAAACTTTGAATTTCCCTTCACCTTTCACCAACTCCAAGGCTCTGAAAAGATGTCTCTTGACCAGAGAACATGACTATTGAATATCTATCTATCTCCTTAATTTTATCCTATCTATTCACTTTCATTTCAAAATTCAAACACTCTTTCAAACTTTCAAGCTCTCTACTCTCTTCAAAAATGGCTTTCTCAAGCACCCGCCACCGTTAGGATATGAAAAGCCATGAAGGAATTCCTCTACAATGACCTATAAGCTATCAAAGCTTACATAAGCTATGTGAACATTGGAAAAGTGCATACGGTAAAATTTGCAATCTTTAATGATTTTCCTTCTTATGAACTCAATATTCTTTTCGAAGAGAATCAAATTCTTAGTTTAATTGACGATTTTCAAAATGATTTCATTTGTTATCCTAATCTTGTTAAAATATTTTATGCAAATTTGAATCATGGTTTTTATGAAGGAAATGAAGGAGAAGTTTGGAGTAATGTTGAAGAAACATAAATTGTTCTGAATAGTGAGATTTTGGGAAATATTTTGGGTTATAAGTATACAGGGATGGATCTTTCGGACTTTAAAATTGAAGAACATGATCATGAGACATTTCACCACATTTTTGAAGGGGATGATAACTTTGAATTTATAAACTGAAATTTCCGTCCAAAAGCAAGAATTGTAAACCTTCTTTTGCAACATACCATAACTCCAAGATTGGAAAATTTCAATCACCCTACTTTAAAAGTTGTTAAGGCCCTTTTTGCTATTTACGGGCACTACGAAATTAATTGGACGCAAGTAATTTTGGATGAACTTCGTCCAAAAAAATTACTTTAGGAGAAAACACTTTATATCATGGGATTTGATTCACTTGGATTTTTAACTACTTTGGTGTTGATTATAAGAAGGAGAAGTTTGTTTCTAGAGAAGTGTTTAACCATGCTAACATCTCTCTCATGAAAATTCCATTTGTGTTTCAACCATATGAAACACTTGCTGAAAAGGATGAGAGGTTAGCTCATGAAGAGATGGAAGAAGAGGAGGAGGAGAAGGAGGAAGAAGGGGAGGAGATGGAAATTGAAAAGGAAGAAGAGGATGAGGAAGAGACTTCATTGGAAAGCATTGAAGACCCTATCACTCCTAACAATCCATCCAACAAAACATTTCTCAAAAACCAAAAGATTATGGTGGAAAATCAACTGATCCTCAAAAGATCAGTTAGTAAAAGTTGGACAAAATTTCCACCAAAATGAACAAGTTCTTTAGGAAAGTGAGTCATAAATTTGGATTCTCAACATCTTCATCATCCAACTAATACTAGTTTCATTTTATGTTGTAATAGTTTGTATCTCTCTTTAGTTAATGTTATGTATCGTTTATGTAATGTTAACTATATTTATCAATGAAAACCATTTATTTCTGTTCATTAGCTCTAAAATATCTCTGGATTGCTAGTTATTATATTATATAAGTTTATATATATATACTTGTACATAATATAAAGAAACAAATCATATTGCCAAAATCAACAGAGGCATGTCGACATCCCCTTACTCCCCATGTAGACATGTAATGACTAGAAAATTGTTTTTGTTTTAAAATTGAATTTAATATGACTACCTTGTGTTTTTCACTTCAAACGGCTTTCTAACTTTTTAAATATCTATTTCTTCCATAAAAATGAATATTTTCAATTCTCCTTATTTTGTATTGAATTTCTTCATATTCTATCAAAAAATGGCCTCTCCTATTCACATCTAAGTGAGAATCTTGAAGAAACTCTCCATTTCTTCAAAAACATACTTACTTTTATCCTTCACAACAACGTCACTTAGAATTAAGCCAAATGAAGATGATAAAGGAACAAGAAAGGCACTTCGATGCCATTCGAAGGATGATTACAACCTTCAACAAAGAAGAACTCGAAGCGAATCCAGAAGGAACTTTGAACAAGGATAATGAAGAATAGGATGCAATAAAGGCAGACCTTATCTTCGGTAAAGAAGGATGGGTTAAATTTCCAAGAAATGTTTGATTTGACCTGATTTGACTTGTTTGAATTGATTTGAACATTACATATATGATTGAAATGATGCGCTTTGATAAATATATTGATTGATTATGTTTGAAATTTTAATATCTGTCACATTTACCTTACTATATTTTACTCATATTATTATATGTCTCATTTATATTCTACTATGCTGTATTATTATCCTATATAGTACTGTAGTATAAGATTTAGGGGGAGTTATGTAGTTTAGGATTAGTTTTTATTGATGATAAAAGGGGAGAATTGTAAAACAGGCTAGATAGGCTTAGATTAAGGGGGAGTTAGTAGATTAAAGGGGAGTTATTGGAGTAAGGGGGAGTTAGAATAGAATCAAAGTTTTGTGGAGTAGATATTATAAACAAAGATTGTCATCATCAAAAAAGGGGAGATTGTTAGTTCCTAAGACGATGGTTTTGATGACAACAACCTTAGGAGTGTTTATAAAATATAAATACTAATATTCTTGCCTAGATTTATGTGTATATGCAGGTACTGAGAATGAAGACTGTATAGTGTAGAGATTCAAGACTGACGAATTCATGATTGAAGAAACCAAGACTGAAGACTCATGACTATCAAGAGTTCAAGATATCAAGAGTTCAGGGTTTCAAGAGTTTAGGATACAAAGATAAGTAATAGTGTCTATATTTATGCTAAAACTTCATAATAGCACTAAAATCTTTATTTGGATTTTAATTGTGGAATGGAGTCCACCTTTTCGCTTTAATAGTGGGATGGAATCCACGACCTCTTTAGTGGGATGAAACCCACGACCTTCTCTAGTGGAATGGAATCCACGAAATTTTCAAAATGATTTATTTTTAATATTTTTTAAAAACTATCTTTTCAAAAGATATCTCTCTAGATTTAAATATTTTAGCCTTAACTATTTTTTAATTTCAAAATCATTTCTTGTTTTTAAACTATCTCCTGGATTTTATATATTACCTTTAAATCCCAAAAATATATCTATACTTAGTTTTTAATATTTTATAGATTATATATTTTTAAGATTAATTTTTAAATCTCTTTTATAAGTTTAAACTATATTCAAAATGGTTTGCAAAGCTTATAAATTATTTTGACAAGTTTTAGAATAGAAATCATTTTAAAGAAAAATTAATTTTCAAAATATGAAAAGGCATGTCGTCATACCCCATCCCCCCATGTCGACATGGTGACCGTAGGAATTTAAATTTCAAATTTTCAAAAGAAGTGTCTATTCATCATAACCTTTCACGGATGGACATATCTGTTATTCTTCCATAAATATCGATTGTTTTCAACAAATTTTAAGTTAGTTTGTCTTTATTTCTTCACTCCTCCACAAAAATATTCTCTTATATTTTAACAAAACTCTGTCGGGATCCTAAGTGAATCAAACTTGGTCATCTCTAGCTTGATTCTCTGCCACTCTCTCTCTCAAAGATCTCAGTGCTATTCAGAGTTATAGGATCATTTGTAATTAAAGAAGTATATTAAGTCACTCTATCTATCAAAGTGACATTGGAAACAGTGTAATTGTAGCTTATAAATCAATTGGGTGTAATTGTAGCCAGTAAATCAATTAGGTGATCTTGTAGCCTGGTTAAATCAAGAGAGTTTTCCTAGACTCGAAGACAGGTGGGTGTATCTCTTGGACTTGAAATCGAGGTTGTATTATCGACATTATATTTGAAAATAAATTTGCATAATAAATTGTGTGGGACTAGATGTAGGGTAACTCCGAATCAGTATAAAATTCTGGTGTGTTCTTTCCTTTACTGCTTTTATTTACTATTTGCATCAATGTATGATTTTGTGATTGTCTCTGTATTTGTGAAAATTGCATCTGTATGTGTTTAATTTGAAAGATTTCACAAATTCCATAAAATCCATTAAACACTATTCACACCCCTCCAGTGTTAATCTAGCCTAAAGATTCGTAATTTGCATTTCCTACAACTATGTCACTTTGGACTTATAAAATTTGGTAGTGTCAAAATCCCAACATTGTCCATTATTTAACTTCATAGTCCAAACAAAAAATCCATAGTTCAATAATTGCAATTATTATCAACGGAACTACTTTGGCTGAAGATTTTGACTTTTAGTTGCCCATTATTAACCCCATATAACTGAGGAGAAGAATTCTCTCTTGAATAGTGTTTCACTTTCGATACTTCTACTTGACTCACTACAGTCACTCGACGGACGTCATGCCATGATTTGACTACAGTCAAAGTAGAGCTTTCATATTGAAGATCAATAGTATTCTTAAGTCGAGAGAACTGTGTAAATCAGTCACATTGATATTTTCTATTTGATCTTAGCTATATTAACCAGCAAAAAATTATCGAGTGAGTTGTTCTACAGTTATCCAATATTTATTAGTACGTATGTAACGACCTGCTATTTTGGACTATTCGCATCCGCACATGTCGGACTTGAATAATTCAAATACCAAATTGTTAATTTAAATTTGGCAAAACTGAACATATACAGTAAATAAATAATCACAGAATCACAAACACAGATTAATAATATGCAGCGGAAGCAAAAGATAGTAGTTCATGAAGCTACTATATATATATATAACTGAGTTAAATAAGTACAACAGAAGTCTCGAATACAATAGTCAAATACAAGAATCAGAATACATCACTGTAATCAACCGAATATCTGAAAGTTGGATAGATAGCTGGATCTCAAGCGAAGCTCCAACTCCAAAGGTGAGTCTCGAATTCTGGTGCACTCAGTCTGACCCAAGCGTAAAGCAAAACACGAAACACTCGAGTCAGGATTAACATTCTTATATCAATAAATCCAACTCAAGTGAAATAACAACTGAAATACAAGTAACTCAAAGGACATTGGAATAACCATCCTCTAAGGATCCGTTAAACTATCTACTATGTAGTAATATACGCTAAATAGATAATGCCTATCAGTAATATAAAGTATCAAAATAGTGTTAAGGCGTTACCATTATCCCCCTTAACACATTTTATATAAGTGTCATAGTGTATACAGCACTGTAAACTCCACCATAAACTAGTGGGATATCAGAGAGTACTCTATAGGTATAACACAAAACAAATTCGTAGTGGTCGCATATATAGGGATACAAGTATGACAAGGCACATGAAGCAATACCGAAGGTAGTGAAACTAGCGTTTGCCTGATTCGGACTGGTGAGAACGCATCGCCGCAACGATCGCAAAACCGCGAAACAATACTCCCAAAAATTCCGAGGGTGCACCAATCAATAACAAGTAATGAGTAGTTTACGAAGAAGTGTGTTCGCTCAAGGTGGCTAACCCCATTTGGCCCAGCACGGCTCATGTTTTAGTCATTTTCAATTTGACACAAGTGTCAAGGCTATCCATTATCATTCTCTTTCTTCAGTCATCACGTACATCATTCCAACCACTTCATTTTGGATCACACTCCGCGCATAGTTATTAAAGTGGTTTTCGGTTTAGACAGAGAGTATGTCCGTAACTGATTCCGGTCTCTTTAATAACTTTCGTAATTATTACACCGATTGGTCGTTTATATATTTCAATACCAAATCAAATTCATTTTCAATTAGAACTTGTAAATCAACATTTCATTTGTCTATCTAAAACAATTTCTATAATTTACGTCTCAAACTTCCAAATTACCATTTCAAAATCTTATAATTCAATTTCAATTTTTATTTAAACAATTCAAATATTGATTCAAATTCATATAAAAGTTTTAGTCCGTAATCATTTAAATTAAATTAATTTAACATTCAAATCAATTTAAATCCATTGATCGATTTCGTTCAATAGTCATTTAAATTAAGTAAATTTATCATTCAAAATAATTTCAATTGAATTTCCAATTCATTAAGTCAATTACTTACGTTCAACTCCATTATATCAAAACATACAAATTGAATTAAATTAGATTTGTCAAATCAAATTCTTTAAATTACAAGTCTTACATTTATTCAACACATAAATCATGTTTAATTTCTTGTTAAAGAAAAACGATTTCACTTAATTACTTACTTTAAATAAATTTCCCAAAACTCACTTAATAAAGAAACTCAATATCATTTCTTAACGAAGTTCAAATTCACGTATTCCGAAGTTCAATTTCTCTTATCAAAGAATTCAACTTTTTATTGATTATTAAATAATTCAATCTTATTAAATTATTAAATAATTACAAAACTTAATTATTAAATAATTTCAAACTTAATTCAATCATTTCTTAAATTAAACAACGTTCTTCCATTAATTACTTTGTTAATATTATATTCAGATTTTTAAATATTAACATTCTTTTCATTAAATTCCAAATTCCAACTTCATTTAAAACCCTTATTATTTTATCCAAATAAAATCTTTATTTTATATTTTTTAAATCAAATTATTGACCAATCGGGTTTTTATTTAATTCTTATCCTAAGTCAAATTTAAATTTGGGTATTTATCATTTCAACCCGATTCCATTTCAATTCACAAATCAAAACATAGCAAAGGGAACTTGCAGTGTGATAACTGGGATGGTGTCAAAGTAAATAAACAAGCAATAGCAACCATCAATAACAATCCAATAATTAATTCAAATAATCCTGAAATAATCGTATTAATTCGCATTGTTGTTTGTGTAAATTAATATAATTATTTCTAGAATCTACACTATCATTCAATGTATATTAAAGATTATTACACTAATTTTTCTATGCAGTTCTACACTTGACATCAATTATTCAATTTCATACTTCATCAATTAATACACCATAAATTCAAATGGTTCAAGGGTAATTAACTATTTTCTACATGTCAAATAATTAAACATTTAAGGGGTCGTATTATACAAATTTAACTAATCAAATTCAATACATATGTCGATTCAAAATTTTAACTATCCTACGTCAAATTCAATTGCGTAATATTTATCACTCTATACATTACAATTTAAAAAACCAACGTAAACAACAACAATGAATCAATTATCAACCAAACGGATTATCATCGTATAATTAACAGATAATGGTGTAAGATGTCACAAGTGAAATGATACAGGTAATAACATATATAACAGTGTAAATAACTAACAGCGGCATATTTCAATTGTCGTTTCAATTGAAATCAAATTTAATAAATAAAAGAACATTAATCGTGTGTGATTGCTCACCTTTCGAGCTAGAGAGAAAAGATAATGAAAATGGGTTACGGATCCAAGCACGAGTTCCAAATCAAAGCAAGATTGGCGCAGATTTGACGGATAAGCTGATAAAAGTAAATTGATGGAAATGAATCAAAATTAGCTTGATATAGACTGAAACGAAATGTAATTTATTATATTTTCTTAAACCAATATTAAATTTTAAAACAGTATATACGTATATACAAAAAAATTCAAAATAAATACTAAATCTAAACACCAGTAAATAAAACCTCAGTCTATTTATTAAAACCCAAACTTATGTATACTTATCTATATAATAAGTATATAACATATTCAAGCTCATATTCAAAAAAAATAGAATAAGATATATATGTGTGTGTGTGTGTAAAATTTTCAAATCAATATTTGACTTTAACACTTATAAAATAATATATATATATTTTCGGAGACTAAGCGCATCCAATAAAATCTTTAAAATCATAAATCTTTGAACACCCTTACTGACCAAAATAAAATAAACTAATATATATTTTGTAATGGATAGGCTCTGTGTTGTACTGCAAAATAAACTGACCTTCATATAACAAATGTATGCAGATAGACACATATGAAAAATATCAATATATACATCTATAAATTTTCTAATAAGTAATATACTTTTAAACGTATATATATATTCACCCAGATGTATATAAAACTTTTAATACTAAAACTATGAACAATACATGTACAAACAGAGACTCGATTTTTTTTTTCATATATGTTTTATAAAACAAAACTTATACAAAATAGAACTTATACAAAATCTATACAGTAACTTAATATATATGAATAACTCAGGCCACTCACAAAACTTCATATACAACAGTCTTCATACAAATATATATAACTTACAGCGTATGAAATATACTTTTAACATATTCTATTACTCTTCTTTTCCAAATAACAGTACCAACTCAAAAATGTAGTTTCTTATAATTGCAAAAGCTATAAAACAAAGAAATATATATACGTGCCATATTATTTCGTACGCACAGACGCTGGAAAGAGAGTGAAGAGGTGGAAAGGTGGGTCGGATTTTGCAGAGGTGGTTCATGGCTGTTCGCATGGAGGAGTGTGGGAAAAAGAGGGGAATGGCGGAGCAAGGCAGGCGACGGCTGGGTTAGGCGTGGGTGCTGTGGATAGGGTGATCGACGGAGGATGTTTTGATGTGGGAGGGAAGGGGAGGAAGCGCACGGGTTTGGCCGAGGCTGGGAGGTTGTTGACCGAATCGGAGGGTGGTTTGGTTGTTGCGTGTCGAAGTGGTGATGTGGTTTTGATAGGAAGGAGGAGTGGCTTCATTGAATGGGAAGATGGTGAGCATGTGACAAAATGCACAGCTGGCTTTAGGAAAATGGGCTGTCTTCCTTCTTCGATGGTTGTTGAATGGTCGGCACAGGGTGGGGAGGAGGTGCGCATGGTGGAGAGCAGGGTGGTGTCGGCTATAAGTGGATGATAGTAGGATAGTGTTTGTTGGCGATGTAGGGTGGAACTGTGTGTGGCTGCATGGGTTAGCTCAGAGGAGTGACGAGGCGGAGGAGATTCGTGGTTACAAGCAAATGCAAATGAAATGTACAGCACGAAAAATGGAGAAATGAAAGTAAATTGGTGAAAAGTTTAGAAAATTGAAACAGTTTGGAAAAGAAAGGTCACAAATTAAATTTTATAAAAGAGGTCAATGTCTATTAGATTAACCGGTGGATATATGAAGGGTCGCAAGAAAACCAATAGGCACAAAACTGATTACTAATACGGTTATTGTCTTCGCGGATTCCGCTACGTACCGAATTGCAAAACACAGAATTGAATATACCGTAGAGATCAACACGACAAGATGATCAAAACGGTATACAGATATCAGTGGTACGATTGAATTTTAAAAATTCGAATTTTCTATTAGCGGAAAATGCAACAAAAACGCAGAAAAATAAGATCGACGGAGCTAAAGAAATCCGAATTTTGAAAAACGAAAAATGACGTCTTACTCAGAAGATGATTTAGAATTTTTCTATGTAAAAATATTTAGGTTTCGAAAACATTCTATTTTCATCGATTTGTAACTGATTAAATTGAAATAAATTTACGCATGAAAATATACTTCTTATTTTCGGACGAAAGTTTACCAGTTGGTATGTTTAACTAGATGCATTCCAAATATCAAATTTATATTTCAAAATTTTATTTTTAAAGTTTCATGAAAATTCAATTAATTAAATAAATAAACGGCTAAAATTTACGAGTCGTTACAACGTAACTCCTTGGTGTCCCCAGCAATCATAAGTAATACACTGCCCAATATTTGGAGAGTGCTACGTACTCTAGTCTCAATGGATAAATCGACATAAAGTCTCGGTACATCGACTAGGAACAATTGAAATGCTATATTTATTTTCATGTGATAAATCGCTCATGGTTACAACGCTTTGTAACTATTATCAAAACGTTCCATTTATGGATTTTCTATTAAATATACTGTGAATTAATTAATTAATATAATGCATTATATAATAGAAAGAAAGAAAACACATTTATTATGAATGAGAATTGATTGCAAAAGTTAATAATTTACCGTAAATTACAGAATTTCCCCTAGGGCATACCACTAATTCTACCGATATCCCACTTGCACTTGGGGCCAATTATGGAATCTCATTCCTATCCTTTCAATCAGTTCCTCAAGAGCTGACCGAGTTAGACCCTTAGTGAATGGATCTGCTATATTTTCCTTGGTATATACCCTATGTATCACAACTTCCTTCTTCTAAAAAAATTCTCTAATTATGTGGTATTTTAGTAGAATATGTCGTGACTTCTCATGTGCTTTGGGTTCCTTTGCGATCTATTTCGCCGCATTATTATCACAAGACAATGCCTTATGATTCTCTATATTGGGATTCACTCCGAGCTCACTCAAAAACTTATGCATCCAAACTGCTTCTTTTGCTGCTTCATTGAGGGCAATATACTCAGCCTCCATTGTGGAATCAGCAACTATTTCTTGTATAGAAATTTTCCAACTGACAAACCCACCATTAAAAGTAAAGACATAACCGGACACTGGCTTACTATCATCTTTATCACTTTTTTGAGTAGAATGAGTGATCCTTTCAAAGAGGAGAGCACTCATGTAATTTTATTCCACACTAAAAAAGGTGTTGCCAATGAGCCTGGCAAGTAGCAAAAAACACCCTTACATAAAAGTAAAAAAAAAACCTATCCTATAAATTAGGGAGTTAACTATGATATTAGGATTATAAGTAATTTTGTGCAGTGTAATGCCTTGAAAGCACAATACAGCAGGGGTTGTAGCATTGAGTGTAATCTTGGCTAGCTTTATGAAATACAAGTCTAGATAAGCCGCCAAGGTGTCCCATCATAGAAGAAAACGTGGAAAAATCTTCCCAAACCATAATATCGTACTAAACCTAAAATTCTCAACAAAATATATAAGTCCTGCACACATACAGAGACACACGCACAGAGATATATGTGTGTGCATGCGCGTGTGCATGTACGCGCTCGAGTGCGTACCCGAATGTGCATGCGTGTAAGAGTAAAGGAGTATAAATCAATGAAATATTTGGTAATCCAGCAATAGTGCGATGCTCAAGTGGTAATCTTCACTAAGAGGGTTGACTAGTTCGGTGCTTTTGACCATATTATGTCCCCTACCATTATGAATAATTTTAACCTTTAAGGCATCAATCCTACATTTTACCTTTTTTAAGAAATTCCTTAAATATATATATATATATATATATATATATATATATCTGTGTGTGTGTGTGTGTGTTTGGATGATTTGTATCTAGGGTTTGCATCCTAGTTATAGATGTATAGTGCAATAGCATATGTTAGGTTATAAAAGGAGATGTTGGCACTGTTAAACATTCTTTGGTTTCATTCAAAACAAAGATACCAACATGTAATTTTAAAAATTATGTCCATCAAAATTCTATAGCAATGGGAATATTGATGTAACGACCCGCAAATCCATACCCCTTGAGTCAACACTATTCTACATCAATCAGCTCAAGATGAACGAAAATACGAACCATTTGGGTTAAAGAAGAAGAGGCAGAAGAAGAAAATAGAAAAAACAACATCAGAATCTAACCATCGCAGTGGAATAAAATATAATAGATAATGACAGATCTTTACACAAAACAAATACTATATCTGTTTATACGTACATCCTCAGAGTACATCAATCACACAACTGGACAGTAATCATAACCTGTCCTCACAATCTGAATACACAGTGGAATTTGTAACACAAATACGGAAGTACGTATCGCCATCCAGCTCGTCTTCTGAGCTCCACAGCATCATATCCTATATTCTATAATACTCGGTCTGACCTGAGCATTATAGTTAAATAACACCCGAGTCAGTCTGGAATACCAGCGTGAGAAATCACACTCAAATTGATTATTAAAGTTTCAAAAATCCTTTGAAATTCAAAAGCATCTCGTAAGACCGCGCCACAAATAAATATGTCGCGTTTTTACCTTACGATAGCTAAAACATTTTTTATTAAAATTCTCTGATATTATAATAGGGTCTATTTACAAATACTTATTAAAATAGCCGAAATTGTTACATTATTAAATTCCATCTACTAGCCATAGAGTGGGTAATACAAACAAAACTCGTAAAAGGCACGTAGGGAGAATGGATTTCCAACTAATGACTAGGCATTGAGGTACCACCTGTCACGGTACCTGGTCTAGATCAACATATCGAGGATCACTCCCGAACCCCTGCAACACAAGACCGGGACTACCCCTTACTGGATAATCCCGAATAAGATCACCCCATGGTTGTGATCAGCAACCGCACCACTAAGCCGAAATAAAAGGGACATCTAGACAGTGATGACCTCACCCTAAAGTGGGTGCTACCCACCTAGCCTTGTTGCATAACCCCTTATTTTCAGTCATTCTCGGTTGATGAGGCTTGAGGCTAAGCGTTACCTTTTTAGATCGTTTCACTTAGAATGCCCATCGTCCACCTGACGATGTTCCGAAAGCATTCGTCCCTACAAGTCCGTCCCGGGTTTGAACGGAACCGAAGGCACTATTCCTACTACATCCATTTTGGAAATATCCTCAGGATTAGTAGCGACTAGCTCTTGTACTTCATTGCTCCATCTTCGAGTCCAATCTCGTCTTCCTCACGAAACGTACAAACCGGATCGAAGTGGTTTTCCAGAAGTTAATACCGATCCCGGTCTCTTCGAAACGATCAGCGCATTTGGCCAATATTGATAGTCGGTTATTTAACTATCAATCAACATTCACAAACAACCATCAATATAAATAATTTCTCCAAATTATTTATTATTTTCAAAATATCTTCACAAAATATATTTCCACTTTTAATCCTTTGAAAACAGTTTCAAACCTTTTTCATAAAATAAATTTCCAAATATTTATTTCCACTGAAAACACCAAGTACAAAGCTTTAGATTTTAAAAATAATTTAAAACTCTTTATTATAAAATATCCTTGAAATCATTTAAAATAAAATTTACTTTAATACTTATAAAATATATATACTTTAGTAATATTCAAAATGAAACTACTTCAATACTTTATTAAAAATACGTACTATAGGAATATTTGAAAATGAGGTTACTTTATAAAATATTAAACTAGATTTTCTCCTTTAAACCAAAATACCAAGTCGCCTCTGAATAATTACTACTATAAATAGATTTGAAAAATACTTACTTTAGAATTTAAATATTTAGAATAATAAATTTTCTAAAACATGCCCTTTAAAACAACATAACTTATATTTAAAAATTTACGTTGAAAACGTACTTGGCTATCCAGGGAAATACTCTTCTCTTTCCATCTTTAAAAATAAATCACTATTTATTTTTTTTAAAAATTCTCATTCCTTTAATAACTTCCCATCGTGAATTTATTCCTCCAAATATCCACTGATATATTACTTTACTTTTATAAACACAGTTTATAAACTTCATATTCACATTCTCCTTTAATTTCCAATTTCAAATATTTAAATCAATTTCCAAATTGGTTTCCAATTTACTCTATTTGAAATAAATTCCTTTACTTACTCAATTAATTTCAAAATCCATTAATTATAGACTTTATTATTATTTTTTCGTTTTAATTTTAAATCTTTTAACTGAAACATAACAATTTTGGATGTTCCAAATTTCTTCTTTATTCATTTCAATAATTTAAATGTTAAATTTAAAATAAATGCTTTATTCCTTTAAATAATAACACTGAAGTTTAAAATTCATTATCTTCCTGTTTATTCAAAATCCACTTTTTATATACGGAATTTATTTATTAGAATTTTAAACCACTAATATTCTTATCCAGTTCATTCTTAATTTACTTGAATTCTCTATAATTATTTCACTTACAAATTCTCTTCTTTTTATTATTTTTTCCAAAAAATCTGATTCTATATATTTTGATATCTCAATGTACTGAAATATATTCAAGTAAACCATAGCATTCAATATTCCAATTATCAATAATATTCATCGTATAATATCGAATATTCATAACAAAGAATATTAAACAATAAATAATTTTGAGGAATCCAGTTGGATCCCTCCAACCTGCTTCCCTTCATCCACAGACTTAGCACAATATAAAATACCAATTCCACTTCGAAGTGGAATATCGCGGTATATGGGTTTTTAATATGATATCATCCGCTATTATGCGGCGCATAGGGTCTCATCCGCTATATAATGCGGGAAATCAATCATTCCAAGATATATTATATACTATAATATAGCACATCAAATCAATTCAACCATTTGATCAATTATTTAATTTAACCATTTAAATTTAACTTAAAACCAGATGAGTGAAATTAACTCACCTTTTATTTTATTAGCATCCATTTGCAATCCATCTTGCTTTCTTCTCAATTTTTGACCTTGTATAGACATTAGATGATTTGCTAATATTCGAACTTATCAAAAATAAATTTCCATTTATTAATTTTGTTTTAAACTAATAATTTTTTTTATTTAAACTTTTTATAAGAAATAACCTATATAGATCAAAATCTATCTTTATGCAATTCTTATATTTTTCCAAAAGTCCTATAATATATATATAAAATTTTCCTGTTATAACATATTTATTACCTGTAAATTAAAAACCGAATCTTATATCTTTACTGTAAAACTTACTTAAGTCTATTTATAGTTGAAATAAAATAAAGAAAAACACAAATTTCAGTTTACAACAAATTTATAATAAAATCAAAAAGCAAGAAACGCCATCGTTTGTCGAGACCGCGACTCATACCATGCCCTGCCTTCAGCCATCGACGATCAAATCAGCCTCTCCAAAACCCAAAAGTCTGTCGCGACTCCTTCCCTTGCGTGCGCTCTCAACCCGGAGTCAAGATGCTCGTCGAACTAGGGTTCGAACGACCTCGCCGAGACCTAAATCGCGTCATCGTTTGAAAATACCAACACGAACCCTAGTCAGAAGATCTAGATCCACTCGAACGAACGTCGCGGACAATAATTGACTCAACTCTAGCTTCGTTCGGCATCGCGTGTAACGAACTGAAATTTTCGATCCCGAAAATTCCAGATAGTTAGGAAAAAGAAGAAAGAGATAGAAGAAGAAGAAGAAGATCAGAAACATCAACAACTCACATTCGCAGCGGATAAAATATAATAATGAATAAATACAGTTTACAAAAGCATTCTTTATCTGTCAATTTCATTTATAATACATCAGAGTTACACATTTATACAGACACTGGATATACACAATTACCATGCCTCAGATATACAATAATATAATACAACGGAAATACTCTATACGTTCATGCCATCCAGCTCGACTTATGAGCTCCAGAACGTCCTTACCTAAAAATTTGTAATACGCGGTCTGACCCGAGCATTACACCAAAGTAACACCCGGGTCAGGCTGGAAACTAGCGTGTGTAACTCATCCAACATGGAATTACAAAGCATACAACTTATATAGAAGCCGGGGTAACTCGAATCAATTTACAAAGTCACAATTTTGTTTCTAATTACCGAATTTAGATTAAATAGTCCAATTCACTTAAATAATTTCATTCCAGCCAATAGATTTTACATATCAATCTATAAACATTCGAAGTGGTTTCGGGTATTTTCTAATACCCGACCCCGGTCTCTTCGAGTCTAATGTCATCCTAATCCAAGTTATCCCAATGAAACACACAACATTTCATATCAGAGATAACAACTCATTCAGAGCATCCAATACCATTTAGTCATCCATAAGAAAAGCCTAATCACATAGAAATTTAATTTAATTAATCCCGATTGAATTACTAACCACAACGACATAGTTTTCTTCATTTAACATTAATTAATTTCAAATCAATTCATCAATCATCCCTTCATTATTCATCTTAATTAATCACCCTGGGTTAATTATCTTTCAATTACATTCAAGTAATCAACTTTAATTCATTTCACAATGTTAATTATTCTTAACCAAAATCAATGAGTAATCTTAGTTACTTCATAAATTAATTAATTACATTAATCCTTAATTACTTATATTAATTAACTTCTCATATGTCACTTATTATTAAATAATTAATCTTAATTAATCAATCTTTAATTACATCATTAATTATATAAATTAATGATTTCTAATTGTATTTTAATTTATCCTAATCTAATTTAATTACATTAATTAAACCACAATATTAATCATTCTCGATTAATCTCAACCTGTAATTAACTATATTTTATTTGCTTCATTAAATAATTTAATTACTCGTTTTCAAATAGAAGTTCAAAGGAATTCAAACCAAATTCATTTTAAATTCAAATCAATTTAAAAATGCACTTTAACATTCAAGTTGTTAGAATAAATTAAATTTTAAAAACTTATTTGTTTGAAAACCCAGATTCACTCTTGAATTCCAGATTTAACTCTGATTTAAAACTTGTTTAAATCTCTGCTTACAATTTGACTTCGGTTTTTAAATATCACTTTCGTTTCTTTCCAATTCATTCGTATTTTTATTTCTAAAATTATTTCACTTTCAAAATTCACCCTTATATTCCTTTCAAAAATCCAATTTAATATATTTCGATAACTCAGGGTATCGAAATATTCAAGCAACCCACGGCATTCGATATTCCAATTACCAGTAATATCCATCACAGAATATCAATCACTTCAATATATACTATATACTACTATATATAATATAGCACATCCAAACAATCCAATCATTCAACCAATTATTTAAATGTTACCATTTAAATTTAAATAAAAATCCAGGAGATTGAGATTAACTCACCTTTGATTTTGCAATCCAAATCCGATCTTGATTTGTTTCCTTCAGATTTAAACCTTGTATAAACAGTTATATGATTTATTAATATTTTACAAAATCGAACGATTAAATTCCCATTTATAAATTCGACTAACCAATGAATTATTTTAAACAAAAAATCTTATTTTAAACTGATTTCTCTTTAATAAAAATATTTTTAGCTACTAAAATAATTGAATAGGTTTATTAAATTAATCTATCTCCATAAAACAATAATTTAAAGTTAAGCTAGTAAGTGAAAATGTGCATATATATTCTGACTCCTTATATATATATATTTAAACTAAATTAAAAACAACTTAAAATTCAAAACTGGTTAACCATTTAAGATTTCATTTACTGTAAATAATTTCTGTATATATATAAATCAACTATTTACAAAACTTATTACTATACATTATTCATTCATTTATTTATTTTAAAACTGTATGTGTAGATGTATATACATACTTTATTTAATTAAATAAAGTGAAAATAAGGTTAGTTATACCTCGCTGCTTGCTTTCGAACACACCACCGATTCCCAGAAATCGAAACCCTTGCTCCTGCCCTAAATCCACGCGGTCACCACGCCTCACGTAAGCTCGCAAATGCCATGACCTCCACCGAAGCGCGTGCGAGTCGCGTGAGCCTCCCACGTCGCGACCCCCACAGTCCACGCTTGCGCACGCTCGAGCCCCTAAGCACGATTCTGCCTCCTAATCTCATTTGTGATACCCCCCTTTCAAGATAAACAGCATCTTCCACAGTCCTCTTCGTGTCACCGCGCTCGAGCTCGACCCTCAAGCCATCGCGACCCTCCGCGTCTCCCTTGCGTGATTTCGCATCTGCCATTATTTTATTTTAGACGGTAATCGATTTGAAGGCTAAAGGGGGATTTCGTTCGAAGGAAGAGGAAAAGGAAGGGGCCGTGTTTGTTTTTTTTCGTTTGATTTCGGTCTGGAAACTTGACGGAGACGAAGACGTATTATAACTTGGGAATGGCTTCTTGAGTATGCTTGTTTATTTATAAAAATATCTTTGACTAGTTGACTTCCAATTTTATTATATTATAAAACTTTCAAAACGTCTCGTTAATTGCCATTTAAAATTTTGAACTCCTCTTAAGGAGTGCCGCTAGGCGTTTATAAGATTTACTCGCATTCCAAACACAATGCAACGTGTTTCGGAAGCTAATTCAATCATATGCGCGAGTTACAGAAGAAAACGATCAATTTTAAATTAAATCCATTAAAATAGTTTCTAAGCGTTTTGAGCTGTCAAGGTCAAACGACATTTCCGATTGCTATGAAAATTGAAGTTCGATAATAACTGACTATTACGAATCCAATGGAACTGGTTTCATCAAATTCCGAGACTGTGCCTCGGAAGGCTATTTTAAATTCAATTTGAACGATATATTTTCAAAACTGAACATATCACCTTTAAATTAAATTCCAACCATTCTATTATCTTCAGTAACATCATTATAAATTTTACAAGCCTTCAAATTATTTTTAACAGGCTTAAAACTGAAGATTCAATAATTCACCCAATTTCAGTTTATTAAATCTAATAACTTAATTGCTAAATAATAATAATATTTGAATTCAAGTTTAAAATTAACTTTTAAATATTTAAAATCAATTAATTATTCCAATTTAAATTGTTAAAATTCGGGATCGTCACATTCCTCCCCCCTTAAAAGAATTTCGTCTTCGAAATTACTAGTTAGGAAGAATCATCCAATACCCGTTTACTCTTCCCCCAAAACCAACAGTTATATCAACATGCCATAACATATTTTTTTATTAAAGACCCACTATTACTTCAACCAACTTCCCAAAACCTTCCATAGTTTCCAACAATATTAATTACTTCATTTATTCAAATCTAAATTTAAAATTCAAACTTAAATTATCACAACTTCCTCAAAAAAATTCTAACTCTCTAAATTTTCGAAAAATTCGCCAGCGTCTCCTTTGCACGGCTAGCTCGATACAACTAAAAAATGCCTTTATGGGCTCCCAAATTTCAAAAGAAAACAAAAGGCCAAGTGGCTAGATCAAAAACCCAATCCAATTTCATACAGAAATTTAAATACATACCTTTTAGTCGGGCAATTCAAATTTATCTTCTGAAATCAAAACCAATTTTCCTTTCCCTTTATAATACCTACATAACTTACCTAGCAATAATATCCAATCATAGCCTTTTAAAATCATTTCATACATTTTTTTACAAAAGTTTTCATATCTACTTCTATTCAAATTAGTTTTTCCCATTTCCATACGAATTTAATTTATCTTCAATTCTGAATATTGAATTTTATCTTCCATTTATAACTGATTCATATCATTATTCTAAATTAGTTTCATCCACTAATTAATTTCAATTTCCAATTTGAAATCATTTATCGCTAACCAAAATTTTTCCCAAAAATTTTCTAGCTGCCAAATTTGAGAAATTTTTTGGCAGAGTCTCCTTTGTACGGAGGAGCTTTTGCAATTTGACAAGAGATATAAATATATATACATCGACCCACCCGGTCGGAAAAACAAAAACAGTTCATATTTCCTATTTTTATTGCGTAGGCGTACCTTTATTTAGCATTTTTAAGCAAGCGGCTTATTAATTTTAGCAATTAGTGCAACCAAAGCCAGCCAAAAGGCATTCAGGCACCTGTACTTACTCAATTTAAATATGTAAGTGCCATATATAGAAAATTTATTAGCATTTCACTTACTTTCAATAGCTAAACACATGCATTTCATAAGCAACAAGCACCAAACGCTTCCCATAAGTGATATATATGATTTAAAGCTAATCCAATTGCTTCCAACCAATTCATATGCCATTTCATTCAATTTTAATGGTTTACAACTCAATTTCTTACATTCAATTTATTTTTAATCAAATCAAGCTCATATTCAATTCAATTGATCCTAAGATCAATTTATTCAATCTCTACCCACTTATAGAGTTTTAATTACTTTTGTTTTACGTCAAACGACAACTATTTTTATGTAAATTCGGCGATATTTGCCTAATAGAGTATCCATTTTAGTTTTTAACTACTTTAAATTAATTTCAACACATTCTATATTTAATTCCATTTCATTTCTAATTTATTTACCAACCATACATTTGCATTCCATTTCATCTCTGCATTGGTTTCATTTTAAAACTATTTCATTGAGCTTGACAACATTCGATGCTTATATTAGTATCCATTTTCCAAGTAAATTTAACCCAAACTTTATTTAATGGTCTTCCATTCTTCTCGAAACCAAGCTTTTATTGACTTAAGTAATTTTACTTCAAATTAGTACGCCTCACAACTTAAGTTCATTCTGATGACCCAATTCCAATTGAAACTTTGATTTAATTTTTATTCAATCAGACTTCATCCATTTATTATTTCATTCAATTAACCCATTTATTCACCCCATTTTTGATTTTTAATTCACCTACTTAATTCAATTTCGAATTTATTTTATTAATACAAAGCCATTCTCAATTTATTTCTACTTACCTGGGTTTTGTTTACAACTAAAACCATTTCTATTATAATTTATTTTCATTTCACTCGACAATACTTCCATTATATCTAATTTACTAGCAAATTACGTTAAATATTATTTATAACTCATTTGAATTTTATTTATACAACATCTCCACTTATTTTAATTCATTATCAAATCCAAGTCAAATTCTATTTATAATTCGAGTTCATTTCCAAACCCCATTATCAACTTACAATCCATTTTATTTAACCGAGTTAAATTTTATTAATGTACTCTATCAAATAATTTATTTATCTAATTAGCTTACTTCCCTTTTAATTCAATATTTTATTTTTATTACAAAAAATCACTTCATTAAATTTTCCTGAATTCAAATTTTTTTTCATACTTCCAGTTTGGATTTTTTTCATTTTTTCCAAAATTCCAACACTTTTATCTTAAAATTTTAGAAATGCTTTTAAATTCGCATCATACTATTAAAATAGCTCTTTATAAAAATACTTCTTATAACTCTATATCTCAACCAGTCCATCCTTGTTCTCACAGAAATTCAGTCATACGTTGATCAGGCGTAGGACTGAAAATCTATAAGTACTTGGTAAACCTGTTTCAACATCCAGTGAAAATACTTGGGAAAATAATTTTATTGAAAATATAGAAAACAGTTTCTGAAAATAGAGGAAATATCTTTGGTAAGAATGCTCTGGAAATCATCACCCTCATCCATGGTCGCAGTTACATCCTGGGTTACGTTGTCATCGCAGCAAAAGTCCATATAACTGTAGGCACTCCGCGCCCCTCGATTACGCCATGGAACCCACAAAAGATCGCAGTTACATTGCAGGGTTACGTTGCCATCGCAGCAAAAGTCCATGTAATTGTAGGCATCAGCGCCCCTCAATTTTCACTGTCAAAATGAAACTTCTCCACTCCTACATAGGTTGCAGTCCACCGATGTAAAATCAAACGTAGACCGTTGGCTCTCAGCAGCACACACGACTTTCGCTATGTTACCATAGGTTACAGTCTACCGATATAAAATCAAACGTAGACCATTGGCTCTCAGCAGCACACACGACTTTTGCTATGGTACACACTACTCATAATCCTCAGGAACTAGTTTTGTCCGGACTCCTCACAGGATCAACTTTAGAACCCCTCCTGGGGCTCCAGGCAGCACCACCCGGTGGCACTCCTGAGAAGTTCATTTCAAGGGAACGTCTTTTCCCCCAGAGCCATCATCAAAACACTTTATATTATACACATATAGGATCTTTCAAATCATACACCTAGTATGATCTCATACAAAGTTCCTTTACACAAAATCGATTATCCCAAAATCGATAATTCTCAAACTAGGCTTTCCAAATTTCAATATTGATTTTACCCAAAAATCAAAAGCCTTTCCAAATCCAAAGGTTCCCAAAAGCTTTCTCCAAAATTATCATAAGATCCTTTATATATATATATATATATATATATATATTTAAAACTTTGTATCATTTCAAACTTGTATAAAACTCCTTTTATACTTCAAACACCTTCAAAATCTGTTTTCCTTTGGCTATAGATTCAACAAGGGGGGTTTTATCTTATATAATAAAGATATATAACTTTGTTTATTCAATATCAAATATTCAAATTTGATTAGTCTTTCCAATATCAATTTCATTCAAAACTGTACGATGTACACTTATCATCTATACGCTATACCAATCTGATCGCTCACTCGATCACACAATTTCACTTTCGAACTAGTATCGTCAACCCGACTTCCTAGTGCAGACTCGGATCTGGTTTCTTGATCAGAAACTGTCATTCTCCTTGCATATCTATAGCTATGATAGAAAATATCCAGAACCAACCAACAATCCATATCCAGGTTCGCCGTCGGAAATCGAGTGAAAAATCCCAACTCGGATCGATATAACCGTCTCGAAATTC
Source organism: Allium cepa (assembly GCA_030765085.1). Lineage (NCBI taxonomy): Eukaryota > Viridiplantae > Streptophyta > Magnoliopsida > Asparagales > Amaryllidaceae > Allium > Allium cepa. The sequence continues at coordinate 555,885,329 of CM060941.1, read as the reverse complement.
TGTGCTCGAATCTGGATCAAATCACCATGCGAATAGAATAATATACGTACATCCTACGTAATTATCTTCATTGATTATTAACTAAATCAATTTCCTATCTATTCACATTCATTTTAATTTTAATTCACTTATTTACAATTGCCTTGATCCCCATTTGGATTATCACTTTAATTCTTCTCTCAGTTGGGTATTTAATCAATAAAAATTTGAACTCCGACCAGTTTATATTTAGCAAATAGCTTGAAAATGTTAAAAATAGACAAGTAGTTGAAAAATAATTATTAGTTTGCAAAATAGCTGTAAATAGTTAAATAACGATAAAATAGTTGGAAAATAGTCAAATAGTTAGATAATCACAAAATAGTTTAAAATAGTAATTAATTATAAAGCAGTTGAAAAATAGTAATTAGTTTATAAACAGTTACAAAATAGTTAAATAACTCCAAAAGTAGTTATAAAATAAGTATAAGATAGTTTTGGTTTAGTATATATAATAAATAACTTGGAAAAATAGATTTGTACTAAAACAATTTATTTAAAAATAGTCTAGAGTCAAACCGTTCAATTCCCAATCTCCATTCTCATCAATTCAATTTTCCATTTAATTTTTTTTAACCTATACATCTTCAATCACAAATCCAATTAATTCAAATCAGATTCAATTTGAACTAATTCAATTTCAATCTCAATTTTAAACCATCTCGAATTATATAAATTCGAGTTAAATTCTCAAAGGTTGGGTTAACTCTTTAAACCAAATTAACCTTTATTTAAAGTTTTTAAACAATTTAATTTCTGAGCTCAAATTCTAGAATTTCATTTTCAATCAATTTAATTTTAATTTGGTTGTATTTCTATTACCACTTAATTTAATTCCAATTCAAGATTTCAGTTTGGTTGTATTTTATATTACTTCTTAATTTAATTCCAATAATTTAACAACCAATCACCTCAATATTTATTAGAAGAAAATATTGCTTTATATATCAAAATTTATTTTTATATAAAATCATTTAAAATCTTTATATAAGAAAATAACAAGTACGCTCTCATATACACACACACACACACACTCAACTCATCCTAGAGTACTGCGGACTCTATTTAAGGAGTAATCCCCGCCAGAGCCAAGGTTCTCGCTTAACCTTTCAGCTCTGATACCAACTGTAACGACCTGAAATTTTCGATCCCGAAAATTCCAGATAGTTAGGAAAAAGAAGAAAGAGATAGAAGAAGAAGAAGATCATAAACATCAACATCTCACATTCGTAGTGGATAAAATATAATAACAAATAAATACAGTTTACAAAAGCATTCTTTATCTGTCAATTTCATTTATAATACATCAGTGTTACACATTTATACAGACACTGGATATACACAATTACCATGCCTCAGATATACAATAATATAATATAGCGGAAATACTCTATACGTTCCTGCCATCCAGCCCGACTCCTGAGCTCCAGAACGTCCTTACCTGAAAATCTGTAATACTCGGTCTGACCCGAGCATTTCACCAAAGTAACACCCGGGTCAGGCTGGAAACCAGCGTGAGTAACTCATCCAACATGGAATTACAAAGCATACAACTTATATAGAACCCGGGGTAACTCGAATCAATTTACAAAGTCACAATTTTGTTATAAACATCACTTATTTCACACATCAATTTCTAATTTCCGAATTTAGATTAAATAGTCCAATTCACTTAAATCATTTCATTCCAGCCAATAGATTTTACATATCAGTCTATAAACAATCGAAGTGGTTTCGGGTATTTCCTAATACCCGACCCCGGTCTCTTCGAGTCTCATGTCATCCTAATCCAAGTTATCCCAATGAAACACACAACATTTCATATCAGAGATATCAACTCATTTAAAGCATCCAATACCATTTAATCATCCATAAGCAAAGCTTAATCACATACAAATTTAATTTAATTAATCATGATTGAATTACTAACCTCAAAGTTTTCTTCATTTAACATTAATTAATTTCAAATCAATTCATAAATCATCCCTTCATTATTCATCTTAATCAATCACTCTGGGTTAATTATCCTTCAATTACATTCAAGTAATCAACTTTAATTCATTTCACAATGTTAATTATTCTTAACCAAAATCAATAAGTAATCTTAGTTACTTCATAAATTAGTTAACTTTATTAATTACACTAATCCTTAATTATTTATATTAATTAACTTCTCATATGTCACTTATTATTGAATAATTAATCTTAATTAATCAATATTTAATTACATCATTAATTATATAAATTAATGATTTCTAATTATATTTTAATTTATCCTAATCTAATTTAATTACATGAATTAAACCACAATATTAATCATTCTCGATTAATCTCAACCTGTAATTAACTATCTTTTATTTACTTTATTAAATAATTTAATTACTCGTTTTAAAATAGAAGTTCAAAGGAATTTAAACAAAATTCATTTTAAATTCAAATCAATTTAAAAATTCACTTTAACATTCAAGTTGTTAGAATAAATTAAATTTTAAAAACTTATTTGTTTGAAAACCCGGATTCACTCTTGAATTCCAGATTTAACTCTGATTTAAAACTTGTTTAAATCTCTGCTTACAATTTGACTTCGGTTTTTAAATATCACTTTCGTTTCTTTCCAATTCATTCGTATTTTTATTTCTAAAATTATTTCACTTTCAAAATTCACCCTTATATTCCTTTCAAAAATCCAATTTAATATATTTCGATAACTCAGGGTATCGAAATATTCAAGCAACCCACAGCATTCAATATTCCAATTACCAATAATATCCATCACAGAACATCAATCACTTCAATATATACTATATACTACTATATATAATATAACACATCCAAACAATCCAATCATTCAACCAAATATTTAAATTTTACCATTTAAATTTAAATAAAAATCCAGGAGAGTGAGATTAAGTCACCTTTGATTTTGCAATCCAAATCCGATCTTGATTTGTTTTCTTCAGATTTAAACCTTGTATAAACAGTTATATGATTTATCAATATTTTACAAAATCGAACGATTAAATTCCCATTTATAAATTCGACTAACCAATGAATTATTTTAAACTAGGAATCTTATTTTAAACTGATTTCTCTTTAATAAAAATATTTTTAGCTACTAAAATAATTGAATAGGTTTATTAAACAAATCTATCTCCATAAAACAATAATTTAAACTTAAGTTAGTAAGTGAAAATGTGCATATATATTCTGACTCCTTATATATATTTAAACTAAATTAAAAACAACTTAAAATTCAAAACTGGTTAACCATCTAAGATTTCATTTACTGTAAATAATTTCTGTATATATATATATATATATATAAATCAATTATTTACAAAACTTACTACTATACATTATTCATTTGTTTATTTATTTTAAAACTGTATGTGTAGATGTATATACATACTTTATTTAATTAAATAAAGTGAAAATAAGGTTAGTTATACCTCGCTGCTTGCTTTCGAACACACCACCGATCCCCAGAAATCGAAACCCTTGCTCCTGCCCTAAATCCACGCGGTCACCATGCCTCACGTAAGCTCTCAAATGCCATGACCTCCACCGAAGCGCATGCGAGTCGCGTGAGCCTCCCACGTCGCGACCCCCACAGTCCACGCTTGCGCACGCTCGAGCCCCTAAGCATGATTCTGCCTCCTAATCTCATTTGCGATACCCCCCTTTCAAGACAAACGGCATCTTCCACAGTCCTCTTCGCGTCGCCGCGCTCGAGCTCGACCCTCAAGCCATCGCGACCCTCTGTGTCTCCCTTGCGTGATTTCGCGTCTGCCATTATTTTATTTTAGATGGTAATCGATTTGAAGGCTAAAGGGGGATTTCGTTCGAAGGAAGAGGAAAAGGAAGGTGCCGTGTTTGTTTTATTTTCGTTTGATTTCGGTCTGGAAACTTGAGGGAGACGAAGACGTATTATAACTTGGGAATGGCTTCTTGAGTATGCTTGTTTATTTATAAAAATATCTTTGACTAGTTGACTTCCAATTTTATTATATTATAAAACTTCCAAAACGTCTCGTTAATTGCCATTTAAAATTTTGAACTCCTCTTAAGGAGTGCCGCTAGGCGTTTATAAGGTTTTACCCGCATTCCGAACACAATGGAACGTGTTTCGAAAGCTAATTCAATCATATGCGCGAGTTACAGAAGAAAACGATCAATTTTAAATTAAATCGATTAAAATAGTTTCTAAGCGTTTTGAGTTGTCAGGGTCAAACGACAACTCCGATTGCTACAAAAATTGAAATCCGATAATAACTAACTATTACGGATCCAATGGAACTTGTTTCGTCAAATTCCGAGTTTGTGCCTCGGAAGGCTATTTTTAAATTCAATTTAAACGATATATTTTCAAAACTGAACATATCACCTTTAAATTAAATTCTAACCATTATATTATCTTCAGTAACATCATTATAAATTTTACAAGCCTTCAAATTATTTTTAACAGGCTTAAAACTGAAGATTCAATAATTCACCCAATTTCAGTTTATTAAATCCAATAACTTAATTTCTAAATAATAATAATATTTGAATTCAAGTTTAAAATTAACTTTTAAATATTTAAAATCAATTAATTATTCTAATTTAAATTGTTAAAAATTCTGGATCGTCACATCGCGAGTTTTTCACGACGGCTTAGATTGATACTCGATTCGTTCGGAAGAGAAAAGAATGAAGCTAGCAATCTGCTTGAGTAGCCCACGATCTTGATTGATTTGAAAGGGAAATTGAAGAAGAGAAGATGCGGTTTCGATTGATTTGATTTCGAATTGCTTGCCGTTTGTTTTAGCATATATTTTTTTTTACTAAGGGTCGGCCATGAATTTTAATTTTGTAAGGAATCGATTCTCTTTTATTTTTATTTTTATTTTTTCTCTCTCGAATGAATTTCTTTTGGTCAAGGAGGCAGAAGTGATATAAAGAGGCTGGATTTGATATTGAACAAAAAGGGAAAAAGACGTGAAAGGAAGGTTGCGTGTTGTTCTTAAAAGAGGAAACATGATTTAAAGAAATGAGCTGGCTGATGGTAAAGGAGAGGCTGCTGAGGAAAAGGAATTTCAGCTGTGTTGACTATGGTATAAATATCAAATTCAAATCCAAATGTCTCGATAAATGCAACTTAAAATCTTAACCTCCTATCGAGGTGTGCCGTTAGGCGTTTATAATGTTATACCCCTATTTCGAACGCAATGGAAAAGGTTTCGAGTCAAAATTCGATCGTATGAAGAAGATAGCTTTTTGAACCCAGTTATTTAATATTAAATTTCGATTTAATTTTCAGCGTGTTTACTTATCGTACGGCCAAACGATCACTCTAAACACTGCGAAAATAAAAATCCAATAATGGTACAATATTACGGATCCAATGGAACTGGTTTCGTCGAAATCCGAGATTGTGCCTCGGAAGGCTATTTTTAAATTCGATTTAAATGATATATTACTAACTGAACCAAACACTTCCAAATTCAACTGATATTTGAAATCTAAGTTAAAATTAACTTTAAAATATTTAAAATCAAATTAATATTCCGATTTCAAACATTCAAAAATTCCGAGTCGTCACAATTGATGTCTAAGAATGTTCTAGTGATGGGCATAGTTGAAATCTCTATTAGTTATATTAAAGTCAAAAATATAAAGAGCGTTTACAAGTATAGAATTAATCAGTGGCCAGATATAGTATAGGTGTGTTATGTTTTCTAAGTTTGAGTTGCAAAAGACACATTTTTTGTCTAAAATTGGGTTGTATTTGTTTAAAAATTCAATTTTTTTAGTTTATTGTGTAAGGTTAACCACATGTGCACTTTCTTTTTTGGCAATGCATTAACTTTCCGGATTAGATTGAAGGTCGTCTCCTTTGTCCCAGAGAAATTTAAAAATTTGTAAACTGAGTTTAGGGAATATATTTTATTACTTTCCAAACACCAAATTAAAGTATCACTTTCATTATCTAAGTCGTAGAGTTCAAGCATTGCACTAACCGTTATAAATTGAGTCAAAGCAGTACATTCTAGGCCATGGTGGAAGTTGAAGTTCCACGAAAATTCGTTATAAGATGCAGAAACCTTGAAAATTAAGGCATTTTTGAAATTACAAATATTACGAAGATCCTTGAATTTCACTCTCAAAGGAACAGTTAAGGTCCAACTATCATGCCAAAGGAGGTATTATTACCAGAATGAACTATGTGACTGATACCAAGATTAAAAATGCCAAAAAGTTTAAAATGGACTTCCAAAAGTGAAACGTGTTATTTGGATTAGAGGAGATGCAATGAAGGTTGTAAGATCCACCATAGAATTGGTTAGAAACCATTTTTTTCCAAATTAAGTTTTATTATTGTTATTAAATTTCCAAATCCATTTTCCTAATAAGGACACATTAAGGTCATGAAGGTTTATGATTCCTAGTCGTCCTTCCTGATTGGATTTGCAAACTATTTCCCAGTTGACAAGATAGTTAATGCTACTACAAAAACTATCTCCTCTTCATAGGAAATCTCTTCTAGTTTTAACTATTTTGTCTATTACCCATTTTGGAAAGAGATAATAAGACATCCAATATATGGGAAATGCCGATAAGACCGAGTTAATTAAGACGATCCTACCAGCTCTAGGCAGAAATCTATTGTTCCAATTTGATAATTGTTGTTTTACTTTATCTATTATTACCTACCAATCTTCTTTTTTAGCTTTATTGGTCTAATCATGAAGCCTAGGTAGTCTATGGGAAACTTCAAGATTTTATAGTGGAGGGTATCGACCATAAGATTTTCGACCTTATTTATATCGTTTAAAATTAAGACCAAACTCTTGTCAAAGTTGATTTTGAGCTCTGGAAGCATTTTAAAGATGAATAAAATAAACTTGAGAGCTATAACATGACGAGGCAGATGTGCGGTAAAAAGCACTGTATCATCAACGAACTAAAGAATTGAGAATTCATCGCCAGTGATGTCATTGCATATGTTCTCAAAGACTCCGTTTGTAATAGATAGCGTAATTGTCTTAGTGAAAACGTCCGTCACTAAGTTGAAAAGAAGAGGCGATAACAGATCTTCCTACCCAAGACCACATTTAGAGTGAATTTTATTTCCTGAAATTCCATTAATCTGAGTTTTCAGTTTTTAGTATGGTCATGATTTAATTTACCCATCTAGTACTGAATCCCCTGGCTAATTGGAGATCTTTAAGAAAGAACTAGTCTATTGAATCATAAACTTTAACAAAATCTAGTTTTAAGACAACATTAGTGATATTTTTTACAATTGCCTATTGCTACCCCGTCTATGGTGTTTCTACCTTTAATGAAAGCGGATTGAGTATTTTCAGTTAGTTTGTTCATTTTGGAGCCTAGCCTATTCACTAGTACCTTAGAAGTAATTTTAAGAGAGCTAAGAGAAATGGGTCTAAATCCTTAAGCTCAATCGCTCCCGCTTTCTTATGGAGCATAATAACATTAGCAAAATTAAATCTATCAACTTGTAGGTTATCTTTATGAAACCCTTCAACATTTTAATTAGGTCATATTTTAGAGCTTGCCAATTTTTTTTATGGAATAATATAGGAAATCCATCCTATCTCGATGATTTATCGCTAGGCACCCCATTGATGGCCCCAAAGTTTTCCTCTTCTGTAAAAGGACTATCTGGATCCTCTATGAAATCATTGAGCTATCCGGGTATAAATCATTCTATCATGCTTTAATTCTGTGTCCTTTAGTGGATCCAAAGATATATTTATAGTAACTAGTAAATGCTTCATTACGTTTTGGTCAGTAATTTCCAGATTATTAATACGTAGTGAGTTTACGGTATTGCCACGTTTACGGTTGTTAGCTATACTATGGAAAAACTTGGTATTTTTTTCTCCCTCGTTCATCCATTGGACCCTAGAGCTTTGTTTCCACATTATTTCCTCTTGTTTAATTAAATTATTGAGCTTTTCTTTAAGGTTAGAAAGCACATTTTGTTCTAAAGCATTTAGAATTCTTGCTTCCTCCACCTTGCTTAATTTAAGAATTTAAAAAATTATCTTCTCCTTTTTATTTTAATGTTGCCAAAAACCTCCTTTTTCCACTTTTTAAGAAAGATTCTAAAGCCTAAGCTTACTAACAAAAACTTTGGGATGTTTCCTGAGTATTTAAAGATATCATGACTCATGTAAATCCATTTGGTGGTAGTTAAGCTAGTAAAATAGCTTTCTAGAAATCACATGTTTTCAAATCTGAACGTTCTTTGCAAAATATGATGATTCTCACAGGAAACAATGGGGCAATGGTCAGGATAAAAAAAAACCCCTAGACTTTTATAGAAACGATAGTCAGGATAATCTATTTTAGTTTCTTGTAAAAGTGCAATATCAATGAAGTTATCTTTTAAAATAGATCTAATTTTGCTATATTTTTCTAGGTCGTAAAGACCTTTAACGTTCCAATTAATGAATCTCATGGTCTAAGAGATCTACCACTCTCAAGTTCCTTGCTTTTGATAAGATATATATCGGAATGGTCTAGGTTAAAAACAAAGCCCATCCTCCTAGTTAAGTCTAATATAAATGAAGTAGATAATTCGTTCAACACAATGGGACTATAAGTGCTACCTAAAACGTTAACCAAACCTAAGCTAGAGCCTGGGGCTCTAGTAAAAGAAGGAGCTCCCTACAGATCAGTGCACTTCTTTTCACCGAGCCACTTTGAAGCAGAGATCTTTTCATTGTGGAGCGTTTAGGGTCCAATGAATTATCACCTAGTGAGACCAAGCTCAGCACGTCCTGCATTGCAATATCTCAGTAAAGCTCTGATTTGAGCACTCTAGACAGAATCGTCGCATCTGTTTCCAATGACTGATTAGCTACATCTGCACAATCAGTCTGAATGACTTCACTTTCGGTAGTGACCAAAGCACCACTACTCCTTGTGCATACATCCCGAGTACCCACGCACATTGTTCCACTCTGTATAATAGCTGAATCTTCCCTACCCAGAGTGCATGTATCCTCTATTTGCATATCCCTTGCAGCTAGAACAAAACTTTCAATAGCAAAGTGCCTACTTGAATATGTTAAATTGCACACATCTTGCAAACCCGAAACTTTGGATTCCCATGCATGATTTGTGTAAACACCATCCACTATATATAAACCATCGAACATGTATGCTTTGCCTATCACCTTGAATTTATTTACATTTATCAAGACCCAATTTTTTTTTTCTAGCTTACACTTACCAGCTCCCTTGAAATTATATCCACTGCTAGTAATCCCTCCATCGTTTCCCAGCTCAATAGCCAGACCACCAACAGAGTAAAAAGCCTCATCGCCTACTACTAAGCAAACATCAACATCTTTATCCCATGACACTGATTCATCCTTAATACTCTGACAATCTTTGTTATTACCATACATATCTCCCTTGGGTAGTATTTCAAACTTATCTCCGCTGACATTAGAATGTCAAATTTGTTATATGTTTGGGTGTCAAAGCACGTCAGCTCCTTCTTTTGGGTGTTTTGCTTTGATGCATTCACATGTTCCCAACTGATATTCAGCTATTTAGTTGAATGGGCATTGGAATAAGCCTCTAGCCAATGTACTTGTGTACAGGAATCAGATAGTCCTGCTAAATTTTGACATGCTCTGACAAATGGGTCCAAAAGCAGGACATCGAAACCAACAGGAGGCGCATCTTCCATAGAATGTTCGACATCCACTGACACGTTAATAACATTGTTAACCTACTGACATTGATATGATAACCTTTCTGACATTGGAGAATTTTTTTTCAATGGCTTTGGATTGGGAAGGGTCGGAGTGCATTTTTCGAACTCTTTGAACAAAGATTCAAGCTTTGGAAGAACTGAAGCAGCAGATGAAGGCACCTTCTTTCTAATTATGGTTTAAAGCTCAAGGTATTTAAGACAAAAATCAAATTTAAAGTAAGAGAGGGATTTGGTCTTGCGGGTTGGTTTCGAAGAGGAACAATAACACTAGATCTAGAATGTATAGCACAGGAGTTCCTCCTATGGCTAAAGCCACAGCAGTAGAAGCATCTAAGCGGCTCTCGACCATTGGTGGCGCGGTGGTTAGAGCCTCCCACAACGGAAGCCAAGTGACTTATGTTTATGGCGTTGGATCCATGGATATTGAGGCGAACAAGTTGTGAGGTGGATTCGGGAAAGATGGGAGTGGCCGAGGTTGGATTTTAAGGACATCAGTGCATGATTGATAATACATAGGAGATGGGGTGGTCAAAGAGAATTAAGGAAAGCCATTCGTGGAGAGGAAATGTGCCAAGGAAGAAGAGAAATAATGGTCGATTTTTGTCACCATTTTTTTTATCACTCTCATATAATTATATAGGATAAATGTTGAGTGTTTAATATCACTTGATAGTCTATATGCCCCTTTGTAAGGAGATCTCCATACCCATAAATTAGGAAAAAATCCTTAGTATTTCTTAAATACTTAAGTATACATATGACCATTCTATGTTTTTCTTTAGAATTAGACTGGTATCAGCTTATGCATTATAATGCATATGCAACATCTTGTCTAGTACATAATATAGCGTACATTATGGATCATATGGCTAAAACATAAGGAATTGTCTTCATATGCTCTTTCTCCTCATCTATATGAAGAGTTTCTTTCTTAGAAAGGATGATTCCATATCGCATTGGAACATTTACATGCATGGAATTCTTCGTACCGAAAACTTTCCATTATGATATCTATGTACAGGGAGCGGGACACTACCAACAGCCTCTTAGATCTATCTCTATAGATCTTTATACCAAGTATATAGGCTGCTTCTTCCAAATACTTCATGGATAAGTTCTTGAAAATCCAAGCTTTCACTGATTGCAATAATGAAGTGTCATTGCCAATCGATATTAAATCATCGACATAGAAAACGATGAATAGATAGTGTTACTGTGTTCCTTTCTGTATACACATGCTTCCTCTTGTTCTGATAAAACCCAAACTGTTTGATTACCTTATCAAAACATTTATTCCAACTCTTCGAAGATTGTTAAAGTCCATAAATGGGTTTCAACAATTTGTAAGCCTTTTCCTCATTCCCACTGATCACAACACCCTCAGGCTGCGACATGTAGATGGTTTCTTCCAAATTACCATTTAGAAATGCTATTTTTACATCCATTTGTCATATTTCGTAGTCATAGAATGCAGCAATATCTAGCATCAACCAGATGGACTTAAGCATGGATACCACAAAAAAGGTCTTGTCATAATCAACATCTGGAATTCGACAAAAATCCTTTTGCAACTAGCCTAACTTTGTAAGTCTCTATTTCTCCATCTGCATTTAGAATTTTCTCAAAAATCCATTTATAGTCGATGGGTTTCATCACTTCTCGTATGTTTGACAAAGTTTATACTTTGATTTCATACACGGAATCCATCTCGAATTTCATTGCTCCAAGCCAATGTGTATAATCTTTAATCTGTAGTGCTTGTTGGAAAGAGGAGTATCATCATCTAAGTCATGGACCTCCTTCTCGCCATCTACCAGAACCATAGAATCTCTCTGGCGTGCGATATTCCCTACTAGACCTCCTAATAGATTGCGTGTTTTTGTGTACGGGTGAGCTTCGTTCTCCCATCATTTTAGCCTCAGTGTTAGTTTCTCGGATCTCATTCAAGTCTATAACTTTGCTGTTAATTTCCATTGATAGAAATTCCTTTTCTAAAAAGATAGCGTGTGTGAAAAAAATCATCATTTGTTCCTATATATTATAGTAAACAAATCTCCTAGAATTCTTAGGATATCATATAAACTTACACAATACTGATCTTGCCTCAAATTTATTAGGTCCAACATTCTTAACGTAGGTCGGACAACCCCATACCTTTAAATAATTAAAGTGGGTTTCTTCCCATTCAATATCTCATAATGCATCTTCGACACATATTTAGTAGGTAACAAGTTCAATACACGTGTCGTGGTTTCTAGTGCATATCCTCAATATGACAGAGATAACTCAGCCTTACTCATCATGGAATGAACCATACCTAATAAGGTCGGTTCCTTCATTCCAACACACCATTATGTTATGAAGTATAAGATGGGGTAACCCAAGAGGCAATCTAATTATCTTTTAAGTACTGTTGGAGCTCTTGTCTAATATACTCGACTCCTCGATCAGTCCGAAGAGACTTAATTTTGTGACCCATTTGGTTTTCTACTATTTTTTTATATTCCATAGGTTTCTCTTAGACATCGAATGTTTACTTAATAAGGTACACATATCCTAGTCTAGAGAAATCGTGAGGGAGTGTATAAAGTAAGAGCTATTGTCTTTGGTTATCATGGGCATAAGGCCACATACATCACTATATACTAACCCTAAGAATTCATCAACTCTTTCATTGCTCCTATAATGACCCTAATTTTGATTAACATTATTTAGCATATTTAATAAGTTAAGTTAAATGAGATAATGTAAATGGTTAAGGAATTGAGATTTGTGTAAGTAGAAGGTAGCCATGCTTATTTAAACTAATGAACTAAGGGGAGCTAAAATGAAATAAGTAAGGGAAATTAGATAAGGGGCAAAATAGGAATAAGTCATATTCTTATGCCCTAAACCCTTAATGCCACTCTCATTTTACAAATATTCACAAACTAAACAAAATACAACCAAGGTCGGCCACCATTGGAAGAAGTAACAGGAAGATAAGCTACATTAAGAGGAAGAAGCTTAATTAACTTAATCCAAGATCAAATCTCAACTCCGTAACAACAAAGCTAAAAGTGAATAATTGGTTACATCTCATATTTTTTATGTTTTCAGTTTCTAGAATCAGATTCGAATGTTTTTGCAAGTATATTGCCATGTTTTGAATGTTAGTTATACATACATACATACATACATATATATATATATATATATATATGTATGTATGCTTGTTAATGAATCATGCTTATTTGCATTGATTTTATGACAAGTTTTGATTTGAAAAACCTATAATGACATCCAAATGCCTTACGATTTTAATATATGGTCAGAAATGATATTTTAGATATGAGTTTCAAGTTATATAATTTTTTAAATTAATGTAGATTTGTTATTAATTTTCTAGTGAAGAAAATGGTTAATTGGATTTAAAATTAATTACGGTTATTTTATATTAATTTCGGGTCATAAATTTATATATGTTGGAAAACATTTTAAAAGTGATTTATGGAAGTTTTTTGAGAATTTTCCTAAGTGTTTTGATAAGTATATAAACTATTTAAAGTATGGGACTTAAATATTTTATATGTTTGTAAAAGGAGAAGGGGCAATTTGCAAATGCTTTAAATTGTTATTGCAGAAAGTCGGCAACACTTTAGAAAATATTTCGGAAAAAAAATTAGCAACCAATCATATGTTGACAGACAAAGCTGGTTAGTTGAAAAGAAATTACTTTTTAAAGTCAAAAATCAGTTTTTATAAGGATTTGTGTTTCGCCACTTCTGGTAGCTACATTTCGACTACATACTTTTGTCTCCATCTAGGTCGAAACCAATACACATTGTATCAAAAGACTTGGTATGTAGTGGATTGGAAATAGACGAAAGGTATAGAATCGAAACAGGGGTTTCGAAGGGGTCGAAACCTTGTTTTGCTTTTAAAATGAAATGTGCCTGCTTTGCGTTCGAAAAGAATGCTTTAGAATAAGATAGCTTTTGACTTGGTCAAATGGTCTTAAAGGAAAGAGCTTTCGAAAAGGGTTGCGCCTTTGTTTCAAGAAATTACTTTCGAAGGGATCGAAACCCCAACATGCCTCCTTTTCCCTTTCGAAACAGTGCCATCGAAAGGGTTCCTTTGTTTTAAAATTAGAACCGCTTCTCCAATGCTTTCGAAGGGATTGGTTTCGACACTATCTACTTCTTTACTTAGGAAATTGCTTTCGGAAGTGTTGCTTTCGAATTAGTTCTTTTAAGACCCTTTTGAGATTTTGAAAACTAAACCCAAAGGTTTCGAAAGGAATTATTTTGAATGATTTCGAAAGGTTATTTCACATGTTTTTACTTGAACCGATGCTTTCAAAAGGTTTGTTTTAAGTAGTGTACTTTAATGCTTTCTAAAGGCAACTAATAAAGATTTCAAAGGGGAGGTTCCCTAGTATTTTCGAAAGATATATGATAAAGGTTTCGTAGGGGTGATTTGCAACGACCCAGGATTTTGGACATTTGAAATTGGAACATTTAATTGATTTTAAATATTTAAAAGTTAATTTTTGACTTGAATTTTAAATGTGACCAATTATTGGATAATTAAATTATTGAATTTAATGATTGGAAATTGGGTAAAATACGAAATATGGAGTTTCAACTAGTTAAAAATAATTTGAAGGTTTATAAAATTTATATTGATGATACTGAAGGTGATAGAACTTTTAAAATTGAATTTAAAAGTGATTTGTTCGGTTTTGAAAATATATCGTTTAAAGGACATTTAAAATAGCCTTTCAAGGCACAGTCTCGGAATTCGACGAAACTAGTGTATTATTAGCGGATTTCAAATGTCGTAGCGTTTGGAGTTGTCGTGTGATCGTACAGGATATAAACGCTTAGAAATAATTAATCTAAATTCAATATATTATTGGGTCCAAAAAAACTATCTTCTCTATAACGACCGAATTAGGACTCGAAATCTTTTCCATTGCGCTCGAAATAGGGGTGTAACATTATAAATGTCTGGTTTCATGCCTCGATAGGAGTTCGAGATTTCAAGTTGCATCTATCGAGACAATTTGAATTTGAATTAGGATTAATATATATTTTTATACTCTAGCCAATCTTCAGCTGCATTTCTTTCACATCAGTACTTTTCTCCTTCATTTCAGAATACTGGAGCATGTTGGTTGAAGCATGCAACCATTGAATCTTGTCCCCCTTCCTTTTTGAAACCGCAAGCAGATAGAAGGACAGAAAGAAATAAATGGCAGAACGTTGTCTCCCCTTTCCTCGTTTTCAAATTCTTTCACGATTATAAAAAAATATGATGATCGAATTCATTCAGTTTAAAACCCAGGCACTCTCTCCATTCCTTTTCACTCGAAACCGAAACCGATTAGAGGGCAAAAAATAGCGGAATAGTGAATTCGAAAATCAAATTCGAAACTCAAATAAAAAACCGAATCACGTATGAATTCTGACGATTGAATTCATGTAGTTGCGAGCTCAAACTCGAGCTCGAGATTCGGGGACGACATTCGATTGTGGGTGAGGCTAGGGGAGACGGTGGTGCCAGGGAGGACTCGCGAAGCTCATGTTTGATCGAAGAAGGAGGGGGAGCAATGTGAGGTGAATTGGGGGTTCGATAGGGCGAGCGGCGGTTCGCACTAGGAGGGGGACGCAGGAGTATCGAAGGTTGTGGTTGTGGATAAGTTTTTGCATAGAGTTGTTTGCCAAGGTTGTTCAACAAGGATGGGTTGTGGGCTTGCGAGCCTGGAGTCGAAGTCGATTTCGGTGACTGAGGCTTTGGCAACTACATCGAAGGCAGTCACGTGCGTTGGGAGGCACGACATGAAGTGAGTCGTGGGCACTCGCGAGGATGGGACTGGCCGGAGCAGCATTAGTAGCGAGGGTGGGTGTTCTCGAGCCCGTTAGCAAGGTGAGGCAAATATTTATTTTATGGTTAGAGAAAAGTAATTACAGAAGGTAAAACAATTCTTTTTTTGGAAAATTAATTAACAGTAAAATAAAGTTTTATTTAAAAAGAAAAAAAGAAGAAGAAAAAATTGTTTATAGTAAAGTAAATTACTATTGTTTATATAAACAGAAAACTAATCTTTAAATAAAAATATGCATATATATACATATATACATAGACATATTTTAATATATAGGCAACAGAAAATTAGTTTATATGGATAAGATTTTGGAAAATGTAGGGATTTTAAATGTTATAGAGTTTATATAAAAAAGAAAAAAAGAGATAGATTTTTAAATCTATATAGACTATTTTATAAGTACATATATAGTTTCAAAAAGAAACTAAAGATACATATGAGTTTAAAGGAAAAAAATTGTTTAATTAAATTACTAGTTAAAATTAAATTAATAAATGGTAATTTATTTTTAGATTACTTTAAATGTTAATAAACCATATAATGTTTATACAAGGTCTATAATCGGGGAGAGACGGGCCGGTTTGGGTCAGATTCAAAACAAAAATCAAAGGTGAGTTAATCTCACTCAAATTGGATTACTAGCTAATTTAAATTGTTAAATTTAAATTATTGGTTGATTGCTTGAATTGATAGTTTGTATCGGTCTGGATGTGATATTACATATATATATATATATATATATATATATATATATATATATATATATATATATATTGGAGTGATTGATATTCCCGCATTATATAGCGGATGAGACCCTATGTTCCCCGCATAATAGCGGATGACCCTTTATACCGCGATATCCCCCTCGAAGTGTGATGGGTATTTTTATATTGTGCTAACATCTATGGATGCAGGGAAAATAGGTTGGAGGGATCAAACTGGATTCCTCAAAATTGTTGAATTTATTTTCATATTCAGTTAATATGAAATGTTGAATAATCTGTGATATATTATGTTGAAAAATCAATTTATTTGATGTTAATATATTGCTAGATATCTTGTGTCATTTTAAAAATATAAATATTAAAATTTTAAAAGGTGAATAAAAAGGGAAAATTTAAAGTAAGAAATTTATAGTGAGGATGGATAAATTTAAAAGGGAAGAATTGGGAAAGCAAATATTTGATTTTTAAATCCTATTTAATAAATTCCGAAATATGGAAAAGAACGGGGTCTTAAATGAATATGTATCAAGGGATAATAAGGACTTAAGCAATATTATTTGTAAGTACGTAGGAATATATTTTTAAATTCAAGATTTAAAATGAGTTGGAGAAAAATAAAGGAAGAATTTTGAAATAAGTATGAAATTGATGATTCAGATTTAAATATGGTTTTAAATCATAATAAAGAAGCGAATCTGGAATAAATGGATTTTGGAATAAAATTTGGGATATCTCTAGAAATAAATTTTAAAAGGGAATTTAATTCAGAGAATTGATTGAAAATCGATTAAGTGTTTTGAAATAGCAATTTAAATCGAGAATGAGACTACGGAATTTATAAACTGGGTTTATAAATAAGGTGAAATAAATATCAGTGGATATTTGGGATTTTTAAATTCATGGTGGGAATTTATAAAAAAATGAGTAAATCATTTTAAAATAAAAGGGTAGTTTTATTTTTAAAAGCGTGGAAATGTAAATTTACGAGATTAAGAGTAAATTAAACTGGAAATAAATCAAGAAGGATTTATAAATGATTAGATGGGATATATATTGGAGTGGAAAGTGTATTCTTCTGAAAATCTAAGTGTATTTTCAAAGAAAGATTTTTAAGTATAAATTGGAAGTTTTAAAGATGTTTGAAAGAATGTTTTAGAAAAGTTATTTTTGGTTGTTAAAAATTGTTAAAGTAAATATTTATTTAAGTTAATTTTACTAGTTAATTATTTTTAAAAGTTTAAATTAGTATTATGATTTAAAGGATAATTATTAACTATTTATATTATATATAATAGTTTTATTTTAAAAGTAGTTTTTGGCTAAAGTTTTACTTGGGAAATTATTATAGAATTTCATAACTATTATTTTGAATAAAGAGATTTAAGAAGTTTTATTTTAAAATGTTTAAGTGTATATTTTTGGATAAAGTGATTTAGTTATGAGAAAACTAAATTTGACAAGACTTGATGCTTTTCAGTGGAAATAAAATATTTGGTTTGTGAATGTTATTTGATAGTTAAATAACCGACTATCAATATTGACCAATCCGCCGACCGTTTCGAAGAGACTGGGATCGCGTTTAATTATCCGAAAACCACTTTGATCCAGTTTGAACGTTTGCGAATGAGGACTATGAAGATGATGAAGACGGTGATTCGGTTTGTCAAGACCTAGGGCAATTTGCATGGACGAATGCTATCAGACCATCGTCAGGAGTATGATGAGCATTCTCAATGAAATGTGTTCTAAAAGGTAACGCATATCCTCAAGCCTCATCAACCGAGAATGGCTAAACAGGGGAGGTGCAGTAAGGCTAAGTGAATAACACCCAAGTAGGGTAAGGTCATCCCTGCCTAGAGTCCCTTTTGATCTCGGCTTAGTGGGCAGTTGTTGATCCCAACCGTGGGGTGATCTTATTCGGACTATCCAGTAAGGGGTAGCTCCGGTCTTGTGTTTCAGGGGATCGGAAGTGGTCCTCGATACGCTGATCTAGGCCAGATACTATGATGGATAGTACCCCAGTGGCTCTGCCATTGTATGGAATCCAATCTCCAATAAGCGCATGTACGGTTTTGATTATGCCCAACTATTGCTGGAATATGAGATGCAAGCATTTCCACTAGATTCTATTTTACTTTCTATAGATACTATTATAATATCAGACAAATTTGATAAAAATGTTTTGGTTATCGTAAGGTAAAAACTCAGCATGTTTATTTGTGGCATGGTCTTACGAGATACCTTTGATTTCAAAAGATTTTGAAAACTTTAATAATCTAATTGAGTATGTTTTCTCACGCTGGTTTTCCAGACTGACTCGAGTGTTATTTTATTATAATGCTCGGGTCAGACCGAGTATTACAGATACAGTATAGGATGCTATGGAGCTCAGGAGAAGAGCTAGATGATGGAGACATATATCATGTATCTGACTTATATTCCGTTGTGCAGTGTAAGATGTGTATTCAGTTTTGTGAGGACAAGTTATTATATACTGTTCAGTTGTGTGCTATGGGTTGTGTTGTACTATGATGATTGTAAGTATTATACAGTTACAGATTCTTTTGTATAAAATTCTGTTGTTATATATTATATTTTGTTCCGCTGCGATTATGAGATTCTGATGTTGTTTTCTATTTCTTCTTCTATCTCTTTCTTCTTTAACCCTAATGGTTAATACTTCCGTCCAATTTGAGTTGAACTGATGAAGAACATTGCCGACTCAAAAGGGTACGGAACTACTGGCTATTATATGATTCCCTAATGTTTTCGAAAGGTTTACCTTAGTGTTTAAATGGAAGGTTTTAAATGTTTTCGAAAGGCATATTTAATGCGTTTTAAAAGAGGATGTCTAAGGTTTATAAAGCTTTCGAAAGAGATGTTTTCAATGGTTTCGAAAGGATTATGGTAATTGGTTTCGAAAGGTATGTTTTGGCCTTTCGGACTAAGGTTATAAAGTAAAGTAGTTTACTTGTATCGAAAGGGGTACTTTCAATGGTTTCAAAATGGGTACTTTCAATGGTTTCGAAAGAGAATTGCTTAAAGGTTTAAACGAAGGTTTTGAATGTTTTCATCAATAATGTTTTTAGTAAAGCATATATCATGGCAATGAGATTTTTGTAAAGCAAATAGTATGCTTTCCTTGTTCAAGTATGAAAGGGATTAAACAAATTTGAAAGGGTTTGAAGGAAAATTTAAAGGGCAGTTACCTTAAGTAAAATTACTTAGATATTTGAATACCTGATGAGACTGGTATGGGGTTGCATCCTATAATTAGCTATAGCCCCTAGCTAAAATTCCAGTGTGTAGGGCTTAGTCAAAGGTAAGACTTAAATGATGGTTACACACAGAAAGAAATATATACAGAGAAGAAGGATAGGCTATTTGTGAGGCTGTAAAACCATTAGGATCAGGAGACCCTTGGAGCAGTAAGTTAAGGGCAGACCATCTGGAAGTTTGTCTAACATGTGTTAGCTTATTTGTTTATTTTGTCCGGTAGCCCTGAGTCAGCCAATGATTAATAGTTAGCCAAATAAAGCTATATTATTCGGACAGATGGTCCATTTATTACCTATTTTTGAGCATATATGATATTGCTATTATTGATATAATTAGTTTGATTTACCAGTTTGGTTGAAGGATTATGGTTTGCAAAATGATATGTCTTAAATGGATATTGGTGAGGGGAAACTCATTCCGCTAAGCGACGTGATCTCATTTAATATCAGTATATCGAGATGTAATAGTGTAATTCACACCATATTTTATGTCTGACTCGAAGTTTATGTTTTTCCACTTAAACTCTCGAATGCTCAAAATTGATTTGAGTAGACTGAGAGTCAGGGTTTTCAAATTTAGTAGGTGGATGAATAAAGCTTCCGAAGATGAGCAGGAGGCTGAAGTTAGTTATTTAGGAGTTCTTATATTGTATTTCCAATGTGGTGTATTGAGATAGTTTGTCTATTTAGTATTCTGATCATCCAAGGGGCAGCTTCATATGTCGCTCTTGGTATATTTTATAATAATTATATTTTTTCAATTCCTGGGAAATGTTTGGGGTTATGTAATGGAATATGAAACATGTTTTGAAATGTAATTAGTAAAGTTGCTATTTTTGAAATATGAGATTTTATTTCATATTCATGTGCTTCTGATATTATGGACACCATTAACATTACCGTATTTTGTCATCCGAAGTTAATACGATTGATGACTGTAGCATCTGTAGCGCTTAGCTTAGGGCCTCAAGATAAGAGATGTTACAGCTTGGTATCAAAGCATAGGTTCATGAAAAAATTTAAACTAAAATGATTTTTTGGAAACATAATCCTAAGGAATTAGAGAAAAGATCAGAGTATGGGATAACACTATAGTAACGTGTTTGTATTTGTTATATATAAGTATACGTCATATCTTCATTCTTCTATCTCTCTTAGGCTATTCTTCTGTATCTTACGAAGTCTCGAATGTAGATATGGATGGTAGAAGTGGAAGATTTAACATTGGTGGGGGAGGCTCCACAACTAATGGAAATGCCAGACCAAATACAAGGAGGAATCAAGGTCAGGCACAAGCTGCAAATGTGGGTGCTGGAGTCCCGCAAGCAGATATGGGAGCAATGTATCGGTTCTTCGTAAACATGATGCGCGGGAGTTGCTGCTGGAGTAGTTGGAGGAAATGCTAGAGGAGGAAATCAGGAAGCTCCAGTGGTCAACAGCTATGCTATTTTGAGTAGAGATTATGCTTGGTTGGGAGGAAAGCCATTTATTGATACTAAAGACGCAATTGAAGTGGAGAATTGGTTAATTCATTGCGAGAGAATTTTTGCTGATTTGGGGCTCAATGATTAGCAGAAGAGAAGACTTGCTTCTAGACAGCTACAAGGAGCAGCATTGTATTGGTGGAATAGTGTGACTGTTAGAGTCAATGAGGAGACCATGACTTGGACTGAGTTCAGGAGGAGGTTTGAAGAAAGGTTTATGTTGCAGTTTCCGAAGTCCACTATGCTTAAGAAGTTTGCTGAGTTGGAGCAGGGGGATATGACTGTACTAGAGTATGCAATAAGGTTTGAGGAGCTAGCGAGATATGGCTATGCTAAGAGGAATGAATAGTTCATTCGGGGGTTGAAGCCTGAGCTTGCTAAGGCCATGTTATCGCATATTAGAGATTCATGTGATGTTGTTGTGGAGATGGCCTTGAGGCATGAATGCTTGCTTTTCTAGAAGGAAATAAAACAAAGGAAGCTCAAGAAGGGCAGAGTCGAAAAAGGAAGTATTTTCATAAGAAAGGAGCTCAGAAGAGTGGAGCTGCTAAGAAAGAAAGAGCAGAAGTTGTCTGTTATAGGTGTGATAAGAAATGACACTATGCTTATGAATGTCGGACAAGTAAAGGAAAAAAGCTTCTTAGAAGAAAGAAGTGACGTGTTTCAATTGTGATTTGAT
This sequence comes from Allium cepa, assembly GCA_030765085.1. Lineage (NCBI taxonomy): Eukaryota > Viridiplantae > Streptophyta > Magnoliopsida > Asparagales > Amaryllidaceae > Allium > Allium cepa. Next base: position 555,863,519 of record CM060941.1, on the reverse strand, counting down.
TGGGCACTATAAGAACCAGTGCAAGGAGCTAGCCAAGGATGGGAAAGGCAAAGTGTTTGCATTGGAGCGAGCTACCTCAAGACCAACAATAGAGGAGAGGGGAAAAGCTGTTTTGGGAGGTACGCTTTTAATTTATGGTGTATCATTTAGATTTCTATTTGATACTGTTGCATCGCATTCTTTTATATCTCCTTATTTAGTAGATAAGCTTAACCTAGAACCCTCATATCTAGTTACTTCTTTAAGGGCTGCAAATTCGATAGGAGGGTATGCGACTCTTGGGATGAGATGTGACCACCTAGAGTTTGAATTGTTAGGTCATATCATTGTTTGTAGTTTGCATGTGTTTGATTCCGTAAGGTTTGGAATTATTTTGTGTATGGATTGGTTAAGTAAATACGATGCTAGGATATTTTTTCATGATAGGAAAATATCATTTAGACATTCTGATTGTAGTGATCAGATCATATACTCCATAGAAAACCCTAGTTTTGAGGTTAACGCTTTATTGGGTGTTATGGAGGTAGAAGACAAGTTGAATCGAGTTTTTGTTGTTAGAGAATTCGCAGATGTTTTTGAACCGGTAGTAGGATTGCCACCGAAATGAGCTATTAAGTTTTAGATAGATTCAGTACCCGGAGCAGAACTAGTGAGTAGACCGTCTAGCATAATGACACCTAATGAGATGAGGGAGTTAAAGGTGCACTTGGTGGATTTGGAAGGCAAGAATTTTATTAGACCAAGTAGTTCGCCTTGGGGAGCAGCCGTAGTGTTTGCCATGAAGCTAGACAGATCGTTAAGGTTGTGTATCAATTATCGTAAGTTGAATGAGAAGATAATAAAGAATAGGTATCTGTTACCTAGAATTGATGATTTTTTCGACCAGTTGAGTGGAACCAAAGTATTTTTCCAATTGGATTTAGCAATAGGTTTCCATCATCTTAGAGTGGCAGAGGATAGTATTCCTTTAAAGGCATTTAGAACCAAATATGGATCATACGAATTGTTAGTAATGTCGTTCGGAGTAACTAATGTGCCAGTATTCTTTGTAGATTTGATGAGCCCAAATTTCCAAGAACACTTGGATAGGTTCGTGTTGGTATTCATAGATGATATATTGATATACTCTAAGGATGAGAGAGAGAGCATGAAGTTCATCTTAGAGTGGTACCTGATACTTTGAGGCAGCATCAACTGAAGGCAAAATTTTCAAAGTGTCATATTGGAAGAATGAAGTGAAGTTTCTTGGTCAATTAGTTTCAGAGGAAGGGTTATCTGTAGATCCGACTAAGATTGAGGCGGTGAACAATTGGAAGAGACCCAAAACAGTGACTAAGATAAAGGGTTTTCTTAGATTAGCTGGGTGTTATCGGAGATTCATAAAGGACTTTTCACGAATAGCGTCACCGATGACCAAGCTAACGTAAAAGGATGTGAAGTTCATTTGGATCGATAAGTATGAGGAAGCATTCCAGAGGTTGAAATACTTATTGACTAATGCACCTGTGTTAGTTGTTCCAGAAGGGAATCAGGATTTAGTGGTGTACACGGATGCGTGTGGAATAAGATTATGATCTGTATTAATGCAAAACGGTAAAGTGATTGCCTATGCATCTCGACAGCTTAAACCGCATGATGTTAGATACCCAATGCATGATTTGGAATTAGATGTGGTAATTTTTGCATTGAAGGTGTGCAGACATTACCTTTTGGGAGAAAGATTTGAGTTGTATACGAATCATAAGTCGTTGAAGTATTTATTCTCTCAAAAGGAGCTGAATATGAGAAAATTGAGGTGGTTAGAATTTTTAATAGCTTATGACTTTGGAATTGAGTACACATTAGGAAAAGGAAACAAGGTTGTGGATGCACTTAGTAGAAAACATCAGAACGCAGTGTTGGTAATGATAGCCGAGTGGAAAGATTTAGAAGTGTTAACAACATGTAGAGTATAGTGGAGATCGAAGGCTAGATCTAGTAAGGAAAATGTTGTGTTGTAATGCTTAGAAGTTCGACCTGTGATGATCGAAAAGATTGCTTCTAAGCAGATGAAGGATCCTTTATTAGTTGAACGGATCATAAAGTTAAGGGATGGAATGGAGAGCGATGACATGAGAGATTTCAGTCTTGACCAGAATAGGTGGTTAAGGAAGAAAGGAAGACTATGTGTTTCGAATGAGGAAGACATTAAGAAGGAAGTTCTTGAAAAATATCATCGTTCAAAGTTCGCTATTCATCTGGGAGGAATTAAGGTGTATCACGACATAAAGAGGAGTTTCTTCTGGGAAGGTATGAAGATGAATGTAAGCTTATGGTAAAGCAGTGCCTAAACTGTCAATAGGTAAAAGCCGAATACCAAAAACTAAGTGGGTTACTTCAGCCTTTAGATATTCCATTGTGGAAATAGGATTCTATCTCAATGGATTTATAGACGGTTGCCAAGGTCAAACAGAAAAAACGAAAGTATATGGGTCATAGTGGGAAGGCTAACAAAGAGTGCCCATTTCATTCAAGTCAAGTCAACCAGGGCGGCACTTATTTTAGCTAAGTTATTTATGAAGAATGTAGTTATCTTACATGGAATTCCCAGTGGTATAGTAAGTGATAGAGATTCCATATTCACTAGCGAGTTTTGAAAGAGTCTATAGGAGATTTGGGTGCCAAACTCAAGATGAGTACCGCTTACCATCCACAGACAGATGGGAAAATGGAAAGAGTTAACAAATTCTAGATAGATTTGTTACGAGCTTGTGTGCTAGATTTTGAGGGATTATGGGAAGACTATCTACACTTAGTCGATTTTTCGTATAACAACAGTTATCAGCTAGTATAGGGATGACACCATTTGAAGCTTTGTATGGAAGGCCATGCAGATCTCTAGTTTGTTGGTTAGAGACCGAGGATAGGTTGATTCTTAGTCCAGATTTGGTTAGAGAAACTACAAAAAAGAATGAGTTAATTAGAGCTAGAATGAAGGAAGACCAATCTAGGCAGAAGAATTATGATGATAAGAGATGGAAAGACATAAATTTCTCAGTTGGAGATCATGTTTTCGTCAAGGTACACTGATGAAAGGTGTAATTCGATTCGGGAAATCAGATAAATTGGCACTGAGATTTGTTGGACCATTTCCTATTGTAGAAAGGATCTTGAAACTCGCATACAGAGTAAAGTTACCGAATTGGTTGGCAGGAGTCTACGATGTTTTTCATGTTTCTCATCTAAGGAAGTGTATTCGAGATCCGGAGACTACTATAGCACCAACTATGTTAGAAGACTTAGTAGTGGAACCAAATTTTACTATAGTTAGAAAACTAGTTCGTATAGTAGCAAGAGATGAGAAGAGGCTAAATAATAAGACGGTTAGACAAGTCAAAGTCTAATGGAGGGACGACGAGAGAGACTGTACTTGGGAAACAGAGAGCAGGATTCGAGATATTTATCCTGACTTGTTTCATGGTATGTTTTACCTTTTTGATTGATTTTGATGAGTACCTTATTGTAATTTCGAGGACGAAATTCTTTAAGGTGGGGGAGTCTGTAACGATCCTAATTTTGATTAACATTATTTAGAACATTTAATTTGATAAATTAACTGAGATAATGTAAATAGTTAAGAGATTGGGATTTGTGTAAATAGAAGGTAGACGTGGCCATTTAAACTAGTGAACTAAGGAAAGCTAAAATGAAATAAGAAAGGGAAATTAGATAAAAGGAAAAAGTAAAATTCTTATACCCTAAACCCGTAATGCCGCTCTCATTTTACAAACGTTCACAAACTAAACAAAATAAAACCAAGGCCAGCCGCTATTAGAAGAATTAAGACGAAGATAAGTTAAATCAAGAGGAAGAAGCTTGATCAACTTAATCCAAGAATAAATCTCAACTACTTAACAACAAAGCTAAAGGTGAACAATATGTTACATCTCATATTTTTGATGTTTTCAGTTTCTAAAATCAGATCCGAATGCTGTTGCAAGTATATTTCCATGTTTTGAATGTTAAGTGTGTGTGTGTGTATATATATATATATATTTGTTGATGAATTATGTTTATTCATATTGATTTTATGACAAGATTTAAAAAACCTATCAAATGACATCCAAATGTCTTGCATTTTTAATATATGGTCAGAAATGATATTTTAGAGAAGGTTTCAAGTTTCATAATTTTCTGAATTAATGTGGATTTATTAATAATTTTCTAGTGAAGAAAATGGATAATTGGTTTTAAAATTAATTACGGCTATTTTATATTAGTTTTGGGTTGGAAATTTATATATGTTGGAAAACATATTAAAAATGATTTATGGGAATTTTTAGACAATTTTCCTAAGTGTTTTGAAAAGTATATAAAATTATTTAAGTTATGAGACTCAAATGTTTTATATGTTTATAAAAGGAGAAGGGAAAATTTGCAAATTTTTTAAATTATTATTTAAGAAATTTGGCGGTACTTTAGAAAAGATTTTGAGAAAAAAATTAGCAGCCAATCATATATTGACAAACAATGCATGTTAGTTGAAAAGAATTTACTTTTCAAAGTCAAAATCAGTTTTTATAAGGATTTGCGGTTTCGTCACTTTCAGCAATTACCTTTCGACTACATACTTCCGCCTCCATCTAGGTCGAAACCAATACATAAAGTATCAAAAGACTTGATACGTAGTGGATTAGAGATAGGCGATAGGTATAGATTCGAAACAGGGGTTCCGAAGGGGTTGAAACCTTATTTTGCTTTTAAAAGAAAATATGCTTGCTTTGCTTTCGAAAAGAATTCTTTCGAATACGATAGGTTTCGGCTTGGTCAAATGGTTTTAAAGGAAAGAGCTTCCAAAAGAGGTTGCGTCTTTGTTTTAAGAAATTGCTTTCGAAGGGTTGAAATCCCAACCATCAGCCTTTTACCTTTCGAAACAGTGCCTTCAAAAGGGTTCCTTTGTTTTAAAATTAGAACCGCTTCCCCAATGCTTTTGAAGGGATTGGTTTCGACACCATCTGCTTCTTTACTTAGGAAATTGCTTTCGAAAGTGTTGCTTTCAACTTAGTTCTTATAAGACCCTTTTGAGATTTTGAAAGCTAAACCCAAAGGTTTCGAAAGAAACGGTTTGAATGATTTCGAAAGGTTGTTCCACATGTTTTTAATTGAACCCAATGCTTTCGAAAGGTTTGTTTTAAGTAGTGTACTTTAATCCTTTCAAAAGGTAACTAATAAAGGTTCCTAAGGGAAGGTTCCCCAATGTTTTCAAAAGATTAATGATAAAGGTTTTGAAGTGGTGATTCCTCAATGCTTTCGAAAGGTTTACCTTAGCGTTTAAATGGAACGTTTCTAATGTATTCGAAAGGCATATTTAAAGTGTTTTAAAAGAGAATGTCTAAGGTTTCTAAAGCTTTTGAAAGAGACGTTTTCAATGCTTTCGAAAGGAATATGGTAAATGGCTTCGAAAAGGTATGTTTTGGCCTTTCGCCGTAAGGTTATAAAGTAAAGTAATTTACTTGTATCGAAAGGAGTACTTTCAATGGTTTCGAAAGGGGTACTTTCAATGGTTTCTAAAGAGAATTGTTAAAAGGTTTAAACGAAGGTTTCTAATGTTTTCATCAACAACGTGTTTAGTAAAGTATATATCGTGGCAAAGAGATTTTAGTAAAGCAAATAGTATGTTTAAATAAGGATGATTTAAAGGGATTAAATCAATTTGAAAGTTTTTCAATGAAAATTTAAAGGGTGGTTAACCCTAAGTAAAATGACTCGAATATTTGAATACCAGATGGGACTGTATACGGTCGTGCCCTATACATTGGCTATAGCCCCTAGCTAATTTAGTCCAAAATTATAGTGTGTAGGGCTTAGTCATAAGTAAGATTTAAGTGAAAGTTACAAACAGAAAGGAATATATACAGAGAAGGAAGATAGGTTATTAGCGAGCCTGCAAAATCATTAGGATCAGGAGACCTTTGGAGAAGTAAGTTAAGGACAAACCATTCAGAAGTTTGTCTAACATGTGTTAGATTATTTGTTTATTCTATCTGGTAGGTCCGAGTCAGCCAGTGGTTAGTAGTTAGCCAAACAAAACTATATTTTTCGGACAGACGGTCCACTTATTACCTTTTTTGAGCATATGTGATATTGCTATTATTGATATAATCAGTTTGATTTACCAGTTTGGTTGTAGGATTTCGGTTTGCAAAAAGATATGTTTTAAACGGATATTACTGAGGGAAAACCCGTTCCGCTAAGTGGCACGGTTTCACATAATATCAGTAAACCGAGATGTAACAGAATTATTCACACCATGCTTTATGACTAACTCGAAGTTTACGTTTTTCCCCTTTAACTCTTGGGTTCTCAAAATTGATTTGAGTAGACTGAGAGTCAGGGTTTTCAGATTTAGTAGGTGGACGAATAAAACTTCCGAAGACGAGTAGGAGGATGAAGTTGGCTATTTAGGAGTTATTATATTTTATTTCCCTGTGATGTATTGCGGTTTGTCTATTTAGTACTCTAATCATCCAAGGGGGCATTTTCATATGTCGTTCTTGGCGTATTTTGTAATAATTATATTTGATCAATGCCTAGAAAACGTTTGGGATTATGTAATGGAATATGAAACATGTTTTGAAACGTAATCGATAAAGTTGCTGTTTTTGAAATCTGTGATTTTGTTTCATATTCATGTGCTTCTGATATCATGGACACCATTAACATTACTGTATTTTGTCAACGGAAGTTAATACTATAGATGACTGCAACATCTGTAACGCTTAGCTTCGGACCTCAAGATAGGGAATGTTACACTCGCACTAAAGGGGTGCTTGATCATTTTACCTTTGAGACATCACAAGATATGTTAAATGATTCAGAATCAAACAAGGGAAGAAAACCTTTGGTTTTTAGATTGTGAAGTCGTTTCGCACTGACATGACCTATCCTACAATGCTAAAGATAATTTTGATTTATATTGTTAGGAGATTTATTCACAGAACATACGTAATTAGTATAGATCACATAAATGCCATTTTCGAGAATACCAACACAGACTTCATTTCCATTCAAATTAATGTTCATAACATTGTTCGCACAATGAAGACCATATCTAGTCTCACGCAATCTAAAAACAAATGCAATTCCACAAATAAAGTCTTCTACAGAATAGAACTTATTTAATATCAATACTACACCACTAGGAAAAAATAAATGATAATTTACTATTGTTGTTGCATCTATAATAGATCCTTCAACAACATAGAGACTCATTTCTCCTTTTCCCATGCGATGCCGGTTCTTAAGCCCTCGAAATGAATTATATATATATAAGTTGTAGATCCAGTATCTGAACCACCAGACATTTTATTGACTATAAGACTATTTTGAATCATAAACGTACCTGATGGAGCCGCATAACTATTCTACTTCCTTTCCTTAACAATCTTCAAGTACGTGGGACAGTTTATTTTCCAGTGACCTTTCCTGTGGCACTGGTGACATTCACCCTTGCCATCGGTCTTTTTTACTTTTCTTTTTCTTACCTTCTCTTTTTCACTTCTTCAAACTCTTCGAATATGATGCTCCACCCTTTACAGCAAGTACAACCCCTTGATCCTTAGATTGTGAATCAGTTGTTCTCAACATATTGTGGAGCTCCATGAGATTCATATTTAATTGGTTCATGTTCTCGTTTAATATGAATGGCTCATATTGGGGAGTAAGATATCCAAGGATCGATCAAGTCTACTTGCATTTCATTGTTTATCACTACGTCTAATTTTGCAAGTCTATCAATATAGCCTTTCATCATAAGAACGTAATCGTCCACTTTTTATCCGTTGGTCATTTTGGCAGTTTCTTCGAAAGTTCGTACATTATGGAACGGGACTGGTCACCAAAAAGAGCTTTGAGACTTTCAATAAATCTCATGGACGGACATGTTCTTGTGTTTTCCTTTATAATGATTTTCTAATATAGAAAGCACAAAACTTTGGCGATCTCTAGGTCTGGCGTCCATTTTTCATAAGCAAGTCGTAATTCAGGGTCCTCATCAGCGGCGGGTTATTCTTTAGGTTCACATGTAGTAGTAGTCCAAAGGCGCTCGTAAGTCAACACTGTTTTAATTACTCTAGTCGGTTCGTATAGTTAGGTCCAATAAGCTTGTCTCTTTTAGAAACAAGTTTTGGAGTTGTCATTTTCTGCAAGTTTAAGTGGTAGAATATTAGGACAAATCATAGTATACATTATTATAATATTAGTAAGTTTAAACTTATGTCTCATTTTACTAATAAGCTCCCACTAGCCTTTAATGTTTCGCCAAACCTTAAGTTGAAACATAGAAGTCTTTTGACTTTACTAGTAAGTGTTAGGACTCGCATATCTCAGGATTCTGATCTTGAGGGAACTCCACAAATTATACTCCAATATGGGGTGGATAACTCCTTATCGGTTGTATAAAATACAACCCTAACTTATGGTCCTTGTCCTAGTCCTATCCTTACACTGAGGAAAGCTCAAAAAATAAAGAGAGATTATTCATTCGTACCTACCACTTCGCAACAGCCCAAGTATAGTGCACATACCTTGGGAAAAGCTCAACAAACATGTGCAGTTATCTTACCTTGCTTATTCTTCATATTAATAGCATTACATATAACATCCATAGCTTGAGGAAAGCTCAACAACTTAGGGAGTATGCAAGTGATCTATTAATATATAAATGGTGGAGGACAATATTATATTGAATATTCATAACATTCAATATATTATATTGAGATAATGTAATTCTTACGAATTACGCTCGTGATTCAACTGTCGGACACATCAGAAATCACAGTATACGTACATTTACACACGTATTTATTCCTTAAGTCTATTTAGGGTTTCTTTTAATACACCGCCTTTAAATTTATACATTCATATTATATAAGTCTTATGCTTATATAATTTTATATTTTATATAACTTGTATAATAGTCATATGTATAACATGGTATGGATTAACTCTTATTTATTTAATTTTATTAATTTTTTTTTAATTTTTTTTTTTTTTTTTTTTTTTTATTTTATTTTTTTATTTTTTTTTTTTTTTTTTTTGAAACCTAGAAGAAAATTCCTCTGCACGCACTAATGCTCGATTCCGTCTCCCTCTTCTTGGTTGTTTCTTCTTCGTTCCTTTCCAACGCCTTTCTCTCCCGCCGCTCTTTCCTTTCCTATGCATAGCCTTTCCCCTCGTCTTCCTAACCGCCCCGATGCTCCACTCTCTTCGCTCTCAGCAACTAGATCTGGAAGAGTTTTCAAGCATTCTGTGCCGTTGCCTCCTTTGCTTACTGATGACGAGTATCCTCCTCTGCCTTTGATGAAGACTACGCTACTTGCTCCTGTTGTTTGCCCTGGCTTGCAACCTGTCGTTAGCCCTGGTGTGCATCCTGTGTTGGGGTCTGTTGATGTTCATGTTTCATGCGATTCTGTGCCTTTGGGTGCGAATGTTGACGTTGCAGTTTGTGGTGATAATGATGATGACTTAGGAATTGTTTCTGTTGCTAATGGTGGTGTCTCTGTGGTGATGGGTGGTGAGTCAATGCATAATACTTCTGATGATATTTTTTGTAGTACTCGATGCACCTCTGTTGTTCGACAGAATGCACATGAGAAAGATGTTCCCAGTATTGCTGTGTTGAGTTCTGGTGGAACTATGAATGCAGCCTCTCCCCCTCTTGCAACCTCTGCTGGTCTAGTGGGTTGTTCTGCTGCCCCTTCCTCTATTACTTCCAAACCTTGGTCTTCACTTTTTACATCGTTACCCCGTAATGCGGGTGTTTACGAACCAGTCGAGTTTGATATCGTTGAGGAAAATGGAGTGATGATCCCTCCTCCAATTGTAATGCAAGCTGGTATCGACTTTTGGTCAGAATATTTGGTTGGTTTCTTCTTGGACCCTAAACAACGCCTTCTTGACGCGTCCGCTGTTTGTCGTAAGGCCTGGCGGCTGCGTGGTAACTTACGCGTTAAGTTGGTTGACTCCATGTACTTCTTATTGTTCTCCTCCCCTGAGGATCGCAGTCGTGTACTTGAAGCTGAGCCTTCCTTTTTCGATGGGAAACCATTTATTATTACTCCCTGGTCTCCAACTGTTGCAAGTGCCCGTGAGCAAGTTCTCTCTATCCCTGTTTGGGTATATTTTTCTCATATTCCATCTGCTCTCCAATCGCTGCTTGGTTTGAACTGGATCGCTTGCAATGTTGGTAAATTAAAATGTTTTGATTCTAATACTGTTGCGCGTGATAAGCTTGTGTACGCTAAAGCTCTGATAGAGATATCTCCTTTTAAGCCTCTTCCATCCTCCATTCCTGTCCAACTTGCTGTGGGCCACGTGGTGGATGTCCGTGTTCGATATGGATGGGTCCCTGACATTTGTACCATCTGTCACTCTTTTGGCCATTTGGATACTTCATGCTTGCATTCAGCTGTTTCCCCTGCACCACCTAAGATCCCTCTTCCACGGCCTCCGCTCAGGATATGGGTACCCAAAGTCCCGGTTCCCCCACCTGATCCTTTTTCTGACCCTGATCCGCCGCCTACTCATGCTCGCCCTTCAGCTTCTGTTCCTGGTGATTTTACTTCTGATGCCCTTGTTGTGCCTGATCCTTCTCTGCCTCATGTTGTTTGGGCTGAGACTGAGAGTTGTTGGGTTGATCTTCGATCTGACATGCGATTCAACCCGGTGGATAAATCTTATTTTAGATATGTTTCTGACAATCCATTGGACGATCGATGCCTTTATTATAGTCCTTCTGGTGACTCCTTGGTTCTTGACTTGGACGGTTCGTATGCTGGGGTTAATTCCGTCGTGTTAGCTGATTCATCTTGGGATCGATCTTTTATTTACTCTTCTGATGCTGTGATTTATGATCCTTCTCTTGCAGTTCTGTTTCGCCCTTACTTTGGTCTACTTGGGAATGTTTCTTCCCAGGTCGATGATGTTGCTGGTGTCTCTTACTCTTCGGAGCAGTCGTAGTCTAGTTAGTTACTTTAGTAGTTGTGACTGGCTGTCACACTCCTGTGCTGTATTTTATTCTTTCTTTTCCTAGTAGTTAAGGTGCCTCTACCTTACTCCTGTACTTCAAATTTTTTTTACGTTCGTAATAAAAGTGGACGGCCCACTATAAAACCGGCTGGCCTTGCCAAAAAAAAAAAAAAAAAAAAATATTGATACAACATTTATATCCATTAATTATTATACATTATAACTATTATAGTACAACACATAGATCATATACATATGTAAATTATATAATTAATTAACCTTTTAATATATTTATTCATTTAAACTATTTTAATTGAATTATATTAGTTTCATTCAATTCATATACATACATTTATACTTATGTTATTTTAAATAATTTAAAACAACATAATATATATCTTAATATTTAATACATGCACATGTTTACTAACTAATTACAATTTAACTAATTTATTAATAATCTTATTAATAAATTTAAAATTTAAAATATAATGTGAATTATTTTCAAATGCTTTGAAAATTTTATGTTATATTATAACTTTTATAATAAACATATTTTATTTTAAATTTAACTATTAAATTAAAAATCTTTAACTTTAATTTTCAAAATGATTTTGAAAATTTGCCCAAGGCCGAATTCAAGTTGGGCCCTTTCTATTAGGGGCAACCTCTGGGCTCACTTTACCTTTCGGGTCCAGTTGGTAATAAGTAGGACATGATATTACCCAATTCTAATCCTATATAGTACCTTTATAGACACCGTACTAAGTGGACAAAATTAATTACTTAGCCTTAATATAACTAATTTAGACTGTTTAGGCTACTAGGCTCTGATATGATCTAGGCCAGCCCGTAGTGGAGAATGAGAAAATTAAAAAAAAATTCTATTTTGATCTTTAGGGCCTATGAAGTCTAAATGTTTTATTAGATCTAATCCTAATATTTTTTTAATAAAAACATATTTTATTAATTATCATATTGTTTTATTAGTTTAATTATGTGTAGAGTGTGAAAGGGTACGATATATCAAATATATTCATTTATTTGTATGTCAAAATAATTAAACATGTGACAAGGGGTTATCACTAGACGACAAGGTGCACACATATAAATAAAAATAAATGGACAAATAAGCATATAGGGATAAAAGAGGAAACAAATAAAGGATAATAAGGATGATTGATTCAACTTAAATAACTAAACATATGACAAGGTGTTATCACTAGACGACAAAGTGTACATATGTAAGTAGATATAAATGGATAGATAAGCACATAGGGATAAAAGGAAAAATAAATAAAGGATAACAACGATGATTGATTCAACTTCTTTTTTGGTAAACTCAATTAATGCAACATATAAATGACGATTAATGGGTGTCATGACATTAGAATATAAACAATCAACAACAATTTGTATATATGAATATATTACCGCCTCATTTAAAGTTATTAAAAAAAGGGAAATCCAATACATATTATGACAATATGAAACATATATAATAAATTTTATATGTATAAAAGCATATAAATTTAACTCAGTGTATGTAAGACTCAATCAAAAATTCTAGTTAGTGAAAATTAGACAATTATATCAAATAATTTAAAATTTAGATTTCCTGACAAAACATTCTCCTTTTCTGTGTAAATTTCTAATATAATACAAGTACAAAATTATATATGTGCAATCTTTCATATCTAAAATTAGATTTTGATTTGTATGGTTTATAACATGAATCTACAATTAAAGCATTGTCCTATCATATACAACTTTCAATTTTAATTCATTAAATGAAATTCAATCAAACAATATAAAAATATAAAATTTAAATCTGAAAAATAAGATTTTGAATTTAAAGTTTACAACATAGATTTATATTAAAATACTGTATTTAAGGGTGTACAAATGTTAATTTTATTTAGACAAAATAAAATCCAATTGATAAACTTGAACATACGAAATTTCAAATCTAAAGGATTACGCTTTGATTTGTGTGTTTATAATAAAGATTAAAAAATTAAACATTTTTTTTCATAAACCAATTTCATTTTTAATTAATTAAAATAAAATCTCAATTAAATCATTTAACAAATAAATCAAAACATAAACGGTTTTAAATTAAATGAGACAAAGATATAAACATATAAAACATGACAATTAAATTTATTTTCTATCAAACATTACATCAAATACTATTATATAAAAAGAAAACGTACCTTTCACCAAAGCCTTGAAGCATACCTTGAAGATAGAATTCTCCTATTAAGACCTTTTCCAATTTGAAAGAGTGTTGATCGTTAATTAATGACCTTCAAATATTATATAACAATATGATCTTGAATTGATTTGAGCTTTTTTTATTGGAGAGGGATCCATGAAAATGATGAAGATGCTAAATAAAGTGAGGTCTAATCAGGGTTAGAGAGTTTATATATGTGGATAGAAAAGAAAGAAAGATGGATACATTCCTATATCTCTTTCCTTTAATCTTGGCCATCAAAACCAATCCCCTTTCACCCCAATACCCTAGCCATGTAAGTTATTGTTTTGGCAAAAAATAACAGCCTCTAAAATGGGCATTGAACCCATTCAAGACCACAAAAAATATTACAAAATTATAAACTAATTAAATCGTTTAGTCTAAAGAGAATTCATTGTTTCGGTTGTGTGACTTATGGGTGTAAATTCGATCGGGGATTAATATTGAACTATTCAAATGTTAATGTTTACAGTCACTTAACGGTAATGTGCTATTTCGGCCAAATTTATCACTTACTTGGTTTTGGTAAAATCTAATTTTACTTTGTTTAGCGTAACTCGGTTATGACTTTTATTCACACCAATTCTCTTCGTCAAAACTATATCACTTTGGACTTATGGAATTTGGTAGTGGTCAAAATCCCAAAATCGTCTACATTCAACTTCATAGTCCAAACATAAAATCCTTGGTTCAATAATAACAATTATTATTAGACGAACCACTCTAAACAGAGACTTTAACTTTGTATTGATTTGATTTGACCGTGATATTGACCCCATATACTGATCTTGTTCTCTCTTAAATAGTGTTTCACTTTCAATACTTCCATTCGACCTAACTATGGTTACTCGATATACGTCATGCCATGATTTGTATAATCGAAACAGTGCTTTCATATTAAAGATCAATAATACTCTCAAATCGAGAGAACTGTGTAAATGAATCACATCGATATTTTCTGTTTAACCTTAGTTTATTAACCTATAGAAAATTATCGAGTGCGTCGTTCCATAGTTATCCACTAATTATCAGCACGTAACCCTTTGGTGCCCTCAACAGTCATGAGTAATACATTGTCCAATATTTGGATAGCGTTACGTACTCTGGTCTCAATAGGTACATTGCTATCTAGTCTCGATGCATCTTGACTAGGAACATTTAAAATCGTATATTTGTTTTTATTGTGATAAATCACTTAAGGTTACAATGCTTTGTAACTACTATCACAAAATATTTCATTTATGGATTCTTTATTAAATATACTTCTAATTAATTAATTAATATAACACATTATATCAAGTATATAATAGAAATAAAAAATACCTTTACTACGAACGAGAATTGATTACAAGAGTTAATAATTTGCAATAAATTATAGAATTGCCTCTAGGACATACCCCTAACTCTATCAAACCGAACTACTCTGACCATAGATTTTGACTTTGAGTTGGCTTTAGAATACACAGTTCTAGTGCAATAATTGATAAAAGAATATTTTCTAAAATTTGCGTCATTTTACCTCATTGTAAATGCACTTGATCCAGTAGTATAGAGGGTATTACAGAAAGGATGTTCAAGTAGAGTTGACAAATAAAATCAAGATCTGTAAATCTGAACTGAACCGAACTAAGATGACAAGAATACAACTCAAATGTGCTGGGTCTCGCGTCAAGTATGGGTGATGAAAGTACAATAAATACATATATCAAACCTAAGCTTACCACGATCGATCCGAAAGAATCCATCAATAAGTATAGGTATATAAGCATTTTTACCTAACTAGAGACGAAATGAACCGATTTTCAAGTTGGATCATGTTTAGGTTTAAAAATCCTTATTTTGAACCCAACAAAGCTCACCAAATTAAATTTTAAACCCGGATTGGGTTCAGATCTGACTCGAAGGATCTAATTTCCACGTTAGACAAATCGAAGAATTATGGACAGGTCGGTTGTAAACGAAACTATATTTCTCAACCTATGATGGGATCCCTCCCTCCAAACAATATTTTAATGTGATTATTAAAGTGACCCTATTTTTGATAAATGATGGACAAATTTTAAGGGGATTCCATTAAAAAAATTAAGAGGAGAAGATGATGTGGATGGCTCCAACTGGAACAAAGTACTATTTTACACTACTTACGCAAATTCGACAGCATAACATCGAAATTTTAAAGAAAAAAAAGGCATGGACATGCCAAAAAATCTAGATAAAATGCTTTGGTGTTACCAATATAGTACTATGATAGAGGTCTATCGAAATTTGTTCAAAAACTTGATATGGGAATGCCATTTAAAATTTACATACCGATAAAAAATAGGGTAATTGACAACAGGGTTGGTTCGGTTGGTTGTTTGGATTGCGAGACCAAATGCCATGAGTTTAAATCCTGAAACTGACACTTGTTCGCATTAATTAACTATGTTAAAAGAAAGGATTTGCCACAACGACTAGCTCTATGGTCATGATTCTCATGCAGTAGAACATAACCGGTTCTGACATTTTTGATATGCAGTGCGGTTTTTTAAATTACGCCATACATGTATGTGAAATCTATCGATTTTCTAGTTTTTCTCCATCAACATTTTACTCTGGATTTTTTTCTATGTGTGTTACCTGCTTCATTTCTATGCATATATCTTTCTGTAATGTACTATTAGGTTTGATAAAGAGGAATTAATGGATAACATTAAACATTGGACCTCAAGTGTTAATTCGTTGTGAGGTTAGATATAATAGGAAAAAAATGAAATTGATGCCCCACAAAATTTGAGACCCGGTGCCCATGTGCCATTTGTGCTGGGCCAGCGTCGGTCCTACGGTAGGAAGCAAGTTTTAAGGTGAAATTTGCGAAATTTGAGGTCCAATAGTTCATCTATAAGGGGGTATGTACGGCTAGTTGGGCTCGGTCTGTAATTTTTTAAAATTTCGTGTATATAATATTGTATATCACCAAGCAGGACTTGGGCGAAAAGCGGAGGAAAAAAAAACAAAAAAAAAAAACATTGCTTATTGAGGTTTAAAATACGATATTCAATCCGTCAATGCCAGCAAATTATGTGCAGAGTCACAAACATCCTCGCTTATCTCAAACGCTGCAAAGAAATTCAAAGCGTCTACAAAATTCACACTCAAATCATAATCAATGGCTACCAATCCAATCCAAACATATCAAACAAGCTTCTTTCAATCTCTTCGACTTCAGCTAACAACAATGCTTTCTATCCATTTCAAATATACAATCAAATCATGCAATCGTCTCACTCTTCCTTTAGTCCAGTCACCTTCTCTTTCCTTCTCAAAGCTTGCGATCGCTTCAAATCAAAACCCAAGTGCCAAGAAGCTCATTGTTCCATATTACGACTTGGCTTCTCTTCAGATTGCATCATAAGCACCAACTTGATCAGATGCTATGTTGCAATCGAGAAATCTGATGATGCAAGCAAAGTGTTCGATGAAATGGGTGTTAAGGATTTGATAGCTTGTAATTCAATGATCTCATGCTACAATAAGATGCATTTGCACGAAAGGGTGATGGAAGTTTATGATGAGATAAAAAGGTTAAATATTTGTATTGATGAGTTTACAGTTGTCGGGTTATTGTCATCCTGTGCTCATATTGGTGCTTTGAAATTAGGAGAATGGATTCATTTGTTTAGCAAGGAAAATGGATTTCTTGAAAGGAATGTATTTGTCGGGAATGCTTTAATTGATATGTACAATAAGTGTGGAAGCTTTGATAGAGCTTTCCAAGTTTTTAATGAAATGAAGAAGAAGGACATTTTTACATGGAATTCAATGATTCTTGGTTTTGGTATTCATGGAAAAGGCAAGGATGCGGTTTCCTTGTTTGAGAAAATGTTGATAAATGGAGTAAAGCCAAACTTCATATCCTTTCTTGGCTTGTTATTGGCATGCACACACCAAGGTTTGGTTCAAGAAGGTATTATATATTTTAGAAAGATGAGTTTTGACTTTGGATTGAAGCCTGGCTGTAAGCATTATAACTGCATGGTGGATTTGTATGGTCGAGCTGGAAAATTAGAGAATGCATATGACATGATAATGGATTCAGATTGTGTTCAAGATCCTGTATTATGGCGCACGCTGCTTAATGCTTGTAGGATATATAAGAATGCGAAGGTTGGTGAAATTGCTATGAAAAATCTTGTTCAGTTATCTGCTTATAATGCTGGTGATTGTGCGTTGTTAGCTGAAATTTATGAATATGTTAAAGATAGCAAGAAGTTTGCGGTGATGAGAAAAATGGTTAAGGATCAAGGATTGAAGACTAGGCCTGGTTGGAGTTGGATTGAATTGAATGGTAAAGTTTGTAAGTTTGTGGTTGGTGATGTATTACATCCTGACATTGAGAAGATACACAGAATGCTCAAGGATATAATTGGTCGATGTGGTTCTGAAAAGCATAACCTCATTGGTGAAGATAACTTTGGTAAAAGAAGAGGAGATTATCACAGTGAATTACTGGCAATTTCTTTTGGGATTCTGAAATCTCCAAAAGGAATAACTCTGAGAGTTGTGAAGAATTTAAGGGTTTGTGAGGATTGTCATTTGTTGACAAAGTTTATGTCTCGTCTGTTTGCTCGTGAAATAGTTGTACGAGATCGGGTTAGGTTTCATCACTTCAAAAATGGATCATGTTCTTGTAATGACTATTGGTGACTTTAGTCATTGAAGTCTGATGGCATCCTATCAACTAAATTTCAGCGGGAAAAAAAAAAATAAAGAACATTTTCATTTGGATATTTGGTAAGCTATCACTTAAATTTGATTACCTTATTGACGACGTATTGATATATTTTTCATTATTTGATTGGGAGAAATCTGGAAACAGTCACCTACAATGGAGCTATGTGGTTGAAAAATAAAAATCAACCATCAACATTAGCTGAGTAAATGTTGGACCGTCCACGATAAGCATCATTTTACAAGTTTACTACTAGAGACCTTGAACTGGTCCTTGATTCCAGCTAGAAGATTTAAGCAACATGTGCCATTTCAAGGTGTTGATAAATATGATCATTTCTTTCCATGTGTGCTCACTCCTTAACAACCATTATTCCAACTAACATATCCCCATTTCCATTGGGGATGGCCAAAAAGGAAAAAAAAAGAGGAAACTAAGTAGCTTTATGCTGAAATCTTCAATGAACCCTCAAATAAATCTACATGCTATAAGATTGTCATTAGATCTTAACTACAACATGGATGAGTTAATTTTTTAATTCTGAATCCATCAAGTCAAAAGCTGTGCTGCCGGCGTTGCTGTAATAACCAAGGTATTGCCTTTTAATATCATTATTGTGTGCATCTGAATTCTGTTTTTCCGCATCCCGAAATTTGTCCAACTAGATTGTAAACACATATGATCATCAATTTTTTGCAGATGAACTATATGCCATGAACATCATTTCCAAAAAAAATATCTCATTACAATATTATTTAGAATCAATGATTTGAAAATATTATCAAGAGTTATCAGAATATGATTATATTGGGCAAGGACGACTTTTATAATATGTAGAGGCTTCCTACAAATAATTATCAAATTCTGATGATCATAAATGTCTAAAACTGAATTGGACACAATTTGAAGATACAAAAAAGCCGGTATGCGGACCCCTTCCATATACATATATTATCTATACATATGTACATATGTGTGTGTTAGAGTTTAATATACTCTAGATTTGATTAAATATGAAACCATATAATTATAACATATGTCTTATATTTATTAAATAATATTAAAACGGAAGAATTTATGTCTCTCTCATTAATTATAGGAGTTTTCTCTCTTCTCCTTAGATGTTTTATTTTTAAATTCTTAAATTCATCACTTTAAATTTATTTTACCAATTCTCTTCTATCATTTTACTCTTGGGTAAACATTTTGGTATGGATATTCTAAAATTTATATAATTATTTAAATATAACTCGCCAGTTAACTCCTAATATTTTATATTTAAGCTCATGCATTTAGGTTAGTTTCATACATTTAGGTTACTGGAAATAAGGTCCCAGTGACCATATTTTGTGCGGTATTAATTTGCAGTCTCTTTATTTCAAATATTAACTTTGCAGGACATAAACTTTGGGTTTATACAAATTAAGTCCGTTGCTGCTGCAATTGATTAGATTTAAGGATGCTAATTAAACTTTAAGCTACCTAAAATACCCTTCTCTTTTACTTTCCATCAAAATTAACATCAACTTTCACGACTACTATTTAGATATGGTATTAAACTCAGAGGAAGTAGCTATAAAAGCTTGTTTTATTAAATGTCAAAAGAGACTATTATATAGCCATACAATGCAGGAATGTTTCAAAAATGCGTCCACGTACTGCACAACTAACAAACATGGCTAAGACAAATTCAAAAACAAATTTCCCTACAAGTTAGGGATTATTAACAAGAACAACTAATCAAATTGGATAAGGAAGGACTAAGTCAGTGTAGTTAGCTAAACATTTACTAACAATCATCCCTTAAACTATTCTGCATAAGTTGCAGTTAGTTTAATTCGTGACTGAAGCACAGCCCCAACAACTTCCTCATCTTTTGAAATAGATCCAACTTTAGAGACTTTGTCATACCATCTACTAACTGATTTTTTGTGGCACAATGCTCCAGACAAATCACACCATCTTTCACCAAGTCTTGGAGGAAATGAAAACGAATGTGAATGTGCTTACTCTTTCCATGCATAATTGGATTCTTTGACAATTTAATGGTTGAATTATTATCACAGAAAATAGTGCATTTGCTTTGAGTGAGCCCAAGCTTTTCCAATATCCTCATCATCCATATACTTTGACACGCACATGCTGCAGCTGATACGAACTCCGCCTCAGTTGTAGACAAGCTGACAATGGGCTGCTTCTTGGAGCTCCATGCCACAACTCCTAAACTTAGTTTGAAGACATATCCCGACGTACTCTTCCAGTCATCAAGATCTCCTGCATAGTCTGAGTCAGAGAACCCAATTAGTTTCTTCTCTTCTCCTTTCTTATACAGAATGTCCATCTCAGTTGTTCCTTTAAGTAGCGAAACACTCTCTTCATTGCACAAAGATGCAGCTCTGTAGGCAACTCCATGAACCGACTTAGTAAGCTCACCAGATACATAATGTCAGGTCTGGTGGCAGTTAAATACATAAGGCTTCACATCATCTGTTTGTAGACAGCAGAGTCTATTTTCACACCACCTTCATCTCTTGTAAGCTTGCACCCAGGAACAATAGGATTTTTGACTGAATTGCACTGCTTCATTCCACATCTTTCAAGCACCTCGGTAACATGTTTCTTCTTATTTATAAAAATACCAGCAGGATTTTGAATTACCTCTACCCCAAAAAAGTACCTCATTAAACCAAGATCAGACGTCTGAAATTCCTACTTCATTGATCTTTTGAACTTCTCAAACATCTTATCATTGTTTCCAGTAAAAATAAGATCATCCACATAAAGGATGACAATAAGCACTTCTCCATTCCCGCTGCTCTTTACGAACAGAATAGGTTCAGCTGCACATCTCTCGAACCCTTCTTTAATGAAGCGAGCCTCTATTTTGTTGAACCACGCATGAGGGGCTTGTTTGAGCCCGTGCAGTGCCTTCTTTAAGCGATATACTTTTTCCCCGGCTCCTCTGGTCTCATACCCCTGAGGCTGCTCAATGTAAACTTCTTCATTGATTTCTCTGTGCAAGAACGCATTTTTCACATCAAGTTTATGCACTTTTCAGATTCTGCTAGCTGCAAGCGCAAGGATCAGTCTGATTGTATCCCAACGAGCTACTAGAGCAAATACCTCAGTGTAATCGATTCCTGCTTGCTGTGTGTATCCCTTTGCTACCAGTCGGGCTTTATGCTTGTCCACTTCTCCCTTCTCATTCAGCTTCGTCTTAAAAATCCATATGACACCGATCTTCTTTGCTCCCTTAGGTAACTCTTCTTTGCTCCCTTAGGTAACTCAGTCAGCTTCCAAGTCCCATTCTTTTGAATAGATCAGATCTCACAGTTCATTGCCTCTCTCCAAACTGAGCTCCTTGCATGGATCATTAGATGCAAACAATGCAAGTTGCTGCATCTCTGTAGTGAGTTGCTCCACTTCATCTTCTTCTTCGAACAAACCTTCCCTGTCTCATAGTCTCTCATCCACACAAGTACTCTTCTCCTCCTCCCTTGAATTGGATTGGTCACGTCCTCAGTTGCATTAGCATCAACCCCACTATTTCCTTCTTCTTCAGCTATCTCATTCTCTTTGTTTTCATTTTCTTCCTCTCCATCTTCTTCCTCCCACCGTAGTTCTGCTCGTGGAGTTGCTTTTCCGGTTTCTTTCCAGTTCCACTTTTCTTTCTCCTCGAACACTACATCTCAACTAGTGGTTATCTTCTCTGTATCTGGATCATACATCCGGAAAGCCTTGACTTCTCACTTACCCCAAGGAATACACATCTGAAACTCTTCTTGTCCAACTTCTTCCTCTTGACATCAGGAATGTGAATATGTACGACACATCCGAACACTTTGAAGTGCTCCATCGAAGGTTTCACTCCACTCCATGCTTCCTCAGGTGTTTTGTCTTGTACGGCGGATGTGGGACACCGATTGAGTATATAGCTGGCCCAATTAGCTGCTTCTGGCCAAAACTCCTCAGGTACGTCTCTTGCTTTAAGCATACTTCTCACCATATTCATCAGGGTCTGGTTTCTCCTCTCTGCGACTCCATTTTGTTGTGGAGAATAAGCTGCAGTGAGTTGACGACCAATCCCTTTTGAACTACAAAAACTGTTAAACTCGGAAGAAGTGAACTCTCCACCTCTGTCAGTACGAAAGAAACAAACATATGCTCCCACTTCCTTTTCTGCTAAAATTTTGAACTTCTTACATGCATCAAGAGCTTCTGACTTAGCATGCAGAAAATAAATCCACATCCTTCGACTATAATCATCAATAACGTAATGAAATACCTCTTATAGATGTTGGATTCCGGGGTAATCGGACCACATATGTCTGAGTGCACAAGCTGTAGAGGACTTGAAGCTCTCCACACACTTTTATTTGGAAAGGGATCATGGTGTTGCTTGCTTGCTACGCAATCAGTGCACATTGTAGAACTGCTTTTCAAAACTGGTAGGCCTAGAACCATTTTTCTGTATGTCAAAGTTCGTAGTCCTTTCATGTTGAGATGTCCAAACCTTGCATGTCATAGGTCTGTAGACTCATTTGTGGTTGCTTTAAAGCAGGTTTGTCCTAAGGCATTAGTAGGAACAGAGGCTAACAATACAAACATGTGGTTTGCAGTCATCATGGTTTGCATAATTAACCCTCTTTGATCGTGATAAATACGACAACTACCAGGCTAAATCAAAATAGGATATGCTTCTTCTGGAGTTGCCCAATGCTAAGCAAGTTGATTTTGAGATCAGGGATGTAAAATACCTTAGTGAAAAACAACTCTGCCTTTTACTTTTATTCTGACACTGTCCTTCCCCATGACACCCAATCGCAAATTGTTTCCCAGCTTCACATCTGCCTGAATGAATGATCAATTTCCACAAACCACCTCTTGTCTCCGCTTATATGATTGTTGCACCTCGAGTCTAAGAACTACACCTCCTCTTGTATAGCTTCTTGCATCTCTACGTATGACACGAGCAACATCTCTTCTCCTTCATATAGCTCTGTGTGTTCAGCATAATGAGCATTTGTGGGACACTCATACCGAAAATGTCCGAATTTGTGACATCAATAACACTCAATGGTAGCCTTGTCGAATCTTCTTCCTTTAAGATTAGCAATGGATTAGATCCCTGCAGTCACTCCAGCTGTGACTACTTTCAAAGCTTGTTCCTCCTCTTCTTGTCCTTGCATCCTCTGCTCATGGACAAGCAAACTCCCATGAAGCCATCAATGCTCAAGGTGCTCAGATCATCTGACTCTTCGATCGAAAAGACGACACAGTTGAACTTAGTTTTCATTGATCTCAAGATTTTTCCCACCACTGCACTGGACTCCAATTTCTCTTCATTGATCTTCATCTTGTTCACTACAGCCAGTGTTCTTGAGATGTAGCTGTTCACCTTTTCTCCCTCCATGCTCAAAATTTCATATTCTCTTTTTAATGCTTGAAGCTGTGCTTGACGGACTTTGGTTGAACCTTGATATTTCTGCTTCATCGCATTCCAGATTTGCTTGGAGTAATCATCCTCCAAGATTGTCTCCATGATCTTCCGAGCGATGGTCTGATAAAGATAATTCTTTATCTTTAAGTAGGCCTGTCAAACGAGTTGGGTTGTGTCAAAATAGGTTGGGTCGAGTTTAACCCAACCCATTTATGACCCATTCTCTTTTATCCATTCATGATCCAACCCATTTATCACCCAACCCACTTAATAAGCGAGTTACCCATTTAAATATTTAAATTTAATTTGAATAAAAAAACAAGTAAATATAAAATAATTCTAATTTTTATGTTTTGAGATCCGACAAAAATTTAAAATTGTAATTCTAATTTTCATCAAAATTCAAATATGGGGATGCGGTAACTTATTATTTTCTAAATACGACTGTCAGTCCTCTTGGAGAACTACAGTGTGCGTTTACACGATAAAGTATCCTAATGTTTCATACTATCCGTAATTTAGATGGTAGTTAATCGGTCGAAGTTTCGTCTAATTCTAAGGTAGAACGAAGGAGTTATTGCAGTTCGAAAAAAAAATAGTGGCTTCTGCACTAGGCGAAATTCAAATATGGTGATGTGGTAGTCTGTTATTTTCTAAGTACAACTGTCAGTTCCATTGGAGAATTATAGTGTACGTTAACACGATGAGGTATCCGAGTGTCACATACTGTCTGTAATTTAGGTGGAAGTTAATCGGTCAAAGTCTCGCTTGATTTCGAGTTAGAACGAGAAGTTATTGCAGTTCGAACAAAAAAAAATAGCGGCTTCTGCACTAGATGGAGTTCAAATATGGGGATGTGGTAGGCTGTTATTTTCTAAGTACAACTGTCAGTCCCCTTGAAGAAGTACAATGTGCGTTCCCACGATGAAGTATCCGAGTGTTCCATACTATTCGTAATTTAGGTGGAAGTTAATCGGTCGAAGTCTCGCTTGATTCCGAGTTAGAACGAAGGAGTTATTGCAGCCCGAACAAAAAAAATAACGGCTTCTGCACTAGGCAAAGTTCAAATATGAGGATGTGGTAGCCTGTTATTTTCTAAGTACAACTGTTAGTCCCCTTGGAGAACTACAGTGTGCGTTCACACAATGAAGTATTCGAGTGTTCCATACTTAGGGATGTGGTAGCATGTTATTTTCTAAGTACAACTGTAAGTACCCTTAGAAAACTACATTGTGCATTCACATGATGAAGTATCCGAGTGTTCCATACTGTCTGTAATTTAGGTTGGAGTTGATTAATCAAAGACTCGTCTGATTCCGAGTTAGAATGAAGAAGTTATTGCAGTCTGAACAAAAAAATAGCGGTTTCTGCACTAGGCGAAATTCAAATATGGGGATGCGTTAGTCTGTTATTTTCTAAGTACAACTGTCGGTCTTCATGAAAAATTATAATGTAGGTTCAAAATTCTTATTTTTCAAATTTATATTAAAATTTAATGTTTTTATTAAATGGGTAAATGAGTTACCTATTTATAACCTTTTAAAAATGGGCCAACCCAACTCATAACCCGTTAATAATATTCATAAATGTGTTGATCCAACCCATTTATAAATAGGGTAAATGGGTTGGGTTAATGGGTTGGGTCAAATTTTGACAGGTCTATCTTTAAGTCCTTTAGCTTCTGCTCATCAATCAGCTTCTGCTCGGCCTCTTTAGGAGCTGCTCCTCCTGCAGGTCTGAAGACGGCTTTATCCACAAGGCTCCAATACTCCTTGGAGCGTGGAAAGTTCTCCATTAGCTTCGCCCAATGTTCATAGTATCCATCGAGCATCGGGATGCTAGGACTTGCATACTTCCCGTTGCTTTCTTCTGCCATCTCTCTCTTTCTTTCTTTGCACTCTGTGTTTGATCCTATACTACGCAAATATCAGTCCTGTTGTGGGCTCTGATACCACTGTTAGATATGGCATTAAACTCAGAGGAATCAGCTATAAAAGCTTGTTTTATTAAATGTCAAAAGAGGCTATTATATAGCCATACAATGCAGGAATGTTCCAAAAATGCATCCATGAACTGCACAACTAACAAACATGGCTAAGACAAATTCAAAAACAAATTTCCTTACAAGTTAGGATTATTAACAAGAACAACTAATCATACTGGATAAGGAAGGACTAGGTCAGTGTAGTAAGCTAAACATTTCATAACACTACTTCGTCGATTTCTCTATGGGTTTGTCCTTTCTCTTCAGTTTCACATTCTTCTTTAATTATATTTCTACAGAGAATTTGATGATGGGAGCTGCATTAGTTTCGAGGCCGCTACTCTACTCGTTTCATTTCCTTTATCTCTAGTGTTCAAAATTCTCAACCATTTGATTTTGATTAATGATATTGGTAAGTGTTTTTTTTTTTTTTTTTTTTTTTTTTTTTTGCTAAAGTCGTTTATTTACGTGTAGAGTGCATAGTATATCATGCGATTTATATGTAATTTTTTTAGGATTTCCCTTTGGTTCGATGATTGTACTTCAATCTTTGATTTTTCTATGTTCATAGTTTGGCTATTGTTATGATGGATAATGTTGATGAGTAGAGGTATGGCTTGTAGTGGAATTGTTTACATTTTTTCGTATCATTTTCATATAATGATAAATTCATAATTATAAATCCGTTTTTCTTTCTATTGTTTTGTTCTATAGGGCTGCAGAATCTATTATGGTTGTTTTTATTTTTTATTTTTAACAATAATAGCTTTAGTGTTAGGTTAGCTTTAGATTCTCTAATTTATGTGTTAAGAGTAAGATGGTTATTAAGTGAAGTGTTAGGAATAAGATGGATATTAATACACCAATTAAATTCAATTTATAGACAAACGGTCGAATGATGTCCTACATAGAAAGTGTAGCCAAGAATCTTAGATGTACTAGTCAACATGCATTGGTTACTTTTGAAGAATAAGCAGGTATGTCACGAAAAGATGAGAATGAAAAGAAAGACACCCTCTTTTCTAGTGTACTAGGAAATTGCCTACTGTAATTAGTCGTCAGGAAGATCTTGGTCGTTTGGCTCTACTTTTCTTGTCTGTTATTCTTTATTTATTTTTCAAAAAAGTTGGTTTACTCAAATTACTAAGAAGAATCACCATTACTATGAAATCCAAACGCATTGCACATTTGAGTGATTTACAAGTTAATAATGAACTTGAATTATTATTGAGGGTTAACTTTTGTATCTGAATGTAGTCATCCTATATATTGTTATGACTTATGAGTTAGATTAAATATGGCTTGTGCACTAGTCAAGTTCTTATTGGGTGATTGCATGTAAACGTAAGTATTATTTCTGAAAATAATTCATATTTCAATAAAAAAGAGACAATGTGCAGCCTTATCTCTTTGTTGGGTCAGAGTTCCAGTACATTGTGGTTCTTAATTATTGGTTACCAGATTGGATTCGTGCTACCATCTGCTATGTGTTGTGAAACTTATTGAAGGGG
The DNA here is from genome assembly GCA_030765085.1 of Allium cepa. Lineage (NCBI taxonomy): Eukaryota > Viridiplantae > Streptophyta > Magnoliopsida > Asparagales > Amaryllidaceae > Allium > Allium cepa. The sequence continues at coordinate 555,836,606 of CM060941.1, read as the reverse complement.
AAATTTATGTGGTAGAAGGGTATTTTTGGGATGGCCTATTGAAAGTAGTTATGAATACTGGTTCCTATTTGGTTCCATAAAGGAAATTGAGATTTTGTAGCTGCTTGTTTTTGTTTAATAGTTGTACTTTGGCGTTTTGTTTGGACTTTTTGCAGAAAAGCGTTCCTTGTCCCACCTAACTATATTGGATTCAAGGAGGCATACTAAATTGTTTTGAGGAACTTCAATGTAATTTATGTTATAATCATCGAGTTTTTTTAGTTCATATAGAAAGATAGGTTCAACTATTATTTTGGAAACCAAAATATAAATCCATCTTACTGTCATCGCCACTACGAACTCCTCTGTTGAAGCGGTTGCGGAAGATATCGTTGAAGCCATCGCCCATTTTTTTATGCTTCTACATCGCCTTAGGACACCAAGTTTTTTGGTGCAACCTCCATTCTCAATTTGCAATTTTCATAAACTTTTAATATTATTTTAGCTTATTTGCACCTTGAATACTAATAGGTGGTTTGTTTTGTATTTTAGCTTTAAACGGCGATGGTATTTTAGCTTTGGCCGTGGATAGCATGATGTAGAGAAATGAATTTAATTTTTTATATGTAAAAATATCTTTGTATCCTTCCTACTTTTTTTTTCATTGTCCATATTTGTGTTCAAACACTTACTTGTGGTGTTATTATGACCGATTTGTTTAACCAGGTTAATTATTTGGGGTCGTCGTCTTTTCATTGCTTTGCTATTTGGAGTGACTTTTGTTGAATGTTGTAGACAAATTTAATTTAATTTTAATGCGTTTTTATCTTTTTTACAATACAGGTGCATTTATCTTTAAGTATGAAGATGATAAACACGTTAATTATTTTGTAAAAAGGTAAATATATGTTTAATTATTATTCTCATCCACATATCACGATTTTGAGAAGACTCTTCTCATCTGTTAAGACTTTATGTTTGCTGGTTTCGTTTACAATTAATCTTGCATGATTTTGACCAGGAATTATTTACTGCTCTGATCCATATTCATGTAATTTTTCTTACAATGGTAGGATAATTTTAGAGACAGTAAATAGTTATGAAGATTAACAAGTCATGCCTTGTACTTAAAATTAAGAGATGATTGTGTCATGCGGTCAGCAAGAACGCACGTAAGTGCACATAGCATGTGAAACATGATGAATCATGCATAGGTAAATATGAGATGTAATAATATGACAGGCTGCAAGTGTAATAAGTCACGCATGAAGGTCAAAATAATGCTCACAAGTGCACAGGCGAGTACAAGACGGTGCACAGCATGCTGGTCATCATAATACAGGCTGCGAGTAAAGCACAACATGTGAAGCACAGCATGCAAGCAGCTGAACTGAAGCACGAAACTGTAGAAAACAGTGCAGCATGTGGAGTGAAACGTGGTGCACCTGAACTGACCATAAATGCCTGAGGCATGCAGAGAACAGCAACTACAACTGAGCATCATCAACTGAGCGTGTGGAGAGTAGAAGACGAGAACTGACAATTATTGTAGACTATATACTATAACATGTTAGATTTGATACAATATTTTCATACTTAAAGAAGATTTGAAAGATATTTTAGATAATTTTTTAAATATATTGCCTCTTTTATATGCATTAGGCAATGGATTAGCTACATAAGAGGAAGAAATATTAAAAAAAAAGTGAAATAATTAATTAATTCTCTAATCAATTGAAGAAGGTATTTTATCAGATGCATACAAATTATGTGAAACTGAAAAAAATAAAATGGTAAGCATTTCCCGTATGATTTGAAAAATTGATTAGGTACTGATTTATGACCATAAATCAATTACTTCAACCTCAAGTAATAATCTCTATATATAGGTAGGGATTGGGATGAATAGAAGCATCATAAATGAATTATCTTCTCTTTTGTATTTCTTCATGTTCTTCTTAGTCTTCATTATCAATCTTGTAATTCTTCTTTATGAAAATAATAAAATCTCCTTTTTCCAAGTGCATGTATACTATCTTGCGATAGTGAAACCACTATAAATCTGTATGTGAACTCTCTATTGACTTTCTTGTGTGATTTGCTATTTTATTTTCAAGTTCTGTATGTTTTGTCGCACTACAATACGATCTTATTGTTTCCACATGTATTAGGGTTGATTTGTAATCATTTGTGTAAATTCATCCTTACAGTTTGCACTACTAGAAAAAAGCGAAATAGCGACGGGTCGGGGCGACGGCTTCCGACGGTTGATTTCCGACGGGCCGTCGGAAGCCGTCGGAAATTCGCGAATACCTGCAGCCGGCCGAGCCTTTCTTCCTCATTTTCCAGCTTCCCCCAATCTCACCAAAAACCCCCAAATCCACATTTTCCACCTCCATTCGCCAATTTTGTGATTTTTTCTCCTTCCACGCTGCTGATTCAACACCTCTTGCTCTCAATCTCATGTATAATCTCTTATTTTTCTGAAAATTTCAGTTTTTACCCTAATTTTAGATTTGCATAAATTGATAAATTAGAGCGAATTAGCGATTGCAATTGTTTGCATTAGCGTAATAATGGTTTATAGCATCACATGACATACATATTTCATCTTTTATCGTGAAATTGTGAAAAACACGTATACTTTGTGGTTGTTCATGTATATGTAAATTGTTGTGTATGCCCTGATTCGACGATTGTATACGTTATTTGGCATACGATAAAATGATTGAATGAACTAGGAGTATTATATTGTGCAAGTATTTACTTATGAAATAAAAAAATGCATTACTCTAAATTATAATTGTGTGTATTAAAAAAAAAGACAAAAATGTTAAACCAGCCTTTTTAATGCGTAATACGTCGAATAACTGTGTTAAATTTATATATATTTTTGTAAATGTGAACAGTGAGTAAAACTGTATTTTTGAGTAAAATGCGCGCATGTTAACCGACAAATGTCCCTTAGAGAGTTTTTGGCCCCATCTGACGAGTGTTGTACATGATCGTTGTATAAATAGTCGTTTTTTTTCGAAAAACGACCATTTATATTCATCTGGTACAATGTTTGTCGGATTTGTCCCTGTATTGGACAAGTTATGAACACAGTAAGAATTTACATTTTGTATACTACTTCGTCTCAAACGGTTCATAAAATTTCGCCTTAACTTTTCTTTTTTGTTTCCTGCGTACACGCATTTGTGTACAATGCAGGGAACAAAAGGGAAATGCTGCCGAAATTTTATTGAATCGTGTGAGACGAAGTAATATACGAAATGTAAATGCTTACTGTGTTTGTAATGGGAAGTAGGATGTCTGACCAATGAAAAAAAATTATATATATTTTTAATCGTTATGTACGTTAAAAAATGAAATGTGCCCTATTTGAAAATATTTTTAAATTTGTGAAGTTGTTCTTTAAATTCAAAATATTATACGACCATGAAAATAATCTTTTTTGAATTTGTATTCTTCAAAATAAATATTAATTTTTGAACTTCTCATTTTGTCAAATAGGAAAAATGATTGATTATTTTGTTGATCGGAGGAGATGGATGTACCAAAGAAAAGGACCGAGGGGCTCAATAAAAGAAGATTTTTATAATGGTATAAACGTGTTTGTTGAATTCGCTTTAAGTAATAACGGAAACGATCCAGAAATTCGTTGTCCGTGTAGTAGGTGTAGACATTTGAAGTATTTGTTATCAGATATTGTGAAAGTTCATTTGTACCAACACGGTTTTGTACCCGAATATTATGTTTGGGATCGGCATGGAGAAGTTGTAGCAAATACTTCTGTACAGTCTGAAAGTGTCGTTAACGAAATAGTTTCAACGACCCGTATAGAAAATATGGTCGAAGATGCAGCACGATCAATGTTTCCTATGGTTCAAGTTGACGACGATGATGGAAATGTTGAAGAACCAAATATTGAAGCTAAAAATTTTTACGATTTACTATATGCAGCTAAGAAACCTATTTGGGATGGTTGTAAAAGCGGCACTCAACTGTCAGGAATTCAGAATACATTGCGATGAAGTCAAAATACAACATCACTGAAGCTGGGTTTACGGCTGTTGTACAAGCTGCAAAAAGACATATGCCGTCCGATAATCTAATGTGTGAAAATCACTACGAACTTAAAAAACTTATGTCGGCTTTTGGTTTACCGTATCAGAAAATAGATACATGTTTAAAAGGATGCATGTTGTTTTGGAAAGAAGACGCAAACCTTAGAAATTGTAAAGTTTGTAACCAGGAGAGATACAAACCAAGAAAAAAGAAGGGGAAGGAAGTTCCGTACAAGCGTATGCACTACTTACCCATAACTCCAATACTTCAAAGATTATATGCATCTTCTGTAACTGCGTCTAATATGAGATGGCATAGCGTGAGAATAGAGGAAGAGGGTACGTTGACACATCCGACCGATGGAGAAGCATGGAAGCATTTCGATAAAACGTATCCAAATTTTGCAGCGGAGAGTCGAAATGTTAGATTAGGATTATGTACGGACGGTTTTTCTCCATTTTCTCAATTTGGTTCTAAATATTCATCATGGCCCATTATCGTCACACCGTATAATTTACCTCCATGGATGTGCATGAAAACGCAATATATGTTTCTTACTGTTGTCGTTCCTGGCCCCGACGATCCGACACAAGGAATCGATGTATATTCACAACCGTTGATTGAGGAGTTAAAAATACTGTGGAACGAAGGAGTAGAAACATACGATGTGTCCAGGAAGAAATTTTTTCATATGTTTGCTTCTTTGTTGTGGACTATAAGTGATTTTCCTGCCTATGCAATGCTTTCGGGATGGAGTACTGCCGGTCGTCTAGCATGTCCATATTGCATGGATGAAACACGAGCGTTTTCTTTACATCATGGTAAGAAAATTTCATGGTTTGACTATCATCGATGTTTTCTCCATGTAAATCATCCCTTCAGAGGAGACAAGAAAAACTTTTTAGCTAATAGAGTAGAAACCAGACAACCACCGACGATATGGTCAAGCGAAGACATATATGAACTTGTTAAGGACTATCCAAAGATATATGAAATTGGCGAGCAAATAGAAATTGAAGGCAAATTAGTTGTTCATAACTGGTGCAAACAAACTATTTTTTGGGAGTTGCCGTATTGGAAACATCTTCTGCTTCGCCATAACATAGATGTGATGCACAATGAGAAAAATGTATTTGATAATGTTTTTAACACAATTTTGAATGTGAAAGAGAAGACGAAGGATGATTTGAAATCAAGACGTGATATAGAAGAATTATGCAAACGTCCTGAGCTTCATATGAAACCAAATGACAATAAAAAACCCAAAGCTTGTTACGAATTAGATAATAATCAAGTTAAAGCTGTGTTAAAATGGGTGGAAGGGTTAAGATTTCCTGATGGGATATCATCAAATCTTCGTAGATGTGTTGACTTTAAAAATGGTAGATTAAGTGGAATGAAAAGTCACGACTGTCACATAATGATGGAAAATTTATTCCCCATAATGTTCAAAGAACTACTGCCGTTAAAAGTTTGGAAAGTAGTAACGGAGCTTAGTATGTTTTACAAAGAGCTTTGTTCGACTACTTTAAAAGTGCAACGTTTACGTAAACTTGAAGTGGACAATCCTATATTGCTTTGCAAATTAGAGAAAATATTTCCGCCTGGTTTTTTTAATGTGATGGAACATTTACCTGTTCATCTCCCATCTGAAGCACGACTTCGAGGTCCTGTCCAATACGGATGGATGTATCCATTTGAGAGGTATGTAATATATATGTTATAACGTAATTTAATTGCATTTGAAAGATGAAGTTAATATAAATTAATGTTGCGTAGATATTTGAATCACCTGAAGAAAAAAGTGAGGCAAAAAGCATGGGTTGAAGGTTCGATATGTAAATCTTACATCGAAGAAGAAGCTTCGTTCTTTTTCTCTCACTATTTCGGTGACCATGTGAATATTTCATTTGAAAGTGTTCCTCGTAATGATGAAGGCGACGAACAAGAGTCCACTCAAGCAATGTTATCTATTTTTAGACAACATGGTCGGCCTTTTGGAAAATGTGTAGAAATATGGCTAGACGATAGAGATCTTCATGTAGCACACACTTATATTCTTCTAAATTGTGCCGAGGTTGCACCGTTTGTTAGATAACCTGAAATAATAATTTGTGTCTTATTCTTTTCTTATATGCATGCGCGTGTAATAACAATTTGTTTATATAAACATTGTTTATGAACGTGAACATCCGAACAGAGATCTCAATAAAGAATTTTCCGGTTGGTTTTCAAATTACGTTTATGAGCCGAGAAATTGTGTTGTTGACGAAGGGTTGAAACATCTTGCGATGGGACCAAAAAGAGTGGCCAAGACATATCCAATATATTTCGTCAACGGATATAAATTTAACACCAAAGAATACGGTGCAGAAAAATTAACAAATAATACTGGTGTATTTGTTAAAGGTAGTGACGATCCAGAAAATCATTTAAATGATTTTTATGGCGTTCTGACACAAATTTTGCAACTGACATATTTCTCACGACCCGCGGAGGAGGTGTTTCTATTTAGATGCAATTGGTTTAGCAATGCTTCAGGTTCTGGAATTAATGTGCACAAGGATTATAATCTTATCGAAATAAAGCATACATCGCACTATCACAATTATGATCCTTTTGTACTAGCCAAACAAGCATTGCAAGTTTATTACGCTCCTTATCCGTCTCTAAAAAGAGAAAAAGCGGATTGGTCTGCAGTTTTTAAAACAAAGGCCAGATTCACATTCGATGGGAAGAATATTCCCGACGAACAAGCTTATCAGGCTGATCTTGAGCAAAATAACGAAATAATAATTACAGACGATCATACAGATTTTGGTCCCTTGATCGATGAATCAAATGTTTTGGTAGAAGCGTTTGACAGTGCAGAGGAAAATATCATCGAAAACGAGACCGAATCTGAATCAGAAGACGATGATGACTGATACAAATCTGAATCTGTTTTTTTGCAATTGATGTAACCGTATTAAATTCTTGTTGTATTATGAAATTGATGTAATTATGAAACCAAATCCATTTACTATTGTTTGCATGTTGAATTCTTGATGCATTATTAAATTGATGTAACTATGAAACCAAATCCGTTTACTATTGCATGTTGAATTCTTGATGTATTATGAATCAGGTATAACACACTTCCATTTCTATTTCCATTTCAGTCATTAATTAAGCTGCAATTTGTACCGTTGATGTCATTTTCATATGAAATGTATTTCATTATCATGTTTTTATACTCTTATATAATGATGTGTATATGTCACAGGTTTATCAGTATGTCGTATAGAGGTAAGGAGCTCTTCCCGATCTTCAGGAGGCGATGGCAGTGGCCCATCGCAAGAGCCACAGCGTGCTGTTGTATCTTTGGTCCCTAGAGCAGAAGGGTAATTAGAATTAAATTTTATTCAGCATCTTATTTTTTCTATGATATACGTATGTACTTATCTATGTCGTACTTAAAAACAGGGGGTTCGACCTACTTCCCTTTAAGGTTGTGCTGCACGTCTCTAGAGCAGCATATCGCGGTAGGATAAGTGCGTGCTGGCCGAAGTGGGATTCCATCCCTCCTCACATCATAGAGTGCATATGGCAGGATGTTCTAGTATGTATAATTTTTCTGTTTTCCATTTTTAATTCGTTTTTGTCGTTTTTCTATTGCTTATCGTTTAAAGTGTAATCTTTTTTTCAAACAGGCTGAGATAGACATCCAGACAGACGATATGATCCTGGCACGAGCATACTGGATGAGGAAGATGCGCAAGAACTGTAGGGACACGATATCTGAGATTAAGAAATCTGGTAAGAAACCAAAGTGGATGGGAGAGAGCGTGTGGCAAGCTTGGTTGAGCTACTGGGAGACGGACGAGGCGAAGGCAAGTATACTATTTTTTTTTGAATTATTAATTTGACGTGATTGAAAAATAATGTATCAAATTTTGAATGTACAGGCAGAGTCGGATAGAAACTCTGCAAATAGAAATAAGAATCCCGTCACTCATCGGGGAGGATCGAAGTCGTTTCAGCAGTATCGGCAGGAGTTGGTAAATTTACTGAATAATAAATGTAAATAGTTTATGCTATATGATTCTAAATGTATAATAATTGTATGTAACAATCAAATTCAGGAAGCCGAGGCACAGGGTCCTGTCAGCTATATGGACGTGTTCACCCGTACGCATGCTGTCGAGCATGTTAATCCAGACGGGACTGTTTCGTACACATGGTAGGACGATAAATCCAGCAAAAGCCATGTAAGCATATTTCATTTTATTCACTATTAGCAATTGTTTTAATTGTTAAATTATGATGAAATAAGATATGATATTATTAATTTGTTAATGCAGGAGATGTTTATGGAGCAGCGGCAGAAACTCCTTGCTGATACAGGTCGAGAACAGCTGACGACCGATGAGGAGGACGTTATTTTTGAGTCCGTTATGACTCCAGCTGAGCATGGTCGACGATACGGATTTGGCAATTTAGCGGTAAATAATTTATTTTTATTAAAATACTTAAAATATGATATTTTTACCTTTTCAAAACAATAAACTTGGATTTTATTTATTTTTCAATTATTGCAGTCCAGTAGTCATAGTAGGGGACGGCGGAGCAGACCACAGAGCGATTTAGCAAGTATAGAAGAATTGCGGACTAGAGTGTCCCAATTGGAGGAGCAGAACCGCCAATAGGCCTTGCAGACCGCACAGTTGTTAGAGTACATGCAGCAGTTTGGTGGCCGCTTCCCTTCCTCAGCTGGCTCTGGATCTGGAGGAGATTGACTCATTGCTTGCTTGTTCGTCGTTCAAGTATGTTTTGTTTGTGTAGAATGATTTGATAGACGGTGCGGGTAATTATTGATTTGTATAATTATGTATGATACACTTGGTTTTCTAGTTTTATTAGGACATATGCATGAGAATATTGATAAATTTATGTATTAACAATATGGTGGAACAGTTATTATTAATGTTGGAATGGATATGTATGTTTTTTATCTTATTTTGATTGTATTTTTATTTATTTGTGCGTTTGTTAAATATGTTGTAGTTTAGGTTTGGATCTTTGATTGGATTATTGTATATTGGGTTGTGAAATATTGATATCAGAGTATTTGGAAGAGAAATGTGGTTGGAAGGCTATGCTTGCAGCGAATACAAAAAAAAATTGCAGATTTCCGACGGCTACCGACGGCTCCCGACGGCTTATCGGTCAAAATTTCCGACGGCTTCCGGCGCTTTGAGTCGGTTTATAACTCAGTATTTCCGACGGATTCCGGCGAACGTCGGAATCCGTCGGAAACCGTCGAAGTTCGTTGGAATAATATACGGCGCCGTCCGTCGGAAGCCGTCGGAAGTACTGCTCCCCGACGCAGTCTTTTCCGACGGATTTTTCCGACGACGACCGACGGCTTCCGACGGCCGCCGACGGTTTCTGGCCGTCGGAAATTCTGTTCCTCCTTGTAGTGTTGGGATCAGAACCAGGTTTGAAGGTTGTTGTTCAAGTCTAGGGAGAATATTTTAGAGGATGTTCCAAGTCAAGAAAACTAAAAAGTTGTTGGAGAGGTAAGTCTAGAGACAATAGGTGTCATCATTGTAAGAAACAAGGCCACTACAAAAATGATTGTCCAGATTTGAGGAAGAGAAATAAAGCGAATGGTTCTTCATCTATTACGGTGGAGAAGGTTGTTACTTATGATGTGTTGACTGCATCTGTTTTCGATGTATCAGACTATTGAGTGCTAGATTCAGGGGCATCTTTTCATATGACGTCTAGGAAGGAGAATTTCCGTTCTTACGAGGATAAGGAGGGAAGTGCCATATTAATGGTGGACGATGGTACTTACAAGTCACTGGGAGAATGATCATTACGTATTTGCATGCACGATGGTATAGTGCGCACTATCACTGGAGTCTGCTATGTTCAAGGTTTAGAAAATCTCTTCTGTCCTTGGATCAGCTAGCATCTTTAGGGTACAAGATTATGATAGAGTCGGATGGCTTGAAGGTGGTACGTGGTGCTCTTGTATTGATGAAAGAAACGATGGTCTGGAATCTTTATCCGTCGAAAGGATCTATAGTTCTTGGAGAGACGTGTGTTAGAGTTGATAGTTCACGAGCTTTGGATGCCACCATACTCTGGCATGTCAGATTAGGTCATGTTCTAGAGAAGAGTTTGGAGCTGCTTTGAAGAAGGAAAATGATCAAGGGTGAAAGCTTCAACCGTTCAGAATTCTGCGAGGAGTGTGTGTTAGGTAAGCAGACAAAAGTTTCTTTCGGTTTTGGTAGACATGAGTCCAAATGAGTACTAGAATATGTCCATACGGATGTTTGGAGACCAGTAGCTATAACTTCTATTGGAGGAGCTAAGTATTTTATCTCTTTTATCGATGACTACTCTCGGAAGGTTTGGATGTATATGATGAAATCTTATCCCTCAGCTCTAATACTAACTCTAACGAACACGGGATTTTCGATCCTCGAAAATCGACATCAATACGTCCACTGTACAGAATGCCGACAATCGAGTGCCACAAATTCAGTTCATTAGGGGTGAAGAAGAAAAGGTAGAAGAAGAATAGAAAACAACAACATAGGATTGCACAATCGCAACAGAACAAAATATAATATATATATAATAACAGATTTTAAATACAAGAACTGTACTGTTAATATACATATCATCATCAGAGTACAATAGATAACAATCAATCTGTACAGTTTAATAACTTGTCCTCACACAGCGGAAATACAGATCAAGTACGTAAATACGTCTTGTCATCCAGCTCGTCTTCTGAGCTCCATTGCATCATATCATGAATCTGTAATACTCGGTCTGACCCGAGCATTGTAATAAAATAACACTCGAATCAGTCTAGAAAACCAGCGTGAGAAAACACACTCAATTTGAATTATTAAAGTTATCAAAACTCTTTGAAAAACAAAGGTATCTTGTAAGACCACATCACACATAAACACGACGAGTTTTTCCCTTACGATAACCAATTTTTTTAATCGAAATCGTCTGATGTTATAATAGTGTCTAAACAAAGTAAATAGAAAATAGCTGAAATGCTTGCATCTCATGTTTCAGTATAGATGGGCACAATCAAAACTGTACGGTGCTTATTAGAGAATGGATTTCATACAATGACTAGGCATTGGGGTATCACCTATCACAGTACACGTCTAGAAACATGTACCGAGGACCTCGCCGGGATCCCCTACAACACAAGACCGGCCCTATCCATAACCTGGATAGAATCGAATATGTTATCGCCTCGGTTGTTCCCATCCTTAAAAACGAGAAGCTTTACCATGCACAACCATATCTATAATTTTAATATATCCGAGGGTATCTAAAAAGGTTATAACATACCCTAATTGGGTGCGACTCACTTAGCCTTGTTGCATCTCCCTTGATTTTCAATCATTCTGGTTGATGAGGCCTAAGGCTACGATTACCTTTCAAGAACCATTTTACTTAGAATGCTCATCGTCCTCCAATGACGATATTATGATAGTATTCGTCCATACAAGTTGTCCTAGGTCTGGACAAACCGAATCACCATCTTCGTTATCTTCACGATATCCATTCGTAACATTCAAACGGGATCAAAGTGGTTTTCGAATAATTAAATCCGATCCTGATCTCTTCGAAACGATCAACGAATTTGGCCAATGTTTGATAGTCGGTTATTTAACTATCAAATAACATCCATAATCAGTCACTAGGCCATTATTTATAATTTTTCAAAATTTATTTTCAAAATATCTTTATAAGATCTATATTCAAATTTCTCCCAATATTTTAAAATTTGGGAACCAATTCAAATTTTAATACCCATAACAAGATTTTCCTGAACCATCTCAATATCTTAGAAATATTTTCCTTCGATTCCATTTACGATTCAATACTTGAAAATATTTCTATAATAATAATAATAATAACGTATGAGAAATATTTCAAATCCTTCCAGTTCAATACTTAGAAAATAATTATAAGTATATTTTCCAAAAAAAAAATTATCTTCAATACTTGGGAAATATTCCATTTATTTCATAATTCACAAATCCTTTACAAATTTCATTTGTAAATCCTCTGACCCAATTTTTAGAATAAACAAATCAACCTTTAAAGCTTATTTTGAAAAAATAGAATTTATTAAAATAAATATTAAATATTTGAGAATTTCACTTTTTGATGTATTAAATTTTACTAGTTCAAAATTATATAGTTTGATAAATAAAACTTCCCTTTTTAAAAATAACTTAACTTTTTAAAATAAAAATATATATTCAAAATCCCAATAGCCAATTCAACTTATAAATTCCTCTTGATTCACAACCCATCGAATTCATTTCAATTTTCCTATCCATTTTCACTTTTCAAAAATAGTATCCACTATTTTTCTCAACCCAGTTTCTATATTCTAATATAGTTTCACCCATGAATTTTAAATTCCCAATTTAGCAACTACTATCACTTTTCCTTTATTTATAAACATCGTTTATAAATTTTATAACTTTTTTGAGCTCCACTCTCTTATAGAACTAATCTCACTTATAAAATTCTATTTTATAAGTCCACTTCTTTATAAATTCCATTTATTTTTCAAATCTATTTTTAATATCGATTTCAACGCCTTTATATATTTTCATGATATCATTTTAAAAATCCATTGTTTAAAATCTTCTATTTAAAATCTCCATTTAAAATATTTTTCCCGAATTATTAACTACAATCAAAAATCAATCACTGCTTATACAAATCAGTTTCTTTTTAAATCATCCAAATTTTGGTATAAATGTTCTTACATTAAAAATCTTTTTTTAATTCCTAAAAATTCAAAATAATATTTATGGTATTTAAAATATCAAAAATAAAGGCTAGTGCAACAATAGCATCCAAAATTCAATCACAACAAATCTATATCAGATTTATTCACACACATCATTTATCAATATATATCAACAATTTATATAGTTTTGAGGAATTCAGTTGGATCCCTCCATCCCTTTTCCCTGCATCCACGGATGTTAATACAACATAAAAATATCAATCCCACTTCGAGGGGGATATTGCGGTATATAAGGTCATCCGCTATTATGAAGGGCGCATGGGGTCTCATCCGCTAAAATATGCGGGAATATCAATCCAATTACTAATATATACATACTACTATATATATAACATCCAAGTGATAATAATAATTATGCATTCATCCAATCAATAAACAAATGATTTCAACAATTTTAAATTAAACCAATAATCCAAGGCGAATGAGATTTAACCACCTTGATTTTTAATTTGCCGAATATCCAGAACTTAAATTAAATTGAACAACGTTTGATTTAAATCTAAAATCTCAGCTTGTAGCTTATCTCCTTATTAACTTGCCCGTTATCCAATTTTGACCTTGTATAAGTGAATTACAAATTATTAACATTTGAAATAATTTAAAACTACAATCAACATACTTAATTTTAATTTAAATTTAATATAACAAACTATCACCTACTTGGCTTCGCGAACCAGCACACACTCGTCTTCCCTTCGACCCAAAATAAGCTTGCAACAGCCCAGGCTCACAACAGACGCGACAAGCTTCCAGACTCGCGACCCTCCCTCCTAACTTCGCTCTATCACTTGCAAATGTTTGCAGCAACCATATCTTCCAATTTCTGCAAAATCCTTTGCCCATTCATTTCTACCACGATTCCAATTTCACTACCTCGACAATAAATAGTGCTCTGCCCTACCACAACCTTCGCGCATGCAGGAATGCACGCAACCACGCCCCAAACTCTAAATCGCACATCAACGCCGAGCTTCCCACCAACTTCGACACGATCCCTGCCTCACCGCTCACATCAGCTCGATCGCCAACCTCGACAACATCCAGCTCCGCCCCAATCCTCGTGTCCATCACCTCTAAATCGCGACCAAATCCTATCTGCTCTCTGGTGTGTTGCCGCAGCGTTCGTGATAATCAGGAAGCATCGCGACCCTCTCATATTGATTTTCGATCAATACTTTTTTTTAAATGAGACGATCTTGAATTTCTTTATTATTCGTTTTTGACAGCATGAATACCAACTGAAGAGAGAAAAGAGAGGGTATACGCGATTTATACCGGGCAAGGCTTCATTTTTTTTTCCATTTTGATTTCATGAGGAGAAGGGAAGAGAAACGCAGATTTTAAACGAAGGTCGCGTGTTTGAAAAGGTACAGTGACTAGGTGAAAGGAGAGACAACCCAGTCCAATCAAAGAATTTTTTTTCCAAAATCTATTGATTTATGTAACTCAAAATTTCGAACCCCTATCGAGACGTGTCTCTAGACATTTATAATGTTATACCTCTATTCCGAATGCAATGGAACAAGTTTCGAGCCCTAATAGATCGTATGGGAAGATAGCTTTTTGGACCCAATTATTGTATTAAATTTCAACGCGTTTCTATCCCGTACGATTAAACGATAATTGTTACGGATAATAATACACTATGAAATTCAAAATCTAATAATATTACACTATTACGAATCCAATGGAACTAGTTTCGTCAAATTCCAAGACTGTACCGCGGATCGCTATTTTAAATCGTCGAATAAATCGACAATTTCCTATTTTTACGAAATCGCTTAAAATTTCAATTTCCAATAGAATTTATATCAATACTAGAAATCATTTTCGATTAGTATTCTACTCCAATTCATTATTTAAACGATTTTCAGTTGTTAATTCAACAATTAAATTTATCCAATAAATCATTATATTTGAAACTTAAGTCTTATTCTACTTATTTGATCTTTAAATTCCATTAAAATTCTATTCACATTTCAAAACTCAACATTTAAAATAAATTAAATGTTTGAAATAAACGATTAAAAATCCGGATCGTAACACGGTAGCCCCTAGCACCCAGTCTGGTGTCTTTACGCCACCCTTGATTTAACACCATGTACTAACAGGAAAAGATAACTTCTTCACCGTTAACTCTAATCCATCTATTAAATAATAGTAAAGCGGAATGTTTTTCTACTCTCATTAAATATAAGGATTTCCTGCTCACTTCCTAATTCTCTCTGTATTTTATCTCAAATCTCAATAATTTTTTATAAATATAATTATTAAAAAATTCTATTAACTATGTCCATTAACGTTTTACATTTGAATATATAATTTTTACAATTATTTAAAAAATTCCATAAGTATATCATATTACTTTACATTCAAGTCTATGCACCACTAGAACAACAATACATAGTGATGGAACCTTCCGACGGCCGCCGACAGCTGTTTTCGACAGTTAGCGAAGGCATCGATCTCTGTGGCGTTTTCGTATATAAAATATAACAGCCTTTGGAAATTGTAACAACCCGCATATTTTACGATTATATATTTAAATTTTTTATTTAAATATAGCATCGTTAATCGGATTAAAGTCAGAAAAATAACTTTTTGTAAACAGTCAAATCCAGACTCAAGACTACTTCCGTTGAGTTCAAAATGACGTTAACAACTTGTTAGAGTATAAACATCGATATGTTTGAAATTGATTAGGAAGTTGGTATTTTATTTGGGCTTTGGGTTTTGTTCTAGCCCACTAACCCAACAATGACAATCCAAACTCTTCTACAAAACACCCTTAACTCCTATACTCTTCATCCATTTCATTTCTAGATTTCCTAACACTCTCAAGCTAAAGAAAAATGAGGAAAAAAAATTGAAAATTAAAATTCCTAAACCCTAGTTTTATTAGGAAACTCAAAATCAAGTCCAAAATTAAGGAGAAGCTTAGGTAAGCATCCTCTTCATCTTCTCCATCTCAATCTCTCTTCAATTTTCAAAAATTCCTATAACCTAACTTAGGAAATTCATTTCATTTGATAATAGATTGAAGATTCTTGAGGTTTTGTTGATCAGGAATTGGTCTTGTTTTGTTTTAGAGCTTCTCATTCGCTGTTTTTGAGTTTAAATGTGAGTTCTTGAACTCACATCTATGTCTATACCTTTGATGGTTGTTAGATAAGAATTCTTAACATCTGTTTCATGTTCATTTGCTTTTGGATTGAATTGGTTTGGTGAAGTTTCCAATTTTTGGAATTTTGAAGTCAAAATCTATGAAAAACCCTACATTGGATGTTTTGACATGTTGTTTGGAGTGTATTGCTGAGTCTATAGGGCTGGGTTATCGCTTGGCATAAACCCCTAGCCATCGTCGCTCATTCAATTGCTTCGAAGTTGATTTAGTTATCAATGGCCTAGGCAAAATGTGCCCTGAGCTTCGGCTCAGACGTTGAGTAAGATGCTCAGGCGTATGGAGCAACGGAATAAAAATTCCAATCTTTCAGCTCAGACGTCTGATGTTACTTTCCAGACGTCTGGACGATCTGGAAGAAAATTTCCAGTCTTTCAGCTCAAACGTCTGGGAAGACAACCAGTTGTCTAGAGCTGTTAAATTCAGCCAACTTGTCTATTTTGATGTAGGTTTCTGTTTTGATCGATTTTTGTTGATCCAGTTAGTTGTTATCATTTATTATTGACTTTGATGACTTCTTTCTCTGTATTTTTGGTAATATCCATTTGATGGATTTGATATCGATTTTCATGGTTTAAATTCACGATGTCCTATGTGAATTTTTGGTGATAGATTGTTTTTACAATCATTTCTGTGATTTGTCACTTTAAAATATAAAGGTTTCTATACTAGTAGTAAATACTAAAACTCTTTCATAAAAAAAATGATATCAACAATTACTTTTAATACAAAGCTCGCTTTTAAAACTATTTTCAAATCTATTAGTATATACAAACCTTTACCTCATTCGTATGAGAAATCTAATTAAACGGATTAGGAAAACAAGTGGTATGAAATGCTTGTGTTTACTTCGTCCATTAATTCTTGGACTTGTTCGATTGAACTCTAGTGATAATTTTCGAGTAGAAATCTACAATTTATTCGTAAATACTTAAGTTAAGCCAGTGGTTATGGGACATGAAGCTAAACTCATTTACTTACTAGCCTAGTGTAATTTACACTTTTTATTGATCAACGGTGATCATTTTATGGTTTATATGCGATGTCTCTTTGTCCATGTGGAGGACCGTACCTCGTTTTATGGAGCTTCGTCTCACTTTTATAGGTTAGCGACTCATGATCTTTTGACCGTTTTATGGAGTTTGGTCCATCAGACGTACCGTTGTATTACGTCTTTGTTTCGGCTTATTGAATTTCAGGTTCATCGGGCGTACCATTGTATTACATCGTTGTTCCGACTTATTTGAGTTTCAGGCTCCTCGAACGTACCGTTGTACTACGTCGTTGCACCGGTTCGATGGTTAGCAACCATGTAATAGTGTTCCGTTCGTGATACACGTGTTGGTGAGTTTTCATACTCCCGTTTGTGATAGTTCTCTCCTTTTATGTTATCTGGATTTCTAATTATTGATTTCTGGAATTTTTGTTTCACCAATTTATGTGGTTTATATTGATAAGTTTTATAAATATTCATGTTTTGGTGAATATCTTAAAGAATATGACATTCTTTTTTGTATTTTGAGAAAAATTGAGATATTGCATGATTTGTTGACTATGTGATTATATGATTTTTGTTTGACGATAATAAACACATATATATATATATATATATGTATGTATGTATGTATTCGTGTAAATGCATTTGTTAATGTACTATTTTATTTTTCATAGATTAAATAAATATTTGCTGAATAAAAAATAAATAACACAGAATTTGAATTCAAACAGAATTTTATTCAAACAAATATTTATGACAATCTTTGAATAGTACAAAGTTCAAGCTCTCACTATATATTCAATTTCAATTACAATGTTCAATCACAATTTCACATTTACAATTGACCTCACTACATATCACTCACACTCGTATTTATCTTCAACTTTATTCCAATTTGAATCCATCATCTGAGTAATCTGCAAAAATAAATATTGACGCAGTAAAATTGAAAAGGAAATATTCTTGCAGTATAAAACAAAATGTGAATTTTGTAAATACTATTTGCCTTAGTTATTTGAGTTGTTCGTCATCATTTAATTTTCAATTCATCATACACGAACAGCTTGTGACATACACAGTGTATCATTGTATATGCCCCAAGGCCGTGCACACCGATATATACACTTGATAAATTTACAGGGACATGTGAGCACAGGTCAAACCCAAAATACCAGATTCAACTCAAGTGCAATAAAATAATGTCACAACTTTCAACACAATGTGAAATCCGAGCTATAAGCTGGATTCAACAACGGTGCAAGTTCATGAAAATGGTCAAGACAACTAAAGCAAGCCTCGACCAAAAATCCTAATGTACAAAACCATATGCAAACTGAAAGAGGCAGTGACAACATACAATAATGATCAGGCAACAAGCATTATGCAAACTGAACATCTCAATGACTACATTGACCAGAGACTACAAAGAAATAAAGGTCAGACAGATTCAAGATGCATTCATATACAACAAAGACTGAAAGGCAACTCAACTCAATGGCAAGGCACAACAACAATGATCAAACTCAGTTCAACATGACAGTAAGCAGTGCCACAAGACCACCAAGCTACAACATGGCAAAAATGCACAGACCACAAGCTTATCTAAACAACAACAAAGTCAACAATGAATCAGAAATTACAAACCAAAGGATAACAGTTCAAGTCACCTCTACCATATACAGGAATGCAAGTAGTATACTATAGATGCAATCAGCTACACGAGCGCACAAGGGCAAGTGATAACAAATAGATCAGTGAAAAGCAAAAAAGAAATCAAGTGAACAACATATGTGTACATATGGTGATACAGCCTCGAGTATAAATTGGATGTAGTAGTTATTCTCTCACAAACACATATGTATACATGAATACATGTCATGAAGAAATCAAAACCGGGACAATGCAAACTGTAACACAACAGTAAATAAAGGCATACCAAATGAAACAATGAACAAGAATACAAGATGAACTAGACCAGAGCAATCAAGCTAAAGCATGGCATGACCAAGTTGAATCAGAGAGCTCAAAACCATGGCCATGCTATAGTGCAGACAAATATACACAGTGAAGTACAACATCAAGGTCAAAAGCCACCAGACAACAGAATGCATGAACATAGAAATATATATATATATATATATATATATATATATATATATATATATATATATATATGCAGCAGAGACAATATCAGTGCAATGGTGATGGCCGAAGACATTATCATATCTTGGAATCGCATAAAAAAGTAAAGTGGCCGAAATCAACAAATGACAGAGATTCAACTGAAAATGGTTTATTTTTTTTAAAACATCATCAAACACTATCACGTAAACAAAGTAGTAACAATATCAAGTCGACGTCAAGTGATATAAAACAAATCAAATTCAAAGTAGCAGTCAAGGCCGATACACAAAATCATATGACCGTAGTCAAATGAAGCCGTGGTGGCCACGAAACCAAGCTGTGCTGTGATAACCAAGCAATCAAGGAATCGAACCAAGTCAAAGTTCAAAACCGCATGAATTGAAAAAGTCAGAGAAATCATCAACATCCAAACGAAATCAAATGGCCGAAGAAAAATGTTGAGAAAATCAGACGAACGCAAATAAAGGATATCGAATCCATATATAAACCCACAAAATCGTCATCGGCATTGGGAAATCGAGTTCGAGCATATAAACAAGAATAAATAAAAAGGAAATCACATACCATATCATTCAACCGAATTTGAAAAATTGAAGTAGCTGTTTGCAATTCAAAGTAACATCTGATCGAACAAGCAAGCATCGATTAAATCATCTGTTTCGATCGAACAACTCAAAGCAGCGCTTCAATTTAAATCAATAACTCTAATTTGGAACGAAGGAACGAAAGCCCTAATTTTGATCGAACAAAGAAAAGGAACAGAGCCGCCATTATCTCACAAAGGAAGGGGCCGATAGAAGATAAAGAGAAAAGAAAGTTTAGGTCGGCCTTTAGTTTAGATTTGGGGTTTAAAAATTATAATAAGGCTCTTGAATATATTTAGGGTTTAGTTTTAAAATTTTAGTTGTTTTAAATTTGTATTTCAATTTTAAACCATTGTAATTTCTAGTTATGTGACTAGGGTACAAATTACGTGGCGTAGTTTGAGAATTCGCAACTCAGTGGCTGAGTTGTGGCAGGGTTTTGAGCGTAGAGTTAGGTTAGTCAGTAGCGGGTGTTTCGAGTTTACGTGTGTAAGCGTGTGACTACTTAATTTCTAGTAGAAAGCTTGGGGGTAGCACGTAGGCAAGGTTTTGCTGAAGCTGGGTAAATTCTGTGTCGTTCCATTTCTGCATTTATTATTCTGCTATTATCTGTGCTGCTATTATTCTGTGTTGAAATTATAGGCATCCGCAATTAATTTTTATAATTGATAGTATCACCCTATTCACCCCCCCTCTATGGTGAAATCGATCCTACAAGTGGTATCAGAGCTAGGTGCAAAAGTCGTTTTTGTTTTAAAAATTTAATTTTAAAAAAACCAATTTTTTGTTTTAAAAATTTGAATTTTTAAAATGGCTTCTTTTAATACTTCTTTTGCTGAGGGTCAATCCATAGTTAGACCATCAATGTTCAATGGTGAATATGCTTACTGGAAATATAGGATGAAAATTTTTATGAAAACCATTGATGCTTGGAATAGTGTTGAGACAGGTTATATAACACCAATTATAACTGTAGATAATCAGGAAATAGAGAAACCAAAGGATCAAAGGACAATACTAGAAGATAAATTACAAAATTCTAATGCAAAAGCTATGAATTCTATTATCTGTTCATTAGATCAATTTGAATTTATTCGTATCTCACGTTGTTTAACTGCGTAGGAAATATGGCACACACTAGAAGTCACTCACGAAGGGACATCTCAAGTCAAAGAATATCGCCTTGCCATGCTAAGCAGTGAATACGAGAACTTCACAATGGCGAAGGAAGAAAATATCAAAGAGATGTATGGACGACTTTCCAATATCGTATACAAATCAAAAGCTCTCGAAAAATCATACACGAAATTGAAAATAGTCCGAAAAATCCTCAGAGTCCTTCCACGAAGATTTGAAGCAAAAGTGACTGCCATTCAAGAATCAAAAGGTTTGAAATAGATGAAAGTTGAAGAACTCATCGGAAATCTCACCACTTATGAGCTAGAAATGAAATTCAAGGAAGAGCGTGAAGGAGGAGATACTCGAAAGAATCAATAGCTCTCAAAGGAACAACCAAAAGTAATGATGATAATGATGATGATGGAGCTGCAGAATTGGAGCTGTTAATAAAGAAATTCAAAAGGTGGGATTACAAATACGGAAATCCAGCTCGAATTCAAAATTTGAAAACCAGAATAGGCAAAGCACTAGACTACTCAGAAGAACAGAAGATCATCTGTCATAAGTGCAACCAACCTGGACACATCAAGCCCAATTGTCCTCAAAATCGACGCGACTTTGAAAAGAAATCAAAAAGGAGAAGTTTTGCAGCCACGTGGAATACAAGTGATGAAGATAGGCAAAGCACTAGCAGTGAAAGTGAGAAAGCAGATATGTGCCTTCAAGGAAATATAACTGATAGCGACGATGACGAGCCAAGCGAGTTATCAAAACTCACTCATTCAGAATTACTTATATATTTCCACGAAGTAAATGGCTGTTTTGAACGACTTAGGGAGAAGTATGCCAAACTTGAATCACAAAAATACATTTTGATAGAATTAAATGAACATGACCAATTAGTTAAAACCTATCAAAGTAGGATCCCTAAGTGTGATAAGTGCCCAACATTTGAAGAAGAAATTAAAAAAATCAGAAATTAATATAAAATCACTTGAAAATGAAATTGTGATTTTAAAAGAAAGTGAAAATACTAGGAGAGAAAATTCAAAAAGTGCACACAGTTATTAAACGAAAATGAATCCCTCAAAACACAAGTCCAACAATTGTCAACGACTTTAGATAAATTTTCCAAAAGTGAAAATCGTTGAATACGCTCTTAGGGAAACAAACTGTTAATACAGTTAGACAAGGACTTGGGTATAATCAATCTAAAAATGTTAGAAATGAGATTAATCAAGTAAATTCAATGTGCACAATTTGTAGAAAATTTGGACACAATCAAAATAGTTGTTGGTATAGACCCAAACACGTAAAAACTATTCCAATTTGGGTTCCAAAAGGCACAAATACAAAATCTCTTAAAATTAAACAAATATGGGTGCCAAAAAGAACATATATAAATAGTTATGGGTCTTCACAAAATTATTTTTCAAAATATTCTGCCACTAACAATCATGGACCTATAAAAACAAATGTGTCACAAAAATCTTTCATCGTGTAGGTGTGGTGGCAGGCAAAGGAACAACAACAGTGTTATCTGGATTCTGGCTGTTCTAGAAACACAACGGGCGACAAAGCAAAGTTCCTTAGCCTAGTATAAAGGTGATAGAATCACAATGGACAACAACGAAAAGTATCGTAAAGGTAAAACATGTAATGGTATATTTATTTGAACGATATATTAAATGTGATAATCTGCACCGTAATTTGAGTTAAATCAGCCAATAATGTGATGATAAAATAATGATAATTTTGATTCTGACTTATTTAAAATTGTTGGCCATTTATATTCTTATGCCAAAAACACTATAAAAATCTCTAAAGCATTTGAATTACTTCATATATATTAGTTTGGATTGATAATAGTGTTTTGTTGGATGATAATACATTTAGTTATAATACGGCTAACTCTATATTCACGGTTTCTGATTATTTACACGGCTTCAATTCAAATTCAAGAGAATGTCATTTAAAATGCTGTTAAAATTGAGTTTGAAATTTTTGGTGCGCACTTCATGATATGGTCTATCAAATTCAATTAGTGATAATTTTGGAGTGAAAGAAAAATTTAGATGCAGATTACACCGGTAATCTAATTGATAGAAAGATTACTAGAGGAACGTGATTTTTTATTGCATTTAGTAACTGCATCGTTTTCTTTTTTCAAAGAAAATATCTGCATATTTTTCGATTCAAATAATTTTCAAATAGCAGAAATTTTTCTTATATAACCCCCTCGAGAAAATAATTTTTGACCATATTTTTAGATCGGTCACTTTGAAAAATTAATTTCATAATTATTTTTGAATTTGATTTTAAATGACTATTTTGATTAATCTTACTCTCTAATAATTATCGAAAAAAATAAATAAATAGTGATTGAAAAAAGTGACGAGTGTTGATATTTATCATATATTATGACCTGAGACGGTATAATTAGTAAATTTCTTTAGAAATTTAAACAAGAGTTATAAAACTTTTTGTTGATAAAAGTTCCATGAGCATCTCTATTTCTATCATATTTCTAACGACCATCACTCATCAAAATTCAATATAGTCTGTCGATATGTGGTACTTTAAACAGGAATCAATCGTTTTTCATTTTATATTTCTTTTTAAAAAAATTAATAAAAGAAAAAATAATAATAAAATAAAATAAATAAATACCAAATTATTCACTCTCATTTAAAAGTCCTCACGGTTATGCATGAGTGAATTACTTGGAATTTGTTATGTGCTTCCATGCTCATTTAAAAGTCCTAACGGTTATGCATGTATGGAACGCATATCAAAAATTGATTTTTAAAATAAACAAGTTGATTCTAATCCCATTTAAAAGTCCTCACGGTTATGCGTGGTTAGAAGATACTTGAATTCATTTTAAAAAAAATAAAATTGAAATACTACTAATCTCATTTAAAAGTCCTAACGGTTATGCATGGTTAGTAGATATCCAAATTCCTGATATAAATATACCATAAATAGACACAACTGTATGGTTTTATATATGACATCATTCCCATCATTCTAAAAGTGGAATATGCGCCTAACAAAATATTTATGATTTTTGTTTGATTTTTTATTGAAATTTAATATTTATATTATATTGAGTTTTTAATGTTGAATTAATATCAATCACTTTATCTCTATTTTCTCTAACACTATTACTCTTTTGCTGATAACAAAAGGGGGAGAGAAAAGTTAAGATTTTGTCAAATAAAATCAAGCAAAGGTCAAATATTTTCCATTTGCATCTAGGCTCATTTGCATATTTTTAATTTGTATGCATATATGTAGGGGGAGCATTGTGTAGAGAGGAATCATTTAAATATGGGATAATTAGAGCACATCAATGATCGAATACATTTAACGTATTCAAAATCTTAAATATATGTTTGTTATCATCAAAAGGGAGAGATTGTTGAATATGCGATTATATGATTTTTGTTTGATGATAATATATATATATATTCGTGTAAATGTATTTGTTAATGTACTATTTTATTTTTCACAGATTAAATAAATATTTGCTGAATAAAAAATAAATAACACAGAATTTGAATTCAAACAGAATTTTTATTTAAACAAATATTTATTACAATCTTTGAATAGTATAAAGTTCAAGCTCTCACTATATATTCAATTTCAATTACAATACAAATTTGATTACATCACAATTTCACATTTACAATTGACCTCACTACATATAACTCACACTCGTATTTATCTTCAACTTTATTCCAAATTGAATCCAGCATCTGAGCAATCTGCAAAAATAAATATTGACGCAGTAAAATTGAAAAGGAAATACTTTTGCAATATAAAACAAAATGTGAATTTTGTAAATAATATTTGTCTTAGTTATTTGGGTTGTTCGTCATCATTTAATTTTCAATTCATCATACACGAACAGCTTGTGACATACAATAGTGTATCACTGTATATGCCACAAGGCCGTGCACACCGATATATACACTTGATAAATTTACAGGGACAGGTGAGCACAGGTCAAACCCAAAATACCGGATTCAACTCAAGTGCAATAAAATAATGTCACAACTTTCAACACAAGGTCAATCCGAGCTATAAGCTGGATTCAACACAGGTGCAAGTTCATGAAAATGGTCAAGACAACTAAAACAAGTCTCGACCAAAAATCCTAATGTACAAAACCATATGCAAACTGAAAGAGGCAGTGACAACATACAATAATGACCAGGCAACAAGCATTATGCAAACTGAACATCTCAATGACTACAATGACTAGAGACTACAAAGAAATAAAGGTCAGACAGATTCAAGATGCATTCATGTGCAACAAAGACTGAAAGGCAACTCAACTCAAAGGCAAGGCACAACAACAATGATCAAACACAGTTCAACATGACAGTAAGCAACGCCACAAGACCACCAAGCTACAACATGGCAAAAATGCACATACCACAAGCTTATCCAAACAACAACAAAGTCAATAATGAATCAGAAATTACAAACCAAAGGATAACAGTTCAAGTCACCTCTACCATATACAGGAATGCAAGCAGTACACTATAGATGCAATCAGCTACACGAGTGCACAAGGGCAAGTGATAACAAATAGATCAGTGAAAAGCAAAAAAAATCAAGTGAACAACATATGTGTACATATGGTGATACAACCTCGAGTATAAATTGGATGTAGTAATTATTCTCTCACAAACGCATATGTATACATGCATACATGTCATGAAGAAATCAAAACCGGGACAATGTAAACTGTAACACAGCAGTAAATAAAGGCATACCAAATGAAACAATGAACAAGACTACAAGATGAGCCAGACCAGAGCAATCAAGCTAAAGCATGGCATGACCAAGTTGAATCAGAGACCTCAAAACCACGACCATGCTACAGTGCAGACAAATATACACAGTGAAGTACAACATTAAGATCAAAAGCCACCAAACAACAGAATGCATGAACACAGGAATATATATATATATATATATATATATATATATATATATATGCAGCAGAGACAATATCAGTGCAACGGTGATGGCCGAAGACATTATCATATCATGGAATCGCATAAAAAAGTAAAGTGGCCGAAATCAACAAATGACAGAGATTCAACTGAAAATGGTTTATTTTTTTTAAAACATCATCAAACACTATCACGTAAACAAAGTAGTAACAATATCAAGTCGACGTCAAGTGATATAAAACAAATCAAATTCAAAGTAGCAGTCAAGGCCGATACACAAAATCATATGACCGAAGTCAAATGAAGCCGTGGTGGCCACGAAACCAAGTTGTGCTGTGATAACCAAGCAATCAAGGAATCGAACCAAGTCACAGTTCAAAACCGCGTGAATTGAAAAAGTCAGAGAAATCATCAACATCCAAACGAAATCAAATGGTCGAAGCAAAATGTTGAAAAAATCAGACGAACGCAAATAAAGGATATCGAATCCATATATAAACCCACAAAATCGTCATCGGCATTGGGCAATCGAGTTCGAGCATATAAACAAGAATAAATAAAAAGGAAATCACATACCATATCATTCAACCGAATTTGAAAAATTGAAGTAGCTGTTTGCAATTCAAAGTAACATCTGATCGAACAAGCAAGCATCGATTAAATCATCTGTTTCGATCGAACAACTCGAAGCAGCGCTTCAATTTAAATCAATAACCCTAATTTGGACGAAGGAATGAAAGCCCTAATTTTGATCGAACAAAAAAAAGGTACAGGGCCGCCATTATCTCACAAAGGAACGGGCCGATAAAAGATAAAGAGAAAAGAAAGTTTGGGCCAGCCTTTAGTTTAGATTTGGGGTTTAAAAATTATAATAAGGCTCTTGAATATATTTAGGGTTTAGTTTTAAAATTTTAGTTGTTTTAAATTTGTATTTCAGTTTTAAACCGTTGTAATTTCTAGCCGTGTGACTAGGGGACAAACTATGTGGCGTAGTTTGAGAATTCGCAACTCAGTGGCTGAGTTATGGCAGGGTTTTGAGCGTAGAGTTAGGTTAGTCAGTAGGGGGTGTCGCGAGTTTACGTGCGTAAGCGTGTGACTACTTAATTTCTAGTAGAAACCTTGGGGGCAGCATGCAGGCAGGGTTTTGCCGAAGCTGGGTAAATTCTGTGTCGTTATATTTTTGCATTTATTATTCTGCTATTATTTGTGCTGCTATTATTCTGTGATCTGTGTTGAAACTATAAGCTTCCGCAATTAATTTTTATAACTGATAGTATCACCCTATTCACCACCCCTCTAGGGTGAAATCGATCCTACATGATTTTTTTGTTGGTATCATATATTTATAACGACCTGATTTTTCGACGCCTGATAATCGACATCAATACGTCCATGTATCAAATGCCGGAAAACCAAACCATTCAGGTTAAAGAAGAAGGAGGTAGAAGAAGAAATAGAAAACAACATCAGAATCTCAAAAACGTAGCGGAACAATATATAATAGATAAATTACTAAATCTTCATATAAAGAACTGTAGCTGTTATATACATTACATCATTAGAGTACAACAAAATTCATAGCACACAACTGGTCGGTTATCATAACCTATCCTCACAAAAGCTGACTATACAGCTAATACTGCACAATAGAATATACATCAAGTACGTGTGATACGTCTCGCCATCCAACTCGTCTCCTGAGCTCCATAGCAGTCCATGCAGAATATGTATTCTATTATACTCGGTCTGACCCGAGCATTATAGCGAAATAACACCCGAGTCAGTCTGGAAAACCAATGTGAGAAAACACACTCAATTGGATTATTAAAGTTTTCAAAATCCTTTGAAATCAAAGGTATCTCGTAAGACCACGCCACAAATAAACATGTCGGGTTTTTACCTTACGATAACCAAAACGTTTCTTATCAATCCTTTGATATTATAATAGTGTCTATATACAAATACTTATTCAAATAGCCGAAATTGTTACATTCATTAAATTCCAGCATAATAGGTATCCGAACAATTTCGAAGGCACTTATTGAAGATTGGGTTTCCATCAATGGCAGGGCTACTGGGGTACGGTCCATCACAGTACCTGGTCTAGATCAGAGTACCAAGGATCCACCTTGATCCCCTGCAACACAAGACCGGAGCTACCCTTACTGGATAGCCCGAATAAGATCATCTCGCGGTTGGGATCAGCAACCGCCCACACAGCCGAATAAAAAGGGACATCTAGACATGGAAGAGCTTACCCTAATTGGTTGCTAGCCACTTAGCCTTTGCTGCACCTCCCCTGTTTTAGTCATTCCCGGTTGATGAGGCTCGAGGCTATGTGTTACCTCTTTAGAGCACATCTTACTTAGAATGCTCGTCGTACTCTTGACGATGTTCTGATAGCATTCATCCATACAAGTTCGTTTTCAGTCCGAACGGAACCAATGGCACTACTCATACTACATCCATTTTGGAATCAGCCTCGGGATTAGTAGCGATTAGCCCTTGCACTTCACTGCTCCATCTTCAACTCCAAGATCTTGTCTTCCTCACGAAAACGTTCAAACCGGATCGAAGTGGTTTTCGAGAAATTAGTCCCGATCCCGGTCTCTTCGAAACGATCAACCCATTAGCCAATATTGATAGTCGGTTATTTAACTATCAAATAACATCCACAAACAACCATCGGGTCTTAATAATTTTCCAAATTATTTATTTCAAAATATCTTCGCAAGATATTTTTCTACATTTCAACCCTTTGAAATAGTTTTCAATCACTTTCTCTCACGGAATATATTTCCAATCAATTGTTTATTTCCACTGAAAAGGCCAAATCTTTTTGAGTTAAGATTTTTAAACAAACTAAATCCCTTTATCTAAAATCATATACTGAAAACATTTTAAAATAAAACTACTTAAAAGACTTATTCAAAATAAAAGTTATGGAATTCTATACTAATTTTTAAATAAAAACTTTAGCCAAACTACTCTTAAAAACAAAGCTACTTTATAAAATATAAATTTTTAATAATTATCTTTTAAATCATAACACCAGTTAAACTTTAAAATAATCCCTTCTATAGTTAACTTAATAAATATTTACTTTAAAAATTTAAAACAATTTAAGAAGATAAATTTCTCCAAAAATATTCTTTTTTGAATCAACTTTAAAAAAAAATATTTTATACTTAAAATCTGCTTTGAAACATACTTGGCTTTTTAGGAAATACATTTTCCATTTCAATATAGTCCATCTAATCCTCTATGAATCCTACTCGATTTATCCCAATTTAATTTACATCTCAAACCCGTAAATTCTTTCAACACTTTAAAATAAAACCCTTTTTTATTTTTAAAACACGTTTCCCATCTCCTTAAAATCACTTTCAAAAATATATCTACTTAAATTATTTACATTAAGGCTTCTAAAATTACTTTAAATAAAAATAATACTTAAGAAATTCTATAAGAATTTTTAAGTAAAACTTAAACCAAAATTTCCTTTTAAATACAATTATTACATCAAATATTTATGTTAAAATTCCCTTTTAAAAAAATCATAACACTAATTTACCTTTAAAAATAATTAACTACCATAATTAACTTAAATAAATATTTACTTTACTCATAAAAATAATTAAAATAATAAATTTTCTAAAACATTCTAAAAACATTTTTAAACTTCTAGTTTATACTTTGAAATCTTTTCTTTGAAATCTTTTCTTTGAAAATATACTTAGTTTTCCAGGAAGAATATACTTTCTAACTTTAAAAAAAATCACCTTTTTATTTTTAAAATGAATTGCACCCTTTTCTTATAAATTCCATCGGAATCTACACTTCCAAATTTATCCACTGACAAATATTCCACTTCATTTATAAACCCAGTTTACAAATTTCCATCTCTTATTTTCCTTTAAATCACAGTTCCCAAAACACTAAATCGATTTCAAACTGATTTCTTGGTTTAAATTCCCTTTAAAATTTATTATCGATTTATCCAATTCCTAATAATTATTTACTTAAGAATTTTCTTTTCATTTCCCTTTAAAAATCCAAACTTTATATATATATATATATCCATTTCTCAAAATACCAATATATATTCAACCAAGCCATAACATTCAATAATTTCAATCCCCAATATAATCAATATAATCTATCACAGATCATCAAATAAATCACATCGCTGAATAGAAAATAAATTCAACATTTTGAGGAATCCAGTTGGATCCCTCCAACCTATTTACCTGCATCCACAGATGTTAACACAACAATTTAAAATACTAACCCCGCTTCAAGGTGGGATATCGCGGTATAAGGGTCATCTGCAATTATGCGGGGCACATAGGGTCTCATCCGCTATATAATACAGGAATCAATCACTCCAATATATATATATATACACACTATTATATGTAATATCACATCCAGTTAATTGAATCATTCAACCAATAATTTAAATTTAAACCTTTTAAATTAACGGTAATCCAAAAGAGTGAGATTAGCCCACCTTTGATTTTTGTTTGCAACCCACTTCCAGTCTGGCTTGCTTCTTTTAGATTTTAGAACTTGTATAAACATTTATGGTTTATTAATTTTCGAAATAAATCGAACTATCAATTGCCATTTAATAATTTGATTAACTATAAATTTAATTCTAACTAATAATTTTCTTTTAAAAATCCTTTAGTAACTAAAATAAATTAATCAAGTTAATAAAACAAATTAATCACCATAACGTATTATTTTAAAAATTAAACAAATAAATTAAAAATATGTATATGTATATTTATTCTTATCTTTATTATTTTTATTTTTGAAAATACATATCCATTTGAAAATAGTCTATATAGATTCCAAAATCTATATAAATATATATTTATAAAATAATCTTTATTACCATTTAAAATTTCTATATTTTTTTAAATATTATATATATATATATATATATTATTTTCTGTATCACTATTTAAAATAGATATGTGAGTGTGTGTGTGTGTGTATTATACTTTCCTTACTATATATGTACACGGATATATATATATATATATAAATAAAATAAAAAACAACACACATACCTAACTGCCTAGCCAACGACCACCCCTTGTAGCCATCGACGAACAACCCCGTCGATCGACCATCCATGTTGCGACCGACCCACTGCCCTCTAACCAATGCGAGCCTCCAGGCCTTCGACCACCCCTAGATCACGAACCCCTAGCGTCGCGTTAAATTGCACGCGACCTCGATTATCCTGCCACCGTGAAGTTGCAAAGCCCACCAAGCTCCTCTAAATCACCTCGATTCTCGTGCATCTCTTCACCAGCTGCTTGCTCGCGGCGTTGAGCTCGAGCTCCTCATCGCGAAACGGTCGCAATTCCCCTTGCTTCATTTCCCTCTTTTTCGTTTCCAATTTCGAATTCGAACAACGAAAAGTGCTTGTCGTTCGAGTTTCCCCCATTTTCGTTCGTGCCCTTACCGATTTCCTCTTTTTATTATTTTTTTCTGTTCTAAAAATGAAGAATGTTTAGCATTCTTTTTTTTTTTCTGTTTACAAAGTTTTAACTGAGGATAAGGGAGAAGGTTGTGTGAAAAAAAATAAGGGACAAGATTGAAACATGTTTGATTTTTTATTTTTGAGGGGACGCGTGTTGTTAAGGAGGAAACATATTTAATTTCTCTATAGTATGTGAATATATATATTTAATTTAAATTCAAATTCAAATCATCTCGATTTACACAGTATAAAATTTCGAACCTCTATCGAGGTGTGCCGCCAGGCGTATATAATGCTATATCCCTATTCCGAACACAATGGAAAAGGTTTCGAGTCCTAATTCGATTGTATGGAGAAGATAGCTTTTTGGACCCAGTTATTATATTGAATTTTCGATATAAAATTTAACGCATTTACTTAGCATATGACCTCACGATAACTCCGAACACTACGAAATTTGAAATTCGATAATCATACAATATTACGGATCCAATGGAACTGGTTTCGTCAAATTCTGAGACTGTGCCTCAGAAGGCTATTTTAAATATCAGTATAAATGATATATCTTCAAACTGAACAAAACACTTTTAAATTCAATTTTAAAAGTTCTATTATTTTCAGTATTATCAATATAGATTTTCTTTGAAATATTGTTAATCAGCATAAAAACTAAGATTTCATATTTTACCCAAGTTCCAATCATTTAAATTCAATAATTTAATTGCCAAATAAAAAAGATATTTGAAATTCAAGTTAACTAACTTTCAAATATTCAAAATCAATTAGATCTTCCAATTTCAAACATCTAAAAATTCTGGGTCGTCATAATATTTGTCTTATCTCTTATTCTATCTCATCTTATATGATAACTATAGATAGACTGATCCGTTTATTATTTTTCTTCTTAAATAATACTCGAGTCAGACCGAGGTGTTTCAAGTGCTTCCACTTGACTTCTTAGCAGGACTAGCTTCGACTTTTGTCTAATTACTTTAGCTTAGTAGTTTTTTCTTATACATTTGAGATAGAGACTCCTTGATGTATACATATCCTTTTGTCTAGCACTTGTACCTGTTCTTTTGTAATGTAGCGGATCTTCTATGACCACTACTTTGATGTACACTTCTACGTATTTTATTCATATCTGTTTCCACCTTAGTGATACGAATATCTGTGACTGAATTGTGTTATGCTTATTTTATATTTGTTTTCAAAGGCCACATAGCCACTGCGTAGAAGCTTTGAGTATGTATTTGACATGTCAGATTTACTCTTGAAATGAAATTCATTCCATACTATCTGACATATCGGTACTCGCACAAAGCAATTACATGGATGGTCGCACTTCAACAGCCTTATTTTTCATACTAGTCGACTGCGTTACCCTGTAGCTGTGCAGTTAAAGCGCTCGGAGATTCAAAGCGGTGGAGGTGCAAAAAGTCATAGCGGGGATACAGCGAGGATATAGCGGGATGTAGCGGATTACTCTAAAATAACATATAAAACTCGTACTTAATGTTTTTACAAATATATAAATGGTAATTAAATGAAAAATTATCATTCAACTGAATTATAATTAATACATAAATGATTTTAAACAAAAAACATGTGCGAATATACTTTAAATAAACGTAAAACTGTTATATAACATAATTGAATTCAGTAGAATATTAGAGTATTTTCATTTTTGAAAATATATTAAAATTAAATCAAATAAATTAGTTTCATAATTTTTATAATTATATAAATGCATAATATAGCGGAAATAGCAAAATATAGCGGGAAAACGGGATATAGCGGGAATAGCGGGGATTAAAGCGGAAAGGTTTTATTTTAGGGCTATATGGAAAAATCGTTGAGGTAGAAATCTGCTATGAAATATTGCGGGGTTATAGCGGGGTTATATCGGGGCATTAACTACACAGCCCTGTAGTGTCCTTGGCTAGTGTGGGTATGAAGGTGGGGCGTCACAGCCTGGTATCAGAGCCAAATTTCAGAATAATATAGAATAAACTAGCAAGGATCATTGTCCTAAGTCTCTCTTAGGAGTCGTTCCTTAGGAAAAAATTCGAGTCTTTGTACCGTTCTATCCTATTTCCTTTTATGATGCCTTGTTTTATCAACCAAGTTTGTTTGACATTCATTCTAAAAATAACCTTTTTCCTTTTCTTTCTTTCTTTTTTAAAGAAGAGAAATGGTTAACCTGACCGTCGCAGTGCCGGTCAATCCAGTGCCACTCCTCAAGATGGAGTTTTCATGTCTGCCTAACAGTTTTGGATTTTGTAAAGAATGCCCAAGCTGCCGGATCCATTCCTAAGCCTACTCATCCTAAATCCGGGTTTGCACGCTTATGCAGTGATTATACCAATCTAGGTGGAAGGTCATTCAAGGGTTCCGAAAGCGTTATAGAAGTCCAAGCTGGGCTTAGAACATGCGATCGCATGAATCTTGTGGATCTACATCGTGTCCAAGTGGCTTCTAGCATGCTTCAGGAGAGAGCTTTGGATTGGTATGAGCTTTTAGTTTTGGAAATTACTGAAGCGGATCTTACTTGCGAGGAATTCCGGGAAAGATTCAAATAAAGTTTGCACCGGAAGCTGAAAAGGTAACTTTAGCCCATGATTTATTGACCTTGTTCGAGGTGAATCTTCTATGACGGATCATGTCGCATCTTTTGAATCACTTTCTAAATATGGGGTCGAGTATATTAATACCCATTGAAGAAAAATCAGAGATTTGTCTATGGGTTGAATAAGAATCTCAAAAATCCTTCACTTCTGAAACTAGAATTTTCTTTCGATCAGCTTATAGATATCGCTCTTCGATTTGAAGAGGCCGATAAAGAGAGTGATGTTGAAGTTGTGGGTGCCAAACAGAACTTCAACATCAACAAGAAGAGGCCTATTAAGTTCAAGCCTCATCCCAACAAGAAAGAAAAGCAAGCAACTTCGGTTGCAAAGACTCATGGCCCTAATCATGGAGAATGCTACAATTGTGGTTCTAAGGAACATTATGCAAATAGGTGTCTGAAACCCCATTATTGTCGATATTGCAAAAGTTTGGGTTATCTTATATCTTCATGTTCCAAACTCCAAAGCAAGAAAGAGGGAAAGCTAAATGTTGTGAATCTCCTAGTAACGCTTTTCTTGGTCAAGGTATTTCTCATTCTATCCTTGATGGCATTATTATGTTTTGTGATCATCCTATTCGAGTTCTTTTTGATACGGGTGCATCCCACTCTTTTATATCAAAAGAACTTGTTGATACTTCGTCTTTAATGTTATGGGCTTGATGACTTCTCTGAGAATTGTGAATCCGGTTGGTGGATTCGCAACACTCAGTTTACTTTGTAAAGATGTCGAGATTATTTTATGTGATTATGCTTTTCGAGTCGATTTGCATGTTATGCGTTACCTAGGTTTTGGAATGATTTTGGAAATGGATTGGCTTAATCTTTATGATGCCCACATCCTATGTCCTGAGAAGACTATCCATCTTCGGCATTCTTAATCTATTAAGCAAATTTCTATTGTTCTTTAAGATTCAGATTCCAATTTGGTAGCATCCTTATATTCTCTAAATCCACATGATGACGATAATGATGATGAGGAAGATGTCATTTTCCTCATTCACATTGTTTGTGAATTTCTCGACATATTTGAGCCCATTTTAGGTTTCCCATCTAAGCGAGCAATAGAGTTCAGAATTAATTTAATTCTTGGAGCTTTACCTATCACTCGTCCTCCCTATCGTATGTCCAATAAGAAAAATAAGGAGATGCGTAAAAAATTATCTGAATAGGAAACAAAACAGTTTATTCGTTCTAGTTCCTCTCCATGGGGAGCTTCTGCTATCTTTGTGAAAAAATCCGATGGTATACTTAGGCTTTGCGTTGACTATCGCAAGCTTAATGATCTCACCATCAAGAATAAATATCTCTAACCTTGGATTGATGATCTATTCGATCAACTTAGCGGTGCTTGAGTCTTTTCATAGTTAGACTTAGCAACCGGTTTTCATCAGCTTCGTATTGCAGAGGATAGTATTTCTTTGACATCGTTCCATACTCGTTATGGATCTTATAAATGGCTTGTTATGCCTTTTGGTTTAACGAATGCTCCAGATTATTTCGTTGGCCTTATGAATCGTGTTTTCAAAGACTTCCTTGATCGATTTTTTCTCATCTTTATAGATGATATTCTTGTTTATTCTAAAACCAAGGAAGAGCATGAAAAACATCTTCAGATTGTGTTGGAAACTCTTAGAAGCAATCAATTAAAAGAAAAAATTTCTAAGTGCCACTTTTGGCAATCTCGTGTGAAATTTATAGGACATATTATTTCTGAATCCGGAATTTCCATGGATTCTTCAAAGATTGAGGCGATTCAAAATTGGAAGGGGCCAGAGAGTGTGACGGAAATCCGTAGCTTTCTTGGATTGGTGGGCTATTATCGTCGGTTCATAAAAAACTTTTCTAAAATTTCCATACCTCTTACCGGCTTGACAATGAAGGAGTTAAGTACATTTGGTCGAACAAATGCGAAGCTGCTTTTCAAAAATTAAAAGGACTCCTTTCCGATGCTCATATTCTTATGATTCCCGAAGGGTACCAAGACTTAATTGTTTATATCGATAAAATTCATGTTAGTTTGAATGCCATTCTCATGCAAAGGGAACATGTTATTACTTATGCTTTTAGGAAATTAAAGCTTGCCGAGGCTAGATATGCCACTCATGATTTAGATCTTGCAGCCATTGTTTTTGTGCTTAGAATTCGACGTCATTACCTTTTGGGATAGAAATTTGTTCTCTACACCGATTATAAATCTCTGAAGTTTTTATTTTCTCAAAAGGAACTTAATTTGCGTCAACAATGTTGACTCGAATTCCTTGTATCTTATGATCTGGATATTCTCTATACTTCCAAAAAGGAAAATCGTGTTGACGATGCCCTTAGCCGTAAGCAACAAGTGATTGTTCCACGATGATATCCGAATGGAATGATCTCGAGACTTTGTCCACTTGTGAGATTCGAGATCGTGAATTCGATTCATGTTCATCTCTTTTTTTATGTAGCCTTGAGGCTCATCCTTCTCTTTTAGACCACATCCTTGAAGCTCAAAAGCAAGATCCCTAACTGGCTCTCTTTAGCCAAAGTTGTAGGGATAATAATGAGGTTGATGGCTTGAAAAACTTTGATATTGATGTTCACAGAGGTATTCGAAAATTTGGTAGACTTATTGTGTCAAATATTAGTGATATACGAAAAGACATTTTAGAAGACTCTCATCGTTCTAAATTTACCATTTATCCTGATAGTAATAAAATGTATGCAGATATGAAACGACTTTATTATTGGGATGGAATGAAATCTTATATTGCAAACTTCATTAGGCGTTGCATGACTTGCCAACTCGTAAAGGCGGAGCTATAAAGGTTCGGTGAGTTATTGCAACCTTTGGACATTCAGTTTGAAAGTGGGATCAAGTCTCCATGGACTTTATTGACGGTCTACCCTGTTCTCGTATGGGTCATGACAGTCTATGGGTGGTAGTAGATAGACTTACAAAATCCGTCCATTTTATTCCCATTTGGTCTAATTGGACCGTACCTCTTTTAGTTAAACTTTATGCTAAATAAATTATTCAATTGCATGGAATTTCTACTTCTATTGTTAGCGATCATGATCCATTGTTTACCAGTGGATTTTAAAAAGGTCTTCAAAAAGCTTTGGGAACGAAGCTTAATTTTAGTACAGCTTATCATTCCCAGTCCGATGTACAAACAGAGCATGTGAATCAAACTCTTGAAGATCTTCTTCATGCATGTGTTCTTAATTTTGGTGGAAGTTGGGAAGATCATATTTCTCATATGATTTTTCTTATAATAATATCTTTCAATCTAGTATTGGTATGACACCTTTCTAGGCGCTTTATGGTAGGCCATATCGATCTCCTTCGTGTAGGCTTGAAGCCGGTGAGAAGCTGGTTTTAGATCCTGATTTTATTCATGATTCCACAGAAAAGATTGACCTTATTCGCCATAGGATGAAAGAAGCTCAAAGTAGACAAAAATCCTATACAAATAACCGAAGAAGGAAATTAGAATTTTCTATGGGAGATTTGATGTTTATTCGTGTTTAACCTATGAAGGGTGTTGTGCGTTTCAGTCGTTTGGGGAAATTAGCAGCACGATATATTGGCCCATTTTCCATCACCGAACGCATTGGTTTCGTGGCTTATCGCTTTTTATTACTAGCTCAATTTTTTGTTATTCATGACGTATTTCATGTCTCTCAACTACAGAAATGACTTAGGAATTCTGATTCTATTCTTGAGCCCGGTGTTATTGAAGAAATTAAGGTTTCGCCTAATTTAACTTATGAGCAACATCATATTCGTTTCATTACTACGGAGGTTAAACGCCTTCGAAATATAGATGTTTCGATTGTCAAAGTTCAATGGTCCTCAAATCATAAGGATTTTTCTTGGGAATCCGTAGAATTCATCGAGCGAACACATCCAGACTTACTCTCTCGTTCTCCTTAAGGTGAACTTTACACTTCAAAATCGTTGTAAATTGCCGTTGACGGCCATCGCTAGCCATTTAAAATTATCGTATATACAGGTTCCAGGCTGAGAGATGCTTCATTATTCCTCAATCCCCCAAATCAACAAAAAACCTCCCTCCACCACCTCCTCCCCGTCGTCAACCAGCCGCCGCGCCTCCCCGAGCATCTTCAACTTCATCATTCTCCTCTCTCGACAAGCATAGGCCCTTCATCAATCTTCAATCAGGTTTTATTCATAAACTCTAATTAATTTTGATTTGTTAAATTAGGGTTAATTTGTTGTTATAGTTGTATAATACTTCATTAATTGTTTGATATACCCGCTAATTAGATTGTTATTATTATAATTGTTTATCATTGAAATTTTGAGAGAGAAAATTTGTTTAGTATATATGTGCGTTAATCGGTGTATATGCGTTGATTAATTAGTGCATAGGCGCATTATGGCTAGTTGGGATTAATTAGAGTCGTTGCCCAAGATCTAGTGTATGCGTTTTCAAGATGATGAACATGACGATTTAGTGTATGCGTTTCTTAGAATGTAAATAAAGTATTGTAAAAATTATTATATAATACGATTTAATTTTTATAAATCTTTTAGAGAGTTTTTGGCCCCGTCTGACAAGTATTGTATATAATCATTGTATGGATGTTCATTTTTATCATAGAACGGACACTTATATTCATCCTATATAATATTTATCGAATTTGTTTCTATAGTGGATAAGTTACAAACACAATAGAATAATTATATTTTGCAAATAATTTCATTTTAAACGGTTTATAAAATTTCGGCAACACTTTCTTTTTGTTCCCTGAAAACACGCATATGTATACGATACATGGAACAAAAGGGATGTGCTGTCGAAATTTTGTTGAATCGTTTAAAATAAAATGATTTGCAAAATATAATTTCTACTGTGCTCGTAATGGGAAGTAGGATGACCAACGATCAAATTGTAAAATAATAACCTAAAAATTGTAGATTATATTCATATAATAATTAGTGTAAATCCGTTTGAAAATAAAATTAAATAGAATAGTATTATATGTTTGCAAAACTTTAAATGTACGATTTAATTGAAAAATAAAATATCAATAAGTAAATGATTAATACGATTTTATGTTTTAGAGTAAAAAAAGGTCAATCATTTTATCGATCGAAGCTGGATGTACCAACAAAGAAGAGAAATTGAAGGCTCAATAAGTGAATATTTTCAAAACGGTTAACACGCCTTTATTGAATTTCCTTCAAGTAATAATGGGAACGACGAAAAAATTCGTTGTCCATATACTAGGTGCAAATTATTGAAGAATTTGATACCAGATATGGTGATAGTTCATTTTCGCCAATTTGGTTTCGTGCCGATTTATTTGGTATGTGATCGTCATGGAGAACTTATAGCACCTAATCCCTTACATTCGGAGGAGGAGATGGATAATGAAATTATTTCGACGAATCTCATAGAAGATATGGTTAAAGTTGCAGCACGTTCAATGTTCCCTACTTTTGAAGTTGATGGTAACGATAATGCCGAAGAAGAACCAAGAATTGGAATAAAAAAATTATGATTTATTGGTTGGATGCTGCTAATAAACCCCTTTGGCATGGTTGTACAAGTGACACTCAACTATCAGTAATTGCAAAATACATTGCGATGAAATTAAAATACAACTTCATAGAAGTCAGGTTTACAACTATAGTAGAAGTTGCAAAAGAGCATATGCCACCCGATAATTTAATGTGTGGAAATTATTATGAAGTGAAAGACTTATGTCTGCTTTTGGTTTGCTGTATCAAAAAATACATACAT
The DNA here is from genome assembly GCA_030765085.1 of Allium cepa. Taxonomy (NCBI): domain Eukaryota; kingdom Viridiplantae; phylum Streptophyta; class Magnoliopsida; order Asparagales; family Amaryllidaceae; genus Allium; species Allium cepa. Next base: position 555,796,818 of record CM060941.1, on the reverse strand, counting down.
GTTTAAATGGTTGTATGTTGTTTTGAAAAGAAAATATCAATCTTAGAAATTGTAAAATATGTAATCAGGAAGGATACAAACCGAGAGAAAAAAGAGAGAAAGGAAGTTTCACACAAGCGTATGCATTACTTACCCATCACTCCTAGGCTTCAAAGGTTATATAAATGTGTCTTCTATAACCGCGCATCATATGAGATGGCACCGTGTGAGAACACAAAAAGAAGGCACGTTAACAAACCCAACTGATAGAAAAGCATTGAAGCATTTTAATTAGACGTACCCCGCTTTTGCAGCCAAGAGCCCTAATGTTAGACTTGGGTAATGTACGGATGAATTTTCACCGTTCTCTCAATTTAGTTCAAAATATTCATCTTGGCCTACAATCGTTACACTTTACTATTTACCTCCGTGGATGTATATGAAAACTTGTATATGTTTCTCACTATTGTCATCTCTGACCCTGATGATCCGACACAAGGAATCGACGTATATTTACAACCGTTGATTGAAGAGTTGAAAACATTGTGGTATGAAGGTGCTGAAACATACGACATTTCAAAAGAAAGAATTTTCGTATGTTCGCTTCTCTGCAGTGGACAATAAATGATTTTCCTATGTATACAATGCTTTCGGGTTGGAGTACGGCTGGTCATCTAGCTTATCCTTATTGCATGGAAGAAACACGAGCATTTTTTACCACATGGGAAGAAAATTCTATGGTTTGACTGTCATTGGTGTTTTCTCCATATTAATCATCCTTTTAGAAAAGATAAAAAAACTTTACAAGTAAGAGACTTGAGACCTTGTGATCACCAACGATTTGGTCAAGTGAAAATATATATGATCTTATAAAGGATTATTCAAATATACATGAAACTGGCGAAAACATTGAAATTCAAGGTAAATCGACGATTCATAATTGATGCAAACAAAGTATATTTTGGGAGTTGTCTTATTGGAAAAATCTCATAATTCGTCATAATATCGACGTGATGCACAACGAGAAAAATGTATTCGATAATGTATTTAACACAGTTCTGAATGTTAAAGGAAAGACTAAAAACGATTTGAAATCAAGACATGATATAGAGGCAATATGAAATCGTCCTAAGCTTCATATGAAGCCAAATGGCACAAAAAAAACCAAAAGCATGCTATGTGCTTGACAGTAATCAAGTTAAAATTCTATTAAAGTGCATGGAAGGATTAAGATTTCCTGATGGGATTTCCTCTAATCTGCTAGATATGTCGACTATAAGAACGATAAACTAAGTGGGATGAAAAGCCATGATTGTCGTGTAATGATAAAAAAAATTCTTACTTATCGCTTTCAAAGAACTGTTGCTTACAAAAGTACAGTTCGGACGGTTGTAATAGAACTTAGTTTGTTTTATAAGGAGCTTTGTTCAACTACGTTAAAAGTTGATCGTCTACGTAAACTTGAGGAAGAAATACCTATACTTCTCTACAAACTGAAGAAAATATTTCCTCCGGATTTCTTTAATGTAATAGAGCATCTACCTGTTCATCTTCCGTTTGAAGCACGTCTGCGAGGTCCTGTGCAATATGAATGGATATATCCATTTGAAAGGTATTAATATTGAATATGTTAAATTTTAGTTGAACTACGTGTAATAAAATTTAATTATAATTATTCTTAACAGGTACTTAAACCATCTAAAGAAAAAACTGAGATAAAAAGCACGAGTTGAAAGTTCGATATGCAAATCATATATCGAAGAAGAAGTTTCGTTTTTCTCTCTCATTATTTCAGTGACCATGTGAACTTATCATTTGAAAGTGCTACACGAAGGGCATTAAATAAGATTCTTATGAATCAGTCCTATTTATTTTTAGACAGTAGGGACGCTCTATAAGAAAATGTTTAAAAGTATGGTTAGACGATAGAGATTACCATGTAACCCACTCATATGTTCTTCTTAACTGTGCAGAAGTTGCGCCATTTGTTAGGTATTATTAAATAACACATCTAAAATTATTTACTCGAATAATACATATGTGTATTCATTATAATGCAATATATCATCTATATATGCAGTATTTATGAATCACAACATCCAAGCGACGATATCAACAAAAATTTTGCCACTTGGTTTTCGATCCACGTATATGGTCTGGTATATTGTGTGGTCGATGATGGGTTGAAACATCTTGCGATGGGACCAAAAAGAAAAGTCAAGACATATCCAATATTCTTTGTCAGTAGATACAAATTCAATACCAAAGTATATGGGGCCTCGATGTGTATGTCAAAGATAGTGATGATCCAAATGACCACATGAATGATTTTTACGGCATGTTAACTCAGGTTTTGCAATTAACATATTTCACCAAACACATGGAAGAAGTTTATTTGTTTAGATGCAACTGGTTCAGTAATGTTTTAGATTTTAAAATCAACATGCATTAAAAATATAATGTTATTGAAATAAAGCACACATCATGGTATCATAAGTACGACCCATTTATACTAGCAAACAAGCCCTATCAGTTTATTATGATTCTTATCCATCTCTAAAAAGAGATAAAACAGATTGGTTGGAAGTTTTTAAAACGAATGCAAGATTTAAGTTTGATGTAAAAAAATATTCCAAATGAACAAGCGTACCAAGCGGATACCAAGGAAAATAATGAAATTACAATAACAGATGATCAAACCGATTTTGGACCACTAAATAATGAATGCAATATATTAATAGAAGCATTTGAGACCACAGAGGAAAACAATATAAAGTACGAGACCGAGTCTGAATCAGAAAACAACGAGAACTTTTAATAGTATACATGTTGAAAAAAGATAATTTATGAGAGTATTGATGTTACACTTTTTTGTATGTTATATGCGATTATTAATGTTAAACTTAATATTTTTTACTCATAATTGAATGATATATTCTGCCATAATAAAATAATATGTATATATCATGTATTACAAATACCTTTCTTTAGGCGGTGAAGTTCTTCGCAGTCCGGTTACTCCTCTCCGTCTCTGAGAGGGACCGTTTGCAACAGAGGTGATGGTAGTGGCCCATCCCAAGAGGCACCGCGTACAGTAGTTAGATTGCTATCGAAAGTAGATGGCTTGTCAGTATTAAATTTATTTCAGTATTATAAATATTTATATGATATATTAATCATGATTTGTCTGTATCATATTTAATATAGGGGTTTTGAGCTTGAGCCTTCCAATATAGTGCTCAACATATTTAGGCAGGCATACATGAACCGTATGACTACATGCTGGCCAAAATGGAATAGGATCCCTGAGCATGTCCGAGAGAGTATCTGGCAGGACTTCCTGGTAAGTGTAAAATTATATATCATCATATATAATCACTTTATAATTTGCTAACTAAGTATAAATGTATAACTTATATTTTTTCAACATAAATACAAGATGCGGTAGACCTGCAAGAAGAGGATGTTGGTTTTAGCCAGTGCCATTGAAACTCCAAAATTACAAAGAATTACCGGGATACGATGTCGAGCATTAGAAAATCCGGTAAGAAGTCGAACTGGATAAGCGCCAGTGTATGAGATGCTTGAGTCGCATGGTAGGATAGCGATGAGTTTAGGGTAAGTCTATTAGTTGTCACCTTAATTTCTTCAGTTGAGACTACATAATTTATACATGTAAAATATAATCTTAATTTTAAATTTATAGGCGGAGTTAGACAAGAATTCGACGAACAGGCAGAAAAATCCAGTCATACACCGTGGTGGCTCCAAATCATTTCAGCATCGTCGCGAGGACCTACTAAATTGATTAGTTGCAATTAATTACGAACAATTATTATATTTTTTGTATAAATTTATATGAGCAACAATATATATGCTAATTATTGTAGGAAAGATCGCTTGCGGCTCGTGTCTCATATATAAATGTATTTGCGCATACTCATGCCGTCAAGCAAACCGACGATGAGGGATCGTAACATATGCCTGATATAATGATTAAAAAGCATACGCCGGACATATAAGTATATTTTAAGTTATAAGTTATTAATAATGATCATTTTAATTAATTAGTAATTGTTGAATATGCGCTTATATGTTTTTGTTTGATGATAATAAACATATATATTCATTTAAATGTATTTGGTAATGTACTAGTTTGTTTTTCATAGATTAAATAAATATTTGTTGAATAAAATAAATTACACAGATTTTGAATTCAAACAGAAATTTTATTCAAAAAAATATTTATTACAATCTTGAATAGTACAAATTCATGCTCTCACTATACATATACATTTTTGATTACAATCACATCACATTTCACATTTACAGTTAACCTCACTACATATCACTCACACTCGTGTTTTTTGTCTTCAACTGCAGTCCGGTTTGAATCCAGCATCTGAGAAATCTGCAAAAATATAAACTAACGCAGTAAAATTGAAAAAGAAATATTTTTGCAAATTCAAAATAAATAATTTTTGAAAATAAGATTTGCCTCAGTTATTTGGGTTGTTCGTCATAATTTACACTTGAATTCATCACAAAGTCGTGCATATAGATATTACAGGGACAGGTAACCATAAGTGGCTGCAATACACACGTGTACATTCATACACGTGTGCACTGCCTCGCCAACTCGTGTGCACAAATCAAACAAAAGCACTGCTAACAATTCAGCACAAGGTCAAACCCAAATAACACACAGGATTCAACTCAAGGCAGACCACAATTACAAGGCACAGTGCAGAGGTCTTAACAGGAAAATCAAGCAACAGTCAAGTACACAAATGTCCAATATGCAACATGACCGAGCATTGATCAAAACTGGAGACAAGAACAACTACATGAAGTGAAAGTTCGGTGTGTATACAATTATATGTGCTAATATATTACACACGGATCGTGTAATATGGACTACAATATAAATGCGGAAATAGATGATAATAGCATAGTGAATAAAAATAGAAAAATCACACCAGAGATTTTTATACTGGTTCGGAGCACCGTCCTACGTCCAGTCCCAGACTTCTATCTGGATTTTCACTATTAACTACCTCGCTTCACCCGGAGGAACAGGTTTACAACACCCGAACAACCGAACGGGATTTCACGCCTCTAATACACTGAGGACTTCAACACTTACCTCTTACAACACAGAGGACTTCAACAAAAGAACAAATACAATTGTTGTTGACAACTTGTGCTCTTGAAAACACGGATTTGTCACTAGTAGTACACCCTTCCTATAATCTTATCCTCAAAGTATGCGAATGATGTTTTGAAAAGATTAAGGAAAGTATATTACTTATTGAATCAAAAGATATGAAATAGTTTCAATGATTCAATAAATAATCGAGAGCTTTTTAGAATGCAGGAGTATATATAAAGTAAGATCAGAGATTAGAGTAAAAGCATATATAATCATGTTATTTTAATCAACGAATTAGATGAGTTTATATAGATAAGAATGGTTGTAACTCTTTGTGAGCAGTTGCCATTAAGAGATATGATCTTTGGTGAAAGGTAAGAGATGCAACCTTTGGAGAAAAGAAGTGTCTTTTGGAAAAATTGCTTTCTGTTTAAAAACGGTCGACAGGTTAAAAAGTGACCAGTAGACAGGAATTCAAATATATATACGTTATGTGCATGTGTGCACGTTCAGTGTGCAAATTATGCAGGAACGGTCGACCGCATATATTGTGACCGGTCCCTGTAAAGTTGCACACTGAATGTGCAACTACAATTTATTCGTATATATATTGATTTCCTTGAAAATGCATGATTATTTGAGGATAGATTTTAACAAGTTTATCACTATTATAATATCAAATAATCATCCTACAATCCAGAGTACCATATGTAGCTATGACCTTGTTTTGTCGATCGCCTTTAGTTATTTATCAGAAATCAAAACCTTCATAAAACTTGTGACTCAACATTCTCCCCCTTTTTGATTGATGACAATATATATCTGCAAATCTGAATCTCCCCCTGAGTATGTGATCTCTCTCTCTTCGAATTCTTATATATGTATGTTCCTGCAAACAATTGTTAGCCCTTTCTCCCCCTTTGTCATCGACAAAAAGGAGTAACAGATACTAGAATAGTAGAATGAATATGATATGCATAGCAAAATAAATAATTAACACATCCAAAACATAACAGAGTATAATACAGATTATAATGTTAAACGAAAAATAAGAATAACGACACTATTTAGTACAAGTGTCGATGAATGTTTGTAAAGTGCTAAACCATAATAGAATCTAAGATGAAGCAGATCGTATCTCCTCTTCATCATCATCATCGTCGTCATCATCATCATCTTCTTCTTCTTCTTCCTCATCATCGTTCCCTCTAGATGATTCTCCATGTCCATGACCACTCATACCAGTAGACTCGTCAGATGATGTCCAGGTGAAAACAGGAGCAGCAGGACGTTTTCCTGGGTCTTGTGCTTGAACAGAGGTGGATGTGGAACATGATATAGAATCCCATAGCATACCAAAGAATGACTTGACCTTATTGAAGCGCTTATCAATTTTAGAGTCCATGCGCTTGAGACGATGATTCAAGCAAAAATTGGTTACGCGCAATTGTTTCAAGTGATTCTTTTGATTTTAATAGTTTTACTTCATCGGAACGAGGACGAGAGGAAGTTGCTTTTTGTTTTCTTGGTCCTCTTTGTTGCCATTCCTCAAAAGGCATAATATCAAGATAAGGTGGAGGAAGCTTCATTCGTTTGATGGTTATGGAATCAATGCATTTTGGTTTTGAGGTTGCAGAATCAGGAGGATTGACCCCACAAGCTAACAAAAGTCGCATGATATATTCATTGTAGAAGAAATGAGGTCGTGTAGAGTTATTTACCTTGAGAATTTCATCAAAAAGCATGTGTACCCAATTGATTTGGATTTCACCATAAATAGCATAGAGAGCTTTGAAGTTTTCTTTATATACTGCATCATAATTTCCAAGTCTAGGAAAAAGAGAATGCATCAAAACACGATGAAGTAGTCTGGCTGTGGGTCGAAGTCCAATAGACTTTGTGCCATCACTATTGTCTTCTATGAACTGATGACTGGTACTATTTCGAGTGAAGACTTCGCAGAAGTAGATGAAAACTCATCGCCTCGATTTGGTATACCAAGTATAGAGGCAATTCTAGCATGAGTAAGAAAAATTTGCTTGCCACAGACCACAGACCAGATGACTCCGTTTGGATTATCAGGTTGATACTCATCGAGATTCATGTTGGCGTAAAACAATTTGATCATCAAATGATTTATCTCCACATTATTTTCTGAAAAATCTATCAATGGAGTAATGTTGGAATTATTGGCTAACCTCCGAACTCCATAAGCCGTGAAATCATCAAATTTGATGAAAGAGCCTGGATGAAACTTGTAATTTGTCATCTGATTCCATCTTGTTACAGCAATTGGACTTTGAAGCCACTTTTTGGCGGAGATGCTCAGAGATGAAGTTTCAGAGGTTGTTCCTTTCTTAGATTTCTTTTGAGGAGGAGCCATTGTTGGAAGATTTGAGATTTGGGAATTGAAAATAGGAAACTAGGGTTTGTGATTTTGGGAAAAAGAACAGCTTGAGTCAAAAGAAAAAGAGGGTAGAAGGAAAAATAACGCATAGATATATATAAAAACTGAAAATACGTCAACCGATCGACCAGAGAAATATGGCCGGTCGACCGTTTTCAACCAGGGAGCAAACGGTCGACCGGCTGTAAATGGAGCGGTCGACCGGTTTTGGCCTGCTGAGTAATAACATGTTATTTTGCAAGTTTTTATAATATATCAACCTATATATATTATATTTCATTCTTAATACAAAATATAACCGTTATTACACAAGTGATAGATAAAGATATAATAACTATATATAAATCTAATGAGAAGTTTCGTCATTAAAATTATCGTTGTTTCCTTCAATACGTTTTGACTATGGACTCCAGTGTTTCTAAGCACCTTCATTCTTCTCATAGTTCCGATCCCAAGAGTTAGGACTTTTAGATGTTGATGGTTTAGACGGCATTGGTTCATGCACGTCGTGCTTGTTGGAACCGCAGAAAAATGTTGCCAACTTTTCTAAAACGGATAATCGTGCCGATGTCCGTTGTTGCTCATGATAAAGTTGACTTTGCCCATAATGGAGCTGTCTCTGAAGGTCTATCTGATGTTTCTGATAGTGGTGTATTTCATCGATTTGTGCTTTGGTACGAGGAGAACAGAACAGTGTCCTCTTCACTCGTTTTGAATTTGGAGTTTCATCAGACATACAAGAGCATTGATGATGACAACTTGGTTTTTGTTTTGGTGTTGTAGGAGAATAATATTCCTCCGACTCAGAACTCGTAATAGAAATATATGATTCTTGAGCACATTTATCACAAATGTGAGCCATAGGGAATGTTGTATAGAATATTATGGTTAGATATGAACAAAATATGAAATTTTTGCAAGCTTATATACAAGTTTCTTATGTATAAACCTATGGATGTGAGTTAATGGAAAATTTTAACCAAGAAAACATAAGCAGAAATTTTATGTTAACTCTAAAAATAGCTCTCCTTTTAAAACTGAAATTATAAAATAAGAAAGGAAAGGACGATCACTAAAAGAAAAGAATGAAAAAATGAGTAAAGAGAATTAACCATTAAATCAAGCAGTGGTTTATATTTAATGTAAAAAAATAGTTTATGCAAAAGTTATGGTTAAAGAATAACTAAAAAGAAGATGTTCTTTAGAAATTACTTAGTCAAGATTTTTTCTTGAAATTAAACCAAGCTCTCTTCGTAATCTAATAAAATTAGATTCGAGCAGAGGCTTAGTAAAAATATCCGCTAATTGATTGTCAGTATGGACATATTCAAGACATATATTTCCTTTGTCATATTATCTCGAAGGAAATGATGACGGATATCAATGTGTTTGGTTCTAGAGTGATTTACTGGATTTTTAGAGAGATTTATAGCACTGGTGTTATCACAGTATATAATAGAATTTGATAAATGAATATCAAAATCTTGAAGTGTTTGTTGCATATATAGTACTTGAGTACAAGCGAGAGCTGCTGATATATATTCAGCTTCACATGTTGATAGTGAAACACAATTCTGTTTCTTACTGAACCAGGAGACAAGTGATTTTCCAATAAAATGGCACGTACCACTTGTACTTTTTCTATCCGTTCGTGAGCCACCGAAATCAGCATCACTATATGATACTAATTCAAATGGACATTCTTTTGGATAAAAAAGACCGAAATCTTTGGTATTATTAAGATAACGAATTATACGTTTCACTGCTCGTAGATGTGATTCCTTTGGATCGGCTTGAAAACGAGCACATAAACAAACACTCATTATTATATCTGGACGACTAGCTGTAAGATAAAGAAGAGAACCAATCATGCTTCGATATAATTTCTGGTCAACATTCTTACCACTTTCATCTTTTTCAAGATGTGTAGTTGTACTCATAGGAGTTGGTTTACCAGATGTATTTTCTAATCCGAAGCGTTTGATAAGGTTTTCACAATATTTTTCTTGATTGATAAAAATACCGTTTGAAAGTTGCTTTATTTGAAGTCCAAGAAAATAAGATAGTTCTCCCATATGAGACATTTCGAATTCTTTGGTCATAATACTTGCAAATTCCTTGCAGAGTTTGTGGTTTGTTGAACCAAAGATGATATCGTCTACATATATCTGGATAGATAGAATATCTTTTCGAGAATGTTTAATAAACAAAGTTTGATCGACTTTGCCTATTTGAAATCCTGAGTTAATAAGATAGCTACGTAGTCGTTCATACCAAGCACGAGGTGCTTGTTTTAAACCATACAGAGCTTTCTTAAGTTTGAACACATGGTCAGGATATTTTTCATGTACAAACAAAGGAGGTTGTTCGACATAGACATTTTCTTTGATAAATCCATTGAGAAAAGCACTTTTGACATCCATCTGATAAAGTTTGAAATTATGGTGACAAGCAAAAGATAATAGGATTCTAATAGCTTCTAGTCGAGCAACTGGTGCAAAAGTTTCTTCATAATCTATACCTTCTTCCTGATTATATCCTTGTGCTACTAACCTTGCTTTATTTTTGGTGATATTTCCTTGTTCGTCAGCCTTATTTTTATAGACCCATTTAGTACCAATTACTGACTGATCAGTTGGTCTTGGAACAAGTTCCCAAACGTCATTGCGCTCAAACTGATTTAGCTCTTCCTGCATGGCAATGATCCAGTAATCATCTGTAGCAGCTTCTTTTGGATTCTTAGGTTCGATATTTGAGAGAAAAGCGACATGACCCATTTGATTGAGTTGACTCCTTGTTCTGACATGTGATGTTATTTCACCGATTATATTTTGAGCCGGATGGTCTCTTAATATTCTTGGTGGTGATTGTAACTCACATATTTGAGGAATATTCTCAATAATTATTTCCGAGTCAGAATCAATATTTGTGATGATTGGATTGTCAGTGACTATTGATTCGTCATCATCTGATATAGTGTGAGGATGCTGATAGATTTCATCAAAAGAGAAATGAAGTGATTCTTCAATAGTTTTGGTTCGTTTATTAAATATCCGATAGGCCTTACTTCGTTCCGAATAACCGACAAATATTCCTTCATCGGCTTTTGGATCGAATTTGCCAAGCTGGTCTTTCGTATTTAAAATAAAGCACTTGGAACCAAAAACTTTGAAGTATGAGATTTTAGGCTTCCTTTTGTTAAATAATTCATAAGGAGTATTCTTGGTAAGAGGTCTTATGGATACACGATTTAAAACGTAACAGGCAGTTGCCACAGCTTCCGCCCAAAAATGTTTTGGTAAGGTGGTTCCATTCAATAATGTTCTTGCACATTCTTGTAAAGTTCGGTTTTTCCGTTCTACAACTCCATTCTGTTGTGGAGTTCTGGGAAACGAAAAATTATGATATATACCTTTCTTTGTACAAAAATGTTCAAATTCATTATTTTCAAACTCTCTGCCATGATCACTTCTTATATTTTTAACTTTAATCCCTTTTGATTTTTGAATTCTTTTGACGAAAGATTTGAAATGATCGAAAGTGTCACTTTTATTTTTTAAGAAAATTGTCCATGTATAACGAGAGAAATCATCAACAATTACAAGCACATATTGACTGTGATTTATTAATTGAACCCTAGTAGGTCCAAATAAATTCATGTGTAGTAACTCAAGTGGTTGTAATGTTGATATGACTTTCTTGGATTTAAAAGATGATTTGGTCAATTTTCCTAATTGACATGCATCACAAATATTGTTAACTTTAAAACTCATTTTGGGTAGTCCTCTAACTAGATTGTTTTTGGCTAGCTTGTCAATAGTTCTGAAGTTTATATGACAGAAGCGTTTGTGCCATAGCCATGGATCATTGTCATTAGCCACAAGACACATATCTGAATTATGATTAATATTCATATTCAGAATATATATTTTTGTCTCTATAACCTTCGAAAACCAAATTATGGTCTTTATCTAAAATACTACACTTATTATTCGAAAATGAAATTATAAAACCCTTGTCACATAACTAACTAATACTAAGCAAATTGTGTTTTAAATTTCTAACTAGCATGACATTAGTAATAAGAGGTAAGTTAGATGTACCGCAATTGCTCACATCGCCTTTGCCGATGATATAGCCTTTTGAATTGTCTCCAAAAGTGACGGAGCCACCATCTGAATATGTAATATTTGTTAATAAACTCTTGTCTCCCGTCATGTGCTTTGAGCAACCACTGTCCAATATCCACTTTCCTCTTTTGTTAAGTGGGACCTGCAAAAAATAGAATTAAGTCCATGGTACCCACTTTTTATAGGGTCCTAAGAGTTAGGTCTTAGGAGTCCAAACCCATATGGGTCCGGTATCCCCTTTATATATATAATTTTTATTAAAATGCACAGTATTCATGAATTGCTGAATGTATTTGTTTCTAATCAAATTGTTATTTGTTTTAGAAACCCATATTTTGATAGTCTTGACATTTTTCTTTTGAAATTTCACAACTGGTTTTGGTTTGGAATATAATAAACTAAGATTTTTCTTAGCTTCAGTTTTTTGTACTTTCTTCTTCCTTTTATTTCCAAGATGTTTCTTGGTTTCTTGTTTGTTATATCCCAATCCTTGTTTGTCTGAAATAGATTGTGAACTTTCAATGATTTTTGTCAAATTTTCTCGACCTTTGTTAAAGTTAGAAACATTTTGAGTAATGTCATCAAACTTTGTTTGTAAGCTAGCTTTTTCTAGGTCTAGAATTTTGACTTTTGCTTTAAGCTCATGGTTTTCAGTAGCGAGAGCATTATTTTTCTCTTTTTGAGCTTCTATTTCTTGACTCAAAAGAGATATTTGAGAGTCAACATTAGATGATGATTCTTGAATATTTTCAAGTTCCTCTTCTAATATTTTCTTCTCATCTTTTAACATATCTCGTTCAAACTCTGCTCTACTTAAATCTGCTTTGACTACTTTTAATTGACGTTTTATGTCTTTATATTTGACTATCAATTCAGTATTAATATCAAGTAATTCATCAAATGTAGGAATTTGTACCTCATCTTCTGTTGCCATAAAACAAACATTAGCTTGTTCATTCTCTGAATCACTTTCACTTTCTGATGAAGATGACTCTGAATCATCCCATGTACTGAGAAAGCTCGTTTCTTAGATTTGTCCTTCTTATATTTGAATTTGTCATTTTCTGACTTCTTCTTTTGTTCTGGACAATCCTTCTGCATGTGTCCCTTTTTGTGGCAGTTGAAACATTCTATAGCAGATGAAGATGGTTTGTTTGATCCAGGTTTCCTTTTATTGTAACGACTGGCTTTTCGATATTTTAGGAATTTTTTGAATCCTTTCGCAATGAATGCCAAATCTTCGTCTTCAGAATCTGATTCATTTTCATCTTTCTCAACATGAAATGCTACATTTTTCTTTTCTTCTTTCTGTTCTTTTCTAGCCTGCAAATTTGCTTCATAGTACATTAAATTTCCTATCAATTCATCTGGCTTCATGACGGAAAGGTCATTAGCTTCTTCAATGCTAATACTTTTCCTTCCCGTTCACTAGTCAGAGAATGTAGGACTGTTGAAACAACATCGAAATCAGAATACTTTTTTCCTAAGCCAATAAGTGCATGGTGAATAGTTTGAAACCGTGAATACATGTCATTGATTGTCTCATTTGGTTTCATTTTGAAATTTTGAAATTGACTTTTTAGCATGGCTATTTTGGCTTGTTTAACCTTGTTAGTACCTTCATGAGTGATTTTTAGTGTTTGCCAAATTTGATATGCAGTAGTGCAGATACTAACACAGTTATATTCATTTTGGTCTAATGCACAGAACAACATATTTATTGCTCTTGCATTTACGGCTGCTGCCGTTTTCTCAGCTGCAGTCCATTCTCAATAATCAGTTGTTGGATTCACTATTTCTCTTTGAGTGGCATTCCAAGCATCATAGCTATTTGATTGCATAAAGAATGACATACGTGTTGCCCAATAACTATAGTTAAGACCATTGAAAAATGGAGGTCTTTGTGTCGATTGACCCTCCGTGTAAGTGGTGTTTTGAGTGCTAGTACTTACGTTATTTGCCATATTACTATAATATATCGAATAACTGTGTTACGGTTATATGATGACCGGGATCTGATACCAAATGAAAGTTCGGTGTGTATACAATTATATGTGCTAATATAGTACACACGGATCGTGTAATATGGACTACAATATAAATGCGGAAATAGATGATAATAGCATAGTAAATAAAAATAGAAAAATCACACCAGAGATTTTTATACGGTTCGGAGCACCGTCCTACGTCCAGTTCCAGACTTTTATCTGGATTTTCACTATTAACTACCTCGCTTCACCCGGAGGAACAAGTTTACAACACCCGAACAACCGAACGGGATTTCACGCCTCTAATACACTGATGACTTCAACACTTGCCTCTTACAACACAGAGGACTTCAACAAAAGAACAAATACAATTGTTGTTGACAACTTGTGCTCTTGAAAACACGGATTTGTCACTAGTAGTACACCCTTCCTATAATCTTATCCTCAAAGTATGCGAATGATGTTTTGAAAAGATTAAGGAAACTATATTACTTATTGAATCAAAAGATATGAAATAGTTTCAATGATTCAATAAATAATCGAGAGCTTTTTAGAATGCAGGAGTATATATAAAGTAAGATCAGAGATTAGAGTAAAATCATATATAATCATGTTGTTTTAATCAACGAATTAGATGAGTTTATATAGATAAGAATGGTTGTAACTCTTTGTGAGCAGTTGCCATTAAGAGATATGATCTTTGGTGAAAGGTAAGAGATGCAACCTTTGGAGAAAAGAAGTGTCTTTTGGAAAAATTGCTTTCTGTTTAAAAACGGTCGACAGGTTAAAAAGTGACCAGTAGACATGAATTCAAATATATATACGTTATGTCCATGTGTGCACGTTTAGTGTGCAAATTATGCAGGAACGGTCGACCGCATATATTGTGACCGGTCGACCGGTCCCTGTAAAGTTGCACACTGAATGTGCAACTACAATTTATTCGTATATATATTGATTTCCTTGAAAATGCATGATTATTTGAGGATAGATTTTAACAAGTTTATCACTATTATAATATCAAATAATCATCCTACAATCCAGAGTACCATATGTAGCTATGACCTTGTTTTGTCGGTCGCCTTTAGTTATTTGTCAGAAATCAAAACCTTCATAAAACTTGTGACTCAACATGAAACAGTCAACAAGAGCAAGTGTGCTAGTACAAAGAAGACAATGGCAATATCAAAATAAAACAAAAAACAAAAAAAAAACAGCTACAACATGAAGAGAGTCATATGTGCAAAGGTCAGGCCAAACATGAAGGCTACATGAAGAATGCAAGTTCAACCTCTTCATTAAACAACTCAAGACCAAGCTGTAAACATTCAAAAGTGCCAACAAAGAATGCAAGCTCGACTAACATAATGAATACTACAACTACACAGACCAAACTTCAACAAACAGTTCATATGCAAAGTGCACCACCAAAACAAGACATAGTAACCCCAAGATACTGCAACAAACAACTTCAACAAGGCAGACTCAAGTGAGTGAAAACTCGAATTACAATGCATCAGTGAGCAACACAGCAATGGAGTTTTTGCAGCGATACAAATGCAACACAACAGCAACATGCTTAAAGACCACAGCACGACCAATGGCAATACAGTGACAACATGACAGCAGTTTATACAACACGAATAAACCACTACAACAATGTGTATGAACTCATGTGGACAGTAACAACAGGTCAAAGAATTGAAGAAAGCCACTACAAGAATGCAGACGCAAAGATGGCTGAAACTGTGACAATTAAGATGATAAACAAGTTGAAAAATTCATGTACGCATTCTTTGAAATAGTCAAAGTATCAAAAAAAAATAAAAGGAAAGTTTTAATGCCGTGTGAATCAAGGAATCGACCAAGTCACAAATCAAAACAGTGTCAACCAAGCCGTGAGAAGAAAGTATCAAAATATACGCATATGAACAAGTTAGAGATAAATCTCAAGCATCAAAGCAAAATCGAGCGGCCAAAGCACAGTGAAGACAAATTCAAACAAAATTTATACGAACGCAAAAGTAGGCTTTTGAATCCTATATAAAATGCCCAATCATCATCGGCATAACAATAAGAGAGTTCGAATACAAGTATCAGAGAAAAAATTGTTACCGAAGCAATAATCGAACTCACCGAAGCAACCGAAGGAAGCAACACGAAATCGATCAAGACAGGTTAAATCATGAACAATCAACAAAGATCGAAGTAGTATCGGAGCTTCGCAAAAGCCCTAATCTGGAACAGAGAGCGCAAGGACGAGATCCCCAAATTTTAAAGAGACGAGAAGAACAAACGGCCACCATTATCAAGAGAAAAAGGAACGGGCCGAAGTGTTTATAAAAAGGGGAATTAAAAATATTATTTTCTCCTTTTTGGGCCGGCCTTATTATTAAAAGGGGGTTTTAGTTTTTAATTTTATAATAGGGGTTTTTAGTTTTTATTTTGAGCAAAAATCACGTGTCCAAAGTTCGTATTTTAATTTTTGCTCCTGGTTGTATTTTTGAAGTTGTTTTTCTTTTCAAGTCAAAGGAGTTGTAAATCACCACCTAGGGTTTAGGTAGTGTCAGATTGTCTATTTAGAATTAGTTCAGTGAGCAGGGTGTGCGAGTTTACAAAGTTCTATTGTAGGCGGGAGCAGAGTTTGCAAGTAAGCAAAGTTCTATTGTAGGCGGGAGCAGAGTTTGCGAGTAAACGAAACTCTATAGGCGGGAGCAGGGTGTGCGAGGCTAGTAGAGTGTTTGTGAGCGGGAGCAAATGTTTGCGAGTCTAGTAGAGTGTTTGTGAGCGGGAGCAAATGTCTGCGAGTCTAGTAGAGCGTTTGTAAGCGTGATACTGTTTAATTCTAATAGAAATCTGTGAATGCAGCAGTAGGCAGGGGTTGCCGAAGCTGGGTAAATTTTGTGTGTGATTTACTTTTCAGCATATTTATTTCTGCAGTTTATTTCTGTGTTTAAATCGAGAAAATTTGCTATAACCCTATTCACCCCCCTTTAGGGTTAATCTAGATCCTACAAGTGGTATCAGAGCAGGTATATTTTTTTTAACTCTAGAGTCATGAGTCTACAAAATAATGCTTTTTCTGAGGGGCAATCTATTGCTAGGCCACCCATGTTTAACGGGAATGATTATGCTTATTGGAAAGTTAGGATGGGTATCTATCTTAGTTCTGTTGATTATGATGTTTGGGATATTATTGAAACTGGCTATAAACCTCCCACTATAATCGTTGGTGGTACTGAGATTCCTAAACCTAAGGATAGGTGGGATGCCAACGATAAGAAATTGAAAACGACAAATGCTAAAGCCATGAATGCTTTGATATGTGCTCTTGATAAAAACGAATTTAATAGAATTTCTCATTGTACAACAGCACAGGAAATTTGGCATACTTTGGAGGTGACACACGAAGGAACTTCTCAAGTCAAGGAGTCTCGTCTAGCCCTATTCAGCAATGAATATGAGAACTTTGTGATGGACAAAGGCGAGAGCATAAAGGACATGTTTGGACGCTTTTCAACCTTGGTATACAACGCTAGAGCGCTTGGGAAGGTCTTCACTGAGGTAGAGCTTGTGCGGAAGATACTACGAGTCTTACTGATGAACTTTGAGGCAAAAGTCACGGCAATCCAAGAATCGAAAGATCTGAGTAAGCTAAGCATGGAGGAGTTGATTGGCAACTTGATGACATATGAGCTTGAGCTAAAAGCAAAGGAAGAACGCAACAACTCCAAACCAAAGAAGAAGACGATTGCCTTAAAGAGCAAAGAAGAAAGCGATGAAGAAGATCCAATTGAAGAGCTTGCAATGACTGTCAATAAACTTAGAAACTCATCAAAATTTAAGCCACACAAGAAGAAAACAAAGGGCAATAGGATAAAAGACTCTGAAAATTCCGATAATGAACTGACATGTTATAACTGCAACAAGCCTGGCCACATCAAACCAAAATGCCCACTTCTCAAAAACAACAAAGGAAAGAAAAAGGCAAAGAAGGTATTTGCAGCGACTTGGGATGATGAAGAAGGAGAGGAAGCTTCGGATAGCAGCTCAGAGGAGGCTAACTTGTGTTGCATGGCAAAATCAGAATCAGAAGCAACCTCCGACGAATCTAGTGAGGCAGGTGAGTTTTCTTATAAAGAACTTGTTTTTATGTGTTCTGATCTTACTAAAGTAGTTGATGCTCTTGAATCTAAAATTGAAAAACTTATAGGAGAGAACTTGCTCGTAAAAATTTTAGGTTAGAAACTGAACTTGAAAATATTCAAAACCTAGAATGTAAAAGATGTAAAGTTTTAGATTCAGAATTGACAAGACTTAAGAATAACTCTGAGAATCTTGAAAAAGAAAACTTGAATCTTAAGGAAACCATCGACACTAGGAAAAAGGATTTTATAAATCGATGCACCTCACTTGTCACTGAAAATACAACACTAAAAACCAAAGTCCAAAATCTTGAGAAATCTTTGAATAACTTTTCAAGAGGCGAAAAATCTTTCAACATGCTATTGGGAAATCAAATTTTTGCTAACAATAGAAAAGGACTAGGTTTTGGGAAATCACAAAATGATGATAATGCAAAAAGTAAAAGTGTTTTTGCTCGATCTGAAATAATTGGAAATCATGTTGAAAATCATAGTCATAGGAACACAAAATTTAATCAAGTCAATTTAATGTGCACGTTTTGTAGAAAATTTGGACATAATCGAAATAATTGTTGGTATAGACCCAAACACGTGAAAACTATACCAATTTGGGTTCCAAAAGGCACAAATATAAAATCTTTGAAAGTCAAACAAATTTGGGTGCCAAAAGGAACATATATAAATAGTTTTGGGTCTCCACAAACATATGTTTCATATTCTGCCACTAACAATCATGGACCTATAAAAACAAATAGGTCACATAAATCTTTCATCGTGTAGGTGTGGTGGCAGGCTAAGGAACAACAACAGTGTTCTCTGGATTTTGGCTGTTCCAAAAACACAACGGGCGACAAAGCAAAGTTCCTTAGCCTAGTTCAAAGGTGACAGAATCACAATGGGCAATCACGAAAAATTATCGTAAAGGTAAAACAGGTAAATTTTTTTAAATGTGATTATCTGCACCATACTCTAAATTAAAATCAGCCAATATTGAGATAAACAAAAGATGATGATTTTGATGCTATGATTCTTTTTCAAAATATTGACCAACCATCTTTAAATAGAATTACGTGGAGTAATTATGATGGTTGACTGATTCGGACTTAATTGATATGATTTTTTGACTTATTCTTATTTATGACATTGTTTTGTGCTTAAATGATGACCAATCAGATTTTCAACTTTGAACTAATCCATATAAATTTGTTCGGTCAAATGATGGTTACTCATGCTACACGTAGATATATTTGTTTTGATATTTTGGTCACTGCTTGTAAATTTGCACGATTTCAAATTCATGTGAAAAAGGATTTTAAAAATTGTTGAAACCTTAAGAAATTGTTTTTGAAATAATTATGATGTTGATTGACTGTTGATTACTCATGAACTTGTTTATCCTATGGTTTCTGAAATTAACACCATAATATGTGTTTGAGTGTTAACACGACTTCAATTCAAATTCAAAAGAATGATGTTAAGTTTGAAATTTTTGGTGCACACTTCATGGTTCAACGAGTGAATATTGAGTGAAATTTAAATTCAGATGCAGATTACACTGGTAATATAGTTGATAGAAAAATTACTAGTGGAATGTGATTAATTCTTGAAACATTCATTTGCTGCATTGTTTTTCAAAGAAAATATCTGCATATTTTTCACTTGAAATAATTTTTTAAATAGCAGATTTTCTTATAAAACCCCTCTCGAGAAAATCATGTTTGACCATAGATACAGATTAATCATTTTTTGAAAAATTGATTTTATAATTTTTGAATTTGATTTTAAATGACAAATTTTGACTAATCTGACTCCCTTTGATTATCGAAAAGATGAATAGTGATTGAAAAAGAGATGAGTGTTGATATTTATCATATATTATAACTCGAGAAAGTATAATTAGAAAATTTCTTTAGAATTTCATAACAAGAGTTATAAAAACTTTTTGTTGGGTAAAAATTCCATGATCATTTCTATTTCTATCATCTTTCTATCGACCATCACTCATCAAGATCATATTTAGTATGTAAATTTGTGGTAGTTTACAAAGGAAATCATTTGTTCTTCAATATCTTTAAATCTGTGAAGGAAATTATTTGTGCTTCAACTTATTATATTTAGCAATAAAAATAAATATCCAAAGTATTCACTCTCATTTAAAAGTCCTCACGGTTATGCATGGGTGAATTACTTGGATTTTTGATTATGTGCTTCCATGCTCATTTAAAAGTCCTCACGGTTATGCATGTATGGAACGCATATCAAAATTAATTGATTCAAATAGACAAGTTGATTCTAATCCCATTTAAAAGTCCTCACGGTCATGCGTGGTTAGAAGATACTTGATTTCATTTTTTAAATAAAAATTGTGAATACTACTAATCTCATTTAAAAGTCCTAACGGTTATGCATGGTTAGTAGATATTAAAATTTCCTGAGATAAATATACCACAAATAGACAGAATTGTATGATTTTTGATGATTTTATCCTCATCACTTCTGAAAGTGGAATATGCGCTTGACAAGGGTAATTATGATTTTTGTTTGAGTTTTATTGAAATTTAATATTTATATTCAATTGAGTTAAATGTTTGATTCATGTCTATCACTTCATCCCTATTTTTATAACACTGTTATTCTTTTGCTGATAACAAAAGGGGAAGAGAAAAGTTAAGATTTTGTCAAATAGAATCAAGCAAAGGTCAAATAATTTTCACTTTGCATATAGGCTCATTTGTATATTTCTATTTGTATGCATATATGTAGGGGGAGCATCATGTAGAGAGGAAGCATTTAAATAGGGGGAGCAATTAAAGTATATCATTGATCAAATGCATTTAACACATGTACAAAATCTTAAATATATGTTTGTTATCATCAAAAGGGGGAGATTGTTGAATATGCGCTTATATGTTTTTGTTTGATGATAATAAACATATATATTCATTTAAATGTATTTGGTAATGTACTAGTTTGTTTTTCATAGATTAAATAAATATTTGTTGAATAAAATAAATTACACAGATTTTGAATTCAAACAGAAATTTTATTCAAACAAATATTTATTACAATCTTGAATAGTACAAATTCATGCTCTCACTATACATATACATTTTTGATTACAATCACATCACATTTCACATTTACAGTTAACCTCACTACATATCACTCACACTCGTGTTTTTTGTCTTCAACTGCAGTCCGGTTTGAATCCAGCATCTGAGAAATCTGCAAAAATATAAACTAACGCAGTAAAATTGAAAAAGAAATATTTTTGCAAATTCAAAATAAATAATTTTTGAAAATATGATTTGCCTCAGTTATTTGGGTTGTTCGTCATAATTTACACTTGAATTCATCACAAAGTCGTGCATATAGATATTACAGGGACAGGTAACCATAAGTGGCTGCAATACACACGTGTACATTCATACACGTGTGCACTGCCTCGCCAACTCGTGTGCACAAATCAAACAAAAGCACTGCTAACAATTCAGCACAAGGTCAAACCCAAATAACACACAGGATTCAACTCAAGGCAGACCACAATTACAAGGCACAGTGCAGAGGTCTTAACAGGAAAATCAAGCAACAGTCAAGTACACAAATGTCCAATATGCAACATGACCGAGCATTGATCAAAACTGGAGACAAGAACAACTACATGAAGCAGTCAACAAGAGCAAGTGTGCTAGTACAAAGAAGACAGTGGCAATATCAAAATAAAAATAAAAATAAAAAAAAACAGCTGCAACATGAAGAGAGTCATATGTGCAAAGGTCAGGCCAAACATGAAGGCTACATGAAGAATGCAAGTTCAACCTCTTCATTAAACAACTCAAGACCAAGCTGTAAACATTCAAAAGTGCCAACAAAGAATGCAAGCTCGACTAACATAATGAATACTACAACTACACAGACCAAACTTCAACAAACAGTTCATATGCAAAGTGCACCACCAAAACAAGACATAGTAACCACAAGATACTGCAACAAACAACTTCAACAAGGCAGACTCAAGTGAGTGAAAACTCGAATTACAATGCATCAGTGAGCAACACAACAATGGAGTTTTTACAGTGATACAAATGCAACACAACAACAACATGCTTAAAGACCACAGCACGACCAATGGCAATACAGTGACAACATGACAGCAGTTTATACAACACGAATAAACCACTGCAACAATGTGTATGAACTCATGTGGACAGTAACAACAGGTCAGAGAATTGAAGAAAGCCACTACAAGAATGCAGACGCAAAGAAGGCTGAAACTGTGACAATTAAGATGATAAACAAGTTGAAAAATTCATGTACGCATTCTTTGAAATAGTCAAAGTATCAAAAAAAATAAAAGGAAAGTTTTAATGCCGTGTGAATCAAGGAATCGACCAAGTCACAAATCAAAACAGTGTCAACCAAGCCGTGAGAAGAAAGTATCAAAATATACGCATATGAACAAGTCAGAGATAAATCTCAAGCATCAAAGCAAAATCGAGCGGCCAAAGCACAGTGAAGACAAATTCAAACAAAATTTATACGAACGCAAAAATAGGCTTTTGAATCCTATATAAAATGCCCAATCATCATCGGCATAACAATAAGAGAGTTCGAATACAAGTATCAGAGAAAAAATTGTTACCGAAGCAATAATCGAACTCACCGAAGCAACCGAAGGAAGCAACACGAAATCGATCAAGGCAGGTTAAATCACGAACAATCAACAAAGATCGAAGTAGTATCGGAGCTTCGCAAAAGCCCTAATCTGGAACAGAGAGCGCAAGGACGAGATCCCCAAATTTTAAAGAGACGAGAAGAACAAACGGCCACCATTATCAAGAGAAAAAGGAACGGGCCGAAGTGTTTATAAAAAAAGGGAATTAAAAATATTATTTTCTCCTTTTTGGGTCGGCCTTATTATTAAAAGGGGGTTTTAGTTTTTAATTTTATAATAGGGGTTTTTAGTTTTTATTTTGAGCAAAAATCACGTGTCCAAAGTTCGTATTTTAATTTTTGCTCCTGGTTGTATTTTTGAAGTTGTTTTTCTTTTCAAGTCAAAGGAGTTGTAAATCACCACCTAGGGTTTAGGTAGTGTCAGATTGTCTATTTAGAATTAGTTCAGTGAGCAGGGTGTGCGAGTTTACAAAGTTCTATTGTAGGCGGGAGCAGAGTTTGCAAGTAAGCAAAGTTCTATTGTAGGCGGGAGCAGAGTTTGCGAGTAAACGAAACTCTATAGGCGGGAGCAGGGTGTGCGAGTCTAGTAGAGTGTTTGTGAGCGGGAGCAAATGTTTGCGAGTCTAGTAGAGTGTTTGTGAGCGGGAGCAAATGTCTGCGAGTCTAGTAGAGCGTTTGTAAGCGTGATACTGTTTAATTCTAATAGAAATCTGTGAATGCAGCAGTAGGCAGGGGTTGCCGAAGCTGGGTAAATTTTGTGTGTGATTTACTTTTCAGCATATTTATTTCTGCAGTTTATTTCTATGTTTAAATTGAGAAAATTTGCTATAACCCTATTCACCCCCCCTCTAGGGTTAATCTAGATCCTACAATAATAAATTATTATAATAATGTCATGTAATATTTACTTGTATTTGATTTTGCGTTGTAGAAAAAATTTATCCAAGCACGTGGCAGATGCTTGAGCATTCGGGACGGGAGCAGTTGACCACTATAAAGAGGATGCTATCCTTGACTCCATTATGGACCCAACACAGAGAAATAGACGCTATGGCTACTGCAATCAATCGGTAATTTATAAAAGTCAACTAAGTTGTAAAAATTGCTTAATTTTTATAAAAGTTAAGCAATAACTTAAACATATTTCGACTTGTTTTGTAGGCTCGGGCCTCACAAAAGGCCTATCAAAAGGCTCGGGACAATGTTGAGATTAATGAGGTTCGACAGCAGATTGCACAGCTGCAAGAGTAGGACCGCTTCTAAGCAACACAAATGGAGCAACTGAACCAGCTTTTGGTCGAGTGTATGGAGCGTCATGGAGCATTCCCTTCGTCTGGTGGTTCCAAAGCCGATGACGAGTCATGAGGTACGTTTTTTAGTTTTTATTTTTAAAACTTGTGCATATATACAATGAGAATGATGATGTTGATTTGTGAACATTTGATGCTTGATATTGATTTGTGGGGTTTGATGTTGGATGTATATATTGTACACTGATGTTGGATTTAGACATTGAGGGGGTGATGATGGATGGTTTGTATTGATTAGAATGTTTGAGTTTGAGATGGTAATGTTTGAGTTTTATATTATCATTGATGTGGATATTGATTTTAGCTTTACATATCTAATATATATATATATATATACACACACACACATTGATTTCGATGAGTTGTGATATATATTGATATTGATGCGTTGTTGGGCTCCTGGAAAAAAAAATTACCCAGATTTCCGATGGTTTCCGACGGCTTATAGGTCGAAATATTTCGACGGCTTCCGATGGCTAACCTGTTGTATATACCGACGGCTTCCAGTGGATTTCTGGTGTGGTTTTAAGCCAGCACCGTCGGAAAAAACATCAGACCTGCAGTCGAAAAAGCCATTGGAGGCTGTCGCAAATCTGTCGTCGTTTCCATTGAAAATGGATGAAAGTCGCGTTCTATATATCGACGACATTTCCGATGGCTTTCGACGGCCCCCGATGGCTTGGAGCCGTCGGAAATGACCGATTACTTGTAGTGATGTATTCAAATTAATTAAGTGATTAAAACCTAAACTTTTAAAATAAATCCAGTTAATTAACATTATTATTTGGTCTAATAAGTCATAAAAAAACAATTCAATGAATTGTATGCGAGCTTATATTGACAAAAATTGTAAAACTAATATTTCATTCATATCCAAATAACATAAAATTCCACGGTTATATACAAAATTATCTTTTATTCTCATACATTATTCAACGATCAACCTGACCTTTTTAAAATTATTGCTTTATTACAATGGGAAATATACATAAATTTTCTCTCTAAAGTTGATGTTTCGTCACTAAAGAACATACATGCAATTTTTTCTTTCTGATATAGATATCTTATTATACATATACACAATTTTTCATTCTAAATTTAGTACAATAAGTGAATTCTTTATTATTAATAAAAAACTGTTAAGAATGACCCTAAATTAACGATAAATGGCGAATATTGTAGTTTAAATTTTTGAATAATAATAATAATTTCATTTGATATATTTTGTGAAAATGTTAAATTTTAATTATGTGTATTCATAATTTACTTTAAAATTGATAAATTTATATAACATTTTGCTTAGAAATATTTTTCTTTTTTATTTCATTGTCTTTCTGAGGTAGACGTCAATTATTTTTCGTTATAAGTCAAAATTATCAAGGTAGAAATAATACTTTAAAAATCAAATTATCAATTTTTACATAATTGAAATAAGAGCATGATTTATAACGTTTCTATTAATCGACTTTCCTTTTAGTCATTAAATAAATGTTTTATTTATCTCTTTGATAATGTAATATAGTTATTTCTGATGTTAATATTACTGCAAAAGCTTTAAATCATAAAATATACCAGTTCATTAGTATTACATGTATAATTTCATTATTTCAAGCAATATTTGAAATCCAGTTTATATATCTTTTATCTTTTAGACAAATGTACTAAAAACTAAATGTTAAAACTCAAAATCTATGCTATAAATATTTAACTCTTGAAATTTGTAAAAATATTAATTTTAAAATTAATTAAGAATACTAATTTTCATTTATTTTCTTAATGAATACTAAATGCTCAAAAATAACAAATCCATATTTAACTCATTATATTATAATATATAAAACTAACAATTTATTTTTTTTACTCAAATATGAGAAAACATAAATCAAATAAAAAAATTACATACTTAAAAATAACAAGTTTACTACATAACTCAATTATTTTAACAAATTGATCATATATTGCATAATAAATTTGATTTTTTTAAATGTAATTACAAAACTATTTTTATAAAACATACCATGTGGGGTTTTGGACCAAAAGTCCCTACTCTCAAAGCTCATGCACAAAAAGTCCATACTCATTAAACCTATGTAAATTAGATCTCTATTTTGTTACTTTTTACCAAATTGTCCCTTTCTTGAAAATCGGCCGAACATTAAAACCAGGGGCAAAAGTAACATAAATTAGTCAAAAGGTAAAAAGAGGGATTTTGCAGTTACACACTGGTAAAAAAGAATGATACACTGAACCACCCACACAGCTGAATCCACATTCTTGCCACGTGTCTACAACTCGATATAAAAGAAATATGGAGTGGAAGCTTTCTTTTCTTTTACAAAAACCACTAGTGTGTAACCCGTGCATTGCACACAGTAATATTGTAAAATATAATATTATATCTTTAACGTTAAAATGAAAACTTTGTTATATAATGTATGATAAATTTGGTGAAATAAATGAACTATAAATTAAAACTGGTATTATGTTTGTGTATAATTTATGTTGTATAGCGCGCGTGCTCACACACATATATATAATAATAAAGTAATTTATTCAGTTTTGTTAATATGGATATAACATACATGTTGAAACTGACGTATGTTAGTAATTTTTTAGATGAACTGAAAATATTATTTAATGAAATTTGTTTGAATAAATAAAATATAAAATTATGTAATTAGTTTACATACATGGACTTGAAAATAAATGATAGGAAGAATCGAGAGGAATTTTATAAAAAAATTGTATAATTTCGATGTGGATATATTGAAGCTAAAACATAATTTTGTAATATAATGTATGATAAATTCTTAATATAAAAGAATTGTAGCTTATTTACAAATTAATTTGTTATGATGTTTATGTACATAATTTATATTATGTGATTTATATATCTTTATAGTTGAATAAAAAAATAGTCTTACAATTCTCCATAATGTGAGCGTGTGTGTGTGTTAAAATTGACATATATTTTTATGGTTCATTAGAAAAATAGATTAACTATTCATTGAAATTATTTAAATTTTAAATTTCATAAGTAGTTAGAATACATGGATTTAAATATAAAATAATAGAAAATAATTGAGGACGGTTTAGGAAATAATTTTAAAAATGCTAAAATGTACGTATTGGAAGCTAAAAACAGAATTTTTCAATGTAATACAATATAAATTTTTTAGGTATATGCATAATATATTAAATATGGATATATTGCTTATGCATATTATTTATGTTAGGTGACTTACATATCTTTGTATTTAAATGAAATACTAATTTTTTCACCTTTGCGCCTGATCTGAATATGGTATACATATTGAAACCGTTATATCTTAGCATTTATTAGATGAATTAACAAAAATTTATTAATTGAATTTATTTAATTAATTTAAATTCAAGATCATATAATTAATTTGAAAATATCGAGTTTAGTGTAAAATGGTAGGTGATATTGTGAAGTGTTTTGTAACTAATTGGATAAATTCAAAATGTAGGTTTTTGATGTTAAAAAAGGGTTTTACAATGTAATGCATGATACACATATTGATATAAATAAATAAGACTTTAAACTTGTAATTATTGTTTATGAATATAATTTATATTATGTGATTGATGTATTTATATATTTGAATGATTTTTTTCATCATTTTTGTTAATATGAATATGATTCATATTGATCATACTTATTTGACAAATCGGTGAAAAATTGCATAGTGAAATTATTTAAATAGTTTTGAAGTTATGTAATTGATTACAATATATGACCTTAAATGTAAAATATTGTAAAGAAATTGAGGACATGTTATAAATGATTATAGAAAATTTATAATGTAGATATTCGGAGTACAAAAAATATAATTTTATCATGCATTTCATGATAAATTTATTGAGAGAAATGTGAATAAAGGATTTATTTATATTATTTATGTATTCACTTTAAGTTTTTTAAGTTATATAACTTAGGTATCTTTACATTAATCATTTTTTTTAATTTTGTTAATATAAATATGGTGTACATATTGATATTTTCATAAATTAGTAAACGAATTAACGAATATTAATTAGTTGGATTTATCTAATTAGTTTAAATTTAGATCACATAATTAATTGATATATATATATATATATATACATATATAGGGTGAAAAGTAAAATATTAGAAGAAAAGTGAGTTAAATTTTGTGAATAATATGGTAATTTTAAATGTAGGTATTTGAAGTTAAAGTAGAATTTACAATGAAATGTATGATAAATTTATTCAAATAAATTAACTACAATTTTTTATTATTAGTTTATGTGATTTATATATTTTTATAGTTGAATGAAAGATTAATATTATGTTTTAGTTGTTTAAGTGTTATACATATTTAAATTGTCGTTCTTTGGTATTTATAAGAAATATTAAATGAATTTATTTAAATAGCTTAAATTTTGGATTATTTAATTAGCCTAAATGTGTGGACTTAAATATAAAATATTAGAACGTAGCTGATAAATTATATGTAAATAATTATATAAACTTTAGAATACATGTGTCAAAATGTAAAATAATAGAAGAGAATTAGTAAAATAAGTGTAAAGTAATAAATTAAAGAATTTGAAAATAAAAGATCTAAAGATAGATTTAAGGAGAAGAGAGAAAATTCCTATAATCAAGTAGAGAGACAGAATATCTTCTGTTTTACTATTATTTAATAGATTTGACAAATTGGTGAAAAATTGCATAGTGAAATTGTTTAAATAGTTTTGAAGTTATGTAATTGGTTACAATATATGATCTTAAATGTAAAATATTGTAATGGAATTGAGGAGAGGCTATAAGTGATTATAGAAAATTTATAATGTATGCATTCGAAGTAAAAAAAAATATAATTTTGTAATGCATTTCATGATTAATTATTGAGAGAAATATGAATAAAGGATTTATTATTATTATTTATGTATTCACTTTAAGTTCTTTAAGTTATATAACCTAGGTATCTTTACATTAATAATTTTTTTTAAATTTTGTTAATATAAATATGATGTACATATTGATATTTTCATAAATTAGTAAACGAATTAACGAATATTAGTTAGTTGGATTTATCTAATTAGTTTAAATTTAGATCACATAATTAATTGATATATATATATATATATATATGGTGAAAAGTAAAATATTAGAAGAAAAGTTAGTTAAATTTTGTGAATAATTATGGTAATTTTAAATGTAGGTATTTAAAGTTAAAGTAGAATTTACAATGAAATGTATGATAAATTTATTAAAATAAATTAACTATAATTTTTTATTATTAGTTTATGTGATTTATATATTTTTATAGTTGAATGAAAGATTAACATTATGTTTTAGTTGTTTAAGTGTTATACATATTTAAATTGTCGTTTTTTGGTATTTATAAAAAATATTAAATGAATTTATTTAAATAGCTTAAATTTTGTATTATTTAATTAGCCTAAATGTGTGGGCTTAAATATAAAATATTAGAATGTAGCTAATAAATTATATGTAAATAATTGAGGGAATTATCGTGAAGGACAAAAATTAGGGCTTTTTTAATCATAAGGACAGCCCGCTAAAATTTTATCCTCAAGGATAAATCACTGCAACTTGCCTCTCCAACTCCAGATCTTGCTACAAAACCCACACCATCGCTTCCTTCTCCAACCCAATAAACTCCAACCGAGACGTCGACCTCTCAGATCTCGACAACACTTTGGTAGAAATCAAGAACCTGCGCGCGGAGTTCGAGCTCGAGAGGCGAATTCGGAAGAAGATGGAGTCTGTGAAAAAATCTGAGATGAAGGAGCTCGCGGAGAAGAAAAGAGCACGCGAGGAAGCGGAGAGCGACCGTGAAAAGTTAGGGATGAAGATCAAGCACGTGAGTGAGGATTTCGAAAAGACGATGAAGGAGGCCGTGGACGAGAGGAGGAAGCGATGACGAGAGGATGGAAATCATTCTACTGTGTTCAGTTTTTGGGTATCAGTTTTGTATGTGATGTGGTATCAGTTTTAATAAAATAACACAGTATCAGTTTTTGGGTATCAGTTTTGTATGCGATGTGGTATCAGTTTTAATAAAATAACACAGTATCGGTTTTGTATGCGATGTGGTATCAGTTCTAAAAAAATAAATAGTATGGATTTGTGGTGGTTTAGGAAATAGTATGGATTTGTGGTGGAAAATTTCTGATGGGTTATTGATTTGACGAAACGGTGAAGGTGTAGTGTGTGGTATTTGGAAGCGATGGGTAGGGTTTGCATCAGAAGGAATTTCAAAACTGATAGCTAAAATTTCAAAACTGATACCTAAAAACTGATATCAGCTTTTAAGAGTATGGTGCTGGTGAGGGGTGGCGTTGGCGGGTGGAGGAGGTGACATGGGGTAGTTGCACGACGCTGGTGAGGAGGTGACGCTGCGGCGATGGTGAACACAAAACGGGTGGAGGAGGTGGCACGAGGTGGTTGCTCCAAAACGGATGAAGGAGGAGGTGGCAATGGTGGCGCCGGTGAGGAGGTGGCGGCGCTGGTGAGGAGGTGGCGTTGACGCGGGATAAGGTGGTCGGAGCTGAAAACGGGATTGAATGGGCACGGGAAGAGAGATTTGTGCATTTGAGAAAAAATGGGCTTTGGGTCCGTCCTTGAGGATAGAATTATAGGAATGTGTCCTTGAGGATAAATTATTTGGATATTTTGTCCTTTACAATAAATCTCCCTAAATAATTATATAAATTTTAGAATACATGTACCAAAATGTAAAATAATAGAAGAAAATTAGTAAAATAAGTGTAAAGTAATAAATTAAAACATTTTGAAAATAAAAGATCTAAAGAGAGATTTAAGGAGAAGAGAGAAAATTCCTATAATCAAGTAGAGAGACAGAATTTTACTTTACTATTGTTTAATGGATTGGATCATCAAATAAATGATCACTGCAAAAAACGATAAATCAGCCAAAGCAAAGGGCAATTATTACGGTATTATATGCTATGAGAATGTGAAAACAAGATACAAGTGCATGTCAGGTTTATTTCTGATATAATTAGTTGCAGAGTGTGTTCATTCTATAAATGGATCATTAGATTAATGATCAAGTAAACGAAAGAAACTAGCAAAAATTAGAACAAAATTGCAGGGTTGACGGAACTGAAAAGAAAGTGTTGCGTACAGAAGAATTAGTGGCCAATTGTGTATGGAGAGCATTTATGGGAGCTAATATATAGGCCTGTCTACTCAATGTAAGTTGATTGCAACCGGTTAAGTGGCTTGACTAGAGACATAGAAATAAGATGCAAAATCGTCGCGAGTTAAGAACTAAGTGACGTGACTGGAGATATAAACAAGGCAAAACACACGAAAGGACGATGCAATGAGACGTAGAACTGCTGTGGACATCATGGCTGAAAAACTGGACTGAGCCGAAGTAAATAACAAAAATTGGTAGTGGGCTGAACACTGATAAAGAAGCTCTGAACTGAATAAAGGAATGAATCATGACAGTGAGGTAGATAAACTGAACTGCAGTTATGATGGGGAACCTTTATGATGAACTAATTCATTGAACTAAAGCATGGCAAGCTGACAGTGAAATTAACAGCGTTCTAGGCAGATACAAATTAAAATCTGCCTGACATGTACTGCAATTATGAAAAACTGCAAACCCGTCTGTTGCTATAAGAAATACTGATCGATTAACTGAAAATGATTATGAGATAAAACGATCAATATGGCTGGTGTATGGTTGAAGGTTGGTCGAAATGATCCGATCTTTGGGAGAGCTTCGACACCAGACTGAAGAAGCACCATGGTCGAATGAAACATATGACGGTGGCACTGGTGAAGTAAATGCATCTGAGGGATTCTGTTGGATAACTGCAGAGGTCAGTAGATGAAATGAAGCACTGCTGAAGAGCTGCAGGACAGTGGCATCGGTGAAGCACGGCTGAGATGAAGCAAATTGAGGCAGGATAATATTCTGATGCGACTGAGAGTAAAATGAGAGAGTGAAAAGTTATTCAATTTTGATAGCTAAATAATTTTATGGATAATTCCTCTTATCAAAATATAAACAATAATCATACAAATGTACAAATCAACATCGTTACCCTACAATACAAATCATACAAATGTACAAATCTACATCACTACCCTACGATACAAATCATACAAATATATAAATCAACATTACTACTCTACAATATAAATCATACAAATATTCACAACCTCACAATTCAAGTTACCAGGCACAACCTTAACACTTGCACTAAGCACACACTTAAATCTTGCAAGTCTCATATGCTTTTGAACTGAAAAACTAATTCTACAAACATGTTCCGAGACATCCATAAGAAGTGATGCAGCAAACGCAATTTTAATTGGTATCAAAAATGGGTTATGTTGCCTGTTATTGTAAACAAATCTCTAGTTTCATTATTGCTTATAGCAACATTTATGGGTGTTGCATGTAAATGGTATGGTCATTGTTTGACTTAATGAGGCTAGTATGGACAATATGTTGGTTGAATCCATGCTTACGTTTCTACATGCTATAAAGATTTTAAGGAGTTCCAAGCTGTCTTTTTTCCCTGTTCATACATAAACGTTCGATAAGTTTTTTCTATTAATTATGACACCAAAAGATGTAGATTCATTTTATGGTTGAAAGATGGTAATGTATATATTTTTCATCGATGTTGTGATACTGTCGGGTTATAGAACTGATGCATCATTGAAATAAAAGAAAAGTCGGATAGCTAAAGTAGGATAATATATGTCACTGGAAAAATATATGTCGCTAGATCTCCGTATTATGAAGTTATCTTTTGTACTTAATTTTATCTATACTAGTATGAGCCCGTGTTTTGCACACGGACTGTTTGTGTTATTGTATACGTTGATATTTTGTTTGAGCGCAAATATGTGAACGAAAAGCAAGAGTATTTTTGGAATTTTAAAAAGACACCGAGTAAATTAGTTCAATGAATTTTTTTTATTAGTAGTAGAGATTAGAATGTACGACATTCAACTAATGATTAGGCAAGTCAGGAATCAAGTGCGAACGAAACTACTAGATTTTTTTAGGAATATTAAGCATAAGCTTGTGGGTTTCATCTGATTGGGCTTATGTTTACTAAGATGGAGATATTGTAGAAATATATCCTTTCTTTTATAAAAATATACTTTCATTTAGTTCTTTGGGACAAGATAACTTTTTTTCTTCATTTTTTGTATTACTGCATAGGCAGACAACAACACCATGTTCACTATAAATGTGCAAGAAAGCACATCAGAATCAGAAGTTAATGGGGGTATGGCTCCCAAGGTAGAGCCAGCATGATAGCTGCAAGAAAAAACAATTTCAGTGAGTAGTTATTTTGAGAAACCTATCTGAACTTCAAGATATCGCAGCACAGAAACATGTTGTATGGGACCACAAACTGCTACATCATCCAAATTTTGCAGTGAAGTACATTATCATCATCATTACTACAATAACTTCACAATGCAGTAAGAATTAGAACTAATGCAAAGACATGTTGTATCGAATATTATCTCATGCCAAAATGAAATATACAGTTCCACATTATTATTCATAAACAATCTTTACATCTTACATGTTGGGATCCCTCCTTAATTGGAGAGTTTCTAGAAAATTTTACATCTTTCTAGAGAAGTATAGAATTTTCTAGAACGTTCCGAAGAACTCTCTAAAAGCTTATGAAACAGTGTGCAACCCTCTGGAACATTCTAAAGATGTGTGGAACCTTACAGAAGAGTACGGAAGGATGTAAAAGGGAATGAAAGAGTGCAGAGATTTATAGAGAGTGTGAAGCATTCTAGAGAATCAATATTCACCATTGGATACAAGTAATCTCCATTCATTGTGCAGGTTGAGTAGTATAAATAGGGGTAGGAGCCTTCATTCTTAATCAATCAATCAATCAAAAAAATATCCAAGAATTATAAAAGAAAGCATCTTTGAGAGAAAAAGAGAGATAGCTTGGGAAGTATTTATCCTCAAGCTTGAGTGAGCTACCGAGTGTGGGTTGCTTTTGTAATCATATTCTTGTAATCCTACTATTCTTTGGTATGGTGGAAGAATCTCCATATTGGAGAACTATAAAATCTTATGTTTCCATTACTACTTTCAATCTTAAAGTGCTTATCTTAACTTCACAAAGCGGAAAAGCCCGAGATTTTCCAACAGTGGTATCAGTGCCAGGTTCGTCCATAGCCGTAATCAAGCTCGTGTAAGTTCAAGATGGAGGATAATGTCGCTCATGATGGAGACATGTTCAACCTCATAGCCAACAATTACTCCTATTGGAAACCGATGACGGAGGGCCACTTGTATTGCAAGGATTTGCATAAGCCCATCATCTACAAAGTAAGGTAGAAGGAAAGAGTGATGCTCAGTGGGAAGTATTGAACCGAAAGGCTGTTGCTATGATCCGTAAGTACATTGATAAAATTCTCTTCGAGCATGTTTCTACTTATACAAATGCTTATGAATTGTGGACAAAACTTGAGTCCATGATTCAGAAGAAAACGCCTCGTAACAAGGCTAATTTAGTTTGATGGTTGGTGAAGTTGGAGTACAAGGATGATCATCGTACGATTGAGCACTTGAATCATTTCAAGGGGCTCGTAAATCAACTAACAAAAATTGATATGAAGATTGATGATGGGTTACAAGCCCTTCTACTGCTTAGTTCCTTACCAGAAAGCTGGGACAAACTCGTAATTACACTTAGTAACTCAGCTCCGGAAGGAAAGCTAACCATGGATACCGTCAGTGACAGTCTTCTTGGTGAAGAAGCAAAGAGAATAGAACGAGGTAAGTCTATCCATCCCGAAGCAAATGTTGTTGAGAATCAGGGTAGGAATGAAACTCGTAGGCGTAGTAAGAGCCGAGATCCGCATCAATCTCATGGTAGATCCAAGTCACGCTTGAAGATTGTATGTTATTACCGTGGAAGGATGGGTGAAAATGGAATATCGATCCTTCAAGAAAGACCAAAGGCCGGTAAAGTTAAGCCAAACCAAATAAGCCCAATGAAGAAGCAAGAAGAGAAGATTAATACTGCCATAGTATTAAAAGAAGATCTGCTATATCCCATTGGTGAAGGTGACATTCTAAACATTGCTTATGATGAGAGTTCTTGGATTGTTGATTCTGGTGCTTCCTTCCATGTTACTCCAAATAAAAGCCTCTTCTCATCCTACCAAAGCGGTGACTTGGTACGGTGCAAATGGAAAATCAAGATAGGAGTAAGATCGTTGGGATAGGAGACATCATTCTGACAACAAGCATCGGGTGCAAGCTTGTTCTGAAAGATGTGAGG
Source organism: Allium cepa (assembly GCA_030765085.1). NCBI lineage: Eukaryota > Viridiplantae > Streptophyta > Magnoliopsida > Asparagales > Amaryllidaceae > Allium > Allium cepa. The sequence goes on along the minus strand of CM060941.1, from coordinate 555,761,690 downwards.
CATGTCCCGGCCATGCGCCTCAATCTTTATCCGTTGAAAAGCTAAATGATGATGATCTGATGAATTACTTTGGTGAAGAAAAATGGAAGCTCACCAAAGGAAGCATTTTGTTTTTATCACAGGTTGAATGAATGAAACAAAATAATGCATGAGTCATACATCAAAGTAATAATGCAATATGAGGGTTTAAGCAACGTATATATAAAGAAGAAAAAAGCAATGGTAAATGCCTCATTTTGCACCTGAATTGAATTAAAGCAAATAATATGCACCGTAGAAACAAGATCATTCCATTTCTATACAGGGGTTTTTGCTTCCATTTACAACTATTCATGTGCCGTGGATAATGCAATGTTCATTTGACAATATTGTCAACCTTGATGTTTTTTCCGATATGTTTTAGACAAAGATAAAAAGATAATGAAATTGTAAGGTTTTACATGTTGATAGAACAAAATAATTATGATAAACTCATATAATTATAAAAAGGTTTCACATGATAAACTATATAATTATCATAAAACTTGAATACAAGAAATCGTCAACCAAGAGAATGCAATTTCAAATCGGTACAAACAATAAAAAGTTGCAATGGATAATTTTGAGCTAAAAAACTATCATAGAAGACAAACATGTAGAACGTACCAAAAAATAGCTACAATAATAATATGAAGAAAAAGAATTAAAAGAACAAAAAAGAAGAAATGATTAATCTTTTATTATTTTATCATTTATCCTTTTAAATTTGAAGATAATTATTATGTTTTTTTTGTTTTTTTATCATTTATATTTTATGAATTATCTTTTATCATTTGTATTTTGTGATTTATCTTTTATCATTTTAATGTAAGGTATAAACTTATAAAAAATGTTAGTTTTGATCACTTTTATCTTTTATTGAACCATCATTTATATTAAACTACTCGTAAGATTGTAAATCATTTACTTTTCTATCGAATTAAAAAAATTTAACGACACAGACGAATTTGTTTAGGTAATTTTTGCTCAAGGGCCTATCAACTAGTAACTATTTGTTTAAAGGCATATTATGAAATATATTTAGTTATAAGGACAATATAGATGATACAAGTAATAGAACAAAAATGAAGAAATAGCCTATATTTTACCTTTTTATCTTTATCTTTTCACCATTTATCTATTTTAATTTGAAGATAAGTAATTGTTTTTTTCTTCTTCTATCATTATATTTTACTAGAACTCACAGCACTATGCATTATATACATGTTGCAAAATTATATTCTACATGTTGCAAAATTCATAATGATATACATGTTGCAAAATTCATATATAAATTGATTATTTAATTTATTTTAAGAAAACAAAATTACAATTTGTATAATAGAAGCAAAAGATTAGTCAGTTTATCTTTGTATGAAAATATTAGTTCTTATAACTGTTTATATGAATCGACACCTTTTCATCTACAAATTTTTATATTTGTTTCTTCAAGAAGAACATTAAATAACCACTTCGTAACCAAACTAACCTCAGCATAGGCAAACCATCTCATGACATAGCCCAAACTAACCCTATTTCATCAAAGAAACAACCAAAAAAAAACAGAGATAAACTTACCAACTCGGCACCTTTGGCATCTTAAGACAGCAAGAACATGATTCAGGAATTGATAAATTACATTTAATATTTAAATAACTTTATCTTTTAAAGAAAATAAATAACAAAAATGTTTATAAAACTAGATAATTAATTTTAAATGAATAAAAAATGTTTCGTTTTTATCATTCAAAGTTTCAAACATTAAGGTAACTAAATTAAGGTGTTAAAGGATATATATGGATTTACAATGATAAAGGATATAAATGATAAATACTATCATATAAAATATATATCATTTGGTACATATTTTACACAGAACAACACATATTGAATTAATCACAATCATAATTGTATGAAATGATAAAATTCATTTATCATTTCATGTAGAATTCTAAAGAACAAAATAATACTTTATCTTTTTATACATAATTGCGATCATTATAGATGTATAGAAAAGGTCATTGGTATAATATTAATTTTAGTAGAAAGATAAAATTTATCATTTAATAAACAATTTATAAAAATGTGACTCTTATATCCTTTTTATATAAAGTGTTCTGCTTATTTATCTTTATTGTATGTAGTGCTAAAAGATGAAGGTAACTGCAACTTCACACTACAAGAACGGCACCTGATAGCGATGGCTTTTAGCTGTCGTCGGCTAGCCGACGCTAAATGTCGTCGCTATTTACCTCGTCGCCCAAGAGAATCGCGACGGCTTTAGCGACGGCTCCGTCACATAAATAGCGACGGCTCGCGACTGCAAATGTGCCAAGTGGAGATTTCCAACGTCTAATTACCGTCACCAGTCGTCGCTAATCTGAGCAAAATGGTCGTCGCTAGCCGTCGCTAATCTGAACAAAATGGTCGTCGCTAGCCGTCGCTAAACTGAACAAAATGGCGGTTGCCAGCCGTCGCTATACTGAACAAAATTCTGTGCACTTGCACAGCCCATATACGCTTCAAACAATAACCATCAAATACCATCATCACAGCCACTATACACTATATTCTTCAACTATAACCATTATATAACATCATTATACATTCAAACAATATAAAATCCAATAAAACCAAACAAAATCATATACAATCCCAACAACAATACATATCATGTCAACCAATACAAGTCATCAAAATATGTACATAGTTTCCCAACCAAAATGTGTACATAGTTCTCCAACCACAACTACAAACCGTTAACCCAAACAAACCGTTAACACAACTACAAGTCGTCAAAATATGTACATAATATCCCGAAATATATATACACCAAACCAACCAAAATGTGTATATACCAAGCTGAAACATGAGCAAACAAGCATACCTACTCCTCACCATCACTGCCATCCTCCCCAGGCATCCTCCCATGCTTTTGCAAATAACCTGCAATCCGCTCATCCAGCTGTTGCTCGAAGAAACTCTTCCTCCAATCATTTATTTCATCCACTGTTTGCTTCAACTGAGCAATCTCCTCTTCTTGTTGGGACCTCCTGTATGCTCTCTGCAATCTCATCGCCTGTAAAATAGTTCATAATTATTTATATATTAGTGTATATATATATAATATTATTAAAATTATTTAACTATTCATATGCATGTGTAAATTTATATATTAGTACATGTCAAAATTTACCTCCAGATTTCCATAGCTATACCGCACATTGGTCCGAGAAGGTAGTCAATAATAGCATCCCATATATTGTTCGCCTCCTCTAGCGTGAGCTCTTCCCGACCAGTGGACTGTGCTACCCGAGCCCGCTCAGCTTCGTACCTCTCCTGCGATTACAAACAATTGTTTTGCATGATAAAAACCGAATTTCTAGTTTTTGAAAATAAAATAAGACAAAATATTGTTATTAACAATAAATTAGTTTACCATTACGGATTAGGATTTGTCATCCGTCCACTCGTACGAAACATTGCCTTCTTCATCAGTCCTCTCCACGACATGTGTCACCTTGAACTACTCGGTCATAGTGGGCTCGCGATTGTATCTCGCGGCCTGAAAATATATAAATATTATTGCTAATGTGAGTATAAAATATTTTAATAAAATGTAAACACAGTTTATAAATTTAATTACCAGCTCTCTCTTATGCTCCTGGAAGGATTTGGAGCCACCACGGTGCAATGCAGGATTTTTATTCCTGTTAGCCCGGTTCCGCACAGATAATTCCTACAAATTAAGATAAATTATCACGTATATATCTTGCGAGATTTATATTAGATTTAAATAACAAAGCAAACATATATTACTTACTTTTGCTGCCGGAGTGTCCCAAAGCCGAAGAAAATCAGCCCATACATCGTCACCCATCCAGTTCGGCTTTTTGCCTGAATTCTTAGCCTTGGACAATGTATCCCTGTAATTTTTCCTCATTCTTTTGTTCCAGTGATTTAAGAAAACGTCCATGTCATCAGGGTCAACGCGGACTGCAGCCTGTAAATTAAAATTATTTTAAGTTATATAGAGTATATTAATTTACAACTGAAATTCAAACTACTACTTACAAGTAAATCGGCATGTATTGCGTTCTTGACATGAATGGGGATGTTGTCCCAGCGAGGCCAATAACCATCCATCCGGCTCTGAAAAGCCATCCTCGAAACCTGTAGAATATAATCTGATGGCTCCACCTCAAAGCCCCTGCAAAAGTTATGATATACATGTTTAGTGGATTTTAAAATTTATACTTTAAATAAAATTGATACTTACCCGGCACTTTCGGAACAACTTCTACCATCGGACGTAAGTCTGGTGCAGTGCCACTACCACCTGCACCGGGAGATGGTTGTGGCATGCCTGTCATACTTCGTCTCCTGCCAGACATATCTACTGTAGAAAAACAATATCATCACAGAACAATTATAGAAATTCACTACTACATAGCATGTTTCAATCACTTTCGCAGAAACAATTATAAAAATTCACTAGTACAAAACATGGATAAAAATTAAATAAATGATCATCACAGAACAATAATAGAAATTCACTACTACATAGCATTAATTATTACCTGACAAATGGTGTGACTTCGACACAATTTAAAAGAACATACGTGTGTGCTACATGGTGGTCTTTATCGTCCAACCATATTTCCATACATTTTCCACCAGGTCTACCATGTTGTCTAAAAACAGATAACATTGATTGAGACAAATTTTGTTCAACGACTTCCTCATTTCGAGGAACAGTTACAAACGATAAGTTCACATCGTCCTTCAAGTAGTGAGAGAAAAAAAATGAGGCTTCTTCTTCAAGATACGATTTGCATATCGAACCCTCAACTCGGGCTTTTTGTCGAATCTTCTTCTTCAGATGATTCAAGTACCTATTAAGATATTTATTACATATTTAGATATACAAATTTGAATTCGAAATTGACATAAGCATTGCACATGTTAATTTACCTCTCAAACGGATACATCCATCCATATTGCACAGGACCTCGAAGAAGTGCTTCGGATGGAAGATGAATAGGTAAATGCTCCATTACATTAAAGAAACCAAGCGGAAGTATTTTCTCCAGCTTGCATAGCAATATGGGTATTTCTACTTCAAGTTTACGTATACGATCCACCTTTAATGTTGTCGAACAAAGGTGTTTATAAAATAAACATAACTCTGTTATAACGTTCCATACTTTTACGGGAAACAGTTCTTTGAAAGCCACGGGTAGTAAATATTCCATCATGATATGACAATCGTGACTTTTCATCCCACTCAGTTTACTATTTTTGAAGTCAACACGTCTACGAAGATTGGAAGAAATCCCGTCGGGAAATCTTAATTCTTCCACCCACTTTAGCATGAGTTTTACTTGCTTATTGTCTAGCTCATAGCATGCTTTCGGTTTTTTTATTGTCACTAGGCTTCATATGAAGTTCCGGGCGCTTACAATAGTTTGCTATATCAAGCCTTGAATTCAAATCGTCCTTGGTTTTGCCCTTTACATTCAAAATTATATTAAACAGATTATCAAATACGTTCTTTTCGTTGTGCATCACGTCAATATTATGTCGGAGTAAGAGAACTTTCCAATATGATAACTCCCAAAATATACTTTGTTTGCACCAATTATGAATGTCTGACTTTCTTGGGATTTCAGTCTGGACTCCAGTTTCATGTAACTTTGGATAGTCCCTTACAATTTCGTATATTTCCTTGTCTGACCAAACCTTGGGTAGTTTCAAATTCTCTTTTTTGTTAACTATGAAAATTTTCTTATCTCTTCTAAAAGTATGATTGGAATGAAGAAAACGCCGATGACAATCAAACTACGAAACTTTCTTCCCATATCGTAACGAAAATGCTCGTGTTTCTTCCATACAATAAGGGCATGCTAGACGACCGGCCGTACTCCAACCAGAAAGCATCCCGTTTGTAGGAAAATCATTGATAGTCCATAACAAAGAAGCGAATAATCGAATTTTTTTTTCCGTTGACACATCGTAAGTTTCAACTCCTTCATTCCACAGTTTATTCAACTCTTCGATCAATGGTTGTAAATAAACATCAATTCCTTGGGTTGGATCATGAGGGACGAGAACGACAGTGGTGAGAAACATATATACACATCCATGGAGGTAAATTATACGGAGTAACGATAATTGGCCAGGATGAATATTTACTACCAAACTGTGAAAATGGTGAAAATCCATCCGTACATAAACCAAGTCTGACATTACGGCTTTCCGCAACAAATGCGGGATAAGTCTTATCGAAATGTTTCCATGCTTCTCCGTCGGATGGATGTATCAAAGTTCCTTCTTCCGTTGTTCTCACACTATGCCATCGCATATGACAGGCCGTAGCAGAAGATGCATATAATCTTTGAAGTCTGGGAGTGATGGGTAAATAATGCATTCTCTTGTACGGGACTTCTTTCCCTTTCTTCTTCCTTGGTTTATATCTTTCTTTGTTACATATTTTGAATTTTCTGAGGTCAACGTCGTCTTTCCAATACAACATGCAACCTTTCACACATGCATCTATCTTCTTGTACGGTAGACCGAAAGCGAACATCAATTTTTTTACTTTATAATGACTATCGCACATCAGATTATTGGGTGGCATGTGTCGTTTTGCAGCTTGTACAACTGCTGTAAATGCAGCTTCCGTAAGGTTGAATTTTGATTTCATAGTTATGTATTCGACGGTTACTGAAAGTTCGGTTCCGCTTTTACATCCGTCCCACAACGTCCTCTTAGCAGAGTCCAACAAATCGTATATTTTTTTAGCTCCTGCAGTCGGTTCTTCTTCGACATTTTCGTCTTCATCGATAGCTTCAGTTGTAGGAAACATTGATCGTGCTGCATCATCCACCATATTTTCTATCGGATTTGTCATCATATTAGCGTCCTCTAACACTTCAATATTAGGTGTAGGTTCAACAAGTTCCCTATGACGATCCCAGAAATAATATCAGGCACGAAACCATATTGATACAAATGTACTTCAACTATATCTAGTTTCCAATGCTTCAAATGTTGGCACTTAATACACGGGCAACGAATTTCTGTGTTGTTTCGGTTATTAGATTTAGCAAATCTAATAAATTCGTGTGCACCGTTGTAGAAATGTTACCTTATTGATCCCTTCTTTCCAGTTCTGACATCATACATCCAAGTACGGCCGAGAAAATAATTGAACATTTTTCCTGATTTGAAAATGTATGTTAGACAATTTAAATCATTAATTTTCAACCATTCTCCATTGTAAACAGTTCATCATTGCAGAAAATTCAAAAAAAAACTTCACTTTATTTTTTTATTTTTTGGTATTTTGGTTTTCACTTCGGTGGTCAGTCATCGTACTTCCCATATCAAACACAATAATGTAATTACATTTTATAAATCATTTCAGATTAAACGGTTCAACAAAATGTAACGACCCGAAATTTTCTAACCCGAAAATTCCAAATAGTTATGAAAAAGAAGAAAGAGATAGAAGAAGAAGAACAGAAACACCAAACATCTCACAATCGCAGCGGATAAAATATAATAATAAATAATAATAGTTTACAAAAGAATACTATATCTATCGATTACATTTAATATACATCAGAGTTTCACATATATATACAGCCACTGAATACATACAATTATCATGACTCAGATTAACAATAATATAAATACAGCGGAATACTCTATACGATATCGCCATCCAGCTCGCCTCCTGAGCTCCAGAACGTCCTACCTGAAAATCTGTAATACTCGGTCTGACCCGAGCATTACACCAAAGTAACACCCGGGTCAGGCTGGAAACCAGCGTGAGTAAACCCATCTAACGAGGAATATTAAAGCAAACAACTTATATAAAACCCAGGGTAACTTATATCAATTTAACCAATTCACATTTCACTATAGACAACACTTATTTCAACTACTAATTTCTAAGTACCAAACTTAGATAAATTTTCCAGTCTACATAATCATTTTAATCTAGCCTATTGATTTCACAAATCAATATATAAAATTCAAAATGGTTTCGGGTATTTCCCAAATACCCGACCCCGGTCTCTTCGAGACTCATATTATCCTAATCCAAGTTATTCAAATGAAATTCACAACATTTCATATTAGAAATATCAACTCATTCAAAAGCATCCAATACCATTCAATCATCCATAAGCAAAGTTTGATCACATACAAATTAATTCAATTGATTCCAATTGAATTTTAATTCTCGACACTTAGATTCCTTCATTTAATATTAATTAATTCCAAATCAATTAATTAATCAACTCTTCATTATTCATTTTAATTAATCACACTGGATTAATTAACTTTCAATTACATTCAAGTAATTATCTCTAATTAATTTTCACGATATTAATTATTCTTAACCCAAATCAATCGGTAATCTTAATTACTTCATAAATTAATTAACTATATTAATTACAGTCCCTTAACTACTTATATTAATTAACTTCTCTTAAGTCACTTATATTGATTAATTTCATATTAAATTACATCCTTAATTATATACATTATGAATTCCAATTTCATTTCCATTTATCCTAATCCAAATCAATTACATTAATTAAACCCCGATATTAACCCTTCTCAACAACCTCCACCTATATTTAATTATCTTTTATTTACTTCATTAAATAAATTACTTACTCCTTAATTAATTATCTTAGTTAATCTCTTGATTAATTCTACAAGCAATTATATGTTATTTCTTACTCAAGTAATTACTCATTAAACCGCCCAATGATTTTCCAATTTTAATTAAACTTCATTAATTTACTTAATTCCTTAATTACTTAATTCAAACTCTCAACTACTAAATTAATTAACCCGAATCATTTATTAGTTGAATTAATTATCTATTCTAATTACCCTGCTAATTTTGATGGATCACAACCATCAAGTCCTTATCAACAGTAAAATGGAAATATTTCCTTATTTATAGCTTAAGTTTTAAAAACAAGTTAAAACCAAATATTTCGAGTCAATCCACATTTAACTCGAGAACCAATCAAAATCCAAGTCACCTCAACATTAGTGCACGTCTAATCAATTTAATCACTCTACCAATTATTTAATTTAACCATTCAAATTTAAATAATAAACCAACAGAGTGAGATTTACTCACATTTGACTCGCAATTGGCAATCCACTTCCTTCAATTGATTTCATTCAGTGATTATTAATTTATTACTTCCCAAGAGATTTTTAATTCATTATCCCCTAGCTATTAATTGTTAAACTTCATTGTTAATTCCTAAAACCTAATTCCCATTCGTATATCACTAATTATAAATTATTCAATCAGAAATTTCAAATCAATTACTTAATTAATCTTTGACTTATTCCATAGGTGACCAAATCTTACTTATACTTAAGATAAACTTGTTCTTTGTTAAATACTAATCACAATAACATTTAACTTAATTTGTACAATAATTAAGTTTTAAGTATCCTTTATGTACATTCCTAATTTAACAATAAATCAACTGTCTTAATTTAAGTTTGAAAAGCATTTAACTTACAGGGTTCATAAATGTTTTAAACAATTCCATCTTTCTTATCTTATTATCTTCTTTTTTATTTATTAGCCTCAGTTAAAACAAACAGCTAAAATAATAATGATGATAATAAGAAAAAATGAAAGATTACTCACTGCAATTATCGAGAGAGAACCCAGTCACGGCCTCAACGTCGCCGCCTTCAACGACATCGCACCCACTTCCATCAATCGCGGCCCCCTCTGTAATCACAGCAGCACCTGAACGCGACGCGACACAAGCCGAAACCCCTCTCTCAAGACCCCCTTGCGCGGCCACACCCCAATACAAAGTCGACAACCCCACGAAACCACCGCGACAGTTGACATCGCCACGCCTACGAAACCCCTCACCTTCCCTGATGAAACCACGGCTGTCGAACTCGAGCAATAGCTCGTCCATTCCCAACAAGAACGATTCGATTGATCAAAGATTCGAATCTCGTCCAGAAATGATTTTCGATTTTCGATTTTTTTTTGTTTTTGTTTGAGGAGGCCGGCTTCGGCCATCCCCTTTTTTTTCATTAGATTTGATTTCTGTAGATTAGAGGGGAAGCTGGCGATAGATATCAATTCGAGAGGCTTCTTGAATACGCGTTCTGGTGAATAAAATATCCCTGACCTTTACTTTAAATTTATTATATTATTAAATTTCAAACGACTCAAAAATGCCATTTAAAATTTTGAGCTCCTCTTAAGGAATGCCGCTAGGCGATTATAAGGTTTTACCCGCATCCTGAACACAATGGAACGCGTTTCGGAAACCAATTTGACCGTATGCGCGAGTTACAGAAGTAAACGATCAATTTTAATTTAAATCGATTAAAATATATCTAAGCGTTTCGAGCTGCCAGGGTCAAATGAAAACTCCAGTTGCTATGATAATTGAAATCCAATAATAATTAACTATTACTGATCCAATGGAATTGGTTTCGTCGAATTCCGAGACTGTGCCTCGGAAGGCGATTTTTAAATTCAATTTAAATGATATATTTTCAAAATTGAACAAATTATCTTTAAATTTAAATTTCAACTATTCTATTACCTTCAGTATCATCATTATAAATTTTGTAAGCCTTCAAATTATTTTTAACTGGCTTAGAATCTCAGATTCAACAATTACCCAATTTCAATTATTAAATTCAATATTTAAACTATATAATTCAATGATTTAATTATCAAGTAAATATTAATATCCTGAATTTCAAGTTAAAAGTAACTTTTAAATATTTAAAATCGATTAATTATTCCAATTTAATTCGTTAAAATTTCCGGGTCATCACATTCCTCCCCCCTTAGAAGAATTTCGTCCCCGAAATTACCAGTTAGGAAGAATGATCCAATACCCGTTTACCTCTTTCCAAACCTCACTATTCAACATCATACCAATTATCCTTTATTAAAGACCCACTATCACCTTAATCAACTTCCCAAAACCTTATATAATTTCAAACAATACCCTTTTTCTCAATCATCCAAATTTCAATTTAAAACCAAATTTTGAATTCTCAAATTTTTCTCAAATTTTTTTTTCTAACTTTCTAAATTTCCGAAATTTTTTGCCAGCGTCTCCTTTGCGCGGCTAGCTGGGTACTACTACAAAAGGCTTCTACGGGCTCCCAAATTCGAAAAAAGAAAACAGAAAGCCAAGTGGCTACAACAAAAACCCAATCCAATTCATATAGAATTTAAAATACATACCTTTTTTGTCGGGCAATTCAAATTTATCATTTGGAATCAAATCCAATTCCTTTTCCCTTAATACCTGCATGTCTTACTTAGCAACAATATTCAATAGTAACCTTTCAAATCATTTTATACACTCTCATATATAGGTGTTCACATATACTGCTACTCAATTTTGTTGTTTCCGTTTTCATATGAATTCAATTTTATTTCGATTTCTAATATTGAATTTTATCTTTCATTAAAACCGATTCATGTTAGTTTCATTTGGAAATTGTTTTGTCGTTAACCAAAATTTTACAAATTTTTTTTCCAACACCCAAAGTTTTCAGAAAATTTTGACAGAGTCCCCTTTGTACGGAGGAGCTTTTGCAATTTGACAAAAGATATATATATATATATATATATATACATCGACCCACACGGTCGGAAAAAACAAAAACAGTTCATATTTTCTATTTTTATTGCGTAGGCGTACCTGATTTAGCATTTTAAGCAAGCGGCTTATTTATTTTAGCAATTAGTGCAATCCAAACCAGCCAAACGGCCTTCAGGTACCTGTACTTACTCAATTTAAATATGTAAGTACCATATATAGAAAATTTATTAGCATTTCACTTACTTTCAATAGCTAATCAATGTATTACATACACAACAAATGAGAAATGCTTCCCATAAGCGATTCATATGATTTTAAAGCTTATTCATCTGCTTTCAATCAATTTATAAACCAATTCATTCAATTTCAATGGTTTGGAACTCAATCTCTTACATTCCATTGATTTATAATCCAAACAAGCTCATATTCACTTCAATTGATTCAAAATCAATTTCATTTAATCTCTATCATCTCATAGAATTTTAATTGCTTTTGTTTTCGCCCAACAACAATTATTATTATGCAATCTCGACGATATTCGCTTAATAGGGTATTCTATTTTAGTTTATAGCTACTTCAAATAAATTTTCAATTCATTTTATATTTAATTCCATTTCGTTTCTAATTTATCTACCAACCATTCATTGCATTTCATTTTATTTCCGCATTAGATTCATGCAAACAATTTATTAAGCTTGGCACATTCAAACCTATAAATTAATGACCATTTCCAAATTAATTTAATCCAAGCTTCTATTTAATGAGCTTTCACCCTTACTCGAAGCCAAACTTCCATAAATTCTAAACTTAATTGAATTTATTTTAGTTTATTCCAAGACCAAACTTAAGTTTCTTCGATTTTATTCTCATTTAATCCCATTAAATTCAATTACCCATTCATTTTAAATTTTAATTTCAATTCATCTTCTCAATTTATCAAAATAATATCCAACACATACTTAACTCATTTATACTTCAAATTATTATGCCACCGCACTTATGTTCAGTCTGATAATCCTATTCCAATCACAACTTTGGTTTAGTTTTTTTATTCTATCAGACTTCATTCATTTATTATTTAATGCCATTAACTCGTTTTATATTTCACTTTCTTAATTCATTTGCGAATTTTTTTTATTTATGCAAAACCATTCTTAATTTATTTCTACCTACCTGGGTTTTATTTGCAACCCAACCATTTCTATCATTATTCACTTTCATTTCATATAACAACACTTCTCTTCTTTCTAATTTACTTGCACAATTTCATTAAATATTATTCAAGTCACATTTGGATATTATTTGCAATTCATCACATCACTACTTCGATCCCATTCTATTTTATTTAACCGAGTTAAATTTTATTAACATACTCAATCAAACAATTATTTAGCCAATTAGTTTACTTCCAATTTTTTTTATTACAAAAATCACTTTATAAAAGTCCCTTGAGTGCCACAAATTTTCATAATTCCAGTTTGGATTCTCCTTTATTTTTCCAAAATTCTAACACTTTTATTTTAACATTTTAGAAATGCCTTTAAATTTACATAATACTATTAAAATAGTTCTTTTTAAACAAAAAATATTTCTTATAACTCGATGTCTCAACCGGTCCATCCTTGTTCTCACAGAAATTCAGTCATACGTTGATCAGGCGTAGGACTGAAAATCTATAAGTACTTGGTAAACCCGTTTTCAACATCCAGTGAAAATACTTTTGAAAAATAATTTTATTGAAAATATAGAAAACAGTTTTGAAAACAGAGGAAATATCTTTGGTGAAAATGCTCTGGAAATCATCACCCCCATCCATGGTCACAGTTACATACCAGGGTTACGTTGCAGTCACAACAAAAGTCCATGTAACTGCAGGCTCTCCGCGGCCTCTCAATTACGCCATGGATCCCACACAACAAATCACAGTTACATCCAGGGTTACGTTGCCGTCACAGCAAAAGTCCATGCAACTGCAGGCTCTCCGCGGCCTCTGATTTTCGCTATCGAAATGAAACTTCTCCACTCCTACATAGGTCGCAGTCCGCCGATATAAAATCAAACACAGACTGTTGGCTCTCATCGGCACACATGACTTTCGCTATGTTATACCATAGGTCGCAGTCTACCGATATAAAATCAAACACAGACTGTTGGCTCTCAGCGGCACACACGACTTTCGCTATGTTATACCATAGGTCGCAGTCTACCGATATAAAATCAAACGTAGACTGTTGGCTCTCAGCGGCACACACGACTTCCACTATGGTATACATTACTCATAATCCTCAGGAACTAGTTTTGTCCGGACTCCTCACAGGATCAACTTAAGAATCCCCCCTTGGGGCTCCAGGCAGCACCACCCAGTGGCACTCCTGAGAAGTCTATTTCAAGGGAGCGCATTTTTCCCCAGAGCCATCATCAAAACAATTTATACTATACATATATAGTATCTTTCAAATCATACACCTAGTACGAATTTTATTAAAGCTCCTTTATACAAAATCGATTATTCCAAAACCGATAATTCCCAAACTAGGCTTTCCAAATTCTCATTTGATTTTACCCAAAAATCAAAAGCCTTTCCAAATCCAAAGGTTCCCAAAACCTTTTCCAAAATCCTCATAAGATCCTTTATATATATACAGATATATAAAATTTTTAAAACCTTGGATCACTTTAAACTCGTAAAAAATTCCTTTTATACTTCAAACACTTCCAAAATCCTTTTCTTCCAGCAATAGATTCAACAAGGGAAGAATATATAACAAAGATATAACTTTGTTTATCCAAAATCAAATATTCACATTTGATTACTCTTTCCAATATCAATTTCCTTTCTATTCACATTTGCCTTAATCCTCATTTGGATTATTACCTCAATTCTTATCCCAGTTGGGTATTTAATCAATAACAGTTTGAACTCCGGCCAGTTTATATTTAGGAAATAGCTTGAAAATTTTGAAAATAGACAGGTAGTTGAAAAATAATCAATAGTTTGCAAAATAGTTGTAGAATAATTGACTAATTGTAAAAGAGTTGGAAAATAGTTAAATAGTTATAGAAATCTTAGATAATTGCGAAATAGTTGTAAAATAGAAATCAATTCGTAACTTAGTTGAAAATTAATAATTAGTTTATAGAACAGTTGTAAAATAGTTAAAGAGTTCCAAAAGTAGTGGCAAACCAGTTTAGGTTTTAAAAAGAAAGTTGTATAGTAAATAGATAAGAAAATAGATTTAAAACTATTTATATTAAAACAATTTACATTAAAAATGGTCTAGAGTCAAAACTGTTTACTTCCCCAACAATTCAATTTAAATTTCCACTCCATTTAAATTAACCCAATCCTAATTTAATTTACTCCAATTTCCATTGGACTTGATTCATTCCCAATTCAAATTGAATTGATTCTCAACTCCTTTCTAACTTCAAATCAAATTTTATTTAATCTTTAAATTTGTACAACTTTGAATATAATTTCAATTTTACATCTTCTATTTATAATGAATTACATTCACATTTTACTTTTAACTCAGAATTATACATTTTATTTAGCCAATATATTTTTATTATTCCATAAACATTTAATCAAGATTCCAGAGTTTAAACAAATTTCCAAAATTTCAATATCACCTTAGAATGCAACTATATCCAAAATTCTTTGGCAAATTCAATTATCCCTTTGAATTTCAAAATCAAACCCAATTCACAAACAATTCCAATTTAAAACAATTTGGTAGCAATTTCTCTTTTAGAAACTCGAAAATAAACATCGATGATGCTGCAGTCATCACCGGCGTTATTTTCCAGTGACCGAAAGAGTTCAATGCTTTTATTTCTTTAAAAACATTTCCAAATAGTTTAATTTCAAATCTTCCAGTTTTCCAATTCAACACCAAAAATATTTACGAAATAATACTATTATTTCTCCAAAACCTTTTGAAACCACTTCCAAATCCAAAGGAATTCTAAATTTTTCCCAAAAATTCCAAATTCCTCAGCCATCCAATTCATATTTAAACATTACTCTGGAATTTCATCTCACTTTATTTTCAAATATTCTCCGGAATTCTATTTCAACTTATAATCTCATTTATTTATGAAGTTTATTTCAATTTATAAATTACATTTACAATCTATATTTCAAATTCCTTTTTGATTTTAAACCAATTCCACTTTAATTACAATTCCAAGATTATTCTAATTACTTTGGACTAGTATCCATTCAATTGAACCCACTTCAATTTCAATCATTTCAATTTAATCCAATTCAAATCTTCCATTAAAATTTTGAACTTATACATCTTCCATCCCAAATCCAATTGATTCAAATCGGATTCAATTTGAATGAGTTCAATTCCAACTTCAAATTTAAACCATCTCGAATTATATAATTCGAGCTAAATTCTCAAAGATTGGTTTAACCTTTTTAAACCAAATTTAACTTTGTTCATTTAAAGTTTCAAACAATTCTAATTTCTGAGTTCTAATTCTCGAATTTCATTTTTAATTAATTTAATTTTAATTTGGTTGTATTATAGTCCTTCTTAGCTTAATTCCAATAATTTAACCCCCAATCACCTTAATATTTATTAGAAGGAAATATTGTTTTATATATCAAAATATACTTTTATATAAAACCATTTAAAACCTTTATATAAGAAAATAACAAGTACGCGCTCATATATATACACTCAACTCATTCTAGAGTACTACAGACTCTATTTAATGAGTAATCCCCACCAGAGCCAAGGTTCTCGCTTAACCTTTCAGCTCTGATACCAAATGTAACGACCCGAAATTTTCTAACCCGAAAATTCCAGATAGTTATGAAAAAGAAGAAAGAGATAGAAGAAGAAGAACAGAAACACCAAACATCTCACAATCGCAGCGGATAAAATATAATAATAAATAATAATAGTTTACAAAAGAATACTATATCTATCGATTACATTTAATATACATCAGAGTTTCACATATATATACAGCCACTGAATACATACAATTATCATGACTCAGATTAACAATAATATAAATACAGTGGAATACTCTATACGATATCGCCATTCAGCTCGCCTCCTGAGCTCCAGAACGTCCTACCTGAAAATCTGTAATACTCGGTCTGACCCGAGCATTACATCAAAGTAACACCCGGGTCAGGCTGGAAACCAGCGTGAGTAAACCCATCTAACCAGGAATATTAAAGCAAACAACTTATATAAAACCCAGGGTAACTTATATCAATTTAACCAATTCACATTTCACTATAGACAACACTTATTTCAACTACTAATTTCTATGTACCAAACTTAGATAAATTTTCCAGTCTACATAATCATTTTTAACCAGCCTATTGATTTCACAAATCAATATATAAATATTCAAAATGGTTTCGGGTATTTCCTAAATACCCGACCCCGGTCTCTTCGAGACTCATATTATCCTAATCCAAGTTATTCAAATGAAATTCACAACATTTCATATTAGAAATATCAACTCATTCAAAAGCATCCAATACCATTCAATCATCCATAAGCAAAGTTTGATCACATACAAATTAATTCAATTGATTCCAATTGAATTTTAATTCTCGACACTTAGATTCCTTCATTTAATATTAATTAATTCCAAATCAATTAATTAATCAACTCTTCATTATTCATTTTAATTAATCACACTGGATTAATTAACTTTCAATTACATTCAAGTAATTATCTCTAATTAATTTTCACGATATTAATTATTCTTAACCCAAATCAATCAGTAATCTTAATTACTTCATAAATTAATTAACTATATTAATTACAGTCCCTTAACTACTTATATTAATTAACTTCTCTTAAGTCACTTATATTGATTAATTTCATCTTAAATTACATCCTTAATTATATACATTATGAATTCCAATTTCATTTCCATTTATCCTAATCCAAATCAATTACATTAATTAAACCCCGATATTAACCCTTCTCAACAACCTCCACCTATATTTAATTATCTTTTATTTACTTCATTAAATAAATTACTTACTCCTTAATTAATTATCTTAGTTAATCTCTTGATTAATTCTACAAGCAATTATATGTTATTTCTTACTCAAGTAATTACTCATTAAACCGCCCAATGATTTTCCAATTTTAATTAAACTTCATTAGTTTACTTAATTCCTTAATTACTTAATTCAAACTCTCAACTACTAAATTAATTAACCCGAATCATTTATTAGTTGAATTAATTATCTATTCTAGTTACCCTGCTAATTTTGATGGATCACAACCATCAAGTCCTTATCAACAATAAAATGGAAATATTTCCTTATTTATAGCTTAAGTTTTAAAAACAAGTTAAAACCAAATATTTCGAGTCAATCCACATTTAACTCGAGAACCAATCAAAATCCAAGTCACCTCAACATTAGTGCACGTCTAATCAATTTAATCACTCTACCAATTATTTAATTTAACCATTCAAATTTAAATAATAAACCAACAGAGTGAGATTTACTCACATTTGACTCGCAATTGGCAATCCACTTCCTTCAATTGATTTCATTCAGTGATTATTAATTTATTACTTCCCAAGAGATTTTTAATTCATTATCCCCTAGCTATTAATTGTTAAACTTCATTGTTAATTCCTAAAACCTAATTCCCATTCGTATATCACTAATTATAAATTATTCAATCAGAAATTTCAAATCAATTACTTAATTAATCTTTGACTTATTCCATAGGTGACCAAATCTTACTTATACTTAAGATAAACTTGTTCTTTGTTAAATACTAATCACAATAACATTTAACTTAATTTGTACAATAATTAAGTTTTAAGTATCCTTTATGTACATTCCTAATATAACAATAAATCAACTGTATTAATTTAAGTTTGAAAAGCATTTAACTTACAGGGTTCATAAATGTTTTAAACAATTCCATCTTTCTTATCTTATTATCTTTTTTTATATTTATTAGCCTCAGTTAAAACAAACAGCTAAAATAATAATAATGATAATAAAAAAAATGAAAGATTACTCACTGCAATTATCGAGAGAGAACCCAGTCACGGCCTCAACGTCGCCGCCTTCAACGACATCGCACCCACTTCCATCAATCGCGACCCCCTCTGAAACCACAGCAGCACCTGAACGCGACGCGACACAAGCCGAAACCCCTCTCTCAAGACCCCCTTGCGCGGCCATACCCCAATACAAAGTCGACAACCCCACGAAACCACCGCGACAGTTGACATCGCCACGCCTACGAAACCCCTCACCTTCCCTGATGAAAGCACGGCTGTCGAACTCGAGCAATAACTCGTCCATTCCCAACAAGAACGATTCGATTGAACAAAGATTCGAATTTCGTCCAGAAATGATTTTCGATTTTCGATTTTTTTTGTTTTTGTTTGAGGAGGCCGGCTTCGGCCATCCCCTTTTTTTTTCATTAGATTTGATTTCTTTAGATTAGAGGGGAAGCTGGCGATAGATATCAATTCGAGAGGCTTCTTGAATACGCGTTCTGGTGAATAAAATATCCCTGACCTTTACTTTAAATTTATTATATTATTAAATTTCAAACGACTCAAAAATGCCATTTAAAATTTTGAGCTCCTCTTAAGGAATGCCGCTAGGAGATTATAAGGTTTTACCCACATCCTGAACACAATGGAACGCGTTTCAGAAACCAATTTGACCGTATGCGCGAGTTACAGAAGTAAACGATCAATTTTAATTTAAATCGATTAAAATATATCTAAGCGTTTCGAGCTGCCAGTGTCAAACGACAACTCCGGTTGCTATGAAAATTGAAATCCAATAATAACTAACTATTACGGATCCAATGGAATTGGTTTCGTCGAATTCCGAGACTGTGCCTCGGAAGGCCATTTTTAAATTCAATTTAAACGATATATTTTCAAAATTGAACAAATTATCTTTAAATTTAAATTTCAACTATTCTATTATCTTCAGTATCATCATTATAAATTTTGTAAGCCTTCAAATTATTTTTAACTCGCTTAGAATCTCAGATTCAACAATTACCCAATTTCAATTATTAAATTCAATATTTAAACTATATAATTCAATGATTTAATTATCAAGTAAATATTAATATCCTGAATTTCAAGTTAAAAGTAACTTTTAAATATTTAAAATCGATTAAATATTCCAATTTAATTCGTTAAAATTTCCGGGTCATCACACAAAATTTCGGCAGCACTTCCCTTCTGTTCCCTGTAACGTACACAAATGCGTGTACACAGGGAACGTAAAGGAAGTGCTCTCGAAATTTTGTAACCGTTTAAAATGAAATGATTTATAACATGTAATTACTTTATTGTGTTTGTAACTTGTCCAATACGGGGACAAATCCGAGAAATATTGTATCAGATGAATATAAATGTCTGTTTCGTTACAAAACGAACATCCATATAACGATCATATACAACACTTGCCAGACGGTGCCAATGCCAATCTAAGGGATAAAAAAATTTCTTTAAATTTTATCAAATATTGTTGTTCTTTTCAAATTTTGACAATGTTTCAACTATTTAAATTTTATTTCATAAATTTGTGTATTTAAATTTTAGTTCAACATTAAATTAAAAATTTTAGTTCAATATTCATTTCTTTATTTTTTTACAACGTAGATTTTAACGGAATATTTGTTATTGTTATATTCATTTCTTAATTTCTTTACAAAATCGATTTTAGTACAATATCAGTTGTTTTTAAAGTCATTTCCTAATTTTTAATTTTTTTTTTAGATATTTGCAGAATTTTTAATGTTCTCATATTCATTTTTTAATTTTTTGTATAAACTTTATTTTTGTACAATATATACAACCTTTTGCATTTTGGCCGTCGCTAGCTATCGCTAAAATTATCAAAATGGTCGTCGCTAGCCGTCGCTAAATCAACAAGATAAATAGAAGAATTATCAATGAAGATAATTATAAAACAACAAAATATAATCATCAAATAGATAATTAGAAACAATAAAAATCTAATTATTAAATAAAAATTTGTCAATTTAAATTCACTTAACAACTTAAATTTGTAATTTATCAATTTCATAAACTATGAAATACTTTCATGTAAATTTATCAATAGCCAAGTTAATCATTAATATACACTAATTTTTCACCTAACACAACTAACCATGTTAATCGCCAACACTAATTATCTACATAAACCATTTATTCAACTACATGATAAACTAATTAATCTAATACCTAATTTAACTTCATGATAATAAACTAATTAATCTACCAAATCAACATACAACACAACTAATACCTAATTTAACAACAAATCATAATTTAACAACAAATCCTACTTCAATTAAGGTTTAAACTGAACCTAAAAAACATCATATTTACATTCAAAATAGAGATTACAAGCATACCTAGGCGAATTTGAGTGATTTGGAGGCGGCGGAAGGCGGGGCGGCGACTGCGGTGACGGGGAGCGGTGGATTGGGGGAAGGAGGGTTTAATTTTGGTGGAAAAAATGAAAGTTCTGCTCGCGGGAAGGAGATCTGTATATTTAGTATAGCGACGGCCATATTTTTTAGCCGTCGCTAGGTTCCGTCGCTATCTGAGCCATTTCTAGCAGTGTCATTTTCTATGGATTTATAGTGTTATATGTTTTATATTTAATGGTAAAAAATAAAGCATAAAAAATTGCCTTTTTAATTACTTTATCCTTAAATATTATAAGATAAAACTTAAATAACAAAAGAAAAAAGATAACAATAAAAGATAAACGATAAATGGTTAAAGGTAAAAGATAAAAGAACTTGACAAATTTAGTATATATCTATCAAGTGCACTAAATTTAGTGCATATCTATAGTGCCTTTTTCAAGTGCATATCTGTCAGGCCTCAATCTCGAATCTAATGCTAATAACTTCTTGGAAGCTGGGCCAAAGCTATTGATTTAATGTGCAAAATAATCGTATTGATATTTGTCGTTCTCAGGTGTATCATTAAGTCTCCACGCCTATAATAAGATGATAACACAAAATAAGGTATATGATATAGCGAAACACATGACACAACAACAAACATACACTACAAAACAGGCTTGGTTTAGTGACGGATGCTAGTGGCGGCTAAAAGAGGCGGCCGTCGCTAGCCGTCACCGGCCATCGCTAAACGCGGGTTATACAGCAAAGCCGAGACTAGAAATTTTTTACTTTCCCTCTTTTTCCCCTAAGCAGCTGTCGAAATTTCCACTCCCCCATCCTCCAACCACCTTCTTCCCATGCCAACCGCCTCCAAAAGTCATCGTCGCCCTCCGGTGCTGCTGCGTTTCCTCCATCTTCTTCGATTTCTCAATTTCTGGGTATAATCTATAAACCTTAATTTCTGAAAATAATTTTATTATTGGTTTGGATATGTTAGAATAATTGATATTAGATGATGGTAATAGTTTATTAGTTGATTTGGCGATAAAATTAAAACCCTTGTTTAGAAGAAATAGATGATTAGTTTGTATTAGTTGATGAAAATGGTATGTTAGTTGATTTAGGAAAGTTAATAAATAGTTTGATTGTTTAATTTGTAATTAAAAATTGGGGTTTATTTATAATCTGAAAATTAGTGTATAATTACTGATTGATATGCTAATGGATATATAAGTTTACATGAATATTTGTTATAATTAATTAGAACGATGTTTGTTCTAGTTTGCGCAAAAAGTAGTGTACAATTATTGATTAATATGCTGCTAGATTGGTACGGTTAAACATAAGTAATATTTTTTATTTAATTAGCGTGTGTACATTATAAGTATTAGTTGTTAGTATAAAATAAACAGAATTTTTTTAAAGGACAAATAATTTAAAGAGTTTATTCATAAGAACACGCGCAAATAATTTTCTACCAAAGGACAGGTCTAAAGCACATTCGCGCGTTAGAACATTTCTCCGTTTCCTTTATTCGTCTTTTCGTTTTATTTTCAAATCCACTTTCTCCTTCACGACACAAAATAGAAATTACAAAAAAAGGGCAAACGAAACCACAGAAAAATCGCTACCTCCATCTCAATCGCATACATCAGGCAATCAAAAACAAGCAGAGTTTGAGCATGAATCTGATACCTTATCCTCTCAATCTGATAGTAGACAAAAACCTAATACCCTAGCGCCTCATTCTGGTAATCAGCTCGAATCTGGAAATGTAGAACTTCAATATGAGAATCGAGCCGAAATTGAAAACCTAGCAGGTGAATCTGATATTCAGCACGAACCTAATACCCTACCTCTTTATTCCGAAACTGACAACCTACAACCTCATTTCAAAACTCATCACAAATCTAATACCCTAGAAACTCTATCTGATACTTAGCATGAATTTGATACCCTAGTAGCTGTATCTGATATTTATCATGAAGCAAATATCCTAGCTGAAGTAGAGACGCAGCAGAAACCTGCAAAGTTAAGGCTATTAAAACGACCAATGGAAGAAGAAATACGGCGAAAAAGAGAAAGAAGAAAAAAAATGAGACATGAAGAAAACAGAGCAGAAGAAAAAGTAATGATACTATGAAATGAAGCATAATAAAACCATTCTAGATTGATTATGATACCAATGAACTTATTTTATAGAAAAATGAAGAAAGCATGTAGGAAAAAACAGCATGTGATAAATAAACTATAGAATAGGTGCAAAAAAGAGAATTAAGATCGAAGAAAAAAATATGAGAAAACAATTCAGCAGTAAATTCAACAGACAACTAATACCATTAAATTATGAAACTGATACTATTAAATCAATAGATGTATTTTAATAGTGCTAATATGTTAAACAGGAAAAAGCTCAAACAAATAATGGAAAACAAATAGCAGTTGAGGAATATGAAGATGAACAAGTCGACACGGTAGAATTACAAGTCATATCACTTATAAAGATTTTCATGCTCAAAAAGTGATACATATAGTTTGTTTGGTTGAAGACAAAGCTTCGTTGGTTAAAAAATAGATTTCATTGTCATTTGTTACAAAATCGATACTAATATATTGAAAATATAATACCCAACATCTGTTAGATTTAGCATGATACTTTCCGAGAAATTAATTTCAGCGCAACACATTAAAAGTGTTACCAACATCCTGCAATAGTGATACCTATTGTCTAATTGTGTGTAGCTGATTCATTTTAGTTTACAAATTATTTCATCATATTTTTTTCTAGGAAAACTAATACTAAATTCTTACAAAATGGTAGCCACTGTATAATATGTTTTAGTTCATATTTCAATGTTGTAATTTTCCAATAAAATGATACCTATATTTCACAAAATGATACCCACTGTATAACAAACTGATGCCTATATTTCAAAAAATGAACCTATTGTTTGTTTAATTGAAGTCAAAACTTTGTAATTTTAAAAATAATTTTTCAATAGTTTGTAACAAAACCGGTATAGTTATATTCATAAAATGATACCCACTATCATTGGTGGAATTTACTGCTCCGTAATTGAAATTATCTCTATCACAAATATAAAACGGACACTAATGTAATGCAAAAATGATACCTACTTTCTGTTTTTATGGACATGATATCTTAAAATTGAAATACTGTTTTTTGAACCAAACTGATACATTCACCTTATAAACATGATACTCATTTTATCATTCTTTGAACTATATACTTTTAATTATACAAATTACTTTCACCATAATTTGTAATAAAGTTAAAATAAATATAAGCTAAAAATGATACATGCAATATGTTTCTTTTGAAGTTATTATGTAGCAATTTTAGAAGTATTTCAATCATAATTTTTAAGAAATTGATACCTACATTTAGCAAAAATGATATCAAATTTTGGTTAGATAAAAATATCATGTTTTATCTCATGTTTATGGAAACTGATACCACGATATCATGTTATATATTGTTTTGTTTCAATGCTGTTTGTTTCACTAACAACTTAATGCCACTTTTTCATGAAATAGGATGATGATGATTTTGTGAATCCATGTCGTAAAAGCATGCATGCGACATTAAAAGAATCAAACAAGCAGATAGCAAAATCTGAAGATGTTAAGCCAGAAATTGCGTATTGATGTGCCTTACAAGCTATCTTCAAGATAATGAAACTGATCAAAGAAAAAATAGGCTGAGCAAAAAACAATTCGACATCTTAAAGAAGACATCATTTTACAACTTTTTCAAAGTCATCTATGAAGAAAAAATAACAACGAAAGAGTGCAAAAAACATCAACACAACTTGGATGATTTATACAACTACTATTGTGTGGAAACTAATACCTTCATCTTTGGAGAAGACAAAATGAAAGTCGCTGCCAGAGATATAAGCTTGCTGTTTGGTCTGCTATTAAGAGGAATAAATATAGAACCAACAAAAAAATTGATGAGCAAAACTTTTCCACCAGACTGCATGTAACAACCCTGTATTTTGTGATTATTTTTAATTATATATTTCATTTATTTTAATTGAAATTCCTGATTTTAAAAAACTTTATTTTATTTATTAAAATGAATAAATTTTTGTTATTTTAAATATAAATTTTGATTTTGGCGTAAATTAGAATTTCAAACATGAATAAATAGAATATTTTCCAAAAATGTGAATTTTGGTTAGTATGATCAAACTTCGACTTTTAAATTTAAAATTTTAAAAATTTGAATTTTTGAATTTTATGTTTTATTATGAAAGTAAATAAAATTTCAAGTATACTGCTTTTCGTTTGTTGAAATCTGATTAATATCGTGAAAGTTATGCTTTTTAAACCATTGTATGTAAATTGTTTTATTTAACAAAATTATTTATTTTAATTTATATAAATAATATTTTGTTTGTCGTATCATGTTCTAGTTTTTGTATATATGTGTAACATGACATGTTATGTATATATTTTATTTTTAAAACATTTTAAAGTGTAGTTATAATTTTCAAATGTTTATTGTATTATGTTTACAATTTTTAATGCTAGTTTCAATATAATAAACTATTTTCTTTATTTACTTTTTATTTTTCCTAAGGATAATTGTTTATTTTCCTTTTCACTTTATTTTTGTTTGTATTTTATTTTTATATACTGAATTTTATTTCGTATATTTTGAATAAAAAAAATTAGAAATTCAAAGAGACAAAAGCTTTTTCATTTTCTTTGACTTTTCATTTACTTGTCCTTTCATTTCTTATTTGGCTTTTCATTTCTTTCTTTTGGCCGTACACTTCTTATCTTCTAGCCATGTTTTTCTCATTGCTTTTCATGTGAAAATTTTTCTTATCATTTCAAAACTCACGGCTATCTCATCCTTGAGAAAATATTTGTGAGTTAATGGCTTCTTTTTCCTATTTTTCCTTCTTATTTTCAATGATTTTGCCTTTGCTTTCTCTTGAGCTTTGCTCGCCCTCTACTACCCTCATCTCCACCGACCATCACCATCCATGGCAGCAACCACCTCCTCTTCCCTTGTCTAGATCTGGCTGTGGCCATCCTATGATGCTAGCACCTCAAACTTTGCATAACACTCTACCAAAACCATGCTAGCCGACCTATACTTAACCCTACCCTCCATATCATGCCTTGGCCGCCACCCCTAGCTCCACCACCATCATGACCTGACCCCTGACCATCAACCTCTCC
Source organism: Allium cepa (assembly GCA_030765085.1). NCBI lineage: Eukaryota > Viridiplantae > Streptophyta > Magnoliopsida > Asparagales > Amaryllidaceae > Allium > Allium cepa. The sequence goes on along the minus strand of CM060941.1, from coordinate 555,735,397 downwards.
TCTGACCTAACATGTACCTTGCATGGCCGAGCCCAAACAATGACTAGGCCGAGCCTAGTTGTGCACCAAACATCACTATTTTTGCCTTGTCCTTTAACCTACCCTATGTTGTAACTCCTACCTCTTCACTCCTAGCCTAGCCGTGCATATATGATGCCAAACCGGATCCTTACCTCCAATTAACACCATGGCCGAGAAACCTAGTGAAGATGGCTGAGCCTATGTTGAGTCATGGTCAAGCAACTTTGTGTTAAAACTTGGTAATGTTCTTTGTTGATTCAAATTTCCACTTTGTTTCAATTAATCTTGGTATTGTATACATATTTATATGGTCTTGTTTTGTTTACTGTTTACAAGATCAATATTAAGGCTCTCCATTCATTTAAATAAAAAGTCATGCCGTATCGTGCTTGTCGTGCCTTTGGAATCATTCTTGTGTGTCGTAGTGGTCTCTAGCTTTGATAAAGGTGAGTCCTTCTCACTCTGACATTTTTACTTATGAAATGGTAAATGGACGACAAGTGATTAGTAATTAAAATGTTTATGCAAGTAAATGATGATTATATGATATGCTATGCCATGTTATACAATGTTTACTTTGTTAATTATCACCTGACATATGATATATGACAGTGTATTGTGACATTGACATGTTAGTATAATTGTTTATGCATATGCTCACACTGCGAGTTCCCTGTTTGAAATAGAATCACTATGGGTTGAAATGATACACACCCGAACGGACATTAGAATAGGGAATAATCATTATGGGCTAAAATGATAGGCTCGAGTGGTTTTTATTATATTTTATTTGAATTAGGATCGTGGGTTTGAAATGATAGAACCCGGGTTTTCTTTTTAAATTGCGGATTGAAATGATACATATCTGTATCACATGTCCTAGGTTAGAAAATTATATACAGACCCTGCGGTATATTTTTAAATGATTTTTATATAGATATGTATTTTTTTAAAGTATGAAATTTTGATTTGAAATATATATTTTATGGTTTTGAGAAAGCTAAATATTAAGTTTTGAATTTGTGAATTTAAGTATGTAAATTTGAAGTAAATGTGATGTTGACTTTAAATTTTTATTTTTAAAATGTAGGTAAATAATGGAAATTAAATTTAAAGTTTTGAAATGATATTTGAAGTAAAATGTTAAGTTTTATTTAATTTATAAGTTAAGAAAACAGTGAATTTTGACTTAACAAATGAATTGAGTTTTAAATTGGATATTTAATTATAAAATTTTGTTGCGATAAATCATATGTCAAAATTATTTAAATGTGAAATTTTAAAGTCTAGAAATATGATTTATAAGTTTAAAATAACAAAATTTTTGAGTGTTAATGTTTCTGAAGTTATAATCAAATCTGGAATTTTATTAATAGCATTTCCAAAATTGTTATGGTCTTATGATAACATTTTTAAGTGCTGTTGTTTTGAATTTAACTATGTTTGAAATAACTAAATATCTATTACGGCATTTTATAAATGCCGTTGTTCCTGAACTATACTATTTTGAAAACTATAAGCTACGATAGCACTTTATAAATGCTGTTGTTGCTGAAATTTGATAATGTTTTGAAATATTATAGATTTTAGCACTATTTGAGTTATATTTTAAAGTGTTAAATGATTGAACTTTTGAAAATTGATTATTTATGAAATTTAAGGAGTTCTAAATAAATTTTATTATTTAAATTTGAATTTTAAGGAGTTTAAATTGAATTTGAATTTAAATAATGGTTTTTAAATGGAATTTTGAAATGTGTTTCGTAATGATATTTGAAATAATAAATGAATGACATATGTGTTTTTAAAATGATATTTAAATTTGATTTCAAATAATGATTTGGTAATCAGGTTTTGAAAGGATATGATATTTTAATGATTGAAATGGTTTTGAATGATATGATCTTTATTTTGATAAAGAATGTGAATTTGGAATGATATTTGATTTTGATTTATTCGATTTATTCGATAAATGAATATTTAAAGTTTGTATTAGTATAGAAGGATATTTAGTTTACTTGTAATTCTGGTTTATTTAAATGATATTGGATTTATGAAATGAATATTTCAAAACTAAGTAATAATGAAGTTGAATCAGAGATATATGAAATTATAAAATTTATTTTTGAAACGTGGGATATTAAAGCTTTGAAATATACTAAAGATTTAATAGTTTATTTTGTGGATCAAATCTATATTTGAAATTGATAAGATTTGAAATGGTCTGTTGGGAACTAAATTTTGAAACTGAGGGTTTTAATTGAATTAAATTAGAAATTTGAAAATTTGGGTTTAACTGAATAAATTTGTAAAATGTAAAGAATTAAAGGAAGGTACCATGATTTCAAATGTATGATTTTCAAAGTGAAATGATTTCAAGTATTTTGGTTTCGAAAAAGTTATAACTTTGAAAGTATTATGATTTTTGAAAGGTGAATATATGTTTGAAATGGAAACAATAAACTATTTTGATTTGAATATAGTTTTGAAATAAAAATGGTTTTGGGATCGAAGTATAAACTATTTTGAAAGGAATATAGTTTTGAAATGGAAATGGTTTGACCTTTTTGAAGTATGAACTATTTTGAAATGTCCATGGCGTTATAATAACGATGGGTTGTTAAAGAGACCGAGATCAGAAGTTGTCATACTCCCTGCCAACTTCGAAAACCACTTTAACAACTGTGTATGCGGTGGAGATTCCAGAATGAAGTAGGATGGTGGCGACGTTCTTGAGGTATATTACGTGGACCGGACTCCCGTGAGTTGGCATAAGGTGGCTAAAACAGGAGCGATCTCGGGCCAAGTGAGGTCATTCCTCCTATCAGACACATTTCTTCGATACTATACTCTTACTTGTGGTTGATTTGATGGCCATTCTCTGATTTTGATTGGGAGTGTGTTTCGAGGTGGGCGTAGTGGCTGCTACGTTACCGCCAGCCCGTGTGTGTAATTGGTATATCTACCTTGGCATTGCCTTGTGTGTCGTACCATACCGAGCTTTACCGTGAGCTTGTTTTTCTCCCATAGCCCATGGAGTATTTAGGGGTAGTCTCCCAATCTGGAGGTAAGCTGATACTGGATGGACTACCGGGACTATTACGTGTTGAGGGCTATATGGGTAACCCTTTAATGCTATTTAATAGTAAGTTTATTTTACTATAGACATTGTTATAATAGTGCAATATTACTACATAGAAAATAGTTTAACGGATCCTTAAAGGATGGACGATCCCAAGCATCCTTTAAGTTACTGATGCATTTTGTTACTATTCACTTGAGTTGATTTACAGTTCTTAAGTATGTATGTCCTGACTCGCGTGTTTTGTGTTTTTCTTTACGCTCGGGTCAGACTGAGTCATTCAGCATTCAAGCCTCGCCTTTGGAGTTGGAGCTTTGCTTGAAGATCCAGCCATTTATTTTTGCTTTCTGTATCCAGTGATTCCAGTGATGTATTTTGATTTGTACCTGATGTATCTTGTTGCTCTTCTGTTGTATCTTGTTTAACTCTGATGTATCTTATTTATATATAATAGCTTCGTGAACTATTATCTCTTTTACTTTCGCTGCATTATTATTTACTCTATGTCTTTGATTTGTGATTATTTATTTACTGTATATTCCAAGATTTGCCAAATTTATTTGTAAAAGGGGTAAAAATCCTTTACAACAGCATCGATTCACTAGAGATTTTTATATCCTCGGTTTAGATGCTAGTATCTCTTATAATTCCGAACTCTATCTCTTGAGACCGAATGTAGAATTACCTCAGAAATCCACATCGACCTTGTTCTTCAAGTCACGGTTGACCCGGTTATGGTTGCTTGCGATTTATATAAGCTTATCCATCTTCCTATTCTATTATTTAATCGTCTCATCTTTGTTTCCAACTTATCTTCAAATCATTCTTGAAGTGTATTTGTAAACTAATATTTAAAATGCTTATATATTATGTTGTTTGAGTTATTAATGTTGATTTGGGTTTCCGATCGATACGTCTGATCAACGCTATCGATATGATTTCTAAAACACTTGAACGGAGCAAACTGACACAATATGGTTTTTCAAATTTAGTAATGAAAAATAAATTTGTAACTATATTATAAATATTTCTCTGGATTTTATTGAATTGGTTGTTAAGAAATAATATTTGATTTTATATATCATTATCTCTTATTTCATATATAAATAATTGAACTATAAAACATGGTTATAAATTTATTTGGAAATTTAAAATGAATTTAAAACAAGAATATGAGAATATAATTTTCGATGGATTTCAAACCTTGTGTTTAAATTTTTAAGGATATATTATTTAAGTATTTTCGAATAGAAATTTGTTACCAAATAATTTTAAAGTTTAAAACTAGTGCTCTTCTCTTTGTCGTTTGGAAATAACTTCGATGATGACTACACCATCATTGACATTCATTTTCGAGTTTCGAAGTGAAGAGTCCATTCTGTAGTCTTGCTACAGTTTTGTTTTAGGGAATTTAATTGATTTGAATTTCTAAAATAAAACTGGATTTACAACATATGCTGATATATGATTTAAATTTGAATGGATATATATAGTATATGTGCATTTATTTATCTCTAAATAGTTTGGAATTTATCGAAAATTTAATTTCCTAAATTTTATCTTAAAAGATAATTTTTAAGTATAATTTCAAGATTTGGATAAATATTCAAGCTTGAAATGATTAAATTAGAAAGTTTTATTTGTATAGCACACAATTTCATTCCAATATAACTTACCTAAATTATACAGAAGTTGAATATGTAATTAGATAATATACAATATAAAAGGATTTTATAAATAAAATTTGAGTGGTTAAAATAAATGTTATACACTTAAATTTTAGTTATAAAAAGATTAACAAAGGTAAATAGAGAAAAAGGGTAATGGAATAACTTATAATATAAAATGATGTTAAAGGAACTAAGAATAAAAATTAAAGCAGTTATAATAAGTGTAAATATATTTAACATAGGTGATAAAATATATTGAGAGGAATAAATTTAATCATAATTAAGAATAAAGAAGAATTAAATTTAGTGAGTACATTTTTAGTATAATAAATGATTTTTCAAATCCATGATTTTATAGATTGTTTATTTAAGATAATTTGATGATAAGATAATGAAATTAGAAATGGTTAAGATTTATTTAACTCATGTAAAATTAATTTGAAATTTAATTTGAAATTTTCATGGTTTCAAATTTATTATCTTATTTTGTTTTTTTTTCAAACTATCTTTTGGTTGTCCTTATTTCCCTTATCTTGCTACAGAATGGGGAGGCTATTGCTTATACCAGTCTGTTTAGAAATCTTTCTATAATTTTTGATAATCTTTGGTACTCATTTTTGAATCTGAGCACTACTTTCCATCCACAGACCGTCGGTTAAGCGGAAAGGGTGAATCGGATTCTAGAAGATCTTTTCATGCTTGTGTTCTTGATTCTGGGTGATCTTGGGAAGATCGTCTCCACCTTGTTAAACTTACCTATAACAACAGTTATCAGGTATAATTTCAATTTCTTGTTATGCTGTCTTAATCCTATTTCATTGTATCTTTTTCTATGTTTTTCCGTACCTCATTCCTTTTTTAGGACTAAAAGTTTTGAGTGGAGGAGAGTGTAACAATCCTGTATTTTGTGATTATTTTTAATTGTATTTTTAATTTATTTTAATTGAAATTCTTGATTTAAAAAAGAACTTTATATTATTTATTAAAATGAATAAAAAAATTTTATTTTAGATATAAATTTTGATTTTGGTGTAAATTAGAATTCCAAACATGAATAAATAGAATATTTTCCAAAAATGTGAATTTTGGTCAATATGGTCAAACTTTGACTTTTAAATTTAAAATTTTCAAATTTTTGAATTTTTGAATTTTATCTTTTATTATGAAAGTAAATAAAATTTCAAGTATACTACTTTTCATTTCGTTGAAATCTGATTAATATTGTGAAAGTTATGCTTTTTAAACCATTGTATGTAAATTGTTTTATTTAACAAAATTATTTATTTTAATTTATATAAATATTTTTTTTTTGTCATATCATGTTCTAATTTGTGTATATATGTGTAACATGACATGTTATGTATATATTTTATTTTTAAAACATTTTAAAGTGTGGTTATAATTTTCAAATGTTTATTGTATTTTGTTTATAATTTTTAATGCTTGTTTCAATATAATAAACTATTTTCTTTATTTTTTTTTATTTTTCCTAAGGATAAATGTTTATTGTAGGGTGAAGTGTGAACTATTTTGAAATGACCATGGTGTTATAATAACGATTGGTTGTTAAAGAGACCGGGATCGGAAGTTGTCATACTCTCTGCCAACTTCGAAAACCACTTTAACAACTGTGTATGCGGTGGAGATTTCAGAATGAAGTAGGATGGTGGCGATGTTCTTGAGGTATATTACGTGGACCCGACTCCCTTGAGTTGGCATAAGGTGGCTAAAACAGGAGCGATCTCGGGCTAAGTGAGGTCATTCCTCCTATCAGACACATTTCTTCGATACTATACTCTTACTTGTGGTTGATTTGATGGCCATTCTCTGATTTCGATTGGGAGTGTGTTCCGAGGTGGGCGTAGTGGCTGCTACGTTACCGCCAGCCCGTGTGTGCCATTGGTATATCTACCTTGGTATTGCCTTGTGTGTCGTACCATACCGAGCTTTACTATGAGTTTGTTTTTCTCCCGTAGCCCATGGAGTATTTAGGGGCAGCCTCCCGATCTGGAGGTATGTTGATATTGGATGGACTACTGGGACTATTACGTGTTAAGGGCTGTATGGGTAATCCTTTAATGCTATTTAAAGTAAGTTTATTTTACTATAGACATTATTATAATAGCGCAATATTACTACATAGTAAATAGTTTAACGGATCCTTAAAGGATGGACGATCCCAAGCATCCTTTAAGTTACTGATGCATTTTATTACTATTCACTTGAGTTGATTTACAGTTCATAAGTATGTATGTCCTGACTTGCATGTTTTGTGTTTAGCTTTACGCTCGGGTCAGACTGAGTGATTCAGCATGCAAGACTCACTTTCGGAGTTGGAGCTTTACTTGAAGATCCAGCCATTTATTTTTGCTATCTGTATCCAGTGATTTCAGTGATGTATTCTGATTTTTACCTGATGTATCTTGTTACTCTTCTGTTGTATCTTGTTTAACCCTGATGTATCTTATTTATATATAGTAGCTTCATGAACTACTATCTCTTTTACTTCCGCTACATTATTATTTACTCTATGTCTATGATCTGTAATTATTTATTTACCGTATATTCTGAGATTTGCCAAATTTTATTTACAACGCGGTATTTTGAGCAATTCAAGTCCGACATGTACGGATGTGGATGGTTGAAAATATCGGATGCAAAGAATTTGCAGCTAAATTTTTGGGTACATGTACTTACATAACAAGAAATGTTGTGCAAAGAAGAATAAAACAAGAAATATCAAAAAGGAAAAAAGAAAATGAAGAAGATCTGCCTTTGTTGATAATAATGCAAATACTATTGACATTTTTCTTTCCCAACAACCAACAAAAACTGAGATGGGAAATTCCACCTTGTTTGATTGACAGTGAAACAATGCAAAATGTCTCATGGCCAGAAACAATAGAGAATTTTTTTAGTAAATTTGTCAAAAAGTTTATCTCCAAGCCAAGAAACATGTCTGGATGTTCCATGCTTCCATTTGTAAGATGTTATTAATTCAAAAAAAACGCTATATTCAATATTCTTATCTAATCATATCTTTAAATTTTTACAGTATTGCGTCTGTGAGAAAATGAACCTCATCCAACCTAAAATGGAACTTGCTGAAGATTTACCTAGATTTGCACGATGGGATGTAAGAAAGCTTAAAGACATTGTTGTGAACCAATTTCCGAATGATGTAAAAATTGGCAATGTAAGTTAAAATTAAATCTTACCTACACTAATCAATATCGGTTTACATTTTATGTTCTCTTTATGTGTAGTATAAGTTTCAACACTTGAAATAATTTTTTGTCTCTACATAGTATCAGATATGCCTCTTTGCAGTATCGCTTTAGCTTCTGATTTGTATCAATTTTCAATATGAAGCTTTAAATTTTTGTTTCCATAGTATCAATTTTTCCTCAGCATAGTATATGTTGTCATTTTGCACAGTATCGGTTATAATGTGCAATAATTCTTGGTATCATTTTTAAACTGCACAAAATCAATTAGTAAGTGTACATATTATCAATTTCATTACTATTATAATTTCTTCTATTAAACTAATCACTTATTAATGTCAGCTATAACTTATAAGTTATAACACACTATCATAAAACATTTTAATTTTAATTTAAAACAAAATTTCTATTTCAATTACACAGGTAAAAGAAATAAGCACTATTCTTCCACATGAACACAAGCTACTCCAAACAGCATCAATAAAAGGAGAATCAAGTGACAAAAGAAAAGAGAACCAACGGAAAAAAATAAAAATTGAAGAAGCTGAATAGAGTACTCGATCTTTTGAAGATTACGTAAGCCATAATGTTTTCCAAACGCACATTAAAGATTTGGAAGAAGAAGGTAAGAAAACAAAGAAGCAATTGGACAAAGAAAAGAAGTTGAGGATAAAAGTAGAAAAAGAAAATTTGAAATTAAAATAACAACTGAAAGAACTCAAATCAAGACTAGAAGTAGATGAAAAGAAAAATTCAGAAGTTGAACCAAAGAGTAAGCACATGGAAGGTGAACCTGACAACATTCTAAATGAACATACATATGTAGAGACAAAAATAGAAAACAAGGAAAAGAAATCCCCAACAGAAAACAATGAAGAAGAGAACGAAGATAGAAATGTTGAGTCTCATGTAGAAAAAGTTAACAAAACAACTAAAATAAACGAAGATACATGTTTAGATATAGAAGCCCAAAATGAAGAAAAAACATTCACAGCTGGAAAGAATGAAGAAGAAAATCCAGAGTGTCAACAAGAACCTATGAAGTTCAAGAAAAAATAACAGAAATGGACAAGTACATGATTTTTTATTATTAAAAATAACACTGTTTGATTCGAATTCATGCTTTATTATGTTATTTTAACGACCCGGTTTTTCGATCCCGAAAATTCTAGATAGTTAGGAAAAGAAGAAACGAGATAGAAGAAGAAGAAGAACCAGAAATACCAAAACACAGATTCTCACATTCGCAGCAGATCAAAATATAATATCAAATAATAACAGTTATACAAAGGAAAACTGTGCTTGTCAAATTACACTTTAATACATCAGAGTTACAACATATACACAAACACTGGACAGATACAATCAACATGTCCTAGATAAACTATAATATATCACAGCGGAATACACACCATACGTTCCTGCCATTCAGCTCGCCTTCTGAGCTCCAGAACGTCCTTACTTGGAAATCTGTAATACTCGGTTAGACCCGAGCAATATATCAAAGTAACATTCGGGTCAGGCTGGAAACCAGCATTAGTAAAACCCATCTAACATACAATACAATAACATAAAACTTATTTATATACCCTCGGTAACTCGTACTTCATTACAAGTTTACAACTTGTTATAGCCAACACTTATATTCACAAATCGATCCCTAAGTACTTTTACTTGGTTTAAATGGTCCAGTCATTTAAATTTATCTCATTCTAGCTTATTGATTTCACATACCAAAAATATAAAGAATCGAAGTGGTTTCGGGTATGTACGGGTACCCGACCCCGGTCTCTTCGAATCCAATGTTATCTTAACTCAAGTTATTCAAGTGAAAACAATTCAAATTTTAAATACAGGATGTCACTTTTACACAGCAATCTATCATTAATAGATAACCAGATTATCACTGTTCAACCCAACATATCATCTCACATTGCATCATAAATCTCATATCAGAGATATCAATAATCCAAAGCATTCAATATCGTTCGTTCATCTATAAGCAAAATTAAATGGTCACACCACTTCTAATTAATTTAAATAAATTAAATTAATTTCTTCAATCACTTTTTAAATCCTGCTTACTTAACATTAATTAATTAATTACAATTAATTAATTAATGATCCTTTAATTATCATCTTAATTAATCATCCTTGATTAATTATCCTTTAATTACATTGAGTAATTAACCTTTAATTACCTCATAGATTAATTAGCCTTAACCATTCACATTAATTAACCTTTAATTAATCACCTTAATTAATTAATTACATTAATTAATTATCCTCTAATCACTTTCCTTAATTAATTATTCTTTTAATTAATTACCTTTAATTTCCTTCCCTTAATTTATTAACCTTTAATTAATAACCAATTAATTAACTAATTAATAATCCTAATCACCCAACCTTAAAAAAATTCATTTATCTTAATCACTTAAGTAAACCGATTAATCTTCAATTACTTGTATGAAGTAATTATTTCATTAATTAACTAATCATTCTTTAATTTTTTACTTTAAAGAATTATCCTTTATTTGATTATATTATGTAATCATTTCCAATTACTTTAATTAAATATAACCATTCAAACCAACAAATTTACTTTAAAATCTCTTTTTATTTAAACAATTTGAAACTTGTTCAATATTTCTTTTTGAAAACTTGTTTGATAAATTTGTTAGTTATTACATTTATCTTGAAAACTTGTTAACATATCTTACTTCCTTTGCCTTAAATAACATGATCACAAAATATTTTATTTTACTTAAGCTTGGGAAAAACTGTAACAAATACCTCAAGTATGAAAACCTGAGACACTAAAGAAAATACCTGAGTCAATACTCGAAACTCCTTCCCATTTAAACCCGGAAACGCTTCGAGTTTTCCCTAAATTTTCCCCAAGTCAACACTTTCCCCTTCCCTCAAATCTGCATCTTCTAACAGACTTCCATGCACAAATCTATGCACGCCGTGCACGTGAATGTCACCGACGATCACTGCCTTTGGTCACCGACCATCCTCAACATCACCCACGACCTTCTTTCCCTGACCATCAAACTGAAACAACACTCGAAACTCCATCTCAAAATCGAACCATACGACCCAAAACTGGAACCTAAGCGATCATCTAAATCCCCCTCGTAATACTACCGCCGTTCATCAGAAAACCCGACATCCTGACCTGAGCTTTGTCGACGTCGAACGCTTCTTTTCCACTCACCCACACCCAGACCGATGCACTCTAGACGTCACGACGAACCCAAGAATAATGACGACCCACCTAGATCCTTAAACCCTAGTTCGATTACGATCGATCTACCCACCCGATAGAAAAATCAACTCCTATTTTTCCTGAGTGTGCTAGACCTCCATCTTCCTCTGGTGACGAGCATGACATACCACTTCCAGTCGATCGTCAGAATTCATCAAAAAACCCAATATTGATCAATTCGCAAAATCTTAACACACCCAAATTTAAAAATCAAGAAATTTTTACCAAAATTTATTATTTACGAGTTCGAATCCAGTTACAAAATCAGAACTTGAAATCTACTCACTTGATTTCTGACTAGAATGATTTTCCACAGTGATATCTTGATTTTATGTGTTCTTTACTTGTAAATTATACTTAAAAATATTTTCTAAACTTGAATCATGTTAATCCAACATATTTTGTTTAATAATTTAAGCCTATAAGAGAATGGGTAAAGGATGTTGGGATTTGAATTTGTTTCAACCTCTGTAAACCTGGATCAGAACAATTTTTCTTATTTCTAGACATGCATACAACATTTTCATATATTCATATACATGCAAGCAAATTTTTATATCAAAACTTCAATGATCATCTTATATAGATATAAATACGGGTGGTTTTTGAAATGTTTAAAGAGCAGTTTATTCACCTGTTGAAGTACATAGAGCTTTATTCTTGAAACAGTTTTTGAAATTCGAAGACTTGAATTGCTTGAATTTAAAACTGGAAAGCTTGTTAAATGGAAGTTTTTGCTAGCTTGAACTGGAAATCTTGCTTGCTTGGTTGACTTAAGGTAATAGATTGTTTGCTATATGTTTTTTCTGGTTTGCAAAATTTTATTACAGGCTTTGAGTTTTCTGGTTTGTATTATGTTTTACATATTTTTGTTTCTCTTTCCTTTTGAAATTTTAGGATAGAAAAAGTAATGAAGAGAAAAGAAAGATGCATATATAGACTTAAATTATGATTTTTAAAAAATATAAAAGAAAATAAAATAATAAGTGACACTTGTTAAATTTGTTAACATTTGTCATTTACACTTATTAATCTACTTACATTTGTTATTTAGATGTTTTATAAGCTAACACTTGTCATTATGCATTTTTTTCTTTATATTTATTAAATGTAAATAAAAAGCTTTATTTATTTATTTTAGTATTTAATAAAAAAATTCTTAATTTAATTTATAAAAATAAAACCCTTTAAAGAAAATATTATAAAACAAATCTTATATTAATAAAAAAAACTTATACATATATTTTTAAATCCAAAATATTTTAAGATATCTATCTTTTTGAATTTCAAATTCAAATTAAATTTTAAAATCCAATTTAAAATCAACTCAAATATATATATATATATATATATATATATATATATATACATATATATAAACAAACACATTATCCAATTTGTAAATGATAATTCTATTCAAAATCTATTTATATCTATATATATAAACAACACATTATTATTATTATTTGAAAATATCAATTTTGCTAATTTAAATAATTATACAAGGAGGACTATCAAACCAATACATATTCTATATATTTTTATTACCATAATTATTTATTTAACTTATAAATCATTATTTCTACTATTTAAATCCAGTTAATTTATCAATTATAGATATTCTAAAATCCGGGTTATCACATTCCTCCTCCCTTTAAATCTTTTCGTCCTCGAAAAGGAACGAAGCCAGAATTTATACAATACTTAAAATCAGATAAATTATTCTTTGATCATTTTTTAAAACACTTTTAAAAACCTATATAATATTACTGAATTGGGTCTCATAAAAATACTTTTATAACTCGATGTCTCAACAAGTTCATCCTCGTTCTTATAGAAATTCGGTCATAAGTTGATCAGGCGTAGGACTGAAAATCTTTAAGTACTTAGTAAACCCGCTTTCAACGCCCAATGAAAATACTTGGAAAATAATTTTACTGAAAATATAGAAAACATTTTTGAAAATAGAGGAAACATTTTTGGTGAGAATGCTCTGGAAATCATCACGTCCATCCATGGTCGCAGTTAACCCGATGGTTACGTTGCCATCCCGGCAAAATCCATAAATAACTGCAGGCACTCCGCATCTCTCAATTACGCCATGGAACCCGCTACAGATCGCAGCTACAACCGGGGTTACGTTGCTATCACAACAAAAACCTATATAACTGTAGGAATCAGCGTCCTCGAATTCCGCTACCAAAAAAATGAAACTTCTCCACTCCACTCGACCATAGATCGTAGTCTACCTTTGTTACGTTGCCTTTCCGGCAAAATCAAGTGTAGACTGTTGACACTCACTTCCACCCGATTTCCGCTATGGTCCACAGTAGATCGGACCGACATCGAGTTACACTGTCGTCACAGCATAACCTAAATGCCACTATATGCATCAGCGCCCTCGACTTTCGCTACCCAATGATCCTCAGGAACTTCAGTTTGTCCGGGCTTCCTCATAGGATCCACTTTAGAGCCTCCCCATTGGGGCTCAAGGCAGTACCAACCTATGGTACTCCTAAAAAGTTCATTTCAAAGGAGCGCCTTTTTCTCCAGAGCCATTTTCAAAACACTTTATACTATACACATATAGTATCTTCCAAATCATACACCTAGTATGAATCCAATATAAATCTCCTTTTCTCAAAATCGATTATCCCAAAATCGATAATTCTCAAGCTAGGCTTTTCAAATTTTCAAAATTGATTTTCCCCAAAAATCAAAAGCCTTTCCAAAGTCCATAGGTTCCCAATACCTTTTTCCCAAAATCATTCTCATAAGATCCTTTATATATATATATATATATATATATATATATATATATATAACCTTGAAAAATCTTTAGATCATTTCATACTTGTATAAAGTCCCTTTTTATCGAATAAATACTTTCAAAAACCTCTTCTTCTGGCTATAGATTCAACAAGGTGAGTTTTATCGTATATATAACAAAGATACATAACTTTGTTTATTCCAAATCAAATGTTCAAATTGATTTCTCATTACTTTTCTTCATAAAGTGAACCTTCAGTCATAGAAATTTCCGATTTCCATTTTACTTCATCATATATTTCACAAAATATACTTTTCATTTCAGAAACATTTTATAGTTATTATCCACAAATTTTCAATATCAATTTCATTCAAACCCGTACGATGTGCTCATATCAACCGTATGCAATATCAATCTGATCGCTTACTCGATCACATAATTTTTCTTCCGAACTAGTATCGTCCACCCGACTTCCTAGTGCGGACTTGTTAAACTTGTTAACATTTGTCATTAACACTTATTAATCTACTTACATTTGTTATTTAGATGTTTTATAAGCTAACATTTGTCATTATGTATTTTTTTCTTTATATTTATTAAATGTTAATAAAAAGCTTTTGTATTTATTTTACCATTTAATAAATATTTTCTTAATTTAATTTATACAAATAAAACCTTTAAAAGAAAATATTATGAAACAAATCTTATACTAATAAAAATCTTATACATATATTTTTAAATCCAAAATATTTTAAGATATCTATCTTTTTGAATTTCAAATTCAAGTTTAAATTAAATTTTAAAATCCAACTTAAAATCAACTCAAATATATATGTATGTATGTATGTATATATAAACAAACACATTATCCAATTTGTAAATAATAATTCTATTCAAAATCTATTTATATATATATATATATATAAACAACACATTATTATTATTGTTTGAAAATATCTATTTTGCTAATTTAAATAATTATAATATGAGGATTATCAAACCAATACTTATTCAGATATATATTTTTATTACCATAATTATTCATTTAACTTATAAATCAGTATTTCTACTATTTAAATCCAGTTAATTTATCAATTACAGATATTCTAAAATTTGGGTTATCACGGCTAAAATAATTTTGAGTATAAGTCAAAATTAAATTGATACCTAAATGTATTAAAAAATGATACCTACGTTCCATTTCTTATAACTTGATGGTTTGTAAATTGAACTATCTATGTTGACCATCATTTAGTAGAAAACTGATATCAAAATAGTGTAGAATTTATATGTAGTAGCTTTTTGATTGGAACCCGTGGTTGGTCATTTTATAAACAATTTTCACAATTAAATAAATCAAAACTGATACAATATGTATGAAAAACTGATACTTACTTTCTGTTTGAAAAACTGATATCAATGCAAAAATGGTACCCATAAAATGCCATTATTAACATTACTGATACTAGTAATATTATATTCATTCACCAATAACAAAAACTGACAGCTTCTTATTATTAGTTTAGATCCTCAATTGAAAAAAATATAGAAGAAGCTGAAGATACAACTACTGACACTAATATAGAACAAGTCCCCCAAACAACCGTAAAAGAAAGTACATGCATGTAGATTGAAACAACAACTGAAATGCATGAAAATATGCTCCAACCAAATGAAGATACAGTTATGGGCATAAAAGAAAAAAGTGAAGACATGCTAAAAAAACAAATGAAACAGTGTTGCGAACAAATGAAGATAAAAACGGCGCAAAAAGAAATAGAAGAGGCTCAAAAATTGGAAGAAGATACCAGTAAAGAGAGCAAATTTGCATGATACAATGATGTAGTACTAGACCTAACACCTCTGTCTTTCAATCTCAATATCACACAACAGTTGCAAGAGGGAAATAACAGAAAAGGAGAAATAAAACAAACCAGAGAAATCCCCAGCTTTGAATATGGTCAGAAAATGGAAAAAACAGGGAAAAACCAAAACTTAAAGAAAATAAAAATGATGAAAAAAATAAATAAAATGAAAACGATGAAAAAGAAAGTGCAGAAGAGTCAATCTCAATACCAATTCAAGTAATAAAGCCAACACTTTTAAATTTAGGACTAGGACACTGCAGCAAAACCTTGGCATACTTGAATATAGAACAACAAAATACATTCAAAACTTTCTTTGCTATGACATCATCACAAGAGTAAATTTACAAACATATATACTAATTCTACATATTAAAATAACATGGTATAATTGATATGTGTTTTATTTTCTTAAAGCAGAGATGTTGCATTGACAGATAAAGACACAATTAGAGGAGGATGTATAATAAAAAAAAGTAATACAATAAATTCTTGAAGGAAATGCCATACATGGATTAGCACACCCTTTTTTTTGCTTAATAATACTGCTACCAATAAAAATAACTACAAAAAATAATGTCTAATAGCTATTTCCAATGTTATTAATACCAAAACCGATACCTATACATAACCAAAAATGATACATAATTACTATTTGTTATAAAGTGATGGTCTATTAGTTGAATTATCTATTAACCGTCATGTATGACAAAATAAATACCAAAATAGTGCAAAACTAATTCCTAGTAGTAGTTAATTTGAATTCATGCTTACTTTTATTTTCTAGTAGCAGTTGATTTTATACCGTGTGCAAAACTGATATCAAGTCAGTGTAAAAATGATACCCAGATGTTGTTTCATCATATCATGCTTAATTATTATTTTAATTTGTAACATATATTACCACTATTTAAATTAAAGATACTAATTATTATCGAAAATTCTTCACCAATAATAAAAACTTACATTTTTCTGTTGTTAATATAGATAATTGACTGGTATTTATCTAAATGCGGGCTGAAAGAGCACAACTATGCATTCACAACAATAATGATGGTAAATAAAACTTTAATATGCAATAATATCATAAATGCTACATATATATTGAATTCTAACTTATTTTTTTATTTAACAGCAATATAGTTTCAACGTACATGGAATTATAAAATCTTTAGTGGTGCCTTTTCTTGAATAAATTATGGATGATGAATACACAGATGCTATATATTTCCCATTGCATTGTGAATACAATTGGACGCTAGTAAATTTGACATACCCAACAATGCAATGGAGTCATCTAGATTCTAGATGTCCTAGAAGGAATTCTAATGAAAGAAACAACCCCAGTCTAAAGCATGCAATGATATTCGTATGATATATTTTTGTTATGAAACAAAGTAATATAGTTGAAACAAATTGAACATTAGCTAACTTTGTATCATTTTGTCTTCAATAGAGAAATAAAGTTGAAGAAATGCTAAAAAAACTTTGAGAAAAGAAAAACATACGGGATAAGGAGGTGAAGGCAAATGAAATGCATCAAATACCATGTGCACACAAGGATCGGACACGTAAGTTGTTTATGTTGTTCAAAATGATACCTACTGACTGTTAAACTGATACTGTAAATTTTCTTTTAAACTAATACCTAGATACTGCAAATTATAGAAAAAAACTGATACTCAAAATTACCCGCTAACAAAAACTACTTACTGCTAAACTGATACCTAGAAACTGAAAATTACAGACAAACTAATACCCTGATACTGAAAATGACACTTAATGATTGCTAAACTGATACTGCAAATCACAGACAAAAACAAATACCTAGATACACAAAACTGATACTGCAAATTTTCTTTTAAACGGGCTTGACTGTGATATATACGTGATGATATTAATCATATCAATGAACAAAATTCAAATACCACTCAAAATAGCCCTTGAACAAATGCCGAAATCTAGAGCAAGAATTTCACATGAGATATCGACTGACAAAGAACACTGATGGAGCTTAGCCAAGTTAATGTCAAGTTTGGAAGAAGAAAGACAAATGAACAAATTAATCAGTTTGCAAAAAGTGCTACTATTTTCACATGAACTGATGTACATTTTAGATATTTTGTTATATGTAATTGAATTTAATTTTTGTGTTAATGTTGATACAAACAATGCTTAATATTAGTACAATTTATTGTACAAGCTATGAACATATTTCTGGTGATGTAAAAATTAGATTTCGTTACCTTCTATCATAGTTTATATTTTGTTAACATATTTTGTTTTAAACAGCGTTGACTACGGAATATAAGTCATGATTTATATTGCATCACTGAACAGAAACATTATTTCAAAAAAGATCCAACAACACACTGTTACCAAAACTAGAGCAGAACTGGCAATAGACGTATTGACAGACAGCAAGCACTGTTGGAATGTAACTAATAACCAGTCAAGCAAAGAAGAAAGTGTATAAATTGAGAATTTTGTGTGTTAAAGTAAATCATTGTGTTGTTTCACAATTAAATTTGGTACTTATGAAGTACTGATGTTCTGTTGCAATTTGGTACTCGTGAAGTAATGATGTTCTCTTAAAACAATGATGATCTTACTTGTAAAAGCAATGATGATCGGCTGGAATGATTTGTTGTAATTGATGTACTTTTCTTTTCCTGTTGTTTATATTATAATAAAATTATATATTGAATGTTCTATCATGCAACTATTGATCCTACATAATATTATCAGCTTTATGTTGCAACCATCAATTGTATAATGATATTATCTGATTTCATGTCACATTTCAATACAAAATAGTAATTGGGTATCAGTTCTAACTAATAGTATCAGTTTTATTAAAACTGACACCCAACATACTTTATGAAACAACAATTAGTGCTCGCATCAGTTTTTGCTAACACTAGATATCATTCTAATTATTTATTAGTGCTGGTGTCAATTGTAGCACGTATTATAATACATGAAACTGATACTAAAAACTAACCCAAACCAATACTAAAGTCCTTTATATCCAATCAAACAAATATTATCACCAACCAATTGATAACATGTATCAGTTCAATCATCTTCTTCAATCAATTAGACAATTATTATTAGATCTCACATATTATGCTATCAACTTTGTTATAAATAAGTAAAATATACAAGCTCGAACAAAACCGATATCACACAACGAAAAAATGATACCATATTTTATAACAACAGAATATGAAAAATGATACTAAACAGGTGATACTAAAAGTATGCAACATATATCAAAACTAATGATTGAAAAAAATAAATAAACAAACACCAGAACTGATACTATAAAAACATATAAGTAATACTAAAACTGATACTATCATTTATACTAAATAGCTGAGATTAAAATCAACTTGATAATATGTTATACTGAATACAAATTAATAACGATGTTCAATTACAATAAACCATCAAAACAAGTCACACATCCACTTATTAATCTGAACAAATTCAAAAAGTAAAATCGGATCATATCCTCTTTGAAGCTTGACAATTCCTTTTATTATGACCAAACTGCTCTTACTCACCACATCTATTTTGCTTATTCTAAAAATATGAAAATCCTCCTTTGTGCTTGATTGATGGTCTACCAGTGTCACATTTTTCCTTTGGTGGCTTGATAACATCTTGAATGCTACCATCAGCAATAGGTCTATCATAATTTGGAATAGGAATTATAGCATTGGCATAAGAACATCGATAAGCATTAACAGTGAAATAATACTCAACAAAATCATATACAGACAACTTAGACTTGTTCATATACTTTATAGCATGAGCATAAGGAAATCCTATAATTTTCTATTGGTTGCAACTATAAACTCGCTCCTTCACATCAACACAATGAGAGTTTGGAGATTTCACTTCAAAAGAAAAATCAAAAGATTTATATACATCCCATCCAAATCCTTCTTCAATCAATTCATCTAAACGTAATTCTACAGAAGGGAAAAGAGTTGTTTTCCATAAACGATACTCTTCTCTCCTTCTAGCCATTTGTTCCATAATCTTAACACGAATACCATCTATACACAAAGTAATATGCAACGCTCGTTCATCTAAAATCCAACTATTAAAACTTTCTACAACATTCGAACTATATTCACCATAACGTTTCCCTGGAAAAAATAAATCCACCTACTTATCAAAAGGCTCATCCTTTAAAAAATTCACACCAGCAACACCACCAATTTGACAGAACTTAGAATGTGCTCCTTCAAATTCATATAGATTAGAAGCTCTAGAACATATTTTGAATAGATCAACAATAGACACATTTGCATTTTTGGCTTTTTACCGCTGAAATAAGATTTTGTTCCATATACAAATAGCAATAACTATGATAAGCTGATGGAAAAATACCACGAATACCTGAAAGCAAACCTTGGTGGCGATCTGACATATAAACCAAATAACGATCTTATTGAAGCATTTGTTTTAAATGATTCAAAAACCATATCCAATTATCCACATCTTCTGGAGAAACTACACTCATGGCTAAAGGGAAGAAACCTGCAAATGCAAAAATAATTAGTAAAAAAACTAAAACTAATTATGACCATAAATATGAAACTATTCATGAAACTGATACTAACATAAAAAAATGGATACCGAAATCCTGTTACGACCATTATAAAAATATTGATAACCAGGACATTATGCACATTAATCTTCATTCTAACACAACAAAGTAACATACATTAACATATATTGTGATACAAATGAAATTCCAATACTACACAACCATATATGATACCATATATTGACATACATGATACCATATATTGACATACATGAATCTGATACTGACATTATATACAAACTGATACTAATCGCCTACTAAGCAGCATGAATTTGTGATACCAAATACAGACTTACAATTCAATACAATGCAAATTCTGATACTAGAAACTTGCTAACTATAAACTACATATCTTAAAACTGATACCAACGTAATATAAATTATGATAAAAAATACATTTAATGCAAACGCCAACTATTATGATCTTAATACAAATAAATCAAAACTAAAAATAAAGACGGACCTTGATCACCAGTTTTTGCAGTAGCACCCATCAAAACACCATAACGTCCCTTCAAGTGAGTAGCATCTAAGAATATCATTGGACGACAATGATTGAAACCAAGTAAATGAGCACCAAAAGAAATAACCACCCTCTCAAATTCATTACTACAAGGATCATCTGGATTAGACTTCTTCACTGGTTCCAAATACCAACTCAAATCATTTTAAGACAAAACATCATTACCATGCGACTCCATTAATGCATGTTGTTTCCCATGATAGGCACAATCGTAAGGCAACTGAAAATTGTATTCTCTTATAAAATCCACTATAATATCTTTAGGATTTTACTAGGACAATCACGGATCTCATTAATAATCAACGATTTAATAAACAACTAGATATATGTGGATTATTCACATTTTTAAGACCAGCTCCACAAGAATGATCAGCAATCATATTTCTCATAAAAAACTTCTTTAATTCTCTAGAATCATAAGAACCATGGACTTTGAAAAGACAACCATCCTTATGTGAAGAGAAAATTACAGTAACTCTTGTCGTATAATTCTTTAAAAAAATACTAATTCACCCCCTTTTGAATTTAATATGCCATCAAAAATTCTCAAAAATGTTCAGCTCCTCCAAAAAAAACCAACAAAATCGAAAATTATAATGTTGACGCTCTCCTCGACATATCTTTTAAATAACTTTTACCAGTAACAACAACATTCGAACAGAAAAATACAGTAGAAGATGAAGAAGCGCGAACATTAGATGAACTTGAAATAGAAGCACCATCAACATATTCCAATTTAGAACCCTTAACCTTAACAGTAAAACCAAAGAAAGAACTTTTCTTGTATAACTGAAAACAAATTATACTTTGAATATCAGAATCAGTATCAACCATAATAACTTTGTCCTCGAGTACATAAGAAATCTAAATAGAAGAAGGAGTTGATTGAGACCGACATCGACATATCTCATTCTTCAAATCATACAAAGAGAAATCGATAGACAATCGATTGCTAAAAGTGCTATTATTCAACAAAAACAGAGAAAGAAGATTGTTATCACCACTGCCAAAAAATAAAAAATAAAAACATTAGTAAAAAATATTCAATTTAGAACATTATTTTTTCCATTTCACAGAAATGTTACTTATCGTATACAAAACTGGTACCTAGTTACTGATAATAATAAAAAATGATACTAAGAAAAAATAAAAATGATACCTAGAAACTAAACCTAAACTATGATAATTTTCCACACTATCACAACTTTATACACAACCCAAGCAATCATACTTTTCCAATCATCCCAACATTAATGCAAGATAAATTAAATGTAAAGCATATTGGAATTCAACACTATATAAAGAAACGAATAAAAAAACCTGCTGCTGTTTCCAAAAGTTGCCATAGAAGAATGAACATGCAATCAGAAAAACAACACTACATGTAATTTATAAAAACGAACACAATTAGAAATCATAAACAATTTTTTTAACTGTAATAGAAAAAGAACAAAAAATTGAATAATATAAGCATACCTAGTTATACAAACCGAAGAAAAATGAGATCACAGTAGAAATATGAAAAGAACGACAAATATGCGTGAGAAAATGTCGATCGATGAACTACATTTTTAGAAGAACGAAATTGAAAATGACCGAACGAGCTTGATCGATATTTCGATTGAGAGAGAGATATTGGATTGCGATAGAAAATTTTGATTGAAAGGAAGAAGAAGAATAAGAAGCGCGCAAAAGTAGGCCGGAAGGAAAATATGATAATTTTTGTAACGACCTGTAAGATTTTTATAAATTTATTGATTATTAACGTATTCAATTGGATTTTTGGTGAAGTTTTAAATAGATTAGTTTGCAAATAAAAATTTAGTATCTGGAATGCGTCCAATTAAACATAACAAACTGTGAATTTTCGTCCAAATATGAAAGTTTATTTCGAGCGTAAATTTACTTCAATTAAAAACAGTTAAAAAGTGACGAAAATAAAACATTTCAAAAACCTAAATAATTTTACATAGAAAATTTCTAGATCCCCTTCTGAGTGAGACGTCATCCTTCGTTTTTCCAAATTCGGACTTATACTGCTCCGTTTACCTTATTTTGTCAGATTAGCAGCATTTCCGGGTACCGATAATCGACTTTTGATCGGATGATCTTTCAACTAATATCTGTATACCATTGTGATCGTCTCTTCGTGCTGATCTCAATAGTATATTTATTTCTGTATTTTGAAGTCCGATGCACAACGGAAGCAATAAAATTGTTCGTTGTAACGGTACCCTAAATTGTTACTTGACTTTTCCTTTTTGCGTTTCAAGAATTTAAACGTGCTGGCCTGATTTATTGCTTTAGATTTTCAGCTAAATTTGAGGGGACAGTTGCCACACCTTTGGAAGTGTGAACGTATAAAGTGGAACGGCTCGTTTCTTCTAGGAGCATTTGTCATAACATTCAAACTTTATACGCTTTGCACCCATAAATCTGAACGAATAATAAACGGCCTCTAGCTTGGATTATGACATTTATTTCATAATTTATTTAGTTTAGCCGTTGCCTTTCCCATCAATATTTACGTTCCTACGTTTGTGGCTACTTGTCTTTTCTCCTTCACTGTGCAACATATATGTATTTGAGTAAACTGCACGTTTCATTTTATATTCTTCTTCCCTTTCTTATTCATTCTTTCTCTAAGAATCTGTTCACAACTTCTTTTCTTCTCTCGGCCTCATCCCGTCATCCAACCCTCCAGCACCTCATCAAGGCAAAACCGCACACCTCCCCTCTCTTTTCTAGCATCCCAGCACGCACCGAGCCACCTTCCTCCTCGCCAACTCAAGCTACCCAAAGGCACGACCGCCACCTTTCCTCCTGGCAGTCCTATTCTCCATCACTCATCACCGAACCACCCAGTAGTGGCCAACTCGAACCACTCTCTCTCCCTAACCTCTCGGATAGTCCTCCACCACGGCATCACCGCCGACTGCATCCCGCCACCGCAGCTTCGGCCTGACCTCCTTATCAACCACCGTCGGTTCACCCACACGTGCACCTTCCTTAAACCCCATAACGGTCGTGTATCCCACTGTATCCTTCCTCCGAGCCCTTCACCTCTTCTTTGTATCAGGTACTTTATACATATCTATATTTGCTACAGTGTATTCATGGGCTTTAGCGTGTGTTATTTTATATTTACAAATTTAATTGTGGAAAAACTTTGTATATGTAAATATTCACATACAGAGTTGTTATATATGCTTAAGTTATATAAGATTTATTTATATCGGTTTATATATAAAGTGAGAAAGATACGGCTTTTATTTTGTATATATAAACAGCTGTTGTAGTATTATTTATTATATATGCACATATATAAATATTAGTTTATGAAGTTTCTAACAAAGCATACAGTTACATCAAACTATATTACATATATGTACTAATTTTTATAATATAGTGCATATGCATATTAATATGCTTAAGCCTAGTCGTCATTACTAGTGTACTGGATATACATTTATATTTGTGGGCTTTAAAAAGGGTTATGGTTATAATACATTGGTCGTGAATAGTGGTCATATATATGGGTTACTTTAGTTTTAAAAACTGTGGAACAGTTCAAATCCTATCCTATAAAGTCTGTTACATTTTAAAGATTGTTCGCTATTTTATATTTGAAAGCCTACATATGTATAGGCATATTTGGATTTTTCTTTAATTGGAGGTGAAGTTATAAAATCTGGTTGTGAGCATATATGTATATATACATTTGATTTAAGTTATAAGGGCTGTATGGGTCTTATGGTTAGATTTATATGAGTTTAAAGCATATTATTCTAGGGAGGTCGGAATTATCTATGTTTACAATTGTTACAGGATATATATATATATATATTTTGTTTCGCATATCTTGGGTTAAAGTAGATCTATATATATACTGCTTATAAATATAGCTGCATATTTTAGCTTAGTAAATTGTTATAAAGTGTCTGCATAGTTATTGATACACATGTATTAAAGTTCATCTTATTTCAATACATTTAGTTATAGTATTGGGTCTGCATTGGTTTTGCAGTCTGCATATTAGTAAATATAAAGATAAGCATATATGAAACCCATACATTACCCTTACATGTTGAACAGAATTTATATGATGTTAAATGAATATAGATTTTAATACTATATATAAAAGAATACTCTTATAAAGATCCAAAATTTTAATTGTGTTTGGATGTTGGGTTGAGATATGGGTTAAAATAATAATAATAATAATAATACTATTCGTTCGGATGTATCATCGTCGACCAAATTCTGATTTGATTTCATCGTTTCTCGTTATCAGCCCTGATCGTCGGATTCGTGCCGATCTTCTTCGTTTGATTCGTAACTCAAATCAGCTTCGTTGTCCATCTCTCTAGCCTCGAAAGGTGAGCAATCACTCACGATTTAACATTCTTTTATTTATTAAATTTGATTTCAATTGAAACGACAATTGAAATATGCTGCTGTTAGTTGTTTTACTGTTATGACTGCTATTATCTGTATCTGTTCACCTATGACACCTGACACCATTTTCGGTTAATTATTTATGTGATAATAATACAGATTGGTTGATAATTGATTGTTTGATTTATTGCTGTTAAATTGGATGTTAGTTATTACTGTTAAGTAATAACTAGTTTGCTAGTTTAATTTGGGTAGTATAGTGTACAAACTTAAACGGATTATATATGACGGAACTTGATCTATTAAAACCTGACCCCGCCATATGTAAATTTAATTAAATTGACCCATTAATTGTCGTAGAAATTGATAAATTTTATTTAAATCTTTGAACGTAGTTTGGATCAATTGTTGTAGTTTTAAACTGAAATTTGGAAAGAAACGACAAGTGAAACTGTAATGTAATAATCTTCAATCTACATGAAATGATAGTGTAGATTCTAGAAATAATTACACCAATAACAATGCGAATTAATACGATTATTTCGGGGTTATTTGATTTATTTATTGAGTCGTTATTGATTGTCGTTATTGCTTGTTTATTTACTTTGATACATCCCTGTCATCACACTGCAAGTTCCCTTTGTTTTGCTTGTTTGAATTGAAATGGGTTGAAATGATAGACCCAAGCGGTTTCGTTTAATTAAATTTGGAGTTACGGGTTGAAATGCTATCCACCCGTATATATTTAGTCTACGGATTGAAATGATAAATATCCGTAGCACCCGACCATATGATAGGAAATATATGCAGACACCGTTGGTTCGTATATGAATATTTTGAAAGAAATTTCTATGACTTTTGGGAAAAATACATGGTTTAATAAATATTGATTCTTAAGATTTTATATAAATGGAAATTTTATATGTAGATTTAGTAGTAATATTTGATTTAAATTAAATTGAGTTAATACATATAATATGGTTAAGTAATTATGAAAATCTATATTTCAAATAGACTTTTGGTAATAAATTGAACAATTAAGATTGGGAGATAAATTTGGGTTATTTCAAAATGGTATTTAGATAAGGATTTATTTATTTAAATCAATTTGGAATTTATCGAATGAGATATTTCATGTTTAATAAAATTTAGGAAATATTGAGTAAAATGTAATGTAAGGTCACAAAAATGATATTGAATCAAATAAGGGAGTGTTCAAGACTAAATAATAATGATGTAAAAATCGAGATGAAACTGTAAAATTTAATTTGTTATATTTAAGTTATGAACTACATAGAAATTAAACGGTTTAGAAATTTGGATATGTATTTGGAACCAAGATAGTTGAATTTGTTATTTAGATAACGAATTGAATTAGATATAAATTGAGGTTGAACTAAATTTGGAAATTATTATTTAGAAAACTAGATTTGGAAAAATTTAGTTGAAAGGTTGTATACTTAAAAGTTTGGAAACATATTGAAATAAAAGGAGTAATTGGGATTTCAAATCCCAATCTGAGAGTGATAAAATTTAAGTGGTTATTTTAGGAAAATCTAAATTGATAAAAATGAAATTGAATTTAATTTATTGGGTAGGTCGGGTTGATGATTATGTTGAGTTGAGGGAGTTGGAATACTTTACTGTATAAATCATTTAATATAAAATACAAACTTGGGAATAAAAGTGGAAATGATATTTAGTTGAAGATAAATTAAATGGAAATAACCACGGTGTAATAGTGTATATTTCTACCTTGTAGATAGTTCCATGGACCCTTAGAGGATGGTTATTATAAACATCCTTTAAGTTATATTGTATTTCAGTTGATATTTCACTTGAGTTGAATTTATTGATATAAGAATGTTAATCCTGACTCGAGTGTTTTGTGTTTTGCTTTACGCTCGGGTCAGACCGAGTAATACAACATTTGAGACTCACCTTTGAAGATTGGAGCTTCATTTGGAGATCCAACTATCGTTTCGGCTTTCAGTTTTCTAGTTGACCGGTTCAGAGAAGTCATTGGCTCGTACTGAAGACTTTTCTGTATTCAAGAGATTCTGATGTATTTTATTTTAAACTCTGATGTATATAGTAGCTTCATGAACTACTATTTTTCTATTCCGCTGCATTATATTACTCTGTGTCTGTGATCTGTGTTTGATTTATTTACTGTATATCTTAAGTTTTGCCAAATTAAATTACAATTCGGTATTTTGAATTATTCAAGTCGGACATGTACGGTTTTAGTGTCGATTTGAATGGTCCAAAATAGCGGGTCGTTACAGTTGGTATCAGAGCTTTGGCTCTAGGCAAAACTTGACATATATGGTAAAATTATTTACAGAATCACTTTCGCTCGAGTTGAATCTCTTCCTTTGACTCGATTTCCTTTGAATTTTGGAATGTCCCTCGGTTCTGAAATTCACTCTTGTCTCTCCCTAATTATATTCATTCGATTCTGGAGTATCCCATAACTCCACTAAATAATTTGTAAAGGGGGTGAAACTCCTTTACAATTGGCGTCGATTCATCGAAGATTTGTTTACGATGCTGCTATATCTTGGTATGCCGAATTCTATCTCTGGCAATAAAATGTCGATTTGTTTTAGTATTCCGCATCAATTATATTCCTGAAGTCACGGTTGACCCGGTTAAGGTCGCCCGAAATTTATAGAAGTATATCTATCTTCTATTCTTGTAATTTAATTATCTCATCTTCGATCTAGTCTATCTCCGAATCAGAATTCTATTGATTGGAGTTCATCTAATTCGAATCTCTATCTTTGTTTGGGATCCATTCTCAAAATTATCCTTTGGAAATCGGGTATGTTTGCATTTTTTTTGAAATTGCTTTATATATCAAAATTATATTTTAATAACTATGATTTTATCTTATATATAAAAAGAAATTGTTTCAATAAGGATTATATACCTATATATATAAAGCAGGTAAGATATGTTATTCTATATGAAAAGGTTTTGAAAGGATTTGAGAAATTTGAAAAATTATAAGAGGTTTATTTATATAAAAATGATTTATAACTGTAAAGGTAAATTTGAAATTCGAGAATTGAATTCCGGTATTTTGAAATTGGTTTTAAGCTTTTGGAAAATATATATAAATAATAAGATTTAAAAGTATTTTTCCGAATAAGAAATGTTTCAAATGAATTCAAATAAGTTCCAATAATTTTGAAGAAATTTCAAAGAAGTTACAAGAAAATAGAAGTCCAAAACCCACTTATGTCGCTGGAGAATAATTTCGGTGATGAGTGCACGCATCATCGACGTTGATTTTCGAGCCTCAGAGTGGGGGAGAGGCCACTTTAATAGCTTCGCTATGCGAGCAATTTTGTAAACTGTTGTTGATTTCAAATTCCGAAGTATAACTTGATATTTTAGAAAGGTATAAGTATATATTTGAAATTTAAAGTATACCGGTGTTCGATCCTCGAGTTTTCGATTTGGCTTAGAATAACTCAACTTATAAAAAGGTTGATTTCCAACTCTTGGATTTGAAATTGATTTCACCGACTATTTTGAAGGTTTGAGCGCTTCTAAATCAAGGTTTAAAACTAAGAAATTTCGAAAAGTATAAAATATTTGATAAAGCATATAAGTTTAGTTTGTATGTTTAAGTTTGAAGCCTTTTTGTTAAATAAGAGAATATGAATATTTTGAATTATACTAATATGGAATTTAGTTTTGAAATGTTTTGAATGATTTTGAATAATGGTTTTCAGAAAGGTAAATTGGATATTTCAAATAAAAATAGGCAGCTTAAAAGTTTTAAAAGGATAATTATAAAGTTGGAAACCATTTTTAAGTATAATTGATTTTGAGAAATATTTGGTTTTGAAATTAAATTGAAATTATAAACCAGTACATATATGGTGATGTTGGAAATAAATTTGTTTGACTGGGATCAGTTTAATTTGGAAACTGGGATTAATTTATAAGCCTGTTATTTTGGGAACTTTGAAACTAAGATATCTAATTTGGAAGAAAATTTGGTGAAATCATATATGATTTTGAAACTGAATTGATATTGAAATGATTTGAAGTTGAGAACCTTATATTATTAAGCACTTGATTTGGGAGTGGTCGAACTTATATAAAATAAATTTGTATAAGTATGAAGTTGATTTGAAATCTATTGATTTGAAAGGTACTCAATTTTGGAAAGAGAATTTTACATAATCAAAGTCTATATAAGTATGGTTGATCTACTATTGACTTGGAAAGTATTCGATTTAGAAAGGAATCCTATATATTATGGACTTTATATAAGTATGATATTTGAAAAGGGATTTGAAAAGGTACTATATGATATATATTTTCCAAGTAAAGATATGGAAAGTGCCTTCTGCTTGATATCCGCTTTGTGGCCACAGCGTGGATTCATTCTATCAATATTATTCTCTCTGATTTTTGGTTTTCCGGATGTAATACTCGAGTGTTCCCACCGTGGCGTAACGCACGGTTTCTTTTTCTCTCGTGAATGCACAGCGCAATTGCCTGGCTGAGTCTTGCCTAGGGGTACGGATTGTTTCCTGGGGGAACCAGGCGTAACCATTGTGTATCCTGCAATCTGTGTAGGTCGCGAATAGTAGCGCAAGTGCCTGGCTGAGTCTTGCCTGGGGGTACGGATTGTTTCCTGGGGGAACCAGGCGTAACCATTGTGTATCCTGCACCCTA
This sequence comes from Allium cepa, assembly GCA_030765085.1. Classification (NCBI taxonomy): domain Eukaryota; kingdom Viridiplantae; phylum Streptophyta; class Magnoliopsida; order Asparagales; family Amaryllidaceae; genus Allium; species Allium cepa. The sequence continues at coordinate 555,705,242 of CM060941.1, read as the reverse complement.
CTAGTCATCATGGCGTAACTCGCAGGGCTGAGAAAGCTTACGGATATGGATTGTTTCCTGGGGGAACCAGGCGTAACCATTGTGTATCTGCGAACCATGATCGGACAAAGGTTTTGTTTTGGTTGATTTGATTGGATTGTACTTTCCATATCTGTTTTTAAAAGTTTTTCAAGTATTTTCACTGGGTGTTGAAACAAGTCTACTTAGTACTTGAAGAATTCTAGCTTTGCGCCTGATCAACGCATGGCCAGAGTCTGCACGAACAAGGATAAACTTGTGGAAACATCGAGTTATAAAAGTATTCTCGAAAGGAAATTATTTCGATATAATAGTATTTTATTATAAAAGTATTATTATAAAGGTATTTATTATAAAAGTATTTTTCCTAACAAAGAATTTTGAATTAATATTTGAAACTTAAAATCTTATGGTCCTAGATTAATCATTCGTGCCCGATTCTATTCTTTTGAATCTACCTTATCTGCTCAGCTTTTATTCACCTTGATTCTGTTTTCAAAATCTACCCTCCTTCCTTATTGGATTTAACCTTTAGAATATTTTCTAATTATATACTACATTGTTAATATAAAATTTTAAGTGTTATGAATATTTTGAAGTTATTAATTAAATAAAACATCGTTAAAGAAATGATTTCAACTTACTGATAATATTGGAAAGAGATCTTGAGATAAATTTAAAGTTTCATAAATTTTAGATTAAATATTTTCAATAGACTTTGTAAATATAAATAAATTATCTACACTTGACTTTCAATTTACTTTATTCCTGGTTGTTCTATTCTCCTACCTCCTTCCTTTTCGGGGACGAAAAGTTTTGAGAGGGGGAGAGTGTAACGACCTGTAAGATTTTTATAAATTTATTGATTATTAACGTATTCAATTGGATTTTTGGTGAAGTTTTAAATAGATTAGTTTGCAAATAAAAATTTAGTATCTGGAATGCGTCCAATTAAACATAACAAACTGTGAATTTTCGTCCAAATATGAAAGTTTATTTCGAGCGTAAATTTACTTCAATTAAAAACAGTTAAAAAGTGACGAAAATAAAACATTTCAAAAACCTAAATAATTTTACATAGAAAATTTCTAGATCCCCTTCTGAGTGAGACGTCATCCTTCGTTTTTCCAAATTCGGACTTATACTGCTCCGTTTACCTTATTTTGTCAGATTAGCAGCATTTCCGGGTACCGATAATCGACTTTTGATCGGATGATCTTTCAACTAATATCTGTATACCATTGTGATCGTCTCTTCGTGCTGATCTCAATAGTATATTTATTTCTGTATTTTGAAGTCCGATGCACAACGGAAGCAATAAAATTGTTCGTTGTAACGGTACCCTAAATTGTTACTTGACTTTTCCTTTTTGCGTTTCAAGAATTTAAACGTGCTGGCCTGATTTATTGCTTTAGATTTTCAGCTAAATTTGAGGGGACAGTTGCCACACCTTTGGAAGTGTGAACGTATAAAGTGGAACGGCTCGTTTCTTCTAGGAGCATTTGTCATAACATTCAAACTTTATACGCTTTGCACCCATAAATCTGAACGAATAATAAACGGCCTCTAGCTTGGATTATGACATTTATTTCATAATTTATTTAGTTTAGCCGTTGCCTTTCCCATCAATATTTACGTTCCTACGTTTGTGGCTACTTGTCTTTTCTCCTTCACTGTGCAACATATATGTATTTGAGTAAACTGCACGTTTCATTTTATATTCTTCTTCCCTTTCTTATTCATTCTTTCTCTAAGAATCTGTTCACAACTTCTTTTCTTCTCTCGGCCTCATCCCGTCATCCAACCCTCCAGCACCTCATCAAGGCAAAACCGCACACCTCCCCTCTCTTTTCTAGCATCCCAGCACGCACCGAGCCACCTTCCTCCTCGCCAACTCAAGCTACCCAAAGGCACGACCGCCACCTTTCCTCCTGGCAGTCCTATTCTCCATCACTCATCACCGAACCACCCAGTAGTGGCCAACTCGAACCACTCTCTCTCCCTAACCTCTCGGATAGTCCTCCACCACGGCATCACCGCCGACTGCATCCCGCCACCGCAGCTTCGGCCTGACCTCCTTATCAACCACCGTCGGTTCACCCACACGTGCACCTTCCTTAAACCCCATAACGGTCGTGTATCCCACTGTATCCTTCCTCCGAGCCCTTCACCTCTTCTTTGTATCAGGTACTTTATACATATCTATATTTGCTACAGTGTATTCATGGGCTTTAGCGTGTGTTATTTTATATTTACAAATTTAATTGTGGAAAAACTTTGTATATGTAAATATTCACATACAGAGTTGTTATATATGCTTAAGTTATATAAGATTTATTTATATCGGTTTATATATAAAGTGAGAAAGATACGGCTTTTATTTTGTATATATAAACAGCTGTTGTAGTATTATTTATTATATATGCACATATATAAATATTAGTTTATGAAGTTTCTAACAAAGCATACAGTTACATCAAACTATATTACATATATGTACTAATTTTTATAATATAGTGCATATGCATATTAATATGCTTAAGCCTAGTCGTCATTACTAGTGTACTGGATATACATTTATATTTGTGGGCTTTAAAAAGGGTTATGGTTATAATACATTGGTCGTGAATAGTGGTCATATATATGGGTTACTTTAGTTTTAAAAACTGTGGAACAGTTCAAATCCTATCCTATAAAGTCTGTTACATTTTAAAGATTGTTCGCTATTTTATATTTGAAAGCCTACATATGTATAGGCATATTTGGATTTTTCTTTAATTGGAGGTGAAGTTATAAAATCTGGTTGTGAGCATATATGTATATATACATTTGATTTAAGTTATAAGGGCTGTATGGGTCTTATGGTTAGATTTATATGAGTTTAAAGCATATTATTCTAGGGAGGTCGGAATTATCTATGTTTACAATTGTTACAGGATATATATATATATATATTTTGTTTCGCATATCTTGGGTTAAAGTAGATCTATATATATACTGCTTATAAATATAGCTGCATATTTTAGCTTAGTAAATTGTTATAAAGTGTCTGCATAGTTATTGATACACATGTATTAAAGTTCATCTTATTTCAATACATTTAGTTATAGTATTGGGTCTGCATTGGTTTTGCAGTCTGCATATTAGTAAATATAAAGATAAGCATATATGAAACCCATACATTACCCTTACATGTTGAACAGAATTTATATGATGTTAAATGAATATAGATTTTAATACTATATATAAAAGAATACTCTTATAAAGATCCAAAATTTTAATTGTGTTTGGATGTTGGGTTGAGATATGGGTTAAAATAATAATAATAATAATAATACTATTCGTTCGGATGTATCATCGTCGACCAAATTCTGATTTGATTTCATCGTTTCTCGTTATCAGCCCTGATCGTCGGATTCGTGCCGATCTTCTTCGTTTGATTCGTAACTCAAATCAGCTTCGTTGTCCATCTCTCTAGCCTCGAAAGGTGAGCAATCACTCACGATTTAACATTCTTTTATTTATTAAATTTGATTTCAATTGAAACGACAATTGAAATATGCTGCTGTTAGTTGTTTTACTGTTATGACTGCTATTATCTGTATCTGTTCACCTATGACACCTGACACCATTTTCGGTTAATTATTTATGTGATAATAATACAGATTGGTTGATAATTGATTGTTTGATTTATTGCTGTTAAATTGGATGTTAGTTATTACTGTTAAGTAATAACTAGTTTGCTAGTTTAATTTGGGTAGTATAGTGTACAAACTTAAACGGATTATATATGACGGAACTTGATCTATTAAAACCTGACCCCGCCATATGTAAATTTAATTAAATTGACCCATTAATTGTCGTAGAAATTGATAAATTTTATTTAAATCTTTGAACGTAGTTTGGATCAATTGTTGTAGTTTTAAACTGAAATTTGGAAAGAAACGACAAGTGAAACTGTAATGTAATAATCTTCAATCTACATGAAATGATAGTGTAGATTCTAGAAATAATTACACCAATAACAATGCGAATTAATACGATTATTTCGGGGTTATTTGATTTATTTATTGAGTCGTTATTGATTGTCGTTATTGCTTGTTTATTTACTTTGATACATCCCTGTCATCACACTGCAAGTTCCCTTTGTTTTGCTTGTTTGAATTGAAATGGGTTGAAATGATAGACCCAAGCGGTTTCGTTTAATTAAATTTGGAGTTACGGGTTGAAATGCTATCCACCCGTATATATTTAGTCTACGGATTGAAATGATAAATATCCGTAGCACCCGACCATATGATAGGAAATATATGCAGACACCGTTGGTTCGTATATGAATATTTTGAAAGAAATTTCTATGACTTTTGGGAAAAATACATGGTTTAATAAATATTGATTCTTAAGATTTTATATAAATGGAAATTTTATATGTAGATTTAGTAGTAATATTTGATTTAAATTAAATTGAGTTAATACATATAATATGGTTAAGTAATTATGAAAATCTATATTTCAAATAGACTTTTGGTAATAAATTGAACAATTAAGATTGGGAGATAAATTTGGGTTATTTCAAAATGGTATTTAGATAAGGATTTATTTATTTAAATCAATTTGGAATTTATCGAATGAGATATTTCATGTTTAATAAAATTTAGGAAATATTGAGTAAAATGTAATGTAAGGTCACAAAAATGATATTGAATCAAATAAGGGAGTGTTCAAGACTAAATAATAATGATGTAAAAATCGAGATGAAACTGTAAAATTTAATTTGTTATATTTAAGTTATGAACTACATAGAAATTAAACGGTTTAGAAATTTGGATATGTATTTGGAACCAAGATAGTTGAATTTGTTATTTAGATAACGAATTGAATTAGATATAAATTGAGGTTGAACTAAATTTGGAAATTATTATTTAGAAAACTAGATTTGGAAAAATTTAGTTGAAAGGTTGTATACTTAAAAGTTTGGAAACATATTGAAATAAAAGGAGTAATTGGGATTTCAAATCCCAATCTGAGAGTGATAAAATTTAAGTGGTTATTTTAGGAAAATCTAAATTGATAAAAATGAAATTGAATTTAATTTATTGGGTAGGTCGGGTTGATGATTATGTTGAGTTGAGGGAGTTGGAATACTTTACTGTATAAATCATTTAATATAAAATACAAACTTGGGAATAAAAGTGGAAATGATATTTAGTTGAAGATAAATTAAATGGAAATAACCACGGTGTAATAGTGTATATTTCTACCTTGTAGATAGTTCCATGGACCCTTAGAGGATGGTTATTATAAACATCCTTTAAGTTATATTGTATTTCAGTTGATATTTCACTTGAGTTGAATTTATTGATATAAGAATGTTAATCCTGACTCGAGTGTTTTGTGTTTTGCTTTACGCTCGGGTCAGACCGAGTAATACAACATTTGAGACTCACCTTTGAAGATTGGAGCTTCATTTGGAGATCCAACTATCGTTTCGGCTTTCAGTTTTCTAGTTGACCGGTTCAGAGAAGTCATTGGCTCGTACTGAAGACTTTTCTGTATTCAAGAGATTCTGATGTATTTTATTTTAAACTCTGATGTATATAGTAGCTTCATGAACTACTATTTTTCTATTCCGCTGCATTATATTACTCTGTGTCTGTGATCTGTGTTTGATTTATTTACTGTATATCTTAAGTTTTGCCAAATTAAATTACAATTCGGTATTTTGAATTATTCAAGTCGGACATGTACGGTTTTAGTGTCGATTTGAATGGTCCAAAATAGCGGGTCGTTACAATTTTCCTTTCGATAAAATTATTAGTGGGCTATCCTACATCCAAAAAAGCCCTAAAAATTGTCCTTGAGGAAAATTCCCTGTAAAATAAAATTAATATAGTTTATAACAAGTGCTAACATCTAATTTTTGTTTATAAAAACGATAAAAAAATTAAATTGTTAAATGAATTTTAAAACACGTTTTGAAATTTCAAATGTATTAAATAAAATATTTAAATGGTTGAATGAATTATATAATTTTTAAATGAGCATAACGGTAACAAATATCATACTGAAATCAATTTTTATAAAAAATTAAGAAGTGAATATAACAACAATAAATATTCTACTAAAATTGATTTTGTAAAAAATGAAGAAATGAATATAATAACATTAAATATTTTGCTAAAATCGATTTTCTAATAAAAATTAGGAAATTAATATAACAACAACAAATATTGTACCAAAATCAATTTTGTAAAAAAAATGAAGAAATGAATTTAAGAACATTAAATATTATGCTAAAATCGATTTTTTGAAAAAAAATTAGGAAATGAATATAACAACAACAAATATTCTACTAAAACCGATTTTGTAAAAAAGTTAACAAATGAATATAAGAACAAATATTGTACTAAAACTGATTTTCCAAAAAATTGAGAAATAAATATAACAAGAATAAATATTTTACTCAAATCTATTTTTAAAAAAATTTGAAATGAATATAATATTGATTTGAAAATAAGCATTAAATATTATTTCAACAAATAATTGACACTAAAAAATTAAAGCCTTTAGTCCCAGAAGGTTTTAATTCAGTTTAAAAAATACAATGACAAAAATAAACACCTTGGATGCGAAGTTATGCGTAGAAGAGAAGTGAAGTACTGTCGAAATTAGACAGAAATGTGGTGTATAAAGCATTTAGTCCTAAATGGCTTTACTTTATTTTAGAAAGTACAATAACAATATATCATTTGAGTGCAAGTTATGCGTAGAAGAGAAGTGAACTGAAGTACCGTCGAAATTACTTACATATATTTTCAAATCAGGAAAAATGTTCGATTGTTTCCTCGACCGTAGTTGGATGTATGAAGTCAGAATTGGTAGGAAAGGTTTAAAATAACGGTGTACACAAATTTATTAGATTCGCTAAATCTAATAATCAAAATAACGAAGAAATTCGTTACCCGTGTAGTAAGTGCCAACATTTAAAGCATTGAAAACCAGATATAGTTGAAGTACATTTGTATAAATATAGTTTCGTGCCGAATTATTATTTCTGGGATTGCCATTGGGAACTTGTTGAACCTACACCTAATCCTGTAGTGTTAGAGGACGATAATACTATGAAGAATCCGATAGAAAATATGGTGAAAGATGCAGCACGATCAATATTACCTACCATTCAAGCTGACGATGAAGACGTAAATGTCGAAGAAGAACCGACTGTGGGAGCTAAAATAATATATAATTTATTGGTTTCTGCTAAGAGGCCGTTGTAGAACGCTTTTAGCGGAACCGAACTATCAGTAACCGGCGAATACATTACTATGAAATCAAAATTCAACCTTACAGAAGCTGCATTTGCAGCAGTTGTATAAGCTGCAAAATGACACATGTCGTCCAATAATCTGATGTGCGATAGTCATTTGTAAAGTGAAAAAACTGATGTCCGCTTTCGGTCTACCGTACGAAAAGATAGATACATGTGTAAAAGGTTGCATGTTGTATTGGAAAGATGACGTTAACCTTAGAAAATGCAAAATTTGTAACGAGGAAATATGCAAACTAAGAAAGAAGAAAGGAAAAGCAGTTCCGTACAAAAGAATCCATTATTTATCCATCACTCTCAGACTTCAAAGGTTATATGCATCTTCTGCTATGGCATGTCATATGCGATGGCATAGTGTGAGAACACCGGAAGAAAGAACTTTGATACATCCATCTGATGGAGAAACATGGAAACATTTCGATAAGACTTATCCTGCATTTGCTGTAGAAAGCTGTAATGTCAGACTCAGTTTATGTACAGATGTATTTTCACCATTCTCTCAGTTTGATAGTAAATATTCATCGTGGCCAATTATCGTTACTTTGTATAATTTACCTCCATGGAAGTGTATGAAAACACCATAGATATTTCTCACTATCATCGCCCCTGGCCTTCATGACCCAACATAAGGAATCGATGTTTATTTACAACCATTGATCGAAGAGTTTAAAAAACCATAGAATGATGGAGTTGAAGCATACAACATTTTGAGAAAAAAAATTGTATGTTCGCTTCTTTATTATGGACTATTAGTGATTTTCCTACATATGGGATGCTTTCTAGGTGGAGTACGGCCAGTCATCTAGCCTGCCCTTATTTCTTGGAAGAAACACAAGCATTTTCTTTACGACATAGAAAGAAAGTTTCTTGGTTTGATTGTCATCGGTGTTTTCTCCATCCTAGTATACTTTTGGAAAAGACAGAAAAAACTTTATAGCTAACAGAGATGGTAATATGCAGCCATCAAAGATTTGATCAAGCGAAGAATTATATGAAACTGTAAATACTATCCAAAGATACATGAAACTGGAGTACAGATTGAAATTCCAAGAAAATCGGACATTTATAATTGGTTCAAACAAAATATATTTTGGGAGTTACCATGTTGGAAAGACTCTTACTCCGACATAATATTAACGTGATGCACAACGAAAAAAATAGTGTTTGATAATGTGTTTAATACAATTTTGAATGTAAAGGGAAAAACTAAAGACAATTTGAATTTGAGACTTGATATAGCACACTTTTGTAAACGTTTCGAACTTCATATGAAGTCCAATGACAATAAAAAACCCAAAGCATGTTATGAGCTAGACAACAAGAAAGTAAAACTCATGCTAAAGTGGGTGGAATAACTAAGATTTTCCGATGGGATTTATTCTAGTCTTCGTAGATGTGTTGGCTTTAAAAACAGTAAATTGAGTGGGATGAAAAGTCATGATTGTCACATCATGATGAAATATTTACTCCCCGTAGCTTTCAAAGAACAGTTATCCACAAAAGTACGGAGTGTTATAATAGAATTAAGTATGTTTTATATACAACTTTGTTCGACGACATTAAAATAGATCGTATATGTAAACTTGAAGTAGAAACCCCCATACAGCTCTGCAAACTGAAGAAAATATTTCCGTCAGGTTTCTTTAATGTAGTGGAACATTTACCTATTCATCTTCCATCCGAATCACTTCTTCGAGGACCCGTGAAATATGAATGAATGTATCCATTTGAGAGGTAATATTGAATATCTGGAATATTTATGTTAGTTTAAAATTCATATTTCTATATCTAAATATAAAGTAAATTTATTTTGTAATAGGTATCTGAATCATCTGAAGAAAAAAGTTAGAAAAAAAGCACGAGTTGAAGGTTCGATTTGCAAATCATATCCTGAAGAAGAAACTTCATTCTTTTTCTCTCATTACTTTAGTGACAATGTGAACTTATTGTTTGTAAGCGTTCCTCGTAATAATGAAGTCGTTGAACTAGATTCTTCTCAAAAAATGTTATCTATGTTTAGACAACATGGCCGATCCGCTAGAAAATGTGTGGAAATATGGTTAGACGATAGAGAATTCCATGTAGCACACATATATTCTTCTAAATTGTGCTGAAGTTGGACCATTTGTTTGGTAATAATAAATTCATATATAATTAGTTTATACCTACATATTAATTATAAGCTATATTACATATTTGCAGTATCTACGAATCACACATTCATCTAACGATCTCAGTAAATAATTTGCTAAATTTGTTAGAAGTGTATTTTTTAAAATTTATTAAATATCTACATGATAATTTATACAGGGGCTTTGAGGTGGAACAGATATCATCCTACAAGTTTCAAGGAAGGCATTTATGAGTGCGATGTCAGGCTGTTGGCCTCATTGGGAAGACATCCCACCGCATATCAAGAACGCTGTATTAGCTGATGTACTTGTAAGTATAAGTTTGAATTTCAGTTGAAAATTAATGTAATGTACATAATTCAAACTAATTTCAATATGCAGGCCGCTGTGCGTGTAGATCAAGAAGATATAGATATTTTTACCAATCACTAGAATAAGAGGATAATAAAAAGTTATAGGGACACTCTGTCTAAGGCTAAAAATGCAGGAAAAAAACCCAATTGGAAGGACGCTGATGTGTGGGCTGAGTATCTTGGGCTTGGGCTCTGGGAAACTCCAGAAGTGAAGTAAGTTATATACTTTTGCATTGTTGTTATAATTTTTTTAAATTTCGTATGTTAGTTATGGTAATTTAGTTAATCGTGCATCTAAATTTATAGGAATTATTTTCCCAATACCGTGCAAATAGGAATAAAAATCCTACTTTGCACTGTGGCGGCTCCAAATCCCTAGAAGAACACAGGAGAGAGTTGGTAAATTTATAAATTGTGTTTACAAATATCTAAAATGTTGTTTAATCATATTTGTAACACTGTTTATTCATATGTGTATATTTGTAGGCGGTGAGGTATAATCGCTAGTCTGTTATGGCTGAGGTGTTCAAGGCCACGCATGCTGTTGAGCAGACATATGAGGAAGATAACGTTTCATACGAGTGGACGGATGATAAATCTAGATCCATAATGGTAAACATGATTATTCGTAAGGACAATGTTTCATATTCCTTTATTTCACATTTCATAAACTTTAAATTGAAAAATTATCGTGTCAAACTATTGTTCATAATCGCAGGAGAGATACAAAGCGGAGTTAGCATGAGTAGCGCAGTCCACCGGCCGGGAAAAGTTAACGTTTGAGGAGTCAAACCGTATTTGAGATGCTATTATTGATCCGCCTTCGTAAAATAGGCGGTACAGTTATTGAAATCAGGAGGTAAACTTCTTCATTTACTAATATATAAATTTACACATGCAAATGAATTTAAACTTATGTGAATAGATTATAAATTGAATAAGGAACCTGAATAATTGAAATAAATAAATTGCAACAAGTGTATAACAGTTAATTATAAATATTAGCCGCATAATTAATCAACATTTTTGTTCATACTATTTATAATGTTCATAAATTATAATTAGATATCAACTATTTCACAGGCATTAATATCCCAGATGGCTTACAAGAGATCCCAAGCCGAGGAGGAGATTGCTCATATGAAAAAACAGCTGGAGGAGACAAATGATTGGAGGAAGAGCGCATTGGCGCACTAGCTAGACGAGCATATTGCAACCTACTTGGCACAACATGGGACGATGCCTGGAGAGGACTGGTCGGACGATGACGATGAGTAGTCATGCTTATGTTTTTGTCGGATTTTTATCATCTTATTTTGCAGTTATGCGACATTTGTGTATATATTTGATACTTGTTCATTGGTTGTGGTGTTAGATGGGTTAGTGGACATTTATGTATACATGTGATTGATGGATAGTATTTGTAAGTATGGCTACATTGTTTGATGGATTTGGAATGTTCCGTTTGATTGGTATGATATATTTACATGGTGGTGATGAAATGTTTATGTAAATTTATATGTTGCATTTTATATATGATTATCTGTGATATGCATGAGATTATATGCTAGATGGATTGGTATTAGTGGTAAAATTGAATGTATATGTGTTGGAAAGAGATATGAAATTGGTTGTGTGGTTGGATGGGTTAAATAGAAGAAATGGTTTTGAAAATTTGCACAGAATAGCGACAGCTAGCGATGGCCATTTGGCCCAGGGTAGCGACGGCTAGCGTCAACTTGAGACGCACCCTTTGTTAACAAATTTGCCACGTGTACAGGCAAGACGTCGCCAATCGTCTCTATTTTGGTAATGGAGTCGTCGTTAAAGCCGTCGCTTTAATGTGTGGCGACGGGCTATTCAGCAACGCCAGCGACGGCCGGCGCTACCTTTTCTCCATCAATAAAGCCATACTGTTTTGTAGTGATATAATTGGTTATCTAAAGCAATAACATTGATCAATTTTAAAAAGAAATTACAACAGTAAATCAAAAACTCATTAAAAGTGTCAAAAGTATTAGTGACCGTTTTGCTTTCAAAATGGGGGTTTATGTTGGGACTAGTATGAGCAAATAAGCAAGTTCTGAAAAATTTAAATAAGTTGTGCACTTTCGGAATTCACACGAAACTTAGTTTAAAGTAACTAGAAATTATGAATTCGATTTAAAGCTCAATTGAAATAAATGTAAATAATTAAACTTTAAGAAACTTTGTCTTATATTAAATTCAAAAGAAACATAAATGACTTTATCGATTTATAATTAATTTTACACAAATGACAATTCTTTTATCCATTTTATATAAAGTAATATATTACTTTATCGTTTTATAGGCAACGATAAAAGATAAAAGTAATCACTGTTTTGTCATTATATAGATTTATAATGATAAATGATATGACTTCACTGTTTTACAAATTGATAATGATAAAAGATATAACTAATATTTTATATAGATTTATAATGATAAAAGATATAACTGATCAGTACCAGTATACTAAATGATTACATATTTTATAAATAAATCTTAGAAATAATTGAAAAAGATTAATCATGCATCATTTGTACAAATTTAACCAATATTAAAAAATCCCAATCATAATTGTATGAAATGATAAATTCATATATTGTCATATAGAATTACAAGTAATAAAGTAATAACTTTCATCATTTTATAAATAATTGTTATAATAGATACACACACACACACACACATATATAATATATATACACGTACACACACACACATATTCTTTTATGTCAATAAAAAAAATTAGGTTCAAAGGAAAGAAAAACAATTTGCCATCGTATAAGCAGTTTAATATAAAATGATGGTTCTTTTACCTTTTTATACATAATAATGAATAATTTATTCATCTTTTTATATGTAACGATAAAAGATAAAAAAGGGTCACTGCTATCATAGTTTGCATCATGAAAGAGTAATATATGATAGATGGCCATATATAATGGGGCCGGCTTATGACCCAGTATATCTGGACCATTAGATCTTATTGAGTTCACATATGGGGTTGAAATCATAGAGCAATCCAATGGTTAAGATCCATTGTGTCACTGTTTTGTGTTCCAATAATGTAACGGGCCGCGCCAGTGGGGTAACACCCACCATAGCATACATTGGTAACTGTGTTCTACCTTTACGACCAGCCTCTTGACTGCACCACCAACCCCTACAGGGACATGTAGGAGTAAGAGTCAACCGTTTGCATCCAAACCAGGAAGCGAGAACCCTAATTGTAACTACCCAGTATTTTGGACCATTCAAATCGATAACAATCCACACATGTCAGACTTGAATAATTCAAAATAACAGATTGTGATAAAATTTGAAGCAAATAAAATCATTTACAGAATCATAGACGTAGAAATATCAGAATACTCGCAGCAGAAATAAAATACCATAGTAGTTCGTGAAGCTACTATATACAAACTCTCAAAACATATACAAAATATCATAGTTTAAAAATGGATACAATAGAAGTCTGGATATATAAATCAATAATACAAAGACAGATACCGAATAGGAACTAACTGGAAGAAGTAGACGAATAGATAGACAGATAAGCTCCAACTAAACTCTAGCTCTAGAAAGTGAATCCAAAGCTGTCATTCTCAGGTTGACCCAAGCGTAAAGTAAAACACAAACACTCGAGTCAGGACATACATATTTATACAATGTAAACCAACTCAAGTGAACTGTAATAGCAATGCATAATAACTTAAAGGATGCTTGGGATCCCCCATCCTTTAAGGATCAGCCAAACCATCAATTAAGTAGTAATAACCACTATCCTAGAAATATCCATAATAAAGTAAACAACGCAAATAACAGTGTTATTGTGAATAGGGTAACCTAGAGCTGCAGCAACCGCTCACCTCTAGCCACACTCTTAAAATCAAAGGTGTGCATCGAATAATCACAAGGAAATCACATGACACACAAAACATCGTACTCGTGGTTACAAAATTTCAAAGTGATTTATAATTCCGAATTAAAATCATTCATTAAACCATTAAAAAGTGAAGTCATTATTCCTTCAAATCAAATATTCAATTCCTAAAAATTTAGTCTTTTCTGAGTTCATTTATTCAGTTAAACACTTCAAATATTGAAATTTCGGCCACAAATAAACTTTTATTTTAACCCTTTAAACATTATAAAAATCATATTTTAACACTCAAAATGTTCACTAAAATACCTTTAACTTCTGATTTTTATAAAGTAAATTTCCTATAAATGAAATCAAATTTTCAATAATTCACTTAATAAATTCAAGTGTACAATTTCCGATTCTTCGCATTTTAACAAATTTCTTAACACTTAAATTTTTATTACCATTTTCCAATTATAACTTAATTTCCATTTTATTTATATAACTTAAATTCCATTTTTAATATCTTAACTTAACCTTTAATTTCAAACCAAATTTCACATTTCTAAGTTAAGTTAAATTCCAAAATTTCCATTTAACTATCCATTGATTTAACATTTTAAACTAATTACCTAAATTCAAAATACACTATAAGTTGCTTAACTTTATTTACAAATAACTTGATATTTTCTTTTACTTTATATTTATCCAATCGATACATCAATTATATTAATTACCAAGTTCATCTTATAATTCCATTTTTACTTGAATTCCCATTATTAAGTTAAATCAAACTTTCACACTACAACTCAAACCACTTATTAACTTATACCATTTATCCTGTTAGAAAATCACTGCTTAACCATTTTAAATCCAATATAAGTCAAATTTCATATTTTTCTCTTTCATTTACCATACATGAAATTTATAAGAAATCATATTTTGAAATCAACCACGGGTCCGGATAATATTTTACACTAAATCAAGTGATACGGAAATTATCATTTATATCCGAAATCAGTAAAATTTCCGGGTTTTGATTATTTCAAACCCGCAATCCCAAGACAAATAAAAATAAATAAAAATCACTCAGGCCTATCCTTTCAGCCCAAAATGATTTTTCCCTATTCTAAAGTCCGTTCGGTTATGTATCATTTCAACCCATATGATTTCTATACTAACAGGGAACTTGTAGTGATGATCAAAATAAACGGAATAGTAACAACCTATAACAGTATCAGATGATATGACAGATAAATAAATAGGACTAACATTATATAATTTATAACACAGGTAGGTATAACATGATAATAAAATCTACAGATTCACATGGTGTCAATTTACTAATTATATAAGTACAAATGTCATGTGTGAATTACTCACCTTTTATGCTGGAGTTAGCAAAACAAACAACACGAATGAATTCCAGAAGGCATGATGACATGACAAAAGATTCAAGTGGAAGAGAACCAAGCTAATGATCATGTCACAACCCATAAACAAAACCAAATATAAATATAAATTCAATACACATTGAGTTTGAAACAACTTTGAAATTAAAGCAAATTGAACACAATAGTTTTTGCCATACTTTCAACATCTACTTGCTCGGCCTAGGGGTGAATATGGTCAGGTTTGGTGTGGTTTTGGATCAGGTTTGAGTCTATGGAGGCACGGCTACATGTGCTAGAAGTGGCAAATGAGTCACAACACATGAATGTGAGGAGACAAGGCAACATAGTGGAGTTTTTTGTCAACTTTTGGGCTCGGCTACATGGTCCTAGGGCTCGGCCATGACATGTTTCAGATCTGAACAGAGGTAAGGATGAGGGTAAATGGTCATATCATGGTGGTGGTTGAGCATGGGGAGGTGGCCAAGGCAATCCAAGGTGATGGTGATGAAGACTAGGCTCGGTTAGGCATGTTTTAAGGAGTTTGCAACATTTTTGTGGAGTTTTTGGTCATGGGGAAGGTATAGCCAGATCTGGTCAGAGGAAGATGATGCGATAGGTGGTTGATGATGATGATAAGGAGGTGGTGGAGGTGATGGCCAAGGCACTAGAGTGGAGAGCATGCAAATATGTGAAGAAATCATGGCCAAAACGAGGCAAAAGGAAGAAGAAAAAAGAAAATGAATATATATATATATATATATATATATATATATATATATATATACAGCCATTACTTATAGAGGAGCAAGCTTCATATGAGAAGATGATCAAATGAGATGCGGCAAATAAATTTGTATGTGAGTTTGTATTTAACAGAGAAGTTTCACGTTGATTTAGAAGGAAGAACGGCATGAAATAAATAATTGAAACGTTGGAGAAATTTAAGGATTTTATTCCTATTAAATCAAGAGAAGAAAATGGAAAAGTGGAATGAGATGAAATGTTATACGTGAATTGCAAGGCAAATAGGCGGTTGTTGATTTGAATGGCTAAAGTATGGAATCAAAGGGGTGTGCATTATAAAGGCAATAAATAAATTGAAACGTATGCCCAAAATAAATAACAAAGTAACGTATCTTATATTTATTTGTTTCCTATTTATTCAATAAAATATATGCTAAAGAATAATTCAGTAAATAACGTACCGTATAAATAAACATCAGAGAAATAAACAAGAAACGGATATAAAACGTATCAAATAAAACGTATAATTTAATTCCTATTTACAACTTTGTTTATTACTCGACTTAAAGAAATTTGATTTGTTACATATCCATTTGATTTGTTTATTACTTAACTAAGAAAATGGATGTAGAACATATACAATAAAAAGTATAGATTAGTTGCTTTTTACAACGTTGTTTATTACTTAATTCACAAAGTATATATCCAAATTAAATGGAAAAATGAAACAAATGTTGTAATTATATACAATTTAAATAAAGAATGGAAGTTAGAATTTAAATTTTAAAGTTTCAATTAGAGTCAACATTTAACCCAAAATCTAAAATTCCATAAATTGTTTATATTAAATAAATTGGGCAAATGATTTATAACCAATTCAGTAAAATTCTAAAATTCAAACTTTTAAAGAATTAAACACCAAAGTTTTTTTTAAAATAAAATGAATAAAAATATTTATTAAAATTTTGGGTTGTTACATAAAATATATGCATAACATATCATGTTACATAAATTAGAACATGATTTCACAAACAAAGATATTATTTATATAAATTTAAAATAAACAAATTTGTTAAATAAAACAATTTACACACAATATTGTAAAAAAAACATAACTTTCACAATATTAGTCTGATTTCAACGAAACGAAAAGTAGTATTCTTGAATTAAATCTATTTTCATAATAAAAGATAAAATTCAAAAGTTCAAATATTTAAATTTTAAATTTAAAAGTCAAAGTTTAACCATTTTGACCAAAATCCACTTTTTTGGAAAATATTATATTTATTCATGTTTGGAATTATAATTCACATAGAAAACACAATTTATATTTAAAATAAAAAATTATCCATTTTAACAAATAAAATAAAGTTTTTAAATCAGGAATTTCGGTTAAAATAATTAAAATAAAAATTTAAAATAATCACAAAATATAGGTTTGTTACACTCTCCCTCACTCAAATATTTTTCTTAGAAACAATAAAATCCAAATATATGTGTGGATTATTGTCGATTTGAATGATCCAAAATAGTGGGTAGTTACAAATAACTTTTTCCTAGAAACAATAACATCCAACCTTTGTTTAGAATAAACAAAATTAACATAACAAAAGATTTTATTCTTGTTTGTTAATTGGTATGGTATCAAATAAAATTTGTAAGAACAGACATAGAGGAGAAAGAAAAAGCAACTTATTTTATTTATCTCATCTCATTGATATACAAGAAGAGGTGTTTATATATCACACCAAATAGTTAAACCAGGAAAATTTATAATAGGAAAGTTTAATAAAAGGAAACAATTACACCCTATATTTAACATTGTTAAAACCATGAATGCACTTTAGCTGGCTGCTAAGAGAAAGTAAAGAGTAATCATTGTATACTGACATCTATCACACATTCTTGGCTATTGATATCAGCATGTAACCACATCACCTCTTTTAGTACTTCTAAGTAACTTGTTGTAAATTATAATTGTCGTGCATGTGATAAAGATTTAAAAACAAGAGATATATGTCAACCAATTAATACAATGATTTAATGAAACAAAATTTTATACTAACGGAGAAATGTATACATGTAACAATCTTCTACTCTCTGTTGATGTTATGATATATACGTTTCGTTTTAATGCCACCAACCTCCAAATATATGTGAGGATCACTAATGGATAAAGCAATCATGCATGAAATATAAAGCTCTAACTTCCCTATCAGCCAATATAACATGGTACAGGAATTTTTTGCTTTATAACACTAATATTCACCTATTCACATTTAGACAGTAAAATGAAAAGAATGTAGATATTTTTTCATTTAGTAGTTGTATTGATTTCCACATAAGTAACATCAGCCATTTGATTTTTATAATTGATGTTTTTATCGACTTTGTAAGATATAACAGAATTGATGTGACATATTATTACATATTCGATATGAAAATCTCAAATCACTCTAATAATTTGTCTTTTGAGCAAGTTCTAATAAACATATAAAATTTGATCATAATTACATACAACTTTACAATTGATCTATTATATGCATAAAAACATAAATCATGCAAGCTAAAAATGAGTCAATAATCCTTCATATTACCCTTGTTTCATGTATAAATCTACATCAACAATACATCTTCTAACTACACAGAGAATGATGTAGTTAATTTGGATGTCTTTGCTGCAATCATTCCAAAACTACATATTAAATTACATATTAATTCCTGAACTAAATAAATGTATCATTTCCATAAAATCGCCTGTTTTGACATTACACTTTCTTTCTTTGAATTCTAGTTAACTGATTTACTATGTTATAACATATGGTTTGCTTCTCTTTTAAGTATAACCTATAGGGTTCATATTATTCCCTATCCAAATATATTCATGAAACCTAGCTTAATATTTATGAACCCCATTTTACTAATATATTCTACCATACAGATTTGAAACCAAATTAGGTATGGATACAATGTTGTGATTAGAATTATGTTTAAACTTTACAAACACATACACACAACCATATGAATATGACCGTGCATACATATGTATATTTACGATAGATGTCTGTAAACATATGTACATATAATTTTTCAAGCCATACAAAAATATCATTATATCTCTAAAATGGTTAATCTTTATCAAATTAAACATACCATTCAAATTTTCTCTTTCCATGCATTTCCTTGAACCTACTGCAAATTATTAGAAACGGTATTTGTTTTTGGTAAATATAAAATCTATGTTTGAAAGAATCTTTTGTAGCAATAAAAAGTAAGCCAAAATCTATTATTTTCTATTTAGCAAATGAAGAGAAAGACATATTGTATTTACCTATGTAGCATAAAACTACAGTGAACTATAAACCAAATTCTATGTGATCGGTAAACTATTAGAGTACATAGTTTGGATTTGGAAATAAAATGGGAGTCATCAAGGTGGACACTTGGAAGGAATTTGAAATTTTTTATTGATGATAAAACTAAGTTGTGTACATGAATACAACGGTTCATATTTATATTGTTTTCACAAAGCGGATTACTGAGCAAATAGTATGTATTATTGAAATGGGCCTTGGGCTGCCTTGATGGGTTTTCTTAACCGCTTTGCCTTGAGAAAGAAATATATTTGCCTTGAAGGGTTTCGGCTGCGTATTATCTCATTGTCTCACAATCATTATTTGCCCACCTCAAACCCTACCTTAGTGTTAGGGTTTGCGATTCAGAGAAAAATCTCAAATTGACTTCAAAATTTATGTTGATTTGACTCAGATCTTCATGTGCAACATCATTTTGGTGACTTTACATCTCTATTCCTTCTCTTTGCTTGTTTCGGAAGTTGAGATCTGGTGATTTTTTTCTTTGTCGAGTAGAAGTTTAAGAGAGCTTGTGAGATGATCTCGTGTTTTCCTTGCTCTCCATGCTATTGTTTGGATCTGAAGTGACAAAGATAATTTGATTTTCACTGGCCTTGATTTTCAGGTCAGATCCGAACTTATTGGAACTTCTCGCTGACAACGCCTTTGTAAGGACGTTGTCATGTTGGTAAGTAGTAGGTATGTAGCTTATCTGAAGTTTTCCTTTTTGAACGTACTCTCGAACAAAGTGTAAATCTATTTCTATGTGTTTGGTTCGAGAGTGAAGTATAGGATTTGCAAACATGTAGACCGTGCTTTGGTTATCGCACCATAAAACTGGCATGGTTTCTGACTTTATTTTTAGTTCACTCAATATTGGCTGTAGCCAAATAATTTCTACAGTAGCACTTGCTATACTCCTGTATTCGGCTTCTGTACTCGATCTGGAGACAGTTGCCTGCTTTTTAGAACACCATGACATCAAATTATTCCCAATATATATATAGTAGCCAGTGATTGATTTCCTATCATATGGGTCTGAGGCCCAGTCTGCATCTGCATATCCTAATATACTTAAATTGCTGCTTATTTTGAGTGATAAGCCATAATTCAATGTTCCTTTTAGATATCTGAGAATCCTCTTTACAGTTCTCCAATGCTCATCAAGTGGATTCTGCAAATGTAACAGCCCGCAAATCCGTACCCCTTGAGTCAACACTATTCTACAACAATCAACTCAAGTTGCATAGAAATACGAACCATTTGGGTTAAAGCAGAGGAGGTAGAAGAAGAAAATAGAAAAACAACAACAGAATCTAACCATCGCAGCGGAATAAAATATAATAGAAAATAAAGGATCTTTACTCAAATCAAATATATCTGTTTATATATTACATCAATCAGAGTACATCAATCCTTATACTTATTTTCATCTCCCACTTTAGTTTATATTTATTTCTATTCAAAACAATTCTTTCATTTTCATATGAATTCAATTTATCTTTAACTCTGAATATATAAATTTTATTTGTCATTTATTACTAATTCATATCATTATTTTAATTAGTTTCGTTTACTAACTTATTTCAATTTCCAGTTTGAAATCGTTTTGCTGTTAACTAAATTTTTCCAAAAATTTCAAAAAATTTCTAACTCTCAAAATTTTTGAATTTTTTTGGCAGAGTCTCCTTTGTACGGAGGAGCTTTTGCAATTTGACAAAAGAGATAAATATATATACATTGACCCACACGGTCGGAAAAATCAAAAACAGTTCATATTTCCTATTTTTGTTGCGTAGGCGTACCTTATTTAGCATTTTAAGCAAGCGCTTATTATTTTTAGCAAATAGCACAACCAAATCCAGCCACACGGCTTCCAGTTACCTGTACTTACTCAATTTAAACATGTAAGTGCCAAATATATGCAGTTTAACTATATTTCACTTATTTGCAATAGTTAACACATATGAATTCTAAAGAAACTCATACCAAACATTTTCCCGTAAGCAATTTATATAGTTTCCATGCTAATTCAACTGTTTCAATTAATTCACATACCATTTTCATCCAATTTGTATGGTTTTCAATCCATTCGTACACAACTTCATCAATTTGAATGGTTTAAAACTCAATCGCTTACATTTAATTTATTTTTAAGCGGACCGAGCTCATATTTAATTCAATTGTTCTCAGAATCAATTTATTTTACTTCCATCAATTCATAGAATTTTAATTACTCATATTTACATCCAATGACAGTTTATTCTATGCAAATTGACGAGATCTATGTGAATAAACAAGTATTTATGTTTTATAACCAATTTAAATGGAGCTCAACTCAATTTATACTTAACTCTATTCCATTTTCAAATTTATTCACAATCCATATATTCTCATTTTCATAGCATTTTAGATTTGAATCCATTCACTTGCATTTCATTTTACTAACCAACTAGTTCCATTATTCAAACAAGTTCCATACAAAACCATTAACAATTTAGGTTCATCTTCATTACCAATTAAATTTCTTTTTTAGTTTAATTCATTCACAACCATTTATTTAGCTCAATCCATTCCAAGCTTTAGTTACTTTACTCAATTTATTCCATATTTGTTTATGCCAAACTATTTTATTTAACTCGAAAGCAATCCAGGCTATTTTATTCAATAACTTTTCTCAACTCATTTAAACCACACTTTATTTGATTCTTATTTATCCCATCCATTTATTTATTCAATATAATTAGTTTATCCACTCAATCCATTTTGAATTTTCATTTCCTTAAATATTATTTATAACCCACCAAATTCTATTTCGATTCAAATTTATATTATTATTTTTTTCTTGATTTAAATCCAACCCAATATCATTACACTTAGTTTGAAGTTGAATATAATTCAACTCTTCCATTTGTTTAGCTTAAGTCAATTTACTTCATTTTATACTTAAGCTTATTTTCATTTTACAACTTAATTCTCTCTCAATTAAATCTCATTTTATATTTGCAATTTCATTTGATTGGTTATTATAGAATTTAACTTTCCAGATTCAACTCATTCAATTTATTACCTGGCTATCTTCCAATTTATCTTCACTTATTTGGATTTTTATTTGCAATTCATACCATTACTATTTTAGTCCATTTACATTTTTATTCCATATATTTCAATTATATTTAATTTGTTAACACTTCACATTAAATTTTAATTAATAACTCAAGTTCTGCATCCACTATCCATTTTCAATTTACCACCAAATTTCATAAACTCACAATTCAACTTCATTCTCAATTACTTTCACTTCATCAACAATTTAAGTCGAATTTAATTTATAACTTGAGTTTATTTCCAAACTTCATCATAACCTCACTATCCAATTTCATTAACTAATTTATTATCAAATTAGTTCTTCCCTATTTATAGTTCAATACTTGATTTTAAATTCCAAATACCACTTCATTTAATTTTCTTGGATCAATTTATTTAATAATTCAAGTTTGGATTTTCTTTTCATTATCCAAAACATCAAAATATTAATTTTGAACTTTGCATTCCATTTTCAATTTTATAAGTCACAACTTACTATTTTATACAATCACATTCATTCTAGACTTGAATATATTCATCTTTTATTTTAACTCAAGCCTTATGCTTATTTATATCCCAAGCATGTTTTATTTCATGCATTATAACTCTTTTACACGTTATTCTTATTTATTTATTTCAATTCCAATCCTTATTCAATTTATTTTCCATTTGTTTACGTAAGAATTTTATTCCATTCATTAATTTAATTGAATTCTCATTCCAATTCAATTTTACTTTAACTCAAATTTATTCAACTCAATTCAATTTCAACTTGATTCGAATACAAGCGGATATTATTCCAGCTTATTCGATTTATCCCAATCCATTTAAATTTTAATTTCCCATTCAAGTTAATTTCATTTGTAACTTTTCTCTTTAAATTTAAATTTCCAACATTCAAGCTTATATTTTCTTCCTGATTTAAAAATCATCTCAATTTATAAGCTTACAACCTATCTCATTAGGATTTTTAAACACCCGGCTTTGTTTCAAATTATTTTGAAATCTCCAACATCTCGAATCACATTTCTCAAAAATTTTAAACCAATCCTGGCTTTTATTTTCAATAAATTTCCTTTGAAATTTTCAAAAACAACTAGTTTTTTTCTGAATAAATAAATTTTGGCAGCAATCCGTCACTTAGAAATTCGAAAATGAATACCGATGATGCGGCCGTCATCATCAGAATTATTTTCCAATAATCCAAGTGATTTCAATGCTATATCACTTTCAAAATCCATTTTAAACAAATTTCTTTTCATAAATACCCCCAAACAATAACGCTATCTTTTATCTTCAAAACATTTCCAAATTCCCGGGATTTTAAATTTCCAAATCCTGCTTAAATCACTTTTAACTATAATTCATTTGCACAGCTTACGCTCATACAAATTATCATTGATTATATTTCATTTATAATTTTCATTTATAATTCATATTTATAAATTTCATTTTATAATGAATTTATTTCCTTAAATTTTAGTTACATTTCAATTTCTAGTTAAATTTTCACTTAACAATGATAATAATTTAATATTATCATTTCTAACATCCAAGCAACCATATATTAGCTAAATAGCTTACAAATTTTTTTTTATATCCAAAAATATATTTATGGGTAAAATTATTTCATTCACCCATATTTAAAACAATACCGTGTCGATTGTTTTATTCAAGTGTTTAGAAACCCTTTCAATACAGTTGTTCAGACTGTGCCGACGAAGGTTCATATGCCACTCAATAAACCAATCAACACAATATTAAAACAATTTATATTCACTAACAAATACGCGCACATATTTATTAATACGCTCAAACTCATTATAGAGTACTACGGACTCTATTTTAAATGAGTAATTCCCACCAGAGCCAAGGTTATCTCCAACCTAATGCTCTGATACCAACTGTAACAGCCCGCAAATCCGTACCCCTTGAGTCAACACTATTCTACAACAATCAACTCAAGTTGCACAGAAATACGAACCATTTGGGTTAAAGCAGAAGAGGTAGAAGAAGAAAATAGAAAAACAACAACAGAATCTAACCATTGCAGCGGAATAAAATATAATAGAAAATAAAGGATCTTTACTCAAATCAAATATATCTGTTTATATATTACATCAATCAGAGTACATCAATCATAGCTCAACATCAATATCATACAAATGGGTACACAACAACTCAACACAGCGGAATATATATATATATATATATATAAATAAATAAGTACGAGAGTACGTATCATCATCCAGCTCGTCTCCTGAGCTCCACAGCATCATATCCTGTTTCCTATAATACTCGGCCTGACCCGAACATTACAGTTAAATAACACCCGAGTCGGTCTGGATTACCAGCGTGAGAAAATCACACCCAATTGATTATTAAAGTTTCAAAAATCCTTTGAAAACAAAAGCATCTCGTAAGACCACGCCACAAATAAACATGTCGGGTTTTTACCTTACGATAGCTAAAACATTTTTTTTTATAGAAATCCTCTGATATTATAATAGGGTCTATTTACAAATACTTATAAAATAGCCGAAATTGTTACATTCATTAAATTCCAGCTACTAGCCACAAAGTGGGTAATACAAACAAAACTCGTACAAGGCTCGTAGGGAGAATGGATTTCCAACTAATGACTAGGCACTGGGGTACCACCTGTCACAGTACGGGGCCTAGATCACCGTACCGAGGAGTACGCCCGCTCCCCTGCAACACAAGGCCGGGACTACCCCTTACTGGATACTCCCGAGTGAGATCACCCCGCGGTTGGGATCAGCAACCGCCCACTAAGCTGAAATAAAAAGGGACATCTAGACTGGAATGACCTCACCCTGCTTGGGTGCTACCCACCTAGCCTTGCTGCATAACCCCTGATTTTCAGTCATTCCCATTTGATGAGGCTTGAGGCTAAGCGTTACCTTTAAAGAACATATCCCTTAGAATGCCTATTGTCCACCTGACGATGTTTCGCAAGCATTCATCCATACAAGTCCGTCCCGGGTTCGAACGGAACCGAAGGCACTATTCCTACTACATCCGTTTTGGAAATATCCTCAGGATTAGTAGCGACTAGCCCTTGCACTTCACTGCTCCATCTTCGAATCCAAACTCGTTTCACGAAACGTACAAACTGGATCGAAGTGGTTTTCGAGAAATAAATCTCGATCCCGGTCTCTTCGAAACGATCAGCGCATTTGGCCAATATTGATAGTCGGTTATTTAACTATCAATTAATATTCACAAACAACCATCCAACCAATAAATAATTTCCCAAATTATTTATTTATCTCAAAATATATTTACAAGGTATATTCTCACTTTCAAATCCTTTTGAAAACAGTTTCAAACTACCTTCCTTTTTCTCAGAATAAATTCCGAGTATTTCATTTCCACTAGAATCACCAAACACAAGATTTTAGATTTTTAAAATAATTTCAAAACACTTTAATTGTAAAGTATGGTTAATATTTAATTTAGAAAATCTTTCTTTAGTACTTAATTTAAAATAATGCTTTAAACAAAATACCAAGTCATTCTTTGTATAATTATTACGATAATAGATAAAACAAAAATACTTACTTTGGAATTTACCTTTAAACACTTAAGTTAAGACTACTTCAATAATTTACTAAAATACATACTATATAGACATTTGAAAATAAAGTTACTTAATAAAATGTAAAACTAGATTTCTACCTTTAAAACCAAAATACTAAGTTACTTCTTAATAATTACTGCTAGAATAGATTAAAGAAAATACTAACTTTAAATATTAGAAATAATAAATTTTACAAAACTTACTTCTTTAAAAAAAACAACTTTAAAACATTTAATTTATATTTGCAAATTTACTTTTAAAAACATGTACTTGGCCATCCAGAGAAAATTCCAACTTCAGTTACTTAAATCAATTTCCCCAAATCGATTTCCAATTTATTTGATTTGGAATAAATTCTTTTACTTATCAGTTCATTTCCAAATTCAGTAGTTATGGTCTTTATTATTATTATTATTATTATTATTATTATTATTTCAATTTCTTCTTTACTCTTTCAATAATTCAAATCTTAAATTCTAAATAATGTTTGTTCTTTTAAATTAATAATACTGCATTTTAAACTTCATTAATTTTTTGTTTATTCAAATTTTCCTTTCCATTCTCAGGATTCATTTATTAAAATTTAAAGTCACTTTATTTCTCTTTTTTTTAGTTATTCTTGAATTTACTCTATAATTATTTTACTTGCAATTTCACTTCTTTTATTTTCATTTCCAAAATCAAATTTATATTTTTAATAATTCATTATACCCAATTATATCAACCAAGCCATATCATTCAATACTTCCATATAATTCATTATAGAATATCAAATAATCAAAACAGGGAATATTAAATAATTTAAATAAAAGTTAAGGGGTACAGTTGGATCCCTCCAACCTGTTTTCCCTGCATCCACAGATGTTAGCACAATATAGTATACCAATTACAAAATATCATACTATATCACATCGATCAATTCAACCATCCAAACAATTATTTAATTTTTATCATTTAAATTTAAACCGAGTGAGATTAACTCACCTTTGATTTTTGATCGTAAGTCCAATCCAAACCAGCTCGTTTCTTCATCGTTTTAGACCTTGAACAATCATTAAAATGTTTGTTAATATTTGAATGGGTCCAACGATTTATTTATTTAATTTCCATAAATAATTTAAACTTTTTAAACACATTTTCCTTTTAAATAATTTCTTAGTAACCAAAAGAAAATTTAGATAAGTTGATTAAACAAACCTATCTCCTAAATATTTCCAAAATAAATAGTAGAATAAAGCAGCTATGTGAAATGTATTTCCTAGATATATCCGCATTTTTTTTTCTACTTTACTGTAAATCTTCTTTTAAAGCAAAACTTTAGCATATAGTTAATTAAAATTCTTCTTCTCCTTACTGTTTCTAACTTACATGTCAACATAATTTGCTGAATCAATAAAAACGGAAGAAAATACGTAAACCTCACCATTGTTGCCCCAAAATGATTCCGTCTATCCTCAGGTTACACGCGACTACATCGACCTCCTGTTGAAAATTGAGAGCACGCCCCTTCAAATAGCTACAGTGCTCGAATGCATCCCTCCATGATTGATCGGACCACCCAAAAATCAGGGTCAAGATGCTCTTCAATACAACGAACTCAACAGCGAAACCCTAGCTTCACAGTCAAATCGAACACATGAGAATTCCCAAAAAACCCAGACCCTGTTCGCGTTCGCACGCCTCTCCGAAGCCCTTTGCCATCGCCGAAGTTGCCACGTCCAGCTCGCTCGAGAAAGAGCTCATCTTCCTCATTTTCTCTGATTGCGTTCGTGAGGGGTTGAAACAAGGGAGCCGTGAATTTGACTTCGAATGGGGATGGTATAACTGGATATAGAAAATCAAAGCTCGGCCCTACAGTTTTCTCTGAATCGAAAACGATTTGATTCTCACGAGCTAAAACAAATTAGACGAGATGGCTAAAGATTTTAGAGGAAGCCATTACTTAATTTAATTTACTTCGGCCATTTTATTTATTTGATTTTTCCTTCTTTTTTTTTCAAACAAAACGTGGCTGAAGGTATATTTTAAAGAGGACGACGCGATTGATCTGAAATAAGCTAGGTCGGCTATGGTCAGATGATAGGGTGGCAAGGACAGGTTAGGGTGGCTGATGCTATCTCTTTTACGATTTGACTATTATAAAATTTCGATATAAATTCAGGGCATTTACCTACCGTACTATCGTACGGTAGCTCCAAACGTTATGAAATTTGAAATCCGATAATAATAAAATATTACGGATCCAATGGAATTGGTTTCATTGAATTCCGAGACTGTGCCTCGGAAAACTATTTTTAGATTCAATTTAAACGATTTAAATTTCAAAACTGAACAAACAACTTTCAAATTCAATTTTAACACTTTTACTATCTTCACTATCATCACTATAAATTTTATAAGCCTTCAAATTATTTTTAAACAGATTTAAAATCTCAGATTTCATATTTTATCCCACTTCAAATTAGTTAATTCAATAATTTAACTATCCAATAAATTGTAATATTTGAATTCAAGTTAAAATTAAACCTTTAAATATTTAAAATCAATTAAATATTCCAATTTCAAATGCTCAAAAATTCCGGGTCGTCACAGCAAAAATCGAGAAACTTTGTTAACACTATAAGTAATATCAGGTCGTGTTATAGTTGCATACTGTAATGCCCCTACGACACTTCTATACTGTTTAATGTTAAATATGGCTTCTCCCTATTTTTAGAGAAGTGTTGGCTGCTTATCATGGGTATTGGTTGTGGCTTCGCATTACTAATTTTTGTTTTATCCAGAAGCTCTTGAATGTACTTTCTTTGGCATAGGATCGTTTTTGAGTTTGCTTTCCTTTTAACTTCTATGCCTAAGAAATAATTAATATCTCCAAGGTCCTTTACTGAGAATTTCTTGTTTAAATAAGAGATAATGTGATTGACTTCATCACTGCTATTGCCTGTAATAATCAGATCATCAACATATATTAATATGTAAACAGTAGAGATATCATTAGCTTTGATAAAAAGTGAATTGTCAGATTTGAAAGATTGATATCCTAGGTCTATTAATGTTGATTTCAGTCTATCAAACCAGACTCTTGGAGTTTGTTTGAGGCCATAGATTGCCTTATTTAATTTACACACATAATTTTCATTTTTGTTGTAACCCTGTGGTTGTTCCATATAGATTTCCTCTTGCCAGATGTCATTAAGAAATGCATTGTTGACATCCAATTGCTTTATGCACGATCCTTTGTATAAAGCAATAGTAAGAATAAGTCTGATGATTGATGGTTTGACTACTGGAGAAAAGATTTTAGTGAAGTCAAATCCATATTGTTGTGTGTAGCCCTTTGCAACAAGTCTTGTTTTATATCTGTTGATAGTTCCATCATGGTTCTTTTTGATTTTGTATGTCCACTTGCATCCCACAATGTTTTTATTGTCTGGTGGACATACAAGATCCCATGTCCTGTTTTTGATGAGTGCATTAAATTCTTCACTCGTGGAATCTCTCCAGTTTTTGTCTTTGACAGCTTATTCATATGTGAATGGTTCATGAGTACTTAAGCTTGCTGTGTATGTTTTGGCTTAAAGATGCCACTCTTAGCCCTTGTGATCATAGGGTGATTTGGTCTTGGTTGAGCATCAGTGTGAGGTAAGCTCTCTTTGTCACTGTGATTTGTACTTCTTTGTGAAACTCCTTCATGATTGTCTATCTGACCTTGCTCTCTGTTCTCTGTGATTCTTGTAGGTGAAGGACTGGCATGACTGAGACTATCTATCCAGTCTGATTCAGGTTGAGAAGATGCTCTAGATTGTATATTTTGGTTCTCAGTAGCCTCCTTTTCCTTCACTTGATTCTCAATCTCAGAGTATATAGGTATATATGGTATAGATACTTTTGAATTGTAGACTTTATGTGTAGTTTTCATTTCTGGTTTGCTAAATAGAAACATACTTTCATTAAAAACAACATGGCTGCTCACAGAGATCTTTAAATTGTCATCTCGACATTTATATCCTTTTCGATTTGTAGTATATTCCAGGAAAGTGCATGGTTTAGATCTAAAATTCAATTTATTTGAGTTGTACGGTCTAGTATAAGGAAAACAGAGACATCCAAAGGTCCTTAAATTGAAATAGTCTGGCTTAACTTCATACAATTTTTCCATGGGACTGATCCCTTTAAGTACTTTTGTTGGAAGTCTATTTATCAAATATACGGCTATATTAAATGCCTCATGCCAGAATTTCAATGGCATTGAAGCATGAGCCAGTAAATTAAGTCCAGATTCAATAATATGTCTGTGTTTCCTTTCTACTAGACCATTTTGCTCAGATGTATAGGGACATGTAGTTCTGTGTATAATTCTCTTTTTTTGTAAATATCTACTAAGGGTCTTATACTTAGTACCACCATCAGATTGAATAACTTTAACCTGAGAATTAGTTTGCTTTTTAGCCATGGTTATAAAACATGTAACTGCATTATATGTCTCAGATTTTGTTTTTAAAAAATATATCCAAGTATATCTTGAATATGCATCAACAAAAGAAATATAGTATTTAAATCCAAAATCTGAGTACATAGGTGCAGGACACATAAATCTGTGGCAACTAATTCCAATGTTTTTGAGTATTGTGTAGATGAGTCGTTAATAGCCAACTTATGGCTCTTACCCATTTGACAATAAGTGCATATATAGGGTAATGAGATGTCATCAAATTTTATTTTATTTTCAACAAGAACTTGTCTTACAACATTAGTACTGGGATGACCAAGTTTGTAGTGCCAAAGATTAAATACATCTCTATTATTTCTTTTCATACTCAAATTACAACGGTTTTGCTCTTTTGTGACACTTTTGGAGTTAGCAGATTTAAATTTGTATAGCCCTTTTTCTGTGTCACCCTAAAATAAAATGTCTCTAGTTAGTATGTCTCTAAGTAAACAGTACTTAGGATAAAATTCAAAGTATACGTTGTCAATAGCAAACTAAGATATACTTATGAGATACTTTTTGATCTCGGTACTCTTAACAAGTTATGTAAGAATAACTGCCTCTTACCTTTGATACAAGCATTACTAGTATGAGAAATTTTTACACACTTAAACGTTCTCCATGCAAATGGTTTGATTACCTCTGTATTCCTTACGTCCAAGATTCAAGTTGTCAAGGTTGTTTGTGATGTGATTAGTAGCCCCTGAGTTTGGGTACCAAGATTCATCTTGAACATGTTCTGCTCTGGCAATGTCACTTGAGTTCCGACCTTTGTTGTTATTGTTTGGTTGACTGTCACAGTTTTGTGCCATGTTTACGTTGTAGCTATTGCTTCTTTGATTATTATTGTTCTGATTTGAGTATCGCATTTTACTGCTATGTGACCCACCGTTTCACAGATTTGGCATTTTGGCCTGTTGTTGTTATTCCATCTTCCTCTTCCTCTTGATCTATTAGTGTAGCCATCTCTTTGAGTTGATTGGTCTGTATTGTTGTTGTTTGGCTTTTGTTTCTCTGATTGGTTGCGTAATTGATAGAGAGGTCAGAATCTTATGGTCTTTTGTTATCTATCCTTGCTTCATGTGCCAGCAAGATTGAATGCACATCATCTATATGATGGTAGAACCTTTTGAGAAGCTATAACAGCAACCACTGCTTCATATTCGTCACTTAAGCCATTGAGTGTAGTTAGAATCTGTTCTGAATTTGAGATTTTATGATCTGCTACTTCAAGAAGATCACAAGTTGACTTGATCTTGGATAAATATTCTCTCATTGTGTGATTTTCTTTCTTAATATTCTAAAGCTGTCTTTTGTGATACATCACTTTTGCTGTAGATTGAGTGTTAAAGACTTTTTCAACTGTTGCCCATATCTCATTAGCAGTCTTACATCCTATTACATGTGATAACAATTTTGTGTTTATGGATGACAGTAGCCATAAACATATTAACCTATCTTACCTGTGGTGTTTTATGTATTCTTCATTGCTGACTACTTTATCTTCTTGATTAGTGATAAATTTTGGTAGAGTTGGTGTAGTTCCAAGAATATACCCTTCAAGTCCATACCCTTGGATTGTTGTCTCAACCTGAAGCTTCCACAACAAATAATTGTCTTCATCTAAATGAACTATTACAAGTTGACTTTGTTGGCTGATGACGATCTTGTCAAGATTCTCAGCAGCTGTTGCAGTTTGTTGATAGTTATTCACATTTTCAGATGATGCGGTGTTGGCTTCGTCAGACATGATGAAACTCAGATACCAGAATGATGATAATGAAGGAACAATGAAGATAAAACTGAAAGACTGATAGAAAGCAATCAGTTCTTGATCAAGATAAGTATTACAGATCACTAACCAGGTAAGATGCAACCGCAAAGTTTTAAATGATGATTAAAGTTTTGATAAAATTTAGTTGGATGGCACTTATTTTGATATTTTGCAATCCGCTCTTGATTTTCTTGATCTGAATTTGATTGATTTCTTTATTATTTTTCCTTCACAGTTCAGATGGAATGTTGCTGCAGCCAGATGTTGCAGAACTGACGAGGCACAGCACTTCGGTTTGGATCTAAAAAACTCAGATGAAGAGATGATCAATCTCTGATGAGAAAAACTCAGATGATGAGAAGTTTTTTGACGAGTTTCTTTTAAATCGCCGTTAGGCTGAAATTTGCTCTGATACCATGAAAGGAATTTGAAAATTTTC
Source organism: Allium cepa (assembly GCA_030765085.1). Taxonomy (NCBI): domain Eukaryota; kingdom Viridiplantae; phylum Streptophyta; class Magnoliopsida; order Asparagales; family Amaryllidaceae; genus Allium; species Allium cepa. The sequence goes on along the minus strand of CM060941.1, from coordinate 555,672,636 downwards.
ATTGATGATAAAACTAAGTTGTGTACAGGAATACAACGGTTCATATTTATACTGTTTTCACAAAGCAGATTACAGAGCAAATAGTATGTATTATTGAAATGGGCCTTGGGCTGCTTTGATGGGCTTTTCTGAACCGTTTTGCCTTGAAAAAGAAATATATTTGCCTTGAAGGGTTTCAGCGGCGTATTATCTCATTGCCTCACAATCGTTATTTACACTTTTTATCTTTGTACGAATCATTTTTATGAATGAAGAATGTACAACTCCAAATTCATCCAACAAAACCGTTTGTGACATTTAAAATTCACAAATAAACTCATACTTATTTACAAAAACATACAAAAATCAGTAGTTGGATTACCTTGCATGCTCTACCATAGAAGAAATGAGAATGAATATTAGTAGCATGATTAATATTACCCATTTTTTAACATTAGCTACCACAAAAGAAATTAAGAAAAATAAAAAGAATTAAGTTTGAACATCCTAGACAAATAAAATCAGAATTTACCGAGAAAATCCGACCTATGAAGATTGAAGGGAGTATAATTTTGTAGTTTAGAAGCGAAAGTAGATTAGGCAAATTAAGGAAGAACATTTCTTTGGGGAAAGGAATATTTTTTATTCTTGAAATTCAAGGGAGATGAGAAGGCATTCAAGAGAAATGAATTGGATGTTGCCACGTGTCATAGGATGAATAATCAATAAATAAAATTGAGAATAAAGAGAGAAAATGACAAAGGAATTAGTAGGCAGAGATTGTACTTAACAGGTTAGTTGATTTTATCTGGAACAATGGTTAATGTCTTTCCTGGAACATAGCTCGCTCTTAAGAGGAAAAAAAATAAAACTTCAGGATATCGTTCACTTGAGGTTACTAATATTAACAGTTGAAGCTTGAAACTCAAACAATTTCGGCTGTTTTCTTTTTTTACTTTTTGATTTGGGCCGTATCTGTTTTACTCTTTTGTGTATATAGATCGGATGGCATAATAATAATGACAACCTGTCTAATATTCCACGGACTACATTATCAATTCTACTCATTGCATGAACCGGCTCTGAAACATAATCTGAAAACCTTTAATATTTGGTTAAAACCTCATCACTGCTTGCGTGCTTGACTATATGCACAAGTGCACTAGTTATATGCAACATAAATCTCAGGAAGAATTCTTGCCTTACGACGATGACAAAGCCTACCTTTTCTGACAATGCCTATTAATAATACTTTGTTGCAATAAATTATGCTCAAAAAGCAATACTTTGTTCAACAAGCTAGCACTGTAATTAACGAATAAATTATTCCTCCATCATCTCAAATGCACCATTAAATTCTCTTAACATCAACTGTGGTACCTGTTTTTCACTGCATTTACCTATGTTATACAGTTCATACTTCTATTCTTAGTTGGATTTCCATGTCACTTTCAATGAGGCTGGTTTATTTGTATAAAATATATAAAGTCTCGTATTCTCATGCTTGGTTATTCATCGAGATAAACCTCAAAATTTTCAGAAAGTTATTTTGGGGTGCAGCAATTCACGGAGAGGAAAAACAGACAAAAGCTTATGTCAAAGCATGACTTGTTCTTGAAAAGAACGCTCAACAAATATTGAAGGCCCTGCAAGCCTTTTCATCCTTTCTCAAACATTATGAAGTTGTTGAGCTACAATTTAGATTTCAGAATCTTCTTGTTACCATACTATGATTCTTTCTTGTTATATGATTGCATATTCAGCGTCTGTTATCAAACCCTAGCATATCAATGTTTCTGTGTAACCAAATATGCTTATTCAAATTTTGATCATGAATATTACTTCCAATATTTGAACTAGAGTTTCACACATCTTTCTTGTTTGTACTAAATGCAGATACATGCTATAATTATGAATGTCAGACACATGAAATGGTGATATGCTCTTAACATGATTTATCATATTTTTCTTGGATTATCATTAGGCCGATTCATTTGAAATCCATTTTTTATCTTCAATACTTCACCAAAAACTAAAAATAAAATTAACCAAATTTAAGACATTTATACCATGTCTATGATTTCACACATGTTTTCATATTTGTACATTAAAAAAATACCTTCAATTGTCACTTTGGTGACCAGGAGATGGAAGATAGACATTGTTTATTTTTTAATTATTGCTTTTTCTAAATACATCTTCCATTTATTCTTTAATTGTTGCTTTTCTAAATACAACTTATTGAAATGTGCTACAGGATGATTGACTTAGCTTAAATAAATAGAATTGTAAATAAACTTAGGCTGCTCTGTATTTTGTTGTTAGGCTGTTTTGTATTTTGTTGTTTGTTAGAGCTGAACATGGAAATTAAGGAAATCTGTTTGATTCAAGACTTTAGCTTATGTAGTGATGTATAAATATTCATTGAGCTGGTTATATTAAATCATTCAGGCAAAAATAAACACACCTTCTCTTTCTACTTCCTTTTAATTTTTTTTCAAAATTAAGGTGATTCTAGAAATCCCTTAACATTGGTATCAGAGCAGTTGCCGCTGCTGTTTTTTTCCCTGATCTTCTGCAATAAGAAATCACCGTTATTGTAGCTCTCAATTCTGCAAGAAAATTTTAGAATATGTTAAAGCCCACAAACTGTTTGTGAAAATTCTTGAAAGAAAACCCTTCAAAAAATTTCTTAGTTTTTACAAATTAAACACAAACCCATTTGAGTATTCCCAAATTGGAGAGAAACGCATCATTTTATTTTGGAGAATTCCAAGTTCTGGCTCCTGCTGTTACCAGAAGAGTTGCAGATATGGAATCCCAGTTCAGAGGATTGGGGGAAAGGGTTAGTTCTTAAGAATAATGGAATGCTGATACATCTAAGAAGCTGGATAAACAATCAAAGTGGAGTTCTGATATTGCTAAGAAGTTGGATGATCTAGTCAAGTTGATGCAAGCTGAAAGTAGCAGTCCGCATTTCACATTTACTGACTCTTCAAGAACTCATAAAAAGGTCAATCCTGTCAGACCCTTAGGTATGAACCTTAAAATTGAGTTTCCCAAGTTTAGTGGCCAGAATTCTGCAAATTGGATTAAGAAATGTTGCAAATATTTCAATCTTTGCAAGATTCCTATGAAACAGTGGGTTGATTTAGCATGTTTGCATATGATTGAAAAAGCTGAAACATGGGTGAATAATTACTTGGCTGTTAGGAGAAATGTACTAATTAATTGGAATGATTTTGCTTCTAATGTGAAGTGTAGATTTAAAGATGAGACTAGCCTTAATGTAGTTGAACAGTTTGATAAATTGCTACAAACTGGTTCAATTGAAGAATATTTAGATGTATTTGAGGAATTAAGGTCAAATTCGCGGTTGAATAAGCATTACTTGCCTGACCCCTATGTGTTAGATAGTTTTATAAGTGGCCTTAAACCAGCTATTAAGCCTTTTGTGAAAGCTTTTAACCCTGCAACCATCACTGATGCAATCAAATATGCTAGATTGCAAGAAGAATCTTTAAACCATTCATTTCAGAACACCATGTCACAAAAACAAACCTATTATCCATCCTCTTCTTCTACCTCATTTTCACAACCAAATCTCCTGCACTTTTGCTAACCTCTCAAACCAAACAAAATAACCCTCTACCCTTAGCCAAATTCCCACAAAAAGCCACCAAAAATTACAAACATATTACCAACTGATGTCAGGCAAGAAAAGGTAGTCAAGGGCTATGTTATTACTGTGATCAGCCTATAACACAAATCATAAATGTCATTTTAGGGAGCCACAGCTGTTCACAGTGGAAATACCTGAGTATGAAGAGGAGGACGGTGATGATATGGAGGTTGAGGAAAAAGAAAAAGGTGAAAGTGTAGTAACTAAACCTTGCATATCAGTGAGTGCTCTCCAGTAATCAAAACATTCATACTATGATGGTGAGAGGAGTTGTGAATGGCAAACCCTTGCAGATTTTGGTTGATTCTTGCAGTACACATAATTCTGTGGATTTGGCTACTGCAAAGAAGTTGGGGTGCCAGTTACAACCAATTTCTCCTCAAGCTATAACTGTAGCAGATGGGAATCATTTAGCATGTCAATATGTCTGTAAGAATTTTACATGGGAAATGCAGGGAAAAACCTTTGAAACTGAAGTAACGTTTATACCATTGGGCAATTGTGACATGATGCTTGGTATTTCATGGCTGAGTGTATTGGGTCCTATTTACTGTGATTTTAAGAAGTTGAGGATGGAATTCAACTTAGATGGAGAAACTCTGGTGTTGAAGTGAGTGCCTGCTCAGAATTTGAAGGTAGTAGAAAGTGAACCTTCGACCAAATTGATGCAGACTGCTGCTCAATTATGTTTGATGCATGTGTATAATATGTCATGTTTTATGACACAATCACAGCAAAATAAAGTAGTTGCATCTGAACAGAAGGAACTGCAAGATCTGAAGCTGAAGTATAATACGGTTTTTGAAGAGCCAAATGAATTACCACCTCATAGAGGGGTGTTTGATCATACCATCACTCTAATTCCAGGGGCTGGTCCTGTCAATATCAGACCATATAGATACTCCTTGAAGCAGAGAGATGTAATTGAGCAATTGATCCATGAAGCTAGATAAAGGAATCATTCAGAATAGTTCTAGCCCTTTTGCTTTTCCAGTGGTGTTGGTTGGGAAAGAAGATGGAACATGGAGACTTTGTGTGGATTATAGAGAGTTGAATAACAGAATAGTGAAGAACAAATTTCCTATCCTTGTGATAGATGAGCTTATTAATGAGCTAGCTGGTGCTACAGTATTTAGCAAACTAAATTTAATGGCAGGTTATCATCAAATGAGAGTGAAGGAAGATTATGTGTTTAAAACTGCATTTAAAACTCATACAAGGCATTACGAGTTTTTAGTGATGCTCTTTGTCCTCACAAATGCACCTGCCTCCTTCCAAGGGTGGATGAATAATGTGTTTAAACCCTTGTTGAGAAAGTGTGTTCTGGTATTTTTTGATGATGTTTTGGTGTATAGTAAGAATGAGGAGGATCACTGGAAGTACTTGGCTGAAGTATTTGAGCTGATGAAATAACATAAGATGTTTGCTAAAGTTAGAGAATGCATATTTGCTACAAACAAAGTGGAATATTTAGGGCATTATATCTCCAAGAAAGGTGTAGAAACTGATCCACATAAGATTTCAGCAATAGAGAGGTGGCCTGTACCTAGCAATGTGAAGGATTTGAGAAGCTTCCTAGGTCTTGCTGGATATTATAGGAAGTTTGTAAGAGGTTATGTAACTCTTAGCAAACCATTGACTGAACAGTTGAAAATAGGTGGATTTTGTTGCACCGATCAGCCTCAAAAAGCTTTTATAGCCCTTAAAACAGCATTGATGTCTCCTGTTTTGGCTGTTCCTAACTTTGATAAGCAGTTTGAGTTGGATATTGATTCTTCTAAGTATGAAATTGGAGCTGTACTTAGTAAAACTCTAGGACCAAAATGGCAAAATCTTTTTATGCATGAGAAAGAATTACTTGCTATTGTTTTTGCAGTCCAAAATGAGAACAATATCTCATGGGTAGTTATTTTGTGATCAAGACAGACCAAAAATCATTAAAATGGCTACTTCAACAGAAGATATCAACCCATTTCAGCAGTTTTGGTTATCCAAACTTATGGGGTTTGATTATGAGATACAAAATAGAAGTGGTAAGGAAAATATAGCAGCTGAGGTTTATCAAGAGTTCCAGGAGCATAGATTCTGTGTATTGCAATTTCAGTGGTAGATTCAGACTTGAAGTCATGGATAATTGGCAGTTTACGGGTTGGATGATCAGTTGAAGGATGCAATTCAGAAGTTACATCATCTCACTCATGTCAAGAATTATCAATTTTTAGATGATTTACTTAGAAAAAAGGAAAGATTATAGTAGGGCCTGATGTCAATTTGAGATGTAAAATCATTTCTTAGTTGCATTCTACACCAGAAAGTGGACATTCAGGAAGGGAGATGACCATTAAAAGAGTAAAAAGTATTTTCTTCTGGAAAGGGTTAACTAAAGAAGTCAGACAATTTGTGAGAAAATGTGCAATTTGTCAGGCTTCTTAATCTAATACAGCTGCTCATCCAGGGTTATTACAGCCTTTACCCATATGTAAAGAAATTTGGTTGGATATTTCTATGGATTTTATTACAGGGCTGCCTAAATTTGCTAGGAAAGAGGTGACTTTTGTTGTTGTAGTCCTTGTGGATAGGTTAAGTAAGTATGAACACTTCATACCCGTGGCTCATCCTATTTCTGTTGTTGAATTGGCACATGCACACTTAGATAATGTTTTTAAGTTGCATGGGTAGCCTAAAAGTATAGTCAGTGATAGGGATTCAATTTTCCTATGTCAATTTTGGAAAGGGTTGTTTTCTCTTCATGGCACAAATTTTTTACTCTCATCTACTTACCATCTTGAAACTGATGGTCAGACTAAAGCTGCAAATACATGCTTAGAGACCTATTTGAGATGCATGACTGGTGAGCATCCAAAAGATTGGTGTTTTTGGCTTCTATTGGCAGAATGGTGGTACAACACCCATTTTCACTCTTCTAGCGGGTTGACACCATATGAAGTGGTCTATAACCAGCCATTGCCTCTTCATCTACCTTATCTACTAAGAGAAGCATCCAATGAAGCAGTAGATAGAAGTTGTAGAGGAGAGAAAAAAATGATTGCTAAGATGAAATTTCATTTGGAATGGGCTCAATCAAGAATGAAGTCACAAGCTGTTAAACATAGATCGAAAAGATCTTTTGCAATAGGAGATCGGGTGTGGTTAAAGTTGCAGGCATATAGGCAATAATCAGTGCATACAAGAAGCAATGAGAAGCCGTCTTACAAGTATTTTGGCCCTTTTCAGATTACAGCTTTGATTGGAAAAGTAACTTATCTGCTTAAGTTGCCGGATTCTTCTAAGATACATAATGTGTTTAATGTGTCTCAATTGAAGGCATTTAGGGGTACATCACCTCTAACAGCTCATATATTTCTATTTGGTTTCAATGCCAAGATGCAGAAACAGTTAACGTTCAACCATCAGCTATCTTAAATAGAAGAACAGTCAAGTTTCAGAATGGTGCTTAAGTTTAATATTTGGTTCAGTGGGAGGGCTTTCCTAATTATGAAGCTTCATGGGAAGTGGCTACAATTTTGAAGCCAGATATCCTAACTTTCCTATTCAATAGACTTGAGGACAAGTCTTTTAAAGGTGATTAGCATACGAGCATTTGAGATTTCACAAGTTGGCATCTTCGAATTCGGGTCTTGGCTAAGTGGATCATTTCATCTTGTTCTTGTGCATTTTACTCTATGAGTGGATTATATCTTTCACTATACTATACATGTGTATATAGTTAAAAATAATGTTTTAAAAACGTTTCCAAAGATAAAAATGTGATTTTGACTGGATCTAAATTTATATATGATTTATAAATGAATTTCAAATATTTCAAAATGCATTTTGGTTGATTCTATGTATAACACCTTATAAATTAATATAACACAATTAAAGAATCAATAGCGGGGATAAAGACTCAACTGATGATATGATGTGATAAATATTTGAGTGTACGTTTAGTATCATTATGGTTAATTAGTGAAGCTAACTAAAATGAATAAATTATGGAAGGGGAGTGTTGGGCCGACAGCCCATAAAGGGTAATGATACTTTTCAAATCTTTCCGTTAGTTCTTCACATTTTATTATGCTCACCTAAATTAAAAACATAAATTTTGGAGCGCTTTAATGGTGTTTCAGCCTAAGAAGAAAAGAAGAAGATAAAGCTAAGGGAATTATAAATGTCAATCAACTAGGAAATCTAGATGAGTAATATATTCACTAATCCTATTCTTCTTCATTAGCCTCTAATGGTGGAATTAATTACGAATATTTCTGGTTTTTTTGATCCAAAAAATTAATACAAAGTTTGGAACACATTATTAGACATGGATTTTGATTTATAGAATTTTTCCATAAGTAAATAAGTTAATGTGAATTATTTGAGAACCATTTTTTATAGACAATGGGTAGAAATGGGAAGCTTAAGAAATATTATGAAAGAAAATACTTGTAAATATTTTCTATTATTTTATGGGAATAAAATAAGTAGTTTTCGAAAGAAAATATACTTGGTAAAATGGATATTTCGGAGTGCTGAAAGGAAAATATATTGAGGCATGGATGTAACCACCCGGAATTTTTGTCATTTGATTTTAAATATTAAAATAAATTTAAATGTGGAATAATTGGATTTTTGAAATTTAATATCTTGAATTCAAATATAGGAATTATTTTAAATAGTTGAATAATGAATTTTATAGTTGAACTTTGAATTTAATATCAGTTTAAAATCGTTCAAACTTGAATTAAATTATAGAGATTATTTAAAATTATTGAATTGTGAATAAATATTTGAATAGTGATTTAGATATAATATAATTTGATTTCAAAAGCTAAATTCTGTATATGATAGAATTAGGTCCCGAAAATAGTTCCACTAAATTTGGAATAGTGGTATTTGGCTAGGAATGTCAATGAACACGCCTTGATTGGAATTCGTGAATTTTCGGATGTGAATAGTGTTGGTTCCAATTCTTATATATAGGACCCCAAACCCTAAGAGAAACCTAACCGCCATTTTATTCCCCTCATCCAATGACCGTGGTTGTTTGAATAGCTAGGGGTCGTTTCAGGCGACGGTTTCAACTATGGAAATGTGTGTGGGAGATAGGCGAGTGCACCTACCAAAGGGATTGACCTGGATTAAGGTAAGGCGGTCAATAATCCACATCGATCATGGTAGCTAGGGCTTATTTTTCTAGCAACGGTGTGGGTTTTTAGGTGGTTGGTCGTGAAGAAAAATGTCAGGGTTGTCGAATGCTTTCAATTAGAAGTGGTGCGACGGTCGATGATCACCTAAGGTGGCGGTAGTTTCAAGTTGAACAACAATCATGTTTTGGGTTCGAGTGGAGCTCGCGGAAGCGAGTTAGAGGCGAGGCTGGTGCCGTTGAGGTTGTCGTGGTAGGAGGGAGTCAGCGGTCGTGTTGCGGCGGCGTATGGTGGCTGGCGGTGCAGGCAATCAAGGATGAAGGAAGGTGTTCAAGTGCGGTCATGGTTTGAGATAACATGATTAGGGATTAGAGTAATTAAAAGTTGTAATTAAAGGATTAATTATATTAATTTATTCAATATATTATTTAACCCATATCTTGATCATACAAGATCCAAATCGAACGTATTAGGTCGTGTTGCACTCGTAGGAAAGATATCTACGCATTGGAATTGAATTGGTGGAGATTGGAGCCTGTATAATTTCAAGCCGAGGACGCAACTAGAAGGCGGAAGCGATAACTGGAATTTTGGTGAGTTAAACTCACCTTTTTCGTTAATCAATAAGATATATAGTAGATAAAATTTACTGTTTATGTTTGATTGAAATTTATCAGCAGTTTGGTTAAATATTCGCTTTCACAAGCGATTGTTATTTAAAATTGATATACAGGAAATTTATTGAGGAATCCAAATTTCTCACCATAGTTATTTAAATTTTTAGTTGTATATTCCTATTGATTTTATTTCAGTTATAACATTGTTATATAGCTTATTAATTGTTGAATTTTGATTGTTTTGCACTATCAGTCATGACATTGTTATATATTCAAACTTAACCTTTGTAGTGATAAAAATCAGTAACAACATTGGTTAAGTGCTATGGTGGATGTTGGTCTCAATTTAGTATTTTAAAATACTATTAATCATCATTTTGGTTTAAAATAGATTTTTGATTCGAAGAATGATTTCAAATCTAATCTTGGGTTTTTTTTGGAACATTTTTATTTAGGCAGATTTTGAACTTCTCTATTTTAACTCAACCTTTTTATTTATTTTTCTGAATCATTTAGAAATGTTATAAAGTTGTTTAACTATTATTTGTTAATGATTTAAAGTTGTTGAAGTATGATTTAATATTATTCTAAAATTTGTTTATTTATACATAATTTTGTTTTAAAGTCATTTATTAATATTTTAATATTATGAAAAGTTATTTATTTAAATAATTAATATTGTTCGAAGATAATAGTAATTATTTATTAAAAATGCTTTGTGAGAATAATAATTATTATATAATAATGTTTTGAAGTTAATAATTATTATTACATAAAGATGTTTTGAAGTTAATAATTAGTTTTATAAATATTGTTATATTATTAATAATTATTATCTATTAATAATGTTTTGGAATTAATAATATTTATTTATTAATATTGTTTTAGAAGTTAATTATTGTTTATTATAACGATGTTTGGAGATTAATTATTATTATGTAATAATGGTTTGGAGTTGACAAATTATTTTATTAATGTGTTGGAAAGTTAATTTATTATTGATTGAGGTTGTTTAAGTAAATTAATTTACCTGGTTAATGGTTTTATAAATAATAAATTGATTTATAAAAGGAATCTCATTTAAGAAAAGAGATTTATTAAAGAGTTTATAAATGAAAATGGAGTTTTGGATTTATAAGAGATTTTTATAAAGGCTCTATAAAGGATTTTTATAAAAGAGTTTACAAAAGGATAGAGTTTTATAAATTGTTTTTGAGATTTATACAAGTAGTTTTATAAATGGTATTATAGATTTATAAAAGCGGTTTATGAATGTTTTTAGAAATTGTAAAAGAGATTTAAAAATGGTTTAGAGATTTATGTAAGGAATTTATAAAAGATTTTTGAGTTGTATAAAAAGGAAATTTATAAAAGAATATATATTTTATTTCCATAAATGATCTTTAATAATTATGGTGGTGTGAAGCATCTTTCCATACTTAACACTAACAGAAACTCTTCCTCAGCGTTTTGTGAATATACTTATACCATTAAGATACGTTTATGAAGGCATTTTCTAAGTAGTGAAAGTGTGGTGTTTTTGTGAATATACTTATACCGTTGAAATAAGTATATAGATATTTTACAAGTATTGATAGAGTATAAAGGGTTATGAATATATCTTTGTAAAAGTATTTTGATACAAGTATTTACAAAGTGATTTTAATTAATGAAAGGATTAATTAAAGAGGTTAATGGTTGCTTATGTACTTAACCGGTGTGTTTCCCCTATGGAAATAAATCCCAGATTGGAATGCAGTTTTATTTGATAACTAAATAACCGACGAACTTAGCTAGTTTTAAACTAGAATTGTCAGTTCGAGGAAACCGGGATAAGATATGCTATTCGAAAACCACTTCAAACCGGCATAAGCAATCGAATGGAAGACATCTTGAAGATGATTGAAGACGAAGTTCTTTAAAGTGCAAGGGATACTTGCTATTAATCCTAAAGGTGATTCCAAAATGGATTTAGTAGAGATAGTGCCTTCGGTTTCGTTCAGACCCAGAATGAACTTGTATGGATGAATGTTGGCATTGCATTTCTGCCTGAATGGCAGTGCTAACATTCCAATTGGAATTTCTATACAAAAAGGTAATCGTAGTCTTGAGCCTCCTCAACCAAAAAATAACTAAAGCAGTGACATGTGGCAGGGCTATGTGGGTCACTTCTATTAGCGGATGATCATTGCCTTGTCTAGAGTCGATATTTATGTATGCTTTGGGGCCTATTATGGTTGTTCCATTGCATCCAAGGGGTGATCATATTCAATGCGGTCCGATAAGGGATAGAGCTGCTCCTGAGTAGCAGAGGTGCTGTTATGCCGCCTTTTGGCAAGGCCGAGATATCAGTGAACTGATTACAAGCTCAAGATTGAACGTCATGGATGTCCAGTATGCAGAGGCTCGCTATGGATATCGACGAATTTTGTCCGAGTCCGGATTGGGCTATAATTAACAAGACAGGCAAACTAAGCCATGAAAGCCTGCATTCCAAATTTCAAGTCAATCCGAGTTCGTACGCTCAAGTTATGATCGATGCAAATTGAAGGCGATAACCCATTTTTGTATCCATCACCAAGCCTCGGTTCGAATCCATCACCTTCGTATCCATCAGAGCGGCAGCGCCTTCGTATCCACCATAGAACCCCGGGTCGTATAGATCTCCTTCGCATCCATCAAGTATCTACCTGGTTCGTATCCATCGAGGAAAGTCATTTTTCGTAACCATCAGCCTTCGTCACTTTGTATCCATTGTTGTTGCGGCTGTTCGAATCCATCGAATTGTGACTACTTCGCATCCATCAGCTATGACAAGTTGTTGTCTCGTATCCATCCATCTTTGTTAGTTTGTTTCCATTGCAAAGCAAGGATTCGTATCCATCAGATACCCGATATTCGTATCCATCAGAGGGTTACGTTGTGCACTCGGAGACTCATATTCGAATCCATGGGCGATGGCTAGTTCGTATCCATCGGTTCGAACCGATCTAGGATGACACGTTAATTATGGATACAGATGCGACGAAATATTAGGGGTGAAGTGGTCAACTCGGAGCAAAAGGGAGATCGGTTCGAAATGCGCGCGTTACATCATCTCAGAGACACGTGCAACCATCGATACGAGGGCATCAATTCGAAGCGGAGTCGAACCAAACAGCCAACCATGAAATCTCCACTCGTATCGATCATATCTAAAAATCCACCGATCCAAATGCTATAAAATTTTCACAGGAGATTTCATGCAAGCCAAGGAACGTTCACACCAAATTTCAGCTCCATCGGACATAATCTTGATTGATATGAAATGATTTCGTATCGATCACAGATCAAGTCGAAACTTCCTGGAATTGGTCGTGTGGGCCCCCTCACATGCCAGAGCGAATCTCCTGAAGTTTGAGCGAAGTCTCAGCCTCCTACACCTATAAATAGAGCCCAGAGCCTACAGAAGAAGGATCTTTTGAATCTGAAGCGCCCAGACTCTGTCGGATCGAGATTTATACCATATTCTTGCTGTTGAATTCGAATTTCAAGTTGTATTTTGCTGTTGCTTGCTATAATCACTTGTAATCGACAAAAGAGAATCAATAAAGTTGCAAAAAACTTCATAGTGGACGTAGGCAACACCCCGAACCACTCTAAATCGCTTGTTTGTGCATTTTCTTTCCTGTTGTTTGGAGTTTTTGTTAGATAATCCTCATTTTACATTTATATTCTTCACTATTATCTCTTCAAAAACTTCTGAAGAGTGTTGTGCCCAATTTTGGTACAAACACTTTATTGCTTTCACTGAGAATCAAAAGATTTTCTCCTGCTCCTTGGATCTGCCGTCGATGCTGGATTGCATAAATCTAAAAGAGAGATCTAGATCGCTAATTCGAGTTCCTTCCCTTCTATTCAGATTTGCATAATGTCCGAGAAAGGAATTCAACCTTTAAGATGGTTAGCACAAGGACCAACTCTAATGCTGTCAATCAAGAAGACCATGATAGACAGAATCCTTCGCCACTACCTCCCTCTAACCAAGATGCTACCGAACAGTTGGAACCATCAGGTCCGGTTACCCGACAAGATTTTCAGCTGCCGCTTCAAGAGCTGACCCAAAGTCGAAAACAACTAACGGAACAGCTACGCGCCAATGCCGAGCTGACCAACCAGCTGAATCGCCAGAAGCGGAGGAGATCTAGGAGAGATCATGCTTCTCACTCCTCCTGCGAAAGTTCTTCCTCTTCTGATCATCATCATCGATCTCCACGACCCCGACTAGATGAGAGTCACATGAAAACTGTTGGACATCAACCGACAATGACCGTTGGACAGTTGAGAGTTGGTCCATCATCCAATTTCTAGACCGGGCCCTCCTCCTGAGGGGGTACGGCTCCTCACTACACCATAGATTACCGCGCTACGACCGCCACTGTGACGACCCGCCCTTCTTCTACCAGAAAGACGTATCATCATTAAGAAAGAAAGGGATGAGAAAATAGAAAAGAAGAAGAAGAAGGAACAACAACATCAAAATCTCACAGCAGAACGGAACAAAATATAATATATCACTTAAATAATACATAGTTTGTACATATATCAAAGTTATATAATATCAATACATATGACAATCATACATACATCACATACTAGACAGTTATAAACACATGTCTAGTTAATACAACTCAATACAATACAACTCCAACAATATGACTCAGAGATACCAACACAGCGGAACTATATATATATATATATATATATATATATATATGTTAACGCTAAAATTTGAACGCTAACACCCCGGTGTGTGAAGTGTAGTTGTGAAAGCACCACCCGATAGATCGGGAAAGAATTATAAGCAGGTAATAACGGAAAAGCAGTAAACAACAGCAATTTTATAGTGGTTCGGCTTATGGGTATAGCCTACGTCCACTTTAAGTACTTTTATTGATGATCACGCTACAAGTTGATACAAATCTTCTCAAGTACAATACACTTTGAATTACAAAAGACTTAAAACAAGTAGCTCAAACTTCGATGTTGACAATAATCTTCAAATCCATGGTGGATGTAGATGATTTCTTTATGAAGTTCTTTTAGACGTTCTTTGAATCTCAAAAGCTTTAAGTGTTGAAGTAGTCTAGAATTCGGCAGAGTAATGGCGCTTGAAATTCATCCAACCAAAAGTCCTTTGAACGTTGGAGGTGGCTACGTATTTATAGGCAGGCCTGGACATGAATTCTGCGTACAAGTCATGAGTTGCAACCGACTCAAGCTGAGTCGTCCCCGAGTCAAGTTAGGTCGTGGCCGAGTCAGGTTGAGTCGCGACCGACTCATCTGTAGGTTGAGTCTTGAGTCGCTGGCGAGTCAACCCTTACTAGGACATGCATTGTTGTAACAGACTACGACTCAGTGGCTTTGAGTCGCGGACGAGTCATCCTGGGTTATGAGTCGTCAACCATCTTGAGTCGTTTCTTATGATGAGTCGTGGATCTGTTGAGTCGCTGAGGCAATCCCTTTCAATGAGTCGTTAATGCTTTAACCCGTTAGGCTCCTTAAATCGTGAGTCGATAGTCTTGATGAGTCGGCAACTTACGGAGTCGGCTTTCTTTATGAACCGTTAACCCTTTGAGCCGTCAGCTGACTGAGTCGCTATCAAATGAGTCGGTACCTTCCTTAAGTAGATGAGTCGGTAATCTACTGAGTCGCTGCCAGCTTTGAGTCGTTGGTCTATTGAGTTGCTTATCTCTATGAGTCGTGAGTCCTTCTTGAGTAGGTGAGTCGCTATCAGTTGAGTCGGTGCTTTCCTAGGCCATTCAACCGTAGCCATTGTTAGGTCGCAACATGTTTTAGGTCGTAGGTCGTTCATTTCCTTAAGTCGTGCCATCCTTAACTCGTAAAAGCCTTAAATCGTGGAGGCCTTAAGTCGGAGACTGCTTAACTCGTAAGTCCTTCTGGAACTGTTTGCTGCCTTAAGTCGTAGGTCGTAAGCTTCCTGAGTCGTAGTTCTTAGGTTGTGGGCTCTTATCTCGTGGACTCTTTAACTCGTTGGTGAAACGGGATTAACACTTGCCCCTCGAAGCACACGTCTTAAGCCGTAAGTCGTGCGCTTCGACTCATCATAACCCGTGCCGATTCAAGTTCCAGTGTCTCCAGGTATAAAAACGCTTGAGTCGTTTCTCCTCTCCCACTTCTTATCTCGCAGCCGCATCCGCCATTAGAGACTCTCCAACCTCTCAAAAGCAAATCTGAGCTTACTGATCATTAATCCATCCTTTCCTCCACATCGCGTAAGTCATTTTGAACTTCAATCCAACCACGACCATCGCTAAGGCATAAATTTTCGCTTCCTGTTCCCAAATCACCGCCGTATGTCGTACTCGGGCTTTGAATTGAGTTGTGAACGATTCTGACCATTGTTGGCTACGTTGTTGTTGTGATCCTTTAGATTATAACATCGCGCTTGATTCGCCGTACACTTGAAGCGATTCGAATTGGTTTTTGGGTGCTTTCTGATGATGTGAGGAGAAGATGATGAATTACAATATCTCGATTTGACCGGCCCGTGGGTTCGGAGGAGATGAGGAAGTTCTTAACGGGTTAACGGGTTAGAAAGGAGTTGACTGGTTGAGGAAATGACTTAGGATCTCACGACTTAGTTGGTTTTGCTTTTCGGCCACTGATTCTGAAATACCTTGCAATCACAACCGTACACGACTTAATGCTTTTAGCCATAAACCACAGACGACTCAAGCTATAAGTCGTGAACGACTTAAGCCATAGGCCGTGAATGATTCAAACCATGAGCTGTGAACGACTCAGCACTTTGCTACTTTCCCGTGACTCATCCTTTAAACCGTGCACGACTTAAACCATAAGCCGTATACGACTCAGCGGCTTCCATGCGACCCAGTAGCCTTTACTATTGACTTTAATCCGACCTAGCAAGTTTTACGACAAAATCCATGAGTCGTAACCGGGTTAGAACTTAGAAGGTTTCTTATTGCTTTGATCTGGAGCCTTCCTCCTGTTCTTTGACTTACGACTCATAGTACTGCCGACTTATAACATCAGTGGTTTAGAGTTGGAGTAACCTAACTTAACTCGCCTCACTTTCCTTAGGTCGTAGTCGAGTCATCTAAATAGCCAACGACTTAGCTTAACCCGTACAAAGAATCCTTGAGTCGTTTACGACTTAGTACTTGTAAATTTTGTTTGAACTCCGAATTATTGCATGGTCTCTGAACTGCTATACTGCTGCATTCTTTTACAGATTACTTCAACTTGTAAGCTAATAATCTGCTAATACAACATTCACAGAAAACTGGGACGAATATACTGTCATTGATTGTCCACATCGAACGACAGATTAGTTAATGATAGATGATTAACTTAAATAAATCGTGTGAACGAAGTGCTACCGATTTCAAGTGGAATATTAAAGCAGCACTGGATTAGTCGATTGAAACTGACCAGCCCGCATTAATATTATGCTTGAGCTTTAAATAACAAGTTCCGAAATTACCATAGTCAATCAATCGTCAACCAGTTTAATTCCAGTTATCTTTACTTGTTATTATTATTTTTTATTAGCTTTGCACGACACTTCACACTTTTTAGGAAACGTGCACCTTCGCATTTGAACATCCAGTTGCTTGTGTAGAATGACCTCTCATCAAGAAGAGCCGATGGGCCAGGCTGAAGATGTCTTTCCAGTAGCCATCCCTATAGACAACCCTCCGGAGAGAACACCCACAACTTTGAATCAGCGGGTGTTTAACCAACTGCGCGTCCAGTTTGGCATTGATGATGCTGACACCTTATTTCCGGGGCCAAATGACACTGCTGAAAATCCTCCCTACGGCTTTGTTGCAGTCAATCGCCAAATGTGCTTAAGTGGGGCGATTCCTCCTTTTAACGACTTTCTCCAACAGTTCCTGCTTCGGTTGTCTATCTCTCCATTCCAATTACACCCCAATGGCTACGCCATTCTGATGGGGTTATGTGTTCTATTCAGGAGAGTTTTGGATCGATTACCAAGCTTCGGGGAGATCTGCTATTTTTGCTCATTCACGAAAACTAAAGACCATCCCTCCATCGTGGTTGTAAGAAGCGCTCGGAATCGCAAACTTATTACTGATCTCTCCGAAAGCGCTCACGGATTTTTGAATCAGTTTTTCTTTGTTCGCTGCCCTCCAGGGTTTTATGCCATCTGGAGAGTGGGAAGTAAGATTTCCTGTCTCTACTTTTTCCGTTTTGAAACTTTCTCGAGATCTGAACTCTCAGCTGCTAATTTCATTCTTTTCCTGTTTTTAGCACTTCCACCCCCTGCTAGGGACCCAAGTCTTAAGCAAATTTTTGAAAGATTAAATGCCGTGCCGGTAGAAGAGAGGAGCATAAAGTTTCTGCTAAACGATGAACTTTTACATCAATACGGACTCCTCCATCTCTCTCGCTTTACTCGGCCTCGTGAAGCTCCAACGGAGGTTCCTGATTCTCCGGTGAAAACTCCTGATCTTCCGATCTCCACTAAAGAGCACATACAAGGAGAAATTTCTGCAGAAACCTTATTAGTAAAGTGCTCTACTCCCAGAGACGATACGGGACCCTCCGAAAAGCCCGCACTTGCTCCCATTATTGAAGAAGAAGAGGAGCCCCTTTCCCAAACCAGGAAGAATGCTGACAAAGGAGATGATGGAGGGAATCAGGTTGGGCATGGCGGTGATGACGTCTTTGGGGATTTAAGTGACATAATTATTACTTCCCAAGAGCTCTTTAAAGAAGACCCTGCTCATGGTAAAGCTATACCTCCGACGATTGAAGCAACATCTGCCCTCCAACAGACTCTAACTCCTTCATCTCAAGAATTGTCATCAACAGTGAAATCTATCACTTCCCCCCAACAGAGGAGTGGTTCGTTAGTCCAACGCGAGTAGCTTGCACTTCACACACAACTAAGGATTTTCCAGCACATTTATGCACTTATCTTCTTATACTTTAGAGATTTCTAAAGCTTATCTTTTCTTATTTCAGATTCTTCAATGACACGCGGCGGATCGTATTATCAGGATTTCCAACGCTACGGGGGGCGTGGTCAATATGATTATCGGCGTTACTTTCCCTCCTATAGAGAGTCTGACGAAGAGAGGGCTGCTCGAAAGGCTCGTGAAAGGAGGGATGCAGAAGAGCGTTACGACAGAAGGGATAGGGATGAGCACCATGATTCTCTGCAAAGGAGTGACGACTCTCACAAAAGGAAATCTCACGACGACCGAGGAAAAGGTCATGTAGCTGAAGATTCAGGCAAACGAGCCCGACATGGTGAGAGACATACTTCCACTATTCCCGAAAAGCCTACTGCCCCTGCCCCTCTTGACATTACTTCCGACTCTCCTGCTCTTGGGAAGGAGGACATCCAGACAATAATAAGCAGGCCTAAATTTCAAGTGGGACCTGGCCCAGCCACTTTACAAAGCCGTTTTCCACAATGGTGCTTAAAGGGTGTGAGATTCGACCTAGACTTGGTCCCCATCGACAAGTCTGCTATGTTGCGCAATCTTGATGCAGTCAAGCTCGATATCGAGAGGATGTCAAACTGGCAGAAGCTTGTTGATGAGCTTCAAAGAGTTAACCGTGCCAACTTAGAGGCCATGCTCACCATGGAAAATGATAAGGCTGAGTGGCAAAAGGTCCTTGAGCAGCACGACACCGAAATGAGGAGCATTACTTCCTACAACGAGGAGCTCGAAGCAAAGGTTGAGAAGTTGAAAGATGAGCTTGCTGCTTCCTCTACTTCATACTCTCAAAAAGAAGAAGTGCTTCTCAGACAAGTTAGAGATGCTCATGCCAGTCAGAGGGACGCTGAGGACAGGCTTGAAGCACAAAAAAGAATCAGTGATGGCTATGTCTCTGATATTGCTGAGCTTCAAAAGAAAAACAACTCCCAGGAGGCGGAGATACAAATGCTTAAGCTTCAGCTTGCCAAAACTGAAAGGGAGCGCGATGAGGCTGTCGCCGGCAAAATCGCAGCCGAAGAATCTCATGAGGCGACCAAAAACAGCTTCGGCTCAACATTATTCGACTTCTATTTACATAGCGTCTTGGGGCATGGAAGCCTCGCTTTCCTTGGTCCTAAGTATGAAATCACTTTAGCTGAAGTGTGGGAGGCCGCTCTTGAGATGCTCGGTGCTGAAGGTGCCGGTTACGACGAATCAGCCCTGGAAAGGCATTATTTTGATGATGACGCTCACGCTGCCCTTGCCAAGGGAAAGGAACAACTCGCCAAATTAAGAACTGAAGTGACGGAAGGGGACCGGCTGGGGAAAACCACTTCAACTACTCTAGTCCAGCCACCTTCTTCGTCTGAAGTCGACATTATTGGTTCCAGTTCCCATCTCGCATCTCCCACCAAAGTTACTACTGATATTACAAGCATACAAGGTGGAGACGAGGGTGAAGAGAGCGCTGATGCGCAAGCTTATGAAGTCGATATCAGGAAACCAGCTTCTCCAGGTAACTTCACTGTTAATCTCGCTACTGTCAATTCTGCTCAAGCGGGTTACTCATTTATTTCGCATGAGTTTCATGAGCTCCTTGGCTATTTCCTCAACCTTGATGAGCTTTCATCTCCTCTCTTTACTGACTTCATTGGTGAACCTTCATCTCCTCTCTTTACTGACTTTAACCTCTTTTCTTCTGTAGAAAAAGTACCAAGCACTGCTCAAACTTCTACTCCTCCGGTTATCCATCCTTCATCTCTTCAAGCGGCGCCTCCTTCTGCCTCGCAACCTGGATCACAGGAGGAACAAATAGAGGCTCTTCACGGCTTGGATGACCCCATCGCTTCGCAAGAGCAGAAAGATGAGAGACCTGAGGGAGGTGACATATCCCCGGAACGGACTCCTTCTGACGACATTGTTCTATCGAAACTTGTCACTCCGGGGAGTGAGTCTTCCTCACAAAGGAGAGAGAAGCGTGGGACATCAAAGAGGAGGGGGAAGAAAATCACCGCCACTGAAGAGGAGCCGGAAGTTGAACCGGTTACACCTGCCTCTCCTACTTCCCTTATACCCACTGGCCGACCTGAAAAGCTGGTTATTCGACCGAGTAAAGGGTCCAAAGGAGGGAAGAAGAAGTGAAGATTTTAGCTTTTTGCCTTTTGTATGAACTGGCCGAGAGTTGTGCGGGTACCGGCCCCCCGCTTTTATTTTGAAACCTGTATCTGCATTATAGTTGAATAAAATGATTCTTCGTTTGTACAAACTTCTGTTCGAATTTGAGAATGCATTTACTATTTATTTTTGCACAAGTTTGTTTATATAATATTGCAGCGGGCTTATGGTATGTTGTTTGAGTATTACTTTACTGATGCAGCTATACTACTATACCATGTTGCCCCCATACCTTAAGCTTGTTGCAATATTTTATACTTCGAGGGGACTTGCACTCTTATTTGTTAAAGAATAATTATTTTATTCTTTAAAGAAAATTTTTATAGAGTTCAACTCACTTCGTATAAGTTTTTACGCTTTGTCGTTCGAAGAAATCACTTTTTTCTTTTGCTTATGTGCATATTTTTCCAAGTGAATTCCTCTATGTGGTAAAGCGGACCTCTGAAGGGTATTTTGACTTCTTTTCTTTTTACGATTATTTTCCATTTGAAAGTTAAAGTACGCTTTTGATGAGGATTTTTTTTTATACAAAATTGTACCTCTGAGGAGGGATTTTTCACGTTTCAACACTTGGAAGTTTTATTTCAATCTCGGTGAAACGTGTACCCCCAAAGAGTTGTGCCTTCGAAGAAAGCCTTTTCACGTTTCAACACTTGGAAGTTTTACTTCAATCTCGGTGAAACGTGTGCTTCCAAAGAGGTCTTTTTTTTTCTTGATTGTGTCCCCGGGAGGGGGGTTGTACCTCTAAGGAGGGATTTTTCACGTTTCAACACTTGGAAGTTTTATTTCAATCTCGGTGAAACGTGTACCCCCAAAGAGTTGTGCCTTCGAAGAAAGCTTTTTCACGTTTCAACGCTTGGAAGTTTTATTTCAATCTTGGTGAAACGTGGGCTTTCAGGAAGGTCTTTGTTTTTGCATTTCAACTTTGGTGAAGTGAAGTTCCGAAGAGCGGTTGTTACACTTCAACTCTTGGCGAAATGTGCCTCTGAAGAGGGCTTTTATTTTGTTTACATTTCAACTCTGGTGAAGTGAAATTCCGAAGAGCGGTCACAACACTTCAACTCCTGGTGAAATGGGCCTCCGAAGAGGGCTTTTATTTTGTTTGCATTTCAACTCTGGTGAAGTGAAATTCCGAAGAGCGGTCACAACACTTCAACTCCTGGTGAAATGGGCCTCCGAAGAGGGCTTTTATTTCGTTTGCATTTCAACTCTGGTGAAGTGAAATCCCGAAGAGCGGTTATAACACTTCAACTCCTGGTGAAATGTGCCTCAGAGAGGGTTTTCATCGCCTGGAAGTTACTCTCTCATGGTTGGAGGGTCATGACTCCTCCAATCTTTTTTGTTGAGTAGAGAACTTTCTTTTTTGTGGCGTATGACCCATTAGAGGTCTTTTATCCTCCGAAGAGTTGCGCCTCCGAAGAGGACTTGTGCCGCTGATGGTAGCTTCGGTTGTTCCTCTGTTCACTTGCTTATGCCTTTTCAGCGATCCTCTTCTTTTTTTTCTTTTTTTTTCTTTTCAAGTTTTCATTCCCCTTTTTCTCACAAGTGGCTTGTTTAATCCAAGGAAGTGTACTTCATTGCCGGGCAAGTTCGTGAGAACAGGCACTAGCTTCCTAATTGGATGTTTGTTTGTTCAAACAATCTCAATTTATCAGCAAGGGCTCGTTTCTATCGAAATCATTAGCCGTTCAATTGAAGTATTTCCTATCTAGGATTTGAATTCGGGGTCTTTGTGACTTGAAATTTGTTTGTTGAATGATGGTGAGAATCGCTCGGTCTCATTATGCGCAAGCTTTATTTCCATTGTCTGCAAAAATTTAAATCGACATTTCAGCAATACATTTTACGTATTTTTATATTGAAAACAAAGCAAACATATAATGATAATAAAGAACACAAGATTTATAGTGGTTCGGCCATGAAATTGGGCCTACATCCACTTTATATTCTTTCATTATTTACTTGCACCAGTTTCACAACTGCTTTCAATTACAAGAATCATACATTCATAATTCTTTTTACAATGCTTCAACAAAATTTTCAAGTAAAATATGGACGCAAATGGTTGCTGTTCCATGCCCTTGGAATTTGATCTCCATCAACAGTGGTGAGCTTGAATGTGCCGTCAAGAAGTTTCTGACCTATTACATACGGTCCTTCCCAATTTGGCCCAAACACACCTGTCGCAGTTATAATTCTTTTCAGGACTAGATCTCCAATTTCAAAGCTGCGTTGACGAACTTTGGAATTGAAATGTCTGGCTATCCTTTGCTGATGAGCTGCAACTCTGAGGTTAGCTTCATCTCTTTTTTCATCAAGGAGATCCAGCGCTTCCAGTTGCAGCTTTTCATTTTCTGCTTGATTGAAATGAATTCTTCTGTGTGAAGGGACCTCTGTTTCAACCGGGATCATTGCTTCCGATCCGTATGCTAACGAAAAAGGAGTATGCCCAGTTGCAGTTTTGTGAGTAGTTCTGTATGCCCATAGTGCAAGTGGTAGTCTATCGACCCAACCACCTTTTGCTCTTTCGAGTTGCTTTTTGATGGTTGATTTGATGATCTTGTTCACTGCTTCCACTTGCCCGTTTGCCTGCGGATGAGCTACTGCCGAAAAGCTTTTCTGGATTTTGAATCGTTTGCAAAAATCCTGGAATTCCTCGCTTTCAAACTGAGTACCATTGTCTGTGATTATTTTCTGAGGCACACCGTATCTGCAAATGATATTCTTGGTCACAAAGCTTATCATTTTCTTAGAAGTGATAGTAGCCAATGGTTCAGCTTCAGCCCACTTAGTAAAATAATCAACTGCAACAATAGCGTATTTAATCCCTGATTTAGCAGTTGGTAGCGGCCCAATGAGATCCATTCCCCAAATTGCAAATGGCCATGGACTGACCATCTGTGTGAGTTCGGTGGAAGGTGCTCTAGGAATTTTGGCATATCTTTGGCATTTGTCACATTTTCGGGAGTAATCTGCAGCATCCCGATTAATTTCTGGCCAAAAATATCCGTATCGGAGAATTTTCTTTGCTAGTGTTTGACCACCTGAATGATCACCGCATTCTCCTCCATGCACTTCAGCTAGGATTGTTTTGCACTCTTCCCGGGATACACATCGAAGCAATGGCATTGAGAATCCCCGTCTGTACAATCGGCCATCCTGAATTACATAGCGAGAGGCCTTCCTTAGAAGCTTTCGTCTTTCTATCGAGTTTTCTGGCAGAGAACCCCTGAGTAGGTAATCCAGTATTGGAGTCATCCATGACTCTTGTTCTTGAGATGCATTCATAATCCAGTCTATATCCATCTCGTCTATACTTGGCGCTGAAAGGACTTCTACAGGGACCAATCCCAATAGTTGAGCTTCACCAGAACTTGAATACTTTGCGTGGGAATCTGCCTTCATATTCTCTTCCCGAGGAATGTGGCTTATTGAATAGTGATCGAGTTCACATAGGAGTTCCCAAGCCTTTGACAAGTAGGAAGGCAGGTTTCCACCTTTTGCTTGAAATTCCTTCTTGACTTGGCATACAATAAGCTGGGAATCACTGAAAATTTGTAGTGCTCGAATATTTAGCTCTTTAGCGATTTTCAGACCTGCAATAAGAGCTTCGTATTCTGCTTCATTGTTTGTTGAAGGAAATTCCAGTCTTAGTGCATAACATAATGATCGACCTTCAGGAGTTTCAAGTACCACTCCGGCTCCAGAACAGTAGTCATTTCTTGCGCCATCAACATACATCTTCCACTGGATTGGAGAATCATTGATCGCTTTTTCCTCACCATTATCTTTCTCTGTGAATTCTGCAATGAAATCAGCTAAAGCTTGTCCGTTGATTGCTTTTCGGGGGTGATAGGTGATGTCATATTGACTAAGTTCAATGTTCCATTTTAGAAGACGACCCGAAGTTTCAGGGCGAAATAGGACTTGCTTTAGAGGTTGATCAGTGAGTACTTTGATAGGGTGAGCTTGGAAATATTGCCTCAGTTTTCTCGATGCAACTAGTAGGCAATAGGCGAGTTTTTCCAACTTGGAGTAATTCAGCTCTGCCCCAGTGAGTCTTTTGCTGATATAGTAAACTGGATGTTGAATCCTTTTGTCTTCCCGTATCAGCGCTGCACTTAGAGCATGAGATGATACTGCCAAGTATATAAGAAGATCCTCACCATTGCCTGGCCTAGAAAGTATCGGAGGCGTTTCCATGTGACGGATCAACTCTTCAAAGGCTTTTTGGCATTCGGGAGTCCATTCAAAGTTCTTCTTTCCTTTTTTCAGGGCATCGAAGAATGGGATGCATTTATCAGTAGCTTTGGAAATGAACCGACTCAAAGCGGCGACCTTTCCGTTGAGACTTTGCAATTCCTTCTTCGTTCTAGGAGCTTTAACTTCTTTTAAGGCGGTAATTTGAGCTGGACTGGCCTCAATGCCCCTAGCACTGACGATAAAACCTAAGAACTTTCCGGATTCGACCCCAAATGTACATTTCAGAGGGTTAAGTTTCATTCTGTATTTCCGGAGGACTGCGAACATTTCTGCTAAGTGTTCAATGTGATCCACTGCTTTCCTAGACTTCACTAACATGTCGTCGACGTAGACTTCCATAGTTTTGCCCAATTGCGGTTTGAACATAGCATTAACAAGTCTTTGGTAGGTTGCCCCTGCGTTTTTCAATCCGAAGGGCATAACTCTGTAGCAATAAAGTCCAACATCTGTGATCAAGCTTGTATCCTCCTGATCCGGCTCATGCATCATGATTTGGTTATAACCGGAGTAGGCATCCATGAAGGATAACAATTCATGTCCCGCAGTTCCGTCTACCAGTTGATCGATCCTGGGTAATGGGAAGCAATCTTTGGGGCAAGCCTTGTTTAGATCAGAAAAATCGATGCACACTCTCCATTTTCCATTAGCTTTCTTGACCAACACAGGATTTGAAACCCAATTCGGATATGTAGATTCTTTGATGAAGTTATTTTCCATGAGTCGATCAACTTCTTCTTTTAATGCTGCTGACCTTTCTGGACCTTGGGTTCTTCTTTTCTGTTTAACTGGCGTAAACTTTGGGTCAATATTCAGAGCGTGTACTGCAACTTCTGGGGATATCCCACACATATCGGCATGAGTCCAAGCAAAGACATCCAGATTTGCTTTCAGGAAAGATATCAAGACATTCTGAATTGACACATTAAGCTGTGAACCCACATTCAACACCTTATTTGGGTCCTTCGGGTCAACAGGTACCGGAATTGTCGTTTCCACCGGTACTACTCTATTCTCCCCTGTACTGGCTTTTCTGGGATCCATTTCTTTCCGTGCCCCGCTGTGCTCGCCAGTGCAGGGTCCGCTCTGTAATTGCTACAAAGCTGGTTCCTTGATGCGGACTGGAGTCGCCGCATCCTTTCCCATTTCTCTTTTTCTTGACTCTCGCAGCTCTGTCCAATAGCATTCTCGCGCAGCATTTTGATCCCCTTTTATAACTCCTACTCCATTGTCAGTAGGAAATTTAATAGTGAGGCACCACGGGGCTAGGATAGCTTTGAATGCTGCGAGTGTTGGACGGCCAAGAAAAGCATTATAAGCAGAATATTCGTCGACGATCACAAAGGTTTGCTTTCGGACCACTTTCCTTTCTCCTTCCCCAAGTTCTACAAACAGATCGATGGTTCCTACTGGTTGCTTTGGCTCCCCAGTGAAGCCAACGATTTTCTGTGATGAGGCTTGCACATCGATCATAGGAATTTTCATCTGGTCAAATGTCTTCTTGAAGAGAATATTACATGATGCTCCGCAGTCAATGAGGACTCTTCTGACAATGGCTGGTCCAATACCAGCCGAGATGACCAAGGGATCTAAAGTAGGAGCTTCAATACCTGTGGAATCTCTGGATCTGAAAATAATATCATCACTGAAAGTTTTCTGTTGTTTAAGGGGCGTAGTGTCTTCTAGAACAAAGACGTCTTCTTCGGCTGGAGCATATTTCAAAGCCCTGGAATATCTCTCCATCTCACCCCAACTTTTGCCAGCTGGGTGAGGTCCTCCTGAAATGACATTGATAACGGGCCTTCCAGATTCATGCCCCGTAGCTTTCTCTCCTGCCCCAGGCTGATGAACAGGAGCCCGCTGCCCCTGACTCGACGATGCAGGATTGTTGCTATTCTTTTTCACGAATTGCTGCAACTTGTTTTCTCGTAGCAACTCTTCAATCAGATTTTTCAGCTGGCGGCATTCATCAGTTTCATGACCTGGTTGATTGTGGAAGCGGCAGAATTTCCCACTTTGTATGCTTTTCTCCCAGTTCTCAAAGGGATAGGTTTAGGGAAATCGACGGAATCTTTAGTGGCCAGGTAGATGTGCTCCGGCGTATGTGATAATGGAGTATATTCTGATGGCTTGAAGGATCGGGGCTTTTTCAGATTACCCTGTTTCTTTCCATTATTATTCTCCCTTTTCTGCCCCACCGACTCATTCTTGCGTGGAGCGACAGTGTTGTCTTCAGCTTTTTGCAACACTGCCTTTACTGGCAAAGGACGACTTTCCAAGCGAATGAATTCGTCTGCTTTTTTGTAGAACTTCTCGAGAGAGGTTGGCTCCTTCATATTTAACCATTTCCCAAATTCGCTTGACTTATCAATAGCCCTCATCAGATAAGTCAATATCATTCGTGGTTCAGCATTGTCCACCTCAGCCAATGCTATATTGAAACGGTTCAAGAAAGATCTGATAGACTCACCAGGATTCAGCTCTAAACTGGACAATGACATGATATCCTTGGCCTTTGAAGCATATAGCCTAAACTGCTCCTTGAATTTTCTGGTCAAGTCTGAAAACTGATCGATAGATCGAACTGGCAACTTGGTGAACCACAGTAAAGCCACGCCTTCCAGGTATACGGGGAAATATCGGCACTTTATTTCGTCGGAGGCCCTGGCACCTGTCATGTGCCAATCATATTTATACAAGAACTCATTCGGATCACTTGTCCCTTTGTAAGCTGGAATAGTTGGAGGGACAAACTTCCTTGGAAATTCCGCCTTCAAGATTTTTTCAGTAAACGGAGTTTTACTTGGAGCGAAACCCCATTCCTTCTCATCTTCGACCCTTTGCATACTTTCTTTCATGATCTGCCGGACCATTCCAGAAAGATATTCTTCATCATGTCGAGTTCTAGATCCACCGGCCTCAGGTACTGCCTGCTCAAAGGGACTAGTAGGCCTTTCAGGAGCATTTCTTTCATTAACATCATGAATGTTGCCAGCATAGTTCCTTTCATTACCAGCCGGTTGATTGTTTGCCCCAAGTAAGTCGTTCAACTTATTCAGAATCAGAGCATTCTGGGCACTTTGAGCCTCTAGTTGTGCATTTTGGGCGTTTATCTGCTGGTTTAGCCCTAGAATCATAGCATCCAATTCCGCTTTCGTAACTCCAACAGATGGAGTGGGTAGATTAGGTACAGGGGAAGCGGAGGTTCCCTCTTGAATGTTCCCAGATCTGATAGATCTACTCTTCCTTCCAGGAGCCATAATCTCAGATATACTTCTGGTTTTTAAGGAAATTCTTTCTTCAAATCTCTGCGAAGCAATGATGACAGCTGTCCTGAGTTCAATTCTCAGTGAAAGCACCAAAAATGTTAACGCTAAAATTTGAACGCTAACACCCCGGTGTGTGAAGTGTAGTTGTGAAAGCACCACCCGATAGATCGGGAAAGAATTATAAGCAGGTAATAACGGAAAAGCAGTAAACAACAACAATTTTATAGTGGTTCGGCTTATGGGTATAGCCTACGTCCACTTTAAGTACTTTTATTGATGATCACGCTACAAGTTGATACAAATCTTCTCAAGTACAATACACTTTGAATTACAAAAGACTTAAAACAAGTAGCTCAAACTTCGATGTTGACAATAATCTTCAAATCCATGGTGGATGTAGATGATTTCTTTATGTAGTTCTTTTAGACGTTCTTTGAATCTCAAAAGCTTTAAGTGTTGAAGTAGTCTAGAATTCGGCAGAGTAATGGCGCTTGAAATTCATCCAACCAAAAGTCCTTTGAACGTTGGAGGTGGCTACGTATTTATAGGCAGGCCTGGACATGAATTCTGCGTACAAGTCATGAGTTGCAACCAACTCAAGCTGAGTCGTCCCCGAGTCAAGTTAGGTCGTGGCCGAGTCAGGTTGAGTCGCGACCGACTCATCTGTAGGTTGAGTCTTGAGTCGCTGGCGAGTCAACCCTTACTAGGACATGCATTGTTGTAACAGACTACGACTCAGTGGCTTTGAGTCGCGGACGAGTCATCCTGGGTTATGAGTCGTCAACCATCTTGAGTCGTTTCTTATGATGAGTCGTGGATCTGTTGAGTCGCTGAGGCAATCCCTTTCAATGAGTCGTTAATGCTTTAACCCGTTAGGCTCCTTAAATCGTGAGTCGATAGTCTTGATGAGTCGGCAACTTACGGAGTCGGCTTTCTTTATGAACCGTTAACCCTTTGAGCCGTCAGCTGACTGAGTCGCTATCAAATGAGTCGGTACCTTCCTTAAGTAGATGAGTCGGTAATCTACTGAGTCGCTGCCAGCTTTGAGTCGTTGGTCTATTGAGTTGCTTATCTCTATGAGTCGTGAGTCCTTCTTGAGTAGGTGAGTCGCTATCAGTTGAGTCGGTGCTTTCCTAGGCCATTCAACCGTAGCCATTGTTAGGTCGCAACATGTTTTAGGTCGTAGGTCGTTCATTTCCTTAAGTCGTGCCATCCTTAACTCGTAAAAGCCTTAAATCGTGGAGGCCTTAAGTCGGAGACTGCTTAACTCGTAAGTCCTTCTGGAACTGTTTGCTGCCTTAAGTCGTAGGTCGTAAGCTTCCTGAGTCGTAGTTCTTAGGTTGTGGGCTCTTATCTCGTGGACTCTTTAACTCGTTGGTGAAACGGGATTAACAATATATATATATATATATATATACAACGATGAAGCCTCCTGCTCCATTGCTCCTCCAGAATTCGTCAAAGCTAACCTGAATCCCTTGACTACCCGTAAAAAAATGGGTACCCGAGAGTTTATGAAAAACAAAAATAAACTCCGGGTCAGACATGGGTCTGGTATGAGTAAACGGGTTAAAGTTGTTTAACTTTGAAAAACATTTGAAAATAAAGGTATCACGTAAGACTCCCCACAAATAAATATGGGTAAGTTTTTACCTTACGCTAACCAAAACATTTCATAGGAAATCCAGTGATATTATAATAGTGTCTAGGGTTTTCAAGTAAATAGAAAATAGCCGAAATTGTTACATCTATTAAATTCCAGCTACTAGCCATAAAAGTGGGTAATACAAATCAAAACCGTAGGGTCTCGCAGGGAAAATAGATTTCCAACAATGGCAGGGCTACTGGGGTACCGCCCGTCACAGTACGGGGTCTAGATCACCGTACCGAGGATTACTCCCTTCATCCCCTACAACACAAGGCCGGAACCATTCCTTACTGAACAGTCCCGAACAAGATAAACCCCGCGGTTGTAGCTAGCAACCGCCCACTAAACCGAATATATAAAAAGGGACATCTAGACAGGGGAAATATCTTGTCCTGCTTGCGCATGACCCACCTAACCTTGCTGCATCTCCCCTGTTTTAGCCATTCCCGGCTGATGAGGCTTGAGGCTACGATTACCTTTATTGAACATATCTTAGAATGCTCATCGTCCACCTGACGATGTGCTGAAAGCATTCAATCCATACAAGTTCGTTCCGGGTTCGAACGAAACCGAAGGCATTATCTCGTTACACTCATTTTGGAATCACCCTCAGAGTTAACGACGATAACCCTTGCATTCCGAAACTCCATCTCGATCTCCATTTGATAAGTTACGACCTATCGTTTAATTTGGATCGATGTGGTTTTCGGAGAATCAAAATTGATTCTTCCGATCCCGGTCTCATCGGATCCAAACGCCATTTTAAGGGCCAAGTTGTCTATTTAACTTAACAGTTCAATTTAATATCAAGAATTAACATAACAGTTATAACAGATAAATCATACACAGTTATCACATATATCCATAACATCACAACATACCACAGAAATATCATCAACAGATATCAAAGTCAATCAAACAGAAATATCAATGCATACCAAACAGTTTAGTTTTACTTGACTAAATTATTTGCTTAAGAATAAACTATTTTATTCTGTTCAATAATTTACTGAGTAATTAACTTATTAATGATCAATTAATCCATTGGTTAATCATTAATTATTAATTTATTAATCATCTAATCTTTAATTAATTAGTTAATTAATTAACTTCTATTCATAAACTGTTACTGAATTACTCAGTTAGTTAATTAATAACTTACTTAGTAAAAGTAATTACTTATGTAATTACCTCAAATTACTTTAATTAGTCAATTATTATCAATTTAATTAATTATATAATCTTAAATTAATCACTTCAGTTAATTATCATTTACCAATTAACTTTTAAGTAATTAACTAACGTTCATAAATTTTAAATTTGATTTAACATAAGATTTGTGTTTAGTTACAAAATAATTTTAAGTTATCAATTAAATTCCAAACATAAATTAATTCAAATTACTTATTAATAATTACCTATCTTTACATACTTGCCTTATTTAAACCTTTAGTCAGATATAAATCTAACTACTAATTGCCTAGTTAACTTAATTGAAATCATAATACTTAAACAAACTTACGTTCGACCCACAAGAAAAACGACCCGAGTCTGCATCTTCTTTTACTCGAGCAAGTCTCGAGTCATCTTCGCAACTTCCCCGCGTTTCTCCCTCTCACTCATCCTGTAACGTTTCTTCCTCATATCTTTTCTTTCTTTCTTTTTATTTATTTATTCATTTAAAAACTGCAGAAGCTTCTCACGCAAACGCGAGTCCACACACGAGCCATCCTACCACCTACACGATTACCCACTCGAGCATCATACGAGACAGAGCTAACCCAAATCTCACTGGCGCGCTTACGCCACCGTGCACGTGCACGGTGGTGCGCTTGGCCTCCGGTGCCTCACGGCAACCCCCACACATCACAAATTACCCTCTCAAACGAAGACGAAACCCAAAAGTTCAATTACAAGCCGAAACAAAAATTCGACCTGTAGCTCGAGCATGGCAACAAAACCCCCCACTGACAATCAATCGCGCGGCCACCACACATCACCGGAGGTGATGAAAATTCACCAGAACCTCGATCACACCCCCCTCTAACTCCACCTGGAAGCGCGGCCAACTCGATTTACATATGATGCCGAAATCAATTATTTACAGAGCATCAAAAGTTTAAGCACTCAAACCCTATTTGTGATTCAAACTCAAAATTTAAACATTTGAAAAATAATTTCATATTTTTCTAGTGTTAATATAACTTCAACCCTGCTTCATGCCAAATTCCAGGAATTAAAATTTACTCAATCTTCCAAATTTGACAAAAAATCAGTAAAACTTCATTTTAAAACTGCTATGAAAATCTTTGCTTTCAAATCAAAATTTTTATGTTAAAAATCATAATTTTGTTTATGGAAACTAAAGATACTATTGAATTTACAAATTTGAACACTTGAATTCCAACTTTGATTTCTTTTTTGCCTGTAGTTTTGGAAATACAGTATTGAACAATGCTGTTTAAACTTTAAAACATGTTTGCAGACTTTTGTTTAGGATAAACCAACTTGAATTAGCTCACTACCAAGATCAGACAATTATATGAATAGGTATTGGAAATTTACTGGCTTTACTTTGTTCAAACTTGAAATACTGAATCAAGAACCACCATGTAAGTTTCTAGTGCAAACAAAACTTACACAAAACAGTATGATTAAACTATATCATCACATATCATTAATAAGCAAATATACAAGCTAAAGTTGAAATTTGTTTGTTTACTCACCAAAAAATAATTTGAACAGAAGATATGTTGAAGAAGACACTGCAGTTGAAACTTCCCTGAAACCTTCCTAAGTTTCCTGTCTTATGTTTCTTTTTTTTCTTTTTTTTACCTGTTTCTCTGTTTTTAAATTAATGTATATTGCAAAGCAAGACAATGCTTTCCTCAGGTTTTCTTTAAGTTTAGGTTTGTATATATAAAATGATGATATATAGGTAGATTGATATAGAAGCTACTAATCAGGTTGTACTGGACAGTTAGTATTTATTTGTCATTTTCTTTTTATTGGCTAAGAAAATTCACTGCAGTATGAAATCATATAGGAGATTTCGGCTATATGTACTTGTTAAGCAAGAAGTTAGGCTATTTAATGTTCATGCTTTTAATTATGACAACAAGAAATAAATGTTTTACTGATTGTTAT
Source organism: Allium cepa (assembly GCA_030765085.1). NCBI lineage: Eukaryota > Viridiplantae > Streptophyta > Magnoliopsida > Asparagales > Amaryllidaceae > Allium > Allium cepa. The sequence continues at coordinate 555,639,737 of CM060941.1, read as the reverse complement.
ATTGTTTGGTACAAAGATATTTATCATATTTCGGCTAGCCTATCTTGCAAGACACACATATTTTGTTTTATGTTGAAGTAAAACTTTGTTTTTCTTATTTGCTTACAACTAATAAATGCTTATGCTTCACTTATGCTAACAAGTAATGAATGTTTCAGTTTTCCTGTTTGTTTTGTACAGGCTACAGATTTATTTATTTATTTATTTATTAATTTGAAGTAAAGCTTTGCTTTTCTTATGAATAAAATTTTTCCTGCAGCACATAACTTTGTATTTAATTCATATCATTATGAATGTACAAAGGTATTTATATATCTTCTTTGAAGTTAGACCTGGCTTGTATATGAAGCTATACTGTATATGTAAACATTTATTTTATTACTCCTAGCCTAATTATATTATACTTGCAGGAATCACTATATTGTATTGTCACATGTATTGTCAGATACTATATTACACTTGCAGGAAGATGTTTTCCTTATGAATGAAAGTATGTTGTACTATGTATAAAGATTTTTGTTGTATGAAAAGTACATTTGCAGATAGATATTTAGTTTTTTGAGTGTGAAGTTTTGTTTATGAGAATATTTATTATTTTGTATAAACACTTGTCTTATATTATGTTATAAATTGTTTTCATTTCATTTTACACTTTAAGTTTGGATTACATGTGAAGATATAAAAGAACAAATTTTATTATTTGCTTGATTATTTATTTATATTTGTATTTTATATTTTGATTATCAAAATTTACATTATATTCTTAAGTTTCACCTATATGTAATACTTATTTTTATATTTATCTCCAATTATAATTTATTCAAATTACATATATAAGTTTGACTCATATGTTACATTTATACTCTATATTACTAGAATTTGATTGTAAACTCCAAACATTATTATTCATATGTATATGTTTATCAAATGTTAGCAAAATGTAAAACTTTTAATTTAAACATATAAGATAAATTTTATTATAAATATTATTGAGATGCTTATTTCAAAGTGCCAAATCAATCTCCTTTTTTTAAAATACAGTTTATAGCAATAATCCCAAATCACATTCATTTTAATATGATCAAACTACTTTTTATTTAGTTAAACTAAATATATATTAAAATAAACGGGGTCAAAAACCCAGGGTCGTTACATTCCTCCCCCCTTAAAAGAATTTCGTCCCCGAAATTTAAAACAAAGATAATTTAAAAGTTGGTATACCAACCATTCAACATAGATACCCTTCATACATTAGCAAACAACCAAACAGTCTATCCTAACTAACAACACTAGTTATCCGAACACGAATTCGGATAAGTTTCCCTAAAATTATCGAGAGTTTGACTATCGATGATCAACAATCCAAACTGGATTCCTGACCACAGTTAAATTCGACTCAACTTCCAAATTCCTGAATTACTAGTTTAACAACTAATGATGAATCATGAACAAATTTCCTGAGATATATGGAATATACAATAAATTCCAGACATCCATTCTAGCAATTCAATTTTAAAAGCTACAATATTAACTCAATTTTATCGACTTCTTTACAGAATTTCAATACTTATTTATTCAAGCCCGTACGATGTACATATGCTATTCGTATGCAATATCAAATCCGATTGCTCGCTCGATCACACAATTTCACTTCCGAACTAGTATCGTCCACCCGACTTTCTAGTACGGACTCAGAACTGGTTTCTTGATCAGCAACTGTCATTCTCCTTGCATAGTCACAACTATGATAGAGAATTTCCCACAATTAATCAAAATCCCAATCCATGGTTCGTCGTCAAAAATCGAGTGAAAAATCCTAACTCGGATCGATATAACTATCTTGAAATTCTGTGCTCGAATCTGGATCAAATTGTTATGCGAATAAAATAATATACGTACATCCTACGTATTTATATCCATTGGCTATCAACCATATCAATTTTCTTTTATTCACCTTATCCTGATTCTATCACTTGGAATAATTTTTCCCAATATCAAATTTTACTTAAGAATTCCACCATTCATTTCTTAAGCTTAATATAAGCATTATATATACTCTTATATTATTCCTCTACCATTTTAGCCTTTATATCCTCTTATATCTATTTATTTCAAATTTGAATTCCTAATCCCATGTGAATTCAAATTTTATTCAACTTTGAATATTTAATTTTATTGACTGTCTTTCATTTATAACTGATTTCTATCATTATTTTAAATTAATTTCATCCACTAATTTATTTTCAATTTCCAATTTTAAATTGTTTTGTTGCTCAATCATTTTTTTTTATAGTTTCCAAATTCTGAAAAGTTTTGTCAGAGTCTCCATTTGTTTAGCATTACATATTTTCATAAGAACATATGTAAGGGTTTCAATTCTCATCACAATTAATTTCAATCAATTCTCAAATCATTCCCTTTCAGTTAAAAGGAATTTACAACTTACTTACCTATGTAATCCATTTAAGCAAAACAAACACATATTCACAATCATCTTATCTTGCATCTAATAATTCATAAATTTTTATTCAATCCCATTTACTTTGAACAACCCATTTCCTAATTCAATTCAACAATATTATTGTGAATAAACAATCATCTCACAATTTACTTAAGTCATTTATTTCCTTCAAACTGTTCCACCTAACAATGTAGGTTTATTCTATTTCACCAATTTCCATTCAAATCTTTGATTTGATTTTCCTTTAATCAAATCCCAACTAATTTCCTGATTAGTTTAATTTTTTTTTTCATCCTTAAATTTTTTTAATTTACATTAACAATTCATTATTGAATTTATTCATAATAAGGTTATTCAATTTATGCTTGAATTAGACTTGTTTACAACTCACACCATTTCTATTTAAATCCAATTCAAGACTTACTTGGTTTACATTTACTTATTTACATAAGAATTTTATTTTATTCAATATTATTTATGACTCGATTGAATTCATCTAAATATAATCTTATTTCAACTCAACTTCAGCTAAATTTAGCTACTTACCAATCTTTAAATTTATTTCTCAATATGTGAGCTCAAAACTTATTTATCTACTTAACAGCTTATATTGCTCATTTGAGTCACTTCATCATATAACCCCAATTTCAGATGGCATATGTATAACTCTTACTATCTTAAGGTATACATTTCATTTTTCCATTACAATTATTTTCCCTTCCAGGTTTATATCCAATTAAGTTCATTTTGAACTCCAATTTCCATTTAACTTATCTTCAGGTTAAACTCTAATATGTTTCTTATCTTTATTTACTTAAGTCAAATTTTAATTCCGGGATTAAATTTCCCGATTTCTTCTTATTAATATCAACCTTATTTTATAAGTTCAATAGTTGATTTATTTAAACCTTTCACATTATAGAATTTCTTATAATCCAATTGCCCGGTTTTCATTTCCAAAATCATTTTAAAATGATAACTACCCATACCCACTTGGTATATTAAATCAAATTTTCAAATTCCAAACACTTGTTTTTACCAAAACAAATTCCCCATTGAAATTTCTAAAACAACTTGTATACCCAACAAGTCCAAACAATATCATGATCAACTATCCTGGTAGCAATCCATCACTTTTAGAAACTCGAAAATGAATGCTGATGATGTGGCCATCATCATCAGGATTATTTTCCAGCGACTGAAGTGAGTTCAGTGCTTCCTTACTTTCACAAATTTTCCCAAAATAATTTCCATTCAACAATATTTTTCTAAACAATACTCCATTATTGCCTTCAAATCTTTGGAAAAACATTTCAAACATTTCCAAGATTTCAAATTCCCAAATTCTTTTGTTTAAATTCATTTAAACACCTTCAAATTCCCGGGACTTAAATTCTGTTTAATCAAATTTTAGTTATATTCCTTTTTATTTAAAATCATTCTTAAATAATTTTATTTGGTTATAAACCACTCACATTTAAATTTTTATTTGATTGTACTATTAACAATTAAACATCCAAGTATATATAGTTATTTCAGAAAAATATTTCCTTATATCAAAATACAAATTTGGGTAAAATTATTTCATTTACCCTACCTTTAAAAACAATACTGTGTCGGTCTATCTTATTTAAGAGTTTAGGAATCCCTATCGATGGAATGGCGTCCCACACATAGACCGGAATCCATAAACACTCAACAGATAAATCAACACAATATAAAAACAATTTTTATATTCACTAACAAATACGCGCTCATATCTTTTTATACTCTCAAACTCATTTTAGAGTTCTACAAACTCTATTTTAGAGTAATCACTACCAAAGCCAAGGTTATCATCAACCTATGCTCTGATACCAACTGTGACGACCCGCCCTTCTACTACCAGAAAGTCCTATCATCATTAAGAAATAAAGGGATGAGAAAATAGAAAAGAAGAAGAAGAAGGAACAACAACATCAGAATCTCACAGCGGAACGGAACAAAATATAATATATCACCTAAATAATACATAGTTTGTACATATATCAAAGTTATACAATATCAATACATATGACAATCATACATACATCACATACTAGACAGTTATAAACACCTGTCTAGTTAATACAACTTAATACAATACAACTCCAACAATATGACTCAGAGATACCAACACAGCGGAACTATATATATATATATATATCTACAACGCTGAAGCCTCCTACTCCATTGCTCCTCCAGAATTCATCAAAGCTAACCTGAATCCCTTGACTACCCGTAAAAAAATTGGGTACCCGAGAGTTTATGAAAAACAAAAATAAACTCCGGGTCAGACATGGGTCTGGTATGAGTAAACGGGTTAAAGTTGTTCAACTTTGAAAAACATTTGAAAATAAAGGTATCACGTAAGACTCCCCACAAATAAATACGGGTAAGTTTTTACCTTACGCTAACCAAAACATTTCATAGGAAATCCAGTGATATTATAATAGTGTCTAGGGTTTTCAAGTAAATAGAAAATAGCCGAAATTGTTACATCTATTAAATTCCAGCTACTAGCCACAAAAGTGGGTAATACAAATCAAAACCGTAGGGTCTCGTAGGGAAAATGGATTTCCAACAATGGCAGGGCTACTGGGGTACCACCCGTCACAGTACGGGGCCTAGATCACCGTACCGAGGATTACTCCCTTCAACCCCTGCAACACAAGGCCGGAACCATTCCTTACTGAACAGTCCCGAACAAGATAAACCCCGCGGTTGTAGCTAGCAACCGCCCACTAAACCGAATATATAAAAAGGGACATCTAGACAGGGGAAATATCTTGTCCTGCTTGCGCATGACCCACCTAACCTTGCTGCATCTCCCCTGTTTTAGCCATTCCCGGTTGATGAGGCTTGAGGCTACGATTACCTTTATCGAACATATCTTAGAATGCTCATCGTCCACCTGACGATGTGCTGAAAGCATTCAATCCATACAAGTTCGTTCCGGGTTCGAACGAAACCGAAGGCATTATCTCGTTACACTCATTTTGGAATCACCCTCAGAGTTAACGACGATAACCCTTGCATTCCGAAACTCCATCTCGATCTCCATTTGATAAGTTACGACCTATCGTTTAATTTGGATCGATGTGGTTTTCGGAGAATCAAAATTGATTCTTCCGATCCCGGTCTCATCGGATCCAAACGCCATTTTAAGGGCCAAGTTGTCTATTTAACTTAACAGTTCAATTTAATATCAAGAATTAACATAACAGTTATAACAGATAAATCATACACAGTTATCACAGATATCCATAACATCACAACATACCACAGAAATATCATCAACAGATATCAAAGTCAATCAAACAGAAATATCAATGCATACCAAACAGTTTAGTTTTACTTGACTAAATTATTTGCTTAAGAATAAACTATTTTATTCTGTTCAATAATTTACTGAGTAATTAACTTATTAATGATCAATTAATCCATTGGTTAATCATTAATTATTAATTTATTAATCATCTAATCTTTAATTAATTAGTTAATTAATTAACTTCTATTCATAAACTGTTACCGAATTACTCAGTTAGTTAATTAATAACTTACTTAGTAAAAGTAATTACTTATGTAATTACCTAAAATTACTTTAATTAGTCAATTATTATCAATTTAATTAATTATATAATCTTAAATTAATCACTTCAGTTAATTATCATTTACCAATTAACTTTTAAGTAATTAACTAACGTTCTTAAATTTTAAATTTGATTTAACATAAGATTTGTTTTTAGTTACAAAATAATTTTAAGTTATCAATTAAATTCCAAACATAAATTAATTCAAATTACTTATTAATAATTACCTATCTTTACATACTTGCCTTATTTAAACCTTTAGTCAGATATAAATCTAACTACTAATTTCCTAGTTAACTTAATTAAAATCATAATACTTAAACAAACTTACGTTCGACCCACAAGAAAAACGACCCGAGTCTGCATCTTCTTTTACTCGAGCAAGTCTCGAGTCATCTTCGCAACTTCCCCGCGTTTCTCCCTCTCACTCATCCTGTAACGTTTCTTCCTCTTATCTTTTTTTTTCTTTCTTTTTATTTATTTATTCATTTAAAAACTGCAGAAGCTTCTCACGCAAACGCGAGTCCACACACGAGCCATCCTACCACCTACACGATTACCCACTCGAGCATCATACGAGACAGAGCTAACCCAAATCTCACTGGCGCGCTTACGCCACCGTGCACGTGCACGGTGGTGCGCTTGGCCTCCGGTGCCTCACGGCAACCCCCACACATCACAAATTACCCTCTCAAACGAAGACGAAACCCAAAAGTTCAATTACAAGCCGAAACAAAAATTCGACCTGTAGCTCGAGCATGGCAACAAAACCCCCCCATTGACAATCAATCGTGCGACCACCACACATCACCGGAGGTGATGAAAATTCACCAGAACCTCGATCACACCCCCCTCTAACTCCACCTGGAAGCGCGGCCAACTCGATTTACATATGATGCCGAAATCAATTATTTACAGAGCATCAAAAGTTTAAGCACTCAAACCCTATTTGTGATTCAAACTCAAAATTTAAACATTTGAAAAATAATTTCATATTTTTCTAGTGTTAATATAACTTCAACCCTGCTTCATGCCAAATTCCAGGAATTAAAATTTACTCAATCTTCCAAATTTGACAAAAAATCAGTAAAACTTCATTTTAAAACTGCTCTGAAAATCTTTGCTTTCAAATCAAAATTTTTATGTTAAAAATCATAATTTTGTTTATGGAAACTAAAGATACTATTGAATTTACAAATTTGAACACTTGAATTCCAACTTTGATTTCTTTTTTACCTGTAGTTTTGGAAATACAGTATTGAACAATGCTGTTTAAACTTTAAAACATGTTTGCAGACTTTTGTTTAGGATAAACCAACTTGAATTAGCTCACTACCAAGATCAGACAATTATATGAATAGGTATTGGAAATTTACTGGCTTTACTTTGTTCAAACTTGAAATACTGAATCAAGAACCACCATGTAAGTTTCCAATGCAAACAAAACTTACACAAAACAGTATGATTAAACTATATCATCACATATCATTAATAAGCAAATATACAAGCTAAAGTTGAAATTTGTTTGTTTACTCACCAAAAAATAATTTGAACAGAAGATATGTTGAAGAAGACACTGCAGTTGAAACTTCCCTGAAACCTTCCTAAGTTTCCTGTCTTCTGTTTCTTTTTTTTCTTTTTTTTACTTGTTTCTCTGTTTTTAAATTAATGTATATTGCAAAGCAAGACAATGCTTTCCTCAGGTTTTCTTTAAGTTTAGGTTTGTATATATAAACTGATGATATATAGGTAGATTGATATAGAAGCTACTAATCAGGTTGTACTGGACAGTTAGTATTTATTTGTCATTTTCTTTTTATTGGCTAAGAAAATTCACTGCAGTATGAAATCATATAGGAGATTTCGGCTATATGTACTTGTTAAGCAAGAAGTTAGGCTATTTAATGTTCATGCTTTTAATTATGACAACAATTAAATAAATGTTTTACAGATTGTTATATTGTTTGGTACAAAGATATTTATCATATTTCGGCTAGCCTATCTTGCAAGACACACATATTTTGTTTTATGTTGAAGTAAAACTTTGTTTTTCTTATTTGCTTACAACTAATAAATGCTTATGCTTCACTTATGCTAACAAGTAATGAATGTTTCAGTTTTCTTGTTTGTTTTGTACAAGCTACAGATTTTTTTTTTATTAATTTGAAGTAAAGCTTTGCTTTTCTAATGAATAAAAATTTTCCTACAGCACATAACTTTGTATTTAATTCATATCATTATGAATGTACAAAGGAATTTATATATCTTCTTTGAAGTTAGACCTGGCTTGTATATGAAGCTATACTGTATACGTAAACATTTATTTTATTACTCCTAGCCTAATTATATTATACTTGCAGGAATCACTATATTGTATTGTCACATGTATTGTCAGATACTATATTACACTTGCAGGAAGATGTTTGCCTTATGAATGAAAGTATGTTGTACTATGTATAAAGATTTTTGTTGTATGAAAAGTACATTTGCAGATAGATATTTAGTTTTTTGAGTGTGAATTTTGTTTTTGAGAATATTTATTGTTTTGTATAAACACTTGTCTTATATTATGTTATAAATTATTTTCATTTCATTTTACACTTTAAGTTTGGATTACATGTGAAGATATAAAAGAACAAATTTTATTATTTGCTTGCTTATTTATTTGTATTTGTATTTTATATTTTGATTATCAAAATTTACATTATATTCTTAACTTTCACCTATATGTAATACTTATTTTTATATTTATCTCCAATTATAATTTATTCAAATTACATACATAAGTTTGACTCATATGTTACATTTATACTCTATATTACTAGAATTTAATTGTAAACTCCAAACATTATTATTCATATGTATATGTTTATCAAATGTTAGAAAAATGTAAAACTTTTAATTTAAACATATAAGATAAATTTTATTATAATAATATTGAGATGCACATTTCAAAGTGCCAAATCAATCTCCTTTTTTTAAAATACAGTTTATAGCAATAATCCCAAATCACATTCATTTTAATATGATCAAACTAATTTTTTATTTAGTTAAACTAAATATATATTAAAATAAATGGGGTCAAAAACCCAGGGTCGTTACAGCCGCGGACGAACCAGGGGTCGATGCCCAAAATCAGTCGAACTTGGAATGTCGTCATCATGGACGTACTCCTGAACCATACGTCCCAGAAGATTATGAGCCAAGAAGGCGAGATGTGGACCGTCGACAGCATCCGGTCCAACCTTATAATGTGGGACCCAGCCGTAATTTGACTCAACACACTCAGAACGTACAAATACCAGATCTTCCGACCATAATACGTCAGATGATCCGTGAGAGCCAGGGTCTCACGAATGATGACCGGGGAATCTCCCGAAGTCACACTCCTTTTACGGACGATATACTTACTCTGAACCCCCTCGGCGATTTAGGATGCCGACTCTACCCATTTACGAGGGAAACTCCGACCTCAACTAGCATATTTTGAAATACGAACGGTCGATGAGCGCTGCTAGAGCTGACGATGCATTGAAGTGTCGTAGTTTTCCCATTTCCTTGGGGGGCATCGCTACCATGTGGTTCACTCGACTTCCACCTCGATCCATTTCCTCATTCGACCAGTTGGCCACAAAATTTGTTGAGCAATTTCGCATGCACGTCGCAAGGCCAAATGATGTCAACACTCTATTTAGCGTCACCCAAGCTCCTGGAGAGACGCTCAGACACTACATAGAGAGATTCCATGCTGCATGTGCAGAAATTAGCAATCCGAACGATAACTCCATTCTTATGGCGTTGACTAAGGGAATTGACCCCGATTCTAAGTTTGGCAAATGGTTGGCTGGAAAACCACCTGCATCATTGGACCGTTTCTATGCCAATGCGGCTCAATTTCTGAGAAGGGAAGATGCGAAACAGTCTAGGAAGCAGACTGATGCAGCGCCAAGTGCAGAAGGAATACAAAGCAATGTCGCAGTCAAACAGTCCGGTGAGAGTTCCGGAAAAGTTTAGTTGAACGTTCAAAACAAACAAACTCAGCGAAGGGAGAACGTGAATCAAACTAGAAAGCGAGATCAGAATCGTGGCCCACAGCGCAAGATTCCTATGTTTGACAATTACACTCCTTTGAATACATAACTGAAGAACTTGTATTTACAAACCTGTAATACAATTCAATACAAAAAACCTGCACCAAAACCGTCGTCAGAGAGGAAAATTCAGACGGGAAAATTTTGCAGGTTTCATGAAAGATACGGGCACAATACGAATGAATGTCGTCACTTGCAAGATCTCGTGGAAAAATTGATTAGAGAAAGGAAGCTGAACAGTTTGTACGGGCGTCGCAGCCTGGAGGAGCTAGCCCATCAAATCAAAATAATGAACCCGATCGACCGAGACAGATGGACTCTACCTGTCCTGGCAGGAGATTAGTGATAAACGCCGTCAGTGGCGGACCCACTTTGTCAGGAGCCTGGAATGACGAGGATCTTCGTCACTGTTACACATGACAGGCTTTATCTAGTCTATGAATACTTTGCAATTTTCTTTGCATTCTGAAGTTTGAATTTGTAATAAGGCACTGACTTTGCCATGTTTTTCTGTTCCAGCAATAAATTACTATCTCTTCAAGCTAGAGCTGTGATTCACCGAATTCGACATTCAACAATCACGACGCACGAAGAGCTAAGTTCTATCACACGATGAAATTTATTCAAATAGCGAGTGATTGTGATACGACCGACCACTCACTAAGTGAAACCTCAGCTCGGGGGCAAGCCATCACATCAAAGGCTGAACTGGACAGACACACGACAGTCCTATAACTAACTCCAAATTTCCAGAGTGCAAATTGGAGTATAATCATCAACTCTAGGTTCCCAAAGTGCGAACCGGAGTATAAACACTAACTCCAAATTCTTGGAGTGCGAATTGGAGTATAAACATCAGCTCTAGGTTCCCAGAGTGCGGACCGAAGTAAAAAAACCAACTCTAAATTCCCAGAGTGCGAATTGGAGTATAATCATCATCTCTAGGTTCCCAGAGTGCGGGCCGGAGTATAAAAACCAACTCCAAATTCCCAGAGTGCGAATTGGAGTATAATCATCAACTCTAGGTTCCCAGAGTGCGAACCGGAGTATAAACACTAACTCCAAATTCCCGGAGTGCGAATTGAAGTATAAACATCAACTCTAGGTCCCTAGAGTGCGGACCGGAGTATAAAAACCAACTCCAAATTCCCAGAGTGCGAATTGGAGTATAAACATAAACTCTAGGTTTCCAGAGTGCGAACCGGAGCATAAACACTAACTCCAAACTCCCAGAGTGCGAGTTGGAGTATAAATATCAAATGCGGTTCCGGAGAGGGTGGACCTGTCCGCCTAACGACTTCGGCCGTATCCTAACCAAGTTTGAGGAGGATGGACCCGTCTGTTTAACGACCTCGCTTGTTAACTCGAGGTGGATGTGATCCGACCATCCACGATCCCGGTAAATCCGTCGTTCCCAGAGTGTGAGCGAATTCCTAAGAAGCCTAAATAGATATGACTGACCATCTGTCGGCTAACTCCAAGTTCCCAGAGCGTGAATTGGAGTATAAACATCAAGTCCAGGTTCTTGGAGTGCGAACCGAAATATAAATGCTAACTCCAAGTTTCCAGAGCGTGAATTAGAGTATAAACATCAATTCTAGGTTCCAGGAGTGCGAACCGAAATATAAATGCTAACTCCAAGTTCCCAAGGCATGAATTGGAGTACAAACATCAATTCCAGGTTCTCGAAGTGCGAACCGAATCATAAATGTCGACTCCAAATTCCTAGAGTGTGAATTAGAGTACAAATACCAAGTCAAAGTTCCTGGAGTGCGAACTGTGTTACAAACATCGATAACTCTCGAATTCCCAAAGGGCGAACCATATTATCGATCACAGATTATCCTAAGACCCCGGAGTGTGGACATGTGCTCAAGATTTGCAATAGGTGCGATTGATGGTCCGCGGAACTGGGGGCAAAAGCTTAAGTGTTAATCACTAACTGAAGCGATACAATGTCCAAAATTCAACTCATTCATTGATTACGATGTGTGATCAAGATTTTTAGACTTGACAAATAAAACGAACTCAACTTGAAGGTAAAAACACCGCAAGTACACTGGACTGAAAGTAAAATACTGCAAATACTTAAGCACAAAAGAAATGAGAGTTGAAGCAAAGAAACAAAGTTTCATTTCAACTAACTGTATGTGAAGGTTCATGTACAAATTATTCCAAAAAATTCCTACTAGCAGGGGGCCAAGCCTGCATCTATACACGGCCTATGAAAGAAAAATAAAAGTAACTTCCTAACTGCCAAAAATGCGCCAGAGGGGGATTATCTACTTTTTCTTCTTTGGCTTTTTCTTCGATGCGGAACTACTAAAACCGCTAACAGTCTTTCGCTTCGAGCCCTTACCCTTTGGCGGATCATCCTCTGATGAAGGCATGATATCTACATCTTCCTCTGAACTTGAACTTAAAGGAATATTCTCTTCAGAAGGAGTCGGAGGAGTCAGGTCTATCACCAGGGGTGGAATGGGCATGCTGGTATCAATGAGCGTGTCCCCGGGTGATATCATCACAAGTGGAGTCGGACCCGGCGCCATCACTTTACCCTCAGAATCATCGCCGCGAGCTGTTGCCTCCATCTCTATGTTGATTTGAGCCAGTATCTCGATTTCACGAGCAGCTCAGGCTTCCTTATGGGCAGCAACAGCCTGTGTCGAAGCGCTAGGAGCAAGCGAGAATGCGCCAAGAACGAATGGCGTGTCTGCAAAAGGAACGCTGCTTTGACCTAGGAGCTCATTCATCATTTGTTCGTCCAAAGACAATGAGCTTCCCTGTGTCGTCTCCGTCGGCGCGACTGCAATCGTGATGATCGCCTCAGTAGCGATGGCCTTCTGCACTTGATGTGACTCTTGGATTGCAGGAGGCGCTGTCAGAGTAACTTTAGTCACCGGGTAAGGAGAAAGAAAAGAAGTTGTCAGAACACACTTCAAGAACAAGCCCTTCACTTCAAATACACATGAAATTTGTTCAGAGTACCTTCCTCAGTTCGGCTTGCTGAACAGCTTTGGATGAATGCTCCATAATAGGGGATAAGCGTGGATGTTCAGGATCATCGGCCGGGATGGGCTGAGGCTCGATAACCGGAGTAGGTTCAGATCGAGATGAAGTTATAATCTCAGAACTTGTAGCAGAATGCTCGACTCCGGAATCTTTCTCGGTTTCTAAGTGCTGGGTGCCTAGCCTCTCTCTTGCATGAGATATCATAGAATCATAGAGACCTTTCTTTTCATCTTCGCTTAAAATGCGGTTCTCCAGCTCAAATTCGTCAAGGGAACCACCTGATAGCACCACCTTCTCTTCCTCGATCACCAAGTTCCAGGCATTGTATAGATGTGTCGAGTAATCATCAAGCCAAGCCAGATTCCTGTGTCTCAACACATTGGCGTTATAAGTAATGAGAAGCTCTTCTATCTCCATCTCGAGCTTGATCTCTGCCCGCCGAACTTTCTCATCAACTCCAGCCTCCACCTCGCGGACCTTTTCCACGGCCGCATCTCTTTCCCTCCGAAACTCCACCGCCTGATCGCACGCTTCCTGTGCAGAAACGTTAGCGACATCCCTCTCCTTCATGATTTCTGAAACTTTGGCCTTAAGCTCATTTATCTCCTTCAAGGCCGCATCTCGCTCGGCGGTTACGATGGTGTTTTGGTGGCCCATGTCCTCCACCGTGGCGTAATGCTCAAGCTTCATCCTATCCATCGCCGCTTGGGCCTCATCAGCTTTTTTAAGGGCCTCAATTTTTGATTTGCGAGAAGACTCGGCCCCACTATTGAGCGCCTGAATAATTCGGTCCTTTTGACCAAGTTCTTTCTCCAGCTTCTCAATCATGACCGCCCGGTCGAAGGCCACCTTTGACGCCTTTTTCGCTGTTTTCGACCATTCCTGATACTGGAAAAATATATCGGCGAGGTAATCATGCACTATGGGTTCGACTGACGCTGGTACCCTTTTTAAACGTGGAGGGAAGACAAACCCATCGAAGAAAATGTCTGAAAAATCTTTCTTTAGCTGAGCAAGCCTCGCTGCTCCTTCCCCCGAAGGCTCGGTCAGTACATGCTCTGTTGTTGCGGGGGCCACAATCTCAGTCCTACGATGAGTTTTAGACCTTGACGATTGGGAGGATGGCCTGTGTCGCGGAGCCTCGAAAGGTCGCGAGGCGTGGGTAGGAGGTTGTGCAGAGACTCTGGGAGGTGGCGTACGAGATCGAGATCTACACCTATACTCTTTATCTCTGTCAGAGCATTCATGACTCAAGTACCCCTGATCATAGTCTCTGTCTCCTTCTCTCCTATATGATTCATAATATGATGAAGACTTACGTTTGCTGCGAAGACTGCCAAGCATCGAGCTTCGATCAGACATGGTATTTGCAAGTCAAAACGGAGACAAAAGTTAGTAATCTCTCACAGTGAGCGTATTACATTCAGAAATCGTGTAGTGCCATGAAGTGTGAATATACGTGCAACCCCCCGACCAACCGGATGTGTCAACCGTACTAGTGGGCAGAGGCTCGCTTAAAACTAAAGCTTGCTGGAGCTCATCCAATCCGGTATCATGATGTAGGGACACGTCGTCCGGAATTGGAAGATTGGCGAGCCCTTCAAAAAGATTCTCTATTCCTGGAGGAGACACCTCCGAAATTCTAATTCTAGAGGCATGCCGCGACGTGACAACAGATTTCCATCTTCCCTTTTTAAATGGCTTAGAAACGGCTGCCTTGCCTTTTCTCTGTTCTTCAATATCCTGGGATACATCTGCAGGTTCGCCCAGCGGTTCCTCATCGGTGTGAGTTTTTTCGGAGTCGGCCTCCTCGATTACTACAACTCCAGGTCTTCTTCGTTTAACTCATTCTTTCGAGGCAGTCCTTAAAGCACCGTCGAGCATTATACTTTGTCTTCGCTCGATCAACCCAAGAATCCTAAGGTTCCTATCCGTCAAGAGCAATTCAATATTCCTCTCTTTGCTTGGGTCCTCTTGGAGAACCCGAGCTATCTCTTTGAAATATTCACCTTCGGGTCGCTGAATTATCACTGTAAAGAAAAAGAGAGTATGAGTTGGGTTTCATTGCAACTACATTGCCGACTGCTCGAAAAGATAGCAATACTCATGTCTAAATAGCCATCGCCTAGCAAATCCTAGGGGTCATCTAACATAGAACCACTTCGTCTTGAAGTAGGTCAGCCTGGTCCATGATCCCGTAATTACTTAACAATTTCTCACGGCTTCCAGAAATGTGAAAGATGGATTGTTTGTCCGACTCTTGAAATTGAACAGGTATCTTATCTCAGTCAGTCGGGGTGGACGATAGAGGTGCTCCATAAATGCAATGAACAAGCTATTGAGTAAAGCGAATCCATTTGAGTGTAGCTGAGAGGGGGCAATCCCCAAAAACGACAATACTTCTCTTATATACTAGTTAAATGGAGGGAGTGTCCCAGCTGCGCATGCATGGCGATTGAATGCGGTATATCCCTCCGGTGGATTGTGCGGTCTGTCGCTTGGTCCTGGCAATAATACGTTGTCCATCAACAGACCATGCCTTAAGCATATTCTTCCTAGCATGTCATCCGAAATATTAGACGGAACAGAGTCTGCTGGGTTACTGATGAGGGATGCGTCAGGTAACTCGTCCGGGGCTGGACCGATGACTTCGGCCTCGATGTCTGGTATTTCAAGTCTGGGAGGATCCGAACTCTGAGTTTCTTGCGGCTGCGAGCTTGAAGTTTCCATAACTAGCTAACTCATGATAAATCATCATTAGACGCTGAAGAGCCCATGTGTTCCCCTCGTGTAGAGTGTGTGTTGTGCAGTGCAGTGCTGTGCATTACTTGAAAAGATTCTGTAGAGTTAAAGAAAATATGCAAACGACAAAGCTTCGAAGTCTAGTTATAATGACCTTCATCGCTGACCGTCACAACCGTACTATTAAAATGCTGGTGATCGATTTGAGTTAAAGTTCATCATCATGTAACAATAGGTGGAGCTAATGCTAGGAGGGAGAATGATAGCATACAACCAGTTGAACGTAATGGAAGTGAGGTGCCTCCAGGAGTTGAGAATGAGACAGTTCCTCATGTTGTGGGAATTGATGTAAACATTTTGTTCTACCAATTCATGATGCAAATAAAGAGAGAGAATATGCCAAAGGTAGCTAAGCCAAAACCAGTGGCTAGGGAGGACTTCTCCAAGTTAAATCGAATTTAGAAGGCAAGATGTTTACCTAAAGAGAGCCTATAGTAGAAGTGTTGAATTAGATGAAGTCAAGTGAATGCATCTTCAAAGATTTAGGGCTGAATGATGCATAGAAGCGAATGCTAGCCTCTGGACAATTCCATGAAGATGCTTGGATTAGTAGGAGACAATTAGTGATGAGACTCTTGAAGTGGAAATTACTTAGTAATAATTCAGGAAAAGGTTCGAGGCTCAATTCATTTCCAAGTCTCAAAGAAGTGTATTACCGAGGGAGTTCGTTGACCTTAAGAATGGAATCTTTCGATAAAAGAGTATATTCAGATGTTTAATGCTTTGGCAAAGTATGGCCGAGATTTGATTAACAGCCCACTGAAGAAGAATAAGAAGTTCATCGAGGATTTAAAGCATAAGGTGATGGCACATCTAGCATCTCCTTATGAGTTCATAGTAGATACATCAAGAAGGTATAATTGTATGTACTGAGAGGATAGGAGAGTCAAGAAAAAACCAAATGTGGAGCATAAGAAGAGATTTTCTCTATGCCAAAAGAGAAAGAAGGGGCAACTTCCAAGAGGAATGGCTCAAGAGGGAGGTGACCAAATGGATAATTCGTAGATTACTTATTACAATCGTGGATAAAAGTGACACTATGCATCAAACCATTTGCAACCAGTTGGTTTAGCCAAATTCAAGTTGTAACACCCCACAATTTTAACGAATGAATATTTAAATGACCATTTTAAATATTTAACCATTAATTAATGAAATGCTGGTTATACTCAATTTTTCAAAGATGGATAAATTAGATCTCGAGACAGGCATTGTTAAGATCATTTTTTGGACGTGAGAAAAATGAGTATAACTTCGATATATTTGGAGTCAATGAATTTCAAGGATAAATAGTGTTGGATGGAAAGGACTTGGGATAAATCCCATTGCTTGCCATAAGTTACCACCCTCTTCGTGTTTCCTTTCACCTTTTCATTTCATGTTATTTTCCTCTCCCTCTTCTCTAATCTTCTCCTAATTACCTTCTAAATCCCCTATACATAAATCACTAATTCTTTCTTAAATAAAATTCCTAAATTCATGAAAAAATAACCATAATCCCTCTCCACTTATTCTTCACATAACCCACGAAGGAATTAGCTTAAATCATAGTTTGGAAGTTAATCTCAAAATTCAAGAGAGCTAAAGATGAGTTTTGGTGATTTAGAGTTAGTAAAGAAGAAGGCGAGTGCGATTATTCTCCCTACTTATTTACATGTTATACCTAATATATTTGTTTAGTAATGAAGTCATATCCTATTTAGAGAATTTACATGATGATTTAAGCTTATATTTACATTATAAACATGATTATACCACCATATAAGTTGTTTGAGACCTTAATTACTAATTTAGAAAAGTTAGTAAGCTTGGAAATTGGAGATGTTATGATAGATTAGAGATTAATTAAGTGATATAATGATGTGTATATCATTAATTAGTAAAGAATAAATTATTTGAATTGATTTTAGAAAAGTTAGTAAGCTAACTAAGCAAGTTAGGAATTCTGTATTAAAGCTATTAAAGGCCTAATGAAGCTTCATTAGTATTTATAGATATTATTTAAGAGAAGAAAAGATCTTATAAAAATAATGGAATATTTCACAAAATGAAGTTGGTAAGCCAATTAAGCGAGTTATAAGCTATACACTTATTATTAAAGTGATAGAGGCTTAACGAAGCTTAGTTAGTGCTTATAAATATTTTTTGAGTAAAGAAATAATTTTATGAGAGAAAGGTATATCTTATAAAATAGAACGAGATTTTGTAAAATAGTATAAATGATATATTTTATAAAATAGAATAAGATTTCATAAAATAGAAGGAGATTCTATAAAATAATATAAATGATATATTTCATTAAATAATCTGAGATACTATAACATGGTATGAAAAGATATTTTACTTTTATTGAAAAGACTTAGTAAATAAAAGTAATATTTGGTTTAGTAATAATTGAGTTGCTTACTTAAATATACATGTGCATATGCATGTGAGCGGGTAAGTGTATACGTGTATTTGAAGTTATATTATAATCAAGATTGCTTTTATAGTGTAATTAGATTTGTTAGGGAGATAGTTGTGTGTGTATTCATATGTGTATATATATATCCGCGTGTGTGTGAACATCCATATTATATATAAACATGTGGTGAGTGTCTCATGTAGCCACAGCGACTGTCGCGTGCGCTACATTGTTTGAGAATATACAGCCGAGTAATCGCTTCGGTGAAGTTCAAAACGTGATTTGTATAATTAAAGTGTGGTTGTGTGTTCATATGTGTATAAACGTACACAATTGGGTGTATGTGGATACATGTAGGCATCACACAAGGTAGTAATGCCGGTTATGTCGTTTTGGTGTGTTAGCGGAGGTCGGGTCGCTAAATTCACGATGGGGTGGGTCACTAAAGAGCGGATTTCGTGTCGAAATCCGTTTTCAAACACATAAGGAGCCACTTCTAAAACATCAGCCAATAAACTCCCGATAAGGTCCAATGGGGTGGATGCATGCTACAAAAGCTAGGCGGCTCGTTGGGAAAAGCAACGGAGGAAGCGACGCATGAACGGCGGCCCGTAGCAATCATGTGGCACCTACCTCTAGCTTTATTTCCTGGGACATACCACCACCGGTTGACCCATGGTAGACCGCCGGTGGATCGGAGGTGCAATGACATGGGCAGTATAGCCTAGTTTAAGTGTCATTTAAGCGAGGGTCCTTCCGTTGTTCAGGTGTAGGTTCGTGTGGAGCTTTGGCACAACTTCAAGGAACGAGCTATTTAGGGAGGTGGAATGCAAGGATAAGCTCAAGATCCAAATGAGAATATTAATTGATTCCTATAGGATCAATAACTTTCAAGAATGGGATTGACACAGTGATTGGCTACGATCACTCCGATGAGTGTGTACAATTGAATGGAGTAAATCTGTACCTTCGACTTCTGACATGGAGGTACGTACAGTTTGATGAATTATATCGGCTATAATAATGATCGTACATAGTATTGATCTAATATTAGTTACAATACACCATATTGGCCTTATATTAGTGGTCATACATGTTATGGGTCTTTCAGTAGTGACCATACGTGATATTATATTTGATGTGTTCATATATATGGCATCGGTGTTCCTTTGTGGTCCGATGGCATATTATATGGGATACAATCGTTGTTCTCCTTTTTTATAAAAGCATGCACATGTATTATTTAAGAAATCCATGATGATTGAGAGGGAAATGATGACAATCGTCTATGGGTGGATCATTTATCACTTATGCATGATATGGGGTACAGTGAGATCCAAATAGGTTTTAAATATCTAGACTAGATCACATATCACTTATGTTTGATATGGGGTATGGTGAGATCTACACGAGTTCGATCAATCAGGTTGCATCTCATGGTTTATGGAAAGATTAAGTATTGATTCTATTTTCTTTTGGACTCTCATTGGGAATCACTAGATTATGGTGAGATCCATATAGGTGCCAAATATCTTAGTAGGCCATATATCATTTATGCTCGATATGGGGTACAGCGCAGTCTAAACGAGTTCGATCGCATTGGATGTGGCTTGAGGTCTGTATTACAATTAAGTACTAAATATATTTATTTTGGACCATAAATAGGGTTCATTGAATGATGGTTATTTTCCATTTTGGACTTCACTCCTAAACAACGATGTGTATCGATTTGCATACACTATTTGTAGTATATCGTTAGGTTGTAGACGATGTTTAGTATATTAGTCGGCTGACATTGTTGTTGTGTATTCTAGGATATGCTTATGTTGTAATATTTATATTACCCCTACATTTTTGTATTGGGTTACCTTTATCATAGTATATTGTTACGTAGTAGTCACAATACATTAATTGTGCTGACTTGTTGATTATAGGAGAAGAGCAGGTTATGGTATGAGTTCCTATCTTTTGGATAGATTTATTTTACTTGTTTATGGATAGTTTAGGTCACCCTTGAGCCACATTGGTAGAGAGGACTGGATTTTCCTTAGTGGTTCCTATTTATTTGTATATAGTTTTAATATATAGTATTTTGAGATAATTTCCCTCACATCAAGGTTTATGTCTGACCCGCATTTTGTCTTTATCTTTTTATGTCATGAAAACTTTTGAGTACTTGATTGAGTAGGAAGAAAGTCAGTGTTTTTTGGGATATGTTTTTAGAAAAGTTGCATTATTCTATGGAGGCGTCGTCAATATTTTGTATATATACTTGATATTCTAGTAGTATATGACATGTATTTATTTATATATGAGGCTTGATGTATCAGATATTATATTTTGAACCCTGTGTTATGGGGAGTTTGATGTATTCTGACTTTCTATATTGATATTCATTTATCAATCATTTCCACTAGTGTAATCTCTTATATATATGTTATTATCCTATTCTGTTCATGTATATTCAGTATTATATATGGTCGTTCCACTATGAGATTCTATCAATATTCCTTAGTATAAAGTTTGTTTCAAATTTCCTTTTCTTGACGATCTGCCTTTTGTGAATCTCGGATGTCATACGTTGTTATTCGGTGCTGATTTTATGATATTACAAAGGGCGGGTTGTTACATTTGTATTAAAGCCTAGGCTTAACGCTCGGGCTAAGAAGACCAGTTTAAGTAAATCAATCTAGCAAAGGATATACGTTGAGAAAGAGTACTTATATTTTTCTACCATTTATAATGTATACACCACTAGTCTTCTAGACTTTGATTTATTTCTATCACTAGTTGTTGAGATATCTTCATTAAGCTATCAGCAAAAGCAAACGGAATATTTGAGCGATGACGGATAGGCAGTCTGAAATGCTTGATTAGTTTAGACATTATTTAGCTACTATAAGGGATGTTCCCCTACCATAAACATTTCCCACAGATGCGATTGGCATCAGTGGTGGTCTGGCCTATAATGTAACGACCCGATTTTTTGACGCCCGAAAAACCGAACCATTAGGGTTAAAAGAAGAAGGAGGTAGAAGAAGAGAAAACAACACAATAGAATCTTACCATCACAGCGGAATAAAATATAATAGATAATGGCTGATCTTTACATAAAAGAAACTATATCTGTTTATACGTACATCATCAGAATACAACATCAGAGTTCAATAACATCTATAACACACAACTGGATAGTTATTTTAACTTTTCCTTACCAAACTGACAATACAACTTACAACACAGCGGAATTATACATCAAATACGTATGCTACATTTCACCATCCAGCTCGTCTCCTGAGTTTCATAGCATCCTTTCCTATACTCTATAATACTCGGTCTAACCCCGAGAATTATAATTAAATAACACTCAAGTCAGTCTGGAAAACCATCTTGAGAAAATACACCCAATTGGGTTATTAAAGTTTTCAAAACCATTTGAAATCAAAGGTATCTCGTAAGACCACACTACAAATAAACATGCCGGGTTTTTACCTTACGATAACCAAACCATTTATTATAAAATCCTCTGATATTATAATAGTGTCTATATACAAATACTTATTCCAATTGCCAAAATTATTACATTTATTAAATTCTAGCTAATAGGTATACAAACAAAACTGTAAAGGCACGCAGGGAAAATGGATTTCCATCAATGGCAGGACTACTGGGGTACCGCCCGTCACAGTACGTGGTCTAGATCACCGTACCGAGAATCCACCCGAAATCCCCTGCAACACAAACCCGGAGCTACCCCTTACTAGATAGTTCGAAAAGTTCACCTCGTGGTTGGGATCAGCAACCGCTACGCAGCTGGATATATAAGAGACATCCAGACAGGGGTGACCTTACCCTAATTGGTTGCTAGCCACTTAGCCTTGTGTGCATCTCCCATGTTTTGGCCATTCTCGGTTGATGAGGCTCGAGGCTATGCGTTACCTTTTTTTAGCACACAATCCTTAGAATGCTCATCGTCATCCTAATGATGTTCTGAAAGCAATCATCTATACAAGTCCGTTCCGGGTTCGAACGAAATCGAAGGCACTACTCCTACCATATCCATTTTGGAATCACCCTCAAGATTTGAGACGACCCGACTTTCTCACCACAGAAAATCGCATCATCTTAAAGAAAGAAAGGGATAGAAAAGAGAAAAGAAAGAAGAGAAAGAAGAAACAATATCAGAATCTCAACAGCGGAACGAATAAATTTTATTAATCACATAAGTATTACATAATATACAACAATTATCAGAGTAACACAGATTACACATCATATACTAGACAGTTATAAACACATGTCTAGTTAAACAACTCAATACAAAACAGAGAAACTATTCGGAGATACCAACACAGCGGAATACTATAAATATCTACAACGCTGAAGCCTCCTGCTCCATTGCTCCTCTACAATTCGTCAAAGCTAACCTGAATCCCTTAGCTACTCGTAAAAATTTGAGTGCCCAAGAGTTTAAGAAAACAGAGGATAAACTCTGGGTCAGACATGGGTCTGGTGTGAGTAACAAGTTAAGGTTTCTTAACTTTAAAAACCTTTGAAAACAAAAGGTATCACGTAAGAATCCCCACACATAAACATGGGTAAGATTTTACCTTACGCTAACCAAAACATTTGATAGGAAATCCTATGATATTATAATAGGATCTAGGGTTTTTTAGTAAACAAGAAATAGCCGAAATTGTTACATGATTAAATTCCATCTACTAGCCACAAAAATGGGTAATACAATCAAATTCGATGGCATTTATTTGATTTGGATTCCATACAATGGCAGGGCTACTAGGGTACCGCCCATCATAGTACATGGCCTATATCAACGTACCGAGGATCTACCCTAAATCCTCTGCAACACAAGGCTGGAACCATTCCTTACTGGACAGTCTCGAACAAGACAACCCCGACAGTTGGAGCTCACAACTGCCCACACAGCCGAAATAAAAGGAACCTCTAGACAGGGGAAAATCTCATCCTACTTGGGCATGACCCACTTAGCCTTGTTGCACCTCCCCTGTTTTAGCCATTCCCGGTTTATGAGGCTTGAGGCTAGGATTATCTTTATAGAACACATCACTTAGAATGCTCATCGTCCACCTGACGATGTTCTGAAAGCATTCAATCCATACAAGTTCACTCCGGGTTCGAACGAAATCGAAGGCATTATCTCGTTACACTCATTTTGGAATCACCCTCAGAGTTAACGACGATAACCCTTGCACTCTGAATCTTCATCTTCACTTGAGATTGAAAACCTATCCTTAATTTGGATCGATGTGGTTTTCGAAAATCCAAATCTGGAAACCCGATCCCGGTCTCATCGAAATCCAAAACGTATTTTTTAAGGCCAAGTTGTTTTAAAGTTTAAAACAATTCAATTCAATTATCTATATACACATAGATAGATAATTCACAAACCACAATAGATAATCAACATTATCATCATAAACAGATAACCCACATTATCATTATAAACAGATAATCCATATTATCATCACAATACAACCAAAGCATTCATATCACACAGCATCACTTATCTTATCTCTGAGATCTCAAACCATTCGAGGCAATCAATATCATCCATTCATACATAAGCAATGATTTACTTAAATCACATCATCTATAATTAATTTAAAATGAGTTAAATTAATTACTTCCATCTCTAATTAATTTAAAGTGAATTAAATTAATTACTTCATCATTATAAATCTTGCTTACTTAAACCTTAATTAATTATAAATCAATCAATTAATTATCCTCTAATTAATCACCTTAATTAATTACCCTTGATTAATTATCCTTTAATTACATTCAAGTAATTATCCTTTAATTAATTTCACAAATTAATTATCCTTAACCCCTTACAGTAATTAACCTTTAATTACTTCATTAATTAATTAACTATAATTAGTCCTTAATTAATTACTTTTTAATCACTTGTCATTGATTAATTAATCTTAATTAATCAACCTTAATTACATCATTAATTATGTTAATTAATGATCCTTAATTACATTTTAATTAATTACTTTATTTAAATTAATTACCCTAAGTAATTAATCTTAATTAATCCATAATTATTAATCCCTCTTGATTAACCACATTCAATAATTCACTACCCTTAATTACTTCACTAAATAAATTAATTACTCCTTAATTAATTATCTTAATTAATCCCTTGATTAATTACCAAGTAATTTAATCCAAATTACTTCCATTCTTACATCATCTTCAATTAATTACATCCAGTAATTATCAACTAATTACTTCACTAAGTAATTACCATCCATTAATTACATTAAGTAATTATTATCAAATCATCAAGTAATTAAAATTAATTAAACTTAATTAGTTGATTAAATTAATCACATTAAACTCAATTAATTCCATTAAGTAATTAATTCCTTAATTACTTCCATTAAGTAATTATTCTTAAACAATTTCACAAATGATTATCTTTAATTAATTAACCTAATTAATTATTAAAAATTAATCACATTAATTGATTATTAAATAATCTTAAGTTAATGACCTTCATTAACTATTAACAATTCTTTAATTACTTCCTTTAAGTAATTAAACTTAGATTAATCATTATTAATTACAAATTAATTAGCCTTTAATTACCGATTAATTAATCTTTAATTATTAAATTAATTAAGTGTTAACTAAAACTTAATTAATTCTTAATTACTTGATTAATTAATCTTAATCATTATTTAAAATCTAATTAATAATCCTTAATTACAAATTAATTAACCTTAATTAATTAATCTCAATCATTAATTAATTTAAACCTTTAATTACTTATTTAATTAATCCAAATCATTAATTAAATAAATAAATTAATTATCCATTTTAATTACAAATCATTAAATCTTCATTTACTTAAAGATAAAAACATTTTCTTATTAATGATCAAATTACCATTAACAAAGCATTTAAAAACAATTTGTTTTCAAATTTACTTTTAAATTTCGTTTTCAAATTTAATATTTAAGATGAATACAAATTTAACTTAAAAAAAGTTAAAACAATTCAAAAACCTTTTTATTTCACAAGTTAATGAAATATTTATTTTATAAAGAAGCTTAAAAAGGAATTTAAAAAACCAAATTCGTCTTTAAATTCAAACCAATTTAAATATACACTTTACATACAAAGTTGTTTAAATCTTTCAAATTTAAAACATCTTTTATTTTCAAAAAATGAAATACATATTTAAATCTTTGATTCCAGAATTAAACTTAACTTTAAAACTTACTTACATTTTTTAAAACTTTATTTTTAAAAATTCAAACTACTTAACCATTTTAAAGTAGTTTGACAATTTAAATTTAAAAACTTTATTTTTTTTTTAAATTAAGATTCACTAACTTGAATTCCAGGTTTTAAACTTTGATTCAAAACTTAGTTTAAAACTTTACTTTACACTAATAAACTTCGGTTTTTTTTAGTTTAGTATAACCCGAGGCACAATCCTATAATGCTTCGAGTTCAAAACCCAACTTCCCCGAGCAAACTACACAATAACTTCGAGCAACTCGAGTACAAACACCAAACCAAACACAACTTCACTAAACAACAGTGCACCGTGCACATGGACGGTGTCGTTGATCATCTCTGGCCAACTTCATCGATCTTCCCACATCAGCAAACAACTTTACATCTCACCACGATCATCAGATCGCTTACCAAAACTCAAAATCGAATTCGAGACTCCAAAACCAAACCTGGAACAGAAACCACTACAACACATACCAAACTCGACAACGCTTCGCCTTCGATCCTCCGACCATCGTAGATTCTGCAACTCCGGCCCTGACCTCGTCTACGACCAAGCTATCGTCCCTCAAAGCCTCACTGCACTCAATCAACCCAAACGGTCGCGGTGATCGATTCATTATACCTAGTTAAAACTAGGGTTCCAGACTCAAAGCCCACCATCGTCATCTCCACAGTGATTCTAATCAACTCTTAGCATTTTTCCCTGAATCCACGATCATTCTTCCACCTCCAAGAAGAACCCCGATCTCCCATAGCAAGTGGATCACCAGAAAATCCCAATTTTCTATTTTCTGGTCAAACCAGAAATGCACCCATAATCTGTTACTAAAACTTTAGATTTCAGTCTTAAAAATCATCATTTTGTATTAGAAGCCAGATCATATGCTTGAAACTATAAATCCTGAGATTTTAATTTTCACTTACATTCAAAATTTCCCGGTTTCTTATGTTTCTGGAAATAATTCAAATTTATTTGACTTAACTAAATTTTTAAACATTACTTTATACTTAAACAAACATAATTTGTTTAAAACCTAAGTTCTATTAGTAACTAGATTAATAGAACATAAATTTTGAATAAAAACTTGAGTCTGGGAACACAAACAGGAAGCACTGAAACACACAGTATATACACACTTACATATATTCATAGATAATGTCGGAAATTTTTATAAACATATTTGTTTCAGAGAATAGAATGCAACCAGATTTACTTTAAGATTTTAAAATGTGAAGTTACTCACCTTTTTTTTTGAAGATGCAGAACAAAGCTTCAAATTTTTGAAAAGCTTGAAAAACTGGTTTCCGTTTCCTTTGAAATTTTGGTAACTGAGTTGCTCCTTTGTTTGATTTAAAAACTGCTTGCATGCTTCCAGATTTAAAAAGAAAATGCAAGCTTGGTTCCAGATTGCAGAAAATGATGAACTACAGGTCTTGTTGATTTGTTTTCTTGGTTACAGGGTTGCTTTGGACTTGAAAATGTAGTTGCTTTACAGGTTTGCATACAGTATCAATTCCCAGATTTGCTTTGAACATGTACAGGTTTTGCATGTTTGAAAATGGTTACAGGGTAAATGATTTGCAAAGTGAACTACAGGTTTTACAGGAAGTGATATCAGGTTTGTATTTGATATGAGAAGTGAAGTATAGATTTTGTTTTGATTTGAAGAGTGTTTACAGTTGTTGTTTTCTGGTTTAGAAATGAGATTAGGAAAAGAAAAAGAAGTGAAAAATGAATGTTTATATAGGCATATTTTCTGATTTTATAAAACAAAAGAAAATTAAAATTTAAAGAGGCCACTTGTCCAAAAATACAACATTTGTCACATTAATGGTTTATTACATAACACATGTTATCTTAAGCTCTATGATGTTTACATATGTTCTTTAAAGGTAATTAGTATTTATAATTAAATGTTAATGAAAGCTTTTAACTTAATAAATTAATTTCTATTAATACTTAGTTATATATAACTTTAAAGAAATAAAACCCTTTTATATTTATATATAAAAACAATACCTATACTCTTTTATATGAAAATAACATCTTTGACAATTTTAAATAATTTATAAAGAGATAATAAATTACTTATTATTTAAATGAATAAATGTTTCATATTTTAATTGTATTTTAAACTTCCATATCAAATTACAATCATATTTATTAAACAATATTTAAAAAGAAATAAAACAAACCTTATTATAAATCTTACTTAATTTTTAAGCTAAAACCCTTTTTAAACAATTAAACATTTATTTTATGTATTTAAAACCATATAGTTATTTATTAAATAGCTTTGAAAAGCTTAATATTAATTTAAATTATAATTTTCAAATTATTAAATATATATATATATATATATTAGAATTCGAAATCAAGATTCATTTATTAAATTTAAACCAAAGATTATTTATTTACAATATATACATACAATATATTTGTTTAAATAGAAATTAATTTATAAGCTTTTAAAAGATAAATTCACTAATTAAATATTTATTAAAGGAAGATTATTAAATCAATTCAAATTTTATTAACAAAAATTATCAAATCAATTTAATTTTTAATACGTATTATTAAATAGATATTGTCAAAAATTCCAGGATATCACAATTCTCCCCCCTTAAAAGAATTTCGTCCCAGAAATTTAAAACAAAGGTAATTTAATAATCTCATTAAAGATTTAATTTTAAAACACAAGCATATGTTAATCATATGCTAACAACCATAGCAACCAATTCATACAATCAAACAAATCTAATATCCAGACAAAATCCTGGATAGAACTTCCTAGAGTTTCCCAAGTATAAATACTGGGATACTCACTCTACAGAATCCAAACAATCAATACTACGAAGCTACAGAGCTTCTATCACATCTAGATCTATAAAACTAGACAGGATATCAGACTACAGACAAGTCTGACTCAACAACCAAACCTCCCTGAACAGCTGGTTCCACAATCAGAGATTGACCATACACGTACTCCCTCAGAGATACGTGAAACATACTGAATCCCAGTTATCCAAACTAGAAATTCAATCCTGAAGACCAAACACTAATCTTCACAAGAACACAGAAAAGGTCCAAAACACCTCGGAGCTAGCTTCTTAGTTTTACCCAAAACTTATAGCTCCCTTTGATCGGAGAAAAACTTATCCAGAATCAAATCTCCAACTCTGGAATCCAAATTCCTCCGTCTCCTATACTCAAAATTCTTGGGACGATCCTAGGCTGCCTACATCCTTATTGATCAGCTCAACCCTTACTGATGCCTCTAGAAACAAACTAGACCAAAAACAACCCAACACAATGATCCTCCAAGAACAACCAAGATCAAGAACACCAACTCTACTCCTCAAACATCAGAAGACTAAACTTACTCCTTCTATCCAGGAAGGAAAAGCTGATGCACTCCCAAACTGCTTTCGCTGCACCTCTCTGATCCGAAGTAGATGAAAATGTTGATGAAGAACACGAGCACAGACTGGACAACAAATCCCAGAAATATGGTTCAACGGATCCATAAAAGAAAAAAAACTCAGAAGTTCCTCCAAAAACCTGAGATGCTACACCAACTCAATCTCTAAGAACCATCCTTCTACTAAAATGAACCACCGGTACCACTCCTAGGATCCTAGTCGATAAGAAAACTCAATCTGCAGATGTGGACAAAACTCTGATAACCTAAAAGAACACTCAAATTATTGCAAGTCACTTTTGCAATCAGCCCAGACTAATTCCAAAGAAAAACTGTTCTCTCTTTAATCAGAATAGCTTACGCTTATCTAACAAATCCATCAAAGAAAAGTATCTACTCTTCTGCTACTGAACTCCTTCTTCAAAAAACTGCTAAGCCAGAAGACTTCCTGCTAACATACAGAACACTCCAAGCTGCACTGCTGCTACAGATGCCAAAGGCTTCCTAATCCAAAGCTCTTCGAGAAACTCGGACCTCAAACCAAACAGAAACACCATGCTGAACAAGGCCACATCACCGATGCAGACCTACTTCCTTGAATTTGTTCCAAAGAAAACATCTTCGGGAACATCCATAGTCACTACATCTCATCACGCAGCTACTACCTCCTGAGGTATCAAGATACCATCACTCACTTCTGCCAAACCGACAGATCCAAACTCTACTCATCCGAACATCGAAGATAGACTCCGAACCTCTAAAAGATTTCCTTTAGAGGTCGATGAAATCCGTACACTACTGCAAAACTCACTCGAGATGGTATTAGGTCTACAGTCTCGACAGATACCCTTTCAACCTCAAACATTCAAACTCCAACCAATGGTAGTCGTGTTACGCACACCGCTACTCCATCTACCTTTATAACTTATATTGGAAAACCCAAACAGGTAACCCGACAGATAGGTAGAAATATATATATATATATATATATATATATATCAAAATTACAAATACACTCTCTCAAGAAAGAAATCACTCCAAAGCCTAGGTATTCACTCAACCTAGCGCTCTGATACCAAATGTGACGACCCGACTTTCTCACCACATAAAATCACATCATCTTGAAGAAAGAAAGGGATAGAAAAAAGAAAAGAAAGAAGAGAGAGGAAACAATATTAGAATCTCAACAGCGGAACGAATAAATTTTATTAATCGCATAAGTATTACATAATATACAACAATTATCAGAGTTACACGGATTACACATTACATACTAGGCAGTTATAAACACATGTCTAGTTAAACAACTCAATACAAAACAGAGAAACTATTCAGTGATACCAACATAGCGGAATACTATAAATATCTACAACGCTGAAGCCTCCTGCTCCATTGCTCCTCCACAATTCGTCAAAGCTAACCTGAATCCCTTGGCTACTCGTAAAAATTTGAGTACCCAAGAGTTTAATAAAACAGAAGATAAACTCCGAGTCAGACATGGGTCTGGAGTGAGTAACAGGTTAAGGTTGCTTAACTTTAAAAACCTTTGAAAACAAAAGGTATCACGTAAGACTCCCCACACACAAACATGGGTAAGTTTTTACCTTACGCTATGTAAAACATTTGATAGGAAATCCTGTGATATTATAATAGGGTCTAAGGTTTTCAAGTAAATAAGAAATAGCCGAAATTGTTACATGATTAAATTCCAGCTACTAGCCACAAAAGTGGGTAATACAATCAAATCCGATGACACTTATTGGATTTTGGATTCCATACAATGGCAGGGCTACTAGGGTACCGCCCGTCACAGTATGTGGCCTAGATCAATGTACCGAGGATCCACCCAAAATCCCCTGCAACACAAGGCCGGAACCATCCCTTACTGGACAGTCCTGAACAGGACAACCCCGGCAGTTGGAGCTCCCAACTCCGTACCTTTAAAAATAAACCATTGTTTATTTTTTAAACAATTTACCCATTTCTTTATAAATTCCTATCGTGAATTTATACTCCTGAATATCCACCGATATCCATTTCACTTTATAAACCCAATTTATAAATTTCATAGTCTCATCTTCCTTTAAAATTCCAATTTCAAACACTTAAATAAATTTTCAAATTGATTTTCAAAATTTACTCCATTTAAAATAAATTTCTTTACTTACCCAATTTCATTTCAAAACTCATTAATTTCAGATTTAACTTCTTTATTATAATTCAAAATATTATTTAAGCTGAAATACAAATTTCATACTTTTTCCAAATTTCTTCTTTACCTTTTCCAAATTTAAACCTTAAATTTGAAAATAATTTCTTTATTCCTTTTAAAACAATATCATTAAGTCTAAAAATTTATCTATTCCTCTTTATTCAAAATATACTTCCCATACTCGGAATTATTTATTTAAAATTTAAAATCAACTTTTATTCTTCCAAATCATTTAATTATCCAAATTCCTTATAATTGTTTTAATTAAAATTACCTTTTTATTTACCTTAAAAATCCAAACTTCATATTTATTAAAATTTTCAAAATTCCAATATATATTTAACCATGCCAGACTATTCAATAAATTCCAATTCTCAATATGATCAATATAATTCATTACAGATCATCACATAATCATATCGCTGAATATATAAAATAAATTCAAACGTTTTGAGGAATCCAGTTGGATCCCTCCAACCTGTTTTCCCTACATCCACAGATGTTAGCACAGTATAATAATACCAATCCACTTCGTGGTGGAATATCATGGTATATGAGATCATATTATCTCATCCGCTATATAATGTGGGAAATCAATCACTCCAATATATACTATCTACTACTATGTATAGTATACCACATCCAATCAATTCAATCGTTTAACCAAATATTTAAATTTAACTATTTAAATTTAAATAATGCCCAGATGAGTGAGATTAACTCACCTTTGATTTAATTTGCAATCCATTTCAATAATAATTCCAACGCGTAGATCTCACTGCTACAAATCAATCCGACTATTGCCATCCATTTGAACCTCATATGAAACATTATAAAATTTTATAAGCATCCATTTTAATTAAATGAATTTTATTTAAATTAATCGAGGATGTAGACAACAAATTACCCTCTCACCCGATTAGCACCTACCCAAAGATCTGCCGATGCCACTCCCAGCACACAATAGTCGCAGCTCAACTCGGCCTACAAACAGCTCTTTCCCAAAATCACAATACTGCTCGCAACCCTCTTTCCAACGTGCATGAGTGCACACTGACTCCTACATGCCCTTGACCCTTTCGCTCGGCACAGCAATGGCCTTTACCCTCTTCCGCCTCGCACTCGACGACTATCACTAAAATCCAACTTTACACGACCGATAACCTTAATCGCTAACGCCGGCTCACTGCTGCCTCTACTGCGCTGTCTCCCTCCTCAACGCGCGTCGCTTCCCAAGAACTTGAGCACGAGATTCGCCTATTTCCATTCGTTTGAATGCTCCCCTCCTTCGAGTTCAAACAGGAAGATCAAAAGAATGTCGCGATTTAAAAAAAAGAAATAGGGTTGGATTCGATTTCGAATGCCACCATTATTATTCTTTTAAGCTTGAATGTTTGATTTGAAAATTAAGAGGAGGCACAACTTGATCGGAATTAAAAGAAAAAGAGATCGACTACCCCCTTTTTTTCTTTTTCTTTTTTAATTCGTTTATGGATTTTAAAAAAATACATAAAGGAGACAAGAAAGAAGAAAAGAATTGCACGTGTCAAACATAATAGCAGACGTGTTGAAAAGAAAAAAACGTGTCTTCCAGGATCTGCCAAAATATTAAATGCAAAAATTTATATTCAAATTCAAATTCAAATTGTCTTGAAATCACCACTCGGAATCTCAACCTTCTATTGAGGCGTGCCACTAGATATTTATAATGTTGAAGCCCTATTCCGAACATAATGGAAAAGGTTTCGAGTCCTAATTCGATCGTATGGAGAAGATAGCTTTTGGACCTCATATTATACTAAATTTTCGATATAGATTTCAGCGCGTTTACTTACCGTACAGCCAAACGATCACACTAAACACTACAAGAATTGAAATCCGATAATAATATACTATTACAGATCCAATGTGACTGGTTTCATCGAAATCCGAGATTGTGCCTCGGAAGGCTATTTTTAAATTAAATTTAAACAGTAAAATTTCAAACAGAACAAAACACTTTCAAATTTAAATTTTCAACTTCTATTATCTCCAGTCTTATAATTATAAATTTTTCAAGCCTTTGAAATATTTTTATCCAGCTCAAAATCCAAGATTTACTGTTTAAACCAATTTTCAGATTATTAAATTCAATAATTTAATTGTCAAATAAATGGTGATATTTGAAATTCAAGCTAAATTACCTTTCAAATATTTAAAATAAGTTAATATTTCAATTTCAAATATCTGAAAATTCTAGATTGTCGCATTCCTCCCCCTTTAAAAGAATTTCGTCCTGAAATTTCTAGTTAGGAAGAATGGTCCAATACCCATTCACTTATCTTTCCCAAATCCACTAGTTTTAACCACTTTCCAAAACCAAATAGTTTTAATAATACCCAAGCCATCTTTTTAATGGAGACATTGTCACCCTTATTAACCTTCCAAACTTCCTCCATAGGTTCCAACCAATATTACTTATCCAACCATTCAAATTTTAAATTTAAAACCAAATTTTAAATTATCAAAATCTTCTCAAAATTTTCTAACTCCTTAAATTTTCGAAATTTTTTGCCAGCGTCTCCTTTGCGCGGCTAGCTCGGTACAACTACGAAATGCTCTACGGGCTCCCCGATATCAAAAAGAAAACAAAAGGCCAAGTGGCTAGATCAGAAACCCAATCAAATTTCATACCAAAATTTAAATATTTAGCATTTTGTCGAGCAATTTAATTTTTCTTCTGAATTTGAAAACTTCAATTTATCCCATGCTTTTAATTACCTGTATTCTACTAAGCAATGATATCCAATCACATATTCTAAAATCATTCAAGGCTATACGATGCACATATATCATCCGTATGCAATACCTAATTTGATCGCTCACTCGATCACACAATTTCACTTTCGAACTAGTATCGTCCACCCGACTTCCTAGTGTGGACTCAAATCTAGTTTCTTGATCAGAAACCATCATTCTCCTTGCATAGCCACAACTATGACAAAGAATTTTCAAAATCAATCAAAAATTCATATCCAGGTTTTTCCGTCGAAAATCGAGTGAAAAATCCCAACTCGGAACGATATAAATATCTTGAAATTCTATGCTCGAATCTGGATAATATCGTTATGCGAATAAAATAATATACATACATCCTACGTATTTAGCCCCAATTGATTTTAGTTATATCAATTCTCTTTTATTTACATTAATTTTGGTTTCCATTCTCTTATCCACAATTACCCCATTTCACAATCTTACTTAATCCCCAATCCAAAATTAGTAGTATATTTCCAGTACCAAACTTACTTAAGAATTTCACCATTCATTTTCTTAAGTTTAATATAAGCATTTTATATACTCTTATATTGTTACTCTACCACTTAAGCCTTTATATCCACCAATTTTCAAATTGGATCTTCAATCCCATATGAATTCAATTTACCTTCATCTCAAGCCATATTCAGTTAATCATTTCTTTAATTAGTCTCACTACTAATTTATTTATATCATAATGGATTTATTTCCAATTTTAAATTATTTTTAGTCTACTACAAATTAATCTTTCAACTTCACTTTATCACTTGGTTTTTATCTATATTTAATCAATTTGGATCCTAATTCCAAGTAGATTCAATTTGCTTCAATTTACTAATTAATCTCATATCTCAATACTTTTTCCAAATTTCCATCTAGATTTTCACTTCCAATTCTACTTGAATTTAATTCGTCTTCAAATTCTGAATATTTAATTTTTATCAACTATCTTCCATTCACAACTGGTTCATATCATTATTTTAAATTAGTTCCACTTACTAATTTATTTTGGTTCATTATGAATTAATTCTATAACTTCCCTTTATTTTACACATTTTAAATTAATTATTATCTAATATACAATTCTAGTTCATCTGCTTACCCTCTTGAATCAACTAGTATACTCACTAATTTTATTTCAGTCCTATATTTGATTTAGTCAAAACTTGACTAACTTCCATTACACACAGTTTAAATTAATTTCCAACATTCAGTGTCAATTCTATATTCTTACAAATGCAAATTATTTTGTCTATCCACCATTTTATTTCCATTCCATTTACCAACCTTCTTTAATTGGCTTATCTTCCTGACATTATTTACTAGTCACACTTACCTTTATTTTTCCTTTTCAAGTTGAATCTTATTCTACAAATTTCAACTTTCAAAAAAAGTTTATTTCTAAACTTTTACTTCCTTTAGTTCCTTCGATCAAATTATAATTCACCTTTCTTGACACAATTTAACTTGATTCCATTATTCAACTTCATTGTAGTTCTATTACTTACAAATTTAAATAAATCTGTTCTCCCACAAATTTACTTTCAATAAAATAAATTTTTACTTTTATTTACTAGATTCAATTACATTCCATTTTAATTCGAATTTTTAACTTCTATAAGTTTTCCAGCTTATTTAAATTCCATAAACATTTTAAATTAACTTCCAGAGTTTAAGCAATTCTTAAATATTCCAAAATAAATTTTGAAGGCATATATATCTAAATCAAACTATTCTTTTTTTTAAATGATGCATGTCCTTAAGAAAGACACGTGCTTTAAAAACGTGTCTGTAAAGACATAGTATTTCAATGCAATACTAATATTAATATTTTAAATTTAAATTTCAAACTCAAATCGTCTAGAAATTACCACTCAAAATTTCCGAGCTCCATGTTTAATAAGATTCCAAAGTCTATTTTAATCAATTACCCAACATTTCAAAATCATTTTTGAAATCAATTATATCCAAACCAAAATATTCCATTGCATGACAAAATTAAACTCAATTTTGCAACAAATATCAATTCAAAATATTCAATATTCCTTTGTATTTTAAAATCAAAATGGTTTTACCAAACCAAAACTTCGATATTTCAAAAATCATTTTTGAAATCCATAATTCAATTGCATATCCAATTATTCCTTGAATTTTTTTTGAAACCAACCTAGTTTTACAAACAACTCCAAATTAAAATCTACTTGGCAGCAATTCCTCTTTTGGAAACTCGAAAATGAACATCGATGATGCTGCAGTCATCACCGAATTTATTTTCCAGTGACCGAAAAGAGTTTAATGCTTTTATCTCTTTAAAACCCCTTTAAAAATTTTAAATTCCAAATATCACCAGATTTCTAATCTAATTCAAAAATATTTCCAAAATAATATCACTATTGTTTCTCAAAAACCTTTGTAAACCATTTTCAAACTCAAAGGAATTCAATTTTCAAATTTTCAATTCCAAATCCTTTTAATGCATATTCAAATACTACTCTGGAATTTTATTCTATTATAAATCACATTTATAATTCACATTTATAAATTTCATTTTTTTATATAAATTTGTTCCTTAACCTTTGGTTAAAATTTTAATACTTTATTCAATTTTCACTTAACAATGATAATAATTTAATATTATCATTTCCTAACAACCAAGCTTATCTATAATAATTTAAGGAAAATTACTTCCTTTATTTACAAAAATAATTTGGATAAAATTATTTCATTTACCCTATTTAAAAAATACCGTGTCGGTTTATCTTGTTTAAGAGTTTAGAAATCCTTAACGATAACATGGCGTCCTACATATCGACTAGAATTCATAAACACTCAACCGATAAGTCAACACAATATAAAAACAATTTTTATATTCACTAACAAATACGCGCTCATATCTATTAATACACTCCAACTCATTCTAGAGTACTTGGACTCTATTTCTAGTGAGTAATCCCCACTAGAGCCAAGATTCTCGCTTAACCTTCAGCTCCGATACCAAATGTAACGACTCGATGTTTCGATGCCCAAAAAATCGAACCATTAGGGTTAAAAGAAGAAGGAGGTAGAAGAAGAGAAAACAACACAATAGAATCTTACCATCGCAGCGGAATAAAATATAATAGACAATAACTGATCTTTACACAAAAGAACTATATCTGTTTATACGTACATCATCATAATACAACACCAGAGTTCAAAAACATCGATAACACACAATTGGACAGTTATTTTAACTTGTCCTTACCAAACTGACAATACAACTTACAACATAGCAGAATTATACATCAAACACGTATGCTACGTATCGCCATCCAGCCCGTCTCCTGAGTTTCACAGCATCCTTTCCTATACTCTATAATACTCGGTCTGACCCGAGCATTATAGTTAAATAACACCCGAGTCAGTCTAGAAAACCAGCATGAGAAAATACACTCAATTGGGTTACTAAAGTTTTCAAAACCATTTGAAATCAAAGGTATCTCGTAAGACCACGCCACAAATAAACATGTCGGTTTTTTACCTTACGATAACCAAACCATTTCTTATAAAATCCTCTGATATTATAATAGTGTCTATATACAAATACTTATTCAAATAGCCGAAATTGTTACATTTATTAAATTCCAGCTAATAGGCATACAAACAAAACCATAAAGGCACGTAAGGAAAATAGATTTCCATCAATGGCAGGGCTACTGGGGTACTGCTCGTCAAAGTACGTGGTCTAGATCACCATACCGAGAATCCACTCTAAATCCCCTGCAACACAAAGCCAGAGCTACCCCTTACTGCATAGTTCGATAAGTTCACCCCACGGTTGGGATCAACAACCGCCACACAACCGGATATATAAGGGACATCTAGACATGGGTGACCTTACCCTAATTGGTTGCTAGACAATTAGCCTTGTGTGCACCTCTCCATTATTAGCCATTCCCGGTTTATGAGGCTCGATGCTATGCATTACCTTTTTTAGCACACAATCCTTAGAATGCTCATTGTCCTCCTGACGATGTTTTGAAATCATTCGTCCACACAAGTCCGTTTCGGGTTCGAACGGAACCGAAGGCACTATTCCTACTACATCCATTTTGGAATCACCCTCAGGATTAGTAGCGATTAGCTCTTGCACTCTTGCACTTCACTGCTCCATCTTCGACTCCCTGTTTTTATCTTCCACACGAAAACGTTCCAACCGGATCGAAGTGGTTTTCGAGAAATAAATCCCCATCCCAGTCTCTTCGAAAGGATCAGCGCATTGGCCAATATTGATAGTCAGTTATTAACTATCAAATAACATTAACAAACAATCATCATGCCATAATAATTTCTCCCAAATTATTTATTTTAAATATCTTCGCAAGATTATTCCTACATTTCAATCCTTTGAAAAAAATAGTTTTCAAATCACCTTTTTCTCTCTCTTGTAGAAATAAATTTTCACCCAATTGTTTTATTTCCACTGAAACCGCTAAGTCCCAAATACTTAGATTTTTTTAAATTAATTTAAAACATTTAAATTAAAATTACTTAAACACTTTATTCAAAACTATATAATTTAAAAATATTTAAAATAAAATTACTTTATAAAATATAAAAAATAATTTTTGACATAAAAGTTAAGCCAAACTAAATTTTAAAATAAGAGTTACGAAATTCTATACAAGTTTTCAAATAAACTTTATCCAAATTATCTTGAAAATAAAATTTCTTTATAAAATATAAATATTAATAATTATCTTTTAAAACATAATACCCATTAACTTTTAAATAACTACCACTAAAATAAATTTGAAAAAAAATATTTACTTTAAAATTTAAAAATAATAAATTTTCTAAAACATTTCCTTAAAACAAATTTTTAAAGCCTTTAACTTATACTCGGCTTTCTAGGGAAATACACTTCCCAACTCCGTACCTTTAAAAATAAACCATTTTTTATTATTAATTTTTTTTACCCATTTCTTTATAAATTCCTACCGTGAATTTATACTCCCGAATATCCACCGATATCCATTTCACTGTATAAACTCAGTTTATAAATTTCATAGTCTCATCTTTCTTTAAAATTCCAGTTTCAAACACTTAAATAAATTTTCAAATTGATTTTCAAAATTTACTCCATTTAAAATAAATTTCTTTACTTACCCAATTTTATTTTAAAACTCATTAATTTCGGATTTAACATCTTTATTATAATCAAAATCTTATTTAAGCTGAAATACAAATCTCATACTTTTCCCAAATTTCTTATTTACCTTTTCCAAATTTAAACCTTAAATTTGAAAATAATTTCTTTATTCCTTTTAAAAAAATATCATTAAGTCTAAAAATTTATCTATTCCTCTTTATACTTCCCATACTAGGAATTTATTTATTTAAAATTCAAAAATCAACTTTTATTCTTCCAAATCATTTAATTATCCAAATTCCTTATAATTATTTTAATTAAAATTACCTTTTTATTTACTTTAAAAATCCAAACTTCATATTTATTTAAATTTTCAAAATTCCAGTATATATATTTAACCAAGCCAGAGTATTCAATAAATTCCAATTCCCAATATGATCAATGTAATTCATTACAGATCATCACGTAATCATATCGCTGAATATATAAAATAAATTCAAACGTTTTGAGGAATCCAGTTGGATCCCTCCATCCTGTTTTTCCTGCATCCACAGATGTTAGCACAATGCCAATTCCACTTCGAGGTAGAATATTGCAGTATATGGGATCATATTATCTCATCCGCTATTATGTGGCTCATAGGGTCTCATACGCTATATAATGCGGGAAATCAATCACTCCAATATATACTATGTACTACTATATATAATATACCACATCAAATCAATTCAATCATTCAACCAAATATTTAAATTTAACTATTTAAATTTAAATAATACCCAGATGAGTGAGATTAACTCACTTTTGATTTAATTTGCAATCTATTTTAATAATAATTCCAACGTGTAGATCTCATTGCTACGAATCAACCCGACTATTGCCATCCATTTGAACCTCATATGAAACATTATAAATTTTTATAAGCATCCATTTTAATTAAATGAATTTTATTTAAATTAATCGAGGATGCAAACAGCAAATTACCCTCTCCCCCAATCGACACCTACCCAAAGGTCTGCTGGTGCCACTCCCAGCACACAATAGTTGCAGCTCAACTCGGCCTGCAAACAAGCTCTTTCCCAAAATCACGATACCGCTCGCAACCCTCTTTCCAACGTGCATGAGTGCACATTAACCTCTACATGCCCTTGACCTTTTCGCTCGATATAGCCATGGCCTTCACACTCTTCCGCCTCGCACTCGACGATTATCACCAAAATCCATCTTTACATGACTGATACCCTTAATTGCTAATGCTAGCTCGCTGCGGCCTCTACTGCTCTGTCGCCCTCCTCAACGCGCACCGCCGCTCAAGAACTTGAGCGCGAGATTCTCCTGATTCCATTTGTTTGAATGCTCCCCTCTTTCGAGTTCAAATAGGACGAGAAGAAGAATGTCGCGATTTAAAAAAAGTAATAGGGTTGGATTCGATTTCGAATGCCGCCCTTATTATTCTTTTAGGCTTGAATGTTTGATTTGAAAATTAAGAGGAGGCACGGCTAGATCGGAATTAAAAGAAAAAGAGATCGACTGCCTCCTTTTTTCTTTTTTTATTCGTTTATGGATTCTAAAAGAACACATAAAGGAGACAAGAAAGAAGAAAAGAATTGCACATGTCAAACAGAATAGGAGATGAATTGAAAAGAAAAAAACATGTCTTCCAGGATCTGCCAAAATATTAAATGCAAAAATTTATATCTAAATTCAAATTTAAATTGTCTTGAAATCACCGCTTGAAATCTCAACCTCCTATCGAGGCTTGTCGCTATGCGTTTATAATGTTAAACCTCTATTCCAAACACAATGGAAAATTTTATGAGTCCTAATTCAATCGTATGGAGAAGATAGCTTTTGGACTTCATATTATACTGAATTTTCGATATAGATTTCAGCGCGTTTACTTACTGTACGGTCAAACGATCACTCCAAACACTACAAGAATTGAAATCCAATAATAATATTCCATTACAGATCCTATGGGACTGGTTTTGTTGAAATTCGAGACTGTGCCTCGGAAGGCTATTTTAAATTCAATTTAAACAATAAAATTTCAAATTGTAAAAACACTTTCAAATTTAAATTTTCAACTTCTATTATCTCCAGTATTATAATCATAAATTTTCTAAGCCTTTGAAATATTTTTATCTAGCTTAAATCCAAGATTTACTATTTAAACCAATTTTCAGGTTATTAAATTCAATAATTTAATTGTCAAATAAATGGTGATATTTGAAATTAAAGCTAAATTACCTTTCAAATATTTAAAAAAAAATTCCAATTTCAAATATCTGAAAATTCCGGGTTGTCACACATGAGTTACTATATTTCTAGCTTCACTAGCTTTAGGCTGTTCGAAGTTGTGCTAGAATTTCCTTAGCATTGGAAGGAAACCATATTTGGGTCCTGAGGTTGTTGTTGAGGCACGGCCTTAGACACATGAATAATAGAGTTTCCATCGGTATAGGTCTAAAGAATGTTCTCGCAAGGAAGGTTTCTTCTCGGCGTTTTGGGACGGGAGACTTTGAGTGGGTATGACATAGTGTTTGAGTGGCCGATGAGCAGGCCAGTGACTTGGAGTGAATTTAGGCATTATTTTTAGGTCTCATATTATTTTTGAGATTGAGAATGACATGTAGCTTAAACACTTCATCCATTTCATGTAGGGTGGCTTATATGTTGATCGATTCAATCTTTTGGTCTAATTTAAAGATCAAGATGGTCACTATTCCCTTGGTGTGGACAAAGGAGTTTACCTAGGGTTTTAAAGCATCAGTTGGGGATTCATTTCTTAGTCTTATCCCTGTTAGGGGTCACTTTAGAAAGTATCGCTGGGATGGTTCTCTCCATAGGTGCACCCGTGAGGTACCGTTAAAGGTAGTGAAAGTGAAAAGAAAACCAAATCTCCATCCGAAGCATAAAGACAAAGATACAAGGAAAAATCAAGCTTATGTGAAGAAGAAAGCTGGCTTATTACGTCACTCCTGTGGCATGTAGGGGAATTTTGCAGGTTGATGTCATCCATCTAAAGTGAAGCGTAAGGGTTTCAATTGCGATTAGTATAATCACTTAAAGAAGGATTGTTCTGTGTTTTAGAGGGGTGGCAAGTAATGGCGACTTATACCTTATGGGAATTACATGGTCCCAGCAAGCCTGCTGCTTAGGAAAAATGGAATGAGCTTATGCAGTGAGGTATACTCTATTTTTGGAGAACTCACTTCTATTCCTTTTCATAGTTGAGAGGTATATTTATCTATTTCTAGCTACTTGGTAAATAGGAAAAATTTGACACCTTTCATAGTGGATAAGTCCTTTTTTAAAGATGAACCTTGCACGAGTAACCTTAGTTGTAAAGCTAAGTTGAAGCGACCAATAGTGCTACCATTCTAATTTGGTGCACGAGCTTTCAAATTAAGTTAGGTTGGTCGATGAAGTGTGACTTGGATTCGTATCCAAGTAGGGTTTAGGGTTGCCAAGAATGAGCAAAGACCAAGTGGATGACTTATAAGGCTTTCCTAGAGTCATTTGTGTTATGATTATATTTCTTTTTATTTGTAAATCGTAGGAGATGGGAGTAATTCCGCTTGCTGAAGAGGTATTTTCTAAAGATCGGTCCATTCACAAAAATGTTCTTAACCCTTAGTTTGAAAGTAGAGTTTCTAGGTGAGTTGCACCAGTTAGGAAATGGTTTTTCATTTGACTCTTATAGGAGATCAATTGATTGGATTCTTGGGGAGACCGTGAGATTTTTGAAGTGCAACCTTAGTCATTTGAAGAGATTTCAGTAGTCGGATCAAGGAACCAAATCGGAGTTCGCACGAGAGGATTCGGTGGCCGACCCTAATTTAAAAAAGAAATCTTACAAGCAAACGAAGGGTTGTAACAGGTGTCATGTCATTTTGGGTGATCTTTAGTCATTATAAATTCTACGTATAGTATAGTATAGTTATGGTTGCTTGGAATAGTTCAGGGAAATATTTCTCAAAAGGTTTTGTGGTAATTCAGATAATCTTCTAAGTGGCGAGATGATACTTACCTAAGCGAGCGTCGTAATACACTTACTGTATTGTCCCTATTAGGGATGGCAATAGGGAAGGTCTAGGGTCCAAACCAGGTAGACCTACACCTGTTTTAGCTATCTAAACACTTCATTAGGTTATTGGGGCAAGTAATTCCGTGATTCGTTTTTGAGAGCTTCGGGTCAAGCGCAGGGTCGAGGCTCAGCTGACCTGCCATAACCCGACCAGCACTGCTGAGATTTCATGAAACTGCTTTATTACTATAGCGATGATTTGTTAATCTTCTTAGATATA
Organism: Allium cepa; assembly: GCA_030765085.1. Classification (NCBI taxonomy): domain Eukaryota; kingdom Viridiplantae; phylum Streptophyta; class Magnoliopsida; order Asparagales; family Amaryllidaceae; genus Allium; species Allium cepa. The sequence continues at coordinate 555,596,186 of CM060941.1, read as the reverse complement.
AGTAATTATGACATGGATATTATAATGTTCCAATCAATAAGCTATAAATTTTTTATAGTATTAAGTTGCAACATTGGTAATTATACAATAAAGGACGCATATTTTTTGAATTGTTATTGTAAACCTCATTTTTATTATTTTCCCTTATCATTGTAAGCATATTATTAATTGAATTTAATGCATCACTTAGTCACAATAAGTATAAATAAATATATATACACATTAGCACATAATTTTGAATCAATATATAGAGCCTTACCGAGTCTTGGGGTAAGGCAGGTCTATCCTGACTCGTATGGGTTTCGAGTTTAGGGCAAAATTCCAGACCCGCATTAGGTCTATGGGGTGGGTTTAGGGTGGGATCTGAAAAGCCCAGGATGGGTCTGGGCCACAAAAAACCTGCCCTATTGCCATTCCTAATCCTTATTAACATCATGTGGTTGTTGTGACTTTGAAACTGAGCAAACACAAGCATCTGAAGGTCGCCATTTAATAATGATTTAATCAATAGAATTTTCTCCTTGGGGGAATGAGTTCTATTCGAAAGTAAAGAAAAGCTGAGGCTTAGATTACCGGATTTTTTTCAAGATTTTCAAGACCTAATGATCTTGCATATCGTGTAAATTTTCCTTTTCAGAGCAAGAGGTGTAATAGTATTTTATATATTCTATTCACGAAAGGGGTTACACCACTTAAGCATTTTGTTCATCTTGAATGTCAAACAGACTCATTGAAGTTTATAGTTTGTTATGCACACTTCAACCATTGTTGGTTATCATTCGTATTGTTATAGACTCGTACTGTGTGGTAGTTATTTTTGCTTATATTGCTTGTTGTTGCTTGATGGTTGATTTTGGTTGTTTATTGATTGATTGTTGATGTTTGTTACTGCTTTCTATGCTTTTTGTTGCTTATTGATTGGTTGATTGCTTTAGAGGGGTCATCCTCAGGACTAACAACTGAGGAGAAGGGAAAGAGAGTAGTGCTTGGAGGTATGATCTCAGTTTCCAGTTTTTCAGTTGGATTTATGTTTGATGCTGCAGATATGCACCTTTTCATTTCAAAAGATGTGGTAGATGGTGTGTTAGAAATTACCTATCTAATTAGTTCTTTTTGTGTGATTAATCCGATTGGCAGATATGCCACTCTAGAGTTAAGATGCATCGATTTAGAGTATGTTCTGTGTGACCATTTGTTTTTCTTATGACCAATTCATATTTGACGTTAAAGCATACGGTGTAATATTAGGTATGGATTGTTTATTGTAGAATGGTGCTATAACTTACTGTGTCGATGGAATCATTGCCTTACTGAACCAGAAAGGAAGAAAAATTATCTTAGTATCTTTTGAAAAAAAATGAAAGGAAGGCCTGATGTTTCATTATATGCAATGGAAAGTCTGGAAGAAGCGACAAATATAGTATTTGTGGTTCAGGAATTTGCGGATGTCTTTGAACCAGTAATGGGTTACCTTCAAAATGAGCAATAGAGCTTCACGTCGATTTAGTACTAAGGGCACAACTTGTAGGTAGACTGCCTAACAAACTGCCACTTGAGGAAATGAAAGAGCAAAAGAAGCGATTATTGTAACTTGGGCAGAGGAGGCTTATTATGCCGAGTAGTTCACTATAGCAAGCTTCTGTGGTATTTTTGCATAAGTTAGAGGGAATCACATTGGATGTGTATTAACTAGATGAATTTTAATTATTTGACGATAAAGATTCGTTATCCATTGCTGAGGATAGATGATCTATGCAATCATTTGAATGGAAGTAATGTATTCTCGTATTTAGATTTGGCTATGGGATTTCGTCAATTAAGGTTTGCTAAAGAAATATACTCTTAACCGCATTTTGGATAAGTTATGATTCATATGAGTGGTTATTTACTTTCTTTGTACTTACTAATGCTCCAGCATTCTTTGTAGATCTTATGAGCTGAGTCTTTCATGATTAATTGGACAGATCTGTGTTAGTCTTTATGTATGATATTTTGTTATATTCTAAGGATGAGCAAGATCATAAAGTTTATCTTAGATTAGTGTTGAAGAGCTTGAAATAGCACAAGTTTCTCTTGACTTGAGAGTGTTTTTTATCTTCAATGTGGAAGCTCTACTTTGATTATTGTTAAATCATGGTTTGACGTCCATCGAACGACTACAGTTGGGTCGAGTTGAAGCATTGGAAGTGAAGCACTATTCACGAGAGGATTCATCTTCTCAGTTGTATAAAGTTAGTATCACAAGGTCAACTTAAGTCAACTCAAAGTTAAGGTCTTTGGTTAGAGTAATATGGTTAATAATAATTATTGTTACTGAACTAAGGACTTTGCATTTGGACTATAAAGTTGAATACGAATGATATTTGAATTTTGACCGTTACCAAATTTCGTAAGTCCTAAGGGATATAGTTTGGATAAAGAGAATTGGTGTAAATAAATATTACTACTGAGTAATGATTAAAATTATATTATAAAATCTATTTTATCGAAGCTACATAAGCAATAAATTTGGCCAAAATGTCACATCACTAGCTAAGGTGACGTGTAAACGTTAATATTCGAATTATTTAATATTTATCTTTGACCGAACTTGCACCCAAAGAGTCGACACAACCATAATGTTGAACCCTTCGTCTACCACTCGATTTAATAAAATCATAAATGTTATAATTAATTAATATTTATGAATTATCATTTATAAATTTTACTTGAATTGTGTTGGTCAGTATTAAAAATAATGCGTACATAAAAGTGGTATACACACTTATCGATATATGATATCGGCATACGTTTAAATTATAGTTAAATGTAGATTATCTAATATGGCTTGAAGTGGAGTGAGGCCCATATAGGGTTGATGTGGTCGGCCATGGAAGGGAGAATTGGAATTTGATTCCAAAAGGTGTGAAAACGACTAAGGAAATAAAAGATATGTTGCCGTATTTAAGCCCCTTTTTTCCTATGTTATTTAAACACCTCTTGACTTTCTTTTCTCCTCATTCTATTCTAGGGTTTTAGCCTCCACTCCCTCTTTCTATCGTAGCTAAAAATCCCACCTCTTACTCTCTCTAAATTCAAGAAAAAACAAAAAAAAATTCAATAAAGAGAAAAAGGAAACGTCGTGTATCTTCCTTAAAGGGTTGCGTCTTTTGCAAGTGTTGGTCAAGAATTCAAGCAGTGTATTATGGATTAAAAATCCAAGATATTCTCTTGAGTAATAGCAAGGTATCATTTTGATTTACAAATTCTTATAATTATTTATACTTGATTATTACATGCTTTTATTTAGTTCATTATTCGTTATCATGATTCCTATACATATATGTTGTCGACTTGAGATGTAAACATGACCACATATATGCATATATTTTGATTAATTTTTTTTATTGTATGTCAATATTTGGAGATATGATTTTGTTAATGAAATCATAATTGTATTTTTCTTTTCCAATTTTAATTTTGATAGAAGTTGAATATTTTTTCAATCTATAAAAATATCATATATGTAATCGTATAATTTTATGATTTTATTAGTTAACTAAATTAGTCCATATGTATTATTTCACAACAAAGAGAATTGCAATTTTGTTTGTATGTAGATGTTAAAGTTTATTATATATGTTTATATATGTAGTAGAAAATATAATTAAATGTTTGTGTGTGTGTATATATGTCAAATTAAATTCATATGCATATTTTATTAGATAACGAATTACTACATACACACAAATATCATGAAAAAATTGTTATATACACACATACTTTTATACATATGTGTGTGTGTTTTGTGCAAAATTATATTAAAAAGAACCGTTCTATTTCAAAAATGGAAAAGAAAAGTAAATTTCTGTTAAAATGTTTTATAACCACATATGTGCTTATATTTACAAACACACATATATATAATATTATATATATATAATTATATATAAAGTATTTTATTTATAAAGATATTTTATGCAATTTTATATAATAAAGGTATTGTAAGTAATTACATGATTATGCGTGTTTATGCAAATGTCTGTACATATTTTCAATTAAAAAAGGCTTTTTTTTAGTTTGAGTCTATTAATATATGAGTATTTAATTATTGAGAACTATACATTATTACACGATAGCTTTTTTTAAGTCTGTAATTTAAAAGTAAATTATAACCTAACTTATAAGTATTATATTGGTTGTTAGAACGTTGATATTCTATACCATAAATATATAAATGTGTATACATGAAAATAAATATGTAAATTTACATTATATACAAACATCGTTATATTTCATGTTCAAATACAAACACATACACACACACATAAACATATTGGATAATACTTATGTATACGGAAAAGCTAACTTTTCCATTGCGGTGTAAATCCCAGCACTTATACACGAGCAAGTCGGACCATGTACACTATTACTGTTGCACATGCACCTATGCACTCAAGTATATATGATACACATGTACATCTTAGTTGGTTCTCTTTGTAAATCAAATAAAAATATTATCTATAAATCAAATATTGATTTTATTTAAAATAAAATTTAGACAATATCTATATGTACTTAGACTTCATAAGCTTGATAAGATTCGAATGGTAAAAAAATTGAAATTCACCCATTTTATCCGCTACGCGCTTGACCAGTTCCTTCATTCTCTAGGATAACAGTGCCATTAATAAGGCTTACCCGAAAGAATGAGAGGTATGTTTGAACGAAGGAATGTGAGCTAGAATTCCAAGAGTTGAAACTTCGAATAATGAAAGCTTCGGTTTAGTAATATTGGAAGAGAATGGTGAAATGGTAGTGTACAAAGATGCTTTGGGTTCTGAGTTAGGGTGGGTATTGACGTAAAGGGGCATGATGATAACTTATGCATCTAGGTACTTGAGACCCCATGATGTTTGGCATCCAACACATGACTTGGAGTTGGCCTTTGTTATCTTCACATTGAAGACTCGAAGACATTACCTTTTTGATGAAATGTTTGAGCTATTTACTACTATATGTCCTTAAGTTATTTGTTCTCTCTAAAGGAGTTGAGCATGAGGAAATAGTGATGGTTAAATTTTTTGGCATCGTATGATTTGATGATAGAGTAAACAAAGTAGCATATGCTTTATGCCAAAAGTTTCAAAGTTGTGCTTTGGTTATGGTTGAAGAGTGTAATGTTTTAGAGACCCTAGTTTCTTGTAATATCTAGCTTTGGTTGAGAGCTAGTTTGAGTAGAATTTTTGGGGTATTATCATGCTTAGAAAATCATACAACTCTCATAGAGAGAATTGTCGAAAAGGAGAAAATGGATCCACTATGTGACAAAAGGGCTATTGGTTTGAAGAGTGGTGCCAAGACTAAAGGGCTGAAGGGATTTAGTATTGATGAGAAGGGTTAGTTTAAGAAGAAGGAAAGATAAAATGTTTCGAATAGTGGGGGCCTTCGAAAGTTGGTTTAGACGAGTGCCATCGTTCAAAATTATCTATTCATTCAGGGCGTCCTAAGATGTATATAAAGCAGAGCTTCTACTGGGAAGGAAAGAAAAGAGTGTTGGGAAATGTGTGAAGAGATGTTTCACATGCCAACAGGTTAAGGCTAAATATCGAAAGCCAAGTGGATCATTGCAACCTTTGGAAGTTCCAGTGTGGAAATGGGATTCAGTTTCGATGGACTTTGTAGATGGATTCTTGAAGACAAGGGGTGAGAACAAAAGTGTATGGGTCAAAGGGGATAGATTGACTAAGAGTGCTAATTTCATTATGGTGAAGTCCACGAGGATGGCAACCAAATTAGCCGAGGCATGTTAAGACTATAATAAGACTTCATGGAATTTCAAGTACTATAGTTAGCGACTGAGATCCTTTGTTTGCCAGTGAGTTTTTGCGAAGCTTATATAGTGCTTTGGGTTTGGAATTGTGTATGAGTACTTCTTGCCATCCATAGAAAGATGGTCAGGCCGAGACAGTCGAATGAATAATTGAGGATTTGCTACGAGCTTGTGTGTTGAACTACGGTAGATCTTGAGAAGAACACCTACAATTAATGGAATTTCATACAGCAATAGCTACCAATACAATTTTAGGATGTCACCTTTTTTAGACATTGTATGGAAGACCTGTAAGTCGGCAGTAAGTTGGTGTGAGATAGAAGATAGATTAGTTCTAGGGTCAAATCTTGTAAGAGAATCTTTGAAGAAGGTTAATTTGATCTGGCAAAGGATAAAAGATGCTTGGTCAGAGCATAAGTGCTATGTCGATAGGAGGCGGAATGATTTAAATTTGATCTAAGGGATCATGTGTTTGTTAAAATATCTTTGATGAGAGGCACTATGAGCTTTAGAAATGTCGAAATATTTGTGCCGAGATATATATTGGCCCATTTCTGATACTAGAAAGAATCAAAAAATTAGCTTACACGGTTGAATTGCCGAATGCTTTTGCTGGGGTCCATAATGTGTTTCATCTATCACATCTAAGGAAGAGTGTCTAAGACACTAAGGATATTGCAGTTCCAAAAGCTATAGAAGGTTTGGTTGTTGAACCCAATATGACCTATGTACGTAAGCCCATTCGGATAATAGACCAAGATGTGAAGGAGTTTCAGAATAAGATGGTGAATTTTTTACGACTTCGGTGGAGTGAGGACCGAGATGATTGTGCCTAGGAAACAAAGGATAAGGTTAAAAGGACTTATCTTGAGTTATTTTTTTAGTTTTGCATATATTTTATATATTTTTTGTTATAAACCATATTAGTTTGGGAAAGTAAGGATCTTAAGTCTAATTTAACACTATAGAAGGGTGAATAATATTTACTTACTTTTATTAATCCTTTTGAATTCTTTTAAGATAATAATTTAAACAATGCAAATTGACAATTACAAAAGCAAACACAGATAAATATAAATGCAGTAAAAGTAAAAAGTAAAGAGTTGGAGAGATTACACTAGAATTTTTATACTAGTTCAGAGGTACACTAACTGAATTCGGACGGGACACCAGCAAACCCACTAGGATTCAAACGGGATACCAACTCTCCTACTTGATTCAAACAGGACACAAGGACACCCATTTGGATTTCAGGGACACCAAGCATACCCAAGAGTATTTGAGTACGATTTGGTAGAGTTTACAAAATCATTTTCTTGACCTTGATTACTAATAATCCTATATCCTCTTGAATAGTACTTTGATCTTGATTTGAGTGAGTGAGATGAGAGAGATCAGAGAGTAAGTAGTAAAGAATCAAATCAATATAGATTAGATTTGATTCTAATTGAATTTAAGAAGATTTTGAGCAGAATTTCTTTTAGGAATCAAGAGAGTGAAAGAGAAGAGAAAATATGAAAAAGTAGTTAGCCAAAATTTATTGCGAGAATTCTTATTTATAGAGAAACAATAGTCATCTCCATTCGCGAAGAGACACGATGAAAAAACACTTCCATTCAAAATTTGAATTTTGAAATTCTCGTACTATTTGTCGACATATGGGGTCTATGTATGTCGACACACCCTTTGTAATTTTGATAAACATTTAGTAAAAATTATTTTGAAAATATTAAGTTTTGTAAAATATTTTGATACTTTGTATAATCATTTAAGCATAGTTTATACACATTTTATCCATAATAAAACTCAAAAAACTTTATAAAATATTTTTGAAATATTTTAATATATAAAGGATTTAATATGGATTTCTTTTGAAAAATAATATATAAAGTATAAGTGAATATATATGTCTAAGTATTAATGAATGTATACATAAATTAAAACCAAAATCTATGTCTAAATAAAATTTAAAAGTATATGTTATTAGAAACTTAATATAATAATTTTGTAAAAGGTTAAGAATCATTTAAAATCTATTTTGAAAAGATATTTGATCATTTTGAAAATCATTAAAATCAAAGATATATTAAAAAAAAAGCTTTTTGAACAAATGAAGAGAGATCAAAGAAGTGATACTAGGATTTTAACAAAATAATCTAAGACTCTATAACTTATCTTGATATCTTGAATCTTCAAATTCATGAGTATTCAATCTCTAACTCTTGGATCTCTATATTTCCTCTTTATTAGCCTCTTGAATCTGCTCTTGATATTGTACAGTCTTCTTAATCAACACCTGTTTAATATCCTACACTATGTGCTATATATAACTTGATAAAATATTAGTATCTATATTTTGTATGATCTCATATAGTTGCTGTCATTAAAACCAATACCGAAGGTACTAATAAACCACGTATATGTATGATATTGTGATTGGTTTATGCATTTCGCTGATACACCTTCGTGAAAAGCGTTTGTGTTTTCGAAAACTCGATATGAAATAAAAGAACTACTAATACTCAATTAGAATTTTGAGAATAAAATTTCTATAAGGGGAAACCCGTAATACCCCATACATTAATAAATAATTAAACATGGGTAAAACATTTAATAATGATATTATGTGATAAATATTTGGTGTACATTTACTTATCAATATGGTTACTTAGTGAAGCTTACTAAAATGAATAAATTATGAAAGGGGAGTGGTGGGCCGATAGCTAATAAAGGGGAACAATACATTTTAAATCTTTTCATTATGTCTTCACGTTTCATTCTGACTACTTAAATTAAAAACATAAGCTTTAGAGCACTTTAATGGTATTTGTGGCCTAAGAAGTAAAAGAAGAAAAAAGAAGAAGATTAAAGCTAAGGAAATTAGAAACATAAATCAACTAGGAAATCTACGTGATAATATGTTTTCTAATCACATCCTCCTTTATTAATCTCTAACGGGTGAATTAATTATGAATATTTCTTGCATTTTTGATTCGAATATTTAATGTGAAGTTAGGAACAACATGTTTTATATAATTTTCCTGTAATTAAATAAGTTAATATGAATTATTTGAGATCCGCTTATAATAGAAAACAGGTAGAAATAAGAAGTTTGAGGATTTTATGAAAGAAAATACATGTAAGTATTTTCTATGAATTTCTGGGAAAAAACTAAGTATTTCCGAAAGAAAATATACTTAGCCAAAATGATTATAGGGGTGCCAAAAGGCAAATATATTAGGCCCTGGAGGTAATTTAATTTGATAAATTGTTTAGTAAATGGGTCAATAGATTGGATCAACGATTTGTGCCAAACATATTGGAAAAGTACATAATAATGGTAAGAAATGACTAAGTCAGCTAACCAGAATAAAACACATGTAAAGGTGGTGTCAGATGTGTAGAAAGCGGTTTATAACATGTACTTAGAAGCAGTAGAACCGAATTGAAATTAAAATAAATCAAAACCTTGAGTATAAAGACTTTAGTAAGAAAGCTATGAAATGGTAAGTATGGACTAGGTTTGTTAAACCGAAGGTAATAACCTACGGCCAAATGGGACGAGGGTAAAGGAGGCACCATAGGTAGGGGAGGCGACTTCCAAAACCTAGATGAGAGAGTCCTCATGTTAAATGATTAAAAATAAGACAGGCTTTCCTAGACGAGATCGAGGGTAGTGACTATCAAGGGTAGTTAGCTCTTAGCAAGATGTTAAAGCGGAACTAACTGACTTTTGGAAGATAATTTATACTCAAGCTTAGGATGGCCAAAACTAGTACTCAGAACATTAATGACGTAGTAATATAGCTTAATGAATAGCTAAGTGAAATCTAATGTGTGACTGGTTAGGTAGGTAAGTGATATTCGGTAGTTAGCGTAAGGCTTGAGGTGGAAGTCTAGAGTCAAAAGTGAAGGAGTAAGGCCTTTGTGATATTTGTAATGTAGGTGTAAGGCCTTAGTGGCAACCAAAGCCTAAAGCATTAGTGTAAGGCCTAAAGCGGTAACCGCAATTGAAAGCATTGGAGTAAGGCCTAAGTTAGCATCTGAAATGAGAAAGCAATTTGGTGTAAGTCCTGATGTGGCAACTGAGGGAGTAGATGGCATAAAGCCTGATGTGGTAGTCAAGAATTGGTAGCTAAGTATATGTAAGGCCTTTGTGACAACTAAAAAAGTAAGCTTAGGTGTAAGTCCTGAAGCGGCAATCGAAAATGAAAGCAATGTAGGACTAATTCCATGCGTGGCAGCCGAAGTACAAAAATGAAGGTGTAAATCCTAAGTAGCAACCAAAACTGATAGTATAGTGAAGGCATAAGCCCTTACTTGCATCCGAATGCTAAGGCTTATAACCTTTCAACTCCTATGGAAGACATAAGGCCTCAGTTGAATCCTAGAATAAAGTGTTTTAGGTTTTTTTTTAGAAAAGGGAATGATTATTGAATGACCTACTAAGAGATATGGCGATTGACTTCACTTATGGAAAATTATAAGAAAAAACCTTTGAAAATGAATAATCGACTTAGGTCTAAGTATAAAGTGTTGAAAATGAATTTATGTTATAGTGAGGTGAAAACCCATTCTATGCTTTAGTGGCATGGTCTCACTCTCTTTTTTGTTTAGGGAAATATATTGCTCATATAAGACTTTATGTCTGACACGTGCTTAATTATTGTTTTCCTCATAAACTTATGGGTACTTGCTCGAGGAGCTTTGTTTGTGGTTTTAGGCTGGTTGCATTCACATGACAAGTAAGGAGTTACAAAGACAAAGCATGAGGATTAAATAATATTTTTATTTTGATTCCACTATATTAGGTGTTCATTTCAGCATGTTGTACTATATTTATTACCCTTGCATGTGCATGAATTTGGGAATTAAACTATTAATCTTGAATTGTGTGATGTGCTTATTAATTTTAGTAAATGTCGGCTCTCTTTACTTAATATTGATTAATATAACTGATCACATCTCTATCACCAAAGATAATTCCAAGATGACTACAACATATTGAAGTTCCATCGTTAGGTTTCGAAATGAGGGATGTTACACAATGCAAACATTCCTATGGATACTCCATTCAAGAAAATAGTCTAGATTTAGGGTGATTGGTTGTATTGTATGTATTTGTTGTATGTGATGTATGCATTGTATATTGTTGTATTGGATGAAACATCGATCGATGGTGACTGTTTTTCCAATGGAGATGATCAATAGTATGGATCATTTAAGGTAAAGTGCACAAATGATAAAGATTCGTATTGACAGAGAAAAAGTTGGGTTGGAATAGAGGTAGAGTTGCAAAGAGTGTATCATTGTAGCTTTGGAGACTTCACGCAAAACTAGGTAGTGAGATGGGCTGGAAATCCTTGTTGGAAGTAAGAGAAGTAGCTTGGTTAAAAATATGACTAAACTATATGGATCAAAATCGATCCACATGGATTGGCGCCGACCTTTGGGATAGTAAAGTTCAAAAGGCTCTTGGGTGATCGAATGATGATGGCTTGGATTTGCTTCATGGAAGCATGGTTTAAACTTTGAGATAACGCAAAGGAAACATGGGGACAAATCTACTAGTGATCCATCCTATGAATTCACCACCAAACGGTCAAGGTTCGGAGACTTTAGGGTATTTAACTTCAGGCAGGGAAGAGGAACACGAGTGAGAATCTTTGGTCTTCGATGATGAGGGTTTAAAGCTTTTGCACTTAGCCAAATTTGGGTTAAGTACAAAGCGTAATAGGTCGGCACGGAACCATATTATTTTTATGGACATGGAGTGTGATCCATGAGAGTGTGCCCATCGATCGTTTTCCCATTGGGTGGAAGTATTAGGAGTTGTACTTCAGGCTTAACATCTGCTTGATATTTCTGGAGTTCTATTTTGTGCTTGACGTGGGAAAGTAACAATGAGACCAAGGGAGGATGTGAGGAGACTATAAATTTTGGTGGATGTACAAAGATGTTTTGGACATTGACGACTCAATGACAGGAGTTGTGTTGGTGATCCATAAAGGCAAATTTATTGGTTTGAAATTGTGACATTATTATGGAGACGTGTGCTAAGTGATCATTAATACTCGAAGGTTTTGGTGTTTGCTCGCAAAGAAGGGGTATGCGAGGATGCTTACTTAGATTTGATCATATCCCGGATCTTTGACTGTATATCTATGTACCTTGTATTTTTGACCATATTTGTAGGTACCTATACTTCGAAGTAGCACAGAGTTGAGCATTGAGAAACAAAAATATTGAGTAGCCTCTGGTCGTTGACATGGTATGAAAATAAAGATTACCTTATGAAGGGGTATAAAAATTCTAGCTTTGAAAGTTATATAGATGATAGTTAATTGATGTTTGGTTATGTATATATATTGAATGGTGGAGCGGTCAATTGGAAAAGTTCTAAGCAAGAAATAATAGCTGATTCAACAATGGAGGTCGAGTACATTTCCCTTAACAAAGTAGCTAAAGAAGCACTCTAGATGCACAAGTTTATATATGAGCTAGGGGTGATTCCAAATGTGGAGAACCCCATGTCATTAGTTTGTGATAACAATTTCGCAATATAGATCGCAGAAGAACCAAGAACTCACAAGAACTTAGGGCACATTCTTTAAAAGTCCCATATGATAAGAGAGTTTATCCATAATAAAGAAGTTATGACTGAAAGAGCAGACACTAAGGACGACATAACATCCATTCCAAAGATACTGGCTTGATAAATTTTGAGCAAATTGGTCAACGGGATGGGATTAAGATTCCATAGTTGGACCGAGTGCAAGTGGTAGATTAAGAGAGTAATTAATATGCACTAGGGGCAGTTTTGTAATTTATCATAAATTATTGATTTTGTAATAAAATCTCATTTGAAATAAAGGGTGTTTGTTTTCTATTACATACTTATTATATTATGATATATTATTTAAGTAATCAATTTAAGTATATAAATAGAAAATCTTTAAATGATATGTCATGTAATTACACGGAGTTGTAATCATGAGAAAATTATCAAAAATTAGATAATTTATATGAAATATTCGTGGTTAAGATGTTTCGAGAAAGTATATCGATACATTGGTCGATACCGGAGTGTGCAATGCTCCCTAAACATTGGGCGGTATATTACTTATTGCTATTGGGGATACCAAGGGGTTATATACCCATAGATTGTTGGATAACTATGGAATGGCTCGTTCAAAAGTTTTCTATTGGTTAATTATGACTAAGCCAAATGGGAAATCTCTTAATGGCGATATTACACGGTTCTCTCAACTTGAGAATACTATTGAGCTTCAATATGGATACTCCACTTTGATTATTGTTAAATCATGGCATGACGATCATCGAGCGACTATAGTTGGGTCTGAGTTGAAACGTTGGTAGTGAAATACCATTCAATAGAAAACTTGTATTCTTAGTTGTATGCTATCAGTATCACTGTTAATTGTAATCAACTCAAAGTTAAAATATCTTGCTAGGGTAGCATGGCTAATAATAAGTATTATTATTGAATCAAGGACTTTGTTAATGAACTAATCGAGCTAAATGTGGCTAGCGTTGAAATTTTTGGCCAAAGCCAAATTTCATAAATTCTAAAATGAGATAGTGTCGACGAAGATAATTTGTGTAAATAACCGTTACTATGAGGTACTACTTAAATTTTTAAAATTGAATTTTACCGATAAGATCTGTAAGCGATGAATCAAGCCAAACTGTCACATTACTAGCTAAGGTGACGTGTGAATATTAGCATTTGAATCATTTGAATATTAATTGCTGGCTAAATTTACACATGTGAGTCGCAAAATGGAATTTATTCATTCTTTGAAATACCAATTGATTTAATTGATTTATAGCAGTTATATTAATTAAATTAATTAACATTTGTGAAATATTAATTAATATTATTATATTAGTTGTATGTGATCTGTTTAGTAAAATGGATTGACCTCTAGAATAGTTTAGGGTGTTGTTAGTAACAATTGAGTGTGTATATAAAAGTTATATATTTATCCATCTATTAATGATATTGATGTATACTTAAATTGGATCTAAATTGTCCAAATTGCTAATAGGTTATTGGGTATTTTGATCCATACTGGACTTGGCATATGGTTGGCCAAAGAAAGGGGAAAACGAGGGGGTCTTGATTTTGAATTAGTGATGAGAGAAAAGTGGAGATACTTTCTCTGGACTTAACTATAAACTATTAACCACTTTTTTAACTAAGCAGAATTCAACAAGTAGTAGAAGGTCAAGGCGAAGATGGAACGACTTGAAAACTTGGTAATACACTTAGAAGGATTGGAGGATGGAACTTAGGAAATCTCAAGTCCATCAGAGTAATAAAAAGCTCAGTAACAAGAGGCCTATTTTGCCCTTTGGACACCACTATCCTCTTGTACTTCATATATTCTTCCATCTAATCATCATTAAGTGCTTCTCTCAAAGAATAGGCAAAGAAAATGTTGGGGTTGATGAGAAGAAAGAAAAGAAAGAAGGACAATAGAAGTGTTGTTGAGAGAACCATCGTAAACAACACAAAGCCTATGGAAAATAGCTTGGAGTACATCGACTTGAAGATAGAAGAATGAGAAAGAAAAAAAGAGTTGGCTTCCACCAACAAAAAGAAATCGGTATCCAGAGGTCCTCTCGGTACCGAGAGGTAATTTTGGCTAATTAGGCTGGCATGCTCATTAGTGCATCCGTAGGCTTGCTCCAGGACTTCCACTCAAGCGGGCTCCTAAACTTTTACAACTGTTTCTCTATAAATACCAACCTTACAACAACCACAAAAAAAGATCTTTAACTTTGCTTCTTCTTTATCTCATATTTCTCCATCACAATAGTCACCTAGGAGGATACTATTGGCAGTTCTAGGCTTTAGAAATTGTCAATCCCTTGTAGTTGTGACTCTAATTCTCTATCAAAACCATAATTAATAAAACAATAAAGTGGATATTGGCTAGAGATTGCCGAAGCACTATAAAAACCTTGTATCACTCTACTTTTCTACGCTCTATTGCATTTTTCTATTATTTCTACTAAATCAAATCCTACAACAGGTTATATTGGGTGATGTGCCATTTTTGGCAGCAAAATTTTGGTGTTTTCACCGAGAGCTCCAACCCAGGGTTAGATCGCTTGCTATTTTGGATTTGAAGAGGTCTAGTAATTAGATCTAGAAGTCTTGCTCAAAGAATTTGTATGTTTGCTATTTGAAGTCAATGGTGCCTAGAAGATCCAATAGATCATCTCGAGCAATAGCTAAAACTGATGAATGGAATGCTCATTGGTTGAAATTAGTAACCAATGAGCGATACCAGGAACATCTGCTCAATAGGGAGTGGTTACAAGATTAGAGCTTGATAAGATGCTATAGGAATTGAACCAGAAGATAGTGGATAGTTAGAAAGCTTTAGTTGATAAGATGAATGCATTGCTAACCCTAAAACCACCAAAAACTACAAGAACTAGAAAGGAAACTTCACCTGGATTAGAATAGGAAAATTCCTCCATTTCTAGCCAAAACAGAAGGGATTAAAAGCAACAATAGAAGGTAGGAGTTGCTGGAGTAGTTGGATGACTTATAGGAGGAAGCAGACGTGATCCTCCATGAGAAGAACATTGGGTACCAAGAGGATTTCTCTTGGTACCTAGAGTAATCTAGGAGTGAATAATGGGCAAGAGCTTGATAGAATGGTGGTCTTTGATAAGGAAGAGGAATTACACCTTGATGATGATCGTTTTGAGTAGTATGTTGATGCTAATGGAGATGGAGTTCAGACAGCCGTAGCTCAACTAATAGCACGCCCATGAAACTCCAAAGGAGTGGTTCTCCCATATATAGAAGGACTAGACATCGGCCGGCAAATCGAGATCGTTTGCAGAGTAAAACACTCGTGTAGCCCTTGATAGTCGACCTTTGAGTTACCGTGCTAATGAGGAATGCATAACTGGTATGATTAAACTGTTGGTGCAGAAAAACAGAGGCATAAATAATGATGATTGGTGATCCATACCTAGTAGAACTCCGTACATTGAAAATATTCTAAGAGAAGAGTACCCTAGAAAGTTCATAATGCAGACGTTGCAGTAATATGGCGAAACCAATGACCCCAAAAAACACTTACTCTAATATGAGTGGCATATGGATAGAGTTAGAGCAACAACATGTTGTTTGGTGTAGATGTTTCCCTATCTTCTTGGATGGATTTATTTCTATGTAGTCCATTGGGCTTGCGTCAAGATCTATATCTATTTTTGATGAATTGGCTAAATAGAATTTAGAGTAATACTGGCTCCATGTCGTCCGATTGAAGGACGTGATGTCCCTATCTGGCTAGTCTCAAGGACCTAAGGAGTTGTTGAAGGGATACTTTAACCAGTTTAATATTGCTGTTATGGAAGTTAGCAATCTGAAGGAAGATCTCGCATTCATGACATTGGTCCGACGCATTCAGTCGAACATAGATTTTGGTAAGTGGTTGAAGATGAAACAACCAAGTACTATGGAGGAATTCCATCAAAAGGCAACCCATTTTTTGCAGTCAGAGGAAGCATGTTTGGTTAAAGGAAAGGCTGGCGACAGACAGTTAAAGGAGGTAGCTCAAAGCAACATAGCAATTAAACAGGATGGTAAAGGTTTTGGAAACTTTGAAGGTAATGCTGGAAACTATGTTAACCTAAAGAAACAGAATCAAAGCCATGGCAGTAGGTGTAACAACAACAAGAAACGTCTGTGGAATATGAGACTGGAAGATTATACATCTTTGAATGATACGTTGGAGAATATTTATTTTATTACCCAAGGAACTGAGCAATATAAGAAATCAGTAAGGAGGAAAGTGATTGAGCATTAGAAGTGATCTGCGAAGTACTGCTACTTCCATGAAACTCATAGGCATAATACTAATGAATATCATCACTTAAAGGACTTGATTGAGGGGTCGATATGGAAGAAAAAGCTCTAATAGCACGTGAAGCAATAACATAACCCTGATGAAGCTACGGGACCATAGGGCCACCTTCCCAAAGGAAGATAAGCAGGCCCAGCATAAAACGACCCTAGTGGATGGCTGGACGACTAGTTATCAAACGATAGTAAGAGGACCTCATTCAATAGAGAGAAGATGCGATGAGATGGAAAGATACATAAGCACATTGAAGCACACACCACAAGTGAGTCACTACGCCATCAAAGATGGAGCTCTGACTAAGCAATAAAAGATGATAACGAATGACATTATGTCTAGAAATCGAGATTCTGAAGAAGTTAAAGGGTAGAATCTCGATCCTATGGTAATAACAGTCGAAATCGGACCAGCAGTCGTGCATCGGGTGTTGGTGGATAATGGGAGTTTGGTCAACATCTTGTTCAGAAGGATGTTTGACCAGATGAAGATTAGTATAAAAGATGTGACCACCTGCAAGACAAAGATTCAAGGATTTATGGGAGAAGCTAAGCAGCCATTTGGGATGATTGATTTTCCCGTTGATCGCGATGAAGGAGAACAAAGGGAGGTTCACATTCAGAAGTCTGTTATTGTTGATGAGTTCTCGGCATATAATGCTTTCCCGGGCCGACTAGCCCTAGCTAACTTCAGAACTAGCTGACTTCAGGATTGCTTTGGCTTCATGGTCTTTGACAATGATGTTCCTTATGGAGAATGGGACCGGAGTGGTGTGAGGAGACCAAAGCATGACAAGATAATGCTATATTGCAGAACTATAAGAAGCTAAGCACAAAGGGAAGGGAACAAATATAGGGAGAGCTCCTATGTCCAGGAACCACAAGCATTGCAATTACAGAGCAGCCCCTGGCTCAAAAATAATAGCCGATTCGACAAGTCTATGTATCCTAGGAAAAAGTTAAGGGAAGTATAGGTAGCACTGGTCAAGCTTACGATGAGTGTCCCTATTGGTATGGATGACCAGACTCGAGTATTAAAGGTTGGTTCTTAGCTTGGAATTGGATTACGGAAGGAACTAATTAATTTCCTTTGAGGGAATCTTAAAGTGTTTGCTTGGATACATTCTGATATGTGCGGGATATCACTGGAAATAGCATGTCATGCACTAAATATTGATCCCAAGTTCACACCAATAAACCAGAAGAGTCACAGCCTGGGTCTACAGCGATCCATTGCATTAAAGGAAGAAGTGGATAAGCTATTGGCTAACGGCTTTATCCGTGGCACTTTATACCCTCAATGGGTATCTAAGCCCGTATTGGTCAAGAAGTCAAATGGAAAGTGGAGAACATGTACTGATTACTTGGATCTAAACAAAGCATAACCAATGGACAACTTTCCTTAGCCTAGGATCGGCCAGCTTGTTGAAGGAATAATGGGGCATGAATTGCTCTTGTTTATGGATGTTTATTCTGGGTACAATCAGATCATGATGCATGAGTCATATCAGGAGAATACTAGTTTATAATGGATTTAGGATTGTACTGTTACATGGTAATGCTATTCAGTTTGAAGACTGCTGGAGCTACATACCAACGATTAGTAAATATAATGTTCAAGAATCAAATCGAACAGATGATGAACATATACGTGGAAGATATGCTTGTGAAGTCACATATGTCCCAAAACCATTTGTATGATCTCTCATAGATGTTTGAGATTCTACGGAAGTATGGAATGAAGCTAAATCTGTTAAATCTTCTTTCGGGGTAGCATCAGGGAAGTTTCTAGGATTTATTGACAATGCATAGGGCTGTTGGGATTTATTGACAATGCGTAGGGGTTCAAGGCCAATCCGAAGCGGATTAACGCTTTAAGAAATGTAGCTGCCCAAACCATAGAGAAATAACTTTAGAGCTTGAATCGAAAAATCGCTGTTTTGAGTCGATTTATCTCAAGGGTGATAGATAAATGCATACCTTTCTTTGATGGCGAAAAGAAAGATATAGAGGATTTTAATTGGAATCAAGATTGACAAAATGCTTTCAAAGAGTTATTAAGGCACATGGAGGCGCCATCAGTCTTAACCATACCGTTGGATGGGGAGGCTTTATTTGTTTACTTAGTAATGTTTTCTCATATACTGAGTGCAACAGTGGTATGTGAGGAGGAAAGCTTCAAAGACCGGTCTACTACATCAACAAGTGGTTTACAAGAGTAGAAAAGAAATACCTGAATCTAGAGAAACTCGTGTATTCCTTGTTGATTGCATCAAGGAAGTTTCCATCATAGGTCAGGCTCATCTGATCAAAGTGCCGATAGATCAACCTCTTAAACAGGTATTGTATCGGCCTAAGACTTCGAGAAGGCCGTTGAAGTGGAAAATATAGTTGAGTCAGTATGATATTACTTACTATATAAGGAGAGCTATAAATGGGCAGGCATTGGTAGACTTCATCGTCGAGTTTACCACACGTGATGGTGAAGGAGTGGATGCGTAGTCGCAACTCCTTACTGGAAATTATTTGTAGATAGTGCTTAGCTTAGAGGCAGGAGTAGTGTTTGAAACACCGGAAGGAAAATCAATCTATTATTTTTTGAAGCTTGAATTTCCCATGACTAATAATGAAGCCGAGTATGAGGTAATAGCAGGACTAAGGGTAGTAAAGTAACTCGATATAAATTTGTTGTGCATATTTAGTGACTCAAAGCTGGTAGTTTGACAAATCAGGAAGCTGTATCAGGCCAAAGGTGGTAGACTAGTCTCTTACCTATCAAAAGACCTGAAACTGCTTGAAGACATGAAACAATATACTATTATGCACATCTTTAGAGAAGACAACATAAAGGCTGATTCACTAGCTAAGTTAGCTAGGTCCAAGGAAGCACATGTAAGAAGATTGGTTCCAGTGAAGGTTTTAACAGCTCCGACCATTGATCAGATGGACGTCGAATGGATTCTAAAGATTACAAAAAAGGAAGAGTCATGGAGGACTCCAATCAAAAGCTACCCGATCAATGGAATTCTCCTAAGAGTTAGGAATGAAAGGAAGAAACTCCTTCAAAAAGCGCCATGGTTCGTGATGCGAGATGGAGTATTATAGAGGAGAAGATTATCAACTCCTCTACTTTTGTGTGTTGCCAAGGATGAGGCTATGAAGTTCCTCATGGAAATTCATGAGGGTAGCTATGGTGATCACACCGGGAGGCAGACTTTGGCAAAGAACATACTTCACCATCAATTTTGTAACCGCTACCAAAATTGCTGCAAAAAATCTAATCAATTTTGTAATAAAGAATAGTATTTGCAGGTTTGTAGTGCTACAGAAAATCATTACAGATAATGGGACTCAGTTCGAGAGTAACAGGTTCAAGGATTTCTGAAGCACCATTGAATCAAGAAGAGCTTCTCCACGATATCACATTCACAAGCAAACAGACAAGTGGAAGCAATGAACAAAATCATCAAATCCACCTTGAAGAAGCAGTTGACTAGACCTAATGGTAACTAGGTTAATAAGCTTCCATTAGCACTTTAGGCTCATAGAACAACACTAAGTCAGCAATTGGGCACTCACCCTTTACTTTGGCATATGGATAGGAAGCAATAATCCCCATAGAACTAGAAGTCCCCTCTCATCTAAAAGGAATTTTGATCCGAAGGTGAATGAGGAATTCCTACTTAAGTCTCTTGTTTTGGTTGATGAGAAGAGGGAAGAAGCCAAGCTAAAGGCAACTGCTCACTAGAAAAGAGTAGCACAACACTTCAATACCAAGATACATAACTATACTTTTGAGTAGGGGATCTTCTTCTGTAACGAATTCTCCCGGATTTGGGGGCACTCGGTCCGAACTAGGAAGGACCTTATATAATTGATCAGAAGCTTGGAGACGAAACTTTCAAGCTAGTAACCGTAGATGGAATCCGATTTTACATGCTTGGAATAGTGACTTGCTGCGACACTATTACACTTAGGCTTTCTCGACTTGCTTTCACAAATAAACCAACCAAGGATGCCGAGGGCACTGTAAATAAGTAGGACTTACTACTTCTTCTACTCATAAATAAAGTCATCTTCTTGAAACAATGGAGTCGTGTTCTCATAAGCAAAACTCCTATACCACACGACTAGCAGCACAGTCGAGAAAATGCACCACTGTCCTCGAATGGGGGACAAGAAGTGTGGACTTAAACCGCAGGGCCAACGAGAAAAATCGACTCAAACCTTGGGTTAACGTGGAAATACAACCCCTAACCTTTTGAGAACCGACGTTGTCCGAAGATAGGCGACCCCGGGAATGTCCAAACCTTAATCTCTAAGAATCTGGCATTGCTCGGAGATCGGCAACATCATGGGAGGAGAATGACAAGTCTATAGGAATTTATTATTTCTTGGATTTAGGTGACACCAAGAAGGCTTGCCGATTTAACTAACCTTCAAGAATTTGTCTTTACTCGAAGATAAGTGACAACGAGAAGGCTTGTTGATTTAACCAACCTTAAGGAATTCATTATATCTCAGAGATAGTGACGATACGAAGGCTCGTCAACCTAATCTAGGAGTCGATCAGATCACTTGGCTCCGACTCATAAAATTTCATCATTGCCTAGAGATAGGCAACATTAAAGGAAGAATTCTTGAAATTGCACTGCTATTGAGCTGGTTTCCAGAGATAAAAACCAGTGCATAAATGGATTTCCAACTTTGAACATAGAAAAATCCAAATGTAGCTCGGAGATAGGCAGCATTGAGAAAGTGATACTTGGAATCAAGTAATAAAGAAGATTGGAGCTAGCTTATGAATGAGAATCTCAGCGCACTAGAAACCATGTGGGACATACTTGGTCGAGGATAAACAAGGATAGTCGTGGAGGCTCAAAAACAGGAATTTTTCAAGTTTGCTTGGTCTAGGTTCGGGAATGGGAAAGTGCATTTAAACTAGGGGCAAAAAAAGAAGTTGCTCCACAACACTATTAACTTATAAATGCCTGGAGTCAAGCACTTGGAATAATAAATCTTGTGAATAAGGATAAGCATTCTAACAACTGGTCAAAAACGACTCGACCAGGCGCTAATGGAATTAACCACAAAATTGGTTAAATAACTATTCTGTTTTGCCAAACGAAGCATTTTTGCTGTTATAAACAGGGCTAAGTAATAGGATATAACCAAAGAAATTGCATGAATGTTATTTATATGCACAGAGTTGCACTAAATAAGCACATTGCATAGAAACAGACATATATAATTGTAGTATGTGCAGTTATATCATATACACACATTACAGTACATTAAGGTGTAGAAAAGTAAATGAGAGAAATGTTATAGGACAATAATCAATCTTTCATTACCATAACTTTTTTGTACATCATGAAGTGGGGGCTACGACCACACAATCTTGACCTGCTCAAAACCAAAAAGCAAAAAGATACAGACTCCCTAACACAAAATACATGAATCTCAACTGGCAAGCTCCAAGTAATATCTAGTTTGTCTTCCCTTTCTTGCCGCCTTTGCAACCTTTGCCACTACCTCTAGGATGAGTCTTGTGTTTTTTTCTCATCTTTAATCACCCTACTTAGGGGGAGTATCGACCTCCAAATGGTTAGACTCTTCACTGGTCGTGGTATAAGCATCGTTGGATTTACCGACAAGAGCTTTCCTGGGCTTAGTCCTGGGAGGCCTGATCTCGAGTATGGGAAGCTTGGAAGAGGGGTTCATCGGAGTCAAAGACATGGGCTTCATGGCGTGGGACTTAAATTTCACCTAAATATTCTCAAAGTTAACCTTCGATCTCTCCACCATCATGGTATGAGAAATGGAGTTGAAAGAACCTGTTATAGTAACGAATTCCTCCTGGGATATAGAAATATCCTCTAAGTTCTCCAGGGAAGCTATTTTCCCAGAATCAGGCTCTGGGCTGGAAAATGAAAAGAGGAGAAGAGATAGCCAATCCCGTGGAGATAGAAGTGGACATGGTAACGGTAGCTGTAGATCCCAAGCCTTGAGTGGCTAGAGGCAGAGGAGGCAAATGCGATTGACCTACAAGCTGACAAACCGAATGATAAAGTTTAATGATGGATTCATGAGAGAAATAAAGTTTCTCAGAGACCGGTGGAACAAGAGATATACCTGAGCTTGGGCTTCAATCCCCAAAAGAAATTGCGATTTCTTTCTCTTCAACCCTATGCTTCTCCATTTGACCCATATAGGAAGGAATATAGGGCTCGTGGGAAGTTTTTGCTACAGAAAATAGAGTCGGACAAGTGGATTCAAAGCCAACCCCCATGAAAGAAGGAATAGTCATTATTGGCTCTCCAGATTTTGAAGTGGACACTTCATGCTTACCCGATAAACTCTGGCTAGTGAGAGCTCTAGCGACAGCAGTGGCAGCAGCATTGGAATCCTTTTCAGCTAAGATGACCCTTCCTACAATAAGTAATTCTATGTCCTCGGCATTGAGGTACATAGCCATCAAATCTTCCTTAGAGCGATTATTTTCAGCCCACGCAACCCGACATAGCACTTCCTCCCAGGGATCAACGAGAGTTTCAGGATAATCATCCTCCAACCACTTTAGGTTTTTATTCATAATGACATTAGCATAGAAGTGTTGGAGATTGTCATTGAGTTCCTCTCTCTAGCCATCGTCTCTTGAAGTTTATTCAGTTCTTATGGAGAAACTACAAGCTTGATATCATTGGCAAGATTTTTTGTCGACAGGAGCTCCAACTTATCGACTAGCTTTTGTTTCTCTTTGCAAAGTTTAAGATTTTCCACTTGAATCCTCTAAATCTCGATCGCTTGTTCCGAGATAATCTGATCCCTGGCTCATATAATTTCATCCTTTTGGGTAAGGGCCAAATCATTCTCAATGACCTACTTCTTCAACTCGGCACCCTCTTTATGAGCAACTTTAAGTCATTCTACATCGCGACCTCGGAACAGTCGTGAGTTAGCTTCATTTCTTCCTTCAAGTTGTCAGACTTAGCTTTTGCTTCAAGGGCTACATCCCTCTACCAAGTGACCTTCATCATGTCCTCTTCTCTTTCCTTTAAAGTCCTCACACAAGTTACCTTCCTAAAATCGAAGGACTGGATGTTGGTGTAGTTGATTCTATTTGCATCGAAGAGAGCTTGGCATAGCCTTCCATTTGACAGCATGCTTTTGGATGTTTCAGGCATCTTGATCCCCCACTTCTTTTAGAACATCCCCAATGTCCTGATTAAACTTCACAGTATGCAAGAAGAGGTTCGAAAATGCAACACGTAGGCGTAAAGAAGCGAGTAAAAGAGTAAGTGAAGGAGCCTAGACTCCCTTGGAAGTAGGTGGGATCATTGTAGTTAAAGAAGTCTGAGCTTTAGAATATGGTGGAAGAGCACCGAAAGGAGGGCCACAACGCTCGGAGGATTCTATTTAGCATTTAGTGGAGTTATGGGATTACTCTTCTTCAGCCTCTCTCTTCCTCCTCTCCATATCTCTCACCCTCCATTCTTTCTTTCACACTCCCTGTCAGCATGATAGTCTTCATCAGCCTCTCGATCTTTTCTCCTCCACCTCTCCTCATTAGTCTCACGACAATCCTAATAAATAGAGCAAGGCAGATAAGGATCGGTTGTCTTCCCTCCATAATCATCTCTGTTGTGTGAAAGCGCTTTGTATCCTATCACAACCAATGGAGCCTGAAACAAGAAAAAGATAAGTATAAGGATTAGGAGATTAGAAAATGAAGGAATGCAAAAATGCATGTGCATGATCCTAGTGAAGTGTATGATAGTGCCAATGACCCCCTAAGTACTCTACAGACCATTTTGGCAAGGAACTAAAGATGGGGTTTCACCATCTTCACTTATAAAATCTCTAGGCGAGAAGGTAAATCCCGAGCCTGCTTCATTTAGAATGTCATGAATTGAAATATCGATTTCATCGATATCACTTAAACCAACAAAAATGTGACCAAAGGAACAGGACTAGTGCGTTATATCTTATGTAGGAGGCATAGCCTGATCTTTGTCTCTCTTCGAACTTTTGATTGCAATGTGCTCTAGATGGGGTGAACTAGGAAGAACAGGGCTCTCGTAGGGCGTCTCACCAAATGATTTGCACTCTTCTACACTTGCACGACAATTAATATCACTGTCACTTGATCCCTATTCATTTTCTTTAATTATTGGCTTTTTTCCTTCCATCTCTCCTCATTTTCACTCTCTTATGGGATCGGATGCATCTTGACTCCTTTGTCCATTTCTATCCAAATATCGCCAATTGCATGTCATATGTCCTCTCTTTCGGCACGTTACTCAGCATTTACCATGCATGAAGGTCCTTCAAACTCACCTTGTAGATTCTCGCCAGAGTTGCGAGTACGATAAGTGGTTCGAGTAAGCGTTTTGGAGCTACTCGAAGGTGTCAAATCAGGGATGGAAAACTTATAAGGTGGCAGTGGGCAACACTACCGGAGATTCTCATTAGTAATGAGATAGGCAATGGTGCGTTGCCAAAAGCTAACCTCCCATAGTCCATCTAGAGTGTTGGCATGCTCATTGCAAACATCCCGAGTAGGAATGCCTGGGAAGAAACAAATACTAAGTTAAATGCTTGGAAGGAATAAGCCCAAGCATGGGAAAGAAATTCACTTCCTCATAGCCAATGCCCAATTAAGCCATATGGGAAACAAAAAAAGTACTTGTTTTTAAATTACAATTGCTTGTTGTAGAGAGACTCGATGACTATGCATCTGAACCAATCCTTGATGATCATATAGCAGGGTGCCTCCTATCATGGTTTTAAGTGTAAGAGGTAGGTATGCTCTTGGAAAGTAGGGGCCATGTTGAAGCGATTCATGGAGAGAACAAACAAAGAGCTCAGGAGAGTTAATCCTTATGGATGGACTTGAGCTGGAGCCAACCCAAGCTCTTGTAAAATCATGGAAAGAAATGGATTGAAGGGCAGCACATCACAAACAAGGCAAGTATATATATTGCATGCATTATATCCCAAAGGAGGGAGATGTGCTTGTTTGCCTTAAGTAGTAAGTCGTACGTCACTCTTAGGAATTTTGTGCTAGCGACAATTATTCTAAAGCATTTTCGTGGAAATTATAGTTGGCATTTTGTTATGTAGATCACTGAAGACTCTTAGATAGATGCATCCACTCAAAGGAGGAGGTTGATTTTGTAGTGGAAACACCATGCTTTATAACTCAGTAGTAATCGAATACCAGAGTCTGACAGGGAAAAAAGGCGAAGCTTGAGCTGTGGAGGACCCAGCTTTAGGAGGAATAGACGTGCCCTCATCGAACTTGAAGTGCAATAATCGACAAGTCATTCTAGATAATAAAACTTGGCATTCAACATGATCAATTATGTTTTATTTTAAATATTAAGACCCATGTGACTGGCAATTGGAATTCGAAGGATGTTGACCTGTGTTGACCAATCATATTTCGATCGTTGATAGTGGAAAGTGAAAGTGTTAGTCTATGCAGTATGATTCCAGTGTCCTATACACCATGAACAGACCATCCTATGTAGATAGCTCACTCGTGCTAGAAAAATGGGCCATAAT
This sequence comes from Allium cepa, assembly GCA_030765085.1. Taxonomy (NCBI): domain Eukaryota; kingdom Viridiplantae; phylum Streptophyta; class Magnoliopsida; order Asparagales; family Amaryllidaceae; genus Allium; species Allium cepa. The sequence goes on along the minus strand of CM060941.1, from coordinate 555,569,895 downwards.
GTACAACGAACTGTATGTTGAAACTTATATGTTATCAATGAATAATTGATAATGGAACCGCTGTCCACAGCGATACAAAATCTCTTCTTTATTGGAACACTAGGAGTGTAGTAATAAGGAAAACATTGCGGTGGAATCGTCTAATATGACCATTTTCGAAGAACCATCTTATTGGAACCCGAACGATGGTGAAAGCTTAGCCGAGTTTTGAAAAGAGTAAACCAAAGTCAAGAGTCATACTTGCTTTCAGAATGGCATGCACAAGACCAAGGCAAAACTTAAGTTCATTATAGGCCGAGTGCATCCCAAACTTCAACCATCTCCTCTGAACTGCAATAGGCAACACCCCCATCATTACCATCGCCTTGTTAATGACTAATCGCCAACCTTGGAAGTTGGAATTTTGGATCATTCATTAAGCTCGAAGCACATGGGCCCAAAAGCTTTTTGGCATCAAAATGATGGAGCGGTGGCGTTTAGGTAGTCCATTGTGTCGAAGAGTCGATGGCAACGAATGGAGGCTATGGCAACGATAAATGGTTGTCGATGGCAAAGGTTGGATGGTAGAAAAGTATAACGAGTCAGGGACAGAAGTACTTGGTGCAAAGAGAAGTGGTTAACCATGGATGAAAAAATTTCTATGTCCTAAAAGTTTTTATAAGCACTCGATCAAAGACGAAACATCTTGGTACTCAGAGGCACCTCTCAGTACCAAGGGACTTTTCTTCCAGAAAATTTCTAGGAATCGTGGTAGGAGAGAGGAGAGAGCACCTATCTAAGGCATAGAACGATCTTCACAGCATAGATCTGGGCATTAACGTAGAGAATGGAATTACGACCATGCAAAGAATTTGGAGGAAAATCCACTAAACAAAAACAACGTTTCGAGGAAATACCTGAACGAACAACTGCAAACACTGGATGGCAAGTCAAAACCCATCTTGATGTGGAGAAAACTTTATTTCAACGAAAATATACCTTGGGGGGCAAGTGTTTACCGCGTTTTTAACTAAGTAGAATTCAACTAGAAGTAGAAGGTCAAGAGAAAGACCAAACAACTTGAAAACTTGGAAATACGTTTTGAAGGATTGGAGGATGGAACTTAGGAAATCACAAGTCCATTAGAGCAATTAAAATCTCTCAGTAGTAAGGGGTCTATTTTACCCTTTGAACCCTACTATCTGTACTTCATATATTCTTCCATCTAATCGTTATAAGTACTTCTCTTGGAGAATAGCCAAGAAAATCTCAAAATTAATGAGAAGAAAGCAAAAAAATCAGGATAATATAAGTGTTGTTGAGAGAACCATCGTAAATAACTCAAAGCCTATGAGAAATAGCTTAAAGTACAATGAATCGAAGATAAAACAAGACAAAATAAAAGTGTTGGCTTCCACCAACAAAAATCTCTCGGTATCGTGAGGTCATTTTGGCTAATTGGGCCGACATGCTCATTGGTGCGTCCTTGGGATTGCTTCTGGACTTTAACTCAAGTGGTCTTCTGAACATATACCTCTATTTCTATATAAATATCAACCTTATACCAACCAGAAAAAGGATCTTGGACTCTGCTCCTTCTTCATCTCCTATCTCTACTTCACAGTAGTCGCCTAAGAAAATACTATTGGTAGTTCCATGCTTAAGAATGTATCAATCCATTGTACTATTGACTCTAATTCCCTCTCAAATCCATAACCAATAAAAGTATAAAGTGGACATAGGCCAAAGATTGCCGAACCACTATAAAAACCTTGTGTTTCTCTACTTTTCTACACTCTTTTACATTTTTCTGTTATTACAACTAAAATTAATCCTGCAATAGGTTATATTTGGGTATTGTGCTACATTTACGTTAATACATACGCTCATGCATTCATACATAATATAGTTTGTCTATAATGACATTTTAAATATACAAACTAAGTTTTTAAATTGTAATAACATATTTTTTATTTAAAACATTATTTACTATATAATTCTTCTACGTATATGTTTTAAATTCAAACTAAATAATATAAATATAAATTTATAATTGTTAAATATTTCAACTATCAAAAAATATATTTAAAATTTTAACCGAAATATATTTTTAATTATTGTTAATATTTATAAATATAATATTATATAAATATAAAATGCTTTTTGATTAAAAAATTGACTGAAATATTATATATATAATATTTAATTATATAAAATGTTTAAAAACAACAAATATATTATTTAATTATTACTAAAATTGTTTTGGGTATAAATATAAATTTGTAATATATATATATATATTGTAAAACAAAACAAAGTCAAAATTTAAGATATTTAGCAAAATGTGAATTTGGATCATAGAATTGGTTTAGCATTTAAATTTAATTTAGCAAGTCAAATCAAATATTTATTTAAGATTTAAAATTTAAAATATGGATGTAATAAAGTTTTATATGATATTTTTAATATGATATAATATATATTGCTAAATAATATTTTTGAAAATATATAATTTACACATATATTTTATTTATAAAATTTTAACTATGGCAAATGATACATATATAAATGCTAAGTATATACATAACAGAAATAAATCCAAATATCTACTTGTGTATAAACTTGACCTTATAAACCTTTGTCATGTTGCATATGTACATTATATACTCATGAGTATATATCGATATACTCAAAATTGTATAAATATTAATTTATTTAATAACACTAATTAATTAAATCACAAATGTAAGAAACGGAATTTATTTAAATAAATTAGATTGGATCTAATATAACCCATTAGAATTCATAGGTCCATTAAGATTCAACCTGGAATTTTTTTAGAAATCTACTTAGTTTGCACACTCCAGGACGGTCCAGTTCGAACAAATGGTATCATATCCCAAATGGTCTGTACAATCTAAATTTACAACTTTAGGACCGGCTAATAAAGTTTACTTATCTAATGGATGTTTAGAATGGTAGTGTTTAGACTCGGGATTGAATAATCCAGTATTCTTCCCTCTCAGGCTATAGGCTTGGCCTAATGGGTGTAGTAAGTCCTAAAAGGTTGATCCAACCGTAAACGCCCAAATTGATTCGATTATTGGGCTAATTTTCAAAATTTAGTTTGAAAATTTGGAATGTATTTTAACTTCAAAGGTTAATTATAAAATAAAAATTAATTTCATAAACTTTATCAAAAAAATTTCTTTTTTTGGCATGGCCGATGGGGTTAATTGGTCCCCGACCAATTTATTAAAACACAAATAAAAAGATACAAACACTCAAAGGGACAGAGGAACAAGAGTTGCGCACACACGAAGAAGACACAGTAAAAAATAAGACCAAATTACAGATGCAGTAACATGGATATCCCAGGATCATGAACAAACAGCATTTGCAAGGAGCATTTAACTTCATGCCTTATCCAAAGATTAAAGGAAGCATCAGTCTTACCATTAGTAGCATCAAATATTCTTGTATTACGTTCTTTCCAAACTGCATATAAGAAACTTTTCAAAACCACAGTGTTAATTCGTTTATGCTTTTGCTTACCCCCTGTGATAGATTGAATTCTATTCCACTCAATATAGTTGTCAAGAGAAGGACAGTTGCCTTCAATGCTCACCATGATTCCTGCCCAGATCTGCATAATAACTTCACACTCAAAGAATAGGTGTTCCACTGTTTCAACAAACTCACTGCAGAAAGGGCAAAGCACATCCATATTCATTCCCATAATTGCTAGTTTCGCTTTTGTTAGTATAGCTCGCTTCAGAACCTTCCAAAGAAATAAATTTCAATCATTTTTTGAACTATATTAGTATTTATGAAAATTATTTAATATTTGATTAACTAAAATAATTAATTAAAAATTAATTAATTAAATTAAACATACATGCGTACATATATATTGATATGTGTGTGTATTGATATAACTATGAATGTTATAATTTAATATATATATATATATATATATATATCTTAAATTGTTTAAGGTAAATATAAATAAAATTTACGAATTTAGTAAAAATATTTGATTAAATAAAATATTTATTTTGATAAACAATTTAATTAAATGTAAATTACTAAAGGCACACATGCACATGCATGATATATGTATATAAAACTATACATGTTATGGTTAATATTCATCTTAAAATTGTTTAGGATGAATGAACTAAAATAAAATAAAATTTTGAACTCCAAAATAATTTAATTAATATGTTATTTGAATTTATAAGTTAAAAGTAATCAAACGTGATTTAATTAATTATATACATAAGACTATTATATAATTCAATTAAAATATAAACAGTTATAAATAATTGAACTTATATAGTATGAATATGTAATTATAAGTGAAACTATAAAAAACCCAACTTAGGTTTAAGGAATAAAAATATATGTATTATTTATTGTATGTATACCATGATTTGTAATGTGTTCGAACCACGAGGGTATTTCAAAAGAAATACATTATTCCCTAAATTAATATCCCTCAAGTAAATGTATATATTAAAGGTTATAAATCTCTAACATATAAAATATTCCTCCACCATTTATATATTATATGTTGCTTGCATATTTTTTAATTACTGAGCAAACTCAAGCCATGAATATTATGAGTAGTACTATCAATATATTAACTAGATATACACATGTATTTATTGAGCAAACTTAATATATGTGTAGTATGCTTCAGCCATTGCGAAATAGCGGGTATGAATGAATAATCCCTTTTGATTTGTTGAGAAAAAACTCAAGGTCAAGATAAGATTAGGAAAAGGCCCCATGGTGTAAGTTGTATATGATGCAACCAATAAGGTGTTATCCATCGTTTATGGGTCTATGATTTGTTGAGCAGACTCATGGTCAGAATCCCAAGGCAAGTGAGTCAGAACACCCACTAGAGAAATCAAAAGATTTATATGTTTTTCTTAGGGTTTTGAGAAACATAAAAATCTAGTTGGAGCTGATAAGAAAAATGAAATGAATACGTTTAACATTCCTAATAATAGAGTAACTTTTGTTACGTACAAATTGTTCTAAACCACTCAGATTAAATTTGCAGCAAAATAACCAACCTAAGACTGTTTTCAAAAAATGATAAACTCACGGACCAAACTACATTGATTGGCTAAGAGCAATTAATATAGCACTCACATACGAACATTTACGCTATCAATTTCGGAACTTTTAAGTGAAAAACCTGTTGAAAGTGTCCACCTTTGGACAGTAAAGGCATACAACACTTTGTAGCTAATTGCAAAATCGCTTAAGTTTTCGTACTGTCTACCTTAGATAGGTCATTGCAAAGGCAATGTGAAAATATGTCTGTCTTTGAAAGCCTCAAAGCTTTATTTAAGGGGAAATTTTATTCTGCAAAGTACAAAATTACTAAGAATTGTTCAACACTAAGATGAGCAAGGAAAGTCGTGTTGAGGATGTCGTCTTAACAGTGAAAGGCTATATTGAAAGGATTTTTGAGCTACATGTTAAAATAAGCCAAAAACCATAAGTGGACTTGATCCTAGGCTCACTGACTCCGTAATTTGAGCCATATATATTGAGTTACAATATTAACCAAATGAATGTTAGCCTCATCGTGCTACTGTATGTTGAGTCCACTTGAGGGCTCGTTTAAGGATCAAGGAACTGTGTTAGTGAGAAAGGGTAAGGTACCATCTTCGAAAGGTTCAAAGAAGCGCAATTCTAAGAAAGGTAAGCAAACTGCTCCGATTGACAAGGGTGAATGCCCCACAAGAAGGGACATTGGAAACGTAATTGTCCAGACTATTTGAAGATACCAGAGAGAAGAAAGAGTCAGAATCTTCCACTTCTGGAGGTACATTTATATTCATAACTATTTTACAATTAATAAATTATCTTGGGTTTTAATACAAGACCTAGGACTCACATAGATAATTCGTTATAAAGACCCACTGGCAGACAACATGAGGAAAATGGTGAAACGAGGCTTCAAGCCGCTGAAGGATCTATAGTAGATGCAGTTGAAGTTGGAGACTATCACTTGACTTTGCCTAATGGATTTGATTTAGTATTGAATAATTGTTATTATATTAAAAACTTTATTTGTGAAATTATATCCATTTCTCGATTGTCTAAGAAAGGCTTCAGTTTTCATTGTAAAGACAATATTATGAATATTATGTTTGATGGAAATACTATATGCAGTGGTGTTTTTGACAATGAAATTTATATACTTAATTATTTAATCATATATGCATTATTAATAAATCTTTCGTTAACACTAATAATTATTACTTATGGCATTATAAGCTATGTCATATTAGTGACAAAAAGTTGCACAAAGTGAAATTTGAAGGTTTCCCATCATCATTTGATTATGATTATTTGATATTAGTTTGTATGTATCAAGGAAAAATGATTAAGCACCCCTTAAGTGGGAGCAACGATGAGTTAATGAACTCTTCGGTTCGTAACTTTGATGTATGTAGCCCAATACTTACACTGATTAAGGACAACTCTACTTACTTCTTAATTTTACTGATAATTTCTGGAGATTAGGCTACGTATATCTTATGAATAATAAATCCAACGTCTATGAGAAATTTAAAGACTATAAGAACAAGGCTGAAAATAATATTGGCCATAGAATTAAAATATTTCGATCTGATAGAGGAGATGAGTATGTTGGATAAGAACTTCAACAGTACTTAAAAGATAATGGGATTACCTCCTAGATTACTCCACCATATACTCCATATCATAATGGTGTTTCAGGATGGAATCGAACTTTATTATAAAGATATGTTTCATTCCATGATGATTAAGGCTAAGTTACCTCTTTTAAATTGGGGGTATGTATTGGAAACCGCTGCGCATATGTTAAATTTGATACCTACTAAATCTACGCCTGAGATGCCATATGGGATATGGTAGGGATACATAAAGAACATTGGCCCTAATAAACTTGGGATAAGATTGGGTTTGTGTAAATTTATACGATATCCCAAGAATTCTATAAGATATAATTTTTATAAAACTAAGGAAAAAGGTTATTGTTTCTCGACACGTTGTCTTTTTAGAAAAGAAATTTCTATTTAAGAGAAATTGATAACAAAGTTGTAGTCCTGTATGGGATTCAAGAAGTTAATATAGAGGTTGAAGTAGTAGAAGAATCAAATTTACCATTATACGAAAATTTGCAACTTGTTAAAAGGTCTAATGGCGTATCTCGTATACCAAAGAGAAACTACAATTTTGATGGCGACAAAGAGGATTATGTCTTAGAAGACGACACTCCCCTCTCATTCCAATAAGCATTGCAGTGTAAAAACCCTGTACTTTGTCTTAAAGCTATGAAATCCGAGATGGATTCCACATATGACAATAAAGTATGTGTGACGACTTGCAAATCTGTACCGTTTGAGTCGACAATAAACCACACATGTCCGACCCAGAAAGCACAGACTAAAGGAAAGTCAAGAGAAAGAAAAGAAGGGAGAAGTAGAGAAGAGAAGAAAGAGAGAAGAGAGAACCAAATAGAACAATACAGAATCTCACATCGCAGCGGAAAACATATAATATCATATCAATAATCTTTACAAAGTAGAAACTGTATATACATATATCAATCAGAGTACAACAATCAATCAATAGTTATTAGCCTGGATTGTTATAATAACATGTCCTCATAATTACCGATAACATACAACAACAATGCGCAAAGCGGATAATCAAAACAGATACGTATACGAAAATAAAGATCTCCAGCTCTTCTACTGAAGCTCCAAAAGCACCAAATCTGAACCTTTAAATATACTCAGCCTGACGCGAGCATTGAAAAAGAAGAACATCCGGATCAGTCTGGTAAACTAGCGCGAGAAACACACTTAATTGAATTTATTAAACAACCAAACTTTTCCTTTTTGAAACAAAAGTATCTCGTAAGACATGCCCACACATAAACACGGACATGCTTTTACTTTACGATAACTAAAACATTTCATATCCAATCCTCTTATATCATAATAATGTTTAGTGGAAATTAGCCACAAGAGTCTCTTTATCAAGTGGAATTAGTTTCTAGGACACGCGGCTAAAATAATTACTTTTAAGGACAAAACGTAAAATAATTAGTTTCTAGGGCCTAAAAACCTATGAAATTATGTCCTTGAAAGTAAATGGACTACTGACTTTGTCCTTGAAAGTAATTATTCTGCTGACTTTAGCCTTGAAGGTAATTTCTTTGAACGTGTGTCCTAGAAACTAATTGGACTGCAAAGTTTGTCCTTTTGGTGAAATGCCCCTAGTGTTTATTATACAAATAATATTAATCATAGTCGAAATTGTTACATTGATTAAATTCCAACATATATCCCAAAATGGGTAATACAATCAAAATGGCAGGCACGTAGTGGAGTTTGGATCTCCATACAACTGACCAAGTGAAGGGACTACCTTCCAATGGATACACCTCTAGATGGATGTCCTAAGGCATAGAATGTTTTCCCTTTACCAACACAAGACCGGCCTACCTCGGTAACTTGTTAGTACCGAATATGTCGTCCTTTAGTCGTTACCAACCTATTTCGAGGATGTAAAGATATATCTAGAAGAGGATGATAGTATCCTACTTGGGAGTGACCCACGTAGCCTTGCCGCACCTAACCCTGTTTCGGTCATTTTCGGTTGATGAGGCCTAAGGTAATGATTACCTTTCACATATCACATATCACATCACTTTGAATGCCATACGACCATTTCCATTGACTACTAATTGCTTTCCACAAAAATATAACCCTTAAGCTCATACGTCTCAGGGAAGGTGTTAAGCTAAGAGAAGTTGCCTTTTCCGACACCACAAATGTACGTTTGTAAAAACCAATGTACGTAATCTTTAAAAATGCAATATTAGAGAAACATCCATACAAGTTGTCCAGGAACAGGACAAACTGAAGGTACTTTCCTACCACATCATGTCGGAAAATCCCTAGGATTAGTAGCGAATAGTCCTTACATTAGATATTTCATAATGAAGAGACTACTACTGGATGTATATTGGGATTTTAACCCCAAACGATCAACAAACAGTCCCCCATTATAAAAATACCGAATATCAATATCATCACAACCGACCTGCACAATCGTCGCATAAATGTTGGTCCGAAGTGGTTTTTGGATAAATCGATCCCGGTCACTTCGCACCGACAACGCAAAAGCTTTTCTCAACCTAACATAGAAACTAAATCTCCTAGACTTATCACGTCTCCAACTTTTAACTTGCTATCCTTCAACCAAGAAGGAAGCTCGATAGATTGGAGTAATTAGTGCGCACAACATGAATCAACATCCTTAACACAAATGATAATCAAGCCTACACAGAAGGCTACGTACTAAGTGTACGACTAAATAGTTCCCACATCAAGTCGAGGAAATAAAATGGCCAAATTTGATAGTCGGTTATTTACCATCAAAGCAACAAACAAATATTTAGCACCATATGCAATCGCTAGGACTTTTTAATTAATCTTTTATTAATTAAATCACTTTTCAAATATTCACTTCAAATTATCTTTAAAAAGATATATTCTCAAAACATTTCACTAATTGGAAAACATTTCCATATACTTATTTAATAATAAACAATTCACAAATCAATTAATTTTCAACACTTAGAAAATATTACATATACTTAAATCAGGATTAAGTATATACTTTATTCTTTAAGGAAAACATTCTCTTAAACACATTCATTTGGGTCAAAACAAATGTTGCGTAAAACATCCTTACGACAACCCAAAATTACCAGTATACGGATTCGATAATTAGATAGATATATGAATCCCATATAAAATACAAAACATCTTCTTTCCAACAACAGTGTTATAGTCCATCATCTTCTTACTTTTCGAAACGTCTATTTCAACAGTGAATGTTGAAATCTATGGTTTTGATACTTAACACATTTTGAAAACATCTTCAAAACATTTAACTCCATTTAAAAATATCACTTCCTAAAACATTCATTTTACACAAAGGATTATTCACTGTCCAAAATCATGAATATAATTCTCTAACCAAATTCATTATTACTGCACGTTTAACTTAAAGGATAATTCACTGTCAAAAATCATGAATATATCCCCTTTACCAAATTCGTTACTTCTACATATTCATTAAAGGATTATCCATTATCCAAAATCGTGGATGAAATTCCTTTAATAAACTTTGACCATTTAACTTATCAAAATATTGTTGATTTCCAATTTATAAAACAATATTTATAGATTCCATATATATTTTATAAAAATTTCAATATATAAAATTCCTTTGTTAACAAATTCTATTTATATCTCATTTATATTCCAAAGTCCAAATTATAAGTTAATTCACTTATATATCATTTATATACAAATTTTTTTATAACTTCGTCAATTATAAATCTTATTCACTTATAAGATTCAATTATAACTTCATTTTAACAATTATAACAGCTCCTTTATAATTCAATTAGTTTGATTTATAAAAATTCAATTATATAAATCTTATATATAAACCATTTGTAATAAATTTAAAAAAAATCCCAATTTAAAATATTTCACAAATTAATCTACTTTATATTTCAAAAATCACATTCTTGTTATATTTCACAAAAATTATAATTTTTATAACATAAAAATTATAACATTTATTTATTTAAAATAAATCCATTCCTTAACAATTCAAATTTTAACAAAACATCTATTTTCAGAATTACTTGAAAATCTTTTTTAATTTTGAAATCATCACTTTAATATTTTTTAAAATTCCAAAAATAGGCCCAATGCTGCAACAACACTAAACACATCGATCACAGCATCCAAACATCAAATATCATATGATAACATCATATATCAATATCTGTAAATAAAACCAATACTGGTGAGGAATCCAGTTGGATCCCTCCAACCTGTCACCTGCAACAAATATATATATTAGAAAATATGTACAACGTCCGCTTCGAGGCAGACACGCGTAGAAAGGGTCATCCGCTCATACACGAGAATGTATAGGTTCTCATTTGCTCCATCAAGCAGAAATGTATCCAAATACCAATCAGTATATATAATATATCATATATCACTCAAACAATCTTCAATCAGCATAAAATAAAATTATTTCTCACTTATATAGAAATATCAATAAGTCGGAAAGAGTGAGTTGTACTCACTTTGGTTCCAATAGCAGTTGCTGTGTTTTATTCCGAATAAAATTAAAAAAGCATTTAATTTTACCCAAAATTTTCACTAGCTCCAATCAACTCCAAACTAGCTCTAAAATGTAGTGCTCGTCAATACGGACTTAACGCAACTTGTCTCGTCAAAAATGGATCTCGTATGAAGAAGTTATAGCATTTTAAAGTTTATACAAATTTATATATATATATATATATATATATATATATATATATATATAAATTTACAATTTCATTTTTATTTTCAAACCCTTTTTAATCATGGCCGTTAATTTTGCTTCCATCAAATCCTAGCCACTACTTTTATCTTCTTCCTCCATTCGTTGTACCAGGCAAGAACGTAACCATCGAACCTAATAGCCGTCTCTAACCCTAATTGTCGTGGCCTCTACACTTGTTTTGACTTCAATCAGGTAACGACACCACGAGGCTCCACCTACAATCGTGAGCATGTCGAGCTCAGTGCATCCATGGCCAAGCAAAATGAACCCAAATGTGGCACGAACGCGGCCCTGTAGTGTCGATCCACCTTGCTAAATTCGATCTTGACCGTTGAAATCGTAGAACTCGATGCGCTCTACAATCTTCTAGTTGAAGGCGAGACGTGAAAGTTAATGGATTGGAAGAGATCGAAGAGAGAAAATCATACATTTCTTGCCATTCACTATTAATGTGTCGGCTAGCCCTAGCTGCTTTAGGGTTTTGGCAAACTGAAGAAAAATGTGGCCTTATATAGTAAATTTTCGCGCACTATTCACCCGAAAATTTTTCGAACTCCAAAAGAAACGTACCGCCTGGTGTTTATAATGTTTTACCCCTATTCCGAATACAATGGAATATATATCGAGAGCCAATTCGATCGTATTTGAAAGATAGATTTTTGAATCAAATTGTTTTAATTTAAAATTTACTTAAACAAATTTCTACGCGTTTCAGCTTGCCACGACTAAACCGTAAATCTAACAGACATGAAATTTGAAATCCTACAATAATATAACATTACAGATCCAATGAAACTGGTTTTGTCAAAATCCAAGACCGTATGAAAAATGGCTATTTTTACACGTTAATTAAATATTAAAATATTCAATTTCTATAAAATTACTTTTAATCGATTTTAAAAGTCTACCAACATCATTCTAATTCAAACAGAATTTAATTTAACTTTATAAATCATTTTTGTTCACATTAAATTCAAATTTCATTTATTTACACAATTTCAAATATTAAATTAACAATTTAATTACCCAAATAAGTCACTATATTCGAAATATACGTTCTTCAACTTATAAAATTTGCTTGTGTATATGAATTTCAAATAACTGAAATTCTGGGTCGTTACATTCTCCCCTATTTGAAAGAATTTCGTCCCCGAAATTACCAAGTAAGAAAAAGTCACAAATTCCATTAATTTTTTCAAAACAACTAGTTCAAACTAGATTTACCAAAATCACTTAAATGTTTAACTCTCCCAAAATCATTTAGTTAAACTTCTTAAATTTTTTTTTCAAGTTTTCAAATTCATTTATAGTTATCTTTTCAAAGCCACTAATATCATTTCAAATTATAACTCAAAATCAAAATTTTAGTTATCAAATTTTTTTCCAAAATTTCCAAAAAAAATTAACGCCTTAAATTTTCAAAAATTTCACCAACGTCTCCTTTGCGCGGTTCGATCACAACGTGTGTGTGTGTGTGTATATATATATATATATATATCACAAATATACATCTCATCATCGAGGATGAGACATCCCGTAGGGAAAATTTATAAATGTACGATATGCAATCCAAGATATGTACCTTATATATTATTAGCGAGCATATACGGCTAATATAGCATGAAAGCGAGCTCCAAACATGAAGCAAGCGCCGTATGCACCTACTAAACACTCAATAACAAATGAGAAACATGTATATATGAAAGTAATATCAATATACAACATATACGAATACAACAACTATTTATGCCAACGCAACAATGCAATCAAAAGCAACAAATTCAACCATCAAACAACTATCATCCAACTAAAATCCGACAAACCAATATCTATCCAACAAATCCATAATCAAATCAATATACATTCATTTCTGATTAATATTCAATGAGTTTGTTTTCAATTTAATTACATTTGTTTCATTAACTTTAAATTTTACTAACATTCATTTATTCAAATTCAATTAGTTTACATTCACTAATTCATACTCAAGTTTGTTCAATTTCAATTCAAATTAAATCAGATTCAATTCTATTTAAATTTAATTAAATTCCAATTTGAATTCAATTATTTAGCTTTTAATTTTATTAATTCAATTTCATCAACACTTAGAGAATTACTATACAATCAACTAACATCCATCTAACAAACAACATATATCTAACATAACCAAATTCATTTAATTTACACTTTAACGTTCACATTTACTTCGCTTACATTCAATTTAGTTTAACACTTTTAATTTCAATTGGTTGATATTCAATTCAGATTGAATTCTAGTATTTACTATATTCACATTGTTATACAACACTTCCAATATCATCATCACTTCTTATTATTCAACTTTACTTTGCATATACATTTTATTTATCTAAATCAGCTTGATTCAACATTACTTAAGTTATGTTTCATTTCATTCTCGCTTGCATTTACTTTCACTATACAAGTTAAGTTCACTTCTAATTTAATTCAAATTCTATTTTATTTAACTTGTACTTAAGTCAAATCTCATATTACTACTCAAATTCAGATTTTGTTTTTCTTAACAAAATTATTTAACTTTTTTAACATTTGGTTTTACTTACCTTTTCTCATTTTATAAGTTATACAACCTTTTAATTTAAACTTCCATGAACATTTACCTAAGTTTACTTCCATTCACAATACTCATTTCATAATTTCAATTCATGGTTGTACAATCACTTTACAACTTAGGTTTATTTAAACTTTCAAATCCATATTATATAATCACTTACCACTTAAGTTTAATTTCCATTTCAATAACTTGTCTAATCCAATTCAAATCTAATTCATTTTATTTAACTTACCTTTAGTTATATTTCAAATCATATATTTTATTATACTAACTTAAATTTATTTCAACTTTACTAAAGTTAAATTTTTATTTCATGTTATTAGTCCAAAACTCATTCACTTATATTTATCAATTTCAACTTGGGTTTTCAATTCAAATTTGATTATCACAACAAAACTTAAATTTTGAATTTACTAACGTTAGCAAATCCATCACACAGAAATTCAAAAATGATATTGGTGATGCTGCAGTCATCACCTTTATTATTTCCCAGCGACGGTAGTGAATTCAGTGCTTCATATTTTTATAAAAATTCTTTTTATATTTATAATTCACATTTACAAATCTTTTACTTATATAATTTCACTATTTTACTTTACTCAGATAAGATCATTCCAAATTCATTTATCTTACATAGATTATGATAATATAATATCTTTAACTTTGAAAAATAACTTTCAAAATAAATGGGATTCAAATACTCAAATTCTTAGTTTAAATCCAATTTTATTTATAATTCATATTTAAAAATATATACATATAGTTTCATTTCTTATATGTAAGATATTTCACAATTTTATATCATATTAATTATGATTCCATACTATATAATTAATTTGCTTACATAATTTCATTCTTTTACAATTTTTGTTTTTATTTAGATTATTCAAATAGCTTCTTTTTTATTAGCTTATATATATTTACATTTTTAAACGACCAAACAATTCAATTTATATGCACTTTAATAATTCTCGAAAAATTAATCCTTTATATATAAAAGGTAATCTAGGTAAAATTATTTCACTTACCCAATTTAGAATAATACTATTCGACTTGCCTCATTTAAGCGTTTAGAAATCCATATCGATAACATGGCGTCCCATATACCGATCAGAATTCACAAACAGCTCAACGCATAAGTAAGCACATCATAAAACAGTTTATATTACTAACAAATGCACGCTCATATATATATATATATATATATATATATATATCACTTAAACTCAATCTAGGGTGCTACTGTCCCTATCTATACTGAGTACATATCAAAGCTTAGGAATATATAAAATCTAAGCTCTGATACCACGTATGACGACCCACAAATCCGTACCCTTTGAATCGACAATAAACCACACATGTTCGACCCAAAAAGCACAGACTGACGGAAAGTAAAGAGAAAGAAAAGAAGAGAGAAGAAGAAAAAAGAAAGAGAGGAGAGAACCAAACAGAACAACACATAATCCCACATCGTAGTGGAAAACAAATAATATCATATCAATAATCTTTATAAAATAGAAACTATATATACATCAATCAGAGCACAACAATCGATCAATAGTTATCAGCCTGAACAGTTATAATAACATGTCCTCACAGTTGCCGATTATATACAACAATAATGCACAAAGCGGATAATCAAAACAGATACGTGCATAAAAAAATTATGATCTCCAGCTCTCCTACTGAAACTTGAAAAACACCAAATCTGAACCTATAAGTATACTCGGTCCGACTCGAGCATTGAAAGGGAAGAACGCCCGAATCAGTCTGGTAAACCAGCATGAGAAACACACTCAACTGAATTTATTAAATTAACAAACTTTTCCTTTTTTTTAAAAAGTATCTCGTATGACACACCCACATATAAACACGGACATGTTTTTCCCTTACGATAACTGAAACATTTCATATCTAATCCTCTTATATTATAATAGTATCTATTATACAAATAATATTAATCATAGTCGGAATTGTTACATTGATTAAATTCTAGCATATAGCCTAAATGGGTAATACAATCAAAATAGCAGGCATGTAGTGGAATTTGGATTTCCATAAAATGACCAAGTGAAGGGACTACCTTCCAATGGGTACATCTCTAGATGGATGTCCCGAGGCATAGAACATCTGCCCTCTACCAACACAAGACCAACCTACCTCTGTAACTAGATAGTACCGAATATGTCGTCTTTCAGTCGTTACCGACCTTTTTCGAGGGCCCTCCTAGCATACAAACCACAATAATCACATACACGATGTCATAGCGTGTAAAGATATATCTAAAAGAGGATGATCATATCCTACTTGGGAGCGACCCACTTAGCCTTGCCGCGTCTAACCCTGTTTCGGGCATTTTCGATTGATGAGGCTTGAGGTAACGATTACCTTTCACATATCATATATCACATCACTTTGAATGCCACACATGACCATTTCGATTGACTACTAATTGCTTTCCATAAAAATACAACCCTTAAGCTCATATGTCTCAAGGACGGTGTTAAGCTAAGAGAAGTTGCCTTCTCTGTCACCACTAATGTACGTTTGTAAAAACCAATGTATGTAATCTTTAGAAAATGCAATGTCAGACAAACATCCACAAAAGTTGTCCACGAACAGGACAAACCAAAGGTACTTTTCTACCATATCCTGTCGGAAAATCCCTAGGATTAGTAGCGAATAATCCTTACGTTGGATATCTCATAATGAAGAGACTACTTCTACTGGATATATATTGGGATTATAACCGCAAATGATCAACAAGCAGTCCTCCACTATGAAAATATTGAATATCAATATCATCACAACAACCTACACTATCGCCACATAAATGTTGGTCCGAAGTGGTTTTGATAAACCGATCACGGTCTCTTCGCCCGACAACGCAAAAGCGTTTCTCAACCTCACACTGAAACTAAGTCTCATAGACTTATCACGTCTTCAACTTTTAACTTGCTATCCTTCAGCTAAGAAGGAAGCTCGATAGATTGCAATAATACTCCACACTACACGAACTAACATCCTCAACACAAATGATAATCAAGCCCACATAGAAGGCTACGTACTAAGTGAACGATTAAATATTTCCCACATCAAGTCGAGGAACTAAAATGGCCAAATTTGATAGTCGGTTATATAACAATCAAAGCAACAAACAAATATTTAGCACCATATGCAATCATTAGGCCATTTTAATTAATCTTTTATTAATTAAATCACTTGCCAAATATTCACTTCAAATTATCTTTAAAAAGATATATTCTCAAAAACTCACTATTTGGAAAACATTTCCATATACTTATTTAATAATAAGTATTCTCAAATCAATTTATTTTCAACACTAAGAAAATATTACATATACTTAAATCAGGATTATATACTTATTATTTAAGGAAAACATTCTCTTAAATACATTCATTTGAGTCAAAAAGAATGTTGCCTAAAAAATCATTACGACAACCCAAAATCACTAGTATAGGGATTCGATAATTAGGTAGATATATAAATCCAATACACTATACAAAACATCTTCTTTCGAAAATCATTTACTATAACAACAGTGTTATAGTCCATCATCTCCTTACTTCTCAAAACATCTATTTCAACAATGAATGTTGAAATCTATGGTTTCGATACTTAACACATTTTGAAAACATCTTCCAAACATTTAACTTCATTTAAAAATATCACCTTACAAAACATTCATTTTATATAAAGGATTATTTACTGTCCAAATTCATGAATATAATTCTCTAAGCAAATTCATTATTATTGTACATTTAATTTAAAGGATAATTCACTGTCCAAAATCGTGAATATATCCCCTTCACCAAATTCATTACTTTTACATATTCTTTAAAGTTTATCCGCTGTCCAAAATCGTGGATAAGATTCCTTTAATAAACTTCCGCTATTTAATTTATCAAAATATAGTTGATTTCGGATTTATAAGACAATGTTTATAAATTCCATATATATTTTGTAAAAACATCAATATACAAAATTATTCCTTTGTTAACAAATTCCATTTATACCTCATTTATATTCCAAAGTCCAAATTATAAGTTAATTCGCTTATATATCATTTATTTATAAATTCGTTCCTTTATAACTTCATCAATTATAATTCTTATTCACTTATAAGATCAACTATAACTTCATTTTAATAATTATTAAAACTCCTTTATAATTCAATTATTTTGATTTACAAAATTCAATTTCATAAATTTTGTATATAAACCATTTATAATAAATTCAAAAAATCCCAATTTAAACTATTTTACAAATTAATCAACTTCATATTTCAAAATTACATTCTGTTTATCTTTCACAAAAATCATAATTCTTATAACATAAAAATTATAACATTTATTTATTTAAAATAAATCCATTCCTTAACAATTCAAATTTTAACAAAGCATCTATTTTCAGAATTACTTGAAAATCCTTTTTAATTTGGAAATCATCACTTTACTATATTTTTTAAAATTCTAAAAAATAGGCCCAATGCTGCAACAACACTAAATACATCAATCACAACATCCAAACATCAAATATCATATGATAACAACATATATAAATAAAACCAATACCGGTGAGGAATCTAGTTGGATCCCTCCAACCTACTACCTTCAACAAATATACAATTAGAAAATATGTATAATGCCTGCTTCAAGGCAGTCGCACGTATAAAGGGTCATACGGTTATACACAGGAACGTCTAGGGTCTCATCTACTCCACTAGGCAGGAATATATCCAAATACCAATCAATATATAATACATCACATATAATTCAATCAATCATCAATCAACATAAAATAAAATTATTTCTCACTTATATAAATGTATCAGTGAGTCAAAAAGATTGAGTTGTACTCACTTTGGTTCCAATAGTAGTTGTAGTGTTTCATTCTGAATAAAATTAAACAAGCATTTAATTTTATCTAAAATTTTCACTAACTCCAACCAGCACCAAACCATCTCTAAAATGTAGTGCTTGTTAATACGGACCCAACACAATTTGTTTCGTCAAAAATGGACCTCATATGAAGAAGTTATAACATTTTAAAGTTTACACACACACACACATATATATATTTACAATTTTATTTATATTTTCAAACCCTTTTTAATCATGGCCGTCATTTTGCATCCATCAAATCCTAGCCGTTACTTTTAGCTTCTTCCTCCATTTGTTATACCAAGCTACAATGCAACCATCAAACCCAATGGCCGCCTCTAACCCTAATTGCCGCGACCTCTACACTTATTTTGACGTCAACCAGGTAACCCCACGACGAGGCTCCACCTCGCCTCCACCTACAGCCGCAAGTATGTCGAGCTCAATGCATACATGGCCGAGAAAAACGAACCCAAACATGGCATGAATGCGGCCCCGTAGCTGTCGATCCACCTCGCTAAATTCAATCTTAACTGTTGAAATCGTAGAACTCGTTGCGCTCTACAATCTTCTAGTTGAAGGTGAGACATGAAATTTTATGGATTGGAAGAGATCAAAGAGAGAAAATCGTGCATTTTCGGCCATTCGCTATTAATGTGGCGGCTAGCCTTAGCTGCTTTAGGATTTTGGCAAAATGAAGAAAAATGCGGCCTTATATAGAAATTTTTCTCGTACTTGGAACACAATGGGATATATATCGAGAGCCAATTCGATCGTATTTGAAGATATTTTTTCGAATCAAATTATTTAAATCTAAAATTTACTTAAACAAATTTCTACGTGTTTCAGCTTGCCAAGACTAAACCGTAAATCTGATTGACACGAAATTCGAAATCCTACAATGATATAACATTACAGATTTAATGAAACTGGTTTCGTCGAAATCCAAGACCGCATGAAAAATGGCTATTTTTACACTTCAATTAAATATTAAAATATTCAATTTCTATAAATTTACTTTTAATTCAATTTTAAAAGTTTACCAACAACATTCTAATTCAAATAGAATTTAATTTAACTTTATAAATTATTTTATTCACATTAAATTCAAATTTCATTTATTTACACAATTTCAAATATTAAGTTAACAATTTGATTATCCAAATAAATCACTATAATCAAAATATACATTCTTTAACTTATAAAATTTACTTGTAAATGTTTAAAATCAATTAAATATACGAATTTCAAATGACTAAAATTCTGGGTCATTATAGTATGGACTTTGCATGTCATACCTGAAGGGATATAACCCAACGACTGCAAATAGTTTTTTAAGAATAAGCTAAATGCATATGGAAATGTAAAGACCTATAAGGTGAGGCTATCGTGAAAAGACTCTGTTAGATTCAAAGAATCGAACATGACAAAACGTTTGTGCCTGTAGTCATGCTTAAGTCCATTCAGATGATGCTTGTTATTGCCATATTCAATGACCATGAAATATGCGAAATGAACACGAAAATGAAATTTATAAATGATGATTTAGAAGAGATTGTTTTCATGTCGTATTCTGAGGGTTCTGAGGTCAGTGGAAGTAAGGAAAAGGCATGCAAATGGTTAAGATCAATTAATGTTCTTAAGAAGGCTTCAAGGAGTTTGATTTTTATAAAGTAGTCAAATAGTTTGGTTTTTATCAGAATACAAAGGAAGCATGTGTATACCAAAAAGAATTAGGAAGTGCTATAGTGTTATGAATCTTATAATATTTTCTCCCGATTGGCAATGGCATTACGTTGTTGCAATTAATGAAAGCATGGTTGTGCAAGAAATTCTCGATGAAAAATTTGGAATAACAACCTATATACTTGGTGTCAAGATCTATAGGGATAGATCTAAACATTTGTGGAGACTATTCCAATCCCTATACATAGACAACATAATGAAAAGGTTCAATATAGATAATTCCAAGCGTGAAAATGTTCCAACGCCATCTTAAATTGTCCTTTCTAAGCAAGATGCTCCTTATATAGATGAGGAGCAGGAGCGCGTGAAGAGAATACCATATGCATCACCAATCAGTTCCATCATGTATATTATGCTGTTTATATGCCATATGCATTAGAATACATATAGTCAATATTAGTCTAATCTAGGGAAAAATATTGGACAGAAATGAAATGTATTCTTAAGGATTTAGGAAATACTAAGGCTTATTCCTTATATATGGGAAAAAAGACCTCCTTATGAAGGGTTGCACAAATTCTAGCGTTTAGAGTGACGTCAATGATAGTAATTCGATGTCTGGTTATGCTGAATGGTTAAGGGGTTGATTGGAAAAGTTTTAAGTGAGAAACAATAGTTGATTCAGTGATTGATGCTGAGTACATTGCGCTCAATGAAGCAGCTAAAGAATCGGTCTAGATGATCAAGTTTACATATGAGAAGGGGTGATTTCAAAAGTTGAGACTCCCATGTCAATCTTCTTGTGATAACAATGCCACGATGCAGATCGTGAAAGAACCAAGATCTCATGAGAAGCAGGACACTTTCTTCAAATTTCCCTTGATAAGGGAGTTTATTAGCAATAAAGAAGTTGTGATTAAAAGAGCAGACACTAAGGACAACTAGTAGATTCATTCACAAAAGGACAAGCTCGATTGGTTTTGAGATGACCGATTGAAGGGACGGGATTGAGATTCCATAATTGGTGCCAAGTGCAAGTGAGAGATTAAGAAAGTTAAGGGTATACGGGGATTATTCTATAATTCATTGTCAATTACTAATCCTTCAATAAAATATCATTCGAAATAAAAGGTGCTTGTTGTAACATCCCTAATTTTTATAACATTATTCACGAATTTAATTAGATAAAATTAAATATTGTAATAATGATAAAGGAATTGAGATTTGAATAAAGTAAATATATATGGTCGTGCTTATTAATAAAGTAAATGGGGTTAATTGGGTTAGTAAACTAATTAAATTACATATTGCATATTAGTAAAATAACCATTTCATTTCACATGGCTATGACCTTCTGCAATTGTCCATTCACGTTCATTTTTCTCAAATAAAAAATAAATGGTAAAACCCTAAGAGCCGACCATTAACAAGGAGGAAAAGAGGAAGATTACAATCTTAAACTAAGGATCAAAGATAGGGAGGAGAAAGCGATAATCAATCTCAAATTCCTTATCAAAATCTAAGATGAATAATAGTCTTATACCATCTCTATTTTATTACATGATTATGTGTTTTTGGATTTACGATTAAATTCATTTTTATAATGATATGGATGATGGTATGCTTGAATTATCTTATGTTAGAACTATTTTAATTCATTTACCTATGAATTTGCTCGATTTCAAGGGAGAACTAAGGATTTATGATTTTCAAATGCCATGGAAATTTTTAATGTTAAGCAAAAACATGATTTTGGAGATGCGTTTAATTTTCAAAATTTTCCAAGCTATGGAAATTTTATTATGAACTATTAAAGCAAAATATGACATAATTGGGTTTAAAAAATTATTTCAAGAATTTCAGAGAGAAATTGGGACTAAAATTTTAATATGTTCGATTAGAAGATGAAATTGAATTTCCGTAATTTTTTGGAATTTTCCCAGTAGCTAGGGAAAATAATTTATTTTATAGAGTAGGATTTTTTTGAAATAATTGGTTTTGATATAAGGAAGGGCTTAAATGTAATATTTTACGATTTAGATCTGATGAAATGCGGCAGTTTTAAATGTAAAGCATTTGAAAAGTTTTTATGGCAGTCAATCAATAGTTTACAAATATGCAAGAAGTTATAAAATAGTTATTAAAAATTGCTATATTTCAGCCTTTAATTCAGAAAAAGGTGTTCCACCTCAAATAATAGCATCTTCTGACTCCATTAATTCCGCTTTATCCTAGTCGAAACCTACATAGTTGAAATCTATATAGTCGAAACCAATACATAAGGTATCACATATATGATAGGCAGTGGATTGGAAGGAAGGTGGAAGCTCTTTATTTCGAAAGGAAAGATTTCGATGGGGTCGAAATCCTACTTTGTTTTCAAAGGTTAAACACTTATCTTACTTTACATAAAGCTTTTGACATAGTCGAAACACATACTTTCAAAAAGGTTTTACAAATGGCTTTCGAAGAAAGTTTCTATATTATGTAAAGGGGTTAGCTTTCAAAGGATACTTTTTCATTAAATAAGAGCTTATGAAAGGATTGGTTTTGACCAAGTCGAGACCAAGCCACTAATTTACCTTTCGACTGCATTGAAGCTATCTATGCTGTCAAAGGGTTATCTCTGTTTTATCTTAAACTAAGCCATTTTACCGAATGCTTTGGAAATGGGTTGAGGGACTCGAAGGTTAATGAAGTCGAAAGGGGGTTTCGACTCTATCCTTTAGAGTTTTAATTTAAAGGATTATGCTTTTGACTAGATGGTTCCAACACCATCTATTTTTCCTTCAAACAATTATATAATTGGTTTCGAAAAAATACTTCGTATGTAACCACCTTTGACCTAAATGATGTTTTTAAAGTGTAAACCCAATGTTTTGGAAAGCGATACTTTCATTTGTTTCAAAGCTATGTTTAAAGGACGTTTTGACACCCTCGAAAGATATATTTGGTTTTGAAAGAGAATATTTATCAAAGGCTTCGAAAGGTATGTTTATTATGTTTTGAAAAGAAGTTTTTGCTTTTGAAGGGGGTCACTCGGAGGTTTCGAAAGTGATGCTTTAAAAGTTTCAAGACAAATAGCCCATTCGCACTTTTAAAAAGAAAATACCATGGCATAAATAAAGATTTTTAAAATATTATTCACACTGTTATTAAATCATACATGTATTTTAGGGAAAGGAAGAATAACTATATTGGTTGACCTTGTAGTGAATATAAATTAAGGAATGTTAAACCTTAAAACTAAAGATATTGGCGGGGGCCAATAAGTTTACAGTAAGCCCATGAAAACTGTATATAACTAATGATATTGGCAACGACCAATAGGTTCATAGTCAGCCCATGAAAACTATGATTTAATACTGGTTCAGGGGCCAATAAGGTTGTAGTTAGCCTATGAAAACTATATTCGGATTAAGATATTGACAGTCAGTTAATAGGTTCCTAGTTAGCCCATGAAAACTAGGTTAATAGAAAAGGATATTGGAATTACCAATAAGTTCTTAGTGATACCATGAAAACTATGAAAGTGGACAGATAGTCCATAAGCATTTAATAGGCTAATAGTAACCCTTGAAACTATAATTGAGACAGATAGTCGGAATGATTAGGGATGGATGATCCAAATTTGATTTACTAGTTTTGCATATCATCATAATGTTTTTGAAATACTATGTTTTAACCATTGTGGATGCAGGAGCACGGTATATGGTTTTATAAACGTTTTATGATATTAGTGAGGGGAAAACCCTTTCGGCTAAGCAGCGTGGTCTCACTAGACATCTATATGGTTTGATGTGGTAAATTATTATTCATACCAGGCTTTATCTCTGACTCGAAGTTTTTGTTTTCTTCTTAGACTCTTGGGTACTCAATTGATTTTGAGTAGGTTGAGTGTTAAGATTTCCTAGTGTTCTTTTAGACAAATAAAGCTTCTGAGGACAAGCATGAGGCAAGCTTGTTATTAGAGTTCTTTTATTTCCGCTGTATGTTTTGTTTTTAAAGAAAAATTTGTTTCTTGCCTATTTATATAGTCTGATCAACTAAGAGGCATCTTCATATGTCGATCTCGGCATAATGTGTAATAATTATATATTATTAGAACCTGATTTACAAACTGGGATTATGTAATCAATTTGGAATATTTTGAAATGAAATGTGGAATTTGTTTGCTGTTTAATTTTTTCTTCATATTCTTGTGTTTTTGTGTATCAATGTATCAATGTATCAAATATCATTGTATTTGGTCACCAAGAATTAATAACTATGGATGATAGCATCCGTAGCCATTAGTATTGGGTCTCCAAGTAAGGGGATGTTACAACTTGGTATCAGAGCATAGGTTTATGAAACTTAAAAAAAACTTAAACCTAAAAGATTTCCTAAACATAATCCAATGAATCAGATAATAAGATTGGGTTTGGGTTAACGCTATAGTAATGTACTTGTATTTGATGTATATAGTTACATATATAAGTACGTATTCCCCTCTCTCTTAGATCGTTCTACTGTATCTGACAAAGGCTCATACGCAGATTTACGAGAAAGGAGATATGGAAGCTGGAAATGGAAGAGGAAGTTTTGGTGGAGGAAGCACCACAACTAATGGAAATGCTCGACCCACTACCTACTTGATGTATCAGTTCTTTTTGGGTTGGATGTAAGAAGGAGCTGCTGCTGGTGTTGCAGGAAATGTAGGAGGAGCTAATCCTATGGTTCTAGTTGGGAATAATTATACTTTGCTGAGTAGAGATTACACCGGCTTGGGTGGGAAGCCATTCTTGGGAACATAGAGTGCCATAGAAGTTCAAAATTAGCTGTTATATTGTGAACATATATTTACTGATTTGAGTCTGAGTGATTTGAAAACGAGGAGGTTGGCCTCTAGATAGTTGTAGGGGTCAACACTACATTGGTGGAATAGTGAAACTACCGAAGTTCCAGAAGAGCAATTAACTGATTTTAAAACGAGATTTGAGCAGAAGTTTGTATCTGAGTTTGCTAAGTCCAAACCGATGAGGAATTTTATGGATTTAGAGCAAGGAGAGATGTTGGTACTTGAGTATGCTACTAAGTTTGGAGAGCTGTCTCGATATGGATATGTTGTTATAGATACTGACATCAAAAGGAATAGACGTTCATTCGAGGATTGAGGCTCAAGCTTGCTAGAATGACCATGACACATGTCCGTGATCCTTGTAATATAGTGATGGAGATGGCATTTTCTATGAGGAGTTACTTGGTGAGTTTGGTAAGGATAAGTCAGTGTACACTCAGGGTTCTCAGGGGAAGAAGAGGAAGTTCTTTAAAAATAATGGAGCCTAGAAGCGATTTGCTGCTAAGAAGTCAAAGGCTAAGGTAGTTTGCTATAAGTGTGACAAGAAGGGTCACTTTGCTAATGAATGCCGGTCAGGAAATGGGAAGAAAGCTGCAAGTAAGAAGAATATGAAGTGCTTCAACTATGATCAAGTTGGGCATTACAAGAATCAGTGTCCAGAGCTAGTTAGGGAGGACGAAAGAAATTTTTTCGCTATAGGACCAGCTAGGCCTACCGTTGCTGATAAAGGAAAGATTGTGATGGAAGGTACGCTTTTGATTCATAGTATTCCAGTTAGAGTAATTTTTGATAACAGTGCATCACATTCATTTATATCTAAGTGTTTGGTTGATAGATTATGTTTAGATTACACCTACCTTGTTACTTCCTTAAGGGTTGTGCATCCAATAGGAGGGTATGCAACTCTAGGGGTTAAGATGTGACTAGTTAGAACTTGACTTGTTAGGTCATAAGTTTACCTGCAATTTGTATGTTATCGATTTTTTAAATATCGGAATCATTTTGGATATGGATTGTTTAGGTAGGTATGAGGCTAGAATATTTTTTCAAGATAGGGAAATATCATTAAGATACGTTGATAGTCATAACCGGGTGATATTCTCTGTGGAGAATACCGACCAGAGTGTTAGTGCTATATTTAATGCTATGGAGGTAGAAACTAAGTTAAGTCAAGTTCGAGTAGCAAGAGAGTTTGCAGATGTCTTTGAGCCAGTCACTGACTACCCCCAAAAAGAGCTGTTGAGTCTAGAATTGATCTTGCGTCAAAAGCTGAACTTGTAAGTAGAGCACCTAACAGGATGACACCAACCGAGATGAAGGAATTGGAGGTGCAACTAGTGGATCTAGAAGGAAGGAACTTTATTGGAACAAGCAGTGCCCCTTAGGGAGCGGCCACGGTATTCGTAAAGAAACTAGATAGGTCGATAAGGATGTGCATTGACTATCGTAAGTTAAACGAAAGGACAATTAAGAATAAGTATCATTTGCCAAGAATAGATAATCTATTTGATTAGTTGAGTGGAGCTAGAGTGTTTTCCCAGTTGTACTTGGCAACAATTTTCCATCGGTTAAGAGTGGCGAAAGATAGTATTCTTTGACAACATTTCGAACTAGGTATGGTTCATATGAGTGGTTGGTTATTCCATTCAGATTAACGAATACACCTTCTTTCTTTGTGGATATGATGAGTTGAGTTTTCTAAGAGTATTTGGATAGGTTTATGTTGGTGTTTGTAGATGACATCCTATGTACTTTAGAGATGAGAGAGAATACGAAGTTCATCTTAGAGTGGTACTTGAGATGCTGAGGAAGAATCAGCTAAAGGCGAAGTTTACGAAGTGTCATTTTTGGAAGAAAGAGGTAACTTTTTTTGGTCACATGGTTTTAGAGAAAGGATTATCTGTCGATCTAGATAAGATCGATGTCGTAAATGATTAGAAAAAACCAGAGACAGTGACTAAGATTAGAAAATTTCTTGGGCTTGTTGGCTACTACTAGAGATTCGGATAACAACACCTTTAACTATATATAACAAGGAAGGATGTGAGATTTGTTTGGTCCGACAAATGTGAGGAAGCATTCTTTAAGTTAAAGAATTTGCTAACCAATGCACCCGTGTTAGTTGTTCCAGATAAAAACCAAGGATTGGTGGTGTATACTGATGCATGTGGAACAGAATTAGGAGCAGCGTTGATACAGAATGGTAAAGTCATTGCCTACGCATCTAGGCAGCTTAGAACATATAAAATTAGATATCGTACTCATGATATGGAGTTTACAGATGTGATCTTTGCATTGAAGATTTGGAAACATTATCTCCTAGAGGAAGGTTTGAGCTTTATACCGATCATAAGTCTTTCTGGTATTTATTCTCTCGGAAGGAATTGAATATGAGGCAGCGTAGATGGTTGGAGTTTTTGACTGCTTATGATTATGGTATAGAGTATACACTAGGGAAAGGTAATAAAGTGGCTGATGCTCTTAGCAGGAAACATCAGAATGCGGTGTAAGATATGTTGGCAAAGTGGAAGGATTTAGAAGCTTTAGTCTGTTGCGATGTGCAGTTAAGATTGACTGTTGGTTCTAATCAGAATTTCGCCCAGTTGTCTTGTTTAGAATTTCGACCAATATTGATTGAGAAAATCGCTTCTATGTAGAAGAAGGATCTAATGTTGGTTGAGAGAATTAGAAGGCTTGAGGTTGGAAATGAGACCAATGATCTAAAGGATTTTATCCTTGACTAGAGAGGATGGTTGAGAAAAAATGGACGGTTGTGTGTTTCGAATGTGGTGGACTTGAGGAGAGAAGTTCTTAAAGAATGTCATCGGTCCAATTTTGCGATTCATCCCGAAGGGACTAAGATGTATCAAGAAATGAAGAGGATCTTCAATTAGGAAGGCATGAAGAGGGATGTTGGATTATGGGTTAAGCAGTGTGCAAACTGTCAACAAGTGAAAGCTGAACATCAGAAACCGAATGGGTTGCTTCAGACTTTAAAGATTCCAGTTTGGAAATGAGATTTAATATCCATGGATTTTATAGACAGGTTGCCAAGATCTAATAGAGGTAATGAAAGTTTATGGGTTATAGTGGACAGATTGACCAGGAGCTCCCATTTCATTCCAGTTAAGTCAACCAGGACGGCACCTGTTTTCGCTAAGTTATTCCTAATAAGCATAGTTATACCGCATGAAGTTTCTAGTAGTATAATCAATGACAGAGATGCTTTGTTCACTAGTGAATTATGAAAAAATCTATAGGAAGTGATGAGTATCAAGCTTAACATGAGTAACGCGTATCACCCTAAGACAGATAGGCAGACAGAGAGAGTCAACAAAGTACTCGAGGATCTACTGGGACTTGTGTATTAGACTTTGGTGGATCTTGAGAGGATCACCTACATTTGGTCAAGTTTTCTTATAATAACAGTTATCAAACAAGTATAGGAATGACATTATTTGAAGTTTTGTATGGAATGCTAATCACCAGCATGTTGGTTGGAGACTGGAGATTGACTAGTCTTAGGTTAAGATTTGGTCGGAGAGGCGTCAGAGAAGATTGAGTTAATACGAGGAGGGATGAATGAAGCTTAGTCAAGACAACAGAGTTATGCAGATAAGAGGCATAAGGACATAGAATTCTCAGTTGGAGATAAGGTTTTCATTAAGTTATCACCAATGAAGGGTGTGATATGATTTGGAAAGTCAAGGAAGTTGGCCCCAAGATACGTAGGTTCATTCCAGATTATAGAGAGGATTGGAAAGCTTCCATATAGAATAGAATTGCTGAGCAGTTTGGCAGGTGTCCATAATGTATTTCATGTGTCTCATCTTCGCAAGTATGTGCATGATCTAGGGACTACTATTCCTCCGACAGGATTGGAAGACATAATAGTAGAGCCTGATTTGACTTTTGTTAGACAACCGGTTTGGGTTATAGCTAGAAATGAGAAAAGATTAAGGAACAAGACAGTCAAGTTAGTGAAAATTCAGCGGAGCGACAACGAGAAGGACTGTACTTGGGAGGCATAGAGATACTTATCCTGATCTACTTTGAGAGTATGTATATATTAGATTTATAAAGATAGTTGCTAGTCAGCTAGACTAATATGGCTTTTAAGATTTGTTACAGATGATTGCTATGTTTAGTATTCGATCCTCACTGAATTTCGTCAATGAAATTCTTTAAGGGGGAGCCTGTAACATCCCTAATTTTTTATAACATTATGCAGGAAATTTAATTAGATAAAATTAAATGGAGTAATGATGATAAGGGGATTAAGATTTGAATAAACTAAACATATATTGTCGTGCTTATTAATAAAGTAAATGGGCTTAATTGGGTTAGTAAACTAATTAAAGTACTCATGGGTATATTAGTAGAATAACCTTTTCATTTTACACGGCTATGACCTTTCGTAATTGTCCATTCACATTCATTTTTCTCAACGCAAAAACCCTAAGAGCCAGCCATTAACAAGGAGAAAAGAGGGAGATTACAATCTTAAACTAAGGATCAAAGCTAGGGAGGAGTAAGCAACAACAAATCTCAAATTCCTTATCAAAATCTAAGGTGAGTAATAATCTTATACCATCTCTATTTTATTCTATGATTATGTGTTTTCGGATTAATGATTAAATTTGTTTTTACAATGAAATGGATGATGATATGCTTGAATTATGTTATGTTCGAACTATTTTAATTCATATACCTATGAATTTTTCGGTTTCAAAGGAGAAGCAAGGGTTTATGATTTTCGAATGGCATGGAAAATTTGTATGTTAAGCAAAAACATGATTTTGGAGATGGGTTTTAATTTTTAAAGTTTTCCAAGCTATGGAAATTTTATTATGAATTATTAAAGGAAAATATGATATAATTGGGTTTAAAAATTTATTTCGAGAATTTTAGCTAGAAATTGGGTTTGAAATTCTAATATGTTCAATTACAGGATGAAATTGAATTTCTATGATTTTTGGGATTTTTTCCAATTGATTTACTGAAAATAGATTATTTTAAAAAGAAGGACTTTTTGAAATAATTGGTTTTGATGTAAGGAAGTGCTTAAACATTATATTTTGTGATTTATCTGATGAAAGTGCGACATTTTTAAATGTAAAGTATTTGAAAAGTTTTTATGGCAGCCAATCAATGGTTTACAAATAGGCAAGAAGTTATAAAATAATTACTAAAAGTTGCAACATTTCAGCCTTTAATTCAGAAAAAGATGTTCCGCCTCAAATAGTAGCACCTTTCGACTCCATTGATTCCGCTTCATCCCAGTCAAAACCTACATAGTCGAAACTAATACACAAGGTATCACATATATAGCACGCAGTAGATTGGAAGGAAGGTGGAAGCTCTTGGTGTCGGACCCTGCTTTGTTTTCAAAAGTAAAAATTCTTTCCTAGCTTTACTTAAAGCTTTCGACATAGTTTGAACACAGACTTTCGAAAAGGTTTTATAAATGGATTTCAAAGAAGGTTGCTATATTATGTAATGGAGTTAGCTTTTAAAGAGGTACTTACTCCTTAAATAAGAGCTTCTGAAAGGATTGGTTTCAACCAAGTTGAGACCAAGCCGCTAATTTACCTTTCGACTGCATTGAAGCCATCTATGCCGTCGAAGGGTTACCACTGTTTTAACTTAAACTAAGCCTTTTTCCTAAATACTTTCGAAAGATTTTGAGGGTTTCGAAGGCAATGGAGTCGAAAGGGGGTTTCGAATCTATCCTTCAAAGTTTTAATTTAAAGGATTACGCTTTCGACTAGATGGTTCGGACACCATCCATTTTTCGTCCGAACAATTTTATAGTTGCTTTCGAAAGAGATACTTTCGTATTGAACCACTTTGGCCGAAATGATGTTTTTAAAGAGTAAAACCAATACTTTCAAAATGGATACTTTCATTTGTTTCGAAGCTATGTTTAAAGGACATTTTGACACCCTCGAAAGGTATATTTGGTTTTGAAGAGAATATTTATCAAAGGCTTCGTAAGGTATGTTTATTTTGCTTTGAAAAGAAGTTTTTGCTTTGGAAGGGGGTCACTTAGAGGTTTCAAAAGTGATTTTTTTAAAGTTTCAAGACAAATAGCCCACTCTCACTTTTAAAAAGGAAATACCATGGCATAAATAAAGATTTTGGAAATATTATTCACATTGTTATTAACCCATAAATGCATATTGGGGTAGGGCTGAATAACTAGATGGTTAACCCAGTAGTGAATATAAATTAAGGAATGTTAAAACCTTAAAACTAAAGATATTGGCAGAGGCCAATAGGTTTACGTTAAGCCCATGAAAACTGTGTGTAACTAATGATATTGGAAGTGGCCAATAGGTTCATAGTCAGCCCATGAAAACTATGATTTCATACTGGTAGGGGCCAGTAGGATTGTAGTTAGCCTATGAAAATTATAATCGGATTAAGATATTGACAGACAGTCAATAGGTTTCTAGTTAGCCCATGAAAACTACGATAATAGAAAAGGATATTGGAATTACCAATAGGTTATTAGTGATACCATGAAAACTATGAAAGTGGATAGATAGTCCATAAGCATTTAATAGGTTAATAGTAACCCTTTAAACTATAATTGAGACAGATAGCCGGAACGATTGGGGATGGGTGATCAAGATTTGATTTACTAGTTTTGCATATCATCATAATGTTTTTGAAATACTACGTTTTAACCATTATGGATGCAGGAGCATAGTATATGGTTTTATAAATGTTTTAGGATACAAGTGTGGGAAAAACCCATTCTGCTAAGCGGCATGATCTCGCTACATATCTAAATGGTTTGAGGTGGTAAGTTATTATTCATACAAGGCTTTATGTCTGACTCGAATTTTTTGTTTTCCCCTTAAACTTTCGGGTACTCACTTGATTTTGTGTAGGTTGAAAGTTAAGGTTTCTAGGCGTTCTTTTAGGGAAATAAAGCTTCCGAGGATGTGCACGAGGCAAGCTTGTTATTAAAGTTCTTTAATTCCCACTGTGTGTTTTGTTTGTAAAGGAAAATTTGTTTCTTGCCTATATGTATACTCTGATCAACCAAGGGGCATCTTCATATGTCGCTCTTGGCATATTTTGTAATAATTATATGTTATCTGAACGTGGTCTACGAACTAGGTTTATGTAATCAATTTGGAATATTTTGAAATAGAATGTGGAATTTGTTTGCTGTTTAATTTTTTTTCCACATTCTTGTGTTTCTGTGTATCAATGTATCTAATGTCGCCATAGTTGGTCACCAAGGATTAATAACTATGGATGGCCGTAGCGTTAATAGCCTTTAGTTTTGGGCCTCCAAGTAGAGGGATGTTACACTTGTTTTCTATTACATACTTATTATATTATGATATATTAATTAACTAATTTAAATACATTAAATAGAAAATTCTTAAATGATATGTTATATGATAATAACTACAAGAAGTGGTAATCATGAGAAAATAATCAAAATATTAATAACATATCATTTTACATATTCTTAGTCAAGATATGTCAAG
Source organism: Allium cepa (assembly GCA_030765085.1). Taxonomy (NCBI): domain Eukaryota; kingdom Viridiplantae; phylum Streptophyta; class Magnoliopsida; order Asparagales; family Amaryllidaceae; genus Allium; species Allium cepa. Next base: position 555,536,937 of record CM060941.1, on the reverse strand, counting down.
AAATGATATCAGTACATACGTTGTAACCAAAGCGCATAACACTCTTCAAATGTTGGGTAGTGTATTACATATGGCTGTTGGGGGCGGTAAGGTGTTACATACTCATGGTCACTGGATAACTATGGAATGACTCGTTCGAGACTTTTTTGTTGGGTAATAATAACCAGTCCGAATGGAAATCTCAGAGTGATGATATTACATTGTTTTTTAGACTTAAGAATATGGTTGAGCTTCTATATGGATACTTCACATTGATTTTAGTTAAATCATAAAGTAGAGTACATTGAGCAATTACATTTGGGTCTGATTTGAAACATTTGAACTTAAGCACTATTTAATAGAGAATCTGTCTCCTTCATTGTATGAAGTTAGCGCCATGGATAACTATAGTCAAATCAAAGTCAATATATCTAGCTAGAGTAGTACGATTAAGAACAAATATTATTATTGAACCAAGGACTTTGTTTATGGACTAAGTGAGTTGTACATGAATGATACTAGAATTTTTGCACAAAACCTAATTCAATAAATCCTAAAGTGATATAGAGTTTATTGAATCACTAGGTTTGATTCATGACAAATCAGTTCAGAGGCCAAGAAAAGAATTTACATTCATACATAACAAAAAGAAAGACAATAGAGGATCAAGGCTACAACTCTATGCTTAAAGTAACTATTATTTCTGTTGAGTCTTAGTTATATGTTAAATTCAATCGTCAAGTTTTCAACGTTTTCAATTTTTCTTTAAAAAGAAAATTCACTGTGCAAAATAGGCACAGCCAGTCGACTGACTGTGCATATGCACAGTCATGAACTCTTTTAAATTTTAAACGTACATGGTTTTTAAAATATCAAATACCAGTCGGCTGACCACAATCTCCAGTCGACTGAACCGACTTCAACTGCAAATTTTCTGAATAGACATCTTCTTCCATGAAGAGTTGCAAACCATCAAAAGTTGTTTCTCTTGGCTGAAACTCTTCACCAAGGGTTGCAATTTTCTGATAATTATATATAGGAGTTCTCTCTTCTTCAAAAATCACCAATTTTCTAATTCTAACTCTCTATTTCTCTCTTGTGATTATTCTAAGTGCTCTCATACTTTCAATTGCTTTGAATCTTTGAGTCATACTCTATATACTTTGATTCTTAGCAATATTCTTCCTTCTCAAATCTTCACATACTACTTATATACTTGAGGAATTGATTATAGGAAGTTTGTAATCTTAATTGACAAATCAGTGTTATGAAGAACACACTTAGTCATCTACTTTCATAGTTTGTTAAAGACCTGTTCTGCTGCTGAGGCAAGGGAAAGTCCTCTTCTGCTGTTGAGGCAAAAATCCTGTTCTGCTGCTCTGGCCTATTCCTCCGGGTTAAGTGAGGGTATTGTTAGTTAAAGCCAGAAGTTAGTCTGGGACTGGACGTAGGATGGTGCTTCGAACCAGTATAAAATATCTGGCGTCATTTTACTATACTGCTTTTATATTTTGCACTATTTACTATCTATACTCTGCATTACTGTTTATCCATATTATACGGTCCAATATACTTTCAGAGTTGATAAAGAGAATTAGTGTTAATAGCCACTACTAAAAGGTACCATTTAAATTTTGTGAAATCAGATTTTTCCAATAAGATCTGTAAGCGAGGAATTAGGTCAAACTATCACACCACAAGCTAAGGTGATATGTTAATATAAGTATTTGAATTGTTTGGATATTAATCGCTAGCCAAATTCACACTTGTGAGTCACATAAAAAAATTAATTCAGTCTCTAAAACACCGACTAATTTAATTGATTTATAATAGTTATAAGTTGATTACTATTTTTGAAATATTAATTATTATTGTATTTACAATATAAGATGTAGCAGAATGGAGTGGCTCTAGAATTTTTATGGGAGCTGTTAGTAATTAATTGAGTGCATATGTTAATGTAATGTATGTACGTATTGTTATACGATATCGATATATATATATTTAAATGGAATATAAATTGTACAAATTTCTAATAGGTTAGTGGTTATTTTAGTTCATATTAGATTTGTTGTATGGCCAACCAAGGAAAGGGAAAATGAGAGAGGGTTTTGATTTTGAAATGGTAAAGGGAGAAAAGTGGAGATATTTTCTTTGGACTTTGCTGTAAATTCGAACATAAGCCTCCACCTTTAGAGCACTTGTTTTCCTTGTCCTCTTCATTGTCTTGGCCGAAAATTACCACCACCCTAAAACCAATTTTCTACATAATTCACATCCATTAAAGTAGATGTAAGTAGATCAGGTGTTAGCATGCCATTCACTTGCAATTTTGGGTGTGGATCTCAGAGATCCAAGTTACAGTTTACGCCAACGTGTGAACCTAAGGTGGTGTATTTTGAGGTATATCCATCTTTACAAATACATATTATGTTTAGTGTATGGTTATTAAAATATCACCACCTACATACATACACATACACATACATGATAATGCCATATCAATCCATATAGTATTCATCACTGAATTGTTAATTATTAATGGTTGTTAAATCTAATATAATAATTTATTTAAAACACATAAATACACATATACGTATGTATGTATAAAATATAATTTAGCTATAACGATGTTTTAATAACAAACTAAGTTTTAAATTGCAAAATATTTTTTAGTATTTAAAACACTATTTATTAATTAATTCTTTCATGTATATGTTTAGAATTCAAATTAAATAATGGAAACATAAATTTATAAATATTAAATATGTTTTGACAATAAAAAACAATTATTTTATAATTTAACTGAAATATATTTTTAATTATATTTAATATATTAATAAAATAAAAAATAGTTTTCTAATTTTAAACGATATTATATATTTAAATATAATATATATAAATATATATTGATTTAGGATTAATAAAATTCGACTGTAATATATATTATATATACATATTACAATATTTATTTATATAAAATGTTTAAAAATAATACATATATTATTTAATTATTGCCAAATTTATTTTTGGCATAAATATATATTTTTTAGTTTATATTCTTGTTTTATAAAATAAAACTAATGCGAATTTTAGGGTATTTAGTTAACTTTGAATTATGATCTTAGGTCTGGTTTTAAATTCAAATTTGATTTACAAAGTCTAATCAGAGATTTATTTACAACTTTAAATTTAAAATGTAGAATTTGTCATAGTTTTGTATGTTATTTTAAATATGATATTTTATATGTTATTAAATAATATTTTTAACTATGGCAAATGGCACACACACACATATATATGTATGTATGTGTGTATGTATGTACGTACGTATGTATGTACGTATATATGTATGTATGTATGTACGTATGTACGTATGTGTGTATCTATGTATGTGTGTATGTATGTATGTACGTATATACATAACATGTATAAACCTTAACATCTACTTATGTATAAATTTGACCATGTACTCCTTTACCATGTTACAAATGCACATTTGATACGTATGAGTATATTTTGATATACTCAAAATTATATATACATTAATTATTTAACCACATAAATTAATTAAATCGTAAAATTAAATGAAATCAGATTTTATTTAAATAAATTAGATTGGATCTAGTACACCTAATTAGACTTCATAGATCCACTATGATCCAAATAGGAATTTTTTGGAAATCTACCCATTTTACGTGCTTCAGACCGATCGGGTTCCAAGAAGAGACAATTTGCATTTTAATTTATTATTTAATGCACAAACTCTTTCTGTTTTGTACAACTACGATGAATCTAATATGCTCTAATTTTGTGGTTCATTTTAGTTATATTACTATCTCGCATGTTTTATATCTATATGATTATTATATGTTATACTATGCCCTGTGAGATATATGATAGGTTCTTCTTTGAAGTTTAGTTACTTCACCCCTGACCAATGTTCTATATCAGTTGGGTACTGTTACAATGTATTATATAGGTGTGTTATGTACCGATGGTGTAGGGTGGTCATTACATTTGGTATCAATGCTTGGGCTGAACGATTAACCTAAGGTGATAACTCCGAAGGGGATCCATTAGAATAGGGAAAGAGGTATACCTTAGAACGGATCGAGAGATATATGAGAAAGCATACTTGTTAAATACTTTAGTTTTCAAAACTATGTAGTATATATAGCAATAAGTCTCATTGCATACACGAGTACCACTTATGCATAATTCCTTTTTGAAAGACTAAACATTCAATTTACAAATTGTAAGAATGAGTCGATAAACTAAGAATGTGGTAAGAAACTCTATTTTAGGAGTAGAAGGTGGAATGGGCTCGAGGGTAGCTAAATCTAATATGTAGATTATGTTCAAGAATATGATGAGGAACATTCTGTAGAATGCCCAAGGAGTTGCCCCATCTATTATGGGTGGGGGTGCTCCAGTGCAGGTGCCCATAGCTGACTTTGCTAAATTGAACAAAGACTACTTTATTCTTAGTGGAAACCGTTTCTTAGAATGGAATCATGTGTGGAAGTCCAGGATTGGATGTACACATGCGAATGCATCTTTGATGACTTAGAGTTAGATGATGTAACGAAAATAAAATTGGCTACAAGGAAGCTTAAGGAAAGAGAGATGAATTGGTAGAATGCCCTTAGAGCTACTACTCCCAAGGATCGATTTACCTCGGATTGGTTTAAATCTAGGTTTGAAGAGAAGTTTATACCAGCAAGTTGGAAGTCATTGTTGTTCAGAAAGTTTTTGGATCTGAAACAAGGAACCTTGTCTATTTCATAATATGTGGTCGAGTTTGACACATAGTTAAATTATAAGATGTCATTCATCGATACTCCATTATAGAAGAATATGAGTTTGTAATTGGATTAAATGACTATCTAGGAGAGATAATCATCGATCATGTTAACGAAAGCTTCGAGAAGATAGTTGAGAAGGCTTTGAGGCATGAGAGCATGTACCCAAAACCGAAAGTTGTTTTTCTTGAGGAGGGCCAAAGCCGCAAGTGAGCCTGGGGAGGTACGAAGAAATGGAGTAATAATAAAGGGAAGAAGCAGTTTCAAAGAAAGGGCGGTCAAAATAAGTGCACATGGGAGACATTTGCTACAATTGCAAAGATAAGGGACATCTACATAAGAAATAAAAGAATAATGGAAAGAAATGATACGTTGCAACAAGTCCGAACATATCCATGAAGATTTTCCCAAGCCAATGATGTAGAAGCAAATAGTGAAAGTGTATGCTTTTAATTCTGTTCCAACTTCATTGAATGCTCCAATGGTGAATGAGAAGGGGGAAGGCATCATTATTCAAGGTGCTCTTTCCATTTATGATGTTCTTGTTCGTATTTTATTTGATACCGGGGCCTCACATTTCTTTATATCTAATGATTTCTAGATAGACTAGGAATAAAACCGACTTAGTACATAGACCGTTGGTTGTATCAAACCCTGTGGGAGGTTCGACTACTTTTTGTATGGTTTATCGTGATGTGGTCTTATCGAGTCATAGATGCATGTTTAATTTTGATTATTTTGTACCTATTTTTATGATGTTCAATATTGTATTAGGGACAGATTGGCTACAAATTACGTAGTGTTGGATTGTGAGAGGCTATTGGTGATGATAGGGGTGGACATGATATGAAGTTTAGAGTTAAGCTTCCTACCAGATGATTTGGTGGTGGTTACCTTTCTATATTCGCATAGGATCCTATATATAAATTGTCATTAGTGCCCATACATGTAGATAATGAAACAACCCACCATTTTTGAACCAATAATCATATAGAAAATCTAAAAAATGATAAGTCATTATGTGGTACTAGTTGATATTTAGAGAGAGCTAATTATATGATTGAAAATAAATCATCTAATACTTTCAAAGATCACAACAAAAGGAATAAAGTATTGATACCATTTAAAATAAGTATACTTTCATTTATATATATATATATATATATATATATATATATATATTTCAGTAACATAGTCACATATCCTTATATATAGAATCCAAACAACACCAGACTTCATTATTATATCTCTTTACTTTTACATAATATAATATATACAATATTTACATGTTCCCAACTCTAGATCCGCCATTTCGTTGAGCTCCATTAACCTGAATATTATAGATAAAAGGAAATGGAAGGGGGTCATACATAAATCTGAGTAAGTGAAGTCCATTTAGTCTATATATCGTACAATGTTAGTGTTATATCATGACTAGTGTATAATACATACCTCATCCTGAATCTGCTCATTATACGACGAACCGATCGCACTAAACTACCTAAACTATGTCCAACCCTTTATTTTGGTCATATCTTTAATTCAATATTTCCCATATTATTAACATATTCAAATGAAGTAATCATTCAATCACAAACTTCCAATTCCAAAGGTTATTATCCACTGATCAATCTTGACCAAATATAAAACGTATACCCACCTAGTGTGCATGGTATTCCCAAGCTTTACATCCGGTTTATAACCAAATACTCATGTCAAAGTAATTTATTATTCATTTGGGAACATATCTGTATATAATACATACACACAACTAGTGTATACATATTTCGCTATTAGATTAACTACGTTTATAACATAGACATATACTTGGTATGTATATTACACACTTTGTCACATTCACACATGTAGCATATATAGCTATTTCTGTAATTATCAAATCCACTTATCAAAATGCATAATCAATGAAGAACATATCTACATGTTAAACACTCCTAAACATCACTTAAAAACAAACATTTTATTTAACAACTATTCATATAGGTCTGGTTGGAGTAAAATTGCCCCAGCCCTAGTCCAGGTTCAAGTTGGCAAATAAAATGCCCACAAGCGGACTGGTGGAGGCCACTAGTGGATTGATGAACGTAGAAATTCCAATTTTCATAATTCCAGACTTCCCGATTTTGATCTTTTCTTCTCTAGTTCGATTTCTCTATTTTAATGCTTCATACCTCTCTTAGACATCATTTTACACTATTATAACCTTCAATATATATATATATATATATATATATATATATCTCACATATCATCAATTTATCCATAATCATTCCTTAGTTATCATAAACTCAACCCTTTAAATGTCAATTTCCAAAAATATACAATCTAATCTTAGTTTATCCCTAAATCAAATATTATTAACCTTAAATTAATTTTGTAATCATATCTATTTTAAATCGTAAAGTCAAATTACTCGAGTTCTTATATCAATTCACCCTAATTTGCACTTAATCATAATTAAAAATGTGGCATGACATTATACATCGAATAAATATGTTCCACTCACATCGATTTGCTTCAAATCCTTTGATTTCACCGCTGCCTAGAATTTCCAAAAATCCTATTCCATGAATTTGTTGCTGATTCTTATTCCAAATGATGGGGAGCCTAACTATGATTCCAACTTATTTCGTCGATTTTCGTTAAGATTTGTGAATGTGGTGATGAATTGAAGAGAGGAGGAAGATGGTATTTTTTGGTTTTAGGAATGGAAAAATGAGAAACTGAATATACGCACATAACTTTTAAACATACTTTGGGAGGGAAAACTGAAATGATTTCTCAATTTGAATTCAAACCATGGGCCTGGTATGACTCATCCAAAACCTGCTATCTACGCACCGTCTAGCCCTCATCAATAAAACTATGTTATCTTACTTGTATGATTTCCGATTTGATTAAGTGAATCATTATCCTGACCATAAAAATGAGAGTTATGCAATGGTATGACTCCCGTCAGCTAATTCAACCGTTCATAAAAATTACTATTTGCCCTAATATTAAAATTCACTAAATTAACCTCGAAATAAAATCCAAAATTAATTACTTTATTATTATTGTTTAAGTTTTATATAAAATTCTAGGATATTACATTCTCCCCCTTTTAAAAGAATTTCTTCATTGAAATTCCAAAAGAACGAAAAAATGTAATATACCTTCGCTTTTCCTTTACACGTCCGCATCACTTGTGCATGTGTACAATCATTCAAACAAAACAACCATCAGTACTTAATATAAAAACCAATCAAATCAAGCATTCGTATATGTTATATATAGTGGGCAAAATCGCAAACCAAATTCATCAAATAGGTGTACGTGTTCTATTAGCATATATAAATAAATATTGTTATGCTCATGTACTTTATGGAATACAATCAATTAACATAACATCCAAAATATGCATGTAAATGACATATGGTAATATATGCAGATTTTTCTAACATTCGACCTTCCTGTATGAGTGAGATGATATGACATATATGGCATAATGCAAGCATCCTAGGGTGATCTTACAAACTCTATATGCATGCACAACCAATAACACTAGCATATTATGTGGTAAACATATATAGGAACAAATCAAGAAGTTACAACATACAAAATATGTCAATATAATAATTATCCAGAAGGAAATGTACATACCCTAAATGGTGCTACCCCTCATAACCTTGCCGCATCTTTCCTGTTTTGACCATTTCCGGGGTGTGAGGTTCGACGAAGTCACGTCCACAAAAACATACTTTATAAAAAAGCCATGCTTTGGGTCAACAAATGATCAACAAAATGATCACTAAGATAGACGATCAAATAAACGATCCTATCACAATAATCAACACAATGATCATTTACAGCATCACTCAGCATATCACATTACCAAATTGGGAATATATCGCTGATAACATTCAACTACATAACCTCTGAGCTCGTACGTCTCAGAGAAGGGTGTTAAGCTAAAAGAATAAATTCTCCGCCACCAATGGAAATATATTTGAAAGAAATCGGCTTTATATCTCAACTTGTAATGTCAGACACACAATCCATACAAGTCTGTTCCGGGATCGAACAAAACCGAAGGCACTTACAAAGAAGTCCTTGCAATCCAGATATTCACAATCCTGATCGGATTCACCATCACATATGGAGAACTCTATACCGTAGCTACTCGGTGCAGAGTAAATCGACAGGTCATCCTATCGCTCTCGCAAATACCGGGTCTTCAACACTGATCTTCAATGCAATTATAACGACGTATCACATATTCGGAATGGGTTATACGACCCCATGGTCCTTTCCCGGTTAACCCGAATAGTGAGCGCTTAATCAAAAATAAGTGTAGCATTCACATTCAAACAAATCACATCAATTACCCATTCAAAGGGAAATATTGATAGTCGGTTATTGAACTATCACTGGATATGCACACATCACCAGATTCCAAATAATTTTCCAAATTATTTATTTTCCAAAATATCTTTACAAGATATATAATTTCACACTTCAAAAATAAATCAATATTTATTTTTAAACAAATTCCACTTCCTTTATAAATTCCTTAGTGAATTTATAATTCCAAAATATCAATGAATATTCGATTTCAATTATTCATTTCAATTTATCTTCAAAAAGATAAATTCTAAATATCACTTCATATTGGAAAACAATTCCATACTTATTTATTCATAAGTAATTCACAATTTTTATTTATTTTTCAACACTTGGAAAATATTCAATATACTTCAATCGAAATTAAGTATATATTTCATTCTTTAAGGAAATCATTCTCTTAAACATATTTATTTGGGCCAAAACGAATGTTGCGTAAAACATCGTTACGACGTCCCAAATTCACTAGTATAGGGATTCGAAATTAAAATAGATATATAAATCCCAATACTATACAAAACATTTCCTTTCGGAAATCATTTACTATAACAACAGTGTTATAGTCCATCATCTCCTTCTATTTCTCGAAAACGTCTATTTCAACAATAAATGTTGAAATCTATGGTTTCGAATCTTAACATGTTTAAAACATCGTTAGATCGTTTTAATTCTATTTAAAACATACAAATCCAAAACAATTTCTTTAACGTGTTATTCACTATTCAAAAACGTGAATATACTTTGTTAACCAATTTCATCCTTTTATTCATTTTAATTCAAAGGGTTATTCACTATTCAAAAATGTGAATATAACTCCACTTATAGGTTTTAACAAATTTTCTTGTCAAAATAAGTCATTTGCGAATTTATAAAACAACGTTTATAAATTCCATTTCTATTTATTTATAAAAACTTCCTTTTTATAAATTCTTTTATTAACCTATTCCAGTTTATAACTCAATTATAAACTAAAAGTTCATATTATAAGTTAATTACTTATAAAACGATTATTTTTACAAAATCGTTCTTTTTAACTTCCCAAATTATAAATCTTATAACTTATAAGATTCATTCAGTTATCCAAAATCATTATTTTAATAACTTAATAAATTTTATAAACCTACTGCTTATAAAATTCCATTTATAACTTCACCGTATAAAATTCTGTAAATTCCATTCAATTATGAAATTCATTTTCACTTCATTCAAACACTTATAAAAACTCGTTTTATAATGTCCATATTTCAATTTATAAATATCCATTTATAAATCTCTTAATATAAATCAATTTATATTATCCTTTTAAAACTTCTTTAATCTCCTTTATTATTTCACCATTTTTGATTCATAAAATAATTAAATTTCATAAATCCTATATTTAAACTTTTCACAATAATTTTAAAATATCTCGATTTAACTATTTTATAAACTCAATAGCATCATATTCTCAAAAATCAGTTTTTTACTGTATTTCACAAAAATCATAATTTTTATAACTTTAAAAATTATAACGTTTATTTATTTAAAATGAATCAATTCCAAAAAATATAGTATATTTTCAAAAATCACTTTATAAATCATTTTAAAATTCCAAAACTTGGTCCAATGATGCTACATACCAAATAGTCAATCACGACAACAACGACATCATATATCAATATGAAAATCCATCAAATATCAAAATATCTGAAATCAAATAAAAACTATTGAGGAATCCAGTTGGATCCCTCCAACCTGTTTTCCTGCATCCAAAAACATTAGCACAATACCAATTTCGCTCCAGTACGAAATTATCGCGGTATATGTTCTTATTAAATATTATCCGCTTAATAACGGCGCAATAGGGTCTCATCCGCTAAAAAATACGGGAAATCAACAACTGCAATATATACATATGCCAATATATATATATTGATATTATATATAATACCAATTTCACTGTTTATGAAATATTCGCGGTATATGTTTTTAATAAATAACATCCGCTTACTAACGGCGCATAATGTCTATTTTAACAATCAATAGATATCAATCATCATTCAAACATGCATTCAAATATTTTAAATCTAACTATTTAAAATAAAATCGAAACTGATTCGATTGAGTGAGAAATTCTCACCTTGATTTTTAATTCCGTTTTAGCGATTTATTTCGAATAAAATTAAACGTGCGTTTAATTTCACCCGAAATTCTCACTAACTCCAATCGACTCCAAACCAACTCCATCGCGTAGTGCTCGTCCATACGATTCCAACGCAACTGGTTTCGAGCGTTTTCGACCTCGTATGAAAAAGTTATGAATTATTGAAGTTTGTACACGATTTTAATAACATTTTATAACATAAATTAAAAAAATAAAACCCACATCCATCTTCCACCGTCCATTCCTTCTCAAGCAAATCTGGGCCGTCCCTACCCTTCTTCTCCCTCACGTTCACCCTACAGGTCCAAAGCCGTGCTCCTAAACCCATCCAACTCAATTTAGGTTTAAACTTTACAACCTCATTTCTCGACGAAACTCGATCACATCACTTGCAATTCGAAGGCCTTCACTCCCCCTACACTCGGCCTGAAGCATGTGGAGCTCGGCTCTCTGGTGAGCCTCGAATTGCGTGCGCAGGCTGGCCACTTCATGGTCAATTTCCCGTTGATTCGTGAAGCCATTCGCGATCTCCACCGTTGATCTTGTAGTTCGTGTTGCCCTCTTCAACATTGTAGTTGAACGTTTCTTGTAAATGTAAACGGATTTGAAGTTATCGAGGGAAGAAGAAGAGACAATTCTGGCCATTGGTGATAAATGTGGCGGCTAGGGTTTAGAAACTTTTTTTTTTATTATGAAGGGTGTGGGTGTGTATTTATAGAATTTCGTTCGACACTATTCATCCGGAAATTCCGAACTCCGATTTACGCGCCGAAACTGACATTCCTAGGGTTTATCCCGCGTTCCGGACACAATGGAACAGGTTTTGGAAGCTAATTCGGACATCTGTGCGAGATATGGCTGTAAACGCTCAATTTGAATTAAACCGATTTAAGTCGATTTCTAGGCGTTTTAATTTGTACCGGACAAACGGTAAATCCAATTGACTTGAAATTTGAAACCTTGCAATAATATCACATTACAGATCCGATGAAACTGGTTTCGTCGAAATCCGAGACTTTTTGAAAAATGGCTATTTTGACTCGCCAAATTTAAATTAAAAATAATTCGATGCGTTTCGAGCTGCCACGATCAAACGATAACTCCGATTGACACGAAAATTGAAATCCGGTAATAACTAACTATTATGGATCCAATGGAACTGGTTTCGTTCAATTCTGAGACTGTTCAAAAATTGACTATTTTTACTAGTCGATTTTAATATTAAAATATTCAATTTTCACAAATTAACTTTTAATTCGATTTTAAAAGTTCTAAAATATTATTCTAACTTCCATATGATAAAATAAAATTTTACAAATCATTTTCAATCATATTTAACTCAATTTTCAATTATTTCCATAATTTAACGTATTAAATTATCGATTTAATTATTCAATTAAATCCAAAAATTCAAATAAAAATTTATTTGACTTATAAATTCACTTTTTAATATTTAAAATTAATTAAATACTCATATTTTAATTATTAAAAATTCTGGGTCGTTACATCTTTTAAATTTTTAAATTTAAGAATTCACATGTAATACCCTTCACAAACAAAATCCAAGCTCAATCCATTCTTTAATAATAACTAACCAATGTTTTCTTTTTTGTATATCATTCTACTAACTTACCATTCCTCTATATTATAGACAAGATAACTCAATTGGGATGGCGCCTCGCCATATAAATCAAATCAATAAAATAATAACATAGTTACAACTCCAATAACTTCAAGGTTACTTCAAAATAAACAATAACGACCTCTCATACGCATTGCCCCATTCTTGGAACTTCTTAATACATGCTTTTTAAATCATTCATAGCCAAATAGCGAGGCTACTACCATCTTCCTAATACCATGGCCATCGCCACATATCCAATTCAAAAATAATAATGCGGCCCATCTGAACATCCTAAATTTTATACTTCATTATATCGAACTTTCCTGTTTTATAATTAGATTGTATTAAATCACCCCATACAGTCTTATTCAATTCTATGTAAACAATCATCTATGCATAACAATGAACACGCGGTTCCTAATGCAGACTAATTATGAATGGTTAACCCGCAATATATAGATCTCCTTACAACAATTTCGATGCTATGAGCATTAAGCCTAGAACACATAGTTCTCAATTTCAATATTTTGAGCACTCAGCCCAGAACACATAGTTCTCCTAATAGCAATTTCAATATTATGAGCTTTCAACCCAGAATACATAGTTCTCATAATAGCAATTTCTATATTATGAGCACTCAGCCCGTAATACATAGTTCTCCTAACAACAATTTCAATACTATGAGCACTCATCCTAGAACACAGTTCTCCTAACAAAATTTTTCGTTATTGTGAGCATCTCGCTCAGAACACATAGTTCCATCTTTAAATTATTATCAATATAAAATTTCTTACATATCCAACAACAATGTATGTTATGGTTTATATAATCATTTATTTGTCCGTTTAGGGGATTCATTCTGAACTATTATTAAAGTCATATTCTTCCTCATCACATAGAATATAGGAATATCCAAATCAAAATATAGGCATAACATTCATCCATAAATCATTCCTTTCTTGAGAGTAGGTGCACTCAACGAAGGAGTAGCATTCAATGCATAAGCCTTAAAAATCCGCTTCTCTTTTCTTATAGCTTATGATGGATATTTGCACTAGGGGTCTGTGACGATAAGAATTTTTCGCGCTCGAAAATCGACATCCATACTTTACATCGTACTCGAATGCCGTCGATTCGACCGTTCAAATCTGAGTCACCGGAGCTTATAACAACATTAAGTAAACAACACAGCGGAATAATAGAATAATACATTGATATACAGCTTTGATACAATATCTCGTACAACAGATGATCCAATAGATATCAATATACACCAGAGATACAATAGAATAATAGCGGAAAAGAAAATAGATAACATCTAGCAGCGGAACAATATAATTCTAAGATAGTCTTCAAAAGAGAACTCCAGCAGCAGCTCAAACCAACTTCACGATTCACCAAGACAAGCAAGCCTCCTCCACATCCAAAGACTGAACTAGCTCCAGATAACCTACTAATCTGACTATTTGAAAAACCCAACTCTAGACTGCCCGTGTAGAAAATTTTGAGCACCCAGAGTTTAGGAAAGAAACAATAAACTCTGGATCAGTCATGAGACTGGTGTGAGCAACAAAAACAGTTTATCTTTAAAAACGAACAACGAAATATTTAAAATCAATTCGCAATGCTTTTTAGAAATGAGACTACCATAAGGCCTCCCGCATGCACACACAATGCAAACGCAGAATCGGAGGAGATTTCTCCTTATGATAGTCAAAGATGCTTGATACGCATTAAAAAGGAACATTTGATATTATTACTAGTGCATAGTGTAGAAAAAATCATTTCGAAAGTAAAGATATAAATCTTAGCCAGCATAGGCATTTCACACTTATGCCTACTATAGCTACCATGTTCAATAGCAGGTTACCGCCACATTCCATGGCCGGTTATACAACTAAAACCGTACAGGGTTCGTATTGTTTCTTTGGATTTCCAACAAATGGCCAGGCCAAGGAACTTTCCATTGCCACATGAGAACGCCTCTGGAAGGGCGTTCCCGAGAACCAAACCGGATCTCTACCAACACAAGGCCGGGTTACCCCTAACTGGGTAACTACTGACACGAGTATGCCATCCCCCGGTCGTAACCAACCTTTATCCGGGATCCCGATAATCAACAACCACAAAGTAATAAATTTGCAGCAACAACATAGGTTAAGTATCTGGGCTCCATACCATGATACCACCTCTATCCAGAAGGAAATGCACATACCCTAAGGGGCGCTACCCCCAATAACCTTGCTGCATCTTTCCTGTTTCGACCATTTCGGGGTGTGAGGTCCGACGAAGTCTCGTCCACAAAGCTACGCTTTTCACAAAGCTACGCTTGGATCAACAAATGATCAGCAGCACTCAGCATGCCACATTACCAAATTGGGAATATATCGCTGATAACCTTCAACTACATAACCTTTGAGCTCGTATGTCTCAGAGAAGGGTGTTAATGCTAAGAGAATAAATTCTTCGCCACCAACAGAAATGTATTTGAAAGAAATCTGCTTTATATCTCAAAATGTAATGCCAGACACACAATCCATTTAAGTCTGTTTTGGGTTCGAACAGAACCGAAGGCACTTCCAAAGAAGTCCTTGCAATCCGGGTATTCACAATCCCGATCGGATTTCCCATCACTTAGGGAATCTCTATACCGTAGCTACTCGGTGCAGAGACAATCGATAGGTCATCCTATCGTTCTCGCAAATATCCGGTCTTCACCACCGGTCTTCAAATGTTATCCATAACGACGTATCACATATTTCGAATGGGTTATACGACCCAAAGGTCCTCTCCTAGCTAACCCGAATAGTGAGCGCAACATTTATGGGATTTCAGTTAAGTCACAACTTAATAATTCAAAACTTTCTTTCAAACGGTTTAAACAAATTGCAATTTTCAAATCTTTAACAAAAAGATTTATTTCACAAAGTTCACCTATTTCACAAAGATTCATTCATATATTTCAAAACAATTCCCATTTCAATTGGATTAACTTGTTTTAAAATCTTTAAATTAAAGATTAAACTTATAGCTTTCAAACTATTTCCATAACTTGGAAAACTATTTCAGTTTAAACTTGAAATCCCTTTAATACAATTTGAAATTCATTGAAATCCCTTTAATACAATTTGAAATTCATTTCTCCTATGAAAGCATTTTATCATTTAGAAACAACAATCTTATTTCGGAAAAACCCGATTTCATTTATGCAAGTTACAATCTTTGGGTTAATTCAAATTCTCAAAAGAACAATACTTTAAAAATGGTTTGACTCATATATAACTAGTATAATATCGTTAATCCCTAGTTTCAAATCATAGAATTCAATTTTAAATATTGAATTCAAATTTAAATCAAAATATGTAAAATTTCAAAACTTAAATCAAGTTATTTAAAATAAATTTCATCTTTGAAATTCCATTTCAATTGCTTTTTACTTTAAACCCAATCCATTTTCAAAACATTTGAATTTAAATATTCAACTTTAAAAATCATTTCAAAAATCTATGACTTAATCGATTTCCTCGTGAAATCCATATTTGTGTGTGTATGGTGTGGTCCAGGGGTTTAACACAATAGTGCAACATTATTCAATCATCATAGATCAAAACACAAAATATAGTTGATAAGCGATATAACTATAACGCTTATCGTATAGATCACAGATATATATATTAATGTAAATAAATGGATAAATTATACACAGCTCAATCCACAAAACAAATATCACAAATCAGATAGGGCAATCAATTCAAGGTATCACATATAATACGATCATCCATAAGTAAGGTCAAGCATTTAATAATCATTTATAAGCATGATTAATTAATTGTTTAATCCTAATCAATTTAATTTATTTCCAAGTAAATTAATTACTTATGAAATAATTATCCAATCCTGATTAATAAATCACAAATCGTTTGATATAAATTAATTTATCAAACACATAAATTAATTAATTATTCTTAATTTATCATATTAATTAAATCAACATTTTAAACCAATTTCCTAATTAATTAACTTTAATTAATTATTTAAAGAAATTAAATCTTTTAATTTCTTATCATTAAGAAATCATCTCATACAAATAAATCATTAATTACCAGTTAACCTTTATCAATAATTTGATCAAAATATCCAATTTATAATTACAATTCGTAATTAACCCCTTAATTACTTTCATTAAGTAATTAACAATTTACATTTGATTATCTTAATTTATAAATCCAATTAATTATCAAAATTAATTACATTAATTTAATTACTTAATAATCTCTAGTTAATTATCTTCATTGACTAATAATATTTCTTTAATTACTTACTTAAGGAAATTATCTTAATTAATCATTATTAATCATCTTTAATTATAAATTAATCCAAATTAATTAATTTGAAGTCAAATAAATAAGTCATTCCTTAATTCTCTTATAAATTGAATTCTTTTATTATCTTAATTATTTCTAAGATAACTCATTTACTTTATTAATGACTTCATTAACATTCAAGTGTATTTTAAACATTACATTTTTTTTAACTTACAACTTTAATTTATAAAGGTAGTTTATCAAAAGTCAAGTTTAAATATTTGTTTGAAAAACAAATTTTCTTTTAAAAGCTATTTTAATTTTAAACTTGTTTTTTAAAACAATTCAGATTTAAAAACTGATTTAAATTTCTAGATTTGGATTCAAAGAAAACTTGAATCCATCAATTTCACTTTGATTCAAAACTTTGATTCTAAACTTGCTTTAAAACCTTGATTTTAAATTCTGGATTAAAAAAAAAATCCAAATTCATCTTAAAACCTTAAGATTCGAAATTTCATTTGAAACCTGAACTTAACTTTGAGTTTAAACCATTGTTTAAATGATGTTTTTAAACTTTAAATTAAATTGTAAGATTCAGAAAACTGTCAGGTTTTAAAAATCAAACATACAGGTTTTTATAACAAACCTGCAGCAAATGAAATTGACTCGAGTACAGGTCAAAACCCTCCTCAACATCGAGTAAACCAAACAATTCACTCGAGTATGGTTTCTGCCCAAACCAAGATCTCATCAGAAATTCAACGTGCACGGTGCACGTGCACCATGACTACTTCCATCACCGACCAACTTCGACCACCTCCCCGCATCGACGATCATCACTCAAACCGATCTCGATCACCAGAGACTCCAAGATCAACACGAAATCAAAATCGAATTAAAACCCCAAACCTGGAAACTCGAGACAGAACCCTTCCCACCTGTCAACGCGCCGTACTCGCGACACCCATCACCAGAAAACGTGAAACTCTGGCCGCAACTCCATCCATGTCCCCTCTACCTTCCCCTTTAACCACGACAAACTCGATGCATCATGGAGGAAGAACGAATCAACTTGCGACGCCTCGTTAAAACTAGGTTTAAAAAATTTGATCCCTCGCCGCCGACGCCACCGTCACTTCCATCACCTCCGGTCATTTTTCCTAGCAACCCCGATAGGCTCGTCTACCACCCCGAACAACCCCAACCAACACGAACCATTCGATCACCATAAAATGATAAAAATGCATATTTTGTTCAACTATTAACTGCAACTAGGATAGTCAACTAAAAATCTTCATATTAGTTTTAAAAATCATAAATTTTAGTAGGAATCCAAGTTTCCAACTTGAATTAGCTTTCTATAACAATTGGATTTATCAATGTGTTGCTTGATTAACTGTAATCAAAGCTTTCAGTAAAAGTATTCCACTAACTTGTTTTAAAACAAATTTGTTTATCTTAGTTTTTTTTTGATTAAGCAACTTGTTTTGTTTTAAACTATAAGACTGTAAATGGTATGATGAAGAAGTTTTCAAATTTTGAACAATTATTTAACTCTGCAACAAAAACAGAGGAGAACAAGCAGATAGAATTTTCACAAAACAATTCATCTATATACAGAAACATATATATATAAACAAAGCTTACTTATTTCAGATTTAAACCATAAAAATCCAGATTCATATACTTAAGTTTTAACTAATGTTACTCACTTTTAAAGAGATGAACAGAGAACAGAGTTTCCACTTTTTAGCACAGGCTTTGAAATTCTTAGCTAAACTTGCCTCCTTGATCTCTGGTTTGTTTTGTTTGAATTGTTTAAGTTGAAGTTTATTTATAGTTTGAAATGGATTTTTGCTTCATATGTACTCAGTTTTGAACGAAATAAAGAAGATTGATATATAAAAGAATGGAGCTTACAGGCTGGTATAGTTAGTACAGTGTATTACAATGCTGTTTGTACAAGTGATTATAATATTTTGTATAATAGGCATGGTTGAAGATGATATCAATTTGTGCTGAGGGGATGTGGCATTAAATGCAATGTCCTATTTTTTTATAAGCTTATACTATTTTATTTTTACATGTATATATGGTTAAAGTTGTTTTATAAATATTTTCTTTGTTTATAGGCTGAGATGATATTGATTTGGTGGCTAAAAGGTTTTTGTTTGTTATTTTACTTTGTTTTGTTTACTTTACATATTAATTTACAATTTTGTTTCATATTCAAGTGTCGTTTCTTTTCTTTTCTTATGACTCAATAATATAAATAGATTTCTATTTTAATGATGTTGTTAAAATTTTAACTAAGTGTATTCATTTATTTCTAACCTCAATAGTTAGTTTGACTTACATATTAATCTTTAACTATTGCTTATCATCTTGTATTCATTGGTTTTGTATTCAACTTTATTTATTTTTTATACTTATGTTTATAACCATTATTTGATTTTATACTTATGCTTTAATATTTATAAGGTTTATTTCATTTTAAACGTTTTTGAAAGACTTCATTTTGATTTTTTTTAAATCATGGCTTCTTTCAAAACACACATACTATATATATATATATTTATAAATAATTTGAAATAATAATTTCTGTCTAAATTAAGAATTCATTTGTAAGGACATTTTATTATAAATATTATTTTAAGAATAACTCCTTATTTAATATAAAATAATTTTATAAAAGAAACCATTTCTTTATTAATAAATAACATAATTTATTTGAACATTGGAAAAACTCAAATCAATCTATCATTTAATTTCACAATTTTAAATCAAAAATTAATTTAATTATCAATCTAAATTGATTAAAATTCGGGATCGTTACAGGGTCACTTCCATAACCTTCCTCTTATCTATTCCTTTCTAACCCATTAATAAACTTTAAATTTGACTATTCAAAATTCCTTTTTATACTTTGCAATTGTAATACTATTAGGAACTTATCATGTATCCAAGTCCAAAACTTCCATTCGAATTTTAAAACACATTACCAATTTTCAACATATTGCTTTAACCAAAGCATCTCATTCACTTGAAACCAATATAGAAAATATCTCCATCACACATTTACTTTGTCTTTATAACTTAACTCTAATACTATTTACATCTTTACCTTCAGCGATTTAATACTTACCACTTAGAATATATTTAAAATTATAAATAAGCTGTAGCTATCCTCAAATTTTTTCTTTATTTCAAAATAATTTATAATCATATTATATATATATCAGTATATATATAAACTTTATTTTGTAAAACAGAAAATCTCTAATACTTTTAAATTGCACATCTTATATATGTGAAAATATACTTTAAAATTTACTCTAGCTATTTAGCTTATTTATATAAATTTAGAAAACCATTTCTACAACCTCTAAGTGTATTTAATATAAATGTGTTTAAAAAAATTTCATTTCACAATTTGTTTAATTTCTTATTTGAAAATGAATATAAACTCTACTTACCTTGAATTGAAATTTTAAATTCAGTAAATCATCCAAATACCCATTGTCTTATATAAACATGACAAAAATTCATAAGTTTTCAACTTTATAAGTACTCCCTTTTAAACATTTTTAAATTTCCTCTCTTGAATGTATTTCACCTTAGAAACTCAATCCTCTTACCGTCCTTGGTAATAATTATCCAATACAACTATCAAATCAAATCCAAACGATCGCATATACTCTCACAAGTACTTAGCCACATTTCCATGTCAATCGAGGTTCACTTCCAACATAATACTAAGAATCACTCCTCTTATGTAAAATACAAAAACTATGGGTTTACACTCGTTTGACTATCATTTATGGATATCATTGGAACCGAATGTGGGTATTCACATTGCAATATTTCTAAGATCGACCTTAGTACCATTTTAGCTTCGGTGTACTCCACTAACAATATTTTTTTTTTCAACTTCCATCCTTCCCAACTTAATTATCTTTAGCTATCCATAGTTAGAGTTCATTAGCAACTCCCCCAATAGGAGTATAACTCAACAGGAACAAGGCAAATATATTGGACTCATATAAGTATATTATATTGTATATTTTATAAAATATACAAGTACGCTCTCTTAATACATTCCCTAATCCAATAGCCTATGCACTAATGCCAAATGTAACAACCCGCCATTTTTGAACCTGTAATCATACAAAAAAGTCCAAAAAACGATGAGTTGTTATGTGATACATGTTGATATTTAGAGAGAGCTAGTTACATAATTAAAAATAAACTATCTAATACTTTCAGAGGTCACAATGGGAGGAATAGAATACTAGTACGTGAAAATACGCACACTTTCATTTATATATAGATGTCAGTCACATAGTTACATATCCTTATATATAAAATCCAAACATCACCATAGTTCATTATTATATGTCTTCACTTTTACATAATATAATATATACAATATGTACATGTTCCCGCCTCCAGATCTGCCACTTCGTCATGCTCGATTAACCTGAATATTATTATATATAAAAGGAAATGGAATGGGGTCAGATATGAATCTAAGTAAGTGAAGTCCATTTAGTCTATATATACTACGATGTCAGTGTTATAGCATGACTATTGTCTAATGAGTACCTCAATTGAAATTTTCCTATTATACGACTTATCGATCTTACTAAACTATATAAACTATGTCCAACCCTTTATTTTGCTCATGTCTTTACTTCAATACTTCCTATATTATTAATATATACGAATGAAGTAACCATTCAATAACAAACTTCCAATTCCAATGGTATTATTCATTGATCAACTTTGACCAAATATAAAACATATACCCACCTAGCTTACACGGTATTCCCAAGCTTTACATCCTGTTTATAACCAAATATTCATGTCGAAGTAAGTATTATTTATTTTTGAATATATCCATATATATACATATACACACCTGGTGTATACATATTTCGCTATTTGATTAACTTCGTTTATAACACAAACATATACTTAGTATGTATATTACATTCTTTGTTACATTCACACATGTAGCATATATATCTATATCTTTAATTATCAAATCTACTTATCAAAATGCACTAACAACAGAGAATGTATCTATACATTAAACACTCTAAAACATTACTAAAAAAACATAACACGTTATTTAGCAACTATTCGTATAGGCTTGGCTAGAGTAAAATTGCTCCTGGCTGGTCTAGGTTTAGGTTGGCAAATAAATGCCCACAGGTGGACTGATGGAGGGTACTGGTGGACCAGTGAATGTAAAAATTCTAGTTTTCATAATTCTCGATTTCGATCATTTCTTCTTCATTTTGATTTCTACTTCATAATTTATTGTTTCAATGCTTCATATCTCTCTTAGATATCATTCTACACTGTTCTAACCTTCCATGTATCACATATTGTCAATTTATCCATAATCGTTCAATACTTAGCATAAAACCAACCCTTTAAATATAAATTTTTGAAATATATAATCTAATATTAGATTATCCCTAAATCAAATATTGTTAACCTCAAACTAATTTTTTAATCATACCTATATTAAATCCTAAATTCAAACTGCTCTAACTATTATATCAATTCACGCTAATTAGCCCTAATAATAATTAAAACAACGGCATGACATTATACATCGAGTATATGAGATCCACTCACATCAACTTGCCTTAAATCCTTTGGTTTCACCACTGCCTGGAATTTTCGAAAATCTCAATCCATGAATTTGCTTATGATTCTTATTCCAAATGATGGAGAGCCTTCCTACGATTCCAACACAACTTGTTCCGTCGATTTCGTTAAGATTTATGAGTTTGGTAATGAATTGAAGAGAGGAGGAAGATAATATTTCAAGTTTCAGGAATGGAAAAATGAGAAACTAAATATACGTACATCACTTTTAAACGGATTTTAAGAGGGAAAACTAAAGTAGTTTCTCAATTTGAATGCATACTGTGGGCCTGGTCGACTCACCCAAAACCCTCTGTCCGCGCACAATCTAACTCTCTTCAGTAAAACTGTGTTATCTCATTCATTCAAAGTCCGATTCAGACAAGTGAATAGTCTATCTTGACCAAAAAGATGGTAGTTATGCAACGGTGCGACTCCCGTCAACTAATTCAACAGTTCATAAAAATTACTATTTTGCCCTTATATTAAAATTTACCAAATTACCCTCAAAATTAAATCCAAAATTATTTATTATTACTTATTATTATTTAAGTTTTATATAAAATTCTAGGGTATTGCCGATAAAGTTCCATATTTGATTAGTTAAGGATGTCAGACCATTAGTTATTCCATTGAGGCATATGATACCCAAAGAGCAGAGAGAACTAAAGGTGCAAATGAATGACCTATTCAGGAAGGGTTTTGTTCATAGGTGTATATTCACATAATAAGCACATGTAGTATTTTCCACTTGAGTAGTCAAGTATTTAGGGCTTTGTGTTGATCACCATGAGTTGAATAAAGTGATAAGAAAGAATAAGTATCCACTCCCATGTATTGATGGCCTTTTCATTATCAAATCTATGGTGCGAAGGTGTTTTCTTAGTTGGTTTAGCAATAGGATTCCACTAATTGAAAGTGGAAATGGACAGTATGTCGATTACTATTCCATACTCTATTGGAGTTTTATGAGTGGTTGGCAATGTTGTTCTGACTAACCAATGTGCCAACATACTCTATTGATCCAATGAACTATGTCTTCAGGGATTAATTGAATATGTTTGTACTTGTGTTCATTGATAATATTGTCATCTACTCATGGATGGAAGAACATATACTTGAGGATTTCACTAGAGTTGTTGAGAATGCAATTTTTGTCATGCTGTTTCGAAGTAGGGCATCGCAGTGGATCCTTCCAAGGTAGCAACAATGCAAGATTGGGATAGACCCAAGAATGCTACATATGTAAGGAGTTCTCTTAGATTATTAGGTTGCCATAGACGATTAATAAAGGATCTCTCAAAGGTAGCAGCATCATTAAACAACTTGACAAAGAAGAATTAGACATTTTTTTGGGATGGGAGGTGCGAGCACATGGTAGTATATCTAAAGGAGAGGTTGACAAGAGCACTAGTGTTAGTCATTCCAAGCGGGAACAAGGATTTGGCAGTATACGTAGATGCTTGTGGTACTGGATTAGACATGGTATTGATGCATAAGGATTAATTTTCGCTTACATTTTAGTCAACTACAAAAACCGCATGAGAGGAAATACCCGACTTACGATTTAGAGTTAGCGGCTATAGTTTTGACATTAAAGATTTGAGGCATTTCCTTCATGGATATAGATTTGAGTTGCTCGCTGACCATAAAACGTTGAAGAACCTTTTCTCATTAAAAGAAATTCACCCTTTGTCAACAGTGAAGGTTAGAGTTCTTAGCCTCACATGACTTTGACATTTCATGTATGTATGGTAAGGAAAATGCAATCGCTGATGCAGGTAGAACACATGCCAGCTTAGGAGCTATGTTCCTAGAGTGGATGCAATTAGAGTATATTACTAGCAATGATTTGCGACCTCGATGTAACGATAGCGATTTTTCGTTGCCGAAAAACCGAAATGTTATGGGTTTAAGAAAGAAGAAAAGAAAAAGAAAGAGGTAGAAGAGAGAAAAGAAGATAGAAAATAGAGAGAAAAGAAAGCAGAAAACAGAACAACATCAGAATCTCACAATTCGCAGCGGAACAACATATAATAGATAAATGAATAATCTTTAAACAAAGATGCTATATCAGTTATTACATTACATTTCATTTTATTACATCATATCATCAGAGTGTACAACAACATACAACCACAAACAATGCAGCGGAAAAATAAATACTATATAAATTAGTAATACGCCATGCCATCCAGCTTGCCTCCAGCAACTCCTGAATTCCAGAATATCCTGATAAACCTTAACTCTTGACTGCCCGTGTGAAAATTTGTGGGCACCCAAAGTTTAGGAAGGAAAACAATAAACTCCGAGTCAGTCATGTGACTGGTGCGAGAACTAAAACAGTTTATTTTTCTTTAAAATCAAAATAGAGGAATATTTTTAAATTCAATTCGCAATGCTTTTAAGAATGAGACTACCATAAGACCTCCCGCCACACACACAATGCAAACGCAGACTTGGAGGAGATTTCTTCTTATGTTAGTCAAAGACTCTTGATACGTATTAAAATCAAATCAATTTTGATATTATTATTAGTGCATAGTGTAGAAGATATTTCGAAAGTAGAATATAAATCTTAGCCAGCATAGGTACCATTATATTATGCCTACTATAGCTACTTCCTGAGGAAGCAGGTTCTACAACTAAAACCGTACAAGTCTCATATTTGAAGAATGGATTTTCCAACGAATGGTCAGGCCAAGGAACTTCCCATTGCCACATGGAAACGCCTCTGGAAGGACGCCCCGAGAACCAAACCGTTCTCCGCTAAACAAAGCCGGGAATCCCTTTTCCCAAGGAATATTACAAACCCTCAGATATGCCACCCCCGGTCCTTTGGAACCTTTAAACGAGCGCTCGTCACCATCATCACACAATCATAACAAAGTGTTTTCAACATGAGTAAGTATCTGGGCTCCATACCATGATACTACCCTTTTCCAGAAGGAATGGCCATACCCTAGGGAAGCGATCCCTGGAAACCTTGCCGCACAATTCCTGTTTCGACCATTACCGGTTTGTGAGGCTCGACGAAGTCTCGTCCACAAAAACATACTTTATACAAAAGCCATGCTTTGGGTCAACAAATGATCATAGAAATGATCACCAAGATAGACGATCAAACAAATGATCCTATCACAAATAATCAACACAATGATCATTTCACAGCAACACTCAGTATGTCACATTACCAAATTGGGAA
Source organism: Allium cepa (assembly GCA_030765085.1). Taxonomy (NCBI): domain Eukaryota; kingdom Viridiplantae; phylum Streptophyta; class Magnoliopsida; order Asparagales; family Amaryllidaceae; genus Allium; species Allium cepa. The sequence continues at coordinate 555,510,812 of CM060941.1, read as the reverse complement.
TATATTGCTGATAACTTCAACTATATAACCTCTGAGCTCGTACGTCTCAGAGAAGGGTGTTAAGCTAAAAGAATAAATTCTCCGCCACCAACAGAAATATATTTGAAAGAAATCGGCTTTATATCTCAATTTGTAATGTCAGACACACAATCCATACAAGTCTGTTCCGGGCTCGAACAGAACCGAAGGCACTTACAAGGAAGTCCTTGCAATCCGAATAATCTCTAATCACGTTTGGATTTCCCATCACATATGGAGATCTCAATACCGGGGATCAGCCAGTGTAGAGACAATCAACAAGAAACCCTTTCGCTTTTGAAAATATCCGGTCTTCAACACCGATCTTCAAATGCAATTCATAACGACGTATCACATATTCGGAATGGGTTATACGACCCCAAGGTCCTTTCCCGGTTAACCCGAATAGTGAGCGCTTATTTTAAAAAAAATAAGTGTGGCATTCAAATTCAAGCAAATCACAACAAATACCTATTTAAAGGTAAATATTGATAGTCGGTTATTGAACTATCAATAGATATGCACAACATCACCAGATTCCAAATAATTTTCCAAATTATTTATTTTCCAAAAAAAATATCTTTACAAGACATATAATCTCAATACTTCAAAAATAAATCAATATTTATTTTTAAACCCAATTTCCAAATTCCATTTATAAATTCCATATTGAATTTATATTTCCAAAAATATTCATGAATATACGATTTCCATTCGATTTCTAATATTCATTTTCAATTTATCTTCAAAGAGATAAATTCCAAATATTCACTTAATATTGGAAAAGCATTTCTATACTTATTTATTTATAAGTAATCCACAATCTTTTTATTTTCTATACTTAGAAAATATTTAATATACTCTAATCAAAATTAAGTATATATTTCATTCTTTAAGGAAATCATTCACTTAACCATATTTATTTGGGCCAAAACGAATGTTGCGTAAAACATCGTTACGACAACCCAAAATCACTAGTATAGGGATTCGAAATTTAAAATAGATATATAAATCCCAATACTACACAAAACATTTCCTTTCGGAAATCATCTATTATAACAACAGTGTTATAATCTACCATTTCCTTCTATTTCTCGAAAACTTCTATTTCGACAATAAATGTTGAAACCTATGGTTTCGAATCTCAACACCTTTTAAAACATCTTTAGATCGTTTTAATTCTATTTCAAACATCACATCCAAAATAAATTTTTTTAACATAATATTCGCTATTCAAAAACGTGAATATACCTTGTTAATAAATTCCATTACTTCTATTCATTTTATTTTAAAGGATTATTCATTGTCTAAAACATGAATATAACTCTATTAATAAATTACAACAATTCCTTATCAAAATAAGTCGTTGCGGATTTATAAAACAACGTTTATAAATTCTATTTCTATTTATTTTATATTAACTCCTTTTTATAAATTCCTTTATTAACCCATCTCAATTCATATCACAATGATATACTAAAAATTCATATTATAAGTCAAACACTTATAATTTATTTGTTTACAAAATTGTTTCTTTAAACTTCCCAAATTTATAAATCTTATAACTTATAAGATTCTTTTATTTATCCAAAATCTATTCTTTTAAATAACTTTACAAGTTTTATAAACCTACTGTTTATAAAATTCCATTTATAACTTCACCGTTATAATTCTATAATTCCAATTTATGAAATTCATTTACAATTCATTCTAATACTTGTAAAAGCTCGTTTTATAATTCTAATATATATTTTTTTATTTATAAATATCAATTTATAAATCTTTTAATATAAAACAATTTATATTACTATTTTTAAAACGTCTTTAAACTCTTTTATAATTTCATCATTTGATTTATAAAATAATCCAATTTTATAAATCCAATTTTTTAAACTTTTTATAATAAATTCATCAATCCCAGTTTAAGCTGTTTTATAAAATCATTAATCTCATATCTTCAAAAATCAACTTTTGACTGTATTTCTCAAAAATCATAATTTTTTATAACATTAAAATTATAACGTTTATTTATTTAAGATGAATCAATTCCAATTTATTTTATAAACGTATACTTTCAAAAATTATTTTAGAATCCCTTAAAAATCAAAATCGTTATTTTTAAACTTTCAAAATTGGATCCGATGATGCAACACATCAAATAGTCAATCATGACTTTCCAATATCATATATCGATATGATAAACAATCAAACATCACAATATCTAAAATCAATAATTATTTGTGAGGAATCCAGTTGGATCTCTCCAACCTGTTTCCCTGCATCCACAGACATTAGCACAATACCATTCCACTTCGAGGTGGAATATCGCGGTATATGGGATTTTATAAAATATTATCCGCTTACTAACAGCGCAATAGGGTCTCATCCGCTATACAAATGCGGGAAATCAATCAACTGCAATATATACATATGCCAATATATATATATATATTGCTATATATATAAGATAATACCAATTCCACTTCGAGGTGGAATATCGCGGTATATGTGTGTAATAAATAACCTCCGCTTACTAACGGCGTATAGGGTCTATTCACATCCAATATATATATATATATATATATATATATATATATATATATATCAATCATCATTCAAGCATTCAATCAACACAGTCAATCAATTTTAAATCTAACTATTTAAAATTTAAATAAACAACAAAATTCCTTTTGAGTGAGAAGTTCTCACCTTTATTTCCGTTTGCAATCCATTTCCCATCTTGACTCGATTTCTTCTTTTATACCTTGTATAAATATTTACACAATTTATTAATATTCGAATCAATCGAATAAATTAAATTTTCATTAGATAATTTCGATTCATCAGCGATTTCATTTTTAATAGTTAAATTAACTGATAGTTTTATTTAAACCAATTTCTTCTTAAATAAATTTATTTTAACAAATTTTCCTTTTAAAATAATTCTAACTAGAAATTTCCCATTGAACTTAATTTCCTTTTTATAAATTTTAAATCAACTAATTTCTCTTAAATAAAATTATTTTTCTTTGTTTAATAAATTTATTTTAACTAAAATTTTACTTTAAATTAATATCCTTATATCAATTTCTTTTAAATAATTTATTTATCCAATAAATCAAATTCCTAACAAATCTTCTTTCACAAAATATTTTTCATTTGAAACTAAATTTATATTTAACTAATAATTTAGTTTTTTTACAAATAATTAAATTTTAGACATATTTTCTTTACTGTAAATGTTTACATATAGATTTTATTTTCTGTTTATAATTCTCTGTTTTTTTTATTATTTACCGTTAATAACATGTATAAATGTTTATTAAATTAAATCAAAAATAAAAATAAAAATCAATATACCTTACTGCGAAAATCCCCAAGTTCGAACTCAAAGACTGGATCACCACGTCGCCTGTAGCATTTGATCACCGAGCCTATGCTCGAGCGCGCGCCCAGAAACCCTAGCACCGCCGTCGCTTGCTTGCGAATCACGCGCCATCTCCTTGCTCACGAGCTCCAAGTCGTCGCCTCTGCCTCCACCCAGTTGCACGCACCCTCGCCTCAGCTTCCATCGATTTGCATCGCTGCCTCCTCAACTACATCGCGATCGAACCTCTGAACCTCGCGACAACCCCATTTCGATTTCGCTCGCACGCAAAGCCACTCGTGCGTGCGAACGCGATACCCTAGCCGATGCCGCCATGCCCCAAATTCGCGAGCCTCCACCTCCATTGAAACGAATTCGATTTCGTTTTTTTTTTTTCGTTTGTTACTGAGAGGCTACGGCCTATTTGTTTTCATTTTTTTTGAACGAGATTAAAGCCTTTTATTAATTTTAATTTTTGAGGGGAGGGAACGAGATTCAGTATAAAGGGATGTCGCCATTGATTTTGTTTTCAAACGAAGAGAAACTGAGGAGGGAAAGAGAGTGATGGGTTCGACATATATAAAAAGAAATGGAGGCATGGTTATCACGATTTTAGGCGTGATTCTTGCCGTGAATTTAGGCGTGAATTCTTGGGGGAAAGTAACGTGTGTGCTTTGACAAATTAAAATTTAAAATTTAATTTGAATTCAATTTGATTTCGGCGCGTTTACTAACCGTGTGATCACATAACAGCTCCGAGAAATACGAAATTTGAAATCCGAGAATAATTCAATATTACGGACCCAATGGAACAGGTTTCGTCGAATTCCGAGACTGTGCCTCGGACGGCTATTTTAAATATCGATTCAAACGATATAATTTCAAAACTGAGCAAATCACTTTCAAATTCAATTCTGAAGCTTCTATTATCTTCAGTTCTATCAATATAAATTTTACAAGCCTTTAAAATATTTTTAATCAGCTAAAAATTGAAGATTCAAATTTTTATTCAATTTCAATAGATTAAATTCTACAATTTAATCGCTGAATTCATTCTGATAATTTGAAATTCAATTCAAACCATCATTCAAATATTTAAATTAATTAAATATTTTCAAATTAAATTATTTAAAATTCTGGGTCGTTACACTCGATGTAAGTTAGACCGAGATGGTTGGCTTCGTGATGATGGTAGATCGTTTGTGCCCGATGTCATTGAGTTGAGAGATGAGGTTTTACATGAGTCCCATAATTCAAGACTGAATATATATCCCGAAGGTTAAAATACAACGTGGTATGAAACAACATTTTTTTAGGAAGGGACGAAGAAGGATGTTGGGGCATTCATATCGAAGTGCATAAACTGTCAGTTAGTAAAAGTTGAGTAGAAAAACTAATTGATTTTCTATAGCCACTAGAGATTCCCTAGTGGAAGTGGAAACATATATTGATGGGCTGCCAAGAACCATAAGAGGGTATGATAGCATCTAGGACATGGTTGATAGATAAACGAAGAGTGTTCCATTGATACCCATAAGGTCCAGTAAAACAGCATCAAAGTTAGATGAGTTATATTTGAAGTGGGTAGTGTGACCCGATGGTACGCAAGAAGAGAGTATTATAATCGATCAAGATCCATTATCCATTAGTAGATTTTGAACAAGCTTACAAGAGGCGTTGGGGATAGAGCTGTATTTGAGTATAGCTTACATCCCATAAATTGAGGGGTAGGCTTAGAGAGTTAATTATATTTTAAAGGATCTCTTGCGAGTTTGCATACCCAACTTTGGATACTGATGGGATGATCATTTATGTCTTGTTGAGTTTGCATACAACAATAGTTATCAATTGAGCATTGATATGGCACTATTTGTGGTATTATATAACCAACCACACAATGCTCCTTCATGTTGGTATAGAAAACAACAAACTGATACTTGGGCCATAAATTACTAGAGTGACTTTGGAGAAGATTGAGATCATTTGGAAATGAATGAAAGTTGCTTAAGATAGAAAGAAGAGCTACGCTGATAAGAGAAGATGTGATTTAGAGTTTCATGTTGTCAATATGGTGTTTGTCAAGATCTCTCCATTAAATAATATAGTTCGATTTGGTAATAAAGGGAAGCTGACGTCGAGATTTGTAGGTCCTTACTTGATAAGATAGGGTACCAAGCTTACCGAGTGGACTTATTTCAGAAGATGGTAGGTGTGTGCAACAAATTGCATTTTCACATCTCAAGAATTTTGTGCATGACTCAGGGGTGACTATTACATCATTAGTTGGATGATATATAGGAGAACGTAAAGAATCCGGGCCACGAAAGCAAATTCTTATAGCCAAGCGAAGTATCAAGAAGCTTACGAGGAAGATGGTGCACCCAGTAAAGGTTCTTTTGGGTAAAAGAAAAGGAAATAGCACTTGGTAAATGAAGGAGAGCAAGAGAACTGCTCATCTGAAGCTCTTCACATGGTAAGACTTCCATTTTATCATTAGCATTCACATAATTACATTTGGTATTATATCATTTAGTTGGTACCTTTCGTTCTAGTTTTATATACTAGTATGGGCCCGTGCTTCGCACCCGTGTTATTGTATACGTTGGTATTTTGTTTGAGCGTAAATATATAAACGGAAAGCAAGGGCATTTTTGGAATTTCAAAAGGACACCGAGTAAATTAGTTCAATGAATTTTCTTTATAGTAGTAGAGATGTTTGATTCTTGCTTATATGCTTGATTGATTGATAGGAATTCTTAGTATCCCCTTTGATTGTTTGTGTGTAAATAGTCAATTTTAGCAACGAAATTCCTAAAGCAGGTGGTGTAACACCCCATAAAATCAACCATGAGTGAATTAGATAACTAATATTGTATAACAAGAGGTAAAAAATTAAAATTTTGCAAAAGTTAGAATTTGACTAGGAAGGTTATGCAATTGCATTTGTGGTGAAATTCTGATCAATTTCTATATATAATATGTTGAAAACAGTGCTCAAACGAAAAAGTAATAAACATTTGAGGTTTATGGGTCAGAAATAATTGAAGTAGAATTCAATTAGACTTGGGCGTTAAGTAAAAGTTAAATTAATGCTAACATTAAATATTAATTAACCATTATAATAAATAAAACAATGGCCAAGATCTACGTTCCTGAAATAAAGGGAGAGACAACCCCAGACCTCGATGGTCGATGGGTGGTAGAGGGGAGGTCGACCGATCCCTTTATTGTGGTGGCTAGGGTATATGAATTTGAACGTTTTGGATTTCATAATTTTCAAACAACCTTCATCTAACAGTTTTGACGCATTCTAACCACTGTAGATAAGACCCTAGACTCCTTGCTTTTTTAGATAATATTTTGGAAACGTTAGCAAAGCTTTTAGTTTGCCTCTTCGAAGATTCATAAAACTCCATTAGGGTTCTAGGTAAGAAATTCTATAGATCTAGTTTATTGTTTTTTCTCAACTTCTTCTCCTCCGGACATTTAATTTTATGAATCTAACGTAGATACAAATCCCATGTTGTGTGTGTGTATGTGTATCAGAAAGAAGAGATTGGATAGAGATTGTCAAAAGCGTGTCAAATCCAAAGAAGGCAAAGCTAAGGCTATACTGTGAGTGAAAATCTTAGCTTTTCTATTTTAGCAACTGAGTAGTATAGTTTGGGTTTGAATATGTCTTGGGGAATTTTGGTTTGCGAAAACATTATATTGAAAACTTAAAAACTCTTTCAATGCAAAATGTCAATTCTAGGTTGAAATCTCAAACTTGTTTATGTCAAAATAATGGAAATTGTGTAGATTTACAATTTTGATAATTTTACCTTTTATTCCACTCCTTATACTTTTTCTTTGAATTTGGTTAAGGGATCTTGATTAAAGAATAGTGTGTAAGGTATGAATTTTATGTGTTGTTTGCACTGCATATTCCTATGAACTAAACAAAAATTGCTTTGTTTATTTTATAAAAAGGGAGTTGAATAGAGTGTAAAAATTAGAACTGTATATTTTTATTATCAATATGTTCCATTTTTTTGATGTAATAATTTGAGTTTAAATTTTAATTATATCCATGTCTATTGATTGGATTTTTTGATATGAATATTGGAATTTTGGTATTGTTGATAATATGGAATGAGTCTTGTATAATTGTTAAAGAGTTGACATTTAAATGCTAGTTTAGGGTGTATGTTCTACGCGCTTAGAAATTACTAGGCACATGTGTGTGTGTGTGTCTGTGTGTGTATTCGTAATTAACCTACAATTGCATAGTTAAGTTGGTTATTGAATCTTATTAAATGCCTCTTAGGAAGGTAATTAATGTTAATGGTGAAATAATAATGATTTCTTATAAGGAATTGATCATGGAAATGATGATATGTGTGATAATATATGTAGGGTGAGATATGACTAAGTCATAGGGATGGAAGGTCAACCAAAAGCACACGGAAGTCTGCCCAGCTAATCTGGCTACCAGCATTGTAACTTTAGGCTATTGTGAGACATCTCCTCTAATAAGTGATTACGATGATGCGAGGTTAGTCCCAAACTCTATAGGATAAATCTGCCTAGCTAATCTGGCTACCAGTACCTACGAACAGTCGGGCTAATGTGAGGCGTCATCGTGGGGTACGAGTCATAATACGAAGGACGCGCTTCAAAGATTGAAAGTATTAAATGGTTGTGTGAGGACCCGCCTCTTCTCTATATAGAAAGTAGTAAATGTTTAGGGTTGTGGGTTAGGCACAGTAGAGGATATCTTGGAAAAGGGCTCACTTCAATAGAAAGTATTAAGTGGCTGAAGAGATTCCATGCAATGTCAACTAGATAGTTTCTATTGAGGAGTCCGCATTAGGATTATAGGTAGTAAATGACGTAGACCTGTCTTAAATAAGGTATTAAAAGGTCTGAGTCTGCCTAATCTCCATTAAAAAGTTTTAAGTGACTTGAGTACCATCACTTACATTGATCGGACATTATGAATGACATATATGGGTTATTAGGTTCATAGCCAGTTATTTATGGGCTTATATTTGCAAAGCATTTCATTTAAGTTAAGAAAAATCCTTTGGGCTTATGTTTGAAAAGACTTATGTTGTAGGTAGAAATGTAAGACATTTTTTTTTTAAATTATACTGCCTCAGTACTGATATAGTAAGGCTTGAGATTTGTATTCACCAGACATATGTTGTTCTAGCTCCCTCCTCATTACAACAATGGTTAGGAAGGGAGATGCTGAAGGTGGAGAGATTGATGATGCTTGTGGTAGTAGAGTATTTACTTGTTATTTTCAGCGAATTTTGATGTACCCATGAAATAAAAATAATGTTCTAATTTTGGAATATTGCGATTGTGAACATATATTGTTGGGTTTTGACATTATAGATATTTTATTACGGTCTTGAGTGATATTTTGAAATTTAAATGAAATGGGTACTTTCGCTGTGACATTCTGAATGTGTAGATAAATAGCACTGTATTGTTCTTTTTGCCAACCAATAGCCAGCTTTGAGATGGTTCTAAGTTTCAATGGCCTTTTATGGGTCAAAATTTAGGCCCATTTGAGCATGGGTTGTTACAGGTGGTGGGGAGGGGATGCATCGACCCATATATTTACATATTGGTAGAAGGTAAAAATAATATTTTTATAATCAAAATAGGTCGGCTTAGGCTATAACTCTGGGGAATATGGAGTGCTGACATTTTTTAACCTTAGAAATTATATTGGATGGTTTTGACACTGAAAACTTATAAGAGCTATAAATTTTCATGCTATAAATTTTTATAGATGTCAAATTGTGCTCTACAACCACTTACAAATGAAAGATATGATTGTTTCTCTTTTCATAGATTAGCTATAATATAATTTTAGCCTTATAGTTTATGAGATATTTCCATTTAAAGTTAGATAGTTTTTTGATAAATTAGTGGTTGATTACCTTAAGCCCAAATTAGTCCAATTAACTTATTTTGGGATTTGTGCCTAACCAACCTAATGGGACAGTCGTAACAATTTCAACACTTCACAAAAAAATATTTTAAATCTTTATTAATTAATTCCTTTGCCAAATGCATTCAAAATACTTACTTTGATTAGCCAAATCAAGTGATTAGAAGGTGATCAACATAAGGATTAGAATATGAGCGTTTGGAATTTCGAAAATTGGCAACTTGGAATTCAAATCTAGGCTGGTTGAATCCTTTCATCTCATTTACAGTGCATTTTGACTCTTTGGTGAGTGGTTTATATCTCTCACTATACTGTACATGTTTATTAGATGTTTAAAATATTTCTAAAGATGAAAATGTGATTTTGACTAGTTCTAGATTTATACCCGATTTATAGAAGAATTTCAAATGTTTTAGATGGATTATGGTTGACTCTATGTGCATGTTCTTATAGATACTTTATTATAGAAAATAAGCCACATTTAGGGTAATTGACTGTATGTTTATTTTATATGTTATGTATGTATTGTATATAGTTGGGAAACGCTAATTGATAGATGATTTTGTATCAAGGATTTTTTTTATATTGGGACTTGTGTACAAAGATGATCAATAGGATGGATAATTTAAGGGTTGTGCACAAATGAAGAGGATTCATATTGGTATACCAAAGTTTTGATGGAGCCATGTTAGAGTTGAAAAGGGTATATCAATGTAAATTCCAAAACTTCACGCAAAATAAGGCAGCGATACGGACTAAAATTGTAGCCAGAAGTTAGAAAAATGACTTAGACAAAAATTCAACTAAGTTATATGGATTGGTACTAATACATATGGATCAGTACCGATCCATATTTTGGGGTGTAAAGTTCAAAGGCACTTGGTGGTGGAATGATGATCGCATGGATTTGCTTCGAGGCCACAAGGTGTGAACTTTAGGCTAAGGCAAAGGAAACACAAGGACAAATCTACCTCCAACCCATCCTACGGACTCACTATCTGACAGTTAATTCTTGAAGACTTTGAGGTGTTGGATTTGGGTAGGGAAGAGGAATACGTGTGAGAGGATCTAGGTTTGGATGAAGAAGGTTAAAAGAATTTTCTCTTAGCAAATTTTGACTATGTACAAGTGCAATGGGTAGGTACCTACTCATATGACTAGATACCAGACCTAATTACTTTTGTGGACATGGAGTAGGGATTTAGGGGTGTGTATTCCATTGATCGCTAGCTCATTGGGTGGAGGAATAAGGAGTTATGGCCACTACTGACGATTTGTTTATTGAGAGATGACATAACATCTGCTTGAGACTTTGGAGTTCTACTTTGGGCTTAACATAGTGAAGTAATAGTAAGATTTTGAGATAATGTAAGGGGACTCTAAAATTTTGGATGGATGTTCATTGATGTTTTGAACTTCAATGACTCAAAAACGAGAGTAGTGTTAATGGTCCATAAAGGCAAGTTAGTTGATGTGGACTTCTACTATGGGACATTGATGCGTTCTACTATAGAGATGTGTGCTGAGGGATCATTAATACTCAGAGGTTTCAATCCGTACACATAAAGAAAGGATATGTGAGGATGCTCACTTGGGTTTGATCATATCTCAAATCTTCGAATATAGATCTATGTACCATGGACTATTGACCATAACTCTAGTTTTTTGGCCTTCGAAGTGGCATAGAGTCAAGCATTGAGAAACCAAGATGTTGAGTAGTCCCTTATCATTGACACAGTCATATGCGCTATTATATATTCAATGCACTTAAGTGAGTGATGTGAGATTGCTTGATGGTTTCCATGTTTGGTTTATTCTATTATGGATGTCATATGATATAGGTATTACTGACTTAGATACCTAGACACCCTACACCGTGCTTTAAGTTGCAATACATCCACATGGACGACGACAATGAATTGGCATATATTGATGTTATGTGCCAACTCTTTGAATGTTGGGGCATGTATGGTATGTTTCTCAATACCTTATGTCCTATTTATTATATCAACTTTTATAGTATTTGAGATTGTAGATTTCTCATACTAGACCATTGTCTGAGTCAAAGTTTTATGCTTTGCTTCTTATTATTTAGAGTACTCTTAAATGAGTAGACTAGATAGTAGGTATAAGATAATGCATGTCAAGGGATGCATAGGAGGTCATGCTTTTCTTGTATCTACTTTTGGAGCTTATTCGCTATATTTCCACTATGCGGCACTATCGAGCTTTATAATTGCAAAGCTATTATTACTTAGAGATATTTTCCATTTGAGTTAATTATTTGATGTATAAAATCTTTTTTATTTTGTATAACTATGATGAACCATCTATGCTTTGATTCTATGGTTTATTTTAGTTATACTATTGTTTCTCCTATTTTATATCTATATGATTATTATATTGTATCCTATGCACTTTGAGATACGCAACGTCTTCTATATTGGAGTTTAGTTACTTTACCTCTGACTACCACTCTACATCGACCGAAAACCATTGCGACGAACTATACATGTATACCGGGTACCAAAGGTGTAGGATGGTTAGACATTTAAACAAATAGGTCATAGATAATCTACAGGAATAGGCATTTCATCAAAAACTATGATTGAATTTAAATATCAAAAAGTCAAGAGGATTTTAAGCTAAATGAGAATAAAGGTTGAAGTAACTAAAAGCTTATCATGCTAAAGAATCAGTCAAGAAGGGTGGAATGCAGAAGATACAAGTTGTGCATGTATGTGCACCTATGAACATGCATACACAAACACAAACAATTTGGCAATTTGACTAGTTGAGTTTTAGAATTATAGCAATTATTTATATATTTAGTTTAAGGTATTAATCAACAATTTGTATTTAACTTCCATTAGACATTTAGCAATAAATATGATGCAAAATCATAATGTAAAGTTAGAATTTTGGGAATAAATATAAACTTACCAAGTTTTCTCTTTAACTCTCCACATGTTCTCTTGTAGTCACCTCTTCTGTTCTTTGATTACTTACCCTATTTTGATCTCTCTTATTCTATTTTTCATCACACTTCTATTGGTTGTTCCATGATTTCCAAAACAAATCAATATCAAATTACAAAGCAAAGTCTGATGAAAGAATTCTCAATATGACTCACACCAGAAACCAAAAAAGATTTAAAGGAGCTAACACTTTGATATCGAAGCCTTTAGATGAGCTAATTACCAACCCTCATCAACATGATCACGATCATGACAATGAAGAAGTAGTGAATTAGAGTTAATAAATTCTAAGGAATTACCTAAATTCTAAAAAGTTTAGAATTAATTAATAACAAGAATACTATCAACCTAAGAAAATTGGAAAATTCACATCAAAAATTAGAAAAATCAAATCAATAACTCAATTTAAAGTTTGATAACATGCATGATTATTGACCAAACTTTTTTCAATTAAAAGAGATCAAAAACCGTAATTATATTCCGATATATGCCAATGAATTGTGAAGAACCAACTCTTCACCATAACTTTCAAACATCCATGGAAGATCAAATGTGTATGTGCCTACAAATAATAGTGCTCATATACTAACAAGGCTAAACCAGTCAATACCTTCAAATATTGCACAGTTTTAGCCTAACACATCATATCACAAGGGAGCACGCTAATAGAGAATGCCAAATCAAAGTGAAATACAAACAAGGTAAAACTCAAGAACTACTTAACATGAATCTGTTAAACTAGAATTCCCAAAATAATCTAAAAAAGAAAGGGCATTAAATTGGATAAGGTAAGTAGAAAAATATTTTAGACACTACAACAAAGTTATGTAGGTGTGACCCATGTGCGCTTTTTTCACTCATATAAGGAAGCTTTGCAATGGTTTTGTTAATATCCTAAGTATTAATTTTGATGACAACAACAACCATATAAATATTACTACTAACTTTTCTCCAAGTCATGCAATATTTTTGGACATACTATGGATATATTTTATAGAGATAGATAAGAAACTCAGTGAATAAAAGCAAGAAAATGAGTTATAAATATGAAGATTGACTAGCAAAAATAAATTGTCTCAAGATGAGTGTAAAACAAATGCTTCAACGAAAGATAATTGAAGTGTTCAGTAAGTCTACTAAGTCTTACAATTTGGTTAAAGGCCCTATAACTATCTATGAAGTTCATATTTTATTTAACTTTATTTTAATACATAAGATCTTCATATAAACATACAATCTAGGTTTTAAAATGTGGAAGTCATAATTTAAATTTTAGAAGAAAAAATTATACTAGATTGTGTCGACATACTCCTTGGGGATATGTCGACATAGAGGCAGTTATTTATTTTTTCAAAATTCAAACGAAAGGATTTCGGCTCCATATCTTCACCAATGGACATATCATTTCACCCTTTAGCTAAAAGGATCTAGAAAACAAATTTTAATCAATAATCTCCGATTTCCTCTTACTCTTACATCACTTTAATTTTGCAAGAATAACTCCTTTATAAACTTCCAATCTCTTTGCAAATCCATATTCTTGAAGGATTTGCAAACCACTCAAGATCAGAGAGTTCGTACTTTAATTCTCAATCATTCTGTCTCTGGTCCCATCCTATTCCTCTCTGAATTCAATTATATATTGCTATTGAACGTTCATAGGATCATTGTACTGAAGCAGCAAGAATTCATATTGAAAATACAACTACTTGCAACTTTATTATTATTTGTAATGAAAAAAGTGTTCTAGCCACCCAGGATAGTTAAAAGGAAATATGTATCTTGACGCCTATGGAATTTTAAGATTCTAAAGGTGTTCTCGCCACCCATGGAAAGAAAGGAAGTTATAGTGAAACTCTGTTTGAGAAGTATAGAGCAGGACATAGGATTGTATATCCAACCAAGTGTAAAATTTATGGTGTCTTTTAATTTTAATGCTTTTACTTTAGTTTGCATTTTGCGTCTAATTATCTATCGGTGTTTGTGATTTCATTACCGATTTAAGTGCATAATTTTCAAATTTACAAGTTAACCTTTAAATAGCTGATATACATAATTCACCCTTCATTTAGTATATTAGCCTCATTAAAGTCCATTCTACATCAATGTGTTTGGGTATCTCACAAACCATATTTGGTATTGGAGCATACATCTTTCAAAAGATTCATAATATGAATTTTGAAAAAGATAAATTGGCGAATAATAGTAATAGTGAAAATTTTAACACTTTTATAGAGGTCAATCTACTGCTAGGCCATCACTTTTTAATGGTAGTAATTATGATCCTTTTAGGATGAAATTTTATTAACAGTCAAATGGATTATATATTTAGAATGTTAAATGAATTGACTACATGATCCCTATACAGATTACACATGATGGTCTGATGAAGAAAAGACACACGCATTCAGTGATTCCATGTTATGTGTATCTATTCTATACCAGGGATATAAATGAGTTTGATAGAGTGTTGATTTGCAAAATTGCATATGGAATTTGGAGGACTCTATAAGTCACAATGAAGTGTTACACCAATTTTTCAATTAAGCAACTAGTGTAGGTTCAAGTAGATGAAGTTAATAGGTGCAGCAGCGTAATATGCAGTAAAATGGGCCAAAAATGTTTCAAATGTAGCATTCAAGGTCAACGAATTCCATAATGAACTGCATAAACCCTAAAGCTTCCTACTACCAACCATTATGGACCTTTTTTGGATAGTTCTACTAATAATCAACACCAGAATACCCCAACATTCTCGAAGCTTGTGTGCCTTCACAACATCAACTTGAACTACTTTGACTGCATATGCAGCATAATGCAGTGCATTTTCACTAGACATAAATCAAATTTGAACTCCTCAACTAACAGCAAAAAACATAGATAAATGGCAGGCATCATTTGGCCTATTTTAACACTTCAAATTCAAATTATCTAGCCTAATTCCAGTTATGCTGCCTAAATCCAAAATTATCCGACCAAAACCGAATTATCCCGCTTAATCCACATCACCAGTCCATAGTACACATGCCCAGCAATAGGGATGAATGGCACACTATGAGATCTAACAGTAGTAACTAATTATGAGGTATAGCATCAATAATCCATATTACATCTTTTTACTATGAAAGGAAAGGACAATAGCAGAAAAAAGAGATTGAATTTTTCAGACTCAGAGAATTTATTATTGTAAAATCTTTATAAGATATTCATTAATTTTCTTGCTTGTACTGAAAAGGAAATACAAAAGGTTGAGTGATTTAACTCGTTGACATAGGATTTTCTAACATCTAAACCACATGAATTCTTTATGTCCTTTATTTTTCATCATTTTATGTTATCATGTTTGAACTTTGTTTAAATTTATATTAGTTTAGTTTGATAAATAGTTAATTTACATACTATAATATAATTACTTCCAGCTATGGTAATTTAATAAAGATTAACTTAATAATTCATAGTCGTGTAAGCATATAATGATATAAATACTTCTAATTTGATGCCGTGAGATCGAAAAATCTCGCTAAAATTTTGGCGCTAAAAGGAGGGTCGATCCTGTAGCAAATCTTTTTTACCAATTTCTGTTAATCGAACAATCCCAACATTATAAAACATGCATCCAACAGCTTCTCAAACCAATAATTCTCCTACTCCTCCTCCATTCGATGTATAACATATAGTGGCCAAGACAAAACTTCACAATAACCCAATCTCCTCTAACCAAATAATAAGCCCACTATAAATCCTTCCTAAAATTACATCCTAGAGGCATTGAGTCAACTCATGGCCCAAATAAATGAAAGAACTATTGGACTAGAAAAATAGTGGCCCAGTATCTATCTCTTAACCAAACCTAGTCCCATAGCTCCACAGCTTGCCATCTTGGTTCACTAGTTGCACGAGCTGAACTTACTTATGGATAAAATGACAATCTTGATAATAAGTACAATAATGCTTGCAATAAGAACGTTAGGCAAAGCTTAAAACCAAGTCCAATTCAACCCTAACATCAAAGCCAAACAGCCTAAAATTAACCCAGTTCTGTTTGAAAAGCACAGGAAGCAAACTGCACGAAAAGATGATGGAGTCGGTTTTGTGTCAAAAGGTAGCTCATTGAAAAATGTGGTAATGATGAGGACATAAGGGCTCTAAATGCGGAAGTTAAAAGCTAGCATAGCTTTGTCAGTAGAATGATGATAGGGAGAGGGGAAAGGCTAATTCCTTCCTATTATGTGAAAAGATAGTGGAGTCTGACTTCCCGGATAGCTTTAGGGATCTTGCTATTGACAACTACAATGGATGATCAAACCAAGATGGCTATTTGTGCACCTTCGAATATCAC
Organism: Allium cepa; assembly: GCA_030765085.1. Taxonomy (NCBI): domain Eukaryota; kingdom Viridiplantae; phylum Streptophyta; class Magnoliopsida; order Asparagales; family Amaryllidaceae; genus Allium; species Allium cepa. The sequence goes on along the minus strand of CM060941.1, from coordinate 555,494,160 downwards.
ATGGATATTCTAAAGGTAAACATCAATCCACTATAAGATGTTCCTAATTTACCTAGCTAGGTCAGCATCGTGATGGTTATGGATGGATCTACTTGTGGGTAGAAATATCCTCATTTTGTTGCCAGTAGTTCAATGCTAGTAGAGATGTATCCCTAGACCCAAACATCTTTCATCTACCAAGCAACAAGATAATAAAATCTTGCGTAGTTTCTTCAATCAATTTAAAGCTGAAACTACACAAATCGGGGTCGCCAGTGAAGAACCATTGCTAATGGTAGCATATTTCGATATAATCAGAGATATAATGTTTGGGGATAAGAACACCAGGAATCCATGTCAAAGCATAAAGACTTCTAATGAATGAGCAAGCACTACATAAGAGTCGAAGAAGCTCGAAAAGTCAAAACAAGCAAAGTGACAAACCAACCGCTATTCAAAATGACAAAAAAAGGTTGGGATAAAGGCTAACAATTAGCCAACTAGAAGTAAATGGAGTTCGACTTTCTAGCTCATGCCCCTCTCACTCATAGGCTATGCCATATTTTCAAAGGAACAAAATTGAGATGGCATATAAGTTCCCCAGTAAAGGGAAGAAACCTGAGAAAAATAATGGTGGTGCTTATTATTGCTTCCATATGGTCAATGGGCACCACACTAATAACTGTTATCATCTGAAAAACGAGATTGAGAGACTAATCCTTAAGGGCTATTATTGGGCTAAAAAGTGGCCAACACCTCCGATAATGAATAAATGAAAATAGATCTACTAAAATCAGATAGAAACAACAAAGAACGTTTGATTTTTATAGTGATTCCGCCAAATTTCGTGTCTATGTCCACTTAATCTTATTAATTTTGGATTTTCACTAGTACAAGCATTATGACATTGATTTAAGACCGTGAAAGAAAATATGGTCAGGATTACAACACTTAGTGATAAAAATAAAGTACAGAGAGTAAGAGGTGAAGAGTATGAGCCAAAGTGACCAAAAAGTCCTCTCTATATTGCTTTAATCCTTCTACTTATAGCTAGAATCGTCTGTCATAATCGCTAAATCATGAAAGAAGAGGTAAAACTTTAGATCCAAGAAGATGGAAAGGAAGAAGAAGTCTTCTTTGAGCAAAAAATCAAATTGGTAATGACCACGATTATGGCTTCTATCGAGCACATTGGTCATAACATACATGTAAGTTTCTTTGCACCTTTATGCTCTTCGACTTCCCAAAGTTCAAGCATGGACCCCCCCTTGAATCAACTTAATACCAAACACAATTGTGTTCCGTAATGACTATATTGACTTGCTCAAAGTAACCCCAAATATAATATATTTCTTCTTCTATTCATTCCAAGTATGCTTCCAAGGCCTTAAGCCATTCCATCTTCGTCTCAACGTCCATATTTACTTAGAAGGTGTTGGTTCAAAGGTTGGATAATACTTCCTCCCATAAGTATGCTTTCATGAAACTAAGCATGTTTTGCATCAAGACAAGCGATATAGTTTCAATTGCACAAGAGTATATGATTAGCAAATCGTCAACTTTGAAGCATCGTATTTATTTTGAAGACATCCATTCATCACTTCAAATAGTTAGCATACCTATCCGTTTTAACTACCTAGTTGAATCTCTTATCACTTTGGAAACTGCATTATGTCCTAATCAGGTATGCATCCCATATTTCTTTTCTCTTTTTAATATGATGCTCGAATCATGTCGATATCGACATGATTTTCTAGAGAGACTTTACATATTTGGGGACATAAAGAAGTTTTGTCACTTGGTTCCCATTTACTAGCATAACTGTTTTCTTAGAAGAGGATCATTAGTCGTCGAAGCTCCCTTAGCCGACATTATTGACACTGCTACCTTTCACAATCAGTACCACCTGCAGCATCGCCACAGACTCTCTGCCATCATTTCAAAGTCGGCACTGACCACACCCAACCAATGATCCTTCTCATTTTCTAGATTTAGGTCGAACAAAGGTAGGATCTTTAACCATGGTTTTCCATGGCTACTGCCACCCTGCCTCGTTACTACCACTACATTATTGGTTGCACTTTAGTTATCATCATTAATCCACTATCGACCATAGGCTAAGTTACAACATGTGGCCAAAATTGGAGTTTTTAATTTTCATGAAGAAACTTGGGGTGCTCGTGAAGCCGACACCAAGCAATTCCAGGCTCAACACCGAGTTAATTCTAGGGTCTATCCAATACTTGGTGTTCACTTCGTGTTTTCGAACATCTTGCCTAGATTTTTTTCCTTCGATAATGTCAATTTGACTGCATGCGACAAGTCTTTATTCATTGAGTCAACGTAAATCATCAAGCTTTGGTCGAGTGTGGATCGACTTGATTTTGTTGGGAGGTTCTAAGGGACCATCGCATCAAATGCACCTAGTATCCAAATGGATTATACGAGTCAACACTTCAAGTTGTATATCATGATCCCATGTTCCTAAAAATGCTTTATGTTGCTCCGAACAATGATTCTGTTATCATTCAGTCTGCGATAATGGGTAAAATTCAACACAAAATTCCATCATGCGATGAAGCTTGTTTGCCTGCATGAGCAAGCTATCTACACAAAGTATGCCATGAACCATAACTTGAATATAGGACACATAATGTATAGACCGACACTTCACACTACCTTGGTTTATGTTTAGAATTCGATTGGTTAACATATATCAACCTCTATTAGATCCTACACATTAGCTTCATGGATTTCAATTCAAGAAAATTTTAAAGCCGACCACGTTCGTTGTCAGGCATTTTAGTTTAGAATGACCCAACAATCTCCTTGCCTTAGAGTTAGTACTGATCCTTCTACTTCTCTTGAGGCCCGTTCTTCTACCCCTTAAGCCTCTATGTCCACTCCTTCTAAGCAAGAAATTTTATAATAGTTAAACTGCAAATGTAAATCATTCCAATGTTACAGCCTCACGACCAGCCCCCTCTACTAGATGATCAAAGTGCTTCAATAGTCTTGGATAACCCTCTAGACCAAATTTTGTCACTGTTAACAGTTTTGTCGCTTCATTCCATTTGCCTCTAACGTGGGATCCTAAAGAATGACATTATATTGCCAACAATTGATCAACTAGTGCATAATCCACCTCGGAGTTATACTTGCATGCAATAAATAATGTGTTTTGGTTGAGCCGTTCCACCCTTTAGTGAATTTCTTAAATTATTTTTGTAAGATATTGGGCTGCTTCCAACATAGGTGCACCCAAATGGATATACCCTACTTAATCCCATGCACATCATTTTCATGATGTGATTAAATCATCCCCCAAAATTTAGGGAGCTTACCGATCCCTTAAGCTTCAAAAAAGAGAGCGGACATGCCTACCTTGCTAATTATTAAAGCGTATAATTGCTGCAATATTACTGAGGCACTTCACAATAAGAGTAGTTACTTCAAAAAATTCCCCAATAGAGTGGCTCTGCCTACCTTCCTTTCTTAGTCACTAATGAGTGGCTCTGCCAGTATGGTCTTCTATACCCCAATAGATATGATATTCCTGTTTCACTTTCCTTTAAGAAACCTCGAGCTGCTGTTGAGACTTCTTCTCCCCTTCACGATTTTGACGATGACAATCAAGGGAATGACTAAGGCTAAGAAGGCAAGATGAATGTTTGTAACACCCCTAATTCTAAATAACATCATTCAGGAGATTTAACTAAATAAATTAAATAGAATAATATAAATATTAGAGTGATAGGTGGATTGAGATCTGGAAATTAAATAGAGGTCGTGCTTAACTAAATAAAAATTAAAAGATTGGGTTTATGGAAATGGTTCTATAAGTTAACTAATAAGAGAATAATGCAAGGGTATTATGGGAAACAGCTGTCCAGCATAATTCCTTAACCCCTAAACCCTTATTTCCATTTTCATTCCATATGTTCATAATTCAGAAACTTAAGAAAAGGAGAGCTCAAAGCCGGCCACAACCTAGGGGAAAAGGAGAATAAAATTTACAACTTAGGAATCACGCAAAGGAGGATTAAGCAAAATTAAATCTCAAGTTTCTTATACAAAGGAAGGTGAATAATAATAAAAACCATCTCATTTTCATTTTTAAAGAGCATTTGATTTCGGGTTTTAAGTTTAAGACCTTTATGATGATTTTAATGATGATATGCTTAGAATACATGATATGATTGATTCAAACAAGTATATTTTATAAATGTTTTATTCGATTTTCAGGCTAAAATAATATTTATTGGGTTTTGAGTGACATTAGGATTTAATATGTTATGTAAAGCATTATTGCGGAGATGGATTTAAATTTTCGTAATTGTCCAAGCTATGGATAATTTGTTATGAATTTTTGAAGGAAGAAATAAATAATTGGGTTTAAAAATTTATTTCAGAAATCTTGTAAAGGATTTTGGGACTGAAATTTTTGTATGCTAGATAACATATTAAAAGCGAACTATGATGATACTTGGGGATTTTTTCTAAGTGATTTACTATGGAAATTAAATAAGTTGGAGGACTTAGATATTTCAATGTTTTGTTAAAGGGAAGAGCTTCTTTGTAAATTATTTTTAATTAATTTTGGATGAATTCAACTATCTTTTAGAAAATATTTTGGTAAAGTTTATGGCAACCAATTATATTTTTACAAATAGGCAAGTTAGTTGAAAAGCATTTAATTAAAAATGCAACAAAATATTTTTGCATAGATTTACTACTTCGCCACTTTTGTTTGCTGCCATTCGACCCCATACCTCCATCCCCAACCAAGTCGAAACTAATACACATGATATTAATGCTGTGGTACGTAATGGATTAGAGAAAGGCAGAAGGTATAGAGTCGAAACCATTCTTTCGAAGGGATCGAGCCATTTTAAATAGCTTTCGAAGGTCTTTGTTTTGCATTCAAAAGAGGTGCCGCTTGCCTTGCTTTTAATGGATGCTTTCAAAAGGGTTAAATTAATTTTATATAGCTTTTGAAGGGGTTGCTGTCTTATTATTTAAAGGGTAGTTTTGAACCAAGTTGAAACCATGATGCTGTCCTTATACCTTTCAAATAGGTTAAGAGTTTTCAATGATTTCAAAAGGCAAGCTTTTGTTTTATGAATATAACTAGCTGCTTCCCAATGCTTTCGAAAGGGCTCCAGTAGCCATTTAAACTAAAGATTTCGAAGGTAATGGCTTCGAAAGGTGTTTCAAAGCTATCCTTCAAATTGTTTTATTTAAAAGATTAATGCTTTGAAAAGGATGGTTCCGAAGCCATCTGTTTCCCAAACTCTTTTACTTGAAGGTTAATGGTTTCGAAAGGATTACTTTCGCTTTTGTTCACTTTGACCCAAAATTTATATTTGTGCTTAAACCCAATGGTTTCGAAAGAGATACTTTCAAATGTTTTCGAAGCTATGCTTCTGTTAATTGAATATATGCTTTAATACTTTTGAAAGGAATGTTTTGATGGTTTCGAAAGGAAGGTTTTGATGCTTTCGAAAAAGATATTTTAAGCGCTTAGAAAGACATATGTTTAAATGTTTTGAAAATAAGGTTTGAATCATTGCGAAGAATATATTCTAATGGTTTTGAAAGTAAAGGTCTAAAAATTCCAAAAGTCTTAGTTTTTGAAACAAAGAATTCAATCTCGTTTTTAGAGGAAAAACCATGGAAATATAAAAGAGCTTTGAAATGGCTTTTAATTTTGGTGTTTTGAAGAAGCATTCCTTGGTAAAAATAAGGAGTTAAAGGGATCAACCATATTTCATGTGGAAATGATTTCAAGGATATTAAACCATTAAGTTGGCATTGTTATGTTATTGTATTTTCTTCTTCTACAAACATATTCACTGTATAATGGACCCATAACTATATTTTAGGGAGTAAGGGTAGAATAACCAACTTAGTTGACCCAGTAGTGAATATAAATTAAGTTAATTCCTGTATGGTTAGAGTTGCATCTAGGAGGTCGAGTAGAGTAGAACATAGGATGCCCAAAGACTGATCAAAGCAGTTTTCAGATTAGACAGGTTCATAGTAAACCCATGAAAACTATGTTGAGAAAGAGTTATTGGCAGCGTCCAATAGGTTCATAGTGATCCCATGAAAAATATATTCGGATAAAGTTATCCACAGAGGTTAATAGTTCATAGTTAGCCGATAAAAACTATGATATAAGAGAAATTATTGAAGATACCAATAGGTTCTTAGTGATCCCATGAAAACTATGAAATCGGATAGATAGTCCGTAAGAGTTTGGAAAGGTTATTAATCAGCCCAAGAAAACTAAAAGGTACTTAGTGGCCCCATAAAAACTATGAGACCGGACAGATAGTCCATAAGCTTTGAATAGGTTAGTAGTTAGCCCATGAAAACTTTTAGGTTAATAGTGACCCTAGATATTATAACTTGAGATAGATAGTCAAATGAAAGGGGATGAGAAATCCATAAAATATTGCATGTTTTCATATCATCGTAATAGTTTAAATTGCTATGTTTTCAACCATTATGGATGCAGTTGCACAGTATATGGTTCTTTATAATTTCGAGTAAGATACTAGTGAAGGAAAAACCCGTTCCACCAAAGCGGCATGGTCTCACTGGATATATAAATGGTTCGAGATGATAGATTATTATTTGTACCAGGCTTTTTTGCCTGACCTGAAGTTTATGTTTTCCCCTTAAACTCTCAGATGCTCAATTAACTTTGAGTAGTTTGAAAGTTAAGGTTTTCGGGTTCTCCTTTAAAGGAGTAAGCATTTGGAGATGTGTAGGAGGCAAGCTAGCTAATAGGAGTTTCTTTCTATTTGATTCCGCTGTGTTTTGATGTAAAGGCAAAGCTTTTTAATTTCCTATGTATAGACTCTGACAATCTAAGGGGGCATCTTCATATGTCGCTTTTGGCGTATTTTGTAATAATGATATTTTCTTTGAAAGTGGTTCTTGAATTTGGGATTTTTAATTAATTTGAAATATGATTTGAAATGGAATGAGAAATTTGTTTAACGGTTTTAAAAAATATGTCATATCCATGTGCTCCCATCATATCAATGCATCTAACATTACTGCATTTGGTCATCGAGTATTAATAACTATTAATGATTGTAGCATCTATAGCCGTTAGTTTTGGACCTCTAAGTAGGGGATGCTACAATGTTGATGAAGGAGAAGAAAGATTGTTAGAACAGAATGTGGCAGGAGAAGGAGATGAATGAAGAGGAGGTGAACGAAATGGAGAAGAAGAAAGAGAAAGAGAAAGGAAAGAAGAAGACGTAGATGGTGAAGATGATGATGATGAGGACTATAGCATGGGTGAGAACGAATCATACGGGGAGACATCTCCTGAAGGCAATCCCATCTCTCTTGAAGCACTTGGTGATTAAATCTTCCCAACAGGCCCCTATTTCAAGTCTGCACCCATCGTTGAGGTGACACTTCCTGTCTCCGGCTCACACTACAAGAAAATATGTTATTAATAACACTACTTAATAACACATTATTCTAAAGCATTATTGTTTACCTTTAATTATTTATTTATTTTACTTTTTTTGGTTTATATCGTACATATGTAATGCTTAACAATCCTAAAATTTTCGTCTCCCTCCTAAAAGCACTTAACTAGTTTCGTCTCCCTTCCAAAACAACACATCAATTTTCATCTCCCTTCTAAAATAAAACAAACCTAACTGAAGTTCTACTCCATCTCCAATCTCCAAACTTCGATCGTTCTACTCTATCTTCAATCTTCAATAGTTCGCTCTTCAGCAGTTGTGAAGTCAACAGTGTCTAGAACCGTAATCTCCAATCTTCAATCTTCAATTTCGCTCTTTATCAATATTTGCCAGATTTAAAATCCAGGAACATACATTTAAAGGTATATGTATTCAAGTAATTGAGTTATAAGCAAACATGATAGCTAAATGATTCTTCTTTGTTCATACAAATAAATTACAAGTATATATCATTGGATTGGCTTTCATTCTATATACCAAACATGAGAACTAAATGATTGGTTCTTCGTACGATTGGCTGTTCGTTATTCCTGGACTATTCATTGGATTGGTTGTTCATACATATAATTTATTAAAGTGGTTGAGTTGTAACCAAACATGATAACTAAAATTCGATTACCCAGTTGTTGTGGATGTTCATTCTATATTCTGTGATGAAATTTAATAATGGAATTTGGCAATAGGTTGCAGTAATGTTTCAATTGATTTGGCAACAGTATTATTTAGTTAAAAAGTGGAGTAACCCCATGAAGGGATAACTGTTGATTTTGATCAAAACAATTTCTTTATTCAATTTGACATTTATAACTGTTAAGTGCATTTTATGTATTTAATTTGGATATAAACCATTTTTTCATTTAAATTTGTGTGTACATTTAATGTCGATTGAACAATTTCTTTGCTTAACTCTGCATGCAAGTGTTTTATGTGTGTGATTCTATTACAACTACTTATATTTGTAGCCGCATAAGCATTCTATTACTAAAAAAATTTATAGTCGTTTATTTCAACAGCAGTTTCACCTTTTGTTTTCAATTTTTCTCCTTCTTCATATAGATTAAAGAAATGTCTTTGTAAACAAGCATTTTCAAATAAAAGAACATGCAGGAGAGTCTTGTTACAAAATCGAAGTCATATTTTCTATTTTGGATATGCCAAAAAGAAAACAAAAATAGCCACAAATTACACAGTATATTTAGCATGCCTGTCTGATAAGCTAAATCATTAGAACTTAATTCTCGACTCTGGCAATAAAAGTACAAAAATTTCTAATGAATAGTGTGAATAATGATGATAAAAGTACAAAAAAGAATTTGATTAAAGAAATTGCATTATATTCTTTGTGTCATGCACAACATTGGAATCACTTGTGCATTGATCACTTACCATGACTGTGTAGTTCTAACTTCTAACTTTATATCCAATACATTGTGATTTTTCCTCTATTTTTTATTTCATATTCATGTTGTAGGGATTTGTTAAGTTTGTTGTGAAATACATGGATAACAATCAAACTGTTTGGTTCTTTACCATCATTCTGTAATATTTTGCCGGTTCTTTCTTGCTAATGTGAACCAAGACCAATGATTATTCTTTTCAATACTCATCTAAACTTGGAAAAATGATAAATAATTTGTATGATTAACCATAATGTGATTTGAATATGATGATAATATTCACAATGATAGTGTTTATAGTATCATCTTAATTGTTATTCCAATTATTAATGAAACTATAAAGCTAATAATTATTTTATGTTTTAACAATTTATTATGTTAAATTCGTTGTTGCCTCATCTTGATCAAGGAGAATTTTTCCTCACTCTTGGTATTTCATGCTTTACTACAAAAATGTTACAGATTTTTCTATTGTTTATCTTTTGTAGGCATACAATTTAAGTAAAGCTATCATGCCTTAATATAGTTATCATCCTAATAATAATTGTTATCCTAATGACAAATGAATAAACAGTAGTACATCAGCAACATTTATAATTGTTTGTGTTTTACACAAAAATCCTCCACATCGATCATATTTTAAGAACTAGTTCTTAACCTTGCTGGGAACTTGATTTGAAGAATACAGGGTTTGTGGTTGAGATATGAATCAACAAGGATAAATAATTGTACCATTTATATAAGGACTATTTGCTAACGTAGGCTCATTTTTGTAAACAATAACAAAAATAACCCACTTTTGAAAATAATTACAAATGTAGACCTGTTTTTACCAGGTATGCGTTGGTGCATTTTGAAAATGAGCCTTTGGGTAAATTTTCAAAATTTGCCTTATCAAAAACCCTACACCAGAAGTAACCAGAGAGACAGTCAATAGAGACCGCCACCCTCATTTCCACTCTCTCCAAACCGAACCAACATCCCCAAATTCCCTAAAACCATCCACCACTTCCGTTTCTTCAATTTTTAATCAAACTCTTTCCAAACAAATTTCAATGGCAAGCACATCGGGCATAGAACAAGAAATAGGTATAAATCTATACGCATAATTTGTCATTTTAAATTTAGGGCATGGATATTTGCTTTGTTTCTTCATAAACAAAAAAAAATTATGCTTGTAAAGCATTTTAATATCAACGTTGATAAAACATTTACAAAACTATCATTACAAGTATCTGTACACATTTTAGTCTAAGATTAAAAGCAATTTGAACTAGGTTAGAAGTAGTTGATAAAAGGCATATTAAAAAAGGTTCATAAAAGCAATTTAAGATTATTTTTATAAGAAATCTATATGAATCCAAGGAGTTTTAGTGCATTCATACTACTTTATGGGTTAGGGGGGTTGTCAATTTTTGGATAGTGCATAATTTTCATCGAAATGAATTGATTTTAATATTTTTATTTTGTAGAGTATGTTGAGATGGAGCCCTGACCCGCTGATGGCCGTGTATTATTTCTTCAAGCCCAACATCGTACTTCTAACGACATATGGATGCAGGTTGTTTTAAAAAAATTGTAGTTTTGTGTAAGTTGGTATAATTCCTACTTTTTAATTATGTATTTATTATTCGATCATCGTGACGATCCAGATATCGCTATAGATCACTCAATGTCGCTGAAGAAAGTGACTTCAAACCATCCAAGAGTATTGGCTGAGGTTGAGAGAGCTGATTTTTTACACATAATGAAGTTAGGATAGGTCCAGCTTGACCACTGTCTTATCATTGCTTTGGCAGACAGATGGCACGAAGACCTCCACTTTTCATTTGCTTGTTAGTGAGATGACGATCACATTAGGAGATGTGTGATGACTCGAACTCAATGCCCAACAAACGACATCGAAATCTGCATTGCCTGACCTCATAACCACATTAGATGTAAATAAACAGTGGAAACAAAAAGGAATATCATTGATCATAACACAGATACACTTTGATACAATATCCACTACAACATCAATCACTAATATCAGAGTGATACACAAAAGATACTACAACAAAACGACCACTCCAAAGCGGAACAATAGAGTCTTGAAAGAAAAGCTTCCAACATACATCAACTTCAATAAGGTCTTCAAAAACTCCAAGCACTTTGAAAGATTTCCAAATCCAAAAGCTTTCCAAAATCTGACAGCTTCCAAAACACTTCCAAATCCAAGCTAGCTCCCAAAATACGAATAACTTGTTTCTAGGCTGTCCGTGTGGAAAATTTTGGGCACCCAGAGTTTAGAAAGGGAACAATGAACTCCGGGTCAGTCATGGGACTGGTATGAGTAAAAAAAACATTTGGTTTGAACAAAGAAGATAAAATGAAATTGACAATGCTTTTTGAAAATGAAACTGCCATAAGGCCTCCCGCCACACACACAATACAAGCGCACACTTGGAGGAGATTTCTCCTTATGACAGTCAAAAATGCTTGATACGCGAAAACTATTGATATTACTGTTAGTGCATAGTGCAGAAAACCATTCGAAAGTATAATATTAATCTTAGCCAGCATACCACATTTCGTCGTATGCCTACTATAGCTACCACGTTAAATGGCAGGTTATACAAAAAAAACAGTACAAGGCGCGTATTGGTTGATTGGATTTTTCAACAAATGGTCAGGCTAAGGAACTTACTTACCAAAATGGGTACGCCTCTGGAAGGACGCCTCCGAGAACCTAACCGGATCTCTGCTAAACAAGGCCGACGCTACCTCACGCTTTAACCAAGCTGTAAGTGGGTAACTAACACATGAGCTATGCCATCCCCTGTCGTTACCGACCTTTATCCGAGCGCTCGACACCAACAACCACAAAGTAATAAATTTGCAGTAACCACATAGGTTAAATGTCTAGGCTCCATACCATGATACCACCTTTTATCCAGAAGAAAATGGACATACCCTAGGGACGCGACCCATAAAAAACCTTGCCGCAACATTCCTGTTTCGACCATTACCGGGTAGTGAGGCTCGACGAAGTCTCGTCCACAAAGCTACGCTTTTTCACGAAGCCATGCTTCGATCAACAAATGATCAGCAGCACTTCGTATGCCACGTTACCAAATTGGGAATGTATCACTAGTAACCATCAACTACATAACCTCTGAGCTCGTACGTCTCAGAGAAGGGTGTTAAGCTAAGAGAATAAATCTCCGCCACCAAACAGAAATGTATTTTATAGAAACCAGCTTTACATATAAAAGTGTAACATCAAACACACATCCATACAAGTCTGTTCCGGGTTCGAACAGAACCAAAGGCACTTCACAAAGAAGCCCTTGCAATCCGGGTATCCCTAATCCCAATCGAACTCCCTATCACATATAGCGATCTCTATAACGTAGCTACTCAGTGCAGAGTCATTCGATAGGTTATCCTATCGTTCTCGAAGACACCGGTCTTCACCACCGTCTTCAAATGCTATCCATTTTGTCGTATCACTATTCGGAATGGGTTATATGACACAAAGTCCTCTCCCGGCTGAACCGAATAGTGAGCGCTATATTTAAAAACCATATGGATAATGGGATCTCTGTTAAGTCACAACTTATTATCTAAAACCTTTCTTTCAAATGGTTTTAAACATATTACCATTTACAGATCTTTAAACAAAAAGATTTAATTCACAAAGTTCACCCAGTTTCACAAAGATCCATTTATGGATTTCAAAACGATTTGCGTTTCAATTGGATTAACTCATTCAATCTTTAAATCAAAGATTTATCTTTCAAAACCCGTTTACAAAGATTCACTCATAACTTGGAAACCATTTCATTTCAAAACTGAAATCCCTTTAACACAAGTTGGAAATTCATTCCTTATATGAAAGCTTCTATTATTTGAAAATAAATAGTTTTCATCTCGGAAAAATCCGATCACATTTATACAAGTTAAAATCTTTAGGTTAAATTCTAATTCCCAAAACAAGACTTTAAAAATGGTTTAAAACCCATATAAACACATTTATAGCTTGTATAACCTTTTTACATCATAAATTCTCAACATAGAATTCAATTTCAAATTTTGAATTCAATTTTAAATCAAATTTCAAAACTAAATCAAGTTATTCAAGAATAACTTTTATCTTTGAAATTCCTTTTCAAAAGTTTTTACTTTAAACCTAATCCATTTCCAAAACCATTTGGATTCAAAAATTCCATTTTAAAATTATTTCAAAAATTCGTGACTTAACCGATTTCCATGTGAAATCCATATTTGTGTGTGTATAGTGTAGTCCAGGAGGTTTTACACAATAGTGCAACATCAATCGTCACAGATTCAATCATATCAATATCGATAAGCGGTATAACCCATAACGCTTATCTTCATTCATGGATTCATAGATAAAGTAAATTTATCAATCACAAAGATTCATCATTATGATTCGATGTGGGTTTCGGATAGCCAACTGGAATCCGACTCCCTATCGCATCGAAATTCAAATGCCGTTTTATGGGCCAAGGGATTTTCATATTCATACAACAATATATTCATCACAGATATAACAGCTCAACACAAAGCATTTCATATTACATAGCATCACAAACATATAACAGAGATATTAATCCAATACACAACATTCAATAGTAATCAATCATCCTTAATTAAGATAAATAAACCGTGTGGTTTAAATTAATTAACCACCTAATTACTTTCATTAATTAATTAATGATTCTCTAATTACTTCATTAATTAATTACTTCTTTAATTAATTACCTTAACTAGTAATTAATCACATTTTTATTAACCTTAATCCTTTAATTAAATTAATTACTCTTTAATTAATTAATTCTTTAAATCAATCGTATTAATTAATTTTTAATTAATTAATTTTAATTAATCCTTTAACTAATTAATTATCCCTTTTAATAAATAACAAGTGATTAACCCTTAATCACTTCCATTCAATTACTTCCATAAAGTAATTATCCACTAATTACTTTCACAAGTAATTCCTTTTCTTAACTACACTCAGTAATTGTCCATTAATTACTTCACTAAGTAATTATTCAATTAATTAACAAGTGATTATGTTTAATTAATTAGACTGACTAATTAACCTAAAATTAATCACATTAATTAATTATAAATTAATTAATCATCACTTAATCACTAATTAATTCCTTAACCATCCACTAATTACTTCATTAAGTAATTATTCTTATTACAAATAATTAATTAACCTTTAATTTAATTTATTAATTTATTATCTTTAATTAATCTCAACCAGTTTAAAATAACTTCTTCCTTTAAATTACGTACTATTTCTATTATTAACCTAATTAAAGCTAATTTATAAATCAATTATATATTTGAAATATAACTTTATTTTAAAACAAAACAATTCAAACCCTTAACCTTTGATATACTTAAATCTTTGAAAATCCTTTGATTATTATCATTAAACTTCCATTTTAAAATATTTTGCAAATCAATTATATAATTGGAAGTACATAAAATTTTCTTCAAACAAAACAATTAAACGTTAGATTTAATAATTTAAAATCTTTGAAAACTTAATTATCATTCCTTTTAAAACTTATTCACTTTAAATGTATTAAAAACTTAGTTAAACACTTTTGAAAACTAAATTTCTTCCAAAATTTCCAAATTTTAAACTTGTTCAAACTTTCTTTTGAAATCAAATTTTCTAAATAACTTAAAATTCTTAAACACTCTGAAAACTTGTTGAAAACATTTTGCTTTTGAAACAAATCATTTTAAATATCTTTAAACTTTTAAAAAATTTCTTTTGTCTTTACTGATCAAATTAACATTTCAACGGGAAACTCGAGTTAAACACTAATAAAACCAGAGTCAATCCCCTACAAAACCCGTGCTTGGTTCGAGACAAACCCTTCCTTCATCAGCTCCAAGTCAAATCTCTATTCACATGAGACAAACCCCGAGCCTTCTTTAAACCCATCTTCCCAGTCTCGACGTGCACATGGTGCACTTGCACCAACGGCCCCGACCTCTGGCGATCATCGCGACTATGCTCGACTGTCACACAATCCCACGCAACCACACCTTCAAACCCAGATCGCACGTAAACCAATCAAATAGAAATCGAGGTATTCTCGACCACTCCTGAAAAAGCCATTGTCGGAAATTCACTTCCTTTCGTCGCCTCCGACCATAAGATCACCGGCGCACCTCTCCCAAGCCTCGTCATACCTTCCAGCAACGATCCCCGCCATTGCGATCGCACCCGATGCTCCACCGTCGCCCCAGTCTCCTCGTCAACAACGTCAAACCCAAACCATCCATAAACCCTACTTTGGCTTCGCTAGGCCGCCCCAACCACAGAAAAAATCCATAACCATTTTTCCTAGGTCCATCCACCTACCAGCCTTCTTCGACCACAAGTTCGACATCAATCATCTCACCGATCGCCGTGAATTGGCAATAAACCCAAAACTCTTCACCCCTGATTTCTTTAGAAATTACTTCACTAAAAATAACCATTCCAATTCCTAAAATCATGAATTGATACTACTATTCAGATTATATAATTAGAAATTGAAATTAGCTTGATTGATTACTGACAAATATTAAGCTCATCACTGACATTGTTCATTTTTGATATAATTGCTAAATATAAATACAATTTATTATTTTGAAAAATTCATAACACATTGTAATTGCCAATTTTCATTTACATATTTTAGCCTAAACTGATTACAGGGGAAGATACAATTATTTTTCCTATTTGAAAGTGGAGCCTGTAAGATACAAAACATGTTCAACACATATATTCACAAACCAATCATCTCACATCCATACATCCACATATGAATCCATGCATATAAACATCATTTATTTTACTGCTTCAACAATTATTATGAGTATCGTCATAATATCAGATCATAAAACTATTTTTAAATAGAAGTTTACTCACCTTGATCAAGAAGAAACAGAGAAGAACAGGCTTGAAGTAAATTTGTAAATTGGGAATTAGTTGTTGATCTTTGAACAATTGAAACTTGATGATTTTGATTGATGAATTTTGTTGAGTTACTTCTAGCGTTTTGATTCAGTTTTAAATTGATCTGAAACATTGCTTCAGGCTTCTGAAAATTCCAGGTCTTGAAATTTTTGAAAAGCTATTGTTTAGTCTTTAGTTTCAGGTTTGATTCTTTACTGCTGAGGAATCTTGATGTTGAGTTTGCTTTGGAAAATTTTCTGATTTGTTTTCTTCTTAGATTTGCCTTTGAAACTTTTGTTTTCTGGTTTTAGATTTTTATTTCTCAGTTTTTTACCTTTTTTTACTTTTGAAAGAGAAGAAAAAATGTAACCTGGTTTAACTTCTTTGATATTTATATTTTAAAATTTTAAGGAACTAAGATTGCCACTTGTTATTCATCTGTTAACACTTGTCTTGATAAAATTTAAATTGGTTACACTTGTTAAACTTCATAAGAATTATGTTTAGATCCTTAATTTAAATTAATTTTATAGACTTATATTTAAATCCCTCTTAGCTTTTTTTTTACAAAACATTTCCTTTTATATTAACATATGTATTTTATTTCAAATACAAGTTCAAACTCAAATTTAAAGTCGAACTCAAATCTACTCATATATATATATATATATATATATATATGTATACATATATATTTAAATTCAAATAATTCTAAAGCATTTATTATTTTGAATTCTTAAACTCAAATGAATTTTTACAATCTTATTTATATATATACAAATCAACACTTATTTTATTTATTTTGAAAAAAAATCAAATTAATTCCAAAATTTATCCCAAAATTTACATCAATTACTAATTTAAATTTAGTTCAAAAATGGGGATCGTTACAAGATGTAGCAGTGTTGTTAGGTTTTCCTATTAAAGGTAATGCAGTAGCTTACGGAGGAATGGAATATGACTATATGCAATTGTGTCACGATTTACTTGGTCTTGACCCACCCCCCGAACAAACAAGGGGCAATGAGTTCGTGAAATAATGTGGTATCGACGTTAATTGTCGCACGTTATTCCTGTTGATGATATAGAGGTTCATATTCAACAACGAGCACGTGCTATTATTTTGCATATCATTATTTCTCAATTGATGTGTGACCATACAAAGACTTGGGTAGATCTGAAATGGCTACTGTGTATTGTTGATTTAGGGGAGTATGGTAAGTTTTCTTGGGGCATTGCTGTGTTATCTTATACATATATAGAGTTATCTAGGCACTCTCTTTTGGAGAATAAATCTATTGGTGGATGTCTGACACTAATACAGGTTTGAAACAAATTTCAATAGTTTACTGTTTTACATGATTTGTGTCATTTTTTATCGTAATATTTTCTTTTAAATGCAATTTGGGTCGTGGACTTATCTTTCGATCGGAAGATTGTTAGTAACAAACATTGTTGTCGAACAGTTAATGGCTCTTGGGTCTCGGTATATTTTTTTATCCTTTTAATTTAATTAAACAGTGAAATTTTCATGTGTAATATTCAATTATTAACATCTTATAATAGGTGGGTAGGAGCGAAAAAAGTGCCAAACTCCAAGACGGAGTGTGAAGTTCTACAACAACGAGTTAGATGTGCTGGAGGATGACAAGGCGACATGGACACCGTACACACAAAATGTGCTGGCACAGCTTCTAGCCATGTGTACAGTTGTTAGATACTCTTGGACTATGAGAGTACCACTCATATCTTACACTCGGACTGCATTTCAGTAACCCGACAGGGTTATGAGATAGTTCAATATGACGCAGCATATACAGGATGACGTGCACCTTGCACGTCTACGTACAATGTAGAGAAGCATGGAACCCGCATTCAGTTGTGGAATGAGCGCCAAACGGCTACCCAGATTGAGAGGGAGCAAACCATTACACTAGAGCAATACAAAAGGTGGTACTAGAACATAACACGGTGATATGTTTTTATGGCGCCAGTAGAGGCAGCGCGTAGAAGTCTGTACGTTCCTAGAGCACCACTTGAGAGGAACGTGGTAAGTTGATGTTGTAAGTAGTATATCAATTAGTTATGATAGTTGTATGTGATGCTAATTTTCATTCAACTTTACAGGCAGCTGGTATGAGCAGGGTTTAGGAAGAAGCAGAAAATCTTCGCAAACGACAAACCGGCGAGAAGGGTAGGAGGATGTGCACTAACATCCAAAGGATTTTAAATGTTGTGTTATGCAAGAATAAACTTGATAGGCTGAGACATCCATCTCTACCTCTAGCACTTGTGTACACACGACGTCGTCCAAGAGAAGGTGCAGGTTCAGCGTCACAAGGCACCTCGTCACAAGCAGCATCGGTACATGAAGATTTTTTCCCTATCCCATCTCAACCAACGGTAGCATTACCTTCGTCCTCCACTGCGCATAGAGCAAGGAGTAGCAGCAATAGTAGTAGCAGTTTGAGACCACTGGTATCGCATCGGAAGAAGAAGCATGCGCGAATTTCAAATAAACAAAGGCATGGATGATTGGGAGATCGATGATTGGAAGATCGATGATCAAACAATGATGGAAATATATGATGCTTACAAATGAAACAAGGGCATAGATGATGAGATAGAATTTGTTCCAGAGACCTAAGTGGAAGATCTACTAAGAGTAGATGTTACGGAGAGAAATGAAGAAGTAGAGACTGAACTTGTTTGTGCTTTGCATGCAAATGTCATACTCGAGAATCCCCAACTAGTTCAACAATCATTACATTCCAGGTTGATGACTGTACTAGCTCATCAAAACCCTAATAGATCAAGTTGTAGCATCATGGGACGTTTGGTACTTTGCTATTGTGGAGTTGAATGCAACATTGTTGTTTCCAAAAGTTAGAGGAATGCAGGATGTTGCTTTTACAAAGCGTATATCGACGCATAGATGCGTCGGGGGTGCATAGTTTTAAATTTTTTGAATGAATCGATCATCCATAGATAGAAAAGGGGGTCCAATACGGGCTTGAGATGCAAGCTAAGGTTAGTCGCTTGGAGAGGATGAATATTGCAATCCACAATGAAATGCTAGCAGGGTGCTACCGGTTACCACATGATTGACGGTATGTTTTGCTGTATTGGTAGTTAAGTAGTATCAGGTGGTGGTTGTTTGTGTGAACTTTCTTTTTATCATGTATTAATCCTATGTTTTCTATTTAGAAGTATCATGTAGTTGAACAGACTAATATTCTGTTTTATATCATGTTATAGGGTGTTTTAGAATTGGCGACTTTAGAAAAGTCGCCTTTAGGCGAATTCTCAAAATTCGCCTTCAGGCGGATTTTTAGAATTAGCACAAAGGAGACTTTTGAAAAATTACCAATTCAAAAACTGCTTTATATCTAGTCAACTTAAGCACTCACATCCTTATACATACCGCTAGTTTTTTTAGATCCGAAGAACCCATTTTCTTTCAGCTTACATCCCCAAATACCAAAACTCAATTTATTTTGATAATTTGTTGGTTGTTGCCATAGAGTCCTTGCTGATCTACGAAAACATCTTCACTATATCTCTGCATCAAAATTGATAATAAAATTACAAACCTTGGCTTTGTTACATGTATTGAAATATTTCCATATGAATGGCTAGAAATTGGTTGGTCATATAAAAACTATTTGTTTGTAGAATGGCTAGAAATCTCATTCCCACACTTTGCTACTATGTCGGTGAACTGATCGTCGATGAACAAAAAAAGGGAAAGTATGTTGGCAGCTTTTGTAAACCAGGGATAGTACGCAAAGGTTGCACACTATTTGAGTAGAAAGAATCTATGTACAAAGCGACAAAAATAAGCGCATTCGAATTTGATATTTAGTTGGTTGTTACTGGCCTACGGATTTGGGTTCAAAAGTAATAACACTTTCAAATGATGAGGATGTTGAAGTTATATTTTCTACGGTTACCAAACCAATTGAGTTGTATGTTAGAAAAGCTGCAAAAGGAAATATGCAAGAACATGTACCATCTCCAGTCGTTAGCACATGAATAGGGTATTTTACAATATGTTAGAAACTGATAATCCTTGAGCAAGCTTAGTTCTCCTACTTACAGTAATCCATATGTACATGCTAGAGGTCATGGTTTTCCTCCCATAAACTATGGTTTCATGCCTCACATGATGTCGCAACCAACTCCAAAATAGTTTTCCATACTACACACCATCTATGATGCTTCCAATGTATCATTGTTAATATTGGTATTTTGCGTGTACCTTTTTAAATTATAATTGCCTAATAGTTTCTTCTTACACATTCAGCTTCCAACAACAAATGCATCTACAAAATGTCCGTGCTGAACAACAAAATATTCATTTGTCACAACAGGTATATCCTACTCCATCAGAAATGTATGGTATGAGTCAAATGTTAGAGTAGCAATTTATTTGGGTAATGTTTCTTATCTACTCTAGCTTCTTACTAAAATACTTTTGTAAATAGATTTACAAGTCTTGAGGAGACGGCTGTAGATTGTGGTGCTGGACCGTCACAAGACTCATATGATTCTAATATTGACACTAATATGGATTTTGATATAGATAGAGACACTGGACATGATCCTCCAAATGATAGTATATCTGTTGCGACGAGGACTAATAATGATGCATGTTGGGTAGAATGAATGCAGGTGAAAAACGAATCATTGAACTATGACCTTCCGAACGTAGATGATGTTGAAGGTGATGGTGAAGAAGCTCAAATGGAAGTTCTATTGGATGATGATCTATGTACTGCACAAATGATGACAAGATTAGTTATTGCTAATCTGTAATTTGCTGGGGAATATTTTTCAATCGCATGCATATAAAACAGATTTGCTATTGGGATGGTATTTGAAAGTAAAAAAAAAGCTGCTACACCAATTAATCGAATGGTCAATTCTACATGAGTTTTCGTGCAAGCTGATCAAGTCGAATAAAACTATATACACTGCTATCTGTAATGTGGACACTAACTATCCATGGAGAATACATGCAATAGTCTCAAAGAAATCGCAGTCTGGCTAGTGGGAAATCAGAAAGTTGCCCAGTGAACATACCTGTGTCAATCCGACAGTTAATTCCAACCATAAGCAAGCCACTTCTAATTTTCTTGTGTCAAAAATCATGTCATTTGTCAAGGCCAATTTGGATATCTCAGCAGGTACAATCCAAGTGCTTGTCGATGACAAGCTGTTTATCAAAATTAGTTACATGAAAGCTTAGCAAACATTAAACAAACCAATATAAAGAATTTACGGTTATTGGGTCGAATCGTAAGTGACTTTGCCTTAATATTTCAAGGAAACAACGGGGACTATTAGAAATGTGACCTACGATGAAGTTGGAGTTTTTAATCGCGCGTTTCGGGTATTTGGCCCTTGCATTACAGGTTTTCCATACTGGCGGTCATTACTATGTATTGACGAGACACATTTGTATGGTAAATACAAATGGACGTTGCTTGTTGCTACTGCTGTAGATGCGGGACTATCTGTTTCCCTTAGCTTATGCGGTTGTCGAATCCGAGTCATATGATAGTAGGGGTTGGTTTTTTTATTGCATGTGTGAATTCATTCATAATGTTTGCAATCGTCGTATTACTTTTATATCGGATCGAATGAAAGGAATTCCGAAGGCTTTACAGGAGAAATGGCTAGAACTACACAAACATAGGTTTCGTGCATGACATCTTAAAGCTAAATTTTCAAACAGCGGGTTTTAGGGATAAACGACTTACAACTTTGTTTTATTCAGGTGCATGTGCTTCAGAAGTAGTTGAGTATAACAAAATTAAGGATGTAAATAAAGCTACAAATCCACGGGATCATGAATGGATTGAAAGAAGCTTAGGGAATTTTGAAGAAAATTGGACCTTATGCAAAGACAATGGAGGACGGTTTCATGTTATGACCACCAATGCATCCGAATGTTTTAAAAGTGTACTAAAAGGTGCTCGATCATTACCAATAAAAGCGTTGGTTGTACAAACCTTATTTCGATCAGTTGAATATTTCTGTAAGAGACGAGAGACCATGGATGCTATCACAACACGTTTGACTCCAAAATGGGAAGCTAAAATAGTGGATCGGGCTATTGAGGCACGTCATTATAGACTAGTTCGATTTAGTCAAACGGAATGGCAAGTGATTCCTTGCTATGGCGATGAATTTGATAATTGATGGTCCTAACTACTCATGTACATGCAATTTCCCCTACTGCAAAAATTACCATGTGCCTATGTAATGGAAGCTTGCTTGGCACAGGATTACAGTGCTAGTAGGGCACATCATGAGTTCGCATCAGAGTGGTACTCTATTCAAAGTTACAAAGCTTCATATCAACCAGAGTTTCATCCCATGCATGATAAGAGATACTGGAAACCATATACCCGTCCACATATATTGCCTCCACCTACAAGAAGACAACCTTGGTGACCTAAATTTATGAGGATAAAAATGTTATGGACAAGCATCAAACGCCTAAAACAAACAAGTGCAGCAAATGTTGATCGCAAGGCCATAATAAAAAGCGATGTACTTCAATGACCTAAACTTTCATTATCAAATGTATGACTGCGCAACGAATTAAGATTTCAGTGTATCCATCTTTAAACGAATGTAATTTCAATGTATCAAACTAATTAGTTATGTATCGTACTTAAATGACCTTTGCAATTGTTATATTTGAAAGCTGATATCTATGAAAGTTGTTAGATTTGAAAGTATATATCTATGTAGTTGTTAGATTTGACAAACTCTCTGCCTACAATCTTGTTTGTGTGCAGGTTTTTGCGAAGGCGAATTTTGAAAATTCGCCTTTGGGCGAATTTTGAAAAGTCGCATGTTGGCGCATTTTTAAAATTCGGCCAAAGGCCTCTTTTCAAAATGCGCCAATGTCTACCTAGCAAAATAGGTCTACATTTGAAATTATTATCAAAAGCGGGTTATTTCTGTTATTGTTTACAAAAAAAGTGCCTAGGTTAGCAAATATTCCTTTATATAATTTGTGTGCTTTTTAAGTACATACATTATAAAAAAAATCTATATCACCGAGAATAAAGAATGTGAATCTGTACCACATATATATATTATAAAATAGGCAGTATTTATTGTATATTACTTTCAAACCATAATATTCATGGAAAATTAATCTAGATTTAAGGGCTTTTAGGTAATTTTCTAAATGAAACAACATAAATATTAAAGTTTGAAAAATGTCCACTTTGAATAAGTAAATGATGATATGGATGAATTGTCCAAAATTCAAATATTAATTGAGAGGTGGTTAAGATAATAGAGATAGAACGTGAGAGAATCTGTGTTGAACATGACATCTGCTTTCTTGGATGTTAACTTGTCGTACATAGGTAAAGCAAATGAAATATTATTGGGATTGGATGATATATTTATAGAGCTACTGTACTCTACTTTAAAATTAATATATTTATTTAAGTTGCTACTAATGTCTATGAAATTAATTGGTAATTGCACTATGATGATTATATTCACTATCATATACCAAAGAAGCATTTCTACACAGCAGCTTTATAGAAAATATTTATTTTATGCACGGTTGTGTTTACAGTACTCAATAGTTGCAAATGCAAATCTTTTATATCAAGACTATATATGGATCCCTTAAATATGTTATTATAGATTACAAACATACACATAACAATGACGATATTTAATATGTTATATGTGGGTTTGCAGTTTGCATAACCGTATAAATTGCTCAAATTTACAAGATAGTTGTTAAATCAATGGAATTAAAAGTATTTTATGCTAAATCAACGGAATCATTAGAAATTTTTGTACATTTATAATCAATGAAATTGAAACTGTTTTATGTTAAATCAAAAAAAAAATTGTTTTTATGTTTATCGGTCATTAGCGAACAGAAAGACATTCAATATTTATACGGAGTCACGGACACTACCTGGCACTATGCATCCAATAATAGACCTACTTATGAATTTTTATACATTTCGAGCAAATTTTAGAGTATATTTTGATTTTTTCTATTTTGTTTGCGATTATCCTATGGTAATACTCTAGTAATATTCTTTTTATGAAGCACTCGTTATGTATTTCATTGTTTTTTATACCCTTTTGTTCAGTAATATTATTGACAAATTTGTCTTTTGTTAACAGAATGAGTACAAATTTAGTATAAGCTTTTTGCTTTAGTACTCTTTTTTCTCCATAGTTTTGGAGCTTGAGTACTCTTTTTTCCTGTGTTTCTGCTTAATTATATATCGATGGAAAAGCATCAAGTTCATTTACATAGGTAAATAGATAATTTATTATTTTTAACCATATTTAATTTCAGGAATAAAAATATTTGATATTAAAACTCAATAATTATGTTGAATTTTTTTTTTCATTATAGAACTTCTAAGGAGTACGGGCAAGGGGCTTTATTGAATTTTTTTTCATTATAGAACTTATAAGGAGTACGGGCAAGGGGCTAGGTGTTTCGTAGACGCTGCAAAGAGAAATATAAGAAATGTAGAGGAGCTTTTTTCCCTTGTTTAAATATCTGAAACCTTAGTCAACATCACGATGACCATATTGTTGAACATTTACTATAAGAGGGATGGATCCTAAGTAAAAGATCAGTAATAGGTAGTATAATCACGGCGAACAATTACACATAAGAGTAGTTGGATAATACATTTGACTAACTTAAAGCCATTCATCATGAAGATGAAGATTTTTAAATTATACTTTTTTTCGATGGTAAAGAAAACAAGGATGTTCGAAAATGGAAGGATGATTTACTTAAGAAATTGGAAGATGCGGAAACCCTCTTATACTCTGATTGCATAGATCAAGCTAAGCTATCCACCATCATTGCTTTGTATAATCTTAAAGGTGAGGTTGGATTATTCGATAATGGTTTTGATAAGCTTTTGAACAAGCTATAGTTATTGTTACTGAAGAATAATGTACTTCCTAAAGCTTTGCATGATGTAAAAATATCCACAAAGTATTCGACATGAGGTTTGAAAAGATTCATGCTTATAAGAATGATTATTGTCTTTTCAGAAAATAATTTCAAGATTTAGAAAATTATGCAAAATGTAACTCTTTTAGATGGAAGATAAGGAGATTATACAAGATGTTCTAGTTAAAGAATTCAGGCACTTTCCAATCATTCCAAGATTTAGGAGAATGTATAGATCTTAAAAGATGGTAGAATATCTAAGGTGGCATTTCAACAATAAAAGTAGTGATGAAAAATGTGTCGTCCAGTAGATTCTATAACATGGAATGTAGTGGACAAGAGATGGAAATATTTTTCATCCGATCCACACAACTCAGGCTTTGTCTTGTTATAAATGGTGCCAATCCATTTGCCTTAATGAGCTCCAAATATAGTTGTTGGCTAGTAATATTTGTGACGTATAGTCTCTCGCCTTTCTCATATATAAAGAAAAATAACATTATGCTATCATTAATAATTCCCAGGCCAAAGCAACCTGGAAATGATATTGATGTATATTTGGCGCCATTGGTGGAAACTTTGAATCATTTATGGGATAATGGAATTGATATATATATAATGCATTCAGTAGATAAATTTTCAATTTAAAAGCAATTTTATTGTGGACAATAAATGAGTTTCCAGCCTATAGAAATCTTGCGTGATGTTGTGTAAAAGGCGAAAAGCTTGTCCATTATGCGATATTAACACTTAACATCGATGGTTGAATCATTGTTGGAAAAATGTTTATATGGGACACAAAAGGTTCCTAGATCTTTCACATCTATGGAGGAGACTAAAAACTTGGTTTGATAACACTGTAGTGGAAGGTAATAAACATAGAATTTTAACAAGAAGAAACATTTATGTTATTTTAACAAGTTTTCCAAATGTCTTTGGGAAAGGTAAGAATGAAGAAACAGAAAACAAAAAGTTAAAGATGGAGCTCGGTAAGAAGATAAAAAGTAAAAAGCGGAAGGGTAATCACGGTAGAAAAGATGAAGATGAAGAGAAAAAGATGAGCTATTAAGGTGGAAAAAATGATCAATCTTCTTTGATCTACTATACTGGAAGGTTAGTATTAAAATTATATTTTCTTTCATTTACCTAGCAATAAAATAGTTAATAAAGTGTTGTATTATTGATATTTGTAGGAACTTCCCTTGTAACATAACTTAGATGTAATGCATGTTGAGAGAAAAAGGTCACCGAAAGCCTACTAAGCAGGATGTTGCATAATAGTAAATCGAGTGATGCAATTAATTCCAGGAAGGATTTGAAAGATTGGGGGATTCTATAAAGTCTTTATGCACAACCTCGTGGGAATAAAACATATCTACCACCGGCTTTATATATCGTTATTGTCCAAAAAAATATTTTGTAAGAGATTACATGATTTTTAATGGTTATTGCTTAGATTTCAAAAGATTTGTCATTAGAAGATTGCAAAGTTAGTGGTTTGAAGTATCATGATTATTATGTTCTAATGCAATAATTATTATCTATTGCAATTAGAGAACTATTACCAAAGAAAGTCAGAATAACAATAATTGGTTTATGTTCATTTTTCAATAAAATATGTCAACATGTTCTTGAAAGAGAGACGTTGCAACAACTTGGTGATGTGATTATTGGAATTTTTTGTGAACTCAAAAGATATTTTCCACATTCCTTTTTTGATATAATGGTACATCTGACAATTTATCTTGGAAGAGAAGCACAATTGTGTGGTCTAGTTCATTTTGTTGGATGTGCCCATTTGAATGCAAATAATTAAAGATTATATAAGGAATTATGCATGACTTGAAGGGTGTATTGCAGAATCTTATCTTGTAGAAGAATCAATGAGATTTATTAATGAATTTCTAAAGAGGAAAGTATAAATGGAAAAGAAAGAAGTCTGAAATGAAGATTATGAAAACAATGTGATATTCGAAGGACATCCAATTTTAAAAGCGAAGACAATTACTTTGTCATCTAATGAAAAGATATTGCTTATTCGACCATGTTAATGAATATGGTTATGGTAGAACCATACTTAGAGTAAGTACATATTATATTTTGTTTATACTTTTTGATGAATTTTTAACATTGAATATAACTTGGGTAAAATTATTTAAATACCAGTATGCATTTGGAGGAGTCGTAAAATTTAGATAAGCATTTGGAAAAAAATGCGACATTACCGTGGAAAAAACATACACATAATTTCCCGGATTGGATTAAAATATGTTTAGTTTAATTTTAATTTATCCATTCATTAATGAAAAAGGATTTTTTTTCAAAATTTACATATAATGATTTGTTTGCAGATATCTATTCACTCAAAGAATGATGAAATATTAAAATGGATTTCCTTTGGTTCGAGTAGTAATGAATTGTCCTATAAAGGATATATGATTAATGGATAGTGTTTTCACACAAAAGACGTTGAAAAGAAAACTCAAAGTTACAGAGTGACTTATGATGCGACTATTATGTGTAGGGAAGGTGCAAAAGATATTTCTCAAAGAGTTTATGTTGTCACTTATTATAAGATGGTCACTGACATAATCTTATTAGACTATCATGTTTTTTATATTCCTATATTTAAATGTCACTGGGCAAATATAAGTAACAGAGTGAAGGTCGAAGATGGACCCATTCTTGTCAATTTACAACAAAATCAAGCTTCATTTTTTAAAGATCCATATATCCTTACATCTCAAGTGAACAAGTTTTTTATTCAAGAGAGAATTATCAATCTAATTAGTATGTTGTAATGAAAGCATCTCTAAGAGACTATCATGGGTTAGAGATGGATGATCATGTAATGGAAGTTGGCTATGTTAGGAAAGATTGTAAAGGAACCGACATGGATATTGATTCCATGGAGAATGTTAATTATGCTAGAGAAGATTGTGAGGGCATATTTGAGTAGATTTCCACTCTTATTTGCTTGTAAGGTTTGTTTATTTAATTAACAATTTATTTATTCATTAAACTACCTTAATTACTAGAAATAAATTATGTACACACTTATTTGTACTCACACACACACACCCAGAAGTATGCATCCATCATGAAAATAGTTCTTGTTCTAGCTAGACAGGGAAAAAACAGATAACTTTGCATAACAAAATAAATGGCATTGCAGCTACAGATTTACTTAGTATGTGTCATCAGTGTCAGAATCATAGAGGCAATGTTAGGTGAATGAAAAATGCATGAAATAGTAAATTTATTATTGATTAGAACTCAAATTAGCTATTAATCAATAGATCTGAATTTCTAGCCTTTTTAATTTATCTCTACACCATTATATAGGCTCCGTAGTTGCATGTAAAAAAAGGTGGTTGATATCTTCATTTGCATTATTACTTATGTTAACCAGGTATTTAACCCATCAGAATTCAATAGGAGTTAAAAACATCCAGATTAAGCTTGAATAATTTGAAATATGACCAAAGCACTTAAAAGAGCAAGAGGTTCGCCCTCAAGAAAATTCACCGTAAAATAAGCAAGCTATTCGGATCGGCACTGATTCGAATTGTTGAATCATGGGATCTCTAAACCTATTGCATCATGACCCTATGCCTTTACTAAGCTCACCTATCAAGTTGGTAACATTTCCAAGCAACCTAGTTTAAAAAATGAAGACTCATTTGATCCATTCAAATGTTTACCCGCTTTTGGATCAGAGCAACTTAAACTGGACCTACATAACTAATAGGTACTCGGATTGACTTCAAATTTGGAGGAAACCTCAGAAGACATAAAATAACTTAACAACAAAAATCAACTCAATTTTGGCCAAGCCAATTTGGATCGGTACCGATCCAAAGCTTGGGTCGGATCCGACCCAACTAAGTTGGGCCCCACCACCTAAGATTCATTGTGTAGGTCTTGCACGCCCTCTAGAAGGTACTTGTAAAGTTTCATCTAATTTCAATAAGTATCGCGCGAGTTATGGATGGATCTCCTCCAAGTTGAGCTAGTTTGATGGATCAGGTCCAATCAACATAGGATGGGCCCCATCTTATGAGATTTGATTTCAAGGCTCTCCCACTCATGTACATGCATGTATGAAG
Source organism: Allium cepa (assembly GCA_030765085.1). Lineage (NCBI taxonomy): Eukaryota > Viridiplantae > Streptophyta > Magnoliopsida > Asparagales > Amaryllidaceae > Allium > Allium cepa. The sequence continues at coordinate 555,465,199 of CM060941.1, read as the reverse complement.
ATTCGTGTCATTTGGTTAAGCATTGAGTGAGTTATGGATGGATCTCCTACAAATGGATGGGTTGGATGATCCATGAAGACGGATGGTTAAATGAACTCCAAACGACTTGATATTCGGACAAGGCACTCAATTATAGGATATGAAGACAACCAAACCGAGAAAACTCAAAAATTCATTAAGTATTTAGGTAGATACCAATCTGACCCCTTCGGATAGGTACGAATCCGAATACTTGGCTCAGATAACCTTCATAGGAATCGAAACTCATAAATTAATTAAGTACGAATACAGGCTCTTGGCAAAGCAGCCTTGGGCCAAGTGCTCTCCAAATCCTATAATACCATCCCATCTGCAATAGAAAATGGATCTACTCTGATCTCTATTGAAACTTTGACATTGTTTCTTCCCTCTTCTTCTCTCTTACATCGGTCATTAAAAGGCAGTTGAGATCTTTTCGGTTGTCTCTAATAATGGTAGCTTGATCTAACTTAGGAAAGAAGAATCATAGTGTAACACAAGCTCCTTTGTAATAGCAATTGATCAATAAAAGCTATATAGTGGATGTAGGCTTCCTTAATAGCCGAACCACTATAAAAATCTCTTGTCACTTTACTTTCTCTGTCTATTTTATTTTCCTTGACAAACAGAGCTGGTGCTTTCACACTCAATTCTGGGTGTTGATCCAATTTTTGGATTAAGATTTTGGTGATTTCAATGAGAATTGAACTTAGGCTTAGATCTAATTTTCCTCTTTGGATCCACTAGATCCGGAAGTTAGATCTACGAAATCATCTTTAGGAAGTTGGAGATCTTACGGTTGAAGATTAGTAGCGGGAAGAAAAAGGACTATTTCCGGAAGATCCATAGGAGACGCTGTCGCTGGAAAAGATGCAAATCCTCAGCAAAATAAAGTTAACGACATCGACAGCCTGCTAACAGGGACTAGTACAGGGAATAATACTGGAGATCAAGCGCCGGAATCCTCTTCTAAACATGGGATTGTTAACTAATGGGGAATTGAACAAGATGGTTGATGAAATTAACCTGAAAATAGCAAACAGTCAAAACGCTCTTATGGAAAAAATAAATCCTCTCTTAGCACTCCAAACACTAACTACTCCCATAATAGTACCTAAGGATGTACCTTTTGCAGAGTAAGAGAATCCTTTATTTCTGGCTTGAACAGAAGAAATAGAAGACATAAAAAAAGGAGTGATGGGCGGAACTGCAGGAATTGTCATAGAAGAAAATGCAAACACTCTGCCTATCACAAAACCACCAACAAAAACACAAATCTAGGAGTGAAAACTCCAAGGGAAATCATAGCAACAGATGTTTAGGATTCTGAAGAAGACTTACACCTTGACAAAGATGACTTGAATTTGGATGCTAGTGTCCAAAGTACCATAGTGGAAGTTCAAACTGCCCTTGTAAGGTCCAAAATACCAGAAGTGCAGGAACAGATCTCCCAAAGAATCAAGAGCCTAGGCTTCCGCCAGCCAACCGAGGCCATTTTCGAAGTCAAAAACTTGGTGGAGCTACTGATAGTCGACCTGTGGATGACCAAACTAGCAGAGCATACTTCACAAATGTGGTCAGGTGCTTGATGAGAAAACGACCATTATTCAACATTGTGTGATCTAAGTCAGTACAAACAACTCATGTCATATAATGATTGCATCTCAAGCCATCACATCTCATTGCAAAGATCAACTCACCATCTACTTTGGATTTTATTATCCGTGAGATAAGATCCAGATTTCTATCTATAGAGTTTCCTACTCTGTTATGACGTGAAAAAGACCTACAAGGAAACTAACTACAAAGGCTCCTAGGAAGGAAAAGGCCGTTGCTACCTCCATGAAACCTGCTGATGAAGCAATAGAGAACACAAAGATCAGTTGTAAGCAATGGATTGGCCTATTCACTAGAAGTGCTCATACATCCGAACCCGTGCAGTAGCATAGTGCCAAGTAATGGACGACAAACTACTACACGAATGGTATTTCTAAAGGCAGGAAAACCAAGGAGATATGACATAAACCAGGATTGATTACTGTATCAAGCTCCCTTTTTAGATTGTGAACATTCTCAACTGACCGACCTCCAATCCCATTGTTGAACTCCCATTATCTGGTTACAAGTGGTCGCCGTTGAAAATCATTAAAATCTTCGAAAAGGTCGATGAAAAAATCACTTTGAGGTTGACTTGAAGTTGAACCTGGGTAATCGCTAATTTGACTCAAAGCAGATTCCTAGGGCCTTGACTCAAAGTCGAACTTGGGCAATCGCCAATTTGATTCGAAGCAAACCCAGGAAATTCTGGCCTAAAATCCGACTCAAGTAAAACCAAGAATTTCTCCAAGTAAAAATGTAAATGTCTCCAAGAAATGCTAGTCACCAACCCAGCACTTCAAATTCCATGATTCCAAGCATACCATGTGCTGATTCCAACCAAATGGAAAATTTCCTTAGGTCGGACTCCAAGTAAAATACCACCGATCCATCAGTGTCGATCCATCTTCTTTTGCCCATAACTCGAACATACAAACTACAAACGACTTGAAATTTGGAATGAAACCTAATGAGTCCTTTCTTATCATCCCATACAGGTATCACCTAGTTAAATTTTTTTGGGATAGTCACTGATCCGTGACCCCATCCTAACTGATTTGCCATCTGGTCGACATTTCTAATCTTTCATGCTTTGGACAGCCATGCATATAACATTCGTATGAATGGCATATGGATGAAGTGTGGACGACAGTTGCAGTCTAGTATAGGGCCCCTAGGAATCATTAAATGGTGAAACAACCTAATGAACAAGAAGAATACTATGAGAAGGAAAACCGGTTCTAGAGACTGAAGGCAGTGCACTTAGCCGAAGGCAAACCCAACAATTTTCCAAAGAACACACCAAACGGTGAAGGAGCTATAGGACCTCAAAGACCTTCTACTCAAGTAAGTTCGCTAAGACCCAACAGAGAAGCGTCCCAGCTAACTAATGAAAGGATGATTATCAATTGAGACTCTGGCTAGCTAGCTACTAAGGAATAGGGCAGCAACCTAAAGCAATGCCTTCTCAACCATCCCCATCTGCTTTCCCTTCCAAATGAGCCTTGTAGACACTAGGTGCATTGTAGACAACATGGAAAAGGAAACACTTCTATGCTCTTGAACTATGAATGAAAAGCATAGGATTACTAACCGCCGGATCAGCAGGTTATATCCATCCCTCCTCCTAAGAACTAGCACTGCTTCGGTAGCATCGTGAAGGCTTTTCCAAAGGATCATCGAGCCAACAGATCTAACCTCCTATTCTTCAGGAAATGAAAAAACTATATTCCCATGAGCCAAGCTCTGAAACTCTTACGGAGTTGATGAATCATCGTTCTAAGGCCGTTTGGTCATCAGACATCCAACTAAATTCATCTTGGAGTCAATGAATCATCGCTCCAAGTCCATCTAGTCACCGGACATCCAATTGAAATTCCTTTTGGTGTCGATGAATTATCTCCCAAGGCCATATGGTCGCCAGATATCCGACCAAAATTCCTTATGTAGTAGATGAATTATCATTCTACAGCCGGCTGGTAGTCGGACATCCGACCACAAAAACCCTTCACAAACGTGAAGGTCCTTCATGAACTAAAGCATCGTGAAGGCAAGCCGATATATTAGTGATCATCAGATCCAGAACCCCTCAAAGTTAGTGAAACCATGCTCCAGGGATATGAATATGCTCTGGGGCTATGAATCGAATAGTTACTTCATAAAATTAACGGAACAATTCTAACCATAGAAGAATCAAACATTACTGAATTCCATAGCTTTGAAGTCGCTCAAAGAAACTAAACTAAAATCGAATCGACCTCGTGATTATTCAAAGGTCAACTCAAATCAAGCCAAGATTCGACACCCGAGAAAACCAAGAATCTCGGATCCCTAATACATAAGTCTCCAAAGATAGAGGCTTTCCCATGCTTTAATAATCTAAGAGGCATAGCCCCACCTATTGGACCGGGGGAAACTAGACAAGTTGTGAAGAAACCCTAGGTACAGTTCAAGTGCGCAAATAGCCCTATGGCATGGGGGCACCACATACTTGAATGGCCATAAGGAAGGCCCAGATATATCATACAACATTTTCGTTACGCGCGATCAAAAACTCTAGCGTTCCGACTACTACGTACTTAATGACTTAGCTAGTGCAGCAAACAAAATACTAACATAATACTTGCCCATTTCTTCCCAACTCCTACTTTATCGCTTTTGGTGGCCAGTTCCTCTTCCTCTTAGACCGTATGCTAGTTGAAGACCTATTCTTTGAAGGCAGTTTGGACCAAGAGCTAAGGGTTTTGCCCTAAACTCCCACGGGCTCTTTCTACATATCCATCTTCATGCTGTCATCTATAGATCTCTCCACCATGGAAACTTGATCTATTTAGACGTGCACATCTTCTTGAAACATGAAAGGATCATCCAAGCCAGGGTTACCCGAACCAAAACTGCTTAGCTCCTTGAACCAATAAAACCATGTTCGTGTAAGCAACCTGCTGATTCGATAGTCAAATTGACTCAAAAATCATTGTTCAGCTGCTTGGGTTGGTCAGACCATTCCCGACTATTCTCCATCTACTCGTCGAGTCAAAGAAAGCGAATCGACACAAACCGCTGGATCGACAAGAAATCTCGATCCCAGCCTTCTAAGAACTGGTGTTGCTCCAGCAACATCAGGAAGGCCCAAACCCTCGCGCATCACTTCCTGAGCCGTGAACCATTCTCTTGAAGCATGAACTCCTCATGTTACCCAAAGATTGGCAACATCAAGAAGTTCCAAACCGTTCTGGAATGACAGGTTGTATCGGTCTCATAAGCCATGCATTTCATAAGTCGCACACCCCCAAAAGCCATGCACCCATAATTCACGCACTCTCGTAAGCCATGCATTACTTTCTAAGCCATAGAACCATGCTTTTAAAGCACAAACTTCTCATGTTATCCAAAGATTGGCAACGTCGAGAAGTTCTGGATCGATGGGTCGTATTGACCCTATAAGCCGCACATTTCATAAGCTGCGCACTCCCAGAACATCTCATAATCCGCACACTCTCATAAAATATGCATCTCATAAGCTGTGCAAACACTACACAATGTTTGTCTGGCATCATCACTGAACCATCAAAAAGTATCAGTGTTGTCTCGACAACATCGGGAAACTTGTTTATTGCAAGGTTAACTGGAATCGATCCTTACTATCCAAAAGGACAGACATTGCACTGGAAATGCCGCAAAGTTCCTAAACCAAAGTTTTGACAAAGAATTCTGAACTTTGACCAAAATGTCCATAATTAAGACATTCAAGTCATGGGCTCCCAGAGATAGGAGTTGTGGCATAACATTGAATGGGGGCATCCAGAGAGCCGCCCAGAACATCAGGTCTCGCATCAAGTGTTCAGAGTAATCAGCCCCGTGGACTGGGGACACATAACACACTAACAATTGGTCAGGAGAAAAAATCACTCCATTGTTCTGTTACACCGAACAAAGAATTTCGCCAACTACAACAGAAATAAGCAGTATAGTACGCTGAGCGATTGTGGAATTAAAAGGGAAACTGCGCCAACCTACAAGATATCAATATTGCCTCGGAAACATCAAGAACTCCAAACCGTCGTATCAATAAGCAAATCAAACTCCTTAAAATTCATCATTGCTCGAAAATAGACGATAAAAGTAGGAAATTGCCGTCGACGAGAGATAGAAGATGACGAAAGACATTTCCAGAATCTAATCATCGACGCACTGGCTTCCTGAAACACATGCAGGTGTTTGACTGAGTAATCAAACCCCAACTTGCAAGAATCTAGCGTAACCCAAAGATTGGCATTGCCTGGAGGGAATAACTCATCCTTCATCTATCTGAGATCGCTGGTAGACTAACAACGTCAGGAAGGATAACTCTCGATCGTCGTAGGTTTATTGTGGCCTGGACTTTAGCCTCGCTTGGTGTAATCAACCATGCCAGAACTGATCAGATAACTCAACTTCTTCTTGTGAAGAACTAGCTATTGTCCTAAGACAGACAACGTCAAGGAGAGAATACTTAAAATCGAGAAGCTAAATCATTGATTCCCCAAGCTTGGAACCAATGAATAAGTTGAATATCCAGAACAACGTCAATGCACTATCAGAGCACATATGGCATGGAACAAGTGAATTTAATTGTCATAGACTCAAGACAAACATTACCGAACTCTTCCAATCCATGATTATGATGGTAAGAGTGCAAGTGTACTAGAGGGCAGCATAATGACTTGCCCCACAACATCTAATCTTCTATATATGCTTGAAATTTATCATTTGGGAATAACTAGTTCGACAAATGGAAGTCGGTTTGCAAAAAAAATCGACTGAAGGATATTTGACCCTACATAAGAATAACCATAGGATCGGTTAAACTATGACCCTGCATTGCCAAAGGGAGCATTTGACGTTAATAAACAAAGAAAAGTAATGGAGATGCCTGAGACACTCATCCTTCCAGAAAATGGCTTATACCAGAGTTAAGCAAAGTTAAGAAAACAGCCAAATTAGGTTAAAAGGAATCCACTCAACTCTACAGAATCAGATGAATGATTCAATCCTTACCAACATGACTTTAACATTGCCTGAAAATAGGGGACTAAAAAATAATTCTACAATCCAATCATCAAAGTGCTAGTTTTCTAGACCGAAATTGGTACACAACTGAATTAAAAGCGCCACCAGATTGGGAGGAAAAATCGATTTTAACCTCCTGAGTGTCAGTGTTATCTGAGGAACATCGGGAGACTTTCTACTTCGTAAGTACCAATGTTGCCCCGACAAGGTTAGGAACTTTATATTTCTTATGTACCGATGTTTCCCTGACAACGTTGGAAAACTATCTATTACTTAATACCGACATTGCCTCCATAATGGCGAGAAATTTGTTATTCACTAAACACTGGTATTGCCTCGGTAATGCTAGGAAAACTATAATCTACAAGGTTAATGAGAAACACTCACCATAGTGAACCATCAATGCACTAGCTTTCAGAGATAGAAGTTGGTTCTCGACTGAGTTCAGCCTTTTTTTTTGAAAGTAATACTGTTACCCAAAGATAGGCAACAACAAGAAGACATAACCTTTCATAGATCAATCGGATGGTTCAACCCGACATCACAGGAATCGGCCACTGCATGGGAATAAAGATGCATAGAAAGGAAATCCCAGGATTGAATTGCTCGTTTACTATTTCTAAGGATGAAAGCTAGTGCACAACCGAATGTCTAAAATTCAACTTAGAAGGAATTTAAACATAGCCAAAAAATAGGCAGCCTTGAGGAAATGTTGCTTAGAACCAAGTATATCTAGGTTAAAAATTTCCAAAGACAGGAGTTGACACAAGAAAAAACTTCTGTGATGACATCGGCAACAAAGAAAAGCATGCATAGCCAAGGATAAGCGGGAACAATCATGGAAGGTCAGAAATAAAATCCTCAAACTTTCTTAATTCCAGAATGGGATTGAGAGCCAAAGTGAGGGCAATTGAGCAATTTTCCCCACACCTTTCATCTCTTGCAAGTGTCTAGATACGAGCATTTGAAATAGCTAGTCCCGCAAAAAGGGATAGGCACATAAATCCTCAGTCCAAACCGTGGAGTTGGTTAGATGACAATTTCATTCTGCCAAATAGACATTTCTAACAGAAAATTGCTAGCAAGGAAAATGAAGGATTCAACTTTCATAAATTAACCGTAGCTTAAGGTCTTGTGATAATGAGAAGGATTGATGAATGGACCGACCAGATCATTTGGTCCCATCTTGCAAGAATATGCCATTGCCCGAAGATTGGTGATGGTAAGAAGAGACCTATAAAATGAAACCATCAATACATTGGCTTTCAAAAATAGAAGCAAATGCTTAATCGAGTCCTTAATCCTACCTTCTGAAATCTTACGTTATCCAAAGATCCACAACATCAAGGAAAATCCACAAGTTTGATCATCCGTACATGAATTTCCAAAGATAGAAACCAACACATGATTAGGATCTCAACACCGGACTCAAAAGAATGCACTTTAGCAAAATAAGCTAGAAACGCATCTTTCTAATGCATACCGACATCATTACAAAGCTCGGACCTAGGGATCAAACAACAAAGTCCCTAGTTCTCGAAGATAGAAGCTATCGTGTCAATCAAACTAGGCAATCAAATTTATTGCTCATGAGACCTAGTGTTCCAAAACGTGTTGGTTTAGTAGTCAAAATAATCAGTCCTATGGACTGGGGAATATGCACTAATGCTTTGTCGAACGAACTCAGCGAGCATGAACTCAACTGAACATAAACAAGAACAGACATGGAACAAGCTAGACCATGCTACCTCATTGTTCTAGAAAAAGAAATTCTCAAACCCGAGGAATTAAGCCAATAGTCCTCAAAGATAGAAGCTAGTGTGTAGATTGAATTCCAAAAACCACAAAGGAAGGATATTCGTGATCGAATAATTCATGCACTAGTTTCCGAAGACTGAAGTTGTGCTTGATCAAACATTAACTACAACTCTAAAAGAGCAACCTTATAATTTAGCCATACTCAATTATCCCGAAATAATGGGAATAGAGGGAGAAACCTAAGCTACAAAGGATCCAGCTTCGGGAGGAATGGAAGTTCCTCTGCTAGACTAAAGGATGGATGACCAAAAAGTCATTTTCAACAACAAAGCTTAGCGTTCAACATTGTCAAAGTAGGCCCAGTGTCTCGAGCACCACAAACGGACCATCTACATTGATAGTTCACTCATGCAAAAATAATGAGTCATGTCATATTTTAGGATTATCTTTCTTGAAACTCTCCCATTATCGATGAGAAATCGATGATGGAGCTGTCGGACGGAGCGACATGGGAAGCTTTTCTTTTCAAGGTCAATAGAAGTGCAGAAATGGGAAAAGTAATACGATGGAATCATCCACTATATCCAATTTTGGAATAAATCATCATGCTATAATTCAAAATGACGATGGAAGCTTAGCCAAGTCCTTGAAAAGAGACATTTGAAGATAGAAAGCAAGACATAGCTCCAAAATGATGCACACTCGTCTGAAGCAAAATAGAATGAAGTAAAGTGTTTAAGATCGGGTCGGTTAGGCACTTAAGTAAGCAAAATATTTTCTTGCTGAAAATTTGCTAAGTTTTCAAATTGGTACCAATCCAATCCAGTTGGATCAGTGTCACCCGAAATTTTGCATCCAAATCGCCCCCAAACTCCTCCGACATGTTCTACCCGATGTACATGTGCACTCCGAAGATTATCAAGTTACGATTGCTTCATAATCATGAGTGATGAAGATCTTCACTGAAAGTTGATTCGCGAACCAACAAATCAGAGATAACTTCTCGGGATAGTTCAAAATGATCCATAATGCTCCTTGAGATAATCAATTCCAGAGCATACCATATCTTCAATGAAAGCATACTCTAGGGGGCAATGTTAACCGAGTATTTAACCCGTCAGAATTCAATAGGATTTAGAACATCTAGATTAAGGTTGAATGACATGAAACATGACCAAAGAACTTAAAAGAGCAAGAGGTTGTCCCCTTATAAAAATTCACCTTAAAATAAGCAATCTATTTGGATCAACACCGATTCAATCCAATCGAGTCAGCACCGATCCGAACTTTTGAATCATGGGATCTCCAAACCTATTGCATCAAGACCCTATGCCTCTACTAAGATCACCTATCAAGTTTAGTAAGATTTCCAACTAACCTAGTTCAAAAAATAAAGACTCGTCTGATCCATTCAAATGTTTGCCCACTTTTGGACTAGTGCTACTTAAAATGGACCTATAGAACTCATACAGACTCGAATTGACTTAAAATTTGGAGGGAACACATAAAAGACAAACCAAAAATTAACTTAATTGGCCAAGTTAATTTTGATCGATACCAATCCAAAGTCTAGATCGGATGCGACCCAACTAAAGTGGACACCACCACCTGAGATTCATGTGTGGGTCCAACACATCCTCTAGAAGGTAACTGCAAAGTTTCGTTTGATTCCGATAAGTATCGAGCAAGTTATGGATGGATCCCCTCCAAATTAAGCAAGTTTGATGGATCAGGTCCGGCCAACCTAGGATGGGCCCCACCTCACGAGGTCTGACTTGGAGGCTCTCTTACTCATGTACATTGCATGTATGAAGCTTTATATTGTTTGGTTAATTATTGAGTGAGTTATGGATAGATCTCCTACAAACAGATCAGTTGGATGATCCATGAAGACGGATGATCAAATAAACTCCAAATGACTTGATATTCGGAAAAGGCACCCAATTAAAGTATAGGAAGACAATCAAACCGAGAAGACTCAAAAATTCACAAAGTATTCATATAGGTACCGATCGGACCCTATTAGATAGGTACCGATCTAAATACTTAGCTCATATAACCTCCAAAGGACTCAGAACTCAGAAATTCACTAATTATTCGGATAGGTACTGTGATATTCCGGAATTTTGAGCAATACTTATTTGATAATTTCTATTTAAAATTTATTTTAAATATGTAATATTGATTTAATAATCTAATTTAACCAAATGTTATATTTTCAAAACTAATAATTAATCTAATTTAACAAATGTTATCTTTTCAAAACTTAATAATAATAATTTAATTTGGAAATTTTTATTCTTTTCAAAAGTTAATATATATATATATATATATATATATATATAATTGATAATAATTAATCATTCTAAGCTAATAAAAATATTCTATTTATAATGTATATATGTGTATACATTGCGAAAAGGAAGTTAGGTTTCATTTAATAAAAATGTTTTCAAATTATAATATATATATTTATATATGTGTTGATTTGAAGTTCTGTTTTAAATTCAAATAATTTTTGAAGCTAATATTAAAAATGTTTCTATTTATAATGTGTATATATATTTGTATATATATATTGTAAATAGAAAAGTATTGGATTAAACTTAATTAGAAAATGTGTTTTCAAATTTAGAATATATATATATATATATATATATATATGTATATATTGTGATTTGGTAGATAATGTTTGAATTTAATAAAATGCTTTTCAAAAGATATTTAAAATTAATCTTATATTTTCATAACACTTAAAGAAAATTTATTTTGTTAAAAGTATAATAGCTTAAAAATAGTATATTTTTATAAAAGTTTAATTTATTTTCTTTTAGAAATTGGTTCTTGAAAATAAATTTAGTTTATCAATGTTAGATGTAATAACTTAAGTTTAAACTTTTGAAATAAAATTTAAATAAATGTTTATTTTCTTTCTTTTAAACCTATCTTTAGAAAATGGATTGTAAAATATAAATAAATAAAACATAAAGATATAAATACATTTCATAGTTTATATTAAACATAAGTATTTAGGTTAATATTTAATTAAGGTTTAAATCATTTGTAAAATAAGTAATCTATTTAATAATAAAACTCTTAACATTTTTAACATAAGGGATGAATTAAAGGAGGTTTTACATTTGTCATTCACCTAAATTGATTAACATACATTTGTAAATACAATTGTCACTTAAGTAACATGCATTATAACAAGTGGCCATACCTTGTTTAAAGAAAATTTTGTTTGTAATTAATGTGTTTAAAGAAAAAGTTTGTTATTTTTCTTCAGCTCAAAACTTTCTTTAGTTTCTTCATCTAAAAAAAGGAAAAAAAAACCAAATTCAAAACTGTAATCAAATCTGAAGCCATTTACAACTTCAGATCCAAAGTATTCAATCTGTAGAACATGCAATAGTATATGAAGAATCTACTGCAAGATATTTAACAGCAAATTCAACGGCAAGTTTTTAACCAGTAATGAAAGAAATTTAAAGTTGTGAGCATCATCAAGTTTTCAAAGTTCAACTGAGATCAAGCTAGCAGTTTTCAAAAATCAAACAAAATATTTTAAGATGCAAATCAATTTCAAAGTTCCAGGAAAACTAAGTAATATAGTGTTCTCTGCTTCTAAAATTCTGTAGAGTAAACCTCTCATTTAAAAACAGTTTCATATTTAATCTGATATTATGCTAACATATATGGAAATTGTTGTAGTAGAATAAATAATGTGAATATGTATGTTTGCATGAATGCCTTCAAGTTGAATACTGGCTTGAGTTCCTGCTATGTATTGAAACATTACTGAATATGCTTTCTGGGTTTGTCTCTGTTAAATCTCTGACAAGAACAACTAGAAAATTTCCTATCTCCCAAATGAATCATGATAGCTTTGATTTTTGGAAAGAAATTGGGCATAACTATGTAATCTTGATTTTAAAATTTTAAAACAATTATATTTATTAAATATACTGTAAATGTAAGATTACAATAAAAAAATGAAAATATAAGTGAAATATGTATCTTAGATTTCATCTTTAGATTATATAGTCTGAATCACATTATCAAATCATGAATTTTAATATAAAATTTGTGATTTTTAATTTTATAATTAATGTGAATTCAACAATGGTTTGAATTTGGGTTTTCAGTCGACTATCGTTGATTGGGGTCGAGGGGAAGGTCGAAGTTCGGCATGGAGGTGGCCATGGTGTCTGGGAACACGGGAAATATAGTGGAAGTTGGTACCGATGGCCATGATGGCCGTGAAACGACGATGTAGGGTTTGTTTATCAGTTTGGGTTGACGAGGTTGCTGTGGTTTTCTCGATCAACATGGTGCACCGAAACGAATCGCAGGTGGAGGATGGTTTCGTGTGTTCGAGGCGCATCTATGGTGAAGGTGGCAGATCGTTTAGTAGTAGGGTTTGTCGTCCATAGGCGATTCCGTTGATCGTATTTTTGGAGACTATGAGTTGAATTGCTTATTTCTATTTCTTTGGTGATATCAGCAAGCTGAGTGGGTTCGAGGGATGAGGGGAGAATCAGCGACGTGGTGAGAGTCATGGCGATGGCCAGAATCGTTCAACTTCGTCGTGGACGTGCACGAGGTCGGATTTGTGCATCTGAGTTATTGGTTAGGGAAGAAGGAGTTGTGGCCAAGTTTTCTCAAAGTATTCTCGTGTTTGTAGTGGGGTAACTCGGGGTTTTTGCATGTGCTGTCTCGAGTAGCTTGTTCCATATTTAAAGCTTGTCCGGTTTAAAGCAAAGTGAAATTTAAAGAATTTTTTTTTACTTAAGTTTGTTCCAGAATACAAATTCTGTCCAGTTTTAAATTTGGAAATGAATTTCTAATTTTTTAGGCAAAAGCTAAATTTTAAAACAAAGTTTTTAGTTAGTTTTTAAAATGTATGAAATGATTAATTTAAAATTTGATGTTAAAAGAATTTTTGTTTTAAAGTTTTTTTCAAAGTTTAAACTTTGTTTAAAATAATTTCGGTTATAAATATTGCTTTTGTTAAATTATGAAATGAACCCCTAAATGTTTTCAAATAAGATATTATTGATGTAATTGAATGTGATATAGCAAAGGTATTTAACTTGAATAAATTTAAAGATGATAATTTTGTGTAAACCAAACTCAAGCTTTTAAAATTAAAAAATTAATTTTAAAATGATAGATAAGAGTTAATGTAATGTATGGTTTATCTTAATTTAATCATGTTTTATTTATAAAGGTAATTTAAGTGTAATTACTTAATTAACTTAAGTGATTAATTTGGGTAATTAAATTAAGATAAATTAATTTGTGTAATTAATTAAGTGTAATTAATTACTTTATTAAGGATTGTTTAATCTAAGTTAATTAATTAAGAAATAATTAAATAACAAGTAATTAAGAAGTTAATTACTCAATGTTAAGAAGAATTATTAAAGATAATTACGTAATGAAGTAATCTAAGACAATTAATCACTTAGTGTAATTAATTAAGTTAATATGGTTAATTTTAATTAATTAATTAAGTTTACTTAATTAAAAGAATTACCTAATGATGGGATTAAGTATAATTACTTAATATAATTAATGAGGTGTAATTACTTAGTGAAGTAGTTAATGAATAATTACCGGATCTAATTAATTAAGGGAAATTACTTAATGAAAAGTAACTAAAGGATAATTACTTAGGGGAAGTAATTAAGTGAAAATTACTCAGTGTAATTAAAGGATTAATTAATGTAATTAATCAAGGAGTTGATTTAATTGATGAAGTAATTAAAGGAAGTTAATTACTAAATGTGATTAATAAGGTTTGATTAATATATGTAATTAAGTTTATAATTAATTATTAAATATAATTAAAAGAATAATTAATTAATTAATTAATCAAAGGGTCATTAATTAATGTAATTAATGAAGAATTAATTGTTTAATTGATGACTAAATATGATTAACTAAAAGTATAATTAATCAATGAAGTGATTAAAGTATAATTAATTAATTTCATTTTTAAGGATTAATGTAATTAATTATAGTTAATTAATTAATTAAAAATTAATTAAGATTAATTAATAATTAAAGACTAATTAATTTATGTAATTAATTTAAAGGCTAATTACTTAATGTAATTAAGGAATAATTAATCAAGGATGATTAATTAATTCAGGAATAATTTAAGGATAATTAATCTGTAATTGAAGATTAATTAACTGGATTATGAAGGTGATTAAAGAGTGATTGATTAATTAATTGTAATTAATTCATGATTATTTAAGCAGGATTAGTTGTTTAATTCTCATGTAATTAATTTAATTTAAGTTGATTAAATTAATTATAAAAATGTTAGCGATTCCTATTTGTGGATGACTGTTTGTAGAATATCTGGATTGGTTGATATCAATTGGATGATATGTTGGGATATGATATTGGATATATTAGTGATAAATATGTGATATTTATCTGTAAATGATGCTATGTGAATTTAATGTTTTAAATTGAATTAAATTGTTCAAAACATAAATCACTTGGACATTAAGATGGCGTTTTGGATTTGATGAGACCGAGATCGGGTTTCCAAATTTGGAATTTCGAAAAGTACATCGATCCAAATTAAATGTTGGGTCGTGAATCTCAAGTGAAGAGTGAAGACTCGAGATGTAAGGACTATTCGTCGTTAATACTCTGAGGGTGATTCCAATATGAGTTTAACGGGGGTAGTACTTTCAGGTTTGAGATGAAGATTCATTGTGCAAGGGCTATTGTCGTTAACTCTGAGGGTGATTCCAAAACGATTGTAGCAAGATAGTGCCTTCATTTTCGTTCGAACTCGGAACGAACTTGTATGGATTGAATGCTTTTAGAACATCGTCAGGTGGACGACGAGCATTCTAAGATAGATGTGTTCTATAAAGCTATTCGTAGCCTCAAGCCTCATCAACCGGGAATGGCTAAAATAGGGGAGGTGCAGCAAGGCTAAGTGGGTAGCACCAAAGTAGGATGAGATATACCCCTGTCTAGAGGTCCCTTTTATTTCGGCTATGTGGGCGGTTGATCACGACAACTGCCGGGTTTGTCTTGTTTGAGACTGTCCAGTAAGGGATGGTTCCAGTCTTGTGTTGTACGGATTTAGGATGGATCCTCGGTACGGTGATCTAGGCCACGTACTGTGACAGGCAGTATCCCAATAGCCCTTCCATTGATGGAAACCCATTCTTCCTACGTGCCCTTTACGGTTTTGATTGTATCACCCACTTTTGTGGCTAATATACTGGAATCTAATGAATGTAACAATTCGACTATTTTCTATTTACTTGAAAACCCTAGACCCTATTATAATATCACTGGATTTCCTATCAAAAGTTATGGTTAGCGTAAGGTAAAAACTTACCCATGTTTATTTGTGGGAAGTCTTACACGATACCTTTGTTTTCAAGGAATTTTCAAAGTTAAGCAACTTTATCCACGTTTACTCACACCAGACCTATGTCTGATCCAAGTGTTTATTTCTTGTTTTATTAAACTCTTGGGTACTCGTATTATGTATGACTAGTCGAGGGATTCGGGTTAGCTTTGACGAGTTTGGGAGGAGATATGGAGCAGGAGGCTTCAGCGTGTAGATATATAGTGATTTTGCTATGCTAGTGTTGTACTTATAGCTTAGTGATGTATTTGAGCTGTAATAACTAGACAAGTGTTTATAACTGTCTAGTTGGGTTGTTTGAGCTGTATAACTCTGATGTATATGATTCTATGTAATATTTTATTTGATTAATATAATTTATTCATTCCGCTGTGAGATTCTGATGTTGTTTGTTTCCTTCTTTTCTATCTTTTCTCCTTTTCTATCCCTTTCTTTCTTCTTAATGATGCATCTTTCTATGGAATGAAAGGCGGGTCGTTACATTGTGGTATCAGAGCGCTAGGTTGAGTGAATATCTAGGCTTTGGAGTGATTTCTTTCCGAGAGAGCGTACTTGTATTTATATATATATAAATATATCTATATACCTACCTATTTGTTGGGTTACCTGTTCGGGTTTTCCAATATAGTTATAGAGGTAGGAGAGGTAGTGGTGTGTATAGCACGACTATCAATGGAATAAGTATGAGTAATTGACGTTGGTAGTGTATCTACCAGTGCAGCATTGGGCATCGTGTGTAAGCTTGGTAGCCTAGTGTATGGATTTCATCGATCTCTGACGGAAACCTTTTTAAGGTTTAGAGTCCATCTTTGGAGTGTAAGTTGGTTGCGCTCGTGCGAGCGGATTTTCTAGAGTTTGGATCAGTCGGAAGTGCTTAAGCAAGTAATGGTAGCTTGGCAACTGTTAGAAGGAGTCTTGTATGTATTAGAGTTAGGGACTCAGTTCAGCTAGGTTTTTGTGCTTGGTTTGAAGCTGAGTTTCTTGAGAGATATCTGCCATCTTATAGACTCTTTTGGTGGAGTTTGTTGATGTCGCTTTGTGTTTCGAGGAGCTTTTGGATTAGAAGTTTTTGGCATCAGTGGCAGCTTGGAGGTGTTGAGTGTGCTGTCAGGAAGGTCTTCTGACTTAACAGTGTCCTAGAGGTAGAATTCGAAAGCAGTTGAGTGGTCTGTTTCTTTGGTGGTTCAAAAGTCTTTGTCATTCTTCTGACAGTAGGTTAGGCAAATGGTGAAGGCTTGCCCAATTCTTCTGGAAGCTTAGCTGGATAAGATGTTTGTGGTTAAGGGTGGACCATAAGTTTCTTCTTTTGAAGGGCTTAAGCTGTTCCGATTTGAGAAGAGAGAATAGTTTCTTTGGAATCTGAACTTGGTAGTATCGCAAAAGTGACTTGCGATGGTTCAGAAGTTCTCTTAGTAATCTTTGTTTGGGATTGAGGCATTTTTAAAGATGTAGGAGCTATCGAAGTGGTTTGAGATTTTTCGGATATCTTCGAAAAGTCAAGGTTTGCATCCACATCAAGGAATTGAGTTATGTATCGAATTGATTCCTGGAGCATTTCAGGTGGTTCAGCTTGGTAGGGTTCAGCTTATTAGAGAGAAGGCTCCTGGAGAGAGGATTTTGTGAGCAGTTCAGAATTGATCGGATCTAGTTTTCAAGGTAGATTTTTGCTGTGGCGTTTGTGACCGAATCGGATTGGTCACTAAGCTTTTATGGAATTTGATGGACATTTTTCCAGGATATGGATCAAGTCCGAGCTTGTGTTCATCAACAGCATTTTCATCTACCTCGGATTTAGAGTTGTGCAGCGGAAGCAAGGTGGTAGCTATTCCGAAATAGAAGCAACCTCGGATTCCTCGAAAGTTTGTGGTTATTCTGAATTAAAGGATTTCTTCTGGAAGTTCATTCAAGATCTGAAGGCATGGTTGTCGAGAACGTCTGTTCTGTTTTTTCGAATTAGAGAAGTAAGTCTGAAGTCTACTGATGCTTGTGAAGTAGAATTTGTGTGGTGGATTTCGATGGATCTTGGGAGAACCATCTTGTTGAGTAGAAACAGGGGATCATCTTATTCTTGATCTAGGTTTGATTGGAGAGGCATCTGTGAAGATTTGGTTGATTCTAGAGGGTTGAAGGCAGCTAGGATCGACAGGAGAATTTTGTGGATAAGAGACGAAGGAATTCGAGACTCAAAATCGAAGATTTAATCTTGGATAAGTTTTCTCCGATCATAAGAGCGATAAGATTGGGTAATACGGGAAGCTAGCTCAGAAGTGTATTAGAATCTTTATGAATTATCTTAAGGATAAGTGTTTGATCTACAGGTTTGAATTGCCAATTCGGATGGCTGGGATTCGTAAGGTATTTCTCATATCTTTGAGAGAGTACGTGTTTGATCCATCACTGGTTTAGAACCAGCAGTTTAGGGAGATTTGGAAGTTATATAGGACTTGTCTGTGGACTGGTGTCCTGTTCAGATTATAGATCTAGATATAGAAGTTCTGGATCTGAGTGGTGTAGCTAGTTTAGATTCTGTAGAGCAAGTATCCTGCTGTTTTACCTGGGAAACTCTAGGAAATTCTATCCAGAATTTTGTCTGGATAGTTAGAATTGTTTGTTTGAATTGGTTGCTATGGTTGCTAGTTTATGGTTGATAGCATATGCTTTGCTATTTTAAAATTAAATTATCTTTGCTTTTATTTTCGGGGACAAAATTCTTTTAAGGGGGGAGGAATGTCATGTCCCAGAATTTTGAGCAATACTTATTTGATAATTTCTATTTAAAAATTTATTTTAAATATGTAATATTGATTTAATAATCTAATTTAACCAAATGTTATATTTTCAAAACTAACAATCAATCTAATTTAACAAATGTTATCTTTTCAAAACTTAATGCTAATAATTTAATTTGGAAATTTTTATTCTTTTCGAATGTTAATATATATATATATAATTGATAATAATTAATCTTTCTGAGCTAATAAAAATATTCTATTTATAATGTATATATGTGTATACATTATAAAACGGAAGTTAGGTTTCATTTAATAAAAATGTTTTCAAATTATAATATATATATATGGTGATTTGAAGTTCTGTTTTAAAATTCAAATAATTTTCGAAGCTAATATTAAAAATGTTTCTATTTATAATGTGTGTATATATTGTAAATAGAAAAGTATTGGATCAAACTTAATTAGAAAATATGTTTTCAAATTTAATGTGTTTGTGTGTGTGTGTGTGAATACGTATATATTGTGATTTGGTAGATAATGTTTGAATTTAATAAAATGCTTTTTTAAAAGCTATTTAAAAGTAATCTTATATTTTCAAAACACTTAAAGAAAATTTATTTTGTTAAAAGTATAATTGCTTAAAAATAGTATATTTTTATAAAATTTTAATTTATTTTCTTTTAAAAATTGGTTCTTGAAAATAAATTTAGTTTATATATATAATATCAATGTTAGATGTAATAACTTAAGTTTAAACTTTTAAAATAAAATTTAAATAAATGTTTATTTTCTTTCTTTTAAACTTATCTTTAGAAAATGGATTTTAAAATATAAATAAATAAAACATAAAGATATAAATACATTTCATAGTTTATATTAAACATATGTATTTAGGTTAATATTTAATTAAGGTTTAAACCATTTGTAAAATAAGTAATTTATTTAATAATAAAACTCTTAACATTTTTAACATAAGGGATGAATTAAAAGGTGGTTTTACATTTGTCATTCACCTAAATTGATTAACATACATTTGTAAATACAATTGTCACTTAAGTAACATGCATTATAGCAAGTGGCCTCACCTTGTTTAAAGAAAATTTTGTTTGTAACTAATGTGTTTAAAGAAAAAGTCTGTTATTTTTCTTCAGCTCAAAACTTTCTTTAGTTTCCTTTATCTAAAAAAAAGAAAACAAAAACCGAATTCAAAACTATAATCAAATCTGAAGCCATTTACAACTTCAAATCCAAAGTATTCAATCAGAAGAACATGCAATACTATATGAAGAATCTAATGCAAGATATTTAACAGCAAATTCAACAGCAAGTTCTCAACTAGTAATGAACGAAATTTAAAGCTGTGAGCATCATCAAGTTTTCAAAGTTCAACTGAGATCAAGCTAGCAATTTTCAAAAATCAAAAGACATATTTTAAGATGCAAATCAATTTCAAAGTTCCAAGAAAACTAAGTAATACAGTGTTCTCTGCTTTTAGAATTCTGGTGAGTAAACCTCTTATTTAAAAACAGTTTCATATTTAATCTGATATTATGCTGACATATATGGAAATTGTTGTAGTAGAATAAATAATGTGAATATGTATGTTTGCATGAATGCCTTCAAGTTGAATACTGGCTTGAGTTCCTACTATGCATTGAAACATGGCTGAATATGCTTTCTGGGTTTGTCTTTGTTAAATCTCTGACAAGAACAACTAGAAAATTTCCTATCTCCCAAATGAATCATGATTTGGCTTTGATTTTTGGAAAGAAATTGGTAACTATGTAATCTTGATTTTAAAAATAATTTAAAGCAATTATATTTACTAAATATACCGTGAATGTAAGATTACGTAAAAAAATCAAAATATAAGTGAAATCTATATCTTAGATTTCATCTTTAGATTATATAGTCTAAACCACATTACCAAATCATGAATTTTATTATAAAATTTGTGATTTTTAATTTTGTAATTGGTGTGAATTTGAGAACTGATCGAATTTGGGTTTTCAGTCGACTGCCGTTGATTGGGGTCGAGGGGAAGGTCAAAGTTCGGCACGGAGATGGCCGTGGTGTCTGGGAACACGGGAAAAATAGTGGAAGTTGGTATCGATGGTCGTTGATGGCCGTGAAGCGGCGATGTAGGGTTTGTTTATTAATTTGGGTCGACGAGGTTGCTATCGGATTTGTGCATCTGAGTTATTGGTTAGGGAAGAAGGAGTTGTAGCCAAGTTTTCTCGAAGTATTTCTCGTCTTCATAGTGGGGTGACTCGGGGTTTTTGCATGTGCTATCTCGAGTAGCTTGTTCCAGATTTAAAGCTTGTCCAGTTTAAAGCAATGTGAAATTTAAAGAATTTTTTTTACTTAAGTTTGTTCCAGAATTCAAATTCTGTCCAGTTTTAAATTTGAAAATGAATTTCTAATTTTTTAGGCAAAGCTAAATTTTAAAACAAAGTTTTTAGTTAGTTTTTAAAATGTATGAAATGATTAATTTAAAATTTGATGTTAAAAGAATTTTTGTTTTAAAGTTTTTTTCAAAGTTTAAACTTTGTTTAAAATAGTTTCGGTTATAAATATTGATTTAGTTAAATTATGAAATGAACCCCTAAATGTTTTCAAATAAGATATTATTGATGTAATTGAATGTGATATAGCAAAGGTATTTAACTTGAATAAATTTAAAGATGATGATTTTGTGTAAACCAAAATCAAGCTTTTAAAATTAAAAATTTAATTTTAAAATGATAGATAAGAGTTAATGTAATGTATGGTTTATCTTAGTTTAATCAAGTTTTATTTATAAAGGTAATTTAAGTGTAATTACTTAATTAACTTAAGTGATTAATTTAGGTAATTAAATTAAGATAAATTAATTTGTGTAATTAATTAAGTGTAATTAATTACTTTATTAAGGATTGCTTAATCTAAGTTAATTAATTAAGAAATAATTAAATAATAAGTAATTAAGAAGTTAATTACTCAATGTTAAGAAGAATTATTAAAGATAATTACTTAATGAAGTCATTTAAGATAATTAATCACTTAGTGTAATTAATTAAGCTAATATGGTTAATTTTAATTAATTAATTAAGTTTAATTATTTAAAATAATTACTTAATGATGTGATTAAGTATAATTACTTATGTAACTAATGAGGTGTAATTAATTAGTGAAGTAATTAATAAATAATTACTGAATGTAATTAATTAAGGGAAATTACTTGATGGATAGTAATTAAAGGATAATTACTTAGGGGAAGTAATTAAGTGAAAATTACTCAAGGTAATTAAAGGATTAATTAATGTAATTAATCAAGGAGTTGGTTTAATTGATGAAGTAATTAAGGGAAGTTAATTACTAAATGTGATTAATTAGGTTTGATTAATAAATGTAATTAAATTTATAATTAATTATTAAATATAATTAAAAGAATAATTAATTAATTAATGAATGAATTAATTAATTAATTAAAGGGTCATTAATTAATGTAATTAATGAAGAATTAATTGTTTAATTGATTAATAAATGTGATTAATTAGAAGGATAATTAATCAATAAAGTGATTAAAGTTTAATTAATTAGTTTAATTAATTAAGGATTAATGTAATTAATTATAGTTAATTAATTAATTAATTAAAAATTAGTTATGATTAATTAATTAATTAAAAATTAGTTATGATTAATTAATAATTAAAAATTAATTAATTTATGTAATTAATTTAAAGGCTAATTACTTAATGTAATTAAGGAATAATTAATCAAGGATGATTGATTAATTAAGGAATAATTTAAGGATAATTAATCTGTAATTGAAGATTAATTAATTAGATTATGAAGGTGATTAAAGAGTGGTTGATTAATTAATTTTAACTAATTAATGAGTGTTTAAGCAGGATTAGTTGTTTAATTCTTAAGTAATTAATTTAATTTAAGTTGATTAAATTAATTATAAAAGTGTTAATGATTCCTGTTTGTGAATGATTGTTTGTAGAATATCTGGATTGGTTGATATCTATTGGATGATATGGTGCGATATGATATTGGGTATATCAGTGATAAATATGTGATATTTATCTGTGAATGATGCTGTGTGAATTCATTGTTTTAAATTGAATTAAATTGTTCAAAACTTAAATCACTTGGACATTAAGATGGTGTTTTGGATTCGATGAGACCGGGATCAAGTTCCAAATTTGGAATTCTGAAAACCACATCGATCCAAATTAAACGTTAAGTCGTGAATCTCAAGTGAAGAGGGAAGACTCGAGGTGTAAGGACTATTCGCCGTTAATACCCTGAGGGTGATTCCAATATGATTTTAACGAGGGTAGTACTTTCAGGTTTGAGATGAAGAATTCAGAGTGCAAGGGCTTTGTCGTTAACTCTAAGGGTGATTCCAAAACGAGTGTAGCGAGATAGTGCCTTCGATTTCGTTCGAACCTGGAACGAACTTGTATGGATTGAATGTTTTCAGAACATCGTCAGGTGGACGATGAGCATTCTAAGATAGATGTAATCTATAAAGGTAATCGTAGCCTCAAGCCTCATCAACCGAGAATGGCTAAAATAAGGGAGGTGTAGCAAGGTTAAGTGGGTAGCACCCAAGTAGGACGAGATATACCCCTGTCTAGAGGTCCCTTTTATTTCGATTGTGTGGGTGGTTGATCACGACAACTACCGGGGTTGTCTTGTTTGGGACTGTCCAGTAAGGGATGGTTCCGGCCTTGTGTTGCAGGGGATTTAGGGTGGATCATCAGTACAGTGATCTAGGCCACGTACTGTGACGGACGGTACCCCAGTAGCCCTGCCGTTGATGGAAACTCATTCTTCCTACGTGCCCTTTACGGTTTTGATTGTATTACCCACTTTTGTGGCTAGTATGCTGGAATTTAATGAATTTGACAATTTCGGCTATTTTCTATTTACTTGAATACCCTAGACCCTATTATAATATCACTGGATTTCCTATCAAATGTTTTGGTTAGCGTAAGGTAAAAACTTACCCATGTTTATTTGTGGGAAGTCTTACGCGATACCTTTGTTTTCAAAGAATTTTCAAAGTTAAGCAACTTTAACCCATTTACTCATACCAGACCCATGTCTGACCCAAGTGTTTATTTTCTGTTTTATTAAACTCTTGGGTACTCATATTATGTATGAGTAGCCGAGAGATTTAGGTTAGCTTTGACGAGTTCGAGTGGAGATATGGAGCAGGAGGCTTCAGCGTGTAGATAAATAGTGATTTTGCTATGCTAGTGTTGTACTTATATCTTGGTGATGTATTTGAGTTGTAATAACTAGACATGTGTGTATAACTGTCTTGTTTGAGTTGTTTGAGCTGTATAACTCTGATGTATATGATACTATGTAATATTTTATTTGATTAATATAATTTATTCGTTCCGCTGTGAGATTCTGATGTTGTTTGTTTCCTTCTTTTCTATCTTTTCTCTTTTTCTATCCCTTTCTTTCTTTTTAATGATGCGTGTTTCTATGGAGTGAAAGGCGGGTCGTTATAGGTACCGATCCAATCCCATCAGATAGGTACCATCCAATTACTTAGCTCATATCCCCATTAAAATTTTGAGCTCCTTCTGCATGACGAATACATTCTCCTGGCAAAGCGGCCCTGGCCCTAGTGCTCTTCAAATCCTATAAATACCATCCCATCTACAATAGAAAAAGGATTTGCTCTTATCTCTACTAAAACTCTGACATTGTTTATTCACTCTTCTTCTCCCTCACAACAGCCATTCAAAAGGCAACTGAGATCATTATAGTTGTCTCTGACAATGGTGGCTTGATCTAACTTAGGAAAGAAGAATCATGTTGTAATTCAAGCTCCTTTGTAATAGTAGTTAATCAATAAAAGCTATAAAGTGGACATAGGCTTTCTTAATTGTCAAACCACTCTAAAATTTTCTTGTCTCTTTACTTTTTCTATGATTTTCAATTGCTTTTTTCTATTTTATTTGCATTGATAAACAGGGCTGGTGCTTTTACACTCATTCCAGGGTGTTGGTCTATTTTTTTGGTTAGCAGCTTAGAATTCAATTTTGGTAAACTAAAATGCCTCTTTGTTATAATCTATTTGTTGTTTCTAATCTATTTATAATTTCTTTGAATGTTGTGAATGGCATTTTTTGGTTACTGGCTTTGTGCTATATAATTTTTCCACATTACTTGATCGAAACGACTTCTACAACTGTTCCATGTTGCTATAAATTGAACTGGCCATTTAGGCTTGGTAACAGGACCAAAAATCACTTTCTCTATTTTTATAGATTGTTACTTGTATGATCTCAACATGTAGACCTTTTATTTTCCATGAGTTATATGGTTTTCCCTAATTATTTACGATAGTACTTGATAATATTAAATTTTCGCTCCTCATGCTCACTAGTGCCTGCATACCTAATTTTTTGAGCTAATTAGAGCAATTAAGAGATTGATAATACCGTAGGCCTGTTTGACATTTTTTGAGGTAAACGTCGGAACTTTTTAAACTTAATGAAATTTGAGAATTATTCTATTCTATTATTGTTTTGTGATCATGTTACATTGTTGTGCACAATTGTATTTTTCTTTTTTGTCGTTCATGGCTTATATGCGAACGCGTTATTATATGGAGGTGTACCGTAAACTAATCTTTTTCAAAAATCAAACCTTTTCAAAACTATAGTAACACACATAACATAACTTTCACATCCTTTTTCTTTACTTGTGCCGACTTTTGTTCGCTTTGCATTTAATATTAGTACTTTTATTTTCTTAACCATTAAGCATTTTTTATTACAGATGTTTGTTCACATTTTATCACTGGAGGGGACATGCATGAAAAAAGAAAAAGAGGAGAATATACAAGACATTTTTTTCACTTCAATTTCTCCTTGCTATTTTCCTTTTCCCTCTGCAAAATGAAATACAAAGAGAAACACATTTACATTCATGTCAACATGTTTTATTTCTTGCATCTTTCTTTTTACTTCTTAGTAAATGAAGTAGCAAGTGCTCGAGTGAGGAAAACTATGCCATATATGCATGAGTTTCACTGGATGGAAAGGTTGCTTTGTTTCTTGGTGTGTGTGTGCGCATACAAAATAAAGGCGTCGTGCTAGTGTAAAGGAGGAAGTGCTGGAAGGCTCGGGTCCCTAGGTTGTATGCATGGGTGAAATGTTGCAAGTATAAGAAGTGTAGCTTGGGTTTGGGCTGATAAAGTTGTGGATTTTGGAAGGTTGCATGCATGAGCAGGGAGGAAGGTGCTGCATGTGCTAGGCATGAGGTATAGGAAAGGAGAGGCTTGTGGCTTTGGTGAGTGGGCTTTGGGCCGTTGGTTTGGAGATGAAGAATGGGAAAGAAGAGGTGCAAGCATGTGAAAGGAAGTGGAGTATTAGGCTATAGCTTTGCATGTATATTTGCAGGTCCATGAAGTGAAGTGAATAAAGGTGGGTTATGTTAGTTTAGATTACTTGGTTTATTTGATTTGAAAATTAAAAGTTGTAAACTTAGAAAATGTTTAACTTCCCCATACAGTGTCCATTTAACCGCGGTCTTCGACGCTAGGTTCATATCAACTAGTAAAACAAATTATTATAATTATTTGACACATTTGATGATGTATAAAATATTGATAAAATATTAGTTATTTAATTTAATCACGCTTAACGTAGTAAAATAATTGTATTTCATTAGTGTCACTCAATTTGCAGAATAAAACACCACTCTGCTATTAAATAGATAATTTTGGACAGCTATTAAGAGAAACAAATCCCCATTCTGCTATTATGTTAAATTATCTATTATTGATATGTTCGTTATTTATTATTGTTGGTTGATTGTTTGGTTGTTTGAATTGCGTTCGACCGGTTTATGAGCATTGATTATCGCTTATTGATTATTAAACATTGCTCGTTAAATTTATGAGCAATTAATTTCCGTTTGTATGGGTTGGGTAGAAAATAATTGTAGGCTAACACCTTGTGATTTATTTCACAAGTTGATTATAAGGCATTTAACAATAATATTAGTTCACTTCAATTTAATGAATTGTTTTGAAAGTTTGTTTACATAAATGGATTTGTTGTGAAATATTTTCCTTTAAAATAAATAGATATATTTAGAAATAAATATTTTTGAAGTGATTTTATATAAAAGAGATTTTTATAGAAATGGTTTGTAAAATGTGTTTTATAAATAAAGAGAATTTCGAGGACTAAAAACCCGGTAGTTTTTAAAATGGCTTTTCTAGAGTTTTTAGGAAAGTAAACAATATATGTTTTGAAAGTATTGGTGTTTTTTAGTGTAAAATGATTTTTCACTTCAGGAAACAAAAAGGATTTGTTATGTTACCGATGATTTGGGTAACTCATAACTAAAAAGGTGGCAAGGGAGGTGCAGATGTTCTGTAGCCTCGGTATAGTCCGCTCGACGAACAGAGGGATATACATATCTATTTTTTTATGGAAGGTTGGGACCCAATTGCCTTATTATGGCTAGAAACCTCCTGATCTGGTTGCCAATATTTTTATATGCATTTATATAGAGTATTTGATATAATTTTTAGAAAGAAAATGTTTTGTTTTAAGATCCCAAAGTAAAGTATGATTTTATGCAAAAGATATATATTATTATTATTTCAAATTGATTTGAAATAAAATCAGGAATTCAGTTCGAAGAGATTATTTTTGAAATATATTATATTTTGAAAATAATAAAGTTACATAGATTTTCAAAATCTAAATGAAATGATATAAGCCTAAGTGGGTAGGTTTGGAAGCTACATTTGCATGTTATATGTTATGTAGTTGGGAAATTGAATATTTGTTTGTTGCATCATATGCTTCCATAGAGTCCTATTTGTGATAGGACTATTACGTTGGTTTGATCCTGTATCTACTTAGGTACCCAGTTAGATAGTAATACATAGGCAGTCATAAGTGGTAGTGATGCAATCATAATAATAAAATAACCCTTTTCTGTTTATCTGTTTATTGATTGCTATTTGTCTTGTGTTGTATCTTTCCTTCTTACTATTTTATTCTGCATTTGACATGTTTATTGAATTTATAGGAATGGGTATTGTTGTCTCTCCCATCAGAGTTGTGCAGTGGTAGATTATATTGTATTTGAGTTTTCTATGTATTAAAGCACACCCTGTAGAATAGATAATTACATTGATAAATTATATAATTTATATTGTATCTTATACATTTAGTAATGTTGAATACTTATCAAATAATATTGTGTTTTAAGTTGGTAGTTTTCATTCATAGTTTTAGAACGGAAGGGTTTTCGGCGATTTTGATTGGTCCGAAAATCCAGATAATTACACTTATTGCCTTACCGCTAATCATAATAAGTGCTTCCAAATGCATGATGAGTTCTGCTTTGCTTGAATATCCCAAATTGACTCCATGACCTGATACCTATTCCTGGTTATGTGGCCCATAGACTACTCCATTGACATAACTGTAAAAATTGCGCCATGTCCCATTGGAACTGGACCAGCCCTTAGCGAAAGTTATGGGTGAATGTCAATTTTTTTTACATTATAGGATCTTTATTGAGCCTATGAAGTCTAATTTATTTAGAATGTTTCTAGATTTATTTTAAATTAAATCATATATTTCACTTAAATTTATTAGTTGTTAGTAGAAATTTATTTAGTTTAATTTCAATTTATATATAAATATACATATGTATCATATACATAAGTGTATGTGTGTGCTTGTGAAACATGATATTCCGTGAAGGGTATACCATGCCTGTAAATAGATATTGGAATTTATATCACATTGGACATGTTAGCTTATACTATATGTATTGTATGTTTTCTATATATGTGTATATATTTATGTATATTATATATAAAACCAAGATGGTGCGTAGATATATATATTTGTATATAAGTATATTATGAGAAAATATTATGGATGTATTTGTACATAAATTTTATAGTGTTAAATAAAATATAAATACACACACACAAAAGATACAAGTACAAGATATATATATATATATATATATATATATATATATATAGACTAAAATAACATAATTATATGTATATGTATGTACGTATGTTATTTAAATGTAAATATGATTTAAAATAGTGTATGTGTGTGTATATATTACAAAATTAAATAAATTTTTCTTTTTTAATTTCTAGATCGAATACACGACAGGTATAGTTTTAATTATAATTTTATTATACTAGTATATAAATATTGTGAAATGATTAGTTAAGAAACAATAAATAAATGATATAGAATATATAGTATATATTTGTATTTCAAATTTCAAATTTCCATAAAATCTGGAATTATATTTTATAGCTTACAAAAAAAATATGATTTTTCTAAGTTAAAATATTATTTTTTATTAATTAATTACTTTTGACCTAATTAAAAAATGATTTTTTTTAAAATATTAAAAACAGTTAAAAAAATCTGTTTTTTTGACCAAAAGCTTCTATATTGATAAATTAATTTTATAAAATTAAGATCTAATTTGGAAACAAAATTTATTTTATGTAAATTTTAAATTCGTATAATGATTAAATAATGCTAAAAAATTATTTATGGCTACTAAAAATTATAACTGATTAAATATACTGTGACGACCCGACTTTCTACTCCTAGAAAAATCACATCATCTTAAAGAAAGAAAGGGATAGAAGAAGAAAAGAAAGAGAAAGAAGAAACAGAACAACATCAGAGAACTCACAGCGGAACGAATAAAATATAATATATCTCATAAAATATTACATAGTACCTATTACATCAGAGTACACAACTTAAACAACAGATAATAGACAGTTATAAACTTCTGTCTAACTATACAACTCAAGTATACAAGATACAGACACAACATACATAGCGGAATCAATATATATCTACACGTCGAAGCCTCCTGCTCCATATCTCCTCCAGAATTCGTCAAGCTAACCTGATCCACTTGACTACTCATACATAACATGAGTACCCAAGAGTTTAATAAAACAGAAAATAAACACTCGGGTCAGACAGGGGTCTGGTGTGAGTAAACAGTTTAAAATTGCTTAACTTTAGAAAACCTTTGAAAGAAAAAGGTATCACGTAAGACTTCCCACACATAAACATGGAAAAGTTTTTACCTTACGCTAACCAAAACATTTAATAGGAAATCCAGTGATATTATAATAGTGTCTAGGGTTTTCAAGTAAATAATAAATAGCCAAAATTGTTACATGATTAAATTCCAGCTACTAGCCACAAAAGTGGGTAATACAATCAAAACCGTAGGGTCTCGTAGGAAGAATGGGTTTCCATCAATGGCAGGGATACTGGGGTACCGCCCGTCACAGTACGTGGCCTAGATCACCGTACTGAGGAGTACTCCCACTCCCCTGCAACACAAGGCCGGAACCATCCCTTACTGGACAGTCCCGAACAAGACAACCCCGCAGTTGGCCGCGACCCAACTGCCCACACAGCCGAATAAAAAGGGACTTCTAGACAGGGGAAAATCATGCTCTCTAGTGGGAGCTACCCACGAAGCCTTGCTGCACCTCCCCTGTTTTAGCCATTCCTGGTTGATGAGGCTTGAGGTTACGATTACCTTTATAGAACACATCTATCTTAGAATGCTCATCGTCCACCTGATGATGTTCTGAAAGCATTCAATCCATACAAGTTCGTTCCGGGTTCGAACGAAACCGAAGGCACTATCTCGTTGCACTCGTTTTGGAATCACCCTCAGAGTCAACGACCATAGCCCTCGCACTCTAATTTTCCATCTCGAATCTATAAGCACAATTCCGTCAAACTCATTACGGAATCACCCCCAGAGTTATAATGACGTATAGCCCTTACACCTTGAGTCTTCACTTGCTCCACTTGGATACACGACCTAACGTTTAATTGGAATCGATGTGGTTTTCGGATTCCAAATATGGATACCCGATCCCGGTCTCACCGAAACCAAACACCATTTTAATGTCCAAGTTGTACTTAAGGGTTTAAATAATTTAACTTATATTCAGGATGATATAAACAGATAGATGAATCATATTATCAAAATAGATAATTATAACAACATTCATCTTCACAAAGCAGCATATCATATAACAAAGATATCCAATATCAACCAGTATTACCCAATATCAAACATCCAATATCAACCAATCATCCAATACCAATCTCCAAATATTGATCATTCAATATCAATCAATTATCCAATATTACTCAACCAATCCATATTAATCAAACATCCAAAACATAATTGATTATCTTTTAATCAGTTAAAACCTTCTTCATTTATTTATTTCAAATAAATAAATTAATCATCTCTAATGATCTTTTTTAATTAATCTTCCCCGATTAATTATCTTCAATTACATTCAAGTAATTATCCTTAACCATATACAGTAATTTACCTTTTATTTACTATCATTAATTATAATAATTAATGATCCTACATTAATTAATTAACTATAATTAATTACATTAATTCTTAATTAATTACAATTAATTAATCACACTTAAATTAATTACTTATACTAATCAACCTTGATTAACTAATGATCCTTATTAATTAATAATTACTTTAATTAATTAAATAATTAACTTATAATTAATCAACTCATAAATCATAATCAGTAATTGACAATTTGTAATTACTTATCTTAATTAATTAACTTCTTAATTAATTAATTTCTAATTTAATTATATTAATCCTTGATTAATTAATTCAATTAATTAATCCTTAATTACTTTATTAATCAATTTAAATTAACAATTAACCCTTAATTAATTACTTTATTAATTAATTACAATTTTAATTAATTACCCCTAGTGATTAATCTTAAATTAATCTCATTAATTAATTAATTAATCATATTGATTAATTAACTAAATAATTAAATAATTAACTCTTAATAAGTAATTATCTCTAATTACTTTCATTAAGAAATCTTAATTAATCTCTTAATTAATTACTTAACAAATAATTAATTCCATCATTAAAAAAAATTCTTTAATCCTCAAATTAATTAATCACTCCATAATTAATTAACTTTAAAACAATAATATTAATTAATTCCTTAATTGATAACATCATATAATTACCATTAATCACTTCACTTAATTACTCCCATGAGTAATTTCCATTAATTACTTCCATAAGTAATTAACTTCCTTAATTACATTCACAATTAATCATTAATTACTTTATTAAGTAATTACACGTAATTAATTATAATTAAGTGATTATTTAAAATTAAATAAATAATTAAGTAACTAAACTTATTATAATTAAAGAAAATATTTAATTAATTAAGAAAAGCATAAATCTTAATTAATTTCTTGCCTATTAACAATTACAAGTATTCTTAAGTCATATTCAAATAATTTTAACCTTAATTATCATCATAAATAAATTATTTGAATTAAATCAAATTTTAATAACTTAAAACAAATTATTAAATTTGGTTTTTCTAAAATCATAACAATAACCTTATTTTCAAAATAAGGTATTTAGAAATCAATCCAAAAATTTAAAATACTTTAAATTATATAATTTTAAACTTATTCAATTTTAAATAAAATTTGAAAACTTTAGTTATTAAAACCTTACTTAAAAACTTTACTTAAAACTTTGATTTAATATCCTAAATTTAAAACACTTCTTTTTAATTGAAATTTCAAAATTTTATTAAATTAATTACTTCCAAAAGAAATTATCTTAACAATATTAATTTAAAAAAAAAATTGAACTCAATTATCACTTTTTAAAAGTTTGATTTACAACAAGTTTTAACTTTGAAAGTTTGTTTTCTTTTATAGAACTAATTTATAAACTTAAAAACTTACCTTTATTTATTCAAATACAAATTAAATTTGCAACCTATATCTCATTAAGAGGTTTTAAATCCCACGTCCCAAACACTCGAGACAATTACTCAAACAACCCGAGGCTTTCCCGAGAGACCTCCATCCTTCTTCAACATCGAGTCGATCACAAGAATAACGCGATAACAAACCCGAGTTCCTCACGTCTTCCCTGAACTTCCAACTTTCCAGTGTACAACACGTACACGGTGCACCTTGCACATCATCTCTGCCCGCTGTATGTCGTCACGACCAGCGTCGTCGATCTCACAATCGCACGCGAGCTCAACTAAAAACCCAGATCGATCTATAACCTCGCGTATCAAAATTTCGATCATCGATCGAAAAAATGAAGCCAAATTGGTCTGTAAAACTTCCCAACGCCATCGACCCTGACGTCAATGGCCTATGCCGACCACTCCATCAAAGTGCCATGACCATGAACCACATCCTTCCCAAATGCGAACGCCAACGGTCCACCGTCCAAGTCGCGATATTCTCTGCAGCCAAGCCGAAACCCAATTCAAACTAAACCGTAATTGATCCAATTCCCTTCGATTTACTCATTTGAAAAATTATTTTGCATTTTTCCTAAAATCTACAACTCATAATCAAGCGACGACCGAAGTTTCAACCCCAATCACCATGCCGATCTACGGCAATTGCCAAAAACCCCCAAAACCTTCAAACCCAAAATTCTCATAAATTATCAAACTAAAAATTATGGAAGTATCATCTAAAATCATAATTTTCCATCATTATTACATTCGTGTAATTCAAATTGGATTTTAAGATAGTTGGTTTTTTTAACAAAAATCTTAGTTTACTGTTAATCTTTTATTTACACTTATCTGTTATATTAAAAATCATAGAACTATTTTTGTGATCTTCATTCCACATTCATTAACAAATTTCATTCATGTATTCAAGGCTTATATGGATCTATTTGGGAAATTTTGATTTTTGAAAACAAAGGTCACAGTTTTCTTCAAAAAGAGAAGAACACCAATAAATACAGTCATATATTTACATATATAAATATAATAATAAATTCAATAAATAAAACTGAGTGATTTTCATGCAATACCAATATCAATTCAAAGATTTAACATGCATTCAAGTTTAAACCACTTTCAAACTGTTTTTAAATAATTTACTCACCTGTAAAATAAATGCAGAGCAGGTTTTCTTTTCCCCTAGGTTTGAACTTTAAATTTGTAAGCTGTTGATTTTCATTGCATGCTTCCAATTGTTGATGTTGAAAATGCAGTTGGACTTGCATGTTGAAAACTCCTTAAGAATTTGCAGGTTTGAGCCTTATTTGAATGCAGGTTTTCACTTTGCAGGTTGAAGATGAATTTAGAAATGCAGACTTCAAGTTGAAGGTTGATTGCAGATTGGAATTGAATTGCAGGATGAAGATTTATTTTTGAAATTTATTTTCAGATTTAAGAGATTTGTTTTCTGATTTAGCCATTAATGTTCAGCTGAAGATAGAAAATAGGAATTTGAAGAGGAAGAGAAAAGTGTTTGTGAGGAAACTAGTTTCTTCTAAAATTTTATTAAAAATTAAAATTAATATGTTGCCACTTGTTGTAAATTTGAACAAATGTCATTTAATTTGTTTAATAGCTTTACATGTGTTAAATTCTTGCATAATTGTATTAAAATCCTTATTACAAAGAAAATTATATTTTATATTTATGAAAATGTGAATTTTGTAATTTATTCACATACTACTTATGTTTTCAAATTATTCTAAATTTAAGAGATTATTTTAAAAAGATTTTATTCATAACTTTATATATTTATAATCATTTTAAAATTTAAGCATTATAAAAGAAAACAAAACAAAACTTAAACTAAATCCTTTTTAAACTATCTTATTTAAAAATAAATAATTATCTTACATTTTGAAAACAAATGAATTGATCTTTGAATTAACTTTTGAAAATATAAATTTCTAAACAAAGCTTTAAGTTACAATATCCATTCATATACAAATTATTAATGGATTAAATTTCAAAACAATATCAAACTATAACATATACATACATATATGTTACAATTTGAAAATTAATCTTTAATTTAAAACAAAAGCTCTTCTATTCACAATATATATAACAAATGTATATATTATAAATAGAATAAAATCTGATTAGCTTTGAAAAACAATTCTTATCAAATTTAAATTGTCAGAAAGATATCAATTACAATTATCAGATTAAATATTTATTAACCTTAAAAAGAATAAATTTATCAGTTTTAAATTAAAATTATAAAGAAAATCATCAAACCTGTTAAATCATTAACACAGATTATTAAATTGTTGTTGCCCAAAATTCCGGGTCGTTACAATCCTCCCCCCTTAAAAGAATTTCGTCCCCGAAATTTAAAAGCAAAGGTAATTTAATAATCCAGTACAGATTTTAATTTAAAATAGCAAAGCATTCCTAACAACCAGTTACTAGCATCCATAGCAATCTCATAAACAAACAAACTTAACTAATTATTCTGACACAAATCAGAATAAAACTCTAATACTATCTCGAGTTTCCCAAGATAAATCACCGGGAGACTCGCTCTACAAAAGCCAACAAACTAACTATACAACCAAAATTCATAGCTCCACTCATCTCTAGATCCAAAATCTGAACAGAACATCAGACTACTCTCAAATCCAGCTCAACATCCAACTCCAACCGACTACAGATTCAACAACCAATGATGAATCATACACGTACTCCCTCAGAGACACGTGATACACAATGAATTCCAACTATCCAAACTGACAATTCAATCTTATCCTATCAAAAACACAGGTAAGAAATCTCAAATGCCTCAGTACTAACCAACCAATCTTATACAATTTCAGCTCTCTTAACCAGAGAATTTGAACCACAATGAAGTCTCCAACTTCAAGTTCCAAATCTCCTTATCTCTTATCTGTAACCCAACAGACAATCCAAGACTGCCAATTTCTTCTTGATCAGCTCAATCTATGCTGATAATCCCAGAAACAACAAGACCAAAACAAACACTTCCTGGATCCTAACCAACAGAAAAGTCTTTCAAAATCCGTCGAAATCCAGAAATCAAGCTCTACTACTCAAGCAAAAACAAACAGAACTTGCTTCTTTTCTTGCACAGCTGCTACCTCGCTTCCGCTGCACAACTCTGATTCTAAAGTAGATGAGAATACTGCTGATGAACACGAATATAAACTTATCCAATATACCCGGGAACTTGTTCATCAAATCCATAAAAATCTGAGTTACTCATCTGACTCAGTCACACAATCTTATAACAGAATCCTATTCCAAAAGCTAGATCAGTCCAATTCCAATTCCAGAAATATTTCTAAGCTTCTATACCAACTCCCTTTTCTCTAAGAACCATCCAACTATCAGGCTAACTACCAAAATCTCTTCTGGAACCAAAACAAATATGGAACTCAACCCCAGATGCTGAAAAAATCCTGATTACATCAGTAGCTCCTTCTTCCACATGAGAATTCTCAGTCTCAACACAGATCACCCAAGATAGCTTAAGAAAATTCCCAACTAATCGCAAGTCACTTTTGCGATCCTACCTAGTTCGGACTCCAAAAGAAACTGTTCTCTCTTTACCAACTAGAACAGCTTAAACTTCTCCAAACAAAGCTAACCCTTCAAGATAACTTCCACCAACTGCCCAAGCTGCCGCAAGAAGAAACATCAAGATTTCTGAACCCTCGGAGAAACAAGCCACACAGCTGCTTCCTAACTCTACCTCGATGATACTGCAAAGCTAAAAGATCTCCTCGTCAGCACACCGAACACTTCGAGTTGCACTGCTACCACAGCCAACCAAAGACTTCAAATCCAAAGGCTCCTCCAAAACCCAAAACCACACAACGGACCTCCGAGATGGCAGACATTCCAAAAGAAACTCGGGCTCCAAACCAAGCATCCACAACTCGCTTACCATAAGGAATAACAATGAGACCATGCCCGAAGAAAATAACTCATAGACCTTAGTCTCATATTCCAAAACAGCCAACCTCCTTACTAAAGATCCAAACAACTTCTACACAGACGAGTCTTCTCTTTGGCAGGTAAAGACTGCTCCTCAACTTCTACTAAAACTGCTTCAAGAGAAAACATCTTCAGAAAATATCCAAGGATACTGCATCTCATCATGCAGTTATCAGGATATCATCACTTATTTCAGCACTTCCATCAAATTCAAACTCAAGAAAAATTCGCTTACCCGAGCGAAATCCAAACTTACACTCCAAAGATACACTCCGAATCTTTAAAACTTTCCTTCGGATATCAGAGAAATCCTTACTCCAAACTACAAATCTTACTCGAGACGGTATTAGGTCTACAGTCTCGGCAAATACTTCCAACCTCAACAAATGGACCACTTCCATCAGTGGTGGTCGTGTTACACACACAAACTACTACTCCATCTATCTATCTCTAAAACTTACGTTGGAAAATCCGAACAGATAACCCAACAGATTAGGTAGACATAGATATATAAATATATAGATATATATAAAAATTACAAGTACGCTCTCTCAAGAAAGACACTACTACAGAGCCTAGGTATTCACTCAGCCTAATGCTCCTTAAAGAAAGACAAACTTCAGAGCCTAATACTCTGATACCAAATGAGATAGTCTAGGCTTTGCAACCATCAACAGCGGATCACCGACTGGTAGGCTTTTCAACCATCCCAGCCCCGCCGTGGCTCCCAGTGGTACCTCGGGTTTTCTTTTATGGCCAGCCTCTCGACTCGCAACCAACCCAGGGCCTTATACTACCCAAAAGGGACATGTAGGGGTAAGAGTCTCCCGTTCGCCACCTAACGCAAAGCGAAAACCCCCAATCATGCTGTAATGTAGCAAACCCGATCCCGGTCTCACCGAAACCAAACGCCATTTTAATGTCCAAGTTTTACTTAAGGGTTTAAACAATTTAACTTATATTCAGGATGATATAAACAGACAGATGAATCATATTATCAAAATAGATAATTATAACAACATTCATCTTCACAAAGCAGCATATCATACCCAATATCAAACATCCAATATCAACCAATCATCCAATACCAATCTCCAAATATTGATCATTCAATATCAATCAATTATCCAATATTAATCAATCAATCCATATTAATCAAACATCCAAAACAGAATTGATTATCTTTTAATCAATTAAAACCTTCTTCAATTATTTATTTCAAATAAATAAATTAATCATCTCTAATGATCTTCTTTAATTAATCTTCCCCGATTAATTATCTTCAATTACATTCAAGTAATTATCCTTAACCATATACAGTAATTTACCTTTTATTTACTATCATTAATTATAATAATTAATGACCCTACATTAATTAATTAACTATAATTAATTACATTAATTCTTAATTAATTACAATTAATTAATCACACTTAAATTAATTACTTATACTAATCAACCTTGATTAACTAATGATCCTTATTAATTAATAATTACTTTAATTAATTAAATAATTAACTTATAATTAATCAACTCATAAATCATAATCAGTAATTAACAATTTGTAATTACTTATCTTAATTAATTAACTTCTTAATGAATTAATTTCTAATTTAATTATATTAATCCTTGATTAATTAATTCAATTAATTAATCCTTAATTACTTTATTAATCAATTTAAATTAACAATTAACCCTTAATTAATTACTTTATTAATTAATTATAATTTTAATTAATTACCCCTAGTGATTAATCTTAAATTAATCTCATTTATTAATTAATTAATCATATTTATTAATTAACTAAATAATTAAATAATTAACTCTTAATAAGTAATTATCTCTAATTACTTTCATTAAGAAATCTTAATTAATCTCTTAATTAATTACTTAACAAATAATTAATTCCATCATTAAAAAAAATTCTTTAATCCTCAAATTAATTAATTACTCCATAATTAATTAACTTTAAAACAATAATATTAATCAATTCCTTAATTGATAACATCATATAATTACCATTAATCACTTCACTTAATTACTCCCATGAGTAATTTCCATTAATTACTTCCATAAGTAATTAACTTCCTTAATTACATTCACAATTAATCATTAATTACTTTATTAAGTAATTACACTTAATTAATTATAATTTAGTGATTATTTAAAATTAAATAAACAATTAACTAATTATTTAAAATTAAATAAATAATTAAGTAACTAATCTTCTTATAATTAAAGAAAATATTTAATTAATTAAGAAAAGCATAAATCTTAATTAATTTCTTGCCTATTAACAATTATAAGTATTCTTAAGTCATATTCAAATAATTTTAACCTTAATTATCTTCATAAATAAATTATTTGAATCAAATCAAATTTTAATAACTTAAAACAAATTATTAAATTTGGTTTTTCTAAAATCATAACAATAACCTTATTTTGAAAATAAGGTATTTAGAAATCAATCCAAAAATTTAAAATACTTTAAATTATATAATTTTAAACTTATTCAATTTTAAATAAAATTTGAAAACTTTAGTTATTAAAACCTTACTTAAAAACTTTACTTAAAACTTTGATTTAATATCCTAAATTTAAAACACTTCTTTTTAATTGAAATTTCAAAATTTTATTAAATTAATTACTTCCAAAAGAAATTATCTTAACAATATTAATTTAAAAAAAAAGTTGAACTCAATTATCACTTTTTAAAAGTTTGATTTACAACAAGTTTTAACTTTGAAAGTTTGTTTTCTTTTATAGAACTAATTTATAAACTTAAAAACTTACCTTTATTTATTCAAATACAAATTAAATTTGCAACCTATATCTCATTAACAGGTTTTAAATCCCACGTCCCAAACACTCGAGACAATTACTCAAACAACCCGAGGCTTTCCCGAGAGACCTCCATCCTTCTTCAACTTCGAGTCGATCACAAGAATAACGCGATAACAAACCCGAGTTCCTCACGTCTTCCCCGAACTTCCAACTTTCCAGTGTACAACACGTACACGGTGCACCTTGCACATCATCTCCGGCCGCCGTAGGTCGTCACGACCAGCGTCGTCGATCTCATAATCGCACGCGAGCTCAACTAAAAACCCAGATCGATCTATAACCTCGCGTATCAAAATTTCGATCATCGATCGAAAAACTGAACCCAAATTGGTCTGTAAAACTTCCCAATGCCATCGATCCTGACGTCAATTGCCCATGCCAACCACTCCATCGAAGTGCCATGACTATGAACCATATCCTTACCAAATGCGAACGCCAACGGTCCACCGTCCAAGTCGCGATATTCTCTGCAGCCAAGCCGAAACCCAATTCAAACTAAACCCTAATTGATCCAATTCCCTTCGATTTACTCATTTGAAAAATTATTTTGCATTTTTCCTAAAATCTACAACTCATAATCAAGCCACGACCGAAGTTTCAACCCCAATCACCATGTCGATCAACGACAATTGCCAAAAACCCTCAAAACCTTCAAACCCAAAATTCTCATAAATTATCAAACTAAAAATTATGGAAGTATCATCTAAAATCATAATTTTCCATCATTATTACATTCGTGTAATTCAAATTGGATTTTAAGATAGTTGGTTTTTTTAACAAAAATCTTAGTTTACTGTTAATCTTTTATTTACACTTATCTGTTATATTAAAAATCATAGAACTGTTTTTGTGATCTTCATTCCACATTCATTAACAAATTTCATTCATGTATTCAAGGCTAATATGGATCTATTTGGGAAATTTTGATTTTTGAAAACAAAGGTCACAGTTTTCTTCAAACAGAGAAGAACACCAATATATACAGTCATATATTTACATATATAAATATAATAATAATCAGTAAATAAAACTGAGTGATTTTCATGCAATACCAATATTAATTCAAAGATTTAACATGCATTCAAATTTAAACCACTTTCAAAATGTTTTTAAATAATTTACTCACCTGTAAAATAAATGCAGAGCAGGTTTTCTTTTCCCCCAGGTTTGAACTTTAAATTTGTAAACTGTTGAATTTCATTGCATGCTTCCAATTGTTGATGTTGAAATTGCAGTTGGACTTGCATGTTGAAAACTCCTTAAGAATTTGCAGGTTTGAGCCTTATTTGAATGCAGGTTTTCACTTTGCAGGTTGAAGATGAATTTAGAAATGCAAACATCAAGTTGAAGGTTGATTGCAGATTGGAATTGAATTGCAGGTTGAAGATTTATTTTTGAAATTTATTTTCAGATTTAAGAGATTTGTTTTCTGATTTAGCCATTAATGTTCAGCTGAAGATAGAAAATAGGAATTTGAAGAGGAAAAGAAAAGTGTTTGTGAGGAAACTAGTTTCTTCTAAAATTTATTAAAAATTAAAATTAATATGTTGCCACTTGTTGTAAATTTGAACAAATGTCATTTAATTTGTTTAATAGCTTTACATGTGTTAAATTCTTGCATAATTGTATTAAAATCCTTATTACAAAGAAAATTATATTTTATATGTATGAAAATGTGAATTTTTTAATTTATTCACGTACTACTTATGTTTTCAAATTATTCTAAATTTAAGAGATTATTTTAAAAAGATTTTATTCATAACTTTATATATTTATAATCATTTTAAAATTTAAGCATTATAAAAGAAAACAAAACAAAACTTAAATTAAATCCTTTTTAAACTATCTTATTTAAAAATAAATAATTATCTTACATTTTGAAAACAAATGAATTGATCTTTGAATTAACTTTTGAAAATATAAATTTCTAAACAAAGCTTTAAGTTACAATATCCATTCATATACAAATTATTAATGGATTAAATTTCAAAACAATATCAAACTATAACATATACATACATATATGTTACAATTTGAAAATTAATCTTTAATTTAAAACAGAAGCGCTTCTATTCACAATATATATATCAAATGTATGTATTATAAACAGAATAAAATCTGATTAGCTTTGAAAAACAATTCTTATCAAATTTAAATTGTCAGAAAGATATAAATTACAATTACCAGATTAAATATTTATTAACCTTAAAAAGAATAAATTTATCAGTTTTAAATTAAAATTATAAAGTAAATTATCAAACCAGTTAAATCATTAATGCAGATTATTAAATTGTTATTGCCCAAAATTCCGGGTCGTTACATATACATTTAAAAAATATTAGTTCAATTTTTATATGATATACACAGATTAGTATTAGTCATGTAAATAAATAAATTAATATATCAATTTATGTATAAATAAATTAATAAAATAATGAATGAAACAAAATAAATTCATCTGTGAGTATCAAACCTATTTAATTTTTTTATTTATATATAACCAATTAATATACATGACGAGGATCACACATTTCTCTCAAGAAACCAATTAATATAAGCGACAACAACAATACCTATATGAATCTCACCTAACTAACAATTCAATAATAACATTATATATACACATGAACAATATTGACTTATACAAAGAATATGCATCATATATAAAACTAAATACTTACCTAAATTAATGCCCTAAAGTTCACCTTGTAATGGTGAGTTCCCATCCTCTTGTAACCTTTCTGATTCTTCATATTGCAAGTCTTTGAATCGCAGACTGTTGGCTATTAAATAGCTATTGATTTGAACTGATTTTATTTGAGTTGTGTTAGAGCATTAGCAGGTATAATTCTATCAGAAAAATGGAGAGAGGAGGCAGCCAAAAAGTTATGCTGAAGTTAGAGTTATAATCTCTTATATAATGGTTGAATTAGAGAGAAAAGTGGATCATGTCACTTACTTTTTCTCACCTAATCTTAACCATTCATTTCAAACTCTTTTCTCCTTGGTCATCCCTTACAATGTATACTTGCTATCGAATTTTGCCTCCAATATCATGGGCTAATAACCCATTTAAGCCCATATAAATAGATTTAATTAAATCCAATTTAATTCCTTATCAATATCTCATATCGATCGATATATTTATAGCTATTATATATATACAAAAATATTTATTCCTCAAACCATATTCAAATTTTATAATTAATATTTCATAAATATTAATTAATTTTATTAATCTATAACAATTACAAGCTAATTAAATCACTTGATCTAAAGAGAATTTATCATTTCGATTATGTGACTGATGGATGTAAATTCCGTCAACGATTAACATCAAACTATTCAAATGTTAACGTTCGCACATCACTTAGCAGGTGTTGTGACATTTTAGCCAAATTTATTGCTTACTTAGTTTCGATAAAATCCACTTTCATTTTATTAAGCGTTAACCGGTTGTGACATTTACTCGCACCAATTCTCTTTTTCCAAATTATATCACTTTGGACTTATGGAATTTGGTAATGGTCAATATTCCAATATCGTCCATATTTAAGTCTATAGTCCAAACAAAAAGTCATTGTTTCAGTAATAAAAAATATTATTAACCGAAATGCTCTAGCCAGAGATTTGACTTTGATTTGACCGTGATACTAACGTTATATAACTGAGGAGATGAATCCTCTCTTGAATAGTGTTTCACTTCCAATACTTGCACTCGACCCAACTATAGTCACTCGATGGAATTTCATGCCATGATTTAACTATCGTCACAGTTGAGCTTTCGTATTAAAGTTCCACGGTATTCTCAAATCGAGATAACTATGCAAATTAGTCACATCGATATTTTTTGTTTGACCTTAGTTATATTAAACAACAGAAAACTATCGAGTGAGTCATTCAATGGTTATCCAATAACTATCAGTACATAACCCCTTGGTTCCCCTAATAGCCACGTGTAATACACTATCCAACATTTGGAGAGCGTTATGTACTCTAGTCTCAAAGGATACATCGATACCCGGTCTCGATGCATCTTGACTAGGAACATTTAGAACGATATATTTATTTTTCATTGTGATAAATTAATCATGGTTATAACACCTTGAACTACTATCACAAAATATATCATTTATAAATATTCTATTAAATATACTTTTAATTAATTAATATAACCACATTATATCTAGTATATAATAGAAAGAAAATACCTTTGGTTTCGAACAAGACTGGTTACTGAGTTAAATATATCTAACAAATTACATAATTACCTCTAGAGCATAACCCTAACTCTATCGATCTCCCACTTGCATTTAAGGTCAATTACGGAATCTTATACCAACTTTCCAATGGGTTTTCTCAAATCCAATTGAGTCAGTCCCTCAGTGAATGAGTATGCTATTATATTTTAATTATCTACTCTATCAACAAACTCTCTCCGATGTTGATAAACTATCTTTATCATGTGGAATAATTCAGAGTATGTCGCTCAACTTCCAATGATCTTTAATTTATGTTATGAACTATATCATGACATTGTTATCATATAACAATTTTATGGAATTCTCAACATTCGGAATCACCTTCAGCTTAATTATAAATTTGTGCATCTTTTACACACACACATTGTTCCATTGTGGCGCTATTTAAGTCAACGAATCGGTCAAAAACTCCTCTATTTGGAAAATTTCCAAAAACTTAACAAACACACACACACACATATTAAGATTCTTGATTTGAATTTATTATTGACATATTATACTCAATATCATTTATGAAGTTGAATCTAAACATTCCTTTATAAGGATTTTGTTGTTTCTGTAAACAATTCTCTAGTATGTCAATATACCCAAGAACACTCCAAACTACCATTTGTAATATCAAATTAGATCTGATATTTGCTTCATGTATTAAACATGCAAATACTTTATGATATAGTAGACATCATAACATGTATGATAATTCTTACTGCCA
The DNA here is from genome assembly GCA_030765085.1 of Allium cepa. Taxonomy (NCBI): domain Eukaryota; kingdom Viridiplantae; phylum Streptophyta; class Magnoliopsida; order Asparagales; family Amaryllidaceae; genus Allium; species Allium cepa. The sequence continues at coordinate 555,420,930 of CM060941.1, read as the reverse complement.
AAGCATAAGAACCCATCTTCCATGTTCCCTATTAAACATTTTAATAAGGCATCATTGCATATCACTTTGGGACATTCCCTATATGTTTTACCTTCTATAAAAGAGATCATTTACAAATCCAACGTTGAATATTAAAAAAACTAAAATTGATCTTAATACAAGTACATTGTTAAAATCAGCAATGTGTTGTTTACTTTACAGTTTAGAAATATTAGTGTACGTTTTAACCTTCTTTCTTATGAACATGTGATTCATCTGCATATTGATTGAAAATCAAAGTATTTGATATTTCGGTCAAAAGGCGTATTCAACTTTGATGCTTATAAAATGATCTTTTTTATCAATTCTTAAATCATATCTGAAAACTCTCAACCTTTATATCGCTCTCACTGTCTTCAAGACACTTTGGTTGTTATGTGCAAATACTCTGCTCTAAATCATTATTTAGAATTTTCTATTTCAATGCATATATACCAAAACACTAAGTCTTATTAAGCGATAATCTTGTGAGTAAATCCAAAATAACTAGATCATGTTGAATGATGAATCTATTATGCTAATTTCAACATTTGAAATTTACGAAATTATTCTTATCAACATTGCTCAATTAATTCTAACTGCATTAGTCTTGCTCTAAAGACACAATCATGGTCGATGGATCACATCCCTTCGGTTACGACTGCCAAAATCATATTTGATAACGTACTTGGAATTCATTTTCGGATCTTCGCATCATACCATATTACAGAGTCAACACTCTTAAGGTTTAACTAAACAACTGAGGATTATATATTTTCAACGTTGATATGAAACTCGTAGTTTCTCTTCAATATGAGAGAATACTTATTAGACACTCTAATGTGATGTGTTCGTTTAGGTTAGTTAATTCCATTTAATCTCATGTAATTAGTTTTATCATTGGATTTATCTAAATTCATTTTACTACTAATAATTTCTCAAAGAAAATCCTTCACTTTTAAGTTGATATTTCTTGAAACAACAATTGTTTCTCAATGCAATGGAACATGTATTTATGAACATTTTATGAATTGTCTTTTATTCAAAACTGATATAATTTTAGTTTAACAAACTTATGTAAAAACATAAATATGTCATCCAATGATAGTCCTTCCCAAACTCCTTTTAAGGAGACTCATACAAGATATCATACAAACAATTAGTACATGCAGACTTTCGACTCGCACAACCTACCAACTCCTTGGCCTAGGATATGTTGGGGTTTCTTTCAAACCCTTATCTTGTATAATTTTGTAAACTATTATTTAAATGAAATAATATTAGTCTTGTGTACTATTCTTAAGCACATGACTTTATAGAAAGAAATTAACTGAACTTCACTCACAACTAATCGTACTTTGCCAATAAAATTCAATCACCCCTTATCGATACATCATTATGTATCATATGGAGGAGTGACTTATGAGATTGAATCTTTATTCATTTTAGGTACATTTGGAACCCTTTCCAATATACTCACACATTCAATCAAATTGAATCATTTCTATGAATGTTATACTGTTTATTTTTGTTTTATACTCTATGAGTCTATCTTAGACATATTACATATGTATCAAATACGCATGTCCATGTCGGTGATAACTCATCAGTGAATATGACAAAGTACATGAAGCCATTTTGGTATTAATAGACTTATGATTGCATATATCTATATGTATCAATCCAAAGAGTTCATCAACCCTTAGGATGCTCCCACTAAATGGGTGTATAACCTTTAATCGTTTGAGATATAATTAATCAGTATTACATGATTCAACATCATATAATAAAATTATTTCTCAAAACTACAACATAGTCTATAATTCCAAATAATTGTAAATAAGTTTTGATACTTCTGTATTTTCGAATGCATCACTATTATTATGAAAAATAATACCACATTCAGTTTTATTTTACAACAAATATTCATAATATTCACCTTGAAATGTAATTACATATATTTTTAGTCGATGCCGAGAAATAGTCATTATTTCATAAAAAATGTTTGATATGTTTTACAAAAACAATTTTTGTAATTTGATGTAATTAATCAGTGCTATATGGCATGCTCCCACTATTTGCACCATTACTATAAAAGCATACTAAATTTGAAGGACCATCATTCACTAAATATAGATTATTTATTTGATATACAATAACTATATTACAGTGGAGAGTTCCTTGATCAAATGTCTTAAGCTCAAAGAAATAAATCTAATAGAACACAAATTTCTATATGAAAATATATTTTGAAATAGAAATCATATTTGTTCAGTTTCAATTATTATTACAATTCTCTTTTCCAATGTTTCTTTATGAAGTAGAAGTGACCATTCTCTCTCTTCATCTGTGTAACTTAAATCACATCTACGCTTGTATATTCGTTTTCCTTTCAAATAGTCAAACCATTCAAAAAAAACCTTACTGCAATAACATAACGAACTATTTGCAAAACACATTCGATGAGCCTTAACCTTGAAGGACATTAAATATGTCGCGCTTTGCCTAAACCGATTAAACCGACATTTCCGCTACCGAGTTCTTAAATCTAACTTGTAGTTTTGGTCTGTTGTTACAGTTAACACAATATGGTCCTTTCTATAATCAATCAAATTGAATACTCCATCTTACAGTATTGTTTACTGGCTTATTTTTGAATGAACCAACTTCACTGAAGTATCGTACATTACGAACTGTAATCATTTCTCGTATAACATTTATATGGGATATTATATGGACTAAATATCCATAGTCTCATATTGCTTTTAGAGTTTGAAACTAATATAATGCAATACACGGTCTAGACCAAATAAACAAGTAAGTGATCAAATTATGAACGTATCGAGTAGTTGTAAAATTAGGCGCTTGCATGGGTATGGAAAAATTCACATGCAATGGTCGTTTATTAGTATGTATACTTATATTTTTATTTGTTAATTTTCAATTTATTTTAAATGTTTATCTTAATTAACAAACATTTTTTTAATCATTTTAAATGCATAAATTTATCAATGTAGATTATTAACATTATATAGAATATGTTCTTACAATATTAGAAAGGTTAAATTTTATCATTTGCATTTCTCTAATAAGGTGTCCACTAGCCTTTTATGTTTCACCAAATCCTAAGTGAAACATAGAAGTCTTTCGACTTCACTAATGGGTGTTAAGACTTGTCCATCTTGGAATTCTAAACTTGATTTTGCTCAACAAATCATAGCTCCATGGATGATGGATTATTCCTTACCGGTTGTATCATATACAATTCTTAACCCATGTTTCCTTGTCCAAATCTCATTTTAACCTTTAGTTTGCTCAACAAACCGAAAGAGATTATTCGCTCATACCTACCATATCATGATGACCTAAGTATACTATGTGTACCTTGAGTTCGCTCAATAAATAGATATATTTATCTTTCATTGTCTATTCAATATATTAATAATACTACACATAACATCCTTAGCTTGAGTTTGCTCAAAACCTAAGGAGTATGCAAGTAATTTATTAATATAAACACGTACATACATATGATAGAGGACAACATTATATTGAAGATTCATAATCTTTAATGTATTATATTGAGTGATATCGACTTATGAAATAATATATTTCTTATGAAACGCCCTCGTGATTCAAGTGCACGACACATCTAAAATCATAGTATACGTACAATACGTATGAATTTATCCCTTAAAGCTGTTTAGAGTTTCTTTAATGTTCCACATTCACTAAGCTACAAAGTGAATCAGATAACAGTGATCACACGACATAAGGTAGATTTTCTGTTATTCCATTGTTTCACACAACACATGACAAAACCATTTGTCATCTGAAGAGCCACAAAATCTTCATCTATTGTCTGAATAGCCCATAAAATTTCTATGAACATGCTAGTTATTCAGAAAACATTTATATGTCGTCTGATTTATGTTATCAAAATTTTTATTTTTGGCTTAATTTTTCCCCTCTCAATTATTTCGTGGCCGCTCTTTTTATTTTGTTTCCTCTGTGTATGTTTTTGTTTCCCCTTTCTTTTTATTCTATTCTTTTTACTCGTTTCTTTTCTTTCACTCCATATCAAAAATTCGACCAATTCTAGAGTTAGGGTTTCAACTGCTTTGAAATTCGTTTGAATCATCTAGCTCCTTCAATTACCTCTCTTCTTCAATCGCCTTTCTTTAAGAGCTCATTACTAAGTTGATTGCGTGCTTTGATTTTTGGTTTCTGATTTGAAACTGCTGCTTTGAAATTGTTGAAATGAACCGCCTTTTCTTAATTGATGCTCATGTTCATTGATTAGTAGGCAATTTATGGTTGCAGCTGCTTTTTGTGAGAGTTCTTCGATTTAAATTGGTACGATTTCTGCCCTTTTCGATTATATTGTTCTCAACTTCTATGTCTAAAGCCAATGATGATTTAGGAATATTTATAGTGTTTTATTCCCTATCTTTTTTGTTTTGAAAATTTCATGCTTTTAATTTTATTTTTCCATGCTCACACTCATGTGTGTTGCATATACTTGTTGTATAATGTTGTATTTCATGCTTAGTAGATGATGAAGGCGGTTTGGTTGGTTCTTGCTTTAATGCTTATGTTGGCTATTGTTTGAGTTATTTGCTGCGTTGAATTCGATTTTCCTAGAGCTTTCTTGTGCGTAAGTACATCTCATTATGTTTATGCTTATGTTGGCTATTGTTTGGGTATATTTATAGGATATTTCATAGCTGTGGATTTTTCTGCTTTTTTTAATTTTCATGTTCATCTTGGTGCACTTTGATGGTCTCTTTTTGCTATCTTGGTTCATCCATACATGTTGTTGAGTTACCTTTCTACTCACTATGTATATATATACACACATGTATATACATATGTCTATATATGTATATTAGTGTGCCTGGTTATGTCGAAATATGTGCGCTTGGTTATGTTGAAACTGTCCCTTGTACTACATTTGCATTGGCACTTGTATATACATATGTGTATATATGTATGTATATGTTTGTGTCTAAAAATCACGGCATATTTGTATATCACTGCAAATATGTGTACATATGTGTGAACTTCCATGTATATACATACATACATATGTTTGTATGTATGTATATATGTGTGAATGTTCTTATATCTGCATATATATTTTTTAATTTGTGGCACTTGCTTTTGCACTATGATTTCTTGTTACACTTTCAGTTTGTTGTTTTAATGTGTGAACTTCCATGCATGAACTATTTTGAGGTTTAGTTGAACTTGTTTTTAGTTCTGAACCATTTTGAATTGCATTCGAGTTAATGTGTGTGCTTGGTTTTACTGCCTGGTTCAAGGCAGTGTTGAGATACTTTTGAGCTGAACCAATTATAAATCACTTGAGCTTGAACCATTTTGAGTATGTATATATATACATGCATATACATATGTGTGTATATGTATATTACTTGAGCTCTGAAGCTTGCTATTTGATTTGCTTGTACATGTACTTGTATATATGCCTGGCTTGTTTTGATTGACTCCCCGATGCTTGCTGTTGGTTGAATATTTGAACATTTGTTGCATATATACATGTATGCATGTATATGTGTGTGTGTGTGTGTGTGTGTGTGTGTTGCTACAACACTTGTTGTTTTGCTTGAGATTGTCTATGTGCACTATGGCTTTTGTTACACTTTCAATTGCAAAAATGTTTCTATTCAATTCTAACATATACTTGTATGTAATTGACCTTGAACCATTTTGAGAATGTACATATATACATGTATATACATATGTGCATATATGTATATTACTTGAGCTTTAAAGTTTTTTGTTTGGTTCGCTTGTACTTGTACTTGTATATATGTCTGGTTGTTTTGATTAACTACTTGAAGCTTGTTGTTAGTTGAATCTCTGAACTTGTATGTGCACTTGCTACTCACATATAAGAGATTCAACACTTGATGTTGTACCGAAAACTGTTTTGCCTGAAATTGATACTTGTTAATTTTGTTGCCTGAAATTGATTTTGTTCCATATTGTTCCAGTGCATTGTCGGCTGAACCTTATTTTTTTTCATGTGAATGTGGCTTAAATCTATTTCTCATTATGCTCATGTTTAGTTTGCTGTTAGTGAGATTTAATCGATGCTCGACCTTGCGATATTCACAGTGATACACTGTTCATATCATAAGTAGTCCACGCACATATAGACATTTGTCCCTGCCTAAAACAAGAGAAAACAAACCCATAAACCGAGGCAATATTAATATTCAATTTAATTTTATTTTGCAATTTATGTTTGTTTCCATTTTTATTTTACATCGTTGTCTATTTGACAGGTATAGGAGATGGCTGGACACAAACTAGAGCAAGAAAATCAAGGTCAACATGAAAAACAAACTAGTGTGGGTGTGAGTAAAAAAATTTGTATATGAGAGTAGGGAAATATTGTATATATGAGAGTGATAGTGAAAGTTGTATTTGAAAATGTAAGTAAAGTGACAGTGAAAGTGGTATTGTATTTGAATTTGATTTGAAATAAAAAATTTGTTCAAATAAATTTTTTGATTTTCATTCTGTGAACAGTTATTCATATTAGTCAATATTTATATGCTGTCTAATATGAATTTTTAGAAATGATATTATAACATCAGATATCGTATGGTTTTTTTGTTGTACTGGTGCATATAAGATGATGGGGCATCTTCGTGGTCTGATGTGCAATGAGATGGCACGAGATTTAACGACAGATGGTATGCAATCAGACAACGGAGCGTATCTATCATTTGATTCATTTTTTCCTATAGTGGTTTAGTTATACGTTCATTATATAACTTTTATATTTCATACTGCTTATATAATAGTCATGTGTATAATATTATATTAATTAAATCTTATTTAATTAATTTTTAATTAATTTTATATTATTTTATAACGTTTATATTAAATATTTATTATATACTATAACCTTTATAGTATTACACATATATCTTATATATGTGTATATTCTTTTAATTAATCAACACTTAATTAATTTACTTAATTAATTAACCTTTTATTAATTTATACAATTAATTAAATTTTAATTCATTTATAATTAAACAATTTGAATTAAATTATATTAATTTTGATATTCAATTCATAAACGTGCATGTATGCATATGTTATTTTAAACATTCTAAAATACCATAACATATATCATAATATATAATACGTGCATATGTATTTATTGATTAACTTATTTAGTTAATTTATTTTATTTATCCAATTAATAGATTTTAATAATTTCGAAACTAATATATATTTCAAACATATAGAAAATTTTATTATATTATAAATTTTGTAATATACTATATCTTAATTTAAATTTAACTTTTAAATATAAGATCTTGCGTTTTTAATTTTGAAACAATTTTGAAAATTAGCTCAAGGCCCAATTCAAATTTGGGCTTTTCTATTAGGGGCAACTTTGAGCTGTGAGCTTAATAGTTAACCCTAACATGACTAGTTTAGACCACATAGGCTATCGGGCTCTAGTACCATTGTTGGAACTAGATCAACCTACAGCGGAAGTTATGGGTGAATTTCAAAATTTTTATCCTATAGGATCTTTATTGGGTCTATAATACATTTCATATAAATTTATAAATTATTGATAGAAATTTATTTAATTATTTTTAGTTTATATATAAATATGCATATGTATCGTATACATATGTGCATGTGTGTATGTGTATCATGATATACCGTGAAGGGTATATGGTGCCCGTATATAGATGTTGGGATTTAATTCGCACCAGACATGTTAGCTTATCCTATATACATTGTATGTTATCCAAATATGTGTATATATTTATGCTTATTATATATATAACCAAGAGTGTGTGTGTACATATATTATGAGAAAATACCATGGATATATTTAAAAAAAATTATAATGTTGAATAATACACACACATACAAGATACAAGTGCAATTTTTTCATATATATTAAGATATATATACTAGTGTGAACCCATGCTACGCACACGGAGTTAATCACATAATTTATTCAGTGCTATGGTTTAAATCCTCGAACATTATTAAAAAGAATATTGTAGCCAAAGAGTTCGTGAATGGAGTTTATTATTAAAACAAAAGATTTTTCTCATTTGTGTACACATCATCCTATACACAACTGGAGATATAAATAAAAATAGATATACAATTAAGAATGTGCTACATATGCACTTCACGTGATTAAGAACAATATATGAACTTTATACCAATCACACCCCATGGAATCTAACTGCAAACTAAATCCATCACGTTACCACTCCAATATATAGCTATTAACTAATAGATATTGCAATGATATATTAGTAGCTGTTTAATGAAAAATTAGTATGATCAACAGTCATATCAGAACTAACCCTTACGAAATTGCAAAAAAAATTCAAACTAATAACAGTGCAAAAAACTAGTCGGTAAAACGTGGTGCCTGCTATTTATAATTCTGACAATTAAGTAAAATGAACAGAGACAAACTGAACAAATTTAAAAATATAATCCATCATCATTTGAATAACTGCAACAAGAAATGACAGTGCATATACGATCATGTGATGGAATTGTTGAAATGCTAAAAGTATACAACCACGACGTAGAGTATAATACATCTTCTGCAAGGAAAGCAAGCACCATCCATAGCTCAATAGGTGTGATGCAATTTGTTTTCTTGTGCCTATTTTTGCTGTGGTTGAACAGAAAGCACAATGTTAAAGAAATTTTCCATGGAAGATGATGTAAAGAACAAAATACTATAATATATCCAGACATAGATAGGTACAAGATTTATATTTTAAGTTTTTGTATTCAATGTGTGCAACCTATGTACCTATTACTTAGCAGAAACTATTTATGAATGTTTGATTTATATATTTTATTTTAGTAAGCAATGACAGTCAGTAACTTGAAAACTATTCATGGTAGAAGAAATAGTGAAACGTTGATAGAAACGTTTTTTTTTCTCAATGCACATAATAGGTAGTACATATTTTTTATTGAATGCGTTACTAAATTACCACAAATTACTGTAATCATTGTTTATTTCTGTTAACTGCATGAATTAGTGTCAACGATGCTAATTACACGACTTCAACTACAAAATAGAAATAATAGTACCTATTTAAACCCATGTATTGGCTTTGAATGGCATATTTAAACAGCTGATCATGAAATGATCCAAAAATTGAAGAATAGTACAACTGAGAAAAGTATATGTACCTTTGAAACTAAAATTACATACATGATTGTATTCCTTTGTAACGACCCAGAATTTTGGTCGCCAGATTTTGAACATTTAATTCATTTTAAACGTTAAATGTGAATTTGAATTCGATTTCGAATAAAAGATTTAGGTTAAATTAGTAGAATTAATTTAAATTTCAAATACGGGAATTTGATTGAAATTTGAATAATAATTAAATATTTGGAACTGTGATAATTTGTGAATCTGGATATAAATGATTATGAATTGATGTCTAAAATTTATTTTAAGTCTATTTGGATTTAAATAATGAGGTTGGACTTTTGGATGGAATTAAAAGTCGATAGATTGAATTTGGAATTTTATATTAATTTACAATGGAATTTAACGATATAATAATGCACATAATCAAATTTTGATTTAAACTGAATCGGTATGATTTTTAACGTGAATATAAATTTTTATACAAGTTATAATAGAGTTAGTAAAGTTTTAAAAGTGAAATTTTTGATGATTTCAACAATTCTGGAAATTGCTCGAATTTATCGACGAGTTAAAATAGCCTTTCGGGGCATAGTCTCGGAATTCGACGAAACTAGTTCCATTGGATTCGTAATAGTTAGTTATTGTCGGATTTCAATTTTCGTAGCAATCGGAGTTGTCGTTTGACCCCGGCAGCTTAAAACGCATAGAAAATACTTTAATCGATTTAATTTAAAATTGATCGTTCATTTCCGTAACTCACGCATATGATCGAATTGGCCTCCGAAACATGTACCATTATGTTCGGAACATGGGTGAAACATTATAATCCCCTGTCGACACGCGTCGTTTGGAGATTGCTTGAAAAAGTTGCTTTTAAGTGGATTTAATATTAAAATAATATTTATAAACGCTTATAAATTCGCGTTTTTTAGCCCAAACCCTAGCAGAAAATGGAGCCGCCGCTTACCACAATTCAATGGCCGAAAACGCATCTTTACTCTTCCTCAATTTTCTTGAAATCCACTCAATAATTCTGAAAACTTTCAACTATAAGATTGTAGAGCTTGTTGAGCTCTACCCTTTGAACGGCTATGATCTAGTTTGGCGCAGTAGATAGTATGGATTTTAGCCTCGAACGCGTGATGTCCCAATGCGTTTTTCGTGTTGTTGGCAATTTCGAGCTCAGCCATGGCTGGGCCGTGGGTACGTGTCACATAGAGCTTCGTCGTGGACCAAGTTGATCGATGTATAGGGGATCGTGGTGGCCGCGATATCCAACCCTAGTACGAAGGTGATGGGTTCATGTGTTCTGTTCGAACCTGGGCAGTCGCATTTGGGAAGATGAAAGCATCGGCCTTGATGTTTGAACGAGCGGCCGTGATTTGCTTTGGTATAATAAAGGTTATAAAAATATAAATAAAAAGCTAATTAATTTATACATTAATTCGTTTAAACTTTAAAACGTCATAACTTGTTCATACGAGGTCGAAAATTGACGAAATGACTTGCGTTCGAATCGTATTGTCGAGCACTACGCGATGAAGCTGGATTGGAGTTGATTGGAGCTAGTGAGAATTTTGGGTAAGATTAAACGCGTGTTTAATTTTATTTGAAATAAAACATTGCAACTGTATTTGAAGCAAGATGAGAACTTCTCACTCAATCGAATTGTGTTTCGATTTAAATTTTAAAATAGTTAAATTTAAAATTGCTTGACTGTGTGATTGAATGATAAATTGTTATCTGTTGTATTGAAATAGACCCTATACGCCGCATATTAAGCGGAGGTTATTATAATAAAAACATATACCGCGATATTCGACCTTGAAGTGTGGAATTGGTATTATATATGTACTTGGTGTTGATTTTCCACATTATATAGCGGAAGAGATCCTATTGCGTCGTATAATAGCGAATAATATTTTTATATAAACTCATGTACCGCGATATTCCATCTTGAACGGGATTGGTATTGTGCTAACATCTGTGGATGCAGGGAAACAGGTTGGAGGGGTCCAACTGGATTCCTCCACAGTATTGATTTATTTACAGATATTTGCGATATATTTTGTTATCATATTGATATATGATGTTTGGATGTCGTGGTTGATGTATTGGTGCTGTTGCAGCATTGGGCCTATTTTTGGAGTTTTAAAAATGTTAAAGTAACAATTTCGAATTTAAAAGGATTTTCAAGTGATTTTTGAAAGTATACATTTTATTGAATTTTGGACTTGATTCATTTTAAATAAATAAACGTTAAAATTTTTATGTTATAAAAATTATGATTTTTGTGAAATATAACTGAAATGTGATCTTTGAAATAAGTAGTTGATTAATTTATAAAATGGTTTAAATTCAGATTTTTGAATTATTATAAACGGTTTATAAAAAAGATTTATAAAACTGATATTTATAAATTAAAATATTGAAATTATAAAATGAGTTTTTATAAGTGTTAAAATGAAGTATAAATGGATTTTATAAGTGAATGAAATTTATAGATTTATAAATTGTGAAGTGATAAAATGAATAGATTTTGTAAAATAAAAGATTTATAAGTAATTAACTTATAAATTGGATTTTGGCATTTGAATAAGATATAAATAGAATTTGTTAATTAAGGGATTTTATAAGTTGAAGTTTTTATAAAATATATATCTGCGTGAATTTATAAACGTTGTTTTATAAATCCAAAACCAATTGAATTTGATAAGTAAATATGAAAGCTTATTAAAGGAGATATATCCACGATTTTGGACAGCGGATAATCCTTTAAATTAAATATGTAGAATGGTTGAATATGGTAAATGATTTATATTCACAATTTTAGATGGTGAATAATATATTAAAGAAATGTTTTAGGAAGTGATCTTTTAAATAGAATTAAAACGTTTTGAAGTTGTTTTAAAATGTGTTAAGGATCGAAACCATATATATCAACTTTCGTTGTTGAAATAGACGATTTCGAGAAATAAGGAAAAGATGGACTATAACACTGTTGTTATAGTAAATGATTTTCGAAAGGAAATGTTTTTTTGTATAGTATTGGGATTTATACATCTATCATATTTTTGAATCCCTATGCTATTGATTTTGGGTTGTCGTAACGATGTTTTACGTAACATTCGTTTTGACCCAAATAAACGTGTTTAAAGAGAACGTTTTCCTAAAAGAATAAAATATATACTTAATCGTGTTTTAAGTATATTGAATATTTTCTAAGTATTGAAAATAAATAGATTTGTGAATTACTTATTGTTAAATAAGTACTTGGAAATATTTTCCAATGTAGAAATTGAAATGGTTTAGAGAATATATCTTTTTAAAGATAAATTGAAGTGAATATTTAGCAAGTTATTTAATTTATGGAAGATTAATGAAAGGGCCTAGTGATTGTTATGGTGCTGAATATTTATTGGTTTGCTTTGATAGTTAAATAACCGACTATCAATATTTACCTTTAAATGGGTATTTGTTGTGATTTGCTTGAATTTGAATGCTACACCTATTTTAAAATAAGTGCTCGTTATTCAGTTTAGCCGGGAGAGGACCTTTGGGTCATAAATCCCATTCCGAATTGTGATACATCGTAATGGATAGCATTTGAAGACCAGTGTTGAAGACCGGATATTTTCGAAAACGGAAGGATTACCGTCGAATGTCTCTACATCGGCCGATCCCCGATATAGAGATTTTATCACCCTTTGTGATGGGAATTCCGGACGTGATTAGTGAATATCTGGATTTGCAAGGGCTTCTTTGGAAGTGCCTTCGGTTCCGTTCGATCTCGGAACGGACTTGTATGGATGTGTGTCTGACGTTACAATTTGAGATGTAAAGCTGGTTTCTATCAAATACATTTCTGTTGGTGGCGGAGAATTTATTCTCTTAGCTTAACACCCTTCTCTGAGACGTACAAGCTCAGAGGTTATGTAGTTGATGGTTACTAGTGATATATTCCCAATTTGGTAACGTGGCATGCTGAGTGATACTGATCATTTGTTGATCAAAGCATGGCTTTTATGAAAAGCGTAGCTTTGTGGACGAGACTTCGTCGGACCTCACACCCCGAAAATGGTCAAAACAGGAAGAATGCAACAAGGTTATTTAGGGATCGCGCCCCCATAGGGTATTTTCATTTCCTTCTGGATAGAAGTGGTATTATGGTATGGAGACCAGATACTTAACCTATGTGGTTGCTGCAAATTTATTTCTTTGTGATTGTTGGTGAATCCCGGGATAAAGGTTGGTTATGACCGCGGGATGGCATACTCGTGTCAGTAGTTACCTAGCTAGAGGTAACCCGGCCTTATGTTGGCAAAGATCCAGTTAGGTTCTCGGGGTGTCCTTCCAGAGGCGTACCCATGTGGCAATGGGAAGTTCCTTGGTCTGACCATTTGTTGGAAATCCAAAGAAACAATACGAACCTTGTACGGTTTTAGTTGTAGAACATGCCATCTAATATGGTAGCTATAGTAGGCATACTATAATGGTACCTATGCTGGCTATGATTAATATTGTACTTTCGAAATGTTTTCCTACACTTTGCACTTATAGTAATAATATCAAAAAAAAAATTGCGTATCAAGCATGTTTGACTATCATAAGAAGAAATCTCCTCCAATTCTGCGTTTGCATTGTGTGTGTGGCAGGAGGCCTTATGGTAGTTACATTTTCTAAAAGCATTGCGGATCTATTTTAAAATATTTCTTTTTTTGTTTTTAGAGACAAACTATTTTAAGTTCTCACACCAGTCCCATTACTAACCTGGAGTTTACTGTTCCCTTCCTAAACTTTGGGTGCCCATCATTTTCTACACGGGCAGCCTAGAGTCAGGTTATTAGGTCATTCTGGAATTCAGGAGATGCTGTGGAGATCAGGAGCAAGCTGGATGGCGAAACGTATCACTTGTATATGATATTATCTTTTCCGCTGTGTATTCAGTTGTGAGGACATGTTTATATACTGTCTATAATTGTGTTGTGTTGTATATTGACTCTAATGATGTAATGTAAAAAAATTGTACAGTTCTTTTGATTTAAAAATTATTCATTTATCTATTATATGTTGTTCCGCTGCGATTGTGAGATTCTAATATGGTTTCTGTTGCTTCTTCTTTCTTTCTTCTTCTTCTATCTTCTACCTCTTCTTTAACACTAATAGTTTGGTTTTCCGGCCTTCGATTGCTCGGCAGTTGATACAGTGGACGTATTAATGTCGATTTTCGAGAGTCGAAAAACCTGATCGTTACAAGTGGTATCAGAGCATTTGGTTAAGCGACAACCTTGGCTCTGTTGGGAATTACTCATTAGAGATAGAGTCAGTTGTACTCTAGAATGAGTTGAGTGTAATCATAGATACGAGCGTGGATTTGTTAGTGAATATGAAATTGTTTTGTATTGTGTTGACTTATCGGTTGATTGTTTATAGATTCTGGCCAGTGCAGTCTGGCTAACTGTATCGATAGGGGTTCCTAAACTCTTAAACAAGATAAACCGACATAGTATTGTTTCAAATTGGGTAAATGAAATAATTTTACCTTGATTATATTTTATATATAAAGGAAATAATTTTTCAGAAATTATTAAAGTGTATATAAATTGATTGTTGGTTGTTGAAAATGTAAGAATATATAAAAGTTAATTAAAAGAATAATTGTAGAAGCAAATGAATTATTAAGTATGGAATTATAATTAATGTGATTTACAATTGTGAAATAATCTTATATATATAAGAAGTGAAACTATATGAATATATTTGTAAATATGAGTTGTAAATAAAAATGAATTTGAACTATGAATTGAAATTGTTGAATATAAGTAATCAAGTTTTGAACTTACAATATGAGATAATAAATTTAGCTTTGGTAAAGTTAAATAAATTGAATTGGGTTAGATAGGTGATTATTTAATATGATTTGGAAGTTCAAATATATAAGTTGTATAACTTGTAAAATGTGAAAATGTAAGTGAAACCAAATGATAAAATGGTTAAACAATTTTGTTAAGCAAAACGAGATATGAATTTGAATAAGTGATGAAATTTGACTTCGGTAAAAGTAAAATAGAATTTACTTTAGAATTGGAATCTGAATTGGATTTGTAAGTGGAAATTTAAGTTAAGTCAAACAAATGATGTTTGAAATGGAATATAACTTAAGTAATGTTGAATGAAGTTAATTTTGGTATCGAAGTAAATTAATAAAGTGAAGTGATGAATATGAACTTGAGTTATGTAATGCAATTCAACTTTTGTGGTTAAATGAATTAGCAATAGAATTGAACTAATGGATTGAAGGTTAATCAATCTAATGTAAATGAATTGATATAGAATAATGAATGTAAGTGTTAATTCAAAAAAAAACTAGTAAATTGGAAATTGAATAATTGAATGGAAGTCAATTTAATATCAACCAATAGGAATTAAAAGTGTTAACCCAAATTGAATGTGCATTTAATAATTTGGTTATGTTGGTTATGATTTGGTTGTTATATGATTGTTAGTTGATCGTATCAAATTCATTTAGTGTTAATGAAATTGAATTGATAAATGGAAAGCTATGTAATTGAATTTAAATTGAAAGTGAACTAATGTGAATTGGTTGTAAGCAATTTATAAGGTTTCGATACAAATTTTAACTTATGGGAAGTATTTTGATTGCATTGCTTATGAAAACTATATTTTTTCTATTGAAAATCAGTGAAATGAAAATGAATTTCCCATATATGTTACTTACATGTTTAAGTTGAGTAAGTACAGGTACCGGGGCTATAGTTGGCTGGATTTGGTCACGCTAAAATGCTAATAAATAACTGCTTTTCTTAAAAATGCTAAAAAGGTACGCCTACGCAATAAAAATAGGAAATATGAACTATTTTTCTGTTCTCCGACCGTGTGGGTCGATGTATATATATTTATATCTATTGTGATATTGCAAAAGCTCCTCCGTACAAAGGAGACTCTGCCAAAAAAATTCGTAAATTTTGGGAGAGAAAAATTTTGAAAATTTTTAGAAAATTTTTGTTAACGAAAAGTGAATTTCTAAATTGAAATGAAAATGTAGGATTTGAAAACTTAGTAAAGTTATTGTAAGAAGTTTAACTATGGATTTTGGAAAAGTTAAAATTTTTAAATGAATTTGAAATTTAATTTGAACAAATGGTTTTGAAAAGTTAATGGATTCTATAACTTTTTCCTACTTGGCAAATTTTGGGACGAAATTCTTTTAAGGAGGGAAGGTTGTAACGACCCAGAATTTTGGTCGCTAGATTTTGAACATTTAATTCATTTCAAACGTTAAATGTGAATTTGAATTCTATTTCGAACAAAAGATTTAGGTTAAATTAGTAGAATTAATTTAAATTTCAAATACGGGAATTCAATTGAAATTTGAATAATAATTAAATATTTGGAATTGTGATAATTTGTGAATCTGGATATAAATGGTTATGAATTGATTTCTAAAATTTATTTTAAGTCTATTTGGATTTAAATAATGAGGTTGGACTTTTGGATGGAATTAAAAGTCGATAGGTTGAATTTGGAATTTTATATTAATTTAATAATGGAATTTAATAATATAATAATGCACATAATCAAATTTTGATTTAAACTGAATCGGAATGATTTCTAATATGAATATAAATTTTTATAAAAGTTATAATGAAGTTAGTAAAGTTTTAAAAGTGAAATTTTTGATGATTTCGACAATTTTGGAAATTGCTTGAATTTATCGACGAGTAAAAATAGCCTTCCGGGGCACAGTCTCAGAATTCGACGGAACCAATTCCATTGGATCCATAATAGTTAGTTATTGTCGGATTTCAATTTTCGTAGCAATCGGAGTTGTCGTTTGACCCTGGCAGCTTAAAACGCATAGAAAATACTTTAATCGATTTAATTTAAAATTGATCTTTCATTTCCGTTACTCGCGCATATGATCGAATTGGCCTTCAAAACACGTTCCATTGTGTCCGGAACATGGGTAAAACATTATAATTGCCTGTCGGCACGCGTCGTTTGGAGATCGTTTGAAAAAGTTGCTTTTAAGTGGATTTAATATTAAAATAATATTTATAAACGCTTGTAAATTCACGTTTTTTACCCCAAATCCTAGTAGAAAATGGAGCCGCCGCTTACCACAATTCAATGGCCAAAAACGCTTCTTTACTCTTCCTCAATTTTCTTGAAATCCACTCAATTATTCTGAAAACTTTCAACTATAAGATTGTAGAGCTTGTTGAGCTCTGCCCTTTGAGCGGCTATGATCTAGTTTGGCGCAGGAGATCGTATGGATTTTAGCCTCGAACGCGTGATGTTCGAACGCGTTTTTTGTGTTGTTGGCAATTTCGAGCTCAGCGATGGCCGGGCCGTGGGTACGCGTCACATAGAGCTTCTTCATGGACCAAGTTGATCGATGTATAGGGGATCGTGGTGGCCGCGATATCCAACCCTAGTACGAAGGTGATGGGTTTATGTGTTCTGTTCGAACCTGGGCAGTCGCGTTTGGGAAGACGAAAGCATCGGCCTTGATGTTTGAATGAGCGGCCATGATTTGCTTTGGTATAATAAAGGTTATAAAAATATAAATAAAAAGCTAATTAATTTATATATTAATTCGTTTAAACTTTAAAACGTCATAACTTGTTCATACGAGGTCGAAAATTGACGAAACAACTTGCATTGGAATCGTATTGTCGAGCACTACGCGATGGAGCTGGATTGGAGTTGGTTGGAGCTAGTTAGAATTTTGGGTAAAATTAAACGCGTGTTTAATTTTATTCGAAATAAAACACTACAACTGTATTTGAAGTAAGGTGAGAACTTCTCACTCAATCGAATTGTTTTTCGATTTAAATTTCAAAATAGTTAAATTTAAAATTACTTGATTATGTGATTGAATGATAAATTGCTATCTGTTGTATTGAAATAGACCTTATACGCCGCATATTAAGCGGAGGTTATTATAATAAAAACATATACCGCGATATTGCACCTTGAAGTGTGGAATAGGTATTATATATGTACTTGGAGTTGATTTCCCGCATTATATAGCGGATGAGACCCTATTGCGCCGCATAATAGCGGATAATATTTTTATATAAACCCATGTACCGCGATACTTGAAATGGGATTGGTATTGTGCTAACATCTGTGGATGCAGGGAAACAGGTTGGAGGGATCCAACTGGATTCCTCAACAGTATTGATTTATTTACAGATATTTGAGATATATTCTGTTATCATATTGATATACGATGTTTGGATGTCGTGGTTGATGTATTGGTGCTGTTGCAGCATTGGGCCTACTTTTGGAGTTTTAAAAATGTTAAAGTAACGATTTCGAATTTAAAAGGATTTTCAAGTGATTTTTGAAAGTAAACATTTTATTGAATTTTGGAATTGATTCTTTCAAATAAATAAACGTTATAATTTTTATGTTCTAATAATTATGATTTTTATGAGATATAACCGAAATGTGATTTTTGAAATAAGTAGTTGATTAATTTATAAAATGGTTTAAATTGAGATTTTTGAATTATTATAAACGGTTTATGTAAAAGATTTATAAAATTGTATTTATAAATTACAACATTGGAATTATAAAACAAGTTTTTATAAGTGTTAAAATGAAGTATAAATGGATTTCATAAGTGAATGAAATTTATAGATTTATAAATTGTGAAGTGATAAAATGAATAGATTTTGTAAAATAAAAGATTTATAAGTAATTAACTTATAAGTTGGATTTTGGCATTTAAATGAGATATAAATAGAATTTGTTAATTAAGGGATTTTATAAGTTGAAGTTTTTATAATATATATATATATATATATATATATATATGAATTTATAAATGTTGTTTTATAAATCCAAAACCAATTGAATTTGATAAGTAAATATGAAAGCTTATTAAAGGAGATATATCCACAATTTTGGACAATGGATAATCCTTTAAATTAATTATGTAGAAGTGTTGAATTTGGTAAATGATTTATATTCACGATTTTGGACGGTGAATAATATATTAAAGAAATGTTTTAGGAAGTGATCTTTTAAATAGAATTAAAATGATTTGAAGTTGTTTTAAAATGTGTTAAGGATCGAAACCTTAGATTTCAACATTCATTGTGGAAATAGACGATTTCGAGAAATAAGGAAAAGATGGACTATAACACTGTTGTTATAGTAAGTGATTTTCGAAAGGAAATGTTTTTTTGTATAGTATTGGGATTTATATATCTATCGTATTTTTGAATCCCTATGCTATTGATTTTGGGTTGTCGTAACGATGTTTTACGCAACATTCGTTTTGACCCAAATAAATGTGTTTAAAGAGAACGTTTTCCTAAAAGAATAAAATATATATTTAATCGTGTTTTAAGTATATCGAATATTTTCTAAGTATTGAAAATAAATAGATTTGTGAATTACTTATTGTTAAATAAGTATTTGGAAATGTTTTCCAATGTAGAAATTGAAATGGTTTAGAGAATACATATTTTTAAAGATAAATTGAAGTGAATATTTGGCAAGTTATTTAATTTATGGAAGATTAATAAAAGGGCCTAGTGATTGTTATGGTGCTGAATATTTGTTGGTTTGCTTTGATAGTTAAATAACTGACTATCAATATTTACCTTTAAATGGGTATTTGTTGTGATTTGCTTGAATTTGAATGCTACACTTATTTTAAAATAAGCGCTCATTATTCAGTTTAGCTGGGAGAGGACCTTTGGGTCATAAATCCCATTCCGAATAGTGATACGTCGTAATGGATAGCATTTGAAGACTGGTGTTGAAGACCAGATATTTTTGAAAATAGAAGGATTACCGTCGAATGTCTCTGCATCGGCTGATCCACGCGTATAGAGATTTTATCACCCTTTGTGATGGGAATTCCAGACGTGATTAGTGAATATCCGGATTTGCAAGGGCTTCTTTGGAAGTGCCTTCGGTTCCGTTCGATCCTAGAACGAACTAGTATGGATGTGTGTCTGACGTTAGAGCTTTTGCAATATCACAATAGATATAAATATATATACATCGACCTACATGGTCGAAAAACAGAAAAACAGTTCATATTTCCTATTTTTATTGCGTAGGCGTACCTTTTTAGCATTTTTAAGCAAAGCAGTTATTTATTAGCATTTTAGCGTAACCAAATCTAGCCAGCTACAGCCCCGATACCTGTACTTACTCAATTTAAACATGTAAGTGACATATATAGGAAATTCATTTTCATTTCACTAATTTTCAATAGAAAACATATAGTTTTCATAAGCAATGCAATCAAAAATAATTCCCATAAGTTAAAATTTGTATCGAAACCTTATAAATTGCTTACAACCAATTCACATTAGTTCACTTTCAATTTAAATTCAATTACATAGCTTTCCATTTATCAATTCAATTTCATTAACACTTAATGAATTTTATACAATCAACTAACAATCATATAACAACCAAATCATAACCAACATAACCAAATTATTAAATTCACATTCAATTTGGGTTAACACTTTTAATTCCTATTGGTTGATATTAAATTGACTTCCATTCAATTATTCAATTTCTAATTTACTAGTTTTTTTTTTGAATTAACACTTACATTCATTATTCCATATCAGTTCATTTACATTAGATTGATTAACCTTCAATCCATTAGTTCAATTCTATTGCTAATTCATTTAACCACAAAAGTTGAATTGCATTACATAACTCAAGTTCATATTCATCACTTCACTTTATTAATTTACTTCGATACCAAAATTAACTTCATTCAACATTACTTAAGTTATATTCCATTTCAAACATCATTTGTTTAACTTAACTTAAATTTCCACTTATAAATCCAATTCAGATTCCAATTCTAAAGTAAATTCTATTTTACTTTTACCGAAGTCAAATTTCATCACTTATTCAAATTCATATCTCGCTTTGCTTAACAAATTTTTTTAACCATTTTATCATTTGGTTTCACTTACATTTTCACATTTTACAAGTTATACAACTTATATATTTAAACTTCCAAATCATATTAAATACTATCTAACCCAATTTAATTTATTTAACTTTACCAAAGCTAAATTTATTATCTCATATTATAAGTTCAAAACTTGATTACTTATATTCAACAATTTCAATTCATAGCTCAAATTCATTTCTGTTGGTGGCGGAGAATTTATTCTTTTAGCTTAACACCCTTCTCTGAGACGTACGAGCTCAGAGGTTATGTAGTTGATGGTTACTAGTGATATATTCCCAATTTGGTAACGTGGCATACTGAGTGCTACCGATCATTTGTTGATCAAAGCGTGGCTTTTATAAAAAGCGTAGCTTTGTGGACGAGACTTCGTCGGACCTCACACCCCTGAAATGGTCAAAACAGAAAGAATGCAGCAAGATTATTTGGGGATCACGCCCCCATGGTGTATGTTCATTTCCTTCTGGATAGAGGTGGTATTATGGTATGGAGTCCAGATACTTACCTATGTGGTTTCTGCAAATTTATTTATTTGTGGTTGTTGGTGAATCCCGGGATAAAGGTTGGTTACGACCGGGAGATGACATACTCATGTCAGTAGTTACCTAGCTAGAGGTAACCCGACCTTGTGTTGGCAGAGATCCGGTTAGGTTCTTGGGGCGTCCTTCCAGAGGCGTACCCATATGGCAATGAGTAGTTCCTTGGCCCGACCATTTGTTGAAAATCCAAAGAAACAATACGAGCCTTGTACGGTTTTAGTTGTAGAACCTGCCATTTAATACGGTAGCTATAGTAGGCATACTATAATGGTACCTATGCTGGCTAAGATTAATATTGTACTTTCGAAATGTTTTCCTACACTTTGCACTTATAGTAATGATATCAAAATTTTTTGCGTGTCAAGCATGTTTGACTATCACAAGGAGAAATATCCTCCAATTCTGCGTTTGCATTGTGTGTGTGGTAGGAGGCCTTATGGTAGTTACATTTTCTAAAAGCATTGTGGATCTATTTTAAAATGTTCTTTGTTTGTTTTTAAAGATAAACTATTTTAAGTTCTCATACTAGTCCCATGACTGACCTAGAGTTTATTGTTCCTTTCCTAAACTTTGGGTGTCCATCATTTTCTACACGGGCAGCCTAGAGTCAGGTTATTAGGTCATTCTGGAATTCAGGAGATGCGGTGGAGATCAGGAGCAAGCTGGATGGCGAAGCGTATCACTTATATATGATATTATCTTTTCCGCTGTGTATTCAGGTGTGAGGACATGTTTATATAACTGTCCATAATTGTGTTGTGTTGTATATTGACTCTAATGATGTAATGTAAAAAAAATGTACAGTTCTTTTGATTTAAAGATTATTCATTTATCTATTATATGTTGTCCCGCTGCGATTGTGAGATTCTGATATTGTTTCTATTGCTTCTTCTTTCTTTCTTCTTCTATCTTCTATATATTAAATGATGTCAGTGATCTAGTTGAGTCCGAAGATTGATATGGTGTTGGTATTACTAAATCCAAAAGATAAACCAGTGAGATCCGAAGGTTTTTATTCAAAGAATCACTAATAATTGTGGGACTTTTGTTCCTGTGTTTCTCTGGCTGTCTTGTGGCATAAAATATGCATAATTTGAGTCTGGTATAACTTCAGTTAGAGCATAAACCAACAATGGTTTGTTCAGTTGAAAAACTAATCATCACATAACCAAGTATTGCTTGTTCAGTGGTTGTGCCTAGTTTTAGATGATTTCGTGGCTGGTTCACTAAACAAAAGACTAATTTTTTTTAACGAAATGAGTTTGCCGATTTATTTTAAATTCGGGTACCGATTTATTTAAAACGGCAAAGACTTTGTCGTTTTCTCCAATTTTGCGTGCAAGGTGAATAAGACTTTGAATACTTTGCCATTTTATTTTATTTTTTATTTTTTTTAAATACTGGTCTGTGATTGATTTTCCTCTCCTATTTGCAAAGCTCGTTCGTTTTACACTCGTTAGTTCAGTGTAAAGATATGAGAGAGAGAGTATGTGAATATGTTTGTTGTTGGTTATGGTCTTAGCATTAATCTTATATGCCCATAGGCCTTAGTCTTACAGGGTATGCATGTTCTATTATATGTTTGTAAGCAGTAAACATTTCCATACCTTGTTATATCAGTCACAGGGCTACCACCTCTAGTTTTGAAAATTCAAATTCTTCATTACAACTTTTTAACAGGCCGACTGATCGGACATACGCGAACACTTCTTCATCGAATATAAAGGGTATGTCATACTACCACAAACCCACTTGTCAGAATGTAAACTTCAACCTGTTCCTTTCAGTAATTCAGTTTCTTCTTCAGACCATCTATTTGCATGCTTTTTACTGCAAGGGTTATAGTGTGGACAATAATGAAACTCATATGAGTACACTGGAATTTAGAAGTAATGCAATTTTAACAACATTTGTGCCCTTATGAACATTGTATGCCTTTCAGGCTTTAACAATGATGCAAGAAACATCTACACCGATTATCAAACAAAAATATTAACTAAAAGAGTGAGGATTCAGCTGAATACTACTTAATTTTAAATTATAAATGCGACGACCCAGATTGTTCAATAGGTGTTAATTGATAATTAATGGAATTAAATTATTAAAATATTAATATTAAGCAGTCAAATAAATATCGGACGGTCAAAATATCTGAATATCTAAATTAAATTTAAAACTAAAAATTTAATACTTTATAATTTTTGAATCCTATAGAAGAATAAATCATATATATATAAAACCCCACCATGTAAACTAAAGATAAAGTATTCTGATATTTTCACATCTATATAAACATAAGTATAAAAGAATTGTATAGTTAATATAAAATATATATTTTACAACTATTTAAACTAGTAAAAATATGGCTATTGGTGTAAATATAAATATATAAAACAAGAAACTATGAAATGAAAATAATTATAATTTGATGGTTAAACTTTGAAAAGAAATAAACATAGGAATTTGTATTTTAAATAACATAAGTATCAAAATAATAAATTAACAATTAAGGGTTAACTTTAGAAAGAGATAAGAATGATATAAATAAATACAAGTTGTGTAAGAGAGAAGAGACAATTATAATTAATACAAGCAAGTAATGAATGAGACAAGATAATAACCTGATCAAGAATATGCCCATAAATTACATATAGATTCATTCATTTTGCAAAACAATTAGATGAAACAAAAGGAAGTATAAAAATCAGCCTTTATAAAAATGGGAAATATCTAGTCAAGTACAATATGAATCAAATCAGGTCTACATATTTCAACTCTAGCTTAAAAAAATGGAGCATGTACAACATAGCAGCCACCTTCTTGTCTCCCTGTAGGCCAAACTTGTTCTTAAAAATAATAATAATGAATGAAGCTTGCTGTATAAGGCAATGCAGCCTACTTCCTCTCTATATACCTCTACCTTGTCCCATTTTTATTCATTCGAACGAAGCTAAGTTAAACATAAATATTTCTTCCATTTCTCAACTTAAAACTAACAAGACAACTAAACATAAGAAGATCAAAACAGCTCAAGCATGAAGCAATGAAACAGTTTCAGAAAAACAAATATAGTAAACACTGCTCTGTTCAAACTTCTTTACAGGTGAGTAAACTTGATTATATTTTGTCTTAAACCTGGATTGCTTGATTTAAATCAACATTGTTTGATATATATTGTTGGCGTGTGTCTGGAAAATGAAGTGTGCATGCTATGTATACTGTTATTTCTGTTACTCCTTTCACCATTATAAATAGTACTTTAAATTATGGACTTAGATATGTTGTTTGTAAACTTGATTAAAGTAGGATGGAAATTTTGCTTTCATGTATATGTTTATATAACTAGTGTCACTGTAAATAGATGATTGTATTCATGTGTGCTTGTCTGGTTGTATTCCTCTTCTTTGCTTCCTTATTTCAGAGCTAGGTTACAATTAAAACTCAAAATCTTTTTACATAATCACTTTTTGGACTTAGTTTAGTTATAATCCAAGAACTTGAAATAGATTCAAGTAACTTATGTTTGAAAATCATCTGGAAATCAAGGAATGCAGTGACCATTCTAGCATCGTGTTAAGATTAATATTGTAATTGGATGAATCAATTATGTAAGTTGAATTGTCTTTGGAAAATTTGAATTTAAAAAGAAAATCAGAATTTTAATAATGAATTGGGTAAACATTTTTGTTATGTCTGAAATTTGGGTTTTGGACAAGTTCTGGTGGCCGGAGCATCTATGGTGGTCGTGGCTTCGACTGGAGGTGGTCGGAGTGTAGGGGTTCTCAGGAAAAATGGATGGTGGGTTGTCTGATGGTCGTGGTAACTGCGGCAAGTGGATTTAGGTTTTATACCTAATTTAGATCGAGCGGGAAGTATAGGTTCACTGCGTCGTCTATGATGATCGAGTGGCACGAGTCTGGGTGGAAGATAGCGTGGAAGGTTCTTGAATGTGTGGCCGGAGCTGTAGCATCGCCGATGTTCGGCGTGAGTGGTTCGAGGCAATTTTACCTGGTAAGGTCGAATTCCAGAAATGAGTTGGATACTCATTTTCGTTGTGGATTTGAGGGTGTCGAATTGTTAGCTTGGATCAACTGCTGAGATGATTCGCGACTAGTCTGAATGGGTGAAGGTCGTCGGAACGTTGGCGAACGGCCGTGCATGTGCACGGCGATGCTTTCTCGTGTCTGGGAAGATGGATTGTGGTGACTCGAAGGGATGCTCATGCGTTGGAGAGCGTGACTCGGTGGAAAGCTGAAGCAACTCGAAGTATTACTCGAGTTGAACGAAGAGATTCTCGGGTATGTTTGATCTGCAGTAGTTTGTTATCAATAAAATCAAGTTAAGCACTTATTTTATTCGATCAGTTTTAAGCACTGTAAATTTAAATAGGTGTTTAACAATTGAAGTTAAAATTTTAACACAAGCTCAAATTATTTTGGTTAATGCTTAACCATGTTTTAACACTTGGCTAATATTTTAATTAAGTACTTAATATAAGATAAGTATGAAATTTATTAACAGATAAGTCTGTAGTTAGTAAGAAATTGATTTTTTTAAAAGTCAAAGAAGATTTCATTTAAATGTTAATTAAGATGAATAAATTAATATTATTTAATTATTTGAGAAAGCAATTAAGAATAATTATATTATAATTGTAATTAGAGATGTATAAATTAATGATTAAGCGATAAATAAAATTTGTAATTAACTACTTACAGTTAATTAATGTATGATTAGTAGTTAGGTAATTAAGTAATCTAATTAACTAATGACTAATGATTACTTAACTGGTAATTACGGAATACTTAAATTGTAATTAAGTTGTGTAAATCAATAATTAAGGTTTATTAATGGTTAAAGAATAATTAATCTGCAATTAAGATTTATTAATTAGGTTTAAGGGTAATTAAGGGATGGATTACCCGATTTAAATTAATTTGATAATTAATTAAAGGTAATCTCTTTGTGATTAATTAAACATAAATACTTAATGAGATTAATAAGTACAATTCCTTAGTAGTAGTAATCAAGGATAAATCACTTGGTGTAATTAATCTAAAGGATTAATAATTAAGTAAAGGGTTAATTTCTTAAGTAAGTAATTACAGAGGGGTAATTACTATTTATGAGAATTGGGGTCGATTAAGTGATGCAGTTAATTAAGTTTAATTGATTAACTAAGGATAAACATTTATGGAGTTTGGTTAAGTATAATTACTTAATGAAAGTAATTAGATAATGATGATAATCTTAACTTAATTAAAGAATAATTAATCAAGGAGGATTAACTACGATGAATATGGGATGGTGAATCAATTGGGTTGTAATTAATAAGCAGGACTTAAAGGCTGGTTCAATTCAATTGGGGCTAATTAGATTTATTCGAGATGGTGTGATTGTTTTATCTTGCTTATATATGATTATATGATGATTGAATGCCTGAATTGATTGATACCCCTGATATGAATGGTTCGTGATATGATGTGTTGGATGGGCAATGATAATGTGGTTATGTTTAAATGATGAATTGTTGAGTAACGGTGACATCTTTTATTTAAAAATTGAATTGTATTTCACTTGAATAACATGTGTTAAGATGAACTGAACTCGAGGAGACCTGAGTCGCGTATTAGTTAATACCCAAAACCACTTTGATTCTATATAAACTTGATACTTGAAAATCAATAGGGTAAAATGGAATGATTTAAATGATTTGGACCAGATAATCTAAGTCAGGACACTTAGAAACCGATGTGTGAAATTTAGTGATGTCTATAACAACTTGTGAAGTGAAAATTGATAAGTTACCCAGGTTTATATGAGTTGTATACTTTTGTATTCCATGTTAGATGGGTTTACTCACGCTGGTTTCCAGCCTGACCCGGGTGTTACTTTGATGTAATGCTCGGGTCAGACCGAGTATTACAGATTTCCAGGTTAGGATGTTCTGGAGCTCAGGAGGCAAGCTGGATGACAATATCGTATAGGGTATTCCGCTGTATTTCTATTATTGTTAATCTGAGACTTGATAATTGTAAATATTAGTGAATGTATATAATGTGAAACTCTGATGTATATTAAATGTAATCGATAGATATAGTATTCTTTTGTAAACTGTTATTATTTATTATATTTTATCCGCTGCGAATGTGAGATGTTTGGTGTTTCTGTTCTTCTTCTATCTCTTTCTTCTTTTTCATAACTATATGGGATTTTCGGCTTCGAAAATTTCGGGTCGTTACAATACATCAAAACTACTTCAAAAAAGTCTTATTTGTTAAAAAATATTATTTATTAGAAAACATCTTATTTATTTCTTACGAAAAAATCACATTGTTTGTAAACATCATGATTTTGTACTTTAAAGCTTATGATACTTGATGTTTTAAACGTTTTGCATTGTTTATACTAACATATAAAGGTATAATTGTAATGGTGTACACTTCAACTTATAAAGTTGACAAAGTATGTTAAATGTACTATTTGCTTCCATTTAACAATAAAACAAATAATGTGACTACTGTAAAAGTAACTCGAGCTTCATATTTCTTGGTCTTCAAAGACATCAGTTAAGCATATTTTCATACCTGCATCAAAGAAGAAGCAAACTAATAGAAATGCAAAAGCCATAAATACAATGTGCTCGGAAGTAGCGGATCCATGTCCTACTTTGCAGTTACAACCTATTACCCAAATCAAATACAGTAGTCATGAAACAGTATATATTTGGTATATTGCTTCTATCCTACATAACAATGTAAGTTGGTATTGGCCAACTGCCTTATTTAACACAATGTGTTACCATCATTATGTCTTCCTGCCACAGGTATCAAAATATTCTATGAACTAAGAAACCAACCAAAATTTAAGTTTCAGATATGCAGACTACTTGAGATTGGCAAAGATTACTAACTTATCCATGTCTCTTTCCCATTTTCTTGATCTGTAGTATTTGTAAAAAAACCTCTCTTTTATATGGCGTATTCATGTTAGTCAATATGGTTATGATTTTTTTCAAAAGATATAATTATTAAGCCTTTTACATGGGCATATCAAACATTTGATTTGAGCATTTAGTTTGATTCTTTTCATGCCAAAACTAATCGACACTTTGCTCTAGCATGACGCCACAACTGCGGTTTTATTATCTGATTAGAAAAGCATCATATCACAAGTTTTATTGGAAAAATATATAAAAACTTAAGTAAAACCAAGTATGGCTTTTCATACACATAAAAAATTTATGTTGCACTGATAAGCTCGCAACACTCACATTATTTTATATACATTAAAAAAAGGTTTTACCGTAATCTAAATTTAACAGGAGGGGTGTGTGGTAGTAGTTACAGCCCAACAATAAGAGTGGTTTTACTAATGAAAGAAGTATAAGATAATTGGTAATTGATTAGACATATGTGAATAATATCTGTTTCAATTAACAAACCGTTAGATAATTTGTGAGTGGATAGAAAAAGGATTATTGAAGTGCATTTTGTTTGGGAAAAGAAAAAATGAAATCAAAGTGGTATACGCTATTCTACCTTACATAGCTCTTACTCATACTTAGTAAGAAGCCTATCGATATTGATTCATTCTTCCTGGCTACGGAAAAAGAGGTGCCTAGTATACTATTCAGAGGAAATGCATGGTGAACCTTTCATTCTTCTTATGTGAGTCAAAACTGAATTTTCCTAAAATCATGATGCCATAATCAGAAACTGCAATGTGCAGAAATATTATTCTAGGTGCATAGGTTGTAAATTGGGAGGGAAACAGTATAAAATCTCAAGCACAAATGCAACGATGCGAAGGGTAAAAGCAAGGTGGATGTTAGTTTTGCTGGAAAGGAAATATGTATTATGTTGGAGTAAACTGGATATATATGAATGTACCTATCTTTGGAACTGGATGCATGTATTCTTCAGTCATTGGAGAAAGGTCTATAGTTGCTATTGTTTGAGTGTAGCACATCGATTAAGTCTCGCTGGTAATGTACACACCAACTGTTGAATCATTTATGCAGACAGTTTCCTGTCAAGATGCATGGATATGCGTTTTTAGTACAATAACGATGGCTAATATGTGTTAGCTGGTAAAGTTGGTTACATTGTTGATGCAGTTTTGCGTTGGATTACTGTGATAAGGAATATAGTTTTCAAGTTTTTATTTTATTTTCTAGTTCTATCTGTGTGTGTGAGTATTTCTGCACCTGACATATAATGTCCTAGGGCAGTTTGGGTGTGAGTGGATGTATGGTCGGGGCATGATGAGTTGTGTTAGTTTTTGCAAGTACCTTTTGCGAGCACGTTCTCTCTTTTAATTTCCGAAGAAATCTTTTTTCAATATTAGATCATTCAAGTTCAACGGCTATAACATATATATAAATATAAGTTGATTAATATATATATACATATATCTTTTATATACTCTAAAGTAATCTTAAGAAATTGTGAACAATACGAATGAAGACAATAATGAATGTATATACATAGTATAAACCTTGAGTGATTTCAAATTTAACTTAAACAAATTGAGTGACTTATATAAATATCACATGTTGTACGGTTTCCAAAGCATTGACAAAATAACTTGACAAAATAACTTAACAAAATAGGATTGCTTTAAATAATCTGGTAGATTGAACAACAAATTGGTAATATTTTTAGCCGTGCTAACTTATCATAATTTTTTCAAATATTGTTAAAAGGACAAAAAAAAGTAAAAAAAATTTCATATCACCAAAAGAAGGTACTTTTCCAAAGATGATAAATAGTAACAACAAAACAACACTTTGCACCATCCAAATGTAAACGACTGTACTATAGAAATGCATAACATGAGTTGAAAATCTTTATTTTTTCCATAATTGACCATGATAATTAAGATCCCATGTTGCCAAGATATAGCCAAACTGCATATAAATCAAGATAAAATAAAGTACTGACCTAAATGACTTATTAGTCAGGTCTATAAAATTATAACCCATGTCTTTGGATACATATAAGTGAGGTTACAATGCAAAATTAGGGTGAAGTAATACAAACTGAACTGCAACTTATATAACAAACAATTTTTCCAACTACTAATTTCTTCTGCTAATTTGCACGATAAAAATATGTATATGAACATGAAATCAATTTATTAATATGGTGAATGTTATTGCATATTTATTGCTTTATCCATATCATGTTAAACTTCAACATAATAGATATATTAAATAGTTGTAGGAAACTTGTTATTATTTAGTTCAAAAGTATTGTAACTACGTTCAAAGTATTAAACTTCACAATCAACTATATAAGGCAATCCAACAATAAAAAAAATCAATTAATTATTTTTTCTAGACTATAGAACGTGAATAAATAAATGAAAAAAAAATTGGGTTTTCCCAAAAAAACGTACCGAAACTGGTAGAAACCGTGAAAAATCTAAAACTCAAATCCCTAAGTATTAGACTTTCTCGACCTCCGACAGGAAAGAGGTTGATTGTGCATAGTTTTTCTAAGCCAATAGAATTGCAAGAAGACATCGATGTTCCAAGTCGCGAACTATATCACAATAGCAACTAATCAAATGAAAGGATTTAATTTTTTAGAGGATTTGTTGGAGTTTTTGTTTAGGATAGGTGAATCGAAGAGCAAGGGTTAAGTAAGAAACTTTTAGTATTATAATAAAAAAAGAAAGGATCGTTGATTTTTCTAGAGGATGAGGGGAAAAGGACGAAGCGGAGAGATTGTAGGGGAGAAATGGTGAGAAAGAATCACTAGAACTGCAGCTTTTTAATTTTTAGCTAAGGAAATGAATTTTCAACAGATGGAATTATGATGAAGCAAAGAGCACCGATAACCCTAGTCGATTTGTTTTTTATCCGACGGACGAAGGAGGAAACAAAGAGCTGGGCGGAGAGGCGAAAAATATAAAATGCGATCTTTCAACCGACAAAAATCCAAGGAGGCTTGTGTGCCCTTGAAATCCAACTGAATAATAATATAATAGTATAGATGTAAGTATACATGCATATATGTACTAGAGTAACATAGTTATATGTATAACACACATATATATATACAAATATTATTTAATTGTAAATATGATTTAGAATGGTATATATATCTATATATAAATAAATTACAAAATTAATTTTTTTTCCCTTCTTAATGTTCTAGATTGAATACACAGCAGGTATGGTTTTAATTCTAATTTTATTATATTGATATATAGATACTATGAACAAATTAGTTGAAAAACAATAAATAAATGATAGAAATATATATATATATATATATATATATATATATATATATATATATTGAATTTTAAATTTTCTAAATTTTATAGCTTATGAAAAGATTTGAGATTTTTCTAAATCAAATTTCTATTAATTGATTACTTTCGGCCTAACTAAAAAAAGTTTTTTTTAAAATATAAAAACCGGTTAAAAAATATAAATTTTTACCAAAAGCTTCTATGAAGATAGGTTAATTTTAGAAAATTTAAGATCTAATTTTCAAAACGTAATTTATTTTATATAAATTTTTAATTCGTATAATGGCTAAATAATACTAAAGATATTAAATAATTACTAAAAAATTTTTATACTTACTAAAAATTATAATTGATATAAATATGCATTTTAAAAATATTAGCAATTTTAATATGATATAATTATATATAGATTAGTATTAGTTATATAATTAAGTAAATTAATATATTGATATATGTATAAATAAATTATTAAAATAATAATAAATGAAATAAAATAATTTCATTTATATGTATCAAATCTATTATAAAAAAATTTACATACAGATTACAAATTAATATATGTGACAATAACAATACCTATAAAAATCTCACATAACTAATAATTCAATAATAACGGTGTGTATATATATGAACGATATTGAGTTATGCAGAGATCATGCACCATATATATAACTAAATACTTAGCTAAACTAATGCCTCAATGCATCTTGTAATGATGTGTTCCTTTCCTCTTGAAACCTTCCTGATTCGTCAGATTGCAAGGTTTCAAATCGCAGATCCTTTACTATCGAATAACTATTGATTTGAATTGATTTTATTTGAGTTGCATTGAAACACTAGGAGCCATAGTTCAGCTAGAAAAAAAGGAGAGATGAATCAGTCGAAAAGTTCTTCTGAAGTTAAGGTTAGGGTCTCTTATATAATGGTTGAATTAGAGAGAAAAGTGGGCCACGTCACTTACCTTGTCTCACTAATCTTAACCATCCATTTCAAACCTTTTATTTTTTTTGCTGCCCCTTATAACATATGCTTGTTGCTAAATTTTTCCTCCAATATCATGGCTAATAGCCCATATAAATATATTTAATTAAATCCAATTTAATTCCTTATCGATATGAGATATCGATCAATATATTTATAATTATTATAAATATAAACATTAATATTTATCCCTCAAATCATATTTAAATTTTATAATTAATATTTCATAAATATTAATTAATTTAATTAATTTATAACAATTAAAAACTAATTAAATCGTTTGGTCTAAGAAGAATTCATCATTTTGGTTGTGTGGCTCGTGTGTGTAAATTCGATCAGCAATTAACAACTATTCGAATGTTAATGTTCACACGTCACTTAGAAGATGGTTTGTAAAATCCAATTTCATTTTATTAAGGGTTAACCGGTTGTGGCATTTATTTACACCAATTCTCTTCGACAAAACTATATCACTTTGGAATTATGGAATTTGGTGATGGTCAAAATTCCAATATAGTCCATATTCAACTCTATAGTCCAAATACAAAGTCGTTAGTTCAATAATAACAAATATTATTAACCAAAATGCTCTAGTCAAAGATTTGACTTTGAGTTGACCGTGATACTAACCTCATATAATCGAGAAGACGAATCTTATCTTGAATAATGCTTCACTTCTAATATTTCCACTCGACCCAACTATAGTCACTCGATGGAACGTCATGCCATGATTTGACTATAGTCAAAGTGGAGCTTTCATATAGAAGAGCCATAGTATTATCAACTCGAGAGAACCCTGTAAATAAGTCACATAATATTTTCTTTTTAACCTTGGTTATATTAACTAATAGAAAACTATCAAGTGAGTTGTCCCATAATTATCCAATAACTATCAGTATGTAATCCCTTGGTAAC
This sequence comes from Allium cepa, assembly GCA_030765085.1. Lineage (NCBI taxonomy): Eukaryota > Viridiplantae > Streptophyta > Magnoliopsida > Asparagales > Amaryllidaceae > Allium > Allium cepa. The sequence goes on along the minus strand of CM060941.1, from coordinate 555,387,017 downwards.
CCTAACAGACATGAAAAATACACTGTCCAACGTTTGAGGAATGTTATGTACTCTAATCTTAATGGGTACATCGATATCCAGTCTCGATTCATCTTGATTAGGAATATTTAAAATGGTATATTTGTATTTCATTGTGATAATTACTCATAGTTACAACACTTTGTAATACTATCGCAAAACATACCATTTATGGGTTTTCTATCAAATATACTTTTAATTAAATTAATTGATTAATATAACCACATTATAGCAAGTATATATATAATATAAAGAAAATACCTTTGATTGCGAACAAGATTGGTTATTTAGTTAGACATATGAAACAAATTACATAATTGCCCCTAGGGCATGCTCCTAACTCTATCAATCTCCCACTTGCACTTGGGATCAATTATGGAATCTTATTTCAACTTCTCCAATCGGTTTTCTTTTAGTCTCTTAGTGAATGGGTATGCTGTTATGTTTCAATTATGTACTCTGTCAATAAACTCTCTCTGATGCTGATAAACTACCTTTACCATGTGGAACAAATCAGAGTATGTCTCTCGACTTCTAGTGAGCTCTAAGTTCTTTTATGAACTATATCATGACATTTTTATCATATAACAATGTTACGGGATTCTCAGAATTAGGAATCATCTTTAGCTCAATTATATGTTTGTGTATTTATTATGCATACACACACATTGTTTTATTGTGGCATTATTCAAGTCGATGAATCAAAATACAAAAAAATCATTTAGTTGCTGAGTGTTTTCTAAGAAACTTGTTCTAATTTCTTGGTTATGTATATCAATAATACGTTATTAATTTTTTTTGTAGGAAAAGGTTAAACAAATTAAAAGTGTTCAACAATCAAGCTCGAGAATAACTTATAGAGAAGATGCACTTTAACAAGTGTTGGGGCAAGAAAGATTGAGTCGACTAAGAACGATGGGACGGAGTGTGAGCCTTAGTAGAGCTGCTTTAGCGTAGATTAGGGATAAGAAAACATTCAAACTTGAAAACAAAGTGTTAGACATAGAATGGAAATTTCTATAACTGTTGGAAAATCAGATAAGATCCATCTCTTATCTATTGAGTGTGAAGGCAATATTTTCTATTTGTTATTATGATTGCACTCCATGTTATGGTTGAGTGTTGAATGTTAAACTAACATTATAATGTTTTTTATGTTCTGTAGGGTTGACACTGTTAGAAAGAAGTAAACATACTTGAAGTAATTAACTTTTATTGGTTTAACATCATTTATATTTTAACTTTGATTCAGTAATTAGTATAATATTCCTCTATTTAATTGTAGTATAAGTATGATTTAGATTAACGTGGAATTGGAGAGATCGTTGCTGAAGGAAGAGTCATGCCAGACGATCCCAAGAAGCTTGTCAATGACGTTCCTTTTGGGTCGGATGCGATGATAATTTTGACTGACTGTCCGAAAAAGTCAAATGCTTTTCTATGGAGGCCTACAACTACTTTCGCACTAATTAGGGAAGCAACGGATAATATAGTGGCATGGACAACGAATAGAGTTATTTTACGTTCAAGTGATCACATTTTGAAGAAGAAGATGTGGTAAGCATTTTTCTTCACAGCGAATGCTATTTCAATATATACAACTTTTATTCAATAAATATTCTTGCCTCTAATAGAGTAGAATTGGCAACCTAGAATGAAAATGTAAGTTTTTTGGTTGAGTAGGGAGCAAATAGTTAGTGGTTTTAGGGCAATTATTCTTGAGTATCTTAAAGGAAATTGTTAATGATGTTCCTCTTGGGCCATTAGCAACGTTTGTTTAGATAGATAATCCACTAAATCCAAAAGGAAGAAGTTACTATAAAGTGTAAAGGACCCAGATGATCACATCAAAATGGAGGAGATACTGAAGCACAATTTTGATTGAATCTAAGTAAAGACTGAGCCTAAGACCAAAAAAATTTGCTACTGGCTCAAGAAAGTTAAGCCCTACTTTGTCATACCGATCAAGATGATCGTATAAACATAACTCAAAGATCAAAAAAGATATTACTCATACCGGTCCCAAGGATTGTATAAAAATCCATGAGTATCTCTTAAGGATCTATCGGCCTAAAATCCAAACAATAAAGTGAACACACTCTAAAGTGCCAAATACTATCACTTTTAGTAATTACGAGAAATTAACTAGAACCTCCCATGCTACATGTTGAAATTCAAGTATTATTAGAAGATGACAAATCTCACTCCTTATGGATATCATTGAAAAACTGAACTATATATCTCTTAAGGATCTATCAGCCTACATAAATATCGACACCAAAAGAGAATACAACCCTAAAGTGTTAAATACTTTCCCAAAGGCAATCACAAGGATTTAACCAAAGCATCCCATACTACCCGGTGAAGTTCAAGTATTTGCTAATTGGTTAGAAAACTCCACTCAAACATTCTATTCAATGATTTATACCATATTCAATGAAGTTTTACTTGAGAGTATTTAAACCAATCAATAACACTGGGTTGATTATTAGTACTCCTCATATTGTAGAATCAAGGCTTCTAAAATTTGTTCTCAAGATTTAAAACTAGGAAATAAACATTGGAAACCATCAGAAAATGGGCATCAAAATCATCCATTGAAACATCGAAATTCAATCGAGCAATCAACAAGAAAACAAGAGAAAAAGGATGTTTTACCGACACAACCCGAAACACTCCCCAATCCGCGAAAAATGTGCATTTTCGACCCTTTACATCCCAAACTTTTTGCAAAAGTCAAGCATGGAAGTTGTAGATAAAAGTCTAGGATTTCCAATAAGAAAATGATCATCAAATTTGGACTTACTTTCAAAAGTTATGGTTAATATAAGTTTCAATATTTAAATTTACTAATTCTATCGTTTATTTAGAGGACAAAAATCAAAATGAAATTTCAACCATTTAAACCTCAAAATTTTACAAAGCCCAAAATATGAAAGTTATAGATCTAAGTCTATGATTTATAGAAAGGCAAGGATCATAAAATTTGAATTTATGGTTCGAAAGTTATGATCAAAATAATCTTCAGTTTTAATTTATTAACACTGTTGTTTATTCTCCTGCCAGTGACAAAGAAATGCTATTTCGACCATCTAAACCTCAAAATTTTACAAAACTCGAAACAAGAAAGTTATAGACAAAAGTCCAAGCTTTGCAATAAGAAAAAATTATCTAATATTAACTTATAGATTCAAAAGTTATAGCCAAAAAAATTCTTAGGTTTTAAATTAATTATCTCTGTTTCATTCTCAGGGCAGCAAAACAAAACACCATTTTCAACCATTATAGTCCGAAAATTATACAAAACTCAAAATATGAAACTTGTAGATTGTAGTCAAAGTTCTCCATTAAATAAAAAATTATCAAATTTCGATAAGAAACGAGAAAGATATGGTCATAATACTAACTATGATTAGCTCAGGAAATGAATTAACAAGTTTTCAATTACAGAAACACAATCACCAATCCAATTTTCAATCATTCAATATAAAATTGCTTAGCATGTAATCAAATATTCAAGGATAGATTGTGTGTGGATTAGCTCACCTTTACTCCTTATTCTTTAATTAATCCATAGCTAAATCTAACCTAATTCATAACTTTAAGAAAATCCTAGAACTCAATTTCCAAAGAAATAAAAATGGGCTCAAAAACCTACATAAGAACTGAAATTGATTGAAGTAGAGGATAGATAAGAGTTCAATTTACATACCTTGATTTTATAAAAAAAATTAGAAATTTCTTTATATTTTACAATCGCAAATTCTGGTTGGGTTAGAAAGAGGAATATGAAAACCTAGCTTCTAATCTTTCTTCTAGAAATTAGTACATGCTACATACTGTAAATGAAAAGGATATTTGAGTTTATCTTCTTTATTTGGTTTGGGCCTCAACTTACTAACCAACTCAAAATGAAATAAAATGAATTATTTTATTTTACAAAGGCTTCCGCTATTTATTTCTTAAGTCTCTAAAGCCTAACCTTTTTTTTAAATCATAAGGCTTCTTTTTAAAGCTTTACATAAAATTTAGAAATAAAATCAATTATCGAGTCCAATTTTAAATGTACTATGAACAAAGTAATTGTTTCCCAAACTTTTTTGGTGAATGATTGAACAAAATCTCTACTCTTCATTATAGATTGATTTATTAACCAAATTCCAAAATATTCAACCATATTTTAATTTTCCAATATTCTATAAATTTAGACTTCACCATAATTAGTTAAAATCTCAATAATGTTTTCAAGTGATTTTTAACACTTTTAATATATTAATATTTTCCAATTTCACAATGATTTATAATTAATCATTCTAAAACAATTTATCTTCTATAAAAGAATTCAAATTCCAACTAACGATTTAAATTCTTCATAAACCATTAATTATTTTATTTAATTAACTCAAAAATCTGGGTAGTTGCACCAGCTTTAGTATTCTCTTTTACGGGTACGTGTGTGATTGTATAATGTTCAATATGTTAAATAGTTTAAATGTGTTTGCTAGGTTAAGGGCAAGTCTCGTTCCCTTGGCATAAAATTCCTTCATGACTTTGCAAACCAAAAAATGAAAGTCGCTGAATATATGTAGTGTCATAACCTCCAATTCCTTCATTATCTTGAACCCCACAATCAACACTTCGTATTCGGCTTTGTTGTTTGTTGCTGGGGAATCTAGCTTTAGTGTGTAGCATATTATCCATCCTTCCAGCATTATAAGAATCACCCATATCTTGGAACTTCATTCATTGGAAGCTCCATCTACGTATAACATCCATTGGGAAGCTCAGACTATTTCTTCTTCCTCTTCTCCATCTCGGATGGTGAATATAATAATGATATTAGCCAATGTATGTCCTCATATTACTCTCTTAGGATGGCAGGTTATATTGTATTGGCTTAGCATGATAATCCACTTCAACAATCTTCCCAAGTTTCGAGTCGATGCATTACTTGACTTAGTGGCTAATCAATTAGCACTTTTATTAGGTGAGCCTGAAAGTATGATAATAACATCCTTAAAGCAATCAACAAGCAGTATGCTAGCTTATCCAACTTCAAATGGTCATTTCTTGCTCCGATAAATCGCTTGCTTATATAGTATACAAGCCTTTGGATCTTAGATTCCTCACATGCCAAGACTGCACTTGGTGCATAAGTAGATATCACTATATAGATGAATAGATCATCTCCTTCCAAAGACATCGATGATATCAGTGGCCTCACCATATGTTATAACAAGTTATGGAAAACTTCCTGGCATTCCTTGTTCCAAACAAATTTCCTTTTTCTTTCTTGATGGCATCCAGGAACGGTATATACTTATCTATCGCCTTCGAAATAAACTAACTTAGTGCAGCGACTTTCCTGTTCAAGTTCTGCAACTCCTTAATTATTTTTGAGACAGTAACATCTTTTATTGCTTGAACCTGCTCTAGATTAGCTTCGATGCCCTTTAAGCTCATGATAAAACCCAAAAATTTCCTAAAGCAATTCTGTGAGAGCACTTCAATAGATTGATCTTTATTCCGTACTTGCAGAGCATTTAACATTTCAGCAAGATCGTCCATAGATTTACCGATCGTTATAATTTCACTAGCATATCGCCCATATAAACCTCCATTATCCACTTGATTTAATCTCTGAACATTTTATTTATCAAATACTAGTAGTTTGCTCTTGTTTTCTTCAAACCAAATGACATTACTTGATAATAGCACATGCCTTAAACAGTGATAAAACTTATTTTCTCCTGATCTGGAATATGCCTTACTATTTGGTTATAACCAGAGTATGCCAGAGTATGCATTCATGAAGAATGATAACTCGTTTCCGACCGTTGAGTCAATAAACTGGTTGATCTTTGGTAGTAGGAAGTTTTCCTTTGGGTATGCTTTATTCAGGCTCAAATAATCCATACAACTCTACCATTTTCTATTCGAATTCTTAAACAATATAGGATACGATACCCATTCATGTTATATGGCATCGCAGATAAAGCCATTTGCCTTCAACTTATCCACCTCTACTTTCAGTACAGCGGATCGCTCTAAACTCATACTACATATCTTTTGCTTTATAGGAGGACATCTTGGGTCTACAATGGATGGCACACTATCTCCGGTGACATTCCATACATATTGGAATGTGTCAAAGCAAACATATCCAAGTTTGGATAGAGAAACCCTACTAACTCCTTTTCATTTTCAAGTCAAGCTGAGATCCGATTTTGAAAACCTAAGTAGGATCATCATCATTAATTGGTATGTTGATCGTCAGCTCTATCAGTGCCACCCTCGCATCCACTGGCTCTTTTTGAGGGTCCATAGGCTTGTAGAACTTGCTATGGGACCCGAGCCAGTTCTTGCATGGTAGTTACTATGCATATGCAGCCTTGATGTAGAGAGATTTCTCTTCACCTTTCTTTTTTCATGTCGCTTTGCCTCTTCGAACTCAGTGAAATCGTATTCTCAACCAGTGCTTGTTCACCTTAAACAGTTCCATTGCCATTCTCAATGGAGAATTTCATTACTAGACACGATTGAGCTATGGCTATTCTGAAACTATCAAGGATCGATTGGCCCAAAAAACATAATAAATCTAAAACTCGTCAACTATCATAAAGGTCCGCACCCATACAATCTTGCGGTCTCTTTCACCCAATTCCATCGATAGGTCAATGCATTCGGTGGGCTCTTTTACTCTTTCGTGAATCCTTGAATATGAGATTTACATGGCTTTATTCTCCAGACTAATCTTCATTTGGTCAAACATATTCTTCAATGGAATATTAACTAAGCTTCCATTGTCAATCAAACGCGATATATAGTTGTTGACCCAATTACGACTGTAATCACCATAATGTTAAGTGTCAACTCTTACACCCCATCAACATCTCTATTGTATCATCACTTATCATCTTCGGCTGTTTCAACGGAGCTCTCCCTTCGACAACAAACAACTCACATGTGGTATGTGCTTTAATGAATTCCATATCACCTCATCTCATTACATCTCTTCTCAACTGGATGAGGTCCTCTTCGTTGCCTAGATCAAAATCCTACCTTCTAGTTGCCTAGATTCTTCTACGTTGGACCTTGGTCAATCCCTTTTGGCATTTTACCCTTGAGGTCTATTGTTTTGTCTACCATCCTACGAATCTCTCATGTATCACTGCAGCTTCTTTTTACATATCATATATTCAATTACATCTCTTAAGTGATGACACTTACTAGTATTGTGCCCATGAGTGTTATACAAGGAGCACTACTTTCCCGAACATCGTTCTTCTTCAGTTGACCCCCTCCGAGGCGTATTCTTATAATTATCTATTCCTTATGTAGCTAGGTATATATTTTCAATGGTATCATTTAGAGGAATGCAATCCTTTGGCTTCAAGTACCTCAGAAGCCTATTGGTATCATTCCTCTTACCACCGGTGCCTTGATTTCTTCTTTTTGATTATTATTATTATTATTTTCCATATTCACCACAATGTTACTACTACTCTCACCAGTTTTCTTAATAGTAATAATCTTATCATAAGAACTTTATGGGATAATCTTCTCGTAAAAATTCATCAATAAATAGAGTCCTGCTAGACATCAAGCCCCCTTCTTTTATTCCTTCTCCATTGATTTTCATTCAGTATTCTCCTCACCGTATCAACAATATAATTTTTTGTACCAAAATTGGGTACAACACTCTTCGGATGTGACTGAAGAGATCAAAGTGAAGAAATTAAATGTAAAAAGAGGCTAATCTAGCAACCACACCAATAAAAGCATGAAGAAATAGAAGAACACAAGAAATTATAGTGGTTCGGCGTCGTAGCCTACATCCACTTTGAATGTTTTACTGTTTATTAACGATTGATAGCTGATTACAATAGTACAACACTCTAACACTCGAGTTATAATGGAGTAGCAGTAGAATAACGGCGTACCAGAGTCAAAGGTCCTTTTCTGTAGGCGTAGGGGTGCTATTTGTAGGTGTAGGTCTGAAATATCTACCCTTGAACTCGGAATACTCCTTCTCACACGTGAGTGGGCTATCCAGATCAATCAGGGATCATTTGGGATCGATTGAGATCAATCCCCATTTCCTTCGTATTGATCAATATTGCGTCCGTTTGGGCTATGATCGATCGTAGGCATTCTTGAGGTGGTAAGTAAGCTCCTGTGAAAATTTCATATCATTTGGACTTGTAGATTTCAAGTTATGATCGATCCAAGATTCATTTTGCAAGTAGGCTGAAGCGTGCGTATTGATCCCCGTTTGTATCGCTAATTCTTCATATCGATAGGATATGTATCGATTAGTGGTTCATCAATGAAGTGGAGCTATAGTTTAGGCGAGATCCACATGTCATGCCGAGCGACCGCTTCTCTTAGTTGACTATGCTTTCTTCGTATCGATCTAGTGTGATTCCTTTCGTATCGATGCTTGCACGCGCCTTTGTATCGATACCTAAGCATTCCTTCGTATCGATGCATATACGTTACTTCCTTCGTATCGAGCGATGGCTGATAGTTTCGTATCATGTTTCTCCAATCGATACGAAATAGATGGAAGGGGATCGGTACGAAATGGGCAGCAGTTGATCAGATGGATTAGGATCGATGATATTGACTGATGGATACGAAGAGGGTGGTTGCAAAAGGATGGATACAAACTGGATGGATATGAAGTAAACGTGTTTCTCATGAAACTTGAATGATCCATAAGTTAAGCATACGAACTCCAATTGACCAAAAATTTGGAATGTTGCCTTTCACAGTGTTGTTTGTTGTACCATGCCAAATGTAGCTTGATCCGTATTTGGACCAAATTTTCCAATATCCATAGTGGACCTATGTATAAATGATCTTTAGGATGGTTTGTCTTTGGCTTCTTGGTGTCACGGCCTTGCCAAAATGTGGGATAACATCCCCCCAAAGTACATAAAGTGTGAACATGACGTGCTTTGAAAAGTTGCAATCTTCACTCTGAAAAATTTCTATCTGATTCATTGAATAGTCATCATCTTTTGATCAAGAGAAGTAACCTTTGATTGATTTCCAGTAATATAAATGCTGAATCGTGGATTGCCAATAATCGTGCAGTGTTTTTTTCTAACTAAATGTTGAGTGCTAGCAATTTGCTGTTTGTTATTTTGGTTGTTGTCAGGTAAGCGTTCAATTCATATTAACTTTGAAAATTGAATTTAGTTCATCACACATGCTATATGTTAACTTGACTCCTGTTCAGTTTGCACGTTCATGTGTCATTGTCAAGTTCTTTTTATTTGTTTGGATCAAGTTTCATATCGATCCTCTCCTGGACCAATGTGAAATTCAAGTTGTAATAATGATTGATGGTTGTTTTAGGCCACTCCTTCATATCGATCCTCTTTTGGATCGATTTGGGATGTTGGAATGCAAGCTTCATATCGATGGCCATCGATACGAAATGGATAGTCCTTGGAGATGCTTCGTATCGATGGATACAAGGTCTTGGGTATACGAGCTGATGGATACGAAACAGGTGTTTCGTATCGATGGAGTTGAGTGGCTCTAACATGATCTTGTAGTGACTTTCATGTTGATGATCATCGATACGTGATGGTATGATCTTGAAGCACTTTTTCGTATCGATGGATATGAAGTAAACAGTTGCCCGTCGATGATTTTGAAGTGTTAGACTATGGATCACTCTGGGCTGATGGATACAAATCAGTGTCTTGTATCGATATAAGTGATCGTTCCAGGTTTGTTTGCACAACGTCTTTCGTATCGATAAAATTTTGACCACTTCAATCGGTTTTGCTACTGGTATACGAAACATTTTCTACCTGGATACGAAACATTTTCTACCATGGTTATAAAATCATATATATACCATTTGTACTTAGCTAAATCTTCTTGCTTGCTCTTGTTCTTAAAGCACGAGAGAAAAGAACTACATAAATCTTTACCTCCAAAACATTCAGTTTTTAATCCTTAATCCAATTCATTCAAACTAGGTAATTAATCGATCAAAACCACTTTTAAATGATGAGACTCGAGTCCTAGTGCCATTTCATTCAAAGTAATGGTCAATTCCTACGTCGTCGATACTAGAACATGGACGCAGTGAGGTCACAGAGTTTTTTCATGGCGTGTTGACAATTTGGGGAAGAAGGAGCTATCGATCGGGGTAATGGAGCCATTCGTATCGATACAAGATGGATGTAGGCTACTTTGTGTCAATCTGATATGTGGGAGTTCGTATCGATCTAGAGTAATCGATACAAAGTTGCTTGCCTTAGATCGTTACGAAGTGGAGCGGTCTAGTGTGATCGATACGAAGCCAAGGTTTTGGGATCGATACGAAGAGCGTCGATCTAGAACGATCTATAAGAAGTCATAGCTCTAGACGGATATGAAGGCAGACTTTAGTGGAATGATCCAAGTTAAACTTTAATGGACATGACTAGTGGTCTTTTGCGTATTTGAACATTTGACTCCGACGATCTTTAGCCTCGCATAACTGGACTTGAATGTTAAACTACATACCTGATTATCCTTCAAAGCTCATCGATGGAATTGTAATTTGAAAAACTTAATGAACTTTAACACGGATCGTTCTTCGAAGTTGGGATGGCGTGGTTGGGACGATCAACGGTGACAGTCACTCCGGTTGAATCTTAAAGTCTTCTCGTTTTAACATCTTTCGAACTTGTAGAAATTCAATGTATCATGTTGCACTGCACAGCACGACACGATCATTCAATTTACACCAGGGAGAACATGGGTTTATTGCCATGTAATGATGATTTTTACCGAGTCGAATAGCTATGGATCTCGGGAGCTCCGAGCCGTAGGATATTCAGAGTCTACCACTTCCTGGAATCAAAGTGCCAGATATTGCGGTAGATAGAGTCAGCCTTGCCTCGGATGAACTGTCGGGCGCAATTTTAGTTTTGAATCCGACGGACTCAGTATGTTCTAAAATCTTTGAAGATATTCTAGGTGGAATCTGCCTCAGACATGGTCTATCTCTAGAAGATGTTTTGTCATCGGGGCTAAAAAACAGAGCCTACAATCCCCTAGAAGGGTATACCGCATATAATAGGTTCATGTGTGTAGATGTTGCCCCCGTTTAATTTATTCAGGATGTGCTGTTCTTTTTAAGAATTGCGCCTTCTTAATTGCATCCGAATGGATATGCTCTACTCAACAGCTAGTATATTATCTTCGTGGAGCATCTTTTCTGACCCTCGATTGTCGAGGAAATCAGATATCTATTTAACGTCAAAAGTCACAGGGACAACCCTTCGTCCACCTTCTTAGAAGCAGTTCAAAACTACCAAGTAGTAGCAGGTGCTTGGAGCAAATTAAGCTACTTCAAAACTGAATGGTTCTTCGCTTGGTGCCTACCTGGATTCGCCAGGCGGTGGTTAGTTAGACGTGAGTGCTCTAACTCCTTTGTCGATGAACAGGATATAAGTTGACACTGAATCTAATACTTTGCTTCTTTTCCAGCTTCGACTCCGCGGCCTAAAGGACCACAATTTAAGGAGATAGTAAGGATTCTCCAATCAGTGCCGACCGAGCTTAGAGAAATCGATGAAGTCCTTACCGATGAAAACCTAATTGTTGTAGGGCTAAAGAGGAAGATTAAAGCATCGGGCTAGTAGGAGTTCCCAGAGTGGCTCTAGTGAGGCAAGGAGGATGAAGAGCTCCTAGAGTCGTAACCATCGAACATGATGATGATGATGAGAGTTTGCTAACTAGGGGTGAGCCCGTAGTTGCACCTTTGCATAGTCTTCGATTATCGAAAAGAAAAGACAAGGCTCTCGCTCATAAACCTTAGAGGCGTAAAACTACTGTGATATCTCTACCTGCCTCAACTACTATAAGTCACGAGACTTCTCCTCCGAAAATGGAGAGTTCTTTGAAAGCATTGGTGGATATCCCTATTCCAGGTGACTTGGCATCATTTTAAGATTTTGGATTAGAGGGACTTCAATCCCCTTGCAAACCAATGCAGGCTTAAGTGCTTTAGATGTAGGGGAGCCAATTCTTACGGGCAAGGCCGCCGCAATCGGTTGGTTGAGGATTTTCACATGCATACACACATTTCACGGCATCCCACAACCTATAATCACATGTTTTCTAGTTTCACGAGATAACTAATACTGCTTCTCTTTTCGTTTTACAGACATGATGGAGAGGCAGGGGTCTATGCTCGGTAGTCTTCACTCTAAATTCCATTCTTCCAGCTCTTATTCTGAATCTCATAGGTGTGAAAGAGAACAAGACTATGATCGCAGCCATCGTTCCAGCCAAGAGCGTGAGAGTTATGAAAGGGAGAGGGAGAGGCCATATCAATGTAGGCGCCATTCCCAATCGCGATCGCCCCCACCAAAAGGTTCATAAAAACCCTTCGGCTTTGGCAGACAACATCCTGAAACTGCCTCGCAAGTAGTGCCTCCTCACACTTCGACATTCGGCGATCAACGCTTTAGGACTGAAGCGCAAGCTCCCATCATCACAGAACCGACTGCTATAGATACCATGGGAGAGGGAGCCATTCAAATTGCCAAGCTAAAGATAGACTTCCCAAAGATCTGCTTTGATGGCATCCTCTTTCCTTTGAACTTAAAACGAATTCCTAATGATGCATAAAAACTGGTACAGGACTATGTGCATGATGTTTACAGCCAATACCGGAAGTGGATCAAAACAATGGAAAAGGCTTCAGAGGTAGCTTTCGAGCGAGCCAAGATAATTGAGAAACTAGAGACCGATCATGCTTAGAAAAATCAGGTAATAGAATGCTCAATAATGAAGCCGAGTCTCTAAGGAAATCAGAGATGGAGGCTGATTAGAGAGCCACAAAGGCGAATAAGTCCATGGAAAAAATGCAACGGTCTCGTATGGACTTGGTTTAGGAGATGGGCCACCGAAATACTCTTGTCACAGAGGAGAGAGATGCTGCAGTGAAAGAGCTCAATGAGATCAAGGCAAAACTTGCCGAGGCCATTAAGGAAAAGGATGAGGCGAACAAAGATGCCTAGGAGGCATGCGAACTGACGGTGGTGCTTAAGGATGAAAGGTATACGGAAAATTTAAAGGCTCGAGAAGCTGAGGCCAGGATCGGGAGTGAAATTAAAGCGGTGGAAGCAAGGATGGAGAATGAATTCGAAGATCTTTGGTCGTGTACAATGTCAATGTTTTAAGAAACCACAACCTAACTTGACTCGACGAAGATTATCGTTTTCAATTGTTCAAGGCTTAGAGCCATTTGGTGGAGGATGAGAAGGTGACTTGTAACAGTATAACCATCGACAAATTTGAATTGGAAAATCAAATACTTGTCAGAGATGAACCGAAAGTCCTCCACGACACTATCATTGCCCATGAAAAGGAAAAGCTTGTTACTAAATATCCGGACATTGGAGAAGGATTCAAAGTTGAGCATCATAAAGTAGGTTTCGAAGCGCCTATAACATCTCAGTCTGAGCCTACTTCATCTATCGATCCTTCGGTTGACTCGGCGTATGACCTGAATAGGCCACAGCTCTCACCCATGAATGAGCACGGTTCGCAAGGTGTGTCGGCTCAACCGGGGAGCCAAACTAAAGAAGGTATTCTGAACACTTCTCCTATTCATTCGAACGTAGGAACGCTATCAAAAAACATTACGAATATTTTCTCCTATCTTCATTCAGCCTTAGATTTTGCATCACTTGATCCTCCTACAACTCAAGGAATGGATCACGAGCGGGAGGCAATAATGGAGGAAGCTACGACTACAATGGTCGCTGCATCGGCTGTGGAGATGCACAAAAGTAGTTGCATTTTTGATGAACAAATGATGGTAGCACTGCTCGGCCATCAAAACGACCCGATCACCGTAATGCCTTTCGTCCTTGATTAAGATGTGATGATTACAGGCTCCTCAGGCCCGACTAGTAGCATGCCAATGCAAATTCACATAGATCAGGCTGAGAAGATAACGGCGGAAATTAAAGCCGAGATAGAGCAAGCAAAGCAAGTAGTAGTGTTGGTGGTGGCATGGCGGGTCCCGACCCAAAGCCTATGCTTATTGTTTCTCCGGGTGGCACCATCATCGATACCAGCGTGCCTCATTCTTCTAGCGTTGAGGGTGCCACCATTCCTCCAGTTCCACACACGGAGGGTATTCCGATCCCCATAAATTTTGAGAAGGAGACTGTTCCAATTACCCCGGTTAAAGACAAACCAGCTAATATAGGTCGAGGAGGTAAAGGCGCAAAGAGGCAGCTGAGCGGCAGTTCGAGTGGGTCTATGCCGAAGATGAGGAAGAATGATAAAACACCATAGATGTAAACTTGCAATTTTGCTCCTTCTTTTTGTAGATAGCTTAGAATAAGATTTCCTTTTGCTTTTGTAAGCTGTGTGTACAGATGCGGGTTTGGCCCCTGCTTATAGGAATTCTTCGAATAAGTTTTTGTACTTATCTTTTTCAAAGAATAGTGGAAATAATACTTCATTTTTTTCTAGCATAACTCTATGTTTATTTGTTTGAGTATTTCAGCACTCGCGTCTCCATTCAATGTACTTATAAGCTTTAGTCATTGAATCGAACTTGAGTCCAGTGTTGAGTACCAAAGTCATGGCTTTAGGTCATAACTAGACGTCAAGTCGAGTCCCAATGTTGCGCCGTTTCGGCTAGTGACTGGTACTTGAGTTATGCTCCCAGTTTTAGGGAGAATTGAAGTGGTCGGTTGGTAGTTATTTTTCACCTTCACTAACTTTAATTTAACTTACTCGGAATAAAGTTAAAGTAAAATGAGTTTGAGTGGTTGGATTACACTCGCTCATTTGTTGGTATTCTCATCCATGATCTGGGGATCGAGTTTGCACGTTGCCGATTAGTCACGCCTGCTTGTCTCTTAGATCATATCCATCCTCCGGGGACATAAGCTAATTGACAGGTGGTCAGTCACACCCATTTGACTCTCAGAATGATGTCCATACTTCGAGGACATAACTTATGCTATAGGCGATCAGTCATACCCATCTAGTGCTTGGAATCACATTCGCACACGGGGGTCATGAGTTAATTTACGGGCAATCAGTCACGCTCATTTAGTACTTATACTCTAGTCCACGCTCTTAGAACTAGAGTTAGTCAATAAGTGGTCAGTCACACCCATTTAACATCTAGGATTATGTTTGCACTTTAGGGACATAAGTTGTTTTATATGTGGTCATTCACACTCTTTAATGCTCATGTTTCGATCCGCGCTCTCGGGACCAAAGTTAGTTGATGAGTGGTCAGTCACACCCATTTGGTGTTTGTACTCCAGTCCGTGCTCTCAGGACCAGAGTTAGTTAATGGGTGGTTAGTCACACCTATTTGCATTTATACTCTAGTTCGCACTCCTAGAATCTGGAGTTAGTCGACAGATGGTCAGTCACATCTTTTTGGGCATTAGGATCTTGTTTGCACTCTGGGAATGAGGAGTTGATCAGGGTTATGGACGGTAGGATCACAAAGACCCTAAGTTGGCAAGCGAAGTCGTAGATGGATGGGTCCATCCTCTTTGAGCTTGGATTAAATAAGGGCGAAGTCATGGGAGGACGGATCTACCCTCTTTGAGCCCGTGTTTTGGAGTTTGTACTCCAGCTTTCACTCCGGGAGCTCGAGTTTGTTAGAGGATTGTCGTGTTCCAATCATTTTTTACTTTATTGTTGCTTTCCCCTTGATCGAGGTTTTTCACTTGGCAAGTGACCGATCGGATCACAATCACTCCCTATTTGAATAACTTCCACCTCGAGATGGAACTTAGCTCTTCGTACATCGTGACGGTCGCGGGATGCATTTCATAAATTGTTTATCTGGCTTGATAAGTTTGCATTGAATTGCTAAAATAAGAAAGTACGCAAAGTCGGTTGCCTTGTTACAAAATTCGAATTCAAAAAATTCATAAACAAATTGCAAAGGAAAAGCAGACTAGAGGAATAAAAGTCAATTATGTGTATTAGCAAGGAGACTCTTACTGTTCCATGCTCTTAGTAAAGTAAGACCATTAACGGTTGATAGTTTGAATGTGACGTCTCCAAGTATCCGCTCAATGATGTACGGTCCTTCCCATGTCGGCTTCATGTGTGAAGGGACCGGATAAATTCTCTTAAGTACGAGATCACCAACTTCGAAGGCTCTGGGTCGGATATTAGCGTTGTATAACCGAGCGACTCAACTACGATGTACGTCTGGCCTCAAATCAGCTTCTCCGTGCTTCTCATAAATCCAGAGATTCTGCAAGTAGGATGGTGTTCTTCTTAGGATCGTAGCAAGTCACACGGTGAGAAGGTACTTCTAATTCAACGGGAATAATAGCTTTAAAGCCATAGGAAAGTGCTAACGGAGTATGGCCAGTCGCGGTCTTGTCGGTAGTTCGATATACCCATAGGGCCATGGGAAGTTCATCGATCCACTTGCCCTTAGCCTTCTCCGGTTGTTTCTTCATAATTGATTTGATAACCTTGCTGATAGCTTCGACTTGCCCATTCGCTTGAAGGTGAGCTACTGTTGAGAACTTCTTCTGGATGGTAGCATGGATAGCAATTTTTGAACTCGACACTATCGAATTGGGCTTCGTTGTCAGTGATAATCGTCTGTGGGAGGCCAAAATGACAGACAACATTGCGTACAACAAAGTTGATTACTTTCTTTGTCGTAATAGTAGCAAGGGTTTCGGCTTCCACCCATTTAGTAAAGTATTCAACTACAGCGATGGTGTACTTTGCACCACCCTTGGCCAAAGGTAAAGACCCTATTATATCAAGGCCCCATGTGGCAAACGCCCATACACCGACCATTTAGGTGATTTCGATAGGCAGGGCTCTTGGAATCCTAGCATGCTTCTGGCATTTATCGCATCTCTTGGCATAAGAAAATGCATCTCGATTCACGGTTAATCAGTAATATCCATATCTAAGTATATTCATAGCAAGGGCTTACCCCCTGGTGTGGTTGCCACACCCTCTCTCATGCACATCGTGTAACACTTGTTTGATCTCATCGTGGGTGATACAACAGAGTAAAGGAACATAATACCCTCTCATATACAAGACTCCATTCTAGATAACAAATCGTGAAGCTGTTTAGTGAACCTGTCTTTTCTCACTTCCGTGCTCGGGTAAAGTTTCGTGCTTAAGATAATTTCTGAATGGAGTCATCCACGACTCCTTCTCGGGCGTTGCCTCATGCG
This sequence comes from Allium cepa, assembly GCA_030765085.1. Lineage (NCBI taxonomy): Eukaryota > Viridiplantae > Streptophyta > Magnoliopsida > Asparagales > Amaryllidaceae > Allium > Allium cepa. The sequence continues at coordinate 555,369,774 of CM060941.1, read as the reverse complement.
CCAAGTCTATCTCCATCTGATCAATACACGGAGCGGTAAGTGTCTCAACAATGACAAGTCCCAACTGTTGTGCTTCACTGATGCTGGCCAGCTTTCTAAAGAATCGACTTTCTGATTGTGCTCTAGGGGTATACAGTGGATGGCATAGTAGTCGAATTGATTCAACACTTCCTAAACCCGAGCAAGATAAGCAGCCAATCTCTAATCTCTAGCATGGTATTCTCCCTGAACCTGGCATACCACCAATTGCGAATCACGGTAAATTTCCACAACAATGATTCCCAAGTCTCTAGCGAGCCTTAGTCCAGCAAGTAAAGCTTCATACTCGGCTTCATTGTTAGTTGCGCGGAAGTCAAACTTTAGAGCATAGAATATGGACCGACCTTTTGGGGTTTCGAGTAACACTCCAGCGCCTGAGCAACATTCGTTTGATGCACCATCGGTGTAAAGCTTCCATACATGCTTAAGAGATTCACTGGCTTCAGGAAAGTCTTCTGGTATGGTGAATTTGGCTATGGAATCTGCCAGAACTTTTCCTTGGATTGCTTGCCTCGGTGTATAAGTGATATCAAATTGACTCAACTCAATGTCCCACTTGAGAAATCTACTAAATTTCTCAGGTCATGGTAGGATCTATGTAACGGTTGGTCGGTGTAGACTGTGATTGAGTGAGCTTAGAAATATGGATGGAGCTTTCTCAAGGCTATAATGAGAAAATAAGCCAGCTTTTCTAACTTTCGATAGTTTCTTTCCTCCCTTATCAGTCGCTTGTTGATATAATAGACCGATCGTTGGATCCGTTCCTCTTCCTAAATCAATGCAGCACTGATTGCATTTGCTGAAACCACCAGATAGATGTATAATCTCTTGTGATCAAACAACTTCGACAAAATGGGAGGTGTCGCCAGATGTTGAACTAGTGCTTGGAATACGCCTTCAAACTCCTCTATCCATTCGAAATTCCACTTTCCTTTTCTAATCAGATCAAAGAAGGGGATGTACCTATTTGTTGATCTGGAGATGAACCTGCTTAAGCTGCCACCTTCCCATTGAGGCTTTGCACTTGCTTTCTGGTTCTGGGAGTTTCAAGATTCCTAAATGCCTAGATTTTCTCGGGATTGGCTTCAATTCCTCGAGCGTTGACAATGAATCCAAGAAACTTTCCCTATGCAGCTTCGAAGTGAAAAACTTCTGGATTGAGCTTCATTTTAAATTATCAAAGCATGTTAAACATTATTTCCAAATCATTGACATGGTTGATGAACAATCGCGATTTCACGAGCATGTCATCCACATACACCTCCATGGTCTTTTCGATCTGGCTAGCGAACATTCAGTTCGCAAACCTCTGATAAGTTGCTTCAGTGTTTTTATGTCCAAATGGCGTCACCTTGTAGCAATAGAGTCCCAAATCAGTGACGAAGCTAGTATGTTCCTGGTCAGGTTGATGCATCGGTATTTGACTGTAGCCGGAATATGCATCCATGAAAGATAAGAGCTCATGTATGGCTATTGGATCCACCCGTTGATCAATTTTGAGAAGAGAGAAATTGTCTTCAGGGTAGGCTTTATTCAAATTTGAGTAGTCCATACATGTTCGCAGTTTCCCGTCTAACATTTTGACAAGCACTGGATTTGATACCCACCGCGGGTGTAATGCATCACGAATAAACCCATTCGAGTTGAGTTTATTTACTTCTTCCTAAGGGTGGCAGATCTCTGGATCCATACCATTCCCTTTTTGTTTGACCGAGATGTGTCGCCGATCAATATTTAATACATGGCTTGTGATGTATGGCAAGATCCAACACGTGTCTAAATGAGTCCAGGCAAACACGTCAAGGTTTGCCCAGGGAAAATCAACTAATTCCCGTCTCATCCAGTGGCTGAGTTGAGATCTGACCTTTATATTCTAGAGTCATCGTGGATCGGAACATCAATCGTCAACTCTACCAGGGAAGCCTGGGAGTCTTTGAGTTCCTCTTTATCACTATTGTCTCGAGGGTCAAGATCTTTAAGGAACTAGTTGGGCACCCGGGCCTTGGCCCGGGCGTTAGCTGTCAATTCTCTGAAAAACGGATGCAGAGAGATTCCTCTACACCCTTGCCTTTCTACTTATGCTATGCATCCCACAGCTCAGCAACATAACTTGCACGTCCAGCCGCCTGATCACCATGTACTACTCCAACCCCATTATCAATGGGGAACTTCAGAGTCAAACACCATAGGACAATCACTGCCCTGAATTTACCGAGGGTCGGTTGGCCCAAGAAATCATTATGGGGGGAATGAATGTCTAACACAACAAACTGCAGCATCCAGACTCTCCGATGATCTCCAATACCTAACTTAACTGGCAACTCCACCATCCCAGCGAGTATAGTTACACTTCCATTAAAACCATGTATGTGTGATTGACACGATTTCAGATCTTTCGCTTCCATTCTCTTTTGGTCATAAGCTCGCTTAAAAAGAGTGTACAATGAGCTTCCTCTATCAACTAAGATCCTACTCATCCAAGCAGGAACTATCTAGGCTGAAATGACCAATGGATCGATCATGGGGGACTCGACTCTATCAGCATCTCGATTTCTGGAAATGATGTCGTCTATCCTCGTTCTCTATTGTTTCGCTGGGGCCCGTTATCATAATTACTACAACACTCAAAGTCCTCATGCCTAATCGAACTGGCATATGACTCCATTTCCTTCCAGCTTCGGTCAGCTGGATGTGTGCCACCACTCACTATGTTTATTAATAATCTCCCGCCAGTGCGCAATGGTTCTTCCGTCCACGTTGGGCCTTGACCTTGATTTGGGTCTTATGGGCCCACACCTCCTTCCTACGGCACCCGAACAAATTGTTCCTACTTCCTCTCTCTAATCAATTTCTCAATGATGTCTTGTAATTGACAGAACTCATTAGTATTAAAGCCATCGAAATCGTGGAATCTACATAATTTTCCAGTTTGAATTTGTTTCTCCAATGACGGTGTTGGAGCTGGCTTCTTATACTGTCTGGTATTCAAGTTTGAAGGTAAACATTCTCCAGCGATGTGTTTAGGGGAGTATATTGATCGAACATCGGAGCTCTGGGTCTCGGTCTATGATTTGGGTCACTCTTCCTCCCCTGATCACCGTTACCTTTCGATTGACCTTGTTTATTCTGTTGTTCAATTGTACTTTTCCAGAATTCTTACCAGTCTGTTTCAAAACAATGTCAATTTGAATGCCTTCACCACTGGGCCTCGCATCGTCCTGCTTCCTAGATCGTCTCAAAAATTAGGTGGCCTTAGCATAGAAATGATGCAACAAAGCGGAGGTTTTCCCAGCTAACCAATTGCCAAACTTAGAATCGAGATCGTTCACTTTAGTCAATGCCATCAAGATAGAATTATCACTGGGGTTGTTGTCCTTGGCATAAGTAGCATGAAACCTTTCCAGATAACGTCTAAGTGTCTCTCCCAGAGCTTAGGTAACACTGAACTAGGTGTTGACATCCTTTGGTCTTGTAACATGCATACGGAACTGTTCGACAAACTTTATAGACAGCTGATCGGAACTTAAAATGGATCCATGTGGTGAATTAGTGAACCACACAGTAGCAATACCTCCTAAGGAAATATAGAAACTCCTGCACTTAACTACGTCGTCAGCTCAAGCGGCATTTATGCGCGATTCATATTTTAACATATGCTGGTTAGGATCCGAACTCCCTTCGTACACGGGCAAGGTAGGCATCCTGAATCGACGAGGTGGCTCATCATAAAATGTCGTTGGTGAATAGAATATGACTTTGAGAGATTCCATAATCATCATTAGTGGCTTTCTCGGATCATTTGGCAGATCATGGTTGGAATGTCAAGCATCTAGATGTTCAGGGCCAAGGCATGGTCGGATTCCATATTGCAGGGACGGTCCGGGTGCTCTTGTCGGTCCATTCCTCGCCTCCTTTGTTCTCGATCTTTGGGAACGTTGGGTTCATAAGCATGTATGTGTTGATGAAGGGCTGGGTCTGGCTACTTCTGGATCTCAGCTTTCAGATCTATAGCAATATCAGTTGCATGGTCATGGATGGTGTGATAAGAAAGCACTCCTCCTCGGGAGGAGGGTCCCGCTTGGTGCCCTATAGAAAGACCAAACTCGGCTTGTCCGAGATTCACAGCACGCTGATGCCTAGAGGCTTTTTCATAATTTCCATCCAGCCAATGACGTGTAGATATGTGGTTGAAGTCAGATGAAGCCGAGCTTTCAGTTGAGGAATGTGAGACATGGTCCCTCCTAGATCTCCTTCGTCTTTTTCTCGTTTAGCTGGTTCGCGTGCTCCTTGTTGGCACGGATCCACTGGGCGAGTTCTTGATGGCTCTGAGTAAGCTCTTGCATAAGGATTTAGAACTCCTGTCTAGTCACAGGATCTTGTGGACCTGAAGATCCAGCTGATGTCTGACCTGCGGTTGTCAACTATGTGGAATTTTGCATGTCCCTTCCTTCTGGATCTGCAGCATTTGAAGTAGTTCTGGTAGTATGCTCCATGGCTGATGTAGCTCTTTCCTAGATCTGGAGTAATCTTAATAGGATTGAAGGAACTACTAGATGATGGAAATGGACCTCCTCCTTAGTTTTTAGCAATCTGACAACGATAAGGGATCCATAGAGTAGGAGAAAAATAGGGTTTTCTCAGTGAAAACACCAAAGTATTTGTACCAAAATTGGGCACAACACACTTTAGATGTTATTGAAGGGATCAAAGTGAAGAAATTAAATGTAAAAAGAGGTTAATCTAACAACCACACCAATAAAAGCATACAGAAATAGAAAAAGACCGAAAATTATAGTGGTTTGGCATCATAGCATACAACCACTTTGAATATTTTGTTGTTTATTGATGATCGATAATTGATTACAATATTACAACACTCTAACACTCGATTTACGATGGAGTTGCGGCAGAGTAACGGTGTAACAGAGTCAAAAGTCCTTTTTCTACAGGCATAGGGGTGCTATTTATACGTGTAGGTCTGAAATATCTACCCATTAATTCGGAATACTCCTTCTCACACATGGATGGTCCCACCAGATTGATTAGGGAACATTTGGGATCGATCGAGATCGATCCTCATCTCCTTCATATCGATCAATATTGCATCCATTTGGGCTGCGATCGATCATAGGCATTCTTGAGGTGGTAAGTAAGCTCATGTGAAAATTTCATGGCATATGGACTTATAAATTTCGAGTTATGATTGATCCAAGATTCATTTTGCAAGTGGGATGAAGCATGCATATCGATCCCTATTCGTATTGTTACATCTTCGTAACAATAGGCTACGTATCGATCAGTGGTTCATTAATGACATGTAGTGATAGTTTAGGGGAGTTCCACATTTCTTGCCAAGCGACCGCTTCTCTTGGTTGACCATGCTTTCTTCGTATCGATCAAGTGTGATTCCTTTTGTATCGATGCTTGTACGCGCCTTCGTATGATGCATGAGCATGCCTTCATATTGATGCCTGTATGTTACTTCCTTCGTATAGATCAATGGCTGCTGGTTTCGTATCGATGCATGTCTGATCGATATGAAATAAATGGAAGGGGATCAATATGAATTGGACAGCAGTTGATCAGATGGATTAGGATCAATGATATTGGCTGATGGATGCTAAGGGGGTGGTTGCAAAGGAATGGATACGAAGTAAACATGCTTCTTATGAAACTTGATTGATCCATAACTTGAGCATACGAACTTTGATTGACCTGAAATTTGAAATGTTGCCTTTCATAGCATTGTTTGTCATACCACGCTAACTGTAGCTCGACCCAGACTCGGACCAAATTTGCTAATATCCATAGTGGACTTGTGTATAACCGATCTTCGGGACAGATTGTCTTTGGTTTCTAGTCAAGTCCTTAGTGTCAAGGCCTTGCCAAAAGGCGGGATAACAATAATATTGCCTCGCCTAATTATCTGAATGGCGAGTATCAAGAAAAACCTCAAGCGTTTAACTCTACAAACGTTCTCGATTCATTTGATGACGTCTAGTTCTTCTATCTCTCTCTCTCTCTCATTCGAATCTTTTGTGATGATTTGCTGATTCTTTGTCATTAATCTGAGCACCAACATTCAACCCCGATCATTGCTTGTATCCTACAAATCATCTTAACTATCATATAAATCAACAGCATTAGGAAGTTGCACTCCAGCACCCGCTTACATGCTTGGTACTGACCCAAATTTTGGTGGATACAAACCATGTTGGCCATTGCCAAAGCATAGTCACTTTCTCTTATGCTAATCTTCGACATCCCAATAGCCTTTTCCTTCACTTTTTGCTTGCCTTCTCTCTTGTTCTAGTCTGATGAGGACGAACTTTCCACCTTAGACTATGAAAGCGATGAATTTCTATGGCTCTTCTTATGCCTTTGTGTCTATTAGGCTAGCAAAGCAAAACTTCCTTCCATCTTATCCAATAGGGCTTTCTAACCATCAAGCGTACTTTAGTTCATCTCAACCATCATCATGTCAAGTTCAACTTTTGACAGCATCTCCTATGGGGTAGATGGTCCCATAAAGCATTCAATGGTAGAGTGATTTCCTCATTATGATGTGAAGCTTCATCTTAACTGGTATGGCTCCATATCTCTTGCAAGATCTCTTAGGGCCATTTCTTCAGATGTACTGTTGATTCCTTCTAAAATCACATTAACTTTAGATCTATAGTAACTATCTTTCTAATCTAACTTCTAGAAACTAAAAATCCACAATTGTAAGCTAAATCTTCAATTGAGAAGCTCTGTTCTCAGTGATAGCACTAAAAATATTGGGTAAAAAAGTGGCAAAACACATGCAGTTAAACAAAATGAGAATAGTTCTACTAAAATGGGATAGAAACAGCAAACACATGATTTTTATGACACATGATTTTTATAGTGGTTCATCCAATTTCCATACCTATGTCCACTTATTATTATTAATTTTAGATTTTTTTTACTAGTATAAAAACTATTACGATAATTTTAGATCTTGAAAGCAAAGTATGGTTGAGATTACAACACTTTGGGACAATAATAGAGTAGAGAGAGTAAATAATGAAGAGTATGGGCTAAAGAGATCAAAATGTCCTCTCTATATTGCTCTATTCCTTCTATTTATAACTGGAATCATCCATCATAATCGCTAAATCATGAAAGAACAGGTAAAGCTTCAACTCAGAGAAGATAGGGAGAAAGGACAAGTCTTCCTGGAGCATAAAATCATGTTTGTAACTGTGTAGTTAATGCCCCGCTATTACCCCGCTACAACCCTGCTACGTCTCATAACGGATTTCTACCACTACGATTTTTCCATATAGCCCCAGCATATAGCCTTTCCGCTTTAATCCCCGCTATTTCCGCTATATCCCATTATTTCCGCTATATTCCGCTATTCTCGCTATATCTTTTTTAATATAATGAATTGAAAAATTGCATTTATATATTATAAAATTATGAAACTAATTTATTTGATTTTATTTTTAATATATTTTCAGAAATGAAAATACTCTAATATTCTACCAAATTCAATTATGTTATATGATAGTTTTTCATTTATTTAAAGTATGTTCGCACATGTTTTTATTTAAAATTATTTATGTATTATTTATAATTCAATTGAATGATAATTTTTCATTTAATTACCATTTATATATTTTTACAAACATTAAGTACGAGTTTTATATGCTATTTTAGAGCCATCCTCTATGTCCCGCTATATCCTCGTTGTATCCCCGCTATGACTTTTTGCACCTTCACCGCTTTGAATCTACCGAGCGCATTAACTGCACAGGTTTGTAATGACCATAGTTATGGTTGGTTCCAACTACATTGATAGTCATGGAGATGTTAGTTTCTTTGCTCCTTCGTGATATTCAACTTCCTAAAATTCAAGAGTAGACCCTCTCGATGATTTAACTTAGTACTGATCATAATTATGCTACCAGTGACCATGCTGACTTGCTCCAAGTGACCCTAAATTTCCTATATTGCTTCTTCTGGTCGTTTCAAGCGCGCCCTAAATTATTAAGCCATCCTATCTTCATGTAGATATCCAGATTTAATTAGAAGTTGCTCGATTCAAAGGTTGGATAACAACTATATATACAACATTCAAAAAACTACGACATCAACTCCATCTTGGAACTAATAACTTGACCCACATGCAGAAGATGATGGATATCCTGGCATCTTAATAGGCTCCATTCATGGTGGGCCTCATTTGGTTGGAAAAAGCAAAAGGCCAATGGAAAAATATGTCCAAGAGGCACAGGTTGAACAAAAATATGTACCACATCAAGCAATTGCCCTATAAGGTTCATGTTCCCTCATTAAGACAACTTATAGAAATAGTGTAGATATGCACTATTAAGAAAGTATTTATTTTTCCGGAAGCTCGGTTAGATAGATATTTAAAGCTGTATATAGCTAAATGAAGCTACTAGCATCCTAAAACCTAACCTTGGGTCAATTTGTGGATTAACTAATACAACAACAGTTCTTTTGGGCTTAGCCACACTTCTAGTAAAACGTAATTGCACTACTCCATAAGTCATTTTATGCAAGCGTCCTTACTATTTATCAGTCATCTCCATGCAATTCTTTCCTAGAAAGATCTATGCTCATAGATATGGGGCGGTCATTTCTCAAAAGGGTCTTAAGACGAAGTTCCATATCTCGTGGAATAGGGAATTGTATTTTGTAACTATAAATCCTAGTGATATAGTTATTTCTAATCATAATGTTATGTCTCCTATTGTATGTAAGAAATGATAAACTAGAAGGTAATAAGCCAACTTAGGAAATTGCATTGGTATTTCATACCACCGTCAATATTAAAGCTAGTCATCCTATGACCAAAATGCCACCATGAACTAAGAAAAGAGACTATCTTCACATGATTGCAATGGATGAATATGCTTCTATGTATGCATAATATTTCAATGATGATGAATAAATTTCCAATACATAGCCACTTCAAACCTTCCTTAGGTAGATGATGAGGTGGACCCAAAATTAGGTATGAACGTGAAAGAACCCAAACTAGTGGATAAGTTAGTGGATGTTAGCTAGATTCTGCAAATCCATCTGAAGTGGTGAAAATAGGCAAAAACTTAAGTGCAGAACTACATGCAAAAATGATTGATTCGTGAAGAAGTCAACTGATGTTTTTTTATCTTGGACCCATTCAGACATGGTTGGAATAGACAGATCTATAATCTACCATGCACTTAACATCAACCTAGATGCACATCCAGTCATACAAAAAAATGCTTGTTGGATCAAAGGAGATACAACGCTTTACACGAGGAAGTATAGAAGTTGAGGGAAAAAAGCTTTATCAGGGAAGTTCACCATCGCAAATGGATATCCAATTAGGTTCTAGTAAAGAAACCTAATGGGAAGTGGCAAACCTTACCGACTTCAGTAACCTGAATAAGGTCTGCCCTAAAGATAGCCTTTCTTACCCTAAATAAACCAGCTAGTAGATGCCACTAGTGGTTATTAACAGATTACCTTCATAAATGCATATTCAAGCTATAATTATATTGTCATGTTTGAACTTGATCAAGAGCATACCAGTTTCATCACAAACAAAGGAATATGCTATTACAAGGTTATGTCGTTTGGTGTTCGACGACGGAAATTCTATCGGATTAGAAAACCGTCGAAGAATTTAGAAATAACCGCAAGCGCACGGTGTACGAATGTAGCACGTGGCGAATACGGCTCGATCCGCGGGGAATTGATGATTTTAAAAATCTATTCAATCAAATTAAACCAAGGTTGAAGAGAATGTTAAACTAGAAAAGAAGAAAAACAAGCAAAAGAAAATTGATAAAAATATGAGTGTTAACAATTTAGAGGCAATTCCACTCTCTAGATCACATAAATCAACAAAATGAAGTTATGATCTCTCTTTTCTTGTCATTAGTGAATTAGTTGATGTGCTTATCATAAGTATTGTATATTTGTGCTATTAATTAGCTCAATATAAGCCATCAAACTATAACACAACCACCAATACACTTTTAAATCTCATAGAATATGACAACAAAGTTGAAAGCAAAATTTATTTTAAGCATGGCCTATTAACTATTAATTAGAAATATAAGCCATCAAATTTTAATTTAAACAATCACTTCTTTGCCGTAATCATATGTAGATGAAGAGGCAATTTGTGTTTTGTTTGTTTAAGCATAGCCTATTTGTTATGAACAACATAGACTATCAAATTCAAAGCTAAATAACATCATTAAACCACTTCAATCATTCTCATTAAGCATAAAAAGAGAGCGTAAACATCAAATTAAGTTGAAGCTACATGATTAGAGAGCTTCATTACCCCTAAATTGAAGGGGTTTAGCCTCTCATATTTGTTATCATATGAACAAATGTAGCTAGCAACATGAAAGTAAAAAGAAAGAAAAATGAAAGCAAATGAAAAGAAAACTATTCTACTTGCATAAAAGTAAATCTACACTACTAGCATGAAAGGAAATGAACATGTAAGTAAAAGGAAACACTAATTAACATTGCATAAAAAGAAAAGAAATTACATAAAATAAAAATGGCTAAGTAGCTATGAAAAGAGAAAGAGAGCTTTCTTTTATTCGATATAAACTAAACTAAAGAGAAGGAGGCCTAAGAGAGGGGAAGGTTACATGAAACATAAGGGGTTATTTATACAAGCATGAAACCCTAATCCATATTTTTGGGGAATGCCCAAAATACCCTTGAGAAAGTGTGGAGGCCAAGTAATCATTAGCTTCTACTAATCACCATTTAAGTGTACATGAAGCCGTTAATTCCATAAGCATGTGTATTAGCCTCTAATTTGTACATTAAGGTAGGTGGGTAGGTGGGGTCCTCCATGATCTTCACTTTGAATTATTTCCATCTTCATTCCTTTATATTCTTTGTGCATGCATATTCCTTCATGAAACCACTCCTATTTGAGACCAAATTCCTACAAAATAATGTAGAAATTTCCAATTAAATTTTCTCAATTAATATATGCACAAAAATGACAATTTTCCCCATGGATGAAGATGAATATGTGACAATTTCAAATAATATGAATTTTGGTTTAAACAAGTTAAAATACCCAATATGATCATTTATTCAATTTAAATAGATGAAATATGGTGGTAAAATTATGCAAATTTACGTGCACATCAAATACCTCCACACTTATCTTTTTATTCGTCCTCGAATAAAGCGAAGCTAAGATAAATCCGTTTTCGTAGGGAGCACGATTGCATTTAGTGTATGCAACAAGCCGTTAAACCTCTGGGTGTCCCCAGTAGGACGAGTGTTGTCTCGCGAGGGTTTTCAGCGGATACTACCCACAAAATCCAAATGCAGGATGAAAATATTTACAAAGTTCAAGATTTATTTACAAAGAGATGAATGCAAGTTTTTGAAAATATTTACAAATGAAGGATTTATTTTTAAGTTGACACGAATAAGTTAAATATAGGTTTTGGCTATTTTCTTGAAAATTTATGTCATTTGCTTGTCAAAATTTTCAACAAAAATCAAGTTATCATAACAAATAAACTATAGTTTAACTCGTTGTTTTGGTTAATAACAAAGTGTAACGATGAAATGGATCCTTAGTTGATTATCAAAGTTTATCAAAGTGGTATTTTCATTTCTTTTCAATAATAAATCAAATCAACTAAGTAAAAATAGTGTTACGGTTTCAATTGCTTACTCTCTCATTATTTGCAAGAAAAATTACACACCTAGCTCAGATAAACTGAGGCCAGATATACCACCCAAGCACTGCCTTTCGGGCTTATGTGAGGGGAGTACAGAGCATGGCGAGTGCACACACTTTCGTGCTTACACCTATTGACCATAGGTGGTTTTTATTAAGTCAGTTTTTTACATGTGTTCCATCATGCATAACCGTGAGGACTTTTAAATGAGTATGAAAGCACATAATCAAAGATTCCTAGTAATTCACCCACGCATAACAGTGAGGACTTTTAAATGAGAGTGAATACTTGGATGTTATTATTTTTTTATTTTTTTATTATTATTTTTTTAAAAGAGAGAGAGAGTTTTGCAAAATCATCTTAGCACCATTTAACTTAGAAGGCAAAAAAAATGTTATATCCTTTACTTTAAATCAACCACTTTTTAAAACAAAGATTTTCAATTAGAATGTACTTCATAATTAACACGTATGAATCTTCCTATATACTAGTTAAACCATTATTATTTGTAATCAAACTTCATTTTTATTTTTGTTAATACAAATAAATTTTCAAAAATTTCAATTTAATAAACCAAAACCATACATTTATCTTATAGTGTTTCTTTTAAAAATAAATCAAAATAAAATTCATTTTTGGGATTTTTTAATTTTTTTGAAAAAATAAACCATGAAAAAAAATGTAGATGAATCTCCCCCCACACTTGATTTTGACTGTGTCCCCACAGTCAACCTAAGTGGAAGGAAAAAAAATAAAATAAAAATCTTATATTTACATGAAAGATTATTATTTACAAGAGATGAGAAAGGATATAGTCAAAAAGTAAATGAAATGGTCTTTTAAAGACCGATTCATTTGTCTCGTCAGATGTGCGAGACATAGCTTAAGCTCGAAAAACCAAACCATCAAAGATTTCAAAGTTGAATCTTGATTTGGAAAAACGAATGTTGTTTTGAAAATTGAACGAGTTGTTTTATTTTCGATGATTTTTGGGGTTGATAAAAGAATTGATTGAAGTTCAAGTTTATTTTCACTAATTCGAAATTCAAGCTTATCATTGAAAACATTTTCAGAGTTATTGATTTCAAAATCAAAATGGTGGTTTTCATCTACCCCGTTGGAATTTAACAACTCGTCACCCAAAAGTCCAAAAAATTCATGTTCGTTAAATTCATCTCCCTTTATTGGGTTATCAACAACTTCATTATGTATATAATTTTCAGAATCCAAAGTTTTTGTATTCAAAATTTTAAAATCGAGAAAAGGAAGATCGAATTTTAAATTTGGTTCCACACCTTCAAAAGAATTGAAATCCAACTCAATTACCGTCTTTTCAACAACTTCGTTAAGAGTGTCGTTTTCAATTTCGAAAGTTGTTATTTGAAAATCATCGATTTGGGTAAAAGGTGGATTATCACGTGACTCATCACATGTTGAAATTTGATTTTGTTTCTCATGAAAATTTTCCAATGTTTTAATCAACAAATTCACATGATCATCGTAAATTTCATTATTTGCTCAACAAAGTCAAATTTGTAATTATTAACTTGAAAATTTTCGATTTGGACATGTTGAGTATAAGAATTGTCATTTTCGATGAACGGTAGATTATTATTTAATTCTTCGCAAGTTGAGATTTGATTATGATTTTCACGAAAAGTTTTGTATTTTCCAAGTAATAAATCCCCGTTATCTTTTTCCATTTGGTCAACAAAATCAAAATCAAATTCGTGATTGTTATTTTGAAAAAATTCATTTTGAATTTGTTGATAACCAAAGTTTTCAATCATATCTTTATTGAAACTATTTCCACTGCCAAAATTGTTTGAAAATTGGTTCACATTTTCATCTTGATTTTGAAATTCATTTTGAAGCTCGAAATTGAATTGGCATGGGTTATACTCGAAATCATTTGAATTTTGAAGCGAATTCAAATTTTGATTATTTTGACTTGAACTATTGCACAAATATGAGTTACACAAATCATTTATACTTTGATTTTGTTGTGTAGAGAGTTCAAGTAAAGACGAAATGTTACTTCCAAGAGTTGAGAGTTCATCGTTTTGAAAATTTTGTGGTTCATGACTCAAATTGTTTAAACAATAGTTGTTGTTGTAATATCCATAAAAATTTGAAGTGAATTATATAGATTGTATTGATTTTCACAACTATCGTAAAATTCATGTGAATATGGAAATTCGGACATTTTCAAGAAATTTCTTTTTTTTGGTTTTTTTCTTTATAAAGGAAAAATATTTACAAATAGAATTTATTTTTCAAAAGGGAAATTGTTTTTTGTATAGTTTTTGATTTTTCTAATTTTTCGAAAAGATTATACATATTTTTTTGGATTTTTGATACTCTAAAAAAAACTAAGTTATATTTTTTTTTTGGAATTTTGATTTAAAAAAAAATTCAAAGGAAAAGGAAAAAAAACTAAGTTAAGAAATATTTACAATTTTTTTGATTTGAATTTTTTTTAAATATGCATGAACTAATGCAACTAAATGAATGCGAGGGTTTAATTACAAATTATTTATCCTAAGTTAACACAAAATTGTATAATTACAAATTGTCTTAGATAAACAAGATAGTTCTCAGCCAGGTAACGGGCAGGATTTATCGGTGCACCACGAATCACCGTAGCAATGCAGCCGAATGTTTAAGTACCTTCAGATGAACAACCATTATAATATATACGAATCACCGTAATATCTATAAATGGTTATTACTCTGCCGTAGCCTACACACCAAGAAATTAAATTGTTCAAAGAAGACAAATTGTTAATATACAATTAAGTGTTATCGATGTTTAACTTTTATTATTAATCAAAATCTAGAATGAAATGCAAAACAGAAATTAAACGTGTATTTACAATGCAACTACGAATGAATTTTTGTTTTAAAACATAATGCAAATGCAAGAAACCAACAATGCAATTCAAATAAAACTGAAATGAAAGCAGAATTTTTTTTTGAGCTAGCAGCAGAGCAATTTATTTTGGCTAACGAAGCAAGCAACTCCTCTTTTTTTTTGCTTTGACAACCTAAAAATTAAAACAAGATATATACAAGTTCACACACACACATATAAGGATGAAATTGAAAACATAACAAGTGGAAACAAAACAAATGAAAACAATCAGAAACAAAACAAATGAAAATAAATTCAAACTCTTTTTTTTCAAGGGAATTAAAACAAGTCAACACAAAACAAATGAAGACAACTGAGACTTGTTTTTTTCCTTCAGTTTTTAGACAAGAACCAAATAAATAAAACAAAATAAAATATACACAATAACCTAAACAACTAAACAAAGCAATTTATACAAAATGGCTGACCACAAATCCAACACAGGCCCAATAACAAGCCCAACACCCAAATAACACGTTCTCCTTTCTCAGAACAAAAATTAGCAAATCATCTTATAGCAGAAATCGCAATTCACTAATCAAATAATGGAACCACAGTTCACCTTAAACAGTAGAAATCGAAATTCCAGAAATAAAGACGTGAAATTTGAAAAGAAAATTGTGTCGCAAAAATCAAAATAGCCAAATCAAATCGCAATTTCAAGCAGAGGCGGTTCGAGTAGGGGTTCTAGAGGTAGGTCAATGATCACGCGAGTAGCTATGAGTCAATTAGTTTCAGTTATTGGCGGTTGGGTGATGAGGAATTATGGTTTTCTTATGGTGGCGTGTGGACTTGGGTTGTGGAATGGTGATGGGGTTGGTGATGCTCGCGATTTGCTTATGGGCGAAGTCTGGCTTGCTTGAAAGGACAGTGGCGGAATTGAGTTCGTGTGGCTTGCTATTGGGAGAAGTTGAGTTCGCGGCGACTTGGTGATACTGATGGTGATGTGGTTGAACTATGTGTTGCTGCTGTGGAATACTGGTGGTCAGGAGATTGTTGATGTTGTTGAGTTTTGAGTGGGTGGAGTTGGCAGAAGGGGGATGATGTAGGGATTCAGGCAGCAGTTTTATGGTGAAGTGGTTTTGTGGCAGAGGAAGTGAGGATGACAGTAGGAAGAATGGTAAGCACAGTGCAATGGTACAACAGTTGTATGTATGCGGACGAGCAATGGGGTGGTCGAAGTGTAGTTGCGGTTATGTGGTTGGAATGACTGTTGAAAGGCAGTTTTATTGTTGAAAGAGGATGGTGACTGTGGTTCTGTAGTTTGGTGGGCTGCTGCAGTGGTTTGAGTGTTGTGGGATGGAGTTCGATTATTTGATGGGAAGATGGTAGTCGGGAGTTTGAGGGGAAGCAACAGTTAGCAGTTGATAGTGATGTGAGTTAGGCAGTGAAGCAGTGCAAAATTTTGGGTGATATGATGATTGCAAATGTGAATGGGAATGTGGAGGAGGATAAGCAGTGAGGTGGAGATATGTGTGGTTGTCTGGATGTTTGGGACTGAAGTGATATTTTGTGGTGAAGAGGTGGCTTACTGTCAGTGCTGTTTGGTGGAGATGTATAAGGATTCGATGAAGCTTTTGATGCTGCTGGGGTTATGTGGGAGTCAGTTATGTAGGGGAGGAAAATGTATGAAGTGGCTGTGAGGAGATGTTTGGATTGGAGTGATGAAATTGAAGTGGCAGAGGTGGATGTTGATGTTTTAATGAATGGGTCAGAGGGGAGATGTAGTTGAACTGAGATGTAGTGGTTTTGGTTATTAAATGATGGCAGGTGTTGTAGTTGATAGAGAAGGATTTGTGATTTGTGAAGTTGAAGTATGAAAGGCAGGTTGATGGTTAGTTGGTGGTAGAATGCTGATGTATGGGGCAATGTAGTATTCTGTTGTGTGCACAGTGCACAGGGAAGTGCACAGGTTAGAGGATCTATGGAGAGGAACAGAGAATGTAAACTTGTAAAATAAAATAAAAATGTAAAAAGGAAAGAAAATCGTAAATGCACAATGAAATGTAGTAAGAATATTTTTTTAATACATACATACATACATACATACATACATACATACATATATATATATGAAATGCAAATGCAAAATAGAAAAGCTACAAGAACACAAACAAATGCAAGCCCAAATCAAGCACGCACAACAATTTTTTTTTAAATGCAAGATGACACACAAAACAAACACACAAAATAAAACACACAAAAATAATTCGAATAACAGAAAAATAAAATCAAAACCAATTCCCCGGCAACGGCTCCAAAAACTGTTGAATATGCGCTTATATGATTATTGTTTGATGATAATAAACAAATATACATTCATTTAAATGTATTTGTTAATGTACTATTTTATTTTTCATAGATTAAATAAATATTTGTTGAATAAAATAAATTACACAGAATTTGAATTCAAACAGAAATTTTATTCAAACAAATATTTATTGCAATTTTGAATAGTACAAATTCAAGCTCTCACTATACATATACAATTTTGATTCTAGTAACATCACAATTCAATTTACATAAATACCTCACTACATATCACTCACACTCGTAGTTTATCTTCAACTTCATTCCAGTTAGAATCCAACATCTGAGCAATCAGCAAAAATATTTACTAACGCAGTAAAATTGAAAAAGAAATATTTTTGCAATATAAAATAAAATATGGATTTTAAAAATATTATTTGCCTCAGTTATTTGGGTTGTTCGTCATCATTTACATTTGAATTCATCATACACGAACAATGTGACATGCACAGTGTATCACTGTACATGCCACAAGGCCGTGCACATTGATATACACTTGATAATGCTACATGGACAGGTGAGCACAGGTCAAACCCAAATGAAAAGCCGGGTTCAACTCACGTGCAATATAAATAAAATCACGACATCAGCACAAGGTCAAACCCGAGTTTTAAAACTGGGTTCAACACAAGGTCAATGCACAGACTGGAAATTCAAGAAGGCACCAAACAATAAACTGAATGCAAAGGTCAAGTCATTGCAATCATGACTCAACTCAATGCAACAACCAAAGACAAGGCAACATGAAGTATGCAAGCTCGACTAACAGGTTCAACAATATCAAGTTCAAGCCAGACCAACACAGAGCAATAGAACATCAACTGGGTACATGAAGATCAATCAACATAGTATGGACAAAGTATCACATGCATATGTACATGAGAAAATACACAAGTACACATGTATGCAGTGACACAGCAGTTTTGAACAAGAACACCAGTGACACCAATGCAATCAAGTGGTCAAGACAGTTACATGCAGTCTCAAGTGACACACAAATGCAACTCACATGTTTGAAACCACAAAGGACTGCAACAACCAAATGAAACAATGAACCAGTGGCCATAAACATGTGTGGTCAACAAACACAATAAAACTGAAGCATGGAAGATTATAAATGAAACAGCATCAAAGCTTATACAATCAGACAACAACAGAATACATCCAGATTACAGTGTGACAGTGCACCATCAAGAAACCACTGTAACGATGCAAACTGACTCGAAGAAATCCCACCAAGCAAAAAAAATGTCAAAGACCAAATGCCATCATATGTTCATGAGAAAACAAGTGCACAAATGTACACAATCCAGGCAGCAAGTACATCATGAAACTAAAGTGCTCAATGCACAGTGCAGACAAATGCATAATTCAAATGAATATGAAATAACCAGAGAAAGGCAACAATGTGCGCAGGTCAGGGAAGCAGTGCGAGTTCATATGTACAGCAAGCTACAATCTCAATGAATTGGATGAACAAGACTCAAGTATGTATACAGAGAGTATACAACATGACAATGCAGACACAACAATGAAGACTACAGCAAATGTCCAGACAACAACAGAGCACAATGCACCAAGTAAGAAACAGTACAAGCTCGAGGCAATATGAGTGCAATGAAATTATGAAACAGTGATGCAAATGAGTGAAACATGAAATAGCATCTGACAAAAGTCAACACATTTGAAGTAAATGCAGAGAACAAGCATACTTGAAACAGTGCACACATGAAGACTACAATACATGAGTCAGTGCAGTGATACATGGAAGTATTAATGACAGCAGAGAACTCAGTGCAGCAAAGATGATAGTGGAAACTACACAAACGTCGATCACCAGTGAACAACCAGACAACATCAAAATTCATGAATGCAATGCTCAAGTGGAGTTCAGGTAAAACAAACCAGAGAAGATGGCCAGAGACGAAGCTGACAGGGATGAACACAAAAATGGCCGAAGCTGTGGCAATCAAGATGTTAAACAAGTCGAAGAATAACAATGCAGATGCAAAATAATCAATGCAGAATAAAAATGAAAAAAAAAAAAATCAAAATTCAAGTGCGTATCTTTGAAATAGTCAAACAAATCAAAAGAGGAAAGTTTTTTTGCCGTATGACTCAAGAAAAATCGAACGCTTCAAAATCAAATCCGTGTGCATCAAGTCACAAATATCAAGCAATTGAAAAATAGGAAAGTGACGAAGTCCATATAAATACAACCCCAAATCATCATCGACATGTGTGGAAAATTGAATCAAATCCAAATATAAACCCACAATCATCATCGGTAAAATCATCAATCAATCAAGTTCAAGCAAGCATTAAACCAGCAACGAAAGGGAAGAGATTACATACCACAATCTATCGAACTCGATCAATAGAGGATCAGCTGCGAACGAGCGCAAGTGAAGCAAGCAGTCGATCGACAGAGAAGCAAAGAGCAACACTCTCAATCGAGCAAGGCAACACACTGTAACGAGCCGCAAATCCATACCCCTTGAGTCAACACTATTCTACCTAAATTGACTCAAGTTGTACAGAAATACGAACCGTTTGGGTTAAAGAAGAAGAGGTAGAAGAAGAGAAAACAAAATCAACATCAGAATCTAACCATCGCAGCGGAATAAAATATAATAGATAATAAATGATCTTTACCCAAAAGTCAAATATCTCTTTTTACATATATTACATCAATCGAGTACATCAATCACAACTCAACATCAATATCATACCAAGGATGCACAACAACTCAAGATACACAACAACTCAACCAGCGATATATATATATACGAGAATACGTATCGCCATCCAGCTCGTCCCCTGAGCTTTACAGCATCATGACCTGTATCCTATAATACTCGGTCTGACCCGAGCATTACAGTTAAATAATACCCGAGTCAGTCTGGAATACCAGCGTGAGAAAATCACACCCAATTTATTATAGAAGTTTCAAAAATCCTTTGAACAAAAGCATCTCGTAAGACCACGCCACAATTAAACATGTCGGGTTTTTACCTTACGATAGCTAAAACAAT
The DNA here is from genome assembly GCA_030765085.1 of Allium cepa. NCBI lineage: Eukaryota > Viridiplantae > Streptophyta > Magnoliopsida > Asparagales > Amaryllidaceae > Allium > Allium cepa. The sequence continues at coordinate 555,349,759 of CM060941.1, read as the reverse complement.
TTTTATAGAAATCCTCTGATATTATAATAGTGTCTATAGAAAGTAAATAGAATCTAGCTGAAATGCTTGCATCTCACGTTTCAGCAATAGTTGGGCACAATCAAAACCGTACGGGCGCGTAGGGAAAATGGATTCCAACTAATGGCTAGGCACTGGGGTACCACCTGTCACAGTACCTGGTCTAGATCAGCGTACCGAGGAGCCACCCTAACTCCCCTGCAACACAAGACCGGAACCATCCCTTACTGGACAGTTCCGAGCAAGATCACCCCGCGGTTGGGATCAGCAACCGCCCACTAAGCCGAAATAAAGGGACATCTAGACAGGGATGACCTCACCCTCCAGTGGGGGCTACCCACGGAGCCTTGCTGCATATCCCCTGATTTTCAGCCATTCCCATTTGATGAGGCTTGAGGCTAAGCGTTACCTTTAAGAACAATATCCCTTAGAATGCCCATCGTTCACCTGACGATGTTTCGCAAGCATTCATCCATACAAGTCCGTCCCGGGTTCGAACGGAACCGAAGGCACTATTCCTACTACATCCATTTTGGAAATATCCTCAGGATTAGTAGCGATTAGCCCTTGCACTTCACTGCTCCATCTTCGAATCCAAAATCGTTTTTCACGAAATGTACAAACCGGATTGAAGTGGTTTTTGAGAAATGAATCTCGATCCCGGTCTCTTCGAAACGATCGACGCATTATCCAATATTGATAGTCGGTTATTTAACTATCATTTAATATTCACAAACAACCATCCAATCAATAAATAATTTCCCAAATTATTTATTTATCTCAAATATCTTTACAAGGTATATTCTCACTTTCAAATCCTTTTAAAAACAGTTTCAAACTACCTTCCTTTTTCTCAGAATAAATTCCAAGTATTTCCTTTCCACTGGAATCACCAAGCACAAGATTTTTTAGATTTTTAAAATAATTTCAAAACACTTTAATTGTAAAGTGTGGTTAATATTTAATTTAGACAATTTTTCCTTAGTACTTAATTTAAAATAATGTTCAAACCAAATACCAAGTCATTCTTATATAATTATTACGATAATAGATAAAACAAAAATATTTACTTTGGGATTTACTTTTAAACACTTAAGTTAAGATTACTTTAATAATTTACTAAAATACATACTATATAAACATTTGAAAATAAAGTTACTTAATAAAATGTAAAACTAGATTTTCACCTTTAAAACCAAAATACTAAGTTCTTAATAATTACTGTTAGAATAGGTTAAAGAAAATACTTACTTTAAATATTAGAAATAATAAATTTTACAAAACTTGCTTCTTTTAAAACAACTTTAAAACATTTAATTTATATTTGCAACTTTACTTTTAAAAACATGTACTTGGCCATCCAGAGAATAATCCAACTTCAATCACTTAAATCAATTTCCCAAATTGATTTCCAATTTATTTTATTTGGAATAAATTCTTTTACTTATCAGTTCATTTCCAAATTCAGCAGTTATGATCTTTATTATTATTATATTTTTCTTTTCTTTTCTCTTTCAATAATTCAAATCTTAAATTCTAAATAAATGTTTGTTCTTTTAAATTAATAATACTGCATTTTAAACTTCATTAATTTTCTGTTTATTCAAATTTTCCTTTCCATTCTCAGGATTCATTTATTAAAATTTAAAGTCACTTTATTTCTTTTTTTCAAGTTATTCTTGAATTTATTCTATAATTATTTTACTTGCAATTTCACCTCCTTTATTGTCATTTCCAAAATCAAATTTATATTTTTAATAATTCATCATACCCAATTATATCAACCAAGCCATAGGATTCAATACATCCACGTAATACATTACAGAATATCAAATAATCAGAACAGAGAAAATGAAATAATTTAGATAAAAGTTGAGGGGTCCAGTTGGATCCTTCCCACCTGTTTTCCCTGCATCCACAGATGTTAGCATCACATAATATGTCAATTTCAAGTTATACTATACTATATCACATCAACAAATTCAACCATACAATCAATTATTTAAATTTAATCATTTAGATTTAAATTTAAACTGAGTGAGATTAACTCACCTTTGGCCTTAGATTGCCATTCATCTCAAACTCGCCTTGTTTTCCTCAATTTCTAACCTTGAATAAATATTATATGATTTATTAATATTCGAAATATAAATCGAACACCTAATTACCATTCAATTTAATTTTGAATAATTTTCCTTTATTACATCTTTTGGCAACAAAATAAATTAAATTCGTAAATCGTAAATTTTTATCACAAACCCTTTCTATAATTCCTTCTAAACCTTATATAAATTGTTTGTACATACATTAAATTTTTGGCATAAGTAATTAATAACCCGGATTTAAAATTTAAAAACACGACTATTTTAAATCTAGCTATCCAATTAATTGCTTTTCTTCCTGCTTATCGTTCCGGTAGAACAATAATAATTACTATTACTATAAATCAGTACTTTATTTTACTGTAAATCTTTTCCAATCTATAACAATTTATTTTTATTCCCTTTTCTCTTCAGACCTCATAAATAAAACTCATTTCTCAGCACCAAAATTCTTGAGTTCCCTGAATGTTCCCTCTTTTTTTTATATCAGCCAAGATATATAATTAATTTTTATTAACAAAAATTGAAATTTTACCTAACTGTCGAATGAACCCAGGCCATCCCCTATCCCCAAGTCGCTCAGATCCACGTGAGGCAATTGCCACTAACTCGAGCTCCACCAGGTCGTGCTTGACCTCAGTCGCTCCCCATGACGTCAATTGCATCGCGACAAACAGGTTGCAAAAATTAGGTCAAGTTCCCATCTTGATCGTGAGCGTGAAACATCTCCATCACGAACGACTCTCCAGATCAAGCGCACCTTCATCCATTCGAGCCTCGTCGATCCATGATATCCACGGCTCGTGCCTTGCTCAAATGCGAACCGCGGTCACCATCATTTCCTGCGCCGCCATCGTGTTCGAGTAGAATCGAATTTCCTCTCTCTTTTTTTATGCGCTCGAATTCAATTCGTAGGCGGTCATTAATTTTGTAAAACAAATTCAAGATGTTTATCGTGATTTTGATTAGAAGGAAAGGGGAAAGGTTTCGTCCTGTTATTTATTTTACATTTGCTTTTTTTTTTTTAAAGATAACGGTTTCCATTCTAAAGATAAGGCTTCGGCCAAATTTTATAGAAGTGAAAACGAAGCTTGCGTTAGAAGCTAGGAGTGGGACTTATATAAAAAGATTTGTCTAACTAAATTAAATTTAATTAGCTTTCTTTATGCATTTACAGGTTGTACGATCAAACGGTAATTCCGAACCTAGCTTAAATTGAAATCCGACAATAATATAATATTACGGATTCATAGAAACTGGTTTCGTCAACTCCCGAGACTGTGCCTCTGAAGACTATTTTTCAATTCAATTCAAACGATATATTCTTAAAACTGAATAAATCGGTATTATCAATATAAATTTTATAAGTTTTCAAATTATTTTTAATAAGCTTAAAATTCTAGATTCGACCATTTACCCAACTCCAACTTATTAAATTTAATGATTCAATTATCAAATAAATTGAGATATTCGTAATTCAGGTTAAAATTATTTAATATTTAAAACCAATTAAATATCCTGGTTTTAATGTTCGAAAATTCCAAGTCGTCACATTCCTTCCCCCTTAAAAGAATTTCGTCCCCGAAATTACAAGTTAGGAAGAATGGTCCAATACCTGTTTACTTTTCCTCAAAACCAAACAATTCAACATTCAACCAACTATCTCTTATAAAAGATCCATTATCATTCTTATTAACTTCCAAAACTCTCATAGTTTCAACTATACTATTTGATTCACTATTCAAGTTTCAATTTAAAACCAAATCTTGAATTATCAAAATTTTGTCAAAATTTTTCTAACTCTCTAAATTTCCGAAATTTTTTGCCAGCGTCTCCTTTGCGCGGCTGACTCGGTACAACTACAAAATGGCTCTACGGCCTACCAAATCCAAAAAGAAAACAAAAAGCCAAATGGCTCAATCCAAATCCAAATCCAAATCCCAATCAAATTCCATACCAAATTTAAATACGTACCTTATGTCGGGCAATTCAAATTTATCTCTTGAAATCAAATCCAATTTCCTTTTCCTTTTTATAATACCTGCATATCCTGCTTAGCACTAATATCCAATCACAATATTCCCAAAACATTATATCAACTTTCTTACCAATGTCAATATTTATTAATCCAAATATCACCTTAGAATGTATTTGTGATATTCCATTTCCAATTAAGAATGCACCATTTCATACTTAAGTTAGTATAAGTATTTTATGTGTTTCTTATATTTATTTCACTCCGACTTTAGTTTATATCTATTTCTATTCAAATCGATTCTTTCATTTCCATATGAATCCAATTTATCTTTAACTCTAAATATATAAATCTTGTTTTCCATTTATAACTAAGTTATGTCATTATTTTAGTTTGTTTCATTTACTAATTCAGTTTAGTTTCTAATTTGAATTCGCTAGTCGTTAACACAAATTTTTCAATGTTTTTCTAAAAATTTTCTAACTTCCAAAATTTCTAAATTTTTTTGGCAGAGTCCCCTTTGTACGGAGGAGCTTTTGCAATTTGAGAAAAGAGATAAATATATATACATCGACCCACACGGTCGGAAAAACCAAAAACAGTTCATATTTTCAATTTTTATAGCGTAGGCGTACCTTATTTAGCATTTTTAAGCAAGCGGCTTAAAATTTTAGCAATTAGCATAACCCAATCCAGCCTCACGGCTTCCAGGTACCTGTACTTACTCAATTTAAACATGTAAGTGCCAAATATATGCAGTTTAACTATATTTCACTTAGTTGCAATGGTTAAAACATATGGATTCTAAAGAAATGCACATCCAACATTTCCCGTAAGCCATTTTTTACAACTTTCATACTAATTCAACTATTTCAATTAATTTATGAACCATTTTCATTCAATTTGAATGGTTTTCAATCCATTTGTATACCACTTCATTAATTTGAATGGTTTAAAACTCAATTGCTTACATTTAGTTTAGTTTTAAGCAAACTGAACTCATATTTAATTCAATTGCTTTCAAAACCAATTTATTTTACTCCTATCCATCCAAGGCATTTTAATAACTTCTATTTACATTCAGTAACAATTTATTCTTTGCAATTTGACGAGATTTATGTGGATAAATAAGCACTTGAGTTTTATAATCAATTTAAATTGACCCCAACTCAACTTACGCTTAATTCTATTCCATTTCGGATTTATTCACAATCCATATATTCTCATTTTCATTGCATTTCAGATTTGAATCCCTTCACTTACATTTCATTTCATTACCTATTAAATTTCCTTTTTATTTTAATTCATTCACAACCATTTCTTAAACTCGACACATTGCATTCCATATTTGTTTATTCCAAACTATTTTATTTAGCTCAAAACAAACCAAGTTATTTCCTTCAATAACCATTTTTCAACTTATTTAAACCATATTTCATTTGATACTTATTTATTCTATCATTTATTTATTCAATATAATTAGTTTATCCACATTCACTTAAACCATTCTAATAATCTTGAAACATTCCTTTTTCCTTATTGTCTCAAGTTATTTCAATTCCTTAATAATTTTTAAATGGTTTACAATTATTTCTTCTGGAATTTCATTCCATTAATATTATTTATAACCCACCAAATTCTATTTCTATCCAAATTCATTTTTACTAGATTTAAATCTAATCCAATATCGTTACACTTAGTTTTAAGTTGAATTTAATTCAATTCTTCCATTTGTTTAGCTTAAGTCAATTTACTTCACTTTATACTTAAGCTCATTTTATTTTCAAGTAAAGATTTCTCTTCCATTTTTGTTTTTTTTGATACATTCCCAATTATATTTACTTTGTTAACACTTCAAGTTAAATTTTAAATTTATAGCTCAAGTTCTGATTCTACCATTCATTTTTAAAATTACCATCCAATTTTATTAACTTACATTTCAGCTTCATTCTCAATTACTTTCACTCCATCAACAATTTGAATCAAATTTTAATTTATAATTTGAGTTTATTTCCACACTTCATCATAAACTCACAATTCAATTTCATTTACTAATTTATTCTCTAATTAGTTCTTTCCTTATTTATAATCCAACACTTGAATTTTATTCCAAATATCACTTCATTTTATCTCCTTAAGTTCAATATACTTATAATTCAAGTTTGGATTCCCTTTTCATTTTCCAATTCATCAAAATATTAAATTTGGGCTTTGTATTCCATTTTAAATTTTATAATTCACAACTTATTGTTTTATACAATTCCATTCATCATAAGCTTAAATATATTCATCTTTTATTTTTAACTCAAGCCTTCTATTTATTTATAGCCCAAGCATATTTTATTTCCATGGAATCTTTTATTATTTAATTCTTTTATAAGTTATTCTGATTTATTTATTTCAATTCTCATTTCTTATCCAATTTACTTTCCATTTATTCAGGTAAGAATCTAATTCATTCAATAATTCAATTGAATTTTATTCCAATACAATTTAATTTTAACTCAGATTTATTTAACCCAATTCGATTTCAACTTAATTCGAATACAACTGGATATTATTTTCAGCTTATTCAATTAATTTCAATCCACTTAAATTTTATTCTCCAATCCATGTTGATTCCATTTTTAACCTTTCACCTTCAATTCAAGTTCCAACATTCAAAGCTTATATCTTCTTCCTGATTTAAAATCATCTCAATTTATAAGTTTACAATTATCTCATTAGGATTTTTAAACTCCCGGCATTGGTTTAGAATCATCTTGAAATCTCCAACATCTCAAATCACATTTCTCAAAAGTCAAACCAATCCTGGTTTTATTCCCAACAAATTTCATGTGAGATTTCCAAAAACAACCAGCTTTTCTGAACAAATCAATTTTGGCAACAATCTGTCACTTAGAAATTCGAAAATGAATACCGATGATGCGACCGTCGTCATCAGAATTATTTTTCAATAATCCAAGTGATTTCAATGTTATATCTCTTTCAAAATTCATTTAAAACAGATTTACATTCAGAAATATCTCCAAAACAATAATGCTAGTATTTATCTTCAAAACACATCGACAACCCCTTCCAAAGTTTTCGGGATTTTAAGTTTCAAATTCTATTTTAATTCAAATTTTAACTATAATGTATTTGTATAGTTTATGCTTATACAAATTCCCAATTAATTATATTTCAAATTATAATTTACATCTATAATTCATATTTATAAATTTCATTTTATAATGAATTTATTCCTTCAAACTTTGGTTATATTTCAATTTCTAGTTAAATTTTCACTTAACAATGATAATATTTTAATATCATCGATCCTAACATCTAATTGAGATCTAAGCAACCATATTTTAGGTAAAATTGTATCCAAAAACTTTCTTTATATCAAAAATATATCTTTGGGTAAAATTATTTCATTTACCCATATTTAAAACAATACCGTGTCGTTTGCTCTATTCAAGTGTTTAGAAACCCCTTCGATACAGTTGCACAGACTATGTCGACGAAGGTTCATATGCCACTCAATAAACCAATCAACACAATATTAAAACAATTAATATTCACTAACAAATACGCGCTCATATCTATTAGTACACTCAAACTCATTATAGAGTACTATGGACTCTATTTTAAATGAGTAATTCCCACCAGAGCCAAGGTTATCACCAACCTAAGCTCTGATACCATGTGTAACGACCCGCAAATCCGTACCCCTTGAGTCAACACTATTCTACCTAAATTGACTCAAGTTGTACAGAAATACGAACCGTTTGGGTTAAAGAAGAGGTAGAAGAAGAGAAAACAAAATCAACATCAGAATCTAACCATCGCAGCGGAATAAAATATAATAGATAATAAATGATCTTTACCCAAAAGTCAAATATCTCTTTTTACATATATTACATCAATCGAGTACATCAATCACAGCTCAACATCAATATCATACCAAGGATGCACAACAACTCAAGATAGACAACAACTCAACCAGTGATATATATATATATATATATATATATATATATAAGTACGAGAATACGTATTGTCATCCAGCTCGTCCCCTGAGCTTTACAGCATCATGACCTGTATCCTATAATACTCGGTCTGACCCGAGCATTATAGTTAATAATACCCGAGTCAGTCTGGAATACCAGCGTGAGAAAATCACACCCAATTGATTACTAAAGTTTCAAAAATCCTTTGAAAACAAAAGCATCTCGTAAGACCACGCCACAAATCAACATGTCGGGTTTTTACCATACGATAGCTATAACAATTTTTATAGAAATCCTCTGATATTATAATAGTGTCTATAGAAAGTAAATAGAATCTAGCTGAAATGCTTGCATCTCACGTTTCAGCAATAGTTGGGCACAATCAAAACCGTACGGGCGCGTAGGGAAAATGGATTCCAACTAATGGCTAGGCACTGGGGTACCACCTGTCACAGTACCTGGTTTAGATTAGCGTACCGAGGAGCCACCCTAACTCCCCTGCAACACAAGACCGGAACCATCCCTTACTGGACAGTTGCGAGCAAGATCGCCCCGCGGTTGGGATCAGCAACCGCCCACTAAGCCGAAATAAAGGGACATCTAGACAGGGATGACCTCACCCTCCAGTAGGGGCTACCCACGAAGCCTTGCTGCATATCCCCTGATTTTCAGCCATTCCCATTTGATGAGGCTTGAGGCTAAGCGTTACCTTTAAGAACAATATCCCTTAGAATGCCCATCGTCCACCTGACGATGTTTCGCAAGCATTCATCCATACAAGTCCGTCTCGGGTTCGAACGGAACCGAAGGCACTATTCCTACTACATCCATTTTGGAAATATCCTCATGATTAGTAGCGATCACCCCTTGCACTTCACTGCTCCATCTTCGAATCCAAAATCGTTTTTCACGAAACGTACAAACCGGATCGAAGTGGTTTTCGAGAAATGAATCTCGATCCCGGTCTCTTCGAAACGATCAACGCATTGTCCAATATTGATAGTGGTTATTTAACTATCAATTAATATTCACAAACAACCATCCAATCAATAAATAATTTCCCAAATTATTTATTTATCTCAAATGTCTTTATAAGGTATATTCTCACTTTCAAATCCTTTTGAAAACAGTTTCAAACTACCTTCCTTTTTCTCAGAATAAATTCCAAGTATTTTCTTTCCACTGGAATCACCAAGCACAAGATTTTTTAGATTTTTAAAATAATTTCAAAACACTTTAATTGTAAAGTATGGTTAATATTTAATTTAGACAATTTTTCCTTAGTACTTAATTTAAAATAATGTTTAAACCAAATACCAAGTCATTCTTATATAATTATTACGATAATAGATAAAACAAAAATATTTACTTTGGGATTTACTTTTAAACACTTACGTTAAGATTACTTTAATAATTTACTAAAATACATACTATATAAACATTTGAAAATAAAGTTACTTAATAAAATGTAAAACTAGATTTTCACATTTAAAACCAAAATACTAAGTTCTTAATAATTACTGTTAGAATAGATTAAAGAAAATAATTACTTTAAATATTAGAAATAATAAATTTTACAAAACTTGCTTCTTTAAAAACAACTTTAAAACATTTAATTTATATTTGCAACTTTACTTTTAAAAACACGTACTTGGCCATCCAGAGAATAATCCAACTTCAATCACTTAAATCAATTTCCTAAATTGATTTCCAATTTATTTTATTTGGAATAAATTCTTTTACTTATCAGTTCATTTCCAAATTCAGCAGTTATGATCTTTATTATTATTATATTTTTCTTTTCTTTTCTCTTTCAATAATTCAAATCTTAAATTCTAAATAAATGTTTGTTCTTTTAAATTAATAATACTGCATTTTAAACTTCATTAATTTTCTGTTTATTCAAATTTTCCTTTCCATTCTCAGGATTCATTTATTAAAATTTAAAGTCACTTTATTTCTTTTTTTCAAGTTATTCTTGAATTTATTCTATAATTATTTTACTTGCAATTTCACCTCCTTTATTGTCATTTCCAAAATCAAATTTATATTTTTAATAATTCATCATACCCAATTATATCAACCAAGCCATAGCATTCAATACATCCACGTAATTCATTACAGAATATCAAATAATCAGAACAGAGAAAATGAAATAATTTAGATAAAAGTTGAGGGGTCCAGTTGGATCCCTCCCACCTGTTTTCCCTGCATCCACAGATGTTAGCATCACATAATATGTCAATTTCAAGTTATACTATACCATATCACATCAACCAATTTAACCATACAATCAATTATTTAAATTTAATCATTTAGATTTAAATTTAAACTGAGTGAGATTAACTCACCTTTGGCCTTAGATTGCCATTCACCTCAAACTCGCCTTGTTTTCCACAATTTCTAACCTTGAATAAATATTATATGATTTATTAATATTCGAAATATAAATCGAACACCTAATTACCATTCAATTTAATTTTGAATTAATTTTCCTTTATTACATCTTTTGGTAACAAAATAAATTAAATTCGTAAATCGTAAAATTTTATCACAAACCCTTTCTATAATTCCTTCTAAACCTTCTATAAATTGTTTGTACATATATTAAATTTTTGGCATAAGTAATTAATAACCCAGATTTAAAATTTAAAAACACGACTATTTTAAATCTAGCTATCCAATTAATTGCTTTTCTTCCTGCTTATCGTTCCGGTAGAACAATAATAATTACTATTACTATAAATTAGTACTTTATTTTACTGTAAATCTTTTCCAATCTATAACAATTTATTTTTATTCCCTTTTCTCTTCAGACCTCATAAATAAAACTCATTTCTCAGCATCAAAATTCTTGAGTTCCCTGAATGTTCCCACTTTTTTTTTATCAGCCAAGATATATAATTAATTTTAATTAAAAAAAATTGAAATTTTACCTAACTGTCGAATGAACCCAGGCCATCCCCTATCCCCAAGTCGCTCAGATTCACGTGAGGCAATTTCCACTAACTCGAGCTCCACCAGGTCGTGCTTGACCTCAGTCGCTCCCCATGACGTCAATTGCATCGCAACAAACAGGTTGCAAAAATTAGGTCAAGTTCCCATCTTGATCGTGAGCGTGAAACATCTCCATCACGAATGACTCTCCAGATCGAGCGCGCCTTCATCCATTCGAGCCTCGTCGATCCATGATATCCACGGCTCGTGCCTTGCTCAAATGCGAACTGCGGTCACCATCATTTCCTGCGCCGCCATCGTGTTCGAGTAGAATCGAATTTCCTCTCTTTTTTTTTATGCGCTCGAATTCAATTCGCAAGCGGTCATTAATTTTGTAAAACAAATTCAAGATGTTTATCGTGATTTTGATTAGAAGGAAAGGGGAAAGGCTTCGACCTGTTATTTATTTTACATTTGCTTTTTTTTTAAAGATAACGGTTTCCATTCTGAAGATAAGGCTTTGGCCAAATTTTATAGAAGTGAAAACGAAGCTTGCGTTAGAAGCTAGGAGTGAGACTTCTATAAAAAGATTTTTCTAAGTAAATTAAATTTAATTAGCTTTCTTTATGCATTTACAGGTTGTACGATCAAACGGTAATTCCGAACCTAGCTTAAATTGAAATCCGATAATAATATAATATTACGGATTCATAGAAACTGGTTTCGTCAACTCCCGAGACTGTGCCTCTGAAGACTATTTTTCAATTCAATTCAAACGATATATTCTTAAAACTGAATAAATCAGTATTATCAATATAAATTTTATAAGTTTTCAAATTATTTTTAATAAGCTTAAAATTCTAGATTCGACCATTTACCCAACTCCAACTTATTAAATTTAATGATTCAATTATCAAATAAATTGAGATATTCGTAATTCAGGTTAAAATTATTTAATATTTAAAACCAATTAAATATCCTGGTTTTAATGTTCGAAAATTCCGAGTTGTCACACACACAAACCAAAGAATCGACCAAACGGCGATCTGAGTAAAACCCTAATCTGGACAAAGAGGAATAATCAAAAAATCAAAGCCGCCATATTTTCTCAAAGAAAATAGAAAAGGTACGGGCTAGAGAAATAAAAGGGGGCCGGTGTTTTGTTTATTATAAGGGGTTTTATTTTTAATTGGGGTTTTAGTTTTAAAATTGTTTTTAAAATTGTTTTAAATTTAAATTCTCTTTTAAGGTTGTCAAATCTTGGTAAATCACCACATAGGTTTTAGGTTATGTCAGATTGTCTAGTTAGAATTAGTTCAGTGAGCAGGATTTGCGAGTTTGCAAAACTCTATAGGCGGTAGCAGGGTTTGCAAGTCTGTTAGAGTGTTTGTAAGCGGGAGACTGTTTAATTCTAATAGAAATCTGGGAAAGCAGCAGTAGGCAGGGGTTGCCGAAGCTGGGTAAATTTTGTGTGTGATTTACATTTCAGCATATTTACTTCTCTGCAGTTTAATTCGAGAAAATTTGCTACAACCCTATTCACCCCCCCCCCCCCTCTAGGGTTAATCTAGATCCTACAAGTGGTATGAGAGCATGGTATTTTTCTTTAACCCTAGAGTCATGAATCCATCAAATAATGCTTTTTCTGAGGGGTAATCTATTGCTAGGCCACCCATGTTTAATGGGAATGATTATGCTTATTGGAAAGTTAGGATGGGTATTTATCTTACTTCTGTTGATTATGATGTTTGGGACATTATTGAAACTTGCTATAAATCTCCCACTATAACTGTTGGTGATACTGAGATTCCTAAACCTAAGGATAGGTGGGATGCTAACGATAAGAAATTAAAAACTACAAATGCTAAAGCCATGAATGCTTTGATCTGTGCTCTTGATAAGACTGAATTTAATAGAATCTCTCATTGTAAAACTGCACAGGAAATTTGGCATACCTTGGAGGTGACACATGAAGGAACTTCTCAAGTCAAGGAGTCTCGTCTAGCCCTATTCAGCAATGAATACGAGAACTTTGTGATGGACAAAGGCGAGAGCATAAAGGACATGTTTGGACGCTTTTCAACTTTGGAGTACAATGCTAGAGCGCTTGGGAAGGTATTCACTGAGGTAGAGCTTGTGAGGAAGGTGCTACGAGTCTTACCGATGAGCTTTGAGGCAAAAGTCACGGCAATACAAGAATCGAAAAATCCGAGTAAACTAAGCATGGAGGAGTTGATCGGCAACTTGATGACATATGAGCTTGAGCTAAAAGCAAAGGAGGAACGCAACAACTCCGAATCAAAGAACAAGACGATTGCCTTAAAGAGCCAAGAAGAGAGCGATGAAGAAGGAGAGGAAGTTTTGAATAATAGCTCAGAGGAGGCTAACTTGTGTCTTATGGCAAAATCAGATTCAGAAGCAAGCTCAGAGGAATCTGGTGAGGTAGGTGACTATTCTTATAAAGAACTTGTTTTGATGTGTTGTGATTTTACTAAAATAATTGATACTCTTGAATCTGAAATTGAAAAACTGAAATCTGATAGGAGAGAACTTGTCCATGAAAATTCTAGGTTAGAAACTGAACTTGAAAAGATTCAAAACCTAGACTGTAAAAAATGTAAGATTTTAGATTCAGAATTATCAAGACTTAAGAACAGCTTTGAGAATCTTGAAAAAGAAAACTTGAGTCTTAAGGAAACCATTGACACTAGGAAAAAGGATTTTATAAATAGATGCACCTCACTTGTAACTGAAAACACAATACTAAAAACCAAAGTCCAAAATCTTGAGAAATCTTTGAATAACTTTTCAAGAGGAGAAAAATCATTCAACATGTTAGTAGGAAATCAAAATTTTGCTAACAACAGAAAAGGACTAGGCTTTGGGAAAACACAAGTTGATGATAATGCAAAAGGTAAGAGTGTCTTTGCTAGATGTGAAATAATTGGACATCGTGTTCAAAATTGTAGTCATAGGAACAAGAACACAAAATTTATACAAGTTTGGGCTCCTAAGAATTCTACAAACAAATTTCATGTCTATTGGAACAAGAATAAAAGGACTAAACAAGTTTGGGTTCCAAAGGGATTGTTTATTCACAATGCTTCAGCCACTAACAATCATGGACCTATAAAAACAAATAGGTCACAAAAATCTTTCATCGTGTAGGTATGGTGGCAGGCTAAGGAACAACAACAGTGTTCTCTGGATTTTGGCTATTCCAGAAACAAAACGGGCAACAAAGCAAAGTTCCTTAGCCTAGTACAAAGGTGACAGAATCACAATGGGCAACCACGAAAAATTATCGTAAAGGTAAAACAGGTGAAGGTATATTTATTTGATCGATATATTAAATGTGATAATCTGCACCGTTATTTTGAATTAAATCAGCCAACAATAATGTGATGATAAAGAGATGATGATTTTTTGATTCTGACTTGTTCAACATAGTTGGCAAATTATATTTATGCCATAAACACTATTCTTTGAATTACTTCATACATATACGTTAGGATTAAACATAGTGTTTTATTGGATGATAATACATTAGGTTATAATACGGCTAACTCTATATTCATGATTTTCTGATTATTTACACGGCTTCAATTCAAATTCAAAGAATGTCATTTAAATTGTTGTTAAAATTGAGTTTGAAATTTTTGATGCCACTTCATGGTTTGGTCGATCAAATTAAATTGATGATAATTTTTGAGTGAAAAAGAAATTCAGATGCAGATTACATTGGTAATCTAGTTGATAGGAAAATTACTAGTTGAACGTGATTTTTGAGACACTTAGTATCTGCATCGTTTTTTCAAAGAAAATATCTGCATATTTTTCCTTACAAATAATTTTCAAATAGCATAAATTTTTTCTCATATAACCCCTTCGAGAAAATCATTTTTGACCATATTTTCAGATTAGTCATGTTGAAAAAAATATTTGATTTTAAATGACAAATTTTGAATAATCCGACTCCCTACTAATTATCAAAAAGATAAATAATGATTGAAAAGGTGATAAGTGTTTATATTTAACATACATTACTCAAGACAGTATATTTGGAAGATTTCTTTAGGAATTCAAACAAGAGTTATAAAAACTTTTTGTTAGGTAAAGATTCCATAACCATTTCTATGTCTATCATATTTATATTAACCATCGCTCATCAAAAATTCAATATAGTTTGTCGATATGTGGTACTTTAAACAGGAATCATTCGTTTTTCATTTTATAAAACAAAATAAAATCCAAAGTATTCACTCTCATTTAAAAGTCCTCACTGTTATGCATGAGTGAATTACTTGGAATTTGTTATGTGCTTCCATGCTCATTTAAATGTCCTTACGGTTATGCATGTATGGAACGTATATCAAAATTGATTTATTAAATAAACAAGTTGATTCTAATCCCATTTAAAAGTCCTCACGGTTATGCGTGATTAGAAGATACTTGAATTCATTTTTAAAATTAAATTGGAATACTACTAATCTCATTTAAAAGTCCTAACTGTTATGCATGATTAGTAGATATTTAAATTCCTGATATAAGTGTACCATAAACAGATACAACTGTATGGTTTTATATGATGACATCATTTTCATTACTTCTAAAAGTGGAATATGCACCTAACGAGGGTAGTTATGATTTTTGTTTGATTTTCTTATTGAAATTTAGTATGTATATTCAATTGAGTTTTAATGTTGGATTAATATCGATCACTTTAGCTTTATTTTCTTTAAAACTATTATTCTTTTGCTGATAACAAAAGGGGGAGAGAAAAGTTAAGATTTTGTCAAATAAAATCAAGCAAAGGTCAAATAATTTTCCATTTGCATCTAGGCTCATTTGTATATTTCTATTTGTATGCATATATGTAGGGGGGCATCGTGTAGAGAGGAAGCATTTAAATAGGGGGAGCAATTAGAGTATATCATTGACCAAATACATTTAACACAGTCAAAATCTTATATATATGTTTGTTATCATCAAAAGGGGGAGATTGTTGAATATGCGCTTATATGATTTTTGTTTGATGATAATAAACATATATACATTCATTTAAATGTATTTGTTAATGTACTATTTTATTTTTCATAGATTAAATAAATATTTGTTGAATAAAATAAATTACACAGAATTTGAATTCAAACAGAAATTTTATTCAAACAAATATTTATTACAATTTTGAATAGTAAAAATTCAAGCTCTCACTATACATATAGAATTTTGATTCTAATAACATCACAATTCAATTTACATAAATACCTCGCTACATATCACTCACACTCATAGTTTATCTTCAACTTCATTCCAGTTAGAATCCAGCATCTGAGCAATCTGCAAAAATATTCACTAACGCGATAAAATTGAAAAGGAAATATTTTTGCAATATAAAATAAAATATGGATTTTGAAAATATTATTTGCCTCAGTTATTTGGGTTGTTCGTCATCATTTACATTTGAATTCATCATACACGAACAATGTGACATGCACAGTGTATCACTGTACATGCCACAAGGCCGTGCACATCGATATACACTTGATAATGCTACAGGGACAGGTGAGCACAGGTCAAACCCAAATGAAAAGCCGGGTTCAACTCACGTGCAATATAAATAAAATCACGACATCAGCACAAGGTCAAACCCGAGTTTTAAAACTGGGTTCAACACAAGGTCAATGCACAGACTGGAAATTCAAGAAGGCACCAAACAATAAACTGAATGCAAAGGTCAAGTCATTGCAATCATGACTCAACTCAATGCAACAACCAAAGACAAGGCAACATGAAGTATGCAAGCTCGACTAACAGGTTCAACAATATCAAGTTCAAGCCAGACCAACACAGAGCAACAGAACATCAACTGGGTACATGAAGATCAATCAACACAGTATGGACAAAGTATCACATACATATGTACATGAGCAAATACAAAAGTACACATGTATGCAGTGACACATCAGTTTTGAACAAGAACACCAGTGACACCAATGCAATCAAGTGGTCAAGACAGTTACATGCAGTCTCAAGTGACACAAATGCAACTCACATGTTTGAAACCACAAAGGACTGCAACAACCAAATGAAACAATGAACCAGTGGCCATAAACATGTGTGGTCAACAAACACAATAAAACTGAAGCATGACATATTATAAATGAAACAGCATCAAAGGATTAAAGCTTATACAATCAGACGACAACAGAATACATCCAGATTACAGTGTGACAGTGCACCATCAAGAAACCACTGTAACGATGCAAACTGACTCGAAGAGATCCCACCAAGCAAACAAAATGTCAAAGACCAAATGCCATCATATGTTCATGAGCAAACAAGTGCACAAATGTACACAATCCAGGCAGCAAGTACATCATGAAACTAAAGTGCTCAATGCACAGTGCAGACAAATGCACAATTCAAATGAATATGAAATAACCAGAGAAAGGCAACAATGTGCACAGGTCAGGGAAGCAATGCAAGTTCATATGTACAGCAAGCTACAATCTCAATGAGTTGGATGAACAAGACTCAAGTATGTATACAGAGAGTATACAACATGACAATGCAGACACAACAATGAAGACTACAGCAAATGTCCAGACAACAACAGAGCACAATGCACCAAGTAAGAAACAGTACAAGCTCGAGGCAATATGAGTGCAATGAAATTATGAAACAGTGATGCAAATTAGTGAAACATGAAATAGCATCTGACAAAAGTCAACACATTTGAAGTAAATGCAGAGAACAAGCATACTTGAAACAGTGCACACATGAAGACTACAATACATAAGTCAGTGCAGTGATACATGGAAGTATTAATGACAGCAGAGAACTCAGTGCAGCAAAGACGATAGTGGAAACTACACAAACGTCGATTACCAGTGAACAACCAGACAACATCAAAATTCACAAATGCAATGCTCAAGTGGAGTTCAGGTTAAACCAACCAGAGAAGATGGCCAGAGACGAAGCTGACAGGGATGAACACAAAAATGGCCGAAGCCGTGGCAATCAAGATGTTGAACAAGTCGAAGAATAACAATGCAGACGCAAAATAATCAACGCAGAATAAAAATGGAAAAAAATCAAAATCCAAGTGCGTATCTTTGAAATAGTCAAACAAATCAAAAGAGGAAGACTCAAGAAAAATCGAACGCTTCAAAATCAAATCCGTGTGCATCTAGTCACAAATATCGGGCAATTGAAAAATAGGAAAGTGACGAAGTCCATATAAATACAACCCCAAATCATCATCGTCATGTGTGGAAAATTGAATCAAATCCAAATATAAACCCACAATCATCATCGGTAAAATCATCAATCGATCGAGTTCAAGCAAGGATTAAACCAGCAACGAAAGGGAAGAGATTACATACACAATCTATCGAACTCGATCAACAGAGGAGCAGCTGCGAACGAGCGCAAGTGAAGCAAGCAGTCGATCGACAGAGAAGCAAAGAGCAACACTCTCAATCGAGCAAGGCAACACACTAACCAAAGAATCGACCAAACAGGCGATCTGAGAAAAACCCTAATCTGGACGAAGAGGAATAATCAAAGAATCATAGCCGCCATATTTTCTCAAAGAAAATAGAAAAGGAACGGGCTAGAGAAATAAAAGGGGGTCGGTGTTTTGTTTATTATAAGGGGTTTTATTTTTAATTAGGGTTTTTGTTTTAATTTTTTTTTTAAATTTGTTTTTAAATTCAAATTCTCTTTTAAGGTTGTCAAATCTTGGTAAATCACCACCTAGGTTTTAGGTTGTGTCAGATTGTCTAGTTAGAATTAGTTCAGTTAGCAGGGTTTGCGAGTTTGCAAAACTCTATAGGCAGTAGCAGGGTTTGCGAGTCTGTTAGAGTGTTTGTAAGCAGGAGACTGTTTAATTCTAATAGAAATCTGGGAATGCAGCAGTAGGCAAGGGTTGCCGAAGCTGGGTAAATTTTGTGTGTGACTTAATTTTCAGCATATTTACTTCTCTGCGGTTTAATTCGAGAAAATTTGCTATAACCCTGTTCACCCCCCCTCTAGGGTTAATCTAGATCCTACAAAAACTTGTTCGACGACGGAAATTCTATCGGATTAGAAAACCGTCGAAGAATTTAGAAATAACCGCAAGTGCACGGTGTACGAATGTAGCACGTGGCGAATACGGGTCGATCCGCAGGGAATTGATGATTTTAAAAATCTATTCATTCAAATTAAACCAAGGTTGAAGAGAATGTTAAACTTGAAAAGAAGAAAAATAAGCAAAAGAAAATTGATAAAAATATGAGTGTTAACAATTTAGAGGCAATTCCACTCTCTTGATCACATAAATCAACAAAACGAAGTTATGATCTCTCTTTTCTTGTCATTAGTGAATTAGTTGATGTGCTTATCATAAGTATGGTATATTTTGTGCTATTAATTAGCTCAATATAAACCATCAATCTATAACACAACCACGAATACACTTTTAAATCTCATAAAATATCACAACAAAGTTGAAAGAAAAATTTATTTTAAGCATGACCTATTAACTATTAATTAGAAATATAAGCCATCAAATTTTAATTTAAACAATCACTTCTTTGCCATAATCATATGTAGATGAAGAGGCAATTTGTGTTTTGTTTGTTTAAGCATAGCCTATTTGTTATGAGCAACATAGACTATCAAATTCAAAGCTAAACAACATCATTAAACCACTTTAATCATTCTCATTAAGCATAAAAAGAGAGCATAAACATCAAATTAAGTCGAAGCTACATGATTAGAGAGCTTCATTACCCCTAAATTGAAGGGGTTTAGCCTCTCATATTTGTTATCATATGAACAAATGTAGCTAGCAACATGAAAGCAAAAAGAAAGAAAAATGAAAGCAAATGAAAAGAAAACTATTCTACTTGCGTAAAAGTAAATCTACACTACTAGCATGAAAGGAAATGAACATGTAAGTAAAAGGAAACACTAATTAACATTGCATAAAAATAAAAGAAATTACATAAAATAAAAATGGCTAAGTAGCCATGAAAAGAGAAAGAGAGCTTTCTTTTATTTGATATAAATTAAACTAAAGAGAAGGAGGCCTAAGAGAGGGGAAGGTTACATGAAACATAAGGGGTTATTTATACAAGCATGAAACCCTAATCCATATTTTTGGGGAATGTCCAAAATACCCTTGAGAAAGTGTGGAGGCCAAGTAATCATTAGCTTCTACTAATCACTATTTAAGTGTACATGAAGCCATTAATTCCATAAGCATGTGCATTAGCCTCTAATTTGTACATTAAGGTAGGTGGGTAGGTGGGGTCTTTCATGATCTTCACTTCGAATTATTTCCATCTTCATTCCTTTATAATCTTTATGCATGCATATTCCTTCATGAAACCACTCCTACTTGAGACCAAATTCCTACAAAATAATGTAGAAATTTCCAATTAAATTTTCTCAATTAATATATGTAAAAAATGACCATT
Source organism: Allium cepa (assembly GCA_030765085.1). NCBI lineage: Eukaryota > Viridiplantae > Streptophyta > Magnoliopsida > Asparagales > Amaryllidaceae > Allium > Allium cepa. The sequence continues at coordinate 555,329,262 of CM060941.1, read as the reverse complement.
TTGCCCATGGATGAAGATGAATATGTGACAATTTCAAATAATATGAATTTTCGTTTAAACAAGTTAAAATACCCAATATGATCATTTATTCAATTTAAATAGATTAAATATGGTGGTAAAATTATGCAAATTTACGTGCACATTATTTGGATTAAAGAAATTTGGAGCAACTTATCAAAGGTAGATGCACAAATCCTTGAGAAGATTAGAAGAAATAGGTAAATATATGGGGATGACATGCTTGTGAAATCTATGAAAGCTCATATCCATGTGCAAGATTTGGAAGAAACTTTCATAACTCTTAGAAAATTCAATATGAAGTTAAACCCTCTAAAGTCTACCTTCGCCATCCAGTCATGGAAGCTCCTTAGGTACATATTAAGTGCAAAGGGAATGGAAATCAACCCAAACAAGATCGATGCAATTATAAAAATGGAAGCCATAGAAAAAAGATGTGATGATCCTAAATGGAAAGTAGACGTGTTAGGCAGGTTTATTTTGAAAGTAAAAAAAAGTGCATCCCATTCTTTGATTTGATCAAGTAAGGAACACCTTAAGCACTAAAGGATCAATTGGCTAGTCCACCCATCCTTTCACAACGTATCCTAGGCAAGGATTTATTTATGTACTTAGCTCTAATTATTCAAGTTGTTAGCGCAACTAAAGTAAGGAAATATGAGGAGTACTGTATTCGGTGTACTTTACCAACAAATGTTTGTTGTGCATAGAATAAATTACACGTTGATAGAAAAATTGGCATACAATCTTCTGCTCACACCTAGAAAACCTCGTCTGTGCTATTAGTCTTGTGCTATCAAAGTATTAATATACAAATCATTCCAGAAACATTGGGCCAACTATTGAAATGGTTAATCAAATTGGTCCAATAATATCTCATACATCCTAGGAAACACAATCAAATGACATGCCTTGGCTAATTTCATCGTAGAAGGAACATAACAAACTGATCAACAAATTGAAGAAGTCAAAGAGAAACCTGGCAATGGTAACTATATGTTGATGTTGCATCAAACAAGCAAGGTGTAGGTATTAGATATCTACTGATCGCGTCTGATAAGAAAAAGCTATATGGCATAGTCCAACTTGAGTTCAAAGCAACTAAAATGTAGTTGAGTATGTAATGCTCATTGTTGGATTAAAAATGGCATAGGCAATGAAGGTAACACATATTCAAAATAATAGTTATTCCCAACTAGCTGTAAATCAAGTGCAAGGAAATTTCTAAGCAAAGGACCCGATCATCGCCAAATATGTTAATTTTTCTAAATAATCATTGATTTAATTGAGTAGTTCAACATCAAACATGCTACTAAAGATGAATCTTTTGTGGACTCCGTAGCCAGATTAAGCAGAATAGGAGATGAAAGAGGTTCCAATGGGACACTTGCCTAAATCTAGAATCATCAAAGACAAACATGTCCTAGTTTTAATGCATGCTCAATGCATTAGAGGTCAAATTGTAGGGGACCAAAAAAATACTTCAACATGTGATCAACTTACCTAACCAGTGTAAAGATTAGTAAAAACCTGGATGACTTTTATAAATCAGTTCTTATTGAACGGTATACCAACATACAAAAGTGGAGCATGAAAAGTCAGGTCCCAAGCTACGTACTTCACATTCTTTGATAGGATATTTATAAGAGAGGATATTTAACCCCACACCGCAATCATGCCACAAAAGTATAAGGAGTAAGGATCCTAAGGGATATTCATGAGGGATACTATGGAGATCGCTCTAGACGTCTAAGTTAGCAAAGAAAGTGTTGAGGCAGGGATTATTAGTCTACAACACACCATAATGCATAAGAATTTGTTCGCAGATGTGATCGATGCCAAAAATCTACCAGTATCCTAAGATTTCCATCTCATGAACTCATCCCAATGACTAGCCCTTGGTCATTCTACATGTAGGGAATAGATTGAATAGGCCACTTCCAATGCCTAAAGAAGGAGGCAATATGCAGTTGTAGCCACTGATTACTTCACAAGGTGAGTAGAAGCAAAGCCGCTTGCAACCACAACCTTAAAATGATAGTGAATTTCGTGGTCAGAAAAATCAAAATGAACTATGGAATCCCATAAAAGATAATCTCTAGTAATGGTACACGGTTCAAAGCAAGGAATTCATTGAGCTTTGCAAAAGATACGACATAGTTAAAAGCTTCCTTAGTAGCTCATCTTCAGAAATTTGAGCATTTGAAGCACCCAGTAAAACCATCAAGAAAATGCTCGAAACTGAGAAAAGCAAAAGGAATGTGGACAAAAAAGATTCTGGTCCTATGGGTTTATAAGATGTTAACCAAGTCTCCCATGGGACACATATCATTCTCTTTGTCATATGACTATGAATTAATCCTTCCAATTAAGGTCGAAATCCCATAACCTAGACGCATGTCTTATGTGGTAGAGCAAAATCAACAACTAAAAGAAACTACCTTGGATTTCCATCAATGAAAGAAGAGATGAGGTTACCATTATAGCTGTAGTATATCAACATGGCTAAAAGCTACAATTCTTTACTCAAGGAAAAAACTCCACAAGGGAAATATAGTTTTAAGGAAAGTAATAGCCTACACTAAAAAGCCAATAGACAGTGCACTATAGCCAAATTGGAAAGGACCATTAGTCATTACAATAACTCTACCTAATGGCACATACTACTTATCAAGACTAGATGGAAACCTAGTGCCTGAGCATAGAATTCTGAGCATCTCAAGCCGTATTTAATTTCAGAAATGTTAAAAAGGAAATATGATGCATTATTGTAATAACAAAGGTTAATAGGATGAAAAACTTGATGTAAGGATATTAAATAGTCCAAACTAGTATAAAAATCATATGTCTCCATATATTATGTGCATAAAAATCAAATTAGATTTAGAAAAACATAATCGGCTCTTTAGCCAAACTACACTGGATGTAGGGATATTAGAAACTTGAACCGGTATAAAAAAGAATATATACAAAAAAATAAGAGTTGTAAATATACAACCTAACTTCGCATCCAAAAAAATTAAACTAATCTACTCAAAATGGAGCTTACCCATGTCAACGTGCACACTTGATGGAAAAACTAGGTTGCCAGAAAACAGCAACCATATGACCAAAGTTCCTAGTGCAATATTCAGCAAAAAAATCAAAGTAAACAAATTAAGTGAGCATCAGAAACATTTCACCCTTAATCCTTGAAGTTGCAAACAAGAGATAAGTAGGTCCCATCACTTGTCAAAAACCAACAATGGTATAACCCAAATCCTTATGTGGGAACTACACATAATTATGATAATATGAAATTTGTGGCAGATGATGACTCTTTTACTTTATACATAGAAAATAATGTTTATTCTTCTTTATATCTTTATTCCCTAAAACTGGTGGTTGGTACTTGAAAAATTATTTTATTATTTTGTTTGAACTCATGGCTAAATGAGCTGCACATCCACCTAGCCTAATTAACATCATCTAAATGGATGTACAAACAGATTAAAAGCACCATCTATTAAGCCCTAAAAGGAATTATCATGCCCATCATAAGTATCAAAAAATGCATTGGTTATATATATAAATAAAGATTATGTGTAAAACGAGACATTTGGTAATGCGTAAGTACAATGAATACACTACACCATATTGGCAATTTTATAACGCCCCCATGTGGAAGAATCGCAACGGCATTGAGCCATTGTAAAACTATTAAGGACGGCTACAGGCTGTTTTAATTTTGCAATGGCTTAAAGCCGTTGTAAAGTTTTCCTAATTTTTTTTCCTCTAGTTCGTTGGTATTAACCCCCCATACCCAAAACAATACGCCCCTTCTTTTCATTTCCCTAATCCTAATCGTGTTTGCCCTAATCGCCCCCCCTCTTTCCTTTCCCTCCGTGTGCCATAATCGCCCCCACGTCATTCCTTTCCCTCCGCGTGCCCTAATCGCCCCTGCGTCGTTCCTTTCCCTTCGCGTGCCCTAATCGCCCCCATGTCATTTCTCCTCTTCTTCGTGAATTTACCAGTCCAGTGGCTTGAAATCAGAGGGGGAGAAAATTCACAAGTGAAAATCAAAGGTATAACCGTAGTTCCTCTTTCGTTCCACCTTCACAAATTGTTAAAAAAAACTTATTAATTACCTGCGTTGCATCATTTTTCAATTAGGAAATTATTTCCCAGATATTTAAAGCACTAAAAATTTAATTATTTTGATTGCTTTTATCAATTTTTGTTTCAAATTTGTTGATTTCATGATGATGCTAAAATTAAATTTATTAGATGCTTATGTGTAAAACCTGATACAGCTTGTGTCTGTGAATTTGGTACCCGCAATAATTGGAAGACAAGTTAGCATGTTGCTTCAAAATCTTTGCTTATCTAGTCAGATTTGAATCTCAATTTAGTTTGTTTGGCAGCTGTGCTTGTGGGAATCAAAATTACGATTCTGGTATATTTTGGGTTCATGTTTTACCATGCATATATTTTGTTTGCTAGATTTAGTGTTAATATTTTTTATCTTATAAAATGTCTATTTTACCATTTCCATCTAATGTCTGAAAATTTATTGACAGTACAATCATGTGGATTTGAGATGAGGTAAGTTAATAGTTGAGTTTGTTTGCCTTGTGAAATATATTTTGTTTGCCTGTACATTTGAGTTTGATTATCAATGTGATAGTATGTGTGGAAAACTCATCCACTATAAAAAATACTTGCAAAGAAAGCAGTAAAAGATTTTGTTCGTTTGGTCTACTCTTAGATAATATATATACCATTACTTTTTGTTTAGTTAGTTTTATCCATTTTTATAAGTTACAGTAAGTTTTTCTTAATTTCTCTGGATGGTGTAATCTATCATTTTTAAACTTGTTTTAAGAATTTAGTTTATTATAATCAAATTGCTCATTTGAGATGAGGTAAGTTAATAGTTATCACTAATATCTTTTAAAATTTGATACAAATACCATATCTCTGTTACAAATATCACTGCAAGAATGCTATTATGTTTACCAGGCATTGGAGACCATTCAGACACTTTCTGATGCTTTACCTAAGAATGTTCCTTATGTCTTAGTCAATCATCGTGAGGTTCATATCTTGATTTAGCTCTCATTCTTAATTACTTTCAAAATGAATGACTCCTTTTATCCAAGCAATCTTGTCATTTCAGGAGCTTTTGCCTTTAATTATGTGTGCTATAGAAGCCATCCAGATAACAGTGTCAGAGATTCTTTAACTCATACATTATTCAGTCCCATCAAAAGGCCCGACGAACAACAAAGGTGCATAATAATGGATGTTAGTTGCTACATCTATTTTAACTCTTTCTTTTTGCCTTTTCATGTAATTGTGGAGCATATGGACAGAATTGGCACTCATTAATATTCTAATTTTTAGGCATGCGTAACCCTTGCTAAGAATGTTGGAGAGATGAGACTCGAAACTGAATTGCTACACCAATGTTGGGAATAGGTGGACTGCAAACTAAAACTGTGTATAAGTGCCTGTGGTTCCTTTGAACAAGAACATAAATGACACCGTATTTAATTGCATATCAATCACACTTATGAAGAACGTAGGCTTCTAGTTGCACAATCATGTGGAGAGCTTGTAGAATTGTTCAACCTAAAATTCGTGATTCTCTAATTTTATCAATTGTGCAACAATAAATTGAAACCCTGCCACAGTTGTGGGAGAGGCTGCAGCCCATAATGTAGCATTGTTGCTTCCACTATTCTCGAACAGGGACAACAATTTTAAGGTCCGCCTCATCAATGCCTACTGGCAATCCAGGAGCAGAGATTAGATTGGCTTCATGAAATAATAGACTGCAATTTGAGCTGTAGAAAAATGCTCCAGGAATGCCTTCAAGGCATATTTTCTTATAAATATACATTTACTGCTACAATTGTTTATGTTTAACCTAAGTTGCTGTAGGGTTAATAGGTTGAGGAGTTGGTGTTCCAACTGGTGTGTGATCCCTCAGGATTGGTTGTTGAAACAACGCTAAAAGAACTTGTTCCGGCGGTAATTACCTGGGGAGGCAAACTGGATCATATTTTACGTATCTTAATGTCGCACGTATTGAGTTCTGCTCAGGTATTAAGTTTAGCTATCCAGACGAATTTATTGCTCATTTACCAAAATAATATGTTTACTATGTTACCTTTATGGTATTGACTTAAGTATTAAAATAATAGTGGATAGATTTTTCTTTCAATGAAAAATGAATGGAAAATTTTCAAAATATTGAATTTTGTCATATAAATATATCGAAGTTGAAGCTTAACTTAGTAATGTTAGGGAATTATGTGAAATATGATTGAACTTAATAATAATTTTGAGATGTTCGCCTTACAAATGCTCTGCTGACATTACTGCCTTTAACCATCAGCCGTGTCCGCCTCTATCAGGAGTTGAAGGATCGGTAGAATCTCATTTTCGTGTATTAGGTGAACGCGAGCGTTGGAATGTTGATGTTTTATTGCGTATGTTAATGGAACTGCTACCCTTTATTCATCAAAAATGTATCGAAACCTGCCCCTTCACCTCTGCTATTAAATCTCTGACCCCTCCCGAGCAAGAAAATTCTTTTTTCTCCACTGCTCTGCTTCAGTTATACGCAGGTAAGTTGAAGCGGTCTGCAGGTTGCTGTCTACAAACGTCGCTTTGGTGGGTAAGCTATCGTTGGTTAGTCAATGACAATTTGCCACCACAAGCTTCACTGTTTACAGACCCTGCTGAAAACAGCACTGGTGTTTTATTTATAACTATCATATTTTGAACTTACATTCGAGTTCATTTGAATAGGGGTCATATGGATTGGCCTGCGTACGTTGATTGTTTTCTTGATTTGATCCAGTTTTCTTGCTTATTACCTCAAAAGGAAGACACTCTAAGAACAAGAATCACAAAGGTACTTGCCATCTCCTACATATCTGTAAACACTTTGCCATTTTCGTGATCTATTTGGTAAATTTATTCTGTGAGTTTCTACAGTTCCTTCTAGATGTACACAAACGATTTGGAGATGATTACCCATAACATGTAATGCTTCCTGTTTTCTTAGTAGCAGTCGGTGATTGTGATGGCGCTGATTTAAAGTTCTTCCCTCCATCAATTCACTCGAGAGTCAAAGGTTCAAAAATGGCTATTCTGGTGTAGTGATAATGCATTCAAGAAAAAAGATGCACAAAGCACGAAAAGGTAAAAAGAAAACTCTTTATTCCGCTTTGCGACATTCTATTATAAGTAAAAATACATACATATATACAAGCGCGCGCACACTCACACACACACACACGGATATATATATGTGTGTGTGTGTGTGTGTGTGTGTGTGTTGTGTGTGTGTGTATTTATGTGTGTGTTTATGTGTGTGTGTGTAGATATGTTTAGTTACACATCTAGCCCTAAAAATCCTAATCAAACTCAGAACTGAGCTCCTCAATTAGAACACTCTTCCCTTTCCTACTGGAAGGCCAAACCGCTGAAGGGGAATAAGAGGCTGGTGCCTCCCAAATCCTCAACGCAGGAAGATAGCTCATGGTGATTGGCAGGGCTGCACATTAGGTGCATCCATTTACTCAAAACTTCAATAATAATTATGGAAGAACATTGTGTCTTATGGACATGGAAGTTCTTGTATCATATGTAACTGCTACGCAATGATTTCTAACCCTCCTTGGAAGGGCATGGCTTGGCTTGTTTATCAAAAGGACAATGTTATGATTAGGGGAAACATAGCAATTGACTTTAGGTGAATGACTCTGCATGATGTTTGCCTTAAATTATTTGACCTTCACATTGTGTAGTTCATTAGGTAAAGAAGACAAGTCAGTTTAAGAAGGTGCTGGTGAAGCAAGAGGAGTTGGTGTAGTAGAAAAGGTTAACCTAGTAGGCTGCATTGAATTAAGTAGAGCCAGTTCATCCTTATGAATTTCGATATGACTAGATGTAACTTCCCTCATATGCTTCATTTTAAAAGGAAGTTGTACCTTCGTCTTCTTATATTTCCCTTAGAAGAAGCCAAATAGTTCGTTCACAGTTCTTAGCACCCGCACTTTATCAGTACAAAGAATCACCATTTCTCTTTGTAAGAGGTCTTTAGCTTAGCAAACTTGGTTTGATAGTAACATGCCAAATATTCTGAATCCATATTGGTCAACGGTCCAGGGAATACTCCTGGCTTTGAGGAGTTATGAGGCACTAAAGGAAGCGAAGGCTCCTTATCTTGAGATTTCTTTGCTAGCTTCCAAGATAACTTATCAATATTGGACATGCTCACAGTAATAAAGTAAAAAGGATGAATTTCAAAAAATAATTATTTTATTAAATCGCATAAGCTTATTTTACGTTTGTGATAATTATTTATACTAAATCAAATATAGTATTTAATCGATAAAAGTTTTTATAATATTTTAATTAATTTAATTAAATTTATTCCTTAAAATAATATTTATAAATAATTAACTGAAAAATAATTTATTAGTTTATTTTAATTTTTGAAATATTCATATTCATAATATGAACATCACAATAATACTCACATAGATACACACACATATATAAACAAATTATACATTAGGTTTAAGGGAAAATTTACTGGTTTGTCCTACGCTCAATAAGATGTCAAGTTTGAAGAAAGATTCAACATAGTGTTATAAAATAAATCATGCGATATTATTATATCAATAAAAAACTGATATGAAAATAGTTTTTTACCGCTATAATATTATTTGATGTATTATTCAAACTATATACGTATACATACACACATATTTGAAACATCAATTGGGTATATAAAATTATTATTAATTATTTATTTGTTGTAAAATAAATATTGAATAAATTATATATATATATTGATTTTTAGATTGGCTTTTAATATAAAATAGTTTCAAAATTCAAAATTTTAAATCTTTGACTTACTAAAAAATAATATTTGAAATTTTTAATTAATTATTGTAGTCGCCAAAAAGTAAATTGTTTTTTAGTAAAGCTAACAAGGTTAATTGGGTTCTTTCCGGATTTATTAAGAGAAGTAAAAAATGGGGAAAATTAACCTATTAAAAAAACATAAGGTAGGACAAAAAAATAAAGGAGAAAAAAAGACAAAGGACACAAAGAAAAGAAAAGGAGAAAAAATAAAACACAAAGGAACAAGCATTAGTCCCACATCATAGCAGGAAATGCATCACATTCCAAACCATGCATACACATTCTTAATTTTGTTTCAAATAACATAGCATAAGACTTGATCAGTAGAGCATTTGCATTCAAACACCCTAGCGTCTCCCTACAAATCCTAGAAACAAATATTTTAAAAAACAATATGCAGCAATAAAGATTTCATTACATCTCCATCTTATAGGCTTGAAAATCCTTATCCATTCAGCCTTACTGTCCCTCAAAGTATTCTGAAATCTATCATTGCTCATGACCTTGCTCTGTAAAGTGTAAATAGCCCTACAATTGAAGAATATGCGCAAAGTATCCTCAAGATGACTGCTACAAAACACACACCAGTTAACTACATTCATACCTCTGATATGTAGATTAGAACAAGTCAACATGCCATCCTTTAGCACCTTCCACAACATAAAGTTGGATTTTTCAGAGCTAAATCTATCCCAAACCCTACCGCTCCACCAGAAGTTAGAACCAACTACAGGAGAGGCCAAAGCACTGTAAATAGTAGAAAAAGAGTGGTGCCTTTGGTTGCTTGTCCATACATAAATATTATTACCCATGGTTAGTTTAGCATTATGAAAAGAGTTCCATAATGCCAAATCCTGGCAGCACTAGTGTATGGAATAGAGATAACCCCATCATACAAGTAATCACTGTCTCTAGCTTTCATGGGGATACTAGATTGGCAAATCCCCTTTCATGCCCAAGGAACAAACCAAAAATTTTCAGTGCTATTGGGATATAGATTAATTTGCACGTGAGGAAGCAGAGAGTCTCTAAGCTATAGAATAGCTCTACAGACCCAACCACATAGAGGAGATGTGTCCATAACCTAAAAATTCGTTCTGCAAAGGTGGTGTTTGTTTGCCCGCCTAACCCATTATTAGTCTTGTTATTTAGGAAGTTATCAAAGTACTTTAAGAAGGTAGCCACATTCCACAACTTCATACATTTAACGCTTAGACCATGAAATACCCCATAACCCTTAATATACCTAAAAGGACACATTAAAAGGCTTGGTGCATTGTAGGTATAACTGAAACTAATAGAGACTAAGATTTACAAGATAAAAATAGGCAAAAACAGCGAAAACTAAAATAATATCTTACTCAAAACAATCCTCATAATTGATTCATAAACCAAATAAGTCAAATACCAAATACATCATACATGTCTCAAAACCCAATATGTCTCATGAAATAAAAACTCATAATCTCAACAAAAATCAGAGTATGAATATTCCTCTCAAGTGCCAGTAAAAAGAAAGAAAATGGAAATAAAAGTAGGGAAATACATAGCATAATCTTCTCCAAGAAACCTCTGAGCAACTGCAATCTACTGCTCTCTCCGTTGATTTCCTATGGGGAAAAAGGGGGAAATTGTGAGTGGGTCAGACTAAAAGTCTGGTGAATGATAGTAACTGCTAGAATATTTAAGCTAAGTAAAAGTAATAGACTTTACAACATTTCTAGTATATAAAAGCAAATAAAGGAAATAGAAAGAGAGAAACTGGATATAAATACGAATTAGCTAATACTCAGTTAATAAGACAAGTCAACTTTGATTGTTGGCACTTGTCCTTGATAGCTGCTTTGATTAGGCTGAATTCCTAATTCTAGCCTTTGATCGGCCCTTTACTCCATAGAATCTACAATGGACCGGACGTTTCCCTATACAGTAGACTTTGGTGTCTAAGAAAGACACACTTACTAAGCACTTGGAACTCATAGTGATTACCGAGCACTGAAATAAAAGTCGCACACATAACTGCCACCATGCGCATGCTACATATTGCACCCTATTTTGACCTTTTATTTACCCTTGTCAGCATAAGCGTGCCCCTCGCCTCACTTTAGGATCATGTGAAGCACCTCGTCTCACTTCAGGGTTATGTGTTTCATGTCCATAGAAAAATAGGGGAAATGCTGCTGGTAATGGTCCCTATCAAACAAAAATCTTACTGTGCCCATTGTTCAAATCCCCTTGATTTAACTACCATAGATTGATCGTTTACAACCATTATAAGCATAAGTGTTCCTCTCACCTCACTTTAAGATTATGTGAAGCACCTCGTCTCACTTCAGGGTTATGTGAAACACCTTAATCTTAGAAATATTAGGGGAATGCTATTTGGTATAGGTCCTACTCTTATCTTTACTTATTAACTTTGATAAATTATTTAAATCAGCCTTAATTTTTCTCAATTATTATTACTGCTTATTAATTTATCTTGAGTCTTAAAATAAGTGCCATAGTTTCTATAGTTTATCAATTTATAACTTACGTTATAATCATGCTTATTACTTAACCGAAGGTCTAAGTGTGAAAATAAGCTTCTTTCTTCTTTTATTCTTTTTAGTTATAATTCTAATTTATAACTAGGCCAATCTTGTTAATTTAATCAATTAATATCATAATTAGGCATAATTTCAGTCCTATTCCAATTATATTACAGTCTTTGTGACTTACATCTCATATTCCATTATGTTAGATTTCTTACAATTTAATCCAATTTCACATTAATTCAATTTTAATCCATACGCGAAGAAGAAGGAGAAATAAAAGAAAATTGAAAATAAAAGGAAATCTAAGGCATATGAAGAAGATGTAAATAAAGCATAGATAACAGTAAATAAAAATACTATAAATAAACTGTAATCAAATGGGAAAATCTGTAATTAACAGAAATAAACTAAAATTAACTGGAAAAAATAGCTAGAAGGAATAGACTGAAAATAATTCTAAAAACTGTAAAAAAAATTACTAAAAAGGTACCTCCAAAAATCGTAGTTAAACTACAACTACTGAAAACCCTATTATTTTAATTTACTTAAAGAAATTTAAAATAATTACAATCACTCACCTCTGGTCCTTAGCTCTTCCCTTAGGCCTTCACGGATCCACTTGAGGGTATTAAAATATTTTTATTTAAAGATTCTCTCCTTGGAAAATTATTCCTTTTATGATCCTTCTCGTAAAGGTGAACCCAAACGGAGAAAATTTAGAATGAGAAAAGTGTTGGGCCTAGGTTTTATTTATAGGTGTAGAAATGGGTCTTGGATCATTGAATTTGGGGATTGAATAGGATGCAACCACGTCATAGGCTGAAAAGGAGCCATCGGATGCAAGAATAGAAAGAGCAGATCAGTTTAAACAATGCAAATTACGTGTTCACTTTCAAATGAGCGAACGTTCGTTCGTTCGCCTAAATGGGTAGGCGGGTTGATCGCCCTTGTGCCCAGGTCGACCGGCCAGTCGATCTGGCCGATATACATACATACATACATACATATATATATATATATATTCGTTTCATTGACTATTTTGTTCCTTACTCATATTAACTTGGATTCTGACGTTCTATATAGGGAAATTGACTAGAAAACTACCACGGACACAAATGGTGCAACTCCCGCGGCTCAATTATGATAATTTCACAAAGTTATTTTATTATTTAATTAATTAATCAATTAGTTATTATGGGTTAAATTTCGGGTTGTTACATTCTCCCCTCCTTAAGGGATTTTTCCCCGAAATCTCTAAGGATAAAAGAATGTACTAAATGTTTTCATCCAATTCTACAACCAACTACTCAATCATCGATGATTCATCCATTGTCCTTAAGTTTTTCTAATGCAATTTATGACACATGTGCAATTAATGTAGTGTAAATGTTTCTATCTAATGCAAAAGATTAGGCAGTCCACTAATTCAGTTGACCTCCTTTTATGCAATCATGTCCATGACATGTATCCAAATGAATGCAAAAATACCCTAATGACGCCTGATAGTTCTACATGTGTGCTACAAACATCATTCAAATGCAACGATCATGTGATAATCATCCATTTATAGAAACCATGAAAAATTGAATAAAAGTGCACACACATCCATATGCATATGCTCCAGTGTCCTAGTTAGACCGATCCCTAAAGAATAATAGTGCCTAGTGTACCTATATGCGTCCATTAGCATCCACTAGCAAACACTTGCAACCACAAGCATACATCATTCATAACATGTTCTAATAATATGTTTACATCCAATCCTACCATCCATAGGTTAAATCCTAAGTTCTATCCTTCCAAAGGATAATAAAGGAAAGAACCTATTCAAAACTAAAGTTGAAAATAGAAAATTCTGAAAACTTACCATCGAAAAGATGAGGATAGGACTCTTCTACTTCCCAAGTGGCGTCTGCAACATCATCTCCCATTGTACCTTTGCTAGAGGAACCTCTTTATTCCTTAATCGCTTGATGTTTCTTTCAACAATCTTCGTGGGGATATGTTGAACAGATGTTTCCCTTTCTACCTCCACCTCCTCTAACTTACTAGGCTCTACAACCTCCGTCGAGTCATGCAAGCACTTTCGCAAGTAAGAAACATGGAAAACATCGTGTACTCCTGTGAGCTTATTGGTAACTTCATTGGTAAGCCTCTTCCAAACTCTCTCTATGATAGGAAATGGTCCAACAAATCTAGGGGCTAACTTTCCATTCCATCCGAACCTTACCACCTTCCTAAGCGAGGATACTTTGATAAAAACTATGTCTCTAACCTCAAACTCAATGTCTATCCTCTGCCTATCTGGATAAGACTTATGCCTATCTTGGGCTATCTTCATCCTTTGTCGAATTAAATCCACTCTCTCCGATGTATCCCTCCCCATGTCAGGCCCAAGTAGCAGCTTCTTCGTAGACTCCACCCAATATAAATGGGACTAGCAAGGTCTCCCATATAATGCCTCAAATGGTGCCATTCCTACGCTCGTTTGGTAATTGTAATTATACACAAACTTAATCAATGGAAGATGCTCCTCCTAAGTTCCTCCAAATTCCAAAATTCACATCTGTAGCAAATCCTCAAGCACTCTGTTCACTTTCTCCATTTGGACATCCGTCTGTGGGTGATAGGCTGTACTCAATCTAAGTTGTGTCCCTAACACCTCCTGTAAGCTTCTCCAAAACACACTAGTGAAAATAGGATCTCTATCACTCACTATGCTAGAAGGGACTCCATGAAGTCAGACTATCTCTCGAATATTAAGGGATGCCAAATATGATGTCGTGCACTAACTCTTAACTGGGATGAAGTGGGCACTCTTGGTCAACCGATCAACAATCACCCAAATGCTAGTATTCACCTTCCTAGAAAGGGGTAAACTATCTATAAAATCCGTAGAAATGCTATTCTACTTCCATTATAGCACATCTAAGCGCTGAAGTAATCCATTGGTATTCTGCTGCTCTACTTTTACCCTTTGGAAAATGAGGCATTTAGCTACGAACTCCGCCACGTCCTTTTTCATGCCACCAATAGAACATCCTCTTCATATCCCGATACATTTTGTCACCACTCAGATGAGTAGTCATACGAGAATGGTGTGCCTCCTCTAAAACCGCTCTCAACAAATCACTAGCGCAGGGAACACAAAGCCTTCCATCTCTCCTAAGCTACCCTTTGCTATCAATAGAATAACATTGGAGATGTCTAGAGACCCCTCCTTGGCTAATCCTATCCATCACATCGATAAGCTCCAAATCCTCTTGCTGCCTCGAGCCAGTCTGATTCATATGTGTAGGCCTCACCTCTAATGCCGCTAACAATACTGGAGTAATGTCCGTAGGGGGATTAAAATCAAGAATAGAAATGAACTCCAAGATTCTCCACTCTACGAACAAAGGACTAAGGGTTGCTTTCTTTCTACTCAATGCATCTGCAACCACATTAACCTTGCCAGGGGTATAAGCTATCTCAAAATCGTACGAGACTAAAAACTCCATCCACCTCTGTTGCCTCAAGTTCAAGTCCTTCTGTGGGAATAGTTACTTTGGTGACTTATGGTCGGTGAAAAGCTCGAACCTCTCTCTAAGCAAATTGTGCCTCCAAGACTTGAGTGCAAAAACTATGACAGCAACTCCAAATCGTGGGTAGGGTAGTTCTTCTCATGCGTCCTCAACTGCCAACTACCATAACATACCACCCTCCCTTCTTGCATCAACACTGCTCCTAGGCCCATCCCACTTGCATCATTGTATACGATAAAAGACTTATCGAGTAGTACTAACACTGGTGCACTAGTAAGGGCTCTTTTAAGCTTTATGAAGGAATCCTCACAATCTATGTCCTACAAAAAAATCTTTATTTTTCTAGTAAGGTACATGAGTGGTGCCAAAATCTTGGAAAATTCTCTAATGAACTTTCTATAATAGCTAGCCAATCCTAGGAAGCCCCTAACCTCAATGACGTTCTTGGGGACCTTCCAGTCTTGTGTTGCAATAACCTTAGCAGGGTCAATAACCAAACCTTCCTTTGAGACCATGCGCCCTAAGAAACATGCCTCCTCTCTCCAAAAGTGAGACGTCAAAACTTTTCTCTCAAATGTTGAGTATAAAGTATGCGAAGGACTTCCTCTAAATGAACAACATTCTTGGAAAATACCAAGATGTCATCCTTGAATACCACTATGAATTTATTTAGGATTTCTCTAAAGACACAGCTCATCAGATCAACGAAGTCGGCTGGGGCATTGGTTATCCCAAAAGGCATAACCAACTACTCATAAAATTCATTTGGAGTCCTAAACGTAGTATTATCTATGATGTCATCGACGACTCTAAGATGATGGAATCCCATGGCTAAATCAAGCTAAGAGAAAATCGAAGAGCCAACTAACTGGTCAAAAGATCATCAATCCTAGGGAGTGGATATTGGTTCTTCTTGGTGAGATTATTTAATTCTCTATAATCAATGCAAAGTCGAAGAGAACCATCAGCCTTAGTAGCAAAAACGACTGGTGCTCCTCATTCCGATATGCTCTTTCTTATAAAACCTTTCTCCAAAAGCTCATTGACTTGTTTGCTCAACCCTTTCCTCTCCCTAGGTGCCATATGCCTCACAGGTAATGCTACTGGCTTAGCATTCTCGGTCAAATAAATTCTGAAGTCGATTTCTCTCTTAGGGGGCAGTTCCCTAACCTCCTCAAAGATGTATGGAAAATATCTGATAACAGGAACCAAATCAACTCTACTGAAGATGAATCGAGGGAATGAAGAAAGCTCAACATGATTGACCATTGTGGGTCGCAAGATACCTTGAAAGTCCTACCACTGCAAGTCTCTAATCTGACTCTGCTCTCGCAGTCTAAAATAGCTCCATATGTGGATAGCTAATCCATACCCAAGATCATCCCATATCTTGAGGATCCCAAAACATAGGCGTCACAGTCAATTCCTACGCCTAGGATATAAATTTTCAAACCCCTACAAACCATAGACAAGTGTGCCGATCCACCTATAGGGTTACAGTGGGGTCTACCACTAAAGAAATGTCTAAATGCAAACAATCCATAAGAGAACTAGAGATAAAAGAGTGTGATCCTCTAGAATCGAATAAAGTCCGAATGGGAAAATCTGATATAGAAATCAGATCTTCAACCGTGACTTTCCTACCACTATCTGAAATGCTGCCCGAAGGTGCTACGTCTAATGCTTGGATCTGCGCGACTGGTGCATTAGTCCTCTGCCCTTCTCTCTGGGGACAATTCCTACTCAAGTGATCAGGCTGTCCGCAATTGAAATACTTTCCCTTCATCTTATCCCTTCTTCAATCCTTGGTGACAAGTCCAACAATCCCATAGTTGTCGCACTTCAAACCTTTCTTAATATGCTTCTAAGGGCCATCACCTTTCTTCTTCTCCTTATTGTTTTTCCACCATTTCTTCTTTGAACCTTTTGAATTAACCACTTCTTTAGACTCTCCTTCCTTGATTACATCTGACATAAGCGCCATCTCAACCAAAGACTCACAAGTAGCTCCTATCGGTACGTGAGTCAACAATAATCCCAAAAGGGGTTGATTCAACCCCTTTGCAAACTTCAAAGCTTTCTTGTGTGGCATATTCACCAACTCCATACAAAATTCCGACAATTCATTGAACTGATTGATATATTCCTTAACAGACAAGGTCCCTTGCTTCAAATTGATAAACCTCTCCAGTTGAACACTTTCTTCCGCTTGAGACAGAAACTTCCTCTGAAACCTCTGCCTAAACCCATTCCAACAAACTTCTCTTCCTTCCAACTCAACAACCTCCCACCAGTAAGAAGCCTCCTCTTTCAGCTGCCAAGAGGCTAGATGTATCCATTGCTGGTCCTCCAATCCTAATAAGCCATATATCCTCTTGGTGTCCCTAAGCCAGGCTCTTGCCTCCATAAAAGTCTCCTTGCTAGAAAAAGTCCTTCCGTCCAAACTCGCAAAATCCTTACAAAGCTTAGAGAAATTGATGGCGGCAGGTGGGTTGATTGGACGCTAGCCCGTGCACCTTCGGAGTCGTGGTTTGTAAGTACCTACGAAACAAGGCTAGGACTGGAATGCCCTTGGGAAGGTTCGGGGCATTAGCCATTCTATGAAAAGAAAACGATAGTTTATAAAAGAGTCTGGACTTATGAGGGGATTTTTATAAAAACTCTTTTATACTTAAAACATTTATGAGAGTTCTTTTCTGAAAAATACTTTTTAAAACAACTTATTTCATAAAATATTGTACTTTTAAAATAAAATTTAAGAGATCCTATAACCTTAGGCTCTGATACCAAAGGAAACACCCCCACACCCCTTAATATATCCAAAAGGACACATTAAAAGATGTGGTGCGTTGTAAAAATAACTGAAACTAAAAGAGACTAAGATTCACATGACGAAAATAGGTAAAAACAGTGGAAACTAAAATAATAACTTATTCAAAACAAAACCATCATAATTGATTCATAAACCAAATAAGTCAATACCAAATACAACATACATGTCTTAAAACCCAATATGCCTCATGAAATAAAAACTCATAGTTTCAACAAAAATCAGAGTATAAATATCCCTCTCAAGTGCCGGTAAAAAGAAAGAAAGTGGAAATAAAAGTAGGAATAATCTTTGAGCAACTGTAATCTACTGCCCTCTCCTTTGAATGCCTATGGAGGAAAGTGGAAAATAGAGGGGTGTGTCAGAATAAAAGTCTGGTGAATGATAGTAACTACTAAAATATTTAAGCAAAGTAAAAGTAATAGACTTTACAACAGTTTTAGTATATCAAAGGCAACAAAGGAAATAGAAAAGAGAGAAACTAGAAATAAATGTGAATTAGCTAATACTCAATTAATAAAATATGTCAAATTTGAGTGTTTGCACATGTCCTTGATAGTTACTTTGATTAGGCTGAATTCCTAATTCTACCCTTCGATCGGCCTGCTACTCTATAGAATCTACTGTGGACCGAACGTTTTCCTACACAATAGACTTTGATGTCTATGCAAGATATACTTACTAAGCGCTTGGAACTCATAGAGATTACTGAGCACCAAAATGGAAGTCGCACGCGTAACTTCCACCATGTCCATGCTACCTATTGCTTCCTCTTCTGACTTTTTTTACCTATTCAGCATAAGCGTGCCCCTCGCCTTACTTCAGGATTATGTGAAGCACGTTGTCTCACTTCAGGATTATGTGAAGCACCCCATCTCACTTCAGGGTTATGTGAAACATCTTGTCCATAGAAAAATAGGGGAAATGCTGTCGGTACCGGTTCTTATCAAACAAAAATCTAGTTGTGCCCCTTGTTCAAATTCCTTTGATTTGAACCACCATAGATTGACCCTTTACTACCATTATAAGTAAAAGTGTGCCCCTCGCCTCACTTCAGGATTATATGAAGCACCTCGTCTCACTTCAGGGTTATGTGAAATACCGTAACCATAGAAATATTAGGGGAATGCTATTTGTTATAGCTCCTACTCTTATCATTGCTTATTAACTTCGATAAATTATTTAAATAAGCCTTTATTTTTATCAGTTACTATTATTGCATATTAATTTATCCTAAGTCTTAAAATAAGCACCATAGTTTCCATAGTTTATCAATTTATAACGTAATGCTTATTATTTAACCCAAGGTCTAACTGTGAAAATAAGCTTCTTTCTTCTTTTATTCTTTTTAGCTAAAGTTCTAGGTTATAAATATGCCAATCTTCTTAATTTAGTCAATTAATATCATAATTAGGCATAATTTCACTCTTATTCTAATTATATTACAGTCTTTATGATTTACATCTCATATTCCATTATTTTAGATTTCCTATAATTTAATCCAATTTCATGTTAATTCTATTCTAATCCATATGTAAGGAAGAAGAAGGAGAAATAAAAGAAAACTGAAAATAGAAGGAAATCCAAGGCGTAGGAAGATGACGCAGATAACGGATAAATAACAGAAAATAAATTAAAATACTGTAAGTAAACTATAATTAAATGGGAAAAGCTATAATTAACCTAAATAAACTAAAATTAACTGAAAAGAATGGCTAGAAGGAATAGGCTAAAAATTATAAATAAATAACTAAAAAGGTTACTCCAAAAATCATAGTTAAACTACAATTATTGGAAACCCTATTATTTTAAATTACTTAAAAGAAATTTAAAATAATTACAATCACTCACCTTTGGTCCTTTGCTCTTTCCTAATTTAGGCCTTTATGGATCCGCTAGTGGGTATTAAAATATTTTTATTAAAAGATTCTCTCCTTAGAAAATTATTCCTTTTAGGGTCCTTCCTGTAAAGGTGAACCCAAGCGGAGAAAATCTAGAATGAGAGAAAGTGTTAGGCCTAGGGTTTTATTTATAGGTGTAGAAGTGGATTTCGGACCATTAGATTTGGGGATTGAATAAGATGCTACCCGTCATAGATTGAATAGGGGCCATCAGATGCAAGAATAGAAGGAGCATATCAGTTTTAAAAAATGCAAATTACATGTTCACTATCGAAGATTGAACATTCATTCGTTTTACCAGTGGGCAGGTGGGTCAACCACCTATGTGCCCAGGTCGACCAGTCGGTCGACCTGGCCTATATGCATATATATTTCTTTGACTATTTTGTTCCTTTCTCATACTAACTCGGATTCTAATGTTCTATATATGAAATTTGAATAAAAAATTACCACGGATACAATGGTGCAACCCCCATGGCTCAATTTTGATAATTTCACAAAGTTATTTTACTATTAATTAATCAATGAATTAATTATTACGGGTTAAATTTTGGGTTGTTACAGACCAGCAATGCAATAAGGTAACTCAAGTTTCCTAAAGGCCAAGGGAACCAGTTTCCTTGAATGCAAAGTATCTGTCCACAAAAAGTGGTTCATGGCTTTCCTAATTTGATTAGCAAGCTTGACGGGGGGTTGAAATACCTACACCAATAGATAGTTATGGCAAAGATGATAGATTTAATAATCACTGGTCTTCCTGCTTGACTCAAATTCCTATTCACCCAACCGTTCATTGAACAAGTGACTTTTTCAAAAAGAAGAAGACAAAGAGTATGTCCTATTTTCCTGGTTGGACGAGGGATGTCTAAGTGAGCAATACTAGTACACAAGGTAGGTAGAGATGACGTGGCATAATAGGCAGCGATTGTACTTCTGGTAGGCCAGTAATAGCTAAGTAGGATTTTTCATTATTAATTTAAAGTCCAGTTAAGTTATGAAAAACATCCAATACATTGGAAATACACATAAAAGAAGCTCAAGATGGTTTTATGAATAAGCAAACATCATTAGCCAACAAGAGAGAAAAAATTAATGGATTTTTACACTTTGGATGAAGCACAAATTCTTTGTTAGAGATAGTTCTGTTGAATAATCGAGTGAATAATTCCATCACAATTATGAAGAGGTAGGAGGATATTGGATCACTCTACTTAATTCCTTAAGTGCTCTTAAAGTAGCCAACTTTTTTTCTATTGTACCCAAGTGAATAAGAGGCAGTGGAAATGCGAGTGTAAATTCAACTAACAAAATGATAAGGAAAATTCATTCTTGCCATGATGGCTGCTTAACGACTAATTTTCTATCGGTTTAAAAATAGACAAAAATTTTAAATTAAAATTTACCGCAAGCGCACAACGTACAACTTTGGTACATGGCGAATACAGGTCGATCCATAAGGAATTATATAGCTTTAAAATTTTCAATAAAATTAAACCAAGATTGGAGTTTTGATTGTTTTAAGCTAAAATTGTAAAACTAGCTAGAACAAAAGTGATTGAAAATATGAGATTAGAAAACAATTTAGAGTGAAATTCGCTCTCACGTTTTTTTAAAACAACACATAAATAATCTATAATCTATCTATTTTGATCTTAAATGGAATTAGTGTTGTATTTATCATAAGTATGGTTTATTTATGTCAGTAATTAACATAATTTAAACCATCAAACTATAATACAACACATAAACCACTTATCAATTTCAATGAAAATGAAGTCAAAGCAAAAGTTATTTTAAGTATGATCTATTTACTATTGGATTTAGTAACATAGATCATCAAAAAAAAATTCTACTTTAATTCCATAATCAAAAATCAATCAGTAAAATGATGATGTAAATTGTGTTTATGGTAGAATAAGAATAGCCTATTTGTAAATATAAACGTAGGCTATCAAATTTATTTTTATAGACTTACATCAACATTTATTTTCATGAAGCATTAAAAAGAGATTATAAATGACAAGATATGTTGAATTTACATGTTTTCAAAGAGCTTCATTACCCCTAAATTGAAGGGGTTTGGCTACTCATTTGTATTACCAAATCAACACATGTAAATTTTAACATTTTAAAGCAAGCAAAAAAAGGTAAGAGTAATTAGAATTAAAAATATCTAAATAGTTTCATAAAAGTAAAACTAAGCTACAAACATGAAATGAAAAAGCATGTAAATAAAAATGACAGAGAAAATAAAATAAGAACAAAGAAGAAGTAAAAGAGCAAGGGCTTAGAAAGCCATTTTTATTTCATATAACTTTGAGCCTACAACTTGCATGCTAATTTCCTAAGTGATTAAAAGAGAAGATCCATTACATGTACATAAGGGGGCTATTTATACATGCACAATACCACAACTCATATTTTAGGGGGCTTCCCAAAATACCCTTTAGAAAATGTGACCACCAAGTAATCATAAGTCCCTAATTAACCCATCATTAAGTATACATAGAACTTTAACCTCAACTAAATTGTCCATTAGCTTCTAATTGTAGGTTAAGGCAAGTGGGTAGATGGAGTCCTCCATGATGCATGAGTTTGAATAATTTCCATTTTCATTCCTTTGTTTCCATCCTCGTGCATGCGTATTTCCATGAGACACCTTCATATTTCCATCCAAAATCCTATAACTAAAAAGAAAATGTGCAAATAAATATTCTCAAAACTATTACTATTTTACTCCCACATTGATGTATGAATGATGGCTTAAAAGCATATTTGAAATTTGGTTTTGAACATGTAAAATACCCAATTATGACATTTATTTAAATAAAAATAGAATAAATATAGTGGTAAAAATATGCACATTTACGTGCACATCAATGGCTACAATAGTTGTCCATTGAACTAAATCATATTCTCTCTTTATATCCAGTTTCATCTTGGCTTTAAGGGAAATGTAATGCAACAACCCGCATATTTTGCGATTGTATATCTAAATGTTTTATTTAAATATCGCATCGTTAGTCAGATTAATGTTCGAAATGCTACTTTTTGTAAATAGTTGAATTAGGACTCGAGACCACTTCCATTGAGTCCAAAACAGCGTTTGCGACCTTTTTGAGCATAAGCATCGATATGTTTGGAGTTGACTAGAATTTTGATATTTTTATTTGGGGCTTTGGGTTTGGTTTTGGGCCTACTAACCCAACAAGAGAACCCAACTCCTCTACCTTATAACTCCCACTCCACTCCTCTTCATTCATTATAACATTTTCTAACACTCTCAAGCCCTAGAAAGAATGATGGGAAGAGAAAATTAAAATTTCTAAGCCCTAGTTTCACTTAGGAATTCAAATTCAAGTTATAAATCAAAGAGAAGCTTAGGTAAGAATCCTCTTCAGCTTCTCCATCTCAATTTCTCTTCAATTTTCAGAAATTCCTATAAGTTAACTTAGGAAATTCATTTCATTTGATAATAGATTAAAGATTTTAGAGGTTTTATTGAAGAGAAATCAATCTTTGCTTATTTTAGAGCTTCTCATTTCTATATTTGGGTTTAAAGGTGAGTTTTTGAAAACTCATCTGTGTTTATAGATTTCATTGTTGTTAGATATGAATTTATAACATCCATTTCATGTTCAATTGCTTTTGATTTGAATTGGTTTAGTGAATTTTCCAATTTTGGTGTTTTGAAGTCAAAATCTTTAAAGATCCTATCTTAGATGTTTGTCCATGTTTTTGCTGGTGTATCGAAGAGCCTATAGTGATGGGTTGTCGATTGAAATAAATCTCTAGTATCCATCGCTCGTTCGATCGCATTTCAGTTTGGATTTGCCCTTTTCGAGCTAGGTTGATTTTTTTTGCCTAGCAGAAAAATTCAGACGTCTGGAACAAAAATCCAGACATTTAGAACCAAATCCATATGTCTGGTTGATAAATCCAGACGTCTGAATGGGCTCTGGAAATAAAAAAAGGGCAGAGCTAAAATCCAGATATTTGGAACAATAATCTAGACGTCTGGAACAAAATCCAAACGTCTGGTTGAAAAATCCAAATGTCTGAAAGTATTTTGGAATTAAAAAGAGAAAGGGGAAAAGCATATATTTCTCCAGAACCTAGGGCAAGACGTCTGGAAATACCTACCAGACGTTTGGAACTGTTAGTTTTGCATATTTTGGCTGTTTTTGAGTGGATTTCCAATTTTTATTGATTTTTGTTGATCTGATTAGTTGTTGTCATTTATTATCGACTTTAATAACTTCTTTTCTGGATTTTGGGAATATCCATTTTATTAGATTTGATATCATTTTTGGGTTTTTAATTCCCGTCGTCGAATGTGAATTTTTGGTGATCGGTTATTTTTACAATCGTCTTCTATGATTTATCACTTTAAAATACAAAGGTTTCTATAGTAGTAGTTAAGATCCAAACTCTTTCACAAAAATGATTTCAATGTTACTTTTAATACAAAGCTCATTTTTAAAACTGTTTTCCAATCTATTAGTATATGCAAACTTTTACCTCATTCGTTTGAGAAATCCAATTAAACGACTTAGCAAAACAAGTGGTATGAAATGCTTGCGTTTACTTCGGCGGTTAATTCTTAGACTTGTTCGATTGAAACCTTGTGACAATTTTCTAGTCGAAATCTACAATTTGTTCGTAATACTTAAGTTAAGCCAGTGGTTATGGGACATGAAGCTAAACTCATTTATTTACTAGCTTAGTGTAATTCACACTTCTTATTGATCAATCATGATCATTTTATTGTTTAGACTAGCGATATGCGATGTCTCTTTGTCTACATGGGGGAATGTACCTCGTTTTATTGGGCTTCATCTCATTTCTTTTATGGGCAACTCGTGTTCTTTTATGGATTTCGTCTCAACGGACGTACCGTTGTTGTACTAAGTCGTTGTTTTGGCTTATCAGGTTCATCGGGCGTACCGTTATTGTACTACGTCGTTGTTTTGAATTATTCGAGTTTCAGGTTCCTCAAACGTATCGTCATTGTACTACATTGTTGCACCGGCTTTATGGTTAGCAACCATGGGATAGCACCTGGCTTGTGATATATGTGTCGATGAGTTTTCATGCTCCCATTTTTGATAGGCCTCCCCCTTTGTGATTTCTAGATTTCTAATTGGTGATTTCTAGAATTTATGTTTCACCAATTTTTGTGATTTACATTGATAAATTTTATCAATATTTGTGATTTGGTGAATATGTTAAAGAATATGAAATTCTTTTTGATATTTGAGAAGATTCGAGATATTGTATGATTTTTATTGTTATTTAAGTATAGTTGTCACAGTATGGCATTATTGTTATCATAATTTTTTATCATATCTCTTATCCTATCTCATTTTATATGATATTTATAGCTAGACCGGTCTGTTTATTATTTTCTTCTTATCAGGGTCCGTAATCTGATTTTTGGCTTCTTATCAGGGTCCGTCATCTGATTTTTGGCTAACTACCTTAGCTTAGTAGTTTTGGTTATTATACATTCGAGATAGAGACTCCTTGATGTATATATAATCTTTTGTCTTACACTTGTACCTATTCTTTTGTGATGTAGTGGATCTTATATGACCACTATTTTGATGTACACTTCTATGTGTTTTATTCATATATGTTTCCAGTTTTGTGATATGAATATATATGACTGATTTATGTTATGCTTATTTATATTTATTTTCGTAGATCACATAGCCACTGTGTAATAGTTTTGAGTTCGTAATTGATGTACCAGATTTCCTCTTGAAACGAAATGCATGTAATACTATCTGACATTTCAGATGGTCGCTCTTCAACAGCCTTATTGTTCGTGTTAGCAACGACATTACTCTGTAGTGTCCTTGGCTAGTGAGTATAAAGGTGGGGCGTCACAGCTTGGTATCAAAGCCGAACTTCGAAACAATATAGAATAATCTAGCAAGGATCATTGTCCTAAGTCTTTCTTAGGAATCGTGCCTTAGGATTTATTCGAGTCTTAGGACCCGTTCTATCCTAATTTCCTTTATGATGTCTTGTTTTATCAATCAATTTTGTTTGATATTCGTTCGGGGAATAACCTTTTTCCTCTTTTTCTTTCTTTATTAAAGAAGAGAAATGGTTAGACCTGGCCATCCCAACGTCGGTTAATCAAGTGCTACTCCTCAGGATGGAGTATTCATGTCTGCCTTGTAGCTTTTAGATCTTGTAAAGAACGCTCAAGCTGCCAGACCCATTCCAGAGCCTACTTATGCTAAATCTAGGTTTGCACGCTTGTGTAGAGATTATACCGATTTGGGTGGAAGGGCATACAAGGGATCTGAAAGCGTTGTATAAATCCAAGCTTGGCTTAGAACATGCGACTACATCTTTTCTCGCTTGAATCTTGTGAATCTACATCGAGTCCAAGTGGCTTCTAGCATGCTCCAAGAAAAAGCATTACATTGGTATGAGCTTTTGGTTTCGAAAATCGTTGAAGCGGATCTTACTAGGGAGCAACTCCGAGAAAGGTTCGAGTTGAAGTTTGTGCCGGAAGCTGAAAAAGTAACTTTGGCCTGGCGCTTTATTGACCTTGTTCAAGGTGAATCTTCCGTGACAGAATATGTTGCATCTTTTGATTCTCTCTCTAAATATGGGGTCGAGTACATTAATATCCCATTAAAGAAAAATCAGAGGTTTGTTTATGGGTTGAATAAGAACCTCAAAAAGCCTTTACTTCTAATACTAGAAGTTTCTTTTATATATTCATATATATATATATATATATATACATATAACCATAAGATACAAAATTGTTTTTCTTGAAATATTCATATATATTTATATATATAATTTTCAGACTTGAACCTTTTAATTGTTATCCAGAAATAAAATTTAATATATATATATAGTATACACATATATACACTTATATATATGTTAATAAGAATATTAGTAATTAAATACACTTACACATGGATATAAAATTTATTTTATTTTTTAAAATAAATCATGGTTAAAAATACGATAAGGTTACAAGATAATATATATGAGCATACACACACAAATATATATATAAATATATATATATATATATATATAAAATATAACTTTCATTAAAGAAGTCCCATTGAGAGTGTAACGCGGTGTTTGTCGACAATTTCTTCTAGAATCTTTATGGTCTCCTTTTCCTCTTCAGTCTACAAGGCTGGAAAGATGGCTTCATTAATGTTGAAAGAAGGTAGGCAGCTAAAGTAATAGCGCCCAAAAGAAGGTCCTTTAAAATTGCAGAGGCTATGCTTTTATAGCTAAGGGTTTGCATCCTTTTCTCTATAATTTATTTAAGCCCTTAAAAACTTGGTAAAGACCTCCTATATCCTCGATTATGGTCGGCGATATGCTTGACTAAGCAAGGCAACGACCCCTTTGACTCTCACTTGAATTGCCACTTAACTAACTAATATCTTGCTTCTGAATCGATCACACCATTGTACAACTTTATACACCATTTTGTCTGATTTTATGATTTTATGCTTGAAATAAATAATTAAAATAGCCGTAAAATATTAATACGACATTCTATTAATTTGTAACATTTATGGATTAATTTCTTTCATTGGTCGAACTCGGAAATATTAACAACATGGTTGTGTTGACTCTCTGGTGTGATCTCAGTCCATGGTCAATAGTTAAACAATTAAAATACTAAAGCCTGTACGGACCTTACTGACGCATAGTATAGGGCCATGTTCAATGCTTATAGACTATTTAGGCGAAATCATATTTTGTGATCTAAAATAAACTTATCTAGTAATGAAAGTTTGTATACATATTTTTTTTCATCACTATATCACTTAGATATCTAAAATGTGTTCTAATATTAAAATCTCTATTAATATTTGTATTTAATTGCATAGGTTGCTTAAAAACCTTTGTTCAATCTGATAATATTTATCAATTAACCGATTTACTCTGGTCAAAGATTTTGGCTTTAAGTTTACTTACCAATTACGGTGATATTGACCATCTATATGAATTAGAATAATCCTCTCATGGGTAGTTCTTCACTTTATGTACTTCAAGAATATCCATCTATAGTCATAATAAGGTCACCACACCAAGTATTTAACCATAATCAGTGTGTAGCCCAGTTACTTAAGGTCAACATTTTTTCATATCTGAAGACTACTATACATTATTACCTTAAGATCTTCTATTTTGACTTCATTATATTAGCCAATAAAAGACTCTTATTGAGTGGTTTTGTGATTGTTCCAATCAACCACAAGTACGTAACCACTTGATTCCCTCAATGCTCATGAGTATTTCATTATTTATTGTTTGAAGAGTAATACACATACTAGTCTTAACAGATATACCGATATCATTTTCTTGGTACATCTTGACTAGGAACATTTAAGAAAAAGTGTGTGTGTGTGTGTGTTGTGATTTAATTCTCATGGTTATGAATATGTTCGTAACTACAATTAATAAAATACTTCTTTTAAGGATTTTTTGCTTATATATGTTTAATATGTTTAATTCATTATTTATATTTATATAACAACATATATAAAGTAAAATAAAATCAAATGCTTGCATCATTTCAAACTAGATTCTCTTGTAAGTGTTAAATTATGTAACAGTTTACATAATTGACCATAGGGAACACCATTGAATCTATCAATCTTCCACTTGCACTTGGGGACAACTATGGTGCCACATGCTCATACCTTCGAATTATCTACTTAAATTTGACTAAGAAGAGCCTTAGTAAACAGATCTATGACATTATTATTTTGTATCTACTTTCGATTATGATTCCCCATTACTAATAAGTTCTTTTATCATGTGTTCATTACAAAGATCCTATGTTGATTTCATGTAAATTTTTTGTTTTGCATTGCAATCTATATTACATGATTAAATCACAATATGTTATAAGATTTCCAATGGTGTAGACCACTTCTAGCTCTCTTATAAATTTGTGCATTTATATACTGCTTTCATTATGATATTATTCAAGGTAATATATTTAGCCTTTACAATTAAATTTTCCACAACCTTTGTTTGGGAATATTTCCAACTTAAGGCCCTTTTATACATGAATTTAAGATTGACTTACTAGATTTAATATCATGTATGAATTCGAGTTTGAAAACTCCACATAAAGAGTTTTGCCTTTTCATAAACAATCCTATGATATTTATAAATACACGAGAACACTCTTAACTACCATTTAGTGATCTTATCTTATATTTGATATTCGCTTAATACACCAAGTGCATAAGAAAGTTCTAATATACCACATAGCATTCATGATAATCCATATTGCCAGTGCATAAGGGATTTATATCATATATCCCGTATTAAAATTTTTAATATGGCATTTGTGTATATGGATTGGGAAAATCCCAACATCCTCTTATACTAATTGTATATGACCTCTCTATCAAATCCTATATGAAGAATCAAACAACTATACTTTAACTAATTTTAACACAAATACATCGTTAATAATCATTAGTAGGTTGTTTATTTATAGTATTAGGAATGTTATAGCACCTTTTAATTTTCTTTCTTAAAGGCACATGCTTCCTCTACATTTTGACTTGAAATCAAACTGTTTAAAATCTTTGTTCTTATGTTTGTTGGACGTCGTTGTTGTATCAGCTCTTGTATCATACCAAAAACATAAAAGCCATGTTACGGCTCCTATTGAATTCGAGATATTTTGTCTATTATATGCAAACAGTCTCTTCTAAATCATTATTAAGAAATTTTGTTTCAATATCCATGTGCCAAAACTCAAAATCAGATTATGCGATAATTGTGTGTAGAATCTGAATGGACTTAGCATGTTAACTAGAAAAAGTAGTTTACTAACTTGAATATTTGAAATTAATGAATTTATTTCCTTTCAACACTGTTCTCAGAATTGCAACTGCATTGATCTTCCCTTTGAACACTTAAATATGGTCGATAAATCATATCCTTTTTGGTAAAACTGCCAAAATCATATGTTGTTGTGTACTTGGAATCCATTTTAGATTTAATGCACCGTGCCATGTGGTAGAGTCTATACTCTCCATGGCTTGTCGAGAACTTAGGATATTATTATTGCTAATAGTCTATTTTCTCAACGTTGATAGGAAATCAGTAGTTTCTCTATAATATATGAGAATTCTTATTAGATGTTCTAATATAACTATGTCTGTATTAGGCTTGGTTAAATTTACTTCTTTTATATAATTTATTACATCTTAAACTCTTGGATCCAATCCAAATCCATCTACAACTAATTTCTTTAAAAAGAAATTCCTTCGATAAGAAGACGGTATGTGTTTGCAGCCAAATTGGTCACAAACACCCAAGGATAGATTTATGTAGAGAAGTAAATAAAGAAAGTAAAATTTAAAATAAGGAATAGAATAAACAATAGGAAATCAAAGCAATAATCAAGAATACACGAATTTATAGTGGTTCGGAGTTGTATGCCTATGTCCACTTTGAACATTATCTATATTGATTCACTAATAGTTTGATTACAGTAGCGGACAACAAGAAGTAATGAATAACTTGTTACAATAAAGGCTAATGTAATCAGCAGCGTAAAGATCCTCAGAAGTACCCACTAGGCCAGTATTTATAGGTGAAGGTGATCACCTATCTCTCTGGAACTTCGGCTACATGACCTTTTAATCCATGTGGGCCCACCATAGGGGCCGCTAGGCCCAAATCCCAATGAAGAGGGATCGGTACCGATCCCTTTATTGGTCGATTCTTGGGCAGTGATCCCTATGGTGGCTTCTTTATGCCTAGATATGTTGGCTCTTCAAATATCAAGTCATTTGGACTAGTGGAGCTCATGCGATTGATGGATCTTTGGTTCCACTCCAATTGCAAGCTATTTACTGTCGAATCCTCCAAATGATCATGTGCCGATCCCTCATTCTTAGGCCATTTGACATGCGATCCCTAGGGTAGGTCCCCTTGGGTCCATATACCTTGCTCTCCAAATATCAACTGCCTTGGACCTTTAAATCCCAAAATATTGATTGTTGAAGGCAAGAGTGCACTTAGTTTCTAGCATGTGTCAATCCCTTCTTGGTATACTCAGGTATACCTATCCCTTGCTAACTATCAAGCCATGACGATCTCTCTTATAAGTTATGCCGATCCCTTCCTTTAGAGTTGAAGCATGCCTTTCCAAGCCAACAAGCCATACTGATCTATCTACCTTCTTCAATGCCAAAACCTCCTTTTCTTCGACCATGCCAACCACTTATTATCCAATCATGTCGATCCATCTTCCCTCATCTATGTTGAGCCCTCCTTTGCTTTGACCATGCTGACCCTCATCTATTCTACTATACTAATCCTTATGATACTACTAATTCATGTCGATCCCTTGCTAATCTAAGTCAAAGTCCATATTTCAAGCATCCTGCATTGTTTATCTACCAGTTCCATCCAACTCCGACTTCGTACAACCATTTTTATTTTACTTTTGGGTCCTACAACCATTGCTGCATGGTCATCATTCATGATAACAGACGAATCTATCTTGTGCAATCAATTCAATATAGCCGAATCAGGATACCAGGTAACAGTATGTATTGAAACAACATCTTGTTTCTCATTGAGATGGAAAAGGAATTCAAAGCAATTTATGAATTTCCTATAGATTTACATAAAAGAGATCTAGTTTTATGTTTGCAAAATTTATGTTTATAATGGTAATCGGGCAACAACGTATCTCAAACTATTTAAGATCGATGTTTCTTCCTAATTAAAATATCATATGAATTAACAACTCTTTAGATGAAATTATATTCAGCATATATACTTAATCTTAAGTACATATCCTTACAGAAAGAAGCAACTCAATTTCACTCGTTATCCATCATACTTTTTCCAACAAAGTTTGATTGCTCCACATGGATACATAATTATGTAGCATAGAAGGGGTGACTTTAAGAATAAACCTTATTCACTTTTTAGGTAATATCAAAACTCTTATTCAATATACTCACCTATTTAATCAAATCAAATTATTTTACTTCCTTTGCATATATTTTTTTCAACTTCCATTTTATACTTCATGAACTTATCATAGATATCTAACTCGTGCATCAAACCCATATGTTCATATATTAGATAATTCATCGGTGAACTTAAAGAATTAAATGGTTTGCATTTGGCATTATAAGATTTGGACTATATATATCTATATGTATCAATCCAAATAATTTGTTACCTCTTTTGTCATTTCCATCAAATGGGTGCATTGCCCTTAATTATTTGAGACACAATTCTCAAATACCATTATCAAATTATTTTTTAAACATATATAGCATATTCTATATTTTTAAATTTTTTGTTAAATATTTTAAATGCTTCTATATTTTTTATGTCCAATACATCATTATTGTTTTGAAAACAAACACCATCAATGAAATGCCAAAGCACAGATATATTTTATAACGAATATTCATAATATTCATATTAAAATAAAACCACTTCTATTTTAGTTCAGTATAGAAAATAGTCATTATTTCACAAATAATAGTTGGCATACATGAAAGTGATCTTTAAAAAATTAATGTGTCCACTAGTAAGTGTTATATCTATGCTCCCACTATTTTCACTGTTACAATAGCAACATTTGAAATATCAAGCTCCATCCAACCACTTAATATAAGCTATTTATTTCTTTTACTGTAACTAGTTTACAGTTGAGAGTTTTTAATCAAATATCTTGAACTCAAGAAATATATCTTATAGAGAACATTCCTGTAGGAAAAATATATTTCTAATAGAAATCAAATTTATTTTTCCACGTTAAATGTTTACAAATATTTTATCCTATTGTGTTTCTAATGTTTTTTCATGAAGAAAAAGTGACTATTTGTTCTCATTATCTCCACTTTTCTAACATTATTATCATTCAAATTTTGGCTTTCTCTTTCGATAGGTCAAACAATTTAAAAGAGAGACCCTTTGCAGTAAGACTGCATAAAATTCTTTACAAAAATGCACTTGATATTACTTAACATTTAGGGATATCGAATAAGTTGCACTTAATTAAAGTAATCAAACAAACATTTCGATGATCAAAATCATAGGT
Source organism: Allium cepa (assembly GCA_030765085.1). Taxonomy (NCBI): domain Eukaryota; kingdom Viridiplantae; phylum Streptophyta; class Magnoliopsida; order Asparagales; family Amaryllidaceae; genus Allium; species Allium cepa. Next base: position 555,296,419 of record CM060941.1, on the reverse strand, counting down.
CTATCTGTAGTTATTGGTCCAGTGTTATTTCTAACATAATACAATGCAAACTATATTCAATCATATCAAACACATGATTTTCCACTATGGTTTAATATTCACCATATAATTTTTGTATGTGCTCGAATATGGATCAAACATCCATAGTCTTTTATTGCTTTAGAGTTCAAAACTAATAGAAGATGATACAAAGACTAGGGAAAATTAATATTTAGGTGACCAAGGCACGAATGTTTTAATGGTTATATGTAATTTGGATTCTTGCATTGGTCTCGAAGTGACAACATACCAAAAAAATTATTAGTAAGTATGTTTTATATTTCTTCATCGGCCTTTATTTGATTTCATTTAGTACATTCTAATTGATAAACTATTTTATCAAATTATTAGTTCAAGTATATTATTATAATATCACTGTGTTCTTATATTTACTAGAACGGTTAATTGTATTTATCATCAAATTTGGCATCTGGTAAAAACCCTAAAATTGATACGTAAATTCCATAAATTCCTTCAATTGGTGTTAGGGTCCATTTATCGTGTTATTACAATCTTGAGTTTGCTCAACAAATCGTACTTCACATGAACGATAAGTAACAATTTACTAGTTATATCTTATATATTACTACTAACATATTTTTACTATGCTCCTAATCATATTCATGACTTTGAGTTTTCTTAGAAAATCATGAAGTATTTTAGATACCTTAAACCCATCATTTTGCAATATCCTAAGAGGAGTTATGTAACCTTGAGTCTGCTCAACAAAGTTATATAAATATTCTTACTCATCTAAAGATAATATAAACATCACCTTAGATATTCTATCTCTTGTGTTTGTTCAATAGCCATAGATATTACATTACTTTTTTATATTGTAAATGATGCAGAGTATTATTATTTTATGTTTGTAAAAAAACTTATAGTGTATTATCGACTATTTAAGGTAAATCAGTATAATGATTATTACTCTTGATATCATATACCTTTTATGTACCTCCTATATATACTCCCTTATGTCTCTTGGGTTTTATTTATTTTTAATCTCTCATTTTCTTTATACATAATATATATATATATATATAATTATTATAACATCAAAAGTTAATATAGATATATGTATATATATCAATATACATTCTTTTATTAATTGAACAATTTAATTAATTTATAAAATAACATTTGTATTTATTTATTTAAATTTACAACAACTTTAAATTTCCATTATATAGTTATTTAATCAAAAACAATTTTAAATTAATTTTATAGTATTCAAATACAATAGTTGAATTAATTTAAAACTCAAAGACGCTTTTGAGTTTTTCACAAGATCATACCCTAAGAATAGATCATTTCTAAGAGCCAAGTGAAGGCGGGAGATCGTATGGTTTTCCACTCAAGAGTGGTCATTAATTAGAGTGACCTTCTGCTTTGTCTAACAACCTTTTCCTCTAACTCACATCTTCTTTGATTGCTCTAAAATTAGTGTCTTACATGTTGGTTAAATTATCTGCACAAACATAACGTAGGCTCTAATTTCATTGTTGGATTGGGTGCACTAGCAATAGGTAAAAAGAGCGAATTTCAAAAAAGACTCTATTTACTAAATTATATAAAGTCTTGTTTTATGCTTATGTATATGATAATTTGTTTACACTAAATCAAAACTTACTATTTAATTAATAAAGGAGTTTTCATAATATTTTAATTTTATTTAATTTAATTAAAATATTTATTTATTGCTAATGTTTAAAATAAAATTTATCAATAATTTAATTCAAAATTTAGTTATTTTAATTTATATTTTAATATCGTTAGATATTCATATTCACAGTATGAACATCACTACACATACACGCACACACGCGTACATACATGCATATATATTAGTTATTCGAAGGGTTCAAGGGAAAATTGACCATCGTGTCGCACGGTCAATAAGGTGTCAAGTGTGATGAAAGATTTCAAATTATTCTTATAAATAAATCATGTAATATTATTATATTTTTACAAATCTAATATGAAGTTTATTTTGGCCACTAGAAAATTTATATATTATTAAAAACATATATGTATATCTGTACATATATGTTTAAAATATAATTTTGAATATAATTTTTTTATAAGAGATTTTAGTTTTAAGGAAAAAGTTGCAGAAAAATTTAGTTTTAGGGACAAGAAGTTTGTTTTTTAGGCTGAAGGACACGTTATAGTGTAAATCAAAGAATGATAGTTGTAACTATCATTTTTTGTTTACACTAACAAATGTCCTTTAGACTAAAAAGTGAACTTGCTGTCCTTGAGATTAAATTTTTTTTGCAACTTCTTCCTTGCGTCTATTTTCCTGTTTTTTACATATATAAAATTATTATAAATTACTTTTTTACTATAAAATAAAATTTGAATATCTTATATATATGTATATGTATACATTAAATATTTATATATACTTATTAATTTTTATGATCAACATTTAATACAAAATAGTTTTAAAATTCAAATATTAAACCTTTGACTTGTTCAGGAATATATCTAATTTTTTAGGAAAGTGTCCCTAAAAAGCCCTCAATCCCCCATTAATAAAGACCAAGAACTAGGGTGTGGTGATATAAGCCATAGGCAAACGTCAACAACTTTCAAAGTCCCCTAAACGAAATCCTAGTACCTAAGTCTTAACTACTACAGCTGTGAGCGAGAAAATAAACATTCTATATTTTTAATTCGTTCAAAAGTATAAATTTAGTTTGAAAAATTCAAAACTTTAGTTCTAAATATTTTTGACTTTGTAAAATATATATATGTGATCTTAAAAAATTATCTTATGGAAAATAACATTTTTTCAACTTTTTTATAAAATATGTGTAAGGATATTTAACTCATGCACACACACAAAAATATATATATATATACATATATATGTATTATTTTATTATTTTAAATTAAAAACAATAAGATTAAACAAAATTTTTCACTAATTATTTAAAGAAGAAAAAGATTTAAAAAAATTCATTTATTAATATTTAGTTACTCGTTTGACTCCCATTTGAATCACCATTTAATTAAATAATTTTTAGTTTTTAAATCAACCGAACCATCATATAACTTTCATACATCATCCTGTATGGATTTAATCTTGAAATAAATAATTTAAATAGTCACATAATATTAATATTACATATGTATTAATTTATCGTCTATCTATAACATTTATAAATAAGTTTTACCATTAGTTAAGCATAGAAATAATTAACAACGTGGTTGTATTGACTCTTTGAAGTGAACTCTCTCCATATTCAATATTTAAATAATTAAATATTAAAGACCGTATGGATTTTGCTAGGCATAATATAGGGCCAATTTGAACACTTATTGATCATTTAGGTAAACCATATTTTTGATGTAAAATAAGCTTACCTTGTAATGAAAGTTTGAACATGTATTCTTTTCGCTGTCATTATATCACTTAGATATATAGAGTTTAGTCTAAGTTTGAAAACTAAATTAATATTTGTATTCAATTTTATAAGTCACTTCGAATTCCTTGGTTTGATTTAATAACATTTATTGATTAATTGATTTACTCTGCCAGAAATTTTGACTTTAAGTGCACTTAAAATTGCGGTGATACTGACCTTTTATAACGAATGAGACAAATCCTCACTTTGGTAGTGTTTCACTTCAAGTAGTTTAACGTATACCCAGCTTTAGTCGTTATAAGGTCGGCATGCCATGTATTTGACCAAAATCAAAGTATAACCTAGCTACTTATAATCAACATTACCCTAAAGTCTAAAGATAACTATATGTCGTTACCCTAAGATCTTCTTTTTGAGTAGTACATAACCCCCTAATGGCATAACCCCCTAATGGTCATAAGTAAATCGCCGTTCGTCTTATAAACAACCACAAGTACATAACCCCCTAATGGTCATAAGTAAATCGTCATTCGTCTTATAAAGAGCATTGTGTACACTAGTCTCAACAGACATATTAATATCCTTTTCTCAACACATTTTGGCTAGGAACATTTAAGGAGTAAATGTTTTAAAATATTATATCTATATGTATGTATGTATGTATATGCATCAATTCAATACCCATGGTTACAAAAAAATTCAGAACTGCAATTGATAGAGTACTTCTAAGGATTTTCTACTCATATATTTTTAATGAATTCAGTTCATTATTTATATCCCTATATAATAACATATACAAAAGAAAATAAAACCAGATGCTTACATCATTTTGAACAAGATTCTCTTACAAGGGTTAAGTTGCATAATAAATTACATAATTGCACCTATGGCACACCTTTAACTATATCAATCAATTGTTGCTCTTAACTTTGCTAGCTCAACCTCATAAGAAGTCGTGAAGAAATCTTTCATGTTAGCTACATTAGTTTCTAACTCCAACGTATGCTTCTTTGACTCCTCTAATTTAGCCCTTAATTTTATGATAGACTCATGTTGACTTAGGTTAACTTGTTTAATATGCTTCCAGTTCTCAACCATATCTTCAAACTATCTAAGTATCATAATTGAAGTTGCGCTACCGATTGGCTTACTCTCTTCCTCCAACTCATCAACCCATTCTTCTAACTCTTTAATTCTATTTTCGTATGAAACATTTATTCGTGCAAGGGTCCAGCTTTTTGAGATAGCATAAGTAGATGCTAAAGGAGCATTAAATGTGCCATGATTCATGGGTAGCTTTGTAGCCTTGGTTATATTCAATAAGGGTGACTGGTGAATTTTATAAAAATGATATAAATAGAAAACAACAAAAATACAAGTGGAAAAATGACGAGTGCAATTTAATCATTCATTAGACATGAGTTAAAAAATAACATATGAAAATCACTATTATTGTGCCTAGCCATAGCTAACCCTATGTTTAAATCAAGCTGAATATAGATGATCTAGGAGAGATAAATTCTCCTATGGAGAATGGCACCGTATATGCACTGTAAAGTGCTTAGGGTTTCTCTCTTCTAATTGGCCTGAGAATTTTCCGTAAGAGATTCTAGGTTTCCCTCTTAAGTTGAGTAAACGTATTCTTAAGCTCTCTTTTCCTCTTATGTATGTAGATAGTGTAACACCCCACAGTTTTTAACGATAATTAATTAAAAAGGAATTGACAAATAATTTGTAATGTCGAAAATAGAATTTTTAGAAATGCCAAAACTTGGCTATGGAACTTGCACCGTTGAGTTCATGGTGATTTTCTGATCAATTTTCACAAAGTTTTTCGATCGAAGTTCAAACAAATATGTTATTGACATTTGAAGTTTTTGAATCAAAAATAATTATATATGTAATTAAGGAAATAAAATGCAATTAGTGAAATAAATTAACATTAGTAAACTTTGATGGTTGCCTAGGGTTTAAGTAAGCTTAAACGCAGAAACAAATTACCCACTTCGTTTTAAAAAGTAAACAAATCAACAAAAGTTAGAAATTAATTAACCAAATTGACATCATTCGGTCAACCCTTAGGATTGACTAGCTGACCATTAGCGGTCGACCAATAGAGGGTGGCAATCGATCAGTTAGGAGATCAATTGTGAAATTCTGACATGGCCTAACGACTTGAATTTAAAATAATTTAATCTGACGGTTAGCATTGAATCAAACCCTTATAAACATAGGCCTAACACCTTATGTTTCTTCTCATATTTTCTAAGGCAAAAATGAAGCTATACCTTATTCTCTTCTCCATAAATTCGTAATTCTAAATATAGTTTTAGTTTATAGATATATATACAAGTGGAGAATAGCAAAGGATAATTAAGAAGAAGAATAAGGTCGAATCAAATTGTCAAAGTCAAGGTAAATTATAAATCCAAATCTGAAATCTAAATTAAATCCAAATCTCTTCTCTGGTTTAGATTTCTGATATATATATACACACATATATATACATACACATACATACATACATACACACACACACACACACATACATACGCGCGCGCACACACACACACACATATGCTTGTGGTATATGTATTAAATTAGGAGAATAAGGGAAGAAAAATGGAATAACATAGATTAGATCTAGAGATTTGGAAAGATAAAAAGGTGAGTGTGAAATTATATAATTTTATATAATATTGGATTTATATTATTGCGAATCTATTCATATATGCCTAAATGTAAATATGGAGTTGCAAGCTAAAATTGTACACGTGTAATGAATTTATAAACCTTGCCTGCATATTCTACGATTGATAACTTAATTTTAATATTGCATGTATGTGAATCTGGAAAGTATTAGGTAGTAGTAGTTCTAATAATTGACAAATTATGTGATAATTGCAGATTTGTAGATTTAAATGACTTGTGAAAGAAAAATGTAAATTAGGGTTATCACAATAAATTATAGGGATTTAAGTAGTATTTTAATTCATTGGCATGTAGTGTTGCAATGTAAATTTCTGCAGATTGTTAAGTTTAGATTCATAAATAGAAGTGTAACGTTTGGAATAACAAGGAATATGCATAAAAAAAGAGGTATACAAAATATGGACATTTATTGTAAAAACTCTCCTTTCGGATAAGACATAGAATTTACAATGTTAACCTTTCCTTTTGAGAGGGATGTAATTTCAATGCATTAAAATGTGAAAATCTCTAACGATTAATTAAAGAATTATAAATGTGATAATAATAATGGTTTAAACGAAGAGTTAATACATAAGCAATAGAGGCAAGATAGAAATCGAATAATAAACATTAAAAAGGTAGGTGAGTAAATAATGTAAATGAAAAGGGTATGGAACGCCCACTAAACAAGGGATTGTACTAAAGGTTAAAAAGGAATAGAAATAAAAATTTAATAAGGGATGAAAAAGTGAATAGGAAAAGATATTTAGATCTTTTACGAAAGCAAAAAATGACATTAAATTAATAAATTGAATGAGAAATAAATGCATGAAAAAACAAAGGAATATTACTAATAGCTAAACATTGGGGACATAATAATTAAACAGGTATGAATACAGATCTATATACATAGCCTAAAGTATGCGTGTATGACAGATGTGAATTATTAACCTAGTAAATAACTTAGATCAAATAAGAATGATATAGTCATTAAAATAAGTTGGAATGCGAGGTCGATAATATTATATAATAGAAATCTATTCACCGCAAGTGGCTACTAGCAGTTGTGCATATGTTATATTAATGTGAGACATATCCAGCTGTAGGACCTATAGAGTTATATATGCTCGCGTATAGGTGAGGGATACCCAAGTAGGAAGGTTCACCTCGGTCGAAGTGTCAAAGGACAATTAGAGTTTGCTTCATTCTTTTAGAGGGTATTAAGTAATAAGCGGATATTACCTTGATTGCATTCAGCAATCTAAATGGTAGTAGGAGCTGCACATGGGTCGAGAACGTCATCAATCCTTAGTGGTCAGTGGAAAGACAAGTGTTAAACCTAAATGGATACACCTCATATTAGTGTAGATCACGTTTAGGTCGTGCACCACCACAGTTGTTTGTTAGATTGTTCATTAAGGCCAGGCTAGATAACCCTTTATGGAAGTCTTTCAAAATGGATAGAATATGGCTAAACTATTATGATGCTATTATTGGGCACTATAGGGGATCCTTGGTATGTACGACAACGAGAATGTGATACTGCATCGATGGTGGATCCTAACGAGCTGTTGGGTTACGGATCCTAGCAGGGATAGTATCTTGGTCCAATGGTGGACTATGGTACCTATATGTATACACACACACATACACATATATATATATATAGTTATCATCTACCTAGAGTAGATGGAGTGAAACATATGCGTATGTGGAGTCGAGAGAATAAGTAAAAAATAAAATAAAAGATGTGACACGTAATGGAAGGCAGTCGGTATAAACTAGTGTTATGTATGTGTAATTTACCAGTCACCAGAACATTGCTCTAGCCCCTTCTTCATTACAACCCATAGGATAGCTAAGTGGGATGGGTACTGGTGCAAGGCAAGAACAATGAAGGAATAGGTTTTCTTATGCACGCTCGGCACTGAAAATAGCACTAGATATTGGAAGTGTCAATCTTGGTTAGCAACTGTATGTTTTTTATTCTTCAAATTCTGCTGTGAGTTTATATCGATAGTGCTCTGATATGCATTTATTTTTTTTCTATATACCAAATTAATGATCCATACTATGGTGGACTTGGATTTTCGATTTAGCTAAAATATGGCTAATCGAGGTGTCAGTTATCACGTTTGGTATTAGAGCTTAAGTTAATCGTTCAGGATACGTTGAGTGATTATATCTGTATTTTTACTATAATTATACATTATATACTCCAAATCCTACATATTCTAACTGTTGAAGTAGTAGTAACCATATTCTAAAAAGATGGATAGTGCCACTATGAGTTGGAACAATAGATGAAGTCGAAAATAGACACCTATCTTGATTACCCCATGGAAAGTAAGTCGTATTGGAAGGCATTGACTTAAGAAGAGCATGAGTTCAGTATATATAAAGGTCCTTGAAGCTGGATGATACTTGACTCCTTTGTAGAGCACATGTCGCCCTATGGTTTAGATCCCTATAAGAATGCCGTGATATGCATTAGGTCCACGTAAGGGGGAATATATATGCTGTAGATATTTGAAAGTAAGAATTAAATTGGTCCATGAAAGAAGGTATGTTGCAATCAATCCAAGATGATAGCCGAATTTTTTATATTTTTGGAAAGGATAAGTCAATAAGTAGAAAAGAAGAAAAGTTCAAAAGACGAGACAAATAAAAATCCACTTTGAGCCATACTTCATCGAAGGCTGGCAAGGAGGGAACCCTCAAAATGCGAGAGGGCTTCAGGATGGCACTATCTCTTTCATGACCTAGACGGTATGATACCAACAGCTGTAGGCATCTAAAGGATACAATCGAGGAGCATGTAAGGAGTGGTCAGTTGTGATAATATGTCAGGACTCGAGATATGACAATGGAACAAGAGCAGCCACCGTCTACCTCAAACAATGATGATGCAAGGCCCAGGAATGATGGTCGGTTTGTCATCGACTGATTGGGATGGTATGTAATAAGTAGCAAACCCTGTGTAGAAGGCTAAGTCACTTACTTATGTACAAGGACGGAGATAGCCAATAGGCATGCTCTAAGGTGATGATAAACCGTGATGCTTTAGTTTGTGAAATCTTCTTTTCCTTTCTGGTTTGGACATTTTATTTTTCTGGCTTGGTTTTAGAGTTTGGTTTGTACGCATGGTTTTGTTGGTTTTCTAGTTTGGATTTTGGTTTGGATGCTTGTTTTTTGGTTTGGATTTTTGATATGGATCTCTAGTTTTCTGGTTTCATCTAGATTTCAGATTGGATTTTGATTGAATTTTTTCCTAGTTTCTGGTAAATGATCATCAGGTGTGGATTATGCCTGGCAAGGGGTAAGTCGCTTTGCCCAAATGTGGTGAATCAACTTAATCAAGTCATCGAGCATAGACTATGCTCGCCAAGCGTCCGAAGAGACCCGGATTCGACTAGGACTTAGGCCCCATATTATCTATCATTTACTATTTCAGGTCGTCGAGTATGGACTATGCTCGATAAGGGTTCGAGATGACCAGGATTGGCCTAGGACAGGCCATGATTTATTACGCAGGATTTGACACACGAGTCATCGAATATGAACTATGCTCGACAAGAACTAGGAGAGGTTATGGATTCAGATATTGGCTATGAACGGCTAGGGATTTGGGCGTGAACCCAGAATGGTTTTGGATTTCGCCAAGGGCCCATCGCGGTCCTGGATTTGGATATCCACTCGGAGAGGTCATGGATTTGGTTATTGGTTATTGGATATGGATGGATTAATATATGGCTTGGTAATTGATTGGACTATGGATCAGACAATATGGCCATGGATGGAATATGCACTTTGGATATCATATTTAAAGTTATTCAAAACACTCCTTCCTAACGCAAGGCATGTTTTGAGGGGCAAGAGTATCCTGCCTTTTGGTCAAGGCCGGGATATCGAAAAATTGGCTAAAAAAAGAAGGATATCGGGATTGAAGATTGAATGAAAACAAGGCTATGATCGGTACCATCAAAATTGGACCAAGCTCCAATCAAGGTTAGATCGATGGGGAATGATAAATAAGGCTAGGTAAGGCTACCCTTCGAATTTCAGGTCAAACGGAGTTTGTATGCTCAAGATATGGATGAATCAATATTGATGGAAAAATCGATACTTGCATAGAGATCGAAGTAGACTCGGTTGTTTCCTTTGGATCGATGGGTATCGTACCGATGCAAGGCACATCAACTGGATAGATATAGTAAGGCATGCTGGCACACTTCGTATTGATCAAAGCTTGGATCAATACGAAGGAAACAAGACTTGGATGGATACAAACTTGATACATACAAAGTCATATGCTTCACCAGGACACTCGGGATCCATATGAAGATAGTTTAGGGGATGGATATTAAAGACAACATTCAGGGATTGATATGAAGGAAGGCATGGGTGGATCGATATGAAGAACAAAGTTTTGGATGGACACGGAAGATTCATGAGCCATTTTCGTATCGATCGAGTTCGTATCGATCGATACGAAGGAAATAGTCAAGATGGAGCATGAAAAATGGATCATAGTGTGAGAAGCGGATCAATGTGAAAGCTATGGAGGGATGATGGATACGACGACTCGGATTGATGCAAAAGCGATGGATACGAATCATGGGTACGAGTCATCAGCTAGCACTAGAAGATCGAAACTTGGATCGATAATATCTCACAAACTACACACTGGAGTTTCATGAAATTTGGAGAGAAAGGACTTTTCACTATCATCTTCCACATGATTGATCTTAGCTTGTATGGAATGATTCTTGATCGATACGAAATCTATATGGATCGATCGGGGATCGATCCCAAACCACTCAAGTTGATCATGTGCGCCCACCTGCACGTGAGAATAGGTATTCCGAGTTTTGGGGAAGGTTTTGCTAGTTCTACTCCTATAAATAGCAACTCCATGATGGTTGAAAATGGAATCCTCTCCTTCCTTTTTGGCTAGACTCTATCATTTTGGTCATTAATATTCAAATGATTGTAACTGCAATCACAGTATAAAAGAAATAAAAGGACTAATTCAAAGTGGAAGCAGACCGAAGACAGCCAAACCACTATAAATCTTATGTCTTCTCTTACTTTCTTTCATTTGAATTTTGCTATTTCTTCATTTTTACTCTCTACATTATCTAGATCTGAGATCTGAGTTTGGATATTGAGGATTTGTGTGTAAACACTTTGGTGCTTTCGTGACATTCGGGGTTTATAACCAATTTTGGCGTAAACACTTTAGTGCTTTCATTGAGAAAACCAGCACCCGCTACACTGGAGTTGAAGTTCATATTTGGAAAGCTAAAGGATCAGACCTAGGAGTAACCATGGTTAGGCAATTGTCAAGGAGACAGGTGGCAGAAAGAAGCAATCAAGAGGGAAGTCAAGAGACTTCCTTTGGAGCTGGAGCTGGAGCTGGAGCAGAACAGGCATCCATCTACATCATGAGGGATGAGATGCAAACCATGATGTATTCTATGCAGGAGAAGTTGATGAAAAGGCGGGAGGAGATGATATAGAACCTTCTCAGGCAGGCTACAGCAGTAAAAGCTGCAGGAGGTCAGATCCACGAAGCTGGATTAGAAGGACTCAACAGGCAATTAAGTGCAGTTCGGTAGGGAGTAGCCTCCAATCAGCAAGTAGCTATCAATATGGATGGATCTAGATTCAGAGGCACACCACCATGTAATGTTGGACCAGTTCATGGAGGAATACCAGGTGACGCTACACAACATGGTGTCGGTAGAAATACAGGAGTGCGTGACGAGGAGTATTTACCGGAATTCCCTCGAGGACTTAGGGGGCAGTTAGGAAATGAAGACAGGGGAAACCTGTGGTGGACAACCCTGGATTGGCTAAAATTATCAGGAAAACAATACACAGAGGTCTGATAAACAGAGATTTGGAAGGAGTAAACAAGAGTCCATTCACCTATGACATCAGAATGGCTAGGAGTCCACCAGAGTTCAAGCTACCTACTCTGGTAGTATACAACGGTAGGGCGGATCCTATCGATCATCTGATGAGGCATACAAGACATACGGAAGTGCTAGTAGCATCGAAGGAGATTATGGACCTATGTTTTCCCCCATACTTGACATAAATAGCTGTTATGTGATTCAGTAGTTGGAAGATGGATCTACTAGGACATGGATAGAATTGGTGGATAGGTTTTTGAAGCAGTTTTGAGTTCATATCAAGAGGCTAAAGAATGTGATTACACTGACGTCGGTGAAGTAGAGGGCTAGAGAGCTTCTCAAGACTTTCTTAACCAGGTATAATGCAGCGGTTGCTTCGGTGGATCGTTCGGATCCATCAGTGGTTCTAATGGCAGTCGTGTCAGGGTAAGGGATAATTCGGATTTCAGGATATTGTTGATAGTGGATCCACTAATGGATCTCGGGGAATTCATTCACGACGCTAAGAGATTTCTTCAGCAAAAGGATGCAAGCTTGGATGTGAAATCAAAGGAAGTAAATGTAGCAAAGGATGGAGGACCATCCATGAAAGCTCGGATATGGATAGGGATAAACGGAAGAGGAAGTCGGGTAATGATTCTGGCAGAGCAAGGAAGCATTGGGGAGAACCAAAATTCTCCACTTACACAGGGTTGAATGAAACATTGGAACGTATATACATGGAAACCTGAAATCGCCTTCCTTATTGAAGACCGGCAAGGAGGTAACCCTCAAAACACGAGAGGGCATCAGGAAGGCGCTATCTCTTTCATGACCTAGATGGGCACGATATCAAATCTGCATGCATCTAAAAGATATAATCGAGGAGCACGTAAGGAGTGATCAGTTGCGACAATATGTCGGGACTCGGGATACGACGATGGAAAAGGAGAGGCCACCGCCTACCTCAAACAATGACGATGCGAGGCCTAAAAATGATGGTCGATTGGTCATCGATTAATCAAGATGGTATGGAATAAGTAGCGAACTCTGGGCAGATGGACAAGTCACTTACTCATGTATGAGGATGAAGATAGCGCCTACGCTTGCTCTGAGGTGATGATAAACCATAATGCTCCATTTTGTGAAATCTGCTTTTCCTTTATGGCTTGGACATTTGCTTTTTCTGGTTTGGTTTTGTAGTTTGGTTTGAACTCTTGGTTTTGTTGGTTTTCTGGTTTGGATGCTTGTTTTTTGGTTTCGATCTTGGTTTGGATTTTTGATACGGATCTCTGGTTTACTGGTTTGATCTGGATTTCGGATTGGATTTTAGTTGAATTTTTGCCAGTTTTTTGGTAAATGATCGTCGGGTGTGGATTATGCCTTGCAAGAGGTAAGTCGCTTCATCCAAATGTGGCGAATCAACTTATTCAGGTCGACAAGCATGGACTATGAACGAAAAGGGTCCATATAGTCCAGGATTCGATCTAGGACTTAGGACCCGTATTATCTATCATTTACTATTTTAAGTCATCGAGTATGGACTATGCTCGACAAGGGTCCGGGATGACCAGGTTTGGCCTAGGACTTAGGCCAGGATTTATTATGCAGCATTTCGCACACGAGTCGTCGAGTATGGACTATGCTCGCCATAAAATCGGAGAGGTTATGTGTTCAGATATTGGCTATAAACAGCTAGGGATTGAGGCGTGAACCTAGAATGGTTTCAGATTTCGCTAAGGGCCCGGCGTGGTTCCAGATTTGGATACCAACTCGGAGAGGTCATGGATTTGGTTATTGGTTACTAGATATGGATGGATTAGTATATGGATGGATTAGAACTTGGATGTCGGGTTTGAATGGATATGGAATTGGCTAAGGATTTGGTTACTAGATTCAGAATTAGATATCGATTCAGAGCAGTCACGGATTTGGATAAGGATGTGACTATGGCACTTGGATAGAATGGCTTGGTAATGGAATGGACTATGGAGTAGATGATATGGCCATGGATGGAATATGAACTTTGGATGTCGAATTTAAAGCTATTCAAAATATGTCTTCCTACCGCAAGGCATGTTTTGGGGGAAACTGTTGTCCTGCCTTTTTGTCAAGGCCGGGATATTGACAAATTAGCTAAAAAAGGATTGATATCAGGATTTGAGATCGATTGAAAACAAGGTTGTGATCGGTATCGTCACAATTGGACCAAGCTCCAATCAAGGTGGGATCGATGGGGAATGATAAACAAGGCTAGGTGAGGCTACGATTCGAATTTTAGGTTAAACGGAGTTCGTATGCTCAAGATATGGATGGATCAATGTTCATGGAAATTTGTTTGTATCTGTACTTTCGTATTGATCGAAGTAGACTCGGATGCTTGCTTTGGATTGATGAGTTTCGTATCGATCCAAGGTGCATCGACTGGATAGATACGGTAAGGCATGTTGGCACGCTTTGTATCGATCAAAGCTTGGATCGATACGAAGGAAGCAATACTTGGATGGATGCGGACTTGATAAATACGAAGTCATATGCTTCACCGGGACACTCGGGATTGATACGAAGATAAGTGTAGGATATGGATATGAAAGAAAACATTCAAGGAGCGATACGAAGGAAGGTATGTGTAAATCGATACGAAGAACAAAGTTCTTGATGGACATGGAAGATTCAGGAGCCATTTTCATATCGATCGAGTTTGTATCAATCGATACGAAGGAAACAGCCAAGATGGAGCATGAAACATGGATCACAGCATGAGAGTAGATCGATGCGAAGCTATGGACATAGGATGATGGATATGAAGAGTCTAATCGATGCAAAAGTGATGGATACGAATCATGGATACGAAGTCATCAGCTAGCACTAGAAGATTGAAACTTGGATCGATCATATCTCACAAAATACGTACTGGAGTTTCATGAAATTTGGAGATCAAGGACTTTACACTATCATCTTTCACCATAATCGGTCTTAGCTTGTTTGGAGTGATTCTTGATTAATATTTAATCCATATGGATCGATCGAGGATCAATCCCAAACCACTCTAGATCGATCATGTGGGCCCACCTGCACGTGAGAAGAGGTATTCTGAATTTTAGGACAGATTTTTCCAGATCTACTCCTATAAATAGCAACTCCATGACGGCTGAAAATGGGATCTTCTTCTTCCTTTTTGGCGAGATTCTGTCATTTATGTTATTGATATTTAAAGGATTGTAACTGTAATAATGGTATAAAAGAAATATAATGATCAATTCAAAGTGGACGTAGGTCGGAGATAGCCAAACCACTATAAATCTTGTGTCTTCTCTTACTTTCTTTCATTTGAATTTGCTATTTCTTCATTTTTGCTTTCCACATTATCTGGATCTAAGATTAGAGTTTGGATATTGAGGATCTGTGTGTAAACACTTTGGTGCTTTCACGACATTCAAGGTTTGTGACCAATTTTGGCGCAAACAAATATATTATAAATGATTTTCAAAGGAATTATTTGAAAGTATAGAAACCCTATTTTTGAAAAGCAGGTAAATTTTGAATTTTGGAAAAAATTAAATATCTATATTTTATTTAAATAAAAAGTTTCGGTAGAAATTAGAATTAGTTAAATTGGAAATTTTCAGTAAATTGGGTTTTGATAAAAAGTTATTTCTTTTGAGAAAATGTACCAAGCGTATGTATAAATTGTTGATTTTTCTAAACTGAAAGTTTTTTATTAGTAAAATTCTTTTTCTAGGTGGACAATAGAAGGTAGTACTAGTTTTAAATGAAGTAAATAGTACGAGAAAGAAGAGTAGATCCTGAAAATAAAAGCAATAAGTAAATGCGCTGCAATGGTTCAGTAAGAAGATAATTAATTGAGAGGAAAAAATATATAAAAAGAGAAATTTAAATAAGAGCAATTTAAATAAGAGCAATTTAGGTAAAAGATAGTTAAATTGTAGTACATTATGAAATATAGACAAGAACAATTTTAAAATTTTATATAAATAATGTTAGTAATTAGAAATGAAGTTAGAAGATTATATTAAAATAATTATGCTAGTAATCTAATTAGAAGAAATATAGGAAATTAGAGGCAAAACAAAGAAAATGGATATTTTCCGTTATTATGCGCATTGATTCCACACATCTTTTGAAAAAGTCCCTCTCTTTGGATATTAGAAGCCCCACCAAGGATTGAAAGTGGAGATAGAAAAATAATCGAATGGAAGTGTTCTTGTCTACTCTAGCTTTTATTGTTTAAAATCGTAAAAGATGTTTTCAAAACATTATAAAGTGTGTTTTTTAATGGTTTAGCAAAAAAATTGAGTTTCTAAAGCAAAACTTAATAAATTATTTGAGTTAAAAATTCCAGAAGTAAAAGATCATTATTGTTGATCAAAGGCTTTAAAAGAAAAGTTGACTTAAAGAAAAAGGAAAGGAACTTTGTAAATTAAATTGCTAACCTTTTCTTTCAGACTTAATAATTAAAGCTTAACCCAAAAATCTTATATTATAGTTTTAAAAGTTAAGACACCAAGTTTTTTTATTGAATTTAATAAAAAGTTTCTAAGTTTGCACTTTTAAAGGTTAAATTTTTTGGATATAGTGGTTCAAAAATTTTGAAATATTAATTTTTGAAAAAAATGGTGGCCAAGACAAAACTAAAATTTGAATGGGGGAGTAGATAGAGATGGCTACCTAGGTAAGATGGAGTAAAAGGAAAGGCTATGAAGAAAATAGTGATGATTGCTCATAGAGTAGCAATAAGGAATCTCAACATAGTGTAAGTGTTTGCACCAAAAGTGGTCACTAACACCCTTGAGTAGGATTATGTAGAGACATTAATGAAGAAAGTAAATTAAAACTGAGGAATAATACAGTAGAATGCAATAAGAACTGTAAGAAACGAGAACATCAGAATTATAATGGTTCCCCGTAATTGCCTACGTCCACTTTGATCGTAATGTTTATAACTTCTTCAAATAATTGAATACAGATATAATCCGTACACTAACAACTTGAACACAAGTTTTAGCAGAAAAGAAATGAGTCTTGAAAATGACAGAGTCTCCCCAGTGTTCTCGAAAAATGGTCCCTTTAAACTGTGCCCATGCCTCTTTATTTATAGACAAAGGTAAGACCCACTGCGTGGGCCCAAGAACGAAGTAGCTGGCCCATTGCTGTAAGTCAGTGCTGGCCAAACGAGTCTAGCGAGCCACTTTCACCAAGCTATAAACCCCCGAGCCTCTCTGCCGAACCACGACTTCCCCGTTTATGCCTCGAAGCGAAGTCTCTCACAACTCGGAGCGGCTTGTAATGGAATTCAAAGTGAAGCAATGTCGAACCAAGGTCTGTCGAACCATGCAATTGAAACACAACTGAATATATTGCCTTAGCTATGCGCCTTTGACCGAAGGGCATATGGCTTAGTCCTTCTGAGGCTGATCCATGACCAGATAAACCATCAAGATTAACCTCACCCATTCCAAGCGACCGAGGCCGAACCCTTCTTGACCGAGCTACCTTGCTCTTTCCATCTTGGCCGAGCGATGAGTGTACCTTCCATGCCAACGATGAGTCTTCCATCCAGGCGAAACGACATTTCAAGAGAGCCAAACGACGAGTCCTCCTTCCAGGCGGAACGACATTTTAACAGAGCCAAACGGCGGGTCTTCCTTCTTAGCCGAACGACATTTCAATAGAGCCGAATGGGGAGTCTTCCTTCCAGGCCGAACGACATATTAACAGAGCCAAACAGTGAGTCTTCCTTCTATGCCGAACGACATTTCAACAAAGCTTCTCGAGACTGAACAATGATATGCCGACCATAATGACCGAACAAGGCATTACGACCAACTCAGACCGAACGAGGCGTCCCCTCCTTTTGACCGAGCCATATAGAAACACCACAATACATCGAATGCACCAAACCCTTTACACCGCCATCCTTTCCTTGATCAGGATCTTAAATGGTGTCAACTATCACATTTGTAACTATCATCTTGTAGCCAGGCCAAAGTTCCAGGTAACAGCAAGGAATATTGGTGAGAACCTAGGAGTGTTTTGTTAAACATGTGTGCAAGCTATAAGAAGAACCGAAAAAGGAATGATGAATGGTATCGAAGTACACTTCTGCAAGTTCTAAAACAAGTTCGCAACAAAGGTCATTGATAAAGAAAGTAAATAACAATTTTTAAAGAATACAACAGAGGGATTTGGATTAAGAGAAGAGAGTTATATAGGGTAATAAGATGGAAAAAAACACATTAGAGACATTGGTAGACTCAAGGTTAAGGAAAGCAAGATTATGGTGGAGTAGTTATTCCGCCAAGTAAATGTGTTTCAATGAGTTATTCTAAATGGCATAGTTTATATTTTTTACCCACTACAGCATGGGGATGCATAATTTATACCATAATTGGAAGTGATAGTGGAGGAAATGGATAAAATTAATCATTAGAAGCCAAAAAGAAGTTAAAATATGTGGGTTATAGTGGAATGGCATGTTAGAAAGGTTCATTTAATTTTAATAGGGTGTTGGGGTGATCACATCATAAATATCAGTTGACGTTGAAGAGTAGCTTTCAATAGTTGTTTCTTTTAGATTTGGGTTGTAACGTTAGTTGTTTCAGTTGTATAAAATGCGAATGACATCATGAGAAATGTTCCTTTTGAAAAAAAAAATTCTAGATGGACCGTTATTTTAGTTAGAAAACTGTATAAGTAACGAAATCTCATATAGACACTTAACTAATGCAAAATAAATAAATAAAAATGTAGAAGTTATAAAATAAAATTAGGGAATCTATTAATTATCTACTACAAGAAAATTTAAGTTAAGTCCCAAAAACTAAAAAAAGTTTAGGAGATAAATTTTGATGAGCAAAGAATGGGGAAAGGTTGTTGCGATACCACAAACACTATCCCTCTACCTTAAAAGCCGAAGTTTATAAATGAACTTGTATGCTGGTTGTTATTTTAAAATAAATGAAAACGCTTTCCAGATTGACATTTACCATGTGTACAGAGTCCGTTACGAATGCTAAACTATTGGTTAAACCCCGACTTCATAGGATGTGTCTTGAATTGTTTTGAAAGAAATACGCGCACACATATTTGAGAATTTTGATTCAAGATCCTTGGATCTTAAAAATAAAATGCTTTTATGAAAACTTTGAATAAATGAATCTTTGAAGATTTTCCAACTATTTCAAAATTTTAATTTAAAAAATGTTTTGAATAGAAAAAAGAAAAATTGCTTATTTTGAAATGCCACATGCTTAGCATAGGGAAAAGGTTGACGGGTTGATAAGTATAAACTTACTATGCAGCAAAAGTGACAGTGAAAGTAAAAGGTAGGGGTGATAAGGGAAACAGATGTTTTAGCTATGAAATCTCTTTTCCATACTTTGTCGATAGGTGAGCCAAACTTGTTATCATATAACTGTAACGACCCGCCCTTCTGACCGCCCCCAGTCGGTAATTAAACCAACTTGAAATGTTCAAAATGACGGATTGTTATTCAGTTTATAGAGTTTAAACAGAATCAGCCACAGAATCACAGAATAATGATATTTCACATAAATGAATTTTTCTTAGATATATCAGAATTTATACAATGCATTAAATTCATACAGCGGAATATTTCTCCAAGTACAAAAATCCCCGAAAGAAAACTAAAGTAAGCGTTTTCCCCCTCTCTCTCTCTAACTTCGCTGCCCGAAAATCTTCAAGCTGTAAAATACTCGGTCTGACCCGAGTATTACATTCAAAAGAAAATAATGTATGGGTCAGTCTAATTCAAACTCAGTTGTTAGTGCATAGAGGCAATAATAATCAAATAACAATTAGACGACAGTCACAATAATTCTCGTCTATCCGACCCTTTTAACAAAGAAATCGGATAACGGAAATCATAACACTTAACAGTGTTAAACAATAAATCAGTAGATTCAAATTATTAATGAAGATAGATGAAGGAATTATAAATGAAGATAATTTAGAAAAAAAAAACATCAAAATTGCCTAAACGGCAATTAACAACAAAATCATCAAATTATAACCAAATCAATTCAAACAATTGAAAAGTTACTTTAAAATTTCAAAACCGATTGGCTGCAGTACACGCACGCGTGTACGGCCTCACCACATTTAAAACGTTAAATCTGTGTGGCTGCAGTACACGCACGCGTGCACTGCCTCGCCACAATAGCATGAAATGCATAAAAGATCAACGGAAGTTCATAAACGACCACAAGGTCAAACCCGAGAGTTTAAGCTGGATTCAACTCAAGTATACAAATCAATGTACAAGTCACAATACAACACTGCCCATACCAAATACTATCAATATGGACGAACAGAGACTCCGAGCATTTCAGAAGATATGCGCAGATCTGAAACAAAAATGGCCAGACCAACCCATGTAGGAACATATATATATATATATATATATATATATATATATGCAACAAAATAGCAGATCGAAATGCTCAGAAATGAATATAAAATGACTAGAGTCGAACTAACATAGCAACAATATGCTAAAACATACAGACAAGAATGTCTGAGTTGAGAAACAAAGTTCATAACCAAACTGCAATTGTCACAAAGGCACAAGGCCATCAACATTGAAGTGGATCGAGCAAGTGCAACCATTAAAATGTACTGTTTTTTTTTCCAAAACAAAATATTTGAATTCAACAATGCAACAAAATGAGACTGCAGACACCATGTAAATACAAGGGCAGAACTGCAATAAAAACTGCAGCCACCACAAGATCACGAGGGCGAAACTGCAACAGTGCACAGTAAAGCGAATACAAGATAAAGAAGCACAGTAAGTATACAATTACCAAACTGGGTCAAGCAAGTGCAACACAGTGACAAGCTACCCAGATTTCAAAATACAATCATGTACAACGACTGCAATTTCAAGAAAGCACCATACAACAACCAAGACGCAAAGGTCAAGCCATTGATGCCATGACTCAACTCAATTGCAAATCTTCAACAAATCAAAACGGTATCAAAGCACATGTATGCAGACCCAGTGCCAAAATGACCAAGTACAACTGGAATCAAGAAATGCAACTTAAGTTAAAAGCTATGCAGTGAAGACATAACCAAGTATATATGAAGACCACTTGAAGTATGTCAAATAGACTGCAAAATACCACAAATACAATGGCACATGTGAAACAAGTGAATCAAGATACCAGACTCACACAAGTGAACAAGATTTCAAAGCTCAGACTCAATAAAACAACACTACAGGCAAACACAAAATACAACTCAAAGTGAAAATTGATGAAAAAAATAGCCAATTCAACTCACTTGCGGAAGACAAGATCATCGTCAGTCAAAAAGGAACATTATGTAAAGCAACAAATCAAGTATACTGCTGGGGTGAACGCAAATGGCCAGAGTCAAGCACACCGAGGCTTCCAAAAAAAATCAAAGTCAGTGACACAGTGGTAACCATCAAAGTAAATTTTCTTTTACCAAAGACAACAGATTCAAACCAAAAGAATCATCAAAGCCACGTAAATCACACAATCACAAATATAAGAAGTTCGAATTAGATGTGAGTAATAAAATTACTCACTTTTGTCAAAACGAGGAGCACGAACGATCGACGGAGCAAGCAACCAAAAATCATCACCAATTCGATCGAATAAAGTTGGCGCCTTCGAATTAATCAAGCCCTAATTTTGGAACGGAGAGGAACGAAAAGGAACGGAGCCGCCATTAAATTTTTTTTACTCGTTTGATTTTTTTTGAAATGATGGAGGAAGGGGTATCGGCCATGCTTTGAAGTGGAGGGTGCGTGATTTTGGGGCGTGGTTGAAGGCGTATGTAACAACGTAATTTTTGGGATGCTGGTGAAAAGATTATGACATTATCTTATTATATATTTTTTTCATTTTGAATTCAATTTGTTTTTCTCAACATCAACTTTTTTCTTTTTTATAAATTTTCTTTGACACGTTTATATGTCGTATGTTCACAAAACAACTCCAATAAATACGAAATTTGAAATCTGGTAATAATTCAACATTACGGACCCAATGGAACTGGTTTCGTCAAATTCCGAGATTGTGCCTCGGAAGGCTATTTTTAAATTTGATTTAAATGATAAAATTTCAAAACTGTACGAATCACTTTCAAATTCAATTCTGAAGCTTCTATTATTTTCAGTATTATCACTGTGAATTTTCTAAGCCTTTAAATTATTTTTAGTCAGCTAAATTGAAGATTAAAAATTTTATTCAATTTTCAATAGATTAAATTCTAAAATTTAATCGCCAAATTCATAGTTATATTGATAAATTCAAACTAAACCATCATTCAAATACTTAAATTTAATTAAATATTTTCAATTTAAATTGTTCAAAATTCAGGGTTGTTACAATCTTCCCCCCTTAAAAGAATTTCGTCCGAAAATTATAAGTTAGGAAAAACGATTGCTAAAATCTCACCGATATCTATACCCTCCACAATTTTACCAAGTTCGAATCTTATTAAAGTAAATAAATATAGGATTCATTCCATTTATTTTATCTCACTAGCTTTGTTCATTATTTTCTACAATCAAGATGCAAAAATCTTTTACCAAAAATTTTCGACTTACAAAACTCAGATTTAAACTTGAAATTCTTCATGTTAGAGATTTGCATGTTATATCTTTTCCAAAGCTGTGGACCTTCAAGATATTTTAAAGATCTTCTTCCTTAATTCAATTAGGTTGGAATTATGTAATTCTAATTTCAGACTATTGATTTTCTATCTAAAGTTTTGAAAATACTTGTTAACTCGAAGTTTAACAAGTCTATCGTCGTTCTCACAGACATTAGGCATACGCTGGCCAGGCGTAGGACTAAAAATCTCCAAGTACTAAATATACTTGCTTCAACTCCCAGTGAAAATACTTAAAAATCTTTTAAAAATGGATATGGAAAGCACGTTCCCCCATGGATCACAGTTTTACCCAGCGGTTACGCTACTATCCCAGTAGAATCACTTGTAATATGTAGATTTCACATCTCTTGAATTTCGCCATGGTTGTTGCCATAGATCGCGGTTCACACGGTGGTTTCGCTACTATTCCAGTAGAATCGCTTGTGACCGTAGGCATCTCGCCCCTCAAATTTTGCTTTGGCATCTACATCGCAGTTTACACGGCGGTTGCGCCACTATCCCAGTGGAATCGCTTGTAACTGTAGGCATCATACCCCACGAATTACGCTAGCATACATCATCATCATCACATGATCCCATCACGATGATCCATCATGAGGGATTCTAATCCAAATGGACACTCCAACTTATGGAAATTCTACGTAGCTACGAATTTCAAATGGGCACTCACACCGAGTTCCAACATCTTCACAAATTTTAAATGGAAGGTACTTGTCCATATCCTCAGTTTAGAAAACATAATGTCATATACATATAGTACATCATTTCACATTTCGTACATATCATACCTATGTAAACTTACATAGGATTTTCATAATAATGACTTTCCAAACTGATGGTTTTTGAATTATTACATTCACATATATAAGTTCTGAAAACCACAATATCCCATACCCATAAAAAATAGAGGATTTCTAAATTTTCCATCTCGTTACCGATTTAAATTTTTCCTCTAAATCGATTTGAAAATTTAAGGTTATCTCAAACCCAATTCACATTCATAATTCAATTCATTATCGACTTCACATTCGATTTGGATTTCACGTTGCATCGTCAATTCTCAACACATAATTGACGTCTACCGATATATAACCTCTAAGCTCGTATGTCTCAGAGAAGGGTGTATATAGCTAAAAGAATAAATTCTCCGCCCACCAAACAGATATATATTTAATAGAGATCAATTGCTATGTCATCAATTCACCATGTTAGACATACAATCCCAATCGACTATCCGAAATTCAAAACTCAACTTATATTGTTTTTGGTGTCGAAGTTAAACTCAATTTAACTCAAGATTCAATCTTTTTAAAAAAAATTCAAGTTGAACTAATTGTTCAAATTTTCCAAAAACATCTTTACAAGATATATATAATTTTCCACACTTAACCATTTGAAACAAATTTCAAATATTCACTTTTCAATTTATCTTTAAAAGATAGAATTTCAAACCTTTCATTTCATATTGGAAAACATTTCCATACTTATTTAATAATAAGTAATTAACAAATCCATTTATTTTCAACACTTCGAAAATATTCAATATACTTAAATCATTATCAAGTATATATTTCATTCTTTTAAGGAAAGCGTTCTTTTAAACACATTTATTTGAGTCAAAACGAATGTTGCGTAAAACATTGTTACGACGACCCAAAATCACTAGTATAGGGATTCGAATTTAAGATAGATATATAAATCCCAATGCTATATAAAACATTTCCTTTCGGAAACCATTTACTATAATAACAGCGTTATAGTCCACCATTTCCTTATTTCTCGAAAACGTCTATTTCAACAATGAATGTTGAAATCTATGTATTCGATAGTTAACACATTTTAAAACATCTTTTAAAATGATTAACTTTATTCTTTTAAATTTCACTTCTCCAAATCATACCCGTTTATTCAATAATATATTCACTGTCCAAAATCGTGAACATACCTTATTTACCCAATTCAGTATTTCTACACATTTTATCAAAAGATTATCCACTGTCCAAAATCGTGGACATACATCGTTTAATAAGCTATAACAATTTACTTATCAAATTCCCATTTAACTTTTTCAACTTCGACTTAATTCATAGTTTGGATTTCCGCATACTTTTCACAATATTGGTTTTAAACCGATTTCAAACTTTTCAATATTAAGTTTTTCACTTAACTTAATTCTCTGATGCTCAAATTCAAATTCATCACTGAATCTATTAAACCTATTATGGATTATCATGTTGCCAACTTCAAATTTGAAATCTAAATTCCATTTGAACTTTGCATTTGCTTTCTATTTCCAAATTAATCAACTAGTCCTTTAGTAAGCCATTCATTGACTTGGTTCCATTAGATTTATATCTCCACATTAACTATTTTAGGCATTAGTTTAAACTTGAAATATAAGCTTTACATCAAAACTAGTTTGATTCATACAGTTAAGTCAACAAATAAATTTCCTTCCCAAGACGCTATTTTACTAAAATACTTCGTTCTGTACAACTATCCATAGCTTAATACCTTTAAAATACGTACATAGAAGATTTTGGATTACAAAAGATAGTATTACGAAATATATTGATTGGTTTAAGATTCAGAATTATTGAGGACTATCGACTTCCTGTCTGGTAGTACGCATCTTTGACAAACTTCCCTCCTTGGTTTACACTATTTCAAGTTGTATTAAAGGCGGATTAACACATTCAAAATCTACATGTCCCCAATTCCTACAGTTCCCGCAAAAATATGAGATGTTTCCATCCTTATCTATCATACTTACACTTTTCGCTCTAGCTGATCGGGCTATAACTTGCTTTCCATGCTGTCTTTCGGTGCAGTTTCTGGCTATATGTCTAGTCTGGCGATAATGGTAGCAGATTGTCAATCTGTTGACGGGTAAATCGAGTGCGCGCTTCTTCCTTTTCACTTTAGGGCAATGACTAAGAAAATGCCCTTCCCCCTGACATTTAAAACACACAATCTCAGGACGAGCGAACCGGATATCCACATTCCTTTTCTTTCTCTTCTCTCGGCACATAACGGCATAATGTCCCTTTTTATGACATCGATAACAGATAACATCATCATAGGGACTAGGTGCTTGCCTTTCATTGATTTTCCTTTCGATTTCTGCACGCGCCACTGCTGCTTCTCTACGGGCAATTGCTCTTTGTTCACGACGTGCTGCTTTTTGTGCTTCGGTTTTCGCCATTTTAATTAACAAGATATTTTCGAAGTTTCCTATCAAAATTTACAATCCTTATTAGAAGAGGTTGGATTATTCAATCACTTTCCCAAGACAATTTGCAAATTTACATTATCCTGATATATATGATTATTATTCAACCAAACTTGAGATTCAACTTTGGATTTTATTTCAAACATTTGAAACATACATATATATACATACTTGCGTATTAAACTTTGCTTGAAACATAAAAACAAAATTTATTTTATTTTATTATTTCGAAAATATTTTGAAAAATTACTTGAAAATTTTTCTTCCTGTATATACTACTAGTATTGTTTTTCAAAACATTTGAAATCAATTTCAAAAGAATTCAGAATCAAATTCCCAAGTTATAGTTTAATGATCCCCTTGGCTATACTAAATTGACATGACATTTTATTTCCCAACTATTACTTTGGAGATATTCAAAATATTTGATTTAAACCAATTCATTAATTCACTTCACTTATATTTTTATTTTTTCATAAATCTCAGCAATTCGATAATGGTTTTCGAATGATCGGGACTCAAATCTAAGGAGACATTATCGAAGAGAAACTATCGTAAACCTAAATTTAGAGAGGGGAATTTTCGAAAAAGACTTGAATTTTCAAAATACCTTTTATTTTCAAAAAAATAATTTTATACTTCTTTAGATTTGAAAAACGTTTTCTTTAAAGTGATTCTAGTAACTATTCATATTAAACATCATAAACTGAGCTTTGTATAAACCAAAGCTCTGATACCACTTTTGAACGACCCGCCCTTCTGACCGCCCCCGGTCGGTAATAAAACCAACTTGAAACGTTCAAAATGACGGATTGTTATTCAGTTTATAAAGTTTAAACAGAATCAGCCACAGAATCACAGAATAATGATATTTCACATAAATGAATTTTTCTTACACATATCAGAGTTTATACAATGCATTAAATTCATACAGCAGAATATTTCTCTAAGTACAAAAATCCCCAAAAAAAAACTAAAGTAAGCGTTTTCCCCCACTCTCTCTAACTTCACTGCCCGAAAATCTTCAAGCTGTAAAATACTCGGTCTGACCCGAGTATTACATTCAAAAGAAAATAATACATGGGTCAGTCTAATTCAAACTCGGTTATTAGTGCATAGAGGCAATAATAATCAAATAACAATTAGACGACAGTCACAATAATTCTCGTCTATCCGACCCTTTTAACAAAGAAATCGGATAACGGAAATCATAACACTTAACAGTGTTAAACAATAAATCAGTAGATTCAAATTATTAACGAAGATAGATGAAGGAATTATAAATGAATATAATTTAGAAAAAAAACATCAAAATTGCCTAAACGGCAATTAACAACAAAATCATCAAATTATAACCAAATCAATTCAAACAATTGAAAAGTTACTTTAAAATTTCAAAACCGATTGGCTGCAGTACACACACGCGTGTACGGCCTCGCCACATTTAAAACGTTAAATCTGTGTGGCTGCAGTACACGCACGCGTGCACTGCCTCGCCACAATAGCATGAAATGCACAAAATATCAACGGAAGTTCATAAACAAGCACAAGGTCAAACCCGAGCGTTTAAGCTGGATTCAACTCAAGTATACAAATCAATGTACAAGTCACAATACAACACTGCCCAGACCAAATACTATCAATATGGACGAACAGAGACGCCGAGCATTTCAGAAGATATGCGCAGATCTGAAACAAAAATGGCCAGACCAACCCATGTAGGAACATATATATATATATATATATATATATATATATATATACATATGCAACAAAATAACAGATCGAAATGCTCAGAAATGAATACAAAATGACTAGAGTCGAACTAACATAGCAACAATATGCTAAAACATACAGACAAGAATGTCTGAGTTGAGAAACAAAGTTCATAACCAAACTGCAATTGTCACAAAGGCACAAGGCCATCAACATTGAAGTGGATCGAGCAAGTGCAACCATTAAAATGTACTGTTTTTTTCCAAAACAAAATATTTGAATTCAACAATGCAACAAAATGAGACTGTAGACACCATGTAAATACAAGGGCAGAACTGCAATAAAAACTGCAGCCACCACAAGATCACGAGGGAAAAACTGCAACTGTGCACAGTGAAGCAAATACGAGATAAAGAAGCACAACAAGTATACAATTACCAAACTGGGTCAAGCAAGTGCAACACAGTGACAAGCTACCCAGATTTCAAAATACAATCATGTACAACGACTGCAATTTCAAGAAAGCACCATACAACAACCAAGATGCAAAGGTCAAGCCATTGTTGCCATGACTCAACTCAATTGCAAAGCTTCAACAAATCAAAACGGTATCAAAGCACATGTATGCAGACCCAGTGCCAAAATGACCAAGTGCAACTGGAATCAAGAAATGCAACTTAAGTTAAAAGCTATGCAATGAAGACATAACCAAGTATATATGAAGACCACTTGAAGTATGTCAAATAGACTGCAAAATTCCACAAATACAATAGCACATGTGAAACAAGTGAATCAAGATACCAGACTCACACAAGTGAACAAGATTTCAAAGCTCAGACTCAATAAAACAACACTACAGGCAAACACAAAATACAACTCAAAGTGAAAATTGATGAAAACAATAGCCAATTCAACTCACTTGCCGAAGACAAGATCATCGTCAGTCAAAAAGGAACATTATGTAAAGCAACAAATCAAGTATACTACTGGGGTGAATGCAAATGGCCAGAGTCAAGCACACCGAGGCTTCCAAAAAAAATCAAAGTCAGTGACACAGTGGTAACCATCAAAGTAAATTTTCTTTTACCAAAGACAACAGATCCAAACCAAATCAAGAATCATCAAAGCCACGTAAATCACACAATCACAAATATAAGAAGTT
Organism: Allium cepa; assembly: GCA_030765085.1. Lineage (NCBI taxonomy): Eukaryota > Viridiplantae > Streptophyta > Magnoliopsida > Asparagales > Amaryllidaceae > Allium > Allium cepa. Next base: position 555,267,610 of record CM060941.1, on the reverse strand, counting down.
CGAATTAGATGTGAGTAATAAAATTACTCACCTTTGTCGAAACGAGGAGCACGAACGATCGACGGAGCAAGCAACCAAAAATCATCACCGATTCAATCGAATAAAGTTGGCGCCTTCGAATTAATCAAGCCCTAATTTTGGAACGGAGAGGAACGAAAAGGAACGGAGCCGCCATTAAATTTTTTTACTCGTTTTATTTTTTTTGAAGTGATGGAGGAAGGGGTATCGGCCATGCTTTGAAGTGGAGGGTGCATGATTTTGGGGCGTGGTTGAAGGCGTATGTAACGACGTAATTTTTGGGATGCTGGTGAAAAGATTATCACATTATCTTATTATATATATTTTTTTCATTTTGAATTCATTTTGTTTTTCTCAACATCAACTTTTTTCTTTTTTATAAATTTTCTTTGACACGTTTATATGTCGTATGTTCACAAAACAACTCCAATAAATACGAAATTTGAAATCTGGTAATAATTCAACATTACGGACCCAATGGAACTGGTTTCGTCAAATTCCGAGGCTGTGCCTCGGAAGGCTATTTTTAAATTCGATTTAAACGATAAAATTTCAAAACTGTACGAATCACTTTCAAATTCAATTCTGAAGCTTCTATTATTTTCAGTATTATCAATGTGAATTTTCTAAGCCTTTAAATTATTTTTAATCAGCTTAAAATTGGAGATTCAAAATTTTATTCAATTTTCAATAGATTAAATTCTAAAATTTAATCGCCAAATTCATAGTTATATTGATAAATTCAAACTAAACCATCATTCAAATATTTAAAATTGGTTAAATATTTTCAATTTAAATTGTTCAAAATTCAGGGTTGTTACAATAACTCTATTTTAAAACTTTAAAAGTAAATTCCTTATGCGGACCATATTTGAAAATAAAAAAGAATTGGGAGAAAAAGAGAAATTCTGAGGTACAGTGGAAAAAGTTACATAAGAGAAGGATGTAAATATGGAATTTTTCATCTAAACTCTTTTTTGACTTAATAGTCTAGGTTTAGAAAATCAAATTTTTAAAATTTTGGATGTTAGAAAATTATATGCTAGGTATTGGATGGTAGGGATTGGATACGAAATTGGTTGAACTATACTTCTACTCGAAAAATTGTAGGAAAATTTGGATACAAAAACAAAGTTTTGATTTTCAAAATTTGCATACTGCTAGTTTATATAGGTTGTTTACATCATATTTTCAAGATTGTTTTATAAGAATGCATTAATATAGGAAGCGCCGATTAAAGTTATATTTCATACATATCACATTTATGGTGATACACCATGCACTTGTGTAATATTGGTTACATAAAAATTGGTTGGTTAGTTTAGAGTGGTTGTGCATTAGGTTACACGATTCAGTCTTTGAGAAATTTCAAAGATGAAATTCTTTTAAGGAAAGGAGAATGTAACACCCCATAATGTTTAATCATAATTAATTAGAAAGAAATTAATTGATAATTGGTGACGCCAAAAATAGATTTTTACAAATGCTAGAATTTATCTACGAAAATTTGCACCGTTGGGTTTGTGGCGATTTTCTGATCGATTTTCATATATAAAATTTTCTGACTGGAGTTCAAATGAAAATTTTATTGATGTTTGAAGTTTTTAAAATGGAAATAATTATATATTCAATTAAGAAAATAAAATGTAATTATGAAATAAATTAACAATAATAGACGTTAAGAGTTGTTAGAGCTTAAGTAAGCTTAAATGCAGAAACAAATTTTCTGACTCGGTTTAAAAAGTAAACAAATCAAAAAAAATAAAACATTGAAAATTAATTATCCAAATTTACACCGACCAGTCGACCCTTGATATTAATCGAACCGTTAGCTATCGATCGGTAGAAGATAGTGGTAGTTTTCGACAGGTTGGGATGTCAATTATGAAATTTTAACGTGGTTTAACAGTCAAGATTTAAAATAATTTAATTTAAAGTTTGGCATTGATTCTAACCTTTATAATTACGGGCCTAACCCCTTACTTTTCTTCTCATATTTTCTGAAGCAACAGCAAAGCTCTACCATTCTCTTTTCTTTACAAATTTTTGATTCTAAATATAGTTATAGTTTATATATGTATAATACGAGTGGAGAATAGCATAGGATAATTAAGAAAGAAGAATCTAGTCGAATCAAATCATAAAAGTCAAGGTAAATTATAATTCCGGATATAAAATATAAATTCAATCCAAATCTCTTCTTTGATCTAGATTTCTTATATATGTGTGTGTGTGTGCGCGCTCTTACGGTATATGTACTCAAATAGGGAGAATAAGGGGAGTCAAACTGGAATAGTAGGGATTAGATTTGGAGGTTCGAAAAGCTAAAAAGGTGAGTGGGAAATTATATATTTTTATATAATATTGGATTTATATCATTGTAAATCTATTCCAGTATGCCTAAATGTAAACTTGGAGTAATAGACTAAAATTCTATACATGTATTGAATTTATAAACTCTGCCTACGTATTCTATGATTGATAACTTAATTTTAATATTGCATGTAGGTGAATTTGGAAAGTATTGGGTGGTAATAATTCTTATAAATTTTAATTATGTGATAATTCTAGATTTTTAGATTTAAATGACTTATGCAAGAAAAATGTAAATTAGAGTTATCACAATAAATTATATGAACTAAGTAGTATTTTAGTTCATTGGAATGCAGAGTGTTGCATTGTAAGTTTTTGTAGATCATCATGTTGAGGTATATAAATAAAAGTGTAACGTTTGAGATGACATGGAATATGCCTAAAAGAAAGAGATGTATAAAATAAGGATATTTATCATATTTTGTACTGTAAATTTCAATAACTATGAAAATAAGCTCTTTGTAATTCCAAACGTAAAACAAATTCTCCTTTTGGATAAGACATTAAAATTTACAGTGCTATCCTTTTCTTTTGAGAGGGATGTAATTCCAATGCATTAAAATATTAAAATCCCTAAGGATTAAATAATGAATTATAAATGTAATAATAATAACAGTTTAAGCGAACAATTAATATATAGGTAACAAAGGCAAGACAAAAATTGAATAATAAATAATAAAAAGGTAGGAAAGTAATTAATATAAATAAAAAGGGTATGGAATGTCCATAAAATAAAGGAGGTTGATAAAGATTAAAAATGAATAGAAACAGAAATTCAATAAGGCATAAAAAAGTGAATAGGAAAAGATATTTAGGTCTTCTAATAAAAGCAATAAATGACATTAAATTGATAAATGGAATAAGAAGTAAACTCACGAAAAATTAAAGGAATATTATTAATAGTTAAACATTGGAGGCGTAATAATTCAAAAATAATATATGTTTATACACATTGGAGGAATAAGAAGTTTCTGTAAATGTCTTGGAATGCAAGGTCGGTAGTGTTACACAAGAGAAGTCGGCCCACCACAAGTGGTTACCAGCAGTTGTGTATACATTATACCGATGTGAGACATATTTAACCGTAGGACCCATGGAGTTATATATGTTTGAGTATAGGTGAGGGATACCTTAGTAAAAAGGTCGCCTCTGTCGAAGTGTTAAAGGACAAGTAGAGTCTGCTTCAACCTTTTAGAGGGTATAAATTAACAAGTGGTTATTACCTTGATTGCATTAGGCAATCTAAATGGGAGGGTGAACAAGGCTTGGCGCTATATCATTGTGTGTGTATGCGTGCACATGTGTTTGGTACCATCTTATGGAGTAGGAGCTGCACATAGTTTGAGAACGCTATTAATCCTGAGTGGTCAGTAGAAAGACAAGGGTTACACCTAAATGGCTATAACTCCTACTAGTGCAGATCGTGTTAGATCATGCACCGCCATAGTTGTTTGCTAGTTTGTTTGTTGGGGCTAAGGCTAGATAATCCTTTATGGAAGTCTTTAAAAATGGATTGAATATAGCTAAACTATTGTGATGCCTTTAATAGGCAATGTAGGAGTTCCTTGGTATGCACGACGACGAGGAAGTGTTACTTTATTGATGATAAATCCTTACAAGGAGTTGGGTTATAGATACTAGTGGGATATTATCTTAGTCCAAAGAGGAACTATGGTACTTACACACACACAAACACACACACACATATATAGTTATTGTCTACCAAGGGTAGATAGACCGAATCGTACGTGTACATGGAGTCGAGATGACCAAATCAAAATAAAATAAGATGCACAATATGTAATGGAAGGCAGTTAGCATGAACTAATGTTATGTACAAATGGTGTAATTTACCAGTCATCAGAATATTGTTCTGGCCACCTCCTTATTACAACCCATAGAATAGCTTAGTGGGATTGGTACCGGTGTAAGGTAGGAATGGTAAAAGAACATATTTTCTTTTGCATGCTCGACAATGACAAGGACACTAGATATTGAAAGTGTCAATCTTGATCAGTAACTATATGTTTTATTATACTTTACTATTCCTTTGTAAGTTTACATAGATAGTGCTCTAATATGCATTTATTTATTTGCAGGATACCATACCAACAATCCATACTTTCGTGAACTTTGGTTTTCGATTCAGCAAAAATCTGGGCCCACTAAGGTGTAGGTTGCATTAGAGAGTGTTTATTGTGACCCTCTTAGATGTTTGCTTCTCTAAATGTTTAATGCATTCTTGAAGATATTATATAAAAATGCTCTCCTCATGCAACATCAATTAGGGGGATTTACCATCATTTACTTAGTTTCCTATGAAGAAGTACAAGTTTTCTACACTATCATATATTGAAGTAGAAACATAACAGAAGATGTGTACATATTAACTTCACAGAAAGATAAATCAAAATGACCTTGATAAAGAGCTAGGACAAAGCAAAAGAAAAAAAATTATCTAGAAAATCAAATATATACATTACCTAAAAATTTTAGGTACATAAAAAATTCAAAACATAAAAAGGAAAATACATGATGGCTCCTCTATCCTAACCCCTTTTCCTTAAAACAAAAACAAGGTTGAGCTAAGTGGAATTTAGGAGGTTACATGGGATTCATCAAGGCATTCAGCATAGGATTGGAGACTTGTAAGGTGGAGGTTTTTGCATTATACTCCATCTCATCAAAGAATTTAACAACTGCAACAGAGGTTGATGGTGTTGTTGCTTGCACATTTCATGGCAGAACTCATGGACAAAAGTAGTATCAACTTCATCATTCAAGAAAGAAAAGTTGACCACTGCATTTTCATAATTTTCACGACTAGGTTAGAGTTTCCCCTTAACTTATACATGGATGCGGTATAGAACTTCATAAATGACATTCTCCTTTGTTTGCAAGCGCCTCTGCTATGCAAGACTAAATCGTTTTGGATTGCCTTAAGATCATAGTAGCTTATTGCGCCGACTACTCTGCCTTATTAACCTTGGCCATGGGTGTAGCTTCCCTATCCCCCGATGAAATGAGATCAACTCTCAATCAATTTCCTTCCTTAATTGATTGTGGGAAACTTCAACAATCCCTAGCTTAGAGCGGATAGACTCTAACTCACTTCGCTGGCAGTTAAAATTCTATTGTATTTCGAAAACAAAAACGCCACACTAAAAGATAATAGAAAAAAGATAGTTAGTTAGGTATACAAGAATGATAATTTAACAAGTGGAAAACATAGCATTTATTACCTAGAGTAGAAAGATCAGAGATCATCAAGCACATCATCTCCTAAATGAGGTCCATCCCAGCAATGTTCTTAGGGAGAGACCAGCGCACACCGAGGGAAGTGAAAATAGAGGTAGCGCAGGGTGAGGAGGCTTTTCTTGCCTGGGCTTCTTTAGAATCTTTGATTCTCTGGCCAGATCTAAGTGTCTTCCTTGGAATGCATCTTTCGTTTCCTTTTATTTTTATCCATAGCCTTCGAAGAAATAGAAGAAGACAAGTCAAATGCATCACCTAGCAAGGCACTATGCTAGGAAAGAATGTTATCTGTGAATTTTTACAAAAATTTATATAAGTGAACAAATTATAATCATGTTTAAGATTTGTATGACTAAAAAATAACATGAAATAAATAAATAAATAAACTAAGGGAAAGATAGTCTACTACCTAGCTCGGTGCAAAGGAGGAGTTGCATGCCTCCTCTACATCATAAATAGAAACTGAGCGAGAAATGTAGTGATGATCGCGTAAGAAATTATGCCGATGTAGCAACGGTTCGATAAATATCCTTGAGCATATGTGCGCATTTCCAGCAAGAAAGAGAGCTCAGTTCATGCACACCATGATATGCTCTTTCTCCCTTATAAGAAAAAAAAATCAATATGATGGGTTGAACAAGGAAAGGAAAACCATGTAAACATAGGAAAGTTGGGCTAAGTGCGAAAAAAGGAAAATGAGAAAAAAGAGGTCATACACGCTTCTTATAATGAGGAAATAAAACCGTCGTAGTTCAAACATAGAAGTCTTGGTAAACCTACCATAGGTGTTATAAGAAGAAGTTTAGAAGATAGACTTAAGAACTTCGACATGGTATAACCACTCATGGCCATAGCGTTTTGCATACATATTAGAGAGAGAGAGCAGCTCACAGTAGGTCAGCGATGAATTCAGGTGCTCAACGTAGAGGATGTAAAGTGTAAGTCAAAAGAAAGTAGGAAATGGGCACTAGTTGGATAGAAGTAATTACCATACTATCCAATAACCCCATAATTATGGGATGAGGAAGCAGGTAAGGCCACAAAGGATCTGCTAAGAAGTTAATGAAATGAATCCCTTAAGGGATAGTGTAACGACCCACACTTTGATATATTGACATATAGATAAAAATACTATTTACACGACCAAATGAACTTAAAATGGTCTAAAACTTTGAGTAATGTACCGATTTAACATTTTTAGACTTTAGAATTGTAGATATTTTCATCCTAGAAACTTGTAATGGACATATCTTTTGGTAAGAACATAATTTCGACCTGAAACCAGTTCCAAATAAAATAATATGATGCCTTTTCGTTCTGTAGAGTGGTCGTAATAGTAGTTTGAACAATTCATTTAGGAGATATTATGGTTTAAGTCAGATGGTCTTTAGAAACATTTATGTAATTAGGCCTAAGCCTATAATTAAGGCTCAGTTAATGTTTTATGTGGTTGTACAAATCCCAGTGGTTAGTGCGGCCACCAAATCATTTCTCTTTCTTCCTAAAATAGATATAAATCTCCAATAATCCTATCTTCACATATTCATCATTAAATCATACTAATGTTAGTTTAAAACTTACGATTAAGGCAAAGCAGGTTTAGGGATTAATGAAATATTATCAAATCAACAATTATCGCAGGAGATTTCGAGATTGCAACTTTGTAGATTAAGATTTACTTGATTTGGGACTAGCTTCATTCATTTTACATCGACTGGTGAGTGTTCTATAATCTCTTACTGTTTGCGCCAAAATTGGTCACAAACTCCAAAAGCCGTGAAAGCACCAGTGTTTACACATAGGTCCACAGTATTCAAACATAGATCTCAGATCTAGATAAAGTAGAGAATAAAAACGAAGAAGCAGTAAAGTTAAAATGGAAGAAAGCAGGAAAGAACACAAGGTTTTATAGTGATTCGGCAATCTGGCCTACGTCCATTTTGAATCAATCCTTTTTATTGCCTTTGTACCGTAATTACAATTACATGCCTTTAGTATCAATCACAAAAATGACAGAGTTTCCACGTCAGAGAAGAAAAGATCCCCCTTTTAATTTCCATATGACTCATATTTATAGGTGTAGATCCAAAAATATCCGCATCAAAACCAAGAACACCTCTTCTCTTGTGCAAGTGGGCCAACCAGACCGTTTAGAGCGATTTGGGATCGATGCATGTTCAATTCGTATTGATCCAAAAGTGGTCCAATTGAGCCGAGATCGATCACGGAGGGTCTTGAATGCATTAGGAAGCTCTTTTGAAAATTTCGTTGCTTTGGACTTGTAGATTTTTAGTTATGATCAATGCAAGTTCATGTTTATAAGTTGGCTATCGTGTTTGTATCGATCCAAAGCTCCGCATTCTCCTCTCTTCGTATCGATGTAGTTCTCATCGAGGACGTGGCTCGAAAACCCAAGGTAGATCCATTTTTGGTGCCGAGTTGAATGCTTTTCTTGCCTGACCATGCTCTTACTATCCATCATGTATCATTCCTCTCGTATTGATACCGACGTGCACTCTTTGTATCGATCAACTGGTGCCGGCTTCGTATCGACAGAAAATGATAATTTCGTATCGATCATCTGGGTGATCGATATGAAACATACATCCACACGATTGATACGAAGTAGATGGCTATGGGCTACTTTGCATCGATGGGAAAGGTTGGGTTTCTTATCGATGACTTGGTCGATCGATACGAAACATATCATATACTAACACGCATATATCGATACGAAGTGAACGACCTTAATAGGTTTGAGAGATGCAGTCGTCCAATCGATACGAAGAGGACGAGTGAAAACATGATGGCCATGATGGAGTTGACAGATACGAAAAAGACTTCCTTTATGGATATGAACAAGGCCAACCTGATGGGTACGAAGTGAAGTTACATGGATCGATACGAACATGATAGATACGAAGAAGTCAGATCAATATGAACGTGATGGATACGAAGAAGTAGGATCGATATGAACGTGATGGATACGAATGAGAATGTTGTTTAATTTTCATCGATCATATCTTGAGCATACGAACGCCGATTGACTTGAAATTTGAAACGTAGCCTCACCTAGCCTTGGTTATCATTCCTAATCGATCATATCTTGATTGGAGCTCAGTCAAATTTTGACAATATCGATCATAGTCTTGTTTCCAATCGATCTCTACTACCGGCTTCCATCCTTTTTAGCCTATTTGTTGATATCCCCGCCTTGACCAAAAGGCGGGATAACATCGGCACCCAAAAATATGCCATGTGGTAAGATGGCGTGTTTTGAATACTTTCGAATCCAACATCCAAAGTCCATATTCCATTCATAGTAATTCCATCTGATCCATAATCCAATCTATTACTAAGCCATCCTATCCAAGTGCCACACCTATATCCAAGTCTGTGACTGCTCCAAGTCGATGTCTAATTCGAAGTCCTGTAACAATATCCTTAGCCAATTCCATAGCTATCCAAATCCGCCAACCGAGTTTTAATCTACCCAATGACCAATAACCAAATCCATAACCTTTATGGGTTGATATCCAAATTCGGGACCGCTCTGGGCACTTTGCCAAATCAAGGACAGCGCTGGTCCATTTATCCCAAGCCGAAATCCGAATCCAGGACCTCAACGAGTCGCATTATCGTATTCCGACCACGACTCTCCGATCGTAGGCTTTTATGTTCTTTGGCCTTGGCTCTCCAGCCAAGGATTTTTAACATTCTCCGACCTCAGCCCTCCGGCTAAGGACTTTTACATTCTCCGGCCAAGGACTTTTACATTCTACGGCCTCGGCTCTTCGGCCAAGGACTTTTACATTCTCCGGCCTTGGCTCTCTGATCAAGGACTTTTATAGTCTGTTTTAGCGCATTCCATCACTCTCCGGCGAAGGGACTTGTTATTTGCGATTATTGCCCCATCTCTTTTGTCGAGACAGTAATCGCGAGACTTGTGTTATTTATGACATTAATCCAAATCCACTTGTTACAGAATCCAGTTAACAAATTAAAAGTCTGAATAAATAGGGAAAACTAAACAAATGTCCGTGCAACCAAAGAAAGAACCAAAGTTTGTAGGAAAATAGAAAGAAAACATGATTTCATAAACTCGAGCAATATAGTTTGTCATCGTCTCAGAGCATGCCTAGGGACTGTCCTCGATCCCATACAGGTGTAAGCGACTTAGCCATATTACTTCGAGCATTATTACTTATTCAATGCCACAAGTTCATTTGGTTGATGACGATCCGGCGATTCCTTGATCCAGTGCCATCCTAGTTCGTGGTGGGCGGTGGCCCCTGTTCCGCTACCATAGCTCGATTCCTTACATATTGTTGCAGATGACCATTCCTTACATGCTCCTCAACGATATCCTTCAAATGTCTGCAGTCATTCATGATGTGCCCATTCAGTTCATGGAATATGCAATGCTTTCCCGATTCCCGCCCATATTCAGATGGTTCCCTTCTTGCCAGCTTTCGATACTGGAAGCACCCATGAGTATCCAAGTAAATCCTTTCTAGAGTTTCAGTTAGATCCGTGTAAGAAGAAAACTTTGACTCCCTCCATGGCCTTTTTGAAGTGCTACCATTGTCATTCATTTTCCTCTTTCCTTTATCATCTTTGGCTGGGTCCTCTCTAGGTGGACCTGCACCCCATAGTGCATAAGCTTTAGCCTCTTTGCCTTCTCTCTCAGCCAGCGCGTCTTCTTGCCTCAGAAACCTTTTAGCCTCATGGTAGAAATCCCCGAGATCCCTCGGTGGGTCCCGTTTCAACGATATCTTGAAATCTGAGTTATCTATAATTCCCGAAACTGCCACCATCAAAACCATCGATGGATCAGGTCGATCCATCGAAGCCACTGCCACATTGAATCTGGTTAAGAAATCCCTGAACAACTCTCCTTTCCTTTTTTTCATCGATGTCAAAGTCATCAGGTTCTTGGATCGGACAACGTGGTCCCGAAACTGCCTCATAAACCTTTCGATTAGTTCTATCCATGTGCCAATAGAGCCACTTTCTAGCTGTTTGAACCATAATGCTGCAATATCAGTCAAACACAAAGGGAAGTATCATGTTATGACCTTCTCCGATGCCTCAAGCATTTCCATATGCATTATGTACCTTGTCAAGTGAACAATAGGATCCGTTCTCCTGTCATACATCTCCAGTGCCGGCAATTTAAAATCCGACGGGTTCCTAGCTTGCCTGATCATGGGAGCAAAAGGACTCCTATTCACATCCTCTAAGTCTCTATTCACCAATCCACCTCTTTGGCTTGGCTAACCATCTCTGCCAATCTATCGCTGTCACCAAGCTGCAGTCCTCGTCCGTTCCTCCGATCTGCCCCTCGAGTTCACGAGGGAATCCTAGAATCTACTCTCCTGGACGAGCATTCATTCCTCTATCAGTGCCCTGTTGCTCGGCTCCACCTGGTACTCTTCCCGGGATTGGGTCATGCTCCGGCTGAGTGCCCCTAGTTCTGGTGCTGCGTCGGATGGTCCTGCTCCATTCTGAACTCTAGTTGCTACATGCTCCCGATCCTTATCTCTAGCATCTCCCATAGATGCATTAACTTGATTCTAGACTCCAAATTGTCCAACTTGTCGAAGTAGGTTCTGCATCATCTCCTCTTGTCTCTTGAACATCATTTCCATCTCATCTCCGGTGATGAAGATCGACGCCTGATTCGCTCCCAAGGAAGCCTCCTGACTCTCTTCATGCTGACTCCTTTCAGTCCTTTGTCTTTTAGCTAATTTCCTAACCATGGTTCCTTTTAGATCTGGCCCTTTAGCTTTCCAAGTCTGAACTCAGAATCCAGGATAACGTGTGCTAGTCTTCTCAGTGAAAGCATCAAAGTGTTTGAACCAAAATTGGTCACAAACCCCAAAAGCCGTGAAAGCACCAGTGTTTACACACAGATCCACAATATTCAAACATAGATCTCAGACCCATATAAAGTAAAGAATAAAATGAAGAAATGGTAAAGTTAAAATGAAAGAAAGAAGGAAAGAACGCAAGGTTTTATAGCGGTTCGGCAATCTGGCCTACGTCCACTTTGAATCAATCATTTTTATTACCTTTGTACTGCAATTATAACTACAAGCCTTTAGTATCAATCACAAAAATGACAGAGTTTCTACATCAGAGAAGGAGAATATCCCCTTTTTTGTTGCCATATGACTACTATTTATAGGTGTAGATCCAAAAATATCCACCTCAAAACCTGGAATACCACTTCTCTTGTGAAAATGGGACAACTAGACCAATTCAGAGTGATTTGAGATCGATGCATGTTCAATTCTTATCGATCCAAAAGTGGTCCAATCGACCCGAGATCGATCGAATGCATCAGGAAGCTCTTCTGAAAATTTTGCAGCGTTTGGACTTGTAGATTTTTAGTTATGATCAATGCAAGTTCGTGTTTATAAGTTAGCTTTCACGTTTGTATTTATCCAAAGCTCCGCATTCTCCTCTCTTCATATCGATGCAGTTCGCATCGATGACGTGGCTTGAAAACCTAGGGAAGATCCATTTTTGGTGTCGAGTTGAATGCTTTTCTTGCCTGACCATGCTCTTCATATCCATCCTATATCATTCCTCTCGTATCGATGTCGGCGTGCAATCTTCGTATCAATCAACTAGTGTCGGCTTCGTATCGACGAAAAATGATAGTTTCGTATTGATCATCTAAGGGATCGATTCGAAACATACATCCACATGATCGATATGAAGTAGAGAGCTATGGGCTACTTCACATCGATGGGAAAGATTGGGTTTCGTATCGATGACTTGGTCGATCGATACGAAAAATATCATATATTAATATGCATATATCGATACGAAGTTTAGATCTTAATCGGTCTAAGTGATGCAGTCATCTAATCGATACGAAAAGGACGAGTGAAAACCGGATGGCTATGATGGGTTTAACGGATACGATAAAGACTTCCTTTGTGGATACGAACAAGGCCAAATCCGATGGATGCGAAGTGAAGATACTTGGATTGATAAGAACGTGATGGATACGAAGAAGGCCACCTCGGCTCGATATGAATGTGATGGTTAGGAAGAAGGCCACCTCGGCTCGATACGAACGAGAATGTTGTTTAATTTGCATTGATCATATCTTGAGCATATGAACGCCGATTGACATGAAACTGGAAATGTAGCCTCACCTAGCCTTTTTCATCATTCTCAATCTATCCCATCTTGATTGGAGGTCGATCAAATTTTGACGATATCGATCACAGCCTTGTTTCCAGTCGATCTCTAAAACTAGTTTTGTAACGACCCGTATTTTTGGTCAATTTAAATTATTAAATTTAATGTAATTATTGGATAAATTTGAGCAGAAATAAAATTTGATGATTTATTTATATTGTTTTTTGGATAATTAAATTGTTTAAAATTTAATATTGGGAATTATTTGAATAATTTAATTCTAGATTTAAGATGATTGAAAATGATATCGAAAAACGGTTTAAATTTTATAAAAAATATGAACGAAGATGTTTAACATTTAAAATTGAATTTAAAAGTGAATAATTTAAAAAGGGAAATTTATATTTTAATTAACAAGTAAAAATAGCAATTTTGGCTGCTGTCTTGGATTCATGATAGTGAATTATTATTTGATTTCAATTTTCGTAGCGATTGGACTTGTCGTCTAGCCATACGAGCTTGAAACGTGTAGAAATTTATTTCGAAGTTCGATATAATAATTGACTTTTAAAGCTATCTTCTGCATATGATCGAATTAGCCCTCGAAACTTGTTCCATTATGTCCGGAATGGGGGTAAAACATTACGAAAGCCAGGCAGCATGAGTCGTTTGGAGTTCGGAATTTTCGCGACTGGGTTGGTTAGATATTTTATTATTATAATTATATTTTTCCTTTCTCCTTACCATGCGTACACAAAAACCCACATTCCTATTCCCCTTTTATTTCGAATCACAGCCTCCACTTTATATAATAAATCTATCAATCTAAGAAAAGAAAAAAATGAAATCAACAGCCAAAAAAATTAAAACAAATAATACGAATTGATGAAAGGAAAAGGATTCGCGATGGAAGGTCTCGGCTGGAACAACGATCACGTGGGGAAAGGAAGTATGGAGGTCGATGGCGCCTCATTCGTCCACGCCTTAGGGTTTCACCTCGATTTGCTAGCAAGGGCATGCGCAACCAGGAGAGGCAGCAGCATCGAGGTTTGTTCGATGAACGTGGAGTGTTGTGTGTTGGAGGTTTTGCGTGTGCGACCATTGAAGAGAGGGCGGTGGCACGTTGATGGTGAGCGGCGAGGTTTAGGTGGCCTGGAAACGTTCGTGCTTGGGAAGGTGAATGCACTTTGAAAACGAGGTACAGGTGAAGTTATTTTAGCAGCTAAGTGAGTCATTGTTTAAGTGTTAATTTATTTTATATAAATCAATATATTGATATAATGCATATCTAACTCATACGAGGTCGATTTCGGACAAAACAAATTACATTGGAATCATATTGATGCAATCTACATTATGGAGCTGGATTCATGTCCATTTGAATCTAGAAAAATCTTTGATTCAAATAAAGGTGAGTGTTTTAATACACTCACATTTGACTATTTTATTTTTATGTTAGTAAATATTTATATCACGAACTAATTTAAATTTATTGATGGTTGTTAGATAAATTTAAATTGACATTTAAATCGACATCTGAATCCATTGATTGCATTTGAATTGATAGTTAGACTGAATTAGAAATTTAACTGCCAGTAAAATCCTTGATTTTCGATAACTGGTTGATTATCGTGATTATTGACTGTTTGGTTGATTGATCATGATGGATGAAAATTTGTTGATATTTAAATGATTATGTGTTTAATTATTTTGATATATCATGTTATCATCATGCATATTATTTACAGTTTACAAAAATGTAAATTGAATTATTTCCAATAAATTAAAAAAATAGGTTGAAATGATACCTATGACATTTATTTTGGATTGAAATGATATATATCCATTCTTGAAATTAAATTAAAATAATTATCCACTTGGCTATAGGTTAGAAAATTTTATACAGACACTAGGCTGGTTAAATTAAATGATTTTAAAAGTTGTTCTTAAATTATTTAAATGAATTGATTTTAAGAATAAAATCCAATTTATGGAAATTGAATTATGTTGAATTGGAGCCCGAAATGTTGGAATTTAAACATGGTAAATGAAACTGTTTAATTAATCTAAGTTTAGATTTTTAAATTAAAAATTGAAATACGACATAAATTTTCGAAAGTTGATTTGTTTTAAAGATTGGAAATTTATTCGAACTCTGAATATTCTAAGAAAATTGATATGAAATGATATTTCAAGTTTGAGCTTGGAATTGAAAATTTGGATTTATAATTTGGCATTGAAATTAAATTTGATTTAAGTGTTTAAATCGATATTTTGAAATTGAATTTGGAATTGGAATTAAATAGGAAATTTCTTTGAAATTGAATTTAAATTAATTTGGAATTGGAATTGGAAATTAATTTGAAATTGAGATTTAAATTAATTTGGAAATGGAAATTGAAATTTAAAGAAAATTGTGAATTAAAATCAAAATTTATGTGGAATCGAAATTAATTCGAGTTGGAATCGGAATTGAATCGATTAAATCGGAATGGAATTTGGAATTGATTTGGGTAGGAAATTGGGAAGTTGACAGGTTTGACTTTGGAATTATTTTTAAAATGAATATTTTAGTATAAATGATTTAAAATCTACATTCTTTAAATATTAAAATTATTTTGATTTTCCAAACTATTTTACTATATAAACCATTTTATATTCAAATTATTTTTGATCAAAATATTTAAATATTTTCTATTAAACGATTTTAACTATTAAATATCTTCTATTAAACTATTTAAACTATTTTCTAAGTTCAAACTGATTAAAGTGTAAATTGTTATATTTAAATCTTGGATTTAAATACGAACTAGGTTAAAGTGGAGATTATAACCTAGATTGAGTTCGAATCAAATTTGGGAATGAAATTTATTTATCGGACAAATTTGATAATTTTGAATATATGATAAATTTCAAAATGGATTTGATTTAAAAGAGAATATATGATAATTTCGAAACGGATTTGATTCTAAAGCGAATATATGATGATTTGGAAATGGATTTGACTTTGAAACGAATATGATATTTTGATATCAAGTGCAAATTGTTTTCGAAATGTAAAACTACCAACCGGTGTTTTAAATGATGATTGGTTCTTAAAGAGACCGGGGACCCTTATTGAAATACTCTCTTTCAATATTGGAACCACTTTGACAACCGTGTACGCAGTGGATGATATCCAGAATGTAGTGGTTGAATTGGCGACGTTTACTGAGATGAAGTAAGAGAACGATGATGGATAGCCTTGACATTCGTGTCATGATTAAAATGACTAAAATAGGAGCCTATGTCTGGCCATTGAGGTTAGCTACCTCTAGCGACGTTGATCCCTCGTATTACTATTGTCATTTTGGATTCGATGGGTGCACCTTATTTATCGTTTGGATTGATTGTCGCGGTCGACCACAGATGGGTTACGACCCGCCAGAAAGGGTAATCTGGTAGAATCCTACGTTGGGAATTGCCTCACGTGCTTTGTCATATTTATCCGTATACGATCCCATTATAGTTTTGGTTTAAGACTGTAAAATGTGTCAAGGTGGATCAATGTAAAACCGTAACGCTATTTTGATATTTATTTTACTGCTAGACATTATCTATTATAGCGTATACTATTATATATATAACTATTTAACGGATCCTTAGGAGATGGAAAATCCCGTAACATCTCTTAAGTTATTCCACTCGTGTTTATGATACTGATTTTGACATACATAAGAATATTTTAGTCCTGAATCGAGTGTTTTGTCTTTTCATTACGCTCGGGTCAGTCCTGAGTTTTTTCAACGCATTGAAGACCATTTTCTGGAGGACGAAGATGAAGCTTGGTATATTATTATTACTATTCCATACATCATGCTATTCTGCTGTATTAATCACTTATTCCTGATGTGTATATATAACTCTAATAAATGCTTATAGATTTAAATTCAAATATATAGTAAACAACTTTATTAATTGTTTATTTAATTATTATATTTTATCGTTCAGCTGTGAGGTTCTGTGTTTTGTTTTTTCTTCTCTTCTTATTTTTCTTATTTTACCCCATCGATTTTCTACATTCCGGATTGTTTAAGTCATACATGTGTGGACTATTGTCAACTTAAACCGTCTGAATTATGGATCGTCATAGTTGGTATCAGAGCGAAGGTTTAGCGATAACCTTGGCTTTGTAGGGTTTGACTCATTAGAGATAGGGTAGCAATACCCTAGAATGAGTCTGCTTGAGTGTATATATGAGAGAGCGTATTTTTTAGTGTTATAAAATATTTTATATTGTGTTTACTTATCCGTTGAGTTGTTTATGAATTCCGGTCGATGTGTGGGATGCTGTGTTATCGATAGGGGTGTCTAAACACTTAAACGAGGCAAGTCGGCATAATATTGTTTTAAAAATCGAGCAAATAAAATAATTTTGGCTAAACTTTATTATATATTATACATATAAAATGAAATTTTTTAATGAAATTTTTGTTGATAACATTTAATGATCATCAATTATTAGTTGAATTAAAATTAAAACGAATACTTAATGATTTTTATTTTACAAAGCATTGATAATTAAATTGAATTGAAATATAATTTCAATAAGAATTGTTTAAAATGACAAACTTGTAAATTAATGGAATGTTTCGATGGTACGATAAGAAAATTTGTTTAAGTATATTTATAATATAGCTTATATATAGAAATGATTTTAAAATTTTGAATTTGAAATCCTTTTTTTATCAAAATTGTTTCCAAGCCTTAAATTTTTTTAATAATAGTATTATATGAAAGAGTTTTGAGTAGAAAAATATATTAAAAGGATTTTTGAAGAAATAAAAAAGCATTAAACTCGCTTGGTCGCTGGAAAATAATTCTGGGGATGACTATAGTATCGCCAGTGTTCATTTTCAAGTTTCTGAGTGAAGATTGCTACCCAAAGGCATTTATTTATTTCTATTTAAAACAATTTTTGATTGTGAAAATATTATAAATATGATTTGATAAATATATGAATTGGAGCTTGAAATGTTGGATATTAAACTTGGTTAATGAAACAGTTTAAGTAATCGAAGTTTAGATTTTTAAATTAAAAATTGAAATACGGCGTAAATTTTCGAAAGTTGATTTGTTTTAAAGATTGGACTTCTATTCGAACTCTGAATATTCTAAGAAAATTGATATGAAATGATATTACAAGTTTGAGTTGGGAATTGAAAATTTGGATTTAAAATTTGGTATTGAAAGTAAATTTGATTTAAGTGTTTAAATCGATATTTTGAAATTAAATTTGGAATTGGAATTTAAATATGAAATTTCTTTGAAATTGGTATTTAAATTAATTTGGAATTGGAATTGGAAATTAATTTGATATTGAAATTTAAACTAATTTGGAAATGGAAATTGAAATTTAAAGAAAATTGTGAATTGAAATCGAAATTTATGTGGAATCGAAATTGATTCGAGTTGGAATCGGAATTGAATCGATTAAATCAGAATGGAATTTGGAATTGATTTAGGTAGGAAATTGGGAAGTTGACCGGTTTGACTTTGGAATTATTTTTAAAATGAATACTTTAGTATAAATGATTTAAAATCTACATTCTTTAAATATTCAAATTATTTTGATTTTCCAAACTATTTTACTATATAAACCATTTTATATTCAAATTATTTTCGATCAAACTATTTAAATATTTTCTATTAAACAATTTTAACTATTTAACTATTAAATATCTTCTATTAAACTGTTTTAACTATTTAAACTATTTTCTAAGTTCAAACTGATTAAAGGGTAAATTGTTATATTTAAATCTTGGATTTAAATACGAACTAGGTTAACGTGGTGATTATAACCTAAATTGAATTCGAATCAAATTTTGCAAATGAAATTGATTTATCGGACAAATTTGATAATTTTGAATATATGATAAATTTCGAAGTGGATTTGATTTAAAAGAGAATATATCGTAATTTCGAAATGGATTTGATTCTAAAGCGAATATATGATGATTTGAAAATGGATTTGATTTTGAGACGAATATGATATTTGACATCAAGTGAAAACTGTTATCGAAATGTAAAATTACCAACCATTGTGTAAAATGATGATTGGTTGTTAAAGAGACTGGGACCCCTTATTGAAATACTCTCTTTCAATATTGGAACCAATTGACAACCGTGTACGCGGTGGATGATATCAAGAATGTAGTGGTTGAATTGGAACCACTTTGACAACCGTGTACGCGGTGGATGATATCAAGAATGTAGTGGTTCACTGGAATGAAGTAAGGGAACGATGATGGATAGCCTTGACATTCGTGTCATAATTAAAATAACTAAAACAGGAGCCTATATCTGGCTATTGAGGTTAGCTACCTCTAGCGACGTTGATCCCTCGTATTACTATTGTGGTTCCGGATTCGATGGGTGCACCTTATTTGTCGTTTGGATTGACTGTCGCGGTCGGCCACGGATGGGTTACGACCAGCCAGAAAGGGTAAACTGGTAGAATCCTACCTTGGGCATTGCCTCACGTGCCTTGTGATATTTATCCCTATACGAGCCCATTACGATTTTGGTTTAAAACTGTAAAATGTGTTAAGGTGGATCAATGTAAAGACTTAACGCTATTTTGATATTTATTTTACTGCTAGACATTATCTATTATAGCGTATACTATTATACATTTAAATAGTTTAACGGATCCTTAAGAGATGGAAAATCTCATAACATCTTTTAAGTTATTGCACTCATGTTTATGATATTGATTTGACTTACATAAGGGTATTTTAGTCCGGACTCGAGTGTTTTGTCTTTTCATTACGCTCGGGTCAGTCCTGAGTTTTTTTAGTGCATTGAAGACTATTTTTTAGAGGACGAAGACAAAGCTTGGTATATTATTATTATTATTCCATACATCATGCTATTATGTTGTATTGATCATTTATTTCTGATGTATATATATAGCTCTGATAAATATGTACAGATTTAAAATCAAATGTATAGTAAACAGCTTTATTAATTGTTTATTTGATTATTATTTTTTATTGTTCCGTTGTGAGATTCCGTGTTTTGTTTTTTATTCTCTTCTTATTTAACCCCATAGATTATCTACGTTACGGATTGTTTAAGTCGGACATGTGTGGATTAGATTTAAAACTTCCGAATTGTGGGTCGTCACAGGTTTCCATCCTTTTTAGCCTATTTGTCGATATCCCGGCCTTGACCAAAAGGCGGGATAACACTTACTTATTATATATGCAAATATATGTTTAAAGGTTCCTTGATTCCATTTTTCAAATTAAAATTGTGATTTTCAGACTAACTTGATTTTAAAATGAGAACAAAAACTTTCTTGGATGGTTTTAAGTGTTTTAAATCATTTGTTTATATGATATGGATATGCACATGTATGTTGGGGCTTATTAGTATTGTTTTTATGTTTAAATGACTTTATATAATGCTAATCTATTGATTGTTGTGCTTGCATGTAATCGTTGAATGGTTGAAACATTTTTATGGAGCGAACATGAATGAGATATTTTATGGGCGAGGATCTTTGCATGTAGACGGAGGATATTTGATGGATTCTCCAGTTCGATTGCATGATGTTAGATGTAACATCCCCTATTCAGTAGCCCAAAACTAAGCGCTACAGATGCTGTAGTCATCTGTAGTATTAGTTTTCGGTGACTAAATATGGCTATGTTAATGGTATCTATAATATCAGAAGCACTTGAATATGAAACAAAGCATAGATTTCAAAAAAACTTTTCTTCATTACATTTAAAATAGATGTTCCATGTTCTTAATACATAATCCCAATACGTTCCCAGGCAAAGATAAAATATACTTAATAAAAAATATGTCAAGAGTGGTATATGAAGGAACCCCCTTGGATGATCAAAGTCATATAGTCATAATAGACTTAATACAAACACAGTGGAAATACAGTAGAACATAAAGTTGCAACTCCAAAACGCTATACGCTTGCCTCCTGCATGCCTCCAGTAGCTTTATCCGTCATCCTACTAAACTTGAAAAAGACCTTAACCCCTTAGCCTACTCAAATTAATTTTGATCACCTGAGAGTTTAAGGGGAAAACATGAACTTTGAGTCGGACATAAAGCCTGGTGTGAACAATACTATACATCTCGATTTTACATGTTATGTAAGACTACGCCTCTTAGTGGAATGGGTTTCCCCTCACTGGCATCCTTTTAAAATATATCTTTGCAAAACCTTTTTCCCTACACCAAACCTGGTTAAATACTATAAAGCATCGTTATGTAAATATACATAAATATCAGGTAATAATGAACTATCTGTTCAAACACCTAAGTTTTGTTTGGATAACTTTTAATATTTGGCCGACTTGGGCTAACCAAACAATACAATCAAAGTTAATCTAACAAATGTTAGCAATTCTTCTTCTAGACTATTTATCCTGTAACGACCCGAAAATTTCGATCCCGAAATTTCCAGATAGTTAGTGAAAAGAAGAAAGAGGAAGAAGAAAGAGATAGAAGAAGAAAGAAAAGAAACACGTAATCTCACATTCGCAGCGGATAAATTATAATATCACATAAATAATAGTTTTACAAAGAAGAACTGTATCAATTCACTTATACTTTTACACATCAGAGTTACAACAATTTCACAACACTGGACAGTTTTAAACAACATGACCTAGATAAATAACAATAATATACACGGGAGGAAACACTTCATACGACTCTGCCATCCAGCTCGTCTCCTGAGCTCCAGAACGTCCTTACCAGAAAATCTTTAATACTCGGTCTGACCCGAGCATTACATCAAAGTAACACCCGGGTCAGGCTGGAAACCAGCGTGAGTAAACCCATCTAACTTGGAATACAAAAGCATACAATTTATATAAACCCCGGGTAACTTATCAATTTACAACTTCACAAGCTGTTATAGACAATACTTATTTCACACGTAAATTTCTAAGTGTCAAACTTAGATTAAATGGTCCAACTTACTTAAATCATTCCATTTCAGCATATTGATTTCACATATCAATCTATAAGGAATCAAAGTGGTTTCTGGTATTTACCAACACCCGACTCCGGTCTCTTCGAATTCAATATCATCTTAACCCAAGTTATTCAAGTGAAACACAATACAACTTTAAATACAAGGTGTCATTTTTTTCCTTTTCCATAAGAAATTCATCACCATTATATAACCACATTATAAATGTCCACCCAAACATATCATATCACTAAACATTATTTATCACAGAATATTACAGCATATCGTCCAATAGATATCAATGAATTCAGATATTCTACTCAAACAATCATTCATAAGCAACCAATGTTAATCCCCATATAATTGATTTAATTAACTTAAATCAAGTCAACTATTAAAGGATTAATCACCTAACTTTGTTTAAACAACCATTAATTAAACCCAACCTTTATTTTCAATCATTCTTCAAATATCCATCCTAATTAGTCTCCTTTCATAATTATCTTTAATTACAAAGAATAATTATACTTTAATTAATTTCACCAATTAATTATTCATAACATTTACAGTAATTACCCTTTAATTATTCTCATTAATTAATTAACTTATAATTAATTACGTTAATCCTAACATAATTACACTAATTAATTACCTTTATCCGAAAATTACCCAATGGTTAATTATCTTCTTAATTAATGACATTAAGTAATTACTTCCATAATTATCACAAACTAGTTTCATTAAGTAATTATTCTAAATAATTTAATCATTAATTTTTTTTTATTTTTTTATTTTTTATATCAAATTTCATCATTTAAAGAAAATCATATATGAATTGCCCTATTATAAAATTACTTTAAACAACAATTAGAAAACATCATAAAGCTTGGGAAACTCGTTTAAGACTTGCTAATGTTTTTAACTTGATTTACTTTCCTTTGAAATTTATAAAATTATATTAGCTAATTTGAAGATTCGTGGAAATTTAGTTTTAAATAATTCTTTTGGCTAACATGTTTGATACAACATTGGAAAGTTAAATCTTGGAAGATTTACTTTTGCTTAAACTTGGATATAAACTACGTCTAACTTCAAAAAAAAAAATAAACACTTGAATTATTAAGTGGGCCGAAGACCAAACAAATGAAACACAGACCTGTTTTCTTCTTAAGTGGGACGAAGTCCAAAACAATTCAAACACAACCCGAACCCTTAAACGAAATTCCCGAGCAAAACCTCAATTTCCCCGAGACCTTACGGTACGCTGCAACTTCGAGTAATTCCCCTAATCCCTTGAGATCACCCCGAGTCAAAACTTCCTCCCTAAGCTTCATCAAAACCAGATACGACACCGTGCACTGTGCACATGTAAATCAATCCTACAGATCTTCGATCAACTTTCCGGCCTTCAACAAGTCGACGTCGACTTCGCCATCCATCTCAGCCTTATAGTTCGACAAATCCAACAACCATTCGAAAATTTGTCAATCGAATCAAATGGGATTTGACATGATCAACCCATTCTACTTGCCGATGATGATCTCGTTGACTGGAATCCTCGGCACCCTTTTCAGAGAAGCATCTCGTCACTATGCCACGATCCCATCCCACACTATCCATTCCGATACGCTCTAATCGTCAAACGTACCTTGATATCCACCTCAACACAAACCAGTTCCTAAAACCTATTTCGCCATGGCCTGACCACCATGGCCCTAGATAAATCGCCTCCCTAATTTTCCTGAGATCACCCATCAACAAACTTCCTCTGACAACAAAGCCGAGCTTCAACACGTCGCCGATTGATGGTAATCGTCGATATTCCCAAAATCAACCCATCCCATATTCCACGACAATTACACTTCTAAAAATCACGAAATTTACATTAAAATTCATGATTCACAACTACAAACCTGATTATGGTTTCCAAACCTGAAATCAAGATATTTTATTTTGTTCTAAATTTCAAAAGTTTTACTGTAACTTTTATTTTAGAGATGAATCCTCAATTATTTAAATCCAAAATTATTTATAACTGATGTTACCCTATTTTAAAACATTTTCTCTCAGAAATCAAAGTCTAAATTGATTTCTAATGGAAGATAGGAACTTTGTTTTGAAGTTTTGAGGCTCTGATTTTTAACAGAGACAAGCTATACACAGTCATATATATCTT
Organism: Allium cepa; assembly: GCA_030765085.1. Lineage (NCBI taxonomy): Eukaryota > Viridiplantae > Streptophyta > Magnoliopsida > Asparagales > Amaryllidaceae > Allium > Allium cepa. The sequence goes on along the minus strand of CM060941.1, from coordinate 555,243,644 downwards.
TATATATATACATACAGGGAAGATTCAATCATATTTTCCAGGAACGAATTATTCATGCATATATAATTCATCATATCCTAACGAATTCATCACATGCACCAGATTCAAACTATATATATATATATCTTTTTAGGAATCAGATTACTCACCTAAAAACAAAGGACAGAACTGTTATAACCATTTACTACTTGAAGATCAAAGTTTGAAGTCATTTGTATAGGTAGATATGAATTTTCATTATTATTCCAGAGCCTAGAATCACAACAGTATCAAGCAATCATGCAAGCAACATTATACAAATGTATATAATGTACTTCAACTAAAATCAGCTAAAATCATCCATGCAACCCATCCTTATAACTTACTTTGCAGATTTTATCACATGCATTTCAATATTCAACAAGTTTAAACATTTTAGAATTTTGTTTACTCACAGGAAATTAAAGAACAGAAAAAAAGTTAGATCACTCACCTGCTGTGAACAGAGAAGCCTGCATTTATTTGTTAAAAACCTTGAAACTGAACTCGATTCCTTATCTATACTTAGTAGAATCTGAAGTTGCCCAGTGTGATTTGCTTACTGACTTTGTTTAGCTTCCAGATTTTTTTTGAACTTGAGCCAATTGATTGTTGAATCTGTTTTGATTTTGTTTTACTGTCTTTGAATTCAGATTTATAGCTTGCCCCTTTTCATTTTGTTTAGTTTTAAATATATGTAAAAAAAAATAGAGAAGAAATAATGATATGTTTATATAACCTTGGTTAAATTTTAAATATTCATTTTTGAAGACAAATGACACTTGTTCTCATAAGTTTACAAATGTTCATTCCTTATACTCATAGTTTAACAAATGTCACTTATCATTTAAGTTATGTTTAAGTCCTTGTTTTTTTTCAAATGTTTATATAAATTATGTAATTTTAGATAAATAGAATATCAATTCTTTTATTAAATCTTGTTAAATCTTATGCTTAAGTTATCATTATGCTTAAGTTGATAACATTACTCAATTACTAGTGGTAAAGAAAATGTCTAGTTTAGAAAATTCCTTTATATTCAAATTAATGTTTTTCAATTATTTAACATTCACAAACACACCCATTTACTTGTGCATGTATATACTTAGAGTTCCAACATTATAAAGATATTTATCCATTGAATTTCTTATTCAATTTCAATCTCATTTTAATATTCAAATTAGAATCAACCCAAAAATATAAATTACATTTATATAAACAATCATTATATATATTTATATTTTTTATGAATCATTGTTTAATAATTTAAATTCTGTTAATTTCCAATTAACAGATATCTGAGAATCCGGGTTGTCACATTCCTCCCACCTTTGAATTTTTCGTCCTCGAAAAGAAACGAAGCCATAATTTAAAATTATTATTATTAGAAAAATTATCCTTTGAAACACTCTTTTTTAAAACACTTTAAAATTTACATTATATCTTAAATAGTTTTATAGAAATACTTTTATAATTCGATGTCTCCAACAGTCCATCCTTATTCTCACAGAAATTCGGTCATACGTTGATCAGGCGTAGGACCGAAAATCTATAAGTACTTATATCACCCATCTTTAACACCCAGTGAAAATACTTGAAAAATAATTTTATTGAAAATATTGAAAACATTTTGAAAATAGAGGAAATATCTTTGGTGAGAATGCTCTGGAAATCATCACTCCCATCCATGGTCACGGTTAAATCCAGGGTTACGTTGCCATCGCAGCAAAAGTCCATGTAACTGCAAGCTCTCAGCGGCCTCTCGATTATGCCATGGAACCCACACAACAGATCACAGTTACATCCAGGGTTACGTTGCCGTTGCAGCAAAAGTCCATGTAACTGCAGGCTCTCAACGGCCTTTGATTTTCGCTGTCAAAATGAAACCTCTCCACTCCTACATAGGTCGCAGTCTACCGATATAAAATCAAACGCAGACTGTTGGCTCTCAGTGGCACACACGACTTTCGCTATGTTATACCATAGATCGCAGTTACATCCTGGGTTACGTTGCCGTCGCAGCAAAAGTCCATGTAACTGTTGTCTCTTAGCGGTACACATGACTTTCGCTATGGTATACTCTACTCAAAATCCCCAGGAACTAGTTTCGTCCGGACTCCTCACAGGATCAACTTTAGAAACCCCCCCTTGGGGCTAAAGGCCGCACCACCCGGTGGTACTCCTGAGAAGTTCATTTCAAGGGAGCGCCTTTTCCCCAGAGCCATTATCAAAACACTTTATACTATACATATAGTATCTTTCAAATCATACACCTAGTATGATCTCATTCAAAGTTCCTTTACACAAAATCGATTATCCAAAAATCGATAATTCTCAAACTAGGCTTTCCAAATTCAATATTGATTTTACCCAAAAATCAAAAGCCTTTCCAAAACCAAAGGTTCCTAAAACCTTTTCCAAAATCCTCATATGATCCTTTATATATAGAGATATATATAAAATCCTTGATAAAAATCTTTGGATCATTATAAACTTGTATAAAAATCCTTTTATACTTCAAACACATTCAAAACAAATCCTTTCTCTTTTGGCAAAAGATTCATCAAGGGAAGTTTTATCTTATAAAACAAAGATATATACTTTGTTTACTCAAAATCAGATATTCAAATTTGATTACTCCTTACAAAACCACTTACCATATCACTTACTTCCATAAACAAAATTTCAACCATAGAAATATCCAATTTCTATTTTATTTCCTTATATATTTCACAAAATATATTTTCACTTCAAAAACCATTTCAAATTTCTTATCCACAAACTTCAATATCAATTTCATTCCAATTTGTACGGTGTACACATATCATCCGTACGCTATACCAATCTGATCGCTCACTCGATCACACGATTTCACTTCCAAACTTGTATTGTCCAACCGACTTCCTAGCGCGGACACAGATCTGGTTTCTTGATCAGAAACTGTTATTCTCCTTGCATAGTCATAACTATGATAGAGAATATCCAGAACCAATCAACAATCCATATCCATGTTCGCCTTCAAAAATCGAGTGGAAAATTCCAACTGGGATCGATATAACTATCTCGAAATTCTGTGCTCGAATCTGGATCAAATCATTATGCGAATAGAATAACATACGTACACCCTACGTATTTATCTTTATTGGTTATTAGCCAAATTAATTCTCTTTTTATTCACATTCACTTTGATTTTCATTCACTTATTCACAACTGCTTCAATCCCATTTGGATTATCACCACTATTCTTATCTCGATTGGGTATTTAACCAATAGCAGTTTGAACTCCGACCAGTTTATTTAGAAAATAGCTTGAAAAATTAAAAATAGATAAGTAGTTGGAAAATAATTACTAGTTTGTAAAATTGGTGTAAAATAGGTAGGTAGTTGTAAAATAGTTGGAAAATAGTTAAAATAATTATAGAAATTTTAGATAATTGCAAAATAATAGTAAGATAGTAATTAGTTTTGTAAAATAGTTAAAATATAGTAATTGGCTTATAAAACAGTTGGAAAATTGTTAAACAGCTTCAAAAATAATTGTAAAACAAATATAAGATAGTTTGGTTTTTTTTTTTAAAAGAAAGGTTATACATATAATAAATAGCTTGGAAAAATAGGTTTATATTAAACAATTTATATTAAAAATAGTCCAGAGTCAAAACTGCTCACTTCCCAATCTCCATTCCAAATCAATTCTATTTAAATTCCACTTCCATATAAATTGACTTAACTCTCATTTAAATAACTTCAATTTCCAAATCAAGTTGAATTATTCTTGATTTCTACCCAATTTTCAACTTTAATTACAGTTCCAAATCAAATTTTAATTCAAAATTTTCATTTGAATCTTAGACACATACATCTTCAATCACCATTTCAATTAATTCAAATCAAATTCAATTTGAACCAACTTCAAATTCCAGTTCACTATGAACCATCTCGAATTACATAAATTTGAGTTAATACTTCAATCGTTGATTTAATTCCTTTAAATCAATTTACCTTTTTATCCCAACAATGGATTACCATACTCCATTTCTCATTCATTTAAACAAATCCAATTCACATTTTAAAGATTATTAATAACAATAGGATGATATCATCCAATTATTTCAAAACATCCATCCATTTCCAATTTTCGGATCTCAAACCCAAACTTTCCAAGTTAAAACTTAATTTCATCTGGAAATTTCCAAATCAGGTTGATCATTTCAACTTATTTAACCTTTCCCAAGTTAAACTCAATTCACTTAATCCAGTCAACCTTACCCAGTTTGATCTTCCATTTCAAATTCTAAACTTCACATTAATAATCTTTCCATTTATAAGTTCAAAAACTTATCACCTTGGGTATCACATCTTATTCCAAATTCCAAACTCACTATTTAGAGTTTATTTCCAGTCACCTTTGATATTATGTATATCCACATGTATACATATTAATTTCTTTTACATACCAAGTTATACTTTAAAATTTTAAACCACCTTTGGTTTTAATTCAAAACAAATTTCCTTTTAAATTTTCAAATAACTCTTGTTTGAAATAGGACCATTTCATTCAAATGCATTAAATAATATTATTTGTTATTTCTTTAAATTAGTTACACCATTAATCAATCACATTCGGTAATTAGCTTATTTTCTTAATTATCTTCATTAAGTAATTGTCCCATAAATTACTTACCTCTAGTTACTTCATTAAGTAACTTCCTCTTAATTTTATCATTTCCAATTATTATCCTTATCCTGAAACCTTTCCCAAATTCAAGAATTAATTTCAGTTTGAATCCATTTCAAACTTATCTTTAATTTAATTTCAATTTGGTTGTAATTCTATTACCACTTAATTCTTACTATTACTTTTAATTAATTAATACTATAACCAATTCCCTTTATATAATAGATAATTTATTTCTTATATAAGATTTATTTACTTTTGAAATCATTTAAAAACATTTATATAAGAAAATAACAAGTACGCTCTCTCATATATATATATATATATACTTAACTCATTCTATGGTACCACTTACCCTATCCTTAATAAGTAATCCCACCAGAGCCAAGGTTCTCGCTTAACCTTCTGCTCTGATACCAAATGTAATGACCCGAAAATTTCGATCCCGAAATTTCCAGATAGTTAGTGAAAAGAAGAAAGAGGAAGAAGAAAGAGATAGAAGAAGAAAGAAAAGAAACACGCAATCTCACATTCACAGCGGATAAATTATAATATCACATAAATAATAGTTTTACAAAGAAGAACTGTATCAATTCACTTATACATTTACACATCAGAGTTACAACAATTTCACAACACTTGACAGTTTTAAACAACATGACCTAGATAAATAACAATAATATACACGGGAGGAAACACTCCATACGACTCTGCCATCCAGCTCGTCTCCTGAGCTCCAGAACGTCCTTACGTGAAAATCTGTAATACTCGGTCTGACCCGAGCATTACATCAAAGTAACACCCGGGTCAGGCAGGAAACCAACGTGAGTAAACCCATCTAACTTGGAATACAAAAGCATACAATTTATATAAACTCGGGGTAACTTATCAATTTACAACTTCACAAGCTGTTATAGACAATACTTATTTCACACGTAAATTTCTAAGTATCAAACTTAGATTAAATGGTCCAACTTACTTAAATCATTCCATTTCAGCATATTGATTTCACATATCAATCTATAAGGAATCAAAGTGGTTTCGGGTATTTACCAACACCCCACTCCCGTCTCTTCGAATTCAATATCATCTTAACCCAAGTTATTCAAGTGAAACACAATACAACTTTAAATACAAGGTGTCATTTTTTTTCCTTTTCCATAAGAAATTCATCACCATTATATAACCACATTATAAATGTCCACCCAAACATATCGTATCACTAAACATTATTTATCACAGAATATTACAGCATATCGTCCAATAGATATCAATGAATTCAGATATTCTACTCAAACAATCATTCATAAGCAACCAATGTTAATCCCCATATAATTGATTTAATTAACTTAAATCAAATCAACTATTAAAGCATTAATCACCCAACTTTGTTTAAACAACCATTAATTAAACCCAACCTTTATTTTCAATCATTCTTCAAATATCCATCCTAATTAGTCTACTTGCATAATTATCTTTAATTACAAAGAATAATTATCCTTTAATTAATTTCACCAATTAATTATTCTTAACATTTACAGTAATTACCCTTTAATTATTCTCATTAATTAATTAACTTATAATTAATTACGTTAATCCTAACTTAATTACACTAATTAATTACCTTTATCCGAAAATTACCCATTGGTTAATTATCTTCTTAATTAATGACATTAAGTAATTACTTCCATAATTATCACAAACTAGTTTCATTAAGTAATTATTCTAAATAATTTAATCACTAATTTTTTTATTTTTTTATTTTTTTTATCAAATTTCATCAATTAAAGAAAATCATATATGAATTGCCGTATTATAAAATTACTTTAAACAACAATTGGAAAACATCATAAAGCTTGGGAAACTCGTTTAAGACTTGCTAATGTTTATAACTTGATTTACTTTCCTTTGAAATTTATAAAATTAGATTAGCTAATTTAAAGATTCATGGAAATTTAGTTTTAAATAATTCTTTTGGCTAACGTGTTTGATACAACATTGGAAAGTTAAATCTTTGAAGATTTAATTTTGCTTAAACTTGGATATAAACTAGTCTAACTTCAAAAAAAATAAACACTTGAATTATTAAGTGGGCCGAAGCCCAAACTAATGAAACACAGCCCTGTTTTCTTCTTAAGTGGGACGAAGTCCAAAACAATTGAAACACAACCCGAGCCCTTAAACGAAATTCCCGAGCAAAACCTCAATTTCCCCGAGACCTTACGATACGCTGCAACTTCGAGTAATTCCCCTATATCCCTCGAGATCACCCCGAGTCAAAACTTCCTCCCTAAGCTTCATCAAAACCAGATACGACACCGTGCACTGTGCACATGTAAATCGATCCTACAGATCTTCGATCAACTTTCCGGCCTTCAACAAGTCGACGTCGACTTCGCCATCCATCTCAGCCTTATAGTTCGACAAATCCAACAACCATTCGAAAATTTGTCAGTCGAATCAACTGGGATTTGACATGATCAACCCATTCTACTTGCCGACGATGATCTCGTTGACTGGAATCCTCGGCACCCTTTTCAGTGAAGCATCTCGTCACTATGCCGCGATCCCATCCCACACTATCCATTCCGATATGCCCTAATCGTCAAACGTACCTTGATATCCACCTCAACACAAACCAGTTCCTAAAACCTATTTCGCCATGGCCTGACCACCATGGCCCTAGATAAATCGCCTCTCTAATTTTCCTGAGATCACCCATCAACAAACTTCCTCTGACAACAAAGCCGAGCTTCAACACGTCGTCGATTGATGGTAATCGTCGATATTCCAAAATCAACCCATCCCATATTCCACGACAATTACACTTCTAAAAATCACGAAATTTACATTAAAATTCATGATTCACAACTACAAACCTGATTATGGTTTCCAAACCTGAAATCAAGATATTTTATTTTGTTCTAAATTTCAAAAGTTTTACTGTAACTTTTATTTTAGAGATGAATCCTCAATTATTTAAATCCAAAATTATTTATAACTGATGTTACCCTATTTTAAAACATTTTCTCTCAGAAATCAAAGTCTAAATTGATTTCTAATGGAAGATAGGAACTTTGTTTTGAAGTTTTGAGGCTCTGATTTTTAACAGAGACAAGCTATACACAGTCATATATATCTTTATATATATATACATACAGGGAAGATTCAATCATATTTTCCAGGAACGAATTATTCATGCATATATAATTCATCATATCCTAACGAATTCATCACATGCACCAGATTCAAATTATATATATATCTTTTTACGAATCAGATTACTCACCTAAAAACGAAGGACAGAACTGTTATAACCATTTACTACTTGAAGATCAAAGTTTGAAGTCATTTGTATAGGTAGATATGAATTTTCATTGTTATTCCAGAGCCTAGAATCACAACAGTATCAAGCAATCATGCAAGCAATATTATACAAATGTATATAATGTACTTCAACTAAAATCAGTTAAAATCATCCATGCAGCCCATCCTTATAACTTACTTTGTAGATTTTATCACATGCATTTCAATATTCAACAAGTTTAAACATTTTAGAATTTTGTTTACTCACAGGAAATTAAAGAACAGAAAAAAAAAAGTTAGATCACTCACCTGCTGTGAACAGAGAAGCCTGCATTTATTTGTTGAAAACCTTGAAACTGAACTTGATTCCTTATCTATACTTAGTAGAATCTGAAGTTGCCCAGTGTGATTTGCTTACTGACTTTGTTTAGCTTCCAGATTTTTTTTGAACTTGAGCCAATTGATTGTTGAATCTGTTTTGATTTTGTTTTACTGTCTTTGAATTCAGATTTATAGCTTGCCCCTTTTCATTTTGTTTAGTTTTAAATATATGTAAAAAAAAATAGAGAAGAAATGATGATATGTTTATATAACCTTGGTTAAATTTTAAATATTCATTTTTGAAGACAAATGACACTTGTTCTCATAAGTTTACAAATGTTCATTCCTTATACTCATAGTTTAACAAATGTCACTTATCATTTAAATTATGTTTAAGTCCTTGTTTTTTTTTTCAAATGTTTATATAAATTATGTAATTTTAGATAAAGAGAATATCAATTCTTTTATCAAATCTTGTTAAATCTTATGCTTAAGTTATCGTTATGCTTAAGTTGATAACAATACTCAATTACTAGTGGTAAAGAAAATGTCTAGTTTAGAAAATTCCTTTATATTCAAATTAATGTTTTTCAATTATTTAACATACACAAACACACCCATTTACGTATGCATGTATATACTTAGAGTTCCAACATTATAAAGATATTTATCCATTGAATTTCTTATTCAATTTCAATCCCATTTTAATATTCAAATTAGAATCAACCCAAAATATAAATTACATTTATATAAACAATCATTGTATATATTTATATTTTTTTATGAATCATTGTTTAATAATTTAAATTCTGTTAATTTCCAATTAACAGATATCTGAGAATCCGGGTTATCACATATCCTTAACTATTTGTAAAATACTTCACTTCTGGACAGTCAGTCCCTAACATAATAATCTCTCAAATTTTCCTAATTCTAAAAGTTTTTCAGGCTCACCAATAAACTATTTGTATACAAACATATATTCCTTTCGATGTTTAATCTTAATTTTGGTCTACCTATGACCAAGTCCTACATACTGGAATTTTGGACAACAATTAGTTGGGGCTAATAGCCAATGCATAGGGCGTGACCCTATACCGGCCTCATTTGGTATTCTAATATCTGAGTCATTTTCACTTAAGGATCCCCTCCAGAAAATTTCCTTAAAACCATTTTCAAAATGATTTAAAACCTTTAGATAAAACTCAAACAAGGAAAATATATATAATCTTTATGCTTTACTCAAAATCACATTACCATGTTATATATGTACACCTTTTTTTACTCAAACCTTAGTTAATGAAAACATTTAAACATTTGAAGGTACTTCTTTCTAAACTTTTGAAAACATCTCTTTCAAAACCAAGTGAAATCCTTTAATTTTCTAAGCCAAGATGCCAAAACTTTACCTTTCAAAACCAAACATCAAACCTTTCTAAACTATTGAAATCATTCCTTTAGAAAGTAATAAATCTTTAGATATCCTACTTTAAAAACAACGTAAAACATTGCCTTAGAAAACCTTTTGAAAACCTTCTATTTAAACCTACTTAAACCATTCAACTAAAACCTTTCGAAATCATTGAACTCAAACCTTTCGAAACCATTAAACTAAAACATTTCGAAATCGATGGACTCAAACCTTTTGAAACCATTCAACTAAAACCTTTCGAAATCATTGAAATCAAACCTTTCAAAACCATTCAACCTTTTGAAAGCTTACTGGGTTCAATTTAAAACATGTGGAAAATCTTCTTTTAAAACCTTTCAACTTCATTAGAAGCTACCTTTCAACTTTTTCGAAAGCTCTGCTTCAAAATCTTTAATACACATCATTTAAAACAATAGTCCCCTACCTTTAAAACAACTCCTTCGAAAGCTTTAGGTTATACTTAAATTATAAAATTCAGGTAAAACATCTGAGTCGAAAGCTTTAATACCTTTCGAAAGCATTGATAAGAGGTTGGTTTTAGAAACAGGTAAACCTTTTGACTTTCTCGGAAGGTTCAAACAAAACAATGATAAAGCGGCAGTAACCTTTTGACTTTTTCGAAAGGTTTAAAACCTTTATTTTAAGTAATCGACCTGGTCAAATGCAACCAACTCGAAATCCCTTATTCGAAAACAAAGCAGGCAATTCTTTTGGTTTATAAAACAAACATACTCCAACCTCTTTGGCAACCAACCTTTCGACTACACTTCGACCTTGTTCAATTGATTACGTACTAAGCAACTTGATACCACATGCATTGGACTTTGACCTTGTCGAAAGCTATAACCTTTCAACTTTATCGAAAGCGATAGCCTTTCAACTTTGTCGGAAGGTCTGGGTCGGATGGTTTGATGCCTAAATGGCTAAAACGTGCTAAAATTATGATTTTCTTGTTTTTAACTTGAAAAGGATAACTTTTCAACTAACCTGCCTTTGTTTGTCAAATTCTCATTTGTTAATGAATGCTTTTCAAAAAAGTGCTGCCATTAATTTCAAAATTAAATAATAATTTTGTTTCATAAAATGCCCCTTCTCGTTAATTAAATATAAAACATTCAAGTCCCATACCTTAAATAATTTTACATATTCATCAAAACACTTAAGAAAAATCTGGAACAATTTCTAAAAATTTATTTTAATATGCTTTCCAACATATAAGAATTTCAAATCCAAATAATTATTATTTTAGCCGTAAATAATTTATAACCCAATAAACCACTTTTTCACTAGAAAATTAATATAAAATTCACATAAATTCAGAAAATTATCAAAATTGAAAAATGCCTCGAGAATACCATTACAGACCTATATTAAAATTTTCAAGAGATTTGGATGCGATTTATAGGGTTTTCATATCAAATATTTCATAAATACTAATATGAACATGCATAATTCACCAATAAACAAAATATTCTTTAATCATAAAAACATGGCGTACACTTGCAAAAAAAATTCGGATCTACTCTTAAAACTGAAAGCTATAAGAAAATGGAATGAAGTAATTATTCACCTTAGCTTTGTGATTAAAAGATGTGAGATTTAATGTTGAATTATTTGATTATCTTCCTTCTCTTGAATCATAGCTTTATCTTCCTCTTGAAAATAATAATGGCGGTGGGCCTTAGATGTTTTTAATTCGCTAAAATTAAATGAACATGAGTTTTTTCTAAGGGTTTAGGATATAAGCCTCTCATTTTTTCCATATTGCCCTTACTCATTCTAACACCCTTGTTTATGTTATTTTATTTTAATTAACATACTAACATGGCATGCCTACCTTTAGTCTAATCAAATCTCAACCTATTAATCTTCACATTATTTTTTAATTTACCCAATTAATTATTCAAAATAATGTTATAAAAATATAGCGCGTTACAATAGAAGACCCATAATTGTAGAGTATGCTTCAATGAATCAATTGTAGGGAGGTTGGATTTGGATCGTAATAGCGAGAGATGCATGCAGATCAAAGAAGCTAAAAAGAGTTGGATTAATGTAGAATTGACCAAGGCAAATGACTTGGTCAAATTTAGCCAAGTATGTGGATCGGCACCAATCCATGTCAACATTTTACTTAGTGGAATTTTGGGTTTTGAAGAATGAGAGATTGATGCAAGAAGAATTAAAAAAAATTGGCTAAGTAAATGGATCTGCATTGATATATGGATTGATACCAATCCATCAGGATTTTGGATTTGGGTATGTTTTTGGTAGGGATGCAAAGAGAAGTGAATTTTGTCCAGGTACATGGAGTTGCACTAGTCCATGATTAAACGCTACCGATCCATGCTATAATGTCAAATTATTGTGGGCGATGATGTGGAGCTAGCAAAAGAATCTAGGGATCGTCCAAGTAGGCAAGTTCTATGGCATGATAACTCATTGATTGTAATAAAAGGGTTCTACTATTAGTACGAGATCCAAGGGATCAATAACGACCCAAAGGTTTTGATGTATGCTTGTAAAGGAGAGGTCGGGACAAACATTGTGGGTAGTCTGAGTGCATTCTATCTTTGGATTGTCTAAGTGGGTCTAATTCCAAGACACCTAAGTGGGCAAGGACTCCAGCATTGATGGAGTCATGATGTTGAGTAGTCATTGACTATTTTAGTGGATCATTTTAGTTATCATATATTCGACAATATTGAGTAAGAGAGATGCGAAGTAGAGTAATGATTGCTATGGTTGTCTATGTGGAATAAATATTATCGAGTTTAATACCCGACACCATATTTGTACTTAGATTAGTAGTATATCTATATGATAGTAGATCAACATATATATTTTTTCTAAGTAAATTGTTGGCTGTAGGAGAAGGTCATATATGACTTTCTATATCGTATGCCCTTATCAAGATATGTCTACTTTATACTTGTTTTTGAGATTATAGATTTCTCACACCAGACTATTGTTTGACCCATTTATTTACATTGCTTCTTATATTCTCATACAGTCTTAAATGAGAAGATTGAGAGATAGGTATGGTGATAGCGCATTTAACCATCCGAAAGACAAAGAAGGAGGCTTATGGTTTCTTATATATTTCGTTTATGGAGCCGCTACCTCTTATTTTTTATGCAGTGCTATGGAGTTATTAAAACTTACCCGATGTATATAGAGAGATTATTATAGAGTTTATATGACGTACTAAAGATATATAAACTCATGTATATGGTCATGTATATTCAGATGAACTTGTGCTATGCTCCGATGGTAATGTTTTGGTGTATCTGATCATGCTATTGTCTTGTCCATTTTATATTTATGTTGATATTATACTTTTTCTATGCATTAGTACATATATTACCGGTCATTGATCCACTCAATCTTAATACCCTTGAATATTTCCATCCATCAGTCGGTACTTCTATAACACGTACTTTATACTGATGATACTGCGTACAAAATGTGGAGTGAGGTTGTCACATGTAGTGTTAGAGTTTAAATTGAGCAAACATCTAAGACTCCACTTCTAGATCCGTTAGAGATGGGTAAGAGATATCTTATAGAAAGGGTCAAAGCAATATATGAGAGAGCATACATGTTATATTTTACGTTTGAAACCACAAAGTATAGAAATCGTAAGATGCATTACACACATGAGTACCTCTTATGCAAAAATCCTTTATGAGTGACTGGATTTCCTAATCACGGACTATAAGAATGAACCGCCCAATAAGGAACATAGCGAGGAACTCACTATTAGGAATACAAGCAAAATTGGGCATGTGGTAGCTGCTAACCCCAATATGCAAAGTATATTTACCTAAATGATGATGAGCATGATATAAAATGAATAAGGAGTAGCTTCTGGTGCAGTGGATGGTGCTGGTGCCAGGGTGCAAGAAACCTAGATTTATTTTGCTAAACTGAATAAGGCTATCCTGGTCTAGGAGGAAAACCGTTCATGGGAACAGAATCTGCTATGGAAGAGCGGGACTGGCCAGATACATGTTAGTGCATTTATGATGATCTTGTGTTATAAGATGCTCAAATTAGGATGTTGGCCACATAGCAGCTTCAAGGAAGAGCGATGAGTTAGTGGAATGCTATTAAAGCCACTACTCTTGAGAATATATTTTCTTGTGATCAGTTTAAGGCCTGTTTTGAGGAGAAATTCATTCCTACAGCTAAGAAATCCATCTTATTCAGGAGCTTTGCTAATAAGAAGCATGGTGATATGTCTGTTTTGGAATATGTGGGTGAGTTTAATTCTTTGTCAAAGTACGAGATGTCGTTCATCGATACTCCAATAAAGAAGAATGAGAAGTTTATTATTGGGTTGAATGGTATCTTAGGAAGCGACTAGTGAATCATACAGTGAGCGCTTTGAAAATATCATTTAGAAGGCTTCGAGTCAAAAGAGCTTGTAGCCAAATCCATAGCTAGCTGTGGTTCCGAATGAAAAGCTAAGTCGCAACTAAGAGGAGGTAGGAAGCGGAAGCAGCCATGGATGTGACGACCTGCCTTCATTCCAAGGAAAGACATGTCATCATTAAGAAAGAAATAGGTAGAAAGAGAATAGATAGAAAGAAAGAAACAACAATATCAGAATCTCACAATGGAAACGGAAAAATATATTATATCACATAGACATTACATAGTCATTACACATCAGTGTTAATACAGTTACAACATCACAGTAGATGGTCATGAAGACCTGTCTATCCATTACATTCCAAAATACAAATAGACAAATGATACCCACACAGAGGATATATATATATATATATATATATATATATAAGTCTCCTGCTCCAAGATTTTCCAAAATTCATCAAGCCAACATGACCACTTGGCTACTCATAAAAATTTGAATGCCCAAGAATTTATGAAAAACAGAAATAAACTCTAGGTCAGACATGGGTCTGGTGTGAGTAAATGGCTAAGTTGTTTAACTTGAAAAACTTCTGAAATAAAAGGTATCTCGTAAGACTCTCCATAAATAAACACGGACAAGTTTTTTCCTTATGATAACTAAAACATTTGATAGGAAATCCAGTTATATTATAATAGTGACTAGGGTTTTCAATATAAAGTAGGAAATAGTTGGAATGCTTACATCTCACGTTCCAACATAGGTGGGCATAATCAAAACTATAAAGACACTTATTGGAGATTGGATTCCATACAATGGCAGGATTACTGGGGTACCGCCCGTCATAGTACGTGGTCAAGATCACTGTACTAAGGATCCATCCTGATCCACTGCAACACAAAACAGAAGCTAACCCTTACTGGATAGTCTGAATAAGATAATCCCGCGGTTGTGGCCAACAACGGCTCACACAGCCAAATAAAGGGACCTCTAGACAGGGGAAAAGCTTATCCTACTTGGGTGCTACCCACTTAGCCTTGCGTGCACCTCCCCTATTTAGCCATTTTGGGTTGATGAGGCTTGAGGCTACGATAACCTTTTAGAACACTTATCTTGGAATGCTCATCGTCCTCCATTTACGATGGTCTGATAGCATTCATTCATACAAGTTTATTCCAGGTTCGAACGAAACTGAAGGCACTATCTCCATTACACTCATTTTGGAGTCACCCTCAGAGTTAACGACAAATAGCCCTTGCACTTTGAAACTTCATCTTGATCTTCACTTCAAATTTCACGACCTATCGTTTAAATTTGGATCGATGTGGTTTTCGGATAACAAATTTGATATCCAATCCCGGTCTCATCGAAATCCAAACGCTGTCTTAAAGGCTAACTTGTTTAAGTAAAACAATTTAATTCAATCCAGAACATTGTATTTACACAACATTCATCACATTAAATAACTCACATTTATCATATCTATATCCAAAGTATTGCACATCACAGAACATCACCGATTAACATACTATAATATTAATCAATCCAAACATTCTATACAATCAATCATCTATAAGCAAGACTTATTAATCCATAACTATAATTAATTTAATTTTAAACCAATAAATTAATCACTTATGAATTAATTACCTAATCTGCTTAATTAATCATTAATTAATTACAAACCATCTTAATTAATTATTTAATTAATTAATCATTCTTTAATTAATTTTGTTAATTAATTAATTAATCTTCAATAATTGATTTATTATCCTTTAATTATTAATTAATCAATCCTTTAATTATTAATCAATTAATCCTTAATTACTAATAAATTAATTAATTCTTAATTACTAGTTAATTATTCTTTCATTACTTCCACTAGTTAATTATTAATTTTTAATTACCTAAGACCTTAATTAATTTTAAGATAAATTTATTTATCTTAATTAATTATTAAATTATCATTAAAAACTTATTTAATAAATCTTGGAACTAATTTTTATTAACATATAAATTAAAAACATTTTACCCTTTTAATTAGCTACCTAATTGCACCAATTAATTTAAGTTTAAAATAAACTTGAGAATTAACTTAATAAATTTTAGTTAAATAAATTATACAACTTTTCTTAAACCAAATATTTAAAAACAGTTATTATACAAAAGAAATTAATTTTAAGAAATAGTTTAAAACTTGATTTATTTTAAATTTTAAAAACATGATTTATTTAAAAAAAATTAAAAACTGTAACAACAGATACCCGAGGCTAACTCGGTACCAAACCCGAGTCCAATCCAAAAAACTTTTTTTCTTTTTTACTTTGTTTGATTTGAAATTTTAAAATCGTTGTAACAGCAAAACCACTCACAAACGACTTGAAACCAAATTCGGGCCACCTCTCCTTTTTCTCGAGTCAAAACCCGAGACATAGCCTCCTTCCCAAACCACGGCAACCCAAAACAAACCACTGACACACATGCACGCCTGAACGTCGCCGCTCTGTTCATCGCCAACTCCTCTAACACGTCGCCGATTACCTCGCCTAGGATTCCGACCACCTAGAACGACGAATCTATCACAAACTCGAAATCGAACAAACGTGAACCAACTGGAGAAGAACTGGACGCCCAAGAATTACCTCGGCCCGACGCCTCCGACCACCAAACCCATAGAAACTCCATCCATAGCTTCGCCCACCAACCACGCACCTTTGCCCCCACCTCGGATCAACTCCAGTGCTTCGATGGCGATGCAGCAGCCCAAATTCCAACCTCCACCAAAACCTGGGCTTAAACCCTACTTCGACGATGTGCCGCCGCCACAGTGATCAGGAAATTACCTGATCATTTTTCCCGAGATCGCCTACCTCCAGGCAAACTTTAGCCACGGTCTAGAGACCCCAAAATCCTTCGATCACAAAAAAGCCAAAAACCCAAACTCCGTTCAACCCGAGATTCCACACTCAAATCAATGTTAAAAATCTGGATTTTACCTTTAAAATTCATGAACTTCGTAGACGATTTAGATTACATAAGTGAATCAAAGAATCATGATATTCGAATTTGACATGTTTTCAGAGTTTCCATTGTATTTTCCCATTTTCAATAAAATACTCAAACTAATTATACTTACAATATTTTTAAAACTTAGATCTTGTTAATTCAAACAAGTTTCCTTTATACATATTAACTTAAAAGTGAATGAAGGAAGTGACTTAAATTTTTGAACTTGTTTTTAGTCTGTAAATTCAAAAGCGAGACTTATATATAAATATATATATATATATATATATATATAGACATGCACACTCAAACAAATTCATATGTGCATACATGCAAGCATAATTTACATTCATGCATACAACTATCACAACATTATTTCACATATTAATCACATGCATCAAGTTTAACATATTAAAGCTTTGATTACTCACCAGATATGAAGTTGAATAGAGAAGTTTTCAACAGGTAATGCTTGATCTTTTTGAAACTTTGTAAACTGGAAATTACTTTAGCTTGTTGGGATGATCATTGAATTATACTTGCTTGCTTAACTCACGTAGAACTGAAATTGTTAAATTTGTTTTAGTTTGACTTTTTCTTTAGTTTTTAGGTTTTTGGTTTTCTCGGATTCTGGAAAAAACAAAGTTTGGAAATGAAAGATAGGAAAAGAAAAATGAAAGTGTAAAGAGGAGATGAGATATATATATAACTTGATTTTAATTTTATTTAAAATGAAAAGAAAATAAATAAGGTGACACTTGTTATTTGCATGCTATAAAATCTTACATTTGTTAATTTGCGTGTGTTAATTATTTTCAATATGTTTTTACATAGATTTATATTTTATTTTCTATTTAGTTTAATATATATGTTTTTTTTATGTTTTTACATTTAAACTTTACCTTTTTTATATTTATAAAATCTTTAAGAAAATGATTTAAGACTAGTTATACACTAATAAAAATCATATATATATATATATACACACACAAGCTTTTAAATCCAATTTAATTTTAAGATATTTATCTTTTGAATTTCAAATTCAAGTTCAAATTCTATTTAAAATCTACTTATAGATATATACATAAACAACACATATCTTATTTGTTTTGAAAGAATTTTTTTGCACATTTTAAATAATATATAAGGGAAAATTATCACATTATTATTTGCCTAAAATTCCAAGATATCACATTCCTCCCCCTTAAAAGAATTTCGTCCCCAAAATCTAAAAGTAAAAGATAATCCAAAAGCTTTTATTTCAGACAATCCAAGCATACATATCATTCATACACTAACAACCAAACAAACAGTTCATTCAAACAAAGGTTTCTAACTATCCTGACACAAATCTGAATAGGCTTTCCTAAAACTATCCAGAGTTTCCTAGGTACAGTCTCTGGGATCCTCGCTTCCCTGAATCTTGTCCAGCTTCACCACTTTGTTTATTAGTTGCTTCTCATCTTGATAAATTATCTAGACCGGATGCCTAACCACAGTTAAGTCCGGATCGACCTCTAAATCTTCCTACACTTCCGGTTCCACAACTAGAGATGGGTCGTACACGTACTTCCTTAGATGAGATACGTGAAAAACATTTTGAATTCCTGCTATCTTGACTAGCAATTCAATCATGTAGGCCAAAGCACCAATTCTCTCGAGCACACTGAACGGTCCAATATATCTCGGGGCAAGCTTTCCCGTCTTACCAATCTGAACGCTTCTTTTATCGGGGAAACCTTGACAAAAACTAAATCTCGGACTTTGAATTCCAATTGCCTTCGTCTCTTGTCCGCATAACTCTTCTGAAGATCCTAGGTTGCTTTCATTCTTTTCTTGATTAGCTCCACCTTCGCAGACGCCTCTCGGATCAAATCTAGACCAAGAACAAGACAATCTTCCGATTCTACCCAACATGATGGTGATCTGCACGGTCTAACGTACAAAGCTTCATAGGGTGCCATCTTAATACTCGCATGATAACTATTATTGTATGGGAATTCCACAAAACGCAGATGGTCCTCCCAAGTCCACCGAAATCCAAAACACAAACCCGCAACATATCCTCAAGAATTCGATTCAACCTTTTTGTTTGTCCGTCGGGTTGGGATGATAGGCTGTACTTAAACTCAATCTTGTACCCAAAGTTGTCTGCAGAGCTTTACAAAATTTATTGGTAAAGATTGGATCGCGGTCACTTACTATGCTGACGGTTAACTCCATGCAACCTGATGATCTCCTTCAAGAAAATCTCTGCTAAAGAAGTTGCTGTTCTGGTTGCCTTAAGCGGAATAAAGTGGGCGCTCTTGGTTAGCCGGTCTATGATTACCCATACTCTCCCATTTCCTTTTCTAGTCCTTGGCAACCCGTCGATGAAATCCATCGATAACATTTCCCACTTCCACTTTAGGACTTTCATAGGTTGCAACAATCTTGCGGTCTTCTGTTGATCACCCTTTACCTGTTAACAGATCGCACATCCATTGACGAAGGTAGAAACATCCTTCTTTATGCCTGGCCATCGAAAAACTCTTTTCAAATCCTTGTACATCTTTGAGATCCACGGATGGGTGCTCAACCTTGATTTGTGGCCTTTCTGCAATACTTCCTGCCTCAATCCATCCACATTTGGCACACACAAAAGTCCATTGATCCTCAGAGCTCCTTCACCATCTATCTTGAAATCCGAATATCGACCATCCTTAGTTCAAAGAATTAATTCCTCAAAAGTTATGTCCTTCATCTAACTTCTTATGATCCTTTCCTGTAGAGATGGAATAACTTCCAAAATAGCCAAAACCACATTCAGACCATCCACCACTACATTCGCTTTCCTCGGAGTATAAGAATATCCAGATCATATGATGCCAAAAATTGTACCCACCTCTGCTGCCTCAAATTAAGATCCTTCTAGGAGAAAAGGTATTTTAAAGGTTTATGATCTGTGAAAAGCTCGAACTTCCCTCCCCAACAGATAGTGCTTCCAGATCTTCAGAGCAAAGACGATGGCCAACAATTCCAGATCATGTGTAGCGTAATTCTTCTCATGTGGCTTCAACTACCTACTCGCAAACGCAATCGCTTTCCCATTATGCATTAGCACAACACCCAACCCTACTCCATAAGCATCTATGTAGACTTCGAACTTACTCTTACCATCAGGAATGGCTAGAACAGGTGCACTGGTCAGCCTTTCCTTCAAATCCAGGAATGCCTCTTCACACTTGGGGGCTCATTTAAACTTTGCTCCTTTCCTAGAAAGTTTGGTTAAGTGGGAAGAAACCTTAGAGTAGCCTTTGATAAATTTCCTGTAGTACCCTAGAAAACCAAGAAAACTACAGACTTTCATAGGAGTCTGCGGTCGCTTCCACTCTTGAATAGCTGCTACCTTGGCCGGATCTACAGAAATACCCTCTCCAGATACAATATGCCCCAAAAATCTCACTTCTGACTTCCAAAAGTGGAACTTCAAAAAATTAGCCATCAGGACATGCCTCCTATAAGTCTCAAACACTATCTCCAAATGTCGCTTATGCTCCTCCTTAGATTTTGACTAGACAAGAATGTCGTCAACGAACAAAAGCACGAACTTGTTTAGTACATCTCGGAAAACTCAGTTCATCAGATCCACAAAATTGGTTGGCGCGTTGGTTAGCCTAAAAGGCATAACTAGCCACTTAAAAAAAATTGGGTCCTCTGAACGCGGTCAAGGTTATACTGTCCTCAGCTACCCTTAGCTAGTGAAAACCCGAAGCCAAATCCAATTGGGAGAAAACAGAAGCTCTATGGAGTTGATCAAAAAGTCGTCTATACGGGGCAAGGGATACTTATTCCTAATAGTTACCTTATTCAACTCCCGATAATCCACACAGAATCTTAATGACCCATCTGACTTAGTCACAAAGACTACAGCAGAACCCCACTAGGATAACAAGGCTGGATCAAACCTCTCTCTAAGAAATCTTGTGTCTGCTTTAACAGCTCTTCTCTCTCTCTGGACGCCATCCTTCTACTGGGTTGAACAACTGGTATTGCTCTCGGAACCAAGTCGATCCAAAACTCTATTTCCCGATGGGGGGTCAAACCTTTAACTTCTTCGAAGACATCTAGAAAATTTTTGACCACCTCGGTGGATTCTACGTATTCTAGAGATGCCTCGATTCCATGCAAAAATCTACTCAACCAAACTCCTGAATTATCGCAAGTCACTTTTGCAATCCTTCCCAACTTGGTTTCTAATGACACAATTCTCTCTTTACAAATCAGAATAGCTTATGCTTTTCTAAACAATCCATTCCCAAAATAAGGTCAAATCCCTTAAAATCCAATACAAATAGGTCGCAAGAGAGACTATGGGACATATAAGAAATTCTTAGGCCTCTACAGATCTTATCTAACGTGGTCATTTCCCCTATAGGATTAGATACAAAAATATGGTGGTCCACAATAATAGGGGTAAGATGAAACTTTGCTACCGTATCCAAAGAAATAAAACTAAGGGAAGCAGCAAAAACAACAAAACTCTAACAAAAATGGCATCTAAAAGCAAAGTACCTTCCATAACGCCTTTGTCTTTCCTATTCGAAGAAGTTGACGGTCCTTCTTGAATAGCAAACACCTTAGTTGGCTGAGCTCTCTGAAGAAGCCGGCAGGCCATCACCTTGTGCCCTGGATGTTGACAGTTGAAACACAAGGACTTCTGAACCATTGCGGAACCTGGTCCATGCTGATGCTACTACTGTTGAGCTCTACCTTTGGGACATTGCTTAGACAAATGAGCTCTTACTGACACACATAACACTTACGAGCTCCATTGTTGCCTCCCAGTTTCCCTTTACCTTGCTTCTTTCAATTTGGATTGAATTTCCTTTGTTTGGATTGGAAGAAGTTCCACTCGGTTCTGCTACAGATTCCAAGGGTTTCTTATTCATAAGCTCCTCATACCTCAATGCCATATCAATCAGTTCCACGAATGAACCCTTGAGATGAGTTGTCATCTTCTCATGGAACTCGGGCCTCATACCAAGCAAAAACATCTCATTCATCTAGAGGGGCGTATTAATAATACCAGGTCCATAGCGGGATAATTTGTTGAACTTAGTCTCATATTCGGATACCGACATACTTCCTTGCTTCAGATCCAGAAAATCTCTGTGCATACGAGTCTTCCCAGCTGTAGGCATAAACTGTTCCTCAAACAATTCCTTAAACTGCTCCAAGAAATATCACCCTTTGAAATATTCATAGTAACTGCATCCCACCATGCAGCTGCTCCTTCTTGAAGTTACCACGATGCCATCACTCTCTTTTGCTCATCTAACAGATCCAAACTCTTAAAATTTCGCTCACACGAGCGTAACCAAGACTGAACTTCAATGATGGACTTCGTTCCTTTAAAAGGCTTTCCGCTTAGATTGGTGAAATCTTTACACAATGCAGCAAAGCTTACTCAAGGCGGCGTTGGATTTACAGCCTTGCTAGCATTCAGACCTCTTCCATTAGTGGTCGTCGCACTGCCCACAACTCTGCCTCTCCCTCGTCTAGAACTCATGTTGGCAATCTGGACTGGTAACCCAACAATTAGATAGGTATATAGATATAAAAATTACAAGTACGGGCTCTCAAGATAAATACTACTCCAAAGCCTAGGTATTATCTCAACCTAATGCTCTGATCCAACTGTGACGACCCGCCTTCATTCCAAAGAAAGACGTATCGTCATTAAGAAAGAAATAGGTAGAAAGAGAATAGATAGAAAGAAAGAAACAACAATATCAGAATCACACTGTGGAAAAAAAAAAATATTATATCACATAGATATTACATAGTCATTAGACATCAGAGTTAATACTGTCACAGCATCACAGTAGATAGTCATGAAGGCCTGTCTATTCATTACATTCCAAAATACAAGCAGACAAATGATACCCATACAACGGTAATATATATAGGTACGCCAACTCTCCTGCTCCAAGCTTTTTCCAAAATTCATCAAGCCAACCTGATCACTTGGCTACTCATAAAAATTTGAGTACCCAAGAGTTTAAGAAAAACAGAAATAAACTTCGGGTCAGACATGGGTCTGGTGTGAGTTAACGGTTAAGTTTTTTAACTTGAAAAACCTTTGAAATAAAAGGTATCTCGTAAGACTCTCCGTAAATAAACATGGACAAGTTTTTTCCTTACAATAACCAAAACATTTGATAGGAAATCCAGTTATATTATAATAGTGTCTCGGTTTTTCAATATAAAGTAGGAAATAGCTGGAATGCTTACATCTCACGTTCCAACATAGTTGGGCACAATCAAAACCGTGCAAGCACTTATTGGAGATTGGATTCCATATAATGGCAGGATTACTGGGGTACCGCCCGTCATAGTACGTGGTCTAGATCACTGTACCGAGGATCCATCCTGATTCCCTGTCGAAGCTGCCCCTTACTGGATAGTCCAAATAAAACAACCCTGTGGTTGTGGCCAACAATGCCCACACGACCGAATAAACGGACCTATAGACAGAGGAAAATCTTATCCTACTTGGGTGCTACCCACATAGCATTGCATGCACCTCCCCTATTTTAGCCATTCTCGGTTGATGAGGCTTGAGGCTACGATTACCTTTTAGAACACTTTTCTTGGAATGCTTATCGTCCTCCATTTACGATGGTCTAATAGCATCATCGATACAAGTTCGTTTCAAGTTCGAACGAAACCGAAAGCAATATCTCCGTTACACTCGTTTTGGAATCACCCTCAGAGTTAACGACAAATAGCCATTGCACTCTAAAACTTCATCTCGATCTTCACTTGAGATTTCACGACCTATCATTGAAATTTGGATCGATATGGTTTTCGGATAATAAATTTGATATCGAATCCCAGTCTCATCGAAATCCAAACACCGTCTTAAAGGCCAAGTTGTTTAAGTAAAACAATTTAATTCAATCTAGAACATTATATTTACACAACATTCATCACAGATAAATAACTTACATTTATCACAGCTATATCCAAAGTATTGCACATCATAGAACATCACAAACTAACATACTATAAATATCAATCAATCCAAACATTCTATACAATCAATCATCTATAAGCAAGACATATTAATCCATAACTACAATTAATTTAATTTTAAACCAATAATTTAATCACTTAAGAATTAATTACCTAATCTGCTTAATTAATCATTAATTAATTACAAACCATTTTAATTAATTATTGAATTAGTTAATCATTCTTTAATTACTTTAATTAATTAATTAATTAATCTTTAATGACTGATTAATTATCCTTTAATTATTAATTAATTAATCCTTTAATTATTAATTAATTAATCCTTAATTACTAATAAATTAATTAATGCTTAATTACTAATTAATTTATCCTTAATTACTAATTAATGCTTAATTACTAATTAATTTATCCTTAATTACTTCCATTAATTAATTAATTAATTAATTTTTAGTTACCCAAGACCTTAATTAATTTTAAGATAAACCATTTATCTTAATTAATTACTAAATTATCATTAAAATCTTATTTAATTATTCTTCGAATAAATTTTTATTAACATATAAATTAAAAACATTTTACCCTTTAAATTAACTACTTAATTACACCATTTAATTTAAGTTTAAAATAAACTTAAGAATTAACTTAATAAATTTAAGTTAATTAAATTATACAACTTTTCTTAAACCAAATATTTGAAAACATTTATTATATAAAAGAAATTAATTCTAAGAAATAGTTTAAAACTTGATTTATTTTAAATTTTAAAAACTTGCTTTATTTAAAAAAATTAAAACTGTAACAACAAATACTCGAAGCTAACCCGGTACCAAACCCGAGTCCAACCCGAGTAACTTTCTCTTTTTTACTTAATTTAGTTTAAAATTTTAAAATTGTTGTAACAGCAAAACCACTCACGAACGACTCGAAACCAAACTCAGGCCACCACTTCTTTTTCTCGAGTCAAAACTCGAGACACGGTCTCCTTCCCAAAATACAGCAACCCAAACCAAACCACTAACACGCGTGCATGTGCATGCTTGAGTCCCGCCACTCCGTTCATCGCCACCGCCTCCAACACGTAGCCGACCACCACGCCTAGGATTCCGACCACCCAAAACCCCGATTCCATCATGAACTCGAAATCGAACAAACGTGAACCAACTGGAACAGAACTGGACGCCCAAGAATCACCTCGACCAGACGCCTCTGACCGCCAGACCCTTCGAAACTCCATCCATAGCTTCGCCAACCAGCCACGCACCTTTTCCCCCACCTTCGATCAACTCCAGTGCTTCGATAGCGATGCAACACCCCAAATTCCAACCTCCACCAAAACCTAGGCTTAAACCCTACTTCGATGATGTGCCGCTGACGTGGTGATCAGGAAATTCAGTAATCATTTTTCCCGAGATTGCCTACGTCTAGGAAAACTTCAGCCACGATCTCGAGACCCTAACATCCTCCGATCATCAGAGAAAACCAAAAAACCAAACCCCATTCAACCAGAGATTCCACATTCAAATCAATGTTAAAATCTGGATTTTACCTTTAAAATTCATGAATTTCGAAGACGATTTAGATTACATAGGTGAATCAAAGAATCATGATATTCGAATTTGACATGTTTTCAGAGTTTCAACTATATTTTCCCATTTTCCAAAAAATACTCAAATTAGTTATACTTACAATATTTTTAAAACTTAGATCACGTTAATTCAAATAAGTTTCTTTTATACATATTAACTTAAAAGTGAATGAAGAAAGAGATTTAAGTTTTTGAACTTTTTTTAGTCTGTAAATTCAAAACAGAGACGTATATATACATACGCAGACATGCACACTCAAACAAATTCATATTTACATATATGCAAGCATAATTTACATTCATGCATACAACTATCACAACAATATTTCACATATTAATCACATGCATCAAGTTTTACATATTAAAGCTTTGTTTACTCACCAGATATGATGTTGAACAGAGAAGTTTTGAACAGGAAATGCTTGATCTTTTTAAAACTTTGTAAATTGGAAATTACTTTAGCTTGTTAAGGTGTTCTTTGAATTATACTTTCTTGCTTAACTCAGGTTGAACTAAAATTGTTGAATTTGTTTTAGTTTAATTTTCTCCTTAGTTTTCCAGTTTTGGTTTTCTCAGATTTTGGCCAAAAAAAGCTTGAAAATGAAAGATAGGAAAAGAAAATGAAAGTGTAAAGAAGAGATGAGATACATATAACCTGATTTTAATTTTATTTAAAATGAAAAGAAAATAAATAAGGTGACACTTGTTGTTTTGCATGCTACGAATCTTGCATTTTTTAATTTGCACGTGTTAATTATTTTTAATATGTTTTTATATAACTTTATATTTTATTATCTATTTAGTTTATTATTAATATGTGTTTTTTTATGTTCTTATATTTAAACTTTACCTTTGTTTATATTTATAAAATATTTAGTGAAATGATTTAAAACTAATTATACACTAATAAAAATCATATATATATATATGTGTGTGTGTGTGTGTACTCTAGCTTTTAAATCCAATTTATTTTTAAGATATTTATCTTTTGAATTTCAATTTCAAATTCAAATTCTATTTAAAAACTACTTATAGATATATACGTAAACAACACATATCTTATTTGTTTTAAAATAAAATTTTTGCACATTTTAAATAATTTATAAAAGAAAATTATTACATTATTATTTGCCTAAAATTCCAGGATATCACAATGGAACAACAAGGAAAAGAAGGAGTTTCATAATAAAGATGGTTGTAAGGATGGAAAATGAGAGCCAACTTGCTTTGACTATGGAGAGAAGGTGCATCTCAACAAGAAGTGCAAGAGTAAAGAAAGGAAGTTCTTCAAGTGCAACAAACCCAGAAATATCAAGAAGGATTGCCTAGACCTACTGAGAATAAGCATGTTG
Source organism: Allium cepa (assembly GCA_030765085.1). Taxonomy (NCBI): domain Eukaryota; kingdom Viridiplantae; phylum Streptophyta; class Magnoliopsida; order Asparagales; family Amaryllidaceae; genus Allium; species Allium cepa. The sequence goes on along the minus strand of CM060941.1, from coordinate 555,216,548 downwards.
TGAAAGCATATGCCCTAAATGCTATTATTAACCCACTGGCTGCTCCATCAATGAGGGAGAAAGGGAAGGGCATCACAATCTAAGGTATGCTTTCCGTTTATGATATATATGTTTATGTATTATTCAACACCGAGGCGTCACATTCATTTATATCTAGTGACCTTGTAGATAAGTTAGATTTGAGAGTTTTCTTAGCAGATAGAGCATTGGTAGTGTCGATCCCTATGGGAGGTTTGGATAATTTTAGTATGCTTTATCATGACATTATTTTGTCAACTTATGAATGCATGTTCATTTATGATGAGTAACACCCCACCTTTATACCCATACTAACAAAGGATATTACTAGGTAATACAGTCTGTTGTTGTAAAGAATAAGGCTGGTTACGAGTGACCATCCGTAAATATTAGTTTGGACGAGTATCAACACATCATGTTGGGTGATGATTTTTTTCCCTGAAGTGGATTTGACACATACGATCTAGGCGCAAAACAATATTACAGTGGTTTAAACAATTCATAAAATATAAATTATCACAAATCATAGAATTACAGTGCGCAACAAAAAATATACATGACATTAAAGCTGGAGGGAACATATATACATATAATTGAGGTAGTCTACAAAATGATTGCCATAAGTGATCCACACAATACATATAACATACTTCTGTCAACCCAAAATAATATACACCATAATGAGTCTCTATCTCAACATACAAAATAAGCTAACTCATAAGTCTAGACAAACTAATATACTAATGAACATATAACTATCTCCAAGCTAATCCAACTCTAAAGGGGTCATCATGCTATAGTATCTAAAATATCTTGGTTTGACCCGAGTATTATAAAATAATACATAAGCCGGTCAATTTTTAATTCAAATCATAATGAGGTAGTTGTGATGATAAAATAGATGTCAATGATAATATATAACCAATACGGTGTTGATCCAAAATAGTATTTCATGAATCATAAATTCAAATCACTAAAAATCACAATTAGTTGTCTAGCTATTCATAAGAAAATTTCAAAGAAGTTTTTTTGTGAAAATCCAATCTCATAGAAAATCCAAAAACCAATAATAAGAAATACAAGAATTACAAAGGATGCCTACAAAAGTGTCAAATACAATATGAGCCTGTAAACTCATCGAACATGCCTGTAAACATGTTACCATAAAGCGAGACAGTAAACCCATCAACATGTCCATAAACATGAAAAAGATAAGCCTGTAAACCTGCCAAACTCGCCTAGAAACATGTAGTCCAAATGAGCCTATAAACCTATTTAAACTGCTTGTAAATGGATTAAAGAAGACAAGCTACAAACTCACCGAAATAAGTGCTATGTACTTCCGAATAATAATCATTCGAGTAACGACCGTGTGTCCTATAACCCTTGAGTTTACTTGAATATTTACTACAAGTTAGTAAATTCCATTTATGTGTAAATAGGTGTTTAGTCCAACAAGTTCGAGAATTAAATGGTGAAGTCAACGCAAGTGTTCTATACCACTTGTTTTACAAATTAGTAGGAAAATATGATTTAATTTGTATATGTGTGTGTGTATATATATATTCGAAATCTTGCTTTGCAAACACTTTGAAGCTATGAATATTTATATATCTCAATTTTTCAAAAATCATTTAAATCAACTATATATAAATAAACAAGTTGTTTTCAAAATGTATTTTCTTTGTAGAAAGCTTTAAAAATCAGTGCAATCAAATAATGTGTTTGGTAACGTACAATAGTAAGACATCTACCGAAATAAGTGCATCAAAATGGAATTCATAATAATCTAAAAAAATGTGCAATGAAATCATCACAAAACAAGCTCAAAACAATGCAAGTGACATGGTAAAATGATAGGGCAGATGAAAATGGAGTGCGCAAGATGGAGAGAAGTGGCACAGCCTGGAGCATGTGCATCAAGGCCGTTACCGGTGCACCGAATGACCAGTACCACTGCTCGATCCTCCATCGGAGTTCGATTCTTCCTGTTCGCCTCCTGGAAACCTAAATTCGCGGCTATAAATCATAGATTTACTTGCATGTGTATCTAATAATAGTATATAACAACAATCATAAGAAGAGATGTAGTTTGGTGATTACAATAATCAAGGATTTAGAGCAATGACAGGTTGAACTTATAGATCACAATCAATAGGCACCAAAATATCGAAGATCGTGCAATAACCTACCATTCATTCAAACAACCAACATGCATACGAATTAAAACCAGATTAGTGAGGGCTACTCACCATTTACCCAAAACAATTCCTTTTTCAAAGCCTGAGCTATAGTTCATCATCAACCACCCAAGCATTACCTCCTCTAGCTGCGCCCAAATACCTCAGCATGCACCAACATGGCCAGCGCCAGCACCTAAAGCCCTGCTCTGACCACCCATCTCCAACTGCGACCATGCAGAGCCCCAACCCACATCGCCACATTAGAATGCCATAGTCCATCTCCTCATGTGAACTATGTCATGTCTCTCCCTTCGACACCATGCTCCACCGGTTGTCCCTCCTTGTGGCTCCCATTATTGTCGACAATGTCGATCCCCGAGCGAGCGCTTTTCTTTACAGAATGGATTTAGGGTTTTTTCCCTTTGGAAATGAAGTGATTGGGTTTTAGGAATAAGGGAAAAGTGGGTTTGGAATAAATGAGGCTTGTGCTTTGGGGAGAGAAAAAAGAATGGGTTTGTTTTTTTTAGTACATTTATCTTCTTCTTTTATTAACCCTCCAGCGCTTGAGAAGAATGTAAATTTTCTTATCCTATAACTACAAATTAAATTTCAGTATTCATGTTAAATTAGTTCTCACTTTTTCGTAAATATATTTTATTCTACAAAATATATACTCCAACAACTTCATTCAATACAATATCATTTCACTCTATTTAATTATTAAATAGATTAACACAAATAAATCTTATTTACAATTATTCATTGCATCGATGTATAATTGATTTATTTTTGTCTAAGTATTTCAATGATATAAAATTTATTTACACTTTGAAAATATTTTATTTGAATTTTAATATATTACCTTAAAAGGAATTTATTAACTAATCAATTTTATTACAATAAAATGCTTTACTAAATAGACTTCAATCGAATAATAATTTGACTCCAAAAACAATAATGTTAAAATCGAATTCAAACATTCATGTTTTAGTTAAATTAGTTTAAATTTAAAGCTCCAAAACAGGGTTGTTATAATTTATGTGTACTTGGTCGTGTCGGGTTTGGTAATATTTTAGGGTTTAGGCTGGATTTAAAGTTATAGGGTAGGACTAGACCATGCGAGGTTATTGGTGACAATAGGGAGTGGCGATGAGCATAAGTTAGATTTGAGCTACATAGCCGAGGATGTAGTGATGGTTAGCATTTTATAATTGCTCGAGATCTACATTATGAGTTGTCATCTGTACTGATTACAAGGGAGTATCCTGATGTATTCGAGAAGTTTAATGGATTACTACCATATAATGGGATCAAGTTCTATATTGGTTTAGTAAAGGATGTTAGACCAGTTGTTATGCCTTTGCGATTGATGACACCTGAAGACCAACGAGAACTAAAGGTTCATGTAAACGATCAATTGAAGAAGGAATTTATTTAGAAGAGTACTTCTAAGTGAGGATCACCTATAGTATTTTCCACTAAGGCAGATGGCTCTTTAAGACTCTATATAGCCTATTATAAGCTGAATAAAGTGACAAGAAAGAAAGATTATCCTCTATCATGTACAGATGACTTATTTAATCAGATTTATGGTGCATGGATATTTTTTTAGTTGAATTTTGCGATGGGTTTTCACCAGTTAAGAGTGGCGAGGGATAATTTTTCTATTATGGAATTCTGTAAACAGTCGAGATATTACAAGTGATTGGTTATGTTGTTCGTGCTAACAAATGCAATGACATTGTTTGTTGGTCTTATGAATCATGTTCTTAGAGATCAGCTTAATAAATTTGTACTTATATTTATCGATGATACTACAGTCTATTCATGAACAAGAGAGAAACACAAGACACATTTGAGAATGATGCTTAATACGTTGAGGTAACATGAGCTAAAAGCAATTTTTTTGAAGAGACACTTCAGAAGGAGAAAAGTGAGGTTCTTGGGCCATGTTGTTTTGGTAGGGCATTGCTATTGATCCTGCTAGAGTAGCAGCAGTCAAAGACAAGGAATGACCAAAGAATGCGACAAATGTGAGAAGTCTTCTTAGATTAGTAGTTTATTATATTTATGAATGTTTTCATAGATTGGCTTAATAAGTTCGTACTTATATTTATCAATGATATTCCAATCTATTCATGAATTAGAGAGAAACACTAGGCACACTTAAGAGTGATGCTTACGACGTTGAGGTAGCATCAGCTAAAAGAAAAGTTTTTGAAGAGGCACTTCTGGAGGAGAGAAGTGAGGTTCTTGGGCCATGTTATTTCGGTGCAGGACATTGCTATTGATCCTGCTAGAGTAGCAGCATTCCAAGACTAAGAAAGACAAAATAATGCGATAAGTGTGAGAAGTCTTCTTAGATTAGTAGTTTATTATAGAAGATCCATCAAAGACCTCTCTAAAATAGCTGCACGGTTGGCTCAATTAACAAAGAAGAATCAGACATACAATTGGGACTTTAGGAGTGAGCACACTTTCATTGTTCTGAAAGAGAGGTTAGTGAGTGCACCTATGTTAGTCACTCTAGATAGTAATAAGGAGTTAAAATATACAGAGATGCATGTGGTACTAGACTTCGGGTGGTATTGATGAAAAGTTACCGCTTATGCGAGTAGGCAACTGAAACTGCAAAAGAGGGAATATTTGATCCATGATTTAGAGCTAACAACTATAGTATTTTCTTTGAAGGCATGAAAGCATTACTTTTTAACGAGAAAGGTTTGGGTTATACACTAATCATAAGATGCTAATGTATCTTTTTTCACAAATGGGAAAGAATGTCAAAAAAGTAGGATAATCCACTTCTACTCCTTGGTTCAAAAGGCTACGATATAGGCTTCTAGAGACCTTTCCTCTAAATTTTCATCCCTCTTTCACCATTCTAGAAGTTTCCATTCGTGTTAGAGATAATATACATTGAGGCAAACTCCTCTGCCTCTAGCTCCTTCTAATCATGCTACGGCCATATGTACTCAAACTGCTACTACTTTTGCGGTTGTTCTAGCTCGAAGGGGAAGAAAATTCATGCCTAAGCTGACCACCTCCTCCACTACACACCATCAAAGGCCAGGTAAGGAGACTACCGCCATTGATTTTCTATTTTCCTTATTAGCTCCTCGACCCCTTCAATTTTGATACCTAGGAACTATCTTTAGTTACAACCTCGAAAATATCCCCAATAAAGACATCTAGAAGGTCCACTTCATCTGTGATGCTTTGGTGGATAGATACCGTTCTTGGAGGAAACAAGCAAAGAACCTACACGATATCAATGCTAAAATCATCTCCTCCTTCAAGAAAGAAAAAAAAACGAGGCACAGGGAAAGAAGACTAAACAAGTATTGAACATAAAGAAATAACAACTGTTAATGATATATTTAAGGAGAAGAATGAAATCCTCAAGGAGAAAAGGGAAAAAGATAAGAGAAACCTAGCAATGTCCAATAAGTCCAAAAAGTCCACTTGTCAATATGGTCGGATATGAGGCCTCCTTCAATCCTATATCTATAGCTTCTACATCCATCTTTCTCTTTTTGGGTGAAGAGTAAATCCGAGAGCACGTGTCGATCTCTGCTTTTTTCCCGTTCGCTCCTACATTATCACTTATCACTAGGAGGGGAAGATCACTTCTAATTCTCCACCATCATTACACTCAACTAAAGGTATATCACTTAACTCCCCAATCTTCGAGAAGTTTTAGATTAGTATTAAAGCCATCACTGACATACATCATCTTGACTTAGTTGTGTCAAGTCAACCTACAATAGTTATGCTTCCTACAATCATCTACACTCTCGGTCCTTCGAGGGAAGCTATTACTACCACTTCTATGGCCTTTACTTCCTCATTCGTGGTTGCACTACCTTTATTGGGTCTAGCCCAAGCCCTAATTCCAAAAAGATCAAAGCTCTTAAAGAAGGTGATAGCCATGGTACATTTCTTGATGAGGAGGAGGTCATCATGACTATGACCTTTGGATTGGAACTTTCCATGGCTACTTATCTCGTAGAGTAAAAGATTGTCCTTTTCTAGTTCAAGATTGAGAAATATGCCAATGACTCTCCTTCCTCTAGAATTCCTACTTCTATGCTCCCGCTCTCTTCTTGCCACTTCCCATTCCTTCCCCCATCGGGGTTTTTCTACCCTCGATGAAAAATCATATTATTTCAGTCGATGAGCAGTCGGTAACTAAGGAAGAGACCACACTTTTAGAGGGCAGCACTCCTACTAAAAAGCGTAAGAAGAAAGACAACGTCCATAGGCTAACCAAGAAATGATGCTTCTAGCTATTCACTTGACTCTTTTAGGCATTTAACTTTTTCCTTTTGTTCTATTCATAAGCCATGATTTGTATGGGTTTTTGCCCCTTGAATTTTGCATACAAAAAGTGAATTGATAGAATTTTTTTTCCAAAATCCAAGTCATTTACTTTTGTCCCATTTTATTTTACTACACCTTGTATTGTTCCTACAAATTTATAAATGTATAACCCCCAGTAATGATTTACTTATTTATTATACATACATATGTTTGGTAATCTATGTGATGCATTTATTACTATAGCTCTATACATATAAATAAATTTCCACCATTACATAGTGTTGTTCATTTACTTAGCTTTGTTTATTGCCAATTAAACTTATCCTTTTAACCACAAATAAAGTTATGGTGTTTTGACTGAAATTGCATGGCTCTTCTCTTGTGTCCACATGGGCACTTATATAATTTCTGTCAATTGTACCTACAAGAATCCAATTACACATCAACATTTATGTCTGTGTATCTGTGACCATGATTCCTTCTTTGGGCATTTTCTAACCTCGCCTATATCCAGGCGTTGGACAAAGATAAGATGTGTAGGGCGATATTTGATCTTCTTTCTAGTTAAATTATGCTCCAAAAAACGATCATGTTCCCTAGGAGTCTGCCAGTACCTATCTCTTGTACCTAGGCAGTAAGTTTTCGAAACAAATAATGTCTATTCTTGCCACTTATCCAACAGAAAGAATAACGAATACGGTTCCATTAATTCAAAAAGCTCACTTATTCCAAATCTAATTGCGAAAGACGCTTTGTTACATCTATCCAATATAAAGAATGTATTAATGAAAGTAAGTGCTTAATAAATAAACTAAAATCAAGTGAAATAGTGGTGCAAAAGCCCACTATTCCATACCCATAGACTCGGATCCCTATTAATTGTTGAAAGCTTTAAAGTGATGTCTCCTAGCTTCAGCCATATTAAATAGAATCCTTCCTAATTTGGACCAAGTTCTATTACTCGAAAAGACCAATTTCAAATGAAGATCGCTAACCTCATGGTTCTAGACCTTGGTATTGAACTGTCATGTTGCTATGTGCTGGTGATCAAGTACTCTTTAATTCGTCGCTTTTTGCTTTTCCTCCACCAAGTCGAGGAATGCTAGTAATAACTCCTTGTTCATCTTGGAGTCATAGTGCATGTGCAAGTGAGAAGGGACTTTTTTTCAATGGGTATCATTACCTCAATTCCATATGCCAACATGAATGGAGTATGTCCAGCTGTAGACTTTTGCGTCGTCTAATAAGTCCGCAAGGCCAGTGGTAACTCAACAACCCAATTACATTTTCTTGTTTTAGATTCCTTTTAATGATGGATATGATGATATTTTCACTACCTCCACCTGTCTATTTCATGTGGATGTGCTACCATCGAGAAGCTTTTCCTAACTCGATATCAAGAATAGAATTATCAAAACTACATACTTTTGAATTGAGCTCCATTGTCTGTGTGATCTTTAGTTGCACTTCGAATCTACATATACATTAACCTATGTTAATGCAAATTTTTTCCCACATTAACACCTCAAGGTCCGAAGTTATAGCTCCGAAAGCTAGTTGAAATATTGAACCCGATAAAGTGATTACCAAGAAGTGATTTAATCAAGCTTAGGTCATGAAATGTTGGACCGTAAGGTTTCAATAGAAAGTGCAGAGAAGGTAATTGTAGAAAGTAAATAACATCGAGACCTTTATAGTGGTTCGGGCCAGAAGTCCCTATATCCACTGTCCTTTTCTTATTTGGTCACTCTTATTTGGCCGAGGGACTTATTACATTCAGTTTAGGCATTTACATCATTAATGAGTTTTTAAATAGAATTCTAATATAGGAAAGTACGATATTATTTTATGTCTCAATTCTTTGTTGTGTCTGAAGATCCTTGTGCCTTAGGATTGTCGCTTATTTATATCCAATATACCATAACACCATTAGTATAGAATCTTCCCCTTAGATTGATGACCTGGCTTGTTGTGCATAGCTTAGATTTGAATGCTTATCATCATCTGGTTAAGTGCATTTTAACATGGATTACTGACGTGATGCTTTTATATATAGCTTATTGGATACCTTCTGTCTATCTTGACAAATGATCTAGGCTAGGGCTATCTGAGCCGTTAATTGTTGGTACTTACTAAAATGCTTTAGGTTTCCACAAGTACTACCCTTGGTTAAGCACTTTGTCTTAAGCTAGAAAGTTATCGACCTCGATCATTGCTTTGATTCATATTCTTGGATTACATGCTCTTGGATACTGAATCTGGTACTTATGCTCTTATTGGAAACCAAATAATGGTCGTCACAAATTCCATCATGGGCTTCTTTCAACAACTATTGACCTTCAGTGGCCATCACATAATGAGACTATAGTACACCATCTATAATGCCGAACCTTAGAGCACTATATTTAATCTATCTTGCTTTGATAGCATTCGAAGGTAGAATATCCTTAGTCAGATATAGAATATATGGTGACATGCAATTTTCTTCAGTTATTACTGGTGTTGTAGATTCACTTTGGGCAGCTTGAGCCTGTTTTATAAATAACACTTTCTCCGATACCTATATGTTAGGTTTCTCTAGGATCTCGACTGGATTGAAATTAAACTCTCTTACATTGCTTGAGCTTTCATATTTTGCTAAGACATCGGCCCTAATATTTCAATCTTCAGGGATGCTTTCTTTGTAACTACCCTCAAAAGCTCCAAGTAGTTGCTTTACCTACTTAACATAAAGAGATAACCTTGGATCTTGGGTCTGATAGCGATCGAGAATTTGATTGATAACTATTTAGGAGTGGCAGTATATCCGAATCTTTGAGACTTTGATAGAAATAGCCATTCTTAATCCACCGAATAGGGATTCATACTCGACTTCATTAGTAGGCGAGCTTGATTGCATAGTAAATTTGATGGTGGTCCAGAGTTACCAAGATATAGTTGGCATCTACCCCCTTGTTCATTTGTGACTTCGTTAACATAAAGTCGTCAAGAGAATTGTTTACTCCCGCCGTCTTCTTTTTCGGCTTCAATTTTGAAACCAGTGCATTCAATGATGAAGTTAGCCAGCACTTGACCTTTAATTGCTAATCCTCAACTTATATGATATCTCGTATCGGATAAGATCTATAGTCCACTTGATTAACCTCCTTGCAGTCTTGGGATTACTAAAAACTTATTGAAGCGGTTGATCTGTAAGGACTTTATTAGGATGGGCTTGGAAGTACGGCCGAAGTTTCTTGCTGTGAATATCAAGCTATAGGCGAGCTTTTCAATTACAGGGTATTGCTCTTCGGCTTGACCAAGCTTTATACTTACATAATATATGGGCTTCTGGATCCCATCATCATCTCTTACTAAGGCTGAACTTATGGCCTGATCTAAGGCAACTAAACAAAGGAACAAAGTTTCTCCATCTATCGGCTTGGACAACACCCGGGGGAGGACTTAAATGCTTTTGTAGATCTTCAAATGCTTTCTGGCATTTGTCTGTACATTTGAAAGTAACATGCTTCTTTAAGAGGTTAAAGAAGGGGACACACTAGTCTATTGACCGACTTATGAATCTGTTTAAAGAAGCGATCTTTCCATTCAAACTCGTTAATTCCTTTCCATTAGTCGGAGCTTTCATGTTAGTTATAGCTTTTATCTTATCTGGGTTTATCTAAATACCTCTAGCACATAATATAAACCAAGAAAATTTCTAGATTGTATACCAAAGTACACTTATGAAGGTTTAACTTCATTTAATACCTCGAAGAACATCAAATGTCTTGGCTAGATTCGAAACATGACTTTTTGACTGCTTAGATTTGACTAACATATCGACAACATATACCTCCATATTTTGACCTATTTTTTTGGTAAATATTTAGTTGACTAACCTCTAATATATTTCCCCTATATTCTTAAGACCGAAGGGCATTACCTTGTAGCAAAATAAACCTATATTGGTTATGAAATTTATATGCTCCTTATCAGGCTTAAACATTAGGATTTGATTGTACCCAAAATAGGCATACATAAACGAAAGCAATTATTGCTTACTGATAGCATCTACTAACTGGTCAATTCTTGGTAAAGGGGAGTAATCCTTCAACAAAGTTTTGTTTAAATCTGTAAAGTCAATGCAAGTCCTCCACTTTTCAATCATCTTTTTTTACTAATATCGGATTAGCGATCAACTTTGGATAGTAGACATCATGAATGAAATTATCTTTCAACAACCTATCGCTTTCTTCTTGTAGAGCCATATACCAATCCTTTTCTGAAGGCTTCCTCTTTTAACTTACAGCAGTAAACCTTGGATAAATATTTAAATAATGGAAAATGACTAAGAGGTCAATTCCTACCATGTCATTATGAATCCAAGAAAATAAATCTTGGTTAAGAAAATTAGCTCATCTCGGACAGAAGGTGGAAATAAGTTCCTATCTTGACCATCTTAGACCTGTCATTTACGTCGAGGCATACTTCTTCTAAAGTCTCGGCTACTGAGCATTTTGGTCTCTTGTCTTGGATTAAGATCAAGCTTAATTTCTCCTTCCTTTGGGACTTCTTGTATAGCGTCAACAATCTTTCTCTTTCTCCTAGAAGACTTACTACCCTATCCTTGTTCTACTTTATTATATTCTTTTTGATAACTTGATATGTAAATTTTGTTCTCCGATAGCAGAATCTTCTTGCCTTGGGAGGGTTCTTAAAGGTTTCTTACGAATTCCCATAGATTTAGAACTCAATCTATTAATTGTTTTCTTAGCTTTAAGAAGATTGGGTTAGTTAACTTTGATATTGTTCTCATGAGACGAAGTTTTCCCTTTATTGATCATGCTTAAGCTTGCATAATACATCTATCTTGAGATCCACTGTCTCCCATTACAAGCCCTTCACCTTTCTCGATAGGAAATTTAATGAGTAAATGCTTAGTAGATACTACCCATCTATGGCGTCAAGAGCTGGCCTCTCAAAGTAGGCGTTGTACATTGTGGGGACGTCCATAATGACAAAAGTGGTTTCAAAGATCTTACAACAGGGGTCACTTCCTACTTTGACCATCAAATTGCATTCTCCAAGAGGAATGGCTCCATCATCATTGAACCTATATATGAGAGCTTGGATAGATTTGAGTGTGCTTTCAAGTAACCTCGTCTTATTGAAAGCATGCTTGAAGATGATGTTAACAGCGGCTTCGGTATCTATCATCACCTTTGTAACCTTTGAAAGTCCAATTTGAGCCGTAATTACAAGTGGGTCATTGTGAGGGTGGCAGACACACCACTTATCAAAGTCGCCAAATGTAATTTCCAACTCAACCTTCTGCTTCTTCTTGAACCTTTTCATGGAATATACCGAGACTTCTCTATCTTTGACTTCATTAACGTATTTCTTCCAGCTACCATTACTTTCCCTAGCAATGTGGGGTCCTCCCAAGATGATGCTAACAAAATTCTAAAGGTTTGGTAAAGATCTTGTAACCGACGATTAAAGCGGCATACTTTCATTTCCAGTTGGAGTAGTGGCCCCCAGGGTATTATATTTTTCAGGAACATGTTTTGCTTTCCTTCTCTAAACAGCCTGTTGATGGAAGTCTTCAAAAACCGACACTCTTCGGTACCATGACCATTCTACCGATGGTAGCTGCAATACTTTCCCCCTCGATTAACTTCTGGATCTTTACCTCTTCTCGAAGGGTATGGAATTTGATCTTGATTCATTGCGTACACTTGAGCGTAAGAATGAGTCAAAGGATTAGTTTCCACCACTTGAAATTACCACTTAAACCTTTTGGCCATGGTGATCTTCTTATTGTTGCCATACCATTCTGGGTTCTTTCTGACAAACCCCTTAGATTCTTCGATTCGAATTTCTCCTAGAGCTAAGAAAAGGAATTCATTCGGGGATTTGCATTCTTACCTTAGTAGATCATCCTAGAATGGGGTATTCCTCCGTAACCCTGAGGTGATAGCAACCAGCCTAGTCTCTTCCATTATGCCCTTGCATCGAGCAGCTATGCCATTAAGTCTTTTACAATAGTCCTTTAGAGATTCTCCTCTCCCTTGTCTACAGTTATTGAGCAGGCTCAACCCTGTTCTGGTATCTTTTGAGGTGAAGAATTGTGTCAAGAACCCCGTAGTTAGCTGTTCCAAGGAGCTAATAGAATTTAGTGGATAACTTTGGAAACATTTTAAGACGGGCCCATTAAAAGTTGTGGGTAGGAATCTATATTTAATCTCATCGAAAGCCTTGATAGCTTGCATCTGGATTTTGTATAAATAAACATTATCCTCGAGGTTGGACCATCTATCATAAGAAAGTTTCATATTTTTGAATCCTGACGGCATAGGGCTCTCATAATTTCATGGGAGAAAGGCTAAACCTTCTGGAGCTTCATCTTGACACCAAGGCTCGATGGATTCTCTTGCAGCTTTTGTACTTGCTCTGGTAATTTTATTAATAAAGCTTCCATTCATCGATCCCCATCGAGTCATAGGTTTTTGTTTCAACATTTTGAATTCCTGGCCTATTCTGCTGCCTTTCTTCGAAGTAAACCCTGTCGGGACTAAGAGTTAGGGGCCACGTAGAAGGACTTGCCCTTGCCACTTTTGCAATCTCGGCTTTCCTAGTTGCTTCTTTAGTCATCATGAAATCAGCTTCTAGGTTTCCATTAGTCATTGGCAATTTATTGGGGTTTCGATTGAAGGTTAAAGGATCCTCGTCCTTTTGAAGTGTTGCAAAGAAAATTTTCTCTTATTCAGTGAAAGTGCTTTCAACTTTGGTTTGATAATTATCTAATCGTTGTGCAGTGTCGAAAATGAATTTTAGCATCATTTGTCCAGATTCACCTTCGGTAAGGATTGGGGCAACGACTTCTTCAATAATAGATTGATTTACTTGGTTTTCCCAATTTCCAACAATCACAGGAAACTCTTCGTTTCCTTCATCTTGGGTAAGAGAGCGAGGGGTCTTTTAAGAGGATGCTTTCGACTTTATGCCTGATTGAAATTTTCAGTTACTGAATTTGCTGGATTGGAAGATAGTGGAGGTTGGGGTCCTCCTTAGTAGCTAAAATAATCTAATGTGTTACATTTTAAATTTTTACAAAGTAAAAAACTTACGAACATTCAGAAGGAAAGTTCCTTGGCTTGTAATTCCAAGACTCAATGCATGATTTCCAACGAGAGCATAAATACTAAATTCAGTATCTAAGAGCATGTGATCCAAGAACATGAATCAAAGCGTTAACCGAGGTCAAGATCACTCTTGCTAAGATAAGGAGCTTAACCAAAGGCTGTAGTTGCCAAAGCCAAAAGCATTTTAGCAAGTATTAACAATCAATGGCTCAAATAGCCTAGGTTGAGAACAAAGGTCAAGATAGATGGAAGGTGTTCAAGAAGCAATATATAAAAGCATCATGTTAGTAATTTGCATTAAAATGCACTCAACCAGAGGATAACAAGCGTTCAAATCTAAGCTACACATAGTACGCTAGGTCATCAATCTATGGGGAAGGTTCTCCAACAATGGCATTATGGCATATTGGCTATAAATAGGCGGCAACCCCAAGGCATAATGATCTTCTGACACAACAAAGAATTGACATAAAATAATATTATACTTTCCTATATTAAAGCTCTATTTAAAAACTAACTAATGGCAGAAATACCTAAGCTCAATGTAATAAGCCTCCCAGCTAGATAAGGGTGACAAAATAAGAAAAGGATATGGATGTAGGGACTTTCAACCCAAACCACTATTAAAGTCTCGGTATTATTTACTTTCTCCACTTATCTTCTCTGCATTTGCTAGTAAGGCCTTACGGTCCAGCATTTTGTGACCTAAGCTTGATTAAATCACTTCTCGATAATCTCTTAATCTAGTTCAATATCCATCCAGCTTCTAGAGCTATACCTTTGGATCTCAAGGTGTTCGTGCGGACGAAAATTTACATTAACATATTTAGCGCTAGAAGGTAGGCCCGAACCTCCATCATTTTTTCCAATTTGGAAAATCCAGCGATATCATCTCTCTATCCATGAATAACTTAGAAACTAAGGAAGTGACTCTGGAGTTACCCCTCGAACTCCGCATCTAGCTCATTAATAAAGATAATGATGAGTATTTGGCTACCTTCATCTCGGATAAAGATCAAGGCCAAAAGTATGATCCCATCTATGAACATTACGCTCTTAAGATTAGAGAGCTTTCGGAGTATCTTCAGAGGTCTCTCCAAGAGTTTTCTCAACTCCAAAGGACGGTTAAGACTATGGTAAATGTAACGACCCGAAGTTTTCGAAGCTGAAAATTCCAGATAGTTATGGGAAAGAAGAAAGAGATAGAAGAAGAAGAAGAACAGAACACCAAAATCTCACATTCGCAGCGGATAAAATATAATAATAAATAATAACAGTTTACAAAAGAATATTTTATCTGTTGACTACTCTTTAATACATCAGAGTTTCACATATATACAGTCACTGATCATATACAAATCATGTCTCGGATATATAATAATATCCTGCAGCGGAAATACTCTATACGTACTTGCCATCCAGCTCGTCTCCTGAGCTCCAGAAGGTACCTATCTGAAAATCTGTAATACTCGGTCTGACCCGAGCATTACATCAAAGTAACACCCGGGTCAGGCTGGTAACCAGCGTGAGTAAACCCAACTAACACGGAATGCAAAAGTTTACACCTCATATAAACCCGGGTAACTTATATCAATTTCCACTTCATAAGCTGTTATATACATCACTTATTTAACACATCAATTTCTAAGTGTCAAAACTTAGATTTTATAGTCTAGTTCACTTAAAATCATTCCAATATACCCTATTGATTCCACGTATCAATTTGTAAAGAATCGAAGTGATTTCGAGTATTAACTAATAACCGACTCCGGTCTCTTCGAATTCAATGTTATTAATTTACCTTTCCCTTTCACAATAATCACATCTATCCTTGATTAAGTTCTTAGATTCATTAACTTATAATCACTTACATTGATTAAAATCCTTGAATTAATCATGCTCATAAATTTACTAACCCTCCATAAATTTTGTTACACAAATTAAACAAGTAATTAATCCTTAATTAAGTAATTACCAATAATTACCCCCATTGATTTATGATATTAAGTAATTTTTCTTCGATTTCTTTTATTAGTAAATTCTATTAACTACATTGATTAATTACCTTAATCAATCATTGATTATTTCGAATTATTAATTACTCTAGAATTAATTAACCTTTAATTGCTTATATTATATTAATTTTTCACAATCATTAACTACTCATCTTAATTAACTTCTTAGTTTCATTAACAAACTCACTAAATTATCTTGAAGTTAAATTATCATTAACTGTTAAAATAACACCTTTATTTAAAATATCGATTTAAACGAAATAATAGAAAAATTATTTATGTTATCTTTAACACCTGAAACATAAGCAATTATACCTGAGGAAAACCAAGCATTACTCAATAATACCCGAGTGTCCTCAGCTCTTCTGACATTTTTTTTACTTTACATTTGTATGTACAATTTCAGCTTATGTTACAAGCATATCCAAATTACTTAATTCTTGCTTTTATTTACATTTGTATTTTATATTTTGACTATCAAGATTTGAATTATATTCAATATGGTGTACTTATATTTAATACCCATCAAATTATTTATCAAATCGAAGATAAAAAGTCTAACAAGTAAGGCATTTTCTTAGAAACAAACGTGTTCATTTCAGGCAGAAATTTTAACCCGAGCTTGCACCTCAAATTCATATATATAGATGGCTGAAGTTTAAAAAGTGATACAAATGAAAGTTATAGGAATTTCCGTTAGCTTTCCAGAATGACCAACATCGAATTTGGATCAACGGTTCAAAAGTTATGACCATTTTACTAAAAACATTAAGCTTAGCCTGAACTTATGCATTTGCAGGACAGCGACCAACAATTGCAATTTTAGCATAGAAAACATCGAAATCGGGAAAAATAAATAAAGCAAAAGTTTTAGCTTAGTTTCTAAGCTTTCTGTAACATTTAAAATTACCGAATTCCGATAAGAATTGTAAAAGTTATGGATAAAAAAAATCTGAGATTTGAATTTCATAACTTCTGTCATTTAGTCTCTGGACAGCGATAAACAATTATAATTTTGACCAAGATAACATCGAAATTTTGGGAAACTCAAAACATTAAAGTTTTAGAACAAAGTCTAAGATTTCTGGAACATTTAAATTTATCGAAATCGGTTGAGGAACGAAGAAGTTATGGCCAAATTAGTTTCAGCCTTAAGCACGGAGCTAATATTGGTTTTGCTCTCGGAATTACAGTAGAAAAATTCAATTTTTACATAGCTAACGTCCAAATTAAAGAAAACACAAAACATAAAAGTTGTAGCACATGAAACACGCTTTCCAGAAAATCTAAGAAATCGAAATTTCATTAAGAATTGAGAAAGTTATGGTCAAATTACTAAGCTGCGTTTTTAATAGAACCGAGCCACTTTTACTTACAACTATTATCTCTTCAAGCATAACATGAATACTAGAAATTTAAATAGTTTTTCTCACCTTACACTTGTGTATTTGACTTGACTCTTTTTCCTTAGCTTTCTCCAAGATTTTTCACTTTATCCTACTTTTGTTTTTTTTTTTTGCTTTTTGAAAGTAAGAAAAAAAAATAAGTGAACATTTTCACCCTTTATATAAAAAAATTCAAGGCTAGTTTGGTAATTTTAGTTTTGGACACTTGTCTACTTCTCTTTGCATAAGCTTTAGAATGTTGACACATGTCTACTTAGGTGTCTTAAGATGTTTCTACACATGGACACCTAATGGGGTTATGTGTCACTATTTTATTTAATCTTGTGACACATGTCCTTCATTTTTATATGCAAGCCTTATTTCATGACACATACCTTATTTAGTAATCATTTAAGGTGTTCTAGAAATGTACACCAAAGTGATATATGTGTCATAATTCTATTTCATCTTAAGATAGGTGTATGGTCCATATTATGCCACTTATCTTATACTTATAAATGTATACATACTTATACCTTTTGTATTATTTAAAAGCATACATAAATATAAATAAAATAGAGATGGTGTAGATAGTATATTTTCAAAACCGAACAAATCACCTTTAAATTAAATTTCAACCATTCTATTATCTTCAGTATCATCATTATAAATTCTATAAGACTTCAAATTATTTTAAACAGGCTTAGAAATTTCAGATTCAACAATTTACCCAATTTCAATTATTAAATACAATATTTAAACTATATAATTCAATGATTAAATTTTCAAGTAAATACTTATATCTCAAATTCATGTTAAAATTAACTTTTAAATGTTTAAAATCAATTCAATTATCCCATTCTACATTGTTAAAAATTCTAGGTCGTCACATTCCTCCCCCCCTTAAAAGAATTTCGTCCCCGAAATTACTAGTTAGGAAGAATGGACTAATACCCGTTTACCTTTTCTCCAAAATTCACAATTCAACACTCTACCAACTATCTTTTATTAAAAGCCCACTATCACCTTAACTAATTTCCTAAAACCTTCTACAGTTTCAAACAACACCCCTTTGCTCAATCATCTAAATTTCAATTTTAAATCAAATTTTGAACTATCAAAATTTTCTCAAAATTTTTCTAACTCTCTAAATTTCCAACAATTTTTGCCAGCGTCTCCTTTCCGCGGCTAGCTCGGTACAACTACAAAAGGCCTCTACGGGCTTCCAAATTCCAAAAGAAAACAAAACGCCAAGTGGCTAGATCAAAAACCCAATCCAATTTCATACAGAAATTTAAATACACGCCTTTTTGTCGGGCAATTCACATTTATCTTTTGGAATCAAATCCAATTTCTTTTCCCTTTAATACCTGCATATCTTACTTAGCAACAATATTCAGTCGCAACCTTTCAAATTATTTTATACAACTCTTTACAGAAGTTTTCACATCTACTTCTATGCAAATTAGTTTTTCCCGTTTTCATACAAATTCAATTTATTTTCAATTTTGAATATTGGATTTTAACTTCCATTTATAACTGATTCATATTAGTTTCATCTACTAATTTATTTTAATTTCCAATTTGTGATCGTTTCGTCGCTAACGAAAATTTTTCAAAAATCTCCAAAAAAATTTCTAACTCCCAAAATTTTCGGAAAATTTTGGCGGAGTCTCCTTTGTACGGAGGAGCTTTTGCAATTTGACAATAGATATAAATATGTATACATCGACCCACACGGTCGGAAAAAGAAAAAACACTTCATATTTCCTATTTTTATTGCTTAGGCGTACCTTTATTTAGCATTTTAAGCAAGCAGGTTATAAATTTAAGCAATTAGCGCAATCCAAACCAACCAAACAGTCTTCAAATACCTGTACTGTCTCAATTTTAATGTGTAAGTGCCACATATAGAAATTCTATTAGCATTTCACTTACTTTTAAAGGCTAAACACAAGTATTTCAAAAGCAACAAACACCAAACGCTTACCATAAGCGATTTATATAATTTAAAGTTAATCCAATTGCTTCCAACCAAATTTATATGCCATACATTCAATTTTAATGGTTTACAATGCAATTGCTTACATTCAATTCATTTGTAAGCAAAACAAACTCCTATTCATATCAATTGATGCAAAATGCAATTATATTTGCTTCCACTAATTTCATAGAATTTAATTAAATCTCGTTTACGTTTAACAACAATCATTTCTACGCAATTTGATAATATCCATGTGAATAAATAATTATTTAAGTTTTATAACCAATTAAAATTGATTCCAACTCAATTTTATTTAATTCAATTCCTTTCACTACACCACAAAAGGCTTTTAACAGCGTTTGATAAACGCTGTAATACGATACCACAGCGTTAGTTCAAACGCTGTATAACGACATGCTGTCGTATATACAGAACTTACAATAGCTTTTTGATAAATGCTGTTGAAACATCACTTTGACAGCGTTTCGTACATGCTGTCAATAATGTTTTTACAGCGTTTTCAAACATGCTGTATTATGTTTCTACAGCGTTAATAATTTAGTTTCGGAGATGTTTTAATTCTACTTTTACTGTTTACAGCAGCTTTTTATAAACGCTGTTATTGAATCATCAACTATTTCGACAGCATGTACTAAACGCTGTTATTGACTATTTAAAGATAATTACAGCACGTATTGAACGCTGTTGTTTCTTCATTGACGGCATTAATCAGACGTTGTCTTCTATTTATATAACAGCTTTAATATTCCACTCTATTTTTGAATATTCCAGAACTATATTTTGAGTATATTCAAGCAACTAATATATATAACATGTTCTAATAACTATTAATTAGTTACATAAACTAGTTAAGACAATATTAATAAACAAAAGACATCCATAAACCAAGTTTCAATAATATCCATAACCAAAAATAACAAAGTAAACCAAGTTGCCACAAATTCTGTTAAACAAAGACACGTTGTATGTTAAACAAAAATATAATATCAATACAGTAAGTCCACACCAAATGCCAACAACAAAACGTGCGTCTAAAATGTTTCATATGCTTGCTACTTGCTACGGAAGAAGAATGTGTCATCGCCATCTTTAATTACCTACAATGGAAGCCTGCAAGGATTCCATCACTTGCTCAACGTACTTATATCTAAACTTTCATTGCATACTCAACATCGCAGCCTCACTCATTCATGTGTAGTTACTCCGTATATGCCAGTTCTCCCATTCACTGTCACCCGCTCAATATTCCAGATCTGCTAGTCTATACACACAAATATACTTATATATAGTTGAGCCAGCCTGCAAGGATAATTGAGCTCCCGTGGGCATTTGTTAATTGCAGCCACTTCATTTGGTGACACCATCTCATGCAAGGTCTGCATCACTTCCCACCTAAAACTGCAACATCGTGCACTAAGATTACTTTCTATTAAGTAACATCAAACTAAGATTAAAAAAAATAAAGCGCACATGTAAAAAAATGATGAAAGCTTATAATAAACAGAGTTACCACAATTTCCCAACATAAGTCTTGTTCAATTTGACTTGAATTATAAGGATATTAAATACATAACTCCTCACACTCTAAGCACACTAAAAAGGAAACATGACTCGACTATCACAAAGGTTAGCACCACTATCTGCTCATGATATTCCCTGCTATTTAAACCAAATGTTGTTGGCATATACAGTAAAACCATGGTTTATTTCTAGATATGAAGCCCGGTTTATCATTCTCCACAAACAAAATATCTATCATGCATTAAAATAAAATCATCTACGACAAAAATTACTTACCTGAATTTATATTTTATATTTACACATGAATTAGAATCTACGTTCCGTTATAAATATAAATAATATAACTATCACTTGGGCACTCGCTGCAAATGCCAACACGGTTCCAGCACATTTTAGGACTCAGATAATGCACATGTTTCATGCTTATCTATTCACCGACCTTCTCTATTTTTCTAGATATATCCATATGTATATTATATTGTGATGATACCAACCCTAGGTGTTCAGTGTCCCTTTAAGAATTTAGCTAAATGCCACGGTTAAAATATTGTTTTGACTATTATCTGCACACATAAGTACGTAACCATGTTAAGTCACCTGGATTTGCAAAAAGAGAAGTTATGTGAAGTACAAACATCTAATTACCTCACGCAGCAATGGCCTATGTTAAAATCGTCAAAATAAAATAAGATGATGAAATTACAGCTATATTTTTCCTGAATGATAGGTTTGCTGCTACCAAACTTTATTATGCCCAACTTAATCCTTATCCTTACATAAGGGCAGGCGAGCAGTTAATACTCATTTCAACAACTATTTAATATGAACAGTTAACTATAAACAAACTAATAATTATTAGCTGCTGAGTGTTGCATTACCAGAAAGAATGGACCATCTATATATTATTATTACCTTCTAATATGATTCACACGATTCAATGAGTTTTGACAACCAAACTATTCCATAAATAAAACTTGCATTAAAAGTTTGTCAGCCATTTCATCACTGAACACACGCACACTATGGGGCATAATTAAGCAAACCATAGGATATATGTTCATAATTGCAGTTAGCACTACAGGGTCAAGTTCTAAAACTACGGTACTAAGAAGATTTGATACGAGACTCAAATGCCTTTATTATTAAAATTGGTTACTAGCGTAGTGATAAACAATGTATGGTTAATGTCTCCGTCATGGAGCACTCGGTTCTTTTGATATGAACGTATGGGAATCGTATCAGAGTTGAAGTCATTTTCTTTTCTAGCGGTGTATTTTGTTTGTTTTTGTCGAAGAACAGATGACAAGCAAGAAATCAAGTTTTCAGCTAATGTTTTGACGTGATTTTTCTAGAACAAGTCGTATAAGACATTACAATCATACTCAAAAAGCATAGGATGAGTCAGCAGTACGAATGACGTACCTGTACAATGAAGATGTGCCAAATTTCACAAGCAAATTTCCTTTGTAGTGTCACCAAGCTCAATCAAGATATTATCGCCTTTTGAGATTATCTTCCTAATTGTAAAAATAAGAAAGCAAATCAACACACACGCAGAGTTTAACATGTGATAGTAAATAACTAAATATACACCAATCCTTGGTAAACAATCACTATTGAAGTCTACAATTATCAGGTGATAGCCAAAACTAATAATTCATCTTTAATCATAGAAGCTGCTAAGAAATTTCAATACGAGGGCGACCAATAAATGCTTACATGTCATCTAATCCAATATACATACTACATTATTCATGATCATAACTTTCCAATTCACCAAGTAAAGTTATGTAGAAAACTGGATGATATTCTAAACTCTGTAATCAAAGCCATTGAACTTTCCTCCTGAACCTCACAATAAATTATGAAATGCAAACATCAAATTGATGTATTAAGTGGTTCGGTTATGACTTTTAATTATCTTCTGAGACCTCAATAATATCTATAGTGGTATCGCTAAAATGAGCGTCAAGCATCAAGTGAAGAAAAGCTATATTTTAGGCTAGAGGAAAGCCTTAAAAAAGAAGTTTGAACTCTCCTTGTATCAGAAAGAATTGCATATTTAGCATAATAGAGTAGATCATCGATCTAAATTCTGTATTGGTTATGACAATACCAATTTCTTAACCATTTTGGAGTTACCGACCATTTTGAATAGAGCGATAAACAAGTATCGTGAAGCTGGAAAACGGCTACATAAACGCGCACTTTGGTCTCCGATTCTTAGGGGGCTTCAAACATTCATCTATTGGATGCGTACACTATGTTATCCATTCAACTTTAAAAGTAAACGTAGCATAGATATTTGGGATGAGGTCCCAAGTTCAAGTCTTGGTCTTTGATATATCAAGGATTTTAAACCTTTTTTTTCCTCATCTTTTCTCTACAGCCATTAAATCAACAAATTTTGGTCTAGGACCTTAAATTGTTCAGGACCTGTCCAGAGAAGAAGAATGTACGTGGTGTTAGAATTTGTAACTGTAAAACATTTATTACTTAGTATGATTATTGCTATGTTTCCAATATAGGAATAATAAAAACATTTAAGATCCGAAAGCAAATTGATATCAAATTAATGAGGAAGTATTTAGATTAGGTGAAATGAAAGTAAAGAACATAAATGGTCAATTATTATTATTTATATAGATATAGATAATAGAATAGACATGCAACTATTATTATGGGTAGCTGAAATGTGTGCTCCAGTAGCACAATCCAACTTTGAGGACCGACCCTGTTCGCATATGCGTCCTATATCCACAGACCAGACAGAAGAAACAATGTCCACATGTATCTGTCATTACCGAACATGTTCTAATAACTATTAATTAGTTTAAAACCAAATGTTGTTGCCTCTCTCATTACTTTTGCCTTCACAACATATTCTAAGGTACCTACCTCTGGATAGTACACTAGTTCAAACACGTGTCCAGTCAATGCACTCTTTACTGCCTCCAGTACCGACTCCTTCCTCGTCCTCCTACTGAACATGTCACTATTGTTAAAACCAAGGAATTTCATAGAAGTGTAAGAACAGAGTCACTAGCCACAAGCTTATTTTGACTCATAAATGCACTCCAACTGGTGGTTAACAAATATCCTTTTAGGCGACCCCCTTTGTATGTGCCTAAAAGTCCATGTCTCTCCATGCACATCTATGATATGCTTTGGACTGGAGGGTCATCTTGGTGGTTCAAGTTTGGAAAAACTGTAATAGCGCACTTCCTAGGCACTGAAAAGTCTCCTCCATTATTTGCATCAGATTGAGTCAAAGCTTTTGTGTGTGTGAACGATCCCAAGAAACAAATCCAAAGATGAAAATAATAATGATAAAATATCTTTAATGCATGCCTATACTGAAGAAGGAATGAGAAGACTTACTGCTTGAAAAAATGCTTAGTTGTGTTTGAGAGAAATTTGAGAGATCATAAAAATTTGAGAGAAATAGTAATTAGGTAATGTTTAGTGCATGCAAAGTTGTGTTTCAATTGTCAGGCCATAATATTAAATATAAAGTGCCACTACACTTGGCTACACGATTCAAGGATAAATAGAAGAACAAAAGAGCAAAAATGATCCCAGAAATAACATTCATAACTTCTACCTGTCCATGGCGATAATAATAAGCATGAGCTCTCAAGTGTAACAGATGGATTTTCTTATGTCATACACGTCTTTTATGCTTTTGCCTAATATAGAGCCATTATTTCTTTTGCAATTTGTTACATTTCGATAGTTTGAACTATGGACCTGACCTGACGTAATATGTTTGCTCGTTTCGGAACCTGAATCATCCCATTTTTTTCTCTAGATATCGAACTCTCTAGAGCCGTTGATGATTCTAGCATTCCACTTGTCCCCATAACTACTACTGAAGATGATAAAGAAGATGTTACCAAACAGTCCGTGCCAGTCACATTGTCTACAACAAATAATTTAAATGCTCAAGAGTTTCTAAAGCATTCAAGTGGGGAAGTTGGTGCAGAAACAGATGTAGCAGCAGCTGCAAAGGTGGCACTTACAGCAATAATCAAAAGCAGTGAAGATGATAACTTGATAGATCATTACTTCTTTATTAAGTTGTTGTCTGAACCATCAATGCTAAACAATCTACTATCAGATTACAACGTACTGAAACAAAATGAAATGCCTTTATCCACTGCGCTAACTTTGTGCAATCGTAGTATAACTAGAGGAAGTAATGTGTAGAACATGCAAACCTAAAACACAATTCTATTAAACCTGCAGTTAAATAAAATTAACATCGTCATTCTGTTGAGTACCTAGCATCCAGTTCAATCAAAAGAATCCTTGACTAATTAGGGCTGATGATGTGGACCACTCTCCTAGTTTAACTTTCCTAGTTCAGTAACACTTCAATCGCAATATGTATAACGAAGTAATGTACATGTTACTAGATCATAACTAATTATCGAAAATATTTTGAAGTTTTTCCAAAGCTGATATATATACCTCCAGTACTTGCAAAGGGTCTAAAGATTCCCCATGATTGTGCAGAAGACGGACAACAGCGTTAAACATAAGTGCTCTGTTGCCTTGGAATCTTCTAACTTCTTTGAAACATTGAAAGAAAATACAATATAAAAAATAATTGGCAGATGATGTTAGATGATTGCAGAGATACAAACATAATTATGGTATTGTCTTCATTTAGGAACCTTGTGAAGATAAAAAAAAAATATTACCATTGTATGTATCGTCTGGCAATCCTCTTCCAGTTAATGAAGCAATCAATCCATATGTATTTTGTAGCAGATCCTACTCAAAGCGCATCTGGACCTGTTCAGCAATAGGCAAAGGTTGAGCAGATTGGAAATTAAGGAGCACTCACTCAATTATAGTAAAGTCTTTAAAATTTGTCTACAACAACCAAATCATAGTTCAGGCTTAACCTTGACGTTCCATATTATTTATATATATATATATATATAATAAGCTGACTGGGACAAAAAAATTCATTATACTATAAATTACTGCTAGTGTTTTAATTTATGTACGTTTTTTTACAAAATAATAATTGTATACTAATGAAATTATAAGTCACTAGTGAAACGAAGCCAATAAGTACTGAAGAATTAAATCTAAAAATATGTGTTGTGAGGTTAAAAATATTTCTAAGATGTAGATTAAATTTTTTAAACTTTCAACTTTGAATAATTATTGTATACTAATAAAATTATAAGCCATTTGTGTATGTCTGCCAATTATTCTTTCGCATTTATAATTTCAATGCAAGAATTTTAAGAACCAAGAATCAGAAGAGAGCAACAAAAAAAATAGTGGAACCAAAGTGCATGGGATACTTATCAACTGTTGCTGCAGGCAACCAAGCAAAGCTAATGGTGAACATTACATCCAAACAATAATTTTCTCCTCTAGCGTTAGCATTAGCAATCGATGTAACATACACCGGAGGCCATCTGAGTTGCATGTGCGGTGACCAAACTGCTGCTATGCAAATGACATTTCAACTTGAAGGGTTCGGGCTTGGAGATGTGGTAGACTTCATAATTGGAGAGCTTTTTGAAGTGACTAAAGAATTCAAGGATGGGTATTTTGCAGTAGTCGATAAGCTGACCGGGACAAAAAATTCATTATACTATAAATTACTGCTAGTGTTTTAATTTCTGTACGTTTTCTTACAAAACAATAATTGTATTCTAATGAAATTATAAGTCACTAGTGAAACGAAGCCAATAAGTACTGAAGTATTAAATCTAAAAATATGTGTTGTGGGGTTAAAAATATTTCTAAGATGTAGATTAAATTTTTAAAACTTTCAACTTTGAATAATTATTGTATACTAATAAAATTATAAGCCATTTGTGTATGTCTGCTAATTATTCTTTCGCATTTACAATTTCAATGCAAGAATTTTAAGAACCAAGAATCTGAAGAAAGCAACACAAATAATAGTGGAACCAAAGTGCATGGGATACTTATCAACTGTTGCTGCAGGCAACCAAGCAAAGCTAATGGTGAACATTACATCCGAACAAGAATTTTCTCCTTCAGCGTTAGCATTAACAATCGATGTAACATACACCGGAGGCCATCTGATTTGCATGTGCGGTGACCAAACTGCTGCTATGCAAATGACATTTCAATTTGAAGGGTTCGGGCTTGGAGTTGTGGTAACTTCATAATTAGAGAGCTTTTTGAAGTGACTAAAGAATTCAAGGATGGGGATTTTGCAGTAGTCGATACTAGGATTGACGATTATGAACCAGTGATGTTTGATATGGATATGAATCCTAATGGTTCCATGATTGTGTTAATCAATTTATTTCATCAGAAGGATAAGAAGAAGAAAGCATTGACTTCTTACATTAAGTTAAAGAAGGGAATGAGTACTACGGAGGATGAAATCTTTGGATCTGGTGTGTTGACTACTGGTAATGGCACGGAGGTTACTAAAATTGGTAAGGGCTGCACAAAGTAGACCAAGAAATCTTCTAAAAGGACCTTTCTTGTTATGAGGAATGAGTTTACTAATTTCTATTTGACACTTTTTTTCCTTTATCTTTTATACGGTGTACCCAAAAAAAAGTGTTATCTTCTAACACAAGTATTGTACATATATCTCAAACATAATTTTCTCGGCATTTCTTTCAAATATGATATTTCTATGTTATATATAAAATCACTCATGCAATGCAACAGGCTAACAAGTTGAGTTCAATAAGCTAACGATGCATATACGTCATACCAACCAACCCAATCACCGGTGACATAAGAATAAGATTATTCAAGTACATTTTTAATTTGAAGCCATTAAATTGTGTAACCTACCTATTGCCAGATTATTAGCCACTAATGAAAGCTAGCTGTCAAATTTTGTTTCCAAATGATTTGAATATATATCATTACACCAATAAAAATCATATGTTAGCAAAACATAAAATCAGTTTATATATTAAAAAAAAGTGTACACTACTTATTCTGGATTTATCTAAAGTAGTCAAACATGAGAAACAACTATTGATATCATGGATTTATGTGCATTGCAAAGGCAAAGTTCTTCCTTCATAATGCTCTGATAAGTCATAAAGATTAATGATGCTTAAGATATTTTCGGGTATAAACATACTGACTTGAATTTATGCAAGTAAAATACTAACCATAATTCATGCTTAAGATCATTTTATCATCAGTAATATAACATGCACAACATCTCCTTATTGAATATATTTCTATATTTAGGACTATCCATGCTATTCAACAAATGCATAACATGCACTTGTTTGTCACAAACATTTATTCCTAAACTATGAAAGCATGGACAAGCAATACAAACCAGCATTCCTTTGGAGTTTTTTCTGCCTCTAATGCTCTTTGGATGGAACTACTTCTTTTTGTGTTTTTTACATATATTTGCTTCATTTCCCGATTGCGCTACTTGCTACCTAAGACTATGTAGTTATTGAGCATATATTGCCTCATTTTGTATAATATTGGATGTATAAACTATAAAGCCTTAAATTAATAGTTGGATTTAAACCACGCTCACCGAATAATCAAATTCTAGAGGAAGCATAAACTATCAAATTCCTGATTGTGATAACTATTATATTAGAAGTATAAATTACCAAATCATCATCCAGATCTTGATGGCGATTGATACCATGGTGCTCTTAATGGCAATTTTAGCAGCCGTTCGCATGTTGTGGTGGTAGAATTGAAGCGATGGTTGGACAGACGCTGGAGATCTCGATTTAGGGTTATGCTTGGTATTTGGGGATATCGGGTGTAAAATTATGAAATGAACATGATTAAAGGAACAAATAAAGTACGAACAGGAGAACTGAGATTAGATTTGAAGAAATCGGGACAAAGAATGAAATGCAGCAGATTTTGGTGAAGAAGATAATTGATATTTTTTGTAATGAGGAATGAGAGTAAGAAGGAAAGGCGGCTAGAAAGAATTTTTAGTACCCGCGTTAATTTTTTAGCTCTATCCCTAAAATGTCAGCGTTTGTTGATTAATATTATTCGTTTAAAATATTATCGACTGCATTTGCTGCTGAAACGCTGACAAATGTTGCTGTTGAAGGTGAATTTTCTTGTGGTGTTTTTAATTTATTCACAATCATTTTATTTAGTTCAACACATTCCATGCTTGTGTACTACTAACCATTCCCAAATTAATTTAAACAGAGCTTTTATTTAATGGCTTTTACCCTTATTCGAAGGCAAGCTTCCTTTAATTTAAACTTAAGTTACTTTACTTTAATTTATTCCAACATCAAACTTAAGTTTACTTCTAGTTGATTCTCATTTAATCAAATTCCATTAAACTTAGTTAGCCCACCATTTTATTTTAATTCACCTCCACAATTTATCAAAATAATATCCAAGTGTATACTTAACTCATTTATACTTCAAATCAATATGCCACCGAACTTAAGTTCAGTCTGATAATCCAATTTCAATCACAACCTTGATTTAGTTTTTTTTATTCAATCAGACTTCGTCCATTTATTATTTAATTCCATTAACTCATTTTATATTTCACTTTCTTAATTCATTTGCGAATTTATTTTATTTATACAAAGCCATTCTCAATTTACTTGCAACTTTCGTTAAATATTATTCATATCACGTTTGAATTTTATTTGTAATTCAAACCATCACTTTTCCAATCCAACTCTATTTTATTTCTACAACATCTCTTCTTATTTAATTCATTATCAAATCCAAGTCGAATTCTATTGACAAATTCGAATTCATTTCCAAACTCCATTATTAATTTACAATCCATTTGTTTAATCGAGTTAAATTTTATTAACATACTTTATCAAATAATTATTTATTAGCTTACTTCCAACTTTTATTACAAAGAAAATTACTTCATTAAATTTTCCTGAGTTCAAGTATTTTTTTATAATTCTAGTTTGGAGTTTCCCTTTTATTTTCCCAAAATTTCAACACTTCTATTTTAAAAGTTTAGAAATGCTTTTAAACCCACCTCATACTATTAAAATAGCTTTTATAAAAATATTTCTTATAACTTGATGTCTCATCCAGTCCATCCTTGTTCTCACAGAAATTCAGTCATACGTTGATCAGGCGTAGGACTGAAAATCTATAAGTACTTGGTAAACCCGTTTGCAACATCCAGTGAAAATACTTGAAAAATAATTTTATTGAAAATATAGGAAACGGTTTTTGAAAATAGAGGAAATATCTTTGGTGACAATGCTCTGAAAATCATCACCCCCATCCATGGTCACAGTTACATTCCAGGGTTATGTTGCCGTCGCAGCAAAAGTCCATGCAACTGCAGGCTCTCCGCGGCCTCTCGATTACGCCATGGAACCCACACAACAGATCACAGTTACATCCAGGGTTACGTTGCCGTCACAGCAAAAGTCCATGTAACTGCAGGCTCTCAGCGGCCTCTGATTTTCGCCGTCGAAACCTCTCCACTCCTACATAGGTCACAGTCTGCCGATATAAAATCAAACACAAACTGTTGGCTCTCAGCGGCACACACGACTTTCGCTATGTTATACCATAGGTCGCAGTTACATCCTAGGTTACGTTGCCATCGCAGCAAAAGTCCATGTAACTGTTGGCTCTCAGCGGCACACACGACTTACACTATGGTATACTCAACTCATAATCCTCAGGAACTAGTTTTGTCCGGACTACTCACAGGATCAACTTTAGAACCCCCCCTTGGGGATCAAGGCAGCACCACCCGGTGGCACTCCTGAGAAGTTCATTCCAAGGGAGCGCCTTTTTCCCTAGAGCCATCATCAAAACACTTTATACTATACACATATAGTATCTTTCAAATCATACACCTAGTATGAATTTTATCAAAGCTTCTTTACACAAAATCGATTATTCCAAAATCGATAATTCTCAAAATAGGCTTTCCAAATTCCATATAATGATTTTACCCAAAAATCAAAAGCCTTTCCAAATCCAAAGGTTCCTAAAACCCTTTCCAAAATCCTCATAAGATCCTTTATATATATACAGGTATATATAATTTTTAAAACTTTGGATCACTTTAAACTTGTATAAAATTCCCTTTTATACTTCAAAAACTTCCAAAATCCTTTTTTTCTTCCAACAATAGATTTAACAAGGGGAGCATATATAACAAAGATATAACTTTGTTTAACAAAAAATCAAATATTCAAATTTGATTACTCTTTCCAATATCAATTTCCTTTCTATTCTCATTCACTTAAATTTTCATTCACTTATTCACATTTTCCTTAATCCCCATTTGGATTATTACCTCAATTCTTATCCCAGTTGGGTATTTAATCAATAACAGTTTGAACTCCGACCAGTTTATATTTAGGAAATAGCTCGAAAATTTAAAAATAGATAAGTAGTTGAAAAATAATGTTTAGTTTGCAAAATAGTTAAATAGTTTCAAAAAAAAATTAGGTAATTGCAAAATAGTTGTAAAGTAGTAATTAATTTGTAACATAGTTAAAATATAATAATGAGCTTAGAAAACAGCTGAAAAATGGTTAAATAGCTCCAAAATAATTATAAAACAAGTATAAAATAATTTAGCTTTAAGAAAGAAAGGTTGTATATATTTAATAGCTTAGAAAAATAAGTTTATATCAAGACAATTTATATTGAAAATAGTCTAGAGTCAAAACTGTTCACTTCCCCAACATTTTCAATTTAAATTTCCACACCCATTTAAATTGACCCAATTCCAAATTGAATAATCTTCAATTTCCACTAAAATTGATTTAATCCCAATTCAAGTTGAATTGATTCTCAATTTCCTTCCAACTTCAAATCAAATTCCGTTTGATCTTTAAACTTGTACAACTGTAATTACAATTTCTATCTTACAATTTCTATTTATAATCAATTACATTCACATTTTGCTTTTAACTCGGAATTATACATTTTATTTAGCCAATATATTTTTATTATTCCATAAACATATAAATCAAGATTCCAGAGTTTAAACAAATTTCCAAAATTTCAGTAGCACCTTAGAATTCAACTATACCCAAAAATTCTTTGGCAAATTCAATTACCCCTTTGAATTTCAAAACCAAACCCAGTTCACAAACAATTCCAATGTAAAACAAATTAGTAGCGATTTCTCTTCTAGAAACTCGAAAATAAACATCGAAAATGCTGCACTCATCACCGACGTTATTTTCCAGTCACCGAAAGAGTTCAATGCTTTTATCTCTTTAAAAACATTTTCAAATATTTTTAATTTCAAATCTTCCAGGTTTCAAATTCAACACAAAAATATTTTTGAAATAATACTATTATTTATTTCCAAAACCTTTGGAAACCACTTCCAAATCCAAAGGAATTTTAAATTTTCCCAAAAATTCCAAATTCCCAATCCATCCAATTCATATTTAAACATTACTCTGGAATTCTATTTCAAATTATAATCTCATTTATTTCTGAAGTTTATTTCAATTTATAAATTACGTTCACAATCTATATTTCAAATTCCATTTTGTTATATAAGTTTATTCTTCAACTTTGGTTATAAGTTTCAATTTGGTCGTATTTTATATTACTTCTTAACTTAATTGCAATAATTTAACAACCAATCACCTAAATATTCATCAGAAGGAAATGTTACTATATATATCAAAATATATTTTGATATAAAATCATTAAAAATATTTATAAACAAATAACAAGTATGCCCTCATATATATATATATATATATATATATATATATATAATCAACTCATTCTAGAGTACTACGGACTCTATTCAATGAGTAATCCCCACCAGAGCCAAGGTCCTCGCTTAACCTTCAGCTCTGATACCAAATGTAACGACCCGAAATTTTCGAAGCCGAAAATTCCAGATAGTTATGGAAAAGAAGAAAGAGATAGAAGAAGAAGAAGAACATAACACCAAAATCTCACATTCGCAGCGGATAAAATATAATAATAAATAATAACAGTTTACAAAAGAATATTTTATCTGTTGACTACTCTTTAATACATCAGAGTTTCATATATATACAGTCACTGATCATATAAAAATCATGTCTCGGATATATAATAATATCCTGCAGCGGAAATACTCTATACATACTTGCCATCCAGCTCGTCTCCTGAGCTCCAGAACGTACCTATCTGAAAATCTATAATACTCGGTCTGACCCGAGCATTACATCAAAGTAACATCCGGGTCAGGCTGGTAACCAGTGTGAGTAAACCCAACTAACATGGATTGCAAAAGTTTACAGCTCATATAAACCCGGTTAACTTATATCAATTTCCACTTCATAAGCTGTTATAGACATCACTTATTTCACACATCAATTTCTAAGTGCCAAAACTTAGATTTTATAGTCCAGTTCACTTAAAATCATTCCAATATACCCTATTGATTCCACGTATCAATTTGTAAAGAATTGAAGTGATTTCGGGTATTAACTAATACCCGACTCCGATCTCTTCGAATTCAATGTTATCAATTTACCTTTCCCTTTCACAATAATCACATCTATCCTTGATTAAGTTCTCAGATTCATTAACTTATAATCACTTACATTGATTAAATTCTTTGAATTAATCATGCTCATAAATTTACTAACCCTCCATAAATTTTGTTACACAAATTAAACAAGTAATTAATCCTCAATTAAGTAATTACCGATAATTACCCCCTTTGATTTATGATATTAAGTAATTTTTCTTCGATTGCTTTTATTAGTAAATTCTATTAACTACATTGATTAATTACCTTAATCAATCATTGATTATTTCAAATTATTAATTACTCTAGAATTAATTAACCTTTAATTGTTTATATTATATTAATTGTTCACAATCATTAACTACTCATCTTAATTAACTTCTTAGTTTCCATTAACAAACTCACTAAATTATCTTGAAGTTAAATTGTCATTAACTGTTAAAACAACACCTTTATTTAAAATATCGATTTAAGCGAAATAATAGAAAAAATTATTTATGTTATCTTTAACACCTGAAACATAAGCAATTATACCTGAGGAAAACCAAGCATTACTCAACAATACCCGAGTGTCCTCAGCTCTTCTGACATTTTTTTTTACTTTACATTTGTATGTACAATTTCAGCTTATGTTACAAGCATATCCAAATTACTTAATTCTTGCTTTTATTTACATTTGTATTTTATATTTTGACTATCAAGATTTGAATTATAATCAATATGGTGTACTTATATTTAATACCCATCAAATTGTTTATCAAATCGAAGATGAAAATCTAACAAGTAAGGCATTTTCTTAGAAACAAACGTGTTCATTTCGGGCAGAAATTTTAACCCGAGCTTGCACCTCAAATTAATATATATAGATGGCCGAATTATAAAAAGTTATACAAGTGAAAGTTATAGTACTTTCTGTTATCTTTCCAGAATGACCAAGAGCATCGAATTTGGATCAACTCTTCAAAAGTTATGACCATTTTACTAAAAAACATTAAGCTTAGCCTGAACTTATGCATTTGCAGGACAGCGACCAACAATTGCAATTTTAGCATAGAAAACATCAAAATCAGGCAAAATGAATAAAGCAAAAGTTGTAGATTAGTTTCTAAGCTTTCCGGAACATTTAAAATTACCGAATTCCGGTAAGAATTGTTAAAGTTATGGATAAAACAATTCTGAGATTTAAATTTCATAACTTCTATCATTTAGTCTCGGGATAG
This sequence comes from Allium cepa, assembly GCA_030765085.1. Classification (NCBI taxonomy): domain Eukaryota; kingdom Viridiplantae; phylum Streptophyta; class Magnoliopsida; order Asparagales; family Amaryllidaceae; genus Allium; species Allium cepa. Next base: position 555,182,276 of record CM060941.1, on the reverse strand, counting down.
CGATAAACAATTATAATTTTGGCCAAGATAACATCGAAATTTTGGGAGACTCAAAACATAAAAGTTTTAGAACAAAGTCTAAGATTTCTAGAACATTTAAATTTATCGAAATCGGTTGAGGAACGAAGAAGTTATGGCCAATTTAGTTTCAGCCTTAAGCACAGAGCTAATATTGGTTTTGCTCTCGGGATTACAGTAGAAAAATTCAATTTTTACATATCTAACATCCAAATTATAGAAAACACAAAACATCAAAGTTGTAGCACATGAAACAAGCTTTCCAGAACATCTAAGAAATCGAAATTTAATTAAGAATTGAGAAAGTTATGGTCAAATTACTAAGCTGCGTTTTTGATAGAACCGAGCCACTTTTACTTACAACTATCATCTCTTCAAGAATAACATGAATACTAGAAATTTAAATAGTTTTTCTCACCTTACACTTGTGTATTTGACTTGACTCTTTTTCCTTAGCTTTCTCCAAGCTTTTTCACTTTATCCTACTTTTGTTTTTGTTTTTTTTTTTTTTTTTTGCTTTTTGAAAGTAAGAAAAAAAATAAGTGAACATTTCCACCCTTTATATAAAAAAATTCAAGGCTAGTTTGGTAATTTTAGTTTTGGACACTTGTCTACTTCTCTTTGCACAAGCTTTAGAATGTTGACACATGTCTACTTAGGTGTCTTAAGATGTTTCTACACATGGACACCTAATGGGGTTATGTGTCACTATTTTATTTAATCTTGTGACACATGTCCTTCATTTTTATATGCAAGCCTTATTTCATGACACATACCTTATTTAGTAATCGTTTAAGGTGTTCTAGAAATGTACACCAAAGTGATATATGTGTCATAATTCTATTTCATCTTAAGATAGGTGTATGGTCCATATTATGCCACTTATCTTATACTTATAAATGTATACATACTTATACCTTTTGTATTATTTAAAAGCATACATAAATATAAATAAAATAGAGATGGTGTAGATAGTATATTTTCAAAACTGAACAAATCACCTTTAAATTAAATTTCAACCATTCTATTATCTTCAGTATCATCATTATAAATTCTATAAGCCTTCAAATTATTTTAAACAGGCTTAGAAATTTCAGATTCAACAATTTACCCAATTTCAATTATTAAATACAATATTTAAACTATATAATTCAATGATTAAATTTTCAAGTAAATACTTATATCACAAATTCATGTTAAAATTAACTTTTAAATGTTTAAAATCAATTCAATTATCCCATTCTACATTGTTAAAAATTCTGGGTCGTCACAGTAAACAAAATCAAGGACTTGAGTGTCATAAAATGACAAGTAAAGATCCATCTCGTTGTGTTAAAAGAATTTTCCTGGTTATCTCTACTCATCATTATTAGAAGTAAACAAAATGAGGCCCTATCGTTACTCCGCTCAATCAAAGTATATCTCGGATTTTTCTAGAAACTCGTGGAGAGCTCCATATCCCAACTATCCCCATCAAACAAAGAAGATCTGAAAGGGAGGAACTACTGTGTCTACCATCAAGTGAATGGGCATGAAATAGACGGATGTTGAACACTTTCTCGGGCTGTGGAATATTTCATACAAATAGGGAAGTTAAATAAATTTATTAAACATTAGTTTGAATATCGTGTCTCGAAATATTTCGCTTTGTTCAGTTTTTTGACTTTGGGATAATTCCGTGTAAATTTTGCTAAACGAATTCATGTGACACTTTTCTACAAAGATGAAGTTATAAGAAGAATCATTTTTATAAATCAAATTCCCAATTATAACCTCTTCTACAAAAGTTTCAACTTTAAGGGGCACCCATGGTCTTAGATTTCTTGAAGTTTATCAGAAAGTCTTAGCTTCTTTTCAATTACACTTTGTTCGGTATAACCCTGTCCACCGTTCCTTTACTCGAAGGTTGTGCTCAAGTCTCAGCATCTTTTGGTATGTCCTATTTCCTTAAGAGATTTTGCATATCATACTTGCATTTAGAATTTAAGAACTGAAACTTTTCCATTGATCTAACGAGATCGATAAAGAGTTTCACCTTTTCTAAAAATATGGATTTTATCAATAGTTTTAATTCTGAAGTTTGGATCAAACTTTATATCAAAACCAAGTGATTTATAAACTATATGATTTCAAAAGTTTATTAACGAAATGATCCAAAAGCATTCTTTTCAAAGAAGTCGTATCTCCCTTAACCAGGTTACAACTAGCGTCCCATATGATTGTTAACCTAAAGTAGCTTTAAATGGCCAACTCCTACCAAAAGTGATTGTAGATGGTCGATACCCACCAAAAGTGGTTGTAGATAGCTGACACCCTCCAAAATTATTTATAGATTTGGACCCAATGATAAGTTGGTAACCTCGCCATAAGAGCACCTCCGTGGTGATGTGCTGCAAAGTCTAATGCAATATCACTTGGGTTTAAAAATACATTGAAAAGTAAAATGCATGCTGGTAGTGAGCCATGGTCAAGAAGTACCATGAATTGGGTAGATTCCTAATTAGATTAGAACATTGGGTGGATTCCTAGTGATGATGGCCATGGCCAAGAAGTACCATGCATTGGGTAGATTCCTAATTAGATTAGAACACTAGGTTGATTCCCAATGATAGTGAGCCACAATCAAGAAGTACCTTGTGTTGGGTAGATTCCCAATGATAGTGAGCTATGGTCAAGAAGTACCATGTATTGGGAAGATTCCCAATCGGATTAGAACATTGGGTAGATTCCCAATGATAGTGAGTCATGGTTAAGAAGTACCATGCGTTGGGTAGATTCCTAGTTAGACTAGAATATTGGGTAGATTACTAACAATAGTGAGCCATAATCAAGAAGTATCATGTATAAGTTCAGAATTGGATAGATTCCCAAAAAAGAATAGAGTCTAAGGAGTAGAGTTCCTAAGCCAGAATAAGCGTTGGGTAAGAATCCCAATCAAGGCCATAAGGATGGTATTAAACTAGTAAATATGGGCATTAATGACATGAATACGGTAAGACACCAAGGGGTAAGAGGTACCCCTAGACAGGATTAAAAGAGCAAGCGAGATGACTTGAGTTGAAAGAACAAGTCAACCAAAAAGACGAAAGGTCCTAGGTGTTATGGAGAAATTATCTGAGCGATTATTTGTACATTCAAAATATGATAAAAAAGGATGGGAGGGGGCGATGTCTCATACGCCTTCATACATATTTCTAACATAGTTTTTCCCTTCTTAACGGCCTCCTCTAGGTGAGATTTGAAATGCTTCTCCATTCTATCATATGTCCTGGATATCCATTCCTTAAATTTCCTTAATGAGATTCTTCGACCGTCCGTAGTACAAACGAGGATGTTCAATGCATTAGGCACTAGAGCCAAGGGAGAACTCCTCTCAGAATGAGGAGGTTGCGAATGAGACTCGGTAGAGAAAACCATAGTCTAATGGGAAGAAGGAAGTCTTATGGTAGCACCTCTACCTCTTCCATGAGCCGAAGGGGCTGCAACTTTAACTTTGTTGGTATATTTATTTTCAATCTCGATTTCTTATAGTTTGATTGCTAATCTCGATGAGCTTCATCCGACTGCTATCTAAGAGTTATGCAGATTTCCATAACCTTGGAACAACTGATTCCAAAGCTTGATTAGTAATCGGCACTACTTTTGGGATGATAGACATCGTTTTGGATTGCCCCTGAAGAGTCTGTTCCAAGGACTCATTGTCTTCCAAGAAGACATGGACGTTGGTATTGAGATCAGGATTATGTTTCGTCGCTTTGGTTATCTTATCATAAAGACTCTGTTGCATAAAGGCCTAATCTCTTTCTAGTCCTAAGTGGTTGGAACATGATTCTCTCTATAAATATATTTAAATTAAAATAAAAAAATAGATCGTCATAAAGATAGTTCTTTTTCATTTCCTATGAAAATGATACCGAAAGAAAAAAATAAAAGGTACTGAATTCATAGCCTTTAAGATGAGCAAATTTCTCCTTAGTAGCTAAAATAATCTTAAGACCTCTACTATTAGTATCATTAAGGGACCCTGAGGGTCCGGCCATATTGGAGGAACAGATGTCTACTTAGACCACCCTTCAGTACAGAAAGCTTCGAAAGAGAAGAATCTACTAAGGGTAACCTAAGATCGTCTGTTGGAATACATTAAGGAATATATTCCAAAACAAGCTCATTTTCAGGAGTCTTCCCCTCGGTAATAACTAAAGGGAGCATAATTAACCGGTAACCAGGAAGAGGCTCCGAAGTTATAGCTAGATTTGGATCATAGAATATTCTGAGGAAGGATAATCTTTTGTTCTTCGACTGGGGGTCTCTAAGATGTAGTTTATAGAGTCGAGCAAACTCTTTAAAGACCTCGTCCCATCGTCTAACGCAAGCTTCAATTGACCCTAAGTTCCAGGATTTGGTTAGTTAACCTGAACCTCTAAGCCTGATGGACTTAAGTGATTGGTATAGGTTTGGTCATGTGTGTCATGTACCTCCTCAATCTCATTGGACAAATCTACATTTCTTAACCTAGTAGATTTTAGTTGGGTTTTAAGGGTGCTTATGGTTGATGGCAATCTCAAGTTTCTAATTTGGCTTCTCTTCCATAATACTGCATAGTGAGATGTGAAATTCGAATTTCTTTGTTTAAACATGGTTAAGAGAAAAGAACTTCAGAATTGATGTAACGAAAGCAGTAAAGAAATAATTCATCACAAATTCAACATCAAACAAAAAGTGCTAACCGAATCATAAACCACCACAAGCAAAAGTATAAAGAAGATGTACAAGAATTATTACAAATTAAGAGTTTAAACATTATTAACAGAGGATTTCTGGGGATTAGAATATTAGCATACCTCTACTCTATCAACATTCCCCTTTACCAATACCGAGGACCCGATACCTGTTGAAGCTCGTACTTTATCATATTTCTGGTAAAAGCTCTCCTCTGTCTTCTTGCAGTTAGGGTTAAAATCTTTAGAAAGTATCATGCCTTTGTCTCAATTATATTTGTAAGCATTGTAAAAAAATTTAAAGGCTTCGATGGCAGCAAAAGTTTCCTAGGCTTTAAATAGTCTGTCTTTAAGATTCTTGGTGCTTGGTCCCTTGATCTTTTGAAGCTCTCACCAAATTAGTAATTCTAGTCTCAGATGCCTTCAGTTCCAGATGGTACTTTTCCCTCTCGGCTTGAGCATCCTTCTTAGCCTTCATGGCCTTCCCTTTAAATTTAGCAAATTGTTTTTCAATAGTCTCAGCCCTTTTCAATTCTCTACTCGTCTTTGGGAATCCTCGATGCAAAACCAAGAATCCGGCAAAAACCTAAAGACATAACTTGCATATGAAATCTAAAGAGATAGATGTTTCATAAGTAAAAAATAAAATCTGTACCCTGAGATGTTCCTCCATCCCTACACTCATCATCCTCTCAAAGCTGCCAATATCATCTGCTAACTCCACTCGAGAGTTCCCCATAAATTGGATAAGTGGGCATCCAGAATGAGTCACCTCAACACTTGGTCCCTCGAAGGATAAGCAAAAGCAAGGGCATCTGGGGTAAGCATGATCTTGGTAGGATAGATAATCTTGTGTTTCCTCGGCTTCTTAACTTTGGATAGGTCCTTTGAGGCTAGTTTTAGCCAAGTATGAATGGAAGAGGATGGTTCATTCAGTAGCAACTCACCTATTTCGAGCACATTATTAGAGGAAACTACCACATAAAATTAGAAAATGGGTTAGACGATTAAGTTTATTTTCCATGAAAATTATGTCCTAAAATACATATAACTAAAATCGAGGTCTACCCTCGAGAATGGCATCTGGTCTTTCGGCCTCTGTATTTTGGGATTAGAGTAGGTGAGCTCTTCAGAATCACATAAATCAACTATCTCCAAGGATATAGTTTCGAAAGATGGAGGATTGTATCCATAACACTTAGCAGAAGATGACAATAGCCCGCAAATCTTGAAATTGGCCTCAGTAAGGACTATGTGTTTGAGTCTTTCCCTTTTTGGGATTATCATCACTTCGTCATACCTAGCATCATGGACAGGGCCTTATCCCTTTCAAGTTAGGTTGAGGGATTAAAAAAGGAAAAGATGCTAAAGAATTGTATGATCAAAGTTCAGAGGCAAGAGCATTTTAGATAAGAAGGGTTTGAATACTTACAAGTCTCTGGTAACTCCATGACGATTCAAGGATCAACCGTCCTTACACAAAATCAGTGGGTACCATCACTTTGCTAAGTGGTTTGATTAAGGGTATTTTCTTCCAGAATAGAAGAAAATACTAAGGAACAAGTGAATTACTAGGTGAATTGTGCAAATTGTACAGATAATGAATTTTGAAAGTAGTCATGTTTTGACACCCTTTCTTCCAATATAAGATCGGTAAAGAAGATAAAGTACTCTATGAAACCATTCCAACTTGAATCGGATTAAGTCCATAAAATTCAGGAATGTCGATAAAGAAAGGGGCAAAGGGAAGTGACATTCCATTTGGTAGATGCTGTAGTATCCAAGTGAAGAACTCTTTAGAGGGTTCACTCCAATCGTTATCTAGACCAGGAGCCCTGACCTTGATCTCCTCAATTCCATAGCTCTCAATCCAATACTCTAACCCCTTTAGATGAGTTATTGGTTTATCCATCGAAGGATCCAGAAAAGGCCAATAATAAGCTAATAACTCAATAAGAATTATGAAACCTCTATAGAAAGGCTTAAAGTCATTGTTTAGAAGAGGGATTGGGCCAAAAATTAGGTCTTTCGGCCCAAATTCAAAATTTCCCCAAATAACTAGTCATCGACCTAAGTTAATTAAAGATTTAATTTAGAGACAAACAATCACAGTCGAATTTTTTGTGAATTTAGAAAAGAAAATGCTCGCAAGTATTTATGGTAGTACAGAACATTAATTAAATCATAGAATAGATCAAGGACTTACTGTTTGAGTCGAGAATCTACAGTGATTTGTGAAAATTTCCAAGCTTCAATGGCAAGCACGGTTGTCGATAATTTGAGTAAGAAAGAAGAAGAATAGAAAAAGGGTTTATTTAAATCGTAGAACCAATGATAGAGATAACCTGGTCAGTTAGATCTTAACTGTAGAATAAGTGTGGCAGTATCAGAAAACAAATCACTATAGGATAAATAAAAGGAAGACACTTTTTCATAGAGACCAATAGAATTGTGACAGTTGTCATGGATAATTAATGCAAAGAACAAGACCTGTAACGACCCGTAATATTACCACTTTGATTTGGGATATTTAATTAATTTTAAATATCGAATATAGGTTTATTAAACATAAATAATCATGTTGTATGTAATAAATAATAATGGTGATTATGTTTTGGAAAAACGTTTACGAAAATACATTCTTTGGAAAAATATCGATGATATGATCGAAAATCATTTTATCGATAAATAGCTTTTTAGCCATCAAAGTCACACAAAATATTTAGACAAAAATAAGTAAAAATATAGTTTTCTACTTTTGGGAATAAATAATTATGATGTCATCGATGATGTCATCATTTCAAAAATGAACATATAAGGAAAGTTTCAGTATTTTTTGCATTTAAATATTCTAATAATTATTTTAGATGATCAAAAATACATTATAATTATTATATAATGTTAATAATAGATTTATAATAGTTTTACAAATGTATAAACTTGTTTCACAAAGATATGCAAATTTCGTCATGCTTTGGCAGTTTAACTGCAGGATTTTGCCACACTTGTCCAAATATTGATTATATTTAATCTAAGATGATAAGAAATATATTTTTAAGATTTGTTTACATATACATATAGTTTAACTGAAAAGTACAAATATGATCGAAATTCGGATTTTGGATTTTCAACGATTTATCAAACAGAAGTTATAACTGAATGTTGCACCATAGTTTGTCAAATGAGATATATATGTGCATAGATACATGCACATAACACGTACAAACATATAAGAAGTTACCATGTTTATTTACACATTTACTTAAGTAAAAAATATAAATATCAAGATATTTTCAAAATAAATGTCACCATCACTCAAGAGATAATATGTGCACAAGGAGTTGCACATGTAGGGGCATATGTGGGGGAGAATAGCTAAGAGTGATGGGAGAGGTTGTGATGATGATGTTGGAGATATTTTACATTTTAATTAAGTGTTAAGCTTCCAAAATGCTATAAATAGCACCCTACCCCCTCACTTATTCTCACACCATTCCTCTTCTTTTCTTCCTCCTCTTGAAGCACTTTAATAGCTTCACAAAGTCGTGATGATGTTATGCAAAAATAATGAAAAGTTATATACATAAACATACAAAGTTCTTTCACCCTAAATTTATGACTAAAACACCCCTCTACCCATAATAAACCTTCAACCACTCCCTACCACCATGCTTGGCCGAGCAAGCCACCTCCTTAGGTCATCGAAAAGTGTTTAAGAAAGAACGAAGGAAGATTCGGGAAGCTCCAGAGTGAAGATAGTGGAGAGAAGTGTTGCCGGAGTGCCGTCGGAATCAATTAAGGAAGCTTTGGAAAAAGTTTGGCAGAGTGGAAATCATTAGCGAGTACTTTATTTACATACACCTTAAAATGTTTAGAAAATAATGATAAGCATGTTTATTTAGCAAATTAATATGCTTGTGAAACACCGCACACCCCTTAACATACCCAAAGGGACACTTTAAAAGGCGTGATGCATTGTAGGTATAACTAAAGCAAATAGACACTAAGATTCGCAAGACAAATATAGATAAAAACAACGGAAACTTAAAATAATAACTTAATTAAAAAAATTCATAATTGCTTCATAAATACGTCAAATACCAAATACCACATACATGCCTGAAAATCCAATATGTCCCATGAAAAAAAGCTCATAGTCTCAAAAATCAGAATACACAATATCCCTCATAATAAGACGGTACATAGAAAGAACAGAAGCTGAAAATACAAGAAGTACATAGTAGAAATCTCCTCTAAGAAAACTCCAAGCATCAGCAATCTACTGACTTCTCCCTTGATTGCTTATGGGGGGAAAGGGAAAATAAAGGAGTGGGTCAGACTAAAAGTCTGGTAAATGATAGTAATTATTAGAGTCTTTAAGTAAGATAAAAGTGATAGACAATACAAAAGTTCTAGCATAAATAAGGATAAAGGAAATAGGAAAGGAATAAACTGGAATTAAGTACGATTAAATATTCCTTAATTTATAAGATAGGTTAACTTTGATTTCTTGAACTTGTCCTTGATTTCTGCTTTGAATTCCTAATCTTGTAATTAGGATGTAACCCTAATTTTACCTATCGGCCTACTACTCTATAGTACCTTTCTGCTGACCAGATGTTATATAATTCCCTACACAGAATGTTACGGTGGGCCAGACGACACATACAGCTCCCTACACAGAAGTCATTTATTTACTGTGGACCAGACAATATATAACTCCCTACACGGAATGTTACTATGGACCAAACGACATATATAGCTCCCTACACAGAAGGCAATGGTGTCTACGAACGACACCCATACTAAGCGCTTGGAACTTATAGCTATTACTGAGCACTCGATTTGAAGTTGCACGTGTAACTGCCATCATGCCCATGCTACCTTTTGCTCCACCTATTGGGTCCTCTTATTACCTCAAACTCCAGCATAAGCGTGCCCCTCATCACACTTTAGGCTAACGTGACATCACCGTGTGTCCATAGAAAGTAGGGAAAATGCTACTGGTACTGGTCCGTCATCCAAACAATCCCTAGTTGCTCCCGTTATCCAAATCCCCCGTGATTTGGACTTCTAGTTGACCAGTTACTACCATTTTTGGCATAAGTGTGCTCTCGTCTTGCTTCAGGCTAATGTGAGACCATTGTTTTGTCTAATAGGGAATGCTATTTGGTGCAGGTCCTACTTTTATTTTTGCTTATTAACTTAGGTAAATTATTTAAATAAGCCTTTACATTTTTCTCTACTATCTATGCTTATAAATTTCGCCTATTTCTTAAAACATGCCTTATTCTATTCTTTCTCTTATTATAACCTATGTTATAATCATGCTTATTACTTAACCCAAGGTCTAAGTATGAAAATAAGCTTCTTTCATCTTTTACTCTTTTTAATTATAATTCTAAGTTATAACTAAGCCAATTTTTTAATTCTGTCCAATTAACGTCATAATTAGGCGTAATTTGAGTCCCATTCCATTTATACTACAGTCTTTGAAATTTACATCTTATATTCCATTATTTCAGTTTTCTTATAGTTTAATCCATATTCACATTAATCCTATTCTAATCCATACATGAAGAAGAAGGAAGAATAAAAAAACTGAAAATAGAAGAAAATCCAAAGCGTAAAAAAAGATGTAAATAAGGTATAAATAACAGTAAATAAACTAAAATACTATAAATAAACTGTAAATAAACAGAATAGCTATAACTAATAGAAACAAACTAAAATTACTAAAAAGAAATACTGAAAGGAAATATATTGAAAATGGTTCTAAAAACTATAAATAAACTACGGAAAAAGGCTATTCCAAAAATCGTAGTAAAACTACAACTATTGGAAACCCTATTATTTTAAATTACTTAAAAAAATCTTAAAATAATTACAATCACTCATCTCCGGTCCTTAGCTCTTCCTATGGTCTTCCCGGATCCACTTGGTGATGTAAGATAACTTAATTTATAACGATTTTCTCCTTTGGGAAAGTTATTCCGTTTAGGGTCTTTCCTAGAAAGGTGAACCCAATTGGAGAAAACCTAAAATGAGAAAAAGTGTTATGTTTATGGGTCTATTTATAGGGGTAGAAGTGGATCTTGGACCATTGGATTTGGAGATTGGATAAGATGCAACCACGTCATAGGTTGAATAGGAGCCATCGGATGCAAAAATGGAGGGACCGGATTAAAATAAAGAATGCAAAACACATCACAAATAGGCTCTGGAGCGTTCGATCGAACGTTCGTTTGTAAATAACAGAGGTGGGTCGACCGCCTTGGTGCCCAGGATGATCGACCGGTCCACCTATATATATATATTTTGTTTATTTTATAACTTGGTCATATTAGCTCGGTTTCTGACGTTCTATGTATGGAAATTGACCAAAAAATTACCACGGACACAATGGTGCAGCTCCTGTGGCTCAATTTTAAAAACTCTACAAGGTTATTTTATTATTTAGTCAATTAACAAATTAATTATTACGGGTTGTTACATTCTCCCTTCCTTAAGGGACTTCGTCCCCGAAATCTCTAAGGATAAAAGGATGTACTAAATGTTTCCACCCAATTATACAACCAACTACTCGATTATCAACCATTCATCCATTATCCTTTAGTTTTTCTATTGCAATTTTATGATACTTGTGAAATTAGTGTAGTACAAATGTCCCTAACTAATGCAAAAATTAGGTGGTCCACTGATTTAATTAACCTCCTTTATGCAATCATGGTCATGCCATGTATCCAAATGAATGCAAAATTTTCCCACTTATAACTGATAATTCAATATGCATGCTACAAACATCATCTGAATGCAACAATCATGTGATAAACATCCATTTATAGGACCCATGGAAATAAAATAAAAATGCGCACACATCCATATGCATATGCCCTATTGTCCTAGTTAGGCCGATCCCAACAAAATAATAGTGCCTAGTGTACCTATATGCATCCATTAGCATCCACTAGCAAACACTTGCAACCACTAGCATACATCATACATAACATGTTCCATTAACATGCTTACATCAAATCCTACCATCCGTAGGTTAAATCCTAAGTTCTACCCTCCCAAAGGATAAAAAAAGAAAGAACCTATTCAAATCTAAAGATGGAAAAAGAAATTCTAAAACTTAGTATCAAAAAGATGAGGATACGAAGTACGAATCTCCTCTCCTGCTTTCCAAGTGGCATCTGCAACATCATCTCCTCATTGCACCTTCACTGGCGGAACCTCCTTATTCCTTTGTTGCTTGGTGTGTCTCCCAACAATCTTCGTGGGGATACACGGAACATAAGCTTCCATTTCTACCTCCACCTCCTCCAACTGACTAGGCTCTACAACCTCCTCCGAGTCATATAAGCACTTTCGCAAGTGCGAAACATGGAAAAAGTTATGCACTCTTGCGAGCCTATTAGGTAGCCTTACTCAGTAAGCCATCTTCCCAACTCTCTCTATGATAGGAAGTGGTCCAACAAATCTAGGGGCTAACTTTCCATTTGATCCGAATCTTACGGGGATACTTCGATAAAAACTAAACCTCCAACCTCAAACCCCAAGTCTCTCCTCCGCTTGTCCGCTTACGACTTCTGTCTATCTTGAGCTGTCTTCTTCCTTCGCCGAATCAAATCCACCCTCTCAGAGGTCTCCGTAACCATGTCGGGTCCAAGTAATAATAACTTCTCTGTAGACTCTACCCAACATGATAAGGACTAGCAAGGTCTTCCATATAAAGCCTCAAAAGGTGTCATTCCTATACTTGTTTGATAACTATTATTATACGCAAACTCAACCAATGAAAGATGCGCCTCCCAAGTTCCTCCAAAATCCAAAATGCACTCAAGCACCCTAATTACCCTCTCCATTTGGCCATCTGTCTAGTGGTGATAGGCTGTACTCAACCTAAGTTGCGTCCCTAGCACCTCCTGTAAGCTTCTCCAAAATTCACTAGTGAAAATGGAATCTCTGTAACTAACAATGGTAGAAGGAACTCCGTGTAGATGAACTATTTCTCGAATATACAAGGATGCCAAATATGAAGCCGTACGCTTAACCTTAACTGGGACGAAGTGAGCACTCTCAGTCAATCTATCAACAATCACCCAAATGCTAGTGTTCCCTTTACTAGAACGGGGTAAATCATCAATGAAATCCATAGAAATATTGCCCCACTTCCACTCCGGCACATCTAAAGGCTGAAGTAACCCACCGGGCTTCTACTGCTCTGCTTTTCGCCTTTGGCATGTGAGACACTTAGCTACGAATTCTGCCACGTCCTTCTTCATGCCACCCTAATAGAATATCCTCTTCATATCCTGATACATTCTGTCACCACTAAGATAAATAGTCATACGGGATTGGTGCGCCTCCTCCAAAACTGCTCTCAACAAGTCACTGGCGCATGGAACACAAAGCCTCCCATCTCTCTTAAGCCACCTACTGCTATCTACGGAATAGCGTTGGAGATGTCATGAGACCTCTCCTCGGCCAATCCTATCCATAATGTCCATGAGCTCTGAATCCTCCTGCTGCCTCAAGCCAATCTGATCCATATGGGTAGGCCTTACCTTTAATGTCGCCAACAACCCGGAAGTAATGTCCATAGTGGGCCTAAAATCAAAGTTAGAAATAAACTGCAAACTCCTCCACTCTACGAACAAAGGATTAAGGGTTGCTTTCTTTCTACTCAATGCATCCGCAACCACATTACCCTTGCAAGCGATATAAGCTATCTTAGAATCATACGAGGCTAAAAACTCCATCCATTTTTGTTACCTCAAGTTCAAGTCCTTCTACGAAACTAGGTGCTTTAATGAATTGTGGTCGGTAAAAAGCTCAAACCTCTCTCCAAGCGAGTAGTGCCTCCAAGCCTTAAGTGCAAAAACTATGGCAGCCAACTCGAAATCGTGGGTAGCATAGTTCTTCTCATGCGTTCTCAACTACCTATTACCATAACACAGTACCCTCCCTTCATGCATCAACACCGTTCCTAGACCTGTTCCGCATGCATTAGTGTATACAGTGAAAGGCTTAGCTCCGTTGGGTAAAACTAACACTGGTGCACCAGTAAGGGCTCTCTTAAGCTTCGCGAAGGAATCCTCACAATTCATGTCCCACATGAAAGCTTTATTCTTATTAGTAAGGCACGCGAATGGTGCCAAAATCTTGGCAAAGTCCCTAATGAACTTCCTATAGTAGCCAGCCAATCCTAAGAAGCTACAAACCTCGGTAACGTTCTTGGGGACCTTCAAATCTTGCGCTGCAATAACCATGGCGGGGTCAACAGCCAAACCTTCCTTTGAGACTACGTGCCCCAAGAAACGAACTTCCTTTCTCCAAAAATGACACTTTGAAAACTTAGCTCTCAAATGATGACTACGAAGTGTGCTAAGAACCTCTTCCAATGAACAGCATGGTTCACCGTATTCTTGGAAAATACCAAAATATCGTCCATGAATACCACCACAACTTATCTAGGACATCCCTAAAGACGCAGCTCATCAAATCAATGAAATAGGATGGAGTATTGGTTAGCCCAAAAGGCATAACCAACTATTTGAAGAATCAGTCCGGTGTCCTGAAGGCATTCTTATCATTACTGTCATCGATGACATTAAGCTGATGGAATCCCATGGCTAAATCAAGCTGAGAGAAAAACGAAAAACTACCAACTAGTTAAAAATATCATCTATCCTAGGGAGTGAATATCAATTCTTCTTGGTATGCTTATTTAATTCCCTGTAGTCCATGCAAAGTCAGAGAAAATCATCCGCCTTGGTGGTGAAGATGACTGGCGCTCCCTACTCCGATATGCTCCTTCTAATGAATCACTTCTCCAAAAGCTCACGAATCTGCTTGCTCAATTCTTTCCTCTCCCTAGGTGCCATGTGACACATAGGTAATGCTACTAGCTTGGCATTCTCGGTCAAATAAACCGTGAAGTCAATCTCTCTCTTAGAGGGCAGTCCCCTAACCTCCTCAAAGAAGTCTACAAAATCTTTGACGGTAGGAAACGAATGCAACTCTGATGACGATGAATCGAGGGAATATAGAAAACTCAACATGATTGACCCTCGTAGTTTGCAAAATACCTCCAGAGTCCTACCACTGCAAGTCTCAAGTCTAACGATTCTCCTCTCACGGTCTAATATAGCTCTGTATGTAGGTAGCCAATCTATCCCTAGGATTATCCCATACCCCGAGAACCCTAGAACATTGGCATCGCAGTCAAATTCTACGCCTAGGATAAGGATTTTCAAACCCCTACAAACCATAGATAAGTGTGCCAATCCTCCTATGGGGTTTGAAACAATAATGGGTCTACTTCTAATGATATGTCAAAGTGCAAACAATCTACTAGAGAAATAGAGATAAAAGAATGTGATGCTCCAGAATCAAATAAAGTTCGAATGGTAAAATCAGATATAGAAATCAAACCTTCAACTATGACTTTCTACCTCTATCTGGAATGCTACTGGAAGGTGTTGTGTCTAATGCTTGAATCCGCGCAACTGGTGCACTCGCTCCTTGAGGACAACTCCTACTCATATGACCGGGCTGCCCACAAGTATAGCACTTACCCTTTATCTACTCCTTGCAGCAATCCTTGGCTATATATCCAACCTTCCCTCAACTATTGCATTTTATTCCGTTCTTTATCTGCTTCTAAGGACTATCACCTTTCTTCTTCTTATTATTATTATTTTTATTTTCCCACCACTTCTTCTTTGAACCTTCTGATTTAACCTCCTCTTTAGACTCTCCCTCCTTGATTGTATCTGACATAAGTGACATCTCGAACAAAGACTCATAAGTAGCTCCCATCAGTACATGAGTCAGCAATAGCCCCTAAAGGGGTTGATTCAATCCCTTTGCAAACTTCATAGCTTTCTTGTGCGGCATGTTCACCAAATCCATGCCAAACCGTGACAACTCATTGAATTGATAAATGTATTACTTAACAGACAAACTCCCTTGCTTCAAATTAATACACCTCTCCAACTGAATACTCTCTTCCACATGAGACAGAAACCTCCTATTGAATCGCTCGCGGAATCCATCCCAAGTAACACTACCTTCCAACTCGATCACCTCCTACCAATACGATGTCTCATCCTTTAGCTGCCAAGAGGCTAGCTGAAATCGCTGCTAACCATCCAATCCCAAAAGATCAAAAATCCTCTTTGTGTCCCTAAACCAAGCTCTAGCCTTTACAAAAGTCTCATTGCTACAAAAAGTCTTCCCGTCCAAACTTGCACTTTTTTTTACAAAGCTTAGAGAAATTGATGGCGGCAGGTGGGTTGATGGGATTCCCACTCGTTGGTGCAGGATTCGGTGTAGTCCCAGTACCTTTAGAGTCATGGCTTGTAAGTATCTACGAAATCAGACTGGGACTGGAATGACATCGGGAAGGTTCGGGGCATCTGCCATTCTACGAAAAGAAAAAGAATGTTTAGGAAAGAGTCAAAGGTAGATTGAACTGGACTTAGAAGAAATTTTTATAAAAATTCTTTTATACTTAAAAATCATTTCTAAATGTTCTTTTCTGAAAAATACTTTTTAAAACAAGTTATTTCGGAAAATACTTTATTTTTCAAATAAATTTTTAGAAATCCTGTAACCTTAGGCTCTAATACCGAACGAAACACCTTACACCCCTTATCATACCCAAAGGGACACATTAAAAGGAATGCTGCGTTGTAGGTATAACTAAAGCTAACGAAGACGAAGATTCATAAGACAAATGTAGATAAAACAGTAGAAACTTAAAATAATAACTTAACTATAGCAAAACTTCATAATTGCTTTATAAATAAGTCAAACACTAAATACCACATACATGCTTGAAAATCCAATATGTCTCATGAAACAAAAGCTCATAGCCTCAAAAATCAGAGTACATAATATCCTTCACAATAAGTTAGTACAAAGAAAGAACAAAAGCTGAAAATAAAAAAAGTACATAGTAGAAATCTCCTCCAAGAAAACTCCAAGCAGCAGCAATCTACTGACTTCTCCTTTGATTACCTATGGAGGGGAAAGGGAAAATAGAGGAGTGGGTCGACTAAAAGTCCGGTGAATGATAGTAATTAGCAGAGTCTTTAAGCATAATAAAAATAATAGACTCTAAAATAGTTCTAACGTAAATAAGGATAAAGGAAATAGGAAAGGAATAAACTGATATTAAGTACGATTAAATATTGGTCAATTTATAAGATAGGTTAAATTTGATTGCTTGCACTTTTCCTTGGTTTCTGCTTTGAATTTCGAATCCTATAATTGGGATGTAACCCTAATTCTACCTTTTTTGTTCGACCTGCTATTCTATAGTACCTTTTTGTGGACCCGATGCTATATAATTCCCTACATAAAATGTTATTGTGGACCAGACGACACATATAGCTCAATACACAGAAGGCATTTATTTACTGTAGACCAGATACTATATATAACTCTCTACACAGAATGTTACTGTGGACCAGACGACATATATAGCTCCCTATACAGAATGGAATGGTGTATATGAAAGACACCCATACTAAGCGTTTGGAACTTATAACTGTTACTGAGCACCTGAATGGAAGTTGCACGCGTAACTACCACCATGCCCATGCCACCTTTGGCTCCACCTATTAGGCTTCTTATTACCTCAAACTCTAGCATAAGCCTGCCCCTCATCCCACTTCATGATAACGTGAGATCACCATGTGTCCATAGAAAATAAGGGAAATGCTGTTGGTACTGGCTCGCCATCCAAGCAATCTCTAGTTGAGCCCCTTATCCAAATCCCCCATGATTTGGACTTCTAATTGACTAATTGCTACCATTTTTAGCATAAGCGCATCCTCGTCTCGCTTCAGGCTAATGTGAGACCACCATTTTGTCTAATAGGGAATTCTATTTGGTACAAGTCCTTTTATTTTTTGCTTATTAACTTAGGTAAATTATTTAAATAAGCTTTTACATTATTTCTACTATCCGTGCTTATTAGTTTCACCTAAGTCTTAAAATAAGCCTTATTGTGTTCTTTTCTTATTTTAACTTATGTTATAATCATGCTTATTACTTGACCCAAGGTCTAAGTGTGAAAATAAGTTCTTTCATCTTTTACTCTTTTTAGTTGTAATCCTTAGCTATAACTAGGCCAATCATTTTAATTCATTCCAATTTACATCATAATTAGGCGTAATTTCAGTCCAATTCCATTTATATTACAGTCTTTGAAATTAACATCTTATATTCCATTATTTCAGTTTTCTTACCGTTCAATCCATATTCATGTTAATCCTATTCCAACCCAAACGCGAAGAAGGAAGAATAAAAGAAAACTGAAAATAGAAGAAAATCCAAAGCAAAGGAAGAAGATGTAAACAACATATAAATAACAATAAATAATCTAAAATACGGTAAATAAACTTCAAATAAACGGAAAATCTGTAATTAATAGAAATAAAATAAAATTACTAGAAAAAATAGGTAAAAGGAAATAGACTGAAAATGGTTCTAAAAACTGTAAATAAACTACTAAAAAAGGCTATTCCAAAAAACATAGTAAAACTACAAATATTTGGAAACCCTATTACTTTAAATTACATAAAGAAATCTTAAAATAGTCACAATTACTCACCTCCGATCCTAAGCTTTTCCTTTGGTCTTCCTGGATCCATTTGGTAATGTAAAATAATTTAATTTATAATGATTTTCTCCTTCGAAAAAATTATTCCATTTAGGATCCTTCTTAGAAAGGTGAACCCGATTGGAGAAACCTAGAATGAGAAAATGTGATAGGTCTAAGGGTCTAATTATAGGGGTAGAAGTGGATCTCAAACCATTGAATTTGGAAATTGAATAGGATGCAGCCACGTCATAGGCCGAATAGGAGCCATCGGGTGCAAAAATGGAGGGACCGGATTAAAATAAAGAATGCCAAACACGTCACAAATAGGCTCTGGAACGTTCAAATGAACGAACGTTCGTTCGTAAATAACATTGGCGCGTCGATCGAGCGGTCAACCGCCTTGGTTCCTAGGTCGACCGGCTGGTAGACCTGCCTATATATATATATATATTTCGCTTATTTTATTTATTTTATAACTCAGTCATATTAGCTCGGTTTTTGACGTTCTATATATTGAAATTGACCAGAAAATTACCATGGACACAATGGTGCAGTTCCTATGGTTCAATTCCGATAACTTCATAAAGTTATTTTATTATTTAGTTAATTAAGGAATTAATTATTACAGGTTACGTTTTGGGTTGTTACAGCTTGGATGATTAATATGTTTGAATATTGGTTGATTATATGGTTGATAACTTGGTTGTGATAAATATAACAAATAATGAGAAAATAATATTTATCAAAATAGAAACGTTTAACTAATTAACCATAGTTAATTCATGAAAAATAAATCCATATCAATATGTGTACGGAATTTATTAAGCCTCTTTATGGTTTCGAACTTAAAAATAAAAGTTACTTGAAAGGTTTAAAATAGAAAAGATATCACTTTGAAATTATTTAAAAAGTAGAGTTTTGTTTTATTTTGAAAAAATAAATTAAAATGTCTGATTTGGAAAACGAGAATTTGAAAAGTTGAAATTTCATATAAGATATCATGCGAGAATTTTATAACAGATTTCCAAATAAAAAGACAGTGTTGAATATAATAATAATAATATAATATGGAATAAAAGTGAATATGAGTATTAATATCAAAGATATGTCCAAAAATAGTTTAAACGATTTAAAATGATTTATTATGATTTCAAAATAGTATAAAAATGTTTCGGACAAGTTTCGTAAAAGTTTACTGAAGTGGTAAATAAGCCATTGCGTTTCGGCAGTTCACGATTTCGCAATCCGAAAAGTTAAACGAATGTGTAGGATGGATTATAAGTCTGAATTCTTTGAAATAATAATTTTCTGGCCCTTGGGTTAAAAAATTTCAAATGAAAATGAAAAATCGAGATTTCTTTTAGTAGAGTTTGAGATAATCCAAATCAAATTTTCAAAAACGTCACATTTTGGCATTTCGATAACCATAGTGGCAAATTCTTTAGAAATGAATATTTTTAATCTTTAAAAATATGACATAAATTCCATAAATATGTTTTGATGTTTTAAAAGGGATATAAGTTATAAATATGGACTTATATGAAAAGGAAAATGAGGTTTGATCAAAGAAGCTTTAAAGCACTATTCACAACGGTTTTGCGACCGTTTTGGTAACTTCTAAAAATCAGCATTTTAGCTTAATTATTCTTCCCCGATCTTTTTAAATGGTTAATTAAGTATTTTCAAGGTGATTTGGAAGTTATACAATTATTTTTATGGAGTTTAAAATAAAGGCTATAAGGAAATTGTTTATAAAACTTGGGTTTTTCTTCCTAAATCTTGTGTGAATGTTTTTCAAATAATTAATCAAGTATTATAAAGGCAATTAAAAAGTTTGAAAAATATTAAGGTTAGAGTCGATTAAATAAATTCACCGCCTCATGAGTGACAGAGAGAGACGGTCTCTAGGGTTGAGTTTGGAAAACTAGTTTCTTGCTCTCCCTAGCTTTCCCGACTTGCCCAACGGAAGAGATAGCTAATTTGATTTACTCGGACCACATCTTCCTAAGATAGGAGAAAAAAGAGATTTTGAAT
This sequence comes from Allium cepa, assembly GCA_030765085.1. Classification (NCBI taxonomy): domain Eukaryota; kingdom Viridiplantae; phylum Streptophyta; class Magnoliopsida; order Asparagales; family Amaryllidaceae; genus Allium; species Allium cepa. The sequence continues at coordinate 555,161,885 of CM060941.1, read as the reverse complement.
TTTTTTCAAAGGACAAAAAAGATTTTAAAATAATAAAGATTTTGGAAGCATAGAAAACATTCTATTTAAACTCCGTGTTAAATTCTGAGGAGGGAATTCGTACCACCCATATGAATTCAAAAGGTAATTTCACCGTTATTCGACGAATAGTACGAGTTGAATATGAAAATTAGTATCGAGCATGATTAGTCTAATTTGTATCACTCCCTTTTTACTCAATACTAACTGGTTTGGGTTTACAGTAAACGATGTCTTAAATAGCATTTTTTTGACCCAGTAAAGATATGTTTTGGAGATGTGTAATCTTTATTAAGATTTGAATTATAATAATAATAGAATATGGAAAAAAAATTCAAGCAATTAAAGAAAAATGATTTGGTATTTCCAAAGATGAAAAGGGGTTTTATTTTACTAAAGGATTTGATTAAGGTGACTTAATGACCCCATATACTCTTGGAAAGATAAAGGAATGATTTAAAAGAATAAATCATTAAAAGATATTTGATTTGATAAAAAGATAAATTGATTGGATGTTGTTTGATAATCACCTATATACTTAACATATTTTTATCTTGATTGGTTCAAAGAGATCAGGATAGGATTTGCTTTAGCACGAGATGCAACATTATAGGGGGTTCTTGCTTTGTGTTTGGAGGCAAGCAGGAGACTCTTACTCCTACCTGTTCTCCGGGTCGGTGCATATGAGTGGCTAGCCGTAAGGGAAAATAGCAATGTAGCGATGTAAGCTATGGTGGTTGTACCCATTATCGGAGGGACGAAGGCCCATTCATTAATTTAGTATCAGAGCATAGGTTGAGTGACCACCTGAGCTTGGTAAGGGCAAGTCTTATCAGAGGTAGGATTAGTAATCCCCTACAATGAGTAATTCATTAGTGATAAGGGTAAGAGACACCCTAGAATGAATTTGAGTGTATTATATATATGAGCGCGTATTTGTTTGTAACTAATAAAATGTTTAGTGTAGATTCGTCTATCGAGTGGTTTAAGAATTCTATTCAATACAGGGGACGCCTGCAATTGATAGAGATTCTTAAATACTTGAACAAGACAAACCAGAACATTATTTTTAAAAGGATTATAACTTATATAAAAGGATATCTTTTGAAAAGATATAAATATTAGTGTGTTAATTTTTGATTAAGAGAATGATAATATTCAGTTATTATCATTTGTTGATTGATTGACTAAAATTGGTTAAGAAATGATTTAGTGTCACCTTAAAGGGTTGGGTATGAACACCTTGTGAATTAAGTTTCACGATTTGACTATAAGGTGTTTTGATAATAATAAAGGGTTAAGATTAATGAATTTATATACGATAATAAATGAGCATGTTCTGTAAAATGTATTTAACAAAAATGGAATTATTTTGTGAAAGATAGATATGGAAGGTATGTTATATAAATTTTGAGAATTTGATAACTAATTTGAGTAGCTCGAAAAATAACTAAAAATGAGCAAGAGATACGGACTGTAAACACTTCTCTTGAGTAATACCTTTCCAGTTAAGGGGATATGTGATACAACTGGTAGTACCTAGTTCCTGGATATTATTTTGGAGTTACTCAAACTATATAATTTTCCTTAAGTTAAAACGATAATGTGAATCACTAATTAAAAGATTAATTAGTTGTAACACCTCTAATTTTAAATAGCATTATTCAAAAGATTTAATTAGATAAATTAAATAGAATAATGTAGAGATTAGAGTGATAATAGAATTGAGATTTGAGATCTAATTAGGGTCGTGCCTTAACTAAATGAATTTATAACAATGATTTATAAGTTAAATACTTATGAGAATAAGGCAAGGGTGATATGGGAATAGCCGAACCCCATAACTCCTAAAACCCTTACAACCTTTTCATTCTCACTACATTCTTACAAAAAAGAAAAAAAGAAAAAAGAAAATGAGGCCGGCAGTAACCCTATAAAGAAGAAGAGAAAAATCTAATTAGAAGCTAAGATTCAAGCTAGGAAGATTAAAGCAAGAACCAAGCTCAAGTTCCTTATCCAAACAAAGTGAATAATGATCTAAAGCATCTCAAATATGTCTTCTTGAACATTTTAATTTGGTTTAACATTTAAAACCGAATGACTGGATGAATGGTGATGTTCATTGATTTATATACCATGTTATAATTTAAACAAGGATTTTTATGGCATAATATAATTCGATCTTAAGTTTAAATTTATGCAAATTGATTTTCAAATTCCATGATATTTGAATATGTTATGCAAAATATTATTTTGGAGATGGGTTTAAATTTTGTAATATTCCAAGCCATGGATAATTTAATATGAATTTTGAATGAAAGAAATTGTTAATTTTAGGTTTAAATTGTTTAAGGCAGTTAAGTAATGTTTTCAGATTTGAAATTTATATATGTTAAAAAACATATTAAAAGTAAATAATTTTGGTTTTTGGGGATTTTTCCTAAATGTATTATTCTAGATATTAAATTATTTAAGTTAGAGGACTTAAATGTTTTATTAAGGGGAAAGGCTTATTTGTTAAAATGGTTTCATTTGTTAAAATCCCAATATTCGTATCCGATTGCTGACCTGTAAAGAGACCAATAATTTACATGATTGTGTATGGTGATCGTTTGAGATCATATGTCGCTCGAGGCGATATGTGAACGTCCGAGGTCGGATGCCGTTCGAGTCGAATTTTGACCGTTCGAGGTCTGGTGCTATTCGAGGAGAATGTGACCATTCGAGATAGGGTGTCGTTCATGGCGAATTGTGGCCGTTTGAGGTTGGGTGCCATTCGTGGCGAATTGTGACCGTTTGAGGTCAGATGTCATTCGTGGCGAATTATGACCCTTTAAGGTCGGGTGCCATTCGAGGTGAATTGTGATTATTCATGGTCATAAGTCATTCATGGCGAATTGTGGAATTACGAACATCAGATTTACATTCAAATGAGCCTTAGAATAGAAATTTTCAACTAAACCAAATCCAAATGCAAAAAAGAGGAAAAAAACAAAACGGAAACATATAAAGCAAGCATCCCCACTATTGCAGTTTATAGTCATCTCAGAGCATTCCTGAGGATCGTTCATAATCCTATACATTTGTAAGCGACTTAACCATTGTTAGTATGGAGTTTGCTACATATTCGTCATTATTACAATCGGTTGATGATAAGCCGACGTCTTGAGAAAGAGTCGTTCTCATTTGATGCAGATGCTCCTGTTCCACCATCGCTACTCGCCTTTTCACGTACTGCAACAGCATACCATTCTGGATATGTCCTTCTACCTTATCCCTCAGGTGCCCACAATCATTCGTACTATGGCTGCTTAGCTCATGGAATAAGTAGTACTTGTCTGATTTCTTTTCATTATTGGTCGGTTCCCTCCTCATTGGTCTTTGGTAGGGAACCTACCCCCTTGTGTCTTGATATATTCGCTCTAAATTCTCGCTCGGCTCTGAATAAGAGGTAAATCTTGGCTCCTTTCGCGGTCGCCTCAATTCGTGAAAGTTGTTCTCTGCCTTTCACTTCCCTTTATCCTTGTTCGAATCTATCCCGGACGGATCTCCGCCTTTGACTACATAAACATCAACTTATCTCCTTCCTCTCTCTCTGCCTTTGCATCTTCCCATCACATAAAACTTTCTACCTCATGGGAAAACTCTCCTAGGTCCATAGGTGAATCCCTTGTCATTGAATTCTTGAATTCCATGCCATCGGCTATGCCAAATACAGCTGCCATCAAAACCATGGATGGATCTGGCTGATCCACCGATACCGCCGTTGCATTGACTCATGTTAGAAAACTCCTCAAATACTCCTCAGTTTTCTGCTTTTGGGCTGTCAAACTCATCACGTTCTTAGGCCTCGAGATGTGAACTCTGAACTGCCTTATAAACTTCTTAATCAATTTGGTGCATGTTTCAATGGAGCCGCATTCTAATTGTCTGAACTACAATGCTGCTATATTCGTCAAATACAACGAAAAACACTGGGTCATGACTTCCTCTGATGCCCCCTAGTACCTCCAGGTGCCTCATATACCTCATCAGATGAACTGAAGGATCAGCCCTCCCATCGTACATCTCCAGTGTAGGTTGCTTGAATTCAGGTGGGTTCTTGGTCTGCCTAATAGCGGGAGTGAAGGGGGTCCTATTCATATCTTTCAGACCTCTATTCACTAATCCTCCTCTCATGGCTCATTTGACCATCTCTGCAAATATGTCACTATCATCAAGTTGTGGTCCTTGATTGTTGCCTCCGACCCGCCCTCCGAGTTCACGAGGAAATCTCCAAATCTGCTTCTCCGAACAAGCATCCATTCCCTATCAATGCCAAATTGCCTGGTACTGCCTGGTATCCTATTTAGAATTAGGCCAACATGATCCGGGGGTGTGCCCCCTAACTCAGGGGCTATTCCTAATGGTCCCACTCTATCCTGAATCATGGTTGCTCTGTGTCCATGACTTTGGTTCTGAATTCCCTCTGTTCTAGCTGCTTCATTTTCTCGATTCTACGCTCTAACTTGTCCAATCTGTCGGAGTAGGTTCTGCATCATTTCCTCCTGCCTTTTCATTATCCCTTCCTGCATGGCCACCATCATCATCTCCATCTCGTCTCTTGTGATGAAAAATGAAGTCTGGTTTGCTCCTAAGGAAGCCTCCTGAGTTCCTTCGTGATGACTTCTTTCCGCACTTTGTCTTCTTGTTGATTGCTTCGTCATAACTTTCCAGATCCAAGTTCCTAAGCCTTCAAATCCAAAATCCAAACTTTAGAATCCCTGAGTTCAGTTCTCGGTGAAAGCACCAAATATTTTACGCCGAAATTGGTAATAAATACCTAATTGAAGATGAAATCACCAATTCACAATCTTGGATCACAGATAGACAAAGAGGATATAAATATAAAGAACACTCAAAATTTAAAAGGAAAGCAGTAAAAACAAGGTTTATAGTCGTTCGGCATTGTAGCCTACGTCCACTTTGAATGATTTGATGTTCATTGATGATTCTCAACTAGTTTACAATAGTACAATTGATAGTATTCAATTTACAATGGAGTTCTAGCAGAATAACGGCATAAAAGAGCCAAAGGTCCTTTTTCTATAGGCAATGGAGTTATATTTATAGGTGTCGGTCTGAAATATCTGCCTCTGTACTCGAAATACTCCTTCTCATACATGGATAGGCCTACGTGATCGATCAGGGATCACCTGGGATCGATTGGAATCGATCCCCATCTCCTTTGTATCGATCAAGATGGTGCCTATTTAGGAGGAGATCGATCATGGGCATTCTTCATGTAGAATGCAAGCTACTGTGAAAATTTTAAGGCATATGGACTTGTAGATCTCGAGTTATGATCGATCCAAGATTGGTTTGCAATTAGCTGAAGCATGCATATTGATCCTAGTTTGTATCGATACCTCTTTGTATCGATCCCTCCGTATATCGATTAGACATGTATCGATGACATGGAGCGATGACTTAGGGGAGATCCACTTTTTATGTCAAGCGACCGTCTCCTCTGGTTGACCATGTTTTTCTTTGTATCGATCTTGTATCCTGCCTTCGTATCGATCCTGGCTCCATCCTTTGTATCGATCATCGAATGCTAGTTGCTTTTTTTAATATCCATCCCCTGCTCTCCTCTTCGTATTGATGACGAAGTCTCTTCTTCTTATCGATCAGTGAGTGATCGATACGAAGAATGCCGCCATTACTAGTGGACACGAACAGAAGGGTGAAGATGGATGGACATGAAGTACTAGGAAGGGTTTGATGGGTACGAATCGATGCGAGTTAAATGAAGATTGAATGATCCATTGCTCTCACCCAAAATGATTGCCCTCTTGACCCAAAGTAAATCTGTAACTGACTTGAAGCATGGAGCTTGATGACTCGAAGTAGCTTGTTCCTCAACAACCCGAAGCGAACACTTCTTTGACCCGAAGTAACCCTTCTGAAAACCTGAAGTAAACCTAGGGATGACTTGAAGCAAACTCTATGCAACTTGAAGAGATTCAATTTTTGTCGAAACCATATTTTAAGTATCTTGCATTGTTCGTTCGTTACTATGCTATGCCTCGTGCAGTTGATTGGGTTAAATATGCATGTATGTTGTCTTGCCAAAAGGTGGGTTAACACATAGTATATGGTTATTATAAATTGGGTTAAGATATTGGTGAGGGGAAAATCCATTCCACTAAGCGCAATGGTCTCACTAGATATATATATCATTCGAGGTGGTAGGTTATTATTCACACCAGACTTTTTATCTGACTCAAAGTTTTTGTTTTCCCCTTAAACTCTCGGATGCTCAATTGATTTTGAGTAGTTTGAGGGTTATGGATTTTAGGTTCTCCTTTAGAGGAATAAGCTTTCGAAAACTACAGGAGGCAAACTAGCTATTTGGAATTCCTTCTTTTTTATTCCATTATGTTATTGAATGCAATGGAAAAGTTGTTTACTGCCTAAATTTAGACTCGATCAGCAAAGAGGGCTTCTTCATATGTCGCTTTTGGCATATTTTGTAATAACTTGTAATTTCTTTGAACGTGGCTTATGTATGAGATTACGTAATGAATTTGAAATGAAATGATAAATTTGTTCTAAATTGAGTTTCAATTTATTTTTTCAATTCATGTGTTTTTGGTATATCAATGTATCTACTATTATCGTATTTGATCGCGAGAATTAATAATTATATATGATTGCAGCATCCATAATAGTTAGTTTTGGGCCCCCAAATGGCGGTTGTTATAAGATGGTATCAAAGCGTAGGTTTATGTAAATTTAAAAGAAATTTGAACCTAAAAGATTTTCAAAACATAATCCAATGAATTAGAAAATGAGACCAGAGTTTGGGTTAATGCTATTGAAACGTACTTGCAATTATTATATACATGTATCTATAAGTACGTGTTCCCTTCTCTCTTAGACCGTTCTTCTATATCTTACTAAGGACTATATGTAGATTTATGAAAAGAAAGATATGGAGGCAGGAAACCAAAGAGGAAATCTAAGTGGAGAAAGCACCACAACTAATGGAAATACTCGACCAAATACTAGAAGGAATCAAGTCGACAGACAAATGCTAATCCAAATGCAAATGCTAATATAGGTGCTGGAACCCCTCAAGTAGATATAAGGGTGATGTATCAGTTCTTTGTCAATCTGATGCAAGGTGGAGCAGCTGTAGGAGTAGCTAGGGGTAATGCTATGAATGTTGGAGGAGAAAATCATATGGCCTCAGTTGGTAATAATTATGCCAAGCTGACAAGGATTATACCAATCTTGGTGGGAAGCTGTTTTTCGGAACAAAAGATGCTATTGATGTAGAAAATTGGTTAATGCACTATGAAAGAATTTTCGCTGACCTGCGATTAGATGATGAGCAGAAGTGAAGACTTGCTTCGAGACAGTTGCAGGGAGAAGCACTTTATTGGTGTTACCATGGGAGTACCCAAGGAAGAGTTTATTTGGGCAGAGTATCGAAGGAGATCCGAAAAGAGGTTCTTACCTGAAGTTGCCAAGTCAGTATTGCTGAGAAAGTTTAGGGAATTAGTGCAAGATGAGATGTCGATGATTGATTATGCTACAATGTTTGATGAGTTGTCTGGATATGGATATACTACCATTGACACCATCATTAAAAGGAACAAGAAGTTTATTCGGGGGTTAAAACCCAAGATGGCAGTGGCATCTATGCCACACCTCCGTGATCCAAGTACAGTTATAGTGGAGTTGGCAATCAAAAATGAAGAGATGCTTTCTACTTTTGAGAAAGAGATGCAGGTAAAAATCCAGGATTCTCAAGGCCAGAAGAGGAAAAAAATTAGAAGAAAGGAGCTAATAAAAGAGGAGCTGCCAAGAAAGGGAAGGCTGATGTAGTTTGCTACCAGTGCGAAAAGTAAGGACATTATGCTCATGAATGTTGAACTGGAAAGGGAAAAAGGGTGCAAATAAGAAAGGAGTGAAGTGCTTCAACTGTGACCAGATTGGACACTACAAGAATCAGTGTCCAGAACCAATCAGAGGGGACAAAGGAAAGGTTTTTCCTTTGGAACCATCATCTTCTAAACCACTGCTGCTGAGAAAGGAAAGAATGTGGCAGAAGGTACACTTTTGATTCGTAGTATCCTAGTTAGAGTATCATTTGATACCGGCGCATCACACTCATTTATATCTCATTGCTTGGTAGATAAGTTATGTTTAGAACCCTCATGCCTTGTTACCTCCTTAAGGGTTATGAATCTGATAGGAGGTTATGCAATTCTAGGGATGAGATGCAACAAGTAGAACTTGAATCGTTAAGTTACAATTTTGTATGCAATTTGTATGTTTTAGATTGCGTAGGCTTTGAGATTATTTTGGGGATGGATTGGTTAGCTAAATATGATGCTAGTATATTTTGCCAAGATAGGGAAATACCGCTAAGACACTCCAATAGTCATGACTGAATTATATACTCAGTGGGGAAGTTAGACTCAAGTGCTTGGGCTTTGCTGAATACAATAGAAATAGAAGAAGAGTTGATTCAGGTTTTGGTAGCAAGAGAGATTGTAGATGTTTTGGAGGCAGTCATAGGACTGCCATCGAATTGAGGCATTGAGTTTCAAGTAAATCTTGTACCAGGACCAGAACCCATAAGTGGACCACCTAGCAAGATGACACCTACCAAGATGAAAGAATTGAAGGTGCAACTAGTGGATTTAGAAGGAAATAATTTTATTAGACCAAGCAGTTAGCCAGGGGGAGTGGTGTAGTGTTCATGAAGAAACCTGATGGGTCGTTAATGATATGTATCGACTATCGTAAGTTGAACGAGAAGAAGATCAAGAATAGGTATCCTTTGTGTAGAATCGATGATTTATTTTATCAGTTGAGTAGAGCCAGAGTATTTTATCTATTTGTATTTGGCGACTTGTTTCCATGTACTAAGAGTGGCAGAATATAGTATTCTACTGATGGCTTTTCAAATTAGGTATTGTTTGTACGAGTGGTTAGTGATGCCATTTGGGTTAACGAATGCGCCAGCTTTCTTCATGTATTTGATGAACCGATTTTTTCGAGAGCACTTGGATAGTTTTGTATTGGTATTCATAGATGACATTTTAATATACTCTGAGGATGAAAGAGAGCATGAAATTCATCTTAGATTCGTGCTTATGACGCCGAGGCTGCATCAGCTGAAAGTGAAGTTTTCTAAGTGTCATTTCTAGAAGAAAGAAATTAGGTTCCTTGGTCATATGGTTTCAGAAAAGGGATTGTCCATAAATCCGGATAAGATCAAGGCTATTAATAACGGAAAAAGACAAGAGACGATGACTGAGATCAGAAGTTTTCTTGGGCTTTCTGGTTACTACCGAAGGTTTATCGAGGATTTCTCGTGGATAACAGCACATTTGACTAAGCTAACTAGGAAGGATGTAAAGTTTATTTGTTCTGAAAAATGTGAAAAAGCTTTCCTTAAGTTCAAGCACTTGTTGAACAATGCACATGTGTTAGTAGTTCCAAACGGGAATTGAGGAATAGTAGTGTATACTGATGCACGTAGAACCGGATTAGGGGCTGTGTTGATGCAGAAAGGTAAAGTTATTGCCTATGCTTCATGACAGCTTAGACCACATGAAGTGAGATATCCTACTCATGATCTAGAGCTGGTATTAGTGATCTTCGCACTGAATGTATGAAGACGTTATATCTTAGGGTAGAGATTTGAATTATACACGGATCATAAGTTCTTAAGTTATTTATTCTCTCAGAAGGAGTTGATATGCGGCAGTAGAAGTGGAGGGAGTTTTTAGCAGCTTATGATTTTGGTATAGAATATACACCTGGAAAAGGAAATAAAGTAAGCTGATGCTCTTAGCAAAAAAAAATCAGAATGTGGTGATAGCTATGTTAACAGAATGGAAGGACCTATAGGCTTTGACCACTTGCAGTGTGCAGTTAAGATCGAGTGCAAGTTCTAGTCAGAGCACTGCCATGTTATCCGGTTTGGGAATTCGACCAGTTTTGGTCAAAAGGATAGCTTCTAAGAAAATAGAGGATCTAGTGTTAGCCAAGAAGATTAAAAGTTTTAAGGTTGGATTGTAGATTGATGACCTAAAAGATTTTAGTCTTGACCAAAGGGGATGATTGAGAAAGAGGGGATGTTGTGTGTTCCGAATGTTGGGGACTCAAGGAGGGAGGTTCTTAAGGAATGTCATCGATCAAAATTTATGATTCATCATGGGGGAACCAAGATGTGTCAAGACATGAAAAGGAGTTTCTACCAAGAAGGCATGAAGAAGGATGTTGGCTCATGGGTAAGGCAGTGTATGAACTGTCAACAAGTAAAGGTCGAACATCAAAAGTCGAGTAGGTTGCTTTAACCTTTGGAGATACTAGTTTGGAAATAGGATTCGACATTCATGGATTTTATAGACGGGTTTCCATGGTTGAATCGGGGAAATAAAAGTATGTGGGTCATAGTGGATAAGTTGACCAAGAGTGCTCATTTCATTCTAGTTAAGTCAACTAGGACACCACCTATTTTAGCTAAGTTATTTATGAAGAACAAAGTTAGAATACATGGGATTCCTAGTAGTATAATGAGTGATAGAGATATTTTCTTTACTAGCGATTTTTTGAAGAGTCTATAGAATGTGTTAGGTACCAATCTCAAGATGAATACTGCTTATAACCCTTAGATGGATGGGTAGACAGAGAGACATAAGGTACTCGAGGGTTTGTTAAGAGCTTGTATGCTAGATTATGGTGGGTCATAGGAAGATCACCTATACTTAGTTGAGTTTTCCTATTATAACAGTTATTAGACTAGTATAGGAAATAACGCCTTTCAAAGCTTTGTATGGAAGGCCATGCAAGTCACCTGCATATTGGTTGGAAACTGAAGACAGATTAATATTAGGTCTAGATCCGATAAGAGAGGCAACAGAGAAGATTGAGTTGATCCGAGGTAGGATGAATAAAGTTTAGTCTAAACAAAAGAGTTACGTAGATAAGAAGCGTAGGATCGAGAGTTCTCAACTGGAGAGAGGGTTTTCATTATGATATCACCAATGAAATGTGTGGTACGATTCGAAAAGTTAGGGAAACTGACACTAAGATTTGTTGGACCATTCTCGGTTATAGAGAGGATCGAAAAGTTCGCAAATAGAGTAGAGTTTCCGAGAATTTTAGCAAGTGTCCATAAGGTGTTTCATGTGTCTCATCTTCGTAAGTATGTGCACGATCAAGAGACTACAATTCCTCAGACTGCATTGGAAGACTTAATAGCAGAACTAGATCTGACCTTTGTTAGACAACCAGTTCGGGTTACATCGAGAGATGAGAAGAGGTTAAGAAACAAGACAGTCAAGTTGGTGAAAGTTTAGTGGAGCGACAGCGAGAAGAACTATACTTGGGAGACAGAAGAAAGGATTAGGGATACTTATCCTAATCTACTTTAAGGGTATGTTCTATATTTACTTTTGATAGACTGTTTGGTATAGGTAGGCTAGTATGGTAATGAGGAGATGTTATAGATGATTTCTATGCTTAGTATTTAGTCCTTGCTGAATTTCTAGGATGAATTAAGGTGGAGAGCCTGTAACATCCCAAATTTTAAATGGCATTATTCAGTAGATTTAATTAGATAAATTAAATAGAATAATGTAGATACTAGAGTGATAAGGGAATTGAGATTTGAGATCTAATTAGGGTCGTGCCTTAACTATATGGATTCATAAGAATGATTTATATGTTAAATGCTTACGAGAATAGGACAAGGGTATTATGGGAACAGCTGAACCCCATAACCCCTAAAACCCTTACAACCTTTTCACTCCCATTACATTCTTACAAAAAAAAACATAAAAAAGAAAACAAGGCCTGCCATAACCCTAAGACGCAAAAGAGAAAAAATCAATTAGAAGCCAAGATTCAAGCTAAGAAGATTAAAGAAAGAATAAATTTCAAGTTCCTTATCCAAACAAGATGAATAATGATCTAAACCATCTCATATGAGTCTTCTTGAACATTATAATTCGGATTTAAGGTTTAAAATAATATGATTGGATGAATGATGATATGCTTTGATTTATATGCCATGTTATAATTAAAATAAGGATTTTGTAGGATAATAGAATTTGATTTTAAGGTTAAAATCATGCAAACTGATTTCCAAATGCCATGATGTTTGGATATGTTATGCAAAACATTATTTTGAAGATGGATTTAAATTTTCATAATATTTCAAGCTATTGATAATTTATTATGAATTTTGAATGAAAGAAATAGTTGACTTTGGGTTTAAATTATTTAAGGCAGTTGAATAATGTTTTCGGGTTTGAAATTTATATATGTTAGAAAGCATATTAAAAGTGAATAACTTTGACTTTTGGGGATTTTGCCTAATTGTTTTACTCTGCATATTAAATTATTGGAGTTAGAGGACTTCAATGTTTTAAATGTTTTGTTAAGGGGAAGGGCTTATTTGTTGAAATGATTTCATTTGTTATTTGTTGAATTGGGCATCCTTTTAGAAATTTTTTTTAAAAAGAATTGGCAACCAATCATATTTTAAAAAATTAGGTAAGTTAGGTAAAAAGGAATTACTTCGAAAGACATAAAATTAGTTTTGTTTCGAATTACAACTTTTCCACTTCCATTTGCTTGCTTCCATCACCATACTTCCATTATGACTTTCACCCATTCGAAACCAATGCACATGGAATCAACCAATTGATACATAGTGTATCAGAGGAAGGCAAAAGGGACTGTGTCGAATGCATGCTTTCGAAGGGGTAGAAGCCATTTTTATAAGCTTTCGAATCAATCCAACTTGCTTTTGTTTTCAAAGAAATTTCAAAATAGTTGCCGCTTTCGAACCTATTCAATAGCTAGCTACCACGTTTATACCTTTCAAATCAGTTAGAGGTCGTTCTTCTTTATAGTATTCAAAAGGGAAGCTTTCTTCCTTTTAAATTTTAAAGCCGTTTCCACAATGCTTTCGAAAGGGTTGTTTTAGCCACTTTTAATAAGATTTCTGGAGGCGATGGTTACGAAAGGTTGGTTTCGAAGTTAACCTCTTCCCCCAATTCCTTTGTTTGAGATTAATGCTTTCGAAAGGGTTACTTTCGCTTCTGTTCTCTTTGGCACAATAGTTTTATTTAATGTTAAACCTAATGATTTCGAAAGAGATACTTTCAGATGGTTTCAAAATTGTGCTTCCATAAATTCTTACTTGAACAAATGCCTTCAAATGTATGTTTTAAGTGTTTTGAAAGCCATGTTTTTTATTTTTTGTAAAGGAAGGTCCAATGCTTTTGAAAGATATATTTTTAATGGTTTTGAAAGAGAAAGTTTAAGATTTTAAGTAATGCTTTCAAAAGGGAGAGTGAAGGAGGGTAACTCATGATGTCATAATGATTCGAAGGATCTATTCGAAAGCTTTAGCTTTCGAATAAGAAAATCATCTCATTTTTAAAAGGAAAACCCATGGCAATGTAAAAGAGTTTTGAAATGGCATTTAAATATGGAATTTTGGAGAAAGCCTTCCTTGATAATGATAGTGGGTTAAGAATATTAACCATATTTCATTACAAAAATGATTACAAGGAATTAAATCATGGATGTTTATATCATTATGTTTGGATCAGTTATCATGTAACGGTCAAATTTCTGACACCCGAAAGTCGACATTAATACGTCCACTGTATCAAATGCCGCACAGTCGAATGCCGAAAAACCAAACCGTTAGGGTTAAAGAAGAAGAAGATAGAAAAAGAACAGAAATAATAACATAATCTCACATTTCGCAGCGGAACAAATATAATAGATAAATGAATATTTTTAAAATAAAGAACTATATCAGTTGTGACATTACATCACATTACATTATCAGAGTTTACAACAACAAACAGCGGAAAAGAAATATTACATATATAAGTGATACGCCTCGCCATCCGGCTTCGACTCATGATCTCCATAGCAACTTCTTGACTTCGCTCCAGAATAATTGACAACCTGACTCTAAGCTGCTCGTGTGGAAAATTGTGGGCACCCAGAGTTTAGAAAGGGAACAATAAACTCCAGGTCAGTCATGAGACTGGTGTGAGATCTTAAAAATAGTTATTTCCACAAAGAAAGGAAAAGAAATCCGCTATGCATTTTGAAAAAATGAAACTACCATAAGGCCTCCCGGCGCACACATAATGCAATCGCAGACTTGGGAGAGATTTCTCCTTATGATAGTCAAACATGCTTGATACACAAAATCTTTTTTAATATTATCATTAATGCATAGTGTAGAAAACATTTAAAAAGTATAATATAAATCATAGCCAGCATAGGTACCATTATATTATGCCTACTATAGATACCTCTTGAGAAGGCAAGTTATACAATTGCAATCGTAAAGGGCTCGTATTGTTTCTTTGGATTTCCAACAAAAGATCTGGCTAAGGAACTTTCTATTGCTACACGGATACGCCCCTAGAGGGACGCACTGAGAACCTAACCGGATCTTTGCCAACACAAGGCCAGGTTATCTCTATAACTAGGTGCTACTACACGAGTATGCCATCTCCCGGCCGTTTGCGACCTTTACCCGAGGATCCTCAACCACAAAGTATAATAAATTTGCAGCATCAACATAGGTAAAATATCTGGGCTCCATACCATGATACTACCCTTTTCCAGAAGGAAATGACATACCCTCAGGGGGCGCTACCCCCAAATAACCTTGCCGCATCCTTCATGTTTTGACCATTTTCGGGCTGTGAGGTCCGACGAGGTCTCGTCCACAAAGCAATACTTTTCACAAAGTCATGCTTCGATCAACAAATGATCAGCAGCACTTCGTATGCCATGATACCAAATTGGGAATGTATCACTAGTAACCATCAACTACATAACCTCTGAAATCGTACATCTCAGAGAAGGGTGTTAAGCTTGGAGAATAAATTCTCCGCCACCAACAGAAATGTATTTGATAGAAACCAGCTTTACATCTCAAAGTGTAACGTCAGACACACATCTATACAAGTCCGTTCCGGGATCGTACGGAATCGAAGGCACTTCAAAGAATCCCTTACAAATCCAAATATTCACTAATCATGTCCGCATCCCCATCACAAAGGGTGATAAAATCTCTATACCGAAGCAACCGGTGTAGAGACATTCGACAAGTAATCCTTTCGCTTTTGAAAATACCCGGTCTTCAACACCGTCGTCAAATGCAATCCCATTTCGTTGTATTATTATTTGGAATGGGTTTTATGACACAAAGTCCTCTCCCGGCTAATCCGAATAATGAGCGCTTATTTTTAAAATAAGTATTCATTCAGATTTCAAACAAATCACATAATCTCCAATTTTCAAATAATTTTTCCCAATTATTTACTTTCAACATATCTTCGCAAGGTATATTTTCATATTCCAACCTTTTGAAACAAATTTTAAATCAATTTCCACATTTTAATCCTTTGAAAACAAATTTCAGTTCATTTTCCCTATGCGGAAAATATTTCCAAACATTTATTCATTTCCACTGAAAATCTGCCTAGTTAAAATAATTCAAATCACTTATCCAAAATATTCTCGGAACGTTTAAAATAAAACCATCTTAAATACTTACTTAATATTGGTTATCAAAACATTTTACTAATTATCACATATAGACTTCAAGTCCAAACTAATTTTAAAATAAAATTAGTAGATAAAGTATAAATATTTAAATAACTAATTTCTAAATAAAATATCAATTTAATATTTAAAATAATCCCTTCTATACTTAATTAAATAAATCTTTAAGATTTAAAACAATTCCCAAAAATAATTCCTCCAGCAATATTCTTTAAAACCAAATCTAGAACTTTTAGTTTTAATTCAAAAGCTACTTTAAAAATATACTCGGCTTTCCAGGGGAGAATTCACTTTCCATTACAAAATGGTCCATTTAAAATCAATTAATAAATTCTTTCCGATTTATTTTTAATCTACACTTCTAATTCGCAGATTTCTTTCCACATTTAAAAATAAACCGATATTTATTTTTAAAACAAATTCCCCTTTCCTTTATAAATTTTCATTGTGAACTTAAATTTTCAAATATCCGTTGATATACGATTTTCAAATCGTTTTCCAAATATTCACTTTCAACACCAAATCAATTTTCAAATTGATTTCAAAATTTATTTCAATCACCAAATCAAATTCCAAATTGATTTTCTAGATTTGTTTCAATCAACAAATCAATTTTCATATCGATTTCCCAAAGGTTTATTTTTAAACACCAAATTAATTTTCAAATTGATTTCTAAAATCTTTTCAAACACTAAATTTAATTCCAAATTTAATTTCTAAAATTTATTCCGTTTATCTTTACCAAACTATTTAAAATCCATATTTTAAATAAATTCCCCAACATTTGAATAATATTACCCGAAATCCATTTATTAAGCCTTTTATCCATGTCTTGGAATTTTTATTCAGTAGGATTTAAAAATGAAATTTTATCCTTTTAAAATTCCTTCTTTTAAATTTGTCCAATTCTCAAAAATAAATTTTACTATAAATTTGAATTTTAAAAATCCAATTTTATCTTTTCTGGTATCCTACGATACCAAAAATATATTCAGCTAAATCTTAGCCTTCAATGATTTCAATCACAATATAATTACACAAAAATTATCAACACGCAACATATGAAACAAATTCAATATTTGAGGAATCCAGTTGGATCCCTCCAACCTGTTTCATTGCATCCACACATGTTAGCACAATAATTAAATATCAGTTCCACTTCGAGGTGGAATACCGCAGTATATAGGATTTATAAAATATTATCCGCTATTATGTGGCGCATAGGGTCTCATCCGCTATATAATGCGGAAAATCAACTCCAAATATACATATATAATACCAATTCCACTTCGAGGTGGAATATCACTGTATATGGGTTTAATATAATATCATCAGCTATTATGCGGCGCATAGGGTCTAAACTAATATAACTGATTATAAATAAATCATCCAAGCATACAGTTAATCAATTTTAAATCTTACTATTCAAAATTTAAATCATAAAAATATTTGATTGAGTGAGAAGACCTCATCTTTTATTATGCATGCAATCCATTTTCCATTCCAGTTTGTTTACTTTGCAGTTTTGACCTTGTATAAATATTTATACAATTCATTAATATTCGAAATAAATCGAATAATAAATTTTTATTGGATAAATTTAATTAACCGATGATTTTAATTTCAAAATTGAATTTTTTTTAAATTATCCTTCCTAAAATAAAATAAAATATAAATGCATAAGTATGCCTTACTGTAAATTTATGTATATATTTTTCTAACTTAAATATACATATATTACTTAAATTTTAGTTTGAAAAAATATACCTAATTGCCCCAGATCCTTGACTTGACCTCTCGGCCTCGGCCTCCTCGAGCCCCGCTCCATTGCGATATCCATGACTTCGTTCACAAGCCTCTCCTTGGTTTCCTAAGCACGTGCGCGGTCACATCCCCAATCCCTTAATTGATCGACAGCGACTCCACCGGCCACCTTCGCCTGCCAGTCAATAACCCCTCCGCCTTTGCATCGACCATACCCTGATCGCACCTCTAAATTGCCACCGCGATTCACGCAACCCCCCCAAACGACGCGCCTTCACCCAGCATCGCGAGAACATAACCAAGATCAGTCCACTGCCCTTTGACTTCACCATGACGCTGTCGGTGCTTGAAGGCTGCGAACTCCCTACATCATCTCATGCCCATCGCCGGAGCAACGCAATTCCGATTTTGAGATATAAGATTTTATTTTGGAATTTTGTTACCGCAACCATGATTTAAATTTTGAAGAAGAAATTGATTTAAAATAGTCGGCTGCTTCGAATTCGATTTAGGTCTAGGTATTACCTTCTTAAACAAGAGGAGGAAATTTGAATTTGCGTCAGCCATGAATTTTCTAAGTTTTTGTTTCAAAATGCTCGGCTGTTAATATAAAAGAAGAAGGAGAAACGATGATGTTGGCGTGTAGAGAAAGGCTGCAGTGATTTGAAGAGGGAAAGTATCGATGTGAAAGGAATACGGCTGAAAGTTGACTAGGATATATATTAGTTAATTCAAATTGTCTCGATAAATACAAATCAAAATCACAACATCCTATCGAGGCATGCCGCTAGGCATTTATAATGTTATACACCTATTTCGAACGCAATGGAAAAGGTTTTGGGTCCAAATTCGATCGTATGGAGAAGATAGCTTTTTGAACCCAGCTATTAAATTAAATTTTCGATTTAATTTTCAACGCGTTTGCTCATCGTACGGCCAAACGACAACTCCAAACATTACGAAAATTGAAATCCCATAATAATACAATATTACGGATCCCATGGAACTGGTTTCGTCGAAATCCGAGACTATGCCTCGGAATGCTATTTTTAAATATCGATTTAAACAATATAATTTCAAAACCGAGAATTTCAAATTCTAACACTTCCATTATCTTCCGTAATATTAATATAGATTTTCCAAGCCTTCAAATTATTTTTAACAAGCTTGAAATTGAAGATTCAAATTTTTTTTATCCAACTTTAATAAATTAAATTCAATAATTTAATTGCAAAATTCATATTTTTATTTGAAATTCAAGTTAAACTAACCGCCAAATATTTAAAATCAATTAAATATTCCATTTCAAATGTTAAAAAATTTCGGGTCGTCACATATCATGTATGCTTCTGTAATCATATTCACTTCATTAATATCCTATGACTACATTTTAGGGGTGCTAAGGGAAGAATAACTGGCAAGGTTGACCCAGTAGTGAATATACGTTGAATTAAATCCTGTGTGAGTAGAATTGTATTGAGGAAGTTAGATGGACTAGAATATAGGGTTCCCAAAGCTGATCAAAGATCATTGGTTTAGATAGGTTCTTACTAAGCCCATAAAAACTATGTTATGAAAATTGTTATTGGCAGGGAACAATAGATTCCTGGTGATCCCATTAAAACTTTGTCCGGAACAGGTTATTGATAGAGATCAATAGGTTCATATTTAGCCCATGAAAACTATGACATGGGAGAAGTTATTTCAGAATATAATAGGTTCATAGTAAGCCCATAAAAACTATGGTTGGATAATGTTGTTGGTAGATACCAATAGGTTCTTAGTGATCCAATGAAAGCTATATAACCGGAGAGATAGTCCATAAGCTTGGAATAGGTTATTAGTCAGTTCATGGAAACTAATAGGTTAATAGTGACCCTTGAAACTATAACTTGAGATAGATAGTTAAATAAATTAGGATGGGAAATCTTGAGCATATTGCATGTTTGCATATCATCATGATACATTATATTATGTTATGTCTTAACCATTGTGGATGCAGGTGCACAGCATATGGTTATTATAAATTGGATTAAGATACCAGTGAGAGGAAAACTCATTCCGCTAAACGGCGTTGTCTCGCTAGATATCTATATGGTTAGAGATGGATGGTTATTACTCATAGTAGTCTTTTTGTTTCACTCGAAGTTCATGTTTTCCCCTTAAACTCTCGGGTGCTCAATTAATTTTAAGTAGGTTGAGGGTTAAGTTTTTAAGGCTCTCCTTTAGATGAATAAGCTTTCAAAGACATGCAGGATGCATGCTAGCTATTAGGAGCTCTTTATATTGATTCCGCAGTGTTATTGGATACAATAGAAAATTTATTAGTGCTAATATTTAGACTCTAATCAACCAACGGGTCATCTTCATATATTGCTCTTGGTGTATTATATAATAAATTGTAAATTCTCTGAACATGGCTTACATATGGGATTATGTAATGAATCTGAAATGAAATGAGAAATTTGTTTTAAATTGAGTTAATTTTTTTTATATTCATATGTTTTTAATAAACCAATGTATCTAACATTACCGCATTTGGTCACCGAGAATTAATAACTATGGATGACTACAGCATACGTAGCGGTTAGTTTTGGGCCTCCAAATGGGGGATGTTACATTAGTGATCGTTATTTTCTATTAAGGTGTTTACATATAATATTGGTTAAATGGAAGTATATTGTAATATTAAAAATTTATTGAATTTTGGAAAAAAAAGATAAATTATCTTTTAAATAAAAATGGTTTCTTTTGGAAAAAGAGACAAAAATTATTTTGTGAATAAATATTTTGAAGCAATAAATGGTTCATAAAAGTATTTAAACCAAAGATAAAAGTTTTATGAAATGCTTTATGAAAAAGCATTTATTTCTCGATTATTGACGGTGGACATTGAAAAGGGTTCGTGGTTAGGTACTTAAGTTTTCGATCATAGTTGAGAGCTATGTAAGGAAAACAAAGGTTTCTGATCGAAAATCCTAATCAGTGTCCGTACTCGAGGATCAGGGGATCAATACCAGTTCGAAATTGAAGTTGGGTATTCGAATAAGAAATCGAATCAAATGTTGCGGAAATATGATCTGTATACATCATGCAGGTTAAAATTTATAAAATAATGCTTGGGCAAACTCTTTTGGAGCTAGTTTTGGTGAAATTTCAGGGTTACAGGTGATGTTTATTTTTAAGTACACTTAATTTTTTGGTTTCGTTATGTTTTTCCATCCTTTGAATTTTGGAATGAAACTCTTTTAAGGGGGAAGAATATAACGACCTGTAATTTTACCACTTTGATTTGGGATATTTATTTAATTTTAAATACTCAAATATAGGTTTATTAAACTAAAATATTCATGTTTTATGTGATAAATAATAATGATGATTTTGTTTTTTGGAAAAATGTTTACAAAAATACATTCTTTGGAAAAATATCGATAATATGACCGAAAATCAATTTATCGATAAATAGCTTTTTAACCATCAAAAGTCGCACACAATTTTTTTTACATACACTTATTTAACTATTTAAACAAAAATAAGTAATGGAAATAATTTTTCATTTTTGAAAATAAAATAATTATGATGTCATCGATGATGTCATCATTTAAAATATGAGCACTTAAGGAAAGTTTTGGTATTTTGGGTATTTAAATATCCAAATAATTGTTTTAAATGATAAATAATTTATTTTAACTTTTATATAATGATAATAATTTATTTACAATAGTTTTATAAATGTATAAACTTGTTTTATAAAGATATGTAAATTTCATCGCATTTAGGAGTTTAACGGTAGGATTTTGTATCACTTGTCTGAATATCGATTTATATGGTTTAATAATTCAAAAGAGCACGTTTTAATTATTTTAAGATGATAAGAAATATATTTCCAGGATACACGCACACACAGACACACACACACACACACACACACACACACACATATATATATATGGGGGCAGGTATTTAGACACAAAATTAGACACAAATTAGGGACACAAAGCATCTTGGCCGTTAGATATTTTTGTCCTTATATGGGAGGTGAAAATCAGGGGGCGATCTAATGGTGAAAATCAATTGTATCACCAATTGTTTCTAAATAGACTTTCCCATATATATATATATATATATATATATATATATATATATATATATATATATATATATAAACTAAAAAGTAAAAATATGACCGGAATTCGGATTCCAGGTTTTCAACGGTTTATTAAACAGTTATAATCGAATGTTACACCATGGTTTTTCAAATGAGACATATGTGCATATATAAATGCGCATAACATGTACAAACATATAAGAGGTTACCATGTGCATTTACACATTTACCTTAAGTAAATAAATAAATAAATATCAAGATATTTTCAAAACCAAACTCATCATCACTCAAGAGAAGACAAGTGCACATAGAGGTGCACATGGAGGGGCACATGAAGGGAGGAGCACGACAAAGAGTGATGGGAGAGTTTGTGATGATGATGTTGGAGATATTTTACATTTAGTTAATTGTTAAGCTTCCAAAATGTTATAAATAGCACCATAACTCTTTACTTATTATCACACCAATTCTCCTCCTCCTCCTCCTCTTCTTCTTCCTCTTCATGAAACTCGTTAATGGCTTCCCAAAGTCATGAGGAAGTTATGCAAAAATAATGCAAAGTTATGACAAAAAATAAAACAAAGTTATATACACAAACAAACAAAGTTCTTTCACCTCAAAGCTACAACCAAAACACTCCTCTACCCATCATAAATCCACGACCACCTCCTACCACCATGCTTGGCCGAGAAAACCATGATCCAATGTCATGGATGAGAATTCATGAAAGAATTGAGGAAGATCTGGGAAGCTCCAGAATGAAGATAGTGATGAAAAGTGCTTCTGGAGTGTCGTCGGAATCAATTCAGGAAGCTTCGAAAAAAGTTTGGTAGAGTGGAAATCATTAGTGAGTAGTTGATTTACCAACACCTTAAAATGTTTAGAAATAATGATACGCATGTTTAATAAGTAAACGAATATGCTTGGATGGTTAATATTGTAACATCCCTCTACTCAGAGGTCAAAAACTAATGGCTATGGATACTGCAGTCATCCATGGTTATTAATCTTTGGCAACCAAATACGGCGGTGCTAGATACATTGATACACAGATCACAAGAATATGGGAAAAAAATTAAGAATCCAAAAACATATTTCCACATTCAAATCAAAACATGTCATGTTCATTACATAATCCCAAAATACGCTAACCACGTTTAGCTAAATATAATTATTACAAATACTCCGAGAACGACATATGAAGATGCCCCCTTGGTTGATCAGAGTGTATAGTACGGCTAATAAATCTGCCTTTACATCCAAATACACCGCGAAAAAGAAAACTCTAAATAACTATCTGCCTCCTTTATGCCTTCGGAAGCTTTATCTGTCTAAGAAAAACGTGAAAACCCTAAACCTCAAACTACTACAAATCAATTGAGTACCTGAGTGTTTAAGGGAAAAGCAAAAACTTTGAGTCGGACATAAAGCCTGGTATGAATAATAGTCTATCATATCAAACCAAATAGATATCTAGTGAGACCACTCCACTTAGCGGAACGAGTTTTCCCCTCACTAGTATCCTAAAACCTTTATAAGACCATATATTGTGTTCCTGCATCCATAATGGTTAAAAACATAGTATTTCAAAACATTATGATGATATGTAAAACAAGCAAATCAAAAATGGATTTTCCCCTCCCCATTTATTCTGAATATTTGTCTTAGTTATAGTTTCTAGGATTTCTATTAACCTATTAGTTTTCATGGGCTAACTTATAACAGGTTAAACATTTAAGGACTCACTGTCTAATTACATAGTTTTCAAGGGGCTTACTATGAACATGTCTATCTGACATCTTCATTTATACATTGTTTTCATGGGCTAACTATGTACCCGTCTATCTGACATCTTCATTTACACATAGTTTTTATTGGCTAACTACGAACCTGTCTATCTGACATCTTCATTTACACCTAATTTTCATGGGCTAACCATTAACCTATTGGCCCATGCCAATATCATACAGTTTTTAATTGGCTTACTAGAAACACATCAGCCTCTGCCAATATCTTTCCATTATATTTTACTCATTTAGAATTTGTTCAATTTATATTCACTACTGAGTTAACCTAACTGGTACTTCTACCCTTTTTCCCAAAATACAGTTATCGGTCAATTATAAAGTGAATATGTTCATAATAGAAGAAGCAATATATCGGCATAGCAATACACTCCTGTGGGTTTAATTAATCAAAGATAGATCCTTCTCAAAACATTATAAAAACTCTTTTAATATAGCCATGGTTTTGCTTTTAAAAATAGAATTTCGATCATAAAACCTTTCGATAGCTTGAAACCTAGCTTTCGACTTCATAGGGTAACCTCCTTCAAAAGCTCTCAAAACATTAGGCTCATGCCTTATAATACTTTAAATTCTACCTTTCGATAATATAAAACTTGGTCAAAAGAAAATAATTTTACAACCCCTTCGAAGGCAAAGAAAACCAAGCAAACATATTCGAAAGCAAAGAAAACAATCTCCATCGAAAATATAAAACCTTTTTTTGCTATAACTTTTTATAGGTGTAGAATTAAGGTTTATCAACTATTCTATTATGTTCAAATGATGGTTTCCCTTTCCATAGAGTGGTCATAATGGAAAAACTGGCTTACGGGTTGAAAGTTATGCCAATTTGATGTTTACCAACAAAGTTGGAGAAAACCGCTACAAAAGAGTTTCTGCATCATTTACAACTGCTGTCGAAAGAAGCTTTCGACAAGGTCTGAAGGTGCTCCAAAGAGTCCAAAACTGCAGAATGATGTTGTTTAAAGGTGTTTTCAAAAAGATCAAAGGGTGTTTCCGAAAAGGTCAAATGGTGCTTCCAAAATGTTGCAGAAAGGTGCAGAAGTAATGTAGAAGGTTCTAAGTCGAAAGGTTACTTAGGCGGAAGGTTACTAAGTCGAAAGGTTCATCTAAAATGCTGCATAAAGGTGCAGAAGTATTGTGGAAGGTTCTAAGAAGGAAGGTTCTAAGGCGGAAGGTTCGGTGGCAGAGTCATAAATAACTTGAAAACTGCAATACTTATTCTTTGTCAAATTCCTGTTGGTTAAGGACAAACTTTAACAATTCTTTGTCAAATTTCTATTGGTTAATAACATATTTTAACAATTTACTTGCAGAAAATCTGCTATAGATCAGATTAATTATTGAGAAATTATTTTCAAAATAATTAATTATATTAATAAGCCTTTTTAGCTTAGAAAATTAATAAATCGAAATCACTTGGGAATATTCTCAAAAATTCACCAAAAATATGAACTAAAATTTTCTTCATCATATAAAAATTTCAAGGTATAATTCATTGTTTTATTATTTTTTATAATTAGCCTCTGAAATAAATGTCCTTTTCACTCCAGGAAATTCATAAAATATTTCTGTTAACTCCAAAAATTATGAAATTAAAAACCCATCTCTAGAATTATGTTATAAATAACATATCAAAAATCAAGTCGTTCAGATGGTGTTTACTAAGGTTTTTTCTCTAAAACCATCATTTTAATTTCATAAAAACGCAATAAATCACCATAAATCATTATTCAATCCACACAATGATTATTAGATCCAAACATGATCAACACAACAAAATACATTCGATTACTATGTATAACCGAACCAAAACAAGAGATGATTTACACTATTATTAACCTTGATTCATTAATTCGAGAATGAGATAATTGCCTAGCTTTAATTCTTTAGCTTTACCTTCAATTTATTTTTCTTCCTTGAGCTTTGAATGGTTGGCCAAAATATAGGTGAGGAGTTATGAATGAGAAAGTAAAAGTTTATTAAGGTGGAGGGAGAGATTTATACTAATAAATGTAACCCCATTTCCTAGTTTAACCCTTAGGAAATTCCTCCTTCTTAATTTAGTTAATTCCTATTTTAGTTCATTCATTAAGACATGTACATTGGATTTATTAATCTCATCTCCCATATTATTCATATTATTCTATTTATCCAACTAAATATCCTGAATACTGTTAAACAAAAATTAAGGGTGTACAGGCGCTCCCTTAGAGAATTTTATCCTCAAAATTCAGTAACGACTACAAACAAGCATAACAACAATGCAAATATAAGCCAGTATGACCTAATAGCCAATAAGTCTATTTAAAACAAATATAGAACATACCCTCAAAGTAGATCAAGATACAGATCTCAAATCCTATCCTCTGTCTTCCAAGTATAGTCCTTCTCGTTGTCACTCCACTGAACTTTCACCAACTTGACTGTCTTGGTCCTCAATCTTTTCTCATATCTTGTTACAACCCGGACTAGTTGTCTAACGAAAGTCAAATCAGGCTCTACTACAAAGTTCTCCAACTCCGTTTGAGGAATAGTAGCCTCTGGATTATGCACATACTTGCTAAGATGAGACACATGGAATACATTATGGACACCTGCCATACTATTTGGCAACTCTACTCTTTAAGCAAACTTTTCAATCTTCTCTAAAATCTAGAATGGTCCAACACATATCAGGACCGACTTTCCTGACTTTCCAAACCGTACCACACCGTGCATAGATACTTTAACGAAAACCATGTATCCCACTGAGAACTCTAGGTCTTTACGCCTCTTATCAGCGTAACTCTTCTGCCTATATTGAGCTTTCTTCATCCGTCCTCGAATTAACTCAATCTTTTCTGACGCCTCTCTAACCAAATCCGGACCTAATACAAATTTGTCTCCAGTCTCTAACCAACATGCCGACGACTTGCATAGTCTTCCATACAAATCTTCAAAAGGCATCATTCGCATACTAGTCTGATAACTATTATTATAGGAAAATTCAATCAAATGCAAATGGCCCTCCCAAGATGCACTAAAATCCAATACACAAGCTCTTAGAAAGTCCTCAAGTACCATGTTGACTCTCTCTGTCTGTCCATCTGACTATGGGTGATAAGCTGTACTAATCTTGAGCTTGGTACCTAATAATTCTTGTATACTCCTCCAAAATTCGCTAGTGAATAATGCATCCCTATCGCTAACTATGCTCCTAGGAATCACATGAAGACTAACTATGTTTTTAATGAACAACTTTGCAAAAATAGGTGCTATTCTGGTCGACTTTACTGGAATGAAATGAGCACTCTTGGTCAACCTGTCTACAATAACTCATAAAATCTCATTTCCTCTTCTTGACCTTGGCAACCCATCTATAAAATCCATGGATATCAAATCCCATTTCCAAATTGGAATATCTAGAGCCGAAGTAACCTACACAGCTTCTGATGTTCGACTTTCACTTGTTGACAGTTTAGACATTGCCTAACCTACAAGCCAACATCCCTCTTCACGCCTTCCCAGTAGAAACTTCTCTTCATATTTTAATACATCTTGATCCCTCCAGAATGAATCCTAAATTGGATCGATTACACTCCTCAAGAACTTCTCTTCTCAAGTTCTCAACATCTCGAACACATAACCATGCCTTCTTTCTCAACCATCCTCTATGGTCAAGATAAAAATCTTTCAAATCATCGATGTCGGTTCCATCCTCAAGTCTTCTGATACTCTCAGATAATAATGGATCCTTCTTCTGTTTAGAAGCAACTCTCTTGATCAACACTGGTCGAACTTCCAAACAGGATTACATGGCAGTACTCTGACTAGAACTAGTAGTCGATCTTAACTGCACACCACAACTGGTCGAAGCTTCCAGAATTTTCCACTCCACCAACATAGCTAACACCACATTCTGATGTCTTCTGTTGAGAGCATCCGCTACTTTATTTCCTTTCCCTGGAGGATATTCTATATCAAAATCATAAGCAGCCAAAAGCTCCAGCCACTTCTGCTGTCGCATATTCAACTTCTTTTGAGAGAATAGATATCTTAAAGATTTATGATCGGTATACAATTCAAATCTCTCCTCCAAGAGATAATGCCTCCAAGTCTTCAAGGAAAAAATTACCGCTGCCAACGCCAAGTCATGAGTAGGATATCTTACTTCATATGGTCTAAACCGCCTAGATGCATAAGCAATAACTTTTCCCTTCTGCATCAATAATGCTCCCAATCTAATCCCAAATGCATCTGTGTATACTACCAACCGTTGGTTACCATCTGGAACTACTAATACTGGAGCATTGGTCAACAAATGCTTTAACTTAAGGAATGCTCCCTCACCCTTATCGGACCAAACAAGCTTCACTTCCTTCCTGGTAAGCTTAATCAAAGACGCTGCTATCGATGAAAAATCCTTGATGAATCTCTGGTAATAGATAGCAAGTCAAAGAAAACTTCTGATCTCGGTCACCGTTTCTGGTCTCTTCCAATTGTTCATAGCTTCGATCTTATCTGGTTCGACTGACAATCCCTTCTCTGAAAGTACATGACCAAGAAACTTAACCGCTTTCTTCCAAAAACGACACATAGAAAATTTCTCTTTTAGCTAATTCTGCCTCGGTGTCTCTAACACCACTCTAAGATGAATCTCATGCACTCTTTCATCTTTTGAGTATACTAAAATATCATCTATGAATACCAATACGAACCTATCCAAGTGCTCTTGAAAAACTCGGTTCATTAAATCAACAAAGAAAGCAGGTGCATTTGTCAATCCAAATGGCATCACCAACCATTCATACGATCCTTATCTAGTTCGAAACGCCGTCAATGGGATAGTGTCCTCTGTCACTCTTAGTTGATGGAAACCTGTCATTAAGTCCAATTGGGGGAACACTCTGGCTCCACACAACAGATCGAATAAGTCATCAATTCTCAGTAAACGATACTTATTCTTGATCATCCTCTCATTTAACTACGGTAGTCGATACACATTCTTAACGACCCATCTGGTTTCTTTACAAACACCACGGTTGCTCCCAAAGGTAAACTGATTAGGCTAATAAAATTCCTTCCCTCAAGATCCACTAATTGCACCTTCAATTCCTTCATCTCTGTTGGCAATATTCTGCTAGGTGGTCTACTAACAGGTTCAGCTCCCGGTACAAGGTCTATTTGAAACTCTATAACTCATTTCGATGGTAATCCAGTGACCGGCTCAAATACATCTACAAATTCTTTAGCTATATGAACCTGATTAAGGTCATTCCTTTCCTCCAAGGCACTTAAAAAAGCACAAGAAATCTTATTGGAATTCTCTATTGAGAAAATGATTCGGTTATGACTACCTGGGTGCCTCAACGATAATTATCGATCTTGGCAAAATATTCTATCCTCGTACTTACCCAACCAATGCATACCCAAAAAGATATTGAAATCTACAAAATCAAAAACATAAAAACTGCATGAAAACTTATGATCTAACAAATCAAGTTCTAACTGGTCACATCTCATCCCAAGAGTTGCATGCCCTCCTATTGGATTCACAACCCTTAAGGAAGCAACAGGGTATGTGGGTTCTATACGTAACCTATGAACCAAATATTGTGATATAAATATGTGTGATGCACCAGTATCAAATAGTACTCTAACTGGTATACTTTGAATCAAAAGCATACCTTCCATCACTATTTTCCCTTTCTCTGCGGTAGTAGGTCTAGAAGAAGACGGTGGTCCAATAGCAAACACATTCCTTCTGTCCGCCCGGATTGGCTTTGAACACTGGCTTATATAATGTCCAACTTGGTCACAGTTGAAGCATTTCACTTTCTACTTCTATGTCGGCTTCTTTCCATTACCAGATCTGCACTCGTTGGCATAATGGCCCTTTTTATCACACTTATAACACACAAAATCAGTCTTCGCTTTCTTGGTGGTATCCCTTTTCTGAGCTCCTTTCCTCTTGAATAATTTCCTTTTATTTCCTTGAGGACCATGGGACTCAAATGGTTTCTTCCTAACAGACATGGAAAGCATCTCCTCATGACGAATGGTTATCTCCACCACTACAGGGCTCTCTAATATGAGTCATAGTCATTCTGCCAAGCTCTGGCCTCAATTCTCGAATGAATCTCTCATTCCTTCTGACATCAATGTCAACGAAAGCATAACCATATCGAGATAGCTCATTAAATTTAACAGCATATTCGATCACTGACATCTCTCCTTGTACAAGATCAATGAATTTCCTCATCAATACCGACTTGGAAAACTCGGACAAGAACCTCTACTCAAACCTTCTTCTAAAATCTACCCACGCCAGCTCTTCCTCTGGAACTCCAATTGTCACGCTATTCCACCAGTGAAGCGCTAACCCTTACAACTGTCTAGAGGCTAGCCTTCCCTTCTCTCCGTCATCCAAGCCTAAATATGTAAAGATCCTTTCATAGTTCAAAATTCAGTTCTCAAATTCAACAGCATCCTCTGTTCCATGAAAAGGATTTTCTCCCAAACTGGTATAATCCCTGCTCAACTTGGCATAGTTATTGCCAACTAGTGCCACATGATTGGCTCCTTCAATATTCACAGCATTACCTCCAGCTACCCCTGCAGCTGCTCCAGCATGCATCAAGTTGACGAAGAACTGATACATCATCCCCATATCTCATGGTGGGGTTTCAGCCCTTACATTGGCCTCTGCACTGGGATTAGCATTAGCCAATCGACCTTAGTTCCTCCTGGTATTAGGTCGAGCATTACCATTGGTTGTGGTGTTTCCTCCACCTAGATTTCCTCTTCCGCTTCTTTTTCCATTTCTTCTTTCTCGTAATTCTACATACGAGCCTTAGTAAGATATAAAATAATGGTCTAAGAGAGAGGGTAAAACGTACTTATATGTATATATATCTATAGCAAATACAAGTACGTTACGATAACATTAACCCAAACCCCAATCTCATTCTTTAATTCATTAGGATTATGTTTGAAAACGTTTGGTTTATTTTATGTTTTATCATAAACCTATGCACTGATACCAACTTGTACCATTCCCTTACTTGGAGGCCCAAAATTAACGGCTACGGATACTGCACTCATCCATAGTTATTAATCTTCGACGACCAAATACGGCGATGCTAGATACATTGATACATAGATCACAAGAATATGGAAAAAAATTTAACAATTCAAAAACATATTTCCTCTTTCAAATCAAAACATTTCATGTTCATTACATAATCCCAAAATACATTAACCACATTCAGCTAAATATAATTATTACAAATACTCCAAGAGCAACATATGAAGATACCCCCTTGGTAGATTAGAGTACATAGTAAGGCTAATAAATCCGCCTTTATATCCAAATACACAACGGAAAAGAAAACTCTAAATAACTATCTGCCTCCTACACACCTTCAGAAGCTTTATTTGTCTAAGAAAAACTTAAAAACCCTAAAACTCAAACTACTCAAAATCAATTGAGTACCCGAGAGTTTAAGAGGAAAGCAAAAAACTTCGAGTCAGACATAAAGCCTAATATGAATAATAGTCTATCATCTCAAACCAAATAGATATCTAGTGAGACCACGCTGCTTAGCGGAATGGTTTGTTTCCTCGCTAGTACCCTAAAACCTTTATAAAACCATATACTGTGCTCCAACATCCATAATAGTTAAAAACATAGTATTTCAAAACATTATGATGATATGTAAAATAAGCAAATCAAATCTGGATTTCTCTATCCCTATTTATTCTGACTATCTGTCTCAATTATAGTTTCTAGGATTACTATTAACCTATTAGTTTTCATGGGTTAACTAATAACCGTTAAAGATTCAAGGACTCCCTATCCAATTACATAATTTTCATAGGCTTACTGTGAACTTGTCTATTTGACATTTTCATTTACACATAGTTTTCATGGGCTAACTCTGAACTTGTCTATCTGACATCTTCATTTACACAAAGTTTTTATGGGCTAACTATGAACCTGTCTATCTGACATCTTCATTTACACATAATTTTCATAGGCTAACTATGAACCTATTGACCCCTGCCAATATCATATAGTTTTTCATGGGCTTACTGAAACCTATCGACCCCTACGAGTATCTTTCCTTTATATTTTACTCATTCAAGAGTTTATTCAATTTATATTCACTGTTAGGTTAACCTAACTGGTTCTCCTTCCCTTTTTCCCAAAATACAGTTATGGATCCATTATAAAGTGAATATGTTCATATTAGAAGAAGCAATGTAACAGCGTGGCAATACCATTCCTATGGGTTTAACTTAGCAAATACAGATCCTTCTCAAACCATCATAAAAACTCCTTTAATATAACTATGATTTCTCCTCTAAATATAGAATTTCAGTCATCAAACCTTTCGATAGCTTCGGAACCAAGCTTTCAACTTTATAGGGTAGCCTCCTTCGAAAGTACTTAAAAACATTAGGCTCCTGCCTTATAATACTTCAAATTTTACCTTTTGAAAAATAAAACTTTGTCAAAAGAAAACAATTTTACAACCCATTCGAAAGTATCTCCTTCGAAGGTAAAGAAAACCTGGCAAACATATTCGGAAGCAAAGAAAACAGCCTCCTTCGAAAATATAAAACTTTGTTTTAGCAATAACTTTTTATAGGTGTTGAATTAAGGCCTTTTAACTATTCCTTTGTGTTCAAATGATGGTTTTCCTTTTCGTAGAGTGATCACAATGGAAAAAAAGGCTTACGGTTTGAAAGATATGCCAATTTGAAATTTACAAACAAAGCTGGAGAAAACTGCTACAAAAGAGCTTCCACAATGTTTACAACTGCTATCGTAAGGTCGCTTCCGACAAGGTCAGAAGGTGCTTTCGACATGGTCGAAAGGTGCTACCAAAGGGTCCAAAACTGCTATAGAATGATGCTGTCGAAAGGTGCTTTCGACAAGGTCGAAGAATGCTTTCAGAAAGGTCGAAGGATGCTTTCAACATGCTGCAAAAAGGTCCGGAAGTGTTGCGGAAAGTTCTAAGCGGAAAGGTTACATAGTCGAAAGGCTACTAAGTCAAAAGGTTCATCTAAAATGCTGTACAAAGGTGTAAAAGTATTGCGGAAGGTTCAGTAGCAGAGTCGTAAATAACTCGAAAACTGCAACACTTATTCTTTGTCAAATTCCTATTGATTAAGGACAAACTTTAACAATTCTTTGTCAAATTTCTATTGGTTAATGACATATTTTAACAATTTCTTTGTAGAAAATCTGCTATAGATCAGATTTATTATTGAGAAATTATTTTCAAAATAATTAATTATATTAATATTTTAATATAATTATTAAGCCTTTTTAGCTTAGAAAATTCATAATAAATCGAAATCACTTGGGAAAAAGCTAAAAAATTCACCAAAAATCTAAAACAAAATTTTATTCATCATATAAAAATTTTGACGCAGAATTCATTATTTTATTATTTTAGTAATTAAAAACCAAAATAAATGCCTTTTCACCTTAGGAAATTCATAAAATATTCCAATTAACTCCGAAAGTTATGAAATTAAAAATCCATCCCCAAAATTATGTTTTACATAAAATATTCAAAATCCAAGTCATTTGTAGGTTGTTTACTATGGTTTTTACTCTAAAACATGTAATTTAATTTCCATAAAAATCCTAAAAAATCACCATAAGTCATTATTCTATCTAGATAATGATTATTAGATCCAAACATGATTAGCGTAGCAAAATAAATTTAGTTACTATCTACGATCGGACCAAAACAAGTAAAAATGAGATGATTTTCGCTATTATTTACCTCGATTAGTTAATTGGATAATGTGATAATTTCCTAGCTTTAATTCCTTAGATTTATCTGCAATTTATTGTTCTTCCTTGAGAGTTTAATGGCTGGCGGAAATATAGGTAAGGAGTTATGAATGAGAGAGCAAAAGTTTATTAAGGTGGAGGGAGAGATTTTTACTAAGAAATTAGCCTTATTTCCTAGTTTTCCCCTTAGGAATTTCTTTCTTCTTAATTTAGTTAAGTTCTATTTTAGTACATTCATTAAGACATGTACATTAGATTTATTAATCTCATCTTCTCAGTTACTTACATTATTCTATTTAATTTATCCAATTAAATACTTGAATAATGTTAAAAAAAATTAGAGGCGTTACAAATATGTTTGAATATTGATTGATTATATGGTTGATAACTTGGTTGTGATAAATATACTAAATAATGAGAAAATTATATTTATCGAAATTGAAATGGTTGAGTAATTAATATTAGTTAATTCATAAAAAATAAGTCCATATTAATATATATATATATATATATATATATGTGTGTGTGTGGAGTTTACTAAGTCTCTTTATGGCTCTGAATTTAAAAAAAGTTATTTGAAAGGTTTAAAATAGAAAAATATATCACTTCGAAATTTATTTAAAAGGAGGAGTTTTGATTTATTTTGGAAAAATAAATTACAATGTTTGATTTGGAAAATGAGAATTTGAAAAGTTGAAATTTCATATAATATATCATGTGAGAATTTTATAATGGATTTTCAAATAAAAAGATAGTAAATTGAATATTAAAATAATATAGTATTATAATATGGAATAAAAGTGAATATGAACTTTAATATGCAAAATAATATCCAAAAATAGTTTAAAATTGTTTAAAATGGTTTACTATTATTTCAAAATAGCTTAAAAGTGTTTTGAACAAGTTTCAAATTTTTTGACTAAAGTGGTAAAAATAGGCTATCGCGTTTCGGTAGTTCGAGATTTCGCGATTCAAAGAGTTAAATGAATGTGTAGGTTAGATTATAAGTTGGCATTTTTGAAATAATAATTTTCTGGACCCTTGCGACTATAGTTTTCAAATGAAAAAGAAAATTAGAGATTTCATTTAGTAGAGTTGAGATATTTCTAAATCAAGTTTTCAAAAACTTTGCATTTTGGCGGTTCGGAAACCAAAGTGATAAATTCTTTGAAAATAGATATTTTTAATCTTTAAAAATATGAAATAAATTCCATAAGTAAGTTAAATGTTTTAATAGGGATTTAGGTTATGAAAATAGACTTATATGAAATGGAAAAAGTGGTTTGATCAAAGAAGCTTTAGAAATACCATTCACAACTGTTCTTACGACAGTTTTGGTAACTTTTAAAAGTCAGGGTTTTAGCTTGATTATTCTTCCTCAATATTTTTAACAATCTTTTGAAATGAATAATTAAGTATTTTCAAGGTGATTTGGAAGTTATACAATTATTTTTAAGGAGTTTAAAATAAGTGGTTAAAAGGAAATTGTTTATAAAACTTGGATTTTTCTTCAGAAAATTTTTGTGAATGGTTTTCAAATAATTAATCAAGTATTATAAAGGCAATTAAGAAGTTCGAAAAATATTATGTTTAGAGTTGATCGGATAACTTGACTGTCTTATGAATGATAGAGAGATAATCTTTAAGTTTGAGTTTGGAAAATTGGTTTCCTGCTCTCCCCAGCTATCTGGACTGGCCCCACAAAGAGGATAGCTAATTTGATTTACTCAGACTACATCTTCCTCGGATAAGCGAAAAAGACATTTGAAGTTTTCCAAAGGATAAACAAGATTTTAAAATAATAAAGATTTTAGAAGCATAGAAAACATTCTAGTTAAACTTTGTGTTAAATTCCGAGGAGGGAACTCTAACTACCCGTGCGAATTTAAAAGATGATTTCACCGTTTTTCGACTAATTGTAAGGGTTGAACAAAGAAATTAATATTGCGCAAAATTAGTCTAATTTTTATGGATCCTATTTTACTTAATACTAACTGGTTTGGGTTTAAAATAAATAACATTAATTTTGACCCATTAAAGATATATTTTGGAAATGTAAAATCTTCATTAAGATTTGAATTATACTAATAATAGAATATGGAAATATTTTTCCCAAGTAATTAAAGAAAAATGATTTGGTATTTCGAAAGATGAAAAGCGGTTTTAATTTACCAAAGGATTTGACAAAAGAGACTTAATGATTTCATATACTCTTGAAAATATAAAGGAATGATTTAAAAGAGATATTTGATTTGATAAAAAGATAAATTGATTGGATATTGCTTGATAATCTCCTATATACTTGACATATTTTTAACGCTCATAGAGACCGGGATCGTATTTGGATAATTCCTATTCGAAAACCACTTCGAAATAACATATGCGTTTGAAAATAAAGACATGTTGATGACAATGATTTTTGAAGATGGAGATCATCGTAATGTAGGGCTGCTTTCCACTAACCTCTAAGGTACTTCCCATATTATATATATGCTGGCGGTAGTGCCTTCGTTTTGAAAATCTTCGAGTTGTAAGGACTACTTGCTACTAATCCTATGGGTGATTCCCGAACAAGATTGAATAGAAGGAGTGCTTTCGGTTTGTCCTTTACCTAAACAACTTGTACGGATGAGTGTCTGACATGGTATTTCTAAGACCACGTGCATTATTTTTTAAAAACGTACATTTGTTTGGTGGTGTAGGAGGTAACCTCTTTTATACTTAACACCGTTCCTTAAAGCATATGAACTCATGGGTTGTATTTCTGTGGAAATCAGTAATGTGTTGCTAGAAATGCAAATGTCACATTCTAAGTGGAATTTGCTTTGTGAAAAGTAAAGCATGGCTTTATGGAAGGAAAAGTGTGGCTTTGTGGAAAATAGAGCATAGCCTCATGAGTCTTACATCTCAAAGATGATACGGGTAATTTTGTGGTCTGAAGGACATATTTCAAGCTATCTGTTTTATGGTGGATAAAGAAGTCTAGTATCTAGAACTTCAATGGTTTAAATGGATAAGTATTGGGGGATCGACTGAGACAGAGAAAAGCCACAAAGATATATTATTCCATAGTAGTGTGACAGTGTAGTATGGAGGCTTGCTTAAGACAAATGAATAGTCACCGAGGACTAGGATTGTTGTGCGTAGATTTCACATCAGGGGAAATGGCCACTAGTTCTGTATAATGTTGGAAATCCAATTCCAATACGAGCTTTATAGTTTTGATTGTATTCCCAAAATAACTACAATGCTCTTTAAAAATTCAGCTACCTCTTTGGTATCATATACACCGTTTGACATCATCTAGGTATTGATACCCACTTTGTATGTATATTTGTTTAAAAGTGTTTTCAAACCAATGTCATTAATAATAATATCGAATTGTTTAATTATAAAGTATTATCATAAGGTAAAAACCCACCCATACTTATGTATAGCATGGTCTTACTAGATGCCCTTTATATTCAAAAAGATCTTGTTTGCCATCAATCCGATCTATGACCCCGTCGTATGATTATGGTTCAAATTTCTCATGCTGGTTTACCAAACATGATCCGAATATTTATAATACTAGGGTCAGATGCGAGTAGTTTCTGGTTTAGCTGAAGACTCTTGGAGTTTTCAAGGAGAGCTGGTGATCTTCATCAATGTATAGATGTATATTATATTCCCATTGCATTAGTTTCATTATTTTGGTTTTTCAACAATTGTAAGGCCAAAGACTTATAACTGTCCATGCCGAGCTTAGGTTAGACTCTGATATATGTATTTTCAAATTTTCATTGTAAAGATTATAGATATTGCAAATTATTCCATTCCTGTGAGATTCTGTTTTGTCTTTATTTTCTTTTAACCCTTAACAATCGTTTTTTCCTGCACTTGAATGCTCGACACGAAATACAGTGGACTATTAGGGTCAATTTTCAAGGATCGAAAATCATGTTCATTATAAAATCCATCCTTTCAGAAGCAAATCTCGTCTTCCCTTTTTCATAGATCTTGCAAATCAAATATCCCCTAAACATTATGTTCCAATTTAACTTTTCTCCTTCGGCACTTAAACAATTTCACTTATCACTTAGCCTAGATGGCTTCAAGTGATGGGCATAGTTTCAAAAAAATTGACCTCATGGTCACAAATTAGATTTTTCCTATCAGTGCTTAAATTTTTTTGCTTATTACTTAGCCAAGATGGCTTCAAGGGATGAGCACATTTTCAAAAATTCTGACTTTATGGTCACAAATTAGATTTTGCCTCTCGGCACTCAAACAATTTTGCTTATCACTTAGCCTAGACGGCATCAAGTGATGAGCATAGTTTCAAAAAAATTTACCTTACGGTCACAATTAGATCTCACCACTTAATGCTTAAACAATTTTTCTTATCACTTAGCCTAGATGGCTTCAAGTGACAAGCACGATTTCAAAAACTTAGGCCTCGTGTCCGGTTGAAACCATGTCTTTCGGCCAAAAATTAGAAATTAATTTCAAGCGAGATAGCCTAGTTTTCTTATAATAATGTTGCAACTATAGGCATTATGCTGCCACTAATAGCTTTCAAACTCAATTTCTATTTAAACGGCTGAAGCATGGTATCAAATTATTTTCACCTCTAGGCGCTAATTCAGTTTTCAAAAGCCTCTAAACGAGGTTACATTTCAAATTATTTTCAATACCCTCTAAATAAGGTTTGACCTTTATAAGCTCTCTTAGTGAAGAAATGCTTCTAAGAGTCCTAAGAATATTACTTTACCCAAAAGCTCAGGATCAATTTAATAATGGGAATGGAACAAACAAGCCAAATATTAAAGCATCATATGATGTTATTCTTTCCAAAGTCCACCTCATATCAATCAAATGAGGTGAACTTTGGGTGGCATGTCTTATACTATAATTTCTACAAAGTACAAAATTACGAACATTCGAAGTAAAGTTCCATGGCTTGTAGTTCCAAGACCCATTGTTTGGAAACACGAGCATAAGTACCGAATTCAGTATCCGAGAGCATGTGATCCAAGAACATAAATCAAAGCATCGACCGAGGTCAAGATCTTTGCCCAGTTAAGACAAGGAGCTTAACCAAAGGGATCAGTTGTCGAATCCAAAAGCATTTCAGTAAGTATCAACAATCAATGACTCAAATAGCCTAGGCCAAGATCAACGGTCAAGATATCCAAGAAACTATATATAAAAGATCACATAAAAAATCCACGTTAAAATGCACTCAATTAGATGATGAAAAGCTTTAATTCTAAGCTGCACAGAGCAAGCTAGGTCATCAATCTATAGAGAAGGTTCTCCACTAATGGCATTACGACATATTGGCTATAAATAACGATAATCCTAAGACGCAAGGATTTTTTGACACAACAAAGAATTGAGACATAAAATAATATTGTATTATCCTATATTATAGATCTATTTATAAACTCATTAATGGAGGAAATGCCTAAACTCTATGTAATAAGCCCCTCGACCAGATAAGAGTGACTAAATAAGGAAAGGATGGTGGATATAGGAACTTTCGACCCAAACCCCTATAAAAGCCTTGGGGTTATTTACTTTCTGCATATATCTTCTCTGCATTTTCTATTAAGATCTTGCAGTCCAACATTTCGTGATCTAAGCTTGATTAAATCACTTTATCGGGTTCAATATTCCAACCAGCTTTCAGAGCTATACCTTCAGACTTTGGAGTGTTAGCGTGGATGAAAATTTGCACTGAAAACCTATTTTGTGAAATAGTCTACTACTATACTTGTATACTTTGCTCCTCCTTAGGACATTGGTAGCACTCTAATGATCTTGATTCTAATAACCGCAAATGTTCATGGGCTAACTATTTTTGCAAGTTCATTGGATGGGGCTTAAGTATCTTCAAATATCTCTAGCACCGTTTGCATCTCCTTGAGCATTTAACTGTCTTGATTAACACTTGGCCAAAAATAACTATAGTGAAGCAACTTCTTTGCTAAATCTTTCCTAGCAGTGTAATTGCCAAAACTTCTTTGGCAAACATCCACAAGGATTTTTTTCGCTTTTTCCTAGTCGACATAGTTTAGCAAGTGCAAAAAGTCTCTTTGAAATAACACTCCATCTGGAAAATGTAGCGCAGCACCTTACGTAAAAGCTTATGTTGTTGGTTCCTATTCTTCGAAAGAGCTCACTTTATCTAACAATATCGTAGTGGAGTTATCCATGACTCCTTCACTTTGACCCTAAGAATAATCAATATCTATTTCTTTAATGCTTGAAAACTTCGCACTTCTACTGGAATGATCCCTAATAATTACACATCACCATAGCTAGCCAATTTGTCAAATGAATCTGCATACGTATTCTCCTCCCTGAAGATGTATGTTATCTTGTAATGCTCGATATCGTCAAAACCTTTGACAAATAGGAGTGATTTGTGCTCCCTTAGTTTGAAATACCTTCTTAACTTGGCAAACCACTAACTGGGAATCACTATAGTTATGTAGTGTATGCACTCCTAACTCCTCTACAATCTTGAGTCCCACGGTTCATGCCTCATACTCTTCTTCGTTATTTGTAGCATAAAACTCAATTTTTGATGCATAACAGATCCTTCATCCTTCTAAAGTGAGAAAGACTTCTCCACTCGAGAATCTTTCTTGATGGATGATTCATGTACGTACAACTTCGATTGAAAATGCTTAACAATCTCCCCTTTTGTACCATCATCATGGGCAGTGAATTCAATAATGAAGTCAGCCAATGGTTTTCCATGAATTCTCTTTTTTGGTATGATACATAATTCTTATCGACTTAGCTAAAATTTTCATTTCAATAATCGTCCTAAAGTCTCAAGGTGGTGCAATAGTTTCCTAAGTGGTTGATCATCAATACTCTTATTGGATGAACCTGGAAATATGGTCTTAACTTTCTTGATGCAATAAGTAA
The DNA here is from genome assembly GCA_030765085.1 of Allium cepa. Lineage (NCBI taxonomy): Eukaryota > Viridiplantae > Streptophyta > Magnoliopsida > Asparagales > Amaryllidaceae > Allium > Allium cepa. Next base: position 555,121,849 of record CM060941.1, on the reverse strand, counting down.
ATGTACAACAGCTTCTCCAACTTCAGATATCTCTTCTTTACTCCAACGAATTGCTTGTTATGAAGCATATATCTTGTCTTTTAACGATAACAACCGTATGAAAATGGCACCGATTAGTTTTATCATGTCATTTTAGGAATATTTGATAGACAGATGTATTTATGGCTTCATTATGTCAATGGTCAAAGAATATATATTTGAAGACATATATCCTTTGGATTTATTGAAGTATGGAAACAAGCTTTATACAACCAATGTGGTGTTAAAAAGATTAACTATACGCAGTGATATATATGAGCATTGAAGATAATATACAAGAGTATGTCACTTTTTTATTTAGTCACACATCAAGTCCTAATAATAAGCTATTTTTAAAACTACTCAAACAATTTTCAAAGTATTCCAAACATGGTCATGACCTTTGTCGCATTTCCTAGTACTTTTATGAATCTTTTGTGATTTTTCAAAGGCTCCGAGATGAACAAACATAAAAATACCAATAGCTTCTACACAATTTTATTTAGCTTGAAATAGGCCCACCGATAGACCGGTGGACCTACCATAGGCCGATTGGTGGTCATGCATCAGGCCTAATAAACCTACGTGTAGAGTATTGATGTTTATCTGAATTCCTATTTCACATATCTTCCTTTCCAGTGGCTGTAACCCTTTATTAGTGGTTGAATCTTAATAGAAACATCGCAAACTCGAATTTCTTCATCCTTTCTATATATATATAGCCTCTCTATTTAGGAAAATCACTATCCTACTCTCTTTGTTCTCCGATTTATAGTTTTGATTTACGCCTTCAAATTCTAAAACCCTAAAATCAACTGCGCATTCAATTCTACATCAACAACTATAAATATAATCCTAAACCTTTTCCTATTCAATTCCACATTGTTTGGTAGTTATAGGATTGTTGTAAGAGGTCAAAAAGAAAAATCAATGTTATAGACACAAGGTTGTAGAAGAAAGTTATTTTACTTGAAAGAAAAGTCATGTTGTAATGTCCTTAGGTGGTTTGTTAAATTCTTGTTCAAAAAGTCAAGATAGAATATGTGCACTTATTCCTCTAGGTTAAGTAGGGGGTTGTGTTAGCAAAAATCCAAAAATATTCTAGGACTAGAGTAGAATGGGGTCTGAACAAGTTTACAAATCCTAGTTTGCAATTTACCACGCTGCATTTATACTATTTATTTGTTAGCTAGTTCATTATAAATTTTGTCATATTATAGATCTTTCTGCACTTTTAAGTCACCAGATATATCACTTAGCGACTTTCACCACCCACTGATGTAAAAACCTGAAAACATTGCCATTTTTTAATTTATAGACAAGTGGTGAATGTAATGGATACAAATATTTGGTTCAACTAACATTGCACTCAATGGAAGATTAAAATAATAGACTGTGTGTTCCCTCCATAATTAGGGAAATCCTCTAATGAATATTAAATGCCATTCTTTGTTTGGAACGTAAAGGGACTAAATTCCCCAACAAGAAAATATGATGTTATAGAAAATGTAAATAGATTAAATCCACTACCTGTTGTTTTTTGTAGGGCATAAACTAAGTAACGAGTATGTAAATGTAGTTCTTAATATTTTTAAGCTAGATTGGGTGACTATATGCAATATTAGGACTTCAAATAAAAGCAGGATTAGAATGGAATTCAGGAGTAGGGATGGACAATGTATATCAAGTGAGGACCAATTTATTTCATGTCTAATGTACATTAATGTGGGAATGAGGATGATTTTTTTGTAGGTACATGGTGTATACACTCAAGCACATAGAAATTGTTTATGAATAAATCAATTAAAAAGTTCTATGAATAATCTATGGCTAACTGTGGGTGATTTCAATTGTGTACCATATGACACACAGTTAGGATAGGACCAAGTAATTCCTTAATAAATGCAAATGAAGAGTTTTACATACAATCAAAAAATAGCATCAAAGAAGATGTAATACTATTGTGGAAATAATTTCAAGGAGATGACAAAATTTTCAACTCATAGCAAAATTGAAATATATTTCATTAATAGTTCTTTTCAGAGAAGTTTTTTGTTATTTTTCCTTTAAACCAGGTAATATTTGGATGAGTCCGAACCATTGAATGGCCAAGAAGTGAACCGTAACCTTGAATCCTAAATTAGAGACAAGAATCCAATCAAAGACCGAAGATTTGATGTAGACCTTCCTCGCCACTTGAAGAGAGCTAGTCATTTTCCCAAATGAACCAAGTGGTGAAGGAAGAAGTTGAATAATAACAACTTAATTATCAACTCAGTGTCGAGTCATAAAGTTGACTTAGCATAACTACTTCAAGGAGATTGAACACTGAACTAAAGGCAAAACATACAATAGAACTAAGAAAGATGGGCTATGGGGATTACGTTCAAGAGAATGAAGAAGCGAAGCTAAGTTCTTCAAAAGTCAGAGAAGCCATGACTCGACATTGAGTTGCAAGGCACAATTTGATACCGAGTTGACTATTGAGATGCTGATCTAGCCACGGTCTCCCTCCCAAACATGGAGAATGTAGGTGGTAATTATTAGAGCCAAATTCATTGATCTACATCTATAATAGAAGGAGAGGAGCACAAAAGGGAGATCTTTTCTTTACATTCTAAATTCATTGATTTTACCTTAAGGCTTTGTTGGATTCTTACTAACTTGTAAGCAACTGAGTTGCAAAATCACGGTTGTAAAGAACATCGAAAATCATTACTAAATTTTAAGTGGACATAGGCCAGAGTACTGGCCGAACCACTATAAAATCCTAGTTGTTATTCAATTCATTTTCTATTTGTTTATCCATTAATCTCTTCTATAAGTTGGTTATATGTTTGTCTAACAATTGGTGCAAATATTTTGATGCTTTCACTAAGAACTCCCAAAATTATCACACTTCGAATTTATCTTAAGCATTTGTATATCATTATCCATGATTTAGATCTGAAATATTATTGTTGGAGAATCCCTAATTTCCTAGATTTCCATAAAGTCTATCATTAAACCCAAGAATCCATAGCACCTAGAAATTCCAAAGAGAAGTCAATAACTTCTAGACCCACTAAAGAAGCTGAAGATGAAGGCTCTCAACACTAAGAAGAGATAAATCAACCCCTTATAGCTTAAATCCCAAGTGCACCAGTAATGGTAACTAAGGTTAGTTTGGACATGATGATGGTGGAAATGAATAAAAAAATTAATAGAGAGCCAGGATGCTATAATGAAGCAGGTGAAGGAGTATATGATTTTGATATCCTAGTTATCCCGAAGGCGAGGGAGGAGTAGAAATGAGTTATCATCTTCTGATTTAAAAGTAGAAAGTTCTTCCTCGTTGCATAGAAATGAAAACAGAAGATGAAGAGCGGGGAAGCTGAGATATCTACACTTGGAACCGAGAAAGCTCAAGTCGACAAGGGTTAACTCGACATCAATCCCACATCACAAGTTGGTACTGATCCAAGTGCCTGATTCATGATTGATGATTTGGATGTTGAGTTGCAAGATGATGTTGATGTTGGCCAAGCTATCGATGGTTGGAGTGGTGGTATTCAAATAGATGCTACTGGGCCATCACACAATAAGTGTAGGAGTCGGAAGGTTGGACGAATGGTTCTCTGATAAATAGGGAATCCAGATATTAACCAAGAGCATTTGTAGAGTCAAATACTCATGTATCGCCATCTGGTCGATTCTATTAAGTTAGAGTTCATGGCTGATATGGTAAGGAAGTTGGTGAATGAAAACTGGCGTACAAATAATAATGATTGGGGTTTTTCATTTAGTAGGAACCCATTCACTAAAGAGATTCTACATGAAGAGTACCATAGGAGATTTATGATACCGACTATGCTGTCTTGCAATGGAAAGACTAATCTAAGACAACATCTTTTGAAATAGAGTGGCACATGGATGGTGTTTGGACAAAAGAAGCTATGAGATGTAGATGTTTCCAGATATTTTTTAAAGGAGTAGCTACAATGTGGTTCACTCAATTCCCGTCGAGGTTTATATCTTCATTTGATCAATTGGGTATGATGTTTGTGGAGCAGTTCTGTTAGAAAACTACTCGGTCTAAGGATCTAATGCCCTTTTCCAGCATTTTCGTGGTCCTGACGAGTCCTTAAATTTTTTGGAGTATATTCAATATATCTATGACTGAAATTACCAACGCCAAAAAGAACATTAATTAGAGGAATTCATCTAGATATGGATTTTGATAAGTGGTTGAAGATGAAGCCACCATAAACCATGGAGGAGTTTTATCAAAAAATGACCCAGTGTATGCATTTGGAAGAAGCAGATATGGCTATTAGAAAGGCTGTCAGAAGGCCATTTATTAAGGTAGTGTAGAATATTGTCGCTATGATGCAGACCAGTGAGAGTATTGGAATTATTGTTATTGATATTGGGAATAAAAATAACAACCAATAAAGATGAAATAAGGGTGTCGAAGGTAAGAAACCAGACTCTGATAAGCATCCGTGATAACTGAAATATGAAGATTATACCTCGCTAAACGACAACATGGAGAATATTGACCTTGCCATACAAGGTATGGAGAATTGAATAAAAGCATCTTGGTTGGAATCGAATGAAAGAGAAAAGTTGTCTAGGAAGTATTATCATTTTTACGAAATTCACAGGCATTATACAAATGAGTGTTGACACTTTTAGCATACAATCGAGTATTTTGTCAGGAAAATAAGCTTCAAAGGTACATGAAATTCATGCAGGATGGTGGGTAAGTGAACAATCGACCTTATAAGCAGATAGTTCAATGGGAATAGGATGGGCCTAGTGTGGATGGGCCTAGGTAACCTAAAAAAAGACCGTGATTAACACCATAACCGACCGACATCATCTAGCCGAGAAAAGCTTGAATGTAATTAAACGATACAGGAGTTTCATTGAAACATGTTATGTAGGAGAGATTCTTTGCTAAAGATGATAGAGCCCCAAAAAAGCAGCTAAGATAAATGATTGATGATATCGTTTTTAGAAATCGCAATGCAGATAGAGTAAAAACGCCAATGCTTGGTCCCTTGGTGATTACGACCATGGTTGGACCAACCTCCGTGAAACAAGTTCTCGTTGATTGTGGGAGTTCACTCAATATTTTGTTAAAAGGACTTAAGCCACGTAAATCCCACATCTAGGGATTTACCAAAAAGACTATATAACCTACTGGATGTGGTGATTTACTGCTGAACTTTGTGGAGGTGATCGCGAGGGAGTGCAGATTTAGACCTTTATTGTAGTAGATACATACTTTACTTATAACGCTTTTCTCGAAACAACCATCCCTTGCCAATTTCAAAATGGCCCTAACTACGTGGTGCTTGATGATGGAGTTCCTAAACGGAAATGGGGTAGGTGCCATTCAAGGAGATCAATGTACAGTACATCGATGTTACGTCCTAGAGTTGAGAAAGGTGAATTAATGTGAAAAAGGAAAAGGAGCAGAGAAGACTATCTACATCAAATCAGTTGACTTATAGCAACCACGGCCTAAGTTTTGGTTTGGATGGCATAGATATTTTATTAATCTATGGATTAGAGGAAAGTTCCCGTGGATGCAGAGGCACCCCTAGCCAAGCTGACAATTAACATTACAGTTGATCAAGATGACCACACTAGGGTCCTAAAATTAGATCTCAACTCAGCTTGAAGATGAATGAGTTAGTAGGATTCTTAAGGCAAACTTAGATGCGTTTGTCTTGACACATTTTGATATGTATGGAATATTGTCGGAAATAGTGTGCCATACATTGAATGTGAACCCACAACGCCCTCTTTTGAAGCAAAGAGGCACAACCTAGGTCGTAGCGATCCATTGTGTTGAAACTTGAAAAAGGAAGTGGATAAGATGAAAGCTAATAATTTCATCCATGATGTTATATACGTGAATGGGTATCAAATCCATTGTTGGCTAAGAAGCCCAACAGAAAATGGTGGACATGCGTCTATTGTTCAGACTTGATTAAAGTGCACCTAATTGATTCTACTGTCAAAAATTGACCAGGTAGTGGAACTTACTGCCAGACATGAGTTGATGTCCTTTATGGTTGCTTATTCCGGTTAAATGGTACATGTTCCAAACCAAGAGCACTTCAATTTTATAACTGATCAATGGATATATTATTATTACCATATTATGCCATTCAATTTGAAGAATGTAGGAGCCGTCTACTAGAGACTGGTACATTCAACGTTCAAAGATCAGATCACACATACATTGGAGGCTTATGTAGACCATATACTAGTGAAATCATGGCGATCAGTTCACCATATAAGAGACCTCTCAGAGATGTTTGATGTACTACGAAGATACGGTATGATGCTTAACCCACAGATTAATTCTTTTGGAGTCGCATCAGTCAAGTATTTAGGTTTCACAGTAAACTCAAAGTGCATAGAAGCTTATTTGGAGTGGATTAAAGCATTAAGAGATGTTAAAGCCCCATAGAAAAAGAGGGAAATGCAGGGCTGGAATGGAAAGGTAGTTGCACTAAGTTGATTCATCGCAAAAGCAACGGATAATTGTGTGTCATTCTTTGATGCTCTCATAAAGGAGAAAGAGAAGTTTTCCTGAATAGAGGAATGTTGAAAAGGTTTCCAAGCCTTACTCGATTAGATAGAAAGACCACCAGTCTTATCCAAGACTTTGGAAGGAGAGGACTTATTTGCCTACTTCGCAGCATCCGTTCATGCATTGAGTGCTGCCTTAGTACGTGAAGAGTCCAAAATCAAGAGGCTTGGGTATTACATCAGAAGCAATTCAATGGAGCAAAGAAGAACTATCCAAAGTTAGAGAAGCTAGTTTATTACTTGTTGATTGCTTCGAGGAAGTTACAATCCTACTTCCAAGCTTTTCCCTTTAGGGTATGACTAATCAACCTTTGAGACAAGTGTTTCACCAACTCGAAACATTTTGAAGGTTACTGAAGTGGAACATCAAATCGAGCCAGTGCGATATAATATACCATCCTAAGAGGGCGATACAAGGACAGACATTGGCTGATTTCATTGCTGAGTTTACCACCCTAGATAGAAACATAGAGGAAAATGTGGAACAACTTACTTAGTGGAAATTGTACATGGACGAAGCATCTAATGAACGTAGCTTTGCGGCAAGAGTAATCTAAGTAACCCTAGAGGAACAGATATTCTGTTATTCCTTAAAACTTAGTTTCTCACAACAAACAATGAAGTTGAGTGCGAAGCCCTAGGCGCGAGGCTCAAGATAGTGAAAGAATTAAGAGTCAAAACATTGCATATACACAATGCACTCATGAGTTATCTGTTAGGTAAAGAAAGAATTTTTGGTTAAGGAAGTGAGACTTTCTCCTTTCTTGACGAAGGTTTTGGAACTGCTGAATGAAAATGAATAGTACATGATTATACATATTTATAGAAAGGAGAATAAGAAGGCTGGTTCACTGGTCAAACTATCTCGCTCTAGGTATCCAAGAGTGGACCGTGAGAGTATAATCACACTAAGGTCAACCGATTCACCCTATACCTTTAGCTAATGACCATTGCCCGAAGATGGATAAGGTCAATTGGCAATGCCTAGGGCCATGCATCTTAAACATTAAGTCCTGGAGGTAGGACCTAACAGAGGATTGAATCTCATTTTCCAAATACGATCAACGCCTAGAGATAGGCAAGATCGAGTACAAACATCTAGAGAGAGACTTCTAGAACACCACTTCTAATGAACACTTACGATTGATGATCATAGATAGGCAAGGCCGACCGTGGATGTACATAAACAAATGTTCAAGACATTGCTTCCCAAATACTGGAAGTAATGTAGGAATCTAACCTTACCACCGGTTAAAAAGAACCTGACTGAAGATAAACTAAGTAGGCAATGAAGTTAGCCAAATGATTATAATTTTTCAAGCCGAGGTAGAAACATTTTGGCAGTAATAACCAAAACGAAGTGACAAAATACACTAAGCAATGGCAAGAAGTTGTTCATACATACAGAGTTTTGGTGAATAATAACACTTCTCTAATTCACATACAATCACAATAAATATAATGAAACTAAGCATATAGGTGAAAACAAGGTGGAATCTGTTATCCCACCTTTTAGCAAGGTCGCGATACATGGAGTTGGCTGAATGGATTTCATAATCATCAAGGAAGGAGGCCGGAAGAGATGATTATCAGGCTTGGAGATTGGTTATACAAGATAGTGGATGATGGTTGAGCGGATTCGGATGGACAGTACCTTAGAATTAGCTAAATATGGAATGGAACTTCCCCTAGGCAGACGATTGGATTAGATCAGTAGGATCGAATCGGATTAAGATGGCCATATATCACATGGATCGGCAGTGCAACTCAATGATGATAGCTCAACAACTCAACAAACACTAAAGCAACACATAGAACGACCATGGAAACAGGAAGCAGGAGGCATGAAGGTCCCACCTTGGGGATCACCGACCCTTATGTGTGATCATTAGGGATCGGCGCCGATCCCTCTAGGGAGCTTAGATGGGCTCTATTTTTTATGCGTTGGTCCGTCTGGGTCTGGAAGCACTACTTATGGATTTTTGCGCGAGATATTTCGCCACCTTCTTTTATAAATAAAAGATCATTAGTTTAAGCAAGATATCTTCTTACTGGCTCTTTTCATCTTCTTTCCTAGGCTACATTATGCCATCTTCATTACTCAAAATGAAATTATTGTAACTGTAACCGGTAGTATAAAAGTAAAATCTTTGGAATGGACATAGGCCGAAGTCAACCGAACCACTATAAATCCTTGTCTCTATTTACTTTCTTACTGATTTAATTTTTTTCTTTCATCATATTGGTTTCTCTATAACACACCGTTTGGATTGGACTATTGGACTATTCATTCTTTCACACACAATTCGGGTGTTGACCACCTTTTAGCATCAACATTTTGGTGCTTTTACTAAGAACACTAGCACCCATGGATTTGGAGTTAAAATTTGAAAGCTTGGAATTGGATTAATTGCTAGGCAATCAACAAGGAGAGCGCTTGTGGATAGGAATCACTATGGAGGTAGTCAAGAGGCTTACTTAGAAGCTGGAGATAATCAAGCATCCATCTACATTAGTAGGGATAAAATCTAAATGATGATGGAGGCTATGTAGGAATGGACGTTGAAGTAGTAAGAGGAGGTGATGCTAATTCTCTTTAGACAAATCGGACAGGTTAGATTGGTAGGAGTTGCTAGAAATATGGATCAAGGAGCTGCAGTAGCAGGAGTTGCAATAAATTAGAAACATGAGCATAGAAATGAAGCCACTAGGCAAGAGAATGGAGAATAGCGGCTGGGGGTAGCCCACAGTCAACATAGGTCGATCGGCCCTAAACTTCTATAGGGATTCACACTGATTGCTTCTGACAAAGAATCATGTCCCAAGGTTTTACTAGATTGGTTTTTGGCAGGCCGTGGTTAATGCTGTGCAGTTCGGTAATGATCAGAACGCAGATGCATGTGCAGAGGAGTATGTTCCGGAATACCCATGCGGAGTCAGCAACAGATTGGAAATATGGACTAGAGACCACCTATGGATGAGAATGAAGGGATAACTTAGCTGGAACCATAGATAATGAGAGGTGGATTGCCTAACGAGAGCTTGGAGGATGTCAATCGGAGTCCATTCACTCCGAATATCAGGAATGCAAGGAATCCACTAGGGTTCAAACTACTGGCATTGCAAGTATATGATGGAAAGTCAGATCCAATAGTGCATATGATGAGGTATATCTGGCATATGGAAGTGTAAGGGGCATCAGAAAAGGTTATAGCAAGGTGTTTTCCTTTATACTTGACGGAATTAGCTACGCTCTAGTTTAGGCAATTGGAAAATGGATCAATCAGGACATGGACCGAGTTGGTAGATCAGTTCATAAGGCTGTTTGGGGTCACATCTCAAGACCTGAGACCCTAACGATGTTAGAGACACTATAACAAAGGACTGGAGAGTCCTTGAGGAGTTTCTTAACACGGTTTAATGCGACAATCGCTTCAATTGATCGGCCGAATCCATCAATTATTTTGATGGCGGCGGTATTTGGAATTGCTAATAACGTAGACTTTAAGGATTCACTGGCGTAGGATCCTCCAATGGATCTCAAGGAATTTTATCTTGATGCGGAAAGGTTCCATAGTAGGAGGACGCACGAACGCATAAACAGGAAGATAACGCTGTTCGAGGCGAAGGATCATTTAGAGATGCAATGAGGAAGGCTAGGGGTAAATAGAAACTAAACTAGACAATAGATATGATGGATTGAATTGGCAAAGGGATGGGAGCCAAAGTTCTCTTCGTACTCAGAATTGACGGATGGTTTGAATGGATTTATCTGGACACAATGGGGGCAATTCCCCTATCGAAAAAAGGCAAGGAGGGATCCATGGAGCGGGAGTGCAAATCTGAAAAATATTGCATGTTCCATGAATTGGATATGCATACCATGGATGAATGTAGGCACTTAAAGGATATAATTAAAGAACACGTTAGAATGGAAGGCTTCCACGGTACATGAGGACTCGGGCTGCGATGGTGGAACATGAGATGTCATCCACATCAAATGAAAATGACCATGGATTGAGGTCACGGATAGCCATCTCCTGATCGGTATGGCATAGAATAAATAGATTAAAAACTCTACAATAAAATAGCTAGGTCACTTACACATGTACGGGACCAAGGACAGACCCTAGGCATGCTCTAAGATGATAACAAACCGACATGTCGGGATAGGTGATATTTGGTTTTCTTTTTTTTCTAGATTTTTGGCTGTATTAACTTAAATTCAATAATTTAGTTTAATTCCGCATTAATGCGATGAAAAAACAGGTCGCAGTCTTCCAGATCGGACAGACAGCGCGATAACCGCAAGATGCATATCCCTTCGCCAAAGAGCGATAGGATGGATTCATACATCATGGATTAAGTTCTCGACCAGAGAGTTGAGGCGAAAGAAAGGAAATCAGTATGGAATTGATTGCTTTATGTCCCTGATAGGAGAGTCAAGGACTAGAGTGCAAGAATTGAGTCGCTTCAACGGAGAGCGACAACATCGACTCACTTATTGTTGTTCCCCCTTTCACCAGAGAGTGACAGGATGGGGTTAGTCCAAAGAGATCATGATCGGCCTAGGAAGGCCACGACATCGCTTAATGTTAAGGGATACTAAACTGCAGTGCAGGAAGTAATGCCACTTTGCTGGAAAGCGAATGGATCGGCTTACTTGTCATTGTTTCCCCTTTATCAGAGAGTGACAAGATGGGATCCAACAAGAGCTCAGAGAGGCAATGATCGGTCTAGGAGGGTCATGACATTGCTATATGCACTAAAAAGGCCAGAGCGCAAGGGGTAGAATGCTTCGCTAAAGAGCGACATGATCGGCCTACTTATCACTAAGTTTGGATTGAGCTTAGCAAAGGTTTAGAGAGACCCTCGATCGGTCCACGAAGACCATGAACTTGGACAATGATCCGAAGAGATCGTAGGATTGTCTTATTGACTTCTAGGATTTCAAACGGTTATGGATTTGGATAATGACCCTGAGTGGTCTTAAATTAGGATAATGACCTGGAAAGGTCATGGATTTGGCAAACGATTTGGTGAGATCATGGATTTGGATACTGGATTTTGATGCATATGGATTTGGCTATCGATTTAGAGCAGTCACGGATTCCACTAACAATCCAAGGAGTTTGCGAATTTGGCTTGTCAAAGGGTTGGATTTTGGATTAGAAATTTCGACTGTTGATGGATGGCGGATTTTGAATTTTGGATTTATGGCAATTCAAACACACCTTCCTGTTGCAAGGCATGTTTTGGATGGAAAATGTTATCTCATCTTTTAGCAAGGCCATGATATCATGGATTTGGCTGAATGGATTTCGTAATCATCAAGGAAGGAGGCCTAGATAGGAGATTATTAGGCTTGGCGATCGGTTTTATATGATACTATGGATGATAATCGAGCGATTCAGATGGAAAACACTTTAAATTGGCAAGTATGGAATTTGCACTTCCCCTAGGAAGGGGATCGGATCAATAAGGGGGATCAGATCAGATTAATATGGCCATGGATCACATGGATCGGTAGTGCAACTCAGATGATCACTCAATGACTCAGCAAACACTAAAGCAACTCACAAAACGACCATGGAAACAGGAAGCGTGAAGCAGGAGGCATAGGGGTACCACCCTGGGGATTGTTGACTCGCTTATGAGATCCTTAAGGAGTGTCGATCCCCTATAGGGATTGGTGTCGATCTCGTATAAGGATCAACGCCGATCCCTCTAGGTGGCCCAGTTAGGCCCCATTTTTATTGCATAGGTCCATCTGGCTCTGGAGGTTCTAAATATGGATTTTAAATAAGATATTTCATCGTCTTCTTATATAAATAACATATTATTGATTCAACAAGGATCTTTTGGCTGGCTCTCTTTTCTTCCCTAGGCTAAATTGTTCCATATTCATTACTTAAACTGAAATTATTATAACTATAACCGGTAGTATAAATCAATAAAAGAAAAATCTTTAGACTGGACATAGGCCAAAGTCAACCGCACCACAATAAATCCTTGTCTCTATTTACTTCTTACTATTTTAATTTTGTTTTCATCATATTTGTTTCTCTGCAACACACTATTTGGATTGGAATATTGGACTATTGGTGTTTTCACGTACAATTTGGGCGTTGACTACTTTCTAGCATCAACAGAATCTAAAAGAAAAAACATTTCATTAAAACCGAAAGACTTCATAAGAAAAAGGAAGGGTTGTACTTGCACAAAAATGGCATATGTGTAGAAAAAAGACAAACAATCAAATCATAACATAAGGAAATGACAATTAAGTGTGCTTCTTCTTTCTCTTCTTCTTCTTGTTTCTCTCAGGAGAAACTATGACATGCCTTTTGCCAGATATACCACTTCTTCTTCCCCAGACAGGTACTCTATAGGATATGTGTTTTAGTCATAATCGCTCCTTGGGGACTGTAGGACATCAGTTTGAATGCTAGTCGTCATAGGAGTAGAAGCGGGAATGATAGCTGGTGGTATAGGCAATGAAACTGAAAGAGGAGGAAGAACACCAACAATCCTTCTTAGTTTCTTTGACCTACTCATCTTGTAAGTTGATCTCATCTTGCATTTGATGGGCCATATATATGCTCGATGACCCTTGTAATGACTATGTCCTCATCCCCCGACATTACGTTAGGATCTTCCATAGCTTCTTCAATCAGTGCATAGATTTTTTTTTCAAGTTCGGGACCGGCATTTGACCAACTGAAGAAGTTAGAATATGAGTGGGGGTAGACATTATAATTGATTCTATCATTGAAGCCTGAATGCCTAGAGTTAGATCTCCTTCCGATAAAGAGGAAAGAGTGGGTTGGCTTGAAACTTGAGAAAGTGAAAAATAGAGATCAGAGGCATCGATGTGAGCCATTTAAGCCTTTTCTAGCACAGGATAATCAAATATCATAGCTTCAGGAGAAGTAGAGGTCATCTGTGAAGGAGTACACATAGAACTCCCCTCCATAATTAGAGACAAGATAGAAAGTTTGGGAAGGAATTTGGCTATGTGCAGTAGGTCTCCTTAGGATTATATTGTACATCAGTCGAAGATAAATGCAATAAGTGTTCTCAAAACTGCCGCAAAAGTTGGAATTGTTGTAATTCCAAATGATAGAATGGTAGATTAGTAAGGAGTGGCCCTAATGTAGAAGAAGTGATCATAATAGAAGTAGTCACCAGTAACATCAATGTCTCCACTGGTGCATAAGTAGAACTTCCACACAAATCTTTAGGGCCAGATTCAGGAGGGATTGTAGTGGGCACATCAGCAAGATCAATAGCCACATATTCCAACATAAACAACGCCAAGCACTTCCAAACCTTCAACATCTAGGAGTATGTATTTCAACATATCCTTATTAACCTAAACATGATCTGACTGTTCATATTCTTTCTTAATTATTTCCTTTTAGGACATAGCTAAGGCCTTATGATATCCCTTAACAAGCCACCGTAAATTCCCATACTTGATGACATTTGCGTAGAAGCACACTAAGATAGCTCTTTTTGGGACTTTATTTGGTCTTTGGCGATCTTCACCTGATACAAAGATAAGCATACTTTTGTGCTTGTTGAGAATCCACTGGTTGCACCATATACTTTTGGGCCTGGATGAGAGCGTCATCTTTCACTTTCTTTTCGCCTTCCAACCCAGTCTTTAAAATTTTGATTTCCAAAGATTAATCGAAATTTTGATTTCCAAAGATTAATCGTTGATTGTCTTTTGAAGAGTCTCATTTTCTAGAGTAAGAGCATGACTCTTATGATGTGCAACTTCAACTTAAAACTACTGTAGCAGGGACTTCCTGTGAAATATTTTCTTTCTTCTTCCAATTTCTTCCCCGAAACTGCCTAAGATTATCAAAGCTCCTCAACTTCCTAATCCAAATTGAAAAGGATGTGCTTGTTATCCTGCTTTACTAACTCTTTCCCTTAGAGAGCTACTACTTTTCCCTATTAACATTAGAAAGAGCTTCGCAAGCACCCTCCACATGAAATTAATCATACACTTCACCCATACAAGCCGTGAATTCTGGACCTATATTACAGGGAATATCCTTTAGATTACAGATACACTTAATTTCATCAAAGAAAATCTTAGAGAATGCCTTTTGTGTCATGAAGAGTTGTGGATTTGAAACAGATTCATTCATTGCTGTAGAATGGGAACAAGAATTTGATCTTTACCATGCCTCCATATAAAGGGATCATAATATGTACTCTCGTATAATTGAATTGGTAAGTTGGTTTTTTGAGAAGATACCATTGGATGCATGGGAGGTGGCACCAAAGAGGGCATAGTAGGAATTTTGTATGAAGCAACATGATCAGGTTTTGTCGAGTATTGATCCATGCTTTGGAGCAAGGGAGAGCGAGCTCTATGCTAGGTAAGGGAAGTCCTACGTGATCCTCTGTCATGATGTTCACGACATTTGTAATTTCTTTATTGCCTCTATTATTCTCTTTTATAAAACCTGCTTGAATCAGATTCATGAGATGATTTTCAATGCCGATGCGAGGAGTTAGGCCTATGATAATAAACACCATGGCTTGGAAGAACATCGAAGAGATGTTGACATTCCATTGAACTTGAAAAGAAAACATAGTCAAGTTAAGACTTGGAAATAAAAGGACAACACACATAATGTAAATGTGTGAGGATTTAAGTGTTATAAAGTGTTAATTTATCCTAGTGCCCTCCATGGACCATGCTCTAAAGGTTTACTAATGGGGGTTATCTCACCTACAGCGGTCGCAGGCACATCAATAGTCAAATGGATAGGAGAACATATATTGCTAAGATTGATGTTGTCTAGGCCAAGAGAAGGATTTTTGTCTAGTATGCTCTCAAGTGAGCTATATATGTCACCGGTTAGAGAAATTAGTGTATCTTCCTTGATCGAAGCCAGACATGGTTGAGGGGCAAGATGGAGCAAAATATTCAGTTTCAGATGATGAGGAATAAGTGGCGTTTGATTATCGCCACCCCGTCTCACTAGCAGACTCATAACTAAGATTCACATTCTCACAATCACCCATGTCCTTTATTGTCGTCATCGTCGCTACTATCATCTCCTTCTTCTACAATGACACCATTTTCCTATCCTACCACATTCTCTTCTTCATTAACTAGAGGATCTTGAATAGGGAGGATCTTTGGATTCTCTTTGGCATGAGGATTGGCTTCAGCCTCTTGAGCAGGTTGAGCACATCTATGACATTCGCTTGAGGCCTAAACTACAATCGTTATCCAAATGATTGAAGTGATACGTCCTTTCATCCATCCAAATAATCTCATTGCCTATCTTCGATGGGAATATCATGAAAATTTTGGAGAATGCGTGCCAAAGATACATCGTAGGCATCTTTGGAATATATGGAAAGTCATGAAATAAAGATTAGCAATTCAGATGGATTAGAATCATTAAAATGAAGTATTATAGCAAAACTTATGTCCCGATGGTCATTTTTGGGCAAAGCCAAGATAGTAACACACAAACGAGTGCTCAGCCTTAAAATAGCTAAGCTTGTTCCAAATATTAATGATAATACAAAAACAATTAGAAGTTTCAAGGTAAGTAAAAGAAGGACCCTTTTCGCTTTTTGAAGGTGTGCATATAATAGATCTCCAATATAGGCACCTAGCCCACATAATAAAGGCAAACCATATACATACAATTTAACAAAGCTTGGCTATTGGGAGGAAGCATAATATGGGAAATGTTCATGATTGAAGCATAAGTCAGATAAAGTGATTTAAAGAGGGATAAAAAAGCAATAATATATAGTATATTATGGATAATATCTAATAATCGATAAGTAAGCACATGAATAAAAATAAAATATGATCACACCATGATGTTTACATTGGTTCGGATCTCTCGTCCTACATCCAGTCTCTAAGCTTCTTTTAGGAATTTCACTAGCAACAATCCTAATTACATCTAGTGGATTAGGTTTACAACTAGTTGAACAGTCAAATGGGACTTCGCATCACTCCAAAGCAATATCTTTGCTTTCTGACTTCAGAATGTTTCCAACGACACAAATAAGTCACTTTGAGTACGTCCTTCCTATAATCTCTCTTGATGATTTAGAATTGAAAGTGCAAATGTATAGGAAGTAAACAATTTGTTTAGATTACTTTTAAGATTATATAGAAAGTAAGAGTAAGAGATAAAAGCATGAAAACAATAGAGTTGTTGAAGGTGATCTTAAAACTTCAAAGGAAAATTAAATTTATAGAGTTGAAAAGTTGTAATGGAAGTTCTAAATGTTTGTAAAAGATATAGCCATTAGAAAGAGTTGTAACCTTTGGGTA
This sequence comes from Allium cepa, assembly GCA_030765085.1. Classification (NCBI taxonomy): domain Eukaryota; kingdom Viridiplantae; phylum Streptophyta; class Magnoliopsida; order Asparagales; family Amaryllidaceae; genus Allium; species Allium cepa. The sequence goes on along the minus strand of CM060941.1, from coordinate 555,104,907 downwards.
GAAGACAACTTTTCATTTGTATTTTGGCTGTTAGCAGCTAACCAGACATCTAAATGTAAATTTAGAATTCTGAACTATTTCGAATATGAAAAGAAACTTCGATAATTTGAAGACTGGTTATTTTTAAACATCCGAATACTTTAATTTGATGTCTGAATCGATGACCAGACGTTTGGTTGAAATATTCATATGTCTAATCAAAAGTGTATAAACATTAGGAATATGTAAATGTCTAAGGCTTCTATTCAGACATTTAACTATTCATTCAAATGTTTGAAATGTATATTTGGACATTTTAAACTAAGGATTTTGAAAACAGAGAGCGACCGTTGATTTAGACGTCTGAAAAATATTACCAGACATCTGAAAATTGAGTATTTTGCTTTTTCAACTTATTTATATAAATTTAAATATTTTTCAAGGTAAAATCAAATGATTGTGTGTGTATGAAATCATCAAGGAGATTGTATAATGTAGAATTTATCTAGAACTTACAAGAGACGACGACCTATACAAATACTTCTAGAATTCTTTGGGCTTAAAATGTCGTCAATCACTTATGTTTTCCTTTACGTTGTTTTCTCCTATAATAATAAGATATGAATATATATATATATATAGTTGTCTTCAATCAAAAAACAAAAAGGCAGGAAGTAACATTCCCCCCTTTTGATGATGACAACTACAAAATTGTGGAAAATATAACATACAATCGTTCAATATCCCCCCTCCCCCAAATAAAAAAGGCCCAATTTTTCTTCCCATTTATCATCAACAAAAAATTCATATATAATGGTAAACAAATAAAGAGATGAGGAGCAATGTAAATACAACAAACAATGCAATGTCAATTAACTAACGTTAATGTTTTCCAAACAAACACAAACAACAATGAGACGGTAATGTTTTCCAAACAAACATAAAAAATAACGACAATAAGATAATAATGTTTTACAAAACAACAATAAAAATGCAACAAATGCATGACTACTTAACATGCATGAAAGACTAACAAACATTAATGAACCAAATATTTATAGGATAATGTAATAACCTACACCTTAATGAGCTCAAATTTCGACTAAATCAAAACCCAAGTCCATCAGGGTACAAATCGTGAGTTTTAACAACCTGTTATAAAAATAATTATATTAAAGAGCGATCAATATAAACTCAAAGCGGAATATAAAAATATTATATAACATAAATACTGACCAAGGCTACTACCTTGGAATCAATAGTATTCTTTAGATATCTAATTTCTTGTCAGAACCAAGCATGAATAAGAAGGCTTCACCAACAACTGCTCCCTTCTTGCACCAGTAGCTTGTTCCTCTAAATCTACCCTATGAGTTGTAATGAGGAGGAGTCAGAACCACGTTTTGATGATAGGAAAAAGTACACTCTTTACTCATAACATTAATTTATTTCAATTGATTTCCATTCAAGTGCTATGTTTATTATTTATAGCTACCATTCAATCCTATATGCACATATGATATGCCTAACCTCCCCAAGGTATAACTATATATCTGCCTATATATACGTACACACATGTATACATACATACATACATGCATACATACATACACACACACACACATATATCATAAATGTATACTACCTAAAACCCCAACCAGATAATACTTCTTAAATAGGGAGAAGGCATACCAACGACCATTTAACCTCAACCCTAAAGCAGGCCCTCTGCAATGTAAACACTAGTCAATCAGTTCTAGCTACAAAGATCGACGACTCTTAGATATAGTTTAATACTATAATAGTCGTATAACTAAGGCATTTCAAAAACTCATCTAAGGGTTAACTAGCCCAACTCCGACAAACAAACAACTAACTAACTAATTTTGAGGTCTGTGCATATCCCGCACTGATTCTACACTAGTAGAAAGCAAAATCAGCCAGGGAATAACCCGAGTCTTTATTATCGATCACTCAGGACCATTAGTGGTCATGGCCTATATGCTAGTTGTACTACTAAATACCAATCCAACAACAATACTGACATAGCCTATTGACCTTCCATAGCTAAAATCCCGTTAAGATTAACTTCATGTAAGTCAAGGAAAATGCCATTTTCAGTTACTTAATACCTCTTATTAGAAAAGAAGCAGACCACATTTTCCTAAAAATACTAGGCCATTTAATACTTCACAACTGAGACAAACCCTTCGTATATTTCCCCTACCTATACACAAATGCATATCCTTTCCCCACGGGCCTATGATTGGAGATGTCCAATGTCAGTTATACAAAACTGTTAGTAGCCTCTAGTTGAAGGGCAGACTTTTGTTGTGTAACTCTACCGACCTTGCATCCCAATCCACTAAATCAAACCAATTATCCTAGGCTTAAATATTGGAATAGACTCACTAATTCACCCTTATCCTAAACGTATAATTAAGGCTTTATAATTTCCCACTATGAAAATTATATCGCCTTATAGTGTTTAATTCCTACCTTATCCACTTATTATCTGTATTATATAAATGTCAATTGTCCATAATAAATGGTCATTATTATCCATTTGGACAACCTCTAATAACATTTATTTACTAATTCAACATATTATGCCTATTTCATTTCCCCATAAATTCCATACTAAATTTTTTAACTAGTCTCATCAACCACATTTATATCTTTAGTTGATTCATATAACTCCATGTCAACTGCACATTTATTGCCATATTAATTTTGGACTTACCACCTCTTTTACATCTACATCTCCTAATCTAAAATTTACTATGATATTTATAACTAGACATCCTAATTACAACTAATGCGAATATCGATGTATATTACGCTATAAATATATTTTTAATTTTAATCGGTAAGCACGATTATACGTGTGTGTGTTCCTAACGCATTAATTCCTACGCTTAGGAATTTTAGCATATTAATTTCCACATTTTCATTTATTAGGGTTACCTTTACCAAAAAGGATGACCATTATAATTTTCCATAAAGTACTCAAAATGAGACTTTTGCCTCAGTTGGAATTAAAAAGAATTATCTCGTTTTCTTTTACTGAATAAAATATGCAAACTGCGGGGAAGAATATCCAACTTTACACATATCTTTCCTTTTTCTTATATACCATATTATTTCAAACGATGCACTTTTTATACATCTGTAGAATTAGATAATTTATAGAGATTACACGGAAACAGATACAATTAAATTGTATCCCGCTCCTAATAAATTAAAACATAGAATTTCACATTCCAAGTTAATTAGGCAATCTAAACTAATACTAACATTTTACAACCCAACTATAAATATGAAATAAACTTTACAACTTTATCAATATTACACTTCAATAAATTTTAGGGCCGCTTTCCAAATTTCCAAACTACGATGTAAATAACATTCCAACCCCAATTACCTATTTTACATAATATATAGGCAATATTCCTATATGTTTACTTTAAGCTTACAACTAATCAGATCTTATGTAGGCATAATAATTACATGAAATTTAACAATATAAATTTCAATGTAATAAATAAATTAAATAATTTTCCACTCACGTTTTTAGATTCCAAATCTCCCAAATCTGAATTCATCCCTTTGCTTGACTTCCTGTCGATTCTATTCCAATTTTTTTTTTGCAAGGCAAGCGGGGTTAACTGGTCCCCTACCAGTTTATTGAGAAAAGAAAAGTAACTATGAACAAGCTCATAGTCACCAAAATACAGAAAGAAAAATAAGAAACATGGCCAAGAAAACAAAGAAAAACAAAAAAACAAGACACAAAAAATAACAAAGCAACAAGAAAGGAAAAGAGGGACAAAAACACAACATTGATCAAGCTAAAGCTTCAGCCAAGAGAGGACTGAAAACAAAAATGCTTTCCTTCATACCCGAGATGATTGTTTTCTTAAGCACTTCCCATAATTGTTGCATACTCCTACCTCTGTTTTCAAAAATTCTCAAGTTTCTTTCCTCCCAAATTAAATTCAGGTACTTCTTTAGATAGAAAAAGAAAACAGTTCTTCTTTCCTTCCTCCACCTAGTAGATTTACAAATAAGGTCCCATTCAAATTCAGATAGGCCATGTATATGATCATCAACAATTCTTATAACCAAATTCTTCCAGAGACCAAGTAATTCATTGCATTCAAAAAACGGATGTGCCACTGACTCAATTTGCAGCTTGCAATAGACACACAGTGGATCAATATTCATACCATAACCCAACACTTTATTCTTAGTTAATAATGCATTCATAATCACCTTCCACATTATCAGGTTGTCCCTTGCAGGAGAGGATATGGACCATATAACCTTGTGCCACACTGAAGAAGATCTACCAGTCACATTAGTAAGAAGGTCATATGCTTCAGAGATAGAATGCTGCTTCCCATTCCACTGAACTTCATCTCTTTCAGCTAAACCATACTGTTGTGTCTGGTAAACATTCCAAACTGCCCTTATATCCTGGTTACTAGTGTAAGGGAGCAACAACTTGCCCTCATTCAAGTAATCCGTAGCTTTTGCATCTCTACTTATGCCTGCCTATTCAATCTGCTGGGGAGAGAAAACACTGACAAGGACCAAGCCTTCAGCCATCCAGGGTTCATTCCAAAATTTGATGCTACTGTTGAGAGAGAGATCATACTTTATAAACTGAGTGAAAGTAGATCTCAATCCCAGTATACACCTCCATGTCCAGCTACAATTCTGTGGTACTGGCATTGTCCAGAAGTTCCTACTAAACAAGTTATACTTTCTGGTCCAATAAACCCATAAAGATTCATCACCATTGATTAAAGAATTGATGTGTGCACTGATAGCTGTTTTGTTCCAATTATGCAAGCTGATAATTCCAAGGCCTCCTTTCTTTTTTGGAAGTTCCATTTTAGCAAAAGAACAAGGGATGAGTTTTTTTGAATGAACAGAGCCTGTCCAAAAAAATCTAAGCATAGAATTTCTAACCATGTTCACCAGTTTTTTGGGGAGAATAAAAACTCTAGACCAGTATACCATCATAGAGGAGATTACAGACTTGATAAGAACAAGTCTACCAGCTTGAGAAAGAAACCTATTTGCCCATGAGTTCATTAAGTTACAGGTTTTAGTATACAAGGGCAGACAGTGTCTAGTAGTGATTCTTGATGTACATAAAGGAATTCCCAGATAATTCATGCTATTTTCCATCAGTTGCAGCCCAGATATACCAGTTATTCTAGCTTCCTCAGAAGATATGCCAGAAGTAATAATATGAGATTTATTTGCATTTAATTTCAAACCAGTCATGAAGTAGAAATTATCAAGGGTAGCTTTAATATTTTCAATTGAGTTCTGATCAGGCTTTGTGAAGATCATGATGTTATCAGCAAATAACAGAGATGTAATTTAGAGGGGTTTACATTTTGAATGGTACAATATATCCCTATGCATATATTTAGTAGACAGCATACTAGTTAGCACTTCCATTACTAAAATGAAAATATATGAAGAGATTGGATCCCCTTGCCTGATCCCCTGATTGCTGTTGAAAACCCAGATGTAAAGCCATTATACTTAATTGAGTAAGTTGGAGTGGAGATACAGCTATATATCCAAGCCACATACACTTTGGGAAATTTCATCAGGGCCATAATTCTAACAATAGAAGTCCAGTGAATACTATCATAAGCTTTCATAAGGTCGACCTTTAGCATTGCATTTTTGGAAGCTTGAGCACGACCATAGCCTTTTAATAATTCATGCGATAAAAAAATATTATCAAGGATGTTTCTCTTGGGTAGAAAAGCTGACTGATTAATTGAAATGATTCTGCTGAGTACTAGAACAAGTCTGGAAGCCAAGATTTTTGAAATACACTTGTACATAACATTACAACAAGAGATGGGTCTAAAGGAAGCAACAGACGTGGGAGATTGGACTTTAGGTATAAGAACTAAATTTGTAGCATTCACTTGTTTAAGAAGATTGAAAGAATTAAAAAAATTATGTACTGCCTTTAGAAAATCCTTCTTGATTATGTCCCAATTATGGATAAAAAAGATAACATTGAAGCCATCAGGGCCTCCACTAGAATGCTTATTCATAGAAAATAGAGTATCTTTAATTTCTTCATCAGTAACCTTATCAATAAGTTTGACAGATTCCTCCGGAAGCACCTCAGGTAAATGGATTTGGGAAAGATCCTCAATATAAGGTATGAAATCATCATTATTACCAAGTAAATTCTTGAAATACTTTAGGAGAGCTTTATCAATAGCATCGGGATTGGAGTGCAATTCTCCTTCTTCGTCATATATGTTAGTAATATGCTCCTTAGTATGTTTTACCTTGATTGCAGCATGAAAAAAGGCAGAATTAATGTCTCCCTCAGTTGCCCATTTTTGTCTCAGTTGTTGCCTCTTCATATTGCCTTCAGCCTTCAATGCTTCACTTAGTTGATCAAATAGTTTCCTCTCAGCATCAGTTGCTTCTGGATTACCATCATTTGCTCCTGAGCAAGAATGAGATTCCTCCTTAGCACTGCAGATTTTAAAGTGCCATCACCAAATTTTCCTTTTTCCCATTCTCTTAGTGCTATTTTTGTTGCTCTTAATTTCCTGCAAAAAATAAACATTGGGTTACCAAAGAAATTTTCATTCCATGCTTTACTTATGATATTATTATACTCAGGTTCATGGACCCAAGCATTATAAAATTTGAAGCTTCTTTTATCTTTTAGCAACTTCTGACCAGAAGAGAAAATAATAGGGGAATGGTCAGAAAGAACAGGATGGGGGATAAAGGATGAAAATGTTGGCCATGTTGTTAAAGCTTTGAGGTTGGCAAAAGAGTGATCAATCTTTGAGTATGTTCTGACACCAGATCTACTCCTGTTATTCCAAGTGAATTCAGCACCAGAAGTGGGTATTGAAAGCAAGTTGGAATCCTCAATAGTTGTATTTAAAGGATAAATATCATTAGGGAGGAGGGGAAGACCACCATGCTTGTCATTCAAAGATAAACAGTAGTTAAAATCCCCAAAGGCAAGCCAGGTATGGGAATTTTGCCTGAAAGCTGAAAGGAGATCAAGGAAAGTTTGTCTTGAGGAAGAAGAGTTATGGGCATAGACTATAGTTATGTAGAAAGAGATGGAAGATTCAAAATATTTGGCTTGAAAATGGATGACTTGGTCAGTGCAAAGGACAGGAGTAAGAGATAATACAGATGGATCATGGATGACCATAATTCCACCATAGGAGACTTGATTCAAATTATGGTGAAGAGTCCAGTTAGGGTTTATATGGCTAGCAGCTTTAATAGTAAGGGTCTCATTCAATTTAGTTTCAAGAATAGCAAAGAGGGGTATTTTGTGCTGGTTAATGATATATTTCACTTGATCAAGCTTTGTTAAGGAATGTGCACCTCTTATATTCCATATTGCATAGCTTTGCATCATTTAGTATACTTCAGGGATTGATGAACCACATTTTTCGTGCTCCTAGTTGCAGGAGAATCTCTTTGAACATTGTTTAAATCAACATTTTGTTCCAACCTATCAGCCAGACACTTGCCATTAAATTTGCTTTTCTTTGAGGTAATTTGTGGTATAATTAAAGATGGAGGCAATGAAATCAATCCAGGCAGATGGCCAAAAAAGGAGTAACTACCTGATGAGGGGGAATACTTTTTGAATGTTCTGCTAAGATCAGGGTCATTAGTTCTTTAACTAGCTCATCCCCAAACTGGGTTTCAGCAACTTGAGTATTTATTTTTGTTCTTCCTTTATTAGCATTTACATCATGCATGTCACTGGCTTGTTTTGCAATTGCTTCACTTGAACTGGCAATTTCATTGTCAATTGAATTAGGGGATTTATGATTTTGTTCAACTGTATTTGAGTTTGCAAATGTTGTCACCATCCCTGATCTGCTGTTCCCCTGATCCCCCATTACATTATGCTTTATTAAGAGGGATGTGTCATGCTCACCACAAAATACAGGCTGCTTGCTTGCCAATATTTCCCCTTCCTCCATACGCTCTTCTTTGTCACAGTTATCTTTACATGGTTCATTATCACTTAAAGCATAGCATGACTCAGTTTCATTTTCTTCCATCAAGACATAAAATTTATTGGTGTCTGTTCTTATTTCTTCATTAGTTTTGGCTTGTTTTCCTTTGTTCAATGTGTTAGCATTATTTTGAAGCTCATCACTAATTTTTGATTCATCTTCAGTTGTTACTTCCTCAATTATCTAGTTTTCTGTTCTAATTTCTTTTTCCTTATCTCTTTTCATTTTAGTTCCCCTACTTTCTACCCTTCTCCACTCCTGCTTTTTCTTTGTTACTCCTATTATTTTTTCATTTTGAACTACATTATCCCTTCTTTCCTTACTAGTCTTTATTTCTTTTGATGCCTTCCCTTCTTGATTTGTTTTCTTTTTCATACACATATCAGTCATATGCCCAAATTCTTTGCACCCAATGCATACTTCAGGCTTCCATAAATATTCTACCTTTACAATCTGCTCTGATCCATCTAGTAATCTGACAGCAAATTCATCCAATAACTCAACTGATGGTGTGATTTCTACCATGCATTTTGCATAACCTATTCTTTCCAACTTCTCAGTTTGTTCATCCATACACATGAAAGTGCCAATTCGAGTAGCAAGCCAATTTATGCCTATATGAGACCAAGCATATAAAGGGATATTCGATAGCCTGATCCAGACCGGTACAGATTTAATTGTACTGCAACTATTTCCAACATGTGGATCCCATTGTTTAACAATGAATAACTTGTTCCTCATGATAATTGGATCAGAATCGATTATTCTCCTTCTATCTTCTTCACACGATAGATTGAATAGGAACAGGAAACCATCGGACTTTACTTTTATTGAACCTTTTAATTTCCAAACTCTTTTCAGGTATGCTATTACAGTAAGATAAGAAAGGGGTTTATCAAGGAAAAAACCTACAAGGTATTCTCCCCAAATTTCATTTCCAGTGCTTATTACATTCTCAAGAGGAACTAGGACATGGCCATCAAACACAAGTGGAACTTGAATTGGGATATGCTTCCCTGCATTACGTGGTTTTGCCTTAAAGAGAGAATTCCATTGGACTGATGGGAGAATCAACGAAGTTTGGGAGTTCAGATTAGGCACAGGAGGAGAAAGACAACAGGTATCATCATGGGGTGAAAGAGAAGAAGTTGGCAACGAATAGGCTGGATCTGGCGGGTGAGGATCAGGCGGAAGTTGCGGAGGCTGAAGATGAACAGGAGGAGAGATGGTTGTAAGTAAGGGAGGGGTGATGGATTGGACGGGGGAGCAGTTTTAAAGGACAAGGTGTGGAGGGAAAGAAGGAACAGAGGCCATTAAAAAATAAAAGAAACTTGTGCGGAAAACTTTGGGGCCAAGGAAACTATGTTTGCCCTGGCCTTCGGTTAGCCGGTTTTATAAGTGGCCGTGCACTATGTCTCATTATTGTGGCCGCTGGGATTCGAACCGGTGCCACTACAACCATATGTAGCAACTCGACTATGTCTTAACCACTGGACCACTAGAACTTGACAAAAACTTTGGGGCCAAGGAAACTATATTTGCCCTGGCCTTCGGTTAGCCGGTTTTATAAGTGGTCGTGCACCATGTCTCATTATTGTGGCCGCTGGGATTCGAACCGGCGCCACTACAACTATATGTAGCAACTCCACTATGTCTTAACCACTCCAAAAAAATATTTATAACAATGTACATATATATTATTAGAATTACTAATCTAAGAAGAGATTTGGGGTTAAAGGGAATATAGATTTATAATAAAAAAAGTTATCATTTTCTTTCGCAACATTAATTCTCTTCTTCTCTTTTAATTTTTACCCTTCTTCGATATATATATATATATATATATATATATATATATATATATATAATTTCATAATTTCTTGAAATAGTGGAGAATGGAAAATGATAGGGATTCACTGCTTTGATTAGAAAATATGAAAACAGAAGTGAGGGGTTAGGCCTATATTTATAAGCGTTCGAATCAATCATGTTCATTAGATTAAAATAATTAAATCTGGGACGTTTGACCAAGGTTCAACCCTAGCTGCCACTTCAAGATTGGTCGACTACTCCCTATAGGCAGTCAACCACTAGCGGTCAATCGATCCAAGGACGGGGTCTACTGGTAGGGTCTCGCATTTAATATTACTAGTTTCCTATTTTTTAATTATTTTCGTTCCAAAAAAATCGAACGCTAATAACTTCTTCATTTGAACTCCAATTACAAAACTTAAAATATGAATGTTACTCAGAAAATCACCATAAGCACAATTGTGCAAGTTTCATGGCCAAATTTCGATGTTCGCTCAAATCATATTTTGAGTTTTATTGATTACTATTTATTTTACAAGTTGTTACATATAAGGTCCTTGGAAATTGAATGTCAAGACGACGAAGCAAAAATCTTCCAATCTTCTCCTTTGTTTTTACTTCCTCCTTTGTTTGTTAAAGAAGTATGGGTTTGTAACAAATCTTAAGGCTACTTCAGCATGAGAAGGAGGTGAACGGTGTTTTATAACTTTTCTGAATCTTTTAAACTTAGTTTAGGATTTAGATCAAATCACAAATTATCAATATAGATTTATATTAATTGAGCAATCATAGATGCAATCACAGACAAATATAAAAGCAATAACAAAAAATAATGTAAGGGAGATGACACCAGGAATTTCGTACTGGTTCGGATTAACAAATCGTACATCCAGTCTCGTACAATATGGTACATCTTTCTTTCCAATCTCCTATTTTAATCATGTAGCAAGCAAATCAAAATACAATCTCAATTTCAAAGATACGAGATACACTCTCCTATCTCACGGGTCGGGGATAAACTCTCTTGACTTACCGAGCAACAAGAGCATCCACTAGATTTAGATGGTCTACTAAGCACATCCACTTGATTTGAATACAAACACATCCAAACAAATAAGAATAGAGTTGTTGATTTCCAAATAGAAATAGTTTTTCTTAAGATGTAATGACCCATAATTTTTGATAATTAAATTTATTAGTTAAATAAGTTGTTGGAATTTAATGTTGTGGAAATTAAAAATTTAAGATTTAATAATGAGAAATAACTAGAATGTAATGTTAGTAATGTTAATTTAAGGCAACTGATAACTATTTTATTGTAGTCCCAATTTATTGGAATGATTGAAAGGTTATAATTAGTTATGAATTATAAATAAAGAAATAGATTTAATGTTTTATTAATTTTTGAAATAATACGTAATTAATTGTAATTGGACAAAATTTGTGTTGTGTAAATACTTAGAACATTGGTTGTAGATAATAAACTTATAAATGTGATTATATTAAGTAAAAGATGATAATTGTTATTTGTTACATGTTTACTTAATTTATTGAATTAAATTGGAAATTAATTGCAATTAAATGTAATTAAATATTGTGTTAATGTAAATTAGGAAGACAATTGTAGAGTATTAGTGTAATAAGATATAAACCAATGTTAAATATGCCCTTAAAGTAATGATTGATTGAATAAAAAGATTAAAATCAAATTTAATCAATTTATTGGAATTGAAATATAATTAATTTAATTCTATTTACAGTTGGAACTAAACACTGTAATTAGTATAATATTTAACACTAAATTGATATGTAAATTTATTTTGAATTTTTGTAAATGTTTAAGTAATCAAAAATGATAAAAATTGTTAGTTATTAAATTTGAAATTAAAAAGCGATTTAATCAATTTGATAATAATTTATTTATTTAACGTGAAAATAGTCAATTTGGCTATTGTCTTGGATTTCGATGAAAACTGGTTTCATTGGATCCGTAACAGTGAATTATTGTAAGGTTTCGAATTTCATGGTGATCGAACTTGTCTTTTGATCGTACGGATTCGAAACGCGTAGAAATCGATTTAATTGAAATCAATTTGAAGTAAGCTGATTTAAAGCCAACTTCTTCATATGATGTAAATATGTAAAGAACCGAAAATCCGTACTTCCTTGAGCTGGCAACATTCCACCACAATCCAGCCAAAGAGGAACGAACTTCCGAATCTTTAGGGTTTAAGAAGAAGAAAGAGGTAGAAGAAGAGAGAAAGAGAGAAGAAACAAAAACAAGTAACAGGACATGAAACAAATCAGAATCTCACAATCGCAGCGGAACAACATATAATAGATAAATGAATAATCATTTAAACAAAAGAACTATACATTTTATACATACATCACAATACATCATATCATCAGAGTGTACAACAATACAACAGCGGAAAGAATACTATATACAATAGATAATAGACTACGCTATCCAAGCTCGCCTCCAAATCTGCACGGCAACTCTCGAATCCAGAATAACCTGATAACCTAACTCTAGACTGCCCGTGTGGAAAATAGTGGGCACCCAGAGTTTAGGAAAGGAACAATAAACTCCAGGTCAGTCATGGGACTGGTGTGAGAACTCAAAACAGTTTATCTTTAAACACGCAACAAGAAAGTTTAAATTTTGAAATCCGCAATGCTTTTTGGAAAATGAAACTACCATAAGGCCTCCCGGCACACACACAATGCAAACGCACACATGGGGGAGATTTCTCCTTATGATAGTCAAACATGCTTACTACGAGAAAAATTCTTTGATATTATTACTAGTGCATAGTGGAAAATATTTCGAAAGTATAATATAAATCCTAGCCAGCATAGGTACCATGATACTATGCCTACTATAGCTGCCATGTTAAATGGCAGGTTCTACAACTAAAACCGTACAGGGCGCGTATTGGATGAATGGATTTCCAACAAATGGTCAGGCTAAGGAACTTCCTACTGCCACATGGGATCGCCTCTGGCGGGACGTCCCGAGAACTAACGTTACGGTTAGATCTCTGCCAACACAAGGCCGGGTTACCTCTGTAACTAGGTAACTACTACACGAATATGTCATCCCCCGGTCCTTTGGGACCTTTATCCGAGCGCTCGATACCAACAACACCACACAGAAATAGATATAGTGTTTCCACATGAGTAAATATCTGGGCTCCATACCATGATACCACCCTTTTCCAGAAGGAAATGACATACCCTAAAGGGCGCGACCCTCATAACCTTGCCGCATATTCCTGTTTCGACCATTTCCGGGGAGTGAGGTCCTGACGAAGTCTCGTCCACAAAGCTACGCTTTGTGCAACAAAGCCATGCTTTGGGTCCACAGATGACCAAAGCAATAATCACAAAGATAAATGATCAAACAAATGATCATATCCAAACGATCAACCAATGATCATCACACAGCAGCACTCAGCATGCCACATTACCAGATTGGGAAATATCGCTGATAACCTTCAACTACATAACCTCTGAGCTCGTACGTCTCAGAGAAGGGTGTTAAGCTAAGAGAATAAATTCTCCGCCACCAACAGAAATGTATTTGAAAGAAATCTGCTCTATCTCTCAAAATGTAATGTCAGACATGTAACCATACAAGTCTGTTCCGGGTTCGAACAGAACCGAAGGCACTTCCAAGGAAGCCCTTGCAATCCGGGTATTCACAATCCCGATAAAATTTCCCATCACAAAGGAAATCTCCATATCGTAGCTAACAATGCGGAGACAATCGATAGGTCATCCTATCGTTTTCACAAATACCCGGTCTTCAACACCGGTCTTCAAATGCAATCCAAACGACGTATCGCATATTCGGAATGGGATATATGACACAAAGGTCCTCTCCCGGCTAAACCGAATAGCGAGCGCTTATTTTTAAAAATAAGTGTGCATTCAATTCCAAACAAACACAATCAATACCATCCAAGGGTAAATATTGATAGTCGGTTATTTAACTATCAATAAAGATGCGCCACATCATCAGATTCCAAATAATTTTTCCAAAATTATTAAGTCCCAAAATATCTTTACAAGATATATATACACAATTTCCAAATAATTGCCCAATTTATTTGCTTTACCAAAACACCTTCACGATATAATTTCCACACTTAACCATTTGAAAACCCATTTCAAATTAAACACCTCAACCATTTGAAAACAAATTTCAAATTACATTAACCATTTGCAAACCAATTTCAAATAACCTTAACCATTTGAAAACTAATTTCAAATCACCTTAACCATTTGAAAACTAATTTCAAATTACTTTTCATCCTTTATACCCTTTGAAAACAAATTTCAAATCATCAAATAAATCTTTACCGATTTAATTTAAATTTACGTCCCAAATCCGTAAATTCATTTTCATACTTCAAAATAAATCAATATTTATTTTTAAACAAATTTCCCTTCATATATATATAAATTCCAAGGTGGATTTAAATTCCAAGCATCTACTAGCATACGATTCCCAAATCGATTTCAAGTTATTTGCTTTCAATTACCTTAAAGGTGAATTCACAAAAACCGTTCCATTTCATATTAGAAAACCATTCCCATGCTTATTTTAAAAATAAGTAATTCACAAATTTATTTATTTTCAACGATTTGAAAATATTCCATATACTTAAATCACAGTTAAGTATTTATTCCATTCTCTTTAAGAAAACATTCCTTTATTCACATTTATTTGGGTTAAAAACGAATGTTGCGTAAAACATCGTTACGACAACCCAAAAACACTAGTATATGGATTTGAAATAAAAAAATGGATACATAAATCCACTACTATTCAAAATATTCCCTTCTATTTCTCGAAATCGTCTATTTCAACAATCAATGTTGAAATCTATGATTTCGATACTTAACATGTCTTAAAACGTCTTTAATTAGTTTTAAATTCCATTTAGAACGTTCTTTTCCAAAAACACGTTCATTTAATAAAATAATACATTCACCGTTCAAAAATAGTGAATACAACCCCTTTAACAAATTCCATATTCAATTTATCAAATTAAATTGATTTTTCGGATTTATAACAATGTCCATACATCCCATTTCTATTTATGAAACTTCGTTTTAGAAATCTCCTTTTATTAGTCCAATTCGATTTACATAACTCGATTATATACTAAAATCAATATTATAAGTTAAATACTTATAATATTATCTATTTACCCAAATCGTTCTTTTGAACTTCACCAATTTAAAATCTTATCACTTACAAGATTTCTTTATGGCTTATAATAATTTCAACTAATGAAATCTTCATTTATTAACAATTTCTATAAAATTCCCCTTTTTAATGCCCAAATCCATTTCTATAAGTTAATAACTTATAAACTTAAATTTTTCCAATAACCGTTCGTTTTATAAATTTCACATTTATTAATCTATAAATCCTAGTGAAATTCATGTTATACATCAACTTAACACTTTATAAATTTATCCTATAACTTCAATAATTTTTATTTAAAAACATCCATTTATAAAATCCTTTATATAAACCATTAATAATAATAACTTCCCAAAAACCAAATTTAACTATTTTATAAAAACCTATTATTGTTAAAAATTTCTTTTAAGTTATATTTTATAAAAATATAAATTTTTAAAACATAAAATTTTATCCATCTATTTATTTTAAAATTTAATCAATTCAAAATTTTTAATAAACCATATTCTTTGAAAAATCGATTTAAAACCCCTTTAAATTCAAAACCGTTATTTTAATTTTTTTAAAAATTTGAATCCGATGATGCAACAACATCAGATGGTCAATCACGGGAATAAGTGTCATATATCAATATGATTATCAACAATCAACATAATATTTATAAACAAATAAATATGTGAGGAATCCAGTTGGATCCCTCCAACCTGTTTCCCTGCATCCACAGACGTTAGCACAATACCAATTCCACTTCGAGGTGGAATATCGCGGTATATGGGATTTTATAAATATCCGCTTAATAGGCGGCGCAATAGGGTCTCATCCGCTATACGAGGCGGGAAATCAAATCCAATATATACATATGCCAATATATATATATTGCTATATATAGTATATATCCTACTATATCTACTAACACAATCAAACAACAATCATCAATCAACAATAACTATTTAAAATTTTAAACCAAACGGTTCGATCGAGTGAGGAGTTCTCACCTTGATTTTATTTCCGTTTTCGCTATTATTTCGAATATAATTAAACACGCGTTTAATTATACCCGAAATTTTCGCTAGCTCCAAAGATTCCCAATCCAGCTCCATCGTGAAGAGCGCGATCATACGATTGCAATGCAACTGGTTTCGTAATTTTTCGATCTCGTACGAAAGAGATACATTAGTTTAAAGTTATACGAACTAAATATAAATGGATTTACAACTTTTATTTTAAATTTTAAACCCACATCTTTCTCTGGCCGTTGGATCTGTGTTGAAGCAAATCAGGGCCGCAAGCTGATGTTCTTCCCCATGCGAATTTTTTTTTTTTTTCCAGATCGTGAAACCCACCCATCTTCGCGTGCAAACCCTAATGGCCGCCCCCCTAAACGACAACTAGACGATGATCAGAAGGTGCCATCACCACCGCCTTCTCGTGCACCACCCACGGCCCCAGTGGCCTCGAACTCGGCGCCTCCATCATCCCAAAAATCGAACACGAACGGTAGGTGAACGCGGCTCAACTGCTTCGCCCATAGTCGACGAAACCCCATCATCCCCGTACAACTGTGAAGCCCTCGATTCACACTTTATTTTCTTAGTTGATCGTTTGTTGAATCCATGCATGGATATGAAGATTTTTAGGGAGGAAGATGGAACACTCTCGGCCATTGATATAGAGGCCGGCGGCTACACGTTAAAACCCTAGTTTTTTTTTTTATTTTGTGAATATTTGCTCTATTTATAGAGAACGACGAATACTATTTATCCGGGTTTTGTAAACTCCAATTTACGCGGCTAAACCAACGTTCCTAGGGTTTATCCCGCGTTCCGGACACAATGGAACAGGTTTCGGAAGCTAATTCGGAAGTATGTGCGAGTTATGGCAGTAAACGCTCAATTTAAATTAAACCCGATTTAAACGATTTCTAGGCGTTTTGGCTTGTACCGGACAAACGATATATCCAATCGACTTGAAATTTGAAATCTTACAAAAATATCACATTACGGATCCGATGAAACTGGTTTCGTCGAAATCCGAGACCGTTTGAAAAATGGCTATTTTAACTCGCCGAATTAAAATTAAAACGATATCGATGCGTTTCGAGCTGCCACGGTCAAACGACAACTCTGATTGCTATGAAAATTGAGATCCGATAATAACTAACTATTACGGATCCAATGGAACTCGTTTCGTTCAATTCTGAGACTGTTCAAAAATTGGCTATTTTTCAGTCGATAATTAAATATTAAAATATTCGATTTTTACAAATAAATTCCAAATTCAATTTTAAAAGTCCTAAAACATTTCTATAACTTTAATATGATAAAACAAAATTTTCCAAATCATTTTCAATCACATTTAACCCAATATTTAATTATTTTTGGAATTTCACTATTAAATTATCGATTTAATTATCCCATTAAATCCAATATTCGAAAAATAAATTATTCTACTTAAAAATTCCACTTATTAATATTTAAAATTAATTAAATACTCAAATTCAAATTATCAGAAATTCTGGGTCGTTACAATCTTCCCCCCTTAAAAGAATTTCGTCCTCGAAATTGCAAGTTAAGGAGAATGATTCCTAAACCGTCTATTATTTTTCCAAAACTAATAGTTTTATCCACCTTCTAACACCAATCTTTTTATTAAAGATTTACTATCATTTCAATTAGCTTTCTAACTTCAATTATAGGTTTCAAACAACATTGTTTACTCAACAATTCAAATTTAAATTCAAATTTCAAACTTTCAAAATTTTCTCAAAAATTTTCTAACACCCGAAATTTTCGAAAAATTTCGCCAGAGTCTCCTTTGCGCGGCTAGATCGGTACGACTACAAAATGGCACTACGGCCCCTCAGAATCAAAAAGAAAAGAGAAAGCCAAGTGGCTGGAGAAGGAAATCATCAATTCTCATACTAAAAGTGAAATACGTACCTTTCTGTCGAGTCATTCAATTTTTAACTTCAAAATCAAAATTCCAATCCATTATATACCTGTATATCATACTAGTAATAGTATCCAATTCCAACATTCAAACTATTGGCCAATTCAATTACAAAATTTCCAATACATGCTTCTTATACATTTTTGGTTTATTATTGAAGTTGCATATTCAATTCATTCGTTTCAATTAGTTACATTCACTAATTAAATTCACATTGGTTCACTTTCAACTCAACTCAAATTCAATTCTATTCAAATTTATTTACTTCACTTTCAATTTGAATTCAATTACATAGCTTTCAAATGCGCTAATTAAATTTCATTAACACTTAAT
The DNA here is from genome assembly GCA_030765085.1 of Allium cepa. Lineage (NCBI taxonomy): Eukaryota > Viridiplantae > Streptophyta > Magnoliopsida > Asparagales > Amaryllidaceae > Allium > Allium cepa. The sequence continues at coordinate 555,086,550 of CM060941.1, read as the reverse complement.
GAATTTACATACAATCAACCAACAACAAGTTAACAACCAATGTATATCCAATAAAACCAAATTATTAATTTTTCTCTCATTACATTCAATTTGGTTCAACAGTTTTAATTCCAATTGATTTAACATTCAACTGATTTTCATTCAATTATTCAACTAGCTCGAAATGAATTTACACTTACATACATCATTTCATATCAACTTATTCACATTCGATTAATTAACATTCAATCCATACTTTAATTCAGTTGCCAATTCTTTTTACATATAAAATTGGACTTCATTTATATAACTCAAGTTCACATCATTTAACGATTTCATTAATTCACTTTATTCATTTTATTTTGATATCAACATCAATTCTTTCAACATTATTCAAGTTATATTCCATTCAACTTCATTTACATTTACTTCCACTATTCAACTTAAGTATTCTCCTAATTCATTTCAAACTCTATTCCATTTAACATAATTTGTTCAAATAAACTTAAGTTTCCACTTATCAATCCAATTCGGTTTCCAATTCTAAAGTAAATTCTATTTAACTTTTACTTAAGTCAAATTCATATCAACAATCAAATTCGTATTTCATTTTACTTAACTTAATTGTTTAACCACTTCAATAATTGGTTTTACTTACATTTTCTCATTCTATAAGTTATACAACTTATTATTCAACTTCCAACTCATATTATAAGTTCAAAACCCCTTTTTTTTTCACTTATATTTGACAATTTCAAGTTGAATTTTAATTTCAAATTTGTTTATTTCAACAAAACCTCAATTTTAAATTCATTATTGTAGCAAATCCATCACATAGAAACTCGAAAATGATACTGATGATGCTGCAGTCATCATCCTTATTATTTCCCAGTAACAATAGTGAATCAATGCTAAATATTCTTTCAAAATTTCCTTTTATTTATAAATTACATTTATAAATCTTTTTACTTATATAATTTCACTTCTTATATATATACAAGATTATCTTACAATTGTAACTCATTTTAATTATAATTTTATACTTATAATTCATTAGTTTATACAATTGTTCTTTTTACAATTGTTGCTTTTATTAGCTTATTCAACAACTTTGATTATCTTATATATATATCTATTATTATTTACAACTACCAAGCAATTAATTATATAAACACATCAATAATTTCTTGAAAAATTATTTTCTTTATATACAAAATATAATCAAGGTAAAATTATTTCATTTACCCAATTTAAAACAACATCGTGTTGAATTGTTCTGCACAAGTGTTTAGAGATCCCTATCGATAGAGTTGTACAGACTATACCGACCAGAATCCATATACCACTCAACAAACCAATCATCACAATATAAAACAATTTTATATTCACTAACAAATACGCGCTCATATCTATTATTACACTCACACTCATTCTAGAGTACTACTGACTCTATCTCTAATGAGTAATACCCAACAGAGCAGGTTGTCGCTTAACCATAGGCTCTGATACCAAATGTAAAGAACCGAAAATCCGTACTTCCTTGAGCTGGCAACATTCCACCACAATCCAGCCAAAGAGGAACGAACTTCCGAATCTTTAGGGTTTAAGAAGAAGAAAGAGGTAGAAGAAGAGAGAAAGAGAGAAGAAACAAAAACAAGTAACAGGACATGAAACAAATCAGAATCTCACAATCGCAGCGGAACAACATATAATAGATAAATGAATAATCATTTAAACAAAAGAACTATACATTTTATACATACATCACAATACATCATATCATCAGAGTGTACAACAATACAACAGCGGAAAGAATACTATATACAATAGATAATAGACTACGCTATCCAAGCTCGCCTCCAAATCTGCACGGCAACTCTCGAATCCAGAATAACCTGATAACCTAACTCTAGACTGCCCGTGTGGAAAATAGTGGGCACCCAGAGTTTAGGAAAGGAACAATAAACTCCAGGTCAGTCATGGGACTGGTGTGAGAACTCAAAACAGTTTATCTTTAAACACGCAACAAGAAAGTTTAAATTTTGAAATCCGCAATGCTTTTTGGAAAATGAAACTACCATAAGGCCTCCCGGCACACACACAATGCAAACGCACACATGGGGGAGATTTCTCCTTATGATAGTCAAACATGCTTACTACGAGAAAAATTCTTTGATATTATTACTAGTGCATAGTGGAAAATATTTCGAAAGTATAATATAAATCCTAGCCAGCATAGGTACCATGATACTATGCCTACTATAGCTGCCATGTTAAATGGCAGGTTCTACAACTAAAACCGTACAGGGCGCGTATTGGATGAATGGATTTCCAACAAATGGTCAGGCTAAGGAACTTCCTACTGCCACATGGGATCGCCTCTGGCGGGACGTCCCGAGAACTAACGTTACGGTTAGATCTCTGCCAACACAAGGCCGGGTTACCTCTGTAACTAGGTAACTACTACACGAATATGTCATCCCCCGGTCCTTTGGGACCTTTATCCGAGCGCTCGATACCAACAACACCACACAGAAATAGATATAGTGTTTCCACATGAGTAAATATCTGGGCTCCATACCATGATACCACCCTTTTCCAGAAGGAAATGACATACCCTAAAGGGCGCGACCCTCATAACCTTGCCGCATATTCCTGTTTCGACCATTTCCGGGGAGTGAGGTCCTGACGAAGTCTCGTCCACAAAGCTACGCTTTGTGCAACAAAGCCATGCTTTGGGTCCACAGATGACCAAAGCAATAATCACAAAGATAAATGATCAAACAAATGATCATATCCAAACGATCAACCAATGATCATCACACAGCAGCACTCAGCATGCCACATTACCAGATTGGGAAATATCGCTGATAACCTTCAACTACATAACCTCTGAGCTCGTACGTCTCAGAGAAGGGTGTTAAGCTAAGAGAATAAATTCTCCGCCACCAACAGAAATGTATTTGAAAGAAATCTGCTCTATCTCTCAAAATGTAATGTCAGACATGTAACCATACAAGTCTGTTCCGGGTTCGAACAGAACCGAAGGCACTTCCAAGGAAGCCCTTGCAATCCGGGTATTCACAATCCCGATAAAATTTCCCATCACAAAGGAAATCTCCATATCGTAGCTAACAATGCGGAGACAATCGATAGGTCATCCTATCGTTTTCACAAATACCCGGTCTTCAACACCGGTCTTCAAATGCAATCCAAACGACGTATCGCATATTCGGAATGGGATATATGACACAAAGGTCCTCTCCCGGCTAAACCGAATAGCGAGCGCTTATTTTTAAAAATAAGTGTGCATTCAATTCCAAACAAACACAATCAATACCATCCAAGGGTAAATATTGATAGTCGGTTATTTAACTATCAATAAAGATGCGCCACATCATCAGATTCCAAATAATTTTTCCAAAATTATTAAGTCCCAAAATATCTTTACAAGATATATATACACAATTTCCAAATAATTGCCCAATTTATTTGCTTTACCAAAACACCTTCACGATATAATTTCCACACTTAACCATTTGAAAACCCATTTCAAATTAAACACCTCAACCATTTGAAAACAAATTTCAAATTACATTAACCATTTGCAAACCAATTTCAAATAACCTTAACCATTTGAAAACTAATTTCAAATCACCTTAACCATTTGAAAACTAATTTCAAATTACTTTTCATCCTTTATACCCTTTGAAAACAAATTTCAAATCATCAAATAAATCTTTACCGATTTAATTTAAATTTACGTCCCAAATCCGTAAATTCATTTTCATACTTCAAAATAAATCAATATTTATTTTTAAACAAATTTCCCTTCATATATATATAAATTCCAAGGTGGATTTAAATTCCAAGCATCTACTAGCATACGATTCCCAAATCGATTTCAAGTTATTTGCTTTCAATTACCTTAAAGGTGAATTCACAAAAACCGTTCCATTTCATATTAGAAAACCATTCCCATGCTTATTTTAAAAATAAGTAATTCACAAATTTATTTATTTTCAACGATTTGAAAATATTCCATATACTTAAATCACAGTTAAGTATTTATTCCATTCTCTTTAAGAAAACATTCCTTTATTCACATTTATTTGGGTTAAAAACGAATGTTGCGTAAAACATCGTTACGACAACCCAAAAACACTAGTATATGGATTTGAAATAAAAAAATGGATACATAAATCCACTACTATTCAAAATATTCCCTTCTATTTCTCGAAATCGTCTATTTCAACAATCAATGTTGAAATCTATGATTTCGATACTTAACATGTCTTAAAACGTCTTTAATTAGTTTTAAATTCCATTTAGAACGTTCTTTTCCAAAAACACGTTCATTTAATAAAATAATACATTCACCGTTCAAAAATAGTGAATACAACCCCTTTAACAAATTCCATATTCAATTTATCAAATTAAATTGATTTTTCGGATTTATAACAATGTCCATACATCCCATTTCTATTTATGAAACTTCGTTTTAGAAATCTCCTTTTATTAGTCCAATTCGATTTACATAACTCGATTATATACTAAAATCAATATTATAAGTTAAATACTTATAATATTATCTATTTACCCAAATCGTTCTTTTGAACTTCACCAATTTAAAATCTTATCACTTACAAGATTTCTTTATGGCTTATAATAATTTCAACTAATGAAATCTTCATTTATTAACAATTTCTATAAAATTCCCCTTTTTAATGCCCAAATCCATTTCTATAAGTTAATAACTTATAAACTTAAATTTTTCCAATAACCGTTCGTTTTATAAATTTCACATTTATTAATCTATAAATCCTAGTGAAATTCATGTTATACATCAACTTAACACTTTATAAATTTATCCTATAACTTCAATAATTTTTATTTAAAAACATCCATTTATAAAATCCTTTATATAAACCATTAATAATAATAACTTCCCAAAAACCAAATTTAACTATTTTATAAAAACCTATTATTGTTAAAAATTTCTTTTAAGTTATATTTTATAAAAATATAAATTTTTAAAACATAAAATTTTATCCATCTATTTATTTTAAAATTTAATCAATTCAAAATTTTTAATAAACCATATTCTTTGAAAAATCGATTTAAAACCCCTTTAAATTCAAAACCGTTATTTTAATTTTTTTAAAAATTTGAATCCGATGATGCAACAACATCAGATGGTCAATCACGGGAATAAGTGTCATATATCAATATGATTATCAACAATCAACATAATATTTATAAACAAATAAATATGTGAGGAATCCAGTTGGATCCCTCCAACCTGTTTCCCTGCATCCACAGACGTTAGCACAATACCAATTCCACTTCGAGGTGGAATATCGCGGTATATGGGATTTTATAAATATCCGCTTAATAGGCGGCGCAATAGGGTCTCATCCGCTATACGAGGCGGGAAATCAAATCCAATATATACATATGCCAATATATATATATTGCTATATATAGTATATATCCTACTATATCTACTAACACAATCAAACAACAATCATCAATCAACAATAACTATTTAAAATTTTAAACCAAACGGTTCGATCGAGTGAGGAGTTCTCACCTTGATTTTATTTCCGTTTTCGCTATTATTTCGAATATAATTAAACACGCGTTTAATTATACCCGAAATTTTCGCTAGCTCCAAAGATTCCCAATCCAGCTCCATCGTGAAGAGCGCGATCATACGATTGCAATGCAACTGGTTTCGTAATTTTTCGATCTCGTACGAAAGAGATACATTAGTTTAAAGTTATACGAACTAAATATAAATGGATTTACAACTTTTATTTTAAATTTTAAACCCACATCTTTCTCTGGCCGTTGGATCTGTGTTGAAGCAAATCAGGGCCGCAAGCTGATGTTCTTCCCCATGCGAATTTTTTTTTTTTTTTCCAGATCGTGAAACCCACCCATCTTCGCGTGCAAACCCTAATGGCCGCCCCCCTAAACGACAACTAGACGATGATCAGAAGGTGCCATCACCACCGCCTTCTCGTGCACCACCCACGGCCCCAGTGGCCTCGAACTCGGCGCCTCCATCATCCCAAAAATCGAACACGAACGGTAGGTGAACGCGGCTCAACTGCTTCGCCCATAGTCGACGAAACCCCATCATCCCCGTACAACTGTGAAGCCCTCGATTCACACTTTATTTTCTTAGTTGATCGTTTGTTGAATCCATGCATGGATATGAAGATTTTTAGGGAGGAAGATGGAACACTCTCGGCCATTGATATAGAGGCCGGCGGCTACACGTTAAAACCCTAGTTTTTTTTTTTATTTTGTGAATATTTGCTCTATTTATAGAGAACGACGAATACTATTTATCCGGGTTTTGTAAACTCCAATTTACGCGGCTAAACCAACGTTCCTAGGGTTTATCCCGCGTTCCGGACACAATGGAACAGGTTTCGGAAGCTAATTCGGAAGTATGTGCGAGTTATGGCAGTAAACGCTCAATTTAAATTAAACCCGATTTAAACGATTTCTAGGCGTTTGGCTTGTACCGGACAAACGATATATCCAATCGACTTGAAATTTGAAATCTTACAAAAATATCACATTACGGATCCGATGAAACTGGTTTCGTCGAAATCCGAGACCGTTTGAAAAATGGCTATTTTAACTCGCCGAATTAAAATTAAAACGATATCGATGCGTTTCGAGCTGCCACGGTCAAACGACAACTCTGATTGCTATGAAAATTGAGATCCGATAATAACTAACTATTACGGATCCAATGGAACTCGTTTCGTTCAATTCTGAGACTGTTCAAAAATTGGCTATTTTTCAGTCGATAATTAAATATTAAAATATTCGATTTTTACAAATAAATTCCAAATTCAATTTTAAAAGTCCTAAAACATTTCTATAACTTTAATATGATAAAACAAAATTTTCCAAATCATTTTCAATCACATTTAACCCAATATTTAATTATTTTTGGAATTTCACTATTAAATTATCGATTTAATTATCCCATTAAATCCAATATTCGAAAAATAAATTATTCTACTTAAAAATTCCACTTATTAATATTTAAAATTAATTAAATACTCAAATTCAAATTATCAGAAATTCTGGGTCGTTACAAAATAGGACTTAAAACCCATTCCATTTAGTTTAAAAATATCGAAAACATTTATTTTGATATATGGGATGAACTATATTCATTTTGGGGTCAGAACGGGCTTTTTGGGTCGCGTAGTCATTTCGATCAATCCAATCTGGTCCATTAATTTCTAATTCAGATCTGCCTATATATAGGCTGTTATAAACCCTAATTGTTTCTCATTTCTTATTTCTATATGTACTATTACATCTACTAGTTCCTTCTTATCAAATGATAGAATATGAAGCCCTAAATCCCAATTCAATTTCAAATCCAATCTAATCTAAAAAATTCAAACTCTCTAAACCCTATTATATTATATACCGATTCAAAGCTCTCAACGAGCGCAATCTTCTACAATGATTTTTTCGATTCAGATCATAGTTTGGATAGAAATGGATGATTAAATCTCGAACGTTCATCGGGTTTCGATCAACCCCGACGGGTCGTTGATTGGAGGACATGGGGTTGTGGAGAGTGGAGAAGGGATCGCATCTGTGTGGTTCGTTTATAAAGATGATGGTTGGATCGAGCTGTAAAATTTGAGTAGGGTTCCAAACCCATGGCGTTGGTTGTCTTGGTTTCTGTTGTCAATGGTGGGGTTTTGATTGTTTTCAAGGGACGTAGGGCCTTAGGGAGGCAGCGGCGTGTTAGGGCATGGCTGCGTTAGCCAACGGCGGTAGGGAGGAAGCATGCGATCGTGGAGGCTAGGGTATCGGCCGAGTTCGAGCGAGCTGGGTAGGATTTCGTGGGTGAGAACGATGATATGATGTGGATTTACTCTATTTTTTTTATTCAATTTGAAATTTGTATGTTCTAATTTATATAACTTTTGCATATGAACTCGGATTTGCATGTTGTTTTCTCCCTTTGGATCGTATCGAAATTCCAGACATTATAGAAGTGGTTTGGAAGAATTCTAGTACTATTCAATTTTGGACCTTATTTTGGATTTCAAATTGATTTGAAATTAAACATGAGTGTTTTGACCCACTCACAACTACTAGATTATTTTATGTTAGTTAAATTTAATTTATGATGCAATTAGAAATTGATTGATATATGTTTAGTATATTTAAATTGTCATTCCTGTTAAATCTAACTTTTATTGAATATTACCGCCACTAGTTTAATATTAATTCTAAATTGCCATTTAATACCCATTATTGATAATCAGTCACTTGTTATAGTTTATTGATTAGTTTGAATGGTTATTGTGATGGATGTTGATTATTGATATTGGATGATTGGTTGTTATATTCTTATATTGTTTTAACACTATAAATTCCCTATGGGTTGAAATGATACATACCCGAACGATCTGATAGATTAAGGGAAATCACTATGAGTTGAAATGATAGACTCAAGCGATTTCATGGAATTGTAATTAAATTCAGGATTGCCGGTTGAAATGATATATATCCTTAAATATAAAATAATTATGGGTTGAAATGATAAATATCTGTATCACTTGACTGTAGGGTAGAGAATTATATACGGACACTGGATTGGTTAAATTAAATGATTTTAAATCCTTAAATTTTTAAATCAGCTAACGATATTTTGAAATAAAATTTGATTTGCATAAACTGAATTATTTTTGAAATCCAAGCTTTAAATGTTTAAAATTGGAATTGATTTAATGAATTGTTTAAAGAATTAAATTGGAAATTTTAAAGTTGAATTTTTGAAGCATAAATGAATTTTATTGAAATTGAATTATTGAAATTGTTTGAATATAACTTTGAAATCTATTTAATTTGAAGTGATTTAAAGTGATAATTTAAACTTGGATTTGAAATCGATATTGATTAAATGGTTTAATGAGAATCTGAATTTAAAACCAGTTTTAGTTAATTGAATTGAAAGATGGACAAGGTCCAGATGTATTGAAATGGAAGAAATGATTTAATTTTGTTATTAATTCTAAATTAGTTATTTCAATATAAGTTGTTTAAAGATTTATTATTTTAAAATCCTTGTTTTAAGGTTTCAAACTATTAAACTGATCTAAATCTTATTTCAACTATTTTAAACTATTTTTAATCAATTTAAACTATTTTAATTTATTTTAATCTATTTTAATATATTTAACCTAATTTAACCCATTTTAAACTAATTAACCCATTTAATCTATTTTAAATCTATTTAATCTATTTTAAATCTATTTAAACAATTTTAAATCTTAGCAAACTATGCTAAACTATGTAAACTATTTATAACTATTCAAATTATGTTTTGAATTTCGGACTGTGTAGAGTGGAAGTGGTTATATTTAAATCCTTGATTTAAAAGCAAATATGGTTAAATGATGCAATAACCTAAGTTTAGATTAAATTTACATATTCGAGTATATAAGATGACTTTTGAAATGAGGAATTAATTAACCTATCTTATCGATGATTTCAAAGTGAATCTGATTTTGAAAGTGATATGGTTTGAATTGAATATGATATTTTTGGTATCAATTATGAAACAATTTTGGAAATTTAAAAGAACCATCCAATGTCAACTTGATGTGGCTAAAATAGGAGCCATGTGGGGCAGGTGAGGTCGCACCTCCAATCAAACATACTTCTTCAATACCATATTATGACTTTGTGATTGATCTGGTGGTCACCCCTCAATTTTGATTATGGGAGTGTGTTTCGAGGTGGGAGGTGGTAGCTGCTATGCGTTACCACCAATCCGGATCCGTAAAAAGGTAGTATCTTACCATGGTAATTGCCTCGCATGCCTTATCGCATGCCCTTTACGAGTTTGTTTTGTACCGTACCTATGGAGTTCCCTTTGATAGCCCTCTATGGAGGAATTACGGTATTGTATAGACTACATGAATATATAAAATGTGTTAAGGGGAATATGGATAATGCCTTAACGCTGTTTTTGCACTTTACTGTACACATAATTATAATATTGTATTGTGCTATGTATGTAGATAGTTTAATGTACCCTTAGGAGATAGAAATCCCAAACATCTCTTGAGTTATTGCACTCATATTAGACACTGGATATGAGATGTCAAACCCTGTCAACATCTCTAACGTCGTTACGCTCATATTTACTTACTGTTGATTTAACTTACATAAGATATTTTAGTTCTGACTCGAGTGTTTTGTCTTTTCAATTCGCTCGGATCAGTTTGAGCTTTTCAGTGTATCGAAGAGTGCTTTTGGGGGACAAAGACGAAAATTTAGTATTACTATTATTTATTTTATTTATTCCACTGCATTATGTTCTTCCACTGCATTATTTATTTATTTATTTCTGTTATATGTAAATCTAATTTTGTATTGTAAAGGATTAATCAAATGTTATTTGTAAAACAGCTTCATGAACTGTTTATTTGATTATTATATTTTGTCATTCCACTGTGAGATTCTGTGTTTGTTTTTCTTTCTTTCTCTGCTTTTTCTTATTTACCCCATAACAATCCTCTCTTTTGACTGGTTTGAATCTGACGTGTGTGCTTTATCGTCGATTTAAACTGTCTTAAAAAGTGGGTCGTTACATAAGATACAAGATATCCTATGCCTCTTCTGCTAGCTGTTTGATATTTGAGTTTCTAGAGAAAACGCTTCCAAAATAGTAGATAATTTGTAGAGAATCAGTCTAGTAGAGTATGGATTCATTCTACGTAGTTTTGAAGAATGTACTATGTAGTTTTCAATAAATATTTTAAGAAAGTAAGGAATTAGAAGAGAGTAAGAAAAATTGGTTAGAAAATTCACTTACAATCCCCTTTATATAGTGAATGAATAGATGTATCCATTTATCCAACGGTCACTGTGTCAACATACTAGGTAGGGTATATCGACACACTCTTGTAAATTATGAAAAAATGATTTTTTTTTTAAAACTTGTATATTTTTATGAATCAATTTACTCTAATGACTCATACTGAAGTCCTAAGCTCTTCAAATATTTATCTTTAAACTCATGAGTCTAGATCTTATCTGAATCTTTGAACTATAATCTTTATATTGATTAGTCTTCAAGTTTGATCATTCTGTACCTGTAAAATATTCTATAATATATACTATACAACTTGGTAAAACATTAGTATTTATAATTATATGGACGTTGTCATCAAAATCAATATCTGAGGTATTGATAATCTTCCTCTTGTTGATGGTGAAAACCATGTAAATATTTCTATATATAAGTATAATATAACTTCCCGGGTTAAATAACTCCTTCTTAGTATGTGCATGTATTATATTTATATTTTACACCCCCTTTTCCATCAATAAAAATGGGTGAAAAACAAATCTCCCCCAAAATTAATATACTTATGAATTATGGAGTCAAAATCATTATTAATAAATGTATATATTCATGACATATCATTCGAAACCAAACTATATTATCGATCCAGGTCAAACACACTTTACATTAGTTTTATATATAAATCAAATGATGTAATCACATTCAAACAACCCTAAAAAAACAATCAAACATAAAAAGAAGACACATCTAAATCATACAAATCAAATTATAGATCTACGTGCCTAGAATACTAATTAATGTTTTGGTTTAATTATTGAAAATTTATGAAAAGAGCAATTTGGATAGTGAAGACAAAAGTTTCCCTTCTGTTCTATTAAGTTATCATGAATATCGTAGAAGGCTGCTCCAATACAATTCACTTCGCCATCATCCTCGATATCATCATAATCCTCCTCTTCTTCCTCTTCTTTATCATCTTGATTCATAGAATTATGATTTGCAACGTTTTTCAGAGTCTCCTTCTTTGATGACTACTGGATTTGCTTCATTGTCCAATAACCGTTTCTGTAAATTTCTAAGCATTCTTCCTTGCTTGTCTTATTCATTCTTGAATTGAATTTGTAGTAACTCTATTTTAGTAAGCATAGTGTGGACGTGCTTTAAATCGTCTTTGATGTTACCGAGTTTGGAGAAAGTGAAGTCGCGAAAGGGCTACTATTTTCTCTAGGCTGCTTGGAATTTGAGGGATCCGTTTTTGTTTATTTAATAATTTTCTGAAGGGAGAAGATGTTAGAATGGGTTTTGAAATCAAAATATGGTAGTCAAATAGATGGTTTTTGAATTTTAAATTAAGGAGGGAAAAACGATTTTCTGAAAACTGCTAGATATGTCTACATATGCTTCCTGGGTATGTCGACATATACGGAAAAGTTTTCTTTTTCTTTTTAGTTTTGTAAATAAAAAATTATTATTTCTAGATTTCTTCAAACGAACATATTCCAAGTTATCTTCGTAAATTTGTGAAAGTATTTTATGCCAATGGTTTAGATAAAAAGTAAAATATCAACTATTTGATTTTTTGTATTTATAAATTCTAGTGTAATAATTTCTTTGTTAAGATTATCTCTTAGGAAATGATGTCTCATATCTATATGTTTTGATCTGGCACGATGTGTTGAATTTTTAGACAAATTTATTGCACTAGTATTACCACAATATATGGGTGATTGTTTTAAATTAATATCGAAATCTTTTAAAGTTTGTTACATGTAGATAACCTATAAACATGCTAATGAAGTTGAGATATATTCTACCTCTATTGTAGACAGAGATACAAAATTTTGCTTTTTTCTAAACCAAGAAAAAGAACGTGCCCTAAAAAGTGACAATTCCACTTGTACCTTTTCGATTGATTTGCATCTAGCATAGTCAGTGTCACTATATGATATTAAGTTAAAGAAGTCTTATTTTAGGTAGAAGAGTCCACAGTCTAGTGTGTTTTTTATATGTCTTAAAAAACCGTTTTATGGCTTTTGGATGTGTTTTCTAAGGTTGAGATTAATATCTTACACAGAGACATATGCTTTATCAGGTCCACTAGCAGTTATATAAAGAAAAGATCCTACCATACCTCTATATAGTTTTTGTTCTATATCTTTTGAAAATTCTTCCTTACTTAGTTTTTCATTAATTACTATGGAAGTTCGCTTTCCACTAGTTTTCGACATATCAAATTTTTTTACTAGTTCCTCAACATATTTTTCTTGACTTATAAGTATACCTTTATTTAATTATCTTATTTGTAATTCTAAAACGAAACTTAGTTCTCCCATATGACTCATTTAAAATTCCTTAGTCATTATACTAGGGAATTCTTTATTTAGTTGTTCATTAGTTAACCCGAAAATAATATCATCCACATATATTTGTATAAGTTGAATATCATTATTGTTTCTTTTAATAAATTGTGTACCATCTACTTTTCCTGCTACGAAGTTAGAGTGTATTAAATAAGATTTAAGTCTTTCATACCATGCTTTAGGAGCTTGTTTTAAACCATATAAATCTTTCTTTAATTTATAAACGTGATTTAAAAGTTGTTCATCTTCAAAAGTAGGGATTGTTCTACATAAACATATGTTTTAATAAAACTATTTAAAATGGCACTTCTGATATCCATTTGAAATAATTTAAAAATATTATAATTTGCAAAAGCAAGCAATTCTAATGGCCTCTAATCTAGCTACAAGGGCAAAGGTTTCATCAAAATCCTTGTCTTTCTCCTGACTATAACCTTGAGCAACTAATCATGTTTTATTTCTAATGACTTCTCCTTATTCACTTATTTTATTTCTATAAACCCACTTAGTTCATATTAAGTTTTATTTTTAGGTCTTGGAACTAATTCCCAAACATTATTTTTGGTAAACTGATTCAATTATTCTTGCATGGCAAGAATTCATGAATCATCTAATGATACTTCCCTCGGATTTTTAGGTATATTAGTTGAGATAAATGCTACATTACTCATTTTTTTAATTGATTTCTTACTTTTACGATTGATCTATATTTCCGAGAATATTCTCTATAGGATGATCATTCAAATATTTTGTTCTTTTATTTGGATAGGATTTTCAAAGTTATCATTATTTTCATTATTAGTGGTTTAATTATTTGTAATTTCATTATTTTCATTTGGATTAATATTTCTTTTTCATCAATACTAGTATTATTTATTTTAAAATTTTAATCAAATGAAACATGTAATGTTTCTTGATGGTGTTATTTATAGTATTAAAAACTTTGTAAACTTTACTTTCATTATAATAACCAATAAAAATTCCTCTGTTTGATTTAGCATCAAATTTGTCTAAATTATCTTTTAAATTTAGTATAAAACATTTACTGCCAAAATTCTAGAATATGATACTTTAGGATTTTTATCATAAAATAATTCAAAAGGATTTTTTTAGATAAATGACCTTATTAAAATTCTATTTAAAATATAGCATGTTGTAGCAACTGATCAGCTTAGAAAATTTTAATTAAATCACTATCATTTAGCACAGTCTTAGCAAATTTATATATGTTTCTATTTGTACATTCTACTACCCCATTCTGTTGAGGAGTTCTTGGGAAAGTAAAGTTATGAGTAATTCTTTTCTTATTACAAAATTTTTCAAAGTATTTTCAAACTCTCCTCCATGATCACTCCTGATCGTTTTAACTTTAATTAATTTTTTATTTTGAATTTTCTTAGCAAATTTTTTGAATATTTTGAATGCTTCATTTTTATGTTTTAGAATATTATCCAAGTATATCTTGAAAAGTCATCTACTATTGTGAAAATATATCTATTATGATTTATTGATTATATTTGCGATAGTCAAAAAAGATCTAAGTAAAGAAGTTTTAAGGGTTGAGAAGTTGAAATCATATCTTTTAATATAAAAGAATTTTTATGAAGTTCTCTAATTGGCAAGCATCTCATAAGTTTTTGACATTAAAACTCATTTTAGGAATTCCCCTACAAGTTCAAATCTAGCAACTTTAGATAGGTGTTTAAAATTTAAATGATCAAACCTTTTGTGCCAAATCAAGGGTCACTAGATTCAGCCAAAAGACACAGATTGTCATTAGACACTTTCATACTTATGTTGTAAGTATTATGTTTCCCTAACACCTTCACAGATAATTATAGACTCACTATCCTCAATGTAACTAATATCTTTTCAAACATAATTTTAAAACCCTTATCATATAGAAATATTAAACAGGTTATATCTCAAATTCCTAACTAGTAAAACATTATAAATAATAGGAGTTTCAGAGTTACCGACATTGTTGATGCCAATCACATATCTTTTTAGTTGTCTCTGAAGTTAACCATCTTTGTAAACTTATCCTTTAAGATCTTAATTTCCAGTCATGTGTCTTGAGCATCCACTATCTAATATCCATTTGTCCTTCTTGATCTGTGATGTATGAATATCAAGTGTCTGTTCGCCGTTAGCCATATAACATACTTGTTCTAGCAATTTTACATCATACCATTCCAAAACATCAAGTGACTTTTTCAAATAATTAATTTCTAATTCATTTGATAGTAACATACATATTTTATAACTTGTTTTTCTATAGAAGTGTTACATTATACCATTCCAAAACATCAAGTAACTTGTTCTAGCCATTTATACTTTTGAAAAATAAAATTATGAAATTTTGGAAACCTAATGCTCTGATACCAAATGTGGGTTACGGTGTAGCAGATCATAAGGATACTTTAACGCTAGAGGAGGGTGAATAGTATTTTATAACTTTTATGAAGCTTTTTAACTTAGTTTCAAGGTTTAAATCAAATCACAGATTATCAACACAGATCTATGCTAACCAAGCAGTTACAGATGCAATTCCAGATAAATATAAAATTAATAATAAAACATAAAGTAAGAGAGATGACATGAGGAATTTTATACTGGTTCGGATTAACCAATCCTACATCCAGTCCCGTACAATACCGTACAATTTTCTTTTCAATCATCTACTTTAACCAAGTAGATAGCAAACCATAATACAGTCTGAATTTCAAGGCTATGAGATACATCATCCTGTCTCATAAGTCCGGGGCAAACTCTTTTGATTTACTGGGTAGCAAGATCACCGACTAGATTTAAATGGGCTGCTAAGCACACCCACTTTACTTGAACGAGCAACAAATCCACTTAATAAACAGGAGTATAGTTGTTGATTTCTGAACGCAACAGTTGTACTTGGGATATAAAATATCCCATAGCCCTTCTAATAGCGGTTTGACCTTCGAGTTTGTAGAGAGAATGCTTCCAAAATAGTAGATAATTTGTCGAGAATCAATCTAGAAGAGTATGGATTCATTCTATGTATTTTTAAAGAATGCAATAAGGAGTCTTCAAGAAATATTTCAAGAGAGTAAGGAGTAAGAAGAAAGTAAGAAAAATTGGTTAGAAAATTCATTTACACTTCCTTTTATATAGTGAATAAATAGATATATCCATTCATGAAGTGGTGCATCCAAATGATACATCTTTTCAAAATTTAATAAACAAACAAATGGTCTTTATGTCAACACATTTGTGAGGGGTATGTCAACATACCCTTATAAATTTTGAAAAAAAGATTTTCTTCTTAAACTTCTATATTTTTGAAATATAATTTAGACATGGTTTTCAAATGCTTTGAACATATAAATTTTTTTATAAATATTTTATAAAATATATTTTAAATTTTAAATAATTTATTTTGATAACATATCAAAGATCGAAAATTTATGATAAAATCAGAATCTTCTATAATGGACTTTGGCCATTTATTCTAATGACTCATACTAAACTCTTGAGCTTTTCAAATCTTTGTCTTTAAACTCACCAGTCTTAATCATCTATGATCTTTGAACTTTATTCTTTATACTGATCAGTCTTCAAGTTTAATCATTCTGTACCTATGTAATATTCGGTAATATATACTACACAACTATGCAAAATCGTGGTATTTATATTTATATAGTTTATGCCACCAAAATCAACATTAGAAATATTTATTAAGAAGAAGATGATTGAAGTGGTCTACTATGCTTTTTACAAATTTCCGAAGTTAAGTCATTACAACATCCGTTTTCTTTTCTGTTTTACCTATCCTAGAATCAAATGACATCAAGCTTTTACTCATTATTTTGTTCAGCTTTGTTTGATTTCTAGATGTAATCGCTTGTGCTTCATAAAGTTTCTTCCAGTCTCCTTCATTTTCAACTACTTAGACTTCTCGAAGTGTAGAATCACCTTCATTTCCTTCTATATCACTTTCTTCCAAAATTTCATGAGATAGTTGCGTAGGCTTCTTTCCTTTGTTGGGATGGGATGATGATTCCTCCATGGGTTCACTAAAGTTTAATTTTTGTACATAAATTTAATAAGGATTGTAGTTAGAGGTACTTTTGGCAATTGCACTAAACTAAAAAAACATTTTTAGAGTATTTGATTGTACCCAAATCCTTTTGAAATCCTTGGGTTCACTGGGCTTTAATAAGATGCATAAGTAGGGCCATAAAAAATAATCTTTCAATATCTAATCTAATGATAAATAAAAGCTTCCCAATTGACTTGAATTTTCCCAAAAATAGCATGCAACGCTTGGTAATCAATATCATATACTAATTTATGGCCACCCATTCTTGGAATGAATGTATTGATTATCATCCTCTATAGCAATCTAGGTTTAGGTCGCAAATCCTTAGAGGATATATTGGACTAGATGGCATTAATATTCCAAATATGATAACTAATATCATCCTGTCTCCAATCATTAACCTCCACATATTGGAGATCAATACCATCAAAACTACAATCCAAATTCGTCTAAAATCATTCTTGTGAATTTTGAGAATTTCCTGTAATATCTCTGTATTTTATCATTTTGATTTTGAATATTTAATTAATTTTAAATATTTAAATAATTGGTTTTTAAAGTTTGATAACTTACATTCAAATATAGTGGTTATTTAGATATTAGAACTGTGAATTAAATATTAATTAAATGAATTTAATAACCTTATTTAACTCAATTAATAAATAATGATGGTGAGGTCATTTGTAATTTTATTCATGATAATAAATAGTTCGATTAAATAACAAAAAATCAATTGTTAATAAAACGACTTGATTTTAATGACTATTTTAAATTAATTCATAGGATTTTTTCATAATTATTAATTTGGAAAATATTTAAATTTTCATTTGATGTATTTTACGGAAAACGTTGGTATTTTTGATATTTCACAAAATAAAATAATATTTGTATTCTATTATTGATTTGTGATCGTGTTGTATTTGGTGCATGATCAAATTTTTATTTTTGTCGTTCGAGATTCGTACGCAGATGGAATATTATGTAGCAGAATACTACAAAACCTCCTTTCAAAACTTTTTCAAATCAAATCAAATTCAATATTTCAACTAACCTTAATGATGATTTGATTTTGTTTTGATGTGTTGTTTAGAAATTTTGTTAACTTGTGATGGAATTAAAGTAATTATTTTGTTTATAAATTAAGTAAAATATTTTTCAACTTTCCTTCTCGAGCCTTATTTTTTTTCCTACTTCCTCCTTTCCTTTTTACTAGTAAACAAAAATGGCCTCAAAATTAAAAAAATCAATATAAAAAGCAGTACCCCTTAATAAATTACAAAATTGAATCCATGAGATTCGTGAGGGAGAGAGATTCATAAGGTTGCGACAGTGGTCTAGGATGCTTAACATGGTGGATGGCAAACTAGGTTTTTCTTTTATGGTCGTTTGAGATGGATTTTGGATGAAGCAAAGGTGGTGTTGGGTTTGTGAAGGTAAGTAGCACTCGTGGCCATGAAATAGCGTTCTTCGATCATACTTTAGTGAGTGCGGCAATTTTGAGGTCATAATGGCACGTCGGGTCGCGTTTTAATCGGTAGGTCCAGAAAACGAGGAGATGATGACCGATGTGGAGAGGAGGAGGAAAGGAGTTTGATGGAGTCAACGGTTCTTTGATTCGTCGAGAGGTGATGGAGAATTTAGTGAAGGAAGGTCCTGTGTTTGGGTGTATGTATGTATGTGTATCTCGTGCATGCACACTGAAATGTTTGAATTGGGGAAGATCATTAGTGATGTGATTAGGTTGTAATTGGTGTTTGGTTTATTACTTAATTTAAATTCCAAGATCTTATAAAGTCAATATCTTACTTATATAAGGTTGGATTTTGACATAATCTTTTTCATTGGACCCATATTGATGTTATCTATGTGATGGAACTGGATTAGTCGAATTTGGAGACAGTAGAATCTTCAGCTGAAAGATCAAACCATAACGCGAAACTGTCAACTGGAACTTTAACGAATTAACTCACCTTTAAATGGACTATATGATATCTGATGATACTCTAGATTATTGTTGAATGCTTGGATGATAGTTTATTTATTGTTGGTTTTTTGATTTGTTTGGATTCATGCTTTGGAAAGAGGATGACACAATGTATGATTTACAGGAAACCATATGACTATAAATTGTTATTTGAACTCGCTTGATAGCGATTGACATAAATAACCATTTTTTTACAGGGGATAAAATGAAGAAGTTGGAGTGCTCTCATAGCGAATTGGTTGCTAAGGGACACTTCGAAGTGCATATGCATAAATACATACATACATACATATATACATATGTACACACACATATACATATATACACACATATACATATATATACGCACACACACATACATACATACATATATGATTTACATGGGACTTTTGTAGAGACACCCTAAAGGGTTTGTCACCAATATTGATTTATTTATATTCTTATATTGCTATATTGATGTTCGATTGAAATACTATGACATACTATTTGATTTCTACAAGTGTCGTTATAGCGGTTTTCTCTATACCATTACTTATGAAATATCATCTCCTTAACCCTTATGTGTGTTGAACCTGTTCTTGATTTTTTACAAAGTAAATGTTTGGTCATATTTTCTTACGTTAAAGTTGTTTAAACTATATTTTCAAATATTTTGAGAATTTTGAAAATAAAGGATAAGTTTGATAAAATTTAGAAGTTATAAGTTTGATTAATTATGTTTTGGGATAATTAAAATTGTTTCAATTTATAAAAAGATTACAAATTTGATTTATTTTCCTTCGAGTAAATTAACCTTTTTTAAACTTTATAAAGGATGAGAAAATCCTTTAAATAGGAATGTTTAAAACTAAATTGAAGTGTAAACTGTTTTGGATTTATAGTAAACAGTATTTTAATGACAATTCTTTTTGGCCCTTCTTATTAATGCACATGGAAATAAAATTTGCTCACTAAAAGCATATTTTAAAAAGCATTTTAAAATATTCCACAAATATTTATGATGTGAAAATCGAGCATAACTGTATCAAATGTTTAAATGTTTGATTTAGTAATTTCTTTAAGTAATATCATTCTGTTATCTCCAAAAGTTGATTCGTTGATTATCAATTCTACCGTCTTATTAGTGTTTCTTCGATGCAAGATGAATCTGCTGCTCGTTTGGGGCATTTAAACTCTTATTGTTCTTAAAGTTAAGAATACTATCGAGTAGAGTGAGGAAGCAACATTTCCCTAACTCGTATTCATTGTTTTTCCTAGGGAAATACTAGTTTTTATTCGATAGCTGATTTATTGACTATCGATTTTGATATCATTCTTTATGCTTCGTCAATCTAAGATGATTTATTGCTCATTTTAAGCATTAGTGTCCAACACCGTAGATAATTAAAGCCAAAGAGTGAGTGGGAGCTAAGCTAGTTAGGTCACACCTATTAATGTATATTCACATTTCTTTAGAGATTTGTTTATAGCATGCATGCGGTAATGTGAAATATTTGGATGCTCGTGTGAATCAGGGTCCATCTTGGAAGTTTCCAATAGTGACGCGTGTTTGGTGTAGGCTCTCAAGTATATTTAATCTAGAGGTATACTTTGGGTATGTAGGCGCACCCTTCTAGTCATGTTGGATAACTTCATTCTCCTTGTTTGATTCAGACCTTGGACTTAATCTTTTCTTAATTGCATCGAGAAGTGTCTTGAGCCCTTCTCTATGTTTATTATCTTTGACCTTTCTTTAAGTTTGGATTTTAATCTTGTATATGTTCATCCTTTCTTGTTTGGATCATTGTTCTGATTTGTTTCCCATTGTTTAATGTTGTTCTTGTGAAGTAAAATCTCATTCTGTGTTTAACAGCGTGGTCTCACAAAATTATTTTAGGTTTACCATATCCCTTGAGTTTTCTCACATTGGCTTTCTAGACTAACCTCGGTGTTATTTTATTATAATGCTCGGTCGAGCCGAGTATTTTCCAGGTTGGCATTGGTGTTATGGTGCTCTTGGAGAAGAGTCGGATGTTCACCTACCATAATATTTTATTTTCCACTGCATTATATTATATACCGATTAACAATTAAGGTAAGAAATTTATAACATTCCAGCCGATGAGGTTTGTTTTTAACTCCGACGTACCTTGTATCTTGAAGAGACAGTTTATACTGTCTATATTATATTATATATTTCTGTTTCTACTATGAGATTCTATTTTCCTTGTTTGTTCTTTTTATTTTCCCCTAGCAATATGCCTTTCCAACAATTGGACGTTCGACACTGGAATACCGTAGATGTATTTGTTGTTAAATTTCGATGGTCGAAATGGCGGGTCATTACATTCGGTATCATAGCTGAAATTTAAGCAAGAACCTTGGCTTTGGTAGGGTATGACTCATTAGAAATAGGGTAAGCGACACCTTAGAATGAGTTTGAGAGTACTATATATACGAGTGCATATTTGTTATTGCTGTGAAAACGTATCATGTTAATTGGTCTATCGAGTTGTTTATGAATTTCGATCGAGACGTGGGACGCCATGTTGTTGATAGGAAATTCTAAACACTTGAACAAGGAAAATAAAAATTGTATTGATTTTTTTTGAAAATTTGGTAAATGAAATATTTTACCTAGGATTATATATTTTATATACATAAAGGAATCATTTTCAAAATTATATAGTTATTTATGTTGTGTTTGTTTGTTTGAAAACGATAATATTTATTTACTACAATCGTTGTTTGATTAGTCATGCTCAGATAGTTTGGGAGCATTGATTGTTGTTTGTGGGTCGCTGATTATTTGTGCTCAACCTATTTATTAGCATTTATTTCTTTGATTTAAAAATAAACCCCTTGTGAATTAAGTTCATAGTTTGACTATAAGGTGTTCGGTGAAATTGTCAAGTTAAAAGTTTTCTTTAATAATGTTGTCTAATATAATCTAAATGGGAGAATAAGAAATTAGATGATAAATATTCATGAATTTTTTTATTAAAAGAAAGTTATTATAATGTAAGATGATTTTAAAAGGTACATTTTATATGAGTATGGTATATAAAATGACATATGATTTATAAAAGGTGTTTTATTAGTAAAAAGAGTTTTTGAGAATTTAAATTCTGGTATAGTTTCAACTTATTTCAAAAAGGGTTTTTTAGAAAAGTAATAGTGGCATTACATAAAAGTACTCATAAGTATAAATATTTCAAAGAGAATTTTTAATAAAGATGCATTTTCTTTAAATAGTTCGGGGAATCCCCTTTAAATTCTAGATTAAACATTAATAATTTTCATCATTCTTGATTAAAAAGGAATTTGTAATCTTTTAAAACATAATTTTCCATATTAAATCCAAGATTTAAATATTGCATTGATTTCAGCGTTCAATTACAACTGTAATTAATCCATTCATTATAATTTATATTCCAAACAAAATCTTTTATTTAGATTTATATTCTTATATCAAATCACTATTACCTGATGAACTAATTTAACATAAATTTCCATCTTATTATTCTCATCACTCAACAGTTAACGTCTTTTACCGTATTAATTGTAAATTTTCAATTATATTAATTTTATTGATTTCCAAATTAATTTCAAACGGATTTAATAATAAAATAATAATTAAAGCAATTATTACACATTAGTAATTCAAATACATTTCTAAATTTATTGTTTATAAACAAAAGCTAATAAATCCATATTAACTAATTTATTTCATATCCTATAGTAAACCTATTTAAATTAATAACGGATAATTTCAACATTGAATCCAACATTTAATTTATTCCTTATTTACAATTATAACCAAATTAACTTTACAATTATTTCAACTGATGAAATTGCATTAAAATAGTTGTCAGTAACATTCAAATAACATTATTAAATCATATTCTAATTATTATTATTTTCTCATTAATAAATAATAAATTTTAATTCTTACACTATTAAATTTAAAATCTTATTTAATTTAATAGTTTTAGTTATCTAAAATACGGGTCGTTGCACCCTCCCCCACTCAAAAATTTTTGTCCTAAAAAGGGAACAAGGGGGAATTAAGAAACTTGATATAATTTTATTCAAATTATTCAATTTATAAACACTTCAAATTTACATACATAACTTTAAAAATAACCACGTTTTCACAAAAAATTTCTAAGTCCTAAATTTACGAAAAATTTCAGCGGTGTCTCCTTTGCACGGTTAGGTTCGAAAAAAATAATAATATCAATAATTTATATATGTATATATATATATATATTTCAACAATTAACATCCCAAACCATGGGAAAATAATAAAATATCATTCAAATAACCATAATCTAAAAACGTACCTATTTGTTGGACAAACAACTTTATCTACGAAATCGAAAGCAGTAGATATTGCTTTAATAAACATGTATCTTACTTACATAATCCGAAAAGAGTTAAAATTATGTAAAAGAGTAATATTTTAATTGTTTCAAATCAATAGCACAATCAATACACAATATATAATAATCATATGCGAACAAAAGCAGCGCAACCATTATATGCCATAAAAGAATCCATTAACCATTTATAGTAATCAAAACTAATGGTTTGTCCAGATTCAAAAACATTTCATCATACAAGGGTGATAAATAAACTACCAAGTGTACCTTACGCTCAATGGACTTAGATAATTACTTAATAGACCATTCATACATCCTTAAACAATTTGAAGTATCATTTCTCAAACTTCCCATCAGCCAAAACAGCAAAGTTTAAGTATTATTTAAATTTGCACGATGTACATAAATCTTTTATACACAATATCAATTCTAATTGCTTGCTTTAATACACATATTTCACTTTTGAACTAGCATTGTTAACCCAACCACTATAGTGCGGACTCTGATCCGATTTCTTGATTCAAAATTTTCGTTTTCCTTGCATAGCCATAAACCATGATAGAAAACTTCAAATTCATGTCAAAAATTCATATCAATTGTTCGCCGTCGAGAATCGAGCGAAAAATCCTGATTCGAACTGGTGTGAATTACTATAAATCTTGTATTCAAATCTGAATCATTCCACCTTTGTAATTTTGGTAACTTATCACATAAATAAACTTAAAACCTCAACTAATACATTCCACCTTTGTTTCATCTTATTCATTCACTCATCAATATTCCGTACTAACTACAAAATTTAGTGTATTCCTTTAAATTGATCAAAATAAGACTTATCAACTAATAGAAAGATTTACGTACAAAATTTATTGTCATACATCTAATTTACAAGCCTATACTTAATTATTATCCTACAATACGTTTTACGTTACTATAATGTTCATTCTTCCGTTCCTACGTTTCTATAAATTTATTCCTTTATAATTTATTTAACGCAACACTTAATCTACACCTATTGCGATGTTTCAAATTTACTTGAATGAACAATTTCTTTACTCAAAATAGTTGTTGTAAACTCTTAATTCCACATTTATAAGTGTATTATTATTTTCACTCAAATATTATACATATATATAGAGTATTGGGTTTTTATTTAATCATCATTTATCATATATATTAATTAATTAAATTCAATATTTAAGTCTGACTAAATTTATTCCCCAAATACACATTTACCTTTCTCAACCAATAAATATAACCAATCAAATTCTCATTTTATTGAACCTTGGTCAATTCCACACGTTAATTTTACTTAAAGTCTCAATTAATTAATTTACCTCAGTTTCATTACCTTATTACCTTATATGCATAATTGACATTGTTATATCTTCCGTTACATCAATAATTTACCATTTCATCTTACCATTTATTTACGTATCCTTTTATTGCACTGATTGAAATAAATTCACTTATTAAATTCCCAATTCCACCCTTCTATTCAAACCAAGTATCATGCTATGATAATATTTTACGTTGGTTACACAAAAAAAAAATCAACTTTTTATCGTTATCAATTAAACATACATTAATTGCACAAATTAAAGGAATTAATTGCCATTTATCCAATTAAATTTTTCATACATCAATCTATTTCATCTAAATCCTTACCTATGAATATTGCAACCTTTAATTCCATTAAATACCAATTAACCCAAATTATTTCATTTATTCTAAGTCATATCACTAAAATAATTCATCATAATAAACTTAAAATCTATACGTTTATTGATTTATTTCTATCTGTCTTATGTTAAATTCTAAATTTAGTAAGACAACCTAAAGTACTCCATTCAATCGACAGTCCCTTTCAATTGTTAATACGTACTTAAATTTCTACAGTTGCCTTCCATCTGCACTTCCGTTACTATGATAAAAATTAGTAACGTTTATGCCATCAATCCATCATAATTACTTACCCTTAATTGAGTTTGATTTCCAAATAAATTTGCTGACCCTTAATTAGACAATTTATAAAAGTTTGTCATCATACCTATAGTTCTACGCTTATGCTATGTCTTAAATTTCAATAAATTTATAAATTTTGAGATGTTCATTAGGGTTTACAAATTTATTGACTTGCAATAACAGGGTTTCTTAATTATTCAATTTATCGTTCACAATCTTATATTGCATTAAATTGGTTTAATATTCCCATATTAAATTTTATGTCCAGGTAAGAATTTTTCTTTCTTTCTCTACTTAATTCATTTGAATTTTATTCAAATGTCTTTAAATAGGTTTCTAAGTCACTTCTATATAATTTATTCTAGCCTTCATTTTAATATTTATCTACCACCTTTATTCTTTCAACTAAAATAAATTACAAAATCCTATTAAACAAACAATTTCAAATGGTCGAACTTTACGGGTCGTTACACTCTCCCCCACTCAAAACTTTTCGTCCCCGAAAAGGAAAAGGAAGGGAGAAGGAAGAATAAAACAGTACATTTTATTTCAAATATTAATTTATAAACAGTATTTTACTGGATTAATTTCCTTTAATGAAATATACTTGTTTTATAATCATTCTATTCTTTAATACTTGAATTATTAAAGTTGGAAAAATATCTTTAACAAAATTCTAAGTCCAAAATTTACGAAAATTTTTGGCAGAGTCTCCTTTGTACGGAGGGACTCTGGAGAAAATATAATATCCAAATATACAAATATATTACACATATATCCAAAATAAAATATCCCAACTCGGGAAAATATATAAATAGCGCTTTAATCGTAATCCGAAAACGTACCTATTTGTCGGGCAATACGCTTATTATTTTGGAACCAAAAGCAGTAGCAGTTGCTTCCAACCCCTGTATTCACTTATATAATCTGAAAGTTAAATATCTATATTACAGTGAAATGTTTGGGTAGATTCAATCATTCATATCCAAATCAAATGCAACAACCATACATTTTAACAAACAGCACACACCACAAACAACAATCATTCAATCAACAACCATTAGTTGTTCGGGTTCAAATTCTGAAATTTTACGGAGTGAGAAATAACTATCAAGTGCATCCGTTACTCAACAGTCTTAGATGGAATAGAGATAGATTATTGTTCCTCCAACAACTCCAAAATTCCTTACCCAACAACCATACATCAACCAAACAATTCAAATCAACACCACAATAGCTTATTATATATTTATTTCATAATTCAGTGGTTTGATTTTCTTTCCTTCATTTATGGAGGAATTTCTTTTTTTCTTACAAGTTTTATTTTCCAATTATCACAAAATTCATTATACTTGTATTTCCTTTATTAATTAAGTTTATAGAATAAATTCTCATTAATAACAACAAAGATTTTGAATATCTTCATTTCCTTACTCTTCACTTGTAAGATTTCCCTTAAATTCTTAATCTGCTAACATTCATTCTTATAAGTGGAAGTTTTTATTTATTCATCAACTATTAATTGTAGTCATTTCAATTCTTCCTACTTTTCATTATATTGGAATAGGGGAGACTTAAGACATCTTAAACTAATAATCCTACAATCAATTCTTATTTAGAATTTCATTTTATTTGCTTTAAGTTCATCTCACCTATTAATAATTCTTAACTTATTTTCAGCAAAATTTCAATTATAACTTAAGTTTATACCATTGAATTCTTATTATAACAGTAATTTATTGAATACTTCATTTTTCCTAAATTCCTACTTGTAAAATATTCAATTCCAGTTTCTCATTTAACACTTCAACTTTATATTTGGGTAAGTTATTTATGTTAAGGAAATTGCAATTGAACTTATACAAGTTTAATCTCCATTCTTTTAATTAAATTTAATGTTTATTCATATTACCCTTTGTCTCATATGTATGCAAATTCCTCTTTATAGCTTGGCAGTTATTCTCTTATTTCAATTAGAGGTTTCAATTCATTTATTACTTAACTTTTATTTCACTAACAAATTTTAAACAATTAATTAACGGAAAAATTTAGAATTAAATACCGGGTTAAATTTCAATTTATTTCAAAATAATAGATAATTAATTTCTTGCACCTTTTATATCTCTAATTATATTTAGAACAATAAAAGAAAATTTTTAGAAAATTTCAAAATAAATCTGCACTAGAATTTACTACAGTGGCCTTTCCCTTCGAAACTCGAAAATGAAAGTCGATGATGCGGCCGTCATCACCGAATTTATTTTCCAGCGACAGAGAGGGAAGTACAGAATTTAATTCTTTTCCAAAATCTTCTTTAAAACAATTCTTCCAATTTATACGAAATATTTATATAAGAAAATACTTATAAACCGAACCATTATTTTTCATAAATTCTTTGAAAACATATTTGGAAAAATCCCGGACTTAAGTTCTAAAATCTCCAATTTGATTTATCATAATTTCAACTTAGCTTCAGTTATTATAGATATTTTTATTTTCTAACACCCAATCTATAGCAACCAAATATATATATATCTTTATAAAACTATTTTTATATATAGAAAATATAATAGGCAAAATTATTTCATTCACCTATATTAAAACGGATATTATGTCGGTCTGTCCTATTAAGTGTTTAGAAATCCCTATTGATGGCATAGCGTCCCATGCATCAACCAGAATTTATAAATACAAAGCGGAACAGATTAACACAATATAAAAATCTTTTCATTAATACTAACAAATACGCTCTCTCATATATATACACTCAGCGACTCCCATAGGATATTTCTACCCTATTAACAAAGAGTCAAACCCCACAAAGCCAAGGTTTATCGCTAAACCAAAGCTCTGATACCAGATGTAACATCCCGCCTTTTCGCACACTTTAAACCGACACACGTGCCAATTCAAAGCATACGCAAGGGCGGATTGTTATGGGGTAAATAAGAAAAATATAGAAGAAATAAAACGAAAATAGAATCTCACAGCGGAAGGATAAAATATAATAACAAATATAAGATCATAAACAGTTTACAAAAGCTTGATTCTTCTTTTACATTAAATATCAGAGTTACACATAAATAAAAAATATGAGTACAGTAACTCAAGAGATGCTCGGGATTTACATCTCCTAAGGATCCGTTAAACTATTTACTATGTAGTATATTGCGCTATTATAATAGTGTCTATTTATAAAATAAACTTACTTTTAAATAGCGTTAAGGCTTTACATTTTCCACCTTAACACGTAAAATGCCAATAGTCTATACAGTACCGTAATACCTCCTGATCGGGAGGCTACCAGAGGATACTCCATAGGTACGACACAAATAGAAACTCGTAGTAAAGGCTCGATATGGTAGGTGACACGGCACAACTAGGCAATGCCAGGGTAGATATACCAATTGCTATCCAGGCTGGTGGAAACGCGTAGCCGCAGTTACCGCCCACCTCGGACTAACTCCCCAAAATCAAAATATAGAAGTGGCCATTGAATCAAATCCAAGTCAAAGTATAATATCGAAGAGGAGCGTCCGATCAGAGGAATGACCTCATTGGCCTGAGAATCGCTCCTGTTTTAGCCACCTTATGCCAACTCACGGGAGTTGGGTCCACGTATTTACCTTACAGGAAACGTCGCCACCACCTACTTCATTCTGGAATCTCCACCGCGTACACGGTTAGTCAAAGTGGTTTTCGGTATCGAC
Source organism: Allium cepa (assembly GCA_030765085.1). Taxonomy (NCBI): domain Eukaryota; kingdom Viridiplantae; phylum Streptophyta; class Magnoliopsida; order Asparagales; family Amaryllidaceae; genus Allium; species Allium cepa. The sequence continues at coordinate 555,057,237 of CM060941.1, read as the reverse complement.
AGAGAGTATGTCCATATCCGATCCCGGTCTCTTTGCCAACCCATCGTTATTATAACACCGCGGTCATTTAAAATAGTTTGTACTTTAAAACCAGAATATAATCCATTTCAAAACCATAATATTACGATATCATTTCTTCTTTAAAACCCAAAAAGATTCATTTTGATATTATTTTTATAAAACCCAAATCAATGGTATCATTTCCCAAATAAAATATTCCTTTTCAAAAATTATGTCACTTTTTATTATTTAATATCCCATGTAACCAATATTCTGTTTGTAACTTTCAACATAATTCTTCGAAAATCCATAGTATTTTAAAACCATTATTTTCAAAACTAAATGGTTTGGATATTCAACGGTATGCGAATTAAAAAGGTTTAACTTTACTGTTGTTTTATAAAGAATAAATTACATGGCTTTCCAAATATTTCTTGTTTTAAAGTTAAACCAAAATCCAAAATATTACTTCAAGTTCCAAAACCATTTCAATTTTATATATATTTATATCCATTTTTGAGCATTAATATTTCAACTAAAGTTGGATTTTATTCTTTCAAACCAAATGTTCTATTAATTAGCCTTGAATATTCACATAGAATCCATAATTAATAAGACTTCAATTTCTAGTAAAATATATATATATTTCCAAATTCAAATTTTTCTAGAATATTCATTTCAAAATATTTTAGGAAAAATCCAATTATAAATATCATATCTTTAAAATTTCCAACTTAATATTTAAACATAGGATATAAATCATCAAACTCCATTTTCTTAATTTTCTTCCATTTTTCATAAAGAAATTTATTCACCTTTAATTTCAAAATTTCAACTTCATATGTATATAAATATGGAAGAAAACATTTATTCAATATAAAATTTAAGATTTTTATAAACCGTATTCCATCCAAACCATAGAAATCACATTAAAAATAGTTATATATATAGACCGCGGTGCCTGTATAAAATTTTCTATCCTATGGTCAAGTGATACGGATATTTATCATTTCAATCCGCAATTTAAAAATAAAAATTTGCGGTTATATATCATTTCAAACCACAATCCCGAAAGAAATGAAATATGCATGATAATTTGCAATTTAATGATATGCAATAAACATTCATTCATCAACAACATCCATCATCCAATCGAAACCATCAACCAATATCAATCAATAACAATATATCTATGATCATATATAACAGGTGATAACTGGCAGTTTATTCAAATTAAATTTATCAACTATTAATCCAACAGTTTATTTAGTAATAATTTACATAACTATTGACTAGCAGTTCATATGCAAACAATAATTTCTAACAGTCAATTAATACGCAATAAATCAATTAAATTTACAGTTAAATTCAATAAAATGCAATGTAACAGATATGAATGAAATAACATGCCAAAAACTCATAAATAAATTTCTATTCATTTCTAAAATTTATTTAACAAACATAAAAGCTTCTAGTAGTTGTGAGTGGGTTAAAACACTCACCTTTTGAATTTAAATCGAATTTAAACCCGATTTAAACCCAAAAATTCGTCCGTCTCAGAATTCGTCCAAACCAGCGTCATCGAGTCCGGAATTAAATTACGATCCTAACAAAAAAAATTTCGTGTGAATCTGACTTCGTATGAGAAAGTTATGGCGAAAAATGATGATTGAATTCAAATAAATAAACGACACATATTTCACCTAACATTTGAGCCACGTCACCCTTACCTGCGCACGCGTCTTCCCTGGCAACAGAGCACGCAACAGAGCACGACCCATACTCCCTCAACCCTAATCGAAAATTCCCGCCAATCCAACCGTTGAAACTCGAAACAAACTACATAGATGCGATCCCCTCGGTTCCCTCTTCAAAACCCAGAAATGTTTTCCCGATCCGACAACTTTTTGTGCGACGATGATGAACGGTTTTGGGGCTGTTTGAATTTATTCTGGATGAACGACAGCTCCAATTGAAAAACGAATTTCACCAGTAATTTATGCGTATCGAATACTTCAACATATATTTTTTCTGGAATTTTCTGAAATTTTTGAGTTTTGACTTTTGATTTTGAACTGTGGATAGATCTGAATTGGATCTGAGATGTATACATTTGGGGAAGAGAAAAGAGTGAAGAAATGAACGTACAGCAAAAGAATAGAGACTAGGGTTTATAGCTGTATATTTATAGATAGGCTAGAGGTAGGGTAGCTACACTGGATACGCGAACGTACGGAATAAACTATGGCCCAAAAAGCCCGCTATGCCTCCGGAGTCGAATTTGTTAAAACTATATATCCAAATAGGTGTTTTAAAATATTCTGAACGCGATGGAAAAAGTTTCGCGACCAAATTCGATCGTATGAAGAAGTTATGCTAAAAAACAGAAATTTCAAATTGATTTCAAAATGCGTAAATTTCAAGGCGTTTCGAGTCCGTACGATCAAACGACAAGTCCGATCGCTACGAAACTTGAAACATTATTATAATTCAACTTTACCGATCCGATGAAACTAGTTTCGTCGAAATCCGAGTCCGTGACAAAAATGGCTATTTTTAATATTTATTAAATAAATTAAAATAAATCATAAAATCCAAATTTTCTTTCAACTTTAAATATTGGCCAAATTTCATTACTTATATAATCCAATTAATTCCAAATAATTTAGCAAGCTTGGATGTGAATTAAAATTTATAAGTATATAAATTTCGCAGTGTTAACCTCTGCGTTTTCTTATTATTTGGGAATTATAAATTTCATTCGCAAAACCCAATTATTAAATCATATACTTATACTCTCATCTTAAATCTAATTATATAAATAACTTGATTTCTATTATCCAACTCAAAATATATCAATTATTCTCCAACTACATAGTTAACGTTTCTTTTATATATCACTGTGGTAATATTTCAAAATGTTCATCTTTTGTTCGCATAAATTACTATATTTAGATAAAATTGTAATTTTGGTAACTTATCACATAAATAAACTTAAAACCTCAACTAATACATTCCACCTTTGTTTCATCTTATTCATTCACTCATCAATATTCCGTACTAACTACAAAATTTAGTGTATTCCTTTAAATTGATCAAAATAAGACTTATCAACTAATAGAAAGATTTACGTACAAAATTTATTGTCATACATCTAATTTACAAGCCTATACTTAATTATTATCCTACAATACGTTTTACGTTACTATAATGTTCATTCTTCCGTTCCTACGTTTCTATAAATTTATTCCTTTATAATTTATTTAACGCAACACTTAATCTACACCTATTGCGATGTTTCAAATTTACTTGAATGAACAATTTCTTTACTCAAAATAGTTGTTGTAAACTCTTAATTCCACATTTATAAGTGTATTATTATTTTCACTCAAATATTATACATATATATAGAGTATTGGGTTTTTATTTAATCATCATTTATCATATATATTAATTAATTAAATTCAATATTTAAGTCTGACTAAATTTATTCCCCAAATACACATTTACCTTTCTCAACCAATAAATATAACCAATCAAATTCTCATTTTATTGAACCTTGGTCAATTCCACACGTTAATTTTACTTAAAGTCTCAATTAATTAATTTACCTCGGTTTCATTACCTTATTACCTTATATGCATAATTGACATTGTTATATCTTCCATTACATCAATAATTTACCATTTCATCTTACCATTTATTTACGTATCCTTTTATTGCACTGATTGAAATAAATTCACTTATTAAATTCCCAATTCCACCCTTCTATTCAAACCAAGTATCATGCTATGATAATATTTTACGTTGGTTACACAAAAAAAAAAATCAACTTTTTATCGTTATCAATTAAACATACATTAATTGCACAAATTAAAGGAATTAATTGCCATTTATCCAATTAAATTTTTCATACATCAATCTATTTCATCTAAATCCTTACCTATGAATATTGCAACCTTTAATTCCATTAAATACCAATTAACCCAAATTATTTCATTTATTCTAAGTCATATCACTAAAATAATTCATCATAATAAACTTAAAATCTATACGTTTATTGATTTATTTCTATCTGTCTTATGTTAAATTCTAAATTTAGTAAGACAACCTAAAGTACTCCATTCAATCGACAGTCCCTTTCAATTGTTAATACGTACTTAAATTTCTACAGTTGCCTTCCATCTGCACTTCCGTTACTATGATAAAAATTAGTAACGTTTATGCCATCAATCCATCATAATTACTTACCCTTAATTGAGTTTGATTTCCAAATAAATTTGCTGACCCTTAATTAGACAATTTATAAAAGTTTGTCATCATACCTATAGTTCTACGCTTATGCTGTCTTAAATTTCAATAAATTTATAAATTTTGAGATGTTCATTAGGGTTTACAAATTTATTGACTTGCAATAACAGGGTTTCTTAATTATTCAATTTATCGTTCACAATCTTATATTGCATTAAATTGGTTTAATATTCCCATATTAAATTTTATGTCCAGGTAAGAATTTTTCTTTCTTTCTCTACTTAATTCATTTGAATTTTATTCAAATGTCTTTAAATAGGTTTCTAAGTCACTTCTATATAATTTATTCTAGCCTTCATTTTAATATTTATCTACCACCTTTATTCTTTCAACTAAAATAAATTACAAAATCCTATTAAACAAACAATTTCAAATGGTCGAACTTTACGGGTCGTTACATAATTTTTTTCCTACTCTTTGATTCCTATTTATTTCTTCATATATAGTTTTTTTTAATATTAAACCTATCTATGAATCATTTCAACATTCCTTAAGTTTATAATCATTTACTGAAATAGCATTCACTTTTTTTTTCTATTTAATTTAACTACTAGCATTTCAAAATATTAACTAACGTTTAAAATATTTCTTGTACATCATAATTCTTATTGTAGACATAACTCCGTTACTTAAGTTTTACCTGTATAAAATTCTATTACATATTCATATTAGTTAGCAAAATATTCAATAATTTACATCTTCTAAGTTTCATTACCCTTTAATTTACCAGTGACAAGTCTCCAATTTTTTTGCAGTTTCATTAATCACTTAGCTTCTAATTTCTTATTTTTCATTTTAGAAGTTTCAAATTACTAAAATTTCACTTTATTTCTGCAGTTGAAAATCCTTAGTTTAACAGGAACTTAAGAACTAAATACTGGGTTCATTTCAAATCATTTTGAAATAATATATTTTCATATCTTTTATATGTATCAAATCATACTTAAGAAAACAAAATTAAAATTTGTTTGTCAAGAAAATGTGTAGCAAAGCTACTATAGTGGTCTTCCCACTTTGAAACTCGAAAATGAGCGTCGACGATGTCGCGATCATCACCAAAATTATTTTCCAATGACAGAAGAGGGAAGTACAGAACTTATTTCCTTTTAAAATTCTCTTAAAACATTTCTTTCAAATCACATTGAAAATATTTATATCTGAAAATACTTCCAAATAACACTAATATTATATTCCAAAATTTTTGAAACCAATTTCAAAACTCCGAAACTTATTTCTCAAATTTCTAATTTATATTCACTTTATTTGTAAATCTTATTTTGCACCCAATTTTTTAAGATTTCACTTCCTAACAAACAAAATCTCACATACAACTATATCCATTTATAAAAATTATCCTTCTATATACAAAATATAATGCTAGGTAAAAATATTACATTTACTATATTTCAAAAACAATATTGTGCCAGTTTGCCCTATTAAGAGTTTAGAAATCCCTATCGATGCCATAACATTCTATGTACCAACCAAATTCAAAAATACTCAACAGAACAAATTAACACAATACAAAATATTTTCATATCACTAACAAATACGCTCTCATATATATATATATATATACATATATATATACATAAATATATATATACGTACTCTCAAATTCATCCTAGGGTATTAACAACCCTATCTCTAATGAGTTAACCCTGAACAGGCTAAGGTATCCTTAAACCAAAGCTCAGACACCGACTGTGACGACCCACCTTTCTGGATGGTTTAAATCAACAATAAACCACATATGTCAACTCAAACCATTCAAAAGGGAGGATTGTCAATGGGGTAAATAAGAAAATAAGAGAAAAGAAGGAAAAATAAAACACAGAATCTTACAGTGGAATGACAAAATATAATACTCAAATATTCATGAAGCTTCTTTTTAATATACATTTGATTATACAAATTTAAAAAATATGAGTACAAACTACGACATACCAAAAATGATGGAGTGGAAAATTACTAATAATATACTATACCAAACTCCTTCTTCGTCCTCTTGAAATAAAGTCTTTAACGCTGAAATGCTCAGGCTGACCCAGGCATAGTGAAAGACAAAACACTCGAGTCAGAACTAAAAGATCTTATGTAAGTTGAATCAACCACAAGTAAATATGAGTGCAATGGCTTCAAAGATGTTTATGAGATTCTACATCTCATATCCAGTGTAGTGTATAACGTGCGTGCAATAACTTAAGAGATGTTCCTAAGGATTCGTTAAACTACATATATGTGATAATATACGCTGTATATGTAGTGTCTATCAGAAAAGTAAAGTATTAAAATAGCATTAAGGTGTTACCCATATCCCTCTTAACAAATTTTATAGGCATCATAGTCTATACATTACTGTAAACTCCATCGTAAATTAGTGGGATATCAAAGAGCACTCCATAGGTACGACACGAACCAAAAATTTTCGTGGGCTTGATAAGGCATACCACAAGGCACGCGAGACAATGAACAGGGTAGGATTATACCGTTCTACATGCTCGAACTGGTGGTAATGCACAGTAGCTACTACTGCCTGCCTCGAGACATACACCCATAATCAAATCAAGGATGGCGCACTAATCAATCACAAAGTAACATATATGGAATCGAAGAAGCATGTCTGATAGGAGGAGCGACCTCACATGGCCTGGGATAGCTCCCGTTTTATTCATATTAAGCAGACCCAAAGATCATGGATGCGTTCTTACCTCATACCAGTAGCGTTCGCCAAACCATCCAACTTCATTTTGTATTCTCCACGACGTGCACAATTGTTAAAGTAGTTTCGAAATTAGCAGAGAGTATGACGATATCTGACCCCGATCTCATTAATAACCAAACACTTATTTCACACCGTGGTCATTTTATAAAACATTTTTAGTAATAAAACCAGAAACGGTTTATGTCTTCGTATCAAGATAACCATATACTTATCCCAAAAGTATTAAATATATTCATAAATACCGATGAAGATTTCTTTCATTCAATTTCGAAATTAATTTATAAACTCTCTTAAACCATTTATAAACTATTTATATGCTTTAGAACCATTTGCAAAGCTATTTATAAATTCCAAATCTATTTCCAACTCTTCCCTTTTTCATAAACTTCTATGCAAATTCCTTTAAAACGCTTCTGAAGCCCTTTATACAAGTTCTTTTATAAAACCATTTTAAAATCCTTTATTAAAAATTTTTATAAACTCTTTTATAAAACCATTATAAAATCCTTTATAAATTTTTTAATAAAATCCTTATCAAATCCATTATAAAATCCCTTACAAAATTTTTATAAATTCCTTATAAAACCTTTTACAAAATACTAAAATATTTTAAAAGAATCTTTTGTCTATTAAAGTTATGATAAAAGTCTATATTTATTATCTTAAATCAAAACTATATTTATTATGTTAAATGAAATTTAAAATATGTATCAAAACTATATTAAAAATTTTATCAAATAAAATTTTGTACTATTTAATATATATATTTAAAACTAAATAAAATTATATGTTAAAATCTTAAATTTACATTTAAAACCATATATTAACTTATAGTTTGAAGCTTAAAACATATAAAATACATTATTTTCCAAGTATAAATTTTTAAATAAAATCATTAAATTAAATTTAAAAATCAAATTTAAAATCAAACATATCTTACCATTTAGAAAATAATTTAAAACCGATCAGCGGTGTCCGTATATAATTTTCTACCATATGGTCAAATGATTGGGTATGTATCATTTCAACCCAAAATAGTTAAGTTTCCCAAGTATATATCATTTCAACTTGTATCCTGAATCAATAATTTTAAAATCAATAAATCGCTCGGTTATGTATCACTTCAACCCATAACGATTTTCCCTAATCTTTAAGATCATTCGGCTATGTGTCATTTCAATCCATAGTGATTTTTCTAACAAAAACTAAGGGAACTTGCAGTGTGATAACAATATATATAATAAACATAACATCCAGTCATCCAAAATGTCAACAAATAAACATCCAACGCAATCAACATCCAAATCTGTCAATAAATCATAACATTTAATTAGTTATCATTATCAGGTATTTAACTAACAATTTAAATTCAACATTAATTTAAAAGGCAATTTAATTCAACATAAATTCAAATTAAATTTAAATGACAATTTAAATTACCAAACAACAATCAATAAATTTCCTATCACATCATAAACTTAATTCAACTAACATAAGAAGGTTTAATATTTGTGAGTGGGTTAAATCACTCACCTTGATTTATAGCCGATTTAAAAATCCACATAAAGCCTAAAATTTGAATAGTCTCTAAATCCAACCAAACATGTTCCCTATTATTCGGAATTTCGATACGATCGCAATAGAAGAAACCGCTTTCAAATCCGATTACATTTGCAAACGTTATTAACATTGGAAGATTTAAAATCTTAAGATTAAATAAAAAGCAATTGAAGGGCACAATGGTAATTATGTTACCTTCCCAACCCTAGTATCGTTCGACATGCTTGAACCCTTCCTACAACCGCTATGCTTATCACCAACGTCGCTGTAACGATTCAGTTTTTCAATCATCTGAATTTAGAATATATAATTAAATTTAAATATTAGAAAATGAATATTATAAGTTGAATCAGTTAATTAATTGAACATTGAATCTAATATGAATAAAAATGATTTCTAATTTTTTTTAAAATTCTATTTGAATAAGAATTAAGTTAGAGAAGTTTTAAAATTGAATTAAAAGTTGATTTATAGAAATTGAAAATTTTAATATTTAATTAACGTGTAAAAATAGGCATTTTTGACATGTTCTTGGATTTTGACGAAACTAGTGTCATTGGATCCATAATAGTTAGTTATTGTAAGATTTCAAAATTTGTGTCAATCGGACTTACGGTTTGGTCATGCGAAGTTGAAACGCACAGAAATTAATTAAAGTACATAAATTAATTAAAGTAAATTTAATTGAAATAATTCGATTCGAAAACCTTTCTTCAAATACGATGGAATTGGCCTCCGATATATATATATATATATATATATATATATATATATATATATATTTCATTATGTTCTGAATAAGGGTAAAACATTATAAACGTCGGGAGGCACATCGAGATTGGAGTTCGAAAAATTTTCGGATGAATAGTGCGCAAAAAATTTCTATAAAAGAACCTCATTTTTTCCTTTTTCTATAAAATCAAATCAACCCTAGCCACCGTTGTCAAACGAACGGCCAGAAATTTCGATCCTTCTTCCTCAATTATTTCTTAATCCATACATTTTCAAGCTTCGAATTCTAAATGAAACTTGTAGAGCCCAGCATGATCTTCAAATCAAACCGTCGATTTGGCTTGTATCTTCACCGATCGCCGTGGATTTGGCCATCAATGTTGCGCGTTGAGTGGGTTTTTGAGCATGATAGGGATGGCCAAGTCGAGCATGCCTCTGGCCGTGGGTGGAGTCGGAGTTGGCGCACGTGTTGTTGGTGGTTAAAAGTCGTCTGGAATAACGCGTGAATGGGTTCTAGTAGCCATACATGAACAGAAAGGGGAAGGGAGAAAGGATCGTTCGACTTTGATTTTTTCTGATGGTAAATTAAAAAAAATGTAAATAATTATATTATAATTCGTGTAAACTTTAAAAATCCATAACTTCTTTATACGAGGTCGAAATTGGACGAAACCAATTGAGTTGAGTTCGTATTAATGAGCATTGCATTATAGAGCTGGTTTGGATAGATTTGGAGCTAGTGGAAATTTTTGGTTAAAATTTAAACGCTCGTTTGCAAGAAAAGTGAGTAAAAATCACTCTCTCTTTCTCTCTTATTTTTCTTATATAAGTGAGAATAAATTTATTTATGATGATTGATGCTTGTTTGAATGATATATGATATTATATATATATATATATATATATATATTAGTTGGTTTGGATATAGTCTCTCATATTTTAGCGGATGAGACCCTATACGTTCTCATGTATGAGTGGATGACATATTTTAGCGGATGAGACCCTATACGTTCTCGTGTATGAGCAGATGACCTTTGTAAGCACGTTTACCTCGAAGCAGACATTGTGCATATTTTCTTATATGTATATTTGTTACTAGTTTACCTCAAAGCAGACATTGTGCATATTTTCTCATATGTATATCTGTTACTAGCGACAAGTTGGAGAGATCCAACAGGATTCCTCACTATGGTTGAAGTTTATTTACAGATATTGTTATATATGCTGTTATCATGTGATATATGATGTTTGGATGCAATGATTGATGTGAATCCCCTTATTTAGCACTTTTACAACATTGAGCTACATTTTGAAAATTTAAAATATTAAAATGATGATTTCAATATAAAAAGGGATTTCAAAGTGATTTTGAAAATATATATGTTTTTAACAATTTTTTAATTGTTAAAGAAAATGGATTTATTTTAAATAAATAAAAAGTTTAATTTTTATGTTATAAAAATTATGGCTTTGTGAAATATACTTAAATATGATTATGAAATATGAAGTTAACTTTTTTGTGAAATAAGTTAATTGAGAATTTTGAATTTATTATAAATGGTTTATATATATAAGAGTTATAAAATTTATATTTTATAAATATAAGTAAGGGAATTGTAAACGAGTTTTGTAAGTGTTTAAATGAGATTTATTAAGTAAGGAATGCTATTAATAAAGAGATTTAATGAAATGAATTTTTAAATGGTGTTTTATAAATATTAGAAATGGATTTATAATCAAATTTATATATGGATTTGTAATTAAAACTTAGAAATGAATTTATAACGGACTTTGTAAATAATGAGATTACAATAGAATGAATTTTTATATAAAGGGATTTATAAGTAAATAAGCTTATAATGGGATTTTGATATATAAATGAGATAAATGGGAAATTGGTCAATAATGGGATTTTATAAATGGAAGTTTTATCAAATAGAAATGTGAATTATAAACACTGTTTTATAAATGTGAAATTAATTTAATTCGATAAGCTAAATATGGATTTTTATAAAAGGTATTATATTACTATTTTGGACAGTGAATAATCCTTTAAATTAAATGCGTAGAAGTAATGAATTTCGTAAGAGAATTATATTCACGATTTTGGACAGTGAATAATCCTTTAGATAAAATGAATTTTTTGGAAAGTGATATTATAAAAGGGAGCTAAAATGGTTTGAAAATAAAATAAGTTGTGAATTTACTTATTATTAAAATAAATATATGAAAATGTTTTCCAAATATTGAAATGGTTTTGAATTTATCATTTTAAAGATATTTTGAAGTGAATAATTGGGAAGTGATTTGATTTACAAACGATAAATAAAATCAAGCCCAGTGACTATTTATGTGCTAGACTGTGTTTGTTGCTTTGATAGTTAAATAATCTAATATCAAATTTGTCCATTTTAGTTTCTCAACTTGATGTAGAAAGTAATTTGTTGTACACTTAGTATGTAACTGAATGTGTAGGCTTGATTATCATTTGTGTTGAGAATGTTGATTTGTGTTATGCGTAGCTTCCTTGTTGACTAAAGGATATCAAGTTGAAAGTTGGAGACGTGATAAGTCTATGAGACTTGGTTTTTGTTTGAGATTGAGAAACTCTTTTGCATTGTTGGTGCGAGGAGACTGGGATTGGATTTATAAACCACTTCAGACCAACATATATGCGACGATTGTGTAGGTTGGTCGATGATATTGATATGTAGGATTTTCATAGTGAAGGATTGCTTGTTGATCATTTTGGGTTAAAACCCCAATATACATCTAGTAGCGATAGTCTCTTCATTATGAAATATCCATTGCAAGGGCTTTCGCTACTAATCCTATAGGATGTAGTAGGAGAGTACCTTTGTTTTGTCATGTTCATGGAGAATTTGTATGGATGGATGTCTGACATTGCATTTCTAAGATTACGTACATCATGTGGTGGAAGAGAAGGCAACTTCTCTTATCTTAACACCCTCCTTGAGAGGTACGAGCTCAAGGGTTGTATTTTTGTGGAAGGCAATTAGTAGTCAACGGAAATGACAATGTGGCATTCAAAGATGACGTGATATGTGAAAACTAATCGATACCTCTTTTGGCTTCACTCCCCAAAAAAAGACTGAAATAGGGATAGAAGCAGCAAGACTAAGTGGGTTGCTCCCATTAGGAGATGCCATCACTTTTGTAGATATATTTTTACAAGCTACGACGTCATGTATCAGATTATTGTTGATGTATGCTTGTGGCCATGGATTTTAGGTCGGTAACGACCGAACTGATGACATATTCGGTACGACCCAGGGATGGGTAGGCCGGTCTTGTGTTGGTTTAGGCGCAGAGTATCTCAACCTTAGGTAGATCCCTCTAAAGGTGTACCACGTTTTCAAAAAGGTAGTCCCTTCACCTAGTCATTTGTATGGAATTCAAAATCCACTACGTTCCTGTCATTTTGTTTGTAGAGCCTAGTATTGCTGGAATTTAATAATGGTAACAATTTCAGCTATGTTGATTATTATTTGTATATTAGACACTATTATAATATATCATGATTTGATATGAAATGGTTTTTGCTATCGTAAGGGAAAAACCCATCTGTGTTTATGTGTGGACGTTGTCTTACGAGATACATTTTGTTTTGATAAAGGAAAAGTTTTGATAACTTTATATATTCAGTTGAGATGTGTCTTTCTCACGCTGGTTTACTAGACTGATCCAGGCGTTCTTCCCTTTCAATGCTCGGTTTAGACCGAGTATATTCACATGTTCAGTTTTGGTGCTTTTGGAGATTTAACAGGCGAGCTGGAGATCTTTATGTCGTATACACGTATCTGTTTAATTTTCCGCTGCTTTGCATGATGGTTGTTATTGCTGTTGTTGTGAATTATCCGCATCTGCGAGGACATGATATTATAACTATCCAAGCTGATGATTATTTATTATGTGCTCTAATATTGATTTATGTATATTACAGTTTCTCTTTGTAAAGATTATTGATCTATATTATGTGTTATTCCTCTGCGATGTGAGATTCTGTATTGTGTTGGTTCTGCTTCTCTTTTCTTCTTCTCTTCTCTTCTCTTCTTATTTCTTCTCTCTTTCTTCTCACCCTCTCTTTTCTTTTTCATGATCATCTACAATCGGTGTGCTCTGGGTCGAACACGCGTGGTTTGGTGTTGGATACAGAGGGTGCCGAGTGTAGGTCATGATAGCCGCCTCTTACGTCCATCTTCAACCTAATCCAAGACCACCGCCACTCTCCCCAAGCTCCGCCGCCCCTTTGGACTCCACTACGACGGACACGCCACCTCCAGCAACCCTCCGCCACTGTCAACTAAATTACTAAATTCTGGCAAACTTGATCATCTCCAATGTGATTCAACCATACGGATTGACTCCCCTTGACGCCCTCTACGATGCAGTGCCCTTCGATCGCTCCAAAGTTGAAGATCCATGATTGAATCGACAACCCTAGAATAGATGGCCAAGACTGTTTCACCTATTTCTGGCAAAACGGTGGTTCGATTGCAAAAATGAATTGTAGATGTAGGTTATGTTCATCGAGAGCTTCATGATGATATAAAATCGATAGGTTTGATGAGTTTAAATCTTTGATTGATCTGGAATTGGTAATTAGGGTTTGAGATGACAACAATTTGAGATGGAACCGATAAGAATAAAAGTATGTACAGAATAATGAAAATAAAAAGCTGCTAGGGTTTGTAACAGCCTACATACAGGTAGAGTTGAAATAGAAATGGATGGACCAGATTGAATTGGGTCGAAGAGATATCTAGACCAGAAAAGCCCGTTTCATTCCCGGAATGAAAGTAGATCATCCAATATATCAAAATATAGGTTTTCAATATTTTTAAACTCAATGGAACTAGTTTCAAACCCTGATGCCATTTTCGAAATCAAATTATATTCATTTAAATTCTTTTAATTGATTTTTACGCGTTTCGAGCTCGCACGGTCAAACGATAAGTCTGATCGCTGCGAAACTTGAAATCTTAGAATAGTTCACTATTACAGAAACAGTACCCAAAACCCCTATTTTACACATTAATAAAATAAATTATTAATTTAAAATCAATTTAATCCCCTTTAAATTCTAGATTAAAAGTTAACCATTTTTAGCATTCTTGATTAAACAGGAATTTACAATCTTTTCAAATACAATTTTCCATATGAAATCCAAGATTTAAATGTTAAGTTAATTTTAGTGTTCAATTACAACTGTAATAAATCCATTCATTATGATTTATATTCCAAAAAATGTCTTTTATATAGATTTAAATTCTTATATTAAATCATTATTACCTGATGAATTAATTTAACAATTTCCATCTTACTATTCTCGTCATTCAATAGTTAAAGTCTTTAGCCGTATTAATTGTAATATTTCAACTATATTAATTTTATTAATTTCCCAATTAATTTCAAATAGATTTAATAATAAAATAATGACTAAAACAATTATTACACATAAGTAATTCAAATACATTTCTAGATTTATTGTTTATAAATAAAAGCTAACAAATTTATGTACTAATTAATTTATTTCATATCCTATAATAAACCTATTTAAATTAATAATTAGATAATTTTAACATTGATTCCAACATTTAATTTATTCCTTATTTACAATTATAACCAAATTAACTTTACAATTAGTCCAATTGATTGAAATTACATTAAAATGGTTGTCAATAACATTCAAACAACATTATTAAATCATATTCTAATTAGTCTTTTTTCTCATTAATAAATCATAAATTTTAATTTCTCACAATATTAAATTTCAAAATCTTATTTAATTTAAAAGTTCTAATTATAAAAAATATAGATCGTTACAGAAAGGTTTTAATAAGCATTGTTTTATTAAAACCGTAGATTTGTTTAATACATCTAACTTGTGTAAACTGTTTGATATTATTAAGCCAACCATAAATATCTTTCCCTAGAATACACAAAATTAAAAAGGTCGAAGTAGTTGACTTAGTTTTAAGACCCATATTATGTTCAAGCCTTTATTTGATTTTTGAAAAATAAATTAAATTTGACATTTCTTATATACTCTTGGGGTTTAGAAGAGTATTATATGAGTAAATAAAAGTGGAGTAATTTTTTAATTTAAGGTTTTATAAAGATGTGTCTTTATAAAATGTTTATAAGCTTATGTGAAAATTTATGGAGTAATTCATAAATAATGTTAGTATTAAATGAAATACTATAAATGAAAATAAAAATGGTTTAGAAAGAGAATGGCATAGTTAAGAAACCAATAAGACTAAATACATAAGTTATATGTAGATCATTTTATTCGCATGGTTCTCGATATAGGATTCGAGTATATAACTTTAAGGCGATTCACACCTGTTCGAAAAAGGATTTCTCACTTGGTTCTTGTCAGCGAACACTTGATTCGGATCCTTGATATGATGTCGAGGTTTTCTATCATATTATATGGCTATGTAAGAAGGATAGTGGTTTCTAATCAAGGAACCTGATCGAAGTCTATGTTAGGGAGGTCTAGTGAAGGATACTAGTTCAGTAGTGAAGTTTATGTATCTGAGCAAGGGTTGGATCAGACATTGCATACGAATGATCCGTGTGCATCTTACGGACTTAATTATACTTGCATTCTATGTTGCCGCTTAGGAAAGTATGGAGAGTGACATTCAATTTTGTTCAAATGTAGCTTAAATAATCTTACAAGCAATAACCAAAGGGCTGATGAGCGCAGTGGTATGCTTAGAAAATTATTTATATCATTTGACGATTGGGAAAGTTGTGAACCTAAGCGAAATTGAAAATCTTATTTGTTAGTCATTTAACATTTTGAATAATATACAGTGTCATTTACTCCTTCGTGGAATTTGATTTGATTAATAGTGTGATTTTATAGACGATGGTTTATAAAGTTGTTGTTTATTAGGATTTATATCCCGTTGCTTTTGAAAAGTGATTTCGAAAGAATTTATGACGCCCCACCTCTATACTCACGCTAGCCAAGGACACTACGAGGTAATGCCGTCAACTAGCACGAAGAATAAGGCTATTGAGGAGCGACCATCCGTGTAATTGCTTTGTGCGATCACCGATATGTCAGATAATATAACATGCATTTCTTTTTAAGAGGAAATCCGACATACCGATACAAACTCAAAGCTACTACACAGTGGCTATATGATCTTTAGAAACAAATATAGAAATACGCATAACATAAATCAGCCACAGATATCCATATCACTAAGGTGGAAACAGATATGAATATAACACATAGAAGTGTGCATCAGAGTAGTGGTCAAACAAGATCCACAATATCACAAAAGAATAGATATAAGTGCTACACAAAAGAATATGTATACATCAAGGAGTCTCTATCTCGAATGTATATTGATAAAAACTACTAAACTAAGTAGTTAGACAAAAGTCAAATGATGGTCCCAGATAAGGAGTCAAGCAGAAGCACCTGTAATATCTTGGTCTGACCCGAGTATTGTTTAATAAAAAAATTAATGACGGATCAGTCTAGCTATAAATATCAGATAAAACGAGATAGGATAAGAGATATGATAAAAACGTATGATAACAATAATGCCATAATGCGACAAGTATACATTAAACAACAACAAAAATCATATAATATCTCAAGAAATCTCAAAACACGGAAAAGAATGTCATATTCTTTATTTTATTCACCAAACAACAAATATTGACTAATATCCATCAATGCCAATCACAAAATTGGTGAAACACAAATTTTAGAAATCATCAACTAGAAATCCAGAAATCACAAAAGGGGAAGGCCTATCATAAAACGGGAGCATAAAAACTCACCAACACGTGTATCACAAATAGAACGCTATTCCATGGTTGCTAACCATCAATTTTGAGGCGAGGCTCCACAAATGGCCCGAAGACCATGGGTCGTTACCCCACTAATTTTGAGCTGAAACTCCACAGAAACGGGGTTTAGTCTCCCTCGTAGACAAAGAGACATCGCATATTTCCAGTCTAAACCACAAAATGATCATCATCGATCATCAAGAAGTGTCGATTACACTAAGCTAGTAAATAAATGAGTTTAGCTTCATGTCCCATAACCACTGGCTTAACTTAAATATTTACAAACAAATTGTAGATCTCCACTGAAAATTGTCACAAGAGTTTCAATCGAACAAGTCCAAAAATTAACCGACGAAGTAAACGCAAGCGTTTGATACCACTTGTTTTCCTAAGCCGTTTAATTAGATTTTCTTATACGAACGAGGTAAAGGTTTGTATATACTAATAGGGTGGAAAACGGTTTTATAAACGAGCTTTGTATTAAAAATAGAGTTGAAACCATCCTTATGAAAGAATTTGATTATTTACTACTAGTATAGAAACCTTTGTATTTCAAAGTGACAAATCACCAAAAATGATTGTAAAAAACAATCATTCTCCAAAAATTCACATTCGAAGACGTGAATCAATTGAAATGGATATTCCCAAAAATCCTAAAAAATAAGTTATCAAAGTCAACAAAGGTGATAACAACAAATTGGATCAACACGAATTGATTAAAATTGGAAACCCAATCAAAATAGGCGAATTTGGCCGAGACAGCAGATTCAGTCGACTAGACCAGGGTGGTAGTCGACTGATGCAATTCCTGGAAACTTTCTGTTTTCAGGTCAGTCGACTGAACCAGGGTGGTCAGTCGACTGAATCATGCTTGAAAACTTTCGGTTTCCAGGCTCAGTCGACTGACCCAGAGTGGTCAGTCGACTGATACTGGCCCAGGAAATTTCCTAGGTTAGGTTCAGTTGACTGACTTCCTGGTTCAGTCGACTGAACTGGAATTTCCAGTATTTTCAGCCTAGCCCCCCAAGTGGAGCAAAAATCCAGCAAACTATGATCGGACGAGTGACGGGCGCTAGGGGTTTATGCTAATTGGCAAACCAGCCCTATAGTCTCTTCGATACACCACCAAAACATGTTCAAACACCAAAGTAGGATTTTTAAAGATTTTCCCTCAAAAAACCAAAAATTGAAATATTCATGAAACCAATTCAATTCAAAGCAAATGGACAAGGAATAGATGTTAGGAATCACTACCTAACAACTATCAAAGATATAGACATGGATGTGAGTTCAAAAACACACCTTTTCACAAAACAAGGAAGAAGAAGCTTGAAAACAAAGAAAGATCAACCACTCTTCAATCTCAACTCTAAAGCTCCAATCAAAGATCATAAGCAAATATTTCCTAAGTTAGGTTATATGACATTTTTGGAATTGGAGAGAGATTGAGACGGGGAAGAAGAAGAGGATGCTTACCTACGCTCCTCTTTGATTTTGGAGCTAGACTTGAATTTGCAAAGGAAACCAGGGCTTAGGATTTTAATTTCCAATCTCTTCCCCCATTTTTACTAAATCTTGAAGTGTTAGGAAATGAGAATGAATGAAGAGGAGAGGGGTGGAGCTAGGGTTTTATGTTAGGTTATTGGGCCGAAACCCAAACTCAAAGCCCTAAGTGGAAATGTCAAAATTCCAGTTAACTCCAAATATATCGATATTTATACTTAAAAAGGTCGCAAATGGCACTTTGAACTCAATGGAAGTGGTCTCGAGTTCTAATTCGGCTGTTTACAAAAAGTAGCCTTTTGGACTTTAATTCGTCTAACGATGCTATATTTAAATAGAATATTTAAATATACAACCGTAAAATATGCGGGTTGTTATAGACTCCCTCCTTAAAGAAATTGTGTTCTTGCAATATTTAAGAAGAAAATAAAGAATAAGAAGCATAAAAGCATATCAACACAAATAAATTTGAAGTAAGAAGTTCACCTCTAAGGAGCACGAGAGAGTAAGTCCAGATGTGATCGCTCGATGAATTCTCGGGATTCCCAAGAGCAAACCTTAGGATTTTAGGACCATTGGACTTTCACAAGTGGGACATCTTTATTTCGAAGGCGTTTAACCTCTGTAGCAATGATACGAATAAGATGTTGCTCATAAGTCAAATTAGGAGAAACTTCAACTTCTTCAATAACACCGCGCTCAAGAGTAGAATCAGAATCTCAAAGGCATTTCCGTAATTGAGAAATGTGAAACACGTCATGAATATCAGAAAATTGAGCCGGTAATAAAAGGCGATAATCCACGGAACCGATGCGTTCGGTGATGGGAAACGGACTAATATATCAAGGCGCTAATTTTCCCGATCGACTGAAACGCACAACACCCTTCATAGGTGAAACACGAATAAACACCAAATCTCCCACAGAAAATTTTAATTTCCTTCTTCGGTTACCAATATAGGATTTTTGTCTACTTTGAGCTTATTTCATCCTTTGGTGAATAAGGTCAATCTTTTTTGTGGAGTCGTGAATAAAGTCTGGACCTAAATCCAGCTTCTCGTCGGCCTCAAGCCAACAAGAAGGAGATCGGAATGGCCTTCCATAGAGTGCCTCGAAAGGTGCCATACCAATGCTAGATTGGAAGCTGTTATTATAGGAAAACTCAACAAGGGGAATATGATCTTCCCAACTTCCACCAAAATCAAGAACAGATGCACGAAGAAGATCTTCAAGAGTTTGATTCACACGCTCGGTTTGTACATCGGACTGAGGATGATAAGTAGTGCTAAAATTAAGCTTCGTTCCCAAAGCTTTTTGAAGACTCTTTCAAAATCCACTAGTAAACAATGTATCACGATCGCTAACAATAGAAGTAGGAACTCCATGCAATTTAACAATTTCTTTAACAAAGAGTTTGGCCAAGAGAGGTATGGTCCGATTGGACCGAATGGGTATAAAATGGGCGGATTTAGTAAGTTTATCAACTATCACCCATAGGCTATCGTGACCCGAACGAGAATGGGGAGGACCGTCAATAAAATCCATGGAAATTTGGCCCCACTTCCAAATTGGAATGTCCAAAGGTTGCAATAACCCATCGAGCCTTTGATGCTCGGCCTTAACAAGTTGGAAAGTCATGCAACGCTTAATGAAGTTAGCAACATCAGATTTCATTCCATCCCAATAATAAAGTCGTTTCATATCCACGTACATTTTACTACTATCGGGATGAATAGTAAATTTAGAACAATGAGAATCTTCTAAAATGTCTTTACGAAGATTACCAATATTTGGCACGATAATTCTACCAAATTTTCGAATGCTTTCATGAGCATCGATATGAAAGTCTTTCAAACCTTCAATATTAATTTTATCCCTACAACTTTGGCTAAGAAGAGCCAATTCAGAATCTAGCTTTTGAGCTTCAAGAATGCGGTCTAAAAGAGAAGGATGAGCCTCAAGGCTACATAGAACAAGAGATGACAAAAATCGGATTCACGATCTCGAATCTCGCAAGTGGACAAAATCCTGAGATCGTTCCATTCAGATATCATCATAGAAACTACCGCTTGTTGCTTACGGCTAAGGGCATCGGCAACACGATTTCCCTTTCCTGAAGTATAAAGAATATCAAGATCATAAGATACAAGGAACTCGAGCCAACATTGTTGATGCAAATTGAGTTCCTTTTGAGAAAATAAATACATCAAAGATTTATGATCGGAGAACAAATTTCTCTTCCAAAAGATATTGACGCCAAATTCTAAGGGCGAAAACAATAGCCGCGAGCTCTAAACCATGAGTGGCATATCTAGTCTCGGCAGGCTTTAACTATCTATAAGCATAAGCAATAACACGTTCCCTTTGCATGAGAATGACTCCCTAACTAACACGAATAACATCGGTATAAACTATAAAGTCTAGGTTCCCTTCGGGAATCACAACAATAAGAGCATCGGAAAGGAGTTTTTTTAATTTCTGAAAAGCAGCTTCACATTTGTCTGACCAATGTACTTAACTCCCTTCTTTGTCAAGCTAGTAAGAGGCATGTAAATTTTAGAAAAGTCTTCTATAAAACGACGGTAATAACCCACCAATCCAAGAAAACTACGAATTTTCGTCACACTCTCTGGTCTCTTCCAATGTTGAATCGCTTCGATCTTTGAAGGATCTATGGAAATTTCGGATTCGGAAGTAATATGACCGAGAAATTTCACATGAGATTTCCAAAAGTGGCATTTAGAAAAAATTTCTTTCAATTGATTGCTCCTAATAGTTTCCAACACAATCCAAAGATGCTTTTCATGCTCTTCCTCAGCTTTACAATAAACAAGAATATTATCTGTAAAGATGAGAACAAATCGATCGAGGAAGTCTTTGAAAACTCAATTCATAAGGTCAATGAAATAAGCTGGGGCATTCATTAAACCAAATGGAATAACAAGCCTCATAAGATCCATAACGAGTATGGAATGATGTCAAAGGAATATTATCCTCTACAATTCGAAGCTAATGAAAACTGGTTGCTAAGTCTAACTGTGAAAAGACTCGAGCACCACGAAATTGATCAAATAAATCATCAATCCAGGGTAAAGGATATTTATTCTTGATAGTAAGATCATTAAGCTTGCGGCAGTCAACACAAAGCCTAAGTGTACCATCGAATTTCTTCACGAAAATAGCCGAAGCTCCCCAAGGAGAGGAACTAGAACGAACAAATTGCTTCTCTTCCCATTCGGATAATTGTTTACGCATCACCTCATTTTCTTTACTGGACATACGATAAGGAGGATGAGTGATAGGTAGATCTCCAGGGATTAGATTAATTCTGAACTCAATTGCTTGCTTAAGTGGTAATCCTAAAGCGGGCTCAAATATATCGAAAAATTCATGAGCAACATGAATGAGAGAAATGACATCTTCCTCATCATCATTATCGTCATCATGAGGGTATAGAGAATACAAGGATGCTTCCAATTTAGAATCCGAATCTTTAAGAATAATAGAAATCTGCTTAACAGATTGAGGGTGTCGAAGATAAATAGTCCGCTTAGGACATAGGATATGGGCTTCATAACGGTTAAGCCAATCCATTCCCAAAATCATTCCAAAGCCTAAGTAACGCATGACATGCTGATCAGCTTGGAAAGAATAATCATATAAAATAATCTTGACATCTTTACAAAGTAAACTGAGTGTTGCGGATCCACCGACCGGATTCGCAATTCCAAAAGACGTCATCAAAGCCATAACACTTAAAGAAAAAGTATCAACAAGTTCTTTTGATATGAAAGAATGGGATGCACCCGTATCAAAAAGAACTTGAATAGGTTGGTCATGAAACATAATAATGCCATCAAGGATAGAATGAGAAATACCTTAACCACGAGAAGTGTTACTAGGTGCTTGCACAACAATTAGCTTTCCCTAATTCTTGCTTTGAAGTTTGGGACATGCAGATATATAAGGACCCAAAATTTTGCAATAGCGGCAGGCAAAGGGCTTTGAACACTTATTTGCATAATGGTCCTTAAAACCGCAATTGTAGTATTGCTCACCACTAGAGGTAGAAGTCTTTGCTACTGAAGTTGCTTGTTTCCCTTTCTTGTTGGGATAAGGACCTTTGAACTTATTAGGCCTCTTCTTGTTGTTGTTGAAGTTTGATTTGGCACTCGAAACTTCAACATCACTCTCTCTATCTGCCTCTTCAAGTCGAAGAGCGATATCAACAAGTTGGTCGAAAGAAACTTCCAATTTCAGAAGTAAAGGCTTTTGAGATTCTTATTCAAGTCATAGATAAACCTCTGATTTTTCTTCAATGGGGTATTTATATACTCAACCCCATATAGAGAGGGATTCAGAAGATGCGACATAATTTGCCACAGAAGATTCACCTTGAACAAGGTCAATAAAACGATGGGCCAGAGTAACTTTTTCAGCTTTTGGTACAAACTTCGATTCAAATCTTTCCCGAAATTTCTCCCAAGTAAGATCTGCTTCAATAATTTCATAAATCAGAAGCTCATACCAATCTAATGCTCTTTCTTGGAGCGTACTAGAAGCCACTTGGACATGATGAAGATCAATAAGATTCATGCGAGAAAAGATGCGACCGCATGTTCTAAGCCAAGCTTGGACTTTTATAATGCTTTCGGAACCCTTGAATGGCTTTCCATCGAAATTGGTATAATCACTGCACAAGCGTGCAAAGCCAGATTTAGGGTGAGTAGGCTCTGGAATGGGCCTGACAGTTTGAGCATTCTTTACAAGATCTAGAAGCTGTTGGGCAGACATAAGTACTCCATCCTGAGGAGTAGCACTAGATTGACCGGCGCTGGGACGGCCTGGTCTAACCATTTCTCATCTTTAAGAAAGAAAGAAACAAGAAGAAAAAGGTTATTCACAAAATGAATGTCAAAAAATCATGATTGATAAAACAAGGCATCATAAAAGAAAATAGGATAGAACAGGTCCTATGACTCGGATAAATCCTAAAGCACGATTCTTAAGGACAATGATCCTTGCTAGATTATACTACATTGTTTCGAAGTTTGGCTTTGATACCAAGCAGTGGCGCCCCACCTCTATACTCACGCTAGCCAAGGACACTACGAGGTAATGCCGTCAACTAGCACGAAGAATAAGGCCGTTGAGGAGCGACCATCCATATAATTGCCTTGTGTGAGCACCGATATGTCAGATAATATAACATGCATTTCTTTTCAAGAGGAAATCCGACATACCGATACAAACTCCAAGCTACTACACGGTGACTATATGATCTTCGAAAACAAATATAGAAATAAGCATAACATAAATCAGTCACAAATATCCATATCACAAAGGCGAAAATATATATGAATATAACATATAGAAGTGTACATCAGAGTAGTGGTCAAACAAGATCCACAATATCACAAAAGAATAGATACAAGTGCTACACAAAAGAATATGTATACATCAAGGAGTCTCTATCTCGAATGTATATTGACAAAAACTACTAAACTAAGTAGTTAGACAAAAGTCAGACGATGGTCCCAGATAAGGAGTCAAGCAGAAGCACCTGTAACATCTCGGTCTGACCTTAGTATCATTTAATAAGAAAATAATAAATGGATCAGTCTAGCTATAAATATCAGATAAAACGAGATATGTTAAGAGATATGATAAAAACGTATGATAACAATAATGCCATACTACGACAAGTATACCTTAAACAACAACAAAAATCATACAATATCTTAAGAAATCTCAAAACGTAGAAAAGAATGTTATATTCTTTATTTTATTCACCAAATCATAAATATTGACAAATATCCATCAATGCCAATCACAAAATGGTGCAACACAAATTCTAGAAATCATCAACTAGAAATCCAGAAATCACAAAAGGGGGAGGCCTATCACAAAACGGGAGCATGAAAACTCATCAACACGTGTATCACAAATGGAACGCTATTCCATGGTTGCTAACCATCAATTTTGAGCCGAGGCTCCATAAACGGCCCGAAGACCATAGGTCGCTACCCCACCAATTTTGAGCCGAAACTCCACAGAAATGGGGTTTAGTCTCCCTTGCAGATGAAGAGACATCGCACATTGCTAGTTTAAACCACAAAATTATCATCATCGATCATCAAGAAGTGTTGATTACACTAAGCTAGTAAATAAATGAGTTTAGCTTCATGTTCCATTACACTGGCTTAAATTAAATATTTACAAACAAATTGTAGATCTCCACTCGAAAATTGTCACAAGAGTTTCAATTGAACAAGTCCAAAAATTAACCCATGAAGTAAACGCAAGAATTTCATACCACTTGTTTTGCTAAGCCGTTTAGTTAGATTTTCTTATACGAACGAGGTAAAGGTCTGTATATACTAATAGGGTGGAAAACGGTTTTATAAACGAGATTTATATTAAAAATATAGTTGAAATCATCCTTATGAAAGAGTTTGCTTATTTACTATTAGTATAGAAACCTTTGTATTTCGAAGTGACAAATCACCAAAAATGATTGTAAAACAATCATTCACCAAAAATTCACATTCAAAGACGTGAATCAAATCCAAAGAAATTGATACCAAATCCATTGAAATGGATATTCCCAAAAATCCCAAAAAAGAAGTTATCAAAGTCAACAAAGGTGATAATAACAAATTGGATCAACATAAATCGATTAAAATTTAAAACCCAAGCAAAATAGGCAAACTTGGCTGAGACAACAGATTAAGTCAACTGGACCAGGGTGGTCAGTCGGCTGACGCAATTCCTGGAAACTTTCTGTTTTCAGGTTTAGTCGACTGAACCAGGGTCGTCAGTCGACTGAATCATGCCTGGAAACTTTCGGGTTCCTAGGCTTGGTCGACTGACCCAGAGTGGTCAGTCGACCAATACTGGCCCAGGAAATTTCTTGGGTTCTGTTCAATCGTCTGACTTCCTGGTTCAGTCGACTGAACTAGAATTTCCAGTATTTTCATCCTAGCCCCTAAGTAGGACAAAAATCCAACAAATTGCAATGGGACGAGCGGTGGGCGCTGGGGGCTTATGCCAATCAACAACCCATCCCTATAGGCTCTTCGATACACCACAAAACATGTTCAGACATCAAAGCTAGGATTTTTAAAGATTTGACCTCAAAACACCAAAAATTAAAATATTCGTAAAACCAATTCAATCCAAAGAAAATGGACAAGGAATAGATGTTAGGAATCACTAACTAACAACTATCAGAGATATAGACATAGATGTGAGTTTAAAAAACTCACCTTTTACACAAAAACAAGGAAGGAGAAACTTGAAAACAAAGGAAGATCAACCACTCTTCAATCTCAACTCTAAAAGCTCCAATCTAACATCATAAGCAAATATTTCTTAAGTTAGATTATAGGATTTTTCTGAAATTGGAGATAGATTGAGATGGGGAAGAAGAAGAGGATGTCTTACCCAAGCTTCTCTTTGATTTTGGAGCAAGAACTTGAATTTGCAAAGGAAACTAGGGCTTAGGATTTTAATTTTCAGTCTCTTCCCGTATTTTTACTAAAGCTTAAAGTGTTAGGAAATGAGAATGAATAAAGAGGAGAGGGGGTGGAGGTAGGGTATTATGTTAGGTTATTGGGCGGAAACCCAAACCCAAAGCCCTAAGTGGAAATGTCAAAATTCGAGCTAACTCCAAATATATCGATGTTTATACTTAAAAAGGTCGCAAACGGCATTTTGAACTCAATGGAAGTGGTCTCGAGTTCTAATTCGGCTGTTTGCAAAAAGTAGGTTTTTGGACTTTAATCCGACTAACGATCCTACATTTAAATAAAATATTTAAATATACAACCGCAAAATATGCGGGTTGTTACAGAATTTACAAAAGAAATAGTGATATTATTATTTTGAAAACTTTGGTAAAGTATTACCATTTCAAAATATTTGAAAAGGGTTTTTGTGGAGTGATTTTTCAAATATTTTGTTATGACTAAAGTTGGGAAATTGGGAGTTTTCCAATTGGAAGACTCATTAGGTATATTTGTCTACTTTAGTTGTTGTTTTAGGAGGAACTGAAATACCACTGGATGCTCACTGTTGTTTTGATTCTAGAGTTATACCATGCTTTGAATAGGAGAAGCCCCTTCCTTGTCACAATTAATTTTGGTTTCGATATATTTCTTTTTGGAGAAATTTGAAAAATATATTTTGAATATAAAAACCCAAGCAATTTGTTCTGACTTTATCTTTTGAAAATGAATGTGCGCTTAGTATTTTATTACGAAGTATTTTCTGTGCTTTTGTTTGAATATAGTTGTTTTCTTGTTTATGTTACTTGTGCTTATGATAGAAATAGCTGGTGTATTTCTCTACTGTCAACATATTTCTCTTTTGGATTATGAGTACAAGATAGGTACAGAGAAGCAAGAGATTACTATTTGATTTCTTGTGCACCTGCGCTCGCATTGATTTAGTAAATTGCTTAAAGAAATAAAAATCAAACACAAAAGAGGTATATAGTAGATTTAGAATTTGGTGATTGATTGATGATTTTATGCTCCGGATATAAGAGGCTATTTGGCTTTTGTTCTTTTATCTTTGTTGATTTGGACCAGTTGTGGCGAATTCTAGTTTTTCTGGATCAACCACAAAAGGTGCTATCGAAATTTTCCTTAACATAGGGGATTTAATTAATAACTTAATAACTCACTATAATTAACCGTTTTTAAAGCCTAACGTTTTGGAGACAATTTTCTTCTCATGAGAATTTCGAGGGCGAAATTCTTTTATGGGGGAGAATGTAACATCCTGAAATTTTATCAATTTGATTTTGAATATTTAATTAATTTAAAATATTTAAATAATTGGTTTTTAAAGTTTGATAACTTATATTCAAATATAGTTATTATTTAGGTATTTGAATTATGAATTTTATATTAATTAAAGAGATTTAATAACCATATTTAACTGATTTTAATTAATAAATAATAATGGTGAACTCATTTTGTAAATTTATTTACAATAATAAATAGTTTGAATAAATAATAAGAAAATCAATTATTAATCAAACGACTTGATTTTAATGACGTATTTTTAGTGAATTTATATGATTTTTCATATTTTTAGTTTTGCAATATTTAAATTTTTATTTGACGTACTTTATGGAAGACGTTGGTATTTTTGACATTTTGCATAATAAAATAATATTTGTATTTTATTGTTGATATGTGATCATGTCAATTTTGGTGCACGATCGTATTTTTATTTCTGTCATTCATGGTTTGTATGGGTGTGAAATATTATTTAGTGGAATACAGCAAAACCTTCTTCCAAACCTTTTTCAAATCAAATCAAATTAAAAAAATTCGACTAGCATTAACGATGATTTGACTTTGATTAGATGCGTTGCTTGGGAATTTTTTTTAAACTTGTGATGGAAGTAAAGTAATTATTTTATTTAGAAATTAAGTAAAATATTTTTCAACTTTCCCTCCTTGGCTTTATTATTTTTTTCATCTTTTGCTCCTTCTCTTTTTTACCAATAAACAAAAAATGGCTTGAAGCTTAAAAAAATTCAAAATCAAAGGCAATACTCATCAATAAATTACAAAATCAGATCCACAAGATTCGTGAGGCAGAAAGCATCTGATGCATATGCATAGTGGAGGTTGTGAACAGTGGTATAGGATGCTCGTCGTTATGGATGACAAACTAGGGTTTGCCTTTATCGTCGTTTGAGGTGGAGTTTTGATGAAGCGAAGGTGGCATTGTTTGTGAAGGGAAGTGGCACCCATGGCCATGGAATGGTGATGTCCGATCATTCTTTAGAAAGTGTGATAATTTTAGGTCGTGGCAACACGTTAAGTCACGTTTTGATCGGTAGGGGCGAAGTTAAGGAGATGATGATCGATGTAGAGAGGAGATGGAAAGGAGTTCAATGGAGTCAATGGTTCTTTTATTTGTCGAGAGGTGATGGAGAATTTGGTGAACAAAGGTCGCGTGTATATGTGTATCTGTGTCTATGTATCTCGTGCATGCACACTATAATGTTTGAATTGGGGAAGATCATTAGTGAGTTGATTAACTTGTAATTAGTGTTTACTTTATTAATTAATTTAAATAAATTCCAAAATCTTATAAAATCAATATATCACTCATACGAGGTCGAATTTGGACATTGTCTTTTGAATTGGACTTCTTCGATGTTATCTATGTGATGGAATTGGTTTCATTGAAGTTGTAGCAAGCTGAATTTTGAGTTAAAATCGAACGTCCTTAGATTTTATATCAAACCAAAACACGAAGCATCAATTGGTACTTTGGTGAGTTAAACCATCTTTAAATAGACTATATGATATCCGTGTTACTATAGAATATTGTTGAATGCATGGATGATAGTTTATTCATTTTTGGTTCTTCTATTAGATTTCCGCTTTGGAAAGCAGATGACGCTTTGTATGATTTGTAGGGAACCCATATAACTATATACCGTTGTTTGATCCTACTTGATAGCGGATGTCATAAATAACCATTTTGTTGCGGGGGACAAAAAGAAGAAGTTGGAGTGTTCTCGTGGCGAATAGGTCACTAAGGAACACTTCGAATTGTACATATATATGAGATTTACAAAGGACTTTTGTAGAGAGACCGTAAAGGGTTTTCGTGCCAATATTTATTTATATCCTTATATTGTTTATATTGATGTTTGGTTGAAATATTTGTGATATACTTATTGATGCAAGTGTCATTATAGTGATTTTTTGTTATACCGTCACTTATGAAATATCGTCTCCTTATACCTTTGTGTATATTGAACTTGTGCTTGTGTTTTTACAATATAAATGTTTTGTTGCGTTTTCGTACCTAGAAAGTTGTTTACACTATATTTTCAATTTTTTTGAGAATTTTGAAAATAAAGGATAAGTATTTATATAAATTTATAAAAGAAATTATAAGTTTGATTAATTATCTTTTGGGATAATTAAAATTGTTTTAATTTATAAAAAGATTATAGATTTGATTTATTTTCTTTTGGGATAATTAACATTGTTTAAAATTTATAAAAGATTGTTTATAAATGAGAAAATCCTTTTAAAAGAATATTTAAAAATAAAGCTAAGTGTAAAATGTTTTGGGTTTGTAGTAAACAATGTTGTAATGATAATTTTTTGGTCCCTTCTTTTTAATACGCTAAGAAATATAATTTGCTCTTTAAAAGAATATTTTATAGAGTGTTTTAAAATATTTAACAAATATTTATGATGTGAAAATCGAGCACAAGTGCGAGTTAGATGTTTTAAGTGTTTGATTTGTTAATTCTCTAAGTAATATCATTTTGTTATCTACGATAGTTGATTCATGAACTGTCGATTCTGCCAACTTCTTTGTGTATCTTTGATGCAAGTCGAATTTATTTCTCATTTAGGCATTTGAACTCTTGTTATTCCTAAAGTTAAGAATGTTTTTGATTGGAGTTAGGAAGCAACACTGCCCTAACTTTTCCGGTTTCATTGTTCTCCCTGTGGTAGTAGTCTGTTTGCGATAGTTGAATTATCGACTATCGATTTTGATATCTTTCTTTGCGCTTTATCAATCCAAGATAATTTGTTGCTTGGCATCAACAACATGGATAACTAAAACCAAAGAACGAGTAGGAGCCAAGCCAGTTGGGTTGCACCAATTAAGGTATGTTCACATTTGTCTAGAGATTTATTGGTAGCATGCATGCGGTGATGTGAAATATTCAAATGCTCACGTGAAGCGAGGTCTAGCTTGGAAGTTCCCAAGCGTGATGTCTGTTCTATGTAGGCTTTCAAGTGTATTTTATCTAGAGGTATACTTTCGGTGCAGGGGGCGCACCATCCTAGCTATGTTCGATACTTCATTCTCTCCTAGCCATGTCGGATAAATTCATTCTCCTTGTTTGATTCAAACCTTGGATTTTTTCTTAGTTGCATCAAGAAGCGTCTTGAACCCTTCTTGTAACGACCCGGAGTTTTAGTCATTCAAAATTGAAATGTTTAATTTATTTTAAATACTGAAAAGTAACTTTTATAAGTTAAATAACATATATTTTAAATATAATGATTTATTTGATTATCAAATTGTTAAATATAATATTTGAATTTTTTTAAATAATGAAATCTTGAATTTAATGTGAATGAAAATGATTTCTGAAGTTGATTTAAATTCTCTTTAAATTAGAATGGAATTATTTAATTTGGATTAAAAGTGAACAAACAAAAATTCGAAATTTTATATTTTTATTAACGTGTAGAATTGATTTTTGGGCACTGTCTTGGATTCGACAAAACCAGTTTTATTGGATCCGAAATAGTGTACGTGTGAGTTCGAAATGCGTAGAAATTAATTAAAGTAATTTTAATTAAAATATTTCAATTTTTAAAAGTTATCTTCTATATATGATAGAATTGGCTCCCGATACATATTTCATTATGTTTAGAATAGGAGATAACATATAGAACGCTAGGCGGCACACTTCATTTTGAGTTTGAAATTTTCAAGGAAGAATAGTGCTACGAAAATTTTCTATAAATAACCATCAACTTTCTTCCATCTGCAAACCCAAATTCTAAAATGTTTTAAGCCACCATTATAAAACCTTTCAACGACCTTAGTAGATTGATGCCTCTAGGGGATGAATTAGCCTTCGACTTCAACTAGAGAAACGTAGAGCATGACCATACGAGCTTAGCCAACGGCTGGATCATCGAATCGTCTACCAAGGCGACGATAAAGCCCCTCCGATCGCGAGAAGGTCATTGGCGTTTTGGGTTCTCGATCCACGCGTAGCACACCGTTGTGGGACGGCAAGGCGGGAAGGCAAAGGGTGCAACAATGTTCGTAGGCGAAGGCTGGTGATTGGCGGTTGGGTTGAGCGATGCGATCGAGGATTGCAAAATAAAAAATAAACAAGTTCGGTCTGTAGATAAGAAGCGCGCGTGAGAGATGTAGGAAGGAAGGAAAGGAAAGTTAAGTTTTTAGAAGTTTATTTTAATTATTTTAATTAAATTTTAATTATATCGAATATTAATTAATCTATAACTTTTACGAGGTCGAAATCGAGCGTTACGTGTTGTGTTGTGTTCGTATCAGCGAGCACTACGCTATGGAGTTGGATTGGACGAATTTGAAGCTAGTAGGAATTTTGAGTTAAAATTGAACGTCCATTCAATTTTAATTCAAAATAGAACATTTGGCGACTATAAAAATCAATTGAGTTAACCTCGCCTTTTTGGCTAATCCCAAAATTTATATAGTCGATAAATATTAATTATTGGATGTTGGATATTTATTTTTGATCATTAATGATTGTTGGATAATATGCAAAATTACATTGTTGGTTTGGATATATTGCCGCCTATTAGAGCGGATGAGACCATATTACGTTCGCATGTAAGAGCGAATGACTCTTTGTCTATGAATCCCGCCTCGAACTGGTTGATTTATATTTTTACGATTATATACTATATGTGATGCAAGGGGACAGGTTGGAGGGATACAATAGGATTCCAAACACTGTTGATTTTATTTTCATATATATATATATATATATATATATATATATATATATATATTATGATATATGACTTGTTGGATGCCATACTGATGACATGAATATGATTATTGTTTATTTAGGGCTTTAGTGGCACTTGGCCTTATTTTTGGTATTTTAAAATATTATAAACTAATGATTTAATTTAAAAAGGAATTTCAAGTGATTTTGGAAATTTTACAGGTTTAAATAATTTTTCCAAAATAAAAGGTATGATTTTGAGAAATTATAAATTTATAATTTAAAAAAATATTTCTAAATAGAAATTTTGAATTGTGGATAAAGATTTTTAAATCTTAAATTAAGTACGTCTTTTAAAACACAAAGGAGATGGTTTTAAAAGAAATTAGAAAATATTTGATATAAATATTGTTAATCATTTTGTATAAAGTGATGTTTTACAAATGAAGTAAAGATTTACAAAAATCATGTTTTGTTAATAAAAGAGTGGATTTATAAACGGTGCTATAAATTAAAGGATATTATTATTATTTAACAAATGGGTGAAATAAATAAAATTATGGATTTATTATAAGATATGAAAGTTTGTTTTAAAAAATTGTTGACTCTTTTTTAGAAATCGAAAGTGGGGTGAATTGAGATTGTTAAATGATATTTAGTAAATTGAAAGAAATCTATAAAAGCAATTTGTACTTATGGAAGCAAGGTTAAAAACGGTTGAAATTATGTTTTGAATGGGACTTTATAAATAAGTGAGATTTATAAAGGAAATCAAGTTATAAATACGGTTCATAAATAAAGGAATTTTATGAAAGGAAGTTTCATAAAAAAAAGAAATTTATTAATATAGTTTTATAAATATGGAAACAATTACATGGAAAATTAAGTATGGATTTTTATCGAGAGAATATAATTATGTTTTAAAAATTATTTATTTATATTAATACCATTTAAAAATGGTTTATCAATATTTTATTTTGAAAAGTTTATTATTTAAAGATTATTAATATGGTTGAAATTAATTTTAATTATTTTTGGTAAGACTTTGGAAATTAATTATTATTATTTAGAAAATGTTGAAGATAAATCATCATTGTTTATTTTAGAGTGTTTGGAATTTATCAATTATTATTTAAAGATGTTTTTAAGTTAATATTTATTTATTTATATTGTTAGTGTTATATAATAGCGTTTTAAATAAAAGGGTAATACTTTATTTTAAACGTTTTTGAGATTTATAAATAGTGTTTATGAATGGATGTGGATTATAAGGGGAATCTTATAATATGTTTCGTAAACGTAAAGGAAGTTTTGTTAAATGGAATAAAGTTTTTATAAAAGGATTTTAGTTGTTATAAAGGAATTTTAGAAGTAGATTTATATATTTATAAAAGGTGTTTTATTTATGGTTTTTGTGGATTTTAAATGGAGTTATGAATAATTTTTGAATTGAGTAAAAATGGGGATCTTCCTAAATGTTGGTGAATATAATTATACAGTTGAGATAAGTATAAGGGTATTTTTCAAATATTGAGAATACAAGTGTATGTGAATGAATCTTTGTAAAAATATTTTGGTACAAATATTTACAAGTGATTTGAGAAAATCGAAGAATTTGTTGAAAGAGGCTTAGTGTTGCTTGATGCTTAACCAAATGTTGGTTTTTCCTATGGAATTAAATCCTTGATTGAATGTTTGTTATTCGATAGTTAAATAGCCGATTATCGGAATTGGACTCTAAACGTAACCTTGGAAATATCTAGGAGAAACACGTGAGTTATATGGCACAGTCATCTCCGATATACTCTACATATAAATCTGATTTCGTTCTCCTATGGCAATGATAAGGAAATCCGCCCACTAATGGTTAGGAGGTGATCTCTGATCTTATCTTTGTTTATTTCCTAAATAACCGGGGTTGAGTTTACCAAAAATTATCGAAAAGTTATTTCGAAGAGACCGTGATCGGGTATGTTATCCGAAAACCACTTCGATCCAGCAAATGCGTTATGAAGTGAAGACATCTTGAAGATGATGGAATTTGGAGACAGAGCTCTCAAGTGTTTCGTTCAGTCCCAGAGTGAACTTGTATGGACGAATATTGATATTGCATTCTTGCCTTAAGGGCAGTGTTAGCATTCCAAGTGGGAAGTGCTATAAAAAGGTAAAGCGTAACCTCGAACCTTATAAGACGGGAAATGATAAAAATCGGGCATGCAGCAAGTCCAAGTGGGTCGCTCCAATCAGGGTACAGTCATTCCAAATCTAGTTCGATTACTATGTATTCATGTATGCTTTAGGGCCCAAAGCGAGGTGATCATATTCGGTACTACTAGTCAAGTGGTAGGCCAGTCCTGTGTGGTAGGGGTACAAGTTCTTATCAGACCTTGGTGCATTTATCTAGAGATGTACATTCGGAAGGTAGTTTCTTACATCGTCATAATATGGAATCCAATCTCCAATACGTGCCTTTACGATTTTGATTGTAGAACCTAGCATGCTGGAATTTAATAATGTAACAATTTCAGCTAAGATTAATGAATATTTGTATCTTAGATATTATTATAAAATAAATTGATTTTCCATAGAAGATGTTTTGGTTATCGTAAGGTATAAACCTGTTCGTGTTTATGTGCGGTGTGATCTTACGAGATACTTTTATTTTCAAATGGTTTTTTGTAACTTTATAATCCAATTGGGTATGTTTTCTCATGCTGGTTTCCAGACTAACTCGAGTGTTATTTTATTAGAATGCTCGGGTCAGATCGAACATATTTACAGATTGTTTTGGATGCGTTGGAGCTTAGAAGACGAGTTGGAGGTCTTCAAAATCGTATTCACATATATGTTTATTTTCTGCTATTTTTTGTTGAAATCATCAACAACTGTAAGGACATGTAATAATTACTGTCTAGGCTAATGGTTGTGATTTGTGTTGTACCCTGATGGATGTATGTACATATAATAGTTTATCTTTGTAAAGATCATTGATTTTATATTATATCTTGTTCCGCTGTGATTGTGAGATTCTGTAAAAAAAAAATATTTTCATTCTCTTCTTCTTTACTGTTCTTATTCATTCTTCTTTCTTTCCCGTAACTATCCGTCTTTTCGTTCAATTTGGATTGGACATGCATGGTTTATTGTCAACTTGAATAGTGCGGATTGGCTGGTCGTTACAGTTGATATCAGAGCTTAGGTTGAGCATGTTGAGACTTGGTTTTGATTCATGACACAAAGCTATCACTACGACATACAGATTTGACAACTGCTATGACAAAAAGATAATATATACTACAAGAGATGAGACTTCAAAATCGGTGCATCAATTATATTATTTTGTTTTTGAGTCTTAGATCAATGTTGTTAGAATCTCTCCTCGGTTACGTATATATTAGCTTATATATTTAATCATTCTATTTCCTAAATATTTTATACATGTATAAGCATATATTAAATTATAAAAGTGATTAAAGTTACTTATTTCTATGCATGTGTAAACTGTGCATATTGCATAGATTTCACCAGGTCAGTCGATTGACCTAGAGGTCCGGTCGACTGATACTGGAAAATTTGTGCAACATACACTGGTGCACAGATATATGGATATATATTAAAAATTATTTTGAATATTCAGTCAACTGACCCAGAGGCACAGTTGACTGAATTTCTACAACAGCTACTTTTCGAAAAGACACGATTTTTATGAAGAGTTACGAACCTCTACGAAAAGATTTGGACGCAACACTTCGATCGAAACTCTTCACCAACAGTCGCTGCTTTCTAACCATTATAAATACATACTCAAACTTGATTCCAAATCACTGAATTACAATCGAATTTTCTTATCTCTCTAATCCAACTCTCTGGAATCTATTTGCTATTATACTTTCAATTATTCTGCATTAAAGCAATACTGTACCTTTCTATTCTTTATATACTTCGAATATATATATTTATACTCGAGGAGAAGGTTGTAGGAAGGGTATAGTACAAGTGACAAATCCATGTTATCAGAACACACAAAGTCAAAACTATTTTCTGTACTTGTTGAAGTCCCGTTCTGCTGCTCATGCGAGTGAAGTCCTCTTTGGGTGCTTAGGCGAAATCCTGTATGCTGCTCAGGTCCCTGTTCGGCTGCTTAGGGGTTGTATAGACCTGTTTCTCCAGGTTAAGTGAGGGTTGTTGTTTTTGTGAAATTCCAAAAGGAGTCTGGGACTGGACGTAGGACGGTGGTCCGAACCAGTATAAAAATCTTCGATGTCATTTTACTGTACTGCTTTTTTTATTCCGCACTATTTAACAGTATTACTATCATCACTATACTCTATATTATCATATATCCATATTACACGATCCATAACATACTTTCAGAGCGAATACGTAGGCTTTAGTGAGAATTTACTCATTTGAGATAGCGTAAGCAAGACCCCAGGATGAGTTTTGAGTGTGTGTGTGTGTGCGTATGAGCGCATATTTGTTAATGATTATAAAATTGTTTTATATTATGTTAATTTATTGTCGAGTGGCTTATGAATTCTGGTCGATATGTGGGATGCCACGATATCGATAGGGGTGTCTAAATGCTTAAACAAGGCAAACTGACGTCTGATTCAGTCGACTTTCCGCCTTTTAACTTCTACTTTACCTTCTTTCACCATTCTCATCTCAGATTTCAAAGCTTTCCAAAACCCTAGCCTCTTAAAAACCCCATTTTTATTCTCCAAAAATTCAAATCAGTGGCTGCTAAGGGAAAGGGATAAGCTTCTTCATCCTCTCAACCTCCTTCAAACGAGCAAATCCAAAGATGGCTATTCGATGACACCGCAATTAGGAGATGGAGACGAATGCAAGATTCACATATCTTCGAAGGTTCGTTTGTTAAGTTTTTTGATTTCCCTCCATACCATATCCAAGAATTAGCTCGTAGGAGCAATTTGGAATCGTTATTCAACATTGATGATAATAAGTGCAAAATTAATCAAATAATGGTCAAATTATTTTACGCAAATCTTAACTTGGGTCACCAAACCATTCAAAATCAACAAGATTGTGTATAGAGTCTAGTTTGTGGAAAAACCATATTTTTCTCCTTAGATCGAATGGTTCATATTTTGAGAACCAAAATGGTGGTATGGAATTGGCTAATATTGATTGTGATTTGGTTATTCGTGACTATATAAGTCATTTGTTTTTAGAAGATGACATGC
Source organism: Allium cepa (assembly GCA_030765085.1). Classification (NCBI taxonomy): domain Eukaryota; kingdom Viridiplantae; phylum Streptophyta; class Magnoliopsida; order Asparagales; family Amaryllidaceae; genus Allium; species Allium cepa. Next base: position 555,019,836 of record CM060941.1, on the reverse strand, counting down.
ATCAACTCAAATTCATGTCTCTATGACCAAAAGCAAGAATTATACATTGAGCTTTAATGAAAACCATAACTCCAAGAACTAGGAGTTATGAACTTGTCTATGAACATAACTTTAAAGCTTTGTACGCTGTTTTCAAAAACATTAAAGTCAACTAGCAACGTTTAATTCTTGACGAATTCTTAAGCTTCAACAATGGTCGAATGAATGTCATCTACTATGGTGAATATATTATGCAACTTCTAAAGGCTTGTAAGATTCCGGGACCGGACTTGCCAATTTCTATTGTTGGATGTTTAAATTCTCGCACCTTGGCATTAACGGAGCTACCGGTTGCTCGACCACCTCCAATAATCACTTTTGAAGAATGGACCCAACACGACTATCTCAAGAACAACCACAACATCAAGAAGGCAAAGCGTCTCGAGGTCCATCTCATTAAAGAACAACTCGTCCTCAACAAGATGAAATTTTGATTCCAAATTGGGGCCTTCCTCCATGTGAGTCAATTTGTATAATATGTCGTAACCAACAAATTCTATAATCCAATATCACCAAAGTTGACAAGAATCTTGATAAGGTTAAAGGATTTTTACGAAGTTATGGAATGCAATTTAATGTTCTTCTGGGACTTCCATGGCTACTTTAGGCGATCCGGGTAAGCAACCGTTTTCTCTTGGTCTTCTTCTTTCGATGATCAAGCAATAGTGGCGATGATGATGGAGATGGAGGGGATAGTGGTGGTCAGACATCACATGATGGCAGGGGTAAGCAACCAATGGCATAAGATGTTTTTTTCTTTTAAAACATTAGTATTTATTTCGTATGGATTATATTAATTGGCCACTCTATTTCATATCATTTCAAAGACTCTCGTTTATGGAAGTTTAATGTATGAATGATCATTTTCTTCGTAATATCTATGACATTATAACTTTATATTTTTATATTCCCTATTCCCTTTTGTCAATGACAAAGGGGGAGAAATATTTTTGCTAACATTAAGAATGCAGGATATAGAGTGTCAAAGATTCGGGGGGGGGGGGGGGGGGGGTAAGTATTTATGTTATAAATATACAGTCAAAATTGATATCTATTTACAGGTTTTCATCAATAAAAAAGGGGGAGAATGTTGAGACTTGGTTTTGATTCATGAAACGAAGCTATCACTACGACATACAGATTTGATGACTGCTATGACAAAAAGAGAATATATACTACAAGAGACGTAACTTCAAAACCGATGCATCAATTATATTACTTTGTTTTTGAGTCTTAGGTTAATGTTGTTAAAATCTTTCCTTGGTTACGTATATATTAGCTTATATATTTAATCATTCTATTTCCTAAATATTTTATACATGTATAACAATATATTAAATTATAAAAGTGATTAAAGTTATATATGTTTCTATACCTGTGTAAACTGTGCATATTGCACAGATTTCACCAGGTCAGTCGACTGACCTAGAGGTCCAGTCGACTAGACCTTTATAGGTCCAGTCGACTGACACTGGAAAATTTGTGCAACATGCACTATTGCACAGATATATGGATATATATTAAAAATTATTTTGAATATTCAGTCGACTGACCCAGAGGCTCAGTTGACTGAATTTCTACAAAGGCTACTTTTCAAAAAGACACGACTTTTTGTGAAGAGTTACGAACCTTTACGAAAAGATTTGGACGCAACACTTCAATCGAAACTCTTCACCAACAGTCATTTCTTTCTAACCGTTATAAGTACGTACTCAAACTTGATTCCAAATAACTGAATTACAATCGAATTTTCTTATCTCTCTAATATAACTCTCTGGAATCTATTTGCTATTATACTTTCAATTATTCTGCATTAAAGCAATACTATACCATTCTATTCTTTATATACTTCAAATGTATATATTTACACTCGAGGAAAAGATTGTAGGAAGGGTGTACTATAAGTGACAAATCCGTGTTATTAGTAGACACAAAGTCAAAACTATTTTCTGTGTTTGTTGAAGTCCTGTTTTGCTGCTCAGGCGAGTGAAGTCCTCTTCGGCTGTTGAGGCGAAATCATGTCTGCTGCTCAAGTCCCTGTTCGGCTACTCAGGGGTTATATAGACCTGTTCCTCCGGGTTAAGTGAGGGTTGTTGTTTTAGTGAAATTCCAGAAGGATTCTGGTACTGGACGTAGGATCTCTGGTGTCATTTAACTATACTGTTTTTTTTATTCCGCACTATTTACAGTATTACTATCATCACTATACTCTGTATTATCATATATCCATATTACACGATCCATAACACACTTTCAGAGCGAACACCTAGGCTTTAGTGAAAATTTACTCATTTGAGATAGCGTAAGCAAGACCCTAGGATGAGTTTTGAGTGTGTGTGTGTGTGTGTGTGTGTATGAGCGCGTATTTGTTAGTGATTATAAAATTGTTTTATATTATGTTTATTTATTGTTGAGTAGCTTATGAATTCTGGTCGATATGTGGTATGCCACAATATCGATAGGGGTTTCTAAATGCTTAAACAAGGCAAACCGACGTAGTATTATTTTAGAAACTGCTTAAATGAACTAAGTTTGTCTAAATTATGTTTTATATAAAAAGGAATAATTTTCGAAAATTATGATAGTTATATATGGAATGTTTCGTTGTTAGAGAATGATAATATTTGGTTATTATCATTTGTTGTTAGCTGTTAATTGTTATAATCTAACAAAGACAAACATTTGGAAAATAGGTTATATAAGAGACTAAATTTATATTTATAAATTATAGAATATTGATTGTACTTAAATAATCAACATTCATTGAATAACATTACATAAGAAGTGATATTTTATAAATATGATTTATAACATGATTTATAAATGGAAAGGAAATGAAAATTCCATAAGTATATTTATAAGTATGATTTTTAATTGGAAATGGTTTTAAAACAAGGAATTTGAGGATAAGGCCCATTAATTGGAAAAGGGTTTTTCAAAGGTTTTAGGATAGATAATAATAATATTATTTTGAAAATATTTTTGTTAGAAATTTTGAAATAGGATTTAAAAGAAACAGAAAGCATTGAACTCACTTCAGTTGTTGAAAAATATTTTGGTGATGACGGCTGGATCATTGGTATTCATTTTCAAGTTTCTAAGTGATGAATTACTACCATTGAAGTTTTGTTTAGATAAAAGAAATTTGTTTTAGATTCCAGAAGTGTAATTTGAAATATAAAGGACTTATGTATATATATTGATTTCAAAATGATTTAAAACAAAACCGGGTGTTTAAAATCCTATAAATTTCTATCTAAATGTTTTGAGAAACATAGGATATTAAGTTTCGAACATATAATTTGGAGATGGTATGGATAAGAAAAGGAAATTTGGAATTGAGATATGAAATTAAAGATTTTAACATAAATAGATTTAAATAAATCGAGTAATGGGGATGAAATGAAATTAACTCATGTGGAGTTACGGAATGGATTAAAATGAAATTGAATTTGATGTGTGATGAATCAATAATTGAACTAATGGAATAAATTAGTGAAGTGGTTATGAGTTTAAGTTATAGAATGAAATTCACCTTAAGGATAAAATGAATTGAATATGTTGGTACGTTGTTTAATTGAATTGAATATGTTTTGGAACGTTGTTTGCTAGAAATAAATAAAATTGATTATGATAATGAAATAAATTAGTGAAGTGAACTAGTAAAATAAATTAATAGAATGAACATGAACTTGAGTTATAAAAAAAATTCAACTAGAGTTGCAAAATGATTTGAATCGAGCTAATGAAATATATTAATGAATGAAATATGGTTCGGTATATTTGTTTGTTAAAATTGAATATGAACCTAAGTTGTGTAGTGAAAAATAAACATGAGAATTATGTTGCATAAAATGTTTATAGTTAACTTAAGTAAAGGGTTTTATAAAATGGTTATTATTGTTGGTATTAAAGAAATATACTAAGCGAAGAATGAATACAAATGTAAATGAACATTAATTAGAAAAAAAAGAATGGTGAACATAAATGTACATGAAGTTGAAAGTTAATAAATTGAAGAATAATAATTGAATATAACTTAATTGTTTTGATTCAAATGTAAGTAAATGGAATATAAATCAATTGAATGCAAGTAAATTGTGTGTAAACGAATTGGATGCAAAATGGAAGTATAAATTAAAAGATGACATTGAAAAATGCAAATCGAAATGGTTATGAATAAATTGAATGGATATCATTCGTTTGATGACTTCTTTTGTTACATATGATCGTTAGCATATGGATATTGCAGTAGTTACGTTATATGTTGATATTACTCGCCATATACTTCTTCTCATAATTTTTTGAGTGTTTAGTACATGTAGATGGTGTATGCTTCGCATTTGGAGCTCGCTTTCACGCTACATTGATTGTATATGTTTGCTAATACTGAAATAAGGTACACATCTCGGATTACATAACGTATTTTTATATTTTTTCCTACTAGGTGCCTCATCCTCGAAGATAAGATGTGTATTTGTGATTATATATATTGTTAACTTTTATGATTGAGCTGGGCATAGGAGATGCTGGCGAAATTTTTCGAAAATTTAAGGCATTAGAATTTTTTGAGAATTTTGGTAAAATTTGGATTTGGGTTTTATAACTTTGAATGGTATTAGTTAGTAATTATGAATTGATTTTAAATACTTAGAAATTATATAACCTATTTCAACTAATTTTTTTTGAAAAGCTAATGGGTTTTCAAGCATTTTTCTTACTTAGTAATTTAGGGGACAAAATTCTTTTACGGAGGGAAGAATGTAATGACCTAGAATATTAGTCATTCGAAATTAGAATATTTGATTTATCTTAAATATTGAAAAGTAAATTTTATAAGTTAAATAACTTATATTTCAAATATAATGATTTATTTGATAACTAAATAAATTTGATATATGAATTTTTTAAATAATGGAATCTTGAATTTAACATGAATGAAAATGATTTGTAAAGTTGATTTAAATTCTAATTAAATTATAATGGAGTTAGTAAACTTTTAGTTCGGATTTAAAAGTGAATAAACAGAAATCAAAAAATTTATATTTTACTTAACGTGTAAAAGTTGTTTTTTTAGGCACTATCTCAGATTTCAACTTAAGTAGTTTCATTGGATCTGTAATAGTGAATTACTACATGCTGTCGAATTCCATGGCAATTAGACATACTGTTTGGTCGTGCAAGTTCGAAACGCGTAGAATTACTTAAAGGAATTTTAATTAAGATAATTTGATTTTGAAATGCTATCTTCTGTGTAAGATAGAATTGGCTCTCGATACATATTCCATTGTATTTGGAATAGAGGTATAGCATCCAGGTCGCTGGCGACACACTTCGTTTTGAGTTTAAAAGTTTTAAGGGTGAATAATGCCATGAAAACTTTCTATAAATAGCCCTTAACTTTCTTTCATTTGCAAATCCTAACCCTAAAATGTTTTCAGCCGCCATTATAAAATCTAGAAATCAAAGGCCTTGGTCGATCAGTGCCTCTAGGGGCCTAATTAGCCTTCGACTTCAACAAGAGAAATGTAGAGCATGACCATATGAACTTAACCAACGACCTGATCTTCGAATCATTGAACAAGGCTATGATAAAGTACCTCCGATCGTGAGCTGGTTATTAGCGTTTTGGTTTCTCGATTTGCGCATGGAGCGTCACTATAGGATGGCATAGCGGCAAGGCATGGGTTGCGGTGGCATTCGTGGGTGGAGGCTGGTGGTTAGAGGCATGGTTGAGCGATGCGATCGAGGTTTACAAAATAAAAATAAAAAAATGAATGCCTTCGGTCTGTAGATGAGAAGCGCGCGTGGGAGATGCAAGAGGGAAGGAAAGGAAAGTTAATTTTTTAAAAGTTTTTTTTAGTTAGGTTAATTAAACTTTAATTATATCGAATATGAATTAATGCGTAACTTTCTCATAAGAGGTCCAAATCAAGCGTGACAAGTAGCTAGTGTTTGTATCAGTGAGCATTGTGTATGGAGGTGGACTGGACGAATTCGGAGCTAGTAGGAATTTTGAGTTAAAATTGAATGACCGCTCAATTTTAATTCAAAACTGAATGTTTGTCGACTATAAAAATTAATGTGAGTTAATCTCACCTTTTTGACTAATCACAAAATTTATATAGTCAATAAATATTATTTATTGTATGTTTGGATATTTATTTCTGATCGTTATTGATTGTTGGATAATATACTAAATTATATTGTTGGTTTGGATATATTCCCACATATTGGAGCGGATGACCCTTTGTATACCAATCTCGCCTCGAAGCGGTTGATTTTTATGATTATATACACTATACGTGATGTGGGGGGACAAGTTGGAGGGATCCAATTGGATTCCTCACACTGTTGATTTTATTTTCATATATATTATGATATATGACTTGTCCATGTTTGTATCTTAGACATTGTTAGTAAGTATGATTTTATTTTCATAAGATTAATAAGTATTTGTATCTTAGACATTATTATAATATAATGGATTCTCTATAGAAAATATTTTGGTTATCGTAAGGTAAAAATCTGTCCATGCTTATGTGCGGCATGGTCTTACGAGATACTTTTGATTTTCAAATGGTTTTCTACAACTTTAAAATTCAATTGGATGTGTTTTCTCACACTGGTTTTCCAGACTGACTCGAGTGTTATTTTATTATAATGCTTAAGTCAAGCCAAGCATATTTACAAGTTGCTCTGGATGCATTGGAGCTCAGGAGAAATGAGTTGGAGATCTTCAAAATCGTATTCATGTATATGTTTATTTTCCACTGTTTGTTGTTCAAATCATCAGCAATTGTGAGGACTGGTTGTTATAGCTGTCCTTGCTGATGATTGTATTTGTATTGTACTCTGATGGATGCATGTACATATAACGGTTTCTCTTTGTAAAGGTCATTGATTTTATATTATATATTTTTCCCCTACGATTGTGAGATTCTGTGATTGTTTTAGTTTCTTTCTCCTTTTATCTTTTCTTCATTTTTCTTATTTCATTCCATAACTATTTGTCTTTACGTTCGATTTGGGTTGGACAAGTGTGGTTTATTGTTAACTTGAGCAGTGTAGATTGGCGGGTCGTTACACTTCTCTATATTTAATTATTTTTGTCCATTCTTTAAGTTTGGATTTAAATCTTGTATGTGTGCATCCTTTCTTGTTTGTATTTTTGTTTTGATTTTATTTCAATTTATTCATATATGAATGTTGTTCTTATGAGTTAAAGACCTGTTCCCTATTTAGTGGCGTGGTCTTATAGAATTGTTTTACGTTTACCATATCCCTTGAGTGTTCTCACACTGGTTTCCAAACTGACCGAGGTGTTATTTTTTTGTAATGCTCGGATTAGTCCGAGTATTTTCCAAGTGGCATTGGTGTTATGGAGCTCTTGGAGAAGAGCTAGATGCTTACATAATGTAGTATTTTATTTTCCATTGTACTATATTATATACCTATCAGCAATTTAAGGTTGGAAATTTATAAATGTCCTGCCGACGAGGTTTGTTTTTAAGTCTGATGTACCTTGTATTGTTGGTTGATACTGTCTTTATTGTATTATATGTTGTTGTTTCCATTGTGAATTTATGTTCCCCTTGTTTGTTCTTTTTATTTTATCCTAACAATCTGTCTTTTTGATGATTGGATGTTTGGCATTGGAATACCGTAGATGTATTTGGTGCCGACTTTCGATAGTCGAAAAGGCGGGTCATTAGTTTCCCATAAACACTTGTCCAAATCCATCTAGGTTCACCATTTAACTTAATACCTTTAATGTTAAGCTTGGCCATAAAGAGTTGAATAGCTAGATTATCAATCCTAACATTATTTTCATCAAAGTTAATCAAAGAAGATATTTTTACTCTATCCGTTAAATTTTTATATCTATAAGATGGAAAATCTTCTAATTTATAGAAAGTACCCATAAATATTTTCCTTTTTCCAAGTTCTTGTAATCATGCAATGCTTTCAGGATCATAATGAAGCCATTCCATGAGTTGTTGTTGAGTGATGTTGGAAGTTTGGGGCACCTCTTCTGTTCTTTTCTTTTTGGGGGCTTTTGGAGGTACTACTGATAAAAGAAATTTGAAGAAGCAGAAAAGACTTTAGGTAGATGGAATTAGAGCTAGGATTTTGAGATTTGGAAAATTTAAATTAGAGTTAGGGATTTGTGAGAATTTCTGTTTATAAGATAAGAAAATGAAAATAAAGTGGGTGAAAAATACAGTAGATAAAGTAGCATGAAGGGAAAAAGGGAAAATAGAATTATAATAATAAATTATCGTTAGGTTATCAGACACCTGAATCATCATTTAAACGTTTGGATGGCCAATTTTGATGTATAAATGTTGATTTGTTCCAACCCGAGAGGAGAAGAATTTTTTTGAGTATTTTAAGATGTCTGAACTATTTCTCAAATGTCTGAATTTCTTTGTATAGCAACCCGAGAATAGTCATGAATTCTGGTGGAATTTTTAGACATCAGAATGTAACTTTTAGATGTTTGGTTAGTAATAATGAATTTTCTCTTGACTCTTAATTCAAACATTTGAATAATTGTCAGACATATGAATACTAATTTTAATAGCAAATTTTTGAAGCAAAATTTATATATGTCGAATATATATACACACACATATAGTTATATACATACGTTCATCACACGTTGATTATTATTATTTTAGTGATCATATGGCCATCCCGGAGGAGTTAATGAATTAGATTCTGAAATACAAGATTTTTTATGGTTAAGATCTTAAGAGGTTTTGATTTTACAAATGGAATACTGCCTTTACTGCTGATGCTATTTCTAATATGTGTTGTTCCACCGAACACGGTTAAAGTCCTTTCAACAATATTCAACTTTTCCCCTTGCATATCCATTTTTATTTTCCTTTGTTCTGAGATGATTGCTTCTTGTCTTTACATTAATTTGTGTTGTGTATGAGTTAGATTATCGAATTTTTCATTGTGACATATTAAATAACCATGAAGGTGATTGCTTCCTTAATCCTTTTTCCTTAAGGAGAATATCCACTAGATTCTTTCGAAGAAGAAGACATTCTAATTGATGAAGGAGAATTCTTTCTAAACACCATTTATTTGTTTATTTTAACAATTTTTTGAATTTTTATTATTAATGACTTAATGATAATATGAAGTTAAATTTAAATTTGATTTGGGAAAGCTATAATAAGTAAAATATGAATAGATAGTTTTATTTTAATTGTGTAATCTATATTAAAGTGAGTGAAACCACAAAGTAAATAACTAAGCTATTTTTAGGTTATCAAAAGAAAAGGTTATTTTAGGTCATTATCAGACTATTTAATTATAAGGACAAATTCCTAACATTCGTCTTAGGTTTACAAAATATTTTCAACAAGTGGTTTTCGTGAAAATATCCACAATTTGGTTTTTGGAGTTAACAAATTCTAATGAAACATTCCGGACGTCTGAGCGACCTGGAACAAATTTCTAGAGCTTCAGCGCAGACATTTGAAAAACCTTCAGACGTCTGGCGTGGTCAAATTCTACTATTTGCCTATTTTTATGTGGATTTCCAATTTTTATCAGTTTATGATGATTCGATTAGTTATTGTCATTCATTATCAACTCTGATGATTTCTTTTCTAGACTTTTGGTGTTTCCATTTGATGGATTCGATATCGATTTCCGTGGTTTTGATTAACATTATTAAAATGTGGATTTTGTGATAGATTGTTTTACAATCGTTTCTATGATTTGTCACTTTAAAATACAAAGGTTTTTATACTAGTACCAATACTAAAACTCTTTCACAAAAATGATTTCAACACAACTTTTAATACAAAACTCGTTTTAAAACCATTTTCCAATCTATTAGTATATACAAACCTTTACCTCATTCATATGAGAAATCCAAATAAACGACTTAGCAAAACAAGTGGTATGAAATGTTTGCATTTACTTCGTCGCTTAATTCTTAGATTTGTTCAATTGAAATCTTGTGGCAATTTTTGAGTGGAAATCTATAATTTGTTCGTAAATATTAAGTTAAGCCAGTGCTTATGGGACATGAAGCTAAATTCATTTATTTACTAGCTTAGTGTACTTTACACTTTTTGATCAATGATGATCTTTTTTGTGATTTAGACTAGCGATATACGATGTCTCTTTGTCCACGTGGGGTACTATACCCCTTTTGTGGAGCTTCGGCTCATTTTTATGGGATAGCATTCCAATTTGTGTGAAGCTTCGGCTATTTTGGGTTATGTAACAACCCGAGATTTTGGAGATTACCACTAATATTAAATTATAATGCAAATTATAATTTATTATTATTTAAAAATGAATTGGATAATAAAATGAGGGATTATATTGTTTATTTTATAGAAACAATATCTTGATGAATATAATTTGGGATTTTAAATTTAAATAAGTCATATTATTTTATTTAAAGGCTATTTCAACATTTGATGGTTGAAAAAAGTGTTAATCAATGAAATAATGTTTAAAAAACTTTTTTTATGGATTTGGATTGAAAAAATATAATTGTGATGGTTTAATTTTAGTTAATTAGCAATATTTGAAATTTATTCCATTATTAGCCTTTTATTGTAAAATAAAAGGAATATTATAGAGAAAATAAATTTTAGAAGTGTAATTAAGCTTGGAATGATGTATTAATGTTATAAAAATGTTAAAACATTTTAATACACTTCATTAGATTCAAAAGTAAATTTTATTTGGTTGAAATGGATGAAAATAGTGATTTTTCACTAAAAATGGGAATATTGGTAAACATTGTTAAAAATTTGTGTTATATGGGGAAAGTAATAATTTTAATTGGAAAATAAAAATTTTGATGTCATTAACATGTTCCTTTATTAAAACATGAACAATGCAACTTGTTTCATGTGAATTGGAAATTTATGCAAAAGTTATGTGTAAATTACTAAAACACATATACATACTCTAAATATTTTTCTAAGTGTGAGAATTGAGATTATAGGGATATTTTGTGCCCAAAAACCCAATTTCTAGAATGTTCAAAGAGATATACATTCATTTCTCTCTGGCTATTTTTTTTATTTAAACACTATTCTTCTAAAAAACTTCAATATTCTAAATAATGGCCTTCATAAAAAGAGAAAATCAATGGCTTCCTTCTTATAAATCAATTTTCACTCAAAATATTTGCAAATTGAGGAATTAAATCAATCAATTAGAGAGATTAAAGAAGATAATCGCCACCAATACCCAAAGATTTCATCAAAAATTCTTAGAATTAGGTATGAATTGTATGTAACCAATTTCTTTTGATGTGCATGTCTTTATTTTAGCTTTTATAGGTTTTGAAGCTCCAATTCTCCTCCAAAGTTCGCTGTAAAATCTTTGCTAAATCGCTAAGGTGATTACAAGCTCATGAGATGCTAGTTAAAAAATAAAGTTCCTGCGAGAAAATTTGTAAAAATTGTTTACTATATATGTTGTTCTTTCTGGTTCTTATTCACTTTGTTTCCTGATTTTTGTTAGCCACTTTGTTTTGATCATAACTCTTTCATTTCCTAACCAAATTCAAAAATCTTAGATGTTCTGGAAATCGCAGACATAGATCTACAAGTTTCATATTTTGAGTTTTCTAAAATTTTGATGTTTTCTTGATCAAAATCGTGCTTGTTTATTGCTATCCTAATAGCAAATTGACAGCAACAATAATCACAGACCAGAGAAGTGTTTAACCCATAAGTAATTCGTTTCTTATCCAATTTAGGTCAAATTGTTTTGCTGGAAACTATATTCAATAAGGAATAATTTCTCTTCAGGTTGCATCTCGATGTTTTACTATTTGATTGACCTAAAATAGATTTGAAAGAAGAAGTATAGTTATGTCTTAGATAGAATTTTCTGAGTTTGAATCTGATATTGTTTGAGCTATATCTTTCTCGTTTTTGATCGGAATTAAAAAAAATTAATGCTTCGGAAAGCATAATTCATTTACTACAACCTTTATTCATTATGTTTTTTGAAATTTTCAGGTTAGCTATGTCAAAATCTAATTTTTTACTGCTAACCCGAGAGAAAAAGCAATATTTGCTCTGTGTTTGAAATTGAAACGAATTTGACCATAACTTCTTCATTTCTTAACCGAATTTGATAAATTTGGATGTTCCGAAAAGCTTAGGTCACGTGCTACAAGTTTTGTTCATTGCATTTTCTGGAATTTTGAAGTTTGCTTGCTTGTAATTATGGTTGTATTTTGTTGCCCTGAGAGCAAAATGACAGCAACAATAATCGTTGACCTTCGAATTGTATTAGCTTGTTTTTGCTCTCATTCTCTTTGGTTTTGATGATATTTTTGGGATACTATGAGTGCTATGATGTCTATCAGTAGGCAAACTATATTTGGAGGATTTGAAATTTAAATTTAAATGGAATTTGTATTGATTTTGGGTTAAATTTGAATTGAATTCGTATTGAATTCAAGTTATCGATTTTGAGATATCCCTCTTAGTTTTCGTTGCTTTCGAGCGTGGTTTTCACTAAACTATTTCTGAAATACATGGACATGTCAAATTATTATTGCATATTATTTTTTTAAAATATCTTTATAAATAAAGATAGATTTATTTCCAATAATAAAGGAATTTTAAATATTTGTTTTAATAATCGTTTTTGAAAATCATTTTAAATTTCTGTTTTCTCTAACAAAATTATTTTATAAATAAAATTACTTATTTTTATGAATTTCGGATATATAAGAAAGTCAAATAAAAGGTAAAGTAAAACATTTGGTATAGGATAGATGGATTTGCTTTATCGCTTAATATCAGACTTATACAATCGAAACCCTTTCGATGAACTGTTTGAGATGATTTAAGAGGTTATTAAATTTTGAGTAGATTATATGGTCCAAGAACTCCAATTTAGGAGTACATTCGATGAAGGATCATTTTAAGATGTGTTTCTTAATCGCTGATGAAGTAAGGTGACTTAATAGCTAGAAATTCCTAATTGGAATTATGGTTATAAATAACCATCTAGATGTTATTTTACTTCCCGATGAGATGAGGTAAGCTTCTTTATGATGATTTTATGATGTTGAGACGTATTATAATAGTTTTTACTTGTCGATGAGATGAGACAAGTCGTGATGCCACCATTACTCGTTCAATGAGATGAGATGAGTATGGTATTGTATGTACTCAGCAATGAGATGAGGCTGAGTATATTTTCATATTGTTTATGATGTTTTCCTACTGTGGTACCAACTAACGGCTAGTAAACCTTTAGGTGTGAATGTATGGTATGAGACATATGTTAACACCTATTGGGTTCCTATCCGAGAAGTTGAGACACATTCATGATGTTTACCAGTACTGCAGACCACGAGTACTCAATTGGAGTCATCATGATGTAGTTGCTACTCCGTTCATCACGATGTTATAAACTTTGGTCTTTGTGACTGGGAGTCATTATGATGTTATATACTATAGTCATTCATGATGTTACCGGTGTTAAGATGTTATTTAACTCAAGTCATCACGATGTTTATGGTACCAAATAGTAGTACTAGTCACGATGTAGCACGCATAGCATTGCTTCGGCATGCAATCGAGGATCTGGCCAATCAGGGATTTCTTTGAGTTTTGATGTTTTAGATTTCACCTCTTCGATGATTATTACATTGATAGCCTAGTGTGAGATGAGATGTATACATACATGGTGAAATCATTTATGATGTTACTCTTTGATTGAGTTAATTGCATTATGGATTGATGATCTGATGATTTTATAGACTACTTGATGTTAAGATGGAGTTGAAATGTATTTATATATTTATACCGATGAGATGAGGTATAAATGATTATGAAGAATCCTTTATGATGATTTTAAGTGAAGGATTTGAGATATATCTATATTCATACCAATGAGATGAGGTATGAATAAGTATAATACCTCTTTTATGATTGGGTTTTATATTTTCTTGAATGATCCTTGGGATGTGCCAATGAGATGAGGCACGTCCATATGCATTTTATTCTATGTATGAAGGATATGTACCTTTGATGTATTGTTGAATTGACAACCACTTCTAAGAAGATAGTTGAATCATTTGAAGTCATTATCCATATTCCTTTATACCGCCGATGATATGAGGCGAAAACGATGCTTATTGAGTCTTATCTCTAACAATTTGCTCGCCGATATTCCATCTGATTAAGTGTAAATTACTAAATATTTTTCTAAAACACATATACATATTTACTCTAAAACACATATTTACTCTAAAACACATATACATATGCGAAAGTTATGTGTAAATTACTAAAACACATATACATAATTACTCTAAATATTTTTCTAAGTGTGAGAATTGAGCTTATAGGATATTTTTTGCCCAAAAACCCAATTTCTAGAATGTTCAAAGAGATATACATTCATTTCTCTCTGACTATTTTTTTATTTAAACAGTTTTCTTCCAAAAAACTTCAATATTCTAAATAATGGCCTCCATAAAAAGGGAAAATCAATGGCTTCCTTCTTATAAATCAATTTTCACTCAAAATCTCTACAAATTGAGAAATTAAATCAATCAGTTAGAGAGATTAAAGAAGGTAATCTCCACCAATACTCAAAGATTTCATCAAAAATCTTAGAATCAGGTATGAATTGTCTGTAACCAATTTCTTTTGATGTGCATGTTTTTGTTTTAGCTTTTATAGGTTTTGAAGCTCCAATTCTCCTCCAAGGTTCACTGTAAAATATTTGCTAAATCGCTGAGGTAAGTACAAGCTCATGAATTTTTAGCTAAAAATTAAAGTTCCTGCGAGAAAATTTGTAAAAATTATTTATTGTATATGCTGTTCTTTCTGGTTCTTATTCTCTTTGTTTCCCGATTTCTGTTAGCCACGTTGTTTTGACCATAACTCTTTCATTTCTTAACCAAATTCAATAATCTTAGATGTTCTAGAAATCGAAGAAATAGATATACAAGTTTCGTATTTTGAGTTTTCTAAAATTTTGATGTTTTCTTGATCAAAATCGTGCTTGTTTGTTGCTATCCCGAGGGCAAATTTACAGCAACAACAATCACAGACCAGAGAAGTGTTTTAGCCATAAGTTATTCGTTTCTTATCCAATTTAGGTCAATTTTTTTGCTGGAAAATATATTCAATAAGGAATCATTTCTCTTCAGGTTGCATTTTGATGTTTTATATTTGATTGACGTAAGCAGATTTGAAAGAAGAAGTATAGTTATGTCTTTGGCAGAATTTTCTAAGTTTGAATCTGATATTGTTTGAGCTATATCTTTCTGGTTTTTGATCAGAATTCAATAATTTTTAATGTTTTGAAAAGAAAATTTCATGTACTACAACTTTTGTTCATTGAGTTTTCTGAAATTTTCAAGTTAGCTATGTCAAAATCTAATTTTTTTACTGCTAATCCCAGAGAAAAACCAATATTTGCTTTGTGTTTGAAACCGAAACAAATTTGACCATAACTTCTTCGTTTCTTAACCGAATTTGATAATTTTGGATGTTTTGGAAAGATTTGGTCATGTGCTACAAGTTTTATTCATTGTATTTTCTGACATTTTGAAGTTTGCTTGCTTGCAATTATGGTTGTATGTTGCTTCCCTGAGAGCAAAATGACAGCAACAACAATCGTTGATCTTCGAATTGTATTAGCTCGTTTTGGCTCTCATTCTCTTCTGTTTTGATGATATTTTTGGGATATTATGAGAGCTATGATGTCTATCAGTAGGCTAACTATATTTGGAGAATTTGAAATTTAAATTTAGAAATTTGAATTGATTTTGGGTTAAATTTGAATTAAATTAGTATTGAATTCAAGTTATCGATTTTGAGATATCCCTCTTAGTTTTCATTGCTTTCGAGAATGGTTGTAACTAAACTATTTTTGAAATACTGGACATTTCAAATTGTTATTAATAGTATTTTTTAAATTATTTTTCTAAATAAAGATAGATTTACTTCCGATAATAAAGAAATTTCAAATATTCATTTTAATAATCGTTTTTGGAAAATCGTTTTAAATTTTTGTTTTCACTAACAAAATTATTTTATGAATAAAATTACTTATTTTTATGAATTTCGGACATATAAGAAAGTCAAATAAAAGTGAAGTAAAATATGTGGTATGGGACACATGGATTTGCTTTATCGCTTAATATCGAACTTATACGATCGAAACCCTTTCGATGAACTGTTTGAGATAATTTAAGAGGTTATTAAATTTTGAGTAGATTATATGGTCCAAGAACTCCAATTTAGGAGTACATTCGATGAATGATCATTTTAAAATGTGTTTCTTAATCGCGGTTGAAATAAGGTGAATTAAGAGCTAGAAATTCCTAGTTGGGATTATGGTTATAAATAACCATCTAGATGTTATTTTACTTCCCGCTGCGATGAGGTAAGTTTCTTTATGATGATTTTACGATGTTAAGATGTATTATGATAGTTTTTACTTATCGATGAGATGAGACAAGTCATGATGCCACCGATACTCGTTAAATGAGATAAGACGGGTATGGTATTGTATTTACTCGCCAATGAGATGAGGCTGAGTATAATTTCATGTTGTTTATTATGTTTTACTAGTGTGGTACCAACTAACGGTTAGTAAACCTTTAGGTGCGAACGTATGGTATGGGACATATGTTAACGCCTATTGGGTTCCTATCCGAGAAGTTGAGACACATTCACGATGTTTACTAATACTGCAGACCACGAGTACTCGATTGGAGTCATTACGATGTAGTTGCTACTCTGATCATCACAATGTTATTAACTCGGGTCTTTGTGAGGAGTCATTATGATGTTATAGACTATAGTCATTCATGATGTTCACAATTTTAAGATGTTATCTGACTTAAGTCATCACGATGTTTATGGTACCAAATAGTAGTACTAGTCACGATGTAGCGCGCATAACATTGCTTCGGCATGCAATTGAGGATCTGGCCAATCCGGGATTTCTTTGAGTTTTGATGTTTTAGACTTCACCGTCTTAGATGATTATTACATTGATAGCCTAGTGCCAGATGAGATGTATACAAATATGGTGAAATCATTTATGATGTTACTCTTCGATTGAGTTATTTGCATTATGGATTGATGATTTGACGATTTTATAGACTAATTGATGTTAAGATGGAGTTGAGATGTATTTATATATTTATACTGATGAGATGAGGTATAAATGATTATGAAGAATCTTTTATGATGAGTTTTAGTGATGGATTTGAGATGTATCTGTATTCATATCGATGAGATGAGGTATGAATAAGTATAATGCTTCTTTTATGATTGGGTTTTATATTTTCTTGAATGATCCTTGGGATGTGCCAATGAGATGAGGCACGTCCATATGCATTTTTATTCTATGTATGAAGGAAATGTACCTTTGATGTATTGTTGTATTGACAACCACTTCTAAGAAGATAGTTGAATCATTTGAAGTCATTATCCATATTCCTTTATATTGCCGATGATATGAGGCGAAAGCGATGTTTATTGTGTCTTATCTCTAAAATTTTGCTCGCCAATGTTCCATTTGCTTAAGTGTCAGTTATGCCACTTAAGTATGACTTTATCATCATTACCTCTTCTACTTGCCAAAAAGAGATGTGGTCCTTTCTTATGATGTTAAAACCCCATTTAGGGCATAGCATCCTTTAAGAAAAAGGATACTATGGGTTTCACCTACTTATCCTTATCGATTATTCTGTTTAACTGACGATTTTAGCTAGCCTGACCCGAGTGTTTTCAGTCGGGTCAGACCGAGTTGTTTCAGGTATCATCTATTGGACTTAGCTTGAAGTTGATGTTGGATATCGGCTCTTCTTTCTCTAAAGTAGTTTCTGTTATTTTGCATACTCTGATGTAGTTATATTTGATTCGATGTATATGGTGTGGTCGAGTACCACCTTTATTGTATTCATATTGTATTGTACTAAACATGTATAAGTGTAAATGTATATATGATATTGATTATTGTTCCGTGATGTACTTTTTATTTAGTTATTGTATTTTGTTCTGATAGATCCGTCAGCCACCTATAGTTTTGGATTAAGCATTTACCGGGTATGACGATCCACTTAAGATAGAAAAGAAAATTCATATTGCAATTATCGACGTATTCGGTAGATTTTTAAGATAAAATTATAGATGGTCGCCCTTAACCAGCCTATTCTCCGCTTTAGTAGATAGAATTGCTTATTAATTCTCTTTGCTAAGGTGGGACTCAGGATGGGGCGTTACAGGTTAGTGACCCATGGTCTTTGGACCGTTTGTGGAGCTTCGGCTCATATTAGGGGTTAGCATCTCGCGTTTGTGGTACATGTGTAGGTGAGTTTTCATGCTCCCGTTCATGTTAGGCCTTCCCCCTTTTTGTGTTTTTTGGATTCTAGTTATTGATTTCTGGAATTTGTGTTTCACCAATTTTTTTGATTTTCATTGGTAGGTTTTACAATATTTGTGATTGGGTGAATAAAATAAAGAATATGACATTCTTTTTGGGTATTTGGGAAAATTTGAGATATTATACGATTTTTACTATTATCATATATATATATATATATCTTATTATATCTCATCTTACATGATAATTGTAGCTAGACTGATCCATTAATTTCGTTTCTTAAATAATACTCGGGTGAGACCAAGGTGTTTTAGGTGCTTCCACTTGACTTCTTAGTAGGGATTAGCTTTTGACTTTTGGTTAACTACTTTAGCTTAGTAGTTTTTGCCTTTCATGTATATGAGATTCAGACTCTTTGATGTAAATGTGAGAAATTGTGGATTACGGATCTTAAGGCTAGGATTAACACTAGAGGAGGGGGTGAATAGTGTTAATAAAGAATTACAAAATATTTTTGAGTTTAAGTTAATTTAGACACTACTGTATGCAATATACAGACACAGATATGATCACAGAAATAAACACAGATGCAGAAATAAAATAAAAGCAGTAAAGGAAAGAACACACCGGATTTTATACTGGTTCGGAGTTACCCTACATCCAGTCCCGCAACACAAGTACGGATTTCCTTTCAAAAGCAATTGTACAATTACACTCTCGGTTTCAAGGATACGAGGTACACCCTCCAGAATTTCTATCCTCTGGGTAGAGGTACTTGATTTCCGGGCCACAAGTTCACCCAATTGATTTACCAAGGCTACAATCACACCTTTTCTCTTTTGATTAATTTTCAAGGCTACAACCACACCTTTTCTCTTTTGATAGATTACAAAAAGTCTATAACTCTGAATAGCACTGAGAACCTTGTAGAGATAGTGATAGAGAATCAAACTAGAATTAATCGAGCTCGATTCAATGTTGATTTCGGCAGACTGATGGTAAGAATATGTATTAAGAAATGTGGAAGAAGAAGAGGAGTGAAAAACCAGAAAATCTGATATGAAATTCGTTGAAACTAACCCATATTTATAGAGGAACAAAGACCATGTCCATTCATTAAGAGTTACGACGAATAGATACTTCTTTTGAAATTTAAATTTTGAATTCAACTGACGCCATGTCGACATGGGGTACTTGGGCATGTCAACATCCCAAGGATTTTTTGGTGTTTTGATTTTCTTTGAAAATAACTTTTATTTTATATTAAAACTATTTTAAACTTTTATAAATATACTTGACTACAGTTAAAATTCATAAGTAAATCTAGAGAATAATATATACATAATTTAACTATAATTTTATATTTAAATTCCAATATTTAAAAGTTAAACATATTATAATAAAAGATAGTTTAAAATAAGGAGTAATTTGACTTTGAAATTAAAGATAATTTTGAGGCTAAAATTATTTAAAATCAGGATAGAGGGTTTTGATGTTTTTAAAAGGAAAGTTTTGAAATCATTTTGAAAACAACATAATTTAGCAAAATCATTTGAATTAAAATTAGTGGATACAAAACAATGTTCCACTAGATTTTCGTAGGTTTCATCCTACTTAGGGTTCCATCCCTTTAACAGGCTCGAAATGGATTCCATTCCACGAATAAATTGGATTTTAAGATGACAGTGCTTTTCTACAAGTTTTAACAAAAATTCCTAGTAAAAATACTTATGCTTGAAATCTTGAACTCTTGATAATCTTGATACTCATGAGTCTTCTATCTCGATATCTTGAATCTCTATGCTGTAAAGTCTTCATTCCTGGTACTTGCATGGTTAAATCCTGCATATACATATATATCTAAACTTATAATGTCAGTATTTATATTTTATAATCTATTCTAAGGTTGTTGTCATCAAAACCATCATCTCACGGACTAACAATCTCCCCCTTTTTGATGATGACAACCTTTGTTTATAAAATATTACTTCTATCCTAATAACTCCCCTTACACTAATAACTCCCCCTTAATTTATGCCTAACTATCCTATTTTATATTTCTCCCCCTTTGTCATCAACAAAAAACTCACTCCAAACTATATAACTCCCCTTAAAACTAACACTCTATGACATGTGATTATAATGATAGTGTTATCATAAGTAATCAGCACTTAAATCTAATACTAAAACATAGTCCTAAACTATTAACTATCCTAACTAAGAATTCACGATAGTACTTGTAAGTAAAACTCATATAAGAACATGAGTTATTAATTACGTATAAAGTTGTATATACATAAGCGTTTAGAAAATATAAAGAAACACAAACAACAATGTAGAAGAAAGAAAAGAAACTATTGTGTGTTTTTAAACATAAGAGATCTATGAATCGAACAGTTTGGATAGTGGAAACAGAAATTTCTACGTTGTTCGACAAGATTCCCATTATCAAAGCACCTTCTCCAACACACACGACTTGGTCATCATCCTCCTCATGCACTTCTTCCATGTGTTCTTCTTCTTCTTCTTCTTCGCTGGCCTCTTGTTCTTGATTAAGTGAAGAGTCTTTTCAATCAAGATAGGGTTGGCCTGGTTATCCATTAAGAATTTTCACAAATTCCTAAGAATCTTGCCTTGCCTCTCCCGTTCCTTTTCCATACGAAGTTGAGTCACTTGAATTTCAGTCATCATCTGAAGTGCATCCTTCATAAAGTCCTCTATTTTAGTCACACGAGTGAGAGTAGTATGTTGAAATGGACCAAACGTAGGAGAGGGGAATGAAAAGGTTGATTTTATGTTTGATTTGAAAGAGGAGGCCATTGATTATTTGATTTCAGAGAGAAGAACAGAGAAATAACAGAAAAGATGACTAAAATTTCGAAAATGTGAAGAATATATAACCCATTATTTTGAATTTTGGTGGGAAAAATTTCAAATTTTAAAAACGTTGCATGTCGACATGGGTATATGGGGGATGTCGACATGGTCTTTTATATTTTAACTCTTTAAATTATTTTAATATTAATTATTAATTATACTTGTTATTTATATTTTATATTTCAGTTATAGAACAAATACATAATTCTCTTCTTAATTTAGTAAATATTAATTCATTTAAGGGTTTTGTTAAGATATCAGCAATTTGATTCTCAGAATTGATATAA
The DNA here is from genome assembly GCA_030765085.1 of Allium cepa. Taxonomy (NCBI): domain Eukaryota; kingdom Viridiplantae; phylum Streptophyta; class Magnoliopsida; order Asparagales; family Amaryllidaceae; genus Allium; species Allium cepa. Next base: position 554,998,261 of record CM060941.1, on the reverse strand, counting down.
TCAAGAGTAACTACTTCCTTATTTATATTATCTCTGAGAAAATGATGTCTGATATCAATATGTTTAGTTCGAGCATGTTGAGTAGTATTTTTGGATAAATTTATCGCACTTGTATTGTCACAATAAATTGGTGATTTTGAAAATTTTAAACCAAAATCTTTTAAGGTTTGTTGCATATATATTACTTGAGAACAAGCCAAAGCAGCAGAAATATATTGTGCTTTAGTTGTTGATAAAGAAACTGTGTTTTACTTTTTACTAAGCCAAGAAACCAGAGAATGCCCCAAAAAGTGACAAGTCCCACTTGTACTTTTTTGGTCTGATTTACAACCAGCATAGTGAGCATCTCAGTAAGATATTAAGTTAAAAGAATCATTTTTAGGGTAGAATAAACCATAATCAGATGTGTGTTTAACATATCTTATGATCCGTTTTACGGCTTTTAAGCGTGTCTCTTTAGGTTGGGATTGATATCTGGCATAGAGACAAATACTATGCATGATATCTGGTCTACTGTCAGTAATATAAAGTAATGATCCAATCATTCCTCTATATAGTTTTTGATCTACATCTTTCGAGAGATCTTCTTTACTAAGGTACTCATTGGTTGCCATAGAAGTGGGTTTTCCACTCGCAGTAGTCAAACCAAATTTACTAATTAGGTCTTTAGCATATTTTTATTGACTAATAAAGATACTATTATCTAATTGTTTTATTTGTATCCTAAAAAGAAATTTAATTCACCCATATGACTCATCTCAAACTCTTTTGTCATTATTTCAGAAAATTCTTTATTCATTTCAAAATTAGTTGAACCAAAAATGATATCATCTACGTAAACTTATACTAGTTGAAAATCATTTTTATTTTTTTTAATAAAAAGAGTATTATCTACTTTACCAATTTCAAAATTAGATTGCAATAAATAAGATCTTAGTCTATCATACCAGGCTCTAGGAGCTTGTTTTAGACCATATAATGCTTTCTTAAGTTTGTAAACATGATTTGGTAATTTATCATCTTCAAAAGGTGGTGGTTGTTCAACATATACTTCTTCTTTTACAAATCCATTTAAAAAGGCACTTTTAACATCCATTTGAAATAATTTGAAATTATTATGATTTGCGAAAGCAAGTAGAATCCTAATGGCTTCTAATCTTGCTACGGGAGCAAATGTTTCATCAAAATCCATTCCTTCTTCTTAACAATAACCTTGAGCGACTAATCGAGCTTTATTTCTAACTACCTCTCATTGTTCATTCATTTTATTTTTATAAACCCATTTAGCTCCAATTATAGTTTTATTTTCTGGTCTAGGAACAAGTTTCCAAACATCATTTCTAGTAAATTGATTTAATTCTTCTTGCATAGCCAAAATCCATGAATCATCAGTTGATGCTTCTTTTGGATTTTTAGGTTCAATAGTTGATATAAAATCTACATTACTCATTTGACTTAGTTGATTTCTAGTTTTAACAATAGATTGCATATCTCCCAATATATTTTCTATAGGATGATCTTTTAAAAGTTTTGTCCTTTTATTAGGATGATTAATTTCATTATTATTTTCAATTGATTCTTGATTTTGAGTGATTAAATCCTCTTCATCATTTGTATCTTCAAAAAATTTTAAAATTTTCATCAAATGAAACATGCATTGTTTCTTCAATGGAATTAGTTTTTAAATTAAACAGTCTGTACGCTTTACTTCTATTAGAATATCCGATAAAGATACCTTTGTCGGATTTAGGATCAAATTTATCTAAATTGTCTTTTGTATTTAAAACAAAGCATTTACTTCCAAAAATTATGAAATAAGATACCTTAGTTTTCTTTGAATAAAGAAGTTCATAAGATGTCTTATCAGTTAGAGGGCTAATTAAAATTCCATTTAAATATAACAAGCGGTAGCAACTGCTTCTGCCCAAAAATTCTTTGGTAACTTACTATCTGTAAGCATAGTTCTCGCACACTCTTGAATCATTCTATTTTTACGTTCTACTACTCCGTTTTACTGTGGAGTTATTGGAAATGAAAAATTGTGAGTTATTCCCTTCTTATTGCAGAATTCCTCAAACTTTTCACTTCCAAATTCACCACCGTGATCACTTCGAATATTTATAATTTTTAGAGAAAATTGATTTTGAATTCTTTTTGAAAATGTCTTGAAACATTCAAAAAAGTATTACTTATATGTTTCAAAAATATTATCCATGTAAATCTAGAATAATCATCTACAATTACAAAGACATATTTACTATGATTTATTGATAGAATTTGAGATGGACCAAATAAATCAAGATGAAGTAATTCAAGAGGTTTTGAAGTTGAAATCATATCTTTTAACTTGAAGGAACTTTTTCTAAGTTTTCCTAATTGACAAGCATCACATAAACTATCTACTTTAAAATTCATTTTAGGGAGACCTCTTACTAGATCATGTTTTGACAGTCTAGATAAGAGTTTGAAATTCAAATGCGCAAATCTCTTATGCCAAATCCAAGGGTCACTTGTATTTTCCAACAGACACATGTTATCATTTGAAACTTTCATACTAGGAATATAAATATTCTTTTTCCTAACTTCCTCAAATATAATGGTTGAATTATTATCTTCAATGTGACATTTATCTTTTTCAAATTTAATTTTATATCCTTTATCACATAGTTGACTTATACTTAGCAGATTATGTTTCAGATTCTTAACTAGCAAAACATTAGTAATAGTAGGAGTTTCAGAATTACTGACTTTGCCGATGCCAATCACATATCCTTTTGAATTGTCTCCAAAGTTAACCAGTCCTCCATCTTTGTATATTATATCATTCAATATATCTGGATTTCCAGTCATGTGTCTAGAACATCCACTATCAAGCATCCATTTATTCTTTCTGATCTGCATAATTTTTCCGTCGTGGATTGATCCCTCAACACCCGTAAAGCATGATTCCTGCACATCAAATAATCTTGGTAGACAACTTGAATTTGAATATTGATTATATGCAGACTCCAGAAACAATGATGGTTTGAATACTTCTAAACTAGTATTAACAAATATAGCCATTTTAAAAACTTTTTCAAAAATCAGATTATGAAACTTTGAAAACCTCGCCCTGATACCAATTGTGAGAAATCGTGGATTACGGATCTTAAGGCTAGGATTAACACTAGAGGGGGGGGGTGAATAGTGTTAATAAAGAATTACTAAATCCTTTTGAGTTTATGTTAATTTAGACACCAATGTATGCAATATACAGACATAGATATGATCACAGAAATAAATACAGATGTAGAAATAAAATAAAAGCAGTAAGAAAAGAACACACCGGATTTTATACTGATTCGAAGTTACCCTACATCTAGTCCCACAACACAAGTACGGATTTCCTTTCAAAAGAAATTATACAATTACACCCTCGTTTTCAAGGCTACGAGATACACCCTCCAGAATTTCTATCCTCCGGATAGAGATACTTGATTTCCGGGCCACAAGTTCGCCCAATTGATTTACCAAGGCTACAATCACACCCTTTCTCTTTTGATTGATTTTTAAGGCTACAATCATACCTTTTCTCTTTTGATAGATTACAAAAGGCATATAACTCTGAATAGCACTGAGAACCTTGTAGAGATAGTGATAGAGAATCAAACAAGAATTAATCGAGTTCGATTCAATGTTGATTTCGGCAGAGTGATGGTAAGAATATGTATTAAGAAATGTGGAAGAAGAAGAGGAGTAAAAACTAGAAAATCTGATATGAAATTCATTGAAACTAACCCCTATTTATAGAATAACAACAGCCATGTCCATTCATGAAGAGTTATGGAAAATAGACACTTCTTTTGAAATTTAAATTTTGAATCCAACTGACACCATGTCGACATGGGGTACTTGGGCATGTCGACATCCCAAAGGATTTTTTGATGTTTTGATTTTCTTTGAAAATAAATTTTATTTTATATTAAAACTATTTTAAACTTTTATAAATATACTTGACTATAGTTAAAATTCATAAGTAAATATTGTTATCCCGCTTTTTGGCAAAGCCGTGATACCAAAAGATCGGTCGAAAACCAAAGACAGTTCGTCTCAAAGATTGGTTATGCACTGCTTCACTATGGATATCGATGAATTTTGTCCGAGCCCGGATCAGACTACAATTGGTAGGACATGACAAGCAAAGCCATGAAAGCCAGTGTTTCAAATTTCAGGTTAATCGGAGTTCGTATAAACGAGATATGATCGATGCTTGTTAGCCAAAGTACACAGTTCGTATCCATCAATTTGTTGAGAAGATGCCCATTTCAAATCGATGGGGTTCGTATCCATCAATGATTGCCTTGTTCGAACCCATCAGGTTCCACACACTTCGAATCGATCGAGTTCGAATCGATCAAGCAACGTTAACAATCAGTTCGAATCGATCTATTTCGAATCGATCAGGTGGGCATCGTCTCAGCATGTTCGTACCCATCGGCTTCGCATCGATCGGAGCAGTCAGGCCTTCGCATCGAAGGACTTCGTATCGATCAAACTTCGGCTAGAGTGTCACATTCGAATCCATCAGCATGGCTCGGTTCGTATCCATCGGCTTCGTATCGATAACCTAACATCAACTTTGCATCCATCGGAGATACGCTGCTTCGTCTCCATCCCAAGGCCGTGTTCGAATCCATGAACAGAGGCTTGTTCGTATCCATCAGGTCAATGAATCTTGGATGACGTGTCCTCCAACGATACAAACAAGGCGAAATATACGGATTCGATGCGGTCAACTCGGAGTATAAACCGGATCGAGGCGAAGTATGCGCGCCACGTCTTCATAAGACCACGTGAGGTGATCGACTCGAAGGAGTCGATTCGAACCGATGGATTCGAAATGGACAGCCAACCGAAACATGCTAGCTCGTATCGATCATATCTCCCAAACCGCTGAACCAAATGCAATGAAATTTTCACAGTAGCTTCCATACAAGGTAAAGATTGTTCCTGCCAAGTTTCAGCTCGATTGGGTCATTTTTTGATGGATACGAAATCACTTCGTATCGATCACAGATCGAGTCGAAACTTGGTGGGGTCGGTCACGTGGGCCCACTCACGTGCCAGAAAAAGTCTTCCGAAGTTTGAGCAAGATCTGGGCCTCCTACGCCTATAAATAGCACCCTGAAGCCTTCAGAAAAAGGGAGCTTCCGCCATTCAACGTCCAGACTCTACCGGATTCAATTCCATACTTCATTATTGCTGTTGTAATCAGATTTGAAAGCTATCATCAATTGTAATCCGCTGTAATCGATTGGAATCATCAAGTGAATCAATAAAGACATAAGCTTCAGAGTGGACGTAGGCAAGATCGCCGAACCACTATAAATCCTGTGTTTGTGATTGTTATTTGTGAATTATTGTGATTGTTATTGCTTAGATCTGAGTTCTATATTGATTGTTGCTGATTTGTGTTCATAAATGGGTGCTTTCACGATATTGGGTGTTTGTGACCAATTTTGGCGCAAACATTTTGGTGCTTTCACTGAGAAAAGCTGATTCAGGATAAGTTGAATTTGAAGACTTAAGAATTTAGATCTAATAACCATGACGGGACAAACAAGTAAGAGACAGATGCCAGAGAGAAGTGAACACCAAGGGAGTCAAGGGGCTTCCTCAGGAGCGAATCAAACATCGATCTTCGTCACTTGGGACGAGATGGAGACAATGATGAAGAAACAGGAAGAGTTGATCCAGAGTTTATTTCAACAGATAGGGCAACTTGGAGCACAGAGTAGAGGAGCTGAAGGAGTTCAGAACGGAGCAGGATCATCCGGCGTAGCACCTAGATTAGGAGGCACGCGCATGGAGAATGTTGATCCAGTCTCGGAGAGAGAGAGAGGGAGAGAGAGAGAGAGGAGCATCTGCGCAACCTGGGAGTAGCGGAGGAGTGAATGCCCAGACAAGGGGGCAGATCCCAGAGTTTCCTCGTGAACTCGTGGGGCAGGTTGAAAGCGACGAACGAAGATTGCATCTCGGAGACAATGACAGATTGGCAGAGATGGTTAGAAAAGCTATGAGAGGCGGTTTGGTAAACAAAGATTTGGAGGATGTCAATAGGAGTCCTTTTACTCCAGCAATCAGACAAGCTAGAAACCCATCGGATTTCAAGTTACCATCGTTGGACATGTATAACGGGAGAACGGACCCCACGGTTCATCTGACGAAGTATATGAGGCATATGGAAGTGCTGGGGTAATCAGAGGAGGTTATTGCCCGGTGCTTTCCATTGTACTTGGCGGATATTGCAGCGTTATGGTTTAGACAACTAGAGAGTGGATCTATCGGAACATGGAATGATTTAACTGAAAGATTTATGAGGCATTCAGGATTCACATTACAAGACCCAAGAATGTGATGACTTTGGAAACCCTAAAGCAGAAAACCGGAGAGACTTTGAGGAGTTATCTAACGCGATTCAGTGCAGCAGCAGCTTCGGTGGATCGAGCAGATCCATCTATGGTTGTGATGGCAGCTGTGTCTGGAGTAGCTAACGGCACAGAGTTCAAAAATTCATTGACTAAAGATCCACCTGTGGATCTAGGGGAATTCTACGACGAGGAAGAAAAGTTTTTACGATTGGAAGATGCAAACGTCGAAAGAGAAGAAGGAGAAGGAATTGATATTTATGCGATCAAAGGAGGAAATCCACCTGAGAAAGGCGCGGAAACTAGTAGAGGTAAAAGAAAGACTGAGAATGATGGGGACAGGTCAAAGCGGCAACGGAGGGAGCCGCGATTCACCACTTGCTCTGAGCTGAATGAGAGTCTGGAATGAATTTATTAGGATACTAAAGAGCAGGTTCCGTATTGTAGACCATGCGAAGGGATCCAACTTCTGACGAAAGAAAATCAGATAAGTTTTGTGTATTTCATGAATTGAATGGTCATAACACTAATGATTGTAGGCATCTGAAGGACGAGGTGGAAGGGCATATCAGGAACGGTATGCTCCTTCAGTATGTGAGGAGGCGAACTCCAACGGTGGAGCCAGAGTGACCACAGTCTACATCAGCTAGAGGCGACCCTGAATCGGGGCACCGTTTGATTATCCATTGATCGATTGAAATAACGATGAACAAGTAGTAAACCTCTCACTAACATGGGTTAATCATTTACACATGTACGAGATCACGAACGGTCCACAGGCATGCTCTGAATGGCTATTAACCCTATCGTTATGAAAACTTACACTTTGACATCCTTGCTTTGCTTTTGTTTTGTTTTGAACATTTAGACTTTGTTTGTTTGGACATTTCTATTTTAAAACTCATCAATTGAATGGATATTTGGTTCGGATAATTCTGAAATGGCTAAGCTACTTACACATGTACGAGGTCGCGAAAGGTCCTTAGACATGCTCTAAGATGGCGATAAACCGCCCTAACAAACGATCCAGGGACCCACTCGAATGTGAACCTGGTATCAGCAATACCAAACCCCCTCGGGCACACTTATTCGCCTCCAATAGGCACACAAACGATCCAGGAACTCACCCGAACGTGACCCTGGCATAGATAATACCAAGCCCTCCCGGGCACACTTTCTCGCCTCGAACGGCACCCGACCGCGAACGGTCACAATTCGCCTCGAACGGTCGTCATTTGAGGTCCACCACTTGACCGCGCACGATCGCACTTCACCTCAAATGGCTCGATCCCGAACGATCGTCATTTGAAGTCAGGTGCTTGACCATGAACGGTCGCACTTCATCTTAAATATCTCGATCCCGAACGGTCGTCATTTGAGGTCACATAAAACTGTAAATTCCTTTACAGGACATCAACAGTGTATGAACATCGAGCTCATGGAATTACAAAACACGCCATCCTACCGCAAGGCATATTTTGGGGGGAAAATGTTATCCCGCTTTTTGGCAAAGCCGTGATACCAAAAGATCGGTCGAAAACCAAAAACAGTTCGTCTCAAAGATTGGTTATGCACTGCTTCACTACGGATATCGATTAATTTTGTCCGAGCCCTGATCAGGCTACAATTGGTAGGACATGACAAGAAAAGCCATGAAAGCCGGTGTTTCAAATTTCAGGTTAATCGGAGTTCGTATGAACGAGTTATGATCGATGCTTGTTAGCCAAAGTACATAGTTCGAATCCATCAATTTGTTGAGAAGATGCCCATTTCGAATCGATGGGGTTCGTATCCATCAATGATTGCCTAGTTTGAACCCATCAGGTTCCATACACTTCGAATCGATCGAGTTCGAATCGATCAAGCAATGTTGACAATCAGTTCGAATCGATCGGTTTCGAATCGATCAGGTGGGCATCGTCTCAGCATGTTCATACCCATCGGCTTCACATCGATCGGAGCGGTCAGGCCTTCGCATCGATGGACTTCGTATCGATCAAACTTCGGCTAGAGTGTCACATTCGAATCCATCAGCATGGCTTGGTTCGTATCCATCGGCTTCGTATCGATAACCTAACATCAACTTCGCATCCATCGGAGATACACTGCTTCGTCTCCATCCCAAGGCCGTGTTCGAATCCATGAACGGAGGCTTATTCGTATCCATCAGGTCAATGAATCTTGGATGACGTATCCTCCAACGATACGAACAAGGCGAAATCTACAGATTCGATGCGGTTAACTCGGAGTATAAACCGGATCGAGATGAAGTATGCGCGCCACGTCTTCACAAGACCACGTGAGGTGATCGATTCGAAGGAGTCGATTCGAACCGATGGTTTCGAAATGGACAGCCAACTGAAACATGCTAGCTCGTATCGATCATATCTCCCAAGCCGCTGAACTAAATGCAATGAAATTTTCACAGTAGCTTCCATACAAGGTAAAGATTGTTCCTGCCAAGTTTCAGCTCGATTGGGTCATTTTTTGATGGATACGAAATCACTTCGTATCGATCACAGATCGAGTCGAAACTTGGTGGGGTCGGTCGCATAGGCCCACTCACGTGCCAGAAAAAGTCTCCCGAAGTTTGAGCAAGATCTGGGCCTCCTACGCCTATGAATAGCACCCTGAAGCCTTCAGAAAAAGGGAGCTTCCACCATTCAACGTCCAGACTCTGCCGGATTCAGTTCCATACTTCATTATCGCTGTTGTAATCAAATTTGAAAGCTATAATCAATTGTAATCCACTGTAATCGATTGGAATCATCAAGTGAATCAATAAAGACATAAGCTTCAGAGTGGACGTAGGCAAGATCGCCGAACCAATATAAATCATGTGTTTGTGATTGTTATTTGTGAATTATTGTGATTGTTATTGCTTAGATCTGAGTTCTATATTGATTGTTGCTGATTTGTGTTCATAAATGGGTGCTTTCACGATATTGGCTGTTTGTGACCAATTTTAGCGCAAACAAATATAGAGAATAATATATATAGAATTTAACTATAATTTTATATTTAAATATAAATATTTAAAAGTTAAATATATTGTATTAAAAGATAGTTTAAAATCGGGAGTATTTGACTTTGAAATTAAAGATAATTTTGAGGCTAAAATTATTTAAAATCAGGATAGAGGGTTTTGATTTTTTTAAAAAGAAAGTTTTGACATCATTTTGAAAACAAGATAATTTTGTAAAATCATTTGAATTAAAATTAGTGGATACAAAACAATGTTCCACTAGATTTTCGTAGGTTCCATCCTACTTAGAGTTCAATCCCTTTAACAGGCTCGAAGTGGATTCCATTCCATGAATAAATTGTATTTTAAGATGTCGGTGCTTTTCTACGAGTTTTAACAAAAATTCCTAATAAAAATACTTATGTTTGAAATCTTGAACTCTTGATAATCTTAACACTCATGAGTCTTCTATCTCGATATCTTGAATCTCTATACTGTACAGTCTTCATTCTTGGTACCTGAATGGTTAAATCCTGCATATACATATATATCTAAGCTTATAATGTCAGTATTTATATTTTATAATCTATTCTAAGGTTGTTGTCGTCAAAACCATCATCTCACGGACTAACGGTAAACTTATTCTTTTGTGTAGTATGTGTACCTATTCTTTTGGCATGTCGTGGATCTTGTATGACCGCTACTATGATGTTCACTTCTATGTGTTGTATTCGTATCTGTTTCCACCTTAGTGACATGAATATCCGCGACTGATTTTATGTTATGATTATTTTATATTAATTCCGAAGGCCACTTAGCCACTAGTAGTAGATTTGAGTTTGGATTGGATATGTCAGGTTTCCTCTTAAAATGATATGCATGATATACTATCTGACGTATCGGTTCTCGTTCAAATCAATTACATAGATGGTCGCACCTCAAAAGCCTTATTCTTCGTGCTAGTCGATGGAATTACCCTATGGTGTCCTTGGTTAGTGTGAATATAGGTAAGAAATGATGTCGAATATCAATATGTTTTGTTCATGAATGATTGACATGATTTTTTAATAAGTTAATAGCACTAGTATTGTCGCAGTATATAGGTAAGTTTTGAAGAAGAATAACATAGTCCTAAAGCATTTGATGTAAATAAATGACTTGTGCACACGCCAAACAGAGATATATTCTGCTTCTAATGTTGAGGGTGAAACACAATTTTGCTTTTTATGAAACCATGAAATTAGAGATTGACCAATGAAGTGACATATACCACTAGTGCTTTTTTGATCTATTATGTATCCTCCAAAATCCACATCAATATATGATATGAGTTCGAAAGGACACTCCTTCGGATAAAAACATCCATAATCTCTTGTGTTAGTTAAGCTACATAAAATCCGTTTTATAGCTCATAAATGTGATTCTTTGATGTTAGCTTGAAATCTTACATATAATCAAACACTCATCATTAAATCTGGTTGATTTGTTATTAAATATAATAAGGAACCAATCATACTTCTATATAGATTTTGATCTATATCATTATCGTTCCCATCTTTTTCTAAGTGAATACTAGTGCTCATCGTTGCTGTCTCACTAGATACCTTGTCCATTCCAAATCTTTTAATAAATTGTTATAATATTTTTCTTGATACATAAAAATTCCATTATTTAATTGTTTAATTTGTAAGCAAAGAAAATAATTTAACTCACTCATATGTGACATTTCAAATTCCTTTCTCATAATATTTGAAAATTCATTACATAATGTTTAATTTGCATAATGAAAAATAATGTCATCTACATATATTTGAACTATTAAAATACTATTATTTTTCTTTTTAATAAATAAACCAGAATCAACTTTACCAATTTTAAAATTGAATTCTAAATGATAATTTTTCAATCGATCGTACAAAGCATATGGGTGCTTGTTTAAAACGGTAATGTGCTTTCTCATGTTTAAAAAACATAATTTGAGTAACGAATATGAATTTTCGACCCTCGAAAATCAACATCTATACATCCACTGTATAGCATGCCGAGCAATCGAGTGCCAGAAATACTAGATCGTTAGAAGAAAGATGTAGAAGAGGAAACAGAAACAACATCGCAAAATCTCATAATCGCAGCGGAACAATATGTAATAGATAATAACATGTCTTTATACAAAAAGAACTACAATTGTTATTTACACATTACATCATCTGAGTACAACATCAATAACTCAATGTTGTGCAGTTATAATAACTTGTCCCCACAAGTGCTGAATATACAGCCTATAATACACAATGAAATAAAATCATATACGTGTAATACGTCTTCGTCATCCAGCTCGTCTCTTGAGCTCCATAGCATCCTATCATGTATCTGTAATACTTGGTCTGACATGAGCATTGTAATAAAATAGCACCCAATTCAGTTTGGAAAACTAGCGTGAGAAAACACACTCAATTTGAATTATTAAAATTATCAAAATCCTTTGAAAAACAAAAGTATCTCGTAAGACCACGCCATACATAAACATGACGAGCTTTTATCTTGCGATAACTAAAACATTTTATATCAAAATCATATGATATTATAGTAGTATCTAAGTACAAATACTTATTCAAATAGCCGAAATTATTACATTAATTAAATTCCAGCATACCAGGCTCTACAACCAAAACCGTAAAGGCATGTATTAGAGAATGGATTCCATACAAATGACTAGGCACTAGGGTACCACCTATCAGAGTACACATCTAGAAAAATGTACGGAGGACCTCGCCGGGATCCTCTGCAACACAAGACCAGACTACCCCTAACCTGGATAGTACTGAATATGCTATCACCCCGAGTGTTACCACCCTTACCAAGTTCTTCCACACACCGTAGTAATAATATCTGAGGGTATATAGAAAGGTGATAAACATACCCTAATTGGGTGCGACCTACTTAGCCTTGCTGCATCTCCTTTGATTTTCGATCATTCCCGGTTGATGAGGCTTGAGGCAACGATTACCTTTTTAAGGAATTTACACTTGGAATGCTCATTGTCCTCCAATAACAATGTGTTGATAGCATTCATCCCTACAAGTCCGTTCTAGGTCTGAACGAAACCGAAGGCACTATTCCTACAGCATCCATTTTGGAATCATTCTTAGGACTATTAGCGATTAGCCCTTGCACTTGAATGCTCCATCTTCAATTAAATGCTCTTGTCTTCACTTCCAAATAATATTCATTGGATTGAAGAAGTTTTAGGATAACCTATCCGATCCTGGTCTCTTCGAAACAACGTTCAATATATTCGGTAAACTCAACTCCTGTTCTTTAGGGAATAAACAGACGAAAATAAGATCGAAGATCACCTCCTAACCGTTAGTGGATGGATTTCCTTATCATCGTCCTAGAAGAACGAAACGAGTTTATACGTGCAGTATAGCATCTTCGACGATAACTGTTCCATATAATTCCCGTATTTCCCCCAGATATTCCCAAAGTTATATTTTGGGTCTAGATTTGATAGTCGGTTATTTAACTATCAAATAAACAATCATTCAACCAAAGAGTTCATGTGACAACCCGGAAAATTTGAGCAATATCAATTTAATAATCTGTATTTAAATATTAAATTGACTTGACATTTCTTTGTTAATAAGATCTAAATGGATACTTTGCTTTAAATAAATATCTAATTAGTGAATTTTATCCTTTAAACTAATTGTTTGTTTTCTATTTATATATGTATATATTTGTATATATTGTAAATAGGGAAGCTTTGTTTTAAAATTTAACTAATAAATTATGTTTCAAATTCTAATATACATTTTAGTGAATTGGAAATTATGATTAATTTAATATAAACTTTTCAAAGCTATTTAATAAATAATATAGGGTTTTAAATACATAAGATAAATGTTTAAATAGTTTAAAACTTATTTTAGCTTAAGTTTAGATTTAAATTTATTAACAAAAAGATATGTTTTGTTTTCTTTTTAGTATAGCTTGATAAAAATATGGATTTAAAATTATATATGAGTTTTAATGCAATTTTGTCAAATGGTACATTAATAAAATGAGTAGTGTATAATAAAAGGATAATTTCTTTTATAAATCATTTCAAATTGATAAATGTGTTTTTATAATATAAATAAAATAAAAATGTACATATAAAAATACAAGACTATAAGATAAATTAGGGAAAATATAAAGTAAGTTCATTGGTTAAATTATAATAACATAACAACTATAGAATTCATTTTCATTACAAACAACAAAACAAAAGAAAAAAAATTTATGTAAGTTAGAAATAGAAACAAATATTTATAAGACAGATTGTAAGTTATAAAGTAAGCTCATACATACATTTAAAACCACATGTTAAAATAACATTCATTTACATTTCAAAAATATAAAACAAGTAACATATTTATTCATAACACATGAATAGGTAAGTAGAAACAAACAAAATAACAAGGCAACAATAAAATCTAGAAACAAATCAGATGTGTGCAATCTGAAAAGCAAGATAAAAAAATAAATTATGTGAAGGCTTGCTAAGGAAGACAACATTAGGTACTCTTGAACAAACAAAAGCAAAGTAAAGTAAGATAAGTTGTAGGCTGTATGGTATGCAGGCAAGTAAAGGTGAGATAATTAACAAAGTAAGTAAAAACATAAAGTACTTAAACATTTAATGCAAGCCGCATTGTTTCTTATCTCAGCCTCCAAAAACAGGGAACAAATCTACTTAATCAATTAAACAATGGGAAGAACTCTAATATTATACAAGTATTATCACTGTAGTGAAACATAATGATGTACCCTGTCTACAATTCTTGGCTATATATCTCTATCTTTTCATTTCAATTCGTTCATACAAAACTAGAATCTGGAGTAATACTATGTCAAACTAAAAAAAAGCTTCTACTTAAACATCAACCAAGATTTAATACCACTAGGAATCAGAGGGGAGTTCAACCTGATAATTTTCAAGGCTGTTGCTAAGCAAACTAGGCTCTATTCTTTCACAAATTTAAGTGAGTAACTTTATTATTTTTTTATAAAAAAATTTAAGAAATGAATCTGTTGTATATATGCTGGTGGATAGTATGTGTGTGTGTATATATATGTATATTGAATCCTCTGCCTATGCTCGTAGGATGTTGTGGTGTGTGCAGCCTGTTACATGTATTCACTATTTTGAATTCTAAAACAAACTTTACTTTCAAAAATCATTCCTACCCAATCTACTTGAAATTTGGAACTAGGGTTAAACAAGATATTGTTTGTTTGACAGTTTACTGAATTTTAAAAATATGTTCAAACTAAAATAACTTAGTGGCATCTCTGAAAAGCTAGATGCTTGAGCACAACTCCAGATAAATCAAAATTCGAACCTTTTAATTTTCGAATTCAGGTATGCAAGATGAATCAGTGAACAATAACATGATTTTTAAGGGTTGAATCATAATTTTCAGTGATATGGTTTGAGAGAGGTTTGTGTTTTTCTATTTTGGGCTTTTCAACTTATCGTGGGTGATCTAGTCGACTGGAAGGGTCGGGTTTTAATTTGGTGGTGGAGGAGTCTACCGTGGATTGGGGAAAAAATGGTGGATGGTGGTGCAGTGGGTCGTGGAAGCGGCGGCGTAGGTTTAAAGTTTTTAAACCTAATTTTTACAGTGCATAGATTATCGATCACCACGGCCAGTTCAGGTGATCGAGTGGCACGAGCTTGTGGGGTTTGGTAGAGGAGAGGTGGACGAGGCTACGGTCGGAGGCGCTGGCAGTCTGGGGGTCAGAGCTTCGAGGAAGTGGTGTTGCCAGGATTTGGAGGGAGGGTCCTGTCGAGTTTCCAGGTTGCGTTTTAGGTTCCAGTATCGAGTTCGAATGCTCGATTTTGCCTTGATGTTGTTTTCATCATTTTGATGATCGGAGCGAGGGTGTAGGTCACTGCCCACCTATCAGAGGCAGTCTCAGTGATCGGAGCATCACCATGGAGTAATGCACGTGCACGCGACATCATCAGTGTCAGGTGATGTTGAATTGGGAAGAAGTAAGTTCAGGAAGAGTGTACTTGGGTGTTTGCTCGTAGACATTGGGGTTGGTCTCGAAGCAAAACAGGGGAGGGTCTGGTTGTTTTTTTTCTTCTTTTTACAGGCTTTAACTAAAACCTGATTTGATTTGGGGTTTCAAGTTTTGGGTTTAAAAATTTAAATTAAGAATTGAATCAAGATTTTAATTAAGACTTAAATATGAGGTCAGGTTCAGTTTGACGTTTATTCAAGGTTTTAACCTGTACCAGTTACAGTTTTAAAATTTTTAGCTTTTAGATTAAATCAAGTTAAACTGAGTCTAAGTAAAAGTTTAAGTATAATTAAAGTTAGATTATAAAATTAGATTTTGATAAAATAAGGATTGTTTTTAACTCAAATTTATTTAATGGCATTAAGTAGTAAGTAAGAATAAAATAGAGGGTTGAAGTCAAATGGAAGTTTGAAAGGAAATTTGAATGGAAGTTTAGAAATTTAAGTATTTTAAATAAGTTTTAAGTGTTAAAATATGCTTTTAAACATGTGAGTTTAAAAGGGTTTTGAAAAATTAGTTTTAAACTTTATTAGGGATAAATTGGAATTTATTTAGGAAGTAATTTGAAATAAATGTTTTCAAACATATTGGAAGTGAAAATTAAATCAATAATAAGAATATTACTTTAAGTAATGAAGATTTAGAATTTATATTCATTAACCTTTAAGTTAATTAAGTATGAATAATTAATGATTGATATTAATTAAATTAGTAATTATAAGTTTAAATGTATCAATTAAAGTTTTAAATAATGAATTGAGTAACTAATATGTAACTAAGAACCATAGATTTGATTTTTATTTAAATTAATAAATTTTAATGGTTAATCAAACTATAATTAATAATGATTAATATAAGTTAATTATTTTAGAAAAATAATTAAATAAATGTTAATGAAGATCATTAACTAGATTATTTTATAATTAATTAATGTGATTGATTTTTAATAATTAATTAGATTAATTAATTTAATAATAATCATTGTTATAGTTTAAATGTAATTATTTATTTGGAAAGTAATTAAGAAATTAATTACTTATCAATTGAGTAAATTGATGTAATTTGAGTTAATTAATTTAGTTTAATTAATTTGGATTAATCACTTGATAATTTTGGAAGTAAATTACTTAATAAAGTAATTGATGAAATTATTGGATGATGGGTAATGGAAGTAATTGGAATATATTACTGGAAGATAATCGAGGGATTATTTAAGTTGTTTATTAAAGAGTAATTAATAAAGGGAAGTTAATTATTGTATGAAATTAATCAAAGATGATTAACATATGTGATTAGAAGATTAAGTTTTTTTAAATTTAATTAATTAATAAAATATTTGATTAGAGATCATTAATTATTATAATCAATGATGTAATTAGGAAATTGATTAAATTTGGAATAATAAATCAACAAGGTAATTAAATTGTAATAAATCTATATAAATGAAATTAATTAATGGATTTATTCAAAGATTAATCTCTGTAAATAAATTAAAGGAAACTAATGGAATGTAGCAAGAGTTATTTAAATCAAAGATGATTAATTAGGACACATAAGTAACTGATGATAAGATTAAATTATGTTAATCAATTTTTATTAATTTAAGAAATCATTTGATGATTTGGTATGTGTAATTACTTAGTGTAATTAATGGAGTATAATTACTTAGGAAGGTAATTAGATGATAATTACTTAATGAAATTAATATAAAATGATTTGTAAGTGAAGTAATTTAGGTAATTTCTTTTGTAATTACTCAAAGGATTAATTTATGGGAGTAATTAATCATGAGATGGTTAATTTGTTAATAAGTAATTAAGGGTAGTTAATTACTGGTGTGATATTAATCAAGGATGATTAATAATTGTGTTTAATTAAAGATTAATCACTTAATGTAATTAATTTAAATAAAATAATGTAATATAAATTAGAGGTCATTAATTAATATAATTAATGATGTAATTAAGAATTGTTTTGTGACGCCCCACCTCTATACCCACGCTAGCCAAGAACACTACGGTGTAGTGCTGTCAACTAGCACGGAGAATAAGGCTGTTGAGGAGAGACCATCCATGTAATTGCTTATCACACGGTGGCTATAAATAATCTTCGGAAATAAACATAGAAATAAGCATAACACAAATCAGTCACAGACATCCATATCACAAAGGCGGAAGAAGATATGAATATATAACTAACACATGAAAGTGTACATCAGAGTAGTGGTCAAAAAGATCCACAATAATACAAAAGAATAGCAACACATCCTATACAAAAGAATACAACTATGAGTCTATATCTCAAGCGTATACAACAAAAACTGCTAATCTAAATAGTTAGCCAAAAGTCAGAGTAGCAAATCCCGGGAAGAAGTCAAGCAGAAGCACCTGTAACATCTCGGTCTGACCCGAGTATTATTTAAAAAAAAATAAACGGATCAGTCTAGCTATAAATATCAGATGACATGATATAAAATAAAAGATATGGCATAAACATAAAATATCCATACTGACATACTACTATAAGTATGCAAATGATGATCAACAGAAGATCAATCAATAAGAGATAAATCAATATCACAAGAATCTTCTCAAAGATCCAAAGAGGGCATCATGCCCTAAACTTGTACTCATAACAAGTCAATGACATAAATTCCAGAAATCAACACAAGAAATCCAGAAATCACAGAAAAAGGGAAAGAGGCCTATCACATGACGGTCCGAAGACCATGGGGAGCTACCCCATATGGGTGAGTCGGAATCACCCAGATGAGGTCTAGGCTAACCAAAAAGCAAAAAGGTATGTGTGAGTAGAATCACACAAATGGTGTCTAGCCTAACCTCGCAACAAAAAGGTATGTGTGAGTGGAATCACACAAATGGTGTCTAGGCTAACCTTGCGGACAAAGAGATATATGTGAGTCGGAATCGCACCAATGAGGTCTAGTCTAACCTTGCAAACAAAGAGACATCTCACAATTGCTAGTCTAAATCATAAAATGATCGTCATGATCAACGAGAAGTGTCAATTACACTAAGCTAGTAAATATAAAAGTTTATCTTCGTGTCCCATAACCACTTGCTTAACTTAAATATTTACGAACAAACTGTAAATCTTCACTAGAAAATTGTCACAAGAGGTTCAATCGAACAAGTCCAAGAATTAACCGACGAAGTGAACGCAAGCGTTTCATACCACTTGTTTTACTAACCCGTTTAATTAGATTTATCATCCGAGTGAGGTAAAGGTTTGTATATACTAGTAGATTGGAAAACGGTTTAAGAAAAGAGCTTTGTTATTGAAAATAGAGTTGAAATCATTTAGTTTAAAGAGTTTTGATATTTACTACTAGTATTGAAACCTTCATATTTCTAAAGTTGTTATCCCGCCTTTTTAACAAGGCCGTGATACCATAAAATCGACCGATAAGCCAAAGATAGTTTGTCTCGAAGAATGGTCAACTCAACATCTCAACAAAGAAAGTTTTATTGAATGTTTTTCAGATAAGATCCCCTACGGAGGGGGGTTCCGGGGGGGTGGCAACCCCCTAAGGTGGGGGTGCGGGGGCAGCGCCCCGTCCAAAACGGTACGACCTAGTGAAGACCTAAGGGAGGATAGGATCGAGCGACCTACGAGTATAAGGGGTCGAGCGACCTAGAGGTGTTCGCGACCTAACGACCTAAACAAGGTCGAGCGACTTAAGGTGATGCGCGACCTAACGTGTCACGCGACTTAACGAAGGCAAGGCCGAGCGAGTTAGGGTGATGCGCGACCTAACGGAGGCGAGCGACTTAAGGGACTCGCGACCTAATATAAACGAGTTAAGGAGTAATACACGACCAAGAAGGTGCGACCTAAGGTACACACGACCTAAGGGAGACTCGCGACCTAACAGTTGCACAGGTCGAGCGACCTAAAGGGTTGCGACCTAACAGTGTTCGCGAGTTAAGCAAGGCAAACGACTTACTGGTTGCCGACCTAAGAGGGAATAAGGTCCAACGACCTAAGGGTTCACGCGACCTAAAGGGTAAACGACCTAAGGTCCAACGACCTAACTCATTCGAGGACCTAATGGTTTAAAGGCCCAACCCATGTGAACAACTTAAGGTCATACGACCTAAAGGGGAACGACCTAAGGTCACGCGACTTAACGAGGTAGGCAAGGCCGAGCGACCTAAAGGGGCACGACCTAAAGGCGAGCAACCTATGACTTACGACCTTGCGACCTAACTCCGAGGAGAATTTTCCACCAGAATGACCTAATTCCGAGGCAGTGCGACCTAACTGCAGTTTTTCGCCAAAAACACAAAAATTGGAGTTTTTCGCCAATCCAATCCAAACCAAATGCAAATGTACATGCTAAAGTGATGGGGAATCATTCCCAACAGTCCAATATAGTTATAGACTAGAATTATGAGATGAAAATCTCACCTTTTCACCAAATTATGAAGGTAAAGCTTGAAGGTGAATGGAGAAGCAACTACAAGCTTGAATCCAATGCTTTTCCTTGAATTTGGAGTTTGAATGATGGAGTTGGAGTTGAAACCTTGGCTTGGAGTTTCTAATTTCCCTTTCCACTCACCATTAATTTTAAAGTTTGTGTTTGGTAGCAATTTATGAAGAGTGAGGAGAAGGAGAGAAGTGGGTTTGAGTTATAATGGTTAATCTAACCCAAAGTCCGAAACGGGAAAAGTAAGTGAAATTCCACAAACTCCGAACCTATCAATGTTTATACTTAAAAAAGTTGTAAACGGCATTTCGAACTCAATGGAAGTGGTCTCGAGTCCTAATTTGACCGTCTGCAAAAAGTAGCTTTTTGGACCAATATCCGATTAACGACAAAATATTTAAATAAAATATTTAAATATAAAATCGATAAATATGCGGTTGTTACATGTTTAATTAAGGAATAATTAATAAGGAAGTAATTAAATGTTAATTACTATGAATGATTTAGAATAATTCATTTGAGAAATTAATTAAAGACTAAATTACTTATCGAAATTAGAGAATGATTAATTAATTTGATTTATAATTAATTAATGGTTGTGAGAGCAGGATTTATGGAATGAGTAATTAATTTATTTTATTTTAAATTAATTAAAGATAGAAGTATTTAATTTAATTCATTTTAAATTAATTATAGATTGTGATTCATAAATCATTTCTTATGGATGATATTAATATTTCATTGATTGATTGTGACCTCAGATATGAGATGAGTAATATCTATGTGATATGGATGTATGGTTTAAGTACGATAATATTTAATTATCTGTTTGGATGATGATATTAATTATCTGTTTATGATGATAATGTGATTATCTATTATGAGATGTGAATTATCTATCTGTGTGTATATTGATAATATTGAATTGACTGTTAAGACTAAATAGACAACTTGGCCTTAAAAGATACGTTTTGGATTTCGATGAGACCGGGATCGGGTTTCCATATTTGGACATCCAAAAACAACATCGATCCAAATTAACGATAGGTCGTGAATCTGAAGTGAAGATGAAGATTCAGAGTGCAAGGATTATTGTCGTTAACTCTGAGGGTGATTCCAACATGAGTGTAACGAGATGATGCCTTCGGTTTCGTTCGAACCCGGAACGAACTTGTATGGATTGAATGCTTTCAGAACATCGTCAGGCAGACGATGAGCATTCTAAGAGATATATTCTATAAAGGTAATCGTAGCCTCAAGCCTCATCAACCGGGAATGGCTAAAACAGGGGAGGTGCAGCAAGGTTAGGTGGGTCATGCCCAAGCAGGACGAGGTATACCCCTGTCTAGATGTCCCATTTTATTCGGCTGTGTGGGCAGTTGGTCTGCTGCCAACTACGGGTTTATCTTGTTCGGGACTGTTTAGTAAGGAATGGTTCCCGCCTTGTGTTGCAGGGGAGCGGGCGTACTCCTTGGTACGTTGATCTAGGCCACGTACTGTGACGGGCGGTACCCCAGTAGCCCTGCCATTGTATGGAATCCAAAATTCAATAAGTGCCAACGGTTTTGATTGTATTGACCACTTTTATGGCTAGTAGCTGGAATTTAATGAATGTAACAATTTCGGCTATTTTCTATTTACTTGAAAACCATAGACCTATTATAATATCACTAGATTTTCTATCAAATGTTTTGGTTAGCGTAAGGTAAAAACTTTTCCATGTTTATGTGTGGGAAGTCTTACGTGATACCTTTCTTTTCAAAGGGTTTTTGAAAATTAAGCAACTTTAACCTGTTACTCACACCAGACCCATGTCTGACCCGGAGTTTATTTCTATTTTTCCTAAACTCTCGGGTACTCAAATTTTTACGAGTAGCCAAGGGATCAGGTTTGCTTCGACAAATTCTAGAGGAGCAATGGAGCAGGAGGCTTCAGCGTTTGTAGATATAGTGTTCCGCTGTGTTGGTATCTCTGTGTTGTATTGAGTATAGAGTTGTATAACAAGACAGGTGTCTATAACTGTCTAGTATGTGATGTATTATCTGTATAACTCTGATTGGTGTTATATATTATGTAAATACTTATGTGATTAATATAATTTATTCGTTCCGCTGTGAGATTTTGATGTTGTTGTTCTTTCTTCTCTATCTTTTCTATTTTCTCACCCCTTTCTTTCTTTAATAATGATACGTCTTCCTGGGCGTAGGAAGCCGGGTCGTTACAGTGGTATCAGAGCGCTAGGTTGAGTGAATACCTAGGCTCTTGGGTGATTTCTTTCTTGAGAGTGTGTATTTGTAATTTTGATATATATATATATATATATATATAAATATATATATATATATTCATTTCTATCTATTTGTTGGGTTACCTGTTTGGGTTTTCCAATATAAGTATAAGGGTAGATAGGGTAGTGGTGTGTGTAACACGACTACTAGTGGTTGGAAGTGTATCTGACGAGACTGTAAACCTAATACCGTCTCAAGTGAATTTGTGGCGTAAAAATTTCACCAAATCTCTGGAGGAAACTTGTTAAGATTTGGAGTACATTTTTGTAGTACAAGTTTGGATGAGTAGAATTTGGATTTTGTCATTTGAGTACAAACTAGTGATGTTATCTTGGTAACTCAAGAAGTAGTAGTTGTGTGTTGAGATGCAGTAGCGATGGATTGTTTTCGAAGAAGTTCTCAAGGATCTTTGGATAAGGAAGTGTGTCTGCATTAGTTTTGAGGCTGAGTTCAGCTGAATGTTGTGGTTGGCTTTGAGGCCCGAGTTTTTTGAGGAGTTTTGGATTAAGAAGTTTTTGGCATCAGTATTAGTGTTGCAGCTCAGATTGTTCTGCCGACACACGAGGAGGTCATCTATCAGTAGTTCTTTAGAGGTGAAGTTCAGAGACAGTTTTGTGGATCCATTTCTTCAATGGATTGGCTAGATAAGCTTAAGCTGTTCAGATTGGTAAGGAGAGAACAGTTTTCTTTGGATATTAGCCTAGATTGATCGCAAAAGTGACTTGCATAGTTGGGCATTCTCTTGTTTAATCAAAAATTTTTTTTGGATATCTTTGAAGAGGTCAGCGGGCTGCCCTTGCATCCAGAGTAGAGTTTGGTATCGACTGGATTCCAGAAGTGGTACCGATGGTTCAGCCTAGTAGTAGAATGGTTTCTAGAGAGGATTTGGTAAAGCAGCTCAGGTTTTAGAGGAACTTCCGAGTTTTATTGTGGATCTGTGAACCATATTTTTGTAATGTGTTGTCCAATTTATGCTTATGTGCATCATCAGCATTTTCATTTACCCCAGATCAGAGTTGTGCAACGGAAGCAGTTGGAAGTGCATCTGGTTTTCTTTTCTGGAAAGGAGAGGTTGTTTTCTACTGATGATAGTAAAGGTTGTGTTCTTTATTTTGGTTGGTCTTGAGAAGATCATTCTACTGGATTGTTTTTGGACTCAGATTGTTTTAGGAGTTATCAGCAAAGGTTGAGCTGATCCGTAAGGATGAAGGCAGATCTGGATCATCAGAAGAATTTGGTGGATAAGAGACGGAGGAATTTGGATTTTGAATTCGGAGATTTGATTTTGGATCAATTTTCTTTGATTCAAAGGAGCTATATAATTTGGTAAGTCTAGGAAGCTTGCTCCGAGGTGTTTTGGATTTTCTCTATGTTTGGTAAGGTTAGATGTTTGATCTTCGGGAGTGAATTGCCTGTTTGGATTCTATAGATTGAGTATTCCGGTATTATACTTGGAAAACTTTAGGAAACTCTATCCAGAATTTTGTCTGGATGGTTAGCTTTGTGGATTGAGTGGATTGGTTGGGATGGTTGTTAGCATATGATTGATATATGAGTGTGATGTAAAATTAAATCTTAAATAGATAACTAAATTACCTTTGCTTTTAAATTTCGGGAACGAAATTTTTTTTAAGGGGGGAGGAATGTGACAACCCGGAAAATTTGGGCAATATCAATTTAATAATCTGTATTTAAATATTAAATTGACTTGACATATCTTTGTTAATAAGATCTGAATTGATACTTTGCTTTTAATAAATATCTAGTTGGTGAATTTTATCCTTTAAACTAATTGTTTGTTTTCTATTTATATATGTATATATTTGTATATATTGTAAATAGGGAAGCTTTGTTTTAAAATTTAACTAATAAATTATGTTTCAAATTCTAATATACATTTTAGTGAATTGGAAATTATGACTTATTTAATATAAACTTTTCAAAGCTATTTAATAAATAAATATAGGGTTTTAAATACATAAGATAAATGTTTAAATAGTTTAAAACTTAATTTAGCTTAAGTTTAGATTTAAATTTATTACAAAAAGATTTGTTTTGTTTTCTTTTTAGTATAGCTTGATAAAAATATGGATTTAAAATTATATATGAGTTTTAATGCAATTTTGTCAAATGGTACATTAATAAAATAAGTAGTTTATAATAAAAGGATAATTTCTTTTATAAATCATTTCAAATTGATAAATGTGTTTTTATAATATAAATAAAATAAAAATGTACATATAAAAATACAAGACTATAAGATAAATTAGGGAAAATATAAAGTAAGTACATTGGTTAAATTATAATAACATAACAACTATAGAATTCATTTTGATTACAAACAACAAAACAAAAGAATTTGTTTTATGTAAGTTAGAAATAAAAACAAATATTTATAAGACGGATTGTAAGTTATAAAGTAAGCTCATACATACATTTAAAACCACATGTTAAAATAACATTCATTTACATTTCAAAAATAAAAAACAAGTAACATATTTATTCATAACACATGAATAGGTAAGTAGAAACAAACAAAATAACAAGGCAACAATAAAATATAGAAACAAATCAGATGTGTGCAGGCTGAAAAGCAAGATAAAAAAATAAATTATGTGAAGGCTTGCTAAGGAAGACAACATTAGGTATTCTTGAACAAACAAAAGCAAAGTAAAGTAAGATATGTTGTAGGCTGTATGGTATACAGGCAAGTAAAGGTGAGATAATTAACAAAGTAAGTTAAAACATAAAGTACTTAAACATTTAATGCAAGCCGCATTGTTTCTTATCTCAACCTCCAAAAACAGGGAACAAATCTACTTAATCAATTAAACAATGGGAAGATCTCTGATATTATACAAGTATTATTACTGCAGTGAAACATAATGATGTACCCTGTCTACAATTCTTGGCTATATATCTCTATCTTTTCATTTAAATTCGTTCATACAAAACTAGAATCTGAAGTAAAAATATGTCAAACTAAAACAAAGCTTCTACTTAAACATCAACCAAGATTTAATACCACTGAGAATCCGAGGGGAGTTCAACCTAATCATTTTCAAGGCTGTTGCTAAGCAAACTAGGCTCTGTTCTTTCACAAATTTAAGTGAGTAACTTTATTTTTTTTATAAAAAAATTTGAGAAATGAATATGTTGTATATATGCTGGTGGATAGTATGTGTATATATCTATATATATATTGAATCCTCTGCCAATGCTTGTAGGATGTTGTGGTGTGTGCAGGCTGTTACATGTATTCACTATTTTTGAATTCTAAAACAAACTTTGCTTTCAAAAATCAATCCTACCCAATCTACTTGAAATTTGGAACTAGAGTTAAAACAAATATTGTTTGTTTGACAGTGAACTGAATTTTAAATATATGTTAAAACTAAAATAACTTAGTAGCATCTCTGGAAAGCAAGATGCTTGAGAACAACTCCAGATAAATCAAAATTAGAACCTTTTAATTTTCGAATTCAGGTATGCAAGATGAATCAGTGAACACTAACATGATTTTTAAGGGTTGAATCATAATTTTCAGTGATATGGTTTGAGAGAGGTTTGTGTTTTTCTGTTTTGGGCTTTTCGAGTTGTCATGGGTGATCTAGTCAATTGGAAGGCTCTGGTTTTCATCTGGTGGTGGAGGAGTCTATCGTGGATTGGAAAAAAAATGGTGGATGGTGGTCCAGTGGGTCGTGGAAGCGGCGGCGTAGGTTTAAAGTTTTTAAACCTAAATTTTACTGTGCATAGATTATCGATCACCACGGCCAGTTCAGGTGATCGAGTGGCACGAGCTTGTGGGGTTTGTTAGAGGAGAAGTGGACGAGGCTACGGCCGGAGGCACTGGCGGTCTGGGGGTCGGAGCTTTGAGGAAGTGGTGTTGCCAGGTTTTGGAGGGAGGGTCTTCTCGAGTTTCCAGGTTGCGTTTTAGGTTCCAGTATCGAGTTTGAATGCTCGATTTTGCCTTGATTTTGTTTTCATCATTTTGATGATCGGAAACGAGGGTGTAGGTCACTGCCCACCTATCGGAGGCAGTCTCGATGATCGTAGCATCACCATGGAGTGGTGCATGTGCACGCGACATCATCAGTATCAGGTGATGTTGAATTGGGAAGAAGTAAGTTCAGGAAGAGTGTACTCGGGTGTTTGCTCGTAGACATTGGGGTTGGTCTCGAAGCAAAACAGGGGGGTCTGGTTGTTTTTTTCTTCTTTTTACACGCTTTAACGAAAACCTGATTTGATTTGGGGTTTCAAGTTTTGGGTTTAAAATTTTAAATTAAGAATTAAATCAAGATTTTAATCAAGACTTACATATGAGGTCAGGTTCAGTTTGACGTTTGTTCAAGGTTTTAACCTGTACCAGTTACAGTTTTAAAAAATTTAGCTTTTAAATTAAATCAAGTTAAACCGAGTCTAAGTAAAAGTTTAAGTATAATTCAAGTTAGATTGTACAATTAGATTTTGATAAAATAAAGATTGTTTTTAACTCAAATTTATTTAATGGCATTAAGTAGCAAGTAAGAAAAAAATAGGGGGTTGAAGTCAAATGGAAGTTTGAAAGGAAATTTGAATGGAAGTTTAGAAATTTAAGTATTTTAAATAAGTTTTAAGTGTTAAATATGCTTTTAAACATGTGAGTTTAAAAGGGTTTTGAAAAATTAGTTTTAAACTTTATTAGGGATAAATTGAAATTTATTTAGGAAGTAATTTGAAATAAATGTTTTCAAACATATTGGAAGTGAAAATTAAATCAATAATAAGAATAGTTTACTTTTAAGTAATGAAGATTTAGAATTTATATTCATTAACCTTTAAGTTAATAAAGTATGAATAATTAATGATTGATATTAATTAAATTAGTAATTATAGGTTTAAATGTATTAATTAAAGTTTTAAATAATGAATTGAGTAACTATTATGTAACTAATAACCATAGATTTGATTTTTATTTAAATTAATAAATTTTAATGGTTAATCAAACTCATAATTAATAATGATTAATATAAGTTAATTATTTTAAAATAATAATTAAATAAATGTTAATGAAGATCATTAACTAGATTATTTTATAATTAATTAATGTAATTGATTTTTAATAATTAATTAGATTAATTAATTTAATAATAATCATTGTAATAGTTTAAATGTAATTATTTATTTGGAAAGAAATTAAGAAATTAATTACTTATTAATTGAGTAAATTGATTTAATTTGAGTTAATTAATTTAGTTTATTTAATTTGGATTAATCACTTGATAATTTTGGAAGTAAATTACTTAGTGAAGTAATTGATGAAATTATTGGATGATGGGTAATGGATGTAATTGGAATATATTACTGGAAGATAATCGAGGGATTAATTAAGTTGTTTATTTAAGAGTAATTAATAAAGGGAAGTTAATTACGGTATGAAATTAATCAGAGATGATTAATATATGTGATTAGAAGATTAAGTTTTTCTTAATTTAATTAATTAATAAAATAATTGATTAGAGATCATTAATTATTATAATCAATGATGTAATTAGGAAATTGATTAAACTGGGAATAATAAATCAACAAGGTAATTAAATTGTAATAAATCTATATAAATGAAATTAATTAATGGATTTATTCAAAGATTAATCTCTGTAAATAAATTAAAGGAAACTACTGGAATGTAGCAAGAGTTATTTAAATCGAAGATGATTAATTGGGATACATAAGTAACTGATGATAAGATTAAATTAAGTTAAACAATTTTTAATTAATTTAAGAAATCATTTGATGATTTGGTATGTGTAATTACTTAGTGTAATTAATGGAGTATAATTACTTAGGAAGGTAATTAGATAATAATTACTTGATGAAATTAATATAAGATGATTTGTAAGTGAAGTAATTTGGGTAATTTCTTTTGTAATTAATCAAAGGATTAATTTATGGGAATAATTAATCATGAGATGGTTAATTTGTTAATAAGTAATTAAGGGTAGTTAATTACTGGTGTAATATTAATCAAGGGTGATTAATAATTGTGTTTAATTAAAGATTAAGCACTTAATATAATTAATTTAAATAAAATAATTTAATATAAATTAGAGGTAATTAATTAATATAATTAAAGATGTAATTAAGAATGGTTTAATTAAGGAATAATTAATAAGGAAGTAATTAAATGTTAATTACTATGAATAATTTAGAATAATCCATTTGAGAAATTTATTAAAGACTAAATTAATTATCGAAATAAGAGAATGATTAATTAATTTGATTTATAATTAATTAATGGTTGTGAAAGCAGGATTTATGGAATGAGTAATTAATTTAATTTATTTTAAATTAATTAAAGATAGAAGTAGTTAATTTAATTCATTTTAAATTAATTATAGATTGTGATTCATAAATCATTTCTTATGGATGATATTAATATTTCATTGATTGATTGTGATCTCAGATATGAGATGAGTAATATCTATGTGATATGGATGTATGGTTTAAGTACGATAATATTTAATTATCTGTTTGGATGATGATATTAATTATCTGTTTATGATGATAATGTGATTATCTATTATGAGATGTGAATTATCTAACTGTGTGTATATTGATAATATTGAAGTGACTGTTAAGACTAAATAGACAACTTGGCCTTAAAAGATACGTTTTAGATTTCGATGAGACCGGGATCAGGTTTCCATGTTTGGACATCCGAAAACCACATCGATCCAAATTAACGATAGGTCGTGAATCTGAAGTGAAGATGAAGATTCAGAGTGCAAGGATTATTGCCGTTAACTCTGAGGGTGATTCCAAAATGAGTGCAACGAGATGATGCCTTTGGTTTCGTTCAAACCCGGAACGAACTTGTATGGATTGAATGCTTTCAGAACATCGTCAGGCGGACGATGAGCATTCTAAGAGATATATTCCATAAAGGTAATCGTAGCCTCAAGCCTCATCAACCGGGAATGGCTAAAACAGGGGAGGTGCAGCAAGGTTAGGTGGGTCATGCCCAAGCAGGACGAGGTATACCCCTGTCTAGATGTCCCTTTTTATTCGGCTGTGTGGGCAGTTGGTCTGTGGCCAACTCCGAGGATATCTTGTTCGGGACTGTTCAGTAAGGAATGGTTTCGGCCTTGTGTTGCAGGGGAGCGAGCGTACTCCTCGGTACGTTGATCTAGGCTACGTACTATGATGGGCGGTACCCCAATAGCCTTGCCATTGTATGGAATCCAAAATCCAATAAGTGCCAACGGTTTTGATTGTATTACCCACTTTTGTGGCTAGTATCTGGAATTTAATGAATGTAACAATTTCGGCTATTTTCTATTTACTTGAAAACCCTAGACCTATTATAATATCACTAAATTTTCTATCAAATGTTTTGGTTAGCGTAAGGTAAAAACTTTTCCATGTTTATGTATGGGAAGTCTTACGTGATACCTTTCTTTTCAAAGGGTTTTTGAAAATTAAGCAACTTTAACCTGCTACTCACACCAGACCCATGTCTGACCCGGAGTTTATTTCTGTTTTTCCTAAACTCTCGGGTACTCAAATTTTTACGAGTAGCCAAGGGATCAGGTTTGCTTCGACGAATTCTAGAGGAGCAATGGACCAGGAGGCTTCAGCGTTTGTAGATATAGTGTTCCGCTGTGTTGGTATGTCTGTGTTGTATTGTGTATAGAGCTGTATAACTAGACAGGTGTCTATAACTGTCTAGTATGTGATGTATTATCTGTATAACTCTGATTGATATTATATATTATGTAAATAGTTATGTGATTAATATAATTTATTCGTTCCGCTGTGAGATTCTGATGTTGTTGTTCTTTCTTCTCTATCTTTTCTACTTTCTCACCCCTTTCTTTCTTTAATAACGATACGTCTTCCTGGGCGTAGGAAGACGGATCGTTACAGTGGTATCAGAGCGCTAGGTTGAGCCAATACCTAGGCTCTTGGGTGATTTCTTTCTTGAGAGAGCATATTTGTAATTTTAATATATATATATATATATATATATATATTCATTTCTATCTATTTGTTGGGTTACCTGTTCGGGTTTTCCAATATAAGTATAAGGGTAGATAGGGTAGTGGTATGTGTAACACGACTACCAGTGGTTGGAAGTGTATCTGACGAGACTGTAGACCTAATACCGTCTTGAGTGAATTTGTGGTGTAAGGATTTCACCAAATCTCTGGAGGAAACCTGTTAAGATTTGGAGTATATTTTTGTACTACAAGTTTGGATGACTAGAATTTGGATTTTTTCATTTGAGTAGAAACTAGTGATGTTATCTTGGTAACTCAAGAAGTAGTAGTTGTGTGTTGGGATGCAGTAGCGATGGATTGTTTCAGAAGAAGTTCTCAAGGATCTTTGGATAAGGAAGTGTGTCTGCATTAGTTTTGAGGCTGAGTTCAGCCAAATGTTGTAGTTGGCTTTGAGGCCCAATTTTTCGAGGAGTTTTGGATTAAGAAGTTTTTGGCATCAGTAGCAGTGTTGCAGCTCAGATTGTTCTGCCGACACACGAGGAGGTCATCTGTCAGCAGTTCTTTAGAGGTGAAGTTCAGAGACAGTTTTGTGGATCCATTTCTTCAATGGATTGGCTGGATAAGCTTAAGCTGTTCAGATGGTAAGGAGATAACAGTTTTCTTTGGATATTAGCCTAGATTGATCACAAAAGTGACTTGCGATAGTTGGGTATTCTCTTGGTTAATCAAAAATCTTTTTCTGGATATCTTTGAAGAGGTCAGCGGGTTGCCCTTGCATCCAGAGTTGAGTTTGGTATCGACTGGATTCCAGAAGTGGTACCGATGGTTCAACCTAGTAGTAGAATGGTTTCTAGAGAGAGGATTTGGTAAAGCAGCTCAGGTTTTGGAGCAACTTCCGAGTTTTATTGTGGATCTGTGAACCATATTTTTGTAATGTGTTATCCAGTTTATGCTTATGTGCATCATCAGCATTTTCATCTACCCCAGATCAGAGTTGTGCAACGGAAGCAGTTGGAAGTGCATATGTTTTTCTTTTCTGGAAAGGAGAGGTTGTTTTCTACTGATGATAGTAAAGGTTGTGTTCTTGATTTTGGTTGGTCTCAAGAAGATCATTCTACTGGATTGTTTTTGGATTCAGATTGTTTTAGGAGTTATCAGCAAAGGTTGAGCTGATCCGTAGGGATGAAGGCAGCTCTGGATCATTAGAAGAATTTGGTGGATAAGAGACGGAGGAATTTAGATTTCGAATTCGGAGATTTGATTTTGGATGAATTTTCTTTGATTCAAAGGATCTATATAATTTGGTAAGTCTAGGAAGCTTGCTCCGAGGTGTTTTGGATTTTCTCTATGTTTGGTAAGGTTAGATGTTTGATCTTCGGGAGTGAATTGTCTGTTTGGATTCTATAGATTGAGTATTCCGGTATTATACTTGGAAAACTTTAGGAAACTCTATCCAGAATTTTGTCTGGATGGTTAGCTTTGTTGATTGAGTGGATTGGTTGGGATGGTTGTTAGCATATGATTGATATATGAGTGTGATTTAAAATTAAATCTTAAATAGATTACTAAATTACCTTTGCTTTTAAATTTCGGGGACGAAATTTTTTTAAGGGGGGAGGAATGTGACAACCCGGAAAATTTGAGCAATATCAATTTAATAATTTGTATTTAAATATTCAATTGACTTGACATATCTTTGTTAATAAGATCTGAATTGATACTTTGCTTTTAATAAATATCTAATTGGTGAATTTTATCCTTTAAACTAATTGTTTGTTTTCTATTTATATATGTATACATTTGTATATATTGTAAATAGGGAAGCTTTGTTTTAAAATTTAACTAATAAATTATGTTTCAAATTCTAATATACATTTTAGTGAATTGGAAATTATGATTTATTTAATATAATCTTTTCAAAGCTATTTAATAAATAAATATAGGGTTTTAAATATATAAGATAAATGTTTAAATAGTTTAAAACTTATTTTAGTTTAAGTTTAGATTTAAATTTATTAACAAAAAGATTTGTTTTGTTTTCTTTTTAGTATAGCTTGATAAAAATATGGATTTAAAATTATATATGAGTTTTAATGCAATTTTGTCAAATGGTACATTAATAAAATAAGTAGTTTATTATAAAAGGATTTCTTTTATAAATCATTTCAAATTGATAAATGTTATAATATAAATAAAATAAAAATGTACATATAAAAATACAAGACTATAAGATAAATTAGGAAAATATAAAGTAAGTACATTGATTAAATTATAATAACATAACAATTATAGAATTCATTTTGATTACAAACAACAAAACAAAAGATTTTTTTTTATGTCAGTTAGAAATAGAAACAAATATTTATAAGACAGATTGTAAGTTATAAAGTAAGCTCATACATACATTTAAAACCACATGTTAAAATAACATTCATTTACATTTCAAAATATAAAACAAGTAACATATTTATTCATAACACATGAAAGGTAAGTAGAAACAAACAAAATAACAAGGCAACAATAAAATATAGAAACAAATCAGATGTGTGCACGCTGAAAAGCAAGATAAAAAAATAAATTATGTGAAGGCTTGCTAAGGAAGACAACATTAGGTATTCTTGAACAAACAAAAGCAAAGTAAAGTAAGATATGTTGTAGGCTGTATGGTATGCAGGCAAGTAAAGGTGAGATAATTAACAAAGTAAGTTAAAACATAAAGTACTTAAACATTTAATGCAAGCCGCATTGTTTCTTATCTCAGCCTCCAAAAACAGGCAACAAATCTACTTAATCAATTAAACAATGGGAAGATCTCTGATTTTATACAAGTATTATCACTGCTGTGAAACATAATGATGTACCCTGTCTACAATTCTTGGCTATATATCTCTATCTTTTCATTTCAATTCGTTCATACAAAACTAGAATCTGAAGTAAAACTATGTCAAACTAAAAAAAAGCTTCTACTTAAACATCAACCAAGATTTAATACCACTGAGAATCAGAGGGGAGTTCAACCTGATAATTTTCAAGGCTGTTGCAAAGCAAACTAGGCTCTGTTCTTTCACAAATTTAAGTGAGTAACTTTATTTTTTTTTATAAAAAAATTTAAGAAATGAATCTGTTGTATATATGCTGGTGGATAGTATGTATGTGTGTGTGTGTGTATATATATATATTGAATCCTCTGCCTATGCTGGTAGGATGTTGTGGTGTGTGCAGCCTGTTACATGTATTCACTATTTTGAGTTCTAAAACAAACTTTACTTTCAAAAATCATTCCTACCCAATCTACTTGGAATGTGGAACTAGAGTTAAAATAGATATTGTTTGTTTGAAAGTGAACTGAATTTTAAAAATATGTTCAAACTAAAATAAATTAGTAGCATCTTTGGAAAGCCAGATGCTTGAGCACAACTCCAGATAAATCAAAATTCGAACCTTTTAATTTTCGAATTCAGGTACGCAAGATGATTCAGTGAACAATAACATGATTTTTAAGGGTTGAATCATAATTTTCAGTGATATGGTTTGAGAGAGGTTTGTGTTTTTCTATTTTGGACTTTTCGAGTTGTCGTGGGTGATCTAGTCGACTGGAAGGGTCGGGTTTTAATTTAGTGGTGGAGGAGTCTACCGTGGATTAGGAAAAAAATAGTGGATGGTGGTGCAGTGGGTCGTGGAAGCGGCGGCGTAGGTTTAAAGTTTTTAAACCTAATTTTTACTGTGCATAGTTATCGATCACCATGGCCAGTTCAAGTGATCGAGTGGCACGAGCTTGTGGGGTTTGGTAGAGGAGAAGTGGACGAGGCTACGACCGAAGGCGCTGGCGGTCTGAGGGTCGGAGTTTCGAGGAAGTGGTGTTGCCAGGTTTTGGAGGGAGGGTCCTCTCGAGTTTCCAGGTTGCGTTTTAGGTTCCAGTATCGATTTCGAATGCTCGATTTTTTCTTGATGTTGTTTTCATCATTTTGATGATCGGGAGCGAGGGTGTAGGTCATTGCCGACCTTTCGGAGGCAGTCTCGATGATCGGAGCATCACCATGGAGTGGTGCACGTGCACGCGACATCATCAGTATCAGGTGATGTTGAATTGGGAAGAAGTAAGTTCAGGAAGAGTGTACTCGGGTGTTTGCTCGTAGACATTGGGGTTGGTCTCGAAGCAAAACAGGGGAGGGTCTGGTTGTTTTTTTCTTCTTTTTACAGGCTTTAACTAAAACCTGATTTGATTTGGGGTTTCAAGTTTTGGGTTAAAAATTTAAATTAAGAATTGAATCAAGATTTTAATCAAGACTTAAATATGAGGTCAGGTTCAGTTTGACGTTTGTTCAAGGTTTTAACCTATACCAGTTACAGTTTTAAAAAATTTAGCTTTTAAATTAAATCAAGTTAAACTGAGTCTAAGTAAAAGTTTAAGTATAATTCAAGTTAGATTGTACAATTAGATTTTGATAAAATAAAGATTGTTTTTAACTCAAATTTATTTAATGGCATTAAGTAGGAAGTAAGAAAAAAATAGGGGGTTGAAGTCAAATGGAAGTTTGAAAGGAAATTTGAATGGAAGTTTAGAAATTTAAGTATTTTAAATAAGTTTTAAGTGTTAAAATATGCTTTTAAACATGTGAGTTTAAAAGGGTTTAGAAAAATTAGTTTTAAACTTTATTAGGGATAATTTGGAATTTATTTAGGAATTAATTTGAAATAAATGTTTTCAAACATATTGGAAGTGAAAATTAAATCAATAATAAGAATAGTTTACTTTAAGTAATGAAGATTTAGAATTTATATTCATTAACCTTTAAGTTAATTAAGTATGAATAATTAATGATTGATATTAATTAAATCAGTAATTATAAGTTTAAATGTATTAATTAAAGTTTTAAATAATGAATTGAGCAACTAATATGTAATTAAGAACCATAGATTTGATTTTTATTTAAATTAATAAATTTTAATGGTTAATCAAACTTATAATTAATAATGATTAATATAAGTTAATTATTTTAGAAAAATAATTAAATAAATGTTAATGAAGATCATTACTAGATTATTTTATAATTAATTAATGTGATTGATTTTTAATATTTAATTAGATAATTAATTTAATAATAATCATTGTTATAGTTTAAATGTAATTATTTATTTGGAAAGTAATTAAGAAATTAATTACTTATTAACTGAGTAAATTGATTTAATTTGAGTTAATTAATTTAGTTTAATTAATTTGGATTAATCACTTGATAATTTTGGAAGTAAATTACTTAGTGAAGTAATTGATGAAATTATTGGATGATGGGTAATGGAAGTAATTGGAATATATTAGTGGAAGATTACCGAGGAATTAATTAAGTTTTTTATTTAAGAGTAATTAATAAAGGGAAGTTAATTACTGTATGAAATGAATTAGAGATGATAAATATATGTGATTAGAAGATTAAGTTTTTCTTAATTTAATTAATTAATAAAATAATTGATTAGAGACCATTAATTATTATAATCAATGATGTAATTAGGAAATTGATTAAATTGGGAATAATAAATCAACAAGGTAATTAAATTGTAATAAATCTATATAAATGAAATTAATTAATTGATTTATTCAAAGATTAATCTCTGTAAATAAATTAAAGGAAACTACTGGAATGTAGCAAGAGTTATTTAAATCAAAGATGATTAATTGGGATACATAAGTAACTGATGATAAGATTAAATTAGGTTAATCAATTTTTAATTAATTTAAGAAATCATTTGATGATTTGGTATGTGTAATTACTTAGTGTAATTAATGGAGTATAATTACTTAGGAAAGTAATTAGATAATAATTACTTGATGAAATTAATATAAGATGATTTGTAAGTGAAGTAATTTGGGTAATTTCTTTTGTAATTAATCAAAAGATTAATTTATGGGAATAATTAATTATGAGATGGTTAATTTGTTAATAAGTAATTAAGGGTAGTTAAATACTGGTGTGATATTAATCAAGGGTGATTAATTATTGTGTTTAATTAAAGATTAATCACTTAATGTAATTAATTTAAATAAAATAATTTAATATAAATTAGAGGTCATTAATTAATATAATTAATGATGTAACTAAGAATTGTTTAATTAAGGAATAATTAATAAGGAAGTAATTAAATGTTAATTACTATGAATGATTTAGAGTAATTAAATGAGTAATATCTATGTGATATGGATGTATGGTTTAGGTATGATAATATTTAATTATCTGTTTGGATGATGATATTAATTATCTGTTTATGATGATAATGTGATTCTCTATTATGAGATGTGAATTATCTATCTGTGTGTATATTGATACTATTGAATTGACTGTTAAGACTAAATAGACAACTTGGCCTTAAAAGATACGTTTTGGATTTCGATGAGACCGGGATCGGGTTTCCATATTTGGACATCCGAAAACCACATCGATCCAAATTAACGATAGGTCGTGAATCTGAAGTGAAGATGAAGATTCAGAGTGCAAGGATTATTGTCGTTAACTCTGAGGGTGATTCCAACAGGAGTGTAACGAGATGATGCCTTCGGTTTCATTCGAACCCGTAACGAACTTGTATGGATTGAATGCTTTCAGAACATCGTCAGGCGGACGATGAGCATTCTAAGAGATATATTCTATAAAGGTAACCGTAGCCTCAAGCCTCATCAACCGGGAATGGCTAAAACAGGGGAGGTGCGGCAGGGTTAGGTGGGTCATGCCCAAGCAGGACGAGGTATACCCCTGTCTAGATGTCACTTTTTATTCGGCTGTGTGGGCAGTTGGTCTGCAGCCAACTACGGGGTTATCTTGTTCGGGACTGTTCAGTAAGGAATGGTTCCGGCCTTGTGTTGCAGGGGAGCGGGCGTACTCCTCGGTACGTTGATCTAGGCCACGTGCTGTGACGGGCGGTACCCCAGTAGCCCTGCTATTGTATGGAATCCAAAATCCAATAAGTGCCAACGGTTTTGATTGTATTGCCCACTTTTGTGGCTTGTACCTGGAATTTAATGAATGTAACAATTTCGGCTATTTTCTATTTACTTGAAAACCCTAGACCTATTATAATATCACTAAATTTTCTATCAATGTTTTGGTTAGCGTAAGGTAAAAACTTTTCCATGTTTATGTGTGGGAAGTCTTACGTGATACCTTTCTTTTCAAAGGGTTTTTTAAAATTAAGCAACTTTAACCTGTTGCTCACACCAGACCCATGTCTGACCCGGAGTTTATTTCTTTTTTTCCTAAACTCTCGGGTACTCAAATTTTTACGAGTAGCCAAGGGATCAGATTTGCTTCGACGAATTCTAGAGGAGCAATGGAGCAGGAGGCTTCAGCGTATGTAGATATAGTGTTCCGCTGTGTTGGTATCTCTGTGTTGTATTGTGTATAGAGCTGTATAACTAGAAAGGTGTCTATAACTGTCTAGTATGTGATGTATTATCTATATAACTCTGATTGATGTTATATATTATGTAAATACTTATGTGATTAATATAATTTATTCGTTCTGCTGTGAGATTCTGATGTTGTTGTTCTTTCTTCTCTATCTTTTCTATTTTCTCACCCCTTTCTTTCTTTAATAACGATACGTCTTCCTGGGCGTAGGAAGCCGGGTCGTTACAGTTCATTTTCCACTAAAAATACTAAGTGTAGTTTAATTTAAATTATAATAAATTAAATCTCTCTATCAAAAGGTATGTACTTGTCTTATCGGAGTAAGTAGTTCACCAACCATTCTTTCAAAAATATTTGAAAAGTTTTTGAAAAAATATGGAAAGCACCATGCGGTATTACCATGGATTCATAGCTCAATGATTACATCTCTATCCTAGAGAAATCCAAAACTTAACTGCAGGAAATCTTTACCTCTTATTTTGACGTGAAAGTATGCCATTACTTTGTGAAAACTTTATTATAATTATCTTAAAATAATGCTTATAAATTTTCTATAATAATTTTCAACGTTTAATTTTAGGAAAATGATCTTTAAATAAAGGTATCATATTAGACAAGATTAATATTGAATAATTTATCTCTTAAAATAATAATAAAGATTAATTAATAATTAACTTTAAAACAAATCATTTTAAAGAAACTTTATTTAATAATTAAATATATTTTTAAAACAAATTTTAAAATGATTACATGACTAATTTTTCTGAAACCACCTTTTAAATTGCTTAGTTTATAATTAAAAATCCTCTTTTTAAACAAACCCTACTTCTCGACAAAAATATATTTCAATCCTATATAACCAATCAAATATTTATAAATCTCTCACAATTTATCACCAATTTGACTTACGCCCCAATTTCGTAAATGCCCTTTCCATATTTCTAAAAGTAAATTTATCACAAATTTACCCGTCTTATTATAATCCTCACCATGAACTTATAACTTCAATTTATCAACTGATAATCATTCCAGTTTATTTGTAAACATTATTTATAAATCCCATAGATTTTCAATTCTAGTTTATAATCGTTTCACATTACTTAAATCCATTATAATTTGATTTCTAAATTAAATTTCATTTATAAATCAATTTCTCAAATAATCCAAACATATTCCAAACCCAACCCAATCTCGATTATATTTCCATTTGTAATTAAGAAATCTTATTTAAGATCCGGTATATTCAATTTCACATTTATTTTTGAATGCACTTCTTTTCCCAATCTATTTAAAATCTTGATTTAAAAACCTTTTATATTTAAAACATGTATCACTAAGGGATTATTATTTAAAATCCATATTCCAAATCTCTATTTACCATATTCCAAAATTGTTAAGTACAATTAAAAGTCAAACTATTTATTTTACCCAAATTCATTTCTTTTAATTAATCTAAAATTCATTCTAAACATTTTACTTCCAACTTTCTTTTTAATTTCTTTCAAATTCAAAACATATATTACTGGTTTTTAAAAATACCAAAATCTAGGCTAAAACTACTATAGCATCCAATAAATTCAAATCACGCTATAATCTACCACTGATATTCAAACAGATTATGTATCAATATATATAAAATTTAATTCAACATTTTTTAGGAATCTAGTTGTATCCCTCCAACCTGTTTTTCTACATCCACATAAGTTAATACAACATAAAAATACCAATCCCACTTCGAGGGGGATGTTGCGGTATATATGGTTATCCGCTATTGTGCGTGGTGCATAGGGCTTTATCCGCTAAAAGAATGCCGAAATATCAATCCAACCACTAATATATATACTACCACATATAATATCACATTCAACTAAAAATAATTTATCGATTCAACCAATCAAACAATAATTAATTTTAACTATTTAAAACTAATGCCAACCATCCAAATGAGTGAGTTTTTGCTCACCTTGATTTTTATTGTCATCCAAACGCTTCATTTTTTTAATTAAAATTGAACTAACATTCAATTTTAACCCACAATTGTAACAAGCTCCAATCCGCCCAAACCAATTTCTTTTCGAAGCTCCTATCATCGCGATCGCAACGCAAAAAGTCTCGTTCAAGACAGACCTCGCATGTGAGAGTTATACATTTTATAAGAAATTGAATTTAATAAAACAAATTATATAAGTAATTAAATTTTCTTTTTAAAATCATACCCAGGTCCACAAAAAAACGTGCGGCCCAACATCAAAACTTCTTCTTCTTCCTCACCCAACACGCACGAACCCAATGCTGTTGTACACGAATACACACTGACACACGACTCCCTCTGACAAAACCCAAAACCAATCGCTTCGACGAACTCTCCTTCGAAAACCGCACCCCAAACATACTCATCTCCTCGAGCTCGGCAACGCCATGCCATTAGTGACCTGTAACTATCGTACACGTTCGCACCCTACCCCTTAGAGCCACACCTCACCAAAACATGCCAAAAGATACGATTTCCAATGATAAACTCATCTGCGAACTCCTCCCGCCTCCTTATTGACCCAATCATGAGAAACGACAAACCCTAACTCCACTGCCTTCCATCCCACCCTATGCAAGCACAGCCGCACCTATCAAAACCCGTACCAAATTGAAGAGGGTGAAGAAATAGGATTTTACAAAAAAAAATTAGTGATTTTTAGACAAGTATTTGATGAGAAATGGATTTTTGAAGTTTCATTGCCACCATTTTTCTTCTTCTTCATACTGTAACCTTGTATGCGTTTAAAAAGAGGGGTATCCTCAAAATTCAATATCTTGGAAAATTAATGGCGTCCATTCTGGTTCCAGGCGATTAATTTTCCTCCTCCTTCGCGTCCATTCTCTGTTCCCCTTCATGCCCTCTTCCCTATCTCGTCTCCTGTCCCCCTCATCCACGCGCTCCGGTCGTGTGTTCAGTGCAATGGCTGATGCTGTTGATGCTAGCCCTGACCTGCTTTCGCCCCATGTTTTCCCGCCCCTCTCTGTTAACACTCTGACTCCATCGCTACCTTTTACACGATCCTGCTTACGTGAAGATTTAGTGTGCGCATCCGTTCCATCACCCTTGGAATATGCTGCGTCACTCCCTATTTCAGCTATGAATGTCGAATCTCATCCCAGTCGCTTTAAGGGTATTCTTGCCTCGGGATCGCTGGTATCGCAATCCACTCTAGCTGTAACGTGTGACGCATCTGCAGAGGCAATTGGTTTAGCGGATAAGTTATCTGCTTCGTCAACTTCAGGTGAGCCCTTATTTCTCCCTCCGATTGGAACTACTGAGTGTGTCAACCGAAGTATTGGTTGTGTATATGGTTCTTGTGTTAAGGATACTAGATCTAAGAGCAGTGTGGAACTATCGGTTCCATCTTTGTCTTCGTTGGCTTGCGACATTTCTGTGGTTAGCTGTGGCACACCTCATGCTCGACAAAATGCTAGTTTGGATTTCCCCTTGACTAACAGTCCTATATTAATACACTCCGCGTTGGTTAGTTCTGGTGTAATTGTTGATGCCAGACCTGAGGCTCCTCTGATTAGGCCATCTCTCAATGCTAATGGAAATGATTCTGGCATACCACCTGCTCGACTAAATGCAAATACTAGTTTTGAACCTGTGCTCAATGATGTCATGCCTGGAACTTGTGTGAAAACTGCATCGCACATTGTTTCTAGTGAGGAATGTCGTACTACTGCCCCTAGCACTTCGGTACCTAGATCATGGTCTTCCCTCTTTACATCCATGCCCCGAAATGCGGGCGTATATGAACCGGTTGACTTCGAGATTGTTGAGGTTGACGGAGTTATGATCCCGCCCCCCTGTGTTATGCAAGCGGGTATGGATTTTTGGTCTGAATACGTTGTAGGATTCTTTTTGGACCCAAAGCATCGATTCCGTGATGTAGCTGCTGTTTGTCGTAGGGCCTGGAGATTGCAAGGAGGTCTTAGAGTTAAGTTGGTCGATTCCTTGTACTATTTTTTGTTCTCCTCCCCTGAGGATCGTAGACGTGTTCTAGAGTCTGAACCCTCCTTTTTTGACGGCCAACCTTTTATACTTACCCCCTGGTCGCCGACGATAGCAAGTGTTCGTGAGCAAGTTTTTTCGGTCCCTGTTTGGGTTTATTTTTCCCAAATTCCCTCTGCTTTACAGCCGTTGCTTGGCTTGAATTGGCTTGCGTGCAATATTGGAAAATTGAAATGCTTTGATACTAGTACGGTTGCGCGTGACAAGCTTGTTTTCGCCAAAGCCTTGATAGAGATTACTCCCGACAAGCCTCTTCCCACCTCTATACCTGTTCAGCTAGCTGTTGGTCATGTGGCCAATGTTCGTGTTCGTTATGGATGGGTCCCTGATATTTGTTCCTCTTGTCATTCCTTCGGTCATACTGATGCTGTATGCGTGCGCTCTGAGGTTCCTGCTGCTGCTCCTAAAATTCCACTGCCCCGTCCTCCCCTTAGGAAATGGGTTCCCAAGGCCTCTCTTGAAGCTGCTGTCTCTGATTCTCCCCCTTCCTTAGTGCCTCCTGTTTCCCCGGATCTTGGTACTGTTCCTCCCGCTCCCCCTTTGGCTCCGATCCTCTATCCGTCTCACGTTGTTTGGGCCAAGTCTGAGCTCTCTTGGGTTGATTGTCGTACCGATATGAGATACAATCCAGTGGATAACACATATTTTCGATATATATCTGATGATTTACTGGATCTTCGATGTCTTTTCTATTGCATTTCTGGTGATTCCTTGGAACTAGACGCGGAAGGTGCATATGCTATGTCGAATTCTGAGATTCTTGCTGACCCTGCCTGGGAACGATCTTTTGTCTACTCTTCTTGCAGTGATTGTTATGACCCTTCCCTTGCTGTTCTTTTTCGCCCCTTTATTGGACGTCTGGATGGTGGACCTATGATTTCTTCCAAGGAAGATGAGGGTGTGTCTGTTTCTTCCTCATCTGAGGAGAACTAGCGGTGATATTTATTTATAGTAGATGTGACGTATCTGTCATGCTCCTGTTCTGTATTTGTCTTTACATTTTGTAGTTAAGGTGTCTTTGCCTTACTCCTGTACTTCAACTTTATTACTTTCGTAATAAAAGTGGTCGGTCCACTATAAAACCGTCGGTCATGCCAAAAAAGAGGGGTAAGAAACATGATTCTTGCATGTAGGTTGGTATCTACAGTGCTTTGAAGTGAAGGTAAAAAAAGCTGATGGAAAGAAAAGGACGGATTTGATAGCTTGACTAATATATTAATTTATTTTCAAAATGTCTCAATTTATTAACTTAAAATTACAAACCCCTATGCAGGCGTGCTACTAGGCTTTTATAATGTTATACCCCTCTCCC
This sequence comes from Allium cepa, assembly GCA_030765085.1. Classification (NCBI taxonomy): domain Eukaryota; kingdom Viridiplantae; phylum Streptophyta; class Magnoliopsida; order Asparagales; family Amaryllidaceae; genus Allium; species Allium cepa. Next base: position 554,955,337 of record CM060941.1, on the reverse strand, counting down.
AAATGCAAAGGAAATGGTTCCGAGTCATAATTCGATCATATGGAGAATATAGCGTTTTGAACTTAATTGTTATATTGAATTTTCGATACTAATTCCAATGCGTTTCTATCCCATATGACTAAATGATAACTCCAAACATAATGAAATTTTAAATCCAATAATAATACACTATTACAGATCCAATGGAACTGGTTTCATCGAATTCTGAGACTGTGCCCCCCAAGGCTATTTTTATATGTTAATTCAAACGAGATATTTTTTTCAAAATTGAGCAAATCACTTTTAAATTCATTTCGAAAAATTATTATCTTCATCCTTCAAGAATTTACTGTTTCAACCAATTTTCAATTTGTAAATTCAATAATTAATTTATCCACTAAATCGTTATATTCGAAATCCAAGTTAAAAACTTAACATTTGAATATTTCTAACCAATTAAATATTCTGATTTCAAATATTCAAAATTTTGGCTTGTTACATTCCTTCCTACTTAAAAGAATTTCATCTTCGAAATTATCAAGGTAACAAGAATGGTCCAAAACCCAATAACTTCCCAAAACCAATCAGTTGAACACTTCCAAAAATCAACTTATGAAACCACAGTTTCACTTTTACTAGTTTCCAAACTCATCCATAGATTCCAAATAATATTACTCACTCAACCATTTCAAATCCAAATCAAGTTTTAGTTATAAAAAATTCTTCAAAATTTTCTAACTCTTTACATTTTTGAAATTTTTTGCCAAAGCTCCTTTGCGCGGCTAGATCCAAACAACTACAAATCGCCACTACGGGCCCAAATCATCAAAAGAAAACAAAAGCCAAGTGGCTCGATCATAAAATCATCAATTTTAAACAACAATTTAAATGTGATGCCCCACCTCTATACCCACGCTAGCCAAGGACACTACGGTGTAATGCCGTCAACTAGCAAGGAGAATAAGGCTGTTGAGGAGCGACCATCCATGTAATTGCTTTGTTCGAGCACCAATATGTCAGAAAGTACAAGGAAGTCCGACATACCGATACAAACTCAAAGCTACTACACAGTGGCTATAGATATTCTTCGGAAACAAACACAGAAATAAACATAACACAAATCAGTCACAGATATCCATATCACAAAGGCGGAAAAAGATATAAATATAACACATGAACGTGTACATCAGAATAGTGGTCAAACAAGATCCACAATATCACAAAAGAATGGTTACAAGTGCTAGACAAAAGAATATGTATACATCAAGGAGTCTATCTCTCAAAGGTATACAACAAAAACTTCTAATCTAAGTAGTTAGCCAAAAGTCAGGGTGATAACCCCTGAAGAGGAGTCAAGTAGAAGCACCTGCAACAACTCGGTCTGACCCGGGTATAATTTAATAAGAAAATAATAAACGGATCAGTCTAGCTATAAATATTAGATGTAATGATATAGAATAAGAAATACGACATAAACATATAAAAACCATAATACCATACTATGATAAGTGTGTAATTAAAAATCAACAAGAGATTAATCAATATCACAAGAATCTTCTCAAAGATCAAAAGGAATGTCATACTCCTTATTTCATTCACCAAGCCACAAATATTGTAATATCCCAGAATTTTGGATAATATAAATTTAATAATCTGTGTTTAAATTTAAATTGAATTGATATTTTTTGTTAATAAATTTGATTTGATTTAATAATCTTATTTATTTAAATATTTAATTTGTGAATTTATTTTTAATAAACTAATAAATTTATTTTTTATTTAATTATGTGTGTATATATATATATATATATTTTAAATAGATAAGTTGTTAAATTAGTATAGCATGATTTTAATATTTTGAAATTAGAAATTGTGATTTATTTTTGGATTTAAGTTTTTCAAAAATATTTAATAAAATACTATATGATTTTAAAAATAAGATAAATGTTTTATTGGTTTAAAATATTTTGATTTAAGTTTGAATATTTAAAATAAGGTTCAAAAATGTTTGTGTTATTCTTTTTAAAATATTGATTTATAAAATGTGATTTATAACCTCTTTTATAAATTTATTTTAATTTTTTAAAAGTATCTTTGTCAAATGAGTTATTTGTATATTGTTTTATTTATAATAACACTTTGCTTTATTCTTTAGAAATTAATTATATACATAACTAAGTATAAGAAACTAATTAATTTAATTTAAACATTCATTAACTTTAATTAAAATAACAAAACATTTTAAATGGCATGTGTAAATAATTTAAGACACAAGTTAACATGTGTTAAGTATTTAAGCAAGAAATTTACAAGTGTTAATAGCTTAAGCCATGTGTCAAAATTTTAGTTTTAATTTTCCTTTAATTTTAATTTAAATAAAAAATATTGTTATTTAACTTGCATCTTTTCATTTAATTTTCCTTTCTTCATTTGCATCTAATAATTTTCAGCTGAAACCCTTTTTCCTCTAAATGCTCTTCAAAACCATTTTTATCTTCTTCAAAATTTCATATCAACTTCTATGAAAATCTGCATAACTTTTTCCACCTCTCCAAAAATCAAACTTATCGTCTTAAAAATCTGCATTTCCCTCTTCCAAAAACATATATGCATTCCATTTTCAATCAAGCTCTGCATTTACAAATTAAAGCAAATCTGAACACCACCCTCTAGTTTATCTTCAAATGCATAGCATAAATCCTGAAATGGTTCCTGCATTCAATTCCCTGAATCTGGAAATTTTGCAAGCCAAACCTGAATGCAACCATGAAAGCAAGCTACTTGTAAGCAAGATGTCTGCATCCATCTATTCTTTAAAATCTGGAAAACAGGAAGCGAGTTTTAAAAAGCATTCAAGCTTTCTGCAAGCATTTCAAACAAGTTTATTAAAGAATGTTCTGCATGTTCAAAATCTGGGCTCTGCATTTTAATTCAGGTGAGTAACACCCAATTTAAAAATAAATTAAGTAGGGATTGCATGCTAGTTTATTTGACAAGTTTAATTTTGTATATGCCTTTGAAATTGCCTGTGTATATATGGGTGTGAGGCATGTTTGATTATCCAAGGTTCTGACTGTTACAGTTTAAGTTCAAATTGATAAACAGTTCTTTTCCCTTGATCTGGTTGCTATTATGTTTTATCATTAAATGAAATTTGTTTATTTCATGATAAAATAAATTTTAAAAGTTTTTATAAGTTGTATAGTTTTTATGTTGTCTGGAAACATAAACAACACAGCTAAATTCTGTAAAAATGGAAATTTCGTGTATCATAAATCAATGTTTCAGGATTAGGAATCAAAACTACTTCCAAAATTCTGACTTTTAAAAGAAGAATTTAAATTTTTAATACCTTATACTTAGAGCAGTTTAAACCTTTCTGTATTTTATAACTTGAGTGAACTCTGTTGATTTTGATGATCGCTTGGGTTGAAATTTCTTTTAATGATAGTGTAATGATTAGTGATATTGGGAAATGTTTTAGTTTGAATTGAAATTCATCTGCGATGTTGTAATTTGGGATTTCAGTTATGAACCCTAGTTTTACTGGGATTAAGAATTTGAGTACTTCGGCCTCAACTATGGATCGAGTTCTAAGATCTTTAGGGTATTGCTAGATGAGGGATTGATGAAGTTGTTGATGGAGATTCAAAGGTGATAGTGGCCTGAGATGGGAGGACTCGCAGTTGACAAGTCAGGCATTGAAAGTGGAATGATGTTCCAGGTTTTGGTTTTAAACATGAATTCAAATTCGAGTTGAATTATGGGGGATCTAAGGTTTGAAGGGTGATGTGGGGTTGCTGGCCGATGGGAGATGGCCGTTGATGGTGGCCAGTGATGGCCGAAGTTGATGTATGGGTGCACAATGAAGTGTGTGCATGTTGGTGATGTTATAGGATCAGGTTTTAGTCTCGGGTGAATTGATTTTTGGCTCGAATAAACTTTGTTTCAGACTCGAAGTAAAATATATGGGTAGCTCGGGAATTTGAAGTGTTTCAGGTTTTAGAATTTGATCAAAAACCTGTTTCCAGGTTTTATAAAATTTGAAGTAAAGGTAAAATGCAAACAAAAATCTGAAAATAAGCTTGACCCTGAAATGGAATTTGAATTCAATTAGTTTAAATTTTGGATCTTTGAAATAAATTTGAAATTCTTTTCAATTCTAATTTGATTTCAAACCAGAACAGAAACTGTTTTCTGTTTTTATTCAAAATTTAAAAGTAAAGTTTCAAATTGTAAGTTGAAGCTCAACTGGAATTTTTAAACCTGAAATTTAAATATGTAATCAATAGTTTAATTCTTGGATTTTGAAACATTTTTGAATTCAAAATTTAAGATGTTTAAACCAAAACAGGAAACTGTTTTTCTGTTTTAAATTTAAAAGTAAAATTTTAAAATGTAACTGAAAATTTAAACAAGTTTAAATCTAGAAACTGAAATATGGAATTAAGCAGATGAATCTGAGTTTGAATTTAATTTAAAACTGGGAATTTAAATTTAGATTTTAAACTTTTTAAAGTATAAAGGAACATTTATTTGAATTTAAAACTATAAGTTTTAATTTATGAAATAAAAATTTAAAATAAGTTTAAATTCAGTTTTAAAATCTGAATTTTTATTTTAATGTCAGTTTTTAAAATAAGTTTTTAAATTCAAATTTGTTGTAACTATTTTGGAATAATTTGAATTTAAAAATGAAGATGGAAGTGTAAGTAAAGTTTTAAATTTTTAAGTTTGAATCTGGAATGAAAATTTAAATTGTGTTTCAGTTTGAAATTTAAAAAAAAATAAAATTGAATTTGATTGAAATAAATTTGTTTAAAAATACTTTATATAAGAAGAACGTTTCTTAATTTAGAACTTAAGAAATTGGTTTCGTTTAAATTATTATGTTAATTTAAATGGAATATTAATTATCTAATTAATGAATAATGTGGATGTTTAATTAAGTAATTAATAATTTTTAAGTTAATTAATCAAGACTTGAGATTAATTAATTAAGGTTAATTAATGTATAATTAAGGATGGTTAATTAAATTTTAATTAATGATTAAGATTTATTTAATCAAGTGATTAAAGAAAATTAAGATTTTAGTTAACACTTAATTAATTAATAATTAGAGATTAATTAAATTGTAATTAAATATTAATTAATTGATAATTAATAATGATTTGTATAAGTTAACTCTTAATTAAGTAATTAAGAAATGTTAATGAAGGTCATTAACTTAAGATTATTTAACAATTAATTAATGTGATTAATTTTTGATAATTAATTAAATTAATTAATTAATAATAATCAATTGTTTAAGTTTAATTACTTAATGAAAGTAATTAATGAATTAATTACTTGGTGTAATTAATTTAGTTAATGTGATTAGTTTAGATTAATTAAGTTAAATTAATTTAAACATTTGTGGATTGTTGATAATTACTTTATGTAATTTATGGATTTGTAATTACTTAAGGGAGCAATTAATTAATGATTACTGAATGTAATTAAAGATATTTATTATAGGAGTAATTTGGATTTAAATTACTTTGAAATTAATCAAGGGATTAATTTAGATAATGAATTAAGAGTAATTGATTTATGGGATGAGTAATTAAAGTAGTTAATTACTGAATGGTTATTAATCATGGGTGATTAATATATATGTGGTTTAATTACAGATTAATTACTTATGTAATTAATTTATATAGAGAGATTGATTTAAATGTAATTAGAAATCATTAATCAATGATGTAATTTGGAATTAATTAATTAAGAAATAATCAATGAATGAAGTAATTAATTAATAATGGATTAATGTAATTAATTTTAGTTAATTAATTAATTAAGTAATTATAAGTTAATTATGTGTTAAGAGTTAAGTATAATTAACTTGTTACTTATTGTAATTAGGAATTATTAATCTGTAATGATTAATTAAGATGAGTAATAGGATGGTTAAGTTAAGTAGGATTTTAATGATGAAGTAATTAATTTAATTCATTTTAAATTAATTAGAGATTAAGTAATTAATTTTGATTCATTTTAAATAAATTATAGAAGGTGTGATCATTAGATCATTGCTTATGTTTGATGATTGATATTAATTGCCTGGTATGGATTGTAATCTCAGCTATGAGATAAAAATGTATGTGATATGGATGCATTGGTTGCATTGTGATGGTAATATGAATTATCTGATTTTGATATGAATTATCTGTTGGTAATAATAAGGTTGATTATTCTATTGTGTTGTGAATTATCTATCTGTGTGTATATAGACAATGAATTGAATTGTTTTAAACTCTAAAACAACTTGGCCTTAAAAGACACGTTTTGGATTTCGATGAGACCGGGATCGGGTTTCCATATTTGGATATCCGAAAACCACATCGATCCAAATTAACGTTAGTCGTGAATATCAAGTGAAGGTGAAGATTCAGAGTGCGAGGGTTATCGTTGTTAACTCTGAGGGTGATTCCAAAATGAGTGTAACGAGATAATGCCTTCGGTTTCGTTCGAACCCGGAACGAACTTGTATGGATTGAATGCTTTCAGAACATCGTCAGGTGGACGATGAGCATTCTAAGTGATATGTCCTATAAAGATAATCGTAGCCTCAAGCCTCATCAACCGAGAATGGCTAAAACAGAGGAGGTGCAGCAAGGCTTCGTGGGTATCCCCCACTTGAGAGCGATATTTACCCTTGTCTAGATGTCCATTTATTTCGCCTTAGTGGTGCGGTTGCTGATCACAACTGCGGGGTGGTCTTGTTCGGAACTGTTCGGTAAGGAATGGTTCCGGCTTTGTGTTGCAGGGGAGCGGGCGTACTCCTCGGTACGGTGATCTAGGCCACGTACTGTGACGGGCGGTACCCCAGTAGCCCAGCCATTGTATGGAATCCAAAATCCAATAAGTGCCAACGGTTTTGATTGTATTGCCCACTTTTGTGGCTAGTAACTGGAATTTAATCATGTAACAATTTCGGCTATTTCTTATTTACTTGAAAACCCTAGACACTATTATAATACCATCGAATTTCCTATCAAATGTTTTGGTTAGCGTAAGGTAAAAACTTTTCCATGTTTATGTGTGGGAAGTCTTACGTGATTCCTTTTCTTTTCAAAGGTTTTTCAAAGTTAAGCAACTTTAACCTGTTACTCACACCAGACCCATGTCTGACCCGGAGTTATTTTTGTTTTTCTTTAACTCTAGGGTACTCAAATTTTTACGAGTAGCCAAGGGAATTCAGGTTAGGATTCAGGTTAGCTTTGACGAATTGTGGAGGAGCATATGGAGCAGGAGGCTTCTGCGTATAGTTATATAATTTTCCGCTGTGTTGGTGTCTCTGAGTGTTTATCTGTTGGGTATTGATTTGTAATAACTAGACAGATGTTTATGACTGTCTAGTATGTGGTGTATTGTTTGTGTAACTCTGATATTTGTTGTAATACTATGTAATACTTAAGTTACTAATATAATTTATTCGTTCCGCTGTTGAGATTCTTGTGTTGTTTCTTCTTTCTCATCTTTCTTTTCTCTTTTCTATCCCTTTCTTTCTTAAGGATGAAACGACTTTTTGTGGAGAAAAAGTCTGGTCGTCTCAAATATTGACAACATATATATTCCAACCATAAAATTGGTGAAATTCAAATTCTAGAAATCATCAATAGAAATCCAGGAATCACAAAAAGGGGGAGGCCTATCACAAAACGGGAGCATGAAAACTCACCAACACATGTATCACAAAACGGGACGCTATCCCATGGTCGCTAACCATAGAGCCGGTGCAACGACGTAGTACAACGGTGCGCCCGAGGAACCAGAAACTCGTAAAATTTAGGAACAACGACGTACTACAACGGTACGCCCGAAGATCCGAAATCCATAAAAACGTGGGTCGCTAGCCCACAAAAATTGGGTCGAAACCCAAGAAATAAATAGGTCGTTAGCCTACAATAAAATTGAGACGAAACTCAATAAAACAAGGTACTGTCCCCTTCGTGGACAAAGAAACATAGCATAGCGCTAGTCTATAACACAAAAATGATCCTCAATGATCATCAAGAAAGTGTCAATTACTCTAAGCTAGTAAATATATGAGCTTAGCTTCATGTCCCATAACCACTAGCTTAACTTAAATATTTACGAACAAATTGTAGATCTCCACTCGAAAATTGTCACAAGAGGTTCAATCGAATAAGTCCAAGAATTAACAAACGAAGTAAACGCAAGCGTTTCATACTACTTGTTTTACTAAGCCGTTTAATTAGATTTCTCATACGAGTGAGGTAAAGGTTTGTATATATTAATAGATTAGAAAACGGTTTAAGAAAGAAGCTTTGTAATAAAATAGTGTTCAAATCGTTTTGATGAAAGAGTTTTGATTTTTACTACTAGTATTGAAACCTTTATATTTTTAAAGTGATAAATCACAAAAATGATTGTAGAAACAGTCAATCACAAAAATTCACATTCGAAGACGTGAATTTATTCCAAATAAATCGATATCAAATCCATCAAAATGGATATTTCCCAAAATTCCAAAATAGAAGTCATCAAAGTCGAATAATTGATAGCATCAACTAGGAATCAAACGAACTGATAAAAATTGGAATCTGAGCAAAAATATGCGAAAATAGTCATAATAGACTAATTGGAGTAGGTCAGTCGACTGGCTCACTGAGTTCATTCGACTGATCACAGTCCCTGAAAATCTGCGGGATACTGGTCAGTCGACTGAACTCATAGAGTCAGTCGACTGACTGCAGGGAAACAGAGCCCCATGGCTCTGCAGATGGCCCTCGGAATGCATAGCTGCAGCCAGTCGACTGACTGGAAATGTCAGTCGACTGACTGGAGCCTAGGCAATTTTCCAGTCTATATGATTGCTATGCAATCTCCTCGAATTTGCGACCGAACGAGCAATGGCGCTAGGGATTTACGCCAAACGGCAACCCGGCCCTATAGGCTCTTCGATGCATCACCAAAAACAAGTTCAAACAACCAGGCTATGATTTTTGAAGATTTGAACTCAAAACACTAAAATTTGGAATATTCACAAAACCAATCCAATCAAAATCAAATACACATGAATAAGTGTTAGGAATTCATACCCAACAATCAAAGATATTCATAGGCTTAGATGTGAGATAAAAAACTCACCTTTTCACAAAAATAAGGAAGGAGAAGCTTAGAAGCAAAGGAAGAATCAACCACACTTCAATCTCAACACAAGAAGCTTGAATCTAAGCTTAAAATAGAAACATTTTCCAAATTAGGTTTAGGAATTTTCTAAAATCAAAGAGAGAATGAGTTGGAGAAGAAGGAGATGATAATTACCAATAGCTTCTCTTTGGATTTGGAGCTAGAACTTGATTTGCAAATGAAAACTAGGGCTTGGAGTTTTAATTTCTCATTCCTCTCTCCATTGTTGCTAAAGCTTGAGTATTAGGAAATAGAAATGAAGTAATGAAGAGAAGAGGGGTGAAGCTTGGGTCTAATGGGCTGAAACAAAAAACCAAAACACTAGGTGAAAAAGTAGCAAAATTCTACTAACTCCAAACACATCAGAGTTTATACTCAAAAAGATCGCAAACGTCATTTTAAACTCAATGGGGGTGGTCTCGAGTCCTAATTTGACTGTTTACAAAAAGTAGCTTTTCGGACTAATATCCGACTAACGATGAAATATTTAAATAAAATATTTAAATACTCGATCGTAAAATATGCGGGTTGTTATAGACTCCCTTCCTTAAAGAAATTGCGTCCTCGCAATCTTAAGAAATAAATGAATCAAAAAGTGACAACCATAAAAGCATATCAACTCAAAAGAAGAAATTTGGAATAAGAAGTTCACCTCAAAGGGCACGAGAAAGTAAGTCCGGATGGGTTCGCTCGATGAATTCTCTAGATTCCCAAGAACAATCCTTAGGATTTAAGGACCATTGAACTTTCACAAGAGAAACATCTTTATTTCGAAGGCGTTTGACCTCCGAAGCAATAATACGAATAGGACGTTGCTCATAAGTTAAATTAGGTGAAACTTCAATTTCTTCCACAACACCGGGCTCAAGAATAGAATCGGAATCTCGAAGGCATTTCCGTAATTGAGAAACGTGAAACGCGTCATAAATAGCAGAAAGTTGAGTCGGTAATAAGAGGCGATAAGCCACGGAACCAATACGTTCGGTGATGGGAAATGGACCAATATATCATGGTGCTAACTTTCCCGATCGACTGAAACGTACAACACCCTTCATAGGTGAAACACGAATAAACACAAGATCTCCCATAAAAAATTCTAATTTCCTTCTCCGGTTATTGGCATAGGATTTTGTCTGCTTTGGGCTTCTTTCATCCTATGACGAATGAGGTCAATCTTTTCTGTGGAATCACGAATAAAGTCTGGACCTAAAACCAGCCTCTCACCGGCCTCAAGCCAACAAGAAGGAGATCGGCATGGCCTTCCATAGAGTGCCTCAAAAGGTGCCATAACAATACTAGATTGGAAGCTATTATTATAGGAAAACTCAACAAGAGAAATATGATCTTCCCAGCTTCCACCAAAGTCAAGAACATGTGTGCGAAGAAGATCTTCAAGAGTTTGATTCACATGCTCGGTTTGTCCATCGGACCGAGGATGATAAGCGGTGCTAAAATAAGCTTCGTTCCCAAAGCTTTTTGAAGACTCTTCCAAAATCCACTAGTAAACAATGGATCACGATCACTAACAATAGAAGTAGGAACTCCATGTAATTTAACAATCTCTTTAATAAAGAGTTTGGCCAAAAGAGGAACGGTGCGGTTAGACCGAATGGGAATAAAATGGGCGGATTTAGTAAGTCTATCAACTATCACCCATAAGCTATCATGACCCGAACGAGAACGGGGAAGGCCATCAATAAAATCTATGGAAATTTGGTCCCACTTCCATATTGGAATTTCTAATGGTTGCAATAACCTACCGGGCCTTTGATGTTCGGCCTTGACAAGTTGGCAAGTCATGCAACACTTAACAAAGTTAGCAATATCAGATTTCATTCCCTCCCAATAATAAATTCGCTTCATATCCGCGTACATTTTACTACTACCAGGATGAATGGTAAATTTAGAGCGATGAGAATCTTCTAAAATGTCTTTACGAATATCACTAATATTTGGCACGATAAGTCTACCAAATTTTCGAATGCCGCCACGAGAATCAATATCGAAGTCTTTCAAACTTTCAATATCAATTTTATCCCTAAAACTTTGGCCAAGAAGAGCCAGTTCGGGATTTAGCTTTTGAGCTTCAATAATGCGGTCTAAAAGAGAGGGATGAGGCTTAAGGCTACACAAGACAAGAGATGAACATAAATCGGAAACACGATCTCGAATCTCACAAGTGGATAAAATTACGAGATCATTCCATTCGGATATCATCATAGAAACAACCACTTGTTGCTTGCGACTAAGGGCATCGGCGACACGATTTCCCTTTCCGAGAGTATAAAGAATATCAAGATCATAAGATGCAAGGAACTCGAGCCAACGTTGTTGACTCAAATTAAGTTCCTTTTGAGAAAATAGATACTTCAAAGATTTATGATCGGTATAGAGAATAAACTTCTCTCCCAAAAGATAATGACGCCAAATACGAAGGGCGAAAACAATAGTCGCGAGCTCTAAATTATGAGTGACATATCTAGTCTCGGCTGGCTTCAATTGCTTAGAAGCATAAGCAATAACACGTTCCCTCTTCATAAGAACGGCACCCAAACCAATGCGACTAGTATCGGTGTAAACAACAAAATCTTGATTTCCTTTGGGAATCACATGATAGGAGCATTGGAAAGGAGTTCTTTAAACTTTTGAAAAGAAGCTTCACATTTGTCTGACCTAATGTATTTAACACCATTCTTTGTTAAGCTAGTAAGAGGCACGGCTATTTTTGAAAAGCCTTTTATAAAACGATGATAATAGCCCGCCAATCCAAGGAAGCTACGGATTTCCGTCACACTCTCCGCTCTCTTCCAATTTTGAATCGCTTCAATCTTTGAAGGATCCACGGAAATTCCGGATTCGGAAATAATATGACTGAGAAACTTCAGACGAGATTGCCAAAAGTGGCATTTAGAAAATTTTGCTTTTAATTGGTTACTCCTAAGAGTTTCCAACACAATCCGAAGATGCTTTTCATGCTCCTCCTCGGTTTTCGAATACACAAGAATATCATCAATGAAGATGAGAACAAATCGATAGAGGAAATCTTTGAAAACTCGATTCATAAGGTCAACGAAATAAGCCGGAGCATTCATTAAACAAAATGGCATAACAAGCCATTCATAAGATCCATAACGAGTACGGAATGATGTCAAAGGAATGCTATCCTCTGTAATACGAAGCTGAAGAAAACCGGTTGCTAAGTCCAATTGTGAAAAGACTCTAGCACCACTATGTTGATCCAATAGATCATCAATCCGAGGTAGAGGATATCGATTTTTGATAGTAAGATCATTAAGCTTGCGGTAGTCAACGCAAAGCCTAAGTGTACCATTGGATTTCTTTATAAAAATAGCCGAAGCTCCCCAAGGCGAGGAATTAGAGCGAATAAATTGCTTCGTCTCCAATTTGGATAGTTGTTTGCGCATCTCCTCATTTTCTTTATTGGACATACGGTAGGGAGGATGAATGATAGGTTGAGCTCCAGGGATAAGATTAATTTTGAACTTAATTGCTCGCTTAGGTGGTAGTCCTAAACCGGGCTCAAATATGTCGGAGAATTCACGAACAACGTGAATAAGAGAAATGACATCCTCCTCATCATCATTGTCATCAGCATAAGGATTTAAAGAATATAAAGATGCTGCCAAGCTGGAATCCGAATCTTTAAGATCAATAGAAATCTGCTTAATAGATTGAGGATGTCGAAGATTAATAGTCCGCTTAGGACAAAGGATTTGAGCTTCATAGCGGTTAAGCCAATCCATTCGCAAAATCATTCCAAAGCCTAAGTAACGCATAACATGCAAATCAGCTCGGAAAGAAAAATCACACAAAATAATTTCGACATCTTTACACAATAAACTGATTATTGCAGATCCACCAACCGGATTCGCAATTCTCAAAGAAGCCATTAAACACATAACAGCCAAAGAAAGAGTATCAACAGGTTCTTTTGAAATAAAATAGTGGGACGCATCCGTATCAAAAAGAACTCGAATAGGATGATCACGAAATAAAATAATGCCATCAAGGATAGAGTGAGAAATACCTTGACCACGAGAAGTGTTGCTAGGGGCTTGTGCAACATTAAGCTTTCCCTCCTTGCCTTAAAGTTTGGGACATGCAGAAATAAAATGACCCAAACTTTTGCAATAGCGACAAAAGAGAGGTTTTGGGCATTTATTGGCATAATGGTCTTTAGAACCACAATTGAAGCATTGCCCACCATTAGAGGAGGAAGTGTTTGTTGCAGGAGTTGCCTGCCTTCCTTTCTTATTAGGATATGGGGGCCTTTGGACTTAATAGGTCTTTTCTTGTTGTTGTTGAAGTTTGGTTTAACACTCACAACTTCAACATCACTCCCTCTATCTGCCTCTTCAAGTCGAAGAGCGATATCAACGAGTTGATCAAAAGAAACTTCTAACTTTAGAAGTAATGGCTACTTGAGATTTTTATTCAATCCATAGGCAAATCTCTGGTTCTTCTTCAACGGGGTGTTAATGTGTTCAACCCCATATTTAGAAAGTGACTCGAAGGATGCGCCATAATCAATCACGGAAGATTCACCTTGAACAAGGTCTATGAAACGTCGAGCCAATGTCACCTTCTCAGCTTCTGGCACAAACTTTAATTCGAAACATGCCCGGAATTGCTCCCAAGTGAGATCCATTTCATTAATTTCAGAAATAAGAAGTTCGTAGCAGTCCAATGCTCTTTCTTGGAGCATACTAGAGGCCACCTGGACACGGTGAAGATCATTAAGATTCATGTGAGAAAAGATTCGATCGCACGATCTCAGCCAATCACTACTACAAAACAGGCCATTTGCATCGCATCATTTGAATCGGTTGAAGTAAAAACTGATGCAAATAGAACTATTTGCATCAGTTTTGTCTTAATAACTGATGCAATTGGTACGTAGAAAGCAATAGGTAATAAAAAAAATCAAATTTGCATCAGTTGTCACCAACAACCGATGCAAATACGTCGATGCAAATAGTTGTAGTTGCATCGGTTTTAAATCAACCGATGCAACTAAATTAATTTGCATCTCTTTCGTTATGCACTTTTAATTCCCGCCATACCAATTTTTTCTGCCGCCTCTTATTTTGCATTCGTTTCCAGTATTTCGCCTGCCTCCAAAAAAACTTAGACCTTAACCAAATCATTCCTCTCCCATTTTCTCCTTCACCTTCTTCTCCTCTCTCACATCTCGATTATTACATTTCACTGAGAATTGTAAAAACACGGTAACTACCTTTTCTTTCAGATTTTTTAAATCGAAATCAATGAAAATCAAGTGGTGAATTTGGATTGTAAAAAAAATATTCTTTTTCCAATCCTCCACAAAATTCCACCCACGCCAATTTCAAATAGGAGTTCGCGATTGAGGTTGGCGGTGGGAATTATTCGATGCTAGTGGCTGTTCGGGTGCTCGTGGAAGTTTGATTCAATGTCAATGGATGGTGGCGGAAGGTGATTCAGGCAACTTGCGGTGGAATTTGAGGTTGCGGTTGATGTGCATGGTTGGTCGGGATTGGAATTGAGGCGAGGCAATTTTTGAGATTTGGGAATAGTCGAGTGTTGAGGTGAGGTTATGGTGACACGGGGCTTGAAGCGGAGAGAAGTGAATTGCGATGATTTGTGAATGGTAGCTGAGTTACTGGAGGTCGAGGTGGAATGGTAATGCAATGGTTTGTTGATGGGTTGCCAGCAGTGGGATGAGAGTGGATGTTTGGTTGTACTATGGCTAGAAGTAGTGGGTCTCGATTCGAGGAGGAGGTAATGTTTTTGACGTATGATAGTGGTGGAATGTGGCTGTGTGAAGATGCAGTGGTTTGGTATGAAGCTTTGAATGATGGTGCAGTGGAGTTTAGGTGATGCAAACAGAGGTGGGTTTGAATAACTGTGCAAGTTGATGGTGAATGTTAACAGAAATGTTGCGCAGTTGAATGAAAGTGAAGTTTGGATGGTTGACTATGGAAAGTCATGTGCTCGTGCTGGCACTCGATTATAGAATTGAAATTGGGCCACTTCCATTTTTACACGGTATGGGATTTCATACAACAAATGCTCATATTTGGGCACTTTTTTTACCAGCAAATTTGTTAATTTATCTCAATTTCACACAATTTTAACTTCATTTGTTATGTGTCCTTTTATTGAAGTTTTATTGTATGCTTAACTAGGTTAAGAAATTATGTATTTTCTGAATTAAGCAATCTTTTCATTTCTTTATAATATTTTACAAACGAAAATTCAAACAAACTAAAATTGACATTATACAAAGTTACTGTAAACAGTTGGGGAAAAATGTGTGCATTGTATAAACTAAAAGATTACATTGTGAGTTCTGCAGACATTATTCAAAATGTATCGAAATGTGGTTTTTTTCCTCCTTTTCAGTTTTCTTCTTTCGTAAAGTTGATTTTCTTCTTTGGTGTCCTTCTCTTTGATCTTCTTGCACGTAGTCTATAATGCTATGGTTGCTAAGAGGTAACTAATGAGATACTGCATCCATGTAAAATTGATAATGAGATACTGAACTTCATGTAACAACGATAAATTTGTGATTTGTCGGTTAAATTGTTGAAAATTAGCAGACTATTTGTTCGAGAAATTTTTTTTGTTTCACCACAAATATTACATATTTTCTTTGTTGTTGATTGTTAATCGTTGAATTTAATAAGCATGACTGGTCTGCAATGAATTGGCTTGCTTGAGGAGCCAGAAATGTTTATGTTTCATAATTAAACGATCACGAGCAGCAAGCATATTTATTATCGTTTAACGAAAACAAGCAAATCCAAATTAATATTATAGCACACATGTTTTCCAAATTAATATTAGAAATGTTTATCGCTTAAAATTAATTTCTGAACTATTTGCTAAAACTAATATTTGTTGCGTCATGTGCAGTTGGATTTGATGCAGAGGAATTGATTTCACAGGAGTCTGGCAACTTGATTCCTTCTTCTTTTTTGCAAAGGTAATTATTACTCAGTTTAATAAAAGCTGGCTAACATTTTTTTTGCCTTTGATGTCATACTTGGGTTAGGATTACAGTTTCCTCTATGTCATCAAACCACTATTCAAATTTTCAACTTTTCCTCTATGTCGCTTCAAATCTACCACTGTTATTACTCTATTTTCCTACAATTACTGCCATATAGATAATTCTCCAAAATACTTTTGCATAATTCTTTTGATTCGTCTAATTTAATGCATCATTTGGTCTTAAATTTTCTGAACTTTAGGTCAATTGCTATTATGTTACAATTTGCTGCTTAGTCTCTGATCCATATACTATTATTGACTGTATATAGAGGATGGTTTTTTTTAGGTTTTAATATTATTTAATTTAACCGTCGAGCCATCAAATTGAGTTTTGTTTGTACATTGTTGTATATCATATTTGTTTACCATGGTAGGTTCTATTACTAAAATTCTGGTGTTGAGGTTTTTCTCATAGATTGCCTATTCTATGAATGAATGCTCTAATATATAATTAGTTTAGTAATATCTTCATATGCACTTGAGACCGGAGTGTAGATGGGTTTAATCATCCTTGCAGGTGCTTTACTATTGCACCGGAATAAAACTATAACCCCTTCATCCTTGTATGATTTTTGTATTGATATTGGTTAGTGGTATATTACAAACTTTATTGAATCTGGTGCATCTCTCACAAGATTTTCCACATTGTTCAATAACAGGTTCCATGAGTTTTTGAAGTTAGAAAATGAGGTTGGCAACATTACTAGGCAAGAGGCTGTTAGAAAATGGGATAGCATGTGACATTCATACCTACTCCCTTTCTCCGCACGTGTTATCTCCAGGCCAGTTACCACACTTCCCCACTCCATCACCCTTTCATCAAACTGCTATCCAACACACGATCGGACGAAACTTAGCCTAACCTCCAACACGGCCAACGTCCACACTGTTGACTGCGAACAACTATTCGCTGGAGGTACATGATTTATGGCGACCGGGTCTTCATCCATCCATCGCTGGTTCATGACATGGTAACTGACAACTTCTGCCCTACTCTGCTTTTATTTTACTTTATCTTCTGAGATCTGGGGGTGTACACATTTGACTGATTCAGTTGTTTTATGATTATGCAATCTAACATTTACTTTTAAATATGTATGAACTAGGTATCGATTAAATGTCGACATATTGGACTCCACCATGACAACTACTACCACAGAATTTGACAAGGAAGCCAGTGGGCTGATCGACCATAAGGTTGAAGATATGCATACCATCCTTAAATCGGTAAAATTATCATATCATATGTTTTCTTACTCTGGCCAGGTTGGTTAATCTTGAATATATTTACCTGTTTGTTCCAACGACGTTGATAAGTTCCTACCACATCCTTCTTTACCGACCTTATGCTGTGTGCAAATTATTGCGCTTAGGCATTTGATATCTTTCCCCCATATTTGCTTACTGTGTTTTAGACGTTTCAACATACCACCTTTTTTTAATACATTTTTCTGTTACTGACTTACCCTATTTAAACTGTTAATTACCTCATTTTTGGTTAGACTTAATTTATATCCCTGATCTGTTTGCTGAACAATTCGCATAATTGATTACAAACAAAACATCACAGTGTAATGCATGATAATTGTTGATTCGTAAACTATGTTTCTTTGGGACTATTGTTGAATCACTCTGTGCTTGAAATCAAATTGCCTATGTACGTTGTGTATCTGTAGTCTGTACACACAATCTTTAACCCAACTATATTATATATTATTAACAATAAAGCTCTACATGTAGACGCACAAAACATTATATGTTGGTGGACTGGGTGCTGGGTTGTAAATATGTGAATTGGATTCATATGAAAGTGAAGTTTGGATTTGCAATTGACAGTTTGGATATGTGGTGGCAGGTTTTGTTGATGGTCAGGGACGTAATAGTGTGGTTTGTGGGGTTACTGGTTTGGAGATAATGGTACAAGGGGAAGGGGTTTTACTGCAGGATGAAATGTGGTTTGGGCAGAGGATGTGTAGGCAATGTGCAGAAGGGATAGCTCGCTGTTGGAGGTGGTTTTCTGCAGAGAGCAGGAGTGTAAATGCAACAGTTTTCGGATTGAGTGGCTAGTTGATGATGTACAGGTGGTGGTAGGAAGTTGTACATGTTGTGGATAACTGAAGTTGTCGAGCAGCAGAGGTTTTGATAGTTTCTGGTGGTACTGGTTGCGGTCAAAGATATGGTTGTTGTGGTAGTATCAGAGAAGTGATGTAGGAGGTTGCCGTGTGGTGCTGTAGGGATATAGCAGTAGTGGACGGCAGCGGCAGGTTTGCACAGTTGTATGATAGAGAATCAATTAGATATGGTGGAAGGAGTGTGAGTATTGAGGCAGTGGAGAGTAGAAGTCTGCAGGCAGATGGAAGTAATAACCCAAAAAAATTGTGGTTGGGTTAGTGGTATGTGGTGTTTTGGTATTATGTATAGATTATTAACAATTTAATTGATATATGTTTATTTTGGTATTATGTTATTCAGTTTGTATTTGCCATCAAATTTAATTTTGAATGATTGTAATATTGCATGCAATAATTGTTTGTTATAATCAATAATACACACACACACATACACATAGTCTATTTGAGTACTGTAATAATGGTCTCTGAGAATGGCTTTTTTGCATCGGTTTTCAATAACAACCTATGCAACAAGTTCCTTTGTTGCATTGGTTTCATTACAACCGATGCAACATGGGGGCTGTGTTCAAGCAACCAACCATGATATTCTGCATCAGTTGTTAGTAACAACCGATGCAAAAAGGGCCTTTTTGCATCGGTTTCAGAACTGATGCAAAAGTGTTAAGCCTGTTGCATTGGTTGCATATGCATCGGTTGTTGAACTGATGCAAAAGGGGGGTAAACAATCGATGCAAATGGCCTGTTTTGTAGTAGTGAAGCCTGGACTTCGATAATAGTCTCAGAACCTTTGAATGGCTTCCCATCCAAATTGGTGTAATCGCGGCACAAACGTGCAAATCCTGACCTAGGGTGAGTAGACTCCGGATTAGTTCCGGCTGCTTGAGCATTCCTCACTAGATCAAGAATCTGCTGGGCGGACATAAATACTCCATCCTGGGGAATAGCACAAGATTGACTGGCGCTAGGACGGCCAAGTCTAACCATTTCTCTTCCTTTTGAAAGAAAGAAAGAAGAAGGTAAGGTTATTTACCAAACGAATATCAAGCAATCTTGATAGATAAACAAGGAATCATAAAGAAAATAGGATGAATCGGTACGAAGACTCGAATTAAATCCTAATGCACGATTCCTAAGATGGACTTAGGATGATGATCCTTGCTATATTATTCTACATTGTTCCGAAGATTAGCTCTGATACCAAGCTGTGACGCCCCACCTCTATACCCACGCTAGCCAAGGACACTATGGTGTAATGCCGTCAACTAGCAAGAAGAATAAGGTTGTTGAGGAGCGACCATCTGTGTAATTGCTTTGTGCGAGCACCAATATGTCAGAAAGTACAAGGAAGTCCGGCATACCGATAAAAACTCAAAGCTACTACACAGTGGCTATAGATATTCTATAGATATTCTTCAGAAACAAACATAGAAATAAACATAACACGAATCAGTCACAGATATCCATATTACAAAGGCGGAAAAAGATATGAATATAACACATGAACATGTACATCAGAGTAGTGGTCAAAAAAGATCCACAATATCATAAAAGAATGGTTACAAGTGCTTGACAAAAGAATATGTATACATCAAGGAGTCTATCTCTCAAAGGTATACAACAAAAACTTCTAATCTAAGTAGTTAGCCAAAAGTCAAGGTGATAACCCCAGAAGAGGAGTCAAGTAGAAGCACCTGCAACATCTCGGTCTGACCCGAGTATTATTTTATAAGAAAATAATAAACCGATCAGTCTAGCTATAAATATCAGATGTAATGATATAGAATAAGAGATATGACATAAACATATAAAAACCATAATACCTAACTATGATAAGTATGTAATTAAAAATCAATAAGAGATTAATCAATATCACAAGAATCTTCTCAAAGATCAAAAGGAATGTCATACTCCTTATTTCATTCACCAAGCCACAAATATTGACAACATATAAATGCCAACCATAAAATTGGTGAAATTTAAATTCTAGAAATCATCAATAGAAATCCAGGAATCATAAAAAGGGGTAGGCCTATCACAAAACGGGAGCATGAAAACTCACCAACACGTGTATCACAAAACGGGACGCTATCCCATGGTCGCTAACCATAGAGCCGGTGCAACAACGTAGTACAACGGTATGCCCGAGGAACCAGAAACTCATAAAATTTAGGAACAACGAAGTAGTACAACGGTACGCCCGAAGATCCGAAATCCATAAAAATGTCGGTCGCTAGCCCACAAAAATTGGGTCGAAACCCCAAGAAATAAATAGGTCGTTAGCCTATAATAAAATTGAGACGAAACTCAATACAACGAGGTACCGTCCCCTTCGTGGACAAAGAAACATAGCATAGCGCTAGTCTATAACACAAAAATGATCCTCAATGATCATCAAGAAAGTGTCAATTACTCTAAGCTAGTAAATATATGAGCTTAGCTTCATGTCCCATAACCACTAGCTTAACTTATATATTTACGAACAAATTGTAGATCTCCACTCGAAAATTGTCACAAGAGGTTCAATCGAATAAGTCCAAGAATTAACCAACGAAGTAAACCCAAGCGTTTCATACCACTTGTTTTACTAAGCCGTTTAATTAGATTTCTCATACGAGTGAGGTAAAGGTTTGTATATACTAATAGATTAGAAAACGGTTTAAGAAACGAGCTTTGTAATAAAATAGTGTTCAAATCGTTTTGATGAAAGAGTTTTGATTTTTACTACTAGTATTGAAACCTTTATATTTTTAAAGTGACAAATCACAAAAATGATTGTAGAAACAGTCAATCACAAAAATTCACATTCGAAGACGTGAATTTATTCCAAATAAATCGATATCAAATCCATCAAAATGGATATTTCCCAAAATTCCAAAATAGAAGTCATCAAAGTCGAATAATTGATAGCATCAACTAGGAATCAAACGAACCGATAAAAATTGGAATCCGAGCAAAAATATGCGAAAATAGTCATAATAGACAAATTGGAGTAGGTCAGTCGACTGGCTCACTGAGTTCAGTCGACTGATCACAGTCCCTGAAAATCTGCGGGATACTGGTCAGTCGACTGAACTCAGAGAGTCAGTCGACTGAATGCAGGGAAACAGAGCCCCATGGCCCTGCAGATGGCCCTCAGAATGAATAATAGCTACAGCCAGTCGACTGACTAGAAATGTCAGTCGACTGACTGGAGCCTAGGCAATTTTCCGGTCTATATGATTGTTATGCAATCTCCTCCAATTTGCAACCGAACGAGCAATGGCGCTAGGGATTTATGCCAAACGGCAACCCGGCCCTAGGCTCTTTGATGCATCACCAAAACAAGTTCAAACAACCAAGCTATGATTTTTGAAGATTTGAACTCAAAACACTAAAATTTGGAATATTCACAAAACCAATCCAAACCAAAATCAAATACACATGAATAAGTGTTAGGAATTCATACCCAAAAATCAAAGATAATCATAGGCTTAGATGTGAGATAAAAATCTCACCTTTTCACAAAAATAAGGAAGGAGAAGCTTAGAAGCAAAGGAAAAATCAACCACACTTCAATCTCAACACAAGAAGCTTGAATCTAAGCTTAAAAGAGAAACATTTCCCAAATTAGGTTTAGGAATTTCCTGAAATCAAAGAGAGAATGAGTTGGAGAAGAAGGAGATGATAATTACCAATAGCTTCTCTTTGGATTTGGAGCTAGAACTTGATTTGCAAATGAAAACTAGGGATTGGATTTTTAATTTCCCATTCCTCTCTCCATTGTTACTAAAGCTTGAGTATTAGGAAATACAAATGAAGCAATGAAGAGAAGAGGAGTGAAGCTTGGGTCTAATGGGATGAAACAAAAAACCAAAGCCCTAGGTGAAAAAGTAGCAAAATTCTACTAACTCCAAACACATCAAGGTTTACACTCAAAAAGATCGCAAACGTCATTTTGAACTCAATGGGGGTGGTCTCGAGTCCTAATTTGACTGTTTGCAAAAAGTAGCTTTTCGGACTAATATCCGACTAACGATGAAATATTTAAATAAAATATTTAAATACTCGATCGTAAAATATGCGGGTTGTTACATTAAACATGTACCTTTTATTGGGAAACCTAATTTTCTTCTTGATATCGTAGACATCAATTTAGTTCTTGATTTTTTATACCTGTATTTAATTTACTAATGATATCCAATCATATAATTCAAAATCATTGTTTTCAGCATTTTAAATTTCCAAGATTTATTCATAGAAACTGGTACAATGTACATATATCAACCATACGCAAAAATCAAATTTGATCGCTCACTCAATCACACAATTTCACTTTCGAACTAGTATCATTCACACGACTCCCTACTGCGGACTCGGATCTGGTTCCTTGATTAGAAACTGTCATTCTCCTTGCATAGCCATATACGATGATAGGGAATCTTATAGTCAATCAAAAATCCATATCCAGAGTTCGCCGTCGAGAATCAAGTGAAAAATCCTAATTTGGATCGATATAAAGTATCTCGAAATTTTATGCTCGAATCTAGATCGAATTGTCATGCGAATAAAATAATATAGGTACAACTTACATATTTATTTCAATTGATTTCTTAGCTATACCAATTTCTTTTTATTCACATGCGTTTTACTTATAATTAATCATCCGTAATTATTATTCTCATTTAACTTCACATTCACTAATTTACTTAGTATATCCCTTTAATACCAATTTCACTTAAGAATTTCACCATCACTTTTCTTAAGTCTATTATAACATTTCATACAAACTTCTTAGATTTATTTCCACTTCACCACTTAAGTTTATATCCATTTATATTCAAACTCAATTCCAATTTTCCAATTTCACATTTGATTTTTATCCATTCACCTTTCAAATCATATTCAGCTGACTAATTGATTTAATTAGTCCATTTACTAACTTATTTCCAAATCTTAATAAATTCTGTTGAATATGCCAGTATATGATTTTTGTTTGATGATAATAAACATATATATGTATATATTCATTAAATGTATTTATTATTGTATATTTTATTTTTTACATAATTAAATAAATATTTGTTGAATAAAATAAATAACACAGAATTTTAATTCAAACAAATATTTTATTCAAACAAATATTTTATTACAATTTTGAGCAGTACAAATATGAGCTCTCACTATATTTACAAAATTTCAATTATATTACAATTTCGATTACATCATAAATTTCAATCTACAATGTTGGCCTCACTACATATCACTCAAACACTCATATTTGATCTTCAACTTTGTTCCAGCTTATATCCCGCATCTGAATTATCTGCAAAATAAACATTGACGCAGTAAAATTGAAAAAGGAAATACTTTGTAGTGCAAATTAAAGTGTGTGTTTGAAAATATCATTTGCCTTAGTTATTTGGGTAGTTCGTCATCATTTTCGTTTGAATTCATCATACACGAACAACTTGTGACATTCACGGTGTACCACTATACATGTCACAAGGTCGTGCATACCAATTTGAACTTGCTTGTTAAAATTGCAGGAGCATGTGAGCACAAGGTAAACCCGACCAAATGGTGGATTCAACTTAGGTGACTCGAAGAAATTGCAACAACCCGCACATACGAAAGACCAGAATTCAAGAGGACAAAACCAGATCGGGCTAGCAGTTCAGTGCAACAAGACTTCAAGATGATCCAGACCAGCATGCATGTGTGGACATGTACAAATATGCAGTGCTGAACACAAAACAAATGTACACATGACTCAAGGCTGCAACAAGACTCAAGGCTGCAACAAGACTCAAGTGAAAATAAACCACACAGTGCACCAGACCAGAGATCAAAATGAAGTGCAGACTCAACCAAAGTAGACCACACATGTACCAAACTTATAAAACAAGTATAAAGCAGTTAATATGAATGTACAGGCACGAGTCAAGGTATGAAGCAGAATGCAACCATAATTGATGCATATATACATACATACCTGTATGTATGTATATACATGGAAATACCCAGTAAAATAGTTTCGGGCAAGGGGGCAGCTAGCACAATGAACCAAAAACATCAAATCTGCCTCAATATAAAGGAACCACACAAGACGGACTTCAAAATCAAGTTCGGTTAAAACTTGAACTTGTACATATACAAACTGCCCAAGCAAATATAGTAACAAAAGTACACGTGAACTCCAAAACACAAGCATTCAAACAGAGACCAGAGCAATGCAGGCACAACAAATACACACACACACATACCTATGTAAGTATATACATGGTGACACACATACGAACACAAGTGGTTCCAGCCAAATGCAAAACCAGAGCATGTTCAAATGATGTGGTTAGAGCTAGCATATATGTGAAGTTCTATGTGAATCGATACAAATGTTCAAAAAACATAAAACAGTGAAGAGTTGCATGAGTCAAAATTCGACATAATGAATAAGGCATTTAGGAATGAATCAGTTCTAACATTAGAACCAAATTCAAGTGCATACGATCACACAATAGTAATGAAAGAACAAGTTCGAACTTAACAAATCAAGTTTCGAAAATCTAGTGGTGCGGTTCGAATAAAAATCAAGGTAGCAGTTTCAAACCAAGTCAAGGCCGAGATGAACAAATTCAACAAAAGTCAAAAATATTTGAAAATGGAAAGAGCCTGATAAACAAGCATCAAAGATTCTAAAACCAAACGCAAGTTGTAGTGACCAAGCAAAGCATATCAGAAAAATATTTGAATTGAACCAGTCAAAATAAATCACAAATATTCAGACAAAATTGAACGGCTAAGCAAGAATTAAAAAGAATTCAAACATATTTTTACACACGTATATTTAGGGATTTCATCGTTATATGACCCAGTTACATCATCGACAAATTGGTTATTCGAGTTCAAATAAATCAGAGAGCAAGCATCGTCTAGAACTCTAATCAAGTCGAGTATAAGTATAAATCAAAAAAGGGAAAAAATTTACCAATTCAAAGCACGAATTTATCTCGACTTTGCAGCCGCAAGCAATTGAATATCACTGATAGAAGAAGCAGTGAAGCAGGAATGAAAGCATCAAAGGAGTCGAGCTTCCAATTTCCAAGCGGCGATTCAAATTGAAAATTCTAATAGCAGATTGAAAAGAAATAAAACGGCCGAATATTCTACTCAAAAGGAAAAGGGAAGACAATATATTAGGAAATTCTACACAAAAGAGAACGACCAACATTCTACTCTTTTAATTATTATTTGGGCCAAATCTATATTGAGCTTTAGTTAAAAATTGGGATTTATGTTTTAGTTTTATTTTCTTATTTGTAATTTCTATTTTAAATTGTATAAATACTAGTCGTGTGACTAGGGACAAACTACGAGGCGTAGTTTGAGAATTCGCAACTCAGTGGCTAACCTGTGGTAGGGTTTTGATCATAGAGTTAGGTTTGTCATTAGCGGGTGTCGCAATTTTAGTGTGCAAGCGTTTAACTACTTAATTTCTAATAGAAACCTTGGTGGCAGCACGTAGGCAAGGTTTTGCCGAAGCTGGGTATATCTATGTTGTTCTATTTCTGCTTTTATTATTTTGCTATTATATGTGCTGTAATTATTATATATATTTATTTTCGCATTAATTTTTAGTATTATTAGTATCACCATATTCACCTCCTCTCTAGGGTGAAATCGATCCTACAAGTGGTATCAGAGCTAGGAACAAAACCCAAATTTTCAATTAAAAATTTGATTTTTTTTTAAAAATGACTTCCTTTAATAATTCTTTTGCTGAGGGTTAGTCCATAGTGAGGCCACCAATGTTCAATGGTGAATATGCATACAGGAAAAATAGAATGAAAATTTTTCTGAAATCCATAGATGCTTGGAATATTGTTGAAATGGGATATAGGACACCAATAATTATGGTAGATAATCAAGAAATAGAAAAACCTTTGATCAATGGACAAATTCTGAAAATAAACTGCTAACCGCTAATATAGAGGCTATGAAATCTATTTTTTGCTCATTAGATGAAATAAAATTTGATCATGTTTCACATTGTTTAACTTCGTAGGAAATTTGGCACACACTTGAAGTAGTTCATAAAGGAACCTCCCAAATCAAAGAATCTCATCTTAAATACAATAAAGAAGTAAATTAGTGCTTCTTAGGAGAAATAAATGACAGTGAAAGTAAAGAACCAAGCAAGGCGTATTGGCAAGCTAAGGAACAACAAGAATGGTATCTAGATTTCGATTGCTCCGGGCACATGACGGGCAACAAATCAAAGTTTGTTAGCCTAGAAAAGCATAAAGATGGGAGAGTCACAATGGGAAACAACGATAAATGCAAAATTATCGGTAAAGGTAAAGTAGGTAATGGTACATTTACATTAAACGATGTATTATATGTTGAAGATCTACATCATAATCTGATCTCAATTAACCAGTTATGTTATAAGGGAATGAATGTTGTTTTTGATTCTGACTTGTGCAAAGTTGTTGACCAATCATCAAAAGAAACCTTATTTTTAGGTAAGAAGAAAGGTAATATATACTCTCTATCTTTTATTGATCTCATTCTTCCAAAATATTTGGTAGCGAAGGATGTGGAAGTAAATTTATGGCATAGATGATTAGGATATGCTAGTGTTAATCTATTAAACAAATTAAAAAGAAAAGATTTTGTAAGAGGTTTGCCATCACATGATTTCAAAGAAGAAACTTTATGTGAAGCGTGTACTATGGGAAAACTTAAAAATCATCGTTCATGCCAAGAACAATGTAAGCACTTTTAGAGATCTTTGAACTAGTTCATATGGATTTGTTTGGACCTAACGATATTGCAAGTTTAGGTTGTAAGAAATATTGTTTTGTTTTGGTTGATGATTACTCTAGATACATGTGGGTATACTTCTTAGCTAAAAATCAAAAACTTTCTCTTACTTTAATAAATTCATAAAATTAGTTCAAAATGAAAAGGAATTTTCTATTATTTCACTAAGAAGTGATCATGGTGGAGAATTTGAGCATAATTTGAAAATTATTGTGATGAAATTAGATTTTAACATGTATTCTCTACCCCATGTACTCCACAACAAAATGGAGTAGTCGAGAGAAAGAATCGAATATTACAAGAGTTGGCTAGATCTATGATAAATGAGTATAAACTACCCTTGTCCTTTTGGGCAGTGGCAATAAATATAGCTTGTTATGAAATGAACCGAGTCATGGTTAGGCCGATTCTTAAGAAAACACCATATGAACTATGGTTCGACAAAAAGCCAAACATTGCATGTTTTGTCCGCATTTTATTCTTAATATATGTGATCAACTGGGAAAATTTGAGCCAAAAGCTAATGAAGGCATATTCATGGGATACTCATCCAGAAGCAAAGCCTATAGAGTATATAACAAAAGGACGAGAACAATCATGGAGTCAATCAATGTGAAATTTGATGAAGGTATTGATGGACAAAACAAGGAAACAATCAAAAGAAATGTTGAAGAGGAGAAAAAAAAGATGAAAATAAAAAACCAAAAGAAACTACTACCACAAAAGAAGTCCAAAGAAATCTGGATCCAAAGATATTGAAATTCAAAGTAGATCATCCTCCAAAATTGGTAATAGGAAATCCTATTGTAGGTATGCAAACTCGTTCCTCCTTTAGAAATTTGTGTGATTTGTGTCTATATAGTGAATTTATTTCAGAATTTGAACCCAAAGACATAGATACTGCCCTTAATGTTGAAAATTTCTTTATGGCTATGCAAGAAGAGATAAATCAGTTTGAGCGAAATGATGTTTGGACTTTAGCACCTAGACCTAATGATTATCCGGTTGTTGGAACAAAATGGATTTTTAAAAATAAATTTGATGAATCTAGGAATGTGATTAGGAATAAAGCTTGGTTAGTTGCTAAAGGTTATGATCAAATTGAAGGAATTGATTCTGATGAAACTTTTGCACCGGTAGCGAGACTAGAATCCATTCGGTATTGTAAGCTTTTGCATACTATAAAGGATTTAAACCAAGACAAATGGATACTAAAAGTGCTTTCTTAACAGAATTTTGAAAGAAGATGTATTTTTTGAACAACCAGAAGGTTTTGAAAGTCATAAATACCCTAATCGTGTACATAAAATTAAGAAAGCACTAAGGATTAAAACAAGCCCCTAGAGCTTGGTATGAATGTCTTAGCACTTATCTACTTGAAAATGGGTTCAAAAAAGGTTGTGTAGTCACAACATTATTTCCATTGCATGAAAATGACGATCTTTTGATTTTTCAAATATATGTTGATGCATTATTTATGGTGCCACAATAAACTTGTTGTATGTGAAATTTGGAAAAGTCATGCAGGAGAATTTTAAAATGAGCTTGGTTGGAGAGTTAAAATTCTTTTTAGGATTTCAAATCTAACAAAGTGAGAAAGGTGCGTTCATCTCTCAAATGAAATATATTAGAGAACTTGTCAACAAATTTGCTAAATCTGCAAAAAAAACCCATGAGCACAAATATTAAATTGACAAGGATGAAAAAGGTAAGGCAGTTGATCAAAAGAAATATCGAGGTATGATTGGATCACTTCTTTATCTTACTACTTCTACACCTGCCATTATGTTCGTTGTTTGTTTATGTGCACGGTTTCAATCAAACCCAAAAGAATTTCATTTTAAAGCTATAAAAAGGATTTATATATATTTTTTGCACACCCCACGGTTTGGTCTATGGTATCCAAATGACAACTTTGAGTTAAAAGGATATTCAAATGCAGATTATGCTGGTAGTCTAGTTGATAGAAAAAGTATTAGTGGAACGTGTTTTATATTGACATTCATTAGTTGCCTGGGGAAGTTGAAAACAAAATTTTATTGCATTATTAACCACCGAGGCAGAGTATATTGCTCTAAGTGGTTGCTCTGCTCAAATTTTATGGATGATACAAACTCTGCAAGACTATGGCCTAAATTTTAAATGAGTCCCGCTTATATGTGACAGCAAAAGTGCAATTGATTTCACAAATAATCTTGTACATCACTCATGAACAAAACATATAGATGTTAGACATCATTTCATTAGAGGTATTATTTTCAAAGAAAATATCTACATAAATTTCATTTCAACTGATTCTCAATTGGCAGAATTTTTACAAAACCCCTTCAAGAAAATATTTTCTGCCGACTTCGTCTCAGTTTAGGCATTTTAGAAATTTGATTTTATATTTTTGATTTTGATCTTAAATGCCTATGTAAACTAATCTAACTCCCTTTTGATTATCGAAAAGATAAATAGTGACTTAAAAGGTGATGAGTGTTGATATTAATCATATATTATGACTTGAAACAGTATATTTAGTAAAAAAAATCAAAAAAATTTAAATAAGAGTTTTAATCACTTTTGATGATAAAAATTCCATAACCATGTCTATTTCTATCATATTTCTAACGACCATCACTCATCAAAATTCAATATAGTAAGTGAAATGTGGTATTTTAAATGGAAAATTATTCGTTTTTATTTTTTGTTTTTTCAATAAAAACATCCAAAGTATTCACTTTCATTTAAAAGTCCTCACGATTATGCATGGGTGAATTACTTGGAATATTTGTTTATGTGCTTTCATGCTCATTTAAAATTCCTTACTGTTATGCATGTATGGAACATATATCAAAATTGATTATTAAATAGACAAGTTGATTCTAATCCTATTTAAAAGTCCTCACATTATGTTTGGTTAGAAGATGATTGAAATTCATTTTTTTATAAAAATTGGGAATACTACTAATCTCATTTAAAAGTCTTAATGGTTATGCATGGTTAGTAGATATTCAAATTCCTGATATAAATATACCATAAATAGGTACAATTATATGGTTTTATATGCCGACATCATCCCTATCACTCTGAAATGGAATGCGCCTAACAGAGTATTTATGATTTTTGTTTGAATTTTTATTGAAATTTAATATTTATACTCGATTGGGTATTGATGTTGTATTAATGTCTATCACTTTATCTTTATTTTTCTAACACTATTACTCTTTTGCCGATAACAAAAGGGAGAGAGAAAAGTTAAGATCTTGGCAAATAAAGGTCAAATATTATATATTTTATTTGCGTATTCCCATCTAAGTTTATTTGCATATTTTTATTTATTTTCATGCATATATGAAGGGATAAATTTGTTGTAAAGATGAAGCATTCAAATAGGGGGACCAAATAGGGTTCATCAATGATAAAATACATTTAATAAATTCATAATCTTTAATATATGTTTTCCATCATCAAAAGGGGAAGATTGTTGAATATGCTAGTATATGATTTTTGTTTGATGATAATAAACACACACACATATATATACATATTCATTTAAATGTATTTGTTATTGTACTATTTTATTTTTCATATAATTAAATAAATATTTTTTGAATAAAATAAATAACACAAAATTTAAATT
This sequence comes from Allium cepa, assembly GCA_030765085.1. Lineage (NCBI taxonomy): Eukaryota > Viridiplantae > Streptophyta > Magnoliopsida > Asparagales > Amaryllidaceae > Allium > Allium cepa. The sequence goes on along the minus strand of CM060941.1, from coordinate 554,924,544 downwards.
CAAACAAATATTTTGTTCAAACAACTATTTTATTATAATTTTGAATAGTACAAATATGAGCTCTTATTATATATATACAATTTCAATTAAATTACAATTTCGATTACATCACAAATTTCAATTTACAATGTTGACCTCACTACATATCACCTCAAACACTCTTTCAACTTTGTTCCAGCTTGTATCCCGTATTTGAATCATCTGCAAAATAAACATTGATGCAGTAAAAATGAAAAAGAAAATATTTTGCAGTGAAAATTAAAATGTGTGTTTGAAAATATCATTTACCTCGGTTATTTGGGCTGTTCGTCATCATTTTCGTCTGAATTCATCATACACGAACAACTTGTGACATGCACAGTGTACCACCGCACAAGCTACAAGGTCATGTACACCGATATGAAGCTTGCATATTAAAATTATAGGAGCATGTGAGCACAGAGTCAAACTGTAACAACCGGCCATTTCGTAACATTCAAATCGACAATAATCCACACATGTCGAACTTGAATGATGCGAAATAACAGATTGTAAATAAATTTGGAGCAAATGAAATCAAATACACAGAATCACATACACAGAACAATCAGAATAACTCGCAGCGGAATATAAAAATAATATAGTAGTCCATGAAGCTACTACAGCAGAGTCTCAAACCAAATACATAATACAGTCTAAAAACAACATAATAGAAATCCAAAATACATAGAAGTACACTAATACATGAGATAAACTAGAACAACTGAAATCGAAATAGATATATATGTAAATAAGATGAAACTCCAGCAAAGACCAGCTCCAGAAGAGAATCCAAAGCTGTGAATACTCAGGCTGACCCGAGCGTAAAGCAAAACACAAAACACTCGAGTCAGGACAATATATACTTATATAATGTAAACCAACTCAAGTGAACTATAATAAAGAACAAGTAACTTAAAGGATGCCTGGGACCGCCCATCCTCTAAGGATCCGTTAAACTATTTACAATATAGTAATATTGCGCTATTATAATAATGTCTACAGTAAAATAAACATACTTTTAAATAGCGTTCCGGGCTATCCATATCACCCTTCACACATAATAGTCCCAGTAGTCCATCCGGTATCAGCGTATCTCCAGATCGGAAGACTACCCTAAATACTCCATGGGTTACGGGAGAAAAACAAACTTGTAGTAAAGGCTCGGTATGGTAGGTGACACGGCACACAAGGCTATGCCAGGGTAGATATACCAATTACGCACACGGGCTGGTGGTAGCGCAGCAGCCACATATGCCCACCCCGAACAACACTCCAAATCAAGGGGTGCACCCAATCGATCACAGCAGTAATAGAATGGTATTGAAGAAGTGTGTCCAGCCAAAGGTGCTACCTCCTTTGGTCCGAGATCGCTCCTGTTTTAGCCACCTTAAGCTAACTCATGGGAGTTAGGTCCACGTAATGTACCTTAGAAACGTCGTCACCATCCTACTTCATTCTGGAATCTCCACCGCATACACAGTTGTTAAATTGGTTTTCGGTATCGACAGAGAGTATGTCTACATTCGATCCCAGTCTCGTTAACATACAATTGTTATTGTAACCCGTAGTTATAATTTTAAAAATGGTATTTATTTCAAAAAACAGATATCATTCACAATTCAATATCATTTCAAATCCATTTCAAAATATCCAACTTAGCATATCATTTCAAAACCACATTCATTTTATTCAAATCTAAAATACCATTTCAATACACATTTTAAAATAGTTTATATTTCAAGTCGAATTACTTCATTTAAATCATTAAAAATGAAGTTATTATATTTAATAATTAGATTATTAAATTTTCAAAATTTAATCTTTTCAAAGTTCATTCTTTCACTTAAGTTTATTAATACAGTGAAAAATCACCTTTCGCAGCATTTAGAAAATACTACGGAAAGTCACATTCAAAACAGTTCAATTTATCAAAAGACAGCATTTAAAAATGATGTAATAGGGTTACATTAGTTTCAATCAAAATTTAGTTAAATTCAACAATCATAGAACTTACAAAATGCTATAATAGCCTTTTATTAAAATTTAGCCACTTGGTTCATTTATATCAACTACAGCATTTACAAATGTTGTATTATCATTTACATTAGAAATAATAGCATTTAAAAAATGTAGTTAATTAACTTTAGTTATTCAATATAATTTCACAAACAATTATATTTTTATTTAAATCATTTTTAACTTATAAAATCATATATCTTTCACTTTTATAACCATCAATTAATTTTCCTTAAATTTATGATTTTATAAAGTTAAATTTCCATTCAAAATCAATATTTAATAATAATTCACTTATTAAATTTCAACATTCAATTTTAAATTCATTAAATTAAATTTTAACTTAATACTTAAGTTTAAATTTTCAAATATAACTTAATTTCAATTTTATTTACTTAGCTTAAAATTCACTTGAAACCAAAATTCATAAATTCCAATTTAAGTTATATTTCCAAATTTCAACTTAAATATTCATTTCACATTTTAACTTTATTCAAAAATCATTAATATCATAATATCACTTTAAATTCATTTTAATCCAAATTATCATAAATTTATCATATTTTCGTATTTAATTTAAATTCCAATTATCACTGAATTTAAGTTTCCAAAATAACTTATATTCAAATTTTCTAACTTATCCATAATTTATTTCACTTATTAATTTTCAGAAAATCAATAATATTTTACAAGAATCATTTTTAATTAAATTTAAATCAAAATATTATAATATTTACATTTCTCAAATATTTTAAAAGTTTAGAAAAACATATTTTAACTATGGGTCTGTATATAATTTTCTACGCTACGAAAAGTGATACGGGTAATATATCATTTCAACCCGTAATTTACAAAGAAAACCCAGGTTCTAGCATTTCAAACCCGCAGTCCTAACTAAATGAAATAATTTGAAAACCGCTCAGGCCTATCATTTCAGTCCATAACGATTTTCCCCTATTCTAAAGTCCGTTTGGGTATGTATCATTTCAACCCATAGTGATTCAAATCTAAAGGAAACTTGTAGTGTGATAAACTGATAAAAATAATAGAACAACATAATATAACAGTAATATATGATATAATAGATGTTTAAGCATGGGTGAACATCATATAATCATAGCATAGCAGATATAATATGGTTATGCATTTTACAGATTCACAAGTGGTCAATTTACTAGTTATATAGGTGCAAATTGTCTGGTGAGAATAATTCATTGGTTTGAGCTAGAGATGACAACTACGAACACATAAACAACGATCTTCAGAGGCACGAAAGCAAGACACATATTCGAGTGAGAGAGCCAAAGGTCAATTTCCTTGAAAACAAATCAAACAAAACAATACAACAAATCTAAGCTTTCAATTCAAAAACGATTAAATTGAGCTAGAATTAACCGCATAAATAAAAGCTGAAATGCTTTGCACTTGCTTCCAACATTCCTTAGGTTCGGCCATAGGTGGAATACAGGTCTAAGGCAAGGGTTTGGATCAGGTTGTGGGTGAATATGGGTTGGCCAAACATGTTTGAGGATGGTGCAAAGGTGAGCATGCATGAAACAACACTACACAAGGTAACATACATGGTTTCAAGTCAAAACAAGGCTCGGCCAAGGCTCATGGGGCACGGCCATCTCAGGTATGGTCAAGAGGTTGACAGAGCAGAGGGGTCAGGTGAGGCTGGAGGTGGTGGAGGTGGATTAGGTGGCCGCTAAGGGGGTGATGAAGTGATGGATTGTATTGAAGTGCTCGGCTATGCATAAAGTTGGAGTTTTGTGCATTTAGGTGATGGATCAACCACCAAGGGTGGTTCGACTGGAGTTGGCCAATGAGGAGGATGTGGTGGTGACGTGCTCAGGTGGTGGTGGAGGCGGCAGAGCTTGTGGAGGAGCAAGGGCCGATCCTAAAAAGGAAGAAGAACAAGTGCAAGATCACATGAATTCAAGCATAAAACTATGGAAAAGAAATAAATTTTTACCATTTTTTTTCCCAAAGCAATGGAGGCCGAACTTTTTTCAAGTGAGAAGAGAAAATGTTTTACGTGAAATGAAAAATGATGGTCGGCTGAAGAGAAGAGGTGATATGGCCAAAAATGTGAAAAGATGTTGGTTGGAATTGAAAAGGTGGGAATTCAAAAAGCCTTTAAAACAAAAAGTCACAAAACCTTTTCAAATTTTCTCAATTTCTTTTTATAAATTTAAATAGCTGAAAATACTTGTAAATTCAGTTAAAATTCGAAAATATAACAAATAAACATAATATAAATAAATAAATATTAATTATATATGTAAAAATAAGAAAATAGCACAGAAAATGAAAACTAGTCTAGAAAATTTGAAAATAAACAGAATAACTTTGGGAAAACTTATGGACTTGAAAAATATTTATAAATAAAAATAAGAACATAAAATAAAAATGCATTCACAAAAATAAATAAATAAATTTTAATTAATTATAATTTAAATGAAGAAAATAGCAGAAAAATAGAAACTAGCCTTTAAAAATAGGAAATAAATGCAATAAATTTGGGAAAAATTCTATTATCACTTTAAAAATATTTAGAAATGAAATCTCACAAATAAAACAAATTTAAAATAATTTCAAAATGAAATAAAGTCAAATTTAAATTTATATTCAAAAATCTAGGGTTGTTACACTCTCCCCCACTCAATTCTTTTCATCCTCGAAAAGAACGACAAGGAAAAATAAAGAGAAACATGATAGAAAATAAAAATAGTACCTAAAACGAACAATTCCGGATTCGAAGCACAAATGCTCTCCTCTGTTTCCTAGGTACAATCTCGATCGTCAGTACTCCACTGTACTTTGACAAGATTAATAGATTTCCTTCTGAGCTGCTTCGACCTCTGTCGACAATATGAAGTGGCTTCCTCTCAACAGTCAGATTAGGCTCAATATCCAAACTATCAAGAACAGAAGGCTGGATAATAAGAGATGGATCATGAAGATGACGGCGAAGATGCAAGACATGGAATACATCATGCACTCTAGAAAGCTTCTCGGGCAAATCCACACGATAAGCCGAAGAACCAACTCTTTCCACAATGCGGAAAGGACCAATGAACCTAGGAGAAAGATTCCCTCTACGACCAAAGCGAATGATATTCCTCAAGGGAGAAACCTTAAGGAACACCTGATCACCAACAGAAAATTCCAAATTCCGCCTACGCCTATCAGCATACTTCTTCTGCCTATCCTGAGCGGCTCTCAACCTCTTCTTAATCTCCTCAACTTTCTCAGAAGCTTCCAAAATCACATCAGGACCAAGAACCAGACGATTACCGGATTCAATCCAGCAAGATGGGGATCTGCAAGGTCGTCCGCATAGAGCAGCAAACGAAGACATTTTGTGACTGGCCTGAATGCAAATATGGAATGAGATAGATAAAAAGATCAAGAATAGACTGAAAAACAGAAGATAAGATTATACCTGATAGCATTATTGTAGGTAAATTCGGCAAGATGGAGATAATCTTTCCAAGATCCCCCATGATCAAGCATACAAGCACGAAGAAGATTCTCGAGAATCTGATCACTCTTTCCATTTGACGGTCTGTCTGTGGATGTAAGCGGTGCTCAGATTCAAACGAGTACCCAGAGATTAATGAAAAGCCTTCCAAAATTGACTGGTAAAGATAGGGTCATGATCACAAACAATACTGAGAGTAACCCCATGGAGACGAACAATCTCTCTCATGTAGATCTCAGATAAGCTAGAAGCAGAACGAGTAGACTTGACCGGAATAAAATGAGCCGACTTGGTCAGTCTATCAACAATAACGCAGATACTCTCATTACCCCTCCGAGTCCTCGGTAAACAATCGATGAAATACATGGAAACCTATTCCCACTTCCAATTGGGAATCTTAAGGGGCTGTAACAAACCAGGGGTCTTCTGGTGATCGGCTTTGACTTGCTGACGAGTCGCACACTGACTAACAAAGATAGAGATATCCCTCTTCATCTCCTTCCACCAATAAAGCTTCTTCATATCCTGATACATCTTCGACGCACCAGGATGAATAGAAAGCCTGGATCGGTGATTCCCCTAAAGCAACTCCTGCCTCAAACCATCAACATTCGGGACACAAATCTTGCCATTAATCCTCAAAATCCCTCTATCATCAATCTGAGCTCCACTACAACTACCACTACTACTACCCCCAACCCTGCTACGAACACTCTCCTTCATCAATCTAAGCATCTCATCCTCATCCTGCTTAGCCATAATACAATCCAGAAGAGGAGAAGAAGAAACAATAAGCTGACACAACAAAGCCTTCTTCCGACTCAAAGCATCGGCCAAAACATTAGCTTTACCGGGAGTATAGCTAATATCGAGGTCGTAAGAAGCTAGAAACTCAAGCCAACAAACTTGCCTCTGATTCAAATCCTTCTGGGAGAAGATATATCTCAGAGACTGATGATCGGTGAAAAGCTCAAACTTGGTTCCAAGAAGATGATGGCTCCAAAGCTTCAAAGCAAAGACAACAGCAAACAACTCTAAATCATGAGCAGCATAATTTTTCTCGTGGGTTTTCAACCGACGGCTGGCATAGGCAATGACCCTACCATCATGTATGAGAACAGCACCCAAACCCTCACGACTAGCATTAGTATATACTTTAAATCCCTCACTTCCGTTCGGAACAGTAAGAACTGGTGCGGAAGTTAGCTTGCTCTTCAACTCATTGAATGCAGCCTTACACTGATCATTCCAGACAAACTTGGCAATCTTATGAGTCAAAGCTATGAGAGGTGCAGCAATCCGAGCAAAATTCTCAATGAATCTCCGATAGTAACCGGCAAGGCCTAGAAAACTACGAATATCAAATGGAGTCTTTGGAGTTTCCCAACCCTGAAACAGAATAGGGAAAAATAAGGACAATAAAAAAGATAGAATTATTAAAATGATAAAGAAAAGGAGAAAGAAAGAAAGACTTACATTGATCGCGGCGATCTTGGCTGGATCTACCGAAACTCCATTACTAGAAACAATATGCCCGAGATATCGGACTTCATCCTTTCAGAAATGGCATTTAGAAAATTTAGCCTTCAACTGATTATTTCTGAGAGTCTCAAGAACATATTTAAAATGCGACTCATGCTCTTCCTAGGTCTTAGAGAAGACAAGGATATCATGAACAAAGACTAGCACAAATTTATTAAGCACAGCACGAAAAACACGATTCATCAAATCAACAAAGAAAGCAAGAGCATTAGTCAAACCGAAAGGCATGACTAACCATTCATAAAAACCATTCTCAATGCGGAAAGCAATCTTGGGAATGCTATCCTTGGCAACCCTGAGCTGATGAAAACCAGTGGCAAGGTCAAGCGGGGAGAAAACTGTGGCACCATAAAGCTGATCAAACATGTCATTGATACGAGGCACTGGATATCTGTTTTTCATAGTGAGCTTGTTCATCTCCCTATAATCAACACACATCCGAAGAGAACCATCAGACTTGGTGAGAAAAACCACCGCAGCTCCCCATTCAGAAAAACTAGGCCTAACCAGACCTTTGGAAGACAAGTCCTCAATTTTCTTTTCCATCTCAACCTTCTCGCAGGGTGCCATTCTTCTAAAAGGAAGAACAACAGGTCGAGCACCAGGAATGAGATCAATCCAAAAATCAATTTCCCGCTACGGAGGAAAAGAAGTGACTTCGCCAAATACATCAGGATATAATCTAACCACAAGAGTCGAATCAAGATCACTGGGAGAAGAATCCAGAGAATAAATAAAGTTGCCAGCAAAATCTTGAGGCAAGCGGCACTGAATAATCAAGGAATTCCCTTGATCATCAACAAGACGAACAGTCTGGGCTTTACGAGAGATACATGCATCATGATGCACTAACCAATCCTGACCAAGCAGTAAATCAAAAGCATCGAAGCCCAAAACATAAAAATCACCATAAAAGCGATGATCAGAATGGAGAAGTTTCACTTCTCGACAAATCCGATTAAGGTTACCAGGACCCCCAATAGGATTTGAAACACATAATGGAACAGAAACATACTCAGGAGATAGGAGATGCTCAAACTTATCACACGAAGCAACATAAATAAAAATGTGTGAAGCACCAGTATCAAACAACACACAAACAAGATGATGGAATAAAGTAAATGAACCCTGGAGAGTACCTTGGTCATCACTAGAAGCAGGTGGAGGAACTTGAGATGAGGCAGAAATGACAGAAAATATACCAAAAGGAGTACCCCTCTGCTGGGTACGTCAGTACTTCTTAAAATAACCAGGCTGGAGACAGATATGGCAAAGATCACGCCTAGCCAACTGAGCAGGTGGAGGAATAGCAGCACCAGATAAAGTAGGACAGCTATTGGCATAGTGCCCCTTCTGATCATACCTAAAACATTGATGGAGGAGAGATCAAATGGTTGCTTCTGAGCAGGAGCAGATAATGAAGATCCTAAACCAGAACGCTTCTGTCAATTCTTCTTCTGCTGCAGAAAATTAGGCTTACGCTTCTTGGAATTAGCAGATGAAGATTGAGCACCAGAAACAGCAGGACTTTGGATGTGGGATTCTCATAGTGAATAGCCATATCCATAAGCTGGGTGGAAGAGCCACGAACATGAGAAATAAGGCGACTATAATACTCTGGACGAGCACCAGCAATGAATTTCTCATTCTTCTTGAGAGGAGTATCAATCAAGCTAGGACCGAACTTGGAAAGTTCATTGAACTTCCTCTTATATTTAGCAAAAGACATGCTACCCTGCTTAAGATCCATAAACTCATGATAAAGCTGAGATTTCCCGGCTTCTGGCATCCATTTTGCCACAAAAGACTCCATGTAAAAGATATACAGAACAAGCTTAAGATAGATTCAAAGAAAAGGAAACAAATAAAGGAACAAAATTCAGGATAACAAAAAGGATACCTAAATTGCTCCCAAGTAATATTAGCTTCGACGGTGTTAGCCGTAACGGACTCCCACCAATCTAAAGCAGAATCACACAACTGCCAAGCTGCTAACTAACGCTTATGGGCATCGGTAATATCAAGACCAGTAAGTATCCTCTCAAGACTCTGCAACCACTGTTGAGCCTCAACGATGCTCTCTGAACCGGTGAATGGGGTACCACCAAGCTGAGAGAATTCCTTACAAAGAACAGTGAACTGACTGGAGCAACAGGTTGAGGAGCTGGGGCAATACCACGAACCCTACCTCTGGCATTTCCTCGATTCATCCTGAAAAATATCAAGAATGAATTTAGGACAAGATGAAGAAAAGCCAAAGATAAATTAAGATAAGACAAGAGAGTGCACTTGGGTGAATATCCTAAAGAAAGAAAAATCTAACAAGGTAGATACGAAAGGAAGGAAGTTAGAAAACATTTGAAAATCCTTTAAAACAAGAAAATTTTATATATCAAAATAATCTTTGAAAACATTTTTGAAAATCATTTTATACTTTGAAAATACGTCTCTCACAAAGATATGATTCTGAGATTGATTTCACTCATTCTAGGGTAGAAATACCCTATCTCTAATGAGTTTTTGCTCCGTAGAGGCAACGGTTTTGCAAAACCAAAGCTCTGATACCAACTTTTACGACCGGCCATTTCGTACCATTCAAATCGACAATAATCTACACATGTCGAACTTGAATGATGTGAAATAACAGATTGTAAATAAATTTGGAGCAAATGAAATCAAATACACAGAATCACAGACATAGAACAATCAAAATAACTCATAGCGGAATATAAAAATAACATAGTAGTTCATGAAGCTACTACAACAGAGTCTCAAACCAAATACATAATACAGTCTGAAAAACATATAATAGAAATCCCAAATACATAGAAGTTCACTAATACATGAGATAAACTAGAACAGCTGAAACAGAAATAAATATATATGTAGATAAGCAGAAACTCCAGCAAAGACCAGCTCCAGAAGAGAATCCAAAGCTGTGAATACTCAGGCTGGCCCGAGCGTAATGCAAAACACAAAACACTCGAGTCATGGCAATATATACTTATATAATGTAAACCAACTCAAGTGAACTGTAATAAAAAACAAGTAAATTAAAGGATGCCTGGGACCGCCCATCCTCTAAGAATTCGTTAAACTATTTACTATATAGTAATATTGAGCTATTATAATAATGTCTATAGTAAAATAAACATACTTTTAAATAGCGTTCCGGGCTACCCATATCACCCTTCACACATAATAGTCCCAGTAGTCCATCCAGTATCAGCATATCTCCAGATCGAGAGACTACCCTAAATACTCCGTGGGCTACGGGAGAAAAACAAACTCGTAGTAAAGGCTCGGTATGGTAGGTGACACGGCACACAAGGCTATGCCAGGGTAGATATACTAATTACGCACACGGGCTGGTGGTAACGCAACAGCCACATACGCCCACCCCGAACAACACTCCAAAGCAAGTGGCGCACCCAATCGATCATAGCAGTAATAGAATGGTATCGAAGAAGTGTGCCCAACCAGAGGTGCTACCTCCTTTGGCCCGAGATCGCTCATGTTTTAGCCACCTTAAGCTAACTCAAGGGAGTTAGGTCCACGTAATGTAACTTAGGAACGTCGTCACCATCCTACTTCATTCTGGAATCTCCACCGCGTACACAGTTGTTAAATTGGTTTTCGGTATCGACAAAGAGTATGTCCATATCCGATCCCGGTCTTTTTAACAATCAATCGTTATTATAACCCGTGGTTATAATTTTAAAAATGGTATTTATTTCAAAAATCAAATATCATTCACAATTCAATATCATTTCAAATCCATTTCAAAATACCCAACTTATCCTATCATTTCAAAACGACATTCATTTTATTCAAATTTAAAATACCATTTCAATACACATTTTAAAATAGTTTGTATTTCAAGTCGAATTACTTCATTTAAATCATTAAAAATGAAGTTATTATATTTAATAATTAAATTATTAAATTTCCAAAATTTAAACTTTTCAAAGTTCATTCATTCACTTAAGTTCATCGAAACAGTGAAAAATCACATTTCGCAGCATTTAGAAAATGCTACGGAAAGTCACATTCAAACAGTTTAATTTAAAAAAAGACAGCATTTAAAAATGCTTTAATAGGGTTACATTAGTTTCAATCAAAACTTAGTTAAATTCAACAATTATAGCACTTACAAAATGCTATAATAGCCCTTTATTAAAATTTAGCCATTTGGTTCATTTATATCAACTACAGCATTTACAAATGTTGTATTATCATTTACATTAGAAATAATAGCATTTCAAAAATGTAGTTAATTAACTTCAGATATTCAATATAATTTCACAAATAATTATATTTTTATTTAAATCATTTTTAACTTATAAAATCATATATCTTTCACTTTTATAACCATCATTTAATTTTCCTAAAAATTCATGATTTTATAAAGTTAAATTTCCATTCAAAATCAATATTTAATGATAATTCACTTAATAAATTTCAACATTCAATTTTAAATTCAATAAATTAAATTTTAACTTAGCACTTAAGTTTAAATTTTCAAATATAACCTAATTTCATTTTTATTTACTTAGCTTAAAATTCACTTTTAAACCAAAATTCATAAATTCCAATCTAAGTTATATTTCCAAATTTCAACTTAAATATTCATTCATTTCACATTTTAACTTTATTCAAAAATCATTAATATTATAAAATCACTTTAAATTCATTTTAATCCAAATTATCATAAATTTATCATATTTTCATAATTAATTTAAATTCCAATTATCACCAAATTTAAGTTTTCAAAATAACTTATATTCAAATTTTCTAACTTTTCCACAATTTATTTCGCTTATAAATTTTCATAAAATCAATAATATTTTACAAGAATCATTTTTCATTAAGTTTAAATCAAAATATTATAATATTTACATTTCTAAAATATTTTTAAAATTTTAGAAAAACATATTTTAACTACGGGTCTGTATATAATTTTCTACGCTAGGAAAATTGATATGGGTAATATATCATTTCAACCCGTAATTTACAAAGAAAACCCAGGTTTTATCATTTCAAACCCACAGTCCCAAGTAAATGAAATAATTTGAAAACCGCTCAGGCCTATCATTTCAGCCTATAATGATTTTCCCGTATTCTAAAGTCCGTTCGGGTATGTATCATTTCAACCCATAGTGATTCTAACGTAAAGGGAACTTGCAGTGTGATAAACTGATAAAAATAACAGAACAACATAATATAACAGTAACATATGATATAACATGTTTTTAAGCATGGGTGAGCATCATATAATCATAGCATGGCAGATATAATATGGTTATGCATTTTACAGATTCACAAGTGGTCAATTTACTAGTTATATATGTACAAATTGTCTGGTGAGAATAACTCACTGGTTTAAGCTGGAGATGACAACTACGAACACACAAACAACGATCTTCAAAGGCACGGAAGCACGACACAGATTCGAGTGAGAGAGCCAAAGGTCAATTTCCTTGAAAACCAATCAAACAAAACAATACAACAAATCTAAGCTTTCAATTAAAAAAACTATTAAATTAAGCTAGAATTAACTGCATAAATCAAAGCTGAAATGCTTTGCACTTGCTTCCAGCATTCCTTAGGTTCGGCCATAGGTGGAAAACAGGTCTAAGGAAAGTGTTTGGATCAGGTTGTGGGTGAATATGGGTCGGCCAAACATGTTGGAGGATAGTGCAAAGGTGAGCATGCATGAAACAACACTACACAAGGTAACATACATGGTTTCAAGTCAAAACAAGGCTCGGCCAAGGCTCATGGGGCACAGCCATCTCAGGTATGGTCAAGAGGTTGACAAGGCAGAGGGGTCAGGTGAGGTTGGAGGTGGTTGAAGTGGAGTAGGTGGCGGCTAAGGGGGTGATGAAGTGATGGATTGTATTGAAGTGCTCGACTATGCATAAAGTTGGAGTTTTGTACATTTAGGTGATGGATCAACCACCAAGGGTGGTTCGACTGGGGTTGGCCAATGAGGAGGATGTGGTGGTGACATGCTCAGGTGGGGGTGGAGGCGGCAGAGCTTGTGGAGGAGCAAGGGCCGATCCTAAAATGGAAGAAGAACAAGTGCAAGATCACATGAATTCAAACATAAAACTATGGAAAAGAAATAAATTTTTACCATTTTTTTTCCAAAGCAATGGAGGCCGAAATTTTTTCAGGTGAGAAGAGAAAATGTTTTACATGAGATGAAAAATGACGGTCGGCTGAAGAGAAGAGGTGATATGGCCAAAAATGTGAAAAGATGTTGGTTGGAATTGAAAAGGTGGGAATTCAAAAAGCCTTTAAAACAAAAAGTCACAAAACCTTTTCAAATTTTCTCAATTTCTTTTTATAAATTTAAATAGCTGAAAATACTTGTAAATTCAGTTAAAATTCGAAAATATAACAAATAAATATAATATAAATAAATAAATATTAATTATATATGATAAAAATAAGAAAATAGCACAGAAAATGAAAACTAGTCTAGAAAATTTGAAAATAAACAGAATAACTTTGGGAAAACTTTATGGACTTGAAAAATATTTATAAATAAAAATAAGAACATAAAATAAAAATGCATTCACAAAAATAAATAAATAAATTTTAATTAAATATAATTTAAATGAAGAAAATAGCAGAAAAATAGAAACTAGCCTTTAAAAATAGGAAATAAATGCAATAAATTTTGAAAAAATTCTATTATAACTTTAAAAATATTTAGAAATGAAATCTCACAAATAAAAAAATTAAAATAATTTCAAAATGAAATAAAGTCAAATTTAAATTTATATTCAAAAATCTAGGGATGTTACACTCTCCCCCACTCAACTCTTTTCGTCCTCGAAAAGAACGGCAAGGAAAAATAAAGAGAAACAAGATAGAAAATCAAAATAGTATCTGAAATGAACAATTTCGGATTCGAAGCACAAATGCTCTCCTCCGTTTCCTCTAGGGTATTATTGACCCTATCTTTAATGATTTACCCCATCAAAGCCAAGGTTCTCGGTTAACCTTCAGCTCTGATACCAAGTGTAACGAACGTGGATTTTCGGCCCTCGAAAATCAACATCTATACATCCACTATATAGCATGCCGAACAATCGAGTGTTGGAAATTTCAGATCATTAGAGGAAAAAAAGAAAGAGGTAGAAGAAGAAACAGAAACAACAGTATAGAATCTCACCATCGCAGCAGAACAATATATAATAGCTAATAACATGTCTTTATACAAAAAGAACTACAACTGTTATTTACACATTACATAATTAGAGTACAACACATCAATAACTCAATACTGGACAGTTATAATAACTTGTCCCCACAAGTGCTAAATATATAGTCTGTAATGCACGGTAGAATAAAATCAAATACGTGTAATACGTCTTTGTCATCCAGCTCGTCTTTAGAGCTCCATAGTGTCCTATCCTATATCTGTAATACTCGGTCCGACCTGAGCATTATAATAAAAGAACACCCGAGTCGGTCTGGAAAACCAGCGTGAGAAAACACACTCAATTCGAATTATTAAAGTTATCAAAATCCTTTGAAAACAAAGGTATCTCGTAAGACCATGTCACATATAAATAGGACGGGCTTTTACCTTACAATAACCAAAACACTTCATGATAAAATCATCTAATATTATAATAGTGTCTAAGTACAAAAACTTATTCAAAGATTCGAAATTGTGACATTGATTAAATTCTAGCATACTAGGCTCCACAACCAAAACTGTAAAGGCACGTATTGGAGAATGGATTCCATATAAATGACTAGGCACTGGGGTACCACCTATCATAGTACACATCTAGAAAAATGTACCGAGGACCTCACCGGGATCCCCTACAACACAAAACCGGATTACCCTTGACTTGGATAGTACCGAATATGCTACCACACCGGGTGTTCCCACCCTTACCGAGTTTTTCCATGCACCATAGTAATAATATTTGAGGGTATCTAGAAAGGTGATAAACATACTCTAATTAGATGCGACCCACTTAGCCTTGCTGCATCTCCCCTAATTTTCAGCCATTTCCAGTTGATAAGGCTTGAGGCTATGATTACCTTTTTAAGGAATTTACACTAGGAATGCTCATTGTCCTCCAATAACAATGTGCTGATAGCATTCATCTCTACAAGTCCATTCTGTGTCTAAACGAAACCGAAGGCACTATTACTACTACATCCATTTTGGAATCATCCTCAGGATTAGTAGCAATTAGCTCTTGCACTTCAATGCTCCATCTTCAATTACATGCACTTGTCATCACTTCGAAAACGTTTTCATTGGATCAAATTGGTTTTAGGATAACCTATCCAATCCTAGTCTTTTTGAAACAACGCTCGATATTTTCGATAAACTCAATCTCGGTTCTTTAGGAAATAAATATATGAAAATAAGATCGGAGATCACCTCCTAACAGTTAGTGGATGGATTTCCTTATCATCGTCCTAGAAGAATGAGACGAGTTTATAGGTACAGTATACACCTTCGACGGTAACTGTACCATATAATTCCCGTGTTTCTCCTAGATATTCCCAAAGTTATATTTTGGGTCCAGATTCAATAGTCGGTTATTTAAATATCAAATGAACAATCATTTAACCAAAGAGTTCATTTTCCACTGAAAACACTATGTCTCGTTAAATTTAAATTTTAATAAATTAAATCTATTTATCAAAAAGTATGTACTTATCTTATCGGAGTAAGTACATTCACTAACCATTCTTTCAAATATTTGAAAACTTTTTAAAACAATATAGAAGCACCACGTGGTATCGACCATGGGTTCACAGCTCAATGATTACGTCTCTATCCCAGAGAAATTCAAAACTTAACTGCAACCAATCTCTGCCTTCGATTTCGCCATGAAAATATACCATTACTTTCCAAAAATTAGTAATTATCTTAAAATAATGATTATAAAGTTTCTATAATAATTTTCCAGGTTTAATTTTAGGTAGACACTCTTTAAATGAAGGTATTATATTAGATAAGATTAATATTTAATAATTTATCTTTTACAATAATAATACTGATTAATTAATAACTAACTTTAAAACAAATCATTTTAAAGTAACTTTCATTAATAATTAAATATACTTTTAAAAAAAAATTTAAAATGATTAGATAACTAATTTTTCTGAAACCACCTTTTAAATTACTTTGTTTAATAATTAAAAAACCTTTTTAAAAAAAAACCCAACTTCTCGGCAAAAATATATTTTCAATTACATATAACCAATCTAATATTTATAAATCTCTCTCGATTTATCACCAATTTTATTTACACCCCAATTTCGTTAATGCCATTTTCACATTTCTAAAAGTGAATTTATCATTTTTACTTTAAACCAATTTACCCATCTTATTATAAATCCTCACCTTGAATTTATAACTTCAATTTATCAACTTATCATCATTCCACTTTATTTATAAACATTGTTTATAAATGCCATAGTTTTTCAATTCTAGTTTATAACGATTTCACATCACTTAAATCCATTATAATTTTATTTCTAAATAAAATTCCATTTATAAATCAATTTCTTAAATAATCCAAACTATATTCCAAACCCAACCCAATCTCGATTATATTTCCATTTGTAATTAAGAAATCTTGTTTAAGATCCAGCATATTCGGTTTCACGTTTATTTCCAAATGCACTTCTTTTCTCAGTCTATTTAAAATCTTGGTTTTGAAAACCTTTTATATTTAAAACAATTATCATTAAGGGATTATTATTTAAAATGCTTATTCCAAATCTCTATTTACCATATTCTGAAATTGTTAATAGAAATTAAATGTCAAACTATTTGTTTTACCCAATTCATTTCTTTTGGTTAACCCAAAATTCACTATAAATATTTCGCTTCCAAATTTCTTTTTAATTTCTTTGAATTTCAAAATATATATTATTTGTATTTAAAAATACCAAAATCTAGGCCAAAACTACCATAACATCCAATAAATTCAAATCAAAGTATAATCTACCACAGATTATTCAAATAGATCATATATCAATATATATTAAATTTAATTCAACATTTTTGAGGAATCCAGTTGGATCCTTCCAACTTGTTTCTCTACATCTACAGATGTTAATACAACATAAAAATACCAATCCCACTTCGAGGGGGATATCGCAGTATAAAGGGTCATCCACTATTAAGCGGGGCGTATTGGGTCTCATCGGCTAAAAATATGCGGGAATACCAATCCAACTACAAATATATATACTACCATGTACAATATCACATTCAACTGATAATAATTTATCAATTCAACCAATCAATCAATAATTAATTTTAACTATTTAAAATTAATGTCAATCATCCAAATGAGTGAGTTTTTGCTCACCTTGATTTTTATTGTCATCCGAACATTTCGTTTTTGAATTCAAATTGAACAGGCATTCAATTTTAACCCAAAATTGTAACAAGCTCCAATCCGTCCAAACCAGTTTCCTTTTTAAGCTATTGTCATCGCGATCGCAATGCAAAAAATCTCGTTCAAAATATTCCTCACATGTGAGAGTTATACATTTTGTAAGAGATTGAATTTAATAAAACAAATTATATAACTAATTAATTTTTCTTTTTAAACCCATACCCAAGCCCGCAAAAGAAACATTCGGCCCAATATCAAAACTCCTTCTTCATCTTCCCTCGATATGCACGAACCCAATGCTAACGTGCACGAATGCACTCTACCACGCGACTCCCTCTGACGAAACCCAAAACCAATCGCTTCAACGATCACCTTTTCTAAAACCGCACCCATACGTACCCATCTCCTTGAGCTCCACATCGCCCTACCATTCATGACCTGCCAGTGCTATAAACGGACACACCCCACCCTTAATGGTGCATCTCACCAAAACATGCCAAAAACTGCAACTTCCAATGATAAACTCATCTTCAAACTCTTCTTGCCTCCACATCGACCCAATCATGAGAAACGACAAACCCTAACTCCACTGCCTTCCACTCCACCCCACGCAAACATGGTTGCACCTATCAAAACCCATACCAAATTAAAGAGGGTGATGAAACAGGATTTTACAAATTTGGTTCATGATTTTTAGACAAGTATTTGATGAGAAAATGATTTTTGAAGTTTCATTGCCACCATTTGTTCTTTCTTCTTCATACTATAACCTTGCGTGCATTTAAAAAGGAGGGAAAACGTGATTTTTGCACGTAGGTTGGTATATAGAGTGCTTTGAAGTAAAGGGAAAAAAATTGATGGAAAGAAAAGGATGGATTTGATAAGTTGACTAACATATTAATTTATTTCCAAAATGTCTCAATTTAGTAACTTAAAATCACAAACACCTATCAAGGCATGCCGCTAGACGTTTATAATGTTATACCCCTCTTTCGAACATAATGGAAAAGGTTTCAAGTGCTAATTCGATCGTATGGAGAAGATAGTTTTTTTTTTGCAAAGCCAACGGGGTTAAATGTCCCCTACCATATATTAGAAAGAAAAGGAGAATTACAGCGATCCATGGCATACCATCAGATCAGAAACAAATGAAAATACAGGATAAAAAGATTACTGACTAAAGTTATGAAGGATGGAATTAACAAGTATATGTTTCGAAGTAGCAACATTTCTAAACACCCTACTATTCCTCTCCATCCATATAACAGTTAAAGACTTTTTCAAAACACGTAGGAGCAAAGAGCACATATTCGATTTCCATCTAGTTGCCTTGAAAATGTTGTACCATTCCATTGAAGAGTCTCTAACGGGTTTATGCAAATTTATGGTCTTTAAAATGAATCCCCAGATAAAGAAAGTATATTCACATTCAAAAAGGAGAAGATAGTTTTTGACCCTAATTATTATATTGAATTTTTGATATTAATTCCAATGCGTTTCTATCACGCATGACCAAACAATAACTCCAAACACTATGAAATTTGAAATCTGATAATAATACACTATTATGGATCTGATGGAACTAGTTTCGCCAAATTCCGAGACTGTGCCCCGGAAGATTATTTTAATATGTTAATTCAAACGAGATATTTTTTAAAATCGAAAAAATCACTTTTAAATTCATTTTAAAAAGTTTTATTATCTTCATTCTTACTAATATAAGTTTCGTAAGCCTTCAAATTATTTTTAACAAGCTTAAAACTCAAGATTCAATGTTTTAACCAATTTTCAAATTTAAATTCAATAATTAATTTATCCAATAAATCGTTATATTTGAAATCCAAGTTAACAAATTAACATTTGAATATTTAAAATCAATTAAATATTCCGATTCCAAATATGCAAATATTCTAAATTTTGGGTTGTTATAATTTGGAAAATTCAGATATTCAAAATGAGGTGGTTACTCCGCAAAAATGTTTTCCTTTATTGCGTGACATGCAAAGGCTAAATTAATTCTAATAGCTTCAAATTTAGCAGCTGGGACAAAAGTTTCTTCATATCCTATCCCTTCTTCTTGATTATATCCTTAAGCTACTAATCTAGCTTAATTGTGTATTATAACACCATTTTCATCTATTTTATTTTTAAAGACCTATTTTGTAACTATTACGGTTTGATTTTTTGGTCTCGAAACTAATTCCCAAATGTCATTCCATTCAAATTGATTGAACTCTTCTTACATGGATGATATTCAAAAAATTATCTTTAGATGTTTCTATAACATTTTTCGGTTTTGTCTGATATAAAAGTTCAAATTGATTGAGTTCTTCTTGCATGGCTGATATCCAAAAATCATCTTTAGATGTTTCTTTAATATTTTTTGGTTGTGTTTGATATAGAAGCTACAGGTCCCATTTGATTTGGTTGATTTCTTATTCAAACATTAGTGTTAATTTCTCATATGATATTATCAAGAGGATGATTTTTTAATATATGAGATGTTGGTTTTAGTGGTCTATCAATAATTTTTTTTAAAGGGGAATTCAAAATTGCTTGGTTGATTTATTAAGATTTTTTCATCTTCATCATTATTTATCTTATAATTTTCATCAAATGATACATGTATGCTTTCTTCTATAGTATTTGATATTTTATTATGTATTCTATAAATTTACTTCTTTTCAAATATCTGACGAAGACGCTTTTAACGACTTTCGGATAAAATTTTCCCAAATTATCTTTCATTTTTGAGATAAAACATTTTGACCCAAAATTTTGAAATATGACACATTTGGTTTTCTTCTATTAAATAATTTGTATGGGTTGTTTTATTTAATGATCTTATAGAGACATGGTTTAAAACATTTCAAGCAGTAGTCACAGCTTCAGTCTAAAAATTCCTTAGTAATTGGCTACTATTTAATGATGTTCTTACACATTCTTGTAATGTTCTATTTTTTGTTTGTAATGAATCGGGTTTTTTGACCCTAGAAAATCGTCACTTATACGTCCACTATATTGCATGCCGAGCAATCGAATGTCGGAAAACCCGATTGTTAGGGGAAAGAAGAAGGAAGGAAGAAGAAAAAATAAACGATACATAAGCTCATAGTGGAACAAATAATCTATAATATATAACAAACTTTTACACAAAAAAAATATAATATACATGCACCAATCAGAGTACACTAACCTATTTCAGCCCGGATGGTTTTAACAGCCTGCCCTTACAATTGCTGATAAATACAACCAACAGGCAACACAACGGAACACAAAGAATTACGTAGATACATCTTTGACCTTCAACTTGTCTCTTGAGCTCCAATGCATCGAAAGCAATCTATAAATATGCTCAGTCTTACCCGAGCATTATAATAATACCTGAGTCGGTCTAGAAAACCAGCACGAGAAAAACACACCTGGTGGAATTTTAATATTTCAAAAATCTATTGAAAATAAAGGTATATCGTAAGATCATGTCGCATGTTAAGTGGGATGGGTTTTTACTTATGATAACCAAAAGGTTTTCTATAGAAAATCCATTGATATTATACTAATGTCTAAGGTCAAAGTAAAATATGAATATAGCCGAAATGATTGCATATCATTTTTCATTGTAGTTGGGCACAACTAAGTCCGTAAAGCTCGTATTGGAGAATGGATTCCATACCATGATAAGGTAAGGAACTATCTTCTGATTGTACATCTCTAGATAAAATCAACCGAGGTTTGATAAGTACATCTAGTACCCCTACCATACAGGACTGGCCTACCGCTTGACTAGTAGTACTAAATACGATCACCCCTTGTTTAATGAGCCCCGAAGCATACATGAGTAGATAGTAATCGATCTAAATTTTTTGGATGACCATACCTTGATGGGAGCGACCTACTTGGCCCTGCTACGTGCTTGATTTTTGTATTTTCCCGATTGATGAGGCTTGAGGCTACATTTTACTTTTATATAGCATTCTCGCTTGGAATGATAAAACCGACCTCCAGCCAACAATGCAATGCCAACATTCATCCCTAATAGCTGTTAAAATATGAACAAACCGAATGCACCACTTCTACTACATCCATTTTGGAATCACCCTCAGAATTAGTAGTAAGCAACACATACACTTCAAGGAGCTCCGTCTTCAATTCCGTCATCTTCAAGATATCTTCATCTCGAAATGCTTGAGTTGGATCGAAGTGGCTTTTGGATAACATTTTTTATTCTGGTCTCTTCGAAGCAACTTTTGATAGTCTTTGGTAAACTCGACCCAAGTTCTTTATAAAATAAACAGTCAAAGATAAGAGCGGAGATCACCTCTTAACAGTTAGTGGACGGATTTACTTACCGTTTGTCCCAGAATGAAACAAGATTTATACGCACATTACAACATTATCAAAGATGATTATGCCATATAACTCACGTGTTTCTCCCAAATATTTCCAGAGTTACGTTTTGGTCCATATTTGATAGTGGATTATTCAATTATCAACAAACACACATCCAAATTAACAATTTATATCAAAAAGGAAAACCATCATTGGTTAATAAGTAACCATTAGCCTCATTTTAATTAATCTTTTCATTAATTAAAATCACTTTGTAATTACTTGTATAAAAATACCTTTACAAAGATATACCCACAAATCCCTATATTTTTAGTACTTGAAAAAAATATCCATACACTTATCTCAATGGTATAAGTATAATCACAGAACAAAGAAAGATTTTCTTTTTATACAATTCCGAAATCATTTATAAATCTCTAAAACCCATTCATAACTATTTTATAAATCTAAAAAAACCATTTATACACGTCTCTAAATCATTTCTCAAATCATTTATAAACTCTTTACAAATCCATAAAACTAATTATAAAACACCTCTTATCAAACTATAAACCCATTTCTAAAATTCGTTCATATACTATCTAATCATTTATAAAACTCTCTTTATACATTGTAAACAATTTCTCTTTAAGTCTCCCAAACGTTTTGATTTCTTTTTTTACCGAATTCTAAAGCCATTTATAAACTTCTTTCTATGCATTGTAAATATTCTTCTTTTAAGTTTTCAAACCATTTTATAAAACTCTTTTTATAAACCCAACTCTGTTAATAGACTCTATTTATAAATATCGAAAACATTTATAAATAAATAATAATCGTTTACTTCTAAACATCTATTAACTATAATATTTAAGAATAATAAACATTTTAAATAAATAATAATGATTAACTTTAAAACATGATTAAAATAATAATTGATAATTTCAAACATTATTAATAATATAATAATAAATAAATCTTTAACATTACTACAAATAATAATAAATAATTTCTAAAATATTGTTAATAAATCATTGTTATTAATTTCAAACCATATTAATTATTTAAATAATTAGCTTTTCAAAAAAATATTGATAAATAACTTTAAAACAGTATTAATATGAATAAACACTTTTAAACATTGTTAATATGAATAAACAACTTTTAAAGCATTATTAAATAATAGTTGAACACTTTAATCAATTCTAATAATTAAGAAAAGACAGATAAAGAGATTGGAGTTAAGTAGAAACTAAATCCACTTAAACTAAAATATTTTCGAAAACCCCAGATTTAGATTTTAAATCTTCCTCCATCTCAAAACCGAATTCCGACCCAAATGGTAACTTATAGTATTTAAAATTATAAATTTGAGACCAATAACCATCGAACACTTGACTTCCATTATTACAGATTTTCTATCACTATCAAGTTTCATTTTTGAATATAAACAATGTCATGGTGTCCAAAAATCAGGTTTCATATCCTGAAATTCATATAAACGGAATTTTATTGAAAATAAATCAATAATAACGAAGAATCCTGCAACGACTTTCATTTTAACTATTTTAAAGTATTAAATTTAATATGATTATTGAATAAAAGTTGTCAAAAATAAAAAATTAATGATTTATTAATGTGGTTATTTAATATGAACTCGAATAAAATTTTGAAATAAATAATTTCGAAGATTTTGGCAACAAACAAGTATTGAAATGAAATTCTATGTATTTAATGTGTTTACAATCAACATCAAGAATTAAATAATAAATATTGAATTACTATAAAAAGAAATTAGTAGTTTATTATTTGAATTCGTGTTTAAAAATAAATTTTATAAGTTAAATAACTTATATTTGAAATAATGTAACTTATTGGATAATTAAATTGTTTAAATTTAATATTGAAAATTGTTTAGATAATTGAATCTTTAATTAATGTGAGTGAAAATGGTATCAAAAATTGATTTAAATTTTATTTAAATATGAACGAAAATTGTTTACTTCTAAAACTGAATTTAAAAATGAATAAACAGAAATTGGAAATTTTATATTTAAATTAACGTGTAAAAATAGTCATTTTGACCACTATCTCGGATTTGGATGAAACCAGTTTCATCAGATCCATAATAGTGAGTTATTATAGGATTTCAAGTTTCGTCGCGATCAGAGTTATTATTTGGCCGTGCGAGCTTGAAACACGTAGAATTTAGTTTCAGAATTTAATTGAAATAATTTGATGTTTCCCTTATGAAAATAGTCTGGAGTTCGGAATTTCGTGGGACAATCGAGTTAGATATTTCCCTTATTATAATATTATATATTTACCTTTCTCTCAACATATCGTACACTCAGCCGAAAACTTATCTTCCCTCTACCCCTTTCTTTTCTTCATCTCATTTAAATAGCAGCTGCTCGAACATAAAAAAAGAAAGGAAAAACAACAACAATGTTGGGGGGGAGCGGAGCGTGAGCAACCACGATGGTCATGGCCTAAAGGAGATGGCGAGGGGAGATTCTAGCTACCACTTAGGGTTTGGGCATGTAGGGACTGATTGAGTTCGTGGTTAGGGTTTTGGGTCGAATGTTGTTTGCGTGCACGTTGGCCGCAGGTGGTGACGGCATGAGTGGCGATGGGCGGCTGTGGTGATGGTGGCGCTGGCGCCGTTCGGGATTTAAAATAATAATAATATGTGGAGTTGCGACTTAAAGGAGGGTGAGCGCGTGCGTTGACCTGGGTTCGGCAGAGAGAGATTAGGATTATTTAAATTTTTATTAACTTTGTTAATTAAGTTGTTAATTAAAATTTTTGTCATCGGATGTTTAAATATCGTACAACTTTTGCATACGAGGTCCATTTCGAGTGAAACGAGTCGCGATGCGACCGTATCGATGACGTCTACAACACGGAAGGGAAGTGGAATTTATTTGAAGCTGAAATATTTTCAGTTTCAAATAAGGTGAGTGTTTTATCACTCACGAATTACTAGAATATTTTTTATGTTAGTTAAGTTTAAAATTATGAAGTGATTTAAATTTATTAAGGTTATTTGATAATTTTAATTGATATTTAAACTGACATCTAAATTGACTGATAGAAATTTGAATGGACAGTTAAATTGAAATGGAATTAAATTACTAGTAAACTCATGATAGTCGATAACCAGTTAATAGTGGTGATATTTTGACTAATTTGGATGTTGATTGTGATGGATGCTATTGATTGATATTTTGGATGATTTGGATGTTTATTTATTGTGATATATCCTATTATCATCTGTATATTATTTACAGTTTATAACATCGTAAATCGAATTATTTCAAATAAATTAAGAAATAGGTTAAAATGATATATAATATGACGTTTATTTTGAATTGAAATGATATATATCCATTCCTGAGTTAAATTGAAATAACTGATCACATGGCCATAGGATAGAAAATTATATATGGATGTCGGATTTGTTAAATTAAATGATTTTAAAATTTTTGATTTGAAATTATTTAAATGATTTGATTTAAAGAAGTAAAAATCGAATTTATGGAAATGAATTATTTTCGTACTTGATCTCCAATGTTGAAATCTAA
Organism: Allium cepa; assembly: GCA_030765085.1. Lineage (NCBI taxonomy): Eukaryota > Viridiplantae > Streptophyta > Magnoliopsida > Asparagales > Amaryllidaceae > Allium > Allium cepa. Next base: position 554,899,165 of record CM060941.1, on the reverse strand, counting down.
ATTTGGCAACAGGAATTGTTTATGTAACGACCCAGGATTTTTGGTTATTTGAAATTGTTTATTTAATTGATTTTCAATACTGAAAAGTAAATTTTATCGATTTATTAGGTTGAATTTCAAATGTAATTATTTATTGATAATTTAATTGTTGAATTAAATAATTGAAATTGTTAAAATAATTTGAATTTTGGATTTAAAAGTGATTTACTTGATTTTAAAAGTGATTTGCCCGATTTTAAAAATAACTCGTTTAAATTAGCATAAAAAAATAGTTATTCGGGGCACAGTTTTGGGATTCCACAAAACCAGTTTCATTGGATCCGAAATTGTGTATTAATATCGGATTTCAAATTTCATAGCATTTGGGATTATCATACGGGATAGAAATGCGTTGAGTTTAATATTGAAAATTTAATATTTTTATTGGATTCAAAAAGCTATCTTCTCCATACGATCAAATTGAAACTCAAAACTTATTTCATTGCATTCGGAATAGAGTTATAACATTATGAATGTCTGGCACCACACCTCGATTGGGATCCGGAAATTTTAGCTAGATATTTTCAAATTTAAATTTTATATATATATACATATATATATATATATATATATATATATATATATATATATTCTTGATTTTGACCATAGCCCGCCTTCTTTCACTTCAACCCAATCTATTTCCCATCCCAGCCACCCTACCCATTCATTACTGTACGTTCCTTTTAAATAGCTCCCCCTCTCATATTTAAAATTGCATTCCCTTCTCCTTAATTCGCAAACAGAAAATAATATATATAAAATTCCTCTTTCTGGCTTCTTTTCTCTGATCCACCCACTTTCCTGTCTTCCTTCCTGTACCTTCTTTAAGAAAAGCAAAATCAAATGCACTTCATATAAAATCTTAAGCATCTGGACACGAGATTCTCAAGCATGAACACATCCTTATTTTGGTCTCCCTCCTCTGTCTATTTTGTTTCCTAGAAGCAAGTTCAAAATGAAATCAAAGAAAGATCTAAAATTTATAAAACAAATGGTAGCTTGAACCTCAAAATGGGGGAATCTTCATGTTGCGTTATAATCAAGGGTTGTAGTTGCTGTTTACATTATTCAGCAGTGAAGAGTTTTTGCATTTTTATAGAGCTAGGGTTGGGCTCTGTCGAGGTTGTCGTCGTCGTTAGGCTGATTTAAGGGTTGTAGTGTGGTTATCAAGTCATGGAGCATCTCCGGGTCGATTATGGTGAGGTGCAGCCTTATATAATGAAGTGCGGACTAGCCTATGGGTGTATGATGGTTCTGCAACTGTGTCTTTACCTCTAAGCCGTGACTCAAGTAGCTCGACCGAGCATGGGGTCAGGGGGATGGGGAGATGGAGATTTTAATGGAGTCGATGGTGGTGTCGGAGTTTGGGTTCATGGGTACATGGACCGAAGGAGGAATGGTGGATGGTTGCGTGCATATCTACTAGAGGGAAGCGGAATTCGTTTGAAGAAGAAGAACAGGTGGGGGAAGCTTCAGTTTGGATTATTTTATTGGTGGGCAGGGCTTTAAGTAGTTTGGTGTTGATTTATATGAGTGTAATTAAATTAACTAAGTATCTATTTAAATCCAAATCGTATTTAACGTATAACTTCCTGATTCAAGGTCCAAAACCAACACGATCGGTCACGTTGGATTCATAATAATGTTAATTACGCGATGGAATCTGTTTGACAGAATTTGGAACAACTGGAATTTTTAGTTAAATTCGAACGCGTTCGAACTTAATCGAAACTAAAATGCGAAGGCGGCAACAAAAAATAAAAGGCGAGTATTTATAATGCTCAAACCGTACTAAAATATTTTTATGCTAGTTAAATTTGAAATTATGAAGTGATATAAATTTATTGATTGTCGTTTGATAATTTTAATTGTCATTTAAATTGACATCTAATTTAACTTACATAAATTTAAATTGACGGTTCAATTGTTTGAATCAAATCGTTAGTAAAATTCCCGATTATTGATAATTGGGTAATCGTTGTAATTTACTGACTGTTTGGATAATTGATTGCAATGGATGCCAATTGATTGATATTTAGACGGTTGGATGTTTATTTGTTTATATATACATATATTCTTTTATCACCTGGTAAATTATTAATAGTATATAAACTGTAATTGAATTATTTTGAATAAATTAAGAAATAGGTTGAAATGATATATACCTATGACAATGTGATTTGGATTGAATGATATATATCCATCTCTGAAATTAAATTGAAATAACTATTCACTTGGCCATAGGATAGAAAAATTATATACGAACACCAGATTGGTTAAATTGAATGATTTTAAAATTTTTGATTTGAAATTTATTTAAATGATTTGATTTTAAGAAAATAAAAATCGTATTTATGGAAATCAAATTATTTTTGGAATGGAGCTCGAAATGTTGAAATTTAAATTTTGTAAATGAAATGTTTAAAATAATTGAAGTTGAGATTTTTATGTTATAATTGAAATATGATTAAATTTTAGAAATTGATTTGATTTAAAAGGAATTGAATTTTATTCGAACTTTGAAATATTTCTAAGTAAACGTAATTTAAATCGATAATTCAAAATGGATCTTGGAATTGATTTATTTTAAAGATTTGAATCTTAAATTTAATATGGAAATTAAAGTTGATAAATGATTTAAATCGATATTTTGAAATTGAACTTGGAATTAATATAGATTGAATTGGTTTACAATTTGTATTGAAATGAAATTTAAACCATTAATTCGAATTGTTGAATCAAATTTGAAGTTAAAAATGAAAATCGTTATTGAAATTGATTTGAATTAAAATTGGAATCGAAGTTAATTCAAATTGAAACCAGAATTAAATCGGTTTGATTTTGAAACTATTTTCAATAAAATTAACACAAAATATTTAAAGCCTATCTTTTAAACATTCAAATTATTTTGGTTTTCTAAACTATTTTACTATATAAATAATTTTAATACTTAAATTATGTTATATTAAACTATTTTAACCATTTAAACTATTTAACTATTTTAGTTATTTAAACTATTTTAAAAAAAAATCAATCTATTTTCTAAAATTTCAAACTGGTTAAGGTTGGAATGTTTATATTTAAATTTTGGATTTAAATACAAATTGGGTTAAAATGAAGTTATAACCTAAATGGAAATTCGAAACAATTTTAGAAGCGAAATTGGGATATTAAGGCGAAATTGGTCTTGAAATGAAATAATACATTTTGAGTAAATATGATGATTTCAAAATGAATTTGATTTTGAAGCGAATATTATATTTTGATATCAAATATGAATTGTTTTCAAAATGTAAAAGTACCAACCAGTGTGTAAAACAATGTTTGGACCGGGGCCTCTTAATGGCATACTCTCTGTCAATATTGGAACCACTTTAACAACTATGTACGTGGAGTGATAGTCCAGAACAAAGTGGTTGGATTCGAAAACTTTTTTTGGATTTGAAGAAAGAGAACTATGATGGATTGGCATAAGACTTGTGTCAATTTGAAATGACTAAAACAGAAGCTGTACCGATCAGTGAGGTTAGCTGCCTCCAGCAGACGCACTTCCTCTATTACCATCATTTATATTGTGATTGATTGGTGCACATTCTCGGATTTTGGGAGTGTTGGACGCAGTGGGCAATCATGTCTATGATGCGTTACCACCATCCGGGAAGGGTTTACTGGTAGTATCCTACCTTGGGCATTGCCTCACTTGCCTTGTCATACTTTTATTCTTATACAAGACCTATATGATTTTGGTTTAGTGTTGTCATATCACGGCGCATCCGCATCCACCGACGGTTTACTAGTGTTTTATATGCAAATTATACGACAATGCTTAAAACGCGCTAAAGGGGATCAATGTAAAGCCTTAACTCTAAGAAAAAAAATTATTTTATCAATTAGACATTATATATAACGTATTCTACTACATATAAGTATTTTGATGGATCCTTAAGAGACGAAAAATCCTGTAACATCTCTTGAGTTATTGCACGCACATTATACACTGGATAAGAGATGTGAAATCTCGTAAACATCTTTGATGCTACTACACTCATGTTATATGCGATATCGATTTGACTCACATAAGAATATTTTAGTCCTAACTTGAGTGTTTTGTCTTTGCATTACGCTCGGATCAGTCCTGAGTTTTTCAGCTTATTGACGATTTATTATGGATGATGAAGATGTAGATTTGATATATTATTACAATCAATATTCCTGCATCATGTGTCTACTGCATTATTTATTTATCCTTGATGTATATATAACTCTAATAAATCTTGTAGAGATTATAATCAAATGTATAGTATAAACAGCTTCATGAACTATTTATTTAAGTTTATCATTCTGCAATGAGATTCTGTATTTGTTTTCTTCTACTTTTCGTACTTTTCTTGATTAACCCTATTGATCCTCTATATTTCGGATTGGTTGGACATGTGTGGATTATTATCGATTTAAACCTTTCGAAATGTGGGTCTTTATAGTTTAAATAATCGAAGTTGAGATTTTGAAGTTATAATCGAAATATGATTAGAATTTTAAAAATTAATTTGTTTTAAAAGATTGGACTTCTATTCGAACTTTGAATATTGCAAAGTAAAAGTAATTTAAATCAATATTTCAAATGTTGAGCTCGAAATTGAATTATTTTAAAATTTTGGACATTGAATTGAACATCAAAGTTAAATTTGATTTAAATGATTTAAATCGATATTTTGAAAATCAATCTCGAAATTGATATAAATTGAAATGTTTTAAATTTGAGAATTGAGTTGAAATTTAACCATTGAATCAAATAGTCGGGTTGAAATTGGAATCGATTTGGAATTGAAATTGGAATTAATTTGGAATTGAAATTGATTTGAATGGAAAGTGGAATCGAAGTTAATTCGAATTGAAATCGGAATGGAATCAATTAAATTGAAATGGAAATTGAATTGTATTGAATTGGAAAATTTGGAATTGGATCAGTTTGACGTCGAAACATATTTCAAAATAAATTATTTTTATATAACTGTTTAGAAACCTATCTTTTTAAATGTTTAAATTACTTTGATTTTCTAGATTATTTACTGTATAAACGATTTTCAATACTCAAACTATTTTATATTAAACTACTTTAACTTTTAAACTATTTAATTTTTTTCAAACTGTTTTCCAAAAATTCAAACTGGTCAAAGTGGGAATGTTTATATTTAAATCATGGATTTAAATGCTAATTGGGTTTAAATGAAGTTATAACCCAAATTGTGATTCAAATCGAATTTTGAAGTGGAAATGACTTAAAAGAGGAACTTGATATATTTTGAAGTAAATATGATATTTCGAAATAAAATTGATTTTGAAGCGAATATGTTATTTTGATATCAAGTATGAATTGTTTTTGAAATGTAAAAGTACTAACCGGTGTGTAAAACAACGTTTGGTTGTTAAAGAGTGTAACGTTTGGGATTTTCGACTCACGAAAGTCGACATTAGTATGTCCACTGTATCAACTGCCAAGCAATCGAAGGCCGGAAAACCGAACCGTTAGGGTTAAAGAAGAGGTAGAAGATAGAAGAAGAAAGAAAGAATAAGAAAACAGAAACAATAACAGAATCTCTTAATCGCAGCGGAACAACATATAATAGATAAATGAATAATCTTTAAATCCAAAGAACTGTATCAGTTATTACATTATATCACATTACATTATATCATCAGAGTTTACAACAACAAACAGCGGAAAAGAAATACTATATACTAATTGATACGCCACACCATCCAGCTTGCCTCCAGATCTTTACAGCAACTCCTGAATTCCAGAATGACCTGATAACCTGACTCTAGACTGCCCGTGTTAAAATTGGTGGGCACCCAGAGTTTAGGAAGGAAACAATAAACTCCAGGTCAGTCATGGGACTGGTGTGAGAACTTAAAACAGTTATTCTTTAAAAACAACAAAGAAATATTTTTTAAATAGATCCGCAATGCTTTTAGAAAATGTAACTACCATAAGGCCTCCCGCCACACACACAATGCAAACGCAGAACTTGGAGGAGATTTCTCCTTATGATAGTCAAAGATGCTTGATACGCAAATTTCTTTTCAATATTATTTTTGTAAGTGCAAAATGTGGAAAATCATTTCGAAAGTAGAATATAAATCTTAGCCAGCATAGGTACCATTATAGTATGCCTACTATAGCTATTATATTAGATGGCAGGTTCTACAACTAAAACCGTAAAGAGCTCGTATTGGATGAATGGATTTCCAACAAATGGTCGGGAAAAGGAACTTCCCAAGTAAAATGGAACGCCTCTGGAGGGACGTCCCCGGATCCTAATCGGATCTCTGCTAGACAAGGCCGGGTTACCTCTAGCTGGGTAACAACTGACACGAGTATGCCATCCCCCAGTTGTAAACAACCTTTATCCGAGGATCCTCTCAACCAACAACCACAAAATAATAAGTTTGCAGCAACCACAAAGTAAGTATCTGGGCTCCATACCATGATACCACTCATAATCCAGAAGGAAATGACATATCCTCAGAGGGCGCTATCCTCAAATAACCATGCTGCTATGATTCCTGTTTCGACCATAACTGGGTTGTGAGGTTTGACGAAGTCTCGTCCACAAAGCTACGCTTTCACAAAAGCCACGCTTTGATCAACAAATGATCAGCATCACTCAGCATGCCACACTACCAAATTGGGAGTATATCACTGATAACCATTAACTACATAACCTCTGAGCTCGTACGTCTCAGAGAAGGGTGTTAAGCTAAGAGAATAAATTCTCCGCCACCAACAGAAATGCATTTGAAAGAAATTTGCTTTATATCTAAAAATGAAATGTCAAACATACTATCCATACAAGTGTGTTCTGGGTTCGAACAGAACCGAAGGCAGTTCTAAAGAAGCCCTTGCAATCCGGGTATTCACAATCCCAATCGAACTTCCTATCACAAATGAAATCTCCATATCGTAGCTATCGGTGCAGAGACAATCGATAGGTCATCCTATCATTCTCGCAAATACCGGGTCTTCAACACCGGTCTTCAAATGCCATCCATTTCGACGAATCACTATTCGGAATGGGATTTATGACCAAAGGTCCTCTCCCGGCTAAACCGAATAACGAGCGCTTATTTATAAAAATAATTGTTCATTCAGATTTCAAGAAATCACAACAATTTTCACTTTGATCTTTTTAAATAAAAGATCCATCACAATCACAAAGATTCGATGTGGTTTCCGGATATCCACTTGGAATCCGACCCCTAATCGCATCGAAATTTAAATGCCATTCAAAGGCATATATTGATAGTCGGTTGTTTAACTATCAATCAACATTCACTACAATTTCCAGATTTAAATAATTTTCACAATTATTTATTTTCAAAATATCTTCGCAAGATGTATTTTCACACTTCAACCATTTGAAAACCAATTTCAAATATTCACTTTCAATTTATCTTTAAAAGATATAATCTCGAAACATTTCACTTCATATTAGAAAACATTTCCATACTTATTTAATAATAAGTAATTCACAAATCTATTTACTTTCAACATTTGGAAAATATTCAATATACTTAAATCACAATTAAGTATATATTTTATTCTTTAAGGAAAACATTCCCTTAAACACATTTATTTGAGTCAAAACGAATGTTGCGTAAAACATCGTTACGACAACTCAAAATCACTAGTATAGGGATTCGAAATTAAGATAGATATATAAATCCCAATACTATATAAAACGTTTACTTCCGAAAATCATTTACTATAACAACAGTGTTATAGCCCACCATTTCCTTTTATTTCTCAAAAATGTCTACTTCAACAATGAATGTTGAAATCTATGGTTTCGATACTTAATACATTTTAAAACATTTCTGAATCGTTCTAATTCTATTTAAAATATCACTTCCCCAAAACATTTCTTTAATATATTATTCACTATCCAAAATCGTGAATATACTTCGTTAACCAAATTCAATCTTTCTACACATTTTAATTAAAGGATTATCCACTGTCCAAAATCGTGAATATATCTCCTTTAATAAGCTATAAAAATTAACTTATCAAAATTAGTCGATTTCGGATTTATAAAACAATGTTTATAAATTCCATTTATATTTTATAACAACTTCAACTTATAAAATCACTTTATTAACAAATTCTATCCATATCCCATTTACACGCCAAAATCCAAATTATAAGCAAATTACTTATAATTCTTTATTTACAAATTCATTCATTTTATAACTTCACAAATCGTAGATTCTATTCTTTTATAAAATCCATTTATAAAATTTTTTAAAACGTCTTTAAAACTCCTTTATAATTTCATCACTTTGGTTTATAAAAATCAAATCTTATTAATCTTATATATAAAGCTTTTATAATAAATTCAAAAATCTCTGTTTAAACTATTTTATAAAATCATTAACTCTATATTTTCAAAAATCAATTTTCAACTGTTGAGGAATCCAGTTGGATCCCTCCAACCTGTTTCCCTGCATCCACAGATGTTAGCACAATACCAAACCCGTTTCAAGACGGAATATCGCGGTACATGGGTTATAAAAATATTATCCGCTATTATGCGGCGCAATAAGGTCTCATCCACTATATAATGTGGGAAAATCAACTCCAAGTACATATATAATACCAATTCCACTTCAAGGTGAAATATCACGGTATATGTGTTTAATAAATAACATCCGCTTAATATACCGCGTATAGGGTCTATTTCAATACAACAGATAGCAATTTATCATCCAAGCATACAATAAAGCAATTTTAAATCTAACTATTTAAAATTTAAATCGAAACAACTTCGATTGAGTAAGAAGTTCTCACCTTGATTCCAATAATAGTCGTAGTGTTTTATTTCGAATAAAATTAAACGTGCGTTTAATTTTACCCAAAATTTTCACTAGCTCCAATCCAACTCCATCGCGTAGTATTCGACAATACGATTCCAACGCAGTTCGTTTCATCATTTTTCGACCTCGTATGAACAAGATATGGTATTTTAAACATCGTACAAATTTATATAATAATTTACAAATTTATTTTAAATTTTCAAACCCTTCAAACCATCTGGGCCTTGCATTTCCCAAAACCAAATCTCGACCGCCCAAGCTTTCTTCTCCCTCAACGACGCTCCCAGGTCATTCACGTTCGAACAAACCCACGGCCGCCTCTTTAACCCTAATTCTCGCAACTCCATCGTTCATCTATTCGTCGATCGGGCACGACCATCTCGAAGCTCCATCACGTCTCCACCTTCGGCCGCAACATCAGGGAGCTCGGTTGATTCTATCACTAGAAAAACATGGTGAAACGTGCGACCTATGAACTCGATTTGCCGCCAATCCATAGCATGATTTTTGATCTCCACCGTTGATATGAGAGATCTCCTCGTGCTCGACGTTTTTATAGTTGAAAGTTTGTTGAATCATTGCACGGATTTGAAGAAATTAAAGGAAGAAGATGAGTGATTTTCGGCCACTATTTTGGAAACTGGTGGCTAGGGTTAGAAATTAGGGTTTTGGTGTAAGTTGTGAGTGTTGAGGTCCTTTTATAGAAAATATTCGCGCACTATTCACCCGAATTTTTTTGGAACTCCAAACGAAGCATGCCGCCTGGCGTTCATAATGTTTTACCCTTATTCTGAATGCAATGGAATATATCGGAGCCAATTCGATCATATTTGGAAGATAAGATTTTGAATCGACTATTTAAATTCAAAATTCAATCGAATCGATTTCTACGCGTTTTAGCCTGCACCGGACAAACCGTACATCCGATTGACACGAAATTTGAAACCATAAAATAATTTAACATTACGGGTCCGATGAAACTGGTTTCGTCGAAATCCGAGACTGTTTGAAAAATGGCTATTTTTACTCGTCAATTAAATATTAAAATATTCAATTTTCACAATTTGACTTTAAATTCAATTTTAAAAGTTCTATAACATCATTCTAACTCCAATATGATTTAATACAACTCTACAAATCAATTTTAATCACATTAAACCCAATTTTCAATTATTTCTGTAATTTCAAATATTAAATTATCGATTTAATTATCCAATTAAATCTAGATATTCGAAATAAAAATTTATTCGACTTACAAATTTTACTTGTTAATATTTAAAATCAAATTAAATATACGAATTTCAAATGACAGAAATTCTGGGTCATTACAAACTTCCCCCCTTAAAAGAATTTCGTCCTCGAAATTACCAAGTAAGAAAAAGTTACAGAATCCATTAACTTTTCAAAACCATTCAAATTAGATTTCAAATTCACTTAAGTGTTTAACTTTCCCAAAATCCAATAGTTAAACTTCTTATAAAAACTTTACTAAGTTTTCAAATCATACTTAGTTATCTTTTCAAAACCAACTATATCGTTTAACTTTTCACTCCAAAATCAAAGTTATAGTTTTCAAAAAATTTCCAGTTTTCTCAAAAATATTCTAACGCCTTAAATTTTCAGAAAATTTCGCCATAGTCTCATTTACACAGTTCGATCCGAAAAAAATGGCAATATATATATCACAAATATACATCTCATCAAGTAATGAGGCATCCCGTAGGGAAAAAAGTGTAAAAGTACGATATGTAATCCGAGATATGTGGCTTATATATTATTAGCGTGCATATACGGCTAATATAGCCTGAAAGCGAGCTCCAAATGCGAAGCAAGCGCCATCCGCACCTACTTAACACTCAACAAACAATTGAGAAACATGTATATAGAAAATAATATCGATATACAACATATACCAGATGCAACAATAATATGTGCCAATATAGCAAATGCAACAAAAGGCAACAAATCCAACCATCAACCAACTAGCATTCAACTAACATCCATAACCAAATCAATACACTTTCACTTCTCATTAATTTTCATTGAATTGGTTTTCCAATTTAAATCACATTTGATTCATTAACATTGGACTTTACTAACATTCATTCATATTCAATTTCAATTAGTTTGCATTCACTAATTTATATTCAAGTTTGTTCACTTCCAAATCAAATTCAATTCGATTTAGATTTACTTACTTCCAATTTGAATTCAATGATTTATAGCTTTCATTTTCATTTATTCAATTTCATATGGATTTCTATAAAATCAACTAACCATCATCTAACAAACAATGTATATCCAACATTACCAAATTTCTTTACTTTGCTTACATTCATTCAATTTGGTTCGTCACTTTTAATTAGCTTTAATGAATTAACACTTACATCCATTATTTCATATCAATTTATTTACATTCAATTGATCTAACATTCAATCCTTTTATTTAATTCAATTGCTAATTCATTTAACCACAAAGGTTGAATTTCATTACATAACTCAAGTTCATATTCATCACTTCACTTTATTAATTTACTTTGATACCAAAATCAACTTCATTCAACATTACTTAAGTTATATTTCATTTAAACATCATTTATTTAACTTAACTTAAATTTCCACTTATAAATCCAATTCAGATTCCAATTCTAAAGTAAATTCTATTTAACTTTCCTTTAGTTAAATCTATCATCTCATATTATAAGTCCAAAACTCGTTTCACTTATATTCAAAAATTTCAATTCATGGTTCAAATTCATTTTTATTTACAACTCATATTTATACTTATATTCATATGGTTTCACTTCTTATATATAAGATTATTTCACACTTGTAAATCACATTAATTATAATCCATACTTTATAATTCATTTGCTTATACAATTTTTTTTACAATTTTTTTTATTTAGATTATTCAAACATCCTTTAATTAACTTATATATATTCTTACACTTTCAACGACCAAACAATCAATTTATATACACAATAATAATTCTGAAAAATTATTCCTTTGTATATAAAATATAATCGAGGTAAAATTATTTCATTTACCCAATTTTAAAATGATATCGTGTCGAATTTGTTCTGTAAAAGTGTTTAGAGATCCCTATCAACAACGTTAATTACTCGTACTGACTAGAATCTATATACCACTCAACAAACCAATCATCACAATATAAAATAATTTTTATATTCACTAACAAATACGCGCTCATAGCTATTATTACACTCACACTCATTCTAGAGTACTACTGACTCTATCTCTAATGAGTAACACCCTACAGAGCTAAGGTTGTCGCTTAACCATATGCTCTGATACCAGATGTAACGTTTGAGATTTTCGACTCACGAAAGTCGACATTAATACATCCACTGTATCAACTGCCGAGCAATCGAAGGCCGGAAAACCAAACCGTTAGGGTTAAAGAAGAGGTAGAAGATAGAAGAGAAAGAAAGAAGAAGAAAACAATAACAGAATCTCTCAATCGCAGCGGAACACCATATAATAGATAAATGAATAAGCTTTATATCAAAAGAATTGTATCAGTAATTACTTTATATCATTACATTACATTATCAGAGTTTACAACAACAAACAACGGAAAAGAAATACTACATACTAATTGATACGCCACGCCATCCAGCTTACTCCAGATCTTTACAGCAACTCCTGAATTCCAGAATGACCTGATAACCTGACTCTAGACTGTCCGTGTTAAAATTGGTGGGCACCCAGAGTTTAGGAAGGAAACAATAAACTCCAGGTCAGTCATGGGACTGGTGTGAGAACTTAAAATAGTTATTCTTTAAAAACAACAAAGAAATATTTTTTAAATAGATCCGCAATGATTTTAGAAAATGTAACTACCATAAGGCCTCCAGCCACACACACAATGCAAACGCGGAACTTGGAGGAGATTTCTCCTTATGATAGTCAAAGATGCTTGATACACAAATTTCTTTTCAATATTATTTTTGTAAGTGCAAAATGTGTAAAATCATTTCAAAAGTAGAATATAAAACTTAGCCAGCATAGGTACCATTATAGTATGCCTACTATAGCTACCATATTAGACGATAGGTTCTACAACTAAAACCGTAAAGAGCTCGTATTGGATGAATGGATTTCCAACAAATGGTCAGGCAAAGAAACTTCCCAAGTAAAATGGAACGTCTCTGGAGGGACGTCCCCGGATCCTAACCGGATCTCTACTAGACAAGGCCGGGTTACCTCTAGCTGGGTAACAACTAACATGAGTATGCCATCCCCCGGTTGTAAACAACCTTTATCCGAGGATCCTCTCAACCAACAACCACAAAATAATAAGTTTGCAGCAACCACAAAGTAAGTATCTGGGCTCCATACCATGATACCACTCACAATCCAGAAGGAAATGACATACCCTCAGAGGGCGCTATCCTCATATAACCTTGCTGCTACGATTCATGTTTCGCCCGAAAACCGGGTTGTGAGGTTTGACGAAGTCTCATCCACAAAGCTACGCTTTTCACAAAAGCCACGTTTTGGTCAACAAATGATCAGTAGCACTCAGCATGCCACACTACCAAATTGGGAGTATATCACTGATAACCATCAACTACATAACCTCTGAGCTCGTACGTCTCAGAGAAGGGTGTTAAGCTAAGAGAATAAATTCTCTGCCACCAACAGAAATGTATTTGAAAGAAATCTGCTTTATATCTCAAAATGTAATGTCAAACATACTATCCATACAAGTCTGCTCTGGGTTCAAACAGAACCGAAGGCACTTCCAAAGAAGCCCTTGCAATCCGGGTATTCACAATCCCGATCGAACTTCCCATCACAAAGAAATCTCCATACCGTAGCTGTCGGTGCAGAGACAATCGATAGGTCATCCTATCATTCAGATTTAAACAAATCACAACAATTTCCACTTTGATCTTTTTAAATAAAAGATCCATCACAATCACAAAGATTTGATGTGGTTTTCGGATATCAACTTGGAATCCGACCCTTGATCGCATCGAAATTTAAGCGCCATTCAAAGGCAAATATTGATAGTCGGTTATTTAACTATCAATCAACATTCACTACAATTTCCAGATTTGAATAATTTTCACAATTATTTATTTTCAAAATATCTTCGCAAGATATATTTTCACACTTCAACCATTTGAAAACCAATTTCAAATATTTACTTTCAATTTATCTTTAAAAGATATAATTTCATAACATTTCACTTTAAATTGGAAAACATTTCCATACTTATTTAAAAATAAGTAATTCACAAATCTATTTATTTTCAACATTTGGAAAATATTAAATATACTTAAATCACAATTAAGTATATATTTTATTCTTTAAGGAAAACATTTCCTTAAACACATTTATTTGAGTCAAAACGAATGTTGCGTAAAACATCGTTACGACAACTCCAAATCACTAGTATAGGGGTTCGAAATTAAGATAGATATATAAATCCCAATCCTATATAAAACATTTTCTTTCGAAAATCATTTACTACAACAACAGTGTTATAGTCCACCATTTCCTTTTATTTCTTGAAAATGTCTATTTCAACAATGAATGTTGAAATCTATGGTTTCGATACTTAATACATTTTAAAACATTTATGAATCGTTTTAATTCTATTTAAAATATCACTTCCACAAAACATTTCTTTAATATATTATTCACTATCCAAAATTGTGAATATACTTCGTTAACCAAATTCAATCTTTCTACACATTTTATTTAAAGGATTATCCACTGTCCAAAATCGTGAATATATCTCCTTTAATAAGCTATAAAAATTAACTTATCAAAAAGTCGATTTCGGATTTATAAAACAATGTTTATAAATTCCAATTATATTTTGCAACAACTTCAACTTATAAAATCACTTTATTAACAAATTCTATCCATATCCCATTTACACGCCAAAATCCAAATTATAAGCAAATTACTTATAATTCTTTATTTACAAATTCATTCATTTTATAACTTCACAAATCGTAGATTCTATTCTTTTATAAAATCCATTTATAACATTATTTTAAAATGTCTTTAAAACTCCTTTATAATTTCATCACTTTGATTTGTAAAAATCAAATTTTATAAATCTTATATATAAAGCTTTTATAATAAATTCAAAAATCTCTGTTTAAACTATTTTATAAAATCATTAACTCCATATTTTTAAAAATCAATTTTCAAATGTTGAGGAATCCAGTTAGATCCCTCCAGCCTGTTTCCCTGCATCCACAGATGTAAGCACAATACCAATCCCGTTTCAAGACGGAATATCGCGGTACATGGGTTATATAAAATATTATCCGCTATTATGCGGCGCAATAAGGTCTCATCCGCTATATAATGTGGGAAAATCAACTCCAAGCACATATATAATACCAATTCCACTTCAAGGTGAAATATCGCGGTATATGTGTTTAATAAATAACATCCGCTTAATATACCGCGTATAGGGTCTATTTCAATACAACAGATAGCAATTTATCATCCAAGCATACAATAAAGCAATTTTAAATCTAGCTATTTAAAATTTAAATCGAAACAATTTCGATTGAGTGAGAATTTCTCACCTTGCTTCCAATAACAGTCGCAGTGTTTTATTTCGAATAAAATTAAACGCGCGTTTAATTTTACCTAAAATTTTCACTAGCTCCAATCAACTCCAATCCAACTCTATCGCGTAGTATTCAACAATACGATTCCAACGCAATTCGTTTCGTTATTTTTCGACCTCGTATGAACAAGATATGGTGTTTTAAACATCATACAAATTTATATAATAATTTACAAATTTATTTTAAATTTTCAAACCCTTCAAACCATCTGGGTCGTGCATTTCCCAAAACCAAATCTCGGTCGTCCAAGCTTCCTTCTCCCTCAACGTCGCTCCCAGTTTATTCACGTTCGAATAAACCCACGGCCGCCTCTTTAACCCTAATTCTCGCAACTCCATCGTTCATCTATTTGTCGATCAGGCACCACCATCTTGAAGCTCCATCACGTCTCCACCATCGGTCGCAACATCAAGGAGCTCGGTTGATTATATCACTTGAAAAACGTGGTGAAACGTGCGGCCTATGAACTCGATTTGCCGCCAATCCAAAGCATGATTGTTGATCTCCAGCGTTGATATGAGAGATCTCCTTGTGCTCGACGTTTTTGTAGTTGAAAGTTTGTTGAATCATTGCACGGATTTGAAGAAATTAAAGGAAGAAGATGAGTGATTTTCTTCCATTGTTTTGGAAACTGGAGGCTAGGGTTAGAAATTAGGGTTTTGGTGTAAATTGTGAGTGTTGAGGTCCTTTTATAGAAAATATTCGCGCACTATTCACCCGAAATTTTTCCGAACTGCAAACAAAGCGTGCCGCCTGGCGTTTTTAATGTTCTACCTCTATTTCGAACGCAATGGAATATATATTGGGAGCCAATTCGATCATATTTGGAAGATAAGTTTTTGAATCGACTATTTAAATTCAAAATTCACTCGAATCGATTTCTACGCGTTTTAGCTTGCACTGGACAAACCGTACATCCGATTGACACGAAATTTGAAACCGTACAATAATTTAAAATTACGGATCCGATGAAACTGGTTTCGTCGAAATCCGAGAATGTTTGAAAAATGGCTATTTTTACTCGTCAATTAAATATTAAAATATTCAGTTTTCACAATTTGACTTTAAATTCAATTTTAAAAGTTCTATAACATCATTCTAACTCCAATATGATTTAATACAACTCTACAAATCAATTTTAATCACATTAAACCCAATTTCCAATTATTTCTGTAATTTCAAATATTAAATTATCGATTTAGTTATCCAATTAAATCTAGATATTCGAAATAAAAATTTATTAGACTTACAAATTTTACTTGTTAATATTTAAAATCAAATTAAATATACGAATTTCAAATGACAGAAATTTTGGGTCGTTACATAGAGACCGGGGCCTCTTATTGGCAAACTCTCTATAAATATTGGAACCACGTTAACAACCGTGTATGCGGAGGAGATTCAAGAACGAAGTGGTTGGATTTGGCGTCGTTTGATGAATTTGAAGAAAGAGAACGATGATGGATAGACTTCGGCACTTATGCCAATTTGAAATGACTAAAACATGACGGCTTGATAGGGCCAAGGGGGCTAGCTACCCATAGCAGACATCCATTCTTCGATTTTCTTGCACTTGGTCCATATTATTACTCTTGTTGTTGGTTTTGATTGGTGCACCTTGATTTTGGGATGTCCTCCCTTAACTCGATATGGGATGGATGGACGCGGTGGGCGGTCGTGGCTACGATGCATTGCCACCATCCCTACGATCCGAACTAGTGGTATCCTACCTTAGGCATTGCCTCACGTGTCGTGTCATACTTTTATCACTATACGAAACCCCTATGATTTTGGTTTAGCATTGTCGTATCACGGCGCATCGCTGTCTACTGATTTTCTACTGATTGTGTTAAATGAAAACTATACGACAATGCTTAAAAAGCATTAAGTGGGATTAATGTAAAGCCTTAATGCTAAGAAAAATGTTTATTTTACTGATTAGACATTTTATATGTAACGTATTCTACTATATATAAATAATTCGACGGATCCTTAGGAGACGAAAAATCCCATAACATCTCTTGAGTTATTGCACGCACGTTATAAACTGGATAAGAGATGTGAAATCCCATAAAAAGTCTCTGACACTATTATACTCATGTTATATGCGATATTTATTTGACTCACATATAGATATTTTAGTCCTGACTCAAATGCTTTTTCTTTTCATTACGCTCGGGTCAGCCTTGAGTTTTCAGCTTATTGAAGATTCTTTTCTGAAGGACGAAAATGATGATTTGGTATTATTACTATTATTATTCCCTACATCATGCTGTTCTGTTGCATTATATTTTGTTTCTGTTGTATGTATAACTCTGAATAAATGTTATAAAAATTATAATCAAATGGATAACATAAACAGCTTTATGAACTGTTTATTTGATTATTATATTTTGTCATTCCATTGCGAGATTATGTGTTTGTTTTCTTCTTCTCTTCTTTTTTTCATAATTAACCCTATTGATTATCTATGTTCTAGATTGTTTGAGTTGGACATATGTGGATTATTATCAATTTAAACATTCCGGATGTGGGTCGTAACAGTTGGTATCAGAGCTTTGGTTTAGCGATAACCTTAGCTTTGTGGGGTTTGGCTCATTAGAGATAGGGTAGTAATGCCCTAGAATAAGTTATTTGAGTGTGTGTGTGTGTGTGTGTGTGTATGAGAGCGCTTACTTGTTAGTGTTAAAAAATGTTTTATATCATGTTTACTTATTCGTTGAGTTGTTTATCGATTTTGGTTGGTGCATGGGATGCCATGCTATCGATAGTGGTTTCTAAACATTTAAACAAAGCAAGTCGAAATAATATTGTTTTAAAATAAGGTAAATGAAATAATTTTACCTAAATTATATATATATATATATAATTATTAATGAAGTTGTTGTTAGGTGATGATAATATTTAATTATCATCGATTATTATTTGAATTAAATTAAAAAACGAATACTTTGTGAACTCTATTTCACGAAGCGTTCGATGATTAAATTGACTTAAACTTTAATTATGATAAGAATTGTTTACGATAACAAAGTTTTAAATTAGTAAAATGTTTTGATAATAAGATAATGAAATTATATAAGCATATTTGAAATATAGCTTATAAATAGGAAGGATTTAAAAGCTATGAATTTTAGAATTAAAAATCCCGCTGATTTTCAAATTTGTTTTCAAAGCCTTCAAAATTAATAATAATATTGTTTGAAAGTTGCTTGACTAGAGATATATTTTGAAAATATTTTTGAAAGAAATAAAAGCATTAAACTCGCTTTAGTAGCTGAGAAATAATTCTAGAGATGACTACAGCATCGCCAGTATTCATTTTCGATTATCTGAGTGAGAATTGCTGCTAACAGAAATTTATTTCCAATTAAAACAAGTTTTGATTGTGAAAAAATATTCTAAGTATGATTTGATAAATATATGAAAATATTTCTGAACTTAAAAATTGAAATGATATGAAAGAAAAATTAAGTTTATAATTTACGAATTTGAACTGGAAAATAAAATCAAATTTTAAAATGGTTAAACATTTTGGTTAAGCAAACAAAAGAAAATAAGAATTTGAGATATGAAATGAAAGAATTAACCTGAGAAATTTTAAATAGATTGTTTTAGTGAAATGAATTAGATAATACAATGAAATGAAATTTTAAGTGAATATATAACTTATAGATTTGAGAAATATTATGCTAAAACAAATTTTAAATTTGTTAAATGAGAATGATAAGAAAGAAAAGAAAATTTTAATATGAATAAAGTTGAATAAACCGAGTAATGGATTAAAGGAAATAAAGTGTAATTTAATAAAGATTAAATGAATTGAATTGAATTTGAATGGAACTAGATGAAAAGTAAAGCGAATTAATTCCACTTGAGCTATAAAATAAATTAATAGTATGAATACGATCTTGGATTACAAAGTAAAATGCAATTTGGATGTGAAAGAAATTGAATAAAAATAAATAAGTGTAGGAAAAGTTAATATGAGTAATTGAATATAATTTAAAATTGGATGTAAATAAGTTAAATGCAAAGGGAATGAGTTTTAATAAAATTGAATGGTAATTAATTGAATGTGAAATGAATTGAAAGATGAAAATTAACTAAAGAGAAGTTAAATAAAATTGATTGTGATAAAAAGAAGTTATTAATATGAGTTTGAGTAGTAAAATAAAATTTACTTAAGTAAGATTATTTATATTAATTTGAATAAATGAAATGAATAAATGAACTGAATCAATGAATAAATATGAACTTAAGATATGAAGTAATAATAATAAACATGAGTTGTCTTATATAAAATGTTTATAATAAACTTAAATGGTTTATAAATGATATTAGTATTAAAGAGAGTATACTAAGTGGTAATAAATAAAATTTAACTTAAACAAGGTTAAAATAGAATAATTTTATAAAATGATTCATAAACAAATTTATATGATGAATGTTAAACATAAAGTGAAACAATTGAATTTTAACAAATGGAATTGAATAAATTTAATGTAAATGAAATAGATTTGAAGAAAACCAATTAAATGTTAATAAAAATTGGATGTTAATAAGAAATGAAGTGTATAAATTAAATATTGACATTAGAAAATGTTAATTAACATAGTTATAGTTATGAGTTAATTGGATAAATTGGATGAATATTAATAATTTAATGATTTCCTTTGTTGTAAATCATCGCTATCACTGTTTTGATTGCATATGATTGTTATATGTTGTGTGCTTGGCTTAAGCTGACGATTTGGACTCAAAATTCATGCTATGTGGTTCTATTTAACTCGTACATGTTCTATATCTTATTATAAGTGACTAATATTTAAATTTGAGTTGAGATAGGAACATACGAATCCCGTTTGGATGTATACGTGGATTTATTTTGCTTTTGCTTGCTTAATACGAGCGAACTCGCTCATAATAATAATAATATGTTACGTATCTCGAATTACATACCGCGGTTTTATATTTTTTCCTACGGGATGCCTTACCATTGAGATGGGATGTATATTTGATATAATTAGTATATATTTCTGTTATATATTCTATTGTAAAAAATTTCCTATCGAGCCGCGCAAAGGAGACTGCCGAAATTTTCCGTAAATTCAGGTGTTAAAATTTTTGAGGTTTTAAAATTTTATTACTTGTTTTGATAACTAACTTGTAATTTCCATAAGCCGATCGGAGTGGCACAATAGAAGCGTAGTAATGGTTTTGTAATAAGATATTAAAGTTTTATAAGTTGATTATTTTGCATAAAATATATTGTATGTTAAATTCCTTACTTAAGCCCTTTTCGATGACGAAAAGTTTTGAGTTTGGGATAATGTAATGACCCGTATTTTTAACTATTTTAAAGTATTAAATTTAATATGATTATTGAGTAAAAGTTGGTAAAAATAAAAAAATAATGATTTATTAATGTAGTTATTTAATATGAACTCGAATAAAATTTTGAAATAAATAATTTTGAAGATTTTGGCGACAAACAAGTATTGAAATAAAATTCTTTGTATTTAATATGTCTACAATTAGTAGCTATAATTGAATAATAAATATTGAATTACTGTAAAATGAAAGAAGTTGTTTATTATTTGAATTCACGTTTAAAAGCAAATTTTATAAGTTAAATAAATTATATTTGAAATAATGTAACTTATCGGATAATTAATTTTTTAAATTTAATATTGGAAATTGTTTAGATAATTGAATCTTGAATTAATGAGAGTGAAAATTGGATCGAAAATTAATTTAAATTTTATTTAAATATGAAAGAATTTTTTTTTACTTTTAGAATTGAATTTAAAAGTGAATAAATAGAAATTGGAAATTTTATATTTAAATTAACCCGTAAAAATAGCAATTTTGGCCACTGTTTCGGATTTCGATGAAACTAGTTTCATCGGATCCATAATAGTGAGTTATTATTAGATTTCAAGTTTCGTCGCGATCGCACTTATCGTTTGGTCGTGAGAGCTTGAAACGCGTAGAATTAAATTTTAGAATTTAATTAAATAATATGATTTGAAATGCTATCTGCTGAATACGATCGAATTAGGCCTCGAGACTTGTTCCATTGTGTTCGGAATAGGGGTAAAACATTCAAAACATCAGGCGGCATGCTTCGTTTAGAGTTTGAAATTTCGTGGGACAATCGAGTTAGATGTTTCCCTTATTATAATATATATTATATATTTACCTTTCTCCCAACATATCGTACACTCAGTCGGAAACTTGTCTTCCCTGTACCCCTTTCTTTTCTTTCTCTCATTTCAAATAGCAGCTGTTCGAACATAAAAAAGGAGAAAAAATGAACAACGCATGTTCGCGCGCGATGGCGATGGGGGGAGCTGATCGCGAGCAACCGCGATGGTTGTTGCCTGGAGGAGATGGCGAGGGGAGATTCGAGCTACCACTTATGGTTTGGGCATGTAGGGTCTGATCGAGTTCGTGGTTAGGGTTTTGGGTCGAGTGCTATTCGTGTACACGTTGGCCGCTGGCGGTGGCGGCGCGAGTGGCGGGGGCGGTTGTGCTGATGTTGGCGCTATTCGAGATTTAAAAAATAATATGCGGAATCACGACTAGACGGAAGGCGAGCGCGCATGTTGACTTGGGTTCGGCAGTGAGAGGTTAGGATTGTTTAAACTTTTAATAACTTTGTTGATTAAGTTGTTAATTAAAATTTTTAATATCGGATGTTTAAATATCGTACAACTTTTACGTACGAGTTTCATTTCGAGTGAAATGAGTCGTGATGTGATCGTATCGACAACGTCTACAGCATGGAGGGGAAGTGGAATTTATTTGAACCTGAAATATTTTCAGTTTCAAATAAAGGTGAGTGTTTTATACGCTCATAAAGTACTAAATTCTTTTATGTTAGTTAAATTTAAAATTATGAAGTGATTTAAATTTATTAATGGTTGTTTGATAATTTTATTTGACATCTTAATTGACTGATAGAGATTTGAATGGATAGTTAAATTGAATTGGAATTAAATTTCTATTAAACTCCTGATTTTTAATAACCAGTTAATTGTGGTGATGTTTTGACTGATATGGATGTTTATTGTGATGGATGCAGTTGATCGATATTTATGATTTAGATGTTTATTTATTTTGATATATCATGTTATCATCCTGTATATTATTTATAGTATATAAAACTGTAAATTGAATTATTTCAAATCAATTAAGAAATATGCTGAAATGATATATACCTATGACGTTTATTTTGGATTGAAATGATATATATATTGAAAGTCTATATGGATCGTATACTATTTATATGACAAGTAATTATTATATACGCGATAAATTAAGATAATGAGGTAACAACAAAATAAAAAGATCACAGCAGAAATTTTATACCGATTTGGACCTTCCGTTCTACGTCCATCCCCAAGGCTCCTCTTCAATATTTCACTAATCAATAACCCTCGTTTTGCCCGGAAGAATAGGCTTGTTACAATAGAAATCTTTCGTCAAGAATGTGCTCTAATTAACGCTGATATTGATAATACGCACAAGTCTTTCTATAATCTCCATTGGATATGTATAGGTATGAATATGTGTGTGCTTTGTAAATATGGAAGAAAACTAAACCAAAGTTAACTATCTTTGGTTGAAATATTGATAGCAAATATGAGTAACTTGAATTTGAGTGCAAAGTAGATACAGAGAATAGAAATCAGAAGTTAGTTACTTTAATTGTAACATCACTCATGTATTTATAGTTGTGAAAAGATCGATTTGAAGTGTTGCTACCATCTCTTTTCATTTTTAGATTTGCTTCTGTTTGGGTTGGAACTGATTTAAAGAAAAGATGCAGAAGCAACCTTTCAGATTTTACAGTTGTATATTTTAAAAAAAATCCCAGAGCAAAATCCAGATGTCTGGATTATGATGACCAGACGTTTAGTCATGTATTATCTGGAGACATTCCAAAGGCTGGGACCAGACGTCTGGGAGCATAGTACCAGATGTTTGGAATATGTAAAATTTGTTCTTCTACGTAAATGTGTGTGAATTTTATCATATACAAAACCCAGGGAGATTTTACATATTATTTCTAAGATTTGTATACAATATTTATCTCTTTACTGCTGTGATCCATGCTCTATGCTTCAATTTGTATTCTTGAGTATCTGCAAACAGTAAGATGAAAGATATATATGTACAATTATAGTTATATGGTTTGTCATCATCAAAACTTGTAGATAGGAGTTCCTAACACTCTCCCTCTTTTTAATGATGACAAACTATGTAACATAAAACATATTTTACTCCCCCTGTATATATATATGTATATATGTTATCCTTCCCTGTGTGTATGCATATTTCTCCCCCTTTTGTCATATCAAAAATAGAGAAAATAGAAAATGTTATCTAAAACATAGAGCTTGTAGTACATCTGAAACATTAGTACATAGAAGGAGAAATGCATAAAACAATAAAGTGAAAGAAAGACTAGAAACTACTGGTAATGGTGAGATGAGTCAGAAAAAATTCCAAAGGTATCATTATAATAATCCCAAAAAGCTAAAGGATCAGAATTGTATTCGGGCCAATGACGTTGATCATTATATCCTTCGTCCTCTTGAATAGACAGCCCTTGGAAAGCCAAGTACCCCTACTGATGGCGGGAAGGGTCTTGCATATTAAAGTCCTCACTTTCCTCTTCATCGATTTCCTTTAATGGTTTGTCTTCCATGGCTTCTTTTCCTCGTGGTTTTGTTGAAGACCTTGGAACAGAAGAAATATATGGAGCAGGTGAAGGATGTGATGGTGATGAGAATGAGGACCAATAGGATGATCAGCCACAAACTTTCCTCATTACTTTCTCAAGAGTGGATACAACCTTATCTAGTGTTTTCTCCATTTTTCCCATTCGAGAAGATATCCTTGAGATAGATCTGTCAAGACGAACAACTTTCTTACCTAAGATAAGTTGATTGCGAGATAAAATTTATTGATTTCGAATTGATAAGTCCCGATATGATTCTACTGAATTCAGTTCTCCTCGGGCTTCTAAAATCTCTCAGTCTGAGTGATATTCGTGGGGATGTTGCTGGAAAACATAAGGACCTGGTTGTTGTTGAGGTGGTTGTTGCTGCTCTTGTTGAGGCTGTTGCTGATTTAGTTGTTGTTGCTGCAGAGTCCATTGAGCAAATGATATTATCGGTGGTGGTTCGTCTGGTAGATGCATAAGCTTGAAATATTTGGACCTACTTTCTTTAATTTGTAGTTCTTCAAAATGTGATAAGTAAGAAGGGATACCTTGGAGTTGAAGAATCTGCATTATATAGGGTGCATAAACAATTGTCTGGCGTTTGTTAATCCAGAAATTTTTAATTTCGTCGAAAAAAATTGAGCCCAATTAACTTTAATGCCACCGAATATTGCATACATATCTTTGTGATTTGTTTCATATATTTTCTCGTGGCTACCTTTTCTTGGTATTGTGGTGTTGATAATCATGCGATTTAGCAATCTTGCCCTGGGTCGGAGGTTCTTCGTATTCCACTGTTCCATATGATCTTCCCAAAGTAGGTGAGTGACCTCATCACGGGGAAAAAATCTTTTGTTCGTTATATCTTTTAATTCGATATCCGTGTAAGAGCAATGGAAGATTCGTCCCAACAATCCAGGAGTGAGCTTGATGACTTTACCATAGACACTAGTCCAAAGCTAATTTTTGTCATCTTTGGAATTCCAAATGGAAGAACTACATAGATTCGAATAAAAGAGAAAGATAGCAAGCTGATCTATAGTTACCTCATTTGGACCTTGTTCGATTAGATAGTTAACCTTGGCATCTTCACATAATGAATGCCTTTCATAGAGAGGGAATCGTAGTAGTTGGTAGAAGGGACCTAGATGAAACTTTATAGTCTTTAAATCATCAAATCTTTTGATTGAGCTAGAGCTTTGATTGAGCCGTGATTTTATGTGAGAATCAGTAGCAGCATTTGTTTAAGATGAAGATCCATGATCTTTCTTTTGTTTCTTTGTATTTTTTGATTTTGGAGGCATTTTATTTGAAGATTGAAAGTGAATTTATATGATCTAGGTTTTAATGGGGTTTTGTAGAGGATGAAAAGGTGAGATAAAAAATGAATAGATGATTTAATATAGTGAATAGACAGTAGGTCGTGACAGGCAAAAACAATTTTCAGACGTCTGGAGTGTTGAGGAAGATGTCTGGGCTGTGAAATTTTTCTGTATTATTTTTTGCAGAAACCTATCCCAGACGTCTGGCCATATATAGGCAGACATCTGGTTCTTTAAGTCTATGATAACCCGTGAGAAAAATTAGACGTCTAGCTCTATGTCACAGACGTCTGGTTTGATAGAATAGTGATAATTTGATTTTAGTTAGAGACTTCAGATTGTTATTATCTATATATTTTTTCATTTTCATTAAGAACAAAATATAAATTACAATCGTGAATAGTTTCTTGTTATATATATATATACATGAAATATAGTTATTGAAAGAAGAACAGTATTACTTTTTCTCCCACAAATTTGATTCCACCTTTGTATCTTCATTAATGATCGTAACGGAGACGAAGAAGGAGGTACTGGACTTAATTGGGCTTCAGATGTTTGTTCTCCCCATAGTTTCCATGGAGTTATTCGTTGAGCATGTGGAGGAGTTTCTATCATACGAGGAGATTGTACATGAACACAATCCTTTATAGGAGTGTAATGACCTGGATTTTTATCCATCAAATATTGAGTAATTAACTGATTTCGATCTTTGAAATATAAATTTTATTAGTCGAATAAATAAATGTAAATATATGTGTATATGATGACAACAATATATATATATATATATATATATATATTTGATTATAAAAGTATTGTATGTGTAAATGTGGATTTAAAACTTCACCATTTCAAACTCGGGATAAAATAATCTCTATATAAAATTGATATATATATATATATATATATATATTTAGAAATATAAATATGTGAACATATGTAAATATAGGCAAATATGTAAATATACGTAAGAAAGTGTATATGTATAGATGTTATGTAAAATAGTGTATAGGTAAATATTTATATATTTATAAAAATATTGTATGTCTGAATAAGTATATATACACACGAATGCACAAGCTTCATAATGGAAAAATCTCAAAATTTTGACATATATGTATATGGTTAAATGTTTATAGAAGTAATGCATATAGGAATAAAAATTTCTATGTATATGTATGTATGTATGTATGTGTGTGTGTGTGTAAGAATGTGTGTATCTTTATATATATATATATATATATATATATATATAGGTGTGTGTAAATGTGATCAAATGGATATGTATATATCTAAAGGAAGAAGGTAACTGTACATGTATGCATATATATATATATATATAAGAATTCATGATAATATAGAGCAAAGGAATGCATATCCGTATATATGTACATATAATTGTATATAAACATATAGGGGAACATCATCATGGAAAAAACATCAATTCAAGCACCAACATTAAATCAACTTAAGAACAAATTAAATGCACATTTAATCAAGCCATAAAAGATCAATTTACTCAAGTTTTCAATTCAATCAACTTATCAAAATTTAGTCATTCATTTTTTTAATGAAAAAAGAAGCATGTACATGATGTTCAGCCTATCTATATGTACATAGCCATCCTACTTCACTATCGTCTTTCATCTTCTATATAACATCACCAAGCTAGTTCACATGTTCATACTCGTACAAAAAAAGAGAAAAGAGACAATCTGCCATTAAACTTCAAAATACCCAGACAGCAAAGGCTTGAAGAAAAACAAAATAACAGA
Source organism: Allium cepa (assembly GCA_030765085.1). Taxonomy (NCBI): domain Eukaryota; kingdom Viridiplantae; phylum Streptophyta; class Magnoliopsida; order Asparagales; family Amaryllidaceae; genus Allium; species Allium cepa. The sequence goes on along the minus strand of CM060941.1, from coordinate 554,871,785 downwards.
GTGTTCATGTCTTAAAAATAGCGAGTAAACACCGGGATCGGATTTGCTTGGTGATAGGTTCACGCATGATAGGGGGTTCTCGCTTCTTGTTCGGTGGCGAACGGATAACTCTTACCCATACATGTCTCGGAGAGGTAGTATAAGGCCTTGATGGGTCGGTTTGCTAGGTGCTTACAGTCGTGAAGTTGGCCGTAAAAGCAAATTCGAGGTACCAGTGTAAGCTATAGCGGATGTACCCATTGTCGATGGTTGAAAAGCCTAGATCTTTCCTCGTGGTATCAGAGCTGAAGGTTAAGCGAGAAGCTTGGCTCTAATGGGCATTACTCATTAGAGATAGGGCCAGTAGTACCCTCGAATGAGCTGAGTGTAGTATATATGAGGTCGTACTTGTTATTTTCTTATATAATGATTTTAAAAACGATTTTAAAATAATTTTTATATAAGATTATATTCTGATATAAAAAGAAAAAAAATTCCCGAATTATTATTGTGTATTAAGGTGATTGGATGTTGTCTTATTATAATCAAATATGATTATAAAATTTAAGTGGTAATATATATAACTAAATGAACATTTGATATGAATGAACTATACAAATAAGTTAAGTTGAAGGTAGATTCAAACCTGGATTTAAATCCCGAAAATTTCGAAAATGTTTTTCAAAAGTGTTTTGAAGTAAAATAAGTTTACCCTGCTTATATTTATATATATATATATATATAATTTTTCAGGAAATTATTATAGAATATAGTGTGTTTGGTTTCTTGATATGATAATATTGATTATTATCATAAATTTGTTGTTGTGTCTTAATAAAGGATGTTTATTACAGAATAAACAATGATAAAACAGAGTGAAACATTATGGGAGTGAAATTATATAAGCTGAATTTACAAATGTGACTTATAAATGAAGTTATAATTAGGAAATTTTGAATCTAAGTCCCAAAATTTTGAAATGTGTTTCACAATGTCTGAGGAAATAATAAGTAATATTATTAGAATATTTTGATATATAATTTGTTTTGGAAATTCCGAAGAAAAATTGCTTTGGATAGAAACAAAGGTTGGTTTAAAATTTAAACCGTGAAATGATATGTAAATGGAATGTGTGTGTGTGTACGTATATGTGTGTGTGTGTGTGTATGTGTATGATTTCATAGTTGATTTTAAATAAATACTGGGTGTTTGAATTCTGGAATCCCCCTTGAAATGTGAAGTATAACCCAAAGAAAAATAAGTTTTTGGACTAATAAGTGGGAAGCGATATTAATAGAATTTAAATTTGGAATGTAAAAATTTAAATTGAGTAAGTTTAAATGGGTTGAACTTATAACCTGAATTGGAAATTTCAAGATGGAATTAAATTTTAACTTATGGAAGTTAAATGGTTTTGATTGTAAAAGAGAAAGGTATAGAGTTGATAAGAGGTGCAAAAGAAGTTATGTGTAAATGATTTCAAATGATTTTTGAAATAAAACAGATTTCGAATTCTGAAAATTTGTGATGGATGCTATTGATGATGTTTTAGATAATTTGGATGTTTATTTGTTTGATATATCTTGCTATTATTATATATATGATTACAGTATATAAAACCGTAAATTGGATTATTTCGAATAAATTAAGAAGTGGAAATAAAATGTTGATTTGAAATTATTTAAATGATTTGATTCTAAGAAATACAAATGAATTTATGGAAATTGAATCATTTTGAACTCAAGATTGAAATGTTAAAAATAAACTTGCCAACCAGGATTGCTTGAAGAATCGGGTTTAAAAGTTACAGTTATAATTGGGAAATAAATTGAATTTCAAAAATTGATTATTTTTTAAATACTTGGACACTTACTCGAACCTTGGAATAAATCCAAGTAAAAAGTAATTTAAGTGGATATTTCCACAACTGGACTCGGAATTGAATTATTAAAGATTTAGATTGTTAAATTAAATATTAAAGGTGAACTTGGTTTAAGTGATTTAAATCGATATTTTAAAGAAGAAAAAGAGATGGGTCAAATATTGAGAATGGAATTGAAATTAATCCAAATTGGAATTGAATCAATTTGTTAGAATTGTAATCAAAACCAAATTAATTGAAATTGAAATCGCAATTGAAATCGAATTAATTTGAAATCAAAATTGAATCAATTTAAATGGAAATGGAAATTGAAATTGATTGAGTCGGACGATCGGAAATTGAATCAGCTTGACCTTGAAACTATTTTCAAATAAATTATTTTAATATAAACTGTTTAAATTTATCTTCTTAAATGTTCAAATTATTTCGATTTTCCAAGCTATTTATTATACAAGCCATTCTTTTTGAAAACTCTAATTATCTTATATTAACTATTTAACTATGTTAAATCTATTCAAGCTATTTTCTAAATTCAAACTGGTCGGAGTGGAAATTGTTTATATTTAAATCATGGATTTAAATACTAATTTGGATAAATTGAACCTATTACCCAAATGAAAATTTGAAGCAATTTTGAATTGGAAACGGAATCAAAATATTAAGGTAAAAATGATTTTAAAGTGAAATAGTATATTTGAGTAAATAAGATGATTAAAAAATAAAGATTGAATAGTTACTATAATAGAAAACTACTTTATAAGAAGTAAGAAACATGACAAGTAACTTGGTCAAGTAACTGAACTTAGAAAATTTGATTTGGCATTAATGGGATTATAAATATTAGTTATATATTCAAACTTCCCTCATTGAATTTATCACCAGGAAGAAAGGATCCTTGGAAGATATTTAAAAGTACCTAATGGAGTATATATAAGTACGAAGTGGACTTGGAGATTATTGATCTAAAAATTATCTGAGTGGGAACGAATGATTTTATATGTATATGAGAATTAAACTGAAATGGTTTTGGAACCTATTGGTTTTTAAAGGCTTTTGATTTTGGCGCATATTCAGTTTTGGAAATTTGGTAAACCAAATTTGAAAACTATTAGTTTTGAGGATATCGATTTTGTATAGATAAAGTTTATATATGATATATATAAAGAGTACGATTTTAAAAAGTACTATGCATATAATATGATATTTTTTGAGACAAGAGTATGGAAAGGTACACCCATGAAAGTCGAAACTTATAGTAGGAGATCCACTGGTTGGTTCTGCCTAGGAATCCAAAGGGTGGGTTCAATGTTACTTGGGATCCTAGAGGACGTCCGGGCAAAACTTATGAGTTCCTGATAATCATTGGTTGGGTAGCAAGTCGAGTGGTGCAGGTGCCAACAGTTACATTGGGTTTTGCGGTGATGGCAACGTAACCTTTGTATAACTGCGATCTATCGCAGTTCCATATCGTAAGTCGAGTTGTAGAGTTTGCCTACAATATACGTTTGATTTCGCCGAGTTAGCGACGTAACATCGATAGATTGCAATCTATGTGGTTTGGTTCCATAGCGTAATTCGTGTGGCAGTGAGTACCTATAGTCTACATTGGATTTCACAGGGATAGTGATGAAATCATTGTGTAGTCTGCGATCTATGTGGTAAAGTTTCGTTTTGCAACGTAATACAAGAGGCAGTGTCGCCTGCAGATTACTTACGGTTTGCTTGATAGAAACACAACCTTGTTATAGCTGCTATCTGTGGTGTTCCCATGGAGAAAGTCGAGAGGTGTGGATGCCTACAGTTTTCATATGGATTTCACCGGGATGGCGATGCAATCATCATGTTAACTGCGACCCATTGTGGTTAAGGGGGGTGGTACTTTCCATACCATTTTTAGAAAAGAGTTTTTTCAAATATTTTCACTTGGTGTTGAAAATGGGTCTACTAAGTACTTATAGATTTTTAGTCCTATACCTCTTAAACATACGACTAAATTTCTATGAGAACAAGAATGAACTTGTTAAGATATCAAGTTATCAAAAAGTATTTTTATCCAAACTAGTTTGGTAATAATATGTAAATTAAAAGTGTTTGTATCTTAAAAATTGTAACGAGTTAAAATGTTTAAAAATGATTAATTTAATAATATACATCGAAATTCAAATTCTCGCTTCGTTCTTTTTTGAGGTCGAAAAGTTTTAAGGGGGGAGGAATGTAACAACCTGGAGTTTTAGCCATCGACTGTTGGGTAATTAACTGATTTCAATCTTTGAAATATAAATTTTATTAGTTGAATAAATAAATGTAAACATATTTGTGTATAATGACAACAATATATGGATAGATATATATGTTTATAAAAGTATTGTATGTGTAAATATGTATTTAAAACCTCATCATTTCAAACTCGGGATAAAATAATCTCTATATAAAAATGATATGTGTGTGTGTGTGTGTGTGTGTGTGTGTGTGTTTGTGTGTGTACAAATGTAAATATGTGAATATATGTAAATATAGGCAAATACGTAAATATATGTAAGAAAGCGTATATGTATAGATGTTGTGTAAAATAGTGAATAGGTAAATATTTATATATTTATAAAAATATTGTATATGTGAATAAGTTTATATACACATGAATGTACAAGCTTCATAATGGAAAAATCTCAAATTTTTGACCATATATGTACATGGTTAAATGTTTATAGAAGTAATGCATATAGGAATATAAATTTCTCTATATATATATATATATACACATATATACATATATGTATGTATGTATGTAAGCATGTATCTTAACATATATATATGTATGTATATATATAGGTGTGTGTAAATGTGATCAAATGGATATGTATATATGTAAAGGAAGAAGGTAATTGTGCATGTATGCATACATACATACATACATACATACATACATACATACATACATACATATATGTATAAGAATTCATGATAAAATAGAGCAAAGGAATGCATATCCAAATATATATATATGCATATAATTGTATATAAACATATAGGGAACGTCATCATGGAAAAAACATCAATTCAAGCACCAACATTAAATCAACATATGATCAAATTAAACGCACATTTAATCAAGCCATAAAAGATCAAGTTACTTAAATTTTCAATTTAATCAACTTACTAAAATTTAGTCATTCTTTTTTTAATGAAAAAAAGAAGCTTGTACATGATGTTCAAACTATGTATATGTACATACCACCCTAGTTCACTGTCTGCTTTCATCTTCTATATAACATCACCAAGCTAGTTCTCTTGCTCATACTCGTACAAAAAAAAGAAAAGAGATAATCTGCCATTAAACTTCAAAAGACCCAGACAGTAAAGGCTTGAAGAAAAACAAAATAACAGAGTGTTCATGTTTTAAAAAAGTGAGTAAACGTCTACGTTTTGTTTACAGTAATTTTTGTTATATAGATATACATATAACTGTAGCTCTAATAGATCCTAAAATTAATGTCAAATATTCATGATTTGATGTGTATATATGACTGTTAGACATGGAAAATCTCCCTGTAACTCAAAGAAAAAAAACACTATACTTCTTCTTCTTCCTCAATTCTTGTTTTATTTGATATAACAGTTAAACATCAACTTTAAAAATCAATACCAAACCATCTAGTTCGTTTTAAACCTTAGAATCAAAACAAAGTTTGTTTGGCTACGAGTATAGATTATTTAAAATTTATTTCGTTGGATAGCATGAAGTATAGAAGTAGAAAAACATATAGCGCAGTTAGTAACTTAGGTATGGTTGAGTTTCGGCTATCACGATTTATTGAATGGATTATATGATGATGATTGCTATTTAAAAACTTGAATTTTGGAAGTGGTTTGAGGATTTTTCATTGCTTGTGGATGGCGAGGTGGGATGACGAACGGAATTGGGCGATGTGGCAAATTTCGACGAGTGGCTCGTGGCCAGTGGTTCGTCATGGAGGAAGCCTGAGTGGTGGCGCATCAAGGAAAATTGACATGAGTATTTGTAGTTGGGTGGTTGGACCAGGCGAGGTTGATGTAGGGTTTAGGTGATGTTTTTAGGGTGTCTCGGTCAAGTGGTAATTGCGAAGAAAAGGGAAAGATCGAGGGTTGCACACCGTGGTAAAGGTGAGAGGAGGTTGGGGCAAAGCTTTCGTTGAAGTATGGTGGTTGATGGAAGTGGCGTCGTGGAGAGGCAGTTGAAGGGGTTTGTTTTAATTCTAGTTTTTGGTGGAGGAGTTCGAAATTCGAACGGAGGAAGCGGTCGCGTTTTCAGGTGGATAGTCGAATCGTAGAGGTCGAGGGTGACTCATGGGGACAGTAGGCGGCGCGTCACAGTGATTAAAGGGTGCGTCAGTGCATACATGCGTGCACATTGTTTTCGTGCACTGGAACAACAGAGAAAGGAAAGGAAGCTAGGAGAAAAGAGAAGGGGGAGAAGAAGATGGGCCGGGTGGTGGGCCAAAAGAAAAGAAAAGAAAAGGGAAAAAAAGGAAAAGAAAAAAGAGAGGAAGGAAATGGAATTTTCAATTTATCGTTAAATTAGTTAGTGTTCTATATCTTGGCTTAACTCTACTGGATATTTATTTCAATTATTCTTGTCTGTGCCATCAAGTGGTCAGACGAGCGAAAATAGTTAGAATAAATAATGATACGTTTTATTGGAAATAAGCGTCTGTAATAAATTTTCATATGTGAATATTGTCACCTTAAATAATAAATTGTTTATTTTAAACAATTTACCCTTTAAAATTTATTACTTGAATTTGATGGGACCGGGATTGGATATCAGTGTTATCCGAAACCACTACGATTTGATGATCACTATGAACCTTTATGGTTTTGGATTATAGAGTCTAATATGCTGAAATTCGAATAAATTTAACGAATTTGACCATTTTAAATAAGTAATTGTACTTGGACACTATGGAAATATTGAAGGACTTATGTAAAAGTGTTTTGGTTTTAATAAGATAAAAACTCGTTGTGTTTGTGCGAGTTGCCCTGGTTTACAAAAGATTTTCATAACTTAAGTATTTCAATTTAAGTGCGTATACTCACGCTGATTTCCAGCCTAACGCGGGTGTTACTTTATTGTAATGCTCGGATCAGACCGAGTATTACAGCTTTTTAGGATAGGACGCTTTAGGGCTCAGGAGAGGAGCTGGATGACAGAGATGTATTGCACGTATTTGATGATATTCTGCTATGTAATGTGGGCTGTATATTCAGCATTTGAGGACAAGTTGTTATAACTGTCCGGTTTTATATATTGATGATTGTACTCTGATAACTCGTATGCATAATAAGAGTTATAGCTTTCTTTTGTATAAATGCTATTATTGTATATTATATTTTGTTCCGCTGTGAACGTGAGATTCCATGTGTTATTTCTGTTTTCTTCTTCTATCTCTTTTCTTTCAAACCCTAACAACCTAGTATTTCCGGCACTCAATTGCTCGGAACTCTATACAGTGAACGTATTATGTCGATTTTCGAGGGTCGAAAATCGCCCGTTCGTCACAACGAGAGTGTCCACATATCGCAAGGATGCATTTTTCTAAAAAGCTTAGATGAGCTCCTTGATTTCGTTGTGTATAACACATTTCTTTTTGAAGGTCCATTATTTCTTTTTGATAATGATGGACTTCATCAATTTTGTCGTGAAGAGAAGCATTGTCAAGATTAATACCATATTTGGCTATTTTTCCTTTCGAAGAATAGCCGGTATGATACAATAAGTAGGAGTAGGAAATTTTTTTATGGAAGGAGACAATTTTGGTGTTGTTTGGAAAAAGATGTATACGTACTGCCAGAAGAAGGTAAGGAGAAATTAATGGATGAGTAAGTCAAAACGTGGTTAGACGACATTACATATAAGTAAAAAAGAAATTTAGATGTTTTAGAAAGTGAAAGATTATATGCTTAGATAAAAAAATTAATTCACCCATGTGTGGCATTTCAAACTCATTTTTCATTATTTCAGAAAATTCATTACATAAACTTTCATTAATTGATCCAAATATGATGTCATCAACATATATTTGTACAATTAATATATCATTATTTTTATGTTTTATAAATAATGTCCTGTCTATTTTGCCGATTTTAAATCCAGAATTTTGTAGATGAGTTTTTAGTCGATCGTACCAAGCATGTGGTGCCTGTTTTAAACCGTATAAAGCCTCTTTGAGTTTAAAAACATGATCAAGATATTGTTCGTGAATAAATAACAGCGGTTGTTCTACAAAAAAAATTTCTTTGATAAAACCGTTTAAGAAGGCACTCTTAACATCCATTTGAAATATTTAAAGTTGTGATGACACGCAAAAGCAAATAGAGTATGAATTGCTTTGAGACGAGCTACGGAAGTAAACGTCTCTTCGTAATCAATTCCCTCTTCTTGGTTTTAACCTTGAGCTACTAATCTTGCTTTGTTACGAATAATATTTCTATTTTCATCTCCTTTGTTTTTGAAAACCCATTTTATTCCTATTACAGATTGATCTGATGGTCTAGGAACGAGTTCTCATACATTATTACGTTCAAATTGACTTATTCTTCTTGCATCGTTAATATCCAAGAATCATCTTTAGATACTTCATTATAATTTTTAGGTTTTATATTTGAGATAAAAGCAACTTGACTCGTTTAATTTAATTTATTTCAAGTGACTCGAGAATTTAAGTCTCCATTTCTATTATCCAAAAGATGATTTTTTTAATATCCTTGTGGGTGATCTTAAAACATTTTCATTATTATCGGAGGATGAATTATTCGATTATTTGTATTTTCATTTTGATTTTTAGTTAAAATTTCATCTTTGTCTTCTTTAATAGTTTGTTGGAAATTTTCATCAAAAGACACATGTAAGATTTCTTCTATAATATTTGTTTGTTTATTATAAATTCTATAAGCTTTACTACATTCTGAATAGCCAATGAAAATTTCTTCGTCGGCTTTAGGGTCAAATTTTTCAGGATTATCTTTAGTATTTAAAATAAAACATTTTGACCCAAAAGTTCTGAAATATGAAACTTTCGGTTTCTTTCCATACAAAATTTCATAACATGTATTCTTAGTCATAGGACGAAGTGTGACATGATTTAATACATAACAGGCAGTGGCAATAGCTTCAGCCCAAAAATGTTTGAGTGGGTTACTACTATTTAGTAATGTTCGTGCATATTCTTGTAAAGTTCTGTTTTTCCATTCAACTACACCATTTTGTTGTGGTGTTCGTGGAAACGAAAAATTATGACTAATTCCGTTTCTGTTACAAAAATTAGTGAAAAGTTCATTTTCGAATTCTCCTCCATGATCACTGCATATATTTTTAATTTTTAAATCCATTAAATTAGTAATTCCTTTTTAAAAGATTTTAAACATTTCAAAAGTGTCATTTTTATATATCAAAAATAATTTCCAAGTATATCCTGAAAAATAATATACAATTGCAAACACATATTTGTTAAGATTATTGACCGTACTTGGATTGGTCCAAATAAATCAAAATGAAGCAATTCTAATGATTGCTTAGTGGATATTGTATTTTAGATTTGAAAGAACTTTTCTTTAACTTGTCTATTTGACAAGCTTCACATAAACTTGTTTTATAATTAATTTTAGGAAGACCTCTAACTAGATCATGTTTTTCTAGTTTGTTAATATATTTAAAATTTATATGAAAAAAACATTTATGCCAAATCCAAGGATCATTATGATTTGTGACTAAACATAAATTTGAATTGTTTTTAATGTTCGTATTTAGGATATATATATATATATATATATATATATTACGATTTCTAAATCCTTCAAAGAGTAAATTTTTGCTTTGATCAAGAATTTTACATTTATCCTTTTCAATTTTTCGAACCCTTTATCACACAGCTGACTTATACTAAGAAGATTATGTTTTAGACTAATAAAACATTGGAAATAATGGAAGAGTTAGAGATACCGATATTGATGACTTCTCCAATACCAATGAAACCCTTTTGAATCATCGCCAAAAGTTACAGTGCCACCATCAATGTACTTTATATTTGACAACATGTGAGCATTTTCCATCATGTGCTTGGAGCATCCACTATCTAGTATCCATTTCTCTTTATTTTTGTATATGGATACCTACAAAAAATTAAAAAGTTTAAATTGGTACCCTTTTTATTTTTGGGTCCTAAGTGTTAGTAGATGAGGGTAACCATACCCATGATGGTCTGGGTCCTTTTGAAATGTAATTATAATTGTGAATCGCTTCTTTCATATAATTACCTATATATTTCTAGTTAATTAGGTAGTTATTTGTTTTAGGAACCCATATATTAATCATTTTTGAATTTGAGACCAATTTTTCATTTTTGGAAGAAGGTTTCTTATCTTAGTATAAATCTTACTATACTTTGTAGTTTTTGTCTTATTCTCAAATCCTAGTCCATTTCGATTTTTGAATGGCTCAGAAATTCTAATTAAATTCTCCGAGTCTTGTTTTCCTTTGTTAAATTTTGTAACATTATTAGTAATTTTATCCAACTTGTTTTTTAAATCAGTAATTTCGAATTTTGAAGTTTCTAGATTATCTTTTAAGATAATGTGTTCATCACTAATTTTATTATTTTCTAGTTTAACTTTTCCTAATTCACAAGATAAAGCATCATTTTCAATAGAAAAATTCTTGTACTTTTCTGAACATTTTCTAATTCTTCTTCTAAAATAGATTTTTCATCTATTAGTAACCCTATTTCAAGTTCCAATCGATTTATCTTAGCCATATTCCTTATTTAATTTCTTAGTTTCTCTATATTTGTCATAAAGTCCATGCTTACTTCTAAAATTTTATCATAAGTAAGGTCAGGCCATACCTCATCTATGTATGCCATGAAACATACATTTGCTTGCTCCGTATCATTATTACTGTCACTATCGGATGAAGAGGAAGAGTTGGAGTCATCTCATATGACTTGGAATGCATTTCTTGTAACATTCTGGGATTTTAGCTAAAAGTAATTTGATAATTAATCTAATTTTTGGGATTAAATTTTGAAATAAATTGGAAATTGATATAGAACATTGAATTCAATTGTGAATTAATTGAGAATTTATTTGGATTTGAAACAAAAAAAAAATGAATTAAATTTTAAGCTGGAAGTTCTAAGAATGAAATATATTATGAGTAGAATTTTGGGTATATTTGAATTTTCCAAAATAAATAGGGTGTATGTTTATTTATATAAATAGATTATCACTTGAAATTGATTTTGAGATTGAAATTCAATAATTAATATATTTTTTATAAATTTAATTGGATTTAAAAGTTATATTTTGAAAAAATACATATATGTATCTAATTAGAATTGTAGGTATATAATCTAATTTGATTTAAAAATCGTTTGTTGTAAATTTGTATAGGTACAAATTAAAATGTATGAATATAAAGTATTAATATGTATTTACCTTTTTAAATTTATAAAGCCTAATACCATTTGAAAATAATAAAAACATAGATTGTGTGTAACACTAAAGCATATGGTAATGTAAAGAGAAAAGTATTCATTTACAATTGAAATTATAAATAAAGTAAGGTTTAAAAACAAAGTTATAAATTTATTTATAAACAAGGTCTAAAACATATGTAAATATAAAGATTAAGTAACTTATAAAAGAAAGGGGTTTAAAATATAAATAAAAAATGAAGAAATGTTTGAAACAAATTTTTTAAATAAAACTAAACATAGGGTTTAAAACATAAATTGGTTGTATACACTTGTAAACCATGCACATAAAAAATTTTACAAGTGTAAATGAATTGAAGTGTGAAATCAAACAAGTGGCACATTTTTTCTTTAAGTTTAAATTTTTATAAATATTAGCAAAGAAGAAAGCAGGCTGTTCATTTTCCCTGTACAAGATTTCTTTCTCAAATCTTAAAATCAGTTCTTCTTCAAAACCAAAAATTTATCAAACATCAAAACTGGAATATCATTTCTCAAATCTGAAAACAAAATCAATTTAAATCTTGCAAATAAACTTCAAATCCTCTCAAACCAGAGCCTGCAATCATTCTTAAAAACCTGAATATCATTCGTTAAACTGTCTTCATCTTTAAAAATCCAAAAAAAAACCTACAAGTTTTCTTCAACTCTGAAATTTTCTGAAGCAACCTGGAATGTGTCTATTGCATGTTCAAATCTGAAACAAAGCTCCAGATCAAAGTTTTCAAAGTTCAAAACAAAGTGAAGAAGAAATTAAAAATCCGTAAAAAAACAAAATTAAGCTTCAGTTTCAAAACATGGAGAAAAGAAAGAAAAAAGAAAGAATCAAAGCAAAGATGTAGGCTCCAGATCAGATTCAAATCAAGATGTGTCAGGCAAACTTAAATCATCAATCAAAGCAACATAAAAACCAAATTCAAGATCAGATTCATCAAGCAAAGTTCCAGTTTTTTTTAAAAGCAAAGTCTATTCTCTGTTCTCCCCAAAACTCAGGTGAGCAAACACTTGAACCTGTATGTATATCTTCTGGTTTACATATAATGATCTGTATCTGTGTATGCTTGTGTGAATATGAGCTTCTGTATAGATGGATATGCTAGTGCATGTCTGTAAAAAAAAATGCCTCTGTTCCAGGTTAACTGGGTTCCAAACCTGTTTGCAAAATTAAAATTTTCACCTCTAATCCTCTTTAGACCTTAGGGTTCTAACAAAATGTGCTTGCTAAATCATAATTTAGCTCTTAATGATATTTTTAAGAAGATCAGAAAGTAAATTTTTATCTGAAACAAGAATTTGCAGTGAAACTCAAATAAATGCAAAAAACTCAAATATCTTAATTTCTTGAATTGATTATATTATATGATTTGTTTACGGAAATGGTGATTTTTAAAATAAAAATCATGATTTTTAAATTGATAAATCTCGAGAAATTGTTAAAAGTCAAATTTTCGTTCTAAAATCAATCTCTGTCGTTCTCGTCAATGTGGGGTGTTACGGCCTGTTTTGAAAGATGCAACCGGAGTGAGTGATTTTTGGCAGGAATGTGGCATTATGGTTGGGCTTCCAATCGAGAAAGGCAATGGGTGAATCAGAGGTAGGGGCGAGTGCAGTTCGCCAATCGGTAGAGATAGGTGGGGTTCCGGTTCATGTCTAAGGCCTGAATTGGATTCCTTAGCAATTTCTTCGATCTGAGTTATGGGGGTCATCGGCGAGGTTGTAATCGATCTGATGTGGTCGCGGTGAAGGTTGAATCGTCGATGCCGCCTTGTACACGTGCACAGGCGTTTGATGGTGTTAGCGGGTTATTTTTAGGAAGAAGGAGAATAAGCTCGAAGAAGGGCTCGGGGTGTTTGGCAATTGGCTCGGGGAAATTTGATCTGGCTCGAGTTATTAATAAGTTAACAGTTTTTTTTTTGAAATACGTTTTAAAGAAAAAAAGTTTTGTTCAAGAACTTTGGGGATTGGTTCGGGTATTCTTGAATTTGGCTCGAAGCCGTGCTCGTGGTAAACAAGTCTGGGATCTAGTTATGAATTTTGAAAAGAAAACTTTGTTTTCAGGTTTTAAAAATACAACCAGGTTTTACAAAAGCAGGTTAAATAAGATTTCAAGTCTAGTATTAACAGGATTTTAAACAAATTTTGAAGTTAAGTCGAATTTATATTAGTTAATTAATTGTTTGATATTGAATAAATATATATTGGTTAATTAATTAAACTAATTAAAAAGTGTTTTCGAAAATAAAGTGAAGTGATTAAGGAAAGTAATGAGGAAAGATAAATGGGTTATCTTTGATTTAACTAAAGTTTAATTAAGTATAAATTTAAAATTAATTAACTTGTTAAGAATTAATGATAAGCAATTAAGGAGAATCGTTTAATGATCAATATGGTAATTCATTTGATTTGATTAAGGAAAGTAGTTAAAGGTAATCAATTACTTAAAGATAATTTCTTAATTAAAAGTAATTGATTAAGGATTAAAGTTGATAAATCAAGTAATTAAGGTGTAATTACTTATTTTAATTAATTAAGGATAATTAATTAAATGGTAATTAATAAAAGGTTAATTAATTAATGTAACTAATTTAAAAGAAATTTGATTAAAGGATAATTAAATAATTAAAGGTCAATTATTTAATGAAAAAAAGGTTAATTAATAATAATCAAAGGATAATTAATTATCATTAAAGGTTAATTAATGAATGATTAAGATAATTAATTAAAATAATTTGTAATTAATTAATGATTAATTAACCAGGATTAGAAATTTATTCATGAGTATTAATCTGATTTAATTTAAATCAGATAATTAAATTGATTTTTTACTTATGGATGTTTGGATTTTATTGGATGATTGAATTGTTTGATATCCCTGACATGTAATGCTCTGTTTTGATTTGAGCTGTGTTAATGTAATTTATTATCTGTGATATATATCTGTGAATGAAAGATAAGCATTATAGTTTATACCGCTTATCAAATATATTGCTGTATTTGAATATGTACTGATTGATGATGTTGCACTTTTATTGTGTAAAACCTCTGGACCACATTTATGCACATACAAATATGGATTGCACGTGGAAATTGGTTAAGTCAAAGATTTTTGAAATTGTTTTAAAATTGAATTTCAAATTCAAATGGTTTTGGAAATGGATTGGGTTTAAAATAAAAAGTTTTTGAAAAGGAATTTCAAAGATAAAATTTATTTTTGAATAACTTGATTAAGTCTTGAAGTTTAAATAATTTGATTCAAATTTTGAAATTGAATTCTATGTTTGGAAACTAGGGTTAAAAATGTTATGCAAGTTATATACGGGTTAAACCATTTTAAAGGTATTGATTTAGGAATTTGAATTTAATTCAAGGGCTTTAACTCGTGCAAATATAATTGGAGTTTTCTGAAACGAAAACTATTTGTTTTCAATGATAAAAGCTTTCATATAAGAAAAGAAATTTCCAATCTATGTTAAAGGGATTTCAAGTCGAAATAAAAAAATGGTTTTCCAAGTTACGAATAAATCTTTGGAAACTTGTTTTGAAAGCTATACATCTTTGATTTAAATATTTAATGAGTTAATCCAATTGAAATGGAAATTGTTTTGGAATCTGTGAATGGATCTTTGTGAAACTGGGTGAACTTTGTGAAATGAATCTTTTTGTTTAAAGATTTGAAATGGTAATTTGTTTAAACCATTTGAAGAAAGATTTCGAGTTTTTAAAAGTTGTGACTCAACTGAAATTCCTTATCCATATGTTTTTAAATATTGCGCTCACTATTCGGTTTAGCCGGGAGAGGACCACGTGTCATATAACCCATTCCGAATAGTGATACGACGATAGCATTTGAAGACCGATGGTGAAGACCGGGTATTTGCAAGAACGATAGGATAACCTATTGATTGTCTCTGCACTGAGTAGCTATGGTATAGAGATTCCCTAAGTGATGGGAAGTCTGATCGGGATTGTGGATACCCGGATTGCAAGGGCTTCTTCCTTTATTGGACGAAGTGCCTTCGGTTCTGTTTGAACCCGAGACAGACTTGTATGGTTGTATGTCTGACATTACACTTTGAGATATAAAACTGATCTCTATCAAATACATTTCTGCTTGGTGGCGGAGAATTTATTCTCTTAGCCTAACACCCTTCTCTGAGATGTACGAGCTCAGAGGTTATGTAGTTGATAGTTATCAGTATATACTCCCAACTTGGTATGTGTCATGCTGAGTGCTGTTGTATATCATTTTTTGATCAAAGCATGGCTTTTGTATAAAGCGTAGCTTTGTGGACGAGACTGCATCAGGACCTCACATCCCGAAAATGGTCGAAACAGGAAAGATGCGGCAAGGTTATGAGGGTCACTCCCTTTAGGGTGTGTCATTCCCTTCTGGAAAAGGGTGTATCATGGTATGGAGCCCAGATACTTAACCCATGTGGATACTGCAAATCTATTACTTTGTGATTTCTTTGTGGTTGAGAGGCGCCTCGGATAAAGGTCGCAAACGACCTGGGGATGGCATGCTCGAGTAGTAGTTACCTAGTTACAGAGGTAACCCGGCCTTGTGTTGGCAGAGAGTCGGGTAGGTTCTCGGGACGTCCCTCTAGAGGCGTTCCCATGTGACAGTAGGAAGTTCCTCAGCCTGACCATTTGTTGGAAATCCAAACAAAACAATATGCGCCCTATACGGTTTTAGTTATATAACCTTCCATGGAATGTGGCGGTAACCTGCTATTGAACATGGTAGCTATAGTAGGCATAAGTGCGAAATGCCTATGTTGGCTAAGATTAATATTATACTTTTGAAATATTTTCTGCATTATGCACTAATAATAATACCAAAAGATTTTTGCGTAGTAAGCATATTTGACTATCATAAGGAGAAATCTCCTCCAATTCTGCGTTTGCATTGTGCGTGTGGCGGGAGGCCTTATGGTAGTTTCATTTTCCGAAAAGCATTGCGGATTTATTTTAAAATCCTTTGTTGTTTGTTTTAAAGATAAATTGTTTTTGTTTGCTCATACCAGTCACATGTCTTACCCAGAGTTTATTATTCCCTTCCTAAACTCTGGGTGCCCACAATTTTCCCACACGGGCAGTCTAGAGTTGGGTTTTTCATATAATCAATAATAGTTGTAGATTCGATAGCTTTCGAAGTCTTTGGTTGGTAGCTTTCAGTCCTTGGGAATCTTCTTCAGTCTTTGGACGAGTGACCTTGCTTAGCTTTGTGCATCGTTATCGGGATTCGACCTATTTCTGGATTGGTGCCTTGGAGATAGAGATTACCGATACTGGAGTTCTTTCTTGAAGACCATATTGGAGATATTGTTCCGCTGCTGGTGTTATCTTTTCTTTCCGCTGCTATTGTCTCGTATCATATTTCTGATGTATATTGATATTCATTGTATTATCATTGTATCTGAATATTGTATCAAATGTTGTATATCAAATTTATTATTCATTTCTTCCGTTGTGTTGTACTTAATGTGTTATAAGCTCGGGCGAACCAGATTCGACGTTTGGATCTGCAACATTCGAATACAAGTGTCGTATTCGGTGCCGATTTTCGAAGGTCGAGTTAGGGTCGTTTCATTTCTCTTTTTCTTAAATTTCTTAAACTTATATTTTCTTTTTCTCCTTGTTGAGTTTTGGGCAATCTTTCTTCATGTGTTCGAACTGATCACATTCAAAGCACTAGATTGAAATTTGATTTAATGAGTTCGATTTTCCGCTATTTTGGAATCTTGTCATTTTCTTGAATTTCTTATATTTTTTGTAGTTCTTGGCCATGAATACAATTTCATCTTCATCCAATTCAGGTTTTTCATTGCTTGCTTGAAATGCTAAGTTCTTCTTTTCACGGTTTTGTTCCTTTCTGACCTGCAAATTAGCTTCATACAACATTAAATTTCCAATCAACTCTTCAACTTTGAGTTCAGAAAGATCATTGGCTTCTTCGATAGCTAATACTTTTCATTTCCCACTCAATTGTTAAAGAGTTGAGAATTCGAGATACTAAATCAAAATCAGTACATTTGACTCCTAGTGCCATAAGGTCATGTTGTATAGTTTGAAATCTGGAGTACATGTCAACAATTGACTCATTTTGTTTTATTTTGAAAGATGAGAATTGATTTTGTAAAATTAATATTTTTGTTTGTTTGACCTTAGTTGTACCTCCATGTGTAACTGGTAAAGTATGACATATATCATAAGCAGTGGTACATAACATATGAAAATTCATTTTTATCAAGGGAGCAAAAAAGTACATTCATAGCTTTAGCATTATTAGAAGCAGTGGTTTTTTGTGCATCTACCCATGTGCTAATATTTGTTCCAGGTGCTACGTACTTAATTTGAGTTGCTGACCATATTTCTAAACCATTTGCTTCCATAAAAGTTCTCACACCTGTTGACCAATATGCATAGTTAGATCTGGTGAATAGAGGAGGACATGCAGTTGACTGACCTTCTTGAAAAATACTTGCCATATTAACAAGATTCAAATACGTGTTACTGTGATTTGAAATAACCTTGCTCCGATACCAATGAAAGTCTACATGGATCGTATATTATGTATATGACAAGTAATTATTATATACGCGATAAATTAAGATAATGAGATAATAGTAAAATAAAATGATCACACCATAAATTTTATACTGGTTTGGACATTCCGTCCTACATCCGGTCTCGAAGCTCCTCCTCAGAATTTCACTAATCAATAACCCTCGTTTCGCCCAAGGAATAGGCTTGTTACAATAGAAATATTTCGTTAAGAATGTGCTCTGATTAACACTCATATTTACAATACGTACAAGTCTTCCTATAATCTCCACTAGAAATGTATAGATATGAAGATGTGCGTGCTTCGAAAATATGGATGAAAACTGAACCAAAGTTAATGATCTTTGGTTGAAATATTGATATCAAATATGAGTAACTTGAATTTGAGTGCAAATTAGATATAGAGAATAGAAATCGAAAATTGGTTACTTTAATCGAAAAATCACTGATTTATTTATAGTTATGAAAAGATCGATTTGAAGTGTTGCTGCCATTTCTTTTCATTTCTAGAGTTCCTTTTGTTTGGGGTAGAACTGATTTGAAGAAGAGATGTAGAAGCAACCTTTTAGATTTGAAAGTTGTATATTTTAAAAATTCCTGGAGCCAAATCCAAACGTCTGGATTGTGATGACCAGACGTCTGGTCATGTATTATTTGCAAAAATTCCAAAGGCTAGGACCAGACGTAAGGGAGCATAGTACCAGACGTCTGGAATATGTAAAATTTGTTCTTCTGTGTAAATGTGCGTGTATTTTATCATATACAAATCCCAGGGAGATTTTACATATTGTTTTTAAGATTTGTATACAATATTTATCTCTCCACTGTTGTGATCCATGCCATGCTTCGATTTGTATTCTTGAGTATCTACAAACAATAAGATACGAGATGTATGTACAATTATAGTTATATGGTTTGTAGTCATCAAAACTTGTAGATAAGAGTTCCTAACATATCCACCTAGAAATTAAATTGAAATAGTTGACTATTTGGCCATAGGATAGAAAATTATATATGGACATCGAATTGGTTAAATTAAATGATTTCAAAATTTTTGAGTTGAAATTATTTAAATGATTTGATTTATAAAAGTAAAAATCGAATTTATGGAAATGAATTATTTTCGAACTTGAGCTCGAAATGTTGAAATTTAAATTTGGTAAAAGGAATTGTTTAAATAATCGAAGTTGAGATGTTGGAGTTATGATCGAAGTATGATTTGAATTTTGGAAATTGATTTGGTATAACAGATTGGACTTCTATTCAAACTTTGAATATTGCTAAGTAAAAGTAATTTAAATCGATATTTTGAAAGTTGAGCTCGAAATTGAATTATTTTA
This sequence comes from Allium cepa, assembly GCA_030765085.1. Taxonomy (NCBI): domain Eukaryota; kingdom Viridiplantae; phylum Streptophyta; class Magnoliopsida; order Asparagales; family Amaryllidaceae; genus Allium; species Allium cepa. Next base: position 554,852,511 of record CM060941.1, on the reverse strand, counting down.
ATATTCGGACAATGAATTGAACATCAAAGTTAAATTTGATTTAAATGACTTAAATCGATAATTCGAAAATCGAGCTCGAAATTAATATAGATTGAAATGGTTTAAATTTGAGAATTGAGTAGAAATTTAACCATCGAATCAAATAGTTGAGGTTGAAATTGAAATCGATTTAGAATTGAAATTGAAATCGATTTAGAATTGAAATTAAAATTAAGCTAGAATTGAAATTGATTTGAATTGAAATTGGGATCGAAGTTAATTCGAATTGAAATCGAAATGGAATCGATTAAATTGAAATGGAAATTGAATTGTTTTGAATTGAAAATTTTGAAATTGGATCAGTTTGACTTTGAAACTATTTTCAAAGTAAATATTTTATTATATAAACTGTTTAAAAACATATCTTTTTAGATGTTTAAACGACTTTGATTTTCCAAACTATTTACTATATAAACCATTTTCAATACTCAAACTATTTTATATTAAACTATTTTAACTTTTAAACTATTTTTTTTCAAACTATTTTCTAAAAATTCAAACTGGTCAGAGTGGGAATGTTTATATGTAAATCATGGAATTAAATGCGAATTGGGTTAAAATGCAGTTATGACCCAAATTGTGATTCAAATCCAATTTTGAAGTGGAAAGGACTTTCAAGTGGAAATTGACATATTTTGAAGTAAATATGATATTTCGAAATGAAATTGATTTTGAGGCGAATATGATATTTTGATATCAAGTATGAATTATTTTCATAATGGTATTGGTGTGTAAAACGATGTGTGGTTGTTAAAGAGACCGGGCCTCTTATGGCATACTCTTTGTAAATATTGGAACCACTTTAACAACCGTGTACGCGGAGGAGACTCTAGAACGAAGTGGTTGGATTTGGTTTCGTTTGTTGGATATGAAGAAAGAGAACGATGATGGATAGACCTCGGCACTTGTGCCAATTTGAAATGACTAAAACAGGATGGCTTGACAGGGCCAAGTGGGCTAGTTACCCCTAGCGGACATCCGTTCTTCGATTTTCTTGGACTTGGTCCATATTATTACTACAGTTGTTGGTTTCGATTGGTGCACTTTGATTTTGGGATTGCCTCCCTTGATTCGATATGGGATGGATGAATACGGTGGGCAGTCGTGGCTATGTTGCGTTACCACCAGCTCTGCGACCCGAACTGGTAATATCGTACCTTGGGCATTGCCTCACATGCCTTGTCACACTTTTATCCCTGTATGAAACACCTACAATTTTGGTTTAGTGTTGTCGTATCACGGCACATCACTGGCTACCAACATTCTACTGGTTGTGCTAAATGCAAATATACGATAATGGTTAAAAACACGTTACGAGGGATTAGTGTAAAGCCTTAACGCTATAAAAATATTTATTTTACTGACTAGACATTTTATATGTGGCGTATTCTACTATATATAAATATTTTGATGGATAGGAGATGAAAATCTTGTAACATCTCTTGAGTTATTGCACGCACGTTATACACTGGATAGGAGATGTAAAATCCAGTAAACATCTCTGATGCTATTACACTCATGTTATATGTGATATTTATTTGACTCACATAAGGATATTTTAATCCTGACTCAAGTGTTTTGTCTTTTCATTAGACTCGGGTCAGTCCTGAGTTTTCAGCTTATTGAAGATTGTTTTTTGGAGGATGAAGACAAAGATTTGGTATTATTACAAGTATTATTCCCTGCATCAAGTTGTTTTGCTGCATTATATTTTGTTTCTGTTGTATGTATAACTCTGAATAAACGTTGTAAAAATTATAATCAAATGTATAGCTTAAACGGCTTTATAAACTATTTATTTGATTATTATATTTTGTCATTCCGCTGCGAGATTTTGTGTTTGTTTTCTTCTTCTCTTCTTATTTTTCTTAATTAACCTTATTGATTATGTATGTTCCAGATTGTTTGAGTTGGACATGCATGGATTATTGTCTATTTAAGCCTTCCGGAATGTGGGTTGTCACAAATTCCGTTGAATCCCTCCCACATGTCCCCTTGCATCACAACTCATATATATATATATATATATATATATATATATATATATAATATACATATATATACATGTACATATATATAAATAAAATTCAAAAGTGGTGAGGAATCCTGTTAGATCCCTTCAACCTGTCCCCTCTATATAACAAACAGTATATAATCATATAATATGGTTCATTCGCTACTAGGCGGATATATATATAGGTCATCCGCTCTAGAGCAAGGAATAAAACCAAAATAACCGATAAAATAGTAAATCATCCAAACATCTAATCAATAATTTTTATCAACTATATAACATTTCTGTTAAGGTGAGTTTAACTCACCGAAATTCCAATTGTCGCCGAGGCATTTTGGTTCTATTTGAATTCGAACGAGGTTCGAATTCATTGTAAAATTCCACTAGCTTCAATCTCTACCAATCCAACCCCATGATGTAGTATTCACTGATACGATTCAAATGCGACTGATCATGTATGATTTGGACCTAAAATGAGCAAGATATTGGTTATATAAATTTCTTCCATTAAATAGTATATTTAATTACCAATCACCATTATTAATTTACTAAACCATAATTAACCAAGTCAAAGCCACTAACCCCCAAACCCATCTCTAGATCGTGATTTCCACCCCACCACTTCTGCTCTCTGCATCACCGTGTTGCGTCCAGCCGCCCTAACACCACCATGCCACCACACATGGCAAGCCTAACTACTGCCTTCCTTCCGCCGCTGACCTTGAGCCATAAAACGCCGCATTGACAACGAACGAAAGCGCGCCACCTCTGGTCATCCAAATCTGCGTCCTATTAGTTGCATCCCTTGCCATGCCCGATCCAATGACACCCATGACGATCTCCCCCACCGCCTTAATCACCCTACCTAGCTCACATGGCCATCCTCCGTTCATCGATGGACTGCGGCCACCACGGTGCGATTCAGACAATCTCCACCATTCAGTTCATTCATTACATCATTGCGAACAAAACTCCAGTTAAGACCCTCACTAGAAATGGTCTCCAGCGGCTTCGATAGGTGAGGACCGTTAGACTGAGCGGAGAGAATTCAATTTTCAATTTTGAAATAGTCGAATGTTTTATCTGGTTGGGGTGCATAGTTCAAATAGCTGAGGGAGAATGGGTTTAAATGTGCTAAAGTAGTATGGTATGACAGTGAAAATTATGGTAGGAGGATGGGCTGTTTTGATAGGGTATGGGCTATTATTTAATTTTATTTAAATTTATTTAGCGTGACGTATCCGAAATCTCAAACTCCAATCGAGTTTGTTGCTTGGCATTTTATATGTAATACCCCTATTCCGACAAAATTGAACTAGTCTCGAGACCTAATTTGATCATATACAGAAGATAGCTTTTCAAACCCAGTTATATTATATAAATTCCTGTAATTAGTTTGCAAGCGTTTCGAACTCGCACGACCCAATGATTCGTCTGATCGCCACGAAATTCAACGGCATACAATAACTCAGTACTACAGATCCAATGAAACTAGTTTCGTCCAAATCCAAAACAGTTTCCCGGAAGGCTATTTTTACACGTTAATTAAAATGAATTATCATAAAATAAAATAAATAACTTTTAAAATCTGAATTAAAAGTTTGTTGTTATTATTCTTATTATTTTAAATAATTTAAATGAGGTTTTCAAACCATTTTTACCTACACTGAATCGAAGATTCAATTATTTAAATATTCCAATTATTTAAATTCACTATTCAAGTAAATCCCTATATTTAAAATTTAAGCTATTTGACTTATAAAAATAATATTTCAATATTTAAAATTAATTAAATATTCCAAATCTAAATGACTAAAATTCTGGGTTTTTACATTCTTATCTCCTAAAAGAATATCATCCTCAAAATTAGTAAGTAAGAAAAATACCTCAAACCCAATATCTTTTCAAAACAAATTTGTTGAAATAGATTGCCAATTTCTTTTAAAACTTTATTTTTCCAAAATCAATTTGTTGAAACTTTGTTATCATCTTTTCTAAGTCTTTAACTCATTCATACTTACTAACTAATACCATTCCAAATTATAACATAAACATCAAATTTTAATTATCAAAAATTTTCCAAAATTCTCAAAAAAAGTTAATGCCTTAAATTTATGGAAAATTTCATCAGCATCTCCTTTGCGTGTCTAGATCAGAACAGCTATAACTCATCACAAAGGACCCAAATTAGCCAAAAGAAAACAAAATCCAATTTTCTCAATAATAAAACCATCAGGCCAAACAACAATAATAACATGTACCTATTTGTCGGGCAACAAATTCTACTTGAGAAACCCTAAAGTTTCAACTAGCATTTGCTTCTATGAACCTGCATCTTACTTACACATAATATCCAACCATATAATCTCTAACCATATAATTTTCTTTTTAGAATGTCAACATTTAATTTACTAATGTACATATTCATCCATACGCAATATTGAATCTGATCGCTCGGCCACACAATTTCACTTCTGAACTAGTATCGCTCACACGACCACTTTAGTGCAGACTCTGATCATGTTCCTTGATTAGAAACTGCTATTCTCCTTGCATAGCCGTATAATGATAGAGAACTCCAGAATCAACCAAAACTCTGGATCCTATATTCGCCGTCAAAAATTGAGTGAAAAATCCTTGTTCGGACCGATGTAAATCCTCTCCAAATTATGTGCCCGAATCTGGATCAAATAGCTATGCGAATAAAATAATACACGTACAACTTACGTATTTATTTCAATTGGTTTCTCATTATTCGTGTAATTTTATTTACATTCATTCATAATCCTTATTCACATTGCTTTAATCGCATTCATTTATTACATAGTATATTTCTTTCAACATTAATATCACTTAAGAACCATTCCATCAAATTTTTCTTAAGTTTATTATAAACATTTTGTACAACACCGCTAATGTTTATTATCACTTTGATATATATGTTCATATTCAATTTACTAATTCATTTTGTTTAATTCATTTCAAATCAAATTCAATCTCATTTAACTCATTTCATTATTCAATTTCATTAATTCATTTTAGCCCAATTGTAACGACCCGTTAAATTTATGATATTTAATAAAATGAATTAATATAATTTCTAATTTGGTTAAAAATAAATGTAGAAATTTGGTATAGTTGTTGCAATTTAGTGTAACTATAAAATTTTATGATAATAGATGTGGATAATGTAAATTTTCACAACTTGATTTAAAGTAATTTTGAAGAAACAAATAAATGTTGAATTTGTGAATGTTAGAATAAATATTAACTTAAATGGTTTTCATTAATACAAAGATGTAATTAGTGTAGATAGTAATAATTTATGCCTGTAGTGAAAGGAAAAGAAAACTAATAGAAACATAAAATTTATTTTATGTAAACAAAAGTATAGTTTTGAACAAACTTATGAAAATTGATAGAAACAGTGTTTGTAATCAGTTTGGTTATTTTATATTTGAAAGATAGAGATGTGTAAATACGTTAATGAATTTATAATGAGAAGGAATGGTAGAATGAAAAGAATATATATAATAATAAGCATTTGATTCAATTAAGGGAATTAAATTATAATAAATGGTCATTTAATAAATTCAACGTTTGTGAGAAATCATAATAGTTGTGTAAAATGTGTACAAACTTGCATTTGGAAGTTTATTGGATTTATAACGGTTTTGTTATTAAGTGTATGAGTTTAAAAGTTATTCCCTTTTGTAAAGTTATAGAAGAATGCATAAAGATATAAACAGGGCTTAATAGAATTGACACTTAATGAATTGAATAAATTACCCATTTATGAAGATATGTATAGTGGACTATAAATGACCTAAGCAAATATAAAATGGAATGATTATTGAGATTGGTACTATGAAAATAAATAGTAACATTTATTTGCAAGGAATAAAAGACTATTTAGGTAACTAGAATTTGGAGTAATGACTATTGTATGTTACCTACCCTTGTTTCTTGTTAATTTAGATTTTGGGAATCAAATTCAATTTATCCGCCAATTTACCGCAGTTAAAGTGAAATGAATTGGTGATTGAGAAATGTTAAATACAAATAAGATGTAAACCAAAGAAAATCCCATTTGTAATAAATTATGTAGAATAAAGTAAAGAAACTAGGAAATGAAAATGTGAAAATGTGGATGCAGTGAGATCTTAAGTGATAATAACCTTGTTAGGCAAGTGATAACGGAATTTTGTGTATATGTAATATTTACTGGTATGTCAAGTAATAAACACATAGATGCAAGAAAAGGAAAGTTGGTAGCAACTATATATGTTATTTATCTTACTTAGTATATTAAATAAGGTTTGGAATTCAAATTTTAATTAAAGGAGTTGGTAGCACGTTAGTAGGAAATAATTGTAAGGGTGGGATAACAACTACTATAAACTACCTAATTTAAATGAGTCAATGAACTTATTTGAAATAACATTCATCTAAATATGAGTAATTAAAATGGCGGGGTCAACAATAAACGTTACTTTAGAATTAATTTATATTTTAACGGAAGTGTGAAAGTAAAGCAATAGAAGCGTAAACTTATCAAGGTAGAATTTAGTAGTGTAATGAAAAAAATGTTAAGAATGTTATAGTATAATGATTGATTGGAAATCAAAATTTACTTGTTTGAATGTAACTTTAGGGAAATTGGATTTAATTAAAATAAAAAGGAAGAAAAAAAATTGGATGAAATTTAATGTTGGAATATTATGTAAATATAAACTTAGATAAAATTTAAGGATATCTACGTAATAGAGTGTAAAACCAATGTTAATTTCATCTATTTGATACTAATAGGTTAATAATAGAATGAAGAGTAAATTTAATGTTAAGTTAATATGAATTAAGGTAATATTGGGGAATAATGTGAATTTTCTTCATAATATGATAAGTTGTAGAATACAACGTAAACTTAAGTATAACCTTTGGATTGAAAACATTGTTAAGGGTTACCTGTTAAATTTGGATGGAATTGGCAATAAATGTTACACTTATGGGTAAGGAAATAAAAATGTCCAGAATTTGAGTATATTAAGAAATGGGGATTGAAATTGAAATCTTGCAACGAATCTAATAATACGTTACATAAGTGTTAAATTAAGGTAACATTTGGAAAATTTGATAATGATTTTCAAATTGAACAAGTTGTGGAATTAATAAGGATGGAAGAAAAAAAAAATTAAGATTTATTTTATTTATTGGAATGAAAAATTTATAATTTGATTTATTGCGAATAATTGAAATTTAATTTAGTAATTGGCGAAATGATTAATGATTGAATTAACATAGAACTTGTTGTTAGTTATTAAAATTGTTTAAGAAATCAAAGGAGAGAAATTTTATAAAATTTTAAATTTTGTAATTGGATTGGCTAAAGTGGGAAAGTGGAATTAATCAACGTTGTTACTTTTATCTCCTTCCCTATTAGATCCTTATGTGATTGCATCCACATCTATTGTTGATTATTCCTATATATTGTCACCAATTAATCGTACTTGATGTATGTTTAGCAATTTTGTCACACGGTTAAAGTATGAATATATATATATATATGATGTATTCAAATTTTTCTGTATCTAGCACTTAATTAATTTAGAATCAAACTAACGAAACGTGTCATTTATTTTTGTCCCTCCATATTCATTTTCTTTCTAATTAATAAATACCTCTTTTTAATACCTGCTACTTTAAAAAAAAAAAGAAAAAAAGGGACTGTTCATATTTGCTATATTTCAATACCAAGTGTTAATATTCACTTTATTTCTAATTAATAGCAGCCTCTCCTTTCAAATCTATTTGTCCCTAAACCTAACTCTAACCTTATAAATAACCTACTTCTTATTCTTCTATTACATTTTGTTTCTCCTAACTCTAACCCTAGCCTCCATGCTATTCTTCTTCTTCTTCTTCTTCTTCTTCTTTTTTCTTATTTTTCTCAAAGCTCCTTATTATCTCTCATTTTAATTTTTTTTCTTTCTCTTCAAATATTCTTCTTCTTATTTTTCAAATTTACTTCTATTTCAAACTTTCTTCTTTTCAAATCTAGATCTTCTCTTCCGTTTTCAGTTCTTATTTTAATCATTTTTTTTCAATTCTTCTTTTTCAAATCTTCTTTTTCTTTCAAACCTTTTAAAATACATACATTCATATAATAAGGAGGAAAATTAAAGTAAATCGAAATAAAAGAAAAATTACGGAACAAAGTTAGCAATCAAGAAGAAGCATATGCGTTTTTCACGAGGGAAGGTGGATGTGGCACGGTATTTTATTTTTGTTTTGTTTATTTTTAATTTTTTTTTATTTCAATTGCAAATCGTTTAATTGTGATAACTTTCACATACGAACTCCGTTTCACACGAAATTTCTTTTGTTAGGATCGTAATTAAATTCCGGATCTGATGACGCTAGTTTGGATAAATTTAGAGACCGTCAAATTTTGGGTTTAAATCGGATTTACATTCGATTTAAATTCAAAAGGTGAGTGTTTTAACTCACTCACAAGTACTAGAAGCTTTTATGTTTGTTAAATAAATTTTAGAAATGAATAGAAATTTATTTATGAGCTTTTGGCATGTTATTTCACCCATATCTGTTGAATTGCATTTTTTTGAATTTAGCTGTTAATTAAATTGATTTATTGCGTATTAATTAGCTGTTAGAAATTATTGTTTGCATAAGAACTGCTAGTTAACAGTTATGTCAATTATCACTGAAAATAAACTGTTAGATTTATAGTTGATACATATAATTTGAATTAAACTGCCAATTATTACCTGTTGTATATTCCCAAACATATTTTGTTATTGGTTGATATTGCTTGATGTTGTGACTGGATGATGGATGTGTTGTTGAATGGATGTTTTATTTGATATCATTAAACTGCAAGTTAGCATACATTTTACATTTCATTCGGGATTGTGGTTTGAAATGATAAAACCGCAAAGTTTTATTTTTAAATTGCGGATTGAAATGATAAATATCCGTATCACTTGACCATAGGATAGAAAATTATATACAGGCACCGCGGTCTATATATAACAATTTTAATGTGATTTCTATTGTTTGGATTGAATACGGTCTATAAATCTTAAATTTATATTGTATAAATATTTTATTCCATATTTATATACCTATGAAGTTGAAATTTTGAAATTAAAAGGAATATAAATTTCTTTATTGAAAATGGAAGAAATTTAGAAAATGGAGTTGGGTAAATTTATATCCTATGTTTAAATGTAAAGTTGGAAATTTTAAGATATGATATTTGTAATTGGATTTTCCCAAAATAAATAGAAATGGATATTCTAGTATAATTTGAAGTGGAAAAATTCTATATATATATATATATTTTACTAGAAATTGAAGTCTTATTAATTATGGATTTTATGTAAATGGTCAAGATTAATTAATAGAATATTGATTTTGAAAGGATAAAAATCCAACTTTAGTTGAAATATTAATGCTCAAAAATGGATATAAAAATATATAAAATTGAAATGGTTTTGGGACTTGAAGTAATATTTTGGATTTTGGTTTAACTTTAAAACAAGAAATATTTGGAAAGCCATGTAATTTATTTCTTTATAAAGCAACAGTAAAGTTAAACCTTTTTAATTCGCATACCGTTGAATATCCAAACCATTTAGTTTTGAAAATAATGGTTTTAAAATACTATGGATTTTCGAAGAATTATGTTGAAAGTTACAAACAAAATATTGGTTACATGGGATATTAAATAATAAAAAGTGACATAATTTTTGGAAAGGAAAATTTTATTTGGGAAACGATATCATTGATTTGGGCTTTTATAAAATAATATGAAAATAAATTGTTTGTGTTTTTAAAGAAGAAATGATATCGTAATATTATGGTTTTGAAAGGGATTATATTCTGGTTTTAAAGTATAAACTATTTTTAAATAACCGCGGTGTTATAATAACGATGGGTTGGCAAAGAGACCGGGATCGGATATGGACATACTCTCTGTCGATACCGAAAACCACTTTGACTAACCGTGTACGCGGTGGAGATTCCAGAATGAAGTAGGTGGTGGCGACGTTTCCTGTAAGGTAAATACGTGGACCCAACTCCCGTGAGTTGGCATAAGGTGGCTAAAACAGGAGCGATTCTCAGGCCAATGAGGTCATTCCTCTAATCGGACGCTCCTCTTCGATATTATACTTTGACTTGGATTTGATTCAGTGGCCACTTCTATATTTTGATTTTGGGGAGTTAGTCCGAGGTGGGCGGTAACTGCGGCTACGCGTTTCCACCAGCCTGGATAGCAATTGGTATATCTACCCTGGCATTGCCTAGTTATGCCGTGTCACCTACCATATCGATCCTTTACTACGAGTTTCTATTTGTGTCGTACCTATGGAGTATCCTCTGGTAGCTTCCCGATCAGGAGGTATTACGGTACTGTATAGACTATTGGCATTTTACGTGTTAAGGTGGAAAATGTAAAGCCTTAACGCTATTTAAAAGTAAGTTTATTTTATAAATAGACACTATTATAATAGCGCAATATACTACATAGTAAATAGTTTAACGGATCCTTAGGAGATGTAAATCCCGAGCATCTCTTGAGTTACTGTCCTCTTATTTATTTCTGTTTATTTAACTCACATAAGATTTTCTAGTCTGACTCGAGTGTTTTTGTCTTTTCAAATTCGCTTGGGTCAGTCCGAGCATTTCAGGATAGCAGATTTAGCTTGGAGGACGAAGACGAAGATTCAGCATTATTTTATATATAGTATTGCACCACACACTCTTTATATTCCGCTGCATTGTTGTATTGGTATGTGTAACTCTGATGTTCATTGTATAAGTAAAATAACTGTTTTGTAAACTGTTTGAACTGTATATTTATTATTATATTTTATCCTTCCGCTGTGAGATTCTATTTTGTTTTATTCCTTCTCTGTTTTTCTGATCTACCCCATAACACTCCGTCCTTGCGTATGCTTTGAATTGGCACGTGTGTCGTTTTAAAGTGTGCGAAAAGGCGGGATGTTACACCAATCAATTTCATTTCAAAAATCACTTCATTTAACTTAATTGAAGTTAAAGTATATTTTAAAGTTTCTTTTCTTAACATTCATATTCAACAAATTTAAACTTTGTTTTAACTTATTATTCCACAATTTATGAGTTACAATTGCTGATTTCTTATGATTTCAACACAATACTTGGATAAAAAAAATTCACAATTTAAACACTCTATTTAATTTCAACTCTATTTCGAAATAGTATATAAGATAATATATATCTCTTTTTTAATAAAAAACCATATTTGGGATTTCAATCAAAACTTGTTTTACCAAAACAAAACTCAAATAGTAGCAATTCCTCTTTTGGAAACTCGAAAATGATTGTCGATAATGATGTAGTCATCATCAAAATTATTTCCAACGATCGAAGTGAGTTCTGTGCTTTCTATCTCTTTTAAATCCTTTTAAAATATTTCTAATCAAAATATTTTCAAAAAAATATCATTATTCTTCCAAAACCTTTGAAAAATAATTTTTAAAATCTTCGAGTTTTAAATTCTCAAATTCTCAGTTTTTAAATCCTTTTTATTTACTAATCATATTTATACATTTCCTTTGATATAATTTCACTTTGATTATATGAAATCATTTCTTAATTGTTTATCCTTATTTACATTATAATAATAACAACTTTTATTAGAACACAAACATCAAATGATAATAATCAAATATTATCATTCTCTAATAACTAAACACACCCTATATTAAAAAAAATTATATCACTAATAAATACATAATCATACACACACTCAAACTCAGAATAAGGCATTCCATTACCTTATCACTTAATGTGTTACCCTACCAAAGCTAAGGTTCTTGCTTAACCTTGCGCTCTGATACCAAGTGTAACATACCGGACTTTTCGACCCTCGAAAATCATCACTAATACGTCCACTGTATTGCATGCCGAGCAATCGAAAAACTTGATTGTTAGAGGAAAGAAGAAGGAAGGAAGAAAAAACTATACAATATAGAATCTCACAACGGAATGAATAATCTAAAATATACAAAAAAAAAACATCACACAAAGAAAACTGTAATATACATACATCAATCAGAGTATACTACACTATTTCAGCCTGAAGAGTTATAACAGCATGTCCTTACAATTGCTGATAAATACAACTAATAGATAATGCAACGGAACACAAAGAATTACATAGTTATGTCTTAGACCTCTAGCTCGTCTCCTGAGCTCCAACTTATCCAAAGCAATATGTATATATGCTCAGTCACACCAAGCATTATAATAATACGCGAGTTAGTCTGGAAAAACTAGCTTGAGAGAAACACACCAGGTTAAATTTAAATATTTCAAAAACCTTTTGAAAATAAACGTATCTCGTAAGACCACGTCGCACATAAACACGAAATAGTTTTTACCTTACAATAAGCAAAATATTTTTTATTGAAAATCCATTAATATTATAATAATGTCTTTGGGTCAAAGTAAAATACGAATATAACTAAAATTCTTGCATCTCACGTTTCAGCATTGTTAAGCACAACTAAGTCCGTAAAGCTCATTTTGGAGAATGGACTTCATACTATGGCAAGGTAAGGAACTACCTTCCGATGGTACATCTTTAGATAAAATGCACCGGGGTCTGTCAAGTGCATCTTGTACCCCTGCCATACAGGACTGGCCTACCACTTGACTAGTAGTACCAAAACGATTATCCTTGTTTAATGGGCCCGAAGCATACATGAGCAGATAGTAATCGATCTAGATTTTTGCTTGATGTCAGCAACCCACTTGGCCCTGTTGCTTGCCTGATTTTTGTCATTTCCCAGTTGATTAGGCTTGAGACTACGTTTTACCTTTACATAGCACTTTCCACTTAGAATGCTAACACCGCCCTCCAAACAACAATGCTATGCCAACATTCATCCATACAAGTTGTTCAGGATATAAACAAACCAAATGCACTATTTTTACTACATCCATCTTGGAATCACCCTCAGGAATAACAGCAATCAGCCCTTGCACTTCAAGGAGCTTCATCTTCAATTCCATCATCTTTAAGATATCTTCACTTCAAAATACTTGAGTTGGATCAAAGTAGTTTTTGGATAACATATTCGATTCTGGCCTTTTCGTAATGAATTTTGATTGTTTTCGGTAAAATCAACCCATTTCTTTAGGAAATAAATAGTCAAAGATAAGAGCGGAGATTATCTCCTACCAATTGGTGGATAGATTTCCTTATCATTTTTCCTAGGAGAATGAAATGAGATTTATACGCATAATATAGCACCATCGGAGATGAGTGTGCCATATAACTCACGTGTTTCTCCTAGATGTATCCAGCGTTACGTTTTGGTCCATATTTGATAGTCGGTTATTTAACTATCAACAAACACAGATCCAAATTAGGAATTTATATCAAAAGGGAAGACCAACATTGGTTAACACATAAGTAACAATTAGCCTCCTTTTAATGAATCTTTTCATTCATTAAAATCACTTTGTAAATACTTGTATAAAAATACTTTTACAAAGATCTACCCATAAATCCATATATTTTTAATACTTGGAAAAATATCCATGTACTTATCTCAATAGTATAAGTATATTCATAGAACAAAGAAAGATTTTCTTTTCATACAATTCTAAAATCATTTAAAAATCCCTTTATAAATCTCTAAAATGCATTCATAACTATTTTATAAATAAAAAACCATTACATGGCTCTAAATCATTTCTAAAATAATTTCAAAACTCTTTACAAGTCAATAAAACTTATTATATACTCCTCTTATCAAACTATAAACCCATTTCTAAAATTCGTTTTTAAGTATCTAATAATTTACAAAACTGTCTTTATACATTGTAAGAAATTTCTCTCTAAGTCTTCGAAACATTTCTTATTTCCTTTTTACCAAATTCTAAACCATTTATAAGCTTCATTCTATACATTTTAAATATCCTTCCTTTAAGCCATCAAACCATTTTATAAAACTCTTATTATAAACCCAAGTATGTTAATAAAACTCTATTTATAAATCTCGAAAACATTTATAAATGAATAATAATCATTTACTTCAAAACCTCTATTATATAAAAATATTTACAAATAATAAACATTTTAATAGATAATAATTATTATTAACTTTAAAACATCATCTAAATAATAATTAAGTAATTTAAAACATTATTAATATAATAATAAATAATTTGTTAACATTATTACAAATAATAGTAATTAATTTCCAAAACATTATTATTCAATCATTGTTATTAATTTCAAACCGTATTAATTATTTAAATAATTAGATTTTCAAAAGACTAAAATATTGATAAATAACTTTAAAACAATATTAATATGAATAAACTCTTTTAAAGCATTATTACTATAAATAAACAACTTTAAAACATTGTTAAATGATAGTTGAACAATTTAATTATTTCTAATAATTTAGAAAACACAGATAAAAAGGTTGGAGTAAAATAGAAATTAAATCCATTTAAATTAAAATATTTTCGAAAACCCCAAATTCATATTTTAACCCTTCCTCCTTCTCAAAATCCAATTCTGACCCAAATTGCAACTTATAATATTTCAATTTACAATTTTGAGGCCAATAACTACAAACGCTTAACCATTATTGTTATTGATTTTCTTCACTGCTGGGTTTCATTTTTGAATACAAACAATGTCATAATCAGTAGTGTCCACAAATCAGGTTTCATATCCAAAAATTCATATAACAAGAATTTTATTGGAAATAAATAAAAAAAATAGCAAGGAATTGCATTGGATCCCTTCCTCCTGTTCCCCTGCATCACAACTCTCATATTTTCAAAACACATTTATATATATATAATTCAATAATGGGATGATTTGATAAGGTATAGGCTATTATTTATTTTATTTAAAATTATCTAGCTTGACGTACTCGAAAATCTTGAACTCCAATCATGGCGTGCCGCCTGGTGTTTTATATCTAATACCCCTATTCCGAAAACTAGTCTTGGGACCCAATTCGATCATATACAGAAGATAGCTTTTCGAACATAGTATATTATATAAATTCCTGTAATTAGTTTCTAAGCGTTTTGAACTCGCACGACCTAAAAATTCGTCCGATCGCCACGAAATTCGATGGCATATAGTAACTCACTATTACGGTCCAATAAAACTGGTTTTCGAAAATGTATTTCACACATTAATTAAAACGAATTATTATAAAACCAAATAAATCGCTTTTAAAATTTGAACTAAACTTCAATATATCATTCTTATTATTTTAAATAATTTAAATAAGATTTCCAATTCATTTTTGTCTACATGAATTTAAGATTCAGTTATGTAAATATTCCAACTATTTAAATTCACTATTCAAATAAATCCTTGTAGTTGAAATTTAAGCTATTTGACTTATAAAAATTAATATTTCAATATTTAAAATTAAATAAATATTTCAAATTCAAATGACTAAAATTCTGGGGCGTTACACTGTTCTACAATACCGTTTCGTTGAGATGTTCGTGCAAGGGAAAATTATGACTTATTCCTTTCTTATTACAAAAATATTAAATTGTTTATTTTCAAATTCACCAAAAGGATCATTTCTAATATTCATAATTTTTATATTTTCTAAATTTTGAATTCTCTTTGCAAAAAATTTAAAAACCTCAAAGGTATTGCTTTTATATTCTCAAAGTAGAGTCGATCTAAATCTAGAAAATCATTTATAATAACAAATACACATTAGTTATGGTTAAGAGATCTTACTTGAGTAGGATTAAAAAGATCTATGTGGAGTAGTTTTAGAGGTTGTACAGTAGGAATAAATTTATTAGATTTAAAAGTATATTTTATCAGTTTTCCTAGTTGATAAACGCAACGGAGATTATTAACTTTAAAGCTTATTTTTGGTAATCCTCTAACCAGTTATTTTTATCTATTTGAAAATATATTTAAAAATTTAAATGACAAAATCTTTTGTGCCATGGCCATAGATCATGATCATTTTCTAAGAGATACATATTATTATCAATATTGATCTTCATATCTAAAATATAAACATTTCTATTTCTAATTCCTTCAAAAATTAAAATTTTGTTTTGATAAAAAACTATTGCATTTTCTTTCTTAAAAGAAATCATAAGTCCCTTGTCGCAAAGTTGATTGATGCTAAGAAGAATATGTTTTAAATTTTCTACTAGTAGGACATTTGTAATTAAAGGAGTTTACATATACCCTCGTGGTAAACGTCACTGATGCCAATGGCATATCCTTTAGAGTTATCTCCAAAGGTGACGGTGCATCTATCCTTGTGTTTAATATTAGTAAGCTTGTTTATGTTTCCTATCATGTGCGTTGAGCATCCACTGTTAAGAATCCATCTCTCGTTTTTCTTATTAGGAACCTGCAAGAAAAGTTAATTAGAATTGATACCCGCTTCCTACGTTAGAGTCCTAAGAGTTAGACCTTAAGAAACCATACACAAGAGGGTTTTGTTTTACAATTGAAAATAAAATTATGGTTATTATGAACATCGCTTAAAAACTTTATTATATATTTACTTTTATAATCTTTATCAACATATTTTTTTACCCATCTCTTAGTAGTATTTATCTCAGGTTTTACTATGTTATTTTCTTTTATAAACCTAGTGTTTAAAGTACAAATTTTTAAAGATTTTCTTTTGTGACATTTATTAAACCCTAAAAAGACTTTTCTAGAGGATGGTCTAAAGGATTTCATAATTTTTGATAAATTCTCCCTTCTTGTATTAAAATTTAACGCAATTGAAGAGAGTTTTTCAAACTTATTTAAGGGGCATTTCACTAGAAGGACAAAATTTGCAGTCCAATTAGTTTCTAGGACATACATACATAGAAATTAATTTCAAGGCCAAAGTCAGTAGAATAATTATTTTTAAGGACAAAGTCAGCAGGCCAATTACTTTCAAGGACATAATTTCGTAGGTTTTTAGGCTTTAGAAACTTTATTTTGCATTTTGTCCTTAAAAGTAATTATTTCAGTTGTGCGTCCTAGAAACTAATTGCACTTGCTAAAGAGGCCCTTGCGGCTAATTTCCACTATTTTTAATGTATTTAATTTCATTATTAAGAGCATTATTTGAGGAATTTAGTTCATAGTTTTCTTTGTTCAACTTGACATTCTCATTTTAATATAATAGAAGTTCATTCAATATTATAACTTAAGATGTTACGTTATCACAAGAAACTTGTGAATTTTGTAATTCTTCTTCTAAATGGCTTTTTCATCTTTTAGCGTACTTATTTCTAATTCTTCTTTGTTAGGTTTTCCTACAATTCCTTTCTTTATTTTCTTAAGTGATTAAATTTTTTCAAGAAGTTCAATACTAATTTAAAACAAATCAACATAAGAGATATCGAGACTTACACCATTTGTTGTTGCCATAAAACATATGTTGACTTGTTCTGTATCGCTTTCACTATCTGACGAAAATGAAGACGAGTCTGAATCATCTCAAGTTAGTTGAAAAGCTCTTTTTTAATTCTAAAATATTTGTCATTCTTCTTTTTGGAGTTTTTCTTTTCTTTTTGAAGATTGGAAAATCCTTTTCATTTGGCCGGTTTCATTGCATTCATACCACTTCAAGGGGGATAAGTTGTTATTTTTGCCAAAGCGTTTGTTCTTGCCATATTTTAGAAATTTCTTGAAATTTTTGGTAAGAAAAACAAAATAATCCTCCCCAATATCAAAGTCATCTTTGACTTCAAAGGCTATAGTTTTCCTTTCCTGAGCTTATGTCTGCTTTTCTTGAAAACTTACTTCATATGACTCTAGATTTTCAAACAAATCTTCCGGTTAGAATATTAAAAGATCACTGGCTTCTTCGATAGCTAGCGCTTTTCTTTTCTACTTATCCATTAAAGAGTTGAGTATTTTTTATACTATATCAAAATTCGAATAACCTAATGTTATTAGAGCATACGTATTATCTTCAAACTCTGAATACATATCAGCAATTGTTTCATTTGGTTTAATTTTAAAATTTAGAAACTAATTCTTAAGCATAGAAATTTTTCTTTGTTAAACCTAATTTGTTGCTTCATGAGTGATTCGCAAGGTACACCATATCCTATATACAATTTTGCACACATAACTATATTAAACTCATTTTTATATAATGAACAGAATAATATATTCATGGTTTAACACTATTAGTAGTATCGATTTTGTATGGAGTCGTTCATGAACTGTATTCAATAGTAGGTGTAGTGTATTCGATTTGCATGATATTCCATATTTCATAACCACTAGCTTATATATATATATATATATATATATATATTATCATCCTAGTATACCAATATGCATAGTTTGAACCGGTGACAATGGTGGTTGTAATAGACGCCTTTTTTATCTACAAATGTCGACACTAATACATCCACAGTATTCACGTGTCGAGCATCCAAGTGCCGAAAAGATAGAATGTTAGGGTAAAGAAAAAGAAGAAAAGAAAAGAAACAAGAAAGAGGAGAACAAAAACATTTGAATCTCATAGTGGAATGATACCATATAATATCAAAAGACAATACATGGTGTTACTTCAATATACATAGGACTTCAGAGTTAATAATCAAAGTACTATCATTAGCTTGGACGGTTATAACAACTTGTCCTTACAATTGCTGATATGTATACATAAAGTAATGCAGCGGAGATAAGAATACTTCAATGATAAAAATCTAGCTCCTCCCCAAGAGCTTAATGAACATCAACGAAAACCTGCCTTTCTCAAACTGCTTGAAAGAGCACACGACGAATTTAGGGAAATCAAAAACCATATGTAAGGCATAAGTCTTGTATGAAAACCTCAAGAAATATATGTACAGCATATACAGCACCTTTTTAGACCATCGTAATGGCTATCCCTTCAAAAGACCGAAAACATCTAATATGTACATATTGCGATATAATAGATCATGTCTAGGGTGAAGAATATAAACTATAAAATAGTTGCGCCGCTTGCATCTCACGATACAACAATATTGAAGTACATTCAAAACCACTAAGGTATGTTCGCATAATGGATTTTCCACAAAGATGCCTTTAGCTTAAAAGCTTAACCGGATCTCCATGATAAGGATCAAAAACTACCTTCCGAGTATTTTCTCTAGATAAAATATACCATAAGGTAAACACAATAGGCCCAGACGTCCAAACACTTTCGTGAACAACATGAATAAAGTATCAACAACACCCTCGTGCAACATAACGAAAAGCATACTCTAGATATAGAGTTGATATACCCCCATAGGTTAGCTAAACCAAGAATCATGCCTCCTACTCTACTTTTAGTAATATACCAATGATCACTCAAATAGATCATGAATTCCGAAATAGATTCTAACATCTCGAACAAGTTTACTTCCAAGAGATAGAACAAGTATCTCAGTCTGGAAGTAGTTTTCGATAAGTAAAACACTTACCAATCTCGATCTTTTCGATACTGAGTCGATGAATTTGGTTATATTCAACAAAATAAAAACGATGTCATATGGAAACCAAGTCTCGTATACTTATCACGTTTTCGAACTTTTCAACTTCTTCTATCCCTTGGCTAAGAGTGAAATCCAGTAGGTTAGAGCATTATTGATTCCACACCCTACTCGAATCATCATGCTTAACTCTCATGGATAGAAACAAGTCTACTCTATTGGCATTAGTGCAAGTACACGACTAAATACTTTCCATACACAAGTAAACACATAAAGCATGATCAAGTCACATAAACAACTTAATAACCCTTTTATTTAATTGATCCTTTATTAATTAGAATAACTTTTATTAGTAAAACTCTTTTTATCTAATATAAATTCTTTCAATGATTAAAATTTCTTTCTTTAATTAAAGCTTCTTCCTTTAATTAAAACTTCACTTGTTAATTAAACTCATTTACTAATTAAATTTATTTTATTTATACTTGTACTATTTACGTATTTACTATATACATACTTACTATTCACGTATTTACTATTTCATATTTACTATTCATATTTTTTTATTTATCAAACCATTTAACAAGATTTACTTACTTTAAATTATAATTAAAGAGGTTAAAAACAAACGTTACTAAAACATTATTATTATAAACCCCTTCTCTTTTATAAATTAAACATATAACTTTTTCTATCTTTATTTCAAAAGATTTCATAATTTTTATCATCTTTAAAATTCCATTTATTAACGATCTAAGTGTATAGTTAATCATTTAACAATATTTTTCCACTTTAAAAATATAATTCAAGGGTTTAAAACAAATGTTACTAAAACGTTATTTACTACAAACCTAAAATATTTCATACTTGAACATTATCTTTAAAACAAGCTTTTTAAAGATTTACTTATACTTACAAGGCTCAAAGAAAAATATTATTTAAAACATTGTCATAACAAACCCAAAACTATTCACTTATAATTTTCCTTAAAGTATTCATTACTAAAGTCCTAATTATATTCTTGATTATAATTAATAAGGGTTAAAAACAAATGTTGTTAAAACATTGTTTACGGCAACACAAAACCATTTTCATACATATTATTAAAATATTCAATAATTTTAAGACATTCATTTGAAAGCTCAAAGCATATCCACCCTTATTAATTAAGGAGATATACTTTAATTTAACTTCTCAAAACTATTTATTTTAACTCAAGTGTTAAATCCAAACTTCTTGTACTACATATATAAATACTTAACTTACTTTCTAAAACTTACATATTTATTAAAAACCTTTCTGAAACGATGTATATATTTATATGTGTACTATTTTCTTATAAGCTAATAAAATTAATTAAATTCTAAAATAATTTAAAAGATATTATATTAAATAAGCTTTTAATACTTCAATAAAACCTTTAACAAATTTTCTAAAGGGGCATTTCACTAGAAGGACAAACTTTGCAGTCCAATTAGTTTCTAGGACACACATCCACTGAAATTAATTTCAAGGCCAAAGTCAGTAGAATAATTACTCTTAAGGACAAAATTAGCAGCTCAATTACTTTCAAGGACATAATTTGATAAGTTTTTACGCCTTAGAAACTAATTATTCTGCATTTTGTCCTTAAAAGTAATTATTTCAGTTGTGTGTCCTAGAAACTAATTGCACTTGCTAAAGAGGCCCTTGTGGCTAATTTCCACTTTTCTAAAACTATATATATTTAAAAATACTTATACAATGGTATAATACATTAATTTAAATATCACTTAAAAATACTTATTTTATAATTTATTTAAAAACCATAAAAACAAATTTTATAATTTAAACCCTTTACTTTAAAAATTCATAAATAATTGTTAAAAATATGTTTAAATTTTGATATTTTTTCCAATAATCAAAACATTTATAGTATTTATTAAAATACAAAAAGCCCTAGAATGTCTTTTAAAGTTCACTTTGAAATTCGCTGAATATAAGGCGTTTTCAAACTTCATCAATCGCTATTGTAATACCCCATAAACTTTACGATTAGTTGTTTAATTAATTAATTAGTTAATTAAGCTTCAGAAATGGAATGTGTGCAAACGACGGAATTTGGTCATGAAATTTACACCATTCCGTTGGTTGAGAAATTCTGAGAGACTTTGAAATTTGAAGTTTTGCGATTGGAGTCCAAACGAAGAAGTTGTAGACGAAAAACGAATTCCAGAAATAATCAAATTAGAAAGTTAACGTTTATATAATAAATACCGAGACCCGTCGGTTGACCCCATTCATTGGGCAAGTCTACCAGTAGTGGTCGACCCCATTGAGGGGAGCGGTTGACCGATCGAACCATACGCGGCTATGGTTTTCCTTGACCAAACGGCCTGGATTTTATGTAATTAAATCTATCGGCTGTGGTTGATTCGAGTGCCTATAAATTCAGGCCCAACTATCTTTTCTCATATTTTTCTAGAAACAATAGCAAAGCTCTATCATTTTCTCTTTTTCCATTACTTTTTTAACTTATAAAATATAATATTTATATTCATACACACACACACACACACAAAAATTGGAAAAGAATATAAATCAAATAAGAGAAAGAAAAAAGCGTATCAACACTACGTAATAACGAGGTAATATATTTTTTTATGTTTATATTTCCCTTCAACCCCAAATCTTTCTCAGATCTGTAATTCTACTATATGAATATACCCTTTTTGATACATATTTCTTGAAATAAGAAGGCAATGAGTTGACTCAAAGGCTTTACTTCAGATTTAGAGATTTGGAATGCTTTTAGAAGGTAACAAGAAAATTTATAAATCATTTATGATTTTGAATCTACTCCTTGGCATATGTAGGATTTTTATGCCTAAGTGAATAAATATATATGAATTGTAGGCTAAAACTGAATGTATTAAATATCGCCTACATATTCTTAAGAGATTTGATTGGAATTATTGTTACACCCTGATCTAAAAATTAGTCCCTAAAGTTATAGATATGAATTTTAATTAGATATGAAATTTATTCCAGATCGAAAATTGGGTTGTAAATTATTAGTATGATCTTGATTACTACCTTAATTATGTTGAATTTGATATTTTCTATAGTTTAATTTGTGGAATAAATATCTGTTTGAATTTTATAAATATGTTTATGTTTCCAAATTGCATAGAAAATATGGCGTTTTATTTAACAAAGAATATATGCAAATGAAAAGGAAGAGATGTGTAAAGTACAGATTTATTCTCCATAGTTTACACTTTTATATTCCAATAAAAAGAAAATAATCATTTCATATAATTTAAAATGATGCAAATCTTTCCTTATTATCAATCTTTTGTTTTAAACTAATTTATGAAAATCATAACAGAGAATCTTTCTAAGAAATGTAATTTCAGCAAATTAATTATGGAAAGAACATTCCAGTTAAAAATTTGCGATTAGAATATATTTTGGAGAAGTAGGTATTTATACGTATTTATATGTGCTAATAAATACTTAACAAATAATGATGATTTATGCATAATGCTCGCTTAGGATATTAGTTACACGTAGAAATAGGGTTGAATAACGGATCGAAAATCAGAAGAAAGTATGGAAAGGTTGTAACTCTATCTAATGGTAATAAATGTGAAATGAATTTGAGAGTTACAAGTAATTAATAGGGTAAATGGATAAATGAGACTGATAAATAAAGAAATTAGGTTAATAACATGGAATAGTTAGGAAAGGTTACTAATTGGAAATTAGTAAATATACATAAATGTCTTAGGAAATGACCGTTAGGATGATATTATTTATCATGGACAAGTTGACATTTATTGAAGAAGCAAATAAAGAGAATTTATGAGTAATTGAATGTTTGAGGTAAATTATATAGTCTTATATAAATAAAAGGAGGTTAGTAGAGTTACATAACAGAAATCTGCCCTTCACTTTGAGGCTACATGTAGTTATGTACACTACCTACTGATGTGGGGCATCTTTAACCATAAGACCCTATAGAATAATTGATTAGGCTTAGAAGATTGGGATATGAGGTCATTAAAGTAACACAACGGAAGTCTACCCTTCACTTAGAGGCTACCAGCAGTTGTGTACACTGATTACCAATGTGGGACACCACCAATCATAGGATATGTGGAAAGTGATTATGGGAATAATAGGATCTGCTTAGGGATTAGAGGTATTAATGGTTGTTCGAGGGCCCGCCTCTTTGCTAATTAAAAAATATCAAATAGTCTGAATTAATGATAAGGAGTGGTAGTGATATCTCAGGAAGGGTTCACTTTGGGTTCGAGGTACTAAGTGGTTGATATAGGGTCTGCCTCTCTCCCATAAAGAAGTATTAAGTGTCTTGGTGAGATTTCAAGTGATGTCCGCTAGATAGTACTAGTGATGAGTCCGCCTGGGGTTGGGTATTAAATGACAAAGTCCTACCTACAATATAGGTATTAAATGGTCAGCGGTATGCCTAGTCCTTATAATATGGCATTAAGTGGCTTGGGTACTGTCTCTCACATGGCTAAGACTTTAATGACGATAGAGGAATTAGTAGTATGGCTATTATATATAATAAAGCCATAAATGGTGATCAAATATCTTTGTATCTAGAACAAATAGACCAGCAATGACGATGCTAGGGTCCGCTTCATATTTAGAAGTATTAAGTGGTTGATAGACTTACGTCGGTATTTTATACCCTTGGGAAGGGAGAGTATGTGAATCATGCTAGGTAGGAATACTATGTATGCAATATTAGGTTAATTTGGTTAACCTTAAAATAGTAGACATGACAACTAAATGGAAACCAATCGGTATAAATTTATGTTATGGACACTGTATAGATTTTTCAGTCATCAGAAAATTATTTTGACCCCTTTCTCATTACAACCCACATGATAGATTTAGGGGAATATGTCATAGAGCTGGATGTGATGGGGTGTTGGAGAAGTCTTCTTATCTCTCATGCTCGATGCCGATGTAGCAATCTGCTATCAAAGATTGTAGCCACAGTCAGTATTTATATCCTATTATTATTTCCGCTGAGAGTTCAGATTTTTATAAATCTCTGATAATGTTTATGACGATTTATAGGTGCCAAATTCAATGATCCGTGCTTTGATGGACTTGGATTTTGATTTTTCACAAAATTTAGGCTCATTTAGTCGATCAGAGGAATTATGATAAATTGAGAGAACATTTTTGTACTTTTCTATCTATTATTATTTTTATGCTAGACTCTAAGAATCCTGACTATGGAAGCAATTGTAGTTCCACTCCGAAGGAATGGGAAAAGCAACTATGGGTCGGAAATATTTTAGTGTTAAGATTTCCACACCGAACCTGAATTACCTCATGGAGTGTTGGCAATGCATAAGGCACTGATGGAGAAAAGCATGAGTATGACATATAGCAGAATCTCAGAGACTAGAGAATGTTCGACTTGATGGTTAAGATTCTAGCTACCTTGTGATTTTGAATTTTGATGATGACTTACAATCAAAGATACACGATTATTCCAAATAAGTGGGAAATAGAATTCTGTATGTCGCCAATGTATAGAAACCAGTTTTGGCAAGGAAATGTCCATTAACCATCTTCAGATGTCAAACCCGATTTAACAATTACGGTCAATTCCTTAATCTAAACCCATGAGGTAATTTTTGATAAAATATATTTTAGAAATGTCTTAGATTTTGGAAAAAGGATTTCTTTTCCTAAGGATTTTTTTTGCAGATTTTGGAAAGTTTTGAAATTATAATTTTTAATAAATACATATACCATTAAGTTTGGTCGTGTTAAGAAATTTTGGTTTAAATGGAAAACAGTTTTGAAATCCTCCTTAAATATTTATATATGCATATATATATATATATATATATCATAAAGGTTTGATTTTGATTTTTAGCAAGAAAATAGTTTTTCGATTTGAAAATGAGTTTTAATAGGTGAATATTTCGCTAATGATTTTTCTGTTTATAAAAATTAAAGTTTTCAAAGTTTACTCTCTTTTAAGGGACAGAAAAAACAAGAATGACATTTAATTTTATTGGGGTATGAAGTTAGAAGTGTTCTTGTGTGCCCCATCTATTGCATGAAGTATTTTCGTATGAAGTATGTGGAGAATAGTACATGGAGTATTATCTGGTTTTTGGAATTGTTGATGGTTGAAGTAATATAGGTCTGAAGTACTACGAAATAGCGGAGGAATGGTTAAGAAAGGTCGATGGTAAGCTTACGCATCGTCCTGAAGAGGGTAGGGATTTTTCTGATCATGTCGTGTCGAAGGAGAGGGCACGTAACGATTATCATTATTATTATCATTAATAATATTATAAATTAACTCGGTTAGAAAGGGTCCAGGATCAAGTCGCACAGAAAAACCGCCTAGCGATTGGCACGTATGGGTCGACCGGTAGCGGTCAATTAGTAGACCTAGAAGGTTCGACCGCTATATGGGTTTTAGCCGCATTTGACATCTAGAGGGGCCGACACCAGGAATGCAACTATAAAGTCGCATCTAATTTTCTTCCCAACCACATGCGAGCTCCCCTTCTCCATTTCAGCCGAACCTAAAAGGCTCCACCTCCCCTTCCTCCAAATCAGCTGCCACTCCCCCCATCCCACCTCCAAGCGATGCCGTTTCTCCTCCTCTTCAGTGAGCAGCATCCTCGCCTTCCCCTTGCGTCAATTTTCACGCGTTAGATCTTGCCCCACCTTCACTCTAAATCTAAACCCTATTTCTCCACTTCTCAGCCCATGACACCTCCTCACGCAACCCTGGTGTCACCCCTCAAGAGATCAGGTGGCTGGACTAAAATGACCCGAAGATCAGGTGGCTGGACTAAAATGAAGGTGTCACCCCTCAAGAGATCAGGGTTAAACAGTGAAGTTTAGAGACTTTGCTACTTTTGGGCTAGAATAGCTTTTCACGGCGGTAGGAATTGCATAGATCCTGCTCTTTGGGACTTTTGAGCATAATTCTACCTGCGTTGCATACGCACTTTTCACGCTCGTTTGACATTATAAAGATTTTTAGAGATAGAGTAGGATTGGATGATATTAAGATGTCCAACTTGAAGATCTTGCAACGGATCTTTTTTGAGGATGTTAATGTACTGATAATCTACATTTGACTGCTCGTCTTATTGTGCGCATTATTCAGTACAACATCATCCCATGACGTGAAGCTATGATCAGATTTATCCATAGGTGCAAAAGGCCACCTATGCAGTTATGAATGATATAGCCATTAATTCTGCACGCACTCTTATGATTCATTTTTCTGATCAGGGAATTTGCATCCCACGGAGTTACTTTTCATATTGTAACCTATTCGCTCTCGTTTTCAATCGATACGGGATGAATTATAGTGGGGAGACTACTTGGACGAAGATCACGCCTTCCATTGATAGAGCCTTTCTTAGGAAGATGGGACTTCCTTTTCCACCAACTGCACCAGCCAAGCCAACAACAGCCGTAGCATCCAAGACAGCATTGCAGGTAGAGAATGGACAGGGCACCGAGGGATATTAGAGTTCTAAGCTAATCCCCATTTGACAGGTTCATACCGAGCACCAAGGGATCCGAGTCGACCGGCGAGAGATGATGACCGAGCTACAGTGTTAGAGATTTGGTGCTAAACCGATATGCTTTGCCCTTTTCGACGCCGTGGCAACGACTCGAGTTGCCGTCAAAGAATGAGAACGTCCCATATCTGTAGGTAGTGTTTTAGGTTGAGTTGTATTTTGTTGTATCTTTTTCTTCCAGCATTTGTTCTTCCCATTTTAGGTTGTTGGATTATAACTATTAATTGTTTCTTTTTAAGACGCGCACGATATTGTGAGATGTACTTCTATTTTACTATGTTATTATTTCCAAATATGTGAAGTGCTCTTATATGTCTGTTTGGAAGAAATAGTATAAATATGGAAATCACATAAGGAAACTTAACTGACCGTAAAATGCAATATGAGATAGGAAGTTTTAAATAGATAAAAATTTTAGCAAGCAAAGGATATGTTAAATTGTTATGGAATCATAGGGTCAGTGTTCCTGTTCCTCGAATGCTAAAAAATTTGAATAACTGAGTGTGAGGACTTTTTTAAATAAAATGTCAAGTTTTATGGGTTTTCGTTACTTGAAGAACGTTAGAATTAAATTTATGCATTTGGCTCATAACTGACTTCCGACAAACGCTAAAAATGTGGCTTGAATTATCAAAAATTTTGAGAAGGAAAATATTTTGGAAAACCTCTCTTGATTTAAAAAGTTTCGCTTGAAAGGAAAAAAGTTTTGATTTTTTAAATTATTTTTGGCACTTAAATAATTTTTAGAATTTTTGCCCAAATTTTATTTCAACGGAAATTTGCATCTAGATATTTTGAAATTTTATTTTTCAAGCGACTTACAAATTTGAAAAAAGATAAAGGTTTTATGAATTTTTTGATTTTGAAGGTCACATGCTAAGCATAGGGAAGGAAAATAGATTAGAGATGCGAATTTGGTGGTGCATTATGATTGACGATACAATAAAATGCAAGCGATAACAAGAGAAAAACTATTTTAGCCTTGGAATTTCAATTCCCATACCTTGCCAACAATGCGCACGGGTCTATTTTTGGATTCAATTTCATTTTAGAGCTTAGAAACAAGTCGTCTTATGAATTTTATGCGTGGAAAATTTAGAGTAAATTCGGGGCAAGGAGGAAATATTTATTGTACAACAGGAAATGGGTAGCTTATAGAGTGGTAAGAATTTAAAATTCTCCACCTAAATCCATTATTGGCATAGGAGTGACGTGTAGGAAGCGAGATTTCGATGCCTTAGATTTTTGGTAAGTAGGAATTGGATGCAAATTGGTTGCACAATACTTCTATTCTTAGGAGTATTGGTATTTTGTGAAAAGATTTTTTTAAAATCTACGTGCACATAGAGCTAGTATATATATAGGTTGTTTGCATCATATTTTCAAAAATATTTTCAAAAGGAAAGAATTTATATAGGAGGGCCCGATTTAGAATCATTCTGAATACACATTTTCTATGTTGCAATACACTATGCACTTGTGCACATTGGTTACGAAATTGGTTGTACACTAATTGATTGTGTAGTTAAAGAGAATTACGAGCTAAAACCATGACTTAGTCATTAGTACAATTTTGGAGACGAAATTCTTTTAAGGGAGAATAATTTAACACCTTGTAAATTTTACGATTAGTTGCTTAATTAATAAATTAGTTGGTTAGGCTCCAAAAATGAAATTTGTGCAAACGATATAATTTGACGATGAAACTTGCACCATTGCATTCGTGGCAAAACTCTAAGAAACTTTTATATTTGGAGTTTTACGATCGGTGTCCAAATAAAGAAGTTACTGATAAAAACGAATTCGAAACATGGATAACGTTAATGTTTATATAATAAATACTGAGACCCACTGATCGACCCTCTTTATTGGGCAGGTCGACCGTAGTGGTCGAACCCTTAAGTAGAGCGGTCGACCAGTCGACCCATAGGTGGCTCGGGTTTGCCTTAGCCAGCTGGCTTGGGTTTCATATACTTAAATTTAACGGCTACGGTTGATTCGAGTGCCTATAAATTCAGGCCTAACCATCTTTTTTCTTCTCATATTTTTTTAGAAACAGTAGCGAAGCTCTATCATCTTCTCTTCTCCACTATTTTCTAAATTATATAATATAATATTTATATTTTTATATATACAAATTGGGGAATAATAGAAATCAAATAAGAGAAGAAGCGAAGCAAATCAACATTATGCGATAACGTGGTAACATGTGTGTGTGCACGTGTGTGTGTTTCTGTGCATGTGTTTGTATTTATATATTTATATTTCCCTTCAACCATAAATCCCTTCTTATATCAGTAATTCTAATATATGTATATACCCTTTTTATACATATTTCTTAGAATAAGAAATAAATTGTGTTGATTCAAATGCTTTACTTTAGATCTGGAGATTTGGAAAGATTTTAAAAGGTTAGTATGAAATTTATAAATTATTTATGATATGGAATCTATTCCGTTGGCATACATTTGATTTTTATGCCTAAATGAATAAATATATGTGAATTGTAGGATAAAATTGAAAGTACTAAATATCGCTTACATATTCCTAGGAGATCTGTTTAGAATTATTAGTACATCCTGATTTAGAATTCAATCCCAAAAGTAATAGATATGAATATTGATTAGATATGAAATTTATTCCATATTTGAAATTGGATTGTAGATTTTTAGTATGATTTTAATTATTACACTAATTATGTTAAATTAGAGATTTTCCATAACTTAATTTATGGTAAGATTATCTTTTTTATTTTTTTAAATTTGTTTATGTTTCCAAATTGCATAGAAAATGCAGCGTTTGATTTAACAAGGAATATATGCAAACGAAAAGGAAGAGATGTGTAAAGTATAGATTTATTTTTCGTAATTTATATTATCTACTCCAATAAAATGAAAATAATCATTCCTTGAAATTCT
Source organism: Allium cepa (assembly GCA_030765085.1). NCBI lineage: Eukaryota > Viridiplantae > Streptophyta > Magnoliopsida > Asparagales > Amaryllidaceae > Allium > Allium cepa. Next base: position 554,822,437 of record CM060941.1, on the reverse strand, counting down.
AAACGAGGAAAATCTTTCAATTTGTTCTTGATCTTTTTTTAAACAAATTTATGAAAATCACATTAAAGAATCCTTTGAACAAACGTAATTTCAGCAAATTAAATATGAAAAAGAATATTCTAGTTAAGGATTTGTGACTATAATATATTTGTTAGAAGTAGGTATTTATACTAATTTACACGAGCCAATAAATATTTAACTAATAATGACGATTTACGTGTAATGTTCACATAGGATATTGATTATATGTAGAAATAGGGTTGAATAATGGATAGGAAATAGGAAGAATGTTTGAAAAGGTTGTAACTCCAATTAATGGGTAATGAATGTGAAATGAATTTGAGAGTTACAAGTAACTAATGGGGTAAATGGATTAATGAGACTGAAAAATAAAGAAGTTAGGCTAATAACTATAGGATAGTTAGGAAAAGTTACTAATTGGAAATTAGTAAATATACATAAATGTCTTAGGAAAGGTCCGTTAGGATGACATACTTTATCATGGACAAATTGACATTTATGGAAGAAGCAAATAAAGGGGATTTATGGGTAATTGAATGTTTAAGTTAAATTATATAGCCTTAAATAAATAAAAAAAGGTCAGTAGAGTTACACAACAAAAGTCCGCCCTTCACTTTGAGGCTGCCAGTAGTTATGTACACTTCCTACTGATGTGAGACATCTTTAACCATAGTACCCATATAATAATTAATTTGGCTTAAAAGATTGAGATACGAGATTGGCAAAGTGATACAATGGAAGTCTGCCCTTCGCTCGGAGGCTACCGGCAGTTATGTATACTTATTACCGATGCGGGACATCACCAATCATAGGACCTATAGGAAATGATTATGGGAATAATAGGACCTTCTTAGGGATTAGAGGTATTGAGTGATTCTTTAAGGGCTCATCTCTTTCCTAATTAAAAAGTGTTAAATTATCTGAATTAACGATTAGGAGCTGTAGTAGATATCTCAGGAAGGGTCTATTTAGGGTTCGAGGTACTAAGCGGTTGATATAAGGTCTGCCTCTCTTTCATAATGAAGTTCTGACGACCAGGAATTTTTGGACATTAGAAATCGGAATATTTAATTGATTTTAAATAATTAAAAGTTAGTTTCTAACTTGAATTTAAAATATCACTATTTATTTGTTAATCGAATTTTTGAATTTAAATATTTGAAGTTGGGTAAAATGTTGAATTTGGAGTTTTAAGCCTTTTAAAAATAATTTGAAGACTTGTAAAATTTATATTGATAGTGTTGAGAATAATAAAAGCTTTAAAATTTAATTTAACACTGATTTGTTCAGTTTTGAAATTTTATCGTTTAAATTGAATTTAAAAATAGCCTTCCGAGGAACAGTCTCGGAATTCGATAAAATCAGTGCCATTGGATCCGTAATATTGAATTATAATCGGATTTCAATTTTCGTAGTGTTTGGAGTTGTTGTGTGAGCGTACGACATATAAACGCGCTGGAATTTATATCGAAATTTAATAAAATAACTGAGTCCAAAAAGCTATCTTCTCCATACGATCGAATCGGGACTCGAAACCATCTCCATTGCATTCAAAATAGGGGTTTAACATTATAAACGCCTAGCAGCACATCTCGATAGGAGGTCAAGATATTGAGTTGCGAATTTCAAGACGATTAAAATTTTAATAAAATATATATATGAATCGATTTGATAATTTATAGCACATCAGACCTTTATCATTTCACATCAAAGCTTTTTCAATACTTTAGAACACTGTTCACCCACTCCTACACGCAAGGCTTACTCAACATGCAAAGTATCTTTCCTTTCTCTGTAAATCGCAACTGATCCTATCTTCCTCTTCTTTATACCCACGAGACCGAAAGTTCAACAAACAAAGCAAAAAAATATACAGTTTGCTCGTAACTTTTGATGGCCGGACTATATAAAAAAATTAAATAAATAATAAGAGCGGGTTTTCCTTTTCCAAAATCGAAGTCGGCTCAAGCATATCGAGACAAGCTTGTTCGATTAGGCGAAAATCGATTAGGGGGGTTTGCGATGGAATCGCAATGGTCAGAGTGGGGACGCTGTTCGACTTCAAGGATAGCGCTGCCCTAAATCGAATTTGACCAATCGAGGTGTATTGGGATGCTGTTGATTTTGTTGAAGCGCGACTCTAGTCGCAACATGGTGGGAAGTACAACAGTCGTAGGGTCTGATGGGGGGAGCGGCTCGATGTAGAGGCTTGGGACGAGGATTTTCTGGGAGTTCGCATAGCTGGAGGATTGTGATCAAATCGCGCAAGCAGGCGTTTGCCTTGGGCGACAGCAATGCCGATTTTGATGGCCTCTGACATGGCCTAGCAGCGTATGGTTAGATCGTGAGCTTGAGTTTTTGCTTTGGGTTTCGCCGAAGGGGTATGCCGAGTTATAGCAGTCAGGGGTAAGGGATCATAGTTGCCGTGTTCTCGCGATGCTAAGATGAACATTAGGGTAGGAGCTCGTGGCTTCGGTTCCTATTCGAGCTAGATTTGGTCAATAAGGTATCGTTTTACTTGCTCAATTAAATAAATTTTTATAATGTACATTCATGTTAATACTGAGATAAATAGAAATTTTGGCAGATAAGATTTTTTTTGTACAGAAAGATTTAGAGATATGCACATATAATTTAATGTATACATATAGGTAAGATTTTGGAAAAATAAATAGGAATTTTTAAAGTATTGAAAAGTTCATTTTTGAACTATATAGTTTATTTTTATGAAAATATATATTTTTGGTTTCAACTTGAAGAAAGTGTGTATATATATATATTTACATATATAACCGAGAAATTTAAATGTTTGCAGTTATATAAATTATTTAATAAATATATATATATAGGTAGTTTCAAACGGAAGAGAATATACTTGTGTACGTTTTTAATTTACCAGTTTACTTTAAACAATCGATTGGGTGATTAAATTGTTAATTTAACTTATTTGATTTATTTCAGTTACTAAAAGGTTTCTAAAAGAAATATTAGTTTAAAAGTAAATTATTGGATTAAAAATAAATCGATTAAACCGTAATTCATTGTTCAATATATTCGAATATTAATAAAATCATCTAATGTTTTTACAAGGTTCAATTATGGAGAAATTAATCGTGATGGAAATGGGTTGCAAACAAAAATCAAAGGTGAGTTAATCTCACTCATCTGGTTATAATTTAAATTTAAATGGTTAAATTTAAATGATTGGTTGATTGACTGATTTGATTGGATGTGCAATATTATATATAGTAGTATATAATATATCTTGGAATGATTGATGTCCCGCATTATATAGCGGATGAGACCCTATGTGCCGCATAATAGCGGATGATATTATATATAAAACCCATATACCACGAAATTCCACCTCGAAGTGGAATTGGTATTTTATATTGTGCTAACATCTATGGATGTAGGGAAACAGGTTGGAGGGATCCAACTGGATTCCTCAAAATTATTTATGTTGTTTAATATTCTCTGTTATGAATACGCGATGTTCTATGATGAATATTTTTTTGATAATTGGAATATTGAATGTTATAGTTTACTTGAGTATATTTCAGTACATTGAGTTATCAAAATATATATAATTGGATTTTTGAAAAGAAAATAAAAAAAGAGAATTTGTAAGTGAAATAATCACAGAGAATTTAAATAAATTAAGAATGAGCCGGATAAGAATATTAGTGGTTTTAAAATTCTAATAAATAAATTCCGCATATGAAAAGGGGATTTTGAATAAACAGGAAGATAATGAATTTTAAACTTCAGTGTCATTATTTAAACGAATAAAGCATTTATTTTAAATTTAAGATTTAAATTATTGAAGAAATAAAGAGAAATTTGGAACATGTGAAATTGGTATGTTTCAGTTAAAAGATTTAAAATCAAAACGAAAGAAAAATAATAGTAAATTCTATAATTAATGGATTTTGAAATGAATTGAGTAAGTAAAGGAATTTATTTCAAATGGAGTAAATTGGAAATCAATTTGGGAATTGATTTAAATATTTGAAATTGGAAATTTAAAGGAGAATGTGACTATGAAGTTTATAAACTGGGTTTATAAAAGTAAAGTAATATATCAGTGGATATTTGAAGGAATAAATTCACGATGGAAAGTTATTAAAGAAATGAGAAATTTTGTTTAAAAATAAATAGTGATTTATTTTTGAAGATGGAAAGAGAAGAGTATTTCCATGGATAGCCAAGTACGTTTTCAACGTAAATTTTTAAATATAAGTTATGTTGTTTTAAAAAGCATGTTTTAGAAAATTTATTATTTCTAAATATTTAAATTCTAAAGTAAGTATTTTTCAAATCTATTCACAGTAGTAATTATTTAAGGTGACTTGGTATTTTGTTTTAAAAAAGAGAAAACCTAGTTTTATATTTATAAAGTAACCTCATATTCCTATAGTATATATTTTTTATAAAGTATTGAAGTAGTTTCATTTTGAATATTATTAAAGTATATATTTTGAATAAGTATTAAAGTAATTTTTATTTTAAATTATTCAAAGGATATTCTTTTATAAGGAGTTTTAAATTATTTTCAAAAAACTAAAGTTTTGTGCTTGGTTGTCTTCAGTGGAAATAAATATATGAAAATTTATCCTATAAGAAAAGTATGGTTTGAAACTATTTTCAAAGGGTTGAAAATGGAAATATATCTTGTGAAGATATTTTGAGATTAATAAATAATTTGGTGAAATTATTTATGGTTGATGGTTGTTTGTGAATGTTAATTGATAGTTAAATAACCGACTATCAATATTGGATAATGCGCTGATCGTTTTGAAGAGACCGGGATCGGGATTAATTTTCGAAAACCACTTCGAACCGGCTTGTACGTTTTCGTGGAAAAATGAGTTCGGAGTCGAAGATGGTGCAATGAACTGCAAGGGCTAGTCGCTACTAATCCTGAGGATAATTCCAAATGGATGTAGTAAGAATAGTGCATTCGGTTCCGTTCGAACCCGAGACGGACTTGTATGGATGAGTGCTTTCAGAACATCGTCAGGTGGACGATGAGCATTCTAAGTGAAACATTCTAAAAGGTAACGCTTAGCCTCAAGCTCATCAACCGGGAACGACTGAAAATCAGGGGTTATGCAGCAAGGCTTGGTAGGCAGCACCCATTTTCGAGTGAGGTCGTCCCTGTTTAGATGTCCCTTTTATTTCGGCTTAGTGTTGCGGTTGTTGATCACAACCGTGGGGTGATCTTACTCGGGATTATCCAGTAAGGGATAGTCCGGTTCTTGTGTTGCAGAGGGTCGGGAGTGATCCTCGGTATGTTGATCTAAAGCAGGTACTGTGGCAGGTGGTACCCCGGTGCCTAGTCATTAGTTGGAAATCCATTCTCCCTACGTGCCTTTTACGAGTTTTTTTATATTACCCACTTTGTGGCTAGTAGCTGGAATTTAATAGATGTAACAATTTTGGCTATTTTAATAAGTATTTTTAAATAGACCCTATTATAATATCAGAGGATTTTAAATAAAAAGTGTTTTAGATATTGTAAGGTAAAAACCGACATGTTTATTTGTGGCGTGGTCTTACGAGATGCTTTTGTTTTCAAAAGGATTTTGAAACTTTAATAATCAATTTGAGTGTGATTTCTCACGCTGGTATTCTAGACTGACTCGGGTGTTATTTAACTGTAATGCTCGGGTCAGACCGAGTATTATAGAATACAGGAAAGGATGTCGTGGAGCTCAGGAGATGAGCTGGATGGCGATTCGTACTTCCGTATTTGTGTTACATATTACGCTGTGTATTCAGATTGTTAGGACAGATTATGATTACTGTCTAGTTGTGTGATGATGTATACTCTGATGATGTATGTATAAACGGATATAGTATTTGTTTTTGTGTAAAAATCTGTTATTATCTATTATATTTTGTTCCACTGAGATGGTTAGATTCTGATGTTGTTTTTCTACTTTCTTCTTCTACCTCTTCTTCTTTAACCCAAATGGTTCGTATTTCCGTTCATCTTGAGTTGATTGATGAAGAATGGTGTTGACTCGGGGGTACGGATTTACGGGTCATTACAGTTGGTATCAGAGCAAAGGTTGGTAATAACCTTGGCTCTGGTGGGAATTACTCCAATAGAGTCCGTAGTACTCTAGAATGAGTTTAAGCGTATTAATAGATAGAAGCGCGTATTTGTTAGTGAATATAAATTGTTTTAATATTGTGTTGACTTATTGGTTGAGTGGAATATGAATTCTGATCGAATAAGTTGGCCGCTATTCGAGAAGAGTTTATAACCACTCGACACGATAAATTGACACAGTATTGTTTTAAAGGTGGGTGAATGAAATAATTTTACCCAAATATATTTTGATATAAAAGAAAAGTTTTTGAAAACTATTTAGCTAATATAAGGTTGCATGGATGTTAGGAATGATAATATTAAATTATTATCATTATTGTGTGAAAATTTAATTAGAAATTGAAAATATAACCAAAGGTTAAGGAAATAAAATCATTTATAAAATGAAATTTATAAATGTGAATTATAAATGTGATTTATAATTGAAATATAATTAAATGGGAATTTGTATGAGCATAAATTATACAAATGAATTATAGTTAAAAATTTGATTTAAGCCGGAATTTGAAAATTTAAAACCCTGGAGATTTTGGAGGTATTTTTCGAAGTATTTTGAAGAAAAATAATAGCATCATTGTTTTAGAAGTATTTCTGAAAGGAAATTGTTTCAAATAAATTTTTGAAAGGGATATAGCATTGAACTCACTTCAGTCGCTGGAAGATAACTTCAGTGATGACTGCAGCATCATCGATGTTCATTTTCGAGTTTCTAAGTGACGAATTGCTGCCAAATTGATTTGTTCAGAAGTACCAGTTGTTTTTGAAATTTCAAAGGAAATTTGTTGGGAGTAAAAAAAAGATTGGTTTAAAATTTTGAGAAGTGTGATTTTGAGATGTTGAAGATTTTAAAATAATTTGAAACCAAAGGCCGGGTGTTTAAAAATCCTGATAAGATAGGTTATAAGCTTATAAATTGAGATGATTTTCAAATCAGGAAGGAAATATGAACTTTGAATGTTGGAATTTAAATTTAAAGTTGAAATTGAATTGAAAAGGAATAAATTGAGATGTAGATTATATTAAGTTAAAGTAAGTTCTTACTTAATTTAAATTCAACTGGATTGAGTGGATTAAAGAAAATTGAATCGAATTAAATTAAATAAATATGAGTTGAAATAGAATTGAATTGGAATAAAATTCAGTTGAGTTATGGGTGATATTGAATGGAATTAGATCCTTACTTAAATAAATGGAAGTAAGTTGGATAAGAAATAAGTTGGAATAAATGAATTAGAATAACTTATAAAAGAATTAAAAATCCATGGAATAAAAATATGCTTGGGTTAGAAATAAACGTAAATTTTGAGTTAAAAGTAAAAGATGAATATATTCAAGCCTATAATGAATGAAAATGTGTAAAAAAAATAGGTTGTGACTTATAGAATTTAAAAGTGGAATAGAAAACCCATAATAAATATTGTTTGATGTTTTGGAAAATAAAATAAAAATCCAAACTTGAATTATAAATAGGGGGAGAACTAATTAGATAATAAATTAGTTAATGAAATATGTGAATGGAACCTAATGTAGTTAAATAGAAGATGAATGTGTGAGTTAATATTGAAGTTTTGAAATAAAACTCGAGTTATAAATCAAATTTGACTTGAATCGTTAGTGAAGTAAATATAATTGAAAATGTTGCCAAATAAATGCAATTGGATTAAATAGGGATGATTTCAGTTGCAAATAAAACCCAGTTGATAGGGAATAAATTGAAAATGGCCTTGTAGTTAATTAAATGAATTGAGAATGAATTGAATGAAAATGGTATATGAATTAATTGAAAACTGTTGAATTAGTATTAAAACTATATAAATTGCTTACGGAAAGTGTTTAGTGTGCGTTGCTTTTAGGATTCATGTGTTTAACTATTGCAAATAAGTGAAATGTTGTTAAACTTCTTATATATGACACTTACATGTTTTAGTTGAGTAAGTACAGGTTCAGGGAAGTCGTTGGGCTGGATTTGATTGCGCAAAATGCTAAAATAATAAGCCGCTTGCCTAAAAATGCTAAACAAAGGTACGCCTACGCAATAAAAATAGGAAATATGAACTGTTTTTGTTTTTCCGACTGTGTGGGTCGATGTATATATATTTATATCTCCTGTCAAATTGTAAATGCTCCTCCATACAAAGGAGACTCTGCCAAAAAAATTCGAAAATTTTGGGAGTTAGAAAAATTTGAGAAATTTTTTGTTAGCGACAAAACAATTTCGAATTGGAATTCAAATAAGGAATTTTGGAAATGGAAATTGAAACTAATTTAAAATAATACTATGAATCGGTTATAAATGGAAAATAAAATTCAATATTCAGAGTTGAAGATAAATTGAATTCATATGGAAATGGGAGAACCAATTTGAATAGAAATAGATATCAACTAAAGTGGTAAAGTGAAAATAAATATAAGTAGCGTATAAAATACTTATACTAAACTTAAGAAAAAATGGTAAGATTCTTAAGTAATATGGGTGTCAAGCAAATATATTGAATAAGCATTGGAGTGAAGATTCAATGAAATGTTTTTGAAATGCTATGATTGGATATTATTGCTAAGTAGGATATGCAGGTATTATAAAGGAAAAGGAAAACTGGTTTTGATTTCAGAAGATAAATTTGAATTGCTCGACAAAAAGGTATGTGTTTAAATTTCTGTATGAAATTTGATTGGGTTTTTGATCTAGCCACTTGGCTTTTTGTTTTCTTTTGGAATTTGGGAGCCCGTAGAGGCATTTTGTAGTTGTACCGAGCTAGCCGCGCAAAGGAAACGCCGGCGAAATTTTTCAAAAATTTAGAGAGTTAGAATTTTTTTTGAGAAAATTGTGATAATTTAAATATGAATTTAAATAAGTGGAGTAAATAATGTTGTTGGAAACTATGGAAGGTTTTGGGAAGTTAGCTGAAGTAATATTGGGTCTTTAATAAAAGATATGTTATGGCAAGTTGGTAAAACTGTTTGGTTTTGGAAAAATAGTAATGGGTATTGAATCATTCTCCTTAACTAGCAATTTCGGGGACGAAATTCTTTTAAGGGAGGAGGAATGTAACGACCCGAAATTTTTGGACATTAGAAATCGGAATATTTGATTGATTTTAAATATTGAAAAGTTAGTTTCTAACTTGAATTTAAAATAACACTATTTATGTGATAATTGAATTTTTGAATTTAACAATTTGAAGTTGGGTAAAATGTTGAAATTGGAGTTTTAAGCCTGTTAAAAATAATTTGAAGGCTTGTAAAATTTATATTGATAGTGTTGAGAATAATAAATGTTTTAAAATTTAATTTAACACTGGTTTGTTCAGTTTTGAAATTTTATTGTTTAAATTGAATTTAAAAATAGCCTTTCGAGGCACAGTCTCGAAATTCAATGAAATCGGCGCCATTGGATCCGTAATATTGAACTATTATCGGATTTCAATTTTCGTAGTGTTTGGAGTTGTTGTGTGAGCGTACGACATATAAACGCGCTGGAATTTATATCGAAATTTAATAAAATAATTGATTCCAAAAAGCTATCTTCTCCATACGATCGAATCGGTACTCGAAACCTTTTCCATTGCGTTTGAAATAGGGGTTCAACGTTATAAACGCCTAGCGGCACATCTTAATAGAAGGTCAAGATATTGAGTTGCGAATTTCGAGACTATTAAAAATTTAATAAAATATATATATAAATTAATTTGATAATTTATAGCACATCAGACCTTTATCATTTCACATCAGAGCTTTTTCAATACTTTAGAACACTGTTCACCCACTCCTACATGCAAGGCTTACTTAACACGCAAAGTATCTTTCCTTCTCTGTAAATCGCAACTGATCTTGTCTTCCTCTTCTTTGTACCCACGAGACCGAAAGTTCAACAAACAAGGCAAAAAAAATATACAGTTTTCTCGAAACTTTTGATGGACGAACTATATAAAAAAATTAAATAAATAATAAGAGCGGGTTTCCCTTTTTCAAAATCGAAGTCGGCTCAAGCATACGAGACAAGCTTGTTCGATTAGGCGACAATCGATTGGAGGGATTTGTGATGGAATCGCGACGGTCGAAGTGGGGACGCTGTTCGACTTCAAGGATAGCGCTGCCCTAAATCGAATTTGACCAATCGAGATGTATTGGGATGCTGTTGATATTGTTAAAGCGCGACTCTAGTCGTGACATGGTGGAAAGTACAACAGCCATAGTGTCTGATGGGCGAGTGGCTCGATGTGGAGGCTAGGGACGAGGAGTTTTTGGGAGTTCGCGTAGGTGGAGGATCGTGATCAAGTCGCGCAAGCAGGCTTTTGCCTTGGGCGACAGCAAAGCGGATTTTGATGGCCTCTGACATGGCCTAGCAGCGTATGGGTAGATCGTGATCTTGAGTTCTTGCTTTGGGTTTCGCGAAGGGGTAGGCCGAGTTGTAGCAGTCAGGGGTAAGGGATCATAGTTGTCGTGTTCTCGCGATGCTAAGCTGAACATTAGGGTAGGAGCTCATGGCTTTGGTTCCTATTCGAGCTAGATTTGGTCAGTAAGGTATCGTTTTACTTGCTCAATTAAATAAATTTTTATAATGTACATGCATATTAATACTGAGATAAATAGAAATTTTGACAGATAAGATTTTTTTTATACAGAAAGATTTAGAGATATGCACATATAATTTAATGTATACATATAGGTAAGATTTTGGAAAAATAAATAGGAATTTTTAAAGTATTAAAAAATTCATTTTTGAACTATATAGTTTATTTTTATGAAAATATATATATTTGTGGTTTCAATTTGAAGAAAGTATATATATATATATATAACAGAGAAATTTAAATGTTTGCAGTTATATAAATTATTTAACAAATATATATATATATAAGTAGTTTCAAAGGGAAGAGAATATACTTATGTACATTTTTAATTTACCAGTTTACTTTAAATAATGGATTGGGTGATTAAATTGTTAATTTAACTTATTTGAATTATTTCAGTTACTAAAAGGTTTCTAAAAGAAATATTAGTTTAAAAGTAAACTATTGGATTAAAAATAAATCGATTAAACGGTAATTCATTGTTCGATATATTCGAATATTAATAAAATCATCTAATGTTGTTATAAGGATCAATTATGGAGAAATTAATCGTGATGGAAATGGGTTGCAAACAAAAATCAAAGGTGAGTTAATCTCACTCATCTGGTTGAAATTCAAATTTAAATGGTTAAATTTAAATGATTGGTTGATTGATTGATTTGATTGGATGTGAAATATTATATACAGTAGTATATATTATATCTTGGAATGATTGATTTCTCGCATTATATAGCGGATGAGACCCTATGCGCCGCATAATAGCGGATGATATTATATATAAAACCCATATACCGTGATATTCCACCTCGAAGTGGAATTGGTATTTTATATTGTGTTAACATCTGTGGATGCAGGGAAACAGGTTAGAGGGATCCAACTGGATTCCTCAAAATTATTTATGTTGTTTAATATTCTTTGTTATGAATATGCGACGTTCTATGATAAATATTTTTTTGATAATTGGAATATTGAATGTTATGTTCACTTGAGTATATTTCGGTACACAGAGTTATCAAAATATATAGAATTGGATTTTTGAAAAGAAAATTAAAAAAAAGAGAGAATTTGTAAGTGAAATAATCATAGAGAATTTAACTAAATTAAGAATGAACCGGATAAGAATATTGGTGGTTTTAAAATTCTAATAAATAAATTCCGTATATGAAAAGAGAATTTTAAACTTCAGTTTCATTATTTAAAAGAATAAAGCATTTATTTTAAATTTAAGATTTAAATTATTGAAGAGAATAAAGAGAAATTTGGAACATCTGAAATTGGTATGTTTCAGTTAAAAGATTTAAAATCAAAATGAAAGAAAAATAATAATAAAGTCTATAATTAATGGATTTTGAAATGAATTGAGTAAGTAAAGGAATTTATTTCAAATGGAGTAAATTGGAAATCAATTTCGAAATTGATTTAAATATTTGAAATTGGAAATTCAAAGAAGAGTGTGACTATGAAGTTTATAAACTGGGTTTATAAAAGTAAAGTAATATATCAGTGGATATTTGAATGAATAAATTCACGATGGAAAGTTATTAAAGGAATGAAAAATTTTGTTTAAAAATAAATAGTGATTTATTTTTTAAGATGGAAAGAGAAGAGTATTTCCATGGATAGCCAAGTACGTTTTCAACGTAAATTTTTAAATATAAGTTATGTTGTTTTAAAAAGCATGTTTTAGAAAATTTATGATTTCTAAATATTTAAATTCTAAACTAAATATTTTTCAAATCTATTTATAGTAGTAATTATCTAAGGTGACTTGGTATTTTTTTTTAAAAAGAGAAAACCTAGTTTTATATTTATAAAGTAACCTCATATTCCTATAGTATATATTTTCAATAAAGTATTGAAGTAGTTTCATTTTGAATATTATTAAAGTATATATTTTGAATAAGTATTAAAGTAATTTTTATTTTAAATGATTCAAAGGATATTCTTTTATAAGGAGTTTTAAATTATTTTTAAAAATCTAAAGTTTTGTGCTTGGTTGTCTTCAGTGGAAATAAATATTTGGAAATTTATCTTATGAGAAAAGTATGGTTTGAAACTGTTTTCAAAGGGTTGAAAATAGAAATATATCTTGTGAAGATATTTTGAGATTAATAAATAATTTGGTGAAATTATTTGTGGTTGATGGTTATTTGTGAATGTTAATTGATAATTAAATAACCGACTATCAATAATGGACAATGCGCTGATCGTTTCGAAGAGACCGGGATCGGGATTAATTTCTTGAAAACCACTTCGATCCGGTTTGTACATTTTCATGGAAAAACGAGTTCGGAGTCGAAGATGGTGCAATGAAGTGCAAGGGCTAGTCGCTGCTAATCCCGAGGATAATTCCAAATGGATGTAGTAGGAATAGTGCCTTCGGTTTCATTCGAACCCGGGACGGACTTGTAGGATGAATGCTTTCAGAATATCGTCAGGTGGACGATGAGCATTCTCAGTGAAACGTTCTTAAAGGTAACGCTTAGCCTCAAGCCTCATCAACCAGGAATGACTGAAAATCAGGGGTTATGCAGCAAGGCTTGGTGGGTAGCACCCATTTCTGGGTGAGGTCATCCCTGTCTAGATGTCCCTTTTATTTCGGCTTATTTGTGCAGTTGCTGATCACAACCGTGGGGTGATCTTACTCAGGATTATCCCCAGTAAGGGATAGTCCGGGTCTTGTGTTGCAGGTGGTTGGGAGTGATCCTCGGTATGCTGATCTAGACCAGGTACCATGACAGGTGGTACCCCAGTGCCTAGTCATTAGTTGGAAATCCATTCTCCCTACGTGCCTTTTACGAGTTTTGTTTGTATTATCCATTTTGTGGCTAGTAGCTGGAATTTAATAGATGTAACAATTTCGGCTATTTTAATAAGTATTTGTAAATAGACCCTATTGTAATATCAGAGGATTTTAAATAAAAAGTGTTTTAGCTATCGTAAGGTAAAAACCCGACATGTTTATTTTTGGCGTGGTTTTACGAGATGCTTTTGTTTTTAAAAGGATTTTGAAACTTTAATAATCAATTTGAGTGTGATTTCTCATGCTAGTATTCCAGACTGGCTCGGGTGTTATTTAACTGCAATGCTCGGGTCGGACCGAGTATTGTAGAATACAGGAAAGGATGCTGTGGAGCTCAGGAGACGAGCTGGATGGCGATTCGTACTTTCATATTTGTGTTACATATTCCGCTGTGTATTCAGATTGTGAGGACAGATTATGATTACTGTCTAGTTGTGTGATGATGTATACATTGATGATGTATGTATAAATAGATATAGTATTTTTTTGTGTAAAGATCTGTTATTATCTATTTTATTTTATTCCGCTGCGATGGTTAAATTCTGATGTTGTTTTTCTACTTTCTTCTTCTACCTCTTCTTCTTTAACCCAAATGGTTCGTATTTCCGTTTATCTTGAGTTGATTGATGAAGAATGGTGTTGACTAAGGGGTACGGATTTGCGGGTCATTACAGAAGCATTAAGTGTCCCTATGAGATTCCAAGTGATGTCAGCTAGATAGTACTAGTGAGGAGTCCGCCTTGGGTCGGGTATTAAATGACAGAGGCCTACCTAGAATATATGCATTAAATGGTTAGAGGTCTGCCTCGTCCTTATTCATAAGGTACTAAGTGGCTTGGATACTATCTCTCACATGGCTAAGACTTATTGACGATTGAGGCATTAGTAGTATGGTTGTTGTATGTTATAAAGCCGTATATAGTGGTCAAAGGTCTTTGTAGCTAGGACAAATAGACCGACGATGACGATGCTAGGGGCCTTCTTCATATTTCGAAATATTAAGTGGCATATAGACTTACGTCAGTATTTTATACCCTTGGGAAGGGTACGTATATGAATCATGCTAGGTAGTAATATCGTGCGTGCAACATTAGATTAATTTGGTTAACCTTAAAATAACAGACATAATAATTAAATGGAAACCAATTAGTATAAATTCATATTGTGGTCACTATATAGATTTTCTAGTCACTAGAACATTGTTTTGACCCCTTCTTATTACAACCTATAGGATAGATTTAGAGTAACGGGTCAGTGGAGCTGGACATGATTGGTTGATGGAGAAGTCTTCTTATCACTCAATACTGATGTGCCAATCTATTATTGAGGTTGTCGCCATAGTAAGTATTTATATCCTAGTATTATTTCCGTTGTAAATTTAAATTTTTATAAATCTTTAATAATATTCATTCTTATTTGCATGTACAAATCCAATGATCCGTGCTCTGATGGATTATGGGTTGTTATAGCAACCTTTTCGCTTTTAATTTTCACAACTTCATTTCACAATTTCTATAACTTCCTAAATTAATTCCGTTATGTCAAACACACCAAAATATATGTAGGGAACAAGCAAATATAATTTTTCCTAATATAATCACAATTTAATCAATTTAACATATGTAATGTAAAAACTCGTAATTTTTAATGTTTCGAATGAGAATATTTAATTTATTTAAACATCCAAATTTGATTCAAATATTGTAAATGATAAGAAAATCAATTATTAATAAAACTACTCAATTTTTAGTGGTGTATTTTTAAATGAATTTATACGATTTTTTCATAAATTTTAATTTAGAAATTTTTTAATTATTGTTTGATGTATTTTACGGCAAATATTGGTATTTTTGAAATTCCACAGAATACGATAACCAGTGTCTTTTATAGTTGTTTAAAGACCATGTCGCATTGTTGTGCGTGATTGTATTTTTATTAATATCATTCACGGTTTGTACGCGAACGGGATATTGTGTAGCGAAGTGCTGAAAATTATAAAATAAACTAAACCATACATTTCACTTTTCTTTCTCACTTTCTCATTTCCCCCTCTTTTTCTTCTTTTTATTTTTGCTTGTAGCAAATAAACCAAGAAACCTCCATTAAATATCAAAATCAAGTGATTTCATTAGCGATAAATTATGAAACCGGATCCGTTGATTTCGTATGGGTGCAAGCTTCAAATCTATATACATTTACTCAAGTGGGGTGATGATTAGGCGGGTGGACGTATGTAGTGGCTGAACTAGGGCTGGAGTTCCATGATGATTTAGGAATTAGGCGAAGAGGAAAGCAAAGTTGTATTTCTCTTATCGGCATGCACCCGAGGCACTAACGATCGGAGCTCTGCCATGGCGAAGAAAAACTTTACCTTTTCCTATGCATGAAGGATGGAGCAAGTCACATTTTGGAGGACTTAATCGAGCTCAAATCGATGGGGTGCATTGTAAAGAGGAGGTGGAAGGAAGATCAACGACAAAGTACATTTGTCGAAGGTGGACCAGATAGTAAGGTAAGGGAGGGACGTGCACGGCCTTGGGTGGGTATATGTATGCACTCATACAGGAAGGAGATTAGGGATTTAGGGAAGAAAGTGAGTAGGGAGAGGGTGATTAATTAGTCAAGTATAGCTTTAATGAATTTATTTAATCCAAAAATTTATAAAAATTCATATCTTCTTTATACGAGGTCCAATTAAGACGCAGTCTTTTGCATTATGCTCATAGGAGCATTATCTATGCATTAGAGTTGATTTCTCCAAGTTTGAAGAAAGTAGACTTTTTAGCTAAAATCGAATGGCATTCGGTTTTAGTCTATTCTAGAACATATAAGCATTCAGCTAGAATTTTGGTGAGTTAACTCACCTTTAGATGAACTCTATAGGATATATATGTAGATATAAATTATTGTTTGCATGCTTGAATCGTTTATTTGTATGATTTGGTTGATTTCCAGCTTTGGAAAGTAAGTAGCAGATGAAATACAATATAGGGAATTTTGTAGAGGGATCTAGACTCCTCACCACTATTGATTTTAATTTTAATTATATACTTATTTTATGAATTATTAAATGTCGAAGTTTGTTAGTTTGGCCATATCGGATATGACTTGATATATTGAAAAGTTGAACTCTTTAGTTGTAGATCTATGGAAGCACTTGTAAGTGCTACGGCAATCTAGGCCACATTATAGTATTTTGGAAATACCACTATTTGCAATTTGGATTTGAAATTGGTTTTGATTCAAAAAATGATTTTTAAATATGAATTTTTGGAATTTGCGATGGTATTTTGTTTAGAAATGGTTTTTGAACTTCTCAATTTTACTCCAACCTTTTTGGATATCTTTTATAAGTATTCCGAGAAGTATTTATTTTATAGGAAAAATTAATATAATAACAAGTGTTTATTTTAAAGAAAATGCAACAAACCATCTTTCCGAACTCTAGAAGTCAACACTAGTACATTCACCGTATTAACATGCCGAACAATTAAGTGCCGAAAAGACAGATTGTTAAGGGAAAGAAAAGAGATAGAAGATAGAAGAATTAGGAATAAACATGGAATCTCACAACGCAACAGAATAACATATATTAATCAACATAATATTTACAAAGTCGTTTACAAAATGATACATCAAAGTCATATTGATATAATGTCAAACTTAGGACAGTAATAACAGCCTGTCCTTATACATGGTTATAGAGTACATAATATACAGCGGAACAAGATGGTAACTATCTATCGATGAAGCCTCATGCTCTCAGCTTCTCCAAAATGCATCTATAGAAACCTGAACTACTTGGCGGCTCATAAAAATTTATGCACCCAAGAGTTTTAAGGAAAGAAAATAAAACTCTGGGTCATACAAGGGTCTGGTGTGAGTAAACTCAAAGCAACTGAATTGTTAAGTTAAAAACTCTTTTGGAATCAAAGGTATCTCATAAGACTATGTCACACATAAACATGGACGTGTTTTTATCTTACGGTAACCAAAACACTTTTATAGAATTCAGTGATATTATAATAATGTCTAAGGGTTCAAAGTAAATTATTAAAATAGCTGGAATGCTTGCATCTCACGTTCCAACATATTTAGTTTACAACTAAAACTGCGTGGCGCTTAGTGGAGAACAGATTCCAACTAAAGGTTAAGGCTATTGGGGTACCACCTATCACAGCACACGTCTAGAAAATGTATCGAGATCGTACCTAACGACCCTTGTCAACACAAGACTGGCCTATCCCTTACTGGATAGTACCAAATATGTCATCATCTTGGCCGCTTTGCAACCCTTTCCATCGAGATCTCATGCACAACCAATACATAAATAGGTAGATGTATCGTATCTAGAAGGGTGACAAGGTACCCTAATGGGTGCGTATAACATTCCTGGAATATTAGCCGAAATGATTCAATAATTAATTTAATTTTAAAATTAAACTGTGGGATTATTTGTGAATTAATTAGAGATTTCCCGAATAAAACTTAAAATTTTATATTTTAAATAGAAATTTGATTACAAGTAAATAAAAAATTGAATTGACTTGAAATTTGGAAATTCTAATATTAAATTTTATTGTAAATAGAATGTAAAAACTTAAAGATTAATAAAAAGTATATATTTTAAAAATGGAACTTTTAAATTGAAAATTCAATCATTTATATTTTTATAAGATTAATTGATACATGTTTAATTATTAAAAAAATAATTAGTTAAAAATTCATTTCTTTCCTTAAATTAATATAAGTAGAGGATAATAAACAAAATATATGTATATAAAACAAGAAATAAAAGTTTAAAATTAAAATAACATATATATATATATATAATTATTTGTTTAAAAGATATAATAGTTTTAGTTCAGAATATATTGAACTAAGTCTGAAATAATATTGGTTTAAAAAGTGATATTGTAAAATTGATATAAACAAAAGTTTACAAAAGCTAAATTATCTTGTATACTTAATAATTAGATTTTATAAAATAAGAAGGACTTAAAACACATAGTACCTATATATATATATATACAAACAAATTTTGTTTATACAAAGCTTTGAGATGAATGCATAATTTGAAAGTGTAAAGTTTAAAGTACATGAAAACAAAACAAATGTAAACATACCTTTAGATCTTACATATCTATATACATACCAATAGCATCATTACTTTTATTTAAAATAATGAAATTTAAAATTACAAGAAACTTCACATCTTCCCATATGCCATCATATAGTATCTTAGAAAATCTGAACAAAATAGTAGAAAAAGGATTTGGCCTCACATTTTTCAATACAAAAAGCTGTTCAAAAACAAAAACAATTCAGTTTTTAAACCAAAAGAAAGAAACCAGGCAGAAGAGATCTTATCTTCATTTGCTAGGAGATGTGAAACTACAAATAGAAAAAGAAATCAGATCAAACTTCAAACTGGGAAGGCAAATGCAAGTTCGACTTAGCTTAAATCAAGGCAAAGTTTAAAAGCAACTCTCAGTTTCTTAAATCATAAACATCTCCAAATCAGTTTCAGATTCAACTACAAAAGCCTGTGGAATTTTGGAGCTTGAAGCATCCTCAACCTGGAAAGCATGCAGTGGATTCCTAAAGCAAATTCAAGATCAAAGTAAACAAATGCAATGCAGCCTGAAAGCAGGGTTGAAACAATATCATAGCCAATTTGAAATCCCTCCTCTTCAAGAACTGCAGATTTATAAAGGAAACAAAGCTGCAGTTCTTTTGGCCAGAGTATGCAAGAATCTCTAAAATAAGTTAAGTAAAATCTTTTAAAAAAAAATTTGAATTTCATGTTGTAAATCAGTAAGTAAATACAATAGAAAGTAAGCAAAGCTTCTTCTTACAACTTACAGATCTAAAACTCCAAGATTTAAAGAAGCTAAAAAAAATAGGTTTCCAGGCTCAAAAACAATCACTCTCTGTCTCTGTCTTTCTTCATCGAGATCCAGGTGAGCAAACCTTTTGTCATTTATATACACTTGAAGTTGCTTGTATGTTGTGAATGAGCATGCCTGAATGTGTGAACACTTGTTTTTTTTTTATGGCTTGTGCATGTCAATATAAATAGACATATTATTCTGTTGTTCATATATAAGTTCCAGTTCCCTTAAAGCTAAACTTTACTCCCATACAATTTAAACATTGATCTCTAATTTGAAAATGTCTGAAACATTATAGATTGAATTTTAAAAAAAAATAGTGTAAGTAAAGACAATTAGTGATACTCTGGAAAAGGATACATAACAGTAGAAGGAAATTACAAGGATACACATTCTTCTTCCTCCTCTGTTTAACATTTTAAAAGACCTACCCACAAAGAAATTCAAATATCTCTTCCTCAATTTGTTTGTAGGTTATAACCTTTGAATAAAAGTTGATGCCCGAAACTTAATACTAATTTTAAAATACATTGTTATGTGTATCTGACAAGAAAATTACTAGAATGGAAATAACAGTACAAAAAATTTATAAATATGTTGAAAAATCAATTGATACAATTCTTTAATTTAATTACATAACTTGAATTAGCTTGGGAAGTTATGATTTTTGAAATCAAAATCATGATTTTTAGTAAAGCATTGAATGTGAATTCTAAGTTTGACTAAAATTTGGTTTTCGGTCGATTTCTGATGATCGGCTAACCTTTGAAAATCGAAGTTTGGCATGGAGATCCTAGGGAGATCATAGATTGTTGGAAAAATACAAGGAGATTTTTTAATTCGTTATAGTTTGAGATTTAAATCAAACTAGGGTTTAAAGTTGGGTTTTAGTTGGCGTTAGGAATTTGGGTACTGCGTCATCAGTAATGCATCGAGTTTCATCGCGACTGGGGGGAAATAGGATGTCGGGGGTGGCGCTGCTCCTGGCGAGGCGGCGATGGTTCAGATGATCTATGGCGACGGTGCGAGGTCAATTTAGGTGATGGGGTTACTGGGTTGGGTTTCCAGATTAAACAAAACAGCTCGATTTCGACTCGTTGCCATATGAGATCATCTGGCTGGTCGGAGTTGTTTAGGGAGTCGAAGCTGATGTGCCGGTGGTCGCAAAGTTGGTCGGCAACGTTGGGTTCGGTTGTACACATGCACGCCTCCACGTTTTTGTTTCTGGTCGTTCCTGTTTCGGCAAGAAAGTAGGGAAACTCGAAGCATTGCTCGGGTCAGGAAGGAGAAAAACTCGAAGTCATACTCGCGTTTTTGGGTGTTGTATCGGGTCGAAATTTCAAAACTTAACAAGTTTTTGCAGAAGTAGGGCAACACGGGCTGATTTGGTGGGAAACTCGAAGCAGATGGTGATATTGCTCGGGGAAGTATCGATGTTGGCTCGGGTCTGTTGGTTTCACTATAAAACAGTTTTGAACTTTTAGAATAAATCAAATTTTTACTTTATAATTTTCTTAAGAACCACTTCCTTTCAAAATAACAAATTATTATTTAACCTTGGAATTAACTAATGGTTTTAAAATAAATTTACTTTAAGATAATAAACTTAATGAAGGTGATTAATGATGAATAATTAACATTTTAAAGATTTATAATCAAGTATTTAAAGGCTAATTAACTAGATAAAATAATTAATGTAATTAATTTGAAAATAATTAATCAATTAAAAGTAAATTTGAAAACAAATTGTTTTTAAAAGCTTTGATTAAATAAGAAATGTTTTATCTTAAAGGTAAATAGAATTTAATGATTTGGGTTCATTAATTTATTAAGTTAGTTAATCAAGTAATTAATGAATGGTTAAATAAAAATAATAATTACTTAGTGAAAGTGATTAAGAATAGATAATTAAGGATTAAAGGTTGATTTATCAAATACTAAGGGTGAATTACTTTGCAGCATAATTAATTAATGTGGTTAATTAATTAAGGTAATCAAATTAAGAATAATTAATTAAAGGTTAGTTAACTAAAAGTGATTAAGAAATAATTATTAATTAAGGAGTAATTAATTATTATAATCAATTAAGGAATGATAAATCTGTAAATTAATCAATTAAGGATAATTAATTATAATTAAGATTTAATTAATAATTAAGGGTTTATTTATTAAAGTGATTAACTAAGGAATAATTAATTAGTAACAGTAATTAAGATTCAATTAATTACAATTAAGGGTTAATTAAGAGAATTAATTAAAGAAGGTGATTAAAACTTAATCAATTAAAGTTCATGATAACTAATCATTGATTAAAGATTACTAATGAAAGTAATTATGTAAGTAATAAATTTAAGACCATACGATTTATTCACTTTAAGCAAAGTGGTTTAATTGGTTTTGAATGCTTTGTGATGGATTGATATATTTGATATATGATGTGATGCTATGTGATATTTTGTGCTGAGCTGTTATATTTGTGATGTTTATACTGTCGTATGAATATATATAAAAAAAACCCTTGACCGGTAAAACGACATTTGAATTTCGATGCGACAGGGAGTCGGATTCCAATTGGTTATCCGAAACCCACATCGAATCATATTAGTGAATCTTTGTGATTGATGATCTACTTTATCTTTGAATTTGTGAATATAGATAAGCGTTATGGTTATACCGCTTATCGATATGATTGAATCTGTGATGATGATGTTGTGCACTATTGTGTTGGACCCCTGGACCACACTTATACACACACAAATATGGATTGCACGTGGAAATGGGTTAAGTCACAGATTTTTGAGATTGTTTTAAAATTGAATTTTTGAATCCAAAATAGTTTTGGAATTAGAATTGAAAGCTTTTGAAAATGAATTTCAAAAATAAAAGTTATCTTGAATAACTTGATTGAGTTTTGAAATTTAAATAATTTGATTTAAATTTGAATTCAATATTTGAAATTGAATTCAATGATTTGGAACTAAGGTTTAAAAAAGGGTATTCAACATATAATTGGGTTTATATGAGTTTTTAAACCATTTTAAAAAGTGTTGTTTTGGGACTTTAAATTTAACCCAAGGTTTTAACTTGTATGAATATAATTGGATCTTTCTGAAAACGAAAACTGTCGTTTTCAAATAATAAAAGCTTTCACATAAGAAGTAAACGTCCAATTTGTGTTAAAAGGATTTCGAGTATAAAATGGAAAATAGTTTTTCCTAGTTATGAATAAATCTTTGGGAACGGTTTGAAAGCTAAAAATTAAGTCTTTAATTTAAAGATTTAATGAGTTAATCCATTTGAAATGGAAATTTGTTTTGGAAATCTATAAATGGACCTTTGTGAAACTGGGTGAAACTTTGTGAAATAAATCTTTTTGTTTAAAGATTTAAAATGGTAATTTGTTAACCATTTGAAAGAAAAGCTTTGGATTTAAGTTGTGACTTAACGAAATCCTATATCCATATGTTTTTAAATATGGCGCTTACTATTCGGTTTAGCCGGGAGAGGACCTTGTGTCATATAACCCATTCCGAATAGTGATACGACGTTATGGATTGCAATTGAAGACCGGTGGTGAAGACCGGGTATTTGTGAGAACGATATGATAACCTATCGATTGTCTCTGCACCGAGTAGCTACGGTATAGAGATTCCCTTAGTGATGGGAAGTCCGATCGGGATTGTGGATACCCGTATTTGCAAGGGCTTCTTCGGAAGTGCCTTCGGTTCTGTTCGAACCCGGAACAGACTTGTATGGTTGTATGCCCGACATTACACTTTGAGATATTAAACTGATATCTATCGAATACATTTCTGCTTGGTGGCAGTGAATTTATTCTCTTAGCTTAACACCCTTCTCTGAGACGTACGAGCTCAGAGGTTATGTAGTTGATATTTATCAGTGATATATTCCCAATTTGGTAGTGTGGCATGCTAAGTGCTGTTGTGTGTTGATGATCATTTGTTGATCATTTGTGATCAAAGCATGGCTTTTGTATTAAGCGTAGCTTTGTGGACGAGACTGCATCAGGACCTCACACCTCGGAAATGGTCGAAACAGGAAAGATGCGGCAAGGTTACGAGGGTCGCGCCCTTTAGGGTTTGTCATTCCCTTCTGGTAAAGGGTGGTATCATGGTATGGAGCCCAGATACTTACTTATGTGGTTTCTCCAATCTCATTTACTGTGTGGTTGTTGCTTAGAGGTACCTCGGATAAAGGTCCCAAAGGACCGGGGATGGCACGCTCGTGTAGTAGTTACCTAGTTACAGAGGTAACCCGGCCTTGTGTTGGCAGAGATCTAACCGTAACGTTAATTTCTCGGGACGTCCCGCCAGAGGCGATCCCATTGACAGTAGGAAGTTCCTTAGCCTGACCATTTGTTGGAAATCCATTCATCCAATACGTGCCTTGTACGGTTTTAGTTGTAGAACCTGTCATTTACTTATGGTGGTCACCACTGTTTAGATGGTAGCTATAGTAGGCATAGTTCGGAATGTCTATGCTGGCTAGGATTTATATTATACTTCGAAATGGTTTTTCCTCACTTTGCACTTATAGTAATAATATCAAAGAAATTTCTCGTATCAAGCATATTTGACTATCATAAGGAGAAATCTCCTCCAATTCTGTGTTTGCATTGTGTGTGTGGCGGGTGGCCTTATGGTAGTTTCATTTTCTAAAAAGCATTGCGGATTTATTTTAAATTCTTTGTTGCTTATTTTGAAGACCAAATGTTTTTTGTTTGCTCACACCAGTCCCATGACTGACCTGGAGTTTATTGTTCCTTTCCTAAACTCTGGGTGCCCACTATTTTCCCACACGGGCAGTCTAGAGTTAGGTTTTTCAAATAGTCAGGTTTAGTAGATTATCTGGAGCTAGTTCAGTCTTTGGATCACGACTGTGCTTGCTTATCTTTGTGCATCATTATTGGGAGTTCGAGTTCTTTCTGGATTGGTGCTTTGAAGATGGAGTTCTTTCTTGAAGACTATTGGAGTTATTGTTCTGCTGCTAGTGTTATTGTTTCTTTCCGCTGCTATTTCTTGTATCTCTGATGTATATTCATTGTATCATCTGTTGTATCATATTGTATTAGATATTGTATCAAATGTTGTATATTGATATATGCTATTCATTTCCTTCCGCTGTGTTGTACTTAATGTGTTATAAGCTCCGGCATGACTCAAATTTCAACATTTGAATCTGCGGCATTCAAGTACAGTGGAGTACCGATGTCGATTTTCCAACACTGGAATTTGGAGCGTGACATTTTGGTATCAGAGCTGAGGGTTAAAACTTTAGCTCAGGAGTATAATACATTAAGTAGCTCATTAGAGATAGGGTGAAGTATACCCTAGAATGAGTAATCCCTAAGATATCCGTTCGAATGCCTCAGTAAATTCTCTTACTATCCACTGATAGTAAGTATGAGTGCGAGAAGAGGACGAGATATGGGACAGGGGTGTACCACTATAAATGGTCAATGCCCTGCAACAGTGGAAACAACCTTTCTTCTCAATCTCCTTTGACTCGTCTTTCCAAAATTCTTTGATATCTTCCTATCAGCTCCAGGAAGAAATTTCGGTGTGATGGTGGCCCTACGTATCATCGTAGAGAATCCTTACTTCGTACCTTCATCGGTTTCTTATCAGCTTTTCGATCTAAACTTTATTGAATTCGGAAATTTAAATTAAACAAATTGGAAATTTTAAACTGAGTTAAATTGGTTAATAGAATATAAGGATAAATTTGAATTGTATCAATAAAACGATACCAATTAAAACCAAATTTGAAAATTCTATTGCGATTTATTGTGTTGATCAAAGTCCAAAGTGAGACAAGTTATACATACTTTGGGGTACTCCGACCCAAATTTGGAATCCATATCTAGTATTTGAGGATTATGGAAGATTAAATCCATCTATCTATTCTTTGGGATCCGATATATTCTACGAACGATTAGTTATCCCTTTGAACTAATCAATGCTCTTGCATATTCGTAGACCGGTGGATCCAAATATCTTGTGAAATAATTGTATGAGTTCGTTCTCATATTTTTGATATTCTAATTTGGTAAACTGAATGCAGAATAAATATTTCGATCTAATTCGATCAATCATTTCTTGGTTTATTATCTATTCTTTCTCGTCTTCCTTGCAAATTTCGGGGACGAAATTTCTTAAGTGGGGGAAATCTGTAACATTCCTGGAATATTAGACGAAATGATTCAATAATTAATTTAATTTTAAAATTAAACTGTGGGATTATTTGTGAATTAATTAGAGATTTCCCGAATAAAACTTAAAATTTTATATTTTAAATAGAAATTTGATTACAAGTAAATAAAAAATTGAATTGACTTGAAATTTGGAAATTCTAATATTAAATTTTATTGTAAATAGAATGTAAAAACTTAAAGATTAATAAAAAGTATATATTTTAAAAATGGAACTTTTAAATTGAAAATTCAATCATTTATATTTTTATAAGATTAATTGATACATGTTTAATTATTAAAAAAATAATTAGTTAAAAATTCATTTCTTTCCTTAAATTAATATAAGTAGAGGATAATAAACAAAATATATGTATATAAAACAAGAAATAAAAGTTTAAAATTAAAATAACATATATATATATATAATTATTTGTTTAAAAGATATAATAGTTTTAGTTCAGAATATATTGAACTAAGTCTGAAATAATATTGGTTTAAAAAGTGATATTGTAAAATTGATATAAACAAAAGTTTACAAAAGCTAAATTATCTTGTATACTTAATAATTAGATTTTATAAAATAAGAAGGACTTAAAACACATAGTACCTATATATATATATACAAACAAATTTTGTTTATACAAAGCTTTGAGATGAATGCATAATTTGAAAGTGTAAAGTTTAAAGTACATGAAAACAAAACAAATGTAAACATACCTTTAGATCTTACATATCTATATACATACCAATAGCATCATTACTTTTATTTAAAATAATGAAATTTAAAATTACAAGAAACTTCACATCTTCCCATATGCCATCATATAGTATCTTAGAAAATCTGAACAAAATAGTAGAAAAAGGATTTGGCCTCACATTTTTCAATACAAAAAGCTGTTCAAAAACAAAAACAATTCAGTTTTTAAACCAAAAGAAAGAAACCAGGCTGAAGAGATCTTATCTTCATTTGCTAGGAGATGTGAAACTACAAATAGAAAAAGAAATCAGATCAAACTTCAAACTGGGAAGGCAAATGCAAGTTCGACTTAGCTTAAATCAAGGCAAAGTTTAAAAGCAACTCTCAGTTTCTTAAATCATAAACATCTCCAAATCAGTTTCAGATTCAACTACAAAAGCCTGTGGAATTTTGGAGCTTGAAGCATCCTCAACCTGGAAAGCATGCAGTGGATTCCTAAAGCAAATTCAAGATCAAAGTAAACAAATGCAATGCAGCCTGAAAGCAGGGTTGAAACAATATCATAGCCAATTTGAAATCCCTCCTCTTCAAGAACTGCAGATTTATAAAGGAAACAAAGCTGCAGTTCTTTTGGCCAGAGTATGCAAGAATCTCTAAAATAAGTTAAGTAAAATCTTTTAAAAAAAAATTTGAATTTCATGTTGTAAATCAGTAAGTAAATACAATAGAAAGTAAGCAAAGCTTCTTCTTACAACTTACAGATCTAAAACTCCAAGATTTAAAGAAGCTAAAAAAAATAGGTTTCCAGGCTCAAAAACAATCACTCTCTGTCTCTGTCTTTCTTCATCGAGATCCAGGTGAGCAAACCTTTTGTCATTTATATACACTTGAAGTTGCTTGTATGTTGTGAATGAGCATGCCTGAATGTGTGAACACTTGTTTTTTTTTTATGGCTTGTGCATGTCAATATAAATAGACATATTATTCTGTTGTTCATATATAAGTTCCAGTTCCCTTAAAGCTAAACTTTACTCCCATACAATTTAAACATTGATCTCTAATTTGAAAATGTCTGAAACATTATAGATTGAATTTTAAAAAAAAATAGTGTAAGTAAAGACAATTAGTGATACTCTGGAAAAGGATACATAACAGTAGAAGGAAATTACAAGGATACACATTCTTCTTCCTCCTCTGTTTAACATTTTAACAGACCTACCCACAAAGAAATTCAAATATCTCTTCCTCAATTTGTTTGTAGGTTATAACCTTTGAATAAAAGTTGATGCCAAAAACTTAACACTAATTTTAAAATACATTGTTATGTGTATCTGACAAGAAAATTACTAGAATGGAAATAACAGTACAAAAAAATTATAAATATTTTGAAAAATCAATTGATACAATTCTTTAATTTAATTACATAACTTGAATTAGCTTGGGAAGTTATGATTTTTGAAATCAAAATCATGATTTTTAGTAAAGCATTGAATGTGAATTCTAAGTTTGACTAAAATTTGGTTTTCGGTCGATTTCTAATAATCGGCTAACCTTTGAAAATCGAAATTTGGCATGGAGATCCTAGGGAGATCATAGATTGTTGGAAAAATACAAGGAAATTTTTTAATTCGTTATAGTTTGAGATTTAAATCAAACTAGGGTTTAAAGTTGGGTTTTAGTTGGCGTCAGGAATTTGGGTACTGCG
This sequence comes from Allium cepa, assembly GCA_030765085.1. NCBI lineage: Eukaryota > Viridiplantae > Streptophyta > Magnoliopsida > Asparagales > Amaryllidaceae > Allium > Allium cepa. The sequence goes on along the minus strand of CM060941.1, from coordinate 554,794,411 downwards.
TCATCAGTAATGCATCGAGTTTCATCGCGACTGGGGGGAAATAGGATGTCGGGGGTGGCGCTGCTCCTGGCGAGGCGGCGATGGTTCAGATGATCTACGACGACGGTGCGAGGTCAATTTAGGTGATGGGGTTACTGGGTTAGGTTTCCAGATTGAACAAAATAGCTCGATTTCGACTCGTTGCCATATGAGATCATCTGGGTGGTCGGAGTTGTTTAGGGAGTCGAAGCTGATGTGCCGGTGGTCGCAAAGTTGGTCGGCAACGTTGGGTTCGGTTGTACACATGCACGCCTCCACGTTTTTGTTTCTAGTCGTTCCTGTTTCGGCAAGAAAGTAGGGAAACTCGAAGCATTGCTCGGGTCAGGAAGGAGAAAAACTCGAAGTCATACTCGCGTTTTTGGGTGTTGTATCGGGTCGAAATTTCAAAACTTAACAAGCTTTTGCAGAAGTAGGGCAACACGGGATGATTTGGTGGGAAACTCGAAGCAGATGGTGATATTGCTCGGGGAAGTATCGATGTTGGCTCGGGTCTGTTGGTTTCACTATAAAACAGTTTTGAACTTTTAGAATAAATCAAATTTTTACTTTATAATTTTCTTAAAAACCACTTCCTTTCAAAATAACAAATTATTATTTAACCTTGGAATTAACTAATGGTTTTAAAATAAATTTACTTTAAGATAATAAACTTAATGAAGGTGATTAAGGATGAATAATTAACATTTTAAAGATTTATAATCAAGTATTTAAAGGCTAATTAACTAGATAAAATAATTAATGTAATTAATTTGAAAATAATTAATCAATTAAAAGTAAATTTGAAAACAAATTGTTTTTAAAAGCTTTGATTAAATAAGAAATGTTTTATCTTAAAGGTAAATAGAATTTAATGATTTGGGTTCATTAATTTATTAAGTTAGTTAATCAAGTAATTAATGAATGGTTAAATAAAAATAATATTTACTTAGTGAAAGTGATTAAGAATAGATAATTAAGGATTAAAGGTTGATTTATCAAATACTAAGGGTGAATTACTTTGCAGCATAATTAATTAATGTGGTTAATTAATTAAGGTAATCAAATTAAGAATAATTAATTAAAGGTTAGTTAACTAAAAGTGATTAAGAAATCATTATTAACTAAGGAGTAATTAATTATTATAATCAATTAAGGAATGATAAATCTGTAAATTAATCAATTAAGGATAATTAATTATAATTAAGATTTAATTAATAATTAAGGGTTTATTTATTAAAGTGATTAACTGAGGAATAATTAATTAGTAACAGTAATTAAGATTCAATTAATTACAATTAAGGGTTAATTAAGAGAATTAATTAAAGAAGGTGATTAAAACTTAATCAATTAAAGTTCATGACAACTAATCATTGATTAAAGATTACTAATGAAAGTAATTATGTAAGTAATAAATTTAAAACCATACGATTTATTCACTTTAAGCAAAGTGGTTTAATTGGTTTTGAATGCTTTGTGATGGATTGATATATTTGATATATGATGTGATGCTATGTGATATTTTGTGCTGAGCTGTTATATTTGTGATGTTTATACTGTCGTATGAATATATATAAAAAAAACCTTGACCCGTAAAATGACATTTGAATTTCGATGTGACAGGGAGTCGGATTCCAATTGGTTATCCGAAGCCCACATCGAATCATATTAGTGAATCTTTGTGATTGATGATCTACTTTATCTTTGAATTTGTGAATATAGACAAGCGTTATGGGTTATACCGCTTATCGATATGATTGAATCTGTGATGATGATGTTGTGCACTATTGTGTTGGACCCCTGGACCACACTTATACACACACAAATATGGATTGCACGTGGAAATGGGTTAAGTCACAGATTTTTGAGATTGTTTTAAAATTGAATTTTTGAATCCAAAATAGTTTTGGAATTAGAATTGAAAGCTTTTGAAAATGAATTTCAAAAATAAAAGTTATCTTGAATAACTTGATTGAGTTTTGAAATTTAAATAATTTGATTTAAATTTGAATTCAATATTTGAAATTGAATTCAATGATTTGGAACTAAGGTTTAAAAAAGGGTATTCAACATATAATTGGGTTTATATGAGTTTTTAAACCATTTTAAAAAGTGTTGTTTTGGGACTTTAAATTTAACCCAAGGTTTTAACTTGTATGAATATAATTGGATCTTTCTGAAAACGAAAACTGTCGTTTTCAAATAATAAAAGCTTTCACATAAGAAGTAAACGTCCAATTTGTGTTAAAAGGATTTCGAGTATAAAATGGAAAATAGTTTTTCCTAGTTATGAATAAATCTTTGGGAACGGTTTGAAAGCTAAAAATTAAGTCTTTAATTTAAAGATTTAATGAGTTAATCCATTTGAAATGGAAATTTGTTTTGGAAATCTATAAATGGACCTTTGTGAAACTGGGTGAAACTTTGTGAAATAAATCTTTTTGTTTAAAGATTTAAAATGGTAATTTGTTAACCATTTGAAAGAAAAGCTTTGGATTTTTAAGTTGTGACTTAACGAAATCCTATATCCATATGTTTTTAAATATGGCGCTTACTATTCGGTTTAGCCGGGAGAGGACCTTGTGTCATATAACCCATTCTGAATAGTGATACGACGTTATGGATTGCAATTGAAGACCGGTGGTGAAGACCGGGTATTTGTGAGAACGATATGATAACCTATCGATTGTCTCTGCACCGAGTAGCTACGGTATAGAGATTCCCTTAGTGATGGGAAGTCCGATCGGGATTGTGGATACCCGGATTTGCAAGGGCTTCTTCGGAAGTGCCTTCGGTTCTGTTCGAACCCGGAACAGACTTGTATGGTTGTATGCCCGACATTACACTTTGAGATATTAAACTGATATCTATCGAATACATTTCTGCTTGGTGGCGGAGAATTTATTCTCTTAGCTTAACACCCTTCTTTGAGACGTACGAGCTCAGAGGTTATGTAGTTGATATTTATCAGTGATATATTCCCAATTTGGTAGTGTGGCATGCTAAGTGCTGCTGTGTGTTGATGATCATTTGTTGATCATTTGTGATCAAAGCATTGCTTTTGTATTAAGCGTAGCTTTGTGAACGAGACTGCATCAGGACCTCACACCCCGGAAATGGTCGAAACAGGAAAGATGCGGCAAGGTTATGAGGGTCGCGCCCTTTAGGGTTTGTCATTCCCTTCTGGTAAAGGGTGGTATCATGGTATGGAGCCCAGATACTTACTCATGTGGTTGCTCCAATCTCATTTACTGTGTGGTTGTTGCTTAGAGGTACCTCAGATAAAGGTCCCAAAGGACCGAGGGATGGCACACTCGTGTAGTAGTTACCTAGTTACAGAGGTAACCCGGCCTTGTGTTGGCAGAGATCTAACCGTAACGTTAGTTTCTCGGGACGTCCCGCCAGAGGCGATCCCATTGACAGTAGGAAGTTCCTTAGCCTGACCATTTGTTGGAAATCCATTCATCCAATACGTGCCTTGTACGGTTTTAGTTGTAGAACCTGCCATTTACTTATGGTGGTCACCACTGTTTAGATGGTAGCTATAGTAGGCATAGTTCGGAATGTCTATGCTGGCTAGGATTTATATTATACGTTCGAAATGGTTTTTCCTCACTTTGCACTTATAGTAATAATATCAAAGAAATTTCTCGTATCAAGCATATTTGACTATCATAAGGAGAAATCTCCTTCAATTCTGCGTTTGCATTGTGTGTGTGGCGGGAGGCCTTATGGTAGTTTCATTTTCTAAAAAGCATTGCGGATTTATTTTAAATTCTTTGTTGCTTATTTTGAAGACCAAATGTTTTTGTTTGCTCACACCAGTCCCATGACTGACCTGGAGTTTATTGTTTCTTTCCTAAACTCTGGGTGCCACTATTTTCCCACACGGGCAGTCTAGAATTGGGTTTTTCAGATAGTCAGGTTTAGTAGATTATATGGAGCTAGTTCAGTCTTTGGATCACGACTGTGCTTGCTTATCTTTGTGCATCATTATTGGGAGTTCGAGCTCTTTCTGGATTGGTGCTTTGAAGATGGAGTTCTTTCTTGAAGACTATTGAAGTTATTGTTCCGCTGCTAGTGTTATTGTTTCTTTCTGCTGCTATTTCTTGTATCTCTGATGTATATTCATTGTATCATCTGTTGTATCATATTGTATCAGATATTGTATCAAATGTTGTATACTGATATATGCTATTCATTTCCTTCCGCTGTGTTGTACTTAATGTGTTATAAGCTCCGGCACGACTCAAATTTCAACGTTTGAATCTGCGGCATTCAAGTACAGTGGAGTAAGGATGTCGATTTTTCAACGCTGGAATTTGGAGCGTGGCAGTGCGACCACATAGCCTTACTATATCTCCCATGTTTTAGTCATTTCCGTTTGACCAAACTTGAGGCTACGTTTTACCTTTCCATATAGCAGTCTCTCTTGGGATGCTAACGATGTCATCTCGGCAGTAACGCAGTGCGAACATTAATCCATAGAAGTTGTCTAGGATAATGACATACCAAAGGCACTACTTCTACTACATCCATTTTGGAACCACCTCAGGATTAGTTGCAAGCATCCATTGTACTTCAATGGCTCTATCTTCGATTCCAAGCTTCAAGATGTCTTCATTCCGATATGCTAGAGTTGGATCAAAGTGGTTTTTGGATAACACATCTGATCCCAGTCTCTTCGTAACAACTTTCGATATTTTTCGGTAAACTCAACCCCGGTTCTTTAGGAAATAAACATACAAATGACAAAAGCGGAGTTCACATCCTAACCATTTGTGGATGGATTTCCATATCATTCGTCCTAGGAGAACAAACGAGTTTATACGTACAGAATAGCACCTTCGAAGGTAACTGTACCATATAATTCTCATGTTTCTCCTAGATTTTTCCGAAGTTACGTTTTGGTCAATTGATAGTTAGTAATTTAAATATCAAATAAAAAATATCCAATCATTGTTTGATCTCCATATGGGATACATTATGCCTTTATTAATTCTCTTTAATTAATAAAACCACTTTATGAAATATGATCACAAGATCTTTTCAAAGCACTAACCCCTAATATTTCCTTTTATATTTAGGAAGCAATTCACATTATTCACCAAAAACATTTTGGAAATTCCCTCTTCAAAATTCCATAATAAATGGCCAAAAATGTCCTTCTAAAAAACATCACCTACAATTTAACACATTTACTTCACATTCCAAACCTCTTGATAAATTTCTAAACTAGATTTAAACTTTCTTTGAAATCTCTAAAATGATTTATAAATCTCTTTCTAATTTAAATCTCTTTGTAAAACTTTTTTATAAAACCTTTATAAAATATCATTTATAAATTATCTTTTATAAAATACTTTAAGTAAACCTTCAGTAAAATCCCTTTATAAACGGGTTATTACTTATAAATAACTTTACAACATAATAGCAAAACTTGGAAATCATTTATAAACTTTAAACTCTAAATTTATTTAAGAATTGAAGTTAATTTGAAAACATACTTTATAAATTCAAAAGGAGGCTTAGCAATTCCAACGGTACTAATTTTAGTTACCATTCAATTCAATTCCAAATAATTTAACAGTTATTGTATAAGCAACATGTATGTAAATACAACTCAGATCCAAATCAAGGAATAACATGTCAATATGAACTAACTATCATATACATGCCCAAATAACGTAATAGTAAGAGGGTGATTTGTCTTGCTAAATAGATGTCCAAACAATTCAATCAATTCATAGTAGAACGAGGATTTATTTTGCTAACACATATCCACAAAATCAAATCACTTACACTATAGCAGAATAGTGTTTTTTTCTGCTTAAGAAATGTCATTTAGTCTTCCTAATCATATAGGGTTACTTAAGGTCCAAATAAGAGATCCTCGGATTTGGAATCGGTTCATTTAAAAAAAAATTGATTTAAAACACATTCGGTTCAGTTTTAAAATCACATTTGAAAAGAAATAAATAGATCTAATCAGTTAAACCCCAATTAGATCTTAACTGATTCTTATTAATCAAGCTTAAGTCGTAATTAAATTCTAATTAGGTATAATGAACTTGATTAAGTGCCAATTAACTTACTAATGCAACTTGGTTAAGGTTAAACCAAATTGTTTAAAAGTTAATCCCTAATTAGTTAAATATTAGTTAAATAATCCATTAATTACATAATAATTAATTAACCATTAATCTTAACTAAATAATTAATAATCACTTAATTACTTCTTAACCATACAAAACATTAATTAAACTGTAACGACCCAGGATTTTTAGTAATTAAAATTTGAATATTTAATTTATTTTAAATATTTATAAGTGAATTTATAAGTCGAATAAATTTTATTTGAATAATTGGATTTAATTGAATAATTTAATCGATAATTTAATATGTTAAATTATAGAAATAATTAAAAAATTGAGTTAAATATGATTGAAAATGATTTGTAAAATTTTATTTTATCATATGGGAGTTAGAACGATATTTTAGAACTTTTAAAATTGAATTAAAAGTTTATTTGTGAAAATTGAATATTTTAATATTCAATCGACTAGTGAAAATAGTCAATTTTTGAACAGTCTCAGAATTGAACGAAACCAGTTCCATTGGATCCGTAATAGTTAGTTATTACCGGATTTGAATTTTCGTGTTAATCGGAGCTATCGTTTGAACGCGGCAGCTCGAAACGCATCGAATTATTTTTAATTTTAATTTGGCGAGTTAAAATAGCCCTTTTTCAAAAAGTCTCGGATTTCGACGAAACCAGTTTCATCAGATCCATAATGTGATATTATTGTAAGGTTTCAAATTTTGTGTCAATCGGATTTACCGTTTGTCCGGTACAAATTAAAACGCCTAGAAAATCGCTTAAATCGGTTTAATTTAAATCGAACGTTTGTTGCCATAACTCGCACAGATGTCCGAATTAGCTTACGAAACCTATTCCATTGTGTCTGGAACGCGGGGTAAACCCTAGAAACGCTGGTTACGGTGCGTGAATCGGAGTTCGGAATTTCCGGATGAATAGTGTTCGAAAATTCTCTATAAATAGACCCTAAATTCTCACAATTTTATAAAAATCCAAACCCTAACCCTAATTATAATACGCAGCCGCCTCCTACTCAATCAAAGGCCAGAAATCACCTATTTTCATCCCTCAATCTCTTTCAATCTACAAAGAATTTAAAGAAGCCATCAACTAGGAAATTGTAGAGCCTTGCAAGCTCTACACATCTATACGGAAATGATGGTGTGAGGTCGACCAGAGGAGGCGCGAGATGGCCACGAGCACCTACAGTTCACGCACGTTTTCCCGTGCCTAGGGGGGGCCGAGCTTCACCATATTGGGCGCGGTGGTGGTTTGGGGAGAGACGAGTTGAGTGATGCTTCTTGATCGTGTTCTTGTTACACGAAAAAAATCGAATAATCTAACCCTAAAGTTGCTAGTGGGTTTCGGCTATACTGGGAATAATATGCGTTTGGGGGAGATGAGAAGGGGACGGCCTGATGGGGGGGAGAGCTGATCACACGGCCCATATTTGCTTAGGTTTAAAAATTATAATTTATGTTGTAATTTATATGCTTTATAAACTCGTGTAACTTCAAAAATTCGTAACTTTTTCATACGAGGTCGAAAACGCGCGAAACCAGTTGCGTTGGAATCGTATCGACGAGCACTACGCGATGGAGTTGGATTGGAGTCGTTTGGAGTTAGTGAGAATTTTGGGTAAAATTAAACGTCCGTTTAATTTTATTCGAAATAAATCGCTAAAACAGAAATAAAATCAAGGTGAGAACTTCTCACTCAATCGAATCAGTTTCGATTTTATTTTAAATAGTTAGATTTAAAATATTTGAATGCATGTTTGAATGATGATTGTTATCTATTGATTGTTAAAATAGACATTATACGCCGTTAGTAAGCGGATGTTATTTATTAAAAACATATACCGCGAATATTTCATAAACAGTGAAATTGGTATTATATATAATAGCAATATATATATATTGGCATATGTATATATTGGAGTTATTGATTTCCCGCATTTGTGTAGCGGATGAGACCCTATTGCGCCGTCTATTAAGCGGATAATATTTAAATCCCATATACCGCGATAATTTCGTACTGGAGCGAAATTGGTATTGTGCTAATGTTTGTGGATGCAGGAAAAACAGGTTGGAGGGATCCAACTGGATTCCTCAACAGTATTATTTGATTTCAGAATATTTTGATATTTGATTGATTATCATATCGATATATGATATCGTTGTTGTCGTGATTGGCTATTTGGTATGTAGCATCATTGGACCAAAATTTGGAATTTTAAAATGATTTTAAAGTGATTTTTGAAAGTATACGTGTATAAAATATTTTTGGAATTGATTCGTTTTAAATAAATAAACGTTATAATTTTTAAAGTTATAAAAATTATGATTTTGAGAAATACAGTTAAAGGTTGAATTTTTGAAAATATGGGATTAATGATTTTATAAAAGAGTTTAATCGGGATTTTTGAATTTATTCATAAAAAAGTTTAAATATAGGATTTATAAAATTTAATTATTTTATAAATCAAAATGATGAAGTTTTTAAAGGAGTTTAAAGACGTTTTAAAAGAATAATATAAATTGATTTATATTAAGAGATTTATAAATGGATATTTATAAATTGAAATATGGACATTATAAAACGAGTTTTTATAAGTGTTTGAATGAAGTGAAAATAGATTGCATAAGTGAATGGAATTTATGGAATTATAAACGGTGAAGTTATAAATGGAATTTTATAAGCAGTAGGTTTATAAAATTTATAAAGTTATTGAAAGAATATATTTGGATAAATAATTGAATCTTATAAGTTGTAAGATTCATAATTATGAAGTTTAAAGGAACGATCCTTGTAAACACATAAATTACAAGTGTTTAACTTATAATGTGAACTTTTGTTTTATAATTGAGTTATAAATCGAATAGGTTAATAAAGGAATTTATAAAGGAAGTAGTTATAAAATAAATAGAAATGGAATTTATAAACGTTGTTTTATAAATTCGCAAATGACTTATTTTGATAAGTAAATTGTTGAAACCTATTAATGGAGTTATATTCACATTTTTGACTGTGAATGATCCTTTAAAATAAAATGAATTGAAGTGATGAAATTTGTTAACGTAGTATATTCACGTTTTTGAATAGTGAATAATACGTTAAAGAAACTGTTTTGAATGTGATGTTTTAAATAAAATTAAAACGATCTAACGATGTTTTAAAATATGTTGAGATTCGAAACCATAGATTTCAACATTGATTGTTGAAATAGACGTTTTCGAGAAATAGAAGGAAATGGTGGACTATAACACTGTTGTTATAGTAAATGATTTCCGAAAGGAAATGTTTTGTATAGTATTGGGATTTATATATATCTATTTTAAACTCGAATCCCTATACTAGTGATTTTGGGTTGTCGTAATGATGCTTTACGTAACATTCGTTTTGGCCTAAATAAATATGTTTAAGAGAATGATTTCCTTAAAGAATGAAATATATACTTAATCTTGATTGAAGTATATTGAATATTTTCCAAGTGTTGAAAATAAATAAAATTTGTGAATTACTTATGAATAAATAAGTATGGAAATGTTTTCCAATATAAAAGTGAATATTTTGAGAATTTATCTTTTTGAAGATAAATTGAAATGAATAATGGAAATCGTATATTCATAGATATTTTGAGATATAAATTCAATATGGAATTTATAAATGAAATTGGAAATTGGGTTTAAAAATAAATGTTGATTTATTTTTGAAGTATTGAAAATAACATATCTTGTAAAGATATTTTGGAAAATAAATAATTTGGAAAATTATTTGGAAACTGGTGATGTGTGCATATTCATTGATAGTTCAATAACCGACTATCAATATTTCCCTTTGAATGGGTATTTGATGTGATTTGTTTGAATTTGAATGCCACGCTTATTTTTGAATAAGCGCTCACTATTCGGGTTAACCGGGAAAGGACCATGGGGTCGTACAACCCATTCCGAATATGTGATACGTCGTTATGAATTGCATTTGATGACCGGTGTTGAAGACCGAGTATTTGCAAAAGCGATAGGATGACCTATCGATTGTCTCTGCACTGGGTAGCTCCTGGTATAGAGATTCCCTAAGTGATGGGAAATTCGATCGGGATTGTGAATACCCGGATTGCAAGGGCTTCGTAAGAAGTGCCTTCGGTTTTGTTCGAGCCCGGAACAGACTTGTATGGATTGTATGTCTGACGTTACAAATTGAGATATAAAGAAGATTTCTTTCAAATATATTTCTGTTGGTGGCGGAGAATTTATTCTTTTAGTTTAACACCCTTCTCTGAGACGTACGAGCTCAGAGGTTATGTAGTTGAATGTTATCAGCGATATATTCCCAATTTGGTAATGTGACATGCTGAGTGTTGCTGTAAATGATCATTGTGTTGATTATTTGTGATAGGATCGTTTATTTGATCGTCTATCTTGGTGATCATCTCTATGATCATTTGTTGACCCAAAGCATGGCTTTTGTATAAAGTATGTTTTTGTGGACGTGACTTCGTCGAGCCTCACACCCCGTGAATGGTCAAAACAGGAAAGATGCGGCAAGGTTATGAGGGGTAGCGCCCTTTAGGATATGTGCATTTCCTTCTGGAAAAGGGTGGTATCATGGTATGGAGCCCAGATACTTACTCATGTTGAAACACTTTATTTATGATTGTGTGAATTGATTACGAGATCTCGGATAAAGGTCCCAAAGGACCGGGGGATGGCATATTCGGTCAGTTGTTACTCAGTTAGGGGTAACCCGACCTTGTGTTGGTAGAGATCCGGTTTGGTTCTCGGGGATGTCCATCCAGAGGCATTCTCATGTGGCAATGGGAAGTTCCTTGGCCTGATCATTCGTTGGAAATCCAATTCCCAATACGAAACTTGTACGGTATTAGTTGTAGAACCTGCCATCTAATATGGTAGCTATTAGTAGGCATAATATAATGGTACCTATGCTGGCTAAGATTTATATTCTACTTTCGAAATGAATTTTTCCTACACTATGCACTAATAATAATATCAAATGTTCTTTTTAATGCGTATCAAGCATCTTTGACTATCATAAGGAGAAATCTCCTCCGATTCTGCGTTTGCATGTGTGTGTGTGCGGGAGGCCTTATGGTAGTCTCATTTTTAAAAGCATTGCGAATTGACTTTAAAAATATTCCTCTATTTTGATGTTAAAGATGAATAAACTGTTTTGAGTTCTCACACCAGTCACATGACTGACTCGGAGTTTATTGTTTTCCTTCCTAAACTCTGGGTGCCCACCAATTTCCACACGGGCAGTCAGGAGTTAGGTTTATCAGGATATTCTGGATATTCTGGAATTGCTGGAGGCAAGCTGGATGGCATGGCGTATTACTAGTTATATAGTATTTTTTTTCCGCTGCACTGTTTGTTGTTGTTGTTGTTGTTGTACACTCTGATGATATGATGTAATGAAATGTAATGTATAAAATGTAATAACTGATATAGTTCTTTGTTTAAAGATTATTCATTTATTATTATATGTTGTTCCGCTGCGAATTGTGAGATTCTGATGTTGTTCTGTTGATTTCTGTTCCGTTCTATTTTCTAGTTTTCTTTTCTTTCTATGTTCTGTCTTTGTCTTTTTTCTTCTCTCTTTTATTTTTCTTAAAACCATAACTATTCGGTTTTTCGGCAACGAAAAATCGCGTATGTTACATTTGGTATCAGAGCATATGGTTAAGCGACAACCATGGTTCTGTTGGGTATTACTCATTAGAGATAGAGTCAGTAGTACTCTAGAATGAGTTTGAGTGTAATAATAGCTATGAGAGCGTATTTGTTAGTGAATATAAATTGTTTTGTATTGTGTTGACTTATCGGTTGATTGTTTATAGATTTCGGTCGATGTAGTCTAGCTAACTATCGTAGAAAGGGGTTACTAAACTCTTAAACAAGATAAACCGACACAGTATTGTTTTAAATTGGGTAAATGAAATAATTTTACCTTGATTATATTTTATATATAAAGAAATAATTTTTCAAAATTATTAAAGTGTATATAAGTGGATTGTTAAGTTGTTTGAATAATCTAAATAAAAGAATTATTGTATAAGCAAATGAATTATAAGAATGGAATTATAATTGAAGTGATTTATAATTGAGAAATAAACTTATATATATAAGAAGTGAAACTATATGGATATATTTATAAATATGAGTTATAAATAAAAAAAAATGAATTTAAAGTTAAATGTAAATATAACTTAAAAGATGTTTAATGAAATTGAGATTGGTATCAAAGAAAATTAATGAAGTTAAGTGATGAATATGAACTTGAGTTATGTAATGAAATTCAACTTTTATAATTGGATTTAATGTTAATCAATTGAATGTGAATTAAGTTGATATGAAATAATGAATGTAAGTGTTAATTCACTAAAATCTAATGTTATTGGAAAGTTGAAAAATTTAATGAAAAACAATTAATTAAACCAATTGAAAGCAAAGGAATTTGGTTGTAATAGATATACATTGGTTGTTATATGGTTGTTAGTTGATTGTATATAATTCATTAAGTTAATGAAATTGGAAGCTAAAGTAATTGAAATTCAATTAGAAGTTAAGTGAATCTTAAATAGAATTGAATTTAATTTGGAAGTGAACCAACTTGAATATGAATTAGTGAATATAAACTAATTGAAAATGAATGTTAGTAAGAACATCCACTGTTAATGAATCGAATGTGATTAAATTAAAAACCTATATCATTGAATATTAATGAGAATATGAATGAATATTTATTGGTTATGAATGATAGTTGGTTGATGGTTGTATTTATTGCTTTTATTGCATTTGCTATGTTGACATATATAGTTATTATGTTGCTATATGTTGTATATTGATACTATTATCTACATGCATGTTCTCATGTTGTTGTTGAGTGATTAGTAGGTGCGGATCGCGTTTGCTTCGCATTTGGAGCTCGTTTTCGCGCTATATTAGCCGTATATGCTCGCTAATAAAATATAAGGTACATATCTCGGATTACATACCGTACTTTTATACTTTTTCCCTGCGGGATGCCTCATTACTTGATGAGATGTATATTTGTGATATATATACTGTCATTTTTTTTTCGGATCGAGCCGCGCAAAGGAGACTATGGCGAATTTTTCCGAAAATTTAAGGCGTTAGAAAAAATTTGAGAAAATTGGAAAATTTTGAAAACTTTAACTTTGATTTTGCAATTGAAAGTTAAACAATAGTAGTTGTTTTTGAAAAGATAACAAAGTATGATTTGAAAACTTAGTAAGTTATTATAAGAAATTTAACTATGGATTTATGGAAAGTTAATAGATTCTGTAACTTTTCTTACTTGTTAATTTCGAGGACGAAATTCTTTTAAGGGGGGAAGATTGTAACGACCCAGGATTTTTAGTAATTAAAATTTGAATATTTAATTTATTTTAAATATTTATAAGTGAATTTATAAGTCGATTAAATTTTATTTGAATAATTGGATTTAATTGAATAATTTAATCGATAATTTAATATGTTAAATTATAGAAATAATTAAAAAATTGAGTTAAATATGATTGAAAATGATTTGTAAAATTTTATTTTATCATATGGGAGTTAGAACGATATTTTAGAACTTTTAAAATCGAATTAAAAGTTTATTTGTGAAAATTGAATATTTTAATATTTAATCGACTAGTGAAAATAGTCAATTTTTGAACAGTCTCAGAATTGAACGAAACCAGTTCCATTGGATCCGTAATAGTTAGTTATTACCGGATTTCAATTTTCGTGTCAATCGGAGCTATCGTTTGAACGTGGCAGCTCGAAACGCATCGAATTATTTTTAATTTTAATTTGGCGAGTTAAAATAGCCATTTTTCAAAAAGTCTCGGATTTCGACGAAACTAGTTTCATCGGATCCGTAATGTGATATTATTGTAAGGTTTCAAATTTCGTGTCAATCGGATTTACCGTTTGTCCGGTACAAATTAAAACGCCTAGAAAATCGCTTAAATCGGTTTAATTTAAATCGAACGTTTGTTGCCATAACTCGCACAGATGTCCGAATTAGCTTTCGAAACCTGTTCCATTGTGTCCGGAACGCGGGGTAAACCCTAGAAACGCTGGTTACAGCGTGTGAATCGGAGTTCGGAATTTCCGGATGAATATTGTTCGAAAATTCTCTATAAATAGACCCTAAATTCTCACAATTTTATAAAAATCCAAACCCTAACCCTAATTATAATACGCAGCCGCCTCCTACTCAATCAAAGGCCAGAAATCACCTATTTTCATCCCTCAATCTCTTTCAATCAACAAAGAATTTAAAGAAGCCATCAACTAGGAAATTGTAGAGCCTTGCAAGCTCTACACATCTATACGGAGATGATGGTGTGAGGTCGACCAGAGGAGGCGCGAGATGGCCACGAGCACCTACAGTTCATGCACGTTTTCCCATGCCTAGGGGGGCCGAGCTTCACCATATTGGGCGCGGTGGTGGTTTGGGGAGAGACGAGTTGAGTGATGCTTCTTGATCGTGTTCTTGTTACACGAAAAAAATCGAATAATCTAACCCTAAAGTTGCTAATGGGTTTCGGCTATACTGGGAATAATATGCGTTTAGGGGAGATGAGAAGGGGACGGCCTGATGTGGGGGAGAGCTGATCACACGGCCCATATTTGCTTAGGTTTAAAAATTATAATTTATGTTGTAATTTATATGCTTTATAAACTCGTGTAACTTCAAAAATTCGTAACTTTTTCATACGAGGTCGAAAACGCGCGAAACCAGTTGCGTTGGAATCGTATCGACGAGCACTACGCGATGGAGTTGGATTGGAGTAATTTGGAGTTAGTGAGAATTTTGGGTAAAATTAAACGTCCGTTTAATTTTATTTGAAATAAATCGCTAAAACAGAAATAAAATCAAGGTGAGAACTTCTCACTCAATCGAATCAGTTTCGATTTTATTTTAAATAGTTAGATTTAAAATATTTGAATGCATGTTTGAATGATGATTGTTATCTATTGATTGTTAAAATAGACATTATACGCCGTTAGTAAGCGGATGTTATTTATTAAAAACATATACCGCGAATATTTCATAAACAGTGAAATTGGTATTATATATAATAGCAATATATATATATTGGCATATGTATATATTGGAGTTATTGATTTCCCGCATTTGTGTAGCGGATGAGACCCTATTGCGCCGTCTATTAAGCGGATAATATTTAAATCCCATATAACGCGATAATTTCGTACTGGAGCGAAATTGGTATTGTGCTAATGTTTGTGGATGCAGGAAAAACAGGTTGGAGGGATCCAACTGGATTCCTCAACAGTATTTATTTGATTTCAGAATATTTTGATATTTGATGGATTATCATATCGATATATGATATCGTTGTTGTCGTGATTGGCTATTTGGTATGTAGCATCATTGGACCAAAATTTGGAATTTTAAAATGATTTTAAAGTGATTTTTGAAAGTATACGTGTATAAAATATTTTTGGAATTGATTCGTTTTAAATAAATAAACGTTATAATTTTTAAAGTTATAAAAATTATGATTTTGAGAAATACAGTTAAAGGTTGAATTTTTGAAAATATGGGATTAATGATTTTATAAAAGAGTTTAATCGGGATTTTTGAATTTATTTATAAAAAAGTTTAAATGTAGGATTTATAAAATTTAATTATTTTATAAATCAAAATGATGAAGTTTTTAAAGGAGTTTAAAGACGTTTTAAAAGAATAATATAAATTGATTTATATTAAGAGATTTATAAATGGATATTTATAAATTGAAATATGGAGATTATAAAACGAGTTTTTATAAGTGTTTGAATGAAGTGAAAATAGATTGCATAAGTGAATGGAATTTATGGAATTATAAACGGTGAAGTTATAAATGGAATTTTATAAGCAGTAGGTTTATAAAATTTATAAAGTTATTGAAAGAATATATTTGGATAAATAATTGAATCTTATAAGTTCTAAGATTCATAATTATGAAGTTTAAAGGAACGATCCTTGTAAACAAATAAATTATAAGTGTTTAACTTATAATGTGAACTTTTGTTTTATAATTGAGTTATAAATCGAATTGGTTAATAAAGGAATTTATAAAGGAAGTAGTTATAAAATAAATAGAAATGGAATTTATAAACGTTGTTTTATAAATTCGCAAACGACTTATTTTGATAAGTAAATTGTTGAAACCTATTAATGGAGTTATATTCACATTTTTGACTGTGAATGATCCTTTAAAATAAAATGAATAGAAGTGATGAAATTTGTTAACGTAGTATATTCACGTTTTTGAATAGTGAATAATACGTTAAAGAAACTGTTTTGAATGTGATGTTTTAAATAAAATTAAAACGATCTAACGATGTTTTAAAATACGTTGAGATTCGAAACCATAGATTTCAACATTGATTGTTGAAATAGACGTTTTCGAGAAATAGAAGGAAATGGTGGACTATAACACTGTTGTTATAGTAAATGATTTCCGAAAGGAAATGTTTTGTATAGTATTGGGATTTATATATATCTATTTTAAACTCGAATCCCTATACTAGTGATTTTGGGTTGTCGTAATGATGTTTTACGTAACATTCGTTTTGGCCCAAATAAATATGTTTAAGAGAATGATTTCCTTAAAGAATGAAATATATACTTAATCTTGATTGAAGTATATTGAATATTTTCCAAGTGTTGAAAATAAATAAAATTTGTGAATTACTTATGAATAAATAAGTATGGAAATGTTTTCCAATATAAAAGTGAATATTTTGAGAATTTATCTTTTTGAAGATAAATTGAAATGAATAATGGAAATCGTATATTCATAGATATTTTGAGATATAAATTCAATATGGAATTTATAAATGAAATTGGAAATTGGGTTTAAAAATTAATGTTGATTTATTTTTGAAGTATTGAAAATAACATATCTTGTAAAGATATTTTGGAAAATAAATAATTTGGAAAATTATTTGGAAACTGGTGATGTGTGCATATTCATTGATAGTTCAATAACCGACTATCAATATTTCCCTTTGAATGGGTATTTGATGTGATTTGTTTGAATTTGAATGCCACACTTATTTTTGAATAAGCGCTCACTATTCGGGTTAACCGGGAAAGGACCATGGGGTCGTATAACCCATTCCGAATATGTGATACGTCGTTATGAATTGCATTTGATGACCGGTGTTGAAGACCGAGTATTTGCAAAAGCGATAGGATGACCTATCGATTGTCTCTGCACTGGGTAGCTCCTGGTATAGAGATTCCCTAAGTGATGGGAAATTCGATCGGGATTGTGAATACCCGGATTGCAAGGGCTTCGTAAGAAGTGCCTTCGGTTTTGTTCGAGCCCGGAACAGACTTGTATGAATTGTATGTCTGACGTTACAAATTAAGATATAAAGCAGATTTCTTTCAAATATATTTCTGTTGGTGGCGGAGAATTTATTCTTTTAGCTTAACACCCTTCTCTGAGACGTACGAGCTCAGAGGTTATGTAGTTGAATGTTATCAGCGATATATTCCCAATTTGGTAATGTGACATGCTGAGTGTTGCTGTAAATGATCATTGTGTTGATTATTTGTGATAGGATCGTTTATTTGATCGTCTATCGTGGTGATCATCTCTATGATCATTTGTTGACCCAAAGCATGGTTTTTGTATAAAGTATGTTTTTGTGGACGTGACTTCGTCGAGCCTCACACCCCGTGAATGGTCAAAACAGGAAAGATGCGGCAAGGTTATGAGGGGTAGCGCCCTTTAGGATATGTGCATTTCCTTCTGGAAAAGGGTGGTATCATGGTATGGAGCCCAGATACTTACTCATGTTGAAACACTTTATTTATGATTGTGTGAATTGATTACGAGATCTCGGATAAAGGTCCCAAAGGACCGGGGGATGGCGCATATTCGGTCAGTTGTTATTCAGTTAGGGGTAACCCGGCCTTGTGTTGGTAGAGATCCGGTTTGGTTCTCGAGGATGTCCATCTAGAGGCATTCTCATGTGGCAATGGGAAGTTCCTTGGCCTGATCATTCGTTGGAAATCCAATTCCCAATACGAAACTTGTACGGTATTAGTTGTAGAACCTGCCATCTAATATGGTAGCTATTAGTAGGAATAATATAATGGTACCTATGCTGGCTAAGATTTATATTCTACTTTCGAAATGAATTTTTCCTACACTATGCACTAATAATAATATCAAATGTTCTTTTTAATGCGTATCAAGCATCTTTGACTATCATAAGGAGAAATCTCCTCCTATTCTGCATTTGCATGTGTGTGTGTGTGCGGGAGGCTTTATGGTAGTCTCATTTTTAAAAGCATTGCGAATTGACTTTAAAAATATTCCTCTATTTTGATTTTAAAGATAAATAAACTGTTTTGAGTTCTCACACCAGTCACATGACTGACTCGGAGTTTATTGTTTTCCTTCCTAAACTCTGGGTGCCCACCAATTTCCACACGGGCAGTCAGGAGTTAGGTTTATCAGGATATTCTGGATATTCTGGAATTGCTGGAGGCAAGCTGGATGGCATGGCGTATTACTAGTTATATAGTATTTTTTTTTCCGCTGCACTGTTTGTTGTTGTTGTTGTTGTTGTTGTACACTCTGATGATATGATGTAATGAAATGTAATGTATAAAATGTAATAACTGATATAGTTCTTTGTTTAAAGATTATTCATTTATTATTATATGTTGTTCCGCTGCGAATTGTGAGATTCTGATGTTGTTCTGTTGATTTCTGTTCCGTTCTATTTTCTAGTTTTCTTTTCTTTCTATGTTCTATCTTTGTCTTTTTTCTTCTCTCTTTTCTTTTTCTTAAAACCATAACTATTCGGTTTTTCGGCAACGAAAAATCGCGTATGTTACATAAACCTTTATTAATTAATTAACGATCATTAACGTAACTTAATTGATGATTAACCTTTAATTGCCTTTTTAATTACCATTTAAGTGCTAATTACCTTTTAATTAATTAATTAATCAATCACTTATATTACAACTTAATTACTTTTTATTATTACTAATTAAGTTTGGAAAACTCTGTAAACTAATTTCAAAATAAAACAAATTTGAAATAAAAATTCGAACCTTTGTCGAACTACATCCATAGCGACTGTCACTATGAGTGCAGCTTGCTCTAACCCACTTTTAAGTGAAGCCGGTTTACTAAAACCATACTATTTCATGATTGAAACACACCTCGGTAAATTTTCACACTTTAAAACCAATTATGCAAACTTTAACTAAAATCTAAACTTTAAACCCTTGATACGAGTTTGATTTCAAATCCGACCTCAAATTCGTTGCAACTATAGACAAAGTTTCAACTTTGTTTCAACCCATCATGACTACAGTCAAGTTCATCATCAGCCCTTTATATTCACACATCACATTCATACAACAAATTGTATACATATAGCAATATATGTTCAATTACTAACTTTGCAATAACACGTTCATTCGAGTGCTAACACCAACCCACACATTAGCACTTATCATCGCATTTCAACATGCTAAGATCCAACATATATATAACAACATATAGCTAAGGATAAACACAACATATAAAGGAAAGTTCTTTCCAAAATATTAGGAATCTACTCACTGAAAGCTATCTAAACTCTCGTTAAATTAGAGTATGACATAACATTTTCATTCCTAAGCAACAAGATGGAGTCATAAACCCTAAATGCACTAGGTAGGCTTGGTCTTGAAGGGAAGAGGAAGCGAGACTTTTTTGGTGAGGTGGAGCGACTTCGGATAAACATCGAATGCTCAATAATAAACCCGAAAATATGTCATTTTGAAAATGATTTTTTGGCTATCTACTCACGGAATTTGTAACGACCCGGAATTTCACTACTTTGATTAACGAATATTTATTTAATTTTAAAAATTCAATATGTAGGTTTTATAATGAAAATAAACTCATTTTAATAAATTAATAATGATGATAAAATCATTTTCAAAATTTGTTTTCCAAATTAAGTAGTTCTTAGAAATAGTAAATGTAACCGAAGAACGTTTACGAAATTTCGACCTTTCGACACCAGAAAGTTGTCGGTAACATTGTTCGTCTTTGTGCATCATATACACATATAAGAGTTCATTAACTAAATAATAATACATTATAAATAAATTATCATATGTTAATTTGGGTTAGTAAGTGACGTGACAAGACATAGTTTAAAAAATAATAAACTTATATGTATAATATATAGATATAAGTATTGTCACATCTTAGGAATTATATATATATACACATATCAAGTATTGTCACATCTTAGATTGTAATCATTAACCATCATTATCCTTTGTCACATCTTAGCTTTAATTAATAATTTCACACACATATATATATAGAAAGAAAGTGATGTGACTGAACATAATAATTTTATATATAAAAAAGAAAGTGATGTGATAAACATAACAATTATATATGTATACAAAAGAAAGTGATGTGATTAAACATAATTATATGTATAAAAGAGTGATTTGATTAAACATGTATAATTATAAAAGATTTATGATGTGACCAGATATAATTATGACAAGTTATATTACTTAATTCATTTTGCCTATATATATACCCACCTATTCCTTTTCTTTTCTCCTTGCTTCCGTTTCCTTCTTCTTCTTCCTTGTTAAAGTTTTTCATGGCTTCTTCTTTTAGCTTGAGAGAAGAAAAAGAAAAAATCCTTAGAAAACTTGATCGAAATCCACTCGAAATCTTCTCCATATTTGTCCTACTTCCTTCGACCATAACCTCTAACTTTCTACTCCAAATCATGATTTTATTTTTTCCAACCATATATAAATCCAGTGGCTAAAACTTTCATGTTGACCACTTCCTCAAGTTTTTAGTCTAGCTATGTCAAAAACGCTTGTGTTTAAGTCCCATTTTCGGACCTATGTTTTGAAGGCCGAAAATATGACCTCTTCTTTTGACCATAACTTTCTCAAAATGATCCAAATCAAGTGATTCTTTTTCTTAAATGATAGCGAAAATAATTTCCTAAAACTTTTATGTTGATTGCTTTGAAATTCTGAGAGTAAAAGGGTGAAAAACCGAGGGAAAGATGACCTGTTTTCGGGTTACTTTTTGGAGTTGTGAAGCTGTTCTAAAACATTTCAAGATTAGGAAATCTTTATGGTGAGTAAATTCTAATCTTTTTGGAAAAGATTTTATCTATTTGTATGTTTATCATTATGGATGAAGTTGGTTATATGGATTATGACTTGGTTTTGATAGACATATATGTGCTAATATGTGGTTAGCATTAGATATGAAAACAATGGTTTAAGTGCTATGTTTGGATATAAAGTTGTGAAATTGATATATTATGCAAATGATATGATTTTGTATGTGAGATCTTAGATTTTGGTCGAATGGCTATGGAAAGATTAGTAGTTTGGAATGTTGAAGGGATTTGAGATCCATTTGGAAACCTAATCATTTACTAGTTTTATGTTAGTAAATGTTTTTGTTTGAATTCTAACTCGAGTTAAGGTTTACAAAACCCTTTCTTTTATGAATGAAAAGATAATCCAAAGTAGAAGTTTAAAGTTTAGATGGTAACTTATAGAAGCAATTCTAGGTTATTGCGTCCATAGCCATAGTCGCTATGGATCCAGTTCGAAAAAGTTTGATTTCTAACTTTAAAGTTTACTTTAAAAAATGATTTAAAAACCTATTTGAAATGTAAATAGCAACACATAAGTTAATTATAACTTGATTAGGTATATTTAATAATTAATTAATTAATTAAGGATAATTATTTATTAATTAATTAGTAATTAGGTTAAATTATTAGTGACTAATTAGTGATAATTAAGTAAGTTATTAAGAAGTTTTAACTAATGATTAATTAAGTTAAAAAGGGTAATTATTTTTATTTAATCAAATTTAAGTATTTTAATTATTATTTAATTAAAGTTGAATTATTTAATTAATTTTATTTAATTAAAGATTAATTATTTCCTTAATTAGGGATTAATTTTAAGTAAATGTTTATTTGTTTAAAGTTTAATTATTAATTTACTTTTAATTAATTAAGACTAAATTATATTTTGATTATTTAATATTTAATCAAGCTTTAATTAATATTAAATTATGATTCAATTATTAAAAGTTATTCTGAATTTATCAATTATGTTTTAAGTTGGATTCTTTTCTAAGTGGTTTTATTTTAATCAAAGGATCTCTTGTCCATGATATTAAATAGACAAACAACTGTGAATAAGTTAGAATGTGATTGTTTATGTCGTATGGACATTCATTAGCAGAATAAAACGCCATACTATTATAGGTAATTGTTTGAATTTTTTTAGACATGTGTTTAGCAGAATAAATCTCCGTTCTGTTATTAATCGATTAAATTGTTTTGGACATCTATTTAGGATGACAAATCACCATCTTGTTATTTTGTTGTTTAGACATATATGTGCTAGTTAAGTTGTACTGACATGTTATTACCTGATTTGATAATTGGTTGCATTTACGTATATGTTGGCCTATGTAAATAATTGATAAGTGCCTTAGAATAAAATTGAAATAAAAGGGTAAGTTAAATCAATACCATTGGGACTGTGAAGCTTCATTTGAGATTTATAAAGTATGGTTTTGAATTTACTTAAATTCTGTAATCAATTTGGGACTAATGGTTTATAAATGGTTTTTCAAGTTATATAATTCTTATAAAGTAATTTATAAATGATAACTTGTGTATAGAAAGGGGTTTTACTATCGGAAAGGGTTATTAAGGTGTTTTGCAAATGATGTTTTGTAAATGATATTTATAAAGGAGTATAGAAAGGTTTGTATAAAGAGTTTCAAAACTAGGAAAAAGGTTTATAAATCATTTTAGATATTTGGAAAGAGGTTTATAAATTAACTTAAAGGTTTATAAAAGTGGGTTATAACATTATTTTGGAAGTTATAAGTTAACTGAAATATGAGATGAGCTTTTAAAAGGGGAATTTTTGATAAAGGATAAGCGGAATGTTTTACTTGGAAGAAATATTTGGTTATTTAATATGGGATTTGGAAAGAAAAAAACCTTTGAAAAGTTTGTAAACTACTTATACTAATAAGATAAGTTTATGATTTTGTTACGAGGCATGAAAAGTAAAATGTTTTGGTAATATAATTATAACATTAAGATATGTAACGACCCTAACTCGACCTTCGAAAATCGGCACCCGTACTTCACTTGTACTCGAATGTTATAGATTCAAACATCGAATCTGGTTCGTCGGAGCTTATGACACATTAAGTATAACAACACAGTGGAAAAAATGATTAATATCATTGATATACAACAGTATTTGATACAACACATTTGATACAACTGGCTATCAATATATCAAAGATAGATATAAGACAATAATAGAGACAACAGCAGCGGAAAGACAATGTCTTCAATGCCAAACTCCAAAAACTCCATCTCCAATCCAAAGCTAGCTCGAACCACCGTCATCGATGACTTAAGCAAGGTCAATCATCCAAATACTGAAGAAGATTCCTAAAGACTGAATGTAACGAGACGGATTTTGCCCGCTCGAAAATCGACATCCATACTTCATATCGTATTCGAATGCCATAGATTCGACCGTTCAAATCCGATTCGCTGGAGCTTATAACAACATTAAGTAAATAACACAGCGGAATAAAAATAATACATTGATATACAGCTTTGATACAATATCTGATACAACAGATGATCCAATAGATACCAATATACATCAGAGATATGATACAATAAATAGCAGCGGAAAAGAAAATAGGTGACATCTAGCAGCGGAACAATATAACTCTAAGATAGTCTTCAAAAGAGAACTCCGAGAACTGCAACTCCATCTCCAAGAATCAATCCAGCAATAGCTCGAACTCCCAATAACGATGCACCTAGCATAAGCAAGACTGGTGTGGTCCACAGACTGAACTAACTCCAGATAATCTACTGAACCTAGCTATCTGAAAAACCCAACTCTAGACTGCTCGTGTAGAAAATAATGAGCACCCAGAGTTTAGGAAAGAGACAATAAACTCTGGATCAGTCGTGGGACTGGTGTGAGCAACAAAAACAGTTTATCTTTTAAAACATTCAACAAAAGATTTTCAAAGTCAATTCGCAGTGTTTTTTTTAAAATGAGACTACCATAAGGCCTCCCGCACACACACACCATGCAAACGCAGAATCGGAGGAGATTTCTCCTTATGATAGTCAAAGATGCTTGATACGCATTAAAAAGAAACATTTGATATTATTACTAGTGCATAGTGTAGGAAAAATTTATTTCGAAAGTAGAATATAAATCTTAGCCAACATAGACATTCCGAACTATGCCTACTATAGCTACCATCCAAACAGTGGGGCGCCACCATAAGTGAATGATAGGTTCTACAACTAATACCGTACAAGATCGTATTGGGAATTGGATTTCCAACGAATGATCAGGCCAAGAAACTTCCCATTGCCACATGAGAATGCCTCTGGATGGACATCCCCGAGAACCAAACCGGATCTCTACCAACACAAGGCCGGGTTACCCCTAACTGAGTAACAACTGACCGAATATGCCATCCCCCGGTCCTTTGGGACCTTTCACCGAGCGCTCGCAATCAATTCACACAATCATAAAGTGTTTTTAACATGAGTAAGTATCTGGGCTCCATACCATGATACCACCCTTTTCCAGAAGGAAATGCACATATCCTAAAGGGCGCTACCCTTCATAACCTTGACGCATCTTTCCTGTTTTGACCATTTCGGGGTGTGAGGCTCGACGAAGTCACGTCCACAAAAACATACTTTATACAAAAGCCATGCTTTGGGTCAACAAATGATCATAGAAATGATCACCAGGATAGACGATCAAATAAACGATCCTATCACAAATAATCAACACAATGATCATTTACAGCAACACTCAGCATGTCACATTACCAAATTGGGAATATATCGCTGATAACATTCAACTACATAACCTCTGAGCTCGTACGTCTCAGAGAAGGGTGTTAAGCTAAAAGAATAAATTCTCCGCCACCAACAGAAATATATTTGAAAGAAATCTGCTTTATATCTCAATTTGTAACGTCTGACATACAATCCATACAAGTCTGTTCCGGGATCGAACAGAACCGAAGGCACTTACAAAGAAGTCCTTGCAATCCGGATATTCACTAATCACGTTCGGACTTCCCATCACAGATGGAGTCTCTATACCGGGGACCAGTCGATGCAAAGACATTCGACGAGTTGTCCTTTCGCTTTCAAAAATATCCGGTCTTCAACACCGGTCTTCAAATGCTATCCATAACGACATATCACATATTCGGAATGGGATATATGACACAAAGGTCCTCTCCCGGCTAAACCAAACAGTGAGCGCAATATTTACAAGAAATATATGGATATTGGGATTTCAATTAAGTCACAACTTATCACCCAAAACTTTCTTCCAAATGGTTTAAATCAATTACCATTTCAAATCTTTAAACAAAAAGATTTATTTCAAAAAGATCCATTCATAGATTTCCAAAACAATTTCATTTCGATAGGATTAACCCGTTAAATCTTTAAATCAAAGATTTAACTTATAGCTTTCAAATCGTTTCTATAACTTGGAAATCATTTTCATTTTAAACTAGAAATCTTTTTAACACAAATTGGAAGTTCATTTCTTATGTGAAAGCTTTTATTATTTGAAAACAACAGTTTTCGTTCAAAAAAATCCAATTATATTTACACGAGTTAAAGCCCTTGAATTCTATTCACCTCCCCAAATCAATACTTTTAAAATAGTTTAACCCATATATATAACTGGTATAACATTTTTAATCCTTAGTTTTAAATCATAGAATTCAATTTCAAATCTTGAATTTAAGTTCAAATCAAAATTATTCAACTTCATATTTTATCGAGTTATTCAAAATAAATTTCATTTATGAAATTCCATTTCAAAAGCTTTTCACTTTAAACCCAATCCATTTCCAAAACATTTTAATTCAAATATTCAAATTCAAAACTATTTCAAAAATCTGTGACTTAATCGATTTCCTCGTGAAATCCATATTGGTGTGTGTATAAGTGTGGTCCAGGGGTTTAACACAATAGTGCAACATCATTCAATCATCACAGATTAAAAACACAGAAATATAGTTGATGAGCGATATAAACTATAACGCTCATCGTCCATTCACAAATTCACAGATAATATACAGATGCAATAAATATACACAGTTCAATCTATAGAACAAAATATCACAAATCAGATAGGATAATCAATTCAAGGTATGCCATACAATACAATCATTCATAAGCATTCAATAAACATTTGTAAGCAGGAATAATTAATTGTTTAATCCTAATTAATTCAATTCATTTCCAATTTAATTAATTACTTATGAATTTATTATTAAATTCAGATTCATTAATTCCAAATCATTTGATATGAATTAATATATCAAACACTTTAATTAATTAAAATTTTCTTAATTAATCATATTAATTAAATTAACCTCCGAACCCATTTACATAATAAATTAACCCCTTGAGTAATTATCTTAAGAAATTAAACTTTTAATTACTGATCATAAAGTAATTATCTCATAACAAGAAATCATTAATTTCCAATTTAATCTAATGATTTTCTTAAACTAAATTAATTAACTTTAATAAATTAAAATATCCAAAATTAATTACAATGAGTGATTAATCCTTAATTACTTTCATTAAGTAATTACATTTAACAATTTATAATTGATAAATCTAATACAAATTGTAAATTATTCATCCTAATTAACTCAATAATTAATGGATTAGAAATCATCAAATCTTCATTAACTTAAGTTTAAACTTATTCTTATTTATGATTTAATCATCACTCACGATACGTTTTAAAAACATTTATTTTCCCAATTTCTTTCTAATTTTCATTTTAAACCCAAGATTTTAAAATTCCAATTTCAAAGCCCAAGTTATATTTATATCCTCTTAAATACTTAAACACAGTTAGTAGACTATTTAGTAATGAAGGCTTAGTTAATTCCCTGATTTAAATATTAGTTCTAAGCTTGCTTTAAAACTTTAAAATTTAATTTAAACTTCAAATAGGAGCAGATTTTTGTTTTAAAACCTGAACAAAAGAAAAACTACCCGAGGCTCTTCTATTTTACTTCGAGTTGCACAGGCCTTCACGCGAGACCCAACCCGATGGAACATCATCCCTTCCCCTGGACTTCTTCTTCCTTTATTTTTTTTCTTTTACTTGGTTAAATTTAAAACTGCGGCACTAGGCTATCCCACACGAGCACATACTCGAGCAAAGCGATCATTTTCCCGAGTCGATCACGAGCATAATCCTGTTGTTCGTCTTCTTCCCCAACCAAAATCATCCGAGCACCAAACGTGCACATGCACGTGTACACCCGACCGAACCATCTCCGACCATCTTCAAGACCTCTGGCATGTCACACTCAACCCATAAACCAACTCCGGCCACCCAGACGATCCCATATGGCAACAAGTCGAAATCGAGTACGACTCGATCAACTCCGAACAGACCTCCAACCAAAGAAACGCCTTGACACCGCGACTTCAACCAAGTTAGGTCACTAGCCTCCAGCCACGAACTCGACACACCCTCACCTAACTCCCCCTGGAAGGTCGTGCAGCTCGATGCACGAGAGGAGGCGCGGCGACCCAATGTTCAACCCCTCAAAAATTTAGGTTTTCGAAAGGAAATCGAACGCCGCTTTCGCCACCAAGATCGAGGCCACCTCCGGTCATTTTTCCTACCACCACCGTAGGCTCGACCACCTCCTCACACAACTCCGACACCTCCAGTTCATCATATCACCGGCAATTGGCCAAAATACCCATTTTGATCATCTTCGAACTGCTATTGAACCACGCAACTAAAAATCATCAAACCACGCTTAAAAATCATAACTTTTAGTATAGATTCAAGTTATATTCTTGAATTAATGATTCGTGATAGACAAAATTTCCAGAAATTTAAGTTTTTACTGTAAAAACCCGATCTTTCAAATTATATACATATATACTTCATGAAGACATTTTTAAATTGTAATCCATACTTAAATACAACTAATTTGTTTTAAAATCAAAGCTTAATATTGATTAGGAGAGAAGAAATTGAATCTTCTTGGGCTGTTCTATGTCCTGAGACCAAACAGAGAGATACACTAATACATATGCGTAGATATTCATACACAGAAAAATGGCAACATACATTCAAGTTTAAACAGCTATAAGCTACTCACAACTTACCCAAATATCAATTTCTGATATCAAAATATATAAACAAAACCAGAGGGTAGTTAGCTCACCAGGGACAAAGCACAGTGAAACTGGAATTTCTTTTCAAATTGAAGCTTTGCTTTCCAGTTAATGTTTGCTTCTATTTTTTTTTCTTTTTCTTTCTGGCTTTCATTTTGTTGAGTTTTTTTGATGGACGAATAGTAATGAAGTTGATGTATATGAGAATGAGTTTACAAGGACATCACTTTGTACAAGTTGATATTTTTATTTTTGGGTACAAGCTGATATTTTTGTTTGTACAATAGGTATGGTAAAAGATGTTGTATGTACTTAGGATGTTTGCTTGTACTTGTTTATGTTCATTTATATTTTGATTTGTTTATGCTTGCCTACCTTACTCGGCTGAGATGAAGGCATTACATGCTTGTTTTACTGCAGATTGGATGGTGGCTGCAGCTTTGTCTTACTTTTGCATGCTACTTACAGGCTACATTTATTATTTAATTACTTTGTATTGTATTTCTTTACTTTGAATGTTTATTTTCTTGAGTACTTTATTTTACTACTTTGCTGCATAATTACTCAGCCTTTATATATATATAATTTATTTTTATACTTACTTTATTTTCTTTCACAAGCTTTTGCATATATGTTTGTTTAAGTGTTCATGAAAACATATTTTTGTTTTAGTCCTTTGTATTTTATTTGTTTGTTTTATTTTCGTCTACATTCTTTTCATATTTTAAATGTATTTTATTTTCTTTAAATCTTCTTGTTTTGTAATACAAATAAATTTCTATTTTATTATGTTGTTAGAATTTAGCAAATGTTCTACTTCCTATTTTTTTTATTAAAATTTATCTCATATTATTTTTCTATTTCTAGTTTAAATATTTTATAAACTCAAACCATTAATTTACAATTCATATCTAATGTATATACATATATATCTCTATATTTATTTTTAAAACCATTTATCTAAGATTTAAATCCAAATCAAAATATATATATATATATACACACAAGATTTTATAATTTCAAATTGACTCATATATACCCAAATATACATATATATATATATATATATATACATTCACATATATACATATATATACAATATTTAAAAATTTAAATGATTTATATAGAATATATTTGAACTCGGGGAAACTCACATCACTAAATCAATTAATTTCACCGTTTTCTTCAAAAATAGATTTTAATTATCATTTTAAATTTATATAAAAATCCAGGGTCGTTACAGACTTCCCCCCTTAAAAGAATTTCGTCCTCGAAATTCGTAGGCACGAAAACAACACAGAGATAGACAGATTCGATCTCCTATAATTCCTCAAACTTAAGATATGAATTACAAACTCAAGTCGGAGTATCTCAGAATACATACCTATTTGTCCCTCTACGGACTTCGACCAACCCAAGAAATTTCAATAGAACTTCAAATTTTGTTTTAAACGAAATCGTTTTATCGATACAATTCGATTTAGCTTCATCTTTTATTAATCAATTTTAACTCAATTTAAAATTTCTAATTTATTCAAAATTTCTAATTTCTTCAAATTTCAAATTCATATTCATTAAAGTTTAAAATCAAAAACTGAAAAGAAACTGATGAAATACGAAGTAAAAATTTCTTACAACGATACGTAGGGCCACCATCCCACCGAATTTTTTTTCTTTCTGGGGCTATCACGAAGAAATCAAAAGAATTTAGAAACGAATCAAAGAAAATTTGATAGAGAAAGATTGTTTCCACTGTTGTTACAGAGCATTGACTAATTATAGTCGCATTTCCCTATCCCCTATCTTGTTCTCTTCTTGCACTCATACTCGCTATCAACGGATAGAAAGAGAATTTACTGAGGCGTTCAAACAGATATCTTAGGGATTACTCATTCTAGGGATACTTCACCCTATCTCTAATGAGCTACTTAATGTGTTATACTCCTGAGCTAAAGTTTCAACCTTAGCTCTGATACCAAATTGTAACGAGACGGATTTTCCCCGCTCGAAAATCGACATCCATACTTCATATCGTATTCGAATGCCATAGATTCGACCGTTCAAATCCGATTCGCTGGAGCTTATAACAACATTAAGTAAATAACACAGCGGAATAAAAATAATACATTGATATACAGCTTTGATACAATATCTGATACAACAGATGATCCAATAGATATCAATATACATCAGAGATATGATACAATAAATAGTAGCGGAAAAGAAAATAGGTGACATCTAGCAGCGGAACAATATAACTCTAAGATAGTCTTCAAAAGAGAACTCCGAGAACTGCAACTCCATCTCCAAGAATCAATCCAGCAATAGCTCGAACTCCCAATAACGATGCACCTAGCATAAGCAAGACTGGTGTGGTCCACAGACTGAACTAACTCCAGATAATCTACTGAACCTAGCTATCTGAAAAACCCAACTCTAGACTGCTCGTGTAGAAAATAATGAGCACCCAGAGTTTAGGAAAGAGACAATAAACTCTGGATCAGTCGTGGGACTGGTGTGAGCAACAAAAACAGTTTATCTTTTAAAACATTCAACAAAAGATTTTCAAAGTCAATTCGCAATGTTTTTTTTAAAATGAGACTACCATAAGGCCTCCCGCACATACACACCATGCAAACGCAGAATCGGAGGAGATTTCTCCTTATGATAGTCAAAGATGCTTGATACGCATTAAAAAGAAACATTTGATATTATTACTAGTGCATAGTGTAGGAAAAATTTATTTCGAAAGTAGAATATAAATCTTAGCCAACATAGACATTCCGAACTATGCCTACTATAGCTACCATCCAAACAGTGGGGCGCCACCATAAGTGAATGATAGGTTCTACAACTAATACCGTACAAGATCGTATTGGGAATTGGATTTCCAACGAATGATCAGGCCAAGTAACTTCCCATTGCCACATGAGAATGCCTCTGGATGGACATCCCCGAGAACCAAACCGGATCTCTACCAACACAAGGCCGGGTTACCCCTAACTGAGTAACAACTGACCGAATATGCCATCCCCCGGTCCTTTGGGACCTTTCACCGAGCGCTCGCAATCAATTCACACAATCATAAAGTGTTTTTAACATGAGTAAGTATCTGGGCTCCATACCATGATACCACCCTTTTCCAGAAGGAAATGCACATATCCTAAAGGGCGCTACCCTTAATAACCTTGCCGCATCTTTCCTGTTTTGACCATTTCGGGGTGTGAGGCTCGACGAAGTCACGTCCACAAAAACATACTTTATACAAAAGCCATGCTTTGGGTCAACAAATGATCATAGAAATGATCACCAGGATAGACGATCAAATAAACGATCCTATCACAAATAATCAACACAATGATCATTTACAGCAACACTCAGCATGTCACATTACCAAATTGGGAATATATCGCTGATAACATTCAACTACATAACCTCTGAGCTCGTACGTCTCAGAGAAAGGTGTTAAGCTAAAAGAATAAATTCTCCACCACCAACAGAAATATATTTGAAAGAAATCTGCTTTATATCTCAATTTGTAACGTCTGACATACAATCCATACAAGTCTGTTCCAGGATCGAACAGAACCGAAGGCACTTACAAAGAAGTCCTTGCAATCCGGATATTCACTAATCACGTTCGGACTTCCCATCACAGATGGAGTCTCTATACCGGGGACCAGTCGATGCAAAGACATTTGACGAGTTGTCCTTTCGCTTTCAAAAATATCCGGTCTTCAACACCGGTCTTCAAATGCTATCCATAACGACATATCACATATTCGGAATGGGATATATGACACAAAGGTCCTCTCCCGGCTAAACCAAACAGTGAGCGCAATATTTACAAGAAATATATGGATATTGGGATTTCAATTAAGTCACAACTTATCACCCAAAACTTTCTTCCAAATGGTTTAAATCAATTACCATTTCAAATCTTTAAACAAAAAGATTTATTTCAAAAATCCATTCATAGATTTCCAAAACAATTTCATTTCGATAGGATTAACCCGTTAAATCTTTAAATCAAAGATTTAACTTATAGCTTTCAAATTGTTTCTATAACTTGGAAATCATTTTCATTTTAAACTAGAAATCTTTTTAACACAAATTGGAAGTTCATTTCTTATGTGAATGCTTTTATTATTTGAAAACAACAGTTTTCATTCAAAAAAATCCAATTATATTTACACGAGTTAAAGCCCTTGAATTCTATTCACCTCCCCAAATCAATACTTTTAAAATAGTTTAACCCATATATATAACTGGTATAACATTTTTAATCCTTAGTTTTAAATCATAGAATTCAATTTCAAATCTTGAATTTAAGTTCAAATCAAAATTATTCAACTTCATATTTTATCGAGTTATTCAAAATAAATTTCATTTATGAAATTCCATTTCAAAAGCTTTTCACTTTAAACCCAATCCATTTCCAAAACATTTTAATTCAAATATTCAAATTCAAAACTATTTCAAAAATCTGTGACTTAATCGATTTCCTTGTGAAATCCATATTGGTGTGTGTACAAGTGTGGTCCAAGGGTTTAACACAATAGTGCAACATCATTCAATCATCACAGATTAAAAACACAGAAATATAGTTGATAAGCGATATAAACTATAACGCTCATCATCCATTCACAGATTCACAGATAATATACAGATGCAATAAATATACACAGTTCAATCTATAGAACAAAATATCACAAATCAGATAGGATAATCAATTCAAGGTATGTCATACAATACAATCATTCATAAGCATTCAATAAACATTTGTAAGCAGGAATAATTAATTGTTTAATCCTAATTAATTCAATTCATTTCCAATTTAATTAATTACTTATGAATTTATTATTAAATTCAGATTCATTAATTCCAAATCATTTGATATGAATTAATATATCAAACACTTTAATTAATTAAAATTTTCTTAATTAATCATATTAATTAAATTAACCTCCAAACCCATTTACATAATAAATTAACCCCTTGAGTAATTATTTTAAGAAATTAAACTTTTAATTACTGATCATAAAGTAATTATCTCATAACAAGAAATCATTAATTTCCAATTTAATCTAATGATTTTCTTAAACTAAATTAATTAACTTTAATAAATTAAAGTATCCAAAATTAATTACAATGAGTGATTAATCCTTAATTACTTTCATTAAGTAATTACATTTAACAATTTATAATTGATAAATCTAATACAAATTGTAAATTATTCATCCTAATTAACTCAATAATTAATGGATTAGAAATCATCAAATCTTCATTAACTTAAGTTTAAACTTATTCTTATTTATGATTTAATCATCACTCACGATACGTTTTAAAAATATTTATTTTCCCAATTTCTTTCTAATTTTCATTTTAAACCCAAGATTTTAAAATTTCAATTTCAAAGCCCAAGTTATATTTATATCCTCTTAAATACTTAAACACAGTTAGTAGACTATTTAATAATGAAGGCTTAGTTAATTCCCTGATTTAAATATTAGTTCTAAGCTTGCTTTAAAACTTTAAAATTTAATTTAAACTTCAAATAGGAGCAGATTTTTGTTTTAAAACCTGAACAAAAGAAAAACTACCCGAGGCTCTTCTATTTTACTTCGAGTTGCACAGGCCTTCACGCGAGACCCAACCCGATGGAACATCATCCCTTCCCCTGGACTTCTTCTTCCTTTATTTTTTTTCTTTTACTTGGTTAAATTTAAAACTGCGGCACTAGGCTATCCCACACGAGCACATACTCGAGCAAAGCGATCATTTTCCCGAGTCGATCACGAGCATAATCCTGTTGTTCGTCTTCTTCCCCAACCAAAATCATCCGAGCACCAAACGTGCACATGCACGTGTACACCCGACCGAACCATCTCCGACCATCTTCAAGACCTCTGGCATGTCACACTCAACCCATAAACCAACTCCGGCCACCCAGACGATCCCATATGGCAACAAGTCGAAATCGAGTACGACTCGATCAACTCCGAACAGACCTCCAACCAAAGAAACGCCTTGACACCGCGACTTCAACCAAGTTAGGTCACTAGCCTCCAGCCACGAACTCGACACACTCTCACCTAACTCCCCCTGGAAGGTCGTGCAGCTCGATGCACGAGAGGAGGCGCGGCGACCCAATGTTCAACCCCTCAAAAATTTAGGTTTTCGAAAGGAAATCGAACGCCGCTTTCGCCACCAAGATCGAGGCCACCTCCGGTCATTTTTCCTACCACCACCGTAGGCTCGACCACCTCCTCACACAACTCCGACACCTCCAGTTCATCATATCACCGGCAATTGGCCAAAATACCCATTTTGATCATCTTCGAACTGCTATTGAACCACGCAACTAAAAATCATCAAACCACGCTTAAAAATCATAGCTTTTAGTATAGATTCAAGTTATATTCTTGAATTAATGATTCGTGATAGACAAAATTTCCAGAAATTTAAGTTTTTACTGTAAAAACCCGATCTTTCAAATTATATACATATATACTTCATGAAGACATTTTTAAATTGTAATCCATACTTAAATACAACTAATTTGTTTTAAAATCAAAGCTTAATATTGATTAGGAGAGAAGAAATTGAATCTTCTTGGGCTGTTCTATGTCCTGAGACCAAACAGAGAGATACACTAATACATATGCGTAGATATTCATACACAGAAAAATGGCAACATACATTCAAGTTTAAACAGCTATAAGCTACTCACAACATACCCAAATATCAATTTCTGATATCAAAATATATAAACAAAACCAGAGGGTAGTTAGCTCACCAGGCATGAAGACAAAGCACAGTGAAACTGGAATTTCTTTGCAAATTTAAGCTTTGCTTTCCAGTTAATGTTTGCTTCTATTTTTTTTTCTTTTTCTTTCTGGCTTTCATTTTGTTGAGTTTTTTTGATGGACGAATAGTAACGAAGTTGATGTATATGAGAATGAGTTTACAGGGACATCACTTTGTACAAGTTGATATTTTTATTTTTGGGTACAAGCTGATATTTTTGTTTGTACAATAGGTATGGTAAAAGATGTTGTATGTACTTAGGATGTTTTCTTGTACTTGTTTATGTTCATTTATATTTTGATTTGTTTATGCTTGCCTACCTTACTCGGCTGAGATGAAGGCATTACATGCTTGTTTTACTGCAGATTGGATGGTGGCTGCAGCTTTGTCTTACTTTTGCATGCTACTTACAGGCTACATTTATTATTTAGTTACTTTGTATTGTATTTCTTTACTTTGAATGTTTATTTGCTTCAGTACTTTATTTTACTACTTTGTTGCATAATTACTCATACAAGCCTTTATATATATATATAATTTATTTTTATACTTACTTTATTTTCTTTCACAAGCTTTTGCATATATGTTTGTTTAAGTGTTCATGAAAACATAGTTTTGTTTTAGTCCTTTGTATTTTATTTGTTTGTTTTATTTTCGTCTACATTCTTTTCATATTTTAAATGTATTTTATTTTCTTTAAATCTTCTTGTTTTGTAATACAAATAAATTTCTATTTTATTATGTTGTTAGAATTTAGCAAATGTTCTACTTCCTATTTTTTTTTATTAAAATTTATCTCATATTATTTTTCTATTTCTTGTTTAAATATTTTATGAACTCAAACCATTAATTTTACAATTCATATCTAATCTATATACATATATATCTCTATATTTATTTTTAAAACCATTTATCTAAGATTTAAATCCAAATCAAAATATATATATATACACACACAAGATTTTATAATTTCAAATTGACTCATATATACCCAA
Source organism: Allium cepa (assembly GCA_030765085.1). Taxonomy (NCBI): domain Eukaryota; kingdom Viridiplantae; phylum Streptophyta; class Magnoliopsida; order Asparagales; family Amaryllidaceae; genus Allium; species Allium cepa. Next base: position 554,758,145 of record CM060941.1, on the reverse strand, counting down.
ATATACATATATATATATACATTCACATATATACATATATATACAATATTTAAAAATTTAAATGATTTATATAGAATATACTTGAACTCGGGGAAACTCACATCACTAAATCGATTAATTTCACCGTTTTCTTCAAAAATAGATTTTAATTATCATTTTAAATTTATATAAAAATACGGGGTCGTTACAAAATTTAAATGATTTATATAGAATATATTTGAACTCGGGGAAACTCACATCACTAAATCGATTAATTTCACCGTTTTCTTCAAAAATAGATTTTAATTATCATTTTAAATTTATATAAAAATCCGGGGTCGTTACACTGAAAGCTATCGAATCTACACCTACTATTTGATTATCTGAAAAACCCAACTCTAGACCGCACGTGTGGAAAATTGTGGGCACCCAGAGTTTAGGAAAGGAACAATAAACTCCGGGTTAGTCATGGGACTGGTATGAGCAAACAAAAACATTTTATCTCTAAAACAAACAAAAGATTTTAAAATTAGAAATTCTCAATGCTTTTTGGAAAATGAAACTGCCATAAGGCCTCCCGCCATACACACAATGCAAGCGCACACTTGGAGGAGATTTCTCCTTATGACAGTAAAAAATGCTTGATATGCGAAAACCATTTGATATTATTATTAGTGCATAGTGTAGAAAACATTTCGAAAGTATAATATTAATCTTAGCCAGCATACCACATTTCGTCGTATGCCTACTATAGCTACCATGTTCAATAGCAGGTTACCGCCACATTCCATGACAGGTTATACAACTAAAACCGTACAGAGCATATTGTTTTTTTTGGATTTCCAACAAATGGTGAGACTAAGAAACTTCCTTACCGAAATGGATACGCCTCTAAAAGGACACCCCGAGAACCTAACTAGATCTCTGCTAACAAGGTCGACGCTACCTCACACTTTAACCAAGCTATAACATAGGTAACTACCACACAAGTATGCCATCCCCGGTCATTACCGACCTTTATCCGAGGCCTCGATACCAACAACCACAAAGTAATAAATTTGCAATAACTCATAGGTTAAATATCTGGGCTCCAAACCATGATATCACCTTTTATCCAGAAGAAAATGGACATACCCTAGGTGCGCGACCCCTAAAAACCTTGCTGCAACATTCCTGTTTCGACCATTTCTAGGTTGTGAGGCTCGACGAAGTCACGTCCACAAAGCTACGCTTTTCACAAAAGCCATGCTTCGATCAATAAATGATCAGCAGCACTTCGTATGCCACATTACCAAATTGGGAATGTATCACTAGTAATCATCAACTACATAACCTCTGAGCTCGTACGTCTCGGAGAAGGGTGCTAAGCTAAGAGAATAAATCTCCTCCACCAAACAGAAATGTATTTGATAAAAACCAGCTTTACATCTCAAAGTGTAAGGTCAGACAAACATCCATACAAGTCTGTTCCGGATTCGAACAGAACCGAAGGCACTTCGAAAGAAGCCCTTGCACATCCGAATAATCCCTAATCACGTCCGAACTCCCCATCGCAAAAGGTGATCAAATCTCTATACCGGGGCCAATCGGTGCAGAGACATTCGACGGGTTATCATTTCGCTTTCAAGAATATCCGGTCTTCACCACCAGTCTTCAAATGCTATCCATAACGTCGTATCACTATTCGGAATGGGTTATATGACACAACGTCCTCTCCCGGCTAAACCGAATAGTGAGCGCAATATTTAAAAACTATATGGATAATGGGATCTCAATTAAGTCACAACTTATTACCCAAAACTTTATTTTCAAATGGTTTAAACAAATTACCATTTCCAATCTTTTAAACAAAAAGATTCATTTCACAAAGTTCCTCAATCTTTCACAAAGATTCATTCACAGATTTCAACCCAATTTCCATTTCAAATATTTTATAGAAAAGATACACTTTTACGATCCCTTTTCAATTCGAAAACAAAATACACCAATCTTTAACAAAGATTCTTTCATAGTCTTTCAAAACAATTTCCCTTTCAAATTGGATTAGCTCATCCAATCATTAAATCAAAAATTCAATTTATAGCTTTCAAAACCATTTCCAAAGATTCATTTGTAACTTTCAAAGCAATTGTCATTTCAAATCTTTTATATAAAAGATATACCATTTAAAATCCTCTTCAGTTTCAAAATAAGGTTCAACTATCTTTCACAAAGATTCATTCATAGTTTTCAAAACTATTTCATTTCAAAGACTTGAAGTTCTTTCAACAAAAATTTGAAATCCTTTCTTTATATGAAAGTTGTTATTATTTGAAAACAAATACTTTTCATTTTGGAATAATTCAATTATATTTGCACAAGTTAAAGCTCTTCAAGTATAAAACTTGGGTTAAATTTAAATTCCCAAAACAATACTTTTAAAATGGTTTAAAAACCCATATAAACAGATTTATAACTTGTGTAACCTTTTAAAACTATAATTTCCAAATATAAAATTCAATTTCAATTCTTGAATTCAAATTAAAATTAAACTATTTAAATTTCAAAACTCAATCCAGTTATTCAAAATAACTTTTATCTTTAAAAACTCATTTTCCAAAACTCTTCATATTTAACACAATCCCATTTCCAAAACCATTTGGATTCAAATTCAACTTTCAAAACCATTTCAAATATATTTGACTTAACCGATTTCCTCGTGAAATCCATATTTGTGTGTGTATGGTGTAGTCCAGGGGTTTTACACAGTAGTGCAAGATTATCAATTATCACGGATTTAAGCACATCAATATCGATAAGAGTATAATCTATAATGCTTATCTTCCATTCATAGATTTACGGATATAAATTCATCACAGATAAATAAATTACATTTGTCATAAATAAATAAATTACATTCATCACAGCTCATGTGACGACCCGAACTCGATGTCCGACAAACGACATCAAATTCGTATCGCCGGAGCTTATAACAACATCAGATGAATACAAAACAGCGGAACAAAATGAATATCATGCATGCATCACAAGTACAACATCAGAATATCCAATAATACATCAGAGTATTTAATACATCACCACAACTCCAAATAACATCATAATAATACATCGATGATCATATATTCAAAAGTCTTCAATAAAAGAAGTGATAACGGACTCCTAAAAACTGAACACCTGAGATCTCCAAAAGCTCCTAAGATATCTCCAAAGCAAGAGCTCCAAAATACTGCTAACTCCAAAATACGGAAACCTGCTACTAAGCTGCCCGTGTAGAAATTATGGGCACCCAGAGTTTAGAAATGAAACAATAAACTCCGGGTCGGTCATGGGACTGGTATGAGTAACAAAAACAGTTGCTTTTAAAGAAAACTAGATTTATAAAAGAGTTTTCAGGTATGCTTTTTAAAAATGGAACTACCAAAAGACCTCCCGCCACACACACAATGCAAACGCAGAATTGGAGGAGATTTCTTTTTATGATAGTCAAATATGCTAAATACGAGAAAATTTCTTTGAAATTATTACTAGTGCATAGTGTAGAAAGCATTTCGAAGATAGAATATTAATCTTAGCCAGCATACAACCATTATTGTGTGCCTACTATAGCTACCATGTTTTGTGGCAGGTTACCGCCACGCTGCATGGCAGGTTATACAACTAAAACCGTACAGGGCTAGTATTGTTTCTTTGGATTTCCAACAAATGGTCAGGCTAAGGAACTTCCTACTGCCACATGGTTACGCCTCTGGCGGGACGTCCCAAGAACTTAACCAGCTCTCTTCCAACACAAGGCCGGGTTAATTCTGTAACTAGGTAACTACTACACGAGTATGCCACTCCCCGGTCCTTTGGGACCTTTATCCGAAGGCCCTCTATCATAAAGCAACAACCACACAGTAAATGAGATTGGAGCTACCACACAGGTAAATATCTAGGCTCCATACCATGACATCACCTTTTTCCAGAAGGAAATGACATACCCTAAAGGGCGCGACCCTCATAACCTTGCCGCATCTTTCCTGTTTTGACCATTTTCGGGTTGTGAGGTCCGATGAGGTATCGTCCTCAAAGCTACGCTTTTACACAAAGCTATGCTTTGATCACGATTGATCAACAAAGGATCAACACACACAGCAGCACTCAGTATGTCACATTACCAAATTGGGAGTATATCGCTGATAGCCTTCAATTACATAACCTCTGAGCTCGTACGTCTCAGAGAAGGGTGTTAAGCTAAGAGAATGAATTCTCCACCACCAACAGAAATGTATTTGAAAGAAATCTTCTTTATATCTCAAAGTGTAGTGTCAGACACACAACCATACAAGTCTATTCCGGGTTCGAACAGAACCGAAGGCGCTTCCGAAGAAGTCCTTGTGATCCGGGCGTCCACAATCCCGATTGGATTTCCCATCATATATGGAGAACTCTATACCGGAGCAACTCAGTGCAGAGTCATTAGATAGGTTATCCTATCTTTCTCGAAGACACCCGGTATTCACCACCGGTCTTCAAATGCTATCCATAACGTCGTATCACCATTCGTAATGGGTTATATGACACAAAGTTCCTTTCCCGGCTAAACCGAATAGTGAGCGTCAATTTAAAACATGTGGATATGTTGTTCACAAAAATTCACTGGTTCGATGTGGGTTTCGGATAACAAACTGAAATCCGATTCCCTGTCGCATCGAGGTTTAAATGCCGTTTTACGGGAAAACAGGGTTTTCACATCAATACAGAACAAACCACAATCACAGTACAGTACATGGCAATTTATATCATACAGTATCACAAACAGAACAGAAATATCAATTCAATGGACAACATCTAATGATAGTCAATCATTTTCAATTTAAGGTAAAGGTGATTTAAAATTTTTACTACATAACTATTTTTATCGATTTATCTAAATCAATGATTAACTATTCTTAATAATAAATTTATTAAATCTTTAATTAATTATTCCTTAATTAATTATCTAAATTAACTAAAATTATTATCTTTAATTATTTAATTAACAATCTGTAATTACAAATTAGTCAAACACTTAAATATTAACTACCCAATCTTTAGTTTCAAATTAATCAATCTCTGATCGTTTAGTTAATTACAATTTTACAATTAATTGACTATTCTTAATTACCCCTTTCTTTTTTTAACAATTAATATAATTATTTTTCTTAATTAACATTTAGGAATCTTCTTTAATTATTTCGAAATTAATTTATTATTACTACAAAAAAACTTTAATGTTAATTAACTTTAACACTGACTTTAAATTAATTAATTATTTAATTAAAGTATTAATTAGATTTCAAAACGTTGTTACTATTTGCTTGGTTAATTTACTTTTAATTTCTAACTTATTAACATTTAATTATTAATAACATTTTTAAATTTCAATTTTCATTTGGTCTTAAAAATTCAAATTTTAAATCATCCTTCATATTCTTAATTACCCGGTCATTGATTTGAGTCAAGACTTTTCAATGTTTAACAAAATCTGTTTATATTATATATTTAAACACAAACTTGAATTCTATAGAAAACCGAGCTAAACTTCAGATTACTTGGGTTGGACCCCGTGCACTTCCTCAATTTTCCCGAGTCCCCTGCAACATCACGTACGTTGCTTCTTCTTCTTCTCCTTATATACATTTTCTTTGGATTTGAAACAGGTGAAAATTTAAAACTGTTAATTTGCCAAGCTCTCTTGAGCGCAACCCACGCGAACACTGCCCAGGCACGAGTTCTTCCCCGAGATCCTCACGCTAACTACTCCAGACACACAACCCCACAGCCGTGCACGTGCACGGTGTCTAGCCGTCACTCCGGCGAACTCCACCACCACTAGCAAATCACTTTTGACCCACTCTCGCTACTCAAACACACAAAAAATACGAATGAAGCTCGAAAACAAAATCGACGTGTCTCGATCAACATGGGTACAACAGTCATCATCGGAGAATCGCCTCGCACGACCCATGCCGACCATCAGAAGCTTCGAGCTTCCCACCACGCCTTCGTCAACCACTTAGTCACCATCTTCCCAAAGCGCGTGCGAATCGACGCATGTATGAAATCACGGTGATCAAATCCCCTACCACCTCAAAAACTAGGTTTAAAAATAAAAACTTCTCGCCGTTGTCGCCACAGTAACCTGGACCAATTTCGGCTATTTTTCCCATCATCGTCGTAGCCTCCTCCACCTCCACGCGAAACCCCGGCCTCGATTGAGCCTCCGATCGCCTAAACTTGGTCAAAACGTGATTTTCGATCAACCTGGAACTGCTCTCCAACCAGACTTCTAAAAATTACCAAACCTAGCTTAAAAATCATATCTTTGCGTAAGGATTCAAACTATATAATTGAATTAATATTTCGTGAGATTCGAATTCAACATATATTTGCAATTTGCTTTGCAAAACCCGGATTTCAGCTGTGATATCTCACCAACATGGTTGAAACAAATTTTTAACTGTTAATTTATATTTTAACAACTAGTTTTGGTTTAAGATGTAAACTGACTTGTGATTAAATAGAGATATATTCAATTTGCTTGATTATTTTCCTCCATGTGAATCCTAAACAGAGAAGAACAGACTAATTTTTTTCCTTTTATACACAAAGCACTCAGATAGATATATCAAAGCTTCACAAAAATGTACATGTAGAGCAACATTTGACCATGAATCATATATACAAATTTTACTTAATGTAAGTTTAAATTGATTCGTTTACTCACCTTGTAATTTGGTTGATCAGAGACTATATTGGTTTTAAAACTGCAGGTTGATCCTCCTCTGTTCTTCTTTCTTCAATAAATTGCTTTCCAAATTTGAATATAAAGAGATGATCTTCTTTTCTTTTCTTTTTTTTAATTTCCGTTCTTTGTTATTTTCTGATCTTTGCTAAGTTGTTGAACGAAATAAAGGTTTATGTATGTGTATATATATATATATGAAAGGTTGTGTACAGGCTGAGGTTACTGAAACAAGACTTCTTTTTTTCTATTGGTACTTTGTTCAGACATTTATATTTTTTTTTCTTTTATTTGTTGACTAAACCTTGCTTTAATTTCGGCTGATAGGATCTTGTACATGCAGAGGAGTAAATAGCATTAAATGACTTTGCTTCCTTCTTTATTAACAACAATCTGTTGGATTTGATTTTTTTTCCTTTAATGGTGGCTATTATGACTTTGTGGAGGCTAGCATTTATTGCTTTGTCTTATTTCATCATGTCTACACTTATCTCCTTGTACAAATCTTCATACTTTATTAACATGTTGTTTGAATTTTTACTATGTATATATATTTTTTGTTTTGTTATCTTCTTGTATACTTAATTCATATGCATACATTTTCCTAGTTTTGTTTTATACTTTATGCTTGAGTTAAAATGGTTATAGTTATTGATATGTATTTATCTTATGTTGCCATGAAATTTTAACATATATATTTTATAGTTTAACACAAATTCTTGTTTGTTAATATTTTTACTTTATTTATCATTCATTTATTTATATCCATACAACTTTATAATATTAATATTAATAATATTTTATTTCTCTTGAAATTTTGTCAAATTAAATTTCAAAAGTTCAAACAATTTACCGAATTTAAATTAACAAAATTCTGGAATGTTACAATATCCCCTCCTTAAGAAAATTTCGTCCTCGAAATTTGAAAGAGAGAGAAAAGCAACAAAGAATATACGAATTCTGAAACAATAAGCAAATGGCTTACCAGTTTAAGCCGAGATGTCTAGCCTGCAATTGGGATATGATTTCTTCATATTATCTTCAGTTCCCCAAGTACAGTCCTTTGGATCGCCACTCCATTGAACTTTGACCAGATTCACAACTTTGTTTCTCAATCGCTTCTCATCACGATCTACAATTTTTATCGGCTCTCTTTTAACTGCCAATTTAGGAGTGATTTCGAGATCCTACTGAGCAGCTTCTTCAATAATATCATCTGGATCGTGCACATACTTTCGAAAATTAGAAATGTGGAACACATCATGTACGCCAGACAACCAGCTGGGTAGCTGTACTCGATATGCTAGAGGACCGATCCTTTCTAGAATAGGAAAATGACCAATATCACGGTGCCAGCTTACCGGTCTTTCCAAATCTCAATACACCTGCATTGGAGATACTTTAAGAAATACAGAATCCCCAACCTGAAATTCCAAATCTCTTCTTCGGCAGTCATAATAGCTCTTCTGGTGACTTTGAGCTGTTATTAATTTCTTTCGGATAAAATCTACATTCTCCATGGCTTCTTTAATCATATCTCGTCCAAGGACGAGTCTATCACCTGATTCGATCCAGCATGCAGGTGATCGACATGGACGACCATATAAAGCTTCGAAAGGAGCCATTTCTATACTGGCCTGATAGCTGTTGTTATATGAAAACTCGACCAGATGTAAATGGTCCTCCCAAGAACCACCAAAATCGAGAATGCAAGCCTGCTAAAGGTCTTCTAGAATTCGGTTAACCCTCTCAGTCTGCCCATCAGATTGTGGGTGATAAGCAGTACTAAAATTTAATTTCATTCCCAAAGCGGCTTGGAATGCCTCCCAAAATCTATTAGTGAAGATCGGGTCACGATCACTCACTATACTGCTGGGAATACCATGGAGACGAACGATTTCCTTTATATATAGCCCTGTAAGCTTGCTGCAGTCCGAGTGGATTTCATTGGAATAAAGTAAGCAGTTTTGGTTAGACGGTCCACTATAACCCAAATTGCTTCATTTCCCTTCTTGGTTCATGGCAATCCATCGATGAAATCCATCGATACCTGATCCATTTCCATTTTGGTACTTCCAAAGGCTGAAGTAAACCGGCCACTTTCTTTTGATCGCTTTTGACTTGTTGGCAAGTAGCACAGCGACTCACGTAAATAGATATGTCTCTTTTCATTGTCTTCCACCAGAAAGTTCTTTTTATATCTTTATACATTTTATTAATTCCTGGATGGATGCAAAGCTTGGACTTGTGGCATTCATCTAAAACTTCATGTTTCAGCTCCGGAATGTCAGGGACATAAATTCTTCTTTTCAATCTTATAACTTCATGATCATCAATTGCAAAACTAGAATCTTCACCTCGACATATTCTTCTACGAACTTCCCGAAGAAACTTGTCTTCAGTTTGCTTGCTGGCGATCTTCTCTAGGAGAGTAGGAGTGACAACAAGATATGCAAGAACAGCATGTCTCCTACTTAAGGCATCAGCAACTACATTGGCTTTTCCCGGCGTATATTGGATATCTAGGTCATAAGATGCCAGAAATTCCAACCAACGTTATTGTCGCAGATTCAGATCTTTCTGGGTAAAGAGATATTTCAAGGATTTATGGTCGGTGAATAGTTCAAATTTTTCACCTAAAACAAAGAGTGTTTATTAAGTACATTTCTTTAGTTAATTTCGTAAATTGTTAAGAAAGCTGAAAAGATTCTTACCCAGAAGATAGTGTCGCCGGATTTTTAAAGCAAAAACAACAGCCAAAAGCTCCAAATCATGTGTTGGGTAGTTTCTCTTGTGTGGACGTAATTGTCTACTCGCGTAGGCAACTACCTTTCCATTCTGCATTAACACTGCACCTACCCCATCACCACACGCGTTAGTATAAACAGATAAGCCTTGGTTCCCGTTAATAATAGCGAGAACAGGAGCGGTGGTTAATCTCTTCTTTAACTCTTGAAAAGCTTCATCGCATTTCGAGTCCAATTGAATTTTACATCTTTCATTGTTAGCTTGGTCAATGGACTAGACATCTTAGAAAAATCCTGAACAAACTTCTGATAATAGCCTGCTAAACCCAAAAAACTTCGATCTTCTTTTGAGGTAGTAGGTCTTCTCCAATCAAGAATAGCAGAAATTTTGCTAGGATCAACCGATATTCCTTCTTCATTAACAATATGGCCAAGGAATTTGACTTCTTTGACCCAAAAGTGGCATTTGGAAAAATTTGTAAATAGAATATTTCTCCTCAAAATCTCCAAAATGATTCTAAGGTGCTCGGCATGCTCCTCTTCGGTCTTGGAATAGATTAAGATATCATCAATAAATACAAGAACAAATTTATTCAGCACCTCGCGAAACACACGGGTCATAAGATCTACGAAGTACGCTGGAGCATTGGTTAGCCTAAAAGGCATGACTAACCATTCATAGAACATATTGGGACCCTTGAAAGCAGTTAAATGTACACAATCTTCAGCGATTCGTAGTTGATGGAATCCTTGAGCTAGATCCATCTTTGAAAAGAAACGAGCGTCGTGCAATTGATCAAATAAATCATCGATCCTGGGTAAAGGAAACTTATTCTTGAGAGTCATCTTATTGAAATCGCGGTAATCTACACACAATCTCAAAGATCCATCTGATATAGCGACGATCACAACGGCTGAACCCCATTCAGAAACACTGGGTCGAATTAATCCTTTTGCTAGTAGATCATTGGTTTATTGAACTAATTCAACCTTTTCCCTAGGTGCCATCCTGCGACTTGCGTGAACAACAGGACGAGCATTGGGTATGAGGTCAATTCTAAATTCTATTTCTCGATGTGGAGGTAGAGATTTCACTTCTCCGAACACGTCCGAAAAATCTCTAACAATTGGTATAGACTCCAAACTGGGTTCGGAATAACCCAAATTATACATCAATCCTTCCTCTTTAGGACTAGGGTCCTCACAAGAAATTTCGATGAAATCTCCAAATTCGGTTTTAATCGAAATCAATCGATTAATGCAATCCAATTTGGCTTCATATTTTGCTAGCCAATCCATTCCGAGTAAGACTTCAAACTCGTTAAAATCAAGAACGAAGAGACCAATAGGGAATTGATAATGAGAATATGAAATAGGAACGTCTCTACATCTAAGACAAAGATTCGCGGGACCTCCAACTGGATTCCTTACGCATGTAGGCTCATCAACAAAATCAGGTTCAAGATTTAATTCATTAATGGCTTGTTGAGAGATAAAACTATGTGTAGCGCCCGTGTCAAATAGAACTCTAACAATGCTATCATAAATGATAAGATTACCTTCCAGAACACCTTTTTCCTTTTTCTACTTTGGAAGATGCAGGTTGGTCTTTGACTATGTACACCTTTGCGGTCTGAGCTTGCTTCATGGTTGGACAGTCTTTAACTTCATGTCCCACTTTTTGACAATAATCGCATTTCCTGGGCATCGCTTGAACGGATTGACTGACTCTCTTTGGCTTTGTACATCTACTCGAATAGTGTCCCTTCTCCAAGCAATTATAATAAGTGACATTCTCTGCCGCGCTTTCCTGAATGCTCCTTTTTTCTCCTTGCTTTGCCATGGTTTCTTGCCTCCAAATTTCCTTTTCTTCCAATTTTGATTGCCCGAATTTCCTTTCTCCACCGGGGCTTCTTGCATATCAAGTGTAGCATATCTGTACCCTATATCAACTAAATCTGAAAAAGATTCCTTAACGTGGCCCATCATTCTTTCGTGGAATTTCTTATTCATCCCGCGAATGAATCTTTCATTCATCTTTAAAGGCGTATTCACCAATTCGGGACAAAAAACGAGACAATTCATTAAATTAGTTCAGATACTCCTCGAATGATAAATTTCCCTGCTTTAGTCCATAAATTCCTGGTACATTCGAGAAATTCTGACCGATGGAAAATATCGCTTCTCAAACACTTCTTTGAATTTCTCTCAAGAAAACTCGTCTTCTGGCTTATCTACCGTGATTGTCTCCCACCAGGCTGAGGCTTCATCTTGAAGTTGCCAAGAAGCTATGAGTCGCTTTTGATTGTCTTGCAGTTTTATCCCTCTGAAGATTTTCTCACATGATCTGATCCATGCTTGAGCCTCAACAATTGACTCCTTGCCGGTGAACGGCTTACCACCAAGTCTTGAGAAATTTTTATGTAAGTCAGGCAGATTCGGCTGTTGCGGAATAGGTACTGCTGCTACTGCTGTTGGGGGATCTTGATTAGGTACTGTGGCATTCCCTTGACCCCTAACTCTTCCTCTTCGTCCGCTCATTCTTACTATCTGAAATTAGTAAGAAAATTTATTTAGATATACGGACGAAATATCTTAAGGAATATCAGCAGTAAAAAGAAATAGACTAATAAAATTTGGAGTTCTAGTCTTGGTTATACTCATCCTAGGGTATATTTCACCCTATCTCTAATGAGCCACCTGATGTGTTATACTCTGTAGCTAAAATCCTTACTCAACCTTCAGCTCTGATACCACTTGTGACGACCCGAACTCGATGTCCGGCAAACAACATCAAATTGGTATCGTCAGAGCTTATAACAACATCAGATGAATATAAAACAGCGGAACAAAATGAATATCATGCATACATCACAGGTACAACATCAAAATATCCAATAATACATCGAAGTATTTAATACATCACCACAACTCCAAATAACATCATAATAATACATCGATGATCATATATCCAAAAGTCTTCAATAAAAGAAGTGATAACAGACTCCTAAAAACTGAACACCTGAGATATCCAAAAGCTCCTAAGATATCTCCAAAGCAAGAGCTCCAAAATATTGCTAACTCCAAAATACGAAAACCTGCTACTAGGCTGCCCGTGTAGAAATTATGGGCAGCCAGAGTTTAGAAATGAAACAATAAACTCCGGGTCAGTCATGGGACTGGTATGAGTAACAAAAATAGTTGCTTTTAAAGAAAACTAGATTTATAAAAGAATTTTTCGGTATGATTTTTAGAAATGGAACTACCATAAGACCTCCCGCCACACACATAATGCAAACGCAGAATTGGAGAAGATTTCTTCTTATGATAGTCAAATATGCTAAATACGAGAAAATTTCTTTGATATTATTACTAGTGCATAGTGTAGAAAGCATTTCTTAGATAGAATATTAATCTTAGCCAGCATACAACCATTATTGTATGCCTACTATAGCTACCATGTTTTGTGGCAGGTTACCACCACGCTGCATGGCAGGTTATACAACTAAAACTGTACGGGGCTCGTATTGTTTCTTTGGATTTCCAACAAATGGTCAGGCTAAGGAATTTCCGACTGCCACATGGGTATGCCTCTGGCGGGACGTCCCGAGAACTTAACCAGCTCTCTGCCAACACAAGGCCGGGTTACCTTTGTAACTAAGTAACTACTGCACGAGTATGCCACTCCTCGATCCTTTGGGACCTTTATCCGAGGGCCCTCTATCACAAACCAACAACCATATAGTAAATGAGATTGGAGCTACCACACAGGTAAATATCTTGGCTCCATACCATGGCATCACCTTTTTCCAGAAGGAAATGACATACCCTAAAGGGCTCCATACCATGACATCACCTTTTTCCAAGCTCCCTCGAGCGCAACCCACGCGAACACTACCCAGGCACGAGTTCTTCCCGAGATCCTCACGCTAACTACTCCAAACACACAAACCCACAGCCGTGCACGTGCACGGTGTCTAGCCGTCACTCCGGCGAACTCCACCACCACTAGCAAATCACTTTTGACCCACTCTCGCTACCCAAATACAAAAAAAACACGAATGAAGCTCAAAAACAAAATCGAGGTGTTTCGATCAACATGGGTGCAACAGTCATCATCGGAGAATCGCCTCGCACAAACCATGTCGACCACCAGAAACTTCGAGCTTCCCACCATGCCTTGGTCAACCACTTAGTCACCATCTGCCCAAAGCGCATGCAACTCGACGCACGTATGAAATCACGGTGATCAAATCCCCGACTACCTTAAAAACTAGGTTTAAAAATAAAAACTTCTCGTCGTTGTCACCACAGTAACCTGGACCAATTCCAGCTATTTTTTTCATCGTCGTCGTAGCCTCCTCCACCTCTACGCGAAACCTCGGCCTCGATTGAGCCTCCGATCGCCTGAACGTGGTCAAAACGTGATTTTCGATCAACCTGGAACTGCTCTCCAACCAGACTTCTAAAAATTACCAAACCTAGCTTAAAAATCATATCTTTGCGTAAGGATTCAAACTATATAATTGAATTAATATTTCGTGAGATTCGAATTCAACATATATTTGCAATTTGCTTTGCAAAACCCGGATTTCAGCTGTGATATCTCACCAACATGGTTGAAACAAATTTTTAACTGTTAATTTATATTTTAACAACTAGTTTTGGTTTAAGATGTAAACTGACTTGTGATTAAATAGAGATATATTCCATTTGCTTGATTATTTTCCTCCCTGTGAATCCTAAACAGAGAAGAACAGACTACTTTTTTTTTCCTTTTATACAGAAAGTAGTCAAATAGATATATCAAAGCTTCACAAAAATGTACATGTAGAGCAACATTTGACCATGAATCATATATACAAATTTTACTTAACGTAAGTTTAAAGTGATTCATTTATTCACCTTGTAATTTGGTTGATCAGAGACTATATTGGTTTTAAAACTGCAGGTTGATCCTCCTCTGTTCTTCTTTCTTCAATAAATTGCTTTCCAAATTTGAATATAAAGAGATGATCTTCTTTTCTTTTTTTTAATTTCCGTTCTTTGTTATTTTCTGATCTTTGCTAAGTTGTTGAACGAACTAAAGGTTTATGTATGTGTACATATATATGAAAGGTTGTGTACAGGCTGAGGTTACTGAAACAAGACTTCTTTTTTTTATTGGTACTTTGTTCAGACATTTACATTTTGTTCTTGTATTTGTTGGCTAAACCTTGCTTTAATTTCGGCTGATAGGATCTTGTACATGCAGAGGAGTAAATAGCATTAAATGACTTTGCTTCCTTCTTTGTTAACAGCAATCTGTTGGATTTGATTTTTTTTCTTTAATGGTGGCTGTTATGATTTTGTGGAGGCTAGCATTTATTGCTTTGTCTTATTTCATCATGTCTACACCTATCTCCTTGTACAAATCTTCATACTTTATTAACATGTTGTTTGAATTTTTAATATGTTTATATATATATATTTTGTTTTGTTATCTTCTTGTATACTTAATTCATATACATACATTTGCCTAGTTTTGTTTTATACTTTATGCTTGAGTTAAAATGGTTATAGTTATTGATATGTATTTATCTTATGTTGCCATGAAATTTTAACATATATATTTTACAATTTAACACAAATTCTTGTTTGTTAATATTTTTACTTTATTTATCATTCATTTATTTATATCCATACAACTTTATAATATTAATATTAATAATATTTTATTTCTCTTGAAATTTTGTCAAATTAAATTTCAAAAGTTCAAACAATTTACCGAATTTAAATTAACAAAATTCTAGAATGTTACAGCTCAAATCAAAACACTTTGTATCACAAAGCATCATACATCGGGGATATCATACCATTCAGCATCCAATAAATCCAAACATCCATAAGTAAGATCAATTAATTATCTGATTGATTTTAATCAAATTAATTACTTATGAATAGACTACTAATCATGGTTAATTAATATTAATTAATTACAAACCATTTTGATTAATCATCATTTAATCACCTACTAATTAATTATTAATAATAAATTAATTAACTTTTAATTATAAATTAATCATCCTTAAATCATTAAATGATTATCCTTTAATTAATTAATTATCCTTAATTAATTACATTAATTAATTACCCCATAATTAATCATCATGTCTTAATCACCTTCATTAAGTAATTAACCTTTAATTATGTAATTAATTATCCTTAATTCATTCCTTAATCAATTCCATAAATTAATTAGCCCTTCATTAATTTCCCTTTAATTATTTTAATTAATTATTCTTAATTAAGAAATAAATTATCCTTTAATTAATCCCATTGAGAAATTATCCTTTAATTACTTTAATTAATTAATTTCACTTTATCAGCTACTTTAAGTAATGGTACTTTAGTTGCTTAAAAGTTTAATAAATCAAAGATATACCATTTATCTTTCTTAATCACTTAATCATCATTTAAATAAAATGCTTGAAATCATTTTATTTTAAAACCATTAGAGATTAAATAAGATAATTTGTCTAATACAAAATTTTACAAACCAAAACAATTTTAAAACATTTGACTATAAAAATTAAAATTTAAACCTTGTTAAATCAAATCTACTTCGAAAACTTGTCTTTGTATTTCTTTGAAAACTCATTTATTTTAAATAGACTTTAAAGTTTTGTTTAAATAGATTGCTAAGAAAACTTAATCATTTTAAAATAACTTTAAAACTTGTTCAGGCTTTATAATTGAAACCTGGTAACAAACTCACTGTCCAGTTCTAAAATTTGTTAACAACCAAAATAATCCGAGCCAGACGCAACTTTTACTCGAGCTTTACTTCGAGTTAATTACGTTTCTCCTCGACCACGAACTCGAGCACTCCACTTCTTTCCCAAGCCTGAAATCAACACACAAACGAATTCGTGCACGTGCACGATCAATTTGAGTGACTCCGATCATCGTTGACGACACCAACCAATTGTCGAAGATTCAATAACCTTGCCTGAGCACCCAAATCACTCAATCTCGTTGTCCATTAAGATCTGGCCTCATGACCCAATACTGGAACTCATCACCGATGAAAAACCCATCGCCGACGACGCTTCCGGTCACCATCCACCATGCCATCGTACCTAAAGACGCGCCAGACTTCCACGCACAATCTCCCCCATGTCCGGTACTCTCCGATCAACTATGGATGCCAAAACGTCGATGAACCAAACGGTTACACATCGATGAAACCCTGCTGCCATAATGATTTACACATTCATCCATTATTTTTCCTGCAATCTCCATCATGTCGGCTACCTTCAGCCACAAATTTGACATAAATCCCCTCACTGATCGATGGGAATTGACAATTTCCCCTTTTCAAATCATCTCGCAAATTCTCTCCATATACTTATTTAAAATCTATGATTACTTCACCTAAATTCATCATTTCCTGCTACGAATTGAATTATGAAATCCAAACTTGAAATCAAAACACTTGAATTTTCATTTTGAAATTATATTTACTGAAAGTTATATATTTTTGAAATAATTGCTTAACATATATGCTTAAAACTATTTTTAAAAAATCAGATGTTGTTATTGCTAACAGATTTATTCTAGAATTCAAATCCTAAAAGGGATTAGAGAATGAGTTTTCAAATTTCAAACAGGTTTTGTAGCCTGTAACTAAAAGCAGAGAAATGTATAAACATGCACACAAGATATACAGGCATGCAAGCATTTTCACAACATATTTTCAAGTATAAATCACACATATAAACCAGACATAACATATTCCAGATTTTATATAGGTAGTTTGCTCGCCTTATTAAGGAAGACAGAGGATAGCCTGTATTGTGAAAATCTGGAAATGATTGTTGTTTTGCTTAGATTTCCAGTTGACCTTGAATCTGTTTTGCGTTGCATTTCTTAGGTTGAAGTAGTCGTAGTTGAATCTGATCTGTAGTTCGAATTGAAACCTAAACTTTGCTTTGATTCTGTTTTTTTCAATGTTTTGAAACTGAAGCTTTAAATTTTTAGTTTTGATTTTTTTCTCCTCTGATTTTAATCTTCCAGGTTTTGATACATTTGTCTTCTGTTTTGATTTTTTTCTTTTCAGATTTCATTTTGAAGAATGTTTGAAAGGTGAAGATAAAATAATCAGCCTGGTTTCACAATTTCTCATTTGTACAAAATTCAATCTCAAAAGAGAAATGATTTGCCACTTGTAATTGTAAATAATACTATGCCTACACTTGTTTAAAACAAGTAAATTTGTGTTTAAAACCTTTATTCAAATTAATTTATAGTTTATAGTTTAAACCCTTTTAGCTTTACATTTACAAATTGTGTTATGTCTTTCAATCTAAACAAATCCATTTCCTTTTATTTATATATATTCCTAATTTTAAGGAATAGGGTTTAAATTTAATTAAACACTAATAAACAAATATGTATACACACACACACACACACACACACACACATTAGGATTTAACTTTCAAATAGCTTTTAGAAAAATTGAATTAAAAATACAACTTCCAAAACATTTATATATTTACACATATATTATATGTATACAAAATTTGAAAACAAACTCTTATTAACTCTAAAATATAGTTTTCAAATCCATTATATAATATTTAAAAGATTTATTTTCAATTTTCAAATTCAAAAATTAAAATACAATCAATTTGTATTTATGAATGAATAAACACATAGATATCTTCAAATCCAATCTAATTTCAATACATTTAGAATTTCCAAATCAAAATTTTATTTATAATCCAATCCTACTTAAAATATTTATTTTGAGTTTTAAATTCAAATTTTGAAATAAATAAGTATATATCTTATTAAATTTTAGAAATTCAAATTAATTCATAATTTAATCCAAAAATTTATATAAATTATCAATTTAAATTTGACTCAAAAATTGGGATCGTTACAAATTCCCCCTTAAGAAAATTTGGTCCCCGAAATTTGCAAGCAGGGAGACCACAAAGAATAGGTGAACACACAAAGATAGAGAAACAGTTTTCCAGATCAAACTTAAAATCTATTCTGCATTTGGCTTACCAAATCAGAATATCAACAATATGAGAACAAACTCATTTAACACTTCACAAGGTACTCGGGTCACCTGGTCTATGAATATACAGGGGTATTGGTTAGTCCGAAGGATAACTAACCGTTCGTAGAATATATCGGACCCAACAGAACAAACGATGGATACACAATTCCAATTGGAATATTCCAAAATATACACCACTTGTCCTTCTTTGGACTTTGATCCATGCAAGAAATGATAATATAATTTTAAATTTGGGTTTTAACCGATATCATTTTATCGATACAATTCAAATTCAGCTTCATATTTAATTTACCAATTTATTCCAATAAAATTTCAATTTCATTAAAGTCAAAAACGAAAAGCTGATAGAAATTTGATGAAGAGAATACAAGATAGAAATTTATCGACTCGTAGGGCCACCTTCACACCGAAG
Organism: Allium cepa; assembly: GCA_030765085.1. Classification (NCBI taxonomy): domain Eukaryota; kingdom Viridiplantae; phylum Streptophyta; class Magnoliopsida; order Asparagales; family Amaryllidaceae; genus Allium; species Allium cepa. The sequence continues at coordinate 554,739,165 of CM060941.1, read as the reverse complement.
CTTCGAGCTATCATGAAGCCAACAAAGAATTTGAAATCGAATCAAAGGAGATTGATAAAGAAAGGTTATTTTCGTTGTGGTTACAGGTATTGACCATTTGTAGTGGTACTTCCATGTCCCCTATCTCGTCCTCTTCTTGCACTCATACTCACTATCAGTGGATAGTAAGAGAATTTACTGAGGCACACGGACGGATATCTTAGGGATACTCATTCTAGGATATACTTTACCCTATCTCTAATGAGCTACCTAATGTGTTATACGCCTGAGCTAAAGTTTCAACCTTCAGCTCTGATACCACTTTAACGATCCTAAATCGACCTTCAAAAATCGACACCCGTACTTTACTAGTACTCGAATGCCGCAAATTCAAACATCGAATCTGGTTCGCCGAAGCTTATAACACATTAAGTATAACAACACAGCGGAAGAAAATGAATAATATCATTGATATACAATAGTATTTGATACAACACATTTGATACAACTGATTATCAATATATCAAAGATAGATATAAGACAACAATATAGACAACAGCAGCGGAAAGACAATGTTTTCAATGCCAAACTCCAAAAACTCCATCTCCAATCCAAAGCTAGCTCGAACCACCATCATCGATGACTTAAGCAAGGTCAATCATCCAAAGACTGAAGAAGATTCCCAAAGACTGAAAGCTATTGAATCTACACCTACTATTTGATTATCTGAAAAACCTAACTCTAGATTGCCCGTGTGGAAAATTATGGGCACCCAGAGTTTAGGAAAGTAGCAATAAACTCCGGGTCAGTCATGGGACTGGTATGAGCAAACAAAAACATTTTATCTTTAAAACAAACAAAAGATTTTAAAATTAGAAACTTGCAATGCTTTCTGGAAAATGAAACTGCCATAAGGCCTCCTGCCACACACACAATGCAAGCGCACACTTGGAGGAGATTTCTCCTTATGATGGTAAAAAATGCTTGATATGCGAAAACCATTTGATATTATTATCAGTGCTTAGTGTAGAAAACATTTCGAAAGTATAATATTAATCTTAGCCAGCATACCACATTTCGTCGTATGCCTACTATAGCTACCATGTTCAATAGCAGTTTACCGCTACATTCCATGGCAGGTTATACAACTAAAACCGTACAGGGAGCGTATTGTTCTTTTGGATTTCCAACAAATGGTCAGGCCAAGGAACTTCCTTACCGAAATGGGTACGCCTCTGGAAGGATGCCCCGTGTCAGGACCCGATTCTTCGTCTTCCGAAAATTCAACATCGATACTCACTTTATCGACTGCCGAGTAATCGAACGACGGAAAACCGAACACTGAGGGTTTTTAAGAAAAAGAAAAGAAGAAGAGAGAAAGATAGAAAATTTAGATAGGGAAAAGAAGATAGAAAATTTTAAAATAGAGGGAAAAGAGAATAGAGGAAAAAGAAAAACAGAAGAAAATAGGACGGGACAGAAAGAAAACAGAACAACATCAGAATCTCACAATTCGCAGCGGAACAACATATAATAATAAATGAATAATCTTTAAACAAAGAACTATATCAGTTATTACATTTCATACATTTCATTACATCATATCATCAGAGTATACAACATCATACAACAACAAACAGTGCAGCGGAAAAACAAATACTATATAAATAATATGCCATGCCATCCAGCTTGCCTCCAGCAACTCAAGAATATCCAGAATATCCTGATAAACCTAACTCTTAACTCCCCGTGTGGAAATTGGTGGGCACCCAGAGTTTAGGAAGGAAAACAATAAACTCCAAGTCAGTCATGTGACTGGTGTGAGAACTCAAAACAGTTTATTTATCTTTAAAATCAAAATAGAGGAATATTTTTAAATTCAATTCGCAATGCTTTTAAAAATGAGACTACCATAAGGCCTCCCGCACACACACACACATGCAAACGCAGAATCGGAGGAGATTTCTCCTTATGATAGTCAAAGATGCTTGATACGCATTTAAAATAACATTTGATATTATTACTAGTGCATAGTGTAAGGAAAATTCATTTCGAAAGTAGAATATAAATCTTAGCCAACATACGACCATTATCGTATGCCTACTATAGCTACTATCCAAACAGTGGTAACCACCATAAGTGAATGGCAGGTTCTACAACTAATACCGTACAACTTTCGTATTGGGAATTGGATTTCCAACAAATGGTCAGGCCAAGGAACTTCCCATTGCCACATGAGAATGCCTCTGGATAGACATCCCCGAGAACCAAACCGGAACTCTGCCAACACAAGGCCGGGTTACCCCTAACTGGGTAACTACTGACACGAGCACGCCATTCCCCGATCATAAACGACCTTTCTCACGGGATCCCGAAAACCAACAACCACAAAGTAATAAATTCGTAGTAACCACATAGGTTAAATATCTGGGCTCCATACCATGATACCACCTCTATCCAGAAGGAAATGTACATACCCTAAAGGGTGCTACCCCTCATAACCTTGCCGCATCTTTCCTGTTTTGACCATTTCCGGGGTGTGAGGTTCGACGAAGTCACGTCCACAAAAACATACTTTATACAAAAGCCATGCTTTGGGTCAACAAATGATCAACACAATGATCACTAAGATAGACGATCAAATAAACGATCCTATCACAATAATCAACACAATGATCATTTCAGCATCACTCAGCATATCACATTACCAAATTGGGAATATATCGCTGATAACTTCAACTATATAACCTCTGAGCTCGTACGTCTCAGAGAAGGGTGTTAAGCTAAAAGAATAAATTCTCCGCCACCAACAGAAATATATTTGAAAGAAATCGGCTTTATATCTCAACTTGTAATGTCAGACACACAATCCATACAAGTCTGTTCCGGGATCGAACAAAACCGAAGGCACTTATAAAGAAGTCCTTGCAATCCGGATATTCACAATCCTGATCGGATTTCCCATCACTTAGGGAGTCTCTATACCGTTGCAACTCAGTGCAGAGACAATCGATAGGTCATCCTATCGCTCTCGCAAATACCGGGTCTGCAACACCGATCTTCAATGCAATTCACAACGACGTATCACATATTCGGAATGGGTTATACGACCCCATGGTCCTTTCCCGGTTAACCCGAATAGTGAGCGCTTATTCAAAAATAAGTGTAGCATTCACATTCAAACAAATCACATCAATTACCCATTCAAAGGGAAATATTGATAGTCGATTATTGAACTATCAATGGATATGCACACATCACCAGTTTCCAAATAATTTTCCAATTTATTTATTTTCCAAAAATATCTTCACTAGATATATTATTTCAACACTTCAAAAATAAATCAATATTTATTTTTAAACCAATTCCACTTTCTTTTATAAATTCAATAGTGAATTTATAATCTAAAGTATTAATGAATATACGACTTCAATTCGATTTATAATATTCATTTTCAATTTATCTTCAAAAAGATAAATTCTCTAATATTCACTTTATATTGGAAAACATTTCCATACTTATTTAATAAGTAATTCACAAATTTTATTTATTTTCAACACTTGGAAAATATTCAATATACTTAAATCAAAAATAAGTATATATTTCATTCTATTAAGGAAATCATTCTCTTCAACATATTTATTTGGGCCAAAACGAATGTTACGTAAAACATCGTTACGACAACCCAAATTCACTAGTATAGGGATTCGAAATTAAAATAGATATATAAATCCCAATACTATACAAAACATTTCCTTTCGGAAATCATTTACTATAACAACAGTGTTATAGTCCAGTATTTCCTTTTCATTTCTCGAAAACGTCTATTTCAACAATTAATGTTGAAATCTATGGTTTCGAATCTCAACACAATTAAAACATCATTAGATCGTTTTAATTCTATTTAAAACACTCACATTCAAACAATTTTCTTTAACGTGTTATTCACTATTCAAAAATGTGAATAAACTTCATTAACAATTTCATCCTTTTATTCATTTTAATTCAAAGGATTATTCACTATTTAAAAATGTGAATATAACTCCTTTAATAGGTTTCAACAATTTTCTTATTAAAATAAGTCATTTGCGAATTTATAAAACAACGTTTATAAATTCCATTTCTATTTATTTATAAAAACTTCTTTTTTATAAATCTCTTTATTAACTTATTCGATTTATAATTTTAATTATAAACCAAAAGTCCAAATTATAAGTCAAACACTTATAATTTATTTATTTGCAAAAAAAATCGTTCCTTTGAACTTTACAAATTTTATAAACCTACTGTTTATAAAATTTCCATTTATAACTTCACCGTTATATAATTCTATAAATTTCATTCATTAATGAATTTCATTTTCACTTCATTCCAACATTTATAAAAACTCGTTTTATAATGTCCATATTTCAATTTATAAATATCCATTTATAAATCTCTTAATATAATTCAATTTATATTATGCTTTTAAAACGTCTTCAAATTCCTTTAAAAACTTCATCCTTTTGATTCATAAAATAATTAAATTTTATAAATCCTATATTTCAACTTTTCATAATAAATTCAAAAGTCCCGATTAACTATTTTATAAAATCATTAGCATCATATTCTCAAAAATCCGTTTTTAACTATTTTTCTCAAAAATCATAATTTTTATAACTTTAAAAATTATAACGTTTATTTATTTAAAATAAATCAATTTCCAAACATACAGTATATTTTCAAAAATCACTTTAAAATCATTTTAAAGTTCCAAACTTGGTCCAATGATGCTACATACCAAATAGTCAATCACGACAACAACGACATCATATATCGATATGATAGTCCATCAAATATCAAAATATCTGAAATCAAATAAATACTGTTGAGGAATCCAGTTGGATCCCTCCAACCTGTTTTCCTGCATCCAAAAACATTAGCACAATACCAATTTCGCTCCAGTACGAAATTATCGCGGTATATGTTCTTATTAAATATTATCCGCTTAATAACGGCGTAATAGGGTCTCATCCGCTAAAAAATACGGGAAATCAACAACTGCAATATATACATATGCCAATATATATATATATTGATATTATATATAATACCAATTTCACTGTTTATGAAATATTCGCGGTATATGTTTTTAATAAATAACATCCGCTTACTAACGGCGTATAATGTCTATTTTAACAATCAATAGATATTAATCAACATTCAAACATGCATTCAAATATTTTAAATCTAACTATTTAAAATAAAATCGAAACTGATTCGATTGAGTGAGAAGTTCTCACCTTGATTTTAATTTCCGTTTCAGCTTTTATTTCGAATAAAATTAAACGAACGTTTAATTTTACCCAAAATTCTCACTAACTCCAAACGACTCCAAACCAACTCCATCGCGTAGTGCTCGTCCATACGATTCCAACGCAACTGAGTTTGTATTTTTTCGACCTCGTATGAAAAAGTTATGAATTATTGAAGTTTGTACACGATTTATATACACAATTTATAACTAACTTTAATAATTTAAACACCCTAATCAACCTGGACCCTTGGATCTCACTGCTCAACATCAGGCCGTTCCTCTCTTCTTCCCTCCCTCACGTCTCTTTACAGTAATTAGGCCGCACCCTTGAACCCATCACCCAAAACTAGGGTTGAATCTTGCATCCACATCACTCGACTAAACTCCATCACAACCCCACCATGTCGAAGCCCTACCTCTCCACCATGTTCGGCCTGAAGGACAGCAAGCTCGGCCCCCTCCTCCTCCTAGGAATGCATGCACGACCTGTAGGGAACGGCCCCCCATAGCTCCCTCTCCGTTGCACCATTTCCGATCATCACCGTATGGAATCGAAGCTCTCGTCGTGCTCTACGACTTCCGTGTTGAACACTTCGCGTAATTCTTTACGGATTGAGAGAGATTGATGAAGAAGTGAGAGTGATTTCTGGCCGTGCATTGATGTGGAGGCGGCTAGGTTAAAATTAGGGTTTAGTTATTATTTTTTTTATCAAATTTATGAAGGGGTGGTCTATTTAATAGAATTTCGTTCGACACTATTCATCCGGAAATTCCAAACTCCGATTTAGGCGCCGTAACCAGCGTTTCTAGGGTTTACCCCGCGTTCTGGACACAATGGAACAGGTTTCGAAAGCTAATTCGGACATCTGTGCGAGTTATGGCTGTAAACGCTCAATTTGAATTAAACCGATTTAAGCGATTTTCTAGGCGTTTTAATTTGTACCGGACAAACGGTAAATCCAATTGACTTGAAATTTGAAACCTTACAATAATATCACATTACGGATCCGATGAAACTGGTTTCGTCGAAATCCGAGACTTTTTGAAAAATGGCTATTTTAGCTCGCCAAATTTAAATTAAAAAATAATTCGATGCGTTTCGAGCTGCCACGATCAAACGGTAACTCCGATTGACACGAAAATTGAAATCCGGTAATAACTAACTATTACGGATCCAATGGAACTGGTTTCGTTCAATTCTGAGACTGTTCAAAAATTGGCTATTTTCACTAGTCGATTAAATATTAAAATATTCAATTTTCACAAATTAACTTTTAATTCGATTTTAAAAGTTCTAAAATATCATTCTAACTTCCATATGATAAAATAAAATTTTACAAATCATTTTCAATCATATTTAACTATATTTTCAATTATTTCCATAATTTAACATATTAAATTATCGATTTAAATTATTCAATTAAATCCAATAATTCAAATAAAGATTTATTTGACTTATAAATTCACTTATTAATATTTAAAATTAATTAAATATTCATATTTTAATTTCTAAAAATTCTGGGTCGTTACAATCTTCCCCACTTAAAAGAATTTCGTCCCGAAATTACAAGTAAGAAAAGTTACAGAAGCTATTAATTTTCCAAAATATCATAGTTAAACTTCTTACAATACTTTACTAAGTTTTCAAATCTTACTTAGTTATCCTTTCAAAAACAACTACTATTGTTTAACTTTCAACTCCCAAATCAAAGTTAAAGTTTTCACAAAATTTTCCAAATTTTCTCAAAAAATTTCTAACGCCTTAAATTTTCGGAAAAATTCGCCATAGTCTCCTTTGCGCGGCTCGATCCGAAAAAAAAATGACAGTATATATATCACAAATATACATCTCATCAAGTAATGAGGCATCCCGTAGGGAAAAAAGTGTAAAAGTACTGTATTTAATCCGAGATATGTACCTTATATTTTATTAGCAAGCATATACGGCTAATATAGCGCAAAAGCGAGCTCCAAATGCGAAGCAAACGCGATCCGCACCTACTAATTACTCAACAAACAACATGAGAATCATGCATATAGATAATAATATCGATATACATCATATAGCAACATAATAACTATATATGTCACATAGCAAATGCAACATATTCAAACATCAACCAACTAGCATTCAACAAATTCATAATCAATATATATTCATTTATATTCTCATTAATATTCAATGAAATAGGTTTTCAATTTAATCACATTTGATTCATATACAGTGGATGTTCTTTACTAACATTCATTCTCAATTAGTTTATATTCACTAATTCATATTTAAGTTGGTTCACTTCCAATTCAAATTCAATTCTATTCAAATTTCACTTAACTTCCAATTGAATTTCAATTAATTTAGCTTCTAATTTCATTAATTCACTTTCATTAATACTTAATGAATTTTATACAATCAATCAACAATCATATAACAATCAATGTTTATTAATTACAACCAAATTACTTTGCTTATATTCATTCTATTTGGTTTAACACCATCACTTTTTATTTACAATTCACATTCATAAATATATTCATATAGTTTCACTTCTCATATATATAAGTTTATTTCACAATTGTAATTCACTTTAATTATAATTCAATTCTTATAATTCATTTGCTTATACAATTATTCCTTTATTTAGGTTATTCAAACAACTAAACAATCAACTTATATACACTTTAATAATTTTGAAAAATTATTTCTTTATATATATAAAATATAATCAAGTAAAATTATTTCATTTACCCAATTTAAAACAATACTGTGCCGAATTATTCTATTCAAGTGTTTAGAGATTCCTATCAACAACGTTAATTACTCGTATTAACCAGAATCTATATACCACTCAACAAACCAATCATCACAATATAAAACAATTTTATATTCACTAACAAATACGCACTCATAGCTATTGTTACACTCAAATTCATTCTAGAGTACTACTGACTCTATCTCTAATGAGTAATACCCAACAGAACCATGGTTGTCGCTTAACCATAAGCTCTGATACCACATTGTCAGGACCCGATTCTTCGTCTTCCGAAAATTCAACATCGATACTCACTTTATCGACTGCCGAGTAATCGAACGACGGAAAACCGAACACTGAGGGTTTTTAAGAAAAATAAAAGAAGAAGAGAGAAAGATAGAAAATTTAGATAGCGAAAAGAAGATAGAAAATTTTAAAATAGAGGGAAAAGAGAATAGAGGAAAAAGAAAACAGAAGAAAATAGGACGGGACAGAAAGAAAACAGAACAACATCAGAATCTCACAATTCGCAGTGGAACAACATATAATAATAAATGAATAATCTTTAAACAAAGAACTATATCAGTTATTACATTTCATACATTTCATTACATCATATCATCAGAGTATACAACATCATACAACAACAAACAGTGCAGCGGAAAAAGAAATACTATATAAATAATACGCCATGCCATCCAGCTTGCCTCCAGCAACTCAAGAATATCCAGAATATCCTGATAAACCTAACTCTTAACTGCCCGTGTGGAAATTGGTGGGCACCCAGAGTTTAGGAAGGAAAACAATAAACTCCAAGTCAGTCATGTGACTGGTGTGAGAACTCAAAACAGTTTATTTATCTTTAAAATCAAAATAGAGGAATATTTTTAAATTCAATTCGCAATGCTTTTAAAAATGAGACTACCATAAGGCCTCCCGCACACACACACATGCAAACGCAGAATCGGAGGAGATTTCTCCTTATGATAGTCAAAGATGCTTGATACGCATTTAAAATAACATTTGATATTATTACTAGTGCATAGTGTAAGGAAAATTCATTTCGAAAGTAGAATATAAATCTTAGCCAACATACGACCATTATCGTATGCCTACTATAGCTACTATCCAAACAGTGGTGACCACCATAAGTGAATGGCAGGTTCTACAACTAATACCGTACAAGTTTCGTATTGGAAATTGGATTTCCAACAAATGGTCAGGCCAAGGAACTTCCCATTGCCACATGAGAATGCCTCTGGAAAGACATCCCCGAGAACCAAACCGGAACTCTGCCAACACAAGGCCGGGTTACCCCTAACTGGGTAACTACTGACACGAGCACGCCATTCCCCGATCGTAAACGACCTTTCTCACGGGATCCCGAAAACCAACAACCACAAAGTAATAAATTCGTAGTAACCACATAGGTTAAATATCTGGGCTCCATACCATGATACCACCTCTATCCAGAAGGAAATGTACATACCCTAAAGGGTGCTACCCCTCATAACCTTGCCGCATCTTTCCTGTTTTGACCATTTCCGGGGTGTGAGGTTCGACGAAGTCACGTCCACAAAAACATACTTTATACAAAAGCCATGCTTTGGGTCAACAAATGATCAACACAATGATCACTAAGATAGACGATCAAATAAACGATCCTATCACAATAATCAACACAATGATCATTTCAGCATCACTCAGCATATCACATTACCAAATTGGGAATATATCGCTGATAACTTCAACTATATAACCTCTGAGCTCGTACGTCTCAGAGAAGGGTGTTAAGCTAAAAGAATAAATTCTCCGCCACCAACAGAAATATATTTGAAAGAAATCGGCTTTATATCTCAACTTGTAATGTCAGACACACAATCCATACAAGTCTGTTCCGGGATCGAACAAAACCGAAGGCACTTACAAAGAAGTCCTTGCAATCCGGATATTCACAATCCTGATCGGTATTCCCATCACTTAGGGAGTCTCTATACCGTTGCAACTCAGTGCAGAGACAATCGATAGGTCATCCTATCGCTCTCGCAAATACCGGGTCTTCAACACCGATCTTCAATGCAATTCACAACGACGTATCACATATTCGGAATGGGTTATACGACCCCATGGTCCTTTCCCGGTTAACCCGAATAGTGAGCGCTTATTCAAAAATAAGTGTAGCATTCACATTCAAACAAATCACATCAATTACCCATTCAAAGGGAAATATTGATAGTCGATTATTGAACTATCAATGGATATGCACACATCACCAGTTTCCAAATAATTTTCCAATTTATTTATTTTCCAAAAATATCTTCACTAGATATATTATTTCAACACTTCAAAAATAAATCAATATTTATTTTTAAACCAATTCCACTTTCTTTTATAAATTCAATAGTGAATTTATAATCTAAAGTATTAATGAATATACGACTTCAATTCGATTTATAATATTCATTTTCAATTTATCTTCAAAAAGATAAATTCTCTAATATTCACTTTATATTGGAAAACATTTCCATACTTATTTAATAAGTAATTCACAAATTTTATTTATTTTCAACACTTGGAAAATATTCAATATACTTAAATCAAAAATAAGTATATATTTCATTCTATTAAGGAAATCATTCTCTTCAACATATTTATTTGGGCCAAAACGAATGTTACGTAAAACATCGTTACGACAACCCAAATTCACTAGTATAGGGATTCGAAATTAAAATAGATATATAAATCCCAATACTATACAAAACATTTCCTTTCGGAAATCATTTACTATAACAACAGTGTTATAGTCCACTATTTCCTTTTCATTTCTCGAAAACGTCTATTTCAACAATTAATGTTGAAATCTATGGTTTCGAATCTCAAAACAATTAAAACATCATTAGATCGTTTTAATTCTATTTAAAACACTCACATTCAAACAATTTTCTTTAACGTGTTATTCACTATTCAAAAATGTGAATAAACTTCATTAACAATTTCATCCTTTTATTCATTTTAATTCAAAGGATTATTCACTATTTAAAAATGTGAATATAACTCCTTTAATAGGTTTCAACAATTTTCTTATTAAAATAAGTCATTTGCGAATTTATAAAACAACGTTTATAAATTCCATTTCTATTTATTTATAAAAACTTCCTTTTTATAAATCTCTTTATTAACTTATTCGATTTATAATTTTAATTATAAACCAAAAGTCCAAATTATAAGTCAAACACTTATAATTTATTTATTTGCAAAAAAAATCGTTCCTTTGAACTTTACAAATTTTATAAACCTACTGTTTATAAAATTTCCATTTATAACTTCACCGTTATATAATTCTATAAATTTCATTCATTAATGAATTTCATTTTCACTTCATTCCAACATTTATAAAAACTCGTTTTATAATGTCCATATTTCAATTTATAAATATCCATTTATAAATCTCTTAATATAATTCAATTTATACTATGCTTTTAAAACGTCTTCAAATTCCTTTAAAAACTTCATCCTTTTGATTCATAAAATAATTAAATTTTATAAATCCTATATTTCAACTTTTCATAATAAATTCAAAAGTCCCGATTAACTATTTTATAAAATCATTAGCATCATATTCTCAAAAATCCGTTTTTAACTATTTTTCTCAAAAATCATAATTTTTATAACTTTAAAAATTATAACGTTTATTTATTTAAAATAAATCAATTTCCAAACATACAGTATATTTTCAAAAATCACTTTAAAATCATTTTAAAGTTCCAAACTTGGTCCAATGATGCTACATACCAAATAGTTAATCACGACAACAACGACATCATATATCGATATGATAGTCCATCAAATATCAAAATATCTGAAATCAAATAAATACTGTTGAGGAATCCAGTTGGATCCCTCCAACCTGTTTTCCTGCATCCAAAAACATTAACACAATACCAATTTCGCCCCAGTACGAAATTATCGCGGTATATTTTCTTATTAAATATTATCCGCTTAATAACGGCGTAATAGGGTCTCATCCGCTAAAAAATACAGGAAATCAACAACTGTAATATATACATATGCCAATATATATATTGATATTATATATAATACCAATTTCACTGTTTATGAAATATTCGCGGTATATGTTTTTAATAAATAACATCCGCTTACTAACGGTGTATAATGTCTATTTTAACAATCAATAGATATTAATCAACATTCAAACATGCATTCAAATATTTTAAATCTAACTATTTAAAATAAAATCGAAACTGATTCGATTGAGTGAGAAGTTCTCACCTTGATTTTAATTTCCGTTTCAGCTTTTATTTCGAATAAAATTAAACGGACGTTTAATTTTACCCAAAATTCTCACTAACTCCAAACGACTCCAAACCAACTCCATCGCGTAGTGCTCGTCCATACGATTCCAACGCAACTGAGTTTGCATTTTTTCGACCTCGTATGAAAAAGTTATGAATTATTGAAGTTTGTACACGATTTATATACACAATTTATAACTAACTTTAATAATTTAAACACCCTAATCAACCTGGACCCTTGGATCTCACTGCTCAACATCAGGCCGTTCCTCTCTTCTTCCCTCCCTCATGTCTCTTTACAGTAATTAGGCCGCACCCTTGAACCCATCACCCAAAACTAGGGTTGAATCTTGCATCCACATCACTCGACTAAACTCCATCACAACCCCACCTTGTCGAAGCCCTACCTCTCCACCATGTTCGGCCTGAAGGACAGCAAGCTCGGCCCCCTCCTCCTCCTAGGAATGCGTGCGCGACCTGTAGGGAACGGCCCCCCATAGCTCCCTCTCCGTTGCACCATTTCCGATCATCACCGTATGGAATCGAAGCTCTCGTCGTGCTCTACGACTTCCGTGTTGAACACTTCGCGTAATTCTTTACGGATTGAGAGAGATTGATGAAGAAGTGAGAGTGATTTCTGGCCGTGCATTGATGTGGAGGCGGCTAGGTTAAAATTAGGGTTTAGTTATTATTTTTTTTATCAAATTTATGAAGGGGTGGTCTATTTATAGAATTTCGTTCGACACTATTCATCCGGAAATTCCAAACTCCGATTTAGGCGCCGTAACCAGCGTTTCTAGGGTTTACCCCGCGTTCTGGACACAATGGAACAGGTTTCGAAAGCTAATTCGGACATCTGTGCGAGTTATGGCTGTAAACGCTCAATTTGAATTAAACCGATTTAAGCGATTTTCTAGGCGTTTTAATTTGTACCGGACAAACGGTAAATCCAATTGACTTGAAATTTGAAACCTTACAATAATATCACATTACGGATCCGATGAAACTAGTTTCGTCGAAATCCGAGATTTTTTGAAAAATGGCTATTTTAGCTCGCCAAATTTAAATTAAAAAATAATTCGATGCGTTTCGAGCTGCCACGATCAAACGGTAACTCCGATTGACACGAAAATTGAAATCCGGTAATAACTAACTATTACGGATCCAATGGAACTGGTTTCGTTCAATTCTGAGACTGTTCAAAAATTGGCTATTTTCACTAGTCGATTAAATATTAAAATATTCAATTTTCACAAATTAACTTTTAATTCGATTTTAAAAGTTCTAAAATATCATTCTAACTTCCATATGATAAAATAAAATTTTACAAATCATTTTCAATCATATTTAACTATATTTTCAATTATTTCCATAATTTAACATATTAAATTATCGATTTAAATTATTCAATTAAATCCAATAATTCAAATAAAGATTTATTTGACTTATAAATTCACTTACTAATATTTAAAATTAATTAAATATTCATATTTTAATTTCTAAAAATTCTGGGTCGTTACACCCCGAGAACCTAACCAGATCTCTGCTAACAAGGTCGATGCTACCTCACGCTTTAACCAAGCTATAACATAGGTAACTACCACACAAGTATGCCATTCCCGGTCGCTACCGACCTTTATCCGAGGCCTCGATACCAACAACCACAGAGTAATAAATTTGCAGTAACCACATAAGTTAAATATCTGGGCTCCATACCATGATATCACCTTTTATCCAGAAGGAATTGGACATACCCTAGGGGCGCGATCCCTAAAAACCTTGCTGCAACATTCCTGTTTCGACTATTTTCGGGTTGTGAGACTCGACGAAGTCACGTCCACAAAGCTACGCTTTTCACAAAAGCCATGCTTCGATCAACAAATGATCAACAGCACTTCATATGCCACATTACCAAACTGGAAATGTATCATTAGTAATCATCAACTACATAACCTCTAAGCTCGTACGTCTCAGAGAAGGGTGCTAAGCTAAGAGAATAAATCTCTGCCACCAAACAGAAATGTATTTGATAGAAACCAGCTTTACATCTCAAAGTGTAATGTCAGACATACATCCATACAAGTATGTTCCGGGTTCGAACAGAACCGAAGGCACTTACAAAGAATCCCTTGCATATCCAGATAATACCTAATCACGTTCGAACTCCCCATCACAAAGGGTGATCAAATCTCTATATCGGGGCCAATCGGTGTAGAGACATTTGACGGGTTATCCTTTCGCTTTCAAGAATATCCGGTCTTCATCACCGGTCTTCAACTGCTATCCATAACTTCGTATCACTATTCGGAATGGGTTATACGACACAAAGTCCTCTCCCGGCTAAACAAAATAGTGAGAGCAATATTTAAAAACCATATGGATAATAGGATCTCAATTAAGTCACAACTTATTACCCAAAACTTTATTTTCAAATGGTCTAAACAAATTACCATTTCCAATATTTTAAACAAAAAGATTCATTTCACAAATTTCCCAATCTTTCACAAAGATTCATTCATAGATTTCAAACCAATTTCCATTTCAAATCTTTTATAGAAAAGATACACTTTTAAGATCCCTTTTCAATTCGAAAACAAAATACACCAATCTTTAACAAAGATTCATTCATAGCCGTTCAAAACAGTTTTCCTTTCAAATTGGATTAGCTCATCCAATCATTAAATCAAAAATTCAATTTATAGCTTTCAAAACCATTTCCAAAGATTCGTTCATAACATTCAAAGCAATTCCCAATTCAAATCTTTTATACAAAAGATATACCATTTAAATTCCACTTCAATTTCAAAACAAGGTTCAACTATCTTTCACAAAGATTCATTCATAGTTTCCAAAACTATTTCATTTCAAAAACTTGAAATTCTTTCAACACAAATTTGAAATCCTTCTTTGTATGAAAGCTATTATTTTTGAAAACAAATACTTTTTTTTGGAATAATTCAATTATATTTGCACAAGTTAAAGCTCTTCAAGTATAAAACTTGGGTTAAATTTAAATTCCCAAAACAATACTTTTAAAATGTTTTAAAAACCCATTTAAACACATTTACAACTTGTGTAACCTTTTAAAACTATAATTTCCAAATATAAAATTCAATTTCATTTCTTGAATTCAAATTCAAATTAAACTATTCAAAATTTCAAAACTTAATCCAGTTATTCAAAATAAATTTATCTTTAAAAACTCCTTTTCAAAAGCTTTTCATATTTAACTCAATCCCATTTCCAAAACATTTGGATTGAAAATTCAACTTTCAAAACCATTTCAAATATATGTGACTTAACCGATTTCCTCGTGAAATCCATATTTGTGTGTGCATGGTGTAGTCCAGGGGTTTTACACAGTAGTGCAACATTATCAATCATCACAGATTTAAGCACATCAATATCGATAAGCAGTATAATCTATAAAGCTTATCTTTCATTCATAGATTTACAGATATAAATTCATCACAGATAAATAAATTACATTTGTCATAGATAAATAAATTACATTCATCACAGCTCAAATCAAAACACTTTGTATCACAAAGCATCATACATCAGGGATATCAAACAATTCAGCTTCTAATAGAATCCAAACATCCATAAGAAAGATCAATTAATTATCTGATTAATTTAAATCAGATTAATTACTTATGAATAGACTACTAATCCTGGTTAATTAATATTAATTAATTACAAACCATTTTGATTAATCATTATTTAATCACCGACTAATTAACTATTAATAATAAATTAATTAATTTTTAATTATATATTAATCATCCTTAAATCATTAAATGATTAATTAATTACATTAATTAATTATCCCACAATTAATCATCATTTCTTAATCACCTTCATTAAGTAATTAACCTTTAATTATGTAATTAATTATCCTTAATTCATTCCTTAATCAATTCCATAAATTAATTAGCCCTTCATTAATTTCCCTTTAATTATAATAATTAATTATCCTTAATTAAGAAATAAATTATCTTTTAATTAATCTCATTGAGTAATTATCCTTTAATTACTTTAATTAATTAATTTTACTTTATCAACTACTTTAAGTAATGGTACTTTAGTTGCTTAAAACTTTAATAAATCAAAGATAAACCATTTATCTTTCTTAATCACTTAATCATCATTTAAATCAAATGCTTGAAATCGTTTTATTTTGAAGCCATTAGAGATTAAATAAGATAATTTGTTTAATACAAAATTTTATAAACCAAAACAATTTTAAAACATATGACTTTAAAAATTAAAATTTAAACCTTGTTAAATCAAATCTACTTTGGAAACTTGTCTTTGTATTTCTTTGAAAACTCATTTATTTTAAATACACTTTAAAGTTTTGTTTAAATAGATTGCTAAGAAAACTTAATCATTTTGAAATAACTTTAAAACTTGTTCAGGCTTTATAATTGAAACCTAGTAAAAAACTCACTGTCCAGTTTTAAAATTTGTTAACAACCAAAGCAACCCGAGCCAGACGCAACTTTTACTCGAGCTTTACTTCGAGTTAATTATGTTTCTCCCTGACCACGAACTCGAGCACTCCACTTCTTTCCCAAGCCTGAAATCAACAGACACACAAAAGAATTCGTACATGTACACCATCAATCAGAGTGACTTCGATCGTCGTTGACGACACCAACCAATTGCCAAAGATTCATTAACCTTGCCTGAGCACCCAGATCACTCAATCTCGCTGTCGATTAAGATTTGGCTTCACGACCCAATACTGGAACCATCGCCAATGAAAAACCCATCGCCGACGACGCTTCCGGTCACCATCCACCACGCCATCATACTTAAAGACGCGCCAGACTTCCACGCACAATCTCCCCCAGGTCCGGTACTCTCCGATCAACTGTGGATGCCAAAATGTCGACGAACCCAAACGGTTACAAAAACCCTACATCGATGAAACCCCGCTGCCATAATGATTTACAAATTCATCCATTATTTTTCCTGCAACCTCCATCGTGTCAGCTACCTTCAGCCACAAACTTGACATAAATCCCGTCACTGATCGATTGGAATTGACAATTTCCCCTTTTCGGATCATCTCACAAATTCTCTCCATATACTTATTTAATATCTATGATTCCTTCACCTAAATTCATCATTTCCTGCTACGAATTGAATTATGAAATCCAAACTTGAAATTAAAACACTTGAATTTTCATTTTGAAATGATTTTTACTGAAAGTTAGATTTTTTTGAAATAATTGCTTAACATATATGCTTAAAACTATTTAAAAAAAATCAGATGTTGTTATTACTAATAGATTTCTTTTAGAATTCAAATCCTAAAAGGGATTAGAGAATGAGTTTTCAAATTTTAAACAGGTTTTATAGCCTGTAACTAAAAGCAGAGAAATGTATAAACATGCACACAAGATATACAGGCATGCAAGCATTTTCACAACATATTTTCAAGTATAAATCACACATATAAACCAGACATAACATATTCGAGATTTTATATAGGTAGTTTGCTCACCATATTAAGGAAGACAGAGGAAGCCTGCATCGTGAAAATCTGGAAATGATTGTTGTTTTTCTTTGATTTCCAATTGACCTTGAATCTATTTTGCATTGCATTTCTTAGGTTGAAGTAGTTGTAATTGAATCTGATCTGTAATTGAAACCAAAACTTTGCTTTGATTCTATTTTTTTCCATGTTTTAAACTGAAGCTTTAAATTTTTAGTTTTGATTTTCTTTTCCTCTAATTTTAATCTTCCAGGTTTTGATACATTTGTCTTCTGTTTTGATTTTTTTTTCTTTTCAGATTTCGTTTTGAAGAATGTTTGAAAGGTGAAGATAAAATAATTAGTCTGGTTTCACAATTTCTCATTCGTACAAAATTCAATCCCAAAAGAGAAATGATTTGCCACTTGTAATTGCAAATAATACTATGCCTACACTTGTTTAAAACAAGTAAATTTGTGTTTAAAACCTTTATTCAAATTAATTTATAGTTTATAGTTTAAATCCTTTTAGCTTTATATTTACAATTGTGTTATGTCTTTCAATCTAAACAAATCCATTTCCTTTTATTTATATATGTTCCTAATTTTAAGGAATAGGGTTTAAATTTAATTAAACACTAATAAAAAAAATATGTATATACATATATATTAGGATTTAACTTTCAAATAGCTATTAAAAAAATTGAATTCAAAATACAACTTCCAAAACATTTATATATTTACCTATATGTATTATATGTATACAAAATTTGAAAATAAACTCTTATTAACTCTAAAATAGTTTCCATATCCATTATATATTATTTAAAACATTTATTTTCAAATTTCAAATTCAAAAGTTAAAATACAATCATTTTGTATTTATGAATGAATAAACACACAGATATCTTCAAATCCAATCTAATTTCAGTAGATTTTGAATTTCCAAATCAAAATTTTATTTATAATCCAATCCTACTTAAAATATTTATTTTGAGTTTCAAATTCAAATTTTAAAATAAATAATTATATATCTTATTAAATTGGAAATTCAAATTAATCCACAAGTTAATCCAAAAATTTATATAAATTATCAATTTAAATTTGACTCAAAAATTAGGATCGTTACAATATAGGTATGTAAATGTTTCCCAAGTATAAAAGGAAATGTAAGGGGTTTGGGAATAGTGTTTTGAAAAGATCTTGTGATCGGGCTTTATAAAGTGGTTTTATTAATTAAAGAGAATTAATAAAGGCTTAGTGGATCCCATATGGAAATTAAACCATGATTGGATGTTTGTTTATTTGATAGTTGAATAACCAGCTATCAAATCTGAACAAAACATTATTTTGGAAATATCTAGGAGAAACACGAGAATTATATGATACAGTTACCTTCGAAGGTGCTATATTGTACGTATAAACTCATTTCGTTCTTCGGGGATGAATGATAACGAAATCCATCCATAATGGTTAGGAGGTGAACTCCTCTCTTGTCATTTATCTGTTTATTTCCTAAAGAGTCGGGGTTGAGTTTACTGTAAATATCGAAAGTTGTTTCAAAGAAACCGAGATCATATATGTTATCTGAAAACCACTTTCATCCAACTCGAGCATTTCGAAATGAAGATTGAAGCATTGGATCAAAGACGGAGCCACTGAAGTGCAAGGGTTGCTTGCTACTAATCCAGAGGGTGGTTCCAAAATGGATATAGTAGAAGTAGTGCCTTCAGTTTATCCTTATCCTGGACAATTTGTATGGATGAATGCTGGTACTGTATTAATGTCTAGAGGGCAGTGTTAGCATTCCAAGAGGTATTTCTATTCAGAAAAGTTAAACATAGTCTCAAGCCTCATCAATCGGGAATGACTAAAACATGGGAGATGCGGTAAGGCTATGTGGGTTGCACCCATTATGGTATGTTGTCACCCTTCTAGATACGATACATCTACATATTTATGGATTGGTTATGCATGAGAGCTTGATATGAAAAGGGTTGCAAAGCAACCAGGGTGATGACATATTAGTATGACTCTGATGTTTCATATTTTAAATGACTTCTAAAGTATTATATGATGAATATATGTTATTCTGTTGCATTGTGAGATTCTGTGTTTGTTCTTCTATCTTCTTCTTTCTTTCCCCTAATGATCGGTGTTTTTTGAGCACTTGAATACTCGACATGTAATACAATTGATGTATTAGTGTCAATTTTTGAGGATCAAAAAGCCTAGACCGTTACAGAATTTAAGAAAGCACTCAAAGAGAAAGTTATTGGAATTTCTTTTCTCTATCATTTCAAAAAAAGAATACTCATTTTCGATTTGATATGAAGAAGTACGGTCCAAAGAAGATGGATCATTTTTGGAATTTAAATTCTAATCTCAAAATTGCTATGTGACGAATTATTATTTTGGCATAGTTATGATAGAAATTTGAAAAAGTGGTCAACTAAATTGTTGTGGCCATTAAAATTTCACACGGTCTAAAAAAACTCCATTTGAGTTTGAAATGAGAAAGAAAAGGATGGTGGAAAGAGGATGAAAAATGGAGAAACATATGGGATATATGTATAAGAAAAATAGATTAAATAATATAACTTATCATTATTATATCTAATGACATCACAAATCTTTTATAATATGTGTGTGTGTGTATAATTATGTTTAATCACATCACTCATATATATATATATATATATAATTATTATGTTTAGTCACATCACTTTCTTTTATATATATATAAGTTAAATTATTAATTAAAGCTAAGACGTGACAAGAGATAATGATGGTTAATGATTACAAATCTAAGATGTGACAAGAGAGAAATATATATTATATACAAGATTATTATTTTTAAACTATGTCTTATCACATCACTTACTAATCCAAATTAAAATAAGATAATTTATTTCTATGTATTATTATTTGGTTAATTTACTCTTATATATATGTACATATAGTGCACAAAGGCGAACAACGTTCCAGACAACTTTTCAGTGTCGAAAGGTCGATATTTCGGAAACCATTCTTCGATCGCATTTTCTGTTTTTCTGCAAACTATTTAATTTGGTAAAAAAAATTGAAAAAGATTTTAACATCATTATTAATATATTAAAATGACTTTATTTTCATTATAAAACCTATATATTCATTTAAATATAATTACATATTCACTAATCAAAGCACTGAAATTTTGGATCGTCGTATTCTTCCCCTTTAAAAGAATTTCGTCTCCGAAATTACACCTCGACCTATCTTAGAAAACACTTAACACTATACTGCAGCTCTTATAATGTATATAGATCATTCTTATGCAAAATCTGATTCGATCTCAACTCAAATACATAACTTTCCTTCCGAAATAGTATCGCTCACATGATTCTCTAGCGTGGACTTCTATCAGGCTCCTTGATTGAAAGCTCTATTCTCTGTACATAATTGCAACTATGATAGAAAATCTTGGTCTCACACCAAGAACCCTCATCAAGAGCTCGCCGTCAAAGGTCGAGCAATAGATCCTTATTCGAAACGTTGCAAACACCTCAAAGTCATGTGCTTGAATCTTGGATTGCTCTATATGGAACGAGCAATGATCTACATCCAACTTATGCACTTACTTAATTGGTTCTCCCTAATACCAATTCTATTTCCACAAATTTTTTTATGAAAACATTTCATAATCTTATGTTCAACTTGTATGCTATTACACTACATCCTAAGATCATATATCCCTACTGATTCCATTATTTCATTTTTCTTTTATTTTCCTAAGAAAATTCAAGATCCAAATACCCGACTTTTATTTTCAAAAACTTTTTGAAATGGAACTCTATACTTTAAATCATACAAATATATAGATATAGCCCGAGTAACTCCAAAATAATACTAAGGGACTGGGTACACCAAACAGTTTTATACATTCCCTTTCTAAGAAGGGTAATACTCAAGAGAAGTGTTTACAATCTGAACACATCTCTTTCCTAGTTTTAAGTTATTTTCGAACCACTCGAACTAGTTAATTTAATAATGTTCCTTTTATTTCCAAATTCTCATTTTTGAAACAATACTTTACATTTTCCAACAACATTTACCACCAACACATTTTGGGTTTGTTCGGGTTGAACTTGTTTCGATCGTACGATGATAAAGAGAATAATTACTGAGTGCATTACCACGTTCGCTAGGCAAACATCAGATCATCACTTAGCGGATTATTCTGATCATCACAAAACAATCAAGACTTGTTCCCTATACCAATCCGAAGATAACACTTCTTACTTACACTTTATCCCCAAAAATTTGTACATAAACCAAATTTGTTTCAAATATTATTATTATTTTCCCAAAACCTTGAAAATTATTTTTTCAAAAGCATTAATATTTATGTTCTCAAGTTTTCAACCTAAATCCTTCCAACTTAAATGATACATTTTTATAAACCCATTTTATAAATCACTTCTATTAAACCATTTTAAATATTTATCCCAAAATATTCTTACTTTTAAATCAAATTCTACCTCAACATTAACATCGAATGCCCTATAGTCAAACTGTGAAACTTAATTCATAAGATGATCGTTTTCAATTTTTTTTCCTAATCCTTATCTATCCAACCTGTAACATTCCTGTTTTTGAGTCATATTTAAATTGATAATTAATATAAGTTTTTGGATTTAATTTGAATTAATTGATAAATTAATGTGGAACTTTTCCAAAAAAACAAATGATAAAAAGTGTTTGTTTATATAAATATGGATATAAATAGAATTTAAATTTGAAAATAAAGTAATATTTATTTTAAAATTGTATTGGATTTGAAAACATTTTATTTTAAAGTTAATAAGAATTTTTTTTTCTAATTTTAATATATATCTATTTATATTTGGAAGTTATATTTTGAATTCCAAAGGCTATTTAAAAGTTAAGTTTTATATTTCAAAATATATATGCCTTGTAATTTGAAATTTTTATAAATAATTTTCAAAAGTTTTTTAAAGTCAAATTTATATTCTAAAGACTTATATATATACATATTTATGTTTATTTATTAAGGTGTAATTTAATTTAAATCAATTTCTTTAAAGATTATATATATATATATATATGCATTAATTAAATAATAGAAATTATATTAATAAAAATATAAGACATGTATAAATATTTTAATTAAATTGAAAATATGATAAAACATATTTAAAACATCAAGGGACATGTGTAAGTTAATTAATTCATGAAAGTAACAAGTCTAAGAGTATAATGTCATGCATAAATTCAAGTGTCTTAATTTTGAATTTTCTTTTCAATTTTAAAATTATGGATAAAATGAAGAAAAAGATATATATATATATATATATATATATATACACACCATTCCAGTCCTTCCTCTCTCATTTTCTTCTATTCCAAACTAAGATCGAACCCGAGAGAAAGAAAATGAAAACTCAAAATCATCTCAAATACAAAAACAATTTTCAGTTTTCAAAGATTCAAATAAAAAATTCTAGCCTGGAAACTAGAAATAAAACCAGAAACTAAAAGCATAGAAAGTAATACAAACCAGAAAATCAAAATATGAAAGCAAGTTTCAGATTCAAATTCAAGTTGGCTGAAACAATGCAAAGCAAATCAAACCTGAGCAAGTAAGATTCAGATAATCAATATCAAGCTCTTAGACAAATTCAAAACCTGGAAAACAAATACAATCAAACAATCTTCAACATGGAAGCTTGAAAACAATCAAAGAGCATGCAGTAAATTCAAGTTGCAGTTCAGTTCAAATCAAAGCTTAACTAAGCAATATAAAGCATTCAGCTCAGACAATCTATAGATAAATCATCATCAAACAAGGATCCAAATTCCAGTTTTAGATTAAAGCCTTGTTCTCTGTTTTCTGTTTTTTTCCAGTTGAGCAAATCACTTAAACCTATTTTATATCTTAGTGTTTGGATTTGTACTTGAAGCTATGAAGTATATATGCTTGAATGATTGTGTAAAAATGCCTACATGTTGTATATATAAGTAGTTGTGTGTGTGCAGGTTTGTGCATGCCTCTGTTTATAATTTACAGGCATAGATAAATTTCAAAACTCAAAATCTTACTCCTGAATCTCTTTTAGAATCTGATGCTTGAACAAAATAGAAATTAGATATCAAGATTTAAATTTTAAAATACTTTTAAGTATTAAAAATGAAAGGATTCGCTTAGAATTTAAAAAAAAATTAAATTTTGTTCAAAAAAATTTAGTTGATCAAAACATGAGTTTTGATTGCATGATCCTACTCGCCTTCATAAAACATGAATTTTAAAGATAAAATCATAATTTTTAAGTTTGAAGATCACGTGCGTTTGTGAGTTGATAGGTTTTGGGTTATTGTCAATTACCGATGATCGGCGATGAGGGGTATGTCAAGATTGGTACTGGAGGAAGATCAGGTGATGATGGTCATAGGAAAAATGTTCGTTGAATTTTTTAGTACGCCGTGGTGGTGGCGCGACAGTGATTTAGGGTTGTTCAAGCAGTTTTGGTCGATGAGATTTTCTGGTCAATTGTGTGGTCGTGGGGGAACTTGAGGTGATCGGACCAAGGGGGATCCTCGTGAGGAATCTCGATGCAGCTACGGGTGTGATGGCGAGATGCCTGGTGGTCGGGATCGCTGGCAAGTGGAGGTTTTGTCATCGGTAATGGGTTCCATTATTCAATCGAGTAGTTCGATCTTGATCCTCTGGCGATTCTGTTGATCTGGGTGGTCATGATGCATGTGGGTGATCATCGGTGATGTGTTAGCAACGACGAGGTCGGTCGGAATAGTTCCAATCGTCGGTGCATATTCACTGGTGTCATTGTGTATCAGTGGTTTTTGGTTGAAGAAGAAGGTGGGAGGCTCGGGTTTACTCTGGGGTAAACGATGTGGTAACTCGATTTTTGTATCGGATAGTTCGAGTGTTAAACTATATAATAGAAAGTTTTTAAAAATAAAACAAAGTAAAATTAAAATGAGGAAGGAATGGCTCGGGAAAAGGATTGGGTATTTTGGGGTTTTACTCGAAGTTGGGTTCGAGTTTTCTGGGAGTCGTCTCAGGTTGGTTTGTTTACAAACAGGATTTAAAAAAATTTGAAAGTAATTGTACCAGATTTTTGAAATTTTAAAGAAAAGAGGAAATCGGTTTTTAAGCCAAAGTATAAAACAAGTTTTTCAAAGTTTTAAAATGTTTTGAAATTACTTGTTCAAAGGTAACTATATAATAGGTTAATTTCCAAATGTCTTTCAAAGATGATTTAATGAGGTGATTAAATAAAGGATTACTTACCAAAGGATGGTTAATTAATTAATGTAATCAGTTAGGGGAATAATTAATTAACTTATTTATCAAGGTAGATTAATTAAAGGATAATTAATTTAGGTAATTAATTTAAAGGATTGATTTATTAATGTGATAAATTAATTAATGATCAAAGGATTCTAATTGAGGGTAGTTAATTACTAAAAAGATTAATTACTTAAAAGTAATTTAAAAGGATAATTACCTAATGTATTTAAAATAATTAATCATTTAATTACTTAAAGATTTGTTAATCAAGGTGATTAATTTATTTATTTGATTAATTAAAGGTTAATAAATTAAGGTAATTAATTAAAAGATAATTAATTAAGAAGTAATTAATTAATTAAGATTAATTTATTAATTAAGGATAATTAATTAAGATGGATAATTAAGGATTAATCAATTAATAATTAAAGACAATTAATCAAGTGATTAAAGAATAATTACACAATGTAATTAATTTGTGATTTATTAATACGAGTAATTAGAGATAATCACTTATGGTAATTAATTAAGGATAATTAATTAAATGGTAATTAATTAAGGGTTAATTAATTAAGTAATTAAGGATAACTAATTATTAAAGGTTAATTATTTAAGGATTTAAGGTTAATTGAATTATTAATTAAGTATGATAAATTAATAATTAAAGGTTAATTATTTATTATTAAAGGTTAATTAATAAATGATTAAAGAATAGTTAATTAAAATGGTTTGTACTTAATTAATGTTAATTAACCCGGATTAATAATTTATTCATAAGTGATTTATCTGATTAAATTAATCAGATATTAGTTGATCTTATTTATAGATGTTTGGATTCAATTGAATGCCTTAAATTGTTTGATATCTCTAATGTGTGATGCTCTATTTTGATTTGAGCTGTGATGAATGTAATTATTTTTATCTGCGATGAATTTATATTATTTATCTATGAATTTGTGAATGAAGATAAGCGTTATAGGATTACACCGCTGATCAATATTGCTGTGTTTGGATTGTGCTGATTGATAGTGATGTACTATTGTGTAGAACCCCTAGACTACACCATACACACACAAATATGGATTTGCACGAGGAAATTGGTTAAGTCGTAGATATTTGAATTTAATATTATTTTATCCAAAATAATGAAATGGTTTTAAAGTTGAATTTTGAATCCAAAATGGTTTGGAAATGTGATTGGGTTAAATATGAAAACTTTTGAAAATAAAGCTTTGGAAAGTTCTTTGAATATAATATAACTTGTTAAAGTTTTGAAATTTAAATGGTTTGATTTGAATTTGAATTCAAATTTGAAGTTGAGTTCTATGAATATATGTTTGGAAATTTTGGTTTAAAAAGGCTACACAAGTTATATAATGATTTTAAAACCATCTTTAACGTATTTTACAAGTATTATTTTGGGAATTTAAATTTAACCCAAGTTTATACTTTAAAGGATATAACTTGTGTGTATTTGATCGGATTTTTCCAAAATGAAAACTCTTTGTTTTTAAATGATAATGGCTTTCATATAATGAAAGTGTAGGATCGATTTCACCCTAGAGGGGGGGTGAATAGGGTGATTGTGTAAATTATTAAAATTAATCGCGGAAGCTTATGAATTAATTTCAATTCAGATCACAGAATAGCAGCACAGATATTGCAGAATATAAATAACAGAACAACACAGAATTTACCCAGCTTCGGCAAATCCCTGCCTACGTGCTGCCCCCAAGGTTTCTACTAGAAATTAGATAGTCCCTCGCTTACACACGTAAACTCGCTATACCCGCTATTGACTAATCTAACTCTACGCTCAAAACCCTGCCACAACTCAACTACCGAGTTGCGAATTCTCAAGCTACGCCACGTAGCTTGTCCCCAGTCACACGACTAGAAAAATGAAAACGGTTTAAAAGAAAATACAAATTAAAAACAATTAAATAACCCTAATTTAAAAACAAAGCTTTATAATTTATAAGCTTCTCAAAAGAAAGGTTCGGCCCCTTTTTCTTCTTTTATGTTATTGCGGCCCGTTCCCTTTAATTGATGCCGGCACTTGTTTCTTCGTTCGTTCTTCTTCCTTTAAAAAATTAGGGCTTTTGGTATGATTGAGGTCGCCGACTCTAGTAGCTTCGACCGAGATAAATATAATTCTGTTCCTTGCGTTCGTCGATCGATTTGTCTCTTTGAGTTTCTGTCGGCTACTTCAATTCGATCAAGTTCGAATTATAATTGGTGTGTTAATTTTTTGCTATTTGCTTTTCCTAGTTTTGGCTTGCTTGAACTTGATGGAATAATTGCCGATGATGATTAGGGTTTTTATAGGATTTGATTTCCTATTTTTGCGTTCGTATATATTGATTTGAATTTGTCTTCGCCCGTTCGATTATGCTTGGATGCTCGTGATTTTTCCTTGACTAATTCATTTGTGTAAATACTCGATTGCTTGATTGACACGGCTTTAATTTATTTCGTGATGACCACGGTGTTGATTTTTACCTTGGTCAATTTTGACTTGTTCATTATATCCACGGCTTTGAATTCTGATGCTTGATAAAATTGATTTGCTATTTTTATAGCATACTCGACTTTGGTCATTTGTTTTGAAAGCTGCAGCTTGATGCTTGCATCCCTCTTGCTGTTCACAGCCATTACATCCTTACTGCCATGTTGTTCAATGGTTCTTGTATATGAGTTGTTTCAACGGTGGCCTATGTACATGCTTCACTGCATCTTGTCTTGTATGATTTTGATGGTTGTTGCTGTGTATAACATTTTTGTAGTTTCCTTTCCATGATTTGCATTTTGATGCTCTTTGAGTTGCAGTGCTTCATCACTTGAACTACTCTCTGACTTTTGTCTGAGTTCATATATATATACTCCATTTGTCATGAATTAGTGAAGCAGTGTTGCAGTTTGGCTTTGTCTGACTTGTAGTGTTCATTTGAGTTTGACATTGTTTATGTTGACTTGACCATGGTTGTTGCACCTGAGTTATATCACTGGTCTTTGCATTTGTACACTTGTTCATATGAACTGTTGTTCCATTGTTGGTCTGACCCTTCCATATGCTCTCTGATAATGTTGAACTTCACTGTTGCATTCCACTTGTGTTTGCACAGCACTGCATGTTATATTTCTTGATCATGTTGGCCATTTGGTCGAGCTGTAGTCCAGTGCCCCTATGTCTTGTGTCTTGCCATTCTTTGTTGCCTATTGAATGAATAATTTGCAGTGATGTTATCATGTGCATTTCATTTACATCGAGACCTGTAGTCTTCATTCATGTTGCTGTGCAGTAGCTATGCCTTGCTCGTTCAGTCTTGTCTGATCTCTGGTTTACCATCTGCATTCACTACAGTTTGTACATGCCTACTGTGTTCATTTCTGTAGTATAACCTGTTGCACTCTTTATGTTGTATTGACCTCTTATCCTTAGCTGTTCATTTGTGCATTTGGATTTTTGGTCGACCCTATCTCCTTGAGCCTGCAGTGCTTCATGTTGTATTCATCGTCAGTTTAGTCGTGCACTTGGTCTCTTCACTGTGTTGCACTCTTTGATGGTTCATTGGTGCACTGCTTGTTCATGTATGTTTGCATCGACTTGTTGCAATACTTGAATCTATATTGTCGCTGGTTTTGCTCACTGGTGTACATTATTTGCTGTGCATACTTCATGCTTGCACTGTTCATTTATGTTGTCCAGACATTGTTGAGTTCTTGGCCATTTCTTGTTGATTTTTGAAATTTTACTTGAGTTGAATCCAGTTTCAAAAACTCGGGTTTGACCTTGTGCTTGAGTCATGATTTTCAATGTTATTGCACGTGTGTTGAACCCGGTTTTTCATTTGGGTTTGACCTGTGCTCACCTGTCCCTGTAGATCAATCAAGTGTATATATCGGCGTGCACGGCCTTGTGGCATATACAGTAATACACTGTGTATGTCACAAGTTGTTCGTGTATGATGAATTCAAATTTAAATTATGACGAACAACCCAAATAACTGAGGCAAATCATATTTTCAAAAATCATATTTCATTTTATATTGCAAAAATATTTCTTTTTCAATTTTACTGCGTTAGTGTATATTTTTGCAGATTGCTCAGATGCTGGATTCAAACTGGAATGCAGTTGAAGATAAAAATACGAGTTGAGTGAATGAGTGATATGTAGTGAGGTGAACTGTAAATATGAAATGTGATGTAATTGTAATCAAAGTTGTATAGTTATAGTGAGAGCTTGAAATTGTACTATTCAAAATTGTAATAAATATTTATTTGAATAAAATATTTGTTTGAATTCAAATTCCGTGTTATTTATTTTATTCAGCAAATATTTATTTAATCTGTGAAAAATAAAATAGTATATTATCAAATACATTTAAACGAATGTATATATGTTTATTATCATCAAACAAAAATCATATAAGCGCATATTCAACAATCTCCCCCTTTTGATGATAACAAACATATATTTAAGATTTTGAATATGTTAAATGTATTTGATCATGATATATCCTAATTGCTCCCCCTATTTAAATGCTCCCTCTCTACACAATACTCCCCCTACATATATGCATACAAATAGAAATATGCAAATGAGTTTAGATGCAAAATGGAAAATTATTTGACCTTTGCTTGATTTTATTTGACAAAATCTTAACTTTTCTCTCCCCCTTTTGTTATCAGCAAAAGAATAATAGTGTTAGAGAAAATAGAGATAAAGTAATCGATATCAATTCAACATTAAAACTCAATTGAATATAAATATTAAATTTCAATAAAAAATCAAACAAAAATCATAAATATTTTGTTAGGCGCATATTCCACTTTTAGAATGATGGAAGTGATGTCATCATATAAAACCATACAGTTGTGTCTATTTGTGGTATATTTATATCAGGAATTTGAATATCTACTAACCATGCATAACCGTTAGGACTTTTAAACGAGATTACTAGTATTCCAATTTTATTTTAAAAAAAATGAATTCAAGTATCTTCTAACCACGCATAACCGTGAGGACTTTTAAATGGGATTAGAATCAACTTGTTTATTTTACAAATCAACTTTTGATATGCGTTCCATACATGCATAACCGTGAGGACTTTTAAATGAGCATGGAAGCACATAACAAATTCCAAGTAATTCACCCATGCATAACCGTGAGGACTTTTAAATGAGAGTGAATACATTGGTATTTATTTATTATTACTATTATTTTTATTTATTTATTTATTTATTTTTATTTTTTAAAAAATGTGAAAATGAAAAACAAACGATTCCTGTTTAATGTACCACATATCGACAAACTATATAGAATTTTGATGAGTGATGGTCGTTAGAAATATGATAGATATAGAGATGGTCATGGAATTTTTACCAACAAAAAGTTTTATAACTCTTGTTTAAATTTCTAAAGAAATTTTCTAATTATACTTTCTCGAGTTATAATATATGATCAATATCAACACTCATCACTTTTGCAATCACTATTTTTCTTTTCAATAATCATTTGGGAGTCAGATTAGTCAATATAGTCATTTAAAATCAAATTCAAAAATAAATATGAAATTAATTTTTCAAAAAATGACTAATCTGAAAATATGGTCAAAAATGATTTTCTCCAGGGGGTTTTTAAAAGAAAATTTTCTGCTATTTGAAAATTATTTGAAATGAAGAATATGCAGATATTTTCTTTGAAAAACGATGCAGTTATTAAATGTCTCAACAAAAATCTCGTTTCACTAGCAATTTTTCTATCAACTAGATTACCAGTGTAATCTGCATCTGAATTTCTCTCTCACTCAAAATTATCATCAATTGAATTTTATAGATCAAAACATGAAGTGTGCACCAAAAAATTTCAAATTCAATTTTAACAACAATTTAAATGACATTCTTTTGAATTTGAAATGAAGCCGTGTTAATAATCAGAAAACCGTGAATATAGAGTTAGCCGAATTATAACCAAATGTATTATTATCCAACAAAACACTATTTTTAATCCAAAATGATATATTTGATGTAATTCAAAAGAATCTAGAGATTTTTATAGTGTTTTTGGCATAAGAATATAATTGGCCAACTATTTTGAATAAGTCAGAGTCAAAATCATCATCTTTTCATCATCTCAATATTGGCTGATTGTAATTCAGAATACGATGCAGATTATCACATTTAATATATCGTTTAAAACATACCATTACCTGTTTTACCTTTACGATATTTTTCGTTATTGTCTGTTGTGATTCTGTCACCTTTATACTAGGCTAAGGAACTTTGCTTCGTCGTCCGTTGTGTTTCTGGAACAGCCAAAAAATCCAGAGAACACTATTGTTGTTCCTTAGCCTGCCACCACACCTACACGGGAAAAGATTTATGTGACCTATTTGTTTTTATAGGTCCATGGTTGTTAGTGGCAGAAAACTTTGAAAAATAATTTTGTGTAGACCCAAAACTATTTATAATTGTTCCCTTTGGCACCCAAATTTGTTTAACTTTGAGAGATTTTATATTTGTGCCTTTTGGAGCCCAAATCGGTATAGTTTTCACATGTTTGGGTCTATACCAACAATTATTATGATTGTGTCCATATTTTCTACAAATCGTGCACATTGAATTTTCTCGATTAATCTCGCTTCTAATATTTTTAGAATGACTATATCCAAGTCCTTGTCTAACCGTATTAACAGTTTTCTTTCCTAATAGCATGTTCAACGATTTTTCACTTTTGGAAAATTTATCTAAAGTCGTTGACATATGTTGGACTTGTGTTTTGAGAGATTCATTTTCATTTAACAATTGAGTGCACTTTTTGATAGAATTCTCTCTCCTTGTATTTTCACTTTCTTTTAAAATCAGAATTTCATTTTCAAGTGATTTTATATTGATTTCTGATTTTTTAATTTCGTTTTCAAATGTTGGACACTTATCACACTTAGGGATCCTACTTTGATAGGTTCTAACTAATTGGTCAAGTTGTTTATTTAAATCTATCAAAGTATCTTTTTGTGATTCAAGTTTGGCATACTTATCCCTAAGCCGTTCAAAACAGCCATTTACTTCGTGGAAATAAATAAGTAATTCAGAGTGAGTAAGTTTTGATACCTCGCTTGGCTCGTCATTGTCGCTATCGGTTATATTCCCATGAAGGCACATATCTGCTTTCCCACTCTCACTGCTATCGCTTTTATTCCACGTGGCTGTAAAACACCGTTTTGATTTCTTTTCAAAATCGCGTTGAAATCAGGGATAATTGGGCTTGATATCACCGGGTTTGTTGCAGATGATCCCGTGTTCTTTCGAGTTATCCAGTGCTTTGATTATTCTGCTTTTTAATTTTTGCTTTAGAGCTGGGTTTCCGTATTTGCGGTTCCACCTTTTGAATTTCTTCATTATTAATGCCAGCTCGACTGCTCCATCATCATCATCCTCATCACAACTGCTATTTACCAATCCTGTTAAGCACATTTCTTTAACTGAGTTAGTTGTGGAGGACTTCTCATTGCTGTTGACTTTTGCACCATATATTACATCGAAAGTATTCCAGATTTCCTGTGCATTTTCACAATGAGAAATGAAATTAAAATTATCTTGATTAATATGAGAATATAATATATGCATAGCCATAGCATTAATCGAGATAATTTTCTTATCTGTTATATCACACCCATTTTCAATAATATCCCAACATTTAATATTAACAGATTTTAAATAAAATTCCATTTTCAATTTCCAATTCAAAAAATATGTTCCATCAAAAATAGAAGGAATAATATTGGAACGACCCTCAAAATTATTATTAAAAGAAACCATTTTAAAAAATTCAAATTTTTAAAACAAAAACCGATTTTTTTTGAAACACGAATTTTTAAAACAAAAATTGATTTTTGAAAAAACAAATTTTTAAAACAAAAATGGCTTTTGAACCTGGCTCTGATACCACTTGTAGGATCGATTTCACCCTAGAGGGGGGGTGAATAGGGTGATTGTGTAAATTACTAAAATTAATCGCGGAAGCTTATGAATTAATTTCAATTCAGATCACAGAATAGCAGCACAGATATTGCAGAATATAAATAACAGAACAACACAGAATTTACCCAGCTTCGGCAAAACCCTGCCTACGTGTTGCCCCCAAGGTTTCTACTAGAAATTAGATAGTCCCTCGCTTACACACGTAAGCTCGCTATACCCGCTATTGACTAATCTAACTCTACGCTCAAAACCCTGCCACAACTCAACTACCGAGTTGCGAATTCTCAAGCTACGCCACGTAGCTTGTCCCCTAGTCACACGACTAGAAAAATAAAAACGGTCTAAAAGAAAATACAAATTAAAAACAATTAAATAACCCTAATTTAAAAACAAAGCTTTATAATTTATAAGCTTCTCAAAAGAAAGGTCCGGCCCCTTTTTCTTCTTTTATGTTATTGCGGCCCGTTCCCTTTAATTGATGCCGGCACTTGTTTCTTCGTTCGTTCTTCTTCCTTTAAAGAATTAGGGCTTTTGGTATGATTGAGGTCGCCGACTCCAGTAGCTTCGACCGAGATAAATATAATTCTGTTCCTTGCGTTCGTCGATCGATTTGTCTCTTTGAGTTTCTGTCGGCTACTTCAATTCGATCAAGTTCGAATTATAATTGGTGTGTTAATTTTTTGCTATTTGCTTTTCCTAGTTTTGGCTTGCTTGAACTTGATGGAATAATTGCCGATGATGATTAGGGTTTTTATAGGATTTGATTTTCTATTTTTGCGTTCGTATATATTGATTTGAATTTGTCTTCGCCCGTTCGATTATGCTTGGATGCTCGTGATTTTTCCTTGACTAATTCATTTGTGTAAATACTCGATTGCTTGATTGACACGGCTTTAATTTATTTCGTGATGACCACGGTGTTGATTTTTACCTTGGTCAATTTTGACTTGTTCATTATATCCACGGCTTTGAATTCTGATGCTTGATAAAATTGATTTGCTATTTTTATAGCATACTCGACTTTGGTCATTTGTTTTGAAAGCTGCAGCTTGATGCTTGCATCCCTCTTGCTGTTCACAGCCATTACATCCTTACTGCCATGTTGTTCAATGGTTCTTGTATATGAGTTGTTTCAACGGTGGCCTATGTACATGCTTCACTGCATCTTGTCTTGTATGATTTTGATGGTTGTTGCTGTGTATAACATTTTTGTAGTTTCCTTTCCATGATTTGCATTTTGATGCTCTTTGAGTTGCAGTGCTTCATCACTTGAACTACTCTCTGACTTTTGTCTGAGTTCATATATATATACTCCATTTGTCATGAATTAGTGAAGCAGTGTTGCAGTTTGGATTTGTCTGACTTATAGTGTTCATTTGAGTTTGACATTGTTTATGTTGACTTGACCATGGTTGTTGCACCTGAGTTATATCACTGGTCTTTGCATTTGTACACTTGTTCATATGAACTGTTGTTCCATTGTTGGTCTGACCCTTCCATATGCTCTCTGATAATGTTGAACTTCACTATTGCATTCCATTTGTGTTTGCACAGCACTGCATGTTATATTTCTTGATCATGTTGGCCATTTGGTCGAGCTGTAGTCCAGTGCCCCCATGTCTTGTGTCTTGCCATTCTTTGTTGCCTATTGAATGAATAATTTGCAGTGATGTTATCATGTGCATTTCATTTACATCGAGACCTGTAGTCTTCATTCATGTTGCTGTGCAGTAGCTATGCCTTGCTCGTTCAGTCTTGTCTGATCTCTGGTTTACCATCTGCATTCACTACAGTTTGTACATGCCTACTGTGTTCATTTCTGTAGTATAACCTGTTGCACTCTTTATGTTGTATTGACCTCTTATCCTTAGCTGTTCATTTGTGCATTTGGATTTTTGGTCGACCCTATCTCCTTGAGCCTGCAGTGCTTCATGTTGTATTCATCGTCAGTTTAGTCGTGCACTTGGTCTCTTCACTGTGTTGCACTCTTTGATGGTTCATTGGTGCACTGCTTGTTCATGTATGTTTGCATCGACTTGTTGCAATACTTGAATCTATATTGTCGCTGGTTTTGCTCACTGGTGTACATTATTTGTTGTGCATACTTCATGCTTGCACTGTTCATTTATGTTGTCCAGACATTGTTGAGTTCTTGGCCATTTCTTGTTGATTTTTGAAATTTTACTTGAGTTGAATCCAGTTTCAAAAACTCGGGTTTGACCTTGTGCTTGAGTCATGATTTTCAATGTTATTGCACGTGTGTTGAACCCGGTTTTTCATTTGGGTTTGATCTGTGCTCACATGTCCCTGTAGATCAATCAAGTGTATATATCGGCGTGCACGGCCTTGTGGCATATACAGTAATACACTGTGTATGTCACAAGTTGTTCGTGTATGATGAATTCAAATTTAAATTATGACGAACAACCCAAATAACTGAGGCAAATCATATTTTCAAAAATCATATTTCATTTTATATTGCAAAAATATTTCTTTTTCAATTTTACTGCGTTAGTGTATATTTTTGCAGATTGCTCAGATGCTAGATTCAAACTGGAATGCAGTTGAAGATAAAAATACGAGTTGAGTGAATGAGTGATATGTAGTGAGGTGAACTGTAAATATGAAATGTGATGTAATTGTAATCAAAGTTGTATAGTTATAGTGAGAGCTTGAAATTGTACTATACAAAATTGTAATAAATATTTATTTGAATAAAATATTTGTTTGAATTCAAATTCCGTGTTATTTATTTTATTCAGCAAATATTTATTTAATCTGTGAAAAATAAAATAGTATATTATCAAATACATTTAAACGAATGTATATATGTTTATTATCATCAAACAAAAATCATATAAGCGCATATTCAACAAAAAGAACTTCCAGTTTTTGTTGAAAGATTTCAAGTTTGAAATGGAGATTGTTTTGAAAGCTATGAATGAATCTTTTTTAAAGATTGGTGAACTTTATTTTCATATTAAAAAGGATCTTAAAAGTGTATCTTTTGTACAAAAAATTTGAAATGGAAATAGTTTTCAAAACTATGAATGAATCTTTGTGAAAGATTGTTGAACCTTGGTTTCAAATTGAAGTAGATTTTAAAAGGGTGAATCTTTTGGTTTAAAAGATTAAAAGTGGAAATTTGTGTAAACCATTCAAAGATTTGGGCTTTAAGTTGTGACTTAACTAAGATCTCATATATCCATATAATTTTAAAGTAAGCGCTCATTGTTCGGTTTAGCCGGGAGAGGACTTTATTACATATAACCCAATGCGAATAGTGATACCACGTAATGGATAGCATTTGAAGACCGGTGGTGAAGACCGGGTATTTTCGAGAATGAAAGGATTACCCGTCGAACGTCTCTGCACTGAGTCGTGCCGGTATAGAAATCTCTATATGTGATGGGGAGTCCGATCGGGATTGTGAATACCCAAATTGCAAGGGCTTCTTTTGAAGTACCTTCGATTCCGTTTGAACCCGGAATAGACTTGTATGGATGTATGTCTGACATTACACTTTAAGATGTAAAGTTGGTTTTATCAAATACATTTTTTTTGGTGGCGGAGAATTTATTCTCTTAGCTTAACACCCTTCTCTGAGACGTACGAGCTCAGAGGCTATGTAATTGATGGTTATCGGTGATATATTCCCAATTTGGTAATGTGGCATACGAAGTGCTACTAATAATTTGTTAATCGAAGCATGGCTTTTGTGAAAAGCGTAGCTTTGTGGACGAGACCTCGTCGGACGTCACAACCCGGAATGGTCAAAACAGGAAGGATGCACCAAGGTTATTTGGGGTAGCACCCCTTAGGGTTTGTCCATTTCCTTCTGGATAAAAGGTGGTATCATGGTATGGAGCCTAGATATTTAACCTATGTGGTTGCCGCAAAATCTATTTCTTTGTGGTTGTATGTGTTGAGGGACCTCGGATAAAGGTTGGTAACGACCGAGGGGTGGCATACTCGTGACAGTTAGTCATCTAGTTACAGAGGTAACCCGTCCTTTTGTTGGCAGAGATCCTATTAGGTTCTCGAGGCGTCCCTCCAGAGGCGTACCCATGTGGCCCAGGAAGTTCCTTAGCCTGACCATTTGTTGGAAATCCAAAGAAATAATATGTGCCCTATATGGTTTTAGTTGTATAACTTGCCTTTTACTTACGGTGGTGACCTGCCATTTAATTGGTAGCTATAGTAGGCAGAGTACAAAATGTCTATGCTGGCTAAGATTATTATTAAACTTTTGAAATGTTTTCAACACTATGCACTAATAATAATATCAAAAAGGTTTTCGCATATCAAGCATGTTTGACTGTCATAAGGAGAAATCTCCTCCAATTGTGTGCTTGCATTGTGTGTGTGGCGGGAGACCTTATGGCAGTTTCATTTTCCAAAAAGCATTGCGGATTTCTTTTTAAATTCTTTTGTTTGTTTTGTTTCAAATAAAACTGTTTTTGTTTGCTCACACCAGTCTCATGACTAACCTGGAGTTTACTGTTCCCTTTCTAAACTCTGGGTGCCCATAATTTTCCACACGGGGAGTCTAAAGTTAGATTTTAAGATAATAGCTAGTAAATATAGATTCGTTAGCCTTCAGCTTTCTGTTTGGAATTCTTTGGAGTCTTTGGATTGTGGAAATCGCATTCATGATTGACATTGCTTAATACAACGATGATGGTGGTTCGAGCTTTTGGTTTGTGAACTATTTGCCAAGGAGCTTTAGAGCTTTAGATTGGAATCTTTGGAGCTTGGGCATTTTGGGAGATATCTTTCCACTACTGATGTTATCTCTTCTTTTGGTGCTATTATATTTCCGCAGTTGTGTATCTCTAATGTATATTGATATCATTTGTATCAATGTGTTGTATCAATGTGTTGTATCAAATGTTGTATATTAATAAAAATTATTCATTTTTCCTCCGCTGTGTTGTTGTACTTAATGTGTCATAAGATCTGGCGAACCAGAATCGGTGTTTGAATCTGTGGCATTCGAATATGGGTGATGTATTTGGTGCCGACTTTCGAAGGTCGAGTCAGGATCGTTACACAACCCATATCATAAAAAGGGAACATACTAACAATAGTCAATGCTCAACTAAACGAGCATAACTAAACAAACCCTAATTGATAATAATAACAACATATTATTATCTCCTAACACCCCAACCAACTATACTACATTGTTTGTGAAAATCATTCTTTTTTGCATATAAAATATATTCTAGGTTTGTTTATTTTCATTTACCCAATTTCAAAACAAAACTATGTCAATTGAACTTGTTCAAGTGTATAGGAAATCCCTATCGATGACGTTAGCCAGCCGCATCAACCAGAATTCTTAAGCCACTCAATAGCTCAAACAACACAATATAAACCTTTTTATAGCATTAACAAATACGCCCTCTTATATAATATACGATCAAATTCATTCTAGGGTATCGCTTACCCTATTCCTAATGAGTTACCCCACCAAAGCCAAACTTGTTGCTTAACCTTTAGCTCCGATACCACCTTGTAACGATCCATATTTCTGAATCCCAGAAGTCGACACTAATACATTCACTGTATTAACATGTCGAACAACAAAGTGTCGGAAAGACAGATTGTTAGGGGAAAAAAGGAGATAGAAGATAGAACTAGTAATAAACACGAAATCTCACAATGCAACGGAATAACATATATTAATCAACATAATATTTACAAATTCATTTATAAAATGATACATCAAAGTCACACAAATACAATTTCTAACTTAGTACAGTTATAGTAGTATGTCTTTATACATAGATATAGAGTACATAATATATACAGCGGAAATAAGATGATAACTATCTATCGATGAAGCCTCCTGCTCCAAGCTCCTCCAAAATGCATCCATAGAAACCTGAACTACTTGGCTACTTACAAAAATTTGAGAGCATCTAAGAGTCTTAAGGAAAGAAAATTAAACTCTACATCGGACATGGGTTCGGTGTGAGTAAACTCAAAGCAACCAAGTTGTTAAGTCAAAAACTCTTTTGGAATCAAAGGTATCTCGTAAGACCATGGCGCACATAAACACGGATGTGTTTATACCTTACAATAACCAAAACACATTTATAGAAATTCAGTGATATTATAGTAATGTCTAAGAGTCCAAAGTAAAACATTAAAATAGCTGGAATGCTTGCATCTCGCGTTCCAATGAATTTAGTATACACCTAAAAGCGTATGGCGCTTATTAGAGAATGGATTCTAACTAATGACTGGGCTACTATGGTACCATTCATCAGTGTACATGTCTAGAAAATGTACCGAGATCGTACCTAACGACCCCTGCCAACACAAGCCGGCCTAACCCTTATTGGATAGTACCGAATATGTCATCACCCAATCGCTTTGTAACCCTTTCCATCAAGATCTCACGCACAACCAATCCATAAATATATAGATGTATTGTGTCTAGAAGGGTGACAACATACCCTAATGGGTGCGACCCACATAGCCTTGTTGCATCTCCTCTATTTTAGTCATTTTCGATTGATCAGGCTTGAGGCTATGTTTTACCTTTCTGAATAGCAGTCCCTCTTGGAATGCTAACACTGCTCTTCGGGCAGTAATGCATTGCCATCATTCTTCCATACAAGTTGTCCAGGGTAAGGACAAAATAAAGGCACTACTTCTACTACATCCATTCGGAACCACCCTCAAGATTAGTAGCAAGCAGCCCTTGTACTTCAATAGCTCCATCTTTGATTTCATGCTTCTTTATTCTGAAACGCTTGAGTTGGATCGAAGTAGTTTTCGGATAACACATCTGATGATAACACATCTAATCCCAGTGTCTTCGAAACAACTTTCAATATTTTCTAGTAAACTCAACCCCGGTTCTTTAAGAAATAGACAGACAAATGACAAGAGCAGAGTTCACCTCCTAACCATTTGTGGATGAATTTCCATGTCATTCATTCTAGAAGAACAAATGAGTTTACACGTATAGAGTAGCACCTTCGACGATAAGTGTACCATATGGTTCTCATGTTTCTCCTGTATATTTCCAAAGTTATGTTTTGGTCCATATTTGATGGTTATTAATTTAACTATCAAACAAACAAACATCCAATCATGTTTTAATCTCTATATGGGATGCACTAAGCCTTTATTAATTCTCCTTAATTAATAAAACTACTTTATAAAATTTGATCACAAGATCTTTTCAAAACACTATTCCCAAGCCCTTTACATATCCTTTTATACTTGGGAAACAGTTCACATTATTTACCAAAAACAATTTGGAAATTCCCTCTTTAAAATTCCATATTAAATGGCCAATAATTTCCTTTTAAAAAACATCATCTACAACTAAACCCATTTACTTCACATTATAAACCTCTTTATAAATTTCCATAGTAGATTTAAACTTCCTTTTAAATCACTAAAATGATTTATAAATCTCTTTCTAATTTAAAACTCTATATAAAACTTCTTTATAAAACCTTTATAAAATTTCCTTTATAAAATATCGTTTACAAATTATCTATTGTAAAACACTTTAAGTAAACCTTCAATAAAATCCCTTTAGAAATAGGTTATTACTTATAAATAATTTTACAACATAGTATCACAACTTGGAAATCGTTTATAAACTTTAAACTCTAAATTTATTTAAGTGAATTTAAGTTACCATTCAAAGTCGATTCCAATTCACTTAATAGTTATTGACAGAAGCAACATGTATGTAAAAATACAACTCATATCCAAATCAGGGAATAATATGTAAATATGAACTAACTATCATGTACATGTCCTAATAACATAATAGCTGGAGGGTGATTTGTCATGTTAAACAAATGTTCAAACAATTCAATCAATTCATAGCAGAACGAGGATTTATTCTGCTGACACATGTCCACAAAATCAAATCACTTACACTATAGCAGAATGGTGTTTTTTCTGCTTAATAAAAGTCATTTAGTCTTCCTAATCATATAGGGTTGCTTAAGGTCCAAACAAGAGATCCTCGGATTGGAACCAGTTCACTTAAAAAAAAGATTGATTAAAACACATTCGGTTTAGTATTAAAATTACCTTTGAAAAGATTTAAATAGATTAATCGGTTAAATCCCAAATTAATTTTAATCAACTCTTATTAATCAAGATTAAGTCATAATTAAATTCTAATTAAGTTTAATGAACTTTATTAAGTGCTAATTAACTTATTAATGCAACTTGATTAAGGTTAAACCAAACCGCTTAAAAGTTAAACCCTAAATAATTAAATATTAGTTAAATAACCCATTAATTACTTAATAATTAATTAACCATTAATAATAATTATTAATCACTTGATTACTTCTTAACTGTATAAAACATTAATTAAAACTTTATTAACTAATTAACGGTCATTAACTTAATTTAAGTGATGATTACCTTTAATCACCTTCTTAATTACCAATTAAGTGCTAATTACCTTTTAATTAATTAATTATATTATATTACAACTTAATTAACATTGCTAATTAAGTTTGAAAAACTTTGTAAACTAATTTCAAAATAAAACAAATTTGAAATAGAAATTTAAATCTTTGTCGAACTGCATCCATAGCGACTGTCGTCATGAGTGCAGCTTGCTCTAACCCACCTTTAAGAAAAGATACTTTACTAAAACCATACTATTTCATCACTGAAACATACTTTAGTAAATTTTCACGCTTTAAAACCAATTACGTAAACCAAAATCTAAACTTTATACTCTCGAAACGAGTTTGATTTCAGATCCGACTCCAAATCCGTCGCGACTACATACAAAGTTTCAACTTTGTTTTCAACCCACCATGACTATATTGAAGTTCATCTTCAACCCTTTATATTCACACAGCACATTCATACAACAAATTTTATACATATACCAATATATATACAATTACTTACTTTGCAACAACACGTTCATTCTAGTGCTAACATTAACCCATATATTGGCATTTGTCATCACATTTCAACATGCCAAGATCCAACATATATATAACATAAATATAGCTAAGGATCAACACAACATACAAAGGAAAGTTATTTCCAAAAGTTAGGAATTTACTCAACGAAAGCCATCCAAACTCTCGCTAAATTAGAGTATGACATAGCACTTACATTTCTAAGCAATGAGATGGAATCTTGAACCCTAAATGCA
The DNA here is from genome assembly GCA_030765085.1 of Allium cepa. Taxonomy (NCBI): domain Eukaryota; kingdom Viridiplantae; phylum Streptophyta; class Magnoliopsida; order Asparagales; family Amaryllidaceae; genus Allium; species Allium cepa. Next base: position 554,696,879 of record CM060941.1, on the reverse strand, counting down.
CTAGGTAAGCTTAGCCTTGAAGGAAAGAGGAAGCGAGACTTGTTTTGGTAAGGTGGAGCGACTTTGGATAAACATCGAATTATCAATAATAAACCTGAAATTAGGTCATTTTGCAACTGATTTTTGGGTTACCTACTCACGTAATTTAAAAAAGAACTCAAAGATAAAGTTATTGGAATTTCAAAAAGTGGTCAACTAGAATGTTGTAGCTGTTAAAATTTCACATTGTTTCAAAAAAAACTCCATTTGAATTCGAAATGAGGAAGAAAATGTTAGTGGAAAGAGGAGGAAAAATGGAGAAACATATGGGCTATATATAGACAAAATTAATTAAATAATATAACTTGTCATAATTATATCTAGTGACATCACAAATCTTTTATAATATATATATAATTATGTTTAATCATGTCACTCCTTTATATATATATATATACATATATATATATATATATTTATGTTTAGCCACATCACTTTATATATATTATATATATATATAATTATTATGTTTTATCACATCACTTTCTTTTATATATATATTATGTTTAGTCACATCACTTTCTTGTATATATACAAGTTAAATTATTTATTAAAGCTAAGACGTGACAAGAGATAATGACGGTTATTGATTATAAATCTAAGATGTGACAAGAGAGGAATATATATTTATATATAAGATTATTATTTTTAAAACTATGTTTTGACACATCATTTAATAATCCAAAATTAAAATAAGATAATTTATTTCTACGTGTATTATTATTTAGTAAATTAACTCTTATATATATGTACATATAGTACACAAAGACGAACAATGTTCCCGATAAGTTTTCGGTGTCGAATGGTCGAAATTTCAAAAACCGTTCTTCAGTCACATTTTCTATTTTTCTGTGAACTATTTAATTTGGTGAAAAAATTTTGAAAACGATTTTACCGTCATTATTAATTAATTAAAATGAGTATATTTTCATTATAAAACCTATACATTGAATATTTAAAATTAATTAAAAACTCAGTAATAAAAGCAGTGAAATTCCAAGTCGTTGTAGAAAAATGGGTTTATCTTTTATTATAAAGTGATTCTCGTTTAAAAGAAGATAGAAATATTTTGGAATAAATATTTATGAAACGCTTTATATAAAATGTTATATGAAATTATAGATTTATAAATGGTATTTTGTAAATAAAATAATAGATTCAAATATGATATTTTATAAGGGAAAATGATATCATTTTTGATAAATTAGAATAATAAATCACATTTGTGAATTTATAGTGATAAATGGAATGATCGTTTTATGAAAAGTATTTAATCGTATCTTGAAACTAAAGTTTTGTGATAAGTAAGAGATTCATAAAAGAAGTTTTATAAATAGAAAATAGATTTGTAAAAGAAGTTTTATAAATATTAAAGAGATTCGTAAAAGGAGTTTTATAAATATAAAAGAGATTTATAAAAAGGAGTTTACAAAAAGAACGAGATTTGATTTTCATAAATGATCTTTCTAAATTATGGTGGTATGGAAAGTATTCTTTTCATATTTAACACAAATTTCCTAGATAGAGAAAATTATCCCTATCTTAAGAATTAAGAATGTATGTTGAGGCAAGGATAGCATGCTAACTTGTCCAACTACATTGTTAATCGAGAGATAATGTAAGTTTGAATCAAAAAGTGGAGGTAAGTATATTTGGTCTGATTTCTGTACAGTCCTGTTACTTACACAAAAAAGTGTTTGGGGTTATTGTTGCCACGTTTTTAAATGACATTTGTTTTAACCCAAATAAGTATGGTTTTAAAAGTGAAATCTTTCTTAAGATTTTGTGAATATATTTATACCATTTATAAGTATGTGGATACATTTTCTAAGCGAACATACTTATACCATAGATATAAGTATATGGAGATGTTTTCTAAGTATCGAAAGTGAAGTGGTTTGTGAATATACTTATATCGTGGAGATAAGTATATGTGTATTTGCCAAGTATTGAAAAGAGTAGAGAATGTTTGTGAATATATCTTTGTAAAAATATTTTAATGCAAGTAAGTGGTTTTAACTAACGAAATGATTAATTAAAGAGGCTTAGTAGTCGCTTGTGTGCTTAATTAGCATTGGTTTCTATATAAAGTTAAATCTATGATTTGACTATCTGTTTGTTTGATAGTTAAATAATCAACTATCAAATTGTGGCCAATTTTGAAACTATCAACTATTGGTTCTGAGAGGCCGGATTGGATACATATCCAAAACCCACTTCGAATCGGTATAAGCGTTCGAATTTGAGACATCTTGAAGATGATTGAAGACGAAGTTCTTTAAAGTGCAAGGGTTACTTGCTACTAATCCCAAGAGTAATTCCAATAAGGATGTAGTAGAAGTAGTGCCTTTGGTTTGTTCATATCCTGAACAACTTGTGTGGATGAATGCTGACATTGCGTTATTGCTTGAAGAGAAAAGTTAGCATTCCAAGAGGGATTTTCTTAAAGATAAATCGTAGCCTCAAACCCGAAAATGACTAAAACAAGGGAGATGCGGCAAAGTTATGTGGTTCGCTACCATTAGGGTATGATCATCACTTGTATCTAGACGATATTTACGGATTATGTATGTTGGTCCCTCAGAACAGTTTATCAAGTTGGCAGCTAGGGTGATGATCATATTCTGTACTATCCAAGAAGAGGTAGGTTGGTTCTGTGTTGGTAGAGATGCAAGGTTTGCGCTCTTGGTACATGTTATTGAGAGGTGTAATGTACGAAAGGTAGTCCTTTACCTTGTCGTTATTGGAATCCATTCTCCAATACCTGTCTTACGGACTTAGATGTATAATATATATGACGTTGAATGTAATTAGTGTAACCATTCTGACTACGACTCAATATTTATTTTAAACCCTAGACATTATTATAATATCACAAGATTACCTGTAAAATGTTTTAGTTATTGTATAGTAAAAACCCATCCATGTTTATGTGTGGCCTGGTCTTATGAGATATATTTATTTTTGAAAGATTTTTATAACATTAAAAGTTCATATGATTTGTGTCTCATGCTGGTTTACCAGACTGATCCAGGCGTTATTTTCTTATAATGCCCGGGTCTTCCCAAGCATATTTCCAGATTTAGTTATGTATGATTTGAATCTTCAAGAGACAAGTTGGATGCCTCCAAGACGTATTCACATATTTTATTTTTTGTTGCATTTCTTGTTTTGTATTTATCACCATTTGTGAGATCAGACTGTTGTAACTGACCAGGCTGATGAAAGATTAGTGTACTTTGATTGATGTATGTATATTATAGGTTTATTTTGTTAAGATCACGTGTATGTCATATATTACTCATCACGATTCTATTCCGCCTTTTCTTTTTTCACTCCCACAATCTGTCTTTTCGGCACTTGGATGTTGGCACATGAATATTATAGATGTATTAGTGTCGATCCTTAAAGATTGAAAAGGCTGGTCATTACAATGTGGTATCAGAGCTTAGGTACAGCGAACATGTAGGCCTAGGTGGGGTAAACTCATTAAAGATAAGGTTAGTAACACCCTAGAATGAGTTTGAGTGTGTGTGTGTATGAGAACGTGGATTTTTTAATGCTATAAAAAATGTTTTATATTATGTTGATTGATCCGTTGAGTGGTTTACGAATTCTGATCGAGATGTGGGACATCACGGTATTGATAGGGATTTTTAAACACTTGGGCATGGCAAACAGACACGATATTTTTTTGAAATTTGGTAAATGAAATAATTTTTACGTAAATTTTATATTTTATATATAAAAGATTAATTTACAAAAATTGATGTAGTTTTATATGATGCGTTTATTTGTAAGGAAATGGTATTATTCAATTATTATCATTTATTGTTTGATTAGTGGTGCTCGACCAGTTTATGAGCATTGACTACCGTTTGTTGATTTTTGAATTATGCTCGACCAGTTTAAGAGTAGTTTTACCTTTTCACTACATGGGTTGTGTAGATAGTAATTGTTGGGAATATTGAAATGAACACTTTGTGAATTAAGTTTTATAGTTTAACTATAAGGCATTCGGTGATAATGTTGGGTTAAAATATTATTGTATTAAAAAGTTATCCATTATAATATAAAAAAAGATATACATTTGTGAAGTGAAATTGTAGAAGTATGGTTTATAAAATATAATATACAAAAAAAAGGATTTAAGTTGAGAATTTGAGAACTTAAATCCCGTTGTTTTTTAAATAGGTTTTCTAAGATTTTGGAAAATAATAGTAGTATTATTCGAAAGTAAGTAGTTGGGAAATTGATTTACGAAATTTAGATCATAGTGCTTAGTAATATTTATGAAGTATTTGATACTGCTTTGAAAATGACTTTGGTTAAGTCTAAAAGCTATGATTTTGAAGTATCGAACTCATTTCTGTCGTTGGAATATAATTCTAATGATGACTGCAGCATCGTCGGTATTTATTTTTAAGTTTCTAAGTGGGGGATCCTACTATAGTAGTTTGCTTCATAGTTGTTTTGGTAAAACAAATTTTGATTTAATCCCATAAGTATGATTTGATATACAAAAGGGGATATGCATATTATTATTATTATTATTATTTCCAAATAGAGTTGAAAAAAACCCGGTGTTTAGTTAAGTTTTATATTAAGTTATTTTATGGACCATGTATCCTAGGTAATAAGGTTGTTTGGTTTATGCATCTCATTATGATATTTATTTGGTAATTTCATTGTTGAAATAGAATGGAATTTTTGGCAATTTTGGACAGCTGAAAACTTTTGAATTTGTTGAGAACTTGAAGTTGAGTGTTTGTGAAAATATAAAAGTAGAGTTTTGGAACTCTAAAAAGGAAAGACAGTAGGTTAAAATGAGTTTTAAATTTGTTGAACATCCTGGTTAAGTAAAACAAATTTGATATGTATATATATATACACACACACACACTCTCAGGATGCGGAAGAGTGTTAATGACTATGAACTTAAGTTTAAAGTGATGACAAATCTTTATAAAGTGTTTGTAAAATAAAGATAGTATTTTATGAAATGCTTCATAAATGAATTCTAGTATTGAATAATAAATAGTCTTTGAGAAACTGAATGTGTTTTAAATTAAAAAAAGAAATTGGTATAGTTCAGAAACCAATTGGAATAAATACGTAATTTGTATGTTGATCATTTTATTCGCATAATTGTTCTTAATCCAAATATTTAATTTATTTTCTAAGTATTGAAAGGGAAGTGGTTTGTGAATATACTTATATCATGGAGATAAGTATATGAATATTTTCCAAGTATTGAAAAAAGTAGAGGACATTTGTCAATATATCTTTGTAAAAGTATTTTAATGCAAGTATTTACAAAGTGGTTTTAGTTGATAAAAGGATTAATTAAACGGGCTTAGTGGTTGCTTATGTGCTTCACAAGGGTTGGTTCCATATGAAGTTAAATCTCTAATTGCATTGTTGTTTAGTTGATAATTAAATAACCGACTATCAAATCTTGGCCAGTTTTGAAACCATCGATTGTTGGTTCGAAGAGATTGGGATCGAATGTGTTATTCGAAAATCACTTTGAACCCTCATTAGCGTTCTAATTTGAGACAACTTGAAGATGGTCGAAAACAGAGTTATTTGAAGTGCAAGGGCTACTTGCTACTAATTCTGAGGATGATCCCAATAAGGATGTAGTATAAGTAGTGCCTTCGGTTTGTTTATATCCTGAACAACTTGTATGGATGAATGTTGGCATTGCGTCGCTGCCTGGGAGGCAGTATAAGCATTCCAAAAGGGATTTGCTAAAAGGTAAAACATAGCCTTAAACCTCATATCCGGAAATGAATAAAACAAAGGAGATGCAACAGGGCTATGTGATTGGCTACCATTAGGGTATGATCATCACTTGTATCTTAATCGATATTTACGGATTATGTATGATGCATCCTCGGAACTATTTGTCAAGTTGGCAGTTGGGGTGATGATCATGTTCGCTACTATCTAGGAAGGGGTAGTCTATTCAGTGTTGGTAGAGGTGCAAGGTTTGCATACAGAAGGTAGTTGCTTACCTTGTCGTTGTTGGAATCCATTCTCCAATACGTGCCTTAATGTAACGACCCAAAATTTTTATTTATTTTATTAATATATTTAATTCGAAATTTTTGAAATTTTAAATAATTGAATTTTGAAATAAAAATTTGATATTTTAAATGCGTCTATTTTAACATAGCAACTGGTAAATTTTCATTGGATAATAAGGAATTTATTTTCTTGTGTAATTTTATTTCAATTTATATCAGTTAAAAATCAATGGTAATAAAATGTTTTCCAAACTGGAATATTTTTCTACAGAAAGTTTGTAAATCATCTTTTGAGTGAGACGTCATATTTCATTTCTCCAAATTTGGATTGCTATTGCTTCATTTATCTTATTTTTGACAGATTTGCAGCATTTTCGGTACCAATATCGACTTTTGATTGGACGATCGTACCACTAATATTTGTATACTGTTTTGGTCATCTCGTCGTGCTGATTCCCGCAGTATATTCGTTCGTGTGTTTCTGAGTCCGGGTGACAACAAAATCTATGGAATGATTTCGTATCAGTACCCGATTAAAACCTTTTGAATTCTTGCCCTTCCATCTACCCAACAGTTAAAGTCAAACAGTCATTTGTGTTTAATACTTACTGAATTTGAGTGCGTTATTTTTAATATCCTACTGTTTCATTTATAAGCGGGCTCATCTTTTCGTTTCATTTTCTCTAGTTCTTTCTAAAAAGAGAAAAAAAAATATAATTTATATTGTTGCAAAGTGTTTCTCTCCTATAGCCTGTTTTGCCTCCTCCACTCACCAATGCAAACCCATACTTCGGTCCGCAAAGCACATCCACCTCCATGCTAATCTCCACACTCACGGCCCCAAGCAGAGCTCACCGCAAGCCACTTACAATCCATGTTTTTCCTACCTCACCTTGCCCCATCACCGTCCAGTTCGGCCGCTTTCAGATCCTCACGTGGCTTTCACCCAAATCCAATCTGTATCGTGACGCGCCATGTAACTACCGTCGAACTCCTCTTCCCTGAGCCAGCGAGCCATCTCGCCCGAACAGTACCATGCCATAGAGGCGCGACCTCATCTCCTCCCCTAGCACCATTTTCCGTTTGCTCTCCATTCACTCTCCTCTTCTATATCAGTTGATATATATATATACACACATGTATGTATGTATGTATGTATGTATGTATGTATGTATGTATGTATGTATGTATATGTATATGTATATGTATTATATATTATATAGTTTGTTTAAATCAATTGATACTGTAAATTTACATATGCGGCATTTTATGTATGTGTTCTAAATGTACTATGTCAGCATATATTTTTATATAGGTATATTTATATGTATATGTTGTTAAGTAAATTATATATTATACATACTGTTGTTTTATATATTTTATATTGTTAAATTTTTTGAGAAAAGTATATTTTATACATACTGTTTTGTATATATGCATGACAATGTTGTTTTATTGATGTATATAACTCTGTTGATAAAATATATGTATAACTAAGCTTTATTTATTTTATAATAGTGTATATATACTCTATTTTACAACTTATGTGTACCTATACTTATGCGCATATGTTTTATATTTATATTAATTTTTATATACTGGTCATTTTGTATTCATATAGGTACAAAAGTTTATATATTATCATATGTCTGGTATATATATGGGTTACCTTAAGTTATATACATTTATATATATGCGTTGTACTTTAAAGTAATAATTTTGTATGGTACGTTCAATCTATATATATATATTCATTTGTATTCGTCGGTCTATACTAGTTATAGGTTATAATAAAGTATGTTTAAATCTATGTTAAAACTTTCGAAGGGTGTAGATTACAGTTTGTATGTACATATATATATTTCATATACACAATTACGGCAGTTTATTGCAATTTGCATCTTGTCTTATGTCTTGCACTCTTTGACCAAACATGTTTTATTACAAGATATAAGATAATATTTTAATATCTGAGACTATATATATACACAGTGAGCTTTTGTGGATATTTGAAAATGTATGATATGTTCATGTTAGGATGGAAGAGTACATATTGGTTTAAATACATGGGTTTATAAAGATAAGTATAATATATATATATATATATATATATATCTTTGATTTTTAATACTTGAGATTTAAGAAAAATGAATTTGAAATTTTGAACGACTTCAATATTTGTCTTAATTTAAATATTGGGAAAATAGATAATATAATAATAACGTATATATAATTTCAGTTTATATCAAAACTGATTTGATTTGTTTTCATTGATTCCTATCTATCAGCTTTGCTCATCGAATCGTGTCCATCTAGCTTTGCTTTGGAAGTCGTGCTTGCATTTCGTAACTCGTTTCATTTGTCCTATCTTTCTCTAGCCTCGAAACGTGAGCAATCGCTCACGATTTACACTCTTATATTTATTAAATTTGATTTCAATTGAAACGACAATTGAAATATGCTATTGTTAGTTATTTATATTGCTATATATATGCTGCTATCTATATCTGTTCACCTGTGACATCTGACACCGTTATCTGTTATTTATATTGATGATATATGTCTGTTATATTATTATCATATCTGTTATCACACTCCAAGTTCCCTGTTAGTATATAATTTACTATGGGTTGAAATGATACGTACCCGAAAAATCTGTAGAATAGGAGAAAATCGTTATGGGTTGAAATGATAAACCCAAACGATTTTCATTGAATTGAACTTGGGATTGCGGGTTGAAATGATATATACCCGTATATATTTAAATTACGGATTGAAATGATAAATATCCGTATCACTTGACCATAGGATAAAAAGTTATATACAGACACCGTTGGTGTGTGTATATATATATATAAATATTTTAAAAATGATTTCTATGGTTTTGGAAAGAAATATATGGTTTAATAAATATTGATTTCAAGATATTATATACAAATGTATTTTATAAAGTTTAAATTCTTGACTTTAAAATTTTATGTTTTGAAAACTTTTAAAATTATAAGTTAGTTTTGAAATTATAGATTTAAGAATTTACTTATAATTTTACTATTTTAAAATATGTATAAATTAGTTTTATTATAAAATAAGTTTGATAATAAGATTTAATTTAATAAAGTTTGATTTATATATAATATGTTTAAGTATTTATTTAAAATTATATTTTCAAATATAGAGTTTATAATAATTTTTAATAAATTAAGGTTGGAAGGATAGATTTGAAATTGATTTGAAATGGTATTTAGTTTAGAAATTTATTTAATTAAATCGATTTGAAACTTATTGAATTTGAGATTTTTAAAGGATGTGATCTTATAACTTGATTTTGGTTTAAGATGATTAAATGAATATTTCAAGTTTAAATAAATTGAAGGAAATATTTAGTGATTTGAAATTTGGGTTTTATTTAAATGATATTGGATTTATTAAGTGAATATTTAAAAAGTAAATAATAATGAAGTTAAATTAAGAGGTGTATGAAATTATCAGATTTATTTTTGAAATGTTGAATATTTAATGCTATGAAATATATTGAAATTGAATGGTTTATTTTGTGGTTAAAAATCTGTATTTGAAATTGATATAATTTGAAATGGTTTATTGAGAAACTGAATTGAATTGAAATTGATGATTTAAGATTGGATTAAATTTAAACTTTGACATTTGAGTTAATTTGGATTCGACTGTGAAATTGAGGAAGTTATTTTATTATATAAAGTATTTTTTAAATTATATTTAAAACCATTTATACATTTTACTTTATAATTTTTTTATATAAACTATTTTAATATAAATCATTTTAATATAAACTATTTTAATGTACTAACTATTTTTAATATAAACTATTTTAATGTAGTAATTATTTTAAAATAAACTATTTTAACTTATAACTATTTTGTATAATCTATTTTACTTTATAAACTATTTTATCATATATATTATTTTAATATCTAAACTGGTTAAGTGGGAAGTGTTATGGTTTTAGAAGCTTTCTAATTTTGAAAGTGTTATAACTTTGAAGTGCTACGATTTTGGAAATGGATATATTTGAAATGGAAATGATATCGTACTTGGTTTTGAACTGGAAATGATATCGTATTGATATGGTTTTGAAATGGCAATGATATTTTGGTTTTGAAGTATAAACTATTTTGAAATGACCGCGGTGTTATAATAACGTTTGGTTGTTAAAGAGATCGGGATCGGAAGTTGTCATACTCTCTCCCAACTCCGAAAACCACTTTAATAACTGTGTACATGGTGGGGATTCCAGAATGAAGTAGAACGGTGGCGACGATCCTATATGAGGTATATACGTGGACCCGACTCCCGTGAATCGGCATAAGGTGGCTAAAATAGGAGTGATTCTCAGGCCAAGTGAGGTAGCACCTCCGATTGGATACATTCCTTCGATATTATATTCTGACTTTGTGATTGATTTGGTGGCCACACTTGATTTTTTTGATTTGGGAGTGTGTTCCAAGGTGGGCGGTAGTGGCTGTTATGCGTTACCACCAGCCCGGATGCGTAATTTGTATATCTACTCTGGCATTGCCTTATTGTGCCATGTCACCTACCCTATCGAGACCACTACGAGTTTGTTTTGTACCATACCTATGGAGTGCCCTCTGACGACGCCCAGTATGGGGGAGATTACGGTACTGTATAGACTATGGGAATATATAAAATGTGTTAAGGTGGAAAATGTAAAGCCTTAACGCTATTTTAATAGTTTACTTTACTATAGACATTATTATAATAGCATATATTACTACAAAGTAGATAGTTTAACGGATCCTTAGAGGATGGTTATCCCAAACATCCTTTAAGTTACTTGTATTTCAGTTGTTATTTCATTTGAGTTGGATTTATTGATATAAGAATGTTAATCCTGACTCGAGTGTTTTGTGTTTTACTTTATGCTCAGGTTAGACTGAGTTATACAGCTTTTAAGACTCACCTTTGGAGTTTGTTGAATATGTGCTTATATGATTTTTGTTTGATGATAATAAACATATATATATTCGTTTAAATGTATTTGTTAATGTACTATTTTATTTTTCATAGATTAAATAAATATTTGCTGAATAAAATTAAATAACACAGAATTTGAATTCAAACAGAAATTTTATTCAAACAAATATTTATTACAATTTTTGAATAGTACAAATTCAAGCTCTCACTATATACATATACCATTTCAATTGCAATACAATTTCTAATTACATCACAATTTAATATTTACATTTAACCTCACTACACATCACTCATTCACTCAATTCGTATTTTATTTTCAAATTCATTCCAGTTAGAATCCAGCATCTGAGCAATCTGCAAAAATATTCACTAACGCAGTAAAAAAGAAATATTTTTGCAATATAAAATAAAATATGGATTTTAAAAATATTATTTGCCCCAGTTATTTGGGTTGTTCTTCATCATTTACATTTGAATTCATCACACACGAACAATGTGACATGCACAGTGTATCACTGTGCATGCCACAAGGTCGTGCACACCGATATACACTTGATTGATTTACAGGGACAGGTGAGCACAGGTCAAACCCAAATGAAAAGCCGGGTTCAACTCAAATGCAATATAAATAAAATCACAACACGCGCACAAGGTCAAACCCGAGCTATTAGCTGGATTCAACACAGGGCAGTTGTACAGGCTACGACTTCAAGCATGCAAGCAAGATGGTGATCAATATGCAGTACAGTGAAGTACAAAACAAGTGCATCACAAACCAACAAAGGAAAAACCAGGCAAGATCAAATGCCATCAAGCAAGCAAGACCAACTACAGACCAAATGCCAGGTCGAACAATTATAAACATCAACTACAATCCCAAGTGAAACCATACCACAAAGCCAAGCATGATACAGGTATGAACAGAGAATATGGCAACAGTGAATGGAAAATACTGCACAATGAACTAGTAGAGAAAATCCAAACAACTCAAGTGATACAAGTGACAATGCTCATTGCACAGTGCAAACTAATGCACTATGCAAATGACAGTCAATTCAAACATGTATCAAAGAAGCATGTACATGTGTGGTCAACAAACACAAAGCTAACAACACTCAGATGAAAACATGATCAGATCGAACTCAATCCAATACGACTGTAAACAGTGCCACAAGACCACCATGCAAAGACCACAAAGTCAGTGCACAACAAATTTCAAATGACTCAAGTGAACATATCACAGTGAAGCTCAAAGTAACCAGAGGCAAATGGACAGAGACAATAGCAATGAATCAGTGGCCATAAACAGAGTGCATGCTACAACAAAGTGACTCAAGCAACAACACAAACCAAGCTACAACCATCAAGTACATATGAACCCAAATCAAGCATGAAGTATACATATGCATAACAACCAGATCAGAACTTCAACCAGTACACAAGTAGAGGCAACCAGACTATATGCAAGCAAGGTTACGGATTCAAGTCAGAGACACAATATATGTAGTAACAATATAAATGAATCAATGATAATATGGTTGAAGTGAGACTACAAAGCCTTTAATAGTTATAACAAATTCAAGTTGAAGCCGTACAAGTCCAGGATGACACAAATACAGACAGTGAAGAATCAAAGACGAAGCCGACCAGAAATTCACGAAACAAATCAAGTTAGTCAATGCCGAAGTCAAAACGAAATCAGAGAGTAAAGTCAAGGAATCGAACTGTTCAACACCGTGATAGACGAACCAAGTCAACACCGTGATAATCATGAACAAATCAAAATCGATTATGACCAAGTCAGAGTTCTAAACCGTGTTATCCAAGAAAATTGAAAAAGTCAAAAGTAAATCATCAATGTTCAACAAAAATCGAATGGCCGAAAGCATGATATTGAACAAATCAGACGAACGCAATTCAAGGGTTACAAACCCTATATAAACAAATCATCATCGGCAATTTTAATCCATCGAGTTCAAGCAAGCCAAAACCAGCAAAGCAAAAGGAATAAAGTACTTACCGAAATTGTAATCGAACTCGATCAATTTCAAAGAGCCGTGAGCAAAACAGAGAAGAAAGCGATCGACGAAGCAAACAAAGTGATAAATCTTCCTTTCGATCTAGCAACCAAAAGCCGGCATCTTTGAAATTTCCAAAGCCTTAATTTCGTAAAGAAGAACGAACAAGGAAAAGGAATAAAGCCGACATTATCTCGAACAAAAGGAACGGCCCAATTATTATAAAAAGGGAAAAAGAGGGCCGGCCTTTTATAAAGGGCTTTTATATTAAATTTGGGTTATTTTAATTTTAAATTGTTTTTAATTTGTAATTTATTTTTAAACCGTTTAAATTTCTAGTCGTGTGACTAGGGGACAAACTACGTGGCGTAGTTTGAGAATTCGCAACTCAGTGGCTGAGTTGTGGCAGGGTTTTGAGCGTAGAGTTAGGTTTAGTCGATAGCGGGTGTCGCGAGTTTACATGTGTAAGCGTCTGACTATCTAATTTCTAGTAGAAACCTTGGGGGCAGCACTTAGGCAGGGTTTTGCCGAAGCTGGGTAAATTCTATGTCGTTCAATTTCTGCATTTTATTATTCTGCTATTTTTCTATGTTGCTATTAATCTGTGGTCTGTGTTGAAATAATAAGCTTCCGCGGTTAATTTTTATAATTAACACTATCACCCTATTCACCCCCCTAGGGTGAAATCGATGCTACAAGTGGTATCAGAGCTAGGAACAGAAGTCAACTTTTGTTTTAAAAACTCATTTTTCAAAAATCGGTTTTTTTTTAAATTTGAATTTTTAAAAATGGCTTCTTTTAATAATACTTTTGTTGAGGGTTGTTCCAATATTATTCCTTCTATTTTCGATGGAACAGATTTTTTGAATTGGAAATTGAAAATGGAATTTTATTTAAAATCTGTTAACGTTAAATGTTGGGATATTATTGAAAACGGGTGTGATATAACAGATAAGAAAATTATCTTGATTAACGCTCTTGCTATGCATATATTATATTCTCATATTAATCAAGATAATTTTAATTTCATCTCTCATTGTGAAAATGCACAGGAAATCTGGAATACTTTCGATACAATATATGGTGCAAAAGTCAAAAACAATGAGAAGTCCTCCACAACCGACTCAGTTAAAGAAATGTGCTTAACAGGATTGGTAAAAAGCAGTTGTGATGATGATGATGGAGCAGCTGAGCTGGCATTAATGAACAAATTCAAAATGTGGAACCACAAATATGAAAATCCAGCTCTACAACAACAATTGAAAAGCAGAATAATTAAAGCACTAGACAACTCGGAAGAACACGGGATCATTTGCAACAAACCCGGTGATATCAATCCCAATTATACCCTATTTCAACGCGATTTTGAAAAGAAATCAAAACGGAGAAATGCTACAGCCACGTGGAATACAAATGATAAAGATAATCAAAGTTCTAGCAGTAAGAGTGAGAAAGCAGATATGTGCCTTCATGGACATATAACTGATAGCGACGATGACGAGCCAAGCGAGGTATCAAAACTTACTCACTTTGAATTACTTATTTATTTCCACGAAGTAAATGACTGTTTTGAACGACTTAGGGAAAAATACGCTAAACTTGAATTACAAAAAGACACTTTGATAGAATTAAATGAACAACTTGACCAATTAGTTAAAACCTATCAAAGTAGGATCCCTAAGTGTGATAAGTGTCCAACATTTGAAGAAGAAATTAAAAAATCAGAAATTAAAATAAAATCACTTGAAAATGAAATTCTGATTTTGATAGAAAATGAAAATACTAGGAGAGAAAATTCTATCAAAAAGTGCACACAATTATTGAACGAAAATGAATCTCTCAAAACACAAGTCCAACAATTGTCAACGACTTTAGATAAATTTTCAAAAAGTGAAAAATCGTTGAATATGAAAGCAGAAAAGCAAACTGTTAATACGGTTAGAAAAGGACTTGGATATAATCAATCTAAAATTGTTGAAAACAAGATTAATCAAGAAAATTCAATGTGCACGATTTGTAGAAAATATGGACACAATCACAATAATTGTTGGTATAGACCCAAACATGTGAAAACTATACCGATTTGGGTTCCAAAAGGCACAAATATAAAATCTCTCAAAGTTAAACAAATTTGGGTGCCGAAGGGAACAATTATAAATAGTTTTGGGTCTCCACAAAATTATTTTTCTAAATATTCTGCCACTAACAACCATGGACCTATAAAAACAAATAGGTCACATAAAACTTTTCCCGTGTAGGTGTGGTGGCAGGCTAAGGAATAACAACAGTGTTCTCCGGATTTGGCTGTTCCAAGGACACAACGAGCAACAAAGCAAAGTTCCTTAGCCTAGTATAAAGGTGATAGAATCACAATGGACAACAACGAAAAATATCGTAAAGGTAAAACAGGTAATGGTATGATTTGAACGATATATTAAATGTGATAATCTGCACCATATTCTGAATTAAATCAGCCAATAATGAGATGATGAAAAAATGATGATTTTGATTCTGACTTATTCAAAATTGTTGGCCAATTATTTTATTATACCAAAAACACTATAAAATTTTCTAAATTCTTTGAATTACTTCATATATATCAGTATTAAAAATAGTTTTTGTTGGATGATAATACATTTGGTTATAATACGGCTAACTCTATATTCACGGTTTCTGATTATTTACACGGCTTCAATTCAAATTCAAAAGAGTGTCATTTAAATTGCTGTTAAAATTGAGTTTGAAATTTTTGGTGCACACTTCATGTTTTGGTCTATCAAATTCAATTGATCATAATTTTGAGTGAAAGAGAAATTCAGATGCAGATTACACTGGTAATCTAGTTGATAGAAAAATTACTAGTGAAACGTGATTTTTGTTGAGACATTTAGTAACTGTATCGTTTTTCACAGAAAATATCTGCATATTTTTCATTTCAAATAATTTTCAAATAGCAGAAAATTTTCTTATAAAACCCCTTCGAGAAAATCATTTTTGACCATATTTTCATATTAGTCATTTTTGAAAAACTGATCTTATAATTATTTTTGAATTTGATTTTAAATGACTATTTTGACTAATCTGACTCCCTGTGATTATCAAACAGATGAATAGTGATTGAAAGAGTGGTGAGTGCTAATATTGATCATATATTATGACTCGAGACGGTATAATTAGTAAATTTCTTTAGAAATTTAAACAAGAGTTATAAAAAATTTTGTTGGTAAAAATTCCATGACCATCTCTATCTCTATCATATTTCTAACAACCATCACTCATCAAAAGTCTATATAGTTTGTCGATATGTGGCACTTTAAGCAGGAATCGTTCGTTTTTCATTTTACATTTTTTTTCTAAAAAAATATAGTAATAATAAATAAATACCAATGTATTCACTCTCATTTAAAAGTCCTCACGGTTATGCATGGGTGAATTACTTGAAATTTGTTATGTGCTTCTATGCTCATTTAAAAGTCCTCACGGTTATGCATGTATGGAACGCATATCAAAAGTTGATTTTTAAATAAACAAGTTGATTCTAATCCCATTTAAAAGTCCTCACGGTTATGCGTGGTTAGAAGATACTTGAATTCATTTTTTTAAATAAAATTGGAATACTACTAATCTCATTTAAAAGTCCTAATGGTTATGCATGGTTAGTAGATATTCAAATTCCTGATATAAATATACCACAAATAGACATAACTGTATGGTTTTATATGATGACATCATTCCCATCATTCTAAAAGTGGAATATGCGCCTAACAAAATATTTATGATTTTTGTTTGATTTTTTATTGAAATTTAATATTTATATTCAATTGAGTTTTAATGTTGAATTAATATAGATCACTTTATCTCTATTTTTTCTAACACTATTACTCTTTTGCTGAAAACAAAAGGGGGAGAGAAAAGTTAAGATTTTGTCAAATAAAATCAAGCAAGGGTCAAATAATTTTCTATTTGCATCTAGGCTCGTTTGCATATTTTTATTTGTATGCATATATGTAGGGGGAGCTTTGTGTAGAGAGGAAGCATCTAAATAGGGAGAGAAATTAGGATATATCTATGATCAAATACATTTAACATATTCAAAATC
Organism: Allium cepa; assembly: GCA_030765085.1. Lineage (NCBI taxonomy): Eukaryota > Viridiplantae > Streptophyta > Magnoliopsida > Asparagales > Amaryllidaceae > Allium > Allium cepa. The sequence goes on along the minus strand of CM060941.1, from coordinate 554,679,714 downwards.
TTAAATATATGTTTGTTACCATCAAAAGGGGGAGATTGTTGAATATGTGCTTATATGATTTTTGTTTGATGATAATAAACATATATATATTCGTTTAAATGTATTTGTTAATGTACTATTTTATTTTTCATAGATAAATAAATATTTTCTGAATAAAATTAAATAACACGGAATTTGAATTCAAATAGAAATTTTATTCAAACAAATATTTATTACAATTTTTGAGTAGTACAAATTCAAGCTCTCACTATATACATATACCATTTCAATTACAATACAATTTCTAATTACATCACAATTTCATATTTACATTTAACCTCACTACACATCACCCATTCACTCAATTCGTATTTTATTTTCAACTTCATTCCAGTTAGAATCCAGCATCTGAGCAATCTGCAAAAATATTCACTAACGCAGTAAAACTGAAAAAGAAATATTTTTGCAATATAAAATAAAATATGGATTTTGAAAATATTATTTGCCTCGGTTATTTGGGTTGTTCGTCATCATTTACATTTGAATTCATCACACACGAACAATGTGACATGCACAGTGTATCACTGTACATGCCACAAGGCCGTGCACACCGATATACACTTGATTGATTTACAGGGACAGGTGAGCACAAGTCAAACCCAAATGAAAAGTCGGGTTCAACTCAAATGCAATATAAATAAAATCACAACACGCGCACAAGGTCAAACCCGAGCTATTAGCTGGATTCAACACAGGGCAGTTGTACAGGTTATGACTTCAAGCATGCAAACAAGATGGTGATCAATATGCAGTACAGTGAAGTACAAAACAAGTGCATCACAAACCAACAAAGGAAAAACCAGGCAAGATCAAATGCCATCAAGCAAGCAAGACCAACTACAGACCAAATGCCAGGTCGAACAATTATAAACATCAACTACAAGCCCAAGTGAAACTAGACCACAAAGCCAAGCATGATACATGTATGAACAGAGAATAAGGCAACAGTGAATGGAAAATACTGCACAATGAACTAGTAGAGCAAATCCAAACAACTCAAGTGATACAAGTGACAATGCTCTTTGCACAGTGCAAACTAATGCACTAAGCAAATGACAATCAATTCAAACATGTATCAAAGAAGCATGTACATGTGTGGTCAACAAACACAAAGCTAACAACACTCAGATGAAAACATGATCAGATCAAACTCAATTCAATACGACTATAAACAGTGCCACAAGACCACCATGCAAAGACCACAAAGTCAGTGCACAACAAACTTCAAATGACTCAAGTGAACATATCACAGTGAAGCTCAAAGTAACCAGAGGCAAATGGACAGAGACAATAACAATGAACCAGTGGCCATAAACAGAGTGCATGCTACAACAAAGTGACTCAAGCAACAACACAAACCAAGCTACAACCATCAAGTACATATGAACCCAAATCAAGCATGAAGTATACATATGCATAACAACCAGATCAGAACTTCAACCAGTACACAAGTAGAGGCAACCAGACTATATGCAAGCAAGGTTACGGATTCAAGTCAGAGACACAATATATGTAGTAACAATATAAATGAATCAATGATAATATGGTTGAAGTGAGACTACAAAGCCTTTAATAGTTATAACAAATTCAAGTTGAAGCTGTACAAGTCCAGGATGACACAAATACAGACAGTGAAGAATCAAAGACGAAGCCGACCAGAAATTCATGAAACAAATCAAGTTAGTCAATGCCGAAGTCAAAACGAAATCAGAGAGTAAAGTCAAGAAATCGAACTGTTCAAAACCGTGATAGACGAACCAAGTCAACACCGTGACAATCGTGAACAAATCAAAATCGATTATGACCAAGTCCGAGTTCTAAACCGTGTTATCCAAGAAAATTGAAAACGTCAGAAATAAATCATCAACATTCAACAAAAATCGAATGGCCGAAAGCATGATATTGAACAAATCAGACGAACGCAATTCAAGGGTTACAAACCCTATATAAACAAATCATCATCGGCAATTTTAATCCATCGAGTTCAAGCAAGCCAAAACCAGCAAAGCAAAAGGAATAAAGTACTTACCGAAATTGTAATCGAACTCGATCAATTTCAAAGCGCCGCGTGAGCAAAACAGAGAAGCAAGCGATCGACGAAGCAAACAAAGTGATAAATCTTCCTTTCGATCTAGCAACCAAAAGCCGGCATCTTTGAAATTTCCAAAGCCCTAATTTCGTAAAGAAGAACGAACAAGGAAAAGGAATAAAGCCGACATTATCTCAAACAAAAGGAACAGCCCAATTATTATAAAAAGGGAAAAAGAGGGCCGGCCTTTTATAAAGGGCTTTTATTTTAAATTAGGGTTATTTTAATTTTAAATTGTTTTTAATTTGTAATTTATTTTTAAACCGTTTAAATTTCTAGTCGTGTGACTAGGGGACAAACTACGTGGCATAGTTTGAGAATTCGCAACTCAGTGGCTGAGTTGTGGCAGGGTTTGAGCGTAGAGTTAGGTTTAGTCGATAGCGGGTGTCGCGAATTTACGTGTGTAAGCGTCTGACTATCTAATTTCTAGTAGAAACCTTGGGGGTAGCACGTAGGCAGGGTTTTGCCGAAGCTGGGTAAATTCTATGTCGTTCTATTTCTGCATTTTATTATTCTGCTATTTTTCTGTGCTGCTATTAATCTGTGATCTGTGTTGAAATAATAAGCTTCCGCAATTAATTTTTATAATTAACACTATCACCCTATTCACCTCCCTTCTAGGGTGAAATCGATCCTACAGAGTTGGAGCTTCGTTTGGAGATCCATCTACATCTTTTCAGCACGCAGTCATTCAGTTAATTCTAGTGATGTATTCTAATCTTGTATTTGACTATTGTATTTGAGACTTCTGTTACATCTTATTTAACTCTATTATATATATATATAGTAGCTTTATGAACTGCTATTCTTCTATTTCCGCTACAAATTATTATATTACTCTGTGTCTATGATTCTGTGATTTATTTATTTACTGTATATGTTGAGTTTTGCCAAAATATAAATTAACAATCTGATATTTGAGCAATTCAAGTCCAACATGTGTGGATATGAATGGTTGAAAATACCAGGATGTTAAACTTACGGACTTAGTTGTACAGCAAATATGCCATTAAATGTAATTAATGTAACCCTCCGGCTATGACTCAATATTTATTTTAAACTCTGTACATTATTATATATCATAAGGTTTCATGTAAAATGGTTTGGTTATCATAAGGTAAAACCCGTCTGGATTTTTGTGCAATATGAGATACCTTTATTTTTAAAAGGATTTTATAATATTAAAAGTCCATATGATTTGTGTTTCTCATGCTGGTTTACTAGACTTATCCGGGCGTTATTTTATTATAATGCTCGGGTGAGCCCGAGCATATTTCCAAATTTAGTTATGGACGCTTTGGAGCTTTAGGAGACAAGCTGGATGCCTCCAAGATGTATAGCGTATTTTATTTTATGCTACATGTCTTGTTTTGTATTTATTAGCATTTGTGTGGACAGATTATAATATGTTAGTTTACTTTGATTATTGTATGTATATTACAGTTTTCTTTTGCAAAGATCATGTGTATATTATATATTTCTCGTCGTGATATGAAAGATCATGTGTATATTATATATTACTCATCATGATCTACCTTTCTTACACCTAAAGATGACACTTAATACATCATCGGTATTCATGTGTCCATCATTTAAGTGTTCGAAAGATAGGTCATTTGGGGTGAAGAAAGAAGAAGACATGATAGAATCTGACATCGTGACGAGAAGTATATATAATATACGCAAAATCTTTACAAAACGAAATCCTCTTTATTTCTATACAACATTAGAGTATACTATCCTATTATTAGCCTGGACAGTTATAATAGCATGTCCTTACAAATGTTGATTAACACAAACAGAAAAAAAGCCGCGAAACAGTAAAAAACATGTGACTACATTTTGGAGGCATCCAGCTCGTCTCCAAAAAGCTCCAAAGTATCCAACTAAATCTCAAAAATATGCTTGAGCTGACCCGAGCATTATAAGAAAATAATCTTGAACCAGTCTGGTAGCCAGCATGAGAAAACTCTATCAAATCGTATTATTTCTATATTTATAAAACCCTTTGACAAATAAAGGTATCTCATAGGACCATGCCACACATAAACACGAACGGGTTTTTACCTTATGATAACCAAAACATTTCTGTAGGAAATCTATCGATATTATAATAATGTCTAAGGTTTAATATAAATATTGAATCATAGACGAAACTGTTACATTAATTAAATTCCAGCATAATAGGTATACAATCAAGTCCGAAGGCTCATATTGGAAAATGGATTCCAACTATGAAAGGGTAAGGGTCTATCCACCGAATCAATACAACTCTAGAAAAAATGTACTTGAGGTTACAACACGTTGCACCTCAGCTACTCAAGACTGGCCCTACCCCTTACTGGATAGCGCCGAATATGATTACCCCTTAATTGCGATCCAATAACCATAATGGGCCTCGAAGTATACATAGATATCAACTCTTGATAAGGGATGATCATACCTTAATGGAAGTGACCCATATAGCCCTACCGCATGTACCCGCTTTATTCATTTACTGAGTGTAAGACTCATGAGGTAACGATTACCTTATTCCTTCTAGCAATTCCTACTTGGAATGAACACCGCCCTCTAGGCAGAAATGCAATGTTATCCTTCATCCTTACTAGTTCATTATGGGGCTGAATGAAATTAAGACACTACTTCTACTACATCCATTTTTGAATCACCCTTAGAATTAATAGCAAGTAACCCTTGCACTTTAACAAGCTCCGTCTTCAAACATTATCAAGATGTCTTCAATTCGAACGCTTATATTGGTTCGAAGTGGTTTTCGAATAAAATACATGATCACGGTCTCTCTGAAGCAACAACCGGTAATTTCAAGCTGACTCATTTTGGTTCTTTTAGAAGTAAATGGACTATATCAAAGTCCCAAGGGATCTCTAATATACCACTTAAAGCTAGAGCCATTTTACCTAAACGAGTTCCCTCGAGGGAAGTCAAACTATATGAACACATGAAGCTCGTATTTACTTCCTAAATCAAAATTGTCTTGGCTTTGATAGTTGGTTATTTAACTATCAAATAAACAAACATCAACAAACATTGAGCCTCATTTAAATAAATCTTTCATTTATTAAATCTCTTTTAAAAAATTTATCAAAATATTCGTATACTCACCGGCATAAGTATATTCACAAAACATTATGAAAGATTTCTTATTTCAAAATCATATTAAAAGGATAAAAAACAGTGTTATTTAAAAAAGAGATGAGGATAACCTAAACACTATTCCTTCGGTGTTAAGTGTGGAACGAATGTTCCATATCACCATAATTGAGAAGGTCGGCTAAGGGAAATCCAGATCTCAAATTTTTATAAATTTCTTCAATAGATTATTTTGATAAATCTCTTTCATTAAAAACATTATTTTGATAAATTATTATGTTTTGACATCAATAAATTATTTTGATAAATAATTAATTAATTTCAACAAATTATTAATATAATAATTAATTAAACTTTAAAATAATATAAGTATAATTATTAGTAATAACTTAAGTTAATAAAATTGAGTAACTTTAATTAATAATTAAAATATAATTAAATAACATAAAATAAATAATTCAAATATAGTTAAAACATTTTAGAAAAATAATTAAATAATTTTAAAATAATAATTAAATATTCTTAAATAACTTTAAGAAATATCTTTAAAGAATCATATTAATAAAATAATTAACTTTAAATCATTATTTAAAACAATAATTAACTATCTTTAAACATTAATTAATAAATAATAATTACCTTTAAAACCATATTAATAAATAATAATTATCTCAAACTAACATTGATTCAATAATTAACTTTATGAATTTAGAAAGAGGTTTAGCGACCACTATAGTACTTAAATAAGTTGCTATTTCATTCAATCTAACTTTCCAAGTTTAATTACTAGAATTTACATAATTAACATCTATGTATATAAATTAAACACTTAACCATCACTGGTTAACACATCGACTATTCAATAATAATTAATTGGCATGTCAATTCACAACGTATAATTAGATATCCATATATAATCTAGTCAATTAATTATAGCTGAACGGTGATTTATTCTGCTAAATAAGTGTCTAATTAATTTAATTAGGGGAACGGTGTCTTATTATGCTAAACAGGTAATCAATTACCCTATTCAATTTACTTAACAGAATGGTGTTTATTTTGGTCAAATAGATAACACCTAAGGAGTATAATTAATTAAATTACGTAATTATCCAAATTGACGTAATTTAAATTATGGCAGTATTATTTCGTCAAATTTATATTACACTAAATCTAATGACAAATTATATCAAAACGTTGTACTCGTCAACATGAATACAATGCAAATATCCACAGGTTAAAGGGATTCCAAATGAACATAATATGGCATGTTAAAGTTTACTAACTTTATATATATATATATATATATATATATATATATATTTAAAACAATTAAAATCATTAAATTTTCTCACCTAGTTTACGGCTCAAGGTCAAACAATTAAACACGCATCCAATTTCCTTCTTCCCCTTTCTTCTTCTTCTCCAAATCGACCATGTCTTAGAAGCAAGAACGTGCATGCTTGTGCACCTGTACGCATGAATTACTCTACTATTCAATGCCCTAAGGCCACCCATAAGTCTGCCTTACCGCGCTCAATATAACCCCCACTTCGCCACCATTTATAGGGCCTCTAATCGAATTTCGATCATTAACTTGAGTGCTGCAAATGTGTATAAATTTGTGCCAAATCCCTAGCCTCCATCCACCACATACTTCTATTCTCAACCAAACTTGGCCCAAGGTGTACTTCTCCAAACCAGACCTAATGCCACTCTCTGTTTTTCCTCTCATCACTTCTAGCTCCGACTAAATCTAAACCTAGTTTCCGACCATCGTCATCGACCATCTCGAATCTGCACTGAACTCCGACCAAAAATACTCTTTCGTATGAACCTAACGATACAAACGACATCGTCTAATTCTTCTCTGATCAAGAGAAATCAAATTTTGAAAATTGTGAACAACTTTTCCCTCTTACTGCAAATTGGCGATATCTCGATCTTTTTTTCAATGAAATCGAGTGCAATTAATTTTCAAAATACTATAAATCGAAACATTCCATGTTGAAATTTTTTGGCTAATTGTTGAGGAATTGAGAGACATAGATTTTTGAATGGAGGAGATGGAGTTGTTTTCATTCATGGGTGAAACAAAAAAATTGAAGAAGAGAGAAACATCGGTAAAAAAAATGAAACCAAAGCCCTTGTGTTGATCTATATATATAGGTACATAGTTGAAATGGTGTAGGCTGCCATCACCATCGTGATGTAAAACCAAGGGGGACAAAAGGCAGTGGGGTGAAGGGTGAACAAGGGAACAAAATTGTTGCTGAGTAAAGGTGTATTGTGTACAGTGCACATATATCTTTAATAATGGTTGTAATAGCTTTGCGTCACACTTTTTTGGTATCAACGTGAACTGTCAGGACCCGATTCTTCGTCTTCCGAAATTTCAACATCGATACTCACTTTATCGACTGCCAAGAAATCGAACGACGGGAAAACCGAACACTGAGGGTTTTAAGAAAAAGAATTTAGGAAAAGAAAAGAGAAAAAGATAGAAATTAGGGAGGAGAGAAGATAGAACATTTTTAAAATAAAAGAAAAGGAGAAATAGAACAGAAAGAAAATAGAAAATAGGAAATTTTAAAAATAGAAAGAAAAAGAGAATAGAGGAAAAAGAAAAACAGAAGAAAATAGGACGGACAGAACACAACACAACAACATCAGAATCTCACAATTCGCAGCGGAACAACATATAGTAATAAATGAATAATCTTTAAACAAAGAACTATATCAGTTATTACATTTTATACATTACATTACATCATCTCATCATATCATCAGAGTGTACAACAACAACAAATAGTGCAGCGGGAAAAGAAATACTATATAAATAATACGCCATGCCATCCATCTTGCCTCCAGCAATTCCAGAATATCCAGAATATCCTGATAAACCTTACTCTTGACTGCCCGTGTGGAAATTGGTGGGCACCCAGAGTTTAGGAAGGAAAACAATAAACTCCAAGTCAGTCATGTGACTGGTGTGAGAACTCAAAACAGTTTATTTGTCTTTAAAATCAAAATAGAGAGATATTTTTATTTCAATTCGCAATGCTTTTAAAAATGAGACTACCATAAGGCCTCCCGCACACACACACAATGCAAACGCAGAATCGGAGGAGATTTCTCCTTATGATAGTCAAAGATGCTTGATACGCATTTAAAATAATATTTGATATTATTACTAGTGTATAGTGTAGGGAAAATTCATTTCGAAAGTAGAATATAAATCTTAGCCAACATACGACCATTATCGTATGCCTACTATAGCTACTATCCAAACAGTGGTGACCACCATAAGTGAATAGCAGGTTCTACAACTAATACCGTACAAGTTTCGTATTGGGAATTGGATTTCCAACAAATGGTCAGGCCAAGGAACTTCCCATTGCCACATGAGAATGCCTCTGGAAAGACATCCCCGAGAACCAAACCGGAACTCTGCCAACACAAGGCCGGGTTACCCCTAACTGGGTAACTACTGACACGAGCACGCCATTCCCCGATCGTAAACGACCTTTCTCACGGGATCCCGAAAACCAACAACCACAAAGTAATAAATTCGTAGTAACCACATAGGTTAAATATCTGGGCTCCATACCATGATACCACCTCTATCCAGAAGGAAATGTACATACCCTAAAGGGTGCTACCCCTCATAACCTTGCTGCATCTTTCATGTTTTGACCATTTCCGGGGTGTGAGGTTCGACGAAGTCACGTCCACAAAAACATACTTTATACAAAAGCCATGCTTTGGGTCAACAAATGATCAACACAATGATCACCAAGATAGACGATCAAATAAACGATCCTATCACAATAATCAACACAATGATCATTTCAGCAACACTCAGCATGTCACATTACCAAATTGGGAATATATCGCTGATAACTTCAACTATATAACCTCTGAGCTTGTACGTCTCAGAGAAGGGTGTTAAGCTAAAAAATAAATTCTTCGCCACCAACAGAAATATATTTGAAAGAAATCGGCTTTATATCTCAACTTGTAATGTCAGACACACAATCCATACAAGTCTGTTCCGGGCTCGAACAAAACCGAAGGCACTTACAAAGAAGTCCTTGCAATCCGGATATTCACAATCCTGATCGGATTCACCATCACATATGGAGAACTCTATACCGGAGCAACTCGGTGCAGAGTAAATCGACAGGTCATCCTATCGCTCTCGCAGATACCGGGTCTTCAACACCGATCTTCAATGCAATTCATAACGACGTATCACATATTCGGAATGGGTTATACGACCCCATGGTCCTTTCCCGGTTAACCCGAATAGTGAGCGCTTATTCAAAAATAAGTGTGGCATTCACATTCAAACAAATCACATCAATTACCCATTCAAAGGGAAATATTGATAGTCGGTTATTGAACTATCACTGGATATGCACACATCACCAGTTTCCAAATAATTTTCCAAATTATTTATTTTCCAAAATATCTTCACTAGATATATAGTTTTCACACTTCAAAAATAAATCAATATTTATTTTTAATCAAATTCTCCTTTTCATTCATAAATTCCATAGTGAATTTATAATCCAAAATATCTATGAATATTCGATTTCGATTATTCATTTCAATTTATCTTCAAAAAGATAAATTCTTAAGATGTTCACTTTATATTGGAAAGCATTTCCATACTTACTTATTCATAAGTAATTCACAAATTTTATTTATTTTCAACACTTAGAAAATATTCAATATACTTAAATCGAGATTAAGTATATATTTCATTCTTTAAGGAAATCATTCTCTTAAACATATTTATTTGGGCCAAAACGAATGTTACGTAAAACATCGTTACGACAACCCAAAATCACTAGTATAGGGATTCGAAATTAAAATAGATATATAAATCCCAATACTATACGAAACATTTCCTTTCGGAAATCATTTACTATAACAACAGTGTTATAGTCTACCATTTCCTTTTATTTCTCGAAACATCTATTTCTACAATAAATGTTGAAATCTATGGTTTCGAATCTCAACACATTTTAAAACATTGTTAGATCGTTTTAATTCTATTTAAAATATCACATTCTAAACATTTTCTTTAACATATTATTCACTATTCAAAAATGTGAATATACTATGTTAACAATTTTCATCCTTTTATTCATTTTATTTAAAAGGATTATTCACAGTTCAAAACGTGAATATATCTCCATTAATAGGTTTCAACAATTTTCTTATCAAAATAAGTTGTTTGCGAATTTATAAAACAACGTTTATAAATTCCATTTCTATTTATTTATAAAAACTTCCTTTTTATAAATCTCCTTTTATTAACCTATTCCAGTTTATAACTCAATTATAAACTAAAAGTTCATATTATAAGTCAAATGTTTATAAAACGATTATTTTACAAAATCGTTCCTCTAAAGACTTTCCAAACCATAAATCTTATAACTTATAAGATTCATTTATTTAACCAAATCTATTCTTTCAATAACTTCACAAATTTATAAATCTTACTATTTATAAATTTTATTTATAACTTCACAGTTTATAATTTTATAAATTTCATTCAATTATGAAATTCATTTTCACTTCATTCAAACACTTATAAAAACTCGTTTTATAATGTCTATATTTCAATTTATAAATATCCATTTATGAATCACTTAATATAAATCAATTTATATTATTCTTTTAAAAACATCTTTAATCTCCTTTATAATTTCACCATTCTCTTGATTTATAAAATAATTAAATTTTATAAATCCTATATTTAAACTTTTCACAATAAATTCAAAAATCCCAGTTTAAACTATTTTATACATCATTAACCCGTATTTTCAAAAATCAATCTTTTAACTATATTTCACAAAAACCATAATTTCATAACTTTAAAAATTATAGCGTTTAATTATTTAAAATGGGTCAATTCTAAAAATATAGTATATTTTCAAAAATCACTTTTAAAATCATTTTAAAATCCCAAAATCTGGGTCCAATGATGCTACACACCAAATAGTCAATCACGACTACAACGATATCACATATCGATATGATAATCAATCAAATATCAAAATATCTGAAATTAAATAAAAACTGTTGAGGAATCCAGTTGGATCCCTCCAACCTGTTTTCCTGCATCCACAAACATTAGCACAATACCAATTTCGCTCCAGTACGAAATTATCGCGGTACATGTTCTTATTAAATATTATCCGCTTAATAACGGCGTAATAGGGTCTCATCCGCTAAACAAATAAATGCGGGAAATCAATAACTCCAATATATACATATGCCAATATATATATATATATTGCTACTATATATATAATACCAATTTCACTGTTTATGAAATATTCGCGGTATATGTTTTTAATAAATAACATCCGCTTACTAACGGCGTATAATGTCTATTTTAACAATCAATAGATATCAATCAACATTCAAACATGCATTTAAATATTTTAAATCTAACTATTTAAAATAAAATCGAAACTAATTCGATTGAGTGAGAAGTTCTCACCTTGATTTTAATTTCCGTTTTAGCGATTTATTTCGAATAAAATTAAACGGACGTTTAATTTTACCCAAAATTCTCACTAACTCCAAACGACTCCAAACCAACTCCATCGCGTAGTGCTCGTCCATACGATTCCAACGCAACTGAGTTTGCATTTTTTTGACCTCGTATGAAAAAGTTATGAATTATTGAAGTTTGTACACGATTTATATACACAAATCAACATAAATTTTAAATTTTTAAACCCCAACTCATCTCAGCCCTTAGATCCATCACCTGCAGATCTTGGCCATTCTTTCTCTCCCTCTCCCTCACGTTCCCCTTCACCAGGCCGTCACAATGAAACCCACCCAACTTGAACTAGGGTTTGATTTTGTGATCGCTACGCTCGACGATACTTCATCAAACCACTTCCATGTTGAAGACCATTGCAAGAGCTACCTCCACCCTCCCCATCATGAAGCTCGGCCTGCTCTACAGCCTCGTTTTGCGTGCGTGGCCTGAAGAAAACGGCCCCCCCTAGCTCCCTCTCCGTTGCACCATTTCCGATCATCACCGTATGGAATCGAAGCTCTCGTCGTGCTCTACGACTTCCGTGTTGAACACTTCGCGTAATTCTTTACGGATTGAGAGAGATTGATGAATGAATGTGGGTGTTTTCTGGCCATACATTGTATAAGTGGCGGCTAGGTTAAAAAAATTAGGGTTAGGGTTATTTTTTTTATCAAATTATGAAGAGGTGGGTCTATTTATAAGGAACGAGCGACACTATTCATTCCGGAAATTCCGAACTCCGATTTACGCGCCGAAACTGACGTACCTAGGGTTTACCCCGCGTTCCGGACACAATGGAATAGGTTTCGGAAGCTAATTCGGAAGTATGTGCGAGTTATGGCTGTAAACGCTCAATTTGAATTAAACCGATTTAAGTCGATTTCTAGGCGTTTTAATTTGTACCGGACAAACGGTAAATCCAATTAACTTGAAATTTGAAACCTTACAAAAATATCACATTACGGATCCGATGAAACTGGTTTCGTCGAAATCCGAGACTTTTTGAAAAATGGCTATTTTCACTCGTCAAATTTAAATTAAAAATAATTCGATGCGTTTCGAGCTGCCATGATCAAACGGTAACTCCGATTGACACGAAATTTGAAATCCGGTAATAACTAACTATTACGGATCCAATGGAACTGGTTTCGTTCAATTCTGAGACTGTTCAAAAATTGACTATTTTCACTAGTCGATTAAATATTAAAATATTCAATTTTCACAAATTAACTTTTAATTCGATTTTAAAAGTTCTAAAATATCATTCTAACTTCCATATGATAAAATAAAATTTTACAAATCATTTACAATCATATTTAACTCAATTTTCAATTATTTCCATAATTTAACGTATTAAATTATCGATTTAATTATTTAATTAAATCCAATAATTCAAATAAAAATTTATTTGACTTATAAATTCACTTATTAATATTTAAAATTAATTAAATATTCATATTTTAATTTCTAAAAATTCTGGGTCGTTACATGAACTAGCAAAAAGGCCCCTTTATATTATCAGATCTTAATCACTTAAAAATAGGATCTAATATTAAACTACTTTTACAAATTCAAACGCCGCTAAAAGTGGGATCTAACAATTAAACATGCTTTACAAATTCAGAACGCTTCTAGAAATAAGATTTAAAATTAAAATTCCCTTACAAATTCAAAATACTTCTTTATAAATATACAGGTCTTAACATCACTGGAAAATAAAAAATCATTTTTTTGACTGATTTAAACATATACAATTCTTAAGGAAAATAATTCACGCGCGAAGCACGTACCATAACACTCATGTGAAGATATGGTTTGATCTTTTATTGGTTGTGTTCGAGGTGTCTACTACACAACACTTCGTTTGCATACGAGGCATGAACGATAGAAAATAAAATATGAATTTGTATAGAAATGTGATGCTATTACAAAATATCAATAAAATACACCGGTCAACAGACTCTGTTAAATTCAAAAATACCAACGTTCGATGTAAAATACATCAAACGATAATTTAAATATTTTTCAAATTAAAAATTATTGAAAAATTCTATAAATTCATTTTGTTACCAAATTTAATTTCTTTTTATTTAAATACACAAATAAAATATTTAAAATTAATTAAATATTCTCAAAAATCAAACGATAAAATTTCGGGTCGTCACAGTACTAGTACTCCAACATTTTCTATTCTCGTAGAAGGAATCCCAATTGGGTTCACATCTACTAATAGAGGACCAAGACAAGGAGACCCACTATTAACACATTTATTCACTATGACCATGGAATTTGTTTACATATTTAATGAAATATGCATATACAAAGAAGTACTGTACCCCACTATCAAGAAATACAACTTATAGTGACACATTATTGGATATTGATGATTTAATGATTTACGGGAAAGCTTGTACACAAATTGCAGTTGTTATAAGTGAGATATTTAATACACTACAAAGGTATAGTGGTCTAAGCGTTAATGTTCTAAAATCTACTATGCAATTTAATACACATACAATGAACATAGCAGATCAAAGAGGGCATGGGCAACGAAGAAGAAAGATCCAAAAAAGACTTTTTGGATAGGATTCCAAATTTTTATCAGTGGTAGGGTGGAAAGAGCTAATACATAAAGTCATAACTTCAATAGTACTTTATTAGATATTTATCTACCAAATAAACAATTGGTTAAATAAGTAAGTTGTGTGTGGATTTTTTTAGGGAGTTAAAGGCATAAAATTGACTGTCCACATTATGTAAGCCTAAAATAGAAGGGGAAGCAGGTTTAAATAATTTTAATGAATTCAGAAAATGTAGCTGCTTTGAAGTTAATGTGGAATTTTTTAACTAAGGAAAATCTGTGGTCTACATAGATGAAATCAATATATTGCATAAATACGAACTTTCGAACAATGTCTATTGATAACAACTTCTCAGGTACTTGGAAACACATTCTCATGTAAAGGCAGAATGTTAAGCAATATTTTAACAAAATATTTATTGATGGAGCTAATACTTTATTATGGCAATTATCGTATATTAATTGTAAGTGTTTAGCGAACATGCTAAGGTTAGAGAGAATGAATATTATAGATACAACAAATGAAAAGTTTATGTGCATTATAACAAATGAAAATATTAATCCTAATCTATATATTACAACTAAAGAAATATCATTAGAAATAAACCAAATACAAACACATCTATAGGAAAATGCAGATTACTACAAATGAAGAGATGAGAGAAAATTTAATTTCATACTATTTGGAATATTGTCAGAATTCAGAATAATCATACTTCATGGGCAAGAATTATATGGCATAATGGAAATGAAAAAAATGTCATTCTGTACTTATAAAGCTTGCTTAAAGAGACGTGTACTAAAGACAGACTTAATAAGTGAGGTGGAATCTTAACCCTATATGTGTGCCTTGTAATTTCAAAGAAGAAAACCACAAACCTCTATTTTCAGGTGTTCGTATAGAAAATACTTTTGGCTTTTAATGCAATTAAAGTTGAAGCTTATACCCGACTCTTGCTATAACCTAACTAATGAAGTAGAAAGTTTGTTCAAAGAATGAGATCAAGTTCATTATATCACTCGTGCACTAGTTATGACATAACCTATTACATATGGCAAGAAATGAATAAACAAATCTTCAACAAGTAGAAAGTAGATAATATACAAAAATAGAAGATCATTAAAAGGGAAATTGCTTATCTAATAGAGCACAATGGGAGCACAATGAAGAGAATTTAGTAGAAGCATGTATTATTAATCCAATGGGAGATTGAGCTTAATAAGCCAAGATAGAAAAGTAGCCACCATTGTTTTGTCTATATTAGGGTTTAATATAAAGTAGAAATTAATGTGAAGTGGTGCTATAAGTAAGCTAGTGAAATCAACAAAATATATAGCATCAAAAGGAATTTTTTAAATGGGTTTTTTAACAATTTGATCTAGATGTCATATTATCAATTCCCTAACTAGTTAATTAACAAAATATATAGCATCAAAAGGAATTTTTATGGAAAGGAGGAGCGGATAATCCAATTTGAGCAGTCTCATTAATTGAAGCCTTGTCTACAAACCCAAAGCCCAATGAGGCCTGAGTATCATTAACTTAATGGCTTTAAATGCCTCTCTTCTCTGTAAATGGTTTGGAAATTCCTAGGAGACAAATCCTATACTTGGAAAGAAATTATCGGTAACTTCTATTACAGTGGATCAAGAAAATCTAAACTCGCATAACAATAAAAAATTCTCTTTCTTTTGGAAAAACATTTCAAATTTATATCACATATTTAAAATTGGAATTAAATACAATGCTAACTCTGGAGATAAGACGTCCTTTTGGAACAAGCCTCAAATATCTTCCATCGCATTGAAACACAAACTACTTGATCTGTTTTTGGCCTCCAACAATAAAAATGACTTAAACAAAGAAGTTCACAGACCCTAGGCATCTTTTAATTAGGATATCTCGTCTAACCAAAATTTAATTGGGAATGTGCTTAGATAATACCTAAAATTAATTAATACGATCGTAAACTATAATATCAGGGACGATCATGATAATCTGGTAAGGTGTTGGAATAAAAAAGGAATTTATACCTCTAAATCGATTAATTTGCTCATCAACAAAAGATTTAGTTACTTCAAGCCTATAAAGAGAATCAATGCTCCTCCTAAAGTTAAAATTTTTAAGTGGATTATTTTTGCATGATAAATTAAACACCATAACTAAACTTAACTCGGTAATTATCAACAAATGATCTACACCCTTGTTACCTTTGGAATTTGATGCCTGAGACTACTTCTCACCTGTTCTTCAACTGACACTTTTCTTAACATATTATCGGTAAGATTTCAAAGGTTTTTAACATAAATATTACCTCTTCCACTCCCCTTCCTAAGGTTTATGGAATATATTTAGATTAAACTTTACTCAACCGACCAGGAGAACTCTAAAATCAATGTATCCAAACACTTGTGGGAGCTTATGGTCAAAACGTAACCAATGCATTTTTAACAATATTTATAACAGTTCCACTTCTATAATTTATTTTACCGCTTAGTACATTTCTCTTTGGACAAATGCAGATTATAATTATACAAACTGGCGAACTCACCTCGAAGGGATCGAGGGATTCGACTACCCCGATAATGACATGCCCTGGTCTTTAATTGCCTTATTCCCTAATTGATATTGTTCTTCTAAAAATATGACTTTATCCATTCTGCCATACTTTTTATGATATAGTTATTATTTGAATTTCCAGATTCTATAATTACCTTCTAGTGGTTTTTAACGATCATTATCTTCTTAAATCAAATATAATTAACTTGTATGTATTTAAATCAATATATAAATTAAATTATTAACGTAAACTACATTCATCAATTTCGATTAAAAACCAGTTTGTAAAGCCTGTATGTAATTTAAATATATTTATATCTTACCTATTTTATATAATGGTCTAATTAATAATATGTGTGTGCATGTAATAAATAGACCTCAAATTATTAGGGTTATCTACATAAGGTTTTAAGGTATATATACATATATATTTACATATACATAAACATATAACTTTAAAGTTAGATATCTCTATATATAAATTCAATATGCTTTTATATATACATATATACATACACACACACACACATATACTCATCTGCCATAAATTTTATATATCCATACGTATAACTTAACTATTTTATACAAAACTTTAGCTAATAATTAGATATAACTACATAATATATATAAACATATACATATACATACATCCAGACAGAAATATGTTAGTTCATGAGATGATGGTTTTGATGACAACATCCTTAGGACTTGTTATAAAATATAAATACTAATATTCTTGTCTAGATATATATGTATATGCAGGATACATACATATATACATACATATATATATATGTAGGTACCAAGAGTGAAGATTGTACATTATAAAGATTTAAGACTGGGTATAGAGATTTGAGACCGCCTAATTCAAGATTGAAGAAACCAAGACTGAAGACTCATGAGTATCAAGAGTTCAAGAGTTCAAGATATCAAGATAAGTAATAGAGTCTAGATTTATGTTAAAACTTCATAATAGCACTAAAATCTTTATTCGGATTTTAATTGTGGTATGGAATCCACCTTCTTGCTTTAATAGTGGGAAGGAACCCACGGCCTTCACTGGTGGAATGGAATCCACGAAATATTCAAAATAATTTATTTTAACTATTTTTCCAAAAACTATCTTTTTAATAGTCATATCTATCGATTTAAATATTTTAGCCTTAATTCAATAACTATTCTTATCATCTTTTAATATTTTGATCTCAAAATCATCTCTTGTTTTTATAAACTATCTCTTGATTTTAACATTTTAGCTTTAAATCCAAAAAATATATTTTAAAGAAGTTTATACTTAGTTTTTTATATTGCTTTTATATTATAGATTATATATTTTAAGATTACTTTCTAAAACTCTTTTATAAGTTTAAACTATATTCAAAATGATTTATAAGTTTAGAAATTGTTTGACAAGTTTTACAATAGAAATCATTTTAAAGCAAAATCAATTTTCGAAAATAACATAGGCATGTCGACATCCCCATACCCCCTCATGTCGACATGGTAGCCTTAGATTTCAAATTTCAAATTTTCAAAAGATTTATTCATCATAACCTTTTGCGAATGGACATGGCCATTGTTCCCCTATATATACCAGTTGTTTTCAACGAATTTTAAGTTAGTTTTTCTTCATTTCTTCACTCCTTCTCAAATATTTATTATATTTCAAATGCTTTAATAAAACTCTACCAAAATCCTAAATGAATCAAACTCGATCGTTTCTAGTTTGATTCTCAACCACTCTCTCTCAAAGATCTCAGCGCTATTTAGAGTTATATGATCATTTGTAATCAAAGATCAAAAGATCAAAGTGTATCGAGTCTCTCTCTATCAAAGTGTGATTGGAAATGGTGTGATTATGGCTCGTAAATCAATTAGGTGTGATTGTAGCCTGTAAATCAATTAGGTGATCTTGTAGCCTGGTTAAATCAAGAGAGTTTAGCTGGGACTTGGAGATAGAAGGGTGTATCTCATGGCCTTGAAATCGAGGTTGTAATATCGACATTATATTTGAAAAGAAATCTGCACAAGAAATAGTGTGGGACTGGATGTAGGGTAACTCAGAGCTAATATAAAATTCTGGTGTGTTCTTTCCTTTACTACTTTTATTTACTATTTGCATCTATGTCTGATTCTGTGATTACTTCTGTGTTTGTGAATTGCATCTATTTGGATTTAATTTGAAAAGATTTAAAAAAGATTCGTAAAATTAATTAAACACTATTCACCCCCCTCTAGTGTTAGTTTTTCCTTAAGATCCGTAATCCGCATTTCCAACATTTGGTATCAGAGCGAGGTTTTCAAAGTTTTCATAATCTGAATTTTGAAAAAGCTTAAATGGCAATTTTTGAAGATTTTGTTAGCACTAGTTCAAAACTGTCCAAATCATCATTGTCTCACAAGTCTGCATATTGTTATTATAGAAAATCAAGTTATCTACTGAATTGATGTGTTGTGCAGGAACATATGTGTTATATGGCTTTTAAAGAATCAACACTTAATGGACAAATGGTGCAAATCAAGAAAAAAAATGGATACTTGATAGTGGATGTTCAAGATACATGAATGGTAATCCTGAGATACTGAATGACATAATTATTGAAGATGGAGGAATTATCAACTTTGGAGACAATTCAAAAGGAATGTGATTGGCATCAGCCATATCGGTAACTCTAAAACTCCTACTATTTCTGATGTTCTGTTAGTTAGGAATCTAAAACATGACTTACTTAGCATAAGTCAACTATCTGATAAAGGCTACAAAATTAAATTTGGAAAGGATAAGTGTCACATCGAAGATAATAAATCAAATATTATCTTTGAAGGAAATAGGAATAAAAATATTTATATTCTTAGTATGAAAATATCAGATGATAACCTATGTTTTGGCTAATACAAGTGACCCTTGGATTTGGCATAAAAGATTTGAGCATTTAAATTTCAAACTCTTATCTAGGCTTTCAAAACTTAATCTAGTAAGAGGTCTTCGTAAAATGCATTTTAAAGTAGATAGTATATGTGATGCTTGTCAATTAGGAAAACTTAGAAAGAGTTCATTTAAACTGAAAGATATGATTTCAACTTCAAAACCTCTTAAATTACTTCATTTAGAACTGTTTGATCCATCTCAAATTCAGTCAATAAATCACAGTAAATATGTTTTTGTAATTGTATACGATTATTCTATATTTACATGGACAATTTTTTGAAATATAAAAGCAATGCTTTTGATTTATTTAAAACTTTTGAAAAAAGAATTCAAAACCAACTTTCTTTAAAAATCAAAACTATTCATAGTGATCACGGTGGAGAATTTGAAAATAAAATTTTGAGAATTTCTGTAATAAAAAAGGAATAACTCATAATTTTTCTTTTCCAAGAACTCCACAACAAAACAGAGTGGTAGAGCATAAAAATAGCATGATTCAAGAGTGTGTAAGGATTATGCTTTCAAATAGTAAATTACTAAGAAAATTTTGGGATGAAGCAATCACTACATCTTGTTACATTTTGAATAGGATTTTAATTAGACCTCTAACGAATAAAACATCATATGAACTTTTTTTCAATAAGAAACCAAATGTATCTTATTTTAGAGTTTTTGAAAGTAAATGCTTTATTATAAATACAAAGGACAATTTGATTAAATTTGATTCTAAATCTGACAAAGGAATCTTTATTGGATATTCTAATAGAAGTAAAGCATACATAGTTTTTAATTTAAAAAAATTAACAGCATTGAAGAAACAATGCATGTATCTTTTGATGAAAATTTCAAAGATTTTATTCAAATAAATGATGAAGATGATTTTGTTACTTTAAAAATGAATCAAATGAAACAAATTATGAAACTGTTTATCCTAATAAAAGGATCAGGCTTTTAAAAGATCATCCTATAGAAAATATACTAGAAAATATTGAATTTGTTGTTAGAACTAGTAATCAACTAAACAAGATGAGTAATGTATCTTTTATATCAACTATTGAATCAAAAAATCCAAAGGAAGCATCATCTGATAATTCATGAATTCTTGCTATGCAAGAAGAACTGAATCGATTCACCAGAAATGATGTAAAGGAACTTGTTCCTAGACCTAAGGACAAAACTATAATAGGAACTAAATGGGTTTATAAAAATAAAATGAATGAACAAGGTGCGGTCCTTAGAAATAAAGCTCGGTTAGTTGCATAAGGTTATTATCAAGAAGAAGGAATAGACTATGATGAAACCTTTGCACCCGTAGCAAGATTAGAAGCTAATAGAATTCTACTTGCTTTCGCAAATCACAACAATTTCAAATTATTTCAAATGGATGTCAAAACTGCATTTTTAAATGGTTTTGTTAAACAGGATGTTTATGTTGAACAACCTCCACTTTTTGAAGAAGAAAAGTTTTCAAATCATGTTTACAAATTAAAGAAAGCTTTATATGGTCTGAAACAAGCTCCTATAGCCTGGTATGACAGACTAAGATCTTACCTATTAAAATAAAATTTTGAAATTGGTAAAGTAGATAATACTTTTTTATTAAAAGAAATGAAAATGATATCCAATTAGCACAGATTTATGTAGATGATATAATTTTTAGATCAACAAACAATGAAATGAACAAAGAGTTTTTTGAAATAATGACAAAAGAGTTTGAGATGAGTCATATGGGTGAACTTACTTTCTTTTTAGGATTGCAAATAAAACAATTAGATGGTGGTATTTTCATTAGTCAATAAAAGTATGCTAGGGATCTAGTTAGTAAGTTTAGTATGACCACTGCGAGTGAAAAACCCACTTTTGTGGCAACCAATGAAGCATTAAATAAAGAAGACATGTCAAAAGATGTTGATCAAAAACTATACAGAGGAATGATTGGATCTCTACTCTACATAATTGCGAGTAGGCCTGATATCATGCATAGTGTCTGTCTCTGTGTAAGATACCAATCTTAACCCAAAGAAACCCATTTAAAAGCTTTTAAACGTATCCTAAGATATGTCAAACACAATTTAGACTATGGCCTATTTTACCTTAAAAATGGTTCATTTGATTTAATCTCGTATTGTTATGCTGACTATACTGGTTGTAAATCAGACCGAAATAGTACAAGCGAAACTTGTCAATTTTTAGGACATTCTCTGGTTTTCTAGTTTAGAAAAAAGCAAAATACTATCTCACTATCAACAACTGAAGTAGAATATATTTCTGCTGCTCTGGCTTGTTCTCAAGTTGTCTATATGCAATAGACCCTAAAAGATTTTGGATTAAATATTTCAAAATCACCAGTTTATTGTGACAATACAAGTGCAATAAATTTATCCATAAATCCTACTCATTATGCCAGAACCAAACATGTTGATATCATACATCATTTTCTCAGAGATAATATAAGTAAAGAGATTATTTCTCTTGAATTTATCAACTCAGAGAATCAAATAGCTGATATTCTGAGCAAACCCTTGAATCAATCAATCTTTATTAAATTAAGAAGAGAAGTAGATATTTGTTCTATAAATGAGACATAGAATATAGATATAGTAACATATATATATTTAAATGAATAAAAAAAAACTGTCAAAATTTTCAAAAGGATGTCGACATGCCTCTACCCTCCATGTTGACTTACAATGGTAAAATTTTAAATTTTGATTTTCCCTTTAAAATCAATTAGGTGGTTATATAATCACAACATTTCGAATTTTTCTGTCATCTTACTTCATTTTCTCTGTAATAAACTTCTGAAAATATAAAATAATGGCCTCCTCTTCCAAATCAAACCAAAAACCAACCATTTCCTTCCCTTCTCCTAATTCTGGTCCATTCCAACGTACTACATTGACTCGAGTAATAAAGATCGAGAAAATTATGAAGGATTCTCTATAAATGCTAATTGACTTACAAGTCATGCAAATAAGGATGGCAAAGGAACAAGAGAAACAGGGAAAGATTCTTAGAAGTTTGCAAAAATTTCTAATGGATAATCATGCAGACCCTATTGCGATTGAAGATGATTCCTCTAACATACGTATTCATAATCCATTAGAGGACGAAAAAGAAGAAGAAGCGTAAATGGATGAAGACGATAAAGTTATTTGCGTTGGAGAAGTCTGTTTTAACAAAAATGGTAATTTGGTCGAACAACATGGAAATTTTTTTCTCCATCACCTAATTGTTTGATTCACAAGTCACCAATTGTTAAAGACACTAGTTGGATTGTTATTGTATTAATGTTTTAATATTTTGTGTACTTGTATATATTTGTGTCTATGCTTCATATATGTGTGTAATGTAACATCATATGTAACAAAATTAGATTCTTGTTTCGCTTATTCTACTCTTTATTAGCATTTAGTTCCATAGTTTAAGAGGGAGCTATGTAGTTTTGGATTAGTTTTTGTTGATGACAAAAGGGGAGAATTATAAAATAGGTTAGATAGGCTTAGATTAAGAGGGAGCTAGTAGATTAAGGGAGAGTTGTTGAAATAAGGGGGAGTCAGATTAGAATTAGAGTTTGGTGGAGTATATTTTATAAACATAGATTGTCATCATCAAAAAGGGAGAGATTGTTAATTCCTGAGATGATGGTTTTGATGACAACAACCTTAGGGCTTGTTAGAAAATATAAATACTAATATTCTTGTCTACATATATATATATATATATATATATATATACACACACACACACACATGAAGGTACTAAGAATGAAGACTGTACAGTATAAAGATTTAAAACTGAGTATAGAGATACAAGTCCGACTAATTCAAGATTGAAGAAATCAAGACTGAAGACTCATAAGTATCAAGAGTTCAAGATAAGTAATATAGTCTGGATTTATGTTAAAACTTCATAATAGCACTAAACTCTTTATTTGGATTTTAATTGTGGAATGGAATCCACCTTCTCGCTTTAATAGTGAGATGGAACCCACGATCTTCTCTAGTGGAATGGAATCCATGAATTCAAAATAATCTATTTTAACTATTTTTCCAAAAACTATCTTTCTAAAAGTCATCTCTGTCAATTTAGATATTTTAGCCTTAATTCAAAAACCATTCTTATCATCTTTTAATATATTGACCTTAAAACATCTCTTGTCCTTTTTAAATTATCTCTTGATTTTAATATTTTAGCTTTAAATCTAAAAAATATATTTTAAAGATTAGTTTTTAGTATTACTTTTATATTATAGATTATATATTTCAAGATTACTTTCTAGAAATCTTTTATAAGTTTAAACTATATTCAAAATGGTTTACAAAGTTTAGAATTTTTTTTGACAAGTTTTAGTATAGAAATCATTTTAAAGAAAAATCAATTTTCAAAAATAACATAAGCATGTCGACATCCCTATACCCCTCATGTCGACATAGTAGCCGTAAATTTCAAATTTTCAAAAGAAGTGTCTATTCATCATAACCTTTCGTGAATGGACATGATCGTTGTTCTTCTATATATACTAGTTGTTTTCAACGAATTTTAAGTTATTTTTTTCTTCATTTCTTCACTCCTTCTTCTCCACTCAAATATTTTCTTATATTTCAAATGCTTTAATAAAACTCTACCAAAATCCTAACTTAATCAAACTCGATCGTCTCTAATTTGATTCTCTGCCACACTCTCTCAAAGATCTCGATGTTATTCAGAGTTATAGGATCATTTGTAATCAAAGATCGAAAGATCGAAGTGTATCGAGTCTCTCTCTGTCAAAATGTGATTGGAAACAGTGTGATCGTGGCTCGTAAATCAATTGAGTGTGATTGTAGCATGTAAATCAATTAGGTGATCTTGTAGCCTGGTTAAATCAAGAGAGTTTGCCCTAAACTCGAAGACAGAAGGGTGTATCTCGTGGCCTTGAAATCGAGGTTGTAATATTGACATTATATTTGAAAAGAAATCTGCACAAGAAATTGTGTGAGACTGGATGTAGGGTAACTCCGAACCAGTATAAAATTCTGGTGTACTCTTTCCTTTACTGCTTTTATTTACTATTTGTATCTGTGTCTGATTCTCTGATTGTTTCTGTGTTTGTGAATTGCATCTGTTTGGATTTAATTTAAAAAGATTTCAAAAAGATTCATAAAATTAATTTATCACTTTTCACCGCCCCCTCTAGTGTTAATTCTGCCTTAAGATCCGTAATCTGCATTCCCTACAACATATACATATGATTAATAGCTTTTGGATTTCATGCTTA
Organism: Allium cepa; assembly: GCA_030765085.1. Lineage (NCBI taxonomy): Eukaryota > Viridiplantae > Streptophyta > Magnoliopsida > Asparagales > Amaryllidaceae > Allium > Allium cepa. Next base: position 554,654,574 of record CM060941.1, on the reverse strand, counting down.
AAGGGTAGATGCCTCTATGGATAAACAAAATAGATCTTTAGATATGTTTATACACATATACATATTACCAAATTTGTTACAAGTCTAGTGTGTGCATGTGTATTAACTACTTTATACAAAGCTTTAAGCAATAACTATATGTATATATATATATATATATATATATATATATATATAAAACTTCTAGAGTATATGCTTAAAAGTTAGATATGTCCATGTATTTATATCTACATAGGTATATAATTATATACATATCATAAATGATTTGTTGATTATATGCCTAAAAGGGTATCAGTATGGACAAATCCAGTATGAGGTTTTTTTACCAAGTACAAAACCTAGTTCAGGCTTCAGCACTTGCATAAACAAATTTTCCATTCAACGTGCTTCTGGCCTACATCAATTTTACATGCAGTTCAACTTCGCTTTAGCCATTCACGTCCTCTAATTAGATCATTGTTTTCAGTTTGGGTCAGAGCTTTAGGTTCGAAGACAATCTAGCTCATTCAGACCCGGTCTCAGTTCCTACCTTTTCCTCTTACTCGGAAGGCAAATAAGTTGCACCAGTTCACCTTGTTAGAGTTATGCATATTCACTTCATCAGCGCATCTCACATCAATAGTGCTTTCACCCTTACACTCATTGAGTTCACATCTTTGCTTGTGTAGGCCTGTAGCATCACCCATCTCGGCATTATCACATGCATTAAAATGTCCATATTTTTGCAATGCACCAGTGCATGTGTAGGCCGGTGGCTTTCACCCTTGCAGTCACCAGTTCTTATGTAACGACCCGAAATTTTCGACCTCGAAAATTCGACACTAATACGTGCACTATAGATGCGCTGAGAAATCGAACGCCGGAGATTTCATATTGTTAAAGAAAAGAAGAAAGAATAAGAAGAAGAACAGAAAATAGTAGCATCTCACATTCGCAGCGGATTACATATAATAACAAATAATTGCATTTATAAAAGGGTGTATTGTTATATTACATATATTTCATCAGAGTTACAACCATTACAAATTGACCAGACAGTTATATCAACCTGTTCCAGACTACTATCAATACAACTCTAATACACAGCGGTAAACTCCATACGTTCCTACCATCCAGCTCGCCTCTTAAGCTTCAGAATGCCCTAACCTGAAAATTTGTAATACTCGGTCTTACCCGAGCATTACATCAAATTAACACTCAGGTCAGACTGGAAACCAGCATGAGTAAACCTATCTAACATGAAATTCTAATGCATAAAACTATTTAATACCCGGGGTAACTCGTACCTCATAACGAGTTCTTCCTTATTAAAGCCAATCACTTATTTCATAAACAATCACCAAGTACCCTTACTTAGTTTCAATGGTCCAGTTTACTTAAATTATTCCATTCCAGCCTATTGATTGCACATATCAAATCTATAAAGAAACATTGTAGATTTCAAATTGAAGTGGTTTCGGGTACGTTCTTATACCCGACCTTGGTCTCTTCGAATCCAATGTCATCTTAACCCAAGTTATTCAAGTGAATACAATTCAATCATAAATATAGGATGTCACTTTTACACAGCAATTCATCATCGATAGATAACCACATCATCACTGTTCAACCCAAACATATCATATCACAAAACATTTCCTAGCAAAGATATCAACCAATTCAAGGCATTCAATATAACCCAATCATCCATAAGAAAGATTAATTAATCACACAATTAATTTAAACCAAATAAATTAATTACCTAACCCTGCTTAATTAATATTAATTACACCATCCTTTAATTATCAATCTAAAGTAATTATCCATAATTACTTTCATTAAGTAATTATCCCATTGCTTAATTATCCTAAATTAACTAGCCCTTAATTATTAATTAATTTAACCTTTAATTACTAATTAAATTAATTAACCCTTAACAAATTAATCCTTTAATTACTTACATTAGGTAATTATCATTTAAGTAATTAATCCCTAATTACTTACATTAATTAATCTCCAATTAATTAATTAATCAATCTTTAATTAATTAATCAATCAATCTCTAATTAATAATTAATTAGTCTCTAATTTAATAATTAATTAATCTCTAATTAATAATTTATTAATCTCTAATTAATTTATAACCCTTAGTTATTTATTAAATGCTTACAGCAAATCACTTGAGAAATTTATTGATTAAAGTTTAATACCCTAATTAAGCCCTCACTTAATTCCATCATTAATTTATTTGGAAACACTTAGGATTCAATTCAATTAATTTACTTAATATAGAATTTTCCAAATCAAAACAATTAAATTCAAAAACATTCTATTTAAAATTTTAATTTGAAACTTATTTAAAAATTAGTTTTGAACTTGTTACTACAACTTAATTTTTTTTTTAAAAAGGTTAACAAATTAATTCTGCTTCAAAAACCTGATCACCTTTCACTTTTCTTAGTTTTGAACACTTTTTATAAGGGTTACTTTATTAAGGTTTGAGAAACCCGGGCCAAAAGCCAGACTCCCTGAACCAACACCTGAGCAAAATCACGAACTCCACATCTCCGAGATAATCACCACACCATTACGAGCATGCACCCAAGCAAACCTTTTCTTCCCCGATTCACACATCCCACAGATACACAAGACACCAGTGTACGTGCACATGAGCTCCGTCCAGTTTCGATCCTAGCTCCGACCTTCAACACGTCGGCGACGGCCAACTCAACCCAATCGACTACCCAACACCACTAACCGGATTGACGAATCGAAATCGAACAAATTTCGATATCCTACAGGAAGAACCTGATCACCCATCACCTCATATCACCCATCTCCAACCACCGGAGACTCCGGCCTCGAGCCTGAACCTTCATCTGAGGTCTACACTCCCTTTCCTCTACCCCAGAGCCAACTCGAAACGTTCGCGGCGTCGCTCAGCCCTTTAAAACAACGATGACCTGAAACTGTACCTAAACCCTAAATCGACGCCAACGTCCACTACGAAGGTCTGAAAATCCAGAGAACATTTTTCCCAAATGCTACGCTCCCCAAGCTTGCCTCAGCAATGACCTCGACCACCCAAAAATTCGCCGATCATCAGAAAATGCACAAAACCCAATTTCCGTTTAACATGTAATTCCTCTTGAAATACAAGCTTAAAAATTACAAAACTATAACCTAAAATCATCATTTCACATGACAATTTCAATTATATAAACAAAACATTAGATTTAAACAACTTATTTTCTTACCTAGATTGGGTTAAATCTTTCTAATGTATGCTCAATATTTTTAACTTGAAATTATTTTTAAAAGTTAAATCTGGAAACTACAAACAAATTTCCTTTAATACTCATAGTCTAAAATTGTTTAGTTGCAGAGATATGATTTTAAAAAAAAGTTTTTCTTGAGCCTGTAAGCCAAACAGAAACACGCATACCCAAACACAGACATGCTTTCAGCAACACAACTTATATTTCAAGTAAAATTCATTTATATATCCATGCAAAATGTTTTCAATCAATACTACCATTATTCATCATGTGAATCCAAAATTTTAACTAAAAGAATTCAGATTTACTCACCTTTATACAGTTAGAACAGAAAACAGAGAATAGCCTGGAATTTGTTTTAAATGATCTGGAATCTGAACTTGATGTTGATCTGATCTGCCTTGTGTTTTAAAATAAATTTGAATTGATCTTGAATTGTTTTGCTCTTTAAATCAACTATGTTTCTTAGCCCAGTTTTACAATTTTCAGGTTTTACCTTTGTTCTGAATTTTGTTTTTGCTTGATTTAGATTTTTGAATTGAAAGAATTGCTTTGTATATATTGTTTGTAGTTTCTCAGGTGTAGGATTTTGAATAAAATTTTAAATAAAGGAAAAATGAAAGATAGCAGTAGAGGGATAGGTATATATAACTTGTTTCCGTTTTATTTATATTTTAAAAATGAAGAAAATGATTTATGACACTTGTTATAATTATCTTGCCATTTGTAATTTGCATGTTATAATTGCCTTACATTTATTAAATTGTAAACATTTACTTATATATGTAATTTTCATGAAATAAATATATTTTTAAATGTTTTTTATAAAACTTATATATATTTTCTATTAAGTAGATACATTATCTTAATTTATATCAATAAAATCCTTTAAAGAAAATAATATAGAACAAATCATATACTAATAAAAATCATGTATAAAATATTCTTAAAACCAAAATTATTTTGAGATAATTATCTTTTGAACTTCCAATTCAAATTTAAATTCAATTTAAAATCCACTCACACACACACACACACACACACACACACACATATATATATATATTCATTTAACAAACATATATTTAATTTGTTTGAAAATAATAATTTTTCTATTTAAAATCTACTTATATATATATAAACCATCATTATTATTTGTTTTAAAAGAATAATTTGTAAATTCTAAGTAATTATATCAGGAGATTATCAAATAAATATTTATCCAGATACAAATATTTATTATCAGATTTATTTGTTCAATCTATAAATCAGTATTCCTATTAATTAACCCAGTTAATTATCAATTAACAAATATCCCAAAATCCAGGTTATCATATCTTGCAAGCCTGAAGTTTTTTTTACCAGTTCTCCATGCAAGCTAGTAGCATATACTAGTCATGCACTCAAGCAGGTTCACATTCCTATGCATGCATGATCGTTTATCTTTACAATTCATTTGAAGACCCAAGTGCATCAGATCTTTCTTTCAGGTCTGCAATGCATCATATTGCAGCAGTACATATTAACTTGGAGCATCAACATGCTTCTAGCAAGCATCAACTGCATCTTCTATTCTTGCACCACCTCTTTTGCAGCAGCACCAATCCCTTACGGCAACATCCCGCGACTTCCTCATTTTCTAGCTGACTTTATTAACTCAAATGCTTGTAAATATATTCCTTTTGATCACTCTTACCATTCTCTTTTTGTTGTGCATGTGATGATCCTGCATTTTTATACTAGATAAAACTTTTGTATGGTTTTTGGTTGTGTAGTTGATAAAAGCATGAGTGCTCTCCCCATAAGAGGATCACTCTTTCATCAAAAACTAATAATAATAAAATGTCAATGTCCCCTGCCATTAGCTTGTCAAAGTGTTTCAACAGAACAACAAATGTTTATTTGTGCTTTATAGGTTATTGATGGTAATTCTTTGTAACTTAAAGCTTAATTATACATCTATATTTTTGTTTCCTAAGAATCACCATTTTCATGGTCTTTCTTTTGGTAACTTTGTAGTAAATTCATATACTCATATATTAATTTGTGTATATAATATATATCTACAGCTACGATTGTTTTTAGTTTTGTATTCTGTTCATTTATCTCATTTGTACATTTAAAGGTTCTTATATGAAAAAAAAATTATATATTTCTTCTTCGGTTTTTTTCCTCAGGCAAGTCCGACTGACCCGCGTCGGCTGCGTATATCGGCCCATCGAACCATTGCATGTAGCAGCTCAGCTCACGGCTATTGCTAACACAACAACCCACGGGCTTATTTAATAGATGCATGGTTTCACTAGTCTATAAAATAAACGTTTGATTCTTTAACGTTTATGTAATAAACGTTTGATGTCATGCATCTATTAAATATTCAAACCTATAAAATTATCTGAATATTCAAGGTAATTTTCTGTCCAATGCAACAGACTTCATATGCAATTTGAATAGATTCAATATAAAGCTGACAGAGATGCTCTTAGGATTTCACAAGATAACTAGAAATTTATCCAGAAATTGTTTCATTATTCTTATGCTATTTATACATAAACTCATTAGTGAAATTACTACTTAACAACCCGTACCATTCTAGCACACGAATGGTTAACCTCTGGCTAATGAAAGCAGGCTATCACCGCTAGGATGCGTGCAATGTATGCACATGCGCACATCTTCTTCATCCACCACGCAGCAGTTCATCATCAAAGCACCCTTCCACCTTCTCATGTTCCTTCACTGACAGCTCCGTTGATCTCTATTCTCTGATCATCTCTTTTGATTATCACCTCGTATTAACCCCAAATTGGTTTTGAAATTAGGGTTGTTATATGAATGAGCATGTTAGATAGGTACAGGATTGTCAGGACTGTGGTAGGAACCGAATGCTAAGACTGCAGTTGAGATTAGAGCAATAAAAACGATTGTCAATCAGCTCATGCTGTCTAGTGATAGCACAGTACTGGTGCAAGTCATAATCAACCAAATGTCTGCAATTAATTCAACTTTGTCCATAAAGTTCTCGTGCCTCCTCCGTCGATGTCGCCACATCAACGGCGCTATAAAACACGGCCAGCAAACCCACACCCAAATCCTCATCCACGGTCTTCATCTCGATCCCACTCTCCAAACCGACCTCATTCTATTTTACGCACGCTCCTTTCATTTCAGATACGCCCATTGCGTGTTCGACGAAATGCCAACAAAAACTATGCACGCATGCAACATACTCTTATCGTCGTACGTGCAGTCAAATTTGCATAGAAAAAGTTTGCATATATTTCAACATTTACTTAGTGCAAATTTCAAGCCTGATCATTTCACTCTTCCATCTCTCTTTAAGGCATGTGCTGCTTTAAGGCATGCTTTGTACGGAAGTAGCTTGCATTGTTGGGTTTTCAAAATAGGACTACATGAACATGTTGTTGTCATGACGTCCGTTCTTGATATGTATTTAAAGTGTTCCTACATGGATGATGCCCTTACTATTTTTGATGAAATGCATGTGAAGGATGCATTCGTTTGGAATTCGATGATTTCGAGTTTTGCAAAAGAAGGGATGTTATTTGAAACCATGCATTTCTTTATGATGTTGAAGTTCCAAGGAGGTGAGATGGATGCATTCACGGTTTCTAGTTTGTTGAGTGTGTGTGGAAAAAATGGAGAGTTGAGGAAAGGGAAAGAAGTGCATGGAAGAGTGGTAAGATTGCAACTATTTTTATATGATGTTGTAGTTAATAACTCTTTGATCGATATGTATGGGAAATGTGGTAGCATTGCCGATTCATTTAAAGTGTTTACAAGCATGAGCCATAGAAAAAATGTTATAACTTGGTCTACTATGATATCATGCTATGGATTTCATGGAAAAGCAAAAGAGGCTTTGTCTTTATATAATAAAATGCTTGAACAAGGATGTAGACCAAATTTGATAACATTCACTTCAATACTTACTACTTGTAACCACTCAGGTCTTGTTTGCTCTGGCCGTGAATTGTTTAATTCTATGGTTCAAGAGTATGGATTATTGCCAAGTGTTGAACATTATGCTTGTATGGTGGACCTGTTAGGTCGAGCAGGGCATATAAATGAAGCGATAAGATTGATAAGTGGTACAAGAATAGAGCCTAAAACGAGTATTTGGGGTGCATTGCTCAGCGCATGTGTGTACAATAACAATGTTGAGATAGCTGAAATCGCGGCATATAACTTGTTTCAATTGGAGCCCGAAAATTGTAGTAACTATATCACGCTTTGCAATGTTTACGAGATGAATGGAATGTTAGAAAAGGTTGCTAAAATTCGTGTGAAGATGAGAGACTTGGGTATGGTGAAAACTCCTGGTTGTAGTTGGATGAACATCAATGGGGAAACAATACCCTTTTATCAAGGAGATATTCATTTTCCTTCCTCAAAGATTGTTTGTGAGATATTAAGTGTACTGTGCAGGCAGAGCAAAAGTGACAAAGAGATAAATCGATGATTAATGGAGCGAAGGTACGAAGTGATCTTAGCTTATGATTGTAACAAAATTTGTTTAACTATTCATTAATAACTAAATATCTTGATCTTTATATTTTTATGTGCGAGCGCACGTCCTCCGTTCCCTCTTGATTTCAACCACACATTCCAATTTAAATAATATAATTTCTCTCTCTTTTTACCTCATTATATTATTTAAATTGCAATGTGTAGTTGAAATCGGAGGGATAGAGATGTAGCCGATCCTTACTGTATGTGTGTGTCTGTGTGTGAGTGTATGTATGGGTGTGAGTGTACGTGTGTGTGTGTTTGTGTGTGTGTGTGGTTGTGTCTGTGTGTGTGTCTCTGTGTGTGTGTGTGTGCGCATGCATGCATACATGTATATAAATTCATGAAAATACATCACATATATCTGATCGTAACATTCAAACTTGTACATTGTCTAATCAAGGTTTTGGTTATAGGTAAGTTTATTCAGAATTTTAAGTTTATTTTGTAATAAAGTTGTAAATTCATTAATTTCATTAATTGCAAATTCATTCATTTGATTAATTGTAAGTTCATTATTTTCCTTACGGGTAAGTCTTTCCTAAATTGTAAGTTCATCAATAAAATTGATATCTTTGTGGATAGTCCATGCTTAAAGTGCAATATCATTGCTAATTTCAATATGTTTAACTAATTAAATTGTTGAATAGGGGTTCACATGATTGAGCACCAAGTTGAAGCGTGAGAGGTGTAGAGTTCAAACTCCGGTTGCCCAACATAAGTAATTTAATTTTGTTCAGATGTATGTTAGGAGTGGGGATATGAATGTGTGTATGTGTTTATATGAAACCATGGGTTTGAGTTTCTTGGTTTCGAATGCACCAGGGATTTCTGCTTGCCAATTTTTAAGAAGAGAAAAATAGCATACAATTATTTTAGTTCAAATGCGTCATTTGCATATCGAAAAGTATAATATGGTTTGCTTTATTATTGTCTGTCTGTTTGTATATTATGCGTACATACATTTCCATAGCACAAATTTTAAGTATTAGTCGAAGGGTTAGCTCCATAAGATCAAACGGTTCTTCTAAATCTAAGACAGTTTGAAGTTTGAACCTTAGTCCTAGACTTCTAGTACCAGTTTTAGTTCTTCTACGAATGTAGAATGTAAATCATTAAAATTCAAGAATTTGAAAGGACCTAATCAAAATTAACCAAGGAATTAAATAAGCAGGATTAAAAAAAAGTCTCATATCAAGACTGCTAATGACCATAATAGGTTATTTTCAGGTTTTTACAGTTGCATCGTGTATGGTCCTAAATAACTCTTAATACATTGTTATATTCATATATGATCCTTATTTCTTTTATGAACTTCACTAAACAGGATAGCATTTGAACAAGTTAACCAAATAAATACTCATATTGATTTAAGTTTGTTGAATCTCCTAAATAATAATATGACTTGTACAGAGGGTTGTACATACTTGATCAAACTAACGTTTATTTTGTGGTCATATAGCAAAACACCAAAATCTTCCTTTGTCATGGGAAAAGGGATGCTCACGCACAAACATTCCTGTAAGTTAATAATCAAAAATCAGTTATTTTTTATTTAACGTTCTCACTATGGTACAGGAATCAATGAACAATCTTTTTTCCTAATCTCAAATATTACTCAGGATCAACCCGGTTTGGAAATTGCTTGTGCTGCGAATCCCACCTCTAATACATTATTTACTTTACAGGTTCGAACTTTCTTCAACTTCGTGTTAATTGATAGATAAAAGGTATCAGTGTAACTTTCCAGGACAGTTAGCATAGTCGCAAGGATACTTGAGCGTAGAGTAAAAGATTTTGGGTACAAATCTCCTGGACATCAATTACCCGAAAAAAAGTATCAAACTAAAAGCCAACTTATACTAGAATTTAAGGTCATGGAAAAAAGTACCTTGACTTGATATAATATGAATTTTAATGATAGCCTATATGAGAACTGCATTTCCAAATTATTTATTAAACAATTAATCTCTCACCGTGGCATAAGAACCTATAACAAAAGGCAATCAAACAACATCATGCCCTTTATCACAGTCAGTCATGTATGAAACAAATTATGTGTGAAATTAATTATCTATCAAATATTGTGTCTGCAGATACCCTCAAATTTTTTGCATCAACACGCCATATAATTGCAGTTTTTTATTTTCTTTCGTGTTGTTGTTAGACCAAAATAAAATTTTGTTGGTTAATCGCAACTTTACAGACTTCTTTTTAAGCACACCTTTTGTATTCAGAAAATGAGTGGAGCGACGGATTGGTCAACGGCAATATAATTGAACAATAAGAAGAAATCAAATGTAATAGTCTGGAAGCCAAAATCTACAGTCAGTCAGGTTCAACAGATTTTAGCCCGTTTACTTTTTCCATGACATCTCAATATAGAAGCTTGGTTCCCCATTTTAGAAGGCATCTAGTATCAACTATATTTTGCTGTTTGCTTGGATTAGTATGTCTGAAGCCCACATTTATTCACCGTAACGAATTCCACAAATGTGGCTTTAAGTAGTATATGGTTTTTCACTGATAAAACTAGAGCAAAGCAAGATGCTATTATTTCCTGAGTCAATTATTATTATAAAAATATTTATGCACATGAGAAATATTATGGTTGCAAATGTTGTTGCATTGGTTAGGAAAATGAGGGTCAATCATCAACATCGGCTGAGCACGGACCATATTAAACATAAGCAGCATTGCAACTTCACAACTGGAGACCTCGAACTGATCCTCATTCCAACTTTGAAATTTCAAGCAATCATGCGTTCAATAGATGTTTTTTCACCATATCAAATTAATGATACATAAATCCTTCCATCCTTCTCACCATAGTGCGTGACACACATGCATGCATGTGATTTGGAGAATTGATAATCACGTACAGATGAGATGATGTGTAAAAAAAAATCAAAGGATATTTGTGTAACCTTGACCACAATTGAAATAATAACGCGAGTTGTATAAAATTAGTTTCCTTTATTGAACTGTGAAATACAAAGATAATATCAATTTGTAACGAGATTCAAATCGTGAATTGTAAAATTCAAAATTAAAATTGAAATTGGATTTAAATCGTAGATTTGAAGGATTCAAATTTTAACACACACACACACATCGAACTTATGATCTCTAGTCAGTTAGTTATAGTACTTACCAATTAGGCATCAATTCTTCTTCATATAGGTACAATTTTATTTTGCAATTTGATTTTGACGCTTGAGTTGAGCCACTATATCTAGACTTGAAAGTTATTATTTCTCTCGGTTCCTTTCTTTAGAATAATAACGTTTGTATTGTTAATTCAACAGTGTATCTTATATATTTCTATTTTAGCATAGATTGAAAGTTTTTTTTTTCTCAATTCTCGTTTTAACCGAGCTTCAAATCGAAAGCGAGAATCAAATTGTAATTGAAATTTTTTTGATTTAAAATGTGAGTTGAACCGTAAGATTTTAAGATCCTTGATAATAAAGCCAGCTAGAATATATGTATTTACTTCCATAAATAAAAAATAGAAACTTATTGCTTGTTCCATTTTTAAAATCTTCATTGAATCCTGAAAGAAATCTACTTGCTATATGATAGTTTTTAGATCCTACGATATGGACTATGGACGATGAAGTATCTATTTCCATTCCATCGTGATCTTTGGTGTTACTGCATCTGTAAATATATATGATAAATCTTTGATATGAGCAAATAAATAAATAAAAGAAAAAATTTATTGCAAACAGTTGAAAATTTATTGCAAGAGTAAACTTGATTTTCTGTGGATCAGAAATCGATCTAGAGAATTACATAAACGTGCAAGTTCAGATAAAACAAATGTATATGTACATTTCGAAAGTTCTCATGTGTATTTCAAAATGTAAATTAAGAAAATACTCATGAGCAATTTGAAAATGCACATGCACATTTTCTGTTTGGGTTTGCGCATTTATGGATGCAACGGTTCAATTCCAATCATCTTGAAAAAGATGTATGTTTCTGCTATATATTTTTAACTGAGCTTATTAGCAAGATTTTTTGGCTCATATAAAAATTTAGTCAAGATATATATTTGATCGGATAATTCGGCCCCACCTTTCCGGGTCCATCGGATAATTAGATCCAATCTTTTGGGGCCAATTGGATAATTCGGTCCTACTTTTTTGGGTCGATCGGATAATTCATCGTAACCTTTTCAAGGCCGATCGAATAATTCGACCCCACCTGTCCAGGTCGATCGGATAATTCAATCCAATGTTCTAGGATCTATCGGATAATCAACCCAATCTTCTAGGGTCGATCGGATAATTCGGCTCCACCTTCCAATTGATTCTAAAATCAAATTCACGTCCATAAAGAATATTTGTTGATTACTAATCGAAGTGGTTTCGGGTATTTGCTGATACCCGACCCCGGTCTCTTCGAACCCAATGCTCATTTTTTTATCCAAGTTGTTTAAGGTTTAAACAAATTAATACAATTAAAAACATTGAATTTACACAGCATTCATCACAGATAAATAACACACATTTATCACATGTATATCCAAAGTATATCACATCATAGAATATCACATATTAACATACTATAAATATCAATCAATCCACACATTCTATACAATCAATCATCCATAAGCAAGACTTATTAATCCATATTATAATTAATTTAATTAACTCAAATTAAAATTAATCACTTAAGAATTAATCACCTAACTCTGCTTAATTAATCATTAACTAATTACAACCATTTGAATTAATTAATCATTCTTTAATTATCTTTATAAATCAATTAATTTATCTTTAACCACTGATTAATTATCCTTTAAATTATTAATTAATAAACCTTAATTATTAACTAATAAAACTTAATTACCAATTAATTAACCCTTTATTACCAGTTAATCAATCCTTAATTTTCAATTAATTAATCCTAATTACTTAATTAATTAATCCTTAATTACAAATTAATTAATCTCTAATTAATTAACTCATAATCCTTAATCATTAATTAATTAAATTAATTAACTACTCTTTAATCATTAATTATAATTAATTACTCTTTAAGTACTTTATTAATTTAATTAATCCTTAATCATCCAAAGACGTAATTAACCTTAAGATAAACCATTTATCTTTATTAATTACTTTAATTATGATTAACACTTAAATTTAAAACATTTTATCCTTTTAATTAACACTTAATTACATTTCTAAATTAATTTTAAAATAACTTAAAAAATTTAACTTAACAAATTCAAGTTAAACAAATTATATAACTTCCTTAAATCAATTATTTAAAAACATTTATTATATAAAGAATAGATTTAAGAAATAGTTCAAAATTAGATTCATTTTAAATTTAGAACTTACCTTTATTTAAATTTTAAAACTGTTAAATTTACTTCGGGTTTAACCTGATAACACTCGAGCCCAGACCCGAGACAATCCACTTTTTTTTTTCAAAACTTAGTTTAGTTTAAAGTTTAAACCTGTAACATGATTTAACACTCATGTTCATACACGAAGACGAACCCGAGCAAAACTTGACTTGCAATATTCCTTCAATTCATTTCTTTTAAAGAACATAACGGGATATAGCGGAAATAGCGGAATATAGCGGGAATAACGGGATATAGCGGAAATAGCGGGGCTATACTTTTGGTACATCATTAGCTGGAATTGCAACACCACCGAGTTCTAGTTTGGCAGATAATCAGTGTAAACATACCTGGATAAAAACGTCAGTCTCTGGTGACTTCTCCAATAACTGTTTGGTTTCTCTCAAGGTATGTGGTATTGTTGCATGGATTATATGCGATATTGTTCAGTAATGCCCACCATACACTCTTCTTCCTTCAAATAGAAATTATTCCCTTTTCAGACCAATTAGATATGAGCATAACAGTTTCACTGTGCTATTGTAACAGTCAAACTGTTCGCCAAGGCTCTGGATATGTTTACTAGTATTTATATTTGGATGCGTGTAACTAGTCACTTATTATTTCCATGTATACATAATTCTTGTATTTATACCTTCTTTGAATACAACTCTCTTGTAGGTTGGGGCATCATTAATTTATTTGTAAAGGAAAAAGGTAGTATAACGTTTATATCATCTAGTATTTTTGTTTTTTGTAGTGCTGCATCCTTGCACTGCTGGAAAAGAGATGCAGCTTATCGATTTTTGGCATTTCCATCTTGGTTTTTGGGCAATAAAAAACTGAAAATAATTTCGCTATTCTTTATGGTCAAATTTGAACCTAATTGAAATGTTGTTGCTCGTGTTTATTCTTAAAAGTATGCATTTGGAGCGATATGCTCATGTTTATTTTTAGGAGTTTGAGTCTGTATTTCTTGTTAACAATTTATCTTAATCTGTGTTTGTTTCACTCCCCAATTGTATGTTGTTTCCCTGTAGGTTTGTTGCCTTTTATCATTCTGAATTTTGAAACAGCATCCCTAACTAAAAATAGCAAGTAATATTCAGTCATATGAATAAGTTCAAGTGGTATACTGGTATATGGCCTTAAATTTGTTGATAATTGGTTTCTACAACCAAGGAAAATAGATGTGTTCAGGTGACGATTCATTCTCTATGATTATCAGTAATAATGATTCTATTTGATGCCTAAATCGTATGCAACAATTTCACTATACCACTGTCATTATTTTGTTTCGTATGCAAACATTTGATAGATGTAGGAATGCAAGTGAGGTTCGCCAGCTAAAGCCTATGTAATATATGCTCCAGTCTGGAAAATCGGTGGAGAGGGACGTTACCGGGGAAATTGGTGGAGACGGACGTTTATTGAATGTCTAAAGTATTCGGATGACACGTTGTTATCATATTAAGTGTGACAACATGATCAAATGCTCTACCTGCTGCTACCTCAGAAGTTATCACGAAAGCTTATATTGAAGCAGGACTTGTTTTTGAAGAGGATGCTCAACAGTCACTGAAGTTAATATACGTGCCATTAATTCCATCCTTCACAAATATTATGAAGTTGCTAACCAACCATTCAGGATCTTGTTAGGGATCCAATATCCAATGCAAGGCCTAAGCGCACTATAGTCTTACCTGCAAAGTTTCGAGAATAGAGTAGCAGCAAATAGTATGCATAAAAGCAAGCACATGGAGTATGGTTATACCAGTGGGTAAAACAGAAGCTTATGATTGCATCTTTTCCTTTTACAATTTATAATTAGCTACAAGTCTGTTATGGAATCATGATGTAATGCCGCTTGTCTTAATATGATTTATTACTTTGTAACCAACCTATCTATATATGGATAGGCATTTGCAATGAAAAGAACAAGAATGGTAGCTGGCTTGCATTTCCTTGGTCCTCTTCTGATTTCTCTCTCTTCTGTTTTTTCCCTCGTGCTAGGTTTCTTTATGTCTTCTTCCTCCTAACCATTCTATAAACAAGTTGATGCTATTATTTGATGCTTTCACTTTCCTCGTCATCTTTCCAATTCCCATCACCATGATCCACCAAGTAGGTGAGGTTATCACCCAACTCTGAAACACCTTCATCCAACAACAACATGCCATTGACACCATCCAGACCAATCAAAACTCACAACAAACCCAAATTAATGAAATCCAAGCATCCCTCCAATAAAAAACCAAAGCATTAACCGAAATGAACACAAAGCGTTTCCCCACTACACCAATATCCCCAACATCGCCACGAGACAGCCAAACAACCACCAAACATCAACCTCCAATATTACCAACACCTAACTTCTCCTTCACAAGACCCCCAAATGCGAACTCACAACTAGTGATGGTTCAAATCCATTTGATTGGTTTTTCCAAACCAAACGATTCTTCACTTACCATGCCAGACCCGATGAGCAACGTATAGATCTTGCAAGCTTTTATACGATGGGTCAAGCACTCACTTGGTTTCAATGGAACTCTTGTAACGGGCTTAGAATTTCGAACACTTGTAAGTAAATATCAAAATTATTTAAATATTTGAATCTTGGTTAAATTGATTTAATAACCTTGTTAACTTCCTTTTAATTAATAACTAACGACAGTGAACTTGTTTTTGAAAAACATTTACTAAAATAAATACTTTGAAGAAGTATCGATAATGTGACTGAAAAATGGTTTATCGATAAACAATTTTTTATTCTATATAAGTTGTTCAAACTCTTTTGTGCTTATCTAATTAACATATGAAAACATTTGTCACCAATTAATACACTTTGTTTTATAAAGAAATTAAGTGCTTCTAGAAGATAAGGAGATATTTGTGTGTGGGGGGGAGGGGGGAGGGGGGAGGGGTAGTAAGGTAATTTGCTAAGGAATGTGATGGGCATGTTTTGTGTGAGGGAAGGGGGGAAGGGTGGGGTGAGCCTTCCATGGTCTGCTAAGGAGGTGAGTGGAAGGGTAGGCAACACCCACTTAAAGCCTATATAAGTGTGTGCTTGGCTCTTGAATCAATTTCACAATTTTAGTGCAAAAACTATACTCTTCGTATCCTCTCTTCATAAAATTTCTAAATGCAAATCTATTTAAAACAACACCAAATCTCTTCAAACTCCTATAGCCTTATAACAACATAGCAACACATATTATCAAGTCAAAGAGATGGAAAAATTGAAGCACAACAACCCCCACATCAAGGGGTCGTAAGCACTTTAGGTGCTTTAAAGCCTAGGCCGTAAGCTAGCAAGGAGATTGGGGGTAGGAAGTTGGTGTTTGCAAGGATGAGGTAGGAAGATGGAATCTTGGTCGAGGGTTGTGCTTGTTGTTTAAATGTTGATGGGTGAACATACTCACTGTTTAAAAAGTCTTTGAAGTGTATAATACTTGCTTATATTATAGTATTTGTTTGAATATATATTATTGCTTATTGCCTTTTGATTCTTGCTTTGAAAAGAAAATGGCATATGTAAATGATGTGTTTGGACTTGTATGACTTGTTGCATAGCCTTAAAACAATGCATATAGGGTTTGGTTAGACTTTGATTTGAATCGGACTTGATTTGAAAGTGGTTTTATAGCGATAGTCAGTATAAGCGCACTTTGAAAATGTCTTATGTTTGGCTTTTTCTATATTTTTTAGAGAGATCCTTAGGGGTTCTCACCATATTTGTGAAGTATATCGTGTGTATTGGCTATTGTAAAATGAGTGGATGCTTTGCATATCGAAAAATGGCAAAATGTTTAAGGAATAAAAACTGGCCCGGGTCGCACTCTTTAATAGATTTCAGCTGAAGCATTTAAAAAACGCCGTCTTGCTCTATGCCACTTTTTATAGCACTCTGTAATCTGCAACCATTATTTTTAACTTTAAAACTATTTAAATGGAATTTTGCTTTGAAAGTTTCCAAGGTGTTTCGGAGAATTTTTATAGCACTTTGTAACTGATGCAGTTTCTATTTTATTAACACCAATTGTTTTGGAACGTTTTTAAACTGCTACAATTTTTTTATAGCATTATAGAAATGTTGTCTTTTCTATTTGAAAAATTAAATTGCTTTGAAATGTGCAACGACCCGGGATTTTGACACTGTTGTTTTGGTAATTCTTTAACTTAATTATTGATAATACAAGTTTTATCATTTAAAAACAAATAATATATTCTGGCTAATTACTGTTTATATATATATATATATATATATATATATATATATATATATAAAATTAGGGGAAAACTATGGTTTGGAGATTTGAAAGCAAATCTCTCAAAAATATTTAAAATAGAAACTTTACCTTTATAATACTAAATATAATTATATATATGAATATAATTTAGATGTATATATTTAAGCTTTGGAAAAAATTTAAAATAAAAATATATGTTTAAAAATAGGAACAAATTCATATAAGTGGTTTATATTTGTGTATGTAACATAAGTGAAACTTATACAAATGGCTATGATAAGTATATTTGTATGTACGTAGGTGTATAAGGCAAACCAGACAAAAAAATACTTGTACACACATGTATGAAATATATATGTACATAAGGATATATATATATGCTTGTAAACACAAGAGGGAACACACATTAAATGCACATTCCCTCAAGCACATAAAATATCAAATCTCATTTTAATAAATTGCTTCCTTTTCACAAAATCATATCAGGTCAAAGAATTGCTGGCCAAAGGAAATTTAAATAAAATAAAAATTAAAAGAAAAGTGAAAAAAAAGGTTTGTTGTATACAAAACAAAAGAATGCATCGCCTATACTTTCTTATTTATACCCCCACACTTGTCTTCATTTCTTTCATTCGAACAAAGTTAAACAACAGAAAACATACTTCCATTTCACAACTTAAAATAAATCAAACAACTCAACTCAACAGAGAAGATCATCAAAGCAAGCCATTAGTTTTCAAAAAGCATATTGTTCTCTGTTTAAAGGGTTATACAGTGAGTAAACTTCTTTTCAGAATCAAACCTTTCTTATAATATGAGTATGTTAAAGATAATAGAAATAACAGGATATTATTATATTATTGTATAGAGATAAATGGATATGAATGTATGGAATGCCTGTATACATTATTTTTCTTGCCTCTGTTCTTATTTTTCTTCCAACTCAAACTTTTCAAAAATCCAACTATCTTCATCTAGACAGTTTTAGATCATGGTGTCTGAAGGGTTTTTGTTTGTATTAAGTATACTAAATTTTAAAAATAATTTCATAGAATATTATCCAGTAAAACATTGTAGACGAGGATGTACAGTAACTCAGCAATCATTTCAAGAAATTCGACCATGTTAAATTTTGTTTTCACCTACATGATCAGAATCGGTATCGAAAATAATGAATTTTGGTAGATTTATCTTGATTTTTAGTGGTGTAATTGGGTAGGGATGATGGCCGAAGGTTGGTCGTGGGTCGATTTCTGGCGATCGCGGGGTTTGTCGGCGTCAGGGTTGTGGCCATAGGAAGCTGGGTGGTTGGTGGTCTCAGGAAAAATAGTGGTGTGATTTCCTGGTCGGCGAGGCGTTAGGACGGAGGAGGAATAGGGTTTAGGGACGGTTTTGGGTCGAGGTCGGTTTCCTGGCGACTGTGGTGTCATGGTGGGTAGTTAGGCTTGCGGGGTAGGGGGAATAGGTGGAGAGGGGAGCAACGAAGCTCCAGGTGAAACAGTTTGGCTTCTGTTGGTTGGTGACGGCGGCGCAAAGCGGAAATAGGAGGTCGGGTTTCTTTTCTCTGATGAGGTGAATTGCTCGATTTTGTTTCGGGCATCATCGTGGATATCTGGGTGGCCGGGAGGGTCGAGCGTGTCGGCGGTGACTCGGAGGTGGGGTCGTCGGTGGTCGACGCAGCTCCGATGGGGTGTGCACATGCACGCCGTGACTTGTGCAGGGGTAGTAGCAGATAGGAAGTAAAGAAGGGAATTAGCAAGAGGGAAAAAAGAAGAGAAAGGGTAGGGGAAATTCTCTGGATCGGGTTTGGGCCAATGGGAAACTGTTTTAAAAATAAAAATAAAAATAAAAATGTTCTTAAGTATTTTCAAAATCAAATTACCTTTAAACTATTTTCCTATAAACTTTAAACTCCCTGGTTTTATAAAATATAGGAGCTTTGTCTAATCTCCTTAACAACTTGTTAATAACTTATTTAGTAATAAATTTGGAATTTAATTAGTTATTGGTTAATGTAAATATTGTGATTTTAAACATTAAATTAATTAAACCTTAGGTTAATTCTATATATGTTACTCATTGATTAATTTCTAAAACTTATCTAAAGTAAAATAAATAGTTGTAATTAATTTTAATAATAAGTAAATAGGATTTGAAAAAAAATTAATGTTGTTTTAAATTAAAATAAATGATAGTGTGATTGGTTAATATAGACTATGAATGGTTGAATGGTTCTATGTATTGGATCGCCTTGATTTCTCTAGTATGTTCTTTTTAGTTGATCTGTGATATGAAGTACCCTGTGTTAGTCCGTAAGATGATGGTTTTGATGACAACAACCTTAGAATAGATTATAAAATATAAATACTAACATTGTAAGTTTAGATATATATGTATATGCAGATTTAACCATGCAGGTACTAAGAATGAAGACTGTACAGTATAGAGATTCAAGGTATCAAGATAGAAGACTCATGAGTATCAAGATTATCAAGAATTCAAGATTTCAAAGTTAAGTATTTTTTATTATTAGGAATTTTTTTAAATCTCACTGAAAAGCACTGACATCTTAAAATCCAATTTATTCGTGGAATGGAATCCACTTCGAGCCCGTTAAAGAGATGGAACCTTAAGTAGGATGGAACATACGAAAAATCTAGTGGAACATTGTTTTGTATAAGCTAACTTTTATTCAAAATGATTTTCAAAATTATATCCTGTTTTCAAAATGTTTTCAAAACTTTCCTTTTAAAAGATTCAAAACCCTCGATCCTGATTTTAAATAATTTTAGCCTCAAAAACATCTTTATTTCCAAAGTCAAATTACTCCTGATTTTAAACTATCTTTTTAAATAATATATTTAACTTTTAAATATTTATACTTAGATTTAAATATAAAATTATAGTTAAAATCTATATATATTATTCTTTATATTTACTTATGAATTTTAACTATAGTCAAGTATATTTATAAAGTTTAAAATAGTTTTTATATAAGATAAATGTTATTTTCAAAGAAAATCAAAAACACCAAAAATCCTTTGGGATGTCGACGTGCCTAGCATGACCATGTTGACATGGTGACAATTTGATTCAAAAATTCAAATTTCAAAAGAAGTGTCTAACTCTTCATGAATGGTCATGGCTGTTGTTCTTCTATAAATAGAGGTCAGTTTCAACGAATTTTCAATCGCTTTTTTCTGGTTTTCAATCCTCTTCTTCTTCCTCATTTCTTAATACATATTCTTATCATTACTCTGCCGAAATCAACATTGAATCATACTCGATTACTTCTAGTTTGATTCTCTATCATTATCTCTACAAGATTCTCAGTGCTATTCAGAGTTATGGACTTCTTTGTAATCTATTAAGTGAGAAAAGGTGTGATTGTAGCCTTGGAAATCAATCAAAAGAGAAAAGGTGTGATTGTAGCCTTGGTAAATCAATTGGGTAAATTTGTGGCCCGGAAATCAAGTATCTCTACGCAGAGGATCGAAATTCTAGAGAGTGTGCCTCGTAGCCTTGAAACTGATGGTGTAATTGTATAATTGCTTTTGAAAGGAAATCCGTACTTGTGTTGCGGGACTGGATGTAGGGTAACTCTGAACCAGTATAAAATCCGGTGTGTTCTTTCCTTTACTGCTTTTATTTTATTTCCGCATCTGTGATTGTTTCTGTGACCATATCTGTGTCTGTATATTACATACTTTTGTGTCTAAATTAACATAAGTTAAAAAGATTTAGTAAATCTTTATTAACACTATTCACCCCCCCCTCTAGTGTTAACCTTAGCCTTAAGATCCGTAATCCGCATTTCTCACAATTGGTATCAGAGCAAGGTTTTCAAAGTTTTCATAATCTGAATTTTGAAAAAAAAATTAAAATGGTTATTTTTCAGGATTTTATTAACACTATTTTCATATGAATATGTCACAGAATCATCATGAATTTTTTTTTAAAACTATATTTAGTTATTTTGAAAAGTCACTTGATTTTTTAAAAGGTTATTTTGTTTTGCTGGAGAAGAATTATGTCTAATGACTGTTGGTTAAAAGATATCAGATAATCATTTATCGATCTAGAAGAACAAGTGGATATATATTGGAAATCGACAAAGAAATGGGTACCATATCAATACAAAAATTTTGATTCTCATCTACAACTTGATTTGATATTGTACTTCTCTCCATCTGGTTCGCAATGCCACTGGTTTCGTGTGAATCCGTCAAGAAATGACCAAGTTGTGGTCAAATGAAGTTTTGGTGAACAAAGAGAAAAAAAAGACAAAACTGTCAAAGGTATTCTTCAAATTGCATCCAGACATTTGAGTATTTTATTCCCACACCTTTTCAAGATTGTAATTCTTGTTCTTGCGGTCGTTTTGATGGGTGGATCATCAAATTCCGATTAAAATTGAGTGAGATATGACAATTTGAAGTTGACTATCCAAAATTGAAAAACTGTGTACGGGATCTTCTACATTTCTTCTACTGTTCGGCCTGTTGCATCACAATACTGTCCAAATTCGACACCAAACTATTACTATATCGTATCTCTTGCCTTTCTCTTCGATTTGCCGCTGGTTTCATCCAATTCCGTTGAGAAACGAAGGAGATATGTCCTCTAGAAGTTTGATAGTATATAGAAAAACGGGAAGAAGAGGAAGAAAATCAATTAAAATGAAAAGTGGTGACCGTTGGGCCTATTTATAGTGGTTGAAGTGTCCATTCATTCAAAATTCAAATTCAAAGTTTTGGCGCCAAGTTGGTCGTTCTACTAAACATCTATATCTTTCTCATACGGTCTCCAAATTCAGCAAATGAATATACTACGATGATCAGAAAAAACAAGCTCGTTGCAATAGAGCAGATCTCGTCATCAAATTCTGAAAGATATAAAGGTTTGACTCACGACAATGGAAGAACAACAAAGTTAGAAAGATGGAGTGCAAAAATTGTTACGCTTTACTATTATTTCATCTTTATTGTTGCATTTAGGAATATATATATCTATGCATTAGTTAGGTATAGAAATTTATCTCTTTTATAAGTTTTGATATATTAGTCCATATATCAACACACCATAGTATAAATATCGATGTACAAGTCTAATTTTTTTTTAGAAGTCTTTTAAAATGTGTTTTCTTTCAAATAAAATCTACAACTAATTTATTATAACTATACTAAGTAGAAAAGCATACCTTCATTCATGATTTCAACTTTTCTAATGTTATTTTTACTTCTCATGCTCTATTTCTTTTAAGATACTAATTTTATATCTTTAAGAAATTAATAGAATGAATTTAGAATGTTAGAATAAAGTTTTATTTATATATTTCTTCAATTAATAAGATTGCACCACATCACATGACCAGAATTTTAGATAGCATTTCTAAAATGCTTATTTTCTTCTGTAATGTTTTGTATGTACTGCAAATTAGTTTTTATAGCATTTCTGTGCTTTGAAACACTATAGAGTTTCAGAAACTTTACACAACATTTGGTAAAAGCTATAGGTTTAGTTTTATAAAGTTTCGAATATATTTTATTGCAAAAACTTTTTATGGCATTTTGTAAATGCTGTCTTTTCTGTTTGAGACTTTAGATTATGTAAAAATAATATTTAAATTAAGTATTTTTCTCTATTTTTTAGAAATTATTTTCTAACTTATATTAAAGATTTTAATTTCATGTTTAAGTTTTTTAGTAATTAATTATTATTTTTTTAAGTAAGAGGCCTTAATATAACACATGTTTATTTTAGTTTTTCAATCTTTATTATTTTATTTCATTATGATATTTTGTAAATTTAAAAGATGTTTAAACATGTTTCTAAATATTTAAACCAATAATAATTTATTTATTTTTTAAAAAAGGAATTAAATAAGGAGGATATTAATCTTTATAAAAACCATATTTGATCATATATAGTATAAATCCTTATTCCTTAGCATTTGATTTTAATATTAAGTTTGATTACTACCTTTCGCAATTATCTTATAGTTTTAATATCACTTATTACCTTCAAACTCTTACTTTACAACTCTTTCAGTTCCATTCATTAGTGTCCTTAACTTAAGTCCAGTAATTGGTGTGTTTTACCTTTGTATGGTTGAAATATAATAAATAGTTTGATATATGTATACATACATATATAGACACACACACACACACAGATATATACATACATACATACATACACATATATATATATATATATATATATATATATATGTATATATATATATGCTTGGTAATTAGATATTACTTATCACTCATGTTTATCTTATAGTCTGAATATCTCTTACCATAGTATATATATCATCACATCATTCTGTAAATTATTTTACTTTATTGTCATTTTATTATATATCATTATGCATTCTATTTCATATTACATTTCATTGCATATTACATCATAAATTACAATGCATATCATAATCATTTGCATCACAAGATGCACTTCATTTTGCATATTATCTCATGCGACATTGCATACGTCATACATTTCATATTGCATTACATAAGTGTATTTTATTTGGGTGAAGTTTGTAGTATTGTCTTATAATAAAGGATTATTAGTTTTTGATTTGAATGACTTGATTAACTTGTTTGACTTGATTGACCTATTTGATTTGATTGACTTGATTAACTTGTTTGACTTGATTGACCTGTTTGATTTGATTGACTTGATTGACTTGTTTGACTTGATTGATTTGTTTGAGTTGTCTGATATGATTGGTTTTGATGAGTCTGTTGAAATATACTTATTAAATAATTTATGTTCTTATATTTGATTTCTAACTATTATAAGTATTATCAAAGATTCTTAGTTAGGATAGTTAGTAATTTAGGATTAAGTTTTAGTTTTTAGAGTTAAGTGTTGATTATTTATGATAACACTATCATTATAATCACATTTCATATAGTATTAGATTAAGGGGGAGTTATATAGTCTGGAGTGAGTTTTTGTTGATGATAAAGGGGGAGAAATATAAAATAGGGTAGTTGGGCTTAAATTAAGGGGGAGTTTATTAGTTTTAGGGGGAGTTATTAGAATAGAAGTAATATTTTATAAACAAAGGTTGTCATCATAAAAAAGGGGGAGATTGTTAGTCCGTGAGATGATGGTTTTGATGAAAACAACCTTAGAATAGATTATAAAATATAAATACTAACATTGTAAGTTTAGATATATATATGTATATGCAGGATTTAACCATGCAGGTACTAAGAAAGAAGACTGTACAGTATAGAGATTCAAGATATCAAGATAGAAGACTCATTAGTATCAAGATTATCAAGAATTCAAGATTTCAAAGTTAAGTATTTTTTATTATTAGTAATTTTGTTAAAACTCATTGAAAAGCACTGACATCTTAAAATCCAATTTATTTGTGGAATGCAATCCACTTCGAGCCCGTTAAAGGAATGGAACCCTAAGTAGGATGGAACCTACGAAAAATCTAGTGGAACATTGTTTTGTATCCGCTAACTTTTATCCAAAATGATTTTTCAAAATTATATCATGTTTTCAAAATGTTTTCAAAACTTCCCCTTTTAAAAGATTCAAAACCCTCGATCCTGATTTTAAATAATTTTAGCCTCAAAAACATCTTTATTTTCAAAGTCAAATTACTCCTGATTTTAAACTATCTTTTTAAATAATATATCTAACTTTTAAATATTTATACTTAGATTTAAATATAAAATTATAGTTAGAATCTATATATATTATTCTTTATATTTACTTATGAATTTTAACTATAGTCAAGTATATTTATAAAGTTTAAAATAGTTTTTTATATAAGATAAAGGTTATTTTCAAAGAAAATCAAAAACACCAAAAATCCTTTGGGATGTCGACATGCCTAGCATGACCATGTCGACATGGTGACAGTTTGATTCAAAAATTCAAATTTCAAAAGAAGTTTTTTGTGACGACCCGACTTTCTATGCCCAGAAAACCGCTTCGTCTTGAAGAAAGAAAGGGGTGAGAAAATAGAAAAGATAGAGAAGAAAGAACAACAACATCAGAATCTCACAGCGGAACGAATAAATTATAATAATCACATAAGTATTTACATATTTTACAACATCAATCAGAGTTATACAGACAAAAGATCACATACTAGACAGTTATAAACACCTGTCTAGTTATACAACTCAATACACGAGAACACAAAAATATCAACACAGCGGAACTATATGTATATCTACTACGCTGAAGCCTCCTGCTCCATTGCTCCTCCAGTATTCGTCAAAGCTAACCTGAATCCCTTGGCTACCCGTAAAAATTTGGGTACCCGAGAGTTTATGAAAAACAAAAATAAACTTCGGGTCAGACATGGGTCTAGTATGAGTAACAGGTTAAAGTTGCTTAACTTTGAAATCTTTTTGAAAACAAAGGTATCACGTAAGACTTCCCACACATAAACATGGAAAAGTTTTTACCTTACGCTAACCAAAACCTTTGATAGGAAATTCTATGATATTATCATAGGTCTAGGGTTTTCAAGTAAATAGAAAATAGCCGAAATTGTTACATTCATTAAATTCCAGCTACTAGCCACAAAAGTGGGTAATACAATCAAAACCGTTGGCACTTATTGGATTGTGGATTCCATACAATGGCAGGGCTACTGGGGTACCGCCCGTCACAGTACGTGGTCTAGATCAACGTACCGAGGATTACTCCCTTCATCCTCTGCAACACAAGGCCGGAGCCATTCCTTACTGAACAGTCCCGAACAAGATAACCCCGCAGATAGCCGTCGCTACTGCCCACTAAGCCGAAATAAAATGGACATCTAGACAGGGGAATATCCTTGTCCTGCTTGGGCATGACCCACCTAACCTTGCTGCACCACCCCTGTTTTAGCCATTCCCGGTCGATAAGGCTTGAGGCTATGATTACCTTTTTAGAATACATTTTCTTAGAATGCTCATCGCCCACCTGACGATGTGTTGAAAGCATTCAATCCATACAAGTTCGTTCCGGGTTCGAACGAAACCGAAGGCATTATCTCGTTACACTCATTTTGTAGTCACCCTTAGAGTCAACGACAATAACCCTTGCATTCTGAATCTCCATCTTCACTTCAGATTCACGACCTATCGTTAATTTGGAAACGATGTGGTTTTCGGATGTTCCTAATGCGGAAAACCCGATCCCGGTCTCATCGAAATCCAAAACGTGTCTTTTAAGGCCAAGTTGTCTATTTAGTCTTAAAAGTTTAATTCAATATCATCAATATACACACAGGTGGATAATTCACAATATCTAAATAAATAATCACAGATAATCTCATAAACAGATAATCACTATTATCATCCAAACAGATAATATTATCATATTTAAACCAAGCATTCATATCTCATAGATATTACTCAAGTCAGATCTGATTGCACAATCATCAAATGAAATATCACTATCATTCATCCATAAGCAATGATTTATAATTATACCATTTGTAATTAATTTAAAATGAATTAAATTAACTACTTCTATTTCAAATTAATTTAAAGTAAATTAAATCAATTACTTCATCTATAAATCTTGCTTATACAACCATTAAATTAATTTTAAACAAATTAATTAATCAATGTCTAGATATTTATCTTGATCAACTTCTTCGATTAATCATCTTCTAATTACAGTAAGTAATTAGTCTTTAATTAATTTTCCAAATTAATTATCCTAAATCATTTATAGTAATTAACATTTAATTACTTTATTTATAATTAAATACAATTAATTTCATTATCCTTAATTAATCACTACATTATTTATTATTTCTTAACTAAACTATTCCTAATTTCATTATTAACTAATGATCTCTAATTTATATTTAGATTAAATTACTTTGTTTAATTTAATTACATTAAGAGATTAATCAATTATCAACTACCTTAATTAATTTCAACCAGTAATTAACTACCCTTAATTACTCATACTAATAAATTAATTATCCCATAATTAATCATCTCCATTAATTAATCCTCTGATTGATTACAAAAGTAATTATCCAAATTACTTCATTAACACATCACCTTTCACTAATTACATTCAGTAATTATATTAATTACTTCTCAAGTAATTATGCTCCATTGAATACACTAAGTGATTACACATAACAAATCATCAAATGATTTCTTAAATTAATTAAACTAAATTAATTAACTTAAATAAATCATTTTATCAAATTAATTACATTAAGTAATTAATTTCTTAATTACTTTTATCAAGTAATTACATTTAACAATTTATAATAGATTATTTAATGAATCTAATTAATTATCCAAAATTAATCACATATATTAATTAATTACTAATTCTTAATTAATAATCTTCATTAATTAATAACTTTTCTTAATCTACTTCTTACTTGATCTCTAATTATAAATTAATCTAAATTATTAATTTATAACTTAAATTCAAAAGTCATTTCTTAATTAACCTATCATTTAATTATTTTAAATATCTAAATTATCCCTCACATAATTCATTTCTTTATTTATGATTTTATTAATATCTAAGTATATTAGAACATTACATTTCAAATTCAAAATTTCATTTTGAATTTAAGATTCAAAATGATTCTTATTCAAACATTTATCAAATTTTAATTCAATTTAGAATCCTATAAATAACATTAACTTCTCATATATGGACTTATATAGGAAAGGCCCATAACTTCAACTGCTTGAATCTTAATTTAAATTTAAACTTGCAAAAGACATTTATATTTTAAAACTTGCAATTTCCAAGTTAAAACAATTTATTTAACTCCCATTCAAAAGAACTTTGTAAAAACCAATTCAAACATTTATTTGGAAACAAACACTTTTAAAACGAACTATTTGAATTTAAATTTTCTTTATACATTTAGATTTTAAATCTGATTTATTTTTTTCAGTTTTGAGTTCATTAGTTTAATTTTGGGTTTAACACTTTTGATTTCATTAGTTTGAATTTGAATTTAAAAATTTGGGTTTAACTTGCTTTTGAAAAACTTAACCTTTAATTCTTGATTTAAAAATCCAAATTCGTTTCTAAAACTTAGATTCAAAAGTTCACTTGAATTTATATTTTGAACTTTTAACTTCAAACACAGTTTAAGTTTTGATTCAGATTTTAAATTACATTTAAAACCTGAAACTGTCAGGTTGAAACCCATATTTGCTTGTTTTAAACTTTATTTTTATTTAAATTTGAATTCAAAAGTAAATTTGATTTCAAACTTTAACTAGATTTACACTTTATTTATTTCCATTACTTATTTATAAATAGGTTTCAATTGAATTTGTTTTTGAAACAATGCTACTGCAGGTTTAACAAGAATCTGGAAACAATTACTGACCCGAGAGATGCCAAACTTGCTTCGAGTCTCCCCTACCTCTACTTCATGTCAAACCCTAGAATAAACTCGCGTCTCCCCGAGTTAAAACCTTGCTCACCACCAAAGAACCTAACATACTTTAATGGCACGGTGCACGTGCACGTGCACCGTGGCCCCAGCCATCTCCGACCACCTCATATGCTCCACCACGCCACTGACTACCACCAGACTCCACCACGACCCCCAGAGCCACCACAGCAATCGGATACAAAATCGAGTTTGAAACTCCACCTGGAAACCAAAAGTCAGGTTCCTCTCGAAACCTGGAAAATCCACCGCACTCCAAACTCCGTCCACCAGAGCCCTAGCACCACCGGCCACCACTTCGTCCATGACCGAGCTGCTACCCACATAAGTTTCAGCGAACTCGATCGCTCCTAGGCCACGTGACAAATCAAACAGCACAGCACACCCAAACTAGGTTTAGCAACTTAAAATCGCCACTGCCACCACCACCGTGATCTGCCACCACTTCTACTAATTTTCCCACCATCACCGATGGTCCTACTATCACCTCTGGCAATTACAACCTCTCAGATACTCAAGAACATCAATAACCACTCAAATACTAATTCCCAGTAAAAAAAGAACTACACATTCATTTTGCTATTAAAATTAGTGATTTCATTTTTAAAAATCATTATTTTGGTTAAGCATTCAGTTCATAACCCTGAATTCACAAATTAAATTCATTGAGATTTAACTTATTTCAGTTTCTACTTGTAGTTTGATATATATATATATATATATATATTTTACAGAACTAATACCACTGTTTTATCCTTAAACAAGATTTAAATTCAAGTCTCTATTTATACCAGCATCTATGTCAAACTTATGTCTTGCCTAAGCTTGAATTAAGAACAAAAAAAATGAAATTTTGTTGAGGATTTTTAACCTGGAACTAAAGCAGAGGGAAATCATAAAATACTTAATACAACACTCATGCTTAACACAGAGCAATGCAACTGAATTTCAAAGAAAAGGTTATAACAGAACAAAAATATACTTAAACCATTAAATTTTGATGTTGCTACCCTTAAAAACAGAGGTGATTGTAGAATGTCAAACACGCATACATGCAGTAACACATAAACACAGAAATTCATTAAAATATATGCACATATCAGATCATAATTTAACAACATATATATATATATATATATATATATACTTAAGTATTTAAATGAAAGGTGTTACTCACCTTGATTAAAAAGAAGGGACAGAGCACCATTTGTTTTGAAATAGCCTAATCTTTAAAACTGGGAACAGTTTTGCTTTAAATCTTCTAAACCCCTTTGTTTTTGTTGAATAGTGTTTCCAGTTTTATATTTGAGTTTGTATGAAAATAAAATAAAATGAAGAAGCTTGCTATAAAATCTTCCTCTAGTTTGATATGTTTAGAATGAATCTGAAAGATAAGTATACATAGAGAAATAAATTTGTAGGGTAGGTGTTACTTGGGTTTTCAAGTATAAATATTGCTTTTTGTTTGTATCAGGCATATCTTTGTTTTTAGGAGGCTGAAAGGATTTGAACCAATTTCGAATGGACATAAGGTTGTGCTAAGTAAATGCAAGCATTAATGGTTAATGTACTCTTGTTTCCTACTTAGCCAATTAAATCATTTCTTATGTAGATATTTTACATTTCTCTTACCTGCATACCATATGTGTTTATACTTTATGATTATGCTTGTCTGATTCTTAGTCTACAAGCTACAGACCATTTTGTATTTAGATATTTTGTTTTTTTTTCTTAATTTGTATATCTCTTCACAGGCTATATTCATGTGTATACAAGCCTGGTTATGTTACTCTCAAGTAAAATAGGCATTTGTACTTTATACATATATATACTTCTTCCTTTTACACTTGTTCTTACTTTTATATTTATTTTACTTATAGGTTACTTTATTTTAAACTTAAATAATTAAATACTTATGTTAAGATTTATAAATTATTATTTTATTTAACATTTTTGAAAGACTTCAAATCATAGCTTCTTTCAACAATATACATATCTTAAAATAACAACTCTATTTATACAGTAAAACCCATTTTCAAAGATATTACAATATTGATATAGTTTAAATATAATTTATTATTAAATTAAAAATAAATTTCAAAAGAAACGAACTCTTTTAAAATATAAGTACTTATTTATCAAGCTATATTTTAAAAAATATGACAAAACTTTTTATTTAAATTTAAACTCTAAGCTAAATTTTATTTCTAAACAATTTAAATTTATCTTGGGTATTTTTAAGATCATCTTATTATTTATTCAATATTAAATAAAAATCAAATTCCTAATTTTCCAAAAATATTAGAGTTAAAAATCATGTTGTCATTTTATTAAACTTAAAACAAAGGTTATCTATTTACAATATATACAGATATATATATATATATATATATATATATATATTATAAATAGAAAACAATTTAATTGGCTTTTAAAAGATAAATTATCAGTTAATCATTTGTTTAAAAGAAGATTATTAAATCAATTCAAATTATTATTAACAAATATTATTAAATCAATTTAATTTTATCACAGATTATTAAATTGATATTGCCTCAAATTTCCGGGATATCACATTCCTTCCCCCTTAAAAGAATTTCGTCCCCGAAATTTAAAACAAAGGTAATTTAATAATCCAATTTAAGATTTAATTTTAAAACACAAGCATATATCAATCCTATGCGAACAACCATAGCAACCAATTTATCCAATCAAACAAATCTAACTATCTAGATAGAATTCTAGATAGAATTGTCTCGAGTTTCCCCAAGTATAAATACCGGGTTACTCGCTCTATAGAATCCAAACAAACAATACTACTAAGCTACAGAACTTTCACACATCTAAATCCACAAAACAAGACAGGATATCAAACTACGGGCAAGTCTGAATCAACAACCAAAACTCCCTGAACTGTTGGTCCTAAAATCAAGATAGATCTTACACGTACTCCCTCAGAGATACGTGAAACACTCCAAATTCCAGTTATCCAAACTGACAATCCAAATCTTAAACACTTATCCAAAATCAAATCTCCGACTTCGGAATCCAAATTCGTCCGTCTCTTATCCATAAAACTCTTTGGACGATCCTGGGCTTCCCTTATCCTTACTGATCAGCTCAACTCTTGCTGATGTCCTAGAAATAAACTGGTCCAAAAATAATCCAACAAATAATTTTCAAGATCAACCAAAACTCAGAACACAAACTCTATTTCAAATCAGAAGACAGAACTCATTCCTCTCATCTAGAAAAGATTAAACAGGTGCACTCTAATCTGGCCTCAGATCTTGAAAAATAATTTCTTGTAGAACTCTCCCATCCAAACACTGCAACATCCAATTGCTTCCAAACTAAAACAGCTACCACCATGCTTCCACTGCGCTACTCTGACTGAAAAGATGAAAATGCTGATGATGAACTCAAGCATAGACTGGTCAACACATTCCAAAAATAAAGTTCACAGATCAAAAAGAAAATTTTGAAGTTCCTCTAAAATCCGGGTTACTTTACCAAGCTCAAAAATCATCCTATTGCTGAGTTGAACCATCGGTACCACTTCTGAAATCCCGTCGATACCAAATTCAATCTTCAGAAGCTGACCAAACTCTGACTTCCTGAAAACATCCAGAAAAATTCACAAGAGAATACTCAAACCATCGCAAGTCACTTTTGCGATTGATCCAGCCTAATTCCAAAGATACCGTTCTCTCTTTACCAATCGGAACAGCTTACTCTTATGTGGCCAACCCATCGAAGAAATGGAGCTACTCTGCTGCTTTTGAAGTCACCCAAGAAAAACTGTTAAGCCAGAAGACTTCCTAGCCCAAAGCTCTTCGAGAAACTCGGACCTCAAAGCAAATAGAAACTTCCAGCAGAACACAGCCGCAACACCGAGCAGACACACTTCCTTGACTTGTTCCAAAGAAAACATCTTCGGAGACATCCATAGTCACTGTGTCTCATCACACAGCTTCTTCACCTTGATATATCAAGATATCATGACTTGCTTCTGTCCAACCGACAGATCCAAACTCTAGCTCATCCAAACTACACTCCAAAATGAACTTTAAACCTTAACAGATTTCCTTCAGAGATCAATGGAATCCTTACACCATCCAAAACTCACTCGAGACGGTATTAGATCTACAGTCTCGACAAATACACTATCAACCTCAATCATTGGTAGTCATGTTACACACACTACTACCCTATCTACCTTTATATCTTATTGGAAAACCTGAATAGGTAACCCAACAAATAGGTAGGAATATATATATATATATATATATATATATATATATATATATATTAAAATTACAAATACGCTCTCTCTGGAAAGAAATCACTCAAGAGCCTAGGTATTCACTCAACCTAGCGCTCTGATACCAACTGTGACGACCCGGCTTTCTATGCCCAGAAAACCGCTTCGCCTTGAAGAAAGAAAGGGGTGAGAAAATAGAAAAGATAGAGAAGAAAGAATAACAACATCAGAATCTCACAGCGGAACGAATAAATTATAATAATCACATAAGTATTTACATATTTTACAACATCAATCAGAGTTATACAGACAAAAGATCACATACTAGACAGTTATAAACACCTGTCTAGTTATACAACTCAATACACGAGAACACAAAAATATCAACACAGCGGAACTATATGTATATCTACTACGCTGAAGCCTCCTTCTCCATTGCTCCTCTAGTATTCGTCAAAGCTAACCTGAATCCCTTGGCTACCCGTAAAAATTTGGGTACCCGAGAGTTTATGAAAAACAAAAATAAACTCCGGGTCAGACATGGGTCTGGTATGAGTAACAGGTTAAAGTTGCTTAACTTTGAAAATCTTTTTGAAAACAAAGGTATCACGTAAGACTTCCCACACATAAACATGGAAAAGTTTTTACCTTACGCTAACCAAAACCTTTGATAGGAAATTCTATGATATTATCATAGGTCTAGGGTTTTCAAGTAAATAGAAAATAGCCGAAATTGTTACATTCATTAAATTCCAGCTACTAGCCACAAAAGTGGGTAATACAATCAAAACCGTTGGCACTTATTGGATTGTGGATTCCATACAATGGCAGGGCTACTGGGGTACCGCCCGTCACAGTACGTGGTCTAGATCAACGTACCGAGGATTACTCCCTTCATCCCTTGCAACACAAGGCCGGAACCATTCCTTACTGAACAGTCCCGAACAAGATAACCCCGCAGATAGCCGTCGCTACTGCCCACTAAGCCGAAATAAAAGGGACATCTAGACAGGGGAATATCCTTGTCCTGCTTGGGCATGACCCATTAACCTTGCTGCACCTCCCCTGTTTTAGCCATTCCCGGTTGATGAGGCTTGAGGCTACGATTACCTTTTTAGAATACATTTTCTTAGAATGCTCATCGCCCACCTGACGATGTGTTGAAAGCATTCAATCCATACAAGTTCATTCCGGGTTCGAACGAAACCGAAGGCATTATCTCGTTACACTCATTTTGGAATCACCCTCAGAGTCAACGACGATAACCCTTGCATTCTGAATCTTCATCTTCACTTCAGATTTACGACCTATCGTTAATTTGGAAACGATGTGGTTTTCGGATGTTCCTAATGCGGAAAACCCGATCCCGGTCTCATCGAAATCCAAAACGTGTCTTTTAAGGCCAAGTTGTCTATTTAGTCTTAACGGTTTAATTCAATATCATCAATACACACACAGATGGATAATTCACAATATCTAAATAAATAATCACAGATAATCTCATAAACAGATAATCACTATTATCATCCAAACAGATAATATTATCATATTTAAACCAAGCATTCATATCTCATAGATATTACTCAAGTCAGATCTGAATGCACAATCATCAAATGAAATATCACTATCATTCATCCATAAGCAATGATTTATAATTATACCATTTGTAATTAATTTAAAATGAATTAAATTAACTACTTCTATTTCAAATTAATTTAAAGTAAATTAAATCAATTACTTCATCTATAAATCTTGCTTATACAACCATTAAATTAATTTTAAACAAATTAATTAATCAATGTCTAGATATTTATCTTGATCAACTTCTTCGATTAATCATCTTCTAATTACAGTAAGTAATTAGTCTTTAATTAATTTTCCAAATTAATTATCCTAAATCATTTATAGTAATTAACATTTAATTACTTTATTTATAATTAAATACAATTAATTTCATTATCCTTAATTAATCACTACATTATTTATTATTTCTTAACTAAACTATTCCTAATTTCATTATTAACTAATGGTCTCTAATTTATATTTAGATTAAATTACTTTGTTTAATTTAATTACATTAAGAGATTAATCAATTATCAACTACCTTAATTAATTTCAACCAGTAATTAACTACCCTTAATTACTCATACTAATAAATTAATTATCCCATAATTAATCATCTCCATTAATTAATCCTCTGATTGATTACAAAAGTAATTATCCAAATTACTTCATTAACACATCACCTTTCACTAATTACATTCAGTAATTATATTAATTACTTCTCAAGTAATTATGCTCCATTGAATACACTAAGTGATTACACATAACAAATCATCAAATGATTTCTTAAATTAATTAAACTAAATTAATTAACTTAAATAAATCATTTTATCAAATTAATTACATTAAGTAATTAATTTCTTAATTACTTTTATCAAGTAATTACATTTAACAATTTATAATAGATTATTTAATGAATCTAATTAATTATCCAAAATTAATCACATATATTAATTAATTACTAATTCTTAATTAATTATCTTCATTAATTAATAACTTTTCTTAATCTACTTCTTACTTGATCTCTAATTATAAATTAATCTAAATTATTAATTTATAACTTAAATTCAAAAGTCATTTCTTAATTAACCTATCATTTAATTATTTTAAATATCTAAATTATCCCTCACATAATTCATTTCTTTATTTATGACTTTATTAATATCTAAGTATATTAGAACATTACATTTCAAATTCAAAATTTCATTTTGAATTTAAGATTCAAAATGATTCTTATTCAAACATTTATCAAATTTTAATTCAATTTAGAATCCTATAAATAACATTAACTTCTCATATATGGACTTATATAGGAAAGGCCCATAACTTCAACTGCTTGAATCTTAATTTAAATTTAAACTTGCAAAAGACATTTATATTTTAAAACTTGCAATTTCCAAGTTAAAACAATTTATTTAACTCCCATTCAAAAGAACTTTGTAAAAACCAATTCAAACATTTATTTGGAAACAAACACTTTTAAAACGAACTATTTGAATTTAACTTTTCTTTATAAATTTAGATTTTAAATCTGATTTATTTTTTTCAGTTTTGAGTTCATTAGTTTAATTTTGGGTTTAACACTTTTGATTTCATTAGTTTGAATTTGAATTTAAAAATTTGGGTTTAACTTGCTTTTGAAAAACTTAACCTTTAATTCTTGATTTAAAAATCCAAATTCGTTTCTAAAACTTAGATTCAAAAGTTCACTTGAATTTATATTTTGAACTTTTAACTTCAAACACAGTTTAAGTTTTGATTCAGATTTTAAATTACATTTAAAACCTGAAACTGTCAGGTTGAAACCCATATTTGCTTGTTTTAAACTTTATTTTTATTTAAATTTGAATTCAAAAGTAAATTTGATTTCAAACTTTAACTAGATTTACACTTTATTTATTTCCATTACTTATTTATAAATAGGTTTCAATTGAATTTGTTTTTGAAACAATGCTACTGCAGGTTTAACAAGAATCTGGAAACAATTACTGACCCGAGAGATGCCAAACTTGCTTCGAGTCTCCCCTACCTCTACTTCGTGTCAAACCCTAGAATAAACTCGCGTCTCCCCGAGTTAAAACCCTGCTCACCACCAAAGAACCTAACATACTTTAATGGCACAGTGCACGTGCACCGTGGCCCCAGCCATCTCCGACCACCCTCATATGCTCCACCACGCCACTGACTACCACCAGACTCCACCACGACCCCCAGAGCCACCACAGCAATCGGATACAAAATCGAGTTTGAAACTCCACCTGGAAACCAAAAGTCAGGTTCCTCTCGAAACCTGGAAAATCCACCGCACTCCAAACTCCGTCCACCAGAGCCCTAGCACCACCGGCTACCACTTCGTCCATGACCGAGCTACTACCCACATAAGTTTCAGCGAACTCGATCGCTCCTAGGCCACGTGACAAATCAAACATCACAGCACACCCAAACTAGGTTTAGCAACTTAAAATCGCCACTGCCACCACCACCGTGATCTGCCACCACTTCTACTAATTTTCCCACCATCACCGATGGTCCTACTATCACCTCTGGCAATTACAACCTCTCAGATACTCAAGAACATCAATAACCACTCAAATACTAATTCCCAGTAAAAACAGAACTACACATTCATTTTGCTATTAAAATTAGTGATTTCATTTTTAAAAATCATTATTTTGGTTAAGCATTCAGTTCATAACCCTGAATTCACAAATTAAATTCATTGAGATTTAACTTATTTCAGTTTCTACTTGTAGTTTGATATATATATATATATATATATATATATATATATATATATATATTACAGAACTAATACCACTGTTTTATCCTTAAACAAGATTTAAATTCAAGTCTCTATTTATACCAGCATCTATGTCAAACTTATGTCTTGCCTAAGCTTGAATTAAGAACAAAAAAAATGAAATTTTGTTGAGGATTTTTAACCTGGAACTAAAGCAGAGGGAAATCAGAAAATACTTAATACAACACTCATGCTTAACACAGAGCAATGCAACTGAATTTCATAGAAAAGGTTATAACAGAACAAAAATATACTTAAACCATTAAATTTTGATGTTGCTACCCTTAAAAACAGAGGTGATTGCAGAATGTCAAACACGCATACATGCAGTAACACATAAACACAGAAATTCATTAAAATATATGCACATATCAGATCATAATTTAACTATATATATATATATATACACATACTTAAGTATTTAAATGAAAGGTGTTACTCACCTTGATTAAAAAGAAGGGACAGAGCACCATTTGTTTTGAAATAGCCTAATCTTTAAAACTGGGAACAGTTTTGCTTTAAATCTTCTAAACCCCTTTGTTTTTGTTGAATAGTGTTTCCAGTTTTATATTTGAGTTTGTATGAAAAAAAATAAAATGAAGAAGCTTGCTATAAAATCTTCCTCTAGTTTGATATGTTTAGAATGAATCTGAAAGATAAGTATATATAGATAAATAAATTTGTAGGGTAGGTGTTACTTGGGTTTTCAAGTATAAATATTGCTTTTTGTTTGTATCAGGCATATCTTTGTTTTTAGGAGGCTGAAAGGATTTGAACCAATTTCGAATGGACATAAGGTTGTGTGAAGTAAATGCAAGCATTAATGGTTAATGTACTCTTGTTTCCTACTTAGCCAATTAAATCATTTCTTATGTAGATATTTTACATTTCTCTTACCTGCATACCATATGTGTTTATACTTTATGATTATGCTTGTCTGATTCTTAGTCTACAAGCTACAGACCATTTTGTATTTAGATATTTTGTTTTTTTCTTACTTTGTATATCTCTTCACAGGCTATATTCATGTGTATACAAGCCTGGTTATGTTACTCTCAAGTAAAATAGGCATTTGTACTTTATATATATATATACTTCTTCCTTTTACACTTGTTCTTACTTTTATATTTATTTTACTTATAGGTTACTTTATTTTAAACTTAAATAATTAAATACTTATGTTAAGATTTATAAATTATTATTTTATTTAACATTTTTGAAAGACTTCAAATCATAGCTTCTTTCAACAATATACATATCTTAAAATAACAACTCTATTTATACAGTAAAACCCATTTTCAAAGATATTACAATATTGATATAGTTTAAATATAACTTATTATTAAATTAAAAATAAATTTCAAAAGAAACGAACTCTTTTAAAATATAAATACTTATTTATCAAGCTATATTTTAAAAAACATAACAAAACTTTTTATTTAAATTTAAACTCTAAGCTAAATTTTATTTCTAAACAATTTAAATTTATCTTGGGTATTTTTAAGATCATCTTATTATTTATTCAATATTAAATAAAAATCAAATTCCTAATTTTCCAAAAATATTAGAGTTAAAAATCATGTTTTCATTTTATTAAACTTAAAACAATGGTTATCTATTTACAATATATACAGATATATATATATTATAAATAGAAAACAATTTAATTGGCTTTTAAAAGATAAATTATCAGTTAATCATTTGTTTAAAAGAAGATTATTAAATCAATTCAAACTATTATTAACAAATATTATTAAATAAATTTAATTTTATCACAGATTATTAAATTGATATTGCCTCAAATTTCCGGGATATCACATGTTTATTCGCCGTAACTCTTCATGAATGGTCATGGTTGTTGTTCTTCTATAAATAGGGGTCAGTTTCAACTAATTTTCAATCACTTTTTTCTGGTTTTCACTCCTCTTCTTCTTCCTCATTTCTTAATACATATTCTTATCATTACTCTGTCGAAATCAACATTGAATCATACTCGATTACTTCTAGTTTGATTCTATATCACTATCTCTACAAGATTCTCAGTGCTATTCAGATTTATAGACTTCTTTGTAATCTATTAAGTGAGAAAAGGTGTGACTGTAGCCTTGGAAATCAATCAAAAGGGAAAAGGTGTTATTGTAGCCTTGGTAAATCAATTGGGTAAATTTGTGGCCCGGAAATCAAGTATCTCTACCCAGAGGATCGAAATTCTGGAGGGTATACCTCGTAGCCATGAAACAGAGGGTGTAATTGTACAATTGCTTTTGAAAGGAAATCCGTACTTGTGTTGCGGGACTAGATGTAGGGTAACTCCAAACTAGTATAAAATCCGGTGTGTTCTTTCCTTTACTGCTTTTATTTTATTTCTGCATCTGTGATTATTTCTGTGATCATATCTGTGTCTGTATATTACATACTTTTGTGTCTAAATTAACATAAGTTAAAAAGATTTAGTAGTTCTTTGTTAACACTATTCACCCCCCTCTAGTGTTAACCTTAGCCTTAAGATCCATAATCCACATTTCTCACACCCTGTAATTTAGACAGTTAAACATAAAATGTGAGATGGTTTATTTGAATAGATATTGTGATGGAGTTTCTATGTGAATGTTGACATTCTAAAATTGATATTTTTGTTAAAAACAATTGGCCTTAAAAGATGGTTTGGATTCTAAGAGACCAGGATCGGATATCAGCGTTATCCCGAACCACTTTGATTAAGAACTACTACAAATCTTTACGAGTTTGGCTATAGAATCAAATAGGCTGGAATTGAATAAATTAAGTAGATCTGGCTAATGTGAATAAGTAACTACACTTAGATATTATTTCAATATCAAGGGACTTAGTAACAAGTGTTTGGCTATAACAACATAAAAACTTGTAGTGATGTACGAGTTACCGGGGCTTCAAAGAAGCACTATAGCATTAGTATTTCAAGTTAAATGGGTTTACTCACGCTGGTTTCCAGCCTGGCTTGGGTGTTACTTTATTGTAATGCTCGGGTCAGACCGAGTATTACAAATTTTCAGGTTAAGACGTTTTGGAGCTTGGGAGACGAGCTGGGGGGCGGAGACGAGCTAGGGGCCAGAGACATACTGATTAGATTCCGCTGTGTATTAAGGGCTGTATAGATAGTAGAAGAGGTCAATTTATTATAATTGTCCAGGTTTGTTGTACTCTGATATCTTGTATGTATATTGACAGTTACAGCTTTCTTGTATAAAATGCCGCTATTTGTATATTATATTTATTCCACTGCGATTGTGAGATTCTGTGCCATTATTTTCTATTTCTTCTTCTACCTCCATTTCTTCTTAAATCTAACATCTCGGTATTTCCGGCACTCGATTGCTCGGCACTCTATACAGTGAACATATTAGTGACGATTTTCGGGGTCGAAAATTTTGGGCCGTTACAAAATGACTTTAAGTATTTCACTTCAATCTTTTTTTGGATATTTTCTAACTTATATTAGATTATTTTAAATGTGGTTGGAATT
Organism: Allium cepa; assembly: GCA_030765085.1. Taxonomy (NCBI): domain Eukaryota; kingdom Viridiplantae; phylum Streptophyta; class Magnoliopsida; order Asparagales; family Amaryllidaceae; genus Allium; species Allium cepa. The sequence continues at coordinate 554,613,615 of CM060941.1, read as the reverse complement.
TTTAATAATTTATTATTAACTTTTAAAGTAGGAGGCTTATTTTTTAGTATAAGAAAACATGCTTTTCATGGTTTTTAAATAAATCATAAAGTAAGTATTTTTTAGTAAAATTTTACATAAATGTTTTAAACCATATTATATGTATTTTAAGAGTATATAGTTTTTAGAATATTTTTTAATTGTTTTATTAAAGTACTAAAAATCTTTTTCAATATAGTATCTTTAAAATTAGTTTTAGAATTTTGTTAAATATCTTTGCTTTATAAATAAATTAGTTACATATATATCATCTTTAAGGGTTTTAGTAAACATATAAGTTTTGAGAAAGTAATTGTTTTACAAAAAAAAATAAAAGGCGGCTTTGGATTATAACACTTATGTTATAATAAATGCTTTTTTTAAAGTTAATTTAAAAGTGTATTACCTTGTTTAGTAAGTGTGGATATACTTAGATCTTTAATTGAATGTTTTTAAAGATAATGACAAGTATGAAATGGTTCTGGGTTTGTTTGACGATATTTTAATGACATTTTTTTAACCCACTAAAGTATACTGGTGCAAATGTGAAATATTGTTTGAGATTTGTGAACATTCTTATACCATTTGGAATAAGAATATGGATACATTTCTAAGTACTGAAAAGAGTATGAGTGAACAGTGAAAGAATATAAATGAATACTGGAGTGGTAGTAAACATGTATATATCTTTTGTAAAGGTATTTTAAATATATATACAAGTATTTAAAAAGAAGTTTTAATTAATAAAAGAATAAATAAAAAGGGATTAGGAGTTGCTTAAGTAGCTTTGTCATGCTTTATGTAACTTAATCGTGCTTTGTGTAACTTAATTGTGCATTGTGTAACTTAATCTTGTTTTATGTAACTTAATCATGCTCTATGTGACTTAATCATGCTTTGTTTGCTTGTTTATGGAAAGTATTTAGTTGTGTACTTAGCACTAAAAGCTAACAAAGTAGGTTTATTTTATTTGTGATAATTAAGATTGATATTCGGGTAGGGTTTAGAAGCAATAGTGCTCTAACATATCGGCTTCACTCTTGACCGAGGGATGATATAATTGAGAAAGTTGGAAACGTGGTAAGTATATGAGATTTGGTTTCCATATGCGATCGTGTACTTGATAGTTGATTATCGAAATTGACCAATTAACTTTGGAAGTGTACGTAAGCACCACGTATTGATACAGTTTAAGATTCCCCTGGGATGACTAATTCGTATGAATCGTCTTTTGCTTTAAGAATTACATATATGAGATCCCCTAGGGAGGACTCCTTTATATCGTTCATTTACTTCTTAAAGAACCAAAATTGAGTTATCGAAAATTCATCAATTTAGTATTGAACCGTCCAGGATCGGTATATGTTTTACTTACCGAATACCACTTCCAAACTGACATACGGGTTCTATGTTTTGAAAGAAGTTGTGAAATGGAATGTTACTAAGTTGAACTGTCCATCCTAAGGTTAAGTCCAAGGGAGAGGTCAGCATTAACATTTCAGACTACTACTATAGAGTTGAACTGTCTATCCTAAGGTTAAGTCCAAGGGAGAGGTCAGCAGTAGCATTCGTCGAATGACTTATATTGGGATCCTTGTAGAGATTCATGGACTGTTCTAGATGTTGGAATCCAATAAGAGATCCATGTTCTATTCGAGTGATGAAGACTCATGTGAGAGATGTCGTACATGACCTTGACATTAGAAATGATAAAAAAAACTATTAGGTCACATAGCCTAGTGTGACGCCCCACCTCTATACCCACGCTAGCAAAGAGTATTAATAGATAATACCGTCTGCTAACACGGAGAATAAGGCTGGTTGGGAGCGACCATCTATAGTCTTGCTCTAATTATCTATTGAATACATCGACAAGAGTCATACCAAACAGGTCGACATACCCAATGAATATTTAAAACAAAACCATAGGTGGTTGGATCTATCAGAACAGAATATAACAATTCAAATGTAATATACATCACAAAACATCAGATCATCATATACACATATATAGATACATAACAGAGTATACAAACTAATACATGTCAAGTGGTATAGCAAACCATAATACAGACGAGTCAAAAGAATACATATCAGAGTTACTACAAAATAGGACTACACCAAAGCTATAACAAAAAGGAACAAGCTGAATAGTCCATGCGGAAGTAAAATAGGCTAAGTCCAAAAGCACCTAACCTGAAACAACTCGGTCTGACCCGAGTATGAAATACACATGTCAGTCTAGCTAAACAAATCAGTTAGATAAACTGAAAAACAATAAACCTGCAAGGTTACTAAGTATAACAAATATCTCTAAAAGCGATAACACAATCATCTAACGAAAGATGAATCATATAGAACAACCCTCATATCATTGGCAACATATAGAAACAAAGGATAAGAATATCCCAAAGCAAGCCAAAAGGCAATAATAAATACCAATAAGGTATACAAGTTCCACAAGGTAAACGCTATGCATCATGCGGCTCATAATGACCAACATCGAAGGACGATACCTAGGGAATATACATATGAATGAAACATCAGAAAATTTGCTCGAGCTCAGTACTGTACAAACAAGGATCCATGAGCCCGAAGACTCCAAACCCAATATCACCCATGCGGCTCATAATGACCAACATCGGAAGCGATACTAAAGGGCAACCCAATATCACCCTTGCGGCTCATAACGACCAACATCGGAAGCGATACTAAAGGGCAACAAACCCGAAGGCACATACCCGAAGGCAACAAACCGTAGTGGTGAAGGTCGAAGACCCAGTACTGGACACCACTAACTGGCGGAATGTGTCATAACTCTCAAAAAGGAATCCGAAAAGTGGTAACGTGAGTCCCATAACCACTCGTTCGCACTAAACGGTTTACTATCCGTTAGTTAATTTCACACTCAAAGTAGTACAAAGTTCACCTCATATCATCGGTAAACCAAACCAAAGGTCAAAACGATTAATTGAATAGGTCGGGGATTAATCGGAAAGATAAACGCACAGATTCATGGTCCGTGTTTTGCCCAACCATTTAATCACCCTTCCACTTCGCTCGAAGTGCGAAAGTGTGTGTTTTAAATAGAATTTATAAATTGGAGAAACGAGCTTTTAAATGTGATTCGAGAGATTATTTTATAAAAACCCGTGGATGAAGTCAAAAATAAGTTATCAAAGTCAAAGAGGCAATAACAACCACTAAGAACCAACATGAATCGATAAAATCCGGAAAAACCAATCAAAACGAGCATAAATAGGCAAAACAGGAAAACAGGAGCAGGTCAGTCGACTGAAATCCCTGTTCAGTCGACTGAAAATTGTCCAGAAAAATTTCGGGCTTCAGCTCAGTCGACTGAACAGAGGATCCAGTCGACTGAACCCAATTTCCTGCATTTCCTACTTATAACAAATGAAGTGCAAACTCTCCCAACTTTCAACCGGACGAGCACGGACGCTAGGGGTTTACGCCTAGCGGCTACCCGGCCCTATAAGCACTTCAATGCATCACCAAACATGATCGAAACATCAAAGTTAGGATCTCTAAAGAATTGAACCCAAAACACTAAAAATTTGGGTATTCACTAATTCAATCCAAACTAAAAGCAAGTGCATATGAAAAAGTGCTAGGAATTCATGCCCAACATCAATGAAATTAAGAGAAGTAGATGTGAGTTCAAAACTCACCTTTAACCCAAAAACAAGAAGATGGAGCTCAATAATAAGGAGAAGACCAACCAAACACTACTACAACCCAACAAGCTTCAATCTAAGATCAAACAAGCATTTTCCTAAGTTAGGTTTAGGAAAACTTTCTGAAATTGAAGAGAGAAAGAGATAGAGGAGATGAAGAGTAGCTTACCTATGTCTTCTCTATAAATTTGGAGCAAGAAATCAAGTTGTAAGAGGAAACTAGGGCTTGCAAATTTCTATTTCTCTTTCCCTTCCACCATTTTCAGTTCTAGCTTAAGAAATGAAATGAGATGAGGATGAATGAAGAGAAGGGGTTGGGTTAGGGTATTAGTTAACTAGTGGGCTGAACCCAAACCCAAAACCCAATAGAAAAAAGGGTCAAAATTTCACAAACTCCAAACATATCAAAGATTATACTCAAAAAGATTGCAAACGCCATTTTGGAACCAATGGAGGTAGTTTCGAGTTCCAATTCGGCCATTTGCAGAAAGTACCTTTTCGGACCCAAAAATCCGACTAACGACGTTATATTTAAATTAAACATTTAAATATCAAATTGTTAAATATGCGGGTTGTTACAGATCTCCCCTCCTTACAGAATTGCGTCCCCGCAATTCTTAGAGACGATATTTGTAACAACTACATACATATAATCAATCAAAAGAAAAGGAAATAAGCTCGAGATGAAAAGACATACTCACCGCTTCAAAGCAAAGAAAGAAAACCGGATAAGATCGCTCGACAAACTCTCTAGTTTCCCAAGTACAGCCATTGGGATTAGCGGACCATTGAACTTTAACGAGCGGCACGTCCTTATTCCGAAGGTGTCGCACCTCCGTGTCAAGCACGTGAATAGGTTGCTGTACAATAGATAAGTTCGGTGAGATCTCAAGCTCTTGCAAATCAGGAGAAGTAATAACAGAATCCGACTCCCGAAGACACTTCCGAAGTTGCGAGACGTGAAACACGTCATGAATGCCAGATAAATGAGCTGGAAGTGAAACTCTATAAGCCACAGGGCCAATACGTTCAGGAATAGAAAATGGTCCTATAAAGCGAGGAGCCAATTTCCCAGTCGTACTGAAACGCATAACCCCTTTCAAAGGAGAAACACGAATAAAAACAAGATCACCAATTGAGAATTCGAGAGGCTTCCTACGGTTGTCCGCGTAGGATTTCTGGCGACTTTGTGCCTCTTTCATTCTCAACCGGATAAGATCAATCTTTTCGGAAGAATCACGAACAAAATCCGGACCAAGAATAAGCTTCTCTCCAGATTCTAACCAACATGAAGGTGATCGACATGGCCTTCCATATAAGGCTTCGAAAGGAGCCATACGGATACTCGACTGAAAACTATTGTTGTAGGAGAACTCTACAAGAGGTAGGTGATCCTCCCAACTACCACCGAAATCAAAAATACAAATACGGAGAAGATCTTCTAAGATACGATTCACCCGTTCAGTCTTTCCATCAGACTACGGATGATAAGCTATAGAAAAATTAAGCTTCATTCCCAAAGCTTGCTGAAGACTCTTCCAAAAGTGACTCGTGAATAAAGGATCACGATCACTCACAATAGAACTAGGAACACCGTGAAGTCTCACGATTTCCTTGACATATAACTTAGCCAAATGCGATGCAGTCCTACTAGACTTAATAGGGACAAAATGAGCAGACTTAGTAGGGCGATCAACAATAACCCAAATACTAGAATGACCCGATCTCGAACGAGGTAGGCCATCAATAAAATCCATAGAAATTTGATCCCATTTCCACAATGGAATCTCAAGAGGCTGAAGAAGACCCGAAGGACGCTGATGCTCGGCCTTAAAACGCTGACAATTTATGCAATTGCTCACATAACTCGCCACATCGCGTTTCATGCCTTCCCAATAATAAAGACGATGCATATCGGCATACATCTTACTACTACCGGGATGAATGGTATACTTAGAACGGTGACAGTCATCAAGAATGTCATGCCTAAGTGCACGATCAGAAGGCACAAAAAGACGATTCTTCTTACGAAGACACCCATGAGAATCAATGCTAAAATCTTGCAACGCCTCATCACAAGATCCAGACTCACAAAGCTGAATAAAATGCAACAAATTAGGATCACACCGCTGAGCATCGGCAATACGATCCAACAAAATAGGTCGAGCTACCAAACTAAATAATAGAATAGGAGAATCAGAAGATGAACCTCGATCACGAATTTCACAAAAAGATAGAGTTTCAAGAATATTCCATTCGGTAAGCATCATAGAAATAACAGCCGAATGTTTGCGACTAAGCGCATCTGCAACACGATTACCCTTACCAGGGGTATACTGGATATCAAAGTCATAGGAAGCAAGAAACTCGAGCCAACGATGTTGCCTCATATTGAGTTCCCTCTGAGTGAACAAATACTTCAAGGATTTATGACCGGTATAGAGGATGAAGCGCTCGCCCAATAAATAGTGTCGCCAAATCTTCAAGGCGAAGACAATGGCGGCTAACTCAAGATCATGAGTGGCATAGCGAACTTCATTCGGACGCAGTTGCCTAGAAGCATAAGCAACTACCCGATCCTTCTGCATAAGAATAGCAACGAGACCACTACCACAAGCATCGGTGTAGACAACAAGATCATGATTCCCTTCGGGAACCACAAGAATAGGAGCATTAGTGAGAAGTTCCTTTAATGTCAAAAAGGAAGCTTCACACTTGTCGGACCAAATAAAATGAATGCCTTTACGAGTAAGGCAGGTGAGAGGAAGCACAACATGGGAAAAGTTCTTAATGAACCGATGGTAATAACCCGCCAATCCAAGGAAACTACGAATCTCATGAATATTTTCAGGCCTCTTCCAATTCTGAATGGCTTCGATTTTTGAGGGATCGACAGAAATGCCATCGGAAGATACAACATGGCCTAAGAACTTAACCTTATTCTCCCAAAAGTGGCATTTGGAGAATTTGGCTCTAAGCTGATGATGACGGAGGGTACTCAAGACAATCCTTAAGTGATTAGCATGCTCAGCTTCAGACTTAGAATAAATAAGGATATCATCAATGAACACAAGGACGAACTTGTCGAGATATTCCCGGAATATTCGATTCATGAGATCGACAAAGAAAGCAGGAGTGTTCGTTAAACCGAACGGCATAACGAGCCACTCAAAAGAACCATATCGAGTGCGGAAAGCTGTAAGAGGTATGCTATCCTCCGCGACTCGTAACTAATGAAAACCCGTGGAAAGGTCGAGCTGAGAAAAGACCTTAGCACCACTCAATAGATCGAACATATCATCGATCCTAGGCAATGGATACCTATTCCTAATGGTTAACTCGTTAAGCTTGCGATAGTCAATGCAAAGCCTAAGAGTTCCATCAGACTTCTTCACGAAGACGACCGCGGATCCCCACGGAGAAAAACTGGACTGAATCAACTGCTTGGACTCAAGCTCCAAAAGCTGCTTTTTGAGTTCCTCATTTTCCTTTGTAGACATCCTCATGGGAGGACGACTAACTGGCTGCGCGCCTGGAATGAGATCAATGCGGAACTCAATTTCCCTCTTAGGTGGTAAACCCGAGACAGGCTCAAAAACATCAGAAAAGTCACAAGCAATAGGAATACGAGATATATCATCATCATCTCGCGAATCAAGAGAATATAAAGCCATTTCGGAATTATCCACATCCCGAAGAACAAGAGATAACTGAGTAGGCGAATCCGGATGTCGAAAATATATAGTTCTCTCCGAACAAATAATCCTGGCATCATATCTCACTAGCCAGTTCATACCCAAAATCATATCAAATCCCAGACAAGAAATAACGTGCAAATTCGCACGAAAAGAAAAACCACATAAAACAATCTCAACATCATCACAAAGCAAACTAAGGGTCGCGGATCCCCCAATAGGATTCGCAATCCTTAAAGAAGTAACCATACAAGAAACATCCAAAGATAAATCATCAACGAGCTTCTTCGATACGAAAGAATGTGAAGCACCAGTATCGAAAAGAACTCGTATACTATGGTCATAAAATAAAATAGAACCTTCCAAAATAGATGAAGATATACCTTTGGACTGAGAAGGACCTTTAGAAGCCTTGGTAGCATAAAGATTGCTAGACTTAGCACCAGTCGGAACAGTAGGGCAAGCTGAAACATGATGACCCTCCTTCTTGCAATAACGGCAGAAGAGAGGTTTAGGACAAGCTCGAATAATATGATCAGGAGAACCACAATTAATACACTTTCGAACGAAAGGTGTTCCGGAAGACTGAGCCTGAGGACTAGAACCATCAGTCTTCTTCTTCTTAGAAGGAAAAGGCTTCTTCTGAAGTGGAAACGGCCTCTTGTTGGGGTTCTTGGAAACCTCAACATCAACATCACTATCACACTCCTTCTCGACGGTCTCGAGATGAAGTGCCGAATCAACCAACTCCTCAAAAGAAAGTTTAAGCTGGAGAAACAAAGATTTCTTAAGATATTTCTTAAGACTAGAAACAAACTTCAAATTCTTCTTGTAAGAAGTGCTGATGAATTCAAGACCATACTGAGATAAAACCTCGAATGATGCAACATACTCAGAAACAGAAGATTTCCCTTACTTCAACTCAAGGAAGCAACGGGTCAATAAAACTTTTTCAGATTCAGGAACGAACTTGAGTTCAAATCGTCTCCGAAACTGAGTCCAAGAAAGAGTAGACTCATCAATCTCGGCTACAAGAAGCTCATACCAATCAAGAGCATGCTCTTGTAATAAGCTAGAAGTTACAAGAACTCTATCATGGTCAGAAAGATCCATGCGAGAGAAAATACGCTCGCACGTGCGAAGCCAAGCTTGGACTTCAAGAACATACTCGGAGCCCGTAAACGGCTTTCCTCCAAGATGAGAAAAATCACTACACTGACGTGCAAAGGCAGACTTGCGAGGTGGAGATACTCGAGGAGGAACTAGAGGCTGAGTGCTCCTAAACAATTCCAAAAACTGATCAGCAGACATATAAACGCCATCTGGATGTGTGCCACTGGATTGCCCAGCATCCGAACGTCGTCCCCTGCCTCTCCCAGCCATACGCTGAAAGTAAGATAAGAACAAGATTATTCACAAGGTAGATACTTCATTACGGAATACTACGGAATAAAATGCATTCCTAGACGTATTCCCCAAATTCTATCTAACCTTGATGGAATAAGAGCCACGATGATTCAAAGGTTTGTATCATTTGTATACTTTGATGTACTGTAATATGTGCTCTATTCTGTGTTTGTCATACTTTGTTCTGAACTCAGCTCTGATACCACGCTGTGACGCCCCACCTCTATACCCACGCTAGCAAAGAGTATTAATAGATAATACCGTCTGCTAACACGGAGAATAAGGCTGGTTGGGAGCGACCATCTATAGCCTTGCTCTAATTATCTATTGAATACATCGACAAGAGTCATACCAAACAGGTCGACATAACCAATGAATATTTAAAAAAAAACCATAGGTGGTTGGATCTATCAGAACAGAATATAACAATTCAAATGTAATATACATCACAGAACAGCAGATCATCATATACACATATATAGATACATAACAGAGTATACAAACTAATACATGTCAAGTGGTATAGCAAACCACAATATACAGACGAGTCAAAAGAATACATATCAGAGTTACTACAAAATAGGACTACACCAAAGCTATAACAAAAAGGAACAAGCTGAATAGTCCATGCGGAAGCAAAATAGGCTAAGTCCAAAAGCACCTAACCTGAAACAACTCGGTCTGACCCGAGTATGAAATACACAGGTCAGTCTAGCTAAACAAATCAGTTAGATAAACTGAACAACAATAAACCTGCAAGGTTACTAAGTATAACAAATATCTCTAAAAGAGATAACACAATCATCTAACGAAAGATGAATCATATAGAACAAGCCTCATATCATTGGCAACATATAGAAACAAAGGATAAGAATATCCCAAAGCAAGCCAAAAGGCAATAACAAATACCAATAAGGTATACAAGTTCCACAAGGTAAACGCTATGCATCATGCGGCTCATAATGACCAACATCAAAGGACAATACCTAGGGAATATACATATGAATGAAACATCAGAAAATTTGCTCGAGCTCAGTACTGTACAAACAAGAATCCATGAGCCCGAAGACTCCAAACCCAATATCACCCATGCGGCTCATAACGACCAACATCGGAAGCGATACTAAAGGGCAACTCAATATCACCCATGCGGCTCATAACGACCAACATCGGAAGCGATACTAAAGGGCAACAAACCCGAAGGCACAAACCCGAAGGCACATACCCGAAGGCAACAAACCGTAGTGGTGAAGGTCGAAGATCCAGTACTGGACACCACTAACTGGCGGAATGTGTCATAACTCTCAAAAAGGAATCCGAAAAGTGGTAACGTGAGTCCCATAACCACTCGTTCGCACTAAACGGTTTACTATCCGTTAGTTAATTTCACACTCAAAGCAGTACAAAGTTCACCTCATATCATCGGTAAACCAAACCAAAGGTCAAAACGATCAATTGAATAGGTCGGGGATTAATCGGAAAGATAAACGCACAGATTCATGGTCCATGTTTTGCCCAACCATTTAATCACCCTTCCACTTTACTCGAAGTGCGAAAGTGTGTGTTTTAAATAGAATTTATAAATTGGAGAAACGAGCTTTTAAATGTGATTCGAGAGATTATTTTATAAAAACCCGTGGATGAAGTCAAAAATAAGTTATCAAAGTCAAAGAGGCAATAACAACCACTAAGAACCAACATGAATCGATAAAATCCGGAAAAACCAATCAAAACGAGCATAAATAGGCAAAACAGGAAAACAGGAGCAGGTCAGTCGACTGAAATCCCTGTTCAGTCGACTGAAAATTGTCCAGAAAAATTTCGGGCTTCAGCTCAGTCGACTGAACAGAGGATCCCGTCGACTGAACCCAATTTCCTGCATTTCCTACTTATAACAAATGAAGTGCAAACTCTCCCAACTTTCAACCGGACGAGCACGAACGCTAGGGGTTTACGCCTAGCGGCTATCCGGCCCTATAAGCACTTCAATGCATCACCAAACATGATCAAAACATCAAAGTTAGGATCTCTAAAGAATTGAACCCAAAACATTAAAAATTTGGGAATTCACTAATTCAATCCAAACTAAAAGCAAGTGCATATGAACAAGTGCTAGGAATTCATACCCAACATCAATGAAATCAAGAGAAGTAGATGTGAGTTCAAAACTCACCTTTTAACCCAAAAACAAGAAGATGGAGCTCAATAACAAGGAGAAGACCAACCAAACACTACTACAACCCAACAAGCTTCAATCTAAGATCAAACAAGCATTTTCCTAAGTTAGGTTTAGGAAAACTTTCTGAAATTGAAGAGAGAAAGAGATAGAGGAGATGAAGAGTAGCTTACCTATGTCTTCTCTATAAATTTGGAGCAAGAAATCAAGTTGTAAGAGGAAACTAGGGCTTGCAAATTTCTCTTTCTCTTTCCCTTCCACCATTTTCAGTTCTAGCTTAAGAAATGAAATGAGATGAGGATGAATGAAGAGAAGGGGTTGGGTTAGGGTATTAGTTAACTAGTGGGCTGAACCCAAACCCAATAGAAAAAAGGTTCAAAATTTCACAAACTCCAAACATATCAAAAATTATACTCAAAAAGATCGCAAACGCCATTTTGGAACCAATGGAGGTAGTTTCGAGTTCCAATTCGGTCATTTACAGAAAGTAGCTTTTCGGACCCAAAAATCCGACTAACGACGTTATATTTAAATTAAACATTTAAATATCAAATCGATAAATATGCGGGTTGGGTTTAGCTAACCCGTGACAAGATACATCAACTCCATATCTAGAGTATGTTTATCGATGTTGTGCGCAGGAGTTGATGATATTTGGGATCACGTGCTTCAAGCATGGACCGGGTATGTTTCTCCTAATTGGTATATTTTATCTAGAGATATACGACGCTCGGAGGCCGTTTTTAACCCATGTGCAGGAGATCCGCTTCAGTTTACTAGAGGCGTCTCCATGGGAAATCCATATATATGCGAATTAGCAGTTTTAGTTATACTTCTAATATTGTTATATCGTAAGATGCAAGTGACATAACTACTTTCTAATTTATATTACTCACCCTAGACATTATTTATTATATCACATTATGTACTTATTAGATAGGTGGTCCTTTAGAGGGATAACCGTTATGGCACTCCATGTAATCTCAAATAGTGTTATATGCGACAGCGTATTTCTTGAGTTTTTCACACCAAAACCTATGTCTGACTCGTGGTTTTATATTTTCCTTATTTCCAATGGTTCTCTTTCGAGTAGTCTACGAAAGGCAGGTTTTCATTGATGTTCGTTGGAGCTTGAGGAGACGAGCTGGATGCTTTTACCTACCATTTTATTCTTATTTCCACTGCATTACTACTATGCATATATCAGCATTTATGAGGATAGATTGTTATAACTATCTAGGCTGATGATCGTACTTAAGATTGTAACTCTAAATGCTATGCATCTTAGAGTGACAGTTTGTATTGCCTTTTGATATTATATTTTATCATTCCATTATGAGATTCTGATATTATGTTCTCTTCTTTCTTATTTTTTTTGTTTTTTTATTTTTCTCTGACAATTTGTATTTTTGGCCTTGAGTGCTCAACACACGAATACATGGATGTATTGTGCTGACACTCGAAGGTTGAAAAGGCAAGTCGTTACATGTGGTATCAGAGCTAAAGGTTAAACGAGAACCTTAGTTTTGACGGAGTATAACTCATTAGGGTAAGTGACCCTAGAATGAGTTGAGTGTACTATACATATGAGAGCATAAATGGATTTGTTATATATTAGCTATATATATATATAAGTATAGGTTGATAGTGTAGTCTAATTCATGTAGGGATTAATGATGTTTATCTATTATCCCTCATTGATTAACTTAGTCATGTTCGGCCAGTTTATGAACATTGACTATTGTTTATTGATTGTTGATTTTCGCTCGACTAGTTTATGAGTAGTTTTACCTTTTCACTGCATTGGTGGAGTAGACAGTATTTGTAGGGGAATTGAAACGAATACCTTATGAATTAAGTTTTAAAGTTTGACTACAAGACATTTGGTGACAATGTTAGGTTAGAAGTGAACTTTAGTAAAAGATGTTTATTATAATCTAAAGGAAAGAAAAGATATTTTGTAAATAAAAATTTGTTAAAAGACTTCATCGAAGAAAGTGACTTTATATAAATATGGTTTATAAACAAGGGGATTTGAACTGATATTTTGAGAACTTAAAATCCGGTGTCTTTAATAATGTTTTCTAAGATTTTGAAAAATAATAGTAGTATTATTTGAAAGAATTTGTGAATACTAATATTTTGAAAAGAGTTTTTGATTTGTTCGAGTTCGATGTTACTCTCAGAATCGACGAATCAATTCGGGAACAAAGTATTTTTATATTATCCCATTCGAGTGGCTAGAAAATGACAAAAAATGGGCAAGAGATGTGTTTGGTTGGTAAGAAATTCTCAAGGACATTACCTTTCTTAGTAAGGGAATGCATGGTACGATTGGGTAGGACCTGTAACGACCCGTAAATTTTTAATAATTTTATTGGTTTTAATAATAAATTTAACTGGAAATTTTGTGAAATTTTAAATAATTAAATTTTTAAATAAAAATTTGATATTTGAAATATGCCTACTTAAACATAGCAAATGGTAAATTTTCATATGATAATATGGAAGTTTATTTTTATGTAATTCTATTTCAATTTAAATCAGTTAATATTGACGATAATAAAATATTTTTCGAACCTGCACATTTTTATACAATAAATTTGTAAATCTTCTTCTGAGTGAGACGTCATCTTCCATTTCATCAAATTTGGACTGCTTTTGCTTCGTTTATCTTAATTTTGGTAAATTAGCAGCATTTTCGATACCAATTATCGACTTTTGATCGGATGATCGTACCACTAATATCTGTATACTGTTTTATCGTCTCATCGTGTTGATCTCCGCGGTATATTCAAATCTATGATTTGAAGTTCGGTACGCAGTGAAATGTACTGGTTTGTGACTTTTGGTCCTTGTTGTTAGAACCCTTAGTTTACGATTTCGACGATGACAACTATACAGTGGAAATCATATATATATATATATATATATATATATATATATATATCATACAACTATACAGATATGAATTCAAAGCAAGAAAAACCACTGCTGTGACAAGACGATGACTAAAGCACTAAAGAGATTCATCTACAAAGTTGCATGAAGATCAAAGAGAGATACACTCAAGAATAAAACCAGGAGAACATAACTTAACAGGTTCAACGTCTGAATGCAGAACTTCATATGTCTGAACATAGAAGACGAACAAAAATAACAATAGGCTTTCAGACGTCTGAAAACACCATTCAGACTTCTAAAACTGGGCTCGAGACAGATAATTCAAATTACAACTGTCATCTCCGAAGAGACACAACTCCATCTCTCCTCCATAACTCTTCACCAGTAAACAGTGACGACTCTAGACTGAAAGGGAAGAGATGTAACTACTAGAAGCAACATTTTACAAGTATATAAATGAGAATCAAGAAGGATCAAAGCACTTCAACTAATTCACTCGACTCTTTATCTTGATCATCTCTTTTTTCTAATCATCTACTTGCTATCAAATCTGCAAATCTAAGATCAAACACTTCCATACTCTCTCAAACAATATTGTATTCAATCATTCAAGAGATATAGGAAGTTCAATTGTACTATATAGTCAAAATCCGTGTAATAGAAAACACATTCTTGGAAAGGAAACTCTGTTATTGTAAATCTGTTTCTCCGGGTGAAGTGAGGGTTATTTGGTGAAAGGAAACTCCGAAGAGGAGCTTCGGGACTGGACGTAGGATGGGAGGTCGGAACCAGTATAAAATCCCTGGTGTGATTATTCTTATTTACATACTTTAGTATTGTTACACTATAGTTTAAGTTAGTCATATACTTGTCATTTGTATAATCGATCCATCATACTATGGACTTTCAATTGGTATCAGAGCTTGGTTTGATCAAAAGTACTGTAACAAGTTTTTGAATCACTAATATGGCAAGTATCTTTCAAGAAGGTCAATCTATCGCACGTCCCCCATTATTTAATGGCTCCAACTATGCATATTGGTCAACCCGTATGCGTATTTTTATGGAAGCCAATGGTCTAGAAATATGGTCTGGTACACAAAGTAAATATGAAGCACCTAACACTGCTATGAGCACATGGACCGATGCACAAAAAAGCTTAGCCTCAACAATGCTAAAGCTATGAATGTTTTTTTTTTCTCTCTAAATAAAAATGAATTTTCATGTGTCATGTTATGTACCACTGCATTTGACATTTGGTATACCTTATAAATTACACACGAAGGTACAACAAAGGTCAAACAAACTAAGATTTCAATTTTGCAAAACAAATTCTCGTTATTCAAAATGAAGCAAAATGAAATTATTATTGACATGTATTCTAGATTTCAAACTATTCAACATGATCTTATGGCATTAGGAGTTAAGTTTACTGATTTTGATTTAGTTTCTCGAGTACTCAACTCTTTAACATCAGATTGGGAAAGGAAGGTATTAGCTATTGAAGAAGCTAATGATATTTCTACTCTCAAGGTTGAAGAATTGATAGGAAATTTAATGCCCGATGAAGATAACTTATAGGCAAGAAAAGAACAAAATGTTGAAAAGAAGAACACAACATTTCAAGCAAAGAATGATGACTCGGATCTGGATGAAGAAGAGATAGTTTTCATTACCAAGAATTACAACAAATTCAAGAAATTTAGAAAGATGATCAAATTCCAAAAAAAGGGAAGTCCAATACAACAAACCTATCTCAAATCAAGTGCTATGAATATGATCAATACGGACACATGAAGAAGGATTGTCCTAAACGCAACAATGAGAAAAGAACAAATTTGAGAAATTTAAGAAGAAAAGAGCTTTTAAAGTCACTTGGGACGATTCTGATTCATCATCATCTTCTGATAGTGATAGTGATAGCGATGGAGAACAAGCTAATGTATGTTTTATGGCCGACACTAATGAGGTACGTCCTGAACTTAGCTATAATGAACTATTAAAATTAAATATGGAACTTGATGATAAGTTTAGACAAATCAAAAAATTGAATAAAGAACACCTAGCCAAAATAAGTCGATTATAACTTGAAATTGGATTATTAATGGATGGAAAAGTTATTTTAGAAGAAAAATTGGAGATTTCACATGAAAATTGTAATAAGTCCATCGAATATGATACATAACTTAGTGAAATAGATAGGTTAAAACTTGAGAATAATAATTTGATTAAGGAAAATATTGAACTAAAATGTAGTATAGAAATTTCAAAAACTGAAATTTGTGAATTAAAGGATAAACTAGAAAAAATTACTAACAATGTTTCAAAGTTTAACAAAGGAAAATAGGATCTTGATAATTTAATAAATTTTTTGAAACCTTCTGGTAATCAAAATGGATTAGGATTTGAAAAGAATTAACAAAAGAAAAAAGGTAATTCTATAAGGCAAAATATCTTGTATCAAAGTTTCAAAAAGACACCAAAGTTAAGTAAAGATGTAAAATCAAAAAAATATAAAAATTTGGATGCCAAAAGTCTAATAATAAGTTAATTAGACAAAAAAATATTGATAGTTTTTTTATCAAGTGTAGTATTTAATAATAATTATGTTTTTAAAGGACCCAAATCCAGTTGGGTATGGCTACCCTCCCCTCATAACATTTAGGACCCTAATAAAAGAAGTGGGTACCAATTGAATAATTTTTGTTTTATAGGTACCCAAAAATAAAAGCAAGGAGAAATGGATACTCGATAGTGGCTGCTCAAAACACATGAGCGGGAATGCCAAGATGCTCTCAAATATAAAATATATCGATGGAGGCACCGTAACTTTTGGAGACACCTCAAAAGGATATGTCATTGAAATTGGAGAAGTCATAAGCATCGGTATTTCTAACTCTCCTATTATTTCTAATGTTTTATTAGTAGAAAAATTAAAATATAATTTACTTTGCACTAGTCAATTATGTGATAAAGGTTTTCAAATGAATTTCGAGAAAAATCAATGCAATATATTTGATAATAATAAAAATTTATTATTTGAAGGATTTTGAAATAAAAATATTTATATTTTGAATATGAATATGAATATAAAACAAAATTCCGATTTATGCTTGACCTCTAAATTTGATGATCCATGGCTATAGCATCAATGATTTTGTCACATGAATTTCAAATTTATAAAAATTATCAAAATATGAACTAGTTAGAGTTTTACCAAAAATAAATTATAAAATTGACAATTTGTGTGATGCATGTCAAATTGGAAAATTAAAAAGGAGTTATTTTAAATCTGAAAATAATATATCAACAAAACAACCATTAGAATTGATGCATTTAGATATATTTGGTCCTACTCAAGTAAGATCAATAAATTATAACAAGTATGTTTTTTTAATTGTTGATGATTTTTCAAGATATACATGGACTTTGTTTTTAAAACATAAAATTGGCACTTTTGGTATGTTTAAAATTTTTCCAAAAGAATTAAAAATCAAATGAATTTGACAATTAAAATATTTGCAGAGTGATCACGGAGGAGAATTCGAAAATGAACTTTTTACAAATTTTTGCAATAAAATGGGAATTAATCATAATTTTTCAGTTCCACGCACTGCAACAAAATGGTGTAGTTGAATGGAAAAATCGAACATTACAAGAATGTGCAAGTGCAATATTAAACAGTAGTAATCTACCAAAACATTATTGGGCTGAAGCTATCGGTACGGCTTGTTACGTTTTGAATAAAGTGGCACTATGACCAATGACAAAAAACACTCTTTATGAAATATTTTTTGGTAAGAAACCTAAATTATCATATTTTAGAACATTTGGATCAAAAATGTTTCATATCAAATACTAAAGACGGTCTAGGAAAGTTTGATCCTAAGGCCGATGAAGGAATATTTGTTGACTATTTGTATCGTAGCAAAGCTTATAGAATTTAAACAAAAAGACAAATATTATATAAGAAAGTTTACATGTTTCTTTTGATGAAAATTTTGTAAATACACAAATTAATGGCGAAGAAGATATACATCCAAATGACACTTCTAACACACTTCGCAATAATAATGAAGCTATTGATCGAAATAATACTCTAGTTTCACCTTCTAGGATTTTAAAGAATCATCCTATAGATAACACTATTGGAGATTTAAATTCTAGAGTAACTCGAAATCAACTTAATCAAATAAGTTATGTTGCATTCGTTTCAAATTTTGAACCAAAGAACTATAAAGAAACTCCTAAAGACGAACCGTCAATTTCGTCACCCAAACCTCCTTCCTGGTCCCCTATCAAGTATGGTGATCCCACCTACGAACCGAATTCATGGGATCGTCGGGAATGGGACCAAGAAAAATAAACTGTGACGTTTGCAGACGATAATATACATATATATTTGTTTGTATTATATTGTATTCTATTCAATAAATAAAGTTTTTTCTTCACAAAACTCTCAAGAAAAAACTAATCTGGAGTTTTCAGACGTCTGAAATTGATTCCAGACGTCTGAACTAAGAATCTGGAACAAATTATACGTTCTCAGACGTCTGAACTCAAGCCCAGACATCTGAAATCACTCTCTGTCTCACATTAAAACTTTCCAGACGTTTGAGTTTTGATTTCAGACGCCTGACTTTACTTTCTGTTTCTAATTTAGACATCTTCAGACGTCTGATCTACTTTTTCAAACGTTTGGAACGAGAAACGACAGTTTTTCAAACCCTATACCTGATCGATCGACCACTATTTCACCACTTCAATTCATTTCCAAATTAAAAATTATCTCTCTCAAAATCTCTAAAATCGCATTTATCTTCAAATCAATGCCACCACGAACTAAAAAGATGGGAATTAAGAAAAGGAAACATGGAGAAGGATCTTCCTCTCAACCATTGATGGTGACTGATACTCAAACCAACAATTGGTTATTTCAGAATCCAACAAATATACGATGATTTAACAACTTGAAGATTAAGAAGATGCATCTAGGACCTTTCTATAGCCTAATCAAGTTTCCTTCATATGATATGGAAGACATATGTGGGCAAGGCGAATTGAAAACCCTTATCTCTTTTAATGCCAACGATGTTTCTATCGATCAACTAGCTATATATCTTTTTTATGCTAATCTGGATAGTCCATCGGTATGGACTATTGAGAATGATGAAGATTGGTTATGGACGAGTGTCTATGGGGCAACAATCAAGTTAACCCCCGCTATAATTGGGAGACTCTTAGAGTGCTCTTATACGGGTCAAAATTTATCTAAAATGGAGGACATGCAATTCAAACCTCGTGATACTATCACTCATCAATTATGGGAAAATCGAATGCCTCAATTTTCATCCAAATTCCTTAGGCTACGTGCTAGGCTCCTTACCCGAATGCTTACCATTATCCCTCGATTAGGTATCCATGAACAAATTATTGATCTTGAACACAAAGCACTATATGCACTATTTGATCGAACTAAGATCAATTGGGCTCAGTTCATTTTCGATGAACTAAAAGGTTTTTGGAGTAGATCTCACCATACAATCATTTACCCGGCTTATATTATGTGAATTCTAAAAGCACTAAACATCCCATCATACATTTCCGCTTTGAGGAGTTACCTATCAAATATAGTGGAACAAATTTTTTTCCATCTTATGCATTTTCTAGAGGAATCACCGTCTTCTATAACTTTTCTAGAATGGAAAAATGCACAAGATCAACCTCCTTCTCCTCCTCAATAACAACAACAACAAGAAGGTGATGTTGAACTACCAAGGCAACCATCTCCACCTCCTCCTTCCTCGTTTGAATATCACTCTGATATGGAGATTTTGGAAGCACAAACTCAGCCTCATGCTAATGAGAATATTTCTCACTTAACCTTACAAAACCAAGTGCTCCTATCAAGAAGTCAAATTGTCCTTGGTAAAAAAAATAGCGAATATTGATCTCACGTTGTCCACAAGGCTTTCCAAAGTTGAAGACTCTCTTGTTTCAGTGGTTTCCAAACTTAATCATGCACTTTAACAAGTCCATCAACCTTCTTCTGACTGGTCTACACCTTCTCAATCTCCTCACACATCGTCAAAAACCAGCGATAAGGGGAAAGGGAAATTAGACTCCTCTCATGATGAACTACCTTGACTTTAACTCCCTTATTAAAGCTCTAATACATAATAATCCTTTTATTGATGTGCTTAATGATGTAACCATAACCTTTTTGTTAGTGATATAATTATGTATGTACATCATACTTGGTTCTGCATTATTTTTATAATTCTTCCATTATTTTTGATAATGACAAAGGGGGAGAAAAATAAATATGCACATCTATAGGGGGAGATCATATTTAGGGGAACCGTTCTGTAAGTGTCATCTAAGTACATTATATAGTTGTGATCATCAAAAAGGGGGAGAATGTTAGAACCGTTAGTTTACGATTTCGACGATGACAACTATATAATGGAAATCATATATATATATATATATCATACAACTATACAGATATGAATTCAAAGTAAGACAAACCACTACTATGACAAGACGATGACTAAAGCACTGAAGAGATTCATTTACAAAGTTGCACGAAGATCGAAGAGAGGAACATTTAAGAATAAACCCAGGAGAACATCACTTAGCAGATTTAGACGTTTGAATGCAGAAATACATACGTATGAATGTAGAAGATGAACAAAAATAATATTAGGTTCTCAGACATCTGAAAACACCATTCAGACGTCTGAAAACACCATTCAGATGTCTGAAACTGGACTCGGGACAGATAATTCAAATTACAATTGTCATCTCCGAAGAGATACAATTCTATCTCTCCTCCATAACTCTTCACCAGTGAACAGTGACGACTCTAGACTGAAAGGGAAGAGATGTAACTACTAGAAGCAACCTTCTACAACTATATAAATGAGAATCAAGAAGGATCAAAGCACTTTAACTAATTCACTCGACTCTTTATCTTGATCATCTCTTGTTCTAATCATCCACTTGCTATCAAATCTGTAAATCTGAGATCATACACTTCCATACTCACTCGAACAATATTGTATTCAATCATTCAAGAGATATAGGAAGTTCAATTGTACTATATAGTCAAAATCCGTGTAATAGAGAACACATTCTTGAAAAAAGAAACGCTGCTATTGTAAACATGTTTCTCCGGGTGAAGTGAGAGTTATTTGGTGAAAGGAAATCCAAAGAGGAGCTTCGGGACTGGATGTAGGACGGGAGGTCCGAACCATTATAAAATCCCTAGTGTGATTATTCTTATTTACATACTTTACTATTTTTACACTATAGTTTAAATTAGTCGTATACTTTTCATTTGTATAATCGATCCACCATACTATAGACTTTCACTTGTGACTTTTCATGCGTTACTCAAGTCGACATTCTCGCTTCCGCAACATTTTCTTTCCTGAATAGGAAAATCTTGAAAAAAAAAATGGATCGTTCCTTTCTATCCAAATCAAATTTTCTATAGACTTTCACTTGTGACTTTTCATTTTTCACCGTACAACACCATCAGTTGTTTGCATTTATATTTTCTAAATTTCTATGCTTGACCTTTGTTTTCCATTGGTTCCAAAGTTTATTAACTGGTTCATATTTTTTCCTTTGACCATTCGGTTTCTTTTGATAAATGTTGCCTGGAATCCAAAGCTACCCATCTTCTTCCCTTACTTTACTTCAATGATCTATTTTACATAGCAAGCACTTCTTTGAACCAATGCTTGTATTCTTATCCTCTCTCATGTTCCTCCTCCTATGCTCGGCTAAAGGCTCTGCATCATCAACCTAACGAAACCCATTAACCTGGTTTGCCTTTGCTCTCTCTCGGCTCCTCTCTATATCGGCCAGCATCCCCATGCACTTCCTCCTCTTCCTTCTCTCCTCGAAAAAAGCCCAAAACAACCTCTCCTCCTTCCTGCATTAGCCGACCTTCACTCCTCCATCGCTTGCCTCTTTTCTTTCAAGCCGAGCCTTAGCGTACATGTTTATACAAAGGTATTATATTTGTATATTTTAGGTTATACATATTTTGTGAAAATATATATATAATAAAAGAGTTGCATGAGTTATAGAATAGGTTTGTTTATAATTTGCAGTTGTAACGACCCGGAAAATCGAAAATTCCAGATAGTTAGGAAAAAAGAAGAAAGAGATAGAAGAATAAGAAGAACAGAAAACACCAACATCTCACATTTGCAGCGGATAAAATAATAACAAATAATAACAGTTGTACAAAGGAAAACTGTACATGTCAAATTTCACTTTAATACATCAGAGTTACACATATATACAGACACTGGATATACACAATCATCATGTCTCAGATATAGAACAATATAATATAGCGGAAACACTCCATACGTTCTTGCCATCCAGCTCGCCTCCTGAGCTCTAGAACGTCCTTACCTGAAAATTTGTAATACTTGGTCTGACCCGAGCACTACATCAAAGTAACACCCGAGTCAGGCCGGAAACCAGCGTGAGTAAACCCATCTGACATGGAATACAAAGCATACAACTTATATAAAACCCGGGGTAACTCGTATAAATTTACAAATTCACATTTTATTATAGACATCACTTATTTCACACATCAATTTTCTAAGTACCAAAATTTAGATTAAATAGTCTAATTTACTTAAATTATTTCATTCCAGCCTATTGATTTCACATATCAATCTACAAAAATTCGAAGAGGTTTTAGGTATTTTCTAATACCCGACTCTGGTCTCTTCGAGTCTCATGTCATCCTAGCCAAGTTATCCAAATGAAATACACTTCAAACTTTAAATACAGGATGTCCCTTTACACAACAATTCATCATTGATAGATAACCACAATATTATGTCCGCCCCAAACATATGATACTACAAAATATTTCATATCAAAGATATCAACTCATTCAAGGCATCCAATTCCATTCAATCATCCATAAGCAAACTTGATCACTTCCAAAATAAATTTTATCACTTCTAATTGAATTACTAACCTCAATCACTTAGATCCCTTCACTTGACATTAATTAATTTCAAATCAATTAATTAATCGTCTCTTAATTATCCATCTTAATTAATCATCCTGGATTAATTATCCTTCAATTACATTCAATCAATTATCTTTGATTAATTACACAAATTAATTATTCATAACCAAAATAGTAATTAATCTTTAATTACTTCACAAATTAATTAACTATAATTAATTACATTAATCCTCAATTACTTATATTAATTAATTTCTCATAAATCACTTATTATTGATTAATTAATCTTAATTAATAAGCTTTAATTACATCATTAATTATATAAATTAATGATTACTAATTACATTTTAATTTATTCTAATCTATATTAATTACGTTAAGTAAATAATCATTAATTAAACCATAAATATTAATCACTCTTGATTAATCTCAACCAGTAATTAACTACCTTTTTATTTACTTCATTAAATAAATTAATTACTCATTTTATAAAATAAGTTTAAAGGAATTTAAAACCAAATTCATTTTTAAATTCAATATTCCAATTATCAATATAATTCATCACAGAATATCAAATATTCATAACACAGAATATTAAACAATCTAAATAATTTTGAAGATCCAGTTGGATCCCTCCAACCTGTTTCCCTACATCCACAGACGTTAGCACAACATAAAATACCTATTCCACTTCGAGGTGGAATATCACGGTATATGGGATTTATATAATACCATCCGCTATTATGCAGCGCATAGGGTCTCATCCGCTATATAATGCGAGAAATCAATCACTCCAATATATACTATATATTACTATATAATATACCACATCAAATCAATCCAATCATTCAACCAATTATTTAATTTAACCATTTAAATAAAAATCCAGAAGAGTGAGATTAACTCACCTTTGATTTTGTATGCAATTTATTTCCAATCCAGCTTGATTTCTTCACGATTTCAGACCTTTATTAAACAATTCACGATTTATTACGATTTGAATAAATCAAACAATTGATCACCATTCGCTTATTCAATTTAACTCATTATTTGATTTAAAATTTTAAAACTAACAGTTTCTTTTAACAAATTATTTTTAGCAATCCAAAAATTAAATAAGTTAATTAAAACAGCTTAATTATCAAACCCATTCTTTTTTATAAATAAACTAGTAGAATAAAAATTATTTATACATGTATACCATTTTATTTTTGAAACTACATACATGTTTATAAAATAATTCATAAAGACTCCAAAATCAAACCCTTCCAACACTTAAAAAATCCTTATATATTTTACCCAAAATCATATATGTATTTACTAAATAAAAAAAATTTATTTTATATTTACTGAAATGAAAATTCTTCTAACATATATTAAATCAAGACGGTCCTATTATGAAATTAACCATTTTAAATTTACTGTAAAAATAATATCTTTTATCTTTTGAAAATACATATATTAAGAAAATAACCTAAATACATATTAAAAACAGAACTGCATTGCATACCTACCTATATATATATTTTCATTCTTCTGTAAATATTAAATCAGTAATTCACTTTACTGTAAAAAAAATTTCTTTTCTATTTTTCTGATTATATTCAAATTTAAATCGAAAAGAATAACTGCAAATACCATACAGCTCGAATTCCCGACCCTAGCTTACTCGCGAAAAAAAACCCCAAATTGCCGACCACTCCTGTTTGCCGCAGACTTCCATCGAACACCACCATAAACCCCATCGTCGACCCACAGATGAGCCACCGCCACCTCGAACACACATGCCTGCGCCTACACCTTGCCACGGCCCATAAGCCCCTTTACTTCACACACATGAGGCAATCGCCAACTTCACCAATCCCATGTCACGACTGTCGCCGCTTCCACTGTTATCAATCGCGCGTGAGCCTCGTTCGAGGATTGCCGCTGACCATCAATCTTCACGAGATTGCGTTTTCAATTGGCGAACGGTTATGAATGGGAATCGATTTCGAATCGATTTGATTTTCACGAGTGCTAAAATTTTGACGAGGTGCCAACGATTTGAGGAGAAGCCATTGAATTTTTGTTTACTTCGGCCATTTATTTTAGCTAAGGGAGGCGTGGAAATAGGTATTCGATTTCGTTCGAACTACCTTTAATTCGAATGAAGGAAGAAGGGAGGATTTAGGCAACTTTGGCTCTAACAGATTAGTAGTGTGATTTATTCATCGCCGTTATATAACTTTTTAGCTTCATTTTGAGGTGAAAGGTTGCGTAGATATTAAAAAGAACAGAGGGAGACAGGAAATGCGATTTCAGGATAGTGGGTAGCGTAGGGAAGAAAAAGGCTACAGTGATTTTGAAATGAAAGGAAAGCAGCTGGTGTGAGATGAAATTTGACCAGTCAAAATTAGATTAAATTTTCGATATAGATTTCAACGCGTTTATATATCGTACGCTCACACAACAACTCCAAATGCTACGAAAATTGAAAGCCGACAATAATACAATATTATGGATCAATGGAACTGGTTTCGTCGAATTCCGAGACTGTGCCTCAAAGGGCTATTTTTAAATTCAATTTAAACGATATATTTCAAAACTGAACAAATCACTGTTAAATTCAATTTTAAAACTTCTATTATCCTCAGCACTATCAATAAAAATTTTACAAGCCCTCGAATTATATTTTAACAGGTTTAAAACTCCAGATTCAACCTTTTACCCAACTTCAAATTATTTAATTTAATAATTAAATTACCCAATAACTGGTGATATTTGAATTCAAGTTAAAAATTAACCTTTATAACATTTGAAATCAATTAAATATCCCGATTTCAAACATCCAAAAATTCCGGGTCGTCACATTCCTCCCCCCTTAAAAGAATTTCGTCCCTGAAATTGCTAGTTAAGAAGAATGATCCAATACCCATTACTATTTTCCAAAACCAAACAGTTTTTAACAACTTCCCAAAACAATCCTTTTTATTAAAGACACGCTATCACTCTAACAACTTCTCAACCCACCTATAAGTTCCAAACAATATTACTTACTCAACAATTCGAATTATAATTTAAATTCAAATTTTAAATTATCAAAATTTTCTCAAAAATTTTCTAACTCTCTAAATTTACGAAAAATTTCACCAGCGTCTCCTTTGCGCGGCAAGCTCGTTACCACTATAAAATGCCTCTACGGGCTCCCAAATTTGAAAAGAAAACAAAAGGTCAAGTGGCTAGACTAGAAAATCATCAAATTTCATACAGAAATTTAAATACATACTTTTGCCAAGCAAATTTCAATTTATCCTCTGAAATCAAAAATCCCAAATTCACTTTCCTAATCCTTTAGTTTCAATTTCCATTTCCAAAATCCCTTATTTCAATTCCAATTTGAAATCGTTTTGTCGCTAACAAAAAAAATTCAACATTTTTCCAACTCCCAAAATTTTCGAATTTTTTTTGCAGAATCTCCTTTATACGGAGGAGCTTTTGCAATTTGACAAGAGATATAAATATATATACATCGACCCACATGGTCGAAAAAATAAAAACAGTTCATAATTCCTATTTTTATTGCGTAGGCGTACCTTTATTTAGCATTTTTAAGCAAGCGGCTTATTATTTTAGCATTTAGCACATTCAAATCCAGCCAAACGGCTTCCCGGTAGCTGTACTTACTCAATTCAAATATGTAAGTGCCAAAATCATGTAACTTATCAACATTCTACATATTTAACTAGTAAACATACGAATTTCTATAAGCAATGCAGGTTAAACAATATTTATAAGTAGATTATAGGGTTTCGACATTAATTTTAATTGTTTACAACCAATTCTTATACAACTTCATTCAATTTAAATGGTTTACAACTCAATTGTTTACATTCAATTCATTTTTAAGCAAAACAAACTCATTTTCACTTCAATTGATCTTAAAACCAATTTATTTAGTCTTTATCAACTCATAGAATTTTAATTACCTTTGTCTACGTCAACTGACAATTCATTCTCTGCAATTTGATGATATCCATGTGAATAAATAATTGCTTAAGTTTTATAACCAATTTAAATTGATTCCGACTTAATTTATATTTAATTCCTTCCATTTTAATTCATTCACAACCATATTATTTAGCTCGACACATTCTATGCTTGTATACTACTAACCATTCCCAAATTAATTCCACCCAAGCTTTTATTTAGTGGTCTACCCTTCCTACTTGAAGTCGAGCTTCTATAAATTTTAAATTTATATTAATTTACTTTAATTTAGTCCAACTTCAAAACTTAGGCTCACTTCATTTGCAAAATAAATTTTCCTTTTCAATTTAACTTGGTTCTATTTCAATCAAATCTCATTTCAATCTACAAATTTATTTTATTAGTTATTATAAATTTAATTTCCAAATTCAATTCATTCACGACTCATTTAACTAATTAAGGCCATTTTCAATTTATTTCTACCTTCTTGAGCTTAATTTGCAATTCAAACCATTTCTGTTTCAATCCAACTTCCTTTTTATTCGACAATATTCCAATTGTATTCAATTTACTAACAATTCAAGTCTAATTTAATTTATAACTCAAGTTTTCATTTTCAAACTCCATTAATAACTCCCAATTCAACTTCTATTTAACCAATTTAAATCTTATTAACATACTCACTTAACTAATTTATTTAGCTAATTAGCTTACTTCTTTATTTTAAAATTTTAGAAATACTTTTAAATTCACATAATACTATTAAAATAGCTTTTTAAAAAAATACTTCTTATAACTTGATGTCTCAACCAGCCCATCCCTGTTCTCACAGAAATTCGGTCATACGTTGATCAGGCGTAGGACTGAAAATCCATAAGTACTTAGCAGACCCATTTTCAACATCCACTGTAAATACTTGAAAAATAATTTTATTGAAAATATCGAAAACATTTTTTTTTTGAAATCAGAGGAAATATCTTTGGTAAGAATGCTCTGGAAATCATCACCCCCATCCATGGTCGCAGTTACATCTTGGGTTATGTTGCCATCACAGCAAAAGTCCATGTAACTGTAGGCACTCAGCGCCTTTCGATTACGCCATGGAACCCATAACAGATCACAGTTACATTCCAGGGTTACGTTGCCATCGCAGCAAAAGTCCATGTAACTGGAGGCATCATCACCCTCGATTTTCACTGTCAAAAATGAAACTTCTCCACTCCCACATAGGTCGCAGTCTACCGATGTAAAATCAAACGTAGACCGTTGGCTCTCAGCAGCACACATGACTTTCGCTATGTTACCATAGGTCGTAGTCTACCGATATAAAATCAAACATAGATTGTTGGCTCTCAGCGGCACACACGACTTTCGCTATGGTCTGTAGTAGATCGTAGTGACAATCGAGTTACACTGTCGTTACAGCATAACCCAAATGCCTCTGTAGGCATTACCTCCCTCGACTTTCGCTACACACTACTCATAATCTTCAGGAACTAGTTTTGCCCAGACTCCTCATAGGATCAACTTTAGAACCCCCCCTTAGGGTTTAAGGCAGTGCCACCCTGTGGCACTCCTGATAAGTTCATTTCAAGGGAGCGCCTTTTTCCTCAGAGCCATTATCAAAACACTTAATACCATACACATATATTATCTTCCAAATCATACACCTAGTATGAATCTCATATAAATCTCCTTTTCTCAAAATCGATTATCCTAAAATCGATAATTCTCAAACTAGGCTATCCAAATTCCAATATTGATTTTACCCAAAAATCAAAAGCCTTTCCAAATCCAAAGGTTTCCAAAACCTTTTTCCAAAATCCTTATAAGATCCTTTTTCTTCCGGCAATAGATTCAACAAGGGGAGATTTATCTTATATAACAAAGATATGTAACTTTGTTTGTTCAAAATCAAATATTCAAATTTGATTACTCTATAAAGTCACTTACCATTTTACTTACTTCCATAAAGTAAATTTTTACCAAAGAAATATCCAACTTCCACTATACTTCATCATATGTTTCACAAAATATACCTTTCATTTCAAAAACCATTTCACATTTCTTATCCACAAATTTTCAATATCAATTTCATTCAAATCCGTACGATGTAAACCTATCATCCATACGCATACCAATCTGATCGCTCGCTCAATCACACAATTTCACTTCCGAACTAGTATCGTCCACCCGACTCCCTAGTGCGGACACAGATCTGGTTTCTTGATCAGAAACCGTCATTCTCCTTGCATACCCTAGCTATGATAGAGAATATCCAGAATCAATCAACAATCCATATCCAGGTTCGCTGTCGAAAATCGAGTGAAAAATCCCAACTCGGATCGATAAACTATCTCGAAATTCTATGCTCGAATTTGGATCAAACCACTATGCGAATAGAATAATACACGTACATCCACGTATCTATCCTCATTGATTTATTAGCCAAAACAATTCCCTTTCTATTCACATTCACTTTAATTTTCATTCACTTATTTACAATTGCTTCAATCCCATTTGGATTATCACTTTAATTCTTATCTCAATTGGGTAATTTAACCATAAACAGTTTGCACTCTGACCGGCTTAAATTTAGAACATAGCTTGATTTTTTTTTTAAAATAGATAAGTAGTTGAAAAACAATTATTAATTTGCAAAATATCAGTAAAATAGTTAAGAAATTGTAAAATAGTTGGAAAATAGTTATAATAATTGTAAATAATTGCAAAATAGTTGTAAAATAGTATTTAATTTGTAAATAGTTGAAAAACAATAATTGGTTTATAAAACAGCTGTAAAATAGTTAAATAGTTCCAAAAGTAGTTGCAAAACAAGTATAAGATAGTTTGGATTTTTTTTAAAGAAAGTTTTATAGTAAATAGATAGGAAAATAGATTTAAAACTATTTATATTAAAATATTTTATTTGGAAAAATAGTTCAGAGCCAAACCGTTCAATTTCCAATCTTCATTTCCAATTAATTCAATTTAAATTTCCACTCCTATTTAAATTGATTCAACTCCAATTTAAATAACTTCAATTTCCATTGAAATTAATTTAACCCCAATTCAAGTTGAATTAACCTCAATTTCTATCCAAAATCAAATCAAATTCCATTGAATTTGAAACTATTCAACCTTAATCACAATTTCAATTAATTCAAGTAAATTTCAAATTGAACCAATTTTAATTCATATCAATTTAAATTTTGAATTAATCCCAATTCTCATTCGAATTTGAACTAATTCAATTCAAATTTCAACTTTAAACCATTTCGAATTATAAATTCAGTTAAATTTTAAATGTTGATTTAATTCCTTAAATCAAATTAACTTTTATTTTTAAGTCAATAATCTAAATCTTTAAACAATTAAATTCTGAATCAGAATTTCAAAATTCCATTTTAAATTATCTCTACTTAACTTATTTCGATTTCAATTAAGAATTCAAAAACAATTTTATCGTTGTAATCCAATTTTACTACTGAACTTTAACTTCAAAACCCTTTTTCAATTTCAATTCATAAGTCATACTTACCTAAATGTTTACTTCCTTAAACATTTTATTATTTTGCTAAATCATTAACAATCGTTTCATCATTTTAGGAAAATAACTAATGTTATTACAACTGGAAACCAATTCATTATTATCTTATTCTGAAACTTTTCCCAAATTCAAGATTTAATTTCCAGTTTGGTTGTATTTCTATTACCACTTAGTTTTCATTGTTTCTATTTAATTCCAATGATTTAACAACCAATTAACTTAATATTAGAAAAATTATTGCTTTATATATGAAAATATAAGTTATATAAAATTGTTTAAAATCTTTATATAAGAAAATAACAAGTACGCTCTCATATATATACACAGTCAACTCATTCTAGGGTACCATTAACCCTATCCTTAATGAGTATCCCCCACCAGAGCCAAGGTTCTCGCTTAACCTTCTGCTCCGATACCAATTGTAACGACTTGGAATTTTCGGGGAATTTTTGATCCCGAAAATTCCAGATAGTTAGGAAAAAAGAAGAAAGAGATAGAAGAATAAGAAGAACAGAAAACACCAACATCTCACATTCGCAGCGGATAAAATATAATAACAAATAATAACGGTTGTACAAAGGAAAACTGTACATGTCAAATTTCACTTTAATACATCAGAGTTACACATATATACAGACACTGGATATACACAATCATCATGTCTCAGATATACAACAATATAGTACAGCGGAAACACTCCATACGTTCTTGCCATCCAGCTCGCCTCCAGAGCTCCAGAACGTCCTTACCTGAAAATCTGTAATACTCGGTCTGACCCGAGCATTACATCAAAGTAACACCCGGGTCAGGCTGGAAACCAGCGTGAGTAAATCCATCTAACATGGAATACAAAGCATACAGCTTATATAAAACCCGAGGTAACTCGTATAAATTTACAAATTCACAATTTATTATAGACATCACTTATTTCACACATCAAATTTTTAAGCACCAAAATTTAGATTAAATGGTCTAATTTACTTAAATCATTTCATTCCAGCCTATTGATTTCACATATCAATTTATAAAAATTCAAAGAGGTTTCGGGTATTTTCTAATACCCGACTCCGGTCTCTTCGAGTCTCATGTCATCCTAGCCAAGTTATCCAAATGAAATACACTTCAAACTTTAAATACAAGATGTCCCTTTACATAACAATTCGTCATTGATAGATAACCATAATATCCTGTCCGCCCCAAACATATGATACTACAAAACATTTCATATTAGAGATATCAAGTCATTCAAGGCATCCAATTCCATTCAATTATCCATAAGCAAACTTGATCACTTCCAAAATAAATTTCATCACTTCTAATTGAATTACTAACCTCAATCACTTAGATCCCTTCACTTGACATTAATTAATTTCAAATCAATTAA
The DNA here is from genome assembly GCA_030765085.1 of Allium cepa. Lineage (NCBI taxonomy): Eukaryota > Viridiplantae > Streptophyta > Magnoliopsida > Asparagales > Amaryllidaceae > Allium > Allium cepa. The sequence goes on along the minus strand of CM060941.1, from coordinate 554,581,804 downwards.
TTAATCATCCCTTAATTATCCATCTTAATTAATCACCCTGGATTAATTATCCTTCAATTACATTCAAGCAATTTGTAACGACCCCAGAATTTAATTTAATTTTAATTTATGACTTGTTTAATTTTTGAATTAAAATTGTTAAATTTATCGATTTAAGAGATGCGAGTTTCCCCGATTCAAATAGAAAATATATTAAGTCAAATTGATTTGAAAATTTGCATATATGTATATATATGAGAATATATATATATATGTGTATTTGAGCATATATGAGTAAATTTAAAATTATATATATATATAGATATGTATATTTGATTTGAATTTAAATATTATATATAATATATGTGTACATAGATAAATGTGAAAACAATAATTTTTAAAGTAAAATTTATGATAAATATTTAAACTAAAAATAGAAGTAAAAAGAACAAGTAAAAGAGATAAGAATAAAACATAAAGTACATAAACAATTAAAGCTTTCATCTCAACTCAAACAAACACATATATAAACTGTACATACATAATAGAATAACATAAATATGTACACTTAAAACAAAACCAAAGCAAAAGCTTGTAAAGAAAGTACAAATAAAGCATCTCTAAGTATATACAACATATCAGCAGAGATGATAGCTTCATTTCAGTAAACAAAATATAAGATAAAATATGAAGAAGCATAGGTGTAAACTAAAAAGAAACAACAATATGTATACTTAAGTATAGATTTGTACAAAGTAATAAATGCAGCCACCACACCAACACTATTAGCCATCAAGTAGAAGAAGTATGCAGCCAAGTAAAATAGGTAAGTAGGCAAGCATAAACAAAGGAAATATGTATAAAACAAAGAAATAAAATAAATACAAACATAAAATCATCAGCCGAGATAAAAATCTGGATAGTCAAACAAACCCATGCTCAAGTAGAAAACAAGTCATGTATAGGTGTGCTTGTAAAAGAAAGCAAATATAATATTTAGGTAGAGATGTAAGGTACTTGGCATTAAATGGTAGCAATGTTGTAGTCATTCGAAATGTTGAAGTTTGTTTTCAGCCATGCCTATAACTTTATAATATGTACATAAAGAAAAAGGCAAACCAGGGTTATACAAATAGGAATAAAACCTGCAGATAAGCATGCAGGCAAGTGAAAATTTAAAACAAAGTAAAATTCAACTTTACATCTATATATACAAAGTACTTGTGCATTTAATGCTTTTATCTCTAAGCAAGCAAAGAAAAGATATCACTGATTTATATTTGTACAAAACAAAGTAAAATGTCACCCTGTACAAATATATCCCTGTAAACCTTCTCCCTATATATCAACAACTTCTTCATTTCAGTTTCATCCACCATAACTGAAAGAAGAAAAGAAAAGAAAAACTAAGCAACCTCTAAAATGAACACCATCTCAACTTAAACAATGCGAATCAATGCAACTTGGAGATTTAAAGAAGGTCTCAGCAAGCAAATTTCAAAAGCCTGATTCAAATAGAAGGCTCTGTTCTTTTTTCTCAAAAACAGAAGTGAGTAAACCCTTTGTTTTAAAAACAATTTAAATTATGAATGATTCAAATGCCTGGGTTGACCTGATACTTGATATTGATGTTGCACAAAAACTTCTCAGATTTTATATAACGGAATTGTTATCTATGCGTACGTGTGTAAGTATGCATATATATATATATACCTTGTTTTCCTGTGTTTCAGTTCTTGCCTTGCCTTCAAAAATTCAAAGCTTCAAATGAAATAAAAAATTAGACTTCGATGTTTAAATGAAAAATGGTTGTTATTGTATGTTGGATATTATAAAAATAGTTTCAAGGTTTAAATTTTAACAAATAGGCTAAAAAAAATAGAAATAACAGTAAGGTTATATATATAAGTTGAAAATCAACAAAATCAATTTCTGTTTTGAATTACACATATGTGTTCGTTATCGAAAATTATGATTTTTGATACACATTTTGTAATTTTTAGTGTGATAATCGATTGGGAATTTCGAAATATCTGTTTTGGGCGTTTTTGGTAATCGCCGTTGATCGACGTGATGGAGCCGGTCGATGTTTGGGCTGGAGGTGGTCTGAGGCATGGGGACCTTGGCAAAATTGGTGTGGTAATTTTATCATAGCCGTGGTGGTCGGAAATGGCGATTGTAGGGTTTAAGCTCTATGTGTAGTTGGTCGAAGTCACGAGGGAATTGCTTCGTCGTCGCTGTGATTCGAGTGATCGCAGCCCAGGGGATCGATGCGAAGTTGTGTGGCAAAGCTTAGGACATAGCGGTGTGACCGCTGGTAGACGAGGGTGGCGATGGGAGTTGTTTGGGCTGATCGGAGTCTGGATTCAGAATGTCTTGATTAACTAAATTTTGATACCATGGCAATTTCGTCTACCTGGTGGTTGGGATTAGTCAGTGAGGTCATGGTCGATGTGTAGATGGTCAGGGGGATGGCCGAAGTTGGTCAGGGGATCGGTGCACGTGTACGTGCACGAGATAGCTGGAATATTTGGGTTGTTGTGTCGATAGGAAAGAAAGCTCGGGGAAGTGTTCGAGGTAGTAGAGTGTTTGCATGAGGTCGACTCGAGTTTGAGAAGTGGTGATAAAATTTACAGTTTATACTTAAAACTTTTCAAAGAAATAGGAAGAAGAAGGATACGAGTAGAAGAAAGAATGAGCAGGGGAAAGACGCGACTTTGACTCGCGTAACTCGAGTATTTTACTCGGGGTTTCCAGTGTTGGCTTGAAGCCAAATATAGTATTGACTCGGAAGTTAAAAATTCAAGTTTTAAAATAATGTTTAAAATCAAAGTTTAATCAAAATTAAAAAGGGATTCAAGTTTTCTTTGAATTCAAATCTGTAATTTTAAATCATTATAAAATCTGAATCGTTTTAAAACAAGTTGAAATTAAAATAGTTTTTTTTAAAAGTAAACTTGTTTTTCAAACAAACATTTAAACTTGAATTTTGATAAAGTTCTTTTATAAAAGAATTGCGAATGAAAATATATGTTTTGTTTTATCTTGAATTTGCAAGATAAAACGTAATGTATTTTAAAGCTTAAATTTTAAATAAAAAATTTAAGTAGTTTAGCTAGAACTTTTCTTATATAGGTTTATAAGTGGATATTTAAATTTGATAGATGTTTAAATATATAATCATTTTAAATCTAAAATTTAAAAGTGTAATGTTTAAAATACACATAAATGATAATGAAATCATAAATAAAGAAATTTATTATCTTAGAGTAATTAAGGAAATAAAATGATTTAATAAGGTAATTAAGGAATGATTTTTTTTATAAATAAATAATTAGATTTATTTATAATCAGAAATGATTAATGATGATTTAATCTAAGGTAAATTCTTAATGAAAGTAATTAAAGATTTTATTTCTTTAAAATAATTAATTAAGGGGTTAATTAATTTTATAATTGGTTTAAAGGTTAATTTAATAATTTGTTAATTAAGAATAATTAAAGTAAAGTGTTTGATTAACTAATTATATCAAGTGAATTGTAATTAATAAATCAGAATTGAATAATAAATTCATAAGTAATTAATTTAATCGGGAATAAATTGAATTACTTAGGATTAAACAAATAATTAATCCTACTGGTAAATGACTATTGAATGTTTGACCTTACTTATGAATGATTGTATTATACGAAATGCCTTGAATTGATTGTCCTATCTGATCTGTGATATTTTGTTCTGTGGATTGAGCTGTGTATTTTATTCATTTATTTACATTCGTATATTATCTGTAAATCTGTGAATAGACGATAAGCGTTATAGTTTATATCGCTTATCAATTATATTCCTGTATTCTGATCTGTGATAATTGAATGATGTTGCACTATTGTGTTAAACCCCTTGACCACACTTATACACACATCAATATGGATTTCACGAGGAAATCGATTAAGTCACAGATTTTGAAATGATTTATAAAATTGAATATTTGAATTCAAATGTTTTGAAAATGGATTTGGGTTAAACGGTAAAGCTTTTGAAAAAGGTTTTCACAGATAAAAGCTATTTTGAATAACTCGGTAAAATCTCCAATTTAAATAATTCAATTCGAATTCGAATTCGATATTTGGAATTGAATTCGATGATTGGAAATTATGGTTAAAGATATTATAAACAGGTTTGTATGAATTTAAACCATTTTTAAAGGTATGGGTTTGGGAATTTGAATTTAACCCAAGGATTTCAACTCGTATAAATGAATCAGATTTCCAAAATGAAAACTGTTGTTTTCAAATGATAAACACTTTTAGATAAGAACTAAGATTCCAGTTAATTAGGGGAATTTCAGGATTGAATAGAGAAATGATTTTCCTAAGTTATGAATGAATTCTTTTTTTTTGAAAGCTATGAATTAAATCTGTTTATTTTTAACAGATTTAAAATGATGATTTATTTAAACCATTCGAAATGAAACTGTTTTGAAAGCTATAAGTTAAATCTTTGATTTAAAGATTTAACGAGTTAAATTGAAATGGAAGTTGATTTGGAAAATCTGTAAAAAAAAAATTGTTTAAAAGATAAAAATGTGGAAATTGTTTAAACCGCTGTAGGTTGGTAAAATGAATCTTTTTGTTTAAAGATTTAGAAATGGTAATTGGATTAAACCATTTGAAAGAAAGTTTTAAATTATTAAGTTGTGACTTAATTGAAATCCCATTATCCATATGTTTTTGAAATACTGCGCTCACTGTTCGGTTTAGCCGGGAGAGGACCTTTGTGTCATATATCCCATTCCGAATGTGTGATATGTCGTTATGGATAGCATTTGAAGACCGGTGTTGAAGACCGGGTATTTGCGAGAGCGATAGGATGACCTATCGATTGTCTCTGCACTGGGTAGCTCCTGGTATAGAGATTCCCTAAGTGATGGGAAATCCGATCGGGATTGTGAATACCCGGATTGCAAGGACTTCTTTGGAAGTGCCTTCGGTTCTGTTCGAACCCAGAATAGACTTGTATGGATAGTATGTCTGACATTACAAATTGAGATATAAAGCTGATTTCTTTCAAATATATTTCTGTTGGTGGCGGAGAATTTATTCTCTTAGCTTAACACCCTTCTCTGAGACGTACGAGCTCAGAGGTTATGTAGTTGAAGGTTTTTAGCGATATATTCCCAATTTGGTAATGTGACATGCTGAATGTTGCTGTGAAATGATCATTGTGTTGATTATTTGTGATAGGATCATTTGTTTGATCGTCTATCCTGGTGATCATTTCTATGATCATTTGTTGACCCAAAGCATGGCTTTTGTATAAAGTATATTTTTGTGGACGTGACTTCGTCGAGCCTCACACCTCGGGAATGGTCAAAACAGAAAAGATGCGGCAAGGTTATGAGGGGTAGCACCCTTTAGGATGTGTGCATTTCCTTCTGGAAAAGGGTGGTATCATGGTATGGAGCCCAGATACTTACTCATGTTGAAAACACTTTATGATTGTGTGAATTGATTGCGAGCGCTCGGTGAAAGGTCCCAAAGGACCGGGGGATGGCATATTCGGTCAGTTGATACTCAGTTAGGGGTAACCCGGCCTTGTGTTGGTAGAGATCCGGTTTGGTTCTCGGGGATGTCCTTCCAGAGGCATTCTCATGTGGCAATGGGAAGTTCCATGGCCTGATCATTCGTTGGAAATCCAATTCCCAATACGAAACCTTGTACGGTATTAGTTGTAGAACCTGCCATTTACTTATGGTGGTCACCACTGTTTAGATGGTAGCTATAGTAGGCATAGTTCGAAATGTCTATGCTGGCTAAGATTTATATTCTACTTTCGAAATGAATTTTTCCTACACTATGCATTAATAATAATATCAAATGTTCTTTTTAATGCGTATCAAGCATCTTTGACTATCATAAGGAGAAATCTCCTCCGATTCTGCGTTTGCATTGTGTGTGTGTGCGGGAGGCCTTATGGTAGTCTCATTTTTAAAAAGCATTGCGAATTGACTTTGAAAATCTTATGTTGAATGTTTTAAAAGATAAACTGTTTTTGTTGCTCACACCAGTCCCACGACTGATCCGGAGTTTATTGTTTCTTTTCTAAACTCTGGGTGCTCATTATTTTCTACACGAGCAGTCTAGAGTTTGGGTTTTTCAGATAGTCAGATGTAGTAGATTATCTGGAGTTAGTTCAGTCTTTGGACCGGACCGGACTTGCTTATGCTTGGTGCATCGTTATTGGGAGTTCGAGCTATTGCTGGATTGGTTATTGGAAATGGAGTTGCAGTTATTTCCGGAGTTCTCTTTTGAAGACTATCTTAGAGTTATTTGTTCCGCTGCTAGATGTCATCTATTTTCTTTTCCGCTGCTATTTATTGTATCATATCTCTGATGTATATTGATATCTATTGGATCATCTGTTGTAACAGGTATTGTATCAAAACTGTATATCAATGTATTATTCTTTTATTCCGCTGTGTTATTTACTTAATGTTGTTATAAGCTCCGGCGAACCGGATTTGAACGGTCGAATCTATGGCATTCGAATACGATTTGAAGTATGGATGTCGATTTTCGAGCAGGCAAAATTCGAAACGTTACACAATTATTTTTAATTAATTACACAAATTAATTATTCTTAACCAAAATTGTAATTAATCTTTAATTACTTCACAAATTAATTAACTATACTTAATTACATTAATCCTTAATTACTTACATTACTTAATTTCTCATAAATCACTTATTATTGATTAAGTAATCTTAATTAATCAACCTTTAATTACATCACTAATTATATAAATTAATGATTTCTAATTACATTTTAATTTATCCTAATCTAAATTAATTACATTAAGTAATTAATCATTAATTAAACCACAAATATTAATCACTCTTGATTAATCTCAACCAGTAATTAACTACCTTTTTATTTACTTCATTAAATAAATAAATTACTCATTTTATAAAAGAAGTTTAAAGGAATTTAAAACCAAATTCATTTTTAAATTCAATATTCCAATTATCAATATAATTAATCACAAAATATCAAATGTTCATAACACAGAATATTAAACAATCTAAATAATTTTGAGGAATCCATTTGGATCCCTCCAACCTGTTTTCCTACATCCACAGACGTTAGCACAACATAAAATACCAATTCCACTTCGAGGTGGAATATCGCGGTATATGGGATTTATGTAATCATCCTCTATTATGCGGCGCATAGGGTCTCATCTGCTATATAATGCGGAAAATCAATCACTCCAATATATACTATATATTACTATATAATATACCACATTAAATCAATCCAATCATTCAACTAATTATTTAAATTCAACCATTCAAATTCAAATCAAAATCGAGAAGAGTGAGATTAATTCACCATTGATTTTGTATGCAATCTATTTCCAATCCAGCTTGATTTCTTCTCGATTTCAGACCTTTATTAAACAATTTACGATTTATTACTATTTGAATAAATCAAACAATTGATCACCATTCACTTATTCAATTTAACTCATTATTTGATTTAAAATTTTAAAACTAATAGTTTCTTTTAACAAAATATTTTTAGCAATCCAAAAATTAAACAAGTTAATTACAACAGCTTAATTATCAAACCCATTCTTTTTTTATAAGTAAACTAGTAGAATAAAAATTATTTATACATGTATACCATTTTTAATTTTGAAACTACATACATGCTTATAAAATAATTCATAAAGACTCCAAAATCAAACCCTTCCAACACTTAAAAAATCCTTATATATTTTACCCAAAATCATATGTGTATTTACTAGATAAAAAACAAAATTATTTTATACTTACTGAAACGAAAATTCTTCTAACATATATTAAATCAAGACGGTCCTATTTTGAAATTAACCATTTTAAATTTACTGTAAAAATAATATCTTTTATCTTTTGAAAATACATATATTAAGAAAATAACCTAAATACATTTTAAAAACAGAACTGCATTGCATACCTACCTATATATATATATATATATATATATATATATATATTTTCTTTCTTCTGTAAATATTAAATCAGCAATTCACTTTACTGTAAATATTTTTTTTCTTTTCTGCTTTTCTGATTATATTCAAATTTAAATCGAAAAGAATAACTGCAAATACCTTACAGCTCGAATTCCCGACCCTAGCTTACTCGCGAAAAAAACCCCAAATTGATGACCATTCATGTTTGCCGCAGACTTCCATCGAACGCCACCATAAACCCCATCGTCGACTCACAGAGGAGCCACCGCCACCTCGAACACGCATGCCTGCGCCTCCACCTTGCCACGGCCCACAAGCCCCTTTACTTCACACACGCGAGGCAATCGCCAACTTCACCAATCCCACGACGCGACTGTCGCCGCTTCCACTGTTATCAATCGCGCGTGAGCTTCGTTCGAAGATTGCCGCTAACCCATCAATCTTCACAAGATCGCGTTTTCAACTGGCGAACGGTCATGTGTAGGAATCGATTTCGAATCGATTTGATTTTCATGAGTGCTAAAATTTTGATGAGGTGCCAACGATTTGAGGAGAAGCCATTAAATTTTTGTTTACTTCCGCCATTTATTTTAGCTGAGGGAGGCATGGAAATAGGTATTCGATTTCGTTCGAACTATCTTTAATTCGAATGAAGGAAGAAGGGAGGATTTAGGCAACTCTGGCTCTAACAGATTGGTAGCGTGATTTATTAATCGCCATTATATATTTTTTTGGCTTCATTTTGAGGTGAAAGGTTGCGTGGATATTAAAAAGAACAGAGGGAGACAGGAAGCGCGATTTCAGGATAGTGGGTAGTGTAGGGAAGAAAAAAGGCTACAGTGATTTCGAAATGAAAGAAAAGCAGTTGATGTGAGATGAATTTTGACCGGTCAAAATTAGGTTATATTTAGATTAAATTTTCGATATAGATTTCAGCGTGTTTATATATCGCACGCTCACACAACAACTCCAAATGCTACGAAAATTGAAATCCAATGATAATACAATATTACGGATACAATGGAACTGGTTTCGCCGAATTCCGAGACTGTGCCTCGGAAGGCTATTTTTAAATTCAATTTAAATGATATAATTTCAAAACTGAACAAATCACTGTCAAATTCAATTTTAGAACTTCTATTCCTCAACACTATCAATAAAAAAATTACAAGCCTTCAAATTATAATTTAAGAGGCTTAAAACTCCAGATTCAACATATTACCCAACTTCAAATTATTTAATTTAATAATTAAATTACCCAATAAATGGTGATATTTGAATTCAAGTTAAAAATTAACCTTAAAACATTTGTAATCAATTAAATATCCCGATTTCAAACATCCAAAAATTCCGGGTCATCACAGCAGTATTATATATAGTTTTTACCGTTAGTGTGTATCTATACTTGTGTTTTATCACATGGGTTATATCTTCTATATGGTGTAGTATAAAGGCTTGTTGGATAGTATATTATAAGGTATATATATATTTGTAGTTTTGTGTGGATGTTATAGAATCTATTTTTACGGTTTATAAAAAAGAGTATACGTGATCTGCATATGTTACTATTTTATGTTTTGTTATAAAGACGTGGTCTGCATAGTATTTAATATTTTGTATGCATAGTATTTAGCTGTAGCATATTTTAAAGTTACACAGTTTATATGTTATAAAGTATATATTTTTATAAAAGCTTATATAGGTTTTTATTGATTTCAAAGTATAATATAAAATTTCGTTGTGTTTATTTATCTATTTATATATATAAGCTTTTATTAGTTATAGGACATGTTGATGTATAAGTTCGGTAAGTTATATATATAGTCTGTTAATTTGTATAAGAATACAGTGATAATTTATTAAGTATATCAAGTTATAAAGGTTTATATATGTATATTCTGCTGGATTTCTAATTATATACATGTCAGATCAGTTTATATTCTAGTTAAATATGTATATATTTTAATTTAAACAATGATTTTGAAATACATACACATTTAATTTATATGTGTTTGAAATTTTAAATATTATTTATAGATATAGTTATATATTTCTATATATATATACATGAATCCACTTATACCAATTTTCTTCATCGATCCACCATTCCTGTTATCAGATATGTTTGTCGAATTCACGCCAATCTTGCTTTGTTTGGAATTCATGTCTGGATTTGTAACTCATTCCATTGTCGACTATCTCTAGCCTCGAAAGGTGAGCAATAACTCACGATTAACGTTTTTATATTTATTAAATTTGATTTCAATTGAAACAATAATTGAAATATGCTGTTGTTAGTTATTTACATTGCTCTATATATGCTATCAGTTCACCTGTGACATCTGACACCATTATCTGTTATTTATATTAATGGTATATGCATGTTATATTATTATCATATCTGTTATCACTCTGCAAGTTCCCTGTTAGTATAGAATTCACTATGGGTTGAAATGATACATACCCGAACGATCTGTAGAATACGAGAAAATCGTTATGGGTTGAAATGATAAACCCAAGCAATTTTCATCTGAATTGAATTTGAGATTACGGGTTGAAATGATATATACCTATATATATTTAAATTGCAGATTGAAACGATAAATATCCGTATCACTTGACCATAGGATAGAAAATTATATACAGACACCATTGGTCTATATATAAATATTTTAAAAATGATTTCTATGGTTTTGGAAAGAAATATATGGTTTTATATATTTGTTGATTTTAGATATTATATAAATGTTATTTTATATATAGTTAAATTCTTGATTTTAAGCGATGTATATAAAAAAATTAATATAAAATAAGTTTAATAATAAAGTTTGGTTTTATTAAAATATAATATGGTTAAGTATTTTTTAAATTATATTTAATATAGAGTTTATAATGATTTTAATAAAATTAAGGTTGAGAAGATAGATTTGAAATTGATTTGAAATTGTGTTTAATTTAGAAATTTATTTAATTAAATTGATTTGGAACTTATGGAATTTGAGATTTGTAAAGGATATGATTTTATAACTTGATTTTGGCTTAGGTGATATAAATGAATATTTCAAGTTTAAATAAGTTGAAGTAAATATTAGTTATTTGAAATTCAAAACTAAATAATAGTAAATTATTTAATATATATATATATATATGAAATTATCAAGTTTAGTTTTGAAAAGTTTGAATATTTAAAGCTTTGAAATATATTGAAATTGAGATGGTTTATTTTTGGGTTCAAATCTGTTTCGAAATCAATTTAATTTGGAATAGTTTATTGAGAAAGTGAATTGAATTGAAATTGATGATTTCAGACTTGACTAAATTTGAATTTTGGAATTCGAATTGTCTTGGAATTGATTTGTGAGATTGAGGAAGCTATTTTATTATATAAAGCATTTTTAAATTATATTTCAAACTATTTTATATTTTACGTTATAAATTATTTTAATATAAACTATTTTAATATACATCATTTTTAATATAAACTATTTTAATATAAACTATTTTAACTTATAACTCTTTTATATAAACTATTTTACTTTATAAACTATTTTATTTTATATACTATTTTAATATCTTAACTGTTTAAGTGGTGGAAGTTATGTTTTCAAAGTTATGAATTTCAAAGTATTATGTTATGAAAGTGTTATAAATTTTAAGTCTTTGGTTTCGAAAGTGTTATAACTTTGAAAATACTATGATTTTGGAAATGATATCGTATTTAGTTTTGAAATGGAAATGATATCAGATTGATATGGTTTTGAAATAGCAATGATATTTTGGTTTTGAAGTATAAACTATTTTGAAATGACCGCAGTGTTAAAATAACGTTTGGCTGTTAAAGAGACCGAGATCGGAAGTTGTCATACGCTTTGCCAACTCCGAAAACCACTTTAACAACTGTGTACGCGGTGGAGATTCTAGAATGAAGTAAGATGGTGGCGACGATCCTATATGAGGTATATATGTGGACCCGACTCCCGTGAGTTGGCATAAGGTTGCTAAAACAGGAGCAATTGATGGGCAAATGAGGTAGCTCCTATGATCGGACACACTCCTTCGATACTATATTCTGATTGACTTGGTGGCCACTTTGATTTTTGATTTTGGAGTGTGGCTCGAGGTGGGCGGTAGTGACTGCTATGCATTACCACCAGCCCGAAAGTGTAATTGGTATATCTACCCTGGCATTGCCAAGTTGTGTCGTGTCACCTTCCCTAGCATGTTTTACTACGAGTTTGATTTGTGTCGTACCTATGGAGTATTCTATGGTAACCTCCCGATCTGGAGGTACGATGGTATTGTATAGACTATTGGCAATGTAAAATGTGTTAAGGGGGATATGGGTAACGTCTTCACGCTATTTTTAAATATATTATACTTTACTTTAGATATTATTATAATAGCGTATATTACTACATAGTAGATAGTTTAACGGATCCTTAGAGGATGGTCAACCTAAACATCCATTGAGTTACTTGTATTTCAGTTGTTATTTCACTTGAGTTGGATTTATTGATATAAGAATATTAATCCTAACTCGAGTGTTTTGTGTTTTGCTTTACACTCGGGTCAGACTGAGTGGCTCAGTGTTTGAGACCCCCCTTCGGAGTTTGAGCTTTGCTTAGAGATCTAGCTATCTATCCAGCTTTCAGATATTCAGTTGATTTCAGTGATGTATTCTGATCTTGTTTTGACTATTGTATTTGAGACTTCTGTTGTATCTTATTTTACTCTGTTATATATATATATATATATATAGTAGCTTCATGAACTACTATTCTTTTGTTTCCGCTGCATTATCATTATATTACTCTGTGTCTGTGATTCTGTGACCTTTATTTGCTGTATATGTTGAGTTTTGCCAAATATAAATTAACAATTTGGTATTTTGAGCAATTCAAATCCGGCATGTGTGGATGCGAATGGTTGAAATATCAGGTTGTTACAGGACCCATTTCCATGATATCATTTTTGTGTAACTCGATCTATACGCATATTTTCTAAATGGTTTAACCTATATATTTTGGAAATTGGTTTATGAAATTGAGATCATGATACTCAGTAATATTTACAAAGTATTTGATACCACCTTAAGAATGATTTTGATTTTCAATCCCGAAAGCACATTTTTTATACGAAAGTTATATGTATATAATATTATTTAAAATGATTCGGAAATAAATAAATCAAGGTTTAGTTCTGAAGTTTTCTTTAAAATAATTTGATATATAATATATAGTACTTTAATAAAGATTTTAAAATAAGCTTTCTATATGGAAGAGATTTGTATGTTTGACATGCTGGGCCCCCAAGTGGTAGTGGCATAACCCGTATAATTTTGAAACCTTTCCTATTTCTCTTTATAGTAAAGTGTGTCTAATAAATAAGTAAAACTTTGTTAAATTAATTTATTGACGCATGTATCCTATGCATTAGGACAATGTGGTATGTATATCACATCATGATATGATTGGTTGGTAGTTTTCGTTTGTTGAAATAAAACGGATTTCTCAATGATTTTAGATAGTCTGAAACTTTTGAATCATTATAGAATTTAAAGCTGAATGATTTTTAGAAGGTAATAAAGTTAAAGATGGTTTTAAATTTGTTGACCATCTTTGTTAATTAAGCATTCGATGATATTTGGCTAACTAATAAACGTCTTTACTTTGGGACTGTCTAATGAAAGTGGGCTCTAGGCATAAGTTTGGATACTAGTGTCCGACTCTTCCTAGCTACTTCTAACTCAGCGGTTAAAGACGCCAAAAGATTGAGTCGGTTCTAAGGCCTAGATTTATTTTGGGTCTTTGTCAAAGTTTTAGAAAGTGAAACAAATTTGATGTTTTGTATGTACTATTAGGAGGTAGTGGAGTATTGTAAAAGTATGAACTTAAGTTATGCAATGATTATAAAACTTAAAGTTATGTTTTTATGAAAGGGTTCATAAATGATTTTAGTATCAAATGGCATACTATTTGTGCAAATAAATGTGATTAAAAGTAATCAGTGTGTTAAGAAACCAATGGAATAAAGTATGTAAGTTGTACGTTGATCATCTTATTCACATGACTATTCTTGATCCAGTATTCAAATACATGGTTTCAAGTTGATTTACACCGGTCCAAACAAGGATTTTTCACTCGACTCTCGACAATGAACATTTGATACGGATCCTTGATATGATCCTGAGGTTTCTATCATAGTATATAGCCATGTAAGGGGAACAGAGGTTTCTAATCAAGAAAGCTGATCGAAGTTTGCACTAGAGAGGTCAAGTGATCTATACTAGCTTGGAAGTGAATTTTATGCGATCGAGCAAGTGATTGCATTTGATATTGCGTACGGATGATCATGTACATCGTATAGGCTTAAGTAAATGTATATTATGTTTTGTTTGCTTATGTAAGATTAGGTAAATACTCTTCGATTTGTTATGGGGTACATGAATAATCGTCTAAGTAATAACTCAAGGCTGTTGAGTGAAAGGTACGCTTAGTAGATTGTTTATCGTCCTTGTGTGATGAGAAGATTTTGAACCCGAGCAAACCATGGGCTTTGTTTTCTAGTGTTTTGAATATGGATAAATATGTTATAGGATTATTTCTTTCGTGTGTTGGTCATGTTGTATTTTCAAGGACGAAATGTTTTAAGTGAACGAGAATGTAATGACCCGAAATTTCGAATACTTAGTATTTAAATTTCTAAATTATTTAAATATATGAATCTTGGATTTAGTGTGATTAAATTGATTTGTAACCTTGTTACTCATTTTAATTAATAAGTAATGATGTTAAATTTGTTTTTGAAAAATGTTTACAAAAATAAATACTTTGAAGAAATATCGATAATGTGACCGAAAATCGGTTTATTGATAAACAGCTTTTTGTTCGATATAAATTATTCAAACTCATTTGTGCTTATCTAATAACATATGAAGATATTGTAGCTAGTTAATACACTTTGTTTCAAAAAGAAATTAATTGCTTCTAAAAGCTTCTATAAGGTAAGGAGATATTTGTGTAGGGGGTAGTTAAGTAATTTGTTAAGGAAATAAGGTGGCAAGGAGATGCAAAGGGCATATTGGGGTGTGAGCCTTCCATGGCCGGCTAAGGCGGTGAGGGAAAGGGTAGGTAATACACTTGAAGCCTATATGAGTGTGTGCTTGGCTCTTGAATCAATTTCACAATTTTAGTACAAAAACTGCACTCTTCGTATCATTCTCTTCATAAAATTCCTAAACGCAAATTATTTAAAACAACTCCAAATCTCTTAAAACTCCTTCTATATCCTTACAACAACAGAGAAGCACATATTATCAAGTCAAATATGGAAGAAGTGGAGCATAACAACCCCCACATCAAGAGGTCGTGAGCACTTTAAGGGCTTTGGAGCCTAGGTCATGAGCTAGAAAGGAGATTGGGTAGGAAGTTGTTGTTTGCAAGGATGGGGTAGGAAGAAGCTTGGTCGAGGCTTGGGCTTGTTATTTACATGTTGAGGGTGGAAAAACTCGCCATTTAAAAATATACGTAGTTTATAATGCTTTCTTATATTATAGTATTTGTTTGAATATATATTATTGCTTATTCTCTTTTGATTCTTTCTTTGGAAAGCAAATGGCATACGTAAGTAATGTGTTTGGACTTGTATGACTTATTGCATAGCCTTGAAACAAAGCTCATAGGGTTTGGTTGGACTTTGATTTGAATCAGACTTTATTTGAAAGTGGTTTTATGGCGATAGTCGCTATAAATGCACTTTGAAAATATCTTTTATTCGGCATTTTATATAATTTTTTGTAGAGAGGTCCTCATGGTTTTCTAGCCATATTTGTGAAGTATAATGTGTGTATTAGCTACTGTCAAAGATTGGAAGCTAAAATTTTTGTTCGCATATCGAAAAAAGCCTAAGTCACACTCTTTAATACCTTTCGACAGTAGCGTTTAGAAAAGTTGTCTTGCCCCTGTACCACTTTTTACAGCATTTTGTAATTGCTGCAACCATTGGATTTTACCTTTAAAAATGTTTAAGATGGCCTTTTTTGAAACGTTTAAGGTGTTTTAGAGACCTTTCATAGCAAATTATGGCCGCTGTAGTTCCTGTTTTGTTAGCACTAATCGTTTTGGAACGTTTTTAACTGCTAGAGTTTTTAAGGTCTTTTCTGTTTGAGCCTTTAAAATGCTTTGAAATGACTTTAAATTTAAGTATTTCACTTCAATCTTTTTAGGTATGTTTTCTAACTTATATTAGAGTATTTTAAAAGTGGTTTGGAATTTTTATGAATTTTTAATAATTAATTAAATTATTAAAGTAAGAGGCTTATTTGTAAATTTAAGAAAACATGCTTTTTATGGTTTTTAAATAAATTATAAAATAAGTATTTTTAAGTAATATTTTAAATAAATGTTTTAAACCATATTATAAGCATTTTTAAGTATAAATAGTTTTTATATTTTTTTTAATTATTTTATTAAAGTATAAAAAAGCTTATGTAATATATTAAATTTAAATTGTTTTTAGAAATTTATTTAATATCTTAGCTTTATAAATAAATCGGTATAAATATATATCAATTTAAGGTTTTAGCAAACATAATAGTTTTGGAAAAGTAAGTAAGTCTTTTGCAAAGAATAAAAGGCAACTTTGGATTATGACACTTATGCTATTACAAATGGTTTTGTGAAGTTGATTTAAAAGCACATTACCATTGTTAGTAAATGTAGATATACTTAGATCTTTAATTGAATGTTTTTAAAGACAACGACAAGTATGAAACGGTTTGGGTTTCTATGACGATGTTTTAATGATATTTGTTTTTAACCCATTAAAGTATAGTTGTGCAAATGTGTAATCTTGTTTAAAATTTGTGATTATTCTTATACCATTTGGAATAAGAATATGGATACATTTCTAATTATTGAAAAGAGTAGAAGTGAATAGTGAAAGAGTATAAATGAATAGTGGAATGGTAGTATACATGTATATATCCTTTTTAAAGGTATTTTAAATATATACATACAAGTATTTACAAAGGATTTTTAATTATTAAAAGGATAAATTAAATAAAAGGGATTAGGGTTGCTTAAGTAGCTTAATCATGCTTTATGTAACTTAATCGTGCTTTCTGTAACTTAATCGTGCTTTGCGTAACTTAATCATCTTTTATGTAATTTAATCATGCTCTGTGTGACTTAATCGTGCTTTGTTCGTTTGCTCGTTTATGGAAAGTATTTAGTCGTTTACATAAAACTAAAGGTCAACAAACTAGATTAATTCTATTTGTGAGAGTTAAGACTGATCTTCGAGTAGGGTTTAGAAGCAATAGTGCTCTAACCTACCAGTTTCACTCTTGACCGAGGGATGGTATAAATTGTAGAAGTTGGAAATGTGATAAGTATACGAGACTTGGTTTCCATATGTGATCTTCTATTTTATAATTGATAGTCGATTAGTCAACTATCGAAATTAACTAATTATCTTTGAAAGTATATGTAAGTGTCACATATTGATACAGTTCGGGATCCCCAGGGGAGGACTCATTCATATAAATCGTCTCTTGTTTTGAAAATATGTATATATATAAGATCCACCAAGGAGGACTCCTTTATATCGTTTGTTTACTTCTTTAAGAATCAAAATTGAGTTAACCGAAAATTCATCGATTTAGTTTTGAAGAGTCTGGGATCGGTAAGTGTTTTACTTACCAAAAACCACTTCAAAACAGATGTACGGATTCTATGTTTTGGAAGCAGTTGTGGAGTAGTCTGCGAATACCACTTCCAAACTTATGTATGACTCGTGGTTTTATATATCCCTTATTTCCAAAGGTGCTCTTTCGAGTAGTCTGCGAAAGGTAGGTTTCCTTTGATGTTCTTTGGATCTCAATGAGACGGATTGGATGCTTTCTCCTATAGTTGTAACAATCCATTCCGCAACGAGCCTAACTTTCGATCCAATAAAAGACCATCGAACCTTAGTCTCATCCCAAAACAAGCTGTTAAGTTGATAAAGTTGAAACCATACATGGTACATAGAGCTATTTATTTATACTTTCGGAATCTCATGGCGGAAGGGATAAAATATAATATCAGAAACATGTACCCATTTCATAAAAAGAAAACTAGTTCAAAAACAAAACATGTAATCACAGAATCCTACAACATGTCCGTATAAAACTTCCACGATACAATATTTCAAAATGAACATTTGTCTGATACTGGGTACATAAAAATACAAGAAAGAATTGCATAAATAGATAAATAACTACCGCAAGTCCTTGCCTCCATATTTTTCTCCAAAAATAGCATTATCTCCTCTAAACTGTGTGTTGTAGTGAGGAGGAGGTCAAAACAACAATGTCTGATGAATGAAAATCTCAAGATTTACCATAATAGTATTTGGGCAGTATCCATTAGATAAGTAATATGTCTTATGTATTTAAAAATATATCATACCAAAATCTTCAACTCTAAGCTCAAATCTAGTCCAAATCCCAAAATTTTAACTGTAATATGTCTAGATATGACTTTGACCATTTGATACCTATAAAGTAGGTAGGTCCCTTTTATTTAATACCTAACCCATTTCCAGCCCATTTCCAAATTCGCACCTATCATTAACGATCCAAGAGAAAACACTCAAACCAAGGCATGTACCTCCATGATTCTCTCTAACTGGCATTGTAAGGATCTCATACGGTCACTTAATACTTCTTTTATAGGAAAGAGGCAGACCCTACAGTTGTTACCTAATACCTCTAAAACCGAAGCGGATCCTTCCAAAGATCTCATCATACCGTATCCATAACGTGATTATGACCCATAGCCCAACTATGACGTCTCATATTAGTCCGACTATTTGCAGGTACTGTAGCTAGATTAACTGGAAAGACTTACCCTACAAAATTGGGACTAACCTTGCATCCACCGAGGTTATTTATTATAGGCGATGTCCCACATCAGTCTCAAAAGTAATATTGTTGGTAGCTAGATTTAACAAGGCAGACTTCTATGCTTTAGACTGACCTAGCATCCTTATAACTTAGTCATGCTTCCTTTCCTTTAACATACTATTATACGAATACTAATTGTATATATACTATCTCATCACAATTAAACTTAAGGCCATATAAAGAAATTTTTTATTATGCCCTAAATTATGAATTAATTCTCATGATTATCTTTAACTTCCTTTCTAAGGTATTTAATGCTATTTACTAACCAATTAATTATATTCGGTGCGATCGATACACTACTATCAATACGTTAGTGATATATTTATATGTATATAAACATAAGATCTAAGGTTCAAATAAATATTCCTAACCATAGGTAAATAAATTTTCTTACTGAATTAATTAGAATGTCAAACTTATACAAGTCTCAAATTCCGAACCAAACAAAGTAGCTAATATCCTTAGCCAACACAACTAGACTTGTATATAAAATAATTGGAACAATACCAAACCTATTTCATATTGATATAATAGAATTAACCTTCTCTATTTCAAGGAATTTTTTTTACAATCTAAACCTTTCATATTCTATTCAACTATTTTAATTACTATCTTGGAGTAAAAAATGGATTCATACTTATTTAATTTACAGAAATAGGCGATGCAAACTACAAATAATCAAAATCGTACTTTGCACTCCATTTCTAACTTTATTTATTTTTTAGAATCCTTTAACATTACAAGAGAAATCAAAATAGATGAACTGAAATAGGTTACGAATTATCTAGATCTCAAGCGTAGATCTGATTCTATTATATTAATACAAAATAATTGAAATTCCAACAGATTTAAAGATTGACATTTAGTTGGGGAAATTCTAGGGTTTTTAGTGTTATGTTTTCATAGAGAATTGTTTGCTTCCTAACTAATTTTGATTTTCACCACGCCTACTTCCCTTTCAGATCTCCCTCTTTTGGAATATACAACAAAGTGAATTATATACATAAATTAGATTTAGAATCAGCGACTAGTGAGGAAAAGAATTAGAAATCAAAAGAGATAAACATCTAAACCTCTTACCTTAAAATCCTAACAGATTCTGAAATCTAAAGAAGAAGAAGAAGAAATCTGCCAGAGCTTCGCTGTCGTCACCAAAATTTTATGATAAAAAGTGAGAGGTCCATGACTCTATTTATAAAGGTAAAAAAGAACCAGAACCGTCAAATTAAAAATAATTGATCCAGGCCATTTAGGGCCTTAAAAACCAAGCTATTATCATCAATAACCGGTCGACTTCTAACCACAAGCGGTCGACCACTTCGTATGGGCGGTCGACCAGTCTTCGTTTGTGACCTTATATTATTTTCTTCTGTTTTCTTATATTTATTACTTAATTTATTAACTTAATTAATTTAATTAACTACACATGTTATGTCATAAGCTTCAATGTTAAGTATTCCTTAATGTAAATATTTAAATTCAAATTCAAAATTTAAATTCCAAGTTTAAACTCGTTTGAATTATTTAAAACCCAGAAACTTTAAACGTCTATAACTTCTCCGTTTGAACTTTGATTATAAAGCTTTATATATGAAAATTGATTTTAAAATCATCACAGATCAATGGTGCAACTTCCCCGACCCAATTCTGACATTTACAAAATTTTCGTTTGTCTTAACCTTATTTTAATTATTAAATATTATGGGGTGCTACACTCTCCGGCCCCCTCTTAAAAAGGGTTTTGCCTCCTAAACCACCAAGGACATATAGTGTAGCACACACCCTGTGTTATACAACTAGGTTATCTACAATAATTTATATAATCATCTTTTTAACCAAACATGCAATGTGATTATGTATGCAACATAATATAGGTGAGCTCGATTCTAGCATGAATGCAAGATCGTGCCATATAGGCATGTATGCAAATATCCTAAATATGTACGAAATTCTATATGAGTGCAAAAGTAACAATAAAAGTCTGGCAACCATCTCCTACCATCCAATCTAGCAACCATAATGCAACCCAATATCTTTATTTTTAGAGAGAAAAGTTTATTGGAGAAAAGCTCGAGATGAGAAACCTTCATCTTTTCTTTGGTTTTCCATATGCCTTCCGTTGGGTTATCATCCCATTGTACTCGAACCAATCTAATTTCTCTGTTATGAAGCCTCTTAATACCGTGCTTCACTATGCATGCAGTGGCATAGGGGCGATGGGCTCTATTTCGACATTTGTTAACTAATCAGACTATTACTTCTAATAGGGATAAAATGGGCCAATCTACAATAACCTATATAGCACTATTGACCTTTTGATTCCTAGGCAACCATTTCATAAAGTCCATCAATATATGCTCCTATTTCCAGATCGGGACCTCCAATTGTAATAACAACCCTCCGGGGTTTCCTTGCTCACTCATAATACTTTGGCTTGTCAAATATCTAGAAACAAATTCAGCAACTCCCTCTTTATCTTTGACCAATTAGAAAATTCTCTTCATTTCACATTATATCTTAACCCATTCGGTGTGAATGGTGATGCTTTGGATTTCCTTGCTGTTCTTCATTATGTATATTATTTAGCGGTCTAATCCCCATCCCTATATTCAAAATAGTTATAAAACAAGAACATATCTTATACCATATCAAACACTTATCCTAAACGAGAAAACTAGCGATTACAATCTAAAACTCTTAAAAAAATTATTGGAAGCTGTCATTAATCATCAACTGGTGTTAATGATGTCGGGTCCTAATGATCCTTACCAATTTAAGATGGACATTCCTAGAATGTCATTCCACCATCACCCACCTTTCTTAATCTGCTTCTTAGTTCTAATAAATATTGATCAACCGTACAAATTGGTCATTAATGTTAAAATTAACTGTCTCTAATCAATCCTTATTGAATTCCTTTTTTATCTATTCACCAGTTCCAAAATCCATCTATTATGGCTATTCAATTCCTCCATAAATACCATATTAGTGATAGAGTTAAGGGTATGTTTTAGGGGCAATTATATAATTTGTTACATGTATCTAACTCAATAACCAATCTTGTTCGAAATAAAAGGCGTTTTCTTTATATTATATATTGATATAATGTGGTTATATTAATTACTTAATTTAAATAAAAGTATTTGATAGAAAATCCATAAATGGTATACTTGTAATAGTAGTTACAAAGTGTTGTAACTATGAGAAATATATCACAATGAAAAAAAATATCATTTCAAATGTTTAGTTAACATGCATCGAGACTGGATTGAGACTAAAGTACGTAACACTCTCCAAATGTTGGACTGTGTATTACCAATGGTTATTGGAGGCACCAAGTGGTTACACACTGATAATTATTAGATAACTATGAAACTACCCGCTCAATAGTTTTATGTTGGTTAATATAACTAAGGTCAAACAGAAAATATCAATATGACTGTTCTCTCGTCTTGAGAATAATGTGGATCTCTAATATGAAAGCTACGCTTTTATTACATTCAAATCATGATATGGCATTCCATCGAGTGACTGTAGTAGGGTCAAGTGGATGTATTGGAAGTGAAGCACTATTCAAGAGAGGATTCGTCTTTTTAATTATATGGGGATAGTATCACGGTCAACTCAAGTCAACTCAAAGTCAAACTCTTTAGCCAAATCATTTTAGTTTATAATAATTGTTATTGTTAAACCAAGGGCTTTGTGTTCGGACTATAGAATTGAATATGGATGATATTGGAATTTTGACCATTACCAAATTCCATAAGTCCAAAGTGATATAGTTTTGACGAAGACAGTTGATGTAAATAAGTGCCACAATCGGGTAACGTTTAATAAAGTGAAATTAGATTTTACCGAAACTAAGTAAGCGATAAATTTGGCTAAAATGTCACAGCAAATGCTAAGTGACGTGTGAATGTTAACATTCGAATAGTTCGATGTTAATTGTTGACCGAATTTACACCCAGGAGTCACACAACCGAAATGATGAATTTAATGATTTAGTTAGTTTATAATTATTATAAATTAATTAAATTAATTAATATCTATGAAATATTTATAATAAAATTTGAATACAGTTCGAGGAATAAATATTGTTGTATATATTTTTAATAGTTATAAATATATCGATCGATAGAGATATCGATAAGAAATTAAATTAGATTTAATTAAATATATTGACTTAGGCTTAAATGAGCTATTAGCCTATGAAGTTGGAAGCAAAAATTTTGCATCAAACGGTAGATTTAGGCGGCAGAATAAATAGGGTAAATATTTTTGAAATTCACTCATAACTTCCATTCCGGGCTGACCCACTTCCAACAATGGATTTTAAATTTAAAAGTTAGACTTAAAATAATATATACAAATATTATAAAAGTTATAATATTTTACAATTTTTCAAAATGTTTAAGAGATAATAGAATTGATTCAAAAATTTATTAATAAGATTAATAAAATAAAATAAATAAATAAGTTAGCTAATAAATGAATACATGCATTATATATTATAATATATGTTATGTTAGTTTAAATGTTTGAAATAACATATGAATACATGTATGTGTATCAAATAAATTTTGAAACTAATATAATATAATTAAAATAGTTTAA
Source organism: Allium cepa (assembly GCA_030765085.1). Taxonomy (NCBI): domain Eukaryota; kingdom Viridiplantae; phylum Streptophyta; class Magnoliopsida; order Asparagales; family Amaryllidaceae; genus Allium; species Allium cepa. The sequence continues at coordinate 554,558,248 of CM060941.1, read as the reverse complement.
TTAAATAAATTAACTAAACGTTTGTTAGTTAAATAATATATATTTGTATATGATATATGTGTTATACTAGTATATAATAAATAATGAATATATATGATATATTAATGATTAAAATGTTAGTTAATTAAATAAAGATTTAATTAATATAATGTTATACATAAGACTATTATATAAGTAATATAAAACATAAGAGTTATATAATAATAAAACTTATATAATATAAATTAAAGCTGGAACAATAAAGAAACCCTAACCGACTTAAGGAATAAATACATATGTAAATGTATATATACCGTAATTTCCTATATGTCTGACACTTTAATCAGAGAGTAATTCATAAGAAATAAATTATTCCATGAGTCGATATCACTCAGTATAATAAATTGAATATTATCAATCTTTAATATAACGTTGCCCTCTACCATATATATATTAATAAATTACTTGCATGCTCCTTAGTTATTGAGCAGATTCAAGTTGGTGATGTTGTGTAGTATTATTAATATATTGAATAGACGAGGTAAGATAATTATATGTATTTTTTGAGCAGATTCAAAGTACATATATTACACTTAGGCCATTGCGATATGGTATGTACGAGTGAATAATTTTGTTTTGATTTGTTGAGTAGACTCAAGGTCGAAGCGGAATTAGGATAAGGTACCAAAAGGTTTAGGAGTTGTATATGATACATCTGATAGGGAGATATTCATTGTTTGTGGGGCTATGATTGTTGAGAAGATCAAGGTCAGAATTCCAAGACAAACAAGTCCTAAAACCCACCAATGAAGTCGAAAGACTTCTATGTTTCACTTAGGGTTTGGTGAAACAAAAAAGACTGGTAGAAATCTTATTAGAAAAATGAAATGTTAACACTTAACCTTTCTGACATTGAAAGAACATATGCTACATAATGTTATAACAATCTACAACGATAAATTTGCGCATATAATACGACTGATAAAACATTTATCAATTAAGATACACAAATGATTTGAATCAAAGATTAAAAATAGAAATATAACATATACTTACTAGTAAATGCTTCTTGCATGTTAATATTTCAATGCACATGCAAGCATCTGATTTTACAACTACTAAATACATTCGTAATTCGATTGCTTACATATTTATTTGGTCAAGACCGTGTCTTGCATTCTATGAGTTTTGAATTCCAAAAGCAATATGAGACTATGGATATTTGATCCATATACTATCACATATAAATATGACATATGGAACGGTCATAGTCTGCAATCTATGATACTTCAATGAAATTAGTTCATTCGAAACAACCTAATGAACCATACTATAAGATCGAGTATCCAATTTGATTGATTACAATAGAAGATAATATTGTGTTAAATGTAACACAATACTAAAACTACAATATAAATTTAAGAATTCAATCACCGATATGTCAGTTTGATCAGTTTATGTAAGGTGCACCACTTTTGATGCCCTTAAATGTTAAGGATGATCAAATACATCTTTGCAAAGAGTTCATTATGATGTTGTAGTAAGGGTTTTCTTTTGAATGGTTCAACCATTAGAAAGAAGAAAGAATGTACAAGAGTATATATGATTTAAGGTATAGCTGAGATGAAGAGAGTAAATAGTCACTTCTGCTTCATAAAAATAGTGCAAACGAGAATTGTAATAATTGATACTTAATATTGCAATAAGAAATATGATTTCTATTCCAAAATGTATTTTTATATAGAAAATTATTTTCTATGAGATTTATTTCTTTAAGTTCAAGATATTTGATAAAAGAACACTCCACTATAAATTAGTTGCGGTATATGAAATAAATAGTCTATATTAACTGGATGATCGACCTTCGAATTCAATACGCTATTATAGAAATGGGGAAAATGATGGGAGCATGCCATATAGAACTTAATGATTGCATCATATTATGATAATTGTTGTCGTAAAATGTACCAAACATTATTATAAAATAATGACTATTTTTTATATCGACTGAAAGATGGACATAGCTATATTTCAATATGAATAGTATAAATATTCATTATGAAATAAAACTATAATGTGGTATTTTTTTCATAAAAAAAGTGATGCATTGGAATATACAGAAGTATCTAATATAATTTATAGTTATTTTGGAATTATAGACTAAGTCGTAGTTTCAAGAAATAATTTTATTATATGATTATAAATCATATGATAATGGTTAATTATATCTTAAACAATTAAGAGAATGAGCCTATTTAGTGGGAGCATCATAAGAGCTAATCAACTCTTTGGATTGATACATATAGATGTATGCAATCGCAAGTTTCATAATACTAAAACGGTTCCATGTACTTCATCATATTCACCGATGCATTATCACAAACATGGACATGTGTATTTGATACATATGTAGTATGTCTAAGATAGATTCATATAGTATAAAACGAAAGTAAATAATGTAATATATGATAGGAATAATTCGATTTGATCGAATGGGTGAGTATATTGAAAAGAGTTTCAAATGTACATATAAATGAATAAAGATTCAATCTCAAAAGTTACTCCTCCATGTGATACATAATAATGTATCAATAAGGAGTAATTAACTTTGTTGAATGGGGTATGATTAATTGTTAGTGAAGTTGAGTTAATTTCTTTCTTTAAGGGAACATACGTAAGAGTAGTACACAATGTTAATATTACTTCATTGAAATAATAGTTTACAAAATCATATAAGATAAGGGTTTATAAGAAACCCTAACCTATCCTAGGTCAAGGAGTTGCAGATTATATGAGTCGAAAGTCTAGATATAATAATTGTTCGTGAGGGATCTTGTATAAATCTTCAAAAAAGGAGTTTGGAAAGGGCTGTCCTTAATGACATATTTATATTTCGAACATGAGTTTTCTAAACTAAACCAAATCATTTTTATAAATAAGGAAATTTAAAAAATGTTCATGAATACTTATTCTGTTGCATTGAGAAACAATTATTGTTTCAAGAAGTACCAACTTCATAGTGAAGGAATTTATTTGAGAAATTATTGGTAGTAAATTGGAATTGGATATAATCTAAAGATAAAACTGATTACATGAGTTGAAAGGAAATTAACTTACTTAAACGAACACATCACATTAGAGTGTCTAACAAGTATTTTCGCATATTGAAGAGAAACTATGAGTTTCTTATCAATGACAAAAATATATGATCCTCAGATTTTTAAATAAACCATTAAGAGTGTTTACTCTATAATATAGTATGATGCGAAGTTCCGAAAATGAATTCCAAGTACGTTATCAAAATATGATTTTGGTAGTCATAACTGCAGTGATGTGATCCATCGGCCGCAACTGTGTCTATATAAGCAAGACTAGTGTAGTTAGAATTAAATGGGCAATGTTGATAAGAACAATCTCATAAATTACAAAAGTTGAAATTAGCATAATAGATACATCATTCAACATGATCAAGTTATTTCAAATTTACTTACAAAATGATTGCTTGTAAGACTTTGTGATTTGGTACATATGTGCTGAAATGGATAATTCTAAATAATGATTTAGAATAGACTGTTTACACATAATAACTAAAGTGTCTTGAAGTCAGTTGGAGTGATATTTGGGTTTGTGAGTGTTTGGATATTGAGAATGATACTCAATGTTGGATTTTAAAATGATGTCTTTTATGGTTAGCATAAAAGATATTGAGAATGTCCCAAATTGATATGCAAAGACACTTTATTAAATCATTTAATACATAACATGTGAGATGTGTTCCTTATGCACTAGCAATAGAAATTATCATACATGTTATATTGTCTACGATATCATGATTTGTTCATGTTTTGATACATGAAGCAAATATTAAATCCAAATTGATATCACTAAATGATAATTTAGAGTGTTCTTGTGTATTTATGAAATACTACAGGATTGTCCACAGAAACAATGAACTCCTTGTGAAGAAGTTTTTGGACTCAAAGTTTCATAAGTGATATTGAGTATGATATGTCAACAATAAATTCAAGTTAAGAATCTTTTAGTTGGAAATGTCCCAAATGAAAGATTATAGCTGATTCAATGGAAAATGCTAAGTACATCGCCTTGAATAGCATGGTAGTAAAGAAATGTATATTAATACAAATACACAAATTTATAATTGAACTGGAAGTGATTCCAAATGCTGAGAGTCCCACAAAATTGTTGTATGATAACAATTTCACTATATAGATCATAATTGAACTTAGATCTCATAGTCGAGAGACATACTTAGACTCGTTCGAGAGTCATACTCTGACTCGTTCCACATGATAAAAGTGGTTTATAAACATCGAGGAGAGTTAATTGACAAAGTAGATAATTGAAATATAATATTGTGCCCATTCACTGAGGGGCTGACCCGATCGTTTTTGAGGAAATCGATTAGAGAAGTTGGAACAAGATTCCATCATTGACCTCAAGTGCAAGTGGGAGATTGATAGAGTTAGAGGTATGCCCTAGAAGCAATTATATAATCTGTTAAATATATCTAACTCAATAACCAATCTTTTCGAAATCAAAGGTATTTTCTTTCTATTATATACACTATATAATGTGGTTATATTAATTACTAATTTAATTAAAAGCATATTTAATAGAAAATCCATAAATGGTATGTTTTGTGATAGCAGTTACAAAGTGTTGTAACCGTAAGTAATTTATCATAATGAAAACAAATATATCATTTTAAATGTTCTTAGTCAAGATGCATCGAGACTGGATATTGATGTATCTGTTGAGACTGGAGTACATAATGCTCTCCAAATATTGGACAATAAATTACTCACGGTTGCTAGCGGGAACCAAGGGGTTACGTGCTGACAGTTATTGGATAACTATGGAATGACTCATTCGATAGTTTTCTATTGGTTAATATAACTAAGGTGAAATAGAAAATATCGATGCGATTGATTTATACAGTTGTCTCGACTTGAGAATACTGCGGATCTTCAATTTGAAAGCTTCGCTTTGATTATATTCAAATCATGGCATGGATTCCATCGAGTGATTAGTTGGGTCGAGTGGAAGTATTGGAAGTGAAACACTATTCAAGATAGGATTCGTCTCCTCGGTTATATGGGTTTAGTATCACGGTCAACTCAAGTCAACTCAAAGTCAAAGTCTATGGCCAGAGCATTTCGATTATAATAATTGTTATTATTGAATCAAGAACTTTATGTTTATATTATAGCATTAAATATGGATGATATTGAAATTTTGAATATTACCAAATTCCATAAGTCAAAGTGATATAGTTTTGACGAAGAAATTAGTGTAAAAAATGTCACAACTGGGTAATGCTTAATAAAGTGAAATTGAATTTTATCAAAACTAAGTAAGCAATAAATTTGGCCAAAATGTCACACCGCCTGCTAAGTGACATGCGAACGTTAACTTTCGAATAGTTCAATGTTAATCACTGACTTAAATAATGAATTCTCTTTAGACTTAAGTTTTAATTTGTTTATAATTGTTATAAATTAATAAAATTAATTCATATTCATGAAATATTAATTATAAATTTTAAATATGGTTTGAGGAATAAATATTTTTTTATATATTTATAATAGTTATAAATAAATATATCGATCGATATGAGATATCGATAAGAAATTAAATTGTATTTAATTAAATATATTTACTTGGGTTTAAATGAGCTATCAACCCATGAAGTTGGAGGAAAAATTTTGACAGCAAACATTAGATATAGGGGGCGGCTAAAATAGGGTAAATATTTTGAAAAATCACCCATAACTTCCGCTGTTGGCTGGCCCAGTTTCAACAGTTAGATTCCTTATCACTCCCCTATTTCATTCCATTTTATTCTCTATTAATTACAAGTTTATTGGCCGTTAAATACGTATTTAATGTCCATAAATCGTAGTCCTATAATTAGAATGCTGTTTATAATTAATACGAATACCATTGTAAATTACACTATTTATATATATTTATTATTTCTAATTATTAAGTTCTAAACTAGAACATTTCTTTCCATATTATATTTTATCAGAGCCATCCTTTCAAATAGGGTTACCATTATAATTTTCCATAAATTAATCACAAATTATACTTTTTATTTGTTTGAAATTACAAGGGATTATTTCTTTTTCTTTTATTGAAGTAGACGGTGTAAACAAGGAACAGAATACCCATATCTTACCCATGTTTTCCCTTTTTGGTATAATCCCTGTTAATTCGAAGGACATATTTTTATACATATTTTAGGATCGGATAATTTATGGAAATTACATGGAACATGCTCCAAAAAAACTAAAACATAAATCACAATCCAAGTCAGCTAGGGCAACCTAATTTACAACCTAACTATAAATCTTGAATATCTTTATAACTTTACCAACATTCTACCAATAATTGCTTGGAACGGATTTCAAATTTCCAGATCAGGTTGTACATAAAAACCTTTAACTATCCTTGTCTAGATGGTGATCCCTATCTACTCTATAAAAAAGTTTGGTTTGGTTGAGCCTTCACCGTTCTTGAAACTAAAATCTCAAAATCACGAAGTACCTAATCCAAAATCTTTACCCTTGGAAATATAAACTTAAAAACCCTCATTACGCTAGTATGTGACATTCGAAATTCAGAAATTTTCTTATTTCAAAAGAAAACCATTAAACATATTTTCCAAAAGAATTCACATCTTGTAAAACAATTTAAGGAATAGAATTCCCAAAAGCATTTAAATAACATGTTTTATTTTATTCAATATATTTTTTCCATTTTTACCTAACATTTGAACAAAACCTTTCAAAAATATTTGAACCCAACTTTTCACAATTTTCAAAAGACTTTCGCTGTAGTCCTAACTTGAAACTCAAAAATTCAAAAATTATAAGCAAATGTAATTTCCCTTATCAAAGACTTACTTCTTTAAAAGTATGATTTTCAACCCAAAGCATTTAAAACTCAAGTATTAAACCAAACTATCACTAAAATAAAAATCCAAAAGGATTTTTTAATTCCAAAAAGGAGCAAAATAATTTCCCTTTTCAAAAACACTCGAAATCAAAGATTTATTCCTTTACAAAGTTCATCTTTTAACTCAAAACATCCTTTATAAATTTAAGCAATGAAAAGTGATTGTTTGTACCAAAATTGGGCACAACACTATTCGGATTTATTTGAACAGATAAAATAAAAAAAGTAAATGTAAAATGAGGCAGATCAAACAAACACACCAAGCAACAGATCAGAAAAAGTACATAAACATGCAAATTTAGAGTGGTTTGACATATGGCCTACGTCGATTATGAAATGATTGATGTTTATTGATTATAACTCGCTGGTTACAAGTGGATTACAATGGTGCAATCAAAGTAGAGCAGCAATCTCGACAGAGTATTGGCATAGAGAATCCCAAAAGTCCATTTTCTATAGGTCTAGGGTCATTATTTATAGGCGTAGGCAGCAAAAATCTCATCCAGATCTCGAAGAACTTCTTCTCTCACGTAGTTGGGCCTATGGGATCGAGTTCAAGCACTTTGACTCAATCTGGAAGCGATATGAATTGAACTCATATCGATCAATAATTGGTCCTTTCGGGTGAAATTTATCAAATACATTCTTGAGGTTGTAGGCAAGCTGCTGCAAAAATTTGATGGCATTTGGACTTGTAGATCTTGAGTTATGATTGATGCAAGTTCGGATTTTCAATGGGTTGCCGAGCTCGTACCGCCCTCATTCGTGCCATTCTACTTTGTATCGATGCTAGGCATGTGCTTTCTAGGTGACATGGCGCTATTTTTTAGGATCGATCCACTTTTCATGCCGAGTGATCGAGTCTTCCTTCCTCGTAGGTCTTGTTCATATCTACTCATAATATCCCTTTCATATCGCTCTGTTACACTCTTCCTCGTATCGATCCATGAAGCCACCTCGTATCGATAACACAGTGACCACTTCGTACCGATATGAACTCATCTTTTATGTCGATTGCTTAAGTGTCATGGTTCATATCGATAGTTAGCCTATCGATACTAACTAAGTTGATGATTATATTGATGTACAAGTGGAAGTGACACGAGATGTCTTTCGATGATCGATACGAAACAGCGCAGATGCAATGGATATGAAATGGAGTTGGATCGATGGATACGAAGTGGAGTTACTTGATGGGTTGATGGGTACGACATCGCATAGATACAAACGAGGTTATTTGGATGGATTCGAATGAAGTGGATACGAAAGAGGTGGTTGCTGAACTGATGGATACGAACTCAACGCCTTCCCCATGGATACGAATGAGAACATTGCTTGGCCACAGACACAAATGAGTTTTTCTTTTTCCAAGGATACGAATTGTAGAGGTTTTTCCTTTGGCACTTGATGGATACCAACTGAAGGGATACCCACCTTTACTATGAAACTTGATCGGTTCATAACTCGGGCATACGAACTCCAATTGACTCGAAACTTGAGACATTGGCTTTTATAGCTTTGCTTGTCATGTTAAAATGATTATAGCTTGATCCAAACTCGGGCAAAATTTATCAGTATCCATAGTGAACTTTGTAGGTAATCAATCTTCGGGACAGACTGCCCTTGGTTTCCAGTCGAGTTCTTGGTATCACGGCCTTGCCAAAAGGTGGGATACCATTTGTCCCCCAAAGTATGTCTTATGTGGACATGACATGCTTTGAAAAGTTGCGACATTCTACTTGAAGAGTCCTATCTGATTCGATATATAGTTATTGTCTTTTCGTCAAGAGATGTAATCTTTGAATGTTTCTCGGTAATGTAAATACTGAATTGTTGACTGCCGACGATTATACTGTGCATTGTTGTAACTGAATGTTGAGTGATAGAAAATTGTTGTTCAAGGTTGTAACTATCATCAAGTGAGCATTTAATTCCTATGAATCTTGAAAATTAAATGTTAATTTGTTGCACATAAATCAATTGTTACCTTGATTCCCGTCAATGTTCGTACATTCATGAGTCATTGTCAGTTTCCTCTTATCGAATTCCGTATCGATCCTCTCCTAAATCGATGTGAAATTTGAGTTGTAACAGTGCTTGGTGATTGTTTCGGTGTATTTCTTCATATCGATCCTCCCCGGGATTGATTCGAAAAGTTGAAAAAAACTTTCTTTGTATCGATAGAGATTGATATGCGTTGGTTGATTTTTTTTACACACCTCGTATCGATGGATACGAATACTAGTGGACTTTAAAGTGATGGATGCGAAGTCGTCACTTTGTATCGAAGGAGCGATGATGGATAAGGACAGCTAAACTCTAGATTGCTCTGGATTAATGGATATGAACAGCGTCTTCATATCAGTCCAAGCTCAACCATTTCAACCAGTACTTGGTCATTGGGAGAAGAATGGTCATTTCCCTAGATATATAAGACTTAACACTTGGAAAATCTTCCACTTTCTTGCATTTTCCTTTGCCTTGGCTTTTTATCGACCAAAACACTCGAGAATGAAAAAATCACCTTTATCCTCAATCCAGTTCACCTATTGACCCTTCAATTTATTCGCTTGAATTAGGTATTTAACTTACGATAATCAAATTAGAATGATGGGACTCAAATCTCTGGCCGTTTTTGCCAATTCCACGATCAAATCCGGTGGTGTGGTGATTGTGGTTAGCTGGAACAAGGTCGAGGACGGTGAAGACAATACGTGCAAGAATTTGAAGAAGAAGAAGCTTGGGATGCGAAGGACTTGTGGAGGGATGGCTTGATCTTTGCTTCATATCGATGAAGGAGGAAGAATTGGTCGTACCGATTCTGATTATGAACTTTCATATCGATCTAGGTGATGGTATTTCGTAACAAAGAAGTGGAGATCTTCATGTCAACTGATGATAGAGTTTCATGTCGGTTCAGGATGATCGATAGGAAGGCTTGGAGCTGTTGATCGATACGAAGGTGGTGTATGTGATTGATACGAAATCGATTATACCTGATCGATATGAATTGTCTGCCAGAGGATCGACACGAATGGATCTTTGATGATCGATTCGAGCTCGCACATTTGATGGATACAAGTTGCCTCCTTGACCGATACGAATTGGAATTTTAGTGATCGATTTGAGTTGAATCTTGATGAATTCGAAGCATCTTGTACGTTTGAACATACGACTCCGACGAGTTTCAACCTGGCATAATTGGACTTTATCATTTCACTGCATATTTGACTGCCCTTCAAAGCTCATCGATGGAGCTGTAACTGGATAAAATTTTAACGAACTTTAACTTGGACTGGTCTCTGAAATCTGGATGTCACGGGAGTGACGGTCAGCGATGACGGTCATTCCGGTTGAAATATGAAGTCTCGTCGTTCGAACACTTTTTAATCTTTATAGAATTTTCTTAAGTAACTCACATCACTGCACTACACAACACATTCATGCATTTCACACTGGAGAACTCATGGGATTATTGTCACCTAATGATGGTTTTTACTAAGTTGATTTTCTATGGAGCCCGAAAGCTCGCAACAACAAGAGGCTCAAAGCCTACCCCTTCCAATAATAGAGATGTCGGCTATTGCGGCCGAAGTTATCAGTGTTCTCCGAACGAGCTATCAGGAGCAGTTTTCATTGAGAATCCCCAAGACTCGGTTTCGTCTAATATTTCTGAAGAAATATTAGGAAGGATTTGCTTAAGGCACGGGCTATCGTTGAATGACGTCCTGCTACCAGGACCAAACAATATGCCACATACTCCTCTAGAAGGGTACACCGCTTTTAACATATTCTCGTGTACCGCCGGGACACTTCCTCCATTCAATCAATATGTCCGAGAAGTGTTATCTTACTTAGGGATTTCCCTGTCACAGTTGCATAGAGCGGGCATGCTTTGTTAAACGGCCTATTCATCATCTTCATGGAGCACATTTTCCGGCCCCCGACTCTAAAGGAAGTCAGATTCTTGTTCAATGTAAAGGGTCGGGGAGATAATCCCTCTTTCATATTCGTAGAGGGAGCCAGAAACTGTCAAATTGTGATTATGACTTGGACCAAACTTAGCTACTTCAAAACCGAGTGGTTCTACGCTCGGTGCCTACCAAGATTCGCTAGACAGTGGCTGGATAGACGTAAGTGTTTCAATTCCTCCGGCGATTAATTGGTTAATCCCTATTGATACTGAGCTTAATGTTATTTTCTCTTTATAGCTTCAATTCCTCGACCCGAAGATGCTCAATTTAGGGAAATCGTCAGGATCTTTCAGGAGGTGCCAGGTGAGTTTAGAGAGATCGAAGCGATGCTTACGGATGAAACCTAAGGGCCGTCAGGATGATTGATGGAGATCAGAGCGTAGGGCTTGAAGGATCTCTTAGGGCAGCTCCAGAAAGACAAGCTAAACAAAGAGCACCCGAAATTGTAATTGCTGAGCAGGGTGGCGAAGAAGATACGCCCATCAAAGATGAACCCGTAGCCGGGCCTTTAGATAGTCCTCGACATTCAGAAAGGATAAGGAAAGGCAAGGGGTTGCTCATAGATTTCACAAATCTACTAAATGAAAATTCCTGGTCGTGTCTCTGCCAACTGCCGGTGTTATAATTTTGGAGGCTCCTTCCTCACACATGAATGACCCCTTCGAAGGACTTGCAGATATTTCAACCTCAGACTACGTGTTGCCCTAACAAGATACCGGATTGGAAGGGCTTCAAAGCGCTTTAGATTTAGGTGAGCCAACTCCTTCAAGTACGGCCGATATAACCAGTTGGGCAGGGGGTTGACACATACATGCATACACTTCATGATATCACATACTCAATATTCATGAGTTATCCGATCTCTAAAGATAACTAACTTTTCCTTTCTTTTAATTTTGCAGATCCGATGTCGAAGAAACTGTCTATGCTCGGTAGTCTCTGCACTGCACACGAATCTTCTAGTTCTTATCAGGAATCTCGTAGGCATGATTTTGACTATGAATGCCGCCACTCTAGTCAAGAAAGGGATTATTACGATAGAGAGAGAGCTAGGGAAAGGGAGAGGGAACAAGAAAGAGAGAACGAGAGGTGAGATAGACGTTGATCCCGCTCACCCAGGGGTTCTGTTGCCACCCTCCAGTTTGAGGACACAAACTGTTGCGACTTTGTGCCAACCGATGCTTTGGTAATTTCAAGACCCAGCGGACATCGTCGTACCACTGGGATAGACACCTCCATTGCATCAACTTCAGTGGTTACAGAGTGGAGAGGTGAGGGAGCCACTTGGATAGCCCAACTGAAAAGAGAGTTTTCGAACATAAGGTTCGACGGCTTCCATTTTCCTCCAAATTTGATGGTGCTTCTAGATGGAGCAGAAAAAATTATTCATGGTCATGTCTATCATGCTTTTGGCCAATACCGAGAGTGGAAGAAGACCGTTGAGAAAGCTTCAGCTGTGGCATTTGAGCGTGCAAAGAAAATCGAAGGATTACAATAAACCATCACCCAGAAGGATCGGATCATCACAGTGCTTACTGGAAAGAATGATACTTTAAGGAATTCCAAAACGGAGGCCCTGAAAAAGGTTGACGAGGCCAATAAGGAGTTGGAGTGGATGAGGTAGGAGCATTTAAAGTTAGTAGATGATATGGGACATGGGAATGCCATAGTCACTATTGAAAAAGATAAAGCACTCCAAGAGCTGGCAGAGCTTAAAGCCAAATATGACGAAGTTGTTAAGGAAAAAGATGAAGCTAATAAGATCACTCAGGAGGCTTGCGACCAAACTGTGGAGGCTCGAAACGAGTGGGATGCGCAGAATTGAAAGCTTAAGAGGCCGAGGCTACGGTTGAGGCCAGGGCATCAGAGGCCAGACTTGAGAGTGACATTAAAGATCTCTTAATTACCTACAATGTCAACGTTCTAAGATACTGTGACTTAAGCTGGCTCAGCGATTATCCAACTCACTTACATATAGCGTGGCGCCATTTTTTGACCGATGAGAAGGTAAAGCATCATACTGAATCCCTGGAAGAATTTGATCTGGAAAACCGAGTGTTGAATGAGGAAGAGAGGAGAATTCTCCACGATTCCACTATTGCATTTGAGAAAGAGAAGCTCGCTACTCAGCATTCGAAGGTTGGCGAGGGCACTATTGTTGAGCATCATGATACAAGCTCTGAGACCCCTACGCCAACCCAACCTGAATCCACTCCTGTAGTTGATCCCCTACCTGTGCCGGTATATGATCAGGATCAGCCACAGCTATCTCTGGCCCACGAGCACGTGTCGGGAGGAACCTCGGCCCCTATCGTGAGCGAACCCGAGGAAGTTATTCCAAACACTTCTCAAACTCATTCAAAGTCTGGAGTACTATCAAAGGTAATTTCTAATATTTTCTCTTATCTCCATTCAGTTATAGAAGCAGCACCGACCATGCTCCCCTGCAACCCAAGAACAAAACAAAGAGCAATAGGCTATCACAACGGACGCGATGACGACCACCACCAGTGCTACGACCAAGGAAGTTGATGTGAGCGCTTTCGCTTTTAACGAGAAAATGATGGATGAGCTCATAGGCATCCACAGTGATCCACTTTCTGACTTGCCAATTGTTATGAGTGGAAGTGCGTTTGCGGCTAGCTCTTTGGCTCCGACCGCCAGCGTTCCACCTAATACTCAAGCAGCTAATAACGATGCAATAACGGTGGAAATTAGCGTTGAGATGGCAGGCGCAACAATGGGTAGCACCACAGGAGGTGGAATGGTAGGACCTGGCCCGGCCCCTTTGCTCATGATCTCTTCGGGTGGCACGATTATCGTTATTGAGGTTCCCCCCGTCCCTCCGACCACGCACTTTGAAAACATCCCGATTCCGGTTAGTTTGGAGAAGGAGACCATGATACTTTCCCCGGTCGAAAATAAGCCCAGTAAAGGAAAAATCTTAAAGCACATAGTGGCAGCTCCAGTGGGTCGACTCCAAAGGAGAAGAAGCCTAAGAAGAAGAAGCCCAAGGAGTAGGCGTGAATCTCGGCATCCCTTTTTTGGAAGATAGTTAAGATCTTTCTTTTCATTCTTGTAGGTCGTGTTTAGATGCGGGTTCGGCCCTTGCTAGTAGGATTTTTTAGCATGGACTCCTTGTATCTATTTTTCTTTTAAAGGATAAATGAAATAGAATTTCCTTTTATTCTCAGCGCAACTCCGAGTTTATTTGTTTAATTTTTGAATCACTCAAGTTTTCTTTTGACACACTTGCAAAGCATTAGTCTTTGGATCAGACTTGCGTTCAGTTGTTAAGTCCCGGAGTCATGGCTTCGGGTCGTAACCAAACGTCAAGCCGATCCTCAAGATTGCACTGTCTCGATTAGTAGTCATAGCTAGAGTTATGCCCCCAGTTCCGGGGATGAATCGAAGTGATTGGACGGTGGTTTCTTTTCACCTTCGACATTTTTAGCTTCACGCAGTTGGAACTAAGTGTCAGAGAGATGAGCTCGAGTGGTTGGGTTACACTCACTCACTTATTGACAATCACATCCACACTCTAGGGATTGAACTCGCATGCGGGTGGTCGATCACGCCTGCTAATGTTTAAAGTTACGTCCACATTCTAGGGACTTAAGTTATTTTTCGGGCGGTCAATCACACCTGTTTTAATGGTCGGGTCCGTGTCCACACTCTGGGGACTTAGTTTGATTTGTTGGCGGTCAGTCACACCCAGTTGAAGTTTGTATTCTACTCTGCGCTCTGAGGACTTAGAGTTAGTTGTGGGTGGTCAGTCACACCCAGTTGAAGTTTATACTCTAGTCCATGCTCTAGGAACTTAGAGTTAGTCAACAGATGGTACATCGCATCTGTTTTGAGTTTTAGGCTTTTGTTCGCACTCTAGGAACGATAGATATATCAAGATCATGGATGGTCGAGTCGCATCCACCCTGAGTTAACAAGCGAGGTCTCATCGAGCTTGCATTGAACATGGGCGAAGTCGTTAGGTTCCACCCTCTTTGAGTCTACAATTGTAAGTTTATACTCCAGCTCACACTCTGGAAGCCGGAGTTATTTAGAGGATTGTCGTGTATCAACCCTTTTTGGCTTCAATGTGACAACTTTCCCCCAATCTCGGGTTTCACTTAGCGAGTGACCAATCGTATCACAGTCACTCCCGGTCATATCATAGTCACTCCCTATTTGAATAAGTCTTATAGTAGGATGGAACTTAGCTCTCCGTACATTATGATTGTCACATGATGCATTTTAAGAATCACTGCTCTGGCTCGAAAAGGTTGCATTTTACTGTAGAAATAAGAAAGTATGGCAAAGCCAGTTGCCTTATTACAAGTTCAAATATTGAATTGCATAAACAAATTGCAAATGAAAAGCAGACTAAATGAATAAAAAAAGCCTGTCATGTGTAGTAGTGACGAAGACTTTCGCCATTCCAAGCTCTCGACAAAGTGAGACTATCGACGGTTGATAATTTGAATATCCCATCTCCGAGTCTTCGTTAAGTAACATACGGTACTTCCCACATTGGCTTCATATGCGAAGGGACTAGGTAAATTCTCTTGAGCATGAGGTCACCAAGTACAAAGGTTTAGGGTCGGACCTTAGCATTGTACAATCCGACGACTCGACTTCGGTGCACAGCTGCCCTCAAATCAGCCTCTTCACGCTTCTCATCTAATAAATCCAGAGATTTGGCAAGCAATATAGCATTTGTTTTCATATCATAATAAGTCACACGTAAGAAGGTGCTTCTAATTCGACTGGAATAACGACATCTGAGCCGTAGGAAAGTGAAAATGGAGTGTGGCCGGTTGCGGACTTATGGGTAGTTCGATATGCCCATAGGGCCATAGGAAGTTCATCGACCCATTTGCACTCGGGTTTTTCCAACCGTTTCTTCAGAATGGACTTTATAACTTTGTTAAAAGCTTCGACCTGTCCATTCACTTAAGGGTGTGCAACTGTAGAGAACTTCTTTTAGATATGGAATCGTTGACAGAAATTCTTGAACTCGACACTATCGAATTGAGCTCAGATGTCAGTGATGATGGTATGCAGGAGAACAAATCGAAAGATAATATTGTGCACCATAGAGTTGATCAGTTTCTTCGTCATGATAGTAGCAATGGGCTCGGCTTCAGCCCATTTAGTAAAGTAATCAACTACAATGATGGCATACTTTGTGCCACGTTTAGCCAGAAGTAGAGACCCAATATTATCGATGCCCATATTGTTAACGGCCATGGACAGACCATTTGAGTTATTTTGGTAGGAAGGGCTCTTGGAATCCGAGCATGCTTTTGACATCTGTCACATTTCCTGGCATAATCTAATGCGTCACAATTTACAGTCGACTAATAAAAACCGTATTGGAGCACTTTCTTAGCAAGAGCTTGCCCCCTAGTGTGATCGCCACATTCTCCTTCGTGCACATCATGTAATACTCGTTTGATTTCATCATGGGCGATACACCGGAGTAAAATATTCTATACATAACTCCTTCTTGAATAGTGAATCGCGAAGCCTTCTGGAGAACCTGTTTTTTCTCACTCCTACGCTCCGACAGGGTCTCATGCTTGAGATAGTTCCTGAGCAGAGTCATCTATGATTCCTTATTGGGTATGATTTCATGTACCCAGCCGGTCCCCATTTGATCAATACTCGGGGAAGATAGTGTCTCAATGGGAACGAATCTCATTTGATGTGCTTCACCGGTGCTGGCTAATTTTGCCAAAGAATCGACCTTATGATTGCGTTCTCGAGGTATGCAATAGATGACATAATAATCGAACTGATTCAATATTTGCTGGAACTGAGCAAGATAAGCAGCCAGTCTCTAGTCTCTGGCCAGGTATTCCCCCCGAACTTGGCACATAACCAATTGTGAATTGCAGTAAATATCCACAACAATGATTCCCAAGTCTCTGGTGAGTCTGAGTCCGGCAAGTAAAGCTTCATATTCGACCTCTTATTGGCTGCAAAGAAATCAAACCTCAAGGCATAACATATAGATCGACCTTCTGGGTTTCAAGTATAATTCTAGCGCCTGAACAATGGTCATTCGCTGCACCATCTATGTATAGATTCCATGTGTATTTGAGAGCTTCACTGGTTTTAGGCGAGTCCTCTGAGATAGTGAACTCGACGATGAAGTCTGTCAGGACTTGTCCTTGAATAGTTCGCCTTAGTGTGTAAGTGATGTCAAACCGACTCAACTCGATATTCCACTTGAATAACCTACCAGACGTCTCAAGCCATGTAAGGACCTGTCGTAATGGCTGGTCGGTGTAGATAGTGATAGGATGAGCATGAATATACGAGCGAAGCTTGAAAGTGCGCTATGCTCCGATACCAAATGAAAGTGCGGTGTGTATACAATTATATGTGCTAATATAGTACACACGGATCGTGTAATATGGACTACAATATAAATGCGGAAATAGATGATAATAGAATAGTAAATAAAAAATAGAAAAATCACACCAGAGATTTTTATACTGGTTCGGAGCACCGTCCTACGTCCAGTCCCAGACTCCTATCTGGATTTTCACTATTAACTACCTCGCTTCACCCGGAGGAACAGGTTTACAATACCCAAACAGCCGAACGGGATTTCACGCCTCTACAACACTGAGGACTTCAACACTTGCCTCTTATAACACCGAGGACTTCAACACTTGCCTCTTACAACACGAGGACTTCAACAAAAACAAATACAATTGTTGTTGACAACTTGTGTTCTTGAAAACACGGATTTGTCACTAGTAGTACACCCTTCCTATAATCTTATCCTCAAAGAATATGAATGATGTTTTGTAAAGATTAAAGAAGGTATTTACTTATTGAATCAAAAGATATGAAATAGTTTCAAAGATTCAATAAGCTAAATTAATTTTTAGAATGCAGGAGTGTTAGAGATTAGATTAGAGAGCATATATGATCGTGTAAAAACTTGTTGTTTTAATCAATGATATTGATGTGTATTTATAGAGAGAAAATAGTTATAACCCTTGGTGAAAAGTTGCAGTCAAAAGTTATGATCATTGATGAAGAAGAAGAGACGCAACCATTGAAGAAAGATGTGTCTTTTGGAAGAAGTTGCTCTCTGTTTAAAAACGGTCGACAGGTCAAAAACTAACCGGTAGACAGGTTTTTAAAAAATATAGTCGTTATGTGCATGTGTGCACGTTTATTGTGCACATTCAACAGGAACGGTCGACCGCCTATATTTGGACCGGTCGACCGGTCTCTGTTAAATTGCACAATAAAGTGCACAACCTATATAAATGTGTATATATATATATTATATTTTGTGCATGATTATTTGAGGATAGATTTTGACAATTTTATTACTATTATAACATCAAATAATCAACATATAATCTAGAGTACCATATGTAGGTCTTGATTTGTCGATCGCTTTAATATTGTTGTCAGCAATCAAAATCTTCATAGAAGCTGTGACTCAACATTCTCCCCCTTTTTGATTGATGACAATATAAAAACTCAAGTATAGAATCTCCCCCTTGAATATGTGATCTCCCCCGAGATTTTGTCTTATATATATATATATTCCTGCAAATAATTGTTAGCACTTTCTCCCCCTTTGTCATCGACAAAAAGGAGTTGTTAAATGGAAGATGTAAAACAGATTATAGGCAACATAAAACCACTATCACAGATCAAAAGTAACATTCACACAAGTGCCAGATAATGTCTTTAAAGCTCCACCTAAGTATAACATCTCCACCTAAGTATAACATCTCCTCCTAAGTATAATATCTCCCTCTATTTATATGCATATGAATTTCTCCCCCTTTGTCATTATCAAAAAGAATGAGGAAATATATAAAATATCTTGTATATAACGAGATGAACTCATTATTAATTATGAAGGAAAAGTAAAATAAATTTTACCACATTTACCGAAGTCCATATTTTATTGTAAGCACGTAATTCTATTAAACATATGGAACATTCTTTGAAATTCCAAAATCTATCATTTTCCTTTTGTTTATCTGAGTACCTGCAAAAAGTAATAATAATTTTCGGTACCCACTTACTATGTTAGGGTCCGGGGGGTTAGGTCTTTGGAAACCATACCCATTGGGGTGTGGTTGAACCTTTATAAATATAATTTTCATTACAAATTACATTCTTATAATAGTTGCTAATATAAAGTTGTTTATCATGATCAATCATATTAGCTGGAATCCATATCTTAATACTATTAGTCATTAGCTTAGTACTTGAAGAATAATTTCTATCATTTCTAAACAAAGTACTATTATGACTATAACTGGTTTTAAAACTATCTTGATTACTAGTACTAGCACTAAAGTTAGTATACATGAATGCATATCTAGTACTATTTTTACTTTTAGCTTGTTTATAGCCTACACCACTTATATCATTGTGAGCTTTTGAATTCTTAACATAACCTAATCCCTTCTTATTTGAAGCAGGTTGAGAATTTTCAATAATTCTGCATAAATTTTCTCTCCCTTTATTAAAATTGGAAATATTTTTAGTAATGTCATCAAGCTTAGTTTTGAGACTAGTGTTATCTAACTCAGTAATTTTAATTTTTGTTTTTAACTCATGATTTTCAGAAGCTAGAGCATTATTCTTTTCTTTTTGAGCTTCTATTTCTTGACTTAATAGAGCGAGTTGAGAATTGTCTGAATCTTGAATTTTCTCAAGTTCTTCTTCTAATATTCTCTTCTCGTCTTTAAGCATATCTCTTTCGAATTCTGCTTTCTTCTGATTTTCCAGAGCTTCCTTATATTTTCTTTTGAGACTTTTTAAAGTGTCTAGAAGTTCTGAATTTATTTCTATCATATCATCAAAAGTTAGATCACTAACCTCGTTATCTTTTGCCATGAAGCATTTGTTTGTTTGCTCCTTTGATTGTTCTTTATTGCTCTTCCTCTTCTTATTGCCTTGACTAGATCTCTTTGCAGCCATTTATTCAAGGATGTTGTTACGATCTCTAGTAAACCAGGCTCTGATACCAATTGAAAGTGCGCTATGCTCCGATACCAAATGAAAGTGCGGTGTGTATACAATTATATGTGCTAATATAGTACACACGGATCGTGTAATATGGACTACAATATAAATGCGGAAATAGATGATAATAGCATAGTAAATAAAAAATAGAAAAATCACACCAGAGATTTTTATACTGGTTCGGAGCACCGTCCTACGTCCAGTCCCAGACTCCTATCTGGATTTTCACTATTAACTACCTCGCTTCACCCGGAGGAACAGGTTTACAATACCCGAACAGCCGAACGGGATTTCACGCCTCTACAACACTGAGGACTTCAACACTTGCCTCTTACAACACCGAGGACTTCAACACTTGCCTCTTACAACACGAGGACTTCAACAAAAACAAATACAATTGTTGTTGACAACTTGTGTTCTTGAAAACACGGATTTGTCACTAGTAGTACACCCTTCCTATAATCTTATCCTCAAAGAATATAAATGATGTTTTGTAAAGATTAAAGAAGGTATTTACTTATTGAATCAAAAGATATGAAATAGTTTCAAAGATTCAATAAGCTAAATTAATTTTTAGAATGCAGGAGTGTTAGAGATTAGATTAGAGAGCATATATGATCGTGTAAAAACTTGTTGTTTTAATCAATGATATTGATGTGTATTTATAGAGAGAAAATAGTTATAACCCTTGGTGAAAAGTTGCAGTCAAAAGTTATGATCATTGATGAAGAAGAAGAGACGCAACCATTGAAGAAAGATGTGTCTTTTGGAAGAATTGCTCTCTGTTTAAAAACGGTCGACAGGTCAAAAACTAACCGGTAGACAGGTTTTTTAAAAATATAGTCGTTATGTGCATGTGTGCACATTTATTGTGCACATTCAACAGGAACGGTCGACCGCCTATATTTGGACCGGTCGACCGGTCTCTGTTAAATTGCACAATAAAGTGCACAACCTATATAAATGTGTATATATATATATTATATTTTGTGCATGATTATTTGAGGATAGATTTTGACAATTTTATTACTATTATAACATCAAATAATCAACCTATAATCTAGAGTACCATATGTAGGTCTTGATTTGTCGATCGCTTTAATATTGTTGTCAGCAATCAAAATCTTCATAGAAGCTGTGACTCAACAAAGCTTCCTTGAGGAAATAACATGACAATAAACTAATTTCTCTAGCTTCGGATAATTTTTCTTTCCTTCGGTCCGTCTTTTGCCGATGTACTAGACAAGCCATTGTATCCGATCCTCCTCCCAAATCAAAGCAGCACAGATTGCGTTTTCTGACACCGCAAGTAGATGTACAACCTCTCGTGATCAATAGACTTTGAAAATAGGTGGTGTGGATAGGTGTTGAATCATGCTCAGAATGCACCTTCATATTTTGTAGTCTATTCAAAGTTCTGTTTCCTTTTCCTGATTAAGTCGAAGAAGGGAATTCATTTTTCGGTGGATTTTGAGATGAACCTTGTAACAATTCAGATATTTTAATTAATTTAATTGACTGAAATTTTGTGGAATTTTAAACGATAAAATATTGAATTATAAATTTGATATTTGGAATGCGTCTAGTTAAACATAACAACTGGTAATTTTCGTCCAAAAATATGAAAGTTTATTTCACGCGTAAATTTACTTCAATTTAATCAGTTAAAAAGCGATGAAAATAAAACGTGTTCAAAACCTAAATATTTTTACATAAATAAATTCTAAATCATCTTCTGAGTGAGACGTCATTTTTCGTTTTTTTCAAATTCGGACTTCTTTAGCTCCGTCGATCTTATTTTTGTGCGTTTTTCATAAATTTTCCGCTAGTATAAAAATTCGAATTTTTATAATTCAATCGTACCACTGATATCCATATACCGTTTTGATCGTCTCGCCACGCTGATCTTTACGTATATTTGTTTGTGTATTTTGCAGTTCCGATATGTGCGAAATCTGCGATAAACGATTCGCATCGGTATGGACCTTAAAATCTTTTGGTTTCGTGAACTTTTGAATTGCTATGCCTATTCAATTTCTCAAAGATTGAAAGCCAACAGCTCTTTACATTTATGAATTTATAAATTCACGTGCCTGACGATTAATGCGTTGCCTTTCCATTATGGTCTGTTTCTTTTCTTTTTCATTCAGTTTCAAACGTTCTATCTTCTGTATCATTTTTATTTCTATATGACAGAGCTAGCTTTGTTATACCTCTCTCTGGAACAACTTGCCCACCTTATCATCAAAACACCTTCGCATGTCCCCTCCTTCTTCCTCATGTAACCCGAGACCAAGCCGGCATCGACCCCAGTATCTGTTCACCGACCAAAGTAACCGCCTCCTTAATGCTAGCAACCTCCACGCGACAGCACTCTTCCGCCACGGAAATGTCCGCTCCATCGTGCTTTCACCTCATGAACCACCACCTACCGAGTTCTATCACCGCTGACACCCTTCCCCTCCAACCATTTCCACCTCACCCAGTTCGATGCTCACCGGCCTCCGCCACGTCATCGCCTGGCTCTTCTTCGCTTATACCCACCGCTATTTTCTCATCAAGCTTCTCTGCCGACAGCAACCGCGTATCACCCCGATGTTGTTTTTTCCTTCGCCGTCGTGACGTATACCCAGTTTTGCCGTGTCTTATTTTACCAGTCTCCCTCCTCTTCTGTCTGGAATTTGTGAGTATGTATATATAGATTTACATAAATTATAAGGATGTTCGTTTGCATATATTTATATATGTTCAATATGAAGATAGCTCATACATATATTTGTGTATGCATATATGTCAGGATCTGTTATTTTTTAGTACGTTGTAAAGTAATTTTTGTTTTTTGATGTCATATGTATAGGTACGTTTGTATTCATTTCAACTCTTGGCTTTTTAAACGTATTAGTTATGTTTTAAGTACAATAAATATTCCAGTTTTGTTATAACTCTAATCTAATATTATGAAGTGTATATGTGTCCTTATGTTATATAAGTATATTTATTTGTAGTGTATACAGATTTCAAAAGAGATTTTTTGCTGTGTATATATTTAAATTATATACAGGTAGCTTATATATGATAATTATGTTATATAATAGTTGTATATGAGTTACAGACTTATTATTATATGTATAAGCAATTATTTTCATTAGTATGCATAAGTTTATACTAGTTTAGTATTGATAATTGAAATTTGGATATAACATGTTCTTTTTAATAACTGGAGATAGTTCAAACGTGTATATTTCTTTCTAATTTGTGTTGCTATTTCCATTTTGTGTACAACATTAATATATAGTATGTATAAGTTATTTGTTATATCTTGATGTGTTGTAATGTTTTGAAAGAATAAACGTAAGTCATATAGGTTATAAAATTTGCGTGCTGTAGTATAAATATAAGTATATAAATAATTGGTTACAGTTTCAGCGTTGGATTTTGAAATAACTTATGCATATATTTTGGACCTGATTGCTTGTTACTTTGGTTTACTATCATAAATTTAGTTATAATCAACACTTTTGTTATCTACAGTGTTAAGAAGTATATAGATGTATGTGTTCTGTTTTATATAAAAAAGGTTATTTAAGTTGATTAATATATATATCGGTTATTTTATACATTGATTTTAAATCCGTACATGTATATATAATGCTATATATATAGGTATTTTATTTATGTTGTTTGTATATAATGGTTTTAAGATTTACTTTACATATATATATATATGCACAAGTTGTACATTGAGATTTAAAGAATATTTACTTTTAGAGCACCTGATATGTATGTGGTGCTACAGTAAACAATAGTGCATAGGTGAAGATATAGGCCACAGTATTTTGTACTGGGGTTATAGAGTTATATTTAATAGTAAAATATTATAGGGTACAAATCTTTTTATTATATATATAGGTCATTAGTCTATACCCTATATATATTTCAATAAAGCTTGTTACAAATCAATGTTTAAAACTTTGAAGGTGTAGGTACAGTTTGTATGTACGTGTAAAATATATATATTTTTCTTACACATATATAAAGTTAATTCGTTTGTATATAGACAGTATATGTAAGCATACAAAGATTAGATTTTATAAGTTGTCCATATATAATAAAAGTGATATGTTAGTTTAAATTTATGTGTTTATTATTTAAAATAATATGTGTTTACATAAATATTGATTTCATGATAATAATAATAATATGTTCAGCATTGCTGTTTTGTAAAATCTATTCTAATTTGTTTCATCGATTCTGTTATCAGCCTTTTCCGTCGTGCCTGTTCTCTCCGCCGAATCGTGTCCAATTTGCTTTGTTTCGAAGTTCGTGTTCGGATTCGTAACTCACTTCATTGTCCGTCCTCTCTAAGCCCCGAAAGGTGAGCAATCACTCACGATTAATGTTCTTTTATTTACTAAATTTTAATTTCAATTGAAACGACAATTGAGATATGTTGCTGTTAGTTATTTATAATGTTATATATGTTATTACCTGTATCAGTTCACCTGTGACATCTGACGCCATCATTAGTTATTTATACTATGATAATCCAGTTGATTGATAAATGACTGTTGTTTGATGTTTATATTGGACGTTAAATTTTTAATGTTTAAAGTGATAATTAATATGTAAATTGAATCTGATATAGGATAGTTAACAAATTTTAATGGATTTATATGTTGAAATTTGATTAGTTAAACATGATCCCTTTTAATTGTTAAATTGATTGGCACGTAGAAATTGGTTAATTACACCTTGAACCATTGAATGTATGTTGTATAATCGATGTAGTATGGAATCGAGTAATAAATGTCAAGTGTAGAACCGTATAAAATGATAGTGTAATAATCTTTAATCTACATGAAATGATAGTGTAGATTCGAGAAGTAATTATATTAATTTGCACAAACAACAATGTAAATTAATACGATTATTTCAGGATTATTTGAATAAGTTATTGGATTGTTATTGATGGTTGTTATTGCTTGTTTATTTACTTTGACACCATCCCAATTACCACACTGCAAGTTCCCTTTTTGCTATGTTTGATTTGTGAATTGAAATGGAATCGGGTTGAAATGATAAATATCCATATGAACTTGACTTAGGATAGAGAATTAAATAAAAACCTGATTGGTCAATAATTTGAAATAAAAATAATGAATTTATTTGAATAAATAATAAGATTTGAAATGAAGTTGGAATTTGAATTTAATGAAAGGAAATGTTAATATAAAAAAAATCTGAAACAAAATATTAACATAGTAGTTGTCGAAAGAACGTTGTTTTAAAATAAATTATTTGACAATAAAATTTGGGATTATTCATTGAATTAAATTTGGAATTATTTAATAATTAAGTTTAAAATTATTGAATGATTAGGTTTAAAATTATTGAATGATTAAGTTTGAAATTAGTAAGTTTTGAAATTATCTAATTAAGATTTGGAATTATTTAATAATTAAATGAAATTGAATTATTTGATAATTAAATAAAAATTTGAATTCTTTGATAAGAGAAATTGAACTTTTGATTAAGTGAATTTGAACTTCGTTAATAAATAAAATTGGGTTTCTTTATTTATTAAGTTTTGGAAAATTATTTAAGTAAGTTAATAAGTGAAATTGAACTTCTTCAATATATGAAATTAAGTTTCTTAATTAATTGAGTTTTGAAATTTGTAACCAAGTAAATAAATAACTGAAATTGAATTTCTTTAATAAGAAATAAATTGCGATTTATTGAAATTAATAAAAGACTTGGAATTTATAGAATTCGATTTGACGAATTTAATTTGATTCAAATTGTAAGTTTTGAAATAATGAAGTTGAACTTAAGTAATTGATTAAATGAATTGGAAATCTAATAGAAATCATTTCGAATAATAAAATTAACCTAACGAATATTGAATGAAATCGATAAATGAATTTGAAATTGATTTGAGTGTTTAATTAATTTATTTAAATGATTACGGAATGAAATTTATATATGAATTTGAACCAATATTTTAATTATTTTAAATAAAATTTGAAATTGAATTATAAGATTTTGAAATGGTAATTTGGAAGTATTAAATGTAAATTATGTAAATTGATTTAGAAAGACGAATGAATGTTGATTTATAAATTCTAAATGAAATTGAAACTGATTTGGTTTTGAAATTTATTAAACGACCAATCGGTTTAATAATTATGAAAGTTATTAAAGGGACCGGAATCGGTTATGGACATACTCTCTGTCTAAACCGAAAACCACTTTAATAACTATAGCGGAGTGTGATCCAGAATGAAGTTGTTGGAAATGACGTACGCGATGACTGAAGAAAGAGAACGATAATGGATAGCCTTGACACTTGTGTCAAATTGGAAATGACTAAAACAGGAGCCGTGCCGGGCCAAATGGGGTTAGCCACCTCGAGCGAACACAATTCTTCGTAAACTACTCACTACTTGTTATTGATTGGTGCACCCTCGTACTTTCTGGAGTGTTGTTTCGCGGTGTTGCGATCGTTGCGGCGATGCGTTTTCACCAGTCCGGATCAGGCAAACGGTAGTTTCACTACCTTGGGTATTGCCTTATGTGCCTTGTCATACTTGTATCCCTATATACGCGACCACTACGAATTTGTTTTGTGTTATACCTATGGAGTACTTCCTGATATCCCACCAGTTTACGGTGGAGTTTACAGTGTTGTATAGACTATAACGCTTATATAAAATGTGTTAAGGGGGATAATGGTAACGCCTTAACACTATTTTGATATTTTATATTACTGATAGACATTATCTATTTAGCGTGCACTACTACATAGTAGATAGTTTAACGGATCCTTAGAGGATGGTTATTCCAACGTCCTTTGAGTTATTGTATTTCAATTGTTATTTCACTTAAGTTGGATTTATTAATATAAGAATGTTAATCCTGACTCGAGTGTTTTGTGTTTTTCTTTACGCTCGGGTCAGACTGAGTGGCTCAGTTTCCGAGACTCACCTTTGGAGTTGGAGCTTCGCTTGGAGATCCAGCTATCTATCCATCTTTCAGATGATTAGTTGATTCCAGTGATGTATTATGATTCTTGTATTTGACTATTGCATTCGAAACTACTGTTGTAACTTATTTAACTCTATTATATATATATAGTAGCTTCATGAACTACTATCTTTTGCTTCCGCTGCATATTATTACCCTATGTCTGTGATTCTGTGATTATTTATTTACTTTATATCTGAGTCTTGCCAAATTTAAATTAACAATTCGGTATTTTGAATTATTCAAGTCCGACATGTGCGGATGCGTATAGTCCAAAATAGCGGGTCGTTTCAGTTGGTATCAGAGCTTTGGTAGCTCTAGGCAAAACTCAGCATATAGGGTAAATGTATTTATAGAATCACTCTCATTCGAGTTTCAGTCTCTTCCTTTTGACTCAATTCCTTTGAATTTTGGAACGTTCCCTGCGATTCCAAAATCCATTCGTGTTCCTCACTATTCCTCTTCTTTCAATTCTGGAGTATCCCATAACTCCACTTCGGATGATCTTTACAATGAATCGGCGATCTCGTCAATCTTCGAATTATTTGTAAAGGGGTGAAACTCCTTTCCAATAAGCATTGATTTACCGGAGATTTCTGTATCCTCGGTTTACGATGCTATCTATCTCCTGCTATACCTGAATTCTATTTCTTGAGATCAAATGTTGATTTACCTCAGAATTCAGCATCGATCTTATTCTTGAAGTCTCAGTCAATCTGGTTAAGGTTGTCCACGATTTATACAAACTTACTCATCTTCCTATTTTGATTATTTAATCATTTTATCTCTGTTTTGAATCTATCTTCGAATCAAAATTCTATTTGATTTAAGTCCATCAAATTTAAATCTCTATTCTTGTTTTGAAATCCATTCTTGTATCGTCGAGCGAGAAGGTGTATTTGTAAATTAATGTTCAAATGTTTTATATATTGTGTTGTTTGAGTTGTTGATGTTGATTTGGATTTTCGATCGATTCGTCTGATCAACGCTATCGATAGAATTTCTAAAACACTTGAGCAGAGCCAACTGACACAATATTGTTTTCAAATTTAGTAAATAAAATAATTTTGAATGATTATATTATATACGGGTATAAATTTTTCTTCTTTCTGACATTTAAAAGTTAATGAATCTATCGCCTGAAATGTTAAAAATTTAAATTTCATTTATTTTTTTATAAATCATTGACTATTTCATAATATAAATAAATGAATTTATAAAGTTGGGTTATAATTTGATTTGAAGTTTGTAGTGAATTTAAATTAAGAATTTGAGAATTTAATTTCTGGTGATTTCAAACTTCGGCTTTTAAACTTTAAAATGTATCTTATTTAAAGTATTTTTCGAATAGAAATGGTTTTGAAGAATCTATAACTGTCTAAAATCAGTGCTCTCTTCTTTTGTCGTTGGAAAATAATTTCGGTGATGATAGTCGCATCATCGACATTCCTTTTCGAGCTTCGAAGTGGAGAGACCAATTCGTAGCTTTGCTACAGTTTTGTTTTGGAAATTAAATCGATTTAAATTCCTTAAGTATGATTTGATTTGTATATATAGATATATTATTTTAAATTTAATTTGATTTGATATATATAGTATATACATAATTATCTCTAAATAGTTTGAGGTGAATCGAAAACCTAATTCTTGAATTTATGTTAAATGATGATTTTAATTTTAATTAAGCTAAAATTTTAAATATATACTTAAACTTGAATAATGGAATTAGAAGATTTTACTTCTATAATACTCAATTGCATTTCAAAATATATAACTTACCAAATTACTCAGAAATTAACTATGTAATTGAATATTATACAATATAAATGATATCAAAGAATTTTTAAATAAATTGGAGTAGTTATAATTGGGGCAAATATACTTAATATATATGTGATAAGATATATTAAGTAGAATAAATTTAATAATAATTTGGAATAAAGAAGAATTAAATTTCTCGAATAAAATATGATTATAGTAAAAGACTATTTAAATTTATGATCTTTGAAATTGTTAATTTAAGAAAATTGGATAATATATAATACAAATTGTTTTTATAAATAAAATGTGAGTGTGTATAATAAATGTTATTCACTTAAATTTTAATTATAAAATGTTTATGGAGATAAATAGAATAATAAGTTAAATAAATAATAGGTGTGATTAATAGAAGAAAAATTTGTTTTAAAAGTTTATAAATTGAATTAAATCAACTTAAGGGAGTATGTTGAATTAGTTGAATTTAAATTGAATTTCATTTGAAAGGAACCTTTATACCTAACATTAATAAATGTGAAATCAAATCATTTTAATGAAAATCTTGAATTTAAAAGTCAATTGTTGAATATAACTTTATTGAAATTTATATGGTTTAAATTAATTGTTTATTTTGGAATTCAAATCTATTTTCTCATGGTTGTTTTTATTCTCCTACCTCCTTTCTTTTCGAGGACGAAAAGTTTTGAGTGGAGGAGAGTGTAACAACCCGGATATTTTAACGATTTTAATTAATTTAATTAACTGAAATTTTATGGAATTTTAATCGATAAAATATTGAAATATAAATTTGATATTTGGAATGCATCTAGTTAAACATAACAACTGGTAAATTTTCGTCCAAAAATATGAAAGTTTATTTCGCGCGTAAATTTACTTCAATTTAATCAGTTAGAAAGTGATGAAAATAAAACGTTTTCAAAACCTAAATATTTTTACATAGAAAAATTCTAAATCATCTTCTGAGCGAGACGTCATTTTTCGTTTTTCCAAATTCGGACTTCTTTAGCTCCGTCGATCTTATTTTTCTGCGTTTTTCATGCATTTTCTGCTAGTATAAAAATTCGAATTTTTATAATTTAATCGTACCACTGATATCCATATACCGTTTTGAACGTCTCGTCATGCTGATCTTTACGGTATATTTGTTTGTGTATCTTGGAGTTCCGATACGTGCGTAATCTGCGATAAACGATTCGCATCGGTATGGATCCTAAAATCTTTTGGTTTCGTGAACTTTTGAATTGCTCTGCCTATTCAATTTCCCAAAGATTGAAAGCCAACAGCTCTTTGCATTTATGAATTTCTAAATTCACGTGCCTGACGATTAATGCGTTGCCTTTCCATTATGGTCTGTTTCTTTTCTTTTTCATTCAGTTTCAAACGTTTTATCTTCTGTATCATTTTTATTTCTACATGACCGAGCTAGCTTTGTTATACCTCTCTCTGGAACAACTTGCCCACCTTATCATCAAAACACCTACGCATGTCCCCTCCTTCCTCATGTAACCCAAGACCAAGCCGGCGTCGACCCCAGTATCTGTTCACCGACCAAAGTAACCGCCTCCTTAATGCTAGCAACCTCCACGCGACAGCACTCATCCGCCAGGGAAATGTCCGCTCCACCTTGCTTTCACCTCGCGAACCACCACCTACCGAGATCTATCACCGCTGACACCCTTCCCCTCCAACCTATATCCACCTCACCCAGTTCGATGCTCACCAGCCTCCGCTACGTCATCGCCTGGCTCTTCTTCGCTTATAGCCACCGCTATTTTCTCATCAAGCTTCTCTGCCGACAGCAATCGCGTATCAACCCGATGTTGTTTTTTCCTTCGCCGTCGTGACGTACACCCAGCTCTATCGTGTCTTCTTTTACCAGTCTCCCTCCTCTTCTGTCTGGAATTTGTGAGTATGTATATATAGATTTACATAAATTATAAGGATGTTCGTTTGCATATATTTATATATGTTCAACATGAAGATAGCTCATACATATATTTGTGTATGCATATATGTCAGGATCTGTTATTTTTTAGTACGTTGTAAAGTAATTTTTTTTTTGATGTTATATGTATAGGTACGTTTGTATTCATTTCAACTCTTGTCTTTTTAAACGTATTAGTTATGTTTTAAGTACAATAAATATTTCGGTTTTGTTATAACTCTAATCTAATATTATGAAGTGTATATGTGTCCTTATGTTATATAAGTATATTTATTTGTAGTGTATACAGATTTCAAAAGAGATTTTTTGCTGTGTATATATTTGAATTATATACAGGTAGCTTATATATGATAATTATGTTATATAATAGCTATATATGAGTTACAGACTTATTATTATATGTATAAGCAATTATATTCATTTGTATGTATAAGTTTATACTAGTTTACTATTGATAATTGAAATTTGGATATAATAGGTTGTTTTTAATAACTAGAGATAGTTCAAACGTGTATATTTCTTTCTAATTTGTGTTGCTATTTCCATTTTGTGTACAACATTAATATATAGTATGTATAAGTTATTTGTTATATCTTGATGTGTTGTAATGTTTTGAAAGAATAAACGTAAGTCATATAGGTTATAAAATCTGTGTGTTGTAGTATAAATATAAGTATATAAATAATTGGTTACAGTTTCAATGTTGGATTTTGAAATAACTTATGCATATATTTTGGACCTGATTGCTTGTTACTTTGGTTTACTATCAAAATTTTAGTTATAATCAACACTTTTGTTATCTATAGTGTTAAGAAGTATATAGATGTATGTGTTCTGTTTTATATAAAAAAGGTTATATAAGTTGATTAATATATATCGGTTATTTTATACATTGATTTTAAATCTGTACATGTATATATAATGCTATATATATATATGCATTTTATTTACGTTGTTTGTATATAATGGTTTTAAGATTTACTTTATATATATATATATATATATATATGCGCAAGTTGTACATTTAGATTTAAAGAATATTTACTTTTAGAGCACCTGATATGTATGTGGTGCTATAGTAAACAATAGTGCATAGGTGAAGATATAGGCCGCAGTATTTTGTACTAGGGTTACAGAGTTATATTTAATAGTAAAATATTATAGGGTACAAATCTTTTTATTATATATATAGGTCAGTAGTCTATACCCTATATATATTTTAATAAATCTTGTTACAAATCAATGATTAAAACTTTGAAGGTGTAGGTACAGTTTGTATGTACGTGTAAAATATATATATTTTTCTTACACATATATAAAGTTAATTCGTTTGTATATAGACAGTATATGTAAGCATACAAAGATTAGATTTTATAAGTTGTCCATATATAATAAAAGTGATATGTTAGTTTATATTTATGTGTTTACTATTTAAAATAATATGTGTTTACACAAATATTGATTTCATGATAATAATAATAATAATAATAATAATAATAATATGTTTAGTGTTTCTGTTTTGTAAAATCTATTCTGATTTGTTTCATTGATTCTGTTATCAGCCTTTTCCGTCGTGCCTGTTCTCTCCGCCGAATCCTGTCCAATTTGCTTTGTTCCGAAGTTCGTGTTCGGATTCATAACTCACTTCATTGTCCATCATCTCTAAGCCCCGAAAGGTGAGCAATCACTCACGATTAATGTTCTTTTATTTACTAAACTTGATTTCAATTGAAACGACAATTGAGATATGTTGCTGCTAGTTATTTACACTGTTATATATGTTATTACCTGTATCAGTTCACCTGTGACATCTGACACCATTATCAGTTATTTATACTATGATAATTCAGTTGATTGATAAATGATTGTTGTTTGATGTTTATATTGGACGTTAAATTTTTAATATTTAAATTGATAATTAATATGTAAATTGAATCTGATATAGGATAGTTGACAAATTTTAATGGATTTATATGTTGAAATTTGATTAGTTAAACATGATCCCTTTTAATTATTAAATTAGTTGACACGTAGAAATTGGTTAATTACACCTTGAACCATTGAATGTATGTTGTGTAATCGATGTAGTATGGAATCGAATAATAAATGTCAAGTGTAGAACCGTATAAAATGATAGTGTAATAATCTTTAATCTACATGAAATAATAGTGTAGATTCGAGAAGTAATTATATTAATTTGCACAAACAACAATGTAAATTAATACGATTATTTCGAGATTATTTGAATAAGTTATTGGATTGTTGATGGTTGTTATTGCTTGTTTATTTACTTTGACACCATCCCAGTTATCACACTGCAACTTCCCTTTGCTATGTTTGATTTGTGAATTGAAATGGAATCGGGTTGAAATGATAAATACCCATATGAACTTGACTTAGGATAGAGAATTAAATAAAAACCCGATTGGTCAATAATTTGAAATAAAAATAATGAATTTATTTGAATAAATAAAAAAAATTGAAATGAAGTTGGAATTTGAATTTAATGAAAGGAAATGTTAATATAAAAAAATCTGAAACAAAATATTAACATAGTAGTTGTCGAAAGAACATTGTTTTAAAATAAATTATTTGACAATAAAATTTTGGATTATTCATTGAATTAAATTTGGAATTATTTAATAATTAAGTTTAAAATTATTGAATGATTAAGTTTGAAATTAGTAATTTTTGAAATTATTTGATTAAGATTTGGAATTATTTAATAATTAAATGAAATTGAATTATTTGATAATTAAATAAAAATTTGAATTCTTTGATAAGAGAAATTGAACTTTTGATTAAGTGAATTTGAACTTCGTTAATAAATAAAATTGGGTTTCTTTATTTATTAAGTTATGGAAAATTATTTAAGTAAGTTAATAAGTGAAATTGAACTTCTCGAATATATGAAATTAAGTTTCTTTATTAATTGAGTTTTGAAATTTGTAACCAAGTAAATAAATAATTGAAATTGAATTTCTTTAATAAGAAATAAAGTGTGATTTATTGAATTAATAAAAGACTTGGAATTTATAGAATTCGATTTGACGAATTTAATTTGATTCAAATTGTAAGTTTTGAAATAATGAAGTTGAACTTAAGTAATTGATTAAATGAATTGGAAATCTAATAGAAATCATTTTGAATAATAAAATTAACTTAACGAATATTGAATGAAATCGATAAATGAATTTGAAATTTATTTAAGTGTTTAATTAATTTATTTAAATGATTACGGAATGAAATTTATATATGAATTTGAATCAATATTTTAATTGTTTTAAATAAAATTTGAAATTGAATTATAAGATTTTGAAATGGTAATTTAGAAGTTTTAAATGTATTTTATGGAAATTGATTTAGAAAGACGAATGAATGTTGATTTATAAATTCTAATTGAAATTGAAATTGATTTGGTTTTGGAATTTATTAAACGACCAATCGGTGTAATAATTACGAAAGTTATTAAAGAGACCGGAATCGGTTATGGACATACTCTCTGTCTAAACCGAAAACCACTTTAATAACTATAGCGGAGTGTGATCCAGAATGAAGTTGTTGGAAATGACGTACGCGATGACTGAAGAAAGAGAACGATAATGGATAGCCTTGACACTTGTGTCAAATTGGAAATGACTAAAACAGGAGCCGTGCCGGGCCAAATAGGGTTAGCCACCTCGAGCGAACACAATTCTTCGTAAACTACTCACTACTTGTTATTGATTGGTGCACCCTCGTACTTTCGGGAGTGTTGTTTCGCGGTGTTGCGATCGTTGCGGCGATGCATTTTCACCAGTCCGGATCAGGCAAACGGTAGTTTCACTACCTTGGGTATTGCCTTATGTGCCTTGTCATACTTGCATCCCTATATACGCGACCACTACGAATTTATTTTGTGTTATATGTATGGAGTACTCCCTGATATCCCACCAGTTTTCGGTGGAGTTTACAGTGCTGTATAGACTATAACGCTTATATAAAATGTGTTAAGGGGGATAATGGTAATGCCTTAACACTATTTTGATATTTTATATTACTGATAGAGATTATTTATTTAGGGTACACTACTACATAGTAGATAGTTTAGCGGATCCTTAGAGGATGGTTATTCCAACGTCCTTTGAGTTATTGTATTTCAATTGTTATTTCACTTGAGTTGGATTTATTGATATAAGAATGTTAATCCTAGCTCGAGTGTTTTGTGTTTTGTTTTACCTGAGTGGCTCAGCTTACAAGACTCACCTTTGGAGTTGGAGCTTCGCTTGGAGATCCAGCTATCTATCTGACTTTCAGATGATCAGTTGATTCCAGTGATGTATTATGATTCTTGTATTTGACTATTGTATTCGAAACTTCTGTCGTAACTTATTTAACTCTGTTATATATATATATATAGTAGCTTCATAAACTACTATCTTTTGCTTCCGCTGCATATTATTACTCTGTGTCTGTGAATCTGTGATTATTTATTTTTTTTATATCTGTTGCCAAATTTAAATTAACAATTCGGTATTTTGAATTATTCAAGTCCGACATGTGCGGATGCGAATAGTCCAAAATAGCGGGTTGTTTCAAACCTGCTCAGCATTGCTACCATTTCGTTGAGGCTCTGAACTTACTTTATGGTCCTTGGAGTCTCCGGATTCCTAATTTCCCAGATCTTGTTGGGATTGGCGTCGATTGCCCAAGCATTAACGATGAATCCAAGGAACTTTCCAAATGTGACCCTAAAGTGACACTTTAACGGATTGAGTTTCATTCTTTACTCTCACACGATGTTAAACATCGTTTCCATGTCTTTGATATGACTGGTGGAGAATTGTGAATTTACAAGCATGTCGTCCACATATACCCCCATAGTTTTTCCGATCTGGTTAGCGAACATTCGAGTGACTAGCCATTGGTAAGTTGCTCCAGCATTTTTGAGTCCTAAATGCATGACTTTGTAGCGGTGAAGTCCCAGATCGGTGACGAAGCTGGTGTGCTCCTGATCGTGTAGGTGCATGGGAATCTGATTGTGGCCAGAATATGCATCCATGAAAGATAAGAGCTTATGTCCAGCTGTTGAGTCTAAGAGTTGATCAATCTAAGGAAGTGGAAAACTATCTTTAGGGCAAGGTTTATTCAAGTCTGTAGTCAATGTAAGTTCTCCATTTCCCGTTAGGTTTCCTGATAAGTACAGGTTGGATACCCATTCAGAATATAGCTCATCTTGGATAAACCCGTCTGAATTGAGTTTATCTACCTCTTACTTTAGGGCGGCAGATCTTTCTGGATCTATACCGTGCCTTTTTTGCTTGATCGGGACATGTCGCAGGTCAATATTCAATGTGTAGCTTGCGATGTCCGGTGAGATCCTACACATGTCAGAGTGCGTCCAAGAAAATACGTCGAGGTTTATCCAGAGAAATTCAACCAATTCATTCTACATCTGTTGGCTTAGTAGAGATCCAATCTTTATTATTCTGGAATCATCATCATTATCGATCGGAATATCGATTGTCAACTCTGTCGGAGAAGCCTGACTGTCACTGACTTCATCCTCGCTTTCATTATCTCTTAGGTCAAGATCTCTTAGGAATTGGTAGTGGTTCCCCGACCAAGGCCAAGGCATTAACTGTCAATTATCTGCAAAGCGGATGCAGAGAGATTCCTCTACGTCCTTACCCTTGTCTTTTCGCTACGCCTCCCGTGGCTCGGCAACATAATAGGCATGTCCCGCAGCCTAGTCTCCTTGAACAACTCCGACTCCATTTTCGGTAGTGAATTTCAAATTCAAACACCAAGGGCGATAGCAGCCCTGAATTCAGCTAGGACCGGTTGGCCTAAGAAAGTATTGTATGGTGAATTGATATCCAACACGATAAACTGTAACATCCGAACTCTCCGGCGTTCTCTAACCCTCATCTCCACTGGTAGCTCCACCATCCCAGTAGGTATAGTCGCACTTCCATTGAAGCCATGAATACGAGACTGATAAGGCTTTAAGTTTTTCGCTTCCATCTTCATTTGATCATAGGCTTGCTTAAAGAGTATGTTCACTGAACTTCCACTATCCACTAAGATCCTCTTCATCTAAGCAGGACCTATCTGAGCTGAAATAACTAGTGGATCGATGGTACAACCTCAATTCTGTTTGCATCCCTGTCTCGAAAAAAGCCGTCGTCTGTCATCATCTTCTGTTGTTTGGCCGGAGCCCCATCTTCCAAGTTACTACAACATTCAAAGCTCGCATGCCTAATTGAGCTGGCATATGACTCCATTTCCCTCCAGCTCCGATCCACTGGATGAGGACCACCATTAACAGTGCCAATCACTAACCTCCCGTTAGTGCGCGGGTTCCTCCGGTCTAACCTGATTTTGTATCTGATTCGATGGTCCTACATCTCCAGCCTGCGGCGCCCGAACAAACTACTCCAACTTTCTTTCTCGAATCAACTTCTCGATAATATCCTGTAGATGGCGACAGTCGTTTGCGTTGTGGCCATAACTGCTGTGAAATCTACGAAACTTCCCAGTTTGAATCTGCCCCTCTGACGATTGCTTTGGAGTAGGTTTCTTATATTGGATAGTACAAGTTTGCAAGTGCACATTCTCCAGGGATGTATTTAAAGGAGTATAGGTATCGAATATGGGAGTCTACGTCGCGGTCCGTGATTCTGATCCCGCTTCTTACCCTAGTTTCCATTGTCCTTCTGCTGATTCTGCTTATTCTTTATATTTAACTGTACCTTTTTGGAACTCTCCCCGGTTTGTTTCACAGTGACATTATTCTGGTTTCCTTCCACACTGGGCCATACGTCATCCTTTTTTCCTAGACTATTTTGCATTCTCTCTTCTCAAGAAATGAGCTGCCTTGGAATAGAAACGGTCCAATGACACAGGGGATTTTCTAGCCAACCAACTGCCAAAATTTAGAATCGAGATCGATTCCCTTAATCGATGCCATCAGAATGAAATTGTCATTAGGGCTACTAGTCTCAGCGCATGCAGCATTGAACCTTTCCAGGTAATATCTGAGTATCTCTCCGAAAGCTTGAGTGACACTGGACAAGATATTAACATCTTTGGGCCTTGTGACATGCATGCGAAACTGCTCGATAAACTTCATAGCCAACTGGTTGAAACATGAAATAGATCGGGGTGGCAGGTGAGTAAAACACATAGTCGTGATGCCACCTAGGAAAATAGGGAAACTTCGGCATTTGACCGTATCATTAGCCCGTGCGGCATTCATCAACCATTTAAACTTTAAAATGTGCTGGTTAGGGTCAGAGCTACCTTCATAAACAGGTAAAGTTGGCATTCTGAATCGTCGAGACGATTCAACGTATAGAATGCCATCGGTGAACGGGATGTGACTTCGGAAGGTTCCCCAATCGTCATTGGTGAGGCCTTGGCTTTCACGGATCATCCGGCGGATCATTGTCGGGATGTCTGACATCTAGACATTCTAGGCATGCTGGGCCAATGTGTGGTCGGGTTCCACAATGCGAGGATGGCCCGAACGGGGTCGACGGTCCAAACCTCACCTCCTTGGCTCTAGGTCTTCGAGAAACATAAGGTTCATGGGCATAATCATATTGGCGAAGGTTTGGATCCGCTTGGTTCCGAGTGTCAGCTTCCAACTCGATGGCAGCGGCAACAGCGTGGTTATCAGTAGTGTGATAAGGAGTCATCCCTTCTCGGAAGGAGGGTCCGATATGGCATCTCGTGGATGGACTGACTCCTGCTTTTCCAAGGTTCAGAGTGAACTGATGTTTAGTATCCTGCGCATAGCTTCCATTCAGCCGTGGGCGTGTGGATCTATGGTTGTATTTAGAGGAGGTTGAGCATTCGGTAAATGAGTAGGAAGCCAGATCCCTACTGGATCTCCTTCGTATTTATCGATTCAGCTGATTGGTTAAATCTATGTTGGCGTGGAGCTGCTGGGTAAGTTGCTGGCGACTTTGAGTCAGCTCTTGCATCAGTAGCTGGAACTCCTACCTGGTTACATAGCCTTGTGAATTCGAAGGTCCAAAAGTGTCCTGGTTTGCAGAGGGAAGTTGCGTAGGGTTCTGCCTGTCCCGTCCTTCTGGATCTGTAGCGGTTGAGATAGTCCTAGTAGCGACCATGGCGAATAGCAAAGTTCTCTCCTAGACTTGATACAAATCTGAATAGGATGGAAGAACTTCTAGGCTTGAGATCTAGATATTCTCCTTAGATTCTTGCAATCTGATATTGGCAGTAGATCCAATGAGCAGGAGAATAGCTGGGTTTTCTCAGTGGAAGCACCGGAGTGTTTGTACCAAAATTGGGCACAACACTCTTCGGATGTATTTGAAGAGATAAAATGAAGAAAGTAAATGTAAAATGAGGTAGATCTAACAAACATACCAATCAACAGATAAGAAAAGGTAAAAAAACACGCAAATTTAGAGTGGTTCGGCGTATGGCCTACGTCCACTATGAAATGATTGATGTTTATCGATTATAACTCATTGGATATAAGTGGACAACAACAGTACAATCAAAGTTGAGCAGCAATCTCGGTAGAGTATTGACTTAGGGAAGCCCAAAAGTCCATTTTATATAGGTCTAGGGTCACTATTTATAGGCGTTGGTAACAAATATCTCGCCCAGATCTCGGGAAACTTCTTCTCTCATATGGATGGGCCCACGGGATCAAGTTCAGGTGATTTTGACTCGATCTGGGAGTGATACAAATTAAGCTCATATCGATCAATAATTGGTCCTTTTGGGCTGAAATTGATCGAGTACATTGCTGAGGTTGTAGGCAAACTCTTACGAAAATTTGGTTGCATTCGAACTTGTAGATCTCGTGTTATGATCGATGCAAGTTCGGATTTTCAATGTGCTTCCAAGCTCGTATCGCTCTCATTCGTGCCGCTCTAGTTTGTATCAATGCTAGACATGTGCTTTCTAGGTGACATGGCACTATCTTTTAGGATCGATCCACTTTTTATGCCGAATGGCCGAATCTTCCTTCCTTGTAGGCCTTGTTCATATCGACCCATAATGTCCCTTTCATATCGCTCTGTTACACTCTTTCTCGTATAGATCCATGAAGCCACCTTGTATCAATAACATAGTGACCACTTTGTATTGATACGAGCTCATGTTTTTTCGCGTCGGTTGCTTAAGTGGTGTCGGTTGCTTAAGTGGCATGGTTCGTATCGATAGCTAGTCAATCGATACGAACTAAGTTGATGAGTATATTGATGTACAAGTGGAAGCAACACAAGACGTCTTCTGATGATGGATACGAAATAGAGCAGATGCAATGGAAACAAAATAGAGTTCGCTCGATGGATACAAAGCCGAGTTACTTGATGGGTTGATGGATACGACATCGCATGAATACGAACGAGGTTTTCTGGATGGATTCAAATGAAGTAGATACGAACTCAACACCTTCTCCATGGATACGAATGAGAGCATTGCTTGGCCACGGACATAAATGATTTTTTCTCTTTCCATGTATAATATTGTAGGGGTTTTTCCTTTAGCACTTAATGGAACGAACTGAAGGGATACCCACCTTTCCTATGAAACTTGATCGGTTCATAGCTCGATCGGGCATACGAACTCTGATTGACTCAAAACTTGAGAAGTTGGCTTTCATAGCTTTGCTTGTCATGTCATATCGATTGTAGCTTAATCCAAAAACTCAGAAAAAATTTATCAGTATCCATAGTGAACTTTGTAGGTAATCGATCTTTGGGACAAACTGTCTTTGGTTTCTAGTCGAGTTCTTATATCACGGTCTTGCCAAAAGGCGGGATAACGGTGAAAACGTAAAATTCTATCCCATCGTCTTCCTATCCTATTCCTATCCCTTCTTTCCTATATTATCTCTATCTAGATTACTAACCCAATTTCAATCAAATTCCATTTCCATTTAACTTCTAAAAAATAAAGAATTTATTATTTCAAAAATGAAAAAAAATCATCGCCTCCATTTTACATTTATTTCAAAAAGAAAAATCCTTTTATTGAAAATCTTTAGACTGAAAGGTTTTTGACTCAGCTATTTTTTAAACTAAGGTTTTCAAAATGAAAAACCTTTTTATTCACAAACTTTTGACATAACAAAATTTTTAATTTATAAACTTTCAAATTTTCTTACTTTTTCAAAACAACAACTTCTCAATAAGTCCTTTAAAAAAATCCTTCAAAACATTTTAAGAAAGTTTTCAAAAATATTTTTATCAAATTCTTCTTTTCTGCTTAGTCTTTATAAAATATGGTTATCTTCTTGTGGTGGTTAATGTACACATTCTTACTACAACTTGCTTCTCTTCTATCATCCCTTACTTCCGGATGTTTACAACTATGCTGCTTATAATATTTAATTACTACCTAATATGTTTATTCGCTATTTCTATAACCATTGATTGTCCGTAATAAATGTTTATTATTCTAACTATATAATTCCTAAAGAAATTTATTTAGTCATTCCAATCTTTCCTATTACCTTTCCATAATCACCCTAATAATCTCTTTAATCGGTCCATTTATATCCTTATTAAATTTTTGTAACTCTCTATTTATCGCACATATCGTCTTATTAATATTAGAGTTACTATCTTTTCCATCTACACTTCTTATGATACAACCTCTGCCCCATGGGTAATTAGGGTAGGAGCATAATTTTTTTTACTCTATTTATTTTTCCAACACATAGTCACCTCTTCATCCTTCCAGAATATGGTCACAAGTACTTCTATAGTCGGGATTTATAGTGTAAGTTCCTATTAAGTATATATATACATACATACATACATACATACATATATATACATATAATAGGAATTTTTGAAAAATAATTTCAAAAATAAGAAGTACGCTACTCATACATATACATATCCCCATTGATCTGGTAACCTAGGCTCTGATACCAGCTGTAACCACCCACTCCAAAACGGACCTAACTTTTGATCTAATAAAGCCAATCGAACCTTAGGCCCTTCTCAAAACGAGCTGTTAGGTTGATAAATTTGAAACCATACACAGTATACAGAGCTATCTATCTATACTTTTAAAATCTCACAGCAGAATGGCTAAATATAATATCAGAAACATGTACCCATTTCATATAAAGAAAACCAGTTCAGAAACAAAACATGATATCATAGAATCCCACAACATGTCTACATAAAACTTCCACGGTATAATTCAAAATGAACATTTGTCTGAAACTGGGTACATAAAAGTACTAGAAAAAATTGCATAAATAGGTAGATAATTGCCTCCATCTTTGTCTCCTAAAATAGCATTGCCTACTCTAACATGTGTGTTGTAATAAGGAATGGGTTTGAACAACAATTTCAGTTGAAGGAAAATCTCAAGCTTTACCATAATAGTATTTGGATAGTATCCTATAGTTAAGTAACATGTCTTACGTATTTAGAACTATATCATACCAAAAACTTCAATTTTAAGCCCAAAGGCTTTTCCAGCCTAGATCCCAAAACTTCAACTGTAATTTGTCTAGAGAAGACTATGACCATTTAATACCTACAAAGTAGGCAGGTCCACATCATTTAATACCTAACCCATTTCTAGCCCATTTTGAAATTCAAACGCAATTGTCGTCAACGATGTAAAAGAAAGCACCCAAACCACTTAATACCTTTTTGCTGGAAATTAAGAAGACTATGACCATTTAATACCTATAAAATAAGAAGGTCCCTGTCATTTAATACCTAACTCAAGATGGATCGCTCTATGATTCTCTCTAAATGGCATCATAAGAAAACCAAAAAAGTCACTTAATACTTCTTTTATAGGAAAGAAGTTGTGACGCCCCACCTCTATACTCACACTGGCCAAGAACACTACGAGATGATGCCGTCGACTAGCACGAAGAATAAGGCTGTTAAAAAGCACCATCTATGTAATTGCTTTGTGCAAGTATCGATATGTCAGATAGTATGTCATGCATTTCATTTCAAGAGGAAACCTGACATATCAAATACAAACTCAAAGCTACTACATGTGACTATGTGGCCTTCGGAAATAAGCATAAAATAAATACATCATAGATATTCATATCACTAAGGCGGAAACAGATATGAATATAACACATAGAAGTGAACATCAAAGTAATGGTCATATAAGATCCACTACATCATAAAAGAATATGTATACATCAAGGAGTCTCTATTTGGAATGTATAAAAAAACAAAAACTACTAAGCTAAAGTAGTTAACCAAAAGTCAGATGATGGTCCCTGATAAGAAGTAAAGTGGAAGCACCTGAAACACCTAGGTCTGACCCGAGTATTATTTAAGAAGAAAAATAATAAACGGATCAGTCTAGCTATAAATATCATATAAGATGAGATAGGATAAGAGACATAACAAATATATATATGATAACAACAAAAATTATACAATATCCAAAAATAATGTCATATTCTTTAGCTTTTTTATTCACCAAAGCACAAATATTGATAGAGCTTATCAATGCAAATCAAAAAAATTGGTGAAACACAAATTCCGGAAATCAATAATTAGAAATCCAGAAAACACAAAGGGGGTGGCCTATCACAAATGGGAGCATGAAAACTCACCAACACATGTATCATAAACGGAAGCATGAAAACTCACCAACACGTGTATCACAAACAGGATGCTATCCCATGGGTTGCTAATCCATAGAGTCGGTGCAACGACGTAATACAACGATACGTCCGAGGAACCTGAAACTTAAATAAGCTGAAACAACGACGTAGTACAACGGTACGCCCGATGAACCGATCAGGGCCTTAAAAACCAGCCACCGTCATCAATGACCGATCAACTACTGATCACAAGCGATCGATCGTTTGCCTATGTGCGGTCGACCGGTCTTCGTTTGTGAACGTGTATTATTTTCTTCCATTTTCTTATATTTATTTCTTAATTTATCAACTAAATTTATTTAATTAATTACACATGTTATCTCATAAGCTTAAACATTAAGTATCCCCTAATGTAAATATTTAAATTCAAGTTCAAATTTTAAATTCCCAGTTTAAACTCGTTTGAATTATTTTAAACTCGAAAACTTCAAAAGTCCATAACTTCTCTATTTGAACTCCGATTACAAAACTTTATATAATAAAATTGATTAGAAAATTGCTACGAACACAATGATGCAACTTCCATGATCCAATTTTGACATTTACAGAATTTCCATTTTTCTTAATCTTATTTTAATTATTTAATTTCTTATAAATTTTACGGGATGTTACAATAGTAGTGTTTTCATTTTTGCTGCATTACTACAATATATATATATTGTTGTTTTTGAGGGCATGCTGTTATAACTGTCCAAACTAATAATGGTATTTATGATTGTAATTCTAAAATGCTATTTATCATAGAGTGACAGTCCGCATTGTCTTTTAATATTCTATGTTGTCATTCTGCTGTAAGGTTCTAATATTGTGTTCTCTTCTTTCTTGTTCTATTATTTTCTTTTTATTAAACCCTAACAATATTTCTTCTTGGCACTTCAGTGTTGGGCAAATAAATACCATGGATGTATTAGTGTCAATGGTTAGGGGTCGAAAAGGCAAGTCGCTAAAACTCCCCTCATGGAATGCTCTCAAAAAAGCCATGGAACAACGCTTCGGACCACCTTCTTTCGTCAACCCACAAGCTACCTTATTCAAACTTCGAAAAACCTCCTCCGTTAAAGAATATCAATCATTATTTGAAACCACAAGTAATAGAATCACTAACCTCCCTCAAGATGCCATTTTAAATTGCTTCATATCAGGCCTTAAAACCCACATTAGAAACAAACTACTCTTCCTTCATCCTAACATAATCTCTGGTGCACTCGATTTTGCAAAAATCATTAACTGAAACCTATTATACCTTTACCAAACCCAAATACCTTCTACAGCCAGCAACCACCACTCTATACCTTACCCCCACTACCGAATCTAAACCCAGCACCGAATAGAGGGTATCCAATCAAGCGCCTTGCAACATTGGAAATGCAACAAAGACAAAAGACAAGCCCAAGGGCTATGCTATACTTTTGATGAAAAATACAAACTAGGACATTGTTGCCAAGGGCAACAATTGTCCTCACTTATTCCTGAACGAGAAGGCGAAGCAGAACCAATA
Organism: Allium cepa; assembly: GCA_030765085.1. Taxonomy (NCBI): domain Eukaryota; kingdom Viridiplantae; phylum Streptophyta; class Magnoliopsida; order Asparagales; family Amaryllidaceae; genus Allium; species Allium cepa. Next base: position 554,513,420 of record CM060941.1, on the reverse strand, counting down.
GTCCATCCACAAGCTCCTTATCCTCGCCGGTTCTCCTAGTCAAAAAGAAGGATTGTACTTGGCAATTTTTTATCGACTATAGAGTGCTAAATGTAGTCACTATTAAATACCATTTTCCTATCCCTATAGTTGATAAGCTCTTATTGTATGGGTTAAATTATTGCTCGAAGCTTGACTTGCGAAGTGGTTACTTCCAAATTAGAGTGCAACCTACCAGAGATTCACAAATAGCTTTCCACATGCATAAGGGACACTATGAATTTCTAGTAATGCCCCTTCCATTTTTCAAGCAACCATGAATAATATATTTCGCCCCTGCCTTCGGAAATTTATATTGATTTTTTTGATGATATGTTAATATATAGTAACTCTTGGGAATCCCACTTACCTCCTTTGGAGACAACTTTAAATGTATTAGCAACTAATCAAATTTTTGCTAATATTTTGAAGTGTGTTTTTGGTTTAAGGGAACTTAATTACTTGGGATATATAATATCATTTGAAGGGGTGCCTGTAGATCCAGATAAAATTTCTACAGTGATCTAATGGCCTACTCCAACTACTTAAACTACAGTCTATGGATTTTCAGGTCTTACGGGTTATTATCATCATTTCATCAAACACTATGCCCAGCCAGTTGGCCTGCTCTCGGATCTTTTAAAAAAATAGAAACACAATTTTAATTGGACCGAACAGGCCTAGCAAGATTTTTAACCCTTCAGCAAGCATTAACTCAAGCTTCGGTTCTTTCACTTCTATGTTAAGCTCATCCTTTGAACTTAGTGCAAATGTATCAAGGATACTTGCATAGAACCCACACCAAATTGCATACTACAACAAACGTCTTCCTCCATCCTTCTACAAAGCATCAACGTATGTACGTGAGATGTATGCAATCACGTCAGCAGTTCAGAATTGAGACATTATCTTCTCGGCTACTGCTTCGTCATCATCACAGACCGTCAGAGCTTGCGCCAATTCGCCTCACAAACAATTCAAACCCCAGAGCAACAAAAATGGCTCACTAAGCTCTTAGGGTTCGATTTCTCCATTCAGTACAAACCCAGGACGCAAAATCAAGTTGCACATGGCTTATCGTGCTAGACAGAGGAAGCAATGTTACTCGAAATCTCCTGCCCTCAATTAAAAATATTAAAAGAAAGTCGCCATGTCTTAACCATGGATGACACTGCTTAAAAAATAATCAAGGAACTACACTAATCTTCAGATCTAGCAACACGGTACTGCTACCGAGAGGGATTACTATTTCGAGGTAAGCGAATTTATGTCCTTGTAGATTAGGAACTGCATAAACAAATTTTCAGTGCATATCATAGCTCAGTTTCGGGCGGTCATTCAAGAATAAAAAGCACGGCAGTAAGAATTTCTGCTAACTTTTGTTGGCATAAACTCTTTTAATATTGTAAGAGAATTTGTTTCATACTATTTTATATGGTTGCAAACAAAGTCTGAAAATACTCCTATTATGGGTTTACTTCAACCACTACCCATATATCTATGGATTTTATTGCGCCGGTTGGAAAAACTTGTATATGGGTGATTGTTGATCGACTTTCAAAGTACGTGTTTGTGCACTTTCTACATATGCATCCTCCGTGTAACTTGCTACATGTTTCTTGCATGAATATGTAAAACTACATGGTTTTCCTAAATCAGTTGTTTCTAAACAAGATAGATTTATTGTGAGTAGCTTTTGGCGTGAACTTTTTCGCCTCCATGGTACCCAACTCCGGATGAGTAGTGCATGTCACCATCAAAGATGGACAAACGGAGGTAGTCAATAGATGTTGGAGGACATATCTATGTGTGGTTACAGGCAACTTTCCACACAAATGGTAAGTACTTACCTTGGGCTGAGTCATGGTATAATATTTGCAAACATTCATCGATTGGTATGTCACCATTTCAAGCGGTATATTGTTGCGCTCCTCCCATCATATTCGACTACATTTTGGGCACTACTAAAGTACAAGATATTGAAGGCTGGGAAATTGCAAGAGATCAACTCCTCTATATTATAAAAACCAACCTCTAAAGAGCTCAAACCCAAATGAAGAATCAAGCGGACAGCACCACCAAGATAAACAATTCTCTGTTGGCTCTTGAGTCTTCATTAAGCTCCAACTATATCATCAATACTCCTTATGCTCCCCTCTACACAAACTCTCCAAAATATATTATAAACCATTTCAAATCATTGAACACTTTGGCCTGGTAGCATATCATCTTCTTTTTCCATAAGAAACTTGTGTACACTCCTATTGCCATATCTCCCTACTTAAATTATGCCCCAACCCACAAAACATACCAACAACACCACTACCCACCGAATTCACATATCCTAATCACCTTGAGGGCAAGGCCGATCTTCGAAAGGAGGGTAACGTTACAAATCTAATATCCAATTGCAAGGCCTAAGCGTACTATAATATTATTTGCAAGGTTTACAGAATATAGCAGCAGCAAATAATATTCATAAAAGTAAACACATGGAATACTGTTACACTAGTGGACAAAACAAAAGACACTTATTGCATTTTTTCCTTTTACAATTTATAATTAGCTAGAAGTTTGTTTTGGAATCATGATGTAATGCCACATGTCTTAATATGATACATTACTTTGTAACCCACTTATTTATATATGGATAGTTATATATTAAGCAAACATAAAGTAGAACATTAATTCTAAAAGTTATCTCAATTCTGCTCGATTCTCTTCAAGTCTCGATATTTTATTTTCAAAATCATATAATTTACCACATTACAATTATTCTTAAACTTTTCATACTATATTACATTTAAGTACTTGTTTTTTTTAAATATACAATTATCTACAAATCTTTCATGATTCCCTTATAAAATGTTATATTAAATTCCACACATTTAAGTTAATTACATACTCCAAAATTTAAAATAATTGATCAACTTAGTCAACTAATATATATTAATAAGCCTAAAAGATGAAACTTTCAATATGTATACTTGGGCACATCAACAAAATGGATATAAAAAATCATTTAGATGCAAATATATATAAATCACATAACATAAATTATATACATTAACGATAATAATAAATTATTTTATAACTTTAGTAAAAAAAATATCATATATTACAATGTAAAATTATATTAACTTCAAATACCTAAATCTTATTTACTTTTCTCCAATTACGCAGAAACCCTTCTCAACTATCTTTTAATATCTTTCATTCAAGTCCATATTTATAATTAATTGTATAATCTTGAATTTAAACTATTTAATAAATATGATTAACTAATATTTATTAATTTGTGAAATTCAATATATACAACATTCATATATATGGGAAAAAATGACAAAATTATTTCTTCTTATTCAAATATATAAATATATTTAAATCACATAACATAAAATGTATACAATGGTAATAATAATTCTTTTAATTCCTAATTCATTTATCTCAAAAAAATTATCATACATTACATAACATAATTTCATTTTTAACAACCTTTAAAAGATAAATTTATATTTTACAATATTACGATGTGAATGCACATATTACACTGATATTAGATTGTATATAAACATTTTCATTTTCAACATGTTATCAAACCATACTCAACTCAAAACTCAACTAAATGCTACATAACATTAATTTGCAATTATCAAAGTTATAAATATGACCCTCCTACAAAACATGAAGTTTATGGTTAATTACAAGGATGAAATTGTTTAAAAATGAAAACTAAATAATGAATAAAAGTTCACATGTAGAAAAACTAAACATAAGATCAATGCTCTTCTCAATTACAAATAGATACAAAACAAGTCTTAATTTTCTCCAACTTTTATACATTCAACTTATTATATTTAATTAGTTATGTTGATCTTTAATTAAAGTTATTTAAATAAATTCAATTATTTAATGTTCATTGATCCATTTATAAATCCTTTAAAAATGATGACAATTCAATATATGTACAACAATAAAATTAATAAAACTAACAAAAAGGGGTAAAGTTACTTATTCAGTCATGCATATAAAAATATATACAATATAACACAAATTATCTATATCATCAAGAAAAAACATAAATTATTTACAATTACAATATTAACACTTTTAATTTATAATTTCTGTTGAGTTAGGATGTTACATTTTACAAATATATGTATTTAGCGAGGACTAAACCCTCAACCTTATATCTGAGCATCACATGTCATTTTAATTCATGATTAATATATCATGATAAATTTGTCATATATTTCATAATAAACATATTTTTGTAATAATTAAAATATAACTCTTTGAGCTCTCGTGCAGCCATAGCTGCTTCAATAAAAATTGTTGACAATCCTATCTTCGCTAGCCAAGATCAGATGGGGGATCATCTTCTTCTTCTCCATCTAATTCTCCACCCTTACCAAGTCACAATCCACACTCACAACAACTTCTTACAGAGAAATCCTCAAATGTTGATGAAGTGGGTTTTCAAGTTGTTCAGAACCGACGTTCCAAGTGATTGAATCAAAGATCTACATCTCAAGCTAATCAACCAACTGGTATTGGATCAAATCAGATAAATTTGAATCATAGAAATGCAAACCAAATCAGCGATTGACGAAAAAGGCTTCTATACAAGAAATCAGGGACGGAAAAGGCTTATATACAAGAAATCAGTGATTGAATCAAAGATTTACATCTCAAGCTAATCAACCACAGTTTAGAGATGCAAGAAATTTTTTAAGAGACAATCAAGCAAGTGTGAATTCAAATACACAGTTCAAAGCAAATCGAAATAAAGCCTCTTCTTGGGCTCAGATGCTCATGAAAGGATGATTAAACTCTGATTTTGATCTCCAGTATATTGCTCCTCTCCCCATCAATGAGAGAAATATTGTTGTTGTGAATGCAAAGGCCAGTAAGAGAACAGAAAGTAAATGGATTTACTTGTAATTGCCTATGTATTTGTCAATAGACCCACGTATCATCATTTCAAGGTCTTTATCGTAAAAACTCGTAACCCTCTTGGTAAATTTGACATCTACACCCGAAATAATGGTTTTTTTAGTAGATTTTCAAATGCTTCAGATTGTGAAAAAACAATCAATGGTGATCCTTATTTCTTAAATGGAAAACTTATTATTTTGAAAAAATGGAATAGAAAAATTAATCTTGATAGAGATCTGCTTACAACTATGCCAGTATGGGTTAGACTATCAAAGCTTAACCTTAAGTTATGGGATAAGGAAGTTCTATGTGCAATAGCCAGTGTAGTAGGAAATCCATTGAAGTTAGATGGACCAACTACAAATAAGACTAGACTTTCATATGTAAGAATTCTGGTAGAGGTTAAGGCAGATCTTGATCTGCTAAATGAGGCATATATTTCTATGCATGATGGAGAAAATTTAGTGCAAAGTATAGAATATGAATGTATTCCTTCTAAATGCAAAACATGTTCATGCTTTGATCACTCTATATAAAACGGTGTTACCAAAAAAGTTAGGAAAGAAAAGAGTTCAATGCAAGAAAAATCAGTTGAAGACAGAGATAAATGCAAGTTGACAAAAATGCAAATTCTTAAAGGGTCCATTTTGAATATAATAATGATGTAGTCCCTCTATCATCAAATGATATATCAAAAACAGACAAGAATAACGAAAATAGTGCTTCCGTTCAAGAAATCATTCAGGAAGTTAAAGATCCTGAAATTATCATAGAACCAAGTGTGGATGGGAATGTTTATACAATTCTCATTCCAATCCCTAAAGCATCTAAAGAAAATAACATAAGTATGTCTAAATCATAAGCTAAAGAAAAAGAAGCAGCTATACAAGAAACAGATAACTTCCCTCTTGAATGTGCTGGTATGAATCTAAATGAGGGCTCTTTTATTAACAATATTCTAGACTCAGTGCCACCTATCAATCCTAGAATAAATCATTTTGCAAGGCATATTACCCCTCAAGCAGGAAAATCGATCTCAGAACAGGCAATACAAAAGGAAGTTAATCTAATTGCAAGTATTTCTCTACCTACAAGAAAATTCAGAAAGGAAAAAAGTAGAATGAAGAGTATAAATGACATTATTACAAACAAAAGTATTGAAGATGCAGATGATAATGATTTGAAAGAAAATACATCATCAAAAATTCCAAATGGGAGCATCAGCTAAAAGTAAAAAAACAAAAATTCATACAAGAAAAGGGAAGAATTTGGAAGATGAGAATAGATATGGTGCTTCACTGTAGTTGTTGGCTATATCCTTTAAGTATCCTTTTATAATAATTTTTATTATGAACATAATAGCTTGGAATGTTAGGCGTTTAAATTCCCTAGAAAAGAAATTAGATTTATCTAGTTTACATACTTCTTATAAACCTAGTATAGTAGGTATATTAGAGCATAAATTAGATGATAATAGTTTTGATGCTTTTCAGAACAGAAGTATAAGCAACTAGAATGCTTTTAATAACAATTCTAAGGGTGGTAATGGTAGAATTATTATTATTTGGGACACCAATATTTGGGATTTACAATAATATAGTCCTAATTTACAATGCATACGTTGTAAATTTATAAATAGAAGGGGTCTAATGTTAGAAGTAAGTTTTTTATATGCTTTAAATATATAAAAGGATAAATTATTGTTATGGAATTATTTAGAACATCTTAGCAAGATGATAAATAATGCTTGGATTGTAATAGGAGGATTTGACACTGTTTTACATGCCTTTGAAAAAGAGGAGGAATTTCAATTCCTTTTAAAAAGTTGGAATTTCTTTCTAATTTTATTCTTAAATCTGGGCTAATTAAGCCTATAATATTTGAAAATAATTCCACTTGGAAATCCAAAGAATTAATAAATATACATTACAAATCAGATAGAATATTAATAAATCAAATATTTATTAATCTCTTTCCTAATTTCAAATATTCAACTCTATCTCAATTGACTGCTGAACATACTCCATCTCAATTCATTCTTAACCATAAGAATTTAATCAGAATAAAATTTTCTTTTAGATTTAAAAAGTTGGACATATGATAAGAGTTATAAACAGATAGCCAAAAATAGCTTGCACTCATATAACAGGTTCTACTCAATGCAAATTTTGGTGAATTTTACGGAAAAACAAAAGAAAATTTAAAGCAGTGGAATAAAAACTGAAACAACAATGAAATCAATCAATTAAGGCAGGAATGTATGAGATTGCAAGACAGTATTGACTTTGATAGCTCATGCTCTATGCAAAATAATAAAAAATTCATATGCAAAAGGAATTAATCAATGATTTGCATGTTGAAGCTATCAATTTAAGGTAGAAAGCTAAAGTAGATTGGCTTACTAGTAGGGATCCTTAAGCAAATTCTTCTATACCAAAATGTCTAGTAGGAAATATAAGAATGATATAGGAAAATTAATAAATGACAAGGGTGTCACTATAAATGAAGCCTCTCATTTAGAAAAGGAGGCTCTCATTTATTTTTTTGATTTATTTAATTCTGATGACTACCCAAGCAAATTTCCTGATAAATACCACCAAATTCTTGCTGCATGCTAACAGTAAGGAAATTTTACTTGCTCAAGTTAATTTAAAGGATATCAAACATATTATTTTCAATGCAAATGATGATAAAAGCCCAAGGCATGATGGCTTTGGGACTAAATTTTACAAAACTTAATGGGAGGAAATTAAAAATATTTTGTTTGGAGCAGTAAATGATTTTTTTTCTCTTTTGGAAATTTTTTGAAAAATATCAATCATATCTTTATAACTCTTGTGCCAAAATTTGATGTTCCAAATTGTTTAGGAGACTATAGGCCTATAGCTTGTTGTAATTTCATTTACAAAATAATTTCAACTATTTTAAATAATAGAATTAAAAAAATATTTAATATCAAGAAATTAGAATGCTTTTATACCAGATAGGCTTATAGTTGAAAATACTTTATTGGCTCATGAAATGATCATAAATTTTGATCAAAGTGGGAAAAGTGTATTAAAATTGATCTTCGTAAAGCATTTGATAAAATTAATAGAAACTTCATTATACACATGATTCGACAAATAGGTTTTTATGAAAATTTTGCCAATCTTGCTAAAGAATGCATTGGTAATGTCACTTATTTCATTCTAATTAACGGATCATCTTGTGGTTTTATACATAGCAACAAAGAAATTAGACAAGGAGATCCATTATCTCCTTACTTATTTACTATAGCAATGGAACATTTAACATTACAAATGGAAAAGGAACAGATGAATAAAGAATTAAAACCTCTAAATTCAACTGTTCCTTGCATCACTCACTTATTGTATGCTGATGATCTATTGATTTTTTTAAATGTAGAAAGTCAAAATGAAAAAGTTATTGGAAAATATTTGAAAATCTTAAGACACATGTTGGGCTTCAAATCAATGAAAATAAGAGCAATGTGTACTTCAGTAAAGCATGCAACAGGAAAGCAGATGTTCTAGACACATTAAAATTTCTAGAAAATGATCTGCCAGTTAAATACTTGGGCCTTCAACTTAGTGCCAATCACATTAAGGATAGGGACTATGCTAAACTGCATGACATTATTCAAGGAAAACTTGACGGTTGGTCTAGCAGATTGTTATCGATAGTAGGAAGGTTAGAACTCACTCACAGTCATCACAACTATAGTTTTGTACTGGATCCAATCTCATAATATTCCAATAAAAGCAATAGAAAAAATAGAAAGACTATGTGCAAACTTCATATGGAAAGGTAAATATCACAAAGTTGCATGGAACATAGTTACAAAACCAAAAAAGCTGGTGGTTTGGGCTTAAGGAATTTCAAGGATTTTAGTGAAGCTTGCAATTACAAACTATTTTGGAAACTTATAGAAGGCAAATCATTATGGGCCAAATGGATAAAAATATGTTAAAAATAAAAAAATTTGGACCATGCCAATGGAAAATCATTATTCTCATACTTGGAAAAGTATATTAAAATACAGGGAAACATGTATAAAATTACTAGAAAGAAAATTGGAAGAAGGCAAGCAAACCATCCTTTGGTTTAATCCTTGGAGTAATGGAAAATCTATCTGTTAGGTTGGTCTAATCATTATCAATTTGGAGGGCCTAATGAGAAAGTTGAAAGCATCAATAAAAATTCAACACGGAATACACAAAAGCAACCGGCAACATTAATATTTAATGTGGTAATTAGTAGGCTGGAAATAGATTCAAGCCTTAATAAAGATACTTGGTATTGGAAATTATCATCAAAAAGGGAAATTTTCATTTAAAAACATAGGATTACATCAAAGGTGAAGAGATAGAAGTGGATTGGCACAAAACAATATGGAATAGTGCGAACTGTCCAAAAATGGTGGTTTTTGCTTATTTAGTGATCATAAATCGTTTATCAACAAGAGATAGATGCTCTAAATGGAGTAAAAGTGGAAGCATCAACTGCCTTTTATGTAAAAATGAACTGGAAAACTCAAATCATTTATTCTTTGATTGTGCTTATTCTAGACACATGTTTTATCACTAAAAACAAATTAAAGCTCAACCAACAGAAGCCGCTATAAATTATTTGAGAAAGCATTCAGTGTATACAAAAAGCATTCACAAGCAAAAGGAAAGAATTCATTGAAGCATGCATTGTTCTAACTACAGTCATCTACTTCATTTGGAAGGAAAGAAATACCATATTGCATAAAGAATTGAAACAGACAACATCCGACTATGGAAAAACATAGAGATAGAATGCAATATACCGTTTCTTAAAACTTGCAAGAAAGACTTCATCACCAATCAAAAATAGAGCATTTGTGAGATTCATAATTATGAAGATAGATTCGAAGATTACTTACAAGACAGAAAATTCTCTTCTAGGATTTCGCGAGAAAGAAAACATTGCAGTGTTCCCTCAGGCTTCCTACTTGGGGGTGGCTATTCCAAAGTATCCAACAGAATTGTCTGCAAGGGAAGTGCCCATGCACAAATATATCAAATATAGTTAATATACTTCATATTATTGATAATAATTTGAGTTTTTTACACGTTTCGAATAGTAACAGCCTCACGTCCAATAGTGTTCCCGAGGATTCTACACTGCAATAAATAAGAGGATGCCAATGAAACAATATTAATCGAAGTATTCGTGTTAACTACTACAAAAGAAAGCTAGATAACAAAGTATATCACTTATCTATATGGTGTAAAGGAGAAAACAGTAAGTTTCAAGAGCTCACGAAGATAGCAACAAAAACTTCTGCCGAATCTAACAAATTCAAATATTTATACTTCAAATCATACTGGAAGCCGCCATGAAAAGCAGCTCTATATAGCTAAAAGAAGCTTCGATAACCTTCTCGATTGAAGGATTAACAACATAAATCGAGCTTCTGTTAGAAATGAATGAGTTGTATTGGGGAATATGAAGGCATTAATTACCTTAGAAGTTGAATACTCCCACACCTTAGAATAAAATAAACTATTTGTGTTTATATACTAAAATGTGGACACTATGGCAATTCATATAGTCAAATAGAGACACAACCCATGACGGGTGGTGCAATACACTACCCCGCACGCGCGCGCCCGAGCCCGAACACACGCCCGCATCTGCGGCACGGAAGAATGGACGTTTGAGGTGTATTAGAGGAACTTAACACTTTGTAGTTGGCATCTGGCTTGGTGTGGCTGTTTAGACCGAATAGTTTTTATTTCTATCTGTTCGAATTCAAACGGTCGCACTGTCTGGTAAAGGGTTGTAACCTTTCCAACAGTCGCATCCGTTTGAACAGGCACCTATTACCGAATAGGTGTTCCTCCCCGCACCTATATATAGGCAGATAGAAGATAGTGAAAATACAATTTAAGTTTTTTGCATTTTCTTTCACCTCATAGCACTATTTTCTTAAAAAATACTCTCTTGAGTTCGTCATTGCTCTGCGATTACTGCATTGCATCACAGAGAAGGTCCGTTTTATCTTGGAAAATAATTGCTCGATATCCTTAAGTGTCGTAGAAGGAGCAATATTGTAGTCTTCAAATATTAGACTCGGACAATCTGATGGTATATTGTTTACTATTTTATTTGTTAACTGCACAGTTCTACTCGTAGTAATTTTGCAACGTACCTGTGATGGTTTGTTGTTGTTGCAATTTGCAATATAATTGTAACAGTTTCGTAACACTTTTGTAACGTTACTGTTAACAATTTAAGTATACAGTTTTGTAATGCTTTTCTGATGTTACTGTCTAATTATTTAGTAAAACTTTTTTTCCGTTACTGTATAACTATTTCGTAACACTTTTCTGACGTTACGAACAACAATCTTGAAACAATATTTATCTATTGTTGGTTGTTTTTGTAGACGAAAATGTCTCATGAAAGCAACAATTCTTCACCAACACAGAAATGTGATTACTATTCAGTCTACTAGTATGGTTCCAACAATGGCGATATCTCAGGGAGAACGGCCGAAAAAGTTCATAGGGATGGACTTCAAATGCTGGCAGCAAAAGATGTTGTTTTACTTGACGACTTTGGATCTTGCAAAATTTCTTACAGAAGATGCACTTGTAGTCCAAGAATTGGAACCCGATGCAACAAAAGTTAAAGCCTTGAATGTCTGAAAGGATTCTGACTTTATAGGCAAGAACTACACATAAATGGGCTCGAAAACAGCCTATACAATGTATATTGTACTGCTCGAACATCCATAGAACTTTGGACGGCATTAGAGAAAAGGTACAAAACCGAAGATGCGGCATGAAAAAATTCATAGCAGGAAAATTCCTTGACTTTAAAATAATTGATGCGAAGACCATTATCAACCCGATTCAAGAGTTACAAGTCATCATTCACCAACTGGACGATGAAGGAATGACCCTGAGCAAATTCTTTCAGGTTGCCGTTGTAATTGAAAAGCTTCCTCCGTCATGGAAAGATTTCAAAAACTACCTTAAGCACAAGCTCAAAGAGATGACAATGGAGGAACTTGTAATCTGATTGAGGATTGAGAAAGATAACCGAAAATATGAGAAGAAGACTTTGCATACCATGATTGCCAAGGCAAATGTAGTCGATTCAGAGAAACCCAACAAAAGGGAACCTAAGCATGCTCCTAAGAAATCAAAGAAATTTCAGGGTTTATGTCATAATTGTGGAAAGAAAGGACAAAAACCGCTAAACGTCGGGCACTCAAAAAAAAGAAATCAGAAGCAAACATGGCTGACATATCAGAAGGCATGTATGATATGGACTTATGTGCAGTAATGTCTGAATGCAACCTTATTGGTGACTCGAAGGAATGGTTTGTAGATACAGGAGCCATACGACACATATGTGTAAATAAGTGGATGCTTATAACCTACAAAACCGCTACTGAGGATGAACAACTTTTTATGGGTAATTCATCCGCATCAAAAGTCGAAGGCAAAGAAAAGAATGTACTGAAAATGACTTCTGAAAAAGAACTGACTTTGGCAGACGTTTTTCATGTTCCAAAGATCTGCAAGAACCTGATTTCTAGATCGCTGCTTAGCAAGCATGGCTTCAAACTCACTTTTCTGTTTGATAAGTTTGTATTGTCAAAGAATGGAGTGTATGTAGGAAGAGGATATGTTTGTGATGGTTTATTTAAGGGAAATGTAACCACTATTGTACCAAACAATGATATGAATAAAAAACAATCTTCTGCTTATATTGTCGATTACTCTAACATATGGCATTCTTGATTAGGCCATGTAAATTTTGATACCTTACGAAATTGATTAATCTAGACTCTGTATCAAAATGCAACATAGATTCCAACTATAAATGTCAAGTTTGTGCAGAAGCAAAATTGACAAGAAATTCATTTCATCGTGTTGAACGAGGAACTGAACCTCTGGACCTAATATACACAGATGTATGTGACTTAAAAATGTGTCAAACTGGAGGTGGAAAAAGTTACTTCATTACCTTCATTGATGATTGTACAAGGTACCGTTATGTGTATCTCCATAGAATTAAGGACGAAACATTCGACATGTTTAAACAGTATAGAGCAGAGGTTGAAAATCAACTCAACAAGAAAATAAAAGCTTTATCAAGAAGTGATAGAGGAGGAGAATATGAATTTCCCTTTGAGGAATTCTACGCCGAACATGGTATTATACACCAAACTACAGCCCTGTATTCACATCAATCCAATGGTATAGTCAAACGAAAAAATATAACTCTTAAAGAAATGATGAATGCCTTAATAATTAGTTCTGGCTTGCTAGATAACTTCTTGGAAGAAGCTATTCTTTCTGCAAATCGTATTTTGAATAAGATGCCACGAAAGAAAACATCTAAATCTCCCTACGAACTTTGGAAAAATAGAACACCATCCTACAAATACTTAAAAGTGTGGGATTGTCTTACAAAAGTAGAGCTACCTAAACCAAAGAAGTCAAAATTAGACCAAAAACAATTGATTGCTTATTTATTGGATATGCACAAAATAGTACTGCTTATCGGTTTTTGGTACATAAATCCAAAATTGATGATATTCACGTAAATACCATCATTGAGTCAAGAAATGCTAATTTTTTCGAGCATGTATACCCTTTAAAACAGGGTGCTGAAAATTATCCTCAAGAGAGTCCAAGGGAAAATGAAATCTCCAATTCTCTTGAGAGCACTGAACAAAATATTGATAATGATCAGTAAAATAGTGCTAATCAACAAGAAGAGGAAGCAAGGAGAAGCAAAAGATCAAGGACACCCAAGATATTTGGTCCAGACTTCTACACATTTATGTTAGAAGACGATCCATTAACATACAAACAAGTTATGTCCTCCACCGATGCCCCTTATTGGAAGGAGGCCATCAATAACGAAATGGAATCCATTATGGCAAATCATACATTAGAATTATTTGATTTACCTCGAGGATGCAAGACCTTGAGTATTAAATGGATATTTTAGAAGAAATTGAAACCTGATGGTTCAATAGACAAGTATAAAGCTCGACTTGTGGTTCAAGGTTTCAGACAAAAGGAAGACCTGAACTATTTTGATACATATTCTCTAGCAACTAGAATAACATCAATAAGAATGCTGATAGCAATTGTATCCACGCTTGATATAGAAATACATCAAATAAATGTAAAGACAACATTTTTAAATTGAGAACTGAAAGAAGAAATATACATGAAACAAACCTGAAGGTTTCCTAAAAATTAGAAATGAAAGTGAGGTTTGTAGATTAAGAAAATCACTATATGGGTTTAAACAAGCGCCTAAACATTGGCATGAAAATTTTGATGAAAATATGATAATAAATGGATTTCATATAAATGAATGTGACAAATGTGTCTATTCTAAACATACAAATACGGGATATGTCATTGTATGTCTATGTAGATGATCTACTAATATTCGAAAATCTATAAAAGACATGCTCTCCGCCAGATTTGATATGAAAGATCTGGGAATCGTTGATATAATACTTGGTGTAAAAATACATAAAACCAACCAATGATATGTGTTGTACTAATCATATTACAATGGAAAAATACTTGAAAACTTTAAGCAACACAATATAATATCAGCAAAAACACCTGTAGATTTGAACCAAAACTGAGTGAAAAATAGCGGTGATAGTATTTATCAACTTGAGCACTCTCTTATACTAGCTAGCATTATGTACATAAAGAACTGCACTAGGCCTGACATAGCATATGCTTTAAGTAAACTCAGCATATATACTAGCAATCCAGGAAAGAATCACTGGAAAATTATAATTCGAGTACTAGAATACCTAAGGTATACACAAAGTCATGGACTGCATTATGATAAGTACCTATGTAATAAAAGGGTATTGTGATGCTAACTGGATAACTGGTTCATCGGATACAAAATCCACTAGTGGATATGTGTTTACCTTAACTAGTGGGGCAATATCTTAGAGATCCTCTAAACAAACTTGTATAGCAAGATCAACCATGGAATCAGAATTTATTGCCTTAGATAAAACCGCAAAAGAGGCGAATTGGCTTCGAGGTTTCTTAGAAGGTATTTCGAATTGAGAAAAACCTGTACCTCCAATAAGCATACATTGTGACAGCCTATCATCTATTGGAAGGGCCAATAGTAACCTTTATAGTGGTAAGTCTAGACATATTTGTCATAGACATAAAATTGTTAGATAACTTCTCTCTAATGGGGTTATCATAATTGACTATGTATGATCAAATGATAGCATTGCGGATCCACTAACAAAAGGTTTACCTAGAGAGATGGTTAATATCTTATCGATGAGAATGGTGTTAAGGCCCATAAACTAAAGTTTTTTTAAACGGAAACCCTACCTGGCTGATTGGAGATCCCAAGGTCTAGGTTCAAAGAGACAACTAAGTTTAGATAAACTCGATAGCATTGTAAATTTTCAAACCATTCCTATGATAAGTCAGTGCACTACTCGCAGACGAATAGGATAAGTTTTGATACTTTTAATTATGTCTATGCTTATAGAATCAAATAGAGTATCGAGAAAATACCCATTATAGAATCACCTACGTGAGTGCGAAGGCGCCACTTCAAGGAGAATTATAAGGCCAAATTCTCCCAAGCACTCATGAGACCAAGTTGGTGTTAATGGCAAAAACGAACACAAACAGAAAACCAAGAAGGATTAGAAACACTTATTGCGTGTTGTCTATATTAGACTTACACAAAAGACTTACAGTTCAAAGACAATCTAGTCAACTGATTCACCGGTAACTCAAAGGATAAACACTAGGGAAGTTCCAGTGTGCTACTTTAACCGATACGACAAATGTTTCGTATAATTTTAAGAATAAATTGAACAAATACTCAATCATGTGGGGGATTGTTAGAAATGAATGAGTTCTATTGAAGAATGTGAAGGCATTAATTGCCTTGGAAGTTGAACGGTCTCACATCTTAGAATAAAATAAACTATTTGTGTTTGTATACTAAGATGTGGGTACTATGACAATTCATATAGGCAAATAGAGACACAAGCCATGACGGATGGTGCAACGCACCTCCCAGCACGCGTGTGCCGGTACCCGTGCTCGAGCCCGCCCCTGCATCCGCAGTGCGGTCAAAATGGGCGTTTGAGGCATATTAGAGGCACTTAGCACTTTGTAGTTGGTAGTTGGCTTGGCGTGGCTGTTCGGACCGAATAGTTTTTATTTCTGTCTGTTCGAATTCAAATGGTCGCACCGCTTGGTAAAGGATCGCGACCTTTCCAATAGTCGCATTTGTTTGAACAGACACCTATTAACGAATAGTTGCACCCCGCCCCCCCCCCCCCCCCCCCATGCCTATATATAGGCAGACAAAAAACAGTAAAAACATAATTTAAGTTTTCTGCATTTTCGTTCCCCTCGCGGCACTCTGTTCTTGAAAAATACTCTCTTGAGTTCGTCATTGCTCTGCGATTACCGCGCTGCATCATAGAGAAGGTCCGTTGGGAAACAATTGCTCGATATTCTTAAGCGCCATAAAGGGAGCAATATTATTTCTAGGAAACAGATTTCAAACACTGGACTTGGACAATCTAATCGATATGTTGTTTACTATTTTATTTGTTAACTGCACAGTTCTACTTGTAGCACTTTTGCAACGTACCTGACGGTTTGTTGTTGCTGCAATTTGCAACATAATTGTAACAATTTCGTAACACTTTTGTAACGTTGCTGTTAACAATTTGTGTATACCGATTCGTAATGCTTTTTTGACGTTGTCTAACTATTTAGTAACTTTTTTCTGACATTACTGTATAATTATTTCGTAACATTTTTCTGACGTTATGAACAACTGCTTCTAATCGAATTGTTCAAATCGACGTCCGAAGTTGCCATGATTTGCTTAAAGCGGCTCCCTTTAGGCAAAAGAAGCTTTGATAATTATCGATTGAAGGATTACAACATAAATCGAGCTTCTAAGCGAATTGCCCAGATCGTTGCTGCCCTAAATCAATTTAGGGTTTTGTTTTATGTAGCGAGTAATGATGTAGTTGCAGCTAGGGTTGAGAATATAATATGCGGTTGTGTAATTGTATATTTCTTCACCCAACTTCATTTCGGGTTGTAGGCCTTGGCCCAAAAAAATTTATCATTTTCAACACACACACACATACATATATATATACGAGGTTTTTAGGCTCAGGGAAAAAGTTGGAGAAAAAATTAGTTTCAAAGGCAAAAGGTTTGTTTTTAGGCTAGTTGTAACTATCATTTTCTGTTTACACTACAAAGTGTTATTCGGACTAAAAAACAAACTTGTTGTCCTATATGTATGTGTGTGTATCTTACATTTTAATAATATTACTATGTGCAATGCACGGTTACACGTTAGGATGCAATGAAAAGAACAACAATTGTTGCTTGTATTTCCTTCGTCCTTTGTATTTTCTGTTTTTTTTTTCCTCCTTCTGTGGAGTCTCTTCATGTCTTTCTCCTCCTAACTATTCTATAAACAAGTTGGTGCTATTACATCTTCAAGTGACCAACCTATTGTTCGTCTTTGTTATATGATTTTATATTCAGCAACTACTATTTTACATCATCATACCTCACATATTTTCTTCAAATACGTGTGCACTGTAATATCTGCAATTTTATTGTTAGTCATAAATGCACTTCATGCTACAATTATAAATTCCAGGCTTCCAGCCGCAGTAAAAGGTAATGCTTGATACAATTCTTAGCAGCTTCGCTCATATTTTCTATGGATTATTATGAATTTTGATACCAATATTGATATGCTTTTCTCCACAATATTAGGAACTCTAGTCATAAGAAACACAACACCTTTGACGTGCAAGACATCTTTTGAAGTATGGATCCATAATCCGAGAAGTGAAGCTTTCTGAAAGATTGAAGTTTGATGAAGTTAGATTCTACCCTTTTTGACATTTCCTGAAATCACAAGTAGAATGGCATCTCTGTATCAGTCACATTCTTCTGGGTCTACCAGTTATTTTACTCTGTAAGAGTTATTCATTGAGACCGAAACGTACATTTTATTGCAGCAAGCACATTGGTGTTCTTTTTAATCTTCTTTTTGTTCATGTACAAATCAGAGTTTCATGTTACTCAGGTTTAAGCAACCATGTACTTTTTTTTCATAATGCTGTAAATGTAATGAAAGTGGATGCACAAACTATGTACCTGCTCCCATGTTTTTCAGTCTGTAATTGAGTAATCTGCTATATTTTAGTATCAGGTCATATTTGGAGCCACTACATTTGGCATTTTCTCCTATTCTTTCAAGGAGATCATCATAATAGGAAGAAAAAAAAAGGAGATTTATTCTTATGCAGCGGTTCTATAATATGAACAGAAGCATAATTGCCTGAGACGTATTCCCCAAGAAGAAATCTAGGTTTTATTTCATAACAAATACATTCCGAACACAAAGCTTTTTCTAAGGGAAATTTTCATAGAAAGCCAAATTAACACAGACTACATTACAACTTCCAACGCATTTTCCATCTATAAACCATTGCATATACCATCATAAAACTAGTGTCACCAAGGAAGAACTCCAGAATAAAGAGAAGGTCCACAGTAATTAAACAAATCTTTAAGCTCAGGGCAACCAGAAGGATATGGTACTATCCGATGAAACGGGTCCCGTTTGACCCGTTTACGGTGAAGTGTTCCAAAACATCCGTACGGGTCCGTCTGAAATTGGGCCCTAGCAATCGCTTCTCCTTTCATAGCTCCTTCTATTGAAGCTGGAGGTGCAGGTGTGCCGTGAAAGGAAAATCTGTTTTCAGGAAATCTGAGTGCAGATCTGTGTAACTGGGAAAACCTCTCTTCTTTGAAGTCGTAGCTTACCACCTGTCATTTGAATGTACCAGTTTATCATGAAAAGAATAGTTAATGAAGAAAGAAGGTTAACATAGAAGGGAAAATAGAATAAAAAACCATACTGTGATATTATGAGGATAGGTGCCAGTGAGTTCCCGGAATCGACATATGCTGAAAAGAAGGTTCTCGAAACTGTCTCTTGCGTTTTCTTCAGTTAGAGTTCTGCTTCTTACAGCATCCTTTTTTCCTGAACAAAATTACTATCAGTCTGTACTGTATAGCTTATTGAATATCGCAAGGTTTTCAGAACATGTTCTATGAATCGGATTTCAAAAATGTATCAAAATGCACGAAAGTTTGTACATACATATCACCTTGATTTTCTGTTAGGACATCTCCATCTTCAATGCAAACTAGTGTGTAACCCGTGCGTTACACGATAATGTTGTTAAAGAAAATATCAAATATACATAGTCAAATATTTGACGTACAATGTAATATGCTATGTTAAGCGCATATTTATATAAGTTATGTGTTTTCAAATATCGGGTACATGTTAGTCTACAAAAGAATATCATTTTTGGAAGAAAAATAACACCATAACTTAAATGTAGCTTAGTTAAATGAAACTAAAGAGAACATTCCAAATAACTTATAAATTATATTTTAATATAAATTGGTAAGGAAAAACAAATAGACTTTCATTATTTTGCATGTTTATTATTACTAAATATCATTTAAGAACGAAAATAACAATACAAACTTGAATGTAAAATAATTGAAGTTAATTAAACAATGATATAATTTGTATCTCAAACAAAATGTAGGTGAAGGAGAGACTTATTAATAACGTAAAAATCATAAACTATAAATAATAGTGATCTTGATATAAAATAAAAAATCGAAATAATAATTGACTTTAATTCTCATAATTCATAAGTGAGCTTCTACATTACTATTATTTAATAGAATATATTTAATAAATCATTCTATCAATAATTTAAGTTACATAAGAATAAATTACCAAAATTTTTATCTATTATTATTTTGGATTATAAATATATATGTTTGAATTTAAAATAATTCTAGAAAAATGCATTTGAAATTTAGATAAACAACACGTTAAGTATAGTATTTAATTAATTCATATGCATAGTTAACGAGTATACAAATATATTAATAGAAAATTTATAATGCTATTTTCATATCTTTGTGTTAACATAATATTTTTATTGTTGTAAAGTAATAAAGTAATTTAAAATAATATTTGTCAAATGAAGCCGGTTGCATTTTAAATATCATACTTAAATAATTTATATGTCTAAATAGTTATAAATAGTTATAGATACTGTTGTTTCTGATTCTAAATATTCACAGTGAAATATATTTTTAAGTTAGTTTCAAAATAACATTACGTTTTAAAATTTTATTAAGTTATATTCTATATTATACGTAATTACATTTAGATGAGAGTATAAAATTTTATATATATGTGTGTGTGTGCGCGCGCGCGCTTGCGCGCGTATGAAATAAAAGACAACAAAGGACGTACTATTTTATTTTTTGACTTACTAAAATAGTGAGAAGCTTCATGAAAAATCAATAGAGAGAATAAGGAAGAAATCTTTAAAAAAATGAATTAAGAAAAAAAAAATCTATTTTACTATTACTTAACAGATCAGTGCTTAGATAAACATGTATATTAATTAATTTAATATACCGACAGAATAGATTATAAGTACTCGTAATTTTTTTAGATTGTAAATATCTAAAATAATATATTTGGATTACAAAATAATTTGAAATTCATAACATTAAGTATACTATTTCACTGATTTATATTTGGTAAATAAATATAGACGAATTTATAGGAAAATTGTCATTATTATTTTTTGCTTTTAGCATGTTAAGATGTTATGTTTCGTAGTAAAATATATTAAAATCTTGTTTTCGAATAGTTAAAAATAATCATTATTCATTATTTTCATATTGTAACCATTTAAAATGATATATTTCATTTCAAATTAGTTTTACAATAATATTTCTAAAGTTTAAGAAAATTAAATGTTAAAAATATTATTATCAATTTCTACGTTAAAAATATATGAATAAATAAAGATACATTATCATTTCCAAAATTTTATGTTTTAAAATATTTTATCTAATTTTAAAATAAGTTTAATTTATATTTTGAAATTAAGAAATCATACGTAGGTTTAGTCTTTGACCAATATTACTGTTAGTATCATTATTGCTATTAGTATTATTATTATCATTCCTCTTACATATACATATACATTTTTATTTTATCTTATTTTACTTAGTGATTATTATTAATCTACCTATTTGACTTTATTTTATTATATATATATATATATATATATATATATATATATATATATATTTAGGGTTCCATCTCTAGCCGACCCCGACTTGTTTGGGAATAATGGCTTTGTTGTTGTTGTTGTTGTATCTATATATATGAAACAATTGTAAGTATCTATTTATTTAATAAATTTCAAAGAAATATATTGGCATAATATTTTTCGTTTTGAAGTTAAATTTAAGTGAATTCGTGATCTTCTGTGTGCTTATGCACATACGCACCAGGACATCTGTATGATGATGGGTTTTAGATGTTAATTTGAAAAACCGGTATTGAAAAGAATTTTAAATGTAATATAAGATAATAGGAAAAAAAATATAATTTACTAAAATTGTAAATAATAATAATAATAAAGTAATAGAATGTATCACATGCATTGCACATGCTAATATTGTAAAAACATGGTACTCATACTTTAAATATTGTTAAAATAAAATTTTGTTATGCAATGTTCTATATAATAATCATCAATTAAACTTATTATTGTTTATGCATATAATTTTTGTTAAGTGATTCATATATTTTTATAGTTGAAAAATATATCTATTTTACCATTTTGTTACTGCGAATGCAGTATGCAAATTGAAATTGTCATTTTGTTTGTACATTATCAAAGAACTTAATGATTATTAATCACTTGAATTTATTTATACAGTATGAATTTATAGTGTTTGAGTAAATCATATACATGATTTTGAATATAAAATAATAATAGAAAATTCATGAAAACTTTGTAAATAACCGTAGAAAATATAAAATCTCGGTATATGAATATAAATCACAGAAAAAATTAACATAATATTTTGGATAACTATAAAATCAAGGTTTGAGAACTCGGTGTCGGTCTCGGTTTCGGACCTTTGAAATTTTTCTAGTTTCGGTCAATTTCGGATATTTCGAAGGTTTCGGTTTTGATTTCGGTTTCGGTCTTAGTTTTGAATAGTGGTATTTTTTTAAATGAAATGAACTAAATTTGAACTCGACTATACTTAAGTTTAGTCGAAATCATATTTCAATTACACAAATCCCTACTTAATTCGAACAAAACATTAATTAGAAACATACTAAATCCAACCCACTTCAGTTACAAAACCAGTTAAAGATAAAATGAGAAAAAAAGTAACACAACCCATATAACATCCCATCCAACAGCCCATATATTTCATTCTTTCTATCTTTGTTCACTTGTTTTTCAAACTAGGCCTAAACCGAACGACAGTTAAAGAAACCCTGCTTCTCGATTTCAAGCACAGGAATAGATCGACATGGAATAAAAACAAAATTGATTGCTTCTTACTTTGATCGAGTTGCTCTTCGATTCACAGCAGAACGCGAACAAAAAATCAACTGCAAGATATGGCTAGGGCAAAGTTGATTTGAGGTTTATTCCTTCTTTTCCTTTGATTCTTCTTCCTTTTTCTTCGATTCTTCTCGATTTGGTTTTTTTAATTCACTGTTACCCATCCGAAACCGAATCTTTAGCTCGGTTTCGGATCTGTCAAGGACGGTACTGATCCGCTACAGCTGAAATTTCAGTGTACCGAACGATACCTTAAACCTTGTATAAAATGATAATTTATACATGTTCAAAAAAAATCAAAGAGAATTAATGAGTGGAGATAATTTTTTATAATTACCGAGATGGTTTGTAATTTTTAAACCTTTCTCTTAATTAATTGATTATTTATTAAAGTAAGTAATTATACATTAAAGGTGTTCTTATTGTCTTTTATGTGATCCATATTATTTTATATCTGAATGAAAATTTAGTTTATACCATTTTGTTACAATGAACGTGATATATTTGTTGACATTGTTATCTGTATTATTTATTAAATAAATTAATAAATAATGGTTAATTAATTTTTTTAACAATTTGTAGTTAAACTATTTAATTAATTTAAATATATAGACTTAAACGCAATTTGTACATGAAAATTTGAGAACTTTGAAAATAATAGTAGAAAGAAGAAAGCGTAGGTGTTTGAATGTAAACCGATAGTGTAAAATTAAGAAAATATTATAAACAATTCAAAAATAATAAATTGTATTAATTCTTGAAAATAAAATATTAATAAATATCAAGAGAAAGTTAAGGAGAGTTGAGAGAAATGCTAGATTTAACATGAGCGCTAGAATTTCTTTTACTTTACTATTATTTAATAGACGTGAAAGTGTATTCTTAGAAGTCTTAAAAGCTAATGCCAATAAAATTAATATGGAGAAGAGAATAAAAATTTGGATAAAATGTTTTGCAGTTAGGTCTACCATGTTAGGATAATTATTCTAGTGTTTTAATGATAACAACCGTATAAAAATGTTATTAACATGTTTTTTTTTTGAAAATTATGTTACTACCAAGTTTATCAAGTAATTCAGATGGTGTAACATTTATGTGGAATAAGCAATGTGATATCAATCAATAAAAGCTTAATAAAGACATTTGTATGGATCGCTGATGGGGCTAATGAAGTGAAGATATGCACACTTGAAGACTCACAGTGATGTTAACAAGTCATTTGCAATCACGGCAACACTTGAAGACCATTTGAAAACCTCAAATGCACAGGTCTATAGCACTAACAAGTCATTTCCAGATTTTTCAGAGCAAGAAAAAAAAAAGACAAAATGAAAAAGGGAAGTGCACAACCATGCGCACCTACATAACTGGCACAATTAAACAGTAACCGGTCGGTAATGTATAACCAGTTAATATAACCGTAGACCGGTTACCGGTACGGTGTCAAGTCTCTGTATTCCTCTTCATTCTTTTTTAGCTGTTGTTAGTTTCTTTCCATTCTTCCTTCTCAAAAATTCAGACGCAACTTTTCATCACCTCATTTCTTAACAATTGTATTATCAAAATTGCAACTCTTCAAATATATAAAAAAGCCTACAGTCAAGTCGGACAAACTAACTTTCCTATTCTCTATCTTTCAGAATCAATTTGACTATTTTTGTATTTTCTACTCTAAAATTATTGCAATTATGTCAAGGACCACTAGCTCAAATGATAATATCTCTAAATTGTGTTCTATAGGTCTTGATCTCGATCCTCCGAGACAGCAAAATGAATGTTTTGCTTAAATTAAGTATCACTCTTATTATCAATTTTTTCATTGCAATTAGATTTGTTGATTGTTCAATTCTTAAATTGTTCTAAATCGTCCTAAACCTTAGACATTCATCTACACATATTATTAATATAGTTTTGTAAGGGCGTCAATGAGGGCGTCAATGACAAATTAGTCTACTCAGAGACAAGTCTGTCGAAACCAATACATCACTACAAGTTTATAAAGTTCGGTGCGGAGTCTCGGACATGTTGGCGAGGTCATACTAAGGGCAACGACGTTGTAATAGATGCTCCTTCAGGCCAAGAGAGTGCTAGTTAGTGACGGACTAGATGGAGGATAGGAGTCCAGATCAATATAAAAATCTTGATGGTAACTTTTCTAATTATTTATTTTATTTCCACTAAAGTGGAGCTTTAGCGCAATGGTTAGGTCACCTGCATGATGATCTGGATGCTCGGGTTCGAGTCCGAAAACAGCCACTTCGCAATGCGAGGGAAAGGCTGCGTAAATTATTGACCTCCTAGAGCCCGCTATCGTGCAGGAGCCTCGTGCACTGGGTTTCACCTTTATTTATTTTATTTCCACTGCATATATATAATTAATTTAGCTCTTAAATAACTTTATACATTTATCTGATAAAGTCATACTTCCTAAGTTAGCTTCTATTAATTGACCATAGAAATCAATCCACCCCCAACTCACAAATCAAACACATAAGATTTTCAAAGCGAAATTTCAGGTCATAACAACTGAAGAAAATATAATAAAACTAGCATTTGACTGAAATGGCATGTAAGCCTGTAATACACGGATATAAATTTGCGCTGTCGTCATTAGACCTGTCAATGGGCAAGGTTCAGTCCGGGTATTATAAAACCCAGACCTGAGTCCAGTTACAATAATTAAAACCCGAACCCGGCCCAAACGCGTAGGGTATTTCAACCCAATATCTGAGCCCGCCCTGTCGGGCTTTTTAAGTCTGCTGGGTGATAACTATATACCTAACACAAAACATTTATGTTAAAATCATATTTTAAAACTGCAACTTTGGTCAAATTTGTATACAAACAATGTTAACATATAAATTGAACGGTGATGTAGTCAAGCGCATAACAAAAGTATGCAAAAAACATTTACACGCAAACAAACAAAATGTTAAATAAATAATATTCGCACTCATGTTTTGATACGACGAAAAACTACTAGTCGGGTCAGGCCCTAACCGGGTCGGGTTTTGATAAAACCGTACCCGACCTGGATCGGGTCTGAGTCAGGCTTGGGTAGTAAAAGGCAAAATCCGTACCCGCATAAATAGGGCGGGTTCGGGCAGGGCTCGGGTCGAAACCCGTACCATTGACAGGCCTAGTCATCATCACAAGCTTGCATTTCAGAGGCAACCCTATTCGAGCAGGTTAGTAATTCAGGGCAACAACCACTCAACTAACCAGCAAAGAATTAAGTAACATGCAAATCATAGCTGAAAATATAGATGAAATTTTAGTACGAAAGCTTCCGATGTTATTACACCTAAATTTTAAAAACAAAAGGATGTAACTAAATCAGGGTGTTTGACATAATGTCGAAAACTGCTGATATAAGATTGATTATTAGCTAGAACTCCTGATCACAGACCAATCTAAGCACAAGATCTAATGGCAATCCCACAAAAATGGTCCGGTCTAACAAATACTCAAACTAGCTATCAAATGGATCTAGTTAGAAAATGAATTTCGCTAGTTGTTGAAGTTGCAGGAAAAAGCCTGGGAAACCAATCTCAGAAGTGGCAACTTAGAGGGAAAAATAACAAAGTTGTGTTCAATATTAACCTGTGACCATTATTAAGACCAGTCTACGGATGATATTAAAACACATTATATTATAACTAAACGAAAATGTCATCATTAATAGCTACATGCTTCTGCCCCCATACTATTTTTGCATATGTAAATTTAAGGATAAAATTAAAGTCAAATTATAATATATTTTTTATCAAGCACATCGACTAAAAATATAGTTTACATAAGTAACACTGAGTCGGTTTCATAAGTACTGCAGCCAAAAGTTGCAAAAACGAAAAAAGAACAAGAAATGGAATGATAATAATATAAGACCATTACCAACAACATATTGGTTCATTTACCTCTTTTCTCTTACTTTTACACTAAACGAATGAGTTGTGCACCTAAAAAGAGTAAAACTAGACACCAGACCAGTTCAACAAATATTCTGAAGAACAATAAAACGGCAAAGACTTTGCATTTTTATTGCAAAAATTAGAACAAAACGGGAAAGTCCTTGCCGTTTTATTCAATGTGCAATAAAAATACAAACTTCGCCGTTTTGTTGCGAAAGTGAATTAAAATGGCAAAGACTTTACCGTGTAATCCATTTTGCAATAAAACGGCAAACTCTTTGTCGTTTTATCCACCGGTCTTTTGTTCAGTTCACAAACCACATAATTGAATTGAACCAGCCACGGACAAATGAACAAGTTATACCTGATTGCATTTTGGCTAGTTTAATTTAGTTTTTTCCACTGAACAAGTCAGCCATTGTTGGGGTGCATTCTTGGACATAAAGTTCAGTGTGAAGAGAGGGAGAGAACATACTATAAAATAATATTCTATAGTATGTTCTCTCTTAGAGAACATACTATAAAATATTATTTTATTATTATAAAATAATATTTTATAGTATGTTCTCGAGAGAACATACTATAAAATATTATTTTATAATAATAAAATAATATTTTATAGTATGTTCTCTTTATGAAAAGCGGTTTATAGACACTTTGAAACCAAAAGTTAATATGAGATGTAAGGTTATGTTCTTTGTTAGATTAAGTAATTAATTAATTATTTATTTAGATTATTAAATAGTTAATAAAATTTACTCTATAATTAATTAACAATAAATTAAATTTATCAATTAATAAAGCAAATTTAAAAGTTAATAATCAACAACATAAATTTAATATTTGATAATGTAAACTTAATAACTATACTAAATAAATAATAAATACTAATCACTAATTAAAATTTAATAATTACGTTAAGAACTACATTAAATTCAATAATTAATCATTTATATTTATAAATTACTAATTTTAACTAAATAATTAAATAAATGACAAATGCAGAAGAACACAAATAAATATCATTACTATGATTTTTCTATACATCATTAAAATAAATAAAAAGATTATGCATAAAACCCAAGGTTTTAAATATCAGATTTCGGTCACGTTTCGTCTCTGAATTTTTACACACGTTATCTCTTATTGGGGGAGATCTCGGACAAGATGAATACATATCGGGTGTACATCTCGGATTGACATCTCGGGTCTTATAATGCATCTCGGGAATATCTCAGATTATCTCAGATGTACTTATGTGTCTAAAGTTGATGTGTCAAAAATTTATTTAACGGCTATAACTTTCTTAGTAAAAATAAAAATGGTAACATACTTGATTTACATGGAAAAAAGGAATATTTTTAGAAAAGCAGTAGCTTGATTACCTTAATTGATCCGGTAATGATTGAATAATATCCTTTTACTTGATCATAATAAAGAAGTGAAACCTTTCGCTATGACTCATTAAGATAAAAAGCAAAGAATATGTTCAAAAAATTGGTATGGATTGAGTAGTTTCTTTTGAATCAATATGAAAATAAAAAATATTATGCAAAATAAGAAAAATGTATAATTTCGGATGAGATCTCGGATTGAGATTTTGATCCATATTTCGGGTGATATTTGAATATCCGGACGAAATGAGTGCGGAGGGAGATACGGAGGAGATTTGATGTCTCGTCTCGTTAAAGTGTGAAAAGGAGACCTCGGAGGAGATCTCGGACGATATATAGGAGATTTAAAACCATGATAAAACCTAATAAAAAAAGCAAATCCAAACTGGGGTTCCAACTTGACCAGCATGTCAAATATGCCAAACCTAACACTCACATAAACCCTAACAGCATCAAGAATATTGTGAAACACGGCATATGGCCTGGTTGAAATCATCACTGTGAATTATAGCAGAACACTAATTTATAGAAGTACCGACAACAAGTGCATCAACATCAGGTGGAACAGAAGATTTTGCAACAGCAGTAATAGTAGACCTAACAGCTCGTCATAGATGCCTGTGAGATATAGAACCAATGTGTTGCATGCCATCCATCTCAGCAGTCAATTGAATACCACCAAAATCATGGAGGTCCGTCTCTGTACAAAGAATCTCTTTTGTGCTTTTTTTGCTCTTGTCCAAGATTGATCGATGGGCCAACCTCTTTGCTTCATGATATGTGGGGAATGGTGGAAGCGCGTATTGATCGTCAGCTAGTCAACATCCTCTAGCCGACCAATAGCCTAATAACATAGAGTTGAACAAGTGTCAATTGCATCGCAATTGCCTTCCAACATAAGATGTTTCTCGAATTTGAATTTTCAAGAAGATTTTCGAGCTTACGTGTCATCTTATGTAACTAAATCTCAACTTCGATGAATTCCATAAACATATCAAGAACTCCTCAGTAAAAATGAAAAGCCAGGCCCTTCGCTTTTGTTTATTGTAATTGGTAACAAAGTTTGATAAACAATCTTATCAGCACTAGCATCCCGTTAATAATGCGATGCATTGAATTGATGGAAAAAGATGAAGAGGAAGCCATTGAAATATTTTGATCTCAATTGACTCAAAATTTGGTTGTGAAAAAATAATAAAGACTAGAGTACTTAACATGAAAAGAAAACTCAAACGTAAGGGCTTACGTTCGAAGCACCTTATGTTGGACGTAGGTCTACCTTCCGTATTAACTCACCAAAATCCATTGTTCCAACACACCCATCATCAACTTAGACACGATCATTATCTAAAACGTTATTCCTTACTTTGGACTTAAAGGACCTGTGTTAAGTGAATCAGTGCATTGAACAGGTCCAAAAATCGGGCCATGGTTCATAAAGACATCAATTCTAATTTGCATTTACATTACCTGAATCAAATATCAACCAGATTTAGACCGAAATATTATTCTATTAATCAGGCTCACAACAATAACCACGCAGCTCTTGTAACATATCTCATATAGGTTCAACTTGAATAATAAAAATGATGATTCCCATCTAATGGTTGAACGATGAATCGGTGAAATCATAGCACAACAGAAACATAGCAATTTTGATTTATACCACAATCCACCATGTCAGTAAACAAATGCCTTCCTTTTATATGCTCTCCATGGTCTATACACAAATAATATAGGTGGGCACGCAATTCTGATTCATATTAGCTTCTTAGTGATAACCTGAAGGGTAAACTCTTCAAGGAGAATATGAGTTAATAAACTAGCAAATTCCTACCGTGCACAAGATATTTTTCAAGTAAATTTCCAAAAAGTTACCCAATCCATGTGCTTCAACTACGTTAGTGGAAAACTTACCCACTATGTAAAAATACCTTTTTTCATGTATTCCTTGTTCACATTCAAACAAACATATAAAACTCAGGCAATCAATCATTATCTCTTATTTCATATATATTGAATAAAACAAACTACTAGATGAAAACAAATAAATTACCAAACCAATCTTCAGCTTCTGCAACAGTCCAATAACTTTGTGCCTCGCTCCTTGGTCCTGCAGACTTTCTAGTCTCACCGCCACTAAACAAAAGAAGTGACTCGTCATCTTTGGCTGCAGTTTGCACCCCCACTTTAATATGTTCTACAAATGTAGCAGCTTGCCCTGGATTTTTCTGATATGGTTCTAAATACCATGAACTTTCATCCTCAATTTTCCCACAGCTATTGCTAGTATATACCGAATGCCCCGCAACCATAACAAGATTATGCAGTTGCTTAAAAGGATATTCTTCAGGTTTCAAAAGTACATTAACACTATTTCGAAATCTCATGCTTATTCGATTTTCGTATTTTGAAAACATAATAATAATTGCAATGCCAAAAGATAATGAAAGTAGAAAAACTAAGATGGGGTGTATCTTGTAGAAATGATTGAATTTGTTTCCGAAAAACTTGATCATTTTCAATGGAGAAAATATGGACTTCTTCGATTTTCGAGGTTTTCGATTATTTCCTGATTCTAAATCAAAGTCTAGTTTCTGGTATGCATGAAATGTGTCAGGATTCAGAAACCCAAATGACTGAAGATTCATTGTAGCATGATATCTAATACATCATGCTACAAAATATTGAATCCTTAGCACATAAACTGGGGAATTATTAGAACCCAGATGAGAATTTAGATTGAAAATTAATGAGGTTGGCAATGAAGCAAAAATTAACAGAAATTTAATGAATTTTGGGAAACTATATTTACCAGACGAGATCTGAGATTCCTAGCAGAGGATAAAATACTGAGCAGAAAATGAAGGATCAAATAATCAAAATTGATGAGTACCTTTTACGAGTCAAATTAATTCGATTATGTCGCAAAAATGGGAAATTGACGATGAATCAATTGAGAGAAATTGAAGGAAAGCGTCCACAAACATGACGCTGTAATGGGCCGGTCAGACAAATTAGATCTGTTTCCACACTACTGAATCTGGATCTGTCAACATGGGTTGACTGCTCTTTAAATATGTACTTGTAATATTAATCTGAATCACAAAACACCAACAACATGAATTGACTGTATACGTTACGTTGTAAAGTTTTTTCAATTCTCATCAAAGTTATCTAAATATGCACTTTTCCACATTCTATCATATTTCATATTTCTAACCTCTGATGTAGACCTGTCAAAATATGACCCAACCCATTAACCCTACTTTTAAGTGGGTTGGATCAACCCATTTATGAATTTTATTAAATGAGTTATGGGTTGGGTTGACCCATTTTTAAAAGGGTTATAAGTGGGTAACTCATTTACCCATTTATTAAAAACATTAAATTTTAATATAAATTTGAAAAATAAGAATTTTAAACATACAATGTAGTTTTCATGAAAATTGACAGTTGTACTTAAAAAATAACAGGCCACTACATCTTTATATTTGAACTTCACCTATTGTAGAAGCCCCTACTTTTTCTGTTCAGACTGCAATTAAAATTTCTAATTCCAAATTATAAATTCGAAATTTCCAAAAATTTCAAAATTTAAATTTCAAATTTTCATATTCCAAATTTCAAATTCGATATTTCCAAAAATTTGAAAATTTAAATATCAAAATTTCAAATTTCGAAATTCGAAATTTCCAAAAATTTCAAAATCCGAAAATTTCAAAAATTTCAAAATCCAAAATTTCCAAAAATTTCAAAATTTAAATTTCAAATTTAAAAATTTCGAATTTCAAAATTCGAAATTTCCAAAATTTCAAATTTTAAATTTTCAAAATTCGAAATTTCCAAATTTAAATTTCAAATTTCGAATTTCAAAATTTAAATTTTAAAATTTTCAATTTTTAAATTCATAATTGAAAATTTAAAATTTCGAATTTTAAAAATTAAATTTGAAAATTGGAATTTGAATTTTTTAAGTTCAAAATTTTGAAATTTCAAATTTTGAAATTTGAAACTTTAAAATTTGAATTTTAAAATTTTAAGTTCTACTTATATATATGTTTAATGTATTATTATCATTATTTATACCTCTATATAACATGTATAAAAGAAAATAAAACCAAAAGTGTAGTTCATTTCGAACAAGATTTCGTTATAAGAGTTAACTTACGTAACAAATTACATAATTGCACACTGGGTACAACCTTAACTCTATCAATCTTCCACTTGCACATATGGTAAACTATGGTGCATTATGTCCATACCTTCGATTAGTCTACCTAAATTAGACAAAGAATGGGCCTTAGTAAGTGGATCTGCAATATTGTTGTTTTGTATCTACCTTTCGATTATGTTTTCTCGTTACTGATAAACCTTTTTATCATGTATTCATCATGGACAACATACGTCGACTTATTATCAAGTTTTTAGTTCCTATTTCAATCTATATTGCATTATTGTAATCACAAGACATTATTAGATTTTCAATTGTGGGAACCACCCATAGCTCTCTAATAAATTTGTGCATATATACTGCTTTCATTGTGACGCTATTCAAGGCAATGTACTTAGCATCTATAGTTGAATTTGCCATAACCTCTCGTTTGGAACCTTTCCAACTTAAAGCTCTTTAATCAAGGGTGAACATGAATTTAAGATTGACTTACTATACTTGACATCACTTAAGAAGTTTGAGTCTGGACACTCCTTCATAAGAAGTTCGTTATTTTCATAGATAATTCTCTTATATTTTACAAATACTAGATAATACTCTTAACTACCATTTAGTGATTTTTCCTTGGAGTTGATACTCGCTTAATTGACAAAATGTATAAGTAAAATCTAATACAGCACATAACATAGCATATATGATGATCCCTAATGCTAATGCATAAGGGATATACATCATATGTTCTATATTAAACATTTTAGTATTGCATCTGTATATACATATTGGGACAATCCTATAGTTCTCTTATACATAGTACAAGAGATGTATCTTTCAAATCATTCATCGAAAATAAAACAACCAAACTAAAAATGATTTTATCAGGGTACATCATTAACAATCAGTGGTATGTTGTTTATTTATAATATTAGAAATGATTTAGTATCTTTGATTTACTTTCTTACAAACGCACTTTTTCTTTGCATTTTGACTAGAATCAAACTATTTGATTTCTGTGTCAAAATACTTATTCAACCTCTAGATGCTTATTGAAGGCATTGTTATATTAACTCTTGGATCATACCTAAAGACCTATAAACTATGTTATCGCTCCCACTGACTTCAAGACATTGTTATATCAGAATCTTCTAAATCATCATTTAGATGTTTTGTTTCAACGTTAATATGTCAAAGCTCAAAGTGATATCATGTGATAATTTGCGAGTATAATCCAAATGGACTTGAGCATGTTGTCTGTAACATCTTCCATTTTGAGCACCAAAAATGAATGTCAATGAAGCTGCAATCATCACTGGAACTATTTTCAAGCAATAGAATGGGTTCAATTTTTTTCTCAAACAACATTAAGTAAGTAAAGCAGCTAAATATTTTTCATACATAAATTTTCTTTTCATTTTCATAATCCCAAATCAATCCCATATACGGGTAAATACGATAAAAACACAAATAACAGTGTCACGTCCGACATATGAAGATGCAGACATGAACACTTAACCAACTATATAATCTGGTTTTACAATAGCGAAATTCAAACTCTTATTATCTACTAAGCCTCTTGCATCGCCTTCGGAAATTTTATCCGTCTCCAAAAAAGGTACAAGTTTAATCCATAAACTCAGCCTACTTGAATGAGTACCTGAGAGTTTACGGGGAAAACAATAACAAAAACATGGGTTGGACATAATACCTGGTATTAATAATACGTTTCTCTACACAAAACATAAACTGAGACCACGGTGTCTAGCCGAACGTATTCCCATCACTAAATCAACAACATAAATTACATCATATAATGTAATAAAATCATTATATCATTAACATACCTATAAGTATTTTTCAAAAATAAGTATCCCTTATACTTATTATTCATCTATGAACTATGTAATATATATGTGTTTGTATTAATCCATTTTAGTTTCAGTATACCCCATACTTATCAACAATCTTTATGAACCATGTCACCATCATCATACATATTCACATGCATCACGTAGACTCTTATTTAGGCATCAATCTTAAAGTTATCCTTAACTTTATTTAGTGGTACCCCTAGGTCTTTCTAACACTAAATTTATCTTTTTCTGAACAATGTCACCGATGAGATAGTCACTCATTTCACCATGGGAGCCACCCTGACTCTCTTAGGATGTTGAATGTAAGCATCATGAATTCATTCTAGCAAGCGTCCTTACCAAGCGCCAATAGTCCCACATGGTCTCATAAAAACTTTCGTTTTGCATTGTTGATTCATTTATCAAAACACATTTAGTTGATGTTATTACTCACACTAGAGTTAAAGTTTTTGAATTGAACCTAATAGACTTCATATATCTTGGCATCTTTCCATATACCATTGAATATAGACTTTCCTAGGCTATTCAATAACTCCATGAGTTAGTATATTTTCAGATCTTAGGTTCGGTTCATTTCTTTCATTCATTAGTTGTGTACCCTATACATTCTTTAGATTTTTATGTTAGATCAAAATCTTTCAATCTTTAAATAAAAGATTTTTATCTTTCGTATTAAACGATATACTTGACATTTCTTAGCTTCCCTAATCTTAACCCTTTTTCTCATTTTCAATAAGTTATTACACTTAGCTTATTGTTTTTCTTTATAATTTCATCCCTATGAAATTCAAATTGAACATCTTGGAATCTGACTTCCAAAACGCTATCCAAAATTCACATTTTTAAATAAAGGAATTATCACCATTAACTCTCACATCTATAGCTACCGAACCTCTAAAACCATGTTATCGCGTGTTTATAGTCATCATAAGTATAGGTTATTAGGACTAACTCATGTATAAGTTCAATGCTACCGCTTGTATAACCTATAACTATTGCAAGTGTAGACTGTTGAGGCTCGCATGTTTAAGTTCAAGGCTATCGCATGTATAACTTATAGTTACCGCAAGTATAAATTATTAGGACTATCGCATGTATAACTATCGCTATAGCGTGTACACCTATCACACATCTAAATATTTGCTACTTATATATGTGGCACTTCTAAATAGCTATCGTATTTTGAATAGTTATCGCCATAGTTATCACAATTCTAACTTATAAGGCTATCATATGTACAAACTTAAATGTTATCTCGAGTATAACTTCAATGTTGTCACAAGTACAAATTTAGGGCTATCATAAATCAAGCTTTAAAGTTATCACATACATAAAATTTGAAGCTATCATACATATAGTTTTGATGCTATCGCACTTTTAAATACAATTAGCTATCGTATGTTTAAAAATGGCAAATCTTTAATTAAGTCAAAAACCGATATTTTTCTTTTTAAGTTACAGCCTTTTGACTAATTCCTTTTGCATGTAAATTACTTATTCATTACATTATGTATGCAACAGAAAAGCCGAAATTTATTCCTCTAATTATGCCTAAATTAATTACCATGCTTAAACACTTTCATTAATTAAGCTTTTTTCTGCCTTGTCACTTAATTATAATAATTCGAAAATGATGGAAAAATTACAAAATTCATAAAAATTTGAAAATACCTCCCTTGATCTTTAGTATAAATTCGGATCAGGTATTACATTCTAATATTTTTAAACATTAATTTACATTTAAAACTGTCTATTTTCAAGTTAAAAATCCATAATAAATAATTTTCCTGAACACATTTCTACTTTAATATCATAATCATCATATTAAAATTTCAAAGCATTTGGAGATGATAAACTCATGCTTTACTCTAAAACATATAAAAAAAATGTCATTTAATATTCTAATATGAATGGAATCATTCTACTATAGTTAAAACATGTTTATCTTCATTCCAAACATAAAACACATGCTAAATTCGGAAATCTAAATAGGTTTAAAAGTGAAAGAGGTTAAGTACTACTCATCTAAGTTTGAAAGCCTTTTTAATCTTTTCTTCTCTTTTGAAAATTAAAGCTTTGATCTTGACCTTTGTTAATGGTGGTCAGCCTAGCTTGGTTTTTTTTTTTTTTTTTTTTTTTTTTTTGTGAAATGAAAGCAAACGAAGAGAAGGATATGGTTAAGGATAAATGTATTATTAATTTTGGCTTGGGTGAAAATCCCTCGTTGTCTAATCTTATTAATTTCTTTCCTATAATATAAGTCTCATTCATTCAAATTTGTTCCTTTTACCTTTATGGCATGATTTAGTTGCTTAATACCCTTAGTCCATTCAATTAACCATATTTAAGTGTCCCGCACTTAATTAATCAAAATTTCCTTGAGTATTTTTTTTATTCAAACTCTCTTGGTTATCATTTAATAAATTTTTATTAGTAAATTTAATATCATATTTTGGCACATCAAAATATGGGGTGCTACAGTCTCCCTTCATTATAGAAATTTCATCCTCAAAACTTAGATAAGGTAAAACAATGACCTCGATCAAGTAATTATAATAACACCCTGATAGTGTACAGTCATCATCATATAAACTACACATAAGTACAAAGTTATACTAGTACCCTACTAATGTAAAATCATCAATCATAAATCATAACGCATTAGTGCAACTAGTAACACATAATCATATCATACATGAGACTCATTAGTGCCACTATTAGTACATATAATAAACAAACAAAGCATACAATTGTAAATCATGATTGTCTAAACCAATTTGGATAAATATTCATAATCTTATCCTTTACCTCCTAGATACAGTTATCCTTATCTTCACGTCATTGGATGCGAACAAGACTAATAACTATGTTCTTTAACTCCTTTGTGTCTCAACCTATTATCATTTTGGCCTTTTATTGTTGAAACTTTAAGTGAATTACTTAAAAACCAGGTTAATGGTTATATATTTATGAGCCTTTATTATATTAAGCCGTTGCAGATATATAACGGTAATATATATTTATGAGCATTATTATAATTGAGCCGTTACAAATGTATAATGGTCATATATGAGCTATTATTATAATTGAGCCGTTGCAAATGTATAACGGTCGTATATACTTATGAGCCATTATTATAATTGAGCTGTTTCAAATGTATAACGGTCATATATATTTATGAGCCATTATTATAATTGAGTCGTTGCAGATGTATAATGGTAACATATATTCATGAGTCGTTATTATTGAGCTGATGCAAAAGTTAATGGTATTAAAATTCGTTTTGAATGAAAATAAATTCAAATCCATTAACATTCCCTCACTTCAATAACAAATGCAATTTCCATTCTGTCTATTAAAACGATAGATAGGGAACAATAGAAAATTTTTCATTCTTCCTCTTTGTCCTCTGCATTTCTCTCTCTTTAAGAAACTTTACAAGTAATTAAATTAGAAAGTGCAATATTCAGAATAATTTGATGTAGTACAAATAACAAATTAATCAAATTTCAGAGGATGTTTTATCCTAGGGACGGAGCAGCTAATAATTAGCTGTGTACCTTGAGGATAAGCTATGAATCATCTTAAAGAGAGCAACCTAGTCCGCGACTCAGCCAAAAAGAAAGATGTTACAGATTCAGACTGAGGTACAACAATTTTAAGATGATTATGGCTTCGATCGCTGCCAACTCTGCTGCCCCGATGTCGATGTTTGAGGTTTCGACTGTATCTGCTATGCCTTTCAGATTCGAAGGCTTGCATTTCAAACAATGGCGCCAAAAGATGGAGTTTTTTCTAACTACGTGAAAGGTGGCGCATGTGCTGATGACGGAAAAACCAACACTGCCTGGAGTAGCAATAGACGATTAGAAAAAGGCTTTGAAGGACTAGATTTAACATGACTACCCCTGCAAAAATTATGTTCTTAATGGCTTTAGCGATAATCTATATGATTACTACAACTCAGACAAAGTCAGCAAAGAAGATCTGGATGCGCTACAAAAGAAATATGATACCGAGGAAGCTGGAGTGAAAAAATATGCTATCAGTCGCTATTTGAAGTTTCAAACGACAGACGACAAATCTGTAGAGGTGCAGTCGCACGAGCTCCAGAAAATTACGCATGAGATTATCTTCGAAGGTATGGCTTTAGATGAATAGTTTCAAGTTGCCGTGTTGATTGTTAAATTACCCCCTTAGTTAGAAAGATTTTAAAAATAATCTCAAGCGTAAAACTAAGGAATTTTCCTTAGAGTTTGATTACTCATCTTCGTATCAAAGAGGAAGCCGGAAAATAGGACCAGAGAGAAGAGATGCTTGTTGTATCTACCAACAACACTAACAAATCCACAAACAAGAGTCTGAAACCAAATGCGAAAAATTTTAAAAATCAAAATCGCAAACTGAATCAGAACCACAATAATCAACATAAAAAAAGTCAGCATAATACCCCCCCTAAAGAATGGTACTGGATAGTTGTTCTTATGTTACAACTATGACAAACCAGGCCATATGGCACGAAAGTGTCGGAACATGCCGAATCCTACACCGCAGGCTAACCTGACTAAAGAAGCCCTTGTGTCTATGCTTACCGAGATCAACCTAGTTGGTGGATCAGAAGGGTGGTGGTTACACACTAGTGCTTCTCGCTATGTCTGCTATGATCGTGAAATGTTTAAAGCATATAATGTTGCTCATGATATGAAAGTGATGTTGGGAGATTCTCACACCACTACTGTTGCTGGATTTGGGACTATGAAATTAAAGTTTACATCTAAAAAGAATTTATTGCTGAAAGACATGATGCGTACTCTAGAGATGAGGAAAAATTTAGTATCTAGTTTCTTATTAAATAAAGCCAGTTTTACTCAAACTATTGGATATGACTTGTACACCATCACTAAGAATGGTGTTTTTATTGGTAAAGGATATGCTGTAGATAGGATGTTTAAGTTGAATGTTGAAGTTAATGGCTCTGTGTATATGCTGTGTGATTCTAATATTTGGCATGCTATACTTTGTCATGTTAATAAGCGACTAATTCATAATATGAGTAACTTAAGTCTAATCCCTAAAGTTTTCATAAATGATTCGGAAAAACCTGAATATTGTAGCCAAACTAAAATTACTAGGACCCCACATAACTCTATGTTTAGAGAACTGGAACCTTTAGATTTAATACACTCTGGTATATGTGAACTTTATGGTACTCTAACTAGGAATAGAAAACGCTACTTTATTATTTTTATTGATGATTGCTCTGATTTTACTTATGTTTATCTCATGAAGAATAAAAGTGATGCGTTAGTTATGTTTAAATTATTTATCACTGAAATTGAAAATTAAACTAATAAGAAAAATAAAAGTTTTCAAAGTGACAGAGGAATAGAGTATGAACCTAACTTATTCATTGAATTTTATAAAAACATGGCATAAAAATTGCACCATATTCGCCTGAAATGAAGGGTAAAGTTGAAAGAAAAAATAGGCCTTTTACCAAATTATTGGTAGCTTTTTATTAAATTTGGATGCAGCATCTCACTGGTCGGGGGAAAATTTTATTAACCGCTTGTTATATCTTAAACAACGTTCCTAAATCTAATATCAAAATTTCACCTTTTGAGATTTTTTAAAATCATAAACCCAACTTGTCTTATTTTAAACTTGGGGTTGCTTAGCGTATGTTCGTATTCCTAACCCTAAATGAATTAAATTATCAAGTCAAGCATATGAAAGTGTTTTTATTAGTTATTCCGTTAATAATAAATCAAATAGATTTTTTGATTTGAATGCTCGAGTTATTTGTTGAGTCAAATGATGCTGATTTCTTTGAAAATAAATTTGCGTTTAAACTTAGGAATAGTGGGGGCACTTCTACTACTAATAATCTAACAATAAAAAATAATGAACATAATATATAAAGTGAATCTGAACTTAGAAGAAGTAAAAGAGCTAGGATAGCTAAAGATTTTGGTCCATAATATTATGCTTATGCACTAGAAGAGGACCCTACTAATCTAAAATAAGCAATACCTTCTTTGGATTCAGATCTCCGGTAAGAAGTTATAAATGATGAAATGGAATCTCTTGAATCTAATAAAAATTGGCATCTAGTTGATTTACCTCTAGGTTGTAAACGGATACTCAAAAAGAAGTTAAAACCCGATGGTACAATTGATAAATATAAGGCTCATCTTGTAGCTAAAGGATTTAGACAAAAAAAACATTGACTTCTTTGATACTTTTTCGCCTGTTACATCAATTTAAGTATTAATTTCTCTTACTTCACTATATGATATACTAATTCATCAAATGGATGTAAAAACTGCTTTTCTGAATGGTGAATTAGAAGAAGAGATTTATATGGACCAAACCGAAGGTTTTGTTATACCTGGTCAAGAGAATAAAGTTTGTAAATTAGATAAATCTCTTTATGGTCTTAAATAGGCACCGAAACAATGGCACGAAAAATTTGACAATTAAATTATTGCACATGATTTAAAGTAAATAAAAGTGACAAGTGTATTTATTATAAATCCAAGAATAATATTTGCACTATCATATACTTATATGTTGATGATTTACTTATATTTGGTTCAAATATTCATACTGTAAATCATGTCAAGTCCATACTATGTGCCAATTTTGAGATGAAAGATCTTAGTGAAGCAAGTATGATTCTTGGTATTAAGATTACTAAGTATAAAAAGAGAACTTCGTTGGATCAATCTCATTAAATTGAGAATATGTTAAAGGAATATAATTACTTTGAATGTAAAGCTGCCAGTATATCATATGATCCAAATGTAAAACTATTTAAGAAAAATGGTGAGTGTGTAAGACGGTCTAAATATATGAGCATCATCGACAATCTTCTGGTATGTCACTGATTGTATTAGACGCGACATTGCATATTTTGTGGGATTATTGTGCAGTTTTACTTACATAACTAGTATAGAGCATTGGCATGCTATTGAAAGGTTCACGAGATACCTTAAAAGAACTATGAACCTTGGATTACACTATCAGAAGTTTCTCGCTTTCCTAGAAGGATACATTGATGCGGATTGGAATACTTTATCAGACGATTCCAAAGCTAATAGTGGATATAGTTTCAATATTGCAGGAGGAGCTATTTCTTGGAAATCTCAGAAACAGACTATCTTGGCTCAATCCACCATGGATTCAGAAATGATAGTACTAGCTAATGCGAGTGAAGAAGCTAGTTACTTAAGAAATATGCTAGTTGAGATCCCTTTATAGGAAAAATTGATACCATTTGTATTGATCCATTGTGATAGTATCGCGGCTATTGCAAAAGTTAAGAACCGTTATTACAATGATAAGAGATAACAAATTCGTCATTAGTACAGTGTTGTAAGAGAGTATATCTCTTCCAGATTTGTAAGAATGGATCATGAACTCACTGATGAGAATATGGTAGATCCTTTGACGAAAGGACTAGACAGAGAGAAAGTTTTTTTTACATCAAAAAGAATGAGACTATTGCCTTTAGATTGTTGAGTCACGCACAATGGTAATCCGACCTAATGACCGGAGATCCCAAGAACTAAGTTCAATGGGCAATAACAAGTTTTAAAATGATATGAGTTGAACATGCTATTTTTATATACTTAGAAGCATGTATTCCTGAAGTGATTAGATGATGAGTTAATAGAAACTCTTAATGAGATCTATACTCTAAATGGAATGGAGTACCTACCTTCAGAAGTACTCTTGATAGACTCACCTGTGTGGGTGTGGAAATGTGATCATTTCCTATGAAATTTTGGGCAAGATTCCTACAACATTCACTAAACTGGGATAGACGTGCATGGCCATAAATGCACGAGCTTAGTTGATAGCACTTTAGAAAGGTTGTATATGGTTTGATATCAGGAATAGAGTTCAAAACTAGGAGTCGCTCTAGTAAACTGAATCTTACTCACTATGCAAACGTTCAAATCGAATGATACCATTTGTTTATGCATGATGCTATATTTTCAGAAATTGCTTGGAAATATTTTTTTAATAATTCAAGTGAGGGGATTATTGGAACTTTAAGTGAATTAATTAAAAAAAAAATGAAAACAAGTTAATGGTCATATATTTATGAGCTATTATTATAATCGAACCATTGCAAATGTATGACAGTAATATATATTTATGAGCCATTATTATAATTAAGTCGTTACAAATGTATAACAGTCAAATATTTATGAGCCATTATTATAATTGAGCCGTTGCAAATGTATAACAGTAATATATATTCATGACCTATTATTATTGAGCCGTTGCAAAAGTTAATGGTATTAAAATCTGTTTTAAATGACAATAAATTCAAATTCATTAACATTTCCTCAATTCAGTAACACATACAATTTCCATTCTGCCTATTTAAATGATAGATAGGCAAAAGAAAAAAAGAGGAATACCAGACAATTTTTCTTTCTTCTTCATTGTCCTCTGCATTTTTCTCTCTTTAAGAAAATTTACAAGTAATTAAATTAGAAAGTGCTATATGTAGAATAATTTGCTATAGTGCAAGAATTAATCAAATTTCAGAGGCTGTTTTATCTTGGGGACTGAGCGGTCGATAAATAGTTTTGCACCTTAAGGCTAAGCCACAAATCATCTTAAAGAGAGCGACCTAGCCCGCGACTTAGCAAAAAAGAAAGATGCTGTAGATTCAGAATGAGGTACAACGTCTACCATATGTCAAATTTGGTTCTACATATAGGTCTTCAACCGCCCTCGGTTCCACTACCATACTAGGGTCGTACACACATTTCCTCAAATCTTATATATGGAAAAAATTATGCATACCCACCAAACTACTAGGTAACTCGACATGATATGCGAGCTTACCAGTTCTCTCAATCATTGAAAATGGACCTACATACCTAGGAGCCAACTTTCATGCCTTCCCAATGCGCATAACAATTAGCGTATGTGAAACTTTTACGAACACATGATCGCCTACTGCGAGCTCTAGTTCGTTTCGTCTCTTATCGACATAACACTTCTTACTTGACTGCACAACTTTCATTCTAGCACAAATCAACTTTGCCTTCTCAGTAGCATTATCATATGTTGTTCTTGGACTTATAATTGTATTTGTTATATTTTATCTAAATGATGAAATCATGGGGTTATGTAAAAGATATATAATGAATTTGAAATGAACAAATGAATTTTCTTTTGAAAATTCTTATGCTGTTAATGTTAATGATAAAATAACTGATCTCATTTTATCAGTGGAAAATAATACTAAAGATGATTGCAGCATTATTAATGTCTATTTTTGGGTCTCAAAATGGAGGATGTTACACATAACCCATTTAGTTGTTAGTTACTTGGTTATTTCACATAACTCTAGTTGTTTTTCACACAATACATTTTCAAAGTTAGTTAATTCACATTACCCCTGGGTTGCACTACTCGGTAAGTTTCATTGTCACCGACATCTGAAGCTTCTCCTAAACCCTGAAAACTCATTCGTTTGCATTACACATGTTCTTTATAATTGGTTAATTACATCCCACACTTGATCCCTTTGATCTCTCAAATGTAATTCTACTCATATGAGAGTCAACTCCAATTATACCCACTTTTTATGGCATTCATAAGTTACCTATGTATCACAAATATAAGTAGTCTTTACGTAAATGGGTATTCAAGATAAAATGGGGTTTATTCATTACCATTTTTTCTTGTATCTTTATAAGTAC
The DNA here is from genome assembly GCA_030765085.1 of Allium cepa. Lineage (NCBI taxonomy): Eukaryota > Viridiplantae > Streptophyta > Magnoliopsida > Asparagales > Amaryllidaceae > Allium > Allium cepa. Next base: position 554,469,832 of record CM060941.1, on the reverse strand, counting down.
GTAACCACATCCATATGATGTCACAAAGAACCACAAGATCAATTTTCATATTTTGATCATTTAAAATGAATTAAACTAAATCAATAGATCACATTCCGTCTATTAGCAATTTCACTACAAAATGTATGCCTCAAACGACCATCTCACAACCATAACATAACGATGATGAAATAGCAAACATAAACAATCAATGAAATAATAGTCAAAATTACCTAAGATACTGAACAATCAATGTAATCATCCATAAGGTGTATAAAACAATCATAAAGTCAGCCATACTTTAAAGTTTCCTTATTATTATTTATCATGAAGATAATAATATTCAGGTGTCATACATATTATTTAAGTTATAATTAATAATAGTAATTTAAAAAATATATTATCATTCCCTCAAATAATAATAGCACCTTCAAATAATCAACTTCTATTTCCATTATTTATGTTGAAAACAATAATAATCCACTTCAAACTACAATATTACCATTCATTCCTTAAATAGAATATTTTAAAATGATATTATTGTTATGAGAATAATAATATTCCACACTATCTCAAAACAACATAATTATTGTTTAATCCCCAAGCATATTCCATAAATATGGCAAAATAATTATTATTTTATTATTTTACCAAGATAATAGTAATTCTCATTTAATCATTTTAAAAACATAACAACTATCATTATTATTTTCAACATCATAGTAGTTAACTACAAACTCTTTTCTTAACCAAACTATAAATTTTTTAGACCAAGATAATATTAATTCGACTTAATCATATTTGGAATAGAATATTTTGTTCTACTAATATTTTAACCTTGTTTACAAAGGAATATTATTGGGTATTGTTATTGATACTTCGATTTTGGATATGAGAGGGCCAAATTTTTTTAGCACTCCATACAAAATTAAAATTTCATGAGGGGTACGTGTTCTATTAATAAAACATGTGTTTTTACCTCCTTTGCCCTCAATTAAAACATCAAAATCCTAAACACTTTCATTTATCTTCTTCTTCTCATTCCTTTTTTTAAAAAGGAAATAATGGTGATAATAATAAATTCATCTTGATCTTTACAACCATGTCCAAACTTTGTTAAGAAGCTAATGGAAAGGTAAATTCTTAATAATATATCGCATGTTTTTTAACTGTGATAAAAATTAGGGTTTAAAATTACATTGTTGAATGCTTTCTTGAGTAAGAATCAACTATCTCTTTTTCGTTTGCAATTCATCTAGAGATGATTTTGAATTCTTTATTATGTGTTTAATGATTTTGGATTAAAGGTCAACGGTGATAATGGAAAAATGATGATAAATAAAAAAAGAGCAATTAAGTCAATCTGATCGTAATTTTACTAAGAGAATAGTTTGAATAGTGCGCCTTATAGTAAAAAAAGTTATTTAAAAAAATGACTTTCTCATATTTAAAACTATAGTGTCAATAACAACACTCGTATTGTTTAACTCAGTATATTTCAAAAACATCTTTCATTATTTATCTTCATAATAGAATTCAAATTTATTTTATCCATACCATTTTAAATTATACTATGGATATTAAACCATATTTTTATTATTTATTTAAAATTCAACTTAAATAATAATAAAATATTCCAAATTTACAAAAACCTATTTACCATTGTTATTAGTGAGTTTATCAAAAATTCATAGATGATAATCTTACTTAGAATCATTCATATATATATATATATATATATATATATATATATATATATATATATATATATATATATTGCATAAGTATTAAATGAATATGGCAAACACTACTTCTTCGTCGACCTATTTTTTTCATTTTTGCATACTTGTTTCTCCAATCTTTCATATTCAAATCCTTCCTTTGATTACAACTCATCGTCCTATTGTTCTTATGCTCAAGTTGTCAAGAAGGCGCTGGTTCCTTCGTCTCAATCTCGTAAACCTTCAATCAAAAACTGGTTCGACTCCAAAAGGGGGAAAAGATTCTACTTTCGATGCGGGGATTTATCTTATTTAGCTAAAGATTGTCGTGATCCTATTAGGTGTTTGGGTTGCGGTTTATTTGGGCATAAAAGAGCCAACTGTTCGGCAAAATCAAATCTTTCTTCGGATGATCGAAAAAAGCTTACTATCTCTAATCATGGTTTCTTATTTGTATTAAAGTCTATGAAACTCAAGAGAATTTTATTGGATCATCTTTGGATTCAAAGAAATGAAGGGATTGAATCCTTGGAAGATTTGCTCTTGCATTTTGATGTGATTAACACGGTCAGTATTGGTAGAAATTACAAAGAGAAAGTTGGAGACCCTATAGATTATTTTGGGGTTGCTGATTCTTTATTAGATGGAAATGTTTCATTTGTTGACGAGGAGTTAGTTTCTAATGGATATAGTCGGTCTTCTAGTAGTCTGGATGATGAAAATTTGAACTTATTGAGAGATAATCCAACTGATCTTTTTTATTCAGATCCTCTATTATATGATCCATAGATTTTGATGCTGGATTCCAATTTTAACATTCAAGAAGTGAGTTCGGATCTTAAGTCTGATGGTGCTAAGCTTATACAGGAGGATGTTCATTGTTTTGTTCACTCTAAGAATACAAAATATAAGGCTAAATCTTGTATGAAAGGGAATTATGAGATTGTCACTCTTAATTGTTTTGATGCCCTTAGGGATTTAGATGATTCTGTTTATTGCTCTGGTCAATTTCGAGAATCAGTCTGTGATATCACTGATCAGAGCTTGTTTAATGATGAGAATGGAACTATTAGTGATGGTTTGGTCAGAATTTCTTATGGTGATGTTGTTGTTTCGAACTGGGATAGGGATGGTATATGCAAAAAGAATGTCAGAAATGTGCACATTGATACACAGGTTCTGTGGTGGATAGCTCTGCTATGACCAAATGCTCAGATAGAAATGTGGATATGCACAGTGACATGATCAGATCAGATTTGTGTTTGAAATCCATGAGCGACTATGCTGTTTTGGTTGCTCCCGGTTCAAAATGGTCTTTGGGTAATCATATATCTGATGTGGTTAGTTTTCTTTTGGTCAGTAATGGGGTACCACAATATGCACAAGACGATACTGTCTGTGTTATACAACATGATGCATTAATTGTTTCATGTTGATTTTGGCTTTCAATAGGGAAGTGAGCAGTGCAAATTCAGTTGCTTTTTCTCCAGTTGGGTTTGTGGATGGTATATCAAGGTATGGCTTGCTTCAGAAGATAAATGTTGATGTTGCTAAGTGGTTGGATACTGTTGTAGAGGATGGTAATGTGGTGAAGTCTGGGTGTTTGAATGGAGATAAGAATCACTGTATTTTTGCCGAGGGATCCATGGGTTCAGTGTTTCATGAGTTTAAATCTGAAAATGTGGAGATGATGGTTACTGTTGTAAAGGATGTTAAGGTTGGTAATGTTGTAAAGGATGGTGAGTTTCAATCTGAGAAGGTAGGGATACAGAATGGAGATGTTAATCCGATCATGGCTGCTGTCATCTTTCATGCAGAGAATGGTCTGATTGAAAACGCTGATGTTGTTGAGTTCAAAGTAAGAATAATTATAAATGCAAATGCAGTGGGTGCATTTGTTCCTCCATAGTGATAGTTAATGAAGGAGTTTTGATAGTTGGTATAAAGATGACTGGAAAATTTTAGTGGAAGGTTTGAGTGATGATAATATGCATATGCATTGTGAATCCAGTGAATTGTGTGATGATGTGCACAAAGATATTAACGTGCACAAGGGTATGCGCATTAGTATTGTTGATCGAGTTTGCCGTTTGGTTGGGGAATTAGATGTGCGACGGTGAACAGGGAGTCAGGTTTTGATGTACTATTGGAAAGGTCTATTTATTATAATAATGGGGCTTTTAGATTTATATTGTACTGTTGCCATCTTTAAGAAGATCTTCACTGTCTGCTATCCATACTTGTGATTCTATTCATACACTCAAGACTCGTAAAAGAATTAGCAGGAGTATTTCAACAGTAAACATTAGAAGGAGTCATCGATTGAAACTTAAAGCTTCTAAGTCTTATGCATGAGGGACGATGGCTATTTGGAGGAGTTATTATTGTGATCGTTTGTTTTGGAGATTGTACGTGGTTTGAGCAGATGCAGTACGTTATTTTGGGATTTTATCAGGTATGGTTGTTGAGGTCGAGGTTGTGGAAGTTGTTTTAGAAGGCTGCTCATTTCTTGGAGCCTTTTTAAGCATTGATTTCTTGTTAGTGTAGATTGTTTAGGGGTAGTCTTTTATTTATTAGGTTTTTAGGAGAGTTTTATTGTTTTTTCTTTTTGTATGGAGGGTTTTTGCTACCTGACAGGCTTGTTGGCAGCCCATTTACTACCGGTGATATGTGTTTTTGTGTGTGTGTACATATGTGCTCTCTTCTATTTTAGAGGACTGCACATTTTTCTCAAATATATATATATACGTACGTACGTACGTACGTACACACGTATATGTATGTATGTATGTATCCTTTAAAAATCAGCTTCAAAATATTATTCATAATATTCTATCTAAATTCATAAATGTTGATAACTCATTGTCATCATTATTCATTACAAAAAATGTAATATACTTCAAAGGTTATGAGGATTCCTATAAAATAGAAACTATAGTTGATTTTAAACTTCTCTAAATGAATAATACTATTACTTATTTCAAAACAATAGTGTACTTCGAAATCTCTTAAAACTGCATTATAGTTACCTACTCCTATAATAATCATTTGCTTATGTTCACTTTCAAAATGGTAATATTATTATTTTTCTTTAAAATAATAATATTTCTTCTAATAATATTATCTATCTTTTGAAATTATCCATTCCGAATATCCTTTTAAAAATAATATCATTGAGTTCATTAAAACAAGGAGTTATAACAATCATCGTATAACAATTATTTTATTTTCAAAATGATAACTCAACTTCTAATATTTCAAAATAATAGTATCCTTGTTCATTAAATTCTCCTATTATTTCATAAGTAACTTTAATTCCTCTTAAATTTAACTGATAACATTTTATGATTATTATTTATAAAGTTTCAAATTATTTATAAAAAATAATTTTATTAATAATTCTATTTAATATACATAATTATTTATTTATAACATCTCAATCTATAAATATATAAATTGTGGCATAATACTTAACTAACAATAGCATAATAATTTATGTTGCACAATAATGAGGAGCTAACAACGTTAAAACATAACAACCCTATTCGACCAACACGTAAATCCAATATCAAATAAAAAACTTCATATATCAACAAACAATAAAGATTAAATTGCTTCATGCAACTAAAATCATTTATATATAAGGATGAATATACCAATAAGCTCATTTTTATCATAGCATCCAAATCCATCCTAGCATAGGTCAAAATGTCGGAGTCTCTCCATGAATCAAACTCAATATACTGCACATGAAATGAGGTTATATGTAAAATTTATAGCGATTGGAAGATTTAGGGTTTAATTCCTTCCTTTGGAGTAACTTCATGAGAAACGACCGAGCTAGTCCCTTTGTGAATGGATTTACTATGCGTTCCTTGGTATCTACCATTTGTATCATGATCTCTTTCTTCTCAATGAATTATCTAATTAGGTAAAACTTTCAAAGAATATGTAATGACTTCTTGTATGCTCTAGGCTCCTTTGCGATCTGCATCGCTGCATTGTTGTCATAAAACAATGCCATTGGATTCTCTATGTTGGGAATCACATCGAACTCGTTTAAAAACTTACGCATCCAAACAGCTTCTTTAATTATTTCATTGAGGGCAATGTACTCGGCCTCCATTGTGGAATCAACTACCGTATTCTATTTGGAACTTTTCCAATTGACTTCCCTACTATTAATAGTAAAGACGTAACCCAACACTGACTTGCTATCGTCGATATCACTTTGAAAGCTAGAGTTAGTATACCTCTTCTTATGGAGGTCTCCATTCCTATAAATCTGGAATAAGTCCATAATATTTCTTAAATACTTTAGTATACACTTTACAACTGTCCAATGCTTTTCTCTAGGATTAGACTGTTACCAGCTTACACATCCTAATGCATATGCTATATCTTATCTAGTACATTGTGGAACAGGTTGCCAAAGCATAGAGTATCATCTTCATATGATCTTTCTTCTCATTAGTCCGAGGAGCATCCTTCTTGGAAAGGATGGTTCCAAATTGCATTAGAACATTCCACACTTGGAGTACTCCATACTAAACCTTTTTGGTATAGTATCTATGTTTGGGGATTGGGACAATCCCAACAACTTCTTAGATCTATCTCTATAGATCTTTATACTTGATATATAAGCCGCCTCTTCCAAATCCTTCATGGAGAAGTTCTTGAAAAGACAAGCTTTCACTGATTGCAATAATGAAACGTTATTGCCAACCAATGGAAGATTATCAACTTACAACACTAAGAATACGGTAGCATTTCCCTATTTCTTTTGGTATACACATGCTCCCTGTGTGTTCTGATAAAAACCAAACTGCTTGATGACTTTATCAAAACATTTTTTCCAATTCCTTGAAGTTTGTTTATGTCCATACCTGGACTTTGAAAATTTGCAAGCTTTGCCCTCACTCCTACTGACCTTGAAACCCTCGGTCTGTGACTTATTAATCACCACTAAGAAATGCCGTCTTTACATCCATTTTCCATGTTTCATAGTTATATAATACAACAATGGCCAACATTATCCAAATGGACTTAAGCATAGTTACGAACGAAAAGATCTCGTCATAATCAACACCTTGAATTTAATGAAATCCATTTACAACTAGCGTAGCCTTATAAGTATCTACTTGTCTATCTGCATTTAGTTTTTTCTTAAAAATCCGTTTGCAATTGATGGGGTTTATCCCTTCAAGTATGTTAGACAAAGTCCATACTTTATTTTCATACATGGAATCTATTTCAGATTTCATTGCTCCAAGGCAAAGTGTAGATTCTTTATTCTACAGTGCTTGTTATGATGATAGAGGAGTGTCGTCCTCTAAGACACAACCCTCTTTTTTTCCATACAGGAGAAAACCGTAGCATGTGCACAATATTCTCTTCTAGACCTTCTAATAGGCTGCGTTTTTTCATATGTAGGTGAACTTAGTTCTCCCACTGGTTCAGCCTCCGTGTTAGTTTCTCGGATCTCATCTAAGTCTACAACTTCGCCATTAATTTATTTTCATAGAAATTCCTTTTTCTAAAAGACAAAGTGCGTGGAAATAATAAATTTTGTTCCTCTGTGTTGTAGAAAATATGTCCCCTAAAATTCATAGGATATCCTTGTTAGACCAAAAACTGGTATAACACACATGATTCCAATTTTGGTAAATTAGCACTTGATTTGGATATATTTGATGGCACAATCAAGCATGTCTCGATTGATGCCATCTTAGTTGTACATCAAGGACTAACTTATCACTTAAGACTTAGTACATGCGAAATTATCAAAGAATGGATCCATAATGTTCATAAGCCTTTGAGATAAAACAATTGAAGTTCACATGTCCCTTTGGTTCATTAGGCATGAAACTCTTTAAGGCCATTTGAATTTGGTATTCCCATGAGTTCATATGAGCTTCCACGAAGGATATTCAAAATGCCTATGTCGTATAGTATATTTATAAGAGGTATCAAAATGAGAAACATGTTTGTGGAATAATCCATTGAGCTTGTCAATGGGTTATGAAATACGTTCTTATGTCCAAAGTCCAATGTCCATATTATGCATATATATTTTCTTTATAGTTCAAAACTCCTCTAATCAAGCTTCGTTCTTGATGAGTTTGAATGAGTTCAAATATGTGCAAGTCAGTTCGAATGAGTTTGAATATACGAACGAGTTCGAATATATGCAAGTCAGGTCGAATGAGTTCGAATATATGCAATTCAATTCGAATGGGTTCAAATATATGCAAGTCCATATCAATAACGTTCAAAAAGACATAGTCAAAGGCAATAGGCATGTCTAAGTCATTGTACATGTTAATCATATGTGATTACAGTCAATTAGATTTTGTCCTTAATTTGACTTATGGGTACAAGGCTTTAATTTAAGAAAAGAGGGAGAGAATGGAAGATTATCCCTTCAAACGGCACCCCTAAGTCCTTATAAGGGTAAGCGGCTCCTCTTTGCCTTTTATTATCTTCGGCAGACTCGTCTTTGGCACTCTTGACTTATACGGTGTCATCCTGTCATTAGTCTCTTCATTGCACAACATCAATTAAACGTAGCTCCAAGCATTGTTGAAGAGCGTTGTCGTCACTGGGCATTGTTATAAAGGAGAAAATTTCTCAAAGTAAAGTGTCGAAGTCGATGACTCACAGAGTGAATGGTTGGCATCATTGGTCGAAGATAGCATTAAATACAAATGAAAAGTGATGACGGTATAGTATAGCATTGGAAGGCGACTCTATTCCTTATGTTGTTGGTGTCATTGATGACTTCGATGATAATAGATGAGTAATAACAATCCTCATGAATAGCAGCAATGATCGTTGCTATGAGTATTGGTGGTGTTGCTTAATGTTGATTATCCTCGACGTTATTGTGGAATGACATCTTCGAAGTGCTATAAAGTGCATCGCTGCTTTGAATGCAGTGTTGATAGCCTTTAGGGTTATTGTTGACGAGCCTTCTTTGGTCATGTTAAGTGAGTGACGATGCTATTAATACATTGATGGTGGTGTGCCTTCAATAATGATAACGACGTGGATGAAGTGCGGCTTTTTTTTCCAAAAGGCAGTGTCAATAGAACTTTGCATCAATGAAATGTACTGTAGTCACTTCGACACTCACTGATGGCTTACGAAGTGGATTATATTTAACCTTTTTGCTTCCTTAATTATGCGACATTGCATGTATACTATCATTGATGAAGCGCGACACCCTACTTATTTGATGCTAAACATGAAAGGCGACGTCATTTCTGCATCTCTCTTTTTGTATATCTTCAAAGTCAATAAGAGGCAGCACTAGTCAAGCGTGAAGTGGCATTGAAGATGTGCAACGTCTTTAGCTCTTTAGAATGCTTGTCCTCAAGGTTATTGATGGTGATAACATTCTTCATTGGCATCTTCTCTATCGTTTTCGCAGCTGCTTTCCGTTGTGATCCAATAGTACATCAAACTCCTTTGACGATGATTATAGTAGTAACAAAAATTATATGGATAACATTTATCCCCTCCCCCCCGGGTATGAAAGAAGCTTTTTAATTTTTATGGTAAAACCAAGAATTCATTTGTATTGCCCAATAAGATTCCCTTGCTGGCCTTATTTTCCTGTAAAACACAAAGTGAATGATATTTTCCGTTAGCAATCATCCTTCTGGATTTAATTGAGTTATTAATTGACATCTATAGCGAGTTTAAGCTTATAATTTCATTATGAGATCAATAAATAATGACAATTTTTCAAGCAAAAGCCCAGAGGATTATCCGGTCATGTTATAAGTAGAGGTATAAGAAAATTTTCTCTATAAATAATAGGGGATTGGAAATTCCTTTGATAATAAAATGTCCTTCTGGCAATGGGAGGAAACTAGAATCCCATATCAGACCATCATAAAAGAAGCCTAGAAATAAATGTTTGATAATAATAGAAGATCGAATTTTTTTATTCAAGAATTATAGAAGACCATAATTCTATATTTGATAATAATTGAAGACCAAAAATCCATATCTAATATTAATAGAAGTCCAAAAATCCAATTTCGATAATGATAATAGAAGTCCAAAAATCCATATCTGAAAATAATATAAGAAGACCAAAAATCCAAATCTGGCAATAATAATAGAAGACAAAAAATCGATATAAAAAATAATCGAAGAAGACTAGAAATTCAATCTGGCAATAATAATAAAAGACTAGAAACCCATATCTAGAAATAATAGAAGAAGACCAGAAATTCCAATCTGGTGATAAAAACAGAAGACCAAAAATCCATATCTGAAAATAATAGAATAAGACCAGAAATCCAAATCTGGCAAAAATAATTGAAGACCAGAAATACATATCTAGAAACAATAATAGAAGATAAGAAATCCAAATATGGCAATAATAATTAAAAGACCAGAAATCCATATCTGGAAATAATAGAAGAAGACCAAAAATCCAAACCTAGCAATAATAGAAGACCGAAAATCTATATCAGCAAGTAATAATAGAAGACCAGAAATCCAAATCAGGCAATCATAATAGAAGACCAAAAATCCATATCTGAAAATAATAGACGAAGACGATAAATGAAACACCCCACACCCATTAATATACCCAAAAGGACACATTACAAGGCGTGGTGTGTTGTAGGTATAACAAAAGCTAACAGAGATTAAGATTCACAAGACAAAATAGGTAAAAACGGCGAAAACTAAAGTAATAACTTATTAAAATAAAACTTCATGATTGCTTCATAAATAAGTCAAATACCAAATACAACATCCAAATCTCAAAACCCATCACGTCTTATGTAATAAAAACTCATAGTCTCAAAATCAGAGTACATAATATTCCTTAAAATAAGACAGTACACAAAACGAAATAAAGTTGAAATAAAAGAAATATATAGTGGACAACTCCTCCAAGAAACCGCCAAGCAGCTGCAATCTACTGTTCACTTCCTTGATTGCCAATAGGGGGAAGGGGAAAATAGAGGTGTGGGTCAGATAAAAAGTCTGGTGAATGATAGTAATTACTAGTGTCCTTAAGCAAGATAAAAGTAATAGTCTCTACAACAGTTCTAGCATAAATTAGGGAAATAATAGGAAATAGGAAAGAGATAAACTGGAAATAAATATGATTAAATACTGCTCAATTTATAAGATAGGTTAATTTTGATTTCTTGCACTTGTCCTCGATTTCTTCTTTTGATTAGGTTGAATTCCTAATCCTATAATTAGGATGTAACCCTAATTCTACCCTTTTTAATCGACCTACTACTCCATAGAATTTACTGTGGACCAGATGCTATATAATTCCCTACACGGCAGCCAATGGTATCTACGAAAGATGCACAAAGCACCTACTGTGGATCTGGACGACATATATAGCTCCCTACACAGAAGGCCATGCTGTTTGCAAAAGACACACATACTAAGCGCTTGTAACTCATAGCGATTACTGAACACCGGATTGAAAGTCGCACGCGTAACTGCCACCATGCCCATGCACCTTTTGCTCCACCTAGTGGGTCTTCTTATTACCTCAAACTCCAGCATAAGCGTGTCCTTCATCTCACTTCAGGCTAATGTGAGACCACCGTGTGTCTATAGAAACTATAGAGAAAATGCTGTTGGTACTGGCCCGTCATCCAAACAATATCTAGTTGCGCCCCTTATCCAAATCTCCCATGCTTTGGACTTCTATTTGACCAATTACTACCATTCTTAGCATAAGCATGCCCTCATCTCACTTCAGCCTATTGTGAGACACTATTTTGCCTAATAGGTAATGTTATATGGTAACGGTTCTACTTTCATCTTTTCTTATTAACTTAGATAAATTATTTAAATAAGCCTTTATTATCATCTTTACTTTTTATGCTTATTAATTTATCCCAAGTCTTAAAATAAGCCTCATTATATTCTTTTTCTTATTATAACCTACGTTATAATCATGCTTATTACTTAACCCAAGGTCTAAGTGTGAAAATAAGCTACTTTCATCTTTTACTCCTTTTTTAGTTATAATTCTATGTTATAACTAAGCCAGTTAATTAGTCCAATTCTAATCATAGTTAGGCATAATTTCAGTCCAATTCCATTTGTATTACAGTCTAATTCCATTATCTATTACAATCTTTATAATTTACATTTTATTTTCTTCATTCAATATTCTTACTTATATAATCCATATTCGCATTTTAATTTATTCTAATTCATACGCGAAGAAAATGAGGAAGAAGAGAATAGACGCTTGCATGAAATCCAAAACGCAGAAAAGATGTAAATAAGAAATAAGTAACAGTAAATAAACTTAAATACCGTAAATTAACTGTAAATAACTAAAAAGCTATGCTTAACAGTAATAATTTATAATTAATTGAAAAAGAATAACTAAAATTGAATAGACTGAAAAATAGATCTAAAACTAATAAAAAGGCTATTCCAAAATCGTAGTAAAACTACAACTATTGAAAACCCTATTATTTTAAATTACTTAAAGAAATCTAAAATAATTACAATCACTCAACTCCGGTCCTAAGCTCTTCTTTTGGTCTTCCAGGATCCACTTGGAGTTGTAAAATAATTTAATTTATAATGATTTTCTCCTTGGAAAAATTATTCCGTTTAGGGTCCTTCCTAGAAAGGTGAACCCAATTGGAGAAAACCTAGAATGAGAAAAAATATAAGGTCTAGGGGTCTATTTATAGGGGTCGAAGTGGATCTCAAACCGTTGTGTTTGGGGATTGAATAGGATGCAACTACGTCATAGGCTAAACTGTAGTCATCAGATGCAAGAATGGAGGGACCGGATTGGTTTGAAGAATGCAGAACACGTCATAGTTGGTTAAAAAAAATCGTGCCATCATTTGAACGAAAGATTATTCGTTCGCCCCCAAAACAATAGGCGGGTCGACCTGGTTGTCGACCGCCTAGTACCCAGGTCGACCGACCGGTCGACCTGCCTTATACATACATATATATATTGCTGCTTATTTTGTTTAATTCCTATCTTGTTTATATTAGCTCGGTTTCTGACGTTTTATATATGGAAATTGAGCAGAAAATTACCACAGACACAATGGTGCCACTCTCATGGCTCAATTATGATAATTTCACAAAGTTATTTTATCATTTAATTAATTAACGGATTGATTATTATGGGTACATTTTTTGTTGTTACAATAAATCCAAATCTGGCAATTATAATAGAAGACCAGAAATTCATATTTGAAAATAATGATAGAAGTCTAAAAACCCATATTTGGAAATGATAGAAGAAGACCAGAATCTCTTGTTTGGTGGATGAAAATTGTGTTTGTGGGAAGCATAAATAGCTCATATTGATGTACTTTCCTCTAGTATATTTTGTTTGACTTGAAGCGCTACTTGGCTTGGATTTTGATAGATATTCCTCTATAAAATTAATTGATATGAAGCTCTACTTAGCTCTGATTTTGATTGATTTGGAGAACTACTTGGCTCTGATGTTGATTGATCTTCCTCCTGAAGATTTTGGTGCTTTAGTGAGGCCTTTAATGACTAGCACTAAAGGCTTACTCTGTCCTCCTTCTAGGAGGTGCTTCAGTAAGGTCTTTGATGACGACACTAAAGGCTTTCTCTATGATTTTGTGAGGTCTTTGATGACGACATTAAAGGCTTACTCCGACCTCCCTCTATGAGGCACTTCGATCAGGCCATGTAGGCAGGGGTTGAGGGCTTTTCTAGTGCTTTAGTGAGGCCTTTGATAGTGGCACTAAAGGCTTACTCTGACCTCCTTCTAGGAATCGCTTCAGTGAGGCCTCTGATGATGACACTGAAGGCTTAGGGCCTTTGATGACCAGAGACCTCTTGCGGTCATGAGTTGATGGCTGGGGTCTTTGATGGTAAGGGACTTCTTGCGGTCACGAGTCTTTGATGGCTAGGGACCTATTGTGGTCATGATCCTTTGATTGGTGGGGCCTTTAGTAGTGTTAGGAGAATCCTACTCCTTTTTAGTAAGATCTTTTGTTCACCCATTATCGAAAAATATGGCCGCAAATATTTGACATTCCATGTTCTTGCTATGACATTGCTATATAGTCGACAAAGTTTATAGGTTCCCGAAGGGATTACCTTGTGTATGATTAAATGCCGTTTCCAATTTGGTCCTAGTGGCCAGTCCGTCGGATGCTTAGTATTTTCCATGAGTCCATGGAGCACTAGATCTCCTTTTTGAAATGATTTTCCTCTTACTCCAGAGTTATAGTACTTAGATAATCTACGTACTCAACCTTCGTATGGCTGCTTCATCTCTTAACACATTGATTAAGTCCAGGGTTTCTTTCTTTAATTCCTAATTTGGATTGAATGCATACATAATCCTATAATAAGAAGGTACTTCAACTTCAATTGGGAGCATAGCTTCACATCCATATGTAGGGAATTAGGGGTATGACCTGTTGCAGTCTTAGTCAAAGTTCTATATGCCCATAGAACGAGAGGTAGTTCTTCTACCCAGTTTCTTTTTGCCTTGTCTAACACTTCTTGGGAATGGTTTTTACAGTTTTGTTAGCTGCTTCGACGACTCCATTTGCCTTGGGATGAGCTACAGTTGAAAATCTTTTGCTGATTCCATTATTGTTAAAAAATTGGGTGAATTCTTCACTCTCAATTGTATTCCATTGTTGGATTTTATCTAGTATGGAATCTCAAATCTGGTGACGATATTCTTGATTACAAATTTGAGAATCTTTCCTGATGTAATATTTGAAAGTGGCTCTGATTCTACACACTTTGTGAAATAATCAATGGCCACCACTGCATATTTAGCGCCTCTTTTAAATGTTGGAAGTGGCCCTATTAAATCAGGCATGGGATCTTGTAAAACTTTTGACATTTTTCGCATCTTCTGATGTAATCAATGGCTTGACTAGTCATCTGGGGCCAATAGAAGCCTTGTCTCATAACTTCCGTGGCTAACTTTATACCATCAAAATGGTCTCCACAAAACCCTACGTGGGCTTCCCTTAATAATCCTTTCCCTGTTTCTAGATTAACACATCTTAAGTAAGGAAGCAAGTATCTCTTTTTATAAAGTATCCCATTTGTCATTATAAAAATCCTCCTTGCCTCTTTTTATACATTGGTAGTGTTCCTTTTGTTAAATATTCGATGATAGGTGTCATCCAATTATCCTTGTATTAATCGCTTATTTCTACATGAGGGGGTCTTTCTTGATGAACCTCTGCTTCATTTTCCCTTTCCTTGTTGTGTGTTAAAGCTTGAGACCTGTTCAATAGTAAAGCTTAAATTTTCAGATTGGAGCCTTTCTCCTCTATACTAGGATTCATTTGGTAGCCTACGGCACAATTCGGGCTTTTAGCGCCCCTTTCGCACTAGCCAACTTAGCCAAAGAATCAACTTGAGACTTCTTGCATTTGGGCACTTAGTGTATTGAGAAATCTTTGATTGAGTCGGCATCTTCAATATCTTCTTAACATATAATGTCAATTTGACATCTTTAGTCCAATATTTCCGATTTAGGTTATTCATCATCAACTGTGAATCACTGAAAATTTCGATCATAAGGATTTTCAACTGGAGGGCTAGAGTAAGTCCTGCTATCATAGATTCATATTCTTCTACGTTCTTGGTGGTTGGAAACCCTAACTTCATCGCATAGTGTAAACAATGTCCATTAGGGGTTATAAACACATATCCGGTTCCGGCTTCAGCTCCTTGTTCATTTGAAGCACCATCTATAAACAGTTGCCACTTAGGTTTTAGGTCTTTTTCCGACTGCTCTTTGTTGAATCTGATACATTCGTTGACAAAATCAGCTAGTGTCTGCCCTTTAATTGACGTTTGTGGTAGGAATTCGATATCGTATTGGTTAAGTTTAGTTTCCCATTCAACCAACCTTCCAGAAGCTTCTGGTTTACTAAAAACTTTCTTGAGTGGGAAATTGGTTAGGACTTTGATTGGATATGCTTGAAAATAAGCTCTTAGTTTGCATACGGTAAGTATTAAACAGTGTACCAATTTCTCTATAATTGGATATCTAGTTTCTGCATCTTTGAGTCTTTTGCTGGTGTAAGACATGGGAAGCTGAATTCCCTTGTCTTCTCTTATCGGTACTCAGCTAACTGCATGTTCAGAAACTACCATATAGAGATAAAGACTTTATCTATCCATAGGGCTAGAGAGAATCGATGACTTTTCCAAATGATCTTTTAGTTCTTGGAAAGCCTTTTAACAATACTCATTACATTCAAAGCCTTTCTTCTTCTTGATCGCATTGAAGAAGGGAATGCTTTTCTTGGTAGCTTTGGAAATAAATCGATTCAATGCTGCCTCTTTTCTATTCAGGCCCATTATGTCTTTGCTTGTCTTAGGTTCTGCCATTCCTGTAATAGCTTAAACTTCGTTAGGGTTTGCTTCAATTCCCCTAGCACTAATGATATATCCCAAGAATTTGCCGGATTGAATTCCAAAAGAACATTTTTGCGGATTAAGCTTCATCTGGTACCTTTGTAACACATCGAACATTTCTACTAGCTCTTTTAGATGACTATTTTTCTCCTGGGACTTAACCACCATGTCATTTACATATACTTCCATGTTTTGACCAATTTTCTCCCTGAAAATTCTATTTACTAGCCTCTGATATGTTGCTCCTGCATTCTCCAACCCAAAAGACATCACCTTGTACCAACATGTTCCCTAATCAGTTGTGAAGGCGGTGTTTTCTTCATCTGGTTTGAACATTAGAATTTGATTGTATCTAGAATATGTGTCCATGAAGCAAAAGAGTTAGTGTCCTCTTGTTACATCGATTAGTTGATCTATCCTCAAAAGAGGGTAGCAGTCCTTTGGACATGCATTGTTCAAATCAATGTAATCGATGCATGTTCTTCACTTTCCAATGGATTTCTTAACAAGTAACGGATTAGCTGACCATTTCGAGTAGAAAACATATATGATAAATCCATTCTCAAGTAGTCTTTTGACTTCTTCTTTCAAAGCATTGGACCAAACTTTATCAAATTATCTCTTCTTCTGCTGAACTGGTGTGACATTTAGGTCTATATTCAAGGCATGAAACATGATAGTTCGATTTATTTTGACCATATCTGAGTGGGTCCAAGCACATACATCTTTGCTAGATTGAAGGAACCGGATTAACTCTCCTTTGATTTTTCCATCTAATTCTTTTTTGATCTTAACTGTATTTGTTGTATCAGCCGCATCTAAGCATACCTCTTCAAGATCCTCTGTTGGTTTCATCATTTCCTGCTCGTTTCTACAATCTAATTCAGTGTTAATTTCTTCATCTTCTATTTCGTCTTCTATCAAGTTTGCTTCCTTCCTTTTCCTTTTCTTTTTAGAGAAGTCAAATTTTCTCAACACATGTTTAGTCATCTTAACGGGCATTGTTTGTGCTTTGTGTGATGATTTTAAAGAAACACCATCCTAAAGCTCTCTAGGATTAGTTTAGATTAATTCGTCTTTCTCCAAATTGTAACAAGAAAGTGTGTCTTGTTTCTATTACTCAATAGTTGAAAAATACATCTCGAGCACTAAATTACTCTCCTCTTATGGTTCCCCGCCCCTTTTTGGTTAAGAATTTCACCATCAAGTACTTCGACAAAACAAAAGCGTTAACTTCATACGGAGTTGGTCTTTCAAAAAAAGCATTATAATAAGAATGACGACAAAGAGGGTTTCAAAGGTTCGAGAACACAATGGCACACCTATCTGCATGAGAAGCTTTATCTACCCACTAGAGCTGACCATTTATTATTGAACCCAAAGATAGCCTCGAAGCTCGGTTCAAGTTTTTCTTCTAGAAGTCCCATTTGTTCAAATGCATGCTTGAAAATTACATTGACCTCACTTTCAGTTTCCACTAAAATTTTGGAGACCATAGAAAGTCCAATTTGCGCGGTGATCATAAGTGGATCATTATGTGGATGGCAAACGCCCCCTTAGTTCCCGAGGAGTGATGGTCAAAATATGCATTTGGATTTAAAATCTTAGGTTCTAGAGTTGTGATTCTTCTTGGATAGAGAAAATCCCCTCCTTTGCTTCCCTAACATATGGATTCCTAGCTCCTTTGCTGCTTCCAACCAAATGTGGGCCTCCGTGGATTACATCAATTCGGTTTAGAGGTGGAATGAAGTCAGGCTGAATATCATCTTCTACTTATTTGTAGAATGCTTGGGGGCCTTTGGTTGTTGTTTTTAGAACAGATTTCCATCTAACCATCTTTAATCAATTCCTTCAGTTGCCTAGAATGTATCATACGTTGGATCATGCAGGCCATTACTCGGCATTCATCCATTTCATGCCCATTCGATTTAAGATAAGCGCAGTAATCTCCTCCTCTCCTTTTCTCAGCATCGGTTTTAGCTTTGTAAAAGATAAGGCAGTCATTTTTCCTTCATTATGGCATATATATATAAGATAGTGGCTTGTTCAAAGCAATGTGGTTAGCATTTGAGTCTTCTTCTCATCTTGGCTTCTTATGGTTACGGTTGTTGTTAATCTTTCCTATCTCCTTCTTGCCTTGGGCCTTTTTTCTAGCATAATACGTTTCATCCATGCAAATGAACTTACCAACTTGAAAATAGAAATCTTGCAAGTCTTTGCACCTACGGATATAGAGCTCCCGCCAGAATAGGGTTTGTTCGATTAGCCCAAAATGTACCGCTATCTTCTTCTCTCTATTAGTCATATTCTTTTCCTTCAAGGCTTCCACATTGAATCTCTTAAGATAGACACCCAATAGCTCTTTCGGCCTTTGTTTGATATTAGCTACCACGGTGTAGTCAACAGAAGGATCTTTGTAGATACAGAATTGTACCGAGAATTCATAAAAAGAACCGCTTCCAAGAATAGATGGTCCTTTCTCGGTACCGACGGTACCATTTAGCTGCCGATCCTTGAAATACGGTTGGAAAAAGCCTACAGCGCATATCTCCAGATGCATTACATAGGCCCATCAGACTTTTAAAGCTAATAAATGATCATCTGGATCAGTTGTTCCATTATATTTGATAGACAGGATCTTGATGTGAGAAGGAATCTTCGCGGTCATAATCTCATCTATGAAAGGAGCCTCTCAAGGGTTATCATTGACTCTGTCGTCTAGGGTCCTCTTCCTCTTGAGGTTAAGAATGTCCTTTGCCATCTTCTCTGCCATGCCCCTCAAGTAAGATTCATCATTATGGTAGTTACTCCTTTTAGGTTTATACCCTTTAGAAATTGAGCTTCCAAACTGCTTCTCTGGTTTTTCTTCTAATTTTCCTTAGCAGCTTACTTTAACTTGCTGATCACCTCTCCTCTTTTATGGAGTCAAGATAAGTTTGCATTTGCTTTAGTTTCTAAGCAAAGAAGCATTCAAGTTCCTTCTTGGAAATTCAACTTCACCTCCCATGTAGGCCTGGTAGTTTTGCAGGATTTTCGGGCAAGCACTGCTTCCAAAAGTCCCTTCGTCTCTAGCGTTTGTTGTTCTAGGCTTTTAATCTTAGTCCCACTGCTGGTTGGTTGTGCCAGTGCTGATGGTTGTCCTGATTCTGCACCTCCTAAGTTGAAGTTGGGAACTACATTCTCTTCTAAGGTTGTTGTTTGGATGACCTCTTTATTTAGAGCAATAAGTCATCTTGATCTCATTTTCCTGAAGCAAAAACTTTCTCAATTAGTTAAAGAGAGAGTTAAACAAGTCGGAGGTCAATCCCCCCTTTTAGTGTTAAAAATGTAAGACCAAAAACTAATATAAGACATATGATGCCAACTATGGTAAATTAGCACTTGATTTGGATATATTTGACGACACAATCAAGTATGACTCGATTGATGCCATCTTAGTTGTACATCAAGGACTAACTTATCACTTGAGACTTAGTACATGTGAAATTATTGAAGAATGGATTCGTAATGCCCATAAGCCTTTGAAATAAAAAAGGTGGAAGTTCATATCTCTCTTTGGTTCATTGGGCGTGAGATGCTTTAAGCCCATTTAATTTGATATTCCTAGGAGTTTATATGGGCTTCCAAGAAGGATATTTGAAAAGCCATTGTCATATAATATGTCCATAAGGGGCATGAAAATGTAACGACCAGTATTTTTGATAATTAAAAATATTCAATTTAATAAGAATTTGGAATTTAATATCATGAGAAAGTAAATTTTATGATTTATAAATGAAAAAAATTAGAATATAATTTAATAATATTGATTGAAGGTAATTGACAACTGTTTTAATGCAATTCCAATCAAATTGTAAGGTTAATAAGGAATAAAATAAATGATGAATTAATAGTGCAATTATATGTTATTTAATTGAAAGTGGTTTTGATATAAAATATGAAATCAATGAAATCAAATGTAATTGAAATATTGCAGTTAATAGAAGGAAAGACCAGTAATTGTAGAGTGATGAGAATAATAAGATAGAAACTTATGTTAATAGATTGCATAAGGTATTTGTTGATTTAATAATAAGAATCTAAATTAAATTAAATAATTTTGTTCGAAATATAAGTTATAATGAAAGGATTTTATTACAGTTATAATTTAACGTTGAAATTAATTTAATATTTAAATCTTGGGTTTTATATGGGAAATTTAATTTTAAAAGATTATCAGTTTTGTCAAAATGATGATACGAAACTTTTAATTTGAATTTGAAAGTGATTAAATTGATCTTTAAATAATAATTCATTTAATTAACGTGTAAAATTAGTCTTTTTGGGCATGGTCTCGGATTTCGACGAAACCAGTTTCAGCAGATCCGTAATAGTGAATTATGATAGGATTTCAAGTTTCGTAGCGATCAGACTTACCGTTTGATCGTGCGAGCTTGAAACGCGTAGAAATCAATTAAAGAAATTTAAATGAATATAATTCGATTTTAAAAGCTAACTTCTATATACAATAGAATTAGGGTTTGAAACTGGTTTCATTGAGTTTAAAAATATTGAAAACCTATATTTCGACATATGGGATGACTTATTTTCATTTCGGAAACGAAACGGGCTTTTCGGGCCATTATTATCGCTTCAACTCATTCGATCTGTTCCATCCATTCTTATCCATCTATGCTTATATATATGCGGTTATAAACCCTAGCAGCCACTATTCTATTCTTTGTACGTACAATTTCTGTTCTTATCTGCTCCTCCTCAATGGTGAATAACCCAAACCTTAAATTACAATTCCAAACCAAATTGAAAAATTCAAACTGCTCCAATCCTATCATATAATATATCATCACAAAGCTCTCTACGAACGTAATCTGCGTCTATAATTCGGTTTTCGATTGGAGGCTCTGTTTGTCCAGAAACCAATAATTTATTCTCGGCCATTCACGTGTATGTTTCTTTAATGGTGGATCTTCATCGATAGGACGATCAGAAGTTGCTGCAGCGTAGAAGGCGACAAGACAGTTCAATCCACGGTGGACGATCACCTTGGATCGCCACCGATTCGCCAGAAATTGGCAATCATCGACGGCGGCGGTGGATTCAGGTCGTACGACCGGAGGTGATGGCGCGGTGGCGGGGGGTGCAGCAGGAGACGAGCTTCACGATGATGGTCTCTAATCTGGGTGTAGCGGCCTAGATCATCGGCGATTTGAGCATAAATGGCGGCTGCATTGGATAGGGTTTTGATCGTGGTTCGTAAGATTTAGACGATGGTGTGTTATTACCTTTTTACCCTTTGTTTTAATTTAAATATAAATTTAAATTTAAACTCCAAATCTTCTAACCCTCATAACATTTGCGTGCAAACGCGGATTCACATGCAGTTTCTTCCATTGGATCATTTTAAAATTCCGGACAACATGAAACTGGTTTGGTTGAATTTGGAGACTACTGAAATTTTGGGTTTTTACTGGATTTTTAATCGGCTATAAATCATACGTGAGCGATTTAACCCACTCACGCAATACTAATTTTTTTTATGATAGTCGAATTAAATTTATGAAGTGATAAGAATTTTGTTGATTGCTGTTAGTAATTTAAATTATCATTTGAATTTAATTTGAATTTTTTATTAAATTAAATTGACATTTAAATTAATATTGAAATTAATTACTGGTTAAAAACTGACAATTGATAACTAGTAACTGTGTGATATGTTAGATGGTTTGATGTTGATTGTTATTAAATGATTATTGATTGATATGTTGGATGTATGGCTGTTTATTCATTTGACATATTTCTATTGTTGGCTATTTATTAGTTGACATCATTTATATTATCATTTGTGTAATTTTGTATAAATTACGAAATAGGTTGAAATGATATATACCTATGATACTTTGATTTGGATTGAAACGATATATATCCATCACTGTAACTAAAATTGAAATAACTGATCACATGGCCATATGGTAGAAAATTATATACGGACACCGGATTGGGTGAATTAAATGGTTTTAAAATCTTGAATTTGGATTTTGATTAAATGATATTGTTTTAAAGGGAATAAATTGTGGATTTTTATAAATTGAATTATTTCTAATTCAAGCTTTGAAATGTTGAAATTGAAATTGGTTAAAGGGAATGGATTTAAAGAATTAAAATTGAAATGTGAAGTATAATCAATATATGACTTAAATTTTGGAAATTGAATTAGTTTAAAATTTGAACCTTAAATTGAATAGTGTGGTTTAATTTGATTTAAATGATTTAAGTTAGCAAATTGGAATTGGACGTGTAATTGATATGAATTGAAATGGTTTAAAATAAGAATTGGATTTAAATTTAAATCATTGAATTGAATTGTTGAATCAAATTTGAAGTTAAAAATGAATGTTTCGAAATTTGAAACTAATTCGAACTGAAATTGAAATTAATTGAATTGAGTCAATTGAATTGAAGGTTGGAAATGGAGTTTGTTGATTTGAAATTTGGATAGGGGTACATATTTGTTGAAATAGAAGGAAACAGTTTAATTTGATACTATTTTCATAATAAATTATTTTAATATAAATTGTTTAAGATCTATCTTTTTAATATTCTAATTATCCAGATTTTCCAAACTATTTTACTGTGTAAACTACTTTCAATACTCAAAACATTTTATATCAAACTGTTTTAAGTCTTTAAATTATTCAAACTATTTTTAGACTATTTAAAACCATTCAAACTATTTTCTAAAATTTCAATCTGTGCAAAGTTGGAATGATATATCTAAATCGTTGATTTAAATGTGAATGTGGTTAAATGAGGTTATGACCTAAATAGGAATTTGAAATGTTATTTTCAAGTGAAAATGACATATTTTGAGTAGATAAGGTATTTTGGAATGAAGTGATATTTTGAAGTAAATATGATATTTTGATATCAAATATGAATTGGTTTCGAACTATAAAAGAACCAACTGGTGTGAAATATAACGTTTGGTTGTTAAAGAGACGGGGACCTTTTATTGGCGTACTCTTTGTCAATATTGAAACCACTCCAACAACTGTGTACGGGGTGGATGATCCAAAATGAAGTGGTTGGATTTGGTGAACGTTTGCTGGATTTGAAGAAAGGAAACGATGATGGATGACCCGGACACTTTTGTCAATTGGAAATGACTAAAATCGGAGCCTATGTCTGGCCAAGGTTTTAGCAACCTTTAGGGTCCATCACCCCTTCGTATTATTATATCGATTTTTGGAGTTGATCGGTGTACTCGATTTATTTTTGGCATGGTGGACTGGTGGGCGGTCGTGGCTACGATACGTTACCACCGGCGAGAAAGGGTAAACTGGTAGAATCCTACCTTGGGCATTGCATTATATGCCTTGTCATACTTTTATCCTTATACGTGACCACTATGATTTTTTTGTTGTCTTATCACGACAGCTCATTGACTACCGACGTTACTGATGATGTCACCATAAGGATATGGTTGTCACCATTCTAGATTACCCTATATATTTGAGTGTTGTATGTTTTGGCCACGGATAGGTCGAGATTTCATATTCGGTACTATCCAGATGGAAGGGTTAGGCTGGTTCTGTGTTGGTTTAGGCGTTCAGTATCTAGACCTTAGGTACATTTTTCTAGAGATGTACTATATGAAAGAAAGTTCATTACCTTGTCATTTGTATGGAATCCAATCTTCAATACGTGCCTGCCATTTTGTTTGCAGAGCCTAATTTACTAGAATTTAATAATGATAATAATTTCAGCTATTTTAACTATTATGTGTATACTCGACACTAGCATAATATCATATGATTTGATATGAAATGTTTTGGTTATCGTAAGGTAAAAATCCGTCCGTGTTTATGTATGGACGTGTCTTACGAGATACCTTTTTTGATAAAAGAACACTTGATAACTTTAAAATAAATTCAGTTGAGATGTGTTTTCTCACGCTGGTTTACCAAACTGATCCGGGTGTTCTTCCCTTTCAATGCTCGAGTCAGACCAAGTATATTTACAGATTCAGATTTGGATGCTTTGGAGCTTCACCAGACGAGCTGGAAGTCTTCGGGTCGTATTCCACGTATATATTTATTATCCGCTGCATTATTGTTTGAATCATCGGCATTTGTGAGGATAGGTTATTATAACTGTCATGGCTAATGATTTTGAAATTATTGTTATACTCTGATTGAGGTAAGTATATCATATTACAGTTTCCTTTTTGTAAAAATCACTGATATGATATTATATGTTTTCCGCTGCGATTGTGCGATTCTGCAATTGTTTTATTTTCTTCTGTATCTTCTTCTTTGTCTTCTTCTCTTTCTTTTTTTCTTTCTATTCTTCTCTTCTTCTTCTTTTCTCTTTTCTTCTCTCTTCTTTCTTTATTTTCTATAAGGAACTGGTTTTCCATTCAGTTTGGGCTGGGCATGTGTGGTTTATTGTCAGCTCGAACTGGACGGATTTTCGGGCCTTTACATGTGGCATCAAAGCTAGGATTTTGCTAACATCTAGTCTTTGATGGGTACTCAATATAGATAGGGTCAGTAGCAACCTACATTGAGTTTGAGCATATTATATATGAGTGCGTATTTGTTAGTGATTATAATATATTTTATATATTGTTTACTTATCCGGAGTTATTTATGAATTCTAGTTGGTGTATGGGACGCCATGTGATCGATAGGAGTTTCTAAACACTTAAACAAGGCAAGTCGGCATAATATTGTTTTAAAATGAGGTAAATGAAATAATTTTACCTTAATTGTATTTTATATATAAAGGAACGATTTTCCAGGAATTATTATAATTGTATATGGATGTTTGGTTGCTAATGGATGGTAATACTTGATTATTATCATTCGTTAATTGTGAATTAATAAAAGCGGCTACTATTGTAAATATAAACGAAGGTAAACGAATAAGAAATGGTTATATATAACCGAAATGAAATAAGTATAAATTTATAAATGTGATTAATAAATAAAAGAGAATTTTAAAGAAAAGAAATAAATAGCACTACACTCACTTTAGTCGTTGGGAAATAATGTGATGATGACCGCAACACCATCAGTATTATTTTCATGTCTCTAAGTGATAAATTGTTACCCTTAATGGTTTTCTACTGAAGTTATGTTTTGGTAAAATAAGTTTTGTTTTGATAAAACAAGTTTCGATTATATAAAATTCCAAGTATGATTTGATAAAGATGAGAAATAAGTTTTTGAACTTATAAATTGGAAATAGTATAAATAAGAAATAAGTTGCAACTTATGAATTTGAATAGGATAAGTAAAACTAAATTTTAATGGTTGAACATTTTGGTTAAGAAAAAATAAAAGGTAATTTGAATTTGAGATATGAAGTGAACATGAAAGAATTAACTTAAGCAAAGTTAAATAAGTAAAGTTAAATAAATTGAGTTAGCAATGTGAAGGAAATGAAATGAAGTTTAACCTAAGAAAAGTTAAATGAAAGTGAATTGAATTTGAAATGAATTGGATAAAATAATGAAATGAAATTTTAAGTAAATAAATTTGTATTACTTAAGGATTTGAATAATGTTAAGCTAAAAACAAATGTATAATTTTTTGAATGAGAATATTAAGAAGAAAAGAAATCTAATTTTGAACTTGAATTATAAATAATGAAATTTAACTGAAAGTTAAGTAAAGTGGGATGAAAGAAAGTTGATTTGTAATTAATTAATGAAACAAGTTAAATGAATTAGAATTAGAATTTTGAATTGAAGATGAACATAAGTTATAAATGCACTTCAACTTGAGTTGTAAAAAGAAGTGAATAAGTTTTAGAATGTTGTTTGATAGAAATTGAATGTGAATGTTAAGGAAAGTGAACTTGGTAATGGAACTAAGAAATGGTAGTTAACTTAAGTAAACTGTGTAGTAATAATAAACATAAGAAGAGTTGTAAGTAAAATGTTTATAAACCTAAGTAGATAACTTTATGAAATGGTTATTAAGTTTCGTCAATATTAAAGAAGATATACTAAGTAAACTGTATATGGAATGAAATGTTGTTAAATGTGAATTGAATTTGAAGCGAATATTAATAAGTGAACACGAATGAATTGAATATAAGTGAAATTAACATGAATAATTGAATTTGATTTTAAAGTGAATGCAGATTAAATGAATGTAAAAGAAATTTAATGCAACTAAAAGAACTGAAAATAAGAATGAGAAATAATAAGAAACCAATTAAAATTAATATGTAAGTCGTACGTATATTGTTTTATTCGCATAACTGTTTGATCCAAATTCGTACATACGATTTCGAGGTGGTTTACACCGGTACGAGTTAGGATTTTTCACTCGATTTCTTGAAGGCGAACCCTGAATGTGGATTTTTGATTGATTCTGATGTTCTTTATCATAGTATATAGCAATGCAAGGAGAATGATGGTTTTCTAATCAAGGAACCAATCCGAGTCCGCACTAGAGGGGTCGTATGAACGATGCTAATTTGGAAGTGAAATTGTGTGATCAAGCAAGCGATCAGTTTGGTTTTGCGTACGGATAATATATGTACATCGTACGGGTAATAAATTGAATATTGACATTAGAAAAGTGTAAATTGATATAGTTATGAATTAAATAGATGAACATTAATTGGTTGATGGTTTCTTTTGTTGCATTTTTTGCATTTTCTATATTGGCATATAGTTATTGTATTAGTACATGTTATATATTGATATTACTTTCTATATACATGTTCTCATTGGTTGTTGAGTGTTTAGTTGGTGCGAATGGCGTATGCTCTGCATTTCGAGCTCGCTCTCACACTATATTGCTTGTATATGCTTGCTAATAAATATGGAATGTACATATATCGGATTACATATCGTACTTTTATACTTTTTTCCTACGGGATGACTCATCCTCGAAGATGAGATGTATATTTGTGATATATATACACGTTGTGATCCTACTACGATTGAACCACGCAAAGGAGATGCTGGTGATATTTTTCTTAAATTTAAAGCGTTAGAATTTTTTTAAGAATTTTGGGAAACATTTTGATAACTAAAATTTTGACTTTAAGTTATGAGTTGAAATGATATTAGTTAATTTTTGAAAGATTATTAGTTAATAACTATGAATGAAACGATATTACTTGGTTTTGAAAAGTTAATTATGAATTTGAAGACTTAGAAAAGTTTTTATGATAAGTTTATAAATGAATTGAAATGTCAAAAGGTTTTAATGAACTTGGTAATCTAGTTTGAATGAATTGTTTTTGAAAAGTTAATGGATTTTGAGGCATTTTCTTACTTGGTAATTTCGAGGATGAATTCATTTAAGGAGGGGAGAATGTAACGATCCAGAATTTCAGTCGTTCAAATTTGAAATATTTAATTGATTTTAAATATTCACAAGTAAATTTTATAAGTTAAATAACTTATATTTCAAATATATGGATTTATTTGATAATTAAATTGTTTAATTTAATATTTGAAACTGTTAAATAATTGAAAAGAGAATTTAAAATGAATGAAAATGATTTATAAAGTTGATTTAAGTAGACTTTTAAATTTGATTTAGAAGCGATTTATAGAAATCAGAAATTATATATTTTAATTAACGTGTAAAAATAGTCATTTTTGGCACTGTCTCAGATTTCGATGAAACTAGTTTCATTGGATCTGTAATAGTGAATTATAGTATGCTGTCGAATTTCGTGTCGATTAGACTTATCATTTGATCATGCGAGTTCAAAACGTATAGAAATTAATTAAAGGAATTTTAATTAAGATAATTCAATTTTGAATTGCTATATTCTGTATATGATGGAATTAGCTCCCGATATATCTTTCATTGTGTTTGAAATAGTAGTAAAACACATAGAACGCTAGGCGGCATGCTTCATTTGGAGTTCGGAAATATTTCGGGTGAATAGTGTTTTATAAATGGCTATATAAGGCCCTAAACTAATTTCATTTGCCCCAAACCCTAGCCTATCTCTTCTGCCTCGCCACTAATGCTTCCAATGGCCAGAAAACTCCACACGTTCTTCCCCCATTTCTCTAAATCCGTAAATTATTTTCAAAAAAATTCAAATATAAAAGTGAAGAGCATAGTGAGATCTCCATCTTGTACGGTCGGATCGTCGTATGGCGCAATAAGGAGAAGGCTATGGAGCTACATTTTTGGGGCTATTCAGGCTAAATTTGGTGGCCGTAGCGCGTCATGGGGAGGCCGGCCTCTGGCCATGGGTATAGGGGAGTGAGGCGCTCGCGTTGATGGTGGTCGATTGTCATCAAGTGGTCAGTTGGTGGTGGAATTCGTGGTCAAAGATGGTGAAATGGGTTTTGTGAGTTGCCTGGAGCGAATGTGGGAAGAGGAAGGATTGAGATTTTAAACGTTGGTTAATTTTGTTAATTATTGTAATTAAATATAATTAATTTTAAATTATACTCCGTATGTTTAAATCCGCATAACTCTTTCATACGAGGTCGGTTTCATACGAAACGAATTACGTTGAATTCGTATCAGCGAATAATACATTCTAGAGTCAGTTTGGATGGATTTGGAGCTGTTGAAAATTTTGGTTAAATTAAAGATCGTTTAATTTTAATTGAAATAAACGCTGCAACGACAAATGCAACCAAAGTGAGTAAAACTCACTCTCTCTAGCCTGCTTATATTTTTATATAAGTGGGAACAATTTTATTTATGAGGATTGATGCTTGTTTGGATAATATATTATATATATTAGTGGGTTTGGATATATTCCCACCTATTGGAGCGGATGAGACCCTATTGCGTTCCCATGTATGAGCGGATAACCCTTTGTATACGTATCCCTCCTTGGAGCGGTTGGTTTTATTTTTATGATTATATGCTGCCTGTGATGCAGGGGGACAGGTTGGAGGGATCCAACAGGATTTCTCACCACTCTTGATTTACTTTTCATATATATGTTGATATATGATGTTTGGATGTGATGTTGATGTCTTGGATGTGATTTGACTTATTTGGTGCTACGGTAGAACGGGGCCTTGTTTTGATATTTTCAAATATTGAAATGGTGATTTTGATTTAGATATGGATTTTGAAGGGATTTTGGGAAGTGTGTGTGTATATATATATATGTTTTATGATTTTTAATTTATTAAAAGGATTGAATTGGTTTTTAAATAAAAAGTTATGATTTTTGTTATAAAATTATAGTTTTATAAATACTTTGAAAATATATTTTGGAATAAGTTTATATAAAATATTTATAAAAATGATATTTTCATAAAAAAAGAAGAAGTTGATTTATAATTATACTTTATAAATGTTAGTAAATGGTTTTGAAGTTGAATCGGTAAATGGATTTTATAAATGGATTTTGGTATTAAAATTAGTTTTATTAAAGAATGGATTTATAAATAGAATTTTGTAAATAAAGGAATTTTATAAAATAGAAGTTTTATAAAATTGAAAGGAGATTTGTAAAATGGTTTTATAAGTATGAACCCTTATTTAAAGGAGTTTTGAAAGTGATGTTTTGATGGAGTTAATTTAAAAGAAATATATGTTTTAAAAGTAATATTTTGGGAAGTGATGCTTTTAAATGGATTTTAATGGTTTCGAAAAAAAAGTTTTAAAATGTGATATGGAACGGAAACATAGATTTCAGCATTTGTTGTTGTAATAGACATTCTCGGGAAAGTATGGAGGCATGGACTATAATACTGTTGTTATAGTAAATGATTTCCGAAAGAAAATATTTTATATAGTATACAGGATTTTTATATTTTTAAATCGATTCCCTATACTAATGTTTTTGGTTGTCGTAACGATGTTTTACGCAACATTCGTTTTGACCCAATAAAGCGTGTTTTGAAAAATACGAAGCTTTCCTAAAATGATTTGTAAATATACTTATTACGAATATAAGTGTATGAAGGTATTTTCTAAGTGTTGAAAGTGAAGTGGTTTGTGAATATGTTTATGCCATTGATATAAGTATATGGAAAAGTATTCAAATATAGAAAATTTGAAATGGTTTTGAGGATATATCTTTTTAAAGATAATTTGAAGCAAATATTTGGAAATTTATTTATTAACAAAGATTAATTAAATGGGCCTAGTGATTGCTTATGGTGCTAGATATTGTTTGTTGCTTTGATAGTTAAAAAACCAACTATCAAATAATTGTCCTTTTTACGTTGTTGGTTCGGAGAGACCTAAGTCGGATTTATCCGAGAATCACTTCGGACCAATGTATGCGTTCGAAAGTGCAGGTTTATGATTATGATTTTGAAGACGAAGATCTTCTGATGCAGGGCTACTTGCCACTAGTCCTTCGAGGTTAAATTTACCATATTATATATTTGTGGCGGCAGTAGTGCTTCGTTATGAAAGTCTACGATATGCAAGGACTTCTCGCTACTAATTCTAGAGGTAATTCCTGATAGGATGTGGTAAGAGAGTACCTTCGGTTTGTCCTGTTCTTGGATAACTTATATGGATGGATGTCTGACATTGCATTTTTGAGATTATTTATTGACTTTTATAAATGTACATCTATTTGGGGGCGGAGAAGGCAACTTCTCTTAGCTTAACACCCTTCTCTGAGACGTACGAGCTTGGAGGTTGTATGTTTGTGAAAGTCAAAAGTGATCGAAGAATGGTAGTGTGGCATTCAAAGTGGAATATGTTGTGTGAAAGGTAATCGTAACCTTATGCCTTATTACCTAGAAATGACAAAAACAGGGTAAAAGCGGCAGGGATATGTGGGTCGCACCCATAAGGATATGGTCATCACCTTTCTATATTACCCTATATATTCGAGTGTTGTATGTTGTGGCCACAGATAGGTCGAGAACGATTGGGGTGATGTCATATTCGGTACTATCCAGATGGAAGGGGTAGGCCAGTTCTATGTTGGTTTAGGCATTCAGTATCTAGACCCTAGGTACATTTTTACAGAGATGTACAATACAGAAGATAATCCCTTACCTTGTCATTTATATGGAATCCAATCTCCAATACGTGCATGCCTTTTTGTTTGTAGAGCCTAGTATGCTGGAACCTAATAATGGTAACAATTTCGGATATTTTAACTATTATTTGTATACTAGACACTAGTATAGTATCGTATGATTTGATATGAAATGTTTTGGTTATCGTAAGGTAAAAACTCGTCCGTATTTATGTGTGAGCATGTCTTACAAGATACCTTTATTTGATAAAAGAATGCTTTAATAACTTTAAAATAAATTCAGTTGAGATGTATTTTCTCACACTGGTTTACCAGACTGATCCGGTTTTCTTCCCTTTCAATGATTGGGTCAGACCGAGTATATTTTCAACTGAATTATTATATTAGTCTAATAATCATCTACCTGGACATTTATTGTAAATATACTCGGTCTGACTACATCATTGAAAGGACAGATTATTATAAATGTCCAGGTAGATGATTTTGATTTGATTGTTGTACGATGATTGATGTATGTATATTATATTACAGTTTCTGTTTTGCAAAAATCATTGATACGATATTATATGTTTTCCGCTGCGATTGTGAGATTCTGCAATTGTTTTAGTTTCTTCTATTTTGTCTTTTATTTCTTATTCTTGTCTTCTTCTCTTCTTCTTTTCTTCTCTTTTCTCTCTTCTTTTCTCTTTTCTTCTCTCTTCTTTCTTTCTTTCCAATAAAGATACAGTTTTCAATTTAGTTTGGGCTAGACAAGTGTGGTTTATTGTTAGCTTGAACTAGGCGGATTTTTGGGCCTTTACATCATGTGTGTGTGTAAGAGAGCGTATTTGTTAGTGTTATAATTTTTTTTTTGTATTGTGTTAATTTGTTCTGTTGAGTGCTTATAAATTATGATCGGTACATAGGACGTTATGGCATCGATAGGGATTTCTAAACACTTGAATATGGTAAACCAACACAATATTGTTTTTGAAATTGGTAAATGGAATAATTTACCTAATATTATATTTTGTATTTAAAGAATAATTTTTGATAAATTGATTTTTGTTATTTTGTTGTATTATTTGTTAGGAAACGATAATATTTGATTATTATCATTTATTACTGGTTGATCATGGTTCTTAAAAACTATCGACTATTGTATGTTATAAGAAAATGTAATTTAATAAATATGAGTATAAATTATGATTTACAAATAAAATGAATATAAATTGGAAGTTTGAGAACTTAAGCTCTGGTGGTTTGAAATTTGTTTTCAAAGACTTTGGAAAATAATATTAGTATTATTTGAAAACATTTTCGAATAGAAATGTTATCGATGGAATTTGAGAGAAATGTTTTAAAAGAATTTTAAAGAAAATAAGTTATGTACTCCCCTCTCTAGTCACTGGAAAATAATTTCGGTGATGATCGCGCGGCATCATCGACATTCATTTTCGAGTTTCAAAGTGAGAAGACCACTGTAGTAGTTGTGCTACACATTTGTTTGATAAACAAATTTTATTTTAAGTTCCTAAGTATGATTTGATATATTAAAAGATATAAGTATATATTATTTCAAAATGATTTGATCCCGGTATTTGAATTCTTAAGTTCCCGTTAATTAATGACTTTCAGTTGTAGAAAGTAAAATTTTAGTAGTTGGAAATTACTAAAATGTGAAACAAGAAATTGAAGTTAAGTGTTTAAATGAAATATGAGTAGTTAAATTTTAGTTGTTGTGAATTGTTGAACATTTTTGCTAACTAAAATGAATAAGATAAATTTGTATAACACTCGGTTACTTTCTAAAAACATATATAAAACTTACCAGAAATATTTAAAAAGTTGTAATGTTAAATATGAATATGTAATAGAATATTATACAAGTAAAAGCTTAATAACAAAAATGCTTCAAAATGAACATATGTTTATAAATGAAAAATTAAGATGTACAAGAAATGTTATAAACCCGAGTTAATGTTTGAAATGCGAATAATTAAATCGAATAGTAAAAAGTGAATATATTTAAGTAAATGATTATATACTTAAGAAATTGTTGAAATGATTCATAATTATATTTAATATTAAATGATACTATATACGAAGGAATGAATGTGGGTTAAAATTTGATGAACTTAAATAATGCTTCATTAAAGAATATTAATATTAAATTGCAATCAAGTTATATATAATAACAAATGTGAATTAAACTGCAAGAAACTTATGTAATACTTTAAGAATTATTCATTGATGATATTAAATATTGAATGAGAAATAATTTATGAAAGTAAATGAATGTAAATTAATAAAAGATGACCTTATATGAATGAATGATTGTTAAAATAAATGAAAAGTAAAGAATGTGTAAAAACAAACCAATAGAATAAACTTAGGTAATATTTAAAATCCTATGTTGTTGTCTTATGGAAAGTTTGAGAAATGATACTTCAAATTGTTTAAGTTTGTCCAAATAATCTATTAGTAATTATCTAGGGATGTTAAGCGTAAGGTACACTTGGTAGTTTTCTTTATCACCCTTGTACGATGAAAAGTTTCTGAACTAAAAAAAACCATTAGTTTTGGTTGCTATGGATGTATGATGGATTCTTTTGTTGCACAACATGGTTATACTTCTTTTTGTTTGCATATGATTATTATATATTATATGTTTCTTGTACTATTAATTAAAACAACTAATATATTACTCTTTTTTATATAATTTTAACTCTTTTGGATTATTTATGTAAAATACAGTTTATGGAAGCAATAGCAATTGCTTTTGGTTTCATAAATTGAGTTTTGTTTACCCGACAAATAGGTATGTTTTTGAATTATGGTTTGTTATAGTATTTTATTATTTTTCCTATGGTTTGGGATGCTTTATTGATGAAATATGATTTATATAATGTAATTATTGATGTTGTTATTTTTTGTACCTAACCGCGCAAAGGAGACTCTGCCGAAATTTTCCGTGAATTTTGGACTTAGAAAATTTTCTTGGAAGTGGATTTATTTTCAAATTTTTATTAGACTTTAATATGTAAGTTTAATTGTTTATAAATTGACTATATTAAATAAAATATATCAAATTTCTTGATTCTTTCTTGTTCCTTTTCGGGGACGAAAAGTTTTGAGTGGGGGAGATTGTAACGACCCGTATTTTTGATAATTAAAAATGTTCAGTTTAATAACAATTGGAATTTAATATTGTTACAAAGTAAAAATTTATGACTTATAAATGAAAAAAAATTAGAATATAATTTAATAATATTGATTAAAGGTAGTTGACAACTGTTTTAATGTAATTCCAATCAAATTGTAAGTTTAATAAGGAATAAAATAAACGATGAATTACTAGTGCAATTATATATTATTTAATTGAAAGTGGTTTTGATATAAAATATGAAATTAAATGTAATTAAGATATTGTAGTTAATAGAAGGAAAGACATTAATTGTAGAGTGATGAGCATAATAAGATAGAAACTTAAGTTAATAGATTGCATAAGGTATTTGTTGATTCAATAATAAGGATCTAAATCAAAATAAAATAATTTGTTCAAAATATAAATTATGATGAAAGGATTTTATTACGGCTATAATTTAACGTTGAAATTAATTTAATATTTAAATCTTGGGTTTAATGTGGGAATTTTAATTTTAAAATATTATCAGTTTTATTTTAATCAAACGATGATACGAAAATTTGAATTTGAATTTAAAAGTGATTAAATTTCAAATAATAATTCATTTGATTAACGTGTAAAATTAGACTTTTTGGGTATGGTCTTGGATTTTGATAAAACCATTTTCATCGGATCCGTAATAGTGAATTATTATAGGATTTCAAGTTTCGTAGCAATCAGACTTATCGTTTGATCGTGCGAGCTCGAAACGCGTAGAAATAAATTGTAGGAATTTAAATAAAGATAATTCGATTTTAAAAGCTAACTTCTATCAACAATAAAACTACGGTTTGAAATTGGTCTTATTGAGTTTAAAAATATTGAAAACCTATATTTCGACTTATGGGATGACCTATTTTTGTTTCGGGATTTTTGGGCCATTGTTATCGCTTCGACTCATGCGATCTGTTCCATCCATTCTTATCCATCTCTATCTATATATATGTTGTTATATACCCTAGCATCCGCTATTCTATTCTCTGTGCGTATAATTTCTGTCCTTATCTGCTCCTCCTCAATGGTGAATAATCGAAATCTTAAATTACAATTCTAAACCAAATAGAAAAATTCAAACTACTCCAATTCTATCATATAATATATCATCGCGAAGCTCTCAACAAACGTATTCTGTGTCTGCAATTCATTTTCGATTGAAGGCTCTATTTGTATAGAAATCAATGAATTATTCTCGGCCGTTCATTGTCTATGATTCGTTTAACGGTGGATCTTCATCGGTAGGACGATCGGAAGTTGCTGCCGCGTAGAGGGCTACAAGAGGGTTCAATCCACGGTGGCCGATCACCTTGGATCACAACCAATTCGCTAGAAATACGCAATCATGGGCGGCGGCGGTGGAGCTAGGTTGTGCGACCAGAGGTGATGGCGCGGTGGCGGGGGTGCTGCAGAAGACGAGCTTCGCGATAGTGGTCTCTGATCTGGGTGTAGCGGCATAGATCGTCGGCGATTCGAGCATGAAAGGCGGTGGTTGATTTAGGTAGGGTTCCGATTGTGGTTTGTAGGGTTTAGACGAAGGCGTGTTATTACCTTTTTACCCATTGTTTTATTTTTATTTTTATTTTTAATTTCAAATCTTCTAACCTTCATAACTTTTGCATACGAACTCGGATTCGTACGTTGTTTCTTCCGTTGGGATCATATCGTAATTCTAAACAATATGAAACTAGTTTGGTTGAATTTAGAAACTGTTGAAATTTTGAGTTTTTATTGGATTTTTAATCGCTATAAATCAAAGGTGATGATTTAACCTACTCACGCAATACTAAATTTTCTTATGTTAGTCGAATTAAATTTATGAAGTAATAAGAATTTTATTGATTGTTATTGGTAGTTTAAATTGTCATTTAAGTTTAATTTGAAATTTTTTATTGAATTAAATTGACATTTAAATTAATATTGAAATTAACTGCTAGTTATATCTGACAATTGATAATTAGTAAATGTGTGATATGTTGGATGACTTGGATGTTGATTGTTATTGAATGATTATTCATTGATATGTTGAATTTATGGTTGTTTATTTATTTGACATATTCCTGTTATTGCCTAAGTATTAATTGACATCATTTATATTATCATTTGTGTTATTTCAAATTAATTAAGAAATAGGTTGAAATGATATATACCAATGACACTTTGATTTGGTTTGAAATGATATATATCCATTCCTGTAACTAAAATTGAAATAGCTGATCACTTGGCCATAGGGCATAAAATTATATACGGACACCAGATTGGGTAAATTAAATGGTTTTAAAATCTTAAATTTGAATTTTGATTACATGATATTGTTTTAAAGGGAATAAATTGTGGATTTTTATAAATTGAATTATTTCTGATTTAAGCTTTGAATGTTGAAATTGAAATTTGTTAAAGGGAATGGTTTTAAAGAACTAAAATTGAAATGTGAAGTACAATCGATATATGACTTAAATTTTGGAAATTGAATTATTTTAAAGTTTTAACCTTAAATTGAACAATGTGGTTTAATTTGATTTAAATGATTTAAGTTAGTAAATTGGAATTGGACTTAAAATTGATATGAATTGAAATGGTTTAAAATAAGAATTGGATTGAAATTTAGATCATTGAATTGAATTGTTGAATCGACTTTGAAGTTAAAAATGAATGTTTTGAAAATTGAAGTTAATTCGAATTGAAATTAAAATGAATCAAAATTGAGTCAACTGAATTGAAAGGTTGGAAATTGAATTTGTTGATTTGAAATTTGAACAGGGTCCAGATTTGTTGAAATAGAAAGAAACAGTTTGATTTGATACTATTTTCAAGATAAATTATTTTAATATATTTTTTAGATATATCCTTTTAATATTCAAATTATCTAGATTTTCCAAACTATTTTATTATGCAAACCACTTTCAATACTCAAGCCATTTTATATCAAACTGTTTTAAGTCTTTAAACTATTCAAACTATTTTTAAACTATTTAAAACCATTCAAACTATTTTCTAAAATTTCATTCTGTGCAAAGTTGGAATGTTTATATTTAAATCGTTGATTTAAATGCAAATATGGTTAAATGAGGTTATAACCTAAATTGGAATTTGAAACGATATTTTCAAATGGAAATGACATATTTTGAGTAAATATGGTATTTTGAAATGAAGTGATATTTTAAAGTGAATATGATATTTTGATATCAAATATGAATCGGTTTCAAAATGCAAAAGAACCAATCGGTGTGAAATATGACGTTTGGTTGTTAAAGAGACCGAGACCTCTTATTAGCTGTGACGAGTCGGATTTTGCCCGCTCGAAAATCGACATTCATACTTCAAATCGTATTCGAATGCCATAGATTCGACCGTTCAAATCCGATTCGCCGGAGCTTATAACAACATTAAGTAAACAACACAGCGGAATAAAAAGAATAGTACACTGATATACAATATCTGATACAACAGAACGATACAATGAATATCAATATACATCAGAGATATGATACAATAAAATAGCAGCGGAAAGAAAATAGATAACATCTAGCAGTGGAACAATATAACTCTGAGATAGTCTTCAATGAAGAACTCCAAAAAAAACTGCAACTCCATTTTCAAGAATCAATCCAGCAGAAGCTCGAACTCCCCATAACAATGCACCAAGCTAGGCAAGACTGGTGCGATCCAAAGACTGAACTAACTCCAGATAATCCACTATATCTAACTATCTGAAAAACCCAACTCTAGACTGCTCGTGTAGAAAATAATGAGCACCCAGAGTTTAGGAAAGAAAACAATAAACTCCGGATCAGTCGTGGGACTGGTGTGAGCAACAAAAACAGTTTACCTTTAAAAACATTCAATAAAAGATTTTCGAAGTCAATTCACAATGCTTTTTAAAAATGAGACTACCATAAGGCCTCCCGCACACACACACAATGCAAACGCAGAATCGGAGGAGATTTCTCCTTATGATAGTCAAAGATGCTTGATACGCATTAAAAGAAACGTTTGATATTATTACTAGTGCATAGTGTAGGAAAAATTCATTTCGAAAGTAGAATATAAATCTTAGCCAACATACGACCATTATCGTATGCCTACTATAGCTACCATCCAAACAGTGTTGCGACACCATAAGTGAATGATAGGTCCTACAACTAAAACCGTACAAGTCTCGTATTGTTTCTTTGGATTTCCAACGAATGATCAGGCCAAGGAACTTTCCATTGCCACATGAGAATGCCTCTGGATGGACATCCCCGAGAACCAAACCGGATCTCTACCAACACAAGGCCGGGTTACCCCTAACTGAGTAACGACTGACCGAATATGCCATCCCCCGGTCCTTTGGGACCTTTATCCGAGAGCTCTCTAATCAATTCACACAATCATAACAAAGTGTTTTCAACATGAGTAAGTATCTGGGCTCCATACCATGATACCACCCTTTTCCAGAAGGAAATGCACATATCCTAAATGGCGCTACCCCTCATAACCTTGCTGCTTCTTTCCTGTTTTGACCATTCACGGGGTGTGAGGCTCGACGAAGTCTCGTCCACAAAAACATACTTTATACAAAAGCCATGCTTTGGGTCAACAAATGATCATAGAAATGATCACCAGGATAGACGATCAAATAAATGATCCTATCATAAATAATCAACACAATGATCATTTCACAGCAACACTCAGTATGTCACATTACCAAATTGGGAATATATCGCTGATAACTTCAACTATATAACCTCTGAGCTCGTACGTCTCAGAGAAGGGTGTTAAGCTAAGAGAATAAATTCTCCGCCACCAACAGAAATATATTTGAAAGAAATCGGCTTTACATCTCAACTTGTAATGTCAGGCATACAATCCATACAAGTCTGTTCTGGGATCGAACAGAACCGAAGGCACTTACAAAGAAGTCCTTGCAATCCGGATATCCACAATCCTGATCGGATTCACCATCACATATGGAGAACTCTATCCGGAGCAACTCGGTGCAGAGTCAATCGACAGGTCATCCTATCGCTCTCGCAAATACCCGGTCTTCAACACCGGTCTTCAAATGCTATCCATAACGACGAATCACATATTCGGAATGGGTTATACGACACAAAGGTCCTCTCCCGGTTAAACCGAATAGTGAGCGAAATAGTTCAAAAACATATGGATACTGGGATTTCAATTAAGTCACAACTTAATAATTCAAAACTTTCTTTTAAATGGTTTAATCCAATTACCATTTCAAATCTTTTAAACAAAAGATTTATTTCATAAAGTTCACCTAGTTTCTCAAAGATTCATTCCTGGATTTCAAAACAATTCCAATTCAATTGGATTTAATTCATTAATCTTTAAATTAAGATTTAACTGGTATCTTTCAAAGTTTGTTCCCAAATATTCTCTTTCAAAATTCGTTTCCAAATATTCATCTATAACTTGGAAGACTATTTCAGTTTAAACTTGAAATCCTTTTAATATAATTTGAAATTCATTTTTCCTATGAAAGCTTTCTTTTATCAATTAGAAACAACAGTGTTATTTCGGAAAAAAATCATATTTCATTTATACAAGTTATAATCTTTGGGTTAATTCAAATTGTCAAAAGAACAATACATTAAAAATGGTTTGACTCATATATAACTAGTATAATATTGTTATAATCCCTAGTTCAAATCATAGAATTCAATTTCAAGTATTGAATTCAATTTTAAATCAAAATATTTAAATTTGAAATCTTAATCAAGTTATTCAAAATATATTTCATCTTTGAAATTCCATTTCCAAAGCTTTTCACTTTAAACCCACTCCATTTCCAAAACATTTGAATTCAAATATTCAACTTTAAAAATCATTTCAAAAACTGTGACTTAATCGATTTCCTCGTGAAATCCATATTGTGTGTGTATAAGTGTGGTCCAGGGGTTCAACACAATAGTGCAACATTATTTCAATTATCACAGATTAAAATACAGAAATGTAATTGATAAGCGATATAACTATAACGCTTATCGTCCATTCACAGATTCACAGGTAATTTACAAATGTAAATAAATGAATAAATTATGCACATCTAAATCCACAGAACAAAATATCACAGATCAGTCAGGACAGTAAATTCGAGGCATCTCATACAATACAATCATTCATGAGTAAGTCAAGTATTCAATAGTTATTTATATGCAGGATTAATTAAATCATTTTTTTTAATCCTAATCAACTCAATTTATTTCCAAGTAAATTTATTACTTATGAATTAATTATCCAATCCTGATTTATTAATCAATTACAAATAATTTGATATAAATTAATTTATCAAACACTTTAATTAATTCTTCTTAATTAATAAATTAATTAGATTAACTTTAAAGTTGATTTCATAATCTTTTAACCTTAATTTCAATTTCATTTAAGAAATTAAACCTTTAATCATTTTCATTAGTTAATTAACCTTTTACTTATATTGGTTAATCTCAAATTAATTACTTAATTAATTTATTACATTTCCTTGAATTAATTATTGCTTAATTACTTGATTAATCAACCTTAACCATATTTTATAAAAATTTACTAACTATAAATAATTCATAAATTAATCCTAATTTATTAATTGGTTAAATGTTAATTGTAACTTTATGAATCTTAAATTGTTTTATTAATTAACTCTTAACCATTATCTAATAATCTAATCCTATCTAATTAATGATTTCTTGATTAAAATTAATTAATTCTTGATTTATTCACTTAAACCTTTAATTTATTAAATTAAACCCTTACTTTCTTAATTAATTAAATCCAAATTAATTAATTTAACTTAACATTTTAATGAACTATCTTTGAGATGAAATCATAATTTTTTATAATTGATTCAATTATCATTTCTCAAACACTTTTGAAAACATTTTGTTTCAAATTCACTTTTAAATTCCATTTCAAAAGCCTTTTGAATTTAAAATAACTACAAATTTAACTATGCAATTTTAATCTATTTTAAATTCAAATTTTTCTCATACATTCAATTGCTTTTAAATTAACTTGTTTAACTATGTAAATTCAGATTTTTAAAATAGATAAACTATTTAACTTGTAAATTCAAGTTTTAAACATTTGATAACTTGTTTTAAAACCTTGTTTCAAATTCCAAATTTTATTTTTTTCAATTTTAGGATTCAAAAGTTTCATCTCAAATTTTACTTTAACTTTGAATTCAAACGCTTTTTAAAACCTAGATCAAATTCTGAATTTAAATTTCAAAACACTGTTTCATCCTGCTTCAAAAAAAATTGAACTGAGTTTTAAAACCTGAAACAGTCAGGTTTGCAAAAATCTGAAATGCTCCACTTTCTCAAGCCAACACAAACTAACTCCGAGTAAACACTCGAATGACCCGAGGCAAAACCACATTTTACACGAGTTACTCCAGTACCCTAAACCTATCTTCTTAAACTCTGGCACACGCAACTACATGTGCACCTGCACCAACGACTTCGTCCACGCCGATCACCAACGATGATCTCTTCAAGTCGGCTATCATACTTTAACTCAATTTCAAACTTCAGATCATTGATTCAAACGCAAATTTGAATTCGAGCCTTTCACTTGAACCTGGAAGACAAAAACTGGAACCACCCTTCTTCCTGTCAACGCCTCGTCTTCGATGCCTCGTCCATTGAAATTCGCGCAACTCCAGCCTTCGCTTCGTCATCCACCTAGACGTCATTTCCCAAGGGCACGAGCCACTCGGTACTCGTATGAGGCCGTGGCGTACAAATTTTCGAGCATCAGAATTTTTAGGTTTAGAAACCCAAAATCCACACCGCCATCACCTCACTGATCGAGAGCAACTCCGATGATTTTTCCCAACATCTCAGTAGGTTCCTCCACCCTCATGCACAAATTCGTTCTCCCCAGTTCAACGTATAGCCGGAAATTGATCAAAGATCATTTCCAGGTCATCTACTAATTTTCCTTCGCATACTCGATGAAAAATTTCCATCTTTAATTGAAAAATCCTATCTTCTGATAACAGATCTAGTTATATAATTTAATTCAAGTTTCATGATATTCGCATAAATCATAAAGTTAAGATTTTCCCTGTAAAATAAATTTTTCAGATGTTATAAAGCTTTATTTTACTGATGACCTTCTCCAGATCTTAAATTAAGTATAAACAAACTTATTTTGTTTAAACTTCAAAGTC
The DNA here is from genome assembly GCA_030765085.1 of Allium cepa. NCBI lineage: Eukaryota > Viridiplantae > Streptophyta > Magnoliopsida > Asparagales > Amaryllidaceae > Allium > Allium cepa. The sequence continues at coordinate 554,427,423 of CM060941.1, read as the reverse complement.
TAATAATGAATTAATGAAGTGAAAGTTGAATTCTATGTTGACTTTCTTTTGCAAAGAAAAACCTGGAAGCTAAATACAGAGAGTACTCTGTTAATTCACCTGCATTGCATTATCATACTTGCATATGTACAAAATAGAATTGAATTGATATTTACACATTTCATACTTACTCAAGATGAATATTCAACAGATATATATACTTGATCATTTAAGAGTGAGGTTACTCACTTGATTTCCAGGAAAGAAGAACTGATTTGTATTTATGTTGAAACAGCAGTTTGAAATTTTGCAGGCTAAAGCTTCTTCTTCTTCTTATATTTTTCTTGGTTGAGTTGATTTGTATTGTTTTGTTTTGTTATTTTGTTTAATTTACTTTGTATCAAATAATTTTCTATTTTAATTATGTTTGTATGCATACATTTGTTCGTAATTTATTTCATTTTAAATTCACAAATCCTAGCTTTCTTTAAAAATACATACATACATATATATATATATATATATATATATAAATCTGAAATAACCATTTCTATCTATAAAATCCCATTTGTATAAATATTATACTATTAATATTGTTTAAATACAACTCATTATTTAATTAAAACAATTTATAAAAGAAACTATCTTTATTTTGATAAATAACATATTTTTATTTGTTTGAATACTTTTATTTGCTCTTATTCTTGTATTTTAAATTTACTTCTATTTTTAGTTTAAATAATTATCATAAATTTTACTTTAAAAATTATTGTTTTATATTTCTCTATATATACACATATATTTTATATAACTCAAATTATCATCATTTATAAATTTTTATTCAAAATTTCATTTAATTATCAATTTAAATTAAATTAAAATTTAGGGTCGTTACATTAGCATGCTCTCTGTCAATATTGGAACCACTTTATGATCCAGAACGAAGTGGTTGGATTTGGTGAACGTTTTCTGTATTTGAAGAAAGAGAACGATGATGGATGACCCCAACACTTTTTTCAATTGGAAATGACTAAAACAACAGCCTATCTCTGGCCAAGGGGTTCGCAACCTTTAGGGGCCATCACCCCTTCATATTATTATATTGATTTTTGGACTTAATCGGTGCACCTTGATTTGATTTTTGGAGGGGGGGTGGACTCGGTGGGCGGTCGTGGCTATGATGCGTTACCACCAGTCAGAAGGTAAACTGGTATAATCCTACCTTGGGCATTGCCTCACGTGCCTTGTCATACTTTTATCCTTATACGCGACCACTACGATTTTGTTTTAGTGTTGTCTTATCACGGCGCCTTCCTGACTACCGATGTTATTGGTGGTGTCAAAGGCAAACTGTAGGACAATGCTTAAAAATGTGTTAAGGGGGATTAATGTAAAGCCTTAACGCTATGAAAATATTTACTTTATTGATTAGACATTATATATATAGCGTATTCTACTATATATAGATATTTCGACGGATCCTTAAGAGGTGGAAAATCCCATAACATTTCTTAAGTTATTTCACTCACGTTATACACTGGATAGGAGATGTAAAATCCCATAAACATCTCTGAAGCTATTACACCCATATTTACTAATTGTTGATTTAACTTACATAAGAACTTTTAGTTCTGACTCGAGTGTTTTGTCTTTTCATTACGCTCGGGTCAGCCTGAGCATTTCAGTGTTTGAAGACATTATTTCTGAAGGACGAAGACAAAGCATGGTAGATTATATTATTAGTATTATTCCGCTACATCATTATTGGTATGTTGTTGTTTGTACTATGATTATGTTGTAAAAGTTGTGTAATCAGATGTATATTGTAAAACAGCTTCATGAACTGTTTATTTGATTATTATATTTTGTCATTCCGCTGCGAGATTCTATGTTTTGTTTTCCTTCTTTCTTTTATTTTCTTATTTAACCCCATTGACTATCGTTCCTTTTGAATGAATTGAGTTAGACATGTGTGGTATATTGTCGACTTTAATCGTCCAAAAGGTGGGTCATCACAGAAAAATAGAAACATGTTTGGGAATAATCCATTGAGCTTGTCAATGGGTTATGAAATATGTTCTTATGTCCAAAGCCCAATGTCCATATTATGCATATACATGTTCATCATAGTTTAAAACTACTCTAATCAAGAATCGATCTTGATGGGTTCAAATGAGTTCAAATATGTGCAAGTCAGTTTGAATGAGTTCGTGTGTGTGTATAGAATGAGTTCGAATATGTCCAAGTCGGTTCGAATGAGTTCGAATATATGCAAGTCGGTTCGAATGAGTTCGAATATATGCAAATCCATATCATTAATGTTCACAAAGACATAGTCAAAGGCAATAGGCATGTCTAAGTACTTGTTCATATTAATCACATGCAATTATAGTCACTTAGATTTAGTCCCCAATTTGAGTTAGATTAGAAGGCTTTGTTTAAGAAAAGAGGGAGAGAATGAAAGATCATCCCCTCAAACGGCACTCCTAGGTCCATATTTATAGAGGTAAGTAGCTCCACTTTGCATTTCATTATCTTTGGAAGACTTGTCTTTGGCTTGCTTAACCTCGACGTTTTCATCCTGTCATTAATCTCTTCATTATATAGCATCAATTAAAGGCGGCTCCATGCGTTGTTGAAGAGCAATGTCATCACTAGGGTGTGTGGTGAAGGAGCAATTTTCTTAGTATAATGTCGAAATCGACAACTCATGAAGTGGATGGTTGGTGTCGTTAGTCGAAGACAGCACTAAACACAAACGAGAAGCAGTGACGGTATAGTATAGTATTGGTACAAGGTAGCTCTATTCCTTATGCTGTCGGTGTCATTGATGATTTCAATGATAATAGATGAGTAACGCAAACTGATGAATAACGACATTGATGGTTGCTGTGAGTATTGGAGGTGTTTTTTAATGTTGATGATCCTTGGCATTATTGTGGAACGACACCTTCGAAGTGCTATAAAGTGTGGTGCCATTTTGATTGTTGTGTTGATAGCCTTCAGGTTTTTGTCAATGAGCCTACTTTTTTCACGTTGAGTGAGCGACGCCGCTACTAATACATTGATGGTGTTATGTCTTTGATATTGATGACGACGTGGATGAAGTGCGGCTCTTTGTTATGAAAGGCAGTGTCAACAGAACTCTGCATCAATGAAATGCACTATAGTCACTTCGACAGTCATTGATGGCTTATGAAGTGGATTGTATTTGACTTCTTTGCTTCCTTGGCTATACGGGACATTGTACGTGTGCTGTTACCGATGAAGCACGGTACCTTACTTTTTCAACACTGATCATGAAAGGCGACGTCATTTCTACATATCTCTTCTCGTATATCTTCAGAGTCAATAAGAGGTAACATTAGTTAAGCTAGAAGCGGCATTAATGATGTGCAATGTCTTTGGATCGTTAGATTACTTGTCTTTGAGGTTATTGATGTTGATAACATTCCCCATTGGCATCGTCTCTATCGTTTTGGCACTTGCTTTCCGTTGTGATGAAATAGCACATCGAACTCCTTCGACGATGATTATAGTAGTAACATAATTATAAGGATAACAATCCAGTAAACTTACAAAGGCTGATCTTGCCTCAAGCATGTTGGGATCGGCGTTCTTAATGAAGGGTGGACAACCTCGCACCTTTAAATAATTGGGGTGGGGTTTCTTCCCATGCCATATCTCATATGTTTCTTGGGAACAGATTTAATGGGTAACAAATTCAACATATGTGCTACGTTTTCTAGCATATATCCCCAACAATACAAAGGTAACTCTGCTTTACTCATCATAGAATGAACCGTATCTAATAAGGTTTTTTTCCCTTCACTTCGGAACATCGTTTCATTGAGAAGTATATGGTGGAGTAAAAAGAGTGATAATCTCACTATCTTTTAAGTACAATTGGAGTTCATGTCCAATGTACTCACCTCCTCGATCAGATCGAAGTATTTTATTATTACGGTTCGTCGGATTTCTCAACATTGTTCTTATATTCAATAAATTTCTCATAGACATCAGATTTGTGTTTCATAAGATGCACATATCCTAGTCTTGAGATATCATTGGTAAATGTTACAAAATAAGAACAGCAATCTTTAGTAATTACAAGCATTAGGCCACACACAACATCATTATGTACAAGACCCAAGAATTCATCAACGCTTTTATTGCTTCCACTAAAGGAGTGCCAGGTCATCTTACTTTAAGATACGACTCATATGTACTAAATGATTCAATATCAAGTGAAGGTAGAAAAACTTCAGTTTACAATTTATGTAGTCGTTTCTCACTTGATGACATAGCCGCCAAAGATAATTTATTTTTATATTGTTGCTCGAAGAACTACTCATAGAACATACATAATTTGTATTATTCACATAAATGCCATTATTTAAAATACCATCATATATTTTATTACCATCTAAAATAATGTTCATAACATTGTCAGCATGGTGAAAAATACAAACAATCTCAAACAATCAAGACACATAAATAATTCCATAAATAAAATATTTTACATAATAAAAATTACTTAATACCCAAATAAATTCACTCGGCAAACTTAAATGAAAATCTCCAACTGCCATTGCATCTACAATAGACTCACCGGCAACTCATACCCTCATTTTCCCTTTGCACGCAATGCCAGTTTCTACCTTTGTAATGAATTATAGATGTGAGTTCCAGGTCCAGTGTCTAAAACCCAAGATCAGTACAATTTTGAATCATAACTATACCTGATGGAGCAGTAAAACCATTCTGTTTGTTCTCTTTAAAACACTTCAAGTACTCAGGATAATATTGTTTCTAATGGCCCTTCTTGTGACAATAATGACTTTCACACTTATCAGTAGTAGTCTTCTTATTATTCTTGTTAACCCTTTACCGCTTCTTCGAACCATTCGAAGATGACACATTTCCCTTAATAGCAAGTACGTCCCTTGATAATTGGATGAAAACTCCACCAATATCAACAAATTGAGGAGCTCCACAAGGCATATGTTCAAGTGGTTCATGTTACAGTTTAATATGAATAGCTCAAACCGGGGAGTAATAGACCCAATGATCAAGTCTACTTGCATCTTGTTGCTTGTCGTTACGTCTAACTATAGAAGTTATCAATATAGCCTTTCATTATTAGAACTTAATCATCCACCTTTTGTTTCTTGGCCATTTTGGTATCGAACAATTTCTTCATAAGTTCAAACTCGTAAAACGAGACTGCTCACAAAATAACGCTTTAGGACCATTGAAAATCTCATGGATGGACATGTTTTCGTGCTTCCTCCACAATGGGTTTTCTAACGTAGACAACATGAAAACCTAGGTGATTTCTAAGTCTAATACCCATATATCATAAGTAAGTCTCACTTTAGGTCTGCATCAACAGCAGGTTGTTCTTTTGGTGGTGTAGTATCGATAACCAGATACATTTATAAGTTAATGTTACCTTTATCATTCTTAGCCAGTTAACATAGTTATGTTTGGTGAGTTTGTCGCTTTTAGAAAACAGCTTGGGTTTAGAGATTTTTCTGCAAGTTTTAATGTAGTATATTAGGACAATTTCAAATTAGATGTTCTTATAATATTATTAACTTAAATAATATGTTTGAGTTTACTAATAAGCTCTCACTAGTCCCTTATATTTCTCCAAACCCTAAAATGAAACATAGAAGTCTTTTGACTTCACCGGTGGGTGTCAGGACTTGTATACCTCGAATTCTGCCCTTGAGGAAAGCTCAATAAATCATACTCCCATGTATGATGGATAGCTCCTTATCGTTTGTATCATATACAACTCCTAACTCATGATTCCTTGTCCTAATCTCATCTTTACCATGAGGAAAGCTCAATAAATAAAGAGAGATTATGCAATTGTGCCTACCATTTCACAAAGGCTAAGTATAATGCACATACCCTGAGGAAAGCTCAACAAATATGTGCAGTTATCCGATCTCGTCTATTCTATATATTAATAGTACTACATATAACATCCATAGCTTGAGGAAAGCTCAACAACCAAGGAGTATGCAAATGATCTATTAATATATAAAGGAGTATATGTACTATACGTATGTATTTATCCTTTAAGTCTATTTTGGGTTTCTTAATATTCCACCTTTAATTTATACATTCATATTATCAGTTTTAATTATTAGATAACTTTAATAATTTAATCTACTTATGTAATATTCTTACGTATGATATTGTATTAATCAAATTTATTTAATTAACATTTTAATTGATTTTATATTATTCAATTAAACATTTTATAATGAATATTTATATTATAACACTTATAGCTATACATATATACCTTTATATATATATATATACACACACACTTTATTATATATTAATTAACCTTTAATTAATATATTTAATTAAACTATTTTAATTATTTATTAATTTCGAAACTTTCTTATATATACATATATACTTACAATATCTTAAACAATTTAAGGTAATGCAACATATATAATTATATGTTATATACATATACCTTAATTAATTAAATATTTAATTGATTAATTTAATTTATCAATCTAATTAATAATTATTATTTTTTGAAATATATATATTTGCTATATTTTCAAAACACTTTTGAAAATTATATTAAAACCTTTATACTATATTTCTTATTATAAATTTAAAGTTTTATTTTAATTTCAAAATTAATTTGAAAATTAGTCCAAAGCCCAATTTAAATTGGGCCTTTTCTACCAGGGGCAACCTTTGGACTCACTTCGCCTTTCAGGCCAGGCGAGTATTCAAGTAGGGTAGGATGTTAGATTACCCAAACCAATGGAGACACTCTACTAAATAGGTAAGCTATATAACCCTAACGTGACTAATGTAGATCACATTGGCTATTGAGCTCTGATACCATCGTTAGATCTAGGCCAGCAAACACTGAGTTAAATGACGAATTTCAATTTTTTTTTCTATTTTGGATCTTATTAGGCCTATGAAGTCTAAATTTATTTATATTTGATCCAACTAATTTTAAATAAAATCAATATTTTATTCTATTTTTAGATATTGTTTTATTTCAAAGAACAAAACATGCAAAATATAAGCATTTGGGCAAGTATTTTTGATCTAGATATAGAATTGTGGACAGATAAAGAAATTACATGCATCGCAAGCTACATTGGGATACCGCAGTAACTAGATCATATTACATCACAAAAGAAATTCACAAATTTGCAGAAGTACAAGTTCAAATTAACATACATTCAGGGCTATCGAATAAAGTTGCACTAAAATATTTTAACGGACAGATGAAAGACTTCAAAATCACATATGATTTCATCCATTCTAGATGTACACTTTGCAATGAATTTGGACATCATATATAAAACTACATGATTAGACTACTATTCGTAAATGGGTACCTTAGATCACACATGCGACAAAAGATCTATCTACAACAATTAGCACCTCATATCAAATAGCTTCAAATGATGCTGAAGAGAAAACTATACCCGTCACAACACCGGATGCAAATTCTACAGATGGAATCAACCAATGGAATCTCAGATCAAATGGCTTCAAATGATGCTGAAGAGAGACTGCATCTAACAAGGTACCCGATGCAGACTCTACAGATATGCATCCCTCCGAGCAAACAACCAATACTACAAGTGTTGTACGACATGATACTGAATTCAAAATGGAACATGCATAGAAGTAAGGAAGTACCACTTACATCGACAGTAATAGCTACCTGGAGTTCCTAAATCAGGATTTATCAATAAACTTAGATGAAGATGTGTTTATTGAGACCATTGCAAATGCGATAGATGAAGCCCGTTGCAAGATGAGCCAATTAAGGTACCTGATATTAGTAAATACACATCATTCAATGAAAAATATATGCAAGTTACCAATACTAGTAAAACCACTGGTAAACGCAATGCTCCTTCTAAAAGAATTTCAAGAAGCAATGCAAAATCTAAATGAGTATTTTATCTTGGAATGTTAGGGGCATGAATACAACCACAAGAATAAATGATGTATTGATGCTCTTAACTATATATAAACCAACATTAGTTGGTTTAGTTGTAACCAAATTAAATGTACAAAATTTGGCCTTAATCTTGGATGAAATTTCACCCAATTGGGTAAAATTACTAATAATTCTATTCAAAGCAAAGGAAGGGTTCTCTTAATTTGGGATACAAAGGTTTAGCAAGTTGCACCGATTTCACTTTCTGAACAACACATAACAATGGAAGCAATCAACTCTGGAGGTCTTCATATAATAGTATCTATAATCTAAGCGGCAATAACTAATTACAGAATCATAACAAATAGACAAGGAATGACTACTAATTGGAGACTACAATAATGCACTATCACTAACAAACAATAAGGGGGGCTTCCAATCCCATTTCACCAAATTCGAGCATTCAACAACTGTTTATTACAAGTTAGCCTTACAAAAATTAAAGCATTAGGTTTTAATTACACTTGGCGAAGGAAAGAAATGCAACAAACTCGACAAGATATTTGGTTAACTAGATATGTTTGCAAAAATTTGGTTATCTAGAAGCACTGATTCTACCTAATATGTCTATTTATCATAATCCTTTGCTGGTGCACTTAATTCACACATCTACCAGCAAGGGGTCGCCTTTTAGATACGATAATTCTTGACACTGTTATGAGGGATATAATACTAGCATAGAAAATGCATAACTATCACAAAATTGGGAATGTTATAGTTCTATTTTTCTATATAAACTGAAAGAATGCAAAAGATTTGTAAAAGAATGGAGTAAAAATAGAGGAAAAAAGGATACTTATTTGCAACAAACTAAGCAGGAATATAACTCTCTATTACAAGCAGTAGATGACGACCCTGAAGATCCGGACTCGTATGATAATATGTTAGCAACCAGGATAATCTTTTTAGGAACAGCAGCATAAGATTTTCTAGAGCGATAGACAGAAATCAAAGGTCGGTGGTTACAGTTTGGTGATAATAATACAACATTTTTCCATGTGAAAATGTCAAAGTGGAAACACATCAACAACATTCAAGCAAATAAAACTAAATGGGGAGTTCTTATATAAGCAGCAAGAAGACATTAAACAAGAAACCATTGCCTACTAGACTGATTTATTTAATGGATCGCTAAATTCATCAAGTTTCCCCGTTCCAAATTTTCATGCTTCAGTTTAAGCAGATGGTAAGAAATTTCTACTGTATCAGAGTTTGATGATGATAATGGTGTATTATTGATCTCAGATTTGTATTATTGCTGAAAGTAGAGAGAGTGAAGCAAAAAAGATAATTTGTATTGATCAAAAGCTTGAAATACAAATACAGAAGTCTTTAGTACCATTTATATACAAAGCATTATACTAGTGGCTGCCATACGGCCCATACCCAATTTCTTTATGACAACGATTTTCTTTAAGTCTGTTAAACGAACGTGAGATATTTCATTTCTTAACTCTCCCCCTCAAACCTACATAGGGTTTTCCATGACGACCATCTCTTCTTGCGCTGCCTCAAAAATCTGGTGAGTTTTACTCAAATTTAGAGCAAAACTACCCAGATTTGGGTGTGTTCATCGTCATACCAGGCTCCTTCAAGTAAATCTGAGCGATTTTGTTGACATGCGAATCTCTTTCTGTACTTCTGTCTGCCTAGATGTTAGTTTTGTTGATAGATCTGTTGATTTTTGTGTCAAAGTTCTTGACTTTTCACCATTGAGGCTCTACAGCTTCTTCTGGTTCACTCGAATTAGTGAGAATTGCAACCACTTTAAATTCACTTCTGAATATGTTGAAGTTTTGCTTTGATAATGCTTTGGTAAGTGTATCGACCCTCTGGTAAGCAGATGGTAAGTGATTTATATGCAAATTTCCTTTTGTATTTATTCTCTGACGAAATAGAGATATATCTCGATATGCTTTGTTCTCGAATGTAGTGTTGGGTTAGCTCACATATACACGGTGCTTTGGTTGTCACACCATAATGTTGGTTTAGCTTGTAATTTAATGTTTAATTCATGTAGTAAAGACTGTATCCACATGATCTCTGCAGTTGCGCCTGCGACGCTCCTGTATTCAGCCTCTGTGCTGGATCTGGAGATGACCGATTGTTTCTTTGAACAACACGACACTGGATTGTCTCATATATATATATATATATATATATATATATATAGTACCATATAGTTGATCTTCGATCATCTGGGTCTGTTCCTCAATCTGCATCAGTGTATCTAGTTATATTCAGATGATTGCTTTCCTTCATTAACAGTCCATAATTTGTTGTTCCCTTTATGTATCTCAAAATTCTCTTTACTTCTTTCCCGTGATCATCTCTTGGTTCCTGCATGAATTGACAAACTTTGTTAACACTAAAAGATATATCTGGCCTTGTGATAGTTAAATATTGTAAAGCACCAGCAACACTTCTGTATTGTTTAGTGTTTGTTATGTATTATTTCCTGTTTTTATGTAAGTATTGATGGCTTATCATTGGGGTAGGTTGAGGCTTGGCACTGTCCATTTTAGTCTTTGCCAATAACTCTAGAATGTATTTTCTCTGACTAAGAGTAATTTCTGACTTTGATTTTCTCTGGACTTTTATGCCTAAGAAATAGTTCAGTGAACCCAAGTCTTTGATAGAGAATTCCTTGTCTAGATATTGAGCAAGACATTTGATTTCATCCTCATCATTTCCTGTAATGACAAGGTCATCATCATATATTAGAATATAGACACTAGTCTTATTATTAATTTTAATGAATAGGAAGTTGTCTGATTATGTAGACTGATAGCCAAGTTGAATCCGTGTGGCTTTTAGTTTATCAAACCAGACTCTTGGAGCCTGTTTAAGGCCGTATAGCTTTTTTCAATTTGCACACATGACTTGAATTCTGCATGTACCCTTATGGCTGCTCTATGTATATTTCCTCTTGTAATGTCTCATTCAAGAAAGCATTGTTGACATCATATTGTTTAACATTCCACTGATTATATAGAGCAATACTTAAAATAATTCTTATAGTTGTTGGTTTAACTACAGGAGCAAATGTTTCATTAAAGTCAAACTCATATTGCTATGTATAGCCTTTTGCTACCAGACTTGCTTTGTATCTAGACACTGTTCCATCAGCATTCTTTTTTAATCTGTATGTCCACTTGCACCCTATGACATTCTTATTATCTGGTGGGTGTACGAGGTCCCATGTATTGTTCTTTATTAAGGCATTATATTCTTCATCCATTGCTGCCTTCTAGTGTTTGTCCTTTGTAGCTTGCTCAAAGATTTCTAGTTCCTCTAAATTTGATGCAGCTGTATATAGTTTTGATTTAAAGATTCCACTTTTTGATCTTGTAATCATTGGATGACCTGTTCTAGCCTGTGGTGATATTTCTGCACTTGTTTGATTGTTGTCATTTTTTGATTGTACTTGTAAGTTTCCAGATTCTCTTTCATTAGTTGATTCTGTTGAATACCTTGATTGTGCAGGAGTTTGACTGAGATAGCTGGGTGTGTTCAATGATTCATGACCTGGTTGATCAGACATTGTGAGTTGTGGATCATGGGCCTCAGCACTCCTTTCAATCACTTCAGGATGAAGGTCATCACTGTAAACAAGTATACTAGGTACATAACTTTTTGGATTATATATCTTTTGAGTTGTTTTAATACCTTTATTTCCAAAGGGAAAAATGTGTTCATTAGACACAACATGTCTGCTAATTATAACTTTGCCACTATCATCGAGACATTTGTACCATTTTGATCCATATCCTATAAAAGTATATGGTTTTGCCTTGAAACATAACTTATTGTTATTGTATGGTCTTACGTAGGGAAAGCATAGACATCCAAACATTTTTAGACTTTGATAGTCTGGCTTAACACCTAGTAGTTTCTCTACTGGGCAGATTCCTTTATGAACTTTCGTGGGAAGTCTATTAATTAAATAAACAGCAGTATTAAAGAAATCATGCTAGAATATTAGTGGTAATGATGTTTGAGCAAGTAGTGTTAGCCCAGTTTCAACAATGTGTCCGTGCTTTCTCTCTGTTAGACCATTTTGTTCAGATGTGTAGGGGCATGTAATTCTGTGTACAATTCCATTCTTAACAAAGTAACTGCGATGGGTTTTCTACTCAGTACCACCATCCGACTGAATGATCTTAACTTGATTGCCAGTTTGCTTTTCAGCTAATAATATAAAGTGTATCACTGCATTATAAGTTTCAGATTTAGCTTTCAGAAAGTATATCCATGTATATCTAGAATACGCATCGATGAAAGATATGTAATACCTATAACGATAGTCTGAGTAAATTGGGGCAGGTCACCATAAATCAGTTGCAACCAATTTTAAAGGTTTTGAATACTTGGTTAATGAATCATTAAAAGGTAATTTATGACTTTTACCCATTTGACAATATGTACACTCATATGGTAAAGAAATATCATCAAATACAATTTTATTTTTCTCAAGCACTTGTTTCACAACATTTTTGTTTGGATGACCAAGTTTATAGTGCCACAAATCAAACACACTTTTATTTTCTTCTGACTGACAAATTTCACCCATATTACAACACTTCTGATTTCCCTCAAATTTGCTACTATTTTTAAGATTGAATCTGTATAATCCCCTGACTGCTTCACCCTGCAAAAGATTTTCATTAGTCGGTATATCTTTAACTAAATAATAATCCGGATAAAATTCAAAGTATACATTATTATCTTTTGCAAAATGTGACACACTCATGAGATTTTTCTATATTTTTGGTACCCTCAATAAGTTATTCAAATATAATTGTCTTTTGCCATTAATACTGGTTTTGCCAGTGTGAGTAATATTAACTGACTCATCATTCCCCATGCATATGGACTGTTTACCTCTATATTCCTTATTGCCAAGATTTAAACTGTCGAGATTATTTGTTATGTGATTGGTTGCTCCTGAGTCTAGGTACCAGCTTTCATCATGTATGTGTTATGATGTTGTAATTGTGCTTTGATTGACTTCACCACTGCTGTTAGTGTCTGACTGTATTTGAGCCATGTTAGCACCGGCTTTTCTATTCCGTTGATTGTTTTGGTTCTGGTTTGATACATAATTAGCATTAAACCTGAAATAACACTTCATAGAAATGTGACCAATTTTCTCGCAAATTTGACACTTAGGTCTGTTATTGTTGTTATTCCATCTGCCTCTGCCTCTAGATCTGCTTGAACTACCTCCTCTTCGATATGTTTGACCTTGCTTGCTTTGATTCTGTCCTTTGTTCCTTGAGTTGAAAGTATAATTGCTTGATAAATCTGTATCTTGAGATTTCTTATGATCTATTCTTGCCTCATGTGCAAGAAGTGTGGCATGAACATACTGTACAGGTGGCAAACTTGGTTGAGATGACACAACTGCAACAACTGCTTCATATTCTTCACTGAGTCAATTCAAGATGCTCAATACTTGCTCCGTTTCATATACTTTATGTCTTGCTGTTCTAACATATTAAAAATGTTATTAACTTGTGACAGATAATCCCTCATTGGTTGATTTTATTTAGTAATGTTTTGCAGTTGTCTTTTATAGTGCACAATCTTAGCAGCAGACTGAGTGTTGAATATTATTTCAACGGTAATCCATATATCATTTGCTTATTTGCAGCCTATAACTTGTGACAGTAATTTTGTATTAATTGATGATAGAAGCCAAGAGCTTATTGGTCTATCTTGCCTATAGAATTTTGTGTATTCTTCATTGTTGATCATTTTATTTTGTGAATCAGAGATGAATCTTGGAGGAATTGAAATTTAGCCAAGAATGAAGCCTTCTAGCCCATATCCTTGCATTGTTGTTTCAACTTGTAACTTCCATAAGAGATAGTTGTCTTCCTCAAGGTGTACAGTGATTAGCTGGCTTTGAGGGCTGATAAAAGTTTTGATTCGTCTCTCTGTTGCATCAGTGAGAGTTTGCTGATGTGGGTTGTTAGTGTTATCTGAAGTTGCTGAAGCATTATCTCCTTCAGCCATGATTACAGAATTTTAAAACAGATGTTAGAAACTGATGGTTCAGAAGATTTATTAATTCAAGATCACTCTATTTGTGGCAAGAACAGGTTAGTTGCAGCCAAGATTTAAGTGATGAATTTATTCTGATGAGTCTTGGCAAGGCAATTACTTTCTTTTTGTCTTTGACTGCTTTCTTGAATTGGTTTTCTGATTTTCTGAACTTTCTTGCTATGAATTTGCTTGACTCTTGATGAAAAACTTGTTGCAATCAGAAATCTGACTGATTTCTTGGTATGGTACCTGTTTTTCACTAAATAGCAAATTCAATAACTAACCTAAATGATGAGATTTCACCTGATGGGTTAAAAGCTTTCAAATGATTATATTTTTCTGATAAAGCTCTGAGGATCGATTTTGTGTTTGAGATTGCTGCCATTAGGCTTTAAAGATTGCTTGAGCTTTATATTTTGATGCTGTTTCCACAAGGCTTGAAAGGCTCTGATACCATATCAGAGTTTGATGATGATAATGATGTATTATTGATCTCATATTTGTATTGTTGTTGAAAGCAGAGAGAGTGAAGCAAAAAAGATAATTTGTATTGATCAAAAGCTTGAAATACAAATACAGATGTCTTTGGTACCATTTATATACAAAGCATTGTACTAGTGGGCTGCCATACGGCCCAGACCCAATTTCTTTATGACAGCGATTTTTTTTAAGTCAGTTAAACGAATCTGAGATATTTCATTTCTTAACTTACTGTAATCTATTAGTTTGGCTGAAATTAAAGATGCAGTTTTCTCAACATAAGATAATAAAAGTCAAGGGCTCGATGATATGAATTCTAAATAATTTCAATTACATTGGTGTTAACCCACCTTTTGCCAAGACAATATACAGGTTGATTTAACTCAACAGACTTCGTGATCATCGAGGTCGATGAGTCTAGAGTGATGTTTGTGGGATTCAGAAGTCAAGTACAAATGATCATATAAGTCAGGACAGAATGGACTTGATGTATAATATAAAGTATTCAATGTATCTAAAATGGGATGGAAGGGATCGCCATGGATTGGCTCATTGAGAGGGATTGGCATACCTTATGAAGGAGGGGTCGGCATACTTCATGAAGGAGGGATCGACATACCTCATGAAGGAGGGGTCAACGTACTTCATAAAGGATGGATCAGCGTAGATTGGCTCATTGAGAGGGATCGGCATACATCATGATGGAGGGATCGACATACGTCAAGAAGGAGGGATCGTCATACTTCGAAATACAAGAGCATTAGTGCAGAAAACAATCAACATCTCGAGATCTACAAGTCCAAAGCATATAAAATTTAGAAAGCAAGGTATATAAACCCTATGGAACTAACCTTAGGGATCGTATATCAAATGAACAAAGTTGGAGTAATCGATATACACCCCTCAAGAGGGATCGACAAAAAGCTGCATACAACCATGATTGAACAAAGATCAAGTAATAACTCAAGTTCTACTAATCCAATTGGCATGAAACTTGGAGGCTATACCTAACACAACATGGAAAAGCGCCCCTAGGGATCACATGACATTTGGAAGAGATTGGAGAGATCGGTACCTATCCCTCCATAGGGATCGACAAAAATTAGGATTCAAACAATACCACTTCATGGAAAATGCAAAATCTTACAAACTATAAGTCAAAATGGCACGTAATTTAGAGAGAAAATAGCTAACATCATGAGGAACCCCCCCGAGGGATCGCACCCCATTTGGACACCAAAGTAGGGATCAATACCGATCTCTATTGTGGTCCCCAATGGGCCTGAAATTTTTGGGTAGCCTCGTCTTGGTCTCCTGAACCTTCTGCCGAAATTTCAACCCAATACGTGCACGTCTTCCCCTATAGATACATCAGGCATGGGGTCAGAAAAGGGGGATTCTTTCTGCTTCTCTTTATCTTCTATCTAGGCTAAACTCTATCAATTTTAATCCAAAATTCACTGATTTGTAACTGCAATCAGCAATATAAACTAATAAAAATAAAATCTTTAGAGTGGATGTAGGCTGGAGTTAGGCGGACCACTATAAATCTATGTCTGTATTTACTTGCTTTTTGATAGTTTTAATTTTTTTATTTATTTCTCATCATATTTCTGTGATTGGATTAAAAATATGCTTTCATACAACTAAGTTGTAGCCAATTTTGATGCCAACATTTTGGAACTTTCACTGAGAGAGTTGTCTTCCACGGATTTGGATTTGGAGCAATGGTGAGACAATCAACAAAGAAATAAGCAGCAGATAGGAGCCATCATAAAGGGAGTCATGAGGCTTCTTCAGGAGTTAGAGCTAATCAAACATCTATCTACATCACCGAAGATGAAATGGGAACAATGATGGACGCTATGCAGGAAAATATGCTGAAAAGATAGGAAGAGATGATGCAGAATCTATTCCAAAAAATCAGAAAGGCTGGAGCCATAGGAACTGCTGGAATGCAAAACCTAGGATTTGGAACAATAAGGACTACCGAGCTATTGATCAAGGAGTTAAGGCGAAAGGAATCGCTAGTAATCAAAATCGGAAACATGGAAATGGAGTGAATGGATGAAGGAGCAGAGCAGCCGGGGGCAGTCCCGACAATCTTAGAGGGATCGGCATTGATCCCTCCAGAGGGATTGGTACCGATCCCCATAGGCCAGGGGCATGCCTCTGGGTCTGGTTGGTCGCAATGTTGGAGGACCTGCGATCGATTGCATGGAGCTTGGTGCGAATTGAAATTTGGATGCTCATCCGGAGGAATACGTTCTAGAATTCCCTAATGGATTCGCGGGCAGCTTGGCCATAATGATAGGAGACTACCACTGGAAGACAATGACAGGTTTGTGGAGATGATCAGGAGAGCTATGCATGGAAGATTAGTGAACAGAGATCTGGAGGATGTAAATAGAAGTCCATTCACTCCTAATATCAGGAATGCCATGAATCCTCCAGAATTCAAACTACTAATACTGGTAGCTTATGATGGAAAGTCGGATTCAACTATGCATATGATGAGGTATACATGGCATATGGAAGTACTGGGGGCTTTAAAAGAAGTCCCAACACGATGCTTCCCGTTGTACTTAACGGATGGTAGTTGCGCTATGATTTAAACAATTGGTGAGTGGTTCTATTAGCACATGGATGAAATTGGTCGAAAGATTTATGAAGTAGTTTCGGATTCACATTACGAGATCCAAGAATGCGATGACATTAACATCAGTAAAGTAGTGGGAAGGAGAATCACTCAAAAATTTCTTAAGCAGGTTTAATGCAGTAATTGTTTTGGTGGATCGACAAGATCCATCGATGGTTTTGATGGCGGCAATGTCAGTAGTTGCTGATAATTCATATTTTAAGATATCACTGATACGGGATCCACCGATGGATCTCGAGGAATTTTACCATGAAGCAGAAAGATTTTTACGATAAGAAGATGCGAAGTCTAATAAAAAGACAATGGAATTTAATACGATATGGGGTGGAGGACCGCTCGGTGAGAGCTCATGAAAGGACAAGGATAAAAAGAACATGGATTATAGCTTCGAGGGATCGAAGCAACAGAGAGAGGATCCCAAATTCTCTTCTTACTCGGAATTTAACGAAACCCTAAAATGGATATAACTGGATACTCAAGGATGCCTTCCGCATCGAAGGCTGACGAAGAGGGAACCCTTCGAACGCGAATGGATATCAGGAAAGCGCTACTTATTCCATGAGCTGGATGGACACAATTCAAATGACTGCAGGCATTTGAAGGATATTATTGGGGATCATGTGAGGAATGACCAGTTACAACAATATTAAGGATTCGGGCTGCAGCGGTGGAACAGGAGCAGCCACCGTCTACCTCGATTGAGAATGGTATTGGATCAGGACATCATCATCAACTTGTCATCAATTGATCGGAATGGCATGAAATTAGTAACAAACTCCAAAGTAGGACGGTTAAGTCACTTACACGTGTACGGGATCAAGGACAGTCCGTAGGCATGCTCTGAGATTATGATAAACCGTAGTGCTCGGGTTTGTAAAGTTAGTTTATCTTTTTCTTATTTTTTCATCTTGTTTGCTTCGAACTTTGGTTTATTGGTTGTATGGACTCTTTTTTTATACTTTGGCATATGGACTAAGAAATGGTTAAATTTGGATCAATGCAATAGATAACACAGGTCGTCAGGTATGGATTATGCCTGGCAAGAGGTATGCCGCTTTGCTCGAACGCGATGGATCGGCCTGCTCAGGTCGTCGAATATGGATTGTGCTCAACAAGCATCCAAAAAGATCAAAGTTATTAGATATGGACCGTGCCTGGAAAGGGGTAGGTTGCTTCGCTCGAACGCGATGGATCAGCCTACTCAAGTCATCGAGTATGGAATTTGCTCAGCAAGGATTCAGAGAGATCAAGGTCGTCAGGTATAGACTATGTCTGGCAAGGGGTAGGTCGCTTCACTTGAACGAGATGGATCAGCCTACTTAGGTCATCGAATATGGATTGTTTTCGGTAGGATCCTGTGAGATCGAGGCTTTGAATTTGGAAAACGATCCAGTAAGATCACGAATTTTCCTATTGGCTTTGGATAGATATGGATTTGGCTAATGATTTGGATTGTATTTGGAATTGGATATCGACTCGGAACAGTGATGGATTTCAATAGCGATCCAGAGAGATCATAAATTTGGACCGGCAAGGGATTGGATGCGGGATTGGAAAATACGACTATTAATGGATACTAGATTTCAGATTTTGGATTTACGGCAGTTCAAAACACACCTTCCTATTGCAAGACATATTTTGGAGGGCAAAGTGTTAACCCACCTTTTGTTAAGACAGTATAGAGGCGGATTTAACCCAACATGTTTTGTGATTATTGAGGCTGATGAGTGCAGAGTGATGTTTGTGGGACCCAAAAACCAAGTACAAATGATCATATAAAGTAAGGATTGAATGGGCTTAATGGATGTACATTACAGAATGTTCAAAGTATGAAATATGGCTCAATAGATAGAAGGGATTGGCATGGATTGGCTCATTGAGACGGATCAACATACCTCATGAAGAAGGGGTCGGCATACTTCATGAAGGAGGAATCGACATGGATTGGCTCATTGAGAGGGATCAACATACCTTATGAAGGAGGGGTCGACATACGTGATAAAGGAGGGATCAGCGTGGATTGGCTCATTAGGAGGGGTTATCATACATCATGAAGGAGGGATTGGAATACTTCAAGAAGAAGAGATCGACATACTTCAAAATACAAGAGCATTTTTACAGAAAACAATCAATATCTCAAGATCTACAAGTCCAAAGCATATGAAATTTAGATAGAAATATATATGGACCGTAGGAAACCTACCCTAGGGATCGCATATCAAATGGACAAAGTTGGAGGGATCGGTATACACCTCTCAAGAGGGATCGACAGAAAGCTACATACAAGCCACGATTGAAGCAAAGATCAAGTAATAACTCAAGTTCTACTAATCCAATTGGCATGAAACTTGGAGGTTATACCTAATACAACATGGAGAAGCTCGCTTAGGGATCGCATAGCATTTGGAAGAAATTGGAGGGATTGGTACCTATCCCTCCATAAGGATCGATAGAAATCAGGATTCAAACAACACCACTTCACGAAAAACGCGATAGATCACAAACCATAATTCGAAATGGCATTAATTTTAGAGGAAAAGTAGCTAACATCATGAGGAACCATCCAGAGGGATCGCATCCCATTTGGACACAAAAATAGGGATCGGTACTGATCCCTATTGTGGGGCCCTAATGGGTTTGGAAATTTTTGGTGGCCTCGTCTTGGTCTCCCGAACCTTCTGCCGAAATTTCAACCTAATCCGTGCACGTTTTCCCCTATAAATACAACAAGAATGGCATCAGAAAATGGGGATTCTTTTTGCTTCTATTTATCTTCCACATAGGCTATACTCTGTTAATTTTATTCTTGAATTCATGGATTTGTAACTGCAATCAGTAGTATAAACTAATAAAAGGAAAATCGCTGGAGTGGATGTAGGCTGGAGTTAGCCAAACCACTATAAATGTGTCTCTATTTACTTTCTTTTTGATAGTTTTAATTTTGTTCTTCATTTATTAATCTTCATATTTCTGTGACTGGATTGGATATTGTTCATACAGTTGGGCGCTGGTGGCCAATTTTGACGCCAACAACTGGACTTATATTAAACATGATTTTCATTTAGCATTATCAGATATGTTTTCATTAGTTATTATTCCCTATGGTGTTAATCACACATTTATATATCTTATTCCAAAGAAAGAAAGACCAGAGAATACTTCCCAATATCGTGTTCTAATATGTATTACAAGGTCTTAAGTAAGGTATTGTGCAATAGAATTAAGCACTTTCTACCATCCTTAATTTCACAAAATCGGAGTGCTTTTGTCGAAGGCAGAAATAGTAGGAACAATATTTTTCTCGGATGAACTACTAAGAGATTCAATAGAAGAGAAACAACAAAGGAGTGCATTAAAGTTGATATACAAAAGGCCTATGACAAGATAAATAGAAAAGTTGTATGCCATCTAATGTCTATTTTGGGTTTGAATATATACTTTGTTAATGTTATGTATGAACGCATAAGTATCCAACTTTTTCAATCTTAATGCAAGGGGTTCCTAAGGGATCTATTAGTAGTAACAGGGGTGTTAGACAAGATGACTCTTTATCACTATATCTTTTCATAATTGCAATGGAATTCTTCACCTACTTAATGGATGAAGCATGTATAGATAAGAAATACAAGCCTTTAAATAGCATTAAGCTCCAAGTAATAAAAATGTTATACACAGATGACCTGGTGATTTTTGGTGAGTGTAGTATACAAAATTCGAGCACTATTAATGATATATTTATGAAAATTAAATTATTTACTGGGCTGTCTGTGAATAAAATGAAAAGTAGATTGTATATCAGTTGTTGTGCAATTAATAAATGTAGACAAGAGACATATTACAAATGGAGGAAGGGAAATTGATGAAACATATAGGTGTCCCACTGTCATCTAAATACTTGCATTACTCTCAATGTATTAGTTTGATAGTAAGAAGTCAGTAGAAAATCGACGGTTGGAATTCTAAATATTTAACTATGCTGGAAGGGCTTGTAACACCCCTAATTTTTAATAACATTATTCAGGAGATTTAATTATATAAATTAAATAGAATAATGTAAATATTAGAGTGATAAGGGGATTGAGATTCGAATAAATACCTAGAGGCCGAGCATAATAATATAAATGGGCTTATAAATGGTTTTAATTGTTATTTAACAAGGAAACAACTAACGCAAGGGATTATTAGGAAATTGTCACACCATTACCTTATATTCTCATTTCATTCCTACTCATGTTCATTTTACAAAACATAAACAAAAGTAAATCAAAAGAGGAGCCTGCTATTACTTAAGAGAAAAGAAAAGAAAATCAATCTAAAGCTAAGGAATTAAAGGAAGGAAGATTAATCTCAATCAAATCTAAATGTCCTTATCCTAATCAAGGTGAATAATAATCTAAATCATCACTATTTTGTTTTTATGATCATTTGATTTTTAGGGTTTAAGATTAAATCCATTATAATGATGATTTTGATGATGATACGCTTGGATTTTATAACATGTTTGATTTAAACTAGATTGTTTAATTATAGTTTTATACGGTATTAAGGGTAAAACCGAATATAATGTATTTCGAATGCCATAAGGATATTATATGTTATGTAAAACATGATTTTGAAGATGGATTTTAATTTATGATATTTCAAGCTATGGAAAATTTATTGTAAATTTTCAAAGGAAAATACGAATAATTGAGTTTAGAAATTAATTTCAGTTATTTAATGAAGAATTTGGACCTGAAATTTTTATATGTTATGTTGCATATTAAAATGAATTTCTGTAATTTTTGGGAATTTTTCCTAAGTAATTTACTGTGGAAAACGAAATTATTTTAGGAGAATAATTGTTTTGCTTAATGGAAGGGCTTAGTTGTGAAAATTAATCTTTGTTAAGATCTCAAATTATGCGGCAGTTATTTTGGTAAAGAATTTGAAAAGTTTATGATAGGTTAGTTATAAAATAATTACTTTAAATGGCATTAAATCAGCCTTTACCCAAAAAAGTGGGTTCCGCCTCTTTTAGAAGCCACCTTTCGACCATATGCTTCCACCTTCAATCAAGTCGAAGCCTACCAGGTCGAAATCAACTAGGCCGAAACTGATACACAAGGTATCACCATGATGGTACGTAGTATATTGGAGAAGGGCGGAAGGCATTGTGTCGAAACATAGCTTTCGATGGGGTCGAAAAATTTGTTTTACTTTCTATATAAATGTGCTTGCTTGTATTACTAAATGCTTTCAAAAGGGTCGAAACATATGCTTTCGATGGGGTCTTTTTAAATTGCTTTTGAAAGGGATTATCGCTTCTTGTTTAAACTGTAGCTTCCGAATGAGTTACTTAGTTTTGAAAATCAATGCTTTCGAAAAGGGTAGTTTCGACCAAGTCGAAACCCTTTTGTCATCCATATGCCTTTCGAATGGATTGAAGTCATCAACCAATTCGAAAGGTAACTTTTCTTTTTAATATGTACTAAGCCACTTCCTAAAGCTTTCGAAAGGGTTTAATGGTTTCGAAGGAAATGGCTTCGAAAGGGGTTTCGAAGCTATCCTTCAAATATTTTACTTAAATGCTTTGAGCTTTCGAAAAGATGGTGCTGAAGCCATCTTTTTTTCCCTAAACTCTTTTTGATGGTTTTGAAAAGGGTACTTTCGCTTGTAATCACTTAGACCCAATAAGATATGTTTTAAATTAAACCCAATGGTTTCGAAAGGGGTACATTCAAATGGTTTCAAAGCTATGGTTCTATAATTGAATGGTAGTACTTTAGTACATTCGAAAGATTTCGAAAGAAAGGTTTTAAAGCGTTTCGAAAGACAGGTTCCCAGAGTTTTGAAAAGAAGATTTGAATGCTTTCGAAATGAAGTTTTCCAATGGTATCTAAAGTAAAGATTAAAGGTTTAGAAAGCCTTAATTTTCAAAATAAAGAACCTAATCTCAATTGTTAAAAGGTAAAACCCATGGCATTATAAAAGACCTTTTAAATCAGAGTTTTTGAAGAAGCTTTCCTTGGTAGAAAAATAGGTTAAAGGGACTAACATGTTTTATGCGAAAATGATTTCAAATATATTAAACCACAAATGTTGGTGGTTTTTATTTTATTATGTTTGCTTCTTCTAAATATACATATTCACTTTAATATGGACTCATAAAGTTATTTTGGGAAAAAGTGCATAATAACCAGCTAGGTTGACCCAGTGGTGAATATAAATTGAGTTAACTCCTAAATGAGTAGAATTGCATCTAGGAGGTCAGGAAGACTAGAATATAGGATGCGCAAACACTGATTAAAGAAGTTGTTAGATAGATAGGTTCATAGTAAACCCATGAAAACTATGATTAAAAAGAGTTATTAGCAGGGGCCAATAGGTTCATAGTAAACCCATGAAAACTATGTTTAAAAAGAGTTATTGGTGGGGCCAATAGGTTTGTAGTGAACCCAATGAAAACTATGTTTGAATTAAGTTATTGACTGACGTCAATAGGTTTCTAGCCAACCCATGAATACTATGGTATGAGGGAAGTTATTGGAGATACTAATAGGTACAGGGAGAACCCATAAAACAAGGAAGATATTGGTAGGTGCCAATAGTTCTTAACGATCCCATGAAAACTGAAATCGAAAAGAAAAGTCCATAAACATTAAACATGTTATTAGTCAGTCCATTAAAACTAATAGGTTAATAACAAGCCTAGAAACTATAACTAAGACAAATAGTCTGAATAAGTGGGGATGGGAAATCCAAAATTGATTACATATATGCACATCGTAATAATATTTTAAATAGCTATGTTTTAACCATTGTGGATGTAGGATAATAGTATATGGTTTTATAAAGTTTTGAATAAGATACTAGTGAGGGAAAAACCACTCCGCTAAGCGGCTTGGTCTCACTAGATATCTCAATAGTTTGAGATAATAGATTATTACTCATACCCAGGCTTTTTGTATGACTCAAAGTTTCTGTTTTCCCCTTAAAATCTCGAGTACCCAATTGATTTTGAGTAGTTTGAGAGATGAGGTTTTCAAATACCTCTTTAGACGAATAAGCTTTCAAAGACGTGTAGGAGGCATGATAACTATTTAGAGTTCTTTTCTATTTTGATTCCACTGTGTTTTGTTGTAAAGTCAAACCTGTTTATTTTCCTAGTTATATACTCTGATCATCCAACGAGGCATCTTCATTTGTTGCTCTTGGCATATGTTATAATAATCATATTTTCTATGAACGTGGTTAACGATTGTGGAATTATTTAATGAGTTTGAAATGTTTTGAAATGGAATGAGAAAGTTGTTTATAGATTTTAAAATTTTCCATGTACATGTGTTTCTATTATATCAATATATCTAACAATACCGTATTTGATCGTTGAAGATTAATAACCATGGATGACTACAGCATCCGTAGCCATTAGTTTTAGGCCTCCAAGTGGAGGATGTCATAGGGCTCGGCTAATACATTCTGTTATTACACCATTGGTACTCTACTGACTATTAATGTATCAACATTTAGAATTTTCTATTGGGAAGATAAATAAAATTTATGCAGACATTTTTTGGGCTGGAAAAAGGCACAAAATCGCTTGGTCTGCATTGTGGAAACTAAAAAAAAGGCGAGGCAGGTCTGAAAAACATAAATAACCTTAAAAAAAGCTAAATGTTTGAAACTAATGTAGAACTTCTTAACAAAAGATAATTTTTGGTTAAGTGGATGAGAAGCAAGTACTACAAAAGAGATTATTTTTGGTACACGGCGATAGATAATAGTGCTTCCTGTTCGTGGAAAAACGTCTTAAGATTACAGAAAACGGGCAAACAATACTTTAATAAAGTGATTGCAAATGGTACTACTAGAAGATTATTGGCTGAACCATGGATTGATGGTAGATGCCTAATTGATCTACTGGGTATTGATGGATTTTATGTAATTGGGTCACTTATATTTGACATAGTCAGATAAGATGCACCAATTCCTAGTCTTAGCCTAGGTACATGTGAAATATCATTTACTAGTTAAGATAGATTCACATGCTAGTACATACTATTATGAATGGTTTAGACTAAAGTTATACTAGTACACAATATTATATCTGTATAATAAATATATCTGGACACTTTTTAGATTGAAGTTAATACTTATACCTGATGCAATTTATAACCAATTGAGGGAGATTTAAGGTTTACTAGCTGCTTTTCCTGACCGAAATCAGATACAGGATGTTACCTTCGGAGCTTTAACCACATCAGTATATCAATCTGGCAAGAGGAAAAGAGCTGGATTTTTAGACACAAACGACTAATTAATATTGTAAAAGCTAGAATAATTAAGAAGGAATCACTTATCCTGTCAAAGGTAACGGTTGCAAAACTAGAAAGGTGGATTACACAGTGGATTTCTTCAATATTGGGGAGTTGAACTTGTTGATACGGGATGAAAAATTTCCATGGATACGCTTGCAATAA
Source organism: Allium cepa (assembly GCA_030765085.1). Classification (NCBI taxonomy): domain Eukaryota; kingdom Viridiplantae; phylum Streptophyta; class Magnoliopsida; order Asparagales; family Amaryllidaceae; genus Allium; species Allium cepa. The sequence continues at coordinate 554,401,775 of CM060941.1, read as the reverse complement.
TTTAGGGTTTTCGGTGGCTGCGCTAGTGATAGCTGATGAAGTATATGTTGGTTTCTAAAGTAATCAAGTGGGTCGATCTGTTCTGGGTTCTTTCTTAACAAGGCTGACGCTAAGTTTTTTCCTTTTTTGTTTCTTATTGTATAGTATTGTAAAGCGAATATTAATGTGAATTTAAGTGCATATATGGACGTAATATGTGTTAGTCGCTATGCACGGGATCAAAGATGCCCAATCGATAAGAGATAATATAAATACGGTAGACATAATAATAGATCACACAGTACATTTATACTGCTTCGGACCTCACATCCTACATCTAGTCGCAAAGCTTTCCTTCGGTATTTCACCAACCAAAAGGTCCTTACTTCACCCGGAGGAACATGTTTACAATAACACCGCCTGAAGACTTCCACTTCCAGGAATTGACTTTGCCGACTTCTCAGACTTTTACAACAAAGTAGAATACAAACTTCTTCGATAGTATTTTGTCTCAATAAACTGACTTGTCACACTATAGTACAAACTTCTATAACCCTAAAAATGATGCAGAGTGAATGTGTACAGTTAGGAAGTGAATTAGGACCAAAATCCAATATTGTGGAGGGAAAGCACGCTGGTATAATTTTTTTTTCGAATGATTATGAAGTTTATGAATTTATGAAGTAATATGAGAGAAATTAGAGAGTAAATGTTTTTGTGATTGCTTTAAAGATGATGCGAGGCTTTTCTAGGACTAATAAGAAGTCATTGCTTAGGTGCAACCCTTCAAAAATTCGGTTTTGGAAGGGATGCATCCATTGAAAGTTCACAACACCTAAAGAAGAGGTTTGGAAGTTCACTTTAACTATTCATTTTCTAACGGTCATATATATCTATTTGCAGACCATAAGTCAAAAGGCATTGTGGTGTGGTGGTATGCTTGCGTGCTCAGTTCTTTGCCGTCAGATTTGTTGGAATTGGACTAGCCCGCAGCGAAAGAAATGGATAGTTTCAAAAATAATGTTTTTGGTTTCTTATTGGGCATATGTAGTCTAAATATAAATTACATCCAATCTACTACAGATTTAAATAAAATCATATTTTATTTTATTTGGTAAAAATGAATTTTAAATTTAATTTAAAATTGTATGTAATATAATGAATGTATCAAATACATTAATGTGTTTTAACTGTAAAAGCAACGTATAAGAAGTACATAATGTATACATATACATAAATACATATATGTATGTATGTAAATAAACATATAGCAGTTTAGAGATGGAAATATTTTGTTCATTTCTCTTAACGTAAATAATTAAATAAGGGAAGATAAGGCCATAAAGGTAGAGAGAGAGAAACATTTCATCTCTCTCTTTAATTAAATTAATTGACGTATTAAATGACATTTACCACAGAATTCACAAATGCCTTTGTTGTCCATATTTTATGTTAAATCTTGTAGGTAATAGTAACATATGTATATACAAGTTCAACTTACACTTATACATAATATATTAAATGGTGTTTTACTAATAGACAAAAAGTAAATTAATGAATTAAGTTAGACATTTATGAAGATGGAAAGGTGAAGGACTTTCCTCCTTCCTTTTCTCATTCAATCAATATCATTTCAAATCAGTAATTAAATCTTCAACGTATATGCATATAAAAATAATTTTGATCAGTCTCATATTTTGAACTCTAAAATTAACAAATATAAATCAAGTTTCAACTTATGAATACTTTCAAAGTTAAAATTGTGATTTTACACAAAAGTAAATTTTATAAACCTTGAATTACTCACATTCAAGTTGTACTATAAAAATAAAATAACAATTAAATATGCGAAGTTTGTGATTTAGTATGTGTTAGAATTTGAAGTTAACAAATTTACATAAAAGTTCGATTATGTTTTTTTTAAACTTTCAAACAAAAGTATACATTAACAAAAAAATTATATTCAAACAACAATAATATAAAACTTATATTCAATTCTCAAATGATTTCAAATAGACAATATTTGTAGTTTATATGACTTGAAACAAAATAAAATCATATAAATAAATAGTTTCTAAAACAAGAGGAAAGGGGACAACTTAGGCACATACATATTTATGGTAAAATTTCTTACCTAAACTGTATGAACATCATGAACAACTAATTGAAAGAGATGTAATATGACAAAGCTCTAATGTTAAGAAGATGAACATGTAATTAAAAGGGAATAGCACAAAATGGATATAAATACAATTAATATTATAAACATATATTATTAAAAAGATGTGACAAAAAGGGAATTAGTTCAAGTTAAATAGATAAATTTATATTCAGATGTGATATCTAAGAGATCTAATCATATGAATAAGAATATATGAACAAATAAAATGAAAATTTTATCCTAAGATATAACCAAAAAACGCACCTTGAATAATGATATCTCCTCAGATCAACGAGATCCACACCGAATCCTTACAAGAGATGGATGAAACACTTGTGTTTCATTATTATTTTTGCAGTTTGCGTTTGATTTAGAGTTGAAAATTTTGAAAATTTTATTTTGTTTTCTGCCATGAAAGTTAGGAGGAGAGAAAGGAAAAAAAAGAATGAATGAGAAAGAATGAGCTGTATGTAGAAATGAATAGTGGATATGTTTTAATTAAAAGAACGGAATCTTTCACATTCTTTAATTAAAACTTCCCTAATAAATTCCCTTGATTATCCCTCTCTCTGCATTCCTCTTTATTGGCATAATATGGTTGAACTTACTTGCCATCAAACGACATAAAATTTAATAAATCATAACATGCAATTATTTTTTATTGAAATTACATTAATATCGTATATCAATGTGCAAAAATATAACTTTTATAAATGCATTCACATAATACAAACAACACATAGACATCAATTAAATTAAATAATAATTAATATCTATCAAATATTAATTAATATAATTGATTTAGAACATTTTATAAATTAATTAAATCACGTGGTTTTTTGGTGAATTTGTCATTACGGTTGTGCAACTCTAATGTATAAATTCAGTTAGCGATTAATATCGAATGATTTGAATATTAACGATCACACGTCATCTTAGCTAGCGTTGTGACATTTTGGCTGAATTTACCGCTTACACATTTTTTGGTTAATTCAATTTTACTTATTATAAGCGGTTCCCGATAGTGACAATTATTTACACAAACTCTCTTTAGAACTATTTCACTTTGGACTTATGAAATTTGGTAATGGTCAAAATTCCAATATCATCCATTTTTAACTTTATATTTCAAACACAAAGTCCTTGGTTCACTAATAACAATTATCATTAATCGTAATGCTCTGGCCAGAGACATTGACTTTGAGTTGACTTCAATTCACTATGATGCTAACCTCATATAACTGAGGAGACAGATCCTCTCTTGAATAGTATTTCACTTCCAATGCTTCCACTCGACCAAACTATAGTCGTTCGATGGACGTTGTGCGACAATTTAACTATAATCAATTTGAAGATCAATAGTACTCTCAAGTCGATAGAGCTCTATATATTAGTCATATTGATATTTTCTATTTGACCTTAGTTATATTAACCAATAGAAAACTATCGAGTGAGTCATTTCATGGTTATCCAATAACTATCAGCACATAACCTCTTGGTGCCCCTGCCAGCCATGAGTAATGCACTACCCAATATTTGGAGAGCATTACATACTCTTGTCTCAATGGACATATCGATATCCAATCTCGATACATCTTGACTAGAAATATTTAAAATGGTATATTTATTTACATTATGATAAATTACTTATTGTTACACCACTTTGTAACTATTATCGTAAAATTTATCATTTATGGATTTTCTATTAAATATACATTTAATTAAATTAATTAATTAATGTATAACACATTATATCAAGTATATAATAGAAAGAAAATACCTGCTATTTCGAACAGGATTGGTTATCGAGTTAGAGATATGTATCAAATTACATAATGGTCCCTATGACATACCCCTAACTTTATCAAGGGTTCGAGTCTTGATTTCACCCATTTTTTCTTCTCTTTATTTTCCTTATATTTTCTACCGCTAATGTTAATGTGCTAACCAACATTTGAGCAAAAGTATTCTAGTTTAGTTGGTAGAGTGGTGCATCTATCATTGATGATCAACGTTCGAATCCCACCTTATAGAATTATTTTTACCAATTTGATTTTCCATCTTCTTTAGATAATAAAAATGCTATCTATAACTTGCATAAAAGTTCTTATTGTGTGGTTGGTTGGCAAGTGCATTTATTTGTAGCAGCTTCGGTTTGAAACCTGTTGTTTTTACACCGATCATATTTTTAACAATCAGATATTTAAATAATTGATTTAGATATTTAATTTAATTAATTAAAGGCTAAAAAATATGATTTTTCGCACACAAACGAATCAGTACTCACGACCACTTTCTTTGAGTTCTGTTTGACGCTACGAATTATAATGAGTATAAGAATCACTATATTTGAAGATCAGACGATTTGATGGCCGAAAGATCTCGAAATGTGCTAAATTAGCATCTCATAGCGTAGTCTTATATAACGATAAAATTTATACCATTGGATCTGGAAGAATAAGGTGATGAACACGGACGAGTTTTGTTGAAATCGGACACGTCTTGAGATCGTATGGACTCGAAACGTATGGCCAATTATTTGAGAATATAAATAAATGGAATAAAATATTATTATAAATACCATTCAAATCCTTTCCCTCTCTCTAATTACATTTTCCAATTCACTATTCCATTCTTGGAACAAATATTCATGGCCGCTCCACACATTTTCATTCAAAAAATAAAATTAACCAATCCACTCATAATAAGTTGCAAAACCAGATCCATTGAGATCGTATGTATGAGAGCTTCGCAATGACCGTGGCGAAATTTGGATCAATCAGGATTAGGACAATCTAGGTCATAGAGGTTGTTACATTCATATTTTTCCTCTATTGATTTTATTTGCCCAACATACAACCATAAAGCCTTTTCATCCATAATTTTTTTTTCTATTATTTAGTATAGCCTGCGAAAACTTCATCTAACATATAACTATTTGACCTAAAATAAGTCAATAAACATATTTGTGCCATTGTCATATGACTATTACAATCAAAACACTAAAATCATGTTTTCAACATTCTCTCACTTGTTGATGGCAACAAACATATGGCTGTCTAAAATTATATTATATTGCCCCCTTTTATATTTGCTCCCTCCCCTGTTGATATGCTTCATTTTTCCCCCTTTGTCATCAACAAAATGGTTGAAAATCATCATAGATTTTGGATTGTATATTAATTTAGTCAATTTATTCAAAAATAATTCTTGAAATACTCATAATCGACTTAAATAATGTTAGTATTCCTTCTTTATTACTTATATATTTTGTACGAGAAATGAATAGATTTTAAATGTGTGCTATTATATATTTTAGCACTATCTTATATATGATTATTTTGATAAATATCCACCTTTCAAGATTTTTCAGAAAGTCCGTAGACAAACTGTAAAATATTTTATCAAAATGGATATAATATTGGCTAATGTTAGGTCTATAAAAAGATTAACATAATAGAAAGCATAGTTATACCTTTCAAAAATATATTTTTCTTTCAAAAAATACTTTTATTTTCCTTGAAATAATTTTTCATGCTCATTCAACATAAAGGAAATCGTTTTAAATATCTCTAACACTTTTGAAAGCAATGTCTTATGTAAAAAGGAGTATCTATTTATTTATTTTTAACTATTAGTGATACTATATAAATCTAATCCCAAAATATTTAAAAAGCTAGATGAGTTAGAATACTGAATTTGCTGCACTTCTATTTTTTGAAAATGCTCATTCTCCATCAGATATACAAAACATTTGCTATTCGTAATCTATCTCAACTTTCGGTCTTTTTTTGGAACTAAGCTGTCCCACAATGGAAGAAATGAGTGAATTTCATTTTTTTTACCATTTTAGATCTTTATTAGGCCTATGAAGTCTAATTCATTTAGAACATTTCTAAATTTCTTTTAAATAAAATCATTATTTTATTTATTTTATGTATTAATATCATATTATATAAATATAGGTATACCATACATATATATATATATGTGTGTGTGTGTGTGTGTGTGTGTGTGTATGTATGTATGTATGTATGGCTATGTGTAACCTAGCAAACCATGCGAGGTATAACATGCACATATATGAGGGTTAAGATTTATGCAACAACGGATAAATTAGCTCATCCAGTATACAAATATATCACCTAAATATATGTTTACATTCATTAATTTATGTAAATATTTTTTTTTGGCAAGGCCAGTCGATTTTATAGTGGACCGTCCACCTTTATTACGAAAGTAATAAAATTTGAAGTACAAGAGTAAGGTAAAAGTACCTTAGCTACTAAGAAAATGAAAAAATACAGCACTGGAGTGTGATCGACATATCACAACTACAAAAGGAATATCATAAAACATCTACTCCTTCGAAAAGGAAGAATCACCATCATCCATTATGACCTGAGAAGATTCCAAAGGGACAATCCCCAGCAGACGAGCAAAAGGGCGGAATAGGGTGCGAGACAGGGATCAAAAACTGGAGCATCAGAAGAGTAGATAAAAGATCGATCCCAGGATGTATCAGCCAGCATGATAGAATTCGAACTCGCAAAACGACCGTCCGTATCAAGAACTAAAGAATCACCAGAGGGTCTGTAATAAAGGCACCTAAGGTCGAGATGATCATCGGAAACAAATCTGAAGAAGGAATCACATATAGGGTTAAATCTCATATCAGATATGAAATCAACCCAACACCGTTCAGCATCATCCCAAACAATAGAAGGCCGTGACGGACCAGGATCAGGGGAAACACAGGTGATCCACCAGCAAAGGCAAGGGGAGGGAGGGATAGTGACAGAAACTGGAGGGGGATTCGGGACAGACAAAGGCACTGGAGGATGAGCGACAATAGAAGAGGCACAGGGAGCAACTTTGGGAACCCATTTCCTTAGCGGGGGGCGAGGCAATGGAATCTTAGAAGCAGCAGCAGAGACAATAGTTTGCGTGCAAGCAATATCCAGGTGTCCAAATGAGTGACAGACAGAACAAATATCTGGAACCCAACCATAACGAACATGCACCTCCACTACATGCCCAACAGTAAGCTGGACAGGAATAGATGAAGGGAGAGGCTTGTCAGGGGAAATCTCAATCAAAGCCTTAGCATACACCAATTTTTCACGCGCAACAGTATTTGAATCAAAACATCTCAGTTTTCCAACGTTACAAGCTAACCAGTTCAAACCAATCAGAGGTTGTAGAGCAGATGGGATTTGCGAAAAGTATACCCAAACGGGGATAGAGAGGATCTGCTCACGAGCACTAGCCATAATAGGGGACCAGGGAGTAATAATAAATGGTTGCCCATCGAAGAAAGAAGGCTCAGCTTCAAGCACAAGACGATGTTCCTCAGAGGAGGAAAACTTAAGGAAATACATGGAGTCAACCAGCTTAATACGAAGGTCACCACGGAGCTTCCAGGCCCTACGACATACAGAAGACACATCATGCAGACGGTGATTAGGATCCAAGAAGAAACCAACTAAATAATCCGACCAAAAGTCCATACCCGCGTGCATCACAATAGGAGGAGGGACCATCACCCCATTCTCCTCGACAATTTCAAAATCAATTGGCTTATAATCCCCCGCATTACGGGGTAGAGAGGTAAAAAGAGAAGACCAGGTTTTGGATCCAACAAACAAAGGGACAGCAGGAATATGACCAGAAGATACACGGTCCACACGATCATGGAACAAACAACCTGAAGCTAAACTTCCAGTACAAACATAACTTGGATTACTGAGAAGGGGAATACACTTATCACAAGCATTTTCACAAACACCATTAGGGCAACAATCAACGCAAGCTAAATCAGAGGCAACATTTCGCAACACCCGTCCATCCTGACCAACCCTCGCACCATTGTCAACAGTGACAAGGAGAGCATCACACGAGCCTTTCACATTAACTTCAGAGCTAGACTCGCCCAAAACACAATTCGACTGTATAGGCAATCTCGAATCCTCATGGCACTCAAGAGAAAGAGGCAACATACCATGAGCATACTTGGGCGAAGCACCACCATTAACAATTTGAGACACAGCAGCAGGCACTGAGTTCGAGACCACTGGGTAAGAACAAAGCTTAGCGGCACCAGCTAGGGAAGAATGATTAGAAACAGGCAGTGGAGGAAAATCGGCGACAGAGAGATGAAGAGGCAAAGGGCGTTGAATCGGAGGCGGCATAACATGGAAAAGCCGGCCAGATCTGGTCGACGAGTAGGATGGGGAAGAAGCGGAGGGGAGCAGAAGAAGGGAGGGGGGACCAGGCATACGAAGGGGGAGCAACGGGGAGGAAGAGGGGCGAACAGGAGAAACAATGGGAAGATAATCAGGTCAAAACCAAAGAGGACGAGCAAGACGCCATGATGTCCGATTGTTCAAGAACCTATTTGCTTTTTGTGTATATAAAATATTATATATATATATATATAAATTTATACTTTATTTTGAATAATTATAAATATATATGTGCATATATGGAATTTATAATATATAAATATATATAATTATGTATACGAACCAATTAAAGTATATTATAAAATTTAATTATTATTTAAAGTATAATATGTTCACGACAAAATTAGATTTTTTTAAAATTTAATTTAAAATTCTAATTTGAAATAAAATAATAGTATTATATATATAATTATTTTTTGAAATTATAATTATTATTTTAATATTTAATAAGAAAATTTAATGATATTTTAGCATTTGAATATTTCAAAACTATTTTCTAATTTAAAAGCAAATTTAAATTAAATTTTAACATCCAACGTTTATATTAATATTTGGTTAATATATATACACGCATTTAAGAGTTTATTACGTGGAAAAATAATTTTATAAAATTTAAATTATATTTTATACTATGTAATTATTTATTTAAAGATTTAATTAAGTGATTTGAGTTAAATAAAATTTTGATAATATTTACATGTATCAAAAAATTATTTTTTATGTCAAAAATTATATCAGGTATGAAACTATTTTTATGCAATTTTAAACACATTTTGTATTGTATAAAGTTTAGTATTTAAATTATAAATTTTATGTTATTTAAATATTATATATTAAATTCATATAAATAATACAAAATAATATTTTTAAGTCTAAAGTCGTGAGCTTCATGGTGTATATATGTTAGGAATAAAAATATTTTAATATATATAAGCATATAAACAAACAACCATCTTGAATGTGATGATATACCAATATACTAGAATCGTCACCTACTAATAAAATAACATATGATATATCAATTATGTAAATATTAAATTAAAATTATAGACCAGATAATTACCTTTTAGCGATGCCAAAGTACTATACCTTAAAGTGTTGAAACAAACTCCTGAATTAAATTTCAATTCTGAAGGTTCTATCTCTCAAATTATAGACCACCGACTACTGAATAGTATTTTATTTTATTTTATTTGTGCTTGGACAATGAATTAGGAGAGATAAGGAATTTAGCCGCATCTAAGAGAGACAGGAGGCTCAAAAAAGTAGGAAAAGAAAGTGGGTAGAGATACTTTTATAGAGGAAGGAATGTAGAGAGAACTTAGGATCAAGATCCATATTTCTCTCTTACTCTTTCTTTCCTCTTATCCATTTAACTCTAGCACATTTAACCATCATATAACCACCCACCATGCTCCATTATAATCGAACCAACTAGCCCCATATATGGGCTTCAAACCTGTTTAAATTTCGAACAAAATATTTTGCATTTATATCCAATTTAAACACATATCATATATCGATTAATATATTTACAACTAATATAAATACAGTTAATAATATTTATTCATCAAATCAAAATAAATTTTATAACTAATATTTCATAAATATTAATTAATTTTTAACAGTTATAAACTAATTAAATTGTGTGGCCAAGGTGAATTCAACGATTTGGTTGTGCGACTCTTTAGGTGTGAATTTGGTCAACGATTAATATTGAAATATTCGAATATTGATATTTAAATGTTACTTAGCAGATGGTGTGACATTTTGGCCAAATTTATCGCATACTTGGCTTTGGTAAAAATCTAATTTTACCTTATTAAACATTACCTGGTTGTAACTATTATTTACACCAATTCTCTTCATTTCAAAACTATATCATTTTGGACTTATGGAATTTGGTAATGGTCAAGATTCCAATATTATCCAAATTCAATTATATTGTACAAATATAAAGTCCTTGGTTCAACAATAACAGTTATTACAACCAAAATACTCTAGCCAAAGACTTTGAGTTGACTTCGGTTAACTATGATACTAACATCATATAACCAAGGAGACAAATCCTCTCTTGAATAATGCTTCACTTCTAACGTTTACACTCGACCCACCATAGTCACTCGGTGGACGCCATGTTATGATTTGGCAATAATCAAAGCAAATCTTTCATATTGAAGGTCAACGGTATTCTCAAGTCGAGAGAATTGTGTGATTTTGTGCCATCGATGTTTTCTATTTGACTTGGTTATATTAACCAACAGAAAACTATCGAGTGGGCCATTCCATTGTTATCCAAAACCATCAGTACGTAACCTTTTGGTCCCCCGGCAACCACTAGTAATATATTGCCCAACATTTAAAGAGCGTTATGTACTCTAGTCTCGACGGATGTATCGATATCCAGTCTCGATACACCTTGACTACGAATATTTAAAATGGTATATTTATTTTCGTTGTGATAAATTACTCACAGTTACAACACTTTGTAACTACTATCACAAAATATACTATTTATGGATTTTCTATTTAATATACTTTTAGTTAAATTAATTAATTAATATAACACTTTATATCATGTATATAATAGAAAGAAAACACATTTTATTTCAAACAAGATTGCTTATTGAGTTAGATGTATGTAAAAAATTACATAATTTCCCCTATGGCATATCCCTGACTCTATCAATCTCCCACTCGTACTTAGGGTTAATTATTGAATCTTATTCCAACTTCTCCATTGGTTTTCTCAAAACCAATCAGGCCAGTATCTTAATGAACGGGTATGCTATTGTGCTTTAATTGTCTTCTCTGTCAATCAACTCTCCTCAACGTCGATAGACTGTTTTATCATGTGGAACAATTCAAAGTATGTCCCTTGACTTCTTGTAAGCTCTAAGTCATGTTACAAATTATATCTCGACATTATTATCATATAACAATATTATAGGATTTTCAACAATTGGAATCGAACTTGGCTTAGTTATAAATTTAAACCAGCCTTTTCATTTAATTACCCGACTTATAACTTAAAGATTATTTACTTTAATTTATTATTGTCATATTATACTCAATATCACTTATGAAGTTAGAGTTTGAACACACCTTCATTGGAAGTTCATTGTTTTTGTAAACAATTCTCTAGTATTTCATAAATATAGGAGAATACCTTAAACAATCATTAGTGATATATATTTGGATTTGATATTTTCTTTATGTATCAAATACATAAACAATTCATGATATCATAGACAACATAACATGTATGATAATTCCCATTGTTAGTGCATAAGAAATCAATCTTACATGGTACGTTTTAATAAGGTGTCCTTGCATATCATTTGGGACATTCCCAATATATTTTATACTTACTATAAAAGACATCATTTACAAATTAAACTTTGAGTATTCAAACAACTAAAAGCTTATTTTAATACGAGTGCATCGTTAACCTAGTATGTTGTTTACTTATGGTTTAAAAATATCTGTGTAGCTTTTAACCGTCTTTCTTATGAGCACGCACTTCCTCTGCATTTTGACTAACAATCAAACTATGTTAACCACGCTTTTAACCAAGCAGAATTCAGCCAAAATTAGAAGGCTAAATGAAGACGAAATGACTCAGGTACTTGGAAACACATTTTGAAGAAATAGAGAAGCAAACTCAAGACAAATCACCAAGTTAGGAGCAAGGAAAAGCAGTTGGTATCGAGAGTCGGTCGGCACCAAGAGGTTTCCTCTTGATACAAGGAGGTTTTGCCTCCCACTTTGGCATTACAAAGTCCATATTCATTGTATTTTTCTCCAACCTCTCATGTTCAAATGCTTTTCTCAAAGAGTAGGCTAGCAATTCTCAAGATTGATGAGAAGAAAGCAAAGAAAGTAGGATAATCCAAGTATTGTCAAGTGAATCACCAAAATCAACTCAAAATCTATGGAAGAAAGCTTGAAACACATCGAAAAGAAGATAGAAGAATAAGGGAAGTGCAAAATTTGACTTTGCATAAGTCAATTTATGTTGGTACAGAGAGTTTTTCTTGTTACGAGAGCTTTTTCTCGGTACCAAGAGGTCATTACGGCCTCTAGGTCCCGCATGATCACTTATACAACATTAGGCTTCCATGTGGACTTTAATGCGAGCGGGCTCCAATATATATGCACCTGTTTCTCAATAAATATCAACCCTATTGCAACTAGAGAAGGATCTTAGCAGATCTTCACCTTGCTTCTTCATTTTCTCATATCTTCCTTATCCAATAGTCACATGGGAAGGTACTGTTAGCAGCTCTAAGCTAAATGATCTATCAAACCTTTATACTTGTGACTTCTAATTCTCTGCAAACAACAATCAATAACATTATAAAGTGGACTTAGGCCAGAGACTCTCGTACCTAGGGCTGTCAGTGGGTCGGGTCGGGTCGGGTTTGGGTCGGGTCAAGTCGGGTTCGGGTTGATTTTAAATGGGTCGGGTCAACCCGTTTATTAAACGGGTCGAAAAAGCTCAACCCGAACCCGACCCATTTATAAACGGGTTGACCCGACCCAACCCTTGTAACCCGATTATAAACGGGTCGGGTCGGGTCGGGTCGTAAATGGGTCAGGTCAACCCGTATAAGGCGTAAACGGGTCGTAAACGGGTCAGGTCAACCCGTATAAGGTATAATTGGGTCGTAAATGGGTCGGAACGGGTCGTAAACAGGTCGGATCGACCTGTATAACCCGTATAAGGTATAAATGGGTCATAAACGGGTCGGAGCGGGTCATAAACGGGTCAACTCAACCTATATACTGTATAAACGGGTTGTTAACGGGTCAGTTTCGGGTTAGCGGGTCAACCCGAAACCCACCCGTTTATAAACTGGTCAAATTTGGGTTGACCCGAAAATGACCCGCCAATTAAATGGGTCGGGTTAACCTGCTAATTTCCGTGCGGGTTTCGGGTCGTGTAGGAAATTGACAGCCCTACTCGTACCACCATAAAAATCTTGCGTCTTGCAATTCTTTTTCAGTTATTCTGCTATTATCTGCTAGATTTAGGTCTCCCAAGTTCCCTACAACATATGTTTGGGTGTTGATCCATTTTTGCCGTTAATATTTTAGTGTTTCCATAAAAAAATAGAATCTAGGTTTAGATCTATTTTTCTACTTGGGGTTGGAAAGATCCAAAAGTTAGATCCAGAAAACTTACTTGAAAAACCTGAAGGATTGTTAATAGAACGTCATAGCATCAAGAAGATCTGCAAGGTCGTCAGGAGCTGTGTTTGGTGGTGATGAAGGGAATATTCACCAAGTTGAAGTTAACAATCAACGAGTGATACTAGAAGCCTCTGCTCAATGGGAAGTAGTTACCAGAGGAGATCATGATAAAATGCTATAGTAGCTGAACCAAAAAATGGTAGATAGCCAGAAAACTTTGATGGATAAGATCGATGCTTTGCTAACCTTGCAACCACCAAGAACCAGGAGAATTAGGAGGGAAACTTCACCGACGATAGAATAAGAGAATTCCTCTATTTCTGGCCGAAAAAGAAGAGATGGGAAGCAAAAATAGAAGCTAGGAGTCACTGGAGTTGTCGAAGGACTTGCAGGAGGAAGCAGAAGTGCTCCACCCATAAGAAAAACCACCCTGTACCGATAGGGGTCCTTTTGGTACCGAGAGGAATCTATGGGTTGATGATTTCCGAGAAGTGGATACAATGATGGATTCTAACGAGGAGGTGGACTTGGAGCTCAATGATGATGATTTGGAGTTGGATGTTGATGTTGATGAAGTTGGATTTCAGACAACCATAGCTCGACCAGCTTCACATTTACGAAATACTGAAGGAGTGGCTCTAGAGGCAGGAGCAACAGGCATCAGCCAGCAAACCGAGACCATTTTCAAAGTCAAAACACTCGACATAACCATAGATAACTGACCTTCGGAATACATGCCAGCGAGAAGTACATCACTAATATGGTCGATTGGTGAATGAAAGTAAGGGTAGGAAGAACGAGGATTGAGTTCCACACCTAGCTGAACTCCATTCGCTGAAAATATCTTAAGAGAAGAATACCTTAGAGAGTTCCCAAGAAGTTTTTGGAGTATTTCAAGCTCTATGCATCTCACTCGAAGGGCATGATGTCCCTATCTAGCTTATCACAAGGACCCAAAGAGCCATTGAAGAGTTTCTTCAACTAATTCAACATCAGTGTTATAGAGGTTAGCAATTCAAAGGAAGATCTTGTATTCATAGCACTGGTCTACAGCATTTACCTAGATATGGATCTTGGTAGGTGGTTGAAGATTAAATAACCAACTACTACGGAAGAATTCCATCAAATGGAAAACTAGTTTCTACGATTAGAGGAAGCGAGTTTGGTTGAAGGAAAGGTTAGCAATGGACAGTCGAAGGAGGTAATTCAAAGCAATGTGGTGGTTAAATAGGATGGAGAAAACTCCTATGGATTTGCAAGAAATGCCAAAAATTCTAGGAATCAAAAATGACAAACCAAAACTTTGGTAATAGGTGTAACAAGAATAGGAAGTGCCCTAGGAATATCCGACTAGAGGATTATAAGCCTTTAAATGACACATTGGAAAATATTTATCTCACTACTCAAGGAACTGAGTATTACAAGAAACCACCCAAGTGGTAGGCAACAGAGAAAGAGAAACATTCTGGAAAGTTCCGTCGCTTCAAAAAACTCATGGGTACAACACGAATGAATGCCGTCATTTGAAGGACTTGATTGAGGAGCTAATATTTAAAAATAGACCCCAATAGTATGTTAAGAACCAATAGAACATCGATCAAGCTTCAGATCCCTAGGGACCGCCAACTTAAGGAAAACCCCTGGAACTAGTGGCAAAGGGCGAGGACATACCGATGAAAGATTGCGAATTAATATCATAATCGAAGGAACTCATCCAAAAAAGAAAAGATGGGTGAAATGGAGAGGTATGGGAGTTCAAATAAGCATGCACTACATGAAAGTCGCTATGCCGTCAAAGACAGAGCTCCGGCTAAGCAATCAAAGATGATGATGGATGATATTGTGTTCAGAAATTGTAATTTTGATGAAATCGAGGTACCAACCCTTGATCCCATGGTGGTAATGGTAAGGATTGGACCAGTAGTTGTACATCTAGTTATGGTGGATAACGGAAGCTCGGTTAACATTCTATTTAGAATGACTTTTGACCATATGAAAATCAGCATAAAGGATTTGACTGCATTCAAGATGAAGATCCAGCGGTTTACAGGTGAAGTTAAACAGCTAATCGAGATGATTGACTTGCCCGTAGAGCTTGGTAAACGAGAACATATGGTAGTTCATATTCAGACATTTGTTGTTGTTGATGAGTACTCACCATACAATGCTTTCTTGAGCCGTCTGACCCTAGCGGATTTCAGGATTGTTTTGGCTCTATAGTGTTTGACAATGAAATTCCCTATGGAGAATTGGAATGGAGTAGTGTGAGGAGACTAGAGCATGGCAAGGGAATGCTATGTTGCAAAACTGTGAAAGCCTAAGCATTGAGAGAAGGAAAATAATGCGGAGAGAACTCTCCACATTCAGGAATCGCAAGCCTAGCAATTAAAGAGCAGCCCCTGGCTCGAGAACCATAGCTAATTCGACAAGTTGATTGATCCTACCAAGAAGTCAATTGAAGTACGGACAACACCAGCGGAGCTTACGATGAATGCCCCTTTTGGTATAGATAACCCGACTCAAGTATTGAAGATTGGTTCTTGACTTGGAATTGGATTACAGAAGGAACTGGTGAATTTCCTCCAAGGAAACTTGGATTACGGTGAATGTCAAATACCATCTATTGATTCAAAGTTCACACTAGTAAAGCAGAAAAGCCACAGTCTAGGTCCAAAGCGATCCACTGCATTGAAGAAAGAAGTGGATAATCTATTGGCAAATGACTTTATCTGCAATGCTTTATATCTTGATGGGGTATCCAATCCCATGTTGGTTAAGAATTCATACAGAAAATGGCAAACATTTGTCAACTATTCAGATTTGAATAAAGCATGTCCAAAGGACAATTTTCCTTTCCCCAGGATTGACCAATAGGTGGACAAAACCGTGGCATATGAATTTCTCTCGTTATGCCCAAATGCTTATTTGGGCTATAACCAAATTTTGATGCATATATCGAATCAGGAGAACACTAGCTTCAGCATGGATTTGGGATTATACTGCTATCGTGCAATGCCTTTTGGTTGAACGTTGGAGCTATATACCATAGATCAGTAAAATCTATGTTCAAGGACCAAATCGGGTAGACTATGGAAGTATACATAGACGACATGATTGTGAAGTCACGAGTATCGTGGAATCATCTGGATGACCTTTCAGAAATATTTGAAGTTCTACGAAAATACGGCATGAAGCTAAATCCTTTAAAAGGATCTTTTGGATTGGCAACGGGAAAGATTCTGGGATTTATCAATGCGAGGGACATTGAGGCTAATCCGAAGCAGATGAACACCTTGAGAATGAAAGGATCACCCTATTTCACCTTTATTAGACCAAAAAAGAAATGTAACTATCTCGACTACGAAAAAGCAACTATAGAACTTGAATGGAAAGGTCACTGTTTTGAGTCAGTTTATCTCAAAGGCGACGGATAAGTGCAAATCTTTCTTCGACCTCCTTATGAATGGTAAAAAGAACTTTGAATGGAATCAAGATTATCTGAATGCCTTCGAGGAGTTTTAGAGACAAATGAAACATCATCAGTCTTATCCAAATCACTGGATGGGGAGGATTTATTCGTCTATCTAAATGTGTCTGCTCATGCACTAAGTGCAGTATTAACGCATAAGGAGGAAAGGATTCAGAGACTGGCGCACTACATCAGTAAGCAGTTCATTGGAGCTGAAAAGAACTACCCGAATCTAAAGAAACTCGCCTACTTCTTGCTGATTGCATCGATGAAGTTATGGTCGTATTATCAGACTCATCCGATCAAAATGCTGACATACTAGCCTTTAAAACAGGTATTTTGCCTCCCGAGACCTCAGGGAGTTTGCTAAAATGGAATATCGAACCAATTCAGTATGACATCGCTTACTATCCAAGGAGACAATAAATGAACAGGTGTTGATAGACTTCACCACTGAATTTACCGTGCGGGATGGTGATGAAGAGGAGAAGGATGCTACGCTTGCAGCTTTTCATTGATGGTGCTTCAATTAATTTTAGCTCAGGGGCAAAAGTTGTGTTTGAAATGCTAGAAGAACGATTGATTTGAAATGCACTAAAACTAAAATTACTTGGTAATGATAACGAAGCCTAGCATGAGGCATGATAACAGGGTTTAAAGTAGCAAAGGAACTACGGGTAAAGACATTGCACATATTTAGCGATTTCCAATCGGGAAGGATACCATGTCAAGAGTGCGAAACTAATGCCTTGCTTATCAAAAGCATTGGAACTGCTTAAGGACATATAAAATTATACAATAACGTACATCCCTAGAGAGGAAGACATGAAGGCTGATTTACTAGCTAAGATATTTAGCTCTGGGGAAGCGTAGTTAGTGAGGTTGGTCGTGGTAGAAGTTTAATGGCTTCTAGTATCAACCAGATGAATGTCGATTAGATTCTAGATGCCACAAAAGAGGAGGAGTCATGGATGACTCCAATCAAAGGATGCCTGATCAATGGAACTCTCCCAAGAGATAGGAACGAGTGAAAGAAACTTCTTCGAAAAGCACCATGGTTCATGATGCAAGATGGATTACTATTCAGGAGAGGGTCCTCGACTCCCTACTACTGTGTGTAGCCAAGGATAAAGGTAGGAAGTTCCTAATGGAAATTTATGAGGGTAGCTGTGGAGGCCACACCGAGGGGTAAACCCTAGCAAAGAAGATACTTTGCTAAGGGCATTTCTGACCGACATTAAACCGGGATGCTGCTGACTACTCCAGACGATATGACCGATGCAAGAGATTCACAAAGATTTTAAGAACCCCATCAATGGAACTCACGTAATGGTCAGTCCATGGCCGTTTGCGATCTAGGGAATCGAAATCATTCATGTACTACCGATAGCGAAGGGAGAAGCCAAATATGCTATTGTTGCAGTGGATTATTTCACAAAATGGGCTAAAGTGGAAACACTTTCCACGATTACAACATAGACGTTAATCAAATTTGTAATGAAGAATATTATTTGTAGGTTCGAAGTACCCCAAAGGACCATCATGGACAATGGGACTCAGTTCGAAAGTGCAGAGTTTAAGGACTTCTACAAGTGTTACAGATTTGAGAAAAGCTTCTCCAGAGTAGCATACCTATAGGAAAATGGAAAAGTGAAAGCCATGAACAAAATCATCATATCCATACCGAGAAAGCGGCCGACTAGAGATAAAGGAAATAGATGAGCTTCAACTAGCACTATGGGCTTACATGACAATACACAAATCGACGATTGGGCATTCTCCATTCGCTTTGGCTTATGGATCGGAAGCGATGATCCCGATAAAACTAAAAGTCCCATCTCATTGTAAAAGGAATTACGACCTAAAGGTGAACAAGGAGCTCTTGTTCCAATCTCTTGATTTGGTTGATGAGAAAATGGAAGATGTGAAATTAAGGGCTGCTACTTACCAGAAAAGAGTAGCACAATACTTCAATGCCTTCACAACCTTACTTTTAAAGTAGGTGATCTTGTTCAGAAATAAGTTCTCTTGGGTTTGAGAGCACTTAACCTGAACTAGAAAGGACCCTACGCAAACAAATAGAAGCTTGGTGATGGAACATTCAAGCTAGCAACCATCGATGGAGTCCATATCCCATGTGCAAGGAACAACGATCTGCTTCGGAACTACTATATTTAGTTTTCCTTCATTTTTTTTCACAAATAAGCCACCAAAGTATGCTAGGGGCACTATAAATAGGCAGGACTTGCCACTCTTTCCTTTTGCAAATTATGTTAGCTTCTTTAACTAATGGAACTGTGTTCTTGTAAGCAAAACTCCTATGTTTCATGATTAGCACCCTAAGCTTCTGAGATCCTTTGGTCTCTTACTCCTCGGTATGAGATGTTCATAGAAGTTATGTTCAAGTGGGCCAGAGTTGGAAGCAGGAATGGTTATGGTAAGCTCCATGGAGATAGTGGGAGACGCGGTAAACATGGATGCAGTTCGTAACCCTATATAGCCGGAGTTAGAGGAGGTAGATGCGGTTGACCTACAAGTTAACGGACATAGTAATAAAGTTTAGAAATGGACTTTGGAGAAAACTGAAGCTTCTCGAACACCGAAGAAACAAGAGAAATACCTGAGCTCCTGCTTCTTTCCCAGACATCACCTTCAAATTTGCCTTATGTTGAAACAATGAGTTTTTTATCGAATTAGAAAATCGTCAAAAAATTTGCGATAAAAATAACCGCAAGCGCATGGCGTACAATTCTAGTACATAACGTACGGGTCGATCCGCAGAGAATTGAAGTGAATTTAAATTTTTTAATCAATCAAATTAAACCAAGATTTAAAGTTATTTTTAAGATAAAAATATTAAAAAAAACTAGCTAATCAAAGGGAATAAAAGTACAAGAGTAGAAGGCATTTAGAGGCAAATCTCTTCTCATGATCACATAAATCAACATAATGAAA
Source organism: Allium cepa (assembly GCA_030765085.1). Lineage (NCBI taxonomy): Eukaryota > Viridiplantae > Streptophyta > Magnoliopsida > Asparagales > Amaryllidaceae > Allium > Allium cepa. The sequence continues at coordinate 554,381,770 of CM060941.1, read as the reverse complement.
TTATGATCTTAAGTGGAATTAGTGATGTATTTATCATAAGTATGGTCTATTTGTGTTATTAACTAATATAACTTAAACCACCAAACCATAATACAACACATAAAATCACTTATCAATTGTAACGAAAATGAAGTCAAAGCAAAAAATATTTTAAGTATGATCTATTTACTATTGTATTTATTAACATAGATCATCAAATTTTGATTCTACTTTTATTTCACAAGAAAAAATCACCTAGTTAGTCAATGATGTAAATTATTTTTATGTTTGAATAAGAATAGCATATTTGTAATAACAACATAGACTATCAAATTCACTAATAAACTTACATCATAAACTAACTTTTCATGAAGCATAAAAGAGATCATAAATCACAAAATATGTTGAATTTACATAATTTTAGAGAGCTTCATTACCCCAAAATTGAAAGGATTTAGCTACTCATTTGTGTTATCATTTCAGCACATGGATATTTCAACATAGAAAATAAAAGGAAAGTGCAATCTAATTAAAATAAAAATGAAATAACTACTTGCATAAAAATAAAACTAAACTACTAGCATGAAAGAAAAGAGAGCATATAAATGAAAATAAGTATAAAAGAACATGAAAGCACGAAATAAAAGCAAGTAAAAGAAGAAGAGGCTTAGGAAACCATTTTTATTTCTCTTTTAATTTGAAGCTACAACTTGCATGATAAGATAATGTAAAACGTAAAACTCCATTACTTGAATATAAAAAGGGTATTTATACAAGCCTAGAACCTTAATCTATATTTTAGGGAGCTACCTAAAATACCTATGACGACTCACAAATCCATACCCTTAGAATCGAAAATAAACCACCACATGTCCGACCCAAAAAGCACAGACTGACATAAATTCATGAGAAAGAAAAGAAGAAAGAAGAAGAGAAGAGAAGAAAGAAAGAAGAGAAAACAAATCAGAACAATACAGAATCTCACATCGCAGCGGAACACATATAATATCATATCAATGATCTTTACAAAATAGAAACTGTATATACAAACACCAATCAGAGTTCAACAATGAAGCACCATTCATTAGCCTGGACAGTTATAATAACCCGTCCTTACAATTGCTGATAATATCAAACTACAATGTAGCGGATAATAAATAGATATATGTATACGAAAACAAAGATCTTCAGCTCTCCTGTTGAAGCTCCAAAAGCACCAAATCTGAACCTGTAAATATTCTCGGTCTGACCCGTGCATTGAAAGGGAAGAACGCCTGAATCAGTTTAGTAAACCAGTGTGAGAAAACACACTCAAGCTGAATTTATTAAATTACCAAACTTTCCTTTCAAAACAAAAGTATCTCGTAAGACACGCCCATACATAAACATAGACATGTTTTATCCTTATGATAACCAAAACATTTTATGTCAAATCATGTTTTATTATACTAATGTTTAGTATACAAATAATATTAATCGTAGCCGGAATGGTTACCTATATAGCATTTTGGGGCTATTCATTATGCAAAAACAAACAAAACTGCAAGCTCATAGTGGAGTTTGGATTTCCATACAAATGACCAGGTGAAGGGACTACTTTCCGACAATATATCTCTAAAGGAATGTACCGAGGAACATCACAATTGAACCTCTATAAACATAATACCGACCTACCTCTATAATAGGTAGCACCGAATATATCATCCCCCAGTCGTTACCGACCTTTCCGAGGGCCCATATAGCATACAAACCACATTAATTGACATCCCAAACGTTGTAGTGGGAAGAAATATATCTAGAAGAGGGTGATCATATCCTAATTGGGAATGACCCACTTGGCCTTGCTGCATCTAACCTTGTTTTGGTCATTTCTGATTGATGAGGCCTGAGGTAACGATTACCTTTCACATATTACATATCACCTGGAATGCCACATTGCCATTTCTGTTGACTACTAATTGCCTTCTACAAAAATACAACTCTTGAGCTCATACATCTCAAGAAGGGTGTTAAGCTAAAAGAAGTTGCCTTCCCCACCACCACTGATGTATGTTTGTAAAAACCAATGTACGTAATCTCAAAAATGCAATGTCAAAAACTCGTTCATACAAGTTGTCCAGGAACAGGACAAACCGAAGTTACTTTCCTACATCCTGTCGAGAAATCCTTAGAATTAGTAGTGAATAGTCCTTGCATTGGATATTTCATAACGAAGAGACCACTGCTACTAGATGCATATTGGGATTTTAACACCAAACGATCAACAAGCAGTGTTTCACTATGAAAATCCTTAATATCAATATCAATGACCAACCTGCACAATCGTCGCATAAATGTCAGTCCGAAGTGGTTTTCGGATAAACGATCCCTGTCTCTTCGCACCAACAATGCAAAAGCGTTTCTCAACCTCACACAGAAACTAAGTCTCATAAACTTATCTCATCTCCAACTTTCAACTTGCTATCCTTCGGCCAAGAAGGAAGCTCGATAGATTGGAGTAATCACTTCGCACTACATAAATCAACATCATCAACACAACGATAATCAAGCCTACACAGATGGCTACGTACTAAGTGTATGACTAAATAGTTCCCACATTAAGTCGAGGAACTAAAATGGCCAAATTTGATAGTCGGCTATTTAACTACTAAAGCAAACAACAATTATATAGCACCATAAGAAATCACTATGCCCTTTTAATTAATATTTTATTAATTAATCACTTTCCAAATATTCACTTCAAATTATCTTTAAAAAGATATATTGTCAAAACCATTTCAACATTTCTAGACTGGAAAACATTTCCATATACTTATCTCAACAACATAAGCATATTCACAAATCTCTTTAGGAAAGATGAATATTTTTCAATACATGCTTTACTGGGTCAAAACTAATGTTGCGTAAAACATCGTTAGACAACCCAAAATCATTGGTATAGGGATTCAATAATTAGATAGATATATAAATCCCATATACTATGCAAAACATCTCCTTTCGAAAGTCATTTACTATGACAACAGAGTTATAGTCCATGCTTTCCTTACTTCTTGAAAACGTTTATTTCAACAATGAATGTTGAAATCTATGTATTCGATGCTCACACCTTTTAAAACATCTTCAAATCATTTAATTCTATTTAAAAGATCACTTCCCAAAAGATTCATTTAATTAAAAAGATAATTCACTGTCCAAAATCATGAATATTATTCTCTTACCAACTTCATTATTTCTACCTATTTATTAAAGGATTATCCACTGTCCAAAATCGTGAATAAAATCCCTTTAATAAGCTTTCATATTTAACTTATCAAAATAAGTTGATTTCAGATTTATAAAACAATATTTATAAATTCCATTTCTATTTTATAAGAACTTCCACTTATAAAAATTCCTTTATTAACCAATCTCATTTATATGCCAAACCCGATTATAAGTTAATTCACTTATAATTCGCTTATTTACAAATACATTCCTTTTAACTTCACAAATTTATAAATCTTATTTACTTATAAGATTCATTTACGACTTCATTTTAACACTTATAAAACTCCTTTATAATTCCATTACTTTTATTTATAAAATATCAATTTATAAATCTTATATATAAATCATTTATAATAAGTTCAAAATCCCAATTTAACTTATTTTTCAAAATAGTTAACTCCATAGTTCAAAAATCATATTTAGCTTATATTTCACAAAAATCATAAATTTTATAACATGAAAATTATAACTTTGATTTATTTAAAATAAATTCATTTCCTTAACAATTCAAAAAATTAATAAAACATCTATTTTCAAAATCACTTTGAAATCCTTTTCAATTTGAATTCGTCACTTTAATATTTTTAAAATTCCAAAATATGGCCCAATGCTACAATAGCACTGAATCAGGTGTTTCACATCAATCATATCAATCCTTGCATCATAATATCATATATAACATGATAATAACATATTTAACAATATCTGTAAATAAAAATCAACACTAGTGAAGAATCCAGTTGGATTCCTTCAAGACTGTCACCTACAACAAATATACATGAGAAAATATGTACAGTGTTCACTTCGATGCAGACGCACGTTTAAAAGGGTCATCCGCTCATACACGGGAATGTATAGGTTCTCATCTACTCAAATAGGCAGGAATATATTCAAACCAATCAATATATATGTATAATGTGACGACTCGGAATTTTTAAGCATTTGTAATCGGAATATTTAATTGATTTTAAATATTAAAGTTAATTATTAACTTAAATTACGAATATCATAATTTATTTGACAATTAAATTGTTGAATTAAATAATTTGAATTGGATAAAATATAAAATCTGAGATTTTAAGCCTGTTAAAATATAATTTGAAGTCTTATAAAATTTATATTGATAACATTGAATATAATAGAAGTGTTAAAATTAAATCTAACACTGAATTGTTCAGTTTTGAAATTTTATCGTTTTAAATTGAATTTAAAAATAGCCTTCTGAAATACAGTCTCGGAATTTGACAAAACCAGTTCCATTGGATCCGTAGTATTGAATTATTATCGGATTCCAATTTTCGTGGCGTTTGGAGTGGTCTTGTGAACGTACGACATATAAACGCACTGGAATTTTTATCGGAAATCTAATATGAAAATCTGGATTCAAAAAGCACGTGTTACTTCCTTTAATACGCTTCGTCGTTAATAAAGAAAATTTGCCGTTCAGGAGAATATTTTAAATATAAGATAAAATAAAATAAATATTCATATAGAAGAAAAATCAAACATAGTCAAATCTTCCTTCATACGCCTCCTTCTCTTTTATTTCACGCCGAACCCTTCTAGTTCAATCACGCCCTTTTCTCTCTGATCTATTCGAACGGTTCTTAAACTTGAAAAAAAAATGGCCGCTTGCTACTTCTTCAATTAGTCGAATTCGTCCCTCGAAAAAAAAATATAGGGCGGCGAACACGAGGCCGAGGAAGGCGAGTTGAGTTCGTATTAGTTGTTGTTTGTAGGGATGCAGTAGGTTTAGGGTTGATGAGTGATGGCCTAATGGTCGGCACCGCGATCGAAATCGAAGTTTGGGGGCATCTTCGCGACTGCGACTTCGGGCTTGGGTCGGCGACGTCGTCGATTTCGAAGGCACGACCGAAGGGGACTCGAGATTTTTGGCCGAGTCGTTGCTCGAAGTGATGGCCGAAGCGTAGTCGTGGTGTGACTTCGGCGAACTCATAGGAAACTCTCGACTGGAAGTGCCGATGGGCTAGCGAGGTGAAGGTAATCTTTTTTTTCTTCTTCGATTAGTCACGATTTAAATACACAAATTGTAAGATATATAAGTTTATGAAATTTTTGGGTCGTTAGGTACAGAAAAAAATATAGGTGCGGTTTTCAATTTTAATATATATATATACACACACACCTGACTATTTTAATTTAATTTTATAGGTAAGCTAGAGAAAATTTGATACAGATAAGGTTTTGGGATTATATATGTATATGAATTTTAAAATGCTGAGCATTGGGTAAAATTGGATTCTGAAACTATATAAATTAATTTTATAACTGTACGAGTTCAAAGATAAGGAAAATAAATAAATATAGATGGCTAGTTTAGATTAAATTGTTGGTCAGCTAAATTTATTAAATAGGAAATTTTCGTAGTTTCCTCTAAGATGATAATAAACCATATAATATTTTATTCAAGGTCAAAAATCGAGAAAACCAAGGGAATATTGAGGTGAATGGCAAATGCAAAAGCAAAGGTGAGTTAATCTTACTCAGTTGATTATAAATTTAAATTTAAATGATTAAATTTAAATAATTGTTTGAATGCTTGAATTGATGTATGTGATATAGTATGGTATAATTTGAAATTGGCATATTATGTTGTGCTAACATCTGTAGATGCAGGAAAAACAGGTTGGAGGGATCCAACTGGATCCCTCAACATTTATTTAAATTATTTAATACCCTCTATTGTGATTTATTTGATATTCTATGATGATCTTTATTGGAATATTGAATGCTATGGTTCGATTGGATATAATAGGGTATGATGAATTACCAAAAACATATAAATTAGATTTTGGTAAGATAATAAAAGAAGTGAAATTGTAAGTAAAATAATTATAGAAATTTGAATAAATTTTTAAATGAATTTGAAAAAGAAATAAGTGACTTTAAAATTCTAATAAATAAATCTTGGGTATGGAAAGGGAAATTTGAATAAACAGAAAGTTAATGAATTTTAAATCTTCAATGATATTAATTAAAAGAACAAAACATTTATTTAAAATTTAAGATTTAAATTATTGAAAAGAATGAAGAAGAAATTGGGAAAAGCCTGGAATTTGTATATTTCAGTTAAAAGGTTTAAAATCAAACGGAAAATAATAACATTAATAATAAGTCCATAACTAATGAATTTTGAGATGAATTGAGAAATTAAAGAAACTTATTTCAAATAAAATAAATTGGAAATCAATTTGGGGAAATTGATTTAAGTGATTGAAGTTGGAATTTTCTCTGGATGGCCAAGTACATGTTTTTAAAAGTAAATTTATAAATATAAATTAAATGTTTTAAAGTTGTTTTTAAAGAAAGCGAGTTTTGTAAAATTTATTATTTCTAGCGTTGAAGGCGGGATGGAGTTGCACTACCCCTATAACTATGCACCTAGGGGTAAGAAAATATGGGACTTTTCTTCTCTCCTTTCTTGAAATCAAATTATTGTAAACCCTAAATTGAATTGGAGACAAATTTATTTGATTGTAACCATGCATAATCAATATGAACACGGATTTTGACATGCTTATTTTTTTGACAATGCCTTGTCAAACATTATTGAATTTTACTTGCATATATTCGAACTCATTAAGATCAAAATAGACACAATTTATGTAAAGGAGCTTTAAACTATGACGATTATAGTCTAAAGTAAGTATTTTCCTCTAATCTATTTTAGCAGTAACTATTAAGAAGTAACTAGTATTTTTTTTTTACAAAAAAATAGAAATCCAGTTTTATATTTCATTAAGTAACTTTATTTTCAAATGTTTATATAGTATGTATTTTTAGCAAATTATTGAAGTAGTTTTAACTAAAATGTTTAAAAGTAAATTCCAAAGTAAGTATTTTGTTTAATCTATTATCGTATTAATTATTTAAAGAATGATTTGGTATTTTGTTTAAAGTATTATTATAAATTAAGTATTAAAGTAAATTTTTCTAAATTAAATGTTAAATATATTTTACAATAAAGTGTTTTTAAATTATTTAAAAAATCTAGAATTTTGTGCTTGGTGATTCCAGTGGAAATGGAAATACTCGGAATTTATTCTGAGAAAAGGAAGATAGTTGAAAACTGTTTTCAAAGGGGTTTGTAAGTGAAAATATAACTTATAAAGATATTTTGAGATAAATAAATAATTTGGAAAATTATTTATTGTGTGATGGTTGTTTGTGAATATTAATTGATAGTTAAACTACCGACTATCAATATTGGACAAATACGTTGATCGTTTCGAAGAGACCGGGATCAAGATTTATTTCTCCAAAACCACTTCGACCCGGTTCATACGTGTCGTGGAAAACGATTTTTGGATTCGAAGATGGAGCAGTGAAATGCAAGGGCTAGTCGCTACTAATCCTGAGGATATTTTCAAAATGGATGTAGTAGGAATAGTGCCTTCGGTTTCGTTCAAACCCGGAACGGACTTGTATGGATGAATGCTTTCGTAAACATCGTCAGGTGGACGATGGGCATTCAAAGGAATATGTTCTATAAAGGTAACGCTTAGCCTCAAGCCTCATCAAATGGGAATGACTGAAAATCAGGGGTTATGCAGCAAGGCTAGGTGGGTAGCACCCAAGCAGGGTGAGGTCATCCCTGTCTAGATGTCCCTTTTTTATTTCGGCTTAGTGGGCGGTTGCTGATCCCAACCGCGGGGTGATCTCACTCAGGATTATCCAGTAAGGGGTAGTCCCGGCTTTGTGTTGTAGGGGAGCGGGCGTACTCCTCGGTACAGTGATCTAAGCCCCGTACTGTGGCAGGTGGTACCCCAGTGCCTAGTCATTGGTTGGAAATCCATTCTCCCTACGAGCCTTGTACGAGTTTTGTTTGTATTACCCACTCCGTGGCTAGTAGCTGGAATTTAATAATGTAACAATTTTGGCTATTTTATAAGTATTTGTATATAGACCCTATTATAATATCAGAGGATTTCTATAAAAATTGTTTTAGCTATCGTAAGGTAAAAACCCGACATGTTTATTTGTGGCGTGGTCTTACGAGATGCTTTTGTTTTCAAAGGAGTTTTGAAACTTTAATAATCAATTGGGTGTGATTTTCTCACGCTGGTATTCCAGACTGACTCGGGTGTTATTTAACTGTAATGCTCGGGTCAGGCCGAGTATTATAGGATACAGGATATGATGCTGTGGAGCTCAGGAGACGAGCTGGATGACGATACGTACTCTCGTACTTGTTTATATATATATATATATTCCGCTGTGTTGAGTTGCCGTGTATCCATTTGTATGGTATTGATGTTGAGCTGTGATTGTTGTACTCTGAAGATGTAATATATATAAACAGAGATATTTGATTTAGAGTAAAGATCATTTATTATTTATTATATTTTATTCCGCTGCGATGGATAGATTCTGATGTTGTTTTCTATTTTCTTCTTCTACCTCTTCTTCTTTAACCCAAATGGTTCTTATTTCTGTACAACTTGAGTTGATTTAGGTAGACTAGTGTTGACTCAAGGGGTACGAATTTGCGGGCTGTTTCACTTGGTATCAGAGCTTAGGTTTGTGATAACCTTGGCTCTGGTGGGAATTACTCAAATAGAATCCGTAGTACTCTAGAATGAGTTTGAGTGTATTAATAGATATGAGCGCGTATTTTTTAGTGAATATAAATTGTTTTAATATTGTGTTGATTGATTTGTTGAGTGGCATATGAACCTTCGTCGGCACAGTCTGTACAACTGTATCGAAGGGGTTTCTAAACACTTGAATAGAACAATCGACACGGTATTGTTTTAAATGTGGGTAAATGAAATAATTTTACCCAAAAATATATTTTGATATATGGAAAAGTTTTCTTAAACTATTTAGCTAATATATGGTTGCTTGGATGTTAGAAATGATAATATTAAATTATTAAATTATTATCATCATTGTGTAAAAAATTAACTAGAAATTGAAAATATAACCAAAGTTTAAGGGAATGAATTCATTTTAAAATGAGATTTATAAATATGAATTGTAACGGTTGCGGATTTTCGTTGCCGAAAAACCGAATAGTTATGGGTTTTAAGAAGAAGAATTTAAGAAAAGAAAGAAGAAGAGAGAAAAAGATAGAAGGAAAAAGAAAAGATAGAAAATTTTAAAATAGAAGAAAAAGAGAACAGAACGGAACAACAGAACAACAGAATCTCACAATTCGCAGCGGAACAACATATAATAATAAATGAATAATCTTTAAACAAAGAACTATTAGTTATTACATATTATACATTTCATTACATCATATCATCAGAGTATACAACATCAAACAAACAGCGGAAAAAGAAGTACTATATAACTAGTAATACGCCATGCCATCCAGCTTGCCTCCAGCAAATCCAGAATATACAGAATATCCTGATAAACCTTACTCTTGACTGCCCGTGTGGAAATTGGTGGGCACCCAGAGTTTAGGAAGGAAAACAATAAACTCCGAGTCAGTCATGTGACTGGTGTGAGAACTCAAAACAGTTTATTTATCTTTAAAATCAAAATAGAGGAATATTTTTAAAGTCAATTCGCAATGCTTTTAAAAATGAGACTACCATAAGGCCTCCCGCACACACACACATGCAAACGCAGAATCGGAGGAGATTTCTCCTTATGATAGTCAAAGATGCTTGATACGCATTTAAAAAGACATTTGATATTATTATTAGTGTATAGTGTAGGAAAATCATTTCAAAAATAAAGATATAAATCTTAGCCAGCATAGACATTCCGCACTTATGCCTACTATAGCCACTATGTTCAATAGCAGGTTACCGCCACATTCCATAGCAGGTTATACAACTAAAACCGTACAAGTTTCGTATTGTTTCTTTGGATTTCCAACAAATGGTCAGGCCAAGGAACTTCCCATTGCCACATGGAAACGCCTCTGGCTGGACGTCCCCGAGAACTTAACCAGCTCTCTGCCAACACAAGGCCGGGTTACCTTTATCACTAGGTAACTACTACACGAATATGGCATTCCCCGGTCCCATTGGACCTTTTAACCGAGCGCTCGTCACCAACAACACCACACAGTAATAAAATATAGTGTTTCAACATGAGTAAATATCTGGGCTTCATACCATGATACCACCCTTTCCAGAAGGAAATGCACATACCCTAAAGGGAGCTACCCCTCATAACCTTGTCGCATCTTTCCTGTTTTGACCATTCCGGGGTGTGAGGCTCGACGAATTCACGTCCACAAAAACATACTTTATACAAAAGCCATGCTTTGGGTCAACAAATGATCAACACAATGATCACCAAGATAGACGATCAAACAAATGATCCTATCATAAATAATCAACACAATGATCATTTCAGCATCACTCAGCATGTCACATTACCAAATTGGGAATATATCGCTGATAACCTTCAACTACATAACCTCTGAGCTCGTACGTCTCAGAGAAGGGTGTTAAGCTAAAAGAATAAATTCTCCGCCACCAACAGAAATATATTTGAAAGAAATCGGCTTTATATCTCAATTTGTAATGTCAGACATACAATCCATACAAGTCTGTTCCGGGCTCGAACAAAACCGAAGGCACTTCTTACGAAGCCCTTGCAATCCGGGTATTCACAATCCCGATCGGATTTCCCATCACTTATGGAATCTCTATACCAGGAGCGACCCAGTGCAGAGACAATCGATAGGTCATCCTATCGCTCTCGCAAATACCGGTCTTCAACACCGATCTTCAATGCAATTCACAACGACGTATCACATATTCGGAATGGGTTATACGACCCCATGGTCCTTTCCCGGTTAACCCGAATAGTGAGCGCTTATTCAAAAATAAGTGCGCATTCACATTCAATCAAATCACATCAAATACCCATTCAAAGGGAAATATTGATAGTCAGTTATTGAACTATCAATTGGATATGCATACATCACCAGATTCCAAATAATTTATTTTTCCAAAATATCTTTACAAGATATATAATTTCACATTTCAAAATAAATCAATATTTATTTTCATACAAATTCCACTTTCTTTTTATAAATTCCTTAGTGAATTTATATTCCAAAATATTCATGCATATACGATTTCAACTATCCATTTTCAATTTATCTTCAAAAAGATAAATTCTAAATATTCACTTCATATTGGAAAACATTTCCATACTTATCTATTCATAAGTAATTCACAAATCTTTTTATTTTCAACCTTGGAAAATATTCGATATACTTAAATCGAATTAAGTATATAATTCATTCTTTAAGGAAATCATTCTCTTAAACATATTTATTTGGGTCAAAACGAATGTTGCATAAAACATCGTTACGACAACCCAAAATCACTAGTATAGGGATTCGAAATTAAATAGATATATAAATCCCAATACTATACAAATATTTCCTTTCGAAAATCATTTACTATAACAACAGTGTTATAGTCCATCATTTCCTTCTATTTCTCGAAAACGTCTATTTCAACAATAAATGTTGAAATCTATGGTTTCGAATCTCAACACCTTTTAAAACATCGTTAGATCGTTTTAATTCTATTTAAAACATCACATCTAAAACAATTTCTTTAACGTGTTATTCACTATTCAAAAACGTGAATATACTTCATTAACAAATTTCATCCTTTTTATTCATTTTATTTTAAAGGATTATTCACTGTCTAAAACGTGAATATAACTCCATAAATAAGTTATAACAATTTTACTTATCAAAATAAGTCGTTTGTGAATTTATAAAACAACGTTTATGAATTCTATTTCTATTTATTTTATAACATCTCCTTTTATAAATTCCTTTATCAATCTATTCGATTTATAACTCAATTATAAACCAAAAGTTCACATTATAAGTTAAATGCTTATAAAACGATTATTTTACAAAATCGTTCTTTTAAAGACTTTCCAATTTATGAATCTTATAACTTATAAGATCCATTTATTTAACCAATCTATTCTTCAAATAATCTCACCAAATTTATAAATCTTACTAATTATAAATTTCATTTATAACTTCACAGTTTATAATTCTATAAATTTCATTCTTTAATGAAATTCATTTTCACTTCATTCAAACACTTATAAAAACTCGTTTTATAATGTCAATATTTCAATTTATAAATATCCATTTATAAATCTCTTAATATAATTCAATTTATATTATTCTTTAAAACGTCTTTAAATTTCTTTAAAACTTCATCATTTAGATTTATAAAATAATCAAATTTTATAAATCCTATATTTTAACTTTTTATAATAATTTCAAAAATCCAATTAAACTATTTTATAAAATCATTAACCCTTATTTCTCAAAAATCAGCTTTTAACTATATTTCACAAAAACCATAATTTTATAACTTTGAAAATTATAACGTTTATTTATTTAACATGGATCAATTCCAAAAATATTTTATACTTCCAAAATCACTTTAAAAATCATTTTAAAATTCCAAAACTTGGTTCAATGATGCTACATACCAAATAGTCAATCACGACTACACGATCCATCATATATCGATATGATAATCCATCAAATATCAAAATATTTGAAATCAAATAAAAACTGTTGAGGAATCCAGTTGGATCCCTCCAACCTGTTTTCCTGCATCCAAAAACATTAGCACAATACCAATTTCGCTCCAGTACGAAATTATCGCGGTATATGTTCTTATTAAATATTATCCGCTTAATAACGGCGTAATAGGGTCTCATCCGCTAAACAATACGGGAAATCAACAACTGCAATATATACATATGCCAATATATATATATTGATATTATATATAATACCAATTCCACTGTTTATGAAATATTCGCGGTATATGTTTTTAATAAATAACATCCGCTTACTAACGGCGTATAATGTCTATTTTAACAATCAATAGATAACAATCATCATTCAAACATGCATTCAAATATTTTAAATCTAACTATTTAAAATAAAATCGAAACTGATTCGATTGAGTGAGAAGTTCTCACCTTGGTTTAAATTCCGTTTCAGCTTTTATTTCGAATAAAATTAAACGCGCGTTTAATTTTACCCGAAATTCTCACTAACTCCAAACGACTCCAAACCAACTCCATCGCGTAATGCTCGTCCATACGATTCTAACGCAACTGAGTTTGCATTTTTTCGACCTCGTATGAAAAAGTTATGAATTTTTGAAGTTACATGAGTTTATATTAACAAATTTACAACATTAACTTTATATTTACAACCTTCATCCAATCCTAGCCCTTGATCTTTGCTTCCCCACATCAGGCCCATCCCTGTTGCTTCTTCCTCTCACGTATTCATCTCCAGGCAACACCAATTACAACCGAACCCATTAATGCAATTTAGGGTTTCAATTTGCTAACTCCACACACGATTATACTCGATCACATCACCGCCATGTCGAAGCCCTTCGCGAGCTCGACCACCACCACCAACATCATGAAGCTCGGCCCCCTATATGGCCATGAATTACGTGCGCAGGCCACCACTGTCGGCCCCACTTTCCTCCCCCCTCGACGCTCCAATTTCGATCATCACCGTATGGAATCGAAGCTCTCGTCGAGCTCTTCGACTTTGTAGTTGAGCACTTCGCGTAATTCTTTACGGATTGAGAGAGATTGATGAAGAAGTGAGAGCGATTTCTGGCCATTGGTTATTAAAGTGGCAGCTAGCAACATGAATTAGGGTTTAGTTATTTTTTTTTATAAAATTATGAAGAGTGGTGGTGTATTTATAGAGAATCGAACGACACTATTCACCCGGAAATTCCGAACTCCAATTTAGGCGCCGAAACTGACGTACCTAGGGTTTATCCCGCGTTCCGGACACAATGGAACAGGTTTCGGAAGCTAATTCAGAAGTATGTGCGAGTTATGGCTAAAAACGCTCAATTTGAATTAAACCGATTTTCTAGGCGTTTTAATTTGTACAGGACAAACGGTAAATCCAATCGACTTGAAATTTGAAACCTTGCAATAATATCACATTACGGATCCGATGAAACTGGTTTCGTCAAAATCCGAGACTTTTTGAAAAATGGCTATTTTAACTCGCCAAATTAAAATTAAAAATAAATCGATGCGTTTCGAGCTGCCACGATCAAACGATAACTCCGATTGACACGAAAATTGAAATCCGGTAATAACTAACTATTACGGATCCAATGGAACTAGTTTCGTTCAATTCTGAGACTGTTCAAAAATTGACTATTTTCAATAGTCCATTTTAATATTAAAATATTCAATTTTCACAAATTAACTTTTAATTCGATTTTAAAAGTTCTAAAATATCATTCTAACTCTAACATGATAAAATAAAATTTTACAAATCATTTTCAATCATATTTAACTATATTTTCAATTATTTCCATAATTTAACGTATTAAATTATCGATTTAATTATTCAATTAAATCCAAAAATTCAAATAAAAATTTATTTGACTTATAAATTCACTTTTAAATATTTAAAATAAATTAAATATTCAAATTTTAATTAATAAAAATTCTGGGTCGTTACAATCTTTCCCCCTTAAAAGAATTTCGTCCTCGAAATTAACAAGTAAGAAAAGTTACAGAATTTATTAATTTTTCCCAAAATTCATAGTTAAACTTCTTACACAACTTTACTAAGTTTTCAAATCATACTTAGTTATCTTTTCAAAAGCAACTATTATTGTTTAACTTTCAACTCTAAAACAAAGTTAAAGTTTTCAAAATTTTCCAATTTTCTCAAAAATTTTCTAACGCCTTAAATTTTCGGAAAAATTCGCCATAGTCTCCTTTGCGCGGCTCGATCCGAAAAAAATAAAAATGACAGTATATATATCACAAATATACATCTCATCAAGTAATGAGGCATCCCGCAGGGAAAAAAGTGTAAAAGTACGATATGTAATCCGAGATATGTACCTTATATTTTATTAGCAAGCATATACGGCTAATATAGCGCGAAAGCGAGCTCCAAATGCGAAGCAAACGCGATCCGCACCTACTAATTACTCAACAAACAACATGAGAATCATGCATATAGACA
This sequence comes from Allium cepa, assembly GCA_030765085.1. NCBI lineage: Eukaryota > Viridiplantae > Streptophyta > Magnoliopsida > Asparagales > Amaryllidaceae > Allium > Allium cepa. The sequence goes on along the minus strand of CM060941.1, from coordinate 554,366,505 downwards.
ATAGTATCAATATACAACATATATCTCCATAACAACTACATAATATAGCAAATGCAATATATATTCAACCATCAACCAACTAAATACTCATTCATATTCTCATTAATATACAATGAATTGGTTTTCAATTTTAAATCACATTTGATTCATATACAGTGGATATTTTTACTAACATTCATTTTCAATTAGTTTATATTCACTAATTCATATTCAAGTTGGTTCACTTCCAAATCAAATTCAATTTCTATTCAAGATTCACTTAACTTCTAATTGAATTTCAATTATATAGCTTTCATTTCATTAACTCAATTTCATTAATACTTAATGAATTATATACAATCAACTAACAATCATATAACAACCAATGTATATCAATTACAACCAAATTCCTTTGCTTATATTCATACAATCTTTCAACTTCTAATAACATTAGATTTTAAATGAATTAACACTTATATTCATTATTTCACATCAACTATTTACATTTAATTGATTAACATTCATTTTTATTTACAAGTCATATTCATAAATATATTCATAAAGTTTCACTTCTTATATATATAAGTTTATTTCACAATTGTAAATCACTTTAATTATAATTCAATTCTTATAATTCCTTTGCTTATACAATTATTTCTTTATTTAGATTATTCAAACAACCTAACAATCAACTTATATACACTTTAATAATTCTGAAAAATTATTTCTTTATATATAAAATATACTCAAGGTAAAATTATTTCATTTACCCAATTTAAAACAATACTGTGTCGAATTGTTCTATTCAAGTGTTTAGAAACCCCTTCGGCATAGTTTTGCGGACCACGCTGACGAAAGTTCATATACCACTCAATAAACCAATCATCACAATATAAAACAATTTTATATATTCACTAACAAATACGCTCTCATAGCTATTATTACTCTCAAACTCAATCTAGAGTACTACTGACTCTATCTCTAATGAGTAATACCCAACAGAACCATGGTTGTCGCTAAACCATATGCTCTGATACCAAATGTAACGATTGCGGATTTTCGTTGCCGAAAAACCGAATAGTTATGGGTTTTAAGAAGAAGAATTTAAGAAAAGAAAGAAGAAGAGAGAAAAAGATAGAAGGAAAAAGAAAAGATAGAAAATTTTAAAATAGAAGAAAATGAGAACAGAACGGAACAACAGAACAACAGAATCTCACAATTCGCAGCGGAACAACATATAATAATAAATGAATAATCTTTAAACAAAGAACTATCAGTTATTACATATTATACATTTCATTACATCATATCATCAGAGTATACAACATCAAACAAACAACGGAAAAAGAAGTACTATATAACTAGTAATACGCCATGCCATCCAGCTTGCCTCCAGCAAATCCAGAATATCCAGAATATCCTAATAAACCTTAATCTTGACTGCCCGTGTGGAAATTGGTGGGCACCCAGAGTTTAGGAAGGAAAACAATAAACTCCGAGTCAGTCATGTGACTGGTGTGAGAACTCAAAACAGTTTATTTATCTTTAAAATCAAAATAAAGGAATATTTTTAAAGTCAATTCGCAATGCTTTTAAAAATGAGACTACCATAAGGCCTCCCGCACACACACACATGCAAACGCAGAATCGGAGGAGATTTCTACTTATGATAGTCAAAGATGCTTGATACGCATTTAAAAAGACATTTGATATTATTATTAGTGTATAGTGTAGGAAAATCATTTCAAAAATAAAGATATAAATCTTAGCCAGCATAGACATTCCGCACTTATGCCTACTATAGCTACTATGTTCAATAGCAGGTTACCGCCACATTCCATAGCAGGTTATACAACTAAAACCGTACAAGTTTCGTATTGTTTCTTTGGATTTCCAACAAATGGTCAGGCCAAGGAACTTCCCATTGCCACATGGAAACGCCTCTGGCTGGACGTCCCCGAGAACTTAACCAGCTCTCTGCCAACACAAGGCCGGGTTACCTTTATCACTAGGTAACTACTACATGAATATGGCATCCCCCGGTCCCATTGGACCTTTTAACCGAGCGCTCGTCACCAACAACACCACACGGTAATAAAATATAGTGTTTCAACATGAGTAAATATCTGGGCTCCATACCATGATACCACCCTTTCCAGAAGGAAATGCACATACCCTAAAGGGAGCTACCCCTCATAACCTTGCCGCATCTTTCCCGTTTTGACCATTCCGGGGTGTGAGGCTCGACGAATTCACGTCCACAAAAACATACTTTATACAAAAGCCATGCTTTGGGTCAACAAATGATCAACACAATGATCACCAAGATAGACGATCAAACAAATGATCCTATCATAAATAATCAACACAACGATCATTTCAGCATCACTCAGCATGTCACATTACCAAATTAGGAATATATCGCTGATAACCTTCAACTACATAACCTCTGAGCTCGTACGTCTCAGAGAAGGGTGTTAAGCTAAAAGAATAAATTCTCCGCCACCAACAGAAATATATTTGAAAGAAATCGGCTTTATATCTCAATTTGTAATGTCAGACATACAATCCATACAAGTCTGTTCCGGGCTCGAACAAAACCGAAGGCACTTCTTACGAAGCCCTTGCAATTCGGGTATTCACAATCCCGATCGGATTTCCCATCACTTATGGAATCTCTATACCAGGAGCGACCCAGTGCAGAGACAATCGATAGGTCATCCTATCGCTCTCGCAAATACCGGTCTTCAACACCGATCTTCAATGCAATTCACAACGACGTATCACATATTCGGAATGGGTTATACGACCCCATGGTCCTTTCCCGGTTAACCCGAATAGTGAGCGCTTATTCAAAAATAAGTGTGCATTCACATTCAATCAAATCACATCAAATACCCATTCAAAGGGAAATATTGATAGTCAGTTATTGAACTATCAATTGGATATGCATACATCACCAGATTCCAAATAATTTATTTTTCCAAAATATCTTTACAAGATATATAATTTCACATATCAAAATAAATCAATATTTATTTTCATACAAATTCCACTTTCTTTTTATAAATTCCTTAGTGAATTTATATTCCAAAATATTCATGCATATACGATTTCAACTATCCATTTTCAATTTATCTTCAAAAAGATAAATTCTAAATATTCACTTCATATTGGAAAACATTTCCATACTTATCTATTCATAAGTAATTCACAAATCTTTTTATTTTCAACCTTGGAAAATATTCGATATACTTAAATCGAATTAAGTATATAATTCATTCTTTAAGGAAATCATTCTCTTAAACATATTTATTTGGATCAAAACGAATGTTGCATAAAACATCGTTACGACAACCCAAAATCACTAGTATAGGGATTCGAAATTAAATAGATATATAAATCCCAATACTATACAAATATTTCCTTTCGGAAATCATTTACTATAACAACAGTGTTATAGTCCATCATTTCCTTCTATTTCTCGAAAACGTCTATTTCAACAATAAATGTTGAAATCTATGGTTTCGAATCTCAACACCTTTTAAAACATCGTTAGATCGTTTTAATTCTATTTAAAACATCACATCTAAAACAATTTCTTTAACGTGTTATTCACTATTCAAAAACGTGAATATACTTCATTAACAAATTTCATCCTTTTTATTCATTTTATTTTAAAGGATTATTCACTGTCTAAAACGTGAATATAACTCCATAAATAAGTTATAACAATTTTACTTATCAAAATAAGTCGTTTATGAATTTATAAAACAACGTTTATGAATTCTATTTCTATTTATTTTATAACATCTCCTTTTATAAATTCCTTTATCAATCTATTCGATTTATAACTCAATTATAAACCAAAAGTTCACATTATAAGTTAAATGCTTATAAAACGATTATTTTACAAAATCGTTCTTTTAAAGACTTTCCAATTTATGAATCTTATAACTTATAAGATCCATTTATTTAACCAATCTATTCTTCAAATAATCTCACCAAATTTATAAATCTTACTAATTATAAATTTCATTTATAACTTCACAGTTTATAATTCTATAAATTTCATTCTTTAATGAAATTCATTTTCACTTCATTCAAACACTTATAAAAACTCGTTTTATAATGTCAATATTTCAATTTATAAATATCCATTTATAAATCTCTTAATATAATTCAATTTATATTATTCTTTAAAACGTCTTTAAATTTCTTTAAAACTTCATCATTTAGATTTATAAAATAATCAAATTTTATAAATCCTATATTTTAACTTTTTATAATAATTTCAAAAATCCAATTAAACTATTTTATAAAATCATTAACCCTTATTTCTCAAAAATCAGCTTTTAACTATATTTCACAAAAACCATAATTTTATAACTTTGAAAATTATAACGTTTATTTATTTAACATGGATCAATTCCAAAAATATTTTATAGTTCAAAAATCACTTTAAAAATCATTTTAAAATTCCAAAACTTGGTCCAATGATGCTACATACCAAATAGTCAATCACGACTACACGATCCATCATATATCGATATGATAATCCATCAAATATCAAAATATTTGAAATCAAATAAAAACTGTTGAGGAATCTAGTTGGATCCCTCCAACCTGTTTTCCTGCATCCAAAAACATTAGCACAATACCAATTTCGCTCCAGTACGAAATTATCGCGGTATATGTTCTTATTAAATATTATCCGCTTAATAACGGCGTAATAGGGTCTCATCCGCTAAACAATACGAGAAATCAACAACTGCAATATATACATATGCCAATATATATATATTGATATTATATATAATACCAATTCCACTGTTTATGAAATATTCGCGGTATATGTTTTTAATAAATAACATCCGCTTACTAACGGCGTATAATGTCTATTTTAACAATCAATAGATAACAATCATCATTCAAACATGCATTCAAATATTTTAAATCTAACTATTTAAAATAAAATCGAAACTGATTCGATTGAGTGAGAAGTTCTCACCTTGGTTTAAATTCCGTTTCAGCTTTTATTTCGAATAAAATTAAACGCACGTTTAATTTTATCCGAAATTCTCACTAATTCCAAACGACTCCAAACCAACTCCATCGCGTAATGCTCGTCCATACGATTCTAACGCAACTGAGTTTGCATTTTTTCGACCTCGTATGAAAAAGTTATGAATTTTTGAAGTTACATGAGTTTATATTAACAAATTTACAACATTAACTTTATATTTACAACCTTCATCCAATCCTAGCCCTTGATCTTTGCTTCCCCACATCAGGCCCGTCCCTGTTGCTTCTTCCTCTCACGTATTCATCTCCAGGCAACACCAATTACAACCGAACCCATTAATGCAATTTAGGGTTTCAATTTGCTAACTCCACACACGATTATACTCGATCACATCACCACCATGTCGAAGCCCTTCGCGAGCTCGACCACCACCACCAACATCATGAAGCTCGGCCCCCTATATGGCCATGAATTACGTGCGCAGGCCACCACTGTCGGCCCCACTTTCCTCCCCCCTCGACGCTCCAATTTCGATCATCACCGTATGGAATCGAAGCTCTCGTCGAGCTCTTCGACTTTGTAGTTGAGCACTTCGCGTAATTCTTTACGGATTGAGAGAGATTGATGAAGAAGTGAGAGCGATTTCTGGCCATTGGTTATTAAAGTGGCGGCTAGCAACATGAATTAGGGTTTAGTTATTTTTTTTATATAAAATTATGAAGAGTGATGGTGTATTTATAGAGAATCGAACGACACTATTCACCCGGAAATTCCGAACTCCGATTTAGGCGCCGAAACTGACGTACCTAGGGTTTATCCCGCGTTCCGGACACAATGGAACAGGTTTCGGAAGCTAATTCGGAAGTATGTGCGAGTTATGGCTAAAAACGCTCAATTTGAATTAAACCGATTTTCTAGGCGTTTTAATTTGTACAGGACAAACGGTAAATCCAATCGACTTGAAATTTGAAACCTTGCAATAATATCACATTACGGATCCGATGAAACTGGTTTCGTCGAAATCCGAGACTTTTTGAAAAATGGCTATTTTAACTCGCCAAATTAAAATTAAAAATAAATCGATGCGTTTCGAGCTGCCACGATCAAACGATAACTCCGATTGACACGAAAATTGAAATCCGGTAATAACTAACTATTACGGATCCAATGGAACTAGTTTCGTTCAATTCTGAGACTGTTGAAAAATTGACTATTTTCAATAGTCCATTTTAATATTAAAATATTCAATTTTCACAAATTAACTTTTAATTCGATTTTAAAAGTTCTAAAATATCATTCTAACTCTAACATGATAAAATAAAATTTTACAAATCATTTTCAATCATATTTAACTATATTTTCAATTATTTCCATAATTTAACGTATTAAATTATCGATTTAATTATTCAATTAAATCCAAAAATTCAAATAAAAATTTATTTGACTTATAAATTCACTTTTAAATATTTAAAATAAATTAAATATTCAAATTTTAATTAATAAAAATTCTGGGTCGTTACATGAATTACAAATGTAAATTATAAATTGAAATATAATCAAATGAGAATTTGTATGAGCATAAGCTGTGCAAATGAATTATAGTTAAAATTGATTTAAGCATGATTTGGAAATATAAATCCCGGAAATTAGGAAGTGTTTATCGAAGTATTTAAGGATGAATAATAGCATTATTGTTTTGGAGATATTTATGAAAGGAAATTGTTTCAAATGAATTTTGGGAAAGGATATAGCATTGAATTCACTTTAGTCGCTGGAAAATAACTTCGGTGATGACTGCAGCATCATCGATGTTCATTTTCGAGTTTCTAAGTGACAGATTGCTGCCAAATTGATTTGTTTTGGAAAACCTGTTTGTTTTGAAATTTCAAAGGAAATTTGTTGGAAATAAAAACCAGGATTGGTTTGAAATTTTTGAGAAGTGTGATTTTGAGATGTTGGAGATTTCAAAATCATTTGAAACCAAAAGTCGGGTGTTTAAAAATCCTGACGAGATAGGTTATAAGCTTATAAATCGAGATGATTTTTAAATCAGGAAGGGAATATAAGCTTTGAATGTTGGAATTAAAATTTAAAGTGAAAAGTTAAAAATGAAATTAACTTGGATTAGGGAATAAAATTTAACTGGATTGAAATTAATTGGATCAGACTGAAAATAATATCCAATTGTATTCGAATTAAGTTGAAAACGAATTGAGTTAAATAAATCTGAGTTAAAATAAAATTGAATTGGAATAAACATTCAATTGAGTTATTGAATGGAATTAGATTCTTACCTGGATAAATGGAAAATAAGTTGGATAAGGATTAGATTGAAATAAATAAACTAGAATAACTAGTAAAAGAATTAAAAATCCATGAAATAAAAATATGCTTGAGCTATAAATAGGCGTGAATCTTGAGTTAAAAATAAAAGATGAACATATTCAAGCCTATAATGAATGAAATTGTGTAAATAATAAGTTGTGACTTATAAAATTGAAAATGGAATACAAAATCCAAAATAAATATTGTTTGATGAATTGAAAAATAAGATGAAGATCAAAACTTGAATTATAAAATAAAATTGAACTAAGAAAATAAAATGAAGTGGTATTTGGAATTAAAAATGAAGTATTGAACTGTAAATAGGGAAGAACTAATTTGTTAATAAATTAGTTAATGAAATGTGTAAATGGAACCTATTATAGTTAAATAAAGCTGAATTGTGAGTTAATAAATTGGATGGTAAATTAAAAGTGAATAATAGAATAAGAACTTGAGTTATTAATTAAAATTAGACTTGAAGTGTTAACAAAGTAAATATAATTGAAATGTATCGAATAAAATGTAAATGGATTAGAAAAAAAAGTAATGGTTTGAATGTACAAATAAAGTCTAATTAAGAAGAAATAAATTGGAAATGGCCTTGTAATAAATTGAATGAGTTAAATCTGAAAATTAAAATTTTATAATAACTAATCAAAAGAAATTGTAGATTGGAATGAGATTTGATTGTGATAGAGTTAAGTTGAATAGAAAAGAGAAAAATCAACTTGTAAAATGAAAATGAGCTTAAGTATATAATTTAAATAAATTAAAGTAAATTAACTTAAAGCTAAACAAATGGAAGATAATTGAATTTAATTCAATTTAAACTAAGTTAAATGATATTGGGATGAATTTAAATTGAGTAAAAATAAATTTTAATCGAAATAAAATTCGGTAAGTTACCGATAATATATAATGGAATGAAATTCTTAAATAAATAATTGCAAACCATTTAAATTATTAAGGGATTGAAATAACTTGAGACAATAAGGAAAATAGAATGTTTCAAGTTTACTAGAATGGTTTAAGTGAATGTGGATAAACTAATTATATCGAATAAATAAATGGATAGAATAAATAAGAATCAAATGAAAGATGGAAGTAGAACCTATTATAAAAAAAAATAGAAATGAACTTAAGTTATTGACTTAAGTAGGTATTGAATAAAGTCCGAACTCAAAATGAAGTGTGGTTTAAATGAGTTGAGAAATAGTTATGGAATGGAATAGCCTGGATTGTTTTCGAGCTAAATAAAATAGTTTGGAATGAACAAATATGGAATGAAATGCAAGTGAATGGATTCAAATTTAAATGCAATGAAACTGAGAATATATGAATTGTGAATAAATTTAAAATGGAATGGAATTAAGTATAAATTGAGTTGAAATCCATTTAAATTGGTTATTAAACATAAGCACTTATTTATTCACATAGATCTCGTCAAATTGCATAGAATAAATTGTCATTGGATGTAAATGGAAGTAATTCAAATTCTATGAATTGATGGGAGTAAAATAAATTGATTTTGAGAGCAATTGAATTAAATTGAGTTCAGTTTGCTTAAAAATAAATTAATGCTGGAATATTTAAATTGCTTGTAAAAAGTGTTTAATGGGAATTTCTTTTAGAATTCATATGTTTTAACTATTGCAAATATGTGAAATATAGATAAAACTTTATATATATGGCACTTACATGTTTAAATTGAGTACGTACAGGTACCTGGAAGCCGTGTGGCTGGATTGGGTTGCGCTAATTGCTAAAATTATAAGCCGCTTGCTTTTAAATGAAAAATAAGGTACGCCTACACAATAAAAATAGGAAATATGAACTGTTTTTGGTTTTTCCGACCGTGTGGGTCGATGTATATATATTTATCTCTTTTATCAAATTGCAAAAGCTCCTCCGTACAAAGGAGACTCTGCCAAAATTTTCCGAAAATTTTGGGAGTTAGAAATTTTTTCAAAATTTTTGGAAAATTTTGTTAACGACAAAACGATTTCAAATTGGAAATTGAAATAAGTTAGTGAATGAAACTATTTTAAAATAATGACATGGATTAGTTATAAATGAAAAATAAAATTCAATATTTGGAGTTGAAAATAAATTAAATTCATATGATAATGAAAGAATCAATTTGAATAGAATTAAATATAAACTAAAGTGGTAAGGTGAAAATAAATGAAGAAGCATATAAAATGCTTATACTAACCTAAGAAATGAATGGTGAATTCTTAAATAAAAGATTGATACTACAAATATAATCTAAGATAATATTGGAATGAATAGATATTGGCATTTTGTGAGAAAGTAGATAAAATGTTTTGAATATTATGATTGGATATTATTGCTAAGCAGGATATGCAGGTATTATAAAGAGAAAGGAAAATTAGTTTTGATTTCAGATGATAAAAATTGAATTGCCCAACCAAAAAGGTATGTGTTTAAATTTCTGTGAAATTTGATTGGGATTTTGGATCGAGCCACTTGGCTTTTTGTTTTCTTTGTGGATTTGGGGGCCGTAGAGCCATTTTGTAGTTGTACCGAGCTAGCCGCGCAAAGGAGACGCTGGCAAAAAATTTCGGAAATTTAGAGAGTTAGAAATTTTTTGAGAAAATTCTGATAATTTTAAATTTGATTTAAAATTTAAAATTGGATGATTGAGTAAGCAATATTGTTTGAAACTATGGAAAAACTTGAAGGTTAATAAGAATAATAATGGGTCTTTTATAAAAGATAGTTGGTAAGATGTTGAATTGTTAGAAACTGTTTGGATTTGAAAAAAAAATGGGTATTGGACCATTCATCCTAATTAGTAATTTCGAGGACGAAATTCTTTTAAGGGGGAGAAATGTGACGACCCGGAATTTTTAAGCATTTGTAATCAGAATATTTAATTAATTTTAAATATTAAAAGTTAATTATTAACTTAAATTATGAATATCATAATTTATTTGACAATTAAATTGTTGAATTAAATAATTTGAATTGGATAAAATATGAAATCTGAGATTTTAAGCCTGTTAAAATATAATTTGAAGGCTTATAAAATTTATATTGATAACATTGAATATAATAGAAGTGTTAAAATTAAATCTAACACTGAATTGTTCAGTTTTGAAATTTTATCGTTTTAAATTGAATTTAAAAATAGCCTTCCGAAACACAGTCTCGGAATTTGACGAAACCAGTTCCATTAGATCCGTAGTATTGAATTATTATCGGATTCCAATTTTCGTGGCGTTTGGAGTGGTCGTGTGAATGTACGACATATAAACGCACTGGGATTTCGGAAATCTAATATGAAAACCTGGATTCAAAAAGCACGTGTTACTTCCTTTAATACGCTTCATCGTTAATAAAGAAAATTGCTGTTCAGGAGAATATTTTAAATATAAGATAAAATAATATAAATATTCATATAGAAGAAAAATCAAACATAGTCAAATCTTCCTTCATACGCCTCCTTCTCTTTTATTTCACGCTGAACCCTTCTAGTTCAATCACGCCCTTTTCTCTCTGATCTATTCGAATGGTTATTAAACTTTAAAAAAAATGGCCGCCTGCTTCTTCTTCAATTAATCGAATTCGTCCCTCGAAAAAAAAAATTATAAGGCGGCGAACACGAGGTCGAGGAAGGGGAGCGGAGTTCGTATTAGTTGCTGTTTGTAGGGAGGCAGTAGGTTTAGGGTTGATGCATGATGGCCTCGTGGTCGGCACCGCGATCGAAATCGAAGTTTGGGGGCATCTTCGCGACTGCGACTTCAAGCTTGGGTCGGCGACGTCGTCGATTTCGAAGGCACGGCCGAAGGGGACTTGAGATTTTTGGCCGAGTCGTTGCTTGAAGTGATGGCCGAAGCGTAGTCGTGGTATGACTTCGGCGAACTCATAGGCAACTCTCGACTGGAAGTGCCGATGGGCTAGCGAGGTGAAGGTAATCTTTTTTTTCTTCTTCGATTAGTCACGATTTAAATACACAGATTGTAAGATATATAAGTTTATGAAATTTTTGGGTTGTTAGGTACAGAAAAAAAAATATAGGTGCAGTTTTCAATTTTAATATATATATACACACGCCTGACTATTTTAATTTAATTTTGTAGGTAAGCTAGAGAAAATTTGATACAGATAAGGTTTTGGGAATATATATGTATATGAATTTTAAAACGTTGAGCATTGGGTAAAATTGGATTCTGAAACTATATAAATTTTATAACTGTACGAGTTCAAAGATAAGGAAAATAAATAAATATAGATGGCTAGTTTAGATTAAATTGTTGGTCAACTAAATTTATTAAATAGGAAATTTTCGTAGTTTCCTCTCAGATGATAATAAACCATATAATATTTTATTCAAGGTCAAAAATCGAGAAAACCAAGGGAATATTGAGGTGAATGGAAAATGCAAAAGCAAAGGTGAGTTAATCTCACTCAGCTGATTATAAATTTAAATTTAAATGATTAAATTTAAATAATTGTTTGAATGCTTGAATTGATGTATGTGATATAGTATGGTATAATTTGAAATTGGCATATTATGTTTTGCTAACGTCTGTGGATGCAGGAAAAACAGGTTGGAGGGATCCAACTGGATCCCTCAACATTTATTTAAATTATTTAATACCCTCTATTGTGATTTATTTGATATTCTATGATAATCTTTATTGGAATATTGAATGCTATGGTTCGATTGGATATAATTGGGTATGATGAATTACCAAAAACATATAAATTAGATTTTGCTAAGATAATAAAAGAAGTGAAATTGTAAGTAAAATAATTATAGAAATTTGAATAAATTTTTAAATGAATTTGAAAAAGAAATAAGTGACTTTAAAATTCTAATAAATAAATCTTGGGTATGGAAAGGGAAATTTGAATAAACAGAAAGTTAATGAATTTTAAATCTTCAATGATATTAATTAAAAGAACAAAACATTTATTTAAAATTTAAGATTTAAATTATTGAAAAGAATGAAGAAGAAATTGGGAAAAGCCTGGAATTTGTATATTTCAGTTAAAAGGTTTAAAATCAAACGGAAAATAATAACATTAATAATAAGTCCATAACTAATGAATTTTGAGATGAATTGAGAAATTAAAGAAACTTATTTCAAATAAAATAAATTGGAAATCAATTTGGGGAAATTGATTTAAGTGATTGAAGTTGGAATTTTCTCTGGATGGCCAAGTACATGTTTTTAAAAGTAAATTTATAAATATAAATTAAATGTTTTAAAGTTGTTTTTAAAGAAAGCGAGTTTTGTAAAATTTATTATTTCTAATATTTATAGTCTAAAGTAAGTATTTTCCTCTAATATATTTTAGCGGTAACTATTAAGAAGTAACTAGTATTTTGTTGTTTTTTTAAAATAGAAATCCAGTTTTATATTTCATTAAGTAACTTTATTTTCAAATGTTTATATAGTATGTATTTTTAGAAAATTATTGAAGTAGTTTTAACTTAAATGTTTAAAAGTAAATTCCAAAGTAAGTATTTTGTTTAATGCATTATCGTATTAATTATTTAAAGAATGATTTGGTATTTTGTTTAAAGTATTATTATAAATTAAGTATTAAAGTAAATTTTTCTAAATTAAATGTTAAATATATTTTACAATAAAGTGTTTTTAAATTATTTTAAAAATCTAGAATTTTGTGCTTGGTGATTCCAGTGGAAATGGAAATACTCGGAATTTATTCTGAGAAAAGGAAGATAGTTGAAAACTGTTTTCAAAGGGGTTTGAAAGTGAAAATATAACTTATAAAGATATTTTGAGATATATAAATAATTTGGGAAATTATTTATAGTGTGATGGTTGTTTGTGAATATTAATTGATAGTTAAATCACCGACTATCAATATTGGACAAATCGTTGATCGTTTCGAAGAGACCGGGATCGAGATTTATTTCTCGAAAACCACATCGATCCGGTTCGTACGTGTCGTGGAAAACGATTTTTGGATTCGAAGATGGAGAAGTGAAATGCAAGGGCTAGTCGCTACTAATCCTGAGGATATTTCCAAAATGGATGTAGTAGGAATAGTGCCTTCGGTTCCGTTCGAACCCGGAACGGACTTGTATGGATGAATGCTTTCGTAAACATCGTCGGGTGGATGATGGGCATTTAAAGGAATATGTTCTACAAAGGTAACGCTTAGCCTCAAGCCTCAGCAAATGGGAATGACTGAAAATCAGGGGTTATGCAGCAAGGCTAGGTGGGTAGCACCCAAGCAGGGTGAGGTCATCCCTGTCTAGATGACCCTTTTTATTTCGGCTTAGTGGGCGGTTGCTGATCCCAACCGCGGGGTGATCTCACTCGAGATTATCCAGTAAGGGGTAGTCCCGGCCTTGTGTTGCATGGGAGCGGGCGTACTCCTCGGTACGGTGATCTAGGCCCCGTACTGTGGCAGGTGGTACCCCAGTGCCTAGTCATTGGTTGGAAATTCATTCTCCCTACGAGCCTTGTACGAGTTTTGTTTGTATTACCCACTCTGTGGCTAGTAGCTGGAATTTAATAATGTTACAATTTTTCTATTTTATAAGTATTTGTATATAGACCCTATTATAATATCAGAGCATTTCTATAAAAATTGTTTTAGCTATCGTATGGTAAAAATCCGACATGTTTATTTGTGGCGTAGTCTTACGAGATGCTTTTGTTTTCAAAGGAGTTTTGAAACTTTAATAATCAATTGGGTGTGATTTTCTCACTCTGGTATTCCAGACTAACTCGGGTGTTATTTAATTGTAATGCTCGGGTCAGACCGAGTATTATAGGATACATGATATGATGCTGTGGAGCTCAGGAGACGAGCTGGATGACGATACGTACTCTCGTACTTGTTTATATATATATATATATATTCCGCTGTGTTGAGTTGCTGTGTATCCATTTGTATGGTATTGATGTTGAGCTATGATTGTTGTACTCTGAAGATGTAATATATATAAACAGAGATATTTGATTTACAGTAAAGATCATTTATTATTTATTATATTTTATTCCGCTGCGATGGATAGATTCTGATGTTGTTTTCTATTTTCTTATTCTACCTCTTCTTATTTAACCCAAATGGTTCGTATTTCTGTACAACTTGAGTTGATTTAGGTAGACTAGTGTTGACTCAAGGGGTACGAATTTGCGGGCTGTTTCATATAATATCATATATCACCTAAACAATCATCAATCATCATAAATAAATTTATTCTCGCTTATATAAAATTATAAGCGAGTCAGAAAGAGTGAGTTGTACTCACTTTGATTCCAATAGTCGTTGCAGCGTTTTATTTTGAATAAAATTAAATAGACCTTTATTTTACCAAAATTTTTAATTAGCTCCAATCAACTCTAAACTAGCTCTAAAATGTAGTGCTTATTAGTACGATCCCAGTGGAACTTGTTTAGTTCGATTTCGACCTCATATGAAGAAGTTATAACATTTTAAAATTTATATGAATTTATATAATATAATTTACAAATTTTAGTTTTATTTTTAAACCTACATTTAATCATAGCCATTCGTTTTAGCCTCTTTGAATCTGCATCGTCCCTCCCCTTCTTCCCCTTCATGTGAAAACCCCCAGGTCAGGAAACCCATAGCCGCCGACCTTCCCACGAATTATGCTCTTCCATCGATGAACTTGAACATGATCGGCGACCACCACATGATAGCTCACCCTCACCTCCACCCACGACCCACGTGCATAGCTCCCTAATGCTACCTATGCCTCGATTTTCGCCCCGAAACACACACCGTTCATGAGTCAATCGCGGTGAATCCACCACGCCAAACACCATGCTGGTCGTTGAACTTGTAGAGCTTGTTGTGCTCTGCATATTTCATGTAGAAGGTTTTCCATGATAGTTAATGGATTAGAAGATAATCGAGGTGGAAGATTAGAAGTTGCTGGCCATTGGAAAGAAAGTAGCAGTGGCTGAAGATTTTTTAAGGTTAGGGTTTTGTTTTGTTTGCAAAAATAAAAGTGTGGCCTTACAGAAAATTTCATGACACTATTCATCGCTTAAATTTTCGAACTCCAATCGAAGCATCCTGCAAGGTGTTTATAATGTTTTACCTCTATTCCGAACACAATGGAATATATATCGGAATCCAATTCCATCGTATTTGGAAGATATGTTTTTGAATTGATTTATTTAAATCAAAATTTACTTAAATAAATTTCTATGTGTTTTAGCTTCGTACGACCAAACAGTAAGTCCGATTGACACGAAATTTGAAACCTTACAATAATATAACATTACGGATCCAATGAAACTAGTTTCATCGAAATCTGTGACCGTGTGGAAAATGACTATTTGTACACGTTAATTAAATCGATAAATTTTCTATTTCTATAAATTATCTTTTAATTCAATTTCAAAAGTTTATCAACCTCGTTCTAATTCAAATAGAATCTAATTCAACTTTATAAATCATTTCCATTCACATTAAATTCAAATCTCAATTATTTCTGTAATTTCAAATATTAAATTAAACAATTTAATTATCCAATTAAATCAATATATTTGAAATATAAGCTATTCAACTTATATAATTTACTCTTGAATATTTAAAATCAATTAAATATCCGAATTTCGAATGACTGAAATTCTGGGTCGTTACATTGTCCCCTACTTAAAGGAATTTCGTCCCCGAAATTACTAAGTAAGAAAAACTATAAAATCCATTAACTTTTCAAAATCAAAACGTTCAAACTAGATTACCAACATTATCTAAACCTTTTAACGTTTCGAAAATCCAATCGTTAAACTTCTTATAAAACTTTTCTAAGTTTTCAAATCCATTCATAATTATCTTTTCAAAACCAATTAATATCGTTTAACTTTTAACTCAAAATCAAAATTTTAGTCATATTTTTTTTTTCAAATTTCTCAAAAAATTTCTAAAGCCTTAAATTTTCAAAATTTTCGCCATAGCCTCCTTTACGCCGTTCGATCGGAAAAAAATCACTATATATATATATATATATATCATAAATACACATCTCATCTTCGTGGATGAGGCATCCCGTAGGGGAAAAAAATCTAAAAGTACGATATGTAGTCCGGGATATGTATCATATATATTATTAGCAAGCATATACGACTAATATAGATAAAAAGCGAGCTCCAAATGCGAAGTTTACGCCATACGCACCTAATAAAAACTCAACAAACAATGAGAAACATGTATATATGAAAAGTTATATCAATATACAACATATACCAACACAACAACTATATATGCCAATATAGCAAGTGCAACCAAAACCATCAAACAACTATCATCCAACAAACCAATATCTATCCAATAAATTCATAACCAAATCAATATACATTCATTTCTCCTTAATATTCATTGAATTGGGCTTTCAATTTAGTCACATTTGATTCACTAACATTGGATTTTCTAACATTATTTAGTCATATTCAATTAGTTTACATTCACTAATTTATATTCAAGTTTGCTCACTTCCAAATTAAATCAAATTTAATTCTATTTATATTCACTCACTACCAATTTGAATTCAATCTTTTTAGCTTTCAATTTCATTAATATTTAATGAATTATATACAATCAACTAGCATCCATCCAATAACCAATGCATATCCAACATAACCAAATTTATTTACTTTGCACTTAACATTCATATTTACTTCATTTACCTTCAATTTGGTTTACACTTCTAATTTTAATTGGTCTGATATTCAATTTGGATTGAATTCTATTATTCACTATATTCGCATTTTTATACAACACTTCCAATTTTATCATCACTTCTTAACGTAAGTTTTATTCAATTCTTAACAACAACATTTCTAATCCATGTTTATTCACTAATTCCCAATTAAAGTAGAATTTCATTACATAACTCAAGTTCATATTCATCACTTCACTTTATTAATTCATTTTAATATCAAATTCAACTTCATTTAACATCATTTAAGTTATGTTTCATTTCATTCTCGCTTGAATTTACTTTCAATATACAACTTAAGTTCACTTCTCATTTAATTCAAAGTCTATTTTAGTTAACTCATTTCATTATTTCATTTCTTTTTCTGTACTTGAGTTAAATTTCATTTTCAAAGTCATTTTATTTAACTTTTACTTAAGTCAAATTTCATATCACGGTTCAAATTCAGATTTTGTTTTGCTTAACAAAATTGTTTAACCATTTTAATATTTGGTTTTACTTACATTTTCTCACTTTACAAGTTATGCAACTTATTTTTTTAAACTTTCAAATTCATATTATATAATCACTTTACATTCAAAGTTTAATTTCCATTTCAATAACTTATCTAATCCAGTTCATATCCAATTTAATTTTTTGTTCATATTATAAGTCCAAACTCATTTCACTTATATTTATCAATTTCAACTTGGATTTTAAATTCAAATTCATATATCACAACAAAACTTAAAATTCTATTTACTAATGGTAGCAAATCAATCACACAGAAACTCGAAAATGAAAATGATGATGCTGGAGTCATCACCCTTAATATTTTCCAGCAACGGTAGTGAATTCAGTGCTTTGTATTCTTTTAAAATCCTTTTCTTTATATTTATAAATCACATTTATAAATCGTTTACTTATATAATTTCACTACTTCACTTAACTTATATATAAGATGCATTCCAAATTTATTTATCATATTTAGATTTATAATTGTATAACATCTTTAATCTTTGAAAAATAACTTTCAAAATCAATGGGATTCAAATTCTCAAATTCTTAGTTTAAATTCATTTTTTTATTTACAGCTCATATTTATAAATATACTCATGTAATTTCATTTCTTATATATATGATTATTTCACAATTTTAAATCATATTAATTATAATTCTATACTTTATAATTCATTTGCTTATATAATTTATTATTTTACAATAATTATTTTTATATAGATTTTTCAAACAACATTTTATTAACTTATATATATTTTCATTTCCAATAACGAAACAACCAATTTATATACAATATAATAGTTTTTGAAAAATTATTCCTTTATATATAAAATATAATCGAGGTAAAATTATTTCATTTACCCAATTTAAAAATAATACTATGTCGACTTACCTCGTTTAAGTGTTTAAAAATTCCTATCGATAACATGGCGTCCCACATACCGACCGAAATTCATAAAAAACTCAACGGATAAATAAACACAATATAAAACATTTTTGTAGTCACTAACAAATATGCGCTCATATATATAATACACTCGAACTCAATATAGGGTGCTATTGTCTCTTTCTATACTGAGTACACATCAAAGCCTAGAAATATACTAAATCTAAGCTCTGATACCACGTGTGATGACCCGTAAATCCGTACCATTTGAATCGATAATAAACTACACATGTCCGACCCCAAAAGCAAAGACTAAAGGAATGTCATGAGAAATAAAGAAGGGAGAAAAAGAGAAGAGAAGAAAGAGAGAAGAGAAAACAAAACAGAATAATACAGAATCTCACATTGTAGTAGAAATCATATAATATCATATCGATGATCTTTACAAAACAGAAACTATATATGTACATACATCAATCAGAGTTCAACAATCCAGCACCAATCATCAACTTGGACAGTTATAATAACCTGTCCTTACAATTGCCGATAATATCAAACAACAATGCATCGGATAATAAATAGATACATGTATACGAAAATGAAGATCTTCGGCTCGCCTGCTGAAGCTCCAAAGGCACCAAATCTGAACTTGTAAATATACTCGGTCATACCCGAGCTTTGAAAGGGAAGAACACCTGGATCAGTCTGGTAAACAAACATAAGAAAAGACACTCAAGCAGAATTTATTAAATTACCAAATTTTTCGTTCAAAACAAAAGTATCTCGTAAGACACGCCCACACATAGACATAGACATGTTTTTTCCTTACGATAACCAAAACATTTCATATCAAATCATGTTATATTATACTAATGTCTAGTATACAAATAGTATTAATCATAGCCGAAATGGTTACCCATATAGCATTTCGGGGCTATTAATTACGCCAATACAAACAAAACCGCAAGCTCGTAGTGGAGTTTGGATTTCCATACAAATGACCAGGTGAAGGGACTACCTTTCGACTGCACATCTCTAGAGGAATGTACCAAGGAACATCACAAAGGAACCACTACCAACGCAAGACCGGCCTACCTATATAACTAGGTAGTTTCGAATATATCATCCCCCGGTCGTTACCGACCATTCCCAGGGCCCTCATAGCATAGAAACCACATTAAATTACATCTCAAATGTCATAGCAGAAAATATATCCAGAAGAGGATGATCATATCCTAATTGGGAATGACCCACTTAGCCTTGCCGCATCTAACCCTGTTTTGGTCATTTCTGGTTGATGAAGCCTGAGGTAATGATTACCTTGCACATATCACATTTCACATCACTTTGAATGCCGTATTGCCATTTCCTTTGACTACTAATTGCCTTCCACCAAAATACAACCCTTGAGCTCGTATGTCTCAAGGAGGGTGTTAAGCCAAGAGAAGTTGCCTTCTCCGCCACCACAGATGTACGTTTGTAAATACCATTGTACGTAATCTTATAAATGCAATGTCAGACCCTCATCCATACAAGTTGTCCAAGAAATGGACAAACCGAAGGAACTTTCCTACCACATCCTATCGGAAATACCTAGGATTAGTAGCGAATATTTCTTGCATTGTATATTTCATAATGAAGAGACCACTGCTACTGGATGTACATTGGAATTTTAACCCCTAACGATCAACAAGCGGTCCTTCACTATGAAAATCCTAAATATTAATATCATCGACCAACCTGGACAATTGTCGCATAAATATTGGTCCGAAGTGGTTTTCGAATAAACCAATCTTGGTCTCTTCGCACCAACAACGCAAAAGCGTTTCTCTACCTCACACAGAAACTAAGTCTCATAGACTTATCACGTCTTCAATTTTCAACTTGCTATCCTTCGGCCAAGAAGGAAGCTCGATAGATTAGAATGATTACTCCGCACTACACGAATCAACATCCTCAACACAAACGATAAACAAGCCTACACAGATGGCCAAGTGTACGACTAAATAGTTCCCACATCAAGTCGAGGAACTAAAATGGCCAAATTTGATAGTCGGTTGTTTAACTATCAAAGCAAAACAACAAATATCTAGCACCATAAGCAATCATTAGGCCCATTTAATTAATCTTTTATTAATTAAATCGGTTTCCAAATATTCACTTCAAATTGTCTTTAAAATGATACATTCTCAAAACCATTTCAACATTTCCATATTGAAAAACATTTCTATATACTTATCTCAACAGTATAGGCATATTCACAAATCTCCTTAGGAAAGCTGAATATTTTTCAACACACGCTTTATTGGTTTATAACGAATATTATGTAAAACATCGTTACGACAACCAAAATCATTAGTATAGGGATTCAATAATTAGATAGATATATAAATCCCATATATTATACAAAACATCTCCTTTTGAAAATCATTTACTATGACAACAGTGTTATAGTCCATGCTTCCTTACTTCTTGAAAACGTCTATTTAAACAATGAATGTTGAAATCTATGTATTTGATGCTCATAGCTTTTAAAACATCTTCAAATCATTTAACTCTATTTAAAAGATCACTTCCCAAAACATTCATTTAATTAAAAATATTATTCACTGTCCAAAATCGTGAATATAATTCTCTTACCGAATTCATTATTTCTACATATTTATTAAAGGATTATCCATTGTCCAAAATCATGAATAAAGTCCCTTTAATAAGGTTTCATAGTTAACTTATCAAAATAAGTTGATTTTAGATTTAGAAAACAATGTTTACAAATTCCATTTGTATTTTATAAAAACTTCCACTTATAAAAATTCCTTTATTAACCAATCTCATTTATTTGCTAAATCCGATTATAAGTTATATAATTCTCTTATTTACATTTTATAACTTTACAAATTTATAAATCTTATTTACGTATAAGATTCATTTATGACTTCATTTTAACACTTACAAAACTCCTTTACAATCCATTACTTTTATTTATAAAATATCAATTTATAAATCTTATATATAAACCGTTTATAATAAGTTCAAAATCCCAATTTAACTTATTTTACAAAATATCAAAATCATATTTAGATCATATTTAACAAGAATCATAATTTTTATAACATAAGAATTATAACTTTGATTCATTTAAAATAAATTCATTTCCTTAACAATTCAAAAAATTAATAAAACATATATTTTCAAAATCACTTTGAAATCCTTTTCAATTTGAAATCATCACTTTAATATTTTTAGAATTATAAAATATGGCTTAATGCCACAACGTCATTAAATAAGATGATTCACATCAATCATATCAATCCTGGCATCACAATATCATAAATAACATGATAACAACATATATAACAATATCTATAAATAAAAATCAACACTGGTGAGGAATTTAGGTGGATCTCTCTATCCTGTCACCTACAACAAATATACATATAAGAAAATATGTACAATGTCTGCTTCGAGGCAGACGCGCGTACAAAGGGACATCCGCTAATACGCGGGAACGTATAGGGTCTCATCTGCTCCAATAGGCAGGAATATATCCAAACCAATCAATACATATATAATATATCATATCAACTAAATAATCATCAATCATCGTAAATAAATTTATTTTCACTTATAAAAAAAATATAAGCGAGTCGAAAATAGTGAGTTATACTCACTTTGATTCCAATAGTCGTTGCAGCGTTTTATTCCAAATAAAATTAAACGAACATTTAATTTTACCCAAAATTTTCACTAGCTCCAATCAACTCTAAACTAGCTCAAAAATGTGGTTCTCATCAATACGATCCCAACCCAACTTGTTTCGTCCAATTTCGACCTCGTATGAAGAAGTTATAGCATTTTAAAGTTTATACTAATTTATATAATATAATTTACAAATTTTATTTTCATTTTTAAACCTACATTTGTGCATAGTCGTTCGTTTTAGCCTCTTTGAATCTGCGTCGTCCCTCACCCTCTTCTCCTTCACGTGAAAACCCCAGGTCAAGGAATCCATAGCCGCCGACCTTACCACGAATTATGCTCTTCCATTGACGAACTCGAACATGATCGGCTACCACCACATGATAGCTCACCCTATCCTCCACCCACAGCCCACGCACGCAGCTCCCTAGTGCCGCGTTTGCCTGATTTTCGCTCCGAAACGTGCACCATTCATGAGCCAATCACGGCGAATCCACCACACCAAACACCATCTTGAATGTTGAACTTGTAAAGCTTGTCGTGTTTTACATTTTTCATTTATAAGGTTTTTCATGATAGATAATGGATTAGAAGATAATCGAGGTGGAAGATTAGAAGTTGCCGGCCGTTGGAAAGAAAGTGGCGACGGCTGAAGCTTTTTTTAGGGCTAGGGTTTTGTTTTGTTTGCAAAAAAAAAGGTGTGGCCTTATATAGAAAATTTCGTGACACTATTCATCGCTAAAATTTTCGAGCTCCAATCGAAGTGTGCTGCCAAGCGTTTATAATGTTTTACCCCTATTTCGAACACAATGAAATATATATCAGAAACCAATTCCATCATATTTAGAAGATATGTTTTCGAATCGATTTATTTAAATCAAAATTTACTTAAATAAATTTCTACGCATTTCAGCTTCGTACGACCAAACCGTAAGTCCGATTGACGTGAAATTTGAAACCCTACAATAATATAATATTATGGATCTGATGAAACTAGTTTCATCAAAATCCAAGACCCTGGGAAAAATGAC
The DNA here is from genome assembly GCA_030765085.1 of Allium cepa. Taxonomy (NCBI): domain Eukaryota; kingdom Viridiplantae; phylum Streptophyta; class Magnoliopsida; order Asparagales; family Amaryllidaceae; genus Allium; species Allium cepa. The sequence goes on along the minus strand of CM060941.1, from coordinate 554,343,355 downwards.
TATTTTTACACGTTAATTAAATCGACAAATTTCTAATTTCTATAAATTAACCTTTAATTCAATTTCAAAAATTTAGCAACATCATTCTAATTCAAATAGAATCTCATTCAACTTTATAAATCATTTCCATTCACATTAAATTCGAATCTCAATTATTTGTACAATTTCAAATATTAAATTAAATAATTTAATTATCCAATTAAATCAAGATATTTGAAATATAAGTTATTCAACTTATAAAATTTATTCGTGAATATTTAAAATCGATTAAATATCCGAATTTCGAATGACTGAAATCCTAGGTCATTACAATACCCCTTAGGAAGTGTGGCCACCAAGTTATCATTAGCTTCTAATTAATCCTTCATTAAATATGCATGTAACTTTAATCTCCACTAACACATGCATTAGCTTTTAATTGTAGATCAAGATAAGTAGGTAGGTAGGGTCCTTCATATTGCATGAGTTGATTTATTTCTTCATTCCTTTGTTCTTCCATTCATGTGCATGCATACTTCCATGAAAGCTTCTTTCATTTTTCATCCAAATTTCTACAAGTAAAAATAAAGTGTGTAAGTGAATATTCTCAAAATTAATATATGCAAAAAATTATCATTTAACTCCCAAATTGATGTATGAATGATGACTTGAAAGCATTTTTGAAATTTGGTTTTAAACATGTTAAAAGACCCAATTATGACATGTATTTAAAGTAAAAGAAGATTAAATATGGAAGTAAAAGTATGCACATTTACGTGCACATCACCTTCCTCTATTATATGCTCCTTATTTTGGCTAGCGGAAGGGGGAATGTCGGGCTTTTAAATAGAAGTCGTCGTAGAAATCAAAATCATATGAGCAGTTTTGAAGCTAACCCCCGTGGTCATCTTCCAAACATCTTAGATTTTTGTTCATGACTACGCTGGTATAAAAGTACAACATATTGGCATCGAGCTCGTTGTTGTTCTGGACCTCTCTTCCCAAAGCTCTTTAAGCTCTTGTCGAGAAATTATAAGTTCAAGGTTGTTAGCAAATTTTGCAATAGATAGCTGATCCATCTTATCAATGAGTTTCTTCTTCTCTTCACCAAGCATTCGATTCTCCTCACAGAACCTAGCAAGTTTAGTAGCTTGCTTTGAGATAGTCAGATCTCGGACCTGAATGATCTCATCTTTTTGTGTAAGAGCTTATGCCTTTTTGTCAGCTTGTTTCTTGAACTCTGTACTTTCAACAAGGGTAGCTCTTAGCTATTCTCTAAAGATGAGCTCAGTGTTGGCTTAAGAGCATTACATGTCTTCGATGAACTTGTCGGCATGGGCTTTCCCTTCAAGGGTTGAGTCTCTCTCTCTCTCTCTTTCTCTCTCTTGTTACCTAGAACAAGTCATCCTCTCAACTCTTAATCGTTCGCTCGAGATCAGCCCTCGTGGACTCGAAAGAGAAGATGTTGGTGTAGTTGTTCTTATTCATTTAAAGAGGCAGCATATATTTCTTCCATTTAAATCCCTCGTTGACATGCTTCTGGATACTTCATAAGTTACCACCTCTTCTGGGGTGTCTGAGATATCCTGATTGATTTTGATGTCATGATTCTTCCTCCTTTTCCAATTCTCATTAGTTTCATAACGATAAGGTAAATTAAGAACAGTAGTCTAGCCTTTGTATGCACTGGCATTGCAAAATATCTTCTAGTAATATCCATGACCCATGGAACCTGAAATAAGAAAGAAAATAGTGTTGGTGATGGAACTTAAGGACGAGATTCAATGCAAGAATGTGTGTCCATGATCGTAGTGAAGTGTATAGGGCTAATGACCCACCAAATAATCTACATGTCGTGTTTGCATAGGCATAAAGATAGAGTTTCTCCACCTTTATATACTTATTCCCATAGAGAAGTGGAAGCCATAGCCTACTGCATCTAGAATGCCTCGAATAGAAAAGTCGATTTCACCGATGTCACTTAAACCGATGAAGATGTCACTAAAGAGGCAACAGGATCAAGGTAAAATCTCAACTGAGGGCAATACAGTTTGGTCTTTGGTCGTTTTGGATGTTTCTGTGGCATTATACCCCTGGCGAAGCGAGCTGGGAAGATCAGGACTCATTTAGGGCATCTCACCGAATGATTCACTTTCTTCTTCTTCACTAGCATGATAGTCGCTGTCACTATCACCAGTGCCCTCTCCTTCTTCTTTGACCATAAGCTCTTTTCACTCTCTCTTTTCAAACCCCTCGTCTTCTTTGGCAATCGAGGACATCCTAACATCTTCATCCCTGTTGCTTGGGATACCACCACCAAAGTCCACTTCGGACTCCCTTTCAGCGGCTTATCTGAGTGCACTACGCTGAATGGGTCAACGACTTCCCCATGAAGATTCTCGCCAGAGCTAAATAGGGATGGAAGAATGTGTACTAGCTCTGAAATTGTTAGGAGTAGGTGAGTAAGAAATAGAAAATCTACCACGGCTTAGCAAACCGCACCGTCGTATGTTTTTATTTGTCAAAAGAAATGTGATGGTGCATTGTTGGAATCTAACTTCTCAAAGACACTTGATTGTAGTCTCGTGCTTCTTGCGGTCATTTTGATCCGAATGCCTATAAGGAAGTAAACATCAAATTGATAACTTAAGCTAAAGAAATCCAAGTGTGGAAGGAACAGAGGAAAGGAAGCCCTGAAAGCCAGACTCTGTTAACGTTGTATGCGCACCATACGAAAATATACCCGTTATAAAGTACGAGCATTTATTGTGAAGCTTTTCATCGTACATCGACACCAAGCCTCGATTATCATATGTAATGGAGATTCTTTCTTCTTCTTGAAGTGGAGTAGGTAAATTAACTCATGAAAATTTGGAGCCTGGTTCAATCGATTCATAAGGAGGATGTAAAGAAAACCTAAAAGTGCATATTTGTTCGGATGAATTTTGGCCAGAGCCAGCCCAAATTTCTTGAGAATCATTTGAAGGAAAGGATTGAATGGCAGGATGGCACCACTTAAGCACATGTACCAGTTGCATGCTGTGTATCATTTTGGGCGTTGTATGCAACTCGTTGCTCATATGCAGAAGAACGCCACCTTCAGGAATTTCATGCCGATGATAGATATTTTGTAGCATTCTAACCGTCAGAATCATCGGCACTTGTTCTACTTGATCGTTCAGTATTTTTAGGCCTAAAAGCTCATTCAAATGGGTGGTTGATTCACTATAGACTCTATTGGAATCATCGAGCCTTGAGATTCAAATATAATAGGACGGCTAAGATCGGTGGGAATAGTTGGTGAAGCCTGAGCTATAGAAGATCCAGCTTTAGGAGGAATAGACGTTCCCTCACCGGATTTGAATCGAGGTGATCGACGAGTTATTCTAAACAATAAAAATTGGCATTCAATGTGGTTAGGTATGTTTTATTTTGAATAATAAGCCCGTACGACCAACTCACAAAATCCAAAGAATGTTAACATGTATTGACCAATCTGATTTTGAGCGTTGACCAGGGCAAGCGAAAGTTGTTAATCTATGCAGTTGAGTCTAGTGTCTTATACAACAAAAACATACCATCCTATGTAGATAACTTGCTTATGCTAGAAAAATGAGCCACGTCGTGCAATGAAATTATATGTCAAAACTTATCCTTTATCGATGAATAATCGATAATGAAGCCAGTGTCCAGAAGGACATGGAAGCTTTACTTTTCAGAAACATTGAAAGAGTAGCAACAAGCAAAAGCTATAGGTGGAATCGTCTAGTGCAGCCATTCTCGAAATAAACCATCATATTGGAATTCAAGGATGAAAAGGGCTTAGCCAGGTTTGACAAGTGATAGCCGAAGTCATAGAGGAAAACTTGTCTTCGAAATGGCACGCACCTGACCAAGGAAAAACCCTAGTTCACTATAAATCGAGCGCAACCAAAAATTCAACCATCTCCTTTCAATCACAAGTTGGCCATACCACCATCATTACCATCCCTTTGACAATCGCTAACCACGAATTGTCAAGAATTCGGATCGATGGTTGGAGCTTGAAGTTCTTATACCCGAATTCACTTCTTGGTAATTTAGAGCAAGGTTGTGGCGAGAACTTGGTGGTAGTGCTCAAGAAGCGACGGTAGTGCTTAATTACATGGCATGAGGGGATGGTAAGCGGTAAGATGAAATTGGGGAGGACTCAAAAGAAGTCGGTGCAAACGTCTCAGGGCAAGGAACAAACGCATAAAAGGAAATAAAGTGTGAAATTTCTCTAAGTCCCAAAAGACATAAGCAAAGAATTCGGGGAGGACTAACCATCTTAGTACCGAGAGTGACGTTCTCGATAACAATAGGTTTTCTCACCCTACAATCAAGCAGGATGCACAATAGATAGAAGAAGTACTTGTCTAAAGCATAGTTTTGATCTCTAAAGTGTAGATTCGATCCTTAGCTTGAAGAATGGAATTCTAAACGTACAAAATAGTTAAAGGAATATCTACAAAATGAAAGCAATGTTTTGAAGCAATACTTGAGCAGTCACCTGGAATTCAAGAAATAACAATGCAGAATTTGTCTAAATCCAGAGCACAGTTTGTTGTCAATGAAAGCATACTCTAAGGGGCAAGTCTTAACTAGGTATTTAACCAAGAAGAATTCAAACAAAAGTATAAGGCCAAAGCGTATACGAAATGACTCAAGAACTTGTAAATATACTTAAAAGAAGTAGAGAAGCAAACTCAAGAAAAACCACCAAGTTAAAAATAAAGAAAAGCAGTCAGTACCAAAAGGTTTCCTCTCCGTACTTGGTGGCTTTTCCTCCCACTTTGGCACTATAAAGTCTATATATTGTGTATTATACTCCAACATTTCATGGTTAATTGGTTTTCTTAGAGAGTATGCTAGCGGTTCTCAAGATTAATGAGAATAAAGCAAAGAAAGAAGGAAAAAGAAGTATTATCAAGTGAATCACCAGAATCAACTCAAAATCTATGGAAGAAAGCTTGAATCACATCGAATAGGAGATAGAAGAGTGAGGGAAGGGCAAAAGTTGAATTTGCATGAGTCAATTCATGTTTGTACCGAGAGCTCTCTCAATACCAAGAGCTCTTTACGGCATCTGGGACCTACATGATCACTTGTACAACATTGGGCTTCCATCTTGACTTCAATGCGAGCGGGTTCATGTACCTTTGCATCTATTTCTCTATAAATATCAACACTACTGCAACTAGAAAAGGATCTTAACTGATCTTCACTCTGCTTCTTCATCATCTTCTATCTTCTTCATCCAACAATCATCTAGGAAGCCACTATTAGCAGTTCTAAGCAATAAGGCCTGTCAAACATTTGTACTAGTGACTTCTAATTCTATGTAAACAACAATCAATAAACTATAAAGTGGAAGTAGGCCGAAAATTTCCGAACCACAATAAAAATCCTGCGTCATTTTGTTCCTTTTCTATTATTCTACTATTATCTGCTTGATCCAGGTCTCACAGGTTCCTTAGAACGTATCTTTAGGTGATCCATTTTTGGCTTCAATAAATTATTTGATATTTCTGTCAGAACACTTGTTCAATTTTTATGTTTGTTAAATGACTCATTCATACCCGTTCTAAGATCATATCCAGAAACTTGCAAACTTAATATCATTCCACAGATTTTGAGACACTTTAGTTATTATGAGTAAACAGTTTACTCTATATCATTATTTAGAATTTTCAATTTAAATACATACGTACCAAAACATAAAGCCATACCATGCGGTAATTTCGTAGGTAAAATCCGATATAACTTGAGCACATCGAATGGTGAATCTGTTATGTTAATTTCAAAAATTGAAATTTACGATATTATTCTTATCAATGTGGCTTACTATATTCCAACTGCATTTGTCTTTCTCTTAAAGACACATTTGTGACCAACGCATCATATCTTTTCGGATAAAACTACCAAAATCATATATTGATAATGTACTTGGAATATATTTTGTATTTGCGCACCGTACCATATCGAGGATTACTAATTTTTGACGTTGACAAGAAACTCACAATTTCTCTCTAATGTACAAGAATACTCATTAAATGGTCTAATGAATTTCATACATTTATGTTCAGTCAATTTTATTTCATTCCTCGTAATCAATTTTATCATTAGATTATATCCAAAAAAAATTATACCAATAATTTCTTAAAGAAATTCCTTCGTTGTGAAGTTGGTATTCCTCGAAACAACATCTGTTCCTCAGTGCAACGAAATGAGAATTCATGAGCATTTTATAAACTGCCTTACATAAAACTGATTTTGCATTATATATTTTGTTTACAACATAAATTAATCATTTAACGATCATGTTTCCCAAAATTCTCTCGGGATAATTCATACAAGATCCTTTATGTACAGTTATTATATGCAGTCGTACGACTCGCACAACCTGCCAACTCCTTCACTTAGGATATATAGGGGTTTCTTGTAAACCCTTATCTCATATGGTTTTGTAAACTGTTCTTTGGATGATATTAATTTTAACCATGTGTGCTACTCTTAAGTACACACCTTATAGAAAAAATTTAACTCAAATTCACTCATCATTAATCATACATTGTCAACAATGTTTGATTACTCCTTATCAATACATCATTATATATTATAGGGAGAAGCAAAATTTGAGATAGAATCTTTATTTACATTAGGTACCTATGAAACTCTTTCCAATATACACACATACTCGATCAAATCGAATCATTTCCATCCCATATTATTTTTTTACTTCCGTTTTATATTCTACGAACTTATCATAGATTTATACGTGTATCAAATACACGTATTCATGTCTATGATAACTCATCAGTGAATATGACAAAAAACATGAAACCTTTTTGGTATTACTAGAATTACGATTGCATATATATATATATATATATATATATATATATATCTCAATCTGAAGAGTTCATCAACTCTTATGTCAATTCCACTAAATGGGTGCATAGCCTTTAATTTTTTTTTTTGAGAAAAATGTATGATCCTCTACGCATAGAGGAGAGCACACATGTGAATATATATATATAACACGAACATAAGGAGCTGCCAACATGCCTGGCAGGTAACAGGAACTAGACTACAAGAAGCCAAAAAAACTCAAGAAAACCTAAGGTGAGATCCGGCAAGTCCCCCACCCGTCACACTTAATGTCAAGCACCGGCATGGTCAATCGCCCGATATTAAGAAGAAGAGAAAAAACATCTGCTCATAAGAGCATCTGCTAAAAAGAGAGAACGCTCCGAAGTCTCAGAATAAAGGAGCAGAGCCAAACAGAAGGGAGGGACATCCTGAAAGAGCACTCCAAAGAGAAGATAGAGGAATCCTATATCGTAGGAAAAGACAGCAAGACGTCCAGGTTGAAGATAACTCTGGTCTGATGATCTCTCTATGATCTGAAATCCAGCAATCTGACTCCAAGAGATACCTGCGAAAAGAATCTGGTATCCTTTCTCCCAAAACCTGTAACTGGAACATGACTAGAGGAAAAATTAAAATGATACATATATATGTATATTTAATAAAAAATATACAAATATATGGATTTAAAAGGAAAAAAAACCTAAAACAGTTTAACAGGACGAAAACAAAAGAAAGAATAAACTGAAACCAAAAACCAAACAGAAACAAGAACAAAGAGTGAGATAGACTAGACTTATATGCCTTGAATCATAAGCAAGCTATGATTTAAGGTGAGATTATCATTTAAGTTCGGAATAAAATTAATAATACTATTGTTAGAACAGTAAAAGATATTGTTAAGTTTAAAAAGATTAATATTATAACTAACCTTGTTAAGATACCATTTGAAGAGGATATTGTTAGCTAGTTTATATTTGGGATTAGAAATCCATTTAAGACAAAATATGGAAATTGAAAAAATCAGTTTGTTAAGATGACTTTGGTGCATAACCTTTAATTGTTTGAGATATAATTAATTATGAATCATCATATAATAAAAATTATTTTTTAAAACTACGGCTTAGTCTATAATTTCAAAATAATTGTAAGTAGTTTCGGATACTTCAATATTTTCAATGTATCACTTTTGAAAACAAATACCGCATGATAGTTTTATTTTATGATGAATATTCATAATACTCACATTGAAATATAACTATGTCTATTTTTCAGTCGACATTGAAATATAATCATTATTTCATAAATAATGCGTAGTAGGTTTTACGAAAACAATTTTCGTAACTTGATGAAACCGATAAGTTTTACCTGACACTCTATCGCTGTTTCTGCCATTACTATAATAACGTACTGAATTTGAAGATCCATGGTTTACCTACTGCAGATTATTTGTTTCATATACTATAGCTAGCTTACAATGAAGAGTTCTTTAATTGAATATCTTGAACTCAAAGAAATAAATCTCATGAAAACAATTTTCTATATGAAAATACATTTCGAAATAGAAATTGTATTTCTTATTCCAATATTAAGTATCAATTATTATAATTATTACAATTCTCATCTCCGATGTTTCTTTATGATATAGAATTGATTATTCACTCTCTTCATCCCAACTGTACCTTAAATCACATCTATTCATGTATACTCATTTTTTTTGTCAAAATGGTTGAACCATTCAAATGAATACCCTTACTACAACATCATAATGAACTCTTTACAAAAGCACACTTGATCATCCTTAATGTTTAGGGACATAAAATATTTTGCATTTTATGCAAACTGATCAAACTAACATTTCAACAACCGAGTTCTTAGATTTGTATTATTGTTTTTGTCTTGTGTTACATTTAACGCAATACGATTTTTATTGTAATCAATCAAATTAAATACTCCATCTTACATCATGGTTTTATTTGCTTATTTCAGATGAACTAATTTCATCAAAATATCATACATTACGAACTATGACAATTCATCATATAACATTCATATGTGATAGTATATGGATCAAATATCCATAGTCATTTATTGCTTTTGAGTTTGAACTCGCAGAATGCAATACACAATCTCAACCAAATACACATGCATGTGACCAAATTTATGAATGTATTAAGTAGATGTAAAATTAGGCACTTGCATGGGTATAGAAAACATTAACATGCCAGAAGTATTTAATAGTAAGTATATGTGTGTGTATTATAATATTTCTATTTGTTAATCTTTAATTCAGTTCAATTATATATCTTAATTAATGAAAATTTTATCATTCACATTAATGCACAAATTTATCAATCTACATTATTATAACATTATATACAATATGTTCATACAATATTTGGAAGAATAATGTTATCATTTCATTTTACTAATAAGGCTCCTACTAGTCTTTATATTTCTCCAACCCCAAAGTCAAAATATAGCAGTCTTTAAACTTCATAGTGGGTGTTAGGACTCGTATGGCTTGGAATTCTAACCTTAAGGAAAGCTCAACAAATCGAAGGCCCATATATGATGGATAAATCCTTATCGGTTGTACCACAAACAACTCCTAACCCATGGTTTCTTGTCCCAATCCCGTCTTTACCTTGAGGAAAGATCAACAAGTAAAATGGGAATATTCACTCATACCTATCATTTCGCTATGGCCTAAGTATAGCGCACAAACCTTAAGGAAAGCTCAACAAATATGTGTAGTCATCTTACCTCATCTATTCAATATATTAGTAGACACATAACATCCCCAGCTGGAGGAAGCTCAACAACTAAAGTGTATGCAAGCAATCTATTAATATACATAAATTATGGAGGACAACTTTACATTAAAGATTTATAATCTTTAATATATTATATCAAGTGATATCAACTTATGGAATAAAGTATTTCTTATAAAATACCTACGTAATTCAAGTGTCAGACGTATTAGAAATTACGGTATACATACATATGCACACACATACACACACACACACACACATATATATGTATTTATTCCTTAAGTCCATTTAGGGTTTCTTTAATGTTCCACCTTTAATTTGTACATTCATATTATATATGTTTTATTATTATATAACTTCTTTATTTCATATGACCTCCATAATAGTCTCATAATGAAATCACATTTAGTTAATAAAGTTTTAATTAATTTTATATCAATATAACATTTATGTTTAATATTTAATATACTATAACCTTTACAGTATATCACATATATCATACATACGTGTATATTGTTTAATTAATTAACCTTTTAATTAATTAACCTTTAATTAATTAATTAGTTTAATTAAACTATTTTAATTAAATTATATTAATTTCAAAAAATTATATCATATACATACATGTATAATTATGATATCTTAGACATTTTAAAACATCATAACATATATCAATATATAATACATGTATATATTTTTCGTTAATTAACTTATTTAATTAATTTGTTTATTTTATTAATCTTATTATTAATATCATAAAAATTAATTTTATAACATTTTCAAATATTTTGAAAATTTATATTATAACTTTTATAATATGTACTTTATTTTAAATTTAACTTTTAAATTTAAAACTCTTATTTTAATTTTCAAAACAATTTGAAAATTTATACTATAACATTAATAACATTTTTCTTACTTTAAACTTAACTTTTAAATTTAAAACTTTTATTTTTAATTTTAGAACAATTTTGAAATTAGCCCAAAGCCCTACTCAAATTGGGCCTTCTTTATACTAGGGATAACCTTTTAGACTTACCTTATCATTTTGGGCCAGAGTAGTAGCCAGCTAGAGCAAAGAACCTGATTATCCAACCTTAGACACTACATTTTTAGACACCCTACCATATGGCTAGGCTTTAGTTAGTTATCCCTAATATGACAAATTAAGAGTGCATAGGCTATTTGGCTTCGATACCATTGCTGGAACTGGGCCAGCCCATAGCATAAGTAATTGGTGAACTTCAGAAAAATTTACCATTTTGGATCTTTATTGGGCCTATGAAATCTAATCTATTTAGAACATTTATAAATTTATTTTAAATAAACTCATTATTATTTTTAAATTTATAAAATAATTTTTATGTATTAACATTATAAATATACGTGTATCATATTTGCATGTGTAGTATAGAAAATCATGCAAGGTATAACATGCATGTGTATAAATGTTCGGATTTACACTGCAACCGACAAGTTAGCTCATCTAGTATACAAATATATAGTCCAAATGTATTTTTATACTTTAATTTATGTATACAAAATGTTATATACATACACACACCTTATATTAAATGATTATATATATAAATAGAATTTATAAAATATGTATGTGCGTGTGTCTATACACACACACGTAATTATGCAAAACATTTAAAGTACATTAGAAAGTTAATTATTAATTTTGTTGTAAAACCGAAAACAAAATTAATTTTTTATGATGTATATATATATTCGTAAATGGTTTAATAATAATATATATATATATATATATATATATATACATGTAAAAAATATGTAAGTGAAATATATACATATAAACTAAAATATATATACATATAGTAAAATATATATGTATACTTACCTAATGATGCTCACGACAAAATTAGATTTTTTTTTGAAATTTAATTTAAAATTTTAGATTTGAAATGAAATAGTAATGTTATATTTTAAAAATTATAACTATATTTTTTGTTTATTAAGTGATTTGAATTAAATAATATTTAATAACATGTATATATACTAAAAACGTATTTTTTATGCCGAAAATTATATCAGATATTATAACGAACCGCCTTTCTTGCATTCGAAAGACGGATCGTTATGGGTTGAAGAAATTAGAAAGATAAGGGAAAGACTAATCAAACACAGAATCTTACCACGCATGGAATAACATATAATAAATAATGTAGTATATTACATAGTCAAGCCAAAACATTACATCAGAGTTCAATGATACAAGTTCTAGACTAGGACAATCACAACTGCTTTTCTACAAAAGACATAGGTCTTACATACACACATAAACAGTGGAATACTTAATAATATAAGTAATTATCCATAAAGCCACCTTCTCCATCTCCTCCATCATGCTTTCGAGAGAAACCTGTATCACTTGACTACTCATAAAAATTAAGTACCCAAGAGTTTAGGGAAAAGAAAATAAACTCTAGGTCAAACATGAGTCTGGTGTAAGTAAACTCAAACAATAGAATATTGATTTGAAAACTTTTTTGGGAATAAGAGTATCTTGTAAGACCACGTCGCACATAAACACGGACATGTTTTACCTTACGATAACTAACACCTTATATATAAAATCGATGATATTATATTAATGTCTAAGGGTTTAAAGTAAATAGAGAACATAGCTGAAATGCTTGCATCTCACATTCTAACATATTAGGTTTATAATCAAAATCGTAAAACTCATATTAGAGAATGGATTCTAACTAATGACTGGGCTATTGGGGTACCACCTGTTACAGTACACCTCTAGGAAATGTAGCAAGGCCGTACCTAATGACCCCTGCTAATACAGGACTGGCCTGCCCCTTACTGGATAATATCGAATATAATCATTCCCTTGGTTGGGATCAGCAACCATTTTAGGACTTAATTACGAGAATAGGGTCTCGTTCTAGATGGGATGATCAATACCCTAATGGGTGTGACCCACGTAGCCCTGTTGCATATTCCCTATTTTAGTCATTCCCGGTTGATGAGGCTTGAGGCTAAGTTTTACCTTTCAATAGCACTTCCCTCTTGGAATGCTAACAATGCCTTACAATATCGATATAATGTTAGCATTCGTCTAAACAAGTCGTTATTAGTTAAACCCTAATTAATTAAAATATTAATTAAATAATCACTTAATTAAATAATAACTAATTAACTAATTAATGTAATTACATAATTATTCACCATTAATTACTTCTTAACCACGTTAAATACTAATTAAAACTTAATTAATCAAACAGTAGTCATTAACTTAACTTAAGTGTTGACTGATTACTAATTACCTTCCTAAATATTAATTAAGGCTAATTACTTATTTATTTAACTAATTAATTAAATAAATAATCAAACTACAAAACTTAATTACTTTTTAATTACTAATTAAGTTTATTTTTGAAATTTTTTAGAAAATAATTTCATGTTAAAAATACTTGAAACTAAAATCGATAAATTTTGTCAAATTGCTTCTATAGCGACTATCGCTATGGGCGCAGTTCGCTCTAACATATTCTTCGCGAACCACTTCACAACCTCATACTTTTTTTTCATGGAAATTAGCAACAAGAGCCTCTTTAGCAAGTGCAATTAGTTTCTAGGACACACAATTGAAATAATTACTTTTAAGGATAAAATGAAAAATAATTAGTTTCTAAGGCCTAAAAACCTATGAAATTATGTCCTTGAAAGTAATTGGATTGCTGACTTTGTCCTTAAAAGTAATTATTATGCTGACTTTGGTCTTGAAATTAATTTTTGTGGATGTGTGTCCTAAAAACTAATTGGACTGCAAAGTTTGTCCTTATAGTGAAATGCCCTTTTTTCATGGTTTAAAACATTCTATAGAAAATTTAAACTTTAATCCATTTCAAAACTTTAAATTCGAAAAAACAACTTCGATTCCAACCGGATCGCAAATCCATCGCAATTACACAAAGTAGCTAACTTTGTTTATCAAAATTCATGTCATAGCTCATGTTTTACAATCAACACATTACTAACACAAACCATATTTATCATAGGTCGCAATTATACATCCATATATACATGCTTACTAACTTTATAATATAACATCTGTTTCCATAACTAAATCAAGCTATAATAAACCATCCAAACCATAATCAAACCACATGGTTACCATTCAACTTCTACACTATATTATCACTATAATAATGACTTAATAATAAAGTAAAAATGTTTTCCAAAATAAGGTAGTTTACTCAGCGAAATACCCACGGATTCAACTTTAACTTTCACTGGACCTTGCTAATGACCCTAGAGCTCGAAAAAGAAGTTGGTTTCTTAGATTTCTGTCAACTTGGGCTCTGCATGATGGTTTATTAGCTCGGCTTGGGGTGTAGGGTGGGAATGTGGGTAGTTGCTTAATAGAGGGGTGCATAAGGTGGTAGAGAAGGGATTTAGCTAAGGAAAATGTGTTTTAAAGTGGAAAAACTTGATTTTTTTCCTAAATTTTGCAAACTATAGGAGCCAGGAATATTTTAGAGAGGTCGTTTTAGAAATTGAAGAGGAGAAAGCAAATGAGAATGTGTGTGTGTGGATGTATATTTATCGACAAAAAGATTTGGAGAAAATTACTAAACTTCCCTTAATGATTTAACATAATATGCCATGATATTTGAAAAGTCATATCATCTTCCTACCCCTCTCTCTTGTCACATCTCACCTCCTTCTCTAGTCAAATTCTTAAGCTCGTGATGAATAATAATGTCTAATTATGAAAATATTAAGATATGACAACACTTAATAATATATATTTATATATAATGTTTATTATTTTTAAAGTTATGAATTGTCACATACCTATTAATTATAATTAACATAAGATAATCTATTCCTAAGTATATTATTATTTAGTTGATTATCCAGTATATATGTGTACATATAGTGCACAAAGATGAACACATTCCCGACAACTCTCCGATGTTGAAATGTCAAAATTTCGAAAAACATTGTTTGGTCACATTTTCTATTTTTCTACGAACTATTTAATTTGGTAAAAAAGTTTTGAAAACGATTTTTCCCTCATTAGTCACAAATTAAAATGAGTTTATTTATTAATAAAAATATATTTATTGACTATACAAAATATATATAATTGCCTAGTTAAAACGACCAAATTCAGGGTCGTTACATTCTACCCTCTCAAAATAATTTCATCCCAAATTAATAACAAGAGTTAACCCAAAGGAATCATATATTAATGCCACAAAATTCATACAAAAGGTATACAAGTACCCATGACAACAATATACACATAACACAATAATAAGACAACTATTCTAGCATCCACCTAGGATAAGCTTCCTTTACGTGATACATTATTTCCCAAGTGTAGTCTAGGGAATCTTCACTCCACTGAATCTCAACCAGTTGCGCCACCTTATTGCACAATTCCTTCTCATCTTGACCCATAATACTAATTGGATATCTAGCCACCGTCAAGTTCGGTTCTATTTCCATGTCATCCTAAACTGACGTTTCTACTACTGAAGATGGATCATGCACGCTCTTCCTCAAATGGGACATATGGAACACACTGTGGACTCCTGAAAAACTTTTGGATAACTCAACTCTATAAGCGAGTGATCCAATCCTTTCTATAATCTTATTTGGTCTAATATATCTAGGTGTCAGCTTCCCCACTTTTCCAAATCGAATGACTCCTATGGTGGGAGTTATCTTCACATACATAGCATCGACGACTTCGAACTCCAAATCCTTCCTTCTCTTGTTAGCATAATTCTTTTGGCGATCATAAGCTTCCTTCATCCTTCTTCTAACCATTTCAACTTTCTCCATCGCCTCTTGAATCATATCTGGACCAAGCACTAAACAATCTCTAGATTTTATCCATCACACAGGCAATTTGCATTGTCTCTCGTACAGAGCTTCATAAGGCGTCATTCTAATGCTATCTTAATAGCTGTTATTATAGGTGAACTCAACCAAGTGAATATGATCCTCCTATGATCGTCCGAAATCAAGAATACAGGCACTCATCATATCATCCAAAATGCGATTAGTCTGGCCACCAGTTTGAGGATGGTAGGCAGTACTTAGACTTACCTTCATTCCCAAAGCTATTTGCAGAGCTCCCCGGAATTAGCTCATGAAGATAGAATCCCGATCACCTACTATGCTTATTGGAATTCCATGTAGACGAACTATTTCACTCTTACAAATTTTAGCCAATGAAGTTGTCGTTTTAGTTGGCTTTGTAAGTACGGTGTGTATACAATTATATGTGCTAATATAGTATACACGGATCGTGTAATATGGATTACAATACAAATGCGGAAATAGATGATAATAGCATAGTAAATAAAAAATAGAAAAATCACACCAGAGATTTTTATACTGGTTCGGAGCACCGTCCTACGTCCAGTCCCAGACTTCTATCTGGATTTTCACTATTAACTTCCTCGCTTCACCCGGAGGAACAGGTTTACAACACCCGAACAGCCGAACGGGATTTCACGCCTCTAATACACCGAGGACTTCAACACTTGCCTCTTACAACACAGAGGACTTCAACAAAAGAACAAATACAATTGTTGTTGACAACTTGTGCTCTTGAAAACACGAATTTGTCACTAGCAGTACACCCTTCCTATAATCTTATCCTCAAAGTATGCGAATGATGTTTTGAAAAGATTAAGGAAAGTATATTACTTATTGAATCAAAAGATATGAAATAGTTTCAATGATTCAATAAATAATCGAGAGCTTTTTAGAATGCAGGAGTATAAAGTAAGATCAGAGATTAGATTAAAAAGAATATGTGAAATTGTTATGTTTTAATCAACGAATTGGATGAGTTTATATAGAAAAGAATGGTTGTAACTCTTTGCCATTAAGAGATATGATCTTTGGTGAAAGGTAAGAGATGCAACCTTTGGAGAAGAGAAGCGTCTTTTGGAAAAATTGCTTTCTGTTCAAAAACGGTCGACAGGTTAAAAAGTGACTAGTAGACAGGAATTTAAAAATATATATACGTTATGTGCATGTGTGCACGTTCATTGTGCATTTTACACAGAAACGGTCGACCGTATGATTATTAACCGGTCGACCGGTCCCTGTTAATTTGCACAATGAATGTGCAATGCTATTAAAACGTATATATATCGATTATATTGAGGTGCATGATTATTTGAGGATAGATTTTAACAAGTTTATCACTATTACAATATCAAATAATCAACCTATAATCTATAGTAACATATGTAGCTCTAATGACCTTGTTTTGTCGATCGCCTTATTTGTCAGAAATCAAAACTTTCAGAAAACTTGTGACTCAACATTCTCCCCCTTTTTGATTGATGACAATATATATCTGCAAATCTGAATCTCCCCCTGAGTATGTGATCTCTTTCTCTTTGAATTCTTATAAATGTATGTTCCTGCAAGCAATTGTTAGCCCTTTCTCCCCCTTTGTCATCGACAAAAAGGAGTAACAAATACTAGAATAGTAGAATGAATATGATATGCATAGAAAAATAAATCATTAACACATCAAAAACATAAGAGAGTTTACTACAGAACATAATGTCAAATGAAAAACACAAATAACGACACTATTTAGTACAAGTGTTGATGAATGTTTTTAAAGAACTAAACCATAATAGAATCTAGGATGAAGCAGATCGTATCTCCTCTTCATCATCATCATCGTCGTCATCATCATCATCTTCTTCTTCCTCATCATTGTGCCCTCTAGACGATTCTCCATGTCCACGACCACTCACTCCTGTAGACTCGTCAGATGATGTCCAGGTGAAAACTGGAGCAGCAGGATGTTTTCCTGGGTCTTGTGCTTGAACAGAGGTGGATGTGGAACATGATATAGCATCCCATAGCATACCAAAGAATGACTTGACCTTATTGAAGCGCTTATCGATCTTAGAGTCCATGCGCTTGAGACGTGATTCAAGCAAAAATTGGTTACGCGCGATTGTTTCAAGTGATTCTTTTGTTGATGACTTTGATTTTAAAAGTTTTACTTCATCGGAACGAGGACGAGAGGAAGTTGCTCGTTGTTTCCTTGGTCCTCTTTGTTGCCATTCTTCAAAAGGCATAATCTCAAGATAAGGTGGAGGAAGCTTCATTCGCTTGATGGTGATGGAATCAATGCATTTTGGTTTTGAAGTTGCAGAATCAGGAGGATTGACCCCACAAGCTAACAAAAGTCTCATGATATATTCATTGTAGAAGAAATGAGGCCGTGTTGAGTTATTTACCTTGAGAATTTCATCAAAAAGCATGTGAACCCAGTTGATTTGAATTTCACCATAGATAGCATAGAGTGCCTTGAAGTTTTCTTTGTACACTGCATCATAATTTCCAAGTCTAGGAAAAAGAGAATGCATCAAAACCCGATGAAGTAGTCTGGCTGTCGGTCGAAGTCCAATAGACTTAGTGCCATCACTATCGTCTTCTATGAACTGATGACTGGTATTATTTCGAGTGAAGACTTCGCAGAAGTTAGATGAAAACTCTTCGCCTCGATTTGGTATACCAAGTATAGAGGCAATTCTAGCATGAGTAAGAAAAATTTGCTTACCACAGACCACAGACCAGATGACGCCGTTTGGATTATCAGGTTGATATTCATCAAGATTCATGTTGGCGTAAAACAATTTGATCATCAAATGATTTATCTCCATACTATTTTCAGAAAAATCTATTAATGGAGTAATGTTGGCATTATTGGCTAACCTCCGAACTCCATAAGCCGTGAAATCATCAAATTTGATGAAAGAGCCTGGATGAAACTTGTAATTTGTCATCTGATTCCATCTTGTTACAGCAATTGGAGTTTGAAGCCATTTTTTGATGGAGATGGTAGGAGATGAAGGTTCAGAGGTTGCTCCTTTCTTGGATTTAAAAGATGATTTGGTCAATTTTCCTAATTGACATGCATCACAAATGTTGTTAACTTTAAAACTTATTTTGGGTAGTCCTCTTACTAGATTGTTTTTGGCTAGCTTGTCAATAGTTCTGAAGTTTATATGACAGAAGCGTTTGTGCCATAGCCATGGATCATTGTCATTAGCCACAAGACACATATCTGAATTATGATTAATATTCATATTCAGAATATATATATTTCTGTCTCTATAACCTTCGAAAACCAAATTATGGTCTTTATCTAAAATACTACACTTATTATTTGAAAATGAAATTATAAAACCTTTGTCACATAACTGACTAATACTTAGCAAATTGTGTTTCAAATTTCTAACTAGCATGACATTAGTAATAAGAGGTAAGTTAGATGTACCGCAATTGCTCACATCGCCTTTGCCGATGATATAGCCTTTTGAATTGTCTCCAAAAGTGACGGAGCCACCATCTGAATATGTAATATTTGTTAATAAACTCTTGTCTCCCGTCATGTGCTTTGAGCAACCACTGTCCAATATCCACTTTCCTCTTTTCTTAAGTGGGACCTGCAAAAAATAGAATTAAGTCCATGGTACCCACTTTTTATAGGGTCCTAAGAGTTAGGTCTTAGGAGTCCAAACCCATTTGGGTCCGGTATCCCCTTTATATATATAATTGTTATTAAAATGCACAGTATTCATGAATTGCTGAATGTATTTGTTCCTAATCAAATAGTTATTTGTTTTAGGAACCCATATTTTGATAGTCTTGACATTTTTCTTTTAAAATTTCACAACTGGTTTTGGTTTGGAATATAATAAACTAAGATTTTTCTTAGCTTCCGTTTTTTGTACTTTCTCTTTCCTTTTATTTCCAAGATGTTTCTTGGTTTCTTGTTTGTTATATCCCAATCCTTGTTTGTCTGAAATAGATTGTGAACTTTCAATGATTTTTGTCAAATTTTCTCGACCTTTGTTAAAGTTAGAAACATTTTGAGTAATGTTATCAAACTTTGTTTGTAAGCTAGCTTTTTCTAGGTCTAGAATTTTGACTTTTGCTTTAAGCTCATGATTTTCAGTAGTGAGAGCATTATTTTTCTCTTTTTGAGTTTCTATTTCTTGACTCAAAAGAGATATTTGAGAATCAACATTAGATGATGATTCTTGAATATTTTCAAGTTCCTCTTCTAACATTTTCTTCTCATCTTTTAACATATCTCGTTCAAGCTCTGCTCTACTTAAATCTGCTTTGACTACTTTTAATTGTCGTTTTATGTCTTTATATTTGACTATCAATTCAACATTAATATCAAGTAATTCATCAAATGTAGGAATTTGTACCTCATCTTCTGTTGCCATAAAACAAACATTAGCTTGTTCATTCTCTGAATCACTTTCACTTTCTGATGAAGATGATTCTGAATCATCCCATGTTACTGAGAAGGCTCGTTTCTTAGATTTGTCCTTCTTATATTTGAATTTGTCATTTTCTGACTTCTTCTTTTGTTCTGGACAATCTTTCTGCATGTGTCCCTTTTTATGACAGTTGAAACATTCTATAGCAGATGAAGATGGTTTATTTGATCCAGGTTTCCTTTTATTGTAACGACTGGCTTTTCGATATTTTAAGAATTTTTTGAATCCTTTCGCAATGAATGCCAAATCTTCGTCTTCAGAATCTGATTCATTTTCATCTTTCTCAACATGAAATGCTACATTTTTCTTTTCTTCTTTCTGTTCTTTTCTAGCCTGCAGATTTGCTTCATAGGACATTAAATTTCCTATTAATTCATCTGGCTTCATGACGGAAAGGTCATTAGCTTCTTCAATTGCTAATACTTTTCCTTCCCATTCACTAGTCAGAGAGTGTAGGACTGTTGAAACAACATCGAAATCAGAATACTTTTGTCCTAAGCCAATAAGTGCATGGTGAATAGTTTGAAACCGTGAATACATGTCATTGATTGTCTCATTTGGTTTCATTTTGAAATTTTGAAATTGACTTTTCAGCATGGCTATTTTGGCTTGTTTAACCTTGTTAGTACCTTCATGAGTGATTTTTAGTGTTTGCCAAATTTGATATGCAGTAGTGCAGATACTAACACGATTATATTCATTTTGGTCTAATGCACAGAACAACATATTTATTGCTCTTGCATTTACGGCTGCTGCCGTTTTCTCAGCTGCAGTCCATTCTGAATAATCAGTTGTTGGATTCACTATTTCTCTTTGAGTGGCATTCCAAGCATCATAGCTATTTGATTGCATAAAGAATGACATACGTGTTGCCCAATAACTATAGTTAAGACCATTGAAAAATGGAGGTCTTTGTGTCGATTGACCCTCCGTGTAAGTAGTGTTTTGAGTGCTAGTACTTACGTTATTTGCCATATTACTATAATATATCAAATAACTGTGTTACGGTTATATGATGACCGTTCTCTGATACCAAATGTAAGTACGGTGTGTATACAATTATATGTGCTAATATAGTATACACGGATCGTGTAATATGGATTACAATACAAATGCGGAAATAGATGATAATAGCATAGTAAATAAAAAATAGAAAAATCGCACCAGAGATTTTTATACTAGTTCGGAGCACCGTCCTACGTCCAGTCCCAGACTTCTATCTGGATTTTCACTATTAACTTCCTCGCTTCACCCGGAGGAACAGGTTTACAACACCCGAACAGCCGAACGGGATTTCACGCCTCTAATACACTGAGGACTTCAACACTTGCCTCTTACAACACAGAGGACTTCAACAAAAGAACAAATACAATTGTTGTTGACAACTTGTGCTCTTGAAAACACGAATTTGTCACTAGCAGTACACCCTTCCTATAATCTTATCCTCAAAGTATGCGAATGATGTTTTGAAAAGATTAAGGAAAGTATATTACTTATTGAATCAAAAGATATGAAATAGTTTCAATGATTCAATAAATAATCGAGAGCTTTTTAGAATGCAGGAGTATAAAGTAAGATCAGAGATTAGATTAAAAAGAATATGTGAAATTGTTATGTTTTAATCAACGAATTGGATGAGTTTATATAGAAAAGAATGGTTGTAACTCTTTGCCATTAAGAGATATGATCTTTGGTGAAAGGTAAGAGATGCAACCTTTGGAGAAGAGAAGCGTCTTTTGGAAAAATTGCTTTCTGTTCAAAAACGGTCGACAGGTTAAAAAGTGACCAGTAGACAGGAATTTAAAAATATATATACGTTATGTGCATGTGTGCACGTTCATTGTGCATTTTACACAGAAACGGTCGACCGTATGATTATTAACCGGTCGACCGGTCCCTGTTAATTTGCACAATGAATGTGCAATGCTATTAAAACGTATATATATCGATTATATTGAGGTGCATGATTATTTGAGGATAGGTTTTAACAAGTTTATCACTATTACAATATCAAATAATCAACCTATAATCTATAGTAACATATGTAGCTCTAATGACCTTGTTTTGTCGATCGCCTTATTTGTCAGAAATCAAAACTTTCAGAAAACTTGTGACTCAACATTCTCCCCCTTTTTGATTGATGACAATATATATCTGCAAATCTGAATCTCCCCCTGAGTATGCGATCTCTTTCTCTTTGAATTCTTATAAATGTATGTTCCTGCAAGCAATTGTTAGCCCTTTCTCCCCCTTTGTCATCGACAAAAAGGAGTAACAAATACTAGAATAGTAGAATGAATATGATATGCATAGAAAAATAAATCATTAACACATCAAAAACATAAGAGAGTTTACTACAGAACATAATGTCAAATGAAAAACACAAATAACGACACTATTTAGTACAAGTGTTGATGAATGTTTTTAAAGAACTAAACCATAATAGAATCTAGGATGAAGCAGATCGTATCTCCTCTTCATCATCATCATCGTCGTCATCATCATCATCTTCTTCTTCCTCATCATTGTGCCCTCTAGACGATTCTCCATGTCCATGACCACTCATTCCTGTAGACTCGTCAGATGATGTCCAGGTGAAAACTGGAGCAGCAGGACGTTTTCCTGGGTCTTGTGCTTGAACAGAGGTGGATGTGGAACATGATATAGCATCCCATAGCATACCAAAGAATGACTTGACCTTATTGAAGCGCTTATCGATCTTAGAGTCCATGCGCTTGAGACGTGATTCAAGCAAAAATTGGTTACGCGCGATTGTTTCAAGTGATTCTTTTGTTGATGACTTTGATTTTAAAAGTTTTACTTCATTGGAACGAGGACGAGAGGAAGTTGCTCGTTGTTTCCTTGGTCCTCTTTGTTGCCATTCTTCAAAAGGCATAATCTCAAGATAAGGTGGAGGAAGCTTCATTCGCTTGATGGTGATGGAATCAATGCATTTTGGTTTTGAAGTTGCAGAATCAGGAGGATTGACCCCACAAGCTAACAAAAGTCTCATGATATATTCATTGTAGAAGAAATGAGGCCGTGTTGAGTTATTTACCTTGAGAATTTCATCAAAAAGCATGTGAACCCAGTTGATTTGAATTTCACCATAGATAGCATAGAGTGCCTTGAAGTTTTCTTTGTACACTGCATCATAATTTCCAAGTCTAGGAAAAAGAGAATGCATCAAAACCCGATGAAGTAGTCTGGCTGTCGGTCGAAGTCCAATAGACTTAGTGCCATCACTATCGTCTTCTATGAACTGATGACTGGTATTATTTCGAGTGAAGACTTCGCAGAAGTTAGATGAAAACTCTTCGCCTCGATTTGGTATACCAAGTATAGAGGCAATTCTAGCATGAGTAAGAAAAATTTGCTTACCACAGACCACAGACCAGATGACGCCGTTTGGATTATCAGGTTGATATTCATCAAGATTCATGTTGGCGTAAAACAATTTGATCATCAAATGATTTATCTCCATACTATTTTCAGAAAAATCTATTAATGGAGTAATGTTGGCATTATTGGCTAACCTCCGAACTCCATAAGCCGTGAAATCATCAAATTTGATGAAAGAGCCTGGATGAAACTTGTAATTTGTCATCTGATTCCATCTTGTTACAGCAATTGGAGTTTGAAGCCATTTTTTGATGGAGATGGTAGGAGATGAAGGTTCAGAGGTTGCTCCTTTCTTGGATTTAAAAGATGATTTGGTCAATTTTCCTAATTGACATGCATCACAAATGTTGTTAACTTTAAAACTTATTTTGGGTAGTCCTCTTACTAGATTGTTTTTGGCTAGCTTGTCAATAGTTCTGAAGTTTATATGACAGAAGCGTTTGTGCCATAGCCATGGATCATTGTCATTAGCCACAAGACACATATCTGAATTATGATTAATATTCATATTCAGAATATATATATTTCTGTCTCTATAACCTTCGAAAACCAAATTATGGTCTTTATCTAAAATACTACACTTATTATTTGAAAATGAAATTATAAAACCTTTGTCACATAACTGACTAATACTTAGCAAATTGTGTTTCAAATTTCTAACTAGCATGACATTAGTAATAAGAGGTAAGTTAGATGTACCGCAATTGCTCACATCGCCTTTGCCGATGATATAGCCTTTTGAATTGTCTCCAAAAGTGACGGAGCCACCATCTGAATATGTAATATTTGTTAATAAACTCTTGTCTCCCGTCATGTGCTTTGAGCAACCACTGTCCAATATCCACTTTCCTCTTTTCTTAAGTGGGACCTGCAAAAAATAGAATTAAGTCCATGGTACCCACTTTTTATAGGGTCCTAAGAGTTAGGTCTTAGGAGTCCAAACCCATTTGGGTCCGGTATCCCCTTTATATATATAATTGTTATTAAAATGCACAGTATTCATGAATTGCTGAATGTATTTGTTCCTAATCAAATAGTTATTTGTTTTAGGAACCCATATTTTGATAGTCTTGACATTTTTCTTTTGAAATTTCACAACTGGTTTTGGTTTGGAATATAATAAACTAAGATTTTTCTTAGCTTCAGTTTTTTGTACTTTCTTTTTCCTTTTATTTCCAAGATGTTTCTTGGTTTCTTGTTTGTTATATCTCAATCCTTGTTTGTCTGAAATAGATTGTGAACTTTCAATGATTTTTGTCAAATTTTCTCGACCTTTGTTAAAGTTAGAAACATTTTGAGTAATGTTATCAAACTTTGTTTGTAAGCTAGCTTTTTCTAGGTCTAGAATTTTGACTTTTGCTTTAAGCTCATGATTTTCAGTAGTGAGAGCATTATTTTTCTCTTTTTGAGTTTCTATTTCTTGACTCAAAAGAGATATTTGAGAATCAACATTAGATGATGATTCTTGAATATTTTCAAGTTCCTCTTCTAATATTTTCTTCTCATCTTTTAACATATCTCGTTCAAGCTCTGCTCTACTTAAATCTGCTTTGACTACTTTTAATTGTCGTTTTATGTCTTTATATTTGACTATCAATTCAACATTAATATCAAGTAATTCATCAAATGTAGGAATTTGTACCTCATCTTCTGTTGCCATAAAACAAACATTAGCTTGTTCATTCTCTGAATCACTTTCACTTTCTGATGAAGATGATTCTGAAT
The DNA here is from genome assembly GCA_030765085.1 of Allium cepa. Lineage (NCBI taxonomy): Eukaryota > Viridiplantae > Streptophyta > Magnoliopsida > Asparagales > Amaryllidaceae > Allium > Allium cepa. Next base: position 554,318,247 of record CM060941.1, on the reverse strand, counting down.
CATCCCATGTTACTGAGAAGGCTCGTTTCTTAGATTTGTCCTTCTTATATTTGAATTTGTCATTTTCTGACTTCTTCTTTTGTTCTGGACAATCTTTCTGCATGTGTCCCTTTTTGTGACAGTTGAAACATTCTATAGCAGATGAAGATGGTTTATTTGATCCAGGTTTCCTTTTATTGTAACGACTGGCTTTTCGATATTTTAAGAATTTTTTGAATCCTTTCGCAATGAATGCCAAATCTTCATCTTCAGAATCTGATTCATTTTCATCTTTCTCAACATGAAATGCTACATTTTTCTTTTCTTCTTTCTGTTCTTTTCTAGCCTGCAGATTTGCTTCATAGGACATTAAATTTCCTATTAATTCATCTGGCTTCATGACGGAAAGGTCATTAGCTTCTTCAATTGCTAATACTTTTCCTTCCCATTCACTAGTCAGAGAGTGTAGGACTGTTGAAACAACATCGAAATCAGAATACTTTTGTCCTAAGCCAATAAGTGCATGGTGAATAGTTTGAAACCGTGAATACATGTCATTGATTGTCTCATTTGGTTTCATTTTGAAATTTTGAAATTGACTTTTCAGCATGGCTATTTTGGCTTGTTTAACCTTGTTAGTACCTTCATGAGTGATTTTTAGTGTTTGCCAAATTTGATATGCAGTAGTGCAGATACTAACACGATTATATTCATTTTGGTCTAATGCACAGAACAACATATTTATTGCTCTTGCATTTACGGCTGCTACCGTTTTCTCAGCTGCAGTCCATTCTGAATAATCAGTTGTTGGATTCACTATTTCTCTTTGAGTGGCATTCCAAGCATCATAGCTATTTGATTGCATAAAGAATGACATACGTGTTGCCCAATAACTATAGTTAAGACCATTGAAAAATGGAGGTCTTTGTGTCGATTGACCCTCCGTGTAAGTAGTGTTTTGAGTGCTAGTACTTACGTTATTTGCCATATTACTATAATATATCAAATAACTGTGTTACGGTTATATGATGACCGTGCTCTGATACCAAATGTAAGTACGGTGTGTATACAATTATATGTGCTAATATAGTATACACGGATCGTGTAATATGGATTACAATACAAATGCGGAAATAGATGATAATAGCATAGTAAATAAAAAATAGAAAAATCACACCAGAGATTTTTATACTGGTTCGGAGCACCGTCCTACGTCCAGTCCCAGACTTCTATCTGGATTTTCACTATTAACTTCCTCGCTTCACCCGGAGGAACAGGTTTACAACACCCGAACAGCCGAACGGGATTTCACGCCTCTAATACACTGAGGACTTCAACACTTGCCTCTTACAACACAGAGGACTTCAACAAAAGAACAAATACAATTGTTGTTGACAACTTGTGCTCTTGAAAACACGAATTTGTCACTAGCAGTACACCCTTCCTATAATCTTATCCTCAAAGTATGCGAATGATGTTTTGAAAAGATTAAGGAAAGTATATTACTTATTGAATCAAAAGATATGAAATAGTTTCAATGATTCAATAAATAATCGAGAGATTTTTAGAATGCAGGAGTATAAAGTAAGATCAGAGATTAGATTAAAAAGAATATGTGAAATTGTTATGTTTTAATCAACGAATTGGATGAGTTTATATAGAAAAGAATGGTTGTAACTCTTTGCCATTAAGAGATATGATCTTTGGTGAAAGGTAAGAGATGCAACCTTTGGAGAAGAGAAGCGTCTTTTGGAAAAATTGCTTTCTGTTCAAAAACGGTCGACAGGTTAAAAAGTGACCAGTAGACAGGAATTTAAAAATATATATACGTTATGTGCATGTGTGCACGTCCATTGTGCATTTTACACAGAAACGGTCGACCGTATGATTATTAACCGGTCGACCGGTCCCTGTTAATTTGCACAATGAATGTGCAATGCTATTAAAACGTATATATATCGATTATATTGAGGTGCATGATTATTTGAGGATAGATTTTAACAAGTTTATCACTATTACAATATCAAATAATCAACCTATAATCTATAGTAACATATGTAGCTCTAATGACCTTGTTTTGTCGATCGCCTTATTTGTCAGAAATCAAAACTTTCATAAAACTTGTGACTCAACAGGCTTGACCGGGATAAGATGTATACTCTTTGTTAACCGGTTCATAATGACCCACACTCCTTCGTTGCCTTTCCTGGTTTTGGGTAAACCGTATATGAAATCCATTGATGTCATCTCTTATTTCCACTTAGGGATATCCAAAGGTTGAAGTAATCCGTCCATTTTCTTATGATCACCCTTAATTTTTTGGCAACTCGCACATCTTCTCACAAAGGTGGAGATATCCATCTTCATTCCTGGTCACCAATAGACTCTCCTCATGTCCTTATACATCTTATGGACTCCAAACTGAATACTCAATCTAGATATGTGACATTCCGACAACACTTTTTGTGTTAGTCCGTCTATATTTGGAACGCATAATCTTCCCTTGATTCTTAAAACACCTTGGTGATCCATCTCAAAATCTGTACATCGACCTTCTTCAACTCCTTGAATCCACTTCTCTATAGCACTATCCTTCCTTTAGTTCTCCATTATCCTTAGCTGAAGAGTAGAGGTAACTTCCAAAAGAGACAAAACTGCATTCGTTCTTAAGGCATCCGCCACTACATTATCTTTTCCTAGTGTATAAAGAATGTCCAAGTCGTATGCCACTAAGAACTCTAACCATCTTTGTTGTTTGATATTCAGGTCTTTGGGTGACTTATGATCAGCATAGAGCTCGAATTTTTCACCTAATTGAAGAACAAGAAAATCCTACTTACTAGAATATCTAAGTAAAAAAGAATGAAGAAAACCATGAAGAAGGAAAGAATTAACCTAACAAATAATTCCTCCACATTTTCAATACAAAGACCACTACCAACAATTCCAAGTCATGTGTAGCATAATTCTTTTTATGAGGCTTTAATTGTCTCCTAGCATACACAATCACCCTTTAATTTTGCATCAGAACAGCACCCAATCCCACTCCATGGGCATCGGTATAAACCATAAATCCACTACTCCCATCTAAGACAGCAAGAAATAACACATTGGTCGGTCTCTTCTTTAGTTCTCCAAATGCTTCCTCACATTTTGAAGTCCATTCAAACTTTTCACTTTTTTAGTCAACTTAGTTAATGTGAGGACATTTCAGAATAATCTTGAATGAATCTTCTATAGTAACCTGCCAATTCTAAGAAACTGCAAACTTCGGAAGGAGTCCGATGTTGCTTCCATTCCTGTACTACTTCCACCTTTATCAGGTCCACTGAGATACCATCTCCTGATACACTATGCCCAAAAAAATCTTACCTTCGATTGTCAAAAATGGCATATAGAAAACTTTGCTTTTAAAACATGCCTCCTTAGGGTTTCTAAAACTACTTCCAAGTGGTATTTATGTTCCTCTTTCTATTTGGAATAAATTAAAATGACATAGATAAAAACATGAACGAACTTATTTAGAACCTCTCGGAAAACACGATTCATAAGATCAATGAAATATACGGGTGCATTGGTCAGTCCAAAAGGCATAACCAACCATTCAAAGAAAAAGTCTGGGCCCCTAAAGACTATCCTTAGCAACCCTTAATTAGTGAGATTCGGTAGCTAGATCCATTTGGAAAAATACCATAGCTCCATGAAGTTGGTCAAATAAGTCATCACTGCGGGGTAAGGGATATTTGTTTCTAATGGTCAACTTATTCAATCCCTATAATCCACACATAGCCTCAAATACCCATCATACTTAGCTAAAAACATCACGGCCGATCGTTAGCTAGAATGACTAGGCCTAATTAATCCCCTCCTTAACAAATCCTGAGTTTGATTTACTAACTCCTCTCTCTCCATCGAAGCCATTCTTCTCTTAGGCTGAATCATTGGTCTTGCAATAGGAACTAAATCAATGTGGAATTCCATCTCTCGATGAGTGGGTAAAATTTTAACTTCTTCAAATACATCAGAAAAATTCTTAACAACCACTATTGATCTTACACTTGATACTTCCATGGCATAAGGGAACTACATATATGAATAACACGGTCTTTACAAGGTACTTTAGCAATGCCTCCTAATTTTGTCATTAATGTCATAGTTCTTTCTTTACAGTCTAAGAAAGCTCCACACATCGATAACCAATCCATACCAAGGATAAGGTCAAATCCTTTAAAATCTAAGATATATGGATCGCAAGTAAAATGATGGGAAAGATAGGAAATTGGCACTTCCTCACGTACTAGGTTCAAATGAGTTACACCCCCTACAGGATTAGATCCGTAAATATGGTTTTCTATAATACTTGGGATAAAATTAAATCTATACGGCTTCTAAAGTAATAAAACCGTATGAGGCACTAGTATCAAACAAAACTCGAACAAAATACCATTAATTAATAGGGTACCTTCAAGAATGCCCTTTCCCTTCACATCTCCTAAGGTTGATGGCTTGTCCTTAACCGCATACACTTTAACCTGTTGCACCTTCTTTATGAGTGGGCAATCCTTTATCATATGTCCAGGACGGTGACAGTTGAAACATAACTTCTTCTGAACTATTGGAGAGATAGGTCCTGCTAGCTGTTGGTTTCAGAGTCTTTACAAAAATTTGGCAATATGACCCTTCTGCTCACAAATATAACAAGTGGTATCCTTAAAATTGTTCCCCTTATTCCCTACTGGATTTCCTTTTCCTTTACCCTGCTTGCTCCAATTCAGGTTGAACTTTCTTTTGTTTGAATTGTTGCTGCCGACATTATCATTTGTTGCTACTGGAGTACGCTTCTTCTTGTCCAATACTTCATACCTTAGTTCCATGCTTACTAGATCAACAAAAGAACCTTTCATGTGGCCAGTCATCTTCTCATGGAAACTTTCCCTCATTCCCAAAACAAACTTCTCATTTTTCTTTAATGGGGTGTTGATCAATTCCGGATCAAAACAAGATAACTTGTTGAACTTGGTTTTATATTCAACCATAGATAAATCCATTTTCTTTAAGTCCATGAACCTTTGATAGATCCTGGTCTTTCCTACCGTTGGCAAGAATTGATCCTCAAAAATTTCTTTAAATCGAGCCCATGAGATCTTTCCTTCTGAAACATTCATTGTAAGGGAAACCCACAAACTGCTGCCCCTTCTTGCAGTTTCCATGCTGCCAATAACCTTTTCTACTCATATAATAAGTTAAGACCCTTAAAAATCTTTTCACAAGATCGTAACTAAGCTTGCACCTCCGCAATAGACTCGGTTCTTTTAAACGGATTCCCTCCAAGATTAGTGTAATCTTTGCACGAAGTTGCAAAATTCACCATTTGCTGCACTAGATCTGCCTCCTTGACATTTTCAACTCTTCCAGGATTTGGGGTTTTACCATTGGTGGTCATGGTGCTGCTAGTTCCTCTACCTCGTCTACCTCTAATGCTCATTTCTTACTACTTGGGCATAGCAAGATAATTCTTAAGATACTTTGACAAGATAATCATAAAGAATGGCACTAATCAAACCTATTAAGCTAATCTAACCATCGAGAATATATATAGGTATATGAATAAAATTTACAAATACGCACTCTCGAAGTTGACCATCAATTCCAAAGCCTAGGTGTTTCGAATAACCTAAGCTCTGATACCAAAATGTAACGAACCGTCTTTCTTGCATTCGAGAGACGAATCATTATGGGTTGAAGAAATAAGAAAGATAAGAGAAAGACTAATCAAACATAGAATCTTACCATGCATGAAACAATATATAATAGATAATGTAGTATATATTACATAGTTAAGCTAAAACAGTACATCAGAGTTCAATGATACAAGTTCTAGACTAGGACAATTACAATTGCTTGTCCATAAAAGACATAGGTCATACATATATACATAAACAGTGGAATACTTAATAATATTAATAATTATCCATGAAGCCACCTACTCCAGCTCCTCCATCATGCTTTTGAGAGAAGCCTAGATCAGTTGGCTACTTGGCTACTCATAAAAATTAAGTACCCACGAGTTTAGGGAAAAGAAAATAAACTTCGGGTCAGACATGGTCTCATGTGAGTAAACTCAAACAATAGAATATTAATTTGAAAATTCTTTTAGAAACAAGAATATCTCGTAAGACCACATCGCATATAAACATGGATGGTTTTTACCTTATGATAACTAAACACCTTCTATATAAAATCAATGATATTATATTATTTTCTAAGGGTTTAAAGTAAATAGAGAACATAGCTGAAATGCTTGAATCCCACATTCCAACGTATTAGGTTTACAATCAAAACTGTAAAGCTCATATTGGAGATTGAGTTCCAACTAATGACTAGGCTATTAGGGTACCGCCCGTTATAGCAAACCTCTAGAAAATGTACAGAGGTCGTATCCAATGACCCCTGCTAACATAGCACTAGCCTACCCCTTACTAGATAGTACTGAATATGATCATCCCCATAGTTGGGATCATCAACCATTTTGGGATTTAATTATGATAACAAGGACTCGTTCTAGATGGGATGATCAACACACTAATGGATGTGACCCACGTGGCCCTGTTGCATATCCCTTTATTTTTGTCATTCCTAGTTGACGAGGCTTGAGGCCACGTTTTACCTTTTAGTAGCACTTCCCTCTTGGAATGCTAACATTGCCTTCCAATGTTAACGTAATGTCAACATTCATCCATACAAGTCGTTCAGGAGATGAATGAACCGAAGGTACTATTTCCACTACACCCATTTTGGAATCACCCTCAGGTTAGAAGTAAATAGCTCTTCACTTCAAGTCTTGGATCTTGATCATGACTTCAATACGTCCAATTTGAACGTTTACGTTGGTTTGAAGTGGTTTTCGGATAACAGTTTGTCTTCCGATATCGGTCTCTTCAAATCAACATTCGATAATTTAAAAGCGTCAAGTTATTGATAGTGAACAACTTCACTATCAGGTGGAAGATTAATGTATAGGAACACATTCCATACTTAAGTTATCATGACCCGCTTACCGAAATTAACCTCCTCATGTTTATTACATCCGATATCCAACATTCATGCTAAACACAAGTCACATACTTTCCATAAACGAGTCAACATTTTCAATCACTACTATAATTCATTCGGCTACTTAATGGTCTAGACAAGAATCATTTGGTTTGGAATTTATTCACCTTGAGAAGAACATTGGTTTAAAACACATTCGGTTTAATGTAAAATCACCTTTGGAAAATATTTAATTAAATAAACAAATAAATCAGTTTAAACCCTAATTAAATATTAATCAATCCAAATTAAATCAAGATTACATCATAATTAAACTCTAATTAGACTTATTGAACTTAGTTAGGCTGTAATTAACTTCCTAATGCATCTTGATTAAGGTTAAATCAAATCATTATTGGTTAAACCCTAATTAATTAAAATATTAATTAAATAATCACTTAATTAAATAATTAACTTAATTAAATTATTATTAACCATTATTTACTTCTTAACCATGTTAAATACCAATTAAAACTTAATTAATCAAACAATAGTCATTAACTTAACTTAAGTGTTGATTAATTACTAATTACCTTCTTAATTACTAATTAAGGCTAATTACCTTTTTATTTAACTAATTAATTAAATAATTAAATTATAAAACTTAATTAATTTTTAATTTATAATTAATTTTGTTTTTGAAAATTTTTACGAAACAATTTCAAGTTAAACTTGAGACTAAAATCGATAAATTTTGTCAAACTGCATCCATATTGACTATCGCAATTAGGCCTATCAATGGTACAGGTTTCGGCCCGAGCCCGGCTCGAACCCGCCCTATTTATGCGGATATGGGTTTTACCTTTTACTACCCAAGCCCGACTCAGGCACGATCCGGGTCGGGTACAGTTTTATTAAAACCCGGTCCAGTTAGGGTCCGACCCGACTATTAGTTTTTTGTCATACCAAAACATGAGTGCATATATTATTTATTTACCATTTTATTTGTTTACATGTAGATGTTTTTGCAAACTTTTGTTATGATCTTGACTACATCACCGTCCAATTTATATGTTAACATTGTTTACATACAAAATTTTCCAAAGTTGCAGTTTTAAAGTATGGTTTTAACATAAATATTCTAAGTTAGGTATATAGTTATTACCCAACGGGCTTATAAAGCCCGACAGACCGGCCTAACCGCAATGGGCGCAGTTCACTCTAACATATTCTTAGCGAACCACTTCACAACGCCATAACTTTTTCTTCATGGTTTGAAACATTCTTTAGAAAAGTTAAACTTTAAACTTTAATACGTTTCAAAACTTTAAACTTCGAAAAACAACTTCGATTCCAACCAGATCTCAAATCCGTCGCAATTACACAAAGTAGCTAACTTTGTTTACCAAAACTCATGCCATAGCTCATGTTTTACAATTAACACATTACTAACACAAACCATCTTTATCGTAGGTTGCAAGTATACATCTATATATACATGCTTACTAACTTTATAATACAACATCGATTTCCATAACCAAATCAAGCTATAATAAACCATCCAAATCATAATCAAACCCCTTGGTTACCATTCAATTTATGCACTATATTATCACTATAATAATGACATAATAATAACGTAAAAATATTTTCCAAAATAAGGTAGTTTACTCACCGAAATTCCCATGGATTCAACTCTAACTACTAGACCTTGCTAATGACCCTAGAGCTCGAAAAGGAAGTTGCTTTCATGGATTTTTGGATACAATGGGCTCAAATTGATGGTTTATTGGCTCGGCTTGGGATGTAGGGTGGGAATGTGGGTAGTTGCTTGATGGAGGAGGGTGTGTAAGGTGGTAGAGAAGGGTTTTAGCTAAGGAAAATGTGTTTTAAACTGGAGAAACTTGATTTTTTTCCTAACTTTTGCAAACTATGGTAGCCATGAATAATTTGGAGAGGAGGTTTTATAAAGTGAAGAGGAGAAAACAAATGAGAATGTGTACGTGGATGAATATTTAAAGGCAAAAAGATTTGGAGAAAATTACTAAACTATACCTTAATGATTTAACATAATATGTCATGATATTTGAAAAGTCACATCACCTTCCTACCCCTCTCTCTTGTCACATCTTCCATCATTTTCTAGTCAAATCCTTAAGCTCGTGATGAATAATGATGTCTAATTATGAAAATATTAAGATATGACAACACTAATAATACATAATTATATATAATGTTTATTTTTTAAAAGTTATGAATTATCACATCACCTGTTAATTATAATTAACATAAGATAATCTAGTCCTAAGTGTATTATTATTTAGCTAATTGTCTTGTATATATGTGTACATATGGTGCACAAAGACGAACAATATTCTCGACAACTTTTCGGTGTCGAAAGGTCGAAATTTTGAAAAACGTTCTTCGATCACATTTTCTATTTTTCTACTAACTATTTAATTTGGTAAACAAATTTTTAAAACAATTTTCCCTCATTATTAATTTATTAAAATGAGTTTGTTTATTAATAAAAATATATTTATTGACTATATAAAATATATATATTTGCCTAGTTAAAACAACCAAATTCAGGGTCGTTACAGGTATGATATTATTTGTATGTAATTTTAAAACATGTTTTGTATAGTGTAAAGTTTGATATTTTAGTTATAGAGTTTATGTTATTTAAATGCTGTATATTAAATTTATTTAAATAATAAAGTATCAATTTTTTTAATCTTATGTCGTGGGCATAATGGCATATATATATATATATATATATATATATATATCAAGAATTTTTTTTAAAATATATATAAGCATGTAAACTAACAACCATCTTCAATGTGATGATATACTAGAATCGTCACCTAACTAATAAATCAATATATGATATATAAATTATCTAAATATTAAAACACAATCATAGATCAAATAATTACCTTTCACCAATGTGAAATTACCACACTTTAAAGCATTGAAACAAACTCTTGAATCAAATTCCAATTTCGAAAGTTCTATCTCCCATATTGCAAACCACTGGCTATCAAAAAAGTGTTAATTTTATTTAACTTGTACGTGGAAAATAGAGGAGGAGGGAGGAAGAATTCAGCTACATTTAAGAGGGTTAGGATGCTCAAAAGTGTAGAAAAAGAAAGTGGGTAGAGATGCTGTTATAGAGGAAGAAATGTAGAGAATTTAGGATCAAGATCCACATTTCTCTTTTACTCTTTCATTCCTCTTATCCATTCAACTCTATCCCCTTAAACCATCATATGGTGTCCCCCTATGCTCCATTATAAATGAACCAACTAGCCCTCTATATGGGTTTTAAACCCATTTAAACCCGAACAAAACATTTTGCATATAAATTCAATATTATCGTATATCGATTAATAAATTTCAACTATTATAAGTACATTTAATAATATTTGTTCATCAAATTGAAATAAATTTTTATAACTAATATTTAATAAATATTTATTAACTTAATTAATTCATAACAATTATAAACTAAATAAATCATGTGGTCAAGAAGTATTCAATGATTTGGTTGTGCGACTCTTCAGTTGTAAATTTGGTCAGCAATTAATATCAAACTATTCGAATATAAACCTTCACACATCACTTAACAGGTGTTACGACATTTTGGTCAAATATTTCGCTTACTTAGTTTCGGTAAAATCCATTTTTATTTTGTCAAGGATTACCTGGTTGTGACTATTATTTACACCAATTCTCTTCGTCAAAACTATTTCACTTTAGACTTATGGAATTTGGTTATAGTAAAAATTTCAATATCGTCCACATTCAACTCTATTGTCAAAACACAAAGTCCTTGGTTTAGTAATAACAATTATTATTAACCAAAATGATTTGATCAGAGACTTTGACTTCGAGTTGACGTAGGTTGATTGTGGTACTAACCTCATATAACCGAGGAGATGAATCATCTCTTGAATAGTGCTTCACTTCCAATACTTCCACTCGACCCAACCATAGTCACTCAACGGACATCATGCCATGATTTGACTATAATGAATCTTTCATATTGAAGATCAACAGTATTATCAAGTCGAGAGAATTGTGCAATTTTGTCATATCGATATTTTCTCTTTGATCTTTGTTATATCAGCTAACAAAAAACTATCAAGTGAGTCATTCCATAGGTATCTAATAATTATCAGTACTTAACCCCTATATGCCCCCACGGTCTTGAGTAATACACTGCCCAAATTTGGAGAGCATCACGTACTCTAGTCTTAACAGATGTATCGGTATCCAGTCTCGATGCATCTTGACCAGGAATATTAAAAATAATATATTTATTTTCATTGTGACAAATTATTCACGGTCGTAATACTTTGTAACTACTATCATAAAAGTACCATTTATGGATTTTCTACTAAATATACTTTTAATTAAATTAATTAGTATAACACATTATATCAAGTATATGGTAGAAAGAAAATACATTTTATTTCGAACAAGATTGGTTATCGAGTTAGATATATGCAACAAATTATATAATTGTCCCTAGAGCATATCCCTAACTCTATCGCTTTTTTGGGTACCTGCAAAAAATAAGTAATTCATCTTGGTACCAACTTCCTTTATTACGTTCAGAAGGTCAGGTTGAAAGGAACCATACCCAAGTGGGTTTGGTGAAACCTTTGAAAATATAATTTTCATTATTAATTACAGTATCAAAATAATCATTAGTGGTTTTTTCTCTATTTTTCCTATTAATGGGAATCCAAGAGCTTAGATAATTTTTGTTCATGTTTCTTATCAATGATTTTGTACTTCTGGCAATATAAGCACTTGAATTTCCATAAAAGTTAGATTTAGATATTATCAAGCTCAAGTACTAGCATTAACATTTTTACTATACATGAAAGCGTATCTAGTACTATTTCTAACTTAGTTTTATTATATTCTAAACCACTTTTATTATTTATGATCCATGACTTTAATAAAATTATATTTAAATTATTATGACTTTTATTAAATTTTATGACTTTTTCACTAATTTTAAATTTTACCTTACAGTCACCAATCTATTTTACATAAATTTTTGTTTTATTTTTCAAAGTAACATTTTCTTTAATTAATTCCAAATTCTTATTTTTTTAAAGCACAATTCTCTTTTTAGTAGTCACAAATTGAGAATTTGAATTATTTAAAGAAATTTCGAAATCATTTCCCAAATCGTCAAATTAATTTAAAAAAATTCATTTTCCATTTTTAAGGAATTATTTGATTTTTCAAGATAATCAAACATAGAACAAAATTTTCCAAAGAAATTTTTAAAGAACTATTTTCTTTTTTCTAAAATATGTTTTTCATTTTTCAACATAATAATTTCTAACTCATATTATTTATTTTATCCAAACTTTCTCTATGCTCCTTTTTAAGATTTTTAAACTTTTTAAACAAAACACCACAAAACTCATATAATTGAATATAAGTAGTTAGCACCTTATTGATGTTTGGTGTTGTGATTCAATCAACCCCAGTGTCGCTTGCAATCATGTTCGTAGCAGTGCAACATGTAGGACGGTCTTTATTACTTATAGTGCTTTGATTGGATCTTCTTTTGGCCACTGCTTTAGGATGTTGTTATGATTGGTAGAACATCACACCCAGATAGCACTTGTTAATTGCTATGCATGGGATCGAAGGTGGCCAGTGGATAAGAGATAATATAAATGCAGTAGACATGTAACAGTTTAACACATAGTTGATTTATACTGGTTCAGACCTCCTGTTCTATGTCCAATCCCAAAGCTCTCCTTCGGTATTTCACTAACCAAAAAGTCCTCACTTCACCCGAAGGAAAACGTTTACAACAACTCTACTTGAAGACTTTCTCTCTTAGGACTCGACTTTGCGGACTTCTCAGACTTTTACAACAAAGTATAATACAGACTTCTTCGAAAATATTTCGTCTCGATACATTGAGCAGTCACTCCATAGTACAAACTTCTATAACCTTCAAAATGATGCAAAATGAGTGTGTAGAAGTTAGAAAGTGAATTAGGACCAGAATCAAATAATGTGGACTAAAAGCACGTGGGTTTAATTTTTCTTTTCAAATGAATATGAAGTTTATGGATTTATGAAGCAATATGAGAGCAATTATATAGTATATGATTTGTGATTGCATTGGGGATGATGGGAGGCTTTTATGGAAGTGATAGGAAGACATTACATAGGTGCATTACTTTAGAAATGATAGGAAGCCATTACATAGGTGCAATCCTTCAGAAATTCAGTTTGGAAGAGATGCATCTATTAAAAGTTCACAATACTTGAAGAAAAGGCTTGGAAAGTCATTTTAACCATTCATTTTATAGAGATATATATATATATCTTTTAGTGGACTAGAATTTAAAAGGCATTATGGTGTGGCGGAAGGCTTGTGCGCTCTGTTCTTTGCCGTTAGGGTTTGAGTCCTTACTCTTTTCCCATACGAGGCACCATTTTAGGTTGGGGGTTGTAAGGTTTTGATGTGGCGTATTACTGAAGTATATTTTGGTATTAGTTATAATAAAGTACCAATTTTCAAACAAATATATATGCTATTATAATTTTATACAATATAAAAAAATTGGCAGGCAAAAAATATATATTATATTACATAGGCAAGCCGGATTATAACAGTCGTTCCACTTTAAACTATTTATTATAGGTGTGAGGGAAACTTTAAACTATTTATTATAGGTGTGAGGGAAACGCCCTCAATAGCTAAATAAAACAACAAACTGGCTAGAGCACAGGAGTTAGCCAAAAGCCTAAACTACTAAATAAAGGACCAAAATCCTAACCATCTAAATCCCTAAAGGAACCGTAGAAGAGGTCTAGTAATATCACATGAGGATGTTACAGAGCCTAAGGTGTAAATCCTTTCCCTATTCCAAATATCATCAGACAAAAGCTCTCTGTTGAGATCACCCAACTGACCGTCTACCGCCAGGATAAGAAATTCCTCTACGAGAACATAATACAAACAACGGAGGTCCTGAATGTCATCGGAGATGAATTTGAAAATTTTCTTTTGCAATGGCTCATAACACATACTAGAAAGGTAGATCCAAACAAGATCACTAGCTAGACACTCTATCTCACACCGAGGAGAATCGACTATAGAGGAAGAAAGTATGGAAGGGACAATGACGACTTCCTCATCAATCGTAACCAAATCAAGCCTTGGCAATTGTTGCATTTGAGGAACTATATCATGGTGAGTAGGATTACACGAAGTCTTTTGAACCCAAGATCTCTTTGATGGCCTAGGAAGAGGAACTTTAATAGAAGGAGGCATAGAGGTGTGTAAGCAAGTATCGACTAAGTGACCAAAGGATTTGCAAAAGGTACTAATCGGTGGCTTCTATAAATATGCAACATCAACCTGAGTAATGCGAATAGAGCATGTTCACCTGAAAGAACAGATGGCAACAGTATTCTAGCTTCACCTCAATCAGTGCCTTTGCAAATACTAGTCTCTCCCTCCTAACAGTGGCAACATCAAAGCATATAAGAACACCAATCATACTAGCTATCCAATTTATACCAACCAAAGATTGAAATACCGACAGTATTTTTGTGAAATGGACCCAAATAGGAATAAAGAGTATGTGATCTCTAGCGGAGTCAACTAAAGGAGACCATGTCATAATAATAAAAGGCTTGTTATCAATAATTACTGGCACTGCCACAAGGACCTTCTGAAGATCATCGATGCAAGTGAACTCAAAAAAGAACATTGTGTTGTCATACCCCACAGTGGTTTTCCCTTTAAGTTTCCATCTTTTCGTCAGAATTGATTTGACTATGCCAAAAGGAGGATCTTTATCCAAAAAGAAACCGACAAGATGTTTCTTCCAGAACAAGGAATCGGCCTTAACAACTTCCAAGGGAGGAATCAAAACACTGTTAATGATTGAATATCAAAATTTCTAGGAAAGTAAGCACCTGCTTTACACCTATTTTAAAGTAAATAAGACCAAGGCTTCTTAGGAATAGGGGAGCTAGGGAAGATAGTATCAACAACAGTAGAAGAAAAACCATCACCATAATTTGGTGCAGACTTTGTTGTATCATCCACAGGTGACACTGCACTAAGGCCAGAATTGATATCACAGCTATTGATTATAGGAGAGGCAAGGAAAGGCAAAGGAACTCACATTAGGCGTTGAAACTAATTTCTCAAGAAAGGAGAGAGAAGATGATAGCAAACACATGAATAAAGGAAGGTTAGGGAAGTCTTTGGATGAGCTCAGAACCGATGGGACTTGCTGGGGATTTGAAGTAGCTTGGCCGAATTGAGTGTCAGTTCTGGTAACAGAAGGTGTGCTGACAAGTGGATGGAAATTTCGATGTCCCATCATGAAAAATCCAAATTGATGACGCATGCACATAAAAAGGGATGCAAGAGGGAGGCAAATGAGCAATGGCCGGAAAAGAGTGGCGGTGGAATGGGCAAGACTTGAATTAGATGAAGTGGAAGAGCAATGAAATTAAGGCATAACAAATCGCCAGGACTGAGGACATTTTTCAGTATAATATAAAATTACTATACAGGAAATTACTGTGAAGGACAAAATTTCACAGCTTTTTAGCCTCAAGGACAGACCTTTAATATTTTATCCTGAAGGACAATTTTCTGTAGGTATCAGTTTTTAGTTATTGATAGCAGTTTTTAGGTATCAGTTTGTAGTTATCGGTAGCAGTTTTTAGGTATCAGTTTTTAGCTCGGTATCAGTTTTGTTGTCCTTATGAATAATTTTGGAAAATGTTTGTCCTTCTGAATAATTTTTAGAAAAATGTTTGTCCTTGTGGTAAAAATATTGAGGTCGTGTCCTTAAGGCAAAAAATATAGAAATTTTTGTCCTTTAAATTAATTCCCCCAAAACTGGTAAAATATAAATGATTATATGTGTGCGTATTTGACAATATAATGTAAAATAATTTTAAATGTTAATATAAATAATCTTGAATTCAAATTCAAATTTTAAGTTTCAGATCTAGATCTGCATAAAATATCTACTGATTTCAAACTCCATATAATTTATTAATTTTAGAAATATATATATATATATATATATATATATATATATATATATAACATATTTCACAAATGATTTTTTCTCATAAAAGATGTATACACATAATCTTATGTATATATTAAATTAATTTTAAATTTTATATAAAATAAATGTATATATACCTATATATATATATTTAATATTAAGAAATAATCAAATAAATATAGATTTAAACATATATATATATATATATATATGTATATGTATATATATGTATATGTATATGTATATATATTCGAACGAATAATGTTTGGAAAAATAATTTTTTTATTATTAAAATATGTGCGGTTTTAGAATTGTTTTCTTTTCTTTTAAATAAAAGTTTTTTATACGGAAAATATAAAAAAAATTAATTTTTTTACGAAAAAACAAACACAAAACCTATGCATAATTGTTAAATATTTATATGTATATTTTATACTTTATATACATGCATATACTATGAAAAACTTAGATTTTATATATAAAGTAAATATATATACGGTTTTAATTTTAAATATATTTATATGAATTTTATTTAATTTTCAAAAATATGTTATGTATACAGACTAACAAAATTGTGTGTATATATAGTTTATACACTAATATACATATTACATACATACATATATGTATGTATGTGTATGTATATTAACATCAATGTTATTTTGATTGTTTTAAAGTATTAATTAATTTGAAAACTAATAATAAGTATTTTTTGCTGGCTAAACAATATATGTAAACATATATACATAAAAAATTATTATTGCACACACACATCCAATGTTGACAACACAGACATATGTGAATTCATGATAATATACACAAACTAAAGTAAAAAAAAACCTGATAAATAAATATATACATATATGAATATAAATATAAAAATTACCTTACTATTGCTTGGTTGTAACATGTTGAATTATTGAATCGACGAAGAATTTGAATCTATTTCTAAACATTCAAAAAGGGCTACTGGACCGAAAACACCAATCACTGATGCACTGATTGTATTTAAATTTATGTTTAATATGTTTGAAACAATGGAGGATGGCGGTCGGGGAGGCCGGCCAGAAATATGATAGTGGAGGTTCCAATTAGAAAGTAGAAAAAATAGGGTCTGAGGTGTTTAGATAGTGGAGATGTAGAGGAACAAAAGGTGATCCAGATCCATATTCTCCTTTTGCTATTTCTCGGCTTTTGAATCGATATTCAAACCCATACTTTAACCCTCATGGTCGGATATAGATGCCTATATCTATGCATCCTAATTGCTTCAAAATTCTATCAATAAATACGCTTTTAAATCTAAATTCAAATGCACAACGATATCTTATTTTGATACGCGTGCATATAAATTTTATATACTCGCTATTTTAATACCGATCAACACAATTAAATAAAATATTATAATTAATATTTCATGCATATTAATTAATTTAACTAATTTATAACAATTGTAATTAATTAAATTATGTGGTGGTAGGAGTATTCAATGTTTCGGTTGTGTGGCTCTTAAGTGTAAATTCGATCAACAATTAATATCGAATAATTTGAATATTAACATTCGCATGTCACCGTAGCTAGTGGTGTGACAATATGGCAAATTGATCGCTTACGTAGCTTCGATAAAATCTAATTTTACTTATTTAAGCATTATCCGGTAGTGACAATTATTTACACTAATTCTCTTCATCAAAAGAACATAACATTGGGACTTATGGAATTTGGTAATGGTCAAAATTCTAATATCATCTGTATTCAAATTTATAGTCCAAACACAAATTCCTCGATTTAATAATAACAATAATTACTAACCAAACTACTCTGGCCGAATATTTTGACTTTGAGTTAACTTCAGTTGACTGTGATACTAACATCATATAACTAAGTAGATGAATCCTCCATTGAATAGTATTTCACTTCCAATGCTTCCGCTCGATCCAATCAATGTATGTCATGCCATGATTTAACTATAATCAAAGCATAGCCTCCATATTGAAGACCAACAGTAGTCTTAAGTCAAGAACTGTGTAATATTATCACATTGATATTTTCCATTTGACCTTAGCTATTTAACTAATAGAAAACTATCAAGCGATTCATTCCATAGTTGTCCAATAATTATTAGCACATTATCCATTGATGCTTCTAGCGGTCATGAGTAATAAACTGTGCAACATTTGAAGAGTGTTACGTACTCTAGTCTCAATGGATGCCTTTAAATAGTTAAAACTAATTTTAAATAATTGAAACATATTTTTAAGAATGGAAATTTTACTTTGCTTTGCTTTATTCATGCTTTTGCATGTAACTTGCAAAGTGTGCCAAATTCCATATGAAGACATATATATGCTAATTCTATTATATTTTTTTGTCTAGTGGATACTATAAAATATTCATGACTTTATAGTTGTTTTCAACTAATGTAACTTGTTGAGTAATCCATGTACTAAAATTAATAGTGGGTGCTATTTACTCCATTTGAGTCATGTTCTAGATAGAATAACTGTTAGCATGTATATAAATTTTCATTCTAGTAGCCTAATTATTATAGTTAGTTCCAGTGAACAAGGGTGGTCTAGAAATAGGTTGGTCTTTTTGAAAAATTCTCATGTTACGGTTAATGAATACCTCGCTTTGATAGTAATGAAAGTTTGTGTATGCTAATTAAGATACTGCCAAACTGATAATAATGTGGAAGTGGACCTCTTATATGGCTAAGTAACAATATTAAGCTAAAGTAAATATTATAGCTAAACTTATATGAATATAAATAAGTAATAAAGCAGTAAATAAAGTAATATAGTGCACCGGTGATTTTATCTTGGTTCGAAAAAACCATCCTACTTTCAGTTTCAAACTTCCTTCTGGATTTTAACTATCAATACCCCTACATCACCTAGAGGAACAACTTGATGTACACTGCTTGAACAGCCAAACAAGACTTCAACAAAACTGCCTAAAGATACTATGGCAGGACTTCAACCGCCTAAGGATACTACAACAAGACTTCATCACTTTTATCAAAGTAAACTTCGATCGACAACTTTGTATATTTAAATGCTGATATTGCCTTTGATGCTTTACAAAATCCTATAGCCCAATAATAATTAATTGGAATGAAGTAGGATATGGTTATGGACTTGAAATCTATGTTATAGTGCTAGAATGTAGAGTTTAATGTATAGGATACAATTAGGGTTTTGTAACACCCTGTTAAAAATTAAAAAGAAATTTACTAATAATGAAAATTTAAGTAATAAATTAATAGTGAGACTAAAAATGAAAATTTTGTAAATGTTGGAATTTGGCTACGAAGGTTATGTCGTTGCGTTCATGGCGATTATCTATCGATTTTCATATACATACATACATACATACATACATACATACATACATACATACATACATATATATATATAATTTTGAAAACGGAGCTCAAATGAATAAGTTATTGATGTTTGAAGTTTTAAGATCCAAATTTATCTAAACGGAACTCAAATTCAAATAAAAAATTAAGACTAAAGTTTGAAATTCGAAAATTAACGGTGGGTAGAATGAGGGTCAAGTAAATGTTTAAGTTAACATAATATTAATTAAGAAATTAAATACAAATTAAAAGGGGACAGAAATAGCATTCCTAAGATAGACCAACTGGTCGACCCCTGCCTAGGGCCGGTCGATTGCCTAGGCAGGACGGATCGACCAGTGGTTGTGGTGGCAGCTATGGATTTCCACACTATTAACGCTCTGTATTTTATTATTTTAAACCAATTTAAATCCGATGGTTCTGACACTTTCTAACCACTGCAAATAAAAGCCTAGCTCTATCATTTTTATTCAAAAATTATTTTGGGAACTAAACGAAGCTCTATCGGTCTCTCTCTTCAAAGATTCGAAAAATTCTCAAGTTTTCAAATAAGAAATTGTAGGTGTTTATTATTCAATTTCTAATTCTATTCTCCTCCAATCCTTAAATTTTTGAATCTAATTCATATACAATCCATTTGTTGTATATTTCTAAAAGGAGAGATCTCAAATAGATTTAAAGCGGGTGCAAACAAATCCAAGTGGAAGAGCTAAGGACATTTTGTGAGTGGAAATCTTAGTTTTTCTAATTGTATATTATAACTTGGATTTGATATAAGCCTTAGGAAATTATGTTTATGAAAACATCACACTAAAACCCCAAAGTTCCCCGAAAATTAAATGTCAATTCTTATGTTAGAATCTTTATTATTCTACATTAAAGTAGTAGAGTTGTGTAGTTATTGTAATTTTAATATTTTACATTTTATTCCACTTTTTTCTTTTTCTTTGGGTATGATTAAGGGTTTTTTTTTAAAAATAAGTTATGAAATGGTATGTAAGATACGTATTACTTTATTCGTAGTTTGCACTACCTATTTCCACAATTCCAATAGAAATTTCCTTTTTCAATTTTATTCAAAGAAGTTGAATATAGCATAAAAAAGTTTGAATTATAAATTTCCTTAATGTTGATTCTGCTATTTTAGTATAAAATAGGTTTAATATAGGTTCTATTTTTATACAAGTTTGTTGTCGAATTGGGAATATTGGATATGGCATATTTGTTGATATGAAATTGCACTTGTATAAATTTTGAGTTTTGACATTTATACGATTAATTTATGGTGTAACCTTCGAACACTTAGAAATATTTTAGGCACACACACACACACACACATATATATATATGTGTGTGTGTGTGTGTGTGTGTGTGTGTGTGTGTGCGTATAAATAAAGTATAATTAATAGCGTATTAATTGCATAGTAATTAGGTTATTAATTAGTATTAAATCCACTAGTAAAGAAATTGATAGTTAAGGCAAAATAAGGGTTTCCCTTATATGGCTTAGTAGGGAATGTGGTGAGATATGTGATAATATGTTAAGAAAGTATAAATTATGACTAGGGATGCGAGATCAGCCAAAAGTACATGGAAGTCTGTCCAGCTAATCTGGCTACCGGTAGTGTGACTTAGGGGCTAATGTGAGACATTAACTACAATAAGCACCCATGGAGGATGCGGGTTAGTCCCAAATTCTATAATGTAAACCTACATTGCTAATCTGGGTATCAATACCTACAACTAGTCGGACTAATGTGAGACATCACAGTTTGGGTCATAGATCATAATACGAAGGACCTGCTTTGGGGCTAAAGGTATTAAGTAGTTAATTGAGGGCCCATCTTATAATAACCCACCTCGAAATAGGCGTAAATTTTGTTCCAAAAAAGGCCCGTCGAAACTTAGATCCATTCTAAGGAAGGCTGTTGGTTGGAAAAAGAAATAACAATGCGGAGCCATCTTTCAGAGCTCGTAGCAAATGGAATAAGATATGATAGCAAAGTGTACCATTTTTTTTAAAAACATAAAATGTCATAATATAAAATACCATCATATCATAAATCTGTTACGATAATTATCTAAATATATGGGTACACATAAAGCAAGTAATAATGATAAATACCGTCACAAGCCAAGCTTCTTCATTACTAAACATCGTAACTGCCATTACTCCATCCTTTACCTGTGTTGTAATGAGGTGGAAGTCAGAACAATAAGTGTCCAGTGAATAAAAAACCTCGAGTCTTACCTTTTCAGTACTCGGGTAGATATTTCAAAGTAAGAATATGTCTATAGACATAAAACCATTTGATACTTCTTATAAGGAAAGGAGGCGGGTTCTTAGCAAACCACTTAATACCTTCCATTCCCGAAGCAGTTTTCTAAAACCCATAACACAAATCCTACGTCATAAACAGTTAACAATGCAAGAGATGGTAGCCAAGCCACTTAATACCTTTTATTGAAAAATAGACAGACTCTGGTCATTTTATACCTTAATTAAGGCAAACCCTATCATTTAATACCTATTTCCAAGGCATGCACTTCAATAGTACTACCTAGCTAGCATCATATGGAATCTCAAGTCACTTCGTACTTCTTTATTCAGAAAGGCGGACCCTCAATAAGTCACTTAATACCTTATCCAGAAGCGGACCTCTGTAGAGATACCACCTAATGTGTCCCCTAGGCCATTTAATACTTCATTGGAGGAAAAGAGGTGGGACCATAAACAACCTCTTAAAACCTCAAGACCCTAAAGCAGTCCCCTCATACAATGGCCCATACTCATAATGACGTCTCACATTAGTCCGACTATTCGTAGGAACTGGTAGCCAAATTAGCTGGCGAATTTCCCCTATAGAATTTGGAACTAAACTCGCATCATTATAAATATTTATCATAAGGATATCTCACATCAATATGAAGTGTGCACAACTGCTAGTAGCCTCAAAGTGAAGTGCAAACTTTTTTCATGTAACTCTATTGACCTCGCATCCTTATGACTTAGCCATAAACACACTCCACGTATATAATAATACACATCCCACTGTTTTATAAATAACGCCTAATAAAGAATCTTCCTTATTACGCCTTAGAATAATAATTAGGCTAAATAAGAGTTTCCTCTTATTTTTGCCTAATAATCAATTACATTCCTAATGGGGGAAATAAATGAAAATAAATAGCTAATTAACTACGCCATATATGCAAGTTACTTACGCTAATAGAGATAAATAAATATTCACGCCTAATAAATTCTAAATGCATGGATTTTACGCCTTAAACTAGCGCTAAATGTCAATTTCCTAACCAAATACTATCACAGGTCTTTTTTCTTCAAATTTCCAAAATTTCAGCATACCAAAATAAGGGATTCTAATGTCCAAAATAGGAATAAATGTTCATAACCAAAACTATAATAACAAACTTATAAATAAAATAGAAACTCAATTAACTACACCAATTCAATGGAATATCATAAACAATAGGAATTGCAATCAGAACTCCATATTCTATTTGACTCCTCTTTTAAAAAGAAATAGATAAGAAGGGAATTTTTGTGAAATTAGTGGTGCAAACTATGAATAAAATCCATAATCTAAACCCCTTATTTCATTGAAGAATACCAAATTGAACCAAAGAAGAAGGAGAAGTTGAATAAACTATGAAATTATCAAAAATTGCATAAACAAAACAAATTCCATCAAATTAATGTAAATAATTGAGAATCTCAACATAGAAATAAAAGGGAATTTTTGGGAGCTTTTATCTCTCGTATTTTCGTAATTCCAAAATCCCTAAGGCATGTTCAAATCCATAGAGATGCACTAAACAATTATCGAAAAAGAAATATTAAGGTTTTCACTCATAGAATAGTCTTAGCTTTGCCTTCCTTGGATTTGCACGCCTTACAATCTCTCCAGAGTATCTTATTTGTATTTGAATTTCAACTAAATTAATTCAAATCTGAAAACTTCAAACGCTCATAACTTCTTCATTTGACCTCCGATTTCAGCGTATTATATATGGAAACACATTGAAATTTCATAAAAAATGCAATTAAATAACTTTTATGGTCAAATTCCAATTTTTTTAAAGTTTCCATATTCAACCCTATCACATTTAATTCAATTTACTGCATTTAGCCTCCTCCCTATGCCGGAAGTATTAAATGGTCGGGATTAGCGGTTAGCATGGTAGATAATATCTCGAGGAGGGTCCGCTTTGGGTTTGTTGTATTAAGTGGCTATTATAGGGCCTACTTCTTCCATAAAAAGAAGTATTCGGTGGCTTGGAGAGATTTCATTAATTGTCAGCTAGATAGTACCAGAGAGGAGTCCAAGTTAGGATAGATATTAAATGATGAGGACCTGCCTTAAATAAGGTATTAAATGGTCAGAGTATGCCTAGTTCCCGTTAAATATATATTCAATGGTTTGGGTACTATATCTTACATTGTTAGGACATTATTGATGATAGATCCGTGTGGACTGGAACGGCCTTTGGACTACAGTTGAAGATGGGTTATTGTGTTCACAATGGATAATGGTTATAGGACTGGACTGGAAAAGTCTTAGGGTTTGTAGTTAGAAAACTTATAGTATGGCTAGGATGCATGACACATTTTTACTTAAATTATACTGCCTAAATACTATTATAGAAAAGCTCGAGATTTTTATTCATCGGATATTGTTATTCCGACTCCCTCCTCATTACAACACAGGTTAGGAAAGATGAAGCAGACTTTCGAAGATGATGGAGGAGACGTAGACTTGTGGCAGTTACTTATCTATCTATTTATGTTATTTCTATATCTCCACTTTACTTATTGAGACATGATGTATTTTGAGATACTACAAAGAATAATTAGCATTGTTATATGGGATATTATAATATGTTACTTATATTTGAATTTTTAAATAAATGGGTACTATTTTGATATTATATTTTATTCTTCCGCTGTGAGATTCTAAATGTGTAGATATATAACTCTACATATTGTCCTTTGTATCAATTTTATCAATCGACAACCAACCTTTTTGGGTCTAAAATTAGACCCGTTTTAGGGTAGGTTGTTACAGTTTTTATAAATTTTGGGAATTAAAGAGCAATCGATAACACAAAACAGATAGGAAATTGAGAGCATAAGTTATGATATTGGCGAAGGAGTGTGGCTTTCATACTTATGAAGATGAGTGCTCAAAAGTTTGTTATTATTCTGAAAACTCATTGGAGGAGAAAGGTTGCGGTGGTTTTAAAAGATCACGTTTTTTTTCAAAGATTTGCTATCGATTTGAGCAACTTTGAATTCTTATAACCAGTCAACTAGTTAGGGGAACTGGTCGACCGGTTTCCTGCTTTTCCAGTTTTCAAAGGCAACAACAAGGCTAAAAATTTGGTGTATAAATTACCAAAAAATTATGAATTAAATCATGACTAATTTAGTGGCTTTAGGAAGCGTTGAAAGAGTTTGTTATGGGTTTTAACTTTCTATGACACAATACAAATTTACAATGTAACTCTTCGACACTTAGCTTTTTCCTTCAACTTTATATTTTGTATTTTAACTTGACCGACCTCTAATTTGTTGCAATCTCCATCATTTGATATATTCCACTAAACGTTCATCATTATGATTGTATTGCATTAAGAGTTTTATTCTTTTTTTAGTTCTCATATATTGCCTTTTATATTGAATATCATGTTGTTTATTATTTGTATAACTCTAAGTCTTTGCACAGTCACATAGTTAATCTCCTCGCATTGCTACATAACATTAATATCTCATTGAAACTCATTAGTAGCATTGTTGTATAGTTATTATCAGAAATACACTTAAATTTTGTTTCTAATAAAAATGCACAAATGAAAACCTCATCAAATCTTGGTAGTGTACATAAAGTCGCAAATTTCAGAGCAATAGGAGTAGGGAAGCCAAAATAAAACTCTATAGGTTCTAGTTCACCTGCTAGCTCAGAGACGAGAGACAAATAAGGTGTTGGAGCAAAAGGAGGAGACAAAAAGGATCTAATGGGAGAGTTGCTATTTATGGAGTGAGAACAGTCACTAGAAGTGGAGCAAGCAGGAAGTTTCTCGAAGCAGAAATAGCGATGGTTAGGGAAAACAGTAAAAAAGGATAGCGATGGTGGATAGATGGAAGACAATTATGAAATGGAAGAGAGAGAAGGAATAGACACTTATGAATGGGAGGGAAAGAAAAAAATAATGAAATGGGGGCAACGGTGAACCTTAGTTATCATATTCTACATCTTGAGTTGTTTTGACTTTCTTTTATTATCATTATTAAAGGGCTTTAAATTGTTCAACTAAATTTGTAAATGTTATATATATACTTTGTTGTTTAAGTGGCTTAAAATAATAATTCAAATTGTGAACAATGCAATTAAATAAAATGAATATTATGTGTGACTATTACATATGGTGGGAAGGCTATACAATTGAACTTTAGAGGATTAAAATTGTTTATAAATCAAGAGATTATGGTATTTACTTTCTCTCCTAGTTGTTGACTTTTTAGGATCAATTGATGAGTCACACCTATTGATCACTCCTAGTAAATAAGAGGCTACTTATTCATTTTAAAGTCATGTACAAGAAAAAATCTAGCCTCCATTATTGAACTATAATTGGCGTTGAAAACCAATCTAGGAGAAGGAAGAAGCTAGTGCAAATCAAAGACACGTAGTACAACGTGTAACCGATCGGCAAGCTGCCTATGTACAAGTACCATACATTTCTATTTAAATATTTTCCATTATATATAAGCCTGATAGTATTAAAGGACCTGGGTCGTTTCGAAGTGGGATTAATGGATGAATTTAAGAAAATAAATCCACTTTTAGATCTTATTGGGCATATGAAGTCCAAATAATTTTAGATTCGGTCTAAATAATTTTAAATAAAATATTTATTTCAGTTATTGTGTTTATATATGTAACGACCCGCAAATTTATTAGTTTGATAAATTTAAATTATTTTTAAAATACTCAAATATAAGTTTTTTTTAACATAGATTATGATGTTGTGAACAATGAATAATAATGGTAATCTTATTTTGAATAGTTGTTTACAAAAATATGTACTTTGGAAAAATGTCCAAATACAATTTTATCGATAAGCAACTCTATAATCGTAAGAAATTGTGCATGGAGCTGAATACATACACTTATATATATATATACACATATATATTTAAATAAGAATATAAAATAAAATTATTTATTTTATTTTTGGGAAATAAAATGTATTCATGGCATCATCATTAATGTCATCATATTTAATAATTAACTTATGAATTCAAATTAAAATTTTAATAATTATTATAATTATTCAAATAATTGTTTAAAATGGTAATAATTCATTTTAATTAATTATATAGTGATAATAAATCATTTGTATTTTTGTAATGACATGTAATTGATTTGAATCATAAGGGAAATTAGAAAAGAAATTGGCAACCAAGAAATATATTTCAAATTGCTATAAATAGTAACGATATTGGCGACCTCTCAAGATTCTCATATATAATCTTCATCGATTCCAGGGAGATCTCGTCTACAAGCTTCATCATCTTCTAGGAATTATTACTTCTATCGAAAATCTAATCTCTCCAACCGAAACTCTTTTCCTTATACATATGCTCAAGCCGTCAAGAATCAGTTCCCATCTCAATCTCAAGGATTGACTTTTCATAAATCAAATATGAAGTGGATCGATTCTAGGAAGGGAAAGAATTATTGTTTCAAATGTGGGGATTTCAATCACTTCACAAAGAATTATCGCGACCCAGTCAGATGTTTTGCTTGTGGTGTTTTTGGGCATAAAAGCAAGGACTGTGTGTTGAAATTGTCTTCTTCTGATCCTAATACTAATTCGATTAATCATGGTTTCCAATTTGTTTTGAAGTTCTTGATGCTAAAATGAATTTTGCTTGATTATCTTTGGTATAAAAGAGATGTAGGAATTAAATATCTTGATCAGTTGTTATATCACTTTGACATTATTAATGAGCCGAACATAGGTAAAGGATGTATAGAAAGATTTGGTAACCCAGAAGAGTACTTCGGCAAATCAGAAGTTGGAGAAGTTAAGGAGCTATCGAAGCCAATAATTCAAATTATCAAGAATAGGGGAATTCTATCCAAAACTGGTTAACCATGGCTTTCAGTTTACTTTGAAATATTTGATGTTGAGGGGAATTTTGATTGATCATTACTAGCATAAGAAAGATGTAGGAATCAACTATCTTAATGATCTGTTCTATCATTTTCACATCATTAACGCGCCGAATATTGGCCAAGGTTACTTTGAAAGATTTGGTAATCCTGAAGAATACATTGGAAAACCCGATGACTTGAAAAAATAGTCCGATTCTTCAGAGATTATTTTAGTAGATTCGAGCATCCCTAACTCTCTCACTTCTAATGAAGTTAATCTGGGTTTTGACCCCATTCTTTTAGATCCAGATGTCTCTTTATGCAATGAATCGTCTAGTTTAATACAATCTTCGAATGGATTTGAAAAAATTGAAGAGCAGAGCCATAATTTCACTTATTCTCGTAGCTATAGTCGTATATCAAATCATCATGTACAGGATAATTTTGAGATAACAATTTCTTACAAATTTGAACGTCTTTTTTCGAGGTCAGATAAAGATTTAAATCTTGATAGTCTAGATGGTGAAGGTGGAATGTTGGTTATCTCTGAACATCTTGTCACTGAACAATTGAATGATTTGAGCGATAGTATGACTATATCTGACATCAGGGTTGGTGTAATTCATTTTATAGCAGTTTTTCGAATGTTACTAGGATTGATTGGTCTGATGTTCTAGGGTATGTGGATTTTGATCTATTGGAGCAGGATTCAATGGTGTTAGGCAATAATTGCTCTGGGGATTTATTAGACTATGGTATAAAGAGCTTTGTAGCTAAGTCGAAGTATGATGAGAAAAACTGTTTTGATAAAGTGTTAGATTCAATAAGTTTTTGTGTGATTCAATCATCAGATTTGGTATATGAACAAGAGACTTTCCAAGAAGATATATTCTCTGTTAATTCTTCAGATTTGGACAATGCTTGTTGCAGCAGCTACTCGAGTGAATCAAAACTTCACTCGAGATTGTGGTATACTGAATCTGAAGTTGATGAAGTTATTTTTGAGGAAGAGGCTTTTGTGCATGCATGCTCGGTGGACATGATAAGAGGATGCCAGCAACTAATCTTTCAACTGGCATGCACGCATGCTCGGTGGACATGCACACTAGTTTTTATGCGTCTGTGTCACCAAATATTTCATATGTGGATTTTGGCGAAGATAATCAGTGAATCTATTGTGAGTATTCGTTAGTGAACAAAGCTGGCGACAGTGAGTTGGGCATTATTTCAACCTCATGCTTTTCTTTTTTGAGGAGAGAAAATAAAGATAAGTTGTCTTTGGGTAGTTCATCAGATAGGTTGGTAGAAGTAACTTTAGGATTTGCATCAGGAGATAGTGGTGTTACTTTGTGCATTAGTGCGGTGACAGTGACAAAAGCAGTCAATGTTTTGGAATCAAAAAAGATGGAGGTGGCAACAGCTCTGTTCCGAATTCTTCATTGTCGAAGAAAGTAAAGTGCAAGAAAACAGTAGCTTCTAGTCTACCTATTCGTCGAAGTGCTAGGATTCGTAATTGTCAGCCCTAGTCTATGGGTAAGTTACCTGGTTGAAGTGCCACATGTGGCGCTATGAATCCAGACTCAAGTTTGAGTTCTTTTTTGGGTAGTATGTACTCTGCTTATGCATTAGGCAGTCTATCATCAGCTGAGTTTAGTCAGTTAGCTTGTGATACATCTTTTATTTTTTTCTAATGCTGAGATTGATTGGGAGTATATTAGATGTAAGGAATTTGAGAGGGCTAGTACAGTTAGTTTATGAGGATCATTGGTTGGAACATTAGAGGTTTGAATGATTTGAATAAGTGTGATAAGGTTAGAGCGTTCTTTATAGACTATTCTATTGACATTGCTTTACTTCTGGAAACTAAATTTAACAGTCCTGACATTCGTTTCTTCATAAGGTTAAGAGGGCATCATTTTAGAAAATGGTTTTTTCTACCTTCAGTAGGTACTTCAGGAGGATTGATGATAGGTTGGCGCGATAATTATTTTAAGTTGCTTCAATGTATTACTAAGCAGCATTCTCTTCATATTATTCTTATTAATCTTTCTGATAATTCTTTTTTAAATATATCTAATGTCCACGGGCCTAATTCAAAAATTAGTTGGAGAATTTTATGGAAAGAATGCCTAGAATTTAGATCCTTAGTTTCAGGTTCTTGGATATTGGGGGGTGATTTTAACGTTACGCGCTTCATAGTAGTGCATTCTCCTTGGGTAAGGGATTACTCTGCTATGGAGGAATTCGGTCAATTTATTATTAATTCTAATTTGATTGAGATCCCTCTTTCAAATAGAGAGTTTACATGGAGTAATGCAAGGGAGTCTCCATCTATGGCTCTTCTTGACAGATTTTTCGTTAGTGATGAGATTGAAGATAAATTTCCAATCTGTAGAATCTCTAGTTTATCTTACACATACTCTGATCATTGTCCTGTTATCCTCACCTGCGAGCATCATAGAGTTATTATTAATAAATTTGAAAAGATGTGGCTTTTGGAATCTAACTTTGTGAACTTAATTAATGGATGGATTTCTTTGAGTTGCCATAATACTAGAAACAAGGAAAATTCTGCAAAATCTTTTGCTTCAAAACTAAGGGATCTTAGGTTTTTTCTTCAAAATTGGAACAGAAATGTTTTTGGCAATATAAAAATCAAAAAAATAACATTCTTAATGAGATGCTTAAAATTAATAAGATAGAAGAATCTAGACAATTAAATTTAGGTGAACGTAATGTTCTCGCCAATTTAAAAGATGAACTAAATTCTATTTTAGAAAAGGAAGAGGTTATGTGTAAGTAGAGATCTAGAATCCAATGGATCAATGAAGGAGATAATAATACTAAATTTTTTCATAATATAGCTAATGGTAGAAAATGTAGTAATACAATTAATTCAATTACTGTTAATAATGAAGAGTTAGTTGACCAAAGAGATCTTAACGAAGCTTTTACAGACTATTATAAGGATATTTTTGGCACTAGAATCAAACATAGAATCAATGTTAGATGGAAAGATCTGTATCTGTCCGATTCTATTGTTGATTTATCTTAGCTAGATAATCCTTTTACTGTAGAGAAAATTTGAAAAGCTATTAATGATTTGCGGGATGATAAATCCCGGGCCCTAATGGGTTTCCTATTTTATTTATAAAACTTTTTGGGATGTTTTAAAACTTGATTTAGTTAAAATCTTTAATGATTTCTATAATTGTAATTTGCAATTAGGGAGATTTAATTATGCAATTGTTATTCTGTTACACAAAAAAGTAGGAGCTAAAAATTTAAAAGATTCTAGACCTATATTTTTGACTAACCGTTCAATTAAAATCATTTTTAAAGTTCAAGCTAATAGACTTAGTATAAGAATGAATGATTTAATTGATTGTTCACAATCGCCTTTATTAAAGGGAGAAATATCACTGATGGAGTGACAGTTGTTCAAGAATATATCAATCACTATTGTAAGAATAACATAACTTGTGCGATTTTAAAACTGGATTTTGCAAAAGCTTTTGATTCGGTAGATTGGGATTTTCTTGTAGATATCTTTCATTCTATAGGTTTTGGTCATAGATGGATTAGTTGGATTTTGAATTTGCTTAGAACTGGTAACTCTAGTATTATGGTTAACGGTATATTATGTAATAAAATTCAATCTAAGAGAGGTTTAAGGAAAGGGGTTCCTTTATCGCCTTTGTTATTTAAATTGGCTGCATATGTTTTTGCTAAGATTATTAAAAGAGCTGTGGATAATGGGTCTCTAGGATATGTAGGCAATGACATATCGTGTAATGGTATATTAGTTCTTCAATTTACCGATGATACCATGCTTTTTTCTTTCCATTACCTAGACACGTTATTACCCTTAAGTTTATCTTATACATTTTTGAACTTGTATCAGGTTTAAAAATAAATTTCAAGACTATGAACTTTCCTTTTGATTATCTAGGTTTTATGATTAGACCTACCAAACTTAAACATGATGATCAGCTTATAATCATTGATAAAATCTAAAATAAGATCTCTAACTGGAGTGGGAGATTTTTATCTAGAGCTGGTAGACTAGTCTTAATAAATTTGGTTTTGTCAACCCTTCCGATGTATTGGATGTCCATGCATCTATTCCCAGATTGGGTTATTAATAAAATTGATAAAATTAGAAGAGATTTCTTATGGAGTGGGGAAAATCCTAATAATAGTATAAAATGTTTAGTAAATTGGGAAATAGTTTGTAAAACCAAAAGGGAAGGTGGCTTAGGAGTTATTAATTTACGTAATATGAATTTGTCCTTACTAGGTAAATGGTTATGGAAGTTTAAGGATATAAATGATAATGCTATTTGGAAAGAGATCATTTCTAAATATTACTATAATGGTAATAGCAATTTATACCAAATTGCTTCTCCTTTCACTCAAAATCTATCTAATTTTTGGAAAAACATTTTAAAATTTCATGAGATTTTTAACTTGCATACTAATACGATAGTTCATTCTGGTAATTGTACTTCTTTCTGGCATGACAGTTGGATTTCGGTCTGCATCTAAAGTTGGAATTTAAAGAGCTTTATGAAATTTATAACTTTAAGTTTGCTTTAATTAATGAAGTTTATTCTCCTGAAAACGATCCTCCTTGGAATTTTAGTTTTAACAGAATATTAGTAGGTTCAACCCCTAGGCAACTTTCTTTGCTTTATGCTAGATTAAATCTCTATAATATTGATAATGATAATGATATTATTAGTTGAAAATGGGATAAGAGTAAGAAATATACTTCTAATTCTTTTTACAGATTTATTAATTTTTTGGGTACAATAAAAAAATCTTTAAATTTATTTGAAAATCTAATGCTCCTCCTAAATCTAAAATTCATATGTGGTTAATACTACATGGAAAACTTAATACAATAGAATTTTTAAAGAGAAAAAACATACAAAATGATAATAAATGTTATTTTTGTAATTTGCATCTTGAAGACTTTAAACATTTATACTATGATTGCATGGATTCTTATTACATTCTAAATAATATTCTTAAATTTTTTAACTTTAATATAATAACTAAAATTTAGGATTGCGACTTTTACTAGAATAATTTTAGATTTAGGTTCAAAAATAATATTAGATTTTTACTGACACTTTATTCATCATTATTAGTTGGTATATTTGGTTTGAAAGAAATTAAAGAATTTTTAATAATAATAATAGTCATTTTAACAAGTTGATTTTTACAATTTCTTCATTTTGTTTTAGTTGGATTTCTAATCCCAAATATAAATTAGCTAAAAATAACCAATTTAAAGGGTATCTTAATAAGGTTAGTCATAATATTAACTTATTTAAACATAATAATAATAAGATATTTAACATTAACAATAGTAGCATTAATATTTTTTCAAATTTATATGATGATTTCACTGTTAATCATAACTTACTTATGATTAAAGGTTCATAAGAATTTTTAAGACCTTTTTCAATTATTCTACTAGTCATTGTTGATATTAGTTTATAGGTAATTTAATTCTTTTGTAATTGTCCAGCTAGTCTTATTTAGGTTTTTTATTTCCTACCTCATCAATACACATATATGTATATAAATTATATAGATATATATGTATGTATGTATGTATCATTCTAACTTTTTTCTTAGTCATCCTTCAGACACAGGTATGGGTGATAGGGTGTCAGGTTCACTTTGCAGGTACTCATGTCTTCAGATTGTAGGATTTTGGATTGTAGAGAGGTCATCAGAGTAGAGTTTTTTCACTCAGGATTGCTAGCTGTTCCACCACAGATACAGGATACTTTCATCTCCATTGTGGCACACTATTTTCAGGAGGGTCTACTCTTCTGCTTCACACTTCTTCCTTTTGTACAGAGTCTTCATAGCGGATTTTCCATTTAGTAGTTCCACTTCAGAGTAGATGCTTTTCCATTCCTTCCGAACCAGATGCATGGAGCTTCTTTATTCGGTTGTGACGACATTTAGTATTATTGGCTTTTCTTTAGTTTTTTTAGGTACTTCTAACACCTTAATATCGGGCGGTGGCCATGCTGGAGCTCGATATCGAGGTGTAATGGTTGGTGGCCTTGCCGGAACTCATCTTAGGGGTACATGTATCTAGTTTTGTTACTTGACAGGCATGTTGGCAGCGACTTATTTTTGTGATATTTATAGTTGCATGTGTGCTCTCCTCTATTTATAGAGGATCACACATTTTCCTCAATAAAAAAAGAAATCATAAGGAAAATTGATATTACTTTATCGATATAATAGCACATTTTGAGAACAATTATTTAATATGGATTTTTACGGTTTTATAATTCAAATGAGATCATTTTAATTAATTAATAATGATGAGAAATTAGTTTTCAAATTTCTTTTATAAATATATGTATGTTAACTAAGAAGTAAAAATATGGCCGAAGATCGGAATCAGAATTCGTAACAGTTTAATGAATAGAAGTTATTTTAAGTTGTTGCAACCATATAAGATAAATATGCACATATATTTGCATACATATGCGTGTCATACATGCACATACACATAAAAATAAACACACATGCATGTATACAAATGAAAGAAATATCATGTTATTTCTGTTATACTTCACCTTTAAGCGTCCTTAAAGTTAATGCATATGCTATGAAGTGATGTGATGGTGCCACATGGAAGGGGTGATCAACATGAAAAATGATAGGAAGCAAGGGGAGTGATGGAATATATTTTCCAAGGTTTTTTCCTATAAATAAACCTATATATCCTCTCATTTCCTCACACTCTCTACTTCTTCTTCATTCTAAGCTATTTTAATGGCTTCCTAAATCATGGCAAGGTTATGCCAAAATATCTCCAAAAAGAAATAAAATTACACACACACACAAACACACACATAAATACAAGGTCTAATCGCATCAAAACACTAGCCCATCACCTTCTTCGCCTTTCTACAACTTACGGCCACCCTCCATCATCACTCAAGGCTAAGCACTACCACTCTAAAAGTCAAGGCCGAGAGCATCAAAGAAGAAGGAGTAAGTTCGAGGAGTTCCAAAGCAAGGAAAAGAGGAGGAAGCGCCGCCGGTTCAATTTAGAAAGCCATGGGAAGGGTGGGGTGGATATAAATCATGAGTATTCGAGTTTAGATTTAATTATTTAAAACTTGAAATGATGTTATGCATGTTTAATTAGGTAATTGATATGCTTGGTTGAAAATTGGTTGATTATATGGTTAAGTGATTAACCATGGTTAATTTATGGAAAATAAATCCATATAAATATGTATACGAAGTTTATTGAGCCTCTTCATGGTTTTGAAATACAAAAATGTTGAAAACGAATATTAAAATAATATAATATTATGAAATAGTTTAAAAGTGGATATGTGATTTAATATGGAAAATATTAGTTAAAATGGTTAAAAATGGTTTATAAATGTTTTATAAACACTTAAATCTGATTTGGTGAAGTTTTGACAAGTTATGAAAAATGAGTCCAAAATAGGAGCGTCCCATAAAAGTAGTTCGCGATTTCACGCCGTAAAAGTTTAAACCCATTTATACGATAGACTCAAAGTCGAAATTCTTTGGAATAAGAACTTTTCAAACTCTTATAATCTTTGGAATACGATTTCACGCCGTAATTTGATTTTGAAATATGAGCAAATCAAATTTCCCAAATAGTCGCGTTTTGGCAGTTTGGAAACCAAAGCTATAAATTCTTTAAAATACGATATTTTTTATTCTTTGAATGGAACAAATTCTATAAATATTTTAAAATGTTTTAAAAGAGATTTGAGTTATAAAAATGGATTTTTAAATGATAGAAAAGTTGTTTTGATCAAATCAGCTTTGAAAACACTATTCGCAACACATTTTGCAGCACTTTTAATAACTTTTGAAATATGTAAACTTAATTATTCTTTTCCAAATCTTTTATAAATGTTTTCAAATAAATAATTAAGTATTTTAAATTTAATGTGAAGGTTTTATAATTTATTTTAAAGAGTTTAAATAGATGATTTAAATAAATGCTGTTATAATTAAGTGATTTAATATTGGCTTTAAAAGCCGATGATTAGACTAGATTTTTTTATTCATGAGATCTGGATTAGAGGTGGTTAAACTAGGATAATGTTCAAGAGCAACCAGCGTCCTGGCTCACCTGGCCTCTTTCCTAGGGGAGGAATGGATAAGGTCCAAATATCGAAAATGAAACAAGTGTAAAAGATTCAAATTTACAAATTTAATTTCATACAACTTGGATTGTATAGAAATAATCTTCTTATACTTGGAATTAAATTTCAAAAGGGATCCCATACTATCCATATAAATTTAAAAGGTGATTTCACACTTATTTGATGGATAGTGAAGGTTGAATACGAAAATTGATATCGAATAGAATTAGTATAATTTCTATGGATCCTTTTTTGCTCAATACTAACTGGTTTGGGTTTATGGCAAACGATGTCATAAATAGCATTGTATTTGACCATTTAAAAGTTATGATTCGAAATTAATAAATCTTTGTGAAGATTTGAATAAATGATTTGGAAATGTTTATCCTAAGCAAAAGGTGAGATGATTTGGAAATTTTTCCAAGATTAAAAAGGGTTAATTGACTACAGGATTTCATTTATGAGGCTTAATGATTCCATATACTTTTGGGGAGATAAATGGAATAGTAACAGAATATATCTATAAAAGATATTTTAAATGAATGAAAAGTTAAATTAATTGGATGACTATTAATAGTCAATATATACCTGACATCGTTTTATCGATGATTGGTTCGGAGAAATCGGAGTCGAATTTGGGTGATTCCTATCCGAAAACCACTTTGAACCAATGTATAGGTTCGAAAGTGAAGACATGTTGAGGACAATGATTTTAAAGATGGAGATCTTCATGATGAAGGGCTGCTTGCCACTAGTCCCGTGATTTCATATTATATATACGAGCGTTACAGCACGCACTTCGTGCGTGGACTACAAATTATATATGTTTAACATATTCAAGTAAAAATGATTTGCATAAATATTTAATCGTATTTTGCGTTAAAATTTTGTTTTGTTGGTTTGAATTTGAATTTCTACATCCAATTATTTTTGTTAGTCGAAAATTTTCATATATTATTAATTAATAAAAAAATTAATTGTTAGATCCTATTTTTAAGTGATATTAAGAGTTGATAATATTTATAGAGGAGTGTTTTGAATTTGTTTAATGTTAGATCCTATTTTTAAGCGATATTAAAATTTGATAATATCTGTAGTGGACCCTTTTTTGGTAGTTCACAATGCTACCAAAAAAATATGATACCAAAGGTATTACAACTATTAGTGAAGATAGTAAATAAATTTGTAAAGGAAAGTTTATTTGTTAGATCCTATTTTTAAGTGATATTAAGAGTTGATAATATCTATGGAGGGGCATTTTGAATTTGTAAATTAGTTTAATGTTTGATCCTATGCTTAAGCGATATTAAAATTTAGTATATCTGTAAAGGGGCATTTTTGGTAGTTCAAGCTAATAGAAAAAAGTGTGATACCAAAGGTATTACAATTATTATTAAAGATATTAAGAAGTGATATTTATAGAGGGGCGATTTGAATTTGTAAAAGAGTTTAATGTTAGATCGTATTTATAAGTGATATTAAAATTTAATAATATCTTTAGAGGGGCGTTTTTAGTAGTTCACAATGCTACCAAAAATGTGTGATACCAAAGTTATTTTTAAGTAGTATTAAGAGTTGATAATATTTATGAAGGGGTGTTTTGAATTTGTAAATGAGTTTAATGTTAGATCATATGTTTAAGCGATATTAAAATTTGATAATATCTACAGAGGGTTATTTTTGGTAATTCATGCTGATACCGAAAAGTGTGACATCAAAAGAATTACAACTATTGTTAAAGATCAAGTAAAAATGATTTCCACAAACATTTAGTCATATTTTTGCGTTAAAATCATGTGTGGTTGGTTTGAATTTTAATTTCTGCATCTAATTACTTTTGTTGGTTTGAATTTTTCTTATTTATTAACGAATAAAAATTATTTGTTAGATTCTATTTTTAAGTGATATTAAGAGTTGATAATATTTATAGAGGAGCGTTTTAAATTCGTAAAAGAGTTTAATGTAGGTCTTATTTTTAAGCGATATTAAAATTTGATAATATTTGTAGAGGGGCATTTTTGGAAGTTCATAATGCTACCCAAAAAGTGTGATAACAAAGGTATTATAACTATTATTAATGATAACCAATAAATTTGTAAAAAAGGTTTACTTGTTAGATCCTATTTTTAAGTGCGTTATTTATTTATTTTCATGTTTGATTTGGGGGTAAAAATAGCTTGTAGGGTTGGGTATGGACAAATGAATGCCGGCTAGGTTTGCAAGGAGTTGGGCTTTTAAAATGTTAAGGGAAGAAGTAAATGGGTTACTCTATAAATATTGTTATTTTCAGATAAGTCTCTATATAAAACCATTACCATTTTATATCTTTAAATTGCAATTAGAAATCTCTTTATTCGCATAAGAATAGTCCTATCATTGGATTATTTAATCATTTCCAATTTAAATTGATTTATCATATATATTTTTATTAAGAGTTGATAATATATATGGAGGGGAATTTTATTCTAAATGAGTTTAATGTTAAATCCTATGTTTAAGGGATATTGTAATTTGGCAATATCTGTAGAGGGGAATTTTTTATAGTTTATTTTGATGCCAAAAAAGTGTGACACCAAAGGCATTACAAATATTACTAAAGATGGTGGAGCAGTGCTCTGTTATGAAAATCTTCAATGCAAGAACTACTCGCTACCAATCCTAGGATCGATTTACGATAGGATGTGGTAGAAGAGTGCTTGCGGTTTGTCCTATTCATGGACAACTTGTATGAACGAGTGTCTGACATTGCATGTCTAAAACCACGTACATTGGTTTTTACAAACGTACACCGGTTTGGTGGTGTAGGAGGTAACCCCTCTTGTACTTAACACCCTTTTTGAGACGTATGAACTCAGATATTGTACATTCATGGAAATTAATAAGTGTTGTTAGACATGGCAATGTGTCAGTCAAAGTAGAACCTGTTATCAACAAAGCATGGCTTTATGGAAAGAAAAGCATAGTCATGAGCCTCGCATCCCAGGAATGATACGGGACACTATGAGGTCGGTTGGTATTTCAGGCTATCGATTTTATTGAGGAAAGGGCATCTATCACCTTATGGGAAGGTATTGGAGGCTCGATTGAGAAAGAGCAAAGCCACTGAAATACACTATCAATAGTAGTGTGACAATGTTGTACGGTGGCTTGCTTGAGATAAGTGAATAGCCACCGGGAATTGTTATGCGTGGATTTCTTGTTGGAAAAATGGCCACTAGTTCCTTATCATGTTGAAAATCCAATTCCAACGTGAGCTTTACGATTTTGGTTGTATTCCCAAAATAGCTGTATTGTTTTACAAACATTTCAGCTACCCCTTTGTTATCATATACACCGTTTGACATTCCCCGGGTATTAGTACCTTCTTTATATATTTATTTGAAAAGTTTTTTCAAACCAATGTCATTAATGATAATATTAAATTTGTTTTGGTATAACTATTTTGGTTATCATAAGGTAAAAACTAATTCGTGTTTATGAGCAGAGTAGTCTTATGAGATACCCATCTTTTCTAAAGGTTTTGATTGACATCAATCTAATCTATACATTTATAGTTTGAGTTTTCTCACACTGGTTTATCAAATCTGAATCGGGTAATTTTAATACTCAGGCCAGATCGGAGTGGTTTCAAGTTTAGCTGAAGACATTTGGAGTTTCCAAAGGAGAGCTGGAGATCTTCATCTTAGTATGAACATATTCTATTTTTCTGCTGCATTTATTTTGTTGTTTTTCAGCAATTGTAAGGGCAAAGATTTATAATTGTCCAAGCTGAATATAGGTTAGGCTTATATATATAATATGCGCTGTAAAAAAAATTATGATTAATAATATATGTTATTCTATTCGCGTGAGATTATGTTTTTATCTTTGTTTTCTTTTTCCCCTGCCAATTAAATTTTTCGGCGCTTGGATACTCGACACGCAATACCGTGGATGTATTAGTGTCGATTTTTATGGGTTGAAAACCCCGTTCTTTACAAATAAAAAAGTTTTGATTTTATCCATATAATATATAATGTGTATGTGTATCAAATCGGAAGTTATAGGTGAATTTTAAAATTGTTTATCCTATTAGATCTTTATTAGGCCTAGAAGTCTAATCTTTTTAGAACATTTCTAAATTTTATTTAAATAAATTTTTTATTTTATTTAAATTTATAAAATGATATAGAATAATTTAATTTATGTTATAATATATATATATATATATATATATATATATATATATGAAGGTTAAATGATACCCTAGTTTTGGAGCACTCCTTTAGCACCCCTATCATATCTCGAGCCACACTATTCCAAATGCAATAATTTTTTGTAGATGTTGAATCCGCATACAGAAGACTATCTCCATAAAATTTGAGGTTATTTTGTTATTTGCAGCCTTTTCAAAGTCATAACTCAATTATTCACCGTGCAAACATTTATTTTAACTGTTAAATATAAACATCATATATTATGCTACATATATCGAAACGAGCCCATATTTTGTAGAGATGATCCTATGTATGTGAATTGAACATCTACAAAATTTTATAGTATTTGAAATAATGTATCTCAAGATATGATAGGGGTGCTCCAAAATAGGGTGCCATTGAACCTTCCTCGGATACACACACACATATAGACACACACACAAGTATAAATACACATATGTGTGTGTGTGTGTGACATATCAATCTGTGTAGGGTATAATATACCCGTGTATAGGTCCTAGGATTTACAATGCAATTGGCACATTAGCTCATCCAATATTAAAATATATTGTCCAAAAATGTGTTTCTATGCTTTTGTTTATACATATATTAACATCTCAAACATGTATATAAAGTATATTTTAATTAAATAATTTTGTATAAATGTATAAATATATTTGTACAAACATATGTATAAAATTAACATTGTAAATATATTTATAACGATATGAATATATTTGATACATCTGTAAAACATATTAATTTTTTATAAAGTCAAAAACAATATATGAAGATATGTATATAACTTATATACAGGTAAATAGGCACAAGGAAGAAGTTGTAAAAAAAATTAGCCTCAGGGACAACAAGATTGTTTTTTAATCTGAAGGACACATTTCAGTGTAAACTGAAAATGATAGTTACAACTATCATTCTGTGATTTACAATAAAAAGTGTCCTTCAGCCTAAAAAATAAACTTCTAATCCCCGAAACTAAATTTTTGCTCTAACTTTTACCTTGAGCCTAAAAACCCCATTTATATATATATATATACACACACACATATTAAACATTTATGTATCAAATTTTTTTAATGAAAATTTATATATAGATTTTGTATAATAATATAACAATCATTATGGATTAATATGTAAAATACATAAAATATATTTTAATAAATATGTATAACCATATCTTGCATACGGCCCTGAAAAAGATTTTTTTTTAATTTCAAATATGATTTATCAAAACTATCCATACGGGAAATGAATAAAAATATTAATAAACCATTTTTGAAAATTTTATATTAGATTTTAAATTTTCAATAAATCCTAATTGATATTTTGCATTTTGAACATTTATTACATAATTTTATAGTTCAAAAATAATTTAAGAACTTAATTTTCAATTCTCGGTTTTATAATAAAATATCTTTAAAAAAAATTTGTTTTTCTACCATAGGTGTATTTTATGCTAAACTTGTTTTATAAAATATAAATCATAAGTTTTGAAATATTTATATAATAATATAATTAATTTAATTAATTAATTGACTTAAACAATATTTGAATAATATTAATACATATGAAAATTATTTTATCACTGTCGAATACATTATGTCCTTAACACTTTACATATAAAAATTTATAACCATATTTGTTTATTATATGATGTTATATTTAAATTATAAAATATGCATATATATTTAATTATTAAATGTTATATCTTTTTAAATAATTTTTTTTCATTGTTGAGCCATACTGATATAATGTATACATAATTTTTTTAGTATATGCAAATACACAATCTATCTAATTGTGATAATATATTTGTAAATCAGAATCGTTACCTAACGAATAATATATATATATATATACATATATATATAAGCATTATATCTAATGCCAATGAATATAAATAAGTTAGATCTATACCGTTCAAAGCCTAAAAGCACAATTTTAAAAGATGATATAAACTCCTCCTAACAATTTCCAATCCAAAAGAGTGCTCATCCTTGAAATGATGGCCGCTGGGTATTGAATAACACTAGAATTGATTTGATTTGAACTTGAAAAATTAGAGAGAGGAGGAGAGAGTTTGGTCTGACCAAGAATATATGGAGGCTGAAAAATGAACTCAAATAAATGAGAGTGGAGATGCTTATATAGAAAAGAATTAAGAGATATTTAAAGGTCCATAGCCTACATCATCTCTTACCAATTCTCTTCCATCCTAGCCCTCCACTTCAATGCCTCTTTTACACCATCATATGGCCACCTATTACCCTTATTATAGCCGAACTAACTGGCCCCCTTAATGGGCTTTAAAATCATTTGGAGCCTATATAAAGTATTATGCAATCAAATCTAATTTGATGCTTATCGATATCGTATATCGATTATTGTAACTGTTCTAAATATATTTAATAATATTTCTTCATCAAATCAAAATCAAATTTTACAATTAATATTTCACAATTATTAATTTAATTTAATTTAATTAATTAATAACAATTACAAATTAATTGAATTGTTTGGTCAAAAAGAATTCATCATTTTAGTTATGTAACTTGTTAGGTGTAAATTTGGTCAGCGATTAATCAAAGTAATCAAATATTAATGTTCACATATCACTTAGCATGTGGTATAACATTATGGCTAAATTTATTGCTTATTCGGTTTGGTAAAATCCAATTTTACTTTATCAAGCGTTACCTGGTTGTGATAATTATTTACACCAATTCTCTTCGTCAAAAACTCAAAAACTATATCACTTTGGACTTACAGAATTTGGTAATGGTCAAAAGTCCAATATTACCCATATTCAGCTCTATAGTCCAAACACAAAGTCCTTGGTTTGGTAATAACAATTATTATTAACTGAAATGCTTTGGTTAAAGACTTTGACTTTAAATTGACTTCGTTTGACCGTGATACTAACCTCATTAACCGAGGAGACGAATCCTCTCTTGATTAGTGCTTTACTTCGAAAACTTCAACTCGGCCCAACTATAGTTACTACATGGACGTTGTGCCATGATTTGACTATAATCAATGAGGAGCTTTTATATTGAAGATCGATAGTATTATCAAGTCGATGGAATTGTGTAACTATATCGCATCGATATTTTTTGTTTGACCTTTGTTATATTAATAAATAAGAAACTATTGAGTGAGTCATTACATAATTATCCAATAACTATCGGTACGTAACCACTTGGCATCCCTAGTAGCCATGAATAATCCACTATTTAACATATGGAGAGCATTGCGTACACTAGTTTTATTAGATGTATCGATATCCAGTCTTGATACATCTTGATTAGGAATATTTAAAATGGTATATTTACTTTGATTGTGAAATTACTCACGGTTATAACACTTTGTAATTACTATCACAAAACATAACATTTATGGATTTTCTTTTAAATATACTTTTAATTAAATTAGCTAATTAATATAACACATTATATCAAGTATATAATAGAAAGGAAATACCTATTATTTCGAACAAGACTGGTTATCGAGGTCAACTTGCACTTGGGGTCAATTATGGAATCTTATTCCAAATTCTCCAATCAGTTTTCATAATCCAATAGGGCAGTCCCTAAGTGAATCACTGTGCTATTATGGTTCAATTATCTACTCTGTCAATCAACTTTCCCTGACACTGATAAATCATTTTATCATGTGCAACAATTCAGAGTATGTTTCTCGACTTCTAGTTAGCTTTGAATTATGTTATGAACTATATCATGACATTGTTATTATATAACAAGTTTATGAGATTCTCAACAAAAAGAATCACCTTCAGCTCAGTTATAAATTTGGGCATTTATTATATATATGATACTTTTATTGTGGCGCTATTCGAGTCAGTATACTTAGCATTTTCACTGAATCATTTACAATCTCTTCTAATTGGAACATCTCCAACTTAAATATTCTTAACTTGAATTTAATTTCGAGATATTATACTCAATATCACTTCTGATGTTTGAGTCTGCATACTGCTTCATAAGGAGTTCTTTGTTTCTTTAAACAATTCTCTGGTATTTCATAAATACACGAGAACACCTCAAACAACCATTAAGTGATATCTATTTGCATTTTATATTTGCTTCATGTATCAAATATATAAACAAATCATGATATCATAGACAACATAACATGCATGATAATCCTTTCTGCTAATGCACAAGAAATCCATCTTATATGTTCCGTATTAAACATGTTAATAAGGTGTTCACGCATATGGTTTGGGACTTTCCCAAGGTCTTTTATACTTACTTTAAAAGACATTATTTACAGTCGAACGTCAAGCATCAAAACAACTAAAGCTAATTTTAACATAAGTACGTAATTAATAATCAGCAATATGTAGTTTACTT
Organism: Allium cepa; assembly: GCA_030765085.1. Classification (NCBI taxonomy): domain Eukaryota; kingdom Viridiplantae; phylum Streptophyta; class Magnoliopsida; order Asparagales; family Amaryllidaceae; genus Allium; species Allium cepa. The sequence continues at coordinate 554,273,827 of CM060941.1, read as the reverse complement.
ATGGTTTAGAAATATATATATAACTTTTAACATTCTTCCTTATAAACACACACTTTCTCTGCATTTTGATTGACAATCAAACTATTTATATATCTATCATGACACTTGTTCAATTTTGATGCCTTTTTGAATGATACTTTAGTATCCGTTCTTGGATCGTATCCCACAATACACTCATACACTCAATATCGCTCCCGCGGATTTTGAGACACTTTGGTCGTTATGTGCAAATAGTCTAGTCTAAATCTATATTTAAAATTTTCCACTTCAACATATATATACCAAAACATAAAGTTATACTAGGTGACAACTTTATGAGTAAGATACGAACTAACTTGAGCACATCAAATGGTAAATCTGTTATGTTAACTTTAATAATTGATATTCAAGATATTATTCTTATCAATGTGGCTCACTATATTCCAACTGCATTTATCTTTCTCTTAAAGACACATTTGCGACAAATAGATCATATCCCTTCAAATACAACTATCAAAATCATATATTGGTACTGTACTTGGAATCTATTTTGGATTTCCCATCATACCATATCATAGGGTCAATACTCTTAATAGTTTAATTAACCAACCGACGATTATTTATTCTTGACGTTGATACGAAATTCATAGTTTCTCTTAAGTGTATAAGAATACTCATTAGATGTTCTAATATGTTGTGTTCATTTAAGTACGACCAATTTATTTTCATCCCTTGTAATCAATTTTATCATTAGATCGTGTCCAAATTCATTTTATACCAATAATTTCTTAAAGAAATTCCTTCGCTATAAAGTTGGTATTATTTAAAACAAACTTTGATTTTCAGTGTAATGGAATAAGCATTTATAAGCATTTTATGAATTGCCATATATAAAACTGATTTTACACTAGTTCATTATATATTTATGTTCACAACATAAGTTAAACATCTAATAACTATCATTCCCAAAATTCGATTGGGACAATTCATACAAGATCCCTTACATATAATTATTGCATGCAGTATTTTGATTCGCACAACCTACCAAATTCTTGGCATAGGACATGTATGGGTTTCTTATAAACCCTTATCTTGTATGATTTTATAAACTATTCTTTAGATGATATGAATTTTAACCTTGTGTACTACTTGTGATGACCCACCTCCTCGGTCCTCAGAAATCGACGCTAATACATCATCGGTATTCACATGCCATAAATCTAAGTGCCAGAGAGGCAAATTATTATGGAGTAAAGAAAATAAAGATAGAAGATAAGGCAATAATAAAATATCACATCATATTCAACACATAATTATACATATGATTAGGACATGTAGTTACTCAAATTGTTTCATCAGAGTACCAGTAAGTACTAATCCAGCTAGGATATTTATAACTTTTTATCCTTATAAGTGCTGGTAGACACATCATACAAAATACAAACACAGTGAAAAGTTATAGATAACTTCTACAAAGAACCCAAAATGCTCCATGCTCGGATAACTTCTACAAAGAACCCAAAATGCTCCATGCTCTATCCAAAATCCTCCAAGATTACCCAACTACTTGGTTGCCTAGAAAAATAGGGCACACAGACTTTAAAAGGAAAGAAAATAAACTCCGGGTCAGTCATGGAACTGGTGTGAGAAACACCAAATACGAATATTTAAAAACAAATGGTATCTCATAAGCTTACGCCACACATAATAACGGAACGGGTTTTTGCCTTATTATTACCAAAACATTTGCTATGCAAAATTTGAGAATATTATTGACAATGACATTCTTTTGAAAATACTTTTCAAATAGACTTATGAATTTTAGCTGAAATTGTTACGTTGATTAAATTCCAACATACTAGCTACAAAGTAGGTTCTATAATAAAATCGAAAGGCACTTATTGAAGAATGGATTTTCATATAATGGCAAGATAAGGGACTATCTTCCATACAGTACATCTCTAGAGGAACGTACCAAGGATCAACATCTTTGAAACCTCTACGAATCAGAACCAGCCTACCCATAAATCCATTTGGTGGAGGATAGAACCGAATATTACATCACCTAAGTCGTAACCGACCTATCCGAGATCGCATAGCATACACCGCATACTCGATTTATAGAGAGTAATCTAGAAAGGTGATGACCATACCCTAATGGTTGCAAACCACATAGCCCTGAAGCTACCCAGTTTTTGCCATTACCGGTTGATGAAGGCTGAGGTAAAATTACCTTTCACATGCCACACATCCACTTTGAAAGCTACACTGTCATTCCAAGATTACACAACTAATTTCTACAAACATATAACTCCTGAGCTCATACGTCTCAGGAAAGGTTGTTAAGCTAAGAGAAGTTGCCTTCTCTGCCAACAAACAGATGATATGTTTATAAAGATCAATCATTATGATTAGAAATGCAACATCATACATTCTTCCATACAAGTGTCTAGGAAGAGAAAAAACCAAAGGGACTCTCCTGCCACATTCTATCGAGAATCACCCCTAGGATTAGTAACGAACAGCCCTTGCATAGAAGATCAAATGAAGATACTACTGCCACATATATATACGATATAGGAAATTTTCCCTGAGAGTAAGTGACAAGTAGCCTTTCATTCTATCTATCATTGTTTCATGTCTTCACTCTAAATAAGTAAATTGGTTCAGAGTGGTTATCAGATAAGGATCGTCCAAATTCGACCCCGGTTCCTTCGAACCAATCATCGATAGAAATATGTTTTAGTAGATAGGGAATTATTGTTTGATTGATTAATTTCTTTTAATCAAAATATCTTCTAAAGATATATATATCTTTAAAACATTTCTTCTTGGTATATACGGAATCGCTAAAACTCTCTTTAACTTTGGAAATACCAAATCATTTTCATCAGTTATATTGGGAATATTACTGAGTTAAAAAAAGGTTGACAGAAATTATACTAATTCTGCTCGACGTCAATTTTTATATTCAACCTTTACTCTCCGTCGAATAATAGTGAAATCACCTTTTAAATTCATATGGATGGTATGCGTTCCCTCCTCAAAATTTAATACCTAGTATAGGAAGATTATCTCTATATAATCTAAGTTGTATTAAATTAAATTTGTAAATTTGAATCTTTTATACTTGTCTCATTTTCGACATTTCGACCTTATACATTCCTCACCCAGGAAGGAGGCCACATGAGCCAGGGCATGGGTTACTCCTGAACATCTTCTTAGTTTAAGCACTTCACATTTGGATCTCACGAATAGAAAAATTCAGTCTACTCACCGGCTTTTAGAGCTAGGATTTAATCACTTGAGTTTAACATCTTTTCTTCAAATCATTTATTTAAACTTCTTTAAATAAATTATAAAACCTTCAAATCATTATTAAAAAACTTAATTATTCATTAAAAAACATTTATAAAAGATTTGGGAACGAATTGTTAAATTTAAATCCATATTTCAAAAGTTGTTAAAAGAGCTGCGAATAACGCTGCAATAGTTTTTTAAGGCTTATTTGATTAAAATAAATTTTTGATCACTTTGAAATTCATTTTTATAACTCAAGTCTCTATTAAAACATTTTAAAAGGTTTATAGAATTTATTCCATATTTTTAAATAATTGAAAATATCATTTTTAAAGAATTTGTCGCTTTGGTTTCTGAACTGCCAAACTGTGACTATTTTGAAAACTTGTTTTGCTCATATTTCAAAATCTACTAAACGAAATCTAATTCACTTTTTTCATTTAAAATTATAGTTATAAGAATTTGGAAAATCTTTATTACAAAGAAATCTGAATCCATCGAATACATGGACTTAACTTTCTACGACGCAAAATCGTGAACTACCGTTACGCGACGTGCCTATTTTAACCAATTTTCCATTTTACTTTAAAACTTCACTGAAACACTTCATAAATGTTTATAAAACATTATTAAATCATTTTAAACCATTTTTAAATAGGTTTAACAACTCATATATACACCATTTCATTTACAAAAAGGAAAGCGATTTTTTTTGTGATTTTTGACGTGTATATAACGTGACTTGTTAATACAATCAAATAGTCATATCATCATCATCCAAACATGATAAACAATCATCACAACCAAGCATAACCAAACATATATATCATCTAATATATCATATTATAAATAGAATTTCTCACTTTGGAATTCAATGATTAACTAGAAAATGGATAAAGCTTTTCTAACTCGAACTAAAAGTTCACAGACACCCAACTTGAAGACCTAAGTGCTTGGCCTTGGTCTTGGAGCTTGGAGGTGCTCATGGCCTAGGGTTGCAAGGGGTGGAAGGCTCGGTCTTTGTGATGGGGATGGTTGGCATGGGGTTTAAGGGGAGAAAGGAGGAGTTTTTTTGAGTTTTGAAGTGCGTTGATATATATAAATATATATAATTAATTTTTTTTGCAAATAGTTTTGCCATTATTTTTCTAAGTATGGAAGCCATGAAATTAGAGGGGAAGCTTAGAAAAATGAAGAAGAATAAGAAGTAAATGGAGGCGAAGAAGGATGGTGGGTATTTATAGGCAAATGGAAGGAGAAAAATATCAAGATATTTAAGTGTAAATAAATCATCACCTCATCACCACCATTACCTCCCCCTACGTCATTATGCTCAGTCGAGACCCCCATCTCACGTGTTTGGCCATGTGCATGTGTGTATGCATATGCATGTGAATGTATTCATGTATGTGTACATGTATATATGCATATGTATGTCACATATAATCCACAATGTTGCACAACTTCTATATGTTGAATCGTTAAAAATTCCAATTTCGATTTCCGGTCATATTTTCTCTTCTTAGTTAACATACATATATTTGTAAACAAAGTTTAATAATAATATTTCTATCATTATATAATAATTAAAAAGGCTCATTTAATAATTAAAATAATCATTAAATCATTTAAACTCCATTTAAATTCAAAAAAAATCAATTACTCCAAGATAGCGACATTATTAATGATGTCTAATATACTTTTATTTCCCAAAACAAAATAAATTATTTTATTACATATTCTTATTTATATAGATAAATGAGTGTATGTATCCAACTCCTTACGCGATTTCGGATGGTCAAAGAGTTGTTTATCAGTAAAGCGATTTTTGGTAATTTTATCGATATATCTTCCAAAGTGTATATTTTTATAAATATTTATTCAAAACAAGATTACCAATATTATTTATTGTTCAAAACATCATCGTTTATGTTAAAATCTTTTATAGTTGAATATTTTTAAAAAATTCTAAAGTGATGAATTTTCGGGTCGTTGCATACTTCCCTCTTAAAAGAATTTTGTTCTCGAAATTAAGGATAAGAAGAAGATAACTCGAAATGAATATATATGTTTAACAAAATGAATTATATACAAGATATGATAAGTGACTACACCATAGGCAGTGAGTACACTACCTCAATACAACATCAATCCTTAACTCAGGATATGTTTTCCTAATTATGTCTTCTGTTTCCTAAGTGCAATCTTTTGCATCACCACTCCATTAGACTTTCACCAATCTCACAAATTTCCTTCTCAATCATTTCTTATTGTAATCCATGATTCAAACCGGTTGTCTAATGACTACCAAATTTGGTTCAACTTCTAAATCTTCTTGGGAAGCCATTTCTATAATCTGCTCTAGATCACACACATATTTTATTAGATGAGATATGTGAAATACATTATGCATGCCAAACAACCTCTTGGGAAATTCCATATGCTAAGCTAATGGGCCAATTCGCTCTATAATGGGAAAAAGTCCAATAAATGCAAGTGCTAACTTCCCTTCCCGATCAAATCTAACTACTTCTCTCGTCGGAGAGACTTTCAAGAATACGAAATCTCCAACCGAGAATTTCAAATTTCTACGTCTTTTATTAGTGTAACTTTTCTACCTGCTCCAAGCTACTTTCATATTCTTTCTGATCATGTCAACCTTTTATGAAGCTTCTCTAATCATGTCAGGACTATGTACTAACTAATCTCCAGTTTCGATCCAACATGCTGGGATCTACATAGGCGACAATATAAAGCTTCGTATGGAGCCATGCCTATACTCACCTGATAGTTGTTGTTGTAGGAGAACTTAATAAGATGAAGACAATTTTCTCATGATCCTCTAAAATATAAGATACAAGCTCTGGAATATCTTTCAATATTCGATTTATCCTTTCAATTTCCTCATCGGTCTGGGGATGATATGCGGTACTTATACTCAGCTTTATTCCCTAAGCTATTTATAATGCCTCACGGAACATACTAGTAAAGAGTTGGTCTCGATCACTGACTATACTACTTGGGACACCACGCAGTCGAACTATTTCCCTCATGTATACCTCTGCAAGACTTGCAACTTTTCTCGTTGGCTTTATGTGACAACTTGGATTTTCGCATTCGGAAATCGACATCCATACTTCACTCGTATTCGAATGTCGCAGATTCAACCGTAAAAATCCGATTCGCCGGAGCTTATAACATATTAAGTATAACAACATAGCGGAAGTAAATTGAATAATAAATCATACATCTCCAATGAATACGATATCCAAATATGATACAACACTGCCCAATATATATCAGAGCACGAATACAATGCTATAGCGGAATAAATAACATGAACTTGAACCACCAAGTGAGAACTCCAATATCTGCAACTCCATCTCCAATCCAATGCAGTTATATCCAAGCCATAAGCTCGAACCACCATCATTACATTGTATTAAGCAAGGTCAGACCGAATGCAATTGCCACAGTGAAAGGCTCCAAAGATATCGAATCTACATCTACCATCTGACTATTTGAAAATTTTAACTCTAGACTGCCCGTGTGGAAAATTATGGGCACCCAGAGTTTAGGAAGGAAATAATAAACTCCGGATCAGTCATAGGACTGGTATGAGCAAACAAAAACAGTTTTAAATAAAAACAAACAACAAAAGAATTTTAAGATAGAAATCTGCAATGCTTTTTGAAAATGAAACTACCATAAGGCCTCCCGGCACACACACCAGGAAATCGCATACTTGGGGGAGATTTCTCCTTATGATAGTCAAACATGCTTGATATGTGAAAACCATTTTGATAATATTATTATCAGTGCATAGTGCAGAAAACAATTTCAAAAGTATAATATAAATCTTAACCAACATAGGTACCATTATATTATGCCAGCTATAGCTACTACCTGATGTGGCAGGTTATACAATTGCAATCGTAAAGGGCTCGCATTTTTTCTTTGGATTTCCAACAAATGTTCAGGCTAGGGAACTTCCTATTACCATATGGGTACGCCTCTGGAGGGATGGCCCGAGAACCAACCTGGCTCTCTGCCAACACAAGGCCAGGTTACCCCTTCCCAGAAGTAACACCTACAAGTATGCCATCCCTGGTCGTTTGCGACCTTTATTCGAGGATCCTCAACCACAAATCAATAACCACAAAGTAATAAATTTTCAGTGACCACATGAGTTAAGTATCTGGTCTCCATACCATGGTACCACACTTTTCCAGAAGAAATGGACATACTCTAGGGGCACGACCCCTAATAACCTTGCCGCATTTTTCCTGTTTCGACCATTTCCGGGTTATGAGGTCCTGATGCAGTCTCGTCCACAAAGATACGGTTTTCACAAAAGCCATGCTTCGATCAACATATGATCAGCAGCACTTCGTATGCTACATTACCAAATTGGGAATGTATCACTATTAACTATCAACTACATAACCTCTGAGCTCGTACGTCTCAGAAAAGGGTGTTAAGCTAAGAGAATAAATTCTCCGCACCAAACAGAAATGTATTTGATAGAAACCAGCTTTACATCTCAAAGTGTAATGTCAGACACACATCCATACAAGTCTGTTCCGGGCTCAAACAGAACCAAAGGCACTTCCAAAGAACCCTTGCAATCCGGATAATCCTTGATCGCATCCAGACTCCCCATCACAAAGGGAGATCAAATCTCTATACTAGGGCCATTCGGTGCAGAGACATTCGACGGGTTATCCTTTCGCTTTCGAAAATATCCGGTCTTCACCACCGGTCTTCAGATGTTATCCATAATGTCGTATCATTATTCGAAATGGGTTTTATGACACAAGGTCCTCTCTTGGCTAAACCGAATAATGAGCGCAATATTTAAAAATCATATGGATATTGGAATCTTAGTTAAGTCACAACTTTAAAACCCAAAACCTTTCTTCAAATGGTTTAAACAAATTACCATTTCTGATCTTTTAAACAAAAAGATTCATTTCACAAAGTTCACCAATCTTTCACAAAGATTTATTCATAGCCTTTCAAAACACTTTCCTTTTCAAATTGGATTAACTCATCCAATCTTTATATCAAAGACACAGTTCATAGCTTTCAAAACCATTTCCAAAGATTCATAGCTTTCAAAAACAATTACATTTCAAATCTTTTATACAAAAGATACACCTTTAAGATCCTCTTCAATTTCAAAACATGGTTCGGCCATCTTTCACAAAGATTCATTCATAGATTTCAAAACTATTTCAATTCCATTTCAAACTTGAAATCTTTCAACACAAATTGAAAATCCTTTCTTTATATGAAAGCTATTATTATTTGAAAACAAATAGTTTTCGTTTTGGAAAAAATCCAACTACATTTGCATAAGTTAAAGCCCTTCAAGTATAAAACTTGGATTAAATTCAAATTCCCAAAACAATACTTTTAAAATGGTTTAAAACCCATATAAACACATTTGTAACTTGTATAACCTTTTTAAACCATAATTTCCAAACATAGAATTCAATTTCAAATCTTGAATTCAAATTTAAATAAAATTATTTAAATTTTAAAACTTTATTAAGTTATTCAAAATAACTTTTATCTTTAAAACTCCTTTTTCTCAGAACCATTTGGATTTAATATTCATCTTTTAAACCATTACAAAAATCTATGACTTAACCAATTTCCTCGTGCAATTCATATTTGTGTGTGTAAGATGTAGTCCAGGGGTTTTACACAATAGTGCAACGACATCAATCATCACAGATTCAAGCACCACAATATCGATAAGCGGTATAATCTATAACGCTTATCTTTATTCACAGATTCACAGATAAATAATATAAATTCATCACAGATAATGAATTACATTCATCACAGCTCAATCAAAATAATTCATATCACAAAGCTTCACACATCAAGGATGTCAAACAATTCAAACATTCTATAGAATCCAAACATTCATAAGTAAGATTAATAAATTATCTGATTAATTTAAATCAGATTAATCACTAATCTAGGTTAATTAATCAATAATTAATTACAATCCATATTAATTAATTATCTTTTAATTAATTATTAATAAATTAATCAACTTTTAATTATTAATTTATCAACCTAAATTAATAATTAAATCAACCTTTAATCATTAATTAATTAACCTTTAATTATTTAATTATCCTTTAATTAATTTTTCTTAATCACCTCAATTAATTAATCCTTAATTAATTACTATTTAATTAATTATCCTTAATTAATAAGTGATTATCCTTAATCATTTGTATATTTATAATTACTAATTAATTATGTTGAGTAATTATTACTTAATTAATCAATCATTAATCATCAATTTATTATCCTCAATTACTTTTATTAAGTAATTAATTTTAAGTAATTAATGACCCTTAATTACTTTCCATTTATTAATTACTTCAATTAATTAACCTTTAATTATTAAGTAATAAATCTTTAATTACAAATTTATTAGTTAACCCTTAATTAATTCCACTAATAAATTAACCCTTTAATTACTAATATTAATTAATTCTTCTTTGATTAATTACATTAAGTAATTATTCTTTAAGTAATTATCTTTTAATTACTTTTATTAATTAATTCTTCTTTAATAATATAAGATCTTAATTAATTAAGAGATAAATCACTATTTTAATTATCATTCGAATCTTATTCATTAACCTTTGGAATTAATTATCATTAATATATAAATTAACTTAAGATCTTTAGATTTATAATTAAAATATTTACCTTAAACACTCACTTAATTACTTTATAAAAATTCTTTGAAAATACTTAGGGATTTAAATCAAATAATTAACCAAACAAATAATTATTAAAATCAAAACAATTTAAAAACTTCTAACTTTTAAATTCGAATCCTTGAAGCCTGTTGAAAACTTGATAAATACTTTGTTTTGAAAACTTTGCCCATGTTTCCTTCTTTATTTTTATTTTAAAAAAACTGGTTGATATTACTTTTATTATTATTATTACTAGCTTGGTTAACTTACAAGTGAAAAACACCCGAGCCAAATCACTTCATCCCCGAGCTAATACCTGAGTCTCCCCCTCCTTCTTATTTTTAAACTTTGTTTGGATTTTAAAATTTAAACCCAGTAACCTGCTAAGCTAACATGAACCCACTTGATACATCGCTCGAGCTACAACCCAACCTTCCCGAGACAACACCCGAGACAATCGCTTCTCCTCTAAATCCAACAACAACTACCCTAACACACTAACACTTGTGCACCTGCACAAACGAACGCAGACGTTCTGATCATCGTCACTGACGCCTTCAGGTCACCAACGACTCACATGAACTCTCCGACCACCCAAGTCGATGATCGATTCGTCAAATCAAAATCGAACAACGTCAAACATCTGGAACCCAAGCTTAATCAATGAAGAATGCCTTACGCGGCCGCCTACGACTATCTGGAAACTCGCCGACCTACCCAGAGCAGCATCACGACATCACACTTTGATTCCCCCATCACCCATCCACTCTGATGCAACCCTGGTGACACACGAACTACGACAACCACGATGACCAAAACAAGTTGTTTAACCCTTGTTCGCTTTCGCGCACCCCCACGGCGACTAAAAAAACTCTCCCACCATTTTTCCCTTGAACCTCGAGTCATGAGCCACCTCCAGGCTTGATCTCGACCTACCACCATACTTCGATCACCAGAAATCGAACGAAAACCCTTCTCAGTTCAACTTGAGAATTCAGAAAACTATTAACTTAAAAATCAGGATTTTATTATCAAAATTCACCATTTTTAAAAATGAATCAGATTGTATAATTGCGATAATCAATTATTTAAGTCGAATTTTTGGTCTGCCTTGGGTTCTTATTGTATATTTTATATTTCCAGAAAAACTTAAATCAAATTTAGATCTTACTAATTTAAACATTTTGTGTTTGAACAATAATGTCTAAAATGAATTAGAGGATGAGATTTTAAATTTAGAACAGGTTTTGAAACTTGTGTGCTTAGAACAGAGGTAATGTTCTTGTTCACAGACATGCATTATTCAACATTTGTATATTTATGTATATATATACAATCATTTCTACATTCATGCAACCATTTTACTTCGTGAATCAATCACCAATATCAAGTTAAATAAACAGATTCAAGTCTTAAAATAAAAGTTTGCTCACCTGTCACCAAAACAGAAGACAAGAAGCTTGGAAGCCTGGAATTGTTTTAAAATCTGGAATTTGGACTGCAGATTAAACCTTTGAGTTGCTTCAAGTTTTCTTGATCCTGATCTAAAGCTAGTTGATTTATTGTTGAGTTGAAGCTTTAATCTTTGCTTCAGGTTGAACATGGACTTGAATTTAGATCCATATGTTGCTTGCATTGTTTCAGGCTTTTGTATTTGAATCTGAAACTTGCTTGTTTTAAATGTTTTCAGGTTTGTTTGCATTTGCTTTTCCCTTGATCTTCTACTTTATGTTTTGATTGCTTTTAGTTTGATTTTTAATTTTTACTCCCAGGTTTTAATTTTCAGTTTGAAAATGAAAGAAAGAGATGAGAAGATTTGAGAAAATATGCATAACCTGGTTTATCTTTTGATATTAACATTGCAATTTTTAAAAAGAAATAGGTATGCCACTTGTTTTCTACCCATTACTAAAACCTTACACTTGTTTATTGTCTACATTAAAATTTTACAAATGTCAAAGCCATGTCTTTTTATATTAAAACCCTTACTTAGATTTATATTTATATAGTTCTTATATTTTTAAATGTTTTTAGACCACTAATTATTTATATTTTATACCTTAACATACGTTTATGTTTTTCGATTAATAGGTTTATACATGTATATATCAAATCTCTAATTGTTTTTAAGTTCTTATTTATATACAAATTTAGTTCATGTGTATTAAAAGAAAGAATATTAGCCTTTTTACTAAATCTCATTTTAAACTTAAGTTAAAATAAATAAATAAATATATACATATTTTAATATATTAAAATTAGGAAACAAATCCTATTAATTTTTAAAATATAGAGTATTGAAAATCCAATTCATTTTTCAATACATTTGTATTTGAATTTCAACCTATAATCAATTTATATATAAAACAAACACATATTCTTACTTAATTGAAAAAATTCAAATTAATTCACAAATTAATTCTAAAATTTATATTAATTATCAATCTAAATCTGACTTAAAATTAGGATCGTTACAGATTCCTCCCTTAAGAAAATTTCGTCCCCGAAATTTGCTAGACAGGGAGACAACAAAGAACAGACGAACACATCTGAGATAGAAAATTGATTTATCAGATCAAACTGAATATCTATTCTGCATTTGGCTTACCCAGTCAGAATATCACCAATATATACGAGAACGAACTCATTCAATATTCCACGAAATATTTGGGTCATCCGTTCTGCAAGATATGCAGGGGCACAGGTTAGTCCGAAGGGATAACTAACCACTCGTAGAATATATCTGGACCCCAAAATAACAGACAAGCGGATACAATCTTCCACAATTCTCAAAAACCAGGTATGGATTCCACACTCAGGTCGAAATATCCCAAAGTTTACATCAGCTTGTCCGTCTTGGGACTTTGATCTTCATAAAAAATTACAATAGAATTTCAAAATTGGTTTTAATCGAAATCGTTTTATCGATACAAATCATCATATTTTATTCATCAGTTCATCTTAAATAGAATCTCAAATTCATTAAAGTTTAAACCGAAAAGCCGAAGGAAACTAATGAAGAGAATACAAAATAGGAACTTATCTACACGATTCGCAGGGCCACCATTACACCAAACCTTCATCCTGGAGCCGCCACGAAGCCATCAAAGAATTGATATCGGATGTGATGAAAGAAGATTGATAGAGAAAGTTATTTCTGTTGTTGCAGGGTATTGACCATTTGTATTGGTATTTCCCAGTCCCCTATCTCGTCCTCTTCTTGCACTCATGCTCACTATCAGTGGATAGTAAGAGAATTTACTGAGGCGCACCAATGGATATCTTAGGGAATACTCATTCTAGGGTATACTTAACCCTATCTCTAATGAGTTACCTAATGTGTTATACTCCAATAGCTAAAGTTCCACCTTTAGCTCTGATACCAAATGTGACGACCCAGATTTTCGCGTTCGAAAATCGACATCCATACTTCACTCGTATTCGAATGCCGCAGATTCAACCATAAAAATCCGATTCGCCGGAGCCTATAACACATTAAGTATAACAACATAGCGGAAGAAAAATGAATAATATATCATATATCTCCAATGAATACGATATCCAAATATGATACAACACTGCCCAACATATATCAGAGCACAAATACAATGTTATAGCGGAATAAATAACTTGAACTTGAACCACCAAGTGAGAACTCCAATATTTGCAACTCTATCTCCAATAAAAAGTAGTTATATCCAAGCCACAAGCTCGAACCACCATCATTACGTTGTATTAAGCAAGGTCAGACTGAATGCAATTGCCACAGCCAAAGGCTCCAAAGATATCGAATCTACATCTACTATCTAACTATCTGAAAAATCCAACTCTAGACCGCCTGTGTGAAAAATTGTGGGCACCCAGAGTTTAGGAAGGGAATAATAAACTCCGGGTCAGTTATGGGACTGGTATGAGCAAACAAAAACAGTTTTAAACAAAAACAAGCAACAAAAAAATTTTAAGACTGAAATCCACAATGCTTTTTGAAAATGAAACTACCATAAGGCCTTCCGGCACACACACCATGCAATCGCATACTTGGGGGAGATTTCTCCTTATGATAGTCAAACATGCTTGATACGTGAAAACCATTTTGATAATATTATTATTATTGCATAGTGCAGAAAACAATTTCGAAAGTATAATATAAATCTTAACCAGCATAGGTACCATTATATTATGCCAGCTATAGCCACCACCTGAGGTGGCAGGTTATACAATTGCAATCATAAAGGGCTCGTATTATTTATTTGGACTTCCAACGAATGGTCAAGCTAGAGAACTTCCTATTGCCACATGGGTACACCTCTGGAGGGACGTCCCGAGAACCTACCTAGCTCTCTGCCAACACAAGGCCAGGTTACCCCTGCCCGGAAGTAACACCTACAAGTATGTCATCACCGGTTGTTTGCGACCTTTATCCGAGGATCCTCAACCACAAAGCAACAACCACAAGTAATAAATTTGCAATGACCACATGAGTTAAGTATTTGGGCTCCATGCCATGATACCATCATTTTCCAGAAGAAATGGACATACTCTAGGGGCACGACCCCTAATAACCTTGCCGCATCTTTCCTGTTTCGACCATTTTCGGGTTTTGAGGTCCTGATGCAGTCTCGTCCACAAAGCTAAGCTTTTCACAAAAGTCATGCTTCGATGAACAAATGATCAGCAACACTTCTTATGCCACATTACCAAATTGGAAATGTATCACTAGTAACCATCAACTACATAACCTCTGAGCTCATACGTCTCAGAGAAGGGTGTTAAGCTAAGAGAATAAATTCTCCGCCACCCAACATAAATGTATTTGATAGAGACCAGCTTTACATCTCAAAGTGCAATGTCAGACACACATCCATACAAGTCTGTTCCGGGCTCGAACAGAACCGAAGGCACTTCCAAAGAAGCCCTTGCAATCCGGATAATCCCCAACCGTGTCTAGGCTCCCCATCACAAAGGGTGATCAAGTCTCTATACCGGAGCCATTCGGTGCAAAGACATTCGATGGGTTATCCTTCCGCTTTCGAAAATATCTGGTCTTCACCACCGGTCTTCAAATGCTATCCATAACGTCGCATCATTATTCGAAATGGGTTTTATGACACAAGGTCCTCTCCTGGCTAAACCGAATAATGAGCGCAATATTAAAAAAGCATATGGATATTGGGATCTTAGTTAAGTCACAACTTTAAAACCCAAAACCTTTCTTCAAATGGTTTAAACAAATTACCATTTCTAATCTTTTAAACAAAAATATTAATTTCACAAAGTTCACCAATCATTCACAAAGATTTATTCATAACCTTTCAAAACACTTTCTCTTTCAAATTGGATTAACTCATCCAATCTTTAAATCAAAGACTCAATTCATAGCTTTCAAAACCATTTCCAAAGATTCATAGCTTTCAAAACCATTTCCAAAGATTCATAGCTTTCAAAAACAATTCCATTTCAAATCTTTTATACAAAAGATACACCTTTAAGATCCTCTTCAATTTCAAAACAAGGTTCAACCATCTTTCATAAAGATTCATTCATAGTTTTCAAAACTATTTCAATTCCATTTCAAACTTGAAATCTTTCAATACAAATTGGAAATCCTTTCTTTATATGAAAGATATTATTATTTTAAAACAAATAATTTTTGTTTGGAAAAAAATCCGATTACATTTGCACAAGTTTAAGCCCTTCAAGTCTAAAACTTGGATTAAATTCAAATTCCCAAAGCAATATTTTAAAATGGTTTAAAACCCATGTAAACACATTTGTAACTTGTATAACCTTTTTAAACCATAATTTCCAAACATAGAATTGAATTTCAAATCTTGATTTCAAATTTAAATCAAATTATTTAAATTTCAAAACTTTATCAATTTATTCAAAGTAACTATTATCTTTAAAACTCCTTTTTCCCAAAACCATTTGGATTTAAAATTCATCTTTTAAACCATTACAAAAATTCGTGACTTAACCAATTTCCTCATGCAATCCATATTTGTGTGTGTAAGATGTAGTCTAGGGGTTTTACACAATAGGGCAACAACATCAATCATCATAGATTCAAGCACCACAATATCGATAATCGGTATAATCTATAACGCTTATCTTTATTCACAGATAAATAATATAAATTCATCGCAGATAAATGAATTACATTCATCACAGCTCAATCAAAATAATTCATATCGCAAAGCATCATACATCAGGGATGTCAAACAATTCAAACATTTTATAGAATCCAAACATTCAAAAGTAAGATTAATAAATTAGATTAATCACTAATCCAGGTTAATTAATCATTAATCAATTACAATCCATATTAATTAATTATCTTTTAATTATTTATTAATAAATTAATCAATTTTTAATTATTAATTTATCAACCTTAATTAATAATTAAACCAACCTTTAATCAATAATTAGTTAACCTTTAATTATTTAATTATCCTTTCATTAATTTTTCTTAATCACCTTAATTAATTAATCCTTAATTAATTACTATTTAATTAATTATCCCTAATTAATAAGTGATTATCCTTAATCATTTATATATTTATCATTATCAATTAATTACATTGAGTAATTATTACTTGATTAATCAATCATTAATCATCAATTTATTATCCTCAATTACTTTTATTAAGTAATTAATTTTAAGTAATTAATTACCCTTAATTACTTTCCATTTATTAATTACTTTAATTAATTAACCTTTAATTATTTAGTAATAAATCTTTAATTACAAATTTATTGGTTAACCCTTAATTAATTCCATTAACAAATTAACCCTTTAATTACTTATATTTATTAATTCTTCTTTAATTAATTACATTAAGTAATTATTCATTAAGTGATTATCTTTTTAATTACTTTTATTAATTAATTCTTCTTTAATTATTTAAGATCTTAATTAATTAAGAGATAAACCACTATTTTAATTATCATTCGAATCTTATTTATTAACCTTTGAAATTAATTATCATTAATATATAAATTAACTTAAGATCTTTAGATTTATAGTTAAAGTATTTACGTTAAACACTCACTTAATTACATCGTACAAATTCTTTGAAAATACTTAGGGATTTAAATCAAATAATTAACCAAACATATAATTATTAAAATCAAAACAATTTAAAAAACTTCTAACTTTTAAATTCAAATCCTTGAAGCTTGTTGAAAACTTGATAAATACTTTGTTTTGAAAACTTTGCTTATGCTTCCTTCTTTATTTTATTTTTTTTAACGTGGTTGATATTACTTTTATTATTATTATTACTAGCTTGGTTAACTTATAAGTGAAAAACACCCGAGCCAAATCACTTCATCCCCGAGCTAATAACCGAGTCTCCCCCCCTTTTATTTTTAAACTTTTTTTGATTTTAAAATTCAAAACCTGTAACCTGCTAAACTAACACGAACCCACTTGATACATCACTCGAGCTACAACCCAACCTTCCCGAGACAACACCCAAGACAATCGCTTCTCCTCCAAATCCAACAACTACCCTGACACACTGACACTTGTGCACCTGCACAAACGAACGCAGACATTCCGATCATCGTCACCGACGCCTTCAGGATTTATTAGTTAACCCTTAACTAATTCCATTAACAAATTAACCCTTTAATTGCTTATATTAACTAATTCTTCTTTAATTAATTACATTAAGTAATTATTCTTTAAGTAATTATCTTTTAATTACTTTTATTAATTAATTCTTCTTTAATTATTTAAGATCTTAATTAATTAAGGGATAAACCACAATTTTAATTATCATTCGAAATCTTATTTATTAACCTTTGGAATTAATTGTCATTAATATATAAATTAACTTAAGATCTTTAGATTTATAATTAAAATATTTACCTTAAACACTCACTTAATTACATCATAAAAATTCTTTGAAAATACTTAGGGATTTAAATCAAATAATTAACCAAACATATAATTACTAAAATCAAAACAGATTTAAAAACTTCTAACTTTTAAATTCAAATCCTTGAAGCTTGTTGAAAACTTGATAAATACTTTGTTTTGAAAACTTTGCTCATGTTTCCTTCTTTATTTTTATTTTTTTAAAACTGGTTGATATTACTTTTATTATTATTATTACTAGCTCGGTTAACTTACAAGTGAAAAACACCCGAGCCAAATCGCTTCATCCCCGAGCTAATACCCGAGTCTCCCCCTCCTTTTTATTTTTGAACTTTGTTTTGATTTTAAAATTTAAACCCTGTAACCTGCTAAGCTAACACGAACCCACTTGATACATCACTCGAGCTACAACCCAACCTTCCCGAGATAACACCCGAGACAATCGCTTCTCCTCCAAATCCAACAACAACTACCCTGACATACTGACACTTGTGCACCAGCACAAACAAACACAGACGTTTCGATCATCGTCACCGATTCCTTCAGGTCACCAACGACTCACATGAACTCTCCGACCATCCAAGTCGATGATCGATTCGGCAAATCAAAATCGAACAATGTCAAACACCTAGAACCCAAGCTTAATCAACGAAGAACGCCTTACGCCACTTACGACTATCTGGAAACTCGTCGACCTACCCAGAGCAGCGTCACGACATCACACTTTGATTCCCCCATCACCCATCGACTCTGATGCAACCCTGATGACACACGAGCTTCGACAACCACGATGACCAAAACAAGTTGTTAAACCCTAGTTCGCCTTCGCACACCACCACGGCGACTAAAAAAACTCTTCCACCATATTTCCCTTGAACCCCGACTCATGAGCCACCTCCAGGCTTGATCTCGACCTACCACCTTACTCCGATCACCAAAAATCGAACGAAAACCCTTCTCAGTTCCACTCGAGAATTCACAAAAATTATTAACTTAAAAATCGGTATTTTATTATCAAAATTCACCATTTTTACAAATGAATCAGATTGTATAATTAAGACAATCAATTATTTAAGTTAAATTTTTGGTCTGCCTTGGGTTCTTGCTGTATATTTTATATTTCTAGAAAAACTTAAATCAATTTCACTTAGAAATAATTTTTAAAATTTGGATCTTACTAATTTAAACATTTTGTGTTTGAACAACAATGTCTAAACCGAATTATAGGATGAGATATTAAATTTAGAACAGGTTTTAAACCTGTATACTTAGAACAGAGGTAATGTTCTTGTTCACAAACATGCATTATTCAACATTTGTATATTTATGTATATATACAATCATTTCTACATTCATGCAACCATTTTACTTCATGAATCAATCACCAATATCAAGTTAAATAAATAGATTCAAGTATTAAAATAAAAGTTTGCTCACTTGTCACCAAAATAGAAGACAAGAAGCTTGAGAACCTGGAATTGTTTTAAAATCTGGAATTTGGACTGCATATTAAATCTTTGAGTTGCTTCAGGTTTTCTTGATCCTGATCTAAAGCTAGTTGATCTATTATTGAGTTGAAGCTTAAATCTTTGCTTCAGGTTGAACATGGACTTGAAGTTTGATCCATATGTTGCTTGCATTGTTTCTGGCTTTTGTATTTGAATCTGAAACTTGCTTGTTTTAAGTGTTTTCAGGTTTGTTTGCATTTGCTTTTCCCTTAATCTTCTACTTTATGTTTTGATTGCTTTCAGTTTGATTTTTAATTTTTTCTCCCAATTTTAATTTTCAGTTTGAAAATGAAAGAAAGGGATGAGAATATTTGAGAAAATATGTATAACCTGGTTTATATTTTTATATTAACATTGTAATTTTTTTTTTAAAAAAAGGTATGCCACTTGTTTTTTACCCATTACTAAAACCTTACACTTGTTTATTGTTTACATTAAAAATTTACAAATGTCAAAGCCATGTCTTCTTATATTAAAACCCGTAATTAGATTTATATTTATATAGTTCTTATATTTTTAAATGTTTTTAAACCCCTAATTATTTATATTTTATGCCTTAACATATGTTTATGTTTTTCTATTAATAGGTTTATACATGTATATATTAAATCTCTAATTGTTTTTAAGTTCTTATTTATATACAAATTTAGTTCATGTGTATTAAAAGAAAGAATATTAGCCTTTTTTTACTAAATCTCATTTTAAACTTAAGTTAAAATAAATAAATATGTACATATTTTAATATATCAAAATTAGGAAACAAATTACTATTAATTTTAAAATATAGAGTACTAAAAATCCAACTCATTTTTCAATACATTTATATTTTAATTTCAAATCCAAATTTCAACTTATAATCAATTTATATATAAAATAAACACATATTCTTATTTAATTGGAAAAATTCAAATTAATTCACAATTTAATTCTAAAATTTATATTAATCATCAATTTAAATCTGACTCAAAATCGGGATCGTTACACTTTATTAGGCTAAAGTGTGCGCTTTTGGTTAATTGATCTATAATAACACAAATGCCTTCATTTCCCTTTCTCGATTGAGGTAAGCCATTGATGAAATCCATCGATATTTAGTCCCATTTCTAAGTCAAAATTTTAAGAAGAAAACCATCGATCTTTTCCTGATCACTTTTGATTTATTGACAATTTGCACATCTGCTAACATGAATAGAGATGTTCCTTTTCATACTTCTCCACCAAAATGTTCGTTTTATGTCTTTGTACATTTTGTTAACTCCTGGGTGAATGTTTAGCTTGGATTGATGGCATTCAATCAACACTTCTTGTCTTAAGTTGTCAACATCGGAAACACAAATTCTTCCTTTTAACCGTAATATCCAATGGTTATTGACTTTAAAGCTTGAACTCTGTCCTTCGCTTATATCTTTAATAATCTCCTTTAGAAATCAATCTTCTTTTTCTTACTAGCAATTATTTCTAGGAGAGTCAGGATTACTAGCAAATAAGCTATAACAACATGCTTCCTGCTTAATGCATCCGCTACCACATTGGCTTTCCCTAGTGTATATAGGATATCTAGATCATATGACGCAAGAAATTCTAGCTAATGTTGTTGTCTCATATTTAAATCCTTCTAAGTGAAAAGATACTTCAAAGATTTGTGATCTGTGAAGAGTTTGAACTTCTCACCTATTTAAAGAAGGAATATTGTTTACTAAGGTCAAAAAAAGTTTATCAAAACAAATTATAAGGAATTCTTACCTAGTAAATAATGTCTCCAAATTTTTAGTGCAAACACAATGGCTAATAATTCTATGTCATATGTTGCATAATTTTTCTCATGCGCTTTTAACTTCCTACTAGCGTATGCGATAACATTTCCATGTTGCATTAGTACCACGCCCACTCCTTCTCCACAAGCATCAGTATAAACGGTTAAGCCGCTACTTTCATTAATAATAATCAGAACTGAAGCAGCAGTTAATCTTTTCTTGAGTTCCTGGAATGCTTCTTCACATTTAGGGACCTATTCGAATTTAACATCCTTCATAGTCAACTTTGTTAAGTGGTAAGAAATCTTGGAGAAGTCCTGAATAAATCTCTGGTAATATCCTGCAAATCCTAAAACGCTGCGACTGTCTTTTGGAGTTTGGGGCTGCTTCCAATCCATTATGGCTGTAATTTTCTCTGGATCAACTGAGATTTCTTCCTTAGACACAACATGCCCAAGGAATCTTACCTTCTTTTTCGAAAAATGGCATTTTGAAAACTTTGCTTTGAGCACATTTCTCCTTAATATTTCTAACAAAATCTCTAAATGTATTTCGTGTTCTTCTTCACTTTGAATATATAAGAATATCATCGATATAAACATGAATTTGTTGATCATTTATCTGAATACTCTATTCATAAAGTCCATGAAATAAGTAGGTGCATTGGTTAGCCTAAAAGGCACAACCAACCACTCATAGAAATCATTTGGTCCTCTGAATGCGGTTAGAGGAATACATTCTTATGTTATCCTTAACTGATGGAATCCTGTAGCTAGGTCCACTTTTGAAAATACTCAAGCATCATGAAGTCGATCAAATAAGTCATCAATACAGGACAAAGGATACTTGTTCTTAATCATTTGCTTATTTAGATCTTGGTAGTCTACACAAAACCTTAGGGAACCATCAGACTTTGCAACAAAAACTACTGCTGGGCTCCAACTTGAGCAACTAGGTCTAATGAGTCCTTTCTTTAACATTTCATCAGTTTGATTCTTTAACTCATTTACTTCCTTATGGGCCATTCTTTGAGAAGAATGAAAAACAGATCTTACACCGAGAATTAAGTCGATCTGAAACTCAATTTCCCTATGTGGAGGTAAACTTTTAACTTCCTCAGAATCATCCAAAAAGTCTTTAACAATTTGTATTAACTCCAAATTCATTTGAGATAAATCCAATGCATGCATGAAGCTCTCCCTCACTGGACTAGGTCCATTGCACATTATTTTGTCCAACACCCTTCCAGTTGTCATTTTTAACACCACTATCCGCTTAATGCAATCCAAACTAGCTCTATACTTAGATAAACAATCTATTCCAAGTAGAATTTCAAACCCAATAAAATCATGGACAAAGAGATCACATAAGAGTTGTGGGTTTAGTAGGTAACTCGAATTTCCTTACAAATCATACAATGATTGGCGGTACCTCCTATGGGATTAGACACGTAAATAGGGGTATCTACTATTTCTGGTATAAGTTTTAACTTATCGATCAATTTCTTAGCAATGAAATTATGGGTAGCCCCAGTATCAAATAACGCTCTAAATAAAATATTGTTAAAACAAATTTTACCTTACAAAACTCCATTTCCCTTTACACCGGTGAAAGTTCAGGGTTCATCTTTGATGGCAAAAATTCAGACTTGTTCTCCCTTCCTTATCAGCGGGCAATCCCACTTCCTGTGCCATGATTTGTGACAATCGTAGCAGGTTTCTCCTTGAGCTTTGGGATTCTTATAGTTATTGGAAAAGTGGCCCTTTGGTTGGCTGTTGAAGCTAGCGATATTCTTCAACCTGTCTTCCTGGGATCCTCCTTCTGGCTTGCCTTGCTCTGGTTTCTTTCCTGGTTGATTGAAACTTTTTCCAGTTATCGTTATTGCTTTGAGTTACGGGTTTTGTAAAGAGTTTCATATTGAAACCTTTGTCTACCAAATCTACAAAGGTTCCCTTTTCATACCCAATCATCCAGTCCTGATATTGCCCCTTCATCCCAGCGATAAACATTTCATTATTTTTTAAAGAAGTATCTATCAGACCTGGCCCAAAACGGGACGATTCACTGAACCTATTGGAATACTTCTCTAATGACATCTCTCCTTGTTTTAAATCCATAAAACTTTAATAAAGGCGGGATTTTCCCACAACGGCATATATTGTTCTTCCAGAACATCCTTGAATCACTCCTATGAGAAATTATCTTCAGACTCTTTTTGAGTGATGGATTCCCACCATACTAGAGCACCATCCTATAGTTTCCAAAAAGCTAAGAACCTTTTCTACTCATTCTTGATATTCAATCCCTTAAAAATTCTTTCACAAGAGCAAATCCAAGCCTAAACTTCAACAATGGACTCCATTCCTTTGAATGGTTTACCACCCAAACTGGTGTAATCCTTGCATAGAGTAGCAAAGTTAATTTGAGGCTGCATGGCGATCAACACTTCCTTAATTATTGTTGCATTTGATCGACCATTGGTGGTCATGGTATCGTTTCCACCCTTTCTTCCTCATCCTTTTCTGTTACTCTTCTCCTACTATCTGCATATAGTAAGGAAATATCTTTAGAATTTTAGATGAGATTATCTTAAGGAATGGGTATGAATTCTAATATACTTTTTTTGATAAAATTTTAAATATTCACTCTCTTAGACTATACTAGGGCATTACTAACCCTATCTCTAATGAGCTGACACCAACCGGGCTTAGGTATTCGCTCAACCATAAGCTTTGATACCAAATGTGACGACCCATCTACTCAACCCTTAGAAATCAACATTAATACATCCTCGGTATTCACGTGCCATAAATCCAAGTGCCTGAGAGGTGGATTATCATGGGGTAAGAAAATAAAGATAGAAAATAAGACAATAATAAAATCTTACATCGTATTCAACACATCATTATACATATGAGTAGTACAATACAATTACTCTAAATTGTTCCATCGGAGTACCAGTAAGTACCAATCCAGCCAGGATAGTTATAACTGCCTATCCTTACAAGTGCTGGTAGATACATCATACAAAATACAAACATAGTGGAAAGTAATAGATAACTTCTAGAAGGAACCCAAAATGGTCCAAGATTGCCTAACTAATTGGCTGTTTGAAAAAATAGGGCACCTAGAGTTTGAAGAGAAAGAAAATAAACTCCGGACCAGTCATGGGACTAGTGTGAGAAACTCAAAATACATATATTTGAAAACAAATGGTATCTCATAAGGCCACGTCGAACATAAACACGAAACGAGTTTTTACCCTATGATAACCAAAACATTTGCTACGGAATATCTAGGAATATTATTTTTAATGACATTCTTGTGAAAATACATTTCAAATAAACATTTGTTGTGCAAAATTTGAAGGCACTTATTAGAGGATGGATTTCCATAAAATGGCAAGGTAAGGGACTGCCTTCCGTACAATACATCTCTAGAGTAATGTACCGAAGATCGACATCTTTGAAACCTCTGCGAATCAGATTTGGGCTACCCGCGGACCCATCTGGTGATGGATAACACCAAATATGACATCATCCGATTGTAAATGACATATCCGTGATCCCATAGCATACACCACATACTAGACACATAATGTAACGACCCGCTATTTTGGACTATTCGCATCCGCACATGTCGGACTTGAATAATTCAAAATACCGAATTGTTAATTTAAATTTGGCAAAACTCAGATATACAGTAAATAAATAATCACTGAATCACTGACACAGAGTAATAATATGCAGCGGAAGTAAAAGAGATAATAGTTCATGAAGCTACTATATAAATATATAAGATACGTCAGAGTTTACAACAGAAGAGTAACACGATACATCAAATACAAATCAAAATACATCACTGGAATCATCGAATACTGGAAGCAGAATAGATGGCTGGATCTTCAAGCAAAGCTCCAACTCCAAAGGTGAGTCGAATACTGGTACACTCAGTCTGACCCGAGCGTAAAGCAAGACACAAAACACTCGAGTCAGGATTAATATTCTTATATCAATAAATCCAACTCAAGTGAAATTACAATTGAAATACAATAACTCAGAGGACGTTGGAATAACCATCCTCCAAGGATCCGTTAAACTATCTACTATGTAGTAGTGTACGCTAAGTAGATAATGTCTATCAGTAATATAAAATATCAAAATAGTGTTAAGGCGTTACCATTGTCCCCCTTAACATATTTTTATATAAGCATTATAGTCTATACAGCACTGTAAACTCCACCGTAAACTGGTGGGATATCAGGGAGTACTCCATAGGTATAACACAAAACAAATTCGTAGTGGTCGCGTATATAGGGATACAAGTATGACAAGGCACATGAGGCAATATCCAAGGTAGTGAAACTACCGTTTGCTTGATCCGGACTGGTGAGAACGCATCGCCGCAACGCTCGCAACACCGCGAAACAACACTCCTGAAATTCCGAGGGTGCACCAATCAATAACAAGTAATGAGTAGTTTACGAAGAAGTGTGTTCGCTCGAGGTGGCTAACCCCATTTGGCCCGGCACGGCTCCTGATTTTAGTCATTTCCAATTTGACACAAGTGTCAAGGCTATCCATTATCGTTCTCTTTCTTCAGTCATCACGTACATCATTCCAACCACTTCATTCTGGATCATCACTCCGCGTATAGTTATTAAAGTGGTTTTCGGTTTAGATAGAGAGTATATCCATAACCGATTCCGGTTTCTTTAATAACTTTCGTAATCATTACACCGATTGGTCGTTTAATATATTTCAAAACAAATCAATTTCAATTAAAATTCGTAAATCGACATTTCGTTTGTCCTTCAAAATCAATTTCCAAAATGTACGTTTCAAAACTTCCAAATTACCATTTCAAAATCTTATAATTCGATTTCAACTTTTATTTTAATAATTCAAATATTGATTCAAGTTCGTATATAAGTTTCATTCCGAAATCATTTAAAATGGTTTAATTTTCATTCAAATCAATTTAAATTCATTTATCGATTTCATTCAATATTCGCTAAGTAAATTTATCCTTCAAAACAACTTATATTTAAATTCCAATTCATTTAAATCAATTACTTACGTTCAACTTCATTATGAAAAAACATCAAATTGAAATAAATTAAATTCGTCAAATCAATTCTTTAAATTACAAGTCTTACGTTAATTTCAATAAATCATGTTTTATTTCAATAATTCACATTTTATTTCTTGTTAAAGAAATTCAATTTTCACTTATTTATTGACTTCGTTACAAATTTCAAGCTCAATTAATAAAGAACTAAATTTCATATATTCGAGAAGTTTAATTTCACTTATTAACTTACTTAAATTTTCCAAAGCTTAATTAATAAATAAAGAAACTCAATTTCATTTATTAACGATGTTCAAATTCACTTATTCAAAAGTTTAATTTCTCTTATCAAAGAATTCAATTTTATTCAACTATGAAATAATTCAATCTTATTCAATTATTAAATAATTTCAATCTTAATTATTAATAATTTCAAAACTTAATAATTTCAAACTTAATTATAAATTGAAACTTAATTATTAAATCATTTCAAACTTAATTAAATGAGTAATTCCAAATTTTATCGTCAAATAATTATTTTAAAACAACGTTCTTTCAATAACTACTATATTAATATTTTCATTTCATATTTCTAAATATTAACATTTCCTTTCATTAAATTCAAGTTCCAACTTCATTTCAAA
Organism: Allium cepa; assembly: GCA_030765085.1. Taxonomy (NCBI): domain Eukaryota; kingdom Viridiplantae; phylum Streptophyta; class Magnoliopsida; order Asparagales; family Amaryllidaceae; genus Allium; species Allium cepa. Next base: position 554,246,953 of record CM060941.1, on the reverse strand, counting down.
TCTTATTCTTTGCTCGAATAAAATCTTTATTTTATTTTTAAACCAAATTATTGACCAATCAGATTTTATTTAATTCTCTATCCTAGGTCAAATTCATTTGGGTATATATCATTTCAACCCGATTCCAATTCAATTCACAAATCAAAGCATACAAAGAGAACTTGCAGTGTGATAACTGGGATGGTGTCAAAGTAAATAAACAAGTAATGATAACAATCCAATAATTAATTCAAATAATCCCAAAATAATCGTATTAATTCACATTGTTGTTTGTGCAAATTAATATAATTATTTCTAGAATCTACACTATCATTTCATGTAGATCAAAGGTTATTACACTAATTATTTATACGGTTCTTCACTTGTCATTTATCATTCAATTTTATACAACATCAATCGATACAACATACATTCAAATGATTCGAGGTGTAATTAACATTATTTCTACGTGTCAAATAATTAACATTTAAGGGGTCATATTATACGAATTTAACTAATCAAATTCAACACATATGTCAATTCAAATTTTTTAACTATCCTGCGTCAGATTCAATTGCATAAGATTTATCACTTTATACATTACAATTTTAACGTCCAATATAAACAACAAACAATCAAACAATTATCAACCAAACTGTATTATCGTCGCATAAATAATTAACAGATAATAGTGTCAGATATCATAGGTGAACAGATACAGGTAATAACAGTGTACATAACTAACAACAGCATATTTCAATTTGTCGTTTCAATTGAAATCAAATTTAATAAATAAAAGAACATTAATCGTGAGTAATTGCTCATCTTTCGAGGTTAGAGGCGATAGACAATGAAGTTGAGTTACGAAACGCAAAACGAATTCCAAGGCAAAGCTAGATTGGCGCGAATTGACGACAAAGCTGATAGATAAGAATCGATGAAAAGAAAGTGATCAGTTTTGATATAACTAAAAATATATGCATTGTTATCATATTATATATATTATTTGTTTCCTAAAATTAATTTCAAAACATAAAATTCATATTATATTCCAAAACATAACACATATTATATATGGATAATTTTTTTATATATATAGCAAGCAACATTATATATATACAGAATATATATACACGTATATAACTAAATATATTTGAAATACCAGACATATAAACACTTTGGGATCAATAGTATAAACAACCGAATAGGAACATATTTATAAACAACTAAGCTTTTTGGGAAAAATAATAAACTATAAAATTTATAACAGGTTACACCTATACTCAGGGTCACAAATTTATTAAAAAATATATATACATAAATACCCTTACATACCGTAACATACATAGACTCATATATATACATACACTGTAAATGGTACATCATTTAAATATACTATATGCACTTGTCAAGATCAAATATACAGCAACTTGGTTTAAAACGACTAACTTTTGAGATATACAACGGTAAATAGACAACTATAAAAGCACGACCGAAGCCACATATACATATTAACTAACAGAGTTAACTTATATAACTAAAATACGTATACTTAATGAATACAATATATAAACAACTTTTATACTAAAACAAATTTCATATATAAAACACGTTCAAAGCATTGTAAACTAATATATGGCTATATGAACTATTCTACAGGTAATATATTCTTCGACAAACATGCCTCTACCCAGTATGTTTATTACATATATTTACGTATATAATCCTAATATGTTTATTACATAAATACATATATAAACGGAAATCTGTAAAACTTATCTCATATACACGCTGCAAGCCGTAAGTACAGACATATATGCAACAAATTTTCTTTGTATTATAAAGTTTAGAAATATATATTATTAACAAAGCAATATACGTTTGTAAAACAGTAATATAGGCTACATAAGCTTCTGACAAACTTTTGCATGTACATAGACTTAATTATACTTAATTTTAAAACATATAGCCATTCATATTTCTGCAGAACCTATCAATACAATATTTCTATACAACATAATATATAATACAACATATAAACGAAGCTGTTAGATTTTTCTTTTTTTTTACACAGAAATAAAACTTCACCTTTTATCATTTATATATTTTTATAATAGTTTAACATAACAAATCAAACACGTATAGAAATAAAAACACCATTTTAGTTCAATAATCATCACGGAAATCTAGATATCACAGAACTTGCTGCTTTGACAGAAAAGGTGGCACATGAGTGAACGGAGAGGGGAGGAAGCGTGGCAGCGGCATTAACTCGGCCAAGGGGAGTGACAGTGGGCGTGCGTGGCTAGGGCGGTCGGTGCGTGGCTGTTGTCGCGTGAAGGAGATGATGTGGTCAGGTAGGGTCGGAGGCCAGAGGGAATGCACGCTGTCAGTGGGTTGCCGACTAATGGTGGGAAGGTGAAAGACAGGCGGAAGCTCGGAGGGGTTGAGGACGAGCTGTTAGGTGTTTGCGTGGACTCGGCTGGCGTGATGCGATGGGAGCTGCGGTGTGTGGCTTCGGATGGCCGAGGTGGTTAGAGGGTGGTGGCAGCTAGAGGGTCGGAGCAAGGTGCGGTGGGTGAGGATGTTGCGTGGCGTTGCGCGAAGTCGGGAGGAGGAGGGGAAGAGACGTGTGGTGAAAGGTGGCCGCTGTGCAAGTGGGCAGGCGGAGGGCCTTTAACGTTCCAACAAGTAAAATAAAGAGAAAGCAATAGTGGAGGAATAGTTTATCATAGCCATGAAGAAGAGATGACCATGCTACAGGGAATAAAGTAAATTTGGTTTCCTAATATAATATTTCCTTTGAAATGGAGGTGTTAGATTAAAATGAAAGGTTATTGGAAAAGTAAAAGTCACGAATCAGAATTCATGGGTATTGGGAAAAAAAGTATAAAAGCTTTGGGAAGGTCTAAAGTTGGATTCTCAAAATATTAATAGCAAGTGCCTACCCGCGTATAATAATTGAAAGGCACGAAACATTAAAAGTTTCAAAATCGAACCGATACAGAAATGCTACACAGACTTTGCCACGAACTGGACCCGAACACAAAAGTGAATGTACCATGGAAATCAGTACGACGAGACGATCAAAAAGGTATATAGATATCAGTGATTCGATCGAATTATAAAAATTCGAATTTTATAATAGCGGAAAATGCATGAAAAACGTAGAAAAATAAGATCGAAAAAGTCAACGATGTCCGAATTTGGAAAACGACAAACTGACATCTTGCTCAGAAGATGGTTTAGAAATTTTCTATGTAAAAATATTTTAGTTTTGAAAACGTTTATTTTCATCGCTTTTTAACTGATTAAATTGAAGTAAATTTACGCACGAAATAAACTTTCATATTTTCGGACGAAAATTTACTGGTTGCTATGTTTAACTAGACGCATTCCAAATATCAAATTTATATTTCAAAATTTTATCGTTTAAATTCCCGCAAAATTTCAATCAATACGTTATTAAAACCGGTTAAATTCACGGGTCGTTACATATAAAGTGTAATCTAGAAAGGTGATGACCATACCCTAATGATTACGAACTACATAGTCCTGAAGCAACCCTGTTTTAGCCATTACCAATTGGTGAGGCCTGAAGTAATGATTACATTTCACATAGCACACATTCCACTTTGTATGTTACACTTCCATTCCATGATCACACAAATGATTTCTACAAATGTATAACTCCTAGGCTCGTATGTCTCAGAAAAGGATGTTAAGCTAAGAAAAGTTGCCTTCTTCACCACCAAACAGATGATACTTTTATATAGATCAATCATTGTGATTAGAAATGCAACATCAGACATTCGTCCATACAACTTGTCTAGGAACGGAACAAATTAAAGGAACTCTCCTGCCACATCCTATCGAAACAACCCTAGGATTAGTAGCAAGCATCCCTTGCATCAAAGACCAAATGAAGATACTACTGCCACATATATATGATATGGGAAATTCCTTCCAAGAGTCAATGACAAGCAGCCCTTCATTCCGTTTATTATCATTTCAAGACTTTACTCTGAATATGTAAATTGGTTAGAAGCGGTTTTAGGATAAGAATCACTCAAATTCGACCCCGATTCCCTCGAACCAATCGTCGATAAAAAGATGTTTTAGTAAATAGCGAATTATTCTTTGATTAATTAATTTTTTTATCAAAATATCTTATATATATATATGTATATATATATCTTTAAAACATTTCTTTCTGGCATATATGGAATGAATAAACCTCTCTTTAACTTTGGAAATAACAAGTCATTTTCATAAGTCATATTTGGAACATTATCGAGTTAAAAAGGGTTGATAGATATTATACTAATTCTACTCAACATCAATTTATGTATTCAACCTTTGTTATATGTCGAATAACGGTGAAATCACCTTTTAAACTCGCACAGATAGTATGGGTTCCCTCCATGAAATTTAATACCAAGTATAAGAAGGTTTTCTTTATACAATATTAGTTGTATTAAATTAAATTTGTAAATTTGAATCTTCTATACTTGTCCCGTTTCCGACATTTCGACCTTATCTATTCCTCACCCATGAAAGAGGCCAGGTGAGCCAGGGCGCTGATTTCTCATGAATGTCTCCTTAGTTTAAGCACCTCACATCTGGATCTCATTAATAAAAAATCTTGTCTATTCATCGGCTTTTAGAGCCAAGACTAAATCACTTTAGTTTAACAGCATTTCTTTAAATCATTTATTTAAACTCTTGTAAATAAACTATAAATCCTCCAAATCATTATTAAAACCCTGAAATATTCATTTGAAAACTTTTATATAAAAAAATTAAAAAAGAATTTTTAGGTTTAAATCCATATTTCAAAAGTTATTAAAAGTGTTGCAAAAAGTGCTGCGAGTAACGCTGCAAATAGTTTTTTAAGGCTTATCTGATCAAAACAACTTTTTGACCACTTAGAAATTCATTTTTATAAATAAAATCTTTTTTGAAACATTTTTAAAGATTAATAGAATTTATTCCATATTTTTAAAGTATTAAAAATATCATTTATAAAGAATTTGTCGCTTTGGTTTTCAAACTACCAAACCATAACTATTTCGAAATTTTTTTTGCTTATATTTCAAAATATACTCACTGAAATCTCAATTTTCTTTCTTCGTTTGAAAACTATAGTTATAAGTGTTGATTAGAAAACTTGTCAACACCTCAAATTTAAAATTGGAGTATAGTTAATGTTTTCGAAACCTCCTTTCGAAGAAGTAAGGTCGCCGACACTTTTCAGGCGAGAAAGACGTTGAGAACGCTTCCTTTGTACCTTTCGACGCAGTCGAAAGGTAAATTTATCCTTTGGGAAAACCTTTCGAATCAGTTCATAAATGACCTTGATGGAACTACCTTTCGATGTAGTTAAGGTGGCCTAGGTTTGAGACTCTATGGATTCTGAAAAAAGTAAATCTGGAAGGGTTTCGACATGGTTGAAAGGGTAGACTTCCTTTGTTTTATAAATTTAGGCTAAACTCTTGATATATGTGTTAACTGGGGGTTTCGACTCGATTGAAAGGATCCATTTTGAGAAAACGATTACTGATAGGATGAATTGTCTAAAATACGGGTCTTAGAACTACTATATAATCAAGATATCTCCATCTTTCCTTTTATTGAACTTAATTGTACAAATTGACAAAATCCTCAATTTTATTTGAGAATTAGGATCTTTCCAACTTTAGAAAATATAAGCAAGGTGTGACGACCCGGGATTTTCGAACATTTAAAATCAGAATATTTAATTGATTTTAAATATTCAATAGAGTAATTTTAACTTGAATAACGAATATTACAATTTATTTGATAATTAAATTATTGAATTATTCAATTAAACAATTTGAAGTTGGGTAAAATGTTGAATCTTCAGTTTTAAGCCTGTTAAAAATAATCTGGAGGTTTATAAAATTTATATTGATAATACTGAGGATAATAGAAGTTTTAAAATTGAATTTAACACTGATTTGTTCAGTTTTAAAAATATATCGTTTAAATTGAATTAAAAAATAGCCTTCCGAGGCACAATCTCGGAATTCGACGAAACAAGGTTCCATTGGATCCGTAATATTATATTATTGTCGGATTTCAATTTTCACAGGGTTCGAAGTAACCGTTTGATCGTACAACCCGTTAATGTATAAAGGAATCTAATTAAATTTAATTTACTTAGTCAAATATTTTTATAGAAGTCTCACCCCCTAGCTTCTAACGCAAGCTCCGTTTTCTTTTACCCCTCACTTCAGATTCATTTCTAATTTAATAAATTTGGCCGAAGCCTTACCTTCATAATCGAAAACCCTCGGTTAAGAAAAAGAAAAAAATTAAAATGGCCGCATCCTCTCTACGAAATCTATTCGATTTCCTTTCAGTGAAATGTCGAGCGTTCCTCTCCTCTTCGTGTTTAGCGTTCGACAAGCATAAAAAAAATGGCGATCGAAAAGGGCGATCGCTCGCGCACGTGTCAACGAAGATGGTGGTGCTCATTTCGGCGCTAATTGTTCGATTATTCACGAGTTCATTCCGAGCTACGACAAATTGAAGGCTGCTAGCAAGGGTAGGTCGCGATTCAGATCGCGATGAGTTCGCATGGCCATGGCGCGAGCTAGGGTTTTGGGCAAGGGCGGTGTTGAGAGGCCGGTGGGTTGTCGTGTGGGGGGTGATGCTTGAAATAGGAGGAAGGGCTTGCGATCAGAGAAATTGATTTCTCATTCAAATCGAAGGTCGGGAAAGGAAGTCGAAGCAAATTCGCGACTTTGTCGCGATGGGTGTTCCTAAGCACGACGATACTCGACCGAGGCAAGGCGAGGCATGTGTTCTTACTTGATGGAGGCAGTAAGGAATTAGCATGTTGTTTTATTTAAAGTTTAATCAGAAATATATATATGTATATACTTGTTAAAAAAAGAAATAAGTTACAGTAAGGTTTAAAAGGGGAAAGCCGAGTTAAGGATTTAATAGTAAACTTTATTACTGTTTTTTTCGTACAAAAAAAAGGAAAAAAAATTACATAGGACTTGGAAAAATAATAATAATAATAATAATAACCATAAGTATGCACCTGCACATTTTAAACTTACCAGTTGAATTTAAATTAATGTATTAAGTGGTTTGCTTGTTTAATTTGCTCTTTTAAATTTTTAGTTACTTAAAGTAATTATAAAAAGAATTGGGTTAAATTTACATTATTTGCGTAGAAGAAAATTTGTTAGTTTGAAATTTAATTAATTTTTCAAGTTATTCGAATATTAACAAAATCGTCCAATATTTATTCAAGGTAAAATCGTGAAGAAAACAAGGCGTGATGGTAATGGATTACAAACAAAATTTAAGGTGAGTTAATCTCACTCAGTTTAAATTTAAATTTAAATGATTAAATTGAAATAATTGTTTAGATGGTTGAATTGATTGATGTGATATAGTATGATATTTTAGAATTGGTGTATTACATTGTGCTAACGTCTGTGAATGCAGGGAAAACAGGTTGGAGGGATCCAACTGGATCCCTCAACATTTATTTAAATTATTTAATCCCCTATGTTGTGATTATTTCATATTCTATGATGAACTTTATTAGAATATTGAATGTTATAGTTTGATTGGATATAATTGGGTATGATGAATTACCAAAAATATATAAATTGGATTTTGGAAAGATAGTAAAAGAAGTGAAATTGTAAGTAAAATAATTATATAAATTTGAATAAATTTAAGAATGAATTGGAAAAGAAATAAAGTGACTTTTAAATTCTAATAAATAAATTTTGAGTATAGAATGGAAATTTTGAATAATCAGGAGATTAATGAATTTTAAACTTCAGTATTAATATTTTAAAAAGAACAAAACATTTATTTTAAATTTAAGATTTATAATATTGAAAAGAATAAAGAAGGGATTGGAAAAAACTGAAATTTGTTATTTCAGTTAAAAGATTTAAAATCAAACGGGAAATAATAACATTAATAGTAAATCCATAACTAATGAATTTTGAAATGAACTGATAAGTAAAGAAATTTATTTCAAATGGAATAAATTGGGAATCAATTTGGAAAAAAATTGATTTAAATGATTGAGATTGGAAATTCTCCCTGGATAACAAGTACGTTTTTAAAGTAAATTTTAAGTATAAATTAAAGGTTTTGAAGTTGTTTTTAAAAAGCAAGTTTTGGAAAATTTATCATTTCTAAATATTTAAATTTCTAAAGTAAGTATTTTCTTTCAATCTATTATGGTAGTAATTATTTAAAGAATGACTTAGTATTATGTTTTTAAAAGTGAAAACCTAGTTTTATATTTTATAAAATAACGTTATTCATATAGTATATATTTTAGCCAATTATTGAAGTAGTCTTAACTTAAATGTTCTAAAGTAAATTCCAAAGTAAGTATTTTATTTTAATCTATTATCGTAATAATTATTTAAAGAATGATTTGGTATTTTAAAGAAGGAAATCTAATGTATAGTTATAAGGTAACCTTATTTTAGTTATTTCTAGAGCATTGTTTTAAATTAAGTATTAAAGTAATTTTTTCTAAATTAAATGTTAAATATATTTTACAATAAAGTGTTTTAGAATTATTTTTAAAATCTAGTTTTGTGCTTGGTGATTTCAGTGGAGATAGAAATATATTTGGGAAGTTTATTATGAGGAGAAAGATGATTTGAAACTGTTTTCAAAAAGGGTTGAAAATGAAATATATCTTGCAAAGATATTTTGAAATTAATAAATAATTTGGGAAATTATTTATTGGTTGATGGTTGTTTGTGAATATAAATTGATAGCTAAATCACCGACTATCAATATTTGGCCAAATGCGCTGATCATTTCGAAGAGACCGGGATCGAGATTTATTTCTCGAAAACCACTTCGATCTGGTTTATACGTTTCGTGAAAACGAGTTTGGATTCGAAGATGGAGCAGTAAAGTGCAAGGGCTAGTCGCTACTAATCCTGAGAATATTCCAAAATGGATGTGGTAGGAATAGTGCCTTCGGTTCCGTTCGAACCCGGGACGGACTTGTATGGATGAATGCTTGCGAAACATCGTCAGGTGGACAATGGACATTCTAAGAGATATGTTCTAAAAGGTAACACTTAGCCTCAAGCCTCATCAAATGGGAATGACTGAAAATCAGGGGTTATGCAGCAAGGCTAGGTGGGTAGCACCCAAGCAGGGTGAGGTCATCCCTGTCTAGATGTCCCTTTTTATTTCGGCTTAGTGGGCGGTTGCTGATCCCAACCGCGGGGTGATCTCACTCGGGATTATCCAGTAAGGGGTAGTCCCGGTCTTGTGTTGCAAGAGAGTGGGCGTACTCCTCGGTACGTTGATCTAGGCCCCGTACTGTGACAGGTGGTACCCCAGTGCCTAGTCGTTAGTTGGAAATCCATTCTCCCTACGAGCCTTATACGGGTTTTGTTTGTATTACCCACTCTGTGGCTAGTAGCTGGAATTTAATAGATGTAACAATTTCGGCTATTTTATAAGTATTTGTATATAGACCCTATTATAATATCAGAGGATTTGTATAAAAATTGTTTTAGCTATCGTAAGGTAAAAACCCGGCATGTTTATTTGTGGCGTGGTCTTACGATATGCTTTTGTTTTCAAAGGATTTTTGAAATTTAATAATCAATTGAGTGTGATTTTCTCACGCTGGTATTCCAGACTGACTCGGGTGTTATTTAATTATAATCCTCGGGCCAGACCGAGTATTATAGGAAACAGGATATGATGTTGTGGAGCTCAGGAGACGAGCAGGATGACAATACGTACTTCCGTACTTGTTTATATATATATATATATATATATATATATATATTCCGCTGTATTGAGTTTCTGCGTATCCATTTGTAAGTTATTGATGTTGAGTTATGATTGATGTACTCTGATGATGTAATATATATACTCATTTATTTGCTTTGGTGTAAAGATATGTTAATATCTATTATATATTATTCCGCTGCGTTGGTTAGATTCTGTTATTGTTTTCTATTTTCTTCTTCTACCTCTTCTTCTTTAACCTAAATGGTTCATATTTATGTACATCTTGAGTTGATTTAGGTAGAATAATGTTAACTCAAGGGGTACGGATTTACGGGTCGTTACAATTGGTATCAGAGCTTAGGTTGGTGATAACCTTGGCTCTGGTGGGAATTACTCATTTAAATTAGAGTCCGTAGTACTCTAGAATGAGTTTGAGCGTATTAATAGATATGAGCGCGTATTTGTTAGTGAATATAAATTGTTTTAATATTGTGGTGATTGGTTTATTGAGTGGCATATGAACCTTCGTCGATACAGTTTGCACAACTGTAACGAAGGGGTTTCTAAACACTTGAATAGAACAATTGACACGGTATTGTTTTAAATGTGGGTGAATGCAATAACTTTACCCAAAAATATATTTTGATATAAAGAAAAGTTTTTGTAAACTATTTCAGCTAATATATGGTTGCTTGGATGTTTGAAATGATAATATTAAATTATTATCATCGTTGTGTAAAAATTTAACTAGAAATTGAAAATATAACTAAAGATTAAGGAAAAATAATTTCATATTAAAAAAAAAGAAATCTATAAATATAAATTAGTAACGTGATTTATAAATTGAAATATGATCAAATGGGAATTTAAACAAATGAATTATAGTTAAATTGATTTAAGCAGGATTTGGAAATTTAAAATTCTGGAGATTTGGAAGTATTTTGAAGATAAATAATAGCATTATTGTTTTAGAGATATTTCTGAAAGGAAATTTGTTTTAAATGGATTATGATAGTGAAATAGCATTGAAATCAATTGGATTATTGGAAAATAAATCTGATGATGACGGCCGCATCATCAGTATTCATTTTCGAATTTCTAAGTGACGGATTGCTGCCAAATTGATTTGTTTAGAAGAACTAGTTTGTTTTTGAAATTTCAAAGGAAATTTGTTGGGGGTAAAACCTGGATTGGTTTAAATTTTTGAGAAATGTGATTTGAAATGTTGGAGATTTCAAAATAATTTGAAACTAAAAGTCGGTTGTTTAAAATCCTGATGAGATAGGTTGTAAGCTTATAAATCGGGATGATTTTTAAATCAGGAAGGAAATATAAGCTTTGAATGTTGGAAATTAAAATCGAAAGTGAGAAGTTAAAAATGAAAATTTAACTTGGATTAAGATTAAATTTTTGAAATTTAATTATGATGGAAGAAATGAAAATAGAAAATTTTGTATGTAATTGAAATGAGAAAATGAAAATATATATATATAAATGAATTAGTGAAGTAAATAAAATTAACAAAATGTGAATGAATTGGATTGACAAGTTTAATAGAACTTTAATTGGGATTGGAATTAATTTAAACTCAGAAAATGGAAGTAGGTAGAATTAAACTGAAAAAAAATCCAGTTGTATTGAATTAAGTTGAAATTTGAATTAATGGTGGAATTTCGAAGTGAAGCCGAATTTTTAAATAGAAATTCAATTGAAATTGTAGTGAATCAAACATGAATTAAATTGTTATGGAATTGGCTTAAAATAAAGGTAATTTGAAGTGCAAATAAAATCCAATTCAAGTATGGATGAATTAAATTGGCCTTGGATATTATTTTAACAAATTGAGAATGGAGTTATGTGAATGGCTAAATTAATTAAATGAAATTTGATTCAGATAAGAATCAAATAATAATGGAAATGAATTTAAGTATGAAATTGAAATGAGTAAATCAACTAAAGATTAAACTTTATAGAAGTATAGCTTCGAGGAAAGTGAAAGTTTATTTAATAAAGCTTGAATAATTTAAGTTGAATGGAATAAAATCCTTATTCGAATAGAAATAAGCTGGATAAAGAGTAAATAGAATAAATAAACTTCGGTGGCTTATCAAAAGAATTTAAATGTTTGAAATACAAGTATGCTTGGCTTAATAAAGATAAGATCCTGAGTAAAAACTGAAAAGTGAATGTAAGTAAGGGTGAATGGATGTAAGTGGGGAAAAACAAATGAATGTGTGGCTTATATAATTTGAAAAGGGAGATATAAGTCAAATAAATTGTTTGATATTTTGGGAAGTGAATAAAAAAAATCCAAACCTGAATTACAAAATAGAATTGAACCCAAGAAAATTTAATTGAAGAGATTTTTGAAGCTAAAAATCAAGTATTGAATTATAAATTTGGAGTAAACTAATTTGGAATAAATTAGTAACTTAAATATGTGGATAAAATTTGAATTAGTTAAATAGAAGTTGAATGGTGAATTAATAAATTTTGATGGTGAATTAAAGTGAATGAGAGAAGGAGACCTTGAGTTATAAATATGAAATTCATCTTGGATTGGTTAGCAAATAAAATGAAATTGGATTAAAATGAAATGGTTTGAAGTGCAAACGAAATCTAACTGAGTATAAATAAAGTGAAAATGGTCTCGTAATTAATTAAATAAGTTCGAGAATGAATTGAACATGGAAATTGAAATTTTTAAATGAATTGAATAAATTAATTAATTGAGCTAAGTAGTAAATGGAAGAGATCTGATTTAAATAGAATCAAATTAAATTGGAAGAGAATTTATGGGCAAATGAGAGTGAACTTAAGTTATGAAACTGGAATGATTTGAAGTAATTAACTTAAATATAGAATTGAATGAAGCATGGCTTACATGAAATTAGGGAAATGATTATTAAATTTTAAGCGTGGAGGTTGTTGAGCTTATTAATGAAATGGTTTTGAATAAAACCAAAGTGAATGTGAAATAAAATGCAAATATATAGTTTGGGAATAAATTGGAATGCAATTAAATATAAATTGAGTTGGAATCAATTTTAAAATGACTATAAAACTAAAGAATTGTTTGTGTAAATGAATATCGTCGAATTGCTTAAATTTGCATATATTTTTAAAATATGGCTTTGTTGTTACTATAAGTTGATAAGTAACAAATACTGATTTTTGAAATCAATTAAATTGAAAATGGGTTAGTTTGGACATAAAAATGAACTGAAAATAAGTTAAAGGGTTGTAAATCACCAAAGCTGAATGTAAATGGTATATGAATCGGCAAAAAACAAATTGAATTAGTTTGGAAACTTCGCAAACGGCTTATGGAAGTATTTATATTGTATTTCTTATGTTATTGATGTGTTGTACCGGTTAAATGAATGAAATATTATAAATTTCATAAATATGTTGCTTATGTGCTTAAATTGAGTAAGTACAGGTACCAGAAGAACGTTTAGCGAGAGTTTGGGCACACAAATGCTTAAATAATTACGCCGTGCTTAAAATGCTAAATAAGGTACGCCTACGCAATACAAAGTAGGAAATATGAACTGTTTTTGGTTTTTCCGACCGTGTGGGTCGATGTATATATATTTATATCTATTGTCAAATTGCAAAAGCTCCTCTGTACAAAGGAGACTCTACCTAAAATTTTCGAAAATTTTGGGAGTTAAAAAATTTTTGGAAAATTTTGTTAACGACAAAACGGTTTCGAATTGAAAGTTGAAATAAGTTAGTAAATGAAACTACTTTAAAATAATAATATGAATCAATATAAATGGAAAATAAAATCTAAATATTTGGAGTGGAGATAAATTGAATTCAAATAGAAATGGGACAATAAATTTGAATAGAAATAAATATCAAATGAAGTGGAGAAGTGAAAATAAATAAAGAAGCATATAAAATGCTTATACTAAACTTAAGTAAAGAATGGTGAATTCTCAATTGGAAATTGATATTACAAATATAATCCAAGTTAATATTTGGATGAATAGATATTGACATTGGTAAGGAAGTCAATAAAATGTTTTGGAAGTTGTGATTGGATATTATTGTCAAGTAGGATATGCAGGTATTATAAAGGGAAAGGAAAATTGGTTTTGATTTCAGAAGATAAATTTCAAATGCTCGATAAAAAGGTATGTATTTAAGTTTCTATATGAAATTTGATTGGTTTTTTGGATCGAGCCACTTGGCCTTTTGTTTTCTTTTTGAATTTGGGAGCCCGTAGAGGCATTTTGTAGTTGTACCGAGCTAGCCGCGCAAAGGAGACGTTGGCGAAATTTTTCGAAAATTTAGGGAGTTAAAATTTTGAGAAAATTTCGATAATTCAAAATTTGGTTTTAAATTAAAACTTGAATGGTTAAACAAATAATATAGTTTGAAACTATGGGAGAGTTGAGAAGTTAAAAAGAATGATAATGGGTCTTTTATAAAAAGGTAGTTGGTAAGATGTTGAATTGTTAGAAACTGTTTGGATTTGGGGAAAAGAACAAACGGGTATTGAACCATTCTTCCTAACTAGTAATTTCGGGGACGAAATTCTTTTAAAGGGGGAGGTATGTGACGACCCGGGATTTTCGAACATTTAAAATCAGAATATTTAATTGATTTTAAATATTCAATAGAGTAATTTTAACTTGAATAACGAATATTACAATTTATTTGATAATTAAATTATTCAATTATTCAATTAAATAATTTGAAGTTGGGTAAAATGTTGAATCTTCAGTTTTAAGCCTATTAAAAATAATCTGGAGGTTTATAAAATTTATATTGATAATACTGAGGATAATAGAAGTTTTAAAATTGAATTTAACACTGATTTGTTCAGTTTTAAAAATATATCGTTTAAATTGAATTGAAAAATAGCCTTCCGAGGCACAGTCTCGGAATTCGACGAAACCAGTTCCATTGGATCCGTAATATTGTATTATTGTCGGATTTCAATTTTCGTAGGGTTCGGAGTTACCATTTGATCGTAAAACCCGTAAATGATAAAGGAATCTAATTTAATTTAATTTACTTAGTCAAATCTTTTTATAGAAGTCTCACCCCCTAGCTTCTAACGCAAGCTCCTTTTTCTTTTACCCCTAACTTCAGATTCATTTCCACTTTAATAAATTTGGCCGAAGCCTTATCCTTCATAATCGAAACCCCTCAGTTAAGAAAAAGAAAAAAAAATTAAAATGGCTGTATCCTCTCTACGAAATCTATTCGATTTCCTTTCAGTGAAATGTCGAGCGTTCTTCTCCTCTTCGTGTTCAACGTTCGGCAAGCATAAAAAAATGGCGATCGAAAAGGGCGATCGCTCGCGCACGTATCAACGAAGATGGTGGTGCTCATTTCAGCGCTAATTGTTCGATTATTCACGAGTTCATTCCGAGCGATGACAAATTGAAGGCTGCTCGCGAGGGTAGGTCGCGATTCCAGATCGCAATGAGTTCGTGTGGCCATGGCGCGAGCTAGGGTTTTGGGCAAGGGCGGCGTTGAGAGGCCGGTGGGTTGTCGTGTGGGGGTGATGCTTGAAATAGGAGGAAGGGCTTGCGATCGGAGAAATTGATTTCTCATTCAAATCGAAGGTCGGGAAAGGAAGTCGAAGCAAATTCGCGACTTTGTCGCGATGGGTGTTCCTAGGCGCGGCGATACTCGACCGAGGCAAGGCGAGGCATGTGTTCTTACTTGCTGGAGGCAGTAAGGTATTAGCATGTTGTTTTATTTAAAGTTTAATCAGACATATATATATGTATATACTTGTTAAAAAAAGAAATAAGTTACAGTAAGGTTTAAAAAGGGGAAAGCCGAGTTAAGGATTTAATAGTAAACTTAATTACTGTTTTTTTTCGTACAAAAAAAAGAAGAAAAAATTACATAGGACTTGGAATAATAATAATAATAATAACCACCATAAGTATGCACCTGCACATTTTAAACTTACCAGTTGAATTTAAATTAATGTATTAAGTGGTTTGCTTGTTTAATTTGCTCTTTTAAATTTTTAGTTACTTAAAGTAATTATAAAAAGAATTGGGTTAAATTTACATTATTTGCATAGAAGAAAATTTGTTAGTTTGAAATTTAATTAATTGTTTAAGTTGTTCGAATATTAATAAAATCATCCAATATTTATTCAAGCTAAAATCGTGAAGAAAACAAGGCGTGATGGTAATGGATTACAAACAAAATTTAAGGTGAGTTAATCTCACTCAGTTTAAATTTAAATTTAAATGATTAAATTGAAATAATTGTTTGGATGGTTGAACTGATTGATGTGATATAGTATGATATTTTAGAATTGGTGTATTGTATTGTGCTAATGTCTGTGAATGCAGGGGAAAACAGGTTGGAGGGATCCAACTGGATCCCTAAACATTTATTTAAATTATTTAATCCCCTCTGTTGTGATTATTTGATATTCTATGATGAACTTTATTAGAATATTGAATGTTATAGTTCGATTGGATATAATTGGGTATGATGAATTACCAAAAATATATAAATTGGATTTTGGAAAGATAGTAAAAGAAGTGAAATTGTAAGTAAAATAATTATAGAAATTTGAATAAATTTAAGAATGAATTGGAAAATAAATAAAGTGACTTTTAAATTCTAATAAATAAATTTTGAGTATAGAATGGAAATTTTGAATAATCAGGAGATTAATGAATTTTAAACTTCAGTATTATTATTTTAAAAAGAACAAAACATTTATTTTAAATTTAAGATTTATAATATTGAAAAGAATAAAGAAGGGATTGGAAAAAACTGAAATTTGTTATTTCAGTTAAAAGATTTAAAATCAAACGGGAAATAATAACATTAATAGTAAGTCCATAACTAATGAATTTTGAAATGAACTGATAAGTAAATAAATTTATTTCAAATGGAATAAATTGGAAATCAATTTGGAAAAAAATTGATTTAAGTGATTGAGATTGGAAATTCTCCCTGGATAACAAGTACGTTTTTAAAGTAAATTTTAAGTATAAATTAAAGGTTTTGAAGTTGTTTTTAAAAAGAAAGTTTTGGAAAATTATCATTTCTAAATATTTAAATTTCTAAAGTATGTATTTTCTTTCAATCTATTATGGTAGTAATTATTTAAAGAATGACTTAGTATTATGTTTTTAAAAGTGAAAACCTAGTTTTATATTTTATAAAGTAACCTTATTCATATAGTATATATTTTAGCCAATTATTGAAGTAGTCTTAACTTAAATGTTCTAAAGTAAATTCAAAAGTAAGTATTTTATTTTAATCTATTATCGTAATAATTATTTAAAGAATGATTTGGTATTTTAAAGAAGGAAATCTAATGTATAGTTATAAGGTAACCTTATTTTAGTTATTTCTAGAGCATTGTTTTAAATTAAGTATTAAAGTAATTTTTTCTAAATTAAATGTTAAATATATTTTACAATAAAGTGTATTAGAATTATTTTTAAAATCTAGTTTTGTGCTTGGTGATTTCAGTGGAGATAGAAATATATTTGGGAAGTTTATCATGAGGAGAAAGATGATTTGAAACTGTTTTCAAAAAGGGTTGAAAATGAAATATATCTTGCAAAGATATTTTGAAATTAATAAATAATTTGGGAAATTATTTATTGGTTGATGGTTGTTTGTGAATATAAATTGATAGTTAAATCACCGACTATCAATATTTGGCCAAATGCGCTGATCGTTTCGAAGAGACCGGGATCGAGATTTATTTCTCGAAAACCACTTCGATCCGGTTTATACGTTTCGTGAAAACGTTTTTGGATTCGAAGATGGAGCGGTGAAGTGCAAGGGCTAGTCGCTACTAATCCTGAGGATATTTCCAAAATGGATGTGGTAGGAATAGTGCCTTCGGTTCCGTTCGAACCCGTGACGGACTTGTATGGATGAATGCTTGCGAAACATCGTCAGATGGACGATGGACATTCTAAGGGATATGTTCTAAAAGGTAACACTTAGCGTCAAGCCTCATCAAATGGGAATGACTGAAAATCAGGGGTTATACAGCAAGGCTAGGTGGGTAGCACCCAAGCAGGGTGAGGTCATCCCTGTCTAGATGTCCCTTTTTATTTCGGCTTAGTGGGCGGTTGTTGATCCCAATCGCGGGGTGATCTCACTCGAGATTATCCAGTAAGGGGTAGTCCCGGTCTTGTGTTGCAGGGGAGCGGGCGTACTCCTGGTACGGTGATCTGGGCCCCATACTTTGACAGGTGGTACCCCATTGCCTAGTCATTAGTTGAAAATCCATTCTCCCTACGAGCCTTGTACGAGTTTTGTTTGTATTACCCACTCTGTGGCTAGTAGCTGGAATTTAATAGATGTAACAATTTCAGCTATTTTATAAGTATTTGTATATAGACCCTATTATAATATCAGAGGATTTCTATAAAAATTGTTTTAGCTATCGTAAGATAAAAACCCGACATGTTTATTTGTGGCGTGGTCTTACGAGATGCTTTTGTTTTCAAAGAATTTTGGAAATTTAATAATCAATTGAGTGTGATTTTCTCACGCTGGTATTCCAGACTGACTCGGGTGTTATTTAACTATAATGCTCGGGTCAGACCGAGTATTATAGGAAACAGGATATGATGCTGTGGAGCTCAGGAGACGAGCAGGATGACAATACGTATTTCCGTACTTGTTTTTATATATATATATATATATATATATATTCCGCTATATTGAGTTGCTGCGTATCCATTTGTAAGTTATTAATGTTGAGTTATGATTGATGTGCTCTGATGATGTAATATATATACTCATTTATTTTCTTTGGTGTAAAGATATGTTAATATCTATTATATATTATTCTGCTGTGTTGGTTAGATTCTGTTGTTGTTTTCTATTTTCTTCTTCTACCTCTTCTTCTTTAACCCAAATGGTTCATATTTATGTACATCTTGAGTTGATTTAGGTAGAATAATTTTAACTCAAGTGGTACGGATTTACGAGTCGTTACACATGGGGTGAAAGAAATCGGGATCCCATCCGACTAACCCCTAGGGTCTATTTATAGGTGCATGTTGGGACCTTTTGACCCCTAGCTTTCAACGCGGTCGAAATGTCAACCTCTCTGCTTTGTGAGTGTCCACCGCGTCCTAACTTTTGACCTGGTCGAAAGGGTTTTGGTCAATCTTCCGCTGCCGCTGGAGGTTGGGATTCTCTCTCTTACCTTGTTTCCTTCTAACTTCATCGAAAGGTGTTGCTTGATAGCTTTTGACCTCGTCGAAAAGTCTATTGATACGCTTTTGACTTGAATGTTGATGTGCTGAATAAATTGACCTAGGCGCTGGCCTTTGAAGCTTTAGAAACACACTTTCTTCTGGCATTGAATGAGTCAAAACACCTAAAAGGCTTTCTTTTAAATAGTCTTCTTCGAAAATTCTTGCCTTGACTAATTCAGAACCTTGTACTCTTTATGGTAATGGATGTATAGTTCTTCCTCCATAGGTGAGAGTGGCCTTGACCGTTTTGAAAGGCTATATATGCTTTCGAAAAGGATAATTTGGTCGAATACATATCTAGCGGTGGTGAATAAAGGTGACACCAAGACATTTCGAATGGTTTTGGACAAATTGTAAAGAGTCTGCTATCCACTGCCTTTGCGAGGTGTCTTTCAAGTACTTTGGGAGTTGTTAATACATTTGTTATTGCCTTTGAAATGTACCTTCGACCTTGTCAAAAGCTTTCTTTTTGACACTGTTGAGACGTCCTTTTGACCTTCTCGAATGAGACTGCTAGCGCTTTCATCTCCTTGTCGAAAGCTATGTTTAACTAGACCGTCTTGGTGCTTTATCAGTGCTCTCGTGTTCCTTCTTTCCTGTTTTTATTTCTGAGAATATTTTATGGATAACATTTAGTCTCCCTAGTATGAAAGAAGCTTTTGTTCTTTAGGACAAAAACTCCAAGGAACTTTTTTCTTTTTTCTCATGAAATAGATAATAACCTCTATTAAGATTGTAATCTTGTTATGAGACCTTAATGAGTAATCTTAAACTTATGTAGTCGATGTTTAAGATGTTATTTGGTAATATTTTTGGATAAAATATTTTGAAATATATATGATTAAACTTCTTCTATTAAGAATGTAGAATAATATCACCTGATTTGCAGACATTGACTCAAATAAATGAACCTTCGAAGAAAGTTATCATATACTCTAGATTTTCCTTTCTCAAGTCAGGTTTCCCTCACTAATTAGATATGAATCTTTTTGTCTGAATAAGTCTTTCCTTGAAATCTTATTATGATTTACTTTCATCCCTACACTTTAATGAATGTCCAACTGGTATTAAAAAGTCCTACATAGAATTCAAATTTAGAAGTCCAATAAAAAGTTCGTAAATTACCATGAGAATTCTATCATGATATCTAAAATTTATAAAATCGAAAATCTGATAAGAGATGATTCAAAATCCATCAAGGAAATTAGAAACATGAAACCCATAAATCATCATGAAGATTCAATAAGGAGAATAAAGGATTTATAAACAAGATGTCCAGCAAGAATTCGTCACAAAAATCTATACATGAAACCAAGAATGTAAAATCCACAAATCATCATGAAAACCAATTAAGATATTAAAATTCATAAGTCCAAAAATTCGATAGGAGATTATCATGAATCCAAGTAAGGAAATTAGGAATATGAAATCCATGAATCATCATCAAAATCCATTAGGAAGTGTATAAAAAAGACGAGAGATCATCAAAATTCTAATCAAGGAAATTCATGAATAATTATAAATCCAGTAAGAAAACTCAAAATTCATTGAATCTAAAATCCAATAAGAGGATAGAAATCAATAGGAGATCATCATAGATTCATTGAGGAAATTAAGAATAAGGAATCCATAAATCATTACAAAAATCAATATGCCAATCCAGGCTTTACACGTCTAGAAATTCAATAAGAGATCATTGTAAGAATTGAATCAAGAAACGAAAATGAAGAATTCACCACCATTAAAATTAATAAGAAGATTTAGGATTCATAAAAATAGAAACCCAATAAGAAATCTTCACAAAGGTCCAATGAGGAAACTCAGAATATGAAATCCATATATCTCCATGAAAATCAATAAGAAAATCACAAAACTTAGTATGTAATCCTTATGAGAGGAAACAAAGAAATTAAGAGTTCATAAGATCAAAAATCCAATTATAGCCTTATCAAGATCTCATCTGACGATTAAACTAATCTAATACACAAAATCAAAAATCCGATAAGATATCATCAAAAATCCAACAGGAAAATGGAAATATGAAATCCATAAAAATTCAATAAGAAACTTCAGGATTCATAAATACATAAAACAATATGCACAAAACTCTTTGTAATAAAAAGTCAAAATTCAACAAGATATCTATTGATTATCATGGAAATTCAACAAAGAAGTCACAAAATCAAGAATTCATGAAAACAAGAAATCGATAAGAAATCATTATGAAAATTTAGTATATAGCATCCACAAATAATCATAGAAGTCAATATGGTAATTTAGTGTTCTCAAGACCAAAAATTCAGTAAGGAATCGTTATGAAATCATAATAACGAAATTGGAAATATAAATTCCACAAATCATTATAGGAGTCAACGCAGAAATTCAGAATTCTAAAAATCAAAAATTCAATAAGAAATCATTACAAAATCACAATAACGAAATTGGAAACAAAAAATCCACAAATCTTCATAGAAGTTAATATGAAAATTTAGAAATTCATAAAACCCAATATGAAACCTTCATGTGAAGAAACGAGGAAATTGAGTTCATGAAATAAAAAATCCACTCAAAATCTTGTCGGGATCTCATCTGACGAATAAACTACTTAAAATCTCATTCAATATAAACATAAGATCGGAAATCTTCCTAGTAATAGCAAACTTAATTGACGTGTGAATCCTAAAGTGGCTGTAAGTTAGTAGTATTATTGTTATATTGGAGCCGAGTGGTTATGATCAGTCGATTGGTTGTTCAACAGTACAACGGTCCAAATAATTTAATATTATACATAGATATATAGACTCTTCTATCTTAAAGGGTTACCTATTTCTAAGGATTCAGGAATGATCTACTCAATTTGTTCTTCGAATGAAGTCACCTTTACCTTGGTAAGAACTTGTTATCTATTCCATTACTTTAGCTTTTGTATAGATCTCTGTTTTCCATTATAAGTTGCGGATCTCTTTATCTATTTTCTTATCCCGTGTTCCCTTTTAGGATGCAAGTTTCTTAACTCTTTGTTGCGGGTGCCACTTTTCAGGCATTGGATGTATTGAAATTTTTCGGCTCATATTTTGTTTATTTTGATTATGGTTTTGGATTCATTGCCTATTTCGGATTATCGCATTGGACATCTTTATCCTTTTGCTTTTGTTTATACCCCTTCCTCGAGTTTCATTTTTGTTTTAGAGGGTAGTTTGATTTCTTTCTTTGACCCTTTGTTCTTTTAGGTTTTGACTTAGTCTTAGATAGTAGATAGATTTTTTCTTTAATCCTTATTCTCATGGATTTTAACTTTTGCATTGAGTTGTAGACATCTTTGTCTTTCTTTACTTGTTTAGTGCCTCTTCTGGGCTTCCTTTGACTCTAAGGGATGTTGTGCTTGCTGACTTGACCTTCCTCCAGAAGGATGTAGATGGGTGCATATCCTGACCCTCCCCTAAGAGGTGATATGGACATTAGGGGTTTTTACCCTCCCTCCAGGCTATAAATTGGTCATAGGCTTTTGTCCCTCCATCTTAGGAGGTGCTATGGATCGGCCATAGGCTTTTGTCTCCCCATCTTAAGAGTTGCTATGGATTGGCCACAGGATTTTGGTGGGTACAGGACCCCTCTTCTCTTAGGAAGTGCTATAGATTGGCCGTAGGCTAAGACTTTTGTGTGAAAATCATTTTTGACCAGTTAAAATATTTATGAACGTCCTTTTGAATACAAAATGATTCTTGTAAACGATCCCCTCTAATATATCGGGGGTTACTTTTTTCGAAAAAGGGTTTGATCTCAAAAGTATCTTTTTGCATTGCTGCCCTTGGCAAAGGTCTCTAATCATTCTCATTGTAGAGATACAAATCTCAAATAGGAGATTGGGAGGTCATGATTCATGAACTAATAGTCTTTTAGTCTAGAATATGATTCTTCAATCTAATTTTTATTGACGATCTTTTGATAACGCTGAAACTTTCTCTTGAAAAAGTAATATTAGGCTATCTATTTTCCAATAGTCTTTTTAGAAAATTTTAGAACATTGAAATCGTTTAGTTGGAAGTCCTTAACATGTATTTTTTAATACTAAATAGTATTCTTTTAAAGGTCGTGCAAGTTTTTCTTTCGAAATAGACAAATACTTAATTCCCTTTACTTATAGGGTAATTTGAGAAAATCTTTTCTGACCTCTTTTTTTAAAAAAGATTAACTTTTCTAAAAACTTATTTAAAAAAATTCTCTCTAAATATGGTAGAGTAACAGAATCAATTTGTAAAACATATATAGTAGTGCTTCTTTAGGTCTTGCTTAGCTAAAGAGATGTTTTGCTCATGGGTTCGGAAAGCCATGATTCCTGATCTAACAGATCTCCACAAGTAAGGATGTGACTTTTCTAAGAATCCCCTCTTTTGGGAGAGTTTTATATATTTACCCATCTTGGTCTGGCAGTCGAAATTTGACTATAATCTTAGGTTTCACAGAAGTAGTTCTTTTTACCACATTGATTCAAACTTTGAGGAGGGGATGAATCATCCCGCTCACTGAGTAGTCTCTCTTAAGTAGGTAGAGGTTTGTTGTACCTTCATAGCATGTTGAGTGCCATGGACTGATTTTGTTTTTACTTATAAAGACACTCAAATTTTGTATTAATATATGACTAGTTCAAAGTACAATCGAGTTTAAAAAGTTATGAGCAAAGGAAATTTATAATAGATAGTGGCTGCAAAGATTTATAGCCTGATTAAAGTTTAGAGGCGAAGATGCGAAAGAGATTCCCTATCAGGGCTTTAAATGATTGAATTTCTCCCTTCAAGGCGGAGGATCTTCTAACCTCTTTGGAAAATTCTTTCAATAATCTAGACTTGACTAGGTTTTGGACTATCTTTGCAAAATCACCGCAATTGTCAATTTCATGTCCATTCACTTTGTGATAAGCACAATAATTCCTTCCTTTTCTGGGCTCTATAGGAGTCTTTTTCTTATATGAAATGGAAAATTTCTCATCATCTTTATCATTTCAAAGATATATGAAAGGGGCTTGCTCAGTTCCATCGGTTTGTACTAAGGTGTTCCGTCTGACCGTCTTTTTTGTGTTTCTTCTACCTAGGATTTTCGCTGGAATGGTTAAAATCAAACTTTTCTTTCTTTTGTTCTTGTTGAAGTTTCATCATGGCCCGATGCATTTTGTCCATTCGAATAAACTTTTCTGCTTGGAGATTGCAATTTTAGATCCTTACATCCATTAATGTAAAGGTCCTTCCAAAAAGGGGTTTGTTCAATCCTGATCGAACTGCCATAAGCTCTTCTCTTTCGCTTGTACTTTTTGTTTTTAATGCCTCTGTATTAAACCTTCTTATACGGCTCTTCTGGTCCTTGTTTGATTACAGCTAGAAAGCTAAAATCCCTAGTTGGATCTTTGAATGCATGAAATTGGGTTATAAATTCATTAGAGAGTTGTTCCTAGGAATGGATAGTTCCTTTTTGTAATGTCTAAACCATTTAACAGCTATTCCTTGAAAAGTAATCGGGACGATATTGCAACGAATGGGTCCTGCAGCATTATATAAGTTCATCCAATTTTCAAAAATACAAGATGATCATCTGGATCAGTTGTCCCATCATATTTTAGTGGAGGAATTTGGATGTGTGGAGGGGGACTTGCTGCCATTATTCCTTCTGAAAATAGGATCTTTTCCATGATAACATATTTCTCTAGCTCAAGGAGTACATCTTTAACTGTATCTTTTATGATTTGGTTGAGAATGTTGTTGTAGTGACTTTCCCTGTCTTCCAAGGTTAGACTATTTGATTGCTAAAGGAACTTTTCTACTTTACTTTCTTAGTTTAGCTTCTTATCTTTTGCCCCATTTGAAGATTGCACCTTATTTTCTCCTTCCATGATTCTTAATCATGATTGAGACGAAGCCCTTTCAAGAAGTCCGTGCATAGCCATCATTTTTTTTTGTTGATTCTAGACTGTAACTTTTTTGTTTTCAATTCTTATTAAAGTTGACGCTGTCCAATTTCTATATTCCCTAGATTGAAATTCAGGACTATATTGTTTTCTAAAGTTTATTGTGGCATTGCCTCTTTATTTGAGATACCAATATCATTCCATACTTCTTTCATTTTTTTCTTTTATAAAAAGTACTCTATGCAATTAATCTGTGATGAGAGCGATTGGAGTACAGAGATTCAGGCCCTCCTTCTAGTGCCAAAAATGTTGACAATAAAACTTGTCAACACCTCAAATTTCAAATTGGAGTATAGGTGATGCTTTCGAAACCTCATGTCGAAGAAGTAATGGTCGTTGGCACTTTTCAGGCCAAGAAAGATGTTGAGAATGCTTCCTTTGTACCTTTCGATGTAGTCGAAAGTCTAACTTCTCCTTTAGGGAAACCTTTCGAATCGGTTGATAAACGACCTTGACGGAACCACCTTTCGATGTAGTTAAGGTGGCCTAGGTTGGAGACTTTATGGATTCTGGAAAAAGTAAAATTGGAGGGTTTCGACATGGTCGAAAGGGTAGACTTCTTTTGTGTTATTGATTTAGGCTAAACTCTTAAGATATTTGTTAGTTGGGGGTTTCGAATCAATCGAAAGGATCCCTTTCGACAAAATCGATTGCTGATCGGATGAATTGTCTAACTTAAGGGTCTTAGAACTGCTATATAATCAAGAATATCTC
Source organism: Allium cepa (assembly GCA_030765085.1). NCBI lineage: Eukaryota > Viridiplantae > Streptophyta > Magnoliopsida > Asparagales > Amaryllidaceae > Allium > Allium cepa. The sequence goes on along the minus strand of CM060941.1, from coordinate 554,221,291 downwards.
CATCTTTCCTTTTATTGAACTCAATTGTACAAAGTGACCAAATCCCCAATTTTATTCGAGAATTAGGGTTTTTCCAACTTTAGAAAATATAATTGAGGGGTGAAAGAAATCAGGACCCCCTCTAACTGACCCCTATGGTCATATTTATAGGTATAGGTTGGGACCTTTCGACCCCAAGCTTTCAACGTAGTCGAAAGGTCAACCTCTCTGCTTTTGTGAGTGTCCACTGAGTCCTACCTTTCAACCTAATCGAAAGGGTTTCAGTCAATCTTCCGCCGCCTCTAGAGGTTGGGCTTCTCTCTCTTGCCATGTTTCCTTCCGACTTCGTCGAAAGGTGTTGCTTGATAGGCTTCAACCTCGTCGAAAGGTTTATTGATGCACTTTTGACTTGAATGTTTATGTGTTGAATAAATTAACCTGGGTGCTAGCCTTTGGCGCTATCGAAACACCTAAAAGGCTTTGTTATAAATAGTCTTCTTCGAAAATTCCAGCCCTGACTAATTTAGAACCTTATACTCTTTATGGTAATGGATGTATAGTTCTTCCTACATGGGTGAGAGTGGCCCTAACCATTTCGAAAGGCAATATATGCTTTTGAAAGGGCTAATTTATTGAATACATCTATGGTGGAGGTGAATGAAGGTGAAACCAAAAAGTTTCGAATGGTTTGGTGCAAAATGTAAAGAGTTTACTATTGATTGCCTTCGAGAGGTGTCTTCCAAGTACTTTGGGAGCTGTTGATATATTTGCTATCACCTTTGAAAGGTAGCCTTCAACCTTGTCAAAAGCTCTCCGTTGACACTTTCGATACATCCTTTTGGACTTCTCGAAAGGTACTGCTAGTGCTTTTATCTCCTTGTTGAAAGCTATGTTTAACTAGACCATCTTGGTGTTTTTTGATCTTTGTCAATGCTATTATGATCCTTCTTTCATATTTTTATTTTTAAGAATATTTTATGATAACAATAAGATTTCGAATTATTCTTATTATAAAGAATTTCAACTCTGAATCCATCATATAAATGGATTTGACTTTCTACAGCGTGAAATCGCGAACTACTGTTACATGACGCACCTATTTTATCCAATTTTCGAATTTACTTTCAAACTTCATCGAAACGCTCGTAAATGTTTAAAAAACATTATTAAATCATTTAAACCATTTTCAAAGAGGTTTAACAACTCATATATACCATTTCATTTACAAAAAGGAAAGTGATTTCTTTTGTGATTTTCGACGTGTATTTAACATGACTTGTTAATACAATCAAACAATCATATCATCATCATCCAAACATGATAAATAATTATCACAACCAAGCATAACCAAACATATATATCATCTAATATATCATATTCAATGATTAACTAGAAAATGGATACAGTTTTTCTAACTTGAATTAAAAGCTCCCGGACACTCGAATTGAAGCCCTAAGTGGCACGGCCTTGGTCTTGGAGTTTGGAGGTGCTCATGGCCTAAGGTTGCAAGGGGTGGAAGAATCGGCCTTGGTAATGGAGATGGTTGCCGTAGGGTTTAAGGGGAGAAAGGAGGAGTTTGTTTTGAGTTTCAAAGTGCTTTAATATACATATATATACACACACACACACACACTATATAATTTAATTTAATTTTGCAATTATTTTTTTCATTATTTTTCTAAGTATGGAAGCCATGAAAATAAAGAGGAAGCTTAGGAAAATGAAGAAGAAGAAGAAGTGAATGGAAGTGAAGAAGGATGGTGGACATTTATATGCAAATGGAAGCAGTAAAATATCAAGGTATTTAGTTGTAAATAAATCATCACCTCATCACCACCATCACCTTCCCATACATCATTAGGCTCAGTCGAAACCCCCTCCCATGTACTTGGCCATGTGCATGTACTTGGACTGTAAGTAGTTGAATTTAGAATGCTTAAGGGTTAAAGAAATGAGAAAATATGTTGATATTTTTAGTTAATGTATATTAAAATTTATATGTATATATGTGTGTATTCATATGCATGTGAATGTCTTCATGTATGTGTATATGTATATGAGCATATGTATGTCACATATAATCCACAATGTTGAACAACTTCTACAAGTTGAATCGTTACGAATTCCAATTTCGATTTCCGGTCATATTTTCTCTACTTAGTTAATATACGTATATTGGTAAAAAAAAAAGTTTATTAATAATATTTCTATCATTATATAATAATTAAAAGAGCTCATTTAATAATTAAAATAATTATTAAATCATTTAAATTAAAAAAATCAAGTATTCCAAAATAGCGACATTATTAATGGTTCCTTATATACTTCTAATTTCCAAAAATAAAATAAATTATTTATTACATATTCTTATTTATAGAGATTGATAGGTGTATGTATCCAACTCCTTTTATCGACAAAGCAATTTTCGGTAATTTTATCGATATATCTTCCAAGTATATATATTTTTATAAATATTTATTCAAAACAAGATTACCAATATTAATTATTTTTCAAAACATTATCATTTATGTTAAAATCTTTTATATTTGAATATTTCAAAAAATTCCGAAGTGATGAATTTTTGGGTCATTATATACTTATTTCTTAAAAGAATTTTGTTCTCGAACTTAAGGATAAGAAGAAGATAACTCGAAATGAATATATATATATATATATATATGTTTAACGAAATGAAATATATACAAGATATGATAAGTGACTACACCACAGGCGGTGAGTGCACTACCTCAATACAACATCAATCCTAAACTCAAGATACGCTTTCCTCATTATGTCTTCTGTTTCCCAAGTGCAGTCTTCTGCATCACCACTCTATAGGACTTTCACCAATCTCACAACTTTCTTTCTTAATCGTTTCTTATCGCGATCGATGATTTGAACCGGTCATCTAGTAACTGCCAAATTTGGCTCAACTTCTAAATCTTCTTGGTCGGTCGTTTCTGTAATATGCTCTGGATCATGCACATATTTCATTAGATGAGATATGTGAAAGACATTGTGTATGCCAGACAACCTCTCGGCAATTCCACATGATAAGCTAATGGGCCAATTCACTCTAGAATGGGAAAAGGTCCAATAAATTTAAGTGCTAACTTCCCTGTCCGGCCATATCTTACTACTCCTCTCATCAGAGAGACTTTCAAGAATATGAAATCTTATACCAATTTCTACGTCTTCGATCAGTGTAACTTTTCTACCTGCTCCGGGCTTCTTTTCTCTTCTTTCTGATCATGTCAACTTTTTTGAAGCTTGTCTAATCATGTCGGGACCAAGTACTAACAGATCTCCAGTTTTGATCCAACATGCTGAGGATCTACATGGACGACCATGTAAAGCTTCCTATGGTGCCATGCCAATACTCACTGATAGCTGTTGTTGTAGGAGAACTCAACAAGATGAAGATAATTTTCCCATGATCCTCAAAAATCTAAGATACAAGCTCTAGAAGATCTTTCAATATTCGATTTACCCTTTCAATTTTCCCATCGGTCTAGGGTGATATGCAGTACTTATACTCAGCTTTGTTCCCAAAGCTATTTGTAATGCCTCCTAGAATTAACTGGTAAAGATTGGGTCTCAATCACTGACTATACTAGTTGGGACACCATGAAATCGAACAATTTCCCTCATGTATACCTCTAGAAGACTTGCAACTGTTTTCACTGGCTTTACTGAGATAAAGCATGCACTTTTGGTTAATCGATCTATAATAACACAAATGCCTTCATTTCCATTTCTTGATTGAGGTAAGCCATCGATGAAATCCATCGATATTTGTTCCTATTTCTAAGTCGGAATTTCAAAAGGTTGAAGAAATCCAGCGGTCTTTTGCTGATCGCTATTGATCTATTGACAATTCGCACATCTACTAACATGAATGGAGATGTTCCTTTTCATACTTCTCCACCATAATGTTCATTTTATGTCATTGTACATTTTGTTAACTCCTGGGTAAATGTTTTTCTTGGATTGATGGCATTCAGTCAACACTTCTTGTCTTAAGTTGTCAACATCAGGAACACAAAATTTTCCTTTTAACCGTAATATCCCATGGTTATCGACTTTAAAGCTTGAACTCTGTCCTCCACTTATATCTTTAATGATTTCCTTTAGAAATCAATCCTCTTTTTTCTTACTAGCAATTCTTTCTAGAAGGTTCTAGGCTACTACCAAATAAGCTATAACAGCAAGCTTCCTGCTTAATGCATCCGCTACCCCATTGACTTTCCCAAGTGAATATAGGATCTCTAGAACATATGATGTGAGAAATTCTAGCTAACTTTGTTGTCTCATATTTAAATCCTTCTAAGTGAAATGATACTTCAAAGATTTATGATCTGTGAAGAGTTCTAACTTCTTACCTATTTAAAGATGGAATATTATTCAAAGTTTAAACTTTTTATAGCTCGAAATCGCGAACTACCGTTACGCGATGCACCTATTTTATCCAATTTTTGATTTTACATTCAAACTTCATCGAAACACTTCTAAATGTTTATAAAATATTATTAAATCATTTTAAACCATTTTCAAAGAGGTTTAACAACTCATATATACCATTTCATTTACAAAAAGGAAAGTGATTTCCTTTGTGATTTTTGACGTGTATTTAACATGACTTCTTAATACAATCAAACAGTCATATCATCATCATCCAAATATGATAAACAATCATCACAACCAAGCATAACCAAACATATATATATATATATATCTAATATATCATCATATTATAAATAGAATTTCTTACCTTGGAATTAAATGGTTAACTAGAAAATGGATATAGCTTTTCTAACTCGAGCTAAATGCTCATGAACACTCGAATTGAAGCTCCTAAGTGGCTCGGCCTTGGTCTTGGTGCTTGGAGGTGCTCACGGCCTAGGGCAGCAATGGTGGAAGGCTCGGCCTTGGTGATAGGAGTGGTTGCTGTGGGGTTTAAGGGGTGAAAGGAGGAGTTTACTTTGAGTTTTGAAGTGCTTTGATATATATAAATATATATATTTATATACTATATAATTTAATTTAATTTTGCAAATATTTTTAGCATTATTTTTTTAAGTATGGAAGCCATGAAAAATAGAGAGGAAGCTTCGAAAATGAAGAAGATGAAGTGAAGAAGGTTGGTTGGAAAGGAGTAAAATATCAAGATATTTAAGTGCAAATACATTGTCACCTCATCACCACCATCACCTTCCCTTACATCATTATGCTCGGCCAAAACCACCCTTCCTACATGCTTAGCCATGTTCATGTACTTGGATGTGTAAGTGATTGATTTTAGGATGCTTAAGGGTTAAGGAAACGAGAAAATATCTTGATATTTTTGGTTATTTTTTATTAAGATGTATATGTATATATGTGTGTATGCATATGCATATAAATGTTTTCATGTATGCATACATGTATATGTGCATATGTATGTCACATATTATTTGTACCAAAATTGGGCACAATACTCTTTGAATGTGTTTGAAGAGATAAAATGAAGAATATAAATGGAAAAAGATGAAAATTTAACAAACACATCAACGATAAGCAAGAAAAACGCACGGAAACACACAGATTTAGAGTGGTTCGGCTTATGGCCTACCTCCACTATGAAATGATTGACTTTATTGATTTTTGCTTTGCTGTTACAACGAGTTACAATAGTAAAATTCGAGTATAATGATGATTTCGGCAGAGTTTGGACGTAGGAGAGCTAAAAGTCCTTTTTCAGTAGGTCCTAGGCTTCCATTTATAGGTGTAGGCAGCAAATATCTCACTCAGGTCTCGGAAGACCTCTTCTATCACATGTGTGGGCCCACGCGATCGATCCCAGGTCGTTTGGACTCAATTCATGATCGATATGAATGAAATTCGTATCGATCAAGATTTAGCCTAATCGAGCCGAGACCGATCATGAACAGTCCTGATTTTGCATGCAAGCTCCTATGAAAATTTGGTGACATTTGAACTTGTAGATTTTGAGTTATGATCGATGCAAGTCTGGATTTGTTGAAGGCTACTGAGTTTGCATCGCTTCTGTTCGCATTGATCTGTTCGCATCGCTTCTGGACATAGGATGCCTAATGATATGGTGCTAACTTTTAGGATTGATCCACTTTTCATGTCGAGCGATCGAGTCTTTCCTATGGATGCGCCTCATTCGTATCGACCCGGCTTGGCCTTGTTCATATCGCTCGGTTGCACTGCACTTTGTATCGATAGCATAGTGACCACTTCATATCGATAGTCTCCATTCCAGTTCGTATCGATATAAATTAAATTCTTCGTATCGATTGAGGCCGGTTTCGTATCGATGCCTATTAAATGTTGTTTCGTATCATATATTGGTGGCATGTTTTGTATCGATCATTGAACAATTGATAAGAACTAGGCAATAATCAGTACGAACTTGTGTGTAAGTGGAAGCGATACGAAATCTCTTCAAGCAATGGATACGAAATAGAGTGGACGCAAGGGATACGAAGTGGGATAGGTATGATGGATACGAAATGATGTTCCATGGATGCGAATGAGTCCAATTACGATGGATACGAAGGAGGCCGCTGTTGATGGATGCGATTGAGGATAGATACGAAGAACGTTTCCCTGGATGGATTCGATTGAAACCGATGCGAAGGAGATAGACTGGTGGATACGAATGAGTTGATTTTCTTGGATTGCATCGATCATATCTTGAGCATATAAACTCGGATTGACTTGAAATTTGTAATGTTGGCTTTCATAGCTTCGATTGTCGTGTCAAGTTAATTATAGATCGATCCGGACTCGAGCAAAATTTACCAGTATCCATAGCGAACCCGTGTATACTATTTTTCGGGATGAACTGTCTTTGATTCCCAGTCAATTTCTTGGTATCACGGCCTTGCCAAAAGGCGGGATAACATTTTCCCCCCAAAGTACGTCTTGTGAGAACATGACATACTTTGAAAAGCTGCAATCTTCATTCTGAACAGTTTTATCTGACTTCTTTGCACGGTTTTTGTCTTCTCGTCGAAAGATGTAACCTTTGATTGATCTTCAGTAATACAAATAGTGAATTGTTGACTGCTAATTGTTTTACTGTGCACTGTTGTAACTGAGTATTGAATGATAGTAAACTGTTGTTCATTGTTGTAATTGTCACCAGGTGAGCATTCAACTTCTGTGAATTTTGAAAATTGATTATTTGTCTGACATACATGCATGTATATTAATCTGACTCCCATTAACGTTCGCACGGTCACGAGTCACTGTCAGTTCAGTCGCTTTTTTTAATCGAGTTTTGTATCGATCCTCTCCTGGATCGATGTGAAATTCGCGTTGTAGCGACGCTTGATGGTCATTTTTGGAGTATCACTCTGCATCGGTTCTCTCCTAGATCGATTTTAGAAGTTGGGAGATTATCTTCATATCGATGACATCAACACACGTTATTAGCTCTTCGGGAGATTTTATATAGATGGATATGAGTTTCTATGGATTTCAGAGTAATGGATATGAAGTTGCCTTTTCACATCGATGGATCGGTAATGGATCGAAATGGTCCAAACAAATCTCTGTTGTCTCATTCGTATCGATTAATACGAATTTCCATGGGCTTCAAAGTGATGGATTCGAAGCGATTATTTCGTATCGATGCATCTTTATGGGTTCGAACAACTCACATGAGCTTTGTCTTTGGTGCTTCGTGTCACTTGATGTATGGATTCAAATTGCTTCACCTCGGATCGGCTGTGAATGGATACAATGGTAGTTTGGCATCGATGGTGTAGAAGGATATGAAGAGAGCTCTCTACATCGGCTAATCATAGACTGCTCTTCACCGGTCATTCTAACTGGAGGCGAATCAGCACTTCCTTTAGGTCGAACCGTACATAGGCTTTTATACTTAGAGTATTTTTTCACTTGTTTATTCTCCCTTCAGCCTCTCTTTTGTATCGATAGAAGAAACGAGAAATGGAAATTGCTTTCGCCCCCAAATCAGTGCAACACTTTGATCTGTAAAATCTATACTTTAATTTAGGTAATTAATGAATAAATTCATATAAAAAAATGATGAGACTCGAGTCCACGTGCCATTTTACCCACATTCATGGCCGATTCTAGTAAGGAGGCATGTGATGGGTTGGAGCAAGGTTGAAGGAAATGGAGTTAAGGCCATTTGGGGAAGAAGGGATGTATAGCTTTAACTTCGTATCGATGAAAGGGAAGAGAGGGCTTGGCTCCGTATTGACTCTGTGCATGAGATTTGTGTTAGTGAGTAATCGATCGATGAAATAACGAACTTCATGTCGATACGGAGTGATAGTATTCGTATCGATCAGAGGCAATCGATACAAAACCGACTAGCCTCCAACGGATACAAAATCTGTAACAGGTGATCGATACGAATTTCATGGTTTGGGATCGATACGAAACCGGTAATTTTTGACCAATATGAACTTTGTCGTTACCTTATCGATGCGAATTCAATGTGTCTTGATCGATACGAAGCCAACGGATTTTGATCGATACGAAGTGAAAGCTTCAGACCGATACGAAATGGAGATTCCTGGATCGATACGAAGTTAAGGCCTTTGCGAGGAACAATCCATGTTTAGATTTCGATGGATTCGAAATTTCAGGCATACTTGAACACTTGACTCCGACGAGCTTCTGCCATGCATAGTTGGACTTATCCATTTCATCGCATATGTGACTGCCCTATGAAGCTCGTCGATGGAACTGTAACTTGACCAATTTTTATAAACTTTAACTTGGATCGATCTTCTACGTCTAAATGGTACGGTTGTGATGGTCAGCGATGACGGTCACTCCAGTCGAACCTCGAAGTCTTATCATTTGAACATTTCCCAAATTCTGTAGAATTTCTTAAGTATTATATAGCACTGCACAACACATTCATGCACTTCATACTGGGGAACACACGGGCTTATTATCATCTAATGATGGTTTTTATTGAGTTGATTAGTTATGGAACCTAGAAGTTCACTGCGGCAGGGGGCTCAAAGTCCACTTCCCTCGACAATAGAGATGTCGGCCATTGCAGCCGAAGTTATAGGCCCAGCTCCGGACAAGCTGCTAGGAGCAACTTTTATTGTGAATCCCTAAGATCCTATGCCATCCAATATCTCTGAAGATATGTTGGGGCAAAAATGCTTAAGAAACAATCTACCATTAGACGACGTTCTGTTACCCAAACCGAATGACAGGCCACATGCTCCCCTAGAAGGATTCACCGCCTTTAATAGACACTCGTGCACAGTCGGAACGCTTCCTCCATTTGACCAGTACATTCGAGAAGTGTTAGCTTTCTTTAGACTTGCTCCGTCGTAATTACATCCAAATGGATATGCACTGCTGAACAGTCTATTCATTGTTTTCATGGAATATTTTTTTCGGCCCCCGACTCCGAAAGAAGTCAGATACTTGTTTAATGTTAAGAGTCGAGGAGACAATCCTTCATTCACGTTTCCAGAGGCAGTTAGGAATTTCCAAGTGGCGACGAGATCCTGGACCAGGCTTAGCTACTTCAAGATGGAGTGGTTCTATGTTCGGTGCCCTCAAAGTTTCGTCGGTTGGTGGTTAGTCAGACGTAAGTGCTGCAATTTCTCTAGTGGTAACGAGACAGTCTTAACTAATATTAAAACTAATATCTTCTTTCCTTTACAGCCTCAATTCCGTGACCCAAAGGTGCTCACTTTAAAGATATAGCACAGATTCTTCAGGATGTGCCGGGCGAGATGAGAGAAATTGACTCGGTGCTTACAGATAGAAACTTGAGGATTATTGGGCTAATCGATCAAAACCAGAGTATAAGACTTAAGGGATCGCTTAGGGCAGCCTGGGCGAGATGGGCTAAACACAGAGTGCATGGGATCATAATAGCTGAGGAGAGCGATGAAGAAAACACGTCTACTGACGACAAACACGTAGCCGGGCCTCCAGACATTTCTCGGGATTTAGAGGGAAGGAGGAAAGACAAGGTAGTAGCACATAAGTGTCATAAGTCTTCGAGATGGAAATCCATGGTTGTGTCCCTGCCAGCCTCCAGTGTTAGAATTTCGGAGGCTTCTCCCTCAAAAATGGAAAATTCTTTTGAAGGGCTTGCCGATATTCAAATTCCGGACTATGTGTCGTTCCAACACGACACCGGATTGGAAGGGCTTCAAAGTGCCTTAGATTTAAGCGGTTCACTTCCAACAAGTGTGGTCGACATAACTGGTTAGTCAGGGGGTTTAACACATGCATACATACACTTCATGACTGTGACGCCCCACCTCTATACCCACGCTAGCCAAGAACACTACGGAGTAATGCTGTCAACTAGCACGGAGAATAAGGCTATTGAGGAGCGACCATCCGTATAATTTCGTTGTGCGAGCATCGATATGTCAGATAGTAAAGCATATTTCATTTAAGGAGGAAATCCGACATACCGATACAAAATCAAATCTATGACACAGTGGCTATATATAATCTTCGGAAACAAATATAGAAATAGACATAACATAAATCAGTCACAGATAATTTATATCACAAAGGCGGAAACAGATATGAATATTACACATAAAAGTGTATATCAGAGCAGTGGTCAAACAAGATCCACAATAACACAAAAGAATAGATGCAAGTGCAAGACAAAAGAATATGTATACATCAAGGAGTCAATATCTCAAATGTACACAACCAAAAACTACAAGCTAAGTAGTTAACCAAAAGATCAGATGATGGTCCGATAAGGAGTCAAGCAGAAGCATCTGTATAATCTCAGTCTAACCCGAGTATTATTTAATAAGAAAATAATAAACGGATCAGTCTAGCTATAAATATCAGATGAAATGATATAGAATAAGAGATATAATAAAAAGACGTATGATAACCAAAAATGTCAAACTACGACAAGTATACATTAGAAAATCCACAAAAGTCATACAATATCTCAAGAATCTCATAGCATCAAAATAATGTCATATTCTTTATTTAATTCACCAAACCACAATAAATGACATCCATATCAATGCCAACTGAAAAACCTGGTGAAACATAAATTCCATAAATCATTATATAGAAATCCAGAAATCACAAGAAAAGGTCGGCTAAGACATTGATGTAGTGCAAACGGTACATCCAATGAATCCAAAAAGCCAAGACATTGATGTAGTGCAAACGGTACATCTAGTGAATCAAAAAGCAAAGACATTGATGTAGTGCAAACGGTACATCCAATGAATCAAAAAGCAAAGACATTGATGTAGTGCAAACGGTACATCCAATGAATCAAAAATCAAAGACATTGATGTGGTGCAAACGGTACATCCAATTAATCCAAAAAGCAAAGACATTGATGTTGTGCAAACGGTACATCCATTGAATCCAAAAAGCAAAGACATTGATGTAGTGCAAACGGTACATCCAATGAATCCAAAAAGCAAAGACATTGATGTAGTGCAAACGATACATCCAATGAATCCAAAATCAAAGACATTGATGTAGTGTAAACGGTACATCCAATGAATCAAAACACATTAGAAGTACATGGATCGCTAGTCCACAAAGAAATGAGACGAAGCTCAATGGATTGTGGTACGGATCTCCACATGGAAAAAGAGACATCGCACATTGCTAGTCTAAACCATAAAATGATCATCATCGATCATCAAGAAGTGTCAATTACAGCAAGCTAGTAAATATATGAGCTTAGCTTCATGTCCCATAACCACTAGCTTAACTTAAATATTTACGAACAAATTATAGATCTCCACTAGAAAATTGTCACAAGAGATTCAATCGAACAAGTCCAAGAATTAACCGACGAAGTAAACACAAGCGTTTCATACCACTCGTTTTACTAAGCCGTTTAATTAGATTTCTCATATGAGTGAGGTAAAGGTTTGTATATACTAATAGATTGGAAAACGGTTTTAAGAAACGGGCTTTGTAATAAAATAGTGTTGAAATCATTTTTGATGAAAGAGTTTTGATATTTACTACTAGTATTGAAACCTTTGTATATTTTAAAGTGACAAATCACAAAGATGATTGTAGAACAATCGATCATCAAAATTCACATACGAAGACGTGAATAAATTCCAAAGAAATCGATAAAGAATCCATCGAAACGGATATTCAAAAATCCCTAAAAGGAGTCATCAAAGTCATAATAAATGATAACAACAAATAGGATCATCACAAATCGATTCAAATTGGAAATTCAATCCCAAAAGGCAAAGTTGGCTGAAATAGCAAATTCAATTGACTAAACAGAGATTTTCAGTTGACTAAACAGCAAATTCAGTCGACTGAACAGAGATTTTTAGTCGACTAAACCCTGCCTGGAAACTTTCTGTTTCCAGGTTCAGTCGACTGAACAGAGATTTTCAGTCGACTAAACCCTGCCTGGAAACTTTCGGGTTCCAGATTCAGTCGACTGAACAGAGATTTCAGTCGACTGAATCATGCCTGGGCTGTTTTTCAGCCTATCTAAATAAAGAGCAAACTCTTCCAAAATGCAACAGGACGAACATTGGCTCTAAGGGTTTATGTCAATCGGCAACCCGGTCCTATATGCTCCTCGATGCATCATCCAAAGCATGATCTAACATCCATAAAAGGATTTTCACACAAATTTGACTTAAAACCCCAAAAATTGGAATATTCACAAAACCAATCCAAATCAAGAGCAAATGCACATGAAGAAGTGTTAGGAATTCATACCTAACAACCAAAGATAATTATAGTTATAGATGTGAGATAAAAATCTCACCTTTAAACCCATAAGCACAAGATTGAGAAGCTTGAAAACAAAGGAGGATCAACCACTCTTCAATCCCAACTCAAGAAGCTTGATTCTAAGCTTAAAAGAGAAATATTTCCCAAATTAGGTTTAGGAATTTTCTGAAATCAAAGAGAGAATGAGTTGGGGAAGATGAAGAGAAGGCTTACCAATGGGTTCTCTTGAATTTGGAGCTAGAAGTTGGATTTGCAAAGAAAGCTAGGGCTTAGGAATTTCCATTTCCAATCTCTTCCACCATTTTTACTTTAGAACTGAAAAAAGGAGGAAGTGAGAGTGAATGGGGAGGGATGATTCGGTTTGGGGTATTATTATGGCTAGTGGGTTGAACCCAAACCCAAACCCAAAGTGAAAAGGGTCAAATTTTTAGCTAGCTCCAAACATGTCGAAGTTTATACTCAAAAAGGTTGCAAACGACATTTTGAACTCAATGGAAGGGGTTTCGAGTCCTAATTCGACTGTTTGCAAAAAGTAGCTTTTCGGACTAAGATCCGACGAACGATGAAATATTTAAATAAAATATTTAAATATACAATCGATAAATAGGCGGGTTGTTACAGACTCCCCTCCTTAAAGAAATTGCATCCTCGCAATACTTAAGAAGAAAATAAGGAGTAACAACCATAGAAGCATATCAATCACAAAAGAAAATTAGAAATAAGAAGTTCACCATAAAGACCACGAAAGAGTAAACCTGGACGAGTTCGCTCGATGAATTCTTAGGATTCCCAAGAGCAATCCTTATGATCCAAGAACCATTGAAATTTCACAAGAAGAACATCTTTATTTCGAAGGCACTCAACCTCTGAAGCAATGGTGCGAATAGAATATAACTCCTAAGTCAAATCTGGTAAAACTTCACTTCCTTCAATAATACCGGGCTCAAGAATAAAAATCGGAATCCCTAAGGCATTTCCGTAGTAGAAAGACGTGAGAAAACATCATGAATAACAGAAAATTGAGCCGGTGCAACGACGTAGTACAAAAACGGTACGCCCGAGAAACTAGAAGCTCGAATAATTTGGAGCAACGACGTAGTACAATCGGTACGTCAAATTGAACCGAACACCATAAAAGAACATCAGACGCTAGCCCATAAAAGGAATGATATAAAGCTCAATAAAACGAAGTATATCAAAATGTCCGATGAACATAAAAAAAAAATCCATTCAGACATCATCAAAGAATCAACCACTTGTTGCCTACGACTAAGCGCATTGGCAACACGATTTCCCTTTCCGAGAGTATAAAGAATATCAAGATCATAAGATGCCAGGAACTCGAGTCAACATGAAGTTCATTATGAGAAAATAAATATTCCAAAGATTTATGATCGAGGTGGAGAACAAATTTCTCCCTCAAAAATGATGATGCCAAACTCTAAAAGCGAAAACAACAGCCGCGAGCACTAGATCATGAGTGGCATACCTATTCTCGATCGGCTTTAATGATTTAGAAGCACAAGTGGTAGAACGTTCTCTTTCGCAAGGGGACGGCACCCAAACCAATATGACTAGCATTGGTACAAAATATAAAATCTTGGTTCCCTCCGGAAAACACAAGAATAAGAGTATCGGAAAAGAATTCTTTCAAATAATCTTCTTTCTCGAAAAGCTAAAACTATCAAAATTACACTTATCTTTATGTAATAATCTTTCTAGAAAAATTTACGTTTTTACAAGTCAATATATCGTATCTGATTGTCTCATCAAAGCGTTTAGGAAATTCCTATCGATAACGTTGATCAAGCGCATCGACCAAAATTCTTAAAACACTAAATGCGCAATACAATCACAAAATCATCTTTTATAGGATAAACATGTTTCTATAAACTTTTGAAAATTCTCTTTGTTCATTCTAAAAATAGAAATCCTATTTATACTTATAAATAAATCTTATGAAAAAGATTTGCAAAAATTTTAAATTGCTAATTTCATCCAAAATCAATAAACACAAGAATGGTCTCATCGAAATACTCATAGAATACTCGGCTTATAAAATGGATGAAATAAGCTGGACAAACTGAATGATATAATAAGTCATTCATAAAAATCGTAACGAGTGCGGAATGCGGTAAGTGGAATGCTAACTCCTGCAACTCGTAGCCAAATGAAAATCGGTAGCAAGGTCGAACTAGAAAGACCTTAACACCACACAAAAGATTTCTTAGGTGATAATCCTAAGACAAGCTCAAAAAATACCAAAAAATTCTCAAACTACATGAATGAGAGAAATAACAGTTTCCCCATCATGTAAGCTTAAAGAATAAAATGATGCCATCAAGTTGGAATCAAAATCACAAAGGAAAAAATAGAAATCTGCTTAACAGATTGAAAATGTCGAAGATGAACAGTCCACACGGGACAAAGGATATGGCTTCATAATAATTAAGCCAATCTTCACAAAAGTCAATTCCGAAGCATAAGTAAAAATCGGCTCGGAGAGAAAAATCACATAAAATAATTTCAACATCAATAGAAACCAAATTGAGTGTTGCGGATCCACTAATCCGGATTCGCAATCCTCCAAGAAGTCATCAAGCCTATAAATGTTTAAAGAAAAAGAATCACAAGTTCTCTTGATATAAAATAACGAGATGATTATATCAACAAGAACTTGAAAAGGATAATCACAAAACAAATGAAATCAAGGACTGAACGAGAAATACCTTGACCAAGAGAAGAGTTGCCAGGGGCTTGCAGCTTTCCTTCTCTCTTTAGGACACGAAGATAAAAGATGACCCGAACCTTTGCAATAACGACAAAAGAGGGGTTTCGGGCACTCCCTTGCATGGTGGTCCGTGGAACCACAATTGTAGCATCGTCCACGACTAGATATAGGAGTCTTTGCTACCGGAGTTTGTTGCTTCCCTTTCCTATTAGAATTAGGGCCTTTGAATTTGATAAGCCTCTTCAAGTTATTGTCGAAGTTCTGTTGGGCACGCACAATTTCAACATCACCTTCATTATCGGCCTCTTCAAGACAAAGAGCGATATCAATAAGCTGATCAAATGAAACCTCAAGTTTCAAAAGTAATGGCTTCTTAAGATTCTTATTCAAGCCATAGACAAATCTCTGATTTTTCTTCAATGGGGTATTAATGTACTCAACCCCGTATTTGGACAGAGATTCGAAAGATGCGACATAGTCTGTCACAGAAGATTCACCTTGAACAAGGTCAATAAAACGCCGTGCTAAAGTTACTTTTTCAGCCTCCGGCACGAATTTCAATTCGAATCTTTCTCAGAATTGCTCCCAAGTGAGATCCGCTTCAACGATTTCAGAAATTAAAAGCTCATACCAATCTAATGCTCTTTCTTGGAGCATGCTAGAAGCCACTTGGACTCGATGTAGATCAATAAGGTTCATGCGAGAAAAGATGCGATCCCATGATTTGAGCCAAACCTGAATTTCTATAACACTCTCGGATCCTTTGAATGGCCTTCCACCCAAATCGGTATAGTCTCTGCACAAGCGTGCAGAACCAGATCTAGGATGAGTAGGCTCTGGATTGGGTCCTGCAGCTTGAGCATTCTTCACGAGATCTAAAAGCTGCTGAGCAGACATGAATACTCCATCTTGGGGAGTAGCACTAAACTGACCCGCACTGGGTCGGTTAGACCTAACCATTCTTCTTCTTTAAGAAAGAAAGAAGGAGAAAAGTTATTCTCAAAATAAATATCAAGCAATCTAGATAGATAAAACAAGGAATCATAAAAGAAAATAGGATAGGACGGTACGAAGACCCGAATAAAATCCTAAAGCACGACTCCTAAGATGGACTTAGGACGATGATCCTTGTTAAATTATTCTACATTGTTCCGAAGTTTGGCTCCGATACCAAGCTGTGACGCCCCACCTCTATACCCATGCTAGCCAATAACACTACGAAGTAATGCTGTCAACTAGCACGGAGAATAAGGTTGTTGAGGAGCGACCATCCGTGTAATTTCTTTGTGCGAGCACCGATATGTCAGATAGTAAAGCATATTTCATTTAAAGAGGAAATCCGACATACCGATACAAACTCAAAGCTATGACACAGTGGCTATATATAATCTTCGGAAACAAATATAGAAATAGACATAACATAAATCAGTCACAGATAATTCATATGACAAAGGCGGAAACAGATATGAATATTACACATAAAAGTGTATATCAGAGTAGTGGTCAAACAAGATCCACAATAACACAATAGAATAGATGCAAGTGCAAGATAAAAGAATATGTATACATCAAGGAGTCAATATCTCAAATGTACACAACCAAAAACTACAAGCTAAGTAGTTAACCAAAAGATCAGATGATGGTCCGATAAGAAGTCAAGCAGAAGCACCTGTAAAATCTCAGTCTGACCCGAGTATTATTTAATAAGAAAATAATAAACGGATCAGTCTAGCTATAAATATCAGATGAAATGATTAGAATAAGAGATATAATAAAAAGACGTATGATAACCAAAAATGTTATACTACGACAAGTATACATTAGAAAATCCACAAAAGTCATACAATATCTCAAGAATCCAAAATAATGTCATATTCTTTATTTAATTCACCAAACCACAATAAATGACATCCATATCAATGCCAACTGAAAAAGGTGGTGAAACATAAATTCCAGAAATCATCATATAGAAATCCAGAAATCACAAGAAAAGGTCGGCCAAGACATTGATGTAGTGCAAACGGTACATCCAATGAATCCAAAAAGCCAAGACATTGATGTAGTGCGGTACATCCAATGAATCAAAAAGCAAAGACATTGATGTAGTGCAAACGGTACATCCAATGAATCAAAAATCAAAGACATTGATGTAGTGCAAACGATACATCCAATAAATCCAAAAAGCAAAGACATTGATGTAGTGCAAACGGTACATCCAATGAATCCAAAAAGCAAAGACATTGATGTAGTGCAAACGGTGCATCCAATGAATCCAAAAAGCAAAGACATTGATGTAGTGCAAACGGTACATCCAATGAATCCAAAATCAAAGACATTGATGTAGTGCAAACGGTACATCCAATGAATCAAAACACATTAGAAGTACATGGATCGCTAGTCCACAAGGAAATGAGACGAAACTCAACGGATTGTGGTACGGATCTCCACATGGACAAAGAGACATCGCACATTGCTAGTCTAAACCATAAATGATCATCATCGATCATCAAGAAGTGTCAATTATAGTAAGCTAGTAAATATATGAGCTTAGCTTCATGTCCCATAACCACTAGCTTAACTTAAATATTTACGAACAAATTGTAGATCTCCACTAGAAAATTGTCACAAGAGATTCAATCGAACAAGTCCAAGAATTAATCGACGAAGTAAACGCAAGCGTTTCATACCACTCGTTTTACTAAGCCGTTTAATTAGATTTCTCATATGAGTGAGGTAAAGGTTTGTATATACTAATAGATTGGAAAACGGTTTTAAGAAACGGGCTTTGTAATAAAATAGTGTTGAAATCATTTTTGATGAAAGAGTTTTGATATTTACTACTAGTATTGAAACCTTTGTATATTTTAAAGTGACAAATCACTAAGATGATTGTAGAACAATCGATCATCAAAATTCACATACGAAGACGTGAATAAATTCCAAAGAAATCGATAAAGAATCCATCGAAATGGATATTCAAAAATCCCTAAAACGGAGTCATCAAAGTCATAATAAATGATAACAACAAATAGGATCATCACAAATCGATTCAAATTGGAAATTCAATCCCAAAAGGCAAAGTGGGCTGAAATAGCAAATTCAGTTGACTAAAAGAGATTTTCAGTTGACTAAACAACAAATTCAGTCGACTGAACAGAGATTTTCATTCGACTAAACCCTGCCTGGGAACTTTCTATTTCCAGGTTCAGTCGACTGAACAGAGATTTTCAGTCGACTAAACCCTGCCTGGAAACTTTCGGGTTCCAGATTCAGTCGACTGAACAGAGATTTCAGTCGACTGAATCATGCCTGGGCTGTTTTTCAGCCTGTCTAAATGAAGAGCAAACTCTTCCAAAATGCAACCGGATGGACATTGGCTCTAAGGGTTTATGCCAATCGGCAACCCGGTCTTATATGCTCCTCGATGCATCATCCAAAGCATGATGGAAACTTTCGGGTTCCAGATTCAGTCGACTGAACAGAGATTTCAGTCGACTGAATCATGCCTGGGCTGTTTTTCAACCTATCTAAATGAAGAGCAAACTCTTCCAAAATGCAACCGGACGAACATTGGCTCTAAGGGTTTATGCCAATAGGCAACCCGGTCCTATATGCTCCTCGATGCATCATCCAAAGTATGATCTAACATCCATAAAAGGATTTTCACACAAATTTGACTTAAAACCCCAAAAATTGGAATATTCACAAAACCAATCCAAATCAAGAGCAAATGCACATGAAGAAGTGTTAGGAATTCATACCTAACAACCAAAGATAATTATAGTTATAGATGTGAGATAAAAATCTCACCTTTAAACCCAAAAGCACAAGATTGAGAAGCTTGAAAACAAAGGAGGATCAACCACTCTTCAATCCCAACTCAAGAAGCTTGATTCTAAGCTTAAAAGAGAAATATTTCCAAAATTAGGTTTAGGAATTTTCTGAAATCAAAGAGAGAATGAGTTGGGGAAGATGAAGTGAAGGCTTACCAATGGGTTCTCTTGAATTTGGAGCTAGAAGTTGGATTTGCAAAGAAAGCTAGGGCTTAGGAATTTCCATTTCCAATCTCTTCCACCATTTTTACTTTAGAACTGAAAAAAGGAGGAAGTGAGAGTGAATGGGGAGGGATGATTCGGTTTGGGGTATTATAATGGCTAGTGGGCTGAACCCAAACCCAAACCCAAAGTGAAAAAGGTCAACTTTTTAGCTAGCTTCAAACATATCGAAGTTTATACTCAAAAAGGTTGCAAACGGCATTTTGAACTCAATGGAAGGGGTTTCGAGTCCCAATTCGAATGTTTGCAAAAAGTAGCTTTTCGGACTAAGATCCGACGAACGATGAAATATTTAAATAAAATATTTAAATATACAATCGATAAATATGCGGGTTGTTACAATGACACTACACGATTTCCAATCATAAGTTGCTTATTTCTAGAGATCATTGATTCTCTTTTTCTTTCTATTTTACAGATATGATGACTAGGCGAGTATCTATGTTACGAAGCCTTCGCTAGGCACACTAGTCATCCAATTCATACCATGAGTCCCATAGAAGGGAAGCTGACAGAGACCACGATCGCAGTTATTCTAGGCAGGGACGTTATGAATGCGAGAGGGATAGAGATAGAGAATACAGGCATCGATTCCGATCACGTTCTCCTCCCCCTCGAGCCCCAACACTCCCCTCAGGTCAAGGTAAACAACCCTTTGAGCCTCCATGCCAAAAACCGTCTTCTCACGCTCCTAGGTCCGATTCACAATGCCGTAGAATCGAGGCTGAAACCCCCACTATCATTGAACAAGCCGTCACCGAGCCCACTGGGGAAGGAGCAATCAAAATCGTCCAGTTGAAAAAAGACTTCCCAAATATTTGTTTCGATGGCTTCATCTTCCTTCGGCATTTAAAGAGAATTCCAATTGAGGCAGAGCAAAATATGCATGATTACATCCATGATGTATATAGCTAATACTGGGAGTGGATGAAGACTGCGGATAAAGCCTCGCGGTGGCCTTCGAGCGAGCAAAAACGATCGTGAAGTTAGATACTGATCTTGCTCAAAAGGATCGCATTATACTAGTGCTTAACAACGAGACTGAATCTTCTAGGAAATCAAAAATGGAAGCCAATAAGAAAGCCGACGAGGCAAATCAGTCTATGGAAAGGATGCGATAAACACATTTTGCTTTGGTTGAGGAGATGGGCCACCGGAATACCGCTGTTATGGCCAAAAGGGATGCTGCGGTAAAGGAGCTTGAAGAGCTTAAGACCAAATTTTTTGAAATCGTCAAGGAGAAAGATGATGCAAACAAAGCTACTCAGGAGGCATGCGAGCAGGCTGTGGTGCTCCGGAGCGAGAGAGGCGAGGCAACATTTAAGATTCAGGAGGCCCAGGCCAAGATTGAAAATGAAGTGAAGATGGCTAAGTCCAGGTTGGAGGCTGATATCAAAGATCTTCTTGTCACATATAATGCTAATGTTCTGAAACATCGAGACCTGACCTAGCTCGATTGATATCCATCACACTTGTATAACGCTTGGGGTCGATTGGTGGAAGATGAGAAGGCTGAACGACAAGCAGATCAGTCGACAAGTTCGAACTTGAAAACCGAGTGTTAAACGAAGATGAAAGAAAAGTTTTTCATGACATCATGATTGCATATGAAAGGAGAAACTTAGCACTCAGCACTCGGAGGCTGGAGAAGGTTCTGGTGTTAAGCACTATGATGTAGGTTCTGAAACTCTTATGCCAACTCAGCCTGAATCTACATCTGTGGTTGATCTTCAGTTTGTTCCTGGTTATAATCCTGATCAACTGTGATTATCTCCAGTTCACGAGCACGTCACTGAAGTTGCTCCAGTTCCACGTACAAGTCATTCTAAGGAATGTATTCTAAACATCTCTTATGTTAATTCAGAGTGGGAAGCATTACTCGAAGCAATCACTAATAACTTTTTCTTTGCCTCTATTCAGTGATAGGAGCTACATTTGCCATGCCCCCTGCAACCGAAGAGTTTCATCACGATCAGGAGGCTATCATAACAGAAGCGACCATGACAACGGCTACT
Source organism: Allium cepa (assembly GCA_030765085.1). Taxonomy (NCBI): domain Eukaryota; kingdom Viridiplantae; phylum Streptophyta; class Magnoliopsida; order Asparagales; family Amaryllidaceae; genus Allium; species Allium cepa. Next base: position 554,199,770 of record CM060941.1, on the reverse strand, counting down.
GCATCTATGGAGGGGGTATAAGGGAGCACACTTACTTTCGATGAACATATGATGGAGGAAATTCTTGGTCATCACAGTGACCCCTTTGCTGATCTGCCATTTGTCATGAGTGGAGACGCACCTGTGACTAGCTCCTCGGGCCCAACTGCTAGCGTTCCTGGCGAGGTTCAATTAATTTATGAGGAGGAAATAACAACCGAAATTAACGCCGAGATGGAAGCATCTGCACGGGCTAGTAGCTTTGAAGGTGAAATGGCGGGTCCTGGCCCAGCTCCTTTGCGGATGATCTACTCGGGAGGCACGGTCATTGATAATAATGTGCTTCCTCCGTCTTCGAACATCGATCCTATCCCTCTGGCTCCACCTTCAGGAAAAATTTCAATCCATGTGAGTTTGGAGGAGGAAGTTAAATAATGCCTCCGACTGGAGATCAACTGCCAAAGGGCAAGGATCAAAGAGGCAGCCAAGTGGCAGTTCTAGCGAGTCGACTTCGAGGAAGAAGAAGAAAATCAGAGAACGAACATGTCTTCTTGGCTTATTTTTGGATGGATAGGTAGGAATTTTCTTTTTTTTTATAGGTCACGAGTATATATGCACGTCCAAGTGGACCTGCATCTAATATACGTTAATTCACTAATGTGCTGCTATAGCATTTTTCAAAGCATGTATAATGTTTTGTTTACAGATAGAGTATACACTTCATTTATGTTGGTGCATATAAATTTCTAACTAAGATTTACTATGAACGAAGGCAGTTTTGATAATAACAGATGTATGAACCGTGGATGAAATATAGATAGTTTCTATCGCATTAAGCTCTACAGATTATAAATAGTAATTCTGATAACAAACACATAAACCTTCCAGCTATTTATCATCATCTGCCTAAAAATGATGAGGGTGACAAATATAGGCAGCAAAATCAAAAGATATAACCATACAAAAATATATAGAGTTTAACCGAAATCAAAATATATATAGTTGAGACACAAATGACTGTTTGAAACCGTAACAATTTTATGAATCCGATTTGGATAATATGCACTTATCATAAAATTTAACACAAACATCCAACCTGCAACTCGGTGGATAACATTTGATTTCTATTTTGAGAGTTTAATAATTTTTAATTGAAATTATAGTTTTGTGTGCATTTAGTGCATATAATAGAAATTATTATTGATAAAAAAATACGTCCTTCATTGTTAAAAAAACTCAAATAATATATAATCTCAACAAAAACCGAACAAATATCATTCACATAACTCAAATAATATATAATCTCAACAAAAACCGAACAAATATTTTTCATATGTGAATACATCGTATGCTTGTCCACCTTCATTTTTTCGAATATCGAATATTTAACTATTTTACAAATAAGAATATGAATGGTTTTATTTTTTTGAATATCTGTAAACAAATTTAATTTTCTTTAATCCTTCATATAACGGTATTGAAATATAGCATACACTTTGAAATACAACTTAGAAAAATAACAAATATAAGATTGACAAAAATCCAAAATATAAACCATTTCATGTTAGACAACTTGCTGCAAATTTTGCTCATTATTATACATGTAATATTGCCCTAATATAATTTTCATAACAACAAAGAATAAAGTCAATTTAATCCAAACTCAGTGTGAAGTCAAATTATAGCATACATAATATCATTACATTTATTTGATTAAACAGTGCATCAAAGAAAATGAAGATTCGAGACAAAATGGTTTCTGTATGTTTCTTTGCAAGCCATATCTTCAGAAAAATACAAATGAATGAGCTCATGGAAGCTATCACGTTGCCAATACCGTATTTCTTTCTCTATTGAAAAACAACGGAGAAGAAGAAAAAGGATCAGTGTTGATTATATTAAAATTGAATGGACTTAAATAACATCTGTCCCTGTAACTTAGCAGTGTCGATTTGAGTAAGTTGTATAATAGGACTTGCTGACTTGCAGAAGTCCAGTGTTCTGACTGTATGTATCATACAATTATCTTTTATTGCAGTCAGTACTTCAAATACTATGACAGAGAGTTGTGTTTTAATTGCAGTAGCTAACTGTATTAATCAAGCTAATTAACCATATATTAAATTTAATTTTTCATCAAAAATTCAATATTTAAAGAGCAAGTATTTACCAAGCCTCTTCTTAAGAACATCTTCTTGCAAAGCAGTACTCTACCTCAGAATTCTTCCATGCCAAAACCGCAGTCTGCAATACATTTACAAATTCACTATAAAAATGGTTGATCTTACTGGCTATATTGAGTCTTCTTTCCAGATTTAAAGAAAACTGAAATATGTATCTTTGAAAAGAACCAACATAAGAGACCAAACTTGAAAATTATTTTTATTCAAAGTGAAAAAGGAAAAGGATAACTACAAACTAAGACATCATACAACTAAAAGGTGTTACATAGCAGACTTGATGATATGATCCAAATTCATTTACCTGCATTGAGTTTAAGTTTATATAATCAATCGTGGAATCATCAAAAAAAATTGATCATAGATACGACTGTTTTGCTTCCACTTGAAAAGAAATAAACATTACAAAAAGTACCGTTTCACTACAATGTTATGGTCATAACCATGACCTTATTTCTTGATGTCCTGAGCATATGAACTTATTTCAGGAGCTTGCTCTGTTTTAACTTTTAACACACGTCTCATGTCTGCACCTCAGAAAACTAAAAAATTAACTACAATTTCTTTTCTTCTGTGCATTGATTCAGCATACAAATAGCTGAGAATTTGTAGCAAGACGAAACATCTGCATTTTATATTAATCTTTTAATATGACTATCAAGCTTTAAAGTGAACCTACTATGTTCAGGGGTAAGTTATCACATTGTACAGTTAACATGCAATTTAGGGTAGTTTCTGACTATAGCTACTTTGAAGTTTATGTATAAACTGATTATTGTGTAAAACATTATCAGTAATAACATCTGCATAAACTTTTGAACTATTGTGTTTAATTTTTTCGACATGAAGTTTACCGTCTAGTTGATAATGTGTATGGAGTATCTCAAAACACTCATGTTGCCTCAATTGTGCACATTGCAAATACCTATCCAGTAATGCGATGGTTCACGAAAGAGTGTGCATTTTTTGTCACACCAGGATTGAAAATGTTGATGAACATAAAATGTTCAGTTCAGGGGAGGAAGAGCATAAGGGTTCAGAGGTAAATGCAAGCAAATAAGGATGGTGTGGACAGGGCAGGGCATAAAGATTGTTTAAACAATAAACAAACTGTTGTTTACACTAACTGGAAAGTTTGGATGGAGAGTGTTTTTCAATGTACAGGGGGTTTTGATTCTGCCAATTTTGGTTGTGAAAGCGGAATGAAGTCTAATAGTGGAGTGTAGGACATGGGTAAGTTTTCATGGCAGGTAAACTATAGTGTTAATTCTGATAGCATTACGAAGAGAAAGAAAAGGTCTAAAGTGGCTAGTTTAGGATGTAGTACAACTCAGATCGGTGATATGAATGAAGGTCGTGCATATCTTGATGTCAGTAAGCATATTTTTTGCTGGGTAGATTTTATTCATAGTTGCCTATTGGAGTATAGGTTTTGGGTTGCATGGAATTTTTTTTATCATTCAGGCTTCAGTTGGATATCAAAAGGCCAATCAAAGTATGCATTCGGGCTGTGGTGTTAAGATCGGTTAGTAATAACAAAGGCTGAATATAGTGGTGCATAGAATGGAAAACTGATGACTTAATAGCAATAAAGCTAGTACAAAACCAACAACAATGAAAAAATACAGCTACAGCAATAAGTAATACATGCAAAAAATGTGAGCAGAAAAAACATAAGAAGTTCAATGTTAGACTCTAAATTCTTCATAAAGGCTAAAATTGCAAACTCATTCTATGGTAAGGTTTTTGATTTCAGTTTACTACCCTCAAAGGGTACTTTAATATATGAATTTGTAAGGTGAAAATGAACATGGAATAAGATCAATTCAAATTAATTTTAAACTTTAAAAAAAGCAGCCGAAGGAGTATAGGAAAAATGGTAAATAAAGGAATCGAACAGTAAACTCACCTTAATGAAGCAAATAACAGAAAATAGATATAAACATTGGAAGAGATCTCCAACATCATCACTTGAATAAAGTAAATAACAATAAACTAAGCATGTAATTATGTTATATTAATAACCATTTTGGTAAAGTAAATTTTTTCTTAGTATTCATTATGTGTCTAAAATTGCTATCACTATAGGCCAAACTATTTATTTCTTTAATAAACTTGAAGACAGATAGATATGGCAGTAATATGTTTCCCTTTCACAAATATATTTAGCAAATAATTTCAACTGCTCCTCCTTTGATGGATCATATTGCATTGATTCATTGGGAAAGTGTAATAAATGTTGTAAGTTAAAATTTATTTGCTTCTTTTGGTAGTACAAACAACAAATCAACAGCAGTAACATTCATACAAAGATATAAAAACCAACTGCAAGCTAACAATAATGAGAGATGAATGATGCAAACATAACAATAGTAACAATCAACAGCAGTAACATTAATCAGAATAATAACCAATCATAAAAGCAGTAGTACGTTGATATAAGTTACAGGAAAAAAATGAGTGATGAAAGATACCTAAAGATACCTAAAAGCGTTCAAAGATCGGCATCAAAGGAGAGGCAGCTGAGGATTCGGAGCACAATATGCCTGGAAGTGGCAGAATAATAACCTCCAATCAAGGGTAAGCCAGGTAAATTGAGGCTTTGGAGCAGCAGTTGTTGATTGCAAAGTCATTCGATAAAGAAGTGTGATGCGGTGCAGCAGGTGTAATTTCTGGCAATTGATAGATCAACGATGAGGAGAAGGCGGATGCTTTGCATGGACAGCGGATTGTCGACGATGAGGTAAATAATAGTTAGGTGGTTAGGGCTATCTCTTTCGGCTAATTCAACTGCCTGCCATAGGGTGAGCTATCTCTTCCAGCTAATCCAGTCGCCGATCGTGGATGCTACGCCACTGAAGAACTAAGGATCGAAGCTGGTGATTCACAGATCAGGGAGATTGATGTTGAGGAAAGTTGTCACGGATGAACTTAATAAATTGTAAAATCATTTCATCCATCTTATGAAAAACATGACCATGCACACCTGAATACTATAAGTTATACATAAATTTTCTTCAACCAACATACTGAATGTAGTCGTAATTTAAAAGGTTAAAAAGAAATACATACTAAGCACAGGTGCTTGAAGTCCAAGATGTAAAATAGATTAAGTTGGTGACATCGAATTAGCAAGAGAAGAATCTTGAGATTTTCTTCCTAGACAAAAAAATAAAGTATTCAATAAATTATCAATTAAACCTTGTGTAAGCTATCGGTATATTTATTTGTTATGTATAGTATGTGCAGTGGCAACTACATTAATATTCATCCATTATCTCATATTTGTTGGCTAAGAACACATTAATTGATCGCATGTACATATGCACTAACTATTTTCCTTTGAATTCTTAAAGAACCTGTGTTTCAACTTCAAATTTTTTTTTCCCATCCTGTCATGGTTTCAAAGATACTTTGGTCTACAAACTTGCTTACTATGAAATCAATGTAATATGATACTTTTCTCATTTCGACTCATACAATGAAGCCTGTAACTTTTAATATCAATGTTCCTAGTTATAAATAGATTTGGTTGTGAGGAACTTAATTTTTTTCTGTAATTAATTGCTGGTAACACTGATACCTTAAGATGATTTATTTATTATGTATAATTCCAATAAACAAAAATAAACCTCTGCCAAATTGAGTACACTTGAGATTTGCTGCTATTGATCACCCTATAAACAGACTCCAATGTCCATTTGCCCCATAATAATATTACAAAATCCTAGCATCCGGCTATAAGACAATGAAAAACACTGAACAAACTGATTCAAAAATTTCATTTTGAAATACATTTACATATATCATCTGGATATTGTTTACTGAACTACAAAATCTTCTCTTAAAATCAAAATTGAGAAGAATCATTTGAAGATAAATACTGCACAGTAAGCATCTATCATAACAGTACAAACTAAACTATTTTAATTTAATTAAATCAATGAATATACATCCAAAACATTTAGGATACTTTAGCACCGATTCTTTAAGCATTTACTTTTTTTGAGATATGCCTAGACTTCCATTTTTGAAATTTGCAGTGGAGGGTAAAGTACCTGGGAGCGAAGTCTATTGGATTTCGAATCAGAGGTGATTCAGGAGTAGCTGTTAATCATCGGTGCTGTCGCAGTTATGAATATTGATTGCGTGGATGAATCGTCAGGCGGCGGTGTTGTCGATCTCAGTGGAAATCGATTTAAATGATGAATCGTCAGGCGTCGCTGCTATCGCACCAAACGGAAATCGATTTAACAAATGAATCGTTAAGTAACAAAGATGGAAGTCCTAACTGATCTAGTTTATAAAAGCGAATTGATAATTACCTGTGATTGTAGCGTAATGGATGTCACTCAGTGGAAATCGACTTAGACGATGAATCATCGCTGTTGCACTCACTGGAAATCGTCGTCGGTGTTAAATATGGGAGGAAATTATTTTTTTAAATGGGGAGAGCAGAAGGAAAAGTAGGGTTATGCGGTGGCTGGATCTGAAAGAGGGAGGGGAAGAAACGCGAAGATGAGATACGGTTTTCGGATCTGGAAGAGGGAGGGGAAGAACGCGAAGATGAGATACGGTTCTCGGAGCTGGAAGAGGGAGGTGAAGAACGTGAGGATGAGATACGGTTTTTGAAAAGCAGGAAAAGGGTATATTTGGAAGTTCAGAAAGACACCGAGTAAACGTAGCAAATGAATTTCCTTTATTAGTAGTAAAGATGTATAGATGCGGGTTTGGCCCCTGCTAGTAGGATTTTTGGTATAGTTTTGTACTTATACTTTTCTTCCAAAGAATAGTTGGAATAAAATTTCATTTTGTCTCTAGCTCAGTTTGTGTTCATTTGTTAAAGTGCTTCAGCGCTCAAACTTCTATTCAATACACTTGTGGAGTTTTAGTCTTTAAATCGAACCCGGGTTTAGTTCCTAAGTTCCGGAGCTACGGCTTTGGATCGCGATTGAGCATTAAGTCAAATTCCCATGTTGCACTGTCTCAATCAGCGGTGGCACTTAAATTCCGTCCTTAGTTCCGGGGATAAGTTGAAAAGATTGGTTAGCAATCGTTGTTTTCCCTTAATACATCGAACTTAACTTTGCAGAAGCAAGACTGAAACAAGACGAGTTTCGGTTTTCAGATCACACTTGCTCATCTATTAGTGATCGCATCCATGCTCTGGGGATTGCATTTGTAGATCGACGGTCGGTCACACCATCTTAAGGTTTGGAGATACATTCGCACTCCGGGGACTTAAGTTATTTTAAGGGCGGTTAGTCATGCCCGTTCGATATTCAAAATTTCGTCCGCACTCTGGGGACTTAGATTGATTCGTTGGTGGTCAATAACTTCTACTTTGCGCTCATATTCCGACCCACACTTTGGTGGCCTAGAATTGTCCTATGGCTGGTCGTTTCACACCCGGCTTGTGTTTATACTCCAATCCACACTTTGGGGATTTAGAATTAGTCGATGTTTACTGCAGTTCACACTCTAGGAATCCAGAGTTATTTAATGTTTATACTCCGATTCGCACTCTGGGAATCCAGAGTCATTTGATGTTTATACTCCGATTCACACTCTTGTAATCCGATGTTAGTTGATGGGTTGTCAATCACACCTATTTGGTATTATTTTTATACTCTAGTTTGCACTCTAGGAATCTGGAGTTGGTCGACAGATGGTCAGTCACATCTGTTGAGGCTTTAGGATTTCGTTTGCACTCCAGGAATGATGGATCTATCAATATCGTATCGTCGGCTCACATCCACCTTGAGTTGACAAGTAAGGTCATTAGATGGACGGGTCCATCCTCCTCGAACTTGATTTGAATATGAGCGAAGTCGTTAGGTGGATGGATCCACCCTCTTCGAAACTTCATTTATAGGCTTATACTCTTGTTCGCACTCTAGGAATCTGGAGTTAGTTAAAGAATTGTCGTGTATCAATCTTTTTTGGCTTCAGTGTGATGGCTTGTCCCCGAGCTCGAGTTTCACTTAGTGAGTGAACGTCGTATCACAGTCACTCGCTATTTGAATAAATCCCACCAGATGATGGACTCCGTGCATAGTGATGGTCGTATGACGCATTTCAAAAAATCACAGCTCTGGCTCGATGAGATTGCATTTTATTGTTGAAATAGGAAAATACGGTAAAGTCAGTTGCCTTATTAAAAATTTAAATTTCGAAATGCATAAGCAAGTTGCAAATGAAAAGTATATTGAATAAATAAACAGAGCCTGTTAGGTGTAATAGCGACAAAGACTTTCTCTGTTCTAGGTTCTCGGCAGAGTAAGACCATCAACGGTCGATAATTTGAATGTGCCATCTCCGAGCTTTTGTTTGATAATATACGACCCTTCCCACATTGGTTTCATATGTGAAGGAACCGTGTAAATTCTCTAAAGGACGAGATCATCGAGTTCGAAGGTTTGGGGTCAGACCTTGGCATTGTATAACCGGGCGACTCGACTTCGGTATACAGCTACCCTCAAATCAGCCACTTCACGCTTCTCATCCAATAAATCTAGAGATTCGACAAGTAATAAAGCATTCATTTTCAGATCATAATAAGTCACACGATGAGAAGGTGCTTCCATCTCGACTGGAATAACGGCTTTTGAACCGTCAGAAAGAGAAATGGACTATGGTCGGTCGCTGATTTATGGGTTGTCCGATAAACCCATAAAGCCATAGAAAGATCATCGACCAATTTTCCCCTGGCCTTTTTCAATCATTTCTTCAAAATAGACTTTATAACTTTATTAACGGCTTCAACCTGTCCATTTGCTTGAGGGTGTGCAACTATGGAGAACTTCTTCTAGATGTGGAACCTTTAACAGAAATTCTTAAATTCAAAATTGTTGAATTGGGCTCCTTTGTCTGTGATGATGGTATGAGGGAGACCGAATCGGCAGATAATGTTGCGTACTACAAAGTTGATCGCTTTCTTTGTCGTGATTGTAGCAAGGGGTTCATCTTCCGCCCACTTGGTAAAGTAATCAACTGCGACGATGGCGTACTTCGCACCACCTTTGGCTAGAGGTAGAGAACCAATAATGTCAATGCCCCATAATGCAAATGGCCATGGACTGACCATCTAATTTATTTCGATAGGCGGGGCTCAGGAATCCGAGCATGTTTTTGACATCTATCACATTTTTTGGTATAGTCCGATGCATCACGATTTACAGTCGGCCAATAGTATCTATATCGGAGCGCTTTCTTGGCAAGAGCTTGCCCCTCGGTGTGATCGCCACATGCTCCTTCGTGTACATCATGCAATACCCGTTTGATTTCATCGTGAGCGATACACCAGAATAAAGGAACAGAGTACCTTCTTCTATACATGACCCCATTATGAATAGTGAACCACGAAGATTTTCGAAGAACTTGTCTCTTTTCACTTCTACGCTCCGGCAGGGTCCCATCCTCGAGATAGTTTCTGAACGGATTCATCCACGACTCCTTATCGGGAATGACCTCAAATTCCCAGTCTGTTTCCACCTGATCGATGCTCAGGGAAGATAATGTTTTCACGGGAATGATTCCAATTTGTCGTCTTCACCTGTACTGGCTAACTTTGCTAGTGAATCGGCTTTCTGATTGCACTCTCAGGGTATGCAATAAATGGCATAATAATCGAACTGATTCAATATCTCCTGAATCCGAGCAAGGTAAGCAGCCAGCCTTCGGTCTTTGACCCGGTACTCCCCCCGAACTTAACGCACGACCAAATTGCGAATCACAATAAATCTCCAAAGCAATAATTCTTTCTCTGGCTAATCTCAATCCAGCAAGTAGGGCTTCGTATTTGGCTTCGTTGTTGGCCGCATGAAAATAAAACTTTAAGCATAGCATATAGATTGGCCTTTTGGAGTTTCAAGTACAACTCCGGTGCCTGGGCAACGGTCATTCGATGCACCATCGGTATGCAACTTCCAGATATACTTGGGAGATTCACTAGTTTCAGGCAAGTCCTCCGAGATAGTGAATTCAGTGGTGAAGTTTGCTAGGACCTGTCCTTGGATAGCTCGCCTTGGAGTGTAAGTAATGTCGTAACGGTTGGTCAGTGTGAACGGTGACAGGATGAGCCTAAAATACGGAGAGAGCTTCTTTAAGGCAATGATAAGACAATAAGCCAACTTTTCCAGGTTTGGGTAATTTCTCTCTTCTCCCGTTAGTCGTTTACTAATGTAATAGACTGGCCATTGTATCCAGTCTTCCTCCCGAATTAAGGCAGCACTGATTGCGTTTTCTGACACCGCCAAGTAGATGTATAATCTCTTATGATCAATGGGCTTCAACATAATAGGTGATGTGGAGAGGTGTTGAATTAGTGCTCGGAATACACCCTCACATTCCGTAGTCCATTCAAATTTTTATTTCCCTTTTCTGATCAGGTCGAAGAAGGGAATGCGTTTTTCAATGGATTTTGTAATGAACATGCTCAGTGCTGCTACTTTCCTATTGAGGCTCTGGACTTGCTTTATATTTCTTGGAGTCTCAAGGTTTCTGACTGCCCAGATCTTTTCGGGATTAGCTTCGATCCCTCAAGCATTGACGATAAACCCAAGGAATTTTCCGGATGCGACCCAAAGTGACATTTCAACGGGTTGAGTTTCATTCTATATTCACGGAGGATGTTCAACATCGATTCCAGGTCTCTTATATGATCAGTGGAGAATCGCGACTTCACAAGCATGTCGTCCACATAAACCTCCATGGTTTTTCCGATCTGATTAGCGAACATTCGATTAACCAACCATTGGTAAGTTGCCCCAGCGTTCTTGAGTCTGAACGGCATGACTTTATAACAGTAAAGTCCCATTTCAGTTACAAAGCTGGTATGCTCTCGGTCAGGTAAGTGCATGGGTATCGGGTTGTAGCTAGAATACGCATCCATGAAGGATAAGAATTCATGTCCAGCTGTTGAGTCTATGAGCTGATCGATTCGGGGAAGCGGAAAACTGTCTTTAGGACAAGCCTTATTCAAGTCTGAGTAATCAATGCATGTTCTCCATTTTCTGTTTGGTTTTCGGACAAGTACAGGATTTGACACCCATTTCGGATATAATGCATCTCGGATAAACTCATTTGATTGAAGTTTTCCTACCTCTTCTCTAAGGACGGCAGATCTCTCTGGATCCATACCATGCCTATTTTGCTTGATCGAGATATCCGTAGGTCGATATTCAATAATGCATCTGTTGGCTTAGCTGAGATCCAATCCTTATCATTTTAGAATCGTCATTATCGTCGATCGGAACATCTATCGTTAGCATGGCCAGGGAAGCTTGACTGCTTTACTTTCGTCCTCATTTTTGGTATCTCTTGGGTCAAGATCCCTAGGGAATTGGTTGGGGTGCCCGGGCCTAGGCCCAGGCATTAACTGTCAATTTTCAACAGAGCAGACATGGAGAGATTCCTCTACGCCCTTTCCTTTTTCCTTTAGTTGTGCCTCTCGCAGCTGGCAACATAACTGGCTCGTCCGACAGCCTGGTCTCCCTGAATTACTCCAACTCCATTGTTGGTAGGGAATTTTAAAGCCATACACCAAGGGGCAATGGCAGCCCTAAATTCAGTTAGGGCCGGTCAGCCCAAGAAAGCATTGTATGGCGTCTATGTCTAATAAAATAAACTGTAATATTCGGAATCTCCGACGTTCTCCAATTCCCAACTCCACTGATAGTTCCACCACTCCAGTGGGTATAGTTTCTCTCCCATTGAAGCCATGAATACGAGACTGACAAGGCTTCTAGTCTTTTGTTTCCATCTTCATCTGATCACAGGCTCGCTTGAACAATACGTTCACAGAACTTCCACTGTCTACTAAGATCCTCTTTGTCCAAGAAGGACCTACCTAAGCTGAAATGACAAGTGGATCAATGGTTGGGGCTTCGACTCTATCGGCATCCCTGTCTCAAAATACGATGTCATCTGTGATCGTCTTCTGTTGCTTGGCCGGAGCCTCGTCTTCCAAACTACTACAACATTCGAAGCTCGCATGCCTAATAGAACTAACATATGACTTCATTTCCTTCTAGCTTCGGTCTGCTCGATGAGGACCACCACTAACAGTATTTATCATCAACCTCCCACCGGTACGAGAGGGTTCCTTCTGTCTCGCCTGATTTGGCATATGGTTCTGATTCGATAGGCCCGCACCTCTTGACTGCGGTGCCCGCACAAACTGCTCCAACTTTCTCTCACGTATGAACTTCTCAATGATATCCTGCAAATGACGGCACTCATTTGTGTTATGGCCACAGCCATCATGAAATCTACAAAACTCCCCGTTTGAATCTGTTTTTTCAATGATTGCTTCGAAGCAGGTTTCTTATACTGAATAGTATTGCAGGTCTGTAAATACACATTCTCCAGCGAAGTATTTAAAGAAGTATAATTGTCAAACATAGGGCTCTAGTCGCGGCCCACGATTCTGATCCCATTTTCTATTTTGATTTCCATTGCCTTTCTTTTTATTCTATATGTTCAGTCATGCCTTTCCAAAAATCTCCCCAGTTTGTTTAACAGCAACATTGCTTTGGATTCCTTCCATACTGGTCCCTGCGTCATCCTTTTTCCTAGACTATTTCGCATCCTCCCTTCTCAAGAACTAGGTTGCCTTAGAATAGAAACGGTCCGATGACGCAGGAGGTTTTTCGGCCAACCAGTTGCCGAATTCAAAGTCGGGATCGATCCCCTTAGTTAGTGCCATCAGAATTGAGTTATCATTGGGATTACTAATCTCAGCGCATGCAGCATGAAACCTCTCCAGATAGCATCTAAGTGTCTCTCCAGGAGCTTGAGTAACACTAGATAAGGTATTAACATCTTTCGGCTTTGTGAAATGCATGTGAAACTGTTCAACAAACTTTATTGCCAACTGATGAAACCACGAGATAGATTGAGGTGTTAAATGAGTAAACCACATAGTTGTTATGCCCTCTGGGGAAATCGAAAAGCTTCGGCACTTGACCGCATCATTGGCTCGTGCAACGTACATCAACCATTCGTACTATAAAATATGCTGATTAGGATCAGAGCTCCCTTCATAGACGGGTAAAATTGGCATCCTGAATCGCCGAGGTGGTTCAGCATAGAGTATGTCATCAGTGAAAGGGGTATGACTCCGAGAGATTCCCCAGTCATCGTTAGTGAGACATTGACTTTCACGGATCATCCGACGGATCATTGTCGGGATATCCGGCATCTAGACATTCTGGGTATGCCGAGCCAAGGTGTGGTCGGGTTCCACAATGCGAGGATGGACCGGACGCGGTCGACGGTCCATTCTCATCTCCTTAGTTCTAGGTCTTCAGGGACATAGGGTTCTGGAGTATATTCATTTTGGCAACGATTCGGATCTATCCTATTTCGGGGATCAGCTCCCAGATTAATAGCAACGGTGACAGCGCGGTCGTCAGTAATGTGATAAGGAACAGTGCCTCCTCGGGAGGAGGGTCCAGCCTGATGGCTGGTCGACGGGACAGCTCTCGGTTGTCCAAGACTCAAGGTGCGCTGCTGTCTAGTAGCTTGTGTATAGCTTTCGTCCAACCATGGGCGCATGGATCTATGATGGTAGTCAGAAGAGGCTGAACTCTACGTGGATGAATAGGAAGCCTGATCCCTTCTGGATCTCCTTCGTCTTTGACGATTCAGCTGATTGGCCAATTCTGCGTTGGCATGGAGTTGTTGAGTAAGCAGCCGGCGGCTTTGTGTCAGCTCCTGGATAAGAATTTGGAATTCTTCCCTAGTGACAGGACCATGCGGATCTAAAAATCCGGCAGCATTCTGATCGGTAAGAGGAAATTATGTGGGGTTCTGTCCGTCCCGTCCTTTTGGATCTGTAGTAGCTGAAGTAGTCCTAGTGTTGACCATGATGGATAGCGAAGCTCTTTCCTAGACTTGGTGCAAATCTAAATAGGATGGAAGAATTTTAAACTTAAAATCTGGATCTTCTCCTTACATTCTTGCAATCCGATATCGGTAGTAGATCCAACAAGCAGGAGAAAAACTGGATTCTCTCAGTGAAAGCACCAAAAATTTTATACCAAAATTGGGCACAACACTCTTTGTATGTGTTTGAAGAGATAAAATGAAGAATATAAATGGAAAAGGAGGAAAACCAAACAAACATTCCAATGATAAGCAAGAAAACCGCACAGAAACACATGGATTTAGAGTGGTTTGGCGTATGGCCTACATCAACTATGAAATGATTAACTTTATGGATTTTTTCTTGCTGGTTACAACGAGTTACAACAGTAAAATTCGAGTACAATGATGATTTCGACAGAGTCTGGACGTAGGAGAGCCAAAAGTCCTTTTTTAGTAGGTCATGGACTGCTATTTATAGGCGTAGGCAGCAAATATCTCACTAGATCTCAGGAGGCCTCTTCTCTCACGTGGGTGGACTCATGCGATCAATCCTTGATCGTTTGGACACGATCCATGATCGATACGAATGAAATTCACATCGATCAAGGTTTATCCCGATATAGTCGAGTCTGATCATGAACGTTCATGAGGTTGCACGCAAGCTTCTGTGAAAATTTGGTGGCATTTGGACTTGTAGATTTTGAGTTATGATCGATGCAAGTTTGGATATGTTGAAGGCTGCTGAGTTCGCATCGCTTCTGGTCGCATTAATCTGTTCGCATCGCTTCTGGACACGTGATGCCTAATGACGTTACGCTAACTTTTAGGATCGATCCACTTTTCATGCCAAGCGACCGAGTCTTTCCTACGGATGTGCCTCGTTCGTATCAACCCAGCTTGGACTTGTTCGTATCGCTCGGCTGCACCTCACTTCGTATCGATAGCATAGTGACCACTTCGTATCGATAATCTCCATTCCAATTCGTGTCGATATAAACTTAAATTCTTCGTATCGATTGAAGATTGGTTTTGTATCGATGCCTAATAAATGTTGTTTCGTATCGTATATTGGTGGCATGTTTTGTATCGATCATTGACCAATCGATACAAACTGGGCAATAATCAATACGAACTTGTGTGTAAGTGGAAGCGATACGAATTCTCTTCAAGCGATGGATACAAAACAGAGTGGATGCGAGGGGTACGAAGTGGGATAGGTATGATGGATACGAAATGGTGTTCCATGGATGCGAATGAGTCCAATTCCGATGGATACGAAGGAGGCCGTTGTTGATTGATGCGATTAAGGATAGATAAGAAGAACGTTCCTCCGAATGGATTCGAATGAAGCCGATTCGAAGGAGATGGACTGATGGTTATGAATGAGTTGATTTTCTTGGCTTGCATCGATCATATCTTAAGCATATGAACTTGGATTGACTTTAAATTTGTAACGTTGGCTTTCATAGTTTTAATTGCCGTGTCATGTTAATTGTAGCTTGATCCAAACTTGGGCAAAATTTACCAATATCCATAGCATATCTGAGTATACCGTTTTCCGAGATGAATTGTCTTTGATTCCCAGTCAATTTCTTGGTGTCATGGCCTTGCCAAAAGACGGGATAACACATATAATCTACAATGTTACACAACTTCTACACGTTGAACCGTTACGAATTCTGATTCGATTTCCGATCATATATTATCTTCTTAGTTACTAGGCATATATTTGTAAACAAAGTTTAATAATAGTATATCTATCATTATATAATAATTAAAAAGGCACATTTAGTAATTAAAATAATTATTAAATCATTTAAACTCTATATAAATTCAAAAAAATCAATTATTCCAAAATAGCGACATTATTAATGATGTCTTATATAATTTTAACTTTCCAAAATAAAATAAATTATTTTATTACATATTCTCACTTATATAGATAAATTAGTGTATATATCCAGCTCTGTGCACAATGTCGGATGATCAAAAAGCCGTATATCGATAAAACGATTTTCAATTATTTTATCTATATATCTTCCAAAATGTATATTTTTATAAATATTTATTAAAAATAAGATTACCAATATTATTTATTGTTTAAAATTTTATCATTTATGTTAAAATATCTTATATTGAAATATTTCAAAATTTTCCTAAAGTAATGAATTTTTGGGTCGTTACAATACTCTTAAGTACATGCCCTATAGAAAGAGTTTAACTCAACTTCGCTCGTATTTAATCGTGCTTTGTCCAAAAAAGTTCAATTATTTCTTATCAATACATCATTATGTATTATAAGGAGGATGACCTTTAAGATTGAATCTTTATTCATATTAGGTACATACTCCAATATACTCAGCCATTCGATCAAATCGAATCATTTATGTTGCATGTTATATTATTAACTTTTGTTTTATATTCTATGAGCTTATAATATACTTATACATGTATATTAAATACACATGTTTATGTCGATGATAACTCATCAGTGGATATGACGAAGTACGTGAAATTTGTTTTAGTATTAATAGACTTACGATTGCAGACATCTATATGTATCAATCCGAAGAGTTCATCAACTCTTAAGGTGGTCCAACTAAATGGGTGCATGCCCCTTAATTGTTTGAGATATAATTAACTAGTATCATATGATTCATAATCACATAATAAAAATTATTTCTCAAAACTATGGCTTGGTCTATAATTCCAACATAATTGTATATAATTTTTGATACTTTAGTATTTTCCAATGAATCACTTTTGTTGTTAAAACATATGCCACATTATAGTTTTATTTCGTAATGAATATTCATAATATTCTCATTGAAATATAATCATGTTTATTTCTCATTTGACACCAAAAATAGTCATTGGTTTATAAATTATGTTTGGTATGTTTAATGAAAATAATTTTCGTAACTTGATGCAATTAATAAATGTTACATGGAACTCTCCCACTATTTCCGCTATGACTATAATAGTGTACTAAATATGGAAGTCCATCATTCACTTAGTATACGATATTTATTTCATATACTTCAACTAGGTTACAGTGGAGAGTTCTCTAATCAAATATCTTGAACTCAAAGAAATAAATCTTATAGAAAACATTTTTCTATATGAACATACATTTTGGAATAGAAATCATATTTCTTATTCCAATATTAAGAATCAATTATTATTTACAATTCTCGTTTTCGATATTTCTTTATGAAGCAGAGGCAACCATTCATTCTCTTCATCCCAACTGTACCTTTAATCACGTCTACTCTTCTACCTCCATTTTTATTTCTAAATTTTCAAACCATTCAAAAGAAATCCCTTACTACGATATTATAACGAACTCTTTGCATAAGCACACTCGATCGTCCTTAACATTTAAGGACATCAAATTTGATACACCTTACGTAAATTGATCAAACTGACATTTTAACGATTGAGTTCTTAAATCTATATTGTAGTTTTGGTCTTGTGTTACATTTAACACAATATGATTTTTATTGGAGTAAATCAAATTAATACTCGATCTTGCGCTATGGTTTATTTGCTTGTTTGGGATGAACTAATTTCATCGAAATATTGTATATTACAAAGTGTGACAGTTCACTATATAACATTTATATGCGTTTTTATACGGATCAAATATCTATAGTATTATATTGCTTTTGAGTTCATAATACATGGAATGCAACACATGTTCTCAAAAAAATAAACACGAAAGTGACCAAATTACGGACGTATTTAGTAGATATAGAATCAGGCGCTTGCATGGGTAATGAATGTTAACATGCAATAAGCATTTATTAATATATATATATATGTTATATTTCTATCTATCAATCTCAATTCAATTCTTTTGTATATCTTAATTTATAAATGTTTTATCAATCGCATTAAATGCATAAATTTATCAATGTAGATTATTACAACGTTATATAGCATATGTTCTTACAATATTATAAAGGTTAAATGTTAGCATTTCATTTTTCTAATATGGCTCCCACTAGTCTTTTATGTTTCACCAAACCCTAAATCGAAACATAGAAGTCTTTCGATTTTACCAGTGGGTGTTAGGACTCGTTCGTCTTGAATTATAACCTTGAGTTTGCTGAACAAATTATTGCTCCACAGACAATGGATAACTCTTTATCGGTTGTATCGTATACAACTCCTAACTCTTGGTACCTTGCTCTAATTTCACTTAGACTTGAGTTTGCTTAACAAATGGGAGCTAAATTATATACTCGTACCTACTATATCGCGACGGCTTAAGTATAGTATATGTAACTTGAGTTTTCTCAACAGAAACATATAGTTATCCTACCTTATCTATTCAGTAGATTGATAATACTGCACATAACATCCTTAATTTGAGTTTGCTTAACAATTAAGGAGTATGCAAGTAATTAATTAATATATATGGTAGATGAGAACATTATATTGAAGATTCATAACCTTCAATATATTATATTAAGTTATATCAACTTATGGAATAATGTATTTCTTTTGAAATACCCTCGTGATTCAAGTGTCGACACATCGAAATCACGGTATACATACGTATACTTATGTATTTATTCCTTAAGTCTATTTAAGGTCTCTTTAATGTTTCACCTTTAATTTATATATTCATTTTATCTAAGTTTTATTATTACATAACTTTTATATTTCACGTTACTTATATAATAGTCTTATGTATAATATTGTATTAATTAAATCTAATTTAATTAATTAACGCTTTAATTAACTATTATATTATTTATTTATAATATATTATATAGAATATATATAATTTAACCTTTATAATAATACGCATATATCTAATATAAATGCATTTTAAGTTATTAATTAACTTCTAATTAATTAATTTAATTAAACAATTTTAAATAAATTTTATTAATTTCAGAAAAATTCTTTTATACACACATGTATAGTCATGTTGTCTTAATAATTCAAGACAACATAACATATGTCATTATATATATTAGACATGTCTATATATATTTAATTAATTAATTTACTTAATTAATTCATTTATTTCATTAATCTTATTAATAAATAATATTTTGAAATTAATTTTATAATATTTTCAAACATTTTGAAAACTTATTATAAAACTTTATAGTATGTATTTTATTTTGGATTTAACTTTTAAATTTAAAACTTTTATTTTAATTTTCAAAATAATTTGAAAATTTATATTATAACATTAATAATATTTTTTATTTTAAATTTAAAAATTCTATTTCAAAAAAACTTTGAAATTAGCCAAAGGCCCAATTCAAATTGGACCTTTTTCTGTTAAGGATAACCTTTTAGGCTTACCTCATCATTTGAGGTCAGGCTAACAGCCAAGTAGGGTAGAGTACTTGATTACCCAGACACATCCTTAAATGCTACTTTTTTAGACATCCAACTATATGGGTAGACTTTAATTAGTTAGCCCTGATACGACTAATTTAGATCGCATGGGCTATTTGGCTCTAATACCATAGTTGAAACTGCGCCAGCCCGCTACGGAAGTTGTAGTTGAATTTCAAATTTGTGTACCCTATTAGATCTTTATTAGGCTAATCAAGTCTAATCTATTTCGAACATTTCTAAATTTTATTTAAATAAAATCTTTTGTTTTATTTAAATTTATATAATGACACAGAATTATTTAATTTATGTCATAATATATATATTTGTGTGTGTATCATATACATGTATACATATAGATATGTGTGTATGCGTGTGCGCATGTACGTGCGTGTGTAACAAATCAATCCATGCAAGGTATAACTTGCCTGTGTATATGTTGGGATTTACACCGCAATAGACACGTTAACTCGTCCAATATACAAATATATTATTTAAATAGTTTTGTATAAATATATAAATATATTTATATAAACATATGTATAAAATTGACATTGAAAATATATTTATATTTATATATATATATATATAACGATATGAATAATTTGAATCGTTTATAAAACATATTAATATTTCTTATAAAATCGAAAACAATACGTGAAGATATGTATGTAATTTATATATATACATACATGTTAAATATTTATATATAAAATGTGTATAGTAATACAGTAATTAATATAGATTAATATGTAAAATACATAAAATAAATTTTAATAAATATGTATTTACAGGTCTTGCATACAGTTCTGAAAAGATTTTTTTAATTTTAAATATGATTTATTTAAATTATTCGTAGGAAAAAATAATAAAAATATTAATAAACATTTTCGAAAACTTTATCGTAAAATTTAAATTTCTAGTAAATCCGAGTTGATATTTTATATGTTGGACATTTATTGCATAATTTTACCATTTTAAAAATAATTTTAAAACTTAATTTTTAAATATTGGTTTTCAAATACAATATATTAAAAAAATAAAAATAAAAATCTTTATCTACTTTGAGTGTATTTTATGCTAAACATATTATATTAAATTTAAACTATAATTTTTAATATATATGTGTGTGTGTGTGTGTGTGTGTGTGTATTAATATAATTAATTTATGTAATCAACTGACATAAATAACATTTAAATAATATTAATATATATATAACTATTTTATCATTTGCTAATACATTACGTCCGTAATACTTTATATATAAAAATTTATAACCATATGTGTTTATTGTATGATGTTATGTATATATTATATACTATAAACATATAATTAATTATTAAATATTATATTTTTAAAATAAAAAAATGTGTTTTTAATTGTTGAGTGGTATTGATCTGATGTATATATAATTTCTTTTAGTATATGCAAACACACAACTAATCTAATTGTGATA
Source organism: Allium cepa (assembly GCA_030765085.1). Lineage (NCBI taxonomy): Eukaryota > Viridiplantae > Streptophyta > Magnoliopsida > Asparagales > Amaryllidaceae > Allium > Allium cepa. The sequence goes on along the minus strand of CM060941.1, from coordinate 554,178,919 downwards.
GTACATTTGTATATCAGAATCGCCGCCTAACTAACAATATATATATATATAAACATTGTCTAATTTAATAAATATAAATAAGTTAGATCCACACTTTATAACATAATCCTGAAAGCACATGCTGAAATGATGATATGAATACATTGAAACGATTTCCAATCCAAAAGAGTGCTAGTCCTTGAACTACTTACCACCGGCTATCGAGTAGCACTAGAATTAATTTGTTTTGAACTTGAAAAACTAGAAAGAGATGGATGGGAGAGTTTTTCCTGACCAAGAGGAATGTGTAGGTTGAAAAGGAACTCAAACAAATAAGAGTAGAGATGCCTATATAGAGGAGAATTAAGAGATATTTTAGGATCGATATACTACAACATCTTTTGTCGATTCTCTTCCATCTTTGCCCTCCATTTCAATGCCACTTTTACACCATCATATGGCCTCATATTACCCTTATTGTGGATAAACTAATAACCTCCTTAATGGGTTTAAAATCATTTAGAGCCCAAATAGAATATTATGCAATTAAAACCAATTTAACGCTTATCGATATCATATATCGATTAATATATTTATAGGTATTATAAATATATTTAATATTAATAATATAATCTCAAATCAAGACAGATCCATGGGTTCTTTTATCAGGAGATTTTTTCTTGAGGCGTTTCTTTTATCATCCCCGTGATTTCCCCCAATCTCTACGCAACCATCCTATGTCCTCTTCTCCATCTCAGTACCCTTCATCGCTCCTCCCCTCTCCCTCTTCGACCAGATCTAGGCGCCTTTTCAAAGAAATGTCAGCAGTAGGAGTCTCTAAGCCTAACCTTTATTCGAACACCGAATTTCCACCACTATGTGCTAACTATCATTCAACACTTGCTTTTGATGCTCGACCTTGCTCGAGTGATGTTATAAAGTTGCGGCTGCTGGCTGTGATCTTTCTGGCACTATTTTGTCTTTGTCTGGGTTGCAGCCAACTTCGTCTTCTCCTGGAGTCAATGTGAGTATACTTATGAACACTAACAGTGATACGGGGAAGCATGGTTCGCTCGCTGTGTACAATGATAGTGGTATTGGTGGTCTGTCAGGTAGTGATGTGGGTTTGGTTGTGGCAGATGATACCGTTCGATGCTCTTCTAATGCTTGTTTATATGTCTCTGATAATTTTGGTCCACTTTACAGTGATGAATTTTTGGTTGCGTCCAAGTCTGTTGCATCTCCGGTATTGCCCACTGTTGAGGATCGTCCTGCTCAGTCTGCTCCTACGCCAGCTTGCCCTAAATCTTGGTCTTCTTTATTCAATTCACTGCCATGAAACACGGGAGATTACAAACCTATTGATTTTGAAATTGTCGAAGAGAATGGAGTGAAAATCCCTCCTCCAATCGTTATCCAAGCCGGTGTTGACTTTTGGTCTGAATATTTGGTTGGTTTCTTTCTGGAACCAAATCACCGTCTTCGTGATCCATCCTCGATTTTACGTAAGGCTTGGAAGCTGTGTGGTAATTTGCAAGTTAAGCTGATTGACTCCTTGTATTATCTCAAGTTTTCCTCTTCTAAGGATCGTCGGCTAGTTCTTAGTGCCGAGCCTTCTTTTTTTGCTAGAAGGCCCTTTATTATAACTCCTTGGTCACCAACTGTGGCGAGTGCTCATGAGTAAGTGCTTTCCATCCCCGTTTGAGTGTACTTTTCGCAAATCCCCTCTGCACTACAACCTTTGCTTGGGTTGAATTGGTTAGCCTGCAACGTTGGTAAATTGAAATGTTTTGACACTAATACGGTTTCTCGAGATAAATTGATGTATGCTAAGGCTCTTATTGAGATATCCCCCTTTAAGCCTCTCCCTTCTTCTATTCTCGTTTAGCTTGCTGTTGGGCATGTTGCGGAGGTCCGTGTTCGCTATGGTTGGGTTCCTGATATTTGTACCTCCTGTCACTCTTTTGGCCACCTAGTTATCTCCTGCCTGCATTCCAAATCCTCCGCGGCTGCTCCTAAGATTCCTTTGCCTCGCCCCCCGCTCCGGAAATGGATTCCTAAGGTTCCTTCATCTGCTTCTCAGATCCCCCCTCCTGCGACTGATCTGGGTCCGCCTCCTTCTGATGTTAGGCCTGCCTCTCCTACTCCTGATGTGGTGCCTTGTGTTGCCTCGGCTATTCCTTTAGCCGCTCCAGATTCTGCCCGGGTAGTTTGGGTTGAGTCTGAGAGGTGTTGGGTTGATCTAATTTCTGATGTGAGATTTAACCCCGTGGATGTTGCATTTTTCAGAATTGTTTCTGATGATCAGAATGACCTTAGATGCCTTTATTACAGACCGTCTAGTGATTCTTTAGTTCTTGATTTGGATGGTGTGTATGTGAGTAAAAATTCTGACATGCTAGTTGATCTTTCTTAGGATCGTTCTTTCATTTACTCTTCCGATGCTATGGGTTACGACCCTTGTCTTGCTATCCGTTTCGGCCCCTTTGCTGGACTATGTGGGAATGTACCTTTGGTTTTTGCGGACGATGGTGATTCTTCCTCTTCGGAGGAGACCTAGTCTTGGTGATTTTTATAGTTACTGTGGCTTGTCTGTCATATACCTGTGCTGTATTTTTTCATTTTTCTTAGTAGTATAGGTGCTTTACCTTACTCCTGTACTTCAACTTTATTATTTTCGTAATAAAATTGGACGGGCCATTATAAAACCGGCTTGCTTTGCAAAAAAAAATTAATAATACCTATTCATCACATCAAAATCAAATTTTACAATTAATATTCATATATGTTAATTAATTTAATTAATTTTTAACAACTAGAAATTAATTAAATCATTTGGTCAAAGGAGAATTCATCATTTCGGTTTAGTGACACATTAGGTGTAAATTTAATCAGGGATTAATATTAAACTATTCGAATATTAATGCTCACACATTACTTAGCTAGTGATGTAACATTTTGGCCAAATTTATTACTTACTTAGTTTCGATAAAATCTAATTTTACTTTGTTAAGTGTTCCTGGTTTTGATTTACACCAATTTCTTTGTCAAAAACTCAAAAACTATATCACTTTGGACTTATGGAATTTGGTAATGGTCAAAATACCAATATAGTTTACATTCAACTCTATATTCTAAACATAAAGTACTTGGTTCAATAATAACAATTATTATTAACCGAAATGCTCTGACAGAGGCTTTGACTTTGAGTTGACTTCAATTGACCGGGATACTAACCGCATATAACCGAGGAGACATATCCTTCTTTAAATAGTGCTTCACTTCCAATGCTTCCACTCGACTCAACTATTGTCACTCAATGGATGCCTGATATGATTTGACTATAATCAAACCGGAGCTTTCATATTGAAGATTGGTAGTATTCCCAAATCGAGAGAATTATGTAATTTTGTCACATCGATATTTTCAGTTTGACCTTAATTATATTAATCATTAGAAAATTATCGAGTGATTTATTTCATATTTAGCCAAAAAGTATCAGTACAAACCTTTTGGTGTCCCCCAACAGCCATGAGTAATACACTGCCCAACATTTGAAGAGCATTGCGTACTCTAGTTTCAACGAATGTATCGATATATAGTCTCGATAGATCTTGACTACAAATATTAAAATGGTATATTTATTTTCATTATGATAAATTACTCATGGTTACAACACTTTGTAACTACTATCACATAACATACCATTTATGGATTTTCTATTAAATATACATTTATTAGATTGATTAATTGGTATAAAACATTATATCATGTATATAATAGAAAGAAAACACATATTATTCGATCAAGGTTGGTTATCGAGTTATATATATATATATAATATTACATAATTGCCCATATGCCATACCCTAACTCTATCATCATATACACATATGTGTGTAACATATAGAAGTGTACATGGTTTAATGTGCCTGTATATAAATGTTGGGATTTACACCACAACGGACACATTTGTCCCTCTATATACATAATTACTGTCTATAATTAATTTATTATTCATTTACATACACACACATATTTTTGTATGTATGTATGTATGTATAAAACCTTTATATATTAGTTTTATTTACTTTAAAAAGTTAACCAATTCAAAATGATTTGAATTAACATCTAAAATATTTTAAGATAGTTTAAACTGAAAAAACCAGATCTAGATCTTAGAGAAAAGATCTTTTTTTAATTTATATTCAAATTTCAAATATTTATATGTTTATATATGTCGGCCTATGTGTATTATTTTCAAAAAAAATTATATGTGTGTATATATATATATATATATCAGTGTATGTGTATGTTTGTGTGTGGTGTATATAATTTTATTTTAAATAAGCAATAAAATATTTTATATTTAGTTTTAAAAAATTTATTTATAAACTATTAATTATTAAATGTAATAACGTATGTTAAATTTGTTTTTTCTCGATCAAACATTTTTATTAAAAAAAATTGTTATCATTATAAAAATCCATACTAATTTGGATAAAAATTTATTTTATTTTAGTTTATAATTTTTTTAAACATTCGTTAATAAATTTAAAAAGTTTTAAAGAATATTTATATTTTTTATTTATATTTTGGAATTAAATTTATATAAGTATGTATGTATATAATATATATTTTTAGAATATATGTATACATATTAATATATTAATTTATAATATTTATATATACACACATGCTAATTACAAAAAATATTTTAAATTTGAGCAATTAGGTTAAAGTGTTTTAATTTTGAAATTATTATTATTTTTATACAAGTTGGTTGAACAACATATATGTGTTTTATATGCATATAAGTCTTTTTGATCAATTTAAATGTTTATGTATGCGTGCAAAATTAGAGAGCATGTATATATATATTCGTTATAGCATATAACGTACAATCAATATAACTAAAATGAACAATATATATAGATATGAAATAGTTGTAAAATTGGATCACTACTAAAACGTAGCCAATGGAGAGCACCTTGAAAGTTGAATAAAGCTTGTTAAGATCCAATATTGACTCCTACGGAAAGTGCAGCTAACTAGAAGAGAATGCCACTCCTTGAAATAGATTTAATTTACTTGAATTTCATTTGAAAATGATGAGGATACACCCTTGTAATTTGCAGCCAAGAGACGGCAGAGGGGGCCTCAAAATAAAGTCCAAATGAGAGAGAAAGTGAGGTTTGAATAGGCAATAGAAGTGAGTAAATGGTAGAGATTGAGATCTCCTTATTTACTTGTTCTGGTTGCCAACTCAAAACCAAATTTTTCATTCAAAACTCTCCCATCCCCATTATTATAGCTGGCTATGATATGGGCCTTAATGGACCATAAAAATTTCGAGATCCAATTAGTATGCATTTACAGTCTAATTTAAATATTTAACGATATCGTATATCGATGCGTATATATATAAATATTATATACGCACTTTATCAAATACTAATTTAAATAAATCAGATAAATTTTAACAATTAATATTTCATAAACATTAGTTAATTTGTAACAGTTATAATTTACTTAAAACATGTGGTATTTCAGAGTATTCAACATTGCAGTTATGTGACTCAACAGTGTCAACAGTCAATGATCAATCAAATAATTTGAATATTAATGTTCATACATCACCTTAGCTAGTGTTGTGGCATTTTAGCAAAATTTATCTCTTAGACATTTTTTGGTAAAATCCAGTTTCGCTATTTTAAGCAGTACCTGGTAGTAATGATTATTTACACTAATTCTCTTCATCAAAACTATATCACGTTAGGGCTTATGGAATTTGGTTTTGGTTAAAACTCCAATATCGACCACATTCAACTTGTTTAATCAACGCAAAGTCCTTGGATCAATAATAACAATTATTAATGGTAATTCTCTGGCCAGAAACTTTGACTTTGAGTTGATTACAGTCTACCATAATACTAACCTCATATAACCGAGGAGACAAATTCTCTATTGAATAGTCTTTCACTTCTGATGCTTAAACTCAGACCCAACTACAATCCTTAGATGGACACTATGGCATCATTAAACTATAGTTAAAGTGGGTTGTCCATATTGAAGTTTAATGGTATTCTCAAGTCAAGAGAACTGTGTAATATCATCATTTCGAGATTCCCTATTTGACCTAGATATATTAACCAACAAAAAAATATTGAGTGAGTGATTCCATATTATCCAATAACTATTAGCATGTAACCCCTTGGTGCCTCTAGTAGCCATAAGTAATATACTGTCAAGCATTTGAAGAGCATTATGTACTCTAATCTCAATGGATGTATATCTTGACTATGAATATTTAAAACAATATGTTATTTTTAGTGTGATAAATATCTCATCATCACAACACATTGTAATTACTTTCACATAACATATTATTTAAGGATTTTCTATTTAATATACATAAATTAAATGATTAATTAACAAAACATGGTATGACAAGTATATAATAGAAATAAAACTCCTTTTATTTCGAGCAAGATTTTATTACAAAGTTAATAAATTACAAAATTGTCCCAAGAGCATACCCCTAACTCTATCAATCTCCCACTTGCACCTGGAGCTAATTATGGAATCTCGATCACATCACTTCGATCAGTTTGCCAAAAATTAACTAAGCTAGTCCCTTTATGAATGGATCGGTTATGCTATTCTTTGTATCTACTCTTACAATCACGACTTCTTTCTTCTCGACGACTTCTCTAAAGAGATGGAACTTTCGAAGAATGTATCTTGATTTTTTATGAGCTCTTGGTTTCTTTGCAATCTGCATTGCAATATTGTTTTCATAGAAAAATGTCATTGGATACTCCCTATAGGGAATCACCCCTAGCTCACTTATAAATTTGCGCATCCAGACCGCTTCTTTAGCCGCTTCGTTGAGGGTGATGTATTCGGCCTTCATTTTGGAATCGATTTCTATTTCTTATTTGGAAATTTTCAAACAAAAAGCCCCACCATTTAAAGTAAAAAAACGTAACCAGATATTGGCTTACCCTTATCGGTATTACTTTGAAAGCCAGAATATGCATACCCCTTCATAAGGAGGTCCTTCATTTTCCTTACGAGGAATAAGTCCTTAGTATTTCTCAAATACTTAAGTATACATTTTACAGTGGTCCAATGCTTCTCATCAGGATTAGATAGGTGTCAGCTTACACATCCTATTGCATAAGCCTCATCCAATCCGGTATAGAACATAGCTTACATTATGGAATCGATTGCAGATGCATACGGTATCCTCTTCATATATTCCTTCTCCTCATCAGAATATGGATCATCCTTCTTAGAAAGGATAATTACATATTGTTTTGGAACATTTTCGCATTTGGAATTCTCTGTACTGAATCTTTTCAATATGGGATCTATGTACTAGGATCGAGACAGTCGCAGTAACCTCTTAGATCCATCTCTATAGATCTTAATACTCAACATATAGGCCACTTCTCCCAAATCCTTTATGGAAGTTTTGGATAACCATGCTTTCACTAATTTCAGTAACGCAATGTTGTTGCCAGTCAGTAACAAATTATCGATATATAGAACTAAGAATACTATAACGCCTCCTTATTCTTTCAGATATACGCATGCTTTTTCTGTGTTGTAATAAAAACCAAATTGTTTGATTACTTTATCAAAACACTTAATCCAACTTCTTGAAGCTTATTTAAGACCATAAATGGATATTAACAACTTTTAAGCCTTGCCCTTACTCCCACGTATGTTGAAACCCTAGAGCTTCAACATATAAATAGTATCTTCTAAATCACCATTTAGAAACATCATTTTCATGTTCATTTTCCATATTTATATTCATTGAATGAGGCAATGGCTAGCATTATCCGAATGGACTTAAGAATAGCTATGGGAAAAAAGGTTTATCATAATCAACACCTTGAATTTGACAAATTCGCAATTACCCTAGCCTTATAATTCCCTACTTATCCATCCGCGTTTAGTTTTTTCTTAAAAATCTATTAGTAGCCGATGGGCATTATCCCTTCAGGTATGTCAGACAACGTCCATACTTTGTTTTCGTACATGAAATCCATTTCGAATTTTAATACTCTAAGCTAAAGTGTAGAGTCTTTATTCTACAGTGTTGTTGAAACGAGAGGGGAGAGTTATCTTCTAAGACGCATGCAGGAGACAACCAATTAGATTACCTAATAGGTTGCTTGTTTTCGTATATTAGTGAATTTGATTCTCCCACTGGCTTGGCCTTAATGTTGACTTCTAGGATCTCTTTCAAGTCTACAAATCCATTTTAATTTCTTTTGACATAAATTCATTTTCCAAAAAGATAGCATTTTGATAAATAATAATTTTTTGTTCCTCGGTGTTATAGAAAATATATCCATTAGAATTATGGTATATGCTATAAGTTTACACAAGGACGATCTTGCTTAAAATTTATTGAGACCAACGTTCTTAACATGGACCGGACAAACCCACACTTTCAAATGTTTAAGTTAGGGTTTCTTCCCATGCCATATCTCATGTGGTATCTTAGTTAAAGATTTAGTGGGTATCAAATTCAATATATGCGCTGCGGTTTCTAGTGCATATTCCCAATAGGAAAGAGGTAACTTAGCTTTACTCATCAAGGAATGAACCATATCTAATAGGGTTCAATTTCTTCTTTCTGAAACACCATTGTGTTTCAAAGTATAGGTTGAGTAACTTGAGAGATAATCTCATTATGTTTTAAGTACCATTGGATCTCTTGTCCAACATACTCACCTCCTCGATTAGATCAAAGTATTTTAATCTTATGGTTCATTTGATTTTCGACCTCATTCTTATACTCTTTAAATTTCTCACAAACATTGGACTTCTTCTTCATAAGATACACATACCTTGGTCTTGAGAAATCATCAGTAAAAGTTATAAAATTAGAAGTATTATCTTTGGTAAGTATATGCGTTGGACCACATATATCAATATGTACGAGACCTAAGAGTTCATTAACTCTACCATTGCTCGCATTAAAGAGGTGCTTGATCATTTTTCCTTTAAGAGATTCAAAATCAAGTGATGGTAGAAAACCTTCGGTTTTTAGTTTGTATAGTCGTTCGTCACTTATATGACCTAGCCTATAATGTCATAAATAATATTATTAATGTCAATTAGAAGTACTATTCACATCACACACATGAATAGAATTAAATACATAAATAATACTATCAAAAACACTATTTCATATTTTATTTCCATCAAACATAATGTTTATAACATTATCAATACAATAAAAAAACATATCTAGATATAGAAATTATTCCACAAATAATGTTTTTGACATAATAGCAATTATTCAAAATTAAATCTAATCCATTTGGAAAAGCCAAGTGATAATCTCCAACTACATTTGCATATGCTAGATATCCATCAGCAACTTAACGTCTCATTTTACCCTTCGCCACACATCGCCTATTCTTAAGTACATGTAATGAATTATAGGTAGGGGTTATAGATCTAGTATCTGAAATTCAAGATAATTTATTGATTATGAAAAAAATTGTATCATTAATATACCTGCAGGAGCAGTAGAACCATTCACTTTCTTTTCATTAACAATCTTTAGGTGATCCGAACATTTCCGTTTTTAGTGCCCCTTCTTGTGACAATGATGACACCCATCCTTATTATTTGGAGCATTCTTCTTATTCTTCTTAACAACTCACCTTCTATTCTTTGAATGATTCAAAGATGATGCTTTCCTTTTACAGTTTGCACCATGCCTTGATTCTTGGATGAAGACTTAATAGATCTCAACATATTGAGCAGCTCCACGAGGCTTATATTCACCGGGTTCATATTGTGATTCAATATGAATGACTTAAATGGTGGAGTAAGAGACCCTAAGATCAAGTCAACTTGGGGTTCAATGTTTATCGGTCCAACTATGAAAATTTATCAATATGCCCTTTCATTAACAAGATATACTCATCCACACGCTTGCCCTTCGACATCTTCATATTGAACAATCTCTTAGTAATCTCGTACCTTACAGAATGAGATTGCTTCCTAGATAATGCTTTAAGGCTATCAAAGATTTGACAGATATATTTTTTTGTTGCCTTTGCAATGGCTTTCTAACATAGACAGCATGCAACCTTGGGCGATTTCAAGGTCTACGACCCATTTATTATGAGTAATCATTAATTCAAGATCCGCATCTTCAGTAGGTTTTACTCTAGGAGGTTCTTACATCGGTGACCATAAACATTTGTAAGTTAGTGCCATTTTGATTGCTCCTAACTAATCCATGTAGTTAAGTCTAGTGAGTTTTTCATGTTATGAAAATAACTTTAGTGTAGACATTTTTCTACAAATTTAATTTAAGCAGGTTAGGACACTTATACATAGCAAATGTTCTTATATTGGTATGTTTAAATATTATATTTCATTTTACTAATAAGCACCCATTAGATTTTTATGTTTCTCAAAACCTTAAAAAGAAACATAGAAAACTTTATACTTCTCTAGTGGGTGTTAGGACCACGACCACTTGCCGTGGGATTCTGATCTTGAGGAATATTAATAGATCATTAACCTATAAGTGATTGATAACACTTTATCTGTTGTATCATATACAACTCCTAACCCATAGTCTGTGTTCTAATCTTATTTTGAACTTGATGATTATCAAGAAAACAAAAGAGATTATTCAATCATACCTATCATTTCACGACGATCTAAGATAAATACACATATCTTGAGGGATATTAAAAAATATGTGTATATATTTTACCTCGTTTATTCAATATATAATACTACTATACATAACAACTTTAGTTTGAGGAATATCAACAACTAAAGAGTATGCAAGTAATCTATCGATATATAAATGACAGAGGACACCATTTATATTTAAGATTCATAATCTTTAATATATTCATTTAAGTAGTATCAACTTATGGAATAATGTATTTCGTATGAAATATCCTCGTGATTCAAGTGTCAAACACATCCGAAATCACGATATACATACTATACATATGTATTTGTTCCTTAAAACTAATTTAGGTTTTTATAGTTCCAGTATATTTTATTAAATCATAATTAATTTTATTTTATTAATTAAATATTATTAATTAATTTAACTAACTAATTAATCAACACTTTAATTAGTTTAATTTTATCCTGTTAAGTCAAAAATTGACATAACATCCTAATATCAGTAGAATCCGAGTCAAATAAAATAAAAGTGAAGAAAAGGAAGAGAAAGAGAATAAAACATAGAGCTTTTATAGCGGTTTAGCGAAATCTCTAGCCTACGTCCCTTTAATCCTTTTTTATTGATGAATTCACATAGGAATACGACAATTTACAATTAATTTCCATCTACGATCTAGAAGATCTTAGATTTCTCAAGATCCAATGGTTAAAGGAGGAAGAAGATAGATTCTCTTATTCAAAAATGTCCATCCCTATTCTAGTTGAAGGTTCCTTGCTATTTATAGACGAATCCTAACATAAATCTCATGATTCCAAGCTTGAACATGTTTTTTTTCTTTGGATCAGAAGTTCTAGCACGAAAAACATATCTCTATGCATGTTTCATTAAAACACGAAGCAACACAGTACCGACCATAATAGGTTGGTACAGACTTGTTTTTGTTGCTCAAATTTCAATGCATTGCTCCATGGCGGGTCCCCACCTCATCTTGCACGCATTCCAATATAGCCAAAATGATCAGCATTATTCATTAATTATCGGTACTGACTTGATTCCTTGTTCCAGAATTCCAAGCCTTCTTCATGGATGAAGCTCTTAAGTCCCATGCATGCAAATCTATGCAATATATTATGGTCGCTATCAATCAAAACAACTTAATATGGAGTTGTTTTGTTTGATCCAATCCAAGTCAATTTTCTTGCACTTCTCCATTTTTCCATTCTCATTGTCATCGAAGTCCCTAGATCCATTCCTCTGTCAATTCATAGCTTAGTCGATCTGTTTGAGTTTGTTCTAAGGCTGTGGGAAATTTGTTAGAAACATATTCGTTTTAAACATTTTAGAATTGAACACAAACACACACACACACAACACACATATATATATATGACATTTATTATACTATACATATATCATTATACGTGCATATCAATTATTATTTATTAATTAACACTTAATTAATTTAATTAATTAATACAGTTTTATCTAATTTAATTACTTATGAAAATTTAATTATTGATTTCCTTAAAAACATTTTATATAAATGTACATATATCATTATATATGTTTTTAATTTCATCAATTAATTTTTAATTAATCTAGTTAATTATTATAAAATTTTCAAAAATAATTAACTAATGTCAAAACATTTTTGAATAATATTTTATTACATTTATAAAATTTCTTACATATTTTAAACCTAACCTTTTAAACTTGAAATATTATCCAAAATTTCAGAACAGATTTTGAAAATTATCCCAAAGTCCGGCCTTTATATCGAGGATAATCTTTGGACTTACACCATCCTTCGGACTAGGCTGGTAATTAGGTAGGACAGAGTACTTGATTACCAAACCAACTTAGACACTACCATTTTAGACAACCAACTAAAACGAGTAGACTTTAATGAGTTAGGCATAATACTGCTAACTTAGACCGCATGGGCTTTTGGGCTCTATTACCATTGAAAGGAACCGGGAAAGATCGCAATGAGATAAATGGGTGGATTTTAAAAAAATCTATTTAATCTTATTTTGCCTATGAAGTCTAAATTATTTTAGATCCAATCTAAATAATTTTAAATTAGATATTTATTTTTTCAATGTATTTATACAAAAGTTTGATTTTATTAATATAATATATAGGTATATATGTCTCAAATACACATATGTGTGTATAGTGCACGTGCAACATATAAAAAAGTACATTGCTTAATGTGAATGTACATAAGGGTTGAGATTTACACCACAACGAACACATTTGTCCCTTTATATACATATCTATTGTCCGTAATTAATTTATTATTTACATACACATGTATGTATAAAGCACTTATATATTAGTTTATTTATTTTAAAAAGTTAACTAATTTAAAATGATTTTAGTTAATATCTAAAATATCTTAAGATAGTATAAATTTAAAAACAAGATGTAGATACATGAGGAAAAATCTATTTTAAATTCAAATTTGAAATATTGATATGTTTATATATACATACACATGTACATATACATACATATATGTGTGTGTGTAATTTTTTTTTTAGGTAAGCATTAAAATATTTTATATTTAGTTTTAAAATTTTATTTATAAACTATTAGTTAGTGAATATAATTACATATGTTAAATTTTTTTTAATCACAGTTGAAAGGTTTTTATTCAAATTGAAAAAATTTATTTCATAAATCTGTATGGATTTGTATAAAGTTTATTTTATATTTAATTATACAAATTCATTTGGATTTGTACAAACTATTCTATATAATGTAAATCTACATGGATTTACAGCATTATTTTTTCTTTTTCTAAACATTCATTAATAAATTTAAAGAGGTTTAAAATATATTTATATATTATTATTTATATTTCAAAGTTATATATATGTATATATGTATATATACATAATGAATATGTATATACGTGTGTGTGTATAATTTTTTATGAAAATATATGTACATATGAATATTAATAGTTATATATATATAATATACATATACACACTAATTACAAAATCATATTTTGAATTTTAATAATTATTTTTCAAAATTATTATTATTATAACTGGTCGAAAAGCATATATGTGTTTTATACGTATGTAAGTCTTTTTTAGTCAATTTGAATTTTATGTATGTGTGCGAAATCAAAGAGCAAATATGTGTGTATGTGTCTATGAATTCGTTATAGTATATAATATACAAGCGATATAACTGAAATAAACTACATATATAAATATGAAATAGTTATGAAAATAGATAATTACAAAAACGTAGCCAATCAAGAGCACTCTAAATGTTGAATAAAGCTCCTTAAGATTCAATCTAGACTTCTCCAGAAAGTGCAGCCAACTAGAAGAGAATACCACTTCTTGAAATAAATTTAATTTACTCGAATTTGATTTGGAAATGATGGCGATACACCCTTGTAATTTGCGGTCCAAATAGGGTTGAGGGGAGGCACAAAGTAAACTCCAAATGAGAAAGGATGTGAGGTTTAAACAGGCAACATAACTGAGTAAAAGGTGGAGATCCAGATCTCTTTATTTACCTATCCTCTTTGCCAATTCAAACCGGATTTTGCATTCAAAACTCACCCCTTTCCCCCATTATGATCGCCCATAATATTGGTCGCATTGGACCATAAACATTTTCAGAATCTAACCGGTATTTATTTAATTTAAATCTATTTAAATATTTATCGATATCGTATATCGCTACTACATATATAACTTTTATATACGCACCTTATTACATTCTAATTCAAATAAATCAAATAAAATTTAATGATTAATATTTCATAAATATTAATTAATTTTATTAATGTATAAAATTTATAATTTAATTAAATCGTGTGATATTTCGAAGTATTCAACATTGCCATATAAAGAAACCCTAATTGTTTTGACTTGCCATATAAAATGGAAGAGTTAAGGGAGAAGCATTTGGATAAAGGGGCCAATGGATTTGGAGAAATTTGAAAAGAATGGTAAAATAAATAAAGGGGTAATAATTTAAATTCGATTTTGAATTTGCATAAATAGATTTCTCTTGTTTCCTTGAAAATACTCTTATTCTTTCCTCGATTGCATGTAATCTCAGTTTGATTCAAATCGCTATGTTGTCATCCAAAATCAAATCCAATCAACATTTCATCAGATTTGATTCTAAACCTTGGAAATATTAATGCAATAATGGCAAATTCTCCTAGCCATTATCCTACTGCAATAATTTTTGCTCAGAAGAATGCCCATGTTATGGTGAATTTTGCAGTTTTTTCAACCTCGACGTGACATGAGCGTGAAAGAAGTTCAAAAGTAAGTTTTTCTTATAAGGGCTAAAAATGAATCGTTTATTTTGGCTTTAAGCCATTGTAATATATTCTCCATTATTTTCTCTTCAAGCAACTTGCTTACCGCTTTCCAAACCCATAATTTTATTGATCGAGAATGATAAATTTTTACTTTATTTATGAAATATGATAGAAATGGAAAAAATGGAGATTGAGATAGAAATTGAAAAGGAGATTTACATGAGTTTTCTTCTATTTGTTTAGTTTTTGACTAAATTTTTCTTAAATTAAATGAGATATTATTGAATAATTAATGTTTTTCAGTTGAGGAGATAAAATAAAAATTTCTAAGATAATGAATAGATAGACAAGTACATGAAATAGAAAAGGAAAGATAATTATGCCAAGGTTGAAATACTGATTTTGTTTGGTTTTTATAGGTAAACTAATTATTTGTTTCTCACCTTATATTATAATATAATATAATTATTATTATTATTATTATTATTATTATTATTATTATCATCATCATCATCATCATCTTTTAAGACCCCCTTTTTCCCTTACCAATGCTTCTCCATTGACTTTCCATGTGGAATATTTTCTAAAACCGGGACAAAGTAAGCTCAAATGCAGTCTGCTGGCTCATTCCTCTGAGTAAATTAATAAACCTGAAAAGTAATTGCATGATCCATATAATACATTAAGTAAAACTACCACATCACTAGCGGCTACCCGATGTATATCAACTTGGTATCCGACACTAAAACATTCTCATCCACTAACTCCAAAACGATCTTTCCTTTTAGCTCCAAACATTTGGATTAGAGCAAGGCACAAAAAAAAGCAAAGAGAAAAAAACAAGTGAATATTATCAACATATACATTTTATCCATGCATACGGCTCTACTTAAGAATCCGTCAATTACCGACGGAAATAGGAATCTAACCGATCCTTACTATGCCGATGTCTTTTTATATCCTACTCATACTTGATTATTCAAGTGCTTCCTATGAATATATACTCAATCTGCTTTCATTGCAAACAAAAATATTCCCATCATCTTTAATGCCTTGCTACCTTTGTTGCTAAGGACAAGATTACACACGCTAAATAAAAATAAAAATTAGAATGTGGATTTGAAGCAGGGTATTGAATCTTTAAAGGATCAACAAATTATCTTAATTATAGATATTCTGATCAAAACAGTAGTATGTTAAACAAGATAGTGAATAGGTTGCAGTTCCTACTTTCTCTTTATATATATGAAAAATAAAAGAAAAATAGTTAGAACAGATATTCATATTTGTACTTAATTTTGAAATGTTCTACTCTTATGTGACACAACACATACATAATATATTCCAACATTCAACTATCACAAATGGCATCTTGTGTAATAAAAAACAAACTGTCATCTTTGTTATATCCGTTAAGTAATCATAGTTCCCAACCAACTTATACTTCATCAACAACACATGACATTACAGTATACTTTCTCCTACAACTTCAAACATTTCAAACCATCATTACAAGCAAACCGATCATCAAATGTCGACGGAGACCTCTTCAGAAGTTTTTGTTCATTCCATATCAGAAGCAGGCCGCCTTCTTCCTTCTGCAAGCAAATGGAACTCCATAGAAGTCGACTATGGCTCCGTTTTGCCTTCCTCCAAGTTTTATGACAGTTCTTTTTCCAAATACTCTCAGTCCTATAATTTTCATTTGACCATTAAAGATACATCTCATTTCAAGAAGTTTATATATGTTAGCATTGCTTTGGTTCTTCTCATGATTGGTGCAGTCCTTTTAACTGTTTTACTGCCTCATAAAGACCGAGATGTAGGGCCTGATGAGAGGGTTCACCTTGCTCTTGAACACGCTCTTTCCTTCTTCAATGCCCAAAAATGTAACCATTTTTTCATTTTATTTTTGTGAACAAGTTTGATTTATGATACTGAAGTTTTACGGTATGTTATTGCAGCTGGGGTTCTTCCGAAATATGATGGGATTAAATTTAGAGGAAATTCAGGATTGAATGATGTTGATCCAAATAATAAGAATGCAAAACTTGTTGGTGGGTTCTATGATTCTGGGAACAACATGAAGTTCAGTTTTTCAACTGCTTATACTGTCACTTTATTGAGTTGGAGTGTGATCGAGTATCATCATAAATATAGAGCAATGAATCAGCTTGATCATGTAATGGATATTATCAAATGGGGAACTGATTATCTTTTGAAGGTTTTTCTTGCTTCTGACTCCAGTAACAATCAAGATTTACTATATTCTCAGGTAAAATGCCTTAACTTTAACAAAAAACATATATTTATATAACTTTGTACCAAATAAAGAACATGTCCTAGTGTTCAAAAACACTAGCAAAGTTTATATACCCTACACATTAACTACCTTTTTCTCATAATGGAAAATGTTTTAGTAGAAAAATTCATATGCTATAAAAATCATGTAATATAATGCAGACTCGTATCTAAATTCAGGTAGGTAGTGTAGAAAATGATGTAAAATGCTGGCAAAGACCAGAAGACATGAACAGCACAAGAAAAATAACAGCCTGCTCGACTTCTGCCTCTGATCTTTCTGGTGAAATTGTAGCAGCATTATCAGCATCGTCCATAGTTTTCAAAGACAATAAAGTTTATTCAGCCAAACTGATTCAAACTGCTAAAAAGTTGTTAGATCTAGCAAAGAAAAATCCAAATCAAGGAACTTACAGCTCGAAAAAGGAATGTGGAGATGAAACAAGCAGATTCTATAACTCTACAAGTTACTTAGACGAACTTGCTTGGGGCTCTACATGGTTGTTTTTGGCTACTGGAGATTATTCACATTTGAAGTACGCTACTGCTACTTTTGAGCTTGCATCGAGCAATACAAATTTGGATAACAGAGTTTATGACTGGAATAACAAGATTGCAGCAAATGCAGTAAGTCTGAATTTCATTTCTGAAAATTGCAAATTGATGTTTACAGTTTCTTCTTCTTTTTTTATGCAGATTTTGCTCACAAGGTTAAGATATTTCCATGACCCGGGCTACCCATACGAATCAACACTGAAACGAAGCACAGAAATGAGCGAGTCTGTATTGTGTTCTTATTTATCACCGCCTAAATGGCTTGGAATGATGAAAACTATGACTTCAGGTATGTGAAAACTTATTTAAACCCCGTGAATACAAAGATGAACAATGTAAGCTAATATTTGTGGCTTTCTTTAGGTGGATTGATATTCTCCTCCCCGGTTAAAAGCAAAGCACCACTTCATTTTGCGACTACTTCAGCTTTTCTAAGCAAACTATATAGCGACTATCTTATGAACTTGAAGATCTATGTTGGTATTTGTGGGGCAAAAACTTTTTCACCGCAAATGTTGCAAAAGTTTTCGAGTTCCCAGGCAAGTAAATTGACATTAAACTGTTAACTATATAACATATGTGCTTGACATATTAAGCTATACATGCTATGCTAAATGCACCTGTTTATAAAAAACCCATCATATGTTAATTCAGATTTTTCAGCCAGGGCAGGTGATCCAAATCCACGTATATACCAATGTCTCATAGGGACATGGGTAAAAAAAAAATGCTATTATATAAGATATATGTTGTTTGACTGATACATATTTTCTCAGTAGCTTAAGGGTAATGTTTTAGTGCAGGTAAATTATATACTAGGAGACAACCCGATGAAAATGAGCTACGTGGTAGGAATAGGAGAAAGCTACCCGAAACAGGTTCACCATAGAGGTGCATCAATTCCATGGGATGGAAAATATTATAATTGTGAAGAAGGAGAGAAGTGGAGGAACTCGGAAGATCCGAACCCAAACATTTTGGCAGGTGCAATGGTAGCCGGTCCGAGCTTTGATGATAGATTCATTGACCAGAGAAATCAGTCCAAGTATACGGAGCCGAGTATAGCAGGAAATGCAGGTTTGGTTGCAGCTTTGGTTGCGGTTTTGGATGCGAAATCTTTGAGGATTGGTGGTTATGTTGAAGGGTTGGATCCGGATGGGATGTTTAAGAACATTTGATGGTGTATTTTAGTTGCGTATATAGTACATTGACATGAGGGTATGAGAGTAGATCATGCACCTTATAAAGTATTAGTTAATAATGTGTAAACCTGTATAGAGTGATGGCGCTTATAGTTTTACATAACAGAGCTGAATGATCACCTGCATAAATTTAGTTTTTCCACGTGGTGATGATAATGTTGATATTTTGTTGATTGACGGTGGGTTTTAGGAGTGAGTCTGAAAATTGATTGCAGAAAATGAGTGGTAAAGAAAAGGACGCGGCAGCCGATATCTAAAGTAATTTGCACCATTTTTAGGGGTGAAGGCAGGAGAAGAATAGGTGGGGGTGGAAAAATAAAAAAGGGAAAAGCACAAGTCGACCACAGTGGGAGTCGAACCCACGACCTTCTGATCCGAAGTCAGACGCGCTAATCCACTGCGCTATGCGGTCAGATGTGACACTTTTGAAATTACTTTTATTTATTTCTAAATTTAAACAACATATTATTTGCATTAAGCAAGACTCTTGACAAGTCAAATGACGCGTGTTTTGAAATTTGATTTTCCAACCGTCTTACAGTAACAAATTAACAAGGGAAAACTAGTTCAATGTTACTTTTAGAGGTTTCTTTTATGTCTTATCCTTAACATGATCTACTTATGATAAATCGAGTTTAAAAACCATTCTGATGTTTCTTTTTTAGCAAATATAATAATAAATGTTTGTTTACTAAGTTTTGAATATTGCATAAAAATAGATAGTATGAAGTTGTGTTTGGAAAAAGAGGGAATATTTTCTTTTAGTTATGTTGTTGCAATACTATGGTACATTGAAGCATGTTCTATGAAACTTTTATATAAGAAAAGAGGTACAAAGGACATTATCTTTTAATTCATGCTATAAATGCAATAAATATGTAGTAAGTGAATATTTTGGAAAATATAATACTATTATCTCTACTACTAATAATGGAAATTCAGTCCACTGTTTCAACCGTGTCTTTCTGAATGGACTAAAATACCCTCCGCGTTTCACTATCACGCGTAAACGTCTACCTCGTGTTACTGCTTCCGATTTGATTTCTTCCCCAGTTTGTTCAGATTCCCAATTCAGCTCTTCAACTCCTCAATTCATTGTCACCATCATTCGATTCATCTCCAGTTTTGTTTGTCTTAGTTCATCGAGTACAAAATTGCCTAAATCAATTTCCTCCCCTTCCAAATCCACTGTCTTCTCCAATTTTGAATCTTGACTACCGATTATCGACAATGGTTACTTCGTTAAACTACGATAGCTGAACTTAAAGCACGGTCCAAGTGCTCGAACTCGAAAGGATTGATTTAGACAGGGAAGGCTCGATGCAGGCGAAATGGTGTTGACTGCTCCCGATTTGATTTCTTCCCCAATTTGTTCAGATTTCCAATTCAGTTCGCCAAATCCTCAATTCAATTTATCGCCACCATCATTCGACTCATCTCCTTTTTTTTCTTGGTTCATCGAGTACAAAATTGCCTAAATCAATTTCCTCGCCTCCCAGATCCATTGTCTTCTCCATCTTTGAACGTCGATTACCGATTATCGACAATGGTTATTCGTTAAACTATGATTGTTGAACTTAAGGGCACGGTCCAAGTGCTGAAGCTCGAAAGGATTGATTTAGACAGGGAAGGCTCGATGCAGGCGAAATGGTGTCGACAGTGAATTACAAGTTCGACCAACGAGTCTGATTCTAGGGATGGAATATACTGAGGAGGTTGGTGCTTGCTTATAATGTTTCGACTATTACTATTATTTCATTTTTTTTCAATTAATAGAGTAAATCACTGAATGAGCATTAACCTATAACTCAGCGATGTCATTGACAGAATAAAATATCAATGAAACTAGGTTAGTTTTGTGGCTTTTCTTGAAATGAAATATTGTTTAAAAACGCCGTTCTGTTTTATATACAGTGGATTTTATGAAAATGCAGTACGATGTGTATATTCAGAAAGTGTTATTCAATATGCATTTCCTTTGTTTATGCTATTTTTCATGAATTCTTTTCTAAAAGTGCAATCCACTATGCATTTCTTTTCCATTTATTTACTAACAGTACAATACAGAGTGCAATATAGTATGACTACAGTATGCATATTTTAAGCAGCCGTGCCCATTTTCTGAATAATATAATGTGCATTTTTTATATGTTGTTTAGTTTTAATTCATTTCTAAAAAAAATATACAGTACACTTCTTTTTTATTGTATCAGTATGCATATTTTAAGCAACCGTGTCCATTTTCTGAATAATAAAATGTGCATTTTTTATATGTTATTTAATTTTAATTTATTTCTAAGAAAATTATACAGTACACTTCTTTTTTATTGTACATAATACAATAATAATATGCATTTTCTGAGAATGCAATATAACGAGCATTTTCCATTTATATATTGCTTTACTTAAATTTATACTATAATATGTTTATCTAAAAGTGCAACAGAGTGTGCATTTTCTTTTTATGTACTTTATAAATTTCTACATGTGCAACACAAGGTGCGTCGATGTGCATTTCTAAGTGATGCAGTGTGGATTTTTAAAAACTAAAATGTAATAAAATGTTTAACAACATAAAATGTAGATGAATTATTTAAGATAGTGTGGTGACCACGATGGTGGACGTTAATTCCATTATTACGTTGTGTAGTAATCTTATCTCTTTGTAAGTGTTTGAATATGTCTGTGTTTTTTTTCCGCCGGTAATGCAAATAATTGAAATATAAATAGGAACCATTGGTCTAGAAAAAAATTATCTTTCTACAAATGACAACTTATACAATATGTATTTATTGTTTGGTTGGTCCACTATTTTAAAATATTTTCATTATCTTGAAAAAGAACGTTTCTGTCAGTTATAAACGGTCTACCACTCCCTTAAACTTATAACAACTTACTTTATACGCAATCTTAAATTGTAAATATCAAATAGGTAATTACTACAGTAGTTATTGTGGACTGAAGATATTTTTTTCGTTTAAAAACTGAACTGACCGATACATACATATACATACATACATACATACATACATATATATATATATATATATATATATATATATATTCTCTAATAGCATTAATTGCAGTTATAAGTGTTTGTAAGATAAGGATGTGCAATAACTAACAAATATGTTGGTATTGTAAACTTTGACAGTATGGTTTAGGAAATTTGACAATAACCTACAATAGTATTATTTTTTATCTTAAAACTTATACTTGGCCATCTTATGGATAAAACGTTTTGGCACCTTTTACATATATATGTACAAATATAAGAAAAAACAGAAAATATGTAATAATAAACATGTAATACATGTTCATAAAATTTTATAACTTCATTAACGTTCAATATTCTAATTAACAAAACTTTGAACATGCGATGCATATGTAAAAAGTTAAACAGTCATTGTATCCTTGGAAATTTTTATAATTTCAATAATAAACTGTAAACATGGCAACATACACGATGATCACAATACTTTTATAATTTCAATGATAAGTGTAATTTTCTACCATTTTATCACATACATGAGTACATTGCATCATTAAAATTTAGGAACAATGAATGTTTAAAAATTGAACTGTTCTATTTAACTGAGGTATTCTGTCATAAATTTATCTCCAAATAAATAAATACTATATGCAAATTTAGGGATCATTAGAATTATTTCTACTACGTAGGGGATCATTCAAAATTGGCTGCATTGTAGATGATGATAGATAAATTTACTGGGATACAATATGATAGATTGATCCTTGAATTTTTTGTCTTCATTTCTTTACGGATTAATGCCATGCATAAAAATTCAATGCATAAATTTGTTATGGCTTCTTCGGTTTTATGTGTTTGTCTCACAAATGATATCATTCTTAAACTGTAATGGTTTCCGTTGTTGATATCATGAAATATTATAATTTCTATGTGAGATTTTTGACGGTATACTTATATCTATCTTCCACTATACTCATTGTATGTAGATATACAATGGCTCTGCCTCCAGATGATAGATTTTTTATCATCATCCACCTTTGTCTTCTTAAGAATCCCATAAACAATAAAGGTACTTGCAGTGCTAGGAGACAACCGAAATAAAAGCTCACTATTTTCTCTCTTTTGGTACCTAATATAACTATGTGACAGTAATGAAGAAAGGTTGTTTATGTATGTTTCATTTATCTTGCAGTGAATTTTTTCTTTATTAGTTGATTCGAGAATTTAAGTTTTTTCCCTACCATTCTTAATCCAAACATTTATATTTAGTGAAAACAAAGTCGATAAGTTGATTTTTCAATATTAAAATCCTTGGATTGTGGATATGGTTACATCTGCCATGCATTTTCTTATTTACATCACTATAAAGAGCGTTTCGGCGAATATTTTGATTTTCTTACAAGGGAATGTCATGGACTATAACCATATTATATGATTATTTAATTTGCTGCAATTTGCTCATTTGTTGTCCGATTAAAAAGTTACATTTAAACATTTCCTCCGAAAATATCTCAGGGTAAGTGAACCTTAAAAGTAAAAGATGTAGTTTCACAAATTGAATGCGGTTCTAAGATACAATAGGTATGTGCCAATAAATGAATGTTTTTAGTATTAACAATGAATATTGCTTAATTGAAACATTTTTTGTGTATCTATGTTCGTTTTTTTGAATAAAAAAAATCACTCATGCATTTCAATAATCTCTTTTCTATTTATATAGGAAACATATGGATAGTGTGTTGGATCATGAGGATTTAATGAAATAGAGGATGGCTGACATGAATCTGAACAAATAGGGATGAAGAAAGGTACTTCATTTTCGTCCATGCCCTTTTTAGCAATATAATAAAACATTGCTTTTATACTTAGCATTTTTTTCTCACTCATGCGAGTTAAGTGCTAAGTTGTGGTGTTATGAATTGTTGCTCTCACATTGAGGCTTATCGAATGATTGAAACAAATAATTGCCTTATCATTTACAGTTTATAGCAGACGGAAAATGGCATCTATGTTTTCTCATTATTTATTAGAAGCATTATCATTCCAGTATCATTTTCTATATGGTTAGCATGAATTTTCTTTTACATTAATTTTAATGATACACTGAAGAACCAATGCAAGATACCTTGAACTTTAAGAATTCACAATGAAATCTTATTTTGATTTCAATCTTTAGTCAAAAAGCTACTTACCCTTTAAAAGGAAGTTTATCCTAAATAATATATGAAAATAGAGTTGGTTTTGATAAAGGAAGTGACATGCTAATATATAAACTCAATTACAGACTCATCTGAACAACATCAAGCATAAGTTCACATCCTTCATTTATGGACTATGACTAAAGTTTTATATTTATTTAATATCATGATATTGTTTCACATGCAAGTCTATGAAACTTAGATAAATAACTGTTATTTCTCACCACCATCAGTATCACTGGATTATTAGTTACCACTGTTGATCGATATTTATTCATAATAAATGGAGGATAAAGTATATACGAAGAACGTCGCTTTGTTACTAAGTTTTATTACTATTTAATATAGTTATGTGCTGAGTTTAAAGACTTCATCTTATTTGTTGATATGTAGACATACGTTGGTACTCCAGATTTATCAATGAGAAATAACAAAATTTATTTCACTACAATCTAATCCATATTTAAGTAACCATAGTACATAATTTCTAGATTTTCATTTATACCAGGTAATTTAAGAAATGGAAGCAGTGACAAAAGTTGGAAGGAGAAGGCTAATATTTTCACCGATCTTCTTACAAAACAAGTTTTATTTTATTTTTAATCTACTGGAGTTCCCACATGCCATGTATCCCTCTCTTATAGAAGGAAAACTTATTTTATTTTTATTTTGTCACAATACCAACTTAACTGTTTGGACAAGCAAATCAACATTGTTGAAGTATGATCCTCCCTTACAAACAAAATTTTGAAAAGATGGAGTGAGAGACAGTGAAAGAGCAACCACATTGTTACAGCCTAAAAGACTTGCTACTATAAGTGTTAAATTTTAACTAATAGTTTTGGTGAAGTAGTTCAGTATTGAACCAAGCAATACTGAAGGTTTTTAACAGACATTCTCTTGCAAGGTATTACTACGTAATTGAAAAGTTGGTAAAATAAATTATGCTGTCAAAATTTAAAACGGGTTTCTGTTAAATGACGTGTCTTTATGTACATTTGCAAAAAGTTTGAATCTTTAGCTTTATCTTTACTCTTTTTATGCACAAAATGCAAAATTTCCACAAGATGCCTGTATTATTCTACTGCATTTTTTGTTGGAGACATGATGATCAATTTTGCAAAAAAGAAAACGATCGATGCTTTCCTTTTCTTTTCGTTTCATTTCCTTTACCATTCATGTAACTGTTTGAAATTTTGCTTTAGTCTCATTTCATGCATATTTTATTTAGCAGTCGAGAATATTTAGTGAAATGCCGTTAAGTTTTGGCTACTGTCCCTACCACATTCTTCCATCTAATCACCAGTGTACACTTTTTTACACATACATTTTGACCCAAGCGAAAAGTTATGGATATATTTGAAATTTGGATTATATTATTGAGGCATACTTTTGTCTTCTAATGTTGTTCATCACGAGGGTATATGACAAGTCATTTATATATTTTTGAAAAGATCCTCTTTTTTAAGCTTTATTTGCAAATAAATCGTCCTCTTACATTCATTCTAATAGCCATTGGTATAATAGGTAGAGCAACAAGATGTTCAAAAGTCTTTTAATCACCAAAAAAGATGACAAAGACGTAAAGAACGGCAATGTAGGTGAAGAGTTTATCCACAAAGAGAAGTAGAGATGGAGTTTTAAGTCAGGAAGAGATTCTAATGATGTGGCATCAAATGCTGCCTGGTTGAAGTCGGTAAATATTCATTCGGATGGTGAAAATGACCAAAATAGACATGCCATTGTTGTAGCTGCTGCTACTGCTGTCGCTGTTAATGCAGCTATCTTGGCAGCTCAGGCTGCAGTTGAGGTTATGAGGCTAACCAGTAAAGGAAGAAGAGGCAGAGTTAGTTTTGTCCGCATAAACGAAAGAGTTGCTGCTGCTGTAAAAATCCAGAAGTTCTTCAGTGCTTATTTGGTAATCAAGTTTCATTCCTTCATCCATGGTTATTGCTTTTTTCATCGTTTAACGTCATACAGACGTTGAACTTGAACTTAATAAGCATCCAAATTCCAGTTTTTGAGGTGGAGTTAGTTTTATGTTAGGCGGTAGTGGGAAATCAGATGAGTGCTATGGTTATATAGGAATGAGGTAGTATGTAATCTACGATCTTTGATAATCCATTGAAGTAAATGAATTCAGTTTAAAATCTGTGTAAACTGTTCAGCTTCAAACTTTGTTTTTTTTTTGTCGGTTTACTGCCAATAAATAAATTGTGTAACTGATATATAAATATAATTGGATGCCAGTGGTTTTTGGAATTAAATTTCCTAGAGACCATTAATTAAAGTTTAAAAAAATTCAGGAAATGGACAGTCCTTTTTTAAATGTGAGAATTTGAACTCCTACGCGATTTATTTAAACTGTATATATTTTTGTTCAGCAACTGTTTATATGTGCTTATTCCCTAACAGTATAACAGCTACAATGTACATGTGAAAATGATGTTACTGACATGAAATCACGATTGTAAAGTGGGGAGCAACCAAATAGGTGATAAACAAATTGAATATGTTGTTTTAAAGATATTATGCTAAGAAAATTGTATTAGAATTATACTAAAATAAATCATAGTTTGAACTGTAATTAGTCATGTACATCAGTTGCTGAATATTTTGACATGTACATCCTATTTTAGGAAAGGTTGGATATATCAAAAGTATCCGTGAAGCATTTCAAAATTGGGATAAGGAAGGTGAAGCCAAGGAATTTTCGATTTTACAAGGAACTGGCTTTGCAGTTTGGAAATGTTGTGGATTTCTAATTGCAGTTGCACAGCAGTGGTCCTTGAACATAGATTAATCAACAAGAATTATTTTAAGCACTCAATTGAAAGTGTATTGTATTAGGTTGAATAGAAACGAATGAATTCTAAATTACATGTATGCTACAGTAGCAAAAGGAAAATTATGTGACATTTGTCTTATGTTGTTTGTGTTAAGTATAAGCTTGGCTGAAGCAAAAACAAAACGATAGTTCAAAAGTTTAGTGATCAAACATTCCACTTTCATAAGGCAAAACTTCATTCCTACAAATGACATTCCTGCAGATAACATTTATGAGGCATTCATTTTATAATAAAACAAAACATATTTTCATATGTGCTAAGGTCCGTTAATAATTGCATTAATTTGAATGCACAAGCTGCTCCTCTTTTTCTTTCCATGTAAATCTTAGATTCATGATGAACAAACTTCATATGAAAATTAATGCATATTATATAGTTCATTAAACTGTAATGTACAAATGACCAAGGACAATAGACAAAAAATTATGAATTGAAATTAAGTGTGGTGTTTAATTATCTTGATCATGTATTTCTACTTTTTGAAGTCCCTTATAACAATAAATAGATATCAGAAAAAGTGGGCCAACTTACTTGAATTCATTTAAGATGATTGTGGTTACACAAAAGAAAATTTAAAATAATTTAAATGTAAACCAAAGAAACTTGAATGCCAATAGTAGAAGAAGTGATAGGTACGCACTTAATTTAATGAGAAAGATTTTTTTTTATTGTTGATACAATTAAAGAAAAGACAGCAAGTAATATAGAGCGTTAAAAGCATCATGGGAAATGCTTTCAGTTGTATGTTCGATGTTAATATCTATAGTACCTACCTATTTTTGGTAGCACCACTGTTAAAAATTAACGCATGCATCGCATAAGCCAGTAGATTTCTAACCTGACAGTCACCCTCTGCTAATAAGAAAAAAGGGAATTCATATATCGAAGCATCTAATCAAAATTTTCAGAAAGGATATCCTATTTAAACAATTTTCACAACTTACCAAAGAGTGTTATTCTAAATTAGCCAATATGCCATCTTAATGTATGTCTATTTCAAGTACATAAAAACATGCAATAGACGTTCTAAATCATCTCTTTAGTATAGTTTGATGGATAGTGTCATAACCGCATCCGAAATTATTTTCGAATATCAAATATTCAGGGAAACGAACGGATTAGCATATTTGCTGAAAATCGATAAATCAAGAAACATAAACAAATTTCTTTGATTTAATTTTTTTTCTAATCGCATTGATTATTAAAGTATTTGAAATCAACACATACAATGATAATAAACAGATTGAACAGTCAATATGCATTAAATGCATAATAATATGTTTAATATAATTTTGTTTGCATGCACAACTCAGTTGAACAAGGCAGCCTAGCAATCATGGAACAAAGTTTCTTGTGGTCGCGAATTCGAGTCCTAGAAACCTGCACTGTATAACCCTTAAAACGTGAAGCGGTTATCCCCAAATACCAATCACTAGAATTTTGCAACCAATTTGTCACTGCACTGCTAACAAAACAACTTAAAATAAAAGTTTTGTGACTACCAAAACATTTACGCTTACAACGCACATCCGTTCACTCTTTTTTAATTAAATAAAATGTAAATATTTCTAACTATTAGATGCACGTACGTACAACTTATTCTAAATATTTCTAACTATTAAATAAAATATCAATTTGTAAGCATAAAAAATAGAAATGTACAAAAAAGTGGAAAAGAAACAATTAATCACCGATGTATTTAGATATATTTTTGCTCATAGCCGCATTAACTAAAAAGCATATGCATGTAAAAGTACAAGTATTATTTCCATTTCCAATAGTATAAAATAAACTAAAACAAAGAAATGAATGATAAAACCATGAATGCTTTCAAGTTACTGGTTTTATGAATATTCTTTAATTATCTCCGTCTTTTCGGACGTTGCTTTAGGTTTAGTTTATGCTTACAACGATACTGCCAAATCTACTTCCATGGATACAACTATAAATGCATGACATTGTGATTAAATGCAGGCCCACATGGGCGTGCACATATACTCGTATATATAAAGTATTTTGTAAAATTATTTACGTTTATATGTGTTAAGGTGTTTATTTCACTTTTGAGCATTACGTTTGAAAGTGAGTCGGGTATAACAAGTTTATATTTTGTAAAAATATTTTTATCAATTTAAAATGTAACGCTTTTGTAAAATAGAGTTATATTTACAAAATTGTTATCGAAAAAAGAAATAATTATGTATATTGAGATGTATAAAGTTTATTTTGAATAAAAGATTTATAAAGAGTTATAGTAAAATTTCTTTAGAATGTATAAATATAAATTTTCTTCCTTTCCAATCCCTTAATTTTTCATTATCATCTCATTCCAAAATTCAAGGAAAATAGTACCCGAATCTCCCTCTCTTAAATCCCTAAAATCACGACTGCCCTTTAATTAATAAATATCATATCTTTGTAATTTATATTCAACAAGCATTATAAACTCCTTGTTATATTCGGATCACCTTGCATTTATCGTGGTGTGGAGGTGAAAATGTTGGTAGGAGTGGTTTGGCAAATTTTAAGGAGGAGAAGGTAGAAGAGAAAACAAGTTGTGGAGCATAAATTTCGTGAAATAAAAATCTAAATACAACTAAAGTACGCGATATTTTTTGGATGAAATTATGAAGTATACTTGGATCCTTTATGGAAGACGGGATTAGAGAAAAATGATTTGGTTGATGAATGGTTGGAGGATGGAAGGAGGAACGAGTATATTAGTATATTGTATGCCATATTTCACCGAGGGGATGGATTGTGGAAGTTGGTGTGCCGTGGGTGGAATGAGGTGGAGGTGATGGAGGAAAGCCTAAGGGCAAGGGGCTTGGGCTAGTTTGTTGTCGCACTTGTGTAGTAACAAATTTTCGAATAACTATCATCTGCAACAAAGTCAACCCAAATGATTAGGTCACTCGAGGAAACTATTGACTCATTCGACCTAAAGTCGGGGAGAGAGGAATAAGGTAGATTAAGTTTAGATTAAGTTTGTACATGACTCAAAATGGAAGAGTCTCCATGATTTTTTCAAGTGAGTTATGGCTCAGCCCAAGTGATAAGGTCACTCGAACATTGTTCTTTCCGAAAAAATTTCTAAGTGACATGGCAGATTTGAATGGTTAGATCACTCGAGTAGTGAACTAACCCAAATTTACCAGGTCAATCTTCACGGACTTTTGAATTACTTTTATCATCCATATTTTAGAAACTTTGGCATCATTTGGTGCATTATTAAGGCCAACGAATGACTTGTCCGGTTGTGTAGAGTTATATGGGATAAGGGACAAAGCGGGCGTTGAGTTTCCAAGATCTGATGAAAATTTAGAAACATCAAACTGATTTGAAAATGGTGCAAAATGGTTATCTAAGTATAAGTCATTATGCTTCTAATGATGATGTCCACTCCAGCGACATGTTTGTGCATGGATAAAATATTCGTAACATGAGAACAATCTCATTTTACATCTACGAACATTTTCTCAATGTAGATATACTAATCCAGTCAGAAAGATCATCATGATAAGTATATTATCTTTGTTAGATGGCATGGAGAGATGGATAAATTGCTCTGATTCGATGTAATTCATGCTTAGAAGGAAAGGTATTTGAGTCGTTGTGACTTTCAAAGTTGTTACATTGTAATCCGATGATGATTTTATTAAGATCCATTTTATCGTTCGATGTCGAAGCCTTCGAGGAAATGTATTTAAATATTGTATAATCAATAAATCGATTGTGAGTAGTAGAGGAACATATAGGTTATTGATACAATACCGTATGTGACTTTTTTGTGTGTTGGTAATTCATATGTTTTATATTGTGTATTCAGTGAATAATCATATAAAATGATGATGATAAGTGGGATAAAAACTATGAACCAATCAAATGAGGATGTTACATCCTTAATGTGACCAAAAATGTTGAGGAACCAAATGGGTTGGATCATGGTAGTAAGGATGATTGCTTGGTTTGTTTAAAGTTCTTGGTTTGAATGAACGTTTTATCAACTGATGACTTAACACGTTATTACTCTTGAAATTATTGAACTGAAAACTCTTATTGCAAACATTTTAATAGCATTATGGATGCATTAAGTAATAGTAAAAATCTTACTAACAAGGGTCAAAGTTAGCAATGTTGTCTTATGAGTATAATTTAACATTGTAGATTTAGAGTAGATTCCTAATGTGAATATAGGTTGCAAAATATTATTAATACCAAAGTTGTGAAAAAAACTTCGCATACCAAAAACTGAGATGATTATGTTGGAAAAAGTGATTTAAAGAAAAAAGATGGTGTTGGACTAGCCATACATGCCAGACAAGTTGATGAGAAGCGTTATTAGTGCACGTATGGTCACTCCTTAATGGTGGCATGTATGGTCCATAAGTCACATGCTATCAGTCCACAAAAAGTGGGGAATCATACATTCAATGTTATGGGAGCAAGTAGGATCAAGCGAGGACGCTCATTGAAGTATTATTCATAGAGTTTAATTAGCTTATGTTATGGATAAAAATTAGAAGTGGATTGGTGTCGCTTAAGGGGACTTCTAACGCACGAAAGATAAAAAGATATTTTATGCAACTTAGATTACAAATAATTTGGTCATCGAGTGAGATGCTATAGGCATAGAGGTTAGATGATTAACTTGATGGATTGAGATGATTTTAGTCACGATGGGGAAACTAAGCGAATATGAGGTAATATGGATAAATAACATATATTTATAATTAATTAATTGTCATTTCTAGATGTAATTTTTGTGAAAGAAGTGTTATATTATTTAGTTTTATATATATCGCGTGTTCATGCCAGCACAAAACATATAATATGCTATATTATATCTGCTTGACTACTGTGGTTGCAAATAAAAAGTACGCTCACGTATGAAAATTTGTAATATGTATTATAAAACACAATACAATCCTTTGAGCAAAAGTATAATGATAACCCAATACCCATGAGGAAAAACATCATCTATATTTACCTACAGCACCACTATATCTTAACTAGTAATTTCCCATATATCCATGCTCGGCCCGGGGCATAGGCCGCTTAGGTGGTTGCTTAGGACCCCCAATATCTAGAGGGCCTCCAAATTGATTGCAGAAAATGAGTGGTAAAGAAAAGGATGCGGCGGCCGATATCTAAAGTCATTTGCACCATTTTTAGGGGCAAAGGCAGGGGAAGAATAGGCTGGGGTGGAAAAGTCAAAAAGTGAACAGCACAAGTCGACCACAGTGGGAGTCAAACCCACGACCTTCTGATCCGAAGTCAGACGCGCTAATCACTTGCGCTATGCGGTCAAATGCAACTTTTTTAAAAGTACTTTTATTTATTTCTAAATTTAACAATATATTATTTGCATTAAGCAAGACCGTTTTTAAAACTGAACTTAAGTTACAAGTCAAATGATGCATGTTTCGAAATTTGATTTTTCAACCGTCTTACAGTAACCGATTAACAAGGGAGAACTAGTTCAATGTCACTTTTAGAGGTTTCTTTTATGTCTTATCCTTAACATGATCTACTTATGATAAATCGAGTTTAAAAACCATTCTGATGTTTCTTTTTTAGCAAATATAATAATAAATGTTTGTTTATTAAGTTTTGAATATTGCATAAAAATAGATAGTATGAAGTTGTGTTTGGAAAAAGAGGGAATATTTTCTTTTAGTTTTGCTGTTGCAATACTATGGTACATTGAAGCATGTTCTATGAAACTTTTATATAAGAAAAGAGGTACAAAAGACATTATCTTTTAATTCATGCTATAAAAGCAATAAATATGTAGTAAGTGAATATTTTAGAAAATATAATACTATTATATATATAAAGTATTTTGTAAAATTAACTATGTTTATATGTGTTAAGGTGTTTATTTTGCGTTTGAGCATTACGTTTGAAAGTGAGTCGGGTATAACAAGTTTATATTTTGTAAAAATATTTTTATCGATTTAAAATGTAACGCTTTTGTAAAATATGGTTATATTTACAAAATTGTTATCGAAAAAAGAAATAATTATGTATATTGAGATGTATAAAGTTTATTTTGAATAAAAGTTTTATAAAGAGTTATAGTAAAAAATTCTTTAGAATGTATAAATATAAATTTTCTTCCTTTCCAATCCCTTAATTTTTCATTATCATCTCATTCCAAAATTCAAGGAAAATAACACCCGAATCTCCCTCTCATAAATCCCTAAAATCACTACTGCCCTTTAATTAATAAATACCATATCTTTGTAATTTATATTCAACAAGCATTATAAACTCCTTGTTATATTCGAATGACCTTGCATTTATCGTGGTGTGGAGGTGAAAATGTTGACAGGAGTGGTTTGACAAATTTTAAGGAGGAGAAGGTAGAAGAGAAAACAAGTTGTGGAGCATAGATTTCGTGAAATAAAAATCTAAATGCAACTAAAGTGCGTGATATTTTTTGGATGAAATTATGAAGTATGCTTGGATCCTTTATGGAAGACGGGATTAGAGAAAAAATGATTTGGTTGATGAGGAACGAGTATATTAGTATATTGTATGCCATATTTCACCGAGGGGATGGATTGTGGAAGTTGGTGTGCCGTGGGTGGAATGAGGTCGTAGGTGGATCGTTTGAGGTGGAGGTGATGGAGGAAAGCCTAAGGGCAATGGGCTTGGGCTAGTTTATTGTCGCACTTGTGTAGTAACAAATTTTTGAATAACTTATCATCTACAACAAAGTCAACCCAAATGATTAGGTCACTCGAGGAAACTATTGACTCATTCGACCTAAAGTCGGGGCGAGAGGAACAAGGTAGATTAAGTTTGTACACGACTCAAAATGGAAGAGTCCCCATGATTTTTTTCAAGTGAGTTATGCGCTCAGCCCAAGTGATAAGGTCACTCGAACATTGTTCTTTCCGAAATTTTTTCTGGGTGACATGGCAGATTTGAATGGTTAGATCGCTCGAGTAGTGAACTAACCCAAATTTACCAGGTCAATCTTCACGGATTTTTGAATTACTTTTATCATCCAAATTTTAGAAATTTTGTCATCATTTGGTGCATTATTAAGGCCAACGAATGACTTGTCCGGTTGTGTAGAGTTGTATGGGATAAGGGACAAAGCGGGCGTTGAGTTTCCAAGATTTGATGAAAATTTAGAAACATCAAACTGATTTGAAAATGGTGCAATATGGTTATCCAAGTATAAGTCATTATGCTTCTAATGATGATGTCCACTCGAGCGACATGTTTATGCATGGATAAAATATTCGTAACATGAGAACAATCTCATTTTACATCTACGAACATTTTCTCAATGTAGATATACTAAAGCAGTCAGAAAGATCATCATGATAAGGATATTATCTTTGTTAGATGGTGCGAAGAGATGGATAAATTGCTCTAATTCATGCTTAGAAGGAAAGGTATTTGAGTCGTTGTGACTTTCAAATTTGTTACATTGTAATCCAATGATGGTTTTATTAAGATCCATTTTACCGTTCGATGTCGAAGCCTTCAAGGAAATGTTTTTAAATATTGTGTCATCAATAAATCGATTGTGAGTAGTAGAGGAACATATAGGTTATTGATACAATACAGTATGTGACTTTTTTGTTGGTTGGTAATTCATATATTTTATATTGTGTATTCGTTGAATAATCATATAAAATGATGATGATAAGTAGAATAATACCTGTGAACCAATCAAGTGAGGATGTTAAATCCTTATTGTGACCAAAAATGTTGAGGGACCAAATGGGTTGGATCATGGTAGTAAGGATGATTGCTTGGTTTGTTTAAAGTTCTTGGTTTGAATGAATGTTTTATCAACTGATGACTTGACACGTTATTATTCTTGAAACTATTGAACTGAAAACACTTCTTGCAAACATTTTAATAGCATTATGGATGCATTAAGTAATAGTGAAAATCTTACTAACAAGGATCAAAGTTAGCAATGTTGTCTTATGAGTATAATTTAACATGGTAGATTTAGAGTAGATTCCTAATGTGAATATAGGTTGCAAAATATTATTAATACCAAAGTTGTGAAAAAAACTTCGCATATCAGAAACTGAGATGGTTATGTTGGAAAAAGTGGTTTAAAGAAAAAGATGGTGTTGGACTAGCCATACAAGCCAGACAAGTTGATGAGAAGAGTTATTAGTGCACATAAGGTCACTCCTTAAGGGTGGCATGTATGGTCCATAAGTCACATGCTATCAGTCCACAAAAAAGGGAGAATCATAAATTCAACGTTATGGGAGAAAGTAGGATCAAGCGAGGACGCTCATTGAAGTATTATTCATAGAGTTTAATTTTCTTATATTATGGATAAAAATTAGAAGTGGATTGGTGTCGCTTAAGGGGACTTCTAACGCACGAAAGATAAAAAGATATTATATGCAACTTAGAATACAAATAATTTGGTCATCGAGTGAGATGTTATAGGGATAGAGGTTAGATGATTAACTTGATGGATTGAGATGATTTTAGTCATGATGGGGAAACTAAGCGAATATGAGGTAATATGGATAAATAACATATATTTATAATTAACTAGTTGTGATTTCTAGATGTAATTTTTGTGAAAGAAGTGTTATATTATTTAGTTTTATATATATTGCGTGTTCATACCAGCACAAAACATATTATATGCTATATTATATCTGCTTGACCACTATGGCTGCAAATAAAAAGTATGCTCACATATGAGAAATTGTAATATGTATTATAAAACACAATATAATCCTTTAAGCAAATGTACAATGATAACCCAATACCCATGAGGAAAAACATCATCTATATTTACCTACGGCACCACTATATCTTAACTAATAATTTCCCACATATCAAGGCTCGGCCCGGGGCATAGGCCGCTTAGGCGGTTTCTTAGGACCCCTAATATCTAGAGGGCCTCCAAATTGATTGCAGAAAATGAGTGGTAAAGAAAAGGATGCGGCAGCCGATATCTAAAGTCATTTGCACCGTTTTAATGGGCAAGGGCAGGGGAAGAATAGGCGGGGCAAGTAGGATCAAGCGAGGACGCTCATTGAAGTATTATTCATAGAGTTTAATTTTCTTATATTATGGATAAAAATTAGAAGTGGATTGGTGTCGCTTAAGGGGACTTCTAACGCACGAAAGATAAAAAGATATTTTATGCAACTTAGAATACAAATAATTTGGTCATCGAGTGAGATGTTACAGGGATAGAGGTTGGATGATTAACTTGATGGATTGAGATGATTTTAGTCATGATGGGGAAACTAAGCGAATATGAGGTAATATGGATAAATAACATATATTTATAATTAACTAGTTGTGATTTCTAGATGTAATTTTTGTGAAAGAAGTGTTATATTATTTAGTTTTATATATATTGCGTGTTCATACCAGCACAAAACATATCATATGCTATATTATATCTGCTTGACCACTATGGTTGCAAATAAAAAGTATGCTCACATATGAGAAATTGTAATATGTATTATAAAACACAATATAATCCTTTAAGCAAATGTACAATAATAACCCAATACCCATGAGGAAAAACATCATCTATATTTACCTACGGCACCACTATATCTTAACTAGTAATTTCCCACATATCAAGGCTCGGCCCGGGGCATAGGCCGCTTAGGCGGTTTCTTAGGACCCCCAATATCTAGAGGGCCTCCAAATTTATTGCAGAAAATGAGTGGTAAAGAAAAGGATGCGGCAGCCGATATCTAAAGTCATTTGCACCATTTTTATGGGCAAGGGCAGGGGAAGAATAGGCGGGGGTGGAAAAATCAAAAAGCGAACCGCACAAGTCGACCACAGTGGGAGTCGAACCCACGACCTTCTGATCCGAAGTCAGACGCGCTAATCCACTGCGCTATGCGATCAAATGTGTCTTTTTTAAAAGTACTTTCATTTATTTCTAAATGTAACAATATATTATTTGCATTAAGCAAGACCGTTTTTAAAACTGAACTTAAGTGACAATTCAAATGACGCATGTTTTGAAATTTGATTTTTCAACTGTCTTACAGTAACCGATTAACAAGGGAGAACTGGTTCAATGTCACTTTTAGAGGTTTCTTTTATGTCTTATCCTTAACATGATCTTCTTATGATAAATCGAGATTAAAAACCATTCTGATGTTTCTTTTTTAGCAAATATAATAACAAATGTTTGTTTATTGAGTTTTGAATATTACATAAAAATAAATAGTATGAAGTTGTGTTTGGAAAAAGAGGGAATATTTTCTTTTAGTTATGCTGTTGCAATACTATGGTACTTTGAAGCATGTTCTATGAAACTTTTATATAAGAAAAGAGGTACAAAAGACATTATCTTTTAATTCATGCTATAAAAGCAATAAATATGTAGTAAGTGAATATTTTAGAAAATATAATACTATTATATATATAAAGTATTTTGTAAAATTATTTATGTTTATATGTGTTAAGATGTTTATTTCACTTTTGAGCGTTACGTTTGAAAGTGAGTCAGGTATAACAAGTTTATATTTTGTAAAAATATTTTTATCGATTTAAAATGTAATGCTTTTGTAAAATAGGGTTATATTTACAAAATTGTTATCGAAAAAAGAAATAATTATGTATATTGAGATGTATAAAGTTTATTTTGAATAAAAGAGTTATAAAGAGTTATAGTAAAAATTTCTTTATAATGTGTAAATATAAATTTTCTTCCTTTCTAATCCCTTAATTTTTCATTATCATCTCATTCCAAAATTCAAGGAAAATAACACCCGAATCTCCCTCTCATAAATCCCTAAAATCACTACTGCCCTTTAATTAATAAATATCATATCTTTGTAATTTATATTCAACAAGCATTATAAACACCTTGTTATATTCGAATGACCTTGCATTTATCGTGGTGTGGAGGTGAAAATGTTGACAGGAGTGGTTTGGCAAATATTAAGGAGGAGAAGGTAGAAGAGAAAACAAGTTGTGGAGCATAGATTTCGTGAAATAAAAATATAAATACAACTAAAGTGCGTGATATTTTTTGGATGAAATTATGAAGTATGCTTGGATCCTTTATGGAAGACGGGATTAGAGAAAAAATGATTTGGTTGATGAAGTGGTTTGAGGATGGAAGGAGGAACGAGTATATTAGTATATTGTATGCCATATTTCACCGAGGGGATGGATTGTGGAAGTTGGTGCGCCGTGGGTGGAATGAGGTCGTAGGTGGATCGTTTGAGGTGGAGGTGATGGAGGAAAGCCTAAGGGCGATGGGCTTGGGCTAGTTTGTTGTCGCACTTGTGTAGTAACAAATTTTTGAATAACTTATCATCTGCAACAAAGTCAACCCAAATGATTAGGTCACTCAAGGAAACTATTGACTCATTCGACCTAAAGTCGGGGCGAGAGGAATAAGGTAGATTAAGTTTGTACACGACTCAAAATGGAAGAGTCCCCATGATTTTTTCAAGTGAGTTATGGGCTCAGCCCAAGTGATAAGGTCACTCGAACATTGTTATTTCCGAAATTTTTTCTAAGTGACATGGCAGATTTGAATGGTTAGATCACTCGAGTAGTGAAATAACCCAAATTTACCAGGTCAATCTTCACGGACTTTTGAATTACTTTTATCATCCATATTTTAGAAACTTTGGCATCATTTGGTGCATTATTAAGGCCGACGAATGACTTGTCCGGTTGTGTAGAGTTATATGGGATAAGGGACAAAGCGGGCGTTGAGTTTCCAAGATTTGATGAAAATTTAGAAACATCAAACTGATTTGAAAATGGTGCAAAATGGTTATCCAAGTATTAGTCATTATGCTTCTAATGATGATGTCCACTCGAGCGACATGTTTGTGCATGGATAAAATATTCGTAACATGAGAACAATCTCATTTTACATCTACGAACATTTT
Organism: Allium cepa; assembly: GCA_030765085.1. NCBI lineage: Eukaryota > Viridiplantae > Streptophyta > Magnoliopsida > Asparagales > Amaryllidaceae > Allium > Allium cepa. The sequence continues at coordinate 554,139,950 of CM060941.1, read as the reverse complement.
CTCAATGTAGATATACTAATCCAGTCAGAAAGATCACCATGACAAGGATATTATCTTTGTTAGATGGTGTGGAGAGATGGATAAATTGCTCTGATTCGATGTAATTCATGTTTAGAAGGAAAGGTATTTGAGTCGTTGTGACTTTCAAATTTGTTACATTGTAATCCGATGATGATTTTATTAAGATCCATTTTATCATTCGATGTCGAAGCCTTCGAGGAAATGTTTTTAAATATTTTGTCATCAATAAATTGATTGTGAGTAGTAGAGGAAGATATAGGTTATTAACACAATACGATATGTGACTTTTTTGTGTGTTGGTAATTAATATATTTTATATTGTGTATTCAGTGAATAATCATATAAAATGATGATGATAAGTGGAATAAAACCTGTGAACCAATCAAGTGAGGATGTTAAATCCTTAATGTGACCGAAAATGTTGAGGGACCAAATGGGTTGGATCATGGTAGTAAGGATGGTTGCTTGGTTTGTTTAAAGTTCTTGGTTTGAATGAATGTTTTATCAACTGATGACTTGACATGTTATTACTCTTGAAATTATTGAACTGAAAACTCTTATTGCAAACATTTTAATTGCATTATGGATGCATTAAGTAATAGTGAAAATCTTACTAACAAGGTCAAAGTTAGCAATGCTGTCTTATGAGTATAATTTAACATGGTAGATTTAGAGTAGATTCCTAATGTGAATATAGGTTGCAAAAAACTTCGCATATCAGAAACTAAGATGATTATGTTGGAAAAAGTGATTTAAAGAAAAAGATGGCGTTGGACTAGCCATACATGCCAGACAAGTTGATGAGAAGAGTTATTAGTGCACGTAAGGTCGCTCCTTAAGGGTGGCCTGTATGGTCCATAAGTCACATGCTATCAGTCCACAAAAAGGGGAGAATCATACATTCAACGTTATGGGACAAGTAGGATCAAGCGAGGACGCTCATTGAAGTATTATTCCTAGAGTTTAATTAGCTTATATTATGGATAAAAATTAGAAGTGGATTGGTGTCGCTTAAGGGGACTTCTAATGCATGAAAGATAAAAAGATATTTTATGCAACTTAAAATACGAATAATTTGGTCATCGAGTGAGATGCTATAGGCATAGAGGTTAGATGATTAACTTGATGGATTGAGATGATTTTAGTCATGATGGGGAAACTAAGCGAATATGAGGTAATATGGATAAATAACATATATTTATAATTAACTAGTTGTGATTTCTAGATGTAATTTTTGTGAAAGAAGTGTTATATTATTTAGTTTTATATATATTGCGTGTTCATGCCAGCACAAAGCATATTATATGCTATATTATATCTTCTTGACCACTATGGCTGCAAATAAAAAGTATGCTCACATATGAGAAATTGTAATATGTATTATAAAACACAATATAATCCTTTAAGCAAATGTATAATGATAACCCAATACCCATGAGGAAAAACATCATCTATATTTACCTACAGCACCACTATATCTTAACGAGTAATTTCCCACATATCAAGGCTCGGCCCGGGGCATAGGCCGCTTAGGCGGTTTCTTAGGACCCCCAATATCTAGAGGGCCTCCAAATTGATTGCAGAAAATGAGTGGTAAAGAAAAGGATGCGGCAGCCGATATCTAAAGTCATTTGCACCATTGTTATGGGCAAAGGCAGGGGAAGAATAGGCGGGGGTGGAAAAATCAAAAAGCGAACCGCACAAGTCGACCACAGTGGGAGTCGAACCCACGACCTTCTGATCCGAAGTCAGACACGCTAATCCACTGCGCTATGCGGTCAAATGCGACTCTTTTAAAAGTTCTTTCATTTATTTCTAAATGTAACAATATATTATTTGCATTAAGCAAGACCATTTTTAAAACTGAACTTAAGTGACTAGTCAAATGACGCATGTTTTGAAATTTGATTTTTCAACTGTCTTACAGTAACCGATTAACAAGGGAGAACAAGTTCAATGTCACTTTTAGAGGTTTCTTTTATGTCTTATCCTTAACATGATCTACTTATGATAAATCGAGTTTAAAAACCATTCTGAGGTTTCTTTTTTAGCAAATATAATAATAAATGTTTGTTTTTTAAGTTTTGAATATTGCGTAAAAATAAATAGTATGAAGTTGTGTTTGGAAAAAGAGGGAATATTTTCTTTTACTTATGCTGTTGCAATACTATGGTACTTTGAAGCATGTTCCATGAAACTTTTATATAAGAAAAGAGGTACAAAAGACATTATCTTTTAATTCATGCTATAAAAGCAATAAATATGTAGTAAGTGAATATTTTAGAAAATATAATACTATTATATATATAAAGTATTTTGTAAAATTATTTATGTTTATATGTGTTAAGGTGTTTATTTCACTTTTGAGCGTTACGTTTGAAAGTGAGTCGGGTATAACAAGTTTATATTTTGTAAAAATATTTTTATCGATTTAAAATGTAACGCTTTTGTAAAATAGGGTTATATTTACAAAATTGTTATCGAAAAAAGAAATAATTATGTATATTGAGATGTATAAAGTTTATTTTGAATAAAACATTTATAAAGAGTTGTAGTAAAAATTTCTTTAGAATGTATAAATATAAATTTTCTTCCTTTCCAATCCCTTAATTTTTCATTATCATCTCATTCCAAAATTCAAGGAAAATAACACCCGAATCTCCCTCTCATAAATCCCTAAAATCACTACCGCCCTTTAATTAATAAATATCATATCTTTGTAATTTATATTCAACAAGCATTATAAACTCCTTGTTATATTCGAATGACCTTGCATTTATCGTGGTGTGGAGGTGAAAATTTTGACAGGAGTGGTTTGGCAAATTTTAAGAAGGAGAAGGTAGAAGAGAAAACAAGTTGTGGAGCATAGATTTCGTGAAATAAAAATCTAAATACAACTAAAGTACGTGATATTTTTTGGATGAAATTATGAAGTATGCTTGGATCCTTTATGGAAGATGGGATTAGAGAAAAAATGATTTGGTTGATGAAGTGGTTTGAGGATGGAAGGAGGAACGAGTATATGTATTGTATGCCATATTTCACCGAGGGGGATGGATTGTGGAAGTTGGTGTGCCGTGGATGGAATGAGGTCGTAGGTGGATCGTTTGAGGTGGAGGTGATGGAGGAAAGCCTAAGGGCAATGGGCTTGGGCTAGTTTGTTGTCGCACTTGTGTAGTAACAAATTTTTGAATAACTTATCATCTGCAACAAAGTCAACCCAAATGATTAGGTCACTCGAGGAAACTATTGACTCATTCGACCTAAAGTCGGGGCGAGAGGAATAAGGTAGATTAAATTTGTACACGACTCAAAATGGAAGAGGCCCCATGATTTTTTCAAGTGAGTTATGGGCTCAGCCCAAGTGATAAAGTCACTCGAACATTGTTCTTTCCGAAATTTTTTCTGAGTGACATGTCAGATTTGAATGGTTAGATCACTCGAGTAGTGAACTAACCCAAATTTACCAGGTCAATCTTCACGGACTTTTGAATTACTTTTATCATCCATATTTTAGAAACTTTGGCATCATTTGGTGCATTATTAAGGCCAACAAATGACTTGTCCGGTTGTGTAGAGTTATATGGGATAAGGGACAAAGCGGGCGTTGAGTTTCCAAGATCTGATGAAAATTTAGAAACATCAAACTGATTTAAAAATGTAGTCATTATGCTTCTAATGATGATGTCCACTCGAGCGACATGTTTGTGCATGGATAAAATATTCGTAACATGAGAACAATCTCATTTTACATCTACGAACATTTTCTCAATGTAGATATACTAATCCAGTCAGAAAGATCATCATGACAAGGATATTATCTTTGTTAGATGGTGTGGAGAGATGGATAAATTGCTCTGATTCGATGTAATTCATGCTTAGAAGGAAAGGTATTTGAGTCGTTGTGACTTTCAAATTTGTTACATTGTAATCCGATGATGATTTTATTAAGATCCATTTTATCGTTCGATGTCGAAGCCTTCGAGGAAATGTTTTTAAATATTGTGTCATCAATAAATTGATTGTGAGTAGTAGAGGATCATATAGGTGATTAACACAGTACGATATGTGACTTTTTTGTGTGTTGGTAATTCATATATTTTATATTGTGTATTCAGTGAATAATCATATAAAATGATGATGATAAGTGGAATAAAACCTGTGAACCAATCAAGTGAGGATGTTAAATCCTTAACGTGACCGAAAATGTTGAGGGACCAAATGGGTTGGATCATGGTAGTAAGGATGATTGCTTGGTTTGTTTAAAGTTCTTGGTTTGAATGAATTTTTATCAACTGATGACTTGACACGTTATTACTCTTGAAATTATTGAACTGAAAACTCTTATTGCAAACATTTTAATAGCATTATGGATGCATTAAGTAATAGTGAAAATCTTACTAACAAGGTCAAAGTTAGCAATGCTATCTTATGAGTATAATTTAACATGGTAGATTTAGAGTAGATTTCTAATGTGAATATAGGTTGCAAAAAACTTCGCATATCAGAAACTGAGATGATTATGTTGGAAAAAGTGATTTAAAGAAAAAGATGGTGTTGGACTAGCCATACATGCCAGACAAGTTGATGAGAAGAGTTATTAGTGCACGTAAGGTCGCTCCTTAAGGGTGGCCTGTATGGTCCATAAGTCACATGCTATCAGTCCACAAAAAGGGGAGAATCATACATTCAACGTTATGGGAGCAAGTAGGATCAAGCGAGGACGCTCATTGAAGTATTATTCATAGAGTTTAATTAGCTTATATTATGGATAAAAATTAGAAGTGGATTGGTGTCGCTTAAGGGGACTTCTAATGCATTAAAGATAAAAAGATATTTTATGCAACTTAGAATACAAATAATTTGGTCATCGAGTGAGATGCTATAGGCATAGAGGTTAGATGATTAACTTGATGGATTGAGATGATTTTAGTCATGATGGGGAAACTAAGCGAATATGAGGTAATATGGATAAATAACATATATTTATAATTAACTAGTTGTGATTTCTAGTTGTAATTTTTGTGAAAGAAGTGTTATATTATTTAGTTTTATATATATTGCGTGTTCATGCCAGCACAAAACATATTGTATGCTATATTATATCTTCTTGACCACTATGACTGCAAATAAAAAGTATGCTCACATATGAGAAATTGTAATATGAATTATAAAACACAATATAATCCTTTAAGCAAATGTATAATGATAACCCAATACCCATGAGGAAAAACATCATCTATATTTACCTACAGCACCACTATATCTTAACTAGTAATTTCCCACATATCAAGGCTCGGCCCGGGGCATAGGCCGCTTAGGCGGTTTCTTAGGACCCCCAATATCTAGAGGACCTCCAAATTGATTGCAGAAAATGAGTGGTAAAGAAAAGGATGCGGCAGCCGATATCTAAAGTTATTTGCACCGTTTTTATGGGCAAAGGCAGGGGAAGAATAGGCGGGGGTGGAAAAATCAAAAAGCGAACTGCACAAGTCGACCACAGTGGGAGTCGAACCCCCGACCTTCTGATCCGAAGTCAGACGCGCTAATCCACTACACTATGCGGTCAGATGTGACTTTTTTAAAAGTACTTTCATTTATTTCTAAATGTAACAATATATTATTTGCATTAAGCAAGACCGTTTTTAAAACTGAACTTAAGTGACAAGTCAAATGAAGCATGTTTTGAAATTTGATTTTTCAACTGTCTTACAGTAACCGATTAACAAGTGAGAACTAGTTCAATGTCACTTTTAGAGGTTTCTTTTATGTCTTATCCTTAACATGATCTACTTATGATAAATCGAGTTTAAAAACCATTCTGAGGTTTCTTTTTTAGCAAATATAATAATAAATGGTTGTTTATTAAGTTTTGAATATTGCGTAAAAATAAATAGTATGAAGTTGTGTTTCGAAAAAGAGGGAATATTTTCTTTTACTTATGATGTTGCAATACTATGGTACTTTGAAGCATGTTCCATGAAACTTTTATATAAGAAAAGAGGTACAAAAGACATTATCTTTTAATTCATGCTATAAAAGCAAGAAATATGTAGTAAGTGAATATTTTAGAAAATATAATACTATTATATATATAAAGTATTTTGTAAAATTATTTATGTTTATATGTGTTAAGGTGCTTATTTCACTTTTGAGCGTTACGTTTGAAAGTGAGTCGGGTATAACAAGTTTATATTTTGTAAAAATATTTTTATCGATTTAAAATGTAACGCTTTTGTAAAATAGGGTTATATTTACAAAATTGTTATCGAAAAAAGAAATAATTATGTATATTAAGATGTATAAAGTTTATTTTGAATAGAAGATTTATAAAGAGTTATAGTAAAAATTTCTTTAGAATGTATAAATATAAATTTTCTTCCTTTCCAATCACTTAATTTTTCATTATCATCTCATTCCAAAATTCAAGGAAAATAACACCCGAATCTCCCTCTCATAAATCCCTAAAATCACTATTGCCCTTTAATTAATAAATATTATATCTTTGTAATTTATATTCAACAAGCATTATAAACTCCTTGTTATATTCGAATGTCCTTGCATTAATCGTGGTGTGGAGGTGAAAATGTTGACAGGGGTGGTTTGGCAAATTTTAAGGAGGAGAATGTAGAAGAGAAAACAAGTTGTGGAGCATAGATTTCGTGAAATAAAAATCTAAATACAACTAAAGTGCGTGATATTTTTTGGATGAAATTATGAAGTATGCTTGGATCCTTTATGGAAGACGGGATTAGAGAAAAAATGATTTGGTTGATGAAGTGGTCTGAGGATGGAAGGTGGAACGAGTATATGTATTGTATGCCATATTTCACCGAGGGGATGGATTGTGGAAGTTGGTGTGCCGTGGGTGGAATGAGGTTGTAGGTGGATCGTTTGAGGTGGAGGTGATGGAGGAAAGCCTAAGGGCAATGGGCTTGGGCTAGTTTGTTGTCGCACTTGTGTAGTAACAAATTTTTGAATAACTTATCATCTGTAACAAAGTCAACCCAAATGATTAGGTCACTCGAGGAAACTATTGACTCATTCGACCTAAAGTCGGGGCGAGAGGAATAAGGTAGATTAAGTTTGTACACGACTCAAAATGGAAGAGTCCCCATGATTTTTTCAAGTGAGTTATGGGCTCAGCCCAAGTGATAAGGTCACTCGAACATTGTTCTTTCCGAAAATTTTTCTAAGTGACATGGCAGATTTGAATGGTTAGATCACTCGAGTGGTGAACTAACCCAAATTTACCAGGTCAATCTTCATGGACTTTTGAATTACTTTTATCATCCATATTTTAGAAACTTTGGCATCATTTGGTGCATTATTAAGGCCAACGAATGACTTGTTCGGTTGTGTAGAGTTATATGGGATAAGGGACAAAGCGGGCGTTGAGTTTCCAAGATTTGATGAAAATTTAGAAACATCAAACTGATTTGAAAATGGTGCAAAATGGTTATCCAAGTATTAGTCATTATGCTTCTAATGATGATGTCCACTCGAGCGACATGTTTGTGCATGGATAAAATATTCGTAACATGAGAACAATCTCATTTTACATCTACGAACATTTTCTCAATGTAGATATACTAATCCAGTCAGAAAGATCATCATGACAAGGATATTATCTTTGTTAGATGGTGTGGAGAGATGGATAAATTGCTCTGATTCGATGTAATTCATGCTTAGAAGGAAAGGTATTTGAGTCGTTGTGACTTTCAAATTTGTTACATTGTAATCCGATGATGATTTTATTAAGATCCATTTTATCGTTCGATGTCGAAGCCTTCGAGGAAATGTTTTTAAATATTGTGTCATCAATAAATTGATTGTGAGTAGTAGAGGAAGATATAGGTTATTAACACAATACGATATGTGACTTTTTTGTGTGTTGGTAATTAATATATTTTATATTGTGTATTCAGTGAATAATCATATAAAATGATGATGATAAGTGGAATAAAACCTGTGAACCAATCAAGTGAGGATGTTAAATCCTTAATGTGACTGAAAATGTTGAGGGACCAAATGGGTTGGATCATGGTAGTAAGGATGGTTGCTTGGTTTGTTTAAAGTTCTTGGTTTGAATGAATGTTTTATCAACTGATGACTTGACACGTTATTACTCTTGAAATTATTGAACTGAAAACTCTTATTGCAAACATTTTAATAGCATTATGGATGCATTAAGTAATAGTGAAAATCTTACTAACAAGGTCAAAGTTAGCAATGCTGTCTTATGAGTATAATTTAACATGGTAGATTTAGAGTAGATTCCTAATGTGAATATAGGTTGCAAAAAACTTCGCATATCAGAAACTGAGATGATTATGTTGGAAAAAGTGATTTAAAGAAAAAGATGGTGTTGGACTAGCCATACATGCCAGACAAGTTGATGAGAAGAGTTATTAGTGCACGTAAGGTCGCTCCTTAAGGGTGGCCTGTATGGTCCATAAGTCACACGCTATCAGTCCACAAAAAAGGGAGAATCATACATTCAACGTTATGGGAGCAAGTAGGATCAAGCGAGGACGCTCATTGAAGTATTATTCATAGAGTTTAATTAGCCTATATTATGGATAAAAATTAGAAGTGGATTGGTGTCGCTTAAGGGGACTTCTAATGCATGAAAGATAAAAAGATATTTTATGCAACTTAGAATACAAATAATTTGGTCATCGAGTGAGATGCTATAGGCATAGAGGTTAGATGATTAACTTGATGGATTGAGATGATTTTAGTCATGATGGGGAAACTAAGCGAATATGAGGTAGTATGGATAAATAACATATATTTATAATTCACTAGTTGTTATTTCTAGATGTAATTTTTGTGAAAGAAGTGTTATACTATTTAGTTTTATATATATTGTGTGTTCATGCCAGCACAAAACATATTATATGCTATATTATATCTGCTTGACTACTATGGCTGCAAATAAAAAGTATGCTCACATATGAGAAATTGTAATATGTATTATAAAACACAATATAATCCTTTAAGCAAATGTATAATGATAACCCAATACCCATGAGGAAAAACATCATCTATATTTACCTACAGCACCACTATATCTTAACTAGTAATTTCCCACATATCAAGGCTCGGCCCGGGGCATAGGCCGCTTAGGCGGTTTCTTAGGACCCCCAATATCTAGAGGGCCTCCAAATTGATTGCAGAAAATGAGTGGTAAAGAAAAGGATGCGGCAGCCGATATCTAAAGTCATTTGCACCATTGTTATGGGCAAAGGCAGGGGAAGAATAGGCGGGGGTGAAAAAATCAAAAAGCGAACCGCACAAGTCGACCACAGTGGGAGTCGAACCCACGACCTTCTGATCCGAAGTCAGACGCGCTAATCCACTGCGCTATGCGGTCAAATGCGACTTTTTTAAAAGTACTTTCATTTAATTCTAAATGTAACAATATATTATTTGCATTAAGCAAGACCGTTTTTAAAACTGAACTTAAGTGACAAGTCAAATGACGCATGTTTTGAAATTTGATTTTTCAACTGTCTTACAGTAACCGATTAACAATGGAGAACTAGTTCAATGTCACTTTTAGAGGTTTCTTTTATGTCTTATCCTTAACATGATCTACTTATGATAAATCGTGTTTAAAAACCATTCCGAGGTTTCTTTTTTAGCAAATATAATAATAAATGTTTGTTTATTAAGTTTTGAATATTGCGTAAAAATAAATAGTATGAAGTTGTGTTTGGAAAAAGAGGGAATATTTTCTTTTACTTATGATGTTGCAATACTATGGTACTTTGAAGCATGTTCCATGAAACTTTTATATAAGAAAAGAGGTACAAAAGACATTATCTTTTAATTCATGCTATAAAAGCAATAAATATGCAGTAAGTGAATATTTTAGAAAATATAGTACTATTATATATATAAAGTATTTTGTAAAATTATTTATGTTTATATGTGTTAAGGTGTTTATTTCACTTTTGAGCGTTACGTTTGAAAGTGAGTCGGGTATAACAAGTTTATATTTTGTAAAAATATTTTTATCGATTAAAATGTAACGCTTTTGTAAAATAGGGTTATATTTACAAAATTGGTATCGAAAAAAAAATAATTATGTATATTGAGATGTATAAAGTTTATTTTGAATAAAACATTTATAAAGAGTTATAGTAAAAATTTCTTTAGAATGTATAAATATAAATTTTCTTCCTTTCCAATCCCTTAATTTTTCTTTATCATCTCATTCCAAAATTCAAGGAAAATAACACCCGAATCTCCCTCTCATAAATCCCTAAAATCACTACTGCCCTTTAATTAATAAATATCATATCTTTGTAATTTATATTCTACAAGCATTATAAACTCCTTGTTATATTCGAATGACCTTGCATTTATCGTGGCGTGGAGGTGAAAATGTTGACAGGGGTGGTTTGGCAAATTTTAAGGAGGAGAAGGTAGAAGAGAAAACAAGTTGTGGAGCATAGATTTCATGAAATAAAAATCTAAATACAACTAAAGTGCGTGATATTTTTTGGATGAAATTATGAAGTATGCTTGGATCCTTTATGGAAGACGGGATTAGAGAAAAAATGATTTGGTTGATGAAGTGGTTTGAGGATGGAAGGAGGAACGAGTATATTAGTATATTGTATGCCATATTTCACCGAGGGGATGTATTGTGGAAGTTGGTGTGCCGTGGGTGGAATAAGGTCGTAGGTGGATCGTTTGAGGTGGAGGTGATGGAGGAAAGCCTAAGGGCGATGGGCTTGGGCTAGTTTGTTGTCGCACTTGTGTAGTAACAAATTTTTGAATAACTTATCATCTACAACAAAGTCAACCTAAATGATTAGGTCACTCGAGGACACTATTGACTCATTCGACCTAAAGTCGGGGCGAGAGGAATAAGGTAGATTAAATTTGTACACGACTCAAAATGGAAGAGTCCCCATGATTTTTCGAGTTATGGGCTCAACCCAAGTGATAAGGTCACTCGAACATTGTTCTTTCCGAAATTTTTTCTGAGTGACATGGCAGATTTGAATGGTTAGATCACTCGAGTAGTGAACTACCCCAAATTTACCAGGTCAATCTTCACGGACTTTTGAATTACTTTTATCATCCATATTTTATGAACTTTGGCATCATTTGGTGCATTATTAAGGCCAACGAATGACTTGTCCGGTTGTGTAGAGTTATATGAGATAAGGGACAAAGCGGGCGTTGAGTTTCCAAGATTTGATGAAAATTTAGAAACATCAAACTGATTTGAAAATGGTGCAAAATGGTTATCCAAGTATTAGTCATTATGCTTCTAATGATGATGTCCACTCGAGCGACATGTTTGCGCATGGATAAAATATTCGTAACATGAGAACAATCTCATTTTACATCTACGAACATTTTCTCAATGTAGATATACTAATCCAGTCAGAAAGATCATCATGAAAAGGATATTATCTTTGTTAGATGGTGTGGAGAGATGGATAAATTGCTCTGATTCGATGTAATTCATGCTTAGAAGGAAAGGTATTTGAGTCGTTGTGACTTTCAAATTTGTTACATTGTAATCCGATGATGATTTTATTAAGATCCATTTTATCGTTCGATGTCGAAGCCTTCGAGGAAATGTTTTTAAATATTGTGTCATCAATAAATTGATTGTGCGTAGTAGAGGAACATATAGGTTATTAACACAATACGATATGTGACTTTTTTATGTGTTGGTAATTAATATATTTTATATTGTGTAATCAGTGAATAATCATATAAAATGATGATGATAAGTGGAATAAAACCTGTGAACCAATCAAGTGAGGATGTTAAATCCTTAATGTGACCGAAAATGTTGAGGGACCAAATGGGTTGGATCATGGTTGTAAGGATGGTTGCTTGGTTTGTTTAAAGTTCTTGGTTTGAATGAATGTTTTATCAACTGATGACTTGACACGTTATTACTCTTGAAATTATTGAACTGAAAACTCTTATTGCAAACATTTTAATAGCATTATGGATGCATTAAGTAATAGTGAAAATCTTACTAACAAGGTCAAAGTTAGCAATGCTGTCTTATGAGTATAATTTAACATGGTAGATTTAGAGTAGATTCCTAATGTGAATATAGGTTGCAAAAAACTTCGCATATCAGAAACTGAGATGATTATGTTGGAAAAAGTGATTTAAAGAAAAAGATGGTGTTGGACTAGCCATACATGCCAGACAAGTTGATGAGAAGAGTTATTAGTGCACGTAAGGTCGCTCCTTAAGGGTGGCCTGTATGGTCCATAAGTCACATGCTATCAGTCCACAAAAAGGGGAGAATCATACATTCAACGTTATGGGAGCAAGTAGGATCAAGCGAGGACGCTCATTGAAGTATTATTCCTAGAGTTTAATTAGCTTATATTATGGATAAAAATTAGAAGTGGATTGGTGTCGCTTAAGGGGACTTCTAATGCATGAAAGATAAAAATATATTTTATGCAACTTAGAATACGAATAATTTGGTCATCGAGTGAGATGCTATAGGCATAGAGATTTGATGATTAACTTGATGGATTGAGATGATTTTAGTCATGATGGGGAAACTAAGCGAATATGAGGTAATATGGATAAATAACATATATTTATAGTTAACTAGTTGTGATTTCTAGATGTAATTTTTGTGAAAGAAGTGTTATATTATTTAGTTTTATATATATTGCGTGTTCATGCCAGCACAAAACATATTATATGCTATATTATATCTGCTTGACCACTATGGCTGCAAATAAAAAGTATGCTCACATATGAGAAATTGTAATATGTATTATAAAACACAATATAATCCTTTAAGCAAATGTATAATGATAACCCAATACCCATGAGGAAAAACATCACCTATATTTACCTACAGCACCACTATATCTTAACTAGTAATTTCCCACATATAAAGGCTCGGCCCGGGGCATAGGCCGCTTAGGCGGTTTCTTAGGACCTCCAATATCTAGAGGGCCTCCAAATTGATTGCAGAAAATGAGTGGTAAAGAAAAGCATGTGGCAGCCGATACCTAAAGTCATTTGCACCATTGTTATGGGCAAAGGCAGGGGAAGAATAGGAAGGGGTGGAAAAATCAAAAAGCGAACCGCACAAGTCGACCACAGTGGGAGTCGAACCCACGACCTTCTGATCCGAAGTCAGACGCGCTAATCCACTACGCTATGCGGTCAAATGCGACTCTTTTAAAAGTACTTTCATTTATTTCTAAATGTAACAATATATTATTTGCATTAAGCAAGACCATTTTTAAAACTGAACTTAAGTGACAAGTCAAATGACGCATGTTTTGAAATTTGATTTTTCAACTGTCTTACAGTAACCGATTAACAAGGGAGAACAAGTTCAATGTCACTTTTAGAGGTTTCTTTTATGTCTTATCCTTAACATGATCTACTTATGATAAATCGAGTTTAAAAACCATTCTGAGGTTTCTTTTGTAGCAAATATAATAATAAATGTTTGTTTATTAAGTTTTGAATATTGCGTAAAAATAAATAGTATGAAGTTGTGTTTGGAAAAAGAGGGAATATTTTATTTTACTTATGTTGTTGCAATACTATGTTACTTTGAAGCATGTTCCATGAAACTTTTATATAAGAAAAGAGGTACAAAAGACATTATCTTTTAATTCATGCTATAAAAGCAATAAATATGTAGTAAGTGAATATTTTAGAAAATATAATACTATTATATATATAAAACGTATTTTGTAAAATAATTTATGTTTATATGTGTTAAGGTGTTTATTTCACTTTTGAGCGTTACGTTTGAAAGTGAGTCGGGTATAACAAGTTTATATTTTGTAAAAATATTTTTATCGATTTAAAATGTAACGCTTTTGTAAAATAGGGTTATATTTACAAAATTGTTATCGAAAAAAGAAATAATTATGTATATTGAGATGTATAAAGTTTATTTTGAATAAAGCATTCGTAAAGAGTTGTAGTAAAAATTTCTTTAGAACGTATAAATATAAATTTTCTTCCTTTCCAATCCCTTAATTTTTCATTGTCATCTCATTCCAAAATTCAAGGAAAATAACACCTGAATCTCCCTCTCATAAATCCCTAAAATCACTACTGCCCTTTAATTAATAAATATCATATCTTTGTAATTTATATTCAACAAGCATTATAAACTCCTTGTTATATTTGAATGACCTTGCATTTATCGTGGTGTGGAGGTGAAAATGTTGACAGGAGTGGTTTGGCAAATTTTAAGGAGGAGAAGGTAGAAGAGAAAACAAGTTGTGGAGCATAGATTTCGTGAAATAAAAATCTAAATACAACTAAAGTGCGTGATATTTTTTGGATGAAATTATGAAGTATGCTTGGATCCTTTATGGAAGACCGGATTAGAGAAAATGTAACGACCCAGTATTTTCAACCCTTCGCATCCGCTCATGTCGGACTTGAAATGTTCAAAGTACTGCGTTGTAGAATAAATTTGGCAAAACTCAGAATATGCAGTAAATAAAATCACAGAATCACATACACAGATATCAGAACTCACAGCGGAAATAAAATTTCAGTGGTTCATGAAGCCACTACAAAACTTTGATCAACAGAATTTACATAGTTTAGAATCTGCAATACAGCTTTAGACATACATAGGAACAGAGTCTTCCAAAGCCTTGCTTGCAATAAGATAAAGACTGAAAAGGCTTCCAGCAGCACGAATGATCTACGGGATGTCCTAGCTCCAGATAGAACTGAAAACCGCAACTCAGGCTGACCCGAGCGTAAAATAAAACATAACACTCGAGTCAGGACATACATACTTATATAATGTAAGCTAATTCAAGTGTACTGTAATATAGAGCAAGTAACTTAAAGGATGCTTGGGACCGTCCATCCTCTAAGGATCCGTTAAACTATTTACTATGTAGTATATTGCGCTATTATAATAGTGTCTATTTATAAAATAAACATACTTTTTTCTTAGCATTAAGGGGTTACCCATATAGCCCTTAACACGTAATAGTCCCAGTAGTCCATCCAATATCATAGCTCCTCCTGATCGGGAAGCAACTAGAGGATACCACACGGGCTACGGGAGAAATCTAAACTCGTACAAGGCTCGGTATGGTAGATGACACGGCACAACTAGGCAATGCCAGGGTAGATATACCAATTGCTATCCAGGCTGGTGGAAACGCGTAGCCGCAGTTACCGCCCACCTCGGACTAACTCCCCAAAATCAAAATATAGAGGTGGCCACCGAATCAATCCAAAATCATAGTATAATATCGAAGAGGAGCGTCCGATCAGAGGAATGACCTCATTGGCCTGGAATTGCTCCTGTTTTAGCCACCTTATGCCAACTCACGGGAGTCGGGTCCACGTATTTACCTTACAGGAAACGCCACCACCGACCTACTTCATTCTGGAATCTCCACCGCGTACACGGTTGGTCAAAGTGGTTTTCGGTATCGACAGAGAGTAATGTCCATATCCGATCCCGGTCTCTTTGCCAACCCATCGTTATTATAACCCGTGGTCATTTAAACGATTTATACTTTAAAACCAGAATAACATTTCTATTTCAAAACTATAGATACGATATCATTTTTTTAAAACCCAAAACCATATGATATCGTTATATTCAAATATAATTCTTTTCCAAAAACCATACAGCTTTAAATTTATAATAT
This sequence comes from Allium cepa, assembly GCA_030765085.1. Classification (NCBI taxonomy): domain Eukaryota; kingdom Viridiplantae; phylum Streptophyta; class Magnoliopsida; order Asparagales; family Amaryllidaceae; genus Allium; species Allium cepa. The sequence continues at coordinate 554,124,258 of CM060941.1, read as the reverse complement.
CTGGAAACCAATATTTGAATTATACCTTTAAACCATAATATATTGGAAATTTTATTTTAAAACCATAACTCCCAAAACACAAATGGTTTGGATATTCAACGGTCTATAGAATAAATGGGTTAACTTTATGGTCACTTTGTAAAGTAGATAATTTTCATAGCTTTACACATATATTTCTTTATTTAAAGTTTTTAAACCATAATTTAAATATCATTTCATGTTCCCAAACCACTTCAATTCCTATATATATATATCATCAAATTGGAGTATTAACATTCAAAACTAAGGTTGGATTTTATTCTTTCAACAAATTAATGTTTTTTTTTTAGTCTTGAATATTCCCATAAATTCCATAAATAAAACTCCAAATTTTAGCCATTAAAAATCTTCAAAATTTACTTAACATTTAAAACGATCAAATTCTAGACTCTGTAGCACTTAGGAAATGCTACCTAAAGTTACGGGTAAAACTAGTCCAATTTCAAAAGATAGCATTTAAATGCTGTAGTAGATCGTTTTAATAAATATTTCCAAATATAACTTTTTATTTATATATATTTCTTATCTGAAATATTATTCTTTCAAAATCCTGAATTACCAAATAAGTTATATTCCAAATTTCATTCAAATATTTATTTATTTATATTTAACTTATTCAAAAATCAATATAAAATCCTTTAAAGATATAAATCAAATATTTAACTTCCAAAATAATTTTAAATATTTCAGAAAATATTATAAGAACCACGGGCCTGTATATAGTTCTCTAGCCTAGGTCAAGTGATACGGATTTATATCATTTCAACCCGTAATTTACAAAACCCCGGGTTCTATCATTTCAAACCCGCAATCCCAAGTTATCAGTTAAGCAGTTAACATAATAATAGCACAGTAATCATCATTTAGGCCTATCATTTCAGCCCACAACAATCTAAATTTAACAGGGAACTTGCAGTGGTGATTTAAGCAGTAAATAACAATTAATAATATAACTGCAGAAATAATATAACAGATAATACTGATGAGGTGTCAATTTAAATGGGGTCCATCATTCTATATTACATTACAGACAGATAATAGTGAAATACAATTTTACACATACACTTGCAATAATTTACCAAAATATAAATACGTATGTCTGGTGAGAAATACTCACCTGAAAGTTGCAGAAAATTTGAATTCAAAATGACGATTCACTGGTAAAGACCGACAGAAAATAACGATCAAATTTCTTCTGATGTCGCCTAGATTCAAATCTAGAACAAATTCAATATTTTGAAACGCGACTTTAGAATTTATGGTCAAGAAAAGATTAAAATAGAACGGAAATTGATTTGACTTGCTCGACCACTCCACTGTGTAAAGTGCCCAAAATATACCCGAACTGTGAACCGTGCTAACCCCCCCCAAACTTACGACGAAAATATTCCCTAAAACAATTACGACAAAAAGCTAACTACGAACACCCGCACATACAAATTTTTCTTTTCCCCCATGTACGATGACACGGATACGTGCACGCACGTGCATCTCTCCACTGCCAAATTTTCTTATGCACACTGCAACATATATGTGCAGTCTCCCCCTTTTCAAACCCTTCCCAGTTTCCTCTTCAACTTCTTCCTGGTTTCCAAAGCCTCTCTTTTAATTCGTTGCACTAGATCTACAGCTTACATCAAGTTACCAGTTCAGAGCAGACACAACTATCATCAACTACCCTGAGTCACCCACCCAACTTCTTCGAGCCAACATGCAATTTGCTTCGAGTCAGATGTGTCTCTGCTTCGAGACAAATATGTTCATGCTTCGGGTAAACATTTCCACCCAACTTGCTTCTGGAAAATCAGTTCTTACCTATCTCAACCCTGAAACTTCACCATCTCCACATCTACCCAATCCAGTTTATCATCCACATCTACAACTATCAGCCCAGTCCCCAACTCTATGTAGCTTCAATCCAAATCATGCACCACATGTACTTCTGCCGTGCACAATCGTGCACAGGTGCACCTCTCTGCCTCTCCCCTTCTCCACTTTCTCTGCTTTTCCTTATTACTATATATATATCTAACTGCCTCTGGGAGCATATCATAAGATAAAAATGAGACTGTATGCAGTCACACTCTAAGACCCATATGTATGCATCCTTACAACTCATGTTATCACTCAGATTTCATTTCCCATTCTAAATCATGATGTACACATGCACAAAGTCCTAGCCAACACTGTCAAACATTTCCCTTTTCTCCTATTATCTGATCCTTTTCCACCTGGATCTATCTCAGTTAAAGATGTATATTGCTCCTTACCTTGAACTCTCCAGTCCTTTAAACTAACATGCAATTATCTTCCCTATTAAGCATCAAGCAACCCAAGATAGATCAGTACAATTGTATGCAGACTCTTCTATGCATAAATGTAAACAAAACTCACTACTAGTATTCATCTTCTACTGCAAGTTCATCTCAAGTTTTGCAATAATTCTTTGCAAAATTATTTAACTCAGAACCCACTACTTCTATTAAGCATCATCCAAACCCCAGTCGTCAATCTTAACCCATGTTAGATTCAAAACGTGTACAGTGGTAACAGCCTATTTCCCAATCCATATATATGCAGACCCCTTCTCATGAAATCTTCTCTGTAAACTTGAGCTATGCATTTCCTTTTTGAACAGACCCAGTATGAAATGTGTGAGTGTTTCACCATGATCCACTACACCTTATTTTTCTCTAGCATCTACTAAACTCCGGTCTTACTTACACTGCTCTGCAAAATTTCTCCTGGCTAAGCAATAGAACTTCCTATGCACTGAGGCCAAACTTATGACACAAATGCAACCTATGACCTAAATGCAAATCTGAACAATATAGGCAGACAAATCTATGACATGAATGCAACTGCACACTTCCCACTATGATACATAGCTTAAAAACTTACAACTACTTCACCTTTCTACCTACAGATTTACACTTATAACTCAAAACTTTGGGAAAAATGTGCAAACAACCCTGATGTGATATCTATGCAACTGAAGACCCACATACTATAGGCCTAACCTACCCTTTCCATCCTTACCCATGCTTTGCAGATAAAAGAAACTCAGGTTAAAGGTTTGGCCGAGCAAGTCAATTCAGAACCACCAAAAGGAAGAATTGGAAGAATAAAGAAATAGCTATGAAAAAGTTTACCTGAAAGAAGCTTGAATCAGAGAGGAACAGATAAGAGAATGTGAAAAACTTATGTAAATGCATCGAAGTATAAGTAGATAAACTTGAGAGGAAGAAAGATAATAGGCAGGTTGCGTTGATTTTTGAAGGCTGATTGAAGAAACGGAAATCACAAATATATTCATTCTATTAAATGCATGCTTCAGTTACCTTTGATAAAGGCTTGCACGCGGTTGAAGAATTTCAGAGGAAGTAAAAAAAAAAAAAAAAAAAAAACGTATCAGTTACACAAAATAAATGAAATAAAGAAGGGGGCCGAGAGTTACACCCATTACAGTTGAAAATTTGAAATATGTATGCGTGATCAGAGGAATATATAAAGAGAAGGCCGAGAGTTATGTTCCAGGCTTGAAAACTTGATCAAGGGAGTAAATGCATCAGTTTACAAAGTATAAACGTGACATACTCATTAGTTTGCAAAAGGATAATGAATGCACATCAACAAGGAGGCCGAGAGATAATGGAAAGAGCATCAGTTTCTTATGCTAATGTGAATACCTGTGAAGATTCATTTTTTTCAAATAAATTGTGATCTGTATTAAGTATGCTAACAAATGTATTTGATGCATTTAAGGCCAGATCAATGTTCAGTTTTCCCATTTTTGGTTTGTAGGCAAGAAACGGCAGCACTGATTTGATAAATATTTGTTTACATCTTTGTATGAATATAGATGTGGATGTAAAAGTCAGTGTGGTTACAGAGCTGAAGGAATGAATGCATCAGTTACATATATAAATGGGTAAGTGCGTGATATATGGCTTGTTTAAAAAAAGTTTGAACGTTACCAATGCAAAAGGTTGCTCTCGTGATCCATTTGAGTTTAGCTAAATCTTGATTTTTTTTAGTTTGATTTCACCAAAAGAGATGGCAAAATTTATGCAAAGCTTAGGAAAGAAAACGTATACAAATTTATTAAAAATCAAACCGTTAGTTAAAACAACGTAACGTTGGGTAGAAATTTACTGACTGATATTTTTCTTCGAAAATATTTGAAAATATTATTTTTACACTACGCTAAACAGACGCAGTCCAAAACATCAGAAATTTTCATAAAAATAACATTTTAAAAACACCCGTTTTATTACGTTGCTTATACCCTATAATTGACGCGTCCTTTAAACGCGAAACTTTACAGTTCAAACATAGCTTAAATTTTCACAGTTATTATTTAATTTTATTGACATATAAAATATGTAAAATATATCTCTAAATTAAATAATTAAACTATATTGTTAAACACAATTTATACAAAATATATTTCAAAATTAAATAATTAAATAAAATAAATAGCTGAAAACCAGGGCTGTTACACTCTCCCCCACTTAAGAACTTTTCGTCCTCGAAAAGGAACGAAGGAAGGGAAACAAAGGAAGATAAGCTAGATAAACAAGTACCGTACTGGATAGTTCCGGATTTTGAAGCACGAAGAAAATCCTTTAGAGTTGGTTTTACCTTTTCAGTTTGACTGTCAGGCTATGGGTGCTCAGCGGTGCCCAGGGTCACGATGAGTAACAAAGAGTTTCAAAGATTATAGAAAGATTTCTTAAATAGACTGGTATAAGCAATAGCCTTCCCATTCTGTAGCAGATAGAGAAACCAAGGACACTCAAAGGTATTTTGAAAATAAGATAATAAATTTGAAGTCATAATGCCTCTGAGATCATAATACTTTGAAAGTCATTAAAAATTATAGATATTATTATTTGGAAATCATACTACAAAAATCATAACACTTTAAAATAAACTTCATTTAAAGCCAAATAATATTTATTTCAAAGTTGAAATATTCCTGGGTTTATTTATTCAATTATAAATTTTCCAAAGCATTTTATTTTTAGAACAACAGCACTTAAAATATGCTATAGTAGATATGGTAGCATTCCTAACCAGTTTATTATATAACCTACACTTTGTTTGAAATACCTATTTTATAAATAAGATATCCCTTCAATAAGTTATACTTGAAATTCCCATTTGAAAACCAAATTCTCAATTATCAAATTTAGTGATATTAGAATTCGTCTTAACTATTTAAATCATAGTTATTCATTTAGGCATTAATTAAATTATGATTTTAAGATATATAATTCTTACAACAAAATATCCCTTTCAAAAATATTTCTCTTATTCAAAGATACATTGTTTATTACACAACATATTCATTTCAGGAGATAACCTTTATTAAAATTTCTTGGTTATGTTTAAGGTTCCGTATTAAATCAAATTTGATTTTTAGGTTTTTTTTTTTTTTTTTTTTTTATATGAAATTCCTTAAATTCCTTTTTATATTGTATAGTATCAATTTCATTTTTAACTTCTGAAAATCAAGGTAAGTTATATTGAAATGAAATTGAGTATTATACAACTAAAACTTTCAAATTCAATTATCTCCAATTGGGAATTCTTATTCAAATTTTATTTTCCTTTTCATTTTATTGAATTTTTCTTAAGATAAAATTTTAGAATTAAATTTCTGATTCCCTTCAAACCATAGATAGATAAATATATATATACATAATATGTCAAATCAATTTTAAATTATATATCTATATATAATTATAAACTAAGTCATTTTCTAGAATTTCAAATCAATTAAATTCTCAAGGTAACGCTGTAGTCAGACCACAGAATGGTCTTTTCACTTTGAAACTCGAAAATGAGTGTCGATGATGCTGCAGTCATCACCGAAATTATTTTCCAGCGACAAAGGGAAAAGCACTAAATTTAAAATTCTTGGGGACAATTTCTATACAAAATACTTATTACATCCTTTTAAAATTTAAACACAAGGTTTGAAATCATCAGAAATTGAATTCTCAAGTTCTTGTTTAAATTCATTTCTGTTTCTAAATTAATTTATAACCATTGTTTATATTCAATTATTTATATTAGACAAAACACATGGCTTATAAAATCATAAATAAAATCAAAACTATTATCTCTTGACAAATAGTTAAATTAATTATAAAATTCTGAAAATTATACTATAATATTCGATTTTATTTCAAAAATACATTTTTCAAACCAAGGATAGAAATTCAATTTCGATGAATTCAAATCAAATAGAATCCAAGGTTAGTTGGAATCAGAAGATCTGATGGTTAAATAACCGAATAAGGAACTGGGTAAGTTATATAAATCGCGGGCAACCTTGACCGGGTCAACCGTGACTTAAAGAGTCAGATCGATGTGGTTGGAATAAGTCTACATTGATCAAAAGAGATAGAGTTCGGAATAACCAAAAATACTAGCATGTAAACCGAGGATAAATATAGATTTCCGGTGAATCAATGCTAATGGTAAAGGAGTTTCACCCCTTTATTAGACAATGGCGAGACTGCCAATTCACAAAAAGATCATCCGAAGTGGAGTTATGGGATACTCCTAGAATCTAAAGAAGATGAAAAAGTGAGGGACACGAATGAACTTTGAAACCATAGGGAACGTTCCAAAATTCGAAAAGAAAGTGGTTCAATCTCGTATGAAAGTGATTCTGTAATTCCAATTTACCATATATTCTAAGTTTTGCCAAGAACCTGGCTCTGATACCAAATGTAACGACCCAGTATTTTCAACCCTTCGCATCCGCTCATGTCGGACTTGAAATGTTCAAAGTACTGCGTTGTAGAATAAATTTGGCAAAACTCAGAATATGCAGTAAATAAAATCACAGAATCACATACACAGATATCAGAACTCACAGCGGAAATAAAATTTCAGTGGTTCATGAAGCCACTACAAAACTTTGATCAACAGAATTTACATAGTTTAGAATCTGCAATACAGCTTTAGACATACATAGGAACAGAGTCTTCCAAAGCCTTGCTTGCAATAAGATAAAGACTGAAAAGGCTTCCAGCAGCACGAATGATCTACGGGATGTCCTAGCTCCAGATAGAACTGAAAACCGCAACTCAGGCTGACCCGAGCGTAAAATAAAACATAACACTCGAGTCAGGACATACATACTTATATAATGTAAGCTAATTCAAGTGTACTGTAATATAGAGCAAGTAACTTAAAGGATGCTTGGGACCGTCCATCCTCTAAGGATCCGTTAAACTATTTACTATGTAGTATATTGCGCTATTATAATAGTGTCTATTTATAAAATAAACATACTTTTTTCTTAGCATTAAGGGGTTACCCATATAGCCCTTAACACGTAATAGTCCCAGTAGTCCATCCAATATCATAGCTCCTCCTGATCGGGAAGCAACTAGAGGATACCACACGGGCTACGGGAGAAATCTAAACTCGTACAAGGCTCGGTATGGTAGATGACACGGCACAACTAGGCAATGCCAGGGTAGATATACCAATTGCTATCCAGGCTGGTGGAAACGCGTAGCCGCAGTTACCGCCCACCTCGGACTAACTCCCCAAAATCAAAATATAGAGGTGGCCACCGAATCAATCCAAAATCATAGTATAATATCGAAGAGGAGCGTCCGATCAGAGGAATGACCTCATTGGCCTGGAATTGCTCCTGTTTTAGCCACCTTATGCCAACTCACGGGAGTCGGGTCCACGTATTTACCTTACAGGAAACGCCACCACCGACCTACTTCATTCTGGAATCTCCACCGCGTACACGGTTGGTCAAAGTGGTTTTCGGTATCGACAGAGAGTAATGTCCATATCCGATCCCGGTCTCTTTGCCAACCCATCGTTATTATAACCCGTGGTCATTTAAACGATTTATACTTTAAAACCAGAATAACATTTCTATTTCAAAACTATAGATACGATATCATTTTTTTAAAACCCAAAACCATATGATATCGTTATATTCAAATATAATTCTTTTCCAAAAACCATACTGCTTTAAATTTATAATATCTGGAAACCAATATTTGAATTATACCTTTAAACCATAATATATTGGAAATTTTATTTTAAAACCATAACTCCCAAAACACAAATGGTTTGGATATTCAACGGTCTATAGAATAAATGGGTTAACTTTATGGTCACTTTGTAAAGTAGATAATTTTCATAGCTTTACACATATATTTCTTTATTTAAAGTTTTTAAACCATAATTTAAATATCATTTCATGTTCCCAAACCACTTCAATTCCTATATATATATATCATCAAATTGGAGTATTAACATTCAAAACTAAGGTTGGATTTTATTCTTTCAACAAATTAATGTTTTTTTTTTAGTCTTGAATATTCCCATAAATTCCATAAATAAAACTCCAAATTTTAGCCATTAAAAATCTTCAAAATTTACTTAACATTTAAAACGATCAAATTCTAGACTCTGTAGCACTTAGGAAATGCTACCTAAAGTTACGGGTAAAACTAGTCCAATTTCAAAAGATAGCATTTAAATGCTGTAGTAGATCGTTTTAATAAATATTTCCAAATATAACTTTTTATTTATATATATTTCTTATCTGAAATATTATTCTTTCAAAATCCTGAATTACCAAATAAGTTATATTCCAAATTTCATTCAAATATTTATTTATTTATATTTAACTTATTCAAAAATCAATATAAAATCCTTTAAAGATATAAATCAAATATTTAACTTCCAAAATAATTTTAAATATTTCAGAAAATATTATAAGAACCACGGGCCTGTATATAGTTCTCTAGCCTAGGTCAAGTGATACGGATTTATATCATTTCAACCCGTAATTTACAAAACCCCGGGTTCTATCATTTCAAACCCGCAATCCCAAGTTATCAGTTAAGCAGTTAACATAATAATAGCACAGTAATCATCATTTAGGCCTATCATTTCAGCCCACAACAATCTAAATTTAACAGGGAACTTGCAGTGGTGATTTAAGCAGTAAATAACAATTAATAATATAACTGCAGAAATAATATAACAGATAATACTGATGAGGTGTCAATTTAAATGGGGTCCATCATTCTATATTACATTACAGACAGATAATAGTGAAATACAATTTTACACATACACTTGCAATAATTTACCAAAATATAAATACGTATGTCTGGTGAGAAATACTCACCTGAAAGTTGCAGAAAATTTGAATTCAAAATGACGATTCACTGGTAAAGACCGACAGAAAATAACGATCAAATTTCTTCTGATGTCGCCTAGATTCAAATCTAGAACAAATTCAATATTTTGAAACGCGACTTTAGAATTTATGGTCAAGAAAAGATTAAAATAGAACGGAAATTGATTTGACTTGCTCGACCACTCCACTGTGTAAAGTGCCCAAAATATACCCGAACTGTGAACCGTGCTAACCCCCCCCAAACTTACGACGAAAATATTCCCTAAAACAATTACGACAAAAAGCTAACTACGAACACCCGCACATACAAATTTTTCTTTTCCCCCATGTACGATGACACGGATACGTGCACGCACGTGCATCTCTCCACTGCCAAATTTTCTTATGCACACTGCAACATATATGTGCAGTCTCCCCCTTTTCAAACCCTTCCCAGTTTCCTCTTCAACTTCTTCCTGGTTTCCAAAGCCTCTCTTTTAATTCGTTGCACTAGATCTACAGCTTACATCAAGTTACCAGTTCAGAGCAGACACAACTATCATCAACTACCCTGAGTCACCCACCCAACTTCTTCGAGCCAACATGCAATTTGCTTCGAGTCAGATGTGTCTCTGCTTCGAGACAAATATGTTCATGCTTCGGGTAAACATTTCCACCCAACTTGCTTCTGGAAAATCAGTTCTTACCTATCTCAACCCTGAAACTTCACCATCTCCACATCTACCCAATCCAGTTTATCATCCACATCTACAACTATCAGCCCAGTCCCCAACTCTATGTAGCTTCAATCCAAATCATGCACCACATGTACTTCTGCCGTGCACAATCGTGCACAGGTGCACCTCTCTGCCTCTCCCCTTCTCCACTTTCTCTGCTTTTCCTTATTACTATATATATATCTAACTGCCTCTGGGAGCATATCATAAGATAAAAATGAGACTGTATGCAGTCACACTCTAAGACCCATATGTATGCATCCTTACAACTCATGTTATCACTCAGATTTCATTTCCCATTCTAAATCATGATGTACACATGCACAAAGTCCTAGCCAACACTGTCAAACATTTCCCTTTTCTCCTATTATCTGATCCTTTTCCACCTGGATCTATCTCAGTTAAAGATGTATATTGCTCCTTACCTTGAACTCTCCAGTCCTTTAAACTAACATGCAATTATCTTCCCTATTAAGCATCAAGCAACCCAAGATAGATCAGTACAATTGTATGCAGACTCTTCTATGCATAAATGTAAACAAAACTCACTACTAGTATTCATCTTCTACTGCAAGTTCATCTCAAGTTTTGCAATAATTCTTTGCAAAATTATTTAACTCAGAACCCACTACTTCTATTAAGCATCATCCAAACCCCAGTCGTCAATCTTAACCCATGTTAGATTCAAAACGTGTACAGTGGTAACAGCCTATTTCCCAATCCATATATATGCAGACCCCTTCTCATGAAATCTTCTCTGTAAACTTGAGCTATGCATTTCCTTTTTGAACAGACCCAGTATGAAATGTGTGAGTGTTTCACCATGATCCACTACACCTTATTTTTCTCTAGCATCTACTAAACTCCGGTCTTACTTACACTGCTCTGCAAAATTTCTCCTGGCTAAGCAATAGAACTTCCTATGCACTGAGGCCAAACTTATGACACAAATGCAACCTATGACCTAAATGCAAATCTGAACAATATAGGCAGACAAATCTATGACATGAATGCAACTGCACACTTCCCACTATGATACATAGCTTAAAAACTTACAACTACTTCACCTTTCTACCTACAGATTTACACTTATAACTCAAAACTTTGGGAAAAATGTGCAAACAACCCTGATGTGATATCTATGCAACTGAAGACCCACATACTATAGGCCTAACCTACCCTTTCCATCCTTACCCATGCTTTGCAGATAAAAGAAACTCAGGTTAAAGGTTTGGCCGAGCAAGTCAATTCAGAACCACCAAAAGGAAGAATTGGAAGAATAAAGAAATAGCTATGAAAAAGTTTACCTGAAAGAAGCTTGAATCAGAGAGGAACAGATAAGAGAATGTGAAAAACTTATGTAAATGCATCGAAGTATAAGTAGATAAACTTGAGAGGAAGAAAGATAATAGGCAGGTTGCGTTGATTTTTGAAGGCTGATTGAAGAAACGGAAATCACAAATATATTCATTCTATTAAATGCATGCTTCAGTTACCTTTGATAAAGGCTTGCACGCGGTTGAAGAATTTCAGAGGAAGTAAAAAAAAAAAAAAAAAAAAAACGTATCAGTTACACAAAATAAATGAAATAAAGAAGGGGGCCGAGAGTTACACCCATTACAGTTGAAAATTTGAAATATGTATGCGTGATCAGAGGAATATATAAAGAGAAGGCCGAGAGTTATGTTCCAGGCTTGAAAACTTGATCAAGGGAGTAAATGCATCAGTTTACAAAGTATAAACGTGACATACTCATTAGTTTGCAAAAGGATAATGAATGCACATCAACAAGGAGGCCGAGAGATAATGGAAAGAGCATCAGTTTCTTATGCTAATGTGAATACCTGTGAAGATTCATTTTTTTCAAATAAATTGTGATCTGTATTAAGTATGCTAACAAATGTATTTGATGCATTTAAGGCCAGATCAATGTTCAGTTTTCCCATTTTTGGTTTGTAGGCAAGAAACGGCAGCACTGATTTGATAAATATTTGTTTACATCTTTGTATGAATATAGATGTGGATGTAAAAGTCAGTGTGGTTACAGAGCTGAAGGAATGAATGCATCAGTTACATATATAAATGGGTAAGTGCGTGATATATGGCTTGTTTAAAAAAAGTTTGAACGTTACCAATGCAAAAGGTTGCTCTCGTGATCCATTTGAGTTTAGCTAAATCTTGATTTTTTTTAGTTTGATTTCACCAAAAGAGATGGCAAAATTTATGCAAAGCTTAGGAAAGAAAACGTATACAAATTTATTAAAAATCAAACCGTTAGTTAAAACAACGTAACGTTGGGTAGAAATTTACTGACTGATATTTTTCTTCGAAAATATTTGAAAATATTATTTTTACACTACGCTAAACAGACGCAGTCCAAAACATCAGAAATTTTCATAAAAATAACATTTTAAAAACACCCGTTTTATTACGTTGCTTATACCCTATAATTGACGCGTCCTTTAAACGCGAAACTTTACAGTTCAAACATAGCTTAAATTTTCACAGTTATTATTTAATTTTATTGCATATAAAATATGTAAAATATATCTCTAAATTAAATAATTAAACTATATTGTTAAACACAATTTATACAAAATATATTTCAAAATTAAATAATTAAATAAAATAAATAGCTGAAAACCAGGGCTGTTACAGAAAAAATGATTTGGTTGATGAAGTGGTTTGAGGATGGAAGGAGGAACGAGTATATTAGTATATTGTATGCCATATTTCACCGAGGGGATGGATTGTGGAAGTTGGTGTGCTGTGGGTGGAATGAGGTCGTAGGTGGATCGTTTGAGGTGGAGGTGTTGGAGGAAAGCCTAAGGGCAATGGGCTTGGGCTAGTTTGTTGTCGCACTTGTGTAGTAACAAATTTTTGAATAACTTATCATCTGCAACAAAGTCAACCCAAATGATTAGGTCACTCGAGGAAACTATTGAATCATTCGACCTAAAGTCGGGGCGAGAGGAATAAGGTAGATTAAATTTGTACACGACTCAAAATGGAAGAGTCCCCATGATTTTTTCAAGTGAGTTATGGGCTCAGCCCAAGTGATAAGGTAACTCGAACATTGTTCTTTCCGAAATTATTTCTGAGTGACGTAGCAGATTTGAATGGTTAGATAACTCGAGTAGTGAACTAACCCAAATTTACTAGGTCAATCTTCATGGACTTTTGAATTACTTTTATCATCCATATTTTAGAAACTTTGGCATCATTTGGTGCATTATTAAGGCCAACGAATGACTTGTCCGGTTGTGTAGAGTTATATGGGATAAGGGACGAAGCGGGCGTTGAGTTTCCAAGATTTGATGAAAATTTAGAAACATCAAACTGATTTGAAAATGGTGCAAAATGGTTATCCAAGTATTAGTCATTATGCTTCTAATGATGATGTCCACTCGAGCGACATGTTTGCGCATGGATAAAATATTCGTAACATGAGAACAATCTCATTTTACATCTACGAACATTTTCTCAATGTAGATATACTAATCCAGTCAGAAAGATCATCATGACAAGGATATTATCTTTGTTAGATGGTGTGGAGAGATGGATAAATTGCTCTGATTCGATGTAATTCATGCTTAGAAGGAAAGGTATATGAGTCGTTGTGACTTTCAAATTTGTTACATTGTAATCCGATGATGATTTTATTAAGATCCAATTTAGCGTTCGATGTCGAAGCCTTCGAGGAAATGTTTTTAAATATTGTGTCATTAATAAATTGATTGTGAGTAGTAGAGGAAGATATAGGTTATTAACACAATACGATATGTGACTTTTTCGTGTGTTGGTAATTAATATATTTTATATTGTGTATTCAGTGAATAATCATATAAAATGATGATGATAAGTGGAATAAAACCTGTGAACCAATCAAGTGAGGATGTTAAATCCTTAATGTGACCGAAAATGTTGAGGGACCAAATGGGTTGGATCATGGTTGTAAGGATGGTTGCTTGGTTTGTTTAAAGTTCTTGGTTTGAATGAATGTTTTATCAACTGATGACTTGACACGTTATTACTCTTGAAATTATTGAACTGAAAACTCTTATTGCAAACATTTTAATAGCATTATGGATGCATTAAGTAATAGTGAAAATCTTACTAACAAGGTCAAAGTTAGCAATGCTGTCTTATGAGTATAATTTAAAATGGTAGATTTAGAGTAGATTCCTAATGTGAATATAGGTTGCAAAAAACTTCGCATATCAGAAACTGAGATGATTATGTTGGAAAAAGTGATTTAAAGAAAAAGATGGTGTTGGACTAGCCATACATGCCAGACAAGTTGATGAGAAGAGTTATTAGTGCACGTAAGGTCGCTCCTTAAGGGTGGCCTGTATGGTCCATAAGTCACATGCTATCAGTCCACAAAAAGGGGAGAATCATACATTCAACGTTATGGGAGCAAGTAGGATAGAGCGAGGACGCTCATTGAAGTATTATTCCTAGAGTTTTATTAGGTTATATTATGGATAAAAATTAGAAGTGGATTGATGTCGCTTAAGGGGACTTCTAATGCATGAAAGATAAAAAGATATTTTATGCAACTTAGAATACGAATAATTTGGTCATCGAGTGAGATGCTATAGGCATAGAGGTTAGATGATTAACTTGATGGATTGAGATGATTTTAGTCATGATGGGGAAACTAAGCGATATGAGGTAATATGGATAAATAACATATATTTATAATTAACTAGTTGTGATTTCTAGATGTAATCTTTGTGAAAGAAGTGTTATATTTTTTAGTTTTATATATATTGCGTGTTCATGCCAGCACAAAACATATTTTATGCTATATTATATCTGCTTGACCACTATGGCTGCAAATAAAAAGTATGCTCACATATGAGAAATTGTAATATGTATTATAAAACACAATATAATCCTTTAAGCAAATGTATAATGATAACCCAATACCCATGAGGAAAAACATCATCTATATTTACCTACAGCACCACTATATCTTAACTAGTAATTTCCCACATATCAAGGCTCGGCCCGGGGCATAGGCCGCTTAGGCGGTTTCTTAGGACCCCCAATATCTAGAGGGCCTCCAAATTGATTGCAGAAAATGAGTGGTAAAGAAAAGGATGCGGCAGCCGATATCTAAAGTCATTTGCACCATTGTTATGGGCAAAGGCAGGGGAAGAATAGGCGGGGGTGGAAAAATCAAAAAGCGAACCGCACAAGTCGACCACAGTGGGAGTCGAACACACGACCTTCTGATCCGAAGTCAGACGCGCTAAACCACTGCGCTATGCGGTCAAATGCGACTTTTTTAAAAGTACTTTCATTTATTTCTAAATGTAACAATATATTATTTGCATTAAGCAAGACCGTTTTTAAAAATAAACTTAAGTGACAAGTCAAATGACGCATGTTTTGAAATTTGATTTTTCAACTGTCTTACAGTAACCGATTAACAAGGGAGAACTAGTTCAATGTCACTTTTAGAGGTTTCTTTCATGTCTTATCCTTAACATGATCTACTTATGATAAATTGAGTTTAAAAACCATTCTGAGGTTTCTTTTTTAGCAAATATAATAATAAATGTTTGTTTATTTAGTTTTGAATATTGCGTAAAAATAAATAGTATGAAGTTGAGTTTCGAAAAAGAGGGAATATTTTCTTTTACTTATGCTGTTGCAATACTATGGTACTTTGAAGCATGTTCCATGAAACTTTTATATAAGAAAAGAGGTACAAAAGACATTATCTTTTAATTCATGCTATAAAAGCAATAAATATGTAGTAAGTGAATATTTTAGAAAATATAATACAATTATATATATAAAGTATTTTGTAAAATTATTTATGTTTATATGTGTTAACGTGTTTATTTCACTTTTGAGCGTTACGTTTGAAAGTGAGTCGGGTATAACAAGTTTATATTTTGTAAAAATATTTTTATCGATTAAAATGTAACGCTTTTCTAAAATAGGGTTATATTTACAAAATTGGTATCGAAAAAAGAAATAATTATGTATATTGAGATGTATAAAGTTTATTTTGAATAAAACATTTCTAAAGAGTTGTAGTAAAAATTTCTTTAGAATGTATAAATATAAATTTTCTTCCTTTCCAATCCCTTAATTTTTCATTATCATCTCATTCCAAAATTCAAGGAAAATAACACCCGAATCTCCCTCTTATAAATCCCTACAATCACTACTGCCCTTTAATTAATAAATATCATATCTTTGTAATTTATATTCAACAAGCATTATAAACTCCTTGTTATATTCGAATGACCTTGCATTTATCGTGGTGTGGAGGTGAAAATGTTGACAGGAGTGGTTTGGCAAATTTTAAGAAGGAGAAGGTAGAAGAGAAAACAAGTTGTGGAGCATAGATTTCGTGAAATAAAAATCTAAATACAACTAAAGTACGTGATATTTTTTGGATGAAATTATGAAGTATGCTTGGATCCTTTATGGAAGACGGGATTAGAGAAAAAATGATTTGGTTGATGAAGTGGTTTGAGGATGGAAGGAGGAACGAGTATATTAGTATATTGTATGCCATATTTCACCGAGGGGATGGATCGTGGAAGTTGGTGTGTCGTTGGTGGAATGAGGTCGTAGGTGGATCGTTTGAGGTGGAGGTGATGGAGGAAAGCCTAAGGGCAATGGGCTTGGGCTAGTTTGTTGTCGCACTTGTGTAGTAACAAATTTTTGAATAACTTATCATCTGCAACAAAGTCAACCCAAATGATTAGGTC
This sequence comes from Allium cepa, assembly GCA_030765085.1. Taxonomy (NCBI): domain Eukaryota; kingdom Viridiplantae; phylum Streptophyta; class Magnoliopsida; order Asparagales; family Amaryllidaceae; genus Allium; species Allium cepa. Next base: position 554,107,561 of record CM060941.1, on the reverse strand, counting down.
ACTCGAGGAAACTATTGACTCATTCGACCTAAAGTTGGGGCGAGAGGAATAAGGTAGATTAAATTTGTACACGACTCAAAATGGAAGAGTCCCCATGATTTTTTCAAGTGAGTTATGGGCTCTGCCCAAGTGATAAGGTCACTCGAACATTGTTCTTTCCGAAAAATTTTCTGAGTGACATGTCAGATTTGAATGGTTAGATCACTCGAGTAGTGAACTAACTCAAATTTACCAGGTCAATCTTCACGGACTTTTGAATTACTTTTATCATCCATATTTTAGAAACTTTGGCATCATTTGGTGCATTATTAAGGCCAACGAATGACTTGTCCGGTTGTGTAGAGTTATATGGGATAAGGGACAAAGCGGGCGTTGAGTTTCCAAGGTTTGATGAAAATTTAGAAACATCAAACTGATTTGAAAATGGTGCAAAATGGTTATCCAAGTATTAGTCATTATGCTTCTAATGATGATGTCCACTCGAGCGACATGTTTGTGCATGGATAAAATATTCGTAACATGAGAACAATCTCATTTTACATCTACGAACATTTTCTCAATGTAGATATACTAATCCAGTCAGAAAGATCATCATGACAAGGATATTATCTTTGTTAGATGGTGTGGAGAGATGGATAAATTGCTCTGATTCGATGTAACTCATGCTTAGATGGAAAGGTATTTGAGTCGTTGTGACTTTCAAATTTGTTACATTGTAATCCGATGATGATTTTATTAAGATCCATTTTATCGTTCGATGTCGAAGCCTTCGAGGAAATGTTTTTAAATATTGTGTCATCAATAAATTGATTGTGAGTAGTAGAGGAACATATGGGTTATTAACACAGTACGATATGTGACTTTTTTGTGTGTTGGTAATTCATATATTTTATATTGTGTGTTCAGTGAATAATCATATAAAATGATGATGATAAGTGGAATAAAACCTGTGAACCAATCAAGTGAGGATGTTAAATCCTTAATGTGACCGAAAATGTTGAGGGACCAAATGGGTTGGATCATGGTAGTAATGATGGTTGCTTGGTTTGTTTAAAGTTCTTGGTTTGAATGATTTTTCATCAACTGATGACTTGACACGTTATTACTCTTGAAATTATTGAACTGAAAACTCTTATTTGCAAACATTTTAATAGCATTATGGATGCATTAAGTAATAGTGAAAATCTTACTAACAAGGTCAAAGTTAGCAATGCTGTCTTATGAGTATAATTTAACATGGTAGATTTAGAGTAGATTCCTAATGTGAATATAGGTTGCAAAAAACTTCGCATATCGGAAACTGAGATGATTATGTTGGAAAAAGTGATTTAAAGAAAAAGATGGTGTTGGACTAGCCATACATGCCAGACAAGATGATGAGAAGAGTTATTAGTGCACGTAAGGTCACTCCTTAAGGGTGGCCTGTATGGTCCATAAGTCACATGCTATCAGTCCACAAAAAGGGGAGAATCATACATTCAACGTTATGGGAGCAAGTAGGATCAAGCGAGGACGCTCATTGAAGTATTATTCATAGAGTTTAATTAGCTTATATTATGGATAAAAATTAGAAGTGGATTGGTGTCGCTTAAGGGGACTTCTAATGCATGAAAGATAAAAAGATATTTTATGCAACTTAGAATACGAATAATTTGGTCATCGAGTGAGATGCTATAGGCATAGAGGTTAGATGATTAACTTGATGGATTGAGATGATTTTAGTCATGATGGGGAAACTAAGCGATATGAGGTAATATGGATAAATAACATATATTTATAATTAACTAGTTGTGATTTCTAGATGTAATTTTTGTGAAAGAAGTGTTATATTATTTAGTTTTATATATATTGCGTGTTCATGCCAGCACAAAACATATTGTATGCTATATTATATCTGCTTGACCACTATGGCTGCAAATAAAAAGTATGCTCACATATGAGAAATTGTAATATGTATTATAAAACACAATATAATCCTTTAAGAAAATGTATAATGATAACCCAATACCCATGAGGAAAAACATCATCTATATTTACCTACAGCACCACTATATCTTAACTAGTAATTTCCCACATATCAAGGCTCGGCCCGAGGCATAGGCCGCTTAGGCTGTTTCTTAGGACCCCCAATATCTAGAGGACCTCCAAATTGATTGTAGAAAATGAGTGGTAAAGAAAAGGATGCGGCAGCCGATATCTAAAGTCATTTGCACCGTTTTTATGGGCAAAGGCAGGGGAAGAATAGGCGGGGGTGGAAAAATCAAAAAGCGAACCGCACAAGTCGACCGCAGTGGGAGTCGAACCCACGACCTTCTGATCCGAAGTCAGACGCGCTAATCCACTGCGCTATGCGGTCAGATGTGACTTTTTTAAAAGTACTTTCATTTATTTCCAAATGTAACAATATATTATTTGCATTAAGCGAGACCGTTTTTAAAACTGAACTTAAGTGACAAGTCAAATGAAGCATGTTTTGAAATTTGATTTTTCAACTGTCTTGCAGTAACCGATTAACAAGGGAGAACTAGTTCAATGTCACTTTTAGAGGTTTCTTTTATGTCTTATCCTTAACATGATCTACTTATGATAAATCGACTTTAAAAACCATTCTGATGTTTCTTTTTTAGCAAATATAATAATAAATGCTTGGTTATTGAGTTTTGAATATTGCGTAAAAATAAATAGTATGAAGTTGTGTTTGGAAAAAGAGGGAATATTTTCTTTTAGTTATGCTGTTGCAATACTATGGTACTTTGAAGCATGTTCTATGAAACTTTTATATAAGAAAAGAGGTACAAAAGACATTATCTTCTAATTCATGCTATAAAAGCAATAAATATGTAGTAAGTGAATATTTTATAAAATATAATACTATTATATATATAAAGTATTTTGTAAAATTATTTATGTTTATATGTGTTAAGGTGCTTATTTCACTTTTGAGCGTTACGTTTGAAAGTGAGTCGGGTATAACAAGTTTATATTTTGTAAAAATATTTTTATCGATTTAAAATGTAACGCTTTTGTAAAATAGGGTTATATTTACAAAATTGTTATCGACAAAAGAAATAATTATGTATATTGAGATGTATAAAGTTTATTTTGAATAAAAGATTTATAAAGAGTTACAGTAAAAATTTCTTTAGAATGTATAAATATAAATTTTCTTCCTTTCCAATCCCTTAATTTTTCATTATCATCTCATTCCAAAATTTAAGGAAAATAACACCCGAATCTCCCTCTCATAAATCCCTAAAATCACTACTGCCCTTTAATTAATAAATATCGTATCTTTGTAATTTATATTCAACAAGCATTATAAACTCCTTGTTATATTCGAATGACCTTGCATTTATCGTGGTGTGGAGGTGAAAATGTTGACAGGGGTGGTTTGGCAAATTTTAAGGAGGAGAAGGTAGAAGAGAAAACAAGTTGTGGAGCATAGATTTCGTGAAATAAAAATCTAAATACAACTAAAGTGCGTGATATTTTTTGGACGAAATTATGAAGTATGCTTGGATCCTTTTTGGAAGACAGGATTAGAGAAAAAATGATTTGGTTGATGAAGTGGTCTGAGGATGGAAGGAGGAACGAGTATATGTATTGTATGCCATATTTCACCGAGGGGATGGATTGTGGAAGTTGGTCTGCCGTGGGTGGAATGAGGTCCTAGGTGGATCGTTTGAGGTGGAGGTGATGGAGGAAAGCCTAAGGGCAATGGGCTTGGGCTAGTTTGTTGTCGCACTTGTGTAGTAACAAATTTTTGAATAACTTATCATCTGCAGCAAAGTCAACCCAAATGATTAGGTCACTCGAGGAAACTATTGACTCATTCGACCTAAAGTCGGGGCGAGAGGAATAAGGTAGATTAAGTTTGTACACGACTCAAAATGGAAGAGTCCCCATGATTTTTTCAAGTGAGTTATGGGATCAGCCCAAGTGATAAGGTCACTCGAACATTGTTCTTTCCGAAATTTTTTCTAAGTGACATGGCAGATTTGAATGGTTAGATCACTCGAGTAGTGAACTAACCCAAATTTACCAGGTCAATCTTCACGGACTTTTGAATTACTTTTATCATCCATATTTTAGAAACTTTGGCATCATTTGGTGCATTATTAAGGCCAACGAATGACTTGTCCGGTTGTGTAGAGTTATATGGGATAAGGGACAAAGCGGGCGTTGAGTTTCCAAGATTTGATGAAAATTTAGAAACATCAAACTGATTTGAAAATGGTGCAAAATGGTTATCCAAGTATTAGTCATTATGCTTCTAATGATGATGTCCACTCGAGCGACATGTTTGTGCATGGATAAAATATTCGTAACATGAGAACAATCTCATTTTACATCTACGAACATTTTCTCAATGTAGATATACTAATCTAGTCAGAAAGATCATCATGACAAGGATATTATCTTTGTTAGATGGTGTGGAGAGATGGATAAATTGCTCTGATTCGATGTAATTCATGCTTAGATGGAAAGGTATTTGAGTCGTTGTGACTTTCAAATTTGTTACATTGTAATCCGATGATGATTTTATTAAGATCCATTTTATCGTTCGATGTCGAAGCCTTCGAGGAAATATTTTTAAATATTGTGTCATCAATAAATTGATTGTGAGTAGTAGAGGAACATATAGGTTATTAACACAATACGATATGTGACTTTTTTGTGTGTTGGTAATTAATATATTTTATATTGTGTATTCAGTGAATAATCATATAAAATGATGATGATAAATGGAATAAAACCTGTGAACCAATCAATTGTGGATGTTAAATCCTTAATGTGACCGAAAATGTTGAGGGACCAAATGGGTTGGATCATGGTAGTAAGGATGGTTGCTTGGTTTGTTTAAATTTCTTGGTTTGAATGAATGTTTTATCAACTGATGACTTGACACGTTATTACTCTTGAAATTATTGAACTGAAAACTCTTATTGCAAACATTTTAATAGCATTATGGATGCATTAAGTAATAGTGAAAATCTTACTAACAAGGTCAAAGTTAGCAATGTTGTCTTATGAGTATAATTTAACATGGTAGATTAAGAGTAGATTCCTAATGTGAATATAGGTTGTAAAAAACTTCGCATATCAGAAACTGAGATGATTATGTTGGAAAAAGTGATTTAAAGAAAAAGATGGTGTTGGACTAGCCATACATGCCAGACAAGTTGATGAGAAGAGTTATTAGTGCACGTAAGGTCGCTCCTTAAGGGTGGCCTGTATGGTCCATAAGTCACATGCTATCAGTCCACAAAAAGGGGAGAATCATACATTCAACATTATGGGAGCAAGTAGGATCAAGCGAGGACGCTCATTGAAGTATTATTCATAGAGTTTAATTAGCTTATATTATGGATAAAAATTAGAAGTGGATTGGTGTCGCTTAAGGGGACTTCTAATGCATGAAAGATAAAAAGATATTTTATGCAACTTAGAATACAAATAATTTGGTCATCGAGTGAGATGCTATAGGCATAGAGGTTAGATGATTAACTTGATGGATTGAGATGATTTTAGTCATGATGGGGAAACTAAGCGAATATGAGGTAATATGGATAAATAACATATATTTATAATTAACTAGTTGTGATTTCTAGATGTAATTTTTGTGAAAGAAGTGTTATATTATTTAGTTTTATATATATTGCGCGTTCATGCCAGCACAAAACATATTATATGCTATGTTATATCTGCTTGACCACTATGGCTGCAAATAAAAAGTATGCTCACATATGAGAAATTGTAATATGTATTATAAAACACAATATAATCCTTTAAGCAAATGTATAATGATAACCCAATACCCATGAGGAAAAACATCATCTATATTTACCAACAGCACCACTATATCTTAACTAGTAATTTCCCACATATCAAGGCTCGGCCCGGGGCATAGGCCGCTTAGGCGGTTTCTTCGGACCCCCAATATCTAGAGGGCCTCCAAATTGATTGCAGAAAATGAGTGGTAAAGAAAAGGATGCGGCAGCCGATATCTAAAGTCATTTGCACCATTGTTATGGGCAAAGGCAGGGGAAGAATAGGCGGGGGTAGAAAAATCAAAAAGCGAACCGCACAAGTCGACCACAGTGGGAGTCGAACCCACGACCTTCTGATCCGAAGTCAAACACACTAATCCACTGCGCTATGCGGTACTTTCATTTATTTCTAAATGTAACAGTATATTATTTGCATTAAGCAAGACCGTTTTTAAAACTGAACTTAAGTGACAAGTCAAATGACGCATGTTTTGAAATTTGAAATTTCAACTGTCTTACAGTAACCGATTAACAAGGGAGAACTAGTTCAATGTCACTTTTAGAGGTTACTTTTATGTCTTATCCTTAACATGATCTACTTATGATAAATCGAGTTTAAAAACCATTCTGATGTTTCTTTTTTTGCAAATATAATAATAAATGTTTGTTTATTAAGTTTTGAATATTGCGTAAAAATAAATAGTATGAAGTTGTGTTTGGAAAAAGAGGGAATATTTTCTTTTACTTATGCTGTTGCAATACTATGGTACTTTGAAGCGTGTTCCATGAAACTTTTATATAAGAAAAGAGGTACAAAAGACATTATCTTTTAATTCATGCTATAAAAGCAATAAATATGTAGTAAGTGAATATTTTAGAAAATATAATACTATTATATATATAAAGTATTTTGTAAAATTATTTATGTTTATATGTGTTAAGGTGTTTATTTCACTTTTGAGCGTTACGTTTGAAAGTGAGTCGGGTATAACAAGTTTATATTTTGTAAAAATATTTTTATCGATTTAAAATGTAACGCTTTTGTAAAATAGGGTTATATTTACAAAATTGGTATCGAAAAAAGAAATAATTATGTATATTGAGATGTATAAAGTTTATTTTGAATAAAAAATTTATAAAGAGTTATAGTAAAAATTTCTTTAGAATGTATAGATATAAATTTTCTTCCTTTCCAATTCCTTAATTTTTCATTATCATCTCATTCCAAAATTCAAGGAAAATAACACCCGAATCTCCCTCTCATAAATCCCTAAAATCACTACTGCCCTTTAATTAATAAATATCATATCTTTGTAATTTATATTCAACAAGCATTATAAACTCCTTGTTATATTCGAATGACCTTGCATTTATCGTGGTGTGGAGGTGAAAATGTTGACAGGAGTGGTTTGGCAAATTTTAAGGAGGAGAAGGTAGAAGTGAAAACAAGTTGTGGAGCATAGATTTCGTGAAATAAAAATCTAAATACAACTAAAGTGCGTGATATTTTTTGGATGAAATTATGAAGTATGCTTGGATCCTTTATGGAAGACGGGATTAGAGAAAAAATGATTTGGTTGATGAAGTGGTTTGAGGATGGAAGGAGGAACGGGTATATTAGTATATTGTATGCCATATTTCATCGAGGGGATGGATTGTGGAAGTTGGTGTGCCGTGGGTGGAATGAGGTCGTAGGTGGATCGTTTGAGGTGGAGGTGATGGAGGAAAGCCTAAGGGCAATAGGCTTGGGCTAGTTTGTTGTCGCACTTGTGTAGTAACAAATTTTTGAATAACTTATCATCTTCAACAAAGTCAACCCAAATGATTAGGTCACTCGAGGAAACTATTGACTCATTCGACCTAAAGTCGGGGCGAGAGGAATAAGGTAGATTAAATTTGTACACGACTCAAAATGGAAGAGTCCCCATGATTTTTTCAAGTGAGTTATGGGCTCAGCCCAAGTGATAAGGTCACTCGAACATTGTTCTTTCCGAAATTTTTTCTGAGTGACATGGTAGATTTGAATGGTTAGATCACTCGAGTAGTGAATTAACCCAAATTTACCAGGTCAATCTTCACGGACTTTTGAATTACTTTTATCATCCATATTTTAGAAACTTTGGCATTATTTGGTGCATTATTAAGGCCAACGAATGACTTGTCCGGTTGTGTTGAGTTATATGGGATAAGGGACAAAGCGGGCGTTGACTTTCCAAGATTTGATGAAAATTTAGAAACATCAAACTGATTTGAAAATGGTGCAAAATGGTTATCCAAGTATTAGTCATTATGCTTCTAATGATGATGTCCACTCGAGCGACATGTTTGTGCATGGATAAAATATTCGTAACATGAGAACAATCTCATTTTACATCTACGAACATTTTCTCAATGTAGATATACTAATCCAGTCAGAAAGATCATCATGACAAGGATATTATCTTTGTTAGATGGTGTGGAGAGATGGATAAATTGCTCCGATTCGATGTAATTCATGCTTAGAAGGAAAGGTATTTGAGTCGTTGTGACTTTCAAATTTGTTACATTGCAATCCGATGATGATTTTATTAAAATTCATTTTATCGTTCGATGTCGAAGCCTTCGAGGAAATGTTTTTAAATATTGTGTCATCAATAAATTGATTGTGAGTAGTAGAGGAACATATAGGTTATTAACACAATACGATATTTGACTTTTCTATGTGTTGGTAATTAATATATTTTATATTGTGTATTCAGTGAATAATCATATAAAATGATGATGATAAGTGGAATAAAACCTGTGAACCAATCAAGTGAGGATGTTAAATCCTTAATGGGACCGAAAATGTTGAGGGACCAAATGGGTTGGATCATGGTAGTAAGGATGGTTGCTTGGTTTGTTTAAAGTTCTTAGTTTGAATGAATGTTTTATCAACTGATGACTTGACACGTTATTACCCTTGAAATTATTGAACTGAAAACTCTTATTGCAAACATTTTAATAGCATTATGGATGCATTAAGTAATAGTGAAAATCTTACTAACAAGGTCAAAGTTAGCAATGTTATCTTATGAGTATAATTTAACATGGTAGATTTAGAGTAGATTCCTAATGTGAATATAGGTTGCAAAAAACTTCGCATATCAGAAACTGAGATGATTATGTTGGAAAAAGTGATTTAAAGAAAAAGATGGTGTTGGACTAGCCATACATGCCAGACAAGTTGATGAGAAGAGTTATTAGTGCACGTAAGGTCGCTCCTTAAGGGTGGCATGTATGGTCCATAAGTCACATGCTATCAGTCCACAAAAAGGGGAGAACCATACATTCAACGTTATGGGAGCAAGTAGGATCAAGCGAGGACGCTCATTGAAGTATTATTCATAGAGTTTAATTAGCTTATATTATGGATAAAAATTAGAAGTGGATTGGTGTCGCTTAAGGGGACTTCTAATGCACGAAAGATAAAAAGATATTTTATGCAACTTAGAATACAAATAATTTGGTCATCGAGTGAGATGCTATAGGCATAGAGGTTAGAAGATTAACTTGATGGATTGGGATGATTTTAGTCACGATGGGGAAACTAAGCGAATATGAGGTAATATGGATAAATAACATATATTTATAATTAACTAGTTGTGATTTCTAGATGTAATTTTTGTGAAAGAAGTGTTATATTATTTAGTTTTATATATATTGCGTGTTCATGCCAGCACAAAACTTTTCTTTCTGCTATATTATATCTGCTTGACCACTATGGCTGCAAATAAAAAGTATGCTCACATATGAGAAATTGTAATATGTATTATAAAACACAATACAATCCTTTAAGAAAATGTATAATGATAACCCAACACCCATGAGGAAAAACATCATCTATATTTACCTACAGCACCACTATATCTTAACTAGTAATTTCCCACATATCAAGGCTCGGCCCGGGGCATAGGCCGCTTAGGCGGTTTCTTAGGACCCCCAATATCTAGAGGGCCTCCAAATTAATTGCAGAAAATGAGTGGTAAAGAAAAGAATGCGGCAGCCGATATCTTAAGTCATTTGCACCATTTTTATGGGCAAAGGCAGGGGAAGAATAGGCGGGGTTGGAAAAATCAAAAAGCACACAGCACAAGTCGACCACAGTGGGAGTCGAACCCACGACCTTCTGATCCGAAGTCAGACGCGCTAATCCACTGCGCTATGCGGTCAGATGTGACTTTTTTAAAAGTACTTTCACTTACTTCTAAATTTAACAATATATTATTTGCAATAAGCAAGACCGTTTTTAAAACTGAACTTAAGTGACAAGTCAAATGATGCATGTTTTGAAATTTGATTTTTCAACCGTCTTACAGTAACCGATTAACAAGGGAGAACTAGTTCAATGTCACTTTTAGAGGTTTCTTTTATGTCTTATCCTTAACATGATCTACTTATGATAAATCGAGTTTAAAAACAATTTTGATGTTTCTTTTTTAGCAAATATAATAATAAATGTTTGTTTATTAAGTTTTGAATATTGCATAAAAATAGATAGTATGAAGTTGTGTTTGGAAAAAGAGGGAATATTTTCTTTTAGTTTTGCTGTTGCAATACTATGGTACATTGAAGCATGTTCTATGAAACTTTTATATAAGAAAAGAGGTACAAAAGACATTATCTTTTAATTCATGCTATAAAAGCAATAAATATGTCGTAAGTGAATATTTTAGAAAATATAATACTATTATATATATAAAGTATTTTGTAAAATTATTTATGTTTATATGTGTTAAGGTGTTTATTTCACATTTGAGCATTACGTTTGAAAGTGAGTCGGGTATAACAAGTTATATTTTGTAAAAATATTTTTATCGATTTAAAATGTAACGCTTTTGTAAAATATGGTTATATTTACAAAATTGTTATCGAAAAAAGAAATAATTATGTATATTGAGTTGTATAAAGTTTATTTTGAATAAAAGATTTATAAAGAGTTATAGTAAAAATTTCTTTAGAATGTATAAATATAATTTTTCTTCCTTTCCAATCCCTTAATTTTTCATTATTATCTCGTTCCAAAATTCAAGGAAAATAGTACCCGAATCTCCCTCTCTTAAATCCCTAAAATCACTACTGCCCTTTAATTAATAAATATCATATCTTTGTAATTTATATTCGAAAAGCATTATAAACTCCTTGTTATATTCGAATCACCTTACATTTATCGTGGTGTGGAGGTGAAAATGTTGAGAGGAGTGGTTTGGCAAATTTTAAGGTGGAGAAGGTAGAAGAGAAAACAAGTTGTGGAGCATAGATTTCGTGAAATAAAAATCTAAATACAAATAAAGTGCGTGATATTTTTTGGATGAAATTATGAAGTATACTTGGATACTTTATGGAAGATGGGATTAGAGAAAAAATGATTTGGTTGATGAAATGGTTAGAGGATGGAAGGAGGAACGAGTATATTAATATATTGTATGCCATATTTCACCGAGGGGATGGATTGTGGAAGTTGGTGTGCCATGGGTGGAATGAGGTCATAGGTGGATCACTTGAGGTGGAGGTGATGGAGGAAATCCTAAGGGCAAGGAGCTTGGGCTAGTTTGTTGTCGCACTTGTGTAGTAACAAATTTTCGAATAACTTATCATCTGCAACAAAGTCAACCCAAATGATTAGGTCTCTCGAGGAAACTATTGACTCATTCGACCTAAAGTCGGGGCGAGAGGAATAAGGTAGATTAAGTTTGTACACGACTCAAAATGGAAGAGTCCCCATGATTTTTTCAAGTGAGTTATGCGCTCAGCCCAAGTGATAAGGTCACTCAAACATTGTTCTTTCCAAAAAAAATTTTGAGCGACATGGAAGATTTGAATGGTTAGATCACTCGAGTAGTGAACTAATCCAAATTTACCAGGTCAATCTTCACGGACTTTAGAATTACTTTTATCATCCAGATTTTAGAAATTTTGGCATCATTTGGTGCATTATTAAGGCCAACGAATGACTCGTCTGGTTGTGTAGAGTTATATCGGATAAGTGACAAAGCGGGCGTTGAGTTTCCAAAATTTGATCAAAATTTAGAAACATCAAACTGATTTGAAAATGGTGCAAAATGGTTATCCAAGTATAAGTCATTATGCTTCTAATGATGATGTCCACTCGAGCGACATGTTTGTGCATGGATAAAATATTAGTAACATGAGAACAATCTCATTTTACATCTACGAACATTTTCTCAACGTAGATATACTAAACCAGTCAGAAAGATCATCACGATAAGGATATTATCTATGTTAGATGGTGTGGAGAGATGGATAAATTGCTCTGATTCGATGTAATTCATGCTTAAAAGGAAAGGTATTTGAGTCGTTGTGACTTTCAAATTTGTTACATTGTAATCCGATGATGGTTTTATTAAGATCCATTTTATCGTTTGATGTCGAAGCCTTCAAGGAAATGTTTTTAAATATTGTCTCATCAATAAATCGATTGTGAGTAGTAGAGGAACATATAGGTTATTGGTACAATACAGTATGTGACTTTTTTGTGTGTTGGCAATTCATATATTTTATATTGTGTATTAAGTGAATAATCATATAAAATGATGATGATAAGTGGAATAAAACCAGTGAACCAATCAAGTGAGGATGTTAAATCCTTAATGTGACCAAAAATGTTGAGGGACCAAATGGGTTGGATCATGGTAGTAAGGATGATTGCTTCGTTTGTTTAAAGTTCTTGGTTTGAATGAATGTTTTATCAACTGATGACTTGAAACGTTATTATTCTTGAAATTATTGAACTGAAAACTCTTATTTCAAACATTTTAATAGCATTATGGATGCATTGAGTAATAGTGAATATCTTACTAACAAGGATCAAAGTTAGCAATGTTGTCTTATGAGTATAATTTAACATGGTAGATTTAGAGTAGATTCCTAATGTGAATATAGGTTGCAAAATATTGTTAATACCAAAGTTGTGAAAAAAACTTCGCATATCAGAAACTGAGATGATTATGTTGGAAAAAGTGATTTAAAGAAGAAGATGGTGTTGGACTAGCCATACATGCCAGACAAGTTGATGAGAAGAGTTATTAGTGCACGTAAGGTCACTCCTTAAGGGTGGCCTGTATGGTCCATAAGTCACATGCTATCAGTCCACAAAAAGGGGAGAATCATACATTCAACATTATGGGAGCAAGTAGGATCAAGCGAGGACGCTCATTGAAGTATTATTCATAGAGTATAATTAGCTTATATTGTGGATAAAAATTAGAAGTGGATTGGTGTCGCTTAAGGGGACTTCTAACGCGTGAAATATAAAAAGATATTTTATGCAACTTAGAATACAAATAATTTGGTCGTCGAGTGAGATGTTATAGGCATAGAGGTTAGATGATTAACTTGATGGATTGAGATGATTTTAGTCACGATGGGGAAACTAAGCGAATATGAGGTAATATGGATAAATAACATATATTTATAATTAATTAATTGTGATTTCTAGATGTAATTTTTGTGAAAGAAGTGTTATATTATTTAGTTTTATATATATTGCGTGTTCATGCCAGCACAAAACATATTATATGTTATATTATATCTGCTTGACCACTATGGCTGCAAATAAAAAGTATGCTCACGTATGAGAAATTGTAATATGTATTATAAAACACAATTTAATCCTTTGAGCAAATGTATAATGATAACCCAATACCCATGAGGAGAAACATCATCTATATTTACCTACAGCATCGCTATATCTTAACTAGTAATTTCCCACATATCCAGGCTCGGCCCGGGGCATAGGCCGCTTAGGCGGTTTCTTAGGACCCCCAATATCTAGAGGGCTTTCAAATTGATTGCAAAAAATGAGTGGTAGAGAAAAGGATGCGGCAGCCGATATCTAAAGTCATTTGCACCATTTTTATGGGCAAAGGCAGGGGAAGAATAGGCGGGGGTGGAAAAATCAAAAATCTAAAAGCACAAGTCGACCATAGTGGGAGTCAAAAACACGACCTTTTGATCCGAAGTCAGACGCGCTAATCCACTGCGCTATAAGGTCAGATGTGACTTTATTAAAAGTACTTTCATTTATTTCTAAATTTAACAATATATTATTTGCATTAAGCAAGACCGTTTTCAAAACTGAACTTAAGTGACAAGTCAAATGACGCATGTTTTGAAATTTGATTTTTCAATCGTCTTACAGTAACCGATTAACAAGGGAGAACTAGTTCAATGTCACTTTTAGAGGTTTCTTTTGTGTCTTATCCTTCACATGATCTACTTATGATAAATCGAGCTTAAAAACCATTCTATTGTTTCGTTTTTAGCAAACATAATAATAAATGTTTGTTTATTAAGTTTTGAATATTGCGTAAAAATAGATAGTATGATGTTGTGTTTGAAAAAAGAGGAAATATTTTCTTTTAGTTATGTTGTTGCAATACTATGGTACATTGAAGCATGTTCTATGAAACTTTTATGTAAGAAAAGAGGTACAAAAGGCATTGTCTTTTAATTCATGCTATAAAAGCAATAAATATGTAGTAAGTGAATATTTTAGAAAATATAATACTATTATACATATAAAGTATTTTGTAAAGTTATTTATGTTTATATGTGTTAAGGTGTTTATTTCACTTTTGAGCGTTACGTTTGAAAGTGAGTCGGGTATAACAAGTTTATATTTTGTAAAAATATTTTTATCGATTTAAAATGTAGCGCTTTTGTAAACTAGGGTTATATTTACAAAATTGTTATCGAAAAAGAAATAATTATGTATATTGAGATGTATAAAGTTTATTTTGAATAAAAGATTTATAAAGAGTTATAGTAAAAATTTCTTTAGAATGTATAATATAAATTTTCTTCCTTTCCAATCCCTTAATTTTTCATTATCATCTCATTCCAAAATTCAAGGAAAATAATACCCGAATCTCCCTCTCTTAAATCCCTAAAATCACTACTGCCCTTTAGTTAATAAATATCATATCTTTGTAATTTATATTCAACAAGCATTATGAACTCCTTGTTATATTCGAACCACCTTGCATTTATCGTGGTATGGAGGTGAAAATGTTGATAGGAGTGGTTTGGCAAATTTTAAGGAGGAGAAGGTAGAAGAGAAAACAAGTTGTGGAGCATAGATTTCGTGAAATAAAAATCTAAATACAACTAAAGTGCGTGATATTTTTTGGATGAAATTATGAAGTATACTTGGATCTTTTATGGAAGACGGGATTAGAGAAAAAATGATTTGGTTGATAAACTGGTTTGAGGATGGAAGGAGGAACGAGTATATTAGTATATTGTATGCCATATTTCACCGAGGGGATGGATTGTGGAAGTTGGTGTGCCGTGGGTGGAATGAGGTCGTAGGTGGATCATTTGAGGTGGAGATGAGGGAGGAAAGCCTAAGGGCAATGGGCTTGGGCTAGTTTGTTGTCGCACTTGTGTAGTAACAAATTTTCGAATAACTTATCATCTGCAACAAAGTCAACCCAAATGATTAGGTCACTCGAGGAAACTATTGACTCATTCGACCTAAAGTCGGGGCGAGAGGAATAAGGTAGATTAAGTTTGTACACCAATCAAAATGGAAGAGTCCCCATGATTTTTTCAAGTGAGTTATGGGCTCAGCCCAAGTGATAAGGTCACTCGAACATTGTTCTTTCCGAAACTTTTTCTGAGTGACATGGCAGATTTGAATGGTTAGATCAATCGAGTAGTGAACTAACCAAATTTTACCAGTTTAATCTTCACGGACTTTTGAATTACTTCTATCATCCATATTTTAGAAACTTTGGCATCATTTGGTGCATTATTAAGGCCAACGAATGACTTGTCCGGTTGTGTAGAGTTATATGGGATAAGGGACAAAGCGGGCGTTGAGTTTCCAAGATTTGATGAAAATTTAGAAACATCAAACTGATATTATCTTTGTTAGATGGTGTGGAGAGATGGATAAATTGCTCTGATTCGATGTAATTCATGCTTAGAAGGAAAGGTATTTGAGTCGTTGTGACTTTCAAATTTGTTACATTGTAATCCGATGATGATTTTATTAAGATCCATTTTATCTTCGATGTCGAAGCCTTCGAGGAAATGTTTTTAAATATTGTGTCATCAATAAATCGATTGTGAGTAGTATAGGAACGTATAGGTTATTAATTCAATACGGTATGTGACTTTTGTGTGTGTTGGTAATTTATATATTTTATATTGTGTATTCAGTGAATAATCATATAAAATGATGATGATAAGTGGAATAAAACTTGTGAACCAATCTAGTGAGGATGTTAAATCCTTAATGCGACCGAAAATGTTGAGGGACCAAATGGGTTGGATCATGGTAGTGAGGATGATTGCTTGGTTTGTTTAAAGTTCTTGGTTTGAATGAATGTTTTATCAACTGATGACTTGACACGTTATTACTCTTGAAATTATTGAACTTAAAACTCTTATTGCAAACATTTTAATAGCATTATGGATGCATTAAGTAATAGTGAAAATCTTACTAACAAGGTCAAAGTTAGCAATGCTGTCTTATGAGTATAATTTAACATGGTAGATTTAGAGTAGATTCCTAATGTGAATATAGGTTGCAAAATATTATTAATACCAAAGTTGTGAAAAAAACTTCGCATATCAGAAACTGAGATGACTATGTTGGAAAAAGTGATTTAAAGAAGAAGATGGTGTTGGACTAGCCATACATGCCAGACAAGTTGATGAGAAGAGTTATTAGTGCACGTAAGGTCACTCCTTAAGGGTGGCCTGTATGGTCCATAAGTCACATGCTATCAGTCCACAAAAAGGGGAGAATCATACATTCAACGTTATGGGAGCAAGTAGGATCAAGCGAGGACGCTCATTGAAGTATTATTCATAGAGTATAATTAGCTTATATTGTGGATAAAAATTATAAGTGGATTGGTGTCGCTTAAGGGGACTTCTAACGCACGAAAGATAAAAAGATATTTTATGCAACTTAGAATACAAATAATTTGGTCTTCGAGTGAGATTCTATAGGCATAGAGGTTAGATGATTAACTTGATGGATTGATATGATTTTAGTCACGATGGGGAAACTAAGCGAATATGAGGTAATATGGATAAATAACATATATTTATAATTAACTAGTTGTGATTTCTAGATGTAATTTTTGTGAAAGAAGTGTTATATTATTTAGTTTTTTATATATTGCGTGTTCATGCCAGCACAAAACATATTATATGCTATATTATATCTGCTTGACCACTATGGTTGCAAATAAAAAGTATACTCACGTATGAGAAATTGTAGTATCTATTACAAAACACAATACAATCCTTTGAGAAAATGTATAATGATAACCCAATACCCATGAGAAAAAACATCATCTATATTTACCTACAGCACCACTATATCTTAACCAGTAATTTCCCACATATCCAGGCTCGGCCCGGGGCATAGGCCGCTTAGGCAGTTTCTTAGGACCCCTAATATCTAGAGGGCCACCAAATTGATTGCAGAAAATGAGTGGTAAAGAAAAGGATGCAGCAGCCGATATCTAAAGTCATTTGCACCATCTTTATGGGCAAAGGCAGGGGAAGAATAGGGGGGTGGAAAAATCAAAAAGCGAACAACACAAGTCGACCACAGTGGGAGTCGAACCCACGACCTTCTAATCCGAAGTCAGACGCGCTAATCCACTGCGCTATGCGGTCAGATGTGACATTTTTAAAAGTACTTTCATTTATTTCTAAATTTAACAATATATTATTTGCATTAAGCAAGACCGTTTCTAAAACTGAACTTAAGTGACAAGTCAAATGACGCATGTTTTTAAATTTGATTTTTCAACCGTCTTACAGTAACCGATTAACAAGGGAGAACTAGTTCAATGTCACTTTTAGAGGTTTCTTTTATGTATTATCCTTAACTTGATCTATTAGTTTGAAAACCATTCTGATGTTTCTTTTTTAGCAAATATAATAATAAATTTTTGTTTATTAAGTTTTGAGTATTGCATAAAAATAGATGTATGAAGTTGTGTTTGGAAAAAAGAGGGAATATTTTCTTCTAGTTATGCTGTTGCAATACTATGGTACATTGAAGCATGTTCTATGAAACTTTTACATAAGAAGAGAGGTACAAAAGACATTATCTTTTAATTCATGCTATAAAAGCAATAAATATGTAGTAAGTGAATATTTTAGAAAATATAATCCTATTATATATATAAAGTATTTTGTAAAATTATTTATGTTTATATGTGTTAAGGTGTTTATTTCGCTTTTGAGCGTCACGTTTGAAAGTGAGTCAGGTATAACAAGTTTATATTTTGTAAAAATATTTTTATCGATTTAAAATGTAACGCTTTTGTAAAATAGGGTTATATTTACATAATTGTTATCGAAAAATGAAATAATTATGTATATTGAGATGTATAAAGTTTATTTTGAATAAAAGATTTATAAAGAGTTATAGTAAAAATTTCTTTAGAATGTATAAATATAATTTTTCTTCCTTTCCAATCCCTTAATTTTTCATTATCATCTCGTTCCAAAATTCAAGGAAAATAATACCCGAATCTCCCTCTCTTAAATCCCTAAAATCACTACTGCCCTTTAATTAATAAATATCATATCTTTGTAATTTATATTCAACAAGCATTATAAACTCCTTGTTATATTCGAATCACCTTGCATTTATCGTGGTGTGGAGGTGAAAATGTTGATAAGAGTGGTTTGGCAAATTTCAAGGAGGAGAAGGTAGAAGAAAAAACAAGTTGTGGAGCATAGATTTCGTGAAATAAAAATCTAAATACAACTAAAGTGCGTGATATTTTTTGGATGAAATTATGAAGTATACTTGGATCCTTTATGGAAGACGGGATTAGAGAAAAAATGATTTGGTTGATGAAATGGTTTGAGGATGGAAGGAGGAACGAGTATATTAGTATATTGTATTCCATATTTCACCGAGGGGATGGATTGTGGAAGTTGGTGTGCCGTGGGTGGAATGAGGTCGTAGGTGGATCACCTGAGGTGGAGGTGATGGAGGAAAGCCTAAGGGCAAGGGGCTTGGGCTAGTTTGTTGTCGCACTTGTGTAGTAACAAATTTTCGAATAACTTATCATCTGCAACAAAGTCAACCCAAATGATTAGGACACTCGAGGAAGCTATTAACACATTCGACCTAAAGTCGGGGCGAGAGGAATAAGGTAGATTAAGTTTGTACATGACTCAAAATGGAAGAGTCCCCATGATTTCTTCAAGTGAGTTATGGGCTCAGCCCAAGTGACAAGGTCACTCGAACATTGTTCTTTTCGAAAAAATTTATGAGTGACATGGCAGATTTGAATGGTTAAATCACTCAAGTAGTGAACTAACCCAAATTTACCAGGTCAATCTTCGCGGACTTTTGAATTACTTTTATCATTCAGATTTTAGAAACTTTGGCATCATTTGGTGTATTATTAAGGCTAACGAATGACTTGTCCGGTTGTGTAGAGTTTTTTGGGATAAGTGACAAAGCGGGCGTTGAGTTTCCAAGATTTGATGAAAATTTAGAAACATCAAACTGATTTGAAAATGGTGCAAAATGGTTATCCAAGTATAAGTCATTATGCTTCTAATGATGATGTCCACTCGAGCGACATGTTTGTGCATAGATAAAATATTCGTAACATGAGAACAATCTCATTTTACATCTACGAACATTTTCTCAATGTAGATATACTAATCTAGTCAGAAAGATCATCATGATAAGGATATTATCTTTGTTAGATGGTGTGGAGAGATGGATAAATTGCTCTGGTTCGATGTAATTCATGCTTAGAAGGAAAGGTATTTGAGTCGTTGTGACTTTCAAATTTGTTACATTGTAATCCGGTGATGATTTTATTAAGATCCATTTTATCATTCGATGTCGAAGCCTACGAGGAAATGTTTTTAAATATTGTGTAATCAATAAATCGATTGTGAGTAGTAGAGGAATATATAGGTTATTGATACAATACGGTATGTGACTTTTTTGTGTGTTGGTAATTCATATATTTTATATTGTGTATTCAGTGAATAATCATATAAAATGATGATGATACGTGGAATAAAATCTGTGAACCAATCAAGTGAGGATGTTAAATCCTTCATGTGACCGAAAATGTTGAGGAACCAAATGGGTTGGATCATGGTAGTAAGGATGATTGCTTGGTTTGTTTAAAGTTCTTGGTTTGAATGAATGTTTTATCAACTGATGACTTGACACGTTATTACTCTTGAAATTATTGAACTGTAAATTCTTATTGCAAACATTTTAATAGCATTATGGATGCATTAAGTAATAGTGAAAATCTTACTAACAAGGATCAAAGTTAGCAATGTTGTCTTATGAGTATAATTTAACATGGTATATTTAGAGTAGATTCCTAATGTGAATATAGTTTGCAAAATATTATTAATACCAAAGTTGTGAAAAAAACTTCGCATATCAGAAACTGAGATGATTATGTTGGAAAAAGTGATTTAAAGAAAAAGATGGGGTTGGACTAGCCGTACATGCCAGACAAGTTGATGAGAAGAGTTATTAGTGCACGTAAGGTCACTCCTTAAGGGTGGCCTGTATGGTCCATAAGTCACATGCTATCAGTCCACAAAAAGGGGAGAATCATACATTCAACCTTATCGGAGCAAGTAGGATCAAGCGAGGACGCTCGTTGAAGTATTATTCATAGAGTTTAATTAGCTTATATTATGGATAAAAATTAGAAGTGGATTGGTGTCGCTTAAGGGGACTTCTAACGCATGAAAGATAAAAAGATATTTTATGCAACTTAGAATACAAATAATTTGGTCATCGAGTGAGATGTTTTAGGCATAGAGGTTAGATGATTAACTTGATGGATCGAGATGATTTTAGTCACGATGGGGAAACTAAGCGAATGCGAGGTAATATGGATAAATAACACATATTTATAATTAACTAGTTGTGATTTCTAGATGTAATTTTTGTGAAAGAAGTGTTATATTATTTAGTTTTATATATATTGTGTGTTCATGCCAGCACAAAACATATTACATGTTATATTATATGTGCTTGACCACTATGGTTGCAAATTAAAAGTATGCTCACGTATGAGAAACTGTAATATGTATTATAAAACACAATACAATCCTTTGAGCAAAAGTATAATGATAACCTACCCATGAGGAAAAACATCATCTATATTTACCTACAGCACCACTATATCTTAACTAGTAATTTCCCACATATCAAGGCTCGGCCCGGGGCATAGGCCGCTTAGGCGGTTTCTTAGGACCCCCAATATCTAGAGGGCCTCCAAATTTAAAACATTTGTATGTATAAATTAAGCTATTTCTTTAATTATAAAAGCAAGATTAGCTCATTGGTAAAGACAAATATTACCCACCTCATACACCTCAGTTGAAATCCCGACTACTACTTTTTTATGCATCTGCTTTAAATTTGTTTTACTTTTCCTCGTACACTTATGTCAAAATAATGAATTGGCCTAGGGCCTCGAATCTTACAGGTTCAGCCCTACCCATATCAAACTATAATGTATCATTTACATGTTATTATGATTTTTTTAACTTTTGAGTATACTCATGCGTAAATTGAGAATGCAAATTATATTTTGGCATTTTAAGATTTTGAGTCAGAGAGATCTCATGAAGGCATATAAACATTTTAGACAATTAAGAATTTTTTTATACTTTTGGTAGAACCACAACACCTATTATATGATTGTTACTGTATAAATTTTGACATGATAAACTAAAATATTTTGTGCAAAGAACTGGTTATCTATGTATGGTGATTGTCACTTGTTTTGTAATATGACACATTAAAATTTTCCACTGTATAGACGATTTGACTAGATTATAATTATATATATTTTGTGATGATTCAATTCCTGATGGTTTGGAAATACTATTTGTGCTTTTTGTTAATAATTGATAAACGTTAGTACATTGTGTCAATTGTTAGCTCGATCAAGGGATATATTTAGCACTGTAACAAAGTTACTTTCTTTGTGTTTTTGGACTGTAACTCCATGTAATGTTGTGGATATAGCAGGATGTCACATGTTTTATCTTTTGTTTTGAAACAATTTACTAATGTTCAATATAAACAACATTATGTTCATTGGTAATGCTACATATCTATACAGATATAACACTACAAATGATATAACATGGATATCACATTTATGCAGCGGTAAGAATGATGTATATGTATAAGCATCAAAATATTATATCTGTTATGAATACATTTAAGTTGTACATGTTTACACATAAAAGTATTATATGTACCATAGCAATCACATAAGGTATAATTATATAATTATATGTGTGTGTGTGAGATGTAGATATGCAATGTAGTATGAAAACATAAAGAGAACTTGTGTAGCTTTAACGGTGGTTGAAATGGAAAAAACAAGTGAACTTTACACAATTGGTTTCCTTTAAAAATAGCAGAGATACGATATATCATGATTCATAATGATTATATGGCTCCTTAAAATTTTCAATTTGGCCGAAGTATCATTTTGGCATAACTCAAAGAGTTTTGAAAACAAATAATAATCTCTATTTAAGAAGATAAACGAAGAAAATTTATAGCTAAATAAAATCTAAAGGCATAATACGATTTTCATATATTTATTCATATGTAACTTTTATTTCGAACCACGGTTTCTTTCAGTTGATCCATAATATAATTCCATTAAATTAACCTACAAATTATTTGTAAGTTAACCTGCATGTGGATTTACTGATAGAACATGTTATTCTAGTTTTTTTTCATTTCTTTGCTCTTTTACTTTACTCTGTATAATTCTATTCTCGTACTTGTGGAATACGAAATATGTACATTAGACCACATGTATATTGCATATATTAAAACTCAAATTCATACACTATCTAATGTGATTATAATGAAATCGAAAGATTCGGGACCATCTACATACCTTTATAAGCTTGAATCATTTTCATATTTCAACTTTCACAAAGTATCAAAAGAAATAAATTATCTAGAGCCATCCACGTCTCTTACTCAAGCAGATACGTAAACAAAGCTGATTGATGCTGACATATTTATGTGTTGTATTCCCTCTCTTGGTCTAGCATAAAAATGATCATCATGAAAGTGATAACAACAAAATAATTGGAAAGAATTCAACAAATTGTGATTTTAAGAGGGAGATTGCCGCAAGTTTTTTAGTGGATAAAGCACCCTTTTTTTGGAACTTGTATCATTCCTTGATTATCAAGGAAATCCCCTATTCAAAAGATTCAACCACCATACTCCCTACAGGCAAGGTTACATTCATTTACAAACATTCATTTAATTTTGGGAATTTAATTCATTTACCCAAAGATAGATACTAAAGATAAAGAAGGGTAAGGAGAGAAGGCAAATAAGTGAAAGTGTGATTGCTTGTGGTGAATGGAGTGAGGTATAATACTATGCAAGTATTGTTAGGAGATGCAACATAGATCGAAGCATGTGAGGTAGAATACTATGGGATAATATTATTTGGAGTAGTAGATTCAATTTATCTTTACTATTGTAGTGGAAAAAAAGCGTGGCGTATATACAATAAAAAATGAGATGAGAAGAAAGAAGTGTATGCGTTGGATAAATTAATCATTTTTTAAAATTATGTAAAGGGTCAAAGATGATATTTTTATAGGTGGATTAGGAAACTAAAAAGTGGATTCATATAAAAATTATTGTTGGAAACAATGAACTTCGGCTGAGACATGTACGTTGTTACTCTCTTGAAGACGTTTCGGCATTCTAATTGGAGGTGCAAAGCAGTTCTGAAAAAACAAACGTCGCCGCCTCTAGGATAAAACAGTCTCTCTAATCTGAAGAAATATCTAGTTGATTTGCACTGACAAAGTCGATTTTGTTTGTACTGTTAGAGAGTAGCTCCCTAACAGTACTGTACTTACAACATATCTGTCGTCTCTTACCATCGATTCTGTACTTTTTCAATAGTCGTGGTACTATCATAATAGATCAACATAGCTGGTATCAGTTTTCTTATAATGGAATCTCAGCCAGCAGATTTCTTAAGTACTCTGCTTCTTCACTAGCAATGGCTAGTGCTATCATCTCAGACTCCATAGTAGACTGAGTCAAAATAGTCTGCTTTTCGGATTTTCAAAAAATAGCTCTTCCAACAATGCTAAAGACATAGCTACCGGTTACTTTTGAATCATCAGATAAAGTATTCCAATTTACATCGGTGTAACCTTCTAGGATAGCTGGAAATTTTCATAATGTAACCCAAGGTTCATGGTACGTTTTGGGTATCTCATGACCCTCTCAATATCGTGCCAATGCTCTATACTAGGTCTGCTAGTAAACCTGCATAATAATTCCATGGCATAAGCAATGTCGGGTCTAGTCCAATCAGTGGTATAACGAAGGCTGCCAATGATGCTCGCATAATCAGACTGTCTTACACCTTCACCAGTGTTCTTAAATAGCTTTGCACTAGGATCATATAATGTACATGTAGGTTTATAATCAAAGTAATAGTATTTCTTTAGAATCTTCTCGATATAGTGAGATTAATCCAAAGAAAGACCTTTTTCGGACCTAGTAATCTAAATATCAAGGATAACACTTGCTTCACCTAGATCATTCATATTGAAATGGGCACTTAACAAAGATTTAACAGATTTTATGGCATGAATGTTTGACCCAAAATAAGTAGGTCATCTACATACATACATATGATAGTACAAATGTCATTCTCCGATTTATAGTAAATGCATTTGTCACTTTCATTAACTTTGAAACTATGTGACATTATTAAGTTATCAATTTTTTCATGTCATTGTTTAGGTTCTTGTAAGCCATATAATGATTTATCTAACTTGCAAACTTTATGTTTGTTACCATGAACTACAAATCCTTCACGTTGGTCCATATAAATTTCCTCTTCTAATTAACCACTTAGAAAGGTAGTTTTAACATTCATTTAGTGTGTTATTAAATTACGAATAGATGTAAGTGAAACTAGTACTCGAATGGATTAATTCTAGTTATAGGTGAAAAGGTGTCAAAGAAGTCTATGTTTTTTCTTTGCTTAAATCCTTTAGCTACTAAACGGCTTTATATTTATCAACCGTGCCATCAGGATTTATTTTCTTTTTAAGTACTCATTTATAGCCTATAGAATTACAACTATGTGGTAGATCTACTAAGTGCCAAGTCTTATTGGACTCCAAAGAATCCATTTCATCATTTATAGCCTCTTGGAAAAAAACAGCATCCAGGAAGATAAGGCCTCTTGGAGGTAAGGGATCCTCCTCTATAGTAAAAGCACAAAAATCTAAACCACAATCTTTTGCGGTTCTTGCTATTTTATTCTTTTAAGTTCATTTTAAGAAGACTTATTAAGTTCTGTTCTAATAGGCATGGTGTTATTTGATGTGCCCCCACTATTCCTTGATTTAAAAGGAAATCGATATTCATAAAATCAGCATCATTAGATTTTATTATATTATGTGTATTCAGGCCAAAAATCTACATGCTTTGTTATTAATAGCATAGCCAATAAATAGTCGTTCATATGCTCTACTTTCTAATTTTATTCTCTTAGGATCTGGTATAAGAACGTATTTAAAATCCCCAAGTTCTAAAATAAGGCGCATTTGGTTTATAATTTTTAAATTTCAAATGGTGAGATTTTACTTTTTGATTTACGGATTATATTCAATACATAACATACAGTCAACAAAATATCCCCCACCAATGTTTTGTTGCGCCTGAATTCAATAAGATAGTAACAACTAATTCGGTAAAGGTTCTATTTTTTCTTTCGGCTTTACTATTCATTTCAGGTAAATAAGGTGCGGTTCTCTCATGAATTATACCATGCAATCATATAAATCAAGAAATAAACTAGACTTATATTTTGTTCCTCTATCACTAAGAAGTCTCTTAATTTTTTTTATTAGATTGATCTCAATTTCAGTTTTAAATGATTTAAACATATCAAATGCATCACTTTTATTTTTCATAAGGTATACATAAGTAAAATCAGAACAGACATCAATAAAAGTGATAAAGCAATGGTGTCTATGTCTAGTCAAAGTTCCATCAAACTATATACCAGAATGAATCAAATCTAAAGGTTCAGAAACTCTATCAACTAATTATGTGGTTTCTTGGTATTTTTGCTTGATTACAGAATTCATATTTATCAAAATCAGTTTGTGACATTTTAGGGATAAGATCAAAGGTGCTCATATTATGAATTATACGTTTATTCACATGACATAATCTAGAGTGACATATATTAAAATCACACAACATATAAGCAGAAGCAAACATTTTATTACATTCAACATTCAGTTAAAACATATTATCAGTTGCAGCAGAAGTCATTGTTGTTTGGCTTTAAATTGTTAGGAACAGTGGACTACGGCTGAGTTATGTACGTTGTACTCTCTTGAAGTTGTTTTGGCATTCTGCTCGAAGGTACAAAGCAGTTCTGAAAAACAAATACCGCCGCCTCTAGGATAAAACAGTCTCTCTAATCTGAAGAAATATCGACTTGTTTGCACTAACAAAGTCGATTTTGATTTGCACTCTGAAATACTGCTCAAATTGTTTAATTTTGTTAAAGGAAGAAGAAAATGAAAATTTTCTGTTAGTCTTACCATTTCTCTTCTGTCTATCATTTAAATAAGCAAAATGGAAATTGCATACGTTACTAAAGTGATGGAATGTTAATGAATTTTAATTTCTTCTCATTTAAAATAATATTGTAATACCATTAGCCTTTGTAACGGCTTAATAATAATGTCACATAAATATATTATCGTTGTGCAAGTGTAGCGACTCAATTATAATAATGATTCATAAATATATTATCGTTATAAACTCGCAACGGCTCAATTATAATAATGATTCATAAATATATTAATGTTATAAACTTTCAATGGCTCAATTATAACAATGGTTCATAAATAAGTTATCATCAACCTGTTTTTATTTAATTTAAAAAAAATTCACTTCATAAGCAAAAACATTTCCAACAATCCCCCACTTGAACGTTTTAAAAATATTTTTTGAGCATTTTTTGAAAACATAAGATTGTGCAAAAACAAAAGTGTCTTTCGACTTGAACCTTTGCATAGTGGATAGGATTCAAGATTTACTAGAGGGACATGTAGACTTGAACTCTATTCCTGACATCGTACCGCACACAATCTTTCTAGAGTGTAATTAAATAAGCCGGTGCATTTATGGCCATGCACGTCTATCCTAGTTTAGTGAATGCTCAATGAATTTTGTCCAAAACTCTATAGGAAACAACCACATTTCCATTTTCACATAGGTGGTCTATCAAGAGTACTCCTGAAGGTAGGTACTTCACTCCAAATAGAGTATAGATATCATTAAGAGTTTCTATTAACTCTTCCTATAATCACTTCAGGAATACATGCTTCTTAATATAAAAATAGCATGTTTAACTAATATCACTTTACAACTTGTTCTTACCCATCGAACCTAGTTCTTGGGATCTCCAGTCATTAGGTCGGATTACCATTTTATGTAATTCAACAATCTAAGGGCAATAGTCCCATTCTTTTATAAGTTCTAACGACTTTCTCTTTGGCCAGTCCTTTCGTCAAAGTATCTGTCAAATTCTCATCACTTCGTATGTGATCCACTTTAACGGCATCTAAAGAGAGTGGCTCTCTAACAGTACTGTGCTTACAATGTATATTTCGTCTCTTACCATTGTAATAATGGTTCTGTACTTCTGCAATAGCCATGGTACTACCGTAATGGATCAACCGGCTGGTATTGGTTTTTCCCATAAAGGAATCTCAGATAGTAGATTTCTTAAGTACTCTGCTTCTTCACTAGATGTGGCTAGTGCTATCATCTCAGACTCTATAGTAGACAAAGCCAAAACAGTCTGTTTCTTGGATTCCCAAGAAATAGCTCCTCCAGCAATGCTAAAGACATAGCCACTCGTTGCTTTTGAATCATCAGATAAAGTATTCCAGTTTGCATCGGTGTAACCTTCAAGGACAGCTGGAAATTTTCATATTGTAACCCAAGGTTCGTGGCTTGTTTTAGGTATCTCATGACTCGCTCAATAGCGTGCCAATTATTTATACACCTCTACTAGTTAACCTGCATAATAATCCCACGGCATAGGCAATGTCGAATCTAATACAATCAGTGGCATACCAAAGGCTGCCAATGACCCTCGCATAATCAGCCTGTTTTACACCTTCACTAGTGTTCTTAAATAGCTTTACACTAGGATCATATGGTGTACATGTAGGTTTACAGTCAAAGTAATTGTATTTCTTTAGAATTTTCTCAATATAGTGAGATTGATCCAAAGAAAGTTTCTTTTCGAACTTAGTAATTTTAATACAAAGGATTACACTTGCTTCACCTAGATCTTTCATATCAAAATTGGCACTTAACTAAGATTTAACAGAGTTTATGGCATGAATGTTTGACCAAAAAATAAGCAGGTCATCTACATACAGACATATGATAGTACAAATGTCATTTTCATATTATAGCAAATGCATTTGTCACTGTCATTAACTTTGAAACCATGTGAGATTATTAAGTTATTAAATTTTTCATGTCATTGTTTAGGTGCTTGTTTTAAGCCATATAATGATTTATCTTACTTGCAAACTTTATGTTCCTGACCATGAACTACAAATCCTTTAGGTTGGTCCATATAAATTTCATCTTCTAATTTACCATTTAAAAAGGCAGCTTTAACATCCTTTGGTGTATTATTAAATTATGAATAGATGCAAGTGAAATTAGTACTCGAATGGATGTAATTTTAGTTACAGTTGAAAAGGTATCAAAGAAGTCTACATGTTCTCTTTTCTTAAATCATTTAGCTATTAAACAGGCTTTATTTATCGACTGTACCATAAGGTTTTAATTTCTTTTTAAGTATCGATTTACGGCTTATAGAATTACAACCAGGTGGTAGATCTACTAAGTGCCAAGTCTTGTTGGATTCTAAAGAACCCATTTCATCATTTACGGTCTCTAGCCAAAAATCGACATCTGAGGAAGATAAGGCCTCTTGGAGTTTTAAGGGATCCTCCTCTATAGTAAAAGCACAAAAATATGAACCAAAATCTTTTGCAGTTCTTGGTTTTTTACTTCTTCTAGGTTCATTTTCCGAAGACTCGTTAAGTTCTATTCTAATAGGCATGGTGTTACTTGATGTGCCCCCATTATTCCTCAGTTTAAAAGGAAATCTAGATTCATAAAAATCAACATCATTAGATTCTTTTATACTATGTGTATTCAGGTCATAAAATCTACATGCTTTGCTATTAATAGCATAGCCAATAAATACACATTCATATGCTATACTTGCTAATTTTATTCTCTTAGGGTCTGGTATAAGAACATATGTCAAGCATCCCCAAGTTCTAAAATAAGACACATTTGGTTTATAATTTTTAAAATTTCAAATGGTGATATTTGACTTTTTGATTTAGGGATTCTATTCAATACATACATATAGTCAATAAAATATCCCCCCACCAATGTTTTGTTGCACCTGAATTCAATAAGACAGCAACAACTAATTCGATAAAGGTCCTATTTTTTATTTTGTCTTTACTGTTAATTTCAGGTGAATAAGGTGCGGTTCTCTCATGAATTATACCATGCAATTTATAGAAATCAAAAAATAAACTAGACTCGTATTTTGTTCCTCTATCACTACGAAGTCTCTTAATTTTCTTATTAGATTGATTCTCAATTTCAGTTTTAAATAATTTAAACATATCATATGCGTCACTTTTATTTTTCATAAGGTATACATATGTAAAATCATAACAGACATTAATAAAAGTGATAAAGTAACAGTGTCCATGTCTAATCAAAGTTCCATCAAACTCACATACGTCAGAATGAATCAAATCTAAAGGTTCGAAACTCTACCAACCGATTTATGTCATTTCTTGGTTATTTTTGCTTGATTACAGAATTCACATTTATCAAAATCAGTTTGTGACATTTTAAGGATAAAATCAAAGGTGCTCATGTTATGAATTATACGTTTATTCACATGACATAATCTAGAGTATCATATATTAAAATCAAAAAACATATAAGCAGAAGAAAACATTTTATTACATTCAACATTCAGTTAAAACATACCATCAGCTACAGCAGAAGTCATTGTTGTCTGGAACATCTTTTAATTGTTGGGAACGATGAACTTCGGCTAAGTCATGTACGTTGTCACTCTCTTGAAGACGTTTTGGCGTTCTACTCGAAGGTGCAAAGCAGTTTTGAAATAACAAATGCCACCGTCTCTAGGATAAACAGCCTCTCTAAGATAAAACAGCCTCTCTAATCTGAAGAAATATCAACTTGTTTGCATTGACAAAGTAGATTTTGATTTGCACTCTGAAATACTGCTCAAATTGTTTAGTTTTGTTAAAGGAAGAAGAAAATGAAAAATTCCCGTTATTCTTACCATTTCTCTTATGTATATCATTTAAATAGGCAGAATGGAAATTGCATATGTTACTAAAGTGATGGAATGTTAATGAATTTTAATTTCTTCTCATTTAAAATAATATTATAATACCATTAGCCTTTGTAACGGCTTAATAATAATGTCACATAAATATATCACCATTGTGCAAGTGTAACGACTCAATTATAATAATGATTCATAAATATATTACCATTATAAACTCGCAACGGCTCAATTATAATAATGATAATATTACCGTTATAAACTTGCAACGGCTCAATTATAATAATGGTTCATAAATAAGTTATCGTTAACCTATTTTTATTTAATTTTAAAAAAAAATCACTTCATAAGATAAAAATTTCCAACAATCCCCCACTTGAATGTTTTAAAAATATTTTTCGAGTAGTTTCTGAAAACATAAGATTGTGCATAAATAAAAGTTTCTTTCGACCTGAACCTTTGCATAGTGGATGTGATTCAAGATTTACTAGAGTGACATGTAGTCTTGAACTCTATTCCTGACATCGGACCACACACAATCTTTCTAGAGTGTAATCAAATAAGTCGGTGCATTTATGGCCACGCACGTCTATCCTAGTTTAGTGAATGCTCTATAAATTTTGCCCAAAACTCCATAGGAAACGAACACATTTCCATATTCACATAGATGGTCTATCAAGAGTACTCCTGAAGGTAGGTACTCCACTCCAAATAAAGTATAGATCCCATTAAGAGTTTCTATTAAGCCATCCTATAATCACTTCAGGAATACATGCTTCTTAATATAAAAATAGCATGTTCAACTAATATCACTTTACCACTTGTTCTTACCTGTGATGACCCGGAATTTCTAGCAGTTTAAATTTGAATAGTTAATTGGTTTTAAATATTTAAAAGTTAATTTTAATTTGAATTTAAGATATCAATATTTACTTGAAAATGAAATCATTTAATTGTATAGCTTAAATATTGAATTTTATAATTGAAATTGGGTAAATTGTTGAATCTGAGATTTTAAGCCTGTTTCAAATAATTTGAAGGCTTATAAAATCTATAATGAGGATACTGAAGATAATAGAATGGTTGAAATTTAATTTAAAGGTAATTTGTTCAATTTTAATAATATATCGTTTAAATTAAATTTAAAAATAGCCTTCTGAGGCACAGTCTCGGAATTTGACGAAACTAGTTCCATTGGATCCGTAATAGTTAATTATTATTGGATTTCAATTTTCAAAGCAATTGGAGTTGTCGTTTGACCGTGGCAGCTCAAAACGCTTCAAAACTATTTTAATCAATTTAATTTTAAATTGATCGTTTAATTTCGTAACTCGCGCATACTTTCAAAATTAGCCTCTGAAACACGTTCCATTGTGATCGGAACGCGGGTAAAACCTTATGAACGTCTGTCGGCATGTGTGATGCGGGATTCGAGATTTCGTGTTTTGGGGACACGGGATATTTTCATATTTAATTATTTAGTTTTCATGCGTGTTCAAGAAGCCTCTCACCCCCGTATCTATTTTAACCACGTATACTACGTTTCCTTCCCCATTTTCCAGTTCGCCCAAAACCCTTTCTATCCAAATCAACTTCAGAAAAAAAGGGGGGGGCTGCGCTCGAATTCGATGACTGCTTGGGTCACGATGATGGTGTGGGGGGAAGTCGCGGCATCATTTAGTGAATCGAAGTCTCGTCCATGGGATTCTGTGTGGTTGGCAACAATAGCTCTGATGAGTTTCGCAACCACAACAGGCGGCGATGGCTTTCAAGTCGAGTAGCATCGCGGCGAGTTTCGCAAAGAGATTAGAGGCACGCGATAGAGACCGAGTTCGAACTCGAGGCCGTGTGTTTGAGTCGCGATGGCGACGAGGGGTTTGGGGCTCGGTTAGGGTTTCAGAGTGGAATCTAGTAGTTGCGATGGGGGGAAACTCGGACTTGAAGGTGGAGGCAGCGCGTGCGATCTGCGGAGGAGGTCGCGTGGATGATGGTTGGAAGCCGTGTCGATTTGTGTTGTCACGAAGGAGGGAGGACTAGTTCGAGCTAAAGGTATTATTCTGTTTTGTTTCCAATTTAATTGTAAAAAAAAAATTATGCCTACAGTGAATTATTTTCAACGAGATTTAAGATAATAAATAAAATGAAATATATATATATATATACATACCTAACTTTACTTACTAATTTGATTTTAAAATAATAGAGATTTATTTGTTAATTAACTTGTTAAATTTGTTTAAAATCAAACTATTATTTGAAAATAAACCATTGGTTAATTAAATATCAAATGGGAATTTGATTGTTCACTTTGTTCAAATATTAATAAATTTTATAATTATTTATTCAAGGTCAAAAAAAAAATCAAGGAAACCAAGGCAATTTTGAGGAAGATTGCAAATAAGAGCAAAGGTGAGTAAATCTCACTCTGTTGAATTTCTATTTAAATTTAAATGGTTAAATTTAAATATTAGGTTGAATGGTTGAACTAATTTGATATGCACTGTGAATTGATGATCCGGTCTGTGGTTTTGGATGATTCTCGAGTTAATTGAAATTTGACTTGAAATATTGGGGTTTAAGTTGTTTAAACGTAAATCATAAAAACGAAATGTTTCCATTTTAATGTTAGTAAAGATTTAATGATTTGTGGTTCATTAAATTAGTAGGGTGATTAGAATGGATAATAAATTGATTTAGTCAATTGATGAGTGGGGTGATTAAATTAGAAATTAAAGGTCCGAATTAATTAATTTATTAAAGTTTAAGTTAACCCATTGAGTTTAATTAATCCAGAAAAATCAATGGATGGTGGGATAAGCAATTACATAATGAAATTAATAAAATTTATCAAGAAATTAATTAAGATGATCAATTAAGGAGAAATTTGATTTATTTAATGAAGTAAATAAATGGGTAGTTAATTTCAGGATTGAGATAAATCAAGAATGATAAATATTAGGATTTAATTAATGTAATTTAGATTAGGATCAATTAATTGGAAATCGTTAAATTATATAATCAATGAAGGAATTAAAGATTGATTAATTAAGATTGATGATCAAGAGTGAGTGACTTATGAGAAGTCAATATATAAGTAATTAAGGATTAATGTAATTAAAACATTTAATTTGTTTATGAAGAAATTAAGATTACTTATCGTTTGGTTAAGGATAAGTAGTATGGTGAAGTTAATTAAAGATAGTTGCTTGAATGAAATTAAAGGATAATTAATCCAGGTTGATTAATTAAGATGAATATTGAAGGGATGATTGGATTATTTGATTTGAAATTAACTAATTAACAAGTAAAGAAAATCTAAATGATAGAGGATTGAAAATTCAATTAGAATCAAATTGAATTAATTTGAAATGATCAAATATGATTATGAATGATTGAATGGTATGTGATACTTAATGAGTTGATATCGCTGATATGAAATGTTGTGTTTTTCATTTGGATAATTTGGGATTATGATAATATAAGATCCGAGGAGACCGGGATCGGGTATTAGGAAAACACCCGAACCCACTTTGGATTAAACATAAATTGATGTGGGGATAAATAGATTGGAATGTAATGATTTAAGTGAATTGAATTATTTTATCTAAGTTTGGTACTTAGGAAATAGATGTGTGGGATTTGTGATGGCTATAATAAAATTGTGGTTTTGTGAATTGAAATGAGTTACCCGGGTTTTATATAAGTTGATTTCTTTGGTATTCCATGTTAGATGGGTTTACTCACGCTGGTTTCCAGTCTGACCCGGGTGTTACTTTGGTGTAATGCTCGGGTCAGACCGAGTATTACCGATTTTCAGGTTAGGACGTCCGGAGCTCAGGAGACGAGCTGGTGGCAATATCGTATAGAGTTTATCCGCTGTATTTATATTATTGTTTATCGGAGTCATGGTAATTGTATAGATATTCAGTGACTATATATATGTAAAACTCTGATGTACTAAAATGTAATCGACAGATATAATATTCTTTTGCAACTGTTATTATTTATTATTATATTTTATCTGCTGCGATTGTGAGATGTTGGGTGTTTCTGATCTTCTTCTTCTTCTTCTATCTCTTTCTTATTTTTCATAACTATCTGCAATTTAGAGGGTTAGAAAATTTCGGGTAGTTACATTTGGTATCAGAGCTGAAGGTTAAGCGAGAACCTTGGCTCTGGTGGGAATTACTCATTGAATAGAGTCCGTAGTACTCTAGAATGAGTTGAGTGTGTGTGTGTGTGTGTGTGTATATATATATATATATATATATATATATATGAGAGCGTACTTGTTATTTGCTTATAAAGACTTTTAATGATTTTATATAAAAATATATATTTTGATATATATAGCAATATTTCCTTCTAAGAAATATCTAGATGATTGGTTGTTAAATTATTGAAATTAAGTTAAGAAGTAAAATAAAATACGACCAAATTGAAACTTATAACCAAGTTGAAGAGTAAACTTATATAACAAAATGGAATTTGAAATTCAGACTGTAAATGTAATTTATAAATTGAAATAAACTTCATAAATAAATGAGATTATAATTTGAAATAGAATTCCAGAGAATATTTGAAATAGAGTAAGATGAAAATTCCAGAGTAATGTTTAAATATGAATTTGATGGATTGGGAGTTTGGAATTTTGGGAAAAAATAAAATTCCTTTGGGTTTGAAAGTGGTTTCCAAGGGTTTTGAAGAAAGGATAGTATTATTTCAAAAAAAAAAAAAAATTGGTGATGAATTTGAAACCTGGGAGATTTGAAATCAAAAATATTTGGTAATGTTTTTAAAGAAAGAAAAGCATTGAACTCTTTCGGTCACTGGAAAATAACGTCGGTGATGACTGCAGCATCATCGATGTTTATTTCGAGTTTCTAAAAGAGAAATTGCTACCAAAATGTTTTTAATTGGAATTGTTTGTGAACTGGGTTTGGATTTGAAATTCTGGAATCTTGATAAAATGTTTACGGAATAATAAAAATATAAGTAGAGATAAGTTGAAATGAAGAATTGGACTCAGAAATTTGAGATTGTTTAAAAACTTTAAATAAAAGTTAACGTGGTTTAAAAGGTTAAATCAATCTTTGAGAATTTAACTCGAATTTATATAATTCGAGGTAGTTTAAAATTCAAGATTGAAATTGAATTAGTTCAAAATTTAATGTGGCTTAAAGTAATTGGATTGGTGATTGAAAATATACAAGTTTAAAAAAAATTAAATGGGAAATTGGATTGGATTAAATTGAAGTGATTTGGATTCTGAAATTAAATTGATAATAATTCAAATTGATTGGAATAATATGAACTTATATTTAAATTGAACAGGATTAAAATCAATTAGAATTTGATGTAAATTTGGGAAGGAATCAAGATTGATTCAACTTGAATTGGGAATTAATCAAGTCCAATGGAATTTGGAGTTATTTGGATTGGAATTGGGTCACTTTAAATGGAGATTTAAATTGAATTGTTGGGGAAGTGAACAGTTGGCTCTTGACTATTTTCAATACAAATTGTCTGATATAAACTTATTTTCTAAGCTATTAAATATATACAACCTTTCTTTTTAAAGCTAATTTATTATATATTTGTTTTACCATTATTTTTGGAGCTATTTAAATATTTTTCAATTGTTTCTAAACTATTTACTATTTTTCCACTACTTTTACAAATAAATTACTATCTTTCAATTGTCTAAAAATCTCTGGAACTATTCAACTATTTTTCGACTATTTTACAATTAGTTAACTAGTTTACAATTATTTTGTAACTAATAATTATTTTTCAACTACTTACCTATTTTTAAAATTTTCAAGCTATTTTTCTAAACTGGTCGGAGTTCAAACTGTTATTGATTAAGTACCAAACTGAGATAAGGATTGAAGTAATAGTCCAAATGAGGATTAATGTAAAGGTGAATAAGGAATATGAAATGGTTCTTTTGAACTGAAAGAATATTTTGAGAAATATGAAATGAATAAAGATGGAAATTGGATATTTCTATGGTTTTTGAGAAGTGTTTGGAGTATAAAAGGTGTTTTATACAAGAAGGTAAGGATCCAAAGTTTTAAAAAAAAATTATGTATATAAATCTGAATATATATAAAGGATCTTATGAGGATTTTGGGAAAGGCTTTTGATTTTTGGGAAAAATCAATATTGAGATTTGGAAAGCCTATTTTGAGAATTATCGATTTTGGGATAATCGATTTTGTGTAAAGGAGCTTTGTATGATATCATACTAGGTGTATGATTTGAAGATACTATATGTGTATAGTATAAAATATTTTGATGATGGCTCTGGGGAAAAAGGCGTCCCCTTGAAATGAACTTCTCAGGAGTGCCACTGGGTGGTGCTGCCTGGAGCCCGAGGGGGTTCTAAAGTTGATCATGTGAGGAGTCCGGACAAAACTAGTTCCTGGGGATTACGAGTAGTGTATACCATAGCGGAAGTCGTGTGTGCCGCGGAGAGCCAACAATTTACGTTTGATTCTATATCGGTAGACTGCGACCTATGGTATAACATAGCGAAAGTCGTGTGTGCCGCTGAGAGCCAACAGTCTGCGTTTGAGTTTATCTCGGTAGACTGCGACCTATGTAAGGGTGGAGAAGTTTCATTTTGATAGCAAGATCGAGAGGCCGCGGAGAGCCTGCAGTTACATGGACTTTTGTTGTGACTGCAGCGTAACCCTGGATGTAACTGTGATCTGTTGTGTGGGTTCCATGGCGTAATCGAGAGGCCGCGGAGAGCCTGCAGTTACATGGACTTTTGTTGTGACTGTAACGTAACCCTGGTATGTAACTGTGACTATGGAATGGGGGTGATGATTTCCAGAGCATCCTCGCTAAAAAAAAATTCCTCTATTTTCAAAATTGTTTTCTATATTTTCAATAAAATTGTTTTCCAAGTATTTTCACTGGGTGTTGAAAACGGGTTTACCAAGTACTTATAGATTTTCAGTCCTACGCCTGATCAACGTATGACTGAATTTCTATGAGAACAAGGATGGACTGGTTGAGACATCGAGTTATAAGAAATATTTTTATAAAAAGCTATTTTAATTGTATTGTCTGAATTTGAAGGCATTCCTAAATTTTAAAGTAAAAAGGGGATTTCAAACTGGAATTATAAAATAAAAATTGGACTCGGGAAATTTCAATGAAGCGATTCTTTGAAATAAAATCGCATATTGATTTGAAAGTTGGAAGTAAGCTAATTAACAAAATAATTACTTGATGGAGTATGTTAATAAAATTTAACTTTGGTTAATAGATGAATTGTAAATTAATAATGGAGTTTGGAAATGAATTCAAATTGTAAATAGAACTCGACTTGGATTTAATAATGAAATAAATTAGAAGAGATGTTGTAAAAATAAAATAGGGCTGGATTGAAAAAGAAATGTGATGGTTTGAATTATAAATAAAATTCAAGGGTGATTTGAATAATATTTAATGAGATTTGCAAGTGGATTGGATATAAGAGAAATGATTATAATAGAAATAGTTTGAGTTGCAAAGCAAAATCCAAGTGAATAGAAATAAATTGAGATGGTCTTGTATTAATAAAATAAATTCGAAATAAACAAGTAAATTAAAAAAATTAATGGGATCACTGCCTGATGAATAAAAAAAATTGAATCAAACTTTAATTGGAAATGGATTATCAGACTGGACTTAAGTTCGGTGGCATATGTGCCTGGATATTGTTTTGATAAATTGAGAAGGTGGATTAAATTTACAATGAAGGAGATGGGCTAACTGAATTTAATGGAATTTGATTTAATGAGAATCTAAATTTAATGGAAGTTGCTTAAATGAGAATCAAATAGAGGCAAACCTAAGTTTAATGTTGGAATAAATTAAAGTAAATTAATTTAAGCTTAAAATTATGGAAGTTTGGCTTCGAATCAGAGTGAAAGCCATTAAATAAAGCTTGGATTGAATTAATTTGGGAATGGCTAGTAGTATACAAGAATGGAATGTGTCGAGCTAAATAAAATGATTGTGAATAAATTAAATTGGAATTGAAGTAAATAAAATTGAGTTGGAATCGATTTTAATAGGTTATAAAACTTAAATAATTAATTACTCACATGGATATTATCAAATTGCGTAGGAATGATTATCGTTTAACGTAAGCGAGATTTAATCAAATTAAATGCTATGAATTAGTGGAAGCGATATAATTGATTTTTGAATCAATTGAAGTGAATATGAGATTGTTTCGCTTAAAATGAGTTGAATGCAAGTAATTGTGTGTAAACCATTAAAATTGAATAAAAAAAGCATATAAATTTGGTTGGAAACAATTAGATGTGCTTTAAAACATATAAATTGCTTATTGGAAGTGTTTGGTGCTTGTTATTTATGTAATGCTTGTGTTTAGCTATTAAAAGTAAGTGAAATGTTAATAGATTTTCTATGTATGACACTTACGTATGTAAATTGAGTAAGTACAGGTACAGGGAAGCCGTTTGGCTAGATTTGGGGTATGCTAATTGCTAAAATTTATAAGCTGCTTGCTTAAATTGCTAAATAAGGTACGCCTACGCAATAAAAATAGGAAATATGAACTGTTTTTGCTTTTTCCGACCGGGTAGGTCGATGTATATATATTTATATCTATTGTCAAATTGCAAAAGCTCCTCCGTACAAAGGAGACTCTGCCAAAAAATTTTGAAAATTTTGGGAGTTAGAAATTTTTTGGAAAATTTTGATTAACGACAAAACAATTTCAAATGGGAAACTTAAAGTAAACTAGTAAATGAAACTAATATGAATCAGTTTAAATGAAAGATATAACTCCATATTAGAAATCGAAAATAAATTGAATTCATATGAGACGGTGGAAACTAAGTTGAATAGAAGTAATGTGAAGGCTTCTATAAGAAAATGTATACAATGATTTGAAAGATTTCAATTGGATATTTTTGTTAAATAGAATATGCAGGTGTTATAAAGGAAAAAGAAAATTGGATTTGGTTCTAAAAGATAAATTTGAATTGCCTGACTGAAAGGTACGTATTGTGATTCTGTATGATATTGGATTGAGTTTTTGATGTAGCCACTTGGCTTTTGTTTTCTTTTTGGAATTTGGGAGCCCCTAGAGGCCTTTTGTAGTAGTACCGAGCTAGCCGCGCAAAGGAGACGCTGGCAAAACTTTTCGGGAATTTAGAGTGTTAGAAAATTTTTGAGAAATTTGGATAATACAAAATTTGGTTTTAAATTGAAACTTAATTGTTTGAGCAGAAGAGTATTGATTGAACTATAGAAGGTTTTGGGAAAGTTGGATAAGGTGATAGTGGGCCTTTAATAAAAGATAATGGGTATGATGTTGAATTGTGAATTGTGGGAAAAGATAAACGGGTATTGGTCAATTCTTCCTAATTAGTAATTTCGGGGACGAAATTCTTTTAAGGGGGGAGGAATGTGATGACCCGGAATTTCTAGCAGTTTAAATTTGAATAGTTAATTGGTTTTAAATATTTAAAAGTTAATTTTAATTTGAATTTAAGATATCAATATTTACTTGAAAATGAAATCATTTAATTGTATAGCTTAAATATTGAATTTTATAATTGAAATTGGGTAAATTGTTGAATCTGAGATTTTAAGCCTTTTTCAAATAATTTGAAGGCTTATAAAATCTATAATGAGGATACTGAAGATAATAGAATGGTTGAAATTTAATTTAAAGGTAATTTGTTCAATTTTAATAATATATCGTTTAAATTAAATTTAAAAATAGCCTTCCGAGGCACAGTCTCGGAATTTGACGAAACTAGTTCCATTGGATCCGTAATAGTTAATTATTATTGGATTTCAATTTTCAAAGCAATCGGAGTTGTCGTTTGACCGTTGCAGCTCAAAACGCTTCAAAACTATTTTAATCAATTTAATTTTAAATTGATCGTTTAATTTCGTAACTCGCGCATACTTTCAAAATTAGCCTCTGAAACACGTTCCATTGTGATCGGAACGCGGGTAAAACCTTATGAACGTCTGTCGGCATGTGTGATGCGGGATTCGGGATTTCGTGTTTTGGGACACGGGATATTTTCATATTTAATTATTTAGTTTTCATGCGTGTTCAAGAAGCCTCTCACCCCCGTATCTATTTTAACCACGTATACTACGTTTCCTTCCCCATTTTCCAGTTCGCCCAAAACCCTTTCTATCCAAATCAACTTCAGAAAAAAAAAGGGGGGGGGGGGGGACCTGCGCTCGAATTCGATGACTGCTTGGGTCACGATGATGGTGTGGGGGGAAGTCGCGGCATCGTTTAGTGAATCGAAGTCTCGTCCATGGGATTCTGTGTGGTTGGCAACGATAGCTCTAATGAGTTTCGCAACCACAACTGGCGGCGATGGCTTTCAAGTCGAGTAGCGTCGCGGCGAGTTTCACAAAGAGAGGAGAGGCACGCGATAGAGACCGAGTTCGAACTCGAGGCCGTGTGTTTGAGTCGCGATGGCGACGAGGGTTTGGGGCTCGGTTAGGGTTTCAGAGTGGAATCTAGTAGTTGCGATGGAGGGAAACTCGGACTTGAAGGTGGAGGCAGCGCGTGCGATCTGCGGGGGAGGTCGCGTGGATGATGGTTGGAAGCCGTGTCGATTTGTGTTGTCACGAAGGAGGGAGGACTAGTTCGAGCTAAAGGTATTATTCTGTTTTGTTTCCAATTTAATTATTAAAAAAAATTATGCCTGCAGTGAATTATTTTCAGCGAGATTTAAGATAATAAATAAAATGAAATATATATATACATACCTAACTTTACTTACTAATTTGATTTTAAAATAATAGAGATTTATTTGTTAATTAACTTGTTAAATTTATTTTAAAGAATTTGTTTAAAATCAAACTATTATTTGAAAATAAACCATTGGTTAATAAAATATCAAATGGGAATTTGATTGTTCAATTTGTTCAAATATTAATAAATTTTATAATTATTTATTCAAGGTCAAAAAAAAATCAAGGAAACCAAGGCAATTTTGAGGAAGATTGCAAATAGGAGCAAAGGTGAGTAAATCTCACTCTGTTGAATTTCTATTTAAATTTAAATGGTTAAATTTAAATATTAGGTTGAATGGTTGAACTAATTTGATATGCACTGTGAATTGATGATCCGGTCTGTGGTTTTGGATGATTCTCGAGTTAATTGAAATTTGACTCGAAATATTGGGGTTTAAGTTGTTTAAACGTAAATCATAAAAACGAAATGTTTCCATTTTAATGTTAGTAAAGATTTAATGATTTGTGGTTCATTAAATTAGTAGGGTGATTAGAATGGATAATAAATTGATTTAGTCAATTAATGAGTGGGATGATTAAATTAGAAATTAAAGGCCCGAATTAATTAATTTATTAAAGTTTAAGTTAACCCATTGAGTTTAATTAATCCAGAAAAATCAATGGATGGTGGGATAAGCAATTACATAATGAAATTAATAAAATTTATCAAGAAATTAATTAAGATGATCGATTAAGGAGAAATTTGATTTATTTAATGAAGTAAATAAATGGGTAGTTAATTTCAGGATTGAGATAAATCAAGAATGATAAATATTGGGATTTAATTAATGTAATTTAGATTAGGATCAATTAATTGGAAATCGTTAAATTATATAATCAATGAAGGAATTAAAGATTGATTAATTAAGATTGATGATCAAGAATGAGTGACTTATGAGAAGTCAATATATAAGTAATTAAGGATTAATGTAATTAAAACATTTAATTTGTTTATGAAGAAATTAAGATTACTTATCGTTTGGTTAAGGATAAGTAGTATGGTGAAGTTAATTAAAGATAGTTGCTTGAATGAAATTAAAGGATAATTAATCCAGGTTGATTAATTAAGATGAATATTGAAGGGATGATTGGATTATTT
Organism: Allium cepa; assembly: GCA_030765085.1. NCBI lineage: Eukaryota > Viridiplantae > Streptophyta > Magnoliopsida > Asparagales > Amaryllidaceae > Allium > Allium cepa. The sequence continues at coordinate 554,065,379 of CM060941.1, read as the reverse complement.
GATTTGAAATTAACTAATTAACAAGTAAAGAAAATCTAAATGATAGAGGATTGAAAATTCATTTAGAATCAAATTGAATTAATTTGAAGTGATCAAATTTGATTATGAATGATTGAATGGTATGTGATACTTTGAATGAGTTGATATCGCTGATATGAAATGTTGTGTTTTTCATTTGGATAATTTGGGATTATGATAATATAAGATCCAAGGAGACCGGGATCGGGTACTAGGAAAACACCCGAACCCACTTTGGATTAAACATAAATTGATGTGGGGATAAATAGATTGGAATGTAATGATTTAAGTGAATTGAATTATTTTATCTAAGTTTGGTACTTAGGAAATAGATGTGTGGGATTTGTGATGGCTATAATAAAATTGTGGTTTTGTGAATTGAAATGAGTTACCCGGGTTTTATATAAGTTGATTTCTTTGGTATTCCATGTTAGATGGGTTTACTCACGCTGGTTTCCAGGCTGACCCGGGTGTTACTTTGGTGTAATGCTCGGGTCAGACCGAGTATTACCGATTTTCAGGTTAGGATGTCAGGAGCTCAGGAGACGAGCTGGTGGCAATATCGTATAGAGTTTATCCGCTGTATTTATATTATTGTTTATCTGAGTCATGGTAATTGTATAGATATTCAGTGACTGTATATATGTAAAACTCTGATGTACTAAAATGTAATCGACAGATATAATATTCTTTTGCAACTGTTATTATTTATTATTATATTTTATCTGCTGCGATTGTGAGATGTTGGGTGTTTCTGATCTTCTTCTTCTTCTTCTTCTATCTCTTTCTTCTTTTTCATAACTATCTGGAATTTAGAGGGTTAGAAAATTTCGGGTCGTTACATTACCCATCGAACCTAGTTCTTGGGATCTCCAGTCATTTGATCGGATTACCACTGTATGTGATTCAACAATCTAAGGGCAGTAGTCCCATTCTTTTAAAAGTTCTAAGGACTTTCTCTCTGGCCAGTCCTTTCATCAAAGTGTTTCCCAAATTCTCATCATTTCATATGTGATCCACTTTAACAACACCTAAAGAGAGTGGCTCTTTAACAGTACTGTGCTTACGATGTACCTTTCATCTCTTACCATTGTAATAATGGTTCTGTACTTTTGCAATAGTCGTGGTACTACCACAATGGATCAACTCGGCTGGTATTGGTTTTTCCCATAAAGGAATCTTAAATAGTAGATTTCTTAAGTACTCTGCTTCTTCACTAGATGTGGCTAGTGCTATCATCTCAGACTCTATAGTAGACTAAGCCAAAATAGTCTGTTTCTTGGATTTCCAAGAAACAGCTCCTCCAGCAATGCGAAAGACATAGCCACTGGTTGCTTTTGAATCATCAGATAAAGTATTCCAGTTTGCATTGGTATAATCTTCAAGGATAGCTAGAAATTTTCATAATGTACCCCAAGGTTCATGGCTCGTTTTAGGTATCCCATGACCCTCTCAATAGCGTGTCGATGCTCTATATTAGGTCTACTAGTAAACCTGCATAATAATCCCACGATATAGGCAATGTCAGGTCTAGTACAATCAGTGGCATAACGAAGGCAGCCAATGATGCTTGCACAATCAAACTGTCTTACACCTTCACCAGTGCACTTAAATAGCTTTGCACTAGGATCATATGGTGTACATGCAGGTTTACAGTCAAAGTAATTGTATTTCTTTAGAATCATTTCAATATAGTGAGATTGATCTAAAGAAAGTTTCTTTTCGAACTTAGTAATCTTAATACCAAGGATTGCACTTGCTTCACCAAGATCTTTCATATCGAAATTGGCACTTAACCAAGATTTAACAAAGTTTATGGCATGAATGTTTGACCAAAAAATAAGCAGGTTATCTACATACAGACATATGATAGTCAAATGTCATTTCAGATTTATAGTAAATGCATTTGTCACTGTCATTAACTTTGAAACCATGTGAGATTATTAAGTTATCAAATTTTTCATGCCATTGTTTAGGTGCTTGTTTTAAGCCATATAATGATTTATCTAACTTGCAAACTTTATGTTCTTGACCATGAACTACAAATCCTTCAGGTTGGTCCATATAAATTTCATCTTCTAATTCACCATTCAAAAAGGCAGTTTTAACATCCATTTGGTGTATTATTAAATTATGAATAGATGCAAGTGAAATTAGTACTCGAATGGATGTAACTTTAGTTACAGGCGAAAAGGTATCAAAGAAGTGTACATTTTCTCTTTGCTTAAATCATTTAGCTACTTAACGGGGTTTATATTTATCGACCGTACCATAAAGTTTTAATTTCTTTTTAAGTATCCATTTACGGCTTATAGAATTACACCCAGGTGGTAGATCTACTAGGTGCCAAGTCTTATTAGATTCCAAAGAATCCATTTTATCATTTACAGCCTCTTGCCAAAAATCGGCACCTGAGGAAGATAAGGCCTCTTGAGGTTTAAGGGATCCCCCTTTATAGTAAAAGCACAAAAATATGAACCAAAATCTTTTGCATTTCTTGGTTTTTTTACTTCTTCTACGTTCATTTTCAGAAGACTCATTAAGTTCTATTCTAATAGGCATGGTGTTATTTGATGTGCCCCTACTATTCCTCGGTTTAAAAGGAAATTTAGATTCATAAATATCAACATAATTAGATTCTATATATTATGTGTATTCAGGTCATAAAATCTACATGCTTTGCTATTAATAGCATAGCCAATAAATACACATTCATATGCTCTACTTGCTAATTTTATTCTCTTAGGGTCCGGTATAAGATCATATGTCAAACATCCCCCAAGTTCTAAAATAAGACACATTTGGTTTGTAATTTTTAAAATTTCAAATGGTGAGATTTTACTTTTTAATTTAGGGATTCTATTCAATACGTAGCATACCGTCAATAAAATATCCCCCCACCAATGTTTTGTTGCACCTGAATTCAATAAGATAGCTACAACTAATTTGGTAAAGGTTTTATTTTTTCTTTCAGCTTTACATTTTATTTAAGGTGAATAAGGTACGGTTCTCTCATGAATTATCCCATGCAATTTATAGAAATCAAGAAATAAACTAGACTTGTATTTTGTTCCTTTATCACTACGAAGTCTCTTAATTTTCTTATTAGATTGATTCTCAATTTTAGTTTTAAATGATTTAAACATATCAAATGCATCGCTTTTATTTTTCATAAGGTATACACAAGTATCAAAACAGTCATCAATAAAAGTGATAAAGTAATAGTGTCCATGTCTAGTCAAAGTTCCATCAAGCTCACATATATCAGATGAATCAACTCTAAAGGTTCGGAAACTCTATCAACTGATCTATTGGTCTCTCGGTGATTTTTGCTTGGCTATAGAATTCATCATTATCAAAATCAGTTTGTGACATTTTAGGGATAAGATCTAAGATGCTCATGTTATGAATTATACGTTTATTCACATGACATAATCTAGAGTGTCATATATTAAAATCACACAACATATATGCAGAAGCAGATATTTTATTACATTCAACATTCAGTTTAAACATACCATCAGTTGCAGCAGAAGTCATTGTTGTTTGGAACGTCTTTAAATTGTTGAGAACAATGAACTTTGGTTGAGTCTTGTATGTTATCACTCTCTTGAAGGCGTTTCAGCGTTCTGCTCGAAGGTGCAAAGCAGTTCTGAAAAAACAAACGCCCCCCTCTAGGATAAAACAACCTCTCTAATCTGAAGAAATATCAACCTATTTGCACTGAAAAAGTCGATTCTAATTTGCACTTTGAAATACTGCTTAAGGTGTTTAGTTTTGTTGAAGGAAGAAGAAAAGGAAAAATGTCTGTTATTCTTACTGTTTCTCTTCTGACTGTCTATCATTTAAGTAGGCACAATGAAAATTGCATACATTACTAAAGTGATGGAATGTTAATGGATTTTAATTCATTCTCATAAAAACAAATTTTTGTAGTATCATTAGCTTTTGTAACGGCTTAATAATAATGTCACATAAATATATTACCGTTGTGCAAGTGTAACGGCTCAATTATAATAATGATTCATAAATATATTACCATTATAAACTTGCAACGGCTCAATTATAATAATGGTTCATAAATAAATTACCATAAACTTTTTTTTCATTTTTTTTCAATAAATTCACTTCATAAACAAAAACATTTCCAACACTTATCTTATTCATATAATCTTGTTATTTTTCTTCATTGTTATTATTTAATGGTCCAATAATCATGATAATCCATATTGGGAATAATAAAGTAACCAACTTCTCACCAATCGTGCGTTGTTGCCATCTGTAGGGATACTTGGGAATAAACCCTCAAGAATGGTGTGTCAGGATGAGGGTCATCGAGGACAACATCATTCCTATAAAGCTAGCGCCAACAACGCTTACATGATACCACATACAACTGACGTGGGGAGGGGAGGTGATAGAGTTAAGGGTATGCCATGGGGGAAATTGTGTAATTTGTTACGTATATCTAACTTGATAACCATCTGTATAAAATAAAAGGTGTTTTTTCCTATTATATACTTGATATAATGTGTTACATTAATTAATTAATTTAATAAAATATATATTTAATAGAAAATTCATAAATTATATGTTTTTTGATAGTAGTTACAAAGTGTTATAACCGTGAATAATTTATCACAATAAAAATAAATATATCATTTTAAATGTTCATAGTCAAGGTGCATCGAGTCTGGATATCAATGTATTTGCTAAGACTAAAATATCCAAATGTTGAACAATGTATTGCTTATGACTGCTGAGGTACCTATGGGTTACATACTGCTAGTTATTGGATAACTACAGAACAACTTTTTTAAGTTTCCATAATCTGTTCTTATCTAATCCAACATAAGCATATAATCGTATGTGATTGGCTTTTAAGCAACTTGTACGTGCTCAGTATTCCCGAGTCAAATATTTGTCCATCACTTGTGATACTACCGTCGGAGATAATAAAGACAATTGTCAACACATAAGGAAATGGATGAACATGAATCCACTCTAACTTGTACTTCGATTTTGGACCCAATTTCATTGTGAATTCATTTTACATCATCTTTCAAATTCCATGAATGCCTTTATAACTCATTTACGCTCAAAATCTTAGAGAGTTTTGTCCAAAACAAATGGATGCTAAGGTTAAATGTTGTTTTATATACTTACATTATGTTTTTAAATTCATGACTATTCACACATCAAAGAGACAACAAATGTATAATGACATCGTTTCATGTTAATTAGATTTAGTATCTATATATTATTTCCATTTCAAAGGATAGCCCGTATACTAAAATACTAAAATCTGAATTAAAGATGCCACAACTGAATCTTGGGGAGGGCGATAATTTTTACTATTATATATTAGCTTCTTCCTCAAATTTGAATTCCTTATTTGTAACATAAAAAATGCCATATTTTTGCAGGTTTTCACATCTTATAACGGATATTCATGGAACTTTAGTTTCAACTGTGCTCTTGAAGGTATTACATTAATTCAATTTGTATCACTTTATTCTAAAGAACATTATAACTTAGATAATAAGAGCAATATTAAAACCTTATGCTAGAAAAAAAAAATCAAAATGTACTCCTCAAAATCTATTTAAAACTTTTTAATTTCTCAAGGATCGACACAAACATTTTTAAATATATTTGGAAAGCTAATGCTCCTTCAAAAATAAAAATGCACATGTGGCTAACCTTACTTAAGAAATTAAACGCAATCGAATTTCTAAAGAAAATGAATTTACTCCTAGGTAAAAATTGTGTTTTTTTCAACTTAGACTTAGAAGATATAACACACTTATATTTTAAACGAGTATTACGGCACGCGCTTTGTGCATGAATTATTTTTCTTATAAATTGTATATGTTTAAATCGGTCAAAAAAATGATTTTTTATTTTCAAGTGACATTGAGATTTGTAAATTTGTAAAGAAGTATTTTGAATTTGTAAAGGAAATTTAATTTTAGATCCTATTTTTAAATGAGTTTTGAATTTATAAAGCATATTTAATTATTAGATCCTAACTTTTAGGGACGTTTGAATTTGTAAAAAAAGTTTAATATTAGATCCTATTTTTAAGTGATTAAGATTTGATAATATATAGTTGGGCATTTTTGGCAGTTCACGTTGATACCAAAAAAGTACGACACCAAAGCTATTACAACTATTATTAAAGATGTATATTAACTTATGCTATCCTCGTAAGCAATCTTAAATGTTTTTACTATACCACGATGAACCCTGATTTTAATTGTGATCACTATTAGAATAACTTTAGATTCTAATATGTTGTAGGTTATAGAACTTTACTTAACGCTGTTTTCCTCCATGACTTGCTAGTATTTATTGTAACGACCCGTCATTTTGGACAGTTTAAACCGACGATCAAATACACATGCCGATTCCAAACCATTCAAAAGGGCAGATGGTTATTGGGGTAAATAAGAAAAGAAAAGAAAGAGAAATAAAGGAAAAGAAACAACACAGAATCTCGCAGCGGAACGATAAAATATAATAGTCAAATAAACAGTTCATGAAGCTGTTTACTATACTTTGACAATTATTTATACAACATTTATCAGATTTATACATATACAACAGAACAATTAAAATAATGCAGCAGACAGCATGATGCACAAATAATAATAGTAATAGTGTACCAAATCTTCGTCTTCGTCCTCCAGAATAGATCTTCAAAAATCTGAAAACTCAGGACTGACCCGAGCGTAATGAAAAGACAAAACACTCGAGTCAGGACTAAAATATCCTTATGAAAGTTAAATCAATCGTAAATAAATATGAGTGTAACGGCGTCAGAGATGTTTACGGGGTTTGACATCTCCTATCCAGTGTCAACGTGCGTGCAATAGCTCAAGAGATGTTACGGGATTTTCCATCTATTAAGGATCCGTTAAACTATCTACTATGTAGTAATGTACGCTAATAGATAATGCCTATCAGTAATATAAAGTATTAAAATAGAGTTAAGGCGTTACCATAATCCCCCTGAACACACTTTTATAATGTCATAGTCTATACAGCACCGTAAGCCCCACCGTAAATTGGTGGTTATCAGAGGGTACCCCATAGGTATAACACAAAACATAACGTAGTGGTCGCGAATAGGATAATCAGTATGACAAGGTACATGAGGCGATACCAACTAGGATACTAGCAGTTGCGTGATCCGGACTGATGTTGAGCATAGCCAACAGCTACCCCAACACCGAGAAACAACACTCCCAAATCAAGGGGTGCACCCAAATCGAATCACAAATGTAATAGATATGGTATCGAAGAAGTGTGTCCGCTAGAGATGGCGAACCTCAATGGCCCGGCGCGGCTCCTGTTTTAGTCATGTCAAGGGTCATCCAATATCGTTCTCTTTCTTCAGTCAACGCGTTCACCAACCCATCCACTTCATTCTGGATCAACACTCCACGTATAATAGTTATTAAAGTGGTTTTCGGTATCGACAGAGAGTATGTCCATATCTGATCCCGGTCTCTTTAATAACTACGTATTATTACACCGTTGGCTCTTTTACATTTCAAATCGATTCATAATTGATATCAAAATATCATATTTCCTTCAAAAATCAAATCCATTTCAAATATCATCATATCTATTCAAATGTAAGATTTCGTTTCAAAAATCAATTTTCGCATCAATATATCATTTCGATTTCAAAATCATTTCGAGTTTCAATTTAGGTTGCAACTTCATTTAATCCAATTCGTATTCAAATTCAAGATTTAAACATAAACACTTCACCTTATTAACCAGTTTGGAATTTTAGAAAATAGTTTTAAGTAGTTTTAAAAGTGGTTTTAAATAATTAAAATAGTTAAAATACTTAAAATCTTAAAATGGATTTGAAATAGAAAAATTAGTTTAAAATAATTTAAATTGGGTTAAGTAGATTTAGAATAGATTAAAATAGTTTAAGTATTTAAAAAAGGTTTATATAATAGAGTAATATGGAAAACAAAATAAAACAGCTTCAAAACCAAACCATTTCAATTATAACTTCCCAATTCAAAACAAATTTCAATTTCCATTTTACCGATTTAATTTCGATTTCAATTCAAATCAATGTCAACTTTGACTTCCAATTAATTCAATTTTACATTCACCTTCAATTTATATCGATTTTTAGCTTGATTTTTCAAAATATCAATTTATAACACTTAACAAAATTATCCTTCAATATTCAAATTTTAAATCCCAATTACAAATATGATTCAATTTCAAGCTCAATTCAAAATATCATTTTTATGTCACTTTTACTTAGTAATATTCAAAGCTCAAATTTAATGGTCAATCTTTAAAACAAATAAATTTTCGAAATTCAATCATATCCAAATTTTAAATCTCAAAGTCTCCACTTAAATTTATTCAACAATTTCTTTTAACCCAAATTTTATTTCAACATTCCAAACTTAATTTTTCGATAAATTCGATTTCTATAAATTGATTTCTATTTATCACTTTTAAATCAAAACATTTAAATAAATTTCAAATCGACGATTTCAAAAATTATTAATTTAGCCAATTCGGCGTCCGTATATAATTTTCTATCCTATGGCCAAGTAATTATTTATTTCAATTAAATGTCAAGGATAAATATATATCACTTCAATCAAATCACAGTTTCATATGTATGCATAACAGCATATATAAGCAAATAAACATCCAAACATTTAAATATCAACCACACCAAAATACATCATCCAATAGACAATACAATTCATGGCAGTTTCATAGTTATCAATGTCAGGTAATTTAATCGCAATTCAATTTCAATTTTAATTTAAATTTAACTGTCAATTTAATTTCAACGGTTAATTCAAATGACAATCTATATGGCAATTAAATTTATCAAACAATGACAAATATAAATCATAACACTTCATAATATCCAATTTAACTAGCATAAAGATATTTAGTATGTTGTGAGCGTTATAAAACACTCATCTTGATTTCAATGTAGTTCCAGCGTTTTATTTCGAATAAAATTAAACGGACGTTTAATTTTACCCGAAATTTTCACTAGCTCCAAATGACTCCAATCTAGCTCCATAGCGTAGTGCTCGTCCATACGATTCCATCGCAACTGGTTTCGTCCAAAACGGACCTCGTATGACAAAGATACAGCATTTTAAATATTACACGATTCAAAATATAATTAATTTACAAAATATTTTTTATTTTCTAACCCTAAAAAATCAGGGCCGCACGATTTTTGAAGATGGAATCTAGGTCGGGTCTTTTGTTCTCTCCTCCCAGGCATCACGCGTTCGTGATAACCCAACCGGCCGCCACTTCACCTTGATTTTTCGCAACCTCCACCGTCCCCTAGAGATTGATCAGCACCCACCACGATGGAGCCTATGCTCGCGCGCACCCATAGCTCGAAAACAAGCAAGCTCGGTCGCCATTTGCCTTGGGAAATCGTGAACGATGGCCGCACCTTTAACCACCAATTGCCGTTGATCCATGGCTTTGTTTCCGATCACAGCCGTTAAGATTAAAGATCTCGACGTGCTCTTCATCTTCCGCGTTGGAAGGCTTTCGAATCGACGTGTGGATTTGGGGGAAATTAAAGGGGAATGAGATGAATTCTCGGTCGTGGGTTCTGTTAATGGCGGCCACGCATCAAACCCTAGCTTTTTTTTTATATAAAGGGGCTATTTATACAAATTTCTCGAACCACTATTTATCTCGGGTTTCCGAACTCCGATTTATGCGCGGTGACCGGTGTTTCTAGGGTTTATCCCGCGTTCCGGACACAATGGAACAGGTTTCGAAAGCTAATTCGATCGTCTGTGCGAGATACGATAATAAACGGTCGATTTAAAATTAAATTGGTTAAACGAATTTCTTGGCGTTTTGGCTCGCCCCGGACAAACGGTAAATCCGATTGACACGAAATTTGAAACCTTACAATAATATCATATTACGGATCCGATGAAACTGGTTTCGTCGAAATCCGAGACTGTTTGAAAAATGACTATTTTAACTCGTTAAATTAATATTAAAACAATTTCGATGCGTTTCGAGCTGCCACGGTCAAACGAAAACTCTGATTGCTACGAAAATTGAAATCCGATAATAACAAACTATTACGGATCCAATGGAACTAGTTTCGTCCAATTCTGAGATTGTTCGAAAATTGGTTATTTTTCAGTCGATAATTAAATATTAAAATATTCAATTTTCACAAATTTACTTTTAATTCGATTTTAAAAGTTCTACAACATCATTCTAACTTTAATATGATAAAATAAAATTTTACACATCATTTTTAATCATATTAAACCCGTTATTCAATTATCCAATAAATTCCAATTTTAAAAATTTATTAACTCTATTATAATCCCGATATAACTTACATTCACTTTGGAAACCAATTTGAATCATATTAAATCAAATTTCAATTATTCACTCTATTTTCATATATTAAATTTCAATATCAAATTAATCATATCAAATTCGGAATTTAATTATTCAAACATTTGTAATATTAAACTTAAACAAATTTGATTATTCTTAAATCACTATCTTTTGAAATATTCAAAACGAACTTATAAAATTTAACAAATTCAAATTATAGAACAACCATTTTCATTAAAACAGTTATTCAATTCCCGTTACTCAATTATTCAATAAATTCCAAATATTAAATTTAAACAATTTAATTGTTCAATATTTGACGGATCTCAATATTGGATTTTTAAATAAAAAATTCATTATCAGTCGATTTACTATATTACATCAAATGTATTCCACATTATTATTTAACAACAGTTAGAGATAATGCACTCAACTAATATATAAACTTTCAGTTCAATGGCAATTGGTTCACAAATTCAATTCGACTAACTAAATGAATAGGTAACTTAAATAATTATCACCGTTAACTTTTAATTACTTATAAGTTTATTATTTACAAACAAGCGTCACAATTACCTATACAATACAAATTCATTCAGTTACCTTTGACTACATATTATTTCAATTGATTTGGGATTTCATTCAATTCATAAATAATTAACTTAGATAAAATTTGTTGCATTTCATTCTAGTTATTACTATTCCAAAAGACTTACAAATTTTTTTCTAACACTAAATCACGAAATCTTTTAAATTAGCTATTTTAATTATCGAAAATTTACGGGTCGTTACACTCTCCCCCACTCAAAACTTTTCGTCCCCGAAAAGGAAAAAGAAGGGAAAAGGAACTAAGTATAGAATTCAACATTAGATATATTTTATTCAAAGTTACCAACTTATAAACAATGAAATTCCATTTATAAAGTCATAACTACGCTTTCACTAAGTTACTCCGAACGGCTTTCTAACTTTAAAAGTTAGTTATCAAAACAAGTTATATAAAATTTTAAAACTTGAAAATTTTCTAACACCCGGATTTTACGGAAAATTTCGGCAGAGTCTCCTTTGCGCGGCTCGATCGGAAAAAAATATGACAGTATATGTATCACAAATATACATCTCATCAAGTGATGAGGCATCCCGTAGGGAAAAAGTGTAAAAGTACGGTATGTAATCCGAGATATGTACCTTATATATTATTAGCGAGCATAAACGGCTAATATAGCACGAAAGCGTGCTCCAAATGCGAAGCAAGCGCAATCCGCACCTACTAAACACTCAACAAACCATGAGAAACATGCATATATGAAAATAATATCAATATACATCATATAGCAACATAACAACTACATGTGCCAACATAGCAAATGCAACAAAACAACAAATGCATCCACCAAATCAATTGTCATTCAACTATCATCCAACAAATCCATAATCAATCAATATAAATTCACTTCTCATTAATATTTATTCACTTGATTTTCAATTTTAATCACAGTTGATTCATTAACGTTGGATTTTACTAACATTCATTCTCAATTCAATTAGTTAACATTCACTAATTTATATTTACATTAGTTTACTTCCAATTTGAAACAAATTAAATTCTATTTAAATTCATTTAACTTCCAATTTGATTTCAATGATTTATAGCTTTCAATTTCATTAACACTTAATGGATTATATACAATCAATTAACAATCATATAACAACCAAATCATACCCAACATAACCAAATTATTAATTTTACATTCAATTTGGTTTATCTCTTTCAATTCCAATTTATTCTTAGCCATACCAAATTCTTTTGTTTACATTTACTTCATATTCAGTTTCAGTTAATAACCAATTTATTTACGGAACATTTTATTAATGCAGAACATTTTATTAGTCATCACTTTAATTTATAGTCATTCCATAAAAGTCTAACTTCTTATATATGACTTTTCTTAGTTTATAGTTATCTCAAAAGTTACAAATTTATCTTCACATATTTGGCATCTTAAATTTCCAATATTAACTTTTAATTAAGTCCGTAAGCCGTACATATATCATCCGTGAGCAATATCAATCTAATCGCTTATTCGATCACACAATTTCACTTCCAGACTAGTATCGTTCACACGACTCTCTAGTGCGGACTCAGATTTGGTTCCGTGATTGGAAACTGTTACTCTCCTTGCATAGCCATATACTATGATAGAGAATTCCAGAATCAAATTAAAAATCCATATCTAGGGTTCACCGTCGAAAATCGAGTGAAAAATCCTAACTTGGATCGATATAAATCGTCTCGAAATTTTGTTCTCGAATTTGGATCAAATCGTTATGTGAATAAAATAATACTCGTACAACTTATGTATCACCTTTCAATAGATTTCTATACAATTTATCTATATTAAATTATTTTATTGACTTTCATTTTATTTACAATTAATTATTCACAATCCATTATTCAGTTAATATATCCATTTCTTTACATAGCATATTCTTCAACATTATCTTTTCTTAAACATCATATCATAGAATTTTCCTACTCAAGTTCATTTTAAACATTCTATATGATTTAACTAAATTCAATTTCATTTTCCAATTGATTCTTAGCTATAAGAAATTCCTTTGTTTACATTTATTGCATTTTCATAATTTTAGTTAATAACAAATTCATTTATGGAACATTTTATTAACCGGCACTTTAGTTTATTAATCATCCTATAGAAGTCTAACCTCTCATAAATGACTTTTCTTATTTTTACGGTTATCTCAAAGTTACAAATTCAAAATTTTTCTCTATGCAAATTATATTTATTTTCTATAACCAATTTACAAAAGATATTATACAATTCATTTGTCTTCTTTCTTAAGTTCACTTACTTGTTCCATTTATCCATTCATCATTTCATGCTATATTTAAGTATATATGAATTTTTTTTCACAACCAAATTTTCCATTTGTATGCATTTAATTCCCTTTGAGTTTTCCTTACTTGTATATTCAATTACTTGCAGGTTCTGTTTATCTATACAATATCTCATTACATATCCAAAACATCAATTAACTTTTAACATTTGGTAAGTCATATTATATGTTATTAGAATGCCAATTTGGTATTATACAAATTTGTAGAATTTCATTTTACTTAATTAGAATGTTCACAAATTTAATTTATCTAAATCCTCTTTACCCTTTAACTTTAAAGGTGCACTACAACTCTAAAGTTTCCCAAAACATAAGCTTAGATATCTTAATCCTCTTATTTTATAAATTTTGGTTATTCACAATTCATTCAAATAATTTGAAAATTTCTAATTAACATAACTTAGAAATTTAAATGCCCGGTTCTTTTTAAATCGTTTGAAATAAACATATACACTTATATCTTTAATATATATCAAATCATACCTTTGGAGTTTAAACTAAAACCCATTTACCCAAAATAATTTCGAAGAAAAGCAAAGCTTCCTAGAAGTCTCCCCCACTTTGAGACTCGAAAATGAACGTCGATGATGCTGTGCAGTCATCACCGAAATTATTTTCCAGCGACATAAGAGAGGAGTACTGAATTCATTCCTACCTTTAAAAACCCTTTCAAAATATTTCCATAAACAATTTCCAACCGATATTACTATATATCTCTTCAAAGCTTTGAAAACCATTTTTCAAAATCTCCGAGTCTTAAATTCAATATTTTCAAATTTAAATCTGTTTTAATTTATAAGTCACCTTTATAAAATATTCTTATAAGATTTTCTTTCTTAAAACATTTCACAAGTGTTTTATCATTGTTCATTTTGTAATTCACCTTATTTATTAAATTACAATGTACGATTAATGATAATAACTGATATTATCATTATTAACAACCAGGTAAGCTAGATAAGTCACAATAATTTCTTAAAAATTTTCTTTATATACAAAATATAATTTGAGTAAAATTATTTCATTTACCCAATTTCAAAACAATACTATGTCGAATTGTTCTGTTTAAATGTTTAGAGATCCCTATCAATGACGTTAATTACTCGTATTGACCAGAATCCATAAGCCACTCAACAAATCAACCGACACAATATAAAACATTTTATATCACTAACAAATACGCTCTCTTATATGCATACACTCAGCGACTCATCGTAGGGTATTACTACCCTATTTATAAAGAGTCGGACCCCACAAAGCTAAGGTTATCACTAAACTAAAGCTCTGATACCAACTGTAACGACCCACCATTTTGGACAGTTTAAACCGACGATCAAATACACATGCCGATTCCAAACCATTCAAAAGGGCAGATGGTTATTGGGGTAAATAAGAAAAGAAAAGAAAGAAAAATAAAGGAAAAGAAACAACACAGAATCTCACAGCGGGACGATAAAATATAATAGTCAAATAAACAGTTCATGAAGCTGTTTACTATACTTTGACAATTATTTATACAACATTTATCAGAGTTATACATATACAATAGAACAATTAAAATAATGCAGCAGACAGCATGATGCACAGATAATAATAGTAATAGTGTACCAAATCTTCGTCTTCGTCCTCCAGAATAGATCTTCAAAAATCTGAAAACTCAGGACTGACCCGAGCATAATGAAAAGACAAAACACTCGAGTCAGGACTAAAATATCCTTATGAAAGTTAAATCAATCGTAAATAAATATCAGTGTAACGGCGTCAGAGATGTTTACGGGTTTGACATCTCCTATCCAGTGTCAACGTGCGTGCAATAACTCAAGAGATGTTACGGGATTTTCCATCTCTTAAGGATCCGTTAAACTATCTACTATGTAGTAATGTACGCTAAGTAGATAATGTCTATCAGTACTATAAAGTATTAAAATAGCGTTAAGGCATTACCATAATCCCCCTTAGCACATTTTTATAATGCCATAGTCTATACAGCACCGTAAGCCCCACCGTAAACTAGTGGTTATCAGAGGGTACCCCATAGGTATAACACAAAACATAACGTAGTGGCCGCGAATAGGATATCAGTATGACAAGGTACATGAGGCGATACCAACTAGGATACTAGCAGTTGCGTGATCCGGACTGATGTTGAGCATAGCCAACAGCTACCCCAACACCGCGAAACAACACTCCCAAATCAAGGGGTGCACCCAAATCGAATCACAAATGTAATAGATATGGTATCGAAGAAGTGTGTCCGCTAGAGATGGCGAACCTCAATGGCCCGGCGCGGCTCCTGTTTTAGCCATGTCAGGGGTCATCCAATATCGTTCTCTTTCTTCAGTCAACGGTTCACCAAACCATCCACTTCATTCTGGATCAACACTCCGCGTATAATAGTTATTAAAGTGGTTTTCGGTATCGAAAAAAGAGTATGTCCATATCCGATCCTGGTCTCTTTAATAACTACATATTATTACACCGCTGGCTCTTTTACATTTCAAATCGATTCATAATTGATATCAAAATATCATATTTCCTTCAAAAATCAAATCCATTTCAAATATCATCGTATCTATTCAAATGTAAGATTTCGTTTCAAAAATCAATTTTCGCATCAATATCTCATTTCGATTTCAAAATCATTTCGAATTTCAATCTAGGTTGCAACTTCATTTAATCCAATTCGTATTCAAATTCAAGATTTAAACATAAACATTTCACCTTATTAACCAGTTTGGAATTTTAGAAAATAGTTTTAAGTAGTTTTAAAAGTGGTTTTAAATAATTAAAATAGTTAAAATACTTAAAATCTTAAAATGGATTTGAAATAGAAAAATTCGTTTAAAATAATTCAAATTGGGTTAAGTAGATTTAGAATAGATTAAAATAGTTTAAGTATTTAAAAATGGTTTATATGACAGAGTAATTTGGAAAACAAAATAAAACAGCTTCAAAATCAAATCATTTCAATTATAACTTCCCGATTCAAAACAAATTTCAATTTCCATTTTACCGATTTAATTTCGATTTCAATTCAAATCAATGTCAACTTTGACTTCAAATTAATTCAATTTTACATTCACCTTCAATTTATTCAATTTCAATTTATATCGATTTTTAGCTTGATTTTTCAAAATATCAATTTATAACACTTAACAAAATTATCCTTCAATATTCAAATTTTAAATCCCAATTACAAATATGATTCAATTTCAAGCTCAATTCAAAATATCATTTTTATGTCACTTTTACTTAGTAATATTCAAAGCTCAAATTTAATGGTCAATCTTTAAAACAAATAAATTTTCGAAATTCAATCATATCCAAATTTTAAATCTCAAAGTCTCCACTTAAATTTATTCAACAATTTCTTTTTACCGAAATTTTATTTCAACATTCCAAACTCAATTTTTTGATAAATTCGATTTCTATAAATTGATTTCTATTTATCACTTTTAAATCAAAACATTTAAATAAATTTCAAATCGAAGATTTCAAAAATTATTAATTTAGCCAATTCGGCGTCCGTATATAATTTTCTATCCTATGGCCAAGTAAATATTTATTTCAATTAAATGTCAAGGATGAATATATATCACTTCAATCAAATCACAGTTTCATATGTATGCATAACAGCATATATAAACAAATAAACATCCAAACATTTAAATATCAACCAATAACATCCATCAAAATACATCATCCAATAGACAATACAATTCATGGCAGTTTCATAGTTATCAATGTCAGGTAATTTAATCGCTATTCAATTTCAATTTCAATTTAAATTTAACTGTCAATTTAATTTCAACGGTTAATTCAAATGACAATCTATATGGCAATTAAATTTATCAAACAATGACAAATATAAATCATAACACTTCATAATATTCAATTTAACTAGCATAAAGATATTTAGTACGTTGTGAGCGTTATAAAACACTCACCTTGATTTCAATGTAATTCCAGCGTTTTATTTCGAATAAAATTAAACGGACGTTTAATTTTACTCGAAATTTTTACTAGCTCCAAACAACTCCAATCTAGCTCCATAGCGTAGTGTTCGTCCATACGATTCCATCGCAACTGGTTTCGTCCAAAACGGACCTCGTATGACAAAGATACAACATTTTAAATATTACACGATTCAAAATATAATTAATTTACAAAATATTTTTTATTTTCTAACCCTAACAAATCAGGGCCGCACGATTTTTGAAGATGGAATCCAGGCCGTGTCTTTTGTTCTCTCCTCTCGGGCATCACGCATTCGTGATAACCCAACCGGTCACCACTTCACCTTGATTTTTCGCAACCCCCACCGTCCCCTAGAGATTGATCAGCACCCACCACGATGGAGTGTATGCTCGCGCGCAGCCATAGCTCGAAAACGAGCAAGCTCGGTCGCCATTTGCCTTGGGAAATCGTGAACGATGGCCGCACCTTTAACCACCAATTGCCGTTGATCCATGGCTTTGTTTCCGATCACAGCCGTTGAGATTAAAGATCTCGACGTGCTCTTCATCTTCCGCGTTGGAAGTTTTTCGAATCGACGTGTGGATTTGGGGGAAATTGAAGGGGAATGAGAGGAATTCTCGGCCGTGGGTTCTGTTAATGGGTCACGCATCAAACCCTAGCTATTTTTTTTATAAAGGGGTATTTATAGAAATTTCTCGAACCACTATTTATCCCAGGTTTCCAAACTCCGATTTACGCACGGTGACCGGCGTTTCTAGGGTTTATCCCGCGTTTCGGACACAATGGAACAGATTCGAAAGCTAATTCGACCGTCTGTGCGAGATACGGTAATAAACGATCGATTTAAAATTAAATCGGTTAAACGAATTTCTAGGCGTTTTGGCTCGCCCCGGACAAACGGTAAATCCGATTGACACGAAATTTGAAAACTTACAATAATATCATATTATGGATCCGATGAAACTGGTTTCGTCGAAATTCGAGACTGTTTGAAAAATGGCTATTTTAACTCGTTAAATTAATATTAAAACAATTTCGATGCGTTTCGAGCTGCCACGGTCAAACGAAAACTCTGATTGCTACAAAAATTGAAATCCGATAATAACAAACTATTACGGATCCAATGGAACTAGTTTCGTCCAATTCTGAGACTGTTCGAAAATTGGCTATTTTTCAGTCGATAATTAAATATTAAAATATTCAGTTTTCACAAATTTACTTTTAATTCGATTTTAAAAGTTCTACAACATCATTCTAACTTTAATACGATAAAATAATATTTTACACATCGTTTTTAATCATATTAAACCCGTTATTCAATTATCCAATAAATTCCAATTTTTAAAATCTTATTAACTCTATTATAATCCCGATATAACTTACATTCACTTTGGAAACCAATTTGAATCGTATTAAATCAAATTTCAATTATTCACTCCATTTTCATATATTAAATTTCAATATCAAATTAATCATATCAAATTCGGAATTTAATTATTCAAACATTTGTAATATTAAACTTAAACAAATTTGATTATTCTTAAATCACTATCTTTTGAAATATTCAAAACGAACTTATAAAATTTAACAAATTCAAATTATAGAACAACCATTTTCATTAAAACAGTTATTCAATTTCCATTACTCAATTATTCAATAAATTCCAAATATTAAATTTAAACAATTTAATTGTTCAATATTTGACGGATTTCAATATTGGATTTTTAAATAAAAAATTTCATTATCAGTCGATTTACTGTATTACATCAAATGTATTCCATATTATTATTTAACTACAGTTAGAGATAATGCACTCAACTAATATATAAACTTTCAGTTCAATGGCAATTGGTTCACAAATTCAATTCGACTAACTAAATGAATAGGTAACTTAAATAATTATCAGCGTTAACTTTTAATTACTTATAAGTTTATTATTTACAAACAAGCATCACAATTACCTATACAATACAAATTCATTCAAATACCTTTGACTACATATTATTTCAATTGATTTGGGATTTCATTCAATTCATAAATAATTAACTTAGATAAAATTTGTTGCATTTCATTCTAGTTATTACTATTCCAAACGACTTAACATTTTTTTCTAACACTAAATCACGAAATCTTTTAAATTAGCTATTTTAATTATCGAAAATTTACGGGTCGTTACATTTATGGTTTGAAAGGAACTAAAGAATGTTTAACAATGTTAATGCTCCTTTTGATTATCTAAGCTAAGCCATTAACCTCTATAATTATGACCGTGTTGCAAGTCTGAGCTATAAACTGCTAAAGATATTCGCTTCAAGGAACTTCTTAAAAAAGTCGCATTGGCATCCTAAAGGTAAAAATCATTTGTAGTAATGATAGTTACAATACGGCCTTAACAAATGATATAATAAATACCTTTAACGAAATAACTATACGAAGTCTTTTGATTGAAAATTAATTATGCTATACTTTTCATTCATCTTTTATTCTCCTTACACACACATGTGTGTGTATGTGATCATTTGATTACATGCATTTATATGGATTGTTCTCACATTTTTATTGAGCTTTTAGTATTAGCTACTATTGTGGATTCACCTGCTAATGTTGGGGTGCTGAGGCGGCCAGATTGTTAATGGCAAGTTGTTGTTATTTGATATATTCATCCGGTTTGCTTTGGAGTTTATGGTTACTATGTATCTATGATTTGTGTCCATCGATACGCTTTGACTAAGCATGTTTGTGAGTATGGAACTATTGACATGCTTTTTGCAATTTAATAAGACGACATAAGTTATTCTACTAACACTTTTAGCTTTTTCATGTCTTCATCATCCATATATATATTTATTCTTTTATATCCTAGTACACTATTATATACTTTAGCATTCAGGCTGGGGAGGGGATTTTTATTTTTATTTCTTCGTTATACGGGAGGTATTTTGCTATCTGTCAGACCTATAGGAAACTCCTTATGTAATTATACAACAAAATTATATGAGTGTTCTACTCCTTTGGAGTCTCACTCATTTTTTTCAAAATAAATTTCAATTCCTTCTTCTTCTTGGAAAACGGCGGCCAACCCGATTCTTTACCATAGTTTTGATTAGTGTGAGTGAAAATGAATAGGAAGGAAGGTGGAAAATATTGTTAAGGCATATACATATCCCATACATTTGTTTTCCTTATTACAAATATTCTCTTTTTATTATTCAAATTCATTACCTTATATATATATATATATATATATATATATATATATATGTATGGCCGAATTTAATTACTCTGATTACTCTCGTTTCATTAAATTACCCATACTTAAGGTGTCCCATATTTATTCATTTAAATCTTCTTTTATAATTCTTTTAATTAAATTCTCTTATTATTTATTAATAGATTATATTCTTAATTACCTTCCTCGTATTATAGCTCTTCGATATATCGGGTTTTACAAAAGACCTATATAAGTAAGCCATGATAATTGTTCCCAATCATATAGATTCAGCGAAGACAAAGAATACTGCTGCAACATGTCTTAAGGAAAGCGTAGTGGTAGGAATTGAGAAGAAAATATTTCCCATCATATACAAAATACATAATCGTGCTATCTCCAAGTTATGATCCAACATGTACCAATTGTTATAATATCCTTAGTGAAAATATTTCTAATCTTAGTACCCTCTAATAAGCATAGGGTACATGAGTACTAGGTAAAACATACATTAAATTATCATATCTTAGGAACTGCTCGTCGTAAAAGAGAACATTGCAACTACCCATCATGAAATGGGTCTGAATTCCAACCTAGAAAAAGCACATCGAAACTTAGAATCATTTCAAAGCTAGCTATTGGTAAAAAGAACAATACAGAGCTTTTTATCTATGCATTTAGAATCTCATAATGGTAGGATAAAATAATAATAATGATAGTACCTATTTCATTCAGATGTCAAAATATCATTATAAACCATAACAATATCCATACATAACTGCAAATATTCCAAAATTACGACATTATTTTATTTCATGGGTACATAAAAAATGCATAAAATAAAAATAAATGATAGTCTACCACCACAAGCATCATCAATGTTTGATGAATAAAATTCTCAATCCTTACTACATCAGTACCTGGATAGTATAATTTAAATAGGAATATGTCTTACATTTCTACCTACAACACAAGTCTTTTCAAATGTAAGCCCAAAGGCCTAACTCGAACTTAAATAAAAGGCTTTCCAAATATAAGCCCATAGTTAGCCCCAATAACCTATAGTTGTCATCCATATTGTCATATCGATGGTACTCAAGTCACTTAATATCTTCTAATAGAAATTAGATAAACTCCTACCATTTAATAGCTTATTTAAGGCAGGTCCACATCATTTAGTCTCTATAATCCCAAGGCAGACTCCTCACTAGTAATATCAAGTTGACATTGCATAGAATGTCTTCGCCACTTAATACTTACTATTAAAGTGGGCCCTTTTTCGAGATATTCTCTACCGTGCCTAACTCATAACTCTGACCATTTACTACTTCCTACATAAAGAAGAGGCAGGACATCACACAACCATTTAATACCTTCAATCTCTGAAGCAGGTCCTTCGTATTATGACATGTACCCCACGCGAGGTTTTGCATTAGCCTGACAATTCGTAGGGAGCCAAATTAGCTCGGCAGATTTACCTACATAATTTGGGACTAATCTTGGTTCATCGTAGTTATTTATTATAGGCGTTGTCTCACATTAGCCCCAAAGTCACATTGCTGGTAGCCAAATTAGCTAGGCAGACTTCTATGTGATTTTAGCTGACCTCGCATCCGTATAACTTAATTATAATTTACATCGCACTCTATATATTACACACATCTGACCATTTCATAAATCAAGGCATCATAAGAAATCTCTATTATTTCTCCTTTAACATTAATTACCTTCATAAGGAGGGTTTTAACAAAATTAATAACCTCTTAACTATGCAATTATATGCTAATTATGCATACCACATATTATGTATGTATGTATGTATGTATGTATGCATGCTCCTAGTAATTTCTAAGTTACGGAATTTACATCCTAAACTAGTGTTTAAATGTCAACTCTTTCAACAATTATACAAGTCTTATCCCATATATGAATATTACCAAAATTCTTATATTCATATCCAAAAATTTCAATCAGTAGACTTGTATACAATAATAATTTAAACTCAACTTATTACACAAAAATAATGGAATATATTAATACTAGAAACATAGAATTCCAATTTTTTTACGCTCTATTCAAATATCTTTTCACATAAAAATAAACAAATGAATTTCTATTTAATTCATAGGAATAAGCGGTGCAAACTACAAATAAAATTCATATCTTACACACTATTCCTTAATCAAAACTCTTTAATCGAATTCAAAGAAGAAGAATAACGGGTGGAATAAAAGGTAAAATTATCAAAATTGCAAATCTATACTACCATAATTTTGCCATAAACAATTGAGATTCCAACGTAGAATTGACATTTCACATTAAAGAAGTTTTGAGAGTTTATAATACTATGTTTTGGTAATTCAAAGTTTTCCAAGGCATATTCAAACCCAAACTATACTGATCAATTACTAAAATAGAAAAGCTAAGATTTTCACTTACTATATAGCCTTAGCTCCGCCTCCTTTAGATTTGACATGTCTTTTGACAATCTCTATCAGATCTCTTCTTTTAAATATTTACAACAAGGTATTTGTATGTAACGATCCAGAATTTTGGTTACTCGAAATTGGAATATTTAATTGATTTCAAATATTTAAAAGTTAATTTTAACTCGAATTTCAAATATAACGATTTGTTGGATAATTTAATAATTGGAATTTACTCAAATAATTGAATTTTGAGTTTTAAGCTTGGTAAAAATAATTTAAAGGCTTATTAAACTTATATCAATAAGAATGAGGATAATAAAACATTTGAAATTGAATTTAAAGGTAATTTGTTCGATTTTAAAAATAACTTGTTTAAATTAGCATATAAAAATAGCCTTCCGGACCCATTGGATCCGTAATAGTGTATTATTATGGGTTTTAAGTTTCGTAGTGTTTGGAGTTATTGTTTGGCTGTATGGAATATAAACGTGCTGAAATTAATATCGAAAATTCAATATAATAATTGGGTCCAAAAAGCTATCTTCTCTATACGATCGAAGTAGGACTTAAAACCTTTTTCATTGTGTTCTGAATAGGGGTATAACATTATGAATGCCTAATGACATGCCTTGATAGGAGTTTGAGATTTTAAGTTACGTAAAACAAGACATTTTGAAATTTAATTAGTATATTGTCTAGTCAAATATTCACATTAGCTCTTTTTCTTCTTTTCAAATCACTATACCTTTTCCCTTTTCAAGCACACTTCCCTCTCTAAACAAGTTTCCTCCTCTTTTATATGTCCAGCCGAGCACAGTGAAAATGAAGAAAATTTAAAAAACCAAATCCCTATATTACTTTATGAAAAAATTAAAACCAACTTCAAAAATCGTATGTTTGTGCAAGCTTCAATTCGATATGGAAATCGTAAGGTGCGATGATGATTTGTTAATCTCGACAGCAAGGCTGAGAGCTCTTTTTGAGATAAGGTTAGAAAATTTGTGAGTTTTGGTTGGCGATTGGTGGATTGGAGGGCGTATTTGAGTTCGTAACAAAAAATAACATCTCGGGACAGGGATTTGTCAAGGGCGATCGCCATTTGGAGGGCACGACTATCACTATGGCATGTTCGACACGAGCAGGTCGCGATTCCATCTGAGGCATTCGAGTTGGAGTAGAGATGCTAGGTAGGTCGAGATTTTGACGAGGTGAATGATGGTGGGATTCGTTTATTGAATGACGGAGCAAGTAGGGAGAACGAGGATGAAGAATGCACGGCCATGGCGTTTACATACAAACATGCATAAGCATTGACGAAAGGGAGAAGAACGATTGGTGTGGGCTTTGGGTCGGGTTTGTACTGTTGGGTATGGTTTTAAAATATATTAAATTGTGTTTAATATTAGTTTACCGACGAACTTATAAAATGTATATCTCTCTTCCACGAGGTCCGGTTCGGACGATTCAAGTTGCGTTCGGACCGTATTGTCATCACCAACGCATAGGACTTATATTGATGGAATTGGGAGCTTCTGGAATTTTCAGTAAAATTCAAACGCGTGGAAATTTAATCGGAACCGAAAAGCGAAAACGACAGTAAAAATCAAAGTGAGTAAATATCACTCATTTTTGGATTGCTAGTTTAATTTAAAATGTTGAAAATTTAATTACTGGTTGATTGGATGATTTGATAATTATTATTATCAGTTGGATGTTATAATATATATAGTAGTATATATATTAGTAGTTGGATTGATATTTCTGCATATTTTAGTAGATGAGACTCTATGCGCCCCGATAATAGCGGACGACGCTATATTACCGCGATATTCTACCTCGAAGCTGGATTGGTATTTTTATGTTGTATTAATATCTGTGGTTGCAGAGAAACTAGTCGGAGGAATCCAACTGGATTCCTAAAAAATGTTGAATTTAATTTCATATTTAGTGATATATAATATGTTTGAATAATCTGTGGTAGATTATATTGTAATTTGAATTTATTGGATGCTATAATAGTTTTGGCCTAGATTTTGGTACTTTTAAATACCAATAATATATATTTTGAAATTAAAAAGAATTTTAAAAGGGATTTTGGAAATGAAGTGTTTATATAGAGCTTTGAACTAGTTAAAGGGAATTGGCTGGGATAAAATAAATGTTTGTACTTAACTATTTCGTGTTATTGTAAATAGAAATATGGAAAAAAAAGTATATAAAGGATTTTAAATAATAATTCTTAAGTAATATTTGTTTAAAAATAAAAATCAAGATTTTAATAGATTGAGAAAATAAGTGAATTTGGGAGTGGAGATAAAATTGGTTATATTGAATCTTAAATAAGATTTCTAAATTATGAAATGGGAGTAGAATCTAGATTTGGTTGGTTTTGGAATATACTTTTGTGTTATTTAAGAAATTGATTTATAAATGGAATTTAATTTAGAAATCGATTTATAATGGGTTTAAGTGATGTGAAACCATCATAAACTGGAAATGAGACTATGGAATTTATAAGCAATGTTTATAAATAAAATAAAGTAATTATCTTTAACAAACCGAAGATATAAATTCACGGTAAGAATTGATAATGGGATGGGTAAATCGGTTTAAACAAAAATGATAGATTTTTCTTTTGGAAATGTGAAAAAGGAATTTATGAAATTGGAAACATAAATCGTTTGGTGATAAATCAAGAGAGATTTATAAGTATTAGATTGGTTATATTGGAATTGAAAAATTATATTATTATTGAGAGGTTGGGCTTGCTTTAAAAGGAGGATTTTAAATTATTAACTAGGTAATTTAAAAAGTGTTTAAAAATATTCCAGAAAATTAGTTATTTAATTATTTTAAATTGTTTAAAGTATATTTAATTATTAATTAAGTTACCTTATAATGTTTTGTTTTAAAGTTAATTATTATTTAAGAATTAACCGGTATTATTATTTTAAAAGATAAATTATTCAGTATTAATATTGTTTATATAATAACTTTTATTAAAGAGTATTTGCTTAAATTAAACTTGGAAAAATTATTATAGAAACTTTATAAGCATTATTTTGGGATAATTATCAAATAGTTTTTCGGAAAGTAATGGTATACTTTCATGGCAAAATCGAAGGCAGAGATTGCGTGTAGTTAAGTTTGGATTTCTTTGAGATAGAGACGTAATTATTAAGCTGTGAATCTATAATTGATAGCATATGATGCTTTCCATATTTATTTATTTTTAAAAAAATTCAAATTCTTTTGAAAGAAATGGTTTGTGAATATACTTATTTCGGCGAGATAAGTATATACTTTTGAAATAAGAGATTTAATTAAGGAACCCCGGAACTTATAAGAACTCGTTATAAACGAGTTAAGGAATTTACATATAAATTGTGAAGGGTTTTGAGAAAAGAAAAATAAATGGTACTTTCCTAAGTGTTGGGAAGCAAGGGGTTTAGAAAAATATATTTTAATATTTTCTAAGTGTTGAAATAAGCGGTCGGTTGAAATATCCTGATATGGATATAAATATTTGAGTTGTCTCGAATATTGAAACTTAGACGGGATTTGAATATACACACACACACACACACACAC
The DNA here is from genome assembly GCA_030765085.1 of Allium cepa. Lineage (NCBI taxonomy): Eukaryota > Viridiplantae > Streptophyta > Magnoliopsida > Asparagales > Amaryllidaceae > Allium > Allium cepa. Next base: position 554,038,832 of record CM060941.1, on the reverse strand, counting down.
ACACACACACACACACACACACACACACACACACACTACAAAGATATTTTGAAAAATAAATTTGTAAAAAATATAATATGGGCATAGTGGCTGCTTATGGATGTTATGTTGATAGTTAAATAACCAACTATCAAGTATTTGGTCAATTTCGTTGATTGCTTCAAAGAGACCGGGACCAGATTTAATTATCGAAAACCACTTCGATCCGATTTGAGCGTTACAAATGGATATCGTGAAGATGGTAAAGACGGTGATTTGGTTTGTCCAGACCCAGGACAACTTGTATTGACAAATACTATCAGAACACCGTCATTGGGGGACGATGAGCATTCTAAGTGAAATTATTCTTGAAAGGTAATCATAGCCTCATCAACCGGAATGACTGAAAATAAGGGGATATGCAGCAAGTCTAAGTGGGTCATAACCAATTATGGTATGTTATCACCTTTCTAGATACTTTCGGATATATTCTAAATTATGGATACAGTGATGCATGGAAAAGAGCTCTCGATAAGGGTGGGAACACCCTAGGTGATAACATATTCGGTTCTATCCAGGTTAGGGATAGACAGGTTTTGTGTTGTAGGGGATCTCGGCGAGGTCCTCGGTATATTTTTCTAGACGTGTACCGTGATGGTGGTACCCCAATGCCTAGTCATTATATGAAATCCATTCTCCAATAAGCATCGTACGGTTTTGATTGTGCCCAACTATGTTGAACATGAGATGCAAGCATTTCAGCTGTTTTCTATTTACTTTGTTTAGACACTATTATAATATCGGACGGTTTTGATATAAAGTGTTTTGGTTATCATAAGGCAAAAGCCCATCGTGGTTATGTGTGACGCGGTCTTACGAGATACCTTTGTTTTCAAAGGATTTTGATAACTTTAATAATTCAAATTGAGTGTGTTTTCTCACGTTGATTTTTCAGACTGACTCGAGTATTATTTTATTATGATGCTCGGGTCAAACTGAGTATTACAGATACAGGTTAGGATGTCATGGAGCTCAGAAGACGAGCCGGATGACGAAGATGTATTACACGAACTTGATTATATTATGCTGTGTATTGTAGGTTGTATATTCAATGCTAGCGAGGACAGGTTATTATAACTGTCTAGGATTGAGTTATTGATTTTGTTGTACTCTGATGATGTAATGTATAAGTAACAGTTATAGTATGTTATTATCTATTATATATTATTCCGCTATGATTGTAAGATTATGTGATGTGGTTTCTACCTCTTCCTTTTCTTTTCCCATAACAATCGGGTTTTCCGGCATTCGATTTGCTTGGCATGTACCACAATGAACGTATTAATGTCGATTTTCGTGGATCGAAAACCCTGTTCGTGACACCGTATATATATATATATATATATATATATATATATATATATATATATTAGATTCAACAAATTGGAGAAGAATATGTTGGGAAAATAAATAGAAAATAAAATAGATATGTAGGATATCTTATCTGGAGCACTAGTAGAGTTTTCTGAATTTTTGAAGAGATGAACCGACAGAGCTTCACTAAGTTCCCAAAATATTAAGTGAATAAAAGTGAGGGGTCTAGAGTCTTATTTATAGTGGTGAGAAAGCAATAGAATCGTCAAATTTAAATAATTAAATCTAGAACATCTAAAACTAAAAAACCTAGTCATCATCTGATAAGGAGAAGTCGATCGCCCCTATGCCACCGGTTGACCGCTTGTAGTCAACCGGTAGAGGTCAGGAGGTCGAACTCTCTATCTATTTTGGAAAGGAATCGTGTCGTTGTTCTATATATTTATTCTATTCCTTGATAATACTTTAACGTTAATATTAATTTTAATGTTTCCTTAATCCCTAAGTCCATCTACAGTTAACTGTTGTTTTTCAAGTTTTCAAATTAATTATTCATTTGAATTTGAAATCTACCTAAATTATTTTGAATCCGAAAACTTCAAACGCTCTTCCCGTTTGAGCTTCGTTTTCAACAAATTGATCGGAATTTTGCCACGAACACAAATTCGTGGCCGATTCTGAATTTTACAAAATTTATATTTTTATCCATATCTTATCTAATTTAATTTATTCGACTTATTTATAGTTGATTTTACGAAGTGTTACAAACAATAATACATATAGCATAACAAAATCAAGAGGAACAATACTCATCTTTCAAAAAAAGTGAAATGTGTGAGTAATCTTTCACCAAATAGCAGCCAATGCATCACATAATTGCGTATCATAATCAAGGGTGAGATGTATTTCTATTTTTTTAAATTGTGATTCTCATGCAAAATATAAAGTTGCTCGAAAATTATTTTTTAGTAAAGAAAAAACGCATCTGAAAGTTTTGAAAAACAATATCACCTAAAAGGGTAGCTATACACCCATCGATATATACTTAATGGATCCCCGATAAATACGAAATACTAATGCTAGAGATTCATGAGTTTCCTTCCCTAGCCTATTCAAAACATAATTTTGGATCTGATCAACTTAAATCACAGCTAATTTCATAAACATCGTGGACAATCAGTTTGTTTCCTTTTACAATTCGACAACTTAATTTCGTCCAATTCCACTAAATGAATTTTATTTGTAGCAGTTAGTTTTCTTAATTGTAAAGGTACTAGGTGTCAATATAAATAATTGTCAAATTGAATCAATAATAGGACGTTTAAGTAATAATTAAATTTGCACTGACGTCGATACATGTAGAAATGTGCGCTTGTTGATTGTAAGGACATATAAATGCATCAACTCTTTGTCATATCCTAGGTTTTGGTCGTTATGGGAATCCAAAGCAATGTCTTCTAAAACAACTATCATTTGTTTCTTTCGAGGGACCATCGGTCCATCGTTTAACCAATACCCTCTAGAAGAATTAGAGCTTGCCCCATTATCTATTTTGTTGTCTAGTCTAGCGTTGCCTTCATTGCCCCCAACATCGAGATTATATTTACCACGACTTTGAACTACACATGTAATTCTCCTCACATTAGTGTATAACGATGAAGAAACGAGGTAAAATGACATAAAGTGAAAGAAAAGACGATGTAGGCTAAGAGAATAGTTAGATATAATATATTAGTTTATCCGATATTTATAATGCTGGATAAACTAATAACTGTGATTTCACAGCGTGCACATGCAGATTGCAATCTCCACGGTCAATATTCAACGCAAGCTTATTTGGCATTATAAATGTCAAATAAAATTGCTATTGGTTCTACTGATTTTTTGTTTGTTGAGTTTAGTGGGCGTGGATGGTTGTAGATTTGATGATGTGGCATAGACCGATCCACCTTTTTGTTGAGATGTTTTTAGAGATTCTCTAGCAGAAGGTGGATTTTGACCATGAAAATGTTATTTATTGTTTTGGAAGAATCTCACATTTTTCGAACGGTTGAGCGTCGATTTTGTTAATAAAAAATTAATTCGCTAAGCAGATTTCAAAAATCCATTTAGTATTCTATAAAAAAAATCGTTTAGTGTATTTTACATTAGACGACTTTTTGAAAACCATTTAAATGCCAAACGATTTTCAGAAAAAGTTTTAAAGATTAAATAGTTTTTAAAAAACTGTTTAGTAAAAACGCATTTATAAGAAATGAAGAATTTTCACATTTTCCTTTTGTTTAAATTACAGCTGCTAGAGCGTGAGAAATAAAATAAAAGTGGGACTCCTCTCAGTTTTTGCTTCAATAGCAACCGTCGGACATTCCTCTTTGCCCTTTAAGGAAGATTGTCACTTTTAAAAAAAGTTGTACTTTTCAAAATTGCATCTGTTAAAGGGTCTGTGCGAATTGGATTCCATCGAATGTGCATAATTGATAATTCCATTAAATAATGGGTACTGCTTTTTGAGCCCTAAATTTTATAAATTAAATATCCATTTCCTGAAAAGCGGCGCAAGTGATGCAACAAGCAAATAAAAAATCCATTTCTCCGAAGCATTCAGCACAAGTGATGCATCAACCAATTTTGTATTAATAAAGTACCAGAAAGCTGCATTAAAGAGCTTGCTAATTTACCATCATTTTTAATTGTGACGTTACTAATAACTGTAATTATTTAGTGTTCGCCATTCATTAATCTAATTCTAATTCGTTTTATTTTCAGTAGGAACTCGAAATAATAGCAAGCTGTTAAAATTGGATTGAGTTTTAAGTTAGGGTTTGAGCTTTGCATACTTGAGTAATGGCGGTTGAATCCAGTTCTCTTCAGTCAATCTGCTACAAACGTGGCTCGCTTCGCTTACTCGATCAGGTTCTTTTACAATAACAAGTATAATAAATTAAAATACAAAGTCTATATTTTTGAATGTTTTATTTTTTTATTATTTGCAGAGAAAGCTTCCACTTGAAACTGTGTACTTGGATGTTCTGAACTCTGCAGACGGATGGTATCTTTTTTTTTTTTACCTTACGGTTTTTATTTTATTTTATATTGTTCACAATTATTGTGTGTTGTGTTCAGCGTGTATAGTGTATACCCTTGCTTTTAGTATTCCACTGCATGATTCAATTGTAATAGCTTTGTAATTATGTAAGTGTGGCTGCAAATAGATATTTTTATCTTGCAAACTGAGAATATAAATGATAGTAATAACTGAGTAGATGAACGTATATTTCATCAGTAAGGGATTTACAAATTATGAACTGTAGTGGTATTAATCAGTTACAATCTGCCTTGAATTTTTATTTGCCACAGTTATCCTTTTAACTTTAATTATCTGTATTTTTAACTTGTGGTTATTTTGTGTAACAGTCTTATTGGTAAAACTGTTGTAGTTAATATAGTCTATACATTAATCACTGCCTGATAGTTTGAATTCATATTCTTGTGGAGGATATATACATGACACACAAGACTCAAAATTGCTGTTTCCATTTCCGTTTTAGTTTCCACTAAATGATATTTTTGTAAATTTGGAAATTTCTGATACGATTCAGATTTCGAGTACCAAAACGTTTCAAAAATATATATTAATTGGTAGCATGTATTTACAACTGTTACATATGTATTGCGTATGAAAAGGTTGGTTCAAATTTCAATTTTAATGTTTTCTCACGTTATTTCTGCTATATTTGGTTGAATTGAGAATTGACGGAAGTATCACATTATTTTCCCTGAAAACTATTTGATCTTGGCAAATTATATTTGAACTCGTGCTCTTTTTAAACATTTGCTCAGTTTCCCCCTCATTTTCAAAAATATTTACAGTTCCGTTTCTATTTCTTCTTACTCGTTCTCCATTTTATCTAATTCTTTCAACGTATTCAAACTTTAACTTAAAATTCAAAATTTACCAAAAACATCATGATTTTTGATGAACAAACATATTAGAAAACGAGATAATTGACCTAGTATTTTTTTTTTCGTTTTATGCGTAGAAAAATCTAAAATCTTGTAGAAGAGAGACTACGAGATTCCCTATATTATCTAGTTGGCAACCTACGTAGTAACCTTAATCACCACACAAAGTGACTGTGTGGTAACCTGAATTATCACTCAGTGCGCCTGTGTGGTAACCTGAATTATCACTCATTTCGCGGCGATGTAGCCTGAAATTTGGAAAACTAAAGCTGAAATATATTTTTCAAAAGGGGTTTATCTCTGCAATTTGGGAGATTTTTTATTTTGTGAGTTTATGAAGGGCAAAATAAGCAATTTAGCTGATTCAAATAGAGTTTGCTTTTGATCTTTTATGCATTTCTTGTATTATCTGGTTTGATTTTTTTTCTTTTTATTCTTTTACACGTTTAATGCATTTTCTTATATTCTGTTGTGCAAAAAACTTTAGCAACTTTTTTTGGCACTGATCAGAACTGGAATTTAAACCTGATTCTGTCCCAATCATCACAGGATGGGAAATGATTCAAATGAACAGCTAGAATTTTGATCCATACACGGATGTTTATTTACTTTTCTGTTTGTATTCACGTGATATATGAATATTGTTTGTTTAATTATTTTTAGGAGCGCAATAAGAGATATGGTTGTTCGTGGTGCACCTGCAATCGCAATAGCAGCTGCTTTGTCTCTAGCAGTTGAAGTATGTAACCTTGATTTTAATGGAACACCTAAAGATGCAGCTTCTTATCTTGTTGGGAAATTAGACTACCTTGTATCTAGGTATATTAAAATGTTTTATTTGTTTCTGCTAAAAATTCACACACTTGTTATATAATATCTCATTTAGCTTGTATTTGCAGCCGACCAACTGCTGTAAATCTTTTTGATGCTGCAGCAAAACTTCGAAGTTTGGTGTTAAAGACTTCTGAAGCTGCTTCAGATGCTAATAGCGTGTTTCAAGTAGGTTTTATGTTATTTTATATTGGGTGCTGATTGTGCTTGGTCTTTTATTTTTGCTTGTTTGTGTGAATTAATGAAGCATTTTCATGTTGCTACAAAATCTACTAATGCCTATTGTCTGGTTTTGATTCGTCTTATCACGGTTATATATTATAATATTTGTCTAGTGGCACAAAACATTAACCCTGTAAAGTATGACATAAACAATGTTAAAATCATATCCTTAAACCATAACAGAGCAAGACAAACCCCAGATCCTAAATCTCTATTAATGAATGCAACTCATTCCATACGAGTCCACTGTCTTATAGAGGACTGTATTGCCCTTTTTGAAGAAAATTGCACGTTCAATCATCAATATTGGCTTATAGGTGGAAAATTAAACAGGAATATTTAGAAATCTGGATGGGTTTGTGGTCTGGTCAGTAACTAAACACTTGTTTACAGCAACATCATAACTACCAACTAACCATTAACGAGTATATTCACCATCGCAACAAGCAATAAGACCGCTATTTCCAACATCATTGACTGTGCCAAGTGCAAAATACCATATTGCTCGTAAAATTGGAATATATCCAAAATAATCCTTAATTTTATCCAAGTTAACCAGTAGTTTTATCCAAAACCAAGACTAGGAGATTACTCGATCTTTATCTGTTTATTACTTGCCATTTTAGAGGGAGTTTGTTGTTAGACTTCTGTAACGACCCGCTATTTTGGACTATTCGCATCCGCACATGTCGGACTTGAATAATTCAAAATACCGAATTGTTAATTTAAAATTTGGCAAACTCAGATGTACAGTAAATAAATAATCACAGAATCACAGACACAGAGTAATAATATGCAGCGGAAGTAAAAGAGATAGTAGTTCATGAAGCTACTATATAAATATATAAGATACATCAGAGTTTACAACAGAAGAGAAATACGATACAACAAATACAAATCAGAATACATCACTGGAATCATCGAATACTGAAAGCAGAGTAGATGGCTGGATCTTCAAGCAAAGCTCCAACTCCAAAGGTGAGTCTCAAAAGCTGAACAACTCAATCTGACCCGAGCGTAAAGAAAATACAAAACACTCGAGTCAGGATTAATATTCTCATATCAATAAATCCAACTCAAGTGAAATAGCAATCGAAATACAAGTAACTCAAAGGATGTTGGAATCACCATCCTCTAAGGATCCGTTAAACTATCTACTATATATAGTAGTGTACGCTAAATAGATAATGTCTATCAGTAATATAAAATATCAAAATAGTGTTAAGGCGTTACCATTATCCCCCTTAACACGTTTTTATATAAATGTCATAGTCTATACAGCACTGTAAACTCCACCGTAAACTGGTGGGATATCAGGGAGTACTCCATAGGTATAACACAAAACAAATTCGTAGTGGTCGCGCATATAGGGATACAAGTATGACAAGGCACATGAGGCAATACCCAAGGTAGTGAAACTACCGTTTGCCTGATCCGGACTGGTGAGAACGCATCGCCGCAGCGATCGCAACACCGCGAAACAACACTCCTGAAATTCCGAGGGTGCACCAATCAATCACAAGTAATGAGTAGTAGTTACGAAGAAGTGTGTCCGCTCGAGGTGGCTAACCCCATTTGGCCCGGCACGGCTCCTGATTTTAGTCATTTCCAATTTGACACAAGTGTCAAGGCTATCCATTATCGTTCTCTTTCTTCAGTCATCACGTACATCATTCCAACCACTTCATTCTGGATCATCACTCCGCGTATAGTTATTAAAGTGGTTTTCGGTTTAGACAGAGAGTATGTCCATAACCGACTCCGGTCTCTTTAATAACTTTCGTAATTATTAAACCGATTGGTCGTTTAATGAATTTCAAAATCAAATAAATTTCAATTTAAATTTCAATTCGTAAACCAACATTTCATCGTCTTACTAAATCAATTCCCAAAATTTACGTTTCAAAACTTTCGAATTACCATTTCAAAATCTTATAATTCGATTTCAACTTTTAATTAACAATTCAATTATTGATTCAAATTCGTATATAAGTTTCATTCCGAAATCTTTTAAATTAATTTAACACTCAAATTAATTTCAAATTCATTTATCGATTTCATTCAATATTCGTTGAGTTAAATTATCATTCAAAACGATTTCTATTAGATTTCCAATTCATTAAAACAACCACTTAAGTTCAACTTCATTATATCAAACTTCAAATTCAATTAGATTAAATTTGTCAAATCAATTTCTTAAATTCAAGTCTTATATTTCTTCAATAAAACGCATTTTTTCTTTTTAAACAAATTCAATCCTATTTATTCATTTACTTACGAATTTCAAAACTCAAATAAATAAAGAAACTCAATTTCACTTGTTCAAGAAGTTCCATTTCACTTATTAACTTACTTAAATTTTCCAAAGCTTAATTAAATAAGAAACCCAATTTCATTTATTAACGAAGTTCGAATTCACTTATTCAAAAGTTCAATTACTCTTACCAAAGAATTCAATTTTTATTCAATTCAAATAATTCAATCTTTTCCAATTATTAAATAATTTCAATCTTAATCATTAATAATTTCAAAACTTAATAATTACAACTTGGTTATAAATTCAAACTTAATTATTAAATCATTTACACTTAATTATGAATTCAAACTTAATCATCAAATCATTTCAACTTAATTTATAAATTCAACTTAATAATTTCGAGCTTAGTTATAATTTCAAACTTAATTTCAATTTCAAATTTAATTATTAAATGATTTCAAACTTCATAATTTCAAAACTCAATTATTACCAATTTCAAATTTTTTTATTAATAATTCCAAATTTAATTATTAGGTAATCAAATCTCAAACAACGTTCTTTCATCAATTACTACGTTAATATTTGTTTCAGATTTCAATCTTTGCATTTTCCTTTCAAAAATTTAAATTTCAACTTCATTTCAAAACTTATTCTTTATTCGAATAAAATCATTATTTTATTTTAAATCAAATTATTGACCAATCGGATTTTTTTATTAAATTTTCTATCCTAAGTCAAGTTCATTTGGGTATTTATCATTTCAACCCGATTCCAATTTCAATTCAAAATCAAACATAATAAAGGGAACTTGCAGTGTGATAACTGGGATGGTGTCAAAGTAAATAAACAAGCAATAACAACAATCAATAGCAATCCAACAATCAATTCAAATAATCCCGAAATAATCGTATTAATTCGCAATGTTATTTGTGCGAATTAATATAATTATCTCTGGAATCTACACTATCATTCCATGTAGATTAAAGATTATTACATTAATCTTTATACAGTTCTTCACGATATTTATTATTCAATTTCAAACTACAACAATTTATACAACATAAATGGTTCAAGGTGTCGTTAACGCTATTTCTACGTGTCAATTTATTTAACATTTCAAGGGGTCATATTATTCAAATTAACTAATCAAATTCAACACATATGTCGATTCAAAATTTTAAACTATCCTACGACAAATTTCAATTGCATAATATTTATCACTTTATACATTACGATTTAACATCCAATATAAACAACAAACAACGATCAATTATCAACCAAACTGCACTATTATTGCATACATAACAGATAACGGTGTCAGATGTCAAAGGTGAACTGATACATAAATAATAGTGAAATAAATAACAGTAGCATATTTCAAATGTCGTTTCAGTTGAAATCAAATTTAATAAATAAAAGAACATTAATCGTGAGTTATTGCTCACCTTTCGAGGCTAGAGAATTTGACCCAGAAATGAGCTACGAATTCAAAGCAAAGTGAGATGGGCACGAATTCGATAGAGAAAACCAGGCACGACGGGCAAAGCTGATAAATAAGAATTAATAAACTGAATCAAAATCAGCTTGATATATATAGGAGTACTTGTTATTTAATTAAAATAAATGTTTTAATCTAAGACAAAATTTAAAATAAAATATATACTTATAAAAAAACAGTTTAGTTCAAACCATTTAAAATTCATGTGTATTCTCTTTATAAAACCATATTTCAAACCAATATACAAATGCAGACACCACATAATATACGCAGACTGCGAATAACTAACTATGTGTAACCAAGATGCAGACACGCTTATATATACTAATATAAACAACATTGAATACTAATATATATAAAACTGTTCAACCGTTACTTTATATACATATTAATATATACTTATTTTCTCAGAACCAAAGCAAGATAGAACTGACTAAAGTAAGTTGCACATCAACTAAAAATAATAATATAAAGTCACGTATATCTTTAATATAAAATAATATTATATCCACGTTGCGAGTACAATATATGACGTATATATAACAATATTTTACTTTATTTAATATAAGGTAACGTATATAAGTTGATTTATATTCTCAGATCTAAACATACAGTACATGCGCAAATCAATATTATAAATATATGTATATAACTTGTTCAATTGTATATGTAGATTAAACTATTATACATCTTAGTATAACTATACAGCAACTTATACATACCTTAAAGATTTGAGTACTGACGTTCAAAATCAAATATATATACATTGTAAAACCATCACCATACTATATACCAATGCAGACGGACTACATATATATGTTATGTGAAAATTTAAAGCCATACCCATAACATTTCTTTAAAAATCCAATATATTATAATACCTCCAAATCGCATATATAGTATAACATAATAACCTGCATAAATATATATAACTTAGACTTATATATATATATGTTTATATACGTATTGTGTATCACATATAGTTACTTACACAGCATGAAAAATGGAAGAGTGCATCGGCCAGAGAGGAAGAGAAGATGCCGCTAAGGGAAGTGCTGACGTGGTGCTCGGTTGCGTAGCTTTAGGTGGTTCACTGGCGGAGGAGGGAACGGCACGCACGGTGCATAAAATTTGGCCAAGCACAGTGGGTACGGTTGATGGTGTGGTAGGCGACTTCAGTGGAGGCGGTGGCCGCATTTTTTTTCTTTTTGTGACGTTCGGTGGATGATCTCGGGAGAAGGCTGAGGTCGAGGTGATTGCAGGGGTTCGCGGCTCGTCGTGGCAAAGCAGGTAGTGGGTTCGGCACCGGGGTGTAGGAGCGGTAGTGGTGGCTCGAGGCATGGGTTGAAGAGGTCGGCGCGGAGGGGAGGATGCTCGGCTTAGGTCGGCTGTTGTTGCGTTGGTTTTTGAATGTCATGCAATCAAAAAGAAGCTACAGATTTGATAAAAGAAAACATGCTTTCACCTTGCAAAAATATGTAACAGAGGAGAGAAGAAAGAAATGAGGAATGGTAAGTGTAAAGAACTGGAAGTGGATAGCTTTCAAAATAGTTCAAAAGTCAGCTAACTTTTTTTTTTTTTGTTTTTTTTTTGACGAAACTATATGTATAATGTTTTTAACTAACAAGGGTAGATTGGAAGAGCAGAAGACTCAATGGACAAATCAGTAAAAGCTATGAAGTTAATGGGAAAGTGACGGTCACGCGTCTCTGAAAATAAATAATGCAGCTGGCTAGGAAATAGTGAAGGTGACTTGTTGACTTCAAAAAAAATTAATTGCCAATGGCCGTTAGTTTTGTACATGGTGTAAACCCAAAAGACTCAAATAACGAACCGCAAATACCATCCGTTTACCGGTTTCGCGGTGTACCGGGGTTCGAAAAACAGAAAGGAATATACTGTTTAGATCAACACGTCGAGACGATCAAAACAGTGTACGGACATCGGTTGTACGATCGAATTTATAAAAATTCGAATTTTCTACTAGCGGAAAATGCATAAAAATCGTAGGAAAATAAGATCGACGGAGCCAAAGATGTCCGAATTTGAAAAAACGACAAACTGACATCTTGCTCAGAAGATGGTTTATAATTTTTCTATGTAAAAATATTTGAGTTTCGAAAATGTTTTATTTTCATCGCTTTTTAACTGATTAAATTGAAGTAAATTTACGCGCGAAATAAACTTTCATATTTTTGGACGAAAATTCACCAGTTGCTATGTTTAACTAGATGCATTCCAAATATCAAATTCTTATTTCAAAATTTTATTATATTTATTTCTTTTAAATTTCACACAAATTCAGTAAATTAAATTAATTAAAACCGTTAAAATATCCGGGTCGTTACACTCTCCCCCACTCAAAACTTTTCGTCCTCGAAAAGGAAGTAGGTAGGGAATAGAAACAACCAAAAGAAAATAGACCTGAATTCCAAAATAAAACCATTAATTTAAACCATATAACTTTTCAATTTAAATAAATCTATATTCAACAATTCATTTTTAAATTTAAGATTTTCCATTAAATTGGTTTAATTTCAATTTATCATTGTTTTTTCAAAATTTATTTCAAACAACAATTTTTTTATTAACCCATTTATTTTTCAACTAACCTATTATTTTTATTTATCTCCATTATCATTTTATAATCAAATTAAGTGTATAACATTCATTATAAACACTCAAAATTTATTTATAAAGACATTTTATATTACGTATTATTCAATTATCTTGAATTAACAATTTCAAAGATCATAAATTTGAATAGTCTTTTATTATAATTATATTTTATCCGACAAATTAAATTCTTCTTTATTCCAAATTATTGGTAAATTTATTCTACTTGATATATCTTATCACATATATATTAAGTATAATTACATTTATTATAACCACTCAAATTTATTTAAAAATTCCTTTAACATCATTTTATACTGTATAATATTCAATTACATAGTTAGCTTTTGAAAATTTAGGTAAGTTATATATAATGCAATTGAGTATTATCCAAATAATTTTTTATATAATTCAGTTATTTCAAGTTAATATTTATTCAAAATCTTTGCCTCGATTTAAAACTTGAAATTATCTTTAATCATAAATTTAAGAATTTAAATTTCTGATTTCCCTTCAAACCATTTAGAGATAATTATGTATATACTATATATATCAAATCAAACTAAATTTAAAATAATGTACCTATATATATATATAAATCAAACCATACTTAAGAATTTAAATCGATTTAATTTCCAAACAAAACAGTAGCAAAGCTACAAATTGGTCTCTCCACTTTGAAACTCAAAAATGAATGTCGACGATGCGGCCGTCATCACTGAAATTATTTTCCAGCGACAAAGAGAAGAGCACTGATTTAAACATTTAAATTCTTTAAAAATGGTTTCTATTTGAAAATACTTTAAATAATATACGTTTTGAAACCTTTAAAACCAAAGTTCGAAACCACCGGAAATTAAATTCTCAAATTCTAATTTAAATACATTTCAAATTCCAAATCAAATTATAACCAAATTTTATAAATTTATTTATTTATTTTATGAAATAGTCAATGATTTATAAAACAATAAATGAAAATTAAATTTTTCACATTTCAGACCACAGATTCATTGACATTTTAATTTCAGAAAAACTTATGCTTATATATAATATAATTATACAAAACCAGTTTACACCAAATTTGAAAATATTATTGTGTCAGTTTGCTCTGTTCAAGCGTTTTGGAAATACTATCGATAGCGTTGATCAGACGAATCGATCGAAAACCCAAACCAACATCAACAACTCAAACAACACAATATATTTTAAAACATTTTAAATATTAATTTACAAATATACTTCCTCGCTCGACAATACAGGAATGGATTTCAAAGCAAGGATAGAGATTCAATTTTTGATGGACTCAAATCAAAGAAAATTTTGATTCGATAGTAAGTTCGAACAGAAGATGAGATAATTCAATAAACAGAATCGGGAGATGGATAAGCTTATTTAATTCATGCGCAACCTTAACCGGGTTGACCGTAACTTCAAGAATTAGATCGATGTTGAATTCCGAGGTAAATCAACACTCGATCTCAAAAGGTAGAATTCAGGTATAGCAAGGAATAGATAGCATCGTAAACCGAGGATACAGAAATCTCCGGTAAATCGATGCCTATTGTAAAGGAGTTTCACACATTTACAAATAATTCAAAGATTGGCGAGACCGCCGATTCATTATAGATATCACTCGAAGTGGAGTTATAGGATGCTCCAGCGTTGAAAGAAGACGAATAGTGAGGGACAAGAATGAATTTCGAAACTAAGGGAACGTTCCAAAATTCAAGGAATTGAGTTAAAAGGAAGAGGTTGAAACTCGAATGAGAGTGATTCTGTAAATACCTTTACCCTATATGCTAAGTTTTGCCTAGAGCTACCAAAAGCTCTGATACCAACTGTAACGACCCGCTATTTTGGACTATTCGCATCCGCACATGTCGGACTTGAATAATTCAAAATACCGAATTGTTAATTTAAAATTTGGCAAACTCAGATGTACAGTAAATAAATAATCACAGAATCACAGACACAGAGTAATAATATGCAGCGGAAGTAAAAGAGATAGTAGTTCATGAAGCTACTATATAAATATATAAGATACATCAGAGTTTACAACAGAAGAGAAATACGATACAACAAATACAAATCAGAATACATCACTGGAATCATCGAATACTGAAAGCAGAGTAGATGGCTGGATCTTCAAGCAAAGCTCCAACTCCAAAGGTGAGTCTCAAAAGCTGAACAACTCAATCTGACCCGAGCGTAAAGAAAATACAAAACACTCGAGTCAGGATTAATATTCTCATATCAATAAATCCAACTCAAGTGAAATAGCAATCGAAATACAAGTAACTCAAAGGATGTTGGAATCACCATCCTCTAAGGATCCGTTAAACTATCTACTATATATAGTAGTGTACGCTAAATAGATAATGTCTATCAGTAATATAAAATATCAAAATAGTGTTAAGGCGTTACCATTATCCCCCTTAACACGTTTTTATATAAATGTCATAGTCTATACAGCACTGTAAACTCCACCGTAAACTGGTGGGATATCAGGGAGTACTCCATAGGTATAACACAAAACAAATTCGTAGTGGTCGCGCATATAGGGATACAAGTATGACAAGGCACATGAGGCAATACCCAAGGTAGTGAAACTACCGTTTGCCTGATCCGGACTGGTGAGAACGCATCGCCGCAGCGATCGCAACACCGCGAAACAACACTCCTGAAATTCCGAGGGTGCACCAATCAATCACAAGTAATGAGTAGTAGTTACGAAGAAGTGTGTCCGCTCGAGGTGGCTAACCCCATTTGGCCCGGCACGGCTCCTGATTTTAGTCATTTCCAATTTGACACAAGTGTCAAGGCTATCCATTATCGTTCTCTTTCTTCAGTCATCACGTACATCATTCCAACCACTTCATTCTGGATCATCACTCCGCGTATAGTTATTAAAGTGGTTTTCGGTTTAGACAGAGAGTATGTCCATAACCGACTCCGGTCTCTTTAATAACTTTCGTAATTATTAAACCGATTGGTCGTTTAATGAATTTCAAAATCAAATAAATTTCAATTTAAATTTCAATTCGTAAACCAACATTTCATCGTCTTACTAAATCAATTCCCAAAATTTACGTTTCAAAACTTTCGAATTACCATTTCAAAATCTTATAATTCGATTTCAACTTTTAATTAACAATTCAATTATTGATTCAAATTCGTATATAAGTTTCATTCCGAAATCTTTTAAATTAATTTAACACTCAAATTAATTTCAAATTCATTTATCGATTTCATTCAATATTCGTTGAGTTAAATTATCATTCAAAACGATTTCTATTAGATTTCCAATTCATTAAAACAACCACTTAAGTTCAACTTCATTATATCAAACTTCAAATTCAATTAGATTAAATTTGTCAAATCAATTTCTTAAATTCAAGTCTTATATTTCTTCAATAAAACGCATTTTTTCTTTTTAAACAAATTCAATCCTATTTATTCATTTACTTACGAATTTCAAAACTCAAATAAATAAAGAAACTCAATTTCACTTGTTCAAGAAGTTCCATTTCACTTATTAACTTACTTAAATTTTCCAAAGCTTAATTAAATAAGAAACCCAATTTCATTTATTAACGAAGTTCGAATTCACTTATTCAAAAGTTCAATTACTCTTACCAAAGAATTCAATTTTTATTCAATTCAAATAATTCAATCTTTTCCAATTATTAAATAATTTCAATCTTAATCATTAATAATTTCAAAACTTAATAATTACAACTTGGTTATAAATTCAAACTTAATTATTAAATCATTTACACTTAATTATGAATTCAAACTTAATCATCAAATCATTTCAACTTAATTTATAAATTCAACTTAATAATTTCGAGCTTAGTTATAATTTCAAACTTAATTTCAATTTCAAATTTAATTATTAAATGATTTCAAACTTCATAATTTCAAAACTCAATTATTACCAATTTCAAATTTTTTTATTAATAATTCCAAATTTAATTATTAGGTAATCAAATCTCAAACAACGTTCTTTCATCAATTACTACGTTAATATTTGTTTCAGATTTCAATCTTTGCATTTTCCTTTCAAAAATTTAA
This sequence comes from Allium cepa, assembly GCA_030765085.1. NCBI lineage: Eukaryota > Viridiplantae > Streptophyta > Magnoliopsida > Asparagales > Amaryllidaceae > Allium > Allium cepa. The sequence continues at coordinate 554,022,018 of CM060941.1, read as the reverse complement.
ATTTCAACTTCATTTCAAAACTTATTCTTTATTCGAATAAAATCATTATTTTATTTTAAATCAAATTATTGACCAATCGGATTTTTTTATTAAATTTTCTATCCTAAGTCAAGTTCATTTGGGTATTTATCATTTCAACCCGATTCCAATTTCAATTCAAAATCAAACATAATAAAGGGAACTTGCAGTGTGATAACTGGGATGGTGTCAAAGTAAATAAACAAGCAATAACAACAATCAATAGCAATCCAACAATCAATTCAAATAATCCCGAAATAATCGTATTAATTCGCAATGTTATTTGTGCGAATTAATATAATTATCTCTGGAATCTACACTATCATTCCATGTAGATTAAAGATTATTACATTAATCTTTATACAGTTCTTCACGATATTTATTATTCAATTTCAAACTACAACAATTTATACAACATAAATGGTTCAAGGTGTCGTTAACGCTATTTCTACGTGTCAATTTATTTAACATTTCAAGGGGTCATATTATTCAAATTAACTAATCAAATTCAACACATATGTCGATTCAAAATTTTAAACTATCCTACGACAAATTTCAATTGCATAATATTTATCACTTTATACATTACGATTTAACATCCAATATAAACAACAAACAACGATCAATTATCAACCAAACTGCACTATTATTGCATACATAACAGATAACGGTGTCAGATGTCAAAGGTGAACTGATACATAAATAATAGTGAAATAAATAACAGTAGCATATTTCAAATGTCGTTTCAGTTGAAATCAAATTTAATAAATAAAAGAACATTAATCGTGAGTTATTGCTCACCTTTCGAGGCTAGAGAATTTGACCCAGAAATGAGCTACGAATTCAAAGCAAAGTGAGATGGGCACGAATTCGATAGAGAAAACCAGGCACGACGGGCAAAGCTGATAAATAAGAATTAATAAACTGAATCAAAATCAGCTTGATATATATAGGAGTACTTGTTATTTAATTAAAATAAATGTTTTAATCTAAGACAAAATTTAAAATAAAATATATACTTATAAAAAAACAGTTTAGTTCAAACCATTTAAAATTCATGTGTATTCTCTTTATAAAACCATATTTCAAACCAATATACAAATGCAGACACCACATAATATACGCAGACTGCGAATAACTAACTATGTGTAACCAAGATGCAGACACGCTTATATATACTAATATAAACAACATTGAATACTAATATATATAAAACTGTTCAACCGTTACTTTATATACATATTAATATATACTTATTTTCTCAGAACCAAAGCAAGATAGAACTGACTAAAGTAAGTTGCACATCAACTAAAAATAATAATATAAAGTCACGTATATCTTTAATATAAAATAATATTATATCCACGTTGCGAGTACAATATATGACGTATATATAACAATATTTTACTTTATTTAATATAAGGTAACGTATATAAGTTGATTTATATTCTCAGATCTAAACATACAGTACATGCGCAAATCAATATTATAAATATATGTATATAACTTGTTCAATTGTATATGTAGATTAAACTATTATACATCTTAGTATAACTATACAGCAACTTATACATACCTTAAAGATTTGAGTACTGACGTTCAAAATCAAATATATATACATTGTAAAACCATCACCATACTATATACCAATGCAGACGGACTACATATATATGTTATGTGAAAATTTAAAGCCATACCCATAACATTTCTTTAAAAATCCAATATATTATAATACCTCCAAATCGCATATATAGTATAACATAATAACCTGCATAAATATATATAACTTAGACTTATATATATATATGTTTATATACGTATTGTGTATCACATATAGTTACTTACACAGCATGAAAAATGGAAGAGTGCATCGGCCAGAGAGGAAGAGAAGATGCCGCTAAGGGAAGTGCTGACGTGGTGCTCGGTTGCGTAGCTTTAGGTGGTTCACTGGCGGAGGAGGGAACGGCACGCACGGTGCATAAAATTTGGCCAAGCACAGTGGGTACGGTTGATGGTGTGGTAGGCGACTTCAGTGGAGGCGGTGGCCGCATTTTTTTTCTTTTTGTGACGTTCGGTGGATGATCTCGGGAGAAGGCTGAGGTCGAGGTGATTGCAGGGGTTCGCGGCTCGTCGTGGCAAAGCAGGTAGTGGGTTCGGCACCGGGGTGTAGGAGCGGTAGTGGTGGCTCGAGGCATGGGTTGAAGAGGTCGGCGCGGAGGGGAGGATGCTCGGCTTAGGTCGGCTGTTGTTGCGTTGGTTTTTGAATGTCATGCAATCAAAAAGAAGCTACAGATTTGATAAAAGAAAACATGCTTTCACCTTGCAAAAATATGTAACAGAGGAGAGAAGAAAGAAATGAGGAATGGTAAGTGTAAAGAACTGGAAGTGGATAGCTTTCAAAATAGTTCAAAAGTCAGCTAACTTTTTTTTTTTTTGTTTTTTTTTTGACGAAACTATATGTATAATGTTTTTAACTAACAAGGGTAGATTGGAAGAGCAGAAGACTCAATGGACAAATCAGTAAAAGCTATGAAGTTAATGGGAAAGTGACGGTCACGCGTCTCTGAAAATAAATAATGCAGCTGGCTAGGAAATAGTGAAGGTGACTTGTTGACTTCAAAAAAAATTAATTGCCAATGGCCGTTAGTTTTGTACATGGTGTAAACCCAAAAGACTCAAATAACGAACCGCAAATACCATCCGTTTACCGGTTTCGCGGTGTACCGGGGTTCGAAAAACAGAAAGGAATATACTGTTTAGATCAACACGTCGAGACGATCAAAACAGTGTACGGACATCGGTTGTACGATCGAATTTATAAAAATTCGAATTTTCTACTAGCGGAAAATGCATAAAAATCGTAGGAAAATAAGATCGACGGAGCCAAAGATGTCCGAATTTGAAAAAACGACAAACTGACATCTTGCTCAGAAGATGGTTTATAATTTTTCTATGTAAAAATATTTGAGTTTCGAAAATGTTTTATTTTCATCGCTTTTTAACTGATTAAATTGAAGTAAATTTACGCGCGAAATAAACTTTCATATTTTTGGACGAAAATTCACCAGTTGCTATGTTTAACTAGATGCATTCCAAATATCAAATTCTTATTTCAAAATTTTATTATATTTATTTCTTTTAAATTTCACACAAATTCAGTAAATTAAATTAATTAAAACCGTTAAAATATCCGGGTCGTTACACTCTCCCCCACTCAAAACTTTTCGTCCTCGAAAAGGAAGTAGGTAGGGAATAGAAACAACCAAAAGAAAATAGACCTGAATTCCAAAATAAAACCATTAATTTAAACCATATAACTTTTCAATTTAAATAAATCTATATTCAACAATTCATTTTTAAATTTAAGATTTTCCATTAAATTGGTTTAATTTCAATTTATCATTGTTTTTTCAAAATTTATTTCAAACAACAATTTTTTTATTAACCCATTTATTTTTCAACTAACCTATTATTTTTATTTATCTCCATTATCATTTTATAATCAAATTAAGTGTATAACATTCATTATAAACACTCAAAATTTATTTATAAAGACATTTTATATTACGTATTATTCAATTATCTTGAATTAACAATTTCAAAGATCATAAATTTGAATAGTCTTTTATTATAATTATATTTTATCCGACAAATTAAATTCTTCTTTATTCCAAATTATTGGTAAATTTATTCTACTTGATATATCTTATCACATATATATTAAGTATAATTACATTTATTATAACCACTCAAATTTATTTAAAAATTCCTTTAACATCATTTTATACTGTATAATATTCAATTACATAGTTAGCTTTTGAAAATTTAGGTAAGTTATATATAATGCAATTGAGTATTATCCAAATAATTTTTTATATAATTCAGTTATTTCAAGTTAATATTTATTCAAAATCTTTGCCTCGATTTAAAACTTGAAATTATCTTTAATCATAAATTTAAGAATTTAAATTTCTGATTTCCCTTCAAACCATTTAGAGATAATTATGTATATACTATATATATCAAATCAAACTAAATTTAAAATAATGTACCTATATATATATATATAAATCAAACCATACTTAAGAATTTAAATCGATTTAATTTCCAAACAAAACAGTAGCAAAGCTACAAATTGGTCTCTCCACTTTGAAACTCAAAAATGAATGTCGACGATGCGGCCGTCATCACTGAAATTATTTTCCAGCGACAAAGAGAAGAGCACTGATTTAAACATTTAAATTCTTTAAAAATGGTTTCTATTTGAAAATACTTTAAATAATATACGTTTTGAAACCTTTAAAACCAAAGTTCGAAACCACCGGAAATTAAATTCTCAAATTCTAATTTAAATACATTTCAAATTCCAAATCAAATTATAACCAAATTTTATAAATTTATTTATTTATTTTATGAAATAGTCAATGATTTATAAAACAATAAATGAAAATTAAATTTTTCACATTTCAGACCACAGATTCATTGACATTTTAATTTCAGAAAAACTTATGCTTATATATAATATAATTATACAAAACCAGTTTACACCAAATTTGAAAATATTATTGTGTCAGTTTGCTCTGTTCAAGCGTTTTGGAAATACTATCGATAGCGTTGATCAGACGAATCGATCGAAAACCCAAACCAACATCAACAACTCAAACAACACAATATATTTTAAAACATTTTAAATATTAATTTACAAATATACTTCCTCGCTCGACAATACAGGAATGGATTTCAAAGCAAGGATAGAGATTCAATTTTTGATGGACTCAAATCAAAGAAAATTTTGATTCGATAGTAAGTTCGAACAGAAGATGAGATAATTCAATAAACAGAATCGGGAGATGGATAAGCTTATTTAATTCATGCGCAACCTTAACCGGGTTGACCGTAACTTCAAGAATTAGATCGATGTTGAATTCCGAGGTAAATCAACACTCGATCTCAAAAGGTAGAATTCAGGTATAGCAAGGAATAGATAGCATCGTAAACCGAGGATACAGAAATCTCCGGTAAATCGATGCCTATTGTAAAGGAGTTTCACACATTTACAAATAATTCAAAGATTGGCGAGACCGCCGATTCATTATAGATATCACTCGAAGTGGAGTTATAGGATGCTCCAGCGTTGAAAGAAGACGAATAGTGAGGGACAAGAATGAATTTCGAAACTAAGGGAACGTTCCAAAATTCAAGGAATTGAGTTAAAAGGAAGAGGTTGAAACTCGAATGAGAGTGATTCTGTAAATACCTTTACCCTATATGCTAAGTTTTGCCTAGAGCTACCAAAAGCTCTGATACCAACTGTAACGACCCGCTATTTTGGACTATTCGCATCCGCACATGTCGGACTTGAATAATTCAAAATACCGAATTGTTAATTTAAAATTTGGCAAACTCAGATGTACAGTAAATAAATAATCACAGAATCACAGACACAGAGTAATAATATGCAGCGGAAGTAAAAGAGATAGTAGTTCATGAAGCTACTATATAAATATATAAGATACATCAGAGTTTACAACAGAAGAGAAATACGATACAACAAATACAAATCAGAATACATCACTGGAATCATCGAATACTGAAAGCAGAGTAGATGGCTGGATCTTCAAGCAAAGCTCCAACTCCAAAGGTGAGTCTCAAAAGCTGAACAACTCAATCTGACCCGAGCGTAAAGAAAATACAAAACACTCGAGTCAGGATTAATATTCTCATATCAATAAATCCAACTCAAGTGAAATAGCAATCGAAATACAAGTAACTCAAAGGATGTTGGAATCACCATCCTCTAAGGATCCGTTAAACTATCTACTATATATAGTAGTGTACGCTAAATAGATAATGTCTATCAGTAATATAAAATATCAAAATAGTGTTAAGGCGTTACCATTATCCCCCTTAACACGTTTTTATATAAATGTCATAGTCTATACAGCACTGTAAACTCCACCGTAAACTGGTGGGATATCAGGGAGTACTCCATAGGTATAACACAAAACAAATTCGTAGTGGTCGCGCATATAGGGATACAAGTATGACAAGGCACATGAGGCAATACCCAAGGTAGTGAAACTACCGTTTGCCTGATCCGGACTGGTGAGAACGCATCGCCGCAGCGATCGCAACACCGCGAAACAACACTCCTGAAATTCCGAGGGTGCACCAATCAATCACAAGTAATGAGTAGTAGTTACGAAGAAGTGTGTCCGCTCGAGGTGGCTAACCCCATTTGGCCCGGCACGGCTCCTGATTTTAGTCATTTCCAATTTGACACAAGTGTCAAGGCTATCCATTATCGTTCTCTTTCTTCAGTCATCACGTACATCATTCCAACCACTTCATTCTGGATCATCACTCCGCGTATAGTTATTAAAGTGGTTTTCGGTTTAGACAGAGAGTATGTCCATAACCGACTCCGGTCTCTTTAATAACTTTCGTAATTATTAAACCGATTGGTCGTTTAATGAATTTCAAAATCAAATAAATTTCAATTTAAATTTCAATTCGTAAACCAACATTTCATCGTCTTACTAAATCAATTCCCAAAATTTACGTTTCAAAACTTTCGAATTACCATTTCAAAATCTTATAATTCGATTTCAACTTTTAATTAACAATTCAATTATTGATTCAAATTCGTATATAAGTTTCATTCCGAAATCTTTTAAATTAATTTAACACTCAAATTAATTTCAAATTCATTTATCGATTTCATTCAATATTCGTTGAGTTAAATTATCATTCAAAACGATTTCTATTAGATTTCCAATTCATTAAAACAACCACTTAAGTTCAACTTCATTATATCAAACTTCAAATTCAATTAGATTAAATTTGTCAAATCAATTTCTTAAATTCAAGTCTTATATTTCTTCAATAAAACGCATTTTTTCTTTTTAAACAAATTCAATCCTATTTATTCATTTACTTACGAATTTCAAAACTCAAATAAATAAAGAAACTCAATTTCACTTGTTCAAGAAGTTCCATTTCACTTATTAACTTACTTAAATTTTCCAAAGCTTAATTAAATAAGAAACCCAATTTCATTTATTAACGAAGTTCGAATTCACTTATTCAAAAGTTCAATTACTCTTACCAAAGAATTCAATTTTTATTCAATTCAAATAATTCAATCTTTTCCAATTATTAAATAATTTCAATCTTAATCATTAATAATTTCAAAACTTAATAATTACAACTTGGTTATAAATTCAAACTTAATTATTAAATCATTTACACTTAATTATGAATTCAAACTTAATCATCAAATCATTTCAACTTAATTTATAAATTCAACTTAATAATTTCGAGCTTAGTTATAATTTCAAACTTAATTTCAATTTCAAATTTAATTATTAAATGATTTCAAACTTCATAATTTCAAAACTCAATTATTACCAATTTCAAATTTTTTTATTAATAATTCCAAATTTAATTATTAGGTAATCAAATCTCAAACAACGTTCTTTCATCAATTACTACGTTAATATTTGTTTCAGATTTCAATCTTTGCATTTTCCTTTCAAAAATTTAAATTTCAACTTCATTTCAAAACTTATTCTTTATTCGAATAAAATCATTATTTTATTTTAAATCAAATTATTGACCAATCGGATTTTTTTATTAAATTTTCTATCCTAAGTCAAGTTCATTTGGGTATTTATCATTTCAACCCGATTCCAATTTCAATTCAAAATCAAACATAATAAAGGGAACTTGCAGTGTGATAACTGGGATGGTGTCAAAGTAAATAAACAAGCAATAACAACAATCAATAGCAATCCAACAATCAATTCAAATAATCCCGAAATAATCGTATTAATTCGCAATGTTATTTGTGCGAATTAATATAATTATCTCTGGAATCTACACTATCATTCCATGTAGATTAAAGATTATTACATTAATCTTTATACAGTTCTTCACGATATTTATTATTCAATTTCAAACTACAACAATTTATACAACATAAATGGTTCAAGGTGTCGTTAACGCTATTTCTACGTGTCAATTTATTTAACATTTCAAGGGGTCATATTATTCAAATTAACTAATCAAATTCAACACATATGTCGATTCAAAATTTTAAACTATCCTACGACAAATTTCAATTGCATAATATTTATCACTTTATACATTACGATTTAACATCCAATATAAACAACAAACAACGATCAATTATCAACCAAACTGCACTATTATTGCATACATAACAGATAACGGTGTCAGATGTCAAAGGTGAACTGATACATAAATAATAGTGAAATAAATAACAGTAGCATATTTCAAATGTCGTTTCAGTTGAAATCAAATTTAATAAATAAAAGAACATTAATCGTGAGTTATTGCTCACCTTTCGAGGCTAGAGAATTTGACCCAGAAATGAGCTACGAATTCAAAGCAAAGTGAGATGGGCACGAATTCGATAGAGAAAACCAGGCACGACGGGCAAAGCTGATAAATAAGAATTAATAAACTGAATCAAAATCAGCTTGATATATATAGGAGTACTTGTTATTTAATTAAAATAAATGTTTTAATCTAAGACAAAATTTAAAATAAAATATATACTTATAAAAAAATAGTTTAGTTCAAACCATTTAAAATTCATGTGTATTCTCTTTATAAAACCATATTTCAAACCAATATACAAATGCAGACACCACATAATATACGCAGACTGCGAATAACTAACTATGTGTAACCAAGATGCAGACACGCTTATATATACTAATATAAACAACATTGAATACTAATATATATAAAACTGTTCAACCGTTACTTTATATACATATTAATATATACTTATTTTCTCAGAACCAAAGCAAGATAGAACTGACTAAAGTAAGTTGCACATCAACTAAAAATAATAATATAAAGTCACGTATATCTTTAATATAAAATAATATTATATCCACGTTGCGAGTACAATATATGACGTATATATAACAATATTTTACTTTATTTAATATAAGGTAACGTATATAAGTTGATTTATATTCTCAGATCTAAACATACAGTACATGCGCAAATCAATATTATAAATATATGTATATAACTTGTTCAATTGTATATGTAGATTAAACTATTATACATCTTAGTATAACTATACAGCAACTTATACATACCTTAAAGATTTGAGTACTGACGTTCAAAATCAAATATATATACATTGTAAAACCATCACCATACTATATACCAATGCAGACGGACTACATATATATGTTATGTGAAAATTTAAAGCCATACCCATAACATTTCTTTAAAAATCCAATATATTATAATACCTCCAAATCGCATATATAGTATAACATAATAACCTGCATAAATATATATAACTTAGACTTATATATATATATGTTTATATACGTATTGTGTATCACATATAGTTACTTACACAGCATGAAAAATGGAAGAGTGCATCGGCCAGAGAGGAAGAGAAGATGCCGCTAAGGGAAGTGCTGACGTGGTGCTCGGTTGCGTAGCTTTAGGTGGTTCACTGGCGGAGGAGGGAACGGCACGCACGGTGCATAAAATTTGGCCAAGCACAGTGGGTACGGTTGATGGTGTGGTAGGCGACTTCAGTGGAGGCGGTGGCCGCATTTTTTTTCTTTTTGTGACGTTCGGTGGATGATCTCGGGAGAAGGCTGAGGTCGAGGTGATTGCAGGGGTTCGCGGCTCGTCGTGGCAAAGCAGGTAGTGGGTTCGGCACCGGGGTGTAGGAGCGGTAGTGGTGGCTCGAGGCATGGGTTGAAGAGGTCGGCGCGGAGGGGAGGATGCTCGGCTTAGGTCGGCTGTTGTTGCGTTGGTTTTTGAATGTCATGCAATCAAAAAGAAGCTACAGATTTGATAAAAGAAAACATGCTTTCACCTTGCAAAAATATGTAACAGAGGAGAGAAGAAAGAAATGAGGAATGGTAAGTGTAAAGAACTGGAAGTGGATAGCTTTCAAAATAGTTCAAAAGTCAGCTAACTTTTTTTTTTTTGTTTTTTTTTTTGACGAAACTATATGTATAATGTTTTTAACTAACAAGGGTAGATTGGAAGAGCAGAAGACTCAATGGACAAATCAGTAAAAGCTATGAAGTTAATGGGAAAGTGACGGTCACGCGTCTCTGAAAATAAATAATGCAGCTGGCTAGGAAATAGTGAAGGTGACTTGTTGACTTCAAAAAAAATTAATTGCCAATGGCCGTTAGTTTTGTACATGGTGTAAACCCAAAAGACTCAAATAACGAACCGCAAATACCATCCGTTTACCGGTTTCGCGGTGTACCGGGGTTCGAAAAACAGAAAGGAATATACTGTTTAGATCAACACGTCGAGACGATCAAAACAGTGTACGGACATCGGTTGTACGATCGAATTTATAAAAATTCGAATTTTCTACTAGCGGAAAATGCATAAAAATCGTAGGAAAATAAGATCGACGGAGCCAAAGATGTCCGAATTTGAAAAAACGACAAACTGACATCTTGCTCAGAAGATGGTTTATAATTTTTCTATGTAAAAATATTTGAGTTTCGAAAATGTTTTATTTTCATCGCTTTTTAACTGATTAAATTGAAGTAAATTTACGCGCGAAATAAACTTTCATATTTTTGGACGAAAATTCACCAGTTGCTATGTTTAACTAGATGCATTCCAAATATCAAATTCTTATTTCAAAATTTTATTATATTTATTTCTTTTAAATTTCACACAAATTCAGTAAATTAAATTAATTAAAACCGTTAAAATATCCGGGTCGTTACAACTTCACTTGTCAGTCTGTACTTTGAATTTGGATAGGTGTTCTTATTTTCACCTAAACAGCATTCCATGTTATTAACCAGTATCACTGAGTTAACCCTATGTTTCAAAACAGCACAGTTTCAGATAAAGTGTAGGGAATGAACTGAAAGTACAATGTTGAAAGCATGGGCTACCTTAAGCATCCAAGTTGTGGTTTGTCTTACAATGTAACTCGATGTAAATGTCGAAGTAACGATAATGAAACAATGTAAATCGATGTGTTAAATTGGAACTTCTTGAGGTTTGGCTTACATCAAATTCACATACTGATTTCCTGTCATGCATACTTAACGCAACAGCTGAAGTAGCGTTAGGCCTAAACTCTTCTGAAATTGCACTAGCAAGAACTATAACAGCAGCGCTAGCATGAGCAGCCTTTGCAGCTGAAGCAGCATGCTACCATCATTTTAATTATAACAAGGGTTGGTAAGAGAATAAGAAAATTGAAGAAATAGCAAGAGAGACGAGATTTGTTATTAATTTTCTTGTCCACTAAGCAAGCATGAGTACATGTATAGAGCAATTCTCTAATAAGACAAAATGCATAACTAATCCACTCACAATATGACAACCCATCGCACTAAATACTAATTTGTATAACTAATTAGTTAATTATCACATTATAATTGCTTCCATTTGTCTTTATAATTTTATAGATTAATCTAAAAGTTTTTGAAGAATTATTTTGCTATTCTTGGGCCTAGTTATTGCTTCTGGTGGTCGATGCGATGAGTTATGCACAATTCCATGTGCACCATACCCGTGTTATTACTCCGTCCATTACCATCCCCTTGAAATCGACCTTTTTCTCAAGGTCGAAGATGCCCCTCTCTGTGTTGGACGTTCTTCCGGGAATGAAAATGTAAGTTTTGTTTTCGCGTTGCAGCTTTTTTTTGATGACAAGGGCGGCTGTAAAAGGGGTTCCACAATTGCATAGCAACTTTAGAAATTGTTTGCTTTTGGACGATTGAATGTTTTGGGTGAAGGGAAAATATATTTTGTTGGGTTTTCTGTTGTAGGAATTATGATGGGCTGGAGGTGGAGGAGTTGGTTTTATATCTTTTGAGTTGGGGTGATAATTCAATTGAGTTTCCCATTTCAACAAACAGTCGTCTGCATCACCAGCCCTATTTAAAAGCATAGCAAAATATCAATGAAGAGGCTGTACTTGCTGGGGATGGAGATGGGAAATGTGTGTTTTAGGACTGGAAGCTAACATCTTTGATAGTGAAGAGGATGCGGATGCAGGCAGAGGGGAGGATGCAGTGGTTAGGGTTAGGATTTCAGGAGCGGTGAGAAACGACATGGAGGAGGTTATTGTAGGACAGCATGGATTCCAGCCAGGTGGACAGATCGGAGAAGCTGCAGCTTTTGGCCAAGATTTTGATGTCGAGAGCAATGATTATGACATCGGAGCCATTGCCGGAGTCGGACCACAGACCTTTCTGGTTTTTGAGGCCGAGGAGCTAAGGAGAGCGGGCGGTGTGGAGTTTCCAACATCGGTCGTGGAATTCGACGAGGATGGAAGGGTTAGGCTTGAGTTGGGAGAGTTGAGTAGGGGTGAGGGAGGCAGAAAAGCCATGGGAGGTTGTGGTTTAAGTTGTTGGAACTCTCAGAGGAGGAGATGAGTGAAGAGTGCCAATGGGAGTGGAAGGAGAAAATGGAGGATGTAGACGTAGGAGATGTTTGTTGTGAGGTTATTGGATTGTAGTTTTTCATGTGGTGGAGGTCTATTGGAGAGGAGGAGTGGTTGTGGAGGAACATATGATAGTGATGTGTGTGTTTGTAGTGGTGCAGCAGATCTTAAAGGAGGTGGTGGTGGTTGATAGATAGAGATTGTGACAAAAGTTCGGGGTTTTTTTTGCATGCATGCGTGCTCGTGGTTGGTTGTTGGAGTGTCGATTTGATTTTAGCTATGTTGAAATGCTGAGAGGGAGGTTGGATGCCTGTGATGAGAGGGTGATGTTGATGGAGATTAGGTGATATTGAGGAGTATTGTCGATGTTGATTTGATGGTTGCGGGTAGTGCAAGTCTTATACATGTTTAATCCTATGAGAGCAGCAATTGATACGGATGTTACCATTGTTTTAATCATAAGCAAGAGTTGATAAGAGAACGAGGAAGAAGAAATAATAAGAAAAAAAGAGATTTATTATCAATTTTCTTATCCAAAGGAAGCATTTTGAGTATACATAAGGTTGTTCTCTAATAAAACAAAATGCATGACTAATTCACCCACAGTGTGATAACTAGCCACGATAAATTTATATGATTAACTAATCAATTACCACATTTTAATCGCTTTCATACATATCTAGATTTTATAGATTAATCTAGATTTTTTTTTTTGGTATTCTTGGACTTTGCCATTACCTCTTGTGGCATATGTGATAAGATATGCTCCATATCTGTATTCGTATGCCAAGGTTCAATATTCCATTAGCACGCTGGAATTTCGATAATCTTGGTTTGGTTTCGATAATGAGCTAGTTTCAATAATGCGGGAGATGGAATTGCCTACAAGTTCCAATTCCAGATTAAATTGATGAAAATAACAAAATCTTCACTTTCTAAAATGATGAAGGAACCAAAACAACTATGAAATACTAAAGAATCAAAGAAGAAAAAGAACCAAAACAACTATGAAATACTAAAGAATCAGGAAAGAAAAAAGAACCAAAACAACTATGAAATACTAAAGAATCAAGGAAGAAATATCTATAGAACTATACAAATGAAATTTTTTCTAATTTCGAGATTGTTGGAAGTACGTGTTTTGGTTTAAAATGCGAAATAGAGTGCCATCTTCGAATTTGCGCAATTCTTCTATGTATAAAATGTCAAACTAAATTTAGGATATCGGGAGTGGCATGATGAAACGAGGAATAGAATATGGCTTAGAGTTGGGGATTCATGTGGTTGCAGATATTGGACTTTAGAAAGGAGAAAAGATAACAAGCTTTACTAGAAAAGTGATTAGGCTGCGGCTTTTTGATTGATAAATTTGATATGCATGGGGCCTTGGGTATATATAAGTTATATATTTATATCTATGGTATATATTAAGTTAAGTGGAAATTAGGTTGAAGGGCTTCTTATTTCAGGGTATTAAGTTTTAAAGACAACAATTCTGAATAATTAGTTTTAAGGACAATTTACCAAAAACGATAAATTCATTTATCTTTTTAAGTTATACATGAAAAAGATAAATTAATTTATCATTATTTTTGTATGACTGAAAATGATGACTTCATTTATCATTTTCTTGTAATTTGTCCTTAAAATTGATTTTCATAATTGCTGTCCTTAACTTATTACCCTGTACAAAGAAGCCCTTCGAGTGAAAATCCCTTTAAGTTAATTATATTGGAATAAGTATTGAAAAGAACCGAAATTCAGAATCGAAATCAAAATAGAATTTCTAAAATGGATCCGAAATTGTAAAATTATTAAATGACCGGAATGAAACCAAAACTTCTAACCCTGCCGTATGCACCATGACTGTATCATTACACTGTATAACGATAACCATCTGCGTCCTTCCGAGAATTATTACCAGTGTTGGGGTGTTTCGCATTATATGTGAGTGATGGACACACATTGACAATAATAGTTCTACATCGTGAAAAATAATAAAGATGGAGTGATACACATGTATGAGTTTGATCGTGTAACACCCCACATTCCTTAATATACCCAAAAAGACACATTAAAAGGCGTGGTGCATTATAGGTATAATTAAAACTAATAGAGACTAAGATTCACAAGACAAAAATAGGTAAAAACAGCTGAAGCTAAGATAATAACTTATTTAAATTAAAATTTTCATAATTGCTTCATAAATAAGTCAAATACCAAATACAATATCCATATCTTAAAACCCATCATGTCTTATGAAATAAAAATTTGTAGTCTCAAAATCAGAGTACATGATATCCCCCAAAATAAGCCAGTACACAAAGAACTAAAGCTGAAATAAAAGAAATACATGGTAGAAAACTCTTTTAAGAAAATCTCCAAGCAACCGCAAGTCTACTGCACTCTCCCTTTATTGTCTATGGGAGAAAAGAGGGGAAAATAGAGGAACGGGTTAGACTAGAAGTCTGGTGAGTGATAGTAACTACTAGAATCTTTATGTAAAGTAAAAGCAATAAACTCTACAACAGTTCTAGCATATAAAGAGGAAACAAAGAAAATGGAAAAGAGATAAACTGGAAATTATTAAACTATTTCAATTGATAAGATGAGTTAACTTTGATTTCTTGCACTTGTCCTTAATTTCTGCTTTGATTAGGCTGAATTCTTAATCCTGTAATTAGGATGCGACCCTAATTCTACCCTTTTTTATTGATCTGCTACTCCATAGACCTTTCTGCGGATCAGCCGCTATATAACTCCCTATACAACAACTAATGACATCTACGAAAGATGCACAGAGCAACCACTGTGGACTAGACGACATATATAACTTCCTACACAGAATGCAATGATGTCTACGAAAGACACTCATACTAAGCGCTTGAAAGTCATAGCCATTATCGAGCATCTGAATGGAAACCACACATGTAGCTGCCACCATGCCCATGCTACTTTTTGCTCCACCTATTGGGTTTTCTTATTACCTCAAACTCCAGCACAAACGTGCCCTTCATCTCACTTCAGGCTAACGTGAGTTCACCGTGTGTCTATAGAAAATAAGGGAAATGCTGTTGGTACTGGTCGGTCATCCAAACAATATCTAGTTGTGCCCCTTACCAAATCCTCCGTGATTTGGACGTCTAATTGACCAATTACTATCTTTTTTAGCATAAGCGTGCCCTCGTCTCGCTTTCAGTTAATGTGAGACCATCGTTTTGTCTAATAGGGAATGCTATTTGGTACATGTTCTACTTTCATCTTTGTTTATTAACTTGGGTAGATTATTTAAATAAGCATTTACACTTTTCTCTACTATCCGTGTTTATTAATTTATTCCAAGTCTTAAAATAAGCCTTATTCTGTTCTTTTTCTTATTATAACCTACGTTATAAGCATGCTTATTACCTAACCTTAGGTTTAAGTGTGAAAATAAGTTTCTTTCATCTTTTAGCTATAATTCTACGTCATAACTAAACCAATTAATTAGTCCAATTCTAATCATAATTAGACATAATTTCAGTCAAATTTCATTTATATTACAGTCTTTATAATTTACGTCTCATAATTATAAATAGGTCAATCTCTTTTATTCAGACCAATTAATATCATAATTAGGCATAATTTCAGTCCAATTCCATTTATATTACCGTCTTTATAATTTATGTCTCATAATTATAAATAGGTCAATCTCTTTAATAAGTCCAATTAATATCATAATTATGCATAATTTCAGTCTTAATTCCATTTTATTACAGTCATTATAATTTATATCTTATCTTTCGTTTTTTCAGAATTCTTATAATTTAATCCAATTTCACGTTAATTCTATTCTAATCCATGCGCGAAGGAGGTGAAATAAAAGAAAACCGAAAATAGTAGAAAATCCAAAGCGTAGGAAGAAGATGTAAATAATGCATAAATAACAGTAAATAGATTAAAATACTGTAAATAAACTGTAAATAAATGGAAAAGCTATAATTAACAGAAATAGCTAAAATTTACTAAAAAGATATAGACCGAAACTAATTCTAAAAACTGTAAATAAAACTGCTAAAAAGGTTACTCCAAAAATCGTAGTAAAACTACAACTATTGGAACCCTATTATTTTAAATCCCTTAAAGAAAGCTTAAAATAATTACAACCACTCACCTTCAGTCCCAAGCTCTTCCTTTGGTCTTCCCGGATCCACTTGCAGTTGTAAAATAATTTAATTTATAACGATTTTCTTCCTTGAAAAAATTATTCCGTTTAGGGTCCTTCCTAGAAAGATGAATCCAATTGGAGAAAATCTAGAATGAGAAGAAGTGTTACATCTAGAGGTCTATTTATAGGGTGAAGTGAATCTCGGACCGTTGGATTTGAGGATTAAATATGATGCATCCACGTCATAGGCTGAATAGGAGCCATCGCATGCGAAAATAAATGGACCGGATTGGTCAGAATAATGCAAAACACGTCAACAATAGGCTCCGGAACGTTCGAACAAACGTGCGTTCGCTTGCCAAAAGCCAACGCGGGTCGACCGCCCCCTTGTCCAGCTCGACCGGCCGGTCGACCTAGATTATTTATATATTCGTTTTCTACTTATTTTTTATTTTATAACTTGGTCATATTAGCTCAGATTTTGACATTCTATATATGAAAATTGACCAGAAAATTACCATGGACACAATGGTGCAGCTATCGTGGCTCAATTCTGATAATTTAACAAAGTTATTTTATTATTTAATTAATTAACAAATTAATTATTACATGTTAAATTTCGGGTTGTTACATTCTCCCATCCTTAACGGATTTTGTCCCCGAAATCTCTCAAGGATAAAAGAATGTACTAAATGTTTTCCTCCAATTGTACAACCAAACTATTCAATCATTAACCATTCATCCATTGTTCTTAAGTTTTTCTAATGCAATTTATGATACTTATGCAATTGGTGTAGTGTAAATGTCCCTAACAAATGCAAAAGAGTAGACGGTCCACTGATTCAGTTGACCTCCTTTTATGCAATCATGTCTGTGTCATGTATCCAAATGAATGCAAAAATTTCCTAATGATAACTGATATTTTTATATGCGTGGTACAAACATCATCCAAGTGCAACAATCATGTGAAAACCATCTATTTATAGCAACCATGAAAAATAAAATAAAATGCGCACACATTCATATGTTTATGCTCTAATGTCCTAGTTAGGCCAATCACTAAAGGTAAATAGTGTCTAGTATAAGTATATGCGTCCATAGCATTCACTAACAAACACTTGCAACCACTTGCATCCATCATTCACAGCATGTTCTAATAACTTATTACATCAAATCCTACCATTCATAGGTTAAGTCCTAAGTTCTACCCTCACAAAGGATAATAAATGAAAAAACCTATTCAAAATTAAGATGGAAAGTAGGAAGTTTGAAATTTTCTACCAAAGAGAGATCTGGATAAGAGATACGAATCTTCTCACAAACAAACTAATCTTCTTCGAAGTCTCCTTAACTATATCGAAACCAAGACAATCCCTCTGTAGACTCTATCCAACACGAAGACGACTTGCGCGGTCTTTCATAAAGAGCTTCGAAAAGTGTCACTCCAATGCTAGCTTGAGAACTACTATCTTATGCGAATTCCACTAAAGAAAGATGCTTTACCCAAAGTCCTTTCAAATCAAAAATATCCATTCTCAATCATGCGTATCTTACTATCTTACTAATTTCACTTTACTGTTCTTTTTTAGTCTGCTCACGTGAATCAACATTTCTAGGTTCTCACTAGGGTCCTATACATTCTACGGAAACTTTCTTATTACTTTCAAAAGTAATCACTGTCATCCCCTACATGATCTTGCAATTTTTCCGTTACACCTAGGAAATGATTTCTCAATACCCTATATTTATAAGAGTTTGGTTGTGTATTTATAGTTCCATTTTAAAAATTAAGGTTTTTAAATTTTTGAAACATCGAATCCCAAAATCTCTGTCTTTAAAAAGTGCTATTTTTGAGTTTCTATTAAATTCAAAAATATTCGGTTGTTTAACATTATTTTCCAACTTAGAGGGGAAAACTTTCAAACTCTAAGACCAAAACTTATTCCTCATTTTGACCTTTTCAGTTTCCTATAAATAATTTAATTTTCAAATTCTACTTTTATTAAGTTTTTTATTTTCAAAAACTTATTTACTTTTTCGTCAAACCATTTTCTTTTTAAAATATCTTTAAACTGTTTTTATGTGTTTTCAAAACATCTTCTTATTACACCTAACGGTCTCATATTTCAATGTATTGGAACTACTTTCTCCTATGAGAAATTATTAACGCTAAAATCTTCTATGAACCTTTTAATAGAGGATTTCATGTTTATGTGAAATTACGAGGAACTTATTTTATATTTTTCGAAACAGGCTATACAAAATATGATGCTTTTCATACCTTGTATATCTCTTTCATGTATTCCTTTTACTTGTATAAAACATTTTTATTGGTTTCATAGAAAATTATACCGTTATTCTTTTCATTCTAACAGATCAAAGTATGTTTAATTTATATTCTTTCATGATAAATATTCTCTAATATCTAACTTACACATTTTTCTTCCAGAAAAACTCATTTTCAAAACTGTTTTAATATTTCCATAACTGCAAAAACACTTCCTTATATTTATTAAAAATAATAAGTGTACTTTATAAACCATTTTGTTTCTATACTTGGAGATTTGGATTAAAACAGATGTTGCGTAAAACACCGTTACTGGAATCCAAAAATACTAGTGTATGGATTCAATTAAATAAATATCAATAAATCTCATATACCTATGTAAAAATATTTTGATTAGGAGTCACTTAGTATAACAGTAGTGTTATAGCCTATGCTCCTTTTATTTTTCACGAAAACATTTACAGGTAAATAGGCATAAGGAAGAAGTTACAAAAAATTTAGTCTCAAGGACAACAAGTTTGCCTTTTAGTCTGAAGGACACTTTTTAGTGTAAACTGAAAATGATAATTACAACTATCATTCTGTGATTTACAATAAAAATGTCCTTCAGCTTAAAAAACAAACATTTTGTCCCTGAAATTAAATGTTTCTTTAACTTTTTTCTTGAGCCTAAAAGCCCCAAACATTTATTACAACTATAAAAGCTGTAATCTACGTTTTCGATACTTGATATACTCTAGGTTTTTATATTTAAAATCTTTGTTTACTTACAAAGAAACCGGTGAGTTATTTATATATACTCCTTGATTCTTCAAAAAGAATTCCAATTTTTCATCATATAAAAACCAATCTTAAATTTCATATCATTTTTCAAAACTCAATATTTGTTCTCTAAAAGAAAATATTAACAATAAAAAAATTCAATTCTAACAATTACATTTTTTTCAACTTCTTAAATTTCAAAAATTTCATTTCATTGGGCTTGGCATAAAATGAAATTTGTCCTTACCAACCTAGGAGTACTTTTCTTAATCTAAAGACTTTTACTCCTATTCCTCTTGTATACTCATATTTATTCTAAGGCATCACCGTCAAATCCACTTGTCTGAGACAATTATAATTTCTGCAATTATCTACACATGGACTTTTTTCTTTGCTTATCTACCGAATTTTATTTTACATCTCTAACATTTGCCTACCTCTCTTTGGATTTCCATAATCCGAATCCTAAATGTACAAAACTGTTTCTTAAATCTCTGCCATGCGTAGACATCCTCTATGCTCCAATAAACGCACTTCAAAAGTGGTACTTTAAGAACGATGTCTTCAGCTGATGAACATGAAGCGTACGAAGAACCTCCTTTAGATGAATAACATCCTTTTTCATACTTCTTGAAATACATCAAAATGTCGACCATGAATACCACCACGAACTTCATTTTAGGACGTCTCTAAAGACATGGTTCATCAAATCTATAGAATATGTTGAGACATTGGTTGGCTCAAAAGACATAATCAACCACTCGAAGAATCCGTCGTGTGTCCTAAATGTAGTCTTAGCAATGTTGTCATCAGCTATCCTAAGATGATGAAATCTAATGGTTAGACCAAGCTGAGAAAATATTGAAGAGCCAACTAACTGATGGAAAAGATTATCTATCTTAGCGAGTGGATAATGGTTCTTCATTGCGAGCTTATTCAATTCTTTAAAGTCAATGCAAAGTCGAAGAGAACCACGTGCTTTGGCAGCGAAGATGACTAGCGCTCTCTATTCCGATATGTTTCTTCTTATGAAACCTTTCTCAATAGCTCACGGATCTGCTTGCTCAATCTTTTCTTATCCCTAGGTGCCATATGCCCTGCGGGTAATGCTACTGGCTAGCAAAATAAATTCTGAAGTCAACATCTCTTTTAGGGGTAGTCCCCTAAACTCCTCAAAGATGTCTGAAAAATCTCTGACGACAGGATCTGGATCTAACTCTGATGGTGATGAATCGAGAGAATAAAGAAAGCTCAACATAACCGACCTTGTGGGTCGCAACAAATCTCAAGAGTCTTACTGATACATGTCTCCAGTCTAGCGACTCTCCTTTCGTAATCTAATATAGCTTCGTATATGGATAGTCAATCCATCTTCAAAATCATCACATACCCCGAAAATCTCAATACATAGGCGTCGTAGCCAAATTCTAGCCTAGGATAAAAGATTTCAAACTCCTACAAACCATAGACAAGTGTGCTGATTCTCCTATGAGGTTTGAAACAACAATGTGGTCTACTACTAAGGGGACATCTAAGTGCAAACAATCAAACAAGGAGCTGGAAAATGAAAGAGTGTGATGCTCCAAAAGAAGAGTCAGAATAGGAAAAATTCGAAATAGAAATCAAATTTTCCACCTTGATTTGATCTGCTGCGGGAAGGTGCTGTAAACAAAGTCAAAGTCTGAATCTATGCTGCAGGTGCGCTCGCTGCCTGCCTCGTTTTCTGAGGACAAATCTTACTAAAGTGACCAAGCTGTCCACAATTGGAACATCTTCCCTTCATCGCCATCCAACAAGCATATATATGGTCTTGGCAATACTTGCAATAGAAAGAATCTCCAAATCTAACATCATAAACCTTTGCTCCATAACCTCCAACCTAGCTCGTGCGTCCTCGAAATCTTCTGTGTCAGAAATCGTTCTGCCTTCTAGACTAGCAAAGTTCTTACATAGCTTAGAAAAATCGGCTGGTGTAGGTGGATTAAAGGGATTTCCACCTACCGGTGTTGTATTGGACGCTTGCCCATGCACCTCTGGTACCGTTGCTCTACGGAACCAGTCAGTCATACTATGAAAAGAGAATGAAACTTAGGCTTGAAAGAATCGAAAGGAGGTTGAACTGGACTTTGAGGGGATTTTTATAAAAACTCTTTTATACTTGAAAAACTACTTCTATAATAAGAGTTTCTTTCTGAAAAATACCTCTAATTTAAAGATATGCTACTTAAAAATAGGTTGCTTTTGAAAAAATACCTTATTTTTAAAACAAATATTTAGGAATCCTGTAACTTAGGCTCTGATACCAAATATAACACCCCACACCTCTTAATATACCCAAAAGGACGCATTAAAAGGCGTGGTGCATTATAGGTATAAATAAAACTAACATAGACTAAGATTCATAAGACAAAAATAGGTAAAAACAGCGGAAACTAAGATAATAACTTATTTAAATTAAAACTTTCATAATTGCTTCATAAATAAGTCAAATACCAAATACAATATTCATATCTTAAAACACATCACGTCTTATGAAATAAAAATTTGTAGTCTCAAATCAGAGTACATAATATCCCTCAAAATAAGCTAGTACACATAAAGAACTAAAACTGAAATAAAAGAAACATTGTAGAAAACTTCTCCAAGAAAATCTCCAAGCAACCGCAAGTCTACTGTCCTTTTCCTTGATTGCCTATGTGGGAAAGTAGAGGAGTTGGTCAGACTAAAAGTCTGGTGAGTGATAGTAACTACTAGAATCTTTAAGTAAAGTAAAAGTAATAGACTCTACAACGGTTCTAGCATATAAAGAGGAAACAAAGAAAATAGAAAATAAATCGAAAATAAATACGATTAAACTATTTCAACTGATAAGATGTGTTAACTTTGATTGTTTGCATTTATCCTTGATTTCTGCTTTGATTAAGTTGAATTACTAATCCTGTAATTAGGATGTAACCCTAATTCTACCCTTTTTGATCGGTCTACTATTTCATAGACCTTTCTACAGATCAACCGCTATATAACACCGTACACATCAGCCAATGACATCTCCGAAAGGTGCACAGAACAACCACTATGGACCAGACGACATATATAGCTCCCTACATAGAAAACAATGTTGTCTACGAAAGACGGTCATACTAAGCGTTTGTAACTCATAGTTATTGCAGGGCAACCGAATGGAAGTCGCACGCGTAACTGCCACCATGCGCATGCTACATTTTGCTCCACCTATTGGGTCTTTTTATTACCTCAAACTCCAGCATAAACGTGCCCCACATCTCACTTCAGGCTAATGTGAGATCACCGTGTATCAATAGAAAATAGAAAAAATGTTGTTGGTATTGGCCCGTCATCCAAACAATATCTAATTGCGTCCCTTATCCAAATCCCCTATGATTTGGAACTTCTAATTAACCAATTACCGCAATTTTTAGCATAAGCGTGCCCTCGTCTCGTTTCGGCTAACATGAGGCCACCGTTTTGTTTAGTAGGGAATGCTATTTCGGTACGTGTTCTACTTTCATCTTTGTTTATTAACTTAGGTAAATTATTTAAATAAGCCTCAACACTTTTATCTACTATCTGTGCTTATTAATTTATCCCAAGTTTTAAAATAAACTTCATTCAGTTTTTTTTCTTCTTATTGTAACCTACGTTACAATCATGCTTATTACCTAACCCTAAGTTTAAGTCTGAAAATAAGCCTCTCTCATCTTTTAGCTATAATTCTACGTTATACGTAAGCCAATTAATTAGTCCAATTCTAATCATAATTAGGCATAATTTCAGTTCAATTCCATTTATATTACAGTCTTTATAATTTACATCTCATAATTATAAATAGACCAAACTTTTTAATTCAGTCCAATTAATATCATAATTAGACATAATTTCAGTCCAATTCCATTTATATTACCGTCTTTATAATTTACATCTCATGACTATAAATAGGTCCGTATCTTTAATTCTGTCCAATTAATATCATAATTAGGCATAATTTCAATTTTAATTCCATTTTATTACCGTCTTTATAATTTACATTTTATCTTTCGTTATTTTAAAATTCTTATAATTCAATCCAATTTCACATTAATTCTATTATAATCCATACGAAGGAGGAGAAATAAAAGAAAACTGAAAATAGAAGAAAATCCAAGGCGTAGGAAGATGTAAATAACGCATAAATAACAGTAAATATATTAAAATACTGTAAATAAACGGTAAATAAATGAAAAGGCTATAATTAACAGAAATAACTAAAATTTACTGAAAAGAAATAGACTGAAACTATTCTAAAAACTGTAAATAAAACTGCTAAAAAGGTTATTTCAAAAATCGTAATAAAACTACAACTATTGGAAACCATATTATTTTTAATTACATAAAAAAGCTTAAAATAATTACAATCATTCACCTCCGGTCTCAAGCTCTTCCTTTGGTCTTCTCGGATCCACTTGGAGTTGTAAAATAATTTAATTTATAACTATTTTCTCCCTTAAAAAAATTATTCTGTTTAGGGTTCTTCCTAGGAAGATGAACCCAATTGGAGAAAACCTAGAATGAGAAAAGGTATTAGACCTAGGAGTCTATTCATAGGGGTAGAAGTGGATCTTAGACCGTTAGATTTGGGGATTGAATAAGATGCATTCACGTCGTAGGCTGAATAGGAGTCATCGGATGCGAAAATAGATGGACCGGATTGGTTAGAAGAATGCAAAATACGTCATCAATAGGCTCCGGAACATTCGAACGTTCGTTTGCTTGGCAAAAGCCAAGGCGGGTCGACCGAGCGGTCGACTTCCCCCTTGCCTAGGTCGACCTGTATTATATATACACACACACATGTATATATTCGTTTTCTGCTTATTTTGTTTATTTTATAACTTGGTCATATTAGCTTAGATTTTGACGTTTTATATATGGAAATTGATCAGAAAATTACCAGAGACACAATGGTGCAACTTTTGCGGCTCAATTCTGATAATTTCACAAAGTTATTTTATTATTTAATTAATTATTACGAGTTAAATATCGATTTGTTACAGTTCGCATGTAATTGTTTTGTTAAAAAATGTTGATCAAGCTCTAACAGAGGAATATGCGGACGAATCTTGAACTTTAACATGGTATTGAAGCCGACGGTAGCGTCTGAGACAATATACAATACACAAGAGATATGTAAATCGTGGTGACTGACAGTGTATGTTTAAGTATTCAAACTTAAGCTGGAGCTAGATGATGATACGTAGGATCTTGTAGAATGACACGTGAACAAAGTCTTGATATGGTACAAGCATCGTGTTGGCGTAGTGGAAGACGCATGGATGGATGCGAGCCAAGGTGAAAATTTATTTAGGTTTCTCACATTGTATGTGGGTAATAGACATACGTTCGAAATAATAAGTTCACATCGTGAAAAATAATAAAGCCCAAGTGATGTAGATATGAGTTTGGTCGCATGTAAAAATAGAAGATCTCTTTTGTTAAAAGGCGTTGATCAAACTTTATGTTGTTTTCACGGAGAGATGTGCGGACGGATCCAAAAACTTCAGTATGGTATCAAAATTGATGGTAACGCCTATGACAATTGACAATGTGCGAGAGATATGTAAATCGTGGTGGTTAGTAGTGTAGGTTTAAATATTCAGACTTAAGGTGATGCTAGATGATGGTACGTAGGATCTGTTAGAATGATACGTGAACAAAGTCTCGAATGGTGCAGACATCGTATTGGCGTAGTGGAAGACGCATGGATGGATGCGAGCCAATGTAGAGATTTGTTGATGTATCTCGCATTGTATGTGGGTAATTGGCACACATCGGAAATAATAGTCCCGCACTGTGAAAAATATGAAGTGGTTTATATATGAGTTTGGTCGCATGTAACCATAAAGAATTTTTTTTGTTAAACGATGTTGACCAAACTCTATTTTCCTCCACGGAGGGATGTGCGGGCGGATCTTGAACTTTAACAAGTTGCGACCTCAAATGACTTAGCTGAAAAATAGATACTTACAATTAGCTTTATGATTTGTGAACGAACAGTAGCATAGTGATGGTGGTAAAACCATTGTATGGATTTGGAGGTCTTGGGTTTGTATGGATTTGGAGGCCTTGGGTTTGAATCTTTCGGCAACAGATTACCAGATTTCCAGGGGAAAAAACATAGATTTGGATGGATCCTGTAATATATTTGTTTTGCCACTTTGAGCTTAATTCTTTATACTGTGTGATAGCTTAATTCTGGCCAGCGACCTTCAATACCTTTCTAGTTTATGATTAGCCAATGACTTTTTACCATATACTAGTCCACCTTTTATTTTTTACAACTTATTACTCTAACTGGTGTCATGAATAAATCGAGCTATATCTTTTTGAGCTTAAGATGTTTGTACAAGCTTTCAGACTTGTTGCCTAAGCTTGTTCTTTCGAATATGCATATTGATATGGATGCTAACCAGTATGACCAGTGATCATCATGTGAAATGATTATCAATTTAAATATATGTTTCATCAGGCATATGCAGATGCTGCTGAAGCCATGCTTATTGATGATGTTGCTACTAACAAAGCAATAGGGTTACATGGAGCAAGCATACTTCTATCTCTTCAAAAGAATTCAAAAGGCATTTCTGTTTTGACTCATTGCAATACTGGCAGGTTGGTGCTGTTTTCTTACATTACTATCTATCAGATAACAATTTAATGATGAAATTTATGTGCATTAGCTTAACTGCCTGAATCTACAGTCTTGCAACTGCTGGATATGGAACTGCACTTGGAGTTATTCGCGCAGTTCATTCTGAAGGTATCTTGGAAAGGGCATACTGCACTGAAACACGACCATTTAATCAAGTAAGCACCTGATCCTAACCACCACCTTTTTTTCATTTTTCATTTTTTTTTTCGTCCAAAAAATTAGGCATCAGTGAGAAATATATCGAGATCAAAACCATCCTCTATGCCATCAACTACCACTGATGAGTTGTTTGTTCTCTAGTAAATATGGCCATGACCTATTATTCTACATTAGATGCCAAATTCACCTACCAAACATACTTTGATCACTACAATTTTTTAAATGTTTATTCGGTTTGTTGTGTTTGTGTTAGTATAGCAGTAGACAAGCATACTTGAAGTAAGATCATCTAATTCTGTTTTTCTGAGTAAATACCACACAGTTTCTTGGTTTATTATAGAGTGCAACTATCTAGTATCTACACCTGCTTTGTATCTCTAAACCAAACCCACTTATTCTCACCTACTTTCATGGTTCATTATAAAGTGCAACTACTTACACCCACTTGATATTTTTGTAAACCCATTTCTCCCTTCACCCACCTTTCATGGTTACTTCGATATATCATGTACTATGATTTCCACAATATGATAGTTTGATTTATTGCGATTGAGTTAAAATTGGGCAGAAGTAGGATTGTCCTAATATATATTCCACCGTACAACTATACATAACTGATCAAAGTGTTTATCGCTTAGTTTTATATAGTCAGCCGTGGCGGGTTTAGGAAGCAGGATTTCATAATTTACCTTATTTAACTTTTAGGTGAAGTTAGCGAGAATTTTGATAAGCGTAAATAACAAACATTTCTATTATATTACATCTTTGAGAATGGTGGCTTGCATATCTAATCAACAGGCTTATCCATTATTGTAGGGATCTAGACTAACTGCTTATGAGCTGGTTCATGAAAAAATACCCGCAACTCTAATTGCTGATTCCGCAGCAGCTGCATTGATGAAAGCTGGATGTGTCGATGCTGTCATTGTTGGAGCTGATCGTGTTGCAGCTAATGGTACACATAACCTATATCTACGTATCAAGCACTATCAGGACATAATAAATAAACATGACTATTAAATCATTTTCTGAATCAATTCTTGGTAGGTGATACTGCTAACAAAATAGGAACTTACAGCATGGCAGTATCGGCATCACACCACAAGATACCATTCTACATAGCAGCGCCAGTAACATCCATCGACCTCTCTCTTCCAACCGGAGATCAAATTGTCATAGAAGAAAGATCTGCCAAGGAGTTGCTGTACTCTGAAGGCGGTCTTGGGAAGCAAGTGGCTGCATCTGGAATTGACGTGTGGAATCCTGCATTTGATGTTACGCCTGCTAGTTTGATTACTGGAATCATAACTGAAAAGGTAATTTCTGTTCCTTTTTGGCTTTATTATCTCTTTGATTGTTTGATGGGTAAAAGTTGTTTGTTTGCTTGTTTGTGTATCCAGGGTGTTATTCTAAAAGCTGACGCCGCTAATGCTTTTGATATTAAAAGTTTTGTTCAGAATGCGAAAGGTGTCAATGGAAATCTGAATTAGCTAAGGTTGTTGTTTCTGCAGCTCAAATGAAAACGTTTGTTGATGTAACTTTGTATGGTGATTGTATCGTTCCTTGTTTGATGGTCTATATATATTAATAAGCGCATGCCTTGCGGTTTGTTTATGGACTATATATATATATGTATATATATATATGTATATACACGTGTGTGTGTGTGTATATATATATGTATGTATATATATTTGCAAGTGCATATGCTGTAAACGATGCAAGCATGTCAACTTTATTGCAACATGGTGACTATTTTCTAGTATATTTTTACTCTGTTAACGAGAAATGGTGCTATAACTTCTAGGGTCGCCCTTTTTTTCCTCATTTACTCTTCAATGTTTTGCAGCTATGGTGATGCAAATATGAAGTGGAAGTTAAATGTGTATTTTACATAACGAGTACAGTAGAAACAAAGATTTACATCATTCTTTTTTTTTAAAAAAAAAAAAAACCATATATGGCTCAAGAAGTTCGTTTGAATGGATTCCAAACGAACGCATTATACAGTCTTATTTCACTAGAGGAAGATGCTAGTAATAGTACCGGCTTAGAAATTAGTCAAATAGTATGGTTAATTAAAAATTGAAATCATACGGATAATTAAGTAATTTTGCCTGGACTTTTTGAATTTGCTGATAAAAAATAATTTTATCACTACGGCAATTCTACTCACTAAAATCTAAATCGCAAAGAAGCAATTCATTGTTTGGTTTCAAAGTTGAAACCCAATAAATATTCCACTTGATGAAGGTTGTATATTGTACCAATAAAGGAAACACGTTTGCCAGATATTGCACTGATGAAGCTTTGAGTAAAGATAGAAGCTACATCATTATATATACCTTGGTTCCTTCTCTCTACTGACTACTCATAACCGTAGTTAATAGGTATGCACTTTGTTAAAATGGAAAACATCAATTCTTTTAAAACATAATAAACAAGCAACAAAAAGAATGATACTTAAATTTTTACATCCATAAGATAAATTATAAAATAAACAAAATTCAATAATAGAAGCATATATCAGTCTCGATGTTTATATAGGTTTGGAAAGGCTCAAGTTAAATGCATATAACCTAGAACAGACAGGCATATAAAACAAAGTGAAATGGTACATTACACACATCAGGAAAGCAAATAAAATCTAAAAGTCATCATCATCCTCCTCAGCAATATGCTTAGCGAGCTCCTGCTCCTGCTGCTGCCTCTCCCGCCTCTTCTCTTCCCCTTCCCTCCTCTCCTTGTCCAAATTTGCTGGAAACCTCAGCGCCTTCACCGCCTCATTGTGCATTCCTATGCAAAACACAATCCTCGTATCAAACGCAATCTGTGGCTCATTGGTGGAATAGACATCCCCGGTCTCCTTGGACACCATCCACCCGTTGGCATGGTCCAGGGTCGCGTCGATCGCACCGTCCCTGATTGCCTTCGCCACGATGCTCTCCGCATCTGCTACCGGGTTCGGCGAGTCCAACCGCAGTTTCCTGGCTATGTCCGACAGGGAGATGCGCGAGTACGAGATGCTGATGTTTCTAAGGCCAGTTCTTATCACATTGTGACGAAGCCGGACTATTAGGTTGTGCGTCCCATCCGCGCTGAATGTCGTTGAGAATTTCTCCGCTACTCTTTTGAACAGTTCCAGGTCTCCTATTCTTACCGCCTGGTTTTATAAAGTAGTGATGTGAAAAATCACCAGACATGGTCAAGGAGCAACCACTACAAATAAAAGCAAATTTTAATTTCAATAGAAAATTACATTGGTAAGCTCAAAGTAAGGCACAAGCGCCTTCTTCATTCCTTGCTGCATGAACACTGTTCGCTCTGGTATCTCGCCCAAAAGAAGTCGTACGATAACAGCCCACTTGTTGCATTGGATCCTGAACCCTCTAGCAGCAATAGGGGCCTTGCGAGCAGCTTGTAACAGGCTCTCTTTGGCATCTGTGTACTCTAACTGAATGGTTCTGATCTTTCCCAGGTAGAACAGGTATCTACAGAACTGTTCAAAGCAAATTACGCAATTTTAATGCTTATCTAGGAAATGTCAATCAGTACTGATATGGATGAATCATGAATATGCAGATTAATATTAGAAAATCAATTTGCCTGTTGATTGGAATGAGCCTCAAAACGAGGTGCTTTGGACCTCAGCTTTTCTGCTTGATCATATAAATTGTAGTGAAGGTAGTTGCGGAGTAGCAAGTTCAAAAGGGTCTCCTGCATTTTGTTTTTTTAACCAGATAGTAGAAATTTAAAACATAAACCAGATTATTTTTAAAGACATGCTAATAACTTAATATTAAGTTAGAAATTTTTCTAAGGTTAGCAACAGACCTGACCCAGCTCATCACGACGTAATGTGGCCATACGATGCAAGGCAAGGAGATTTCTAAGACATGAGAAAATTAATTACGTCAAAATACTCTAAATACCAATGAAACGTTATACACCAAATACTAAGTTTGTTTTTGTTTTACGGCCAAACAATAAGAATGAAGTCATAAGGAGGTGGGCAGAAGTTGGTATAGAACTCACCCACGAATTTCAGCAAGGCTCCCGGTTAATTCATAACTGTACGAATAGTAAAAGTACAAACGAGATGCCAAAACATCTACTGTTCTTCTGTTCATGTTCTTAAGGCGGGCAATACTAGCAGAAGAGCAAGCTTTGGCCTGAAAATGCCAGAGAAAATTGATCTTTGTACCAATATGTATTAGTAGTAAGCAAGCTTAAAAAGGATACCTCATCATATTTCTTTTGATCAATCAAAAATATCAGCACAAGTAGGTAGCAGTAAATCTCAAGCTCTGGTACTGGATTTTTGGCTGGAGTTTGCACTGCCGAAGTTGCTGAATCCACATCCATATCGTGGTCATCTTCCTGAAATCATAATACTATCGTAAATCAGTAAAGACAACGAATGACAGTGAATATACAGTTACGGTTCTCATAATCAATGATGCTTAGCTGAGACAGAACATTACACCGCCCAAAAGATGGTAACCACCACAAAAGGAACGAAAAAACGATTTAAAGCTGTCATTTTTCTTTAAAGGTTAAACACCAAGACAATATGGAACCAATCAAACTGAAAACCAACCAAAGGAAAATTTTCATGGAAAGATGCAAGTAAATTATGGTTGTATTCTAATAAGTAAATCCAAAAACGTTATAAGATATGAAAAAAATGAAAACGTAGACAGGAACAGTGAAACTTCCAATAAATAAAAGTGGAAACAAGAAGATATTAAGAAATCCAGTAATGAGAAACTTTGGCATGAAAAAAGCAGCAATAATTAATAATAATAAAATCTATATTGCATGAGAATTACTTCCAAACAATTTGGAAGTTCAAACATCCGATACTTAATTTGTTATGCATAAGCAAAATAATTAACAAAAACTGCATGTACATATGGAAAATGCCACGCAGCTCAATATTAGCTTGATTGTATGTTCAGTTTGCATCATTTCCATTTTCAGTTCAAACATTCGCCGCAGTTGCTTGGATGTCCAGCCAACACTCAAAGACAAGACCACCTTGGTCTTCCTTGATGCTACAAAGAACTGGAAAAACTTTAATATTTAACATGATTTGTCCATATATCTGTGCATAGATACTATTCACTCACACATCCCGCTAGGCTATAAATCTATTCAAATTGAAGTAAAGCTCATATTCTTCGAAATCATGCATTTTTTTCGTCTCTATGTGATTTGTATTTCGATGCTTCCATTGCAAGAATTTTGGAGGTTTGAAAGATGGCTCTTCATATTTCCAAGTAACATTTGTTTGGAAATGAGCCAACTGCCAGTGCGTCAGTCTAGTAAATTTCTCAACATAGATTATGTCATCTGGCGGCTAATGGATACAGTGACTTATTACTGCAATCCATTCATGCATATATTCCTATGGTACATGCTAAATTCCAAATGGATTCTAATCCTGTGTTGAATTAGCCTTTCAGCAACTATTCAGCATTTATCACAGCACCCATACTTAGCAACAAGCACAACAAATCAAAAGGACTAATATATATGATTTCTCATCAAAACAAAACCATTATGTGAAAAATAGAGATATAAAACAAGTCCCTGAATAAGCATCATCAAGGGGCAAGAATGGGACGAAGAGGAGAGAACGTACATTTTAGCCAGCGACATATTCAGTTGTGGAGAACATATGTGGAATATATATAAGTTGACATATCTCTACTATTAACAAAAATTCAATCAATGGGATTTCCACCGCGTACTTTTGAAATTTCGAAAATATCCTAACTGGCATCCCTTCATTATCATCTATCAACGAAATCTCACCACCGGTTTGCGGTTTGCGGCCTCCACCATCACCCTTTCCGGATCACCATCAACGGAATTTCACTATTGACTTGAATTTGAAACCCACCAACAAGACTGCTTGACCAACAAAGCTTTTGCTCTTATAGCACGCATCCCCCATTAAATTTTATTAAATAAAAAATAAATACTTTTAGCTATTAGAATATATATTGGTTGTACATGCTCAAAACAGTTCTAACTTCTGAGAAAGTGAAGCAAATAGAATGAAATTAGGGTAAGGTCTGTAAACAAATAAACATACACAATTAATGGACGAATGAACTACCAAAGAGTATGTACAAGACTCCACCGCAAAAGTTTAAAAATCACACGTCTTCTTAACAAGAATATTTCTTCATATGTGAAAACATTATTTTACCATACACGATGCACATCTTAATTAGAAAGCATCTTGTATACAAATGCAGTATATTGTTCATTCCTCATTCCATATCTATCTTGTCTTGACACCAAATGATTCGGCCAATATGAATCCCCATTCTCACAAGTTTCTATACTTAATCACTTTTTAGTTTAATTAAGTCTTTTTTAAGCAATTCTAATATTCCATATCTTCTCTTTCCACCAAAGAACCACTGTCTATATCATGTGTGCATATCGTCTAAGACTCTAGATCCACTTTTACTACTATATCATGTGTGCATATCGTCTAAGACTCTAGATCCACTTTTACTTATATATGTGTGTGTGTTATTGATTCTTTCCTCATCCTCTCATTTGGTTCTTTAGTTTATATAGCAACATCTATCATCCATATTAGAATTTTCATTCCTTTTGCATTTATCTTATTTTTCCAAAATCCAGCAATGTAGTTGTATAATCGTCATTCAATAAATTTCGCTTTTAATTTTCTTGTTGTTCTCCTACTATAATAATTAAATTTCTTTGTTTTCATTTTATACAACATGAGGTGCAGCATTAGCGCAACGGTTAGGTCGCCCGCATGGTGATCTGGACGCTCAGGATCAAGTTCGAAAATAGCCTTTTCGCAATGCAAGGGAGTCTTTGTACATTATCTATCTCCACAAAGTCCGCTATCGTGCTGGAGCCTCGTGCATTGAGTCCACATTCTTCATTTTATTCAATATGTGTTACTTTGACTCACTGTGTCTTTCTCCCTCTACATATCTTAGTTCCTTTTATTCAACATGTGTTAATTTGACTCACTGTGTCTTTCTCCCTCTATATATCTTAGATAGAACCCAGTGTACGAGGCTCCCGCATGATAGCGGACTCTGAGGAGGCCGATATGCACGCAGTCTTTTTCTCGCATTGCGAAGAGACTGTTTCCGGGCTCCAATCTGGATGCCAAGATCAACATGCGGGTGACCTAACCGTTACGCCAAGGCACCACCTTTCTCAATATATTTAAATATTTAAAAATATTTTTATTAATCATTTGATTTCACATTTTTATCAGATTATAATCTCTAACTTTTTTTAACCAAAATTGCATGCCATATACTCAATTCTAGTCTTACAGAGCTCTGACCTTTTTATTTTACTACATTCAGTTCTATTCCAAATATTATGTCCAAGTGTTTACTATTAACACAACATTTCAAACATCATGCACCATGATATATTTACTAGAAGTTCACTTAGTATATTATGTAATATTAATGCAAATATGTAATTTATAACTGATTACTGATGTAACTATGCCTTATCGGGACCTCATCAATCTCCATGCATGCAGCATGTACTTTCGTCTCATAGTTTTTATACATGTTTTGAACAAATTTTATTATGCGTGTTAAATTTTATTTTGATTAGAAACACACTAAATCAGTATTTTAGGTACTTACCATATACTCTTGAAATGATTAAATCTATAATAAATGTATGCAGTTTATTTGTTCACTACTGATTGATTCATCAATCATCTTATTAAGTGTGTAAATTCCATTGACAACATATTTGACATAAATCTAATCTCCTTACCTAGTAGGTAATAATCTTCATTCTATCACTCACCCTCCACTAGTTAGCATGTTAGTATTTTTATTTCTGTTAGTATTTCTGTTATCGTTTTTAATACATTTTATTTATTTAAATTTTGGATTTTGGGTGTTTTCAGAAAAATCATCATCACCACCACCATCATTTGAACTTAGCTTATCATATATATTTTTATATGTATTTGGTTTAACTATATCAAAAACTTTGGTTGCTTTGTTTTGAGTTTTTTTTAAGCCTTTATATCAACATGTTGCCTACTATTTTGCGATGTCTTTTAAAAAATCTTAAATATATAGCTTACCCTATGTTGTTCGAGGCGGAGCGGAGCGCTAAGTGCTAAGAATGTCTTTAGAATTCAGGCAAAGCCAGAACGAAAATAAGAGTTCGCTACATAATTTGAAAAAATAAATTTTGCATCAAGTAACAATTAAAACAATAACTACATATACAATAACCACATATAATGAGAAACTTAATTTTTGTTAATTAGATCGTCACTATTTATTAATTATATTATGAATGATATATAAAAATACACACACAATTAAAATATATCGTCAATAATTAAAAAAAAAATACTATTATAGTTTACAACATAAATAATATTTATATATAATAAAATTTATACATAATAAAATTTATAGCATAATTGTAACTAAATATTTGTCCACCTAATAATCAAGATAAAAAGCACAATAATTGTGAACAATTTTTTTTTTTTTAATTTGCAGTACCTTACTCTAGGTTATATTTCAAAAATATCTAGATAGAATTTGAAAATAAATGTAATAAGAAATTGAAAGGAAGAAGCGTTAAAATCAAATTTCGAAGAAGTGGAAGGTTAAGGATTAACTATTATTGTACGTTATTTTTTGAACCAAAAAACCAAATAAAATAAGCTTCGGGAAACATGACAATCGTACGCTTATTTTGAATTTAAAAAATATTTATAGAATGATTTTCTATATATTTTGATATGAAATATGTAAAGTGTAAATTTTGAAATTATCTTATAAGATGAAGAACTTCAATAAATAAACAAAATAATCGAGTCTTTTTGTGTAATTATATGTAATAAAACTATAAAAAAAACACATATATTTTTAACATCTCAAGAAAAATTTAACAGTCAGACGACGCTTAAGACAAAGAATGGAATAAAGCACCAAAGTAAGAAAGCAAAGCGTCAAAATTGTAAAATAGCACCAAAACGGCGCTCCACGGTACGTAGACGAGTTACCCACCATCGTGTCTATTGCCGATGAATTTTAGTTTCTTCAAAATAGTTTAACCATTTTCTTTCATTATTTGTTTTGTTTTCCAACAAGATTATAACATAGTTCACGTTCAATTTACTTTTCAAGATAAATCAAAATTAACGATAATAATATCTTTTGATTTTGTCCATATGATATTTATTTTTATGTGTAAATTAAGTTGTTATCAATTGCAAATTATTGCATGTTAAACCAAAGACGTTGTGGTGAGAAGTCATGAATTAAATGAGATGAATATCATGCTTTATATTATCATCTTCGTCTTTTTATCAAACGATCGGGGTTTACCCATACAAATTTTCATTTTCCACAAGTTTCCATCTTAAATAATACTCTTGGTTAAATTCAATTATTTTAGATCATTTTGATACTTTTCACCATGTTAATCAACGTCGCTCTTTTGACTTTTTCCTTCTATGTAAATAATACCCATACAAAATATTTCTTTTCTCCATGGTTGCTCTTTCTATATATGTGTGTAGGGCAATGATCAACTACACCTCACTTTTGCTACTCGAATCGTCCTTAATTTCGATCTCATGTTCTCAATTATCTCTATTCTCACTTTAGTAGAGAAAATGTATATTATTTAATTCGGAATATGTGGTTGAAATCACAAGGGATGTGTAGCCAATCCTAGTCCACATGTATGTGTGTGTGTATTATATAACCTCTAAATCGTTTTTTCTTAATTTTTTCACTTATATGTGCCACTTCTAGTTCTCTTACTTTTCATTTGAAGTCCTATCATTTTTAGCAATATCAATAATTTTCTTTACATTCTCATTATTTGTACATTTGTCTTATGTTCTTGTTTTTTTAAACATTTTGCTATATACAATATAGTTGATCCAATCTCCGTTCCTTGAAAAATCTTTCAATTTTTATGTTTTGTTCACATAGAATGAAATTTGTTTGTCCTCTTTTAATCCAATAAGTGTTTATTCAACTAGTAATGCTCCTTTTATCTCTTTATCTTCTTGAATTGCTAGCACTAGATTTAAATATATTTTTGTTAATCTTTTTTATTGTAGATTTATTGATTATTACGAGCATCTTCTTTACTAAAATTGTATGATATATACTTGGTCTTAGTTCTAATTCTCAACTCATTTGATGATAGTGCGTTCAATTGCTATTCTTCCTTTTGTTTTATTATTCATTTTGTGGTGTGTATTATTCAATATTTGAGATTTGTCTCAGTCATTTCAAATTTATGTAGTTACGGTAAGTTTCGGTTGTGTTTGGGTTTCATTCAAATTTGGATAATGTTTTCATGATGAATCCGCATAAATAATATAATATTAATAATAACATAATTAAATCATTTTAAAAATTATTTGCGATATGTTTTGATTAGTTAAACAATTCAGCTGAATTAACATAAAACTTAAGCAAAACCCAAATTTGTTGGGTCCAAAATACTCAAGTCCAAACTAAACATTTACCTAGCTACTTCTTGTTCACCCCATTTTAAAATTACTGCACTTACTAAAACCCACCCACCCATATGATACTGCAATCCAACCCAATTTTATATCATGGTAGAACCGTCGACATCTTCTCATTTTTCTACTGCAGACGAAACAATAAAAAAAACTAAGGCACGCAAACGGTCAATTTCAAAAGTTTCGGTTGTGTTTGGGTTTCGATTCAAATTTGGGCAATGTTTTCATGATGAATCCGCATAAATAATATAATATTAATAATAACGTAATTAAACCATCTTAAAAATTATTTGCGATATGTTTTGATTGGTTAAACAGACCAACTGAATTAACATAAAACTTGAGCAAAACCCTAATTAGTTGGGCCCAAAATACTCAAGTCCAAACTAAACATTTACCTAGCTACTTCTTGTTCACACCCCATTTTAAAATTATTGCACTTATTAAAACCCGCCCACCCATATGATACCGCAATCCAACCCAATTTTATATCATGGTAGAACCGTCATCATCTCATTTTTTTACCGCAGACGAAACAAGCAAAAAAAATTAAGCCACGCAAATCCCTAAAACGAAGAGAGATTGTGTTGTCGTCGAATCTAGAGTTTGAATTTCAGTTCAATTTGTAACATTGTTTTAAAAAAATCCACCTAGATACTCGTTTTGAGAAGTGCCTCGATGAAATGAAAAATAAAACGCCTTAAAGCGTTCTCCAGAAGTTTTTTTTACCTCTTAGGCTCACACCTCAACAATATAAGGCATAAGAAGGGTACAAAGTGTCGGCCTCGCACGTCTCAAATTGTTGAGACATGCGACTCAAGATTTTTTTTATCTCTAGTTATAAATGTTAACGCTAACAGAAGTTATTAAACTTCAATTATTTAATGGAAAACAAAAAAGGAACAATCTAATTTTAAGAAGATGAAAGTTAGTGCTTTTTAACTTATCAATTTTAAGTAAGATTGTATTTGGAAAAACGATCTTAGAGCTACATAATGGATTTTCTCATTGCTATTTTAAAAAAATCTAAATGACATCACTGTATTTTTGAATAAATTTTGCGAATCAATTTGAATTGGTAAAATGAAAATTAAATAAAATAATAATTTATATTATTTCTTACTTCTTGTAATTGAGATCAATTCCACTAGTTTCAATCAAAAATCATTTTCAAAATCTAAAAAATTGAAGATGAACAGAAGAGGAAGAAAGAAATGCATATCATTGCTAACCTAAAAAGTGAATACGAATTCTTCAAAACATTGAAATATATATATATATATATATGAAATCGAGTGCTTAAATATATTTTTAAAATTTCATAAATGAATAACAAAGAATCATTAAGACCGATCTCTTTAAATTTAAGCGTTATGTTATATATATTTACCATTGTTGGTTAATTGTGAACTTTTATATGTTAATTAAAAATTAATAACAAAGCAATAACAACTTACTCTCCAATGTTTACTCGAAAAACTTACGCCTCAACGTTTTGAGGCTTATGCCTTACCGCGCGAGCAAAATAACGCCTTGCGTACACTTTTAGCATTTTAACACTTTGTTTTGTATACAGTGATGTCGAGGTATGTATTTACTTCCAGATTTTCAGTTCAAACTGACTTAACACTTGAATTTGTTTAGATTTTTATCTATTTGATGGTATATTACGTTTTTCCCTTAAATTTTCTTTTTTGCTTCAACTATTAAAAAATAATTGCTGGTTGACGACCAAAAGGAGATTTTGGTCAAATTCCGTCTTGGTTTTGATCGAAACTGAGATGAAACGACCAACATCCCATCATTCCGTATGAAACCTAATGCCTGGTATTATCACCAAAGCTCGAGAACTACGTCTCGGTTTCGATCATTTGAAATTTTATTAGTTTCAGACGATTTCGAAAGTTTCGGTTTTGATATCGGTTTCGATCCTGGTTTTCTTAACAATTATATTAAATTATAACAATTGAATCAAAACGAACGTAACAATTAGATTAAATTATACTAAATCCTAATTAAATTAAACTTAACAATTGAATTAAATCAAAATTTAACACTACACAACACAGCCCAATATAACTTAAACCCAAAATAAACAAATTTCAGCCCAACATAGTCCAACACAACACAGCAAAATAAATATTACGCAAAATCTATCGCACAAATTTTCTCCCGCTCGCTCAAATTCATCTAGACGAAAATCAGTACAAGAGGAAAATCAAAAGAAAAAACGTTGAAGCAAAAAAAAACTTCATTGTCGACCTTGCTTGGGTCAATCTTCATTGTCGCACAAATTTTCGATGTTGACCTTGCGAAGAATAAATGCTATAGCTATTGAGATCGATGTTGCTCGATTAATTTGTTCTTTCGATTTCGACTGTATTGAGATCAAACTTTAATTTGGTTGATTTTATTTTACATCGTAACCAAACCAAATTTTTTGATCGATCTCGATTTGCTCACCAACCGCATCGGTACGGTACCACCTAAATTTCGGAGCACTATCTAATATTTCAAACCATGATTATTACAATATCATTCAAAAACATTATGCACCATGGTATACCATTTTTGTTATTTCATTCAAAACCAACACAAATAGGTACCGACTTAGAACCAAAAACTTAACATTCTCTCCACATGCGATATATTGTATGGCAATTTCTATACACGTCTTAAATAAGATTGATTATATGTGTTAAAATTTATTGTTTACTTAAAGTCCAATAAATTGTCTCTTGGTAGTCGGAACTCTATCATATATCTTTTCTTTCCTTATTTGTTCTATTGATCAACTTATTATGTGTACATCTTCAATTGTTGACCGACTTCCACAAATCTAAACTAATTAGCTAGTATAAGATTCATTTTTTACATCTTTGTTCTATCCAGGGTAGTTAAGGCGCTAAGGCGTAAAAAAACGTCAAACTAGAGCCTAGGGCTTTTTTGGGAGCCTTGAGCGGCGAACAGTCTGGATGGCTCTCGAAGTTCAAACTAGGTTACGTATTTTAATTTGATTGAACTTGATTTTGAGTTAGGGCTGGACACAAATTTGTTTTTGAGCTGGGCGTAGACAAATTGAAGGAAAGTTATGTGTTTGGGCTCATATTGGACCCAAAAAAAATATTCTCCAACAAAGCAACCCGAGGCGCGCTTTTACAGGCCTCAAAATCCAACGCCTTAGGTTTTCCGGCGCTTCGTGCATCCATGGCGCCTCAAAGGTCAAAAAAGCCCCAGCATGGAGCCTAGGGATTTTTGAAGCCTAAGCGCGCCTAGGCGAGGGCTTTGATAATACTGGTTCTATCACTCTCTTCAATAATTCATTGTTTGCAAGTTTTTGAATCTCGGAT
Source organism: Allium cepa (assembly GCA_030765085.1). Lineage (NCBI taxonomy): Eukaryota > Viridiplantae > Streptophyta > Magnoliopsida > Asparagales > Amaryllidaceae > Allium > Allium cepa. Next base: position 553,981,601 of record CM060941.1, on the reverse strand, counting down.
TTCAAATGAACTTTCGAGTTGTATATTTCGATTCATATATTAGTTTGACATCTTGAGTGAAATGAGTGACAAACAAGATAAAGGTAATATTGCTCGCCTCACCCAAGTAAAAAAATGAGTTCTCGAATTTGACCCCAAGAGAGATAAAGAAGATTTATAACTCAAACGGTGTGATTATTTAGTATAATTTCTCACAAGGTAGTTAAGGCGCTAAGGCGCAAAAAAGCGCCAAGCTGAAGCCTAGGGCTTTTTTGGAAGCCTTGAGCATAAGGCGGCGAGCAGTCTGGACAGCTGTCAAAGTTCGAACTACGTTATGTATTTTAAGTTGATCGACTTGATTTTGAGTTGGGGCTGTGCATGAATTTGTTTTTGAGTTGGGTGTGGATAAATTAAAGGGAAGTTATGTGTTTAGGCGCATATTGGACCCAAAAAAATTCTCCAACAAAGCAGCCCAAGACGCGCTTTTCCGGCGCCTCGTGCATCCATGGCGTCTCAGAAGTCAAAAAAGCCCCAGCTTGGAGCCTAGGGCTTTTTGGAGCCTAAGCGTGCCTAGGCGAGGGTTTTGATAACACCGATTTCTCCATAATTACCATAATTTTGTATCTCCTTTTACTCTTAAAAATTGGAATTTTTGTTTTTTTTGTTTCTTATATTATTTCAAATTTTATTAAGTAGGTAAGTAATTCAATTCTTTTACCTCTTGATGCTTTTCCTGCCTTTAATGCTATATTATTTGAACATAATGGTTTATTTTCTCATTTTTCTAATTGATTCAACTACTTCCCTTTTTATTTTATTGATCATGTCTATGTTGTTTTCTACTAGTTCTCTTATCTCTAGGGTATACATCATTAAGCAACTGTTTAAAAATACTTGTTCGTCGTGTTTAATATATCTATCTTTTTGAACAATATATTATTATATACATGTTTAATCCATTTTATTGTTCCAAATTTGAGTCAAATTATCTCTTTTTCAACTAATTTCTAAATATTTTATCCCCTTCTTTCGTATCAACAATTCATATTTATTTTTATATGCTTGGTTACACTAACGAATTTCCGCTTCGCTTTTAAGTCTTTTATATTGCTCTGTTATTCTTGATAATCTACTATTTTACCATGTTTTAAAACATATTCCTTTTAAATCTATAACTTGTTGCATTTCCCCCCCTACAACCATGTTTCTTTCTTGATAAATCTTTTCATTTTAGTTTCTTCTAAAATTTCTTTACCGCTTGCTTATCATGTTTGCCATGTTATCAAATACCTTTTTTGTATGATCGTTGCAATTCCATCGATATGCTCATTAAATTGTCTTGTGAAGTTTGAGTATCAGGTAGCAGAAAAAAAATGTAAATAAGAACATTGCATTGAAAAATATTTATTCTAAAAGAAATATCCTATGCAGCATCAAAATTCAACACCACCACATTTTGCTTGAGATGCACTAATGTCTAATAGAAAATGGGAGACTTCTATGAAGACTTCAAATTCTATCCTAGTTCATGTAATCAACGTGAGCCATCTCGTGAATTGATAAAATAATTTGCAGTCAGTATAAATAAAAAAAATCCAGCAGATAACACCATACAGGAATGCCTCAGCAAGAACGTATTTCCTGCTAAACAAAAAATGATTTTATTTCAAGAGCCGCTTAGATGGAAGGATGGTTATATATTAGTGTTTGACAACTATCATAAGCGCACAAAAACACGTATTCTGTTTTCTCGTAGTGGAGCAGAACTCAATTTTGCTAGGAAGGTTCATAAATCATTTCACTCGTCAATATCAATCCATCAAATCAAACGTTCACGAAAACCCATTAACCCATCTCAGGACCCAAAAAGAAGATTGAAAAAACAGACCTTCGAAACATAAGAAGACAACTTGACAAAAGCCTCAGATCCCGGAGCCAAGACGGACGACAGGAACCCCGCCACGACGGACGACGTCAGCTTACGTCGTAGCACGAGTGTATGTCGAACCGCACGAGCGATTCTCCTCACCTCTTTTGAATACGCTCCCGTCTCGACCAAACTCGCTATCTCCTTCAGATCTGATATATCAAGAAATACAACAATTCAGAAGAACAAAGAAGTAAGAAAAGTTAGGGTTAGGATTGAGGAATCTGTACGATGGAGGGTTGAGACTGAAGGAGAAGGAGACGGATCGGGCTGAGGCTGCGGCGGTTGTTGAGGCTGGTCTTTCATTTCGACGTCTTTGGTAGCCATGACTTCGATACGAGATTTTTGTTGGACGGTTAAAGCGAAGAAGATGGAGTGCGAGGGTGTGTTTGGGTTGAAGTGTTTTGGTTCGCCGGGTTTGGATTTGATAAGCTAATGGGCTAAAGTACCGTTCGCGCAGCATAATTTTAACCCGTTCAACTTAACGGTTGAAGTTGCCTTCCGAATCAAGTGAGGGACCCAGTAATTTGGAACATTTGATTCAGCGGCAGACGTAAATGATTTAATTCACAACGGTACCTGTATATTTCTACTGTTCTTTTTTCTTCCTATCAAACTAAAATTTAATTCCCAAAAAACCAATTTGAGATAATTTTTAATACGCTTATCTTATCATATTTCTACATTTCATTTTATTATTATTATTTTTTTAGCTCGAAAATTGCCGAAACTGTTCTGAAAAACTCTCGTCGGGTCCTAAAAATTGGTCCGAACAAGCTACGATACAATTCTTGTATTGCACCATCGAAGCTCACCAAGCTACTGGAAACAACAAAAAATGCATCCATAAGAAAATTGCAGAGGCATTGAACGAGCTTTGACGACTATTCCGGATGAAACACTGGTGACGGACGATCAAGTTCGCTACAAAAACGATGGACCAAAGAAACAATGGTCGGTATGGTAGAGTTTGTGTAGCAAAACGGGCCATATGATGAGATCAAGTGAGGCAAAACGGTAAGCGGAAGCGAGAAATGGTGGGTCGATTATGTGAAGGTAAGTTTTTCTTCGTTTTCTTTTATTTACGAGTTAGTGCTAAGTTTTGTTTCTATTTTTCTTTGCTTGTTAGAAGTTCGACACCACAACTGAAGTATAGGCAACACCCAATAGACCATATGGAGTTACTGCAGCAGATTTTTCAAGGTACTATTGCAACGGAAGAAGATGCATTCACATTTGGTGTCATGGAAGAACGGGTCAAGAGGATGCATTCTCCTCCTTCAGAATAAACCACCAACACACCATTTGATGCAACATGAAGAATTGATGGATTTTGTACTCCATTTGAAGACCTCAATAGGCAAGCGTCAAAACAGCCTACAGCAGCGCGTGATAGAGATTCATCTTCCAAAGTTCATTATACGAGAAGGTGGACAGATAATGACGAGAAGACAAACGATATTGTTGATATGAAGAAATTTGAAGAAATCTTGTTCTGAAACAGATAGTCCATCCCCTGATCCTAATCCCTCTTCTTATCCTAGTCCTTCCCCGTAAACTACTCCCTCCCCTAATCCTGATCCAAGTGTATTATTTGCTTGTCCGTTTGTGAGTCTTTAAGGATGTCATTGATCATGTGGAGAAGTTTTAAGAAATTCAACTTTCCAAAGCAGTATCACTACTCAAGGTTTAAGAGAATAAGAAAACATTTTGTTCTTTGGAAGATGACGACGTTTGAAATTGGCTGCGGTTGGAGATAGAACATTCGTAACACATAGTCATATACCAGCGGTCTATGATGGGTCGTCTACTTGTCTACTCACCACATCCACCATCCGATTTCTAGTTGTATTCCTAGTTTTATTTATATTTTTATTTCAATTTCTGATGATTAATGAAATTTTTCTCTTTTAATTATATTATTTTCAGGCCCGGCCCTGGCCTCTAGGACCATCGATTTTTTAGGGTTCCAAAATTAGAAAGCTTTATATGTGATATGTTATACTTAAATAATCACAAGCTCGTCTAGTTCGATGGTTAAGTATATCATTATTTGCAAATGACCAGAGTTTGAGGCCAGTATGTGGTTGATTTTTTGTGTAACAACCCTAGATTTTTATGTATATTTTAATTTTGACTTTATTTCATTTTTAAATTTTTTAACTGGTTCCATTTCAAACTTTTCATTTTTAAATATAAACTTTGATTATTATGTGATTTATAATTCCAAAATGGTATAAATTGAATATTTTCCTGAAATGTTAATTTCGGTAAATTTGGGTCAAACTTTGATTTTTAAATTTCAAATTTAAATATTTAGATTCTTAAATTTTATCTTTTATTATGAAAATAGACTTAATAACTTGAATACTGCTTTTCGTTTCGTTGAAAACAGATTTAAATTGTGAAAGTTATGTATATTCCAATATTGAGTGTAATCTGCTTTATTTAGCAATTCTGTTTATTTTAAATAATATAAACTATATTTTTATTGTCATATTTTATTTTAAAATGTGTCAATATGTCATGTTATATATATTTTGTCTTTTAAATTTTATTAAAGTGGTGTTTAATTTTTCCCAAAGTTTATTGCATTTATTTTCTATTTTTAAAGGCTAGTTTCCATTTTTCTGCTATTGTCTTCATTAAATTATATTAAATTAATATTATTTATGTATTTTGTGAATTCATTTTTATTTTGTGTTCTTATCTTTATTTATAAATATTTTTCAAGTACATAAAAATTTTCCAAACTTCATTGCATTTATTTTCATATTTTCATGACTAGTTTGCAATTTTTGCTGTTTTTATTAATTAAATTATATATAATTAATATTTATTTATTTATTTTTGTTTATTTACTATATTTTCGTGTTTTTATCTGTAATTATAAGTAATTTTTCATTTATTAAAATTTGCAAAAGAAATTAGAGAAATATGAAGAGTTTTGACCTTTAACATACCATTGTCTTTTCACCTCCTTTTGTCTTTTCAAATTCAATAACACTTGCATTAATCATTTGCTGACCATATCTCTTTGTTTCAGCCGACTCTTCCATTGTTTCTCACGTGAAAATTTTCCCTCAACCCTAAAAAAAGTTTCGGCCATCTCCAAGAAGAAATTTTGATAAAAACTTTCATTTCTTTTTACATTTTCTACTTGATTTACTTGATTTTTGCACTTGCAATCTCTTATGCGGTTCGGCCCCTCCATCTCCAGCGCCTTGGCCGCCTCCACCACCACCTATTCCAGCCACCATACCCTCCTCTCCACTTCCATTCCAGAGCTGAGGCCATCCTTGTTGATGATCCACCAAAATATGAAGCAAACTCCACCTATATCTAACATAGCCTGGCTATCTTGCTTCCATCACCTCCTCCATCACTTTGGCCGACCATACACCACCACCAGCAGCAAATTTCTGACCTGAGCCCACTACCACATCATCCTCCAGCCCACTACAGACCTGGCCGTGCCCTCCTTGGCCTTGGCCGAGCCCTCTAGTGCATAGGAATCCATGATATTTGCCTTGTAGTGTTAGTTCATGCTCATATATCTTTGCTCCATCATTTTTCCATGCTACGCCGACCTTTAAGAACCCAAACCAGATCCAAACCATGCCTTTAGCCATGCCATTTCAGATCTGGAGTTGAAGCATAGGTGGTAGAAAGCAACTGCAAACACTTCGGTGATGTTTTGTGTATTCATTTATAGCTTTGTTTAATTGAATTTGGGTTGAAAACTTATGTTATATATATTTGTTTTGTCTCATGTATCCAAGGAGAATTAATCTGTGGCTCTTCCACTCATCTTTGTGTCGTGTTATCATGCTTGTTTGGATCTCATACGTGCATTCGTCGTTGTGTCTCCAGCTTAAAACAGTGAGTTATTCTCACCAGACAATTTGTACATATATAACTAGTAAATTGACCCCTTTTGAATCTGTAAAATGCATTATCATGTTACACCTGCTATATTATGATTATATGATATTCACCCATGCTTATACACCTGTTATAACATCTGTTACTGTTATATTATGTTGTTCTGTTATTTTTATCAGTTTATCACTGCAAGTTCCCTTTAGATTAGAATCACTAAGGGTTGAAATGATACATACCCGAACGGACTTTAGAATAGGAGAAAATCATTATGGGCTGAAATGATAGGCCTGAATGATTTTCATTATTTTCATTTACTTGGGATTGCGGGTTTGAAAAGATCAAACCCGGGTTTTCTTTGTAAATTACGGGTTGAAATGATATATACCCGTATCACTTTACCTAGGCTAGAAAATGAAATACAGACTCGTTGTTAAAATATGTTTTTCTAAAATTTTAAATACTTTAGAAATGTAAATATTATAATATTTTGATGTAAACTTGATAAAAAAATGATTTTTGTAAAGCATTATTGATTTTCTAAAATTTTATAAGCGAAATAAATAAATGGTAAAATTAGAAAATCTAAAATGTAAGTTATTTTGGAAATTATAATTTGGTGATAACTGGAATTTGAATTAAATATGAAAATATGATAAATTTATGATATTTTGAATTTAAAAGAATTTAAAATGATTTTATAATATATTAATGATTTATAAATTTAAATGTGAAATGAATGAATATTTAAGTTGAAAATTTGAAATATAACTAAAATTGAAAATGTGTGAATTTGGCTTAAAAGTGAATTTTAAGTTAAGTAAATAAAAATGAAATTGAGTTATATTTGAAAATTTAAACTTAAGTGTTAAGTTAAATTTAATTTAATGAATTTAAAATTTAATGTTGGAATTTTAATAAGTAAATTATTATTAAATTTGATTTTGAATGGAAATTGAACTTATAAAATCATGAATATAAGGGTATTTAAATGATTGTTTTAAAAGTGAAAATGTATAATTATAAGTTAAAAATGAATTAAATAAAAATGTAATTGTTTGTGAAATTATATTGAATATTTGGAATTTAATTAATAGCAATTTTGAAATGCTATTATTTTCTAATGTAAATGATATTACGGCATTTGTAAATGCTGTAGTTGATAGAAATGAACTAAATGGCTAAATTTAAGTAAGGGCTATAATTGATGAATTTAAGTAAGGTTTTATTTGAACTAAAGTAACCCTATTATACCATTTAAATGTTGTCTTTTGTTAAATTGAATTGTTTTAAAAGCAACTTTCCGTAGCATTGTCTAAATGCTACGAAAAGGTGAATTTTCACTGTTTGATAAATTTTAGGGAATGAATAAACTTTGAAAAGATTTAAAATTTTGGAAATTTAATAAGTTAATTATTAAATATAATAACTTCATTTTATGATTTGAAAGGAAGTAATTTTTTTCAAAATATAACCTATTTTGAAATGTGTTTTGTAATGGTATTTAAATTAAATAAAAAATGAATGTGGTTTGGAAGATATTATATTTTGATATTATGAAATGGATTTTGAATGATATTGAATTTTGAAATGATATTTTATTTTGAAGTATAAAATACCATTTTGAAATTTTAACCACGGGATGTATTTAATTTATAGTTTAACCGATTCTTAAAGGATGGGCGATCCCAAGCATCCTTTAAGTTATTGTGCATTTCTACTACAGTTCACCCGAGTTAGTTTACATTATTTAAGTATATATTGTCCTGACTCGAGTGTTTTGTGTTTTACTTTACGCTCGGGTCAGCCTGAGTATTTACAGCTTAGCTTTGGATTTCTTTTGTGAAGCTAGGAATCGCTGGAGATTCTGCTTGTCTAGTTATCTATTTCCTTTCAGTTTTCGTCTTCTATTTCAGCTCTGGTATTTATAAACTTCCATGTATTTGAGATTTCTATTGTATATGTTTCAGACTAATATTATGTATTATGTTTTGAGAGTTTGTTATAGTAGCTTCATGAACTACTATGGTATTTTATTTCCGCTGCGAGTTATTTTGATATTTCTGTGTCTGTGATTCTGTGATTGTATTTCATTTGCTCCAAATTTATTTACAACGCGGTATTTTGAGCAATTCAAGTCTGACATGTGCGGATGCGAATGGCTGAAAATATCGGGTTGTTACAGTTGGTATCAGAGCTTTGGTTTTAGGCAAACCTTAGCCTGCGGAGCAAAAACTCATTAGAGATAGGGTAGAAATACCCTAGAATGAGTGAAATCAATTTCAGAATCCTTTCTTTGTGAGAGAACGTATTTTCGAAGTATAAAATGATTTCCAAATGATTTTAAAGTATTTTCAAAGATTATTTTTGGTATAAAATTATTCTTATTTTGAAACCAAGATTTTCTAAACTTCATCCCTTCTGAATCCACCTTGTTAGAAATCTCTTGGTTAGGATTCTTATTGATTAGGATTCCTTGAACTGTGGAGTGCTCCCACTTGTTCTGAAATCCAGTCTTGTCTTCCCTATTTTTACCCTTTTGATTTTGGGCATTCTGTAACCCCACTTTGGAATGACCTCTCTAAAGAGCGGTGATCCGTAAATCTTTGAATGATTTGTAAAGGGGTGAAACTCCTTTACAATTGGCATTGATTCACTGAAGATTTTGTATCCTCGGATGTCGATGTTATCTATCTCCTGCTCTACCCGGATTCTATCTCTGGCGATTGAAGGTCGATTTGCCTTAGATTTCCGTATTGATTATATTCCTAAAGTCTCGGTTGACCGGTTAAGTTCTCCCGCGATTTATATAGGCTTGTCTATCCTCTATTTGGTAATTAAATTATCTCATCTCCGTTTGAGTTTATCTTCGAACTAGAATTCTATTTGATTAGAGTTCCTCTAATTTTGAATCTCTGTTTGTTTTGAAATCTATCCTTGAATCATTCTTTGGAAATTTGTATTTGGTTGTGTTTTGAAATTCTGCATACATCGAAATTATTATTTTGATAAGGATGGCCATATTTTGTATATAAAAGTGAAATGTTTTCGATAAGGATTATATACCTTTTAAAATGAAAATTGGAAGCTTTGAAAGGATTTGAAATTTTGAAATTTATAAGAAACATGATTTATACAAAAATGATTTATTATTGAAGGGTTTTGAATTTGAATTTCGAGGAATCGAATTCCGGTGTTTTGAAATCAGTTTTAAGATTTTGGAAAATATATATTAATAATATGATTTCTAGATGTTTTTCGAATAAGAAATATTTCAAATGTATTCGAATGAATTCCAAAGATTTCGAAGGGATTTTAAAGAAGTTTCATGAAAATAAAAGTCCATAACCCACTTATGTCGCTGGAAAATAATTTCGGTGATGAATGCATGCATCATCGACATTGATTTTCGAGTTTCTGAGTGAGGGAGAGGCCACTCTAGTAGCTTTGCTATGCGAGTGATTTTGTGAAACCAATTTTGATTTCAGATTTCAAAGTATGGTTTGATATTCGAAAGATAGATCTGTATGTATATATTTGAAAAGATTTAAAGTAAGCCGGTGTTCAGTCCTCGAGTTTCAGATTTTGAAACCTAACTTTTGAAATTGATTCAATGATTTAGTGTTGATTTCCAACTCTTGGATTTGAAAATATGATTTCTTCAACTATTTTAAAGGTTCGAGCACTTCCAAATCAAGGTTAACTTTTCAAAGCTAAGAAATTTTGAAAGGTATAAGGTATTTGATAAAGAATATAAGTTTAGTTTGTATGTTTCAAGTATGAAATATTATGATTTTTATAAGTTGAAACTGTTTTGTTAAGTAAATAAATAAGACTATTTTGAATTATACTAATATGAAATTTAGTTTTGAAATGTTTTGGATAAAAATTAGTCTTCAAATGTTTGAGAAAAAATTAGTTTTAAATGTTTTAACTTAGTACATCTTTATGAAACTATTTATTTAACAAGTTGGAATAGATACATAAGTTGTATGTATGCTGTTTTTTCGCATAATTAATCTGATCCAAGTTTGAGTACACAAGTTTGAGGTGAATTACACCATTTCGTGTTAGGATTTTTCATTTGATTCTTGATGGCGAATATTTGATATGGATTTTGGGCTTGATTCTAGAATTCTCTATCATAGTATATGGCTATGCAAGGAGACTGATGGCTTCTAGTCGAGAAACCATATCGAAGTCCGCATTAGGGAAGTCGAATGGACAATACTAGTTCGAAAGCGAACTTGTGTGATCGAGCGAGCGATCGAATGTAATGTTGCGAAATGATGACATATGTACATCTTATATCCTAATATCATTGGTATACTTGACGCTGAAATTGAAAGTTGTTTGGTTGGATATCTTTGTAATTTAATTGGAATTTTTCTTTTATGAAAAACCACTATCAAATTTAAAACCATTTTTCAAAACTATTTTTCTTTTTCTTAAACTAACCGTTTTATTCTATTTTTCATAAAAACTATTTTATGTACAAAACTATTCTTAATTAAAAATCTTTTAGTAAGTAAAGATGTTCAATCCCATGTGGCTTTTCATGCAGCGAAATTTATTTTTTTGAAAATTTTGATCCTTATATAAGATAAACTTTATGTAAGTATAAAATGATTTTGAAAACCATTGATTTTGATAAATCAATAATTGAAGCTTATATTAGTATGAAAGGATATTTGGTTTACCTGTAATTTGAGTTTATTTAAAAATAATGGATTTATGAAATGAATGTTTCAAAGCTAAGTAATAATGAAGTAAAAATTTGAGATATATGAAATTATAAAATTTCGTTTTGAAATATGGTATATTTAAGCCTTGAATATAGTTAAGACTGAATATTTATTTTTGTGAATCAAATCTATATTTGAAAATTGATAATATTTGAATTAGTTTTGCTGGAAAAATAAATTGAATTGAACTGATGGTTTGAATTGAATTAAAATTAGAAATTTTAGATTTAAGTTTAATTGAATAAAATTTTGAAATGTAAAGAATTAAGGGAATGTTTTATGATTTCAAATGTATGATTTTCAAAGTAGAACGATTTCAAGTATTTTGGTTTCGAAAGATTTATAACTTTGAAAGTATTATGATTTTGAAATGAATATAGGTTTAAAATGGAAATGAATGTGTTTGACCAAAAATATTTGTTGATTTGGAAACCAGGAGTATTTTCTAAACCTATTGTTTTAAGAAATTTTGAAACTGAATATATATATCTTGAAAGAAATGATTTGGTGACATCATATATGATTTTAAAATTTAATTGATATCGAAATGGTTTGAAATTTAGAACCTTGTTTTATTAAATACTTGATTTGGGAGCTATCGAACTTATATAAAAATGATTTGTATAAGTAAACTGTTGAATTGGAACTGTTGATTTGAAAGGGTACCCAATTTTGAAAAGTGAAATCTTATATAATCGAAATCTATATAAGTGTGATTTGATATACTAGTATTTTGAAAAGTATTTGATTTGAATGAAATCTTATATAAAATGGACTTTATATAAGTATGATATTTGAAAGTGATTTTGAAAGGTCTATATGATACATATTTTCGAAGTAAAGATATGGAAAGTGCCTTCTGCTTGATAACCGCTTTGTGGCCACACTGTGGATTCATTCTATCGATATTATTCTCTCTCTTTGATTTGGGTTTTCCACATATGATACTCGAGTGTCCATCGAATTCCACGGCGATCCCCGTTGTCTTATGATCGCGACTACATAGCGCAACTGCCTGGCTGAGCTGGCCTGGGGGTACAGATTGTTTCTTAGGGGATCCAAGCGTAACCATTGTGTATCCTGCACTCTATGTAGGTCGCATTAGTAGCGCAAATGCCTGGCTGAGCTGGCATGGGGGTACAGATTGTTTCCTGGAGGATCCAGGCGTAACCATTGTGTATCCTGCATTCTACTCGTCATTATAGCGTAACTCGTAGGGCTGAGAAAGCTTACGGATACAGATTGTTTCCTAGGAGATCCAGGCGTAACCATTGTGTATCTCCGATCCATGGTTAGACAACTGTTTCGGTTTGGTTAATTTGTTTGGATTGTACTTTCCATATCTGTTTTTAGAAGTGTTTTCATTATTTTCACTAGGTGTTGAAACAAGTCTACCAAGTACCTGGAGAATTCTAGCTTTGCGCCTGATCAACGCATAGCCAGAGTCTGCAGGAACGAAAGTAAACTTGTTAAGACATCGAGTTATAAAAGTATTACGATAAAAGTATCTTGATAAAGTACTATATAAAGAATATTTTGATCAGTTATTTTCCCTTCTAAAGATTTTAAAATGTTTAAAAATTGTTTACTTTGAACCATCAGATTTGAATCAAATGACTATTCATCATATTCTAAAATGTTTAAAATATTATGAAATTTTAATCGAAATGTATAATGGTTTAAATAATGGTTCATTCTTGTCTTTCAACCTGCTTTCCCTCCTAGCTACTTTCTCCCTACCTTCTTTCGAATGTCTTCCAACCTATTTCTCTTTCTAGTTGTTTCTCCACTTCCTTCCTTTTCGAGGACGAAAAGATTTGAGTTGGGGAGAGTGTAACAACCCTAGATTTTTATGTATATTTTAATTTTGAATTTATTTCATTTTAAATTTTTTAACTGGTTCCATTTCAAATTTTTCATTTTTAAATATAAACTTTGATTATTATGTGATTTATAATTCCAAAATGGTATAAATTGAATATTTTCCTGAAATGTTAATTTCGGTAAATTTGGGTCAAACTTTGATTTTTAAATTTCAAATTTAAATATTTAGATTCTTAAATTTTATCTTTTATTATGAAAATAGACTTAATAACTTGAATACTGCTTTTCGTTTCGTTGAAAACAGATTTAAATTGTGAAAGTTATGTATATTCCAATATTGAGTGTAATCTGCTTTATTTAGCAATTCTGTTTATTTTAAATAATATAAACTATATTTTTATTGTCATATTTTATTTTAAAATGTGTCAATATGTCATGTTATATATATTTTGTCTTTTAAATTTTATTAAAGTGGTGTTTAATTTTTCCCAAAGTTTATTGCATTTATTTTCTATTTTTAAAGGCTAGTTTCCATTTTTCTGCTATTGTCTTCATTAAATTATATTAAATTAATATTTATTTATGTATTTTGTGAATTCATTTTTATTTTTTGTTCTTATCTTTATTTATAAATATTTTTCAAGTACATAAAAATTTCCCAAACTTCATTGCATTTATTTTCATATTTTCATGACTAGTTTGTAATTTTTGCTGTTTTTATTAATTAAATTATATATAATTAATATTTATTTATTTATTTTTGTTTATTTACTATATTTTCGTGTTTTTATCTGTAATTATAAGTAATTTTTCATTTATTAAAATTTGCAAAAGAAATTAGAGAAATATGAAGAGTTTTGACCTTTAACATACCATTGTCTTTTCACCTCCTTTTGTCTTTTCAAATTCAATAACACTTGCATTAATCATTTGCTGACCATATCACTTTGTTTCAGCCGACTCTTCCATTGTTTCTCACATGAAAATTTTCCCTCAAACCCTAAAAAAAGTTTCGGCCATCTCCAAGAAGAAATTTTGATAAAAACTTTCATTTCTTTTTACATTTTCTACTTGATTTACTTGATTTTTGCACTTGCAATCTCTTATGCAGTTCGGCCCCTCCATCTCCAGCGCCTTGGCCGCCTCCACCACCACCTATTCCAGCCACCATACCCTCCTCTCCACTGCCATTCCAGAGCCGAGGCCATCCGTGTTGATGATCCACCAAAATATGAAGCAAACTCCACCTATATCCAACATAGTCTGGCTACCTTGCTTCCATCACCTCCTCCATCACTTTGGCCGACCATACACCACCATCACCAGCAAATTCCTGACCTGAGCCCACTGCCACATCATCCTCCAGCCCACTACAGACTTGGTCGTTCCCTCCTTGGCCTTGGCCGAGCCCTCTAGTGCATATGAATCCATGATATTTGCCTTGTAGTGTTAGTTCATGCTCATATATCTTTGCTCCATCATTTTGCCATGCTAGGCCGACCTTTAAGAACCCAAACCAGATCCAAACCATGCCTTTAGCCGTGCCATTTCAGATCTGGAGTTGAAGCATAGGTGGTAGAAAGCAAGTACAAACACTTCGGTGATGTTTTGTATATACATTTCTAGCTTTGTTTAATTGAATTTGGGTTGAAAACTTATGTTATATTTATTTGTTTTGTCTCATGTATCCAAGGAGAATTAATCTTTGGCTCTTCCACTCATCTTTGTGTCGTGTTATCGTGCTTGTTTGGATCTCATTCGTGCATTCGTCGTTGTGTCTCCAGCTCAAAACAGTGAGTTATTCTCACCAGACAATTTGTACATATATAACTAGTAAATTGACCCCTTTTGGATCTGTAAAATGCATTATCATGTTACACCTGCTATATTATGATTATATGATATTCACCCATGCTTATACACCTGTTATAATATCTGTTACTGTTATATTATGTTGTTCTGTTATTTTTATCAGTTTATCACTGCAAGTTCCCTTTAGATTAGAATCACTATGGGTTAAAATGATACATACCCAAACGGACTTTAGAATAGGAGAAAATCATTATGGGCTGAAATGATAGGCCTGAATGATTTTCAATTATTTTCATTTACTTAGGATTGCGGGTTTGAAAAGATCAAACCCGGGTTTTCTTTGTAAATTACGGGTTGAAATGATATATACCCGTATCGATTTACCTAGGCTGGAAAATGAAATACAGACCCGTTGTTAAAATATGTTTTTCTAAAATTTTAAAATATTTTAGAAATGTAAATATTATAATATTTTGATGTAAACTTGATAAAAAAAATGATTTTTGTAAAGCATTATTGATTTTCTAAAATTTTATAAGTGAAATAAATAAATGGTAAAATTAGAAAATCTGAAATGTAAGTTATTTTGGAAATTATAATTTAGTGATAAATGGAATTTAAATTAAATATGAAAATATGATAAACTTATGATATTTTGAATTTAAAAGAATTTAAAATGATTTTATAATATATTAATGATTTTTTTTATAAAGTTAAATGTGAAATGAATGAATATTTAAGTTGAAATTTTGAAATATAACTAAAATTTGAAATTTGTAAATTTGGCTTAAAAGTGAATTTTAAGTTAAGTATATAAAAATGAAATTGAGTTATATTTGAAAATTTATACTTAAGTGTTAAGTTAAATTTAATTGAATGAATTTAAAATTTAATGTTGGAATTTTAATAAGTAAATTATTATTAAATTTGATTTTGAATGGAAATTGAACTTATAAAATCATGAATATAAGGGTATTTAAATGATTGTTTTAAAAGTGAAAATGTATAATTATAAGTTAAAAATGAATTAAATAAAAATTTAATTGTTTGTGAAATTATATTGAATATTTGGAATTTAATTAATAGCAATTTTGAAATGCTATTATTTTCTAATGTAAATGATATTACGGCATTTGTAAATGCTGTAGTTGATAGAAATGAACTAAATGACTAAATTTAAGTAAGGGCTATAATTGATGAATTTAAGTAAGGTTTTATTTGAACTAAAGTAACCCTATTATAGCATTTAAATGCTGTCTTTTGTTAAATTGAATTGTTTTAAAAGCAACTTTCCGTAACATTGTCTAAATGCTGCGAAAAGGTGAATTTTCACTGTTTGATAAATTTTAGGGAATGAATGAACTTTGAAAAGATTTAAAATTTTGGAAATTTAATAAGTTAATTATTAAATATAATAACTTCATTCTATGATTTTAAAGGAAGTAATTTGTTTCAAAATATAAACTATTTTGAAATGTGTTTTGTAATGGTATTTAAATTAAATAAAAAATGAACGTGGTTTGGAAGATATTATATTTTGATATTATGAAATGGATTTTGAATGATATTGAATTTTGAAATGATATTTTATTTTGAAGTATAAAATACCATTTTGAAATTTTAACTACGAGATGTATTTAATTTATAGTTTAACTGATTCTTAAAGGATGGGCGATCCCAAGCATCCTTTAAGTTATTGTGCATTTCTACTACAGTTCACCTGAGTTGGTTTACATTATATAAGTATATATTGTCCTGATTCGAGTGTTTTGTATTTTACTTTACGCTCAGGTCAGCCTGAGTATTTACAGCTTAGATTTGGATTTCTTTTGTGGAGCTAGGAATCGCTGGATATTCTGCTTGTCTAGTTATCTATTTCCTTTCAGTTTTCGTTGTTCTATTTCAGCTCTGGTATTTATAAACTTCTATGTATTTGAGATTTCTATTGTATATGTTTAAGACTATCATTATATATTATGTTTTGAGAGTTTGTTATAGTAGCTTCATGAACTACTATGGTATTTTATTTCCGCTGCGAGTTATTCTGATATTTCTGTGTCTGTGATTCTATGATTGTATTTCATTTACTCCAAATTTATTTACAACGCGGTATTTTGAGCAATTCAAGTCTGACATATGCGGATGTGAATGGCTGAAAATATCGGGTTGTTACATTTTGCCTTGCTTTTCACCACTTTTCGGGCCTTTAAAGGTTTATTTTCTTACACTACAAGTAAAACTTACCCCGAGCCTTTAACTACTCAGGACGCCCATTTCGTAACAGTAACAAAAATTGCCATCTATAATAAACAATTAGAATGCACATTTCAAATGCCCCTTTCGTAACACTAGAATGCATTCCCTTTCGCAAATCACTCTCCTTTCGTGCCCATTTCGTTTGCTCCTTTCGTACGCTCCTTTCGTGAGCCAAATATACGCACCATAATACTTCTGAATTTGCATTAACTGGTTTTAAAAACAAGTTATTTCTAAAGTGAAACAGATATAAAAGAACGTGCTTAAACCCCCTACACTCACTGTGACGATGTTATCTTATGACTGCTACGTGTAACTTTCCTTAAAGGAGTTTTAGTGGTGTTTGGTTATTCCCTTCCATTGAGAGAGCGGGGATAAGATGGAGGAACTGCCTATTTTGATGTATGAGATAGTGACCTTTTACTTGTATTGGCTTGCTTAGGTTGAATTGTTTTTATTGCATTGTTGTTTGTTAAATTATTTGCAATTGGGAAAATTATGCTGCTTATTTAACGATGTTTTCTTATTAAATTTTGTTGTACTTTTTTGAATTAGTTTCTTTTGCTTATATTATGTTGTCGATTGCTTATTTTACTATGATTGATTTAATTATTTGTTCGTTTACTTGTTTGTTTGTTTGTTTGTTTGGTTACTTGGTTATATGCCTGTAGTAATTATTGTATTGTATATTATGATGTACTGCTAGTTGGGTATGCTAATTTTATGATGAGTTGGTTATCAAATGCTGACATTTAGAGAAAATACATTGGATATACTGGTAAGATGTGAAGGGGAATGTTTGATTTAGTCGTAGTGGAATAACATATTTTCCTAAGCTGACGAATACTATAAAGAACCGTAATTTTATCGCTTTGATTTGCGAATATTTAATTAATTTTAAATATTCAAATAATGGTTTAATAATTAAAATACTCCTTCTTAATTTATAACTAATAATGGTGAAATTTATTTTCAAGGTATGTTTACAAAAATAATTAGTTAAAAGAAAAATAGAAAATGTGACCGGGAAGCTTTTTCCGAAAATTCAGTGTTTCTCTATTTAAAAGTTGTTAAAAAAAGATGTAAATTTCTTAATATGCTTAAACACACATTTATATAATTGACAAGGATTTAGTTAAGCGTGAGAAAGATGGAAGCATAAGTGTACTTATGTAAGATGATGTGACCATTTTTAAATGAAAAATCTAATTTAAATAAAAGAAAATATGAAACATCACTTCATTTCAAATCTTGAGTACATATTTGGGTATTACATGTTGGTCAAATGGAGGAATCCTTATTTAGACGTGTGGAATAAGTTGGGATGGATAAGATTGATGAAGTGGCATAAAACTAGTGGACGGCAAGGGTACCTGGGGTAGAAAGGTAAATTTATTCCATTCTTTTTTATAAAGACAAATTTCATTTTTCTCTCTCCTTCCATTCTCATTTCTTAAAAAAATAAAAAAACTTCCTTCTTCTATAAGCTTATAAAATCTCATTTTAATGGCTTCCTTCAAAAAATTCAAAATTCAAAACCATCTCCTTTTTGCACTTCAACTTTTAAAATAACTTAAAGTACTTCCTTCTTTCTTCTTTACCTCTTCTTGGCCAAAAGAAGTCCATACACCCTCCACCACCCTATGGACAAGCCTAAATCAATCTTAGGCTGAGCCTATAGCATCATGGCTGAGCCCACTTACCTTTCCTTTTGGCAAAAGATCAAGTTTGCTTAGGAAAAATCAAGTTTTATTGCAAATTTCAAGTTTTAAATGATTTTCATAAGTTTGGTGAGTAAAACTCACATATTTTTGTTAAAAAATGTATTTTTACTTTATATTAGCATTTGTATGTATAATGGTTTGATTATTGGCTAGTTGCATGGTTTGGACGTTGTTTATATGAGGATATGTGCACTTATATGTGTTTGAACATGATATGTAGTTTTAGACTTAAAAATAAAGTCTAAAAGTTGTGATCTTTGATTAGGATTGGTTGTGATATGTTTATGTTTGCTATAGACATGATAATGTAGGGGAGTGCTAAGAAAAGTTAACACTTTTGTATGGTTTAGCGATAAAGGATCCTTATGTGAAAACTATGGTTTTAGTTTTTAAAAGTCAAAACTTTTTCAAAGCTCTAAACTTGTTTTGTTTTTAAAAATACTTACTTTATGATTGTGAAAAGTCAGCGAGCTTCCAAAAGCAATAGGTTTAAAGAAAATTTAGAAACAATTTTTCTAATCATGGCATCTATAGCAATAGTCGCTATGGATGTAGTTTCGCTAAAAAGTCCACTTTTTGCAAATTAAGTTTTTATACTTAAAAAACTTTGAAAATATTTTATACAACTTAATTAATAACGATTAAGAGGTTAATTAAGGATTAATTAATTATTGATTAATTAATTATTTATTACTCAAATTTGGTAACTAATAATTTATTAGGTATTAGACATGGTTCATTAATTATAAGTAAGCGAGGATAAATTACTAATTAATTATAATTTTAATTAATCTTTGATTAAGCATGATTAATTTTTAATTAATTATGAATTAGGTATATGATTTATTTTTTTATTAATTATTATTAAGTATAAGGTTAATTATTAATTAATTATTAAGTAAGTGTTTAATTATTCTAGTTATAATTTAATTAAGGTTTTTAATCTATAAATAAAGTATTTATTAAAGGTTAACTATTTCTTAATTAATAATTTAAGTTAAATCAAAACTTAATTAAGATTTGATTATGTTTTTAAAAAGTATTTAACCTGTGATTAATTATTTAAAAAGAAGTTTAGGTTCTTTATTACTTTGCTTTCTGACGATCAATTTGTTTAAAGGCAACTTTCTTTTACAAAGAATACTTTTGAACACAAGGGATTATATTGTCGATACCATTAAGTAACCATACAAATATGAATAGGTTATACTAAACTTTGACATTTATTAGTAGAATAAATCATCATTCTGCTAATTAAGTATATTATTAGACATCTATTAGCAGAATAAATCTCTGTTCTGCTATAACTGAACTCAATAGATTGTTTAGACGCCTATTTAGCACGACAAAATTCACTACACTAAAACAGAGGATTCCTAACTAGTATAAGCGTTACCAAGAATTTCAATAACACTTATATGTTTCGCTATAGGGGCGTGGACATTTATTCCCAACACTTATAAGTGTTGGGAAAGAATATCTTCCAAAGCTTACAAGCATTGGGAAAAAATATCTTGCAACGCTTATGAGAGTTGGGGAAAAATATCTTTCAATGCTTATCAGCGTTACTAATAAATACAAACAAATAAACATTTATCAGTAATGTGAATGTTGAAAGGTATAATGGTTTGAATGTTAAAAGACATAATGTAGACTATATTTAATATGAAATATTATCTTAATTTAGCAAATTATAACCCAACCAATATCAATAAACAATATTGATAATCAATAATAAAACAGAGTATCAATTAACAAAGAAAAGTTGAATACATAATTAAGTTATCAATACATAGTTTATCAATTTCATATTAATACCAATTGCAATAACAAAAGATAAAACATAGTTCGCAGTTAAAGTCTACAAATACCGAATACGAAACTCTGTCCATATAACAAAGCCTCCATCAGAAAATTCACAGAGCTTGTACATTCCATTTTGAGGACCATCGTAAACTGTGCATCTGGTTCAAGAACTTCAACTACCCTTATAACTTTCTCTACATTCGGTATCACCTTTCTAAAATGACAAGTTGTTTGTGTTCCAACATCATCTTTGGATACATCCATCTCTAAATCTTGTGACAATAGCATTACATATATTTTTTCCATTGTTGATGAATGAATATCATTATGTGAGACGGTTGGAGTGGCAACTAGATTATTGTTCATATGAGAATCTCCTAAATTAGAAGCACCTTTCGTATGTGAAGTGACCACATAACTTGCAACATGCTTTTCTTGCGAATTAGATATAAATTTCATAAAAGTTGAAGTAATTGATTTGATGGCATCGTTAACTTGATTAGCTACTTGCCTTTCTATCTCCAATTTCGAAATAGACAAATCCATGGCTTGCCTTTTTTTTCAGCTATAGCTTTTATCGCTTGATTCATCTTTACTTATTTCATAGAAGTAGTAGAGCTAGCTGCTCGACAATAATTTTTCTTTCTACCGGAACCAAAAAAATTCCGCAATTGGATCATTTTCAAGATCTTCTACTTCACCATTACCACTAGAACTACCATCCAATTTCCTCTTTTCTTCCACTTCTTCTATAAGTACCTACATGCATTCAGTTCATATTAAATTAAAATTTATAATAAAAAGAATGAGAAGTAGTAATCAAGATGATAACACATGTTTAACAATAAAAGGACATTAAATAGAAAAAGAAAATATGCAAGGACGATAATTTGAAATTATGTACTTCATATATGCAATGGCATATTTGGATTTTAATTTTTTTTATTAACATACATTAAAGGTATTTCATATATGCAATAAAAGAACATAAACAGACATTAAAGGCGGACATGACCTCTATTTTAAACTGAGGCAACATGGCCTTAGTTGTTTAAAACTAAGGCATAATGGCCTCAGTTGTTTGCTCTTACTAGGAATCCTTGGGTTTTGTTGAAATAAAACTTGCTGATGTGGTAGCCAACAAGAGAACAAATGAGAGGATATTGAAACAACAAATCCATTCACTGGAAGCAGTAGCAATTCAAAGATTCATTGGTTATAGTATCTATATCATATTTAGATTAGTCAAACAACTAGTAAAATGTATTACTGACATCAATGAAATAAATGAAACATTGGAAAGGATATTGAAATGTACATGTTCGACTAGTTTCGTACTAATTGTAGTGACTGGCACTGATCAAGATCTTCAGCTTACTTATAAAACCGGAGCCGAGGTTTCATTTTTCTTTTGATCTCTTGTAGTGGTTTAATTACAACTTGGTGCTTTGCATTTCTAATGGTATTTTTCACTGTTTCTCTATGATGTAGCAACAAAATTGAGTACTAGCTTGTAAGAAAATAAAGGGAATGTATGAAGATTCACAATATTTTGCAAAAACCACTAATGTGGCGTTCCGTAGGATAAAATTAGCGTTGAACAACTGTTGAATATGCGCTTATATGATTTTTTTTTGATGATAATAAACATATATACATTCATTTAAATGTATTTGATAATATACTATTTTATTTTTCACAGATTAAATAAATATTTGCTGAATAAAATAAATTACACAGAATTTGAATTCAAACAGATATTTTATTCAAACAAATATTTATTACATTTTTGAATAGTACAATTTCAAGCTCTCACTATAACTATACAACTTTGATTACATCACATTTTTTCACATTTACATCAGCACCTCACTACATATCACTCACACTCGTATTTTTATCTTCAACTGCATTCCAGTTTGAATTCAGCATCTGAGAAATCTGCAAAAATATAAACTAACGCAGTAAAATTGAAAAAGAAATATTTTTGCAATTCAAAAATAAAAGATAATTTTGAAAATATGATTTGCCTCAGTTATTGGGTTGTTCGTCATAATTTAAATTTGAATTCATCATACACGAACAACTTGTGACATACACAGTGTATCACTGTATATGCCACAAGGCCGTACACACCGATATACACTTGATAATGCTACAGGGACAGGTGAGCACAGGTCAAACCCAATGAAAAGCCGGGTTCAACTCACGTGCAATATATTTAAAATCACGACACGAGCACAAGGTCAAACCCGAGCTGTAAAACTGGATTCAACACAAGGCAACCAAACATGAATGTTTACAGCAAAGTCAGAGAGACAACATAAGTATACAATATAGCATGTGCAACACAGTGAAGGTAACAAGTGCAACATACAAACAAGCATGGAACAGCAAGCATGCAACAGAGACCAAGCAATGAACAGCCAGTGCCGATAAAGATCAGAGTCACATCTCAAATGAACTCAATGCAAAGCACATGATATGGCAATCAAATATACTTGAAGATTACAACATCAAGTAGAGACCAAGTTCAGCAATGCAAAGCTACAATCTCAAATGAAGTACAAAGCATGCACATGAACAACATGACATGAACAATGGAACTGATCAAAACAAACGTCACAGTAAATATGCAATGTTGTGTGGTGGTGTACATGAAATCAGAAACAAATTCAAGACGCAAGATGAATGCAAATACAGGAACTCGACAGGCACATATGAAAACAAAAGACACAGTGCAGACTCGACAATGTTCACAAACCAGCAGTATACAAGTACAAGACCACAAAGGCAAGTATGGACAGAGTTCGAGCACAGTTAAAACTCAAGCAAATGAAAACTCAGTGACATGCACAATAATCAACACAGTGAAGAACATGGATGTCAAAAGTGTACATGGAACAATACTACAGCTCGATCAAATAAACAACATGATCAGGAAACATAACATGCAGTTTGCTGTGATACGAGCTCGAGCACAGTTGAAGCTCAAGACATCAAGTGATACAAGTCAGAGCAACAAAACCAGACACATGAAGACCAACAGGCTACAAGATATCATAAGCAGGACCAAACTACATAAGTGAATGAAGTTCAGCTATGCAAATGAAACACAGTTGCAAACAACATGACAGGAAACTGATAAATTGAACTTGTGAAGCAGTGCAAGTGCAAATCACCAACTGCAAGACGTCAAGTAACATGGTGAAGCGGTACAAAAGAGAAAGTGCAATTCGAACAGACATGACAGCACTGCACCAATGCAAAATAGAACGGAATGCACAGGTCAGAGATACAACAATGGAACCATCACAACAGTTCACATTGCAGTAATATCATATCACTACAGAAGTTCAAATCAAAACAATCAAATGGAGACCAGAGAAATGCTCAACACAGATGGCCAGAGAGGAAGCTCACCAGGATGAACACAAACATTGCAGAGATGACCGAAGTATAATACTAATCAAGCCAAAGTCAACAGTAAAATGATCGAAGTCAAAGCCGTGGATAGCAAGAATATACACGCATATGAACAAGTCAAAATCAAAGCCGTAACCATCAAGCAACCAAAATATACGATAACGAATTAGTCATAATCAATCTCAAACAATCAAGCATCATCGAGTGGCCGAGGTGAATCAGTTGACAAATTCAATTATAAAATATACGAATGCAATTCTAGGAAATCAAATCCTATAAGAACCCTAATCATCATCGGCAATTTATCATCGAGTTCGAGTAAGCCAAAATTGTAAAAGCAAAAAGGGAAATTACATACCGAAGTATCAGAGTTGAACTCGATCAAAAAATTGGGGCAGCCGAAAGCTAAACAGAGCTAGAGGGTCGATTACCGAATCAAAACAAAGAAGTAGCTACTGTAGTCGATCTACATTCAAGCGGCGCCTTCGATTTTACTAAAGCCCTAATTTTTAAAAAGGGAAGAAGAACGAACAAAGAAACATCGGCCGCCATTACCAACGAGGAAATAAAAAGAGACGGGCTGAATTACTAAAGAGGGCCGGGCTTATTCTTCTAAAAAGAATTCTATTTTATTAAGGGATTTTAAATTTATAAATTAGGGTTTTGTATTTTTAAATTTGCTTTTAATTTGTATTTTCTTTTTAAACCGTTTTAATTTCTAGTCGTGTGACTAGGGGACAAGCTACGTGGCGTAGCTTGAGAATTCGCAACTCGGTAGTTGAGTTGTGGCAAGGTTTTGAGCGTAGAGTTAGATTAGTCAATAGCGGGTATAGCGAGTTTACGTGTGTAAGCGAGGGACTATCTAATTTCTAGTAGAAACCTTGGGGGCAGCACGTAGGCAGGGTTTTGCCAAAGCTGGGTAAATTCTGTGTTGTTCTGTTTTATTTTGTTGTTTTATATTCTGCGATATCTGTGCTGCTATTCTGTGATCTGAATTGAAATTAATTGATAAGCTTCCGCGATTAATTTTTTATAATTTACACTATCACCCTATTCACCCCCCCTCTAGGGTGAAATCGATCCTACAAGTGGTATCAGAGCTAGGAATAGAAGTCAACATCTGTTTTAAAAATTCGATTTTTTTTGAAAAAATCAGTTTTTGTTTTAAAAATTTGAATTTTTAAAATGGCTTCTTTTAATAATGCTTTTGCAGAGGGTCAGTCGATAGTTAGACCACCAATGTTCAATGGTGAATATGCTTTTTGGAAAAATAGGATGAATTTTTTTTGAAAACCATTGACGCTTGGAATATTGTTGAGACAGGTTATAGAATACCAACTGTAACTGTAGATAATCAGGAAATAGAGAAACCAAAAGATCAATGGACAGAACTAGAAAATAGATTACAAAATGCTAATGCTAGAGTTATGAATTCTATTATCTGTTCATTAGATCAATTTGAATTTAATCGTGTCTCACACTGTCTAACTGCACAGGAAATATGGCACACACTAGAAGTGACTCATGAAGGAACATCTCAAGTCAAAGAATCTCGCCTTGCCATGCTAAGCAGCGAATACGAGAACTTCACAATGACGAAGGAAGAAAATGTCAAAGAGATGCATGGACGACTTTCCAATATCGTTTACAAATCAAAAGCTCTTGGAAAATCATACACAGAGTTGGAGATAGTCCGAAAAATCCTTAGAGTCCTTCCGCAAAAATTTGAAGCAAAAGTAACTGCCATTCAAGAATCGAAAGATTTAAAACAACTTAAAGTTGAAGAACTCATCGGAAATCTCACCACTTATGAGCTAGAAATGAAATTCAAGGAAGAGCGTGAAGGAGGTGACACTCGAAAGAAATCAATAGCTCTCAAAGGAACAACCAAAAGTGATGATGATAACGATGAAGATGATGGAGCAGCAGAATTGGCGCTACTAATAAAGAAACTCAAAAAGTGGAATCGCAAATACGGAAATCCAGCTCGAAATCATGAATTGAAAAGCAGAATAGGCAAAGCACTTGACTACTCAGAAGAACAGGAGATCATCTGTCATAAGTGCAACCAACCCGGACACATCAAGCCCAATTGTCCTCGAAATCGACGCGACTTTGAAAAGAAACAGAAAAAGAAAAGTTTTGCAGCCACATGGAATACAAGTGATGAAGATAATCAAAATTCTAGCAGTGAGAGTGAGAAAGCAGATATGTGCCTTCAAGGGAATATAACTGATAGCGACGATGACGAGCCAAGCGAGGTATCAAAACTTACTCACTCTGAATTGCTTATATATTTTCATGAAATAAATGGCTGTTATGAACGACTTAGGGAAAAATACGCCAAACTTGAATCTCAAAAGGATACTTTGATAGAATGCAATAAACAACTTGCTAGTTAAAACCTATCAAAGTAGGATCCCTAAGTGTGATAAGTGTCCAACATTCGAAGAAGAAACTAAAAAATCAGAAATCAACATAAAATCACTTGAAAATGAAATTCTGATTTTAAAGGAAAATGAAAATACTAGGAGAGAGAATTCTATTAAAAAGTGCACACAATTGTTAAATGAAAATGAATCTCTCAAATCACAAGTCCAACAATTGTCAACGACTTTAGATAAATTTTCAAAAAGTGAAAAATCGTTGAATATGCTATTAGGAAAGCAAACCGTTAATATGGTTAGACAAGGACTTGGATATAATAATTCGAAAATTGTTGAAAGCAATATTAATCAAGTTAATTCTATGTGCACAACTTGTAGAAAATTTGGACACAATCACAATAATTGTTGGTATAGACCCAAACATGTGAAAACTATACCGATTTGGGTTCCAAAAGGCACAAATATAAAATCTCTCAAAGTTAAACAAATTTGGGTGCCGAAAGGAACAATTATAAATAGTTTTGGGTCTTTACAAAATTGTTTTTCAAAATATTCTGCCACTAACAACCATGGACCTATAAAAACAAATAAGTCACATAAGTCTTTTCCCGTGTAGGTGTGGTGGCAGGCTAAGGAACAACAATAGTGTTCTCTGGATTTTGGCTGTTCCAGAAACACAACAGACGACAAAGCAAAGTTCCTTAGCCTAGTATAAAGGTGATAGAATCACAACGGACAACAACGGAAAATATCGTAAAGGTAAAACAGGTAAAGGTATATTTATTTGTACGATATATTAAATGTGATAATCTGCACCATATTCTGAATTAAAATCAGCCAATATTGATTTGATGAAAAGATGATGATTTTGTTTCTGACTTATTCAACATAGTTAGCCAAGTATATTCTTATGCCAAAAACACTATAATAATCTCTAGAATCTTTGAATTACTTCATATATATCAGTATGGATTAAAAATAGTGTTTTGTTGGATAATAATACATTTGGTTATAATTCGGCTAACTCTATATTCACGGTTTTCTGGTTATTTACACGGCTTCAATTCAAATTCAAAAGAATGTCATTTACATTGCTGTAAAATTGAGTTTGAAATTTTTTGGTGCACACTTCATGGTTTGGTCAATCGAATTCAATTAATGATAATTTTGAGTGAAAAAGAAATTCAGATGCAGATTACACTGGTAATCTAGTTGATAGGAAAATTACTAGTGGAACGTGATTTTTTTTTGACATTTAGTAACTGCATCGTTTTTCAAAGAAAATATCTGCATATTCTTCATTTCGAATAATTTTCAAATAGCAGAAAATTTTCTTTTAAATCCACCTCGAGAAAATCTTTTTTGACCATATTTTCAGATTAGTCATTTTGAAAAATTAATTTCATAATTATTTTTGAATTTGATTTTAAATGACTATTTTGACTAATCTGACTCCCTAATGTTTATTGAAAAGAAAAATAGTGATTGAAAAAGTGATGAGCGTTGATATTGATTATATATTATAACTCGAGACGGTATAATTAATAAATTTCTTTAGAAATTTAAACAAGAGTTATAAAACTGTTTGTTGGTAAAAATTCCATGGCCATCTCTATATCTATCATATTTCTAACGATCATCACTCATCAAAATTCTATATAGTTTGTAATATGTGGTACTTTAAACAGGAATCGTTCGTTTTTCATTTTCACATTTTTTTTTAAAAAAAATTAGTAATAATAATAATAAATAAATACCAAAGTATTCACTCTCATTTAAAAGTCCTCACGGTTATGCATGGGTGAATTACTTGTAATTTGTTATGTGCTTCCATGCTCATTTAAAAGTCCTCGCGGTTATGCATGTATGGAACGCATATCAAAAGTTTATTTTTAAAAAAAATAAACAAGTTGATTCTAATCCCATTTAAAAGTCCTCACGGTTATGCGTGGTTAGAAGATACTTGAATTCATTTTTTTTAAATAAAATTGGAATACTACTAATCTCATTTAAAAGTCCTAACGGTTATGCATGGTTAGTAGATATTCAAATTCCTGATATAAAAATACCACAAATAGACACAACTGTATGGTTTTATATGATGACATCATTTCCATCATTCTAAAAGTGGAATATGCGCCTAACAAAATATTTATGATTTTTGTTTGATTTTTTATTGAAATTTAATATTTATGTTCAATTGAGTTTTAATGTTGAATTAATATCGATAACTTTATCTCTATTTTCTCTAACACTATTATTCTTTTGCTGATAACAAAAGGGGGAGAGAAAAGTTAAGATTTTGTTAAATAAAATCAAGCAAATGTCAAATAATTTTCCATTTTGCATCTAGACTCATTTGCATATTTTATTTGTATGCATATATGTAGGGGGAGTTTTGTGTAGAAAGGAAGCATTTAAATAGGGGGAGCAATTAGGATATATCTATGATCAAATACATTTAATATATTCAAAATCTTAAATATATGTTTGTTATCATCAAAAGGGGGAGATTGTTGAATATGCGCTTATATGCTTTTTGTTTGATGATAATAAACATATATACATTCATTTAAATGTATTTGATAATATACTATTTTATTTTTCACAGATTAAATAAATATTTGCTGAATAAAATAAATTACACAGAATTTGAATTCAAACAGATATTTTATTCAAACAAATATTTATTATATTTTTGAATAGTACAATTTCAGGCTCTCACTATAACTATGCAACTTTGATTACATCACATTTTTTCACATTTACATCAGCACCTCACTACATATCACTCACACTCGTATTTTTATCTTCAACTGCATTCCAGTTTGAATTCAGCATCTGAGAAATCTGCAAAAATATAAACTAACGCAGTAAAATTGAAAAAGAAATATTTTTGCAATTCAAAAATAAAAGATAATTATGAAAATATGATTTGCCTCGGTTATTGGGTTGTTCGTCATAATTTAAATATGAATTCATCATACACGAACAACTTGTGACATACACAGTGTATCACTGTATATGCCACAAGGCCGTGCACACCGATATACACTTGATAATGCTACAGGGACAGGTGAGCACATGTCAAACCCAATGAAAAGCCGGGTTCAACTCACGTGCAATATATTTAAAATCATGACACAAGCACAAGGTCAAACCCGAGCTGTAAAACTGGATTCAACACAAGGCAACCAAACATGAATGTTTACAGCAAAGTCAGAGAGACAACATAAGTATACAATATAGCATGTGCAACACAGTGAAGGTAACAAGTGCAACATACAAACAAGCATGCAACAGCAAGCATGCAACAGAGACCAAGCAATGAACAGCCAGTGCCGATAAAGATCAGAGTCACATCTCAAATGAACTCAATGCAAAGCACATGATATGGCAATCAAATATACTTGAAGATTACAGCATCAAGTAGAGACCAAGTTCAGCAATGCAAAGCTACAATCTCAAATGAAGTACAAAGCATGCACACGAACAACATGACATGAACAATGAAACTGATCAAAACAAACGTCACAGTAAATATGCAATGTTGTGCAGTGGTGTACACGAAATCAGAAACAAATTCAAGACGCAAGATGAATGCAAATACAGGAACTCGACAGGCACATTTGAAAACAAAAGACACAGTGCAGACTCGACAATGTTCACAAACCAGCAGTATACAAGTACAAGACCACAAAGGCAAGTATGGACAGAGTTCGAGCACAGTTAAAACTCAAGCAAATGAAAACTCTGTGACATGCAAAATAATCAACACAGTGAAGAACATGGATGTCAAAAGTGTACATGGAACAATACTACAGCTCGATCAAATAAACAACATGATCAGGAAACATAACATGCAGTTTGCTGTGATACGAGCTCGAGCATAGTTGAAGCTCAAGACATCAAGTGATACAAGTCAGAGCAACAAAACCAGACACATGAAGACCAACAGGCTACAAGATATCATAAGCAGGACCAAACTGCATAAGTGAATGAAGTTCAGCTATGCAAATGAAACACAGTTGCAAACAACATGACAGGAAACAGATAAAATTGAACTTGTGAAGCAGTGCAAGTGTGCAAGTGCAAATCACCAACTGCAAGACGTCAAGTAACATGGTGAAGCAGTACAAAAGAGAAAGTGCAATTCGAACCAACATGACAGCACTGCACCAATGCAAAATAGAACGGAATGCACATGTCAGAGATACAACAATGGAACCATCACAACAGTTCACATTGCAGTAATATCATATCACTACAGAAGTTCAAATCAAAACAATCAAATGGAGACCAGAGAAATGCTCAACACAGATGGCCAGAGAGGAAGCTCACCAGGATGAACACAAACATTGCAGAGATGACCGAAGTATAATACTAATCAAGCCAAAGTCAACAGTAAAATGATCGAAGTCAAAGCCGTGGATAGCAAGAATATACACGCATATGAACAAGTCAAAATCAAAGCCGTAACCATCAAGCAACCAAAATATACGATAACGAATTAGTCAGAATCAATCTCAAACAATCAAGCATCATCGAGTGGCCGAGGTGAATCAGTTGACAAATTCAATTATAAAATATACGAACGCAATTCTAGGAAATCAAATCCTATAAGAACCCTAATCATCATCGGCAATTTATCATCGAGTTCGAGTAAGCCAAAATTGTAAAAGCAAAAAGGGAAATTACATACCGAAGCATCAGAGTTGAACTCGATCAAAAAATTGGGGCAGCCGAAAGCTAAACAGAGCTAGAGGGTCAATTACCGAATCAAAACAAAGAAGTAGCTACTGTAGTCGATCTACATTCAAGCGGCGCCTTCGATTTTACTAAAGCCCTAATTTTTAAAAAGGGAAGAAGAACGAACAAAGAAACATCGGCCGCCATTACCAACGAGGAAATAAAAAGAGACGGGCTGAATTACTAAAGAGGGCCGGGCTTATTCTTCTAAAAAGAATTCTATTTTATTAAGGGATTTTAAATTTATAAATTAGGGTTTTGTATTTTTAAATTTGCTTTTAATTTGTATTTTCTTTTTAAACCGTTTTAATTTCTAGTCATGTGACTAGGGGACAAGCTACGTGGCGTAGCTTGAGAATTCGCAACTCGGTAGTTGAGTTGTGGCAAGGTTTTGAGCGTAGAGTTAGATTAGTCAATAGCGGGTATAGCGAGTTTACGTGTGTAAGCGAGAGACTATCTAATTTCTAGTAGAAACCTTGGGGGCAGCACGTAGGCAGGGTTTTGCCGAAGCTGGGTAAATTCTGTGTTGTTCTGTTTTATTCTGTTATTTTATATTCTGCGATATCTGTGCTGCTATTCTGTGATCTGAATTGAAATTAATTGATAAGCTTCCGCGATTAATTTTTTATAATTTACACTATCACCCTATTCACCCACCGTCTAGGGTGAAATCGATCCTACAACAACATCATTGTACAAATATTATATGTATGTATAAATATTTACTCACGATGAAAAAAGACGTAAGCTGGTGCAAAAAACATGCATGAAAAATATTTGCTCACATTGAAAAAAAAACGTAAGTCGGTGCAAAAAATCATGCATTTTCATACATCAAAATCAATTGGAGTGATTTTTGCAATCCATCATCGATCATTGAGAACTACCCACCTTAGGTGGGTTATGCCAATCTCACAGCGTTACCTTAGGAAGCTACACAGCTAAAATCTGAATTCGGTCTTGCAAATTAATAAAGGCAAATGGAAAGAAGAAAATGGTCTATTTGTTAGTTAAAAAATAAATTTAAGACTGGAACTTTGTATAAAGAAATTTAAACTTTATTTTGTCCTCAAAGTAGTACTAGATTAAACACTAATTTCAAACCAAATAAAGACTTATAACTGAAGGATTATTCATAGCAGTCATGGAAATGAACAGCGGGGAAGTATGTAGCATGAGAGAGTATGTAGACTTGCACGCATGAAGCAGTGTACAACAAGCACTAGGGAGTACAGAGAACTATAGTAGTGTTGCAGTTGTATTAGCATATGCAATAACCATAACAATATATGATAATGAGCCAAGATTGCAACGGATTGGAGAATGAAACGCTGCATAAAAGTAATCACTAGAATATATTTGTTAAAGATGAAAAAAGATATATTATACGAGGAAGCTATATGTACCCTTATTTTTAATTTCAGTCCTGATGAGCATTTTAATGTTGCAATCAAAACACTTACATATGTTTCTGCGATACATGATAGTACTTCTCCAGATTTTCTTTTATGTCCAGCCTTCCAAACCATCGCTCTTGAATTTTTTTTGGATTTGCTAAGACCTGCAAGAAAGAACAAAGTTAACACATAATTAGCATAAAATTTTATAATCAACAACTATTTAGAAAAGATATGTTCGATACCATCTCATCGTGCACTCTATGGTAAGGTTTTCTTCCTAGAGTATGAGTGATCGGACATTTTGCTTTGCTTTTGGCATTTCTTTTACATTGCTCCATCTTTTACATATATGTTAGCTTGTGTAAATAACTATTATGTAACTTGGAAGACAAATTCAATGAATGATAACCTAGTTTAGTACATTGTGATTGTTATGCCTCTTTCCAAATTATAAAGCCATGGTTTAAATTAACTTAAATTCTATAAATGGGTGGTTAAGTGTTTCAAATAATTTTGTAAGCTATCCAATTATTTTATTAAAGGGAATTATAAATGATACTTTGTATAGGAAAGGGATTTTATTCTATAGAGGATTAATTTGAAGAAGATATACAAATGATAGTTGTAAATAATATTTTATAAAGGATTTCTATAAAGGTATCATAAAGAAAGATTTTTAAAAGAAGTTTTAGAAAAGATTTTTGATGTTTATAGAAGAAGTTTTATAAATGATTTTGAATAATTATAAGAGAAGTTTTATAAATGATTCTGGGTATTTGTAAAAGGAGTTTTATAAATGATTTTTGTATATTTATAAAAGAGTTTTATAACTGGATTCAGAATTTAAGCTAAGGAGATTTTATAATTGAAAGATATTTAATAGAAGGATTTATTTAAGAAATTTATAAAAGAATTTGAGATGAGATTATCCTTAATTGACCTTCAATTATGATGGTATGAGACTTTCATTCTATGCTTAACACCGAGGAAATTGTGTTTAGGGTTGTCCTTATCTCTAATTTAAATAACATTAGATTTGCTTTTTTTAATATGATTTTGAAATAAGAAATATTTCACAATATTTTGTGAATATACTTATGCCAGTGAGATAAGTATAGGAATATTTTGATAAACATTTTGGAAAGAGATTTAAATACATGAAAGATTTTCTTTGAGGCTTAGTTGTTGTTGGTAGAGTTAGGGGTATGTCCTAGGATCAATTATGTAATTTGTTACATATATCTAACTCATTGACCGATCTTGTGTGCAATAAAGGTGTTTCTTTTTATTTTATGCCTTGTATAATGTGGTTATATTAATTAATTAATTTAATCAAAAGTATGTTTAATAGAAAATCCATAAATGGTATATTTTATGACAATAGCTATAGTGCTGTAACCATGAGTAATATATTGCATTGAAACAAATATACCATTTTAATTGTTCCTAGTCAAGATGCATCGAAACTGGATATCGATGTATCCTTTGAGACTAGAGTATGTAAAGATCTCCAAATATTAGGCAGTGTACTCATGACTGCTAAGGGTACCTCGGGGTTACGTACTGATAGTTATTGGATAACTATGGAATGACTCACTTGATAGTTTTTATTGGTTATTATAACTAAGGTCAAACAGAAAATATCGATGTGACTAATTTACGCAGTTCTCTTAACTTGACGATACCGTTGATCTTCAATGTGGAAGCTCTGCTTTGATTATAGTTAAATCATGACATGATGTCCATCGAACGACTATAGTTGGGTCAAGTGAAAGCATCGGAAGTGAGGCACTATTCAAGAGAGGATTCGTCTTCTCAGCTATACGAGGTTAGTATCATGGTCAATTGAAGTCAACTCAAGCCAAAGCAGTTCAGTTAACAATGACTATTATCATTGAACAAAAGATTTCGTATTTGGACTGTAAAGTTGAATCTGGATGATATTGGAATTTGGACCATTACCAAATTTCATAAATCCAAAGTGATATAGTTTTGACGAAGAGAATTGGTAGAAATAATTGTCACCGTGCACCGCTTATAATAAGTAAAAAAAATATATCAGATTTTACCAAAAGGTGTGTAAGCGATAAATTCAGCCAAAATGTCACATCACCTGCTAAAAGACGTGTGAACGTTAATATTTAAATAGTTCAATATTAATCGCCGATTAAATTTACACCTTTGAGTCGCACAACTGAAATGACGAATGCTCTAAATGAACCACATGATTTAATTAATTTATAATTGTTGTAAATTAGTTAAATTAATTAATATTTATGAAACATTAATTATTAAATTTTATTTAATTTGTGTGAATGCCCTTAGCATTTAGTAAAGTGCGTATATAAAAGTTAAAAATGTGTGTATCGATATATGATATCTTTAGAGTGTTTAAATTTGATTTAAGTAGAATAGATACTAAAAGGGGGCTTTAAATAAATTAAATTAATTAGTACTTGTGAAATATTAGTTGTTAAAATTTTATTTTAATTATATGAATAACATTAGCATTTAATATCATGCGTATATAAAAGTTATAAACGCGTGCACATTTGAATCAGATTTAAATGGGATTGATGCTAATGAGATTTTGGAAAATTTTGAGGTCCCGTATGGCACCGTATGTGGCTAGCTATGCACATAGAAGAGAGAAAGGATTTGATTAACATTTAAAAAGGAATTAACAGGGGAAAGTTTGAAGGAAGGAATATGAAAGTTTTCTATCATTCCTTTAAAACACATCTCCCTTTATTTTCTTTTGATATTAATTTCTTTCCTGTAGAAATCATCCCTCTTGCTCTTCTATCAGATAATTTCGAATTTTCATGCCTTTCTAACCTCTAAAATTCCAAAATAAAATATCAAATAAAATTAATAACAAAAAGCGATTCTAATCTCTTAATTCTTGCGAAATTCGAAGGTCGATTCATCAAACCTAAGACGCTTTGATTCATCATTCAAGGTGCATTCTCTTGGCAACATCCCAAGGTAATAATTCTAATTTTATATATTCACACTCAACTTGTTTATGTAATTTAGACCCATCACCTATTTCATCTCATCTGTGCATTTGTTTATTTGATCAAACATATTGTATCCTTTTCCATCTTAATTAATTACATATGTTCACCATGTTATTTTAATTTGAATCTTTTTTTAGATATATTTTGAATATTTGCCAATTAATATTGTCATTATCAGATCTACATTATATCATCCCATATTTAATTATTTTTCATATTACTTAATTGTTTAGATCTGAAAACTTTGCAAGATATACAAACGTGTCTGATTTGTCCTATCTATTTTGTTGTTGTTTCAAGTTTGTTATTTAAAAGAAGAAGAAAAACTTTTTGATTGAAATCTAAGTCTTAATTAAGGAAAAACTTTTTGAAAAACTTTTGGATTTCCTTTTAAATTAAAGTTAGGCTTAGTTGTTACTTTTACTAAATTATAAATTTTAACGTAAAGATGTATTAAGTTTAAAACATTATTTACAATGATTTTCGTATGTGTATACACATGCACAAACGCATATTTAATGTGCGTGTAACAACCCGCATATTTTACGATTGTATATTTAAATGATTTATTTAAATATAGCATTGTTAGTCGGATTAAAGTTCGAAATGCTATTTTTTTGCAAATAATCGAATTAGGACTCGAAACCACTTCCATTGAGTCCAAAACGGTGTTTGCGACCTTTTTGAGTATAGACATCGATATGTTTGGAGTTGAGTAGAATTTTACTATTTTTCTATTGGGCTTTGGCTTTGGCTTTGGTTTCAGCCCATGAACTCATCTAATACCCTAACTCCTCATCCAACTCCTCTTCACTCATTCTATTATTTCCTAACACTCAAGCTAAAAGAAAAATGGGGGAAGAGATAGGAAATTAGAATTCCTAAACCCTAGTTTTTCTAGAAAATTCAAGATTCAATCTCTAAAATAAAAGAGAAGCTTACGTAAGCATCCTCTTCATCTTCTCCATCTCAATCTCTCTCCAATTTTCAAAAATTCCTAAACCCTAACTTTGGAAATATTTGCTTATAAGTTTAGATTGGAGCTTCTAGAGTTAAAGTTGAAGAGTGGTTGATCTTTCCTTTGTTTTAGAGCTTCTCATTCATTGTTTTTGGGTTTAAAGGTGAGTTTTTGAACTCACATCTACGTCTATAACTTTCTTTGTTGTTGGGTATGAATTCCTAACATCTATTCATGTTCATTTATTTTTGATTTGAATTGATTTGGTGAATTTTCCAAATTTTGGTGTTTTGAAGACAAATTTTTAAAGATCCTATCTTGGATATTTGGACATGTTATTTGGGGTGTATCGAAGAGCCTATAAGGCTGGGTTGTCGCTTGGCATAAATCTCTATTCTCCGTTGCTCGTCCGATCGCTTTTGAATCGTTTTGGCCATCATTAGCCTAGGGAAAATGTTGCCCAGAACAAGCAACCAGACGTCTGGTTGTCAAGTCCACACGTCTGGTTATGGTCCATGGGAAAAAAAAATATAAGAACGCTGAAAATAAAATGGCAGAGACAAATTCCAGACGTATGATTTATAGGTTCAGACGTCTGGTAGGGTTTAGACGTCTACTTTGAAATTTCAAACGTCTGAGGGTTTTCTGAATTATTTCCAAAACCCAAATCCAGACGTCTGGATTAAACCCCAAACATTTGAAATTGTTCAATTTTGCCTATTTCTTGAGTGAATTTTCAATGTTTATCGATTTTTGTTGATCCGAATAGTTATTATCATTTTTATCGACTTTGATGACTTCTTTTTTTGGATTTTCGGGAATATCTATTTTGATGGATTTGGTATCGATTTCTTTGGATTTGATTCATGTCTTCGAATGTGAATTTTTATTGATCGATTGTTTCTACAATTGTTTTCTATGATTTGTCACTTTAAAACACAAAGGTTTCTATACTAGTAATAAATATCCAAACTCTTTCACAAAAATGATTTCAACACTATTTTTAATACAAAGCTTGTTTTTATATCTATTTTCTAAGCTATTAGTATATACAAACCTTTACCTCATTCGTTCGAGAAATCTAATTAAACAACTTAGCAAAACAAGTGGTATGAAACGCTTGCGTTTACTTTATCGGTTAATTCTTGGACTTGTGACAACTTTCGAGTGGAAATCTATAATTTGTTCGTAAATAATTAGGTTAAGCTAGTGGTTATGGGACATGAAGCTAAACTCGTTTATGTACTGGCATAGTGTAATTTACACTTCTTATTGATCATTAATGATCATTTTATGGTTTAGACTAGCGATATGCGATGTCTGTTTGTCCGCGTGGGGGACTGTACCCTGAATTATGGAGCTCCGTCTCATTTTGTGGGCTAACGACCCATGGTCTTTGGACCGTTCGTGGAGCAATCGGCTCAATAAGTCAGAGCATGGGGTATATCTTTTCAGGTGCGTCGATGTTCGTTTATGCATGGGGAGCATCTTTCTATTTGCGTCGTTGTTCGTTTATGCATGGGGCGTATCTTTCTAGGTGCGTTGATGTTTGATTATGCATGGGGCGTATCTTTCTAGGTGCGTCGATGTTCGTTTATGCATGGGGCGTATCTTTCTAGGCACGTCGATGTTTGATTATGCATGGGGAGTATCTTTTTAGGTGCATCGATGTTCGACTGTGCATGGGGCATATCTTTTAAGGTGCGTCGATGTTCAGTTTATGGGATAGCGTCTCGTTTCTGATACACGTGTTGGTGAGTTTTCATGCTCCCGTTTGTGATAGGCCTCCCCCTTGTGAAATCTGGATTTCTAATTGATGATTTTTGGAATTTGTGTTTCACCAATTTTTGTGATTGACATTGATAAGTTTTTCCAGTATTTGTGGTTTGGTGAATATGTTAAAGAATATGACATTCCTTTTGGTGTTTGAAAAAGTTTGAGATTTCTATGATTTTTGTTGTTATTTAGTGTTTACTTATCACCGTATGACATTATTGTTATCATATTTTTTGTCATGTCTCTTATCCTATCTCATTTTAAAAGATATTTATAGCTAGACTGATCCGTTTATTATTTTCTTCTTAAATAATACTCGGGTCAGACCGAGGTATTTCAGGTGCTTCCACTTGACTTCTTATCATGGCCCGTCTTTTGATTTTTGGCTAACTACTTAGCTTAGTAGTTTTTGCTTTTATACATTCGAGATAGAGAGTCATTGATGTATAAATATTCTTTTGTCTAGCACTTGAACCTATTCTTTTGTGATGTAGTGGATCTTGCATGACCACTTCTTTGATGTACACTTCTATATGTTTTATTC
Source organism: Allium cepa (assembly GCA_030765085.1). NCBI lineage: Eukaryota > Viridiplantae > Streptophyta > Magnoliopsida > Asparagales > Amaryllidaceae > Allium > Allium cepa. Next base: position 553,943,383 of record CM060941.1, on the reverse strand, counting down.
ACATCTATTTCCACCTTTGTGATAAGAATATCCGTGACTGATTTATGTTACACTTATTTTATATTTGTTTCCGAAGATCACATAGCCATTGTGTAGGAGTTTTGAGTTTGTATTTGATATGTCAGATTTCCTCTTAAAACGAAATGCATGTCACACTGTCTGGCATATCGGTGCTCGCACAAAGCAATTACACAGATGGTCGCTCCTCAACGGCCTTATTCTTCGTGCTAGTTGACGACATTACCAAGTAGTGTCCTTGACTAGTGTGAGTGTAGAGGTGGGACGTCACATGCGTGTGTGTGTGTATATATATTTAATTTTATTAAAATTTATAAATGGACTTTTATGTAAAATCGTAATTTTAATCTTAATACCTTTTAGTTTTGAAACTAGGTTTATAATTATTGTCCTTTTGTAGTTACAAAAGTGACACTTAATTTTATTTCATTTATATGTATATGTATATATGTGTGTGTGTGTATGTATTTTAGATAATACTATGGACAATAAAGACACATATGTAGGAAATATCATCTCCATACACTATTTGATTTGTTGCACCTACATAATTTTCAGTAAAGTACATTTGGACAATATTTAAATTTTACGCCATGAATAATTGCTAATTAATATCATTAATGGCTCAATCAATTTAATTAGAGAGAGAAAATAGAAGATTTTTCCATCCATATAATGTTTATTATGCTCTCAATTAATTACCTCTTTTTAGGGAAAGAAACGAAAGGTTTCCTTCCTTAAATTAACTCTTATAAATAATTGTTGGGTGTATTTGATACACTATACATTTAAGCTAAATTGATTTTAAACTTCCTTTTAACCAACTTTAAATAAAATAAGACTTTATTTAATGTTTTATTAGATTGGATCTAATATACATTTAGACTTTATAGGCGCATTAAAGAACCAAATGGTAAAAAATTTGAAATTCATCCATTTCTTCCGCTGCGGGCTGGTCCAGTTCCAACAATGATATCAAAGCCCAATAGCCTATGCGCTCTAAATTAGTCATATTATGGATAAAAAATTAAGCTTGCACTCTTGGTACGATGTCTAGAAAGGTGATGTTTAGGATTGGAATTGGGTAATCAAGTACAATGTCCTACCTGGTTACCTGCTTGGCCTGAAAGATGAAGTGTGTGCAATGGTTGCCCCTAAAGGCCCAATTTGAATTAGGCCTTGGCCTAATTTTCAAAATAGTTTTGAAAATTAAAACAATATTTTAAATTTAAAAGTTAAATTTAAAATAACAACATGTTTATTATAATTGGTTATAATATAACATAAATTTTTAAAATATTTGTATATGTAATGAAAATTTCAAAATGTTTGAAGTTATTTAAATATTAATTTCAAAATTTAAAATTTATTAATAAGATTGATAAAAAATTAATTAATTGAGTTTATTGATCAATGTTGGATATGCGCTTTGCGCTATATGATTTTTGTTTGATGATAATAAACATATATACATTCATATAAATGTATTTGGTAATGTACTATTTTATTTTTCATAGTTTAAATAAATATTTGTTGAATAAAATTAAATTTCACAGAATTTGAATTTGAATTCAAACAAAACAAGTTAAACAGATTTTGAATTCAAACAGAAATTTTATTCAAACAAATATTTTGTATAGTATGTATTTGGTTAGATAAATATCTGTTGAATAAAATAAATTACACAGAATTTGAATTTGAATTCAAACAGAACAAGTTACACAGTTTTTGAATTCAAACGAATATTTTATTCAAACGAATATTTATTACAAACTTGAATAGTACAAATTCATGCTCTCACTATACATATACATTTCTGATTACATCACGATTACATCACAAATATTTTTACATTGATAACCTCACTACATATCACTCACACTCGTATTTTGTCTTCAACTGCATTCCGGTTTGAATCCAGCATCTGAGCAATCTGCAAAAATATAAACTAACGCAGTAAAATTGAAAAAGAAATATTTTTGCAATTCAAAAATAAAATATGGTTTTTTGAAAATAATATTTGCCTCAGTTATTTGGGTTGTTCGTCATCATTTAAATTTGAATTCATCATACACGAACAACTTGTGACATACACAGTGTATTACTGTATATGCCACAAGGCCGTGCACACCGATATATACACTTGATAGATATTACAGGGACAGGTAACCATAATTGGCTGCAATACACACGTGTACATTCATACACATGTGCACTGCCTCGCCAACTCGTATGCGCAGCCAACGAGAGCAAGTGTACAACAGTGTCAAGTTGCAAACAGTCAAAGGCAAGACACATGGAACAATGTAACACAGACCAAATGCTCAAGCCACCAAGATGACCAAGCAATGATCAGAGACCAGACAGGTCAAGCAAATGTGCAAATCAGTGAAAATATACAATGCACCAGAAACATGCAAGTGTCAAAGTACAGGTGCAAGTGTACATAAGAGAAGTACAAAATGACCAAACAGCAACAGTGAATGGGGCAAAGCACAAAAGTGCACAACGACACAGTGGCAACATGCTCGAAGACTACACAAATAACCAAGTACAGGTGAAGTAAATCATGTCAAAGAAAATGCATGAAAGCTACAAACTGCAACATGCTTGAAGATGGTTACCAACACAAGACTGCAACCAAAAGGTCAGAGATACACAAGTTTACATGTGTGCCAATACCAAATGCATGTAACCAAGACAGTACAACATTACAAGAGAACAAAGACCAAATGAAGTCAGCAGTGATAATGGTCGAGAATTATACAAATGTTTGAAGACTACAGATGAAGCCAGAGACAGTGTAAGTACAGGTGAACAACGACTTCAAATTCAAGTGCAGACCAGAGGAACCAGTGAAAATAGTGGACATCAAGTACACAAATTCAATTACAAGAACATCACAAGTTGCCAACATACACTTCAGGTCAACATTAATGAATGTATATGACTACACTGACACAAAGCACAAAAGTGCAACAGCAAATGCAATGACCATGTACAGGTGCAAGTGAATCAGAATGAAGCATGCAACAGAGACCAAGAACAAGCACAACATGTATCAGTGGATCTGCATACATGAATACCAGATGTTCAAGTGAAGTTCAGGTAAAGGTTATGGAGACCAGAGCATAGAAATGTGCAGACCCAACCAACAAACTCAAATCAGAGAGCATATGCATCAACTACAAGCAGATGCAAGCTAACCAGCAAATGAACAAAGGCAACAAGGTCAGAGTTTTAAAATGCACAAATATGCTATGCAGTGAAGCAATACACAGCAAGTGGATATAAACATCAAGCCAGAAAATCAAAGCATACTGAAGCCGAGAATGTACAGGTATGAAATGGTCAGGGTGTCAACAAGTCAAAGCCGTGGTTGTCGAAGTCAAAGTCAGAGACCTCAACCAAGCAACAAATATATTCAATTATGAACAAGTCAAGGCCGAAGCTGTAGCAATCAAGAAGCCGTAGTCAACAACGTGATGATCACGAAATAAATCAAAATCGTAACCATCAAGCAATGAAATATACGATTATGAACTAGTCAGAATCAATCATCAAACGTTCAATTTAAATCAAGTGGCCGAGAAGAATTTTTGACGAAATCAAAAATATTTGGACGAACGAAAATCCAGGAACTCGAACGCATATAAAACCCTAATCATCATCGGCAATCAAATCATCGAGTTCGAACAATCCAAAAACCAGAAAAGCAAAAGGAAACAACACATACTAGAGAATCAGAACGAACTCAATCCAAATTGAAGAGCCGTGAACAAATCGAAGAGCAACGAAACCTACTAACGAATCATATCAAGTGGCGACTTCAATTTGCACAACCCTGTTTGAATCGCAAGGAGGAAAAGACAATTTACAGTAGCCCTAAATCGCAAAGAGGAACAAAAGAGGAGCGGCCATTTTCTTTTTCACGAACGAAAAAAAAAGTGACGGGCTGAAGAAAAAGAAGGGCCGGCCTTATTCATATAAAGAAAAGGGGTTTTTGTTTTTTGTTTTATTTTATTATTAATTAGGGTTGTTTTATTTATTTTCTTAATTACTGTTTTAATTGTTTTTGTTTTACTTTCCAAAACGAAAATTGGTAAATCACCACCTAGGGTTTAGGTAGTGTCAGATTGTCTATTTTGAATTAGTTCAGTGAGCAGGGTGTGCGAGTTTGCAAAGCTCTATAGGCGGGAGCAGTGTTTGCAAGTGAGCGAAACTCTATAGGCGGGAGCAGGGTGTGCGAGTCTAGTAGAGTGTTTGTGAGCGGGAGCAAAAGGGTCTGCGAGTCTAGTAGAGTGTTTGTAAGCGTGATACTGTTTAATTCTAATAGAAATCTGTGAATGCAGCAGTAGGCAGGGGTTGCCGAAGCTGGGTAAATTTTGTGTGTGATTTACTTTTCAGCATATTTATTTCTGCAATTATATTTCTGTGTTTAATTTGAGAAAATTTGCTATAACCCTATTCACCCCCCCCCCCTCTAGGGTTAATCTAGATCCTACAATCAATACTTACATACATGTATTATATATGTTAATACATGTAACATAAGTATACATGTATGTATATAAGCTAAATTTTGAAACTAATATAATTTAATTAAAATTGTTTACTTAAATAAATTAATTAAAAGTTAATTAATTAAATAAAAGTATGCATATATAAGATATATGTATTATATTATAAGGGTTGTGGTAAACACTATAAAGATTACAGTAGATATGTCCCGCATAAATGTTGTATTGGAATAATAATATAAAATTAATTAAAGGATTAATTAATTTAAACTAACTAAATAATATTTAATTAAATAAAATATTATACATAAGATTATCATATAAGTAATATGAAATATAAAAGTTATATAACAATAAAGCTTATATGATATAAATATATAAACTAAAGGTGGAACATTAAAGAAACCCAAATAGACTTAAGGAATAAATACATACCTAGATGTATAAATATCGTGATTTCTTACATGTCTGACACTTGAATTATGAGGGTATTTCACAAGAAATACATTAGTCCATAAGTCAATATCACTCAATATAATATATTAAAGATTATGAATATTCAATATGATGTTGTCCTCTACCATATATATATAGATTAATAAATTACTTGCATACTCCTTAGTTATTGACCAAACTCAAGCTAGGGATGTTATATGTAGTATTATTAATATATTGAATAGATGAGATAATATATATGTGTATTTATTGAGCAAACTCAAAGTACATATACTATAATTAGACTGTCGTGATATGGTAGGTACAAGTAAATATTTTCTTACGATTTGTTAGGCAAACTCAAGGTCGAAATGAGATCAGGACAAGGAAACATGGGTTAAGAGTAGTATGTGATACAACCGATAAGAAGTTATCCATCATTTGTGGGAGTATGATTTGTAGAGCAAACTCAAGGTCGGAATACCAAGACAGACGAGTCCTAACACCCACTAGTGAAGTCAAAAGACTTCTATGTTTCATCTTAGGGTTTGGAGAAACATAAAAGACTAGTAAGAGCCTTGTTAGAAAAACAGAATTGTAACATTTAACCTTTCTAATATTGTTACTATGCTAAATAATGTTACAATTACTGCAATGATAAATTTGTGCATTTAACATGATTGATAAAAAGTTTATCAATTAACATATACAAACGAACTGAATTGAAAGTTGACAAATGGAAATATAATACCCATTATTAAATGCCCATTGCATGCTAATGTTTTCTATACTCATGCAAGTGTATAATTTTTATAACCACTTAATACATTCGTAAAATGGTCACTTGCATGCTTATTTGGTTGAGACCTTGTATTGCACTCTATGAGTTTCAAACTCTGAAAGCAATACAAGACTATGAATATTGATCCATTTGCTATCATTTATAAATGTTATATGATGAACGATCACAGTTCGTAATGTATGATACTTCAATGAATATAGTTCATTGGAAATAATCCAATAAACGGTATTTTGAGACCATGTATTCAACTTGATTGATTACAAAAGGGACACATTGTGTTAATGTAACGCAAGATCAAAAACTACAAGATAGATCTAAGAACTCGCTCGTTGAAATGTCATTTTAATCGGTTTACGTAAAGTGCAACATATTTGATGTCCTTAAATGTTAAGGATAATCGAATGTGCTTTTATAAATAGTTTGTTATGATATTGTAGTAAGTTTTTCTTTTGAATAGTTTGACCATTTGAAAGGAAAATGAATGTATAAAAATAGATGTAATTTAAGGTACAGTTGGGATGAAGAGAATGAATAGTCACTTCTGCTTCATAGAGAAACATTAGAAATGAGAATTGTAATAATAATTGATACTTAATATTGGAATAAGAAATATGATTTCTATTCCGAAATGTATTTCCATATAGAAAATTTTTCTCTGTGGGATTTATTTATTTGAGTTAAGGATAATTGATTAAAGAACTTTCCATTGTAAACTAGTTACATTATATGAAATAAATAAACCATAATAAGCGAATGATGGACCTCCAAATTTAATTCACTATTACAGTAATGGTGGAAATAGTGGGAGCATGTCATATAGCACTTATTGATTGCATCATATTATGAAAATTGTTTTCATAAAACGTACCAAACATTATTTATGAAATAATGACTATTTTTCGGTATCGATTGAGAAATAGACATAGTTATATTTCAGGATGAATATTATGAATATTCGTTATGAAATAAAACTATAATATGGTATTCTTTTTTAATATAATAAAAGTGATGCATTGGAAAATACATAAGCATTTAATATTATTTATATTTATTTTCGAATTATAGACTAATCCATAACTTAGAGAGAATAATTTTATTATATGATTTTGAATCATATGATACAGATTAATTATATCTCAAATAATCAAGGGCTATGCACCCATTCAGTGGGATCATCATAAGGGTCGATGAACTCTTCGGATTGATACATATAGATGTATACAATTGTAGGTTTATTTATACCAAAATGTTTCCATGTACTTCATCATATTTGCCGATGAGTTATCACAGACATGGACATGTGCATTTGATACACATGGAGTATGTTTACGGTAAACTCATAGAGTATAAAACAGAAGTAAATAAAATAACATTTAATAGAAATGATTCGATTTGATCTAATGAGCGAGTATATTTGGAAAAGGTTTCGAAAGTACCTAAAAATGGATAAAGATTCAATCTCAAAAGTCACTCCTCCGTGTGATACATAATGATGCATCGATAAGGGGTAATCAAATTTTGTCAAACAAAGTGCGATTAATTGTGAGTGAAGTTGAGTACGTTTCTTTCCATAAGGTAACGTACTTAAGAGTAGTACACAATGTATATTTCATCTGAATAACAGTTTACAGAATTTTACAAGATAAGAGTTTATTATAAACTCCAATATATCCTAGGCCAAGGAGTTGGCAGATTGTGCGAGTCGAAAGATTGCATGTAATAGTTGTTCATAAGGGATCTTGTATGAATCTCCCCAAAATGATTTTGAAAAGACTATCGTTGGATGACATATTTATGTTTCGAACATATTTTTTGTGAACTAAAACCAAATCAGTTTATAAATAAAGAAAATCATAAAATGTTTATGAGTACTTATTATGTTGCACTGAGAAACAATTGCTGTTTCAAGAAATACCAACTTCATTGTGAAGAAATTTATTTAAGGAATTATTGGTAGTAAAATAGAATTAGATACGATCCATAGATAAACTGATTATATGAGATGAAATGAAATTAACTAGCCTAAATGAACACAATGCATAGGGTGTCTAATAATTATTCTCGCACATTGAAGAGAAACTATGAGTTTCTTATCAATGTTGATAATATATAATCCTCAATTGTTTAAACCATTGAGAGGTTTGACTCCACGATATGGTATGATGCGCAAATCCAAAAGAATTCCAAGTACGCTATCAAAATATGATTTTGGTAGTTGTAACCAAAGGGATGTGATTCATCGGCTGCGATTGTGTCTTTATCAGTAAAATTAATGCAGTTGGAATTAAATGAGCAATGTTGACAAGAATAATATCGCAAATCTCAATTGTTGAAATTAGCATCATGGATTCGTATTCAACATGCTCAAGTTAATTCAGATTTACTGACAAAATTATCACTTAATATGACTTTATGTTCGGTACGTATGTATTGAAACAAAAAATTATAATAATGATTTAGAGTAAACTGTTTACACGTAATAACCAAAATGTCTCGAAGTCAGTGGAAGCGATATTGAGTTTGCAAGTCTGTGGATATGATCCAAGTCAGTTTATGAGCATCAAAATTGAATAAATATTTTGATAGAAATATCAAATAGTTTAACTATCAATCAAAATGCAGAAGAAGCGTGTGCTCATAAGGAAGAACGTTAAAAGGTACATTGATATTTCTAAACTATAAGTAAACAACACATTGTTGATTTTAAACGATTTGTGTTAAAATCGATCTTAGTTGTTTTAATTCTCAATTTTGGATTTTAAATGATGTCTTTTATAGTGAGTATTAAATATATTGGAAATGTCCCAAACCGATATACAAAGACACCTTATTAAATTGTTTAAATGAAACATGTGAGATGAGTTCCTTACGCACTGGCAATAGAAATTATCATACATGTTATGTTGTCTTTGATATCGTGATTTGTTTGTGTATTTCATACATGAAGCAAATATCAAATCCAAGATGATATCACTAAATGGTTGCTTGAAGTGTTCTTATGTATTTATGAAATACTAGAGAATTGCTTATAGAACAAAAATACCTTATGAAGGAGTGTTCAAACTTAAACTTCATAAGTGATATCGAGTATAACATGTCAATAATAAATTCAGGTTAAGAATCTTTAAGTTGGAAATGTTCGAAATGAAAGATCATGGCTGACTCAATGAAAAAAGCTAAGTATATTTCCTTGAATAAAGCCATAATAAAGACAATGTATATAAAATATATAAGTGCCCAAATTTATAACCGAGTCGATTCCAAATGTTGAGAATCTCATAACATTGTTATACGATAACAATGTAGCGATATAGTTCATAACACTCACTAGAAGTCAAAGACATACTCTGAATTGTTCCATGTGATAAAATAGCTTATTACCGATGGAGAGAGTTCATTGATAAAGTAGATAATTAAATAAATAGCATCCCATTTACAAAGGGACCAACCCAATTGGTTTTGAGAAAGAAATTGAAGAAGTTGGAATGAGATTCCATAATTGACCCCAAGTGCAAGTGGGAGATGATAGAGTTAGGGGTATGCCCTTGGGTCAATTATGCAATTTGTTACATATATCCAACTCGTTGACCAATGTTGTTCGCAATAAAGGTGTTTCTTTCTATTTTATGCCTGGTATATTGTGGTTATATTAATTAATTTAATTAAAAGTATATTTAATAGAAAATTTATAAACGCTATATTTTGTGATAGTAGTTACAAAGTGTTATAACCGCGAGTAATTTACCACAATGAAAGAAACATACCATTTTAATTATTCCTAGTCAAGATGCATCGAGACTGGATATTGATGTATCCTCTGAGACTAGAGTACGTAAAGCTTTCCAAACGTTGGACAACGTATTACTCGTGACTGCTGGAGGTACCTAGGGGTTATGTATTGATAATTATTGAATAACTGTGGAATGACTCACTTGATACTTTTTTATTGGTTAATATAACTAAGGTCAAACAGAAAATATCGATGTGACTAATTTACACAGTTCTTTTGACTTAAGGATACTATTGATCTTCAATGTGGAAGCTCCACTTTGATTATAGTTAAATCATAGCATGAAGTCCATCGAACGACTATAGTTGCGACGAGTGAAAGCATCAGAAGTAAAACATTATTCAAGATAGGATTCATCTCCTTAGTTATATGAGGTTTGTATCATGTTCAACTGAAGTCAACTCAAAGTCAAATTTTCTGGCCAGAGCAGTTCGGTTAATAATTATAATAGTTATTATTGAATCAAAGATTTTGTGTTTGGACTGTAAAGTTGAATGTGGATGACATTGGAATTTTGACAATTACCAAATTTCATAAATCCAAATTGATATAGTTTTGACGAAGAGAATTGGTGTAAATAAGTGTCACATCAGGTACCTCTTGTAATAAGTAAAATTATATTTTACCAAAAGATGTGTAAGCAATAAATTTAGCCAAAATATCATACCACCTGCTAAGTGACGTGTGAACGTTAATACTTGAATAGTTCGATATTAATCGCCAACTGAATTTACACCTTTGAGTCGCACAACCAAAATAATGAATGCTTTAAATGAACCACATGATTTAATTAAGTTATAATTGTATAAATTAATTAAATTAATTGATATTTACTAAATATTAATTATTAAATTTTATTTAATTTGTTTGAATGCCCTTAGCATTTAGTAAAGTGCGTATATAAAAGATATAAACGCGCGTATCAGTATATGATATCTTTAGACTGTTAAAATTTGATTTAAATAGGACAAATATTAAAAAAAGGCTTTAAATAAATTAAATTAATTAGTATTTGTGAAATATTAATTATTAAAATTTTATTTTAATTTATTTGAATAACATTAGCATTTAATAGCGTGCGTATATAAAGTTATAAATACGCGCACATTTGAATTGCATTTAAATATGATTGATGCTAATGAGATTTTGGAAATTTTTGAGGGCCCATGTGGCACATCTATGGCAAGCCATACATGTATAAGAGAGAGAGGATTTGATTAATATTTAAAAAGGAATTAATAGGGGAAAGTTTTAAGGAAGGAATAGGAAAAGTTTCCATCATTCCTTTAAAACACATCTCCTTTTATTTTCTTTAATATTGATTTCTTTCCTGTAACAATCATCCCTCTTGCTCTTCTATCAGAAAATTTCGAATTTTCATGGCTTCCTAACCTCTAAATTTCCAAAATAAGATATAAAATAAAATTAATAACAAAAGGTGGTTCTAACTTCTTAGTTCTTGAAAAAAATCGTAGATTGATTCATGGAATTTAAGAGCCTTTGATTCATCATTCAAGGTGCATTCTCTTGGCAACATCTCAAGGTAATAATTCTAATTTTATATTTTCATAATTAAACTTGTTTGTGTAATTTAGATCCATCACCTATTTCATCTCATCCGTGTATTTGTTTATTTGATCAAATAGATTAGATTCCTTTTCATCTTAATTAATTACATACGTTCACCATGTTATTTTAATTTGAATCTATTTTAAGATATATATATATATTGATTTTTGTTAGTTCGTGTTTTCATTATTAGATCTACATTCCCATATTTAGTTATTTTTCATATTGATTGTTTAGGTCTGAAACCTTTGCAACACACACACACACACACACACACACACACATATATATGTCTCTTATTTGTCCTATCTATTTTATTGTTGTTTGAAGTTTGTCATTGAAAATAAGAAGAAAACTTTTTGATTAAAATCTAAGTCTTAATTAATGAAATATTCTATTACTGATTCAAATAGAAAACATATGTAGTTTATTTATGTTTACACGTAAGTTTTGTCTTTGCTATTTTAAATTCAATCTTTTGGTTTTTGCATACTTCTGTTTAAAGTTTAGAAAAAAAGGTTTTCTTTATAAACATAACTGGACGTTATTGCAAAATATCACAAACCCTTGAATTTCCTTTTAAATCAATGTTAGGCTTTCGTTATTGCTTTATATTGGAACATATACTAAATTATAAATTTTAACGCAAAGATGTATTTAGTTTAAAACATCATTTACAATGATTTTTGTATGTGTATATATGCACACATATTTTATGTACATGTGTATATACATATATACATATATATGTATTTGATTTGAATTAAAATTTATAAGATGGATTTTTATATAAAATCATAATTTTTAATCTTAAATCCTTTCGGTTTTGAAACTAGGTTCAAAATTGCTGTCCTTTTGGAGTTATGAAATCGACACTTAATTTTATCTCATTTATATGTATATGTATATGTATATGTATATTGTATATAAATGTAATATACTTATGTGTATGTATTTAAATAATACTATGGACAATGAAGACACATATATAGGAAATATCATCTCAATACATTATCTGATTTGTTTCACTTACATAATTTGCAGTAAAGTACATTTGGATAATAGTTACATTTTATGCCTTAAATAAATTGCTAATTAATACAATTTAATGACTCGATCAATTTAATTAGAGAGAGAGAGGAAATGGAAGGTTTCTCCCTCCATATATTGTTTATTACGCTCTCAATTAATTACCTCTTTTTAGGGAAAGAAACGAAAGGTTTCCTTCCCTAAATTAACTCTTATAAATAATTGTTGGGTGCATTTGATACATTACACATTTAATCTAGATTAATTTTAACTTCCTTTTAACCAACTTTAAATAAAATAAGACTTTATTTAATGTTTTATTAGATTGTATCTAATATGCAATTAGACTTCATAGGCTTATTAAAGATCCAAAATGGTAATTTTTTTGAAATTCACCCCTTTCTTCCACTGCGGGCTGACCCAGTTCCAACATTTGCTATGGCTAATTAAATCTTTGAATTGTTGCTTATTTGTGTATTTGATAGTTAAATAACCGACTATCAATTTCGTACCAAAATTTAACTCTAGAAATATCTAGGTGAAACAAGCGAGTTATATGGCACAATCATCTTCGATGATGTTGTATTGTGTGTATAAATTTTGTTTCGTTCTTTTAGGACAAATGATAGGGAGATCCATCCACTTAAACGATTAGGAAATGATCCCTTCTTACGTATTGTCTAATTATTTCCAAAAGAAATGGGGTTGAGTTTATAGGAAATTATCGTTGTTGGTTGGTAGAGACCGGGACCGGATATATTATTTGAACACCACTTTGAACCAACATACGCTTTTAATTGAAGACATCTTGAAGTTGATCGAAGATAGCTTTTGAAGTGCAAGTGCTATTGCTACTAATCTTGAGGATGATTCCAGATTGGATATAGTAGAGGCAGTGCCTTCAGATTAGTTAAGACGCAGATCAAACCTGTAAGGATGAATGCTGGCATTGTATTTCTGCCTGGAGGGAAATATTAGCATTCTAAGATGGTTTGCTATATAAAAAGGTAATCGCAGCCTCAAGCCTCATCAATCGAGAAAATGCCTAAAGTAGGGACATGCAGAAGGGCTATGTGGGTCGCTCCCATTAGGGTACGATCATTCCATATGCAATGCCGATGTTTATGTATGATTCAGGGCCCATTATGGTTGTTTATCAACCATGGAGTGATCATATTCAACGCTATCTAGTAAGGTGTAGGGCTGGTCCTGAGTAGTTGAGGTGCAGCTTGTTGTAGCCTTCCATATATTTTATCTAGAGATGTACGGATTCAGTGGGTAGACCCTTACCCTTTCATAGTTGGAATCCATTTTCCAATACGAGCCTTTGGACTTGATTATATACCTATTATGTTGGAATTTAAGTGATGTAACAATATCAGCTATGATTAATATGTATTTGTATCCTAGACATTACTATAATATCATTGGATTTTCTATAGAAAATGTTTCGGTTATCATAAGGTAAAACCCATTCATGTTTATGTGCGGCGTGGTCTTACGAGATACCTTTGATTTTAAAGGGTTTAATAAGTTAAATAATAAATTCCTTGTGGTTTGAGTTTCTCGCACTGGTAGACTGACCCGGGCGTTGTTTTCGTATAATACTCGGGTCAGCCCAAGAATATATTTCAGATTAGCTCTAGATGCTTTGGAGTTCAGGAGATGAGTTGGATGCCCAAGACGTACTTTCGTATTTTCTTCTATTTTCTGCTGTTTGTTATAGTTGTAGATATAAGCAATTGTAAGGGCAGGTTGTTATATTTGTCCAAGTTGATAATATGTTAGTGTACTCTGATATTGTATGTATATTTAAAGTTCTTTCTTTTGTCAAGACTGATTTATATATTATATGTTACTCGTTAAGTTTTTGTGAGATTCTGTTATGTCTTTCTTTCTTTCACCCCTAATGACCTGTCCTTCGGACGAATAAATGATCGCATACGAATATAGAGGATGTATTAAGTGTCATCTTTAGTAGTAAGTAAGGCAGATCGTTAAAAATACTAGGCATTCGAAATGAACAAGAGATGCGAAGGTGTTCCTTAAAGACGATAATATTGATTGGAGGATTTTAGTGACTAAAGACTTGATGGGTACCACTGAGGAATCAAGATGACAGAAAGGAGATTCATTATATAAATAAGGAGTTTTAAAATATCCATTTCGAAATTTGTTTTATATAAAGAATTAAAAGCTTCCATGTTTATTTTAAAACAAAAGATTGTCATTTTTAAGAAATTTTTATGAATTGATTCTTATGTAAAACGATGTTTTCTCCAAAAGTGTTTTTAAATTGAAATTTAAAAAGGTGGAAATATTTTGGGAGGTTGTTTTAAAAAATAATGGTGATATTTTTAAGAAGAAAACAATTTTGATTTTAAGCGTAGGTGGAAGCTTTGACTTAAAAATAAAAATGTTTTAGTAAGTTTTTTCTCTGAAGATATTGGAATTATCATCACTACTAGATCTCTCTTTAGTAGTTTGAGTGAGTTATCCTTGTCACCAATTGAAGAAGTCATTATAAGATGACTTTTTGAGTCATATTTTTCAAAATGATCCGAAGATCGGAATATGATTACTCTGTGACTCGATGATGCTAGATGTGTATTTAGACGATGCTAACTCAATAAGGATGGAGTTGTGCTTTAATGATGACGATTCAATGATGATGGAGTTATATTTGGACGATGATGGCTCTGTTGGAACTGGGTTAGATAGAAGAAGATGAAATAGGTAGATTTCAAAAAGAAAATCCTATTTTGGATCGAATGGGAATGTGAAATCTAAGTAGGTTATACTAGATCCAGTCTAGTGTTAAATAAAATCATATTATATTTAATCTCATTTATATATTTTCTAATTAAAAATGTTAACATTTCAACTAAATATTTCATTGGAAATGCATCAATATACATTCAAACATATAACAACATAATAAACTAATATAAACATGTGTTTTTATGTACACCTAAATATTGGATTTACATCTATTGTGTGTGTAAAAAAATATATTATACTTACATATGTTACATTCTCATATGCATATCGAGAATGTATTTCCTAAGTATATACATATATTTGAGTACACTACAATATATATGGTTTGTATACACATATTGAGAACACCATACATATATATAGTTTAGAGACACACACACATATGTAACCTTTGTTGCCATTTATATTTTATATATGAAAATGATTCTCATAAGGTAAACTATTGAAATAAGAGTAAATTGGAAAAGTGAAGATGGAAAGGTAATTTATATTGCAATTAAACTTAATCAAAATAAGTTAAAAGAAAATAATCATGTAGTGTAATTCTACTTTACTTTTATTCTACAACCACCAATTCAACAATTAATTTAATAGCATATGTAATTTAAAACTTAATTGGAGCAAACATCCAAATAATTAAAAAATCAAAGAAGTTTATGTTATATCTAAATCTGATAAGACATATAATTAACATAAAGAAAATTAAAAGTTCTACAATTTAATTTATTGACCTTAATGACATAATTGGATTTGAAACATTACCTTTCTATTTAGTTACATATGTATATATTATAAACTGAGATTTAATTTTGAAACATGAAATTGAGTTAATTTAAAACAAATCAATCAAGTAAAATCTAGTTTTAATATTGTTTTACAATTTCAAGGTATGAAGAATACTTGATTACTCCACACAGAAAATTTCATGATTTAATCTACTAAAATTTGACCCATGGTTAAAAGGAATAAGTATGACAACAAGAGTAATTTATAAAAACCAAAATATTTACTGCAACACACAATAGGATGACAAATAAGAGGATTTGTTTCAGATCTCAAATAAAATAAAATATGATTTATTTGGTTAGATAAATCATTAGCCAATTATATAAAAAAAGTTTCAACAAATCAATTCCATAACAATTAGTTACTTCAGATCCAATTAAATCATTAACATTCGAAACCATACAGAAATAGAACTCATAGTCAATTACAATATATAAAATAACTTTAAAATTAATTTTAATAAGTGGTTACAATTCACATATATGTGAAAATTTTATTTCTAATATCATGAATGAATTTTAAACTTACCCAATAAACCTTGCACTTCATCACTCGTTGACTTGTGGCTCCTCCTCGGGTTTTAAGTAAATCAGCATCCCACCTTGCAAGAGAAGGATGAACAACCATTCTTTAATTTAATTTAATGTTGATTTGAATTTGTTAGCGGTGTGACATTTTGGCCAAATTCATCGCTTACAGGTTTTTTTGCTAAAATCAAATTTCACAAACACTTAAGCGATACCTTTTTGAAAATTATAACTCTTCATTAAAACTATATTACATTCAAAAATCTTGGTTCAACAACAACAATAATTATTAACCGTACTACTCTAGTCAAAGACTTTGATTTTCAGTTGACTACAATTGACCGTGATTTTAAGCCCATATAACCTAGAAGACGAATTCTTTATTGAATTATGCCTCACTTCCAATGATTCTACTCGGATCCAACTATAGTCATTCGCTGGATGTCATGCCACGATTTAGTTATAATCAAAATGGATGTATTATCTAGTTGAGGAAATTTTGTAACATTTTCACTTTGAGATTTTTTATTTGACCTTAATTATATTAACCAACCGAGAACTCTCAGTAAGTCATTACATTGTTATCTAATAACCATCGGCACGTAACCCCTTACTGCCCCCAATTGCCATTAAAAAACATTGTCCAACATTTAGAGAGCATTATGTACTCTGTTCACAACGGATAAATCAATATCCTTTCTCGAAACATCTTGGCTAAGAATATTTAAAACAAAAAGTTATTTTCAATATGATAGTCATGATTAATACACTTTATAATCACTACCACATAACATATGAATTAAGGATTTTATGTATATACTTTAAATTAATTACTTGGCTATTTATATCGCTATATATCATGTATATAATAGAAAGAAAAACACCTTTTGTTTTGAACAAGATTGGTCACAGAATTAGATATATGTGTGACACATTACATAATTGTGTGGGTTGCGGAATTATGGATCTTAAGGCTAATAAAACACGGGAGAGGGGTGAATAGTGTTTTGTAACTCATGTAAGTCTTTTTAAATTTCTTTCAAACTAAATATTAAATCACAGATTAACAAATAGTCACAAATGCAATCACAGATAAAAAAGTAAAAGCACTAAAAGTAGTAAAAGTAAAGAGTTGGAGAGATGACACCAAGGATTTTATATTTGTTCGAATTTATCCAACATCTACTCACATACAGTTTCTTGTACAGATTTTTTTTCCAAATGACAATCTTTAAATGGGCAAAACGAAAACCCAAATACAATCTCGATTCTAAGGCTACGAGACACACCTTCGTGAATTTCCGGGCATAATGTACATATATTTGATTTGAACGGGCTCCAAGCACACCCACAAGATATCTTGACTACTAAGTACACCCACTTGATTTGAATGGGATACAAGCACACCCAAAGCAAATACAAATAGAGTTGTTAGTTTTCCAAAGACAATTTCTTATACTTTGGATATAGTGAATCCTATTGCCACTTGAACATTACTTTTTTCTTTGAATTAAGTGAGAGATGTTTCCAAAACAGCAAGAAGGTAGTATTGAATCAATACAAAGAAGCATGAATTGATTCTATTTGATTTTGAGGAGAATAAAATATATTTTCAATGGAGTTTTCAAGAGAGTAAGAGGGGAAAGAAAATAAGTAAATCTAAACTTTAAAATTTCGTTTAAACTTCCTTTATATAGTAAATCAACATATGTGTCCGTTCATGAAGAGTTGCGACAAATAGACACTTCCATTCAAAATTAGAAAAACCACCTGGCGGCATATATGTCGACATATGATCTATAGATATGTCGACATACTTTAGTTAAAATTGAAAATTTGTTTTGTTTTAAAATATTTTAAAATTCTATACTATATAAAATATTTTAATACTTCGTAAAATAGATTGAACATAGTTTATAAACATTCTAAACTTTAAAAAAAATTATAAAATATTTTGAAATAATTTTTGAAAATATATTTTGTTTAAAAATATAAAAGAAAGAAATAGGAGATAGAGACCGAAGATTGATACCAGTGACTTTAACAATATGAGTAATGACTCTATACACTAAATTATAATCTTGAGATCTTCATTTCTTAGTCTTTATACTCATGAGTATTCATGTCCATCTTTTATGTCTTTATACTATACAGCATTCGATTCAACACCTGTGTAATATTTTTCACTATATACTATATACCTTGGCAAAACATTAGCACTTATATTTTATATGATTGTATATGGTTATTATCAAGGTTGTCGTCGTCAAAATCAATAACTGAAGTATTAACAATCTCCCCCTTTGACGATGACAACCATCAAATATTCATGTATATAAAGTATGATATAACTCCCCCTAAATATATGCATGTGTATATTTTATATCTTCTTCCCCTTTGCCATCAACAACAATGGGTGAAAAAAGCATAAAAAATCCCCTTAAATAAAATACTTAGAAACTATAAATCAAAATCAATAGTTAAGTACTAAAATAATTAAAGCATATTAAACATGATGTAATATGAAATTAAGCATGATAATTATATGACGATTCTTATATAAACGATAAATAAGAGAACACAAACTATTTTTATCAATTCAAAATCAAATCACACTATAAGTCCAAAATATTTAAACAAACCAAAAACACATAAATCCAAATATCAATACAAATATACATACTAAACAAATTCAAACCCTAAGAGTATTAAAATAAATTATATATATATATATATTTATAATTTAAAACAAACCAAATAACTAAACATTCCTTGGAATTTCAAACCAACCGACGAATCCAAAGACTAGATCTGCTTTGATGGCAACCAAACTTCATTATCTTTGTTTTTTTTGAAATGGTACTTTATATACAACAAATCATTGGGACAACATATCCCATGTCAATAAATGTTCGAAAGCAAGTTTCGAACTTGTGACCTCTTGCACCAAAGCCGAATCAATTAACTACTTGGACAATGGTGCTTGTCAACTTCATTATCTTTGTTGATAGAGCATCCTGGGTTGTTGGTTTGATCATCTTTGATTAAGAAAGAAATCAACCATTGAAGGGCATCGAAATGCTTTTCTTGCTTTTCAATCATCTATATTTGACTTAATTCTAAATACCTTTGATTTCTTAAGCTATAGATAAGAATATCCTTGAAAGATTGAAGTTTTTGCTCAAGGTTTTCACACAATTTTTGGTGTGGAGAAGACATTTTGGTCAAAAAATGTCTGAGAATGAAAAGAGTGTAGAGAACAAAATAACGAGTGAGTTTCTCTACAAGAAATATGCTTATATAGAAGTGAAAAGTCGTTTGAAAAGATTGAATGGGTGGTGGTTACTTTATTTTTAAAATTTAAAATTTTACAATGGCTAACATATGTCGACATATACATTGTATGTATGTCGACATGCATACCAGAAAATGCAAAACTTATGTTTTTGTTTTTATCATATATCAGTATACATTTATAACTTTCAGAGGCTATTAGAACTATATGTAATAACTAGAACAATTTTTCATTGATAAGAAAAGATGGCATTTAGCACGAAATCAAAATACATAAAGATAACATTAATCGAACTTGAATAATACACTAAAATAAAAGTTAGACATCATAAGGAAATAACTATATAGGCTTAGAAAGATGTGGATGACGATGAATTTTCACCAAGCTTGCAAATAATTTTCTCAAAGTATTTGTTCACTTTGTTGGATATGGAAGTGAACTTTTTACTAAAGGAACGTTTAAGCTTTTTTTGATTTTCAAGAAGCTTCTCTTGTTCTTTACAATCTCTTTGTTGGAAACGTGAGATGGTTTATCGAAGCTTTCCAAAGAAGTATCCATTTCCCCCTCCTCCTCTTCTTCTATATCCACTTCCTCACCTTCTTTCTTTTCTTTTTATTGTACTTCTCGCTCTTCCTCCCATGCCAATCTTTCTTCATTTTCAATAGGAGTTTCATATGGTTCGAAATATGGTGGAATGTGCATAAGAGAATATTTGCCTTGTCGAAAACTTTACGAGAAAGAGTTGATTCTCCTTTTAAATCAACACCAAAATAGTCGAAAATTGTAGTAAGATACACACCATGGTAGAGTGTGTTCTCGTGTCTAAAAATATTCCTTTGAACAAAGTCATCTAAGTTTTTTCCCAATTGATGTCATGGTTTCCGTAAATGGCGAAAAGAGCTTTAAAAACTTTTTAAGCAGGTTATTTTAATTACCCGTCCTCGGAGTGATACTTTTTTGAAAAATGAGACTCATAAGTCTCAGTTTTGGTCTAAGATTTTTGTATTTAAAATAAATTCTTCGTCACTTTCGCAAATATCGTAAAAAACTTTATGATTTTGTTCATCAATTTAGAAAGTGAAGAGGCCAATTCCACTAGATTTGCAACCAAGTATATGATCCAAATGTTCACAATTTAAAACAATTTGAGTATCATTTACACCACTCAAAATTTGTCCTTCTACTCCTTAAATTTTTTTCCCATTTAAATTTGCATAATACATTTTAACCAAATCTGGATAACACATTTTTTTTTTGGGAAGAGTCGACTAAACCAGGAATTTCATTTCGTAAGCAAGGATCTTGAAGACCATAAGAGGAAAAATCATCAAATTTAGTAAATCTTCCAGGAAAAACATTTTTGAAAGTAGCATACTCCTATATAAGTATCAATGGCTTCTTTTTCATTGAAAAGAAAGCCATCGGTTCACTTTGAGAGCCTTGTGGTTTTAGGAGTTTGAACAGAGGAGGCCATTTTTGAGATTTTGAAGAGGTAAGAGAGTGATGAGATTTTTGAACTATGAAATAAAGCGAATGAATAAATAGATAAAAGATTGAATTAATGGAGAGTGAAAGTCATGTTCTCTGGTAGAAAAGATGCATTTTTAGAGCATACGGATAAGTACAAAAGAGAGGAAAATTCGAATTTTGAATTTGAAAAGAAATTTCAAATTACTCCTAGATATGTCGACACATAGGCTGGGATAAGTATAAAAAAGAGGGAAATTCAAATTTTGAATTTGAAAATAAATTTCAGATTACTGATAGATATGTCGACACATGGGCTTGGTATATGTCGACATATAGATTGTAAAATTCAAAACTAAAACATAGATAAAATATTCATACACACACACACACTCTTATATTCATCCAATATTATCATTAAACTATATGTTTTTCCTAAAAGCAAACAAAACAAAATGAAATAAAAATTAAATGTAAAAAGTACCACTTTTGGTCTTTCTCTTTGTTCTGTTCCGATTAATCAACTACCATGAAACATAGGTTTGCATCCTTAGTATCTTGTTCATTGTCACTTGAGGAAGTATCTAAATCATCCAATGTTGTTACGTAAAGCCACTTTATTTTCCTAGATGAATCATTAATCGGTGAGATCTTTGATTTATTCTGATGCGGCCAGCCTCTTTGTAGATGATCAAGTTCATTGTATTTGAAACATCTAATTACGGTTCCATTTCCAGAAGTCTTGTTTTCAGGTCATTAAAAGTTGTTCATCTTTCTATACTTCAGGAACTTTCTAAAATTTCTTGTCACGAAAGCAATTTCTTCATCATTGTCATCTTCTGAATCCTAATCATCAGCTATTGCATTGAAAGCGATGAATTTTTTTCTATTGCCTTGCTTTCTCTTCTGCCCTGCAATTGCCAATGCCAATGCCAATTACATATCCTTTTGAGTTATCTCTGATGTTAACTGACCCACCATCTTTATAGACAATATCCTTCAAGATCTTTGGATTTCCAATCATGTATCTTGAGCATCCACTATTCAATATCCACTTGTCCTTGATTTGTGATGACTGAATATCAAGTATCTGTTCACCATTAGCCATATAACATTCTTGTTCCTGCAATACAACATTATACATTTCCAAAACATCAAATGACTTTTAAAATAATTAGTTTCTAATTTACTTGAAAATAATACATTGGTTTCACAAAATTGTTTTTCTATAAAAATGTTAAAAAGAGTATTACTAGCCATTTATATTATACAAAAGTTAAATTATGAGTTTTTGGAAAACCTAGTGCTTTGATGCCAAATGTAGGTTGTGGAAGTATGGATCATAAGGCTAATTAAAAACTAAGGGGAGAGGGGTGTGAATAGCGATTGTAACTTATGTAAATATTTTTAAATTTCTTTCAAATTAAATATTAAATCATCGATTAACAATACATAATTATACTATCAAACAGTCATAGATGCAATCATAAATAAAATTAAAAGCCGTAAAGTAAAGTAAAGAGTTAGAGAGACGACATCAGGGATTTTATACTAGTTTAGATTTCTCCTACATCCAATCACGCATAATTGCTTGTACATATTTCTTTTCAAATGCCAATCTTTAAATGGAAAAAGTCAAACCCAAATACAATCGCGATTCTGAGGCTACGAGACACATCGTTCTAAATTTTCGGGCTCAGGGTACACCCACTTGGTTTGAACAAGCTATAAGCACACCCACGAGATTTTTAGGCTACTAAACACACCCACTTAATTTGAACGAGCTACAAGCACACCCAAAGAAAATACAAATAGACTTGATAGTTTCTCCAAAGAAAATTTCTTAAAATGTGGATACAACAAATCCTATAGCCTCTTAGATGGCACTTTGATCTTTGAATTGAAAGAAAATACAAATAGAGTTGATAGTTTCTCCAAAGAAAATTTCTTAAAATGTGGATACAAAAAATCCTATAGCCTCTTGGATGGCACTTTGATCTTTGAATTGAGCGAGTGATGTTTCCAAAAGAGTACGAAAGTAATATCGAATCAATATAAAGAAGTATGGATTGATTCTATTTGATTTTGAAGTGAATAGAATATATTTTCAATGGAGTTTTCAAGAGAGTAAGTGAAGGGAAGAAAATAAGTAAATCTAAACTTTTAAAATTCGTTTGGACTCCCCTTCATATAGTAAATAAACAGATGTGTCCGTTCGTGAAGAGTTACGACGAATAGACACTTCCATTCAAAATTGGAAAAACCACTTGGCGGCATATATGTCGACAAATGATATATAGGTATGTCAACATACCTTAGTTAAAATTGAAAAACTATTCTGTTTTAAAATGTTTTAAAATTCTATACTTGGTAGAATATTTTGAACATATTTTATAAACATTTTTAACTATTAATTATAAAATATTTTGAAATAAATTTGAAAATATATTTTGTTTGAAAATATAAAAGACAGAAATAGGGGATAGAGATCTAAGTTTTACGGGCTATATTCCTTGTCCTAATCTCATTTCGACCTTGATTTTCTCCACAAATGAAAGAAATTATTCACTCTTACCTACCATTTCGATGGCCTAAGTATAGTATATTTTCCTTGAGTTTGCTCAACAAACACATATAGTTGTCTAACCTCGTCTAGTCAATATATTAATAATACTACACATAACATCTGGAGCCTGAGTTTGCTTAATAACTAGAGAGTATGCAATTAATTTATTAATATACAAATAGTAGAGGATAAAACATATATTAAAGGTTCATAATCTTCAATATATTTAATTGGGTGATATTGACTTGTGTAATAATGCATTTCTCATGAAATAGCATCACGATTCAAGTGTTAGACACATCAGAAATCACGTTATACGTACTTTTACATATATATATTTATTCCTTAAGTCTATTTACGGTTTCTTTAATGTTCCACCTTTAGTTTATACATTTATATCATATAATTATTACCATTATATAACATTTTACTTTATTTAACTTATATAATATTTTATGTGTAACATTATATTAATTAAATCTATCTTAATTGATTTAATTAACTCTCACTTTAATTAATTATTATATTATTCAATTATAACATATTATACTGAATATATTTGCTATAACCTTTATTGTAGTACACAAATATCTTATATACACATATTTTAATTTATTAATTGATTTTTAATTAATTTAATTTATTAATTTTTTAATTAAACTTTATTAGTTTGAAAAATTCTTTTCTACACGCACGTATACCCTTATTGTCTTGAACAATTTTGGACAACATATCGTGTACCGTTATATATATTATTATACAGGTATATATATTTAATTAATTAATTTATTTATTTTATTATTATTATTAATAAATAATATTTTTGAAACTAATTTTCAAACATTTTCAAAAATTATATTATAATTTTCTAATATGTGTTTTATTTTAAGTTTAACTTTCAAATTTAAAACTTTCATTTTAATTTCAAAACGATTTCAAAATCAATCCAAGGTCCAATTAAAATTAGGCCTTTTCTATTAGGGCAACCTTTAGGCTCACATAAATGTTCGGGCTAGGCCTGTAGCCAGGTAGGATTGTGTACTTGATTACTCAACAATCTAGTCTAGATTCTACCTTTCCTAGACACCTTACTAACTGAGTTATAAGCTTAATTAGTTAGTGTGAATATCCGCCTTTTCAACCCTTAAAAGTCAACACTAATACATGATATACATCCACGGTATTCACGTGCTGCTCATCCGAGTGTCGAAAAAATAGATTATTGGGGTAAAAGAAAGGATAGAACATAATCTCACATCGTGGCATGTAATATATAATATAAGCTAGAAAAATACAAAAGAAAACCGTAATATACATACATCAATCGTAGTAACTAACCAATCATCAGTCCGGACAGTTATAATATCCTGTCCTCACAAACTCTGATAAATTCTATATAAGAAATGTAGCAGAAAATAAAATACGTGCATACGTCTTTGAGGCATCCAGGTCGTCTCTTGAAGCTCCAAAGCATCCATATCTAAATCTGGAAATATGCTCGGGTTGACCCAAGCATTATAAGAAAATAACGCCTGGATCAGTTTGGTTAACCAGCGTGAGAAAACTCAAATCTGTGTTATTCATATTATAAAAACTTTCAGCAATAAAGATATCATGTAAGACCACGTCGTATATAAACATGGACGGGTTTTTACCCTACAATAATCAAACCATTTTTATCAGAAAATCTTATGATATTATAATAATGTCTAGTGTTTAAAATAAATATATAACATAGATGAAATGCTTGCATCTTACATTCCAACATATTTTCTATACAACTAAGTCCGCAAGGCACGTATTGGATAATGGATTCCATAAAATGACAAGGCAACTAGGATACCACCATTATAACATCCCTATAGAAAAATTTATGGAGGGCCCCGCTGGGAACACCTTCCAACACAGAACCATCCTACCCCTTCTTGGATAGTACCGAATATATCTTTACCCAAGCTGCAGCCAACAATTGTACCGAGCCACTAACATATGCAAACCCATAAATATCAATCTTGATTGGGTGATGACCATACCCTAATTGCAGCGAACCACATAGCCCTGCTCCATATCTTCTATTTTAGTCATTATTGGGTATAAGGCTTGATGCTACACTTTACCTTTAGCAAATCCCACTTGGAATGCTTGTTGAATATGCGCTTATATGATTTTTGTTTGATGATAATAAACATATATACATTCGTTTAAATGTATTTGATAATATACTATTTTATTTTTCACAGATTAAATAAATATTTGCTGAATAAAATAAATAACACGGAATTTGAATTCAAACGAATATTTTATTCAAACAAATATTTATTACAGTTTTGAATAGTACAAATTCAAGCTCTCACATACATATACAATTTTGACTACAAATACATCACAATTTCATATTTACATTTAACCTTACTACACATCACTCATTAACTCAATTCGTACTTTATCTTCAACTTCATTCCAGTTTGAATCCAGCATCCGAGCAATCTGCAAAAATATTCACTAACGCAGTAAAATTGAAAAAGAAATATTTTTGCAATATAAAATAAAATGTTAATTTTGAAAATAATAGTTGCCTCAGTTATTTGGGTTGTTCGTCATCATTTAAATTTGAATTCATCATACACGAACAACTTGTGACATACACAGTGTATCACTGTACATGCCACAAGGCCGTGCACATCGATATACACTTGATCGATTTACAGGGACAGGTGAGCACAGGTCAAACCCAAATGAAAAGCCGGGTTCAACTCACGTGCAGTATATTCAAAATTACGACACGAGCACAAGGTCAAACCCGAGTTTTGAAACTGGATTCAACACAAGGCAACATGACCGAAGGCATAGCAACTGCATAGCGACTGCAGCAGTGACAAGTGCAATTCGAACCAACATGACAGCAATGCACCAATGCAAAATGGAGTGAATGCAACATGATAAACAACCAAAGTGCAACAATGTG
This sequence comes from Allium cepa, assembly GCA_030765085.1. Taxonomy (NCBI): domain Eukaryota; kingdom Viridiplantae; phylum Streptophyta; class Magnoliopsida; order Asparagales; family Amaryllidaceae; genus Allium; species Allium cepa. Next base: position 553,916,833 of record CM060941.1, on the reverse strand, counting down.
CACAGTTCAGACAGGCAGTAGTGAAGTGACTCAAGTAAAATGCAAACCTAAACCATCAAGCCAACACTGCAAGTCCCAACCAATGAATGAACATACATATATGGAACAAAACTGCAGAATGCAAATAAACTCGACCAAGTACACAAGTGCTACAAGCAGCAATGTGCAAGTGCAAAGACAAATGCACATGTCAACAAAACTTGAAACCAACAAAATGCATCATGAACACTATAGGTCGAGAACCAGACCAGGCAAGTATCAAGATAAGTGTACAGCAACAATAATCATAGCAACATCAAACATGACAAGGGACCAAAGTGCAACAGGATGAACAGCAAAGCCAAGCTTGATACGAGTGAACAAGTATGGCAGCATGCAAATGCATCAAAGCAAGTAAACAACAATGTCGAGCTCAATGCAACATATTCACCAATGAATCATCAAAGAGTGCAACAGGGATGAATACAAAATGACAGTACAAATAGTGGCACATTGATACATGATCAATACACAGTGAATTAAAGGAAAATGGAAAGCCTGCACCAAATCAATATAACCAAGGCCAAGCACAGTGGACACATGAACACATGGAAAGTGACACAGCAATTTTTGAGAAGAACCAACAACCATGTATCAATAACAAACAAACACAGTGACACAGTGCCACAGTGAACACAAGTCAAGGAGCAGTTTCAAAGTGTAGTGGTTATTTATTTTTCGTGAAACCATGAGAATAAAATCAACAGAAATATGATCAGAGCTGAAGCCGTGGATAAGTTGGAACAAGTCAAAAACCAAGCCGAAGTCAAATGGATTCGAAACCGTGATAGACAAGCAAATTGACAAGTCACAAATCAAAACCGTGAGTGCCAAGCATCAAAAGCACGAAATTGAAAAAGTCAGATCAATCCCAAGCATCCAAGCATAATCGAACGGGCGAAGACAAATTCAAATCAACATATACGAACGCAAAAATAGGAAATCAAATCCTATAAAAACCCTAATCATCATCGGCAATTATTCCATCGAGTTCAAGCATTCAATCAGAAAGCAAAAGGAATAAAGTACTCACCAAAATTGTAATCGAACTCGATCAATTGAAGTAGCCGAAGCAAGGTAGAAGGAGGCAGTCGTCGACAGGGCAAAGAACGAAAATCACAAATTCGATCGATTAATATAATATCGGCATCTTCGATTCTTTAAAAGCCCTAATTTATTGAAGGAAGAGGAACAAACAAGAGCCTAAGCCCTAATTTTAGAAGGAAGAACAAGCCGACATTATCACAAAGAAAAAGAGATTCGGGTTAAAGAAAACAATTGGGCCGGCGTGTTTTATAAAAGGGGCCTTGTTTGTTAAAAGAGGCTATAGCTTATTTTAGTTTTTTAGTTAGGGTTTTTATTTTTAAATTTCTGTTTAAATTTGTTTTTTAGACTGTAAACCGTTGTTATTTCTAGTCGTGTGACTAGGGGACAAGCTACGTGGCGTAGCTTGAGAATTCGCAACTCGGTGGTTGAGTTGTGGCAAGGTTTTGAGCGTAGAGTAAGATTAGTCAATAGCGGGTATAGAGAGTTTAAGTGTGTAAGCGAGGGACTATCTAATTTCTAGTAGAAACCTTGGGGGCAGCACGTAGGCAGGGTTTTGCCGAAGCTGGGTAAATTCTGCGTTGTTCTGTTTTTTCTGTTATTTATATTCTGCGATATCTGTGCTGCTATTCTGTGATCTGAATTGAAATTAATTTATAAGCTTCCGCGATTAATTTTTTATAATTTACACTATCACCCTATTCACCCCCCCTCTAGGGTGAAATCGATCCTACAAGTGGTATCGAAGCAAGGTTTAGAAGTCAACATTTGTTTTAAAAAATTCGATTTTTTTTTGAAAAAATCAGTTTTTGTTTTAAAAATTTGAATTTTTAAAATGGCTTCTTTTAATAATGCTTTTGCAGAGGGTCAGTCGATAGTTAGACCACCAATGTTCAGTGGTGAATATACTTTTTGGATAAATAGGATGAATTTTTTTCTGAAAACCATTGACGCTTGGGATATCGTTGAGACAGGTTACAGAATTCCAACTATAACTGTAGATAATCAGGAAATAGAAAAACCAAAGGAACAATGGACAGAACTAGAAAATAAATTACAGAATACTAATGCCAAAGCTATGAATTCTATTATCTGTTCATTAGATCAATTTGAATTTAATCGTGTCTCACATTGCCTAACTGCGCAGGAAATATGGCACATACTAGAAGTGACTCACGAAGGAACATCTCAAGTCAAAGAATCTCGCCTTGCCATGCTAAGCAGCGAATACGAGAACTTTACAATGGCGAAGGAAGAAAATGTCAAAGAGATGTACGGACGACTTTCCAGTATCGTATACAAATCAAAAGCTCTCGGAAAAACATACACCGAATTGGAAATAGTCCAGAAAATCCTCAGAGTCCTTCCACGAAGCTTTGAAGCGAAAGTAACTGCCATTCAAGAATCGAAAGATTTAAAACAACTCAAAGTTGAAGAACTCATCGAAAATCTCACCACTTATGAGCTAGAAATAAAATTCAAAGAAGAGCGTGAAGGAGGTGACACTCGAAGAAAATCAATAGCTCTTAAAGGAACAACTAAAAGTGATGACGATGACGACGATGATGGTGCAGAAGAACTAGAACTATTAATAAGGAAATTCAAAAAATGGAATCAGAAACATGGTAATTCAGCTCGAATTCAAAAAGCAAAAAGCAGAATAGCCAAAGCACTAGACTACTCAGAAGAACAAAAGATTATTTGTTATAATTGCAACAAACCCGGCCATATCAAGCCCGATTGTCCACAAATTAAATCCAGCTATGGAAAGAAACAGAAAAAGAAAAGTTTTGCAGCCACTTGGGATGAAATATACGAGAATGATCCAAGCACTGGCAGTGAAAGCGAAAAGGCAGAATTGTGTCCTCGAGGTGATACAACTGACAGTGACGATGACGAGCCAAGTGAGGTATCAAAACTTACCCATTCTGAGTTGCTTATATATTTTCATGAAATAAATGGCTGTTATGAACGACTTAGGGAAAAATATGCTAAAATTGAATCTCAAAAGGATACTTTGATAGAATGCAATGAACAACTTGATCAATTAGTTAAGAGCTATCAACGTAGGATCCCTAAGTGTGATAAGTGTCCAACATTCGAAGAGGAAATTAAAAAATCAGAAATCAATATAAAATCACTTGAAAATGAAATTCCGATTTTAAAGGAGAATGAAAATACTAGGAGTGAGAATTCTATTAAAAGGTGCACACAATTGTTAAACGAAAATGAATCTCTCAAAACACAAGTCCAACAATTGTCAACGACTTTAGATAAATTTTCAAAAAGTGAAAAATCGTTGAATATGCTATTAGGAAAGCAAACTATTAATACGGTTAGACAAGGACTTGGATATAATAATTCGAAAATTGTTGAGAGCAATATTAATCAAGTTAATTCTATGTGCACAATTTGTGGAAAATATGGACACAATCACAATAATTGTTGGTATAGACCCAAACATGTGAAAACTATACCGATTTGGGTTCCAAAAGGCACAAATATAAAATCTCTCAAAGTTAAACAAATTTGGGTGCCGAAGGGAACAATTATTAATAGTTTTGGGTCTTTACAAAATTGTTCTTCAAAATTTTCTGCCACTAACAATCATGGACCTATAAAAACAAATAGGTCACATAAATCTTTCATCGTGTAGGTGTGGTGGCAGGCTAAGGAGCAACAATAGTGTTCTCTGGATTTTTGGCTGTTCCAGAAACACAACAGGCGACAAAACAAAGTTCCTTAGCCTAGTATAAAGGTGACAGAATCACAATGGACAACGACGAAAAATATCGTAAAGGTAAAACAGGTAATGGTATGTTTTAAACGATATATTAAATGTGATAATCTGCACCGTATTTTGAATTAAATCAACCAATATTGAGATGATGAAAAGATGATGATTCTGACTTATTCAACATAGTTGGCCAATTATATTCTTATGCCAGAAACACTATAAAGTTCTCTAGATTCTTTGAATTACTTCATATACATCAGTTTGGATTAAAAATAGTGTTTTGTTGGATAATACAATTGGTTATAATATGGCTGACTCTATATTCACGGTTTTCGATTATTTACACGGCTTAAATTCAATTTCAAAAGAATGTCATTTAAATTGTTGTTAAAATTGAATTTGAAATTTTTGGTGCACACTTCATGTTTTGGTCTATAAAATTCAATTGATGATATTTTTTGAGTGAAAGAGAAATTCAGATGCAGATTACACTGGTAATCTAGTTGATAGAAAAATTACTAGTGAAACGTGATTTTTGTTGAGACATTTAGTAACTGCATCGTCTTTCAAAGAAAATATCTGCATATTCTTCATTTCAAACAATTTTCAAATAGCAGAAAATTTTCTTTTAAAACCCCCTGGAGAAAATCATTTTTGACCATATTTTCAGATTAGTCATTTTCAAAAATTAATTTCATAATTATTTTTGAATTTGATTTTAAATGACTATTTTGACTAATCTAACTCCTTAATGTTTATCGAAAAGAAAAATAGTGATTGAAAAAGTGATGAGTGTTAATATTGATCATATATGACTCGAGACGGTATAATTAGTAAATTTCTTTAGAAATTTAAACAAGAGTTATAAAAAAATTTGTTGGAAAAAATTCCGTGACCATCTCTATATCTATCATATTTCTGACGACCATCACTCATCAAAATTCTATATAGTTTGTCGATATGTGGTACTTTAAACAGGAATCGTTCATTTTTTATTTTCACATTTTTTTTAAAATAATAATAATAATAATAATAATAATAAATAAATACCAAAGTATTCACTCTCATTTAAAAGTCCTCACGATTATGCATGGGTGAATTACTTGGAATTTGTTATGTGCTTCCATGCTCATTTAAAAGTCCTCACGGTTATGCATGTATGGAACGCATATCAAAAGTTTTTTTTTAAAATAAACAAGTTGATTCTAATCTCATTTAAAAGTCCTCACGGTTATGCGTGGTTAGAAGATACTTGAATTCATTTTTTTTTAAATAAAATTGGAATACTACTAATCTCATTTAAAAGTCCTAACGGTTATGCATGGTTAGTAGATATTCAAATTCCTGATATAAATATGCCACAAATAGACACAACTGTATGGTTTTATATGATGACATCATTTCCATCATTCTAAAAGTGGAATATGCGCCTAACAAAATATTTATGATTTTTGTTTGATTTTTTTATTGAAATTTAATATTTATATTCAATTGAGTTTTAATGTTAGATTAATATCGATCACTTTATCTCTATTTTCTCTAACACTATTATTCTTTTGCTGATAACAAAAGGGGGAGAGAAAAGTTAAGATTTTGTCAAATAAAATCAAGCAAAGGTCAAATATTTTCCATTTGCATCTAGGCTCATTTGCATATTATTTAATTGTATGCATATTTGTAGGGGGAGCTTTGTGTAGAGAGGAAGCATTTAAATAGGGGGAGCAATTAGGACATATCAATGATCAAATACATTTAATATATTCAAAATCTTAAATATATGTTTGTTATCATCAAAAGGGGGAGATTGTTGAATATGCGCTTATATGATTTTTGTTTGATGATAATAAACATATATACATTCGTTTAAATGTATTTGATAATATACTATTTTATTTTTCACAGATTAAATAAATATTTGCTGAATAAAATAAATAACACGGAATTTGAATTCAAACGAATATTTTATTCAAACAAATATTTATTATAGTTTTGAATAGTACAAATTCAAGCTCTCACATACATATACAATTTGACTACAAATACATCACAATTTCATATTTACATTTAACCTCACTACACATCACTCATTCACTCAATTCGTACTTTATCTTCAACTTCATTCCAGTTTGAATCCAGCATCCGAGCAATCTGCAAAAATATTCACTAACGCAGTAAAATTGAAAAAGAAATATTTTTGCAATATAAAATAAAATGTTAATTTTGAAAATAATAGTTGCCTCAGTTATTTGGGTTGTTCGTCATCATTTAAATTTGAATTCATCATACACGAACAACTTGTGACATACACAGTGTATCACTGTACATGCCACAAGGCCGTGCACATCGATATACACTTGATCGATTTACAGGGACAGGTGAGCACAGGTCAAACCCAAATGAAAAGCCGGGTTCAACTCACGTGCAGTATATTCAAAATTACGACACGAGCACAAGGTCAAACCCGAGTTTTGAAACTGGATTCAACACAAGGCAACATGACCGAAGGCATAGCAACTGCATAGCGACTGCAGCAGTGACAAGTGCAATTCGAACCAACATGACAGCAATGCACCAATGCAAAATGGAGTGAATGCAACATGATAAACAACCAAAGTGCAACAATGTGCACAGTTCAGACAGGCAGTAGTGAAGTGACTCAAGTAAAATGCAAACCTAAACCATCAAGCCAACACTGCAAGTCCCAACCAATGAATGAACATACATATATGGAACAAAACTGCAGAATGCAAATGAACTCGACCAAGTACACAAGTGCTACAAGCAGCAATGTGCAAGTGCAAAGACAAATGCACATGTCAACAAAAATTGAAACCAACAAAATGCATCATGAACACTATAGGCTGAGAACCAGACCAGGCAAGTATCAAGATAAGTGTACAGCAACAATAATCATGGCAACAACAAACATGACAAGAGACCAAAGTGCAACAGGATGAACATCAAAGCCAAGCATGATACGAGTGAACAAGTATGGTCGCATGCAAATGCATCAAAGCAAGTAAACAACAATGTCGAGCTCAATGCAACATATTCACCAATGAGTCATCAAAGAGTGCAACAGGGATGAATACAAAATGACAGTACAAACAGTGGCACATTGATACATGATCAATACACAGTGAATTAAAGGAAAATGGAAAGCCTGCACCAAATCAATATAACCAAGGCCAAGCACAGTGGACACATGAACACATGGAAAGTGACACAACAATTTTTGAGAAGAACCAACAACCATGTATCAATAACAAACAAACACAATGACACAGTGCCACAGTGAACACAAGTCAAGGAGCAGTTTCAAAGTGTAGTGGTTATTTATTTTTCGTGAAACCATGAGAATAAAATCAACAGAAATATGATCGGAGCTGAAGCCGTGGATAAGTTGGAACAAGTCAAAAACCAAGCCGAAGTCAAATGGATTCGAAACCGTGATAGACAAGCAAATTGAAAAGTCACAAATAAAAACCGTGAGTACCAAGCATCAAAAGTACGAAATTGAAAAAGTCAGATCAATCCCAAGCATCCAAGCATAATCGAACGGGCGAAGACAAATTCAAATCAACATATACGAACGCAAAAATAGGAAATCAAATCCTATAAAAACCCTAATCATCATCGACAATTATTCCATCGAGTTCAAGCATTCAATCAGAAAGCAAAAGGAATAAAGTACTCACCAAAATTGTAATCGAACTCGATCAATTGAAGTAGCCGAAGCAAGGTACAAGGAGGCAGTCGGTCGACAGGGCAAAGGACGAAAATCACAAATTCGATCGATTAATATAATATCGGCATCTTCGATTCTTTAAAAGCCCTAATTTATTGAAGGAAGAGGAACAAACAAGAGCCGAAGCCCTAATTTCAGAAGGAAGAACAAGCCGACATTATCACAAAGAAAAAGAGATTCGGGTTAAAGAAAACAATTGGGCCGACGTGTTTTATAAAAGGGGCCTTGTTTGTTAAAAGAGGCTATAGCTTATTTTAGTTTTTTAATTAGGGTTTTTATTTTTAAATTTCTGTTTAAATTTGTTTTTTAAACTTTAAACCGTTGTTATTTCTAGTCGTGTGACTAGGGGACAAGCTACGTGGCGTAGCTTGAGAATTCGCAACTCGGTGGTTGAGTTGTGGCAAGGTTTTGAGCGTAGAGTAAGATTAGTCAATAGCGGGTATAGCGAGTTTACGTGTGTAAGCGAGGGACTATCTAATTTCTAGTAGAAACCTTGGAGGCAGCACGTAGGCAGGGTTTTGCCGAAGCTGGGTAAATTCTGTGTTGTTCTGTTTTTTCTGTTATTTATATTCTGCGATATCTGTGCTGCTATTCTGTGATCTGAATTGAAATTAATTTATAAGCTTCCGCGATTAATTTTTTATAATTTACACTATCGCCCTATTCACCACACCTCTAGGGTGAAATCGATCCTACAATGCTAACATTACCCTCCAGGAAACAATGCAACGCTTCAACTTCTACTATATTCATACAAGTTGTTCAGGATATGAACAAACCAAAGACATTATTTCTACTACATCCATTTTGGAATCACCCTCGGGATTAGTAGCAAGTAGTTCTTGCACTTCATAGAATTTCATCTTCAATTATCTCCAGCATGTCTGCAATTCGAACGCTAACGCCGGTTCGAAGTGTTTTTTGGATAACTTATTCTTATTTGATTTTGGTCTATCTGAACCGACGGTGGTAGTTTTCAAAACTTGCTAAGATTTGATAGTAGGTTTATTAACCATCGAACAAACAAAAAGTTTAAATCAAATATTTAACGAAGCATGATTAAGCACATAAGAAACACTAACCCTCTTAATTAATCCTTTGTCAATTAAAATCTTCTTTCAAATATTTGTATTAAATTAAATTTCACAAAAGATATATTTACAAACCCTCTCCACTCTTTTCAATATTTGGAAAGATATTTATATACTTTCTCAATGGCATAAGTATATTCACAAACCATTTTACTTTCAATACTTAAAAAATGCATTCGTATACTTATATCAATGGTATAAGTATATTCAAAAACATGATACTTTCAATACTTATAAAATGTAACAATACATTATCTCAACGGTATAAGTATATTCACAAAATATTAAGAAAGATTTCACTCCCAAAACCATACTTAGTTGGGTTAAAACAAATATCATGTATAACATAGATAACAGTAAACGCAAAACACTTTTGGTGTAAGTAAATGGATTATAGGGAAAATTAGACAGAGTATATTTACCACCACTTTTCGATTTCAAACTTCTATCATCCCTCATTTAACAATTAAGTTGAACAAGTTAGGAAGCTATCTTACCTCGACATACATTCTTGATTCTCACCGGTAGAGACGAGTTGCCACACTTCAGAATTTGGTGTTAAGTATGGAAGGAATACATTCCATACCACCATAATTTAAAATGATCAATTATAGAAATCAAATTTCATTCCTTTTATAAAACTCTTTTTTATAAATCTCTTCCACCTTTATAAAACTCCTTTTATAAATCTTCAAATTTACTTATAAAAATCCTTTTACAAAACTCCAAATTTATTTATTAAACTATTTTTTATAAATCTCTAATTTGATTTATATATATCTCTAAAAAATTTATAGAACTCTTTTTATAAATCTCAAAAATTATTAATTTTTTTTTTATAAATCTCTAAATTTTAAGTCTCATATACTTTAAAAAATTTCGATTTCAAGATAGGACTAAATAATTTCCATACATAGATCACTTTATATATCATTATGAATTCACAAATGCGATTTATTATTCCAATTCATCAAAATGATATCATTTTCCTTTCGTAAAATACCATTTATAAATCTATCCTTTTATTTATAAAATACTATTTGTAAATCTATTTGTTATTTATAAAATACTGTTTATAAATCTATCCTTTTATACAACATTTTGTGTAAAGCGTTTCACCAATATTTATTCCAAAGTATTTTATCTTCTTTTAAAACAGAATCACTTTATTATAAAAGATAAATTCTGTTTTTTCTTTAAAATAAACATCCATTATTATATTAAATTTTCTATAAAATAAATACTTTCCAAAATACTTTTTAAAATATTTCCAAAAAGGTCAGAGTAAATTAGAGAAGTTCAAAAACTATTTCTAAATAAAATGCCATATAAAATTCCAAAAGTCATATTTAAAGTCATTCTCCAAACCAAAACCATTTTAAAATCAAACAAATAACAATAACTCTAAGATACTATACTAAGGCCCAGAGTACGACAGCACTTTACAAGTGCTTTCTATGATCTACACTAAAAGAGTTCAACTTTGCGATATATAAAAGTCACATCAAATAAGGTCAAACTACAAGCTTTAACATTCAATAATTTATACAACAGATTTATATGAAATTAAAATCAACACTGGCAGGGAAGCCGGATCCCTCTACAAAATTCCCTTTATTTCCTGTGTTTCATTTCATATGCCATCCGCTTTTCAAAATGGAAATTCAACCAATCCAAACAAAAATATCATTCAATATGCAAATAAAAATTTATATCTACCACATATCGTATAATGTTTATTCAAAGGTAAGCTAACTCACCAAAAATCTGCTAACACTAACGCATTCCCGAATAGTCTAAAATTGAATGCTGTTCGATTTTAAAAAATTTCCACTTGCTCCAAACATGTCGAAATAATCTCCAATGCGTAGAAAACACCGATACGAGCGCAGCGCAAAAGACCACGTTCGATTTGGACCTCGTATGTAGAAGTTATTAATTTTATAAGATTTTGAATCAATTAAAATAATTAATTCAACTAAAAGTGATTAATGTACCTAATCCACTTCTTAAACCTTCTTCACCAAATCTCCCAATTACTTCCTTGTACATGCACACTTACAAACCCATGAAACCTGCCTAATCCCTCACTTCAGTCTATAAAATCACGAGCCGCCATCTCTAACGAACTTCCTTTCTCGATCTCTTCCCAATGGACAACACGATGAGAAGCACAATCGATCGGGTGAAATCACGATCTGCTGCCTTCCCCTCTCAGCCTGAAATATTGCAATTCACTGGAAGGGGCCCGACCACCTTAGACTAACATCATTGACTTGCCTTCGCACTAGAAATACAACGCCACCCTCGTCCATGCCTAACGCCGTATAAATTTTTGTCAAATCAAAACCCTAGTCGTCGACCAAAATATCGGCCACTCCAAAAGCAATCCCATATCCCAACGACACCACCAATTTAAAACTCCTCTCATCACGAGTTCAATGGATCTAGCATCATGGAATTTCGTTGAGCGAAGGTCTGGGAAGAATCAAATTTATGGTGGCGGCTACTAAATGTTTACTAAAAAAACAAAAAGAGAAGAGAAGGAAAAGTGTAATAGAGAGATGACAATAGGTCTATATAATAAAATAATATTATTTTTTAATTCTTTAATTAAAACAATTCACATTTCGAGCTCGCACGATCACATAACACATCCGATCGTCATGAAACTCGTCGGCATACATTAACTTATTATTCTAGCTCTGATCAATTTAATTAGAAAGAGAGAGAGAGAAAATGGAAGGTTTCTACCTCTATATATTGTTTATTACGCTCTTAACTAATTACCTCTTTTTAGGGAAGAAACGAAAGTCTTCCTTCCCTAAATTAACTCTTATAAATAATTGTTGGGTATATTCGATACACTATACATTTAAACTAGATTACTTTTAAACTTTGCTTTATCCAATTTTAAATAAAATAAGACTTTATTTAATGTTTTATTAAATTGGATCTAATATACATTTAGACTTCATAGGCTCATTAAAGATCCAAAATGGTAATTTTTTTGAAATTCACCCATTTATTCCACTGCGGACGGACCCAGTTCCAACATTTGCTATGGCTAATTAAATCTCTGAATTGTTGCTTATTTGTGTATTTGATAGTTAAATAACTGACTATCAATTTCATACCGAATTATAACTCCGGAAATATCTAGGGAAAAAAACGATTTATATGGTAAAATCATCTTCGATGGTGTTGTATTGTGCATATAAATTTCATTTTGTTCTTTTAGGATAAATGATAGGGAGATCCATCTACTTAAACGATTAGGAGATGATCCCTTCTTCTATGCATTGTCTAATTATTTTCAAAAGAAATGGGGTTAAGTTTATTGGAAATTATCGTTGTTGGTTGGTAGAGATCCAGATTAGATATATTATTCGAACATCACTTCAAACCAACATATGCTATTAATTGAAGACATCTTGAAGATGATTGAAGACAATATTTGAAGTGCAAGTGCTATTGCTACTAATCTTGAGGGTGATTCCAGACTGGATGTAGTAGGGGTGGTGCCTTCAGATTCGTTAAGACGCAGAACGAACCTGTATGGATGAATGCTGGCATTGCATTTCTGCCTGGAGGGAAATATTAGCATTCCAAGATGGTTTGCTATATAAAAAGGTATCGTAGCCTCAAGCCTCATCAATCGATAAAATGCCTAAATTAGGGAGCAGAAGGGCTATGTAGGTCGCTCCCATTAGGGTACGATCATTCCATATGTAGTGTCGATATTTATGTATGATTCAGGGCCCATTATGGTTGTTTATCAACCATGGGGTGATCATATTCAGCGCTATCTAGTAAGGTGTAGGGCTGGTCCTCAGTAGTTGAGGTGCAGCTTGTTGTAGCCTTCCATACATTTTATCTAGAGATGCACGGATTCAGTGGGTAGACCCTTACCCTTTCATAGTTGGAATCCATTTTCCAATACGAGCCTTCGGACTTGATTATATACCTATTATGCTGGAATTTAAGTGATGTAACAATATCAGCTATGATTAATATGTATTTGTATCCTAGACATTACTATAATATCATTGGATTTACTATAGAAAATGTTTTGGTTATCATAAGGTAAAACGCTTTCATGTTTATGTGTGGCATGGTCTTACGAGATACCTTTGGTTTTAAAGGGTTTTACAAGTTAAATAAATAAAATTTCTTGTGGTTTGAGTTTCTCATACTGGTTTTACCAGACTAACCTGGGCGTTGTTTTCCTATAATACTCGGGTCAGCCCAAGAATATATTTCAAATTAGCTCTAGATGCTTGATTCTCTTCTCCTTTTCTTTTTATTAGATTTTTACTCTTCTCTGATTTGTATGAATATAGATACAAATATCTTATCTTTTGTAATTTAGAAAGAAAGTAGAGAAGAAAAAATGGCAGAGCTTCGTTATTACCTCCATAAAAATATGAGAAGAAAAGGGAAGGTTAGGCCTGAATTTATAGGTGCTAGAATTAACTAGAATTATTCGATCAAAATATATTAATTTCGGGCCTTTACGACCTTGGTTTACCCAAGCCACCAGGTGATCACCGGTTGACCACCATTGGGTGGCCGATATACCGCTATGGCTCCACCATCCCCAATGATGGGATGACCTATAGGCCCAGTTAATTAATATAAAATCGTTAATTATTTCTTATTTAATTATTTTCGTTTTGAATTCATTTTCATCCGTAACTTCGTTTGACCCATGATCGCTAAACTCCAAATAAGAAAGTTGCTCGGAATTTTGCTACGAACACAATGGTGCAAGTTTCGTGGTCAAATTCCACTGTTTGCACAAATTCTATTTTGGGGCCTAATTAATTACCAACTAACTAATTAAATAACCAACGCCAAATTACGGGGTGTTATATTTAATGCATTCCACTAGTTCATTGCCCTTCCTTCGAGTTGTCGAGAATCCAACTTTCTTTTCATGGCATCTTCCAACTCTATATCTTCAATGATTCTGTCATAAATTTCAATCTGGTCTTGTACTTCAATGGTCGACTTTGTTCCAATGAAACAGTTTCCCCCTAGATTCACATAGTCTTCATTCAACTTGGAAAAATCGACCCTTGGCACTTGCGACCGAGCACTACCACCCACCACAGTTGGAGCAACTCCTTGGGTGTTCTAAAGCATATTTCTCATCATCTCTCTGAACATGACTTGTGGTTCAGGGTTATTAGGTGCCATATTGCCCACTCCTCCTTCACTTGTTGTACTCCTTGTATGTTGACTCATTCTTCCAATTCAGATTAAGAAATGATTAGTCCCTCGTAACAAGGATAACGCAGTACCCATGTGTGTGCAATGCGACTTATATATGGCTCGATCCATTCTAGAGTGTTCCTCTTTCTCTATTTATAATGGATGTGGTATCAACTTTAGACTATTCATATACCTTCAACTCTGATCCCAAATGTGTCTACCGGTCTATACCTTCGGTAACCGATATAACCTATAGAGTGCGTTATAACAGTACCGGTCAGTGTAGGATGATAATCAGGGGAAAAATAACCAATATAAACCATAACCTATTGTATATCTTATAGCGTAGAGGATAATACATAATAGTAACATAGATACAAAACAGGCAGGATAGAAAAGTAAAGCTAAATGAACCAAAATAAGTATCAAAGTGCATAGGGTTCATAATAGTTATACGAAGCAAATAGAATGGAGTTTATACATCAAATCATAAAACCAAAGAAAATGTGTCTCTAATAATAGTGTAGCATTGAAATAAACTCCACGGCGATATACAACATAATAATAATAGACTCGATATAAAAGTATAGCTAAGCGCCGGCCTCCTGCTCGTCCTCTGTACGTCTCCATGCGCTAATCTCAAACCTGCTATCAGGTCTATTCATTTAAGAATAACCGAGATAATAACAAGTAAAGCATAAACCCTAGAGTCAGATAATAGTGTAATGTGAGGAATACATATACCTTAAAATACTACAAAAATCGATATAGTAAAAGGAACAACCAAGTATGAATAATCATGTTTTCCCTATCCCTACATCCAAAAAGTTAGCATATAACATACATACATATTAAACTATCACCATGGGTATATTAAAACCAAAGTACAATATAGGGTGTCTAGGATACTAACATCAAAAGTACCTACATCGTGTGATATCTATATAAAACATAGCAAGCAGCAACCATCAATCCATTTCACATCACTTATTGTGATTTTGGATATACGATAACTCATATAGCCACGTCCTACCACCAAACACTACATACTCATCTCGGTTTCCTTCGTGCTCGAATTCGTGCTACTCCGTAAGGTTGAGATACTAAACTCACTCCTATAAGTCCAGGATAGACCATCGTCTTAAGGTCTAGAGTTACGTCCTAGATCTAAAGTGAATGTCTATCATCATGCTTTAGAACTAGCCATATTTAGATGAGTTAGAACTATTGAACGGTCATAAAATAAGCCAGAAGTCTCGTAATGCAAGTCTAGAAACCAGAATTCAGGTAAAGCCCAATGGATTAGTGCAGAACTTTGCTTGCCACTGGAAAGTACTTAGCCACTCATCAGACAAATTAGATGAGTCATGTGGTAAATAGAAAAATTGAAAACTACAATGGCCAAACCTCGAGTCGGTACCATTTTGTGACCTTAAAATCAGTATCGAGTCATGATGCTGACTCATCCTACACACTTCAAGAAGTTGAAGTCCAAATGCAAACAAAGTACGAAGCTAGAAATAAACTACACATCAACATTGACCCGTAAGCTTCAACTCGTACCAAGTTGAGAAGCCAAGTGCCAAGGTTACCATGATCTCTTTCTGGAGAACGTAGGGAGAAGGTTCAAAGCTAATGCTGATCTTCATCTATAAATAAAAGGATAGAGGTAGAAAACAAGATCTTTACTTTCTAAATTAAACGATTTTACCCCGACACTTCATTGGATCCTTACTCGAGTTGTAAGCAATCGAGTTGTAAAATTGCAGTTTTAAAGAAGACTATAAATCATAAACAAAGCTTAAGTGGACGTCGGCCAGAGTATTTGATGAACCACTATAAATTCTCTTATGTATTTTACGTTATTTTATATTTCTTTCTTTATTAATCTCTACTTATAATTTGATTGGGCGTCTATCCAACTTTTGGCTCAAACATTTTGATGCTTTCATCAAATCTCGAAATTCTCACTATTTGGATCAATAATGAACCTTTGGATTGTTATAATCCACAAGTTAGATCTAAAATTTATTTTGGAAGATATATAATTACTTAGATTTCCATAAAATCTATCACTGTATCTAAGAAAGCTATGGCATACAGAAACGCCAAAGAGAAATCAACTACTTCAAGACCTACCGGCGACGTTGAAAACGAAGGCTCTCAATACGAGGAAGATATGATCAATGTTGCTGTTGAAATTCCAAGTGCACCATAAGACTGAGATTGATTTGGATAAAATGATGATGAATTGGAAGTTGATGGAAAGCTAGAATACTATGCTGAAGCAGATGAAGGAAAGCATTGGCTTGATGACTCAGTTATCCCAAAGACGTAGGAAGAGTCATAAGGAGTTATCATCTTCTTATTCAAAAGAATAAAGTTCTTCTTCATTGAACATAAACTGAAGGGATAGAAAAAAAAGATGAAGATAAGGGAAGTTGGGACTTCAAAAATAAGAACTGGAAAAGCGTGAGTTAACAGTTCACAACTTGGCACCAAGTCAACCCCACAACAAGGTACCAAGTTGAGACCCTGAGTGGTCATTCAGGATTTAGATAGTGAGTTGCAAGAAGAAGCTGGTGGTGTTACCGAGCCGATAGTTTATGGACAAAGTTGTGGTGTTCAAGTAGATGCTACAGAACCATCATAGAGAGATCATAGACAATGAACGATTGGATGAATGGTTCTCCCATAGATAGGAGAACCAAGATGTCACAGAAGTAACTAAGAGAATTTGTGGAGCCAAATACTAGGGGAATGCCTTGATGATTGTTGTCCACTCGATACGACTGATCTGGAGTATATAGCAGATATGGTTAGAAGGCTCGTGAATGAAAACCATCATAGGAGTAATGATGATTGGGCTTCTTCGCTTTGTAGAAACCCATTCACTGAAAACATTTTACGGGAAGATTATCCTACAAGATTTGTGATGCCTATGATGTCGTCATATAACAGAAAAATTGATTTAAGATAGCATCTTTTAAGGTATATTTGGCATATGGATGGTGACAGGAAACTCGACGCCGTGAGCTATAGGTTTTTCTCTATATTTCTTGAGGGAGTGACTACGATGTAGTTTACTCGGATCGTGCCGAGATCCATATCGTTGTATAATTGGCTAGGAAGTATGTAGAGCAGTTCTGACTTCACACTGCTCCTAAAAAAGACATGATGTCCATACTAAAAAAAATTCACAGTCCTAGAGAGTCTTTGAAGAATTTTCTGAGTATATTAACACCAATGTGACTGAAGTGAGCAATACCAATGAAAACGTTGTATTAATGACATTGATTCGAGGAATTCATCTAGAAATTGATTTTGGTAAGTGGTAAAGATAAAGCCACCACTGACTGTGGAGGAGTTTTATCAAAAAGCGACCCAATTTCTGCGCTTGTAAGAGGCAGATATGGCCGTTGAAAAGGCTAGTGGAAGACCGTTTAATGAAGTTGTATAGACCAACATCGTTGTAAAGCGAACTCAATGGGACTGCCGGTAATGTTGCAATCAATGTTGGGAATAAGTGTAAGAAGAAGAAGAGAGGAAAACAAGGTGTTGAAGGAAGAAAGCCATATTTCAAAAAGTGCCTAAGATATTTAAAGCCTGACGATTATACCCCGCTGAACAAAATTGTCGATAACATCTACCTGGCTATATAGTATAGAAAATTATAAAAAGCCGGTCGAAGAAATTCAACTAAACAAGAGAAGTTGTTTGGGAAGTATTATCAGTTTTATAAGATCCATGGGCACTACACAAACGAGTGTGCACATCTGCGAGATATAATAGAAGATATGATCAAGAAGAAGAAACTTCAACAGTATGTGAAGGACCTGCAGGATAACGGGCATGTGAACAATCGAACCTAGGGGCAGATGGCTCAACTAAGGCTGGTCAAGCCTAGTGGAGAGGAACCTAGGTAGGTCGAAATAATAATCATGATCGGTACCATTTCTGTTGGACCTCATTCGGCCAAAAAAAAATGGAATGAGATGGAGAGATATGAAAGTTCTTTAAAACTTGTTGTTCAGGAGAGTTTCTTTTTTACAGAAGATGGAGCTCCGACAAAATAGCAAAGGTCGATGGCTGATGATATTGTGTTCAGGAACCTTGACGCAGATGAGATAGAGGCAACAACGTTTGACTCCTTAGTGATTACAGCCGTGATTAGATCGGCTGTTGTGAAACGAATTCTCGTTGATTATGGGAGCTCAGTCAATATTTTGTTTAAGAAAATTTATAATTATATGAGGATAGATAAGCATGATCTAAATCCATGTAAATCAAGTATCCAAGGAATTATCGTAGAGGCAATAGAGCCTATTAGATGTATTGCTCTATCGGTGGAGCTAGGCAAAGTTGACCGTAAGAGAGTGTGGGTGTATACCTTTGTTGTGATAAATACATACTCTCCTTACAATTCTTTCTTAGGCCGATCGACCCTTACTGATTTTAGAGTGGCCCTACCCTCGTAGTGTTTAGTGATGAAATTCATGACTAAGAATAGAGTCGTAGCCATTCAAAGAGATCAAAGTACATGACGTGAATGTTATCGTAGAGCTGAGAGAGGCAAAGCAAGTGAAAAGGGAAAGGAGCAGAGAGTACTCTCTGCATCAAATCAATTAACTCATAGTAATCACAAACTAAGTCTTGGCTCAGATGACATGGTAAATTTTACAGATCTATGGACCCAAGGACAGAGCCTGAGGATGCGAGGGCGGCCTCAGCCTAGCTAATAATTTACACTCTGATCCATAAGGATGACCCTACTTTGGTCCTAAAGATTAGATCTCAGCTTAGCATGAAGATGAAAAAAGAGTTAGCAGAGTTTCTTCGGTAAAACCTGGCCGTGTTGTTGTGTTTACCTTGACAAATTCCAAAATGTGTGGAATATCGACAGAGATAGTGTGCCATACATTGAATGTGAACCCGCGATGCCTTCTATGAAGCAAAAGAGGCATAGCCTGGGTCCAGAGCGATCCGCTACATTAAAACAAGTGAATAAGCTAAATGCTAATGATGTTATCCATGATGCAATATACCTTAAATTGATATCAAATCCAATGCTGTTCAAGAAGCCTAACGAAAAATGGCAGGCATGCATCGATTAGTCAGACTTGAATAAAGTGTGCTCAAATGACTGCTTCCCACTTGGGATTGTATTGTTACCGAGTGATGTCAATCGGTCTGAAGAATGCATAAACTACTTACTGGAGGTTGCTAATTCTATGTTCAAGGATCAAATCAAACATACAATTAAGGTCTATATGGATGATATGTTAGTGAAGTTACAGCGATCGGGGAACCATATGAGAGACCTATTGGAGATGCTTAATGTGCTTCGGGAGTATGAGATTAAGCTCAATCCATTTAAATGTTCTTTCAGAGCTACGTCAGGTAAATTTTTAGGCTTTATAGTAAACTTAAGCGACATAAAAGCTAATCCGGAGTAGTTACAACATTGAGAGATGTTGAAGCCCCAAAGACAAGAAGGGCAATGTACAGCTTGAATAGAAAGGTCATTGTGTTAAGTCGATTCATCTCAAAAGCGATGGATAAATCTATATCATTCTTTGATGCCCTCAAAATGGAGAAAGGAAAGTTTCTCTAGATGGACGAATGTAAAAAATATTTTCAAGCCGTACTTGATCACATAGAGAGGCCACTAGTTA
Source organism: Allium cepa (assembly GCA_030765085.1). Lineage (NCBI taxonomy): Eukaryota > Viridiplantae > Streptophyta > Magnoliopsida > Asparagales > Amaryllidaceae > Allium > Allium cepa. The sequence goes on along the minus strand of CM060941.1, from coordinate 553,897,282 downwards.
TGTTCATGCATTAAGTGCAGCCCTAGTGCGGGATGAATCCAAAATTCAAAGGCCAGTATATTAAATTAACAAACGAGCCACTGGAGCAAAGAAGAATTATCAACTGTTAGAGAAGCTAGCTTACTACTGTTGATTGCTTCGACGAAGTTGCGGCCTTACTTCGAAGCTTATCTGATAAAGTTGTGGTTGATCAACCTTTGAACATGTGTTGCACCAACCTAAGACTTCAATAGAGTTACTAAAGTGGAATATTAGTCTGAGCCAGTGTGCTATAACCTACCATCCTAAAAGGGCGATATGAGAACAAGCATTGGCTGATTTCATTGTCAAGTTCACTACCCGGGACGGAGAGGAGGAAGATGTGGTACGACTTGCTTAATGGAAACTGTACATAAATGGAGCGTCTAATGAACTCATCTCTAAGGTAGGAGTGATCTTAGTAACCCTAAAGGAATGGGCAATCTTTTAGGCCTTGAAGATTGAACTACAATAAAAAACGAAGCTGAATAAGAAGCACTAATCGCGTGGCTCATGATAGTGAAAGAATTGGGAGTCAAGGCATTCCATATATACAGCGACTCTCAGTTGGTGGTCTATCAAGTAAAGAAGGAATTTCAGGCTAAGGGAGCGAGATTTGCCCCTTACTTGACAAATTTTTTAGGACCGCTTAATAATATCGAATATTACATAATAACGCACATTCCTTGGGCTGAGAGCACGAAAGCTAATTCAGTGGCCAAGCCAACCAGTTTTGGGGACGCGCCGCCTGTGGGATTGGTTCTAGTGCAGGTTTCATCGGCTCCTAGCATCAACCAAATGGATGTCGATTAGATCTTGGAGGCCAAAGTGGAAGAGGAGTTGTGGATGACTTGAATACTTACTGAATAGTTTGTCGATACCAAATGTGATGACCTCACTACATCTCCAGCACCCAATATACCTGAATAGTGCACTGTTTCGGTGTCTGAACAATGTAGGATGATTGGCGAGGTTGAAAAGTAGATAAAAAATCACAGAACCTGTCGTATATCTCAAAGCGCATTGGACAAAATATAATAATCATTACGGATATAAAACAGGAAAGACGGTAATAGCTAAATGAATCATAAATATCAAAGTGCAAAAGTTCGTAGAGTTATACAAAATATTAGCAAAGTTTATACAAATGGAAATAAACGTAAGATAATCGTCTCTAGATAAAATAGCCAGCAATGACAAGGATCTAAAGTTTTGCATAGCAGAATAAGCAATAGTAAACCTAAATATAACATGAGGAAGCACCACCTCTTGTTCATCCTCTACACAACACCACATATCACCCAACCCGCTATTTGTCAACTCTTTTAACAACACTCGAGATAATAATATTCAAAGCATAAAACCTCGAGTCAGATAACAATCTGTTGTGAGGGATAAGAAATTCTTAAAATACTATATAAGTTGATATAGTAAGGAACAACGGTATAAGAATCATACCTGACCCGTCCCTACATCTAAAGAGTTAGGACATGTTAATATATGATAATCTATCATCAACTATCATCATAAAGGTGTATTACGTCCTAAATACAATATCGAATATCTAGGTATCCACATCCATAATACCTACATCCCGTGACATCCCTGTGGTGATAAGCAAAACATGACAAAGATAGCATCCATCAAACAATCCTCACTATCACTCATGTGCTTTGGATATAAGACGGCTCGAATGGCATCTATTTAAGCTAAAGACCTATGGAAAAGTCTTGGTACCTCGGTACTCGCATCCCACCATTATATACAGTCAAGGATTAGACCATCCAAAAAAGGACCAGCACAATCCATCACATAAGGAACCAAAATCCGCATAATCCGGGAAGGCATACTCACATTCTTTTGTTGTACTAGTACCCTCAAAAACCTTTGATTGTCAATGATCCCTTAGCATAAATCTTCAAACCCATCCTCATTCTATCAATTTCCATTGTCCATAGTAGAACTCATCCTTTACTTCACTCATGAGCTCTTACTCGCCCTTTTGGACCATCTGACTACCATCCTTCGAGTCATCTTCATTGGACCTCCCTTAACATTCCACCCAAGTCATAAGATCAACAAGTCAAAGTTTTGAAGCTATCACATCAAAGAATCCTGCCTTTATCTTATTGTTAATCCTTATTCTTCATCGTGCCACCGCATCAAAATTGAATGTCAAAAGAACAAACAGACACCTTCAACGTGATCCTAATGGCACCCCCAACATCCCCTGGTAGTATGGCTAGAGTTAGACAATTTCCATTTAGGTCGGTGCCAACATGAATTGCTCATGTTGACACCGACACAAATTGATTAGGCAAATTGGGAAAGTACTTTGTACTCCAACCTCTTCCCTTCTTGTGCTTGCCTGGAGTCTTCCCTTCCTTATCCTAAAGTCATCATCTCAATTGTTCCAAGCAAATGATGTAGGTACCAGGTCAATACTACTTGATACCAACTTGATTTTCTTCAATTTTTGAAGCTAAGTCCCAAAACTCCACTCTTTGTTTCAACACACTCCTGCCGAAAGTTTCCCTACCTAAGTCGTAAAGTAAGTAAACAAACCTCACACTACCGACCTAAAATAAGCCACCACTGACATGAATTCTGACCTTGTTAACATGATTGTAACCATCCAAATCAACTCCAAACCACCTGTAATTTTCAAAGCATACTCTTAAAACCTATAGTCCATCATATCCAAATTCCATCATATTCTGACCACTTCGATGCCATTTCCACCGATCGTCGTAGCACTTTCCTTACTATCTAAAATCACTAACAAACATATCAAAACAATCCATACAAGGGAAAACATCATTCATAAGCATTCAAGTAACACATCCAATTCATCCAAACATTATTTAAGAATATAACATTACATAGATCTAGTTTCATATCAAAATTACAACATGATAGGGAAAGGGTGTGAAATGAATTAAAATACATTTTTATCTTTTTAAATTCGGTCTAAACATGTTATTAAAGATGGATGCGGGTTTGAAAACATTTTTAGCGTCAAAATCATATTAAAAACCTTACTTTTATCATACCTACAAATATAGTATAATGAGAAGTACAAGACCACTTACCTAGTACCTAAATTACCCAACATTATCCCTAAATTTGAAATAAACAGCAAGAGCATGAATCCCTAGGCAGCCAAATGATAGATCTAAGCTTTTCCCTTTGCTAATTACTCCTTAATGACGATTTAAGCTAGTTTTAAAAATGAGCTTTTTGATAGAAAATGAATTAGTGGAGATTTAAATTTGTTTTGGAAAATGATAAAAGTGATTAGATCTATCCCATCATACCCTATTAGGCACAAATACTTAAATGGGTTAGTGGGCCTAAGGTTGGGCTTAACTAATTATCCACTAATCTGGCTAGCAGAAGTCCAAACTTAAAATGGCTATATTTCCTAAATGATAAATATGCTTTCCTACTACGACCAAGGAATGAGAATCCATCATCCTGATCTAATGAAAATGGTTAAAGACGCCAATACGACTCATATCAAAATTATAGGCTTGACAAGATTTTCAGGGACAAGATTTTCAATAAAATTTCTAAAGATAGAAAATGTCCCTAACAGTCATTTTCTGAAATTATAAAGTCAAACAACCATATATGAATTGAATGATAATATTTTATGATCCTTCAATATGTATAATATAGATCATTACACTTCCCGCTTTAGGAATTTCGCCCTCGAAATCCCAGATAAATCCCAGAATAATCAACCATACTTACCATGCCTAATAGTCATAAGCGATCATGATACATTTCAAATAGGCATTCATGCAATCAGTAATAAAGGTGAACTTATCGTAGCATGTGAGGTACTAAAATATCCTATATGATATCAAAAGTGACAGCAAATATGATGAACATTAAGACTTATAACATAAAGAGCCCTGGATATGCAGCCCTCACAGTCTCCTCGGTTTCCATGTACAATCGCCTTTACTTTCACCCAATTGAATCTTCACCAACTCCAACGTCTTCCTCCTAAGCTGTTTTGTATCACTTTTAACAATATAAATCAGCCTATTGAGGTCTCGAAGCTTCTAGTTCAATTTTGATATCATCAAGTTGATCCAGTGAAATCGTCATGCCTGAGTCATGCACAAACTTCCATAAGTGAGAGACATGAAACATATTATGTGTTCCTGCCATCTTTCAAGGTAAGTCGACCCTATATGCTAGGTTTCTAATTCTCTATATTATCAGAAAAGGACTTCGATCTCGATGCAAACTTCCTTTTATTACTAAACCAAACAACATTCCTTAATGGAGAAACCTTCACAATGTAACGACCCAAAATTTATGTCAATTAAAATTTGTATATTTAATTTATTTTTAAATATTAATAAGTAAAATTTGTAATTCGAATAAATTTTATTTTGAATATAAGGATTTAATTGGATAATTAAATCGATAATTTAATATTTGAAATTACAGAAGTGATTGGAAATTGGGTTTAAAGTGATTAAAATTGATTTGTAAAGTTGTATTTAATCATATTGAAGTTAGAATGATGTTATAGAACTTTTAAAATTGAATTAAAAGTTAATTTGTGGAAATTGAATATTTTAATATTTAATTGACGAGTTAAAATAGCCATTTTTCAAACAATCTCGGATTTCGACGAAACCAGTTTCATCGGATACATAATATTAAATTATTGTATGGTTTCAAATTTAATGTCAATCGGATTTACGGTTTGTCCGGGGCAAGTTAAAACGCACAGAAATCGATTCGAGTGAATTTTGAATTTAAATAGTCAATTCAGAAACTTATCTTTCAAATATGATCGAATTGGCTCCCGATATATATTCCATTGCGTTCAGAATGGGGTAAAACATTATAAACGTCAGGCGGCACGCTTCGTTTGGAGTTCGAAAAAATTTCTGCTGAATAGTGCACGGAAATTTTCTATAAAAGGACATTCATTATTTCAATTTACACTAAACCCTAGGTCAAAACGTTCAGCCGCCTTCTACAGTTTCAATGACCGAAAATACACAACATTCTTCTCTCGATCTCTCTAAATCTATTCTGTTTCATCAAAAATGTTTAACTACAAAGTTGTAGATCTCGTTGAGACGAGTAAATCCAACGGTGGTGATTGAGTTTCGTTGCACGGATTGACGGCAATTCTTGTTCAATGGTCGGCCGTTCACACGTGAATCTCGAAGAGAAGGCGAGGCTAGGGGGGTGCGGTCGACTAGAGTGAGGGGAGCGAGGCTAGGCGCACGTCGCAACATCGCTTGATCGTCGTCGAACGAAGTGTGGAGGTGGCGAAAATTCGAGAGAGACGGCGGCTACATTGGGTTATTCATGTGCATGTTTCACCTGGAGAAGGAGAATGTGATTCACGGCTGAGATCTGATGTTTGGAATCAACGGCCCAAATTTGCAGAAGGTTTAAAATAAAAAGAAAATATAAATTGTTTTATATTATAAATTCCTTCAAACTTTAAAAAGTTGTAACTTTTTCATACGAGGTCGAAAACGCACGAAACAAATTGCGTTGGATTCGTATTGACGAATATTACGCGATGGAGCTGGATTGGAATCGGTTGGAGCTAGTGAAAATTTTGGGTAAAATTAAACGCGCGTTTAATTTTACCCAAAATAAAACACTGCAACTGTTATCGGAAGCAAGGTGAGAACTTCTCACTCAATCGAAATTGTTTCGATTTAAATTTTAAAATAGTTAAATTTAAAATTGTTTGATTGTGTGATTGGATGATAAATTGTTATCTATTGTATTGAAATAGACCCTATGCGCCGTATATTAAGTGGGTGTTATTTATTAAAAACATATACCGTGATATTCCATCTTGATTGGAATTGGTATTATATATATACTTGGAGTTGATTTTCCCGCATTATATAGCGGATGAGACCCTATTGCGCCGCATAATAGCGGATAATATTTATATAAACCCATGTACCGCGATATTCCGTATTGGAACGGGATTGGTATTGTGCTAACATCTGTGGATGCAGGGAAACAGGTTGAAGGGATCCAACTGGATTCCTCAATAGTATTGATTTATTTACAGATATTTGCGATATATTCTGTTATCATATGATATACGATATTTTGGATGCTGTGATTGTTATATTTAGTGCTGTTGCAGCATTGGGCCTATTTTTGGAGTTTTAAAATGTTAAAATAACGATTTTGAATTTAAAAGGATTTTCAAGTGATTTTTGAAAGTATACGTTTTATTGAATTTGGGAATCGATTCATTTTTAAATAAATAAACGTTAAAATTTTTATGTTATAAAATTATGATTTTTGTGAAATATAACTGAAATGTGATTTTTGAAATAAGTGGTTGATTAATTTGTAAAATGGTTTAAATTGGGATTTTTGAATTATTATAAACGGTTTATATAAAAATTTATAAAAATTGATATTTATAAATTAAAATATTGGAATTATAAAAATGAGTTTTTATAAGTGTTAAAATGAAGTATAAATGGATTTCATAAGTGAATGAAATTTATAGATTTATAAATTGTGAGGTTATAAAATGAATAGATTTTTTTTTTGTAAAATAAAAGATTTATAAGTAATTAACTTATAAATTGGATTTTGGCATTTAAATGAGATATAAATAGAATTTGTTAATTAAGGCGTTAGAATTTTTTTAAGAAAATTGGAATTTTTTTGAAAAGATAACTAAGTATGATTTGAAAATTAGTAAAGTTATTGTAAGAAGTTTAACTATTGGATTTTGGGAAAGTTAAACACTTAAGTGAATTTGAAATCTAATTTGAATGGTTTTGAAAAGTTAATGGATTTTGTAACTTTTTCTTACTTGGTAATTTCGAGGACGAAATTCTTTTAAGGGGGGAAGTTGTAACGACCCAGAATTTCTGTCAATTAAAATTCATATATTTAATTTATTTTTAAATATTAATAAGTAAAATTTGTAAGTCGGATAAATTTTATTTTGAATATAAGGATTTAATTGGACAATTAAATCAATAATTTAATATTTGAAATTACAGAAATAATTGGAAATTGGGTTTAAAGTGATTAAAATTGATTTGTAAAAGTTGTATTAATCATATTGGAGTTAGAATGATGTTATAGAACTTTTAAAATTGAATTAAAAGTTAATTTGTGGAAATTGAATATTTTAATATTTAATTGACGAGTTAAAATAGCCATTTTTCAAACAGTCTCGGATTTCAACAAAACCAGTTTCATCAGATCCGTAATGTTAAATTGTTGTATGGTTTCAAATTCGTGTCAATCGGATTTACGGTTTGTCCAGGGCAAGCTAAAACACACAGAAATCGATTCGGGTGGATTTTGAATTTAAATAGTCGATTCAAAAAATTATCTTTCAAATAAGATCGAATTGGCTCCCGATATATATTCCATTGCGTTCGGAATGGGGGTAAAACATTATAAACACCAGGCGGCACGCTTCGTTTGGAGTTCAGAAAAATTTCAGGTGAATAGTGCACGGAAATTTTCTATAAAAGGACCTTCATTATTTCAATTTACACTAAACCCTAGGTCAAAACGTTCAGCCGCCTTCTACAGTTTCAATGATCGAAAATACAAAATGTTCTTCTCTCGATCTCTCCAAATCTATTCAGTTTCATCAAAAATGTTTAACTACAAAGTTGTAGATCTCGTTGAGACGAGTAAATCCAACGGTGGTGATCGAGTTTCATTGCACGGATTGACGGCAATTCTTGTTCAATGGTCGACCGTTCACACGTGAATCTCGAAGAGAAGGCAAGGCTAGGGGGTGCAGTCGACTAGAGTGGGGGGAGCGAGGCTAGGCGCACGTCACAGCATCGGTTGATCGTCGTCGAACGATGTGTGGAGGTGGCGAAAATTCGAGAGAGACGGCGGCTTCATTGGGTTATTCGCGTGCGTGTTTCACCTGGAGAAGGAGAATGTGATTCAAAGCCGAGATCTGATGTTTGGAATCAACGGCCCAAATTTGCAGAAGGTTTAAAATAAAAAGAAAATATAAATTGTTTTATATTATAAATTCGTTCGAACTTTAAAAAGTTGTAACTTTTTCATACGAGGTCGAAAACGCACGAAACAAATTACGTTGGATTCGTATTGACGAATATTACATGATGGAGATGGATTGGAATCAATTGGAGCTAGTGAAAATTTTGGGTAAAATTAAATGTGGTTTAATTTTATTCGAAATAAAACACTGCAACTATTGTTGGAAACAAGGTAAGAACTTCTCACTCAATCGAAATTGTTTCAATTTAAATTTTAAAATAGTTAAATTTAAAATTGTTTGATTGTGTGATTGGATGATAAATTGTTATCTATTGTATTAAAATAGACCCTATGCGCCGTATATTAAGCAGGTGTTATTTATTAAAAACATATACCATGATATTCCATCTTGATTGGAATTGGTATTATATATGTACTTGGAGTTGATTTTCCCGCATTATATAGCGGATGAGACCCTATTGCGCCGCATAATAGCGGATAATATTTATATAAACCCATGTACCGCGATATTCCGTATTGGAATGGGATTGGTATTGTGCTAACATCTGTGGATGCAGGGAAACAGGTTGGAGGGATCCAACTGGATTCCTCAACAGTATTGATTTATTTACAGATATTTGCGATATATTCTGTTATCAAATGATATATGATGTTTTGGAAGCCATGATTGTTATATTTAGTGCTGTTGCAACATTGGGCCTATTTTTGGAGTGTTAAAATGTTAAAATAACGATTTTGAATTTAAAAGGATTTTCAAGTGATTTTTGAAAGTATACGTTTTATTGAATTCGGGAATTGATTCATTTTTAAATAAATAAACGTTAAAATTTTTATGTTATAAAATTATGATTTTTGTGAAATATAACTGAAATGTGATTTTTGAAATAAGTGGTTGATTAATTTGTAAAATGGTTTAAATTGGGATTTTTGAATTTTTATAAACGGTTTATATAAAAATTTATAAAAATTGATATTTATAAATTAAAATATTGGAACTATAAAACGAGTTTTTATAAGTGTTAAAATGAAGTATAAATGGATTTCATAAGTGAATGAAATTTATAGATTTATAAATTGTGAAGTTATAAAATGGATAGATTTTTTTTTGTAAAATAAAAGATTTATAAGCAATTAACTTATAAATTGGATTTTGGCATTTAAATGAGAGATAAATAGAATTTGTTAATTAAGGGGTTTTATTATATATATATATATATATATATATATATATATATATAAATGTGAATTTATAAACCTTGTTTTATAAATCCGAAATCGACTTATTTTGATAAGTTAATTAGTATGGCTTATTAAAGGAGATATACCCACGATTTTGGACAGTGGATGATCCTTTAAAATAAAATGTGTAGGAAGGTTGAATTTGGTTAACGAAATATATTCACGATTTTGGATAGTGAATAATATATTAAAGAAATGTTTAGGAAGTGATCTTTTAAATGGAATTAAAACTATTTGAAGTTGTTTTAAAATGTGTTAAGGATCGAAACCATAGATTTCAACATTCATTGTTGAAATAGACGTTTTCGAGAAATAAGAAAAAGATGGACTATAACACTGTTGTTATAGTAAATGATTTTCGAAAGGAAATGTTTTTGTATAGTATTGTGATTTATATATCTATGTTAATTTTGAATCCCTATACTAGTGATTTTGAGTTGTCGTAACGATGTGTTACGCAACATTCGTTTTGACTCAAATGAATGGGTTTAAGAGAATGTTTTCCTTAAAGGAATCAAATATATACTTAATCGTGTTTTAAGTATATTGGATATTTTGTAAGTATTGAAAATAAATAGATTTGTGAATTACTTATTGTTAAATAAGTATTTGGAAATGTTTTCCAATGTAGAAATTGAAATGGTTTAGAGAATGTATCTTTTTAAAGATAAATTGAAGTAAATATCTGGCAAGTTATTAATTTATGGAAGATTGATAAAAAGGGCCTAGTGATTGTTATGGTGCTGGATATTTGTTTGTTGGCTTTAATAGTTAAATAATCGGCTATCAATATTTACCTTTAAATGGGTATTTGTATTGATTTGCTTGAATTTGAATGCTACACTTATTTTTAAAAATAAGCGCTCGTTATTCGGTTTAGCCGGGAGAGGACCTCTGTGTCATAAATACCATTACGAATAATGATATGTCATAATGGATAGCATTTGAAGACCGATGTTGAAGACCGAATATTTTTGAAAACGGAAGGATTACCGTCGAATGACTCTGCATCGGCTGATCTCCATATAGAGATTTTATCACCCTTTGTGATGGAAAATCCGGTCGTGATTAGTGAATATCCGAATTGCAAGGACTTCTTTGGAAGTGCCTTCGGTTCTGTTCGATCTCGGAACAGACTTGTATGGTTGTGTAACTGACGTTACAATTTGAGATGTAAATCTGGTTTCTATCAAATATATTTCTGTTGGTGGCGGAGAATTTATCCTCTTAGCTTAACACCCTTCTTTGAGACGTACGAGCCTAGAGGTTATGTAGTTGATGGTTACTAGTGATATATTCCCAAATTGGTAACGTGGCATACGAAGTGCTGTTGAGCATTTGTTGATCAAAGCGTGGCTTTCGTATAAAGCGTAGCTTTGTGGACGAGACTTCGTCGGACCTCACACCCCGAAAATGGTCAAAACAGGAAAGATGCGGCAAGGTTATTAGGGGATAGCGCCCCTTTAGTGTATGTCATTTCCTTCTGGATAGAGGTGGTATTATGGTATAAAGTCTTGATACTTAACCTATGTTGTTGCTGCAAACTTATTATTTTGTGGTTGTTGGTGAATCCCGGGATTTAGTTCGGTTACGACCGGGGGATGGCATATTCGTGTCAGTAGTTACCCTACTAGGCTAACCCGGCCTTGTGTTGGCAGAGATCCGGTTAGGTTCTCGTGGCGTCCTTCCAGAGGCATTTCCATGTGGCAATGGGAAGTTCCTTGGCCTAACCATTTGTTGGAAATCTAAAGAAACAATACGAACCCTTTACGATTGAAAATTGTATAACCTGCCTCCTCAAAAGGTAGCTATAGTAGGCATAATATAAATGTACATATGCTGGCTAAGATTTATATTCTACTTTCGAAATGGTTTTCCACATTTTGCACTTATTATAATAATATTGAAAAGAAATTTGCATATCAAGCATCTTTGTCTATCATAAGGAGAAATCTCCTCCAAGTTCTGCGTTTGGATTGTGTGTATGGCGAGAGGCCTTATGGTAGTTACATTTTCAAAAGCATTGCGAATCTATTTTAAAATATTACTTTATTTGTTGTTTTAAAGATAAATAAACTGTTTTAAGTTCTCACAGCAGTCCCATGACTGACCTGGAGTTTATTGTTTCCTTTCTAAACTCTGGGTGCCCACCAATTTTCACACGGGCAGTCTAGAGTCAGATTATCAGGTCATTCTGGAATTCAGGAGTTGTTGTGGAGATCAGGAGCAAGCTAGATGGCATGGCGTATGAACTAGTATATAGTATTTCTTTTCCGCTGTTTGTTGTTGTAAACTCTGATAATGTAATGTAATGTGATGGAATGTATAAAATGTACAGTTCTTTTGATTTAAAGATTATTCATTTATTTATTATATGTTGTTCCGCTGCGATTGTGAGATTCTGTTATTGTATTTGTTTTCTTCTTCTTTCTTTCTTTCTTTCTTCTTCTATCTTCTACCTCTTCTTTAACCCTAACAGTACGGTTTTCCGGCCTTCGTTTGCTCGACAGTTAATACAGTGGACGTATTAATGTCGACTTTCGTGAGTCGAAAATCGCAACCCTTACACGTAAATACCACGTCTCTTATCAGCGTAGCTCTTTTACCTATCTTGAGCAGCCTTCATTCATTGCCAAATGATTTTAATCTTCTTCGAGGTATCTCTGATCATATATGGTCTGAGTATCAGTTTTTCACTTGCTTCAACACGAAGGAGCGTTACATGGTTAGCCATACAATGCTTCAAACTGTGCCATACCAATACAGGCTGGTAACTATTACTGTATACGAACTCTACCAAAAGCAAATGATCATCCCACAAGCCTCCAAAATCGAGTATGCAAGCTCGTAAGATATCATCCAATATACGATTCAACCTCTCGGTATGCCTCATCGATTTTCTGGTGTTAAGATGTATTGACATGCATCTCCAACCCCAAATGCCTCTTATAAGCTCTTTGAAAACTCTAGTGAGTAAAGGATCTTGGTCATTCATAATGCTCTTTGGCACACCATGGAATCGTACAACTCATTTCACACACAAGTCAGCCAATTTGAATGTCGTCCTATTAGACTTAATGGGTATGAATCGAGCACTCTTCATCAATCTATTGACTATGACCTAGACGTTATCATACCCTCTTCTAGTCCTCGGCAATCCATTAATAAAGTCCATTGAAAACTTCAAGCGGTTACATCATCCGAATCGGCTTCTTCTACTCTGCCTTTATAAACAAGTAGTTCATACATTTCAAATGAACGTCCCGACATCTTTCTTCATACTTTTCTAATTGTACGTCTGCTTCATATCACGGTACATCTTATTGCCATAGGGATGTATAGTCTACTTAGGTTGATGGCACTCTCATAGCACGTCAGCCCATAATCTGTCAACATCGGGAATGAACAATCTCCCTTCCTAACGGAGCTAACCATTTTGGTCGAGTTTGTACTACCTCAACTCATCATACTGTATTCTTTCCTTTATCTTTGTTATGGTCTCTTCTAGTCTAGCATCTCAGTTTCGACTTGTACCAATCCTATCGACCGAAGTCGATCTGATGGTCAAACTCACCAATGTCCCTAGCTCCAATTCGTAATGAGATCTGAAGTTATATCTAGCAATATTCTCCAACCACGTAGACTCTAGGAACATCGTTCTCAAACTGGCATGTCTTTCACTTAAAATATCGACAATCGTATTTCTCTTGCCAGGTGTATAAGAAATGCTAAAGTCGTAAGAGGCTAAGAACTCTAACCATCGCTGCTTACGAAAGTTGGGGTCCTTCTGGAAGAAAAGGTATTTCAAAGATTTATGGTATGTAAACAACTTGAACCTATGTTCACCTTTCTCCTAATAGATAATGCCCCCAAATCTTTAAAGAATACACTATCTCCACTAACTCTAATTCATGGGTTGGGTAATTCCTCTCATGTGGATTGACCTGCCAACTAGTGTAGGCAAATTTTTTACCTTCTTGCATCAGTACCATGCCTAATTTGGTACTACAAGTATCCGTGTAGACAATCGTCTCCTCATTCCCACATGGAATGGTCAATACTGGCTCACTCATCTACATTTCCTTCAGGCTCACGAGCGCATTCTCACACTTCGCATCCCATATAAAGTTCGATTCTTCTTCGACAAATTGGTTGACAGTGCTGCTACTTTCAAGAAGTCTTTGATAAAACATCTATAATATCTTTCCAGTCCGAGAAAACTCCTAATATCAGTAGCGTTCTTGGGTCGGTTTTAGTCTTAAACTACTACCACATTGGAAGGATCTACTGTGATACCGTGCTCAAAGACGACATGACCAGAGAATCTCACTTTCCTCCTATAGAAGTGATACTTTGAAAACTTCACTTTCGATATGTGCTTCCTCAATGCTTCTAGCACAATACTCAATGTGTACCATGTTCCTCCTCTATATTAGAATAGACAAGAATATCATCCAAGAACACAAGCATAAACTTATTTTATTGATCGCTAAAGCCATGGTTCATGAAATCAATGAAGTATGTCAGAGCATTGGTTAGCCCAAACAGTATAACCAACCACTCATAGAAACAAAATGATGCTCGAAACGTTGGTAAACGCCACACTCTCTGTTTCCACTCTCAACTGGTGAAACCCAATCGCAAGATCCAACTGAGAGAACACCTTCGCACAATGTAGCTGATTGAACAAGTCATCAATACGAAGGGGTGGATACTTATTCTTCCTTATCATTTTATTCAGCTCAAGGTAATCAACACACATTCTCAAGGAGCCATCCACCTTAGTGTGAATACTACGGGTGTGCCCTACTCTGATATACTTCTACGAATAAACCCGTGCCTCAAAGGGTCACTTACTTGCAACTCTAACTCCTTCTCCCTAGGTGCCATATGCCTCAAAGGCATAACTATGGGTATGGCTTCTTTCACTATGTCTATGCGAAGTTTAATCTCACGGTGTGATGGTAATCTAGTCACCTCCTCAAATTCGTTTGGATACTCTCTAAAGACTGGCATGGATGACAATTCATCATGTGGGACCACTAGAAAATATAGAAAGATTGTAACGACCCGCAAATCCGTACCCCTTGAGTCAACACTATTCTACAACAATCAACTCAAGTTGCACAGAAATACGAACCATTGGGTTTAAGAAGAAGAGGTAGAAGAAGAGAAAACAAAATCAACATCAGAATCTAACCATCGCAGCGGAATAAAATATAATAGATAATAAATAATTTTTACTCAAAATCAAATATATCAGTTTACATATATTACATCATCAGAGTACATCAGTCACAGCTCACATCAATAACATACAATGGGTACACAACAACTCAACACAGCGGAAGTATATCTATATACAAGTACGAGAATACGTATCGTCATCCAGCTCGTCTCCTGAGCTCCACAGCATCATATCCTGTATTCTATAATACTCGGTCTGACCCGAGCATTACAGTTAAATAACACCCGAGTCAGTCTGGAATACCAGCGTGAGAAAATTACACCCAATTTATTATTAAAGTTTCAAAAGTCTTTTGAAAACAAAAGCATCTCGTAAGACCACGCCACAAATAAACATGTCGGGTTTTTACCTTACGATAGCTAAAATGATTTTTATAGAAATCCTCTGATATTATAATAGGGTCTATATACAAATACTTATAAAATAGCCGAAATTGTTACATCTATTAAATTCCAGCTACTAGCCACAGAGTGGGTAATACAAACAAAACTCGTACAAGGCTCGTAGGGAGAATGGATTTCCAACTAATGACTAGGCACTGGGGTACCACCTGTCACAGTACGGGGACTAGATCACCGTACCGAGGATTACTCCCTTCATCCCCTGCAACACAAGGCCGGAACCATTCCTTACTGAACAGTCCCGAACAAGATAAACCCCGTGGTTGGCGCGACCAACCACCCACTAAGCCGAGAGATATATAAGGGACATCTAGACAGGGGAATTATCTTGTCCTGCTTGGGCATGACCCACCTAACCTTGCTGCATATCCCCTGATTTTCAGTCATTCCCGGTTGATGAGGCTTGAGGCTAAGCGTTACCTTTAGAACGTTTCACTTAGAATGCCCATCGCCCATCTGACGATGTTTCGCAATCATTCGTCCATACAAGTCCGTCCCGGGTTCGAACGGAACCTAATGCACTACTCCTACTACATCCATTTTGGAAATATCCTCAAGATTAGTAGCGACTAGCCCTTGCACTTCACCGCTCCATCTTCGACTCCGTACACCTTTTACGCACGAAACGTACAAACCGGATCGAAGTGGTTTTCGAGAAATAAATCTCGATCCCGGTCTCTTCGAAACGATCAGCGCATTTGTCCAATATTGATAGTCGGTGATGTAACTATCAATTAATATTCACAAACAACCATCAACCAATAAATAATTTCCCAAATTATTTATTACCTTCAAAATATCTTTATAAGATATATTTCTATTTTCCATCCCTTGAAACCAGTTTCAAAACCATTCTTCTATTCAGAATAAACTTTCCCCAAATATTTTCTATCTCCTCTGAAATCACCAAGCACAAAACTAGATTTTTAAAATAATTTAAAACATTTTACTTTGAAATATATATACTTTAAAACATTTAAGTTAAAAAAAACTACTTTGATAATTTGTTAAAAATACATACTATATAAATATTTGAAAATAAAGTTACTTAATAAAATATAAAACTAGATTTCCACTTTTGAAACAAAATACCAAGTCACTTTTTAAAATAATTACTACGATAATAGATTTGAGAAAATACTTACCTTAAAATTTAAATATTAGAAATAATAAATTTTTCAAAACATACCTTTTTAAAACAATTTTAAAACTATTAACTTATATTTAAAATTTACTTGAAAGCGTACTTGGTGATCCAGGAAGAATTCCAGCTTCAAACATTTAAATCAATTTTCCAAATTGATTTTCAATTTATTCCATTTGAAATAAGTTTCTTAAATTACTCAATTCACTTCAAATTTCATTTAATTATGCACTTAATTATTATTGTTATTCTTTTCCATTTGATTTTAAATCATTTAACTGAAATATACAAATTTCAGCTTTTCCCAAATTCTTCTTCATTATTATATATATATATTTTTCAAAAAATTTAAATCTTACATTTTAAATAAATGTTTTGTTTTTTAATTAATATCGTTGAAGATTGTAATTCAATAACTTCCTGTTTATTCAAATTTCCTTTCTATACTTCACAATTTATTTATTAGAAATTTAAAGTCACATTATTTCTTCTCCAATTCATTCTTAAATTTATTCAAACTTTCTATAATTATTTCGCTTACAAATTTACTTCCGTTTAATTTCTTTTCAACAATCCAATTCATATATTTTGGTAATTCATTATAACCGAATATCCAATCAAACCACAACATTCAATATTCCAAGATAACTCATCATAGGATATCAAATAATCACAACAGAGAATATTGAATAATTTAAATATATGTGAGGGGTCCAGTTGGATCCCTCCAACCTATTTTCCCTGCATCCAAAGGTGTTAGCACAATAATATACCAATTTCAGAATATAACATACTACAGCATATCCATCAATTTCAACCATTCAAACAATTTAAATTTAATCATTTAAATTTAGATTTAAACTGAGTGAGATTAACTCACCTTTGACCAAAGATTTGCAATCCGATCCACACCAGCTTGATTTCTTTTAGAATTTAACCTTGTATAAACATTAGATGTTTTCATTAATATTCGAACTTATCGGAAATAACTTTTCATTTATTAACATTTTCCCTGATTTTAAACCACCATTAATATTTCCATTTTATAGTTTTATTCTTTAACTAATGATTTATTTTAAACAATAACTATTTCCAAACTAATATCTCCTTTAAAAACCCTTTGTAACCAAGATAAACTACATAAGTTTATTGATCAAATTAATCACTATAACACCTTATTTAAAGTAACTAATTATTTTGTTTTAAACCAAACTTCCTAAATAAATAAAATTTAAGTTACAAAATAATTAAATAAATAGATTTTCAAAATACCTTATTTTTAAACAATTAAGCAGGTTTTATATGTATTAAAATCTGAAGTTTTAAACTTATTGTAAGATCCGGTTATTAAATTGAATTTGATTTTTAAACTTAAATTAAAATGGTATATTTTACAACAGTAATCTGGTTTTTAAAACTAAATTAAAACAGTATCTTTTTATTGAGTTACATAAATAAATAAATTAAATTAAATTAAATTTAAAACAGTATTAATGTACCTTACTAGCCTCGACTGCATCGCACAGCCCCCACTGCGCCGATGATTAAGCGCCACTGCCCCATTTTTTTACCTCACGCAGAATGCGATCTCCAGCTCGCCGCCAGGTACCTCGCCCACCCCTTCATCGCGCTGCACGAGCGCGAGCCAGCAGCTTCATCCCCAAACGAATTCCATGTCGAAATCGAAACGTACGCGAAACCCTAGCCTTAGATTGAACCGTGGCGACGCACGAACTCGAGTGATGGCGGCTTGCAGGTTCGAACGGCAGAAGAGTTGGGGAGAGGAGTCGATGGGGCTAACGAAGTCGATTTGGAAATTTGAGGCCACGACCATTATATTTTTTTTTATACTTTGATTTCGAGTTTGTGCTGAAAGAAAGGAAGAGGAACTTGTGAACGAAATAAAGAGGTTCGGCCATTTTTTTTCGAACTGGGGAATAAATTAGAATTAGGGAAAAAAACTTGTTCATCTATTCTGCTATGTTGATGAAGTAAGCAGGGAGCGATTGACAGTAAGGAAGCGTGCAAAGGAAGCGTATAATGATTTTGACCAAGCGTACACAAGAAGCTTAATTAATTAAATTAAATTTCATTAGCTTGAAATCAATTAAATTTTCCGCCTTTATATATCGTACGCTCACACACTGACTCCGATAAACACGAAATTTGAAATCCGATAATAATTTAATATTACGGACCCAATGAAACTGGTTTCGTCTAATTCCGAGACTGTGCCTCGGAGGGCTATTTTTAAATTCAATTTAAACGATATAAAATTTCAAAACTGAACAAACCACCGCTAATATCCATTTTACAATTTCTATTATCCTCTGTACTATCAATATAAATTTTACAAGCCTTCAAATTATTTTTAACAGGCTTAAAATCATAGATTCAACATTTTACCCAACTTTAAATTATTTAATTCAATAATTCGATTATCAAATAAATAGAGATATTTGAATTCAAGTTAAAATTATTCTATTGAATATTTAAAATTAATTAAATATTCCGATTTAATTTTCTTAAAAATTTCGGGTCGTCACATTCCTTCCCCCTTAAAAGAATTTCGTCCCCGAAATTACTAGTTAGGAGGAATGGTCCAATACCCGTTTATTATTATTTCCCTAAACCAAACAGTTTCTAACAATTTAACATCTTACCAACTATCTTTTTATAAAAGACTCATTATTATTCTTATTAACTTTCCAAACCTTTCCTTAGTTCCTAAATAACTATACTTATTCACCATTCAAATTATAATTCAAAACCGAGTTTAAAATGTCCAAAATTTCTCAAAAATTTTCTAACTCTCTAAATTCCCGAAATTTTTTGCCAGCGTCTCCTTTGCGCGGCTAGCTCGGTACAACTACAAAAGGGCTCAACGGCCTCCCAAATCCAAAAAGAAAACAAAAAGCCAAGTGGCTCAATCCAAATCCAAATCCCAATCAATTTTCATACCAAATTTAAATACATACCTTTTGTCGGGCAATTCAAATTTATCTCTTGAAATCAAATCCAATTTCCTTTTTCCTTTAAAATACCTACATACCTGCTTAGCACTAATATCCATTCACAACATTCCAAAACATTTGATTGACTTCCTTACCAATATCAATATCTATTTATCCAAATATTAACTTGGAATATATTTATATTACCAATTTCCAATTAAGAATTCACTATTCCTTCCTTAAGTTTGGTATAAGTATTTAATATGCTTTTTATATTCATTATCACCTTACCACTTCAGTTTATAACATTTCTATTCAAATTAATTCTTTCCTTTCCATACGAATTCAATTTATTTTCAACTCCAAATGTTAAATTTTATTTTTCATTTATAACTAATTTAAGTCATCACTTTAATTAGTTTCATTTACTAACTTATTTTAGTTTCCAATTCTAAATAGTTTTGTCGTTAACAAAATTTTCAAAAATTTTCTAACTCCCAAAATTTCTGAAATTTTTTGGCAGAGTCCCCTTTGTACGGAGGAGCTTTTGCAATTTGACAAAAGAGATAAATATATATACATCGACCCACACGATTGGAAAAACCAAAAACAGTTCATATTTCCTATTTTAATCGCGTAGGCGTACCTTATTTAGCATTTTAAGCAAGCGGCTTATTATTTTTAGCAAATAGCCCAACCCAAATCTAGCCATACGGCTTCCAGGTACCTGTACTTACTCAATTTAAACATGTAAGTGCCAAATATATGCAGTTTAACTACATTTCACTTATTTATAATAGTTAAAACATATGAATTCTAAAAGAAACTCATACCAAACATTTTCCTGTAAGCAATTTATATAGTTTCCATGCTGATTCAACTGCTTTCAATTAATTTATAAACCATTTTTATGCAATTTGAATGGTTTTTCAATCCATTCGTACACAACTTCATCAATTCGAATGGTTTAAAACTCAATTGCTTACATTTAATTTATTCTTAAGCAAACTGAACTCATAGTTAATTCAATTGCTTTCAAAATCAATTTATTTCACTCCTATTAATTCATAGAATTTTAATTACCTCCATTTACATCCAATGATATTTATTCTATGCAAATTTGACAAGATCTATGTGAATAAACAAGTATTTATGTTTTATAACCAATTTAAATGGATTTTAACTCAATTTATTCTTAATTCTATTCCATTAGAAAATTTATCCACAATCCATATATTCTCAGTTCCATTGCATTTCAATTTTATTAACCAAATTAGTTCATTCAAAAAAAAAACATTAACAACTTAGGTTCCACCTCCCATACCAATTAAATTTCCTTTTTATTTTAATCCATTCACAATCATTTATTTAGCTCGACACATTCCATTTAAATTTCCATTTACAATCCATTCATTTACATTTCATTCCATATTTTTTTATCCCACACTATTTTATTTAGCTCGAAGACAATCCAAGCTATTTCATTCAATAACCATTTCTCAACTTATTTAAACCACATTTTATTTGATACTTATTTACTTCATCATTTATTTATTCAATATAATTAGTTTATCCACATTCAATTTATTTTAAAACTTTTTTTCCCTTAAATATTATTTACAACCCACTAAATTTTATTCCGATCCAAATTTATTTTTCTTGGTTTAAATTCCATCCAATATCTTTAAACTTGGTTTTAATTTGAATTCAATTCAACTTTCCTTCATTCATTTAGCCTAAGTCCATTAACCTCAATTTATTCAAATTTTACAATTAAGCTCATTTTCATTTTACAAGTAAATTTTTCTCTTTTCAATTTAACTTGATTTTGTTCTAATCCAATCCCATTTTAAATCTGCAAATTTCATTTGATTGGTTATTATAAAATTTAACTTTCCAGATTTAACTCATTCAATTTATTTCCTGGCTATTTTCCAGGTTATCTTCACTTACTTGGATTTTATTTGCACATTCAAACCATTGCTATTTTAATCCATTTACATTTTTATTTGATACATTCCCAATTATATTTAATTTGTTAACACTTCATGTTAAATTTTAAATTTATATCTCAAGGTTTGAATCCACTATTCATTTTCCAATTTCCATTCACTTTTAAATTACCATCCAATTTTATTAACTTACATTGCAATTTCATTCACAACTCAATTAATTAAGCTCAAGGCCACTTTTAATTATATTTCCTTCACTAACGATTCATGTCGAATTTGATTTATAACTTGAGTTTTATTTCCAATCTTCATTAATAGCTTATAATTCAACTTTTATTTAACTACATTGAACTCCATTCCCACATTTCATTAACTAATTTATGATCAATTAGTTCTTCCCTTATTTATAATCCAACTCTTGAACTTTAATTCCAAATATCACTGCATTTAATTTTCCTAGTTCAATTTAGCTTATAATTTAAGCTTTGATTTTCATTTTATTCTCCAATTCATCAATAATATTTATTTGGGAGTTTTGTGTCTCACTTTCAAATTTAAATAAGTCTCAACTTATTATTTACTTAATTCCATTTATTCAGGTAAGAATCTAATTCCATTCTATATCTTAATTGAATTCTTATTCCAATTCAATTTAATTTTAACTCAGATTCATTTAATTCAATTCAATTTCAACTTGATTCGAATACAACTGGATATTATTTCAGCCTATCCAATTAATTTCAATCCAGTAAATCTTTATTTCCCCCAATCTAAGTTAATTTCATTTTTAACATTCCCCTTTAAATTTAAATTCCAACATTCAAAGCTTATATTTCTTTCATGATTTAAAAATCATCTCAATTTATAAGCTTACAATCATCTCATCAGGATTTCTAAACGCCCGACTTTGGCTTCAAATTATTTTGAAATCTCCAATATCACAAACCACATTTCTCAAAAAAATTAATCCAATCCTGGCTTTTATTTCCAACAAATTTCCTTTGAAATTTTCAAAAACATCTTGCTTTCCTAAACAAATCAATTTGGTAGCAATTCTTCACTTAGAAATTCGAAAATGAATACTGGTGATGCGGCCGTCATCATCAGAATTATTTTCCAATAATCCAAGTGATTTCAATGCTATATTACTTCTTAAATCCATTTATAACAATTCCCTTTTAGAAATATCTCCAAAACAATGTTATCATTTATCTTCAAAAATACTTCCAAATCCCCGGGATTTAAAATTTCCAAATCTTGCTTAAATAAGTTTTAACCATATTTCTTTTGTACAGTTTATGCTTATACAAATTCTCACTTGATTACATTTCAATTTTATAATTACATTTATAATTCATATTTATACATTTCATTTCATTATCACTTTATTTCCTTCAAACTTTGGTTATTTTATTTTTTTCCAATTTCTAGTTAAATTTTCACTTAACCATGATAATACTTTAATATTATCATTTCCAACATCCAAGCAACCATATATTAGCTAAATAGCTTACAAAAACTTTCTATATATCGAAAATATATTTTTGGGTAAAATTATTTCATTTACCCATATTTAAAACAATACCGTGTCGATTGCTCTATTCAAATGTTTAGAAACCCCTTCGATACAGTTGCGCGGACTGTGTCGACGAAGGTTCATATGCCACTCAATAAATCAACCAACACAATATTAAAACAATTTATATTCAGTAACAAATACGCGCTCATATCTATTAATACGCTCAAACTCATTTTAGAGTACTACGGACTCTAATTTATGAGTAATTCCCACCAGAGCCAAGGTTATCACCAACCTAAGCTCTGATACCAACTGTAACGACCCGCAAATCCGTACCCCTTGAGTCAACACTATTCTACAACAATCAACTCAAGTTGCACAGAAATACGAACCATATGGGTTTAAGAAGAAGAGGTAGAAGAAGAGAAAACAAAATCAACATCAGAATCTAACCATCGCAGCGGAATAAAATATAATAGATAATAAATAATCTTTACTCAAAATCAAATATATCAGTTTACATATATTACATCATCAGAGTACATCAGTCACAGCTCACATCAATAACATACAATGGGTACACAACAACTCAACACAGCGGAAGTATATCTATATACAAGTACGAGAATACGTATCGTCATCCAGCTCGTCTCCTGAGCTCCACAGCATCATATCCTGTATTCTATAATACTCAGTCTGACCCGAGCATTACAGTTAAATAACACCCGAGTCAGTTTGGAATACCAGCGTGAGAAAATTACACCCAATTTATTATTAAAGTTTCAAAAGTCTTTTGAAAACAAAAGCATCTCGTAAGACCACGCCACAAATAAACATGTCGGGTTTTTACCTTACGATAGCTAAAATGATTTTTATAGAAATCCTCTGATATTATAATAGGGTCTATATACAAATACTTATAAAATAGCCGAAATTGTTACATCTGTTAAATTCCAGCTACTAGCCACAGAGTGGGTAATACAAACAAAACTCGTACAAGGCTCGTAGGGAGAATGGATTTCCAACTAATGACTAGGCACTGGGGTACCACCTGTCACAGTACGGGGACTAGATCACCGTACCGAGGATTACTCCCTTCATCCCCTGCAACACAAGGCCGGAACTATTCCTTACTGAACAGTCCCGAACAAGATAAACCCCGTGGTTGGCGCGACCAACCACCCACTAAGCCGAGAGATATATAAGGGACATCTAGACAGGGGAATTATCTTGTCCTGCTTGGGCATGACCCACCTAACCTTGCTGCATATCCCTTGATTTTCAGTCATTCCTGGTTGATGAGGCTTGAGGCTAAGCGTTACCTTTAGAACGTTTCACTTAGAATGCCCATCGCCCACCTGACGATGTTTCGCAAGCATTCGTCCATACAAGTCCATCCCGGGTTCGAACGGAACCGAAGGCACTACTCCTACTACATCCATTTTGGAAATATCCTCAGGATTAGTAGCGACTAGCCCTTGCACTTCACCGCTCCATCTTCGACTCCGTACACGTTTTTCGCACGAAACGTACAAACCAGATCGAAGTGGTTTTCGAGAAATAAATCTCGATCCCGGTCTCTTCGAAACGATCAGCGCATTTGTCCAATATTGATAGTCGGTGATTTAACTATCAATTAATATTCACAAACAACCATCAACCAATAAATAATTTCCCAAATTATTTATTACCTTCAAAATATCTTTATAAGATATATTTCTATTTTCCATCCCTTGAAACCAGTTTCAAAACCATTCTTCTATTCAGAATAAACTTTCCCCAAATATTTTCTATCTCCTCTGAAATCACCAAGCACAAAACTAGATTTTTAAAATAATTTAAAACATTTTACTTTGAAATATATATACTTTAAAACATTTAAGTTAAAAAAAACTACTTTGATAATTTGTTAAAAATACATACTATATAAATATTTGAAAATAAAGTTACTTAATAAAATATAAAAATAGATTTCCACTTTTGAAACAAAATACCAAGTCACTTTTTAAAATAATTACTACTATAATAGATTTGAGAAAATACTTACCTTAAAATTTAAATGTTGGAAATAATAAATTTTTCAAAACATACCTTTTTAAAACAATTTAAAACTATTAGCTTATATTTAAAATTTACTTGAAAGCGTACTTGGTGATCCAGGAAGAATTCCAGCTTCAAACATTTAAATCAATTTTCCAAATTGATTTTCAATCTATTCCATTTGAAATAAGTTTCTTAAATTACTCAATTCACTTCAAATTTCATTTAATTATGCACTTAATTATTATTGTTATTCTTTTCCATTTGATTTTAAATCTTTTAACTGAAATATACAAATTTCAGCTTTTCCCAACTTCTTCTTCATTATTATATATATTTTTTTCAAAAAATTTAAATCTTACATTTTAAATAAATGTTTTGTTCTTTAATTAATATCGTTGAAGATTGTAATTCAATAACTTCCTGTTTATTCAAATTTCCTTCCTATACTTCACAATTTATTTATTAGAAATCTAAAGTCACATTATTTCTTCTCCAATTCATTCTTAAATTTATTCAAACTTTCTATAATTATTTCGCTTACAAATTTACTTCCGTTTAATTTCTTTTCAACAATCCAATTCATATATTTTGGTAATTCATTATAACCGAATATCCAATCAAACCACAACATTCAATATTCCAAGATAACTCATCATAGGATATCAAATAATCACAACACAGAATATTGAATAATTTAAATATATGTGAGGGGTCCAGTAGGATCCCTCCAACCTGTTTTCCCTGCATCCAAAGGTGTTAGCACAATAATATACCAATTTCAGAATATAACATACTACAGCATATCCATCAATTTCAACCATTCAAACAATTTAAATTTAATCATTTAAATTTAGATTTAAACTGAGTGAGATTAACTCACCTTTGACCAAAGATTTGCAATCCGATCCACACCGGCTTGATTTCTTTTAGAATTTAACCTTGTATAAACATTAGATGTTTTCATTAATATTCGAACTTATCGGAAATAAATTTTCATTTATTAACATTTTCCCTGATTTTAAACCACCATTAATATTTCCATTTTATAGTTTTAATCTTTAACTAATGATTTATTTTAAACAATAACTATTTCCAAACTAATATCTCCTTTAAAAACCCTTTGTAACCAAGATAAACTACATAAGTTTATTGATCAAATTAATCACTATAACACCTTATTTAAAGTAACTAATTATTTTGTTTTAAACCAAACTTCCTAAATAAATAAAATTTAAGTTACAAAATAATTAAATAAATAGATTTTCAAAATACCTTATTTTTAAACAATCAAGTAGGTTTTATATGTATTAAAATCTGAAGTTTTAAACTTAATGTAAGATCCGGTTATTAAATTGAATTTGATTTTTAAACTTAAATTAAAATGGTATATTTTACAACAGTAATCTGGTTTTTAAAACTAAATTAAAACAGTATCTTTTTATTGAGTTACATAAATAAATAAATAAATAAAATTAAATTTAATTTAAAACAATATTAATGTACCTTACTAGCCTCGACTGCATCGCACAGCCCCCACTGCGCTGACGATTAAGCGCCACCGCCCCCCACCCTTTTTACCTCACGCAGAACGCGATCTCCAGCTCTCCGCCAGGTACCTCGCCCACCCCCTTCATCGCGCTGCACGAGCGCGAGCCAGCAGCTTCATCCCCAAACGAATTCCATGCCGAAATCGAAACGTACGCGAAACCCTAGCCTTAGATTGAACCGTGGCGACGCACGAACTCGAGTGATGGCGGCTTGCAAGTTCGAACGGCAGAAGAGTTGGGGAGAGGAGTCGATGGGGCTAACGAACTCGATTTGGAAATTTGAGGCCACGACCATTATATATATATATTTTTTTTATACTTTGATTTCGAGTTTGTGCTGAAAGAAAGGAAGAGGAACTTGTGAACGAAATAAAGAGGTTCGGCCATTTTTTTTTCGAATTGGGTAATAAATTAGAATTAGGGGAAAAAAAACTTGTTCATCTATTCTGCTATGTTGATGAAGTAGGCAGGGAGCGATTGACAGTAAGGAAGCGTGCAAAGGAAGCGTATAATGATTTTGACCAAGCGTACACAAGAAGCTTAATTAATTAAATTAAATTTCATTAGCTTGAAATCAATTAAATTTTCTGCCTTTATATATCGTATGCTCACACACTGACTCCGATAAATACGAAATTTGAAATCCGATAATAATTTAATATTACGGACCCAATGGAACTGGTTTCGTCTAATTCCGAGACTGTGCCTCGGAGGGCTATTTTTAAATTCAATTTAAACGATATAAAACTTCAAAACTGAACAAACCACCGCTAATATCCATTTTACAACTTCTATTATCCTCTGTACTATCAATATAAATTTTACAAGCCTTCAAATTATTTTTAACAGGCTTAAAATCCTAGATTCAACATTTTACCCAACTTCAAATTATTTAATTCAATAATTCGATTATCAAATAAATAGAGATATTTGAATTCAAGTTAAAATTATTCTATTGAATATTTAAAATTAATTAAATATTCCGATTTAAATTTCTTAAAAATTTCGAGTCGTCACAAAGATAACCATAGAATCATCCTTCTATAGGCATCCAATTTCTATCTTCTACCCCTCCTCGGCTCCAATTGTCACAAACATTTTCTCACAATCCACCACCATCATATACTTTCTTAGTCGGTCCATCCCCAACATAATACCCAACCCAACGAAACTCAAAACAAATGGAAAAGTAATGGTTCCTTGGCACTCACGTACTACCACTCTATACAGTCAAAGACCAGACCATCCACATAAGGTCTATAGAAATCCGATCACATAAGGAACCAAAATCCACATAATCTGGGTAAGCGTCCCCATGTACCCTTCCCATATGAATACCCCTCTGAAACCTTCGAGTGTCAACGATCCCTTCGCACAAGTCTTCGAACCCATCCTTATTCTATCATTTTCCATTTTTCCATAGTAGAACTCAACCTTTACTCTACTCAAAAGCTCTCTTCCTCGAACTCATCTTTCTGGATCATCATGACTCTCATCTTTTGAGTCATCCACATCAAAACCTCCTCAAACATTCCACCTAAGTCATAGGATCAACATGTCAATGTTCTGAAACCATCACATCGAAGCACCTTTCCTTTTCCACCTCGTTAATCCTTATTCTTCATCGTGCTACCACATCAAAACTGAGTGTTAAAATGAATGAACGGACACCTTCTATGCAATCCCTAAGCAACCCCAACAACCCATGGGAGTATAGCCAGATTTAGCGAACTTCCATTCATGTTAGTAACGATATGAATTTCTTATGTTGGTGTTGACATGAATTCCTTAGACAAATTGGCTAAGTACTTTGTACCCCGACCTCTTCCCTTCTTTTGCTTGACTAGAGTCTTCCTTTCCATATCCTAAAGTCCTCACCCCTATTATTCTAAGCAAATAATGTCGGTATCGGGCCATATTACTTGGTATTGAGTAGATTTTCTTCGCCAATTTTTGAAGGTAAGTCCCTAAACTCAACCCTTCATTTACACCCAAGCCTACCCTAAAGTTTCCCTACCCATGTCCCGAAGTAAGTAGCCAAACTTCACACCATCGACCTGAAATAAGCCAACAGCGACATGAATTACATCCCCAACCGACATGATTTTGACCATATAAATCAAATCCAAACCACCTAAAATTTTCAAAACATGCTCCCCTAAACTTCAGTGTCGCATCTGAATTCCATCACATTTCGACCACTTCGATTTCATTTTCACGGATCATCGTAGCACTTTCCTAACCATCTAAAATCACTAACAAACATATCAAAACAATCCATACAAGGCAAACATCATTTATAAGCATTCAAGTCACACGTCAAATTCATCCAAACCTGATTTAAGAACATAATACTACCTAGGTCTAGTTTCATATCAATATGACAACATGATAAGGAACGGGTGTAAAACGAATTAAAATTCATTTTTGTCTTTCGAATTTGGTCTAAACATGTTATTAAAGATAGATCTAGGTTTGAAAACATTTTTAGAGTCAAAATAATATTATAAATAGCATACCTACAAATATAGTATAGTGAGAAGTACAAGACCACTCACCTAGTACCAAAACTACCTAACATCATCCCCAAATCTGAAATGAATTGCACGAGCATGAATCCTTATAAAGCCAAATGATAGATATAAGGTTTTCCATTTTCTCATTACTCCTTAATGATGATTTAAGCTAGTTTTGGTATGAAAAATATGGGCTTTTTGATAGAAAATGATTTCATCAAGGTTTAGACTTGTTTTTGGAAATGGGAAAAGTGATTAAATCCGTTAGCACCAAAATTGGTCACTGACACCCTTGAGTAGAGTTATGTAGAGAGATTAATAAAGAGAGTAAACTAGAATAGAAGAATAGTGTAATTCAGTGCAAAAAGAACAACAAAAACGAGAACACCAGATTTATAGTGGTTCGGCGTAATTGCCTACGTCCACTTTGAGTTTAATCTTTATTGCTTTCTCAATCACTTGAATAAAGATACAATCCGTAAACCAATCACTTGCATACAAATTTGAATTAAAAAGAGGGGAGTATCAAAAATGGCAGGATCTCCTCCGTGTTCTCGAAAAAAAGGTCCTTTTCACTGTGCCCCTATCCTTCTATTTATAGACGAAGGTGGGTTGGACTTTACTCATGGCTTAGGAACAAGATACCTCGGCCCACACTAGGTGACTTCTGCGCACCGGGCCAGGCATGCCGAACCATGTTTATTGCATCAAACCCTTATACCTTCCAGCTCTTCTTGGCCAAAATCTTGTCTACTGCTAATAATAATATCTTTTGTCATTTTGTAGCCGACCCAAGGTGCAGGGTAACAAGATCTATCCCATCATCCCCTATTAGGCACAAATCATGAAATGGGCTAGTGGGCTTAAGGTTGGGCTTAACTAATTACCTAATAATCTAACTAGTGACAGTCCAAACGTAAAATGACCATATCTCCTATATGGTAAGTCTGTTTTCCTATTATGACTACTCCACGGAAAGAAAAACCATCATCCCAGTATAACAAAAGTGGGGTTAGACCGTAATTCAGCTTTTATCAAAATTTATAGAATTAACAAGATTTTTAGGGTCAAAACTGTTTAATAAAAATTCTGAAGATTCAAAGTTCCCCTAGTAGTCATCTCAAAGAATTATAATGCCATAGGAACTCATATGAATTAAATAATAATATTTTACGATCCTTCAATATGTAAAATACGGGTCATTACAAAAACTCCTACGCAAAGTACCATGATTTATTTTCTAAGAAGGAGTACTATATATGAGAGAATTCTCCTCTCCTTTACTACAATGTATCAAAAGGAAGAAGCCAAGAAGATTCTGGCCAATGCGTATAAGGGAATTTGTTGTTGTTATTACCACAGATCTTGATTTTGATGATAACGACCACATAAATATAGGTACTAATGTTTTCCCAAGAGGTATAGAATATTTTAGAGGGTATTATATAGATTTATACAAGTACATAATAATCAAGTTTGAAGACAAATCAGTAAAGTGACTAGAGATCAAGATTCAAAGACGATCAAGATAATTGAAGACATGTGTTTACAAAAAAAGACACGAAGAGTTGTAGATTATAGATTATAATTAAAAAACATTAGATTAATTTGTTAAATTCGTTGAATAGCAACTTTCTCCTCTTTGAATACCCTCTTATCAAAATATTTATTTTATTATCAAATTATATTTCTTTAAAGTTTTATATACTAAAGTGTTTAAAATCCATGTTTAAATGATTTTACAAAATGTTAGAATTTTATAACACTTTAAATGTATTATTGTTTGTCAAAATAAACAAGGGTATGTCGACATACCCTACCTATATATCTCAACATATGTACCGTTGAAGAGGTGTCTTTTGAATTTTGAATTGTTGTGATTTTTGTCTACGTCTCATCATGAATAGACATGTCCCTTCAAATATTTTATAATGCGGACAGGAAAACGAGTTTTGATAAATACTTTTTCTATATTCTTCTTACTCCAAATTCTCATTATTTATTTCATAGAATCCGCTTTCTATACTCTTCAAATTCACTCAAATTCAATCCCTACTTTACTACATTCATTCTTTTCAATATACTGGATGATTTGAAAGTATTACCTCATAAATTCAAAAATTAAAGTACTATCAAAGGGCCATGGGATATTCTTATCCAAAGTATAATTAATTGTGTTTGTAGTCGACAACCCTCTACTATTGTTTGTGTGGGCGTGCTTGTTGCCTATTTAAATCAAGTAGGTGTGCTTGTCGCCTATTCAAATCAAGAAGGTCTACTTATTGCCCATTTAAATCAAGTGGGTGATCTTATTACATGGTTAGAATCATGAGAGTCTACCTCGAGCTCGAAAACTCAGAAGGGTGCATCTTATTGCCTTGGATTCAATATTGTTTTCTGGTTTGCTTGCTGCTTGATTAAAGTAAGCATTTGAAAGGAAATCTGTACATACACTATACAAGACCGGATGCAAGATTGGTTAATTTGAATCAGTATAAAACTTCTGGTGTCGTCTCTCTTACTCTTTATTTTTCTGCATTTATATATATCTATGATTGCTTGTTAATATATATCCGTGTTAATTATCTGTATTTGAATTTAAATTTTAAAACTATATAGAAAAGTTTTATATAAGATAAAACACTGTTCATCTCCCTCTAGTGTTAAAGCAGTCTTAAGATCCATTCACACTTGTATAATTTATACCGCGCCATTTCCCACATTCGGTATCAGAACCTTAAGTTATAAAAACTTGTTATTTGATTTTTTTAAAAGTATAAATAGCTAGTAACATTGAAAGTCCCCCACTATTTAATAGTAGTAATTATCCTTACTGTTCATGTAGGATGAAAATTTATTTGCAATCCAACGGTTTAGATATTTGGAACAATACATAGAGTGAGCACACTGAACCCCAAACTGAATACTCAACATGGACACCAGACTAAAAGACACTAACACTCAATAACTATAAGACCATTAATATTTTATTTTTCTTAGATACAAATGTATTTAATCAAGTTGTTATAACTAAAACTTTTTACGAAATTTGGAGAACATTGCAAATTACACATGAAGGCACTAGTAAATTAAAATAAATTAAGGTTTCCATGTTAACCAACTTGTTTCAACTTTTTAAATTGAAACCGAATGAATCTATTTCTGACATGTATTCTAGATTTTAGGATATAGTTCATTCATTAGGGAAAATTTTCTCAAAAGTGGATCGAATTTGAAAATCCTCAATTCACTATTTATTGAACGGGATCAAAATTCATTAGCAATAAAGGAAGCCAATGATATTAGTATATTAAAACTTGAATAAATAATTAGAAACATAATGTCTTATGAAGCACAATTAGGGTAGAAGGGAAATACGAATGACCGAAAATAAATCAATTGCATTTAGCATAACATTTGACGATCAGGATTCAGATGACGATGACAATGATGGGGAGATTGTTCTTATGACTCAAAATTACGGAAAGTTTCTAAAATCAGAAAGATGGACATCTTTCTCAAAATTAGAAACAAAAATTCTGTAAATAAAAATGTTTTTAGGTGTTATGATTGTGGTGAATCTGACTATCTACGAAGAGATTGTCCACAGCAGAAGAAAACAAAGAATTCACCAAAAACTGATACATTCAAAAGGAGGAAAAATGACTTACAACGCAACTTGGATGATTTTGATACAACATTTAGTGATAACGAACTAGACTGAAATTACCAACTTTTGTTTCACATCGATGGAAAATTAATCAAATCAAATAAAGGAAACAACGAACTTGGTACTTTTTTACATCTCATATACTATTTTATTTTGAATTATTTAATATAGAAATTAATATATAATAATAAAAAGTGCATATATATATAAAATATACCTAGTATGTTAAGTATAAGTGTATGTATATATATATAATATTTCTTTAATTTTTGAACTTTGAAATTTCGGCACATATGCTACATAGGTATGTTGACATATTTGGCAGAATTTGAAAAATCTTTTCAAAATTTTAACTTTTAAAATTCCCTCTCTTTTGCATTAATGTCAAATTTTGAAAAGCCACCTTTTCACTTGTCACATGAAAATTCAGACTTTATTTATTCACTCCTTCTTACCTCATCTTCTACACCGAACTTTATTTCAAAAATCAGACATATTCTTCACTCTCTTTCCTCCAAAACAAACCAATAATGTCTTCCTTAAGCCAAACCTCATCATCCAAAGCAGTTAGGCTTACAAATGAATCAAACGTCAACTTTTCAATGATAAAAAATCCATTAAAAAATATGTTGAGTATTCTACTTACGATAAAGTCTTTTCTGGAAGATTCGTAAAATTTTAATGAGTTTTATCCTAATGATTTACAAGATCTGGCTTTAGAAAATGGTATTTCTGGTTTAACCTATTTATCTTAAAATGATTTTGATTGTTATCTCGATTTGGATAAGGTCAAATTTGGATTAGTGTTAAAGATACTACTATTGTTTTAGATTGCAAAATTGTTGGTCAAATTCTTGGTGTAAAAGTAGTGAAAATGACCTCTTCGCTTTTGAAATTGATTATGGAAACAGGGAAGTTACGCATGAATTATTTTCAAATGATGAAGAGCATGGTTTTAAAGGCAAGAACTTTAGGCCAATAGCAAGACTAACAAGTCTTGTTTTATAACAAAGTACTACACCAAGAAAGGGAAATTACAATAACTACACTCAAAACATTTTCAAAGCTCCTTTTGATATTTTCGAAAAATATGATATAAATTAGGCTCAACAGATTTTGGATTCAAAAAATTACTATATATGAAAACACAATTTATCACGGTGTGTACCTGGTTAGAATTTTCAACTATTTTGGTATTGATCTAAGAGGTGAAAACATTTTACTTCATGAAATTTTTGACAAAACAAACCTCTCTCTCATGCACACCCCTCTCAATTTGAAACCCTATGAGTCTCTTACCAAAAAGGAAGAGAGATCGGCAAGAGGATAAGAGCAAGAGATTCTTTAAGAATAAGAAAGCGATGATATGGAAATAAAATAGGAGGAAGAAAGAGAAGAAAAGGAGGAGGAAATTGATGCATCTCTTGAAAGCTTTGATAAACCATCCACTATCGAAACAAAAAGATACTTAAAAATCAAGAGAAGCTTCTCAACAATCAAAAGAAGCTTAAGCACTCTTTTAGTAAGACATTTACTAGCCTCTCGAACAAAGTCGATAAATACTTTGGGAAGATAATAAGAAAGCTTGGTGAAAATTCTTCTTCTTCATCATCATCATTCTAGATCTATTTAGTTATCTTTAGTTTTTTAGTTTTCACTTATGTTATTTTTCATTATGTTTTTATATTTCTCTATTTTATTAATGAAATCTGCTTAATTACTTCATTTTTATTATTAACTATGTTCTTTTATTCTCTAGAATCGTAAAATAAAATAATATAAAGTATAAACAAAAATTAAAATGAAAACATGAAACATGAAAATTACTACGTGTTTGTCGACATTGGTCACTTGTTTATGTTGACATACTCTAGTTTTTCCAGAATATGAAATTCAAATATATTAGTTATATTTTAGAGGGATTAATTAATAATTCAACTTTTCACTTCTATAAAACCATATTTCTTCCAAAGAAACTATGAAATAAATTCATCCTCTTATCTTATTCCTCTCTACACATCTCTTTTCATAAAAATGAATTCAAACACCAATTTTCAAAACAAAAACTTAGTGATAATCTAGAAGAAACTTGTAACAATTATGGTTGAGATTACTTGTAGTTAAACTTAAAAATATGATTTGATTATCTTAATTAATTTTCATATAAAATTAGGAATTTTATTAATTATAATTTCCAAATTAAAATGGATTTGGGATTTGATAAATTAGAATTTTAATGAATTTCTTTTTGTGAAACTTGATTCTTATATTTGATAATATAAGGAGAATTTTGAAAAATGTTAATAATGAGATTTGTTGATTAAAATGAGATTTTATAATCAATAATTTGTTTTCATCAAGATAATGAGAATAACTTTTATTTCCATTTTCAAAAGTAAAATTTGATTTTTTTAAATAAAATATCTCAATATTAATAGAAATGAGAATATATATCATATTGTTGGTTTTGGAAAAAATTAGCGCAATCAATGTTTATTTTTAAAACATTGTGCAGCGTAAAAATTGATGTTTTAATAAGTGATAAAATATAAATAAATTGTAACACTGTAACGACCCAAAATTTTTGTCATTTGAATTTAGAACATTTTTAAGTATTGAAAAGTTAATACTATAAATTAAATAACTTGACTTTCAAATACAGCAATTTATTTGATAATCAGATTGTTTCATTTAATATTTTGGATTGTCTAAATAATTGAATCTTGGATGTAATATGAATGAAAATGATTTTGAAAGTTGATATAAATTCTATTTGAATAATAACGAAGACAGTAACTTCTAAATTTGGATTAAAAGTGAATGAACTAGTTTTCATAATAATTCGTTTTAATTAACATATAAAAATAGCCTTTGGGGGAACTGTCTTGGAACTCGACCAAAGCAGTTTCATTCGATCCGTGATAGTATATTATAGTACACCGTCAAATATCATGATGATCGGACAAATCGTCTGGACGTGCGGGATCAAAATGTGTAGGAATTAATTAAAGGCCGGAATTAAAATAAATAATTGGATCTGAAAAGCTATCTTCCGTATATGATCAAATTAGGTATGAAGACAAGTTCCATTGCATTCAGAATAGGTGTATAACATATAGAATGCCTGGTGGCATGCTTTGATCGGAGTTCAAAATTTTGGGTGCCCAAAACTTGGTGTAACGACCCAGGATTTTGGATATTTGAAATTGGAATATTTAATTGATTTTAGATATCTAAAAGTTAATTTTTGACTTGAATCGCAAATATAACTATTTATTGGACAATTTAATTATTGGATTTAATTATTGGAAAGTGGGTAAAATATGAAAATCTTGAGTTTTAAGCTTACCAAAAATATTTTGAAGGCTTATAAAATTTATATTGATAATACTGAAGATGAAGAAAGTTTTAAAATTGAGTTTGAAGGTGATCTGTTCAGTTTTAAAAATATACCATTTAAATTGACATTTAAATATAGCCTTCCAAGGCATAACCTTGGAATTCGACGAAACCAGTTCCATTGAATCTTTCAAATTTCATAATATTTGGAGTTATCGTGTGATCGTACGGTATATAAACATGTTGAAATTTTTATCGAAAATTAAATATAATAATTAGGTCCTAAAAGCAACCTTCTCCATATGACCTAAGTAGGACTCTAAACTTTTTTCATAACGTTTGAAATAGGGGTATAACATTATAAACGCCTAGCGGCATGCCTCGAAAGGAGTTTGAAATTTAAGTTGCATTTATCGAGACAATTTGAATTGGAATTAGCATATATATATTTATACTCTAGTCAACCTTCAGCTGAATTCTATTCACATCACAACTTTTCCCTTTCATTTCTAAACCACTGTAGCTTGCTGGTTCAAGCACGCTAGCATCCCATCTTGTCTCCCCTAGTTTCTATTTAAAACGCACGTATCAGATCAAGATTTAACGTTGGAAAAAGATAATCGCCGAGCATCTTAAATTCAATCCAGGTTCCCCTTTTTTGAAAAGTTATGGCCTGTGAATTTTTTTTTCAACCTTCTTCAAAATCAAGTTCCCTCTCCTCCCTTCTCTGTTCGTAATTCAAACCGAGGGATGAAATCGCTTTCGATAAGTGATCAAATCATCGCGATAGATCATGTGTTATCATCTCGAGCAACAGCGAACCTAGTCAAGGCAGAGAAGTTTGGAGCTCGATTGGTTCGATTGGTAGGAGATGGCGGCGAAGCTTGAGCAAGCGTGTAGGCGGCATGGTACTGGTAGTGGGGATGTGGGGAAAGCTCAGCGTTCGGCTAGGGCTTCGCCAGTATAAGGGGGTGAGTCGACTGCATCGTCGATTGGTGGTCGATCAGGTCGAGCGTGCGATGTTGGCGAGCACGATCTCGCCCGTGAAGAGGGGTGGCTCGAGTTGAGTGGAAAGTGGTGGCATACGATTGTGGTCGGAGTCGAGTTTGGGCCGTAGGGATCGAGGTCGCGATGGCCTCGATTTGTGCACGCATTGGATTTGGGGCAGTGAGGTATATCTGCTGGTTTATTTTCTTTTTCCGGTGTAATATATATGTATATGTCTATATATGCGAAAAATCATATAAAAATAAATATAAACATGCATACATATTTCAATATGTATATATATATGTAGGCAAACAGTAAAAATATATATAAATAGGATTTTGGGAAAAAGATAGGAATTTTTAAAACGTTTGAAGGATTTATATAAAAATTTGATTTTGGAATCTCTATAGACTATTTTATAAATATATATGTAGTTTCAAAAGAAAATAAATATACATATATATTTTCACTTACGGTTTAACTTAAAAAATATGTATTAGGGTGATTGACTTGTTCAATCACCTTATTAAATTGTTTTAGTTACTAAAATTTATTTATAATAGAAAAATTAGTTTAAAATTAAATTATTAGTTTAAATTAAATTATTAATTGGAAATTGATTTTTAGATTACTTCAAATGTTAATAAACCATAAAATGTTTATGCAAGGTCAAGAATCGTGAAACCAAGTCGAGATTGGATTGGGTTGCAAATAAAATCAAAGGTGAGTTAATCTCACTCAAATTGGATTACTGGTGAATTTAAAATAGTTAAAATTTTAAATTATTTTTGTTTGATCGAATTGATAATTTATTATCAGTCTGGATGTGATATTATATATAGTAGTATATATATATTGGAGTGATTGATATTCCCGCATTATATAGCGGATGAGACCCTATGCGCCCTGCATAATAGCGGATGACCCTATATACCGCGATATCCTCCTGGAAGCGAGATTGGTATTTTTATATTGTGCTAACATATGTGGACGCAGTGAAACAGGTTGGAGGGATCCAACCGGATTCCTCAAAAATATTTAAAATTTATTTTCGTATTCAGTGATAGGATTTGTTTGATAGTCTGTGATAGATTATGTTGGAGAGTTAAATTATTGGATGCTATGATATACTTTTGGCATTTTGAAATATCAAAAAATATAAATGCTAGGTTTTTTTAAATAAAGCGAGAAGGGAGTTTTTAAGTAAAATATTTGTGGTGGAGTTGAGCAAATAAAAGGGTGAATTTAGGAAAAAGTAAATAGTTGATTTTAAAATCCTATTTAATAAATTTCAGGGTATAGGAAAACAAAGATTTTGAATAAATGTGAATTAACGAGTTTTAAGGACTTAAGCGATATTGTTTGAGAATAAGAAAATATATTTTAAATCGAAGATTTAAATGTTTCGAGAAAAATAAAAGGATAATTTTAGAAATAAAGTGTGGAATTAATGCTCCAGATTTAAATACGCTTATAAATCAGAAAGGGAAGTAAATCTGAAACTTGGGGTTTTGAATTAATTTGGATAAATCGAGAAATAAATTTAAAGGGAACTTAATTCAAGAAATCGATTTGAAAATCGATTAAGTGTTTTGAAACTGTAATTAAAAGGAGAATGAGACTATGGAATTTATAAGCTAGGTTTATAAATAAAGTGAATATTTATCAGTGGATAATTTGGATTTATAAATTCACGATGGGAATTTATAAGGAAAGGGTGATTTGTTTTAAAAATAAATAGTGATTTTATTTTTAAAAATGTGGGAAAGGAAATTTAAGGGATTATGACATAAATTAAACTGGAGATAAATCGAGAAGGATTTGTAAAGGATTATATGGGGTATTTTCCAGAAAAGCTAAGTATATTTTCAAAGAAAGATTTTTAAGTATAAATTAGAAGTTTTAAAGATGTTTTAAAAGAATTTTTTAGAGAAATTTATTATTTAAATTGTTTTAATTTTTTTAAAGTAAATATTAATTAAGTTAATTATAGTAGTTAGTTATTTTTTTAAAAAGGTAAAATTAGTATTATGATTTAAAGGATAATGATTAAATATTTATACCTTATATAACAGTTTTATTTTAAAGTAGTTTTTTGCTAAAGTTTTACATGAGAAATTATTATAGAATTTCATAACAATTATTTTAAATAAAGTGATTTAAGTAGTTTTATTTTAATTGTTTTAAGTGTATATTTTTAGATAAAATGATTTAATTTATATAAAAGAAAATTTTAATAAGACTTGGTGTTTTTTAGTGGAAATAAAATAATTGGTTGAATGATTGTTTAAATTTGATAGTTAAATAACCGATTATCAATATTGGCCAATGCACTGATCATTTCGAAGAGACCGAGATCAGATTTAATTATCCAAAAACCACTTCGAACCGGTTTTAACGTAGCGAATGAATACCGTAAATATAATGAAGATGGTGATTCGGTTTGTTCAGACCCAGGGCAACTTGTATGGACGAATGCGATTAGGCCATCGTCATTGGAGGACAATGAGCATTCTAAGTGAAATTCGGTCTTAAAAGGTAATGCTTAGCCTCAAGCCTCATCAACCGAGAATGGCTAAAACAGGGGAGGCGCAGCAAGGCTAAGTGGGTAGCACCCAATTTGGGTAAGGTCATCCCTGTCTAGAATCCCTTGATCTTGGTTGTGTGGGCAGTTGCTGGTCCCAACCGCGGGGTGATCTTATTCGGACTACCCAGTAAGGGTTAGCTCCGGTTTGGTGTTGCAAGGAATCAGAAGTGGTCACGGTGTCACGACCCGAAATCCAGCGGTTGAAAATCGACATCAAATACCTCGCTTGTATTCGACTGCCGGAGATTCAAACGTTGAACTCAAGTTCATATGGAGCTTATAACAACTTTAGATGAATATAAACAGAGGAAACAAAAGATGATTTCATTGATCACAACACAGATACAACATTTGAATAATATTTGATTACAACAGTTGAACATCAACATCAGAGTGGTATAAATAAGATACAATAACAGGATGATAATACCACAGCGGAACGATAACATGTCTTCAAAAAGAAAGAGCGAGAATCCAAACAAAGCGCCACCTTCGCTTCCAAAAGATTTCCAATACCAAAGCTTCCAAAATCCAATAGCTTCTAAAAGACTTCTTGATCCCAGCTAGCTCCAAAACATGGATAACCTACTTCTAGGCTGCCCGTGTGGAAATTATGGGCACCCAGAGTTTAGGAATGGAACAATAAACACCGGGTCAATCATGAGACTGGTATGAGTAAACAAAACAGTTGTTTGAACAAATATGATTTATAAAAGAAATTCGTTCATGTTTTTTGAAAATGAAACTACCATAAGGCCTCCCCGCACACACACAATGCAATCGGACAATTGGAGGAGATTTCTCCTTATGATAGTCAAACATGCTTGACACAAGAAAACTCTTTTGATATTATTATTAGTGCATAGTGGGAAAACATTTCGAAAGTATAACATTAATCTTAGCCAGCATAGGTACCATTATACCATGCCTACTATAGCTACCATTTAAGAATGGCAGGTTATACAATTGAAATCGTAAAGGGCTTGTATTGGTGATTGGATTTCCAACAAATGGTCAGGCTAAGGAACTTCCTATGCCACAAGGATACGCCTTTGGAGGGAGGTCCCGAGAACTTAACCAACTCTCTGCCAACATAAGGCAAGGTTACTTCTGTAACTAGGTAACTACTACATGAATAAGCCATTCCCCGGTCGTTACCGACCTTTATCCGAGGGCCCTCAACCACAAAGCAACAACCATAAAGTAATAAATTTGTAGCAACCACATAAGTTAAATATCTGGGCTCCATACCATGATACCACCTTTTTCTAGAAGGAAATGGACATACCCTAAAGGGCGCAACCCTCATAACCTTGCTGTATTCTTCCTGTTTCGACCATTTCCGGGTTGTGAGGTCCGACGAGGTCTCGTCCACAACGCTACGCTTTACAAAAAAGCCATGCTTTGATCAATAAATGATCAGCAGCACTCAGCATGCCACACTACCAAATTGGGAGTATATCAATGAAAACCATCAGCAACATAACCTCTGAGCCCGTACGTCTCAGAGAAGTGTGTTAAGCTAAGAGAATAAATTCTCCGCCACCAAACAGAGATGTATTTGATAGAGATCAGCTTTATATCTCAACGTGTAATGTCAAACATACAACCATACAAGTCTGTTTCGGGTTCGAACGGAACCGAAGGCACTTCGTCCAATAAAGGAAGAAGTCCTTGCAATCTGGGCATCCACAATCCCGATCAGAATCCCTATTACATATGGAGATCTCTATACCGGAGCAACTCAGTGCAGAGTCGTTCGACAGGTTATCCTATCGTTCTCGAAGATACTCGGTCATCACCACCGTCTTCAATTGCTATCCATTTTGTCGTATCACTATTCAGAATGGGTTATATGACACAAATTCCTCTCCCGAATATACTGAATAATGAGCGCATAATTTAAAAACTTATGGATATATCATTCACAAAGATTCACCATTAAGGTTCAATGTGGCTTTCGGACAACCAACCGGAATCTGACTCCCTATCGCATCGAAATTCAAATGCCCTTTTACGGGCCAATGGGGTTTTCACATTCACACAGTAATATATTCACAGATATCACAGCTCAGCATAAAGCAATTCATATCACATAGTATCACAACCACATATCAGGGATATCAATCAATACAAAGCATTCAATAATAATCAATCTCTATAATTAAGATGAATTAATTGTGTGATTATAACCAATTAATCATATAATTATTTTCATTAATTATCTTTAATTAATGATTAATTAAATTAATTATTCCTTAATTACTAATTAATTTATCTTAATTGAATATTACTTAATTAATTACATTAATTAATTAATCCTTAACTATAAATTAATTCATCTTAAATTAATAATTAATTAACCTTTAATTAATCATTCTTTAATTAATTAAGTAATTATAAATAATTATCTTAATTAATTATTAATTATTATTAAAATCTTTGTTTAATAAACTTTTAATTAATTTACATTAACACATAAATTAACTTAAGGTATTCAACTTAATTAATAACTTAAAAATAATTAGTCTCCTTAATCAACTCCTTAATTAACATTTTAAGTTAATTTTAAAAAATAAAGATTATGCGTTATTCAGAACAATTTAAACTCAATTAAATTAAATTATAAAAACCTTTACTAATTTCATACTTAAACAAAACCTTAATTATTTAAAAGAAACAAGTTAAAGAAATTATTTAAATTGAAACTTGATTAGTTTTAAATTTTAAAAACTCGGCATTTCACAAAAATTTACAGACCCGAGAACAATTCCATAGTTTACTCGAGCAGATACCCGAGTTTTTCATCTCCAAAAATTTAAAACTATTATGATTTAAAACACTCACGAGCCTAAAACAACTTCGAGTCCAACCTTCCTTTTCTCAAGCTTCAACCCAAGAAAGCTTCTCAAAGCAAAAACTAACACATGGATACGCTGCGTGCACCTACACTCATCGTCGACAACGATCGGACCTCCAAGTCCACCTCCGACGAGTCGCCTACGGCCTCCACCATCGATCACAAACACCCAAATTCCAAAATATGCTTGAAATCGAAACCGAGCCTACCAGTTCTAACTGTAACAAGCTTCTCCGACCTAAACTCGCCTCGTCCAGGCGACGCTGGCCACCAGAGAACACCATTCTTCGTCTGAAGCTTCGCCATGAACCTCTGTCTTGTTTCCCCTACGACCGGACAGACTCGATGCTCTGACGACGACGCCACAACCAACTTTCTAATCTCGACCTCGAACCCACTTAAAACCCTAGTTCGACCATCCCCCGTCGCCACGGTGCACAAGCATCACTCCAACCAATTTTGCCGACCTCGTCGATCTCCAGACCTGCTTCAGCAAAAACCCCAACCACCATAGACTCGACGATCACCAAAAAAACCCCAAAACACCAAAACCGATCAACCTCGAATATCTCACTCGATTCCAAACTAAAAATTGTGATTTAACTTTTAAAAATCATCATTTCCATAAACATTTCAATTGATATATTTGAAATCAAAGATCATGATTGTTGAATTTTCAACCTATATTTGGTTGCCTGTAATTCCAAATTTCCAAAAGAAACTTTAATTCATTTTTCTTAAATTCATATTTTTGA
Organism: Allium cepa; assembly: GCA_030765085.1. Taxonomy (NCBI): domain Eukaryota; kingdom Viridiplantae; phylum Streptophyta; class Magnoliopsida; order Asparagales; family Amaryllidaceae; genus Allium; species Allium cepa. The sequence continues at coordinate 553,854,472 of CM060941.1, read as the reverse complement.
ACTTAAAACATGTTTAAACAAACAACTTTTGTTTGAATCCTAAAGCCTAACAAGAATCAGGGAGAGAGAAATTGAATTTTTGAATAGGTTTTGGAAACTTGGGAACAACAGAGGCCAATATGCCTGATACTAGTAACCAAACATGCATAGTCATCTCTGCATATAAATATCTACATACATTTGCACGCATATATATACTTTACAATTTATCTCATGCATCATCACAAACAACACGTAATACTCCATATTTTTAAGGGTTTACTCACCTTGGTTTTGAAGACAGAGAACAAGTTCTGGAAATAGTTCTTGATTTTTTTTAAAAACTGCTTTGATCTTTTGAATTTGATGTGCAACTAGTTGATGTTGATTTTCTTAGCTGCTGATGGATTAAGTTGCTTGATTACTTAATAACAAGTTGAAATTTAAATGTTAAAAGAATTTACATACCTTGTTTCGAATCAGAGGAAACTCGAAACCCTGCTTTTGAATTTGAAAAAAAAACTGGAGCTTTATTTCTTTGAACTGGAATTTGAAAACTTGCTTTTGATTTTGTTTACTTAACTAGCTTGATTTCTGCCTTGTTGAATTCGAGAAGAAGTCGCTTTTTTTGGTTTACTTTTTCCTGATTGTATACAGGTTTCTTTGTTTTGTTTTGATTTTTGTATTACAGTTTTTTCTTTTGAATTTTCTTCTTGTAGTTTAAAAGTGACAAAAGAAATGAGAGAGAGAGGAGAGTATAGGGATATATAACCAGATATATTTTCTTTTATTTTTTATTTCAGAAAATATAGAAAATAGAAGACACTTGTTCAAATCCTATCTTAAAATCCTAAAATTTGTTAATATCCTTACTTATTAATTAACACTTGTCTTTATATGTATTACTTATTTTACACTTGTAAATTTTCATGAGAAAATGTTTAAATATATACTTATTTTATTATTCTTTTGTTTCTAATTATACGTATATAACCTTCAAAGAAAATAATTTTGAAACTAAAATATATATATTAATAGTCACATGTATTAATTTTCAGATCTAGATTGTTTTACCAAAATTTTTATTTACAAATACAAATTCAAATTAAATTCAAATACAAATACACCCATATATATATATTAATTCAAATAATTTTAAAAATATTTATTATTTTGGCTTTTTAAACTCAAATGAAATTTACAATCTCATTCATATATATACAAATAAACATTTATCTAATTTATTTTGAAAATTTCAAATTAATTTCAATTTAAATCCAAAATTTATATTAATTACTAATTTTTAAATTGATAAAATTTAGGACCCCCAAGAAAATTTCGTCCTCGAAATTTGAAAGAGAGAGAAACAAACAAAGAATATATGGATACAAAAAGAAAAAATAGAGAAATGGCTTACCAGATTAAGCCAAATATCTACTCTGCAATTGGGATAGGAATTTTGCATGCTGTCCTTTGTTTCCCAAGTACAGTCATTTGGATCACCACTCCATTGCACTTTAACCAGTTTCACAACTTTATTCCTCAATTGCTTTTCATCACGATTAATGATCTTTAACGGTTCTCTTTTAACTGCCAGATTTGGTGTGATCTCCAAATCCTGCTGAGCGGCTTCTTCAATGATACTATCTGGATTGTGCACATATTTCTGAAGGTGAGAAACATGAAACACATCGTGTATGCCAGATAACCAATTGGGTAGCTGCACTCGACATGCCAATGGACCGATCCTCTCCAGTATTGGAAAAGGACCAATATATCACGGTGCCATCTTACCAGTTTTTCCTAACCTCAACACACTACTCATTGAAGAAACTTTCAGCAAATCAGAATCTCCAATATGGAATTCTAAATCTCGTCTCCTGTGGTCGTAATAACTTTAAGTCGTTTTCAACTTCTTTCGAATAAAATAAACATTTTCAGTAGCCCCTTTATCATATCTGGTCCAAGGACGAGTCTATCACCTGACTCGATCCAACATGTAGGTGATCGATACGGACGACCATATAAAGCTTCGAAAGGAGCCATTTCGATACTGGCCTAATAACTATTATTATACGAGAATTCAAGCAGATGCAAATGGTCCTCCCAAGAACTGCCAAAGTCGAGAATACAAGCGCGCAAAAGGTCTTTTAAGATTCGATTAATCCATTCAGTCTGCCCATCAGACTGCGGGTGATAAGCAGTACTGAAGTTTAGTTTAGTTCCAAATGCGGCTTGAAAAGCCTCCCAAAATCTGCTACTGAAGATCGGGTCATGATCACTCACTATACTGCTGGGTATACCGTGAAGACGAACATTTTCTTTCAAATACAATTTTGCTAAACTTGCCGCTGTTCTGGTAGAGTTTACTGGGATAAAGTAGGAAGTCTTGGTTAGACGATCCACGATAACCCAAATTGCCTAATTACCTTTCTGAGTTCTCGGCAAACCGTCTATGTAATTCATAGACACTTGATCCCACTTCCACTTAGGTACCTCCAATGGCTGAAGTAAACCCGCCATCTTCTTTTGAACAAAAATAGATATGTCCCTCTTTATTGTTTTCCACCAGAAAGTTCTTTTGATAACTCTATACATCTTATTAACTCCTGGATGGATACTGAGTTTAGACTTGTGACACTCGTCCAAAACTTCCCGCTTTAGATCGTGATATCTAGGACGCATAACCTGTCTTTCAGTCTTACAATTCTATTCTTATCGACCTCAAAACTGGAATTTTCACCACGAAGAATTCTCCAATAAATTCCTAGAAGAAACTTGTATTTTTTCTATTTACTGGCGAACTTCTTAAGGAGAGTAGGAGCGACAATAAGATGAGCAAGAATAGCATGTCTTCTAGTCAAGGCATCGAAAACTATATTGGCTTTTCCAGGCGTATACAGAATATCCAGGTCATAAGACGCTAGAAATTCCAACCAACGCTGTTGCCTAAGATTAAATCCTTCTAGGTAAATAGATACTTTAAAGATTTATGGTCGGTGAATAATGCAAAATTTTCACCCAGAAGATAGTGTCGTCAGATTTTCAAAGCGAAAATAACAGCTAGAGGCTCGAGATCATGGGTTGGATAATTTTTCTCATATGGACGCAATTGTCTATTCTTATAAGCAATTACTCTACCATTTTGCATTAGCACCGCACCCTCACGATTACCACAAGTATCTATATAAACAGATAAGCCTTGATTCTCGTTAATAATAGCAAGAATGGGACCGATAATCAGTCTCCTCTTTAACTCCTGGAACGCTTCATCACATTTCAGAGTCCAATCAAACTTAGCATTCTTCATAGTTAGCTTAGTCAACAGACTGGCTATCTTAGAAAAATCCTAGACAAATTTTCTGTAGTATCCGGGTAAACCCAGAAAACTTCAAACTTCTTTATGAGTAGTGGGTTTCTTTCAGTCAAGAATAGCGAAAACCTTGCTAGGATCAACAGAAATCCCCTCTTCATTAACGATGTGCCCGAGAAGTCTAACTTCCTTAACCCAAAAGTTACACTTAGAAAATTTGGCAAACAGAATGTTCTTCCTCAATATTTCCAAAACAATTCTCAAGTGCTCAGCATGCTCCTCTTCGGTTTTCGAATAGATCATAATATCGTCAATAAACACAAGAACAAATTTGTTAAACACTTCTTGAAACACATAGGTCATTAAGTCTACGAAGTATGTGGGAGCATTGGTTAGAATGTGTCTGGATCCCTGAAAGCTCTTCGGAAGTTCTTAGTTGATGGAATCCCTGGGCTAGATCTGTCTTTAAAAAGAATCGAGCGCCGTTAAGTTGATCGAACAGATCGTCGATCCTAGGCAATGGAAATTTGTTTTTGAGAGTTAGTTTATTGAGATCGCGGTAGTCCATGCACAATCTCAAGGATCCGTCAGACTAAGCGACGAATACCACGGCTGAACCCCAGTCGGAAACACTAGGACGTATTAATCCTTTCTCTAGCAAATCTTGGGTTTGCTTGACTAACTCTATTCTTTCTCTGGGTGCCATCCTGTGGCTTGCATGAACAACTGGACAAGCTTTTGGAACCAAGTCTTCTGAATTCAATTTCTCTATGTGGAGGTAAGGATTTTTCTTCTTCGAATACGTCTAGAAGTTCCTGGACAATAGGTATGGTCTCCAAACTAGGTTCGGGATATCCCCAAGTACATATCGGCTTATCTCTCTTAGGACTCGGATCCTCATAAGAGATTTTAATGAAATTCCAAAATTTGGGTCTGATCAAAATATGTTATAATCTAATTTGGCTTCATATTTCGCTAGCCAATCCATTCCAAGTAAGATTTCAAATTCATTAAAATCGAGGACAAAGGGACTGATAGGAAATTGATGTCAAGAATAGGAGATATGAACTTCTCTACATCGTAGACAAAGGTTTACAGGGCCACCAACTGGATTCTTCACACAAATGGGGTCATTGACAAATTCATGATCAAGTCTTAACTCATTTACAGTTTGTTGGGAGATAAAGCTATGTGTGACTCCCGTGTCAAACAAAACTCTAATAGCTCTATCATAAATAATAAGGCCACCTTCTAAAACTCCTTTTCCTTTATTTGCTATAGAGTTTAAAGGTCTATCTTCGATCGCATACACCTTCGCTACTTGAGCTTTCTTCATTTTCGGGCAATCTTTAACTTCGTGTCCTGGCCTACGATAGTAATAGCATTGCCTGGGTCTTGTCTGTATAGTTTGATCTGCCTTTTCTTACTTCTTAGGCTTCATACATCTGCTCGAGTAATGGCCCTTTTCCAAACAATTAAAACAAGTAACATCTTTTCCTTGTCCTCCTAATTATTCTTCTTCTCCTTGGCTTGCCACGGTTTCTTCCCTCCGAACTTCCTTTTCTTCCAATTCGGATTGCTTGAACTTCCTTTCTCTTCCAGAACTTCCTGCATATCCAGAGTAGCGTATCTGTAACTTATCGATCAAATCAGAAAATGATTCTTTCACGTGGGCTGTCATTCTCTCATGGAATTTCTATTCATTCCCCGGATGAATCTTTTATTTTTCTTCAGGGGGTGTTCACCAACTCCAGACCAAACCGAGATAACTCGTTGAACTTATTCAAATACTCTTCGAATGGCAAACTTCCCTGCTTCAAGTCCATAAACACCTCCTTAACTCATTCCCAAGTGAACTCATCTTCCAGTTCATCTACGGTAACTGTCTCCCACCAAGCTAGAGCTTCCTCTTGGAGCTGCCAAGAAGCTATTAATCGCATTTGATCGTCTTCTAACTTCAGCCCTCCAAAAATTCTTTCACCTGATCGGATCCAGGCTTGAGCTTCAACAATAGATTCCTTTCCAGTGAATGGCTTTCCACCAAGCCTGGAAAAACTTCTATATAGATCAGCCAGATTCGGCTGAGGTTGAGTGGGAATTGCTGCTTCCGCTGTTGCAGGGACTTGACCAGTTGTAGTGGTATTTCCCGGTCTCCTACATCGTCCTCTTCTAGTGCTTATTCTCACCATCTGTAAATAGTAAGAAAAGTTGATTTAGACCATACGGATGAGATATCTTAGGGATATACTCATTCTAGGGTATTTATAACCCTATCTCTAATGAGCCACCTAATGTGTTATACTCCGTAGCTAAAGTTCTTACTCAACCCTTAGCACTGATACCACTTGTCACGACCCGAAATCCAGCGATCGAAAATCGACATCAAATACCTCGCTTGTATTCGACTGCCGGAGATTCAAACGTTGAATTCCAGTTTGGATGGATCTTATAACAACATTAGATGAATATAAACAGTGGAAACAAAAGATGATTTCATTGATGACAACACAGATACAACATTTGTTATAATATTTGATTACAACAGTTGAACACCAACATCATAGTGGTATACACAAGATACAATAACAGGATGATAACACCACAGCGGAACAATAACAGTGTCTTCAAAAAGAAAAAGCGAGATCCAAACTAAGCACCACCTTCCAAAAACTTCAAAGCTTCCAAAAGATTTCCAATACCAAAGCTTCCAAAATCCGATAGCTTCTAAAAGACTTCTAGATCTAATCTAGCTCCAAAACACGGATAACCTGCTTCTAGGCTACTCGTATGGAAATTATGGGCACCCAGAGTTTAGGAATGGAACAATAAACTCCGGGTCAGTCATGGGACTGGTATGAGTAAACAAAACAATTGATTGAAAAATACAATTTATAAAAGAAATCCGTTCATGTTTTTGGAAAATGAAACTACCATAAGACCTCCCCACACACACATAATGCAATCACACAATTGGAGGAGATTTCTCCTTATGGTAGTCAAAATGCTTGATACGAGAAAAATCTTTTGATATTATTATTAGTGCATAGTGGGAAAATATTTCGAAAGTATAATATTAATCTTAGCCAACGTAAGTACCATTATACTATGCCTACTATAGCTACCATTTAAGAATGGCAGGTTATACTATTGAAATCGTAAAGGGCTCATATTGGTGATTGGATTTCCAATGAATGGTTAGGCTAAAGAACTTCCTATGTCACATGGGTATGCCTCTGGAGGGACGCCCCGAGAACTTAACCAGCTCTCTGCCAACACAAGGCCGGTTACCTCTGTAATTAGGTAACTACTACACGAATATGTCATTCCCCGGTCGTTACCGACCTTTATCCGAGGGCCCTCAACCACAAAGCAACAACCACAAAGTAATAAATTTGCAGCAACCACAAAGGTTAAATATATTATCTCCAGACCATGATACCACCTTTTTCCAGAAGGAAATGGACATACCCTAAAGCGCGCGACCCTCATAAGCTTACCGCATTCTTCCTGTTTTGACCATTTCTGGGTTGTGAGGTCCGACGAGGTCTCGTCCACAAAGCTACGCTTTACACAAAAGCCATGCTTAAATCAACAAACGATCAGCAACTCTCAGTAGCACTCAGCACGCCACACTACCAAATTGGGAGTATATCAATGAACCATCAGCAACATAACCTATGAGCCCGTACGTCTCAGAGAAGGGTGTTAAGCTAAGAGAATAAATTCTTCGTCACCAAACAGAGATGTATTTGATAGAGATCAGCTTTATATCTCCAGCTGTAATGTTAGACATACAACCATACAAGTTCGTTCCGGATTCGAACGGAATCGATGGCACTTCGTTCAATAAAGGAAGAAGTCCTTGCAATCTGGGCACCCACAATCCCGATCGGACTCCCCATCACGAATGGAGATCTCTATACCGGAGCAATTCAGTGCAGAGTCATTCGACATGTAATCCTATCATTCTCGAAGATACCCGGTCTTCACCACCGTCTTCAGTTGCTATCCATTTCATCGTATCAGTATTCGGAATGGATTATATGGCACAAAGTCCTCTCCCTGCTAAACTGAATAGAGAGCGCTTAATTAAAAAACACGTGGATACATCATTCACAAAGATTCACCATTAAGGTTCGACGTGGGATTCAGATAACCAACTGGAATCCGACTCCTTGTCGCATCGAAATTCAAATGTCGTTTTACGTACCAATGAGGTTTGCACATTCACACAGTAATATATTCACAGATATCATAGCTCAGCACAAAGCAATTCATATCACATAGTATCACAACCACATACCAGGGATATCAATCAATACAAAGCATTCAATAATAAACAATCATCTATAATTAAGATGAATTAATTGTGTGATTATAACCAATTAATCATATAATTATTTTCATTAACTATCTTTAGTTAATGATTAATTATTCCTTAATTGCAAATTAATTAATATTAATTGAATATTACTTAATTAATTACATTAATTAATTAATCCTTAACTATAAATTAATTCATCTTAAATTAATAATTAATTAACCTTTGATTAATTATCATTTTATTAATTAAGTAATTATAAATCATTTATCTTAATTAATTATTAATTATTATTAAAATCTTTATTTAATAAACTTTATAATTAATTTACATTAACACATAAATTAACTTAAGGTATTCAAGTTAATTAATAATTTAAAAACAATTAATCTTCTTAATCAACTCCTTAATTAACATTTTAAGTTAATTTTAAAAAATAAAGATTATGCGTTATTCAAAACAATTTAAGCTTAATTAAATTAAATTATTAAAACCTTTACTAATTTCATACTTAAACAAAACCTTAATTATTTAAAAGAAATAAGTTAAGGAAATTATTTAAATTAAAACTTGATTAGTTTTAAAATTTAAAAACTCGGCATTTCACAAAAAATTACAGATCCGAGAACAATTCCGTGGTTTACTCGAGCAGATACCCAAGTTTTTCATCTCTAAAAATTTAAAACCATTATGATTTAAAACACTCATGAGCCTGAAACAACTCCGAGTCCAACCTTTCTTTTCTCAAGCTTCAACCCGAGAAAACTTCTCAAAGCAAAAACTGACACATAGATACTCCGCATGCACCTGCACTCATCGTCGACGACGATCATACCTCCAAGTCCACCTCCGACGAGTCGCCTACGGCCACCACCATCGATCCCAAACACCCAAATTCCAAAATATGCTTGAAACCGAAATCGAGCCTACCAATTGTAACAGGCATCTCCGACCTAAACTCGCCTTGTCTAGGCGATGCCGACCACCAGAGAACACCATTCTTCGTCTGAAGCTTTGCCATGAACCTCTGCCTAGTTTCCCCCACGACCGGACAGACTCGATCCTCTTACGACGGCGCTGCAACCAACTTTCTAATCTCGACCTCGAACCCACTTAAAACCCTAGTTCGACCATCCCCCGTTGCCACGGTGCACAAGCATCACTCAACCATTTTTGCTGACCTCTTTGATCTCCAGACCTGCTTCAGCAAAATCCCGACCACCAAAGACTCGACGATCAACAGAAAAACCCCAAAACACCAAAACTGATCAACCTCGAATATCTCACTCGATTCCAAACTAAAAATTTTGATTTAACTTTTAAAAATCATCATTTTCAAAAACATTTCAATTGGTATATTTAAAATCAGAGATCAAGATGGTTGAATTTCATCCTATATTTGGTTTGCCTGTAATTCCAAATTTCCAAAAGAAACTTTAATTCATTTTTATTAAATTCATTTTTTAAACTTAAAACATGTTTAAACAACCAATTTTTGTTTAAATCCTAAAGCCTAACAAGAATCAGGGAGAGAGAAATCGAATTTTTGAACAGATTTTGGAAACTTGGGAACAACAGAGGCCAATATGCCTAATATCAGACATGCACAGTCGTCTCTGCATATAAATATCTACATACATTTGCATGCATATAAATACTTTACAATTTATCTCAAACATCATCACAAACAACATGTAATACTCTTGATTTTTAAGGGTTTACTCACCTTGGTTTTGAAGACAGAGAACAAGTTCTGAAAATAGTTCTTAATTTTTTATAAAAAACTGAAAAACTGCTTTGATCTTTTGAATTTGATCTGCAACTAGTTAGTGTTGATTTTCTTAGCTTCTGATGAATTAAGTTGCTTGACTACTTAATAACAAGTTGAAATTTAAATTTTAAAAGGATTTACTTAACTTGTTTTTGAATCAGAGGAAACCCTGCTTTTGAATTTGAAAAAAAAACTGGAGCTTTATTTCTTTGAACTGGAATTTGAAAACTTGCTTTTGATTTTGTTTACTTAACTAGCTTGATTTCTGCCTTGTTGAATTCGAGAAGAAGTCGCTTTTTTTGGTTTACTTTTTCCTGATTGTGTACAGGTTTCTTTGTTTTGTTTTGATTTTTGTACAATTTTTTTTCTTTTGAATTTTCTTCTTGTAGTTTAAAAGTGAAAAAAGAAATGAGACAGAGGAGAGTATAGAGATATATAACCTGATAAATTTTCTTTTATTTATTATTTCAGAAAATAAAGAAAATAGAAGACACTTGTTCAAATCTTATCTTAAAATCCTAACACTTGTTAATATCCTTACTTATTAATTAATACTTGTCTTTGTATATATTACTTATTTTACACTTGTAAATTTTCATGAGAAAATGTTTAAATATATACTTATATTATTATTCTTTTGTTTATATTTATATGTATATAACCTTCAAAGAAAATAATTTTGAAACTAAAATATATATTAATAATCACATGTATTAATTTTAAACTCAAGATTATTTTACCAAAATTTTTATTTACAAATACAAATTCAAAATAAATTCAAATACAAATCCACACACACACACACACATATATATATATATATATTTAAATTCAAATAATTTTAAAAATATGTATTATTTTGACTTTCCAAACTGAAATGAAATTTAAAATCTTATTCATATATATACAAATAAACACTTATCTAATTTATTTTGAAATTTTCAATATAGTTTCAATTTAATTCCAAAATCTATATTAATTATTAATTTTTTAATTGATAAAATTTGGGATGTTACACTCGGTACGCTGATCTAGACTAGGTACTGTGACGGGCGATACCCCAGTAGCCCTGCCATTGTATGGAATCCATTTTCCAATAAGCGCCTGTACGGTTTTGATTATGCCCAACTATGCTGGAACTTGAGATGCAAGTATTTCAGCTATATTGTATTTTACTTTCTATTGACAGCATTATAATAACAGGCGGATTTGATAAAAATATTTTAGTTATCATAAGGTAAAAAACCAGCATATTTATTTGTGGCGTGGTTTTACGAGATACCTTTGATTTCAAGGATTTTAAAAACTTTAATAATTCAATTGATTGTATTTTCTCACGCTGGTTTTCCAGACTGACTTGGGTGTTATTTATTACAATGCTCGTCAAATCGAGTATTACAGATACATGATAGGATGCAATGGAGCTCAAGAGACGGGCTGGATGATGGAGATATATATCTCGTATTTGACTTATATTCCGCCGTGTATGGTATACTGTATATTCAGCTTTGTGAGGATAAGTTATTATAACTGTCCAGTATTGTGCTACTGATTATGTTGTACTCTGACGATGTAATGTATAAAACTGTAATAGTCTTTTTTTATAAAGATCAGTTGTTATATATTATATATTGTTCCGCTGCGATTGTGAGATTCTATGTTGTTTTCTCTTCTTCTTCTACCTTTTTCTTCTTTAACCCTAATGGTTCGTACTCCCGTCCATTTTGAGTTGAACTGATGGAGAATATGTCGACTAGAAGGGTACAGATTTGTGGGTCATTGCAGCTGGTATCAGAGATGAAGGTTAAGCGAGAACCTTGGCTCTAGTGGGGATTACTCATTAGAGGCAGGGCTAGCATTTCCCTCGAATGAGTTTGAGTGTATTAATAGATATGAGCACGTATTTGTTAGTGAAAATAAAATTGTTTTATATTGTGTTGATTGGTTTGTTAAGTGGCTTATGGATTCTGGTCAATACGAGTAATTAACGTTATTGATAGGGATCTCTAAACACTTGAATAGAACAATTCGACATAGTGTTGTTTAAATGGAGCAAATGAAATAACTTTTTTATATAAAAGGAATAATTTTCATAACTTATTAAAGTTAAATATGGATTTCTTGGCCGTTAGGAAGTCATAATATTAAATTATTATCATTGTTGTTGTGGAAATTGAATAAGGAATTGAAATTACAACCAGAAGTTAAGGAAATAGATTCATATAACAGAATGGAATTTGAAAATGTAAATTACAAATGTGATATATAATTGAAATGGGATAATATTCCAGAGAAATATTTGAATATGGATTGAAGGGATTTGAAATTCGAAATTTGGAAAAAATTAATTTCCTTTGAGTTTGGAAATGTTTTCAAAGGCTTTGGAGGAGTACTAGTGATATTATTTGAAAATATTTTTGAATTGGATATGAAATCCGGTGAGATTTGGAATTTAAAATATTTGAAATATTTTTGAGAGTAAAAGCACTAAAACTCACTTTGGTCGTTGGAAAATAACTTCGATGATGACTGCAGCATCACCGATGTTCATTTTCGAGTTTCCAAAGGAGAAATTGCTACCTAAATGTTGTGAATGTTGAAGTTTGGGTTGCTAAAACTATTTTGATTGTGAAGTGCAAAGGAATAATTGGATATACCAAAGGGTTTTGGATACAGGTGATTTCAAAAATGATTTTGAAATACTTAAGTGATTGTTTAAAGACTTTGGTGTTGGTTTAAAAATGTTTTTAGAATATAATAAGTTTGAAGACTTATAAGATTTGAATTAAAGTGAAAATCAACTTGAATTGAGTTAAGTAAAGTGAATTTGAGAGATAAAGCCTAAGTAGGCCAATTGGAAATAATTATAGAATAAAAATTTATCAAGTTGGAAATAATTTGTGAATGAACAAATTTATTTAGCGTAACTAAATGGAAATTGGAACTGAACATTTGAATAACGTTTAAATTAGAATCATGTCAAAATAAATGAGTAAAATAAACCAATTAATTGAAATAAAATGGGAAGGAATGGGTGAATAGAATATTGGTAAGTTTGAACTTATGAAAATTTAACTGAAAAGGGAATTAACTTGAACTAAGAGGGATCTGGAAGTTTAGCCAAAGTTGGACTAAACAAAACAAAGGATTGAAAAAAAAATTAGTTAGTAAACTAATTGATTTAAATGGGTAAGAAAATGAACTGAAATTGAATATTGGAATGATATTTAATTAAAATTATGTAAGTAAAGTGAAATCGGAAAATTAGTTCGAATGGGCTAAATAAAATGAAAGGTTTGGAAATGAAAATTGATTGAGGATAAATGAGTTAATAGAGCTAATTAAGGGAATTGGTTAATTAAATGTGGTTTGGGAGGTAGCCGGTAAAAGAAGTCAATATTTGATTTGATTTGGAAATAAATTAGTAATTGGAAGGAAATTGAAAAAAAATGGAACTGAAAATATAAGTTGAATAAAAAATGGATATAACTTCAGTGGTGAAGTGGAAAAATAATTATAGATGGTTGTATAAGATATTTATAATAAACTTAAGAAAATTGAGATAAATTCTTAAGTAAAATTTGGCATGGGGAAAATATTCTAGGTTAATATTTGATAGAATATTAAGTAAAGTGTGAAATGGGATAATTGTGAATAGGTGGATGGGAATCAAAATAAATGTGAATAAAAAAGAAAATTTATATAGCTAATGATCAATTGAGATGAATACATAGGATGTACGTATATTATTTTATTCGCATGACGATTTGTTCCAGATTCAGGCACAAAATTTCATGGTAGTTATATCAATCCGAGTTGGGATTTTTCACTCGATTTTCGATGGCGAACCTTGGATATGGATTTTGATTGATCCTGAAATTCTCTATCATAGTATATGGCAGGGAGAATGATGGTTTCTGATCAAGAAACCAGATTTGAGACCGCCCTAGAGAGTCGGGTGGATGATACTAGTTCGAAAGTTAAATTGTGTGATCGAGTGAGCAATTAGAGTTGGTATTGCGTACGGATGATATATGTACACATAATGCTTAAGTAAAGCAAATAGTGAAATTGTGTAAGAAAAGTGAATAAAATGATTTTGAATTCTATGATTGGATATTATTGCTAAGTAGGGTACAGGTATTTAAAAGCAAAAGAAAATTGGTGTTTTGATTTCAGAGATAAATTTGCATTGCCCGACAAAAAGGTATGTATTTAAATTATCGTATGAAATTTGATGGTTTTCTGATTTATCCACTTGGCTTTTGTTTTCTTTTGAAATTTAGTGTCCATAGAGGCAGTGTTGTAGCTATTCCGATCTAGCCGCGCAAAGGAGACGCTGGTGAAATTTTTTGAAATTTGGAGAGTTAGAAAAAAATATTGAGAAAATTTTGATAATTTAAATTTGGATTTTAAAAATATAGTTTGAAATGGCTGAGTAAATAATCGTCGTTGGATGAGTTTGGGAAGTTAGTAAGAGTGATAGTGTGCCTTTAATAAAAATATTATTTTGGAAAGTTGTTAAAAACTGTGTGGCTTTGGGAAAAAGTAAACTGGTATTGGGCCATTCTTCTTAACTAGCAATTTCGGAGCTGAAATTCTTACAAGGGGGGAGGAATGTAATGACTTGAGATTTTGGATATTTAATATTGTAATATTTAATTGATTTTAAATATTTAAAAGTTAATTTTTAACTTGAATTTTAAATATAACTATTTATTAGACAATTTAATTATTGGATTTAATAATTGGAAATTGGGTAAAATATGAAATCTTGAGTTTTAAGATTACTAAAAATATTTTGAAGGCTTATAAAATTTATATTGATAATACTAAAGATAATTTAAGTTTTAAAATTGAGTTTGAAGGTGATTTGTTCAGTTTTAAAAATATATTGTTTAAATTGACATTTAAAAATAGCCTTCCGAGGCACAGTCTCGGAATTCGACGAAACCAGTTTCATTAGATCTATAATAGTGTACTATTATCAGATTTCAAATTTTGTAATATCGTGTGATCGTACGGTATATAAACGCGTTGAAATTTATATCGAAATTCAATATAATAATTGGGTCTCCAAAAGGCTATCTTCTCCATACGACCGAATTAGGACTCAAAACCTTTTCCATTGCGTTTGGAATAAGGGTATAACATTATAAAAATCTAGCGGCATGCCTCGATAAGAGTTCTAAATTTAAGTTGCATTTATCGAGACAATTTGAATTTGAATTAATATATATATATATATATATATATACACACATACATACTCTAGTCAACCTTCAACTGAATTCTATTCACATCACAACTTTTCCCTTTCATTTCGTAACCACTATAGCTTGCTGATTAAAGTACGCTAGCATCCCATCTTGTCTCCCCCAGTTCCTTTTTAAAACGCACGTATCAGAATAAGATTTAATGATGGAAAAAATAATCGCCGTGCATTTTAAATTCAATCCAGGTTTTCCTCTTTTGAAAAGTTATGGCTTGCGAATTCTTCTTTCAACCTTCTTCAAAATCAAGTTCCCTCTCCTCCCTTCTCTATTCGAAATTTAAATCGAGGGATGAAATCCCATTCGATAAGTGATGAAATCATCGCGATAGATCGTGTGTCATCATCTCGAGGAGCGGCGAACCTATTCAAGGTAGAGAATTTTGGAGCTCGGTTGGTTTGATTCGAAGGAGATAGAGAAGAAGCTTGAGCAAGCGTGTAGGCAGCATGGCACTGGTAGGGAGGACATAGGGAAAGCTCTGCGTTCGGCTAGGGCTTCGTGAGTACAAAGGGGCGAGTCGACTGCATCGTCGATTGGTGGTCGGTCAGGTTGAGCGTGATATTGACGAGCACGATCTCGTCCGCAAAGAGGGGAGCCTCGATTCGAGTGGCAAGGGGTGGCATACACTTGTGGTCGGAGTCGAGATTGGGTCGTAGGGATTGAGGTCGCGATGGCCTCGATTTGTGCGCGCGTTGGACTGGGGGCAGTGAGGTATATCTGCTGGTTTCTTTTCTTTTTTCGGTGTAATATATATGTATATGTGTATATATGCAGATAAGCACATGAAAATAAATATAAATATACATACATTTTTTAATTCAAATATATGTATATATATGTAGACAATAAATGTATATATATACAGGATTTTTGGAAAAAGATAGGAATTTTTAAAATGTTTGAAGGGTTTATATAGAAATTTGATTTTGGAATTTCTATAGACTATTTTATAAATATATATGTAGTTTCAAAAAGAAAATAAATATACATATATATTTTCACTTACAGTTTAATTTAAAAAATATGTATTAGGGTGATTAACTTATACAATCAACTTATTAAATTATTTTAGTTACTAAAATTTATTTATTATAGGAAAATTAGTTTAAAAGTTAAATTATTAGTTTAAATTAAACTATTAGTTTAAATTAAATTATTAGTTTAAACTAAATTATTAAATGGAAATTGATTTTTAGATTACTTCAAATGTTAACAAACTATAAAATGTTTATGCAAGGTCAAGAATCATGAAACCAAGTTGAGATTGGATTGGGTTGCAAATAAAATCAAAGTGAATATTAATTAAGTTAATTACAATAGTTAGTTATTTTTCTTTAAAAGGTTAAATTAGTATTATGATTCTAAATATTTATACCTTATATAACAGTTTTATTTTAAAGTAGTTTTCTGCTAAAGTTTTACTTGGAAAATTATTATAGAATTTCATAACTATTTTTTTAATAAAGTGATTTAAGTAGTTTTATTTTAAATGTTTTAAGTGTATATTTTTGGATAAAGTGGTTTAATTTATTTAAAAGCTAAATTTAATAAGACTTGGTGTTTTTCAGTGAAAATTAAATAATTGGTTGAATGATCGTTTAAATTTGATAGTTAAATAACCGATTATCAATATTGGCCAATGCGCTGATCGTTTCGAAGAGACCGAGATCGGATTTAATTATTCGAAAACCACTTCGATCCGGTTTGAATGTAGTGAATGAATATCGTAAAGATGATGAAGACGGTGATTCGATTTATTCAGACCCAGCAACTTGTATGGACGAATGCTATAAGACCATCGTCATTAGAGGAGATGAGCATTCTAAGTGAAATTCGATCTTAAAAGGTAATTCTTAGCCTCAAGCCTCATCAACCGGGAATGGCTAAAACAGGGGAGGTGCAGCAAGGCTAAGTGGGTAGCACCCAATTAGGGAAAGGTCATCCCTGTCTAGAGTCCCTTGATCTCGACTGCGTGGGCGGTTGCTGATCCCAACCGTGAGTTGATCTTATTCGGACTATCTAGTAAGTGGTAGCTCCGGTCTTGTGTTGCAGGGGATCAAGAGTTGTCCTCGGTACGCTGATCTAGACCAGGTACCGTGACGGGTGGTACCCCAGCAGCCCTGCCATTGTATGGAATCCATTTTCCAATAAGCACCCGTACGGTTTTGATTGTCCCCAACTATGCTGGAATGTAAGTGTAACGACCCGCCATTCATCACCACAGAATGATGCATCATTAATAAGAAAGAATATGATAGAAAAGAGAAAAGAAAGAGAAGAAAGAAGAAACAACATCAGAGTCTCAACAGCGGAACGAATAAATTATATTAATAACGTAAAATATTACATAGTATACAACAACTATCAGAGTTACACAGAATATACAATACATACTAGACAGTTATAAATACATGTCTAGTTATTACAACTTAATACAACACAACTCAAACAAACGACTCAGAGAAACCAACACAGCGGAACACTATATATATCTACAACGCAGAAGCTTCCTACTCCATTGCTCCTCCACAATTCGTCAAAGCTAACCTGAATCCCCTGGCTACTCGTAAAAATTTGAGTATCCAAGAGTTTAAGAAAAACAGAAATAAACTCTGGGTCAGACATGGGTCTGGTGTGAGTAATAGGTTAAAGTTGCTTAACTTTTGAAAAACCTTTTGAAAGAAAGGTATCACGTAACACTTCCCACACATAAATATGGAAAAGTTTTTACCTTACGCTAACCAAAACATTTGATAGGAAATCTGGTGATATTATAATAATGTCTAGGGTTTTCAAGTAAAATACAGAAATAGCTGGAATGCTTACATCTCACGTTCCAACATAGTTGGGCACAATCAATACGTACAACACTTATTGGGTTTTGGATTCCATACAATGGCAAGTCTATCGGGGTACCGCCCGTCACAGTACGGGGCCTAGATCACCGTATCGAGGATCACTCCCAATCCCCTGCAACACAAGAGCGGAACCATCCCTTACTGGACAGTCCTGAACAAGACAACCCCGTAGTTGGCCGCGACCCAACTGCCCACACAGCCGAATAAAAAGGGACTTCTAGACAGGGGAAAATCTCGTCCTACTTGGGCATGACCCACTTAGCCTTGCTGCACCTCCCCTGTTTTAGCCATTCCTAGTTGATGAGGCTTGAGGCTACGATTACCTTTAGAGAACACATCTCTTAGAATGCTCATCGTCCACCTGACGATCTTCTGAAAGCATTCAATCCATACAAGTTCGTTCCGGGTTTGAACGAAACCGAAGGCATTATCTCGTTACACTCATTTTGGAATCACTCTTAGAGTTAACGACGATAACCCTTGCACTCTGAATCTTTATCTTCACTTGAGATTCACGACCTTGGATCGATGTAGTTTTCAGATAGCCAAATCTGGAAATCCGATCCTGGTCTCATCGAAATCCAAAATGCCATCTTTTAGGTCCAAGTTGTTTTAAAGTTTAAAACAATTCAATTTCATTATCTATATACACACAGATAGATAATTCACAATATCACAATAGATAATCTATATTATCATCCCAAATAAATAATTCACACTACCAACACAAACAGATAATCCACATTATCATCACATATAGATAATTCATATTATCATCACACTTCAACCAAAACATCCATATCACAAAGCATTACTTATCTCATATCTGAGATTTCAAATCATTCAAGGCAATCAATATCATCCATCCATACATAAGCAAGGATTAATCACACAATAATTAATTTAAAATGAATTAAATTAATTTCTTCATCTCTAATTAATTTAAAGTAAATTAAATTAATTACTTTCATCATTATAAACTTGCTTACATAACCATTAATTAATTACAAATCAATTAAGTAATTATCCCCTAATTATCCACCTTAATTAATCATCCCTGATTAATTATCCTTTAATCACACTCAAGTAAATATCCTTTAATTAATTTCTCAAATTAATTATTCTTAACCAAATACAGTAATTAATCCTTTAATTACTTCATTAATTAATTAACTTTAATTAATTACATTAATCCTTAATTAATTACATTAATTAATTACACTTTTATCACTTATTATTGATTAATTAATCTTAATTAATCAACCCTTAATTACATCATTAATTATATTAATTAATGATCCCTAATTATATTTTTAATTAATTACACTTTTACATTTAGTAATTAATATTTAATTAAACCATAATTATTAATCACTCTTGATTAATCACATTCAGTAATTAGCTTCCCTTAATTACTTCATTAAATAAATTAATTACTCCATAATTAATTATCTTTAATTGATCCCTTGATTAATTACACAAAGTAATTACACTCAAATTACTTTTAATCTTCAATTAATTACATCCTGTAATTATCATTACTAATTACTTCACTAAGTAATTACACTTCATTAATTACATTAAGTAATTATGCTTAACCAATCATCCAGTGATTATCTTAAATTAATTGAACTTAATTAATTAACTTAAACTAATCATATTACTTTAATTAATTACATTGAGTAATTGATTCCTTTAATTACTTTCATTAAGTAATTACACTTAAAACAATTTCACAATCGATTATCTTTAATTAATTAATCTAATTAATTATAATCACATTAATTAATTATTAAATAATCTCGAGTTAATGACCTTCATTAACTATTAGCAAGTATTTAATTACCTTTCTTAAGTAATTAACTTAAATTAATTATTATTAATCACAAATTTATTAATCTTTAACAATCAATTAATTAATCACTATTTATTTAATTAATTAAGTTTAACTTAATTAATCTTAATTACTTGATAAATTAATTTCTAGTCTTAAAAATCTTAACATATCTAACTAATGATCTTATTTTCAAATTAATTAATCTTAATTAATTAACTTCAACCTTAATTAATTAATTCAAATCCTTAACCATTTAATAAATAAATTAATTAATTATCCATATTAATTTACCTTAATAATTTAATGAATCACAAATCATTAAATCCTTATTATCTTTAAAATGAAAACATTTTTCTTACAAATGATTTTATTATCATTCACAAACACCTTTGAAAACATTTTACTTTAAATTTTCATTTCAAATATAAAATTTAAAATGAAAACAATTTTGACTTTAACAAAGTATAAAAACCATTTACAACTTTTAAAATCATATGTTAAAAACATACTCATCTTATAAAAGAAACTTGAAGAATTTAAACCAAATTTACTTTTAAATTCTTACCATTTAAAATACACTTTAAACAATTTAAGTTATTAAAACAATTTAATTTATAAAACTTAATTTAAATTTTAAAACTAGGATACAAACTCAGTTTTGAATCCATACTTTAAATTGGGTTTTAAATTTTGTTTTAAAACTTGCTTTCAAATTTAAAATCAAATTTAAATTTTAAAACAGACAGGTTTCCAAAGAAACCTGTAACAACCATTATACTCCAACACCCTCTAAAATGCTTGAAGCAAAATATTACATCACTTCGAGCCAAAACTCGAATTACTCGAGAATTACCCGAGTCCAAAAATCCTGCAACCCTCAATCTTCACCTAACACAATCACTGCACTGTGCATATGCACGGTGGCTTTGACCCTCTCCGGTCATCACCTATGGCCTCACCACAATAGCGAACTTCCACGCAACCCATCACGGTCATCAGATCGTGACCATCAACTCGAAATCGAATTCGAGTGTTTTATCCAAACCTGGAACCACAAGAGCAATCACCTGAAACCCACTCGTCAACTCATCTCCGACCATCAAAGTGACAGTGCCTCCGGCCACGACTTCGTCCATACTCCAGCTACCCTATCCCAGAGTTCCATCGAACTTGATCAATCAGAAGATCCACGATGATCAAAAACTCCTAAACTACTTAAAAATAGGTTTCAGAACAAATCCGACCACCCACCATCACCTCGATAGCTTACTCACCCATTTGACAATTTTCCCATCATCACCGATCATTCTACTATCATCTCTGGAAACTACAACCTCCTAGATCCTCAAGATCATCAGAAACATCAAATTTACATTTTCAGTTCAACCCAGAACTGCTTCCTCAAAACTTAACTAAAAATTATGATTCTAGTTTTAAAAATCATGTTTAAGTTTAGGTATTCGATTTATAATCCTTAATTTATAAATTATTATGTTTGAGTTTTTACTTTTATTGAGTATGCACTGATGTTTTAAATTTACAGAGACAATACACAATTGTTTTTACTTAAACAAATTTTTAAACTAAAATCTATGATATAACAAACATATTTTGTTCAAAACTTAAGTCTTAACACAGATTTGATCAAGAGCAAGTGAATTTTGATTTGATCTTGAGCGTGGAATTAGAATCAGAGAACAGAATCCAGATACACAGCATGCACACCAATATATTCATACATATATATACACAGAGCTATACATATAAATATATTCACAAACACATTTTTTTTCCAGAGATGAACATGCAACATAATTATATACTTAAAAATTTAAAAGGGTGATGTTACTCACCTGATTTAAAGAAGGCAGAAGAGAGCACCAAATTTTGAAACAGCTTGAAACTGAAATGCCTTAGCGTATATTTTTGATTTAAACTTGAGTTGCTTGTTTTAAAAACTTGCAGACAACTCCATTGATTTCCAGATTCAACTTGCATTGAATTTAAAACTTGAATTACAGATTTCCTTTTGATATACCCAGGTTGAAAAATGAATGCAGAATGCTTTTGAATTTATTCCAGATTAAAGAAAATATATGCTGCTTTTTTATCTTGAAAATGTTTTGCATGCTTTTGAAAATGAGTTTACAGGTTTAAAATTTGATCTCAGGTTTGAATGAGATTACAGGCTTTGAATGTTTTGATTAAAACTCAGGTTTCTGGTTTGCAATTGGATTGCAGGTTATTAAATAAATTTTTCTGGGTTGAAGATGATTTTGATCTTGAAAATGAAACTACATGTTATTGATTTGGAAAAGGTTTCTGGTTTGAGGAACATTTGAGTTACAGATTTTGTGTTGAAAAATTGTATAGGGTTTTTGGGTTTTGATTTTTGTTTTGAAATGGATGATTACTAATTTTGAATTTGAACATGATTTCTTGTTTGAGGAGTTTAGTTACTGATTTTGTTTTGAATATTTATTCAGCTGAGGTTTTTATCTTAACTTTTGGAAATGAAGATTTAGAAAAGAAATGAGAAGAAAGAAAAACATGTTTTATAAGTTAAGATGATTTATTTTAAAAATAAAAAGAAAAATTCAAAAATTAAAAGGACACTTGTCTAATGTCACAACATTTGTCATCTTGAAATAATATTAGCTTAACACATGTTACATTAGGCCTTTAAAGATTTACACTTGTAATTTGTTATATTTATTTATTAAGTGTTAATAAAATACTAATTTGTTAACTCTTATCTAAATATAAATATTTATTTAAAGAAAATATTATAAAACAAATTTTATACACATAAAACCTATCCAAATATTTTAAAAATGTTTATTCCTTTGAATTTCAAAATTAATTCAAATTCAAATCCAACTTAAAATTTAAAGATCCAATTTAAAGCCAATCTATAACAACGTATTCAATTTTGAAAATAGCAATTCCATTGTTTTTAAAACCCATCTATATTTATACATTTATTAATATTGTTTGAAAATAACACATTAAATCAAATTTAAATAATTTATAAAAGAGATTATAAATTACTTATTACTTATCTTCTTATATGAATTAATGTTTCTTTTGTAGAATTGTATTTTAAACTTCTATATAAAATTTCAAATCATATTTATCAAGCTATATTTAAAATGGAAATAAAATAAACCTTTTATTTATCTTATTTAAATTTAAACTTAAGCAAAAATCTATTTTAAACAATTAAACATTATCTTAAGTATTTAAAACCATAAAGTTATTTATTAACTAGCTTTGAAAAGTTATATATTAAACTAAATCATAATTGTCCAAATTACCAAATATATAGATATTAGAATTTGAAAACATAATTTTATTTGTTTAAATTCAAATCAAAGCTTATCTATTTACAATATATACAAATATATATATACATTACAAATAGAAAATATTTTATTAGCTTTTAAAAGATAAAATTCTCTAATTAAATATTTATTTAAGAAGATTATTAAATCAATTAAATTTTTAATTCAGATTATTAAACTGATATTGCCCAAATTTCTGGGTCGTCACAATAAGACATTTCAAAAATTAAATTGTCTTTTCAATTTGAAAACTAGCCTTTATTTTAGAGAGAAAACTTGCCATCTACTTGTTTAAACCAGTTTGGTTATTTGGAACATAGAGAAGAATTAAAATGTATTTTTTACTTAAAGAACCCATTAAAAAGTAATATATAAAAATTAAATAAAGTTTCAAGATTACCGATATTGCTTATGTCCTCTATTGCAAAGATTACTATTTCTCCATCCAAATGTTTGTTTTTAAGCATATATATTTATATTGTTGCTCTTCCTTTCTCTTGATCTTCCATTATATATTTTGAACATCCGCTATCTAAAATCCACTTGTCTCTTTTGACTTGTGATGAAGTGTCAATTCACCATTAGCCATATAACATTCTTGTTCTTGCGATTCAACTTTATACATATCCAAAATATCAAGTGAATTTTCAAAATAATTAGTTTCTAATAACATATTGGTTTCACAGATATGTTTTTTTATAAAAGTATTAAAAAGAGTACTAATACTATTACTTATTATTGAAACTTTTCAAAAATCAAATTACGAGTTTTTAAAAATCTAATGCTCTGATAACAAATGTGGGTTGTAGAATTATGGATTTAAGGCTAATTTAACTCCAAAGGGTGAATAGTGTTTTTTAATTTATGTATATATTTTTAATTTTCTTTCAAGATTGATATTAAATCATGGATTAACAATACATAATTATACTCATAGCCAATCACAGATGCAATCACGATAAAAAATAAAAGTAGTAAAGTAAAGTAAAGAGCCGGAGAGATTACACTATGAATTTTATATTGGTTTGGATTTCTCCTTCATGCAGTCTCGTACAATCAGTGGTACATATTTCTTTTCAAATGTCAATCTTTAACCGAACAGAAGGCAAACCCAAAGACAATTTTGATTTTGAAATTACAAGACACATCCTGCTATATTCCGAGTCCGGAGTAAACAATTGATTTAACCAGACTATAAACACATCCATTAGATTTAAACGGGCTACTAAGCATAGCCACTTGATTGAACGGGCTACTAAGCACACCCACTAGATTTGAACGGGCTGCTAAGCACACCCACTTGATTTGAATTGGCCACAAGTATACCCAAGCAAACACAAATAGAGTTGATAGTTTTTGCGAAGACAAAATTTTTGTACTTTAAATACAATTGATTCTATAGTCTCTTGGATAATGCTTTCATCTTTGAAATGAAAGAGATGTTTACAAAACAACAAGTAAATAGTATTGAATCAATACAATAAAGTATAAATTGATTCTATATGATTTTGAAGAGAATATAATATATTTTCAAAAGATTTTTCAAGAGAGTAGGAGGAGGGAAGAAAGCAGGTAATTAGCTATCAAAATATTCGTTTGTACTCCGCTCTGTATAGTAAATTAATAGATGTGTCTATTTGTGAAGAGTTGTATCGAATAAACACTTCCATTCAAAATTTGGAAAACCATTTGGCGGCATAATTTCGACATATAGGGATAAGGTATGTCGACATACCTTAGTGAATTTTGAAAATATTCTTCTTTTAAAATGTTTTGAAAATCCTATATTTTGTAAAATAATTTGAGCATGCTTTTTAAATATTTTGAACTGCAGAAAACCTTTATAAAATATTTTTGAAATTAAATAATTTATTTTAGTTTAAAAAATATCAAAAATTAGATATAGAGATCAAAAATTGGAGATAGAAATCAAAAATTACTATTATATACTAAATTATGACCTTGAGATCTTCATTCTTTTGTCTTTGAACTCATGATTCTTCGTATCTATGTCTTGAGTCTTTATAATGCACAGTCTTTGATTAAGCATCTTTGTAATATCCTACGCTATATTTTATGTAACTTGGGTATTAATGTAAAAAAGTTACAGGGGAAAAAAAGTTTCCAAAATGCTTATAAGGTCATCAATATTTGACAAGGATTCTAAAATCTCACCCTATATGTGAGACACACGAATTTTAGCGAACTGAAGAATAAAAGCCAGTTATTCAGAGAACTAACATGATGTACTTCATTAGATATACATTCTGACATACTCAACAGTAGCGATGTCAAAAATAATTACAGTAATTCAAAGCTAACTGTCAAACCTTCAAAACCTTTAAAAAAAGCTGGTAGGATGAAGAGGCTACTGAGTAAGTATTCGACATTCTCTTGTTCTACGAGATAAAAAGAAATCTTGATGATACAATAGCAAAATATAAAGAAAGATAAGTTGCTAACGGTGACAAAAGTACTTCGGCTTTGGTTTCCCTGAGACATTCTCACCAGTAGTTAACTTAAGCATACTTCAGTTAGAATCAATATTGCAACTCAATGTGTATAATAATGTATCTAATGGTGACTTACAAGTAGTTCTTGAGCAACAACCACGTGGTTCTGAAGATTCAAGTAATCAGGTAATGGTATGTACATTACACAGAGCTATTATGTATAATAGATTGATAGCTGAACCATATTATATAGCGTTTAGCAATCACAATACTAGCAACATTCCCTCATAAGACAAAGTAGATATTAATACATAATCCCTTCAATAATACGTTTCCCCCACCAATCTTAAAACTTTTTGAAGCATTTCATCTTCTAATTTTGACTCTAATAACGACCTTATCGTTTACCTTGGACCTAAGCTTAAAAATGCATTTGCTCCCTTCCCTTAGTTTATTTTTTCTAGCAAATGCCAACCAACCTCTTGCAAAACTAACTACCCCAGAGACAAAGCTATGGTAGAGTCCCACATTCCATTCCCTGCCCTTTGGATCTCGCAATGTGACTTCTGAAAACTCTTCCAAACCATTCGATTTAATAAAGCAGCTTGGCATACGCTGCATCCAATTTTAATAACATAAAAAACATTACATTAAGAGCATGTTTGGCAATAACTTAAATGCAATTAAAACAACTTCTAAGTTGCATAATATTATCCATGTTTTTGCCAACAACTCATAAGAGGCTAAGTTGATAAGTTATACTCAATAATAACACATTTTAGGTCAATAATAACACTTACGACAAAAACACGTTTTCCCTTGAGATGACGTTTATCCACAGTGATCTTAAACCGAGAACAACTTTTGCGACGTTCACCATATTCATTTGTAGGTGCTGAATCTGCAGCCAAAATAAATTTCACAGTTGAAAGAGCAAAAATAATCAAGTATTTAGTATGGGTGAATAAAACCAAAGCTTACTAGATTCCTCATTTTCACTCTCTACGTTCTCCATGCTGATATCTGTGTAATCAATTTCCAGTAGTTTCAAGTTGAAAACTTTGATGTTGAATTTCCAATTGCCTTCATAATGGAACAAGAGGAAATAGCCCAACTTTATGTCGTTGCTATGTGCAAATTTTTTCCAGCCTTCTCCTCCTATATAAGTTTTGTCCATGTGTTCATAAATATCAAGATGCCAAGTTTTACCATTTGGGCATGCCAAAACGGCTGCTCTGGTTTTCTTTTTTCCTTTTATTTCCATGTATAAAGCAGAGAACTTGCATGGAAGTAGCTGTGATAATTAAGTATAAGAGAGTATTTCTATGAAATTTCAATGTTGAAAAAAAGAAGATGATTATACCAATTTCTCTATGAAACCAGGAAGCATTATTTTGTAGAACCTGAAGTCTTTCAATGCAGCATCCTTCATTTTGACTATGGAAAGATGTAGAGGTTATAGAATGCATATATAACCCATCATTTTTCAGAAAAATAATATTCCACCAAATTATAACCCATGAGTTAACATTTTCAAAAGTTAAACAAAGCAACAATTTTTCATAACCTATATATCATGATAATAGAAAAATAAATGTAAGATTTTTGAGTGATAGAGTTTTGCTTTCCTTAATTATGGCCTAAAAAATAGGTAGAAATTAAGTTGAAGGAATAGGGTGTTAAACTTAACTATAACATACAGCATGTATATGATGAAGATTTTTACCACTTAAACTCAAACAAAATGAACTAGAAGAAGTTGTATACTTATCAGTTTGTAGATCTTATGTTTATAGAGTGTTTGAAGGAGTTGCAATGAATGAAGGATTTTATGCGATTGAAGGAAACAAAGTTTTTAATTTTTGGTGAGGAAGGTGGTGTTTTTCAAGTATATGTAAACGAAGTTCCACAAAGCAAAAAATCATTTGATGCTACTACTCAAAAAAGCAACAAAGGAAAAAACTTCAAATTTCTTCTTAAATAACCTAGCTTTATTACTTCAGAACACAAATCACCCACAAGGAAAAAGCAATATACATTCATCCTTGCAAGCAAATGAAAGAATTTGAATTTACTTACCGAGTGAGGCAGTTGGGGAGTTATTTCACAGCGTGGACAACAAATTACCTTGGCAAGTGAATATAGTATATCATGCAATTTACACACAAACTAGAAACCAGATGCTACTCACCCTAATCAATCAGTTTATGCAGTTTATATTACAAAATCTACAGCAGTGCATTCAACAAACTCACATAATTTGGAAACAACAGAATATTATCACAATGAAATATATAATATACATCTAGAAAGGATGATACAAATTAATAAAGCATATTTACGTTTTAGTAATTCCTTGAGTTTCACAAAGTAAAAAATCATTTCAAGCTGCCACTTTAAAAAGAAACAAAGAAAAAAAAATTCAAAATTTGCTCTTAAAAAACCCAGCTTTATTATTCCAAGACACAAACTAGACAAAAATAACAAGGAAAAATCAATATACATTCAATCTTGCAGGCAAAAGAAAGTATCCGAAATTGCTTACCGAATGATTCTGTGGAAGAACAAGTCAGTTCTGAATTAAGAACCGTGGATGAGAAAATAATGAGTGTACACATTCAATCTTGCAAGAAAAGGAAAGATTTTGAACTTGCTTACCTAATGACTTGTGTATAGCTGTGGAAGAAAAAGGCAGTTGAGGAGTTAATTTATCGATGGACTACTCTGCTCTTCTGAATTAAGTACTCGTGGATGAGAACACAAATCAGACAAAACCCACAAGGAAAAATCAATACACATACATTCTTGCAAGCAAAAAAAAAGATTACCGAATGATCCTTCTATGCCTATGGAAGAAAAAGGGGGTTGGGGAGCTCTGCTCTTCTGAATTGAAAGCCGTGGATGGGAAAAATAATGAGTAGAATTTTAAATAATATTGAGAAGTTGGTACTGCCGGTGAAGATTACGATGCAGCAAACAATAACGTTACAGAAAAAGAAACAACTTTATATATGTATAAAGGAATCTGATTGTATGCATATGCAGTATTAAATCCTGCCATTTTTTCATCTTTCACATGATTTCCTACAGAGGTGGCATTTATTATCTTCTGAGAAATGTTTTTTATTTTTGCTTTTTTTTTTCCAAATTCAGCCATAATCTTATTCATCTGATGTGAAATAACTTTCTGAAAAGAAAAAAAAAAAAAAAGAACTAACTCGTAAATGCTCGATATGATGCGACTGCGTGACAAGCCTTCAAACTTCATTTATCTATGAACCGTTCCAGCTGAATAGAGCATGAATGCACTGCATAAAATTTATGACAAACTGGTGCACATTTCATATTTGAAAAAAAATTACTGAAAGAATGTCTCATTTGTTTTAGTTATACTTGGACCATTCGTCAATTTGGTCTCTTCGTTTGGCAAAATAATCTATTTGGATGATTTATTTTCTTCTTAAGTTGATAAGAATCATGGATCATTTGCAGGAATGCATAAGCACGTTTATTAGACTAGGTTGGCATGAGGTGAAGTAATTTTATTTTTTCTTCCCAAATTCTTTGAAAATGTGTATTAGCCTTATAATGCATAGAATGAATTTTGAAATATTGTTAGCCTCATATGTATATGCTCATTTTTTTTCGTTTTCTTTTTCCCGTGCAGTTATACTGTACTTCTTTCTAGGATCAATTTCACATGTATAGAAGATTTCAAGGGAATCGTACCATTTTCCCAAGGTTTATGCCTTCATCTTCTTGTTTGTCTTTAAGCAATCAATTGTCTGATTCCTGACGTCATGAAAGTAGATGTATAGAACTATAATTTTTTGTGATTTATTTTGTCACATATTATATTCCACAAATTGCCGTTAAACGTTTGCAAAAATGCTCATCACTTTATCCCCTTAACGTTCCCTTTCTCATTAACGAGTTTATATTAATTTAATCATGGGTTGAAAGAAGAACATCAAATTATTTAAATTGATTAAATAGATGTGTCTTTCAAGGAGCAAACAAAATAAATCAGAAGGTTTAAAGAAATGATTATTGTATATCCATTGTACAATATACAAATCATATACTTTTGTAGGAACAGCGGGATGACCATGTTATGCACTTAAACCGCTATGGGGATCAAGATCATGTTCTGGTCATTTCAGGTTAGAACGGTCAGCGGATATTTTCAAATTCGGATAATGTCACATCTATATTCGTATTCGAAATGATTTGGATGTTGGATATCTACATCCACGAGTACAAAGGAATATCGGATAATTATCCTATCCGCAAACCATCGATAGAAAAATATTTAAATACAAAATTTTAGTTTAAAATAAAAAAAATCAATCTCATTTATCATTAAAGTGTTAAAAATAAACAAATATAATAATAATAAATAGTTTTGAGTAGTTAACATGCATTTAATGCGTATAGTGTGAACTTCTAACTTAATAAAACAATAAATTAAGATCTTTCATTATACTAAAATAGATATAATTTAAACTATAGTTTTGAAAAAACAAGATGAATAATTTTGGAATGTGGATGTCTTCGTATACGCATTTGCATCTTTTTTTTCGAATATCAAATATTTATTTGTTTTTCAGATGCACAGACGGTTTCAAATATTTTGAATAACCATCGACACGCCTATTTCAGGTGACCCTTACCAAACCTTGTATTGAGTAGAAACAGCGCGTGTAAGGCAGTATTCATGTCATACCTTTAGGAGAAGTTTATTTCTTCGTCTTAAAGCTATATCAATCATCTGCTACATGTGGTCATGAAAGTAAATGCATGGTAGTCAGTAATTTTAATATCACACATTTTAATGTTCTTTTTAATGTTTATGATAGTGATTGCTTGGACCAGATTACATAACCTATTTTGTCATTTTACAAGGCCTGGACCTGAATTGAGCCCTCTAAGGCATATGCCTCGGACCCAATATCAGAACATGAATCAGAAATTAGAATTTATCAGTATGATACATATTATTTCAATCTCTACGTTTATTCAAATTCCAAGGACGATGAGGCTCATAGGTAATTAGCTTAATTTTGAAATTTAGATTGATCGGTGATCACTATATCTAGAATAAATCCTTGATTATTCAAATATACATTCAATGAAACTTCTAACCGATTGGTTGATTATGATAAAGTTTTTTTATTGTCCATCTCTAACAAAACTTTTGCTTTGCAATTAAATTAGTTATAAATTTAAGCCATTGTTTTCAAGATTTTGGAGGTAGTGTTTTGTTTGTTGCTTTTAGTTTCGGGATTTAGTACGTACAAAAATGTACATGATGCATGTATATTGTCGAAAACGACCAATTTAGAAAACGAAATTAACATACAAAAATAAAAAACAATGTCTTTATATTTTTCGTGTTTTGAAAAATAACACAAGCGCGTGAAACAATCCATTCTTCCTCGTCCATCTATCTCCTTCATCTTTCCATCCATCTTTCTTTCATCCCTTCCGTCGTTCACCCACTCTTCTCATATTCGATATACATATCGAAAACCGAAAACGTAAAATTTGTTTTTAAACCAAACACTACCTAACTCTTTGAGAAAAAAAAGAATAGATTGTCGATTGAATGAACAAATATAAAAAATGAAATGAGCAGAAGGATAATTTGGTATTAACATAGTTAACAAAATTCTTCAAGTAGAAAATATGGATGTTACCGTTATTGTTGCTATCAAATAGTTAAAATTGTTTGTACATTGCTTGCAAGAGTACAGAGAAAAACTTATCGTGCAAAGAAGAGGGCAATTTGACAGGATTAACCATGGGAGACAATATAATAAGCTAAAGAGTCTCTTCGAATTGATTATGTTCTATCCGTCTCTTTACTTGCTTTGAATTCACTGTGATCAATTTCGATAATGCAAAGAAACATTTGGCGTTTTGAAATGTTTAGAGAGGTCAAGCTTAAGTTGACGGTGATGATATTCTCTTGGATTCATGTGTTGATATCAAAAGAAAGCGCATGATAGTATTCTATTATTACATATTTTGATTCGTTTTCAAAACTCAAGTTGTTAAACATTCATTATCCCAGAGAAAAAATGAGATCAATCAAAGTACTAAATTATTCAAAGGAAATTAATGGTTACTTAATTTGAAGGTTGTTATCCAAATACTTTCGTTGTTTACGAAATTTAGTTGACAAAGCTAATCACGATTGCATTTGTTCAACGAAATTTTGGGACTGAATGACTTAGCAATGCTATATGTATAAACGCAAAGAAGCTCAAACAAATAATAAGTGGTAGAATCCAACAAGTGCATCTCAAAAGCACCACCGAAAACTAGTTATGATTATAAAAATAAAAAACTTAAATTCATATAAAATAATGGAATCCATCAAATGCGTCTCAAAAACATAAATAAAACTTGTTATGGATAAAAGCAAAAAAGCTCAAATTCATGACAAACATCATTGTTCTAGTGGTTAAATGATTCGATTTTGGTGCGAGATGTCACAAGTTCAAAACTTGCGTAGTGTGATTCGAACATTTATTGACATAAGATTTGTGGTTTGTTGTCCTAGTGACATGTTGTATCTAAGTGCCATTTCAAAAAAAGCCCAAATTAAAATCAAATAAAAAGATTTATCAAGTGCATCTTAAAAGCACTAAAAAAACTAATCATGAATTGTATAGAATTAAAAAACTCAGAATCATATCATATAGTAGAATCAATCAAGTGCATATCAAAAATACATCCAAAAACTTATTTTGGATTATATAAAAACAAAGAAGTTCAAACTCATATCAATGTTTTCCCTACCTTAGGCTTGAGGCTTATTCTTCTTGATTCCTTGAAGATTCAAGGACTAATTTCATTTGAAGATCCTTTAGAAAGCGGACCCATGAAGTTTTCTTTTATCTTATTCATTTTTATGAGATCATTTCGACAATTTCTCAATCCTTTAGTTCCGAAATAGATGTATCTTCTCTTCCCTTACACACTCTTATAGAAATTACAATGTTCATCAATAGAGATATAAATATATCTCCTCACATCATAAGTAATAACATGTTTAATAATTCAAGAGAAATATGATGCAACTTTATCACATTCATTACTTTGCCTAATTATGTTGTTAATTCTTATATGTGCAAAAATCATGGAGAGATAACATAAGTGTCACAACAAAACAATCAAACTTTTCCATGATTTTCTCAACATTGTGACCAACTTTTAAAAAAATAATTTTAATTTTATCACATTAGCCTCTTGTAAATGCGTTGTCTCATATTAAAAGGACAAGAAGGAACCAACAATCAAATACCCAATGTATATTATTGATTCTTCTAAAATGTGGTAGAGCCACTTTAGCTAGATACCTCTATACTTTAGAAAATTCTAGTTTAGAGGAACATAGTTCTTTTTTGTTTTTTTATGAGGAATCATGTTGCGTATGAAAGAACTTAATCAATTAATTTTCTTCACATACAATCTAACTTAGAAAGATCAGTATATTCAATTTATATCACCAATTGCATTCAACATCATTTTAGTATGTTTTGTGTTTTCATACATAAAAACCAAAATCAACACCATACATGCGTAAACACCGATCAAATTAAACCAACATAAATTACTTCGGTACTCGATGCAAGTCATGTCATTCTTCTATCTGCATACATAAACTCATAAAGTATGCATTTATACATTATGACATGCCAAATGTAGGGTGTCATAACGTAGTTCATATATAAGGGGAAAACATATCAATCTACAACACATAAATCTTCTTTTATATACATATATCCAACACAATCTTTAATACTTATCAGATATAGTAGGGACTTTAATATGATAACATTTTTCTTTTTCTTTTTTGGATAAAATCTCTCATAATCGAGACAAGTACTAAATATTCGTAATTTCTCCATTTTCTTAACTAACCAAGCCAAATCTTAATATGTTTAGCATATCTTCACTGCTATAAAACTTTATACATAGATATCTTCTTAACTTTAACAATAAAATCCAGCATGTTCAATATAGACTTATGATAACTTTGATATTATATAAACTTATAACCTTTATATTTAATATTCAAAAGATTAATGTTTTTTTCCCATGGTGTAACAATAAAATTCAACTTTGTATAAGGTCTTATTACTCAATCATGACTTGATATTCAAATTAACTTTCCATTCATACATTAAACAATCATTAACTGCTCATAATTACTTCCACAAATTAATCATAAATCAAATATATGATTCAATTTTCAAATACCATGTTTTGGTTGCTCGTATTTTTTATTTTTAATAAACACAACTGAAGAAAATCAATATTTCTATCAAATGTAACTTCAATGACATCACTATATTAATTCATTAACATTTATATGCTTATATGTTATTTACTCACTTTAATGTTTTCACATGTTGCCTAACTTAGATGATAACTTCATTTAACAAATAGACAATTATCATTCTATTGTCAACCTACGAAGTATTAAAAGCACTTCATACATATTCATATACTTCTTATATATTCATTTGGAAATCCATCCTATTTTATATTTAAATTTTATTATGTGAAAACACTAATAAATGCTCTATCGGGAAGAAGATCAATTTTTAATTTGACAATGTTGCATTTGCATGCGTTTATGATTCGTAAATGGTGTTCAAACTGATAGAGTTGGAGGTATGCCCTAAGGGCAATTATGTGACTATTACATAAATCTAACTCGATAACCAATCTTATTCGAAAAATAAGGTGTTTTATTTTTATTTATACTTTTATATAACGTTATATTAATTAATTAATATAAATAAAAATGTATCTAATAAAAAAATTCCATAATGGTAAGTTTTGTGATAATAGTTACAATGCGTTGTGATCATGGGTGATTTTCATAATAAAATAAACGTATATTTTAAATATTCTTAGTTAGAATTTATTAAGATTGGATATGATACATTCATTTAGATTAGAGTGAGCTAGTTGTCCAAATGTTAGGTAGTATATCACTCATGGCTATTGGGAGTTCAAATGGTTTATGTACTGATAGTTATTGGATAACTATGGAATGACCTATTCAATAATTTTCTATTTGCTAATATAACTAAGACCAAATAGTAAATATCAATATGACAATATTACATAGTTCTCTTGACTCAAGAATACTATTGATCTGCAATATGGAAACTCCACTTTAATTACAGTAAAATTGAGGCAAGGCGTTCATGTGATGATTATAGTTGGGTCACGTGAAAGCTCTGGAAGTGAAACACTATTCAAGAGAGTATTCGTCTCCTTGGTTTTATGAGGTTAGTATCACGGCCAGCCGAAGCAATTCAAAATCAGTCTCTAACCAGATCCTTTCGGTTAATGTGATAACTCCTACCTCTTGATACACCGATCCAAAACCTAATGTGACTTTCATACTCGTGTTATGCCGAAAAATACGAGTTATCGGGTTTTGTTTAACATTACAAAGATTAACACAAAAGATATAATCAAAGATATATTACACTTTTAGACTCACAACGGAATGAACAAAACATATAATACTAAGAAATATTACCTTGGAAAATATCCCAAAAATACAACATAGTCAAGTACAGAGTATACAGAAAATATCACTCTAAGTATGATAAAGGAAGTACATAAATGGATACATGGAGAGTAAATACGATTACAAGAAACTTGTATGATGGGCTCGCCTTTCTATGTATTAAGAATGGGAAAATCACCTGTTTACTTGTAGTGGGGAAAAGATGAAAAAGAATGGGTCAGGTGGAAGTCTAGTGAATGAGTATAAGTTTAATGTATGGTGATCAAATGCAGTTATCTTTAACTCTACTCTAAATGACATAGGGTGTACTATAAGTGTCTGTGTGCTCCTAGACTCCACTACTTAAGGGTTTTGGTCCAACACAAACCCTACAAATTGTGTAGGCTACTATATGGATCGAACTATAGATCGAACCTCAATGTTTAACGATCGACCATCGCTCCTAGAACTACCAGTCATGGATATACCACCACTAGGCTACTAAGGAATGAATCTTCCCATAACCATGACTACATGTAATCCCACTATCAATCGAAGAGGAAAACCCGAAATGCCGACTCGTTGAAGTATTTCATGTTCTGTAATATTTGTCCGCCTTTCGACTATAGTCTACACCTCTTATTACATGCACCGAGATCCAACCTCTGAACTGTGCCATGCCATGTCAGTATCCATGTGTACCCAATATTCCCGTTGTGTCAGGCCCACACACTCCATCAGACATCAGTCAGTGTTGCATGTCCACTGTAGAAGCACCAGTGAGTGCCAACTGTAATAAAAATAACCCAAATCGAATAATCAATCCCTATTAGATAAAGAACATTTACCTAACACCGTATCGTCCTAGCGACATCTCATAGGGAACTAGCTTCCCTGCCATTCTTAACATGTATACAAATAGCCAAAAATAGGCTCACACAACAATTAAATTTATATTAATTTTTATTACTAACCTAGGCTTTAAGCCTAGGTTCAGGATACGTATTTCAGACTATAACTGGTCGATCGCTCAGGGTGAGGGTTGACAAGTCACAGTATGAAAATTAGATTTGTTAATTTTCTTCTTGATTTTATTATTGTTAATTTTATTGATTAAGTGTACATAATAAATGAACCCTAAGCAATTAAGTGAGCATTTTCTCTTTGAGATTATACCCTAATTTTAATGGTTTGGTATTCATGGATTTAATAGGTTTATACTACTTATTAATCAATTTTACGGTTTTCAAATTAAAAAGGTTTTATAGGTTCATCAATTACAGTAGCTTCAACTTATCTTGGTTCCAAGTGATAATCGGGGTTTACAATTTCTATTATAAATTACCAACACCCCAAATCAACTAGAATAGATTAAATTGAACAGTAATAAATCATCTTATCATATATATTTCCACTCACCTTAGATCCAAGCTCTTCCAATATGCACCATCAAAGAACCGCCCTATGTAAGCTTGCTAATCCCAGATCTGATCTACTATCGTGTGTTTGCTTTGATAATATTTTAATTTTCAAAAGAAAATTAGTAATGGAGAGGAAGAATTTTGGAAGAGTTTCGGTAGGCTATAAGTTTTCTAATAATTTTAGGATTAGCGTAAGTTTCAATTTATAGAGGTTGGAAACCAATTTGGTATGTTGATTTGGAATAAAAAATATTTTAACGTGATCATGTACGCTCATCAAAATTTGGCGACAATGCAAACAAAACCATTCAAACAAGCTCCTAGTGTCGGGAACTTTCCATGTGCATGTTTGACCGCCTCAACCTCCTAGGTCGACCGTTTTTGGTTAACCGTCGATCTTCCTGGGTCGATCGGTCATAGTATAATTTTGGTGAAATTTTATTTTAAATTTTATTTTATTTTTAAGTTTCCAAACATCCTTAACTTCTCCATACTAACTCCAATTTTGATGTGTTATATAAGAAAATTGTCCAAAAGATCACTGCAAATGTAGTGCATGCATCATAGCTAAGTTCAAATGTCTATGAAAATTTCATTTTAGTCCTTGTTTTATTTAAATTTAGTTTTCTTATTAAAAAATTTTAAATTTTTGGGGTGGTACAATTAATAAAAAATCGTTCTTATAATTAAAACAAGGAAATTGCTTAGACTATAAAGTTGAATATGGATGATATTTGAATTTTAACCATTACCAAATTCCATAAGTTTTAATGTGATAAAGTTTTGACCAAAAAACTAGTGTAAATAATTGCCACCATAAGGTAAAGCTTAAATAAAATAAAATTGGATTTTACAAAAGCTAAATAAGCGATAAATTTGGCCATAACGTCACACCACATGCTAAGTGAAGTGTGAACGATTATATTCAAATTGTTCGATATTAATCACCGATCTAATTTACTCCACGCAACAAAAACAATGAATACTTCGGTTACCAACCAGTTTAATAAAATTATAATTGTTATAAATTAATTAATATTTAAAATATTAATTATAAAATTTTATTCGATATGTAGATCAATATTAAATAGTGTGTATACAATAGTTAGATCAATATACGAATCGATACATATTCGAATTGGATTTAAACATACTTCATCAGGCTTGAAGGGAAATTGAGGCCCAAAGAGGGGACTACTACGGCTATAGGTATGCATGTGAGGCTGACCATATAATGGCTTGAAGGGGGTTGGATTTTGAAATAAAAAGAGGAAAATGAGTGGTAGAAGAAAGTGGATCTAGATCCTTATTTCATTCCTTGGAATCTCCTTTATTTAAACACCTTTAACCCTCACATTTACTCTTGATTTTTGGCTCTCTCCAATCAGGAAAACCCGGCATTTCCCCTCCCATTTCCTTGTTAGCCCACCTTTTGGCAAGGCCGTATACATGCAGATTTAACTCAATGGATTACACGGTTATCGAGGTAGGAATGTTATGGTTTTGGTTTGATTGGATGGATGGACAATCGATTGCGGATAATAAATGTGAATATGAAGCTGGAATTGGGTATGGTCGATGGATAAACGATGTCGGGTATATGGGATATGGATTTCGGGAAAGGTCGGGTTGCTTTGGGTCAGCCAAAGGGTTGCTTTGAGTCACCACGTGGTTTGCATCGGGACAGGAGGGTGTTTTGTTTGGATCAGTGCTCGGGTCGACATACTAGGTGCTTCGGGTCGGCATTTGGTTGAAGGGTGTATGGTTTTGGGGGATCGACATCAGGAGTTGAGAGGGATTGGCTATGGATTCACTTTGGGTCGGTGCAAGTTGATCTTTTGGTCAGTGCTCGGGTTGGCATAGGGAATGGCTAGGGTTCGGCATTGGGAATGGCTAGGGGTCGGCATATGACAAAGCACTTGGTTGGCATCAGGGAAACTTCAAGGCCGGCATACAACTTAGGCTCGGCTATTACAGAGGGTCGGCACTTACTTCGAGTCAGTGTGGCAATTACTTCGGTCCCGTATTGGGAATGGTTCGGGTCGGCAAGGCTTCAACATGGGGTCGGCATTGAGGGAAGGTTAGATGGGGTCGGCCTAGGCTGGTTACTTCGGGTCGGCGACCAATCTATTTTGGGTCAGCAACAAGATTACTTTGGGTCATCATCACGGCAGCTTTGGGTCGGCATGTCTTCAACTTGAGGTCGGTAGTGAGGGAAGATATGGGCTCGACTATGGTTTTGGTGGACCTATTTGAGTGAGGAGGCCTTGTAGCCGGGGTTTTTCCTATAAATACAACAGGCATGGCTTTAGAAAAGGGGATTCTCATTCTCCTTCTCTTCATCTTCTACCA
Source organism: Allium cepa (assembly GCA_030765085.1). Classification (NCBI taxonomy): domain Eukaryota; kingdom Viridiplantae; phylum Streptophyta; class Magnoliopsida; order Asparagales; family Amaryllidaceae; genus Allium; species Allium cepa. Next base: position 553,816,009 of record CM060941.1, on the reverse strand, counting down.
AAATGCTACTCTACCAATCTTGTTTAAGAAATTCTGACTTATATCTGTAAACAAATTTCAATATACTAAAAAAGATTTTTCTGGAGTGGACGTAGGCCGGAGATAGCCGAACCACTATAAATTCTGTCTTTTTTACCGCTTTCATTTTAATTTTGACTATTCTTCATATTCTATTCTCTATATATATATATATATTCTATTTGTGATCTGTGACTGGATATCGGTGCTTTCGCTTGTAATTGGGTGTTGGTGGTCAATTTTGACTCCAACATTTTGGTGCTTTCATTGAAAGGAAGCTAGCACTCAGGGATTTGGAAGTTTGGGCCTCGGATTTGAAAGCTTAGAAACTTGGATTTAGGAAGCAATGACTAGGCAATCAACAGAAGACAGAGGATAGAGAGGAAGAATCTTGAAGGAAGTTAGGAGGCTTCCTTAGGTGCTAATCTGATCTCGATCTTCATCACTAGAGACGAGATGGAGATGATGATGGACACTATGCAAGAAAGGATGCTAAAAAGGTAGGAGGAAATGATGCAGAACCTACTCCGACAGATTGGGCAAGCTGGAGCGCAAAACCAAGGGAATAGAGCTGTAGGGAATACTGGGAATGCGGATCATGGAGTCGGAGCAGCAAAAGCAGAGGTAGTCCAGAATCAGAACCAAAGGAACGAAGCAAACAGGATGCAGGATAGAGAGGAACCACCGGGAGCTGCCCATGATCGTTCCACACTCGGAGGCATTCCCTCGGATCATGATGGCTCGATTCTAGGCAGGATAACAGGCAATGCTATGCAGTTTGGCATTGATCGGGATATGGATGCTCATCCAAAAGGGCAAGTTTAAGGATTCCCTTGTGGACCCTGGGGCAGGTTAGGGACAATGGATGGAGACTACCACTTGATGATAACGATAGGTTAGCAGATATGATTAAACGGGCCATGAGAGGAGGATCGGTAAATACAGATTTGGAGGATGTGAATAAGAGCCCTTTTGCTCCTACGATTTGGCAAGCTAGGAATCTACTGGAATTCAAACTACCAACATTGGAGAAATATGATGGAAGGACGGATCCCGCTGCTCACCTGACAAGGTATATAATGCACATGGAAGTACTAGGACCATCGAAGGAGGTCATGGCACGATGCTTCCCTTTTTAGTTGACGGATATAGCGGCATTATGGTTCAGACAATTGGACAGCGGCTCTATTGGCACACGGATGGAATTGATCGAAAGGTCTATAAGGCAATTTCGAGTCCACATTGCGAGACCCAAGATTGTGATGACTTTAACATCGATGAAGTAGTGGAAAGGAGAATCACTCAGGGATTTCTTGACCAGGTTCAATGCGGTAATGGCTTCGGTGGATCGACCCGATCCGTCAATGATTCTGATGGTAGTAGTCTCAGGGATTACGGATAATTCGAATTTCAAGATTTCATCAAAACAGGATCCATTGATGGATTTTGGGGAATTTTATCACATAGCGGAAAGGTTTCTATGACAAGGAGATGCGAAGGCTGATATAGAGGGGAGAGAAGAGGATGAAGTTTATGTGGTAAAAGGTGGAGGTCCGCCCAGGGAGGATTCAACAAGAACGATAATCCGATCACCAGAGAACCATCACCACCGACCATGGCTTCTGCTATACTCCAGCTTCCATTCCCCAGAGTCTTGTCAAACTCGATCATCCCTAGACTTCATGATGATCACAATTTCCAGACCAGCTAAAACTAGGTTTACAAAAAAAAACGATCAACCATCGTCACCACGATGATCTTCCACCACCTCCACTATTTTTCCTCCACTCACCCATCACTCGTCCATCACCGGAAGAAATTCCGATCCCCCAGACTACAGGGATCACCAGAAATCACTAAATTCTTATTTTCTAGTTAAACCAGAAATACTCTTTAATCTCTTTACTAAAATAGTGATTTTTGTTTTAAAAATCGAATTTTAGTTTAAGCTTTTGATTCATATACCCGAATCAAAGAATCTTGACAATTTATTTTTGACTTATTTTTAAGTTTACTGTTGTTTATTAATTTCCAGAGGAAATACAATTTAGTTTAACTTAACCAGATTTTAAAACTTAAAACAATAATCCCCAATTTGTCCAATACCTAAGTCTTAACACAGGTTGAATTCATAGCAATTAAATTTTGATTTGTTCTTGACCCTGGAACAAGTACAACATCATATACAATAACACTATACATTCATACAGAAACATGCACTTGTATATATTCAACATAACAACTTATTTCAGATAAGATCAAGCAACCAAAATCAACTTATAATTTTTTTAAAAAAAATGTTATTACTTATCTGACATGCATGAAACAGAGCACAAGATTTTCAGAAAAGCTTTTTACTTCTTTGATTTTAAATTGAGTTGCTGTAGTTTGATTTAACTTGTGATGCTGTTTAAATTTTTCATGCAGGTCCAAGATTCCAGGTCGCATCCTCAGATTTCATTTAAAATGCTTTACTTTGAAAAACTTGCTGTTGCATGCTTATGGAATTTTAAAAACTGAGTTGCAGATTTGTTTTGAAGGTGAGTTACAGGCTTTTGATTAAGGAAGGGTTTGAGGAGAAATTTCCAGATTTTGATTTTGAGGATTTGCTTTACAGATTTGCATATGAAAATTTGGAAATTGATTTGAAGAATTTGAATTTAGAAAAGGGTTTGCAGATTACTTTCTGGTTTGAGGAGGAAATTTCAGATTTTGATTTTGAACATGATTTAATTTTTGTTTTTTTTAAGAGTTTGGAAACAAATTTGTTTTCAGCTGAAATTTTCTTCTTAACTTAGAAAAATGAAGACTAAAAGAAGATGAGGGGATGAGGTATGTGTTTATATAAGATAAAAAGATTTATTTAAAAATTAAAAGAAAAATTAAAAACAAATATGACACTTGTCTATAACTTATATTAATATGCTAACACATGTTCTTAAGAGATTATAACTTTAACCCTTGTCATTATACCACTTAATATATTAACATGTGTTTATAAATAAATTTTATTGTTTTTATTTAATTTAAAAGTAAATAAAACCCTTTTTCTCTTTATTTGTTAACTACATATATATATATAAATTATTTTTATAAGTAAATGTATATGTGCAATTCTTTTTAAAGAAAATGAATTAAAACAATTTATATAAAAATGAAAGCTTACTCACATAATTTAAAAATGTTTATTCTTTGAATTCAAAATTAATTCAAATTCAAATTCTATTCATACATTTAAAAATCCAATTTAAAACTAATTTATATCAACATATTTAATTTTAAAATAATAATAATATTGTCTTTAAAACCTATCTATATTTATACATTTTTTTATTATTTGAAAATAACACATTTATCCAATTTAAATAATTTATAAAAGAAATTATAAATTACTTATCACTTATCCAACTTATTTAAATGCATTAATGTTTTAATGTATAAATTGTATTTTAAATTTTCATATATAGTTCCAAATTATATTTATTAAGCTATATTTAAAAAAGAAGGTATCTTTAAGTATCTTAAAACCATATAGTTATTTATTAAATAGTTTTGAATAGTTATATATTAAATAAAATAATAATTTGTAAATTATCAAAATGAATATTAGAATTTAAAAACAAGATTTTATTTATTAAATTCAAAACTAATCTATTCACAATATATACATAAATATGTCTATATACATTATAAATAGAAAAACATTTTATTAGTTTTTAAAAGATAAAAATTCACCAATTAAATATTTATTTAATTGGATTATTAAATCAAGTCAAATTTTATTAACAGAATTTATCAAATCAATTTTATTTTAAATACAGATTATTAAATTGATATTGCCAAAATTTCCAAGATATCACATTCCTACCCCCTTAAAAGAATTTCATCCCCGAAATTTAAATGCAAAGGTAATTTAATAACCCATCAAAGATTTTAAATTTTAAATCACAAGCATACATCAACCATATGCTAACAACTATAGCAACCAATTTATATAACCAAACAAATTAATTATCCAGACAAAATTTTGGATAGAATTTCCTCGAGTTTCCCTAAGTGTATATATCCCGGGATACTCGCTCTACATAATCCAAACAATCTAAATTACGAAGCTACAGAGCTCTTACTCATCTAGATCTACAAAACTAAACATGATATCGGACTACAGACGAGTCTGATTCAACAATCAATCCTTCTGAATTGCTGGTTCCACAATCAGAGATAGCTCATACACGTACTCCCTCAGAGGTACGTGAATCCCACTGAATCCAATTATCCAAACCAGCAATTCAACTCTTGAAAACCAAAACACCAATCCAACCAAAACACAGAAGAGATCCAAAACACCTCGGAGCTAGCTTCGCAGTCTTACCAAAACTTTATTGCTCCCTTGATCGGAGAAAACTTATCCAAATCAAATCTCCGACTCCAGAATCCAAATTCCTTCGTCTCTTATCCACAAAACACTTCTGACGATCTTGGGCTGCCTATAACCTTCCTGATCAGCTCAACCTTAGCTGATGCCTCTAAAAACAAGCTGGACCAAAAACAATCCAACACAACGATCTCCTCAAGATCAACCAAGACCAAGATCACAAACTCTACTCTTCAAACATCAGAAGAACAAACTCATTTCTTCTATCTGGAAAAGACAAAACAGAAACACTCCCAAACTGCTTCTGCTGCATAACTCTGATCTGGAATAGAAGAAAATGCTGACGAAGAACACGAGCACAGATTGGACAACACATTTCAAAAATATGGTTCAACAGATCTATAAAGGAAACTCCGAAGTTTCACCAAAACCCGAGCTGCTTTACCAAACCTTATCTCAAGGAACCATCCTTCTACTAGCTGAACTACGGGTATCAATCCTGGAACCCAGTCGATAAGAAAATTCAATCTCCAGATGCGAACAAACCTCTGACTTCCCTGAAGGCATCCGGAAAATCTCTGATAACTCAAGAGAATACTCAACTATCGCAAGTCACTTTTGCGATCAATCCAGACCAATTCCCAAGAAAACTGTTCTCCCTTAACCAAATATAACAACTTATGATGGTCTAGTCAATCCATCGAAGAAATGGATCCATTCTGCTGCTTCTGAACTCCACCTCGGAAAACTGCTAACCAGAAGACCTTCTTGCTGGCACACAGAACACTCTGAGCTGAACTGCTGACACAGATGCTCAAAGACTTCCTAATCAAAGCTCCTCGAGAAACTCGGACCTCAAAGCCCACCATCACATCCTGCAGAACCCATCCAGAACACTAAAACAGACACACTACCCTAAACTTGTTCCAAAGAAACACCTTCGGACACATCCATAATACTGCACCTCATCACGCAACTACTACTTCTTAAGGTATCAAGATACACCACTTGCCTCTGCCCAACCTACAGATTCAAACTCAACTCATCCAACTTCAAAGGTAAACTCCGAACCTTAACATGTTTCCTTCAGAGATCGATGAAATCCTTTCACCACGGCAAAGCTTACTCGAGACGGTATTGGGTCTACAGTCTCGACAGTACACTTCCAACCTCAAACATTCAAACTCCAACCAATGGTAGTAGTCGTGTTACATACACCACCACCTTATCTACCATTATAACCTATACTGGAAAACCCGAACAGGTAACCCAACAAATAGGTAGAAATATATATATATATATATATATATATATATATCAAATTTACAAATACGCTCTCTCAAGAAAGAAAACACTCCAAAGCCTAGGTATTCACTCAACCTAGCGCTCTGATACCACTGTAACGACCTGCCATTCATCACCATAGAATGACGCATCATTAATAAGAAAGAAAGGGATAGAAAAGAGAGAAAAAAGAGAAGAAAGAAGAAACAACATCAGAATCTCAACAGCGGAACGAATAAATTATATTAATAACATAAAATATTACATAGTGTACAACAACTATTAGAGTTACACAGATTATACAACACATACTAGACAGTTATAAACACCTGTCTAGTTATTACAACTTAATACAATACAACTCAAACAAACGACTCAGAGAAACCAACACAGCGGAACACTATATATATCTACAACGCAGAAGCCTCCTGCTCCATTGCTCCTCCACAATTCGTCAAAGCTAACCTGAATCCCTTGGCTACTCGTAAAAATTTGAGTACCCAAGAGTTTAAGAAAAACAGAAATAAACTCCGGATCAGACATGGGTCTGGTGTGAGTAACAGGTTAAAGTTGCTTAACTTTTGAAAAACCTTTTAAAAGAAAGGTATCACGTAAGACTTCCCACACATAAACATGGAAAAGTTTTTAGCTTACGCTAACCAAAACATTTGATAGGAAATCCGATGGTATTATAATAGTGTCTAGGGTTTTCAAGTAAAATACAGAAATAGCTGGAATGCTTACATCTCACGTTCCAACATAGTTGGGCACAATCAATACGTACGGCACTTATTGGGTTTTGGATTCCATACAATAGCAGGGCTACCGGGGTGCCGCCCGTCACAGTACGGGGCCTAGATCACCGTACCGAGGATCACTCCCAATCCTCTGCAACACAAGGCTGGAACCATCCCTTACTGGACAGTCCCGAACAAGACAACCCCGCAGTTGGTCGTGACCCAATTGCCCACACAGCCGAATAAAAAGGGACTTCTAGACAGGGGAAAATCTCATCCTACTTGGGCATGACCCACTTAGCCTTGCTGCACCTCCCCTTTTTATCCATTCTCGGTTGATGAGGCTTGAGGCTACGATTACCTTTAGAGAACACATCTCTTAGAATACTCATCGTCCACTTGACGATGTTCGAAAGTATTCAATCCATACAAGTTCATTCCGGGTTTGAATAAAACCGAAGGCATTATCTCGTTACACTCATTTTGGAATCACCCTCAGAGTTAACGACGATAACCCTTGCACTCTGAATTTTCATCTTCACTTGAGATTCATGACCTATAGTTAATTTGGATCGATGTGGTTTTCGGATATCTAAATATGGAAATCCGATCCCGGTCTCATCGAATCCAAAACGCCGTCTTTTAGGTCCAAGTTGTTTTAAGTTTAAAACAATTCAATTTAATTATCTATATACACACAGATAGATAATTCACATCATCATAATAGATAATCAACATTTCCATCATAAACAGATAATCCATATTATCATCACAAATTGATAATCTACATTATCATCATCAATAGATAATTCATATTATCATCACAATGCAACCAAAGCATCCATATCATACAACATTATTTATCTCATATCTGAGATTCAAACCATTCCAGGATATCTATATCATCCATATATAAACAAGGATTAGTAGTCACACCATATATAATTAATTTAAAATGAATTAAATTAATTATTCCATTACTAATTAATTTAAAGTAAATTAAATTAACTACTTCATTCCATAAATCCTGCTTATATATCCCTTAATTAATTACAAGTCAATCAATTAATTAACCTCTAATTAATTTCCTTAATTAATCACCCTTGATTAATTATTCTTTAATTACATTCCAGTAATTAATTTCTCAAATTAATTATCCTTAACCAAATACAGTAATTAACCTTTAATTACTTCATTAATTAATTAATTATAATTAATTACATTAATCCTTAATTAATTACATTAATTAATTACTTTAATCACTTATCATTGATTAATTAATCTTAATTAATCAACCTTAATTACATCATTAATTAAATTAATGATCCCTAATTACATTTGAATTAATTGACTACATTAAGTAATTAACCTTAATTAAACCTAATTATTAATCATTTTTGATTAATTACCTTCGGGTTTTAACTATTCTTAATTACTTCATTAAGTAAATTAATTACTCCTAAATTAATTACATTTAATAATTAATTATATTTATTAATCATCCTTGATCAATTTTATTAGTAATTAATTACATTTCTTAAATATTTTTCAAATGGCTTAATCAATCAATGCTTAAATTAATTACCCTAAGTAATTAATTATTAATTACTTTCTCAAAGTAATTATCCTTTATATTAATTACACAAGCAATTAACCAAAACACTTCCATACTTCAATAAGTTACATTCAGTAATTACTCATCTTAATTACTTCTTTAAGTAATCATCCTTCATTAATTTCTTATCAACCCATCAAATAATTATTCCAAATTAATTCAATTTAATTAATTTAAACTAATCAAATTAATTAATTAATTACAATGAGTAAATAATAACTTTAATTACCTTCATAAAGTAATCATACTTAACCAAACTCCATAAATGATTTTCTAATTTAATTAATCCAATTAATTACCAAAATTAATCACATTAATTAATTATTAAATAATCTCAAGTTAATGACCTTCATTAACTTATCAACAATTCTTTAATTACTTTTTCTAAGTAATCAACTTAAATTAATCATTATTGATTCAAATTAATTATCTTATTTACTTAACTTAACTTCAATTAATTTATTCAGGCCCTTAAATAAATAAATAAATAAATAAATTATCTTATTTCATTTACCTTACTAATTTAATGAATCACAATTCATTAAATTCTTTGGTTTACTTTAAAATAAAGACATTTCTTATTAATGATTACATTATCATTAACAAAAAATTTAAAACAACTTACTTTGAAATTTGTTTTCAAATTACATTTTAAATTTAAAATTTAAAATGAAATCAAACTTAACTTTAACAAAGTTTTAAAAACATTTTAAAACCCTTTAAAACTTATACTAAATAATTTCTAACTTGTAAAAGTTGTTTAAAGGAATTTCAACCAAATTCATTTTAAAACGCAAATCATATTTAAAATATATTTCAACATCCAAAGTTGTTTAAACATTTTAAATTTAAAACTTCCTTTATTTTCAAAACTATGATTCACATTTGGATTTTGATTCCAGTTTTAAACTTAGGTTTAAATCTTCTACTCATTATTTTAAAACTTTACCTTTAAATTCAATTTATTTAAACTCCTTTAAAGTTGTTTAAACATTTTAATTTAAATTAAATTTTGAAACTAGGATTCAAACTTAGTTTTGAATCCATACATTAAATTTAGGTTTAAATTCTGTTTAAAACTTGCTTCAGATTTTAAATTAAATTTTGAGTTTGGAAATAAACAGGTTTTCAGAGAAACATGTAACCATTTAAAATACCCGAGCCTCCCCTTCTTTAACTTCGAGTAAAACCCTATACAACTTCGAGCAAAAACTCGAATTACTCGAGTAAAACTCGAGTCCAAAAATTCTGCAACCCCGCCTTCACCTGACACAATTCCTTGCACACGAATATGCACGGTGGTTCTGACCACCCTCGGTCACCACCAAGACATCGAGCATGTCGACGATCAACTCTGAATCACATTCCGATCATTCAAAACTCATCATCTACTCGGAATCAAATTCGAGTACCCCAAACCAAAACCTGGAAACAGTATTGCAACCAGATTCCCAAACCTGTCAACGGCTCGCACTCGCCTCTCCGATCGCCAGAGAACCATCACCACCGACCATGGATTCTGCTATACTCCAGCTTCCATTCCCCAAAGTCTTGTCAAACTCGACCATCCCTAGACTTCGTGATGATCACAATTTCCAGACCAGCTAAAACTAGGTTTACAAAACAAAACGATCAACCATCGTCACCACGATGATCTTCCACGACCTCCACTATTTTTCCTCCACTCACCCATCACTCGTCCATCACCGGAAGAAATTCCGATCCCTTAGACTATAGGGTTCACCAGAAATCACTAAATTCTTATTTTCTGGTTAAACCAGAAATACTCTTTAATCTCTTTACTAAAAATAGTGATTTTTGTTTTAGAAATCGAATTTTAGTTTAAGTTTTTGATTCATATACCCGTATCAAAGAATCTTGACAATTTATTTTTGACTTATTTTTAAGTTTACTGTTGTTTATTAATTTCCAGAGGAAATACAATTTAGTTTAACTTAACCAGATTTTAAAACTTAAAACTACGATACAATAATACCCAATTTGTCCAATACTTAAGTCTTAACACAGGTTGAATTCATAGCGAATCAATTTTGATTTTTTCTTGGCCCTGGAACAAGTACAACAGCATATACAATAACACTATACATTCATACAGAAACATGCACTTGTATATATTCAACATAACAACTTATTTCAGATAAGATCAAGCAACCAAAATCAACTTATAATTTTTTTTGAAAAAAAATGTTGTTACTCACCTGACATGCATGAGACAGAGACAAGATTTTCTGAAAAGCTTTTTACTTCTTTGATTTTAAACTGAGTTGTTGTAGTTTGATTTAACTTGTGACGCTGTTTAAATTTTTCATGCAGGTCCAAGATTCCAGGTTGTAGAAGAAAATCCTCAGATTTCATTTGAAAATGCTTTACTTTGAAAAACTTGCAATTGCATGCTTTTGGAATTTTAAAAACTGAGTTGCAGATTTGTTTTGAAGGTGAGTTACAGGCTTTTGATTAAGGAAGGGTTTGAGGAGAAATTTCCAGATTTTGATTTGAGGATTTGCTTTACAGATTTGCATATGAAAGTTTGGAAATTGATTTGAAGAATTTGAATTTAGAAAAGGGTTTGCAGATTACTTTCTGGTTTGAGGAGGAAATTTCAGATTTTGATTTTGAACATGGTTTAATTTTTGTTTTTTTTTGAGAGTTTGGAAACAAATTTGTTTTCAGCTGAAATTTTCTTCTTAACTTAGAAAAATGAAGACTAAAAGAAGATGAGGGGATGAGGTATGTGTTTATATAAGATAAAAAGATTTATTTAAAAATTAAAAGAAAAATTAAAAACAAATATGACACTTGTCTTTAACTTATATTAATATGCCAACACATGTTCTTAAGAGATTATAACTTTAACACTTGCCATTATACCTCTTAATATATTAACATGTGTTTTATAAATAAATTTTATTATTTTTATTTAATTTAAAAGTAAGTAAAACCTATTTCTCTTTATTTGTTAAATACATATATATATATTATTTTTATAAGTAAATGTATATGTGCATTTCTTTTAAAAGAAAATGAATTAAAACAAATTATATAAAAATGAAAGCTTACTCACATAATTTAAAAATGTTTATTCTTTGAATTCAAAATTAATTCAAATTCAAATTCTATTCATACATTTAAAAATCCAATTTAAAACTAATTTATATCAACATATTTAATTTTAAAATAATAATAATATTGTCCTTTAAAACCTATCTATATTTATACATTTTTTATTATTTGAAAATAACACATTTATCCAATTTAAATAATTTATAAAAGAAATTATAAATTACTTATCACTTATCTAACTTATTTAAATGCATTAATGTTTTAATATATAAATGGTATTTTAAATTTTCATATATAATTCCAAGTTATATTTATTAAGTTATATTTAAAAAAGAAGGTAAAATAAAACTTTGTTTATCTTATTTAAAATTTAAACTATGCTTAAAATATATTTAAACAATTTAAAACATTTTCTTTAAGTATCTTAAAAACATATAGTTATTTATTAAATAGTTTTGAATAGTTATATATTAAATAAAATAATAATTTGTAAATTATCAAAATGAATATTAGAATTTAAAAACAAAATTTTATTTATTAAATTCAAAACTAATCTATTCACAATATATACATAAATATGTATATATACATTATAAATAGAAAAACATTTTATTAGTTTCTAAAAGATAAAAATTCACCAATTAAATATTTATTTAATTGGATTATTAAATCAAGTCAAATCTTATTAACAGAATTTATCAAATCAATTTAATTTTAAATACAGATTATTAAATTGATATTGCCAAAATTTCCGGGATATCACAGTAAGATGTAAGCATTTCAGCTATATTCTACTTTACTTTCTATAGAAACTATTATAACATCAGAAGGATTTGATAAAAATGTTTTAATTATCGTAAGGTAAAAACCCGGCATGTTTATTTATGATGTGGTCTTACGAGATACCTTTGATTTCAAAGGATTTTGAAAGCTTTAACAATTCAATTGAGTGTATTTTCTCATGCTGGTCTTTCAGACTAACTCGGGTGTTATTTTATTATAATACTCGGGTCAGACCAAGTATTACAGATATATGATAGGATGCTATGGAGCTTAGGAGACGGGCTGGATGACGGAGACGTATATCACGTATCTGACTTATATTCCACCGTGTATTATATGTTTTATATTCAGCTTTGTGAGGACAAGTTATTATAACTGTCCAGTATTGTGCTACTGATTGTGTTGTGCTCTTGATGATGCAATGTATAAAACAATAATTGTTTTTTTGTATAAAAATCAGTTGTTATCTATTATATATTGTTCCGCTGCAGTTGTGAGATTCTATGTTGTTTTCTCTTCTTCTTCTACTCTTTTCTTCTTTAATCCTAATGGTTCATATTTTCATCCAATTTCAGTTGAACTAATGGAGAATATTGTTGACTCAAAGGGTACGGATTTGCGGGTCGTTACACTTGGTATTTTTGAAAATAAATTAAAATAAAACAAAACAAGCATCATACCAAGCCCATACCCCATGTGTTCAGCACCATACCCTTCACGCATAAAGCCATACACGCTCTTCGTTTTAAAATATTCTGCAAGCAACAAACAAAAGAAAAAGAAACCCATGGTACTTCACCTTAAAAATTCAAATCAAACAAAATCCTTTCGAAATTGAAGGAGCTTCGCATCCAGGTGGTTTGGTGGGCTCGGTAGCAGTTTGGACGAGTAGATCTAGGGTTCGGATTCTCATTCGATTGGGTTGTCTGTTTGGGAATTGGAGTGTGGGAATGTCTTCATTGAGACTAGGAGCAGCTATCGTCGGAGTTTGGGGATGTGCGACTCTACACAGGGGATCGCGATCTCGCTGGGTCAAGGGCAGGCGAAGTCGCGTTTTCTTTTAGGGTGTCGGCCGTTCGATGGTGGTGCGCATCGAGATGTAGTAGCAAATAGATGAGTTTTGGTGATGGCGGCATCCATCATCACGGGTCGTGGAGGCATGTCAATGCACGAATGTGCACGGGAATGAAGCTCAGACATGGATAGTTTGGGGAAGAAGGAGTTTAAGGGTAATTTAAAAGGTTAAGTTAAAATTTTATTATAATTTATTTATTTAATTCATTCGAAATCTTATAAAATGTATAACTTTTTCATACGAGATCAAAATCGAACGCGGTCAGTCATGTTAGGTTCGAGTCGATGAATAATATGCTCTGGAATTAGATTGGATGGATTTCGAGCTGATAGAATTTTGGGTTAAGATTGAACATTTGTTCAATTTTAATTCAAACTGGGATGTTTGGATGACAACTAAAATCAATATGAGTTAATCTCACTTTTTTGGCTAATCAGAATATTTATATAGTCAATAAATATTATTTATTGGATGTTTGGATACTTATTTCTGATCGTTATTGATTATTTGCATAATATACTAATTTATTTTTTTAGTTGGATATATGCCTACCAATTGGAGTGGACGAGACCCTATTACGTTCCCGTGTAAGAGCCAATAACCCTTTGTATACAAATCCCGCCTCGAAGTCGTTGATTTATATTTTTATGATTACATATTGTATGTGACGCAGTGGGACATGTTGGAGGGATCCAATGGGATTCCTCACACAGTTGACTGATTTTCATATAAATTGATATATGATATGTTGGATGTTATAAATAATGACACAGACAAGATTTCTTTTATTTAGTGCTTTGGTTACAGACCTAAATTTTGGAATTTTAAAAATACTATAAAATTTGGGCTTTGGTTTAGATTGGAATTGAATTTGATTGTGCACTTATAGTGATAGTCACTATAGATGCAGTTTGGAATTGTCTTCTTTTTGGATATTTCTATGGAACTTTGTAGAGAGATCCTTAGAGGTTTCTTTCCATATTTATAATGTTTTATATGTACGGTTGTTGCTTTAAATAGCAAAAAGTTAAATAACATCTCCAAAACGGCTAAAACTTCACTTGTGAAAAAATGACTCGTTTAGACTTGATATTAGGACTTAAAAGGTTTGAAAAGACACTTAAATTTAAGTATTATATTATTATTTTTTCAAATGTTTATTAACTACTGTTAGAGCATTTTAAAAGGGGTTTGAGATCTCTATGTATTTTTAAGAATTCGTTGTAAATTTTTAAAGAAGAGATATTTTTTAAAATATATAGAAAACATGTTTTTCTCAAGTTCTAAATAATTTTATAAATAATATTTTGGGTAAATGTCTTAAAATCTTTTAAAAGTATTTCCAAGTATTTTAAAAATATATATAAATGTTTTTAAAAAGTGTTTATAATTGTTAAATGGCCAAACGATTAATTGTTTAATTACTTATTTGAAAAGTAATTAACTATGCTTAGCACTAAAAGCGGATGAAGTAAGGTTTATCTATTTGTTGGAGTTAAGATTGATGTCGAGTAAAGATGGTGCAATAGAGTTCTAACCTACCGGTTTCCCTCTTGATCGAGGAATAGTTAAGTTGAAATGTCGGAAATTTGTTAATCATGTTGATTTCTTACTTGTTAATGGAAATCCTCAATACTATACTTAACACTAAATGTTGTCGAGGTAGACTTATCTATTTGTGAGATTCAAGAATGAAGTGTCTAGGTAAGGGTTTGATGCAACTAGTGCTCTAATTTACCTGGCTTCACTCTTGGACGAGGAATAGTTATATTGGAATGTTGGAAATGAGTTAAGAGTACAAATAGTGATTTGTATAAGCAATTGTTTTGACTAGATAATTAATTTGTCGATTATCAAACTGGACCAAATATGACTTGAGAAGTTATCAAAAGACTTCGCGATTTCGTATCAATAAGAACCCCTAGGGAGGAGTATTGGTACTAAACTTCTTTAGCTTTCACTTTCTTCTGAGAGAACTGAAATTGAGTTGACTGGAAATTCATCGATGGAGTCCGGTAAGTGGGAAGAGTGTGCTTGTATAAGATGATTCAAATTGATAATTACTTCAAAACCATATATGCGATCTATGTTCTCGAAGAGATTGTGAAGTGGAATATTTAGAGATGAACTGTCTATCGTAAGGTTAAGTCCAAGGGAAATGTCAGCGTTAACATTTCAAACGATGCTTTTGTGAGGGACTATCTATCTTGAGGAGTATTCCAAGTTAGAGGACAATGTTAGTATTCGTTAGAGGAATTTTGTGGGGAACCTAGGTGGAGGTTCAAGATCTGTTCAAGGTGCTTGAATCCATGTAGTGATTCGTGATCTGTTCGAGATGTGGGAATCCAGTTTCGGGTTCCATTGGCTGGTTGAGTGACAAAGACTCATGTAAAAGATGCCGAACATAGGCTCAACATTAAAAATGACAAACTTGAGAAGGATGCAGAATCTTTGGTTTTACTTACCTATTAGAATATATTAACTCCATATTTAGAGTATGCTTATCGATATGTTGCGCACGAGAGTTGTTGATACTTGGTGCCACATTGTTCATCGTTGGGCCAGCTGCGCTTACCTTAGAGTATATCTTATCTAGAGATATATGATAATCGGAAGGAAGTTTCCGATCCTCGTTATGGAGTTTAGGCTCACCTTGATCCAAGGAGATCTCCGTAGAAAATCCATTATGCGAACGCACCTTAGTGGTATTGATTGTATACCTATTAGTGTTGCGGAATTCACACACTAGCTATTTGATATGATTTATGTGCTACACACTAGACATTATCTATCATGTCACTATATATTAAACTTAACGAATGGTTGGTTTTGTTTAAGGGGAAAACCATTACGATAACCCGTATGGTCTCCCATGAAGGTGATATCATATGTCACTCTTATTACTTAAGTTTCTCAAGCTGGTTTACCATACCAATCTGAGTGTTATTTTCTTATAATGCTTGGGTCAGCCCGTGTATATTTTTGAATTTATCTTTGCATGCTTTTGAGCTTATGAAGAAAAGCTGAATCATTATAACTGTTTAGTATGATGATAGTACTTAGGTTTTAGTAACTTTGATATTTCTGTATTTAGAGTAACCCCTTATACTATTCCTTTGATATTATATATTACCATCCCTGCATTGGACTTTGTGCGCGTGATAAGGGATTCTCACATTGGTGAATGTGTGGTGAAGCCTTGTCTCTTACGAAGTCGAAAGGCTGGTTTGTAAAATCAGGAAAAAGGTTACCATTTGTAGTCATGCCCTTAAATAGGGGTAATCGTCACATTTGGTATCACATCTCGAGGTTGAGTAAATACCTTGGCTTTGGTTGGGTGTGGCTTATTAGATATAGGGTAAGTGACACCTTAGAATGAGTCGAGTGTATTAAAGACATGGGTGCGTATTTATATTAGGAAAATTAGACTTTAAAATTATTCCTTAGGAATTTCTCTTTCTTCATAACTTTCTCTTTGGAGTAACTCCATCCTTTAGTTTCCTAAATTTGTCCCGCTTTGATTAGGTAGTAAGAATTATGAGTACTAGAGTTGCCAATGCTAGAGGTGGTCGGAGTAATACTGTCATGAATGGAGGGAATCAAGCACTAAGGGATGTTGCTCTAGTTGAGGAACTAAGGTTGAGTGTCGTAGAGGAGGCTGTGCAGGTCATGCCTCAGATGAGTTTTGCTTTGCCCTGCCGAGACTATGAGAGAATGATGGGTAAGAGGTTTAGTAGCACAGAGACTATTATAAAAGTCTAGTCTGGAATATAATTATGTGATCGAATATTTTGAGATATGGAGCTAGATGATGCAACTAAGTGTAGATTAGCGTCGTGACATCTGACGGATGCAGCCGTGGATTGTTGGAGTTTTATCACTATTGATGTCCAAGAGAACAACATCTCTTGGGCCTAATTTAAAGATGAGTTTGAGATGAAAATTCTCTCGAAAGCTGGATAGATTTTATTATTTAGGAGCTTCTTGGATCTGAAGTAGGGGACCATGACTGTGGCGGAGTATGAGGACCGGTTCATTGTATTGTCTCGATTTGGAATAGGATTAATTGATACACCGCTAAAGAAGAACGAGATGTTCATCATAGGTATGCATTCTATGTTCCAAAGGGACATGACTTATCACATCATTGGGGTCTTTTGTGGTTTTTGTGAACATGGGTTTGAGGTTTGAGAGCTAGGCTCGAAAGCCATTTATTTTTGCATTGGCCGGGGACAACAATCATAAATTTAAATCGCCAAGGAATAGGTCTACCCTTGTTTGCTATAAGTGTGGGAAGAAGGGTCACTTCTCTAAAAAGTGTAGGTCGGATGGAGAAGGATAGATGGTTAAAGCACCGATCAAGAAGTTTCTGAAGCTTAAGGGCCAGTTTGCACTGAAAGGTTGTTATGATTGCCATCAGCTTGGCCATTTTATTAGAGATTGTCCTATGCTCAAGAAAGGGAAACAACCTAGGGTTTTTTTCCATTTTTGCAGCTGAAAAGGGAAAGCGGATTCTTGAGGGTATACTATCTGTTTATAATTATTGGCACACCCATTCTTACCACAAAGCACAATAAAGGAATGTGAGATAGAGTGTAAGGGGAATCGACTTAGAACTATGACATCTAACCTAATTCGAGCCCTATAACCAAAGGATTATGACAAGAAGCCAAAACTAGGTATCCGAAAACAGGGGCATGCCACCACCATAGCCGTACCCAACAACTCAAACGTAAAGTGAATGGAGGCATAGAAAACAACACCAATGTACAAAGGTAACCAAACTTTTAAAGATTACACTTTTCTAATGCCTATAGGAACGGTCTGTTCCAACACATACCGAGGGAAACCTAGACAGTACCACCCTAAGCCAAGAACACTTCAGAAGGAACTGTATATAAAGCCACTCGGAGTACGCTTCAATGCATAACCAACCCTATAGGCAAATACAAAGTATGAAGTATCTTCTCTCTCCTCGATAATCCAAGCAAACTCATACAAAGGGCGACTCAAAATGCGAAGGAACAAATCGGGCTTATGTACCATGTTAACCTTCAGAGCAGAATAAGGGAAAGCTATTCCATTTCGACCAAACACCTTACTAAGTCAATCAAAGGCAGTAAAATTATTAGCAGGGCAGTGCAGTCTGAATTCCAAGCAATATTCACCACAAAATCTTTCTCAATAATACAGTGAAGCTGCAGGGTGGTTCGTTACTATTCCTCTTAAAATATTCGTCATCCTGAGAGAGAGGAGACCAACCCTTGCAGGCTCAGGCTTCCTGCCCAACTTTTGGACATCCCACTTTGAATTTCTAAGATCTTTCCAATATCACGATTTCCCACCAAAAACCCATCATCAATCCAATCATAAGTAACATGCACCATAGAGAACGACAAGAGGCAAAATATGAAGGCGGAGATTGAAGGAAAATACTGAAGACGATTGCAACAAACAATAATACACTTTTGATACTATAAAAGGAAAAACGAGGGGACGAAAAATGGGCTTCTTCTTCTTTTCCAACATTTTCTCCTTCCAAAAAAAGTGTGATATTATATGCCTTTCAGGCTATTGTAATCATCTGTACTAAAATCTCAATGATATAGTGGGAATTTCCATCGACATAGGATTAACATTCTTCCAAATCATGTAAAAATCTATGTGTCCTTTACTGCTATCGTTCTATTATCCTATTTTATTTTCCTATTTAGTTGCAAACCACATTGACATTTCAAAAAATAGTTGAAGTGTGACTACTCCGCTATGTAAGCATTCAACAACACAATTGCTTCTCAAAGGTGAATTTAACGAAGCTTAAATTCATGGATTCCTAATCATAAGGGCGACTAGTCATAAGGTCACCTCACGATTAAGTTGAGTGTGATGAAACCGAAAAATTTCATCAACATTTTTGGCGCTAGAAGAAGAGATCGAATCCCCATCCCTTTGTTCCTCTCTTACCAATTTCTAGCAAAAAACATCCAATTCCATCTTCCATTTTTCTACCACCTATGGCTCACCACTCTGGCTTGTCTGTTGCATGTGTCATATAACGGATAAATAGTCATGACATCCTCTAGAATAAAGACGGTGCGACCATCCAAAAACTACTTACTAGACTGACTCAATCACTCTTCGACCGTGAGGAAGGAATAACCTTATTGGCAATGGAGATCCATGCATTTACCCTTTTAATCTTCCTAAATTGTCACCTTTACCTCCTCCAATCCTTCTTCATTACCAACTAGCAATGGCCTAGAGGGGCGGAGATGTGTCGGTGTTGTTAGCAACTCCGACAATGAAATGAGAGGAGATGGGAGAATGCGACCACAATTAGACCAATAGAAATATCCACAATTCCCACTCGAAGAATAGAAGACTAATTTACTAGTATATCAACATCACTATCTTCACGCCCGAACAGTATGAGAAGAAGACTGGGTTGCAAATGGGGTCAAAGATTTTGAAAGAAAGCTGCGTCTGGGGGTACGTGAGCTACCTATACTTCTTCCCTTAAAGGAGAGCTTACCGAAAGTATCCTTTGAAAAGTGTATATATGTACTGATGTACCAAACTGGGCGCAGGGATACTAAATAGCTCGAACTGGTATAAAACCTTTGTATTATTTCTCAATAAAAGAAAAGTCACACACACCTTCGCAGTTCATCGCCAACATTCGCTAACTAAGCTTAACGCAAGTTCAGTAGTAAAACGCACTCTAAAATATGAAAACGGTGATACTGGTCATACACACTTAAAGTTGCATCAATGGAAGTCAGGCTTCTTAGCCATAACGGTGATACTGGTCATATACACTTAAAGTTGCATCAATGCAAGTCAGGCTTCTTAGCCATGCGCTGGATAGGATAAAAAATTACCTCGATCTGGTAAGAATATTCCTATGATAACAATCGTAGGGAGACTTGTCGTAGGGATACTGGACTGCTTGAACTAGCATAAAAAACCTTATGTCGGTTAATTTGACATACTACACTAGACGTATAGATATTAGACGGCTATAACTAGTACAAAAAATCCATGTGCATGCGAAAATGTGTTATATATACATGACCTGGCTTCTCAGTCAAATCTACTACCACTCTTCATAGCTCATAGCCATCGTTCCAAAGGTACGATTCTGCCTATGAATGACAAGGACAATCTTAGAAACGGGAATGGTGATGCTAGAGAAGAATGTGACTCAGCACACTTATAACATTACATCTCTAAACAAAAGGATAGGTCATACCAAACCTATAGCTAAGGACAATACACCTCCAAACAGGAGGCAGGTCGAAACAAGACAGTGGCAAAGTATATAGCCAAGGACATTACGACTCCGAACATAAGGCATGTCATATTAAAAATACATCCAAGCATATGGTTAAGGACATCACACCCCCAAACAGAGGGTAGGTTATACTAGGTATGCAGTCAATCATATGGCCAAAGACATTACACTCCTAGAACAAGGGGTAGGTCATGTTCAACCCGCAGCCAGACCAGAACATTACTCCCTCAAAAGAGTGGCTGGTCATATTGCACTTGCTATCAAACTAGCGGTGGGTTTTATACCTTAATAAGGGAATGGGTCGCACCAATACGCAAGGAAGCACTGTGGCCGAAAAAGATCATAATCATGGGGCATATGCAATTCCAGGAGTTCATCCTAGACTTGAAAAGAGAGCTTAATTCATGATCTGTATTAAAGAAAACTATCGGTTAGGTATGAATTTAGGTCCTACTCAAAGCTCACCAGGTATACTTTAGAAAACGGAGTTATCAACGCTTAGATATTTGAATCTTAAATGTTATCTATTTTTGCATAACCTCGTGTGATCTATAAAACATTGCAATCTAGGTCATATTACAACAACTACTAATAAAAATTAAATTTTAAGTCCGGTTCAAAACTGGGTATGATCGCTTTATACCGTTACGGTCTACTGAAGTACAATGTTGCAAGCTGAACTCTCTGCTAAACGAAAACTAGAAAGTTAGTTTTCCATCTCAGTAATCATGATGGACGATCTGAAGCGAGAAACCTTCCATGAGAGGAGTTGTGGTAGGTAACACAGTGATCATAATTGGCGCCGGTTCAGATGTTTTCAAAATCTAAAGATTTATACTCATAATCGGCCTTGTTACACAAGAAGGATAAATTGAGTCCAGGCCAGAAGCATCTAAGAACGTCAACAACACATTGCCAGCCAATTTCTACCATTTTTGTTTTCAGTTTCTCTTTATGAAGCTCATCCAAAAGAGATGCCCTATCAATCGTACCGTAAGAAACCACGATGGAATCTAGTCAGGCCTCACACTCCAGGCTATATATCTTATTCTCTAAGGCATTTATTTGCCTCATAGCTACTTTCCTAACCCTCTTAAGTTCTCCCATGAGGTGCTCCCTTGTCTTTTCAACATCTCTAGAGAAGGGGTTGAAGAACTCATCCTCGGTAGATAAGAACGGGGAAACTTGAGTATCCATATCCCTAACTCTCTCTTAAAACAATTTTCTAACTCTTTGATCTTGGCCTTATAATTACCACTTTTATCTCTCTCCAACTAAGGATCTCATTTGGGTCAGTTTTGGAAGGAGGTATAGAAATTTGATCCAACCTAAGGGTGGAAATGGTAGTAGAAGCCATTTGAGGGTCCTTTCCCACATTGAGGCATAACGCCCTCTCTTTATCCATTTCCATAAACCTTCTCTTCCATGCTCTCAGCAATCTTTATCAAACCCTTTAGCTTTGCTACACTGAGAAAAGCAAAATTTAACTTCTTTTGCAGAACAGCTACCTCAGAATCCTAATCGAGAAAAGCCAACCAAAAGAAAGGTTTAATAAATTTACGTGCATGTCTAAAGTCTAACAAATAAATAATTTATACACTTCTCATAAAGAAATATTGTACAAAAATCTAATTCCTAAGTCATAGTAAGTATTATAAGGATGTTTTCTTTATACTAAAGTCTTAACAATAGAACATTAAAACTAAGCAGCATTAGGAAGAGGTGGAGTCGTGCTGGTACAAAGATCTGTCGAGGGTCATAAAGGGCTCCAGCACACGGATCCTCAGCAATGTCAACCGTCACACCAAAGCCCAATTTGTCTTTTAGAAAACTTTGATCCAATATGGGATAGATAAATCCCAAAACATCTTAAGACCATTGTAATAGCGCCTCGGCTCACTTACTTTTGATCTTCTCTTGCTCAAGCTTATTCGAGTAAGAAGTAATCCTATCTTGAGAAATATACAATGAGTCTTCAAGGTCACGTACCTTTACTGCTGCTCTTTTCCTAGTGACATTTAGGATCTTAATTAACTGAGACTTCGTTACTTTAAATTTTTCTGAAAAATCACCAAGCAATCTGTTAGCGATACTTTTCCACCAATCATCACGAAGAAAAGAAGGTCCAAAAGTCATAAGGAATAAGGGTAGCATCTGAATGCTGTGCCAAAATCATTCCTCGATATTCTGCAACCTCTTGCTCACCTAGAAACCTGGCAATCTCTGCACGCATGTCCTTCACCTGTTTCCTATATTGTGCAATCTCTTCCCTATAAATAATACTGTAAAGTTCTTTACCCACCTCCATGGTCTGCTTTTCACTTCTAGCAACGATGCAATATCACCTGACCATGTGCGTACTCTATTATTGCGATCATACTAGCATCGTAGGGCACACTTGGCATCTGCAAGTTCTTTATGGTTAGGCTTTAGCTGTGTTTCAAGCCTCTTGACGTCATATTTGAGGTGAGCAACATCATCCTTGGATGCGTCCTAGCGACAACTATGATTAACATTAAGCGAAGCTCGAAAAGAACCAAATTAAATCACTATAGAAATGAAAATTAATTACATAATCGAAACGAACAGATTGGGTGTCAACATTAAAATATCCAGTACCGATTACATCATCCCTACTTGATCACACACCTGAAAATCATATGTAAATTAACAAAACATGAAAAAGTCAGTCGTTGATCAAGTTTCTAAGCTTACGTCTTGACCACTCAAGATGAGGAGTGCCAGGGAGGACGAAGCATTCTTTAATGCATACCGCCATCGATGCAACAAGAAATCACTAAGAGCCTCCTTCTCTCGAACTACCTGGCTATCTGGGCTGAAAACTCTTTAGTTTTGTTCTTAAGATCAGCATAAGTTCTATCTAATTCTTTTTCACGTCTAGCCATAGCCATAGTGCTTAACCCAAGGTGATCTAAAGTCTGTTGTTCGAGCCTAGCCTCAGTCTCTCTCAATAGTTTTGTGAACATATTATCTCTAGAATACTAAACAAAACAATGAGAAAAGCGTGATCGCTTGAAAGAAACAATATAACAAACAAAACGTTTCATATAGATACTGAAATAAACTTCAAAAAGTCTTAAGTATAGCAAGACACAAAAGATATTCAAGACTAATCATTTAAGCCTATCAGGGAAGTTGAATTAACCTTGTTTGTAGTTTGGTTTTGTTCATCAGATTGTTGATTATTTGGATCCCCATCTGCCTCTGCCCTCTCTTCCTAAGAAAGGTGCATAAAATGGTTCGGGTCAACATCCTCTTCCTCAACTTCTTCCTCCTTCTTCCACCTACTCTAACGCTATGCAAAAATTGACGCAACCAAAGACTCTTATTTTAGAATGTCAGGCTCAACCTCTACCTTAAATTAGCACTTGGCCGAAGCATAAAATCCATGAGTCATATCTAAGATGAGAATGTTGAGTTCCTTCTTGGTTTGAGCCATCTCTTTCTCAACCCTAGCTAGAACTTCACCCTTCTCCTTAGGCTCATGCTCCTTTGAAGCCCTAGCATCCTTCAACAATATTGACTTCCCTCTCAACCTGCTCGTGAAGCATTCTGGCCTCCTACTCTGCCTTAACCTTAGCAGAGGCTAATGCAACCTCTTAGTATCACCCAATGCAAGATTAGCTTCAAGTCTAGCCACATGGTCCGAAAGCAAGGTCTGCATATTTCCTAGTTCACGAGCCTTCATCATCAGGGCCTCGACTACAAGAATACGAAGATTAAACAATATAAGAAACAAACTGACAACTAAAGAAAGCAAAAGGAGAAAGAAAGTCACTCATATAAGATTAAAGATTTGTAAATTCAGATAGATTTTAAGTCAGACGTTGGGACGCAAATTCAAATAGAGAGGAGGAACTTTTGTAGCTCTCCCAACTTTTTCTACCAAGGAAGACACAACAAATTCAAACATGGTCAAGCTATCTAAACAGCCGGCAGGTTCACTTTGCAAAGGAGCAACAAGCCCAGCTAGTGTAGAGGTTGAAGGAGAAAGAGTATCTACGTCAAAAGAAAGTGGAATATTTGATGAGAGAGGAATAGTCAGTCTTTTAAAAGTAGTAGGATAACCACCAGACCGTTCACGTAGTCTCTTTGGAGCCTTCTCCTCCTCCCCCTCCTCCTCCAGAGCCCTACGAAGTTCAGCAATAGCTTCAACATCCATTTCTCCTACAAAGAAGAAAGATAAAAAGATTAAAACCATAGGTATTCTAGTTCCTAAATTTTACCAAAAGCAACTTATACCCTCAGGTTCAGTCGGGGAAGGAGTAGGCTTGAATATACTACGAGAAAGTTTATGGTTAGGATGCAGTAAGCCGCAACCCTTCAGCTTCGATTCAATGAATAGCCCTTTTATCTTTCTGACCTCCTCTGGCAATCCCAAAATTTGCTGCCTATGACACTCTTACAATTGCTTATTCACCTCTGAAGAGATGGCATAAACAGAATAATAGTGAGAGAAAGAATGAAATCTATCAAAGTTTGAAATAAAGAAATAACTTTTCAGTTCTAATTGGGACGTCCATAAATATATAAGTCCCTAGCCTAAATGTAAAAGAAGCCCTCATTCCATTTGTCGGGACTTTTTCTAACCTCGAAAAGAAATTGAAGTTCCTCTCTAGAGAGATTGATGCCATTTACAGTATACTGAACAAGAGTGGATAAAACAAGGGTATACGAATGAGGAGAAATACGCACTAGAACAACATCCAAAGTATCAAACCATTAATAAATAATCAGATGCATTAGAAGAAACGAAACACAATGAATATGCTCAAGGGTAATAGCACTATGCCACAAAGTGAACTAGACAACAATGATCACACAACATGAGGTAGATTCTCTGTTATCCCACTTTTCCACACAACATATGGAAAAATCATTTGTTGTGTGACACAACTGTGATCAGACAATGTTTGCTTTCAAATAACATTTATCTATTGTTTGATTGAAATTATCAAAAAAACTATTTTGCCTCCTTATCAAAATTTTGGTTTCCTCTCAATATTACCTAAATTATTTCATGGTTGTGTTCCTTCACTAATTTCCCTCCCTCTTTCTTTCGTTTTTAAAAGGAAAAAATGGCATTCCTTCAGTTTATTCGTGGCCACCTTATTTCCTTCCATTATTGTCCCTCTTATCAAAAAATCAGACAACCTGATACTCTCTCTCTCTCTCAAAACCTAATCTCGTGGAGCCCAATTGAAGCCTCTTGTAATTAGGGTTCATTCAATTTGGAAGGTTCGTTAAATTTGTTGAGTATTCTTCTATCAATAACGCTGAATTAAAGCTTCTTGTAATTAGGATTCGTTCAATTTATCGAGTATTCTTCTGTTGATACCGCTATGATTTCTGCCCCTTTCGATTTTGTATTGATCTCGACTTGATTTGCCTGTGATGATTTGGGTATTTATATAGGAACCAGTTTCCTATATATTCGTATATACTTTAGCCTATGATTTTATATTGATCTCTGCATGATTTGCCTGTGATGATTGGAGTATATTTGATTATCGAAAACTTGACTTGTTCATTGTCAGTAGTAAATAGTAAATAGAAGTTGATAATTTTTGTAATAGTTTCTTTTGAATTTTTGTTGGTTTTATGATTTTAGTATTGTTGTACCTTTTATTATTTCCCTATTTAATTCAAATTAAATGTTTTCCTTATCTTTGTTTACTTCATCATTTTTAGTTATAATACATTTTCTTGTATTTGTATAATAAGCTTAGAATCACTACATTATATATTGCATTTGTCTGGTTATTTTATTACATTTGCTTCATTTGATTATACAATTTGCTTTCCTAGAGGATGCTATGTACTCATTATATAACATAATAGACAGTTTGATCTTTGGCCACTTCATTGTTTCGTTGGTTGCTACTTGTTTGTATTGTTGAACATGTATACATGTATATACATGTTTATACATATATACCTGTATACATCCTTGCCTTGTTTTGTTTGCCACTTCATTGGTGCGACTATGCACACTTATACATGTATACACATATACGTGTATATATATGCACATGACTGAAGTTATGTTTAGTGCACTTGAGTATTGCACTTGTTGAACCCATACACACATCCTTGCCTTGTTAAACTGCCTGGACTTATCATTATGTGATACTCTTCCATGTATATACATACATATGTAATTCATTTCATAGTTCATGTGTACACTTTAGTTCCACTTGCATTACCATATATGAGTTCATGTGTACACTTGAGTTCATGTTTGAGTTATTGTACACTTGAGTTCATGTGGACGCTTATATGTGCCTTGTACTTGTTGTATTCTCGATGGTTTGAACTTCCATGTATATACATACATATGTATGCATATATGTGTGAATGTTTGTGGCACTGTGTTGTTTCAATTTGAAGCTTTGCCTTATTTTTATTTGTTTGTTTATTTGTTCTTATATCTGCATATATGTGTGTGAACTGCCTTTTGTACGGATCTGGTTCATATCAAGTAATTTGAGACTTCCAAGTATATACATACATACAAACATATGTATGTATATATGTGTGAATGTTGTCATTACTTCATATCAAGTAATTTGTGGCACTTATTGTTTATGGCACTACGTTGTTTTAATTTATGGCACTGCCTTGTTCAATTTATGGCATTTGCTGTTTTAATTTGTGGCACTTGCTGTTTTAATTTATGGTATTTGCTTTTGCACTGTGATTTCTTGTTACACTTTCAATTTGCTATTTTGATATGTGATCTTTCATGCTTGAACCATAAAGGAAAGTGAGAAAAAGTGGAAAGGGAACCGACTAAAACCATGACACTTAACCCAATCTGAGTCCTACAACCAAAGGACTGTGACAAGAAATCAATACTACACGTTTGGAAACATGGGTGCACCACCATAGCTGTACCCAATGGCACAAACGTAAAGTGAACAAAGGCATAGAAAACAACATCAAACGTACTAAGGTAACGAAATTTCTAAAGATTACATTTTTCCAACATCTGTAGGAATCGGTCTGTTCTAGTACATACCGAGAGCAACCTTCATAGTACCACCCTGAGCCAAGAACACTTCAAAAGGAACTGTATATGAGGCCATTCGGAGTATGTTTCAACACAGAACCGACCCAACAGGTAAACGACAAAGTATGAAGTACCTTATCTCTCCTCAAAAATCCAAGAAAACTTGTACAAAGGGGAACTCAAATCGCGAATATCCCTAGGAACATCCCTAGCATATGTACCAAGTTAACACTTAGAGTAGAATAAGGGAAAGCTATTCTGTCCTACCCGACGCCTTATGAAGTCAATCGAAGGAAATGATGGTATTAGTAGGGTAGCGTGGTCTGAATGCTAAGTAATATTCACTATTGCATCTTTCTCAATAATACAGTAAAGCTCCAGGGCGGTTCCCTACCATTCCTCTCCAAAAATTCACCATCTTGAGAGAGAGGAGACCCACCCATGCAGGCTCAAGCTTTCCACCTACTTTTCGGACATCCCAATTTTAATTTCCAAGATCCCACCAATATTATGATTTCCTTCCAAAAATCCATCAGCAATCCAGTCACAAGGAACAGGCACCATGGATGAGCGACAAGCGGAAAAATCAAAAGGTGGAGATTGAAGGAAAATACCAAAGACGATTGCACCAAACAACAATAGACTTTTGATACTATAAAAGGAAAAATAAGAGGATGAAAAAGGGTTTCTTCTTCTTCTTTTCCAATATTTTCTCTTTACAAAAACAAAAAATGAGATATTTTATGCCTTTTGGACCATTTAAATCATTTATACTAAAACCTCAAAGGTATAATGGAAATTCCCATGGACATATGATTAACATTAATCTGAGCCACATAAAAATCTCTATGTCCATTATTACTATTCTTCTATTATTCAGTTTTATTTTCCTGCTTGATTGCAAACCACATCAAGATTTTAATAAATAGTTGAAGTGCGACTACTCGTTTGTGTAAGCATTCGGCAAAATAGTCGCTTCTCAAAGGTGAACTTAACAAAGCTTAAATTCATTGATTCTTAATCGTGAGGGCGAATAATCATGAGATCACGTCATGAGCAAGTTGAGTGTGGTGAAACCAAAATATTTCACCAATAGTTACTAATTCGTGTTTGGTTTGATATTGGTGCTTCTTATAGTTTAATGTCCCGTAACCTTGATTGTTTAGTTATGCTCGACATATTAGGAACATTGAGCATTATTTATTATTGAATTATGCTTAACCAATTTATGAGCAGCTTTACCTTTTTACATCGTTGGATGGGTAGACAGCAATTGAGGGTACATTGAACGAACACATTAAATTTCATGGTTTTTACTCTAAGGCATTCAGTGATAATGTTGGGTTAGAAGTTAAAATTTAGTAAAAAATATTTATTATACTCAAAAAAGAAAGATAGAATATTTTAGAAATAAATATTTATGAAAAGATTTATATAAGAAAGTGACTTTATACAAATATGGTTTATAAAATATGGTTTGTAAACAAAAAAAGGATTTAAATAGAAAATTTGAGAACTTAAATCCCGATATCTTTGAAAATGTTTTTCAAGTTTTAGAGAAAATAATAATATTAGTATTATTTGAAAGTAAATATTTGGGAAACTGATTTAGGAAATTGAGATCATAATACTTAGGAAATTGAACTCACTTCTATCGCTTGAAAATAATTTCGATGATGACTACAACATCATCGACGTTTATTTTTGGCTGTGGGATGCTATAAATTTGTTTTGATAAAACAGATTTTGAGTTAAAATTCTGAAAGTATGATTCGATATGCAAAAGTTATATATGTATAATATTTCAAAATGATTTGAAATGAAAACCGATGCTTAGTTCTTGAAGTTCTCTTGTTAAGTTATTTCATGGACACATGAACGCTATGCATTGGGAAAGTATGACATATGCATCACGATATGATACGTGTTTGATAGTTTTCATTGTTTAAATGAAATGGAATTTTTGGCTATTTTGGGATAGTCGAGAACTTCCAAGTTATTTTTGAACTTGTAGTTAAATGTTTTTGAAAATATAAAGTTGAATTTATATAACACTTGAATTGAGTAGATAACAAGTTAAAACAAGTGTTAAATGGTTAAACATGCTTGTTAAGTAAAACAAATTTAATGTTTTGGTATATATTCTTAAGATGTAATGGAGCATTATAAGAGTATAAACTTAGGCTACAAAATGACTATAAACTTGAAGTTATGATTTTATGAAATGCTACATAAACGATTTAGTATTGTATGACATACTATTTTTATAAATGAATGTGATTAAAAAGGAATTGGGTAGTGAAGAAACCAATAGGATAAATACATAAGTTATACGTAGATCATTTTATTAACATGACTGTTCTTGATCGGGTATTCGAGTACATGTTTTTTAGGTGGTTTATACCAGTCCGAACAACGATTTTTCACTCGATTCTTGACGATGAACACTTGATACGAATTCATAATATGATCCAGATGTTTTCTATCACAGTATATGGAAATGCAAGGAGAATAGAGGTTCCTAATCAAGGAACTAAATTGGAGTCTGCACTAAAAAGGTCAAGTGATCTACACTAGTTTTGAAATAAAATCTATGTGACCGAATAAGTGATTTGATCAGATATTGCGTATGGAGGGTTCATGTGCATTGTACAGGCTTTAGTACATTTGTATACTATGCTTGTTGGCTTATGAAGAGTTTAGGAGATGACTCTTCGATTCGTTATAAGGTAGTATAAATAATCATCTAAGTAAGAACCTAAGGTAGCGTAAGGTATGCTTAGTTAGTTGTTTATCATCCTCGAGCAATGGGAGAGTTTTGAACATGAGCAAACCATGAGCATTGGTTATTGGTAATTGTGAATGGTATTTGAGTATTTATGTATTTATTCCTTTGTTAAGGTTAGAAGTGCCATGGAGCGACGATGCTTTGGGTGGTTACAAGAAGATGGAGAGGAGTTTGAAGGAATTCTATCCAAGGTTGCTTATGGACTAGGGTTTCCTTCTTACCTTTGTATTATACATCTTTTGGCATGTACTCAGCGCTTGAGGTAAAGCCGCTTAATGTGCATTCAATATAGTTTAGTTTATATAGTTTTGTAGTATGTTGTTCATATGTACATACACACATATATATATGTCTTGTTCTTTCATCTTCTTTGATTATCATTCTTGTTTGAATTTAGGGGATGAAATGTTCTAAGTTGAGGAGAATGTAGCAACTTGGAAATTCAAACACTTCGTCATCAAATATCCAAAATGCTTCGAATTATAGATAAGTGTTATAAATACGATTTTATAACCTTGTTAGGCATCATTTAATTAATGAATATTGATAATAAACTTATTTTTGAATTTTTTTATAAAAATATATTCTTCGAAGAAAAATCAATAATGTGACCGAAAATCAATTTATTGATAAACAGCTTTTCGATCGATATGAGTTGTTCAAACTCTTATGCACTTGTCTAATGATAAAACGAACATATTAGTAACACACACACCACTTTATAAAGCTTGGAATGTTCGAGAAGCTTCCATATGGATAAGAGATATTATCATCAGAGGGTTATAATGATAATTAGCATAAATGAGAAGTGATGTAAATGAGAAGTGATGGGAGGTGAAGCTTCCATGTCATGGTTGGGGAAGGGGGATGGGGGTGAGTGCAAGTTTAAAGAACACCTTATGAAGCCTATAAAAGAAAGGGCATACTCTTAGAAATTAATCATAAATTCACAAACCAAAACCAAGCTTTTCTAATGGCTTCTTCGTATTCTTTCTCTCTTATGTTCTAAAATGAAATAGTTGCAAATCAACTTCAAATCACTTCGAACTTTGCCATAAGCCTTAGTACAATATTAGAACATCTTACGCCATGCCAAAACTTAAAGAAGCAAAGACATGCTCTTAACACATGCAATGGCCGTGAGCTATATGGATGAGATGGAGGCAAAAGCAAGGTAAAGCAAGGAAAAGGAGGAGGGAAAGGTGATTGAAAGGTTGGGTTTGCACTTGGGTTCTTGATCTTGGTTGTTAATGAGGTTAAAGGTAAGTTTACATCTCACTTTGAATGGAAAATATAACACACACACACACATGTTGTATTTTGATTCTATTTAAATTGTTGAATTGTTTTGACATATGTTAAAACATTGGTTTAGATTCTTACTTTAAAGTAAATGACATATATGATCCGTGTCTATGGACTTGAAAGAACATGAAATGGACTTGTATGACTTGTGACAAGACCTTAAAACAAAATACATAGGTTATAGATGGACTTTGGTTTAGATTGGACTTGGATTTGAAAGTGCTCTTATAGTGATAGTCGCTATAGATGCAGTTCAGAATTGCCTTTTTGCTATTTCTTTGGAAATTTGTAGAGAGATGCTTAGGGGTTTCGTACCATATTTATAATATTTCATATATACGTTTGTTTTTATTAAAATCTTGAATGATAGAAGTTAAGTAACATCTTGAAAATGGTGAAAACTTCGCTTGTGCAAAACTGCCCCGTTTAGACTTGATTTTTGAACTTAAAAGGTTTTGAAAAGATATTTAAATTTAAGATTTTTATTTCATTCTTTTTATAAGTGTTTACTAATTATTTTTAGAGTACTTTAAAAGTGGTTTGAGATCCTTATGAATTTATAATAATTATTTGTGAATTTTTAATAAAGGGATATTTTGTTTAAATATATAGAAAACGTATTTCTTCTCAAGTTTGTAAAGAATTTTATAACCTAGTTACTTCAAAGTAATATTTTGGATAAATGTTTTAAAACTATTATATGTATTTCTAATAATTTTAAAGTATGTATATAAATGTTTCAGAAAAGGGTTAGAATTACTAAATGGCTGAATGGTTAATTGTTTACTTACTTGTTTGAAAAGAAATTAACTATGCTTAACACTAAAAACTGATGAAGTAAGGCATATATATTTATGATAGTTAGATTGATATCGAGTAGAGATAGAGCAATAGAGCTCTAACCTTCCAGTTTCCCTTTTGGCCGAGAAATAGTTAAGTTGGAATGTTGGAAACGTGTTAGTCTTGTTGATTTGTTACTTGTTTATGGAAATCATTAATACTATACTTAACACTAAAAGCCGACGAAGTAGACTTATCTATTTATGAGATTTAAGAATGAAATGTCTAGCAAAGGCTTAGATACAACCATTTCTCTAACTTACCTGGCTTCACTACTGGATGAGGAATAATTAAGTTACAATGTCGGAAACGAGTTAAGCATACGAATATTGATTTATACAAGCAATTTTTTTGACTAGATAATCAATTAGTCAATTATTGAACTTGACAAACTATGACTTAAGAAGCTATCAAAAGGCTTTGTGATTTCATACCAATAAGAACCCCTAGGGAGGAGTATTGGTACAAAACATCTCTAGCTTTCATTTACTTCTGAGAGAACTGGAATTGAGTTAATTGAAAATTCATCGGTTGGTTTTGGAGAGCCCGGTAAGCGGGAAGAGTTTACTTATATGAGATGACTCAAACCCGTAATCACTTCAAAACCATATACACTATCTATGTTCTAGAAGCGGTTGTGAAGTGAAATGTTATAAAGTTGAACTGTCTATCTGATATGCACGTAATTGTGCATATATTTACATCCATATTTTATCTCTTTTTACTTAAATAATCATCATATTTGGGCATTTTAACATGTTTAAAACCAAAATTCAATTATTTCCAACCATCATATTTTCCTCTTCATTCAGGGGCAAAACGGTCATTTTGTGCATGTGTCAATATAATAATTTTTACTTGGACATTTTTTGACAATTTTTATAGGAATTTGGATGCATATGAAAGAGGCTTATATGAAGATATATGCATGCACAAATGAATACAAAGGAAAGAAGAGGGAAATAATTCAAGCCATGAACATGGAGGACCCCACCCACTTACCTAAAAGTACAATTTCGAGCTAATGGACAACTAAGTGGAGGTTAAAGCTTCATGCAAAACAAATGATGGATTAATTAGTGGTTAATGGTTACTTGTTGGCCACACTTCCTAAAGGGCATTTTTGGTAGCCCCCTAAAAATAGAATTAGGGTTTTATGCATGTATATATCCCTCTTATGTATATGAAATCATCATCTACTCTTTCATTTTACTTAGGAAATTAAGAAATCAAAGTGTAAGCTCAATGTTCTATGAAATAAAAATGGCTTCCAAGCCTCTTTCTTCTCTCTTTTCTACATGCTTTTCTTTACTTTATTGTTAATGTTTATTTCTATGCTCTCTTTCTTCTTATGTTCATAGCTTAAATTCATATTTATGCAAGTAGTTAGTAGCTAATCTCTTTTGCCTTCTTTACTTATTTTCTATTTTTCTTTTCTTTTTAATGTTGAAACTTACATGTGATGCTTTAATGCCACAAATGAGTAGCTAAACCCCTTCAATTTAGGGGTGATGAAGCTCTCTAACTTTATGTAATTTCAACATTTTTATGATTTATGATCTCTTTGTTTATACTTCATGAATGTGAATTTTGATGTAAGTTTATACAAGTGGGTTTGATAGCTTATATTGCTTATGCAAATGAGCTATTCTTATTCAACATAAACACAATTTACATCATCATTTTCTAATTAATTTTTGATTATGAAATGAAAGTAAAAATGAAATTTGATGATCTATATTACTAGTTACAATAGTAAATAGATCATACTTAAAATAGCTTTTGCTTTGGCTTCATTTTCATGAGAATTATAAGTGGTATAATTGTTGTATTATAGTTTGATGGTTTGAGTTATGTTAAATAATAACATAAACAAACCATACTTATGATAAATACAATGATTATTCCACTTAATATCAAAGTTAGAGATCATAAATTATGTGTTTGTTGATTTACAAAAATTTGAGAGTGGATATGCCTCTAAATTGTTCTTTAGTCTAATAGATTTCGAATCGCATTTTTCTAGTGTTAGCCTCATTTTATTTCTAGTTAACAATTTCTCAACTTTGGGTTAATTTGATTGAGTAGGAAATTTAAATCAACAATTCCTTGTGGATCGACCCGTATTCGCCGCGTGCTACATTCGTACACCGTGCGCTTGCGGTATAAATTTTATTTCTAAATTCGTTCGACGGTTTTCTAATCCGATAGAACTTCCGTCGACAAACACTATCCTAAGATTAAGTCCAAGGGAAACGTCAACATTAACATTTCGAACGATGCTATCGTAAGGGAATATTTATCTTGAGGAGTATTCCTAGAGAGAGGACAACATTGGCATTCGTCGAAGGACTTATGCAGGGAACCTAAATGGAGGTTCAGGATTTGTTCAAGGTGCTCAAATCCATATAGTGATTTGTGATCTATTCGAGATGCGGTAATCCAATTTGGGGATTTGTGGGCTTTTTGAGACTCGTGTGAAAAATGTCGAATGTAGCCTCAACATCGAAAATGATTAAAACCATAGAAGGATGCACAATCTCAGGTTTATCTTACCCATGAGGATATATCAACTCTATATCTAGAGTATGCTTATTGATATGTTGCGCGCGGGAGTTGTTGATACTTGGTGCGATGCAGTTCATCGTTGGGCCAGTTGTGTTTACCTTAGAGTATATCTTATCTAGAGATATACGATGCTCAGAAGGAAGTTTCTGATCCTGGTCATGGAGTTTGGACTTGGCTTGATATTATGAGATCTCTGCGAAAAATCCATTATGCAAATGCACCTTATCGGTATTGATTGTATCCTATTAGTGTTATGGCATTCAAAGTAGCTATTTAATATGATTTATGTGCTACACACTAGATATTATCTATCATATCAGTATATATTAAACTTAGTGGTTAGTTTCATTTGAGGGTAAAACATTTACGGTAATCCATATGGTCCCAAAAGTGCTATTATATGTCACTCTTATTGCTTAAGTTCTCACACTGGTTTACCAGACTAATCCAGGTGTTATTTTCTTATAATATTTGGGTCGGCCTGTGTATATTTCAAGATTTAGCTTGGATGCTTTGAAGCTTATAGAGAAGAGCTAGATTATTGCCTTTCATAATATTCTTATTTCTTTTGCATTTCTATATAGTATATATCGAAAATGTGAGGATATGCAGTTATAACTATCCAAGCTGCTGATAGTACTTAGGTTTTAGTAACTCTGATATTTTTATATTCATAATAACTTGTTTATAGTTCCTTTGATATTATATATTACGTTTTCGTTGTGAAATTCTGATATTGTGTTCTCTCTTTCTTATTATATTTTCTTTCCTTTTATTTTACCCTAATTTTCTATCTTTCAACACTAGGATGCTCGGCACATGAATATCATGGATGTATTTAGTGGGAGGTCGAATAGTAGGGTCATTAAATAATGTTTTCCCATGTTGTATAGAATACTTTTTAGGATATTATATCGGTTTATAGAAGTACATGATAATCAAGTTTGAAAACTGATATGTAAAAAGAGCAGAGGTCGAGATTTAGAGATAATCAATATAATTAAAGACTCGTGAGTTTAGAGATAAAGACATAAAGATTTTAAGACTATAGATTATAGCTAATAGACATTAGATTAATTTGTTAAAGTCCTTGAATATCAACTTTCTTTTCTTGAATGCTCTCTTATCAAAATATTTATTTTATTATCAAAATATCTATTTTATTTTATAAATATATTTCTATAAATATTTTATAAGAGTTTTATAAATTAAAGTATTTAAAAACTATGTTTACGATTTTACAAAATGTTAGAATTTTATAACACTTTAAGGGTATGTCAACATACCCTACCAATGTATGTCGATATATGTACTATTGAAGTGACACCTTTTGAACTTTGAATAATTGTGGTTTTTTGTTACATCTCTTCGTGAATAGACATGTCCCTTCAAACACTATATAAAGGGGAGTGGAGAACGAATTTTCATAACTATTTTCTCTATATTCTTCTTACTTCAAATTCTCATTATATATTTCAAAAAAACTCTTTCCATACTTTTTAAATTCACTCAAATTCAATCTCTCCTTTACTACATTCATTCTCTTCAATCTACTCACTGACTTGAACGTATTCTCTCATCGATTCAAAGATCAAAGTGCTATCAAATGTGAGAAATGCAGATTACGGATCTTAAGGCTAACATTAACACTAGAGGGGGGTGAATAGTGTTAATAAAGAATTACCAAATCTTTTTAATTTATGTTAATTTAGACACAAAGTATGCAATATACAGACACAGATATGATCACAGAAACAATCACAGATGCAGAAATAAAATAAAAGCAGTAAAGGAAAGAACACACCGGATTTTATACTGGTTTGGAGTTACCCTACATCCGGTCCCGCAACACAAATACGGATTTCCTTTCAAAAGCAATAGTACAATTACACCCTCGGTTTCAAAGTTAAGAGGTACACCCTCCAGAATTTCGATCCTTTGGGTAGAGATACTTAATTTCCGGGCCACAAGTTTACCCAATTGATTTACCAAGGCTACAATCACACCTTTTCCCTTTTGATTGATTTCCAAGGCTACAATCACATCTTTTCTCGCTTAATAGATTACAAAGAAGTCTATAACTCTGAATAGCACTGAGAATCTTGTAGAGATAGTGATAGAGAATCAAACTAGAAGTAATCGAGTATGATTCAATGTTGATTTCGCCAGAGTAATGATAAGAATATGTATTAAGAAATGAGGAAGAAGAAGAAGAGTGAAAACCAGAAAATTATGATTGAAAATTCGTTGAAACTGACCCCTATTTATAGAAGAACAACAGCCATGACCATTCATGAAGAGTTATGGCGAATAGACACTTCTTTTGAAATTTGAATTTTTGAATCAAACTGTCACCATGTCGACATGGTCATGCTAGGCATGTTGACATCCCAAAGGATTTTTTGGTGTTTTTGATTTTCTTTGAAAATAACATTTATCTTATATAAAAACTATTTTAAACTTTATAAATATACTTGACTATAGTTAAAATTCATAAGTAAATATAAAGAATAATATATATATATTTTAACTATAATTTTATATTTCAATCTAAGTATATATATTTAAAAGTTAAATATATTATTTAAAAAGATAGTTTAAAATCAGGAGTAATTTGACTTTGAAAATAAAGATGTTTTTGAGGCTAAATTATTTAAAATCAGGATCGAGGGTTTTGAATCTTTTAAAAGGAAAGTTTTGAAAACATTTTGAAAATAGGATATAATTTTGAAAAATCATTTTTAATAAAAGTTAGCGGATACAAAACAATGTTCCACTAGATTTTTCGTAGGTTCCATCCTACTTAGGGTTCCATCCCTTTAACGGGCTCGAAGTGGATTCCATTCCACGAACAAATTGGATTTTAAGATGTTAGTGCTTTTCTACGAGTTTTAACAAAAATTCCTAATAATAATAAGAAATACTTATCCTTGAAATCTTGAACTCTTGATAGTCTCGATACTCATGAGTCTTCTATCTTGATATTTTATCTTGATATCTTGAATCTCTATACTGTACAGTCTTCATTCTTAGTACCTGCATGGTTAAATCCTACATATACATATATATCTAAACTTATAATGTTAGTATTTATATTTTATAATCTATTCTAAGGTTGTTGTCATCAAAACCATCATCTCACGGATTAACAATCTCCCCCCTTTTGATGATGACAACCTTTGTTTATAAAATATTATTTCTATTCTATTAACTCTCCCTAAAACTAATAACTCTCCCATTAATCTATACCTAACTATCTTATTTTATATTTCTCCCCCTTTGTCATCAACAAAAACTTTATCTAAACTAGATAACTCCAAACTATATAACTCTCCCTCATTCTTGGACTTCAGTACCTGCATTGATAAACTATACAACGGAATATATAGAGTAGGAAATAATTATACTTCTAAGCATGATAACTATTTTAAAGATTATATACATTTCAATGTATATATATATGTTTTACACACCAATCTTCAAATCAATAAGAAATCAATCCACACAAAGTATCAATTCAAACCAAATCAATTCAAACAAATCAAACAAAGTAAATAAAAAATCAAACGTTACATGGAACTTCCACCCATCCTTCTTCTTCAAAGATTGGGTCTGCCTTAATAGCATCCTAATTATCATTGTCATTGGTGAGAGAGAAAGGAGGATGTGCTTCGTTATCATCCTTGTGCAGAGAGGAGATCATCCATCGTATCGCATCGAAGTGCATTTCTTGTTCCTTTATCATCTACATTTGACTTAATTCTAAATGACGCTGGTTTCGTAGAATAAATGAGAGAATATTCTTGAACGAATTAAGAGTTTCTTCAATATTTTTGGATAAATTATGAATAGAATTAGCCATAGTTGAATTTGTGAAAGAAATGGAGGATATAGATGATAAGAAATAAATTTCAGTGAAGAATTCTGGAAGAAACAGGTATATATAGGTGTAGAAATTCATTTGAATTGAATAGACATGTGGTAGTTATTCAAATTCAAAATCAATTTCCATTTCTGACCAGTACATGTCGACATGGTCACATAGGGGATGTTGACATGGGTTAGTGAAATGTTATGATTAATTTTATTTTGTGAATAATTGTGTGTGT
This sequence comes from Allium cepa, assembly GCA_030765085.1. Lineage (NCBI taxonomy): Eukaryota > Viridiplantae > Streptophyta > Magnoliopsida > Asparagales > Amaryllidaceae > Allium > Allium cepa. Next base: position 553,777,104 of record CM060941.1, on the reverse strand, counting down.
GTGTGTGTGTGTGTGTGTATAATATACTAACATTTATTCTAGAGATAAGATAAGGTAGATAACAGAAAGGAAATTTCATTTCATTGCATACTACGATAATACAATGATTAAGCACACAACAAACTACATGAACATTCGAAATAAAGCAAACTAAAACAAATACAACAAGATACGAAAAGATAAAACTAGTTAGAGAATGAAGATGATGAAGATAGTCGAAGTTTCTTGCTGATTTTGGAAAAGAACTTGTTCATCTTCGAAGAAATGTTATCCAACTTTTTACTAACGGATCGTTTAGAATCCGTTGATTCTCCACAATTATCTTTTGGTTTTTGAGAAGGGTTTTGTTGGATGGATTGGAAGGATATTCAATGCTTTCCAAAGACGTTTCACCTTCTTCTTCTTCTCTAATTTCCATTTCATCCCCTTCTTCTTCTTCTACTTCCTCTTCTTCCATTTCCTCATGAGCCAAATGCTCTTCCTTTTTGGTAAGTGTCTCATAAGGTTGAAAAACAAATGGAATTTTCATAAGCGAAATGTTGGAATGATTGAAAACTTTTCTAGAAACAAATTCTTCGCCTTTGAAATCCACTCCAAAATAGTTAAAAATCCGAGTGAGATAAATTCCATGGTATAAAGTATTCTCACCCATTTCAAGATTTTTAGGACGAAGTTCATCCAAAATTACTTGCGCCCAATTTATGTCATAGTTTTCGAAAATAGCAAAAAGAGCTTTGCAAACTCTTGAAGTAGGATTGTTAAAATTTCCCGATCTTAGGGTCAAAGTATGTTGCAAAAGAAGATTAACAATTCTTGCTTTTGGTCGAAAATTTCTATTTTTAAAATCAAAATCGTCATCTCTTTCGAAAATGTGATGAAATGTCTCACGATCATGTTCATCGATTTTAAAGTTAGAAAGATCCATTCCCGAACTCTTGCAATTGAGAATGGTACCCAAAAGATCACAATTCAAAACAATTTGAGTGCCTTTGACACTACTCCAAATTTCATCTTCGTTTCCAACATAAAATCCGCGATTTAAATTTGCATAGAAAATTTTGACAAGATTGGGATAGCAAACAAAATCATTTTGAGAAGCATCAATAAGACTAAGAACACCATTGTTTGCAAAAAGAGAATCAATTTCATAAGAAGAAAAATCTTGAAAAATAGCAAATTTTCCGGGATAGACTTTGACATAGTTAGAATAATTGATGTATGCTTTAATTGCCTCCGGATCATTGAATAATTGCTCTTTGATTTTTCTGTAAATTCTCATGATTAAGGGGTTGCTTGAAGAAGCCATTAGAGTAGAGAGCTTGAAGTTATGAAGAGAGAGTTTGAATTTGAAAATGAAAGTGAAAAGATATGATAAAAGATAGTGAACAAATAGATTCTTAAAGGACATATTCTATGGTCAAAAGTTATCTTTTCAGAGAATTGAATGAAGTGAAAAGGTGGAGGGAAATTCAAATATTTGAATTCAATTTTTGAAATTCAAATTTTGAAATTCAAATTCAGGTAGCCATGTCGACATCATGGTAGGGACCATGTCGACATGCACTTTTGAATTTTCATGAATTGATTTTTCCTAAGATTTCTAATATATATATTATTATTAATATCTATTATATATTTCTGAAATATTATTATACTTATAATATATTTCAAAAAGTATTATTAATAATAATAATAATAAAATAGAAAATAAATTTTAAAATTCAAACAATACACCAATTCAAAATCAATCAATCAAACAATCAAGCAACTAATCTTAAGCAAGCAATTTCAACCAATTGTATTGTAAACGTGTACCTTTTTCTGAGTCCGTTTCTCTGAATTCGTCGGAGTCGTGAACAGATGTGTAACACAAATTCGAATTATCCATCTTCTGATCATCATCACTTGAGGATGAGTCTGAGTCATCTAGAGTAGCAGTAAATGCACGCTTCCGTTTCTTTGCTAGCTCATTGTTCATAGGAGGATTCTGCCTTTCTGGATACGGACGGTCTCTTTTGAAGTGGCCTAGTTTATCACAGTTGTAACACTTATCATTATTTGGCACTATATTCTGATTTCTAGAATTCTTATAGTTGTTTCTCTTGAGATTATTCATCTTTCTGTATTTCAGGAATCTCCTAAAATTTATGGTCATAAAGGCTATCTCTTCATCATTATCGTTGTTTGAGTCTGATCCATCGGTCAATGCATTGAATGCCATTGATTTCTTTTCATATGCTTTACTTTCTCTTCTCCCGATCATTTGAACTTCATACGACATTAGATTTCCAATTAATTCTTCTATCTTTAAAATACTGATGTCATTTTCCTCTTCGATCGCAAGTGTCTTTTGATCCCATTCTGGAGTTAGAGAATTTAAAAATTTTCTGACTTGATCTTCTTCAGAAAATTACTTTCCCAAAGATATTAGAGAATGCACAATATCCTGAAATCTACTATACATATCTGAAATAGACTCATTAGCATTCATTTTAAATAATTGAAACTGATTTGTGAGCATGGAAATTTTGGTCTGTTTAACTTTGCTTGTTCCTTCGTGAGTAACTTGCAAAATTTTCCAGATTACATATGCAGACTTACAAACTGACACTCTATTGAATTCATTTCTATCTAGTGAACAAAACAGAATATTCATTGCCTTAGAATTATTTTGTGCAACAGTCTTTTGCTCAGCAGTCCACTGTGCAAAATCAATTGTGGGTTCAAAATATTCAGTTTGTGTGATATTCCAAGTGCCTAATCCTATAGATTGTAAATATATTTTCATCCTACATGCCCAATATGCATAGTTACTGCCATTAAAAAGTGGTGGTCTGATAGTAGACTGACCCTCTACAAATGAACTAGTGACAGGGATACTAGTGTTAATAACAGTACTAATGTTAATAACAGTACTAGTGACAGGGATACTAGTTATTTTCAAAAGCAATAGTACAATTACACCCTCGGTTTCAAAGTTAAGAGGTACACCCTCCAGAATTTCGAACCTTTGGGTAGAGATACTTGATTTCCGGGCCACAAGTTTACCCAATTGATTTACCAAGGCTACAATCACACCTTTTCCCTTTTGATTGATTTCCAAGGCTACAATCACACCTTTTCTCGCTTAATAGATTACAAAGAAGTCTATAACTCTGAATAGCACTGTGAATCTTGTAGAGATAGTGATAGAGAATCAAACTAGAAGTAATCGAGTATGAATCAATGTTGATTTCGGCAGAGTAATGATAAGAATATGTATTAAGAAATGAGGAAGAAGAAGAGGAGTGAAAACCGGAAAATTATGATTGAAAATTCGTTGAAACTGACCCCTATTTATAGAAGAAAAACAGCCGTGACCATTCATGAAGAGTTATGGCGAACAGGCACTTCTTTTGAAATTTGAATTTTTGAATCAAACTGTCACCATGTCGACATGGTCATGCTAGGCATGTCGACATCCCAAAGGATTTTTTGGTGTTTTTGATTTTTTTTGAAAATAACCTTTATCTTATATAAAAACTATTTTAAACTTTATAAATATACTTGACTATAGTTAAAATTCATAAGTAAATATAAAGAATAATATACATAGATTTGAACTATAATTTTATATTTAAATCTAAGTATAAATATTTAAAAGTTAAATATATTATTTAAAAAGATAGTTTAAAATCAGGAGTAATTTGACTTTGAAAATAAAGATGTTTTTGAGGCTAAAATTATTTAAAATCAAGATCGAGGGTTTTGAATCTTTTAAAAGGAAAGTTTTGAAAACATTTTGAAAACAGGATATAATTTTTAAAAATCATTTTGAACAAAAGTTAGCGGATACAAAACAATGTTCCACTAGATTTTTCATAGGTTACATCCTACTTAGGGTTCCATCCCTTTAACGGGCTCGAAGTGGATTCCATTCCATGAATAAATTGGATTTTAAGATGCCAGTGCTTTTCTACGAGTTTTAACAAAAATTCCTAATAATAATAAAAAATACTTATCCTTGAAATCTTGAACTCTTGATAGTCTCGATACTCATGAGTCTTCTACCTTGATATTTTATCTTGATATTTTGAATCTCTATACTGTACAGTCTTCATTCTTAGTATCTGCATGGCTAAATCTTGCATATACATATATATCTAAACTTATAATGTTAGTATTTATATTTTATAATCTATTCTAAGGTTTTTGTCATCAAAACCGTCATCTCACGGACTAACATCAAAGAGCTATAGGATATTTTGTATCCAAAGTACAATTATTTGTACTTGGAATCAACAACTCTCTACTACTATTTATCGCCTGGTCAATTCAAATGGGCGTGCTTGCTGCCCATTTAAATCAAGTTGGCGTGCCTGTTGCTTTTTAAATCAAGTGGGCGAACTTATTGCCCGGTTAAAATCAAGAGAGTCCACCCTGAGCTCAGAAAGTCAAGAGGGTGTATCTTGTTGCCTTGAAATTAAGATTGTATTCTAGTTTGCTTGCTACCTGATTAAAATAGGTGTTTGAAAGAGATCTGTACATACTCGTATAAGGCAAGATGTAGGATTGGTTAATCTAATCTAGTATAAAACTCAAGATGCCATCTCTCTTACTCATACTTTATTTCTATTGCATTTATTTGTGATTGATTATTAATATATATCTATGTTAATCATCTATGTTTCTATTTGAATGTTAAAACTATGTAGAAAAGTTCCATATAAGTTATATAACACTATTAATCCCCCTCTAGTGTTAAAGTAGCCTTAAGATCCATTCACATTAGTAAAATTTATACTACATCATTTCCTACAGGGGGCAGACTTTGACAAGGAAGATTCTTCGTTATGGATACTCTTGGCTAACAATAAACTGGGATGTGGCTGATTACACTAGAAATTGCAATAGATGCCAAAGATTTGCAAAGGTTCATAGAGCCCCATCCATAGAACTTACACAGATGGTCAGTCCATAGCCATTTTATAGTATGGGGATGATATAACTGAGTGTACCACTGATGTCCAAAGGAGGAGTTAAGTATGCCATTGCCGCAGCTGAATACATCGCAAAGTGAGCTAAAGCCATACCGCTGGCCACGATCACTATGAAGAAAGTGATCGACATTGTAGAGAAAACATCATAAGTCAATTTGGAGTTCCTTAGAAGATTATCACCAAAAATGGAACCTAATTCCAAAGTGCTAAATTCAAAGACTTCTATAATAAATATCAAATTGAAAAAACCTTTGCAGCATTATCACACCCACAAGCGAATGGACTATTGGAGGCAATGAATAAGTTCATCAAATCCATCTTGAAGAAGCAATTAACGAAGGCTAAGGGCAACTGGGTTGATGAATACCATAACACTGTGGGATTACTGAATGACTCATAAGTCCTAGACTGGCCATACTCCATTCGCTTTGGCCTACGGATCAGAGGCCATGATTGCAATTGAATTGGAAGTTCCTTCTCATCGAAGAACTTGCTGCGATCCCAAGACAAAAGAGGAACTCTTGCTTGAGTCCCTGGACATGATCGATGTGAAGCGAGAATATTCTAATTTGAGGGTAGTTGCTCACCAAAAAAGAGTAGCGTGATAATTCAACGCCAAGGTCAGGAATTGGACTTTCAAGGTTGGCGATCTCATTTTGAAACAAGTCTTTCCTAATTCGAGGGAAATTGGCCCATATTGGGAAGGTCCCTTTGCAATCGAAGATAGGCTTCAAGATGGAATTTTCAAGCTAACAACCAGTGATGGAAATTCGATTCCAAGAGCATGGAATAACGAGCACTTAAGATGCCATTTCACTTGGATGTATCTTTATAAATACCTAATTTGGCTCTGATGTAATAAGGAAAAGTTTGCCGTTCTTCTATTTATAAATAGAATTTGCTTTAGGGATTGATGGAATTGCATTATCAATAGCTCGACTTTATGCTGTGTGAACAACAACAAAATTGAATATTCTATGTTTTGAAAATGTAAATGTCTAGATGCCTAAAGATAGGTACCAACGAACTCCATCGATCCATGAACAGGTCACAGGAGTATAATCATGCGAGGGTCGATCATTACAATTTGCCTTATACCTTTGATCTTCAACCAAAGCCAAAGATTGGTAGGGTCTAAGATTGTATCCCGGAGATTGGCGAGGTTTAATGGTGATGCCCAGAGATAGGCATCTTAAATGTTAGGTCCCAAAGATAGGACCCAATAGGAGATTAAATCTCCTTTTCTAAATACGACCAACACCCACAAGTAGGCAAGATTGAGTACAGATGTCGGAAGATAGACATCCAAAGCACCACTTCAGATGAACAGTTATAAAGACAATCGATTAGCAAGATGGAGTATGGATGTCCAGAGATAGTTGTCCAAAACATCACTTCTCAGAGACAGGAAGCAATATGGAGATCCAACCTTGTCTTTGGTCAAAAGGAACATAACTGAAGATAAGATAAGTGTCCTATGGAGTTAGACATATAATTATTACTCTGCGCACCAACAAAGAAATGTTTCAGCATGATGAACAAAATGGGAAAATAAAATACTACTAAGCAATAACCAAAGTTATAACAAATTATATCCTTGCACTAATCCAGATATGATTATCACAGATATAAATAAACTATGTATATAGGCAAAACAAGACAAAAGTGTGAAAGAGAAACTACTTTATTCACAGCTAAAAAACCTCACAAGCAAAAGCAGGGCTCATACACGAACAACGACGGCCTATTTATACGTGCGAAACTTAAAAGCTAAAGAAAACACAACATCCAATCTTTCTAACTTCTCTTCCTCCTCTTCTTTCCCTCAGGGGAAGATGAAGTTGGTGTTTTCCTATATTTATCTTTCCTTCCCCTAGACAAGTGTCACTTAAGGTCCTTGTCCTAGTCGTAATCATCTTCTGAAGACTCGGGAGCATTAGCGTGAATGCTCACCGTCATTGAAGCAGACACTAGGATGGCAAGTGGTTGTATGGGCAAAGATATCGAGAGAGGGGGAGGAATATCATCGATCTTTTCCTTTTTTTGACCTTCTTGACTTGCAAGGTCTTCTCCTCTAGTATTTGATGGCCCATATGTATGCTCGAGGCCCCCATAATATTTATGTATTTGTTGCCTTGCATCGAATTTAAAATCTATAGCTTCTTCTTCTAGTACATGAATCTTTCGACATCGGGACCTAGAATGGAGCCAGTTGAAGAAGTTAGAATGGGGGTCGACATAATGACGAATTTTATCATTAAAGCTTGAGTGCTCGAAGACAAATTTCCTGCTGGAAAGGGGAAAGAGTAGGCGGACCTAAAACTTGGGAAAGCGAAAACTAAAGATTTGAAACGTTAACAGGTGTCATCTAAACCTTCTCGAACACGTGAGAAGTTAATGATATACCTCTAGGAGAAATGGAGAATTTTTAGGAAGGAGTCCCCATATAACTCCCCTCGATGATTTGGGATAGAACAGGCAGTTTTGGAACGGATTCTTATTATGTATAACTAGGCTCCTTGGGATTATATTGTACATCAACTAAAGATGTCAAAGCAATTGTCATCCTTGAAGTTACCATGGTACTTGGAGTCATGGAAGTACTAGAAAGAAGAATAGTAGACTTAGAAGTAGTAGGCCCTGATGTAGAAGAAGTGATGGCATTGGAAGTAGCTGCCAAGATGTGGGTCTCTGCTAAGAATCCCTGAGAAGTAGGAGTGGAACATTCACCTAGATCTTTAAAGTTAGATTTGGGAAGGATCTCGATAGGCGCATCAATAGAAGCAGCAACTTCAGCTTCCAGAATAATTTTTCCTACAACAAGCATGTTCAACTCCACATCATCAAATTGGTCATCTTTCAACTTATCTTCGTTGACCTCAACCCCATCCAAGTGCTCTCTTGGTTACTTGACAATTTCCTTTCAGGCCATAGCTAAGGCTCTGGAGTACCCCTTATTAACCCACCTAAAATTTCCAAACCTGGTGACGTTCGCATATAAGTGAATCAGAGTAGGCTCTATTTAAGACCTAATTTTATCCTTGGCACTTTCCATACGAATCTCTGTGTCCTTTTGTGCTAACCGAGCATCAAGCAGTGGCTCAACGTATTCTTGAGCTTGAATGAGATCATCATCCTTTTCCTCCTTTTCGACCTTTGATTTATGAATTTTAAAGCCTTTTTTGGCACCAGTTAAGCAAGTTTATGGCTCCTATGACACGCAGCCTCAAGCTGAGTTTTTTTGCAGTCGAGACTTCTCTCCAAAAGATTTCTTTCTTGTTCTCTAGGGATGTATGAGATTTCTTAAGCTTGTCCACTTTATTATTTAAATTGGCAATGTGTATTCTTGTTATCTTGCTCCAATAGCTCTTTCCTTTAGAAGCTACCATATTTTCTCTATTGCCTTTAAAAAGAGCTACCACGAGTCTCCTCCATGTGTAATACTGATCATATACATGACTCATGCAATTTATGACATTTTTTTCTATGTCATAAGAAATATCCTTCAAATGATATGTGAATATAACCCAATCAAAACATAATTTAGGGAAGGCTCTTTGCAATGCGGCGGCTTGTGGATTGGAAGTTGATTATGTTACTTCCATAGAAACAATAGCGGGAATTTGATCTTTGCCATGTCTTCATTTGGAAGGATCAGAAGTTGCAAACCAAGACGGTTGAGTAGACTGTTTGGATTTTTAGGTAGACTTTATTAGTTGCATGGCGAGTGACGCCGAGGTAGACACGATTGGAGCTTTAGTCAAAGGAACAGGATCAGGTTTTGGCGAGTAAGGATCCATGCTTGCGGGAAAAGGAGAGAGAGAGCTCTATGTTTTCTAGGCTATGTCATACCCGACCTTATAGCATGATCATTGCAATGTTTGTGCTCTTTTTCTTGCCTTTCATGCTTTTCTTACACAGTCTTGCTGATTCAGATTCATGTGATGACTCATGGTGCTGAAACAAAGAATCATGCCTGTGGTAATCAACGAAGTAACTTTGGAGCTGGCTAAGAATGATTTTGTCAAGACCATAAGAAGGAATTTTATCTGGTATGCTCCTGAGCGAACCATATATGTCGCTAGTTGAAGGAATTTGTGCATCCTTCATGACCAGAGCCTGATATGGCTATGGAACCAGACCGGGTGAGATGATCTTTATCTTTAGGTGATGGGGAATAAGTGGCACTTGATCGTCACCACCTATCTCTATAACAGACTTGAGACTGAGGTTCACATCCTCATGTCAACCCCATCCTCATCATTATCATCGTCATCATCATTATCAACTCCTCACTTTGCGATGTTGTCATCACCATTGTCCCCTACATTTTCTTCTTGATTGACTAGAAGATCTTGAACAAGAGTATTTCTTTGTTCTCTTCAGCTTAAGGCTCGACCTCAACCTCTTAAGCGGGCCGAGTGCCTCCATGAACATTAGGCATGAGGTTAAGAATATGATTATTATCCAAGAGATGGAATTGCCACATCCTTTCGTCCGTCGAAAGAAATTTCATCTTTTTCTCTTTGACAAGAATGGCCTACGAATCTTAAAGATTACGTGTCAGAGTTGCACTAGTAGGGCTCCTTGGAATATTTATAAAATTATGAAATAATAGAGTTAGCGGTCTGAATGGTATTAACTTTATCAAAATGAAGTATGCTAGAAGAGCTTAAGTCCTAACAGCCATTTCTAGGTGAAACTTTATGGGCAGGCATAAAGAAATATTTATCTACGAAATAATTATGCTTATTCCAAAGACCGAAGATGAGACGACGACCCTTGGAGGATTCCAAATAAGTGAGAAAAGGAATTTATTTATGCTTTTTGAAGCTATATGGATAAAAAATCTCCTCCAATGTAGGCAACCTACCCAAATGATGAAGACATACCATATACATGTTATTCAATTAGGCATAGCTATTTGGACGAAGCTTGATATAGGGAAAGCTTCATAAATTGAAGAACGAGTCGGATAAAGTGATTGAAAGGAGGTACGCATCGGTAAAGACACATATATTAATTGCAAGCTTTGTAGCCCTCAGGCGGATTATAGGGCCAGTGAAAGGGCTTTGGAATTGGAACGTCTTCGAAAGGAATGGCTTGCCTCTCATAAATTTTCCGATCTGCTACATCTAACCTGGACATGGGAGCATCCGAAGGATTATCTAGAATTATAACACCTCCAAGGTCAATATGAGGGCAACCCAAGCAAAAGCTTCATCTTCCATCATGAAAGGAGCCACCTCTAAAGATTGCCTTATCGGACTACAAGGTGATTGCGGTCAGAAAGATAATGAAGCAGACAGTGCAGAAGATGTCAAAGTTGAAGTTGATTTTCTTGTGGGTGGAACAAACTCTGATGTATACTGACCTGCACCCATCGTAGAGAGATGCGAGGAGCATTCATGATCCATAATTATTGAAACTCTACAGATGATCATGGTAGGGTAGAATTTAACATTGACCTTCATGCTGAAATTAAACCATGTATGGCTGATGTATAAAACCCAATGGATGTCAAAGTGTATTGACAACCAAATCTTATACATTAACAGGAGCAATGATATATAATTCAATATATACAGTGTGCATCCTGTTTCCAGAGCATGTGAATGCAAACACTCTGGGTAGATAGCTCACTCGTGTTGGCAAACGAGCACCATCGCACCATAGAACCGTGTGTCATATTTTACCCATTATCGTAGGAACTACACTAACAGAACCATCGTTTGAAGTGACATGAAACTCTTCTTTGAAGGGACACCATAGTGAAGTGTCTAATTTAAAATAGTGGTGGAAAAGATCATTGATTGCCGAAGCATGTTCGATGTTACCGTTATGTGAAACTGTCTCATCGGAACTCGATCGCCAACCTACACTCAACCATAGAGTCGCTAAAGCAACCCTTCTCACTCCTTGTACTTATAAACTTTTTGGAAAAATTTTGAACAAAATTACTATCACACAAGACACCCGAGCTAGAGCTTAGAAAACATGAACTCGACACAGAGCAAATAAGAAAAGGCAAAGGTCCAGGTCGTGTCTAAGAAGTTTATGGGAAAACTTTAAGTCTCTAAAGCTACAACTTAGGCTCTAGTTCCTTCTAGGCAATGGCCTAACTGAAGGGGGGAGACGAAGTATCCACCATAACCGAGGGTAGTCGATGACCATAAATTGACGTCGATAACCTTAGGACAATTCCAACAATAGTGTCTAGGCAAGAGATTTGAATCAAGGCCCAAATTGAATCGGGGCATATTTCGGCAATTCATACGCAAAAATAGAAGGAAAATATAAAAATGAGAAGATGGAAGTTACTTAAGTAATTTTTCGCACTTGAAATTCATACTAAAAGTTGGTGTCGAGTTGTGCTTCATGACTTGGTATCGAGTTGAAAATTTGTATAAAAAGCAGAAAAGAAAAGAAAAGAAAGAGAAGAAGAAAAATGAATGGGTAATGGAAAAGAAAGCATGCTTTGGAAGAATGAATTCCTAACTACCCGACCAAACAAAACAAAGGACATTCAGACTTTCTACAATCCAAATGACGAACTCGAACGACATACTTCAGCTCTTATATCATCCAAAGGATATGAATCCACAATTGTTCAAAGTGATGTGACGATACAAAGAAAACACATAACTTTATGAAAACAGCTCAAAGGATGAAGTCAACTATTCAGATCAGAATAGAAGTCGATTGCTTTTCTCAATCCAAAGCATACCTTGTTAGCACAAGGTATACTTTAGGAAGTAAGTATTATCCTGCTTTTGAACCAAACCATATCTAGATGAGTCGGAACCATTGAACTTTCATAAAATAAGCAAGAAGTCCTAGAACGCAAGTCAGGAAACCAAAATTCAAGTAGACCCTAAAGGATCAGTGCATTACCTTGCTTAACATTGAAAAGAACTTAGCCATTCATTAGACTAGTCAGACGAGTCAAGTGGTAAAGGACAAAATTGGAAACTACAATGGCCAAGTCTAAAGTTGGTACGAACTTGTGACCCTCAACTCGGTACCGAGTCATGATGTTGACTCAGCCTACATACTTCAAGAAGTTGAAGTCCAAATGAAAATAATGTACAAAGCCGAAAATAAACTACAAGTTGGCACTGACTTGTATACCTCGAGTGGATACCAAATTAAGAAGCCAAGTGTTGAGTTAGGCACTATCTCTTTCTAGAGCCACCTGCCGGATGTAGGGAACATAGGGAGAAGATTTCTGAGCTTATCTCACTAACTTGTCTACAAACAAAGGGATAGAGTCACAAAAACCGAATCTTTTCTTTACTTTATGAATTGACTGATTTTACTCCGCCACTGTGTTGGATTCTTACCCGAGTTGTAAGCAACCAAGTCGTAAAATCATAGTTGTAAAAAAGGCTATAAATAATTAACAAAGCTAAAGTAGACGTAGGCCGGAGTATTTGTAGAACCACTTTAAATTTTCTTATGTTGTTTACCTCATTTTATATTTATTTCTCAATTAATCTCTACTTATAATCTGATTGCATGTTTGTCCAACTTTTAGGGCAAACAACATCCTCACAAACCCTTATTTACGCGCACACAACAAAACCTGGCGGTTACCATCAATCCCTTTAGCAAATGTCTAGTAGAACATGTCCTACTTCCTACTTTACAAGTCCCATTCATCAAAATTGCCTCCTTGGACCATCTTCACAACTCCCACCTCGAGTTGTCACCATTTGGAACTTCTCTAGACTACCATCAGTAGTCATAAAGCTCCATCGTCTCAGTCCCATAATAACCTTCCTACTTACTTACATTGTCTTTTAAGTAGAACCCACATCATCCCATGTGGAATCTGCATCATTTGTCAACGTTGTCATATCGTTTAATCATGTCCATCTCTCTCAAACCAAGCATTAAACAAACACACGCTCACTTGGGGATGCTTTCGCATGCACCCACGCCATGTCACTAATATTGGATAAGTCGGTACCGACCCATATGGGTAGGGTTCAACCCTTCTGGTTTGGTACTTTAGCTTAATTTTGGCTAAGTACAAACCCCTTCCTTTCTTCCTAGCTCGTCCCATACTCATCCAAAAATTTCTGCTGCCAAGGCCCGAAGTTCTACCTATCCAAGTTCAAGTGGGTCGGTGGTGAATCCACATCGAGTCTACCGTACTCCAACTCAAAGCCTCAATCAACCAACCCTGAAATTTGCTCCATGCTACCTTGAAGTAGACTCTAGTCCTTCCTCCATCGCCTCATAAGTGCACATTTGCACTTTGCACCCTAAAATATGGGTCAGTATCGATCCATATAACTTAGGAAATTTTTTGCCTAAGTTACTGCCCTGGCTTCTCTTCCTAATTTCAGTCCATTTCGCTGCATCCTTTTGCATGAAATCTACAGATATGCATGAATACTCCTCTAACAACTCTAACTCCACTCTATACATTTTGTTCCATCGATTGGATTCTCCATCGTTTGTAATCATCCTTGGATAACCCATCACTTTGGCCACTCCTATGCACAAGACTCCATTCTTATTGATCGGCCTAACTCTGAATTGCCTTTGATCAGCGTTTCAACCAAATAATTGCACAATAGACTTACATCCAAGTAATACTTACATACATCACAAAAAGAAATATTCATATCAATAATATCAGGTTTAACATCAAATCGTCCTAAATTATCCTATTTTATAAAATGGAGTACCCATGAGAACATATGCATATAATCCTTTAAAAAATTATCAATAAACATTGGAACACATTTTCTAAATTGAGGTAAAGTTAGATCTATCAAAAATCACATCTTTACATTTGAAAATAATTTAAAAACACTATTAATTACCAAGTGAACAAATGTAACAAAGTGAGGGATACAGATACTCACTTAAGTGAAAAACAACCCAAAAATCACCAAATAACCATAGATCTGAGTAGGCCAACGGTTGCATAGGTCCAAAGCTCTAATTCTCGAAATCCTCAAGATCCCGTTTGTTAATCTCACCTTAATCACTTAGACGGGCTCATCAAATTGAAGAAACAATGGAGTTTAGGTCTATTTGGATTGATAAAGGTTGGATGATAATTAGAAATGAAGAGAAATGATTAGTGGTTGCTAATGAAGGCAGGTCGTAGCATCCCCACCTCTATACCCTACCATCTAAGAGTACTACAGAGTAATATTGTCGGATAATACAAAGAATAAGGCAATATAGGGTACACGTGTGAATATTCCCTTGAGTTGACACTAATATGTACTAAAACATTGAATGAATAACTCACATATATGTACACAGTACTGGCACAATGCAATAAAAAAATGTGCCTCCAAGATAGAAAAATACACAGTATATAGTAAATAACAGAGATTGAAGAGTCAATCGAAGCAATAATATAAAATACCTAAATGTACATGGTATGTCCAAAATACATCTCAAGAATATACACCCATGAAGTACATCATATATAATAACATGTAACTTAATTGTATAACTAGCCTCCACTATGCCCAGCAAACACAAGTTAGTCTCATCGTCCCTGTACCTAAAATGTCTCGGACTGACCTGAGTATTATATAAATAATAAATGGGTCAGACTATATCTAAATCCAAGGTCAATAAACATTAGGAAATCTGTATATACTAGGTATAAAAATAAATCTCAAACATCCCAAATATCATATAAAGTAGAACTCCGTAAAACCAAGCATAAAAAGATCATCAACCATTTAAAACTCATCTAATTAGAAATCATGAAATAACATCAAACAGATGAATAATCCATATCCAAAAAACATCTAAATCCAGAAATCATCGATAAAGAGATATCACCATGTATAATCAAGCTAACCCATAGCTTGGCTAAATATATTATGCAATCTCAACAAATAAAATATCCTCAATATCAATATAAATAATTACCCGTAAACAAAATCATAGAAATGAAGACACATGCCAGTGAAGGATAAAATTGGTGACATACGCCTATAAGGAATAATAAGCAACACATGCCTGAGAAAGATATTCGAGACACACGCCTGAGAAGGATACAAGGATTGATCATACTCTGCACACATTCATAGATATAGTCATAGCTCATCATCTCAAATATATATGAGTATATTTTTATATCACATACAGCAGAACCGGATGGGAGATTGACAGAAACACTTACTCTACGAGATTACACACGTAATTGGCGAACATGACACATGCATTATAGCAAATGGCTCATACAGTCTTGGTTACCTCATCGGACATCGTAACTCATATGCATCACATGTCATAAACAGGTTGCGAGACTATGTTATGCATCGATCATGACCCTACAGATGCCCTCAAATGGTAATAGACTGCTGGCCTGACACACATGGGCTTTACATTGCTGGCACACGACTATATATGTTGCCGACACACGACTATATAGATTGCTGACACATGGCCATTGAGTCACGAATCTAAGGCGCTACCACCGCGATCAGGCCGCTAGGATGGATATTAGCCAATCTGGTTCAACTTTCGCAATATAAAGGGAGTCAGACAGTGTTAGACATATATTAAATATATATAATATATGACATATAGCTATATACTCGAGCCGACACACAACATGATACAATTGCCAACACAAGGCTAAATACGTAAGCCACCGCAACGAGCCTTATCATGTATCATAAATCCCCAGATGTGTGTCATTAACGAGCAAAAGATGACTGAATAAATAACATAACGACGTCCTATACCACCGCGAGTTACTAGTCTGTTTATTCAGTGCTTAAGCATCAAACTCACTCCTTCAATATTCTATATAACGAGTCCAAAGAATAACCAGAGAAATATTACCGAACGTCTCATCTCAAACGATGTTATAACTCTATTTATTTAGATTCCTCGCTACACAGAAGAAAAAGATTCATCACAAAACCATATAGAAAGATGTCATCACCATATCATTCCAAATCACTAAATAACTCAACATTAATGGCAAATCACTCATGTAATTTAATTCAATATACAAGAGAAAAATAATATAAAACAGTATTAAAACAAATAAACATAACAACAAATAATTTAATATTTAATAATGAATCATTTATAACAAAAAAGTATCTTGAAAACATATACTAAATATATATTACAGGACTAGCTAGATAATGAACTAACATCCAAATATAATATCTTCTTTACAATAAATAACTAATTTCTTAACTTAAATAATAATTTAATCTTCACCAAAAACATAAGAAACTCGTTCCTTTCTTTAAGAATTCGAAAATAGTTTATAAAACTAGATATTACGCAAAACAACCATTGCATAATTTTTTATAATTAAATACTATTTTTATATAATGTCTATAACACCTAAATCAATTTTTTCATACTCCAAATCCTTAAGCATATATTTTTCAAAAGTTTAATTGTATTCATGATTTCATAAAATATACTTTAAAATAAATTTATGAACCACTAAAGTAATTTCTTTCCATTTCAAACTAAATAATATAATCCAAAATCTTCACTTTACACTCAAAATAATTAGAAATAAAACATTTTCCTTTATACTATACTATATTTGAAATTCTCGTATTAGAGATTTTTATATATTCTAAACATATCCAAAATCATTTAATTATTTCTTAAAATAAAATTCTATATTTTTTTAAGGTTTGAAAACTCTTTCAATAATATTTCAACAACCTTTATAATAAAAATCACTTAAACAATATTATTATTTTCATATTATATTTTATAAAGTAGCAATATATTAAATTTTCCTTCAAAACAATTCCAAAACTTATAATATATTATAGTATCGATTTTTAAAAGAATTCTATTACCAATAGAAAGCTAAATTTTATTATAATTCAAACTATATTTGTAAATATAAAAATGGATAATTAAATAAAATTTAGAAAATTATTTGTAAAATACCTTTTAATAAAATTTCGAAACCCTTAAATAAATATTCAAAACTTTTGAAATAACTTATTAATACAAGAAAGTAGCTAAATATCTAAATATCTAAATGACAGATTAAATTACTCTACCGCCACCAATACAATTTATATCACGTGGCCGAGTCGAATTCTATAGAATTCCGACCATCCAAACATTGCACACACAACGTAAGTAAATCATATAAATTAAAATACATATGGACAACATTTTCTTTGTTTTTTCGAAAATCCAACAGGTACAAAATCTCTGAATCAATCCAAAATCACATTCAATTTCACACAATCAATCCAATATTCCAAATAAAAAGTTCGTCCAAATAGTTCAATGAATAATCTAAATCAATTCAACCAAGCAATGAAATCAACTATCGGGATAAATATATAATTAACCAGCAATAAAATAGATATAGTTATGAGTGAGAAAACTCACCAAAATAATAAATGCAATAATCGAATTTAGCTAATTTAATGCGCCAGAAACCACTCCAAAGCTATCATCATCTAGAGCTACCTCATCACCATCAATGCTGCCAGACATCCAGCGCCACCAGCTTACCTGCTTGCTGCCTTCTCCAGTCACCTCGACAGTAAAATTCATGAATCCCTTGCCTGTATCTCATCGTCACCCTAGTTTGCAACCTTCTCCCACATGATACTCGCCACCAGACAGTCGCACACCTCAATTCTCCATTGCACAAACCAGATCGCATCATATATCATTTGGTCACGACTGCCACTTCCAGTTGCACCCATCACCTCGCGATCGCCGGAGCTTGGTCGCCGATCGATCGCGCGACTCTTTTTTTCCACGCGAATGATTTAGGGTTCGGGCTTGATGATTAATATAGGGGTTTGAGTATCGGGCTACAGTGGAGAAAGAAAAAGGGATTTCCAGAAGCAACACAAGCAAGAAAGCTGGGCTTGGACTGAAATAGTTTCAGGCCCTGATTTAATTTGATTCGTTCGTAATTAATTTCCTATGCACATAATTTTTTGTTTTAATTCTTGATATAAGTTTCAGACCACATAATATTTAATATTAACAAAGACATTTTATTCAATTTCAATAAATTATCCGAAAAGAAGTTTCAATTCGTTTCAATTTATCAAATCAAAATCTTAAATTAAATAGAATTTAATCAATTAAAATTTATTTTCATAATATATATTATCAAATTCAAAGAATTTTATTTTAATTAAATTTGTTTATTTATACTGCGTAGACAATAGGGTTGTTACAGACACCCCTTATGAAAATTGTGTCCCTCAATTTTCTATAGGGAGACGCAACAGTTCATACCCTGACACTCTTCATACCTGCAATCTTCTATCAAATTTAAACTACCAAATCCTATTTGTGGCTCCTATATTCCAACTCATCTTATCGTACACTACTGTTATAAATATACTCAATTAACGACTTTCTATTTTTTGCATACGATATATTTTGTAAAAATATCTAAGTGTCGGATTTTTTGTAAACTTTTGCCTGAGTTGTTTTTTATGGAGAGCGTTTCGAAAAAAACAAAACACAATATAAATACAATAAATATACATCCCAATCAGTGGGCCATCCTGAAACACGATGAGACAATATAACAACACATTATAAATCAATATCGTGTAAAAATGTATAGTTTTATTAGCAATTTTCAAGCGAGCATACTTAATTTTAAAGCGAGCATAACCATGATCCTTTATGTACCTATCTCAACTTAAATAAGCAATATAAGGTCTCATTCACTAATTTAAGAAGCATTGTATTCAAATATATGGATAAACAACCATGCTTATTAGTATGCATTATGTTTTGAGATGTTTTATATGCCCCCAAAATTGTTTTGAATTTAGAATTCAATGAAATATCTTTATTTCTGCCCGTACACTCAACCGCATTTGTGAAAAACTAAATGAAAAAAGTTTTATTTTTATAAAAAATCAAAACAAAAGGTGACACTGTATCCAAGATTAAAGAGTTTTTTTCCAAAATCATGAAATTACAAAGTATTTCAAAGGGTGAAGTTGTAGATTAGTTAATTAATTGTGGAACATTATTTGGGTTAATGAAATATTATGCACAATAGGAGTTATCAAGGTTTCAATTAATAATACAAATTCTGAATATTAATTTTATATAGCAGGTCCACCCTTTTAAAGGCTTTTTTTGGCCTAGCAAATAAGTTATTGTTGCAAAACTTTAAAAACGAAACTTGTCCCTTATGATCTAGGTTTAAAACAAGTATAAGATCATCAAAAATGGATGAGAGGTCAAAAATTATGATCAAAACATCATGACGTTCTGGCTTAGAAAATTTCAAGTACAGGTTGAGTTTTACTCCATTTTCAAACACATTTAACCACTTGCAAACGTCATAATTTCAAGAAATGATAAACATCAAGTTATTCCCTACTAGAACATCTTTCAATCTAAAAAGTTTAGTCAATTCCATGTAGGGAATCAAAAATTATGGTCATTTTTGTTGAACACATAAGATTGAAAATAAGTGAAAACTTGCTTTTCAAATTTCATGTTTACCTCACTTTAGTTTTTCTTCATTTTTCACAATCCGAACATGTGTGTATGTATTCTAAAAAAAAGCAATAATACCTTCCTATAAAAGTCTATTACCAAAAATATTTCACAAAGCCCTCCAATAACCATTAGACTAAAAATTTCTTCAAAAATCATGTTATTCCACAACATCTAATTCATATCATTTATTTTCTCAAATTTACACTTGTATATTTTTCCCTTCAGAATATCTTAAATGATCTCATTCATTAACATTTTATTTTACCACTTTTAACAATCATACTTATAAGCTTAATTTAATTTAAGCTCTATCAACCTCTTTTTCCCCTTCATTATCATTTTTTATAATCATCATCAGAATTTTTTTCTTCAAACATCACTAAACCCATAATTTTCAATACATTAGTTACTTCAAAGTAGTATTTATATCACTACCAAAATCTTTATTTATTTATTTCTCCAAAACATGTTATTCTTTTCAAACCGTTGTGTCGAAACGCCTTGTCCTAGTGTTTACGAATTCCTGTCGGTAATATTGGCCAAGCGCATTGATCGGAATTTTAAAGCACCAAAATGAACAGATTAACATGAATTTAATTACATAAACTTCTTTCCAAATATTTTAATATATGTAATTACTTTTTCAAAATCATATGTTTGCCTTTAGTAGATTCACATGTTAATGGTGATTATGTTAATAAACAAATAATCTGTCACTAGCAACACACGATTAAGCAAACAAACGTCCAGAAACCAACCATATACACCCACAAGCAAGAATGTAATTTAATTAATTAATTTCATTTTACATTTTAGTTATATATTATTATCATTAGTAATTTCTTAAACAATTTTATTATCCCTTAGCGGGTCAAATTTAAATAAACCGCCAGCTTCTACTAATATTTGGCTCTGTCCCGATTCAGGTGGGTTTACAATTTTGAATGAAATACCCTATTCTAGACCAAACTCAATAAACAAATAAAATAATCATTAACACAACAATAAACACATCAGTCAAACAAATAAACAAACGCCTTCAGAGGAAAGCATTCTATTAGCATCCGCTGCGCACTATGATCCCAATTGCACCAAGTTGCTCTATTTAAAGCTATACAAAGGTATATTCACCTTTACCAATATCGACATTATAGATCTGGCTAATAACCACTACCTCCATTGTGACGCCCCAATTCTATACCCACGCTAGCCAAGAACATTACGGTGAATGCTGTCAACTAGCACGGAGAATAAGGCTGTTGAGGAGCGACCATCCGTGTAATTGCTTTGTGCGAGCATCGATATGTCAGATAGTATAGCATGCAATTCTTTTAAAGTGGAAATCCGACATGCCGACACAAACTCAAAGCTACTACACAGTGGCTATAATATCTTCGGAAACAAGTATAGAAATAAACATAACATAAATCAGTCGCAGAGAATTCATATCACAAAGGCGGAAATAGATATGAACATTACACATGAAAGTGTACATCAGAGTAGTGGTCAAACAAGATCCACAATATCAAAAAGAATAGATACAAGTGCTAGACAAAAGAATAAGTATACATCATAGAGTCTGTATCTCAAATGTATACAACAAAAACTACTAAACTAAAGTAGTTAGCCAAAAGTCAGAAGATGGTTCCAGGTAGGAAGCCATGAGGAAGCACCTGTAATATCTCAGTCTGACCCGAGTATTATTTAAGAAGAAAATAATAAACGGATCAGTCTAGCTATAAATATCAGATGAAGGGATATATAATAAGAGATATGACATAAACATATAATAATCACAATGCCAAGCTGTGATAAATAAGTAATTGAAAATCAACAAGAGATTAATCAATATCACAATAATCTACTTAAGATAAAAAGGAATGTCATACTCCTAATTTCATTCACCAAGCCACAATAAATGACATATATATATATCAATGCCTATCGTAAAAGTTGGTGAAACATAAATTCCAGAAATCAACACACGAAATCCAGAAATCACAATAAAAAGGAACAACGACGTCGCACAGCGGGACATCCGATGAACCAAATCACAATAAAAAGGATGGCCAATCCCACAAACTGGACATCGACGCACCTAGAAAGACACGCCCCATGAACAGTCGAACATCGACGCACCTAGAAAGATACGCCCCATGCTCTAGCATCGACGCACCTAGAAAGATACACCCCATGCATAAATAAACATCGATGCACCTAGAAAAATACATCCCATGCATAAATAAACATCGATGCACCTAGAAAGATACACCCCATGTAATGTCTAACATCGATGTACCTAGAAAGATACACCCCATGCAAAGTCGAACATCGACGCACCTAGAAAGATACGCCACATGCATAGACGAACATCGACGCACCTAGAAAGATACGCCCCATGCCCCGACTTATTGAGCCGATTGCTCCACGAAGTAAATAAACATCGATGCACCTAGAAAGGTACACCCCATGCATAAATAAACATTGACGCACCTAGAAAGGTACGACCCATGTGTAAACAAACATCGACGCACCTAGATAGGTACGACCCATGAAAGAAATGAGACGAAACTCAATAAAATGAGGAACAGTCCTCCACATAAACAAAGAGACATCGCACATTGCTAGTCTAAACCACAAAGATGATCGTCATGATCAACGAGAAGTGTCAATTACAATAAGCTAGTAAATATATGAGCTTAGCTTCATGTCCCATAACCACTAGCTTAACTTAAATATTTACGAATAAATTGTAGATCTCCACTAGAAAATTGTCACAAGAGATTCAATCGAACAAGTCCAAGAATTAACCGACGAAGTAAACGCAAGCGTTTCATACCACTTGTTTTACTAAGTCGTTTAATTAGATTTCTCATACGAGTGAGGTAAATGTTTGTATATACTAATAGATTGGAAATCGGTTTGAGAAAACGAGCTTTGTAATAAAATAGTGTTGAAATCATTTGAAGAAAGAGTTTTGATATTTACTACTAGTATAGAAAACCTTTATATTTTAAAGTGACAAATCATAGAAGTGATTGTAGAAACAATCGGGCATAAAAATTCACATTCGAAGACGTGAATAAAATCCAAAGAAATCGATATAAAATCCATCAAAGTGGATATATCTAAAATTCCTAAAGAAAAGGTCATCAAAGTCGATAATAAATGACAACAAAGAAAGGGAGACAACACGAATCGATTAAAGTTGGATATTCAAACGAATTAGCAATATAGGCTCATCTGGCAAATAGTAGCAGGTCGGTCGACCGGACTCCCTGAGTCGGTCGACCGAACCAGAGGTTGGAAGTGCTCGGGGCACCAGGTCGGTCGACCGGCCCAGGGGGCTCGATCGGCCGAAGCCTATAACCAGCACTTCCAAACAGAGGCAGGAAGTGCCTGGACAACAGGTCGGTCGACTGGCCCAGGGGGCTCGGTCGGCCGAACCTGTATACTTGCACTTCCTACCCTATTTCAAAGGAGGTGCAAATCCCGACCAAATTGCAATCGCACGAGCAACGGCGCTAAGGGTTTATGCCAATCGACTACCCGGCCCTATAAGCTCCTCGATGCATCACCAAAAACATGTTCAAACATCAAAATTATGATTTTTAAAGAATTGAACTCAAAACATTAAAAATTGGAATATTCACCAAATCAATCCAAACCGAAAGCAAATGCACACGAATAAGTGTTAGGAATTCATACCTAACAATCGAAGAGAATTATAAGCATAGATGTGAGATTAAAAATCTCACCTTTGAATCCAAATTAATGAAGGAGAAGCTTTTAAAACAATCTAAGATCAATTCCTCTTCAATAACAACTCAAGAAGCTTCAATCTAAGCTTAAAAGAGAAACATTTCCTAAATTAGGTTTAGGAAATTTCTGAAATTGAATGGAGAAAGAGTTGGAGAAGATGAAGGAGGTGCTTACCAATGGGTTCACTTGAGTTTGGAGCTAGAAGTTGGATTTGCAAAGAAAACTAGGGCTTAGGAATTTCCATTTCCCATCTCTTCCACCATTTTTACTTCAGCTTGAAGTGTTTGAGTAAAGAGGAGAAGTTATGAAGAGAAGGGGTTGGGCTGAGCTAATAAGGGTGCAGTCCAAACCAAAGTCATAAGCGGGAAAAAGCAGCAAAAATCAACTTTCTCCAAACATATCGATGCTTATACTCAAAAAGGTCGCAAACGTCATAAAAAACTCAATGGGGGTGGTCTCGAGTCCCAATTCGACTGTTTGCAAAAAGTAGCTTTTCGGACTAAATTCCGACAATAAAATATTTAAATAAAATATTTAAATATAAAATCGATAAATATGCGGGTTGTTACAGACTCCCCTCCTTAAAGAAATTGCGTCCTCGCAATACTTAAGAGGAAAATAAGAAGTAACAACCATAGAAGCATATCAACACAAAAGAAAATTTGAAATAGGAAGTTCACCATAAGGAGCATGAAAGAGTAAGCCTGAATAGGATCGCTCGATGAATTCTCTGGATTCACAAGAGCAATCCTTAGGATTTGGGAACCATTGAACTCTCACAAGAAGGACATCTTTATTCCGAAGGTGCTCAACCTCTGAAGTAATGATGTGAATGGAATGTTGCTCAAAAGTCAAATTTGGTGAAACTTCAATCCCCTCAATAACACCGGGCTCAAGAATAAAAACCGAAAACATAAAAGCATTTCCGTAGCTACAAGACGCAGAAGACGTCAAGAATAGCAGAAAATTGAGCCAGTGTAACGGCGTAGTACAAAAACGGTACGTCCAATGAACCGATAAACAGGAACAACGATGTAGTATAATAATAGTACATCCATTGATCCAGATAAGACGGAACATCGATGTAGTATAATAACAGTACATCCGATGAACCGAACACCATAAAAGAACATCGGACGCTAGTCCATAAAAGGAATGAGATAAAGCTCAATAAAATGAAGTATATCAAAACGTTCGATGAACTTAATAAAAAGATAATTCCATTCAGACATCATCAAAGAATCAACAGTTGTTGCCTACGACAAAACGTATTGGCAACATGATTTCCCCTTCGGGAATAGAAAGAATATCAAGATCATAAGATGCCAGGAACTCGAGTCAATGAGGTTGACGCAGATTAAGTTCCTTATGAGAAATAAATATTTCAAAGATTTATGATCGAGGTGGAGAACAAATTTTTCATCCAAATATGATGATGCCAAATTCCAAAAGTAAAAACAATAGCCGCGAGCACTAGATCATGAGTGGCATATCTAGTCTCGATAAGCTATAATGATTTAGAAGCACAAGTGATAGCACGTTCTCCTTTGCAAGAGAATGACATCCAAACCAATACGACTAGTATCAGTACAAATAGCAAAGTCTTGGTTCCCCTTCAGGAATCACAAGAATAAAAGTATTTAAAAGAAAGAATTTCTTTTAAATAATCTTCTTTCCTGAAAAATTAAAACTTTCATAATTTCAATCATCTTTAAGTAATTATCCTTCTAGATAAATTCACGTTTTACAAGTCAATACATCGTGTTTGATTGTCTCATCAAAGCGTTTAGGAAATTCCTATCGATAACGTTGATCAAGCGCATCGACCAAAATTCTTAAAGCACTCAATGGGCAATACAATCACAAAATCGTATTCTATATGATAAACATGTTTCTAAAAACTTTTAAGAATATTCTTTGTTCATTTTAAGAATAAAAATCAAATTGTACTTATAAATAAATCTTATGAAAAAGATTTTCAAAATTTTTAAATTTCTATTTTCATCCAAAATCAATAAATACAAGAATAGTCTCATCGAAATATTCATAGAATATTCGATTTATAAAGTGGATGAAATAAGCTGGACAAATTGAATGACATAATAAGTCATTCATAAGAATCATAACGAGTGCGGAATGCGGTAAGTGGAATGCTAATTTCCGCAACTCGTAGCAAACGAAAACCGGTGGTAAAGTCAAACTGAAAAGACCTTAGCACCACACAAAAGATATTGCTTAGGTGATGATCCTAAGACAAGCTCAAAATACCGAAAAAAAATTCACAAATTATTTAGGTAAGAGAAATAATACTTTCCTCACCATAAGGGCTTAAAGAAGAAAATGATGCCATTAAGTTGGAATCAAAATCATAAAGGAAAAATAGAAATCTGCTTAACAGATTGAAAATGTCGAAGATGAATAGTCCTCTCGAGAAAATAGGATATAGGCTTCATTAATGATTAAGCCAATCCTATCGCACAAATCAATTCCGGAGCCTAAGTAAAAATATCGGCTCGGAAAGAAAAATCACAAAAAATAATTTTCGACATCAAATAAAAGCAAATTGAGTGTTGCGGATCTACCATCCGGATTCGCAATCCTCAAAGAAGTCATCAAGCCCAAAATATTCAAAGAAAAAGAATCGACAAGTTCTTTTGATATAAAATAGTGAGATGAAACCCATATCAAAAAGAACTCAAATAAGAAGACCACAAAATAAATGTAACCAAGGATTAAATGAGAAATACCTTGACCACGAGAAGTGTTACCAGGAGCTTGCACTACATTGAGCTCTCCCTCCTTCTTACTTTGAAGTACGGGACATGCAGTAATATGGTGACCCGAATTTTTGCAATAGCGACAAAAGAGGGATCTCGGACACTCCCTTGCATAGTGGTTCGTGGAACCACAATTGTAGCATTGTCCACGACTAGAGGTAGGTGCTTTTGCTACCGGGGTTTCTTGCCTCCCTTTCTTGTTGGGATTGGGGCCTTTGAATTTGATAGGCCTCTTCAAGTTATTGTCGAAGTTCTGTTGGGCACGCACAACTTCAACATCACCTTCATTATCGGCCTCTTCAAGACGAAGAGCGATATCAATAAGCTGATCAAATGAAACTTCAAGTTTCATAAGTAATGGCTTCTTAAGATTCTTATTCAAGCCATAGACGAATCTCTGATTTTTCTTCATTGGGGTGTTAATGTATTCAACCCCGTATTTGGAAAGAGATTCGAAAGATGCGACATAGTCTGTCACAGAAAATTCACCTTGAATAAGGTCAATAAAACGCCGGGCCAAAGTTACTTTTTCGGCCTCCGGCACAAATTTCAATTCGAACCTTTCCCGGAATTGCTCCCAAGTGAGATCCGCTTTAATGATTTCAGAAATTAAAAGCTCATACCAATCTAATGCTCTTTCTTGAAGCATGCTAGAAGCCACTTGGACTCGATGAAGGTCAATAAGGTTCATGCGAGAAAAGATGCGATCGCATGATTTGAGCCAAGCTTGAATTTCAATAACACTCTCGGATCCCCTGAATGGCCTTCCACCCAAATCGATGTAGTCACTGCACAAGCGTGCAAAACCGGATCTAGGATGAGTAGGCTCTGGATTGGGTCCTGCAGCTTGAGCATTCTTAACAAGATCTAGGAGCTGCTGGGCAGACATAAATACTCCATCCTGGGGAGTAGCACTAGATTGACCGGCGCTGGGGCGGCCTGGTATAACCATTTCTCTTCCTTAAGAAAGAAACAAGGAAGAATAAGAAGGTTATTCACAAAATGAATATCAAGCAATCTTGATAGATAAAACAAGGAATCATAAAGAAAATAGGATGAATCGGTATGAAGACTCGAATAAAATCCTAAAGCACGACTCCTAAGAAAGACTTAGGACGATGATCCTTGTTATAATATTCCATATTGTTCCGAAGTTTGGCTCTGATACCAAGCTGTGACGCCCCACCTCTATACCCACGCTAGCCAAGAACATTACGGTGAATGCTGTCAACTAGCACGGAGAATAAGGCTGTTGAGGAGCGACCATCCGTGTAATTGCTTTGTGCGAGCATCGATATGTCAGATAGTATAGCATGCAATTCTTTTAAAGTGCAAATCCGACATGCCGACACAAACTCAAAGCTACTACACAGTGGCTATAATATCTTCGGAAACAAATATAGAAATAAACATAACATAAATCAGTCGAAGAGAATTCATATCACAAAGGCGGAAATAGATATGAACATTACACATGAAAGTGTACATCAGAGTAGTGGTCAAACAAGATCCACAATATCAAAAAGAATAGATACAAGTGCTAGACAAAAGAATAAGTATACATCATAGAGTTTGTATCTCAAATGTATACAACAAAAACTACTAAACTAAAGTAGTTAGCCAAAAGTCAGAAGATGGTTCCAGGTAGGAAGCCATGAGGAAGCACCTGTAATATCTCAGTCTGACCCGAGTATTATTTAAGAAGAAAATAATAAACGGATCAGTCTAGCTATAAATATCAGATGAAGGGATATATAATAAGAGATATGACATAAACATATAATAATCACAATGCCAAGCTGTGATAAATAAGTAATTGAAAATCAACAAGAGATTAATCAATATCACAATAATCTACTCAAGATAAAAAGGAATGTCATACTCCTAATTTCATTCACCAAGCCACAATAAATGACATATATATATATATATCAATGCCCATCGTAAAAGTTGGTGAAACATAAATTCCAGAAATCAACACACGAAATCCAGAAATCACAATAAAAAGGAACAACGACGTCGTACAGCGGGACATCCGATGAACCAAATCACAATAAAAAGGATGGCCAATCCCACAAACTGGGCATCGACGCACCTAGAAAGACACGCCTCATGAACAGTCGAACATCGACGCACCTAGAAAGATATGCCCCATGCTCTAGCATCGACGCACCTAGAAAGATACGCCCCATGCACAAATAAACATCGATGCACCTAGAAAGATACATCCCATGCATAAATAAACATCGATGCACCTATAAAGATACACCCCATGTAATGTCTAACATCGATGTACCTAGAAAGATACACCCCATGCAAGGTCGAACATCGACGCACCTAAAAAGATACGCCCCATGCATAGACGAACATCGACGCACCTAGAAAGATACGCCCCATGCCCCGACTTATTGAGCCGATTGCTCCACGAAGTAAATAAACATCGATGCACCTAGAAAGGTACACCCCATGCATAAATAAACATTGACGCACCTAGAAAGGTACGACCCATGTGTAAACAAACATCGACGCACCTAGATAGGTACGACCCATGAAAGAAATGAGACGAAACTCAATAAAATGAGGAACAGTCCTCCACATAAACAAAGAGACATCGCACATTGCTAGTCTAAACCACAAAGATGATCGTCATGATCAACGAGAAATGTCAATTACAATAAGCTAGTAAATATATGAGCTTAGCTTCATGTCCCATAACCACTAGCTTAACTTAAATATTTACGAACAAATTGTAGATCTCCACTAGAAAATTGTCACAAGAGATTCAATCGAACAAGTCCAAGAATTAACCGACGAAGTAAACGCAAGCGTTTCATACCACTTGTTTTACTAAGTCGTTTAATTAGATTTCTCATACGAGTGAGGTAAAGGTTTGTGTATACTAATAGATTGGAAATCGGTTTGAGAAAACGAGCTTTGTAATAAAATAGTGTTGAAATCATTTGAAGAAAGAGTTTTGATATTTACTACTAGTATAGAAAACCTTTATATTTTAAAGTGACAAATCATAGAAGTGATTGTAGAAACAATCGGGCATAAAAATTCACATTCGAAGACGTGAATAAAATCCAAAGAAATCGATATAAAATCCATCAAAGTGGATATATCTAAAACTCCCAAAGAAAAGGTCATCAAAGTCGATAATAAATGACAACAAAGAAAGGGAGACAACATGAATCGATTAAAGTTGGATATTCAAACGAATTAGCAATATAGGCTAATCTGGCAAATAGTAGCAGGTCGGTCGACCGAACTCCCTGAGTCGGTCGACCGAACCAGAGGTTGGAAGTGCTCGGGGCACCAGGTCGGTCGACCGGCCCAGGGGGCTCGGTCGGCCGAAGCCTGTAACCAGCACTTCCAAACAGAGGTAGGAAGTGCCTGGACTACAGATCGGTCGACCGGCCCAGGGGGCTCGGTCGGCCGAACCTGTATACTTGCACTTCCTACCCTATTTCGAAGGAGGTGCAAATCCCGACCAAATTGCAATCGCATGAGCAACGACACTAAGGGTTTATGCCAATCGACTACCCGGCCCTATAAGCTCCTCGATGCATCACCAAAAACATGTTCAAACATCAAAATTATGATTTTTAAAGAATTGAACTCAAAACACTAAAAATTGGAATATTCACCAAATCAATCCAAACCGAAAGCAAATGCACACGAATAAGTGTTAGGAATTCATACCTAACAATCGAAGAGAATTATAAGCATAGATGTGAGATTAAAAATCTCACCTTTGAACCCAAATTAATGAAGGAGAAGCTTTTAAAACAAGCTAAGATCAATTCCTCTTCAATAACAACTCAAGAAGCTTCAATCTAAGCTTAAAAGAGAAACATTTCCTAAATTAGGTTTAGAAAATTTCTGAAATTGAATGGAGAAAGAGTTGGAGAAGATGAAGGAGGTGCTTACCAATGGGTTCACTTGAGTTTGGAGCTAGAAGTTGGATTTGCAAAGAAAACTAGGGCTTAGGAATTTCCATTTCCCATCTCTTCCACCATTTTTACTTTAGCTTGAAGTGTTTGAGTAAAGAGGAGAAGTTATGAAGAGAAGGGGTTGGGCTGAGCTAATAAGGGTGCAGTCCAAACCAAAGTCATAAGCGGGAAAAAGCAGCAAAAATCAACTTTCTCCAAACATATCGAAGCTTATACTCAAAAAGGTCGCAAACGTCATAAAAAACTCAATGGGGGTGGTCTCGAGTCCCAATTCGACTGTTTGCAAAAAGTAGCTTTTCGGACTAAATTCCGACTAACGATAAAATATTTAAATAAAATATTTAAATATAAAATCGATAAATATGCGGGTTGTTACATCCATTCACAACTTTAATTTCACACAGAGACAGCTACACCAAAGAGATAGGATAAGACTAATATATATATATATATATATATATATATATATATATATATATATATATATATAATAGGAAAATAACAAGTATGTACCTAGATGATTGCAACTGTAATCATCATATACTCCTATCATCGATTTAATATAGGGTAACTACCCATTACACCCAAGGGGACGGAGGCTCTATGTTTCATCTAAGGTCAAGACTCGTGTCTCTTATATCTAATGTATTATTCTAAACTTTCTCTGATACCACTTTGTAACACCCCCACCTCGACACCCATACTATCCAATAGTACTACAATGTAATACTGTGAGATAATGCTTAAGATAAGGTAATAAAGGATACGCAGATGAATATTCCCTTGAGCTAACACCGGTACATATTATAACATCAAATAAATAACTCACCTATACGTACATACTATCGGTACAAAGCAATAAACACGTGTGCCTCTGGGATAACACAATACACAATATACAGTAAATAATAGAGATTACATATTCAATCACAGCGATGATATATAGTACATAAATTTACAAGGTATGTCAAAATTACATGTCTAGAATATACATCCATAAAGTACATCATATATAATAACATGTAACTAAATTGTATGACTAGCCTCCACTATACCCATTAAACACAAGCTGGTTTCATTTTCTTTGTACCTGAAATGTCTTGAACAGACCCGAGTATTATATAAATAATAAATGGGTCATACTATATCTAAATCCAAGGTCAATAAACATAAGGAACTCTATATATATTGGGTTTAAATACAATAATGCTATCTCAAACAATCCCAAATATCATATAACGTAGAACTCCACAAAACCCAACATAAAAAGTTTATCACCCATATAAAATTCATCTAATCAGAAATCATGAAATAACATCTAAAGGTTGAATCATCCATATTCAGAAAACATCTAAATCCATAACTAATTAATAAAGAGATATAACCATGTATAATCAGGCTAACACATAGTTTGCCCAAATATATACTCAGTCTCAATAAATAAAATATCCTCAATATCAATATAAATAATTATCCGTAAACGAAATCATAGAAATTATGACACAGGCCAGTAAAGGATACAATTGATGACACACGCCTATAAGGAATAATCGGTGACACGCGTCTAAGAAAGATAAATAGGCAACATAAAGATAAATAGGCAACACATGTCAATGAGAAAGATATTCAACGACATATGCTTGAGAATGATACGAGGATTGATCATGCTCTGGAAACAGTCATAAATATAATTATAGCTCATTATCTCAAATATACATAATTATATGTCTATATCATGCACATTAGAACCAAACGTGAGACTGACAGACACACTAGCTTTAGGAGACTACACACATAATTGGCGAACACGGCACATGTATTCCACCAACCCAGCTCTTACAGTCTTAGTTTCCTCAATGGACATCGTGACTCATATACATCGCATGTGATAAACAGCTGCAAGGCTATACTATGCATTGGTCACGATCGTACATAGCCCCTAATGGTAACAGATTGCTGGCCTAGGTGACACACATGGGCTTTACATTGGACACATGACTATATAGATTGCCAACACACGACAATAGTGTCACAGATCCGTGGCGCGACCATGACGATTAGACCGCTAGGATGTACACTAACCAATTTGGTTCAACTTCCGCAATATAAAGGGAGTCAGACAGCGATAGACATATACTAAATATATATATGATAGTTGACACATAGCAACATACTCGTGTTGATGCACAACACAAAACATATGCCGACATATGGCTAAATACGTGACACACTGTAGCGAGCCTCGTCATACATAATAGATCCCCGTATAAATGTCAATAACGAGAAAAGGATAGCCGCATAAATAACACAATGGCATCTCATACCACTACGTATTACTAGTTCGTTTATTCAGTGCTCACGTATCACACTTCCTCCTTCAATATTTTATATAACGAGTCCAAAAAATAATCGAAAAAAGCCCCATCCCAAATGGTATTATAACACAGTTTATTTAGATTCCTCTCTGCACAAAATAAAATTCATCACAAAACCATGTAGAAAGATGTCATCACCATATCATTCCAAGTCACTAAATAACTCAGCATCAACGGTGAATCACTCATATAATCCCATTCAATGTATAAGGAAAAAATGATCAGAAAAGTAATATAAATATAGATTATTCAAATAAACATAACAACAAACAATTCAATATTTAATAATGAATCATTTAATATAAAACAAATACGTAGAAATGAATATTAAATATATATTATAGAATTAACTAGATAAATAACTAATATCCAAATATAATATATTATTTTACAATAAATAACCAACTTCTCAGCCTTAAAAAATAATTCAATCTTTGCCAAAAACATAAGAAAACTTGTTCCTTTCTTTAAGAATCCTAAAATAGTTTATAAAACTAAATATTACGCAAAACAACTATTTCATAATTTTCTACATTTAAATACTATTTTTAGATAATTTTTATACCACCCAAATCAATTTTATTATATTCAAAATCCATAAGTATGTATTTTTAAAAACTTTAATTATATTCAAGATTTCATAAAATATACTTTATAATAAATTTATAAAACTCCAAAATAATTTCTTTTCAGTTCAAACTAAATAATATATTCCAAGATCTTCAATTTACACTCAAAACAATTAGAAATAAAGCATTTTCCTTTATACTATACTATATTTGAAATTCTCATATTATAGATAGAGAGATTCTCAAAACATATCCAAAATCGTTTAACTATTTCATAAAATAAAATTATATATTTTCCCAAGGTTTGAAAACTCTTTCAATAATATTTCAATAACCTTATAATAAAATTCACTTAAACAACATTATTATTTTCATATTATATTTATAAAGTAGCAATATATTATATTTTCCTTTAAAACAATTCCAAAACTTATAATATATTATAGTACTGATTTTATAAAGAATTTTACAACCAATAGAAGGCTAAATTTATACTATAATTCAAATTTTATTTATAAGTATAAAAACTGCTAATTAAATAAAATTTAATAAATTATTTATAAAATACTTCTAATAAAATTTCAAAATCCATAAATAAATTTTCAGAACTTTTCAAACAACGTTTCAAAGCAGGAAAGTAAATAAATATCCAAATATATAAATTACGGAGCAAAATTACTCCACAACCCTCAATACAAATTATATCACACGGTCAATACACACAACATAAATATCTTACATAAATTAAAATATAGACGAACAACATTTCCTTTGTATTTTTCAAAATCCAACATTCACGAAATCTCCCAATCATCCAAAATCACATCCAATTTCACACAATCAATCCAATATCTCGAATAAATAATTCATTCAAACAGTGCACTTGATAATCTAAATCAATTCAACCAAGCAATTTAATAAGCTATCGGGATAAATATATAAATAGCAAGTGATAAAATAGTTATAGTTATCAGTGAGAAAACTACCTAAAATGACAAATGCAATTCTCAAATTCAACTTCACACGATTTGCTCCTCCAAAATTTACTGCGCCAACAATCGCTCTAAGCCATCATCACCTAAAGCTACCTCATCACCATCCATGCCGCCAGACCTCTAGCGCCACTAGCCCACCTGCTTGTTGCCTTCCCTATTCACCTCAACAGCAACGAATTCTCGAATCCCTAGTCTGTAATCGCATCGCCACCCCAATTTTGCAACCTCCTTCCTTATCGTACTCGCCACCAGGTAGCTGCACGTCCTAATTCTCCCATTGTGCAAACCTAATCGCGTCGCACAAGATTAGATTGTGACCGCCACTTCAAGTTGCGGCTATCAACTAGCGATCGTTGCAGCTTGGTCGCCGATCAATCGCACGTTCTTCTGCGTGAATGATTTAGGGTTCGGGCTTATATTGATAATTAATACAGGAGTTCGAGCATTGGGCTAAGCAACATGAGAGAGAAACACGGGCTTGGGCTAAAATAGACACACGCCTCGATTTAATTTAATTCGTTTTTAATTCATTTCCTATGCACTTAAATTTTTTATTTTAATTCTTGAAATAGATTTCAATTTAATATAAATAGATTCATACCACATAACAGTTAATATTAATTAAAATATTTTATTCAATTTCAACTAATTATCCGAAAAGAAGTTATTAGTTTATTCAAATCAAAATCATACATTAAATAGAATTTAATTAACTAAAACTTATTTTCAAAAAATAGCTTATCAAATATTAAATTCAAAGAATTTTATTTTAATTAAATTTATTTATTTATTTATACGACATAGAAAGCTGGGTTGTTACACTCGTATTAACCGTAATCCTAAGATAGATTGAGGGTCACATTAATCATCAATTAATCACCCGCTGATCTTCCTAAAGTCAGTCCAAACTTCAAACGACCATATCTCCTAAAGCGTTATTCCAAAAATTTATTGTAACCATTTTACGAAACGGGAAACCATCGTATCTTTCAATTGGAGATGATTTCAGGCCCTAATTCGGTTCCTATCAAAAGAAATGGACTATATAAGATTTTTAAGGTCAAAATCATCCAATAAAAACTCTAAGGGTATGAGATGTCACTTTCTATCACTATCCAAAGTATAGCCTCATACGACCCAATGGTTTTTTTTAATATTGTACGATCCTTTAATACGTAAAATATGAGTTGTTACACTAATGGCAGCACCGAAGCTAGCGTCGTTAGTCTTATTCCAAGCATATGCAATGATATGTCACTTAGTTTAATAAATTGGCTCACGAGCATTGGGAAAATGGCCCGCAACCTTAAACAAACTTCGGGATCAAGTAGACGCTTAATGACCCATTAATTATGGTCTAAGCATCCCACCTACAGTAAGTAGGACTCCCATCAGTCCGCTTTCTCTAATACTTTAAACATCATGCATAATGCTCATGAAAGAGTTGTACTGAAAACTCTGCTAGGGCCGTTCCGACCCATAACAAGGATGCACATGCTGCACATTGTTAAGACTTTTTCCATTACATTCCCACACCCGAACTTTTCCAACATAAGGAACTCATGTTTCTCAATGCTTCCCTACCCATAAAAGACATTTTGCCTTTGAGTGACCTCCCGATGATGTTGGGGGATAAGATCTTCACATCAACCGCCTGAGTAGAGGGTGAGAATGGAACAACAGGCATAAGGAAACCTTTATCCATTCCACATCCTAGTAGAAAGCCCTAAGGCCTTGCTCCTAAGAGAGGCATGGTCAGTACTCTAGATCCCCTTTCATTGTGAGAAACAGGAGGTCCCATATTCCTATTCAATGTCGTCGCTTGACATCCCCACATCAACGCCATAGATATCCATCTCCTATGAGGCATAAGAGAAGTTCCTCCTTATCAAGGGACTTGCATCACCGACAAGATGTGGACGTGGTTCTTAAAGAGGAAATGACATTACTTAGACAGTAGATACTGAGAATCTAAGCTATAAATCATGATGGCGAGGGCCTCTCCGATGATGAGAATTGGGATCCATTTTCTAAAGAGATATTGATAAGTTATATACATTGGAGGCATGTTTTTCCTCCCTTTAAAAAAATATAATGAAAGCGCTCATCCTTCCAAACATATCATAGCTTTCAACTCTATCATTCAATCTGATCAGCTTTCTTGTAACGTAAAGTGTCTCTGGTTTCCCTCAAACTTGAATGGACTAGTCTCTTGATAGTTCTAGCATCTACAGGCGACTAGAAATCCTGGGCCTAACTATGTAATAATTTTGAAAACTAGCTCTTTGCCTCGCAAATCAAAACCATGATGGCTATCGAATTATGCGACACATATTAAAGGCGAACCTAATCGCTCTGCTCTGATGTCAATTATTTCAACAAGGATTCAACCCATGCAAGGGAGTGGATAAGAGCAACTTAGTGGTTATCATTTGCTCTGAGGTAAAATAATAGTCTAAAATATGGAAAGAACCGCGAAATCAACCAATTCATCCTTAACAGACTTCTTCCATAGAGCTAATAACATTATGCGAGTGGAGAAAGCTGACTTGTCTAATGTTGATGAGAAGGGTAGGCAAGGTAACAAGAATAGCTTGCATGATGAGAGCATCGGTGAAAAAATGGCCATTGGGAGCACAACAAGAAGTGCTTTAGGGATGTCTCTCAATTCACACCCAGGTACACAAACTAAGCCTCATTAACTCGTGACATAGAAATCATCCATGTCACCACAAGGGAACGCAGCTCATACTAAAGGCCCTCTCTCACTCACTCACGTCTAAAGGAGGATCCCCATGAAAGAAAGAAGTATTGTGAATTCCATCAATTTAATAGTCACTATACTAATGAGTGTTTTCACTTAAAGTGTGAGATAAAGTAGTTAATAGATGAAGGCGTGCTTGTGAAATGTCAAAATCCTTCCACTCCTCCTCAAAGGATGATTGGAAACAATGTGGCCATCATCAACATGATAATTCTAGCTATTTGGAGTGAGTTGCACATGGCCGGGAGTAGAAGAGGGGCCCAAGCCCGGTAGAAAGGAGATCTCAACCCAACAAATTAGATATAGAGCTCTAGGACCCTAAAACGTTAAGAGTAGAGGAAGATGAAGCTAAATTCACCATATTATCCAAAAGACAAAAAAGGCATTGGCTACCTTCACCATGGACCTATGGTCATCTCATTCAACTTTGCCAACATCAAAGTACATCAATTTTTCATTGATAACGGTACCTTAGTTAATGTCATATTAAAGAACGTCTTCGATCGGACGAAGCTCCCATCCTCCAGCCTCATTCCTTATTCTCTTCCCATCCATGACTTTGGCATTGTCAGGATTATCCTTCTAAGTTCGACTTTGAATGTGGTATCCTTTGGCATGGAACCATGCTCTACGAAAATACAGATATATTTTATCGTAGTAGTTTTCCATTTGCTTATAACATTCTTATAGGTAGGCCATTGTTGGTTGATATGGATACTTCCATAGCATATCAATGACTCAGTATAAAGTTCCTCAACAAGGGAGGTAATGGCCGCGTCCACGGTAATAAACAAGCCACCAGGAACTGCTACAGCATCCCCCTACAATAAACTAATAAAAGAATACTGATGCCGACAAGAGGTGGCAACCATCCGATGGCCAATCCAAGTGGGTGTGAGAGCATTCATTTTCTCCTTCCTGAGTTGGGGATGAGCCCAGTTCGTCATCAACCCCTGAGAAAGCATGAGAGCCACATAACGCTCTTACTCATGCAAAGTCCATTAATCAAGGGAAACTTCCGACATAAAAGAGTGTGCAAACCCCTCTAGCAACACACTCATGCTGGAACCCTTATTTAAAAAATTGCAAATGCATGTCCTCACCATGGCAAGCATACCCAGGAGTGAATGCGAGTGTCATGCAATGATCCCATTTGTATTGGAGAAAAAAAAACAAAAATCAAATCTTCTTGTTTAGCCTAGATAGGACCCAAGAACTAATCGCTTCTTGGAATGAGTAAGCCCATGCTCATTGGAAAGCGGGAATAAGTACCACAACATCTTTCCTCTCAATGCTGGCGGACTCACCCTTGAGAGCCGAGGGTAGTCAAAGCTCCCATACTCATGCAAAGATTCCCGTCGCGGCTAAAAACTCATCGAACTCATGGTTTATTCCTTATATGAGTGAAAATTAGAGATCGGTATGGGAGGTGACAATAACGAACCCCTGGATTCTCGCATGGGGGACATTGGTCAAGATGGCGTCCCCACTACACCACTTAGAATCATCATGATATATAACGACTACTCTTGTAGTGTCATCCAAGTTGGCATGGAACTAGACCCAGAAGTTCGAATGGAGTGATAAGCTTCCTCAAGGAAAGCACAAATGTGCTCGCATGGGGACATGTGGATATGACTTGTATGGATCCCTCCATTACATGCCATGCTCTTAACATCCTCTCCAAAGCTCGTCCTGTCTACCAAAATAGAAGAATGCACAATCTAGAAAGATGCAGGGCATTGAAAGAAGAGGTAGAGAAGCTTCTTAACAACAGGTTCAACTGAGAATCCAAATATCCAATATGGGTGGCCAACTCAGCACTAGTTTGGAAACCTATGAAACTTAGATAACATATACAGATTTTTTTCGATCTCCCCAAGGCTTGGCCAAATGATAGTGTCCCTCTACCTCACATTGATCAACTCGTGGATGTGACTTGCGATCATGAATTGTCAACATTCATAGTGCCTATTTCGGATATAACCAAATTTCTATGCACAACCTTGATCAAGCACACACATGATTCATAACCAATGCGCGACTCTGCTGTTACTAAGAAATTCCATTTGGCTTCCATAATTTAGTAGAAACCGATAAACTGCTCATCAATAAAATGTTTAAATAAAAACCTGGAAAATCAATGGAGGTCTACGTCGACCATTTTTTGGTTAAATATGAGAAAACAAGTGGAGATGTGCATAACCTTGCCTAAACCTTTGACATCCTCAGTAAATATGATATGAAGCTGAATCCTAAGAAGTGCTCCTTTACTTCGCTTCAGCAAATTCTTCGAGTATGTGGTAAGCGCTAAAGGAACAGAGACAAATTCTAAATTATTCAAGCGTTACAGGATATGTAATTTCCTTACATCGTCAAACAAATACAAAGTCTAAATGAGAAGGCCACTATGCTCAGTCGCTTCATATCCTGAGCCACCGACAGGTGCATTCCTTTCTTTGACATAAAGAAAGAAAATGGATTACTTACCATGCGATGTCTACTTGTATCTCAAAGTCGCTGACCATGCGATCGGTATTTTCCTAGCATGGGACGAAGATAATGACCTATACATTATGTCAGAAAAGACTTTCGGGCTTGGAAACATGATACTCGGGACTAGAGAAGCTGCTTACTTCTTTCTCATGGCTGCCCACCTCTTCCCTTATTTTTGAGCCTGTCCCTTAAAAGTCCTCACCAACTAACCTTTGAAGCAAGTATTGAGTTGGCCCGACATGACTTGTAATGATCTGCATTTTACATGTCAAAGGATCATAAAAATATTATTTTAAATTCATATTAGGCTGTATGAATTTATTACCTTAGACGTTGTTGAATATTGATATTTTTGACCTATAGTAATTTTATCTGATGATTTTGACATTGATTTATTTTTTGGAATTTTCGGTAGTTACTTGTATTACGCCAACATACGCATATAGATGCATCTAAAAATTTGGACGAATGAAAAATGTACGGGGGTTAAAGAGAAAGTGTTTGAGCTGCACAATTGGAAATTTTCGAGATCGAACATCCCATAACCTATACAACTTAAAAACATCCAAAATAGCATCTTAGTGGCACGGGCTTGGGTTTCGACGAAACTTATGTTGTTGGAATGACTAAAATACAACAATTGATGTGCTCGAAGAATCGTCGTAATGGGTCTTTCCTACAAGCCGCACAAGCGTACATTGGAATTCGGAAAATTAAAGAAAATGCATACACTAGCCCTACCCACATCCTATAAATGTTCTCCATCTACTATAGCCGCATTTTTGCATTTCATTCTTCCAGTTGCATCTCTCTTTCATGGCAACCCATACCCACTTCTTCTTCTCCTCGGCTTTCTCCATCAAACCATCATCATTTCAACAAAATAAATTCTATTCCCTTTATTTTTTCGGGAGATACCTAGCCATGGTCTCGGATCGATTCGACTTTGACCATTGTGGTCGAAAATTGCAGATCTGGCAAGTGGTTCATTTTTGGAGGAGATCAAAATGGGTTTTGATGATATGGGTTTGTTCACTTCGGTGAGGAGATTACAAAAATATAAGTGTCCAGGGCTGGAGATGGACAGGTGGTGGTAGCAGGCATGAAATGTTTGGGAAGAAATATTAGGTTTTCACATTTTCTCTATGGATGGTGATCATAATGGTTAAGGTGGTTATTGTAGGTAGCACTACAGCAAAATCTATTTTTCACAGCACGAGTAAACAGCGTTTTAATAAAAATGCTGCGATTATGTGCATGAACTATCAAAAATAAAAAAATAAAAATATCCAAAACGCTGCTCGTAAGCAAAGGTGAAAAGGGGGGAAAATAAAAATATGCCGCGTGCTTTTACCACTTAACATGACCTCTCTCTCGTTAATCCCTATCCCCAATCTAATTAAAAAATAAATAACGCGATCTCAGGAGCACTATCGATTTCTCTCCCTCTTTACACTTAAGATCTTCATAATACCTGCATCACAACTCCGCCGATCCGCGATCTTAAGCAAATCTCTAGTTCTTCTCTCTTATAGGAAGTATACCTATTTTTTCTAATATCTAATACATAATACATGTTTATCTTTTTAATGTCGAATACATGAGCTAGCTAAAAAGTTTAGGAAACTATGATGCTCTTTAGAAAGATAGGGTTTTTCCATGGTTCTGCATGGCTGCTGCAACTGATAACATGAGTCTTCAGAAAGCTCGTGTGTTAGGGGAATCATTGATTCAACTAGATGAGGTACGATAAATGTAAATTATGTTCAGTTATTCATTTTGACTTATGCACACATGTTGCTATAGGTTTTACTTTCCTATGTAATCCTCCACTAGGAACCAAGTCTAATAATATGTGATTGTAATCACTTTCCCCTTAGCGTGACTAGATGGTATAATCATTATCTTATTTATTTTGCAGATATTCTAATTGAAATTTCAGAAGTAAAGTGAAAATTTTATTGCATGAATTTGTCTTTGTTAGGGACCTTAAATTTTCGCTTATAAGAGACAAACAAAAAATACAAGAGGCCCTGGGTAGAGTTCCTATCTGGCCTATGAGATCTTGAATGTCCTTTCTTTCAGCTAGGAAATATACATCTTGGGCTTAATTAAGTGCTTAGAATATAAAGCAACGAAGTGCTTACATAACTTGGTGTTCTGGAATTAAAAATTATACTGATCATAGGAGTGTGTACATCTATGAGTTTAATGTTCTTTGCACATTGCAGCTGCTCTTTATATTATTTTTGAGCTACAATCTCTATGTAATGTTCTTTATATTGATACACGTTGTTAGCAAATATTGGGGACATACGTAAATTATTTGGTAAATTGCTGATTGTGCAGCTTTAATTTTTAATTTTAGATTGACTATATCTGGTAGCGTGGTAATGGTAGGCAATACTGCATATATAGTACCTTTGGGAATTACTTGGTTCATGTAGAAGCAATTTGAATTTGCAATTTTTTTTGAATTTAACAGAGGACGTAATAATATGAAGGTTAAATAATCCGAAAACTAATACTCCACATCGGATGCTATATTTGTGTGCAGTAGTAGTCTTACTTTGGATGGTTGCATAGGTGCGTACAATTTATTAATTAGTATCCTTGAATTGTATTTGTTTGGCTGAAATGTATTTTATATTAAATGTAATGGATTTATGATAACCTATAAAAATATGTATATTTCCAAGTTGCATAGAAACATTTTGTTAATTAACTTAGGAAGACTTCATTGTAAATTCTAGCATGTGATGCATTGTGGCTAATATATGCATATGGTATATCTTGTGTGTATAAACATATAATGCCAAGTTTCTTATTACCGGTACATTATACATAGTAGTATATATAGTCACGATTCTTAAACACAAAGCACAATTAATGAATATAATTTGTGTTATACTTATACTCATGTTTGAAGTACCTAAGTAAGCTTTCTCATTTGACTGCATTATACAATATCATGTTGCTTCAACTGTATCCCTTATTAAAAAATAACTGTACAAATGCACTTCCATGACATTTATTGTAGTTTCACTTGCCATAGCTTTCAACTCGGTTGCATATTCAGATCCCACTTTTGTATATTATACATGAAATTATCATATGTTCGACTGTCAGTAGTCGAATAGTATCTTATGTGTAGAAGATCCATAGATATTAATCACAATTCACAAGGTATGGAAGCTAATTCTAACTCATCAATAAACTTCATATTTGTCTTGAAAACTGATACGAAGTGAGAATATATTAGTTTCTTATTCCATTAGTTGTGTAGAAAAATGAAGCTATGCCACATTTACAATAAGCTTGCATGCATACCGAGAACTGCTCGAAATGCATCTACCGGTTTCTTCAGCATAATTCATCATTGATGCCTCATTATTTATTACATTTTTTTTAGCTAGGAATTTTTTTTTGGGACCTTAAAGTTCCGCTTATAAGGAACAGTTAGCAAATACAATACATTATGGGTGAATGTCTTTTCTATGAAATCTTGGATGTCTTTGGCCGATAATTTGCAAATATAAGCTAAGCATTATTTTGAGAGAATCAAAAGCAGCTGCTATTCCTAAAACTAATTTTGATTCTTTACCCCGATCTATTTTTTATACCATTTATGTCCTCCATTGACTATTTAACCTGTTTGCTTTGTCTATGGTAAAATCAAGTGTTTTGACATCCGTGGTGACATTTTTTCATGATTTCTCCTATATATAAGATGAAAGCTTCCAGCTATCCCCATAAATGCTCATACACTACACATATCAGTTCTTGAATCAGGGTACTCTTGCCTTGATCACCCATACCCTTGTCCTTGTCAATTCTGAAGTTAACTTGGAGGTAGTTTATTTATGGTGGAAAGCTAAACTAATGATTTTTATAGTTACATTAAACTTTGTATTCAATGCTTTCTATGTTTTGTTTTCCTTCCCGCGAGCTCTGTTAGTAAATTAATAACAACTTCCAAATATTCAATTATGTTTCTATTCTAAATAAATAAATATATAAAAGCATAAGGTTAGTATATATATAATCTTTTTGGAAATTAGTGAAACATTATCCTTTTATGCATTTGTGATTCGGTAATTATAGCTATAGAGGAAGACAAGGTAGCTTCCTTCTATATCTATATAGGAGTGCGCAACTAACATTGAGTTGGACGATTCAATGGGGGATTTGAAGATGGTTATGCAACTGATATTTGATTTAAAATAATTATGTTTGAGGATGATTTAAAATACTTATGTTTGGATATCTTTTAGAAATTAAATTAGTATTTTGAAACATATTTTTAAAACATAATTGGAATTAAGTTAATAATTTATGGTAAATATCAAAATGGCTAGCCGTCGAAAAAATTCGATGGGCCATCAACAGCCATTGCCACGTGCTTCCGCTAAAAAAAGCATACCTTATAGTGAGTTGATCGTTTATTTTCAACTTTCTGCTTGCTTCAAATTTGAATTCTGTGATTTTGAATTTTCCACTCATGCAGATTGATGACTTTTTTCCCGTTTTTTTTTTGCTTCCACTCATATATGTTGCATTAAAATTTAAAAATGCAGGTACATGAATCATTTGTCTGATGCGTATATTGGAATATTTCCAATTAAGGACTGAAATAATGTGCTAGCATGAGAGTAGATGTTTTGGATCAGAGCAATGATTGAAGAATGTGCTTTCTAAAAGGAGATGGAAAATGCCAAATGTTTCCATTTTAAACAAAGTTTCAATAGGACATCCTTATTGAAGACAGTTATTGATATATCTTATGGACGATTTCAAGGCGTTGTTGCATTTGACCATTGAGCTTAATTACCTATATAAAGATATGTCATTTTAATTTACAACCCATTCTATTTATTTCCACCAGTA
Organism: Allium cepa; assembly: GCA_030765085.1. Lineage (NCBI taxonomy): Eukaryota > Viridiplantae > Streptophyta > Magnoliopsida > Asparagales > Amaryllidaceae > Allium > Allium cepa. Next base: position 553,733,063 of record CM060941.1, on the reverse strand, counting down.
TCTTTGTCTGTATAAACTGGTGAAGGTATCGTTCATGTTATACAATGACATGACCTATGTGTTCTAGTTTCCACCATAGAAAATCATGGAGAATCCCTCAACCTAGGTTGCCCAGTCACGGTAAATCTGGACAGAGATATTATAGGCATTTCATATTGGAGAACATAGTGTATCCACAGTGTTCTTACCTGTAACGACACTGTATTTTGGCCCTGTTTATTTTAATAAATATTTGAGTTAATTAAATAAAATGTGAATTGATTATATTAAAAGGAATATGATTTTGGAGATATTTATCATTTGTTTATATAAATTTGTATTTTTAAAAGGACATTGATTTGGAAATTTAAGATGAAATCTCCTAAGAATATTTAAAGTAAAATCTATCTTGTATAATTAAAGGAAAATACTTTTCTTGTTATAAATATATAAATGCAATATATAGATAATAATGTTTTAAATTCTAAAATAAAGGATTCTTAACAATATTTTTAATAAAATTTACCTTATATAATTAAATTAAAATGTTTTACATTGCTAACATTTGATAAATAAATATATATTGGTATTTTGAAAGAAAATGAAATTTGAAAATTTGAAATAAATATCTCAATAATATTTACAATAAAAATCTATCTTATATAAATTAATTAAAATACTTTACTTTGCTAACATTTGATAGAAATATCTATAGATGATAATGTTAAAAAAAAAAAAATCTAATTCTGGCAATATAAAATATAAATGTAAAATATGAGTCAAACTTATGTATATAATAAAATACAAATGGAAATAAATATAAAGATAAGTATAAATAAGTAAATCATATTGTACACAATTGAAATATGGTTAGCTGAAGTACAAGTACAAGTAAATATAAGTAAGTAAATTTATGAAATATAACCTAAACGTTGATAGCTAAAATACAAAATAAAAAAATGAAAATAAAGGTAAATGAATAAGCTTGTAAACAAAGAATAGAACAAGAACAAAGCATAAAATAAGATAAAATAAAGTCAAATGTAAAGTGAAAACATCATACATATGTATGAACATTTTGCAAGCAAGAAAATAACATAATAACAAAACAAATATTTACTTACAAAAATATCTTCATGTATATTTGATCAAGTGTTGCTGTGTAATCATGTGTGCAGAGGAGTCAAAGTTTACAAATCAACTACAAAATGTCCTTATTCATATGCAAAAAGATTTTGTACTGAGAAAACGAAGTATTCATAACATTTAAATACAAATATCTTTATACATGATGTCTTCATTCATAAGCCATTGCCTGCAAATCTATGTCTGCATACAAATATTTAAGTACAGATAGACATAATAAGTATGTTAACATATTTGGTGAACAAAAAAACTTGTACTTGCTATCTTCTCGCCCAACAAATTTTGTCATTTCCAAATATCATAAAAATCTGTTTATAAAGGTAGGAACTGGCCAGATATTGCCTTCCCCTATTCAACTGTTGTTTTCTATATATTTGTATGCATCTTTATTTAGTTCGTTCAGTCAAAATAATTAGCAAACCTGAGACAAAGAAAGAAAGAAAAAAAAGGGGCAAGTTCAAAAATTTAAGTTCAACAGCAAAACAGATTCAAGTTTGCAGTTTCAAACTTCAGTTTCAAGCAACTAGGCTTCAAAACATTCATGCGTACTGATTTGCAGGGATGTTCTGGTGAGTAAACAATTTTTTAAAAGTTCTAAGTTATTTAAAATCAGTTCAAATTTCATTGATAACATGGTTTGCTTCAGTTTGCATATGATCGTATGATGTTCTATGTTTTTCTGTAGCTGGTACAGGTTACATACTTTGTGCAAAGCTCCAATTATCCTTATTTAAATCATTTAGAAGTTTTGATTTCTCAACAATACAAGATGTAATACTCAAATTAAGATTGTTAAAGGATGATTAAACCTTCTCTATAAAGTATATCACTGTAACAATGATATACAGGTAATCAAGGGATAATTGATGAAATTCGACTGTTGTAAATCATTAATTCAAGATCACACTTTGAATCCTTACTGAAATTGATGATTTATAAGACAAAAAGGAAGGTTTTTAGTGCAGTAATTCAAGGGCAGTTTGAATTTGTGCAAATATTGTATTTTTACCAATTTATAGAGATTTAATCAATAATAAACGTTAAGATTTGAAGTGAAGCAAGTATAAGTGATTGGATTTCAAGAAAAATGTTCAATAATTTTCCTATTGTGTAAGTTTAGCATACGGATCAGAATAGGGTTTCAGATAGAATTTTTGGTCATGTCAGACAGGTGTCGAGTTCGTCATCATCACGTGACCGAGCTACACGAGATTCAGTGGATTGATGGTTTAGTGTGTCGTGGTCGTGCGGGCGAAGCTGCGGCAACTCTGGTGGCTTGTTCGATGATCGCGAGCGAATTTGCCGAAGCTCTTGTTTTGCAGTTTTTTCCTTGAAACTGTAAATTTTTGATTTTGATTATTTGAGGACGATCTGGGGTTGGATTTCGCGTTATTGCGTGATTTAGGGTTTGCCTGGGTGGTTGGCGTTCACCAGTGACGATCATGCCGCCGTGCACGTGTACGGCAAGGAGGAGGTCGTCTGAGTTATCGTGTTCAACATACTCGAGTTGTGCTCGAGTGAAAGGGTGGAAAGCTTCGGGTTTGTTTCTTGCCGTGTTCATGTGAGTTATTGATTGGTTTTCTTACATACTTAGTTTAAAGGTTTTAACTTAAATAAAAAATAAAAAAGTGGGAAGGAGAAGGGTGCACAGGGAAGTGTCGCGGGGAAAATTTGATGAAGGACCGAAGCATCACCCGAGTAAGCATAGGGCAAGTCTCGGGTTTTGGTTATACTGCAGTTTTGCAGTGGGGTTGTAGTTGAGTAAATTTGTTTTTTACAAATTTGTTTAAAAATTTTGAGCTTCGAGAATGTTTAAAGGTTAAGTTAAGATTTTGTCAAGTTTTAATTATTGTAGTCAAAAGCTTAACGATTTTTCTTAAACACTTAAATTATTTTAATTTTGTAAATTATTTAGGTTAAGTATAAAGGTTAATAAACTTTTAAGTTTGGGGGTTAATAATAAAATGATTTAAAATTTAAAGAGGACTTTTAAGGGTTAACTACATTAAGTAATAAAAATTAAATGAATTATTTATAGGAAGCAATCAAGAAAAATTACTTTTCAATAGTAATTAGTAATAGACTGTGAGAAATAAATGAGTAATTAACTACTTAAGTTAATTTATGAACGATCAATAGGTAATTAATCAAGTGATTTAATTAAGAAGTAAGAAGTAATTAATTAAGGGATTAGCAGATAATAATTTGGCAATTAAGTTTTATTAATAAATAATTAAAGTTATTAATTGATGATCAGGAAATAGATAATTAGGTAATTAAAGTTAAACAACTTGATTAAGGAGTAATTAAGTTAATAGAGTGAAACAATTAAGTAATTAAAAAAATAAGACTTAATAATTGATTAAGTTAAGATTCATTATATTAAATAATTTGAAAGGAAATAAGTAATTAATTGTTAATTAATGATCAATTAAACAGAGTTAAATGGTTAACTATCAGGTAATTAATTCTAAATTGAATTAATTACAAATAAGACTTAAAGATGACTGCTTGCAGATTGTTATGTTGAATATCCGATTGTGATATTTATTTGATGGTATTCTATGATGTTCTGTGATATGCTGAGTTATATCTATGATGATTGTGTACGATTCATCTGCGAAAATGCTACGTTAAATCTATTATTGAATTTAAATTATTTAAGCTGTTTAAGTTAATTAGACAACTTGGCCTTTAAAATGGATTTTGGATTTCGATGAGACCGGAATCAGGTATCCATTTGATATTCCGAAAACCACATCGATCCAATTTAAACGTTAGGTTGTGAATTCTGAAATGAAGATCGAGATGGTGTTTTCAGAATGCAAGGATTATTGTCATTGACTCTGAGGGTGATTCCAAAATGAGTGTGACGAGATAATGCCTTCGGTTTCGTTCGAACCCGGAATGAACTTGTATTGATTGAATGCTTTCAGCACATCGTCAGGCGGACGATGATCATTCTAAGTGATATGTCCTATAAAGGTAATCGCAGCTCCAAGCCTCATCAACCGGGAATGGCTAAAACAAGGGAGATGCAGCAAGGTTAGGTGGGTCATGCCCAAGCAGGACAAGATATTCCCCTGTCTAGATATCCCTTTTTATTTCGGCTGTGTGGGCGGTTGCTAGTTACAACCGCGGGGTTTACCTTGTCCGGGACTGTTCAGTAAGGAATGGTTCCGGCCTTGTGTTGTAGAAGGCCGCGAGTGATCCTCGGTATGGTGATCTAGGCCCCGTACTGTGACGGACGGTACCCCAGTAGCCCTGCCACTGTTGGAAATCGATTTTCCCTACGAGACCCTACGGTTTTGATTTGTATTACCCACTTTTGTGTCTAGTAGCTGGAATTTAATAGATGTAACAATTTCGGCTATTTTTTATTTACTTGAAAAACCTAAACACTATTATAATATCACCGGATTTCCTATGAAATGTTTTGGTTAGCGTAAGGTAAAAACTTACCCGTATTTATTTGTGGGGATTCTTACGTGATACCTTTATTTTCAAATGTTTTTCAAAGTTAAACAATTTAAACCGTTTACTCATACTAGACCCATGTCTGACCCGGAGTTTATATTTTGTTTTTCATAAACTCTTGGGTACTCAAATTTTTATGAGTAGCCAAGTGATAGGACTTTGATTTCTGGAGGAGCATTGGAGATGGAGTTTCCAGACGTATATAGTTATCTATCTAGTTCCGCTGTGTCAGTAGTTGAGATATGATGTATCTCTGATGTGTGTAATAACAGATGTATGTAGGACTGTCATGTGTGTTGACATTGTATAACTCTGATATATGTAAAACTATGTAATATTTATGTGATATATTATATTTTATTCCGTTCCGCTGTGAGATTCTGATGCTGTTGTCCTTCCTTTTCTTCTCTTTTCTATTTCTATCCCTTTCTTTTCTTAATGATGATACGTCTTTCTGGTAGTAGAAGGGCGGGTCGTCACAGTTGGTATCAGAGCCAGGTTGGTGATAACCTTGGCTCTGCTAGGAATTACTCATAGAATAGAGTCTGTAATACACTAAAATGAGTTTGAGTGTATAAATAGATATGAGCGCGTATTACTTAGTGAATATAAAATTGTTTTTATATTGTGTTGACTTATCTGTTGAGTGTTTATGGATTCTGGTCGATGTGTGGGACGCAATTTCATCGATAGGGATTTCTAAACTCTTAAACAAGGTAAACCGACATAGTATTATTTTTAAAGTAGGGTAAAGGAGATAATTTTACCCAAAATTATATTTTGTCATAAAAGAAATATTTTTCTGAAATTATTATATATATATTTGAATGTTTGGTTGTTAATACTATAGTTAAATAAAAATTTAAAATTTGAGTGGTTTATAACCAAATAAAATTATCTAAGTTTGATTTTAAATAAAAAGGAATACAACTAAAATTTAATTAAACTAGAATTTAAGTCCCGGGAATTTGAAAGGTGTTTAAATGAATTTAAACAAAAGGATTTGGGAATTTAAAAATCTTGGGAATGTTTGAAATGTTTTTCCAAAGATTTGAAGGCAATATTGGAGTATTGTCTTAGAAAATATTATTGAATGGAAATTGTTTTGGGAGGAAATTGTGGAAGTAAGGAAGCACTGAACTCACCTCAGTCGCTGGAAAATAATCCTAATGATGATGGCCACATCATCAGTGTTCATTTTCGAGTTTCTAAAGTGATGGATTGCTAACAGGGTAGTTGGTCATGATATTGTTTGGGCTTGTTGGGTATACAAGTTGTTTTAGAAATTTCAAAGAGAAAATTGTTTTGTTGAATACAGGTGTTTGGAATTTGGAAATTTGATTTGACATACCAAGTGGGTATGTGTAGTTATCATTTCAAAATGGTTTTGGAAATGAAAAACCGGGCAATCGAATTCTAAGAAATTATATTTAAATAACGTGAAAAGTTTAAATGAATCAACTATTGAAATTATAAAGTAAAGTTGATATTAATAAGAAGAAATTGGGAATTTTAATCCGGGAATTAAAATTTAACTTAAGTAAATGAAAATAAAGAAAATATATTTGAATTTAACCTGAGATAAGTTAAATAAAATTGAAATTGAACTTGAATTAAATTGGATTCAATTGAACTAAATTGGAATGTGAAATGAAAATTTATACCTTAAGATAGTAGGTGTTATATATAATCTGAAATTGTGATTATAAGATGAAATGACTCAGATGAGCAATATAACCTTTAAGTAAATAAATAAGTTTTGAGCTCATATATTGAGAAATAAATGTAAAAGAATGGTAAGTGGCTAGATTTAACTGAAGTTGAGTTGAAATAAAATTGAATTTAAATGAATTTAATCGAGTTACAAATAATATTGAATGGAACAAAATTCTTAAGTAAATAAGTAAGTATTGAATTGAATTAAAATAGAATTGGAGCAAGTTGTAAACAAATCTAATTCAAGCATAAATTGAATGACCTTATCATAAATAAATTCAATAATGAATTGTTCATGTAAATTAAAATTTAAGAATGGATAAAAGAATAAACTAATCGAATAAATTAGTAAATAGTTAGGATTTGATTAAAGGAAAATCAAATCAAAGATTTAAATGGAAATTGGTGGAATGGAATAAACTTAAGTTATTGAGTAGAACAGTTTGGAGAAAATAAATAACTTAAGTATATTATGAGATGATTATTTAAAATATTAATTGTCAAGTTTAATAAAATGGTTTGGAATCAAACATTTTGAAATGAAAGAAAATGCAATGAAAAGATTGTGAATAAATTAATTGGGATGGAGTCAAGTGTAAATTGAGTGGAATCAGTTTAAAATTGTTATAAAGCTTAAGCAATTATTTATTCACAATAATATTGTCAAATTGCATAAGAAAATGGGTCTTTTGAAGTAAATGAGATTAGATAAAATTCTATGAATGATTAGAAGCAAAATAGGATGATTTTAAAATCAATTGGAATGAATATGAGTTGTTTTGCATAAATAAATTAAGTTTAAGCGAGTAAGTTGTAAATCACTTAAACTAAAGGGAATGATTTGAGAATTGGATGGAAGTAATTGTAATAAGTGTCGAAACTATACATATGTGCTTATGAAAATATGTAATGCTAAACAAATGGAGACTCTACCAAAACTTTTCAAAATTTTGGAAACTAAAAAAATATAGCAACAAAACGATTTTAAAATTGGAGATTGAAATAAATTAATGAATGAAACTAATTTAAAAATCATAATAGAAATCAGTTATAAAGGGAAGATAGTCAATAAAATTCAATATTCAGAGTTAAAGATAAATTGAATTCACATGAAATTGGAAACTCAGATTTAAATAAGAGGATATTAAGGCTAAAGTGGTAGAGTAATAGTATAAGAGTATATATAATGCTTATATTAAACTTAAGAAATGAATGATGAAATTCTTAAGTAAATTTGATATTGAGAAAATTATTCCAAGTAGATAGAAATCAAAATAATGTGAATAAAAGAAATTGATATAGTTGACAATCAATGGATATAAATACGTAGGATGAACGTATATTATTCGCATAACAAATTGTTCCAGATTCGAGCATAAAATTTCGAGATAATTATATATCGATCCGAGTTGGGATTTTTCATTCGATTTTTGACGTCGAACCATGGATATGGATTTTGATTGATTCTGGAAATTCTCTATCATAGTTGTGACTATGCAAGGAGAATGACAGTTTCTGATCAAGAAACCAGATCTAAGTCCGCACTAGAAAGTCAGGTGGCCGATACTAGTTCGGAAGTGAAATTGTGTGATCGAGCGAGCAATCGAATTTAATACTGCGTACGAATGATATATGTACATCGTACGGGCTTGATTGAATAAAAATTGAAATTCTGTAAAGAAGTCAATAAATTTGGAAAGAGTTAACGCTGTAGATTTTAGTATTGAATTTCCAGAGTGGATGTCTGGAATTCATTGTGTATTCCGTATATCCCATCTTAGAAATTTGTTCATGATTCATCATTAGTTGTTGAACCAGTAGTTCAGGAATTTGGAAGTCGAATCAAATTTGACTGTGGTCGGGAATCCAGTTCGGATTGTTGATCATCGAGAGACAACTCTGGATAGTTTTGGGAAAGCTTATCCGGATTCGTGTTCGGATAGCTAGTGATGTTTGTTAGGATAGACTGTTTGGTTGTTGTTAATATATAAATGATATGTATGTTTGAATAGTGGGTATAACAGCTTTTAATTATCTTTGTTTTAAATTTCGGGGACGAAATTCTTTTAAGGGGGGAGGAATGTAACGACCCTGGATTTTGGCCCTGTTAATTATTTGAGTTAGTTAAATAAAATGTGAATTGATTATATTAAAAGGAATATGATTTTGGAGATATTTATCATTTGTTTATATAAATTTGTATTTTTAAAAGGACATTGATCTGGAAATTTAAGATAAAATCTCCTAAGAATATTTAAAGTAAAATCTATCTTATATAATTAAAGGAAAATACTTTTCTTGTTATAAATATATAAATGCAATATATAGATAATAATGTTTGAAAATTATAAAATAAAGGATTCTTAACAATATTTTTAATAAAATTTACCCTATATAATTAAATTAAAATGTTTTACATTGCTAACATTTGATAAATAATATATATTGGTATTTTGAAAGAAAATGAAATTTGAAATAAATATCTCAATAACATTTACAATAAAAATCTATCTTATATAAATTAATTAAAATACTTTACTTTGCTAACATTTGATAGAAATATCTATAGATGATAATGTTAAAAAAAATTTGAATTCTGGCAATATAAAATATAAATGTAAAATATGAGTCAAACTTATGTATATAATAAAATACAAATGGAAATAAATATAAAGATAAGTATAAATAAGTAAATCATATTGTACACAATTGAAATATGGTTAGCTGAAGTGCGAATGCAAGTAAATATAAGTAAGTAAATTTATGAAATATAACCTAAACGTTGATAGCTAAATACAAAATAAAAAAATGAAAATAAAGGTAAATGAATAAGCTTGTAAACAAAGAATAGAACAAGAAAAAAGCATAAAATAAGATAAAATAAAGTCAAATGTAAAGTGAAAACATGATACATATGTATGAACATTTTGCAAGCTAGAAAATAACACAATAACAAAACAAATATTTACTTACAAAAATATCTTCATGTATATTTGATCAAGTGTTGCTGTGTAATCATGTGTGCAGAGGAGTCAAAGTTTACAAATCAACTACAAAATGTCCTTATTCATATGCAAAAAGATTTTGTACTGAGAAAACAAAGTATTCGTAACATTTAAATACAAATATCTTTATACATGATGTCTTCATTCATAAGCCATTGCCTGCAAATCTATGTCTGCATACAAATATTTAAGTACAGATAGACATAATAAGTATGTAAACATATTTGGTGAACAAAAAAACTTGTACTTGCTATCTTCTCGGCCAACAAATTTTGTCATTTCAAAATATTATAAAAATTTGTTTATAAAGGTAGGAACTGACCAGATATTGCCTTCCCCTATTCAACTGTTGTTTTCTATATATTTGTATGCATCTTTATTTAGTTTGTTCAGTCAAAATAATTAGCAAACCTGAGACAAAGAAAGAAAGAAAAAAGGGGGCAAGTTCAAAAATTTAAGTTCAACAGCAAAACAGATTCAAGTTTGTAGTTTCAAACTTCAGTTTCAAGCAACTAGGCTTCAAAGCATTCATGCTTATTGATTTACATGGATGTTATGTTGGGTAAAAAAAATTTAAAAGTTCTAAGTTATTTAAAATCAGTTCAAATTTCACTGATAACATGGTTTGCTTCAGTTTGCATATGATTGTATGATGTTCTGTGTTTTTCTGTAGTTAGTACAGGTTACATACTTTGTGCAAAAGCTCCAATTATCCTTATTTAAATCATTTAGAAGTTTTGATTTCTCAACAATATAAGATATAATACTTAAATTAAGATTTTTAATGGGTGATTAAACCATCTCTATAAAGTATATCACTGTAACAATGATATACATGTAATCAAGGGATAATTGATGAAATTCGACTGTTGTAAATCATTAATTCAAGATCACACTTTGAATCCTTACTAAAACTAATGATTTATAAAACAAAAAGGAAGGTTTTTAGTGCAGTAATTCAAGGGCAGTTTGAATTTGTGCAAATGTTGTATTTTTTACCAATTTCTAGAGATTTAATCAATAATAAATATTAAGATTTGAAGTGAAGCAAGTATAAGTGATTGTGATTTCAAGAAAAATGTTCAATAATTTTTCTATTGTGTAAGTTTAGCATACGAGATAAGAATAGGGTTTTAGATAGAATTTTTGGTCATGTTAGATAGGTGTCGAGTTCGTCATCATCACGTGACCGAGCTGCACGAGATTTGGTGGGTTGATGGTTTAGTGTGTCGTGGTCGTGTGGGCGAAGCTGCGGCAACTCCGGTGGCTTGTTCGATGATCGTGAGCGAATTTGCCGAAGGTCTTGTTTTGCAGTTTTTTCCATGAAATTGTAAATTTTTGATTTTGATTATTTGAGGACGATCTGGGGTTGGATTTCGCGTTATTGCGTGATTTGGGGTTTGCTTGGGTGGTTGGCGTTCGCCAGTGACGAATCGTGCCGCCGTGCACGTGTACGGCTAGGAGGAGGGTCGTCTGAGTTATCGTGTTCAACATACTCGAGTCGTGCTCGAGTGAAAGGGTGGAAAGCTTTGGGTTTTGTTTCTTGCTGTGTTCGTGTGAGTTACTGATGGGTTTTCTTACAAACTTAGTTGAAAGGTTTTAACTTAAATAAAAAAAAGAGGGAAGGAGAAGGGTGCACAGGGAAGTGTCGCGGGGAGAATTTGATGAAGGACCGAAGCATCACTCGAGTAAGCATAGGGAAAGTCTCGGGTTTTGGTTATACTGCAGTTTTGCAGTGGGGTTGTAGTTGAGTAAATTTGTCTTTTACAAATTTGTTTAAACATTTTGAGCTTGGAGAATGTTTAAAGGTTAAGTTAAGATTTTGTCAAGTTTTAATTATTGTAGTCAAAAGCTTAACGACTTTTCTTAAACACTTAAATTATTTTAATTTAGGAAATTATTTAGGTTAAGTATAAAGGTTAATTAACTTTTAAGTTTGGGGGTTAATAATAAAATGATTTAAAATTTAAAGAGGACTTTTAAGGGTTAACTACATTAAGTAATAAAAATTAAATGAATTATTTATAGGAAGCAATTAAGAATAATTACTTTTCAATAGTAATTAGTAATAGATTGTGAGAAATAAATGAGGAATTAACTACTTAAGTTAATTTATGAACGATCAATAGGTAATTAATCAAGTGATTTAATTAAGAAGTAAGAAGTAATTAATTGAGGGATTAGCAGATAATAATTTGGCGATTAAGTTTCATTAATAAATAATTAAAGTTATCAATTAATGATCAGGAAATAGATAATTAGGTAATTAAAGTTAAACAACTTGATTAAGTAGTAATTAAGTTAATAGAGTGAAATAATTAAGTAATTAAAAAAATAAGACTTAATAATTGATTAAGTTAAGATTCATTAAATTAAATAATTTGAAAGGAAATAAGTAATTAATTGTTAATTAATGATTAATTAAACAGAGTTAAGTGGTTAACTCTCAGGTAATTAATTCTAAATTGAATTAATTACAAATAAGACTTAAAGATGACTGCTTGCGGATTGTTATGTTGAATATCTGATTGTGATATTTATTTGATGATATTCTGTGATGTTCTGTGATATGCTGAGTTATATCTATGATGATTGCGTATGATTTATCTGTGAAAATGCTACGTTAAATCTATTATTGAATTTAAATTATTTAAGCTGTTTAAGTTAATTAGACAACTTGGCCTTTAAAATGGCTTTTGGATTTCGATGAGACAGAGATCGGGTATCCATTTGATATTCCGAAAACCATATCGATCCAATTTAAATGTTAGGTCGTGAATTCTGAAATGAAGATTGAGGTGGTGTTTTCAGAATGCAAGGGTTATCGTCCTTGACTCTAAGGGCGATTCCAAAATGAGTGTGACGAGATAATGCCTTCGATTTCGTTCGAACCCGGAACGAACTTGTATGGATTGAATGCTTTCAGCACATCGTCAGGCGGACGATGAGCATTCTAAGTGATATGTCCTATAAAGGTAATCGCAGCCTCAAGCCTCATCAACCGGGAATGACTAAAACAGGGGAGATGCAGCAAGGTTAGGTGGGTCATGCCCAAGCAGGACAAGATATTCCCCTATCTAGATGTCCCTTTTTATTTCGGCTGTGTGGGCGGTTGCTAGCTACAACCGCGAGTTTATCTTTTTCGAGACTTTTCAGTAAGGAATCTCCGGCCTTGTGTTGTAGGGGGTCGGGAGTGATCCTCGGTATGGTGATCCAGGCCCCGTACTGTGACCGACGGTACCCCAGTAGCCCTGCCATTGTTGGAAATCCATTTTCCCTACGTGACCCTACGATTTTGATTTGTGTTACCCACTTTTGTGGCTAGTAGCTAGAATTTAATAGATGTAACAATTTCGGCTATTTTCTATTTACTTGAAAACCCTAGACACTATTATAATATCACTGGATTTCCTATGAAATGTTTTGGTTAGCGTAAGGTAAAAACTTACCCGTATTTATTTGTGGGGATTCTTACGTGATACCTTTATTTTCAAATGTTTTTCAAAGTTAAACAATTTAAACCGTTTACTCATACTAGACCCATGTCTGACCCGGAGTTTATATTTTGTTTTTCATAAACTCTTGGGTACTCAAATTTTTATGAGTAGCCAAGTGATAGGTTTTGGACTCTGATTTCTGGAGGAGCATTGGAGCTGGAGTTTCCAGACGTATATAGTTATCTATCTGGTTCCGCCGTGTCAGTAGTTGATATATGATGTATCTCTGATGTGTGTAATGACAGATGTATGTATGACTGTCATGTGTATTGACATTGTATAACTCTGATATATGTAAAACTATGTAATATTTATGTGATATATTATATTTTGTTCCGTTCCGCTGTAAGATTCTGATGTTGTTGTCCTTTCTTTTCTTCTCTTTTCTATTTCTATCCCTTTCTTTTCTTAATGATGATACGTCTTTCTGGTAGTAGAAGGGTGGGTCGTCACATTACCATTGATTATAACTAACATCAATGTGGGGTGTAGATTAGCTGTCTTCTCTTGTTTTCACAATTTTCACTTCATATGATTTGATATGAGGTGGAAAATGTACAGATAATTTAATCTACACCAGTTCTTTCATTACAGATATAAAGCGAATAATCTTCAGGTTTTCTACAACTATATCTAATCTTACCTCACTCAACATTTTCCAGTTTATTGTTTATATTTTAAGTTTTCTATCATACTTATATTTACATATATGAGTTTGAATAACAGTAACATACTCTACTTTAAGAGGACAACAAATGATTGCGCCACTCTCCCCACTCAACTACAACTTGGATTACTTTCTTTAGTCTTATGTTGTTCTTACACTAAAGAATGTTCAGGTTTCATGTTTAGAGAAGTCATGCAATCTGTATTTTTTTGACTTCATTCTTTTATCTATATCTATAATCCTGTAATATTACATTGTTTTTCTATTCATGGCTATAGGCTTTGAGAATACTTTTTAATGTGGCACACCGCTTGCATAAAATTCTTTTCCCGGTATGGTTTTAGTATGCTTGCATGATATTTTCTTGTAGCTACGCAAGCTATGTCTTTTAATTTACACATGTTATATCTATTACAACGATACTCACAATTTGCAGGTCTTAGAGACTCTTGCTGCATTAGATCGAGCAATTCTTCTACCCCTGGTGTCTACTTAGGTTCTATGCATCATTTTTTAGCATTAAATTACCTAGAATTAATTCAGTAAATTTGGTTTTCTAATTAGTTATGTTAGTTCCATTTATGTGATAAAAGTCATTTTGCACTCTAGCCGATACAAAAGCATTTGTATCAAAGATTTCACAAATGTGATTGTTTTTTGGATCAATGCAAGCTGGGTACTGTCACATTGGCTGTTCTACGATTTATGGAAATGAAGAGGAGGTATGCTAGTGCTATGATTCATGGAAATGAAGAGGAGGTACGCGAGCTCGATTTTATATTTACGACACAAATGATAATGAAATCGTGATAATTATGGATATGTTTTTCGTTTTTGATCATATTGAAATAAAGTCTTTTGCTTGTTGTTTGTTTAAAGTGATTTTACGTTGTTGATCAAAGTTGAACCATTATCATGTTTTTTTTCAATATAGCGACCTAGATTTGATGGTGGAAAAATATTTTGATAAACCTGCATTTTTTAATATAAGGCACGCTCTCGTATGGATTGGCCTGAAGAATAATGTTCATTTAATGAATTAATAAAAATATATGTTTTATTGTGCAACTTGACAGTGATATTGTGTCAGATTATACTTGATGTACATACATAAGAAGTCAACTTTTATCTAGTAAGACAAAAAAATTACAAGACTGAAATCAAGAAATCATATTGATTATGCTGTCCTAGAGTAGAGGGAGATGACGAGGACGTAGGTGATTTGGAAGATTTGGAAGAGGAATTTAAAATTAAGATGAAGACAAGAATGGTAGAAACCACAAGCCGACAGGCAAATCGGTAAACTTTGATCATATCAGCTTGATTTATATTTCTACTACTATATCTAATCTTACCTCACTCAACATTTTCCGGTTTATTGTTTATATTTTAAGTCTTCTATCATATTTATATTTACATATATGAGTTTAAATGACAATAACATACTCTAATTTTAAGCGGATAACAAATGATCGCGCCAGTCATCCCACTCAACTACAACTTGGATTACTTTCTTCGGTCTTATATTGTTCTTACACCAAAGAATGTTCAGGTTTCATGTTTAGAGAAGTCATGCAATCTGTATATTTTGGACTTCATTCTTTTATGTATATCTATAATCTCGTAATGTTACATTTGTTTTTCTATTTGTGGCTATAGGCTTTGAGAACACTTTTTAATGTGGCACACCGCCTACATAAAATTCTTTTGCCCATTATGGGTTTTAGTATGCTTGCATGATATTTTCTTATAACTACGCAAGTTATGTCTTTTAATTTACACATGTTATATCTATTACAATGGTAATCGCAATTTGTAGGTCTTAGAGACTCTTGCTGCTTTAAATCGAGCAATTCATCTACCCCTAGCGTCTACTCAGGTTCTGTGCATCATTTTTCAGCGTTAAATTACCCAGAATTAATTCAGTAAATTGGGTTTACTAAATAGTTCTGTTAGTTCCATTTATGTGATAAAAGTCATTAAGCACTCTAGCCGACACATAAGCATTTGTATCAAGATTTCACAATGTGATTGTTTTTTGGATTAATGCAGGCTGGGTACTGTCACATTGGTCGTGCTACGATTTATGGAAATGAAGAGGAGGTATGCTAATGCTACGATTTATGGAAATGAAGAGGAGGTATGCTAATGCTATGATTTATGGAAATGAAGAGGAGGTATGCTAGCCAAGTTTCATATTTTCGACACAAATGGTAATGAAATCGTGATAATTATGGGTATGTTTTTCATTTTTGATCATATTGAAATAAAATCCTTTGCTTGTTGTTTGTTCAACTTTAAAGTGATTTTACATTGTTGACCAGAGTTGAACCACTACCATGTGTTTCTTCAACATAGCGACCTAGATTTGATGGTGAAAAAAATATTTTGATAAACCTGAATTTTTTAGTATAAGGTTCTCTCTCGTATGGATTAGCCTGAAGAATAATATTCATTTGATGAATTAATAAAAATACAAGTTTTATTATGCAACTTTACAGTGATATTGTGTCAGATTATACTTGATGTACATACATTAGAAGTCAACTTTTTTTCTAGTAAGACAAAAAATTATGAGACCAAAATGATTGATTATTCTGTCCTAGAGTAGAGGGAGATCACGAGGACGTAGGTGATTTGGAAGACACGAAAGACGAATTTAAAATTAAGACGAAGACAACAGTGGTAGATAAACCACAAGATGACAGGTAAATCAGTAAACTTTGATCATTTCGGCTTGATTTATATTTCTTTTATATCATCATCATCATTGGTTAAAAATTATAATTTATTATAATTTTACGGGGAACAGATACAACAATGGAAGCCGACCAATGGGGCTGCATTCTCAACTTTTACGGGAAGTGATAGGTTTTGTTAAATTGATATGAAATATTATTTGCTTCCATATACATTTGCGTTCGTATCTTAGTGTCATACAGTTGTGGGTAAAGAAATGGAAGGTGAGAGGGAAACAAAGAGCAACATAGAATGGAAAGATAGAGTTTATAAATGGAAGACAAGGCAAGAGAAGAAAGGTTTCATCAACAAAGAAGAGAATGACAATGATGATCAAAATTATGACTATGAACTGTAAGATTAATCCATATTTTAATGTATTCAAGCACATAAGTGCCGAGACACATGAATATCTTAATTTGTGTGTGGCAGAATATTACAAGAATAATGATCTTAGTCAGGTAGGATGTTTTAGAAGTTGGCATCATATTATATTTATTATTTCACAGCTACAAGAATTCAATATAGTCACCAGATATTCCTTTTGGTTGAGCATACATACACACAAAAGCATTTTCTATTTGGGAACTAAATATCCCTTAGCTTCGGCAAAAAAATTATTTGCGCTAATTCACTGTACATCTAAATTTTCCTAGCTATTCCATACGTTCATGACTGTTAAAATTTTAGTTAATAATAAAAGTTAGAAGGAAATGTACCGGCTTAAAGAAAGTTGACATCATATATTAATGCATTTTTTTTCATATTAGAATGCCACTATTTTAGTTGGTCCTGGGAAGAACCAGTGTGCTAGAATGTACAATAAGCTCTCAATTATTTCCCATAGATGCTTCCCAAGTAATCAATGTTACTTTTTGTAAAATTAAAGCTGTAAAGATACTTCTGAGTTTTGCATGGCATGTAACATTAAGCCACGCACTATTAACGCAAATAGTCTAGTTATATGAGAACATTTGTTCTCTTCTACTGCTAATCTCTAATTGCATTTTCTTCTTCTTATAGGCATACTGAACTTTTTAAGGAGACAAGATTGGACTTTCCACGATTTATATTTTCTCTTTCAGCAAGCTCATTTTGTAAGATTCCATGTCATTAACATTTGTGTTTAAAACATTATTCATGAAATGTTGTATATGACCAAATTTTATAGCGTATTAAATTGATGAAGCTTTGATTATGTCTTTGATTATGTTTAATCTTTATAACTATTTATAGTATCAAATTATATCTATTAGTGTTTTATAAATTGAGTCTGCAACAATAGTTGTAAAATGTAGCAAAAACGTTGATATGCCGCAGCATTTAAATTTTTTTGCATATTTTACTTTTATAGCATTTCAAAACTGCTGGTGTATTACTATCTTCTGAAGTCATACTGTTAGACAGCGTTACTAAAACATTGCTAAATGAATTTGCAGCATTTAAGTAATGCTGCAAAATTAATTTACTGCAGCGTTATTAAAAAGATTCAGTAGCCATTTATTTGGCAACATTTCAAAAACACTGCGGAATTTCCTGACTCTATTGTAGCATGGTATTATATAGCGTTCTTCGAAATGCTGCTAATGATTATAGCAGCACTTTTAAACATTACGAAACCTCTTTTTTTTTTACAGTGTAGCGGTGACAATGCGAAGTCATATGATGGTGCAAGTAGTGGTCCGATTGTAGAATTTGGTGGATGTGGGTATGGACAGAGAGGAAAAATGAAAAAGGAAAAAAATTATAACAGCAATTATAGGTCGGGTGACTGGAGTCGGGAGGCGGTGCAGGTGACGCTGACTGGCAGTGCATAGGACGATGAAGAGGCTTCGAAGAGTATGATGTATGGTTTGTTGGTTCGTTCATTTGACACTTGATTGATGCTATGGCTCTTGATGAGTAGTTTTGGCGGTGAAGCGAAGATGTGAGGCTCCGATGCGATGACTTCAGGATTTGACGATGATGATTCAATGATGGGAAGTGAAGGCTTCGATGATGGATGTCTACACTTTGGGATACAGTGTTGTCCGATTGAAGGGACTGGGGAGGAAGGTTATGAGACACACAATGAGATTCTCTAACCGACGATGGTTGTTTAGCATAGTTCCCAACCACGACGACTTTAGATGAGAGTTGCATGGATAGTTGTAGGATATGCTCTACTAGTGACGACATCTGCAAAGGGATTATTGATACTCAAGATAAGGGGGCACACTCGTGAGATAAGGGTATATGACGATGTGATCAGAGTCCATTCACGTTAGGACCTGATCTGCCCAGACCCCAAAGTCCATTGACGTTAGGACTTGATATGTCTGGACCCCAGATTCCGTTGACGTTAGGACCTGGGTAGGGTTATATACTATAGTCCGTTGATGTAAGACATAGTGATGATACGGCAGAGTTCGTTGATGATAGAATCTATCTGTACCTTGATAGATCAAGTGGTTGGGGACGTTGAGTAGTCCTTGATGACGCGTTTGGGTGTAGAAGTATCATTTATCCAGTGCACTGCGATGGATGCTATGTTTGCTTTGGTTATTTATCACCCTAGGGATGTCGCATAATGTAGTTATCGTTGACATAGATACTTGGACACCTATTAGTACTTTAGCATATAGTACACTCATGACGACTATGATAGAGTAGCATATATCCTATGTTATATGCTACCTCTTTGGATGCAGAAACAGGTCAGGTAGAATTCTCTATATCCTTTGTTCCATATACTATAATGACTTTTATATTGTTTTGAGATTATTTATCGCTCATTCCAGATTGTTGTCTGACTTGAGGTTTTATGCTTTGCTACTTATTTCCTTAGATACTCTTAAATGAGTAGACTAGATAACATGTGTAAATGGCGCATGGAATTATGCAGATGGACTAGCAAAAGGTGATGCTTTCTCATATTTATATTTTATTATTGCATATTCCGCTTTGTGACTCCATGGAGCCTTGGCAATGTAAACTTACTATTGTTAGATAAAGTTTATCTGTTGAGTTTATTAGAAGTTGTATGAACTCTATTACGTTTTGTATAACTGTATGAGCATGTGTACTCTGATTATGCGGTTCATGTAGTTATTATTGCCTCGCGTATTTTATATCTGTGATGATTTTTATATTTTATCTGATGCGCTGTGATATGCGACAGGTTATAAGATTGTGTGATATTTTCTTTCTTTCTTTTCTATTCTATTCCTCTTCTTCTTTTTATATCTTTCCCTTGACTATCTTCCTACATCGGTTGGATGCTCCAGCAGTGCACTATTCGGCTATATGAGCGTCAAAGGTGTAGGGCGGCCATCATACGATGGGTTGCCTCATAAAATGGGCAGTGGAACTTAGTTAGCATCACATTACTTTCCACCCCCACACTTTTATTAAAGTCCGACCTTTAATCAATTTCATTGTGGAATGCTCTAGCCAAGACAACGACGATAAAGGGAAATCCACCAATCAACGCTCTTAGCAATTATATGTTAATGGAGGCATCTAATGAAAAAGGAGCAAAGGCCAACACAATCCTTTTCATGCCCAATGAGCATGATACATGCTTTTCTATAAGGCTGAATTTCAAAGCAACCAACAATGAAGTCGAGTACGAAGCCATCCTGGTTGGTTGCGAGATGGCAAAAGAATTAAAAATTGAAGCGAAACAAATACATAGTGACTCCGTGCTTGTCGTCAATCCAATTAGTAAGCTGTTTCAGGTAAAGGGTAGGACTTTGGCCCTATATGGTGTTGATGCCAAGAAGAACACCAACATTTTCTCTGACTTCAAGCTAAAGAATGTACTTAGGGAAAATATTGTTAAGACTAACCTTCTGGCCAATGTGGTAAGAATCCTAGAGGAGACTAACCCTTGGATCGCACTGGAAATCCAATCCACTCCATATTTTGAACATGGGGAAATCACCGTGGAAATAAACGACGAGCAATAAGTTAGTTGGGTGACTCCTTTCTTGAAATATCTAGTAAGCGAGGAACTACCTAGTAAATAAAAGCAAGCTAGAAAAAACATTTATTGAGCACCCAACTACACAACCATGGATGGTAGGCTCTACCAGAGGGGCAACCCCACTTACTTCGATGATGCATCACCAAGGAGAAAACCGAATAAGTCCTTGAAGAGCTACACATAGGCTTCTATAGGACCATGTCAGGAGTATAACCTAGCTAAGAAGGCATTCTGACAAGGGTATTATTAGGAAACAATGATTAAGGATTTCAAGTATATATCAGGAAGTGTGACCATTGTCAATAATTTGTTGAGACCCTTAGAGCCTCCCCTAACTTGTAACTTCTATAACCTCCCTATGGAAGTTCAACAGGTAAGGATCAACCCTATTATAAATTTCCTAAACACAAAATGGGGATATAATCATGCCATAGTCATCATAGACTACTTCACTAAGCGGGTCAGTGTGGAATCCCATATTTAGGTGAGTGTGCTCAAAATCCTTAATTTGTTCATTAAAAAAATCGTCTTCTACTTCGGGCTTCCAAAAAAGATCATTACATATGGCGACACCTAATTCGAGAGTAGCCCGTTCTTAGAATTTTGTGAAAGGAATGGAATTGTGAAATGCTTCTCGTCCTTTGAACACCCTCAAACAAATAGGTAGGTAGAGGCGGTCAACAAAACTATCAAATTGACCTTGAGGAAGCTGTCACTAAAACTAAGGGGAATTTGGCCGAAGACCTACCACTTGTACTCTGGTCATACAAGACCTTGAGTCAGATCTGAAATGGACACCGCCATTCTCTCTAGCCTACGGATATGAAGCAATGTTGCCCATCAATATGGATGTCCTCTTCGAGGTGCCTCACCCATGACATGGAATAAAATAAAGAGTTGTAACGACTAAGCCTCAATGCCTTGAATGAATGGAGAGCAGTGGTAGAGCTCCAAATGGAGGCATATAAAATAAAGATGCAAAATTCTACAACACTAGGGACAAACAATAGAATTTCACAATGACCTTATCCTATGATGGGTCGTCGCAAACACAAAAAATTTCAGTTAATGGGGTTCTGGGACCTAACTAATAGGGATCATGTGTAGTCTACGTCACCTTAACCAATGAAGCATACCGCCTCACCCATCCAGATTGCACTAATATCCCCCGAACTTGTAATCCAATTCACCCCTTGCCCAATTATGTATAATTACTTCCGGTAACTCAAAACTATAAGGTGATTAACTATTGTAATGACTCTCTTTGTGAAATAACTAGGGAACTCCATCTTACAACTCATTCAATTGACCGTTTGAGGAAAATACGAGTAGCCACATTGAGAGGAAATGAGTACGCAACGCCTCCAGTGGTGCCGTGTGAGCCATAATAATAATATGATATTGTGAGGATGCATGAGCCTAATAATTCTTTCCATCCATGCTTGGGACACCGAAGCATAGATGACAAGACCACCACGTTGTGATCATTATTTGTGCATCTGTGGTGTACTGCCCTGGGAGGATGTGCGCATAGAACGACATTCTTGTCCAAGACAAGGAAACCACCTACAATGCCTCATAAAATTTATATTTTATTATTAATTTATATTTTGAATTATATATGATGAATTAATTAGCCTAAAGGAGGGGCAAAATGGCCATTTTCCAAATTTGGAATTTGACGATGAAATTTGCACCATTGCATCAATTTATTTTCTGATCAGTGTAGTGCATTAACTTGTTCAATTTGGAAGGCGTTTTGAGAAGATATGAGTGAAGCAAGTTTGAGCTTTTAAATGGGCTTCGAGCTAAAATTTGAATTTTTGAATTTAAATGTATGTTGTGTTCCCTCTTGATATAAAAGAGAAATCGCGTGAGAAATTTCTTATTTTCCTTCTCTCAATCGCTCTTCCCTCTTCTTCCCCAAATCTTCAAAAAAACACAACTTCTTTGTCTTTTAGCAAATTTTGATCAAACTAGCAGCAAATCAAAGAATGTGAACCATTAATCGAGTTAGGGCTATGCCATACGGGCAATTATGTATTTTTTTACATATATCTAACTTGATAAACAATTTTGTTCGTAATAAAGGTATTTGATTTACATATACTTTGTTACACTGTGATATAATTAATTAAGTAATTAATTTAACGTATATTAAATAGAAAATCCTTAAATGATATTCTATGAGAAAGTAATTACAATGTTTTGTAATCATGAGAAATTTATCAAATTACAATAATATATTATTTTAAATATTCTTAGTCAAGATGTTTTGAGAAAGAATATTGATTCATCCATTAAGACTAAAGAACGTAACACTCTTCAAATATTAGACAGTGTATTCTCATGGCTCTTGGAGGGTACCAGAAGGTGTTGTACCAAAGTTATTGGATAACAAAGGAGCGACTTACTTGAGAGTTTCCTGTTAGTTAATTATAACTAAGGTCAAACAAGAAATCTCGAAGTGATAATGTTATAAAGTTCAGTCGACCTAAGAATACCATGGAACTTCAATGTGGATACTCCACTTTAGTTATAATTAAATCATGGCATGCCAACCCATCAAGCATATAGGTGGTTCGTAGTTGAAGCATTAGAAGTGAAACACTATTCAATAAGGAATTCATCTCCTTAGTTATAAATTGGTTAGTATCCTTGTTAACTATAGTTATCTCAAAGTCAAAGTATTTGACCAGAGCAGTACAGTTAATAATAATTGCTACTATTGAATCAAGGACTTTGTATTTAGACTAAAGTTGATCATGTACGATATTAGAATTTTGACAAAAAAACCAAATTCCATATTCCTAAGGTGATATAGTTTTGATAAGGAGAAGTGGTGTAAATAATCATTACTATTGAGAACTGCTTATAATAGTAAAGTTGGATTTCACTAAAAGGATGTATATGCAATAAATTCAGCCAAATAATATGCCACTAGCTTAGATGATGTGTGAACATTAATATTAGAATTGTTTGATATTAATCGCTGATTGAATTTACACCTTTGAGTCACAGAACTGAAATGATGAATCCTATACAAAAATACACGATTTAATTAATTTGTTAAATGTTGAAGTTAATAAATGTTTGATGAACTATAATTATTATTTAATTTATTTAATGTTTTAGAGTTGTTTGCAAATATCTAGTGCATTTATAAAAGTTATATTTGCATGCATTGATATACAATATTTGGGTAACTTTAAACGAGTTTAAAAGAAAGTTAATAGCATAAAGGGATTTATGGAAATTTTGTGCCATTTAATGACATGTATATTCAGTCAAATATGTAAAGACAGAGAAGTAGAGAGAAAGAAAATCAAGAGAATTGAATAGAGAAGTTTTAATTAAAAAGATATGTTTCGTTTTTACAATAAAAACAAATCCATGAATTCATTTCCTGTAGACATTCTTTTTATTTACCTTTTCCCTTCTCTTCTCCTAACCTTCCATGGTAGAATATCAAATAAACTTTTCCAAAATTTTATCAACTCTAAATCCTATGAAAACATCAAATAAAAATGAGACATAAATGGTTCATCCGTCTCTTATAAGGATTAGCTGTGGATCTTTGGATCTAGGAGCGTTTATCATTCAGGGTGCATTCAAAGGCAACATTTATAAGGTGATATCTAAATTAAATTCATGTTTATCTCAATGTTAATTAGAACTATGTAGGTATATACATAATATATATATATATATATATATATATATATATATCTGTGTGTGTGTGTCTACATGCGTGCATGCATGCATGTATGTCTATGTATATCATAAGTTCTTGATAAAAAAAAATTGATTGATATTGTTGAAAACAGAAAGCAAATTTTATTTTATATAAATCTATAAATGTATAATACTTATATATATATGTTCAAAATTTTGGATTTAACATTGAATATGCTTTTGATAAATATGTAATAGCTTTAAAAACATAGTTTACACTTTTTGTAATTCAATTATCTAGTTTTTAAATTATATCATGTAGAAATTCAAAATTCTTCAATCACTTGTTTAACATAACATATGTACATTAACTTCAAATTTCATTATTCAAAAGGTATTTTGCAACAGCTTCTTTTTTATATATTTTTGTGTATGTTCATATGTATGTGAGTTTTGAACTATTTGAAAATCATTTAGTATTGACTGAGTGAAAGTGTATTTAAATTTAAATCGTATTATTACATGTGTATGTGTGTGTTTATACTTTACAATACCAATAAAAGGTTAGTTTAAGATATTTTCATTAGCTAACTTCTCCTAGATCTAAATTCATATTCATCCTACAAATCTAACTTGGACTTTTAATTTACAACTTTGAATTGCAATTTAATTTGATCAGTCTGTATTATACACACACATACATATATATACGTGTATATGTAATGTGTGTATGTAAATTTTCAAGGTTGCTACACTTGGTTGAATCAATAATTGGTATTACGAGTATTTGATGCACTTAGATCAAAAGGGATTTGACTCGTGCATGTAAATATATGGGAAATTGTAAAGGTTACTATAAATAAAATATTGATCGAAGAGATTCATTGTTCCTGACCCTGCTTCACCTTAATTGTTATTTGAACAAAAAGATCGTAAAAAACTTTTGGTGGCTGTTCATGTACCTTTATCTTTGGAAGCTCAAGTGGAGGCCCACTTACTTATGTTTTCTTATACGAATCTTTTGTCTCCAGACTTTCAAAATCTTTTTTTTATTCCTCACGTCCAGGATTACGGACTGGTTGTTCTATCGGACCCAGGTAAAGAAATAATTAGTTCGGGTCTAGGTTTTTCGGTGAATTAGATTCTTTCCTGGCATCGGCAAGAGGTAGCCTGCATCATGAAATTTGATTTGATGCATGCTTATGAAAATCGAAAGGATAAGTTGCACATCCTATCCCTGAATGTATTACACCTTAATATATCTAGTTGAATCACTTTGCTTTATTTGTATGTTCTCCCCAATCATAACATATATTTGCAAATTACACCCTATGTTTTCATATGAATTTTACCATGCTAAAAAATGCTAGGTGCAATTCTCAATTAATTACACATTTATTACATTTATGACATATTGAACAGTTTATACAATTAACTACTTGACTCTCTAGTTAACAAAATAATAACTCAAAACAAGTAACAATTGCACATAAGAGTATATTTGATATACTCTATTTTATATAAGTATCAAGCTGATTAAATGAATTGACTAATTAAATCTGCTTTTAACCAAATCAAATAAAGTAATAATTTATTTAAAACTATATTAGATTGAATTTAATAACCATTTAGCCTTCATAAGACCAATAGATCGAAAAATAGGATTTTTTTTAAAAATCTACCCATTTCAGTCGCTTATCACTGGCCCGGTTTCATCAGTAATATAACTTTGGAGGTAAAACATTAAGGACCAAAGGACAAGACCGGTAGAGGCTTTAGGGCTTTGGTCATCGAAATGAAAGTGGGGGCGCTTTTGTCCCTGTAATGCAATTAGAATGATAAAAGATTATTTGGGGTCTCGTTAGGAGTTGATCATGAAATTTTTACATAGTTAAAATAATTAAATTATATGATTTATGGGTTAATATAGTAATAGTAAATCCACTTTGATTGAAATAAATATAACCCAACTTCCTAATGAATCAAATGAATTTGATAAGGAAGTACTAGTTATATATAATGGGATATAATTATATAGAAAATGAATTACATGAGAAGTATAATCAAATCAGTAAATAAAAGAAATAAAAAATGAACATAACCAACAAAAAGTAAAATGATGAATTATAATTGCGTACACTAGTCGATCGGTTCCCCATGACTAGTAGACTAGTCACGCCCGATTGACCAACCATATGTAAGCAGTAAACTAATTAGAGAATAGTTGAGCCAAGTTGAACCTGGGGAACCAGGCCAATGCGATAAGGAAGCATTTGTGGAATCGGGACTTTATGTGGAACTTTGAGCTACTTCAGAGGATGGGACGTGGTATATCTTGAGGTAGCAAGGCATATAGATGTTGCTGAATATACTTATGTCCGGTGCATGTGAAATTGGATGTATGGTTGGTTTATCAATGTTTGGATGTTATATGTAGTCCGTATGATCGGATAGTGGATACTAAGAACATTTAATATGCCACTAATTTGTTGAGTATTTGTTTACGTGCATGTGTAATGCGAAGAATAGTTGTCCTAGGGAAATAGTTGTTCCCTCGGTAGTTATTCTAGAAAATTTTTTGTTTCCTCAATGATGTAGGGAATGTTTGTTTTGGAAAGTTGGTGTTCCTTCGGTAATGTGGATGTTATTGACCGTGTTGATTGATTATATGAATGCGTATAATGTATGATTAGATGTAACATGACTTTAATCGAGTCGTCAACCTAGGTATAGTGTTGTTATAACTCCTTGGGTAAAAGTAGGTTGATAAAGATATGTGTACATGGGTTAGAAGACACTAATGATGTTTCAGATATACTTATTTCACTCACTCAGACTTATGTCCGACCCTCTTCGCCTTTGTTTTATATATGTATCGATAGGTTGATGGCTATATAAAGTCAAGCCAATATTGGAGATGTTGAAATTGTGAATGACGGAGACATTCCTTATTGCATACATTGCATCTAACACTATAGTGCAATGTATGGATTGTGATTTGTTGTGTAGATATGACTATGTATTGGCTTGGTGTTGAATATGAAGATATTTCATATTATATGTTGTTTCCTTTTGCGATGAGTTTAGAAATATAAACTGAGATTCTATTTTGTTTCTTGTTATCATATCATAACAACTTGCACCTTTTTGGTTTTTTAGATGTTAACGTCGGTTCGGTCGTTAAATTCGAGGGTCGGAAACATTAGGTTATTACATTCGATGTTGAAGCAAAACCATCCTAAATTTTAGGACTAGGAATGTATTGATTAGAGCGTATTTTATATTTTTATGAACTTATATATATTGTATAAGAATTGAATTTGCATATACAGTGTTCACTGTTCAAGCAAAGTTAACTACCTATTAGGTAGCTGTGAAGGAATCCCTATTTTGAATGTCATAGGATGAGTTAATCAGTAGAGATATATATTGTATCCGAGATTAGTATTGGTGGGGTTGACACAAGAACCGAAAATGGTACTAGAATCGGATATTCTGGTGTAAACATTCTCACTTGGTTTCATCGATATTTGTAAGCGATAAGCCAAAGCATTGTAAACATTATAGTACTTGCGCTTACTGTATAGAGCATGGATTCTACCCAATCACCTCGAGTTGTTGGTATCCTAAAGCTGTTCGAGATTTCTCTAATTTGGGTGGGATAACTTACATTGAGGCCAAACCATATTTAGTGGTACGAGCATGATTGGTAACTGTCATAAAATAATCAATCTTTTGGATTTTATTTGATGGATACATTAGATAAATAAGTGACAAAGTTTGCAGAAGAGTGGAATATTACTAAGAATCAATATTTTAAAGAAATTTATGGAATGGAATTAGTTTTAGAAGTTGAGGTTGCAGTATTTGTGTTATAAGAGGTTTATTAATTCATATTCTCATATTATAATAATATTTCCTAGAATTTTTGAAAGAAATTTTAAATTTTATTTCCAAGCGATGAGATTATTTTTGTGGGTTTTAGATAAATGCTAATTTTATGAAAAAATATTTTTAAAGGCGAATGGAAGTCCTAAAATTTTGACATTTGATGAATTCTTGATTGGTAAATCTTTTTAATTTTGTTTTAAAAGTATGGGAAGAAGATTCTTGATTGTTGAATTATTATTTTTAACAAAATGATTTAATGGATTAGGAAGTGAATTAGGAAGGTTAGATAGTTAAATCCCATGTAGTGGAAGCAGTCCCATGTGCAATCATTTCACCCTTCCCAAAATAAATAAAATTCATTAGGTCTATTGAAATGTCACTTAGGGATATGTCTTCAGAATAAAGTCAAGAGTTGGATAGAAGAATTTCCATGTTAAGATAGGGAGATCATATTTTGCTTAGAAAGAAGTAAGTCTAAATTTGTTTGTTGAAATAGCGTATATAAGAGACATTAACCTGATAACAAAATAAATAAGTTATAATATATATGAAGGAGATAAGAATGAAGTTATATGTGTACAATATTGGAAGTTTTGAAGATGCGGTTAAAGTAGAGTTTCACTTGGAAAGATGGATATTAAAGGAGTCAGTAGTGGTATCAAAATTTTAGTTGATTGGATCCCCTTAACCAATCAATTGAAAATTTATGCATGGTGTGGTTGGAAAATTTATCTAGAAGGACATAGAGTTTGTTATTTAACATGATTCCGATGACCCAATAGTATTTCTATATGATCTGATATCACTTTATTGATTAAACTTAGAAATAATTGATATTCACATTCTTTCGCATTATATCATTGTGGTAATGGTCGATGATGGAGGCGATTAGCATATAGATGATTTTCTATTTGACATAGATTGTAAAAGTAGACGATTTGGCTGGTTTGTGGATGGGTGTCATTGATTTGGAATTCCAGGTAACGTTACACTATACAATTGTTTTAGCCTGGGTGATTATAGATCACCAAGCAAGTTGGTTGTCATCTTACCATACATGTTTGTGGCAATATTTAAGATTTTTGATACTTGAGTTTTCATTTCAACTGAAAGTCTATTATTTAGATTGGATGTGACATGAGTTCAATACCATGTTCACAGTGCTAGGACATTATTTCTTATCAGATGTACCTAGGTAGGTTTTGGTATAAAGTTTTACTAAGATCATTAATATTATGTTTGTTGGATTGATATGGCAAGATGCCATCCCTATGAATTCTCTCGTTCATAGTATGGAAAAAAAAGAAAATTGGTGAAAAGATATTTGGAAAAATACACCATTAGTGAGTTTACATAAGGAAATGATTGAGCTTGGATTTTTGATTGTAAAGGATAAGCATTGTAATACGTGTAGAAAAAACTTTGTTGTAGATGGATACAAAGATCATATGAGTTTGCAGTACTGATGAATGGAATAAAGAAACCGGAGTAGAATGGATAAACATGATTTGGATAATTAAGTATTTTGAGTTTTGATTTACACGTGTAAAAGACATTCATAATTGGGTTGGTGGTGAGATTATATAAGCAGTATTTCCAACTGATGTAGAATAAATGATTTTAAGCCATTTGGATAAACCTGATTTAAGGATTAAAGGAGGGATATGTTTGGTCTACTCGCATAAAGGATATGAAGGAAATTTTATGAAAGGTGAAATTTGATGATTCGAATATGACTTTGAGAAAGGATTAGTTGATTCTTTTCAATCATCCCTTGGATTGAAAATAGACTATTTATCAAAAGAAACTCTTTCGGCATAGTGAACTAAAGGTACATAGTTTATGTTGCATAAGAGGTGCATGTGAACAATGTAATATATAGTCAACCTTTAAACATTATCACTACTTTAGGTTAGGATTGCACGTAGATTAGGTCTTCACTTAGGTTTAGGATTTTAGGTGTTATGTTTGAAGATTGAGTAGAATAACTCTTGCCTGAATGCTTCTTGCTTGTATATCATAGAACTTAGAATGAAATTTTTGTATAATTGAGGAAGTGATACTTTGGTATAAAACTTATTGGACATTTGGAGAAGTAATCACATCTACTTAATTTGGATTGGAATTTGTATAAGAGATATGCTATATTTGTTAGTCCTCGAGATGATGGTTTTGATGACAACAACCTTAGGACTTGTTATAAAATATAAATACTAACATTATAGTTTATATATATATATATATATATATATATATATATATATATATATATATACAGGATATAAACATGCATGTACCAAGAATGAAGACTGTACAGTATAGAGATTCAAGACTGAAGATATCAAGATTGAAGACACATTAGCATCAAGATATCAAGAGTTCAAGACTTCAACAATACAACATAAGTATTGCGTTTAGAATTATGTTAAAACTTCTTGAAAGCACTTACATCTTTATTCGAAATTTATTCATGGAATGGAATCCACTTCGAGACTGTTAAAGGGATGGAACCCTGGTGGGATGGAATCCACGACAATATCTAATTGAACATATAGTGGTCCTATTTTGATATCCACTAATTTTATAAAAATGCTTTTCAAAAATATATCTCTCGTTTTTTTTAAAAAATGTTTTCAAAACTTTCTTTTCAAAAAGACGTCTTTCTTATTTTAAATATTTTAGCCTCAAAACTATTTTTATCATTTTGTTTTCAAAATTGTTCTTATTTTTAAACCATTTCTTGTTTTAAATATTTAGCTTTAAAATATTTATATACTCAGATTTTGAATCACTTTGTAGATTATGATTTTATATATATATATATATATTAAAAATTACTTTATAAACTCTTTTATATTTTTAAACTATATTCGAATATATTTACAAAGTTTAGAATTTGTTTTGAAAAATTACAGAAACCAATTTTAATAAGAAAATCAAAACATCAATTTTTCCTTGAGCATGTCGACATCGCTCAACCCCCCATGTCGACGTGGTGTCTGTTGTTTTCAAAATTTAATTTTCAAAAGAAGTGTCTATTCGTAGTATCCTTTCACGAATAGATATGGCTGCTGCTCTATTATAAATACCAGTAAGTTCTAAACGAATTTTTACCAGATTTTCATTTATTTTCTCTCCTCTTCATCTTCCACATTTATTCAAAAGAATCCTAAACTATATTCTGTCGAAATACCAAGTGAATCAAACTTGACTATCTCTTGTTTGATTCTCTGCCACTATCTCCATAAGACTCAGTGCTATTCAGAGTTATAGGATCTTTTGTAAATCAAACTGTTGAGTAAAAGGCGCGGTTGAGCCTTGAAATCAATTGGGTGTGATTGTAGCCTTGAATATCAATTAGGTGACCTTGTAGCTTGGTTAAATTAAGAGAGTTTGCCCTAGACTTGAATATAGGAGGATGTACCTCGTAGCCTTGAAACCGAGGGTGTAATCTAGAAGATTATTTTGATAAGAAATCTGTACGATTGTATGGGACTGGATGTAGGGTAACTCCGAACCAGTATAAAATCCTGGTGTGTTCTTTCATTTATTGCATTTATTTAGCATTTGCATCTGTGTCTGATTCTATGGTTATATCCATATCTGTGAATTGCATTTGTTGGTGATTAAATTACATTAGTTTCAAAAAGATTCAGAAAATCCATAAAACATTATTCACCCACCCTTTAGTGTTATTCCAGCCTTAAGATCCATAATCCGCATGTGATGTTCCGGAATTTTGGGCAATATTTATTTGATAATCTTCTTTTAAAATCATTTTAAATTTGGTAATATTTGTTTAATAAGTTTCTTTTATAAATATTTAATGGGAAAAATTAAACTTTTAAAAGCTGACAATATTTAATTAGTAAAATTTATCATTTTCAAAGCCAATAAAAATGTATTCAATTTATATACATACATACATACATACATATATATATATATTGTGAATAGAAATATTTGGTTTGGTTTGAATTTAATGAAAAGATATGTTTTCAAACTATAATATACACATATATATATATGTGTGTGTGTGTGTGTGTGTGTGTGTGTGTGTGTGTGTGTGTGTATTGTAATTTTGAAGATATATTTTCAATATTATAATTTTCTAATGCCAGTCAAAGTTAACTCTATATTTTCAAATACTTAAGGTATTATCTATATATTCATTTAAAAATATTATAGCATAAATTAAAATAAGATTTAATATAAAAGTTTATTTTGCTTTCTTTTCAATTATACTTAAATAAATAAATATGGATTGTATGGCTATAAAAGAATTTGGATTTAAAAAAAAAAGAGATTTAAAACTCTTTTCTTTTATATTTGAAATAAAACATAGTATGTATTTATTTATAATTTAGAAACATAACACCTAAATATATATATATTTATGAGAATATAAACTACACCAATTTATTTATAAACATAAGAAAACATTTAATAATAATAATAAAAAGGGTTTAAACGTGTGTAAGGCTATAATAACATGCAAATTACATTTGTAAGATAGTAGCAAGCATGATTTACAAATGGCGATTTGTTCTCTTTAAAATTTAATTTATAAATAATGGGTATTGGAGAATAACCTTATCTTTCTCTCATCTTCTTAAAACTTTCTCAGTTTTTTTATCTTTTCAAATTTCAAAGAAATATGAAAATAAAAATCAAAGTGAAATCAACATAATAACAACCGGTTTCAAGTTCAACTCAAAAGAAATTTCAGTTTCCAAGCCTTAATCTGAAGATCAGAGCAATTTAACTCAATAAGCTAATCAACAAGTAAGCACCGGATCAAAATTAAATACATCAAGATGGTTTCAGATCAAAAGGAATGAAGCCTGTAGTTGTTCTCTGTTCTTAAAATTGGTGAGTAAACATTCTTTTAAAAACAGTTTTAAATCTGTTTATGTGTTTGTTCTGTGTGATGAATGTTGTAGTAACATGTTATACAATGTTGTATATCTAGTTTGCATGGATGTTTGTAATTTGAATATAGCTTGAATTACTTTGTATATGGTGTTGCATGGTCTATGTGTTTCACAGTGTCAAGAAAAAATAAAAAATTCATATCATTCTACCTAAATCAATTCAAGCTTTGATCTCTGAAAATAAAATGTCTGTAATGATGTAATATCATTTTAAAAATTTGTTTCAAAAATTTATAGTAAGTAATTTACAACAAAAATAATAAATTATAGAGAAATCTAAAAGCAAGTCAAAATTTGGTTATTTGGAAATCATGATTTGAATGTATAAGCAAGTTCATGTTTGAAAATGTTGAATTTAGATAAAAATATCATGATTTTTAGCTTTGAATTTGTTGAGATAACCTGAGTTGTACAGATTTGGGTTTATCGTTGATTTTCGTCGATCGACATGGTGAT
Organism: Allium cepa; assembly: GCA_030765085.1. Classification (NCBI taxonomy): domain Eukaryota; kingdom Viridiplantae; phylum Streptophyta; class Magnoliopsida; order Asparagales; family Amaryllidaceae; genus Allium; species Allium cepa. The sequence goes on along the minus strand of CM060941.1, from coordinate 553,699,914 downwards.
AGTCGTCGAATTCGTTGTCGAAAATAGTTTGAAGGCTATCGATCACCAGAAAAATGAGTAAATAATTTTCTGATGATTGTGGTGGCTCGTCGGAGTCAATGTTGGGTTTGGGGTGTTGTTTGGCAATGTTGATGGTTGGGGTTTATGCGCCATCAACTGCGCATCAGAGTGGATCGCGAGGAGGGGGATCGAATCTAGGGTTTGTGGCGCAACTCTGGACGAGGCGGCATGTTGACTGGTGGTTGTGGTTGGCGTCATGGAGTGGTTTCCTTCGTTCGAGTTTTGGTTTCAAGCGCTCGTTTTGACTCGATTTCGATTGGCGATGTTGTTCGGTGATCTGAGTGATCGTGGCGATTGAAAGGCGGAGTGGCGACTTGCTGGTGGTCGTAGCACTGATTGACGGCGACCAGGTTGTGTGTGCATGTGCGCAAGTTGTTTGAATGTATCTGGGTTGTTTGATCATTGGGGAAGAAGGAGCTACCTCGAGAAAGTCTCGAAGTATTCCAGTGTTTGCCTCGAAGCAGGGGACAAGTAGTAGTTAGTTCGTGAGTCTATTGTTGTTTTACTCAGGGATTTACTCGAGTATTCTTGTCATTTCGTTGAAGTTGACTTGGGTTTTTGAATTGCTTGAGCTCGGGTTTTAGTGTGATTGAGCTACCAAGGTTTAAAAGTGAAAACATGAACAGTTTTAAAATGTTTAGTTTTTAAGGTGTATTTTAAATAAATATGATTTCAAAGTAAAGTAAATCTAGTTTCAAAATATATTAACTGTTTTTTTGAGGAAATAAAATGGAAATTTTCAAAGGAAGTTTTCAAATATAGTATAAGAGTGAATTTAATTTCCAAAGAAAAGTATTTAACAAGCTTCATACAAGTTTTCAAAAAATTTAAAATGTTAAGTTAAATGATTTGAATTTCTTTGTTTAAAAAGTAATTATATTAATTATATAATTAATTACCAATGATCTTTAATAAGTTAATGATGAAATTAAGAAATCTATTAAGATAAAGAATTTATCTTTAATTAATTAAGGTAATGATTAATTAAAGATAATTAATTAGTGAAAATAATTAAAGGATTAATTATTTAATGTAATTAATAAGGGTTAATTGATTTATGTTAATAATCAAGTATAATTACTTAATGAAAGTAATTAATGGGTAGTTAATAAATGTAATTTAATGATCATTAAATAGTACTTATGAGATGATTAATTAATGTAATTAATTTAAGTTAATTAATTAATATAATTAATTAAGGATAATAACTTATGAATTAATTAAGTATAATTACTTAATGTGATTATTATAGTGTAATTACTTATTGGAAGTAATTAATGGATAATTACTGGATGTAATTAATAAAAGGAAAATTACTTAATGAAGGTTATTAAGTGGAAGTAATTAAGGCTTAGTTACTTAGTGTGTAATTAATTAAGGAATTTATTAATATAATTAATTAAGGAGTTAATTAGTTAATGTAAGTGATTAAAGGATAGTTAATTACTGAATGTGATTAATTAAGGTTGATTAATGAATGTGATTAATTAAAGATTAATTATTAAATGTAATCAATTATAAGAATAATCTTTTAATGAAATAATTTAAGGATCATTAATTAATGCAATTAATGGAAGTAATTAAAGGTTGATTAATATGATTAATTAAAAGATAATTAATCAACATAAGCGATTATAGATTAATTAATTAATGTAATTAATTAAGGATAAATGTAATTAATTACAGTTAATTAATAAGAAAAATTAAAAGTAAATTAATGTAAATGGTTAAGGATAATTAATTTATGTAATTAATTAAAGGCTAATTACTTAATATAATTAAAGAATAATTAATCAAGGATGATTAATCAAGATGGAAAATTAAGGAATGATTAATTAATTGATTTGTAAATAATTAATGTTAAGTAAGCAGGATTGGAGTAATCCAAGTGATTTATGTTGGTAATTAATTTAATTAGAGGTTAATTAAATTGATTGAGAATTAATAAATCTTGCTTATGGAGGATTGAATGATATTGAATGCCTTGGATTATATGATATCTCTGATATATGATATATGTTGCTTTGTGATAAGAGATGTTTTGGTTGAATTGCGATAATATGGATTATCTATCTGTGATAATGTGAATTATCTATCTATGTGAATATATTATCTTAAATAATAAATTAAATTATTTTAACTTAAACAACTTGGCCTTAAAAGACAGCATTTTGGATTCCGATGAGACCGGGATCGGATTTTCAAATTTGGATATCTGAAAACCACATCAATCCAAATTAAACGATAGGTCGTGAAATCCCAAGTGAAGATCAAGATGAAGATTCAGAGGAAGGGCTATGGTCGTTTACTCTGAGGGTGATTCCAAAACGAGTCAACGGGGATAGTGCTTTCAGATTCGAGATGAAGATTCAGAGTGCAAGGGCTATGGTCGTTAACTCTGAGGGTGATTCCAAAATGAGTGTAACGAGATAGTGCCTTCGGTTTCGTTCGAACCCGAAAGGAACTTGTACGGATTGAATGCTATCAGATCATCGTCACTGGAGGACGATGAGCATTTTAAGATATGTGTTCTAAAAAGGTAATCATAACCTCGGGCCTCATCAACCGGGAATGGCTAGAACAAAGGAGGTGCAACAAGGCTAAGTAGGTAGCACCCAAGTAGGATGTGATTTTCCCCTATCTAGAGGTCCCTTTTATTTTGACTGTGTGGGCAGTTGGGCGCGCCAACTGTGGGGTTGCCTTATTCGGGATTATCTAGTAAGGGATGGTTCCGGTCTTGTGATGTAGAGGATCTGGGTGGATCCTTGGTACGATGATCTAGGCCACGTACTGTGATGGGAGGTACCCCAGTAGCCCTGCCAATGTATGGAATCCAATCTCCAATAAGTGCCTTTGCCTAACTGTGTTAGAATGTGAGATGTAAGCATTCCAGCTATTTCTGTATTTTACTTGAAAACCCTAGACACTATTATAATATCACTGGATTTCCTATCAAATGTTTTGGTTATCGTAAGGTAAAAACTTTTCCGTGTTTATGTGTAGGAAGTCTTGCGAGATACCTTTTATTTTCAAAGGCTTTTCAAAGTTAAGCAACTTTAACCCGTTTACTCACACCAGGCCCATGTATGACCCGGAGTTTATTTTCTGTTTTCTTAAACTCTTGGGTGCTCAAATTTTTACGAGTGGCCAAGGAATTCAGGTTAGCTTTGACGAAATTATGGAGGAGATAAGGAGCAGGAGGCTTCATCATTTATAGATATTGTGGTTTCGTTGTGTTAGTATCTCTGTGTTGTATCTTGAGAAGTATGATAGACAAGTTTTAAAACTGTCTAATGTGTTGTGATGTATAAGCTGTATAACCCTGATGTATATAATACTATGTAATATCTATGTGATATAATATAATTTATTCGTTCCGCTGCGAGATTATGGTATTGTTTAGTTCTTTCTTATCTTTTCTCTTTCTATCCCTTTCTTTCTTATTAATGATGCGTCTTTCTATGTAATGAAAGGCGGGTCGTTACACCGCGTTTCTCACATTTGGCATCAGAGCATTGGTTTTCAAAATTTTCATAATCTAAATTTTGAAATTTTTTAAAATGGCAGTTTGTTTGATAAATTATTAACACTATTTTCATATGAATATGCCATAGAATGATCATGATATTGTTCTTTAGAACTATATTTAGTTATATTGAAAAGTCGCTTGATTCTTTAAAAAGTTATGTTGTTTTGCAGGAGAAGAGTTATGTTTAATGACTGTTGGTTAAAAGATACCAGATAATCATTCATCGATCAAGAAAACAAATGGATATATAATGGCAATCGATAATGAAATGGGTACTGGATCAATATAAATTTTTTGATTCTCATCTACAACTTGATTTGGTACTGTAATTCTCTCCATCTACTTCGCAATGCCGTTATTTTCATGCAAATCCGTCAATAAATGATCAAGTTATAGTCAAATGAAGTTTTGGTGAACAAAGAGAAAAAAGAAAAATTGTCAATGATATTCTTCAAATTGCATCCAGAGATTTGAGTATTTTGTACCAATTTCTTTTCCAGATTGTATTTCTTATTCTCATGGTCGTTTTGATGGGTGGATCATCAAATTTTGATCAAAATTGAGTGAGATATGACAGTTTGAAGTTGGCTATCCAAAACTGAAAACTGTGTATGGGATTTTCTGCATTTCTCTTGCTGTTCGGCATGTTGCACCACAATACCATCCAAATTCATCACCACAATATTACTTGATCGTAGCCCCTGCCTTACTCTTCGATTTGCTGCTAGTTTCATCCAATTCCGTTAAGAAACGAAGGAGATATGCCTTCTATAAGTTTGATAATAAATAGAAAAATGGAAAGTATAAGAAGAAAATCTTTTATAAAAAGTGGAGACTGCTGAGCCTATTTATAGTGGTTGAAGTGTCCATTCATTCAAAATTCCAATTCAATGATTTGGCACCAAGACTGTAAATCTAGTAAATCATCTGTATCTTTCTCATACGGTCTTCAGGATTAGCAAATGAATATACTACGATGATCAGAAAAACAAGTCCAACGCAATAGAACTGATCTCGTCATTAAATTCTTAAAGATATAAATGTGTGGGTCACGATAATGGAAGAATAAAAAAGTTAGAAAGATAGAGGAGTGCAAAAAGTGGTACGCTTTACTATTATTTTATCTTTATTATTGCATTTGGAAATATTTATTTATTCATTTAGTTAGGTATAGAAATTTATCAATTTTATAAGTTTTGACATTTTTGTCCATATATCGACACACCATAGTCTAATTTTTTTTTAAAGTCTTTTAAATGTGTTTACTTTCAAATGAAATCTTACTATTAATTTGTTACAACTATAATAAGTAGAAAAGCATACCTTCATTCTTGATTTCAACTTTACTAATGTTGTTTTTATTTCTCGTACTCTATTTCTTTTAAGATACTAATTTTATGCCTTTAAGAAATTAATAGAATGAATTTAGAATTTTAGAATAAGGCTCTATTTATAGATTTCTTCATTTATATAAGATTGCACCACATCATATGACACTTGCCACATAAATAGATAGTGATATACATGCCAAATGACACGTGTCATTACACTTGTTCTATAATAAAAATATTTTTACATGCATAATGCCATGTGTCTTTACACATGTCTTTTCGTTATTTTTTAATGTTTTTCAAGTACTTTAACTATATTAACTACTACAAAAAAAACTGGGTCAAAAATAACTATTTACATATCAAAATCTAGTCGTAAATTTTTTTGGAATAGACAGCGAGGTTGATTGGGCCCCTACCAGATTTTATTGAGACGGAAAAGGAAAAAAGAAAAAAGAAAAAAACAGAGAGAGTCACAAAAAAAGATTTCTGCCAATCCCAAAAAATATAAACGGGAGAAAAGCAACATAAAAAAACAATACCAGAAACAACAACACAAACATTAAAAGAGAAACCCACGGCAAGAATCTAAAGAAGAAAGTGCATGAAAACCCACATAAGAACAGCATGCACAGGCACCAATGCACAAAGCTTCTCGATCACAAATAAACCAGCGAGCTAGCTCCATAAATTATCCTGATTAGGGGAGAAGCAATGCCCAGAAGCACAAATACCCTTTTTTATCTCTCTCATCATCTGCTGCCACATAGGCAGGGCATGAACAACCACAGTTTCAAAGCACTGTCTATTCCTCTCTAACCAAACATTTCGTAAGTATATTTTCAGAACATAGAAAACAATGTCCCATCTACTGGATCTCCACCTTGTTGCCTTTCGAAGTACCAACCAATCTGAATTAGTGACACCCAGAATGCCATTAACCTTAACTTTATGCATGAGAGCTATCCATAAATTAATAAGATAACTGCACTCAAAGAATATGTGATCAACTGTTTCAGGAATTATATTGCAAAAAACACACAGATTGTCCACATTCATACCAACAGCCACAAGCTTTTCCCTAGTCAGAAATGCTTTGTTAACAGCCTTCCAGAACAAAAGATTATCAGAACTAGACGAATAAGAAGTCCAAGCAACTTTAGCCCATAAGGAATCAGGCATTTCCTCAACCTTGGCGAGGAGATCATAGACTGCACTGATGCAGTGAGTTTTTCCCCTCCATGAAAGAACATCCTCATGAGAAATAATAACTTTATGGAGAGCCAAGTTACTCCAAAGAGTGTTAACATTATGATTACTAGAATGAGGAACCTGCAATTTCCCATGAGCAATAAAATTAACAGCCCTTGCATTGAAACCAATCCTAGATTTTACTTGATCCTGCTTTGACAACATTCTAGAGAAGACACATCCATAGCTTATCCAAGGGTCCTTCCAAAAGCTCACTGAACTGGAAGGAGACAAATTGAATTTAATCAGGGGGAGCAGCACATTTCTAAATCCCAAAATTTTACGCCATATCCAACTACTACCCTGAGAGACCTCCATAGACCAAAAATCTTTGTCCTTTATATGATGTCTCCAAGTCCACTGCACCCACTGGCTTTCTTTCTTAACCAAGATGGCGTTGACATGTGCATTCACAGCAGCAATATTGTAGAGTTTGATGTTTATGATACCAAGACCCCCTTTTCTTATTGGCCTTTCCAAAGAAGAGAAGGGAGCGGGAATTATCTTCCTGTTATGTATTGAGCTAGTCCATAAGAATCTCATCATTGCAGCTCTGATCATGTGTAGTAGCTTGGTAGGAAGAATGAAGCTTCTGGCCCAATAAACAGTCATAGAAAAGCACACGGCTTTGATGAGCACTAGTCTTCCCGCCATTGAAAGAAACCTTGTAGACCAAGAATTCAACCTATTTGTGATCCTATCATATAGGGGAAGACAAGCAGTTCTGGTAACCCTCGAAGTGCATAGAGGAAGACCTAAGTACATCATATTATTATCCATAGAATGAGACCAGACAATCCCTCAATCCTCACCCTATCATTGTCATCTATTCTAGCAATAAGAATCTGAGATTTGGAAGTGTTTAGCTTGAGGCCAGTGGCTAAGTAGAAAGTGTTCAGTGTCTCAAGAATATTTAATATGGAACGAACAGCCGGCTTAGTGAAAATCATGATATCATTAGCAAAGAAGAGGGATGAAATACGTAGGGATTGACATTTAGGGTGATATAAAACTCTTTTATCATCAAACTTGGAGGATAGCATGTTGGAGAGTGCCTCCATGACAATTATGAATAAGTATGATGAAATAGGGTCCCCTTGCCTCACACCTTGTTTCCCTCTGAAATACCCAGTATTTTTCCCATTATAACAGAGGGTATATGTGGGAGTAGATACGCATATATACACCCAGGCCACAAAAACTTTAGGAAATCCCATAGCAGACATTATTCGTACAATAGATGACCACTGTATGCTGTCATAAGCTTTTCTAATATCAAGTTTCATCATTGCACGAGGGGAAGACTGACTCCTACCATAACCGTTAATTAATTCATGCGCCATCATAATATTGTCAAGAATGTTTCTGTCAGGTATGAATGCATTTTGGTTTGTCAAAATAATAGATGACAGAACATTGACAAGCTTTGAGGCTAGGATTTTAGATATACATTTATAAACAACATTACAACAAGAAATTGGTCTAAAGGATGTTGCATTTACAGCTGGTCTAACCTTAGGGACGAGGACAAGATTAGTTTCATTTACTTCTCTCAACAACTTAAATTTGTCAAAGAAATTATGAACAGCAGCATAAAAGTCAGAACAAATGACATTCCAGCTTGTCTTGAAGAACACCAGGTTAAATCCATCTGGCCCTCCATAGGAACTTGATTTCATTGAAAATAAAGCTTTTTTGATCTCTTGGTTAATCACTTTTGCAACAAGAATATCTTTCATACTAGTTTGTAACTTGGGAAGGGGGATGTTATTGAGCTTTTCTAGATCAGGTATAAAGTTAGAGCTGTTACCAAGATGATCAGAGAAAGATTGGAGGAGATAACTGTCAATCTCCTCACCAGTGTTAAGAAGGACCCCAACATCATCCCACAACGTGGTTATTCGATCTCTAGCACGCTTGACTTTTATAGAAGCATGAAAAAAATTTGTATTCCTATCCCCCTCAGTAACCCACTTCTGATGATACTGCTTCTTCCTCATACTAGCTTCTGCATTAAGAGCGTTATTGAGCTGGAGAAAAAGCTTGGATTCATTCTGAGCAAGGACAAGATTGGATGGGTCCTCATTTAGCATCACCTGAGCATGTTTCAACTAAACCTTGATATTCTTGATTTGGAGAGAACCATCCACAAATTTTTCATGAGACCATAGCCGAAGAGCATTCCTGGTTGCCTTTAGCTTCCTGCAAAGAACAAACATTGGATTGCCATATATATTAGTAGACCAAGCAGTAGAAATAATATTATTATATTCAAGGTCTAAAACCCAAGCATTATAAAAGTTAAAAGCCCTCTTTCCTCTACTAGCCAAACAAGAAAGTGAAAGAATAAGGGGGGAATGATCAGATAAGATTGGATGAGGCATGAAGGAGAAGAGGGAGGGCCAAAGAGAGAAAGCAGCGGCATTGTAGAAAGTGTGGCCAATATTAGAGAACGTTCGTATGCCAGACCGACTTCTATTGTTCCAAGAAAATGGAACACCAGAGCGAACAACTGGGAGAAGATCAGAATCAGATAGAGAGATGTTTAAAGGAGCAATATCCCCATGCAACAGGGGTAGACCCCCAAACTTATCAGAGAAGTTCAAGCAACAATTGAAATCTCCCATCACAATCCATGGATGAGAGTATTGCCGTAACTTAGGCGACGACATTATGCGCATAAATGAAAATTATATAAAAGGGAAGCTGTTTAGGCATATAAAGAGCAAGGAAATGAATCATTTGCGATGAAGAGAGAATATGATTGAGAGAGAAAACTGAGGGGTCATGAACAATAAGGATACGTCCATATGGGGCTTCCTTCAAATTATGATTGTAATCCCAAGATGGACTAATATAGTTTGCTGCTCTGATAGATAATGGAAGAGAGAGCTTAGTTTCCAAAATGGCAAACATTTTGATTTTATGGTCATGGATTAGGGTTAACATGATCAAGTTTCCCAAAATTATGGGCACCCCTTATGTTCCAAGCAGCAATCTTATTCATCATTAAAAAACTACAAGGAGAGATGAGGCACTCCTGTCCTACTCCTTGTTGAAGGAGGATCTATTCTAACAGACTTTGGCTTAGTAGAAAGAGAGGAGGACTTAGTTGATGAGAGGAAGACAGAGGGAGGATCAGCAGGTGGAGAGACCCATCCTGGGATGGTTCCCTCGAAGATATATGGGGAGGTGATGGGGGTGGAAGGAGAAGATGAAAGGTTGGTTTCCTGAAGAGGAGACAGATATTTGATGAGGATTGAAAGAGAAATAGGACAGATTTTTCAATGCTTTGCATGAAGTCTAATTCAAGAGACAGTAGAAAATTTGCATTAGGTATCACCTTTGCATGAGAATTTTGTATATTAGAAGGTGGATGGTCAGAAGTACTACTAATATCAAAAGCAGATCCTTCACAAACCATTGTATTTTGAAATTTATCACCATGACTTGATGCTTTATCATTTTCTGAAAGAAACTGAGAGGAGATTAATATGTCTGCCATATGAACTGAAGGATCAAGTTCACCTTCCTCTATATTGGGGCTTATTTCCAAGATTGATTCTTCTCCAATTCCAGAACACTGTAATATATTAAAGGGATTAGGGTTCTTTATTGCTTCAGGTAAAACGTCCAGCTGCACTGAATCTACTTGGAGTTCAGCTTCGGGCACAACATTCAATTTACCCGTAGTTGCTTCGAGCTTATCCCCTACCATAGTTTCCCCTTCCACAGATGTCACTTTTTCTTTATTTTTCTATTTTCTTTTTCAATCCCTTTCCTTTTATCGATAAAACCTAACCTTTCCTTCCTTAAGGGAACCCTTCTCCACCCACCTTTCCTTCCTGTATCCTTTTCCTCATCAACATTTCTTTCACTATTCTTATTCAAGTTATCAGACTTACTACCACTAGAATGCTCTTTTCTTAAAACTTCCTCTGTCTTACCACTCATACTATTATGTACCAAACATTCTTGTTTATCATGCCCGAACTCCTTACAATTCCCACAGATCTTTGGTTTCCACAAGTATTCAACCTTCACCACTTGCATCGCGCCATCTAACAACTTCACCGAGAAAGACTGGCAATTCAAACATAGGAGTCACCTCAACCATACACTTTGCATATCCAATCCTATCTAGCTTTTCAGTTGTTTCATCCATACAGAGGAATCTACCAAGCCTTATTGCCAACCAGTTTATGCCTAAATGTGACCAACAGTAGAGGGGAATATTGGACAGCTTTATCCACACTGGTACAGTTTTTATGGTACTGACACTATTTCCAATGGTGGGATCCCACTCCTTAACTATAAACAACTTGTTCCTCATAACTATAGGGTCTGCCTGGATAATCTTCCTTCTGTCCTCATCTGAGGATAGATTGAAGAGGAACAAGTTCCCATCATACTTAACTTGAATGGGGCCTTTGAGCTTCCATACTCTCTTAAGATGATTCAGCACAACAAGATACAGTAGGGGCTTGTCAAGGAAGAAGCTAACAAGGTTCTGACCCCACACATCATTTCCAGCCTGTATAACTTCAGAAGGAGGAACAAGGGATTCCCCATTAAAGACAAGAGGGAAATTCACTGGGATGAATTTCCTAGCATTACGTGGTCTGGACTTGAAAAGTGAGCACCAAGGTAAGGCTTGAGAGGAAGGTGTTGGCATAGGTTGAGAGGGAGATAAAGTGGAAGGGCAAGGTAATGGAACTGTAGTGGGTGAAGGTAGGAGAGGAGGACAATTGACAAGACGGGGAAGACGTGGAGGAGAAGGAGGAGGTTCAGGGGGCCGAGGTACGATGGTAGAGAGGGAATCATGGCAAGGACGGTACGGAGGGATGGTGGAGGAAGAGAGATGCGGGAAAGCAAAAGAAAAAGGACGAGGGGGAGAGGCCATTAGAAGAAAAAGGATTGATCAAAATATTAAATTTATGGATCTAGTCGTAAAATTAGTGCAAAGTAATGTTAAAAACAGGCCAAGAACTTTACAGCATTTTCGAAATGCAGTCTTTTCTTCTGCAACCTTTTTTAAGCGCTACAAATTCATTTTTCTAGCATTTCTATGTTTCGAAACGCAGTAATGTTTTAGAAACTTTTCACAGCATTTGGTAGATGCTGCAGGTTATGTTTTATAATGTTTTGAATAAATTTATTGCAAAAACTTTTTATAGCATTCTGTAAATGCTGTCTTTTCTGTTTGAAATTTTAAATTATGAAAAAACGATATTTAAATTAAGTATTTTTCTCTATTATTTTTAGAGTTATTTTCTAACTTATATGAGAATATTTTAAAATTAATTTCATGTTTAAATATTTTTTAATAATTAGTTAAATTTTTATTGTAAGAGGCCTTAATATAACACTTGTTTATTTTAGTCTTTCAATCTTTGTTATATCATATTTCATTATGATATTTTTTTAAACTAAATGGTGTTTAAACCATTTCTAAATATTTTAATCAATAATAATTTAATATATAGGTTTTAATTAGTAAGATAAATATTTTATAAATATGGAAGTTTGGATTCTTAAAAAACAATTAAGTTAAAAAATTATTTTAAAAGAATTAAATAAGAAGGGTATTAATTTTTATAAAAAACATATTTGATCATATATAGTTTAAGCCCATATTTCTTAGAATTTGATTTTGATATTAAGTTTGATTGCTACCTTTCATGATTATGTTATAGTTTTAATACCATTTATTGTCTTTACTACCTTTTCAGTCCCATTTATTTGTTTCCTTAACCTAAGTCTAGTAATTGGTGTGTATTACCTTTGTTTGACATATGTATACATACACACACACACACACACATACATACATACATATATGCCTGTCAATTAGATATTACATATCACTCATGTTTATCTTATAATCTGAATATCTCTTACTATAGTATGTATATCATCATATCATTCTACATATTATAATTTTTTTTACTTCGTTATCATTTTATTTCATATTACATATCATTATGCATCCTATTTCATATCACATTTCATTGCATATTGCATCATAAATTACAATGCATGAAATATCATAATAATTTGTATCACAAGTTGCACTTCATTATGCATATCATCTCATGCTACATTGCATATGTCATACATTTCATACCACATTACAAACTACATATTGCATACATGTACACATAACAAGTGCATCTTATTTAGGAGGAGTTTGTATTATTGTCTTATAATATAAGATTATTAGTTTTTTATTTATTTGGTATGTTTTGATTGACTTGTTTGATTGGATTGACTTGTTTTACTTGATTGACTTGATTAACTTGCTTGACTTGATTGATTTGTTTGACTTGTCTGACATGATTGGATTTGATGTATGTGTTGATTGGATAGTCAGAAATATACATACATATTTATGTATTGAATAATTATAATATAATTATGTTAATGTTTTTCACATTCCATTTACTATATTTACAATATCTAGTGGAACATATAATGGCCCTATTTTGATATCCACTAATTTTATAAAAATGCTTTTAAAAAAATATATCTCTTGTTTATTTTGAAAAATGTTTTCAAAACTTTCTTTTCAAAAAGACAACTCTCTTGGTTTTAAATATTTTAGCCTCAAAACTATTTTTATCATTTTTAATAGTTTGATTTCAAAATTATCCTTGTTTTTAAACCATCTCTTGTTTTAAATATTTAGCTTTAAAATATTTATATACTCAGATTTTAAATCACTTTATAGATTAAGATTATATATATTAAAAATTACTTTCTAAATTCTTTTATATGTTTAAACTATATTCAAATATATTTACAAAGTTTAGAAATTGTTTTGACAAATTATAGAAACCAATTTTAATAGGAAAATCAAAACATCAATTTTGCCTTGAGCGTGTGGACATCCCTCAACCCCCATGTCGATATGGTGTCCGTTATTTTCAAATTTCAATTTTCACAAGAAGTGTTTATTCGTCATATCCTTTCACGAATAGATATGGCTGTTGCTCTACTATAAATACCAGTAAGTTCTAAACGAATTTTTTACCAGATTTTCATTTATTTTCTCTCCTCTTTATCTTCCACATTTATTCAAAAGAATCCTAACTATATTCTATCGAAATACCAAGTGAATCAAACTTGATTATCTCTTGTTTGATTCTCTGTCACTCTCTCCATAAGATCTCAGTGCTATTCAGAGTTATAGGATCTTTTGTAAATCAAACTATTGAGTAAAAGGTGCGGTTGAGCCTTGATGTAGCCTCGGAAATCAATTAGGTGATATTGTAGCCTAGTTAAATCAAGAGAGTTTACCCTGGACTCGAATACAGGAGGGTGTACCATGTAGCCTTGAAAGTGAGCGTGTAATCTGGGAGATTATTTTGATAAGAAATCCGTACGATTGTACGGGACTGGATGCAGGGTAACTCCAAACCATTATATAATCCTAGTGTGTTCTTTCCTTTACTACTTTTATTTAGTATTTGCATTTGTGTCTGATTCTATGATTATATCTGTGTCTATGAATTGCATTTGTTGGTGTTTAAATTACATAAGTTTCAAAAGATTTAGAAAATCCATAAAACACTATTCGCCCCTAGTGTTATTATGGCCTTAAGATCCGTAAAACACTATTACGTGAATGAAACGGGTTTTTAGGTCGTTGTTATCCTTTCGATCTGTCCATTTGTTCTTATCCATCCATGTCTATATAAATAGATATGTTCTGAAACCATAGTAGTCTATTCTAATTTCTATATATTGTAACTACTGCTTATTTCTATCTCTTCTTCCATCTCAATGGCTGTCTTTCCAGAAACCCTAATTTCCAAATTCAAATCCAAAATTCAAATTCCTCAAAACCTATTGAATTGCATATCATTATGAAGCTCTCGACAAACGCAACCTACATTTCCAGTTCATTTTTGCAATTGAGTGTCAGTTTGACCAGAATTTGGCGATCTTTCTCAGCCGTCTGTTGCTAGGGTTTCAGATTTAACGGTGAATTTTCGACCAATCGACGATTGAGGAATTGCGTCTGGAAGAGGAGGATGAGCATGTCTCAGATCTGGTCTTCGTTTATCACATGGAGGCATGGATTTGCTAGAAACGATGAATTTCGCTAGCGACGGTGCATCGCACTAGCCGGAGGCTGAGACGACCGCGCAAGGTCCAGGAGAGGCGGTTGGCCATGAGGAAGAGGATGGCGGTGTTGGATTTTGGCGAAGTTCAACTAAGGTAGTGTGGCGTCAAGGTAGAAGGCGGCGGCTATGTGTGTAGTGTGAGTTCCGTTATATTAGCGTTAGGGTTGCATGGACGAGGTAATTTCAAGTTTTCCCTAGTTAATTTTTTTATTTAATTTAAATTTTAAAATCTTCTAACTATCATAACTTTTTCATACAAGCTTGGATTTAGGCGTAGTTTCTTCCATTGGGATCGTATCGAAATTCCAAACGATATGGAATTAGTTTGGCAGCATTCTAAGACTGTTTAAATTTTGGGCTTTATTTGGATTTTTAATCGACAGTAAATCAAAGGTGAGTGATTTAACCCACACACGAAATGCTAAACTTCTTATATTAGTTGAATTAAGTTTATGATGTGGTAAGAAATTTATTGATTGCTGCTTGGTAATTAAAATTATCATTTGAATTTAATTTGAATTTATAATTATTTGTCATTTAAATTAATATTGAATTTAAATTGTTAGTTAAATACCTAATAAGATAACTAGTTAATTGTTGTGATTTATTGGTTGATTTGGATGTTGTTTGTGATGGATGTTTATTTGTTGACATTTTGGATGATTGGGTGTTTATATCCCTGTTATCACTATAAGTTGAAATGATCATACTCGAATGATCTTATAGATTGGAAAAAATCATTATGAGTTGAAATGATACATACACAAGCAATTTTATTTATTTGGAAATTATTGATTCAAGATACAGGTTGAAATGATATAAGCCTAGAAAATTTAACTATTTTGGGTTGAAATAATAAATACTCTATCACTTGACCGTAGGGTAGAAAATTATATACGGACATCGTTGGCCAGTTTTAAATTATTTTCTAAATGGTAAAGTATGTTTGATTTGTAAACTTGATTTTCAAATTTAACTTGATGATTTTATAAAAAGATTATATTTGGAAAATAATTTATTTTATATGTTTTAGAGTTTCAAATTATAAGTTAATATATGGTTTTATATGGAATTTTATGTTTTTGACTTATAATTTTATTTAGTTTTAAACATATAATTTAAACAGTTTAAAATTTTAGTTTAATAAAATATTTAATATAGTTTTAATATATATTTTTAAATTTAATTTAAATAATAAGTATAGTTTTGATTTAAGACAATAAATGTAGACCTTTATATAAACTTTAATGGATAAAAGATGTGACTACCCACCTCCTCGACTCTCAGAAATGGACACTAATACATCCTCGGTATTCACATGCCATAAATCCAAGTGCCGAAGAGGCAGATTATCATAAGGTAAAGAAATAAAAATAGAAGATAGACAATAATAGAATCTCATATCGTGTTCAACACATAATTATACATATAAGTAGTACATGCAATTACTCCAAATTGTTCTATCAAAGTTACGAAGGTACTAACCCAACTAGGATGTTATAACAACCTATCTTTACAGTGCTAGCAATACTAATACATACTACAGATACAGCGGAAAGTGACAGATGAAAAAGACCCAAAATGCTCCATGCTCCATATTAAAATGCTCCAAGCATACCTAACTAGTTGGCTATCCAGGAAAATAGGGCACCCAGAGTTTAAGGGGAAAAGGAAATAAACTCCAGGTCAGTTGTTTGCACAAAAAATGGACAAACACCTCCAAGTCGTATTATTTAGTTGATTATACGTGATTTTCAGTGATTTTAGATGAGTATGTGAATATGAAAGAAGTAGGGGCTGAAATGTAAAAGACACACAGATTTATAGTGGTTCGGCCAGAATGTGCCTACGTCCACTTTATATGTTATTATCTTCTTTCTTTCAGATTACAGGTACAACGCTTCGTATATCAGTATATGAAAGTAGTTTGAAAGTTCCTTCCTTGCTTGAGCTCTCAAACTTGTCCGCCATTGTTGTACCCCTGCCCCTCTATTTATAGAGTGAGGTAGGGGGCAGGGGTCTTGGAAGTATATAGCTGCTAGCGGGCCTGGGCTGGACCAATCTGGCCTGGTAGCATTCTGGTTTGGCGAGGCTTCATTCGGCATGGAGCTTGGACTGGTGATGGTGACTTCATGGTGACTTCATCCCTTGGTCCGGTGGTGGTGTTGGAGTGGCAGTGGAGTTGGTTCGGCCATGGTTCATGCCGAATGGAATGGTGGTTGTGCTTTGTCGAATGGAGTGGGGGACCGAATGAGGTTGGCTCGGTAGGGGGTTGATCCGGTAGTGGAGTGGGAGTTGTAGCTTGGACCGGCATTGTGTGGTCCGGTGGAGATGTGGAGTATTGGACCGGCATTGTGTGGTCCGGTGTTGAGCTGGTGCCGAATGGACATGAGAGGAGAGAGCCGAATGAAGTTGAGGGCATGGACGCCGAATGAACTTGGGTTCATGGATGCCGAATGGACCATGGTACAAGGAGGTACCGAATGGACATGAGCACTTGAGTGCAAGGAGATGACGCCTACTGTGCCTGTTGGTTTCAAATGTGCATGGGACATGACGCTTCACGGTCTCGTGGCCTTCTGGGCGAGAATCCGCCCAACATTTGCCCCCCAAAGTGGGGCACGTGCTTGCATGTGCCGCGCTTTGTTTTTCTTGTGGCAGGAAGATTGGCCTTGTAACGCCAGCGATTGGACGTTCGTATTCTGTTAATGTCCTGCAAAGGAATTTACAGTTTTAGTGTGATTTCGAATAACGGCCGTTCATGATCGAAATATTCGAGATGAAGTGAACTGTGCCGTTCAGGAGAGAGAGTGAGCCCCGAAGGGGCTCGGCATCGTCGATGCCCGGTTTATGTTTGTGAAGATGGTTTATTGCCAGCTCAGAGCATGCCTAGGGATCGTTCGCAACCCCGTACATGTGTAAGTAGCTTAGCCATTTCATAATTATCAAATATCCATATGACCGATGGGCTTAAAAATGCGTGTCAAAGTGTAAATTCCCACGATGGTAGGGTTAATAACCATTCAGAGCGTGCCTATGGACCATTCGAGGTCGCGTACACGTGTAAACGATTTAATCCACGTCGGTGAGGATTTTACGACTTATTCATCGCTATCATAATCTTATTTTGTTAGTTAGTTCTGGAGTTCGGTACTTATCTGAGGGAGGCGCTTTGCACGCCACTAGTTCCTGGTCTTGGTCTGTAGAGAGAGTTTCATTCGGTTCTTGGTTGGTCCGGCTATTCCCATTCGGCTTTTGGTGGTCCGGTATTATTGGTCCGGTTGGGCGAATTGTTTGGTTCGGTGGTTGTGAGTTCGCCTATATATAGAGGCCGTACCCCCCTTGTTTTTCTTCACCGAATCGACAGGCGCCGAACCAATACTATACCGAATCAAAGACTCTGCCGAATCAAGCTATTTCCGAACCAGGTATGTACTCATGTGCCGAATGACTTTTATTACCGGATGATTCTGACTTGCCGAATACATACGAGGGGCTTTGCTTTACCGAATGAGACTTAGGCCTTAGGGCCGAATGATGTGTATGCCGAATGAGCATAGTGCCGAATGACCATATGCTTCTTATGCCGAATGAACCTGTTTTGCCACGCCGAATGAGATTTCATACTTGGTCCTTGAGCGGAATCTTGGACTTTTTTACACGCTTGCCTTATATATTTGCTTGTTTATGTTACTATACTTCTTATTCTAACCTCAAGTCTTTTTTGTGCTGCAGAAAATGTCTCGCAAAGCGGAAACACGATCGGACAGAAAGAAGTCTAGAGGCACAGGAGAACCTTCTTCTTCTTTGCCCCCAGTCCAACCAGGATCCGGGCAACACCGACCTATTCCGAGGTCTCTAGTGGATGGATATGGTCCACAGGAACTTTTGATCTCTCCCCCGGATTGCTTTCCCAGCTCCCTAAAGGAGGAGCAACTTGACGTCATATCCCGTTCCTTCGGGATAGATAGGGCCCTTATGCTGCTGCCGGGAGATGGAGTGATGCCATATAATCCTCCCGAGGGCTACTTCGCTTTTAGCAGATACCATTGTATGTGCGGTGCTATCCCCCCTATCAACGCTTGGATAATTAGCTTCACCACATATTTGAAGGTGGCTCCCTTCCAGCTTCAGCCTAATTCTTATGCCATCCTGGTGAGCCTCTTTGTTATCTTCCAGAGGAGGTACGGGCGTCCTCCTTCTAACCGGGAAATTCGATACTTGTACAACCTGAGAGGCTATAAGAAGGGGTCTCCGTATATTAGTCTGGAAGCGGCCGTGCCCTTCAAACCAGTCCTGGACCTATATTCCAATTTTACCATGTTCAAGAAAGAGTGGTTCTTCATCAAGGACGATGCTGTTTCTTTCCGCCTTTTCACTTCCGGCTGTAAGATGGATTTCATTTATATTTTCCATGTTTTGACTGTAGTGTTTTTTCTGACATGCTTCTATTTCTGGCTAGCGACAGGTGGTATTGCAGTTGTGGAGGATGATTCCTTGGTGCGAATGGCTGCTGAACTAAAGGCTATTTCGGCACGGGACCGGTCGGCCTCCTTCTTGATCAGGAACGCAACCCTCTTGGAGTATAATTTGATCTTACCGCACCAGTCCGTGGTTAAGCAAAGAGACACGGCTGAGGAGAAGGCTGCTAAAGCTAAGGAGGGGGATAAGGTAAAGAGCGGTAAGAGGGAGCCTTTCGCAGAGCGTCCCGTGGTCGGGGGGAAGAAACTGAAGAAGTCCGATGGCCCTTCTCCAAGTACTTGCCCGACTGTCCCGGAGGAGGAAGGTGTAGAAGAGGAGGAAGGAGGCGAAGTTGGAGAAGGGTCGGAGGGTGGAGGAGATGGCGACGGTCAAGGTGGTAGTGGTGTTGCTGCTCTAACCTCTGAACAAGACCTCGAACTGGATGAGGCTCTCCGTCGGGCCTTCGGGGAGTCGGAGGGAGAGTCGGAAACGGAGAAGGGAACGGAGAAGGCAAAGGAAACCGGCAAAGCTGTGGCTGGCACTGACCCATCCTCTAAGGGTTCCTCAGCTAGGGTGATTCCGGCGATGCAAGGTGAACTTTTGTCTTCTGCCGATTCTATTTTCGATAGGGACTTAGAAATTTTTTACGGTTCACTTCCGTCCTGGAATGAGATCCAGGACTTATTGCAGTATCCCACTCCTCCGCCGGGTTTGTATAATAGATGTGTCTCCTCACTTTTCTTTCTTTTTAACTTAGCACATTTTTTGAATTGCGGATTATTGTATGTTCGTAACACTTGTTCTTTATTCCAGGGGCAGGCCAGGCGGGTAAAACGTCGGATGTTCGACACCGCCTTGAACAATTTAAGTCGAGGAGAGCTTCCGCGAAACCTTCTACTGATCGCACTGGGGATGTAGTCAGTTACCGCCCTCTTCTTGGGGTCATCGAAGAGGGTATTCAGAAAAGGAAGCGGAGCCGTTCCTTATTTGAGTCTTCTTCTGCTTCGCAGTTTCCTACTCAGCCTCCCCCTACTCAGCCTCCTCGTGATACTACGGAGGAGAGCACGGAGCCCGGCCCCCCTCCTCCTCCTTCCAAGAGTCCTACTGTCATTCATATAAGGCGTCCCGATGTGCCTCGCCCCGTGCCTCGTGACCCTTTTGCTGGTCATCCTGATTTAGACCCAAGCTTTCGGGACATTTCATTCGATGAGACCACGGGCGAGCATCTCCTTCCCCGCAACCCCATGGTAAGGGTGCTGGACGAGGCCAAATCTTTAGATCTTGATTTACTTACTACACGGGTAGTCACCATGGGGGATGAGGCCAAGGCTAATATCGACCGGGTGGCCGCAGAGACCAGGAAGTTAATGGAGCATCATGCTAAGTTGGTCAAGGCCGGGGAAGAGATCGGGAGTGCTAACATTCGGTTGAGGTTAAAGGTTGCCGATCAGGCCAAGCAGCTCGCCGACCAAGCCATCCAGATTTCTCAGCATGAGGAAGCCTCCAAGCGTCTAAAAGAGACCATGGAGAAGGCCAGTAGGGCGGAATTACGGAAGATGGAGGTCGCTTGCAGGGAACGGATTAACATAGCTATCGCAACGGTGGATGAGGTTCGAAATGCGGATCTCGAGCGGGTAGAGGAGTTGTCAGGGAGGCTCGAGGCTGCGGAGATGGCTCAGGCCGAGTTGAAGGAGGAGATGGAGGAGATGAGGAGGTCCCTCATGTTGAAGGAAGAGGAAATGAGGAGGTCACTCCAGGCTGACTGCTTGAGATACCAATCAGAGAGGGACGTCGCCGTCGCCAAGTTGCAAGCTTCCGAGGCCCGGGTGAGGGAGTTTGAGGAAAACGAGGGGATGATGGATGAGATGCTGCAGGATATGTACTTCCACACTTGGAAGGAGGGCGGCTTGTCTTGGATGGACGATTACCCTCGGGTCATGGCCAAGGTGTATCTCCAGGCTTCAGAGGAGGCCAGGGTGAACGCGGGTAAGGAAGGCGGAGAGGCTTTCAACTTGAATGCGGTTACTGCTCAGTTCTCAAAGGAGGAGCAAGCGGCGGTGAAGGAGGGGATGCGGCTGCTTGCTGCAGAGGAAGCGGGCGTGCAGTTGGATGATGAGGATCAAGCGGCGGATGCTGGTGAGTTATTCTTCTTCTCTTTCTTTTCTTCCCGTGTTTCCATAACTTGGTTGTTCGTTTAATGAATTCTTCTTCCGAATTGGACAGGCGGGACTTCTGATCCGCATGCTGGGGGCTCTGATCCTGCGGCTAAGTAGACTGGGGGAGTTGGTGATGGAGTGTGGATGCATCTGCCATCTCTTTGTTTCTTTTTTATCACTGTTTATGTTAGTCTTTGATATACAACTGTAATAAGATTATTTGCAAAGAATAACTTCGTGTGATCTTATAACATAAGCTGATTTTGTCATGTTTAAATGTTGTTGCTATCTTTATGTGCCGTGTGAGAAGTATAATTATGTATATGCCTGTGATTCTAGTTGTGTTTGATGTTAAGTTTTTGCTTGAAATATAATTTCACGTTTTGCAATGTCAGTGTATGAATAAGCTATAGTTACGCATTTATGTACAAGAGAAGAGAGTACCGCCCTTTATGTTTTATTCGCAGGCGGTAGCTTTGAGTGTCTTGTGTAACTGTTCACGGGTATAGCTGAGCGCCCTGCCACCCAGTACGCAGGCTTAGAGCCTCATGAGTGAATGCTTCCTATTCGGTTTCCTGTACTTTAGAGTTTGTTATACAGGATAGGGGAAAAATATTTGAATGGAATGGAAATATAGTAAAAGTAAAACTTCCAATCACGGAAGGCCGTCGATGTGCTTAAGTTCGTGGCAAACGGGTTTTGTAGTCACTTTCCCTAGCTGTGGGTCTTGGAGACATTTGTCACCCATCTTACGCCTCTGCGGGGAGTTTTCTTTTTTACCACAGCCGCACTTAAGACACATCGGAGCCGAGATCGCGCACGGTAACTACCCGAACCATTATGGTCCGTAATCGTGGGTATTATTCGATTTACCGTGGCCGGCTAGCGTGGGTGCCGTTGGCCGTGAACTACCCCTGGCTGGCCACACCTTATGTTGGGGCTTAAAGTAGGTTCACAGTTACCGGCGATCCGAACGCTGTAATGAGCTGCCATCGGCTATAGTCGGCCTTTATGATGACTTATAATCGGCTCATTACAGTTGGCTTTGAGGGCAGGCGCGCAATGAGTTAACCCGCAGCAGAGGGATGCTGGAGCAAAAGAGTCTCATTGGCGAGTGCATAGAATCGTAGCGTACCTGTTAGGCCTAGTCCAGATGAGGCCGCGGTGCGTCTTGAGTGGAGATGCCATAGGATTTTGTTCAACAGAAAGGGATAAAACTTAACAAGTAGCCAAGACATAAAGGAACAAGTTAAAAAGAGACAAGATTTTTTAAAGTGGTTCGGCACGGAAATGCCTACGTCCACTGATTCTCTTTGTTAATTCACTTCATATGGGCGGTACAAGTTAAGAAAAGTATCGACGGAGGTGTCGGATGTTCCATGCCCTCTGGAACACCTCTCCGTCCACTGTTGACAAAATGTAAGCTCCGTTGTGGAGATCTTTATGAATTACATATGGTCCGTCCCAGATGGGGTCCAGTGCCCCGGGGCGCGGAAAGATTCGCCTGAGGACAAGATCTCCTTCTTGTAAGCTGCGATGCTTGACTTTGGAATTGTATAGTGCTGCCACTTTTTGTTTGTGAGCTGCTGCCTTGAGTGCTGCATCGTTCCTCCTTTCCTCAATCAGATCCAAAGACATGAGGAGGAGTTCTTCGTTTTCTTCTGGGTTGTAGTGGATCCTACGGTGAGAAGGCACAACAGTCTCAACTGGGAGCATTGCCTCCGATCCATATGCCAAAGAGAAAGGAGTATGTCCCGTTGATGTTCTGAAAGATATGCGGTATGCCCATAGTGCCGTAGGAAGTTCGTCCACCCAAGCGCCTTTTGACTTTTCAAGTTTCTTCTTGATTAGGGTTTTGAGAATTTTGTTGACAGCTTCAACTTGTCCGTTTGCCTGAGGGTAAGCTACTGATGAGAAGCTTTTATGAATTCCATGCTCTTGGCACCAGTCGGCAAATTCTTCGCTGTCAAATTGGAGCCCGTTGTCTGATACGATCTTGAGGGGGACTCCATACCTGCACAGAATGTTTTTGATCAAGAAGTTGATAACTTTTGCTGAAGATATTTTATTTAAAGGTTCCGCTTCCACCCATTTGGTGAAATAATCGACTGCCACTATAGCATATTTGGCTCCGCCTCAGCCCGTTGGCAGTTCGCCAATTAAGTCAACTCCCCATACAGCAAAGGGCCAAGGGCTGGTCATTTGAGTAATTTCGTTTGTGGGTAGTCGAGGGATCTTGGCGAACTTCTGACATCTGTCGCATTTCTTAACGAAGTCTAGGGCATCTTTGTTTAGTGTGGGCCAGTAATATCCATATCGGAGTATCATTCTTGCCAAAGTCTGTCCTCCAGTGTGATCTCCGCATCCTCCCTGATGGATGTTTGTTAATATCTCCTTGGCTTCCCTTCCGGCGACGCATCTTAATAGGGGGCTAGAGAAGCCACGCCGGTAGAGGATGCCTTCTTGTATTGTGTAGTGGGGAACTTTCCTCAAGATCTTCTTGGCTTCGTCACGCCTGTCGGGTAGTATGCCATCTTGCAAATATTTCCGGATAGGAGTCATCCAGGTTCCTTCTTCGATTGCAGTTATCAGATTCACTTGTTCGAAACTTGGGGCTAGCTGCCTTGAGATTGCTAGTGCTCCGGAAATGGTGCTGTTCTTCATACTAGCTTGCTTTGCAAGTTCATCTGCCTCTTGGTTTTCTTCTCGAGGAATGTGTTTGATTAGATAATGGTCCAATTGATCGAGCAGCAGTTTGGTTTTCTTTAGGTATGCTGTGAGTCGTTCTCCTCGAGTCTGGAATTCTCCTAGTACCTGGTTTACGATAAGCTGAGAATCGCTATGAATACATAAGGAATTGATTCCAATTTCTAGGGCCAGTTCCAATCCCGCTATTACTGCTTCATATTCAGCATCGTTGTTAGTGGCCGTGAACTCCAATCTTAATGCATAGTACAATTTTCTTCCCCTGGGGGTGATGATCACAATACCTGCCCCCGAGCCTTGTTCGTTCGATGCTCCGTCTACAAAGAGGTTCCACTTGATGTTTTTTGCTACTTCGGATTGTTCCTTGCCTTCGTTGATAGTGAATTCGGCAATGAAATCAGCCATGGCTTGTCCTTTGATAGCGGCGCGAGGATGGTAGGTGATATCATACTGACTTAGTTCGATGCACCATTTGAGGAGTCGCCCAGAAGTGTCAGGACGATGGAGCACTTGTCTTAGTGGTTGATCGGTTAGAACCCTGATGGAGTGAGACTGGAAGTAGTGGCGCAGTTTTCGTGACGCGATCAATAAACAAAATGCTAATTTCTCAAGTTTAGGATATCTGGCCTCTGCCCCTGTAAATCTCTTACTTACAAAGTAAACCGGGCGTTGTGTGCGGTCTTCTTCTCTTACCAAGGCGGCGCTTAGAGCATGAGATGATACAGCGAGGTATAGGTATAACACTTCACCTTCATTTGGAGTTGAGAGTACTGGTGGTCTCTGAAGGTGTTCGATTAGGTTGAGGAAGGCTTTTAAGCATTCGTCGGTCCACTCGAACCTCCCTTTGTCTTTCTTGAGTGCTTCGAAGAAAGGGACACACTTGTCAGTTGCCTTGGAAATGAATCTGCTTAGGGCGGCCACCTTTCCGTTTAGGCTCTGCATTTCTTTTCGAGTGGAAGGTATCCTTATTTCTTTTAAAGCTCGGATTTGTTCAGGGTTTGCTTCGATTCCTCTGGCGTGGACGATGAATCCTAAGAATTTTCCCGATGATACTCCGAAGGAGCACTTTAGAGGATTCAGCTTCATTCCATATCGGCGAAGTACCCGAAACATATCGTCCAGATGGCTTACATGGTCGTTGGCTTTCCTGGACTTCACCAACATGTCATCCACATATACTTCCATAGTTCGTCCTATCAGTTCTGCGAACATTTTGTTGACGAGGCGTTGATAGGTAGCTCCAGCATTTTTGAGTCCAAAAGGCATGACTTTGTAACAATATAATCCGCGGTCGGTGATGAAGCTAGTGTGGTCCTGATCGGGAGCGTGCATGGGGATCTGGTTATATCCGGAGTATGCATCCATAAAAGATAGGAGTTCGTGCCCAGCTGTGCTGTCTACGAGTTGGTCAATTCGGGGAAGTGGGAAGCAGTCTTTCGGGCAAGCGTCATTCAGATTGGAGAAGTCAATACATGTTCGCCACTTTCCATTGGCCTTTTTTACTAGCACTGGGTTAGCGATCCATTCTGGGTAGATGGCTTCCCGTATGAAGCCATTAGCAAGTAGATTTTTTACTTCCTCATCAAGGGCTGCTGACCGCTCTGCCCCCATGCTCCTCCTTTTCTGCTTTACTGGTACCTTGGTGGGATCGATGTTCAACATGTGGCATGCTATGTCTGGGGAGATTCCTGTCATATCGGCATGGGTCCACGCAAATACATCTAAGTTGTGGCGGAGAAAGTCAATGAGTTGATCCTTCAATTCCGTTTTCAGCTGAGATCCGATTTTTAATAGTCTACTTGAATCATGCTTATCTACCGATACGAATTCCATAGCCTCTGCAGGCTCGGCGGTAGCCTCCTCCTCTTTATCCCTGGGGTCTAGTTCATTGAAGGGATCGCTTGTGTATCGAAGAGGAGGGGCTTTCTTTAGTTGCTATGCCTCCAAGCTTTTCATGCAGAGAGTGGTCTCTGCACCTTTTCCTTTATTCTTTCTGCGGTTATTGCGAAGTTCAGTTACGTAGCAGTCTCGGGCAGCATCTTGATCTCCTTCTACTTCTCCTACTCCGTTGTCTGTTGGAAATTTCATTTTCAGGCACCAAGGGGCTAATACAATCTGAAAGTCAGACAAGGCTGGTCTTCCCAAGAAAGCGTTGTAAGCCGAGTGGTTTTCTATTAGTACGAACGTTTGTTTTCGCACGACGGAGCGGGGATGACTTCCTATTTCGACGAAGAGGTCAAGTTGCCCGAGGGGCATCTTTGCATCTCCAGTGAAACCGTGCAGTGGTTTGTCACAGGGGGATACATCCTTCATTGATAACTTCATTTTGTCGAAAGCATGTTTGAACAGGATATTTACGGAGCTTCCCGTGTCTATTAGAATCCGAAAAACTTTAGCTGGACCAAACCAGGCAGAGATGACCATGGGATCCATATGTGGGTACTGTCTTCCTTCCAAATCAAGCCTACTGAATACAATGTCATTGTTTTCTTTTCGTTTCGGGTGGCGTTCCTCCGTAATGGAGTTAACATATCCTTCGGCATTTCTAAGCGACTTGCCGTACCTTTCCATCTCTGCCCAACTTCTGTCGGCGATGTGTGGTCCTCCTGAGATGGTAAGGACCACTATCTTCTCTTGACTAGAGCCACTGGTGTTGTGATTGTTGCGATTCCCTCCGCCTACTTCTGGGAGGGGTTGCTTTGAGTTCTCATTGGCAGGAGTTGGAGTCCTGTTCTGACCTTTCACATAACGTTCCAGTCTTCTTCTTCTAATGTGTTCTTCGATCAAGTCCCGAAGATGGTGGCATTCATTGGTGTCATGTCCGTGGGATTCGTGGAAGCGACAGAACTTTCCGGACTTGAGTGCGTTATCTGATTCTTTCTTGTGCGGGGGGCGCTTGTATCCGAGTTCGCCCTGAGTGGCTAGGTAGATGTTTTCGATTGTTTCATTCAAAGGAGTGTAGGAGTCAAATCTTGGCCCTGGTCGATATTGGCGCTTCTCAACCTTTCTGCCCCCAGCATTGTCTCTAGATTCATTTCTTCGAGCGTCCTTAGCTGCAGTGGGAACCTTGTCCTGAACTATCTTGCCTTGTTGCCCTGACTGCCTCTCCGTAGCAGCGTCTTCAAGTCTCATATACTTTCCAGCTTCATGGAAGAAATCAGGCAAGGTAGCTGGTTTTTCCTTAGTTAATCTTCTGGCAAACTTGGTGTCTGGATGTACACCACTACAGAGGGCCATTAGAGTGAGTTTTTCATCGGCATCTTGAACTGCTGCCGCTGCGGCGTTGAACCGTGTTAGATATTGTTGCAGCGTCTCTCCGGATTTCTGTTTGACATTGGATAGAGAATAAGCATCCTTGGGTTGTTCCACATGGATGCGGAACTGGCTAATAAACCTTTCTTTTAACATCTCCCATGAGCTGATGGATCCTTGGGGTAGATGGCAGAACCAGGAGGTAGCTAGATCTGATAGGAATAGCGGAAAGCATTTACATAATACTCCTTCTGTTGCCCCACTCATGAGCATATGCTGGGTGTATCTCTGCAGGTGTACGATGGGGTCGGAAGTTCCTTTGTAAGGTTCCATGGTTGGCATTTTCCATTCTCGGGGAGTGATGGCAGTTTCGATATTTCGGGTAAAGGGACTGGTGACCCTAGCGCCTATTCCCCGGTCCCTTTGCTCCCGTTGGACACATTCTCTGAATAATCGTGCCATTCGTTCGTCAGAACTTGGAGCGGACAAAAATGAGCTCGGTTCTTCCCTGCGGGATCTATCTCGTCCAGATGTCCTGTAGGGATGGTACAGTCTATCACCTCTAGCATTATCCAGTGGTTGTCTTTGGCTGCTTGGATGCATGCTAGGACCAGCTACAGTTGCCCCCTGCCTTGATCTTCCCCTGTGGGGTTCTGTTTCGAGCACATCCATAGGGTCAACTTCGGGCTGGGTTCTAGCTCGGCTCCGTTCAGCGGGGTTTCTATGATTAGGTGGCATGACTGGCTCAGCTACATCCGACCCTCACCTGGTGCCTCCCCCGCTAGGTTCGGTTCCAAGGGCTTCCTTGAGTCGGAATTCGGGCTGAGTCCGGGCGCGGCCCCTATCATCGTTTTTCCTGTTGATAGCTTGTTCGAAGAGTGAAGACCTTTGTTGCCTCCGGGATCCTCCGGATTGGGATTCACCCCATGATTCAGTGTTGCGGTTGGACTCTTCAGCATCCCTTAAGCGTGTCATGAGTTGGTCTACCAAAGTTTCTTGTTGGGATGTGAAGCGGTTAGTTACTTCAGCCACAACCCTGTCCAGATCTGCCCTAGTGATTGGTTGTTCCGTTGCGGGACCAGTTGGATTTTCCTGATTTTCATCTGGTACTGCTGTTGAAGTGGGCTGATCTGTGATTGCTGGATCTGGAAGGCTGCTAGTTGCGATGTTCTTTCCTTTGTTAACATCCTTTCTCTGTTTGGAAGGCATGATTTCTAAGTAACGAGCGATGTTGTTAAGAAGGAGGTTGAGTGGGAGAAGCTGAAGCTTGAGTTCAATTCTTAGTGAAAGCACCAAAAATGTTTGCACAAAAAATGGACAAACACCTCCAAGTCGTATTATTTAGTTGATTATACGTGATTTTCAGTGATTTTAGATGAGTATGTGAATATGAAAGAAGTAGGGGCTGAAATGTAAAAGACACACAGATTTATAGTGGTTCGGCCAGAATGTGCCTACGTCCACTTTATATGTTATTATCTTCTTTCTTTCAGATTACAGGTACAACGCTTCGTATATCAGTATATGAAAGTAGTTTGAAAGTTCCTTCCTTGCTTGAGCTCTCAAACTTGTCCGCCATTGTTGTACCCCTGCCCCTCTATTTATAGAGTAAGGTAGGGGGCAGGGGTCTTGGAAGTATATAGCTGCTAGCGGGCCTGGGCTGGACCAATCTGGCCTGGTAGCATTCTGGTTTGGCGAGGCTTCATTCGGCATGGAGCTTGGACTGGTGATGGTGACTTCATGGTGACTTCATCCCTTGGTCCGGTGGTGGTGTTGGAGTGGCAGTGGAGTTGGTTCGGCCATGGTTCATGCCGAATGGAATGGTGGTTGTGCTTTGTCGAATGGAGTGGGGGACCGAATGAGGTTGGCTCGGTAGGGGGTTGATCCGGTAGTGGAGTGGGAGTTGTAGCTTGGACCGGCATTGTGTGGTCCGGTGGAGATGTGGAGTATTGGACCGGCATTGTGTGGTCCGGTGTTGAGCTGGTGCCGAATGGACATGAGAGGAGAGAGCCGAATGAAGTTGAGGGCATGGACGCCGAATGAACTTGGGTTCATGGATGCCGAATGGACCATGGTACAAGGAGGTACCGAATGGACATGAGCACTTGAGTGCAAGGAGATGACGCCTACTGTGCCTGTTGGTTTCAAATGTGCATGGGACATGACGCTTCACGGTCTCGTGGCCTTCTGGGCGAGAATCCGCCCAACATCAGTCATGGGACTGGTGTGAGAAACTGAAAATACGATGTTTGAAAACAAAAGGTATCTCATAAGACCACGCTGCATATAATCATGAAACGGGTTTTTACCTTATGATAACCAAAACATTTGCTACGCAGAATATGTGGATATTATTTTTAATGAAATTCTTTTGAAAATACTTCTCAAGTAAGTATACATAATCTTAGCCGAAATTGTTACATTATTTAAATTCTAGCATACTAGGCTCTACAATCAAATCTGAAGCCACTTATTGGAGAATGGATTTCCATATAATGACAAGGTAGGAGACTACCTTCCGACGGTACATCTCTAGAAAAATGCACCTAATGCTCCAACCTCTACCAACACAGAACCGGCCTACCTTTACCATAGATAGTACCGAATATGTCATCACCCCGGTCATTCCCGACCTACCCGAGAGATCTTTTTGCATACACCACATTAATTTAAAACCTGTCATCATAGCGGGAAAATATATCTAGAAAGGTGATGACTATATTCTAATGGGAGCGGCCCACTTAACTCTGCCGCATCTACCATGTTTTAGTCATTTTCGGGTGATGAGGCTCGAGGTAACGATTACCTTACTCATAGCACATTCCACTTTGAATGCCACATTGCCAATCCATAATCACACAACCGATTCTACAAACGTATAACTCATGAGCTTGTATGTCTCAAGAAAGGATGTTAAGCAAAGAGAAGTTGCTTTCTCCACCACCAATCAGATGATATGTTCATAGAAATCAACCAATGCAATTACAATTGCAATGTCAAACATCCGTCCATGCAAGTTGTGCAGGAACATGACAAATCGAAGGCACTCTCCTACCATATCATGTTGGGTGTTACTTCTAGGATTGACAGCGATTAGTCCTTGCATTGGATATTTCATAAAAAAGAGACTATTGCTACTATATGTATATTGAGAGTTTATCCCCAAATGATCAACAAGAAGTCCTTCATTACAAAAATCCTTAATATCATATCCATGTCTTCACTTCGAATATATAAATTGGTTCGAAGTGGTCTTCAGATAGGAATTACCCAAATCCGATCCAGGTTCCTTCGAACCAATCATCGGTTAAAAAGATGTTAAGTTCATATGTGATTATCAATCATCATTCAATTTAATTCGTATTTTTATTCATTCATAGATATACCTTAGAGATATATTCATTGAAATATTTCTTTACCTTTTTCAGAGTATATGGAATCATCAAGCCACAATTATCAAGTCCTTTTGGTTAATTCAAACCTTTTTAAATCATGGAATAATTCCAAACCCTTCCATATTTTACTAAGAAAAATATTTCCAATTCATTTCTTTTAAACCTTAGCAAAGATTTCCTAATTCAAAACTCATAATTTTAATTCATTTAAAAGCATGTTATCCAGGATGTTAATCCAAAAACATTAAATGTTAAGTGATCAGAATCTATAGAAATCATCTAATTCTACTCAATATCAATTCTCGTATTCCCGAGTACTATGGTTGGAATAACGATGAAAGCACCCTTTAAATTCCATGAATAGTATGAAATCCCTCTTCGGGCTTTAACACCGAGTACAAGAAGATTATCTCCATAAAATTCAAGTTATTTATATTTGGAGAATATATCCTTTAACTTTGGAAAATTTTGATCCGAATAAATAAAATTTACTATCCCCTCCATCGGCCAGTCTGGATAACCAGGGAGAGTAGGAAACTGGTTTTCCAAACTCAAGCCTAGGCACTATCTCTTGCCACCCATAAGGCGGTCAAGTAATTTGATCGACTTTAATCATTTAAAATTTAACCATTCCATAAATCCTTCAAACCATATTTGAAATACTTTGTTAATCATTTGAATATATTTACAAATTTTTTGGAAAAGAACGGTTGCGCTTATAACTACATTTGAAAAGTTATAGAAAAGTGCAGCGGAAAAGTGCCGCGAAAAATGCTACGAAGTGCTTTTTAAGTTATATTGATTAAAACGGATTTTTTTCATTTGGAAACTTATTCTTTTTATCACTTTTAAAACATTTTAAAATATTTTTAGAATTTATTTCATATCTTTATACAATTTTAAAGAGGTTTAACATTCCATATACACTAATTCAGTAAATAAAGGAAAGTGATTTCCTTTGTGCTTATCGACGTGTATTTCAATAACTTGCATATATATTCAATATTCATATTAAGCAACCATCATTAATAATCATAATAAAACATATATTACATCCATTAGCATATAATAAGATAGTTTAGGAGTTTACTCGCCTCAGGTTTAAATGACTAACTAAAAATTGGCTATAGCTTTGCTAACTCGAACTTTTAGCACACGATCACTTGGATTATGCTTCTAGATGGCACAGCGTATAGATGAGAGGATGATGGTGATGGAAGCCATTAAAGTAGAGGTGAAGAAGAAGAATAAGACGGAATGAGAAGTGTGAATTGGTGAAGCCTTAGGTTCTTATTTATAGCCTTAGGAAAATGTGGCAAATTACCAAATTACCCTTCAATTTATCGAAATATCGCTTATACCACATCACTTCAACATAAAATCCTTGTCCCTGTGATATCTTGGAATTTCAAACAAAATTAAATGTGATAATCTCCTTTATAAATTATTTAAAATTGGCAAAATTGTTATTTCCAAACAATAAAAATAATATGGAATGTTTATATATAGATATATAAATTTAAATAGAATTATTATTTATTTTCAAATTGAATTTGTGTTTGTTTAAATATATATATTTATTTGAGTTGATTTTAAAATTGGATTTTAAAATTTGAATTTGAATTTGAATTTGAATTTGAATTTAAATTTAAAATTTAAAAGATAGATATTTTATAATTTTGGATTTAAATATATGTATAAGATTTTTATTAGTATAATTTGTTTTATATTATTTTCTTTAAAGAGATTTTATTTATATAAATTAAGAAATGTACTTATTAATTAGAAATTATATAAAAGCTCTTAAATCATTTTAAAAATTAATTAAACATGCATTATTACAAGTGTTAGATTATTAATCTTTTTAAGAACATGTGTAAGGAGATAAATATTGGTAAATGACAAATGCTAACAAATTAAACAAGTGTCACTTTTCATTTTTTATTTTCTTTAATTTTTAATAAATCATAATTAATCCTATATATGTATCTATCTCTTCTCTTTACTTTTTTTTCTATCTTCTCATTTCCTAAGTAAGTAACTATAACTTGTTATATTCAAACCTGAGAAAAACAAAGAAAGCAAACCTGTAAACAAGACAAAACAAAGCCTATAACATTTTCAAAATATTAAGCAAAGATTATCAAGCAATCAACTACATTCAACCTGCAAAATCAAAACCTTGATCATCTCGGTTTTCAAAGTTAAATCATCTCAACAACAACAGATTTCCAGCAATTCAAAGTTTCCAGATTCAAGCATTTTTTATTAAATTCCAGTTTTTAAGCATCTGCTTCAAACTCTCTGTTCAACATCATCAATCAGGTGAATAAACACTTTAATTAAAAAGCTTAAGTAAGTAAAATCTATTGCATGTGGATTTTTGAGATAAATTTTGCCTTGCATCTGTTTATATAAATGTAATCTCTATTTTTATATGTGATTGTAATGTGCATGTCTGATCAACTCTGTCTCTTGTTACAGAGTTTCAAAATCAAGATCAAACTCAATATCTCTGCACCTGTTCTATGTTTGGTTTTAGTTTCCAAACAACTTTTATTTGTTTAAACATAGATTGTAGCGACCCGACTTCCCACTCCCGGAAAATCGCATCACTAAATAAGAAAGAAAGGGATAGAAGAAGAAAAGAAAGAGAAGAAAGAGAAAACAACACATCAGAATCTTACAACGGAACAATTTAAATATAATATAGAACATATACATAGTATCATATACATCAGAGTACACCACTAAACATCTCAATTTAGACAGTTATAACACTTCTGTCTAATATACAATACAAGACAATCATCACAAAATAACACACAGTGGAAACACTAACTATATATCTACACGCTGAAGCCTCCTGCTCCAAAGCTCCTCCAGAATTCGTCAAGAGATAACCTGAATCACTTGACTACTCATATATAATATGAGTACCCAAGAGTTTAATAAAACAAAAAATAAACACTCGGGTCAGACAGGGGTCTGGTGTGAGTAAACGGTTTAAGATTGCTTAACTTTAGAAATCCTTTGAAAGAAAAGGTATCACGTAAGACTTCCCACACATAAACATGGAAAAGTTTTTACCTTACGCTAACCAAAACATTTGGTAGGAAATCCAGTGATATTATAATAGTGTCTAGGGTTTTCAAGTAAATATGAAATAGCCGAAATTGTTACATTCATTAAATTCCAGCTACTAGCCACAAAAGTGGGTAATACAAACAAAACCGTAGGGTCTCGTAGGGAAAATGAGTTTCCAACAATGGCAGGGCTACTGGGGTACCGCCCGTCACAGTACGTGGCCTAGATCACCGTACCGAGGAGTACTCCCACTCCCCTGCAACACAAAGCCGGAACCATTCCTTACTGAACAGTCCCGAACAAGACCACCCCGCAGTTGGCTGCAGACCAACTGCCCACACAGCCGAAATATAAAGGGACTTCTAGACAGGGATGTATCTTTCTCTCCAGTGGGAGCGACCCACGAAGCCTTGCTGCACCTCCCCTGTTTTAGCCATTCCCGGTTGATGAGGCTTGAGGCTGCGATTACCTTTATAGGACCAATTATCTTAGAATGCTCATCGTCCACCTGACGATGTGCTGAAAGCATTCAATCCTTACAAGTTCGTTCTGGGTTCAAACGAAACCGAAGGCACTATCTCGTTGCACTCATTTTGGAATCACCCTCGGAGTCAACGACCATAGCCCTTGCACTCTGAATCTCCATCTCGAACCTATAAGCACTATCCCGTCAAACTCATTATGGAATCACCCACAGAGTTATACTGACGTATAGCCCTTACACCTCTAGTCTTCACTTGCTCCACTTGGATTAACGACCTAACGTTTAAATGGAATCGATGTGGTTTTCGGATTTCCAAACATGGAAACCCGATTCCGGTCTCACCGAATCCAAACGCCATTTTAATGTCCAAGTTATACTTAAGGGATTTAAACAATAGATATTTCAGAAAATATCACTTAACGTAAATGGATGTATCATATTACACAGATAGATGAGCATCTATTATCACATGCATCTATACATATCACAAAGCAGCATATAAATCACATCTCAGATTAACATATTCACATCATCACATATCAATCAATGTCATCCAACAACAACCAATATCATTACTCATCCAGTGATATATATCATCCAATCATTAATCATTCATAAACAAGTTTGATTCAAACTTGATTAATTTAATTAATCCTTAAATTAAATTAATCCTTACTTAATCACTTGTATTATCTTCAATTCAACTTCTTATTCATTAATTAATTACAAATTAATTAATTAACTAGCATCACTTAATTATCCACTTCAATTAATCTTCCCTGATTAATTATTACTTAATTACTTTAAGTAATCCTTACTTAATTACCATACTAATTAATCATCCTGATTAATTACTTCCAAATTATACTAAGTAATTATTTCTTAATTACCTTTTCAAATTAATCATACTTGATTTACTATTCTTTAATTATCCTGATAATTATTCCTTAATTATTCTTTAATCAATTACACTTGATTAATCACTTTTAATTAATCACACTTGATTAATTATTTTTAATTAAATCTACTTGATTAGTTACTTTTAATTAATCATATTTAATTAATTACTTTTAATTAATCACCTTTGATTAATTACTTTAATTACATTCATTAATTAAAACTTAATTATCCTTAAATTATTAATTAACAATTAATTAATTATTTCCATTAATTAATGACTACTTCATTAATTACAATCTTAATTAATTACTTTACAAGTAATTAATCATATAATTAATTACTCTTAATCCTTTTATTAATTAATCATTAATTAAATAATTTAAACCCTTAACTAATTATTAATTAAGTCTTTAATTAATAACTAAAGTGATTATTCCTTAATCACATTTACTTAATTACTTTTAATAAAGTAATTATCCTTTACTTAATTACCTTTAGTAATTTATCACTTAATTTCTTTAATTACTTCCCTAAGCAATTATATTAGATTAATCCAAAGTGATTATCTTAATTAATCATAAATTAATTACTTAATTCATTTTTTTTAACTTAATCATTTAAAATTAATTAAATGATTCTTTTTAATTTACTATATTAAAAAGATTCTTAATTAAGAAACCATTATCTTAATTAAAACTCGATAATTAAATATAATTTAATTATCTCAATTATCTTTACAAATGTATTTATCTTTAATTAAATCAAATTCAAAATAACTAAAGATAATTTTTATTACAATTGATTATCAGATTCTAAATCATTAAACTTTATTTAAATAAAATATAATATTTAGAAATCAATTATAATTTAAACATATTTTAAATTGAACTTTTAAATCTTTAAAACCTTTCCAAATTTATTTATTAAAGTTTAATACAAATTTTATTTAAAAATCTACTTATTTTATTTTAAAACTCGCATATTTTAAAATATATAAACTTGTTTTAAAACATAACTTTGAAAACAAATTTAATTTGACACTTGTATAACCTCTGTTTTAAAATTTTAATTCCTAAAATCAAATATTCTTTGCATTAACAACTAAACACCCAGATCTAAGGCCTGAATATACTAATACTCGAGTGACCTCACTAAAACCCGAGTAAACTCCTCCAAAAACTTACGTCAACCCCGAGACCTTCCTGTGCTTCCCACCATATTCCATGCTTCGAGTCCTATACAGCAAAAACACGAGTCCTTCTTCGAGTTCCATTCCCTCCTCATCACAGAACCCATACTTCCTGATACCCCTTGCACCGTGCAACGTGCACCGCTCCCCCTTCCACCATCGACTATCGTCACAACTCCGACAAGTCATCTTCGACCCCAACGATACTTCGCATAACCCAGAAACCCAAAAACGCTTGAAAATCAAAATTTGCCTCTCCAGCCAAAAACTGTTCCGAAACCCACATTCCAAATCTTGACCACCGCTGGCCATCCCCCTCACCGGAGTCCACGCCACCACCACCGTAGCTTCCCCACATCCCTCTGAACCTTCGGCGATGCACGCGATCGTCTCCAATAACTCCATGATGACGCAACAACCCATAGAACACCATCGACTTTTAAAAGTTGTTAACCCTATTTCCTCGATTATCGGCCATCTCACTCTAATAAAAATTCTTGAAGCATTTTTCGCATGATCACTGAAGCCCCCTCCACCTTCATGACCAACGGCGAGACTCAGTTCGCCATGGATTGCCGAAAATCAACCAAATTACCCAAAACCAATAACCCGAGATATCTCATTAATTACCAAAATAAAAATTGCAGTAATCACACTAAAATTTATGATTTTCAATTGCTATTTCACTCATGTAATCAAAACATAAAATTGATTAAATAAAATTTTGACCCAACTTACCATTTTACTGTAAATTTGAAAAAATTTAAACTAGTTATTCGATTTTAAAACTACAAACATTTTTAGATGATAAGTTAGATAATTTCAAACAACTTTTATTCATAAATCATAAGCTAACTTGGATCCAATATGAAGTTATTGATTTTAATATATATTTGCTACCTGTAAATATCACACAGAACTGTTTAATTTACACAGACATCAAGCATTTTATATTTCAAACATGCAATTAGTTTAAATTCAAAAATCCAGATGAATCATCATGATTCCACAAGAACAAGATCCATTTTAAAATTTTAAATCTGTTTTTAAAATTGTATTTACTCACTTTGAATCTTGCAGAAGACAGAACTGCATTTTCTTCTTTCCAGGCTTCAATTTTATTTGCATGTTGAAAGCAGAATTCTTTGCATGATGAATTTTGATCTTGCAGCTGAGCATTTGAATTGTTGAAGTTTACATCATGCTTGCCTCAGATTTTGAAAATCCAGCATATTTCTTTCAGGTTTCATCTTCCTTGTTATATCTAGATTTATTTGCAGTTTTCATTTTTTTAATATATATTTGTATTCATTTTTGAATTGAAGAGAGTAAAAGAATTCTCTTGCTGAAAATAAACTCATTTTTTATTTTACAATTAAATTTTAAATTAAATTATTAGAGAGGAAGACATTTGTCACTTAAATGTTATAAGGATCTTACACTTGTTTTTAACCCATTCTAAATGTTTACAAGTGTTGTTTTAATGTTAAATAAATGTTTAACAAATGTTTTTAATATTTAATTAATATTTTAAAGGTTATTTCCTTATTAATAATCTATTTAAGCTACATACTTACATTTATGTAATGTTAGATAATTATAAAATGCTTCCATCTTATAAAAATAAACTTTAGGCTTTCATTATCTTAAAAACAAATTCATATAGGCATTTTTAAATAACTTGTATTTTAATCAATTTAATTTTATCATTTGTTCATAAATTGAGAAACTTAGTTTAACTCCTTATATAAATTTTTAAAACAATTTTATCTTATTAAAAACAAAAGCTAAAATATATGTTTATAAAATAAGAAATTAACTTTATTATTTAAAATTTAAATTTCAAATATCATTTCAAAGACATTAAATCAAATTATCATTTCAAATTTCAAAACTAAATATATTCAAGTTTGAAAACTCTTATTAAATTCAAATTAATAATTTTCCTATTTCAAATATATATACAAATATATATACACATTTCAAATAGAAAAACATTCTAATATTAAATTTGTTAATTTCCAAATTAAATTTTAAAACAAATATCAAATCACAATATATACATTCATATATATTACAATTTGAATATAAAGTTTTATTACATTAAAAACTTCTTATTTACTAAACTAAATATTTTCAAATCAAATTATTATAAACTTCAAAAGAATTTAATCTTGCCTATTCATATTGCAAAGAAAAATATTAATAGATATTAACAAATTATTATTTTCAGCCTTTGAAATAATCTTAACTTGTCCATATAAAATGATCAAATCAATTTAATTATTATCATAGATCATTAAATTGGTATTGCTCAAAATTCCGGGTCGTCACATTCCTTCCCCCTTAAAAGAATTTCGTCCCCGAAATTTAAAAGCAAAGATAATTTAATAACCCAACTAAAGAATTTAATTTTAAATTAGTAATCACACAATCAATCATAGCAACCAATTCACACCAATAAATTTATCTATCCCGAAAAATTCTGAATAGAACCTACTAATATTATCTAGAGTTTTCCAGATATCTATACTAGAATACTCGCTCTACAAAATCTTAAGTAACTATACTATTAAAACCAAGAACTCCCTAATCTGATCCTACAAATCTGAACAAGATATCAGACTAAACTCAAAACCAGCTCAACTACCAAATTCCTTCTGAATTGCTGATTCTATCACTCAAAGAATCATACACATATTCCTCAGGGATATGTGAAATACAATGAATTCCAGCTGTCCAGACTGGCACTTCAATCCTGTAGATCAAAATCAAATCTTTAGAGAACACAGAAAAAACTCAAAATACCTCCAGAGCTAACTCTCCATTTTTACCCAATCTTATATCTCCTTTGATCGGATAAAATTAAAACAATATATAAACTCTAACCGCTCATTCCAAATCTCCTCAATTCTTAACTACATAACCCTTCAGATGCCTTGAGTCACCTTTAATATTCCTGATCAGCCTAACCCTTGCTGATTGCTCCATGAAACAACAGCACCAACTCAAACCAAATCTCCAGATCCTACTCAACAAAATGGCTTTCCAAAAATAATTCGCTAAAATCCAAAATACAACTCTATTCCACAAGCATCAATGGACTTCAAACCTATATCTTATATCTGAATAGCCAAACAGTTGTACTTGACAACCTTACCTTCCCAATCCAAAAAATTCCTTCAGACTTGAATTTCCTGTAGAAATCCTCTACTGCAACATCTGGTTGCTCCATTCAAGAATAATTCCCAACTCGCTTCCGCTGCACAACTCTGATTTAGAGCAGATAAGAATGCTATCGAAGAACACAAGCAAAATCTTCTTCATACACTGTTCATCCGACTCATAAAAATCTTAGTGACCATTCCACTTGATCAAAACATCTCAATAGAATCTTATCTCAGAATAAGATGATCAACCCAAAGAATCATGAGCTGCCTCACTAAACTCTTCTCGCTCCAAGAGTCATCCCTCTAAATGGTTGAACCATCAAAATTACTCCTAAAATCCAAGTCGATAAGAAATCTCAATCTCCGATTCGGGTCAACTTCTGAATCCCTCAATACATCTGGAAAATCTCTGACTACTACCATAGCTTTTACCCCTATATGAGATGCCTCAATCTCAAACCAAAGAATACTCAAAGATTCCCAAACTAATCGCAAGTCACTTTTGCGATTCCACTCAGTTCAGATTCCAAAGAACTGTCTCCCCAACTAGAACAACTTTTTCCTATCAAGAAAAATCTTCAAGAATGGCTTATCTATCAGAAACTGATAGATCGCTTCCAACAAATATCTCGCTCTGCTGAGCCTTCCCAAGAAAAGAATAAGTCTTCACTATCTGCCTGGTCTGCCGATGGTAGAATTTCAAAGATTAATGAATCATCGAAGAAACAGATCCCTGCTACTGCTTCCAAACTTCACTTCAATGATACTGCTAAGCCACAAGATCTCCTTAACCATAAGCTTCTTGAAACACCAAACTAACATCCAATTTTGCCAAAAACCCTTGAGACGAGTAGACATCTTCTCAAGAAACTCAGCTCCAAACCAAACACCAACCACTTATCTTCTCAAGAAACAAATGAGACCATGTCTGAAATGAGGTAACTCATTGACCTTAGTCTCATACTTCAATATAGACAAGACACCCTTACTTGAAATCCAAAGAATCTCTAAACATCCGAATCTTCATGCAGTAGACATCAATTGCTCTTCCAATACCATCTTAATCTGGTCCAAAAGAAACATCTTCAGAACCATCTATGGATACTTCATCTCATCACATAGCTATTCCTTCCTGAAGTCATCAAGATACCACCACTTGCTTCTCTCAGCTAACAACTCAACTCTTGGAAATCCCTGCTCATTTGAGAGCAAATCAACCTCACACTTCAAGAATATATTCCAATTCTTGCAAATCTTCCTTTGGACTCAAAGAAATCCTTTCACCAATCTACACAACTTATTCGAGACAACATTAGGTCTACAATCTCGACAAATACATCTCCAACCACAACATATAAACCTCTTCCATTAGTGGTAGTCGTGTTCCACACTCCTACCTTATCTACCTTTATAACCTATGTTGGAAAATCTGAACAGATAACCCAACAGATTAGGTAGTTATATAAATATATATTTATATATAAAAATTACAAGTACGCTCTCTCAAGATAGACACCACTCCAGAGCCTAGGTATTCACTCAACCTAATGCTCTGATACCAACTGTAGCGACCCGACTTCCCACTCCTGGAAAATCGCATCACTAAATAAGAAAGAAAGGGATAGAAGAAGAAAAGAAAGAGAAGAAAGAGAAAACAACACATTAGAATCTCACAGCGGAACGATTTAAATATAATATAGAACATATACATAGTATCATATACATCAGAGTACACCACTAAACATCTCAATTTAGACAGTTATAACACTTCTGTCTAATATACAATACAAGACAATCATCACAGAATAACACACAGCAGAAACACTAACTATATATCTACACGCTGAAGCCTCCTGCTCCAAAGCTCCTCCAGAATTCGTCAAGAGATAACCTGAATCACTTGACTACTCATATATAATATGAGTACCCAAGAGTTTAATAAAACAGAAAATAAACATTCGGGTCAGACAGGGGTCTGGTGTGAGTAAACGGTTTAGGATTGCTTAACTTTAGAAATCCTTTGAAAGAAAAGGTATCATGTAAGACTTCCCACACATAAACATGGAAAAGTTTTTACCTTACGCTAACCAAAACATTTGATAGGAAATCCAGTGATATTATAATAGTGTCTAGGGTTTTCAAGTAAATATGAAATAGCCGAAATTGTTACATTCATTAAATTCCAGCTACTAGCCACAAAAGTGGGTAATACAAACAAAACCGTAGGGTCTCGTAGGGAAAATGGGTTTCCAACAATGGCAGGGCTACTGGGGTACCACCCGTCACAGTACGTGGCCTAGATCACCGTACCGAGGAGTACTCCCACTCCCCTGCAACACAAAGCCGGAACCATTCCTTACTGAACAGTCCCGAACAAGACCACCCCGCAGTTGGCTGCAGACCAACTGCCCACACAGCCGAAATATAAAGGGACTTCTAGACAGGGATGTATCTTGCTCTCCAGTGGGAGCGACCCACGAAGCCTTGCTGCACCTCCCCTGTTTTAGCCATTCCCGGTTGATGAGGCTTGAGGCTGCGATTACCTTTATAGGACCAATTATCTTAGAATGCTCATCGTCCACCTGACGATGTGCTGAAAGCATTCAATCCTTACAAGTTCGTTCCGGGTTCGAACGAAACCGAAGGCACTATCTCGTTGCACTCATTTTGGAATCACCCTCGGAGTCAACGACCATAGCCCTTGCACTCTAAATCTCCATCTCGAACCTATAAGCACTATCCCATCAAACTCATTACGGAATCACCCACAGAGTTATACTGACGTATAGCCCTTACACCTCGAGTCTTCACTTGCTCCACTTGGATTAACGACCTAACGTTTAAATGGAATCGATGTGGTTCTCGGATATCCAAACATAGAAACCCGATTCCGGTCTCACCGAATCCAAACGCCATTTTAATGTCCAAGTTATACTTAAGGGATTTAAACAATAGATATTTCAGAAAATATCACTTAACATAAATGGATGTATCATATTACACAGACAGATGAGCATCTATTATCACATGCATCTATACATATCACAAAGCAGCATATAAATCACATCTCAGATTAACATATTCACATCATCACATATCAATCAATGTCATCCAACAACAACCAATATCATTACTCATCCAATGATATATCTCATCCAATCATTAATCATTCATAAACAAGTTTGATTCAAACTTGATTAATTTAATTAATCCTTAAATTAAATTAATCCTTACTTAATCACTTGTATTATCTTCAATTCAACTTCTTATTCATTAATTAATTACAAATTAATTAATTAACTAACATCACTTAATTATCCACTTCAATTAATCTTCCCTGATTAATTATTACTTAATTACTTTAAGTAATCCTTACTTAATTACCATAGTAATTAATCATCCTGATTAATTACTTCCAAATTATACTAAGTAATTATTTCTTAATTACCTTTTCAAATTAATCATACTTGATTTACTATTCTTTAATTATCCTAATAATTATTCCTTAATTATTCTTTAATCAATTACACTTGATTAATCACTTTTAATTAATCACACTTGATTAATTATTTTTAATTAAATCTACTTGATTAGTTACTTTTAATTAATCATATTTAATTAATTACTTTTAATTAATCACCTTTGATTAATTACTTTAATTACATTCAGTAATTAAAACTTAATTATAAATTAATTATCCCTAAATTATTAATTAACAATTAATTAATTATTTCCATTAATTAATGACTACTTCATTAATTATAATCTTAATTAATTACTTTACAAGTAATTAATCATATAATTAATTACTCTTAATCCTTTTATTAATTAATCGTTAATCAAATAATTTAAACCCTTAACTAATTATTAATCAAGTCTTTAATTAATAACTAAAGTGATTATTCCTTAATCACATTTACTTAATTACTTTTAATAAAGTAATTATCCTTTACTTAATTACCTTTAGTAATTTATCACTTAATTTCTTTAATTACTTCCCTAAGTAATTATATTAGATTAATCCAAAGTGATTATCTTAATTAATCACAAATTAATTACTTAATTCATTTTTTTAACTTAATCATTTAAAATTAATTAAATGATTCTTTTTAATTTACTATATTAAAAAGATTCTTAATTAAGAAACCATTATCTTAATTAAAACTCGATAATT
This sequence comes from Allium cepa, assembly GCA_030765085.1. Taxonomy (NCBI): domain Eukaryota; kingdom Viridiplantae; phylum Streptophyta; class Magnoliopsida; order Asparagales; family Amaryllidaceae; genus Allium; species Allium cepa. The sequence continues at coordinate 553,656,640 of CM060941.1, read as the reverse complement.
AAAAATAATTTAATTATTTCAATTATCTTTACAAATGTATTTATCTTTAGTTAAATCAAATTCAAAATAACTAAAGATAATTTTTATTACAATTGATTATCAGATTCTAAATCATTAAACTTTATTTAAATAAAATATAATATTTAGAAATCAATTATAATTTAAACATATTTTAAATTGAACTTTTAAATCTTTAAAACCTTTCCAAATTTATTTATTAAAGTTTAATACAAATTTTATTTAAAAATCTACTTATTTTATTTTAAAACTCCCATATTTTAAAATATATAAACTTGTTTTAAAACACAACTTTGAAAACAAATTTAAGTTGAAACTTGTATAACCTCTGTTTTAAAAAATTAATTCCTAAAATCAAATATTCTTTGCATTAACAACTAAACACCCAGATCTAAGGCCTGAATATACTAATACTCGAGTGACCTCACTAAAACCCGAGTAAACTCCTCCAAAAACTCGCGTCAACCCCGAGACCTTCCTGTGCTTCCCACCATAGTCCATGCTTCGAGTCCCACACAGCAAAAACACGAGTCCTTCTTCGAGTTCCATTCCCTCCTCATCACAGAACCCATACTTCCTGATACCCCTTGCACCGTGAAATGTGCACCGCTCCCCCTTCCACCAGCGACTATCGTCACAACTTCGACAAGTCATCTTCGACCCCAACGATACTTCGCATAACCCAGAAACCCAAAAACGCTTGAAAATCAAAATTTGCCCCTCCAGCCAAAAACTGTTCCGAAACCCACATTCCAAATCTTGACCACCGCGGGCCATCCCCCTCACCGGAGTCCACGCCACCACTACCGTAGCTCCCCCACATCCCTCTGAACCTTCGGCGATGCACGCGATCGTCTCCAATAACTCCATGATGACGCAACAACCCATAGAACACCATCGACTTTTAAAAGTTGTTAACCCTATTTCCTCGATTATCGGCCATCTCACTCAAATAAAAATTCTTGAAGCATTTTTCGCATGATCACTGAAGTCCCCTCCACCTTCATGACCAACGGCGAGGCTCAGTTCGCCATGGATTGCCGAAAATCAACCAAATTACCCAAAACCAATAACCCGAGATACCTCATTAATTACCAAAATAAAAATTGCGGTAATCACACTAAAATTCATGATTTTCAATTGCTATTTCACTCATGTAATCAAAACATAAAATTGATTAAATAAAATCTTGACCCAACTTACTATTTTACTGTAAATTTGAAAAAATTTAAACTAGTTATTCGATTTTAAAACTTACAAACATTTTTAGATGATAAGTTAGATAATTTCAAACAACTTTTATTCATAAATCATAAGCTAACTTGGATCCAATATGAAGTTATTGATTTTAATATATATTTGCTACCTGTAAATATCACACAGAACTGTTTAATTTACACAGACATCAAGCATTTTATATTTCAAACATGCAATTAGTTTAAATTCAAAAATCCAGATGAATCATCATGATTCCACAAGAACAAGATCCATTTTAAAAATTTAAATCTGTTTTTAAAATTGTATTTACTCACTTTGAATCTTGCAGAAGACAGAACTGCATTTTCTTCTTTCCAGGCTTCAATTTTATTTGCATGTTGAAAGCAGAATTCTTTGCATGATGAATTTTAATCTTGCAGCTGAGCATTTGAATTGTTGAAGTTTACATCATGCTTGCCTCAGATTTTGAAAATCCAGCATATTTCTTTCAGGTTTCATCTTCCTTGTTATATCCAGATTTCTTTGCAGTTTTCATTTTTTTTTATATTCGTATTCATTTTTGAATTGAAGAGAGTAAAAGAATTCTCTTGCTGAAAATAAACTCATCTTTTTATTTTACAATTAAATTTTAAATTAAATTATTAGAGAGGAAGACATTTGTCACTTAAATGTTATAAGGATTTTACACTTGTTTTTAACCCACTCTAAATGTTTACAAGTGTTGTTTTAATGTTAAATAAATGTTTAACAAATGTTTTTAATATTTAATTAATATTTTAAAGGTTATTTCCTTATTAATTATCTGTTTAAGCTACATACTTACATTTATGTAATGTTAGATAATTATAAAATGCTTCCATCTTATAAAAATAAACTTTAGGCTTTCATTATCTTAAAAACAAATTCATATAGGCATTTTTAAATAACTTGTATTTTAATCAATTTAATTTTATCATTTGTTCATAAATTGAGAAACTTAGTTTAACTCCTTATATAAATTTTTAAAACAATTTTATCTTATTAAAAACAAAAGCTAAAATATATGTTTATAAAATAAGAAATTAACTTTATTATTTAAAATTTAAATTTCAAATATCATTTCAAAGACATTATATCAAATTATCATTTCAAATTTCAAAACTAAATATATTCAAGTTTGAACACTCTTATTAAATTCAAATTAATAATTTTCCTATTTCAAATATATATACAAATATATATACACATTTCAAATAGAAAAACATTCTAATATTAAATTTGTTAATTTCCAAATTAAATTTTAAAACAAATATCAAATCACAATATATACATTCATATATATTACAATTTGAATATAAAGTTTTATTACATTAAAAACTTCTTATTTACCAAACTAAATATTTTCAAATCAAATTATTATAAACTTCAAAAGAATTTAATCTTGCCTATTCATATTGCAAAGAAAAATATTAATAGATATTAACAGATTATTATTTTCAGCCTTTGAAATAATCTTAACTTGTCCATATAAAATGATCAAATCAATTTAATTATTATCATAGATCATTAAATTGATATTGCTCAAAATTCTGGGTCGTCACATGGATAAAGTCTTAAAAATAAATTTGGGTGAAATTGGTTAGGATTTTATCTAGAAATTGAAAAAAAAACAGTAATTTTTTTAAATATGTTAAAAATCAAACATTTTAATTTGCTGATTCAAGTATACAACTTGAACCAACTTTGAGAAATAAGATTTTTAAAATGAAAATCATAATTTTTAGTTTGGAATCTTGTGAGTAATTCTAGGTTAACCAGAAAGTGGTTTTTGGGGGTTTTCTGGCGATCGGTGGTTTCTGGGTGGTCGGAATTTCGTCTTAAGGTTGCCGAAAAGTTGTCGAGGCTGGAAAAAATGATGGCTAGTCGTATTGACCATTATGGCGTTGGAATTCGATCGGTGACCGGTTTTAACCCTTAAAATGGTCGAGTCTAGAAACAAGATCATGGCGGCGTCTCTGGTTGGTCGAGTTGCATCAGATCAAGGGGATGGCTGTGTGGATGGCCGGAGAGCACGTGGCCGGAGTCTCAGGACTTCCGATGGTTGGAGTCATCGTGTCGAGGCAGTTTTCTAGTGATGGCTATTATAACTTTTTGATCGAGGTTACTCGATTTAGTTTTTGAGTTTGATGTGTGCTTTTGGGTGGTCGGATGGCAATAGTGGGTCGAGGGCGATCAGTCGGCAGTGGTAGGGATGGTCGGAGCTTTGGCGATTGATGGTGCTTGTGCACGAAGGTTTTGGTGTCAGCGTTTGTGATAGAGGAGTTGACTCGAAAGGAAGTTCGGGTGTTTGGGTTAGGAAATCAGGTAGAGTCGTGGGTAGGAACGTGAGTGAAATCATGGTTCAAGGTTTTAAAAACTTAAACCAAATCTAAGTTTTTTTTTTCAAAAAAAAGAAGGGAAAGAAATGGGTTTAGTCGAAGTAGCTGTGGAGTGAGGATCGGGTTTGACCCGAAGCAAGTTATAAGCAGTTTTAAAAAGGTTTTTATAAAACAAGTTTTAAATTTAAATTAAATCTAATTTTAAAACTATTATGTAAAATAAATGTTTCTTTTAACATTGGATTAAGAAGTTTTGTAAATTGTTTAGCTTAAATTTTGTTAAGTCAAATTGTAAGTTATTTAAAAGATAATTTAAAAAGTATAATGTTTAAACGCTTATGTTAATGATAATTAAGTCATTAATAAGATAATGTTTTTAATAAAACTAATTATGGTCTTAATGATTTAAGGATTAATTAAATTAATAAGGTAATTAAAGAATAATTAATTAGTTTAATTAATTAATTAATGATTAAGCATTAATTAATAGACAATTAAGGATTACAAACTAATTAATTAATGGTTAATTAATTAGATAATTGAAGATTAATTAATCAATGATTAGGATTAATTAATTAAGTAATTAGAGATTAATTAATTTATAATTAAGAATTAATTAATAAATAAATCAAGATTAATTAATTTATAATTAAAGGTTAATTAATTAGATAACTAAAGATTAATTAATCAATGGTTAAAGATTAATTAATTAAGTAATTAAAGATTAATTAATAAAGTAATTAAATGTTAGTAATTAATAATTAAGGAATTATTAATTTAGTAATTAATATTAATTAATTTATAATTTGAGATTAATTAATTAAGGATTAATTAACTGGTAATTAAGGATTAATTAATTTACAATTAAGGTTTATTAATTAATAATTGAGGGTTATTAATTAATTGTTAAAGAATAATTAATTAATTAAAGATTTATTAATTGAATGATGAAGTAATTAAGGAATGATTAATTAATTAATGGTTTGTAACTAATTAATGATTGATTAAGCATGGAATTGGTGATTTATTCTTAAGTAATTAATTTAGTTTGAATTAATTAAATTAATTATAATATGGATTAATAATTCTTGCTTGTGGATGATTGTTTGAGTAGAATGTCTGGATTGATTGATATCTATTGAATGATAATCAGTGATATTCTGTGATGTGATATTGGATATACCTATGATAAATGTGTGATATTTATCTATGATAAATGCTGTGTGAATTCAATATTTGAATTGAATTAAATTGTAAACTTAAACAACTTGACCTTTAAGACGACGTTTGGATTTCGATAAGACCGGGAACAGATATCAAGTTTGATTATCCGAAAACCACATCGATCCAATTAAACATTAGGTCATGAAATCTCAAGTGAAGATCGAGATGGAGTTTCAATGTGCAAGGGTTATTGTCGTTAACTTTGAGGGTGATTCCAAAATGAGTATAACGAGATAATGCCTTCGGTTTCGTTCGAACCCCGAACGAACTTGTATGGATTGAATGTTATCAGACCATCGTCAATGGAGGACGATGAGCATTCCAAGAAGTGTTCTTAAAAGGTAATCGTAGCCTCAAGCCTCGTCAATCGGGAATGGCTAAAACAGGAGAGGTACAGCAAGGTTAAGTGGGTAACACCCAAGTAGGACGAGATTTACCCCTGTCTAGAGGTCCCTTTTTATTCGGCTTAGTGGGCAGTTGTTGGCCAAACTACGGGGTTGTCTTGTTCGGGATTGTCTAGTAAGGGATGGTTCCAGCCTTGTGTTGCAGAGGATTTTGGGTGGATCCTCGGTACGGTGATCTAGGCCACGTATTATGATGGGCAGTACCCCAATAGCCTTGCCATTGTATGGAATCCAATCTCCAATAAGTACCTGTACGGTTTTGATTGTGCCCAACTACGTTGGAACATGAGATGTAAGCATTCCAACTATTTCTGTATTTTATACTGAAAACCCTAGACCCTGTTATAATATCACTGGATTTCCTATCAAATGTTTTGGTTAGCGTAAGGTAACAACCTACCCATGTTTATGTGTGGTAAGTCTTACATGATACCTTTTTTTCAAATGATTTTTAAAGTTAAACAACTTTAACCCGTTTACTCACACCAGACCTATGTCTGACCCAGAGTTTATTTTCTGTTTTCTTAAACTCTTGGGTACTTAAATTTTTATGAGTAGCCAAGTGATCAGGTTTGGCTTGACAAATTTTGGAGAAGCTTGGAGCAGGAGTCCATATGTAACTATCTATCTATTTCCACTGTGTTACGTCTTTTGTCTATGTATTTTGGATGTGATGGATAGACAGGTCTTTATAACTGTCTAATATGATGATGTTGTGTAACTAAGTAACTCTGATGTAAAGACTATGTAATGGATATGTGAAATATTATATTTTGGTCCGTTTCTGCTGTGAGATTCTGATATTGTTGTTTCTTTCTATCTATTCTATTTCTATCTATTTCTTTTCTTATTGATGATGCCTCTTTCTGTGGAATGAAAGTCGGGTCATCACAGTTGGTATCAGAGCATAGGTTGAGATAATACCTAGGCTCTGGGGTAGTATATATCTTGAGAGCGTGTATTTGTAATTTTTTTTATATCTATATACCTATCTAAATTTGCTGGGTTACATGTCCAGGTTGCCAACATGAGTTCAAGAGGCAGGAGAGGCAAAGTGGTAGGGAGCACGTCGACCAATAATGGAAGAGGTCAGACTGCCAGCGCGGCTGTAAATCCAACACCGCCTTGAATTAGTTTTGCTGCTTTGTGCAAAGATTTCACAAATCTGGGAGGGAGACCATTTAAAGGATCGGAGACTATAATTGAGGTTCAGGCTTGGCTACGCTCATGCGAGCGTATCTTTAAGAGTTTGGATTTGTCTGACAAGCAGAAAAGAGTGATGGCTCGTGGAAACTGTAAGAAGGTGCTGCAGCTTGGTGGGATGCAGTTACAGCAAATATCCCAGAGGATGACATTTCTTAGCATAGATTTATGGAGTTGTTTGAGGAACAATTTATGCCAACAGCTGGAAGGACTCGTCTGTACCGATATTTTTTAGATTTGAAGCAGGGAAGTATGACTATAGCAGAATATGAGACCAAATTTAATAAACTATCTCGCTATGGTCCAGGATTCATAGACACTCCCCTAAAAAAGAATGAGATGTTTGTGCAAGGAATGAGGCTAGAGTTTCACGAAAAGATGACAGCGCATTTAAAGGGATCTTTTGTAGAGTTGATTGATATGGCACTTAGATATGAAGAATTGATGAACAAGAAACCCGTGGCATCTGTAGCAGCATCAAAAGGGAATTCTTCCAATCCAAATAAGAGAAAGTTCAATCCAAATTGGAAGAAGCAGGATAAGAAGAAACCCGGAAGCAACAACGGAGCTCGAAAATGTTATATTTGTCAGCAAGTAGGGCATTTGGCTAATCAACGTCCTCAGGGTAGAACTCAGCAGCAGCAGCAGTGTCAGAATGGACTAGGTTCAGCAATGGTTCGTAAATCGTTATGCTTCAACTGTCACCAGCCGAGCCATATGGTGAGAGCTTGCCCGCTACTTCAAAAAGCTCCGTAGAACAAGGTGTTTGCTCTGGAGGGTGCACCATCAACTTCTTTTAAAGGCAAAGGAGTATTGGAAGGTACATTACTTTTAGATGGCAAGTATATTAAAGTATTGTTTGATTCAGGTGCCTCCCTTAGTTTTATCTCTTTGGAATTAGTAGAGAAGTTTCATCTTACCCCTAGTTTTGTAGACTGTCCTATTCTTGTATCCAAACCTATAGGGGGAGTAACCAAGATAGATATGATCTGTAAGGATCTGAGAATTTCCTATTTGTCCCATAGTTTTTCATGCGACCCTTATGTTTTGGACTTTATGGGGTTTGGCCTTATATTGTGAATGGATTGGCTTGATAGGTATAGGGCTATTCTGATCTGTGAGGAGAGAACAGTTTCATTGGAAAATGATCTAGGAAGGATCGAAAAAGTGACTTGCGATAATACCGGAGTTCACTTGAGTAGTCTTTTACATGGAGTTGAGACTTCTCAAGAGGAGGAAGGAGATATCGAATTAGTCAAAGATTTTCCAGATATCTTCGAGGAAGTCAAGTGTTAACCTACACATTGTGAGATAGAGTTTCACATTGATTTGGCTCCGGAAGCGATACCAGTGATTCAACCTAGCAGAAGGATGGCTCCTAGAGAGAGGGAGGAGCTAGTGAAGCAGACTCAAGATTCTATTGGAGAAAGGATTGATTAGGCCCAGTTTTTCTTGTTGGGGTTCTGCTGTAGTGTTCCTCACCAAGTCGGATGGGTCTCTAAGGTTCTGTGTTGATTATCGAGAGTTGAACAAAGTGACCATCTAAAATAATTATCCTTTGCCTCGCATAGATGATCTCTTTGATCAGCTGCATGGAGCTTCTGTTTTCTCCCAACTGGATTTAGCTTCAGGTTTCCACCAGTTACGGGTAGCTGAAGACAGTATACCCTTGACTGCGTTTAGGGGACCCAATTGTTTCTATAAGTGGTTGGTTATGCCTTTTGGGTTAACCAACGCTCTGGTTTATTTTGTGGATTTGATGAACCGAGTTTTTAGGGATTTTGTTGAATAAGTTTGTACTCGTGTTCATCAATGACATTCTTGTCTATTCTAAGTCTGAGGAAGAGCATAAGCAATATCAGGGAATAGTGTTGGAGACTCTGAGAAGGCATGTTGTAAAGGCTAAGTTTTCGAAGTGCCATTTTTGGAAATCAAAAGTCAGATTTTTAGGACATATTGTATCTGAAGAGGGCATTTCTATAGATCCAGCCAAGGTAGCTACTATTATGGAATGGAAGCAACCACAGACTCCGACTAAAGTCCGCAGTTTTCTGGGTTTTGCAGGCTACTACAGGTAGTTCATCAAGGATTATTCCAAGATCTCTTCTCACTTAACCATGCTGACTAAGAAGGGAGAAAAGTTCAAGTGGACCCCTGAATGTGCGGAAGCTTTCCAGAATCCGAAGGCGAAGCTGACGAGTGCTCCTGTGTTAGCTATTCCAGATGGAAAGAGTAAGTTTGAGGTTTATACTGATGCCTGTATAGTAGGGTTGGGTGCTGTGCTGATGCAAAATGGAAGAGTAATTGCGTATGCGAGCAGGCAGTTGAAGCCACATGAAAGGAATTACGCTGCACCCAATCTGGAACTGTTGGCCATCGTCTTTGCTTTGAAGATCTAGAGGCACTATCTTTTAGGAGAGAAGTTCGAGCTTTTCATGGATCAAAAACCTTTGAAGTGCATTTTCTCCCAGAAAGATCTAAATTTGAGGCAGCAGCGATGGGTTGAGTTTTTAGCATCGTATGATTTGGATATCCTGTATACTCAGGGAAAGGCAAATGTTGTGGCAGATGCTCTAAGTAGGAATGTAGTTCTGTCTTTTTTGGAAGTTGTTCCGTCTCTCCAGGAAAGAATCATAAGTAGTCAGATGAAGGATAGATATTTTAAGGAATTGATTCTTGGAAACAAGGATGGTCGATATTCGGATTTCAAAGTGGACGATCAAGGAGTTTTGAAGATCAACGGTCGTTTGTGTGTGCCAGATATGGATGGTTTGAGGCAGGTAGTCTTGCGGGAAGGCCACAAATCAAGGTTGAGTGTCCACCCAAGGATTTCCAAAATGTATAAGGATATAAAGAGAGTCTTCTGGTGGTTGGGCATGAAAAAGGATATTGTTTCTTTCGTCAATGGATATGCGATTTGCTAGAAAGTGAAGGGTGATCAGCAGAAGACAGCAGGATTGCTGCAGCCTTTGGAAGTTCTAAAGTGGAAGTGGGAAATGATTTCTACGGATTTCATCAACGGTTTGCCAAGGACCAGAACGAGAAACGAAGGAATATGGGTAATTGTGGACCGTCTAACCAAAAGCACCCATTTTATTCCGGTTAAGGCAACCCGTACTGCAGCATCTTTGGCAGAGATATTCTTAAAGGAGATTGTCGGACTACATGGTGTTCCAACCAGCAAAGTAAGTGATCGTGATCCTATCTTCACCAGCAAATTTTGGGAGGCTTTGCAATCATCTATGGTTACGAGTTTGAGTTTGAGTACAGCCTATCATCCCCAGACCGACGGACAGACGGAATGGCTGAACCGAATTCTCGAGGATATGCTGAGGGCTTGTCTATTAGATTTTGGTGGATCTTGGAAGGACCATATGAATTTAGTGGAATTCTCGTATAATAACAATTATCAGGTAAGTATCAAGATGGCACCCTTGGAGCTTTATATGGAAGACCCTGTAGATCCCCGCCCTGTTGCATAGAGTCAGGAGATTGAATTGTTCTGGGTCCAAATTTGATCCGTGAGGCATCTACGAAGGTTGAGCTTATCAAGAAGAGAACGACAGCAGCGTAGGATCGTCAGAAGAAATATGCGGACAAGAGATGAAGACAATTGGAATTTGAGATTGGAGATTTGGTCTTTGTCAAAGTTTCCCCGATTAAAGGAGTGATAAGATTTGGGAAGAGGGAAGCTTTCCCCAAGGTATGTTGGTCCGTTCCGAGTGCTTGAGAAGATTGGTGTTGTGGCCTACAGGATTGAATTGCCAGTCCGGATGGCTGGAATTCACAATGTGTTTCACGTATCTCATCTGAGGAAATACATGCACTATCCAACTCTTGTTGTGGAGCCAGCAGTGCAAGAAGACTTAGAGATTGAACCGGACTTATCTATTGTCAGGCATCCAGTCTAGATCGTTGATCAAGATGAGAGGCAACTTAGAAGCAAGGTGGTGAAGCTAGTCAAGGTGCAATGGAGCGAGGATCCCAGAGACTATACCTAGGAGACTCCGGATAGTTTTATGAAGGCTTATCCGGAATTGTGTCCAGATAGCTAGTAATATTTGTTTAATGAATTGTTTGTTTGGATGAAATTGTTTGTTTGGTTGATAGTGTATGGTTAATATGTATGCTTGAAATTGTTGAGATGAAATAAAAGTTTTGGATTATCTTTTGTTTTAAATTTCGGGGACGAAATTCTTTTAAGGGGGGAGGAATGTGATATCTCGAAATTTCAAACAAATTTAAATGTGATAATATCCTTTATAAATTATTTAAAATTGGCAAAATTGTTATTTGCAGAACAATAAAAATAATATGGATTGTTTATATATAGATATAAATAAATTTTAAATAGAATTATTATTTATTTTCAAATTGAATTTGTGTTTGTTTAAATATATATATTTTTTGAGTTGATTATAAAATTGGATTTTAAAATTTGAATTTGAATTTGAATTTAAATTTGAAATTTAAAAGATAAATATTTAAAATATTTTCGATTTAAATATATGTATAAGATTTTCACTAGTTTAATTTGTTTTATATTATTTTCTTTAAAGAGATTTTATTTATATAAACTAGGAAATGTACTTATTAATCAGAAATTTAATATAAAAGCTTTTAAATCATTTTAAAAATTAATTAAACTTGCATTATTACAAATGTTAGATTATTAATCTTTTTAATAACATGTGTAAGGAGATAAATATTGGTAAATGACAGATGTTAACAAATTAAACAAGTGTCACTTTTTATTTTTATTTTCTTTAATTTTTAATAAATCATAGTTAAGCCTATATATGTATCTATCTCTTCTCTTCACCTTTTTTTCTTCTATCTTCTCATTTTCTAAGTAAGTAACCAGAACCTATTATATTCAAACCTGAGAAAAACAAAGAAAACAAACCTGTAAACAAGATCAAAACAAAGCCTGTAACATTTTCTAAATATCAAGCAAAGATTATCAAGCAATCAACTGCACAACCTGCAAAATCAAAACTTTGATCTCTCATTTTTCAAAGCTAAATCTTCTCAACAACAATAGATTTCCAGCAATTCAAAGTTTCCAGATCCAAGCATTTTTATCAAATTCCAGCTTTTAAGCATCTGCTTCAAACTCTCTATTCAATATCATCGATCAGGTGAGTAAACATTTTAATTAAAAAGCTTAAGTAAGTAAAATCTGTTGCATGTGGATTTCTGAGGTAAATTTTGCCTTGCATATGTTTATATAAATGTAATCTCTGTTTTTATATGTGATTGTAAAGTGCATGTCTGATCAACTCTGTCTCTTGTTACACAGTTTCAAAATCAAGATGAAACTTAATATCTCTGCACCTGTTCGATGTTTGGTTTTTAGTTTCCAAGCAACTTTTATTTGTTTAAACATAGATAAAGTCTTAAAAATAAATTTGAGAGAAATTGGTTAGGATTTTATTTGGAAATTGAAAAAAAATAGTAAAATTTTTAAACATGTTAAAAATCAAACATTTTAATTTGCCGATTCAAGTATACAACTTGAATCGACTTTGATAAATACAATTTTTAAAATGAAAATCATGATTTTTAGCTTGGAATCTTGTGAGTAATTCTAGGTTAACCAGAAAGTGGTTTTTGGGGGTTTTCTGGAGATTGATGGTTTCGAGGTGGTCGGAGTTTCGTCTGGAGGTTGCTGAAAAGTTGTCGAGGCTGGGAAAAATGTGGCTGGTCGTATTGAACATTGCGGTGTCGGAATTCGATCGGTGATGGGTTTTAACCCTAAAAATGGTCGAGTCTGGAAATGAGATCATGGCGACGTCTCTGGTTGTTCGAGTTGCATGGACCAAGGGGGTGGCTATGTGGATGGTCAGAGAGTGTGTGGCCGGAGTCTCAGGACTTCCGGTGGTCGAGGCAGTTTTCTGGTGATGGCTGTTGTAACTTTTTGATCGAGGTAACTCGATTTAGTTTTCGAGTTTGATGTGTGCTTCAGGGTGGTCGGATGGCAACAGTGGGTCGAGGATGATCTATCGGCAGTGGTAGGGATGGTCAGAGCTCTGGCGACAGATGGTGCCTGTGCACAGAGGTTTGGGTGTCAGCGTTCGGGATAGAGGAGTTGACTCGAAGGGAAGTTTGGGTGTTTGGATTAGGAACTCGGGTAGAGTTGCGGGTAGGAACGAGTTAAATCATGGTTCCAGGTTTTAAAAACTTAAACCAAATATAAGTTTTTTTAAAAAAAAAAAGAGGGGAAAGAAGTGGGCTTACTCGGAGTAGCTCTAGGGTGAGGATCGGGTTTGACCCGAAGCAAGTTATAAACAGTTTTAAGAAGGTTTTTATAAAACAAGTTTTAAATTTAAATTAAATCTAATTTTAAAACTATTATGTAAAATAAATGTTTCTTTTAACATTAGATTAAGAAGTTTTGTAAATTGTTTAAATTAAATTTTGTTAAGTTAAATTGTAAGTTATTTAAAAGATAATTTAAAAAGTATAATGTTTAAATGCATATCTTAATGATAATTAAGTCATTGATAAGATAATGTTTTTAATAAAATTAATTAAGGTCGTAATGATTTGAGGATTAATTAAATTAATAAGGTAATTAAATAATAATTAATTAGTTTAATTAATTAATGATTAAGCATTAATCAATATATAATTAAGGATTATGAACTAATTAATTAAAGGTTAATTAATTAGATAATTAAAGATTAATTAATCAACGATTAGGATTAAATAATTAAATAATTAGAGATTAATTAATTGATCATTAAGAATTAATTAATTAAGAAATTAAGATTAATTAATCTATAATTAAGGTTAATTAATTAGATAATTAAAGATTAATTAATCAATGATTAAAGATTAATAAATTAAGTAATTAGAGATTAATTAATTAAGTAGTTAAAAATTAATTAATTGATAATTAAGAAATTATTAATTTAGTAATTAAGATTAATTAATTTATAATTTGAGATAAATTAATTAAGTAATCAAGGATTAATTAACTGGTAATCAAGGATTAACTAATTTATAATTAAGATCTATTAATTAATAATTGAGGGTTATTAATTAATTAATAGTAAGAAATAATTAATTAATTAAAGATTTATTAATTGATTGATGAAGTAATTAGAAATGATTAATTAATTAATGGTTTGTGATTAATTAATGATTGATTAAGCAGGGAATTGGTGATTAATTCTTAAGTAATTAATTTAATTTGAATTAATTAAATTAATTATAATATGGGTTAATAATTATTGCTTGTGGATGATTAGTTGAGTAGAATGTCTGGATTGGTTGATATCTATTGAATGATAATCTGTGATATTCTGTGATGTGATATTGGATATATCTGTGATAAATGTGTGATGTTTATCTGTGATAAATACTGTGTAAATTTAATATTTGAATTGAATTAAATTGTTTAAACTTAAACAACTTGATCTTTAAGACGGCGTTTGGATTTCGATGAGACCGGGATCAGATATCAAGTTTGATTATCCGAAAACCACATCGATCCAAGTTAAACGTTAGGTCGTGAAATCTCAAATGAAGATCGAGATGGAGTTTTAGAGTGCAAGGGTTATTGTCATTAACTCTGAGGTTGATTCCAAAATGAGTATAACGAGATAATGCCTTCGGTTTCGTTCAAGCTCGGAACGAACTTGTATGGATTGAATGCTATCAAACCATCGTCAATGGAGGACGATGAGCATTTTAAGATGTGTTTTTAAAAGGTAATCATAGCCTCAAGCCTCATCTACCAGGAATAGCTAGAGAGAGGTGCAGCAAGGGTAAGTGGGTAGCACCTAAGTAGGACGAGGTTTACCCCTGTTTAGAGGTTCCTTTTTATTCGGCTTAGTGGGAGTTGCTGGCCATAACTGCGGGGTTGCCTTGTTCGGGGCTGTCCAGTAAGGGATGGTTCCGGCCTTGTGTTGCAGGGGATTTAGGGTGGATCCTCAGTACGGTGATCTAGGCCACGTACTGTGACGGACGGTACGCCAGTAGCCCTGCCATTGTACGAAATCCAATCTTCAATAAGTGCGTGTAAGGTTTTGATTGTGCACAATTATTTTGGAACGTGAGATGTGAGCATTCCAGCTATTTATGTACTTTATATTGAAAACCCTATACCCTATTATAATATCACTGGATTTCCTATCAAATGTTTTGGTTAGCGTAAGGTAAAAACTTACCTATGTTTATGTGTGGGAAGTCTTATGTGATACCTTTGTTTTCAAATGATTTTTAAAGTTAAACAACTTTAACCCGTTTACTCACACTAGACCCAAGTCTGACCCGGTGTTTATTTTCTGTTTTTTAAACTCTTGGGTACTCGAATTTTTATGAGTAGCCAAGTGATCAGGTTTGGCTTGACGAATTTTGGAGAAGTTTGGAGCAGTTGTCTAGACGTAACTATCTATATATTTCCGCTGTGTTGTATCTTTTGTCTGTGTATTTTGGATGTGATGGATAGACATGTCTTTATAACTGTCTAATATGATGATGTTGTGTAACTAAGTAACTTTGATGTAAAGACTATGTAATGGATATGTGAAATATTATATTTTGTTCTATTTCCACTGTGAGATTCTGATATTGTTGTTTCTTCCTATCTATTCTATTTCTACCTATTTATTTTCTTATTGATGATGCGTCTTTATGTGGAATGAAAGTTGGGTCGTCACATCCCCATACTCAAGCGCATGCATTAATGAGATGTAATGTGATAAGATATATTGCAAAAATATCTTAAGCTGGAATGACAACATTAATGGTGGATTTGATGTTTGCTTTCCATGTTTTAGTGGTGTGTATATGTGTATGTGTGTGCATGTACAAACAATGTTAGAACAACTTATGACAATTTTCATTTGTCAAACCGTTGAGATTTTGGGATCCAGTTTCCGGTCATATTTTCAGTTTTGAATTCAAACTATTTATTTATGTAAAAAAAAATTGAAAATAAATTTCTTATCATTTTTAACTAATTAAAACAAGTTTATTTAACTTATAAAGCTATATCTAAAATTAATTAAATATTCCATTTTCAAAGTGGTAAAATTACGGGTCATTACAAAAGATTTTATAATTTTTAAAGGTTTTGTAAGGAATTTATAAAAGTTTTGTAAGAGATTTTATAATGGATTTTATAAAAAGGATCTTATAAAAGAATTTTATAAAGGATTTTATAATGTTTTATAATGGAGTTTTGTTTAAAGGATTTTATAAAGGTGTTTTATAAAGAACTAGTATTAAGGGATTTGGAAGCGTTTTAAATGGATTTGCGTAGAAGTTTATGAAAAGGGAAAGAGTTGTAAACTGTTTTGGAATTTATAAATAGCTTTATAAATGGTTCTAAAGCATATAAATAGTTTATAAATGGATTAAGAGAGATTTATAAATTATTTTCGAAATTGATTGAAAGAAATCTTCCTCGGTATTTATGAATACATTTATACTTTTGGAATAAGTATATGGATATCTTGATATGAAGGTATAAACTATTTACTAGATTTATTATTAAAAATGTTTAATAAAAGGACTAAGGTGTGAAATAAATGTTTGGTTGTTAAAGAGACCAGGGTCGGATATTGTAATACTCTCTGCTGCTTCTGAAACCATTTTAACAACCGTGCACATGGTGGAGAATCTAAAACAAAGTAGGATGGTTTGGTGAGCGCTACTGGTATGAGGTAAGAACGCAGCCCTGACCTTCTGGTCAGCTTGATGTGACTTAAATAGGAGCAATACCGGGCTAAGTTAGGTCGCTCCTCTTTTCAAACACACTTCTTCGATACCATATCTGTACTTTGTGATTGATCTATGAGCATCCTCGATTTGATTATAGGAGTGTGTCTCGAGGTGGGCCATAGTAGCTGCTATGCGTTACCACCAGTCCGGGAGTGAAAAAGGTAGAATCCTACCTTGGGCATTGTCTCGTGTGCCTTGTCATATGCCTTATCGAGCCCACTATGTTTTGGTTTGTGTCATACCTATGGCGTGCTCCTTGATAGCTCACCAGTTTATGGTGGATTTTAAAGTACTATATAGACTACGATGCCTATAAAAACGTGTTAATAGGGATATGGGTAATGCCTTAACTCTATTTTAATACTTTACTTTGTTGATAGACAATACATATATAGCGTATTCTACTACATATACGTAGTTTAAGGGATCCTTAGGAGATGGAAAATCCTAAACATCTCTTAAGCTATTGCACACACGTTATACACTGGATAGTAGATGTTAAATCCCTAAACATTTATGATGCCATTGCACTTATATTTATTTGCTATTGATTTAACTTACATTAGATCTTTTAGTTCTGACTCTAGTGTTTTGTCTTTTCGTTACTCCCGGGTCAGCCTGAGCTTTTCAGTGTTGAAGACTTGATTTCTGAAGGACGAAGATAAAATTTGGTATATCATATTATTAGTAACTTTCCACTGCATCATTTTTGATATGTCATTGTTTGTACTTTGATTGTTGTAAAAATTGTGAAATCAAATGTATATTATAAAATAGCTTCGTGAACTATTTATTTGAGTATTATATTTTTTCATTCCGCTGTGAGATTCTATGTTTTGTTTTTCCTTCTTTTATCTTATTTTCTTATTTGCTCCTTTGACAATCCTCCTTTTTGAATGGTGTGAGTCGATATATGTGGTTTATTGTTGATCTGAACAATCCAAAAGGTGGGTCATTGTGCAAAATCCCTAAGGCATATTCAAATCCAAAAAGAAATACACTAAACAATTGCTGAAAAGAAATACTAAGGTTTTCACTCACAGAATAGCCATATCAATCTTTTCCAGAATCTCTCTCTTCTGATATACACACACAATAGGAAAGTATATATATATTTATTAGATTCAGAATAGTTCGAGGAGAATAGAATTAGAATAGTTTGGGGGAAGAAGAAATGAATAGAAAAGAGATTGGATTCTTACTTTAATTTCTACGGTTTCTAAATCTAATTTGAAGAGATAATAGTGGTAGTGTTTTTCTATTACTGCCAAAATATTTGTGGATAAAACCGAAAGGTTTAGTTCAATTTATACTGGTTGGAAACATACCAGAACTGTTGAATGAGCATAGATTAAAACGGATAAATCTGGAATGTACAGCTCATCAAAATAGGCTCCATAACAAGGAAGTGGTCGACCCCACGCTTCAAGTGGTCGACCTTTAGGTCGACCCCTTGAGTTGCTGGGTCAACGTCTTCCCCTATTTTAGGAAGGTATTTATTTTGCTTTACCGTTGCTTGATTATGTATTGATTTCATACCCTAATTAATTTTTAACATTAATTGCTAATTTTTAACGTTACTTAACCCCTAAGTCTAATCACAATTAATTTCAAATTAGGTAATTAATTATTTATTTGAATCCTATATAAATTATTTTAAATCTGAAAACTTTAAACGCTTATAATTTCTTCATTCAAGCTCCGTTCTCAGCATATTATATGTCGAAATAAATTAGAATTTCACCACGAATGCAATGGTATAACTTTCATGGTCAAATTCCAACTTTATAAAAAAAATCATTTTTATCATATCACGTTAAATTTAATTGACTTTATTTATTTATGGTTCATTTTACGGGATGTTATATTCTTTCCCCTTAAAAAGGATTTTGTCCCAAAATCTTTCAAGAGGCGAACCGAATGCGCAACAACATCCATTTATACAACCAAGTTATCTACATAACCATCTACTCAACAAATGCTGCAATGTGGTTATGTACTATAGACATACTAAAATGAGCTTATTCCTAGTCAATCCTAGTATAAGTATGTAATCGTGTCGTGAAAGTTTATATGCAAATATCCTAAACGTGCATAGAAATTTCTATATGAGCATAAATTAGTTGTGAAAAAGTGTATCAACCTTCTCCTACCATCCAATCTAGCAACCAAGATGCAATCAAAATCCTAACTTTGGAGAGAAAATTTTCTAGAGAAAGGTTTAGGACGAGGATTCCTCATGCCTTTCATCATATTTTCTCACCGTTGGACTTGGTCCAATCTAATTCATTATTTGGAGTTTTCGAGTTCCGTACTCTACAATGAATGTAGTGGCACAAGACGCTATTGGCTTTTTAAAATTCCCTAATTGATTAGGCTCTACAATAATTGTTTTCTATGAAGGTATTTTTTTCAAATGCAAAAATGTCATGGACTCCATCCAACATAAAAGTTTTCTAGTTTTTCGCCATATTGAGAAATAGACCAATAAATCCAATGCCTACTTTCCAATTATCCAAATCGTACACTACCTAATCAATTCTGACTTTCCAAAGTCGTAATACAAATCTGGTCTGAGTAGAATTTGTTGGTGGTTTCCCACCCTCAATTTGACGATTTGCATGGCCTTCCCAAAAAAATGCTTCAAGGGTGCCATACTACTCATCCATTGATGACTACATTCCTACTGAATTCTATTAAGGATAAGCGTTACTCCTAAGGTCCTCCAAAGTCCAAGATCCAAGCTCTCAACAAATCCTCCAATTTCTCATCCATTCCACAGTTTGTCCATCAGTTTACAGTTGGTAAGCGATGCTCTGATTCAACGAAGTTCCTAAAGCTACTAGCAAACCCTTCCAAATTTGCTAGTGAACTAAGGGTCCCTATCACTAATGATGCAAAACGCAACTCCATAAAGCAGTGTTGGAGTGCTGCGGATATACCGCTTCTAACGGAAAATTTCTAACGTCTTCTTCTTGATCCTTGATCAATAGGAAATTGCACCGTCATTCCTATACATTTTCTCTTTATCTTAACGTTGGCATTTTATTGGGAGTTGCCGTTTATTTTTAGTTAATATAAATGATGTTGAGGTCCTACCACTCCTTTCTAAATTAAGATGGACTATCTTTAAAATTTTATTCCATTACTACCCGTTTTCTTAATTTCCTCTTTTTTGGTCATTAATAAATGTGATCTATCTATTACTTCAATTAATATCCATAGCAGCTGACCATTACTATCAGAATTGGATCGTTTCAAATTAATCCTTCTTCAATCTATTTAACCTTCCTCAGGTTTTCAAAATCCATTCATTACTCAAATTTCTTCTATCCACAAGTGCAATATCAAATTTCCTTAACCAATCCCCATTAGATTACTTTTTCTCTCATTAATTACAAATTTATTGCCCGTTAAATTTGTAATTAACATCCATAAATACTAACTCGTTAATTACTCACTAATACGCATATATTCGTAATCTATGTTATCTATATATATTCTAGACGTTTAGCGTAGCTGTATGATATCTATATCTAACTACTAATTCTACAACTAGAATACTCATTTCCATATTTTAATTCATTGAAGCTATCCTTCCAAAAAGATTACTATCATAAATTAGCCACAACTAAGGTTTTTTGCTTTGTTTAAAATTGCAAGGAATTATTTCTTCTCTTATTATTGAAATAGATAGTGTAAACTGTGGAAAGGAATATCCATCTCTTACATATCTCTTTCCTTTTTAGCTTATTTCTTGTCACTTCAAACAATGCACTTTTACATGTATCTTGGAATTGGATAATTTATGGAAATTATGTAGAAATTGCTCCAAAATTAAAATACAGAAATTAATATTCTATAGAAAACTAATTGACAACACAATTATATATTACACTTTACCAACTTCTTCAAATAGAGGTTTGGGACTGATTTCAACTTTCCAGATTGGGTTATACGTTTTATTTCTATTTTACTCATCCTAAAACCTTAGTCTATCCTACCTAGCTCATGATTGGTATCTACTTCATAAAATTTTATAACATCATAAATTTCGCACACAGAATAAAATATCTTCATGCAAATAGACCTATTTAAGAAAAGCATTTATCACTTCATTTCTTGTAATGCTTAAAACATGAAGTATCAAATTCAATGTCTCCATCTTTGAAAGTTTAAACTTTAATAAAAATCTTTATCAAAGATTCAAAATCCCTTTTTTCCCAAATAGGAATAAAATAATTTTCCTTTTTAAAACTTTCCTAATCAAAACTTTTTCCCCTTATAGTTAGACTTTCTAATTCATGACATTCAAAATTTTCTCGGTTTTTCAAAAAGCAACTTATGTAAAACATTCCTTCTAATAGCTTGCTAAAATAAGGAATTATTACTTTTTGAAACACGAGTTTTAACACAAACCATTCAAAACTTAATTACCTTTCCAAAATAATATGTTAGGCCATTTTTGTTTCAAACAGTTTTCTAGGTACAAGAATTATTAGTTACAAAATAGTAAAATTTTCACAATCGTCATTTCTAAATAACAGTTATTCACTTCTAAGCGTACAATAATATTTATACCTTATTACTCAAAATATACTGTTATTTGATGAAATTTCTCTTGTAACGTTGCTCAAAAACTCTTAAAATCCCTCGCAACACTTTTCTTTATCAACACTTTTCTTTATCAAATCTATTATTATTATTATTATTATACAAATAACTTTGGTATTAAAATTAGGAAAACATATAAAATTCTTATCTTTACATAAATGCTTCTCCTTGTACAAAAAGATCTAACTTATTTATCAATCATCATTTAAATCCAATTAATGGTCAACTTTATACGATAGAAAAGTATTTGGAGTAGACAAAGATAACTTCTATCTTACTCTATTGCTCCTTTCAATATCTCATATACCAGAATTCATAATTCTATTATTACCTAAATTCTAGCCATTTTTCTCTTTATCACCTTATATTGGAATGCTCTCTTTCCTATACTATCAGACATTCCTTCCTTTCTATTTCTCTGTCCCAAAATATGTGTTATTTCTTTCTATAAACCCCTAAAAAGAGTTCTAAAGAAAAAAATTTAGGTTTATAAATAAGGAAAAATAGAAGAATCAAAGAAACAAAAATTAAAATTAAAATCTTTTTAATCAAATTAAAAAGGTTACCAATGAAAAAAAATTCAAGTCATTAATATACAATTAAAACCATCTACCATTTTTTTAAAGAAATTCATTGCTTTTAAAAATTGCATTATCTTTCCAAACGTTTCTAAAACTAATGGTGGCATATTTCCAAAGCTGTCTAAAACCATATTTATATTTTCAAAAATTCCAACTTATACAGGCTCTAAGAAGTTATAGAGGGAGCAACCTTCAAATTTATTACATAGGAAATATAACGTAGAAAAATAGAATAATAGAAAAATAAGGAATTTGATAGCTTTTCTAATCCAATCAAATTTTAAATTAAGAAGTTAATAAATGGAAACTTTTTTTTTTCAACTTCTCAAGTCACCAAGTTTTAAAATTAAAATCATTTATCAAAATGTTTCACCATCCTTTTTAAATTTACAACCTCTTTTCAAAAAATTTGCAAAGCAAACGGTGGTATTACTTAAAGTCATCTAAAATCACTTTTTATCAAAATTTCTAACTTATAAGATTTTTATTTCAAAATCTTTTGAAAGGCACTTTAAAAATTTTCAAAGGGATTTCACAGAAACCTTTTTATCAAATTATTTCCCAAAAATTAGGATTAAAATTTGTTCTTTCTTTTAAACCTTTGTACTCTACCCTTTAAAAATCTAATTTCCTCCTTGTGTTGATAAATATATTTCTTCTTACGAAAGTTTGCTCCTTTCCTTACTTTCAAATTTTATTAATACATAACACCTTCATTTGTTACCTCCATAAATGCTAATTTGTCTTTATTAATTTTCAGGCTAATGGATGTTTCCTTATGGCCATTTATTTCCTATCAACCTTTCCATCTACGGTCACCCTTCTTATTAAATATGTCTATAGGGTCCACAATGATTAGGAAGACTAGGTCCTATCAAGGATTCAATTACTATCCAGCATCTAGCGTGCTTCCATAAGTTGAGGTCATGATCTCCCTAGTTTGCCCTGAAAGATATGATCTCCGCTCCATGGGTAATCGAAAAAGGAGTAAAAATTACCTATATTTGTTCTTCCAACTCATAGTTGCTTCGCCTATCCTTTCATAATATGGTCGCAACTACAACTATAGTCGCAATTTATAGACTTAAGCGTAAATTCAGAAATTATTGTATATATAATACGAGTTTTAGAAAAAACTTTTGAAAAACCTTTTCAGAAATAATAAATAAGTCACTCATACATATAGTACACTTTCCCCATTGATCGGGTAACCTAGGCTATGATCCCAAATCTAACAACCTACCCCAGAACAGGTCAAAATTTCGACCCAGAAAAGGACCATCGAAACTTAGATCCATTCTAAGTCAAGTTACTATTAGAACTAAGAAAATAATAACATAGATCTATAATTAAACTTTCAGGATTCACGGCAGATGGAACAAAATATAATGGCAAAGTGTACCCCATTTATTTCAAAACCTTAAAAATGTCATAATACAAAATTTCATAAAAATTGTAACATATTATATGTTACAATAATTATCTAAATAAATGGATGCACATAAAAGCAAGTAATAATAACAAATATTATCACACGCCAAGCTTCTCCACCTCTAAACATCATCACCGCTATCACTCTATCCTTAACCTGTGTTGTAATGAGGAGGGAGTCAGAACAACAAGTGTTTAGTGAATAAAAATTTCGAATCTTGCCTTTTAAGCACCGGGACGGTATATTTCAAAATAATAATATGTCTACAAACATCAAACTATTAAAATCATTTAATACTTCTTTATAAGCAAACGAGGTCTGTCTAACCACTTAATATCTTTCATTCTAGAAGTAGATCCCAGATCCCAATTATACGTTATAAATAGCTAATAATGTAAGAGATGGTACCCAAGCCACATAATACTCCCTAGTGGAAAATAGGCAGAACCCATCATTTAAGACCTATTTCCAGAAGCATGCTCCTTAATGGTACTACCTAGCTGACATCATATGGAATCTCATAGGCCACTTAATACTTCTAAGTGAAAAATAGGCAGACCTTGTCATTTAACACCTATTTCCAAAAGCGAACACTTATAGAGATACCACCTAACGTAACCCCTTGGCTATACAATACTTCAACTAGGAAAAAGGCGAAACCTCATATTTCATTCAGCTTCTCTATTACAAAGAAATAGGTAAGAATAAGTGGTGTAAACTATGAATAGAATTCATAATCTAAACCCCTTATTTTATTAAAGAATCACAATTTGACCCAAAGAAAAGGAGAAGCGGAATAAACTATTGAATTACCAATTACATAAACAAAACAAATTCCATCAAATTAATATAAATAATTGAGAATCTTATCATAGAATTGACATTTTGAAATAAAAAGGAATTTTGGGGAATTTTATCTATCATATTTTCGAAATTCCAAAATTCCTAAGGCATATTCAAATCCAAAAAGAAATACACTAAACAATTGCTGAAAAGAAATACTAAGGTTTCCACTCATTGAATATCCATGGCTTTGCATTCCTTAAATTTGCATGCCTTACAATCTATTTCAGAATCTCTCTCTTTTGATATATACACACATAATAGGGAAGAGGTATATAATCTATTTGATTTAGAGTAGTTGGAGGGGCATAGAACAAGAATATGTTGGAGGAAGAAGAAATAAACAAAAAATAGATTGGATTATTATTGAATTTTCTACAGAGTTTATGAATCTAAATTGAAGAGATAATAATGGTAGAGTTTCACCATTGTTTCCAAAATATTTGTGGATAAAAGTTAAAAGTTTAGGGTTTAATATATGGTGGGTGGAAACGTGCCAGAACCGTTGAATGAGAATAGGTTAAAAAAGGACTAATCTGGAACACACAACTCATCAAAATAGGCACCATAACAAGAAAGTGGTCGGCCTCCATACTTCAAGTGGTCGACCCCTACAGTCGACCTCTAGGTCAACCCCTTAAAGTGTTGGGTCGACTTCTTCCCTTATTTTAGGAAGGTGGTTATTTTATTTTATTATTGCTCGATTATTTATTGATTTCATACCCTAATTTACTTTTAACATTAATTGCTAATTTTTAACATTACTTAACCCTCATGTCTAATCATAATCAATTTCAAATTTGGAAATTAATTATATGCTTGAATCATATTCAAATTATTTTAAATTTGAAAACTTCAAATCCTCATAACTTCTTCGTTTGAGCTCCTTTTTCAATATTTTACATATGGAAATAAATCGAAATTTCGCCATTAACGCAATGGTATAACTTACGTGGTCAAATTCCAACTTTTATAAAATTTCCATATATCACGTTTAATTTAATTTACTTTATTTATTTATGGTTCATTTTATGAGCTGTTATAGGTGGCATTTCAAAATGCGGCAATATTTTTAACCAAAATAACACATGCATATTATCAAAAGTCACCTGTGTATTTAATATGGGTGGCATTTGAATAGTGCTAGTATATTTTTGTCGAAGTGGCGCTGACGTGGCCAAAAGTGGTCTATATCTATAAATAGTTTATAAAGTGATCTATTTGCATAAATACTTTGTTAAACTGGCCTAAATTCATAAAAATCCCGAATAGAAAGATGTTCTAATATTTTGAAATTTGTAGATCATTTGAAAAGATTTTTTGCAAATATAGAGTTTTAAAATCCTTGATTATAAATTAAAAAAATTGTACTATGTTTTTTATTTATGATTTTAGAAAAAACATCTGAGCATAGAGTATAAAATTTTATTTCAAGTATTTAATGAATTTTGAAATTGCAATTTGGTTATAATGCATAGGTAATGTCCCAAGTGAGTTGTTCAACTAGTCCATGACCACAACATTGGGCATGGGATGGTAACCCGTTATCTTTTAAGGCCACTGAAGGATTTAATAAATTGATGTTGTTTTAAATGTGTTCATATTATTTGATAACTGAATGTGAAATTTTAATTTGAGTGGGTACAACAAAGCTAGTTATTTTAGTTTGTTACAGATTTTCCCTATAAGAAATTGCAAGGATGCAATTTTCTTAAGGGGGAAGTCTGTAACAACCCGGTGTTGAGGAGCAATTAATCAATGATAATAATGGTAATTAAATTAATGAAAATGAATATTTAAAGATTAATCAAGAAATATTTGAATTTATTTGTATATATATGGATTTAATATGATATATAAATATGGTAAAAGTGATTGGATAATTTATAAAAATCAAGTACATTAGCAAGTGCGAATAGAAATATATTTTTAAAGGAAAAGAGGTTTTATTTTATTTAAATGAATGGTTTTGGAAATTATTTAGTAATTGAGTTTGAAATGTAATTGAGAAGCATTTAAAAATAAAACAAATTAAAATATGAAAAATGATATTTTGTAAATTTTTATATGAATGAGAAATGGAGATTTGTGCTAATGATAATTTTTAAGTAAAGGTTGGAATTGATTTTTGGTTCATCAAAGGATTGTATTAAGTGGGCTAAAGATTATAGATTTTATTTTGCTAAACCAAATAAATAAATTATGGAAAATAAATTTTGTAGAAAAATACATAATGCTGAATAATCATTTAGTGATGGAAATATGATTTTAGTTTGAAGTATTATAGAGTTTTGAATTGAATAGAAAATAGTTTATAAAGAAGATGGGAAAAAGAATGGGGTAAGTGTTATGTAAGGCCCAATCCTATGAACACAAACCTAAATGTTTGTTTCCATGAAAAGTCTAGGTATTTCATTATCTACAAACTCTTTTCCTCATTCACAAAGAAATTCATGTTTGATAATTCAAAAGCATTCTTCCTTTCATACTTTATGAAGACAAAATAATGAAGACCCATCCTCTTTATTCTAAAATTAAAATAAAATCAAATAAAATCCAATAAATTCCAAGATTAAAGTATGTAGTTTTCAACACCCATTTCCATGAAGATTTGAAGTTTTGATCAATTTTGAAGCAATATAGTTTTCTTGTTTAGGATAATATTGAAGATGACGGAGTACTATTTAGCTATGGAGTTTTATATAGCCAAATTGAGTGCTTTACCACTCACATATCTACGGCTTGATGTATAATTCTATATCTATGAAGTTTTATCTTGTGCGTATCATGGCTTAAGGTGAATTTTGATGATTGAATATTGATTGTGTGCCATATCGTAAGTTATCTTGAATGAATTCATTATTTCATTCATTGAATTTGGATTAATTATGAGAAATTGATATTTATGAATTGACATAGTACGTAAAGGAACCCATAAGGATATTTTATTATATGTTTGCAAGCATTTGATCAAAGATAAATTTTAGTTTCTTGACTTAAATTTTTTTTGCACTCAAACAGGCATCCAGACGTCTGAGTGAATAATTCAAACATCCGAATAGGTAAATTCGCCATTTTGAACTCAGTGAAGATTCAAACATTGAATTGTTTATCCAGATATATGAATTAGCCCAAATATGAACTAATTCTTTTCTATTTGAGTTCAGACGTTTGGCCTATGGATTCAGATGTTTGAATTGTTTAGAAATCGTTTTTACATATGTATTCAAACGTTTAACTTATGCCCTCTGAATGTTTGAGTTACTGCTAATATTTTTGATGTTATTTCTTTCGAATTGTTTTAATAATGTTTTGTGTGCTTAAAAATATATGATATTTTTACATAGTGAACTTATTAGAATATTTTATAAAGGTTGAATTCTATTTAATCATATTCAAAGTGTTATTCTAATTTCAAAGAAGTGTCTTTTACTTTAAAAATTTGTTTATACTTGATACACACACACACATTCGATATTGGATGTTATTTGTATACAAATTATGAAGCAACTTTATAATATTATTAAATAGTTTTAATATGATGATTAATGACTTTGAATGTATGAAAAGATTTTGATTATATATTTGATGGTTAGAAATACAAAGGTATTATTTTGAAAGTTATTTAATTATAGAAAATTTGTAAATGACTTTTATAATTATAATTAACTTATAAAGTGATTTGGAAGTTTGAATTATGTATGTTTATATATATATATATATTGATTTGTAAAGGAATTTTTTATATTGAAATCTTATATTGAGAATCTATGTATAAGCGAGGATTTAATAGCAAACTTTTATATTTAAATCTTATTTCATAAACACACAAACACACACACATCTAAGATATTTCCTAATGTACTAATATTTTAAGAGTTATTTATAATTAATAGGAATAATTAATTAAGATAGTTTATATTAGGTTAAATAGTATTTTGTTATAGTATAATTTCCCCTTATGCATTGATTGATTTGCTATGACTGATTCACCATTGATATCGGTTTGAGATTTATTTTTTAAAATGATACGGTGATGACATCTTTCTATTTGATTCATGAGATTTTATTATTTTTGATGAGAACTTTGAATAAACGATTTAGTGATACTGTCTGGAATAAGGCTTACGGTAACACTTTACCAATTATTCTTTGGATACGTTATATGGAATATAGGAGGGGCGAGTATTGCATGCAAGCACTGAATAAATGGGCTAATAACACATGGTTGTATGGACTCTGTTGCTTATTTATTCGGTTATTCTTTTGCTTGTGAATGACACTCATATAAGGTATGTTGTGTGACACTCGATGCGTTGAGTATATTAGAGCCACATATTGGCCTATGTGTAGAGTCATGTATCGGCTATTATATATATGATATGTGTCTGTCTACCTATTCCCAACTTCCTTTCGTTTCACTAGTCAATCTGAGTGGCCAGTATCCATCTCAATGTTCTGATTATAGGGTCGCACCACATATCCATGACATCATGTTTGTATATTATATTTAATGCCCATCATAGGATTTGGTAGTGGGTAGCCCCTTTTATCGCTTAGGCCAGCAGTCTGTTACCATTAGGAGTAAAGTAGGGTTATGACTCAGGCTACACATAGACGAGCCATTGGTGGATGAGGGAATAAGGTAACTAAAGACTGTAGGAACAGATCCGACTACTTAGTGGGAGGCTAGTAGGCCCAGAGTTCCTAGAGTGGGCATATGGCCATTAGTCTCTCTTTTGGTTTCGATATGGTAGATAGGCACATATGAGATGAGATTATAGCCGAGACAGTGTCCAGAGTATGGTCAACCTTGTATCCTTATTTGGCAAACAACCTAATCATCTTAGAAAAACGACCTACTTATTATTGATTATACTTGGGTATTGTTATAAGCTGGCTCAAATTTTTATTATTGATTGTTTGAGTTAACAATGGAGCAAACACCCAAAAGTAATAGTAGAGAAATAAAAGTGTAGAAAGTAAATGAAAAACAAATAAAAAAATGAACATACATAAATTTATAGTGGTTTGGCAAGCTCTGGCCTACATCTACTTAATGATTTTTATTGATTATTTTTGACTTGGAGGTCGATGTTCTTAGGACTCGGTATAACTCCAACACTAAGAATTTCAGAGTTGCAAGAACATAATAAATAATGGAGTTAGAGCTAAAAAGATCCTGAAAAATGAGCCATATCCCTTTTATTTATTGAGGTTAGGAGCTAAAATCTCACTCATAAATATCTCCTAGCCGTTGTAACTGAATTAGACTAATTCTCCCTGAAAAGTAGGCACCACGTCATTAAGAACTAGGAGTCTGTATTGAACCCTAAGTGGGAGTCAGTACTGATCCCCAAGTTAGCTAGATTTGTTATCTTCGATTCTCCACCTCGGATCATCTTCTAGTTATCTTTGTTATTCCATGGTTGTTTGCACCAATTTTAGCTTGTTTCGGAGTCCAAATGGCGGAGTTATAGAAGAATAAAGTTGTCAATTCAAGAGTTCATGGAGATCGATAAAGATTTGTTGTGATGACCCGGAATTTTGGGCAATAACAATTTGATAATCTTTATTAATAGGTATTTAAATTGGTTTAATAATCTTCTTTTATAAATATTTAATTGGTAAAATTTATCTTTTCAAAGGTAATATAAATAGTTGTCTAATTATAATATTTATATATGTGTGTGTATATTGTAATTGGAGGATTTGTTTTAAAATTCAATATTATAATTTTCAAGGATAATATTAAAATGCTTTCTATTTATAATGTATATGTATTTGTATATATTATAAAGAGAAAAGCTTTGGTTTGAAATTAACAAGTAAAAACATGATTTCAAATTTTAGTACATATTCGTAATTTGGAAAGTTATGTTTAAACCCAATATATTTCTTTTCAAAAGCTATTTAAAGTTAACCATATATTTCAAAAACACTTAAGGTAAATGTATATTTATTCAAAAGTATTTTAGCCTATGTTTAAAATAAGTTTTAAATTATTATATCTTTTATTTTTAATATTCTTTCTTAAATTTTAACTTGCATAAATGTAATTTGAATATATATATATATATATATATATATATATATATATATATATATATAACATTTACATATTAATATAAAAGTGGATTTGGACATTTGTAAACATATAAAACAAGTTTAAACACTTGTAAATATTTATACATGGTTTTAACATTTTTTAGCCAAGTAACACATAGGTTAACAAGTGGCAAAATGTGTTTTCATCTAAATTAAATTATATAACTAAGTATTTTAGAGAAATCTAGGCTTATGCTTCACTTCTTCCATTCCTTTTCTTCCTCTTTAAACCAAAACTAAAAATCAAAATCAAAGGAAAATAAGAATCAAACAAACTGCAGTTCAAAACTCAGCAACAACTTTAATTTCTATCAAATCTTCAACTTAATCAAGTAAGCAATGTAAAAGATTCAGTGCAACTCATCATCAAACTATAGCTTCAAGCTTCAGATCAAAAGAAAATACACATATATCAATTCCTGGAATAGGAAACACTGTTCCCTGCTTTATAAACTATGAGTAAACTTTTACTTTAAAAGCAATTTTCAAATCTAAGATTTAACTTTGATGCGGAAATCTTGAAGTAATATAGCATGAAATGTTTGCATGTATTTGAATGTATGTACGTGTGTATGTATATATATATATATACATGATATGTCTGTGTATAGGTAGATGTTCACTTCTATGTTGAAGTACAAGGATAACTTCATCAACAAAAAAAATTATATCTTCCAAACGAATGAATTTTAGACTAAGATCTTTAAAGTAAAAAGGTTTGTAACATAGTAACATTAATTTTAAAAATGGTTTCAAGATTTTACATTTAGTAAATATTGCAAAAATAAAGAAATACAGTGATGATCTTATTATAAGATAAAATCAAACATCTTGATTTCAGAACTGGATTATAGAATCAGATTAGTGTTAGAGAATCATGAATTTAGGCATAGAAATTGTGATTTTTAGTTTAGAAATAGCTGTGAAAATCGGAGTCAAATGATTTTGGGTTCTTCACCAATTTTCGACGATCGACATGGTGGATGTCGTCGAGATTATTGTCGAAGGAAGCTTGTTGGTGGATGAACCCAGGAAAATGGTTGTGGATTTTTCTGGTGATTGCGGCGGCTAGTCGGAGACAATGTAGGGTTTAGAGGTGGGTTTTGGTCGTTAGAGTTGTCGAGGCGATGGCGACAACTAGGGTGGATCGAAGAAGATCGCGAAGTGAGGAATTAGAGATGGAGATTGTGGCGAATCTCTGGTGAGGTTCGATGGGGTTTATCGGGGTTGGGATCGACGGTAAAGGGTGGTTTTTCGATGGTGGTGGTTCTAGGATTTTGGATCGTGGGTTCGACTTTTGATTTGTGGGTGGTATCGTCGTTCTGGGTGGACGTATGGGTAGGCGAGGTCGGCGTCGATCTGTCGATGGTCGGGGAGATGGCTAGAGGTGGTCGGAAGGTTGTGCACTATGCACACTTGCACATCAGATTCAGGTGGGGTTGAAGGTTTTGGGAAGACCGAGTTTTTCTCGAGTCGATTATGTGATTGACTCGAAGCAGGAAGGATATGCGAGTGCCTCGTGTTTTCCTAGAGGAAGAGTCGTGGTAGGCTCAGGTTGTTTTCATCTTGTTTCTAGGTTTAAAGTTTTTCTAATAAAACTTGTACAGGTTTTTAAATTTAAATGATAACAGAATCCAGATTTCAAAACAAAGTAAGAACATGTTTTGTGAAGTAATGATCTTGTTTTAAAATGGAAGATCAAGTTTAAATAAAGTAAAATATGAAATATTTTTATAAAACAAAAAAATACAAATTTAAAAGCAAACGAAAATATATTTTCTAGGTTTAAGCATTTATCAAATTCCAAAGTAAAATGTTTTAACAAGTTTTAAAATTTATTTTTAAGTTATTAAAAATAATTTAGTTTTCAAAGGAATGTTTAGCCTAGTTTAAAAGAATATTTAAAATGAATAGATTTCCAAAGAAATAGAAACTAAGTTCCAAAGTAATTAAACAAGTTAAACAAGACTTTAAAGATTTAAATTGTATGAGATTGTTTTGTTTATAGTAATTGTATTTATTTTGAAATTAAATTCCTAAGTGCTTTAAAAGGTAATAAGATGATGTTTTGAAATTAAGATGTGGCTAAAGAAAGAGTGATTAACTTTAATTAATCAAAGAATTCTCTAAATGATGTTTGAATTTCAAGCGTTTAATTTAATCAAATTTAATTTAAATAAGTGTTTAATTAAGGTAAATGGTTATCTTAATTAATTAAAAGTCTTAGTTAATAAAAGTAAATAAAGTGTAATTACTTAATTAACTAAGATGATTAATTAATGTTATCAATTCAGGATAATTAGTTGTTTAATTAATTAAGGATAGTTAATTCCTCAATTAAGGGTTAATTAATCTAAGTAATTAAAGGTAATTAATTAAAGAGTATTAATAATGGGGAGATTAATTAGTCAATGTGATTAATTAATGTGATTAATTTAAGATAATTAATTAATTTAATTAGTTAAAGATAATCACTTATGAAATTGATTAAGTAGAATTACTTAATGTAATTAAAAAAGTGCAATTACTTAGTGTAGTAATTAATGGGTAATTGCTGGATGTAATTAATTAAAAGGGAATTACTTGATGGAAAGGAATTAAAGAAATTACTTAATGGCAGTAATTAAGGATTAATTACTCGGTGTAATTAATTAAGGATTAATTAATATAATTAATTAAGGAGTTGATTAATTAATGTAAGTAATTACGGGATGGTTAATTACTGTTGATTAATGAAAGTGATTAACTAAAGTATAATTATTAATGTAATTAATTAAAGATCAATGTAATTAATTATAGTTAATTAATTAATGAAAGTAATTAGAGGATCATTAATTAGTATAATTAATGAGAGTAATTAAAGGTTAATTACCGTGAATGGTTAAAGGATAATTAAATTGTGTGATCAATTAAGGGCTAATTACTTAATATAATTAATGGATAATCAACAAGTATGATTAATTAAGATGGATAATTAGTGGATGATAAATTAATTAGGTTGTAATTAATTAATGTTAAGTAAGCAGGATTTAAAAATAAATTAAAGTAATTAATTTAATTCTATGGTGATTAATTAAATTAATTAGAGATAGTGTGACAATTAATCTTGCTTATGGATTGTTGAATTATGTTGAATGCTTTGGATTATGTGATATCTTTGACCTGTGATATGTGCTTCTTTGTGATATGAGATGTTTTGGTTGAATTGCGATAATATATGGATTATCTATCGGTGATAAAGTGAATTATCTATCTGTGTGAATATGATATCCTAAATGACAGATTATATTTAAACATAAACCACTTGGACATTAAAATGGCATTTTGGATTTCGATGAGACCGGGATCACATTTCCATATTTGGATATCCGAAAACCACATCGATATAAATTAAACGTTAGGTCGTGAATTCAAGTGAAGATCAAGATGAAGATTCGAAGTGTAAGAACTATTTGTCGTTAAAACTCTGAGGGTGATTCCAAAATGAGTTTGACGGAGATAGTGCTTTTAGATTCAAGATGAAGATTCAGAGTGCAAGGGTTATTGTCGTTAACTCTGAGGGTGATTCCAAAATGAGTGTAGCGAGATAGTGCCTTTAGTTACGTTTGAACCCGGAACGAACTTGTATGGATTGAATACTTTCAAAACAACGTCATTGGAGGACGATGAGCATTCCAAGAAATGTGTTCTAAAAAGGTAATCGCAGCCTCAAGCCTCATCAATCGAGAATGGCTAAAACAGGGAAGGTACAACAAGGCTAAGTGGGTAGCATCCAAGTAGGATAAGATTTTCCGCCGTCTAGAGGTCTCTTTTTAGTCGGCTTAGTAGGTGGTTGGTCGCTCCAACCGCGGGGTTGTCTTGTTCGGGATTATCCAGTAAGGAAGGGTTCCTGCCTTGTGTTGTAGGGGATCAGGGTGAATCCTCGGTACGGTGATCTAGGCCACGTACTGTGACGGGCGGTACCCCAGTAGCCCTGCCATTATATAAAATCCAATCTCCAATAAGTGTCGTACGTTTTGATTGTGCTCAACTATGTTAGAACGTGAGATGTAAGCATTCCAGCTACTTTTGTATTGTACTTGAAAACCCTAGACACTATTATAATATCATTGCATTTCCTATCAAATGTTTTGGTTATCATAAGGTAAAAACTTTTCCATGTTTATATGTGGGAAGTATTAGAGATGCCTTTCTTTTCAAATGATTTTCAAAGTTAAGCACTTTAAACCGTTTGCTTACACCAGACCCATGTCTGACCCAGAGTTTATTTTCTGTTTTATTAAACTCTTGGGTGCTCAAATTTTTAGAGTATCTAAGGGATTCAAGTTTGCTTTGATGAATTTATGGATGAGACTTGGAGCAGGAGGCTTCAGCATATATAGATATTTTGGTTCCACTATGATAGCATTTGTTCTGTATCTCTGTGTTGATGTCTGTATTGTACTTGAGTTGTAATGATTAGACAGGTCTTTATAACTGTCTAACATGTGATGTATAAGTTATGTAACTCTGGTAGATGATGTATACTATGTAATATCTATGTGATTAATACATTTTATTCGTTCCGCTGTGAGATTCTGGTTTTGTTTTGTTCTTTCTTCCTCATCTTTTCTATCCCTTTCTTTCTTACTAATGATGCATCTTTCTGTGGAATAAAAGGCGGGTCATTACATTTATATTAAACCAACATAACAACACTGGAAGTAGGGTCAGGGGATTAAGGTGAGTCTACAGGAGGAAGACGGGCTCCACCGGGTCAAGGAATAAGAGTCGGTACCAATCCCTAACTTTTTAGGATCCGGCCTTTTGAAGTTGTTTTGGTAATTTGTGTTCGCGCTATGTTTTTGTTTCCGTCTCGGCTTTAGATTTTATGGTCACCTCTCTGGATGTCTTGCCTTGATAACTTCTATTTGACTTTTCAGGTTCGTCTGTATTCTACTTAGTCAAAAAGCGGGATAACACTTACCCCTAAAGCATGCCTTAGAAATGGAATGTGTGCTTTGTTTAAGAGCAAATATGTTACAATCTTCAATAGTTGAATCCTTCGGCTACTTTGATCTTGGTGAATTATCCAATTCTTTCAAATTCTTCTTGTCAATTTGGGTCATTCTAGACCTATCATAGCCTAATACTCTAACTCTATCTAAATATAATCTATACATTATCATAATTTCGATTTCATTCGAAGACATTACATCACATATAAAGACTATCCCGTGTTCATCTAGGATTTACATCATTATCTCTCTGATTTCATTTAGAGTTATAACATATCAAAAATCGTCTCGTGTTCATATGGGATTTTTCAATTCTTTTCCAATAATAAGTCATTTGAATCCTCTTTATCGAAAGAATTTTTTTCATTCTCGGGTTCGATCCTTCTTGATCAGTTTATATTTAGCTTAATGTATGATATCTCTGTATCATTGATCAAATTCATGACCGTTAGGGTTGACGGTTAAATCCATAGCCGTTCGAGGCTGACAATCAAATTTGTGGTTGTTCGAGATCGATAACTGTTCGAAGTGGATGATGGTCATTAAGTACCGATAATGTCGTTTGAGGCAGATGACCATTCAAGGGGGATGGTGGCTGTTCGGGACTAATAGCTATTCGAGGCGGAT
Organism: Allium cepa; assembly: GCA_030765085.1. Taxonomy (NCBI): domain Eukaryota; kingdom Viridiplantae; phylum Streptophyta; class Magnoliopsida; order Asparagales; family Amaryllidaceae; genus Allium; species Allium cepa. Next base: position 553,621,279 of record CM060941.1, on the reverse strand, counting down.
GATGGCCGTTCGATACAGATAGTCGTTCGAGGCCGATGATGGTCTTTCGAGATCGATATCCATTCAAAGCGGATGATGGTCGTTCGAGATTGATAGCCATTCGAGGTGGATGATGGTCTTTTGAGATCGATGGTCTTTCTAGGCGGATGCTAGTCATTCAAGACTGATAGTCATTGGAGGCAAACGATGGTCATTCGGGACTGATGCCAATCGAGGTGAATGATGGTCGTTTGAGATTGATATTTAAATTTGTAGTTGTTCGAGGCTGTTGGTCATTTGAGGCCCTTGCCGAGTCTAATCCACTTGCTCTCCGGCAAGGGAACTCGATGACAAGCAAGCCCATGCGCTCACTCTCCGGTGAGGGGACTTACTTCTTGTAGTCCAATCCCGTCTTTTCGAACGGGACTTAAAGCGATCAATTTGAGTTTTCATGTTCAAGTGGTTTTATAATCAAAGGTTCATCTAAAAAATCAAGTTCAAACATGAAAACACAAAGTCTAGTATCTAGATTATTGCATCTCTAGGCACTACAGTTTTGCATCCAGCTAAGAGCGTGCCTAGAGACCATTTAGGATTTATACACGAGTAGTGTCTAGATGGTATTATTACGTGGTTTATTGAAAAAGAAAACTATATTGCGAGAATCAAACCTAATTCCCCGCCATCCGATCAAGAGATGACACATCTTTCCCCTGATCCAGATCCATTTCTATTCACTGTAGTTGATGGCTGCTCCGATTCCATCACCATAGTTCGATTTCTAACATACTGTTGTAACTGGTTATCTCTGACATGTTCCTCTATTGGATCCCGTAAATGCCTACAGTCATTCGCATTGTGCGCATCCAACTCATGGAATTAGTAGTATTTTCCAGACTTTCTTTCATTATCTCTAGGCATTCTCTCCATGCTGGCCTTCGATAGGGGATTTGACCCCTAGTATCTAGATAAATCTTCCTAGGATCTCATTTAAATCAGTGTAAGAAGTGAATCTCGGTTCTCTCCTTTGTCGGTTTGATCCTTCAAAGCTATCATCTGTCTTTCGCTTTCCTTTATCCTTACTAGATCCTTCTCCAGACGGCCCTCCATCATCCATTGCATTAACCTCTTTCTTATCAGTTTTAACGTCCTCTCGCCATAGAAACTTTTCACCTTATAATAAAATTCCACGAGATCCATCAGTGGATCTCGTTCCAAAAAAATTTTAATATCAGTCTTCACAGCTATTCCTAAAACCAGTGCCATTAAAACCATTGAAAGATCGAGTTTATCCACCACAGCTGTTGCTATATTGAACCTTGTTAGAAAACTCCGGAGGGTGTCTCTCTTCCTTTGCTTCATGCTTGCCAACATTATCACAATCTTGGGTCGTGCAATATGGACCCAAAATTGCTTCATAAATCTGTTCAGCCACATACTAATGAAACCATTTTCCAGCTTCCTAAACAATTATGCTGCCAATCACGTAAGATATAAAGGAAAAAACTATCCTATGACTTCCTCAGATGCCCCCAGCACCTCTATGTGTCTAACGTACCTCATTAGGTGAACTGTAGGATCTGATGTTACATTATATGTCTCCAATGTTGGTAATTTTAATTCTGCTGGATTCATTTCATATCAGATTTTTGGAGTAAAAAGACTTTTATTCACATCTTCTGTGCTCGGATTAGGCAATCCACTGCTCATAACTTGTCTCACGATCTTAGCAAGCCTATTGTTGTCATCCAAAGGAACTCAAAAGTTTACATTTTCATCCTGCTCCCGGACACCACGAGAGAATTCTAGTACATACTCCTCTGGTTGATTTCTTGCACTCTGATCCATATTCAGATGTTCCGCTTCAACTCCAGGCTGTACATCATTCCTTCCCATGGCAGGATGACCCGTGCCCCCGAGTTCGTAGAGGTCAGGACAGGTTCTTGTTTGGGGATTGGTATCAATCCCTAAGTTTGGCTTGGGATTTGTCTCGGGTTGTTCTGCCCTATTTCCAGCTATGCAAGCTTCCGGCCTTTGATTCTCTGTTTCTACAACTCCAGTCATTCTTGCTTGTTCCATTCTTCCAAAGAAGCTTTCCATCATCTCCTCCTGACGAACTATCATCCTTTCCTGCAGTCTATTCATCATAGTTTCTATCTCATCCCTAGTTACGTAGATTTATGGGGGATGAGATCTTAAGGATGCCTCATGGCTGCTCCCTTATTGGTTTTCAACAGTCATAGCCTTCCCAATTGATTTTCTATCCATTTTGAATCCTTTTCAAATCTTAGATCAGCGAGTTCTGGTGTTTCTTAATGAAAGCAACAAAATGTTTGAACCAAAAATGGTCCAAAGACCCAGAAGTAATAGTAAAGAAATAAAAGTGAAGAAATTAAATGAAAAAAAGTAAAGAAAGAACACATAGAAATTTATGGTGGTTCGGCAAACTCAGGCCTACGTCCATTTAATGATTTTATTGCTTATTTTTGACTTAGAGGCAGAAGTCTTAGGACTCGGTACAACTCCAATACTTAGATTACAGAGTTGCAAAAATAGAAGAAATAATGGAGCTTGAGCCAAAAAGATCCTGAAAAATAAGCCATATCCCTCTATTTATAGAGGCAGGGAACTAAAATCTCACTTAGAAATATCTACTGGCCGTTTTACCCGAATTACACTAATTCTCCTTGTAAAGTAGGTGCCGCGTCATTAAGAACTGGGAGTCAGCACCAATCCCTAAGTTAGTTAGAATTGTTATCTTTGATTCTCCACCTCAGGTCGTCTTGTAGTTAGCTTCATGGTTCCATGGTTGTTTGCACCAATACTAGCTTCTTTTGGAGTCCAAATGGCGGAGTTGTAGAAGAACAAAGTTGCTAATTCAAGAATTCGTGGAGGTCAATAGAGATTTGTATGACAACACTAGAAGTAGGGTTAGGGCATCAAGGCGAGTCTCCAGGAGGAAGATGGGCCCCACCGGGGCAAGGGATAGGAGTCGGTACCGACCCCCAACTTTTGGGGATCCGGTCTCTCGAAATTGTTTTGGTGATTTATGTTCACACTACGATTTTGTTTCTGCCTCGGTTTTGGGCTCTGTGATCATCTCTCTAGACGTCTTACCTTGATAACTTTAGTTTGTCTTGTCAAGTTTGTCTGTATTCTGCCTGATCAAAAGGCAGGATATAATTGATTTTAGAGATTTGATGTAGGTATTTTATAATATGATATTGAGAGATGTTGTTGGCATTACTTCATCATTGCCTAACTTTACTTGAGGATATCTCATTATTGATGATTTATGGATTTGATGGTGATTTCAAGACATGGGCGATTCACCCATTCAATGTTGATTTTGTGGATCCTTACTTGATATGTTTTATTAGGTGCTTGTTTGGGTTTTGCTGTGAATATTATTTTGATATATTTTGAGTCTACAATGTGATTTTTATGTTATTACTGTATGTTATATTACACCTATCATTGTAGACATGATCTGACCTGTATTTAATTTATAATACTCGGGTCGGTCTAAGATATTTATATTCAAGTACAAGATGACTAGCTTATGGACGTTAAGCATAGAGGGAGGCTAAGATATTATCGTATATAGTCATTTTCTCGTCTAATTTATAGATGTTGAGCATAGATGGAGGCTAGAATATTATTGTAGGTAGTCATTATATACTATTGAGATGCAATTGGATTCATGTATTTAATGTTTGTTGGATGTATAGATTTGATGTATATCTTGTGTGTATACTCTTCTATTATATATTATCCTATGTTTTGACCTGTATTCTCTCTGATAATTATAATATGTATATTGTGCATTGTTCTATCATGGAGACATATGTGTCTATTGCTTTGTACTTAGATCGTGTATGTATTGGTGAATTATTTACCCATTGTTTAAATACGTACCAGTTTTAGTCCAAGGAAATATTCACATGTGTCCCCATATTGCCTTATTCTCCATATTATTCGATGGTGTTATTGCATAATACTCTTGGGTAGTATAAGTATAGAGTTTGGTTTCTATAGTGAATGTAAAGGAAGAGAAGGATGTGGTTAATTGTGTACATATTAGTGATTTTGGCTTGGGCTAAAATTCCTCTTGCCTATTCTCATTAATCCATTCCCCTTAATACAAGTTCCTCTTTATTCAACACTTAAATTTTAAATTTATTTCCCTTATGCATATATGGCCAAATTTAATTATTCATAAGTACACTTGGTCCACTTAATTAACTATATTTTAGTTTTCTAAACTTTAATTAATTAAATTTTCCTTCTATAATTCTCTTAATTTAGTTCTCCTAATTATAATTAATAATGTTCTTATATTTGATTTAATTTCACATATTATGGCACTCGAAATATGATGTGTATAATCTCCCATCCATATCGGAATTTCATCCTCAAAATTCAAATAAGGTAGAATAATGACTCATAGTCAAATAATTACACCAACACCTTGAAAGTATAAAGTCACCATCAAACGAAGTACACATAAGTACAAAAGTTGCACTAGTACCCTACCAATGTGGACCATAAGTCATCAAACAAAATGCATTCACGCAACCACTAACACATACTCATACCATAACATAAATACACTAGTGTTGCTACTAGTACATACATTAGACAAACAGAGCGTACTGCTATAAACATGATTGTTTAAAAAAAATTAGGATATATACGCGAAATCCTATCCTCTACCTCCTAAGTACAATTATCTTCATAGTCACTCCATTGGACGTGGATAAGTCTAATGGACTTATTCCTTAACTCTTTCGTGTCTTGACCTACTACACCTTTTGGCCGCCTAACACAAACTAAATTGGTCATGTAGGTAAGTCAACGATCGTCCTCGGTTCCACTAACGTGCGAGGGTCTTGCGCACATTTTCTCAAATGTGATATATGATAAACATTATGCACCCATCAATTTACTTAGTAAATCAACTCGATATGCAAGCTTATCGATCCTCTCTATAACTGGAAATGGACCTACATATCTAGGAGCCAATTTCTCTACCTTCTTAAGGCACATAATACCTCACATCGGTGAAACCTTCATGAACACATGATCACCTACTGCAAACTCTAATTTCTTTCTTCTTTATTGGAATAACTTTTTTGTCTTGATTGTACAACTTTCATTCTAGCGTGAATCAATTATATCTTCTCAGTAGCATCCATTACCGAAATGGGTCCTAAACAAACCTATCTCCTTTGTCGACCAACATACCAGTGACTTATACAATGTACTATAAAGCACTTCAAATGGTGTCATGCTAATTATCGATTGATAACTATTATTGTAGACACACTTTACCAAATGCAAATGATCTTCCTAAGACCCTTCAAGATCTAGGACACATACTCTCAACAAATCCTTTAGGGTTCACCCTTTCCATATGACCTCTTTCAATGGGTGGTAGGATTTAATCAAGTTCTACTCCATACCTAATGCATTATGCAATGTTCTTTAGAATCTCTTAGTGAACAATGGGTCTTTATCACTAATAATACTGCTTGGAATCCCATGTAGTCTTAAAACGTTCTTCATGTATGGCTTCACTAAGCTAGCTAACATCCTTATCGGTTTCAATGAAATAAAATGAGAATTTTTATTCAATCTATTGACCATTACCTATATGATATCAGTCCCAGTTCCTGACCTTGGTAGTTTAACTATAAAATCCATAGATACTGAATCCCACTTCTAGTTCAGTACCTCTAAGGGTTGAAGTAAACCACTTGTCTTTTGATACCAACTTTCACCTGCTGACATACGATATACTTCTTCACACATTCTCCTATGTTTATGTTTATCCCTTCCCACAAGAAGACATTCTTCATGTTGCGATACATCTTCGTTCCTTCGGGATGAACCGTAAACTTAGACTAATGACTTTCCTCTAAGTCCTCTTTCCAGATGTCTCCCTTTTTTCTTAATTCATCCTTCCAAATTTGTCTCAAATCCTTTTAAATCCTCTACATCCACATCCATCCCTAATTTCGTGATTCTTTTGGCTAATAATGGGTCCTCTCTTTGTGTTGTAGCAGTTTTATCCATAAGTGTTAGACGTACTTCCAAACTAATATGTTTGGATTATTACTTGATATAGCATTCAGCCTAAAATGCACTCCTCAAGATGCTAAGGATGCCAATGCCTTTCATTCTTCAATCATGGCTAATACTATATTTTTTGTTTCCTGTTGAAAGCATATGCACCCTTGTTCCCCTTTTATAGCATGTACTCTACATCGAAGTCATATCTCGCCATGAATTCCAATCTTTTATGTTGCCTCATATTCAACTCCATTTGTGAGAATAAATACTGAAGGGACATATGGCCTGTAAACAACTCGAACCTTTTGCCCAAAAGATCATGTCTCCAAATCTTCAACGTGAAGATCACTATAGGCAAATCCAAGTCATGAGTGTGATACCAAACTTCATGCGGCCCTAACTACCTAGATGCATAAGTTTTCACTCTTTACCTTGGCATCAATACTAGTCGCAGTCTAGCTCCATAATCATTTCTAATGCAAAATCCTGGTTATAGGTACGATCAAAACAAGAGCCTTCGTCGTTAGCCACTTCAACTCTTGAAATGATCCTTCACAGCTATCAATTCATATGAACTTCTCATTTTTTGGTCAAATTAGGCAAGAGCACTGCTATATGCGAGAAGTCCATAATGAATATGCGGTAATAGCTTACCAATCTCAAGAAGCTTCTTACTTTGGTAATCATCTCTAATCTCTTTCAATCGCTAATGATCTCTATCCTCAATTGATCTGTAGCTAATCCATTATTTAAAATAACACAACCAAGAAACTTAATTTCAATCTCCAAAAATGACATTTTGAACTTCAATTCCAATTTTTCCTGTCTCATTGTTTCCAATACCAATCTAAGATGGATCTCATGGTCTCTCTCATTCTTATAATACATCAAACTATCATCTTTAAAGACCAACACGAATATATCCAACTGATCCTAGAAGGATTTGTAAGAACCTCCATTCAATGTTTCAATGAAAACAACTATACAATCATATATATATATATATATATATATATATATATATATCATATACATATTATCAAGATAACAGGTATATCCTACAAGAAGACATCATGCTCGAAGATATTGGGACTCGAAGACAAACAAAGATCTATCAACCATATTATGATTAGTAAGGTTATTCTACTATATAAAGCGTCTTAAATAAAACATTGTAAGGTCACCTTGAGTATATATGCACAAGCGATCACACATGATTTCATACACACTAAACATAAACTAGAAAACTGCTTTTACCATTCACAGACGTCTGAGGAAAAACCATAGACATCTATGACAATACTCGAAAAATTATTTCCTGAAGCCACAGACGTCTAAGGATTTTCTACAGACATCTGTCATTTGAAAAACAGCAGAACTCTAAATAGATACCTCAGTTGAACGAATAGAAATCAACTCTTCATTGTAAGTTTGCAGCCATTAAAATGAATAGATCTTATTTGATAGTAACACCTCTTCATTGCATCTTTTTAAATATATAAATACCACCATGATTGAGATTTAAAGATCAACAAATTTTGAATTAATTGTATCTATTCTCTCTTGATTTCTTATTACTCTTATACATACAGTCACTTACATACTCTCAATCTATCATAACTAAAATATAATTTTGGCTAAACCACTTCCTACAACTCAATGCATTCACATTCACATATTCAAAGGAGATCATAGGAAGATTTGTACTATCAGTCAAAATCTATGTTATTTGGAACACAAGATTGTCAAAGATATACTTTTGTATTTGTCTATTCCTCTAGGTGAAGCGAGGGTTTGTTGGTTAAAGGAAATACTGAAGGGGAGCTTCAGGACTAAACGTAGGACAGGAGGTCTGAACCAGTATAAAATATCTGGTATGATCGATTTTATTATTTACCTTATTTATATTTAATTATTGTTCTCTACTTCATATAGTTAGTAATATACATTTTCACACGTATACATATAAGTTGCATTATTTAAAAAGATCATATAGACTTTCATTTGGTATCAGAGCAAGGTTTTCAATCTATAGTAACACGTAATTGAAAAATTGTTAAAATGGCAAGCACATTTCAAGAAGGCCAATTAACTTCTCATCCTCCACTATTTACTGGTTATGATTATGCTTGTTGTTCAACACGTATGTGAATTTTTATGGAAGCAAATGGTTTAGAAATATGGCTAGCAACTCCAAAAAAAATGAAGCACTTGACACCAATATTGGCACATGGATTGATGCATAAAAACAGGGAATCTAACATTTCCAAAGCTGTGAATGTATTATTCTGCTCACATGACAAAAATGAGTTTTCGCTTGTCATGCTCTGTAAGACTGCATATGATATATGGCGCACTTTACAAATCACACATGCAGGTGCGAATAAAGTCAAGCAAACTAAAATTTCAATTTAAAAAAATCAATTTTCATATTTCAAAATGAAAACAAGTGAATCAATTATTGATATGCATGCAAAATTTCAAACCATTCAACACGATCTCATGGCACTTGTAGTCAAATTCACAGATTTTGATTTAGTCACAAGAATTTTAAACTCTTTGACAAATGAATAGGAAAGAAAAGTTTTAGCCATCAAAGAAGCTGATGATCTTTCTCAACTTAAAGTCGAAGAGCTAATAGGAAACCTGACGTCATATGAAGCTAATTTGCAGGCTAGAAAGGACCAAAATCATGATAATAAAAACGTAGCATTCCAAGCAAGTAACGAAGATTTAGACATAGATAAAAATGAGATTGTCTTTTTTGCCAAGAACTACAGCAAATTCAAGATGTTCAAGAAGATAACCAAATTTCAAAAATGGTGGCAAATTAAACTCCTCAAATCAAAAATTAATTAAATGCTATAAGTGTGAAAAATTCGGCCACATGAAGAAGGATTGTGCACAGCTCAATAATGATAAAAAGAAAAGCAAATTTGAGAAATTCAAGAAAGATAAAAGAGATTTTAAAGTAACATAGATGATTCAGATTCATCTTCTTCATCATATGGTGATAGTGAAAGTGACTCAGAACGAGAAAATGTATTTTTTATGGCTAACATTAATGAGGTACATCCTAATAGTGAAAGCGACTCAGAACAAGCGACTCGGAACTTACTTATGATGAATTGATGGAAATAAGCATTATATTAGATGATAATATAAAGAATTAAAAAAATAAGGAATATGTAGGAAAGTTAATTAGATCAGATTTAGAAATTGGATTATCAAAAGATGAAAAAATTATCTTAAAAGAAGAATTTGAAATCGTTCGAAAAATATATGCAACACTATTTTCTCAAAATGACAAATTATTGAACGATTTAGAAAAGTATAAGTTAGAAAAATTTAATCTAGAAAAATAAAAACTAGAATTACAAGCAAATTTAGATTCTAGAAATATTGAAATTTGTGATCTTAAAAGTAAGATAGATAAATAACAAATAATGTGATAAAATTCAACAAAGGAAAACAAAATATAGAAAATTTGATTATGATATCTAAACCATTTGGAAATCAAAGTGGATTAGGTTTTAAAAACAAACAAAAGTCAAAGAAATATAGCACATTATACACAAAATTCAAAATGCCAAAGTTAGAAACTAAGTTTAAGAATTCATATACAAATATGGCCAAAATATGGATTCCAAAAACAAATAATAAACTAATTAGACAAAAATGTATTGATAAATATTTAAAAAAAAGTTGTATATAACAATAATTACATTTCTAAAGAAACCTAATCCTGGTGGATATTGCTACCTTCTTCCACTAACACGTAGGATCAAAATCAAAAAATGGGGGTACCAATTAAATTTTTCTTATTTCGTAGGTACCCAAAATTAAAATAAAAAATAAAAAGAAATGGATACTCAAAAATGGTTGCTCTAAGCACATGACTAGAAATGCTAATATGTTATCAAATATATATCGATGGTGGCACTGTTATATTCGCAGATAACTCAAAAGGATTTGTCATCGGCATAAGAGAACTCATCAAATATCGTTATTTCTAACTCTCCTATATTTACTAATGTTTTATTGGTAGAAAATTTGAAATATAACTTATTAAGTGCAAGTCAATTAAATGGTAAAGGACATAAAATCGATTTTGAGAAAAATAAATGCAATATTTTTTATCAAAATAAAAATATTTTTTTTGAAGGATTTAAAAATCGACAAATATATGTTTTAAACATGAATGTCAAAAAAAATACTAACTATACGTAGCCATGAATCACGATGATCCATGGCTATGGCATAAACATTTTTGTCATATAAATTTTATGAATATCAACAAACTAGCTAAAAATGAATTAGTTAGAAGATTACCAAAAATCAACTACAGGGTTAAAAACCTCTATGACGCTTGTCAATTTGGTAAATTAAAGAAAAGTTCCTTCAAATCTAAAAAGGAAATTTACACAAAGCAACCTCTTGAATTACTCCATCTAGATTTACTCGGACCAACTCAAGTATGTTCAATAAATCATAACAAATAGTTTTTGTAATTATTGATGATTTTTCAAGATACACTTGGATGGTATTTCTAAAATATAAAAGTGACACTTTTGAAGTGTTCAAATTTTTTGCTAAATGAATAATTTTTTAATGAGTTTAAGAATAAAAGTATATGAAGTGATCACGGAGGTGAATTTGAAAATTAACTATTTACAAATTTTTGTGAAAAAAGGGAATTAGTCATTTTTTTTCATTTCCTCGAACACCACAACAAAACGGTGTTGTAGGACGCAAAAATCGAACTTTACAAGAATGTGCACGAAGTCTACTATGTAGTAGTAACCTACCAAAAAAATTTAGGCCAAAGCCGCTGCTACTACCTGTTATGTTTTAAATCATGTAACACTTATACCAATGACTAAAGATACCTCCTATGGAATATTTTTAACCAAGAAACTGAAAGTATCGTATTTTTGCATATTGGATCAAAATGCTTCATTTTAAACATTAAAGATTATCTAGGAAAATTTGATTCTCAAGCAGATGAAGGAATTTTTGTTGGTTATTCAGATTCAACTAAAGCATACAGAATCTTTAATAAACGAACAAATATTATAGAAGAAAGTCTTCATGTCTCATTTGGTGAAAACTTTAAGGATAATAAAAATGATGATGATGAAGAAATTATAAATAAAACTAGTATATCTATACATAAAAATAATAATGGTAGTATTAATAACAATAATGATAATCTGATAACTTCATCACCTATAATATTAAGAGACAATCTTATTAATAATATTATCGGGGATTTAAATACAAGAGTATCAACCAGAAAATAGTTAGATCAAACAAGTCATGTTGCATTTATATCAAATTTTGAACCAAAAAATTATAAAAAAGCATCAAAAGATGATTTATGGATTATTGTAATGCAAGAAGAACTTAATCAATTTGAAATAAAAGATGTTTGGGAACTTGTATTGAGTCCGAACGATCAATCTGTAATTCGAACAAAATGGGTTTTTAAATATAAAGCGGGTGAAAATGGAAATATTATATGAACTAAATCAAGGTTAGCGGCTCAAGGATATAATCAAGAAGAAGGAATTAATTATGACGAGACATTTGCTCATATAGCACGCCTCGAAGCAATACTAACATTACTAGCTTTTGCATGTCATCATAATTTTAATCTTTTTCAAAAGGATGTAAAAAGTGCATTTTTAAATGGATTTATAAAAGAAAAAGTGTTTGTTGAATTATTTGTTCATGAGAAATATCCCGATTGTGTATCTAAACTTAAAAAGCCTTATAGGATTAAAATAAGCACCACGTGCTTGGTTTGAAAAATAATAAACTCATTTACAAAATTCCGCTTTTCAAATTGGTGAAATTGACTCCACTTTATTCATAAAACGGGAAAATAATAATATTTTAGCCATACAAATATATGTTGATGACATTATATTTAGATGCACCGACGAAAAATTGTGTACTGAATTTTCTAACATAATGAAAGATGAATTTGAAATGTCACATATGAAAGAATTAAACTATTTCTTAGGTTTGCAAATAAGACAACTAGAAAATGGAATTTTTATACGTTGAGAAAAATACTGTCAAGATTTATTAAAACGTTTTGGAATGGAAAATATTTCAAGTAAACAAACTTCAATGAGTACTTCTCTACATTTAGATAAAGATAAAAATGAAAAAGATTTCGACCAAAAATTATATCGAAGTATGACAGGATCTCTGTTATACTTTACAACTAGTATACCAGATATTATGACGAGTGTGTGTTTATGTGCTCGTTTCAAGCACAATCAAAAGAATCACTTCATCGAGTGGTCAACAAATCTTAAGATATTTAACAAACACTAAAGATTACGGACTTTTCTACACAAATGAAGCTCGTTCAAACTCGTGTCATATAGTAATGCCGATTTCAGTGGTTGTAAAACGGATAGAATAAAAACAAGTGGCACATTTTATTTTATTGGTCAGTCTTTAGTTTCATGGTTTAGTAAAAAACAAAACCGTGTTTCGCTCTCAACATGTAAAGCCGAATACATCTCAGCGGCTTTAGCATGTGCACAAGTAATCTATATGCAACAAACTCTTCTAGATTTCGGTAAAATCATAACAAAGTATCCTATATATTATGATAATACTAATGCCATAAATTTATCAAAAAATCCTATTAATCATTCTTGAACAAAACATACTGATATTTGTTACCCTTTTCTACGAGATAATGTGGAAAAATGAATTATATCACTGAAATTGTAAATTTCGAAAATCAAATAGCTGATAATTTTACTAAACCATTAAGCAATCTAAATTTTATTTAATTAAGATGAGACTAGAAATATGTTCTTACAATGGATCGGTAAACTAAATCTGTAAGTTTAGATTTGTACACTTAAATTTTTTTTAACTCAAATAAACTACACAGTATAAGATTTGTACGCTTGAAATAATTTTAACCACATAAAACTTAACAGCCTTTTGTTCATTTTATATGGTTAAACTTATTTTTCTAAACAAAGTTCTTAGTATAGTAAGACTCACTCTTATAAATAAATCAGTTTTTTCTCCTAACTGAATGTAAATAATTTATTCAGACCATTATTGCTCAAAAAGTGTCTTCCGATCACGACTCCACTTATTCAACCGTCGACTATAAATCACCCTCATCAAACAACACCTATATTTCACCAATTAAATCCTCGTCTCCATCAAATCACTTAGCCTCTCTGAATATTATTGCATCACCTACGTATCACACTAGTTTTTCTCTTAAGGAATAGAAAGCCAAATGGTCAATTGATCTTCAATCAATATCTCTCATCGACAAAGTTGATGAAATATATCATTATCAGCAAGAAATGATAAGAGTCAAAGTGAAATGTATTATAAGCAACGACATCAAGGATTTCATCTAAATTTTCTCGAAAAACGTATTCTAACAATTTGTGATCATTCACTAACAAAAAATTACATACATCAAAAATCTCCTTAATTGTAAGAAACTCTAATAAAATTATATAACATTACTCCAAGAAATCTATACAAGCCAGGACCACCAAATCAAGATTGGATTAATACATCAGTTCAGCTGAGTTGGTCTCCACTAAAGCTGTAATTTGATGACACAAAGGTTGAACAAAATTCGTGGGATATACAGCAAATTAAAAATTCCGACCTCCTTGACAAAAACTAAATTTATGCTAAGCATTTAGTCAAATTAGGTTTCTTTGGTAATTTTTAATATATATATTTTGTTCTCTTGATATTTCAATAAAAAAGATTGATATTTGAATTTTAGGCAAAATTTCAGAAGAAAACAACACACAGACGTCTGTGACAATACTATAGACGTTTGTCACGAATGTCGTTCAAAGGTTTCAGGAAAACATTTTCTTGAAACCTCAAATGTCTGTGATATCCCACAAATGTCTGTCACATGTTTCAGGAAACTTATTCCTTAAAAATAGACGTCTGTGGAAAAATCATAGGCATTTGTTATATGTTTTAGTTTATTTTTTTCCTGAAACCACAGACGTCTATGACACCCCACAGACATCTATAGCTGCTTCGAACTTACCTTTTCAACAACTATATATATATATATATATATAAGATTTTACCTTAATTTTAACTTTTACCTCCAATCTACTTCCCAAATTCTAAAACCTTAGCCTTCATCAACTTCAAATTCAGCAATCAATGGCTCTAAAGAAGCTAACTGTTTCCAAAAAGCAAAAACAAGGACAATCTTCCTCCTCTTCTCAATCCTTTGTTACCGAATCACACATAAATCAATAGCTCTGAAACAATTCCACCGCTATCAATCGATCTCAAGTGCTTTCCAAGAAGAAATTCCACGTCGGTCCCTTCTACCTCCTTGGAAATGTAATAGAATACGATATTCAAGGTTTAACAATTGATGCTGGTTTTCGCGACCTTACTAGTTATAATGAAAAAAGGTAATTATCAACCATCTCTCTGCCTATCTTTTCTATTCCAACTTATGTAGTGTGGAAATGTGGAATCCGAAAAATGAAGATGGATGGTTGTGGTCAAGTGTTTATGGTAAAGAAATAAAAATTTATGTATATACAGTTCGGCCTATACTAGGATGTTCTCACAAGGGAATCGATTTAACATAAATACTGAACCATAGTCTTTTACCTCGAGATGAAGTCACCCCTCAAATTTGGGAAGATAAGATGCCCCAATGGAAATCTATTTACCTACGACCACGCGCTAGACTACTTAATAAAATGATAATCAGCACAATCATTCCACGTTTAGGTAGCAATGAACAAGTTTATCCAAATGACCATCGAGCTTTATATGCTATATTTGGTCACCTCCCGGTAAATTGGGAAAAATTTATTCATGGACAAATTAAGGATTTTTGGACTCAACATCGTCGGACCATTGTATAACATTATGCGTATCTTGCAAAACCATGTTGTTCCTGCGTAATTATCACAATATGAGGAAATTCCAAAGGAAGATAGCGGTCTAAGATATATATCCTTGATGCAACTGCCCAAAAACCCGCCTCTTATCATCCCCTTCAATCAATGGACTATCCAACACCAGCAACAAGTGCATCATGATCCTCAGCCCACTCCTATTCTTCAACATACTTATTTGCCTCGTTTTTCACAACAACCTGCCTCCTTCAGTCATGCTACTGAATATAATTCGAATTCGAAAATTCAAGAAGCTCGCATTGAACCGGTGCAAAACGAATCACTTCATGATTTAGCTCTTAAAAATAAAAAACTAATCACGCCAACCAACGGGATTTAAATAAAAAGATGACTGGTTTGAAATGTTATTTTTCAACAAGGATGACTAAAATGGAACGGACTTTAGAAAAGGTTGTTTCCACTTTAGGAAAAGTTATGAGAAAAGTCTGTGGCAGATCGTTTTTTCGCTCATCACCTTCGCCATCACCTATACCACCTCCTCGACCACAAACACCAGTTATCAGCCTCATACTTCTCCTGAAGGAACTTCTCATGACAGAGGAAAGACCACTATGTAAGAGCAACCTGAGGAGGAAGAAGATAGTGATGATATGTACTTCTCTAATCCTCAGCAATTTCAAAATCAATCATACATGACTTTACAAGGACTCTCCATTCAAGAAGATGAGGAGTATAACGATCAAACCAATTGGCCTTGAACATACAACCAAGATCCTTTGTCTTATTGGGAATACTATGAAAATTATGGAGGGCCTTCTTACTCTTCTGATCATTACAACTAGCATCTCTTTTTTTACTTATTATTAACTATTTATTTAGCATTTTTTTATGCTTGTCTATTTTTACTGCATCTTGTTATTTAACTTTTAACTCCCGCTACATTACTTTAGCCTCGTTTTTTGCTTGGCCTTACTTATTTACTTTTAATTGTTAATGCTCTTTTCTAAAACATGCTGCCATCTAACACCTCCTATGTGCTTTCTTTTATTTTTGATAATGACAAAGAAGGATAAATTTATGCATATACATGAAGGGAGACAAAATTTGCTTCATGCAAACATTATCTATTTTGATTAGAAACGACTATAATATTTGTTCTCTTTTGATTGTATAGCTGTCATCATCAAAATGGGGAAGGATGTTAGAACCTCCATTCAATGTTTCAATGACAACAACTATACAATCATATATATTATGTACATCTTATCAAGATAACAGATATATACTATGAGAAGACATCATGCTTGAAGACATTGGGACTCGAAGACAAAGATCTGTTAACCATGTTGTGGTTAGTATGGTTATTCAAATGTATAAAGAGTCTTAGATAAAATGTTGTAAGGTCTCCTTGAGTATATGCACACACAATCATGCACGATTTCATATACACTGAACGTTAATTGGAAAAAATGCTTTTACCATTCATGGACGTTTGAGGAAAAACCACAGACTTCTGTGATAATACTCGGGGAATTATTTCTTGAAGCCACAGACATCTAAGGTTTTCCCATAGATGTATGTCATTTGAAGAACCGTAGAACTCTGAATAGACACCTCTGTTGAACGATAGAAATCAACTTTTCATCGAAAGGTTGCAGCCATTAAAATGAATAGATCTTATCTAATAGTAACTACTCTTTATCTAAATCTATTTAAATCTGTAAATACTACCATGATTGAGATTTAGGGATCAACAAATTTTGAATTAATTGAATTTATTCTCTCTTGCTTTCTTATTACTCTTGTACATACAATTGGTTGCATACTCTCAATCTATCATAACCAAGATATAATTTTGGTTAAACCACTACCTACAACTCAATGCATTCACATTCACATACTCAAAGGTGATCATAGGAAGATTTGCACTATCAGTAAAAATCCGTGTTATTTGGAACAAAAGATTGTCGGAGGTATACTTTTGTATTAGCCTATTCCTCTAGACGAAGCGAGGGTTAGTATGTTAAAGGAAATACCAAAGGGGAGCTTCGGGACTCGACGTAAGACGGAAGGTCCTAACCAGTATAAAATATTTGATGTGATAGCTTTTATTATTTATCTTATTTATATTTAATCGTTGTTCTCTGCTTAGTATAGTTAGTAATATACATTCTCACATGTAGGAAATGCGGATTACGGATCTTAAGGAAGAATTAACACTAAAGGGGATGAATAGTTTTTAATTAATTTTATGAATTTTTTTGAAATCTTTTCAAATTAAATCCAAACAGATGCAATTTACAAACACAGAGACAATCACAGAACCAGATACAAATGTAAATAGTATATAAAAGTAGTAAAGGAAAGAACACACCAGAATTTTATACTGGTTCAGAGTTATTCTACATCCAGACCCACACAATTTGTTGTGAAATTTCTTTTCAAACACAATGTCAATATTACAACCTCAATTTCAAAGCCATGAGGTACACCTTCCTGTCTCCGAGTCTAGGAAAACTCTCTTGATTCAATTAGGCTACAAGATCATCGAATTGATTTACGGGCTACATCACACCCAATTGATTTACGTGCTACAACCACCGATTTCAATCACATTTTGATAGAGAGAGCTCAATACACTTCGATCTTTCGATCTATGATTACAAATGATCATATAACTTTGAATAGTAGTAAGATCTTAGAGAGAGAGAGAGAGGCAGAGAATCAAATTAGTGATGATCAAGTTTGATTCACTTAGGATTTTGGCAGAGTTTTGTTAAGAATGTTTGAAAAATAAGAATGAAAGAGAAAGAAGAGAGAAAATAAAGAAATCTTAAGTGAAAATTCATTGAAATATATATATATATATATATATATATGTATATATGAGAATAACGATCATGTCTAATCGTGAAAGGTTATGATGAATAGACACTTCTTTTGAAAATTTTAATTTTAAAATCTACGGATACCGTATCGACATGGGGGGTATAGGCATGTTGACATCCCCTAGTATATTTTGAAAATTGATTTTTGTTTTAAAAGAGATTTTCTTTCTAAAGCTTGTCGAAACAATCTTAGAACTTTGTAAACTATTTTGAATATACTTTATGATTATAAAAACTTTTGGAAAGTGACTTATGAAATAAAAAAGTAATAAAAAATAAGTACATAAATATTTTGAGATTAAAGCTAAAACATTAAAAAGTACCTGCATGTATATGTCATGCATATAAATATATCTAGACAAAGATATTAGTATCTATATTTTATAACAAGTCCTAAAGTTGTTGTCATCAAAACCATCGTCTCAGAAACTAACATCACACGTATACATATAAGTTACATTATTTAAAAAGATCCTATAGACTTTTGGATTTAGTTCAAAAGTTCTACAAAGAATGCAAAGGCATTTGCCAGCTCAAAGGGCATAATGAACCACTTATATGAACCGTAAATAGTTCTAAATAAAGTCAATGGAACACTACCCTCGGCTACCCACAGTAGATGGAATCCCTTTGCTAAATCTAACTGTGATAATACTCTTGTTCCACTCAACTGGACAAACTAGTCATATATCCTAGAAAATGGATAATGATTCTTCACCGTTAACTCATTCAACTTCCTATAGTCGATACACATCCGAAGCGATCCATTTGCCTTCTTTACAAGCACCATGGAAGCACCCTAAGGAAAACTACTCGGTCTAATGAAACTTTCATGCTCGAATTCAACTAACTGCTTCTTCAATTCTTCCATCTCGTTGGATTGCATTCTTTTGGGTGGTCTACTAATAGGTTGTTCCCTCGGTATAGAGTTTATTCGAAATTCAGTCACTATTATTTGCGGTAATCCATTTCTAAGTCGTAAACACCTATAAATTTCATAACTACTAGTGTTATACTAATCTCATATTCCCTATCTTCTAATTCACATAACATCAATCTCGACTTCTCCTTCATTACATCCATCACCATTATGATCCTTTCTCTACCCCTAGAATTTTGTAAACGATAATTATATTGGCACAACAGATCTTAACATCATTACGCACTAAACAGTCCATATCAAAGTTATCATATATCCTGCTAGGTTAAACATATATGGGTCATAAACAAACAAATGTCCATACAAAACAAACTCAAGGTCAGTGCATCTTAATTTGAGAGTGATATAAACATCGATCTGATTAACTACATATAAGAATGTAATCAAATATGTAGTATCTAACTCTATCCTTTCCATCAAACAATTCAAAATGGAAGAGTGTATAACAAAATTATCAAATAAAACTCTAACTAAAATGCTGAAAATCGAAATCATATGTCCAAGCACAAAACCATTTCCCTTTTCTTCAATCATTGTCCAACCGAAGGTCCCTCCAAAGCATAAACCTTTGCTTGTTCCAATTCTGGGTATTTCCACTTGTTATGGCCGACTTATTATAGGTAAAGCATTTGACCATATCCTTATTCTTTGATTGGCTATACTTAGTTGAGTAGTGTCCCTTCTATTGCTAGTTGAAATTAGTAAAATATACCACGTTTGGCTTTCGAGCTTCTTCTCCTGATGTCTTTCTTCCTTTTGGTTCTTATTACCCTTTTGATATGGGTTGAATCTCCTCTTCTACCCGCCTTTGGGCCTAACATTTTGCTTACTCTCTTTTTTGAATAAGAGATCATATCCCTTTTCCATTTCAACAACCATTTCAAAAGGATAACGCAAGTGCATCATCATCTTGTGGTTCGGCCCCTTCCTCAAACCTTCAATAAATTTCTCATTCTTCTTCAGTGGAGTATTAATATGCTCTCTTCCATACTTTGACATAGCATTGAGATATTGAATATACTCTGTAGAGTCATCTCTCTCTAGTTTATATCCAAAATCTCTCTACATGAAGCACTATGATGAGATTTGGGGATAAACAAAGCCCCAAATCGCTCCTTAAACTACTCTCGAGTCATCTCCTCTCACAGTACTTCAGCGGTCAATGCTTCCCACCAATCTAAAGCATTAAAAAACCCTGTAATTAATAATCAATTAATTAAAGAATTAATTACAGAAATAAGAAATTAAATGGGTAAAGTACTAGAAATAAATAAGAAAAAAGGTGAGCATTTGGGTGTACACTTTCTTATCATATGAGGTCGACCATATATGGAAAATTAAAATAAGAATAAAGGCAATGAAACAATGTGGAAAAAACTATGAAGGTTATGGCCCAAATTATCATGGGATAATAAACATTACAATTTCCTCAATTCTTCATTCTATTGTACTCAAAACTAAAATAATGCTTAAAGATAAATTATCCAAAGATCTAAGTGAGTAATGCTAAACCCTTGTATTGTTTTCATTATGTTTTAATTTAGTTTATATTTAATGTAATATAGTTCATACGAATTAGTTTTCAATTGAAATAAGTAGTGTTTAATGAATATTACGGGGAAAATAGCTATACATGGGATGTTTAGACATGTTTCTCTACTCAAATAATTTTGAAATGCTATGAAAATTTAATACGGTGTTTTAATTGTAATTTTAGAAATGATTTTCAAATTTGAGAGTTTTATCACGTTAAAATAATTAGCTATGATTTTTTAAGGAAATATCTAGTGAATAAACAAGAGTAAATGGCTTAAAATGGAAACATAAGTAAAATATGTTAAGGCAATTTACCCACTTTTTTGAATTTTATAAATATTTTTCTCACCAAAAAATCATCAATTTCGAGGTTAAAATTGCATTAGATGGAAGGCAGTTTTATATAGGATCAAAAATTATTATTCACATGAATTTGTTGTAACTAATATTAAGTGATTAGGGGACAAGATCTCATATAAAAGCTAAATAAAGGATAAATAAAGGACACCATCGCAAACTAAAAGTGGAATCTAAATGTATTAGATGGTAGCATGTGCGAACATTGGTAATAGATGACTCTAACTTTGTTTGATGTAGAATTGAGGTAGCGTCTGACCATTAAGAAAATAAACTATGTACCTAGGGCCAAAGGTAGTGAATTGCTTATAGGAGCTTATTGAATTTATGGGAGAGTCAATACTTTATATAGAAGTATTGCGCTAAAATACGAAATGATAGTAGAAGACAAGAGTTGAAAGTTGTAGGAAGGAACTGCGCCGAAAGCTGAAAGATACAGGAAGAAACTGTGTTGTAATCATTACATCGTTTAAGGAGAAAACATGGCTAGATACATTATAATAAGGTCAAAAGAGGGCATAATGTATTGCGCCATAATATGAGTGAGGCACATGTGCCCTAATATAAGTTAAAGTAGGGTTGTACTGCATCGAAACTGAAAGAGACATATTGCATTGCAATATGATGAAAGCAGGGTTGTACTACGTCGAAATCGAAAGGGATGCATTGCAATGCAATACGAATAGGACATGGTAGTACTGAACCAAAATGGATATATAAAATTGAAGCCTAATAAATAAATAATTAGGTAAATCTCGGGGATCTAAAGCTATATAAGAGAAAGAAGTAAGAACGTACCAAAGAATGCGACTTCGAAAGGGGTATTGAACCCGAGTGTGGACATTCACTCAAATGCATAACCTTAGGAAGGCAGGAGAGAGGCATTCTTCTTTCGAAGAGACATAAGTTGTCCTAGTAGATTGTACGCTTTCATAAGAGTGGATGTAACTATCTTATGAGTTTTAAACTTAAGAAAAAGAAATGAAACTGCGTAGGATTGTACTTTGCAGTGTAAAACTAAGGAAACAAAACCACTTAGGGTTATACTTTATAGTATAAACTAAAGAAACCACGGCTGCTTAGGGTTGTATTTTGCAGTATAAAATAAAAGAACTGAATTGCATTGGGATCCAATGCGCAGCATTAAAAGATAAGTCAAAACTACATGGGATGCACTTCAGGGAAAAATGAAATAAGTCAAAACTGTGCAAGATTGAACTGCGTAGTAGCTGAGATCAAAGAAATATGCAATTCATTTAGTTTCCATGCGTAAAGCCATAGGGGGTTTTCGGAATAATCTAGACATGATTTATAACTTACATGAGACAGTTTGTTGTTGTGTGCTTTTGTTGAATATCGAGGGGAAAACTCGTTTCATACTTTAGTGGCGTGGTCTCACTATACTGTGTGTTCAAGATAACATATTACTCATACTAATTTTTATGTCCGACCTATATTTTTATTGTTGTTTTACCCATAAACTCATAGGTACCCAATTGAGTAGGCTGAGTTTATGGGCATAGACGGGTTGCTTAGGATTTGAAGGATAAAGAAGGAGGCTTTGTTTACTAATAAAGAATATTTATTTCTTCTTTTAAGTGTCCATGTCAGCATCTTCATTTGTTGAGGATGACACTCTATTTATATTCGCTTGTGTTTGACCCCTACGTAGGCATGTTTTGAAATGTTTTACAATGTAAAAACTCCTACGATTATTATGGGTAATAAAAATTGTTGTTGCTTTGTTTACAGAGGCTTTTATATGTATTGAATTCACTCTTGTTGCTTTGAATAATTCTGGTGATGATTTCAGCATCATAAACGTTTATTTTTGGGTCTTAAAGTAGGGGATGTTAGAAGCATCCTCTTGAATTGACAAGTAGCCAACCTTCTCTTCTAAGACTTATCATATCTAAGTCTCCAAAGGTGCACTCGCACACCTTCAAACAATTCGGCACCTCAAAATCATACTATTTCCCTATAATACTTTCTCTCTATAGTTCTTTAAATCTTTAGTCATGTTGGAAAAAGTCCACTTTTCTATTTATTAATCCCGACTCAACAACTTTAGCTAGTCGTTGTTTCATCATTTCCATCATTAATTTACGAAAAAGAGTAATCGTATCCATTCCATCAGAAGCAGGGGAAGGCATTTGAGTATCGACTTCAACATGAACTTATGGGGTTACCTTCCCTTCTTAGTCATTCGTTTTTGTAGTAGTGGTTCCTCTACTAGTAACTGCTCTTGTAACTCCCAACGTCAAACATCTACTTCACATCTACAATCATGCTTTTTGCATAAGCTAGTGTTCGTAAGAAACAAAAGCAAAGAAAATGAAAGCAATAGCAGAAAGACATATATATTCACCTATAGATCAATATCAAAATACAAGTACAGTATATGCATATATATATATATATATATATATAGCGTATAACCCTTCCTAAGTTGTTAATTTTCTACTACCTGATTTCTAACTAGATTTCTACTAAGCTCTACTTTATAAGTGTCCCTTAACCACACTTTGATACTAAGTTGTAACTTGTGCAGTTAATACCCCGCTATAACCCTGTTATATCTCATAGCGGATTTCTATTGCTATGATTTTTCCACATAGCCTCAGATATAGCCTTTCCGCTTTAAGCCCCGCTATTTCCGCTATATCATGTTATTCCCGCTATATTTCGCTATTTCCGCTATATCTTAGTTAAAAGAAATAAATTGAAGAATGACATTTATCCATTATAAAAATTATGAAATTAATTTTTTAATATATTTTCAGCAATAAAATACTCTAATATTCTATTAAATTCAATTATGTTATATAACAATTTTATGTTTATTTATAGTATATTCGCACATATTTTTATTTAAAATTATTTACGTATTAATTATAATTCAATTGAATGTTAAATTTTCATTTAATTGCCATTTATATTGTGTAAAAACATTAAGTACGAGTTTTGTATGCTATTTAAGAGTCATCCACTATATCCCACTATATTCTCGCTATATCCCCGTTAGGACTTTTTGCATCTCCGTCCCATTGAATCTGCCAAGCGCTTTAACTGCATAGGTTGTAACATCCCCCTATCTCTAGATCTGAAATGAACATCATGATGTTCTAGTCATTACCAGAATAATTTTCAAGTGAGGCAATGAGAGAATTATTTTCGAGTGAGAAAATGAGAAGATTACTTTTTTAAAAACATTAAGTAAACAGAGCAGATAACTATATTTTTTTTCATAAATCTCAATCAAGTCCATATAGGAATAAATATAATAAAACATAAGTAGTAGCATCGTCCCACCGTAAGAAGATGTTCGACACAAACACTTAACCAGTTATAAACTCTAGTTTACAATAGCAGAATACAAGAACAACTTTCATTAGCAATTAGCCTCCTACTTCATCTTCTTTATTCATCTTTTAAAAGTATCATGATTAATCCATTCAACCTATTCGAATGAGCACCCGAAGTTTATGGAGATAATATAAACATGGATCAGACATAATACCTCGTATGAGTAGTACTTACCCTAAAACATACATATAGCGAGATCATGCTGTTAAAACACAAAACACATTTCCTTTCACTGTTTTCATCACAACAATTACACAAGTAAACAATCATAATATCATGAGCATATGTAAATAATCAATTCAACAGAAATATGCCCTATACTTTTCATTCGATTACGAGCCATGTCATATTGATTAACTTTTATTAAGTGTACCTATATTCAACACATTTTATGATCCCTATCGTACAGTTATCACATACATTCACAAGCTTCACTTAGACTCTTATTTAGGTGTCAATCTTAAAGTTATCTCAATTTTATCTAGTGATTACCTCCCTGGTTCTTTCTATCACTGATTTATCTATTTCTCGAACAATATCATTGATGAAATTCTTGCTCACTCCACCATGGGAGCAACCCTGACTAGAGCCATACTGACTCACCTAGGAGGTCGAATGCAAACACCCTCCTTACTTAGCGTAAATAGCCCCTCCTAGTTCTAGAAAAACTTTTATTTCACGTGTCGATTAATTCATTAAATACATCAGTTTGATGTTATTACTCTCGCTAGAGTTAAATTTTCAAATTGAACCCTATGGACATCCCAAGTTGTGGCACCCTACCATATACTGTTGAATTTAAGACTTCATTAATCTTAGCACGTTATCATTCAACGACTTCATGAGTTGGTATATTTTACAATCTTAGTTTTCAATTCATTTCTTTCATTCATTTGTTGGATAAACATTTTTATCTTCTATTTAAATAATGCGACTATCATTTATTAACTTTCGTAATTTGATTCTTCAATCTTAAATAAGTTCCTATATTAAACTTATTATTCTTCATCTTGATTTTATTCCAATGAAATTTTGAATCAACATTTTTGGAAGCCAAATGCTACTAAGTATTCTCTTGTTTTACTTGAGAAATTTTAGCACCCCTGGATATCGCATGTCAAGCCCTATGGCCATCACATATCAAAGTCATCGCACCCTAAATCTATCATGTGATAAACCTATCACATGTCAAGGTTATCGCATGTCAACATATCACAACTCAAAGCTTCAAAGATTAAGCTTTAAAGCAATCGCACCATGAAGCTGTCTATCGTAAAGCTACTGATCCTTGAAGCTATTGCACCTTGAAGCCATCGCACCACAAAGTGATTACACCTTGAAGCTACCGCACCACTAAGCTATTGTAAGTCAACCCAAAGCTATCGCTTGTTGAGCCTATCACATACCATGCTCTAAAAATATCGAAGGTTATAACTAAAAGCTATCGAGGACTGAGTTCTAGGAGCTATATCATTCCATCTTTAAAGCTATTGATGGTCTAGGTTTACATCTATTGCATATTAAGTTTTACAAGCTATTGCATGTCAACAATGGAAAATCCATAAATTAAAGCAAAATGATATTTTTCCTTAACCTAATTAGTCGACATGCCATTTGCTTAATGATTTATTCTAATATATAAAGGTATTCTATGACCAATGTCGAAAATCATGCCCCTTTGATCAACCATTTCCTTCATTGTTTTTATTAATTAATGTATATTTTCCTCACCAATTGATTCATAATAATTTGAAAGTTAATGAGGAAAATTCCCAAAATTTTATAAAAGTTGGAAGGCATCTTCTTCAACCTCTAGAAAATTTTTTAGATAAAGATATTTAACTTTAGTATTTTCAAATATTAATCTATACAGCGGGCTTGGTCGGGTGGTGGGGTGATACGCCTCCCTCATGGGAGGTTTGAGGGTCGATTTCCACCTCCAGCACCATGTCAATCGAAAATTCTGGCAATCCTAGAATAGCGGTTATGGTGGGCTAGCCGTCTATTCCTTAGGTTTATTGTTTAGAAATCACTTTGTCGATAGTGATTGAACAGGTTCCCTTGGTTTCAAAAAAATATTAATCAATACCTAATTTTTTTTATTTTTCACTTAGTAAATTCATATTACATTATTCTTAATCCATAAATTTCAAAATAAAAATCCACTACTATTTTAGCATTAAAACCATCATATCAAAACTTTAAAACATTGGGAGATTATTAATGCATGTTTTATCTAAAACATATCATAAATTAAACCCATTAATTCCCAATATGTATAAGTACTCATCGTTATTAGAACATGTTTATTTGTATTCAAATAATAATTTACATCAATTTGAACCCTAACAGGTTTGGAAGTGATTGGAGAAAATAATACTCACTTATATTAAAAAGAGCTTGATTAAATCTCTTCTCATTTCCTTTGAAACAATAACTTCTCTTTTAATTTGATTTTCTCCTTCCTCTCCTAGGAACGTTGGTCGTCCTGTATGTTTTTAGGTTTAGCTTTTATTTTGGAATGAATGTGAATGTAAAGGAAGAGAAGGTAGTTAAGAATATATATATTAGTGATTTTGACTCGGGCTAAAACCCCTCTTATCCATTCTCATCAATCTATTTCTCTTAATAAAAGATCCCCTTTATTCAACACTCAAAATTTTAAATTTCTTTCCCATGCTATTATGGATAAATTTAATTATTCATAATTAATCTTGATCCACTCAATTGACTATATTTAAGTGTCGTACATGTTAATTAACTAAATTTTCTTTAAGTAATTCTTTTAATTTAGTTCTCCTAATTAAAATTAATAATATTATGATTACTAATTTAATTTCCCATAGTATGACACTCTAAAATATGGTGTGTTGCAGTCTTCCATCCTTATAGGAATTTTGTCCTCGAAATTAAAATAAGGCAGAATAATTTCTCCCAGTCAAATAATCACACTATCTCCTAAAAGTATAAAGTCACCATCAAACAAAGTACACACAAGTACAAAGGTTACACTATAACCCTACCAATGTGAATCATAAGTCATCAAACAAATGGATTAGTGAAACTACTTATATATACTCTTATCTTAACACATACTTGTATCATGACATAAATATACTAGTGCCACTACTAGTACATACATTAGACAAACAAAGCACAAAGCTACAAACGTTAATGTCTGAAATAATTCAGGATAGATATGCCTAAACCTATCCTCTACCTCATGGGTACAATTATCTTTATCGCCATTCCATTGGATGCGAACAAGTCTGATATGTTTGTGTTAGGGATGCGGATTAAGGATCTTAAGGCAGAAATAACACTAGAGGGGGGTGAATAGTGTTTTAAAGAATATATGAACTATATGACTAAATTAAAACTTTCAACATAAATCTAAACAGAATTCTAACACAGAATGATCACAGAACATATAACAAATGCAAATAGTAAAGTAAAGCAAGTAAAAGGAAAGAACACACCGGATTTTATACTGGTTCGGAATCCTCCTACATCCAGTCCTGCACCAAGGCAATATCCTTGTACAGATTTTTATAAGCCAATATCCAAATTACAACCCTCAATTTCTAAGGCCTTGAGGAACCCTCCATCTCCGAGTCTGGGGTAAACTCTCTTGATTTACGGGACACAAGATCACCCTAATACTTCTTAATAACAATCCTTTTGAATGGATAGACTCTATGGACTTTTTGAATACAAATTAATCATATAACTCTGAATAGCACTTTGATCTTTAGTAGAATGATGAAGAATCAAATAGAGAGAGTATCTAAATGATTTCCTATTGAGAATTTGGCAGAACGATGGCACGATCTTGAAAATATGAAGTTTTATGGATATCGAATGGTGGAGAAGAAAGAGTGAAGAAAATAAAAAAGTAGTTGTTAAAAAAAATTCGTTTTGGAAGCCTTTATATAGATGCACAAGAGTCATAATCATTGGCGAAAGGTTTTCGAATGAATGGGCACTTCTTTTGAAAATTGAATTTTGAATCCAACTGTCACCATGTCGACATGGGGTATCCCCTTATGTCGACATCCCTTAGTTCAAAATTATAGAGATGTTGTTTTGTAAAGACAATTGAATTTAAAACAAGTTGAAACTTCTCTTAAGCAAAGTAAAGTGTTTAAACAATATTTTAAGGTAGAGAATGAATATAAAACATTATTTTAAATATATATATATATATATATATATATAATTGATATAGACCGTCAATTATATAAGTAATATTTAAAATCAGAATAAGTTTTGATGTTTTAAAAATAGAAGTTTTTTAAAATCAGAATAGAGGAATATTTCAAGGCTAAAAAAAAGTTTGAAAATATTTTTGAAAACATGATTTTGAAAGCCAAAACATTTTGAGAACAGATTTATAAACATTTTGAAAAATCTATGCAAACTGAAATTGCAAGAACCTTCCTACAGAGCTCCTCCATAGGACTCGAGAACTTGTACAAAGTAGTTTAAATGATTTGGATTTTCATGGGTTTGTAAGCCACTTGTCGTAGGTTTGTAAGCTACTTGTCGTGGGTTTGTAAGCCACTGGTTTCGATAGAAATTGGGTTCCATCCCCAAAGAAAATTAGTAGAAAGATGAGAGTGCTATTATGAAGTTTTAACAAAATACTAGACACTTATCTTGAGATCTTGAAATCTTGATTCTCTAGAGTCTTGAATCTTGAATCTCTAATCTTCATCTTGATGCTTGAGTCTTTATACTGACCAGTCTTCGATGATACCTGCATATACTTCCTATATATATATATGGAAATGTTAATATATATTTTATAAAGTAAAGTATAATAACTATATAAGGTTGTTGTCATCAAAACATCATCAACTCAGTTCCTAACAGTCTCCCCCTTTTTGATGATGACAACCTTTATTTATAAAATATTCTTACCATACCATAACTCTCATTAACTCCCCCTTACTCCGTGACTTCTTCTTAAAACTACAGCTCCCCTTTATTCCATGACTCCCCCTTACACCAAGCACATATATTTTTATAACTTTCTCCCCTTTGACATCAGCAAAAAGGAATAAAAGATTTACCTATTCTAAGATAATCAAGTATATATAGAATAAAAGTGTAAAGTGAACGTGTAAGTAATCAAGTGTGTGAGCATATATATAAATGTAACTTGACAATCAAATCAATATCATACATAGCAAACCAATCATGTATAGTATATTAAGTTATATACAAACCAAATCCAAATTAAACTTAAGTAAACAATTCAATCAAATCCTAATCAAATCTAAATCAAATCAAATCAATCAAACAAACATACATACATAATGATCAGACATTCCTTAGGACTTCCACCCATCCATCTTCTCTAAAGATAGGATCAGTTTTGATAACATCCCAATTATCTTTGTCGAGAGTGACCGGTGGATTTGCTTCGGGTTCGTCTTTGCTAAGGCTTGAGATCATCCAACGAAATACGTCGAAGTGTCTCTCTTGCTCTTTGATCATCTGCATTTGGCTTAATTCTAAGTGCCTTTGATTTCTAAGTATAAAAGAGAGAATATTCTTGAAAGAAGTAAGAGTTTCTTCAAGATTTTCTCTTAAATTCTTAATTGGAGAAGTCATAATTTAAGAAATAAGTTGAAGTATGAGAGGAGATGAATAGAAATGGAGGTAGAGAAGTTTTTATGGAAGAAATAGGTATTTATAGGAGTTATTGGCCGTTCAAAATGAATTTTCACTTAGTAGTTACAAGAATTTGAAGTTAGAAATTGTAACTACTTTCTGACTGTTATATGTCGACATGGGGGGGATGGGGCATGTCGACATGGTCTAGACAGAATGACCAAGTTGAGTTATTTTTTATTTCTAAGTTTATTTTTATACTAGTGGACCTATATAAACTTAAAATAAACAACTATCAGAGATATATAAGTTGGAAAACAAAGACTAAGATAGCATTACTTATATTAGTTAACATTACATAATATTAACCAAAAAAATAGAAAATACAAAGATAGATAAACGATAGCTAGAGAGATAATGGCTAGGATTAGTTTGATGAAGATGATGATGAGGACAAGCCAAGTTTCCTTCCTATCTTCCCAAGAACTTGTCGATCTTGGTAGAGATTTTATCCATTTTCTTGCTAATAGATCTCTTAAGAACCTTTTGGTTTTGAGCAAGTGTCTTTTGGTTCTTGAGTATGGTTTTGTTGGACGGATTGGTGGGTGTATGTGGATACTCTATACTTTCCAAAGAGGTTTCTTCATCTTCCTCTTCTTCTTCAATTTCCATTCCTTCCCCTTCTTCTTCCTCTTCTTCTCCCTCTTCTTCCATCTCTTCATGAGCAAGTCTCTCTTCCTTTTCGGTAAGTGTTTCATACGGTTGAAATATAAGTGGGATTTTCATAAGGGAAATGTTTCCATGATTGAACACTTTTCTACTTACAAACTCTTCCTTTTTAACATCCACACCAAAATAATTGGAAATCCGAGTAAGATAAATTCCATGATAAAGAGTGTTTTCTCCCATAGTAAAATTTTTGGGTCTTAACTCATCTAAAATAGTTTGTGCCCAATTAATATCATATTTCCAAATATAGCAAAAATAGATTTACGTACTTTTGAGGTGGGATTATTGTAGTTTCCCGACCTAGGAATAACGGTGTGTTGAATAAGAAGGTTGTCAATTCTTGCTTTTGGGCGGAAAAAGCGATTCTTAAAATCCATGTGGTCATCGCTAAAAATGTGATGAGAAGTCTCTCGATCGGTTTCATTGATTTGAAATTGCGAGAGATTCATACAGGTAGATTTGCAACCCAAAATAGTACCCAAAATATCGGAATCCAAAACAATAAGTGTTCCTTTAACACTACTCCAAATTTGATCTTCATTTCCATTATAAAATTCACGGTTTAGGTTTGCATAAAACATTTTGACAAGGTTTGGATAACAAACGAAATCATTTTGCTTGTTATCAATAAAGCTAAGAATGGAGTTTTCTTCAAAAAGTTAATCGATTTCATAAGAAGGAAAATCATCAAAAATAGCAAATTTTCCCCTATTGACTTTACCATAGTTTACATAACTTACGTAAGCTTTGACGGCCTCCGGGTCATTAAAAAGATCATTTTTATGGATTTGGTCAGCCTCATAGTTGATGGGGTACTTGAGGAAGCCATTGATGAGTGTTTGAGAGGAGTAGAAGATAATGAAGAAAGTTTGAATTATGAGAATAAAGTGAAAAGAGATGATAAGAGAAGTATATTAAATAGATTCTCTAAAGTCATGTTCTCTGGTCAAGAGGTATCTTTTCAGAATTTTGAAGTAAGTGAAAAGGTGGAGGGAAATTCGAAAGTTTGAATTCAAATTTTGAAATCAAATTTCTGATAGACATGTTGACATGGGGTATCCTGGCATGTCAACATGTGACTGTTGAATTTGAAAAGAGGTGTCTTTTTCTAAAATCTAAGAAATTCCTAAAATCTTGAGAAAACTAATCTATATTCTATATCTATATATAATTCCAGTAATAATATTAAATATAATAAATTAAAATATTGTAATATTTAAAATATTATTAAAATAACATTATTTTGAATTTAAAAATTCAAATTTCAAAGGGTGATTTTGAATTTAAAAATTCAATAAATTGCAAACAAAATCAAAACAAGCAAGTATCCAATAAAATCAAAATAAATGTGTACCTATTTTTAGATCCAAACTCTGATCGTCTTCCGATTCAAGAATAGCAGTGAAGCACAGATTTGAATTATCAGTTTTCTTCTCGTCGTCACTGGATGAATCTAAATCGTCAAGAGTTGCTGCATATGCCTTCTTTCTTTTCCTTAGTTGCTCGTTGTTTGGTTAAAATGTCTGTTTGTCTGGATATGGACAATCTATCTTGTAGTGCCCTGTTTTGTTGCAGTTGTAGCATCTATCACCATTGTTGTTGTTGTTGTTGTTGTTGTTGTGGTTGTTGTTGTTCTCTGAAGTATTTCTGGAATTCCTTTGATTATTTCTTTTAAAGTTATTCATCTTTCTATACTTCAGAAACTTTCTGAAATTTCTGGTCATGAAAGCAATTTCTTCATCACTATCTTGTTCTGAATCTCCAGTTGTTGCTTTGAATGCGATCGATTTCTTTTCCATTGCCTTAGATTCTTTTCTCCCTTGTAGTTGAACTTCATAAGACATTAGATTACCGATTAACTCTTCGATCTTCATTTGACTAACATCATTTGCCTCTTCAATAGTAAGTGTCTTTTGATCCCATTCTGGAGTGAGTGAATTGAGTATCTTTCTGACTTGGTCTTCTTCTGAGAAACCCTTTCCTAAAGCAATCAATGAATGTACAATATCTTGAAATCGACAATACATGTCGGAAATGGACTCATTTTCATGCATTAAACAATTGAAACTGGTTAGTTAATAGGGAAATTTTAGTCTGTTTAACTTTGCTTGTTCTTTCATGAGTTACTTACAAAGTTTTCCAGATTTCAAATGCAGACTTACAAACAGAGACTCTATTAAACTCATTCCTATCTAGTGAACAAAATAGTATATTCATAGCCTTAGAATTGTTTTGTGCAACCGTCTTTTGCTCAGTAGTCCACTGGGCAAAATTAGTAGTTGGTTCAACATATTCAATTTGTGTCATATTCCAAGTATCTAAACTTATGGATTGTAAATAAATTTTCTTCCTACATCCCCAATATGCATAATTACTGCCATTAAAAAGTGGTGGTCTGACAGTAGACCGACTTTCTACAAACGAACTAGTGTTAGTGCTTGTGTTGACAGAAGTAGTGGTGATAGGAGTGACATTATTAGTGTGTTGTGCCATTAAAACTTTTCAAAATTTCAGATTATGAAAATAATGAAAACTAATGCTCCGATACCAATTGTTAGGGATGCAGATTAAGGATCTTAAGGCAGAAATAACACTAGAGGGGGGGTGAATAGTGTTTTAAAGAATATATGAACTATATGACTAAATTAAAACTTTCAACACAAATCTAAACAGAATTCTAACACAAAATGATCACAGAACATATAACAAATGCAAATAGTAAAGTAAAGCAAGTAAAAGGAAAGAACACACCGGATTTTATACTGGTTCGGAATTCTCCTACATCCAGTCCTGCACCAAGGCAATATCCTTGTACAAATTTTTATAAGCCAATATCCAAATTACAACCCTCAATTTCTAAGGCCTTGAGAAACCCTCCTATCTCCGAGTTTGAGGTAAACTCTCTTGATTTACGGGACACAAGATCACCCTAATACTTCTTAATAACAATCATTTTGAATGGATAGACTCTATGGACTTTTTGAATACAAATTAATCCTATAACTCTGTATAGCACTTTGATCTTTAGTATAATGATGGAGAATCAAATAGAGGGAGTATCTAAATGATTTCCTATTGAAAATTTGGCAGAATGATGGCATGATCTTGAAAATATGAAGTTTTATGGATATGGAATGGTGGAGAAGAAAGAGTGAAGAAAATAAGAAAGTAATTGTTAAAAAAATTCGTTTTGGAAACCTTTATATAGATGCACAACAGTCATAACCATTGGCGAAAGGTTTTCGAACGAATGGACACTTCTTTTGAAAATTGAATTTTGAATCCAACTGTCACCATGTCGACATGGGGTATCCCCTTATGTCGACATCACTTAGTTCAAAATTATAGAGATATTGTTTTGTAAAGACAATTGAATTTAAAACAAGTTGAAACTTCTCAGAAGTAAAGTAAAGTGTTTAAACAATATTCTAAGATAGAGAATGAATATAAAACATTATTTTATATATATATATATATAATTGATATAGACCGTCAATTATATAAGTAATATTTAAAATCAGAATAAGTTTTGATGTTTTAAAAATAGAAGTTTTTTAAAATCAGAATAGAGGAATATTTCAAGGCTAAAAAAAAAGTTTGAAAATATTTTTGAAAACATGATTTTGAAAGCTAAAAAATTTTGAAAACAGATTTAAAAACATTTTGAAAAATCTATTCAAACTGAAATTGCAAGAACCTTCCTACAGAGCTCCTCCATAGGACTCGAGAACTTGTACATAGTAGTTTAAATGATTTTGATTTTCGTGGGTTTGTAAGCCACTTGTTGTAGCTTTGTAAGCTACTTGTCGTGGGTTTGTAAGCCACTGGTTTCGATAGAAATTAGGTTCCATCCCAAAAGAAAATTAGAAGAAAGATGAGAGTGCTATTATGAAGTTTTAACAAAATACCAGACACTTATCTTGAAATCTTGATTCTCTAGAGTCTTGAATCTTGAATCTCTAATCTTCATCTTGATGCTTGAGTCTTTATACTGATCAGCCTTCGATGATAGCTGCATATACTTCCTATATATATATATATATATATATATATATATATATATATATATATATATATGGAAATGTTAGTATATATTTTATAAAGTAAAGTATAATAACTATATAAGGTTGTTGTCATCAAAACATCATCAACTCAGTTCCTAACAGTTTGTTCCTCAACTCTTTCATATCTTGACCTACGATCCCTTTTTTCCACATAACATAAGTCGAATTGGTTCTACAGATAAGTCATCAATCGTCCTCGGTTCCACTACCGTGCTAGGGTATTGCATAAATTTCCTCAAATGTGATATGTGAAAAACATTGTACGTAACTATCAATCTACTTGGTAGATCAACTCAATACGCAAGTTTATCAGTCCTCCGTATCATTGGGAACAGACCTGCGTATCTAGGATCCAATATTTCCCTTCCCAAAGCATATAACATCTCACATCGGTTAAACCTTCATGAACACATGATCACCTAATGCAGACTCTAATTCCTTCTTTTGCCTTGATTGTGCAATTTTCATTTTAGCGCAAATCAATTCTATCTTCTCAGTAGCATTGGTTACCAAGTCGAGTTCTAAAACGAGCCTACCACCCATGCCTAACCAACATACCAGTGACTTGCATGGTCTTCTATAAAGCACCTCAAACGATGCCATGCCAATACTCGATTAATAGTAGTTATTATAGGCAAATTCTATCAAATGCAAACGATCTTCCCAAGGTGTAACGCCTCGTAAAATTAACAGGAAATTAATTATGGAAAATCAACTAATTAATAATAACTCCGAAAATTGAAATTTTGTAAATGTTGAAATTTGTCTATGAAACTTGCATTATTATGTTGTGGCCATCTTTTGAGAAATTTTCATATATAAAGCTTCACAGTCGGAGTTTAAACGAAGAAGTTATCAACATTTAAAGAATCAAATCGAAAATAATTCAAAACAAATTAAGGTAATAAATATTAATAAAGTTAACGTTAAATAAATTAATGTTAACCTATAAATGTAAAAAAAATTAAAATTAATGTTAACCTATAAATGTGAGTAAATTAATGTAATATATTAATGTTAACATATAAATGTAACTAAATTGACGTAATAAATTAACATTGAAATTTAAGCGTTAATGCACATAAATAGTAAACGTTAACGATAAAGTTAGTGGTAAATAAACGTTAAGAAAATAAGTATTTTTTAGTAAGCAATAAAAATACAGGGCCATCGTTGGATCGCCCTAGGGACCATCGACCGGTCATAATTATGGTTGCTAGGTTTTACCCCAGCCTGAACGGCCTGGATATTTTTTTTTTTAAAAATATTCTCGATCTAATGACTCTGGTGCATCTAAGCAGCTATAAATAAGAGGCTAGCCCCCTCCTTTTTATCTAGAAAATAAATAAAAAAGCTAGCGAAACTCTGCTACTTTTCTTCCTCTATAATAAACTTCCTGAATTCAAAAACAAAAACATGAATATACATTGAAGATCCAAGCATTAGAGAAGAGAATGACTAAGTGAAAGGAAGAGGTAGTGAATTTTACATAGATGTATATCTCTCTATTTCTATTCTTCCATTGTCTTTGAATTTTAATCTCGTTTATGCACAAATGAGTTGTTATATATTACACAAATAAAAAAGTAGATAATTGAAGGAAAAGATTGGCATTAACACGAAAGCAAATCCAAGAAAATACAGGGAAAAATATCAGTGAAAATCTTAGATTTTCTCTTTACAATAGTTTCTGCAATTGATATTTGGATTTGTTTTATGCCTTCGGGATCTGTATGCAAAAACTTTAAATCTAAAACCCTAAAATTACCTTGAAAAATGTAGGTTTTGGAATTTGTTGGAATCTTATTTGTTTCATGTTAATATTGCAGATTAAATCCATTATTATTTACAATATGAATAATTTATATTCTATTAAATTTCCACTTCTCAAATTGTGTTGTTATGACAAAGGATCCATAAAGAAATTAAAATAAATATGAATCTTTTGTTACTTCAACGTTATATATTCAAAGAGTAAAATACAATATAAAGGATTTAAATTGTAAAAAAATTCTCATTTTGAATAGAGGCATTAATTCTACTATTTTAACGTATAATAAGTTATATGTAAATTGTTATATTGAACTGGGACTTGTACGGATATAGAAATTATGACATTTAAATTATCTTGACACCTCGAATAAGAAGCGTAAACTTTCATGTAGATATGCTTTTACACACACCTAGCAATATTTAATAAAAACTAGTTAGCCAAAAATTAACGTTAAGTATAATCTAATAATTTTATTATGGAATGGGACTTGTATAGTTCAAATATAATATGATATAATAATTTAAATTAATGTTAAGTACTAATATAATAAAAACTAATTAGCCAAAAAATAATTTTTGTTACTTTAACGTAAATTCTACTATATTAATGTATATTAGCAATGCGTAAATTATTGTATTGAACTTGGACTTGTATGGATATCGAAATTATGACACTTAAATTATCTTAACACCTCGAATAAGAAGCGAATTTTCGTATAGAAATGGTTTTAATACACGCCTAGTAATATTTAATCAAAACAAGTTAGCCCAAAATTAGCGTCAAGTATAAATATAATAATAACGTATAAGTCCTAAGGTACAAACCAAATAAGGTAATAAATAAAGAAATCGCCAATTGAATGACAATTAACAAATAACAATAAATCATATAAAAAGGAGTTAAAAAAAATTATGGAATTTAATCCATAATTAAATGAGAAATAAGGTGCATCCCTTATATGGCCTTTACATTGTAAACACGGGTAAGGAATACATACATATACTGTATATATGTAAAAATGTTAGTGTAGTTCAACATTAAAAGTTATGGAGTGTAAATATGGCTAAGTTATAGGAATGCGAGGTCAGTTAAAAACATATAGAAGTCTATCCAGCTAATCTGGCTAGCAATAGTGTACTTTTGTAACTGATGTGGGACATCACCTATAATAAGTTTCTATGGTGGACGCGAGATTAGTCCTAATTTTGAAAGGTAAGCCTACCCATTTGATCGGCTACCAACACCCACAAATAGTTGGACTAATGTGAGACTTCAGGTAAGGTTACGGGGATGAAGAACTTAAAGTAGGAGTCTGCTTCGGGGTTGAGGTATTAAGTGGCTAATTTATGGTTCTCCTCCTCCCTAACAAGAAGTAATAAATGGCTTGGGAAATTCCTTTAAATAGGGTATCCTAGAATGGGCCAACTTCTAGGATTACGTGTAAATGGGTATTGCAGGGTCTGCCTATTTCCCATTTGGAAAGTATTTAATGGTCGGCATTATCTTTTAGGTGCGGTAGTGGAAATCTCTGGAGGAGGTCTACTATGTAGGATCTAGATTAACCCTAGAGGGGGGGGGGTGAATAGGGTTATAGCAAATTTTCTCGAACTAAACGCAAAAACAGACTGCAGAGAAGTAAATATGCTGAAAAGTAAATCACACACAAAATTTACCCAACTTCGGCAACCCTTGCCTACTGCTGCATTCCCAGATTTCTATTAGGATTAAACAGTCTTCTGCTTACAAACACTCTAACAGACTCGCACACCCTGCTACCGCCTATAGAGTTTTACAAACTCGCACATCCTGCTCACTGAACTAATCCTAACTAGACAATCTGACACAAACTAAAACCTAGGTGGTGATTTACCAAGAATTGATTCAAGAAAAAAACAGACTTAAAAACAATTTAAAACTAAAAACCCTAAAATATAAACTAAAGCCTTTATTAAAACAAGGCCGGCCCAATTTTTCTTTTGCTCGTTCCTTTTTCTTTTGCTATTGAAAAATTGCGGTCTTGCTTTCTTTGCGCCCTGAAATTAGGGCTTGAATTTTTTGATCCAAATTAGGGCTTTTTTTGAAGCACGCCTATGTTGATTCTCTGGTTTGCGTGTTGCCTTGCTCGCTGCTTCTCTGATGATTGATTCTCTGGTTGCTTTACTTGCGCTCGTTCGCAGCTGCTCCTCTGTTGATCGTTTTGTGAAATTAGGGCTTGGTTGCTTCGAAACGATCGAATCTGATTTTTCTTCTGGTATGTTATTTGTTGCTTTCTGGATTGATTGCTTGAATTCAATTGTTCTTTTTGCACATGGCCTATGATGATTTTGGGTGTGAATTTATATGAATTCGACACTTTCCTAATTCTTGCTTTCCTGACTTGATGCGCACGGCTTTGATTGTGCATCGTTTGATTTTTCTTGAGTCATATGAAAAAACTTTCCTCTTTTGATTTTTGACTTTTTCAAAGATACGCACTTGAATCTTTTTCAGTATACATTCATGAATTCCCTTGTTGACTTCTGTATGCTTCCATGATTTCGACTTGGACTTGTTTATTACTTTCGACTTCGAGTTGCTTATCATCTGCATCAAATTCGAACTTGATTTACGGCAGGCTTTGACTTGTACATTCGAATTTCTTTGACTTTGTTAATGCGATGTTGTTTAAGGTCCTTCTGTTCATCCCTGTAGCAGCTTTGTGCATTTCTCTGGCCATTTGTGTTTATCCCTGTAGTATACTCGAATTGTAATCATTAATTTCTTCTGGCTTCACTATGAACTTTGGCTCTGGCCATCTTTGTTTCAGTGCTTGTTTGTTGTACATATTAACTTGGTTCATAACTTGTAATTGTAGACTTGAGTCTGTTGCACTTCATGCTAGCGTTTTTGGTTTCATATGCATTGAGCTTTGATCCTTTGCTGTTCATCTGCATGTAGCTGTTGGCCTAGTTTCTGTTGGTCGACATTTGTTATGGAGTTGTTTCTTTGATATTGAGACCTGTATTTTGATGTATAAGCTTGTCTCTGATCTTTTGGTTATGTTACCTTCAATGCTGTTGACATGTGCATTTGTCTTTGTGGTCTGCACTTGCATACTCATTGTCACTGTCTATGAGACTGTCTCTGGCCTTCTTGTTCTACCTGAACTAGTCTGAAGTTGTTGTACACTTGTGGTCTTCATTTGCACACTACTATGTTCATCTTTTAACTTCCTACTGAACTTGGTTGTGCTTCAAATGCACTTTCTTTGTTTTAATCAGATCTGCATTATATTGTACCTGTACTTGCAGTTTTATAACCTGGTCCTTCTGGAGTTTCAGTTTGTACATCTGTTTCATGTATCACTTTGGTATTGTTGCATTGTAGTTGCATCACTGTATGTAGCTTATTGAAGTGTTCTCTTTGAGTTGCAGTGTTTCATTTCTGGTTGTTCACTCGACTTGATGTTGTAGTCTTCCTTGTTGAGTTCCTATAGTTGCATTCACTTCATGTTTGCATTGTTGTTCACCTCACTTGAGTCTGTTGTGAGAAGTTTGTAGTTGCATTCATGTTGTTGTCTGGACATTTGCCTGAGTCTCTGTTGCATGCATTGTTGTTGGGTTGTTGTTTGGTCTTGCATTTGGTCAACTGTCATTACTATATTGAGATCACT
Source organism: Allium cepa (assembly GCA_030765085.1). NCBI lineage: Eukaryota > Viridiplantae > Streptophyta > Magnoliopsida > Asparagales > Amaryllidaceae > Allium > Allium cepa. The sequence goes on along the minus strand of CM060941.1, from coordinate 553,581,385 downwards.
GTTGCATTGTGTTGGTCTGGCTTGAATTTGATTGTTACAGTATTCATGTTGTTGTGCATTGATTCTGGTTTGAGCTGCACACACGAGTTGGCGAGGCAGTGCACACGTGTATAAATGTACACGTGTGTATTGCAGCCACTCATGATTACCTGTCCCTGTAGCGTTATCAAGTGTATATATCTATGTGCACGACTTTGTGCATGTACAGTGATACACTGTGCATGTCACACTGTTCGTGTGTGATGAATTCAAATGTGAATGATGATGAATAACCCAAATAACTGAGGCATATAATATTTTCAAAATCCATATTTTATTTTATATTGCAAAAATATTTATTTTTCAATTTTACTGCGTTAGTGAATATTTTTGCAGATTGCTCAGATGCTGGATTCTAACTGGAATGAAGTTGAAGATAAACTACAAGTGTGAGTGATATGTAGTGAGGAATTTATGTAAATATGAAATTGTGACGTATTGTAAACGAAATTGTATATGTATGCGAGAGCTTGAATTTGTACTATTCAAAAATGTAATAAATATTTGTTTGAATAAAATTTCTGTTTGAATTCAAATTCTGTATATTTAATTTTATTCAGCAAATATTTATTTAATCTATGAAAAATAAAATAGTACATTATCAAATACATTTAAACGAATGTATATATGTTTATTATCATCAAACAAAAATCATATAAGCGCATATTCAACAATCTCCCCCTTTTGATGATAACAAACATATATTTAAGATTTTGACTGTGTTAAATGTATTTGGTCAATGATATACTCTAATTGCCCCCCTATTTAAATGCTTCCTCTCTACACGATGCTCCCCCTACATATATGCATACAAATAAATATGTGCAAATGAACCTAGATGCAAATGGAAAATTATTTGACCTTTGCTTGATTTTATTTGACAAAATCTTAACTTTTCTCCCCCCTTTTGTTATCAGCAAAAGAATAATAGTGTTAAAGAAAATAGAGATAAAGTGATCAATATTAATTCAACATTAAAACTCAATTGAATATAAATATTAAATTTCAATAAGAAAATTAAACAAAAATCATAACTACCCTCGTTAGGCGCATATTCCACTTTTAGAAGTAATGGAAATGATGTCATCATATAAAACCATACAGTTGTACTGTTTGCGGTACACTTATATCAGGAATTTGAATATCTACTAATCATGCATAACCGTTAGGACTTTTAAATGAGATTAGTAGTATTCCAATTTAATTTTAAAAATGAATTCAAGTATCTTCTAATCACGCATAACCGTGAGGACTTTTAAATGAGATTAGAATCAACTTGTTTATTTAATAAATCAATTTTGATATGCGTTCCATACATGCATAACCGTAAGGACTTTTAAATGAGCATGGAAGCACATAACAAATTCCAAGTAATTCACTCATGCATAACCGTGAGGACTTCTAAATGAGAGTGAATACTTTGGATTTTATTTTGTTTTATAAAATGAAAAACGAATGATTCCTGTTTAAAGTACCACATATTGACAAACTATACTGAATTTTTGATGAGCGATGGTCGATAGAAATATGATAGACATAGAAATGGTTAGGAATCTTTACCCAACAAAAAGTTTTATAACTCTTGTTTGAATTTCTAAAGAAATTTTTCTAAAATATACTGTCTTGAGTAATGTATGAAAAATATCAACACTCGTCGCCTTTTTTTTCAATCACTATTTATCTTTTCGATAATTATTAGGGAGTTAGACTAGTTAAAATTGTCATTTAAATCAAATTCAAAAATAATTATGAAATCAATTTTTCACAATGACTAATCTGAAAATATGATTAAAAATGATTTTCTCGAGGGGGATATATGAGAAAATTTTCTGCTATTTGAAAATTATTTAAAATGAAAAATATGCAGATATTTTCTATGAAAAACGATGCAGTTACTAAAAGTCTCAAAAATCACGTTCAACTAGTAATTTTTCTATCAACTAGATTACCAATGTAATCTGCATCTGAATTTCTTTTTCATTTCAAAACATCACTAATTAAATTTGATAGACCGGACTATGAAGTGTGCATAAAAACTCAAACAACATTTTAAATGGCATTCTCTTGAATTTGGATTGAAGCCGTGTAAATAATCAGAAATATTATCATCCAACAAAACACTATTTTTAATCCAAACTAATACATATGAAGTAAATCCAAGAATCTAGGGAATATAATTGGCCAACTATGTTGAACAAGTCAGAATCAAAATCATCATCTTTACAACATCTCAATATTGGCTGATTTCATTCAGAATACGGTGCAGATTATCACATTTAATATATCGATCAAATAAATATACCTTCACCTGTATTACCTTTACGATAATTTTTCATGGTTTCCCATTGTGATTATGTCACCTTTGTAGTAGGCTAAGAAACTTTGCTTTGTTGCCCGTTGTGTTTCTGGAACAGCCAAAATCCAGAGAACACTGTTGTTGTTCCTTAGCCTGCCACCATACCTACACGATGAAAGATTTTTGTGACCTATTTATTTTTATAGTTCCATAATTGTTAGTGGCAGAAGCATTGTGAATAAACAATCCCTTTGGAACCCAACTTGTTTAGTCCTTTTATTCTTGTTCCAATAGACATGAAATTTGTTTGTAGAATTCTTAGGAACCCAAACTTGTATAAATTTTGTGTTCTTGTTCCTATGACTAAATTTTCAACACGATGTCCAATTATTTCACATCTAGCAAAGACACTCTTACCTTTTGCATTATCAACAGTTTGTGTTTTCCCAAAGCCTAGTCCTTTTATGTTGTTAGCAAAAATTTGATTTCCGAATAACATGTTGAATAATTTTTCTCCACTTGAAAAGTTATTCAGAGATTTCTCAAGATATTGGACTTTGGTTTTTAGTGTTGCGTTTTCAGTTACAAGTGAGGTGCATCTATTTATAAAATCCTTTTTCCTAGTGTCGATGGTTTCCTTAAGACTCAAGTTTTCTTTTTCAAGATTCTCAAAGCTATTCTTAAGTATTGATAATTTTTAATCTAAAATTTTACATTTTTTACAGTCTAGGTTTTGAATATTTTCAAGTTCAGTTTCTAACCTAAAATTTTCATGAGCAAGTTCTCTCCTATCAGATTTTAGTTTTTCAATTTTAGATTCAAGAGTATCAACTATCTTAGTAAGATCACAACACATAAAAACAAGTTCTTTATAAGAATAGTCACCTACCTCACTAGATTCCTCTGAGCTTGCTTCTGAATTTGATTTTGCCACAAGACACAAGTTATCCTCCTCTGAGCTACTATTCCAAACTTCCTCTCCTTCTTCATCATCCCAAGTCGCTGCAAAGGCCTTCTTCTTCTTTTTCATTCCTTTGTTGTTTTTGAGAAGTGGGCATTGTTGTTTGAAGTGGCCATGCTTGTTGCAGTTAAAGCACGTCAGTTCATTATCGGAATTGTCAGAATCTTTTGGCCTGTGACCACTTGTTTTCTTCTTGCGTGGCTTGAATCTTGACCATTTTCTAAGATTATTGACAGCCATTGCAAGCTCTTCAATTGGATCTTCTTCTTCTTCATCGCTCTCTTCTTTACTCTTTAAGGCAATCGTCTTCTTCTTTGTTTCAGAGTTGTTGCGTTCCTCCTTTGCTTTTAGCTCAAGCTCATATGTCATCAAGTTGCCGATCAACTCCTCCATGCTTAGTTTACTAAGATCTTTTGACTCTTGTATTGCCATGACTTTTGCCTCAAAGCTCATCGGTAAGACTCGTAGAACCTTCCTCACAAGCTCTACCTCAGTGAATACCTTCCCAAGCGCTCTAGCATGTAAACCAAAGTTGAAAAGCTTCCAAACATGTCCTTTATGCTCTCGCATTTGTCCATCACAAAGTTCTCGTATTCATTGCTGAATAGGGCTAGACGAGACTCCTTGACTTGAGAAGTTCCTTCATGTGTCACCTCCAAGGTATGCCAAATTTCCTGTGCAGTTTTACAATGAGAAATTCTATTAAATTCAGTCTTATCAAGAGCAAAGATCAAAACATTCATGGCTTTAGCATTTGTAGTCTTTAATTTCTTATCATTAGCATCCCACCTATCCTTAGGTTTAGAAATCTCAGTATCACCAACAGTTATAGTGGGAGATTTATAGCCAGTTTCAATAATGTCCTAAACATCATAATCAACAGAACAAAGATAAATACCCATCCTAACTTTCCAATAAGCATAATCATTCCCATTAAACATGGGTGGCCTAGAAATAGATTGCCCCTCAGAAAAAGCATGATTTGGTAGATTCATGACTCTAGAGTTAAAGAAAAATACCTTGCTCTGATACCACTTGTAGGATCTAGATTAACCCTAGAGGGGGGTGAATAGGGTTATAGCAAATTTTCTCGAACTAAACGCAAAAACAAACTGCAGAGAAGTAAATATGCTGAAAAGTAAATCACACACAAAATTTACCCAGCTTCGGCAACCCCTGCCTACTGCTGCATTCCCAGATTTCTATTAGGATTAAACAGTCTTCCGCTTACAAACACTCTAACAGACTCGCACACTCTGCTACCGCCTATAGAGTTTTGCAAACGCACACCCTGCTCACTAAACTAATCCTAACTAAACAATCTGACACAAATTAAAACCTAGGTGGTGATTTACCAAGAATTGATTCAAGAAAAAACAGACTTAAAAACAATTTAAAACTAGAAACCCTAAAATATAAACTAAAGCCTTTATTAAAACAAGGCCGGCCCAATTTTTCTTCCGCCCGTTCCTTTTTCTTTTGCTATTGGAAAATTGCGGCCTTGCTTTCTTTGCGCCCTGAAATTAGGGCTTGAATTTTTCGATCCAAATTAGGGATTTTTTTGAAGCACGCCTATGTTGATTCTCTGGTTTGCGTGTTGCCTTGCTCGCTGCTTCTCTGATGATTGATTCTCTGGTTTCTTTACTTGCGCTCGTTCGCAGCTGCTCCTCTGTTGATCGTTTTGTGAAATTAGGGCTTGGTTGCTTCGAAACGATCGAATATGATTTTTCTTCTGGTATGTTATTTGTTGCTTTCTGGATTGATTGCTTGAATTCGATTGTTCTTTTTGCACACGGCCTATGATGATTTTGGGTGTGAATTTATATGAATTTGACACTTTCCTAATTCTTGCTTTCCTGACTTGATGCGCACGGCTTTGATTGTGCATCGTTTGATTTTTCTTGAGTCATACGAAAAAGCTTTCCTCTTTTGATTTTTGACTTTTTCAAAGATACGCACTTGAATCTTTTTCAGTATACATTCACGAATTCCCTTGTTGACTTCTGTATGCTTCCATGATTTCGACTTGGACTTGTTTATTGATTTCGACTTCGAGTTGCTTATCATCTGCATCGAATTCGAACTTGATTTACTGCAGGCTTTGACTTGTACATTCGAATTTCTTTGACTTTGTTAATGCGATGTTGTTTAAGGTCCTTTTGTTCATCCCTGTAGCAGCTTTGTGCATTTCTCTGGCCATTTGTGTTTATCCCTGTAGTATACTCGAATTGTAGTCGTTAATTTCTTCTGGCTTCACTGTGAACTTTGGCTCTGGCCATCTTTGTTTCAGTGCTTGTTTGTTGTACATATTAACTTGGTTCATAACTTGTAATTGTAGACTTGAGTCTGTTGCACTTCATGCGAGCGTTTTTGGTTTCATATGCATTGAGCTTTGATCCTTTCTTGTTCATCTGCATGTAGCTGTTGGCCTAGTTTCTGTTGGTCGACATTTGTTCTGGAGTTGTTTCTTTGATATTGAGACCTGTATTTTGATATTGCTTCCTACTCAAAGCGCCTACAACCTTATTCCCCTTTCCTAGTGTATAATCTATATTGAAGTCATATGTCACCAAGATTTACAACCATCTTTGTTGCCTCATATTCAACTCCTTTTTTAGAATAAATAATTAGGGGGCTTACGGTCAGTATACAACTCAAATCTTTCTCCTTAAAGATAATGTCTCCAAACCTTCAACGCGAAGATCACTGCTACCAACTCTATGTCATGTCTGATATCGAACTTCTTATGGCCTCTATTGCCTAGATGCATAAGTTTACTCTTCCCTTTTACATCAATACTACCCCCGACCTAGTTCCATAAGCATCGATATAAACTACCAAATCTCGATTTCCTTCAGGTACGATCAAAACAAGAGCATTTGTCAATAGCCACTTCAACTCTTGATATAATCCTTCATAACTATCAGCCCATATGAACATAGTCAAGGGCGCTATTATACATGAGAAGTCCTTAAAGAATCTACGGTAATAGCCATCTAATCTTAAGAAGCTTCTTAAATCGGTAACCGTCTTCGGTCTCTTCCGATCACTAGCGGTCTCTATCTTCGATGGATCCATAGCTATTTCATTCTTTGAAACAACATGACCAGAGTACTCAATTTCCCATTTCCAAAAATGGCATGTCAAAAACTTCACCTTCAATTTTTCCATATCTCAGTGTCTCTAATACCAATCTAAGATAGATCTCATGTTCTCCCTTATTCTTATAATACGTCAAACTGTCATCTATCAAAGACCAGCACAAATCTATTCAACTATCCATGAAAGATTGGGTTCATAAGTTCTGCAAGAATGCAAAAGTGTTGATCATTTCAAAGGGCATAATTAACCACTCATATGAACTATATCTAGTTCTGAACATTGTCAATAGAACACTTCCTTAGCTACCTTCAGTAGATGGAATTCCGTTGCTAAATATAGTTGTGAGAATACTCTTGTTCCACTCAGTTGGCCAAACAAGTTGTCTATCTTAGGAAATGGATAATGATTCTTCATCGTCAACTCAATCAACTTCCTATAGTTGACACACATCCAAAGCAAACCATCCACCTACTTTACGAACACTGCAGAAGCACCCATGGCAAACTGCTCATTCTAATGAAATTTTTATGCTCAAGTTCAACTAACTCCTACTTCAATTCTTCCATCTCTTTGGATGGCATTCTTCTAGGTGGTTCATTAATGGTTTTTCCCTTGGTATCAAGTTTAATCGGAATTTAGTTGCTCTTCTTAGCGGTAATCCTATTACTGATTGGTAAATATCTACAAACCCAAACTACCAGTGTCCTAATCTCATCTTCCTGATCTTCCATTGCATATAACATCAATCTTAACTTCTCCTTCATTACATTCAACATTATCATGATCCCTTCTCCACCATTAGAATTTCGTAAAGTGATAATTCTAGCAGCATAACAGATCCTCTAGCATTATTACGCACTAATTAGTTCCTACCCAATGTTACCCTATACCGTACAAAGTCAAATACATATGGGTTGCAAATAAGTAAATGTCCATACAAAACAAACTCTAGATCAATGCATCTTCTTTCGAGAGTAATCATGTTGCTTCCATAAATGGGAACCCAAAAACTTAATTTATATTAAATTTGTCTTAAAACAAAGTAAATATGTTGTTCAATCCTTAAATAATTAGGTAGTTGCACTTTAAATGTTTGTTAAAATGTCAATTCCAATTTAACAGTATATTCAAGTAAAATAAAATGAAATCTAGTATCTTAAACAAAGGAAGAAAGTGTAGAAAAGTAAAGAACGCCAGGAATTACATGGTTCAAATGTTAAAGAATCCTACATCCATGGGTCAGTGCCCTTATTCATATTCTTCATAGTATAAGATTTATGGTAGAAAGAGTAGAATTATATTTAGTATCAAATTCAAAGAAATAGTCAAAAAATCACTTTCTTTGATATAATGTCCTTCTATTTGTAGTACCATGACATCACGCGGATTATCGATGCAATGGCCTAGTATTTCTCCTCCGTCGTTTGATCTCTCCACACATCATTCATCTTGTAGCTTGCTAATTTGTGCATGGATTGCTTACAAGGTCACAAGCATGTGCAATTAATTTGGGTAGGAATTTTTACTGTGGGTGGGAAGTTTGAACTAGATATTAGGTGGAAATTTTGAATTTTGGCATATGGAGCTCTAGAATTAGATTTGTGAGTTGTGCTTAGCCTGTGGGATGTTTAGCAATTGTTTATTTGACTGCTTTTACATGGTTTATGTATGGCTTCGTAGTTAATGTTAGATGTTGCAACACTGTCGTAGTATGATCAAATGTAGTGTGGTCGTTTTGACTTTAAAAGAGAGGGCACAGTATGGATACGAAGCGAAAATGCAGTTCCCTTTTGAGGTGGCGGTGCAGTCTACCTTGGTGTGGTGGCACAATCTGCTTTGATGTGGCCACATAGTTTGCTTTGATGTGGCAGTGTAGTCTGCTTTGCTGTAGTTGTGCAATTTAGTCACATAGGGTACTTGTGTTTTGCATTAATTATGGAAATGCCTTTGGACCTTTGGTCGACTGTGCAGTCCTATCTTGAAGCCATCTCTTACATTTTCTTGGTTGAGCCAAACTATTGTTGACACCATTCATATTGCTATAGCCAGTTTACTTTTGTCTAATTCTTTCCTAGTATCTTTGTGTGGGTTTATGATTTGTGTGTCTCATGCAAATGCTCTATTTGGGTATTGTATCGTTGAATTTCAAATCTTTGTTGTTTCTTTATAATTTGGGTATGCCTACTGAACTTACCCTTTATTCTAGGCAACATGCTGACCTTGTCCATTTGGTTCTAAGCTTAAAAATATCATGGGAGAAAATAATAGATGTAACAGCCACCAAAGACAAAGCAAGCCCTGGCTCCCTTCCTTGCTGGTCGATCTACTAGGATGAATTACCGTGCATTCACCTCCTTGTCGAGGACTACTAGGCTATCCAGTAAGATTGAATCACCATACATTCACTTCCTTGCTTAGGGACTGCCTACTTCCCTATGAGTTCGGGTGAGACATCTCTCCACTTCATGTTGGGGTGCACCGATGAGCTGAAAGGTGATAACAATGGTCCCATATTCCTCGCCCATGATGTCGCTGTCACTTTTGCAGGACTAGGCACTATTGTTGAGACTAGCAATGTTACCCTAAGTGGCGCCGAATTCTGGCATTCGTGGTCCATCCAGATAAAATTAAATCTATCCCAACATCTACAAGAAGAATGTCAACTGAGAGTACCCTTCAGTTCAACAGCGCTCAGGGTCATGTCAGGACTGCCTGCCATAATCTTCTAGCCTATGACCTGAGAGTGCCCTCTAGTCCAGTAGTACTTAGGGTCATGTTAGGACCACCTACCACTCAATCATATTGCATGTCACCTGAGAGTACCCAAGATCCCAGCAGCACACAGGGTCATGCCATGACTGCTTACTACTCAATCATGTCATGTGTCACCTAGGAGAAGCTTTGAGCCACTTAATGCTTAGGTTCATGCTGGGATCGCTCGATATCATAAGAATGCAAGAGGGCTCAATAACTATATTCCCAGCTCGATTCTCTATTGACTCTCCATCGTACGCTCGCATCCCCACATGCCAGCCTAGCACCAAGTGCATACAAGTCACTTAAAAACCAAAATATATAGTTCCCATGGATGGGTTGCTCTTATCGCCTGTCTCATTACCATACTAATATTTATCTATCTAATGAATATACAGGTATAGACAAGCATGGGCTATACGACTACTCAAACTATGCTACACTATATGATATGCATAGATAGACAAGAGCAAATAAAGCCTTAGATTAATTAAGTTTCATAAAAATTAATTTCATTCACTAACAAAATGCGGATCACATAGTTGGCTTATTGGGCATGAAAAAAGAAGATGGAAAAAGTATTTACAAGTCAGCTCATCGGTAGGTCGGGTTAGGTAGTCTAGTGGTTCTCGAGTAAGAATAACAAGCACGAGAACCATAGTCGCCTCCATTTTTACAGCCTCATCGATGTACATTGAGGTAAGTAGATCATAATTTTCCTTGAACAGGATCATGATCATGTTTATCGGCCGGTTCTGTCATACAATCTCCTACACCACCCATGAGGCCTCAATGTCGGTTGATGACCAACACTTGATTACATGCTAGGCCAGGTCATTTTGCAAGGCGTCTGTGAAAACCGCCCTACACCTTCGGTACCTAATATACCTATATAATGCATTGTACTTGTGAACGACCGATGCACGAAAATTTTCAAGGTTTTAAAGTAAATAAACAATAATGGAAACCATCGTATATCTCATAGTGCATCAAATTAAATATAATAATCATCATAGATATAAAATAGTCGATAGAGTAAAAAAACTAAATGAACCACAGAATCAAAGTGTACAAGTTTATGTGATTATACAAAATAGCAATAGAGTTTATAAAACTGATAGGTAAACTCAAACGATAAACTGTGTCGAATAAAATAAACGAACACTATCAAGGCTCCATAGTATCACACATTAGAATAAGCAATAATAAGCCCAAAATATAACCATAAGAAATCATCGCCTCTACTAATCCATCTCTACAGCTCCATGTGTCCCCTACACCTGCTATCTAGTCTACTCATTTAAGAGTACTTGAGATAATAAGAAGCAAAACATTATACCTCAAGTCAGACAATAGTATGGTGTGAGCAATAAACAATCTTAAAATATTATAAAAGTCGATATATATATATATGTGACAGAAGATATAGAGATTCATACCCACTAGTCCCTGCATCCAAAGATTTAGCATATAATAGTATGCTAATCTATCATCTACTATCATCATAAAGGTGTACTACATCCTAAGTACAATATCAAAGATCCATGCATCCACGTCCATAATATCTACATTCCTTAACATCCATAGAGTGATAAGAAAAACATGGCAAACATAGCATCCATCATACAATCATCACTGTCACTTGTGTGCTTTAGATATATGATAACTTATATGACTATTCCTTTGCTAGAGTAATGAAAAAAACCAAGTTTTTAGGTACTCAAACTCCATCCATACAGATGCTAGACACTTGACTCCTTCCTCGATCCTATACATGGATCCCTTTCTCGATCCAAGGTGCATGACTAAGTACTTGGTGAGCGTCCTCACATACCACTTCTTTACAAGCAAACTAGAAACACTTTGAGTATCTATGATCCCATCACTTGCATACCTTAGCCCTTCCTCACTCCTTTTGTTTCCATTCCTCATTCCACTTGCCATAGTAGAACCCTTCCTTGTTCTACCTACGAGTTCCTTCCTTTGCACCTATCCTTATATATCGTCATTGCAACCCCTACAATTGAGTCATCATCATTGGAACATTTCTGGACGTCCATTATAAGAATCCACATATCAAAGTTCCAAATCCATCATGATGAAGCTTTGCCTCACCATTTATCATTGTTCTTCATCGTGCCATAATCGTCGAAAAAGAACACCAAATGAACGAACGAATTCCCATGACGATCATATAGGCATAACGCCTAAAAAAATTCCTCGATCTCAAAACCCATGACATTGTATCGATCATATATGGTCGTCAACGACCATGTAGGTCGGTAAAAAACTAAGCCTAAGTGGTCTTGTACTTTCTCCTAAGAACTTCCCTCAACGGTTCTATAATAATCTGATGTTAAGAAATAATTGATTAAAAATTATTAACGATGATTTAAGTAATTAAAATGGATTTTCAAAGATTAAATAAGAATAATTCTGGAATTGGTTTGATAAATTGGGTTGAAATGTAAATATGTGGTAATTAAATTAAAACAAGTTTAAATATGGAAATAAGATTTTGTTATAATTATATGTGAAATAAATAATACTGATTTAAGCAAGATGTAATTTTAAAATGGAAATTTGAATTATTTTGGGTTAATGAAATGAAATTTAGTCAGATAAGCCAAAATGAATACCATATAAATAAAATAAAAAGAGTTTGTGAAAAATAAATTCTATAAAATTTCATAATACTGTGTCATCACTTAAGTAATGCAAATGTGAATTTTATTGGAAATTTTATAGTGATTTGAGTTGAATGGAAGATGGTTTATAAAAGAAGAAAATACAACGGGAAAATGTTTGCTAAATGCCTACTTGAAGACCAAGCCCAAACTTATAAACCCAAAACCTTTATTCTAATATCTGGATATTTCTTATTCTTGAAAATTCACTTAGATAATTCATTCATGTTCCTAATGATATTTACTGCTTCAAGAAACCAAAAATCATGGAAACTCATTTTTCCTCCTCCTTTTTAAAAGTAAAATAAATTATAATAAAATCTCATAGATTTTTAAATTCATATATATGCCTCCTCACATCATTCTACACTAATATCTACCGAGGGATGCAAGCTTTGATCATAAATATTTGAAGTTAGAAACTTACAGTAGAGGGAAAGTGGAGAGGGTGAAGGCATCATGGCTCAGGTGAGTAAGTTTACTCATAAAATCTATATTTATAATTGTGCAATACAATATATAAAATTGTTTGGATTGATGTATGGATATTTATTGTTGTTTCTTGTGTGTACATCAATTATCGTAAAATTTTGGAGGAATGGAAGTAGAATGAATGAATAAGAGCTTCAGGGAGGTGTGAACAGTGGGTTTCACTAGTCGATCATCTATGGTCGATTGGTAAGCACCCTAAATGCACGGTTCTATTTTTATTTACATTGTCTTGATTTTATGTGATATATAGTTTATATGATTTAAATATAAATTACGATATGGATTTTATATCTATTGATATAATATCAAGAAAAATATTTATTTAAATTTGATATTAAATATTAATCAAGGAAATCTATTTAATAGGAAATTTGGTTTAAGATATTAAATAATTATTTAAGATCTTATATACGAAATTTAGAAATGGTTCCTAATTAATATTTTAAGTATTTTGGAAGTATATTTATAGTTTATACGTTTTTAATAAGGATTTTTATAAATGTAATTAATCTATTTAAATAAAAGAAAATTTTGCATATGATATATATACATATATTCATTAAAATATTCTATGTAATTCTACAAAAAAATCATAAGAGGGTTTTTGAATATTATTAAGTGATTTCGAAAGTGTTTTATTAATGATTTTGCATATAAAGCAAAGGAGTTAAGTTAGGTTTTAAGACATGCAAATGATGGAAATTATGTTGAAGGTTATATATTTATTATAAAAGTAGTTTTTGAGAATGGAAAGTCTAAAGAAAGGCTTTTATTGATTATTTTATTAGAAATGTTTAATCTTTATTTGAAAATTGAGTATTGTAAATTATATGGTAAATTTGATATCCATTTGATTTTTTATTTTATGAAGATTTATATTGTTATTATTATCTCTTCTCTAGACTGGATTTAAATATTATTGAAGATTTTGTTTCTATGTAATGAGGAATTTGAATGAATGGAGTTATGATACCTTCTGGTATGCGACGTTCTATAATATTTCTTCGGTTATTCTTTAGACTTGTTATATATATAGAATAGTATTAGGAGATTTTATATTGTGAGTAATTTGAGTAAACGGATTAGTAATATCATTTGGTATGTGACATTTGGTTATACTTTTCCATTTACTCCTACAACTCACGATATAGAATATTATGAAGATTGAGTGTAGTTTATAAGCAGTAAATAAAAGATCGAGTATTACGTGGTGGTATGGGATGCCATTGTGATATTTATTTGGTTATTCATTGTAAGTTGTTGACACTTACATGATAGGAATAGTGATGTGGGTGTGAGATGAAGCTCGTAGTGATGAGTAAGGCTTTGTACCTATATTCAGTGAGCAAGACTGTGTGCATTTGGGTATACCTAGGCCAATAGTCTATTGCCAATAGGGGCACTTGCAAGGTCGTGATTATGGTTTCACATTGACGAGCATCGATAGACATATGTCATGATGACTGTTTGAGGTAACCAAGACTATAGAGTCTATGTTACTCTGGAGCATGCTTTATCCTATCAGTTTCCCTTCTAATTCTAACAAAGTAGTAAACTGGCATATACTGTTGACACACCTCACTTAGTTTAGATATGACTCTACTTGGGTCTTTGTGTCTGTCGTACGGTAAATTCCCATTAAATTTATTTCTATTTGAGGAGATGAGATTATACTTGTGATAAGTGTCCAGAGTATTGTGGATTCTAATATCATTTATTATATATGAATTTTATATATGGAAACCTATTATTATATTAATGATGATATTTTGATTATTTAGAATTGAAGGATATATTCAGGCACTGTTATGCGCTAGCTAGACTATACTTAATGATATCTTGAGTATTGATGTTTTCTGGATCTTGATAATGATTTTAATATGGATAATTCACCCATTTGACATTGATTCCATGATTCCTTATTCGATATGATTTTATATGGGTGATGACATCTTTATGCATAATTTTTGTCATTTTATGATAATTTTTCAATTATTATGATAATATAATTATATACATGCATACAATAATATATATTTACATTGACATTATGGGTGTTGTCTTGATTTGATGATGTATCATATTATTATACCCTGCATATGCATATGTATATTGAGCTCTATATTTATACATAGTCTAACTCTTTTGTAATATTCAAGTCAGTCTTAGACATTATGGGTTCAGGGACAATGTGGCCAGCTTTTGTTTAGTGGGCTAAGAGGAGGCTAGTTATTCTATCTTGTTGAATACTGTATGTGTGGTGTAAACTTATTACTTGTGTGATATTGTGATGTATAATAAGTATACTTTGTGTTTAATTGAGATGGTGAACATTTGAAATGTTTTGTATTCCCATTGTCTTATATATTAATATATATTATTGCTATGATTTTGAATCTGTGTTCTTTAATATTTATTGTACATAATTTATTGTTCTGTCCTTGAGGCATACATGTTTATTGCTTTGTACCAAGACCACATACAATTATATTTTATTATATGATTTATGATTTGTACCAATGTTAATCCAAAGGAACATTCACGCGTGTTCCCCATTTAGCATCATTCTCCATATTATCTGATAATATTACTTAGCCAAACTCTTGAGTAGTATGGGTACAAAGGTGGGATGTTTCATTTCGATATCAGAGTAATGTTTAGAATAATACATTATATATTTTTAAGACCCGAGTCATTACCTTAGATGAGACTTAGAGTCTCTGTCATCTTGGATGTGTTGGGTTATTACCCTATAGTAAGGCATAGTAGGTGTATATCGTGATCACTAAGGTAATCATATTTATTATTATTATATATATATATAGATAGATATATAATATTAGCACTTCTAATTTTTTTTGAAATAATTAGTTCTTGCGAAAGTAAGTCCTACCAATAGTGTCGGTATTGATATTGAATATTAGACCTATGGTGGCTTAGAATTTAATTATTATATTTAGCTCTATTATTAATTAGAGTGGCACAATGGAAGCTGATGGTGAGCATCTGGGTTGTTGTTTATTATATGCACTAATTGTTGATGGTTGTTTGAATTGAATTTGATTCTTGGTTGGTTGATGTTTATTATATTGAATTTGTAATTATTGTTAAGAACAATATTGAGTAGGATTCACTATTTGAATGTGGGAACCTACTCAAGTATTAATATTAGAACCTTGCGGTGTCTTCAGTAGTGAAGTTATCGCCAAGGAAATTGACAATTGAATTTTTGTATATAACAATATACTATTCATAAATATTAATCAAAAAATAATTGTGAAATGAATTTAATTATGATGTTTACTTGTTGTTATGAATGATGTTTGCTTATTGATGTGTGATGTTTGAACTATTAAAAGTGACTTATTATTTTAATTTCTATTTTTAAAGTATATGTAAATATTTCAATATAAGCAAGTATATATTCATAGAAAGTGTTGAAAATTTTCTATCTTATATATATAATGTACTAGATAGTATTTTATGAAACTAAGAAAATTTTTCAAATTATCGGTGCCTTCTTCTTTTAATTCCAAACATTCTTTGATTGACCATGGATTCCAGTTTGTCCTGAAATTTTTGTTTTTAAGAGGTCTTTTGTTGGATTATCTATGGCAAATGAGAGATGTGGCCTTTAGATATCTGGAGGAATTATTTTGGCATTTCGATGTTATTAATTGTAACGACCCATAAAATTTTAATAATTTTTAATTGGTTTTATAACGTATTTAATGAAATGTTCGTGAAATTTTATAATAATTTAAATTTTAAAACAAAATGTTTATATATTTAGAATACGTATGTTTAAATATAGCAGATCTTAAATTTTCAATTTATTTTATGAAAGTTTATTTCATGGTAAAATTTTATTTAATTCAAGCTAGCCAGTAATTGCTGATAATAAATTTATTTTCAAGCCTGAATATTTTTTTTATGGAAAATTTCTAAATCTCCTTCTGACTAAGATGCCATTTCCGTTTTTCAAAATTCGGACTTCTATTACTCCGTTTATCTCATTTCTGGCTAAAATAACTGCATTTCGGGTACCGATTATCGACTTTTGATCGGATGATCGTACCACCAATATTTGTATGCCGTTGTGATCGTCTCTTCGTGCTGATCTCAATAGTATATTTATTTCTGTATTTTGAAGTCCGACTCACCGCGAACTCCACGAAACCGGTAACCACGTCGGTACCAGATCCGTAACCTTTTATTTTCTTTTGCTTTTCAGACTTCGAACCTTGACTGCCAAGCAAATTTGATTGCTATAATTATTTCTCTACATAAATTGTTAGCCGTTCAAAATTTAAAACGTTGTAATAATAACGTTTAACTTTTCCTTGAGTTTCGCCTCGTTCTTTTGGAATGCAGACGTGTTTCGTTTCTTATATTTTTTTTTTTTTTATCCGTTCACATTTGCCTATGATCTCTTTCATATATGCTATTGAGGGAAATTAATTGAAACCAGTATCTTTTGCATAAATTATGGCGTACGTTTCGCTATTTTTTTTTTTTTCATCTGTTCGTTTCTGTGATTCTTAAATGAATAGAAATAAAATATAACGTAAGCTCTCCTTCCACCTGTTATATATTTCTCTACTTCATTTCTCTCCCTGGATCTGCCATTTTCATTTTGCCAAACTCCTCCGCCCGCTCGCCTTCCTTCGCCGCAGGCAACAGCATGGAACCCACGGCCCCATCAACCAGCCTACCTCCGCCAATCTCCGAGCCTACCCCTTCCAGTCACCGCAGCCACCTACCGAAGCCACTTCACAACCCATGCCGGGACCACCTCGACCCTGACTCGCTTCCGCCACCGCTCCATCAGTCAACCTCCACCTTGCAACCGTCCCCTCTTCTCCTCTCTCTCCCCTGTCGCTTGAAGTCTTGTCTGTTTGCTGAGGTATATTTTATACTTATTAGTATAATAGAAGTTAGTTGTCTGATATTAGTAGGGCACACTTTGGTCTATTTGGTAATCATCTATGTTCAGGCATTATATGGGTTGTATATTGGTCTTTGTTTTAACATATGTACATAGGTCATATATTATGTAATGTCACTGCAGTTGTACATAGTATAGGTAAGTCTGTGTATTTTGAACTAGGGTATATGCATTTTAGAATGAGTATTCTTGCAACCGAGTTCGACCAAGTCTTGTCCTATATATACATATATATGTTATATAACTTGATATTTTGCTTCCTTTTGATTTATACTTTATATATTTAAAGAAGGTCTGTGTATATATCTAGTTATGTGTGTGATGTCTGCATAAGTGTAGCTTGCGTATGCATGTATTTGGATCTATATATATAAACTCAGATTTTTATATTAATTTATATGTAAACTGTAAAAGATTTTATGTAATACTTTGTTATAAAATATAGTTACTGTATTTATATATGTCTATAGAGATCCAGTATATGTCTTTTTCGAATTTGATAGTAAGTTATATTATATAGCTGTTAATATGCATAGTGTATATAATGTTCAGAACATGTATATATAGTTCGTTTTAAGGTATATAAATATCTCCTACACAGTTACGTTCTATATTTGGTTTACATACTAGCTAGCAGTTTATATACGTGAATATATTATAATACTTTTAGCTACAATATAGGTTGAAATTGCAGTTTCTATTTTTCTTGCCTTTATTTGAAACGTATGTTTGTTTATGAAATTTTAATGCGTTTCAACTAATCTTGGTTAAAAGGGTAATATAATAGAATAAAATATTAGTACTGTAAGTAAAAGCTTATACTCAGCCTATATTTATACTATCACGTCTAGTTGAAGTAAGGCGATAGTTTAGGAATAGTATGCAATAGGATAGTAGTTGTATATTCATATCCACATTTGTGGCATCGAGTTTGGTCTGCATTACATGTTTCTGCATATATATATTTGCACATGTCGGTCACACCTTGTTTTATATTAGCAGTCCATCTATGTGTCTGTGTACACTTTAGTATATAGATGAGCTACCTGTTGTTTAAAAGTGTATCGAGTTATTAAAGTTTAAGTAGAAATTTTCAATTAGTGTTAGTATAAGGTATGTTTCGAGCAGCACATATGTCCAATAATATTATAAATATGTTAAATGGTGTATAATATAAGTATGGTCCTTGTCTGTAACTATACATATGCTAAGTTTCAAGAGAGGTTACATGTACTTAGGCTTACGGATTTATATTTTTAAGTTGCTATACACCGTAGAGAGTCAGCACATATTTTATGTATAACAGGGTCTGCATCTTTTGTGATTATTGTACGGTCTACCCCTAAGTATCTATATTATTTTATAGCCAAATTTATATCTTTTAAAATTTGGTTGAAGGTTAGATTTCTGAATTTTAAGTAGATTTGAAATAGGTAAGGACTTTACAACACATTTATTTCAAGTTAGACTTATAAAATGTTATATTGGGCTAATTTGATCCGTTCCCATCGATTTTCTTTTATCAGCTTTGATCGTCGGTTCGTGCCAATTTTTCCTTGCTTTGAGATTCGTGCTTGGATTTCATAACTCAACTTTATTGTCTATCTCTCTAGCCTCGAAAGGTGAGCAATCACTCACGATTAACGTTCTTTTATTTATTAAATTTGATTTCAATTGAAACGACAATTGAAATATGCTGCTGTTAGTTGTTTTTCTGTTATGACTACTATTATCTGTATCTGTTCACCTATGACACCTGACACCCTTATCGGTTAATTATTTATGTGATAAAAATACAGATTGGTTGATAATTGATTGTTTGATTGATTGTTGTGTAATTTGAATGTTAATTATTATTGTTAAGTGATAACTAGTTTGCTAGTTTAAAATTTGGGGTAGTATAATTTACAAATTAAACGGAGTATATATGACGGACCTTGTTTTATTAAAAATCTGACCCCGCCATATGTAAATTTGATTAGTTAAATTTGACCCGTTAATTGTCGTAGAAATTGATAAATTATACTTTAAACCCTTGAACGTAGTGTGGATTAATTGTTGTAGTTTTAAACTAAAATTTAAAAAGGAACGACAAGTGAAGAACTGTAATGTGATAACCTTTAATCTACATGAAATGATAGTGTAGATTCTAGAAATAATTATACAAATAACAATGCGAATAAATACGATTATTTCGGGGTTATTTGTTTTATTTATTGAATTGTTATTGATTGTTGTTGTTGCTTGTCTATTTACTTTGACACCATCCCTGTCATCACACTGCAAGTTCGAAATGATAGACCCAAGCTGGTTTCATTTAATTAAAATTGGGATTTACGGGTTGGAATGCTATCCACCCGTATACATTTAGAGTACGGATTAAAATGGTAATATCCGTAACACTTGACCATATGATGAGAAATATATGGTCTTAATAAATGTAAATTCTTAAAAACATATGTAAAAGAAATGATAAATATAGAGTAAATTATATCTAGTAAATCAAGATTTGACTAAATACAAGAATTATGATAAATATCTATGTGAATTTATCTCGAATAGTTTTGCAATAATATCGAACGATTAAGATTGGGAGATAAATTTGGGTTATTGTAAAATGATGTTTAGATAAGGATTTATTTAAATCAATTTGAATTTTATCAAATGAGATATTTCACGTTTGATAAAATTTGAGAAATCTTGAGAAAGATGTAATTTAAAGTCACTAAAATGGTATTGAATAAGGGAGGGTTCAAAACTAAATAATAATGATGTAAAAACCAAGAATCTATATGAAACTGTTAAATTTAACATCTAAGTATCTAAGCCATGAACTGTATTGAAATTAAATGGTTAGCGATTTGGATATGTATTTGGAACCCAGATAGTTGAATTTGTTATTTTAGACAACGAATTGAATTAGATATAAATTGAGGGTGAACTAAATTTGGATATTTTTATTTAGGAATCTAGATTGGGAAAAATTTAGTTGAAATGTATAATACTTAAAGTATGGAAACATATTGAATAAAAGGGGTAATTGGGATATCAAATCCAAATTTGAGATTTTTAAAATTTGAAGTGGATATTCTAGGAAAATTCAAATTGATAAAATGAGATTGAATATGATGGTAAGGTCGGGGTGATGATTATGTTAAGTTGAGGGAGTTGAAATACTTTACCGAATACATTATTTAATATATGTATATACTATTAATTGGAGTGAAATCGACATTGGGGTTGAAGTATAAATTAAGTGAATGACCACAGTGTAATATTATATGTTTCTACCTTGTAGACAGTTCTATGGACCCTTAGAGGATGGACATCCCAAACATCCTTTAAGTTATATTGTATTTCAGTTGATATTTCATTTGAGTTGAATTTATTGATATAAGAATGTTAATCCTGACTCGAGTGTTTTGTGTTTTGCTTTACGCTCGGGTCAGACTGAGTAATACAGCATTAGAGACTCACCTTTGGAGATTGGAGCTTCATTTGGAGATCCAACTATCGTTTCAGCTTTCAGTTTTCTAGTTGACTGGTTCAGAGAAGTCATCGGCTCGTACTGAAGACTTTTCTGTATTCAAGAGATTCTGATGTATTCATTTTAAACTCTGATGTATATAGTAGCTTCATGAACTACTATTCTTTTCTATTCCGCTGCATTATATTACTCTGTGTCTGTGATCTGTGTTTGATTTATTTACTGTATATTTTAAGTTTTTGCCAAATTAAATTAACAATTCGGTATTTTGAATTATTCAAGTCGGACATGTACGGTTTTATTGTCGATTTGAATGGTCCAAAATAGCGGGTCGTTACAGTTGGTATCAGAGCTTTGGCTCTAGGCAAACCTTAACATATATGGTAAATTTACTTACAGAATCACTTTCGCGCGAGTTGAATCTCTTCCTTTTTGACTCGATTTTGGAATGTCCCTCGGTTCTGAAATTCATTCTTGTCTCTTCCTATTTATATTAGTTTGATTCTAGAGTATCCCATAACTCCACTGAATGTTTGTAAAGGGGTGAAGACTCCTTTACAATTGGCATTAATTCACCTAGATTTCTGAAGTCACGGTTGACCGGTAGTTGTCGCCCGCGATTTATAGAAGTATACCCACCTTCTACTTTGTAATAAAAATTTCCTCATTTTGTTCAAGCCTTCACACTTTGTTTCGAAACTTCCTTTGGTCAAGTTTCTCTTAGAATTTTGAACCTCTATCTTGTTTGATTTTGGACTCCTTGAATGATAGGAAACTATTTTGTAGATGGCAAAATCGGAAGAGCAGAAAGCAGCTCGTCGAGCTCGGAGAGCACTAGCCCGTAAGGAACGGGAGGAAGCAATGGAGAAGTGGGAAAAGCTTTGGAGGGAAAGGGCAGGACCTGGACCTTATGACAATGTCATCTGTTATCGGTGTCAAGAGAAGGGACATTATGCAGCCATGTGCGGGAAGAGAGATGAAGGAAAGAAGAGTGAGGGCCAGCGTTATCGATCCAAGATCTTTTGTTTTAAGTGCCGTAGTACGGGACACTTTCCCAGTCGCTGCCAGAAGGTGAAGAAGTAAAAGCTGCACCCACTGCACCAGTCGACAAATCAACCTTTTGCTATCACTGCAAGCTGCCTGGGCATATAGCCAGAAATTGTCCTGTGAGGAAGTACGGAAGGAAGGCTGCGTTCCCTCAGGTCGTTAGGGAGGATGGGCGTGTCGTGCATTTATGCAAGAAATGCAGAAGTTGGGGCCATATTGAGGGGGAGTGTACTGGACCCGTTGAGGCCCCACCCGGTAGAATTAATACCGATGCTTTGTTTATGTAGAGGGGTTCCTGTGGATCTGTTCGTTTCAGCAGTTGTCTGTTACTTTCGATAAACTCTATTGTATCTTTTGCCTAACTGAAGTTCACAAATAAAGTATTCATGTTCCTGTTTCGTTGATAAGGAATTCGAATCTCTGTTGTTTGAAATCTATCCTTGAATCATCCTTTGAAAGATCGGGTATGTTGTATTTTGAAATTGTCATATATATGGAAATTATTATTTGGACAACTATGATTTTATTCCATATATAAAAAGGAAATGTTTTCGATAAGGATTATATACCTATATATATAAAGCAAATAAGAAATGTTATTCTATATAAAAAGGTTTTGAAAGGATTTGAAATATTTTGAAAAGAAAAAAATATATATGTAGTTGAATAATGGTTTTCATAAAGGAAAATTGGATATTTCAAAAAGAAATAAATAGTTTAAAAATGTTTTAAAGGGATAATTATCAATTTGGAAACCATTTTTGAGTATAACTGATTTGAGAAATTATCGGTTTGGAAATTTAAAATTAAAATTTAAAAACCAGTACTTATATGGTGATGTTGGAAATAAAGTTGTTTGACTTAAATCAGTTTAATTTGGAAACTGGGATTATCTTATAAGCCTATTATTTTGGGGAACTTTGAAATTAAGATATCTAAATTAGAAGAAAATTTGGTGAATTCATATATGACTTTGAAACTAAATTTGATATTGAAATGATTTGAAATTGAGAACCTTACATTATTAAGCACTTGATTTGGGAGTGGTCGAACTTATATAAAATGGATTTGTATAAGTATGAAGCTGATTTGAAATCTATTGATTTTAAAGGTACTCAATTTGGAAAGAGATTTTATATAATCGAAGTCTATATAAGTATGATTTGATCTACTATTGATTTGGAAGGTATTCGATTTGAAAAAGGAATCCTATATATATGGACTTTAAATAAGTACGATATATGAAAGTATTTAATAAGGTACTATATGATATATATTTTCCAAGTAAAGATATGGAAAGTGCCTTCTGCTTGATATCCGCTTTGTGGCCACAGCGTGGATTCATTCTATTGATATTATTCTCTCTGATTTTGGTTTTCCGGATGTAATACTCGAGTGTTCCCACCGTGACGTAACCCACGGTTTCTTTTTCTCTCGTGAATGCACAGCGAAATTGCCTGGCTGAGTCTTGCCTAGGGGTATGGATTGTTTCCTGGGGGAACCAGGCGTAACCATTGTGTATCCTGCAATCTGTGTAGGTCGCGAATAGTAGCGCAAGTGCCTGGCTGAGTCTTGCCTGGGGGTACGGATTGTTTCCTGGGGGAACCAGGCGTAACCATTGTGTATCCCGCACCCTACTAGTCATCATGGCGTAACTCGCAGGGCTGTGAAAGCTTACGGATATGGATTGTTTCCTGGGGGAACCAGGCGTAACCATTGTGTATCTGCGAACCATGATCGGACAAAGGTTTTGGTTAATTGTTTTGTTTGGATCGTACTTTCCATATCTGTTGTTTTTAAAGGGTTTTTTCAAGTATTTTCACTGGGTGTTGAAACAAGTCTACTTAGTACTTGAAGAATTCTAGCTTTGCGCCTGATCAACGCATGGCCAGAGTCTACAAGAACGATGATAAACTTGTTGAAACATCGAGTTATAAAAGTATTTTCAAAAGGAAATTTATTCCAATATAATAAGTATTTTATTATAAGAGTATTATTATAAAAGGTTTGAAATAAATTATTCGTGCCCGATGCCATTCTTTTGAAACTACCGTATCTGCTCAGCTTTAGTTATTCCCCTTGATTCTGTCTCCAGGATCTACCTTCCTTTTCTTTTGAATATAATCTTTAAAATACTGTTTATTTATATACTACTTGGTTTGATAGAAGATTTTAAATATTGTAAATATTTTGAAGTTATTAATTAAATAAAACATCTTTAAAGAAAATGATTATTAATTTATTGATAATATTTGAAAGGTATTTTGAGATAAATTAAAATTTTCATAAATTTTGGAATTAATATTTTCAATAGTCTTTGTAAATATAAGTAATAATGTAAATAATCGTTTTCAAAGGGGTTTGAAATGTTTTAAATATTAAAGAAAATTAAATTTCAAATGAAAGTTTCAAATAGATATTTCAAATAAAAATTTATGTAATTTGAAATTAATTGTTTATCTTATCTTTCAATCTTTATTCTTTCTGGTTGTTTTATTCTCCTACCTCCTTCCTTTTCGGGGACGAAAAGTTTTGAGTGGGGGAGGGTGTAACGACCCATAAAATTTTAATAATTTTTAATTGGTTTTATAACGTATTTAATGAAATGTTCGTGAAATTTTATAATAATTTAAATTTTAAAACAAAATGTTTATATATTTAGAATACGTATGTTTAAATATAGCAGATCTTAAATTTTCAATTTATTTTATGAAAGTTTATTTCATGGTAAAATTTTATTTAATTCAAGCTAGCCAGTAATTGCTGATAATAAATTTATTTTCAAGCCTGAATATTTTTTTTATGGAAAATTTCTAAATCTCCTTCTGACTAAGATGCCATTTCCGTTTTTCAAAATTCGGACTTCTATTACTCCGTTTATCTCATTTCTGGCTAAAATAACTGCATTTCGGGTACCGATTATCGACTTTTGATCGGATGATCGTACCACCAATATTTGTATGCCGTTGTGATCGTCTCTTCGTGCTGATCTCAATAGTATATTTATTTCTGTATTTTGAAGTCCGACTCACCGCGAACTCCACGAAACCGGTAACCACGTCGGTACCAGATCCGTAACCTTTTATTTTCTTTTGCTTTTCAGACTTCGAACCTTGACTGCCAAGCAAATTTGATTGCTATAATTATTTCTCTACATAAATTGTTAGCCGTTCAAAATTTAAAACGTTGTAATAATAACGTTTAACTTTTCCTTGAGTTTCGCCTCGTTCTTTTGGAATGCAGACGTGTTTCGTTTCTTATATTTTTTTTTTTTTATCCGTTCACATTTGCCTATGATCTCTTTCATATATGCTATTGAGGGAAATTAATTGAAACCAGTATCTTTTGCATAAATTATGGCGTACGTTTCGCTATTTTTTTTTTTTTTCATCTGTTCGTTTCTGTGATTCTTAAATGAATAGAAATAAAATATAACGTAAGCTCTCCTTCCACCTGTTATATATTTCTCTACTTCATTTCTCTCCCTGGATCTGCCATTTTCATTTTGCCAAACTCCTCCGCCCGCTCGCCTTCCTTCGCCGCAGGCAACAGCATGGAACCCACGGCCCCATCAACCAGCCTACCTCCGCCAATCTCCGAGCCTACCCCTTCCAGTCACCGCAGCCACCTACCGAAGCCACTTCACAACCCATGCCGGGACCACCTCGACCCTGACTCGCTTCCGCCACCGCTCCATCAGTCAACCTCCACCTTGCAACCGTCCCCTCTTCTCCTCTCTCTCCCCTGTCGCTTGAAGTCTTGTCTGTTTGCTGAGGTATATTTTATACTTATTAGTATAATAGAAGTTAGTTGTCTGATATTAGTAGGGCACACTTTGGTCTATTTGGTAATCATCTATGTTCAGGCATTATATGGGTTGTATATTGGTCTTTGTTTTAACATATGTACATAGGTCATATATTATGTAATGTCACTGCAGTTGTACATAGTATAGGTAAGTCTGTGTATTTTGAACTAGGGTATATGCATTTTAGAATGAGTATTCTTGCAACCGAGTTCGACCAAGTCTTGTCCTATATATACATATATATGTTATATAACTTGATATTTTGCTTCCTTTTGATTTATACTTTATATATTTAAAGAAGGTCTGTGTATATATCTAGTTATGTGTGTGATGTCTGCATAAGTGTAGCTTGCGTATGCATGTATTTGGATCTATATATATAAACTCAGATTTTTATATTAATTTATATGTAAACTGTAAAAGATTTTATGTAATACTTTGTTATAAAATATAGTTACTGTATTTATATATGTCTATAGAGATCCAGTATATGTCTTTTTCGAATTTGATAGTAAGTTATATTATATAGCTGTTAATATGCATAGTGTATATAATGTTCAGAACATGTATATATAGTTCGTTTTAAGGTATATAAATATCTCCTACACAGTTACGTTCTATATTTGGTTTACATACTAGCTAGCAGTTTATATACGTGAATATATTATAATACTTTTAGCTACAATATAGGTTGAAATTGCAGTTTCTATTTTTCTTGCCTTTATTTGAAACGTATGTTTGTTTATGAAATTTTAATGCGTTTCAACTAATCTTGGTTAAAAGGGTAATATAATAGAATAAAATATTAGTACTGTAAGTAAAAGCTTATACTCAGCCTATATTTATACTATCACGTCTAGTTGAAGTAAGGCGATAGTTTAGGAATAGTATGCAATAGGATAGTAGTTGTATATTCATATCCACATTTGTGGCATCGAGTTTGGTCTGCATTACATGTTTCTGCATATATATATTTGCACATGTCGGTCACACCTTGTTTTATATTAGCAGTCCATCTATGTGTCTGTGTACACTTTAGTATATAGATGAGCTACCTGTTGTTTAAAAGTGTATCGAGTTATTAAAGTTTAAGTAGAAATTTTCAATTAGTGTTAGTATAAGGTATGTTTCGAGCAGCACATATGTCCAATAATATTATAAATATGTTAAATGGTGTATAATATAAGTATGGTCCTTGTCTGTAACTATACATATGCTAAGTTTCAAGAGAGGTTACATGTACTTAGGCTTACGGATTTATATTTTTAAGTTGCTATACACCGTAGAGAGTCAGCACATATTTTATGTATAACAGGGTCTGCATCTTTTGTGATTATTGTACGGTCTACCCCTAAGTATCTATATTATTTTATAGCCAAATTTATATCTTTTAAAATTTGGTTGAAGGTTAGATTTCTGAATTTTAAGTAGATTTGAAATAGGTAAGGACTTTACAACACATTTATTTCAAGTTAGACTTATAAAATGTTATATTGGGCTAATTTGATCCGTTCCCATCGATTTTCTTTTATCAGCTTTGATCGTCGGTTCGTGCCAATTTTTCCTTGCTTTGAGATTCGTGCTTGGATTTCATAACTCAACTTTATTGTCTATCTCTCTAGCCTCGAAAGGTGAGCAATCACTCACGATTAACGTTCTTTTATTTATTAAATTTGATTTCAATTGAAACGACAATTGAAATATGCTGCTGTTAGTTGTTTTTCTGTTATGACTACTATTATCTGTATCTGTTCACCTATGACACCTGACACCCTTATCGGTTAATTATTTATGTGATAAAAATACAGATTGGTTGATAATTGATTGTTTGATTGATTGTTGTGTAATTTGAATGTTAATTATTATTGTTAAGTGATAACTAGTTTGCTAGTTTAAAATTTGGGGTAGTATAATTTACAAATTAAACGGAGTATATATGACGGACCTTGTTTTATTAAAAATCTGACCCCGCCATATGTAAATTTGATTAGTTAAATTTGACCCGTTAATTGTCGTAGAAATTGATAAATTATACTTTAAACCCTTGAACGTAGTGTGGATTAATTGTTGTAGTTTTAAACTAAAATTTAAAAAGGAACGACAAGTGAAGAACTGTAATGTGATAACCTTTAATCTACATGAAATGATAGTGTAGATTCTAGAAATAATTATACAAATAACAATGCGAATAAATACGATTATTTCGGGGTTATTTGTTTTATTTATTGAATTGTTATTGATTGTTGTTGTTGCTTGTCTATTTACTTTGACACCATCCCTGTCATCACACTGCAAGTTCGAAATGATAGACCCAAGCTGGTTTCATTTAATTAAAATTGGGATTTACGGGTTGGAATGCTATCCACCCGTATACATTTAGAGTACGGATTAAAATGGTAATATCCGTAACACTTGACCATATGATGAGAAATATATGGTCTTAATAAATGTAAATTCTTAAAAACATATGTAAAAGAAATGATAAATATAGAGTAAATTATATCTAGTAAATCAAGATTTGACTAAATACAAGAATTATGATAAATATCTATGTGAATTTATCTCGAATAGTTTTGCAATAATATCGAACGATTAAGATTGGGAGATAAATTTGGGTTATTGTAAAATGATGTTTAGATAAGGATTTATTTAAATCAATTTGAATTTTATCAAATGAGATATTTCACGTTTGATAAAATTTGAGAAATCTTGAGAAAGATGTAATTTAAAGTCACTAAAATGGTATTGAATAAGGGAGGGTTCAAAACTAAATAATAATGATGTAAAAACCAAGAATCTATATGAAACTGTTAAATTTAACATCTAAGTATCTAAGCCATGAACTGTATTGAAATTAAATGGTTAGCGATTTGGATATGTATTTGGAACCCAGATAGTTGAATTTGTTATTTTAGACAACGAATTGAATTAGATATAAATTGAGGGTGAACTAAATTTGGATATTTTTATTTAGGAATCTAGATTGGGAAAAATTTAGTTGAAATGTATAATACTTAAAGTATGGAAACATATTGAATAAAAGGGGTAATTGGGATATCAAATCCAAATTTGAGATTTTTAAAATTTGAAGTGGATATTCTAGGAAAATTCAAATTGATAAAATGAGATTGAATATGATGGTAAGGTCGGGGTGATGATTATGTTAAGTTGAGGGAGTTGAAATACTTTACCGAATACATTATTTAATATATGTATATACTATTAATTGGAGTATTCTGGCGATCATGTCGTCCATTCTGGCAATTTTGAATCTTGTTCTACAGATTTTGGTTCGTTTGTTGATAGTGATTGGGAGAATAATTTCAATAATTTGGTTTTTAGTGATAGTGTTAAGTCATTTTACATTCGCTCATTCGACTCTATGCTATTAGACCCTGGTGTCTATGCTTTGTATGATAACTCTAAAGTAGTTTTGGATGATGTCTCGTTTGATTCGGAATGTATTCCTGGTTTGTTGGATGATGGGTTTTCTTTGGTTTTAAAGAGGAAGGTTAGAGTATCTTCAATGGACAATCGCTCATTTGAATTACCTACTAAGAATTCTTTTGATTGTCTTGGGTTACTCTCTCTATCAGAGGAACGACTGGATTCAATTCAGCTATTAGATAGTTTTGAAGATTCTTATCGAAAGTCTCCAAGCTTAACTACTGACAATGTTTCTTTATTGGATTATTTCGGGTCGATGAATGCTAACGACAATACGGTGTTAGTTCCTGATGATATTGAATCCGATAATTGTTTTTCAGTATCTTCTGTTGTTAATCTGGACAGTGTTGCGGTTCTCTTTATTGATGGGTTTAATGGTGACAGTGCTTTTGGTGATTCAGATTGTTTTGGAAAATCAGACTCACTTGTTCTTAACTCTTCAAGTGTCGTTGATACAAGAGTTAGCTGTGATAAATCAGAGGTTAACATAGGTTGTAATGGTGACTTAACTGACATTAGAATAGAATATATTGGTTCAAAAGGTGATTCTGTTATTAGAAATGAAGAAGTTTCGGCTGTCCCTTTATCAATGTCAGTTCGTCCAGAAGACTTCAATGGTGGGTTGGTTTGTGTGATGCACGGTGACGCTGTGATGAGTGTAAATGAAGAAGTTTTTTTCGAAGTTGTTCAATTGCTTTTTTTAGTTGATTTTCGAGACTGGATTTTATTCTTTGAACAACAGAAGGTTGAGGCTTTTCCAGTTGTCTTTGAATCCTATTTTTCTAGTCTGTGCTCTTCTTTACCTTTGGTTCATCTTGATGCTAAGCATGCTGATGATGGTGTGCATGTTTTTCAGAGTTCTTTTTTAGTTGAGGAAGTTTTAGAAGATTTTTCAGTTGCAGATATTTGTGTTGTCTCTTTTCCAATAGTTGAAGACTTTTTTGTTTCTGATGCTCTGGTTCGTGATTGGTTATTGACTTTCGAACAACAAGATGATGCTTTTGCTACTGAGCTTGAGCCTCGATGTAGTTTATCAGTTAGGTCATCTCATGTGGACCCAGACTCGGCATCAGATGGTTACAAAGATTGTTTTATTGGTGAAGTCATAGCAGTTCCATTGGTGGTTCATTTGGATGAAAATAGTAAGCAGATTGAGGCATGTCAGGGATCTGTTGATTGTCTTGCTTATGGAGCTTTGGATAGGTGTTCTGGTAGCCATAGTGTTGCTGAGCCTTCTTTTTCTTCTTCGAAGAGAGGTAAACGTAGGAAGTTTTCAGCTGCTAGTGGGTTGGTTCGCCGTAGTGTCAGGATTCGAGGCCGTCGCTCTCAGTTATTGGGTGAGTTTCCTGGTTCGGGCACCGCGAGCGGTGCTACGGAATCAGGCTCAGATACGCTTTTAGATTTGGGTAGCACTTATTCGTCTTATGCTTTGGGTGACTTATCTGCTTCTGATTTTAGTCAGTTAGCTAGTAGCTCTGCTTTTATTTTTTCTGACATTGAGTTAGATCGTAAGTTTATTAGAAGTAAAGAACTTGATAGGGCTAGATCTATGGGTTTATGAGAGTCATTAGTTGGAACATTAGAGGTTTGAATGACCTCAATAAATGTGATAAAGTTAGAATCTTTTTTAAAGACTTTTCTATTGACATTGCTCTTTTGCAAGAAACTAAAATCGATTGTCCCGATTTTCGTTTTTTAGAAGATTAGGAGGCTTTCGTTTTAGTAAATGGGTTTTCCTTCCTTCTATGGGTTCTTCTGGAGGTCTAATGATTGGTTGGAGAGATAATCTCTTTAAATTACTTCAATGTATTCTTAAGCAGCACTCTTTACATATTATTTTACTTAATTTAACCGACAATTCTATTTTAAATATTTCTAATGCTTATGGGCCTAATTCTAAAATTGATAGGCGGATCCTTTGGAATGAATGCCTCGAGTTAAGATCTTTGGCCCCCGGATCTTGTATATTGGGGGGCGATTTTAATGTTACCCGTTTTATTGGGGAGCGTTCTCCCCGAGAAGGAGATTATTCTACCATGGAGGAATTCGATCAATTTATTATTCTCTCTAATTTGATTGAAATTCCTCTATCCAATAGAGATTTTACTTGGAGTAATAATAGGGAATATCCTTCCTTGGCTCTTTTAGATAGGTTTTTCATTAGCGATGAAATAGAAGATAAATATCACATCTGTAAAGTGTCTGGTCTTCCGTACACCCTTTCAGATCATTGTCCCATTATTCTATCTTGCGATCATCATAGAATTATTTTTCGTTCCTTTAAATTTGAAAAAATGTGGCTTCTTGAACCATATTTTTCAAATTTAGTTGTTAGTAAATGGTTGTCTACGAGTTTCTATAGCTTTAAGTATAGTGATAATTCAGCTAAAGCTTTTGTGCTCAAACTTAGAAATCTTAGGATTTTTCTTAAAAACTGGAATAAAAACATTTTTGGTAATATTAAAATTAAAAAAGAGAATATTCTTAATGAATTGCTTAAGCTTAATAAGATTGAAGAATCTAGACATTTAAGTTTAGGAGAGAAAAATGTTCTTAATAACTTAAAAGAGGAACTTAGTTCTATTCTCGAAAAAGAGGAAGTTATGTGGAAACAAAGATCTAAAATTCAATGGATTAATGAAGGTGATAACAATACCAAATTTTTTCATAATATAGCTAACAGTAGAAAACGTAGCAACACAATTAATTCCATTTTAGTTAATAATGTGGAATTAATTGATCAACGTGATCTCAATAATGCTTTCACTGATTATTATAAAGATATCTTTGGCAATAATAATAAGCATAGAGTTAATGTTAGATGGAATGATCTTTACCCATCCGTCTCTAACATTAATCTTTCTGATTTAGATGTTCCTTTTACTGAAGAGGAAATCCGTAAAGCCATTTTTGATTTACCGGGAGATAAATCTCTGGGTCCGGATGGATTTCCTATTCTCTTTTATAAAACTTTTTGGGAGGTTTTAAAATTAGACTTAATTAATATGTTTAATGAATTTTATAATGGAAGTCTCCAATTAGGTAGATTTAATTTTGCTAATGTTATTTTATTACATAAAAAAGTTGGTGCTAATACTTTAAAAGATTTTAGACCCATTTCATTGATTAACTGCTCTGTAAAAATTATTTCTAAAGTTTTAGCTAATAGACTTAGTTTAAAAATGAATGATTTAATTGACTGTTCTCAATCAGCTTTCATTAAGGGAAGAAATATCACTGATAGTGTAGCAGTTGTTCAAGAATACATTAATCTTTGTTGTAAGAATAATATTACTTGTGCTATTTTAAAATTAGATTTTGCTAAGGCCTTTGACTCGGTTGATTGGGATTTCCTTATTGATATTTTCCTTTCCAGAGGCTTTAGTAATAGGTGGATTAACTGGATCATTAACTTGCTTAAATCTGGTAACTCAAGTATTATGGTTAATGGAATTTTGGGTAATAAAATTCAATCCAAGAGAGGATTGAGGCAAGGGAATCCTTTATCTCCCCTTCTGTTTAATTTAGCGGCTGATGTTTTTTCTAAGATTATTAAGAATGCAGTTAATAATAATCTCTTGGGTTTTTTTGGTAATGATATTTCGAGTTTTGGTTTGTCTGTCCTTCAATTTTCTGATGATACTTTGCTTTTTTCCTCTCATCTTCCTAGGCACATCATTGCTCTTAAGTTCATTCTTTATAGTTTTGAACTTTTATCAGGTTTAAAAATAAACTTTGATGAAAGTTCGGTTTTAGTTTTAAATGATTTCGACAAAGTTGAAAATTTAGTTGCAAATACTTTAAATTGTAAAACTATGAGTTTTCCTTTAATTATCTTGGTTTTGTTATTAGACCTTCAAAACTTAAGCATGAAGATTGGTTATTAATCATTGATAAAATTAAAAATAGGATTACTATTTGGAATGGGAGATTCTTATCTAGAGCTGGTAGACTAGTTTTGATTAACTCTGTTTTATCAGCTCTCCCTATCTATTGGATGTCTATGCATCTCTTTCCTGATTGGGTGATAGACAAAATAGATAAAATTAGAAGAGATTTCCTTTGGAGTGGTGATAATCCTAACAGTAGCATTAAATGTTTAGTTAATTGGGATACTGTCTGTAAGTCTAAAAAAGAGGGTGGTTTAGGTGTCATTAATTTACGTAATATGAACTTGTCTCTTCTTAGTAAATGGTTATGGAAATTCAGAGATACGAGTGATAATGCCATTTGGAAGGAGATTATATCTAAAAATTACTATAATAGTAGTTATAATCTCTATCAAATTAGTCCTTCGATTTATTATAAACTTTCATATTTTTGGAAATCCATCTTAAAATGTAATGATATTTTCAATTTAGGTGTAAATATTATTGTTCATTCTGGTAATAACACTTCTTTTTGGCATGATAGTTGGATTTCCGCTACTCCTCTTAAGATTGAGTTTAAAGATTTATATGATATTTGTAACTTTAAATTTGCTTTTATTTCTGATGTTTTTAACTCTGATAGTGACCCTCCTTGGATTTTCAATTTTAATAGTATTTTAGTAGGCTCAACCCTTAGACAGCTTTATTTGCTTTATGCTAAGCTAAATCTCTACAATATTGACAATGATAATGATTATATTAGTTGGGAGTGGGACAAGAGAAAGAAATATTTTTCGAATTCCTTTTATAAATTTATTAACTTTTCGGGTGTTTCAGACAACTGTTTTAGATTTATTTGGAAATCTAACGCTCCTCCAAAATCTAAGATCCACATATGGCTCATTATTCATGGTAAATTGAATACTATTGAACTTTTAAAAAAGAAAAATATTATTATTGATAATAAATGTTATTTTTGTAATACATACTCTGAAGATGTTAATCATATTTATTACGAATGCATGGATACTCATTTTAT
Organism: Allium cepa; assembly: GCA_030765085.1. Taxonomy (NCBI): domain Eukaryota; kingdom Viridiplantae; phylum Streptophyta; class Magnoliopsida; order Asparagales; family Amaryllidaceae; genus Allium; species Allium cepa. The sequence continues at coordinate 553,547,409 of CM060941.1, read as the reverse complement.
TCTTATTAAGACCCTTAATATTTTTGAGTTTAAGATTAGTTCTAGAGTTACTGATTGTTTTTTCTATTGGAACTCTTTTAGATTTAAGTTCAATAAGGATATTAGATACTTGCTTGATACTATATTTACAATTTCTTGTTGGTACATTTGGTTTGAGAGAAATCAAAGGATTTTTAATAATAAATATAATCACTATAATACTTTGATAATTTTAATTTCATCTTTCTGCTTAAATTGGATTTCTAATCCCAAATATAAATTAGCCAAAAAAATTGTGTTAAGGAATATCTTAACAAGGTTAGAAATAATATTAACATATTCAAACTTAACTTTAATAATTTTGTTCCTAATAACATTTTTATTAATTCCTGTACTAATTTAAATAATGTTCACATGATGCAGTATAATTTTCTTTCTAGTATTTGCCCTTAAAGTAGTTTCTTGTATTGTAGTATTGTTTGCTTTTGGTTCTAGTTTTTCCTTGCTTTAATTTTCATTTTGGTTTTTAATCTCACATATATGTATATAAAATCTATTTATATACATATATGTGATTCATTCTAATTTGGTTTCCTAGTTTTGTTTCAGGTTTGGTTTTAACAGGTTGCTAGTTCTCTCTTGACTGGTTTTCAGGATAGCTTGCATCTTTGTTCTGGTTGGCAGGATTGCTTTTCTCAGGGATTCCGACTGCGTCTAGCTCTCCTTGGTGGCTTCTCAGTGTCTTTAGAGTGGAGTTCTTCTTTTTATTTCGCCCCTTCGTGTTCTTCTTTTTTGGATCTTCTCTTATTTTGTGGGTGTTGTTTTTTTAGTTTCTCTGGTTTCAGATACCTCTAACTCTCTATTATCGGGCGTTGGCCTTGCCGGAGCTCGGTATTAGGGTGTAATGGGCGGTGGCTTTGCCGGAGCTCATTTGAGAGGTATCTATTTCTTTTAGAGGATAGTCTTGTTACCTGCCAGGCATGTTGGCAGCTCCTTTATATTTGTTATATATATATTGCTCTGTTTGTGTCAAAATTGGGCACAACACTCTTCGGGAGTCGTTGAAGAGATAATAGTCAAGAATGTAAATTCAAAACAGATATTATCTAACAAAAACTCCAATCAACAGTAAAGAAAATGCGTAGACAATCGATTTATAGTGGTTCGGCGTGTTGCCTACGTCCACTGTGAAGTGTTTTGATGTTTTATTGCTTTTCTTTCAATGATTACAAGTCGTTGCAGCAATCAACAGCAAATTACAATTGTAAATTCGGAATCAACAGTAAAAGTATGATGTAGGATGATGGAGATCTCGATCAGGCAGAGTCTGGGTGCTTCAGAGTCAGAAGATCCCTTTTTCGTTGGCCCTGGGGCTCTATTTATAGGCGTAGGCTGCTGATATCTCGCTGAAAACTCGAGAGACCACTTCTGGCACGTGAGGGGGGCCACACGCACGGTCTCAGGAAGTTTGGGCCCACTTTGGCATCGGTTCGAACTCCATTCGAACCGATCAAGAATTCATCCAATCGAGGTGAAATTTGGCGTGGACATTCTTCAACATGTATGCAAGCTTCTGTGAAAATTTCATGGCATTTGGATCAGTAGATTGGGAGATATGATGGATTCGAAATGGGGCTCATTGCATGGCTGTTTGGTTCGAAACCATGCTTTCGAACCGATGGTTTCGAATCCATCATGGCACGCGTCTTCGTGGTGACGTGGAGCGCAAACTTCGAATCGATCCGGTCTTCACTCCGAGTTGACCGCTTCGACTCCATATATCTCGGCGAATTCGAACCGAAGGAAGACACGTCATCATGTTTGGTTGACCCAGTGGATTCGAATGAGGCTACACAGGATGGGTTCGAACGAGGTTCCATGTTTGGGTTCGAACAATGTCCAATGATGGAGTCGAACAAGGTTTCTTGCTTGGAGTCCAACAAGGCTTTATGGTGGGTTCGAAGCATGGCTTCTGTGATGGATACGAGCTATGTCACTTCTCCATGGATGCGAGGCCCATCGATTCGAACACGATGGATTCGAAGGTGATGGAGTCGAAGGTGATGGAGTTGAACCCGTGGTGGTTCGATGGGTTCGAAACTTATGGATTCGAATGCGATGGTTTCGAACCGTTGGTCAACGACGGCTTCGAAACCTAAGCCTTCTCCTTCAAATTGAATCGATCAAAACTCAAGCGTGTGAACTCGGATTGACTCGAAACTTGAGATGCTGACTCCTATGGTCTTTCTTGCCGTGTCCTATCAATTGTAGCCCAATCTAGACTTGGACAAAATTTAGTGATATCCATAGCGAGACGAAGTATGAACGGTCTCTGAGACGGACTATTCTCTGTTTCTGATCGATCTTTTGGTATGCGGCTTTGCCAAAAAGCGGGATAACATTTTGCCCCCCAAAGTACGTCTTGTGGGAACATGACGTGCCTTGAATAGCTGCCGTTTTTCAGAACAATCATTGCTCTCCTTTTTGTTGAAACTCGTATGTTGTATGGTTGTAACCTTGTGTTGATATGATTGATTGCTTTATAATAGTGCTTAGCCGTTGGCTGTTGCATTTGTAATGGGATGAGTGTTTGATCCCTGTAAATGTTTGAAATCGATCGTTAGTTCGACATATATGCATATATGCTAGTTTGACCCTTGTAAACGTCGTGCGTCCATGAGTCGTGTTAGTTTTGTTTGCCATTGAACTTCGTATCGATTCTCTCCTGAACCGATTTTGAAATTTGAATTGAGACAACGCTTGATGGTCGTTTTGAAAAGTCCCTTCGTATCGATCCTCTCCTGAACCGATATTGAAGGCTGAAGGAATTGAATTTGTATTGCGTGAGTGTAATGTTTTCGAATCGATGAGTTAGAGCATCGATGGATTCGAAATCTGCGTTTGTTATGGACGCGGTACGCTTGCGCAATGTTGGATTCGAAATGGACATTCAAACCGATATGAAAGAATGGATATGAAGTAGTTGATTTGTGCAAGAGCTTTTCGAACCGTTGGGCCCAGCGTGTGTTTCGCATCGATGCAGCTCGTCGCCTTGTTGTGCGCTTCGTACCGATGACACGCGGGGGTAACTTCGAAACGACAGGGTCCTAGGCCGATGGCTTCGAAAGGAGGCTTCGAATCGATCCACAAGTTGACTGGCTGCCACCGGTCGAGTTTACCTGGAAGTGGAATCATCTCGGTCATCTCCAACCCCCCATATAAATAGCAAGGACCTCGGCATTTTTCACTTTTTACTTTTTTACTGTTGCCTTGTTTTACTGTGCACTCGAAACTCCAGAGAAGAAGGTGCCGCGCTTTCGTATTCGAACCATTTGAGATCCAAATCTTCAATTCTTCAAAGATCATCCAAACTAGGTAACTAACCTCGAATCCACACGGCAAAGCTACCTCGAACCCATCACTCCTTCATCGATCGGCCTTTCTTGGGATTTGGTAAATCCAGATCTGGCTTTTGGAGGAATTTCGAATCGATACGTGGATTCGGGTTCGAATCGATGATGGCGGTGTCATCTTTCTTGGATTTCGTATCGATCTCTTGGATGGCCTTATGGGGATGGCGCAGTTTGCACCGATTAATGGATTCGATGGGTTCACTCAAATCGATGGATTCGAACCCATCGGCTATCGGTTCGAAGTTCGCAACCCTATATCGATTCGAATAGGATCGATTCGAATGATATCGATGTCAAGTCGAGGGTTCCTGATCGGTCCGAACTAGCCAAACAAGGATCGATTCGAAGTCAACCATTTTCGATCGATTCGAACTCGACATTTGTCCATCGTTTCGAAGCATGCTTTCCAGCCATTGATTCGAAGCGATGTCGGGGTGGTTTCGAATGAGGTGCCTGTGATCGGTTCGAACCCTCTATGATGGATTCGAAGATTTGATATTTTCTGAGCATAACTCCGGCGAGCTTCATCCTTGCATACTTGGACATATTAAATTGCATACTTGACCACCTTTCGAAGCTCGTCGATGGAACAATAATGACTTCTATTCAAATCAAATTTTCATCATACAAGCGGTTCAACGATGACGGTCAACGATGACGGTCATTGCAAGTGGACTCCGTAGCTTTGTCGTTTGCATATTTTCTTTAACTCTGCGATATTCATTCAAGTAATGCATGGCACTACACAACATACATTCATACACTTTACACTGGGGAACGCACGGGTCCTTTGTCGTCTAACGATGGTTTCTCATGAGTTAGCTAGTTATGGAACCGTCAAGTTCACAGCAGCAGGAGATTCGAGGTACAGCCTCTCCGAGACTAGAGGTTCCAGACATTGATCCTGAGATCGTCGGTCCAGCCCCGGACGAATTGCCTAATGCATCGTTCATTGCAAATCCATCGGATTCCATTCCATCCAATATCTCTGAAGATATGTTGGGAAGAATATGCCTGAGGCACGGCCTGTCACTGGATGATGTGTTACTGCCGGGGCCGAATGATAGACCGCACAATCCACCGGAAGGGTATACTGCTTTCAACCGCCACGCGTGTGCGGCCGGGACACTTCCTCCGTTCAACGAGTATATAAGAGAAGTATTGTCGTTTTTGAGGATCGCCCCATCTCAGCTGCACCCGAACGGGTATGCGTCGATCAATAGCTTGTTCATTGCATTTATGGAATATCTCCATCGACCACCACTCCCGATTGAGATCAGATACTTGTTCAATTTCAAAACTCAGGGTGATTATCCTTCCTTCACATTTCTGGAAGCAGTGAGGAATTGCCAAGTGGTTACTGGGTCCTGGACCAGGTTGAGCTACTATAGGACAGAATGGTTCTATGTCAGGTGTCCTCCGGGGTTTGCCCGGCGATGGTTAGTCAGACGTGAGTGTAGCTGAGTTATCAAGTAATCACTAAGGCAATTGCTGTCAAAGTGAAACTTATGTTTTTTCTCTTTTTCTACAGCGACGATTCAGCGACCTGAGGGCGAGCACTTTAGGGAGATGGTGCGGGTGCTTCGAGAAGTCCCGAGTGGAGATAGGGATATTGAGCTGCTCTTGACGGATAGGAATCTCCGAACTTGCAGGTTGATTGAACAAGGGCAGAGCATACTATTCGGGGGGGCATTAGAGGCCGTTTTGAAAAAACGAGTCAAGCACAAGAAGCCCAAAGTTATTATAGCCGAGGAGGCTGATTCTGAAAGAACTCACACTGACGATGAGCCGTTGTTGGAGCCTACAGACATGGCTCAGGATGTTGAAGAGCAAAGAAAAGGCAAGGCAGCCGTCGTCACGCCAACTAAGAAGGGGAGATGGAAGTCGGTCGTCACGGCCCGATCCTCCCCCGGAGTTAGAATTTCCGAGATGTCTCCTCCGCGAACCGAAAGTCTCTACGAAGGGCTTACCGACCTTCCAATCCCGGATGATGTGTCTTTTCAGCATGACGTCGGGATGGAGGAGTTTCATCGTACTCTCGAATTGAGCGAGCCTTTTATTACTAGCTCAGCCGACACTTCTGGTTGGTCGGGGGAAATGCATATTCATACACATTTCACGACACTACATAGTCCCGAGTCTTAGGTCATCGGTTTCGAGAAACCACTAACTCTATTCTCATTTTTCTTTGCAGATATTATGACTAGACGTGGTTCGATGATAGGGAGCCTAGGACATGCTCGCAGATCTTCCTCATATTACGATTCACAACGGAGAGAAGGAGATAGGGGTTACGATCGCAGGTACTCCGGGTACTCTAGCCAAGAATGGAGAGATAGGGATTATAGACATCGGTCTCGATCACTCACCCCTCCTCCAAGAGCTCCTATACAGCCTCCGGTCCATGTTCCTCGTCCTTCTGACTCCTCGCACTATCAGTCGACCTCTCAATCTTCTAGGCACGAACCTCGCCATCCCAGATCCGAAGCAATGCCTCCAGTAGTTGCGGAACAACCTCCCATTGAAATTTCGGGAGAAGGAGCAATCAGGCTTGCTCAGCTGAAAAAGTACTTTCCGAATATCTGCTTCGACAACTATATCTTCCCTCTTCACTTGAAAAGAATCCCGCCGGAAGCCGAACAAACGGCGCACGATTATGTGCACGATTTTTATGCCCAGTATAGGGCGTGGTACAAGGCGGCCGAGAAAGCGTCATCGCTGGCCTTTGAGCATAGGGCCACCATTGAGAAAATGCAGGCTGAGTTGGCCCAAAAGAACCGTATTATCGATGTGCTGAACACTGAGGCTGAGTCTTCTCGGAAATCCGAAATGGAGGCTATCAAAAAAGCCGATGAAGCCCAAGCAACCATGGACAGGATGAAACGCGAGCACTATGCCACGGTAGAGGACATGGGCCATCGGAATACTCTGGTCACTGCCGAAAGGGATGCGGCGCTAAAGGAGCTAAATGAGCTCAAATCTAAATTCGCCGAAATCGCCAAGGATAGGGATGACGCAAACAATGCGGCCCAGGAGGCGTGCGAACAAGCTGTTATACTCCGGACTGAACGGAATGAGGCAGTGGCCAAAGTTCAAGCGGTCGAGGCGGAGACTGAGGAGAGAGTTCAACAAGCCGAGGCCAGGCTAGAGGCCGACATTGAAGATTTGCTCATCACCTACAATGCCATTGTATTGAAGCACAGAAACTTGGCCTGGCTTCAGGATTACCCTGTGCATCTTCACAGTGCTTGGGAACGATTGGTCGAGGGGCAAGAGGAAGCGCATCCAGGCGAATCAGTCGACCGATTCGAGCTCGAAAACCGGTTGCTAACAGATGAGGAAAAGAAGGTCCTCCATGATGCTATAATCGCTCATGAGAAGGAGATGGTTGGCGGTCGATCTTTGGAGGTCGGAGATGGGTCAGGCGTTGAGCATCGTGCCACCACTCTCGAAATCACCGCTTCGCCTCCGGTAGTACCTGTATCTGTGGTCGGTACACAACCTGTTCCAGCTTATGACCCAAAACAGCCGCGGTTATCTCCCGTTCGGGAGCACACTTCTGAGGCCGCCCAGTCGTCTGCGAGTCAAGCTGGGGAAGGTATTCCGAACTTATCTCAAGTGTTTTCTAAATAGAGAGTTTGTTCTGAAGCAGTTGCTAATAACTTCTTCTTATCTTTGTTTAGTGACTGGAGCTACTTCGATTGCCGCGACCCAGGAATCAATCAAAGGGGATAAGGCCATCACCACCGAGACTACTGTTGTGACTACAGTATCAACCGAGGCGGCGCAGGGGAGGTCCCTATCTCTTGACGAACAAATGGTGAGTGGGCTGCTTTGTCAACAGGGTGGCTCTTTCACTGACTTGCCATTTATTATTAGTGACCTCCCGCCGACCTCCAGCTCTTCAATGCAGACTGCGGATGCCCCCAGCCAAGCCCAGACGATTCACGATGAAGAGATTCTGGCCAAGATTCAAGCTGAATTAGAAGTTGAGGGGCAAAGTGGTAGTGTCGGCGGCGACACTATTCCAACTTCCGTTGCGGGTCCGGTCCCTCCTACCCCTCCGACGGGGAGTCTTCATTTAGATTCAGGTTCTGAGGAGGACGTCGATATTATGCCTTCGGCCGAAGAACAAGCATTGGAGAGAAAGCCCTCCAAACGAAGGATCTCAATCCCAAGCGATTCCGACGACGACGATGACGAACCGTTGATAAAGCGGACGAAGAAGAAAAAGTAGATCGACCGCTCGAGCAGATCTTTTCGGTAGATAGGAACTTGTTTTCTTTTTTTGTTAGTAGGCCGTGTATAGATGCAGGTTCGGCTCCTGCTAGTAGGCATTCTTTTTTGGGAAAACTTATTTGCATGTAAGCCCTTGTCTTTAGTTAGTCGAAATAAAATTTAGTTTCTTTGTTTCAATTCTTATTTCTTTTGTGCCTAAGTGTTTGTTGTGTTATGTTTTCGGTCCGATGCACTTATAGTGTTTTTACCGTCAAGTGGGGTTCGTTTTTATTTGCCAAGTCTGAGAATCTTGGTCGCAAGTTGTAATCGTTTAATAATCGAACTTCGGACATTGTATCACTTTGGTTAGCGATTAACACTTAGCTTTTTTTTTGCCCCCTAGTCTCGGGGAATAGCATTTGTGTTCTGGTGGTTAACTGCGTTTATTGCAAACCTTAAGCACATGTCCACATTCTGGGGACTTAGGATAATTTGTAATCGATTACTTGGTTCGCACTATGGGAATTTGAGAGTTATCGACGTTTGTAGTACGGTTCACGCTCCGGGAACCTGGAATTGATGTTTACACTCCACTTCACGCTCTGGGAACTTGGAGTTAGTGCCGATATTTCAGTTCGCACTCCGGGAACTTCGATTTGATGTTTATACTCCATTCACATTCTGTGAAGTTGGAGTTCGCACAGATGCTTCGGTTCGCGCTCTGGGAACCTGCAATCCACATTTATGCTCCGATTCATGCTTTGGGAAGTCGGAGTTAGCCGCTGGATGGTCAGTCACATCTATTTGAGATTTCAGGAATTCATTCATATTCTGAGAATGATGGATTTGATGTTTATACTCCAATTCACCTTCTGGGAATTTGGAGTCCGTTCGCACTCTGGGAACGAATTGATGAATGTTTATACTCCAATTCACGCTCTGGGAAGTTGGAGTCCGTTCGCACTCTGGGAACAAATTGTTGAATGTTTATACTCCAATTCACGCTCTGGGAAGTTGGAGTCCGTTCGCACTCTGGGAACAAATTGTTGAATGTTTATACTCCAATTCACGCTCTGGGAAGTTGGAGTCCGTTCGCACTCTGGGAACGAATTTTTGAATGTTTATAATCCAATTCACGCTCTGGGAATTTGGAGTCCATTCACACTCTGGGAACGAATTGTTGAATGTTTATACTCCAATTCACGCTCTGGGACGTTGGAGTCTGTTCACGCTCTGGGAACGAATTATTGAATGGACTGTCGTGTGTTGGTCCAATTCAGCCTTTGACGTGATGGCTTGCCCCCGAGCTAGGGTTTCACTTAGTGAGTGGCCGGTTGTATCGCAGTCACTCGCTATTTGAATAAATTTCATTGTTTGACGGAACTTAGCTCTTCGTGTGTCGTGATTGTTGAACGTTGCATTCGATGAATCACAGCTCTATCTTGAAGAGATAGTATTTTATTGCTGAAATAAGAAAATATGGCAAAGTCAGTGCCTTATTACAAATTCAAATTTCAGAATGTAAAGGAAACTGCAAAGTATTCATAGATTGAAGGAGCCTGTCATGTGTGACAGTGACGAGGTTCTTCGTCGTTCCAGGCTCCTGAGTAAGTAGGCCCGCCACTGATGGCGTTTATCACCAATCTTCCACGGGGACAAGTCGAGTCCTCCTGCCTCGGTCGATTGGGTTCATTGATTGGATTGGATGGGCCCACTCCTCTGGGCTGCGGTGTCCGCACAAACTGTTCCAGCTTCCTTTCTCTGACCAGTTTTTCAACAAGATCCTGTAAGTGATGACAAACGTTCATATTATGCCCGTAGCCTTCATGGAACCTGCAAAATTTTCCCGTCTGGATTTGTCTCTCTGACGACGGTCTTGGAACAGGTTTTTCATATTGAATTGTATTACGGGTCTGCAAATACAAGTCCTCCAGTGAAGCATTCAAAGGAGTATAACTGTCGAACATCGGATTTTTGCATTGCGGGCCACAATTTTGATCTTGTTTCTTAATTTGATTCACGTTTTCTCTTTGTCGAGCTTGTTTATTTTTAATGTTCACCTGAACTTTTTCGGAGCTCTCACCGGACTATTTTATTGCACCATTGCTTTGGGTCCCTTCCGCATTTGGCCCTGCATCAGTTTGCTTCCTAGACTGTTTCGCGTCTTCCCGTCTCAAGAATTGAGCTGCTTTGGCATGGAAACGGTCCAATGATGCAGGTGGTTTTCCAGCTAGCCAGTTGCCAAATTCAGAATCGGGGTCGATCCCCTTAGTTAATGCCATAAGGATGGAGTTATCGTTTGGATTACTAATCTCCGCGCATGCAGTATGGAATCTTTCTAAGTAGTGTCTGAGTGTCTCTCTGGGAGCTTGTGTGACACTAGATAGAGTGTTGACATCTTTCGGCCTTGCGACGTGCATGCGGAATTGCTCAACGAATTTTGTGGCTAACTGATCGAAGGAAGAGATGGATCGAGGTGGTAGTCGGATGAACCACATGGTATCGATGCCCCCCAAGGATATGGGGAAACTATGACACTTTACTGCATCATCAGCTCTGGCAGCAGTCATCGACCATTCATATTTCAGAATATGTTGGTTGGGGTCGGATTTCCCCTCGTACATGGGTAGAGTGGGCATTCGGAATCGCCGTGGGGGTTCAGCATTAAGAATATCGTCCGTAAAGGGAGTGTGACTTTGGGAAACTCCCCCGTCGTCGTTTGTGAATCCCTGACTCTCACGGATCATCTGTCGTATCATATTTGAAAGATCCGGCATTTGTGCCGGAGTATGATCACGTTCCGTACTTTGGGCTTGAACCGGATATCGTCGACGGTCCAAGTCTCGCCTTCTTGGCTCATAGTCCTCTGGGACGTACGATTCAGGAGTACGACTGCTATGACGACGGTCTAGGTCCGACTGATCTTGAGCGTCGACCCCTGGTTCAGCCGCAACACTAGTGGTGCGGTATTCTGCGGCGTGGTGAGGAACGACACCTCCTCGGGAGGAGGGTCTGGTTTGGAAACTAGCTGACGGACTAACTCTTATTTGTCCAACGGTCAATGTCGGTTGGTTTCCAACGGGTGGCATACGACTCTCATCTAACCGGGGTCGTGGAGGTCGGTTATGATATCAGAAGATGAAGAACTTTCGCTGGAAGAGCGAGAAGCACAATCTCTTATGGATCTCTTTCGTTTCTGGCGATCCATCTTGTTGATTAACTCAGCGTTAGCACGTAGCTGTTCTTCTATTTGTCGCCGACTCTGGGTCAGCTCTTGGAGCAGTAACTGCAACTCTTGTCGGGTAGCCGGACCCGATGGCTCTGAATGCCCAGCGACATCTTGATTGGATGAAGGTAGAGGGGCAGGATTCGGTCTATCCTGTTCTTCTTGATTGACAGTGTTTGAGGTGGTTCTTGTGCTAACCATCCTTATAATCGAACTCCTTTCCTAGACTTTATGCAAATCTGAATAGAAGGAAAGGAAGTCGGATTCAATGATTTGGATCTCTCTCTTAGATTTATTCAATCCGGTATCGATGACAGATCCAACGAGCAGGAGAAAAGCTGGGTTTTCTCGGTGAAAGCACCAAAGTGTTTGTGTCAAAATTAGACACAACACTCTTCGGGAGTCGTTGAAGAGATAATAGTCAAGAATGTAAATTCAAAACAGATATTATCTAACAAAAACTCCAATCAGCAGTAAAGAAAATGCGTAGACAATCGATTTATAGTGGTTCGGCGTGTTGCCTACGTCCACTGTGAAGTGTTTTGATGTTTTATTGCTTTTCTTTCAATGATTAAAAGTCGTTGCAGCAATCAACAGCAAATTACAATTGTAAATTCGGAATCAACAGTAAAAGTATGATGTAGGATGATGGAGATCTCGATCAGGCAGAGTCTGGGCGCTTCAGAGTCAGAAGATCCCTTTTTCGTTGGCCCTGGGGCTCTATTTATAGGCGTAGGCTGCTGATATCTCACTGAAAACTCGGGAGACCACTTCTGGCACATGAGGGGGCCCGCCCGCACGGTCTCAGGAAGTTTGGGCCCACTTTGGCATCAGTTCGAACTCCATTCGAACCGATCAAGAATTCATCCAATCGAGGTGAAATTTGGCGTGGACATTCTTCAACATGTATGCAAGCTTCTGTGAAAATTTCATGGCATTTGGATCAGTAGATTGGGAGATATGATGGATTCGAAATGGGGCTCATTGCATGGCTGTTTGGTTCGAAACCATGCTTTCGAACCGATGGTTTCGAATCCATCATGGCACGCGTCTTCGTGGTGACGTGGAGCGCAAACTTCGAATCGATCCGGTCTTCACTCCGAGTTGACCGCTTCGACTCCATATATCTCGGCGAATTCGAACCGAAGGAAGACACGTCATCATGTTTGGTTGACCCAGTGGATTCGAATGAGGCTACACAGGATGGGTTCGAATGAGGTTCCATGTTTGGGTTCGAACAATGTCCAATGATGGAGTCGAACAAGGTTTCTTGCTTGGAGTCGAACAAGGCTTTATGGTGGGTTCGAAGCATGGCTTATGTGATGGATACGAGCTATGTCACTTCTCCATGGATGCGAGGCCCATCGATTCGAACACGATGGATTCGAAGGTGATGGAGTCGAAGGTGATGGAGTTGAACCCGTGGTGGTTCGATGGGTTCGAAATTTATGGATTCGAATGCGATGGTTTCGAACCGTTGGTCAACGATGGGTTCGAAACCTAAGCCTTCTCCTTCAAATTGAATCGATCAAAACTCGAGCGTGTGAACTCGGATTGACTCGAAACTTGAGATGCTGACTCCTATGGTCTTTCTTGCCGTGTCCTATCAATTGTAGCCCAATCTGGACTTGGACAAAATTCAGTGATATCCATAGCGAGACGAAGTATGACCGGTCTCTGAGACGGACTATTCTCCGTTTCTGATCGATCTTTCGGTATCGCGGCTTTGCCAAAAAGCGGGATAACATGCTCCATGTGTGCTCTCCTCGTTTTTTAGAGGATCACACATTTCTCTCAAAAAAAAAATCTTTTAGTTATATGCACATACACACTTATGGATGTTTAATGAGGATATGTTTGAAATAAATTAAATAATTATTTTAAGATAGAAGTAAAATTATTAAAGGGTAGATTTGTTATTGGAAAAGATTTTCGAAGTAAAATTTGTGTTAATTTGTCTGTTGGGTGCTTTAATAATTTTGGTTAATGCGTCTAACCAACATTACTAACAGGGATGCCTGGGACGAGATATATGGGCACAATGTTATAAGAATTTTAGTATCTTGAAAAGATTTTAGTATTTTGAAAAGATTAAACCGTTTTGAAAGAATTAAATAGTTGGATAATATAAAAATGATGTTTTGGGTAATAAAATAATTATTTGGAAAAGTGTTATAGACTATATTTTGAAAGTAAATAGTGCTTTGAAAAAAAAAAGCATTAGTATGGTTTGGGAAAAGATGCTTTGAAGATATTTTTATTTATATATGTGCGTCTTTGTGTATTGTGTGTTAAAAATTAATTGTGTATGATTTTGAAAGATTGTGTATGATTTTAAATAGTTTATATAGATGTTATGAACATAATAGTGAATAAGGAGAGATAAAGATGTATATATGTGTGTGTGTGTGTTTCCAAATGGAAGAAGTTTAGGATAAAAATTACAAATTATTTATATTTATGTCTAAACAAATTTAAAGATTTTGGATATTTTAATTAATATGAATAAGAAGTATTTTATATAGTCTAGATATTTTGATTTATTAGAGTGCAAAATATTTTAGAGAAGTATAATTTTCTAAATTTAGTATTCTAGGATTAAGAATTTTTTTGTAAAGAAGCATGTGTTATTATGTGTTAGTAGACTATATAATAGAGATATAAGATATTTTACATACTAAAATGGATTTGTAAAATAAATATGAAAAGAAAATTTGGGAAAGTATTTAAATTAAAGTTTGATAAAATAAAATATTTTTAAGGAAAATAAATTTTATTCTGCTTATGCACATTACTAATTATTAAAAGATAGATTTTGCTCGATTTTAATTTCGAAGTGAGACTTAATTTGGAAGGAAATTAAAAGTTGAATAGTGCATAGAATTTAATAATTTTTCATCTGAATGGAGAAGAAATTTTTGTGAAATAGATTTATGTGACAAAATATTTTTGAGGGTTGTAAAGTTAATAATATTTGTTGAAATATTTATTATAAGACTTATTTTGGAATGAAGTATAGTTTTATCTAATTTTGAGGTGTTAAATTTATAAGTGTGTTTAACAGTTCACTATAGCATACACACACGATATGTGCGTGTATGTGTATTTGAAGGATTTTGATAAGAAGTTAAATATTTGGATATTTTGGAATTTTAGTATTTTATTGAAAAGGTGTACGTTCACAACTATATAGAGAGTGTTACGTGAACTAGTTTTTAAATATTGTAAGTAAGGATAGTTTTGTTAATTGATATTAGTAAGTTTGGAAAAAAAAATTGGAAGGTATTTAAATTAAATTGTGAAGTGAAAATTTTAGAGAAAACTACTTGGAAAAGTGTTTGTTAGTTGAAGTATTTTAATATTTAGTTGAAGGAGTTCTAAATTTTGAAAAATGTTTAAATTATTTATATAATGAGAATTTTTAAGAAAAGAACTTTAAAAACAGTTAATTTAAGATGAAGTATTTTATAATAATTACGAAAGTGATTTCTGATTTGATAAATATATCTTTATATAGAAAGTGATGTGTAGAGTATCATTTATTAACATCCTTAAAAGGTAATTGATAAGTTAGTATTTTAAGACTTTAAAAATAATTGTGATACTTTTATTTTTAAATATAAGAGAATTTGTTCAAAAACCAATGTGATAATTTATATTATTTTAGGTGTTGTAAATTTATGGGATTTCTTCATGCTATAGAGATTGCTTCAAAGCATCTCGAAAATTCTAACACAAGAGAAATACAGTTTTATTGTTTGTAAAAATTTTGAAAATTTCCAAATGATTTCATTAGAAATTCAAAGCCCGTGTTTATAAACACTATGCAAGGAAGATAAAAATATGATTTTTGTGTTAAGCTAGTGATAAAAGGTTTAACTATTTTTTTGTACAGCTTTATTTTATACTTGACAGGTCGACGTAGATCACTATACGTGCTGACTCGAGATAGAAAATATAGAGTATTATAAAATTTATACTATTTATTATTTGTTTTATATTTTAATAAAATTGAAGATAGTGTAGTTGACCTATGAGTTATCAACTTAATTATAGAATTTTTCTAAGAAGAATTTGCGAGAATGCAATTTTCTTAAGAGGGAACTTAAAACTCGATGTTGAGAGATAATTAATTAAAAATGATTAATGATGATTTGATTACTTAAAATGGATTTTAAAGTTTAAATAAGAATAATTTTGGAATTTAATTAATAAATAAGGTTAAAATGTAAATATATGGTACTTAGGCTAAAATAAGTTTAAATGTGGAAATAATTTTTTGCAAAAATTATATATGAAATAAATATTATTGATTTGAGGTAAAAAAAGTAAAGTGGAAATTTGAATTAGTTTGAGTTACTGAAATGAATGTTAGTTAAATAGGCCAAATTAATTACTTTTGAATAAATAATTGAAATAAAAGGATTTTGTGGGAAATAATTTTATAAAATTTCATAATGTTGTGTTATCACTTAAGTAATGTAAATGTAATTTTTATTGGAAATTCTATAATGATTTGAATTGAATAGAAGATGGTTGTAAAATAAGAAAAGAAAATTGGAAAAATGTTTTTTAAAAACCTACTTGAAGCCCAAGCCTGAGCTTATGAACCTAAACCTTTATTCCAATATTTGGAAATTTCTTAGTCTAGAAAATTTACTCTTCGTAGATAATTCATTCACGTTCCTAATGATATTTCCAACTTACTACTCTAGAAACCAAAAATCATGGAAATTTATTTTTACTCCTTCATTCTAAAAATCAAAATAGACTATAATAAAATATCATAAATTCATATATGTGCCTCTTCACATCATTCTACACTAATAGCTAATGAGGGATGTAAGCTTCGATCATAAATAGTTGAAGTTGGAAACTTACAATAGAGAGAAAGTGGAGAAGGTGAAGGTACAAAAGCTCAGCTGAGTAATTTTACTTACAAAATCTATGTTTACAATTGCACAATTCAATATATATGATTGTTTGCCTTAATGTATGGTTGAAATGAGTCGTTGTTCCTTATGTGTGCATCAAAGTATTGTAAGATGGTGGAGGAATGGAAGTAGAGCGACTGAATATGAGCTTCAGAGAGGTGCGAACGGTGAGCTTCATGGACGTGAGGTGTGAGCACACGTTCGTTAGTCTAAAAAAGAGATTGATAAGTGCACCGGTGATAGTCATTCCAGATGGGAATGAGGAGATGACAGTATACATGGATGCATGTGGTACTAGACTTAGGGTGGTACTTATGAAAAGAGGTAAAGTAGTCATTTATGCAAGTTGGCAACTGAATCTGCATGAGAGGAAATATCTGATCCATGATTTGGAATTAGCCTATGTAGTATTTGCATTAAAGGTCTGGAGGCATTGCTTCTTAGGAGAAATGTTAGAGTTATCCACCGGTCATAATTTGTTGAAATACTCTTTCTCATATAAGGATTAGAGTTATCCATCGGTCATAAGTTGTTGAAATATTCTTTCTCATATAAGGACCTTAACCTTCGAAAACAGAGATGGTTAGAGTTCTTAACCTATGTGATTTTTACATTTTCTATACGTCTGGAAAGGAAAATGCAGTTGCAAATGCATTAAGTAGGAGATCTGCTAGCTTGAGAGCTGTATTTCTAGAGTAGATGCAATTGAAGTATATAACTGAGTATAATTTTTGACCTAGACGTAAGCAAGAGATAGAGAAATTGGCGAGATTGACGATTGGACCTACTCTTATGAAGCATACTTATACTAGGTAGAGGCATAATGCTAGACTAGCAAAGATCATCGCTAAGCTAGAGACTGGAGTAGAGTCTGAATAAATTATGCAGGTATGGATTTGACCAAGATAGTTGGCTTCATAAAGATGGGAGATTATATATACTCGAAATTCAACTTTGAATGTATGAATTGTCCACTAGCAATGGTCGAGAAAAAGAAACCAAGTGGTTTTAATAAACCACTTAAAGTTCCACAGTAGAATTAAGAGCAGTATTGATAGATTTCATTGACAGATTTCCACGGACTAGAGGAGGGTACTATAGAATTTGGGCAATTTTCTATAGATTGAAAAGATTTTCTTAGTCATACCTTTAAAATTCAATAGAATTAGGAGCAACACTAGCTGATTCATACATATGTTGGATCGTACAATTCCATGGACTAGTGAAGAGCATTATAAGCGATATAGACCCATTATTCATAGGTGGATTTTGGAAGAGCTCATAAGAGATATTGGGGACATAGCTGAATTTGAGTATAGCTTATCACCCACATACTAATAATCAGATTGAGAGAGTAAATCGTATATTGGAGGATCTTTTACAAGCTTGCACACCTGGATTTGAAGGCCCGTGGGATGATCATTTTCATTTATTAGAGTTTGCATACATCAATAGTTATCATTCCAGCATTGGTATAACATCATTTGAAGCTTTATATAACCGACTATTTAATACCTCTTCATGTTGGTGGGAAATAGGGAAGAAACTAATATTTGGGATAGATATGGTTAGAGAGACTTCGGAGAAGATGGAGATCATTTGAAATTGAATGAAAGTTACAATATAGAAACATGGGCTATGTTGATAATAAAAGACGTGATATAGAGTTCTCTATTTACAACATCGTGTTTTTTTTGAATTTCTCTGTTAAGATATGATGTTCGATTCGGTAATAATGGGCAGTTGGCACTGATATTTATAGGAGCTTTTCGAATACTCAAGAGGATTGAGAGTCTTTCATAAAGAGTCGACTTACCTTAGGAGATGACAGGAATGGACAATGTTTTTCAAATTTTGTATTTTCGGAATTTTGCGCATGACTTAGACTTGATAGTTGCAATGGACCAAATTGATGACTTGGAAGTTGAACCTAAAGCATCAAGACCTCATAGGCCTATTCATATAGTCGAACAGAGTATGAAGCAGCTTAGAAGGAAGGCCGTAAATTGTGTTAAGGTTTAATAAGGTGAGAGTGAAGGCGATAGTACTTGGAAGATCGAGGAGAGCATGAAGACCACTTATCTGGAGCTCTTCACTTGGTAAGACTTTGTCTATCACATTTCGTATCACACTTGGTATCCTATTTATTTGCTAATATATCATGCATGATATAATGGCGGTATAAGTTTAATTGCTATGTTTGTATGTTATGCATGTCTATTTTATCGTTGCTTATTTCTTTGGTCAAGTTTGTTTGGCATTGGAAATTATTAAAGAAGGAAGTAGGTAATGACTCACACTTTTATCTATAAGTAGATAGACAAATACTATTTAAATAACCAAATGTACTTAAATGAGATAAAATTCGAGTAATTTAATATCTTGGACTTTAGAACACATTATGGACAATTTTAGCCTAGAAAACTTCTAATGGTTATAACTATTGATAAGATTCGAATTTCGACCGAAAACCTATTTCAAATGAAAGTTATGATAGGTTGCCTTTCCACAAAGTTTTCATAATAGTAATTTGGCTAAGCCGTTTAGGAGATATCGTTTTTTTAATTCGACAGCATTTAAGTAGGCTTTAGTACCTAAGCCTAAACCTAAAATTAAGCCTAGTTAATGATTTCGAGAATTGTGCTAATCCCAGGGGTTAGTATAACCACGAAATAATTTCTCTTTCTTCCTAAAATAGATTTTAACCTCCAATATTCATCTTTCTTCTGAAATCATCAATAAATATTACTAATATTAGTTAAAAACTTGAGATTAAGGCAAAGCAAGCTTAGGGATTAATTAGAGATTATCAAAATAAAATTTTAGGAGGGGGATATAGAGATCGTTGTTGTATCAATCCAAATTTAATTAATTTTGGTTTGTCTCATCGATTTATGAGTGATCTATTATCCCTTACATATTGCATATGAAAATATTTGTTTAATCGGATCTAATTTTCATATTAAAATTTTATTTTTTATGATCTGATTTGATTTTATAAAGAGACCAAAATTATATTTCGATGGTTTTAAGTGTTTTAGATCATTTGTTCATATGCTATGGATATGCACATGTATGTTAGGGCTTATTAGTAATGTTTTGGTGCTTGAATGACTTGATATGATGCTCGTTGTTTGTTTTTGTCTTTTTCCATGCTCTATTTGAATGGTGAAACACTCATGCAGAGTGAAACGGGGTTGACTCATTCTATGGAGGAGGGTCTTCGAGTGTACGCAAAGGCTATTCGATGAGATCTCAGATTCAATTACATTAAAGATGGAAGGTCCATGGTCATAGAATGAGCTTCAGTGTATCAACTCTAGAGAGTTTGGAGTTAACCTTGTAGTAAGAGATAAGCATAGATCGGAGAATAAAAGAGGAGGATCGATGAAGAAATTGGCTAATCAAAAGGCTTAGCCGAATTTTGACCAAGTGATGGACTGGCACCGATCCATGCCAAAGGTGAAAAAAGACATTTTGTGGCTTTAGGATTTATAACAATCGATCGTACAAAGACTTGAAGAATTTTTTACTAAGCGAATGGATTGTCATCGATCCATCAATATTTTGGATTTAGGCATATTGAGGCTTTGGAAGCATAAACGAATGGACTTTACTAAGTACATGGACTGTATCAATCCATGATGGTTCGGTACCGATCCATGCTATAGTGCCAAATTTATATGGGCTATATAATGGAGTTAGCAGGACCATATGGAGATTGTCCGAGTAGGAAAGTTCTATATGATGATGACTTGTGGAGTGGAACTCGGAGGTTCCAATATTGGTATGTAGGCCATGGGATAGTTGATGACTCAAAGTCATTTATGTATGCTTATATAAAAGGAGCAGTGAGGATGCTAATTGTGGATCATACGGTGTGATCCGTATCTTTAGACCTTACGACATTGGTCTCGTTTCTAGCCATCTACGTGGGAAAGAAGTTGATGGAGTCACAATGTTGAGCAGTCGCTAACTATACGATTTGGTCATTTGAGTTATCATATATCCAAAGACATTGATTATAAGGGATGCGAGGTTGTGTGATGGTTGCTATGGTTATTAATGTGATGCAGATATTATTGAATCTAATACTCCAACATCCTATTTTGTACATAGATGAATGTACACCTATATGATGATAGTAGATTAGCATATATTGTTCTTATGTGATAATTTGTTTAATGCGGGAGTATTTCAAGTATGACTTCGCATACCATACTGCTTTATTATGATATATCGACTTTATTTCTATTTTTGAGATTATAGATCGCTCATACTAGACTCTTGTCTAGCCCGAGGTTATTTGCAATTTTTCTTATATTCTCGAGGTATTCTTAAATAAGTAGATTAAGAGATAGGCATGGAAATAGTGCATGGAGCTATGTGAAGGATCAAGTAAGAGTTTTCTTTTATACATTATTTCATGGAGTCGTTACCATTTATTTCCACTATGTTAATCTATGGGGCTATTAGCACTATTATTGTATATAAAGACAATTTCCATATGGAGTTTATGATGTACTGGATCTATGAACTATTAGCACCAAAATTGGTCACTAACACCCGTAGAGTTTCATGGGCATCAGAGAATTGATGGAATCTAGAGAACAAAGCATAAAAGTAAATTATCACAAAGATTTTATAGTGATTCGAAAATCTCGGCCTACGTCCACTTCAAATTTCATTCATTCTTTATTTGATTACAATTACATGAGTTGTTTGATTGGCTAGAATCCATTGATACAAGTTTATAAGAAAAATAGCCATGGCAGAGTCTTTGGAGTAGGAAGAAGAAGATGATGAAGTCCCCTTAAAAAGAGAGAGCGAGCGAGATCCTAAAAATAGCCCCCTACCGCTGTATTTATAGACGAAGGTAGTCTTCAGCCTAACTGACATCTTCAAGCCTTGACCCCTTTGACCACTTGGGCCCACCATAAGAAAAGCTCGGCCCAACACACTATGCTAACCTCACTTATACACTCTTCAACTTATCAAACTTCTATGCCGACACCTAATCCACCAAGCTAACCTTCATCGTTCTGGCATCCTGTATCACATATCTGTTGATCATATTTACCCTGGGCTGGATATAATTGTTCGGATATCATGCTTTAGTCATAGTATTGTCATCTCATGGCCATCTTCTCATCAATAGTCAAGTCTGGTCACCGTAATCACCTTTATGTAGCCAGGACAAAAGGGCGGATAACATTTGCCCCCTAAAGTATGTCTTGTTTCATACATGACTTGCTTTGAATCGTAACAAGTTAAAGTCTCCATAAAGAAATTCATCATGTTCCCTAAATAGTCGTTATCCTTCAATTTCATCTTTCCAAAGTGTCTTATCCCTCTTTGATTGTTTGACGCTTGGTCGATTCTCAATAGTATATATTTGGATTGCATTCGATCAGTGGCCATCCGTGTCCGGTTCTACACGACTAGTAAGCTTTAGTTGTCTAATCTAGTCTTTTCTTTAATAACTCTAAGCGAAAAATCAATTTCTATCGATTTTAAGAAATCGAATTTTTTGAATATACATCTGCACGTTTGGGGTACATGTTCTTGCCTTTAGCTCTCAGATGCATTTTATATGCTCATAAGACGTCACCAATTCCATCTAGTTTAATTGCAATTTGATTGCAGTTCCTTTTTTTGTGAAATAAGGGTTATAACCAGACACTCGATGAGAGGGGACTTCAAGTTCTACATGGATGGCGACCTCGGAGCCGTAAGCAAAGTGGAACGGAGTATGGCAAGTTGCGGACTCGCAGTGGTTCTACAAGCTAATGATGCTACTGATAGCTTATTCAGCTATTTACCTCTAGCCTTTTCTAAACCTCTTTACAGAATAGACTTTATGATTTTTTTTCACAGCTTCAACCTATCCACTTAATTGAGGGTGAGCAAATACCATAAATTTCTTTTCAATATGATGTCGGCAGTAGAAGTTTTGAAATTTATCATTGTCGAATTGGGCTTCATTACCGGATATAATGGTTTGTGGAAGGTCATAAGGGCAGATAATATTATGGATAATAAAGTTGATTATTTTCTTCTTCTTGTCGTGGTTAAAAGTTCTTCATCTGCCGATTTGGTGAAGTAATCAACTGCTATGATGGCGTATTTCACACCACCTTTAGGATTGACAAGAAGACGATGATGTCATTGCCCCCAAGTGGAAAATGGCTATGGACTAGCCATTTGAGGAATTTCCATCGGCAGGGCTTTTAGATTTTTTGCAAACATCTTGCACTTGTCGCATTGTCTAGCATAATCAACTACATCTTGATTGATAGTTGGCCAGTAATATTCATGGCACAAGTTTTCTTTGTCAAGGTTTGCCCTTTGACGTGATCGCTGCATTTTTCTTCATGAACTTCTCTGAAGACTTGTTTGATTTCATCATGGGTGATACATCGAGGCATAGGAATGGATGAACTCCTTTCTACACATGACTTCTTCTTGGATGATTTGGAGTGAAGCTTTGAGGAGGATCTATCGTTTTCCATTCCTCCATTTAGTAAGAACTCCTCATTGTAGATAGTCATTGATAGGAGTCGACAGTGACCCTTTTTCTGGCTTTGTCTCCAAGATCGAACCGATATCTATCCGTCAATGCTTGGAATATTAAGTATTTCAACCAGAACAAATTACGCCCGTTGCGCGTCCCTAAAATTAGCCAGCTTGGCTAGTGACTTGACTCTTTTCATTTCGTTCGCTGAGGATGTGTGTAATTATGTAACATGTGAAGTTGGCTAGTAATTCTTGGAACTGGTCGAGATAAGGAGAAAGATAATGCCCCCGGCAAGATTAACTTCTTAACTTTGCATGCTGCCAATCAGGAATCATAAAAGATATGTAAAGTTTCTACTCCAAGTTCTCTAGCAAGTTTGAGGCTGGCGGTCGAGGCTTCATACTAAGCATCATTGTTTGTTACACAGGAATCGAGTTTTAGGACATAGCAGATTGATCGTTCCTCAGGAGTCATTAATATGACTCCTGTGCCATCACACTGATCATTGGATGCTTCATCCACATACATTTTCCATCTGTTGGTTGCTTCTTCACTGCTCTTTGAGTGGTCGTCTAATGTAGCGAATTCAGATAAGAAGTCTACTAATTTTCGTCCTTGGATAGCCCTTCGAGGGAAATTAGTGATATCAAATTGGCTTAGTTCAATATTCTATTTAAGTAGTCTTTCAGACACCTTAGGTCATCTTATGCCCTATTGCAACCCATTGGTAGGCATAGACATTAATGAGGCGAGCCTAAAAGTAAGAGTGGAGATTTCATGATGAAATCAATAGACATTACGCTAGCTTTTGTAGCTTCGGGTTGACATCCAATGCATGGCTCGCCATAGTCTGTGAAATCACACAAGCATTTCAGAATGGGTCCAAGGGAACCTATCATCATTTATTCAGAAAAATCCAACTAATTCTTTTACCATCATTGCACTGGGTTGTGATCCGATATTCAGCTCCCGGAAAGGGTCGCCATAGCTGGCTGTAATGTCAACTGTCAGCTTAGCAGGTGCAATCTCGGATTCTTTGCATTCAGATATAACTATTGTAACATTCAATGTGAAATATGGTTGGGATGATCAATTTTGACGGTTGCTTCGGTCGAATTCTAGAGTCTTGTCATGAGTTATTAAGTCTGATAGTGAAGGGCTTTGAATGCTCTGATCGATTATCTACAAATGGCCAATGATTAGGCTTAGAAGCACGTCGAAGAAAATGTCAAGTATGGGTCAGCCTTGAGTTGCATGAAGCTACATAGTTGGGTCTTGCTTTGAGTTTAAAGTTGTTTGTATATTCGAGTAACGCACTTTCCATTCAACACATTCATAATCTTTTTTTCGTCCTTCAGGTTGGAGTGATAGTCAGTTGCTAACGAGCTTAGGCATCGATTTAATGATTCTATCGCTAGGTATTCTTTTGTTTGTAGCCTTAAATAGTTGTAAACACTATATATAAGTTTCAATATTGAGCTATCGTAGCCAGTCTTTGGATGATCACGCTTCTGCTCTCAGTCTCGGGTTGACAAATGTAGTGCGTGGACGGTTGAGTCTCATCCTAGCTATGTCTATACTCCCACCAAAACTCCAAATACATAGAGTTGATTGGTGAATAGTCGGTTCATAGTCAACCTGCTTCTTGGTTGTGCCCCTAAGTCTGGAGTATATACCGATAAGTAGGATGGCCAGCCATGCCCGATTTAGGTTTACTCTCTTTCCAGTTGAATTGTGGGCTGAGTCTCACCTACCTTGAATTATATTGGGGTTTTTCATTCCAAAGGGAATACTCTAATGCATCGTCAGTTCATGGGCGTAAGTTAGGTACTAGATGGTCAGCTACGTCCACTTTGGTTCATGTTCTATAATCAGGTCTCGAGGTAAAGTTGGCTCAAGAGAAATCGGGTCATGCTTATCCAGTTTCATACTCCTCCTGATGGATTGAAGGGGGGTGCTAGAGAATTGATGACCAAGTCTTCGTGGTTCACTCTCCTTTCCACACTCTGGTGGTCACAGTTTTTCAAGGGACACTAGGGTCTCACTCGTATGTGCTTGGTGCAGATCGATATTCACCCTCGATCTGAGGTATGATATAGTCGGTTGCCCATTGCTTTAGATATCGTTTCAATTAGTTCTGTTTTAATGCCTCCTTGTGATCGTTGCCTTAAGTTTTAAAGAACGCCAAACTAGAGCTGTAATGAGCAATCGTATTCAGCTTTTAGTTATTTTACTCCTGCTTCCAGCATTAATTTGACCAACCGCAAGTCAGATGGTCGAACTCTATCCTTAGCAAGTTAATACTCCTCCTGTCAATTTCTAGCCGAACTTTATGAAATAGAGAACCGTCCGAGTCCACTCCTCTATTTATCAATGTTTATATGCCACTCTGCATTCTGGTGACATAGGTTTATTGTTCCCCTGGTCGACTTGCGTCCAATTTGTGTTCATGCTTCGGTCCACGCTTCAGGGACTTAGAGATTTGTCGAACGGTTTATGCTCTAGTCCACAGTTTGGGACGTAAAGATTTTCCTCAAGTCGTTTATACTCTAGTCCACGCTCAGAGGACTCAGAGTATTCTAGTCCGCTTCAGGGACTTAGAGATTTTTCCCAAATCGTTTATGCTATAATCCGCACTCCGGGGGCTTGGAGAACTTTAGCTCGCACTCCAGGGACTTAGAGATTTTTTAAATCGTTTATACTCCATCCCGCACTCTAAGGGTTCAGAGTACTCTATTCTACTTCAGGGACTTAGAGATTTTTCACAAATCGTTTATACTCTAATCCATACTTCGGGGGCTCGGCGTACTCTAGCTCACGCTCTGGGGACTTAGACATTTTTTAAATCGTTTATACTCTAGTCCGCACTCCGAGGACCCAGAGTACTCTAGTCCGTGCTCTGGGGACTTAGAGATTTTGGTCAATTCATTTATACTCCATTCCACGCTCTGGGCACTCAGAGTACTCTAGTCCACTTTAGGGACTTAGAGATTTTTCTCAAGTCACTCTATTCCATGCTTTGGGATTCAGAGTACTTTAGTTTGCTTCAGGGACTCAAAGATTTTTCTCAAGTCTTTTATACTCTAGTCCGTGCTCTGGGGACTTAGAGTACTCTAGTTCGCTTTAGGGACTTAAAGATTTTTCCTAAGTCATTTATACTCTGGCCCGCGCATTGGGGACTTAGAGTACTTTAGTTCGCTTCAGGGACTTAGAGATTTTTCTCAAGTCGTTTATACTCTGGTCCACACTCTGGGGACTTAGAGTACTCCAGTCTGCTTTAGGGAATTAGAGATTTTTCTCAAGTTGTTTATACTCTGGTCCACACTCCGGGGGCTCAGAGTACTCTAGACCGCGCTCTGGAGACATAGAGATTTTTTAAATTGCTTATACTCTGGTATGCACTCCGAGGACTCAAAGTACTCTAGTCTGCGCTTCGGGGACCTAGAGATTTTCATCAGTTCATTTATAATCTAGTCCGTGCTCCAGGGACTCAGAGTACTCTAGTCCACTTCAGGGACTTACATATTTTTCTCAGGTCGTTTACACTCTAGTCCATGCTCTGGGGACTCAGAGTACTCTAGTCCGCTTCAGGGACTCAGAGATTTTTCTCAAGTTGTTTCTACTCTGGTCCACGCTCTATGGACTCAGAGTACTCTAGTTCGCTTCAGGGACTTAGAGATTTTTCTCAAGTCGTTTATACTATGCTCCGCGATCTAGGGACTCAGAGTACTCTAGTCCGCTTTAGGGACTTAGAGATTTTACTTAAGTCATTTATACTTTGGTCCGTGATTTGGGGACTCAAAGTACTCTAGTCCATTTCAGGGACTTAGAGATTTTTCTCAAGCCCTTTATACTCTGGTCTACGCTTTGGGGACTCAAAGTACTCTAGTCTGCTTTAGGGACTTAGAGTTTTTTCTCTAGTCATTTATACTATGGTCCATGCTTTGGGGACCCAGAGTACTCTAGTCTGCTTCAAGGACTTAGACATTTTTCTTAAGTCGTTATAATCTACTCCGCCCTCTGGGGACTCAGAGTACTCTAGTCTGTTTCAGGGACTTAGAGATTTTTCATAAGTCGTTTATACTCCGGACTGCACTCTAGGGACTAAGAGTACTCTAGTCCACTTCAGGGACTTAGAGATTTTTGTCAAGTCGTTTATACTCTGGTCCGCGCTCTGGGGACTTAGAGTGCTCTAGTCCTCTTCAGGGACATAGAGATTTTCGTTAATTCATTTATACTCTAGTCTGTACTATGGGGACTCAGAGTACCCTCGTCCGCTTCAGGAACTTATGGATTTTTGTTGAAAGTAGTCTTATTTCCACCCGTTTGATTTGTATTTCATTTATTGTATCGAGGCTAATGTTGTAGAATGTACGGTCGAACCACGTATGCTCGTGGAATGGGACTCTGCCCCCAGCATCAAGGACAAACTTAAAAAATGGACGGTCGATTCTCGTCCGCTTGATGATTGTAGCTCTTCCAATCAAGTCAAGGAAGGAAGTATATGATAGATGGTTGGATCACATCCATGTTGGAGTTAGATAATCAAGTCTCACATAATTTGCTTCGTATCTCTTTCTAAAAAACGAGAATAATGGATTATTGAATAGACGAACTAAGTTGCATATGTTCCAAGGTGCAGTCGTGTCCATGCATTGAGAGTGATGGTTGACGAGTAGGCAGTCCATCACAGCTACTTCAAGTTGGTCTTTCGAACTACCTCTTGTGTTTCGGGTAGGAGTTGATGTATAGATGCTCAAATCACGTCCACTCTTGTTAGATCCCGACATCACTGAGCTTTAGGAGAGGCTTATGTATTTTATCAAACTTTACTTTATGACCCAAGGAATGGATGATCGTGCCACATTCATTCCAAGCCTTGCTTAGGCCACCAAATCAAATATGAAGGTCGATGAATGGATGGTCAATCATGTACGCTTCGTATAGGGCTTTGACCATGACGAGCTTTTACATCTCTAGTCCATAGCCCCAAATCGAAGGCATATGGTTGATGGTTAGAGATCGAATCATGGTTGTCTTGATGAAACTCCTATGGGTCTTATCACAGTGTGCGTGGATTGATTGGCGGCCAAATTTGAGTACTCGGTCACCTGTATCATTTTGATAGTAGTTTAGTTCAAGTTGGTTATAGTTCATAGAACAATCGTAATAGAAATGGGAATAATTCAAAGAAGATTGGAACAAATCTCATTGATAAGTGAAACAACATCGTGTGCTCGTTATTCAACTTTGCCCCTAGCTCCTTTTAAAGGGATGTCGACCGTCAGTAGTCCAATTGATAATCATAGCCCTTTATTGATAGGCATCGGATGTTCGTTGCCCGCCATCTACAAGACTTATACATACTATTGAAGCTTTCCTTTCCAGATTGGCTTTTCGATCACACCTCAGAGGTGTTTGTAATCGCCCGTCTTAGGACCAGTGAGTATCTTGGAATATACAACATTCCCTGATTTTCTTTAGACTTTGGTGGACTCTCTCAAGGTTGGTTTTCAGTGGCACTTTGAGTCACGAGTGCCCAAGTAGATGCTATCAATTGAATCTTTCAAAGAGAATATGAGTCGAATTTTGAGATCTTGTTTTGTCTACTGGAATCAAAGTCCTTAGCCAATGGGCCTGCATTATTATTATTCCTAGTCTGCTCCACTCCTCCCCACTTTGGTTCAGATTCATTTTGTAGTAGAAATAATCCATGGTCATAGGAGGCTCTCCAGCTAACTAGCTGCCAAAACATATCTGGAGTTTGACTTGCCTCAAACGCGATCAATATGAATTCTTGTTAGCATTTTGAACAAATTGGTTAGAGTCAAACACTGATTTGCTTAAAGTCACTAAATACAAAGTGCTGGGTCAGTGAAGAATGGTGCTTGGAGTCATCTTGGCTTTTTCCCAGAGTCATATCATCTATGTTCTCCAACCTTTGGGAGTATCGTTTGAGTAGCAGTTGCTTATTCGTTCCCCTATTGCCATTCAGAAGCTGTCACTTGATCCTCTATGCTCTGGTCGGTCATAGGATCCATGGGAAGTGGATAGAATGTTCCTTTATTAAGTTCTGAATCCAAAATGCGAAGGCACTGCGCTGTGGCATATTTGAAAATAGGGTTCATATAATAGACCGGTGTAATTTAAGTTTAGATCGGCCTATGTACATGGTTCGGTATATTTGATATTGGGTCGGCATGCTTGTAAAGCACAAGAATAGAAGGTGGTTCGGTATTGGAGCGTTGGGATGGTGGATCGGCCAAGAGTGGCTCAGATAAAGCGGTTCGGTGTTGGAGCGTAGGCATGGTGGATCGGCCAAGAATAGCTCGGCCAAGGCAGTTCGGTGTTGGAGTGTAGGCATGGTGGATCGGCCTTGAGCGGTTCGGCCAATGTGGATCGGCCTGAGTGGTTCAGCCAAGGCGGTTCGACCAAGGAGGTACGACGAAGGTGGATCGGCCTGAGTGGTTCGGCCAAGGCGGTTTGTCCAAGGTGGATCGGCCAAGAGTGGTTTGACGCGTACAGTTCGGCAGCTTGAGTCTTTTCTCATTGGCTCAGTCTGCATTGCTCCTTGTATATCACTCGGTCATGGAAAGAAGGCTAAGGTGGGTCGGCCATTCATCGTTCGTTCGAGGACGCTAACTGATTACCAATAGGGCAATATGGTTGTCTTTCCTTCACTTTGGGTCACATCCCTAGCTGCTTCGAGTTATAGGAGATTTCGCTTCAAGTCATGCATGAGGGATTCATGGTTCGGACAGGCTGGCTCGACGACTACTGATTCGGTCATAGGGGGTCAATATACATGGGTCGACATTTTCTCAAAATATATGCTAGAGCAATCGACTTTCAGCTTTTGAGCGGCGGATCGGCTATCTACATTGAGTGATGGGTCGTCCTTTATATAACTCTAGTGCAAACTTCAACATTCAATCCCGAAAACAAGCATACATCGATGAATCCAATCCCATGGCTAATAGCTTCCTTTAGATCTCTTTCAAATTTGAGTAGAATAGGAAGATTTGCTGGTAAACAACCGGATCTATCTCGTGAATATGGAAATCCACTAGTAGACGATGAGATCCAGTCAAGCTGAGAATTCAATTCTCAATGAAAGCACCAATATATTAGCACCAAAATTGGTCACTAACACCCATAGAATTTCATGGACATCAGAAAATTAATGGAATCTAGAGAACAAAGAATAAAAGTAAATTGACACAAAGATTTTATAGTGGTTCGGAAATATCGACCTACGTCCACTTCAAAATTTATTCATTCTTCATTTGATTACAAGTACATGAGTTGTTCGATTGGCTAGAATCCATTGATACAAGTTTATAAGAAAAATAGCCATGGCAGAGTATTTGGAGTAGGAAGAAGAAGATGAAGTCCCCCTAAAAAGAGAGAGTGAGTAAGATCCCAAAAATGGCCCCCTACCCCTGTATTCATAGATGAAGGTAGCCTTCAGCCTAACTGACACCTTCAAGCCTGGACCCCTTTGTCCACTTGGGCCTACCATAATAAAAGCTCAGCCCAACACACTATGCTGACCTCACTTATACACTCTTCAACTTATCAAACATCTATGCCAACGCCTATTCCACCAAGCTAACCTTCATCATTCTGACATCCTGTATCACCTATCCATTGATCTTATTTACCTTGGATGGATATAACTGTTCGGATGTCATGCTCTGGTCATATTATTGTCGTCTCATGGCCATCTTTCTCATCAATAGTCAAGTATGTTCCTCGTAATCACCTTTTTGTAGCTGCGCCAAAAGGCCGGATAACATAAACTATTATATACCACTTTGTATAATCTGATGAATGTTGTGCTCTGATTATGTGTTAGTTCATTTGATAATACTGCTATCTTGCTTGTTTTATATCTATGTTGATATTATATATTTTTCTATGCACTGTGAGATACATTATAGGATATCATATTGATCGATGGTATTATGCTTGACGGTTTCCCTCAATCAGTCAAGTACCGCTACAACACTAGTACAACACTAGTTAATTCATTCCAATATATATTTTGGAACGCTTTATTTTAAAACAATTTTGAAAAAATTTACTACCAAAACAATACATACATAGATATATATGCGTGTATACATATTATTTATTATACCTAAATAATTATGTTGAACTTAAATATATAGCAATTATATATTTTATTAATTAATTTTAGGACCTCCAATAATAATTATTAATAATAAATTAATTTATATAACCATTATATTAAAAAATTTATAAGAATAATAAATTATTTTTGGTCGAAAACTGAGAGTTATGGTTGTGTGACTCCCAAGTGTGAAATTATCCATGAGCAATATTGAAATAATTAAAATATTAAAGCATACACAGACATTACTGAAGAATAGTAATGGAAATGAGTTCATTTGCTTATAAATTATCTAGTAAAACTCTAGTTTCTTATCTTTAAAGCATCACCCTTAAGCAATGATATATTGTGCATATTTTCTCTTTGTCATCGCTAAGTCCTTAAATATTTAGAGCTGGATCAATGGTCTAAACTCCAATAATATCCTATTTCATTGTGAAGTCTAATATTAAAGTCAACAATTTAACCGATAACAATTTTCAGTTAACCGATATGCTTTGGCCAAAGACTTTGACTTTACATCAACTACAAATTACAGTGATACTATCCTTATATTCAAAGAGACAAATCCTCTCCTAAATAGTGTTTCACTTCATGTGGTTTAATCTATACCTAACTATGGCATGTGCAGTTAAAGAACTTACCGATTCCATAGCAATGGAGCTGCAAAAAGTTATAGCGGGAAGCAGGAATATAGCAGAAAATAGCAAAGGTACAAAAAGCTTCATTACATATAAAAGTAGATATAAAGAGTTCATTTATTCTCATTCTCACATTATATATGTAGGCAAAAGAAATATTGTTTAATCTTATATAATGAAACCAAAGAATATCATGATTTATGCAATTCAGATTTGGTGATTATAATAAATTTATAACTTACATTAAGCAATTATGCTTTAAAATTAGTTTTATACCCTAACTTTGTTGATTTTTTTAAAAGGAGAACTAGATCAAACAACCTTCTTACATTATTGTTGCTATAGTGGGTGCTAAAAAGCCTTGATTTAGCAGATGCAACAGAAAGTAGCACGACATAAAGCGAATCTGCTGTTTAATAGCTGTACATTGAAAAAGCGTAGCGGTTGGAGCACTATGCGCTACAATGGGAATTTTGTAGGGCTTTAGCAGGCTTTAACTGCACATATTAACACGTTCCACATTGTCATGTGATTGACTGTAATGAAAATATAGTTTAGAAATTTATGATTCATAGGACCCTCAAGTCAAAAGATTATCGCACATCTTCATGTGAAATTTTCTATTTGAATTTTAACCAAAAGAAGATTCTTGGCAAGTTATTATGTGATTGTTCCAAACAACTACACGTATGCAACCCCTTGGTTCCCCCAAGGAGCATGAGTAATTCATCATCATCATATGAAGAGCATTACATACACTAGTCTCAATAGATATATCGATATTTCATTCTCAATACATCTTGATTATGAAAATTTAATGATAAGTATTTATTTTGTATGATTCAACATTCATTATTACGAACATGTTTGTAATAGTAGCCGTTAAATACTTTTCCTAAAGATTTTCTACTTGCACAAATCTAATGTATTTAAAAATATATTATATTCTAATAAATAAATATATAAATAGGAAATAAAACTAAAATTTTGCTATATTTCGAACAAGATTTGTTACAATTGCCCCTAGAGCGCACCCTTAGCTCTATCATTCATAGCTGGGATAGCCTTTGTATTTCAAAGTTATGGTAGCACTTCATACTTCGTAACTCTGATAAACTTCATATTTCATAATTTCGGCAGGATTTTATACTTCATAACTTTGATAGCCTTTATATGGCATATCTCTCGTAGCACTACATACTTAATAACTTCAATAATTTCATTCTTCGTAACTCTAGTAGCACTTTATACTTTACAACTCCGATAACAATTCGTACTTCATAACTCACGTAACATTGATACTTCATAACTCTGGTAGCACTTCTTACCTCATAACTCTAACAACCTCCGTTTTTCATAACTCCGGTAACATTTTATGTTTTTATTAACCCTAACAAGCCTTTTTTATTTTTTAAATAATTATTATGCATTCTAAATATTATATTAGCGTTCCCTTTGGCTTTCACTTAGGAGTCTTTAGTTCTTTTGAATTTTTCAAAATTGGGTATAACATTTTTCCTTTCGAAGAGTTTGTTTATGCTTTAACTTAATGAAATCCTTTGAAGCTTTTGAATTTTACTTCTAGACATGATCTACTTTTTGCACTTCTTGTTTTCCATGTTGCTTTGTTGTAGTTGATTTTTCCCTATAAAAGTTTCTTCTGGATTTCTCTCTTAAGTCCTATAGTTTCATTAATTGTATAAGTAAAAGTGATTGGTATTGAAATTTATCCTTTCCCATATGGACAGATGCCTTACTCTATTTTGACCTAAATTTCTTATGATCGACTCTAGACCATTTCATAAAAGTGGCCACTAACTATAGCTTGGTTGACATATTTAATAATCTTTATGCATCATGTGTTTTTCATACATTTGACCAATCCCTAGCCGGTGAGTTTCAATGTGTTTGACAATCTTTCTAGGATTTCGTGGTAGACTATTTCCTATAAATGGTTATTTTGACTGACCATTAATTAGTGAAAGAATTTTTAATTCATAATCTTTCTATGATTGCTTGTTGTCTCTACACTTTCTCCTGGACGATTGCTATGATCGAATGCAAGCGATGGAACCAAAAGCTTGCTTTAACTGCTATCAGTATCCTCCTTTGGACATTTGAATTGTTGCACTTGCATTGATGTCGAAGGCCTTCCAAGCTCCACTGTTGTGTGCCTTGGAATGGGCCTAAGGGATTAATATTATTGGGTGCAAGGGTTATCTCTCCATAAAATTTCTGCAGCCTATTCAGGACTACGACCGGGAGTTTCATTAGAACTAGTGTATCTTGAACGAGAACCGCCTCATCATGAATTAACTAGGAATCGAGGGAATAAATTGATTCTTATTGGCATGAAGAAAAAATCATGAACTAAGAGAACAAATTGGATTATTCTGGCAATGGTTTTTTCTTATCATGGGTAAGAGAGGACTTTAAATTTTGGCTTTCATTGATATATATACTTGGCACGGTTCTTAGCCTATAAACCAAGGAATTCTGTATCGATTTATTCAAGGATCCATTCTAGGCATGATTCTTAGCTGATGAACCAAGAAAGATTCTGGAAATTTATTCAAGGATCCTTTCTAGGCACTTTTCTTATTTAGTTTACCATTAGTTGGGAATCACTGAATACTTTAACCCTAAGAATCTTAAACTATCTTTGTAAAGTTGAACCACCTATCATTCATTCATATTCAACAACAATATTTGTTGTGGGAATCCCAATTTTATAGTAACAACTTGCACCTTAATGAGCCTGAAATTTAACTAAATCGAACACCAAGTTCATTAGGGCTTACATCGTTGCTTTTGATAACCTGTAATAAACATAAGCATATCAAAGAGTGGTTGATATAAATTCACAGCGGAAAAGAAAAATGTAATAAAATATAAATACTTACTGAGGCTACTACCTTGAAATCAATAGTATTCCTTGGATATCTAATTGGCTTATCAGTGCCAAACATGAATAAGAAGACTTCTCCCTCCATCCATCTTGCTCCAGTAGCCTGTCCCTCAAAATCTATCATGTGGGCTGTAATGAGAAGGGGGTTCAGAACAATGTTCTGGTGATTGGAAAATTACACACCTCCTTTTCATTTTCATTTGCATATGTTCCTTGTTAAATTTATACTTTACACATCTCTTTCTTTTCATTTGCATATGTTCGTTGTTAAATCAAACGCTGTACTTTCTATGCGATTTGGAGACACAAACAAATTTATAAAATTCAAACGGACTTTTTTGCACAAATTAAACTGCGAAAAATCTTCAATTGAACATAATTACGGTAGTGACTGAAATCATACTAATAATCTACAACCCAATTCAGATCTGAAATGAATTTCATATCCAATCAATATACATCTATAATTTTTGGGACTGAATACCAGATCAGAGTGTAACAATTATTCCAATCAGATCTTCAAAGAATATGTAGGCGATGTTTAATACATTCAATTTTAGCTTAAAACTCATATATGTCTATTCATTTAGGCATAAGAATCAAGCATATGCCA
This sequence comes from Allium cepa, assembly GCA_030765085.1. NCBI lineage: Eukaryota > Viridiplantae > Streptophyta > Magnoliopsida > Asparagales > Amaryllidaceae > Allium > Allium cepa. The sequence goes on along the minus strand of CM060941.1, from coordinate 553,512,823 downwards.
ATGGAATAGATTCAAAATCATAAACAATATATAACTTTCCCACTCACCTTCTAAAAGCGTTCCAAATCTCCAGACCCGAAGTAAAATCTTTGATTCAACTTCATTTCCTTTTTATTCCAAGAAATATGTATAAAAAAGGGTATATGCATATATTAGAATTATAGATCTGAGAAGAGATTTAGGGTTGAAGGAAAATTTAAATATATAAATACAAATATAGGGGTGTGTATGTGTGTGTATTACCTCATTATCGCATAATGTTGATTCGATTCTCTTTTTTCTTGTTTGGTTTCTTTTTTCTCCAATTTGTATATATAAAAATATAAATATGATATTTTATAATTTAGAAAACAGCGGAGAAGAGAAAATGGTAGAGCTTTGTGGTTGCTTTTAGAAAAATATGAGAAGAGAAGAAAGGTTTAGGCCTGAATTTATAGGCACTCGAATCAACCACAACATTAGATTTATTGATATAAAATCTAGGTCATTTGGCCAAGGCAAACTAGAGCCATCATGTTCCCAACCGAGAAACTGCTGCATAGCTCTGGTCAATCGCTACATGTCGATCGGTCACAATAAGCCTGCCAACCTGTGGGTCCTGGTAATTAATATATAAAAGTTAATTTTCCTAATCTAATTATTTTCGTTCCAAATTTTTGTCATCTGTAACTTCTTCATTTGGATTCCAATCGTAAAATCCCAAATATGAGAGTTGCTTAGAATTTCCTAATAATGCAATGGTACAAGTTTCGTATTAAATTCCATTATTTGTACAAATTCCATTCTTGGATGCTAATTTACCAATTAACTAATTATAGTCAAATTTGTGGGGGGTTACAGGTTCCTCCCTCAATTTGTAGTTGGGGTACGTGTAGGCGTAGTTATGAGAAATTATTCCCATGTGGAAATTATAGTGAAACCTATGCGAGATAGTTACCCATATCGTAATATGATATGTGGTCCTATATGGAAAAGTTGTAGGACGACCCTAAGTTGAGCAGCTTTAGTAGCGATGGGCGACCATTGGTTATTGAGGTTTGATCCATAGTTTGATCCCTATAGGAGCCTGCGGTAGTAGTTAGTGTAGGTGTGTATTAAATACAAACCACTAAGTGAAGGACCCTTAGAATATATGGTGTGCATGTAAATGTATATATTTTTACATCCACATTTAATCTATTTTTATTTAAATAAATGTCGTAATTGGGTATTTTTACATGTTTAAAACCAAATTTCAAATATGCTTTCATGTCATCATTCATACATCAATGTGGGGGTAAAATAGTAATTTTGTGCATGAATTAATTTTGAGAATATTTATTTGCATTTTCTTTATAATTATAGGATATTTGGATGGAAATATGAAGATGTTCTCATGGAAATATAAATGCACAAGGATGGAAACAAAGGAATAAGATGAATATAATTCAACTCATACATCACAGAGGACCCTACCTACCCACTTACCTTAATCTACAATTAGGAGCTAATGCACAAGTTAGTGGAGGTGAAAGTGATATGCATACTTGATGTTAGACTAATTAGAGACTAATGATAGCTTGGTGGTCACATTTTCTAAGGGATATTTTGGAAAGCCCCTTAAAATATGAATTTCGATTTTGTGCATGTGTAAATAGACCTCTTATGTTCATGTAATGGATCTTTTAATTACTTTGGAAATTAGCATGCAAGTTGTAGCCTTAAATTTATATGAAATAAAAATGCCTTACTAAGCCTCTTGTTCTTTTACTTCTTCATTGTTCTTCTTTCATTTTCTTGTTCATTTTTATTTACATGCTCTTTCATTTCATGTTAGTAGCTTAGTATTATTTTCATGCAAGTAGTTTAATTCTATTTTATTCTAATTAGCTTTCATTTTGCTTGCTTTTAAATGTTGAAATTTACATGTGCTTACAAGATAACACAAATGAGTAGCTAAACCCTTTCAATTTAGAGGTAACGCTTCTCTCTAAAATTATGTAAATTTAACATAATTTATGATTTATGGTCTCTTTTATGCTTCATGCAAAGTGAATGTTGATGTAAGTTTATAAAATGAATTTGATAGCCTATGTTATATTTACAAATAGGCTATTCTTATTCAAACATAAACACAATTTACATTATCATTTTACTAATTGATTTTTAATTTTGAAATTAAAGTATAATCAAAATTTTATGATCTATGTTACTAAATACAATAGTAAATAAATCATACTTAAAATAGCTTTTTTTTTACTTCATTTTCATGAGAATTGATAAGTAGCTTTGGTTGTTGTTTTATAGTTTGATGGTTTAAGTTATTTTAATTGATAATATATATAAACCTTTCTTGTGATAAATAGATCACTAATTCCATTTTAGATCAAAAAGAGATCATAGATTATTTTTGTGTTGATTTACAAAAATATGAGAGTGAATTTGCCTCGAAATTGTTTTCTAATCTCATATTTTCAATCACTTTTATTCTAGCTATTTGTTTTACATTTTTTTAGCTAATCATAACTTCATGATTGAATAAAACTTTTAAAATCTAAACAATTCCATATGGATCGATTCGTGCTCTCCACATACTAAAATTGTATGTCATGTGCTTGCGGTATATTTTTATTTAAATTTTTTTTTGGCTATTTTCAAAACCGATAGAAAATTAGTCGTTAAATAAGCTTTTGACGCCGTTGCTGGAGAATTAATTTGATTTAAATTTCTATTTTTTAAATTATTTTTGTTTGGTTTTATTGTGTGTTTATTTTGGATGTTGATTTGTAATTAAAACAGAAAATATTTTGTGTTGTGTTTAATTTTTTTTCATTTTATTGTTTATTTGTTAATTTTCTAGTTCTGTTTGCATTTGCATATTTAAAATATATATATATATATATATATACACACACAATTTCAAAAAAAAAATTTATTGCATTGCATTTACATTTCATTTACATGTACATTCTTTTTATTTTCAATTACAATTACAAAATAGTCCCTTTCACGCTTTTACAGTGCATCCCTTTCACGCTTCTATGCAGCAAACAGTGTACATTTTGGTTACATCACAATTCACATTCCATCCCCACAAAACAACTTCCAGTCATCTCCACAAAACTTTAATCACCGCCTACCTCCAACATCCCCTCTGCCATATTACTGCATTTTTTCCTCTACCACTACCTTCCAGCATACAACATAACCATACAAACTTTCACATACCAAATCAACCATATACTTGCACACATCAACCTGTGCAACCATCCAGATACATCAAATAACAACCACCACTGCCACAGCTCCTTACTTCCTCATCATTGCCTACTTCACCCCTCTAACCAACAACTTCAAACTGCATACATACATCATCCTTTCAAAACGACTGTTGTACCACTACCATCCATCTTCCCTCAACAAACCACCAGCAATCAACCTGAATGATCAACCATGTACAAACTTCACAAACTTCACATCTACTCTGCAAATATCTACACACATCTCTGCAAATATCATATTCAACTTCATTTACACTGTCAATACTTCATCTACCTGTGCAAATATCTAGTGCACACCACTGCAACACCACTAAACCAAACTGCCACAATACAAACTTCCTACAACAACGTCCAAACTACTACACTGCCATACAACCCCTTTGCCATATCAACTCCCCTGCCATCTACTCTATCAATCAACCACATACCTGAATTACATTCCTCCCATCACTCATTACCATACCATTACTGCAACCCTTCTCTATACATCTATTGCTTGCTTAACCACGGTCCGGCACATCACTGACCATCTCCTCCTCTTACATCTACCCTGACTAACAACTTCTGCTCATCATTCAACAACTTCATATCAATAGCAGCTCCACTGTTGCCACTACAACATCATCACAGATCCAAATTGCTGCACACACCTGCCCTTCCTCTACCAGACTTCAATAAGTTTAGCCGCTCTGCCATACGTCATATCTGACCACTATAACTCCATACAGTCAACAACAACATCAAAATCGACCGCAACTTCAACAGCGAATCAACCAATCCCTCAATCACCTCGAAAATCACCAGAAACCAAAACCACCTACACTCGCGATCAAACCCGCACCTCCCATCACTCGCATATCTTAATCGAAATCACCACCATCTTCGAATCACTCCTTCAACCAGCATGCAGCCTTCTACAACCTCTGCAACCCACCCAAATCACCGCAACATCAATCACCTCAATCAAACCTCGACTATCCAAACTAAGGTGCTATCAACTTCCCATCGAACTCCATCCGCAATCACTAGAATGATTTCAGCAATCGAATAACTCTACACATCCACGAACCAGCGATTTAGAAGTTTGCAATAAAATTTCCCGAATTTGCGTTTCCGAGTCAATTGACGAATTTAAGAAATTATATGTGATTAACAGAAGAGTTGGAATTATCGTTTTAGGTAGCGGGCTAGTGTGTTTTGGGCCGTCTCTTTTTCTTGTTATAAAAAAAAAGTTTCATTTGATTTGAATTGTTTTATTTTCTCTTCATAAAAAAAAGTTTTCTTTTTTGAAGTTTAGTTTAGTTTTATCTTAAAAAAATTAATTTTAAATTTTTTTATTTTGTTTTAAGTTTCTTCTTTTGATTTATAAAAAAAATAAAAAACTTTCGATTTTTGTTTTTTGCTGTGTTTGTCTTTGTCTTTTCTTCCTTGATATACCTAAGTAAATATCAATCTTGTCTTCTCCTTTTAAGGTTGCCAAAGCAAGTAAAAGGTGGGGATTAGCTTGCTGAAAATTTTCCTTACTTGCTTTTATAAAAAAATCACCGCTAAAAAAATTGCTAATAAATTCTGCATAATCTGGTATCGTGCATTCATCTCTAGTTTTATTTAATTGGCATTGTTGGTTGCTTGTATTTATATACAAAAAGATTCAAAAATTCAAAAAAAAATCAAAAACAAAAACAAATTTCATTGCAGTTGCATTGTTAATACACGTTTAATTTCAGCTTTGCATTCATCTCATCATATTTTCTTTTTTTAAGGCCAATACCCAAATTCACATAAGGTGGGGTCATCGCCCTTCCTTAGTGCATCTCCAGTGGTTGAAGAATTCAGTGAATTTGGTCAAAAAAATTTCCAGTGGGGAAATTAAGGAGGAGAATTCAGCTGAAAGTTCAGAATCCAATTACGGATCTTGAACTGGGCTTGGACGCCCATTTAATGGGGGCCCAAGCCCTGGCGCCCATTTTAAGGGAGCCAGAGGTCTGACACCAATAAAATGGGCGCCAGGGCTTGGGCGCGCATTAAATGGTGCTCAGGCCCCCTCCAATCGCTCCACCCCCTCCCTGTTGCGGAATGCCTTATTCCGACATACAACGGCTATAAACGGCCGTATTTTGAACTCCAACGGCTATAAACAGTCATATTTTGATCCTAACGGCTATAAACGGTCATATTTGTGATTTCATTACATATATCGGACTATTTTTCAGATTGTAATACACACATCTCTTCTTCTATTACAATTATATTCTCAATTCCAAAATATTGAAAGTATGTCTCATCCGTTTCAATCTATACCGAAGCGATGAATATGGATAGTTCGAATTTTGATTCCCAACCCTTTCAAAATGTTCATCCCTAGACCGCTTCCCCTCTATCCTTCCATTCTTCTGCTACACGGTCTGGCGATGAAGATAAGGATTTATGTTATATTTACTGTCATTTTTCTAATGACTCGGTAAAGGGGAATGATCAAAGTGGAGAGGCGTTTGGGCAAAAGTCATGACTGCGTACAATAAAAAGCATGTTGAAAAGACAAGGTCAATGTCTGCCATCATGGGTCGTTTTGGGAAGATTAATCGACAAACACAATTCTACAAGTCTCAAATTCACAAAATAAGAACAGCAAATCCAAGTAGAATGGATGGCAAAGCTGAATTGGTAGCATTTTGAAAAATATCACTTTTAATTAATATTCATTTCTGATCACTTTGTTAATATATCATTTTGTATTTCTGTTTTTTTAGAAGAGGAGACGAACGGTCAATTCTTGAAATTATTTCCAAGAGAAAATGGTACAAAGAAACCCCACTATTATTAGTTTGCAAACTGCTACGACTTGCTTGTTAGTCAACAAAAATGGAGCTCAAACACCGCAAAAATCTTAAGAGATGTCCAGACGAAGTCGAAGGGCAAGAAAAAAAACAAGTCGAACTAATTATAGTTCTAGCCCAGGCAAGTCTTATCATATGGACTCCAAGTATGCCCAAATATCGAAGACGAAGAAGCAGAACCCGCATTTGATGAAGATGCTAGACTTATGGGGCAACGAGTAGCTAAGAAGAAATTGTTGTTCAATCTCAAACCGATTCTCGTTTAGCCCTAATGCATGAAAAACATACAAGAGAAAGTGCAGAACGTCAAAGAGGGAGTGCAGAAAAGCTTGCCGTGTTAAAACAACTGACCGATATTGAGAAGGGCCGGTTTGAGCTAGAGCGACAACGCCAAGGGACCTTAGTAATAGAAAAGGATGTCACCGGAATGGACCCAATTACAATGCAATGTTGGATGGAGTATAAACAATGCATTGTTGAGAGTAGACCAGGAACAAAACATATGTAGTTGAAATATTCATGTGATATTTTTAGTTATTGCAGTTTAAATATCCATGTACCTTAAGTTTATATTTTCAATCATGTGTTATTTTCAGTTTTAAAATAGTCAATGGTATATCATTTTTTTGATGCATTCTATAGATATCAATATAGATTTACTTCACCAAACATAAATGATATTACAAACATAAAAATTATAGCATTCTACACTTCGTTACACGAATAAAAAAGAAAACAAATGTAATTAAAAAAAGATCTACCATCCCGACTGCTGATTTCAATGAGAATTCTAAATATGCTCCATTAAATCCCTTTGGAGCCTATTATGAATAGCTGCATTACAATATACTTCATGATGATCGTCATGAATTGCGTATGATCCTTCATTTCGTAAAGTGGACGTGCGAAACAATTCGAGGGGTTGTCTTGGCCCATCATACTCGAAATCGAGATAGTCCATACCGCGTTCATCTTCAATGATCATGTTATACAAAATTATACAACAAAACATAATTGTAGCCATTTTTGATCTCTTCCATAATCTACATGGATTGCTAACCATTGCAAACCTTGCTTAAAGGACCTCAAACGCCCGTTCTACGTCCTTCCATTGTCCTTCCTGCATTGTAGCAAATTGTTTCTATTTTGTCGTCATTGGGTTTGCAAATGTCTTTACAAGCGTACTCCATTTGGGATAAATTCCATCTCCTAGATAGTATCCATGCTCATATGTGTTATGACCAAGAGTAAATGATACGGGAGTTGACTTTCCTTATGCCAAATCATTAAACAATTGAGATCGTTCGACAACGTTTAAGTCGTTAAGAGAACCTGGCATTTCAAAGAAAGCATGCCAAATGCACAAATCATGAGAGGCAACTGCTTCTAAGATGATAGCTGGGTTTTTTCTTTGTCGTTATATGCTCCATGAAAAGCTTTTGGACAGTTCTTCCACTCCCAATGCATATGTATGAACTTCCAAGCATGCCAGGCCAGCCTTTGCTTTCATGCATTTCACGCAAGCGCATTACATCTGCCTCATTTGGAGAACGAAGATATTCAATCCCATAAATGTCTACAACTGACTAACAGAAGTGATCTACGTTTTCAAATGTTGTACTCTCTGCAATACAATATGCGTCGCCAAGGGCATCGGCGGGTGTACCGTATGCTAACATCCTCAAAGCTGCGGTCATCTTTTAATGCCCACTCAAACCTTGTTTTTTTACAGCGTCCTGCTTGTAAACAAAATAATTATTATTCTGCTGAATACTTTCGAGAATTCTTAAAAACAATGGATGACTCATTCTGAATCATCGTCTAAACATCTCTGGACGATAAGTTGGATCACGGACAAAGTAATCTTGCATAGGTGTTTTGTGAAATGCTTGCTGGTTACGGTAGATCTATTTCCGACCCACAACTGAGCCACCGTGTTTTCCAGAAGTTGAACATATGCTTCACGGTATATCTCCATCAGTTCCTCCTCCTCTTGTTGATGCGCTAATGCATACGCTTCTTCTTCAGAGTCACTGTCGCATAACAATATAGCTTTTACTAAATTTTCAGACATTGTATTGAGAATAGTTGTGTGATATTTGAATTTTTTTGTTAAACTAGATTGTGGTGAACAAGTATGAGATCCATATGGTTATATGTATAGGGATAATTCCTTAGTGGAGAGAAAGTGGCTCGGTGTGCGGTCAAATCACGTACTGTAGCCAAGTTCATTTTCCGGTCAAGATTCCCTGCTTTATTGAGTGGAGAGAAGGTGGCTCAGTGTGCGGTCACATCACATACTGTAGCCACATTGATTTTTCGGTCAAGATTCCCTGCTTTATTGATTGGAGAGAAGGTGGCACAGCGTACGGTCAAATCACATACTGCAGCCACGTTTATTTGTCGGTTAAGATTACCTACTTTATTGAGTGGAGGGAAGGTGGCTCAGTGTGCGGTCAAATCACATACTATAGCCAGTTCATTTGCCGATCAAGATTCCCTGCTTTATTGAGTGGAGAAAAGGTGGCTTAGTGTGCGGTCAAATCACGTACTGTAGCCACGTTCATTTGTCGATTAAGATTCCCTGCTTTATTGAGTGGAGACAAGGTGGCTCAGTGTGCGATCAAATCACGTACTTTAGCCACGTTCCACTGTTGGCCTCAACTAATATCTTTATTGAGTGGAGACAAAGAACATCCATTATATAAATTCACAAATCGTTATCTATTTAAATCATTTAAAAACTTAACATTATCCAAACTACATTGTCCAACATGACATTTACATCTCATGAATTGAAGTTGTTTATGCAATACTACATACAAACCGATGAGATGTGCGACAATCAGGAGTTAATGGTAATTCATTTTTGGGACACTCTGACTGAACTTTACAAAAACGACATGGGCTGTCAAGTCAGACGTACGGCTCAAGAGGTCAGGACTGCATACGAAAACTTTACTAGGGCATGCATGCGTTACACAAAGATTATTAATGAGGTAATATCGAAAAATATGTTCGAGACTACACGTTTGACTTATGATGGTTGATACAATTTGAAATACCGCACTCCGTTCATTACCCATGATGCGTACTTCATACACCAAAATTGGCTAGATAGATTTGGATGGCCTTAAGATAACAGTATTACTAGTTGATTATGTAACGACCGTTAATGTGTAGAGAGCTTTCTGAATTGTCTTTTGAAATAATAATGTCTGTTGTTGTTGTCCGATTAAAAAGTAGTGGTATTGCATAAATTAAATAGACCTATTTGTTTATATATGCGCTTTCTGATTTACTTCTTCATCATTCATAATCATCTTCTTCCTCACTCACAACAATAAATTCTTCATCGCAATCCTTCTTGGCCTTATTCTATCGATTCAGATGCAGGTTACGTGCCTATGGAAAGTCCACATACTGATCAGGATTTCCTTATCTATTGTCAAGAACAACACTACGAAGATGTCCGCGGTCAATTTCCAGATCTTGAGCAGCTGAGACTTCAGGAGGTGGTTGAACCACCATACGAACAACATGTTGTTCATCATGCATATGAATAACCTGAGAACCAGGTTCAAGTAATTCAACCTCCCACTGAGCAAGAAGTTGAATCGTACACAGTTTGTTGTCAGTGCAGGTATGGAGTTGAAGTTGTAGTACATGCCCATAGAGAAAATACTGGTCGTCGAATCCAGCTATGTCAATTCTGGTTGAATGGTTGCAATTACGTGGAATGGTTGGATGATCCTTTATGTCCAAGGGGCATAACCTATGCAAACGAATTAGAATAAGAGATAAGACGTCTTAGACTTTCTTTACAGGAGTTGCAGTTTAATCATCACGTCTAATTTCTTCATATTTGTGTTTTATTATTACTATGTCATTTTTTATCAGTGTTATATGTTCATATATCTTCAATTCTAATGTCATTGTCAGTTTCTTTATGTTTACGTGTCACTAGTTGGTGCTTATAAGTAGGTTAATATAGCAGTGTACCATATTTGTGTGTTTACAATTGTAATAGGTTTAGCAAATTGATTTACATCAGTGTATTCAAACATATAGAATTAATAGTGTATTCAAACATATAGAACTAATAGTATATTCAAATATATAGAATTCACAGTATACCTGAATATTATCATCGTAAATCCAAGAAAGTGAAATTATATAAGCATAAAAAATACACATTATACTGAAACAATGACATAAGCACATAAGCTATAGGTACTGCAACATATAATAAAACGTCCATTGTGCATAAACTAAAAGGCATACAACTAAAGGGATGCAACACCGTCATCGTCATCAGCATCATCACCATCATCCCCATCACCATCATCATCTCTGTGGTCATCATCATCATCCCCATCACCATCATCGTCATCTCCGTCATCATCGTCATCAGCACCATCCTCCCCCTCCCCCTCATCATCCCCATCGTCCTCATCCCCATCGCCCTAATCTAAACCACCAGCATCACCTTCGCCTTATGGTCCGAAAGGCTCATATACAGCAAGTCTAGCCGATAGCTGATCAATCTGCGCCTCTAGCATCTATGTATGCTGCATGTACATATCATGCATGGTGTGTGTATATGCGAGAGTCATATCGCTAAATACCAGGTTAGTCGGGGTGATGTGGAAAGACTAAAGGCTGCTTAATAATAGTACCTGTCACGTTATATGCTTTAAAAGTAGTACAGGCTCCAACCGCATGGGAGTCTAGGAGAACTGTGACGAAATCGGGTCAAATGAAAGCTACAGTACCTAAACTCTACCAGCTGCCATGTGAGGTCCTATGTGATCAAAGTTGACCCCACGAACATAATCTGGTACGATGAACTACGAGGTGCTACTCTAGTCCAATAAGCATCGTAATGTCCATCGATGAAGAAAGTACTGCTATCCACCCACCCAGCCTGTCGTAGAGCATCCAAGTACTGATCTCAATCACCCTATGTATACCAAACATGTCCTCACAAGATAAAGGATCATATATTATAAGACGATCACCCGTAATCTGATAAGAACACCTCTCTCCCAAATACCACATAGGCATAAATGCAGGTGTATACAAAGCAACTCTACGTCTAGATAGTGAACATGCAACCATCAAGGGATGGTCGTCCACCATAAGACCTGCATCTGCTAGATGAGTCCAATGTGAGGCCCAAGGAGTCTGAATGATGTTACCCCGACTATGCATATGTATCTGTGACCTAGTCTCCATCATGTCATGCCGTACACCTAAAGGAACATGATGTACGTACTGCATAGGCTTCCATCGTCTCATCCTAGGGAAGTACTGCTCAACGGCCTGATTAGCCATGTCCTGGATGCGGGGATGCACGTTTGCCGTGTACTCATGGTACTATAACGGCAAAATATATCGAAAAGCATGCATCTGCTTGACATCGCCAAGCGTAAATGAATCTAGAGCGGTATAAAGGGTGTCTAATATCGCTGTGCCCCAATCAATACTATGCAGCTGGTCTAATCTAGCAAGTGTTGTTGAATAGCCTAGTCTAACCGTACCTTTTTGGTTCGAAAAAAAGGTCGAACCAAACAAGTATAGCAGAAATGCTCTAGTAACTACATCCATCATTATCAACTCTAGCTATATAAGTGGTGATGTACTGCTGCAGGTAAGTCAACTTAACAGAACCACTAGTGATGCAGGTAACATCTATCAGTGGTAAAAAATAGTAAACAGATTGTGGGACTAGCATAAATCATCAAATGGAAAAGGTCGAAGACCATGTCATCCAATCTCAATGCTAGTGAACATGTAGAAATCAACTGGGGTGATACCAAGCTCAAAATATGAAGAATGAAATGTATGCATGGTGGGCCACCACCTCTCAGCTAATCCCAAAAGGTATAGCCTGTAGCCTCTCAATAATAGGACCAGTAAGAGAATGGGTAATGCATTTAGCCCAACTATCCCGACAATGAATGTAATGGTCCTATAGATAATTTATGAATTAACAATTTTGGGTAGAGTAACAATTATTTTATATGATTATGTGATGTAATATAAAATTAACCAGATATATTAATGTGCAGTTTATACATATACGGTCGTCAAAGCGGTTTCGGCTCTACGTCGATAACCATTTGGAAGCTCGTGTAGTACACGTAGATCGTTTAGTGAAACTCCAGGTGGCGGCGGAACGTGTAACGGTCCAGCTTGCTCCGCTGGATGTCTATGAACCGTTCCTTGGGTAATTTTGGTTGGACATGGCGGCATTTCGTCTAGTTTTTCGAATAAAAAAATAAAATTTTGAAAATTAGAGGAGATTATGATGAGGGAAGGGGGCGGGGGGTTAAGAGAAGGGGGGAAACAGGCACCCAGTAAGTGGGTGCCTGATGCCAAGCGCCTATAAAATGGGTGCCTGGCCACTGTGTTTCTTGCCTCATTCAGGACTGCATATTCACCCCCCCTGAATATTCAGCCTGAATCCACTGGAAGTGCCCTTAGCCCACAATTGCATTTCATCTTAGAATTTGATTAATAATAATGGTTATACACCAAACTTAAGGGTGCCAGAAGCTTACATAGGGCTTAATTGTATATTGAAAAGTTATCCTCTTTCGACAAATTATATTCTTGGTGTCTAGGCTATGGTATAGCAATATTCCGTTATAAATATTACGGTGATTTGTAAACATTATACTGATTGTTTTTTGGAAGTACTTAAACCTTTGGCTGCATTGCTACGGTGATTTGTAGTGCACCGACAACTTCTGTCTGTTACCTGGCTAAGAAATATTTTGTTGATTTAAGACAGTGTGACTATACAATTTTGGGTTACGACGTACTAAGGACAGAAATTTTGAAATTAAGTCTTTTGCATTCATTTAGTTGCATTAGTTCATGCATATTTACAAAAAATCCAAAATGAAAAAAATTTGTAAATTTAACTTAACTTAGTTTTTTTTAATCCATTTAAATCCTTTCCTTTGAAATTTTCAATCAAAATCAACAATCCAAAAAAAATAAGTGTCTTTTTTTTGAAAAACAAATATCCAAATATATATATATATATATATATTCAAAAACATATAAAAAAAGGAAAAAATTTGAAAATTCTAAAACAAAAACAAAATTCCTTTTGGCAAAATATTTGAAAATTCAAAAACAAAACAAAAAATATAAATACAGAAACAAAAACGTACAAAAAAATTTGAAAAAGCCAAAAAACAAACAAAAATCAAATTTCTCTTATGAACAATAAATTTCTCTTGGTAAATGTTTTTCCTCCTTAAAAATAAGGTATAAAAAAACAAACAATTTCTCACTTCGTTTACTAAAAGTGTGTTTCTTTCTCCTAAATTCCATTGTAACTTCTTTATCGTCTCAACTTTTAATTGTGCATGTGTGCTTGGAATTGTGACACAACAACGTGCACTTAGACTCGTAATTCAATAACTAATCTTTTGACATGAACAAACGATTCACTTGAACTGGCGAACAATAATGCCCCTCGAACTCTTATGGATAGAATCTTTCTTGATAGAGTTTCTATTCCATCTTGCATCACGTTACCCGCCCCTACAGGTAACCATTTCGAAATTCACTCAAACCATATTACCATGATTCCAAAATTTGGCAATTTTGAGCATGATAACCCATACATTTTCTTGACGAAATTCGAACAAGTTGCGCAACCATGAAACTCCAATAACTTTCTGATGACAGAATCAAACTTCGATTAACCCTGTTCGCTCTTACGGATTACGTTGAAAAATAGTTGTACAACTTACCATCTAACTCGATTAAAACTTGGGAAGAATTTGTGAAAGTTTTCGTAAAAAAGTTCTAACCCTTGTAAAAACGAGTAAAATCCGGAACAATATCGTAAATTTTCATCAATTCAGGGCTGAACCAATTGAAAAATGTTTTGAAAGATTTAAAGAGCTCTTAATAAAATGTCCACACCATAACTTCGAAAAATGGGCGCTTTGCCAAATCTTCTATGATGAACTCGAAAACAGCATATGAACCATGCTCGAATCAATGTGCCAAGGCAACTTTCTTGTCGAAGATCACGATGATACTTGGCGATTTCTTGAAAATCTAGAAGAAAAGTCATCCCAATGGGAACGTTTGAATGAAAAATCAATATATTCACGATCGAACGCACACTCGATAGGATCTTCTTCGGCTTGGAAGCTAAGATCGATGCAATGATTAATAAATTTGATAACTTTTTCTCATTAAACCAAATGAACCAAAACAATCCCAGTTGGAGAAATCATTTGAACTTTGTGTGGAACCAAAACAATCCCAATACGAATGTGGTCCGTCTCAATTTTCAAGCATTTTCAAATAATGCTTCGAACCCTCCCTTCCAGCCCAATCATTTTCAACCAAATTTTGCAGGTCCATCTCAAAATCAACCGCAACAATCAAATTTTTAACCAAATCTTGCTCCCTCTCCTCAAGACGATAAACGTTTAAGTTCACTTGAAAAAAGTCTTGAGACATTGGATAAAGCAATTACTCAAAGCCATCAATCAAATAATAATTTGCAAAATTTGTTGACCTCATATATGCAAAACAAGAGTCACTATATTGCAAAAATTGAAATTCAAATGAGTCTACTAGCCACATATGTAAGTAAACGTGAATGAGGTACACTCCCATGCCAGCCTATTTAAAATCCCAGAAATCAAAATGCTAACTGGAATCAAGCCCATGTTGTTCAAGATAACAGCGTCACCCAATTGAATGCTATCACAACTCTGCATTTCGGTAAACAAATTGATAATCAAGTTGTTAATCCAAATGATGTACTGAAAACCCCTCTTGACACTTCTAAAATAACAAATGAATCTGAACAAAACGTGGAGCCAAACGTCAAATCGAATGCCAGTTAAAAATTCTTCTTCTACTCAAGTAGACCCACCTCCTGAGTTTCATGTTCCATTTCCACATCGTCTTCGACCCAAGAAACACTCGGACCAAATGGAAAAGATTTTGGAAATTTTTAAACAAGTGAAAGCTAACATCCCACTTCTTGACTTTGTTCTGCAAGTCCCAACTTACGCTAAATTTCTTAAGGACTTGTGTACCTAAAAGCGACACACTCAAGTGCCCAAAAAAGTCTTCTTAACCGCCAGTTTGAGTGAAGTCTTGTCCCAATCGATGTCCGTTAAATACAAAGATCCTGGCTACCCTACGATTTCGTGTACAACTGAAGACAAGACGATTAACAAATGCTTGATAGACTTAGGCGTAAGTGTCAATTTGATTCCATACTCTGTGTATGAACAATTAGGTTTAGGTGAGCTCAAACCCACAAAGGTCACTCTACAATTCGTTGATCATTCCATTAAGAAGCCCATGGGAGAAATTGAGGACGTGCTCATTAGAGTAGGGCAATTCATATTCCCCATTGATTTTATCATTCTTGAAACACATCCTGTAACCAACCATGCAAGAAGATATTTAGAGAGCTTGGTTGGGATGATCAGCTAAGAAGAAGAATGGCACCTTGGCACCTCAGGATAAAGGCCTTGAATTGGTGGAACTTTGTGACTGATGAGCACCCTAGAAGGATATTCTCTTAGGAGTAATTCAAGGACCGGTTTGAGATGAGATTCATGTCTAGAGCAGAGGTTAGCTTGCAATTAGGAAATTTCATTCAACTGAGATAAGAAGATTCTACCCTTAAGGAGTATATAGCTAAGTTTAGTGAATTGACTAAATTCGGGATGAGCCTAATAGACACACCTATGAAATTCGTGAAGGGATTAAATTCCCTGCTAAGAGAAATGTTGTTGACCCAAGTATCTATTGAGGCCACGTATGAGATGTTGGTAGAAATGATAATGCTGCACATGGCCAATGAGGAAGATAAGGGAATAGAGAAGGAGAAGTCAGCACTGACCCAAAAGCAAGGAGGGTCCAAGAAGTGGAGCTTTTGGGCCAATAAGAAGTCAAAGACGAAGTTTAAAATGGATGGGAAGGTGTGTAAAAAATGCCAAAGGAAGGGTCTTGAGGCTATAGATTAAAGGGTTAGTCTGATGAGAGAAGCTTTTAAAGGTAGGTGCTTAACTGCAACGAGGAAGGGCATCACAAGAATCAGCGTCCCAAGATAGCTAAGGAAAGATCAAGCGCACAGGCCTACGTTATTGAATTCGTCCCTATTGTTAATAAGCCACCAAGAGACCAAGAAAAGCAGCTCTAGAAGATATAACTCTTATTTTTAGGGTTACTATCGTACCCTATTTTATTCAGGGACATCACGTTCCTTTTATGGATGTAGTAAACTCCTTAACTTTCAAACCCAAATGGTCAACAGCCTAATAGAGGTTTCCAATCCCATTGGGTGTTCAACCCGTCTTCCTCTTATTTGCAAAGACCTAGTGTTAGACATATGTGTTACCCTTCCTTTTGGACAAGGCCGGGATATCAACAAATTGTCTAAAAAGGATGGACATGGGGATTGGACATCAATTGGAAACAAGTCTATGATCGATACCGTCAAAATTGGACCAAGCTCCAATCAAGGTGGGATTGATAGGGAATGATGTACAAGGCTCGGTGATGCTACATTTCAAATTTCAAAACAGAGTTCATATGTTCAAGGTATGGATGGAGCAATGCTCATGGAAAACTAACCTGTATCGATACTTACATATCAATTAGGATGATATGGATTGTGTACTTCCGATCGATAGGTTTCGTATCGATGTAATGCGCATCAGTTGGATGGATACGGCAGGGCATGTCGACACGCTTCGTATCGATCAAAGTTTGGATCGATACGAAGGAATCAAGACTTGGATGGAAGCGGACTTGATGGATACGAAGCCATATGCTTCACCAGGACACTTGGGATCAATATGAAGATAGAAGCAGGGGATGGATATGAAAAATAGCAAGCGCTCATAGACTATTTCGTATCGATCACGTTCGTATCGACCAATACGAAGGAATTGGTCAAGGGAAATAGCGCTTAACATGGATCACTCGTAGAACTCAGATCGATATGAAGGCTACATTTATGGACATGAGGACTAATGGATATATGAATGATGGACTCGAGGTGGCGAAGTAGGATGGATATGTAGGTGATCAATACAAGTCGATCAATACGTAGTATTCAGCCTACTTGCAAATTCAATCTTGGATAGATCATAACTCTCAAGCTACAAGTCCAAATGCTACAAAATTTTCACATAAGCTTTCTTACTCACTCAAGAACGTCCATGATCGATCGCATCTTCATTGGGCCATTTTGGGATCGATATGAAGATAACATGGATCGATCGGGGATCGATCCCAAACAACCCCAGATCGATCTGGTGGGCCCACCTATGCATGAGAAGAGGTATTCCAAGGTTTGAGAGAGATATTTCTAGATCCACTCCTATAAATAGCACCCTTATGCCTACTGAAAAAAGACTTTTTGAAAGATTTACGCCATTACTCTACTAAAACTCCATTGTAACTTGAGTGCCATTGTGGTAAATCAATTGAGAATCATCAATAAACAGCAAACTATTCAAAGTCGACGTAGGCTACAACGACGAACCAATATAAATCTTGTGCCTTCTCTTACTTTCTTTCATTTTAATTTTGTTATTTCTTCATTTTTACTCTCTACATCGTCTGCATCTAAGATCTATGTTTGGATATTGAGTATTTGTACGTAAACATTATTGCTATCACTACTTCTAGGGTTTGTGACCAATTTTGGCGTAAACACTTTGGAAAGCAATGGCTAAGCAATCGACAAGGAGACATAGAATGTAGAGGATTCAGCATGAAGGAAGTCAGGAGGCTTCCTCAAATGCTAATCAGGCCTCAATCTTCATCACTAGAGACGAGATGGAAATAATGCTGAAAAGGCAAGAGGATATGATATAGAACTTACTCTGATAGGTTGGACAAGATGGAGTGAAAAACCAGAAGAATGGAGTAGCAGGAAATACTGGAAATGAGGATCATGAAGCTGGAACAGAAGGAACAGAGGTAGTCCAGAATAAGAATCAAGGAAACGGAGAAACCGGAATACATGATAGAATGGAACCATTGGATGCAGCTTCTACACTTGGGGGCATACCCTTGAATCATGTTGGCTCAATTCCAAGAAGGATACCAGGCGAAGTTGTGCAGTTTGGCGTTGATCGGGATATGGATGCTCATCGAGAAGGGTAGGTTTCAGGAATCCCTCACGGACTCGAGTGGCAGGTCAAGGATAGTAGGCAGAGGCTACCACTTAATGACAACGATAGGTTATCGAACATGATCAGACGGGCTATGAGGAGAGGATTGGTGAATAGAGATTTAAAGGATGTGAATAGGAGCCCCTTTGCTCCTACGATCGGGCAAGCTAGGAATCCACTGAATTTCAAACTACCAATGCTGGAAATGTATGATAGGAGAACGGATCTCGCGGTTCACTTGACAAGGTACATGAGACACATGGAAGTATGGAGGGTATCAAAGGAGGTCATGGCATGGTGCTTCCTATTGATTTGATGGATATAGCAGCACTATGGTTTAGAAAACTAGCAAGCGGCTCTATTGGCATATGACCGGAGTTGATCGAGAGGTTTGTGAGGAAATTTTGGGTCCAAATCATGGGACCCAAGAATGTGATGACTTTACCATCGATGAAACAGTGGAAGGGAGTCACTTAGGGATTTCTTATCCAGATTCAATGCGGCAGTGGCTTCGGTGGATCGACCCGATCCGTCGATGGTTTTGATGGCAGCAGTCTCTAGGATTGTGGATAATTCAGATTTAAAGATATCGTTGGAACAGGATCCACCGATAGATCTCGGGGATTTTTGCTATGAAGTAGAGAGGTTTCTACGATAGGAAGATGCGAAGGCTGAAAGAAAGGGGAGAGAGGCTGAAGTTTATGCGGTAAAAGGTGGAGGTCCACCAAGGAAGGATTCAAACAAGGACGATAGAGGCGAAAGGATAATGAGTGACAATGGTAACACATAAGAAAGGCAATGAAGGGAATCTAAATTCACTTATACGGATACGAACGAAACTCTGGAAAGGATTTTTTGGACACTCGATGGCGCCTCGAATATTGAAGGCTGGCAAAAAAGGAACCCTCTGAATACGAGCGGGCATCAGAAAAACATTGCCTATTCCATGAGCTAAATGGGCACAGCATGAACGACTGCAGGCATCTGAAGGATATTATTGAGGAAAATATAAGGAATGGTCATTTACAACAATACATAAGGAATCGAGCTGTGGCCGCAAAACAGGAGCAACCACCGCCCACCACGAGCAAAGATGGCACTGGATCTAGGCATCGTCATCAGCTTATTATCAGCTGATTTGATTTATGGCATGGAATAAGTAATAAACCCTGATGTAATGCGGCTAAGCCACTTACACATGTACGAGATCGTGGATGGCCCCTAGGCATGCTCTGAGATGATGATAAACCGTGATGCTCGGGTTTATGAAATCTTGTTTTTTCTGTTTTCTGCAAACTCTGTTTCTTTTTTGGTACCACGGTTATTTAGTTTCCTTGGGTGTATGGACTTTTATTTTATTAATTAAACTCTATGACGATTGGATATGAATTAACATAATAAATACTACAGGTCACACGGTTACGGTCCCGACTGGAGAGATGGGGAAATAAATGTGAGTTACAAGTCCTTTAGCCGGAAAGTGACAGGATGGGCTCAAACTTGGATATAAGTCCTCGACTAGAGAGTTAAGGCCGAAGAATACAAGTCCTCAACTGGAGAGTCGAGGCCGGAGAATATAAGTCCTCGACCGGAGAGTCCAGGCCGGAGAATACAAGTCCTCGACTAGAGAGTCGAGGCCGGAGAATACAACTCTTCGACTAGAGAGTCGAGGCCAGAGAAGAAAACCATGGATGAGCCCTCGATTGGAGAGTCGAGGTTGGAATAGGATGAAATGGCCCGGCAAGGTCTATGGCGTTGGATATGGACCCGGAGAGGTCCTGGTTTTGGCTAAGAACCCAGCGAGGTCCCGGATATGGATTACAAGACTCGGAGAGGTCCCGGATTTGCATGTCGACCCCGAGAGGTCATGGATTTGGTTATTGGGTTCTAGCTATGGATAGATTAGAACTCGGTTACTGGGTTCAGATGGATATGGAATTGGCTAAGAATTTGGTTATTGGATTCAGAATTGGATATTGACTCAAAATAGTCGCGGATTTGGATATGGATATAGCTATGGCACTTGGATAGAATGGCTTGGTAATGGATTAGATGATATAGCTATATATGGAATACGGACTTTGGATGTCGGATTTGAAGCCATTCAAAATACACCTTCCTATCGCAAGGTATGTTTTGGGGGGTAAATGTTACCCCGTCTTTTGGACAAAGCGAGATATCAACAAATTGGCTAAAAAGGAAGGACGTCAGGATTGAAGATCGATCGAAAACAAGGCTATAATCGATACCGTCAAAATTGAACCAAGCTCCAATGAAGGTGAGATCAACAGGGAATGATGTACAAGGTTCGGTGAGGCTACATTTCAAATTTCAGGTCAAATGGAGTTCATATGCTCAAGGTATGGATAGTTCAATGTTCATGGAAAACAAACTCGTATCGATACTTACATATCGATCGGGACGATATGGATTGTGTACTTCGAATTGATAGGTTTCGTATCGATGCAATGCATTTCGATTGGATGGATATGACAGGGCATGTCGGCACGCTTCGTATCAATCAAAGCTTGGATCGATACGAAGGAAGCAAGACTTGGATGGATGCGGACTTGATGGATACGAAGCCATATGTTTCACCAGGACACTTGTGATCGATACAAAGATAGATGAAGGGGATGGATATGAAAAGCAGCAAGCGACCATAGGCTATTTCGTATCGATCGTGCTCGTATCGATTAATACGAAGGAATCAGTCAAGGTAAGGAGCTCTTAACATGGATCACTGCATTAAACTTGGGTCGATACGAAGGCTACAGTTATGGATATAGGGACTGATTGATACGTGAATGATGGACACAAGACAGCAGAGTAGGATGGATACGAAGGTAATCGATATGAGTCGATCAATATGTAGTATTCAGCCTACTTGCAAATTCAATCTTGGATCGATCATAATTCTCAAGCTACAAGTCCAAATGCTACAAAATTTTCACAGAAGCTTTCTTACTCACTCAAGAATGTCCTTGATCGATCTCACCTCCATTGGGCCATTTTTGGATCGATATGAAGACAGCATGGATCAATGGGGGATCGATCCCAAACAATCCCAGATCGATCTGGTGGGCCCACCTACGCATGAGAAGAGGTACTCTGAGGTTTGAGGGAGATATTTCTAGACCCACTCGTATAAATAGCATCCATACGCCATTACTCTACTGAACTCCATTTTAACTTAAGTGTTATTGATTGTACTGTGGTCAGTTGAGAATCATCAATAAACATTAAACTATTTAAAGTGGATGTAGACTACAACGTTGAAGCACTATAAATCTTATGTCTTCTCTTACTTTATTTCATTGTAATTTTGTTATTTCCTCATTTTTACTCTCTACATCATCTGGATCTGAGATCCATGTTTGGATATTGAGGATTTGTGCGTAAACACTGGTGCTTTCACTACTTCTAGGGTTTGTGAGAAATTTTGGCGCAAAAAATTTGCGACATTGATTACATATGTACTGCATATGGAATAAATTTCGAAGGTTATAGGCTTATCTTGGGTATGGGTTGGTTGTCATATTATTGAGCTGTTCTTGACTTGGATAAGAGGGTGGTATGATTAAGGAGTTATGGAGATCATGACCAAGAATTTCTTTGTACACCCAAAGCTTTAGTTGAGTTAAGCCATTTATACTCACTAAATCTATCAGTTATTGGAGAGCCATCATCTGTACCTGTATTTTGTGAATTACTCGATGTCTTTGAGGAGGTCTCGGGTCTTCTGCCCATAGGGAGATTGAGTTTCGAATCAATTTAGGGAAGGACGCAGGACCCATCGCTCTGCCTTTGAGACATATGGCCCACAAAGAAAGAAGAGAATTGGATAAGCAAATCTCAGAGCTATTGAAGAAAGGATTCATCCGTAGAACTACTTCTAAGTAGGGAGCCCCTGTTGTTTTTTCTACTAAGGCAGACAGTTCTTTGAGATTTTGCATCGATTATAGGGAGTTGAACAAGTTGATAAGGAAGAATAGGTACCCTCTACCTAAAATATATTTTTCAACCAACTTGTAGGGCCTAAAGTCTTTTCTCAATTAGACTTAGCAATGGGATTCCACTAGTTGAGGATTTCAGAGGATAGTAAGCCAAAGACTACATTTCATACTCCAGATGGGCTCTGTGAGTGGGGAGTAATGCCTTTTGGACTGACGAATGCCCCAGCATACTTTGTAGATTTGATTAGTAAATTATTTAGAGGGCAACTTAATAAATTTATCATGTTGTTTGTTGATGATATCTTGGTTTTCTCTAAAGGCAAGAGGGAGCATGAGGACCACCATAGGGAGGTATTAGAGACCTTAAGGAGAAACCAACTCAAAGCCAAGTTATCTAAATGCTACTTTTGGAAAAATGTAATCAGGTTCCTTGGGCATATTGTTTTGGAACAAGGATTGAATGTGGACCCTGCTAAAGTGGAAACTGTCTAGGGATGGAAGACTCCTAGTAATGCATCAGAGGCTAGGAGTTTTCTAGGTTTGGCAGGCTACTATAGGAAGTTCATCCAAAACTTAGCACAAATAGCAGCCTTTTTAACCTAATTGGCTAAGAATAACCTAGTTTTTTTTTGGGATGATAGATGCACCAAGGCATTTGAGAAGCTTAAGGAGTCATAGACTAGTGCACCTGTGCTGACTATTTCAGATGGAACCAAGCCATTTACAATTTTCACATATGCATGTGGCACAGGATTAGGAAAATTCTTATGCAAGAAGGGAAGATAGTTGTCTATGCTAGCAGTCAACTAAAGGCCATGAGAAGAGGTATCCACTACATGATTTAGAACTGTGAGCCATTATTTTTTCCTTAAAGATGCATACGCATTATCTCTTGGGGGAAAGATTTGAGTTATTCACCAACCACAAATCACTCAAAAACCTACTTTTCCAAAAAGATTTGAATTTAGGCAGTGGAGGTAGATAGAGCATGTAGCATCCTTTGACTTCAATATTCAATATACCCCCGGAAAAGAGAACGCGGTCGTAAACGCCCTTAGTTAGAGACTTTCTACCCTAGATGCTATATATGCATGGAGACAGTTGGAATTTCTCTCAAATTTTAACCTTTAACCGTCAACAGATCCCATCCATGGTAATCTAACGGTATGGAGATTAGACCAGCCTTGGTGGATCGTATAGGGTATGAGCAAGTGAAGGATGAGGAGTTAGAAGAGATTTGAAAAAATTGAGAAAAGGATAGCATTTTCCCCATGCCATGAGGTATTCAGTTGATGAGAAAGGATGTTTGAGAAGAGATGGATGTATTCGTATTCCGGTGACTGATGATTTAATGAGAGATGTGCTTATGTAGTGTCACCACTTAAGGATGACCATTCATCCTGGAGGAGATAAGATGCACAAAGACATGAAGAGAATTTTATTTTGAAATCGAACAAAGAGAAGCATAGCTAAGTTTGTTGCTAGGTGTTTGACATGTCAAAAAATAGAAGCTGAGCAAAGGAAGCCTGGTGGATTATTATTACCTTTGGAAATTCCATTTGGAAGTAGGAACGTATTTCAATGGATTTTATGGAAGGATTGCCTAAAAGTCAGAAAGGCAACGAGGCCATTTGGGTTATTATGGAAAGACTTACTAAGAGTGCTCTTTTGTTCTGATTAGGAAAAATAGGATCAGCACCTCTCTTGCATAGATTTATATTAAGGAGGTAGTTTGTCTACATGGAATTCCTTTAAGCATAGTCAGTGATAGGGACTCCATATTCACTTGTGAGTTTCGAAGGATCCTACAAGTAGCTTTGGAAACTTCTTTGAACCTTAGCACGACATATCACCCACAAACTGACGGGCAAATAGAGAGGGTGAATAGGATTTTGGAGGACTTGTTGAGAACTTGGGTCTTGAATTTCAAAGGACATAGGGAGCAGCATCTAGCTTTGGTTGAGTTGGTGGGAAACCACTGACAAAGTACTACTCGGACCCGATTTGATCCGTGATACCACAGATAAATAGAGTTAATCAGGCAAAGGATGAAGGTAGCACAAGACTGTTAGAAATCTTATGCGGATAGAAGAAGGAAAGAGCTTGAATTTGAGGTTGGAGATATGGTATTTGTTAAAATCTCCCCTCTTAGAAAAGTTGTTAGGGTATGGCAAGTCTGGAAATTTGGTGTCTCGATTTGTTAAGCCGTGCGGAATTCTGAAAAGAATGGGAAAATTGGCATACCGTATGGAGCTTTTTGACAAGTTGGCAGGAGTTCATAATGTTTTCCACATTATCACCTTAAAAATGCCTTCATTATACCGATAACAGATTAATTGGGAGATATTGAGAGGGTCCATTAGTGTCTCATGTCATCGCACGCATTGTGGAGCACCGTACTAGGAGACTCCGTAATAAAATAATTAGGTTGGTCCGAGTACAATAGGGGTACAATCCGGTGGAAAGCACATGAGAGACCGAAGAGAAAATCAAGAGCACTCACCTAGCGCTTTTGATTGGCAATTTTTCTCTCCAAAATTAGGACTTTGGTTAAGGTTTCTAGATTATATGGTAGGAGATGGCTGTTACACTTTTTCACAATCACTTTACAGTTATGTAGAAATTTTTATGCATGTTTAGAATATTTGCATACATACTTTCATGACACGATTACAGACTCACGCTAGGTTGAGCTCATTTTAGCATGACTGTAGTACATAATCACATTGCACTATTGGTTGAGTAGAGAACTTGGTTGTATAATATGAATGTTATTGTGTGTCATGTTGCTCGCCCTTTGGAATATTTCACGACGAAATCCTTTTTAAGGGGGGATAACACCCCATGAAATGAACCATAAATAAATGAAGTAAATTGAATTAAATATGATAAGGGTTGAATATAGAAATTTTTTACAAGTTGGAATTTGACCATGAAAGTTATTCTGTTGCATTCGTGGTGAAATTCTGATCTGTTTCCATGTATAATATGCTGAAAAAAGAGCTTAAATGAAAATTTATTAGCATTTTAAGTTTTCAGATTTAAATTAATATAGTTGTAATTCAAATACTAATGTGAATTTAAATTTAGGGTTTGAATTTTAAAAGTTAGCATTGGGGCTGAGTAAACGTTAATTAACGTTTAACGTTAAAGTTGATTGGGGGAAAGAAATCAATTAAAAGCAACAGACATAAAGAACATTCCTAAAACAAACGTATTGATTGACCTCTTTATTGGGACCGGTCAACCTTAACAGTCGACTGGTTGAAGAGGGACGGTTAACCGGTCAAGGAAAAATATTGGTAGTGGCGGCTAAGGGTTGAAGAGGTGTTATTTATTTGTACGCTCCAGATTTCTTCGTTTTAAACTATTTTTATCCTATGGTTCTATGCGTTTCAACCCCTATAAATAGAACTCTATTGTCTCCACTTTTTATTTACATTATTTTGAGAAATACGATGAAATTCTACCATTGCTATCTCTCTAATAAGATTCAAAAACTCCATATAGAATTCAGGTAAGAATTCAACTTATTTTTTATTTGTTTCTTCTTCCTCCAATCTATTCTTGTCATATTCTTCTCTAGTTATTTTGAATCTAATGAATATATATATATATACCTCTTACTTATTGTGTGTGTGTGTATCAAAAGAGAGAGATTGTGGAAGAGATTGGAAAGTTATAAATACATTTAAGTGAAGCTAAGGCTAATCTGTGAGTGGAAACCATAGTATTTCTTTTCAGCAATTGTTTAGTGTATTTATTTTTGGATTTGAATATACTTTAGGAATTTTGAAAATATGATAGATAAAATACCCCGAAATTCCTTTTTATCTCAAAATGTAAACTATGTTCAGATTCTCAACTATTTACATTAATTTGATGGAATTTGTCTCGTTTATGCGATTTTTGATAATTTCATAATTCTATTTCACTTCTCCTTCTTCTTTGGGTCAAATTGTGATTCTTTAATAAAATAAGGGGTTTAGATTATGAATTCTATTTGTAGTTTACACCACTTATTCTTATCTATTTCTTTGTAAAAGAGGAGTTGAATATAATATAGAGTTTAGATTGCAGTTCTTATTATTTAGGATATTCCATTGAATTGGCATAATAAATTGAGTTTCTATTTTATTCACAAGTCTGTTATTGCAATTTTGGTTATGAATATTTATTCCATGTTTTGGATATTAGATTCCCTTATGGTATGTTGAAATCTTGGGGATTTGAAGAAAAAGACTAGTAATAATATTTGGTTAGCGAATTGACATTTAACGCTAGTTTAGAGCGTAAAATCAATGTGTTTAGAACTCATTAGGCATGAATATTTATTTATCTCTGTTTATTAATTAACGTATAATTATTTCTTATATGGTGTAGTTAATTAGGCATTTATTTTAATTTCTTTTCCCCCTTAGGAAATTAATTAATTGTTAGGAGAAAATAAGAGGAAACTCTTATATAACCTAATTATTATTTTAAGGCGTTATAAGGAAGATTTCTTATAAAGCCTTACTTATGAAGATGAGTATGTATGTGTATGTGCATGTATGGAGAGTAATTGATGTATGACTAAGTCATTGGGATCGAGGTCAATAGAGTTACATGATGGAAGTTTGCCCTTTCTTTTGAGGCTACCAGCGGTTGTGTACACTTTGATTATTATGAGATATCCTTATGATAAATATTTGAAATGATGTGAGGTAGGTCCCAAATTCTGGAGGGTAAATCTACCCAGCTAATCTGGCTACCTGTTCCTACAAGTAGTCGGACTAATGTGAGACGTCATCATGAGTATGGGCCATAAGACGAAGTGTCTGCTTCGGGGTCTTGCGGTATTAAGTGGTTGGATCCGCCTCTTTCACCTGGATGAAGTATTAAATGGCCAAGGGGTTACATTAGGTGGTATCTCTATGAGGGGATCCACTTCTGGAAGGGGTCTTCCTTAATTAAGGTATTAAATGACTAGAGTCTGCCTATTTTCCATAATGAAGTATTAAGTGGCCTAAGAGATTCCATATGACGTCAGCTAGATAGTACCATTAAGGAGAACACCTTGGAAATAGGTATTAATTGATGGGGTCTATCTTAATTAAGGTATTAATGGCCAAAGTCTGTCTAATTTTCAGTAAAAGGTATTGAGTGGCTTAGGTATCATCTCTTACATTATTTGCTGTTTATGACGTATGATTGGGATATGAGATTATACAAATCCACTTCTTGAATGGAAGGGATTAAGTGGTTGGACCCGCTTCTTTTCCTTATTAAGAAGTATTAAATGGTTTAATGGTCTATTTTCATAGACATATTCTTATTTTAAGATATACTACCCAAGTACTAAAAAGGTAAGACTCGAGGTTTTTATTCATCGGACGTTGTTCTGACTCCCTCCTCATTACAACATAGGTTGAAGATTGATGGAAAAGGTAACGCTTGGAGACGAAGGTAGTGGAATTAAGGCAGTGTTTACCATTTTTATTTGATTTCATATGTACCCATGTTTTTAGATTATTGTTGTAACTTACCTTGTTACGGTTTGATGATATTTTGTATTTTGACATTGTTATGAATTTGAAATAAATGGATCCATTTTACTATTATATTTTGTTCCATCCGCTATGAGTTTTGAAAGTTAAGTCATGGCTCTGTAATGTTATTTCTTTTACTACCAACAACTTACCTTAGAACAGATCTAAGTTTTGATGGCTCTTTTCTGGTTGAAATTTAGGCATGTTCTAGGGTTGGTTGTTACAATGTTCAATGCTTTTTGATGATATAAAATAAATGGATACACTAGTTCGTTGCACTTGAAATGAATCGAATGTGTAAGGCTATTATCCCATTCGAACTCATTTCATCCTTGCTGGTCTTTGTTTATACCATGTCCCTAACTGCTCTTAAATGCTTGGGATTAGATTATATTCCACATGCACTCACATGTACCCTAAGAATTTTCTTGACTATACCCTAAAGGATATTTTTTGCAGTTTCAACTTCATATTGTATTTGCATAGAATATTGAACATCCCATCTAAATATTCTATATGGTTGATTTTTATTTAACCAACACGTCATCTATATGGACTTCCATGTTTTTTCCAATTTGATTAAATACTACCTAAGCATTGATCAGTTGCACTAGCATTATTGAGTGGGAAAGATGTGACTTTGTAATAATGCTTACCTCAACTGGTTACAAAGCCGATGTTCTCTTCATCAGGTTTGAACACTAGAATTTGGTTATACCTCGAATACACATGTATAAAAGATAAGAGTTTGTGTTCGTTGGTGGAGTCAACTAGGTGACCAATAATAATATTTTGGATAAGCTTTATTTAAATTTGTTAAGTCGATCATTTTCTCCATTTCCCATTGGACTTTTTCACTAGTATTAGTTTGTCGGCCACAGTATATAATAGACTTCTCGAATGAATCCATTTTCCAATAACTATTTGATTTCTTCTTGTAAGGTGAATGATAAAACCCTGTCTAATTGTCTATTTTTCTGTTTTAATCAGACTATAGTTTGGACCTATATTCAAGCCATGAAAATTACAGATGAATCAATCCTAACCATATTTGAATGAGACTAAGCGAAGACATCCGTACTTTATTGAAGAAATGTGGTTAGCTTTTCTCTTATATCCCATTCCACTTTCCCTATCTTGAATATTTTTGTTAAATCCAGATGGTCTATAAAAACTTTCTCCTACTTTAGGTGTCTTGAGAATCAATTTCAATAATCATCTTCTCTGACTCTTATTCTTCTTGACTCATTATTTGATTTGTCTGATCAAAATTTCGCTTCCTTTTGATTTTTGTTCCTCTTTTCATCCATTTCTCTTTTTTAATGATTTTTTTTTCTATTAATGAAGACAAGTTCTTGTATTTTTTCCGTGGCCATTATTTTTGAATGTTTCATAGCCAAGGGCTAATCATCACTAACTTTTATAGTTGCATTTCACATATAGTTATAAGCATCTCTTTGTTCATTTTCTCTAGGGTGTCAAAATACATTTCCCTAGCACTAAATTACTCTCCATTAATTGTTCCCCATCCCTTCTTTGAGAGAAATTTAATGATCAACAGGTTTGGCGGCCAAGACGTCTATATCATCTAATGTTGGTCGTTCAAAGAATGCATTGTAATAAGAGGGCTAGTCCATCACAACAAAGAGCATTTCAAAGTCTTCATAGTTAAAGCAGTCCCAACATACATGTGTAACTTTACTTTTCCCACTAGAGTAGACCCTTATTATTTGATCCAAAGTTGGCTCAAGGCCCAATTTTAGTTTTTCCTTGGGATTGTCCATTTAATCAAAATCATGCTTGAAGACTACATTCACTATGCTTTCGATGTCTACAAATATTTTAAATACAAGTGATAGTCTAACTTGTGTCGCAGTCATTAACAGATCATGTAAGATCAATTTCACCCTAGAGAGGGGGTGAATAGGGTGATGATAACAATAATAGAAATTAAAGCGGAAATATATATATATATACACATATATATATATATATAATAATTACAGCATAAATAATAGCAGAATAATAAAAGCAGAAATAGAACAATACAGATTTACCCAGCCATGGCAAAACCCTGCCTACGTGTTGTCCCTAAGGTTTCAACTAGAAATTAAGTAGTTAGATGCTTACACACGTAAACTTGTGACATTCGTTAACAACTAACCTAACTCTATACTTAAAACCCTACCACAACTCTGCCACTGAGTTGCGAATTCTCGAACTACACCACCGTAGTTCGTCGCCTAGTCACATGACTAGAAAATTACACTAGTTAAAAAGAAATTACAAAATAAAAACAAATTTAAAATACAAAACCCTATATAATATTTTAAACCCAAATTATAATAAACAAGAGCCGACCCACTTAGTAAATAAAATAGAGACTTCTTTCCCTTTATTTTTGCTCGGTATCTTTGGCCGATCTTTCTTTGTTCCTCTTCAGGAAATTAGGGCTTCGTTCGATTAAAGCCGCCGCAGCTAGAATTGATCGATTAAGGTGTGCTTTTAATTCTAGTTTCTTCATCAATCGATTTTCTTGAGTTTCTCTCTGTAGCTTCAATTGATTCGAGTTCGAATGACACGATATCGGTATGTGATTTATGCTTTATTTTACTCGTTGATTTGTTTAAACTCGCATGCATATGCCGATGATGATATGGGGTAATTTATAGGGATCGAAACCCTATATTTCTTTCGTATATTTTTGGTTTGAATCTTTCATGATTTTATCACTTGCGTTGATTTTTAATCATATGACTTAGTGATTCTGACTTATTCTTCAGGTACTTGCTTAAATAATTTGAGTCGGTTCCATTATTTTCTTCGATGCATTTGCGTTTTCTCTATAGATTTCTTTTATTTTCTTTGAGTCGATTTTGCTCTTTTCACCTATGATTTTGGCCATTTGATTATTTGATATAAACTTGACTTGTTCACATACTTATGATATATTGTTGCTACTACCTTAGTTACCACAGATTTGATTCTGACATGACATGATCATTGACTTTGTTTGAAAACCCTTCATCACAGTTTTAATTAATAATATCCATTATAAAACTTCTTCTGTTAATATTGATATAATCCACAGCTTTGTTATTTTTGGCATTTTGAATTGTTGTTTGTTGTTGTTACCTTCTCTTTCAAAGCATAACTTTGTTACTGCTACTATGTATACTTCATGTATCCATATCCGTGTTTGCACTTATGTTACATCGCATTTATCTGGGTTGGTAGCCTTGGTCTGGTTGATACTGTTTGGTCTGCGTTTACATTGCTTTGAGTCATTTCATGGTTTTCTTGTGTACTTCATAGGTTTTGCTCTTTGCTATATATATATATATATATATATATATATATATATATGTATATGTATGTATGTATGTATGTATGTATATGTATATTAGTGCTTTATCCACCTTGATTTGATTCATGCGCACTGGTTCTTTGTCACTGTTTTGGTGCACATGCCTGAATCTCTTTGAAAAAATAGTCACTTAATTACATGTTCACAACTGCTTATGCACTGCTCTGTTGCTCGAGTGCTTGCTTTATATGTATGCATTGTGTATATAAATGTGCGAACATACATGTATGTTGTAGCCTGATTTTAGAGTGGTCTACATATCCAGGCTATATTGTATGTGGTTCCATTATGCTTTATTACTTCATTCAATGTGTGTCTGCACTTGAATTTGCTCATGCCTCTGTTTCATATGCATTTTTGTTCTGGCATGTATTAGTCATTGTGTTCATCTAAGTCTAAGCTTGTGGCTGTTTTTGCCTTTGATGTTGCAGTCTTCATTGTTATGTGGTTGCCAATGTTACTTGAAGTATGTTTTGTTCCTAACCCTAGTTAGAGTTTTACTGCATTGTGAAGTAGCTCTATAGCATCATCCTTGGTACATATTGATGTTATATGTTGCAGTCTTGTTCCATTGAATCTGGTCTGTATTTGCTCATTCGAGTTGTTGTCTTCATTATATTGTTGTTGTTTGGTGTGTACATGTTCATGTGAGTTGCCATTGTCTGGTTACATTTTCCATGGTTTTCTTTGTTTCCAGTTTCTTGTATTGAAGTTTGGTTCTGGCCATTGCACCTGTATTCAAACTGGTCAATGTTGCACCCCCTGTTGTCACTGTGTGTGTGTCTATATATATACATACACACACACACAGATATATATATGTATGTATGTATGTATGTATGTATGTATGTATGTTAGTATGTATGTATGTATACATGTGTGTTTTGCATGTATTAATGTATGTTTGCCTGCATTGTGTCTTGGTTGAAGCTTCACTTGTGCACTGGTCTTGTTTGGTTTCAATCGAGTTCATGAAGCCAGTTGTACATATGAGTATGTGTTATGTTCTTCTTGTACATGTTGGTCTGTACACTTGCATCTAGTTGAAGTTATTTTTGAATTCATGCCTCGTTGTTTGCTAGTCATTATCTTTTCATGCCTCTTCTTTGTTACTGTCGAGTTGTTTTGGTGTATATGACGCCTCTTTGCTGAAATTTGAGATGTTGAGACAATGCACATGTGCATGTGTGCACATGTGTATATGCAAGCTCGTGTGTTCATGTCATGACTTTATTTGTATTGCACCTGAATATTTTCACTTGAGTTGAATCCAGCATTTGGTTGGGTTTGACATTATGCTCACATGTCCTTGCAATGTTATCAAGTGTACATCAGTGTGCATGGCCTTGTGACATGTACAGTGATACACTATGCATGTTACAAGCTGTTCATGTAAGATGAATTCAAAAGAAATAAATGACGAACGGCTCAAATAACTAAGGAAAATAACATTTTCAAAAAAACCAACTTTTATTGTACACTACAAAATATTCCCTTTTCAATTTACCGCGTCATTTTTTATTTTGCAGATAATTCAATGCTGGATACAAACCGGAATAGAGTTGAAGAAAAAATACGAGTTATTGAGTGATATGTAGTGAGGTGAACATTGTAAAGTGAAATTTGTGATGTAATCGAAATTGTATTGTAATTGAAAATGTATATATGTAGTGTGAGCTCAAATTTGTACAATTCAAAATTGTAATAAAATATTTGTTTGAATATGAATTTTATGTTTTTTATTTTATTCATCAATTATTTATTTAATTAGGTGCAAAATAAAATAGTACAATAACAAATAGATTCAAACGAATATATGTGTTTATTATCATCAAACAAAAATCATATACTAGCATATTCAACAATCTCCCCCTTTTGATGATAACAAACATATATTAAGATTTTAAATGTATTAAATGTATTTGGTCATTGATGAACTCTATTTGCTCCCCTTATTTGAACGCTCCTACTCTACAACAAGGCTCCCCTTCATATATGCATGAAAATAAATAAAAAATATGCAAATGAACTTAGATGAGAATATGCAAATAAAAAATAAAAAATTTGAACTTTATTTGCCAAAATCTTAACTTTTCTATCCCCCTTTTATTATCCAAAAAAGAGTAATAGTGTTAGAAAAACAGAGATAAAGTGATAGATATCAATACAACTTTAATACCCAATTGAGTATGAATATTAAATTTCCATTAAAAAATCAAACAAAAATCATACATACTCTGTTAGGCGCATATTACGCTTTAGAGTGATAGGGGTGATGTCGGCATATAAAACCATATAGTTGTTCTATTTGTGGTATATTTATATCAAGAATTTGAATATTTATAATCATGCATAAGTGTTAGGACTTTTAAATGAGATTAGTAGTATTCCTAATTTTTATATAAAAAAATGAATTTCATGCATCTTCTAACCACACATAACCATGAGGACTTTTAAATGGGATTCGAATCAACTTGCTTATTTAATAATCAATTTTGGTATGTGTTCCATACATGCATAACCGTGAGAACTTTTAAATGAGCATGAAAGCACATAAACAAATATTCTAAGTAGTTCACCTATGCATAACCGTGATGACTTTTAAATGAGAGTGAATATTTTGGATGCTTTTACTGTAGAAAAATAAAATAAAAACTAATTTCCCTTTTAAAATACCACATCTTGACATACTATATTGGATTTTGATAAGTGATGATTATTGGAAATATGATTGAAATAGAGATGGTCATGGAATTTTTACCAACAAGAGTTATTATAAATCTTGTTTAAATTTTTAACAAAATTTACTGAATATACATTCTCAAGTCATAATATATGATTAATATCAATACTCATCACTTTTTCAATCACTATTTATGTTTTCGATAATTAGTAGGGATCCAGATTAGTTAATGTAGTCATTTAAGATCAAATCCAAAAATAAAATCAAATTTCCGAAAATGCCTAATCTACAAGAAAGTCAACAAAACTATTTTCTAGAAAGGGTTTTATAAAAATGTCTCCTAATTGAAAATCAGTTAAAATGAAAAATATGCATATATTTTCTTCGAAAATGTGATGCAACTTATGAATGTCTCAACATAAAACTCATTCCACTAATACTTTTTCTATCAACTTGACAACAACATAATCTGCATGTGAAAAAAACTTTTGAATCAAGGTTATCATAAGTTGATCATAGACCAGACCTTGAAGTTGCAACAAATATCTTAAAATCCTTTTTACAGCTTTTAAATGAAACTCTATTGAATTTTGAATTGAAACCGTGCACATAAACAACTAGTGAACATAGTGTAAGATCTAGAACAAATATATCCACGTGTACCTAGAGTAATCATCAACCAACACAAGACACTATCTCGTATCATCTAAACTTTCAATATCGTTAGCCCAAGTAAATCTATATGAAATAGTTCAAGGATGAAAAGATTAGCCCAAGTAAGTCTATATGAAATAGTCCAAGGATGAAAAGATGATCGGTCAACATTTTCGCACAATTTAGAATCAAAATCAACATTTATTTCCTTATCACATAACTGGCTGATTTAAATCAGATTGTGGTGCAGATTTTCAACATTTAATATATCGTTCAAGATAAATGTACCATTACCTATTTTACCTTCACGATAATTTTTCATTGTTACCGATTGTGATCCTGCCACCTTTGTACTAATCTAAGGAACTTTGATTTAACGCTCGTTGTGTACTTGGAACAGCCAGAATCTAGGTAACACTTTTGTTGTTCCTTAGCCTGCCACCACACCTACACGACGAAAGATTCTTATGACATATTTGTTTTTATAGGTCCATGGTTGTTAATGATAAAGATTTGAAAGATATGTTTGAGTAGACCCAAGACAATCTATATTTGTTCCTTTCGGCACCCAGATTTGTTTGACTTTAAGGGATTTTAAATTTGTGCCCTTTGGAACCCAAATTTATATGGTTTTCACATATTGGGGTCCATACCAACAATTATTGTGATTGTGTCCAGTTTTTCTACAAATTTTGCACTTGGAATTGGCTTGATTAATTTTGCTTCTAACATGTTCAGATTGATTATACCCAAGTCCTTGTCTATCAGTATTGATAGTTTGTTTTTCTAATAACATATTTAGTGATTTTTCTTCTCTGGAGAATTTTCCTAAAGTTTTAGACAATTATTAGACTTGTGATTTGAGAGATTTGCTTTCATTCAATAATTTAGTGCACTTTTTAATAGAATTTTCTCTCCTAGTATTTTCACTTTCTTTCAAAATCAAAATTTCATTTTCAAGTGATTTAATTTTAATTTCTGATTTTTTATTTCTTCTTCGAATGATGGACACTTATCACACTTAGGGAACTTTTATTGATAGTTTTTAACTAATTGATCAGACTGTTTATTTAGTTCTATTACACTATCTCTTTGTGATTCAATTTTAGTGTACTTCTCCCTTAGTCGTTCAAAATAGTCATTTACCCAATGAAAATATATAAGCAATTCCGAATGAGTAAGTTTTGATACCTCACTTGGCTCATCATCACCACTGTCAATTGTTTCACCTTGAAGACACGGATTTCTTTTTCACTCCCACTGCCTGTGCTTTTATCATCTTCATCAGTTTCATCCCAAGTTGTTGCAAAACTTCTCCTTTTCGGTTTCTTTCCTCGGCTGAGTCGATTCTAAGGATAATTTGGCCTGATATGAATGGGTTTATTCCATTTGTGACAGATGATCTCTGCTCTTCTGAGTTGCCAAGAACTTTGACTATTCTGCTTTTCAATTGTTGATTTAGAGCTTGATTTACAAACTTGTGATTCCATCTTTTGAATTTCTTTATTAACAGAGCCAATTCAGCTACTCCATTGTCATCGTCGTCGTCATCACTTTCTGTTGTTCCTTTGGGAGCTATTGATTTCTTTCAAGTATCACCTCTTTCACTTTCTTCCTAGAATTTCATTTCTAGCTTATAAGTGATGAGATTTTCGATGAGTTCTTCAACTTTGATTTGTTTCGGATCTTTTGATTTTTAAATGGAAGTAACTTTTTCTTCAAAATTTCATGGAAGGACTCTGAGGATTTTTCAGACTATTTCCAATTCTATGCATGGTTTTCCGAGAGCTTTTGATTTGTATTCGAGATTAGATAGTCGTCCGTACATCTCTTTGACATTTTTGTGATGACACATCTTTCAATATCCAGAAAGACGTATCATCAATAAGAAAAGAAAGAGATAGAAATAGAAAGATAGAAAGAAAAGAACAACCATCATCAGAATATCACAGCAGAAACGAAACAAAATATAATATTACACATATCCATTACATAGTTTTACATATCAGAGTACACAAAATAATACGACTCGCTACATCTGACATTTAAAAGGTCTGCCAAACCATACAACCCAAAATACAACATCAAAAGTCACTATAGCGAATAGAGATAGATAAGTACGCCTGGACTCCAGCTCCAGCTTCCAAAACATTTGTCAATCCCAACCTAATCACTTGGCTACTCATAAAAATTTGAGTACTCAAGAGTTTATGAAAAACAAAATAAACTTCGGGTCATACATGGGTCTGGTGTGAGTAAATAAATTAAAGTTGTTTAACTTTAAAATCATTTGAAAACAAAAGGTATCACGTAAGACTCCCCACAAATAAATACGGGTAAGTTTTTACCTTACGCTAACCAAAGCATTTGATAGGAAATTCAGTGATATTATAATAGGGTCTAGGGTTTTCAAGTAAACAGAAAATAGCTGAAATTGTTACATGATAAAATTCCATCTACTAGCCACGAAAGTGGGAAATACAATCAAAACCATAGGGGTCTCGTAGGGAAAATGGGTTTCCATCAATGGCAGGGCTACTGGGGTACCGCCCGTCACAGTACGGGGCCTAGATCACCGTACCGAGGAGCCACCCTAACTCCCCTGCAACACAAGGCCGGAACCATCCCTTACTGGACAGTCCCGAACAAGACAACCCCGCAGTTGTGGCCAACAACTGCCCACACAGCCGAAATAATAAGGGACTTCTAGACAGGGAGAAGTCTCATCCTATTTGGGCATGACCCACTTAGCCTTGCTGCACCTCCCCTGTTTTAGCCATTCCCGGTTGATGAGGCTTGAGGCTACGATTACCTTTAGAGAACACATCTCTTAGAATGCTCATCGTCCACATGATGATGTTCTGAAAGCATTCAATCCATACAAGTTCGTTCCGGGTTCGAACGAAATCGAAGGCATTATCTCGTTACACTCATTTTGGAATCACCCTCAGAGTTAACGACAATAACCCTTGCACTCTAAAACTCCATCTCAATCTTCACTTTGAGATGTCACGGCCTAACTTTAACTTGGATCGATGTGGTTTTCGGAAAATCAAATTTGATTCCCGATCCTGGTCTCATCGAAATCCAAACGTGTCTTAAAGGCCAAGTTGTTTAAAGATTTAAACAATCCAATTCAATTTAAATATAGCATCCACACAGTATTATCCACGGATAATAACAAACATCTATCACAGATATATAAAATATCTCATTACAGAATATCTCAACTATCATCCAACAGATATCAACCAAATCTAAATATTCAATTCAACAGTCATCCGTAAGCAAGCATATCTCTAATTCATATTATAATTAATTTAATCAATTCAAATTAAATTAATTACAAGAATTAATCACTTTACCTTGCTTAACCAATCAATTAATTAATTAATCACAATCATTTAATTAATTAATCATTTCTTAATTACCCTCATTATTAATTAATTTAATTAATTAATTGATTTTTCTTTAATTAATTATTAATTAATTACTCTAGTTATTCACTATTAAAACTTGATTAAAAATTAATAATCCCTTAATTGATTATTAATCAACCCTTAATTTACAATTAATTAATCTTAATTAATTTCTTAACTAATTACAAATTAATTTATCTTAATTACTTAATTAATTATAAACTAATTAACCTTAATTATTTAATTAATTAAGCCTTAACCACTAATTAATTAATTATTAATTTCTTAATTAATTAATTACCCAATTAATTAATTACTAATCACTTAATTAATTAATCTTTAATTATCAATTAATTATAATTTAATTGAATTTTTAATTATCCATTTATTAATCCATAATTGATTAATTAAACCTTAATAAATTAATTAATCTAAATTATTAATTAATTTAACCTTAATTACTTTATTAATTAAGGTAAACTTTAATCCTAAAACTTAATTAATTTTCCAAAACAAATCATAATTACTAAAAATTATTACATAATTAAAATATTCAAATTTGTTTTAAAAACTTACTTACTTTTTAAAAGTTAAATTTAAATGAATGTAAAATCATTCTTAAAACTCAACTATCAAAATATAAAATACTTTGAAATAAAAAGTTTAACATCTCACAAATAGTTTAAGTAAAATTTTTAAAGTTTCAAACTTAAAAACAATTAAAAACTCTTTTAAAAACACTACTAATTTCGGGTTCGACCGACCCAACTCGATCACTTGAACCCAAACTTCTTCTTTCCTGCCTATTTCCTTAGCTAAATTAAAGTTTAGATTACAAATAACCTGGAAGAACAAACACTAGAACCCAGGCACGAGCACAACATCCACAACCCGTACCTTATCTCGAGCAAAAACGCAACCTACTCGACCAAAACTTCGAGTCACCCCTAATACCCAACTTCATTGGCACGAAACTGACACGTGCACGTCGCGCCGATGCCATCGCCGCCATCAACGACACCACGCGCAGACCCCACATCGACCATCGACACGTTGCCGACCTTCAATCATCAATTACGCGAGCTAAATCAAAATCGAGACAGTCACACCATTTCTGGAACCAACTCTTTACCAGAAAACCTGCCGTAGCCTTCCACCTCGACCAACATTCGCTACGCCACCTTGGTCACATCACCACAAAGCCTCAATGCAGCTATACCCAAAGTACTCACAACTCGATCCACTCAAACATTCACAGTCATGAAATTTTCGAGCTCGACCAAACACAGAACAAACCCTAGTTCCCCCAAATCCCAATTCTTCAGTGAATGATTATCACTTCCATAATTTTTCTCGTATTCACCAATCATCAATACAACTTAAATCCAAAGCTCGACCCCTAGAATTTACTCAGTCGCCATAATTTTGCCCAAAACCCAATTTCAGTTATCAACAAAATACTCCTTCAATTCCAATTTAAAAATTTTGATCTTTGCCTTAAAAATCATGTTATACGAAGTAGATTCAAGATGTAAAATTGATTCAACAAAATTCAATACATGATTTTATCATGTAATTAAAAAAAATCACTGTAACCCTAATTCAGGAAATTTTCAAACATATTCTTTTTGAATAATAATTTAATCCTTAATTCAAGTTTTAAATAAACCTTCTGCATTTGAAGATTCATGCTTAACAATGATTTGTTAAGTAAATTTTGAAACTCTTGTTTAAATTTACTCTGTATCTTGAACTTACAGAGAAGCATCAGGAGATATAAACATGCATATTTAAAAACAAAATATCACAAAGATTCATCTCTATATTTACGTGCAAGTCATACAACATCACAGACATACACATGCACAAATTTATTTACTAAAATTTTCTGTTTTAAAATTTTACTCACCTGAATTATTTTTAAGCAGAGACCCATAATTTGAATTCCTGGAAAAAGAAATGACTGCAGTTTTCTTGATGATGTTGCTTCAATCTTTAATTAATCAGCACTTAATGGAAGAGCTTTTAATTTTACTTCCAGAAATTTGATTTTTCAGGAACCCTTGATTTTATTTTCTAATGTATTTTGTATGCAGATTTTTCTGATTTTGAAGTGAGGTTTGAGTTTTCTTGATTAATTTTTTGGTTGAAAGTGTGAAATTTATGAAGTTCAGATTTTGTAAATGGAAGAGTAAAATTTTTTTCTTACTTAAGAAAATGAGAATGGGAAAATTAGAGAATGAATATGAAGTGGCTTTTTATAGAAATAGTTTTGTTTTATAAAAATTAAAGAAAATAAATTAAAAACTTTGACACTTGTCATTATACATTGCTAACTTCTTAACACATGTTATTAGTGTGTTTTTAAATTGTAACAAATGTCATCTTCATGCAAAAAAAAATTAAATGTTTTTCTTAATAAATTTTCTAAATTTAAAATACATTTTTAATCCATATAATTCAATTCTTCTTAAAGAAATAAATATAAAACAAATTTGATATTTTAAATAAAATCATAGAAATACATCAAAGTATAATTTAAAATATAAATAGCCCTTATTTTGAAATTTTCAATTTAACAATTCAAATTAAATTTCAAATTCAATCCAACAATCAAATTTGATATGAATACAATTTTAACAAATCCATTTCCCTTTTGCATACATAATATTAATTAAAATCAATATACATTGACAATCCATTAATTATTATTGTTAAAAATAACAAATTTATTAATTTAAATTAATTTATTTAAAAAGATTATCGTATTTAAATTGGATTTGAAATTCCGGAATGTCACAATTTTGATCCTTGGCCATTGTGAAGTTCTCATATTTGCAACTAAGCATGGCAAGACGAGATTCTTTAAGTTGAGAGGTTTCTTTATGAGTCACTTCAAGTGTGTGCCAAATTTCCTACGTAGTTAGACAATGTGAGACACGATTAAATTCAGTTTGATCCAATGAACATGTAACGACCCACTATTTTGTACCATTCAAATTCGACGATAATTTAAATCTTGTCAAACTTGAACAGTTCAAAACAATATATTGTAAATAAATTTGGAGAAAATGAAATCTAATCACAGAATCACAGACACAGAAATCAGAATACTCGCAGCGGAAATTTAAAAATAACCTAGTGGTTCATGAAGCCACTATTAATAGTCTCCAAAACAGATAAAATTTTACATAGTCTTTAAACCAAAATATAGTTGCATTAATAATAGAAAATCTCAATATCCAATAGTCTTGATTACATAAAAAGATAAGAACTGAAAGGAAAGTTGCCAGCAGCTTGAAAAATGATCTACAGAAATCCTAGCCCCGGGATGAAGACTGAACTGCACCTCAGGCTGACCCGAGCGTAAAATAAAACAGAAACACTCGAATCAAGATATACATACTTATACAGTGTAAGCAAATTCAAGTGTACTGTAATATAGAGAAAATAACTTAAAGGATGCTTGGGACCGCCCATCCTCTAAGGATCCGTTAAACTATTTACTATGTAGTAATATTTCGCTATTATAATAATGTTTATTAGTAAAATAAACTTACTTTTAAATAGCGTTAAGGGGTTACCCATATAGCCCTTAACACGTAATAGTCCCAGTAGTCCATCCGATATCATAGTCCCTCCTGATCGGGAAGCCACCAGAGGATACCACACGGGCTACGGGAGAAAACCAAACTCGTACAAGGCTCGCTATGGTAGGTGACACGGCACAACTAGGCAATGCCAGGGTAGATATACCAATTGCTATCCGGACCGGTGGAAACACATAGCTGCTACTACCGCCCACCTCGAACAACACTCCCAAATCAAAGGTGCGCACCAAAACAATCACAAAAGTAATAGAATGGCATACGAAGAAGTGCGTCCGATCAGAGGTGTTACCTCATTAATCCGAGGATCGCTCCTGTTTTAGCCACCTTATGCCAACTCACGGGAGTCGGGTCTACGTATTTACCTCAAGGAAACGTCACCACCATCCTACTTCATTCTGGAATCTCCACCGCGTACACGGTTGTCAAAGTGGTTTTCGGTATCGACAAAGAGTATGCCCATATCCGATCCCGGTCTCTTTAACAACCAACATTATTATTACCCGTGGTTATAAATTCCAAAATAGCTATATTCAAATCAAACGCTATATTAAAAGGTGAAGTTAAAATAAAAATCCAATATACGTCCCAAGGCTATACCTTAGTTCATTTGAGTAACTTAAAATTTTAACTTCAATATGGTTTCAACAATAATTGAACCAATTTAATTTATAAATCATATTTCCACCTTTTAAATAGTCATTTAACTTACTCGATAAATTTGATTTTTATAAAGTATATTTTATAAATATATATCTAACTTCTCTTATACTTTCCTTAATGAAATAAAGTGCAAAAATTTCTATAAATTTTACTTATAATTTAGTTAAATTCCCATATCCGAAATAAACTAATTTCCAATTAATTTCTTATCTTACCTTTGTTTCAAAAATAGCCTTCCATTTCTAAATCAAGTTAAATTTCAATTTCCATATTTCACAAATCTAACTATTTAATTCATAGAAACCTTAGCCTTTATTTATTCGTCTTATATTCAAGTTATACTTAAATTACACCTATTTTACAAATCCAAAATTTCAAGCTAAACCTATACTTCAAATTTCTAACATTATTTACATATTTAACTAGTATAATATCAATATACATAAAAATCATTTAAATCCAATTTTAAACAAAGAATTATTTAACATTTAATATTTCCAAAAATACACACACACACACACACACACACACACATATATATAACCAAGGGTCTGAATAATATTTTCTAACCTAGGTCAAGTTATACGGATATTATATCATTTCAATCCGTAAATTTCAAAGAAAACCGAGTTCTATCATTTCAAACCCGCAATCCCAAGTTAAACAAATAATTAAATAAATAAATACATAAATAAATAAGCATCGTTCAGGCCTATCATTTCAGCATGTAATGATCTCTTATTTTTACAGGGAACTTGCAGTGTGATTAAACGGTAAATAATAATGAATAGTATAACTGCAAAAATATAACAATAGATAATACACTGATGATGTGTCAATTAAATAATGGTGTTTTAACATCATAAGTTTATATCGCAGGCAGATAAAATTAAATAAAATAAACTTACAATTACACTTGTGATAAATTCATAGATATACAAGTATGTTTGTCCGGTGACAAATACTCACCTGAATGCCGTCGAAGATTTGATTCAAAACGATGGTAACACTTGAAGAAAAAATGCACAGAAGCACGATCAAATTTGTTGCGGAGGCTGCGACCAGATTTTTATTCTTTGAAAAAGGAAAAAATGAAACGATTATAAATCAAATCTACGTAAAATTTTAACAAGGAATTTCGAAACAAACTGGGCGGATGGAATCACTTGACTCGACCGCTCCACCGCATGACTCAACTCACCAAAACAAACTCGGCCTTCCCATTATTTATTAAATTTATAAAAAAAATTACAAACCGAAAAGAAAAAATGTACGCATGAATAACAAATCCCCATTGCATGTCAAAGCTTGCCAAATTCCCCCACTCATGCACGCAAAGCACTGAACCTCCTTTTATAATAATTGAACCTCTTTTTTTTTAAGTATTACTCAGAAAAATTTTTCCTTCCTACACAACTGCACTTATCAAGATTCACTTGCTATCACTGCTACAAGAGGGCACGACCCTACATATCAAAAAGCATTCACGCATGCACTTTGTATCATGAATTGATGTTATATTATTAGCATCAGTAATTAATATATGTTTGCGTCAAAATTGACCACAAACATCCAATGCCGTGAAAGCACCTGTTTATGATCGAAAACCAGCAACAATCAATTATAAAACTTAGATCTAAGCAATAATAATCGCAATAATTCACTAATAACAATCACAAACACGGGATTTATAGTGGTTCGGCGATCTTGCCTACGTCCACTTTGAAGTTTATGTCTTTATTGATGTTCACTTGATGATTTCAATTGATTACTGCAGATTACAACTGATGCTAGCTTTCAAATCTGCTTACAACAGTGATGATGAAGTATGGAATTGAATTCGGCAGAGTCTCGACGTTTAATGGCAGAAGATCCCCTTTTCTGAAGGCTTCAGGGTGCTATTTATAGGCGTAGGAGGCCCAGATCTCGCTCAAACTTCGGTAGACTTTTTCTGGCACGTGAGTGGGCCCACGCGACCGACCCCACCAAGTTTCGACTCGATCTGAGATCGATACGAAGTGATTTTGAATCCATCAAAAAATGATCCAATCGAGTTGAAACTTGGCAGGAACAATCTTTACCTTGTATGGAAGCTACTGTGAAAATTTCGTTGCATTTGGATCAGTGCTTTAGGAGATATGATCGATTCGAATTGGAGTCTTTCGGTTGGCTGTTTAGTTCGAATCCATTGCTTAGAATCCACTTCCTTCGACTCCATCAGCTCGCGTGGTCTTGTGATGAGGTGGCGCGCGTCCTTCGAGTCGATCTGAACTTCTCTCCGGGTTGAAGGCTTCGTCTCCTTGGATCTTGCCGACTTCGCATCGTGGAGTGACACGTCATCCAAGTTAGTTGACTTGGTGGATACGAGCAAGTGAGTGTTCATGGATTC
The DNA here is from genome assembly GCA_030765085.1 of Allium cepa. Classification (NCBI taxonomy): domain Eukaryota; kingdom Viridiplantae; phylum Streptophyta; class Magnoliopsida; order Asparagales; family Amaryllidaceae; genus Allium; species Allium cepa. The sequence goes on along the minus strand of CM060941.1, from coordinate 553,468,268 downwards.
GAACGTGACCGATTCGAACTGAGGTACCCCAATGGGTTCGAACTCGATCGATACGAACAGGATCGGTTCGAAGTGACCAACCCTTGATGGGTTCGAACCTGGTGGGTTTGAATGGAGCGAGGTGTTGATGGATGCGAACTATATGGGGTCGAGTTGAGACATGTGGATGGGTACGAATCTTGGCCACCTGATGGGTTCGAAGGTAGGCCATCGGGATGGATACAAAGGTGTCGATGCGAAGTCCATGGATTCGAAGTAGGAGGAACTCGATGGATTCGAAGGACTTCCAAGCATGATAGGTTCGAAGTGGATGGAGTCGAACTGATGGATGCGAGCATGACTTCTGGCCATGGGTTCGAACTATGGGGTATCCTATGGATTCAAACCGAACAAGGGCTATCTCTCTCAAACTGAATCCATCATATCTTGAGCATACGAACTCGGATTGACTTGAAACTTGAAACGTTGGCTCTCGAGGATTTTCTAGCCATGTCCTATCGATTGTAGCCTAATCTGGGTTTGGACAAATTCATCGATATCCATAGCGAAGTGAAGTACAACCGATCTCTGAGACGAACTGTCTCTTGTTTTTGACCGATCTTTTGGTATCACGGCTTTGCCAAAAAGCGGGATAACATTTGCCCCCCAAAATATGCCTTGCGGTAGGAAGGCGTGTTTTGTAATGCCATGATCTGGATGTTCATATCCTGTTGATGTCCTGCAAAGGAATTTACAGTTCTACGCAACCTCAAATAACGACTGTTCGGGATCGGGATATTTGAGATGAAGTGCAACCGGTCATGGTCAAGCGCCTGACTTCAAATGACGATCGTTCGGGATCGAGCCATTTGAGGTGAGATGAGTTGTGCCGTTCGGGGCGAGTCGTGCCGTTCAAGGCGTATTGTGACTGTTCGCGATCGTGTGCCGTTCGAGGCAATTTGGCGACCGTTCGAGGTCGGGTGCCGTTCGTGGCGAGTTGTGACTGTTCGAAGTCGGGTGTCGTTCGTGGCGAGTAAGTGTGCCCGGGAGGGCTTGGTATTATCGATACCAGGCTCACGCTCGCATGGGTCCCTGGATCGTTTGTCAGGGCGGTTTATCGCCATCTCAGAGCAAGCCTAAGGACCGTTCGCGACCCCGTACATGTGTAAGTAGCTTAGCCATTTCAGAATTATCAGAATCAAATATCTATTCAACAGATGAATTTTAAAACAGAAATGTCCAAACAAACCCAGCTAAAATGTTTGAATCAAAATGAAACAAAAGCAAAGCAACAATGTCAAAGTGTAAGTTCCCACTACAAAACAGTCAATGATCATTCAGAGCATGCCTGGAGAACGTTCGCGATCTCATACATGTGTAAATGATTTAATTGTGTTAGTGGAAGCTTACGACTTGTTCATCATTATTTTAATTAATTGATAACCAAACGATGTCCTGGTTCAGGGTCGCCCCTAGCTTATATAGACGGTGGCCGCTCTGGCTCTACCGCTGGGGCTCGTCTCCTCCCATACTGAAGTAGCATACCATTCCTGATGTGTCCTTCTACCTCATCCTTTAGATGCCTACAGTCGTTAGTGTTATGACCGTTCAGCTCGTGGAACAAGCAATATCTATCTGATTTTCTCTCGTCGGCAGTGGGGTTCCTTCGTATTGGCCTACGGTATGGAACTTGCCCTTGCGTATCTCTGTAGATTCGCTCCAAACTCTCATTCAGCTCTGAATAGGTGGTGAATCGCGGTTCCCTCCGTTGCCGCTTTGACCTGTCCCCGTCATTTTCAGTCTTTCTTTTACCTTTATCCTTGTCTGAGTCCTTTTCGAGAGGCTTTTTGTCTTTAAGCGCACAAACTTCTATCTCCTCTCCTTCTTCTCTTTCTGCACTCGCATCCTCTAATCGTAAAAACTTTTCTGCCTCATGATAGAATTCTCCTAGATCCACGGGTGGATCCTTAGTTAATGAATTTTTGAACTCTGTTCCATCAGCTATCCCGGACACAGCCGCCATCATAACCATGGATGGATCTGGTCGATCCACCGAAGCTGTTGCCGCATTGAATCGCGTTAGGTAAGTCCTCAAAGTCTCTCCGGCTTTCTGCTTTATAGTTGCCAAAGTCATCATATTCTTGGGTCTTGTAATGTGAACCCTGAATTGCCTCATAAATCTCTCAATTAAATCATTCCACGTTCCGATGGATCCACTCTCTAATTGTCTGAACCATAATGCTGCAATATCCCCCAAGTACAATGGAAAGCACCGGGCCATAACCTCTTCTGATTCCCCCAGCACTTCCATATGCCTCATATACTTCGTTAGACGAACCGTGGGGTCTGTTCTCCCGTCATACATGTCCAACGATGGTAACTTGAAATCTGGTGGGTTCCGAGCTCGCCTGATTGCTGGAGTAAAAGGACTCCTATTAACATCCTCCAAATCTTTATTTACCAAACCGCCTCTCATAGCTTTTCTAACCATCTCCGCCAATCTGTCATTGTCCCCAAGATGCAACCTTCACCCATCACTTTCGACCTGCCCCCCGAGTCCACGAGGGAATTCTGCGATCTGCCCCCTTGACTGAGAGTTCACTCCTCTACTACTCCCGGGTTGTGCAGATGTTCCTCTTTCTCTCTTTGAAATTGGGTCAACGTTCTCCCTGGGTGTGCCTCCTAATCCAGGTGCTACGCCGGATGGTCCTGCTTCATTCTGAACTCCATCCACTTCTCTATTCTGTGCTCCAAGTTGTCCTATTTGTTGAAACAAACTTTGGATCAGCTCCTCCTGCTTCTTCATCATAGTCTCCATCTCGTTCCTAGTGATGAAGATCGATGCTTGATTCGCTCCTGAAGAAGCCTCTTGACTTCCTTGGTGTTCACTTCTTTCTGGCCTTAGCCTTCTGCTCGATTGTCTCGTCATAATTTCTCAAATCCGAACTTTCAAACTTTCTGAATCAACTTCTAATTGGTAGAACTCCTGAGTTCAGTTCTCAGTGAAAGCACCAAAATGTTTGCGTCAAAATTGACCACAAACACCCAATGCCGTGAAAGCACCCGTTTATGATCGAAAACCAGCAACAATCAATTATAGAACTCAGATCTAAGCAATAATAATCGCAATAATTCACAAATAACAATCACAAACACGGGATTTATAGTGGTTCGGTGATCTTGCCTACGTCCACTTTGAAGTTTATGTCTTTATTGATGTTCACTTGATGATTTCAATTGATTACAGCAGATTACAACTGATGCTAGCTTTCAAATCTGCTTACAACAGTGATGATGAAGTATGGAATTGAATTCGGCGGAGTCTCGATGTTTAATGGCGGAAGATCCCCTTTTCTGAAGGCTTCAGGGTGCTATTTATAGGCGTAGGAGGCCTAGATCTCGCTCAAACTTCGGTAGACTTTTTCTGGCACGTGAGTGGGCCCACGCGACCGACCCCACCAAGTTTCGACTCGATTTGAGATCGATATGAAGTGATTTCGAATCCATCAAAAAATGATCCAATCGAGTTAAAACTTGGCAGGAACAATCTTTACCTTGTATGGAAGCTACTGTGAAAATTTTGTTGCATTTGGATCAGTGCTTTAGGAGATATGATCGATTGGAATTGGAGTGTTTCGGTTGGCTATTTAGTTCGAATCCACTTCCTTCGACTCCATCAGCTCACATGGTCTTGTGATGAGGTGGCGCGCGTCCTTCGATTCGATCCGGTCTTCTCTCCGGGTTGAACGCTTCATCTCCTTGGATCTTGTCGACTTCGCATCGTGGAGTGACACGTCATCCAAGTTAGTTGACTTGGTGGATACGAGCAAGTGAGTGTTCATGGATTCGAACGTGACCGATTCGAACTGAGGTACCCCAATGGGTTCGAACTCGATCGATACGAACGAGATCGGTTCGAAGTGACCAACCCTTGATGGGTTCGAACTTGGTGGGTTTGAATGGAGCGAGGTGTTGATGGATGCGAACTATATGGGGTCGAGTTGAGACATGTGGATGGGTACGAATCTTGGCCACCTGATGGGTTCGAAGGTAGGCCATCGGGATGGATACGAAGGTGTCGACGCGAAGTCCATGGATTTGAAGTAGGAGGAACTCGATGGATTCGAAGGACTTCCAAGCATGATAGGTTCGAAGTGGATGGAGTCGAAATGATGGATGCGAGCATGACTTCTGGCCATGGGTTCAAACTATGGGGTATCCTATGGATTCGAACCGAACAAGGGCTATCTCTCTCAAACTGAATCCATCATATCTTGAGCATACGAACTCGGATTGACTTGAAACTTGAAACGTTGGATCTCGTGGATTTGCTAGCCATGTCCTATCGATTGTAGCCTAATCTGGTTTCGAACAAAATTCATCGATATCCATAGCGAAGTGAAGTACAACCGATCTTTGAGATGAACTGTCTCTTGTTTTTGACCGATCTTTTGGTATCACGGCTTTGCCAAAAAGCGGGATAACAATATATATATATATATATTAAATGGTTAACTCCATTCCTTAAAACTGAAAATAATAGCTTATTGCTTAAAATATATGAATAACCGAGTAACCCGAAACACAAATCCAGCAATGGAAACTTCATTCGTTAGGCAAAAAATAAATGGATAATAAAATGATAAATGAAGTTCTCGCACAATACAATAATGAAGAAGAAGGAGAAAATGAAATGGGTGCAGGCCGATTGGTGGTGATGTATGGACGAGTCTTTCGGTGGACAGTGGGAAAAATGAAACCAGGAGAGAAAAAGAAATAAAAAAATAAAAAATAAAAAGCGGAAAAGAAGGTTTGACATTATTACCTGAAGAAGCTTGAGAGTGAACCCAAAGAGATGAATGATTTTGAAGGACGAGGGCTTTTGTATTTAACCAGGGAGTTGCGAGATTAAAGGTAAGTGATAAATTTTAGGCAAGAAATCTAATTCGTTTTGAACATTAACAGAGCGAAGTCTTGATTTTAGGGGAAGCAGGAACGGCATGCAATCAATTTTCGAACGTGTTATAAATAGGAGGCTTGCATTGATCCGGAGAAAACGACAAGAATGATAAATTCGAACGTGTTTCATTTATGCAAAGAATTTTGGAAAATCAACTCATTACATAAATGACCGCAAACATCATGCTCCCATACCCATCTCTACGCATGTATTAATGATATTCAGTTTTAAAATTTTAATTATATAGTGAAACTGTTGCACGGCTTATGCATTTGATTATTAAGCAGATTATGGTTTTAAATAGTAGCTCCACAATGGGTTCAAAGTTGTACCGTGCAAATAAAATTTGTGTGCGTTGATAGTGCCTTGATTGTGAGAGAGACCGGTCAAGAAATAAATGAAGATTTGAACGTTATTAATTTTTTTAGGTAAGAAGAGTTGATTGCGGGAGGAAGTATGGCAAGAAATAATTATTTGCATTGATTGATAAAAGAACGGTAAGACTCTTTAAATTTAAAACGTAAAAGGAAGAGAATGATTACACTGCATTGCATTATTTAAAAGGTTGCGTGTTTTGCAATTAAATAGGTTGAGTGGATTAAGGAAAGTAACGGCAAAGAAAATAAAAATTATTGGCAAGATTTGGAACGGTTCTTGGATAAAGATTTTATACCCAATTTTAAAACAAACGAATGTTATGAGAAGTGTAACGTTTGGCTATAGAAATCTTCTAACCGATTTATTTATCCATCTATATATTGCGGTATGAATTTTTAAAAATGCGAAGAACCCACGCAAAAATATACAACCAAATTTATACAAAGGTAACGGTTTTGAATTAATACTCTTTCCTATTTATACGTTATTTATTCCATCAAATAACGTGCCTTTCAAACGCGTAATTTAGCAATTTTTTACATTTATTACTCAAATAAATGATAAAATTTTGGTTACATTCTTCTTTGATTCTTATTACCATTTACAAAGCGATTTGTTATTCAAATGGACAAAATATTACAGATTTTTAAAAAAAGTAGATAATCCAATTTTATTAAAATTCCAATTAGAGTTATCCTTTAAACAAAGTTAAAAATTTCAGAAACTTTCATTTTACATTTAGATTTTGGGATATGATTTTATCAAATTAAAAATTTATATTACAATAACTTCAAGGTTTTATAAATAAAAGAATAAAGTGCTAGTTAAAATCTTGGGCTGTTACAGAACATATAATAGAATTCATAGCTTTGGCATTAGCATTCTGCATTTTATTTTCAAGATTTGTCCATTGATCCATCGGTTTTTCAATTTCTTGATTATTTACCACTATAGTAGGTGTCCTATATCCTTTCTCAACAATATTCCAAGCATCAATGGTTTTCAAAAAAAATTCATTCTATTTTTCCAAAAGGCATATTCACCATTGAACATAGGTGGTCTAACTATGTACCGACTCTCAGCAAAAGCGTTACCAAAAGAAGCCATTTCAAAAAATCAAATTTTAAAAAAAATTGGTTTTTGAAAAATAAAACTAAAAAAAAATAGTTTTTGAAAAGTCAAATTTTTAAAACAAAAATTGGTTTTTGTTCCTCGCTCCAATACCACTTGTAGGATTTCACCCTAAAGTGGGATGAATAGAGTGATAATAATAATAGAAATTAGTATGGAAATATATATATATATATATATATAATAATTGCAACACAAATAATAGTAGAATAATAAAAGCACAAATCGAACAACACGGATTTATCTAGCTTCGGTAAGACTCTGCCTACGTGCTGCCCCTAAAGTATCTACTAGAAATTAAGTAGTCAGACACTTACACACGTAAACTTGCGACAACTACTACTGATTAACCTAACTTTACGCTCAAAACCCTGCTACAACTTAGCTACTTAGTTACGAATTCTCAAACTACACCATCGTAGTTCGTCACCTAGTCACACGACTAGACAATTGCACAGGTTAAAAAGAAATTACAAAATAAAAATAAAAATACAAAACACTATATAATATTTTAAGCCCAAATTATCATAAACAAGAGCTATCCTACTTAGTAAATAAAATAGAGACTTCTTCCCTTTTATTTTTGTTCGGTATCTTTGGCCGATCTTTCTTCATTCCCCTTCAAGAAATTAGGGCTTCGTTCGATTGAAGCCGCTGCTATGAGAATTAATCGTTTGAGGTGTGCTTTTGCTTCTGGTTGCTTCGTCAATCAATTTGCTTGAGTTTCTCTCTGTAGCTTCAATTGAGTCGAGTTCGAATGACACAAGATTGGTATGTGATTTATGCTATATTTTACTTGTTGATTTGTTTGAACTCAAATGCATACACGGATGATGATATGGGGTAATTTATAGGGATCGAAACCCTATATTTCATTCATATATTTTTGGTTTGAATCTTTCGTGATTTTATCACTTACGTTGATTTTTGATCATATGACTGTAGTGATTATGACTTATTCATTAGATACTTGCTTGAATAGTTTGAGTCAGTTCCATTATTTTCTCAGGTGCATTTGCATTTGCTCCGTGAATTTCTTTGGTTTTCTTTGAGTCGGTTTCGTTCTTTTCACCTATGATTTTGGCCATTTAATTATTTGATATAAACTTGACTTGTTCAATACTTGTGATATATTGTTGCTACTACCTTGGTTACCACGGGTTTGATTCTGACATGACATGATCATTGACTTTGTTTGAAAACCCTTCATCACAGTTTCAATTGGTAATATCCTTTTTGAAACTTCTTCTGTTAATATTGATATAATCCACGACTTTGTTATTTTTGGCATTTTGAAGTTATGCTAATTACTGTTACCTTCTCTTTCAAACCAAAACTATATTACCGCTACTGTATATACTTCATGTATCCATATCCTTGTTTGTCATGTCACATCACATTTATCTAGACTAGTAGCCTTGGTCTGGTTGATACTGTCTGGTCTGTGTTTGCATTTCTTCGAGTCATTTCATGGTTTGCTTGTGTACTTCATGATATTGCTCTCTAGTCTGTATATATGTATATTAGTGCTCTTTCCACCTTGATTTGATTCATGTGCATTGGTTCTTTGTAACTGTTTTGGTGCACATGCCTAAATCTCTTTGAAAAAAATATCACTTGATTACAGATTCACAACTGCTTGTGCACTGCTCTATTGCTCGAGTGCTTGCTTTATATGTATGCATTGTGTATATACATGTGTGAACATACATGTATGTTGTAGCTTGATTTTAGAGTGGTCAACATATCCAGGTTATATGGTATGTGGTTCTATTATGCTTTGTTACTCCATTCAATGTGTGTCTGCACTTGAATTTTCTCATGCCTCTGTTTCATATGCATTTTTGTTTTGGCATGTAAGAGTCATCGTGTTCATCTGAGTCTAAGCTTGTGCCTGTTTTTCCTTTGATGTTGCAGTCCTTATTGTTATGTGATTGCCACAGTTACTTGAAGTCTGTTTTGTTCTTGACCCTGGTTTGAGTTTTACTGCATTATGAAGTGGTTCTCTGGCTTCATCCATTGTACATATCGATGTTATATGTTGCGGTCTTGTTCCATTGAACTCTGGTCTGTATTTTCTCATTCGATCTATTGTCTTCATTATTTTGTTGCAGTTTGGTGAGTACATGTTCATGTGACTTGCCATTGCCTAGTAACATTGTCCATGGTTTGCTTTGTTTCTTGTTTCTTGTATTGAAGTTTGGTTCTGGCTATTGCACTTGTATTCGAACTGGTCTATGTTGCATCCCTTGTTGTCACTGCGTATATATATACACACACACATACATATATGTATGTATGCATGTATGTATGTATGTATGTATGTATGTATATGTATGTATGTATGTATGTATGTATATGTATGTATATATGTATGTATGTATACATATATATATACACAAACATGTGTGTTTAGGCATGTATATATGTATGCTTTCCTGAACTTTGTCTTGGATGAAGCTTCACTTGTGCACTGGTCTTGTCTAGTTTCATTTGAGTTCTTGAAGCTGGTTGTACATATGAGTATGTGTTATGTTCTTGTTGTTTATGTTGGTCTGTACACTTGCATCTAGTTGAAGTTTTTTTTAAATTCATGCCTCATAGTTTGCTGGTCATTATCCTTTCATGCCTCTTCTTTGTTAATACTGAGTTGTTTTGGTGTACATGACGCCTCTTGGCTGAAATTTGAGATTCTGAGGCAATGCACATGTGTACGAGTACACATGTGTATATGCAGGCTCTTGTGCTCATGTCGTGACTTTATTTGTATTGCACCTGAATATTTTCACTTGAGTTGAATCCAGCTTTTGGTTGGGATTAACCTTGTGCTCACCTGTCCCTACAATTTTATCAGATGTACATCGGTGTGCACGACCTTGTGACATGTACAATGATAAACTGTGCATGTTACAAGCTGTTCATGTAAGATGAATTCAAAAGAAATAAATGACGAACAACCCAAATGACCGAGGTAAATAAAATTTTCAAAAAACACACACTTTTATTGTGCACTACAAAATATTTCTTTTTCAATTTTACTGCATCGGTGTTTATTTTGCAGATAATTCAAATGCTAGATATAAGTTGGAATAGAGTTGAAGAACAAATACGAGTGAATGAGTGATATGTAGTGAGGTGAACATTGTAAAGTGAAATTTGTGATGGAATCGAAATTGTATTGTAATTGAAAATGTATATATGTAGTGAGAGCTTAAATTTGTACTATTCAAAATTGTAACAAAATATTTGTTTGAACAAAATATTTATCTGAATATGAATTTTGTTTTATTTATTTTATTCATCAAATATTTATTTAATTATGTGCAAAATAAAATAATACAATAACAAATATATTTAAATGAATATATATATATATGTGTATATGTTTATTATCATCAAACAAAAATCATATACTATCATATTCAATAGATCATTGTGTGGATGCCTTATCCCTCTTTTTGCATATACTATAAGATCTGGTATTTTGTTTTAATAGTCTTCGGTGGAGTAACCTCCTCTTTGGCCTCCCTAATATACCTAGTCCTTTCCTTTTCGCTTTTCCTAACTATATGCGGTCCACCAAACTACATTAATGTGATTTATCAGTGGGGAATTCTTCTTGAGAACAAGTATCCTAGGCATTAGTGTTACTTGCAAGCGGTATTGCTTTGATATTGGGTTGAAGGAACCCTTGGTCTTTCTTGACAAACTCTTTTAATGCTCCTCTCCTAATCATCCCTTGAATTATAAAAGCTTAGGCTTGGTAGCTATCATTCTTATCCATGTTTGCCTTGTGCTACATGTAGTATTCTCCCCTTTATTCTGCTCAGGGTTGGTTAAGGCTTTCAAAGAAATGGGATGTTTTGTCACATCCTTTGCAACGATCCCTGTTTTTGAGTAAAAATTAAATTTAGTAATTGATATAAATTTATGAATTTAAATTGTAAATTAATTTAATTTTTCCAAGATTAAATAAGATATTTGTTTATTTGGGCATTGATTTTAAAACTCAATTGTGGTTTTGAAATTCTATATTTAATATCTTATAAATAAATAAAATTTGGATTTGAAAACTATATAACTTTATATAAATTTGTTTTCTAATTTTAAGAGACATATTTAATATATTTATAAAGTTATATTTTGAATTAAATACAAATGATTTTCAAAACAATTGTTTAAATCTAAATTCTATAATATACATATGTGTGTTTGTTTATTTAAAAGTATAATAACTTGAATTTAAACTTTAAAACAAGAATGAATAAAAGCTTTAGATATGTATACATAAGGAAATGTATTAATTAGGATTCAAAATGAAATAAGTACATATAAAATATATGTGTTAAAGTATAATTTAGTTTTTAAATCATATTTCTTTAGAGAATATATATATATATATATATATATATATATTACTAAAAGTAAACTAATATACATATTAAAATTTTATTAATACAAAGCTTTGATATGAATGTATATTTTGAAAGTGTAAAGTTTAAAATACATACACCCATGTGAATATAAACATATATTAGGATATGAAAATATAAATGCTTAAAGGTTTAAAAAAACAAAATTTATAAAATAAATTAAAGTAAGGATATAAACATAATTTGTATTGTTTTAACAACTTTAAGTTAAGGAATAACATAAAGTAACAAGTGTTCACAAGGTTAACAAGTGGCAAATAGGTTTGTTAACAAATTGGAAAATATAAAAAATGTATTGGAAAAAAATAAGGAAAGAAAAAAAAATGTTCATTAATTTTCAATTCAAAATCTTCTCTCATCTTTTCTTTAAAATCTGAAAACCTGAAAAGAAAAAGAAAAAAAATCTCAAAACAAAAGTACTTCCAGATCAAAGTTCAAGTAACAAATCAGATCAAGGAAGCAAGTTAGAAATCAAGTTATAAACCTGAATCAAAGGCAAACAAAAGAAAAAAAAGAAACCAAGATTCAAAAATATGGAAATCATCTCAGCTAAATTCAAAAACCTGAAGCATGCAAGTTCTTCTCTGTTTAAATCCAAAACCTGAGATAAAGAAAATCTGTAAAGCAAATTCAAGCAATGCAAAGCTTTAAATCAAAGCCTGGAATCTCAACAACAAGCTATCAAGATTTAATTCAACTCTAAAACAAAAAGCAACAGTTCAGAACAACTCAACATCAAGCAAGTTAGGAACAGATTAAAAAAAATCAAGTTACAGATTTCAAACAAACCATTCCCTGGCTTGTTCTCTGTCTCAACATCCAAGGTGAGCAAACTTGCCTTAAATCCATTATATGTTTTGATGAATGCCTGAATTGATTTTCTTCTCTGAGATAAGTTATTCTGGTTTGCATGCGTATATTTGTATGCTCTATGTATATACATATAATAGAAAATTTGGGCATGCCTGCATATAAAAAGGAAAAAGACATCTGCCTCTGTTTTAAAATTAGGTTGATAAAGATCAAGAAGAAAATAATATCTCAAATTATAAAAAGAATTAAGTACTGATCTCTAAATGAAAATTTATCATGATGGAGTAATACAAATTTTAAAAATGAATTCAAGCAAAACAAATTAAAGTTTTCTTCTGGAAAGTGAAATTGCAAGCTAAAAATTTAATATGTGTAAAAATTCAGATATCGTATTTTCTGGTATCAAGTATGTCGATCGAATCGTTTTTGAAGGCAATGATTTTTAAAAGCAAAATCATATTTTTTTTAATCACGTATTCACTGATTAATTTGGGGTTGATTAAATTTGGGGTTTTTGCCGAATTTTGGTCATCGGCGTGATGATGATAGCCGAGGTTGAGGATGGAGGTGGCTGAAGTGATATGGGTTAAGGGAAAAATACTCAAAAAATGTATTTGTTTTATGATGGCCGTGCGACGTTCGTCCAGGGTTTTAACCCACAGTTTGGTTGCAGCAGAAGGTTGGGTTGTCGCGGTTTTGTCAGACAAGCGGAGTTGATCGCTATGGTGGGGATAGCGGCGTATGATCAAGACGAAGCTTCAATTAAGTTTTCATGGCCTCTGATGGCCAGAGGTGGAGTGACGAAACGTTTTTCTGGTGGTCGTTTTCGATGCAGTCTGGGTTAGCAAGCTCGTTCGTGAATTCATCGAGGTCGTGTGTATCTGGGTGCTCGTTTGGCCCATACGAGCTATTGCCGAGATATGGAAGGTGGTGGCGTCGGTCGAAGTTCATCAGTGTCGTCGTGCATGTGCACGGTACCTAGGCGTGTGTCAGTTACTTGTTGTGTGGAAGGAGATGTTCGACTCGAAGTACCACTCGGGGTTCAGGGTTGATGACTCGAAGCTTGGGTCGAGAAATTCTGGCTATACAGCAGGTCGTTTTTGAAACTTAAACAAAATTTTAAAATTTGAAGCTGACAGGTTAATTCGTGGTTAAACTCGAAGCATGTATGAAAGACATTCGGGTGTCACTCAAAGTAGCTCTAGGGTGATAGCATTTCCAGTTTTAAAACTTTAAAAATCTAAGTCTAAATGATTTCTAAATTTATTCTTTTCAAATGAGTGATTGTTGTTAAGTTGTAGTTTGTATTTGATGGTTTTAAAATAAAATGTTTTAAAATAAAATTTTAGTTAAGAATGTTTTTAAACGTATATTTTCAAAAGTTTATTCTAAATAAACTTAACCAAGTAGTTAAGGAAATGATTAAATGTTTTATATTTTTAACTTAACTTAAGAGTAAATCAATTAATATTGTCAAATATGATTAAATAATTAATGAATTATAATTACTTAATAATTTACGAATAAATAATTAAAGGGTAATTAATTATTAATTAAAGTTAATTAACTTATAATTAAAGATTAATTTATTAAGGCGATTAATTAATTAATAATTCATAAATGAAGGTGATTAAGATTTAATTAACTAATAATTAAGGATAAATAAATAATTAATTAAGGACTAATTAATTAAAGGATAATTAATTAAGGGTTAATTAATTAATGTAATTAATTAAGGATAATTAATTAAAGAATAATTAAATAATTAAAGGTTAATTAATCAATGATTAAAGATTTATTCATTTATTTATTAAATTTGATTAATTAATAATTAAAGGTTAACTAATAAAGGATTAAAAGTTAAATAAATGATCAAGGTTTGTAATTAATTAATGTTAATTAATTTGGACTAGTGATTAATTTGATTTCAATTAATCAGATGATCAATTAACCTTACTTATGGATGTTTGAATTGAATGAACTACTTTGAATTGTTTAATATCTCTTTTGTGTGATGCTTTGTGATTTGAATTATTTAAATTCAAGCTATGATGAATGTTATTTATTTATCTGTGATGAATGTATTTATCTGTGGATCTATGAATGGAAGATAAGCGCTATAGAGATATACTGCTTATCTATAATTACTGTACTTGAATCCGCGATGATTGATGATGTTGCACTATTGGGTAAAAACCCCGGACTACACTACACACACACAAATATGGAGTACACGAGGAAATTGGTTAAGTCACAGATTTTTGAAATAGTTTTAAAGATTGAATTTTGAATCCAAATGGTTTTGGAAATGGACTCGGGTTAAATGTGAAAAGCTTTTAAAAAAGAGTTTTGAAGATGAAAGTTATTTTGAATAACTGGATAAAGTCTTAAAATTTAAGTAGTTTTAAATTTGGATTCAAGATTTGAAATTGAATTCCATGTTTGGAAATTATGGTTTAAAAGATTTTACGAGTTATAAATGTGTTTATATGAGTTTTAAACCATTTTAAAGCTATTGTTTTGCGAATTTGAATTTAACCCAAGGATTTTAACTTGTATAAGTGAAGTTGGATTTTTTTTCGAAAAGAAAACTATTTGTTTTCAAATAATAATAGCTTTCATATAAAGAAAGGATTTCCAATTTGTGTTGAAAGGATTTCAAGTTTTGAAATGGAATTGTTTTGAAATGTGATTTTTGTGTAATTTATAATGTTAACTGCAATGAGATTTGTAATTAAAAATGTAAAATTGTTATTTATTTTAAATATAGAGAAATATGTTAATAAAATGTTTTAAAAATATAATAATCTTTTATTTGTGTGTAAAAACCTTTTATTAACATGAGATTAAAGTTTCATAATTTTTAAATATGAAATGAAGTTAATTTCACGATTTGAAATTATAAGTATATAAATTGTAACATGAGATAAGAGATGAAAGGGCTATGTAATTAACATAAGAAAACCTTCTTTTATTAATGAACTTTAGCCCATTAAGAAAATTAATTTGTTCTAGCCTTTGGAAATTAAGAGATGAGAAATAAGAGTAATACCCGTACGTACATTTTCTACTTTCTTCCTCAAAGCTTAGAAACCTGTAAATGGCAGCCTCCTTCATCCCTCTCCAATTCTATGAAAAATCCATCAAACTAAAAGAAAATTGATGATTTAAAATAAGATTCTAAACTCCAAACTCAGGTAATCGATTTCTAAAACCCCTCTTCATATCAAAATCTTATTTATAGTGATATTTGTTAATTTTTCTTCTCTATTTGGTTTGCATGTTTTTTTCTTGAGTTCTGTCAGGTTGTAGAAGCTTTGTACATAGCTAAATCTTGAATCTTTGGCCAGTAAATCGTAGTTTAATCTTCATGAAGGCAAGGTGAGTGTAAAACTCACAAACTCTAGCTCTATATATGATCAAAATGTTATAATCAGTGAATTACTGAAGCTGAAACAAATCCGATTTGATAATTTTAGATGTTCAGAAAGCTTAGTTCATGTGCTACAACTTTCATGTTTTATGTTTTCTGTAATTTTGATGTTAGCTATGTCAAAATCTAATTTTTCTACTGCTAACCCGAGAGCAAATCCAATATTTACTCTGTCATTGAAGCTGAAACGAATTTGATCATATCTTCTTCGTTTCCTATTCGATTTTGATAATTATGAATATTTCGAAAAGCCTAATTCATATGCTACAAATTTCATGTTTTGTGTTTTTTGTAATTTTGATGTTAGCTATGACAAAATCCAATTTTTCTACTGCTAACCCGAGAGCAAATCCAATATTTGCTCTGTCATTGAAGCTGAAATGAATTTGATCATATCTTCTACGTTTCCTATCCGATTTTGATAAATTTGACTGTTACGGAAAGCTTAATTCATGTGCTACAACTTTCATGTTTTGTATTTTCTGTAATTTTAAAGTTAACTATGTCAAAATCCAATTTTTCTCCTGCTAACCCGAGAGCAAATCCAATATTTTCTCTATCATTGATGCTGAAACGAATTTGATCATATCATCTTCTCTTCCTATCCGATTTTGATAATTTTAGATATTCTAGAAAGCATAATTCATGTGTTACAACTTTCATGTTCTGTGTTTTATGTAATTTTGATGTTAGCTATGTCAAAATCCAATTTTTCTACTGCTAACCCAAGTGCAAATCCGATATTTGCTCTGTCAATGAAGCTGAAACGAATTTGATCATAACTTTTTCGTTTCCCATCCGATTTTGATAATTTTGGTTGTTCCTGAAAGATTAATTCATATTTTACAACTTTTATGTTTTGAGTTTTCTATAGTTTTGAGGGTAGCTATGTCAAAATCTAACTTTTCTACTGCTAATCCGAGATGCTCTATGTTTGAAGCTGAAACAAAATTAGCCATAACTTTCTTGTTTTTGATCGAAATTTGATAATTTTTGATGTTTCGGAAACCTTGAAATTTGTACTAAAAGTTTCATGTTCTATGTTTCTTGAAATTTTGATGTTTTCTTGGTCAAAACTGTGTTTGTTTACCGCTGTTCCGAGAGCAAAATGACATAAATAACAATTATTGACCTAAGAAGTGTATTAGCTTATTTTTGTTCTCATTCTTATTCGATTTTGATGATTGTCTTTGAGAGTGATGCCTATCAATAGGCTAGCTATGTTTGGAGAATTTGAAATTCAAATTTAGATAGAATTTGAATTGATTTTGTGTTAAATTTGAATTGAATTCGTATTGAACTCAAGTTATCGATCTTAAGTTATCTTTCTTATTTTTCATTGTTTTCGAGCATGGTTTTCACTAAACCATTTCTTCAGTATTTTTGAAATAAATGAAAATTTCAAATTATTATTATATAGTATTTTAAAATTATTTTTCTAATATAAAATCTATTTATTTCATATAATAAAGGAATTTCAAATATTGGTTTTATTAATCTTTTCGGGGAAAAGTTTTGGAAGCTTGTTTTCTCTAGTAAACTATTTTAGATATAAAACATACACTTTTACACTATTCGAATGTATAAGAAAGATAATTAAATGATTTAGTAAAAGTGGTATAGGACATGTGCGTTTACTACTTGGTTAATTCCGGACTTGTACGATCGAAGCTATTTGAGATTATTGATTCTGAGATATTTTGCTATTTTATGGCGTATTTTGAGTTTTATAATTCCTATTTATTGGAATTATTTAAGATGGACAAGATTCGGCAAGTGTTATGGTTTGAGATCTCCTATGTAGGAGTATGGTTGATGCGAACCATAACGATATTTTGTTTACTTGCAGATGATATAAGGCAAGTCTTGGGTATATGATTTCATATTTTGAGATTTACGGTTTATGAGGAACCATCACGATGTTTTCACTTGTCGAGGAGATGAGACAAGTTATGATGCCATTTAATACTTGTCGATGAGATGAGACAAGTATGGTGTCTCTTTATCACTCGCCAATGAGACGAGACGAGATATGATTTTCTGATTTTTATGATGATCTTAGTGTGGCATCGACTAGCGGCTGGTAAACCGCTAAGTGCGAACGTGTGGTATGAGACACACGTTAACACTTTTCGGGTTTCTATTCGTGAGTTTGTGGTACATTCACGATGTTTACCTAACAGAATTGCTTTGAGAGGTGTTAGCGACCTTGTCATGAGGACGAACTGCTTCGGGAGGTGTCAGCAACCTTGTTAGAGCTGAAAAAAGGCTTGGAGAGGTGTTAGCGACCTTATCATGAGGACGAACTGCTTTGGAAGGTGTTAGCGACCTTGTCTGAGGCTTCGACCGTCTGATTTTTGCACATGCAGTATTGCTTTGGCATTACAATCGGGGATTTGGCCAATCCGGATTTTTTGATTTTTCTGTTTTATTGTGATTTCACCTTTTTGAGATTTTTTATTACATTGATAGCCTAGTGCTATGTGAGATGTTATATATATGGTGATTTCAATTATGATGTTTTGAACTCTTATCGAGTTCCTTAAGTTATGAGTTTTTATAATTTCAGGATTTTACAGGATATTCTAGGTTTTTCCATTTTGGCGTGTTGAGATTTATATACATTTATACCGATGAGATGAGGTATAATTGAATTTGGAGATTCATCTATAGTTGAGTTTTAGATCTTCCTATTTGAGAATGTTTTATTTTTCCATTTTGGCGAGAGTTTGTATTGATATTTCTCCTTTTGAGGAGATATGGTTCGTGGAAACCATGTAGACATATTGGGATGTCGCCGATGATATGAGGCACTTGTGTTCGATTTGAGTATTGAGTTTGAGTTAGCTCCTTCGAGGTATTTGTTCACTTAAGTAGCGTTTGTTACTTAAGTGTTGAGCTTATGATTTTATCGATTCATTCTTCTCTTTCGAGAAGAAGTGTCTTCATGTCTATTTTGCTTCATATTATTGATATTAACTTATTTGTGTAGCTAGATTGACCCGTGTATTTATACTCGGGTCAGACCGAGTTGTTTCAGGTATCATCTATTGGTCTTAGCTTGAAGTTGATGTTGGACATTAGCTTATCTATCTCTTGATTTATTTCTTCCGCATCCTCTGATGTATTTACATTTGATTCGACGTGTATGGTGTGGTCGAAGACCACCTTTATTGTATTCATATTGTATAGTACTAAACATGTATCAGTGTATATGTATATATATGATGTTGATTACTGTTTTGTGATGTGCTTTACATTTAGTTATTGTATTTTGTTCTGACAGATCCGTTAGCCACCTATAGTTTTGGATTAAGCATTTACTGGGTATGTCAATCCACTTTAGTTGAAAAGATACATTATATTGCATTTATCGATGTATTTAGTAGATGTTTAAGACATAATTATAGATGGTCACCCTTAACTGTAGAGTCACAAGTTTTATGAAAGTATTGATTTCTGACAAATAAGGCGATCGACAAAACAAGGTTATGTTACTATAGATTATAGGTTGATTATTTGATATTGTAATAGTTAAAAACTTGTTAAAATCTATCCTCAAATAATCATGCACCTCAATATAATCGATATATATACGTTTTATAGCATTGCACATTCATTGTGCAAATTAACAGGAACCGGTCGACCGGTTAATAATCATACGGTCGACCGTTTCTGTGTAAAATGCACAATGAACGTGCACACATGCACATAACGTATATATATTTTAAATTTCTGTCTACTGGTCACTTTTTAACCTGTCGACCGTTTTTGAACAGAAAATAATTTTTCCAAAAGACACTTCTCTTCTCCAACGGTTGCATCTCTTAACCTTTCACCAAAGATCATATCTCTTAATGGCAAAGAGTTGCAACCATTCTTATCCATATAAACTCATCCAATTCGTTGATTAAATAACAACGATTTCATATATTCTTTTAATCTAATCTCTGATCTTAATTCTGTATTATAAAAGCTCTAAATTATTTATTGAATCTTTGAAACTATTTCATATCCTTTGATTCAATAATATACTTTCCTTAATCTTTTCAAAACATCATATCGCATACTTTGAGGATAAGATTATAGGAAGGGTGTACTGCTAGTGACAAATCCGTGTTTTCAAGAACACAAGTTGTCAACAACAATTGTATTTGTTCTTTTATTAAAGTCCTCTGTGTTGTAAGAGGCAAGTGTTGAAGTCCTCTGTGTTGTAAGAGGCAAGTGTTGAAGTCCTCAGTGTATTAGAGGCGTGAAATCACGTTCGGTTGTTCGGGTGTTGTAAACCTGTTCCTCCGGGTGAAGCGAGGTAGTTAATAGTGAAAATCCAGATAGAAGTCTGGGACTGGACGTAGGACGGTGCTCCGAACCAGTATAAAAATCTCTGGTGTGATTTTTCTATTTACTATGCTATTATCATCTATTTCCGCATTTGTATTGTAATCCATATTACACGATCCGTGTATACTATATTAGCACATATAATTGTATACACACCGCACTTTCATTTGGTATCAGAGCACGGTCATCATATAACCGTAACACAGTTATTTGATATATTATAGTAATATGGCAAATAACGTAAGTACTAGCACTCAAAACACCACTTACACGGAGGGTCGATCGACACAAAGACCTCCATTTTTCAATGGTCTTAACTATAGTTATTGGGCAACACGTATGTCATTCTTTATGCAATCAAATAGCTATGATGCTTGGAATGCCACTCAAAGAGAAATAGTGAATCCAACAACTGATTATTCAGAATGGACTGCAGCTGAGAAAACGGCAGCAGCCGTAAATGCAAGAGCAATAAATATGTTGTTCTGTGCATTAGACCAAAATGAATATAACCGTGTTAGTATCTGCACTACTGCATATCAAATTTGGCAAACACTAAAAATCACTCATGAAGGTACTAACAAGGTTAAACAAGCCAAAATAGCCATGCTAAAAAGTCAATTTCAAAATTTCAAAATGAAACCAAATGAGACAATCAATGACATGTATTCACGGTTTCAAACTATTCACCATGCACTTATTGGCTTAGGACAAAAGTATTCTGATTTCGATGTTGTTTCAACAGTCCTACATTCTCTGACTAGTGAATGGGAAGGAAAAGTATTAGCAATCGAAGAAGCTAATGACCTTTCCGTCATGAAGCCAGATGAATTGATAGGAAATTTAATGTCCTATGAAGCAAATTTGCAGGCTAGAAAAGAACAGAAAGAAGAAAAGAAAAATGTAGCATTTCATGTTGAGAAAGATGAAAATGAATCAGATTCTGAAGATGAAGATTTGGCATTCATTGCGAAAGGATTCAAAAAATTCCTAAAATATCGAAAAGCCAGTCGTTACAATAAAAGGAAACATGGATCAAACAAACCATCTTCATCTGCTATAGAATGTTTCAATTGCCACAAAAAGGGACACATGCAGAAGGATTGTCCAGAACAAAAGAAGAAGTCAGAAAATGACAAATTCAAATATAAGAAGGACAAATCTAAGAAACGAGCTTTCTCAGTAACATGGGATGATTCAGAGTCATCTTCATCAGAAAGTGAAAGTGATTCAGAGAATGAACAAGCTAATGTTTGTTTTATGGCAACAGAAGATGAGGTACAAATTCCTACATTTGATGAATTACTTGATATTAATGCTGAATTGATAGTCAAATATAAAGACATAAAACGTCGATTAAAAATAGTCAAAGCAGATTTAAGTAGAGCAGAGTTTGAACGAGATATGTTAAAAGATGAGAAGAAAATATTAGAAGAGGAACTTGAAAATATTCAAGAATCATCATCTAATGTTGACTCTCAAATATCTCATTTGAGTCAAGAAATAGAAGCTCAAAAAGAGAAAAATAATGCTCTAACTACTGAAAATCATGAGCTTAAAGCAAAAGTCAAAATTCTAGACCTAGAAAAAGCTAGCTTACAAACAAAGTTTGATGACATTACTCAAAATGTTTCTAACTTTAACAAAGGTCGAGAAAATTTGACAAAAATCATTGAAAGTTCACAATCTATTTCAGACAAACAAGGATTGGGATATAACAAACAAGAAACCAAGAAACATCTTGGAAATAAAAGGAAGAAGAAAGTACAAAAAACTGAAGCTAAGAAAAATCTTAGTTTATTATATTCCAAACCAAAACCAGTTGTGAAATTTCAAAAGAAAAATGTCAAGACTATCAAAATATGGGTTCCTAAAACAAATAACAATTTGATTAGGAACAAATACATTCAGCAATTCATGAATACTGTGCATTTTAATAATAATTATATATATAAAGGGGATACCGGACCCATATGGGTTTGGACTCCTAAGACCTAACTCTTAGGACCCTATAAAAAGTGGGTACCATGGACTTAATTCTATTTTTTGCAGGTCCCACTTAAGAAAAGAGGAAAGTGGATATTGGACAGTGGTTGCTCAAAGCACATGACAGGAGACAAGAGTTTATTAACAAATATTACATATTCAGATGGTGGCTCCGTCACTTTTGGAGACAATTCAAAAGGCTATATCATCGGCAAAGGCGATGTGAGCAATTGCGGTACATCTAACTTACCTCTTATTACTAATGTCATGCTAGTTAGAAATTTGAAACACAATTTGCTAAGTATTAGTCAGTTATGTGACAAGGGTTTTATTATTTCTTTTTCAAATAATAAGTGTAGTATTCTAGATAAAGACCATAATTTGGTTTTCGAAGGTTATAGAGACAGAAATATATATATTTTGAATATGAACATTAATCATAATTCAGATATGTGTCTTGTGGCTAATGACAATGATCCATGGCTATGGCACAAACGCTTCTGTCATATAAACTTCAGAACTATTGACAAGCTAGCCAAAAACAATCTAGTTAGAGGACTACCCAAAATGAGTTTTAAAGTTAACAACATTTGTGACGCATGTCAAGTAGGAAAATTGACCAAATCATCTTTTAAATCCAAGAAAGTCATATCAACATTACAACCACTTGAGTTACTACACATGAATTTATTTGGACCTACTAGAGTTCAATCAA
This sequence comes from Allium cepa, assembly GCA_030765085.1. Taxonomy (NCBI): domain Eukaryota; kingdom Viridiplantae; phylum Streptophyta; class Magnoliopsida; order Asparagales; family Amaryllidaceae; genus Allium; species Allium cepa. The sequence continues at coordinate 553,446,099 of CM060941.1, read as the reverse complement.
TAAATCACAATCAATATGTGCTTGTAATTGTTGATGATTTCTCTCGTTATACATGGACAATTTTCTTAAAAAATAAAAGTGACACTTTCGATCATTTCAAATCTTTCGTCAAAAGAATTCAAAAATCAAAAGGGATTAAAAGTTAAAAATATAAGAAGTGATCATGGCGGAGAATTTGAAAATAATGAATTTGAACAATTTTGTACAAAGAAAGGTATATATCATAATTTTTCGTTTCCCAGAACTCCACAACAGAACGGAGTTGTAGAACGGAAAAACCGAACTTTACAAGAATGTGCAAGAACATTATTGAATGGAACCACCTTACCAAAACATTTTTGGACAGAAGCTGTGGCAACTGCCTGTTATGTTTTAAATCGTGTATCCATAAGACCTCTTACCAAGAATACTCCTTATGAATTATTTAACAAAAGAAAGCCTAAAATCTCATACTTCAAAGTTTTTGGATCGAAGTGCTTTATTTTAAATACAAAAGACCAGCTTGGCAAATTTGATCCAAAGGCCGATGAAGGAATATTCGTCGGTTATTCGGAACGAAGTAAGGCCTATCGGATATTTAATAAACGAACCAAAACTATTGAAGAATCACTTCATGTCTCTTTTGATGAAATCTATCAGCACCCTCACACTATATCAGATGATGACGAATCAATAGTCACTGACAATCAAATCATCACAAATATTGATTCTGACTCAGAAATAGTTATTGAGAATAGTCCTCAAATATGTGAGTTACAATCACCACCAAGAATATTAAGAGACCATCCGCCTCAAAATATAATCGGTGAAATAACATCACATGTCAGAACAAGGAGTCAACTCAATCAAATGGGTCATGTCGCTTTTCTCTCAAATATCGAACCTAAGAATCCAAAAGAAGCTGCTACAGATGATTACTGGATCATTGCCATGCAGGAAGAACTAAATCAGTTTGAGCGCAATGACGTTTGGGAACTTGTTCCAAGACCAACTGATCAGTCAGTAATTGGTACTAAATGGGTCTATAAAAATAAGGCTGACGAACAAGGCAATATCACCAAAAATAAAGCAAGATTAGTAGCACAAGGATATAATCAGGAAGAAGGTATCGATTATGAAGAAACTTTTGCACCAGTTGCTCGACTAGAAGCTATTAGAATTCTATTATCTTTTGCTTGTCACCATAATTTCAAACTTTATCAGATGGATGTCAAAAGTGCTTTTCTCAATGGATTTATCAAAGAGAATGTCTATGTCGAACAACCTCCTCTGTTCGTACATGAAAAATATCCTGACCATGTGTTCAAACTTAAGAAAGCTCTGTATGGGTTAAAACAAGCACCTCGTGCTTGGTATGAACGACTACGTAGCTATCTTATTAACTCAGGATTTCAAATAGGCAAAGTCGATCAAACTTTGTTTATTAAACATTCTCGAAAAGATATTCTAGTTATCCAGATATATGTAGACGATATCATCTTTGGTTCAACAAACGATAAACTTTGCAAAGAATTTGCAAATATTATGACCAAAGAATTCGAAATGTCTCATATGGGAGAACTATCTTATTTTCTTGGACTTCAAATAAAGCAACTTTCAAACGGCATTTTTATTAATCAAGAAAAATACTGTGAAAACCTTATCAAACGCTTCGGATTAGAAAATACATCTGGTAAACCAACTCCTATGAGTACAACTACACATCTTGACAAAGATGAAAGTGGTAAGAATGTTGACCAGAAATTGTATCGAAGCATGATTGGTTCTCTTCTTTATCTTACAGCTAGTCGTCCAGATATAATAATGAGTGTTTGTTTATGTGCTCGTTTTCAAGCCGATCCAAAGGAATCACATCTACGAGCAGTAAAACGTATAATTCGTTATCTTAATAATACCAAGGATTTCGGTCTTTTTTATCCAAAAGAATGTCCATTTGAATTAGTATCATATAGTGATGCTGATTTCGGTGGCTCACGAACGGATAGAAAAAGTACAAGTGGTACGTGCCATTTTATTGGAAAATCACTTGTCTCTTGGTTCAGTAAGAAACAGAGTTGTGTTTCACTATCAACATGTGAAGCTGAATATATATCAGCAGCTCTTGCTTGTACTCAAGTACTATATATGCAACAAACACTTCAAGATTTTGATATTCATTTATCAAATTCTATTATATACTGTGATAACACTAGTGCTATAAATCTCTCTAAAAATCCAGTAAATCACTCCAGAACCAAACACATTGATATCCGTCATCATTTCCTTCGAGATAATATTGACAAAGGAAATATATGTCTTGAATATGTTCATACTGACAATCAATTAGCAGACATTTTTACTAAGCCTCTGCTCGAATCTAATTTTATTAGATTACGAAGAGAGCTTGGTTTAATTTCAAGAAAAATCTTGACTAAGAAATTTCTAAAAGAACATCTTCTTGTTAGTTATTCTTTAGTTATTCTCTTTAGTTATCCTTTAACTACAACTATTACATAAACTATATTTTTTACATTAAATATAAGCCACCGCTTTATTTAATGGTTAAATTCACTTTACTTATTTTTTTGTGATCATTCTTTACTTTCTTATCTTATAAATTCAGTTTTAAAAAGAAAGCTATTTTTAGACTTACAAAAAATTTTCTGCTTATATTTTCTTGGTTAAAATTTCTCAGTAACTCACATCCATAGGTTATACATAACAAACTTATATATAAATTTCCAAACATTTTATATTTTGTTCATCTTTTCTTTTTATCAAACCATAATATTCTATACAACGTACACTATGGCTCACATTTGTGACAAATATGCTCAAGAAACATACATTTCAATTACGAGTTCTGATTCGGAGGAGTTTTATTCTCCTACAACTCCAAAACAAAAATCAAGTTGTCATCATCAATGCTCTTGTATGTTTGATAAAACTCCAAATTCAAAACGAGTGAAGCGAACACTATTCTATTCTCCTCGTACCAAAGCTCAAATCGATGAGATACACCACTACCAGAAACATCAGATAGACCTTCAGAGACAACTCCATTACGGGCAAAGTCAACTTTATCACGAGCAACAACGGACGTCGGCCCGATTGTCTGTTTTAGAAAAGTTGGCAACATTTTTCTGCGGTTCCAACAAACATGACGTGCATGAACCAATGCCGTCTAGGCCATCAACATCCAAAAGTCCTAACTCATGGGATCGGAACTATGAGAAGAATGAAGGAGCTCAGAAACAATGGAGTCCATGGTCGAAACGTATTGAAGGAAACAACGATAATTCTAATGACGAACTTTCTCATTAGACTTATATATATATAGTTTTTATCTTTATCTATCTCTTGTGTAATGAAGGTTATATTTTGTATTTCGTATAAAATATAAATAATATAGGTTGATATATGATAAAAACTCTAAATATAAACTGAAATATCACAACAGACCAAGACCGGTCGACCGCCCCTGTTATAGCCGGTCGACCGTTTGCTCTCCGGCTGAAAACGGTCGACCGGCCAAAAACAGTAGGTCGACCGGTTGTCGTATTTTCAGTTTTTTTATATAACCCTATACGTTACTTTTCCCTCTACCCTCATTCACTCTCTACTCAAACTATTCTCTTACCCCAAATCACAAACCCTAGTTCCCATTCTTCAATTCCCAAATCACAAATCCTCCAACAATGGCTCCTCCTCAAAAGAAATCAAAGAAAGGAGCAACCTCTGAAACTTCATCTCTTACCATCTCCGTCAAAAAATGGCTTCAAACTCCAATTGCTGTAACAAGATGGAATCAAATGACAAATTACAAGTTTCATCAAGGCTCTTTCATCAAATTTGATGATTTCACGGCTTACGGAGTTCGGAGGTTAGCCAATAATGCCAACATTACTCCATTGATAGATTTTTCGGCAAATAGTGTGGAGATAAATCATTTAATGATCAAATTATTTTACGCCAACATGAATCTTGATGAATATCAACCTGATAATCCAAACGGCGTCATCTGGTCTATGGTCTGTGGAAAGCAAATTTTTCTTACTCATGCTAGAATTGCCTCTATACTTGGTATACCAAATCGAGGCGAAGAGTTTTCATCTACCTTCTGCGAAGTTTTCACTCGAAATAGTACCAGTCATCAGTTTATAGAAGACAATAGCGATGGCACTAAGTCTATTGGACTTCGCCCGACAGCCAGGTTACTTCATCGGGTCTTGATGCATTCTCTTTTTCCTAGACTTGGAAATTATGATGCAGTGTACAAAGAAAACTTCAAGGCACTCTATGCTATCTATGGTGAAATCGAAATCAATTGGGTTCACATGCTTTTTGATGAAATTCTCAAGGTAAATAACTCAACCCGGCCTCATTTCTTTTACAATGAATATATCATGAGACTTTTGTTAGCTTGTGGGGTCAATCCTCCTGATTCTGCAACCTCAAAACCAAAATGCATTGACTCCATCACCATCAAGCGAATGAAGCTTCCTCCACCTTATCTTGAGATTATGCCTTTCGAAGAATGGCAACAAAGAGGACCAAGGAAACAACGAGCAACTTCATCTCGTCCTCGTTCCGATGAAGTAAAACTTTTAAAATCAAAGTCATCAACAAAAGAATCACTTGAAACAATCGCGCGTAACCAATTCTTGCTTGAATCACGTCTCAAGCGCATGGACTCAAAAATCGATAAGCGCTTCAATAAGGTCAAGTCATTCTTTGGTATGCTATGGGATGCTATATCTTGTTCCACATCCACCTCTGTTCAAGCACAAGACCCAGGAAAACGTCCTGCTGCTCCAGTTTTCACCTGGACATCATCTGACGAATCTACAGGAATGAGTGGTCATGGACATGGTGAATCATCTAGAGGGCACAATGATGAGGAAGAAGAAGATGATGATGATGATGACGATGATGATGATGAAGAGGAGATACGATCTGCTTCATCCTAGATTCTATTATGTTTTAGCTCTTTAAAAAACATTCATCGACACTTGTACTAAATAGTGTCGTTATTTATGATTTTCAATTGACATTATGTTCTGTAGTAAACTCTGTTATGCTTTTGATGTGTTAATAATTTATCTTTCTATTCATATCATATTCATTCTATGCATATCATATTCTAGTATCTGTTACTCCTTTTTGTCGATGACAAAGGGGGAGAAAGGGCTAACAATTGCTTGCAGGAACATACATTTATAAGAATTCAAAGAGAAAAGGATCACGTACTCAGGGGGAGATTCAGATTTTGCAGATATATATTGTCATCAATCAAAAAAGGGGAGAATGTAGAGTCACAAGTTTTATGAAAGTTTTGATTTCTGACAAATAAGGCGATCGACAAAACAAGGTTATGTTACTATAGATTATAGGTTGATTATTTGATATTGTAATAGTTAAAAACTTGTTAAAATCTATCCTCAAATAATCAGCACCTCAATATAATCGATATATATACGTTTTATAGCATTGCACATTCATTGTGCAAATTAACAGGAACCGGTCGACCGGTTAATAATCATACGGTCGACCGTTTCTGTGTAAAATGCACAATGAACGTGCACACATGCACATAACGTATATATATTTTAAATTTCTGTCTACTGGTCACTTTTTAACCTGTCGACCGTTTTTGAACAGAAAACAATTTTTCCAAAAGACACTTCTCTTCTCCAACGGTTGCATCTCTTAACCTTTCACCAAAGATCATATCTCTTAATGGCAAAGAGTTGCAACCATTCTTATCTATATAAACTCATCCAATTCGTTGATTAAATAACAACGATTTCATATATTCTTTTAATCTAATCTCTGATCTTAATTCTGTATTATAAAAGCTCTAAATTATTTATTGAATCTTTGAAACTATTTCATATCCTTTGATTCAATAATATACTTTCCTTAATCTTTTCAAAACATCATATCGCATACTTTGAGGATAAGATTATAGGAAGGGTGTACTGCTAGTGACAAATCCGTGTTTTCAAGAACACAAGTTGTCAACAACAATTGTATTTGTTCTTTTGTTGAAGTCCTCTGTGTTGTAAGAGGCAAGTGTTGAAGTCCTCTGTGTTGTAAGAGGCAAGTGTTGAAGTCCTCAGTGTATTAGAGGCGTGAAATCCCGTTCGGTTGTTCGGGTGTTGTAAACCTGTTCCTCCGGGTGAAGCGAGGTAGTTAATAGTGAAAATCCAGATAGAAGTCTGGGACTGGACGTAGGACGGTGCTCCGAACCAGTATAAAAATCTCTGGTGTGATTTTTCTATTTACTATGCTATTATCATCTATTTCCGCATTTGTATTGTAATCCATATTACACGATCTGTGTATACTATATTAGCACATATAATTGTATACACACCGCACTTTCATTTGGTATCAGAGCACGGTCATCATATAACCGTAACACAGTTATTTGATATATTATAGTAATATGGCAAATAACGTAAGTACTAGCACTCAAAACACCACTTACACGGAGGGTCGATCGACACAAAGACCTCCATTTTTCAATGGTCTTAACTATAGTTATTGGGCAACACGTATGTCATTCTTTATGCAATCAAATAGCTATGATGCTTGGAATGCCACTCAAAGAGAAATAGTGAATCCAACAACTGATTATTCAGAATGGACTGCAGCTGAGAAAACGGCAGCAGCCGTAAATGCAAGAGCAATAAATATGTTGTTCTGTGCATTAGACCAAAATGAATATAACCGTGTTAGTATCTGCACTACTGCATATCAAATTTGGCAAACACTAAAAATCACTCATGAAGGTACTAACAAGGTTAAACAAGCCAAAATAGCCATGCTAAAAAGTCAATTTCAAAATTTCAAAATGAAACCAAATGAGACAATCAATGACATGTATTCACGGTTTCAAACTATTCACCATGCACTTATTGGCTTAGGACAAAAGTATTCTGATTTCGATGTTGTTTCAACAGTCCTACATTCTCTGACTAGTGAATGGGAAGGAAAAGTATTAGCAATCGAAGAAGCTAATGACCTTTCCGTCATGAAGCCAGATGAATTGATAGGAAATTTAATGTCCTATGAAGCAAATTTGCAGGCTAGAAAAGAACAGAAAGAAGAAAAGAAAAATGTAGCATTTCATGTTGAGAAAGATGAAAATGAATCAGATTCTGAAGATGAAGATTTGGCATTCATTGCGAAAGGATTCAAAAAATTCATAAAATATCGAAAAGCCAGTCGTTACAATAAAAGGAAACATGGATCAAACAAACCATCTTCATCTGCTATAGAATGTTTCAATTGCCACAAAAAGGGACACATGCAGAAGGATTGTCCAGAACAAAAGAAGAAGTCAGAAAATGACAAATTCAAATATAAGAAGGACAAATCTAAGAAACGAGCTTTCTCAGTAACATGGGATGATTCAGAGTCATCTTCATCAGAAAGTGAAAGTGATTCAGAGAATGAACAAGCTAATGTTTGTTTTATGGCAACAGAAGATGAGGTACAAATTCCTACATTTGATGAATTACTTGATATTAATGCTGAATTGATAGTCAAATATAAAGACATAAAACGTCGATTAAAAATAGTCAAAGCAGATTTAAGTAGAGCAGAGTTTGAACGAGATATGTTAAAAGATGAGAAGAAAATATTAGAAGAGGAACTTGAAAATATTCAAGAATCATCATCTAATGTTGACTCTCAAATATCTCATTTGAGTCAAGAAATAGAAGCTCAAAAAGAGAAAAATAATGCTCTAACTACTGAAAATCATGAGCTTAAAGCAAAAGTCAAAATTCTAGACCTAGAAAAAGCTAGCTTACAAACAAAGTTTGATGACATTACTCAAAATGTTTCTAACTTTAACAAAGGTCGAGAAAATTTGACAAAAATCATTGAAAGTTCACAATCTATTTCAGACAAACAAGGATTGGGATATAACAAACAAGAAACCAAGAAACATCTTGGAAATAAAAGGAAGAAGAAAGTACAAAAAACTGAAGCTAAGAAAAATCTTAGTTTATTATATTCCAAACCAAAACCAGTTGTGAAATTTCAAAAGAAAAATGTCAAGACTATCAAAATATGGGTTCCTAAAACAAATAACAATTTGATTAGGAACAAATACATTCAGCAATTCATGAATACTGTGCATTTTAATAATAATTATATATATAAAGGGGATACCGGACCCATATGGGTTTGGACTCCTAAGACCTAACTCTTAGGACCCTATAAAAAGTGGGTACCATGGACTTAATTCTATTTTTTGCAGGTCCCACTTAAGAAAAGAGGAAAGTGGATATTGGACAGTGGTTGCTCAAAGCACATGACAGGAGACAAGAGTTTATTAACAAATATTACATATTCAGATGGTGGCTCCGTCACTTTTGGAGACAATTCAAAAGGCTATATCATCGGCAAAGGCGATGTGAGCAATTGCGGTACATCTAACTTACCTCTTATTACTAATGTCATGCTAGTTAGAAATTTGAAACACAATTTGCTAAGTATTAGTCAGTTATGTGACAAGGGTTTTATTATTTCTTTTTCAAATAATAAGTGTAGTATTCTAGATAAAGACCATAATTTGGTTTTCGAAGGTTATAGAGACAGAAATATATATATTTTGAATATGAACATTAATCATAATTCAGATATGTGTCTTGTGGCTAATGACAATGATCCATGGCTATGGCACAAACGCTTCTGTCATATAAACTTCAGAACTATTGACAAGCTAGCCAAAAACAATCTAGTTAGAGGACTACCCAAAATGAGTTTTAAAGTTAACAACATTTGTGACGCATGTCAAGTAGGAAAATTGACCAAATCATCTTTTAAATCCAAGAAAGTCATATCAACATTACAACCACTTGAGTTACTACACATGGATTTATTTGGACCTACTAGAGTTCAATCAATAAATCACAATCAATATGTGCTTGTAATTGTTGATGATTTCTCTCGTTATACATGGACAATTTTCTTAAAAAATAAAAGTGACACTTTCGATCATTTCAAATCTTTCGTCAAAAGAATTCAAAAATCAAAAGGGATTAAAAGTTAAAAATATAAGAAGTGATCATGGCGGAGAATTTGAAAATAATGAATTTGAACAATTTTGTACAAAGAAAGGTATATATCATAATTTTTCGTTTCCCAGAACTCCACAACAGAACGGAGTTGTAGAACGGAAAAACTGAACTTTACAAGAATGTGCAAGAACATTATTGAATGGAACCACCTTACCAAAACATTTTTGGGCAGAAGCTGTGGCAACTGCCTGTTATGTTTTAAATCGTGTATCCATAAGACCTCTTACCAAGAATACTCCTTATGAATTATTTAACAAAAGAAAGCCTAAAATCTCATACTTCAAAGTTTTTGGATCGAAGTCTTTATTTTAAATACAAAAGACCAGCTTGGCAAATTTGATCCAAAGGCCGATGAAGGAATATTCGTCGGTTATTCGGAACGAAGTAAGGCCTATCGGATATTTAATAAACGAACCAAAACTATTGAAGAATCACTTCATGTCTCTTTTGATGAAATCTATCAGCACCCTCACACTATATCAGATGATGACGAATCAATAGTCACTGACAATCAAATCATCACAAATATTGATTCTGACTCAGAAATAGTTATTGAGAATAGTCCTCAAATATGTGAGTTACAATCACCACCAAGAATATTAAGAGACCATCCGCCTCAAAATATAATCGGTGAAATAACATCACATGTCAGAACAAGGAGTCAACTCAATCAAATGGGTCATGTCGCTTTTCTCTCAAATATCGAACCTAAGAATCCAAAAGAAGCTGCTACAGATGATTACTGGATCATTGCCATGCAGGAAGAACTAAATCAGTTTGAGCGCAATGACGTTTGGGAACTTGTTCCAAGACCAACTGATCAGTCAGTAATTGGTACTAAATGGGTCTATAAAAATAAGGCTGACGAACAAGGCAATATCACCAAAAATAAAGCAAGATTAGTAGCACAAGGATATAATCAGGAAGAAGGTATCGATTATGAAGAAACTTTTGCACCAGTTGCTCGACTAGAAGCTATTAGAATTCTATTATCTTTTGCTTGTCACCATAATTTCAAACTTTATCAGATGGATGTCAAAAGTGCTTTTCTCAATGGATTTATCAAAGAGAATGTCTATGTCGAACAACCTCCTCTGTTCGTACATGAAAAATATCCTGACCATGTGTTCAAACTTAAGAAAGCTCTGTATGGGTTAAAACAAGCACCTCGTGCTTGGTATGAACGACTACGTAGCTATCTTATTAACTCAGGATTTCAAATAGGCAAAGTCGATCAAACTTTGTTTATTAAACATTCTCGAAAAGATATTCTAGTTATCCAGATATATGTAGACGATATCATCTTTGGTTCAACAAACGATAAACTTTGCAAAGAATTTGCAAATATTATGACCAAAGAATTCGAAATGTCTCATATGGGAGAACTATCTTATTTTCTTGGACTTCAAATAAAGCAACTTTCAAACGGCATTTTTATTAATCAAGAAAAATACTGTGAAAACCTTATCAAACGCTTCGGATTAGAAAATACATCTGGTAAACCAACTCCTATGAGTACAACTACACATCTTGACAAAGATGAAAGTGGTAAGAATGTTGACCAGAAATTGTATCGAAGCATGATTGGTTCTCTTCTTTATCTTACAGCTAGTCGTCCAGATATAATAATGAGTGTTTGTTTATGTGCTCGTTTTCAAGCCGATCCAAAGGAATCACATCTACGAGCAGTAAAACGTATAATTCGTTATCTTAATAATACCAAGGATTTCGGTCTTTTTTATCCAAAAGAATGTCCATTTGAATTAGTATCATATAGTGATGCTGATTTCGGTGGCTCACGAACGGATAGAAAAAGTACAAGTGGTACGTGCCATTTTATTGGAAAATCACTTGTCTCTTGGTTCAGTAAGAAACAGAGTTGTGTTTCACTATCAACATGTGAAGCTGAATATATATCAGCAGCTCTTGCTTGTACTCAAGTACTATATATGCAACAAACACTTCAAGATTTTGATATTCATTTATCAAATTCTATTATATACTGTGATAACACTAGTGCTATAAATCTCTCTAAAAATCCAGTAAATCACTCCAGAACCAAACACATTGATATCCGTCATCATTTCCTTCGAGATAATATTGACAAAGGAAATATATGTCTTGAATATGTTCATACTGACAATCAATTAGCAGACATTTTTACTAAGCCTCTGCTCGAATCTAATTTTATTAGATTACGAAGAGAGCTTGGTTTAATTTCAAGAAAAAATCTTGACTAAGAAATTTCTAAAAGAACATCTTCTTGTTAGTTATTCTTTAGTTATTCTCTTTAGTTATCCTTTAACTACAACTATTACATAAACTATATTTTTTACATTAAATATAAGCCACTGCTTTATTTAATGGTTAAATTCACTTTACTTATTTTTTTGTGATCATTCTTTACTTTCTTATCTTATAAATTCAGTTTTAAAAAGAAAGCTATTTTTAGACTTACAAAAAAAATTCTGCTTATATTTTCTTGGTTAAAATTTCTCAGTAACTCACATCCATAGGTTATATATAACAAACTTATATATAAATTTCCAAACATTTTATATTTTGTTCATCTTTTCTTTTTATCAAACCATAATATTCTATACAACGTACACTATGGCTCACATTTGTGACAAATGTGCTCAAGAAACATACATTTCAATTACGAGTTCTGAGTCGGAGGAGTTTTATTCTCCTACAACTCCAAAACAAAAATCAAGTTGTCATCATCAATGCTCTTGTATGTCTGATAAAACTCCAAATTCAAAACGAGTGAAGCGAACACTATTCTATTCTCCTCGTACCAAAGCTCAAATCGATGAGATACACCACTACCAGAAACATCAGATAGACCTTCAGAGACAACTCCATTACGGGCAAAGTCAACTTTATCACGAGCAACAACGGACGTCGGCCCGATTGTCTGTTTTAGAAAAGTTGGCAACATTTTTCTGCGGTTCCAACAAACATGACGTGCATGAACCAATGCCGTCTAGGCCATCAACATCCAAAAGTCCTAACTCATGGGATCGGAACTATGAGAAGAATGAAGGAGCTCAGAAACAATGGAGTCCATGGTCGAAACGTATTGAAGGAAACAACGATAATTCTAATGACGAACTTTCTCATTAGACTTATATATATATATAGTTTTTATCTTTATCTATCTCTTGTGTAATGAAGGTTATATTTTGTATTTCGTATAAAATATAAATAATATAGGTTGATATATGATAAAAACTCTAAATATAAACTGAAATATCACAACAGACCAAGACCGGTCGACCGCCCCTGTTATAGCCGGTCGACCGTTTGCTCTCTGGTTGAAAACGGTCGACCGGCCAAAAACAGTAGGTCGACCGGTTGTCGTATTTTCAGTTTTTTTATATAACCCTATACGTTACTTTTCCCTCTACCCTCATTCACTCTCTACTCAAACTATTCTCTTACCCCAAATCACAAACCCTAGTTCCCATTCTTCAATTCCCAAATCACAAATCCTCCAACAATGGCTCCTCCTCAAAAGAAATCAAAGAAAGGAGCAACCTCTGAAATTTCATCTCTTACCATCTCCGTCAAAAAATGGCTTCAAACTCCAATTGCTGTAACAAGATGGAATCAAATGACAAATTACAAGTTTCATCAAGGCTCTTTCATCAAATTTGATGATTTCACGGCTTACGGAGTTCGGAGGTTAGCCAATAATGCCAACATTACTCCATTGATAGATTTTTCGGCAAATAGTGTGGAGATAAATCATTTAATGATCAAATTATTTTACGCCAACATGAATCTTGATGAATATCAACCTGATAATCCAAACGGCGTCATCTGGTCTATGGTCTGTGGAAAGCAAATTTTTCTTACTCATGCTAGAATTGCCTCTATACTTGGTATACCAAATCGAGGCGAAGAGTTTTCATCTACCTTCTGCGAAGTTTTCACTCGAAATAGTACCAGTCATCAGTTTATAGAAGACAATAGCGATGGCACTAAGTCTATTGGACTTCGCCCGACAGCCAGGTTACTTCATCGGGTCTTGATGCATTCTCTTTTTCCTAGACTTGGAAATTATGATGCAGTGTACAAAGAAAACTTCAAGGCACTCTATGCTATCTATGGTGAAATCGAAATCAATTGGGTTCACATGCTTTTTGATGAAATTCTCAAGGTAAATAACTCAACCCGGCCTCATTTCTTTTACAATGAATATATCATGAGACTTTTGTTAGCTTGTGGGGTCAATCCTCCTGATTCTGCAACCTCAAAACCAAAATGCATTGACTCCATCACCATCAAGCGAATGAAGCTTCCTCCACCTTATCTTGAGATTATGCCTTTCGAAGAATGGCAACAAAGAGGACCAAGGAAACAACGAGCAACTTCATCTCGTCCTCGTTCCGATGAAGTAAAACTTTTAAAATCAAAGTCATCAACAAAAGAATCACTTGAAACAATCGCGCGTAACCAATTCTTGCTTGAATCACGTCTCAAGCGCATGGACTCAAAAATCGATAAGCGCTTCAATAAGGTCAAGTCATTCTTTGGTATGCTATGGGATGCTATATCTTGTTCCACATCCACCTCTGTTCAAGCACAAGACCCAGGAAAACGTCCTGCTGCTCCAGTTTTCACCTGGACATCATCTGACGAATCTACAGGAATGAGTGGTCATGGACATGGTGAATCATCTAGAGGGCACAATGATGAGGAAGAAGAAGATGATGATGACGATGACGATGATGATGATGAAGAGGAGATACGATCTGCTTCATCCTAGATTCTATTATGTTTTAGCTCTTTAAAAAACATTCATCGACACTTGTACTAAATAGTGTCGTTATTTATGATTTTCAATTGACATTATGTTCTGTAGTAAACTCTGTTATGCTTTTGATGTGTTAATAATTTATCTTTCTATTCATATCATATTCATTCTATGCATATCATATTCTAGTATCTGTTACTCCTTTTTGTCGATGACAAAGGGGGAGAAAGGGCTAACAATTGCTTGCAGGAACATACATTTATAAGAATTCAAAGAGAAAAGGATCACGTACTCAGGGGGAGATTCAGATTTTGCAGATATATATTGTCATCAATCAAAAAAGGGGAGAATGTAGAGTCACAAGTTTTATGAAAGTTTTGATTTCTGACAAATAAGGCGATCGACAAAACAAGGTTATGTTACTATAGATTATAGGTTGATTATTTGATATTGTAATAGTTAAAAACTTGTTAAAATCTATCCTCAAATAATCAGCACCTCAATATAATCGATATATATACGTTTTATAGCATTGCACATTCATTGTGCAAATTAACAGGAACCGGTCGACCGGTTAATAATCATACGGTCGACCGTTTCTGTGTAAAATGCACAATGAACGTGCACACATGCACATAACGTATATATATTTTAAATTTCTGTCTACTGGTCACTTTTTAACCTGTCGACCGTTTTTGAACAGAAAACAATTTTTCCAAAAGACACTTCTCTTCTCCAACGGTTGCATCTCTTAACCTTTCACCAAAGATCATATCTCTTAATGGCAAAGAGTTGCAACCATTCTTATCTATATAAACTCATCCAATTCGTTGATTAAATAACAACGATTTCATATATTCTTTTAATCTAATCTCTGATCTTAATTCTGTATTATAAAAGCTCTAAATTATTTATTGAATCTTTGAAACTATTTCATATCCTTTGATTCAATAATATACTTTCCTTAATCTTTTCAAAACATCATATCGCATACTTTGAGGATAAGATTATAGGAAGGGTGTACTGCTAGTGACAAATCCGTGTTTTCAAGAACACAAGTTGTCAACAACAATTGTATTTGTTCTTTTGTTGAAGTCCTCTGTGTTGTAAGAGGCAAGTGTTGAAGTCCTCTGTGTTGTAAGAGGCAAGTGTTGAAGTCCTCAGTGTATTAGAGGCGTGAAATCCCGTTCGGTTGTTCGGGTGTTGTAAACCTGTTCCTCCAGGTGAAGCGAGGTAGTTAATAGTGAAAATCCAGATAGAAGTCTGGGACTGGACGTAGGACGGTGCTCCGAACCAGTATAAAAATCTCTGGTGTGATTTTTCTATTTACTATGCTATTATCATCTATTTCCGCATTTGTATTGTAATCCATATTACACGATCCGTGTATACTATATTAGCACATATAATTGTATACACACCGCACTTTCATTTGGTATCAGAGCACGGTCATCATATAACCGTAACACAGTTATTTGATATATTATAGTAATATGGCAAATAACGTAAGTACTAGCACTCAAAACACCACTTACACGGAGGGTCAATCGACACAAAGACCTCCATTTTTCAATGGTCTTAACTATAGTTATTGGGCAACACGTATGTCATTCTTTATGCAATCAAATAGCTATGATGCTTGGAATGCCACTCAAAGAGAAATAGTGAATCCAACAACTGATTATTCAGAATGGACTGCAGCTGAGAAAACGGCAGCAGCCGTAAATGCAAGAGCAATAAATATGTTGTTCTGTGCATTAGACCAAAATGAATATAACCGTGTTAGTATCTGCACTACTGCATATCAAATTTGGCAAACACTAAAAATCACTCATGAAGGTACTAACAAGGTTAAACAAGCCAAAATAGCCATGCTAAAAAGTCAATTTCAAAATTTCAAAATGAAACCAAATGAGACAATCAATGACATGTATTCACGGTTTCAAACTATTCACCATGCACTTATTGGCTTAGGACAAAAGTATTCTGATTTCGATGTTGTTTCAACAATCCTACATTCTCTGACTAGTGAATGGGAAGGAAAAGTATTAGCAATCGAAGAAGCTAATGACCTTTCCGTCATGAAGCCAGATGAATTGATAGGAAATTTAATGTCCTATGAAGCAAATTTGCAGGCTAGAAAAGAACAGAAAGAAGAAAAGAAAAATGTAGCATTTCATGTTGAGAAAGATGAAAATGAATCAGATTCTGAAGATGAAGATTTGGCATTCATTGCGAAAGGATTCAAAAAATTCCTAAAATATCGAAAAGCCAGTCGTTACAATAAAAGGAAACATGGATCAAACAAACCATCTTCATCTGCTATAGAATGTTTCAATTGCCACAAAAAGGGACACATGCAGAAGGATTGTCCAGAACAAAAGAAGAAGTCAGAAAATGACAAATTCAAATATAAGAAGGACAAATCTAAGAAACGAGCTTTCTCAGTAACATGGGATAATTCAGAGTCATCTTCATCAGAAAGTGAAAGTGATTCAGAGAATGAACAAGCTAATGTTTGTTTTATGGCAACAGAAGATGAGGTACAAATTCCTACATTTGATGAATTACTTGATATTAATGCCGAATTGATAGTCAAATATAAAGACATAAAACGTCAATTAAAAATAGTCAAAGCAGATTTAAGTAGAGCAGAGTTTGAACGAGATATGTTAAAAGATGAGAAGAAAATATTAGAAGAGGAACTTGAAAATATTCAAGAATCATCATCTAATGTTGACTCTCAAATATCTCTTTTGAGTCAAGAAATAGAAGCTCAAAAAGAGAAAAATAATGCTCTAACTACTGAAAATCATGAGCTTAAAGCAAAAGTCAAAATTCTAGACCTAGAAAAAGCTAGCTTACAAACAAAGTTTGATGACATTACTCAAAATGTTTCTAACTTTAACAAAGGTCGAGAAAATTTGACAAAAATCATTGAAAGTTCACAATCTATTTCAGACAAACAAGGATTGGGATATAACAAACAAGAAACCAAGAAACATCTTGGAAATAAAAGGAAGAAGAAAGTACAAAAAACTGAAGCTAAGAAAAATCTTAGTTTATTATATTCCAAACCAAAACCAGTTGTGAAATTTCAAAAGAAAAATGTCAAGACTATCAAAATATGGGTTCCTAAAACAAATAACAATTTGATTAGGAACAAATACATTCAGCAATTCATGAATACTGTGCATTTTAATAATAATTATATATATAAAGGGGATACCGGACCCATATGGGTTTGGACTCCTAAGACCTAACTCTTAGGACCCTATAAAAAGTGGGTACCATGGACTTAATTCTATTTTTTGCAGGTCCCACTTAAGAAAAGAGGAAAGTGGATATTGGACAGTGGTTGCTCAAAGCACATGACAGGAGACAAGAGTTTATTAACAAATATTACATATTCAGATGGTGGCTCCGTCACTTTTGGAGACAATTCAAAAGGCTATATCATCGGCAAAGGCGATGTGAGCAATTGCGGTACATCTAACTTACCTCTTATTACTAATGTCATGCTAGTTAGAAATTTGAAACACAATTTGCTAAGTATTAGTCAGTTATGTGACAAGGGTTTTATTATTTCTTTTTCAAATAATAAGTGTAGTATTCTAGATAAAGACCATAATTTGGTTTTTGAAGGTTATAGAGACAGAAATATATATATTTTGAATATGAACATTAATCATAATTCAGATATGTGTCTTGTGGCTAATGACAATGATCCATGGCTATGGCACAAACGCTTCTGTCATATAAACTTCAGAACTATTGACAAGCTAGCCAAAAACAATCTAGTTAGAGGACTACCCAAAATGAGTTTTAAAGTTAACAACATTTGTGACGCATGTCAAGTAGGAAAATTGACCAAATCATCTTTTAAATCCAAGAAAGTCATATCAACATTACAACCACTTGAGTTACTACACATGGATTTATTTGGACCTACTAGAGTTCAATCAATAAATCACAATCAATATGTGCTTGTAATTGTTGATGATTTCTCTCGTTATACATGGACAATTTTCTTAAAAAATAAAAGTGACACTTTCGATCATTTCAAATCTTTCGTCAAAAGAATTCAAAAATCAAAAGGGATTAAAAGTTAAAAATATAAGAAGTGATCATGGCGGAGAATTTGAAAATAATGAATTTGAACAATTTTGTACAAAGAAAGGTATATATCATAATTTTTCGTTTCCCAGAACTCCACAACAGAACGGAGTTGTAGAACGGAAAAACCGAACTTTACAAGAATGTGCAAGAACATTATTGAATGGAACCACCTTACCAAAACATTTTTGGGCAGAAGCTGTGGCAACTGCCTGTTATGTTTTAAATCGTGTATCCATAAGACCTCTTACCAAGAATACTCCTTATGAATTATTTAACAAAAGAAAGCCTAAAATCTCATACTTCAAAGTTTTTGGATCGAAGTGCTTTATTTTAAATACAAAAGACCAGCTTGGCAAATTTGATCCAAAGGCCGATGAAGGAATATTCGTCGGTTATTCGGAACGAAGTAAGGCCTATCGGATATTTAATAAACGAACCAAAACTATTGAAGAATCACTTCATGTCTCTTTTGATGAAATCTATCAGCACCCTCACACTATATCAGATGATGACGAATCAATAGTCACTGACAATCAAATCATCACAAATATTGATTCTGACTCAGAAATAGTTATTGAGAATAGTCCTCAAATATGTGAGTTACAATCACCACCAAGAATATTAAGAGACCATCCGCCTCAAAATATAATCGGTGAAATAACATCACATGTCAGAACAAGGAGTCAACTCAATCAAATGGGTCATGTCGCTTTTCTCTCAAATATCGAACCTAAGAATCCAAAAGAAGCTGCTACAGATGATTACTGGATCATTGCCATGCAGAAAGAACTAAATCAGTTTGAGCGCAATGACGTTTGGGAACTTGTTCCAAGACCAACTGATCAGTCAGTAATTGGTACTAAATGGGTCTATAAAAATAAGGCTGACGAACAAGGCAATATCACCAAAAATAAAGCAAGATTAGTAGCACAAGGATATAATCAGGAAGAAGGTATCGATTATGAAGAAACTTTTGCACCAGTTGCTCGACTAGAAGCTATTAGAATTCTATTATCTTTTGCTTGTCACCATAATTTCAAACTTTATCAGATGGATGTCAAAAGTGCTTTTCTCAATGGATTTATCAAAGAGAATGTCTATGTCGAACAACCTCCTCTGTTCGTACATGAAAAATATCCTGACCATGTGTTCAAACTTAAGAAAGCTCTGTATGGGTTAAAACAAGCACCTCGTTCTTGGTATGAACGACTACGTAGCTATCTTATTAACTCAGGATTTCAAATAGGCAAAGTCGATCAAACTTTGTTTATTAAACATTCTCGAAAAGATATTCTAGTTATCCAGATATATGTAGACGATATCATCTTTGGTTCAACAAACGATAAACTTTGCAAAGAATTTGCAAATATTATGACCAAAGAATTCGAAATGTCTCATATGGGAGAACTATCTTATTTTCTTGGACTTCAAATAAAGCAACTTTCAAACGGCATTTTTATTAATCAAGAAAAATACTGTGAAAACCTTATCAAACGCTTCGGATTAGAAAATACATCTGGTAAACCAACTCCTATGAGTACAACTACACATCTTGACAAAGATGAAAGTGGTAAGAATGTTGACCAGAAATTGTATCGAAGCATGATTGGTTCTCTTCTTTATCTTACAGCTAGTCGTCCAGATATAATAATGAGTGTTTGTTTATGTGCTCGTTTTCAAGCCGATCCAAAGGAATCACATCTACGAGCAGTAAAACGTATAATTCGTTATCTTAATAATACCAAGGATTTCGGTCTTTTTTATCCAAAAGAATGTCCATTTGAATTAGTATCATATAGTGATGCTGATTTCGGTGGCTCACGAACGGATAGAAAAAGTACAAGTGGTACGTGCCATTTTATTGGAAAATCACTTGTCTCTTGGTTCAGTAAGAAACAGAGTTGTGTTTCACTATCAACATGTGAAGCTGAATATATATCAGCAGCTCTTGCTTGTACTCAAGTACTATATATGCAACAAACACTTCAAGATTTTGATATTCATTTATCAAATTCTATTATATACTGTGATAACACTAGTGCTATAAATCTCTCTAAAAATCCAGTAAATCACTCCAGAACCAAACACATTGATATCCGTCATCATTTCCTTCGAGATAATATTGACAAAGGAAATATATGTCTTGAATATGTTCATACTGACAATCAATTAGCAGACATTTTTACTAAGCCTCTGCTCGAATCTAATTTTATTAGATTACGAAGAGAGCTTGGTTTAATTTCAAGAAAAAATCTTGACTAAGAAATTTCTAAAAGAACATCTTCTTGTTAGTTATTCTTTAGTTATTCTCTTTAGTTATCCTTTAACTACAACTATTACATAAACTATATTTTTTACATTAAATATAAGCCACTGCTTTATTTAATGGTTAAATTCACTTTACTTATTTTTTTGTGATCATTCTTTACTTTCTTATCTTATAAATTCAGTTTTAAAAAGAAAGCTATTTTTAGACTTACAAAAAAATTTCTGCTTATATTTTCTTGGTTAAAATTTCTCAGTAACTCACATCCATAGGTTATACATAACAAACTTATATATAAATTTCCAAACATTTTATATTTTGTTCATCTTTTCTTTTTATCAAACCATAATATTCTATACAACGTACACTATGGCTCACATTTGTGACAAATGTGCTCAAGAAACATACATTTCAATTACGAGTTCTGAGTCGGAGGAGTTTTATTCTCCTACAACTCCAAAACAAAAATCAAGTTGTCATCATCAATGCTCTTGTATGTCTGATAAAACTCCAAATCAAAACGAGTGAAGCGAACACTATTCTATTCTCCTCGTACCAAAGCTCAAATCGATGAGATACACCACTACCAGAAACATCAGATAGACCTTCAGAGACAACTCCATTACGGGCAAAGTCAACTTTATCACGAGCAACAACGGACGTCGGCCCGATTGTCTGTTTTAGAAAAGTTGGCAACATTTTTCTGCGGTTCCAACAAACATGACGTGCATGAACCAATGCCGTCTAGGCCATCAACATCCAAAAGTCCTAACTCATGGGATCGGAACTATGAGAAGAATGAAGGAGCTCAGAAACAATGGAGTCCATGGTCGAAACGTATTGAAGGAAACAACGATAATTCTAATGACGAACTTTCTCATTAGACTTATATATATATAGTTTTTATCTTTATCTATCTCTTGTGTAATGAAGGTTATATTTTGTATTTCGTATAAAATATAAATAATATAGGTTGATATATGATAAAAACTCTAAATATAAACTGAAATATCACAACAGACCAAGACCGGTCGACCGCCCCTGTTATAGCCGGTCGACCGTTTGCTCTCTGGTTGAAAACGGTCGACCGGCCAAAAACAGTAGGTCGACCGGTTGTCGTATTTTCAGTTTTTTTATATAACCCTATACGTTACTTTTCCCTCTACCCTCATTCACTCTCTACTCAAACTATTCTCTTACCCCAAATCACAAACCCTAGTTCCCATTCTTCAATTCCCAAATCACAAATCCTCCAACAATGGCTCCTCCTCAAAAGAAATCAAAGAAAGGAGCAACCTCTGAAACTTCATCTCTTACCATCTCCGTCAAAAAATGGCTTCAAACTCCAATTGCTTTAACAAGATGGAATCAAATGACAAATTACAAGTTTCATCAAGGCTCTTTCATCAAATTTGATGATTTCACGGCTTACGGAGTTCGGAGGTTAGCCAATAATGCCAACATTACTCCATTGATAGATTTTTCGGCAAATAGTGTGGAGATAAATCATTTAATGATCAAATTATTTTACGCCAACATGAATCTTGATGAATATCAACCTGATAATCCAAACGGCGTCATCTGGTCTATGGTCTGTGGAAAGCAAATTTTTCTTACTCATGCTAGAATTGCCTCTATACTTGGTATACCAAATCGAGGCGAAGAGTTTTCATCTACCTTCTACGAAGTTTTCACTCGAAATAGTACCAGTCATCAGTTTATAGAAGACAATAGCGATGGCACTAAGTCTATTGGACTTCGCCCGACAGCCAGGTTACTTCATCGGGTCTTGATGCATTCTCTTTTTCCTAGACTTGGAAATTATGATGCAGTGTACAAAGAAAACTTCAAGGCACTCTATGCTATCTATGGTGAAATCGAAATCAATTGGGTTCACATGCTTTTTGATGAAATTCTCAAGGTAAATAACTCAACCCGGCCTCATTTCTTTTACAATGAATATATCATGAGACTTTTGTTAGCTTGTGGGGTCAATCCTCCTGATTCTGCAACCTCAAAACCAAAATGCATTGACTCCATCACCATCAAGCGAATGAAGCTTCCTCCACCTTATCTTGAGATTATGCCTTTCGAAGAATGGCAACAAAGAGGACCAAGGAAACAACGAGCAACTTCATCTCGTCCTCGTTCCGATGAAGTAAAACTTTTAAAATCAAAGTCATCAACAAAAGAATCACTTGAAACAATCGCGCGCAACAAATTCTTGCTTGAATCACGTCTCAAGCGCATGGACTCAAAAATCGATAAGCGCTTCAATAAGGTCAAGTCATTCTTTGGTATGCTATGGGATGCTATATCTTGTTCCACATCCACCTCTGTTCAAGCACAAGACCCAGGAAAACGTCCTGCTGCTCCAGTTTTCACCTGGACATCATCTGACGAATCTACAGGAATGAGTGGTCATGGACATGGTGAATCATCTAGAGGGCACAATGATGAGGAAGAAGAAGATGATGATGATGATGACGATGATGATGATGAAGAGGAGATACGATCTGCTTCATCCTAGATTCTATTATGTTTTAGCTCTTTAAAAAACATTCATCGACACTTGTACTAAATAGTGTCGTTATTTATGATTTTCAATTGACATTATGTTCTGTAGTAAACTCTGTTATGCTTTTGATGTGTTAATAATTTATCTTTCTATTCATATCATATTCATTCTATGCATATCATATTCTAGTATCTGTTACTCCTTTTTGTCGATGACAAAGGGGGAGAAAGGGCTAACAATTGCTTGCAGGAACATACATTTATAAGAATTCAAAGAGAAAAAGATCACGTACTCAGGGGGAGATTCAGATTTTGCAGATATATATTGTCATCAATCAAAAAGGGGGAGAATGTAGAGTCACAAGTTTTATGAAAGTTTTGATTTCTGACAAATAAGGCGATCGACAAAACAAGGTTATGTTACTATAGATTATAGGTTGATTATTTGATATTGTAATAGTTAAAAACTTGTTAAAATCTATCCTCAAATAATCATGCACCTCAATATAATCGATATATATACGTTTTATAGCATTGCACATTCATTGTGCAAATTAACAGGAACCGGTCGACCGGTTAATAATCATACGGTCGACCGTTTCTGTGTAAAATGCACAATGAACGTGCACACATGCACATAACGTATATATATTTTAAATTTCTGTCTACTGGTCACTTTTAACCTGTCGACCGTTTTTGAACAGAAAACAATTTTTCCAAAAGACACTTCTCTTCTCCAACGGTTGCATCTCTTAACCTTTCACCAAAGATCATATCTCTTAATGGCAAAGAGTTGCAACCATTCTTATCTATATAAACTCATCCAATTCGTTGATTAAATAACAATGATTTCATATATTCTTTTAATCTAATCTCTGATCTTAATTCTGTATTATAAAAGCTCTAAATTATTTATTGAATCTTTGAAACTATTTCATATCCTTTGATTCAATAATATACTTTCCTTAATCTTTTCAAAACATCATATCGCATACTTTGAGGATAAGATTATAGGAAGGGTGTACTGCTAGTGACAAATCCGTGTTTTCAAGAACACAAGTTGTCAACAACAATTGTATTTGTTCTTTTGTTGAAGTCCTCTGTGTTGTAAGAGGCAAGTGTTGAAGTCCTCTGTGTTGTAAGAGGCAAGTGTTGAAGTCCTCAGTGTATTAGAGGCGTGAAATCCCGTTCGGTTGTTCGGGTGTTGTAAACCTGTTCCTCCGGGTGAAGCGAGGTAGTTAATAGTGAAAATCCAGATAGAAGTCTGGGACTGGACGTAGGACGGTGCTCCGAACCAGTATAAAAATCTCTGGTGTGATTTTTCTATTTACTATGCTATTATCATCTATTTCCGCATTTGTATTGTAATCCATATTACACGATCCGTGTATACTATATTAGCACATATAATTGTATACACACCGCACTTTCATTTGGTATCAAAGCACGGTCATCATATAACCGTAACACAGTTATTTGATATATTATAGTAATATGGCAAATAACGTAAGTACTAGCACTCAAAACACCACTTACACGGAGGGTCGATCGACACAAAGACCTCCATTTTTCAATGGTCTTAACTATAGTTATTGGGCAACACGTATGTCATTCTTTATGCAATCAAATAGCTATGATGCTTGGAATGCCACTCAAAGAGAAATAGTGAATCCAACAACTGATTATTCAGAATGGACTGCAGCTGAGAAAACGGCAGCAGCCGTAAATGCAAGAGCAATAAATATGTTGTTCTGTGCATTAGACCAAAATGAATATAACCGTGTTAGTATCTGCACTACTGCATATCAAATTTGGCAAACACTAAAAATCACTCATGAAGGTACTAACAAGGTTAAACAAGCCAAAATAGCCATGCTAAAAAGTCAATTTCAAAATTTCAAAATGAAACCAAATGAGACAATCAATGACATGTATTCACGGTTTCAAACTATTCACCATGCACTTATTGGCTTAGGACAAAAGTATTCTGATTTCGATGTTGTTTCAACAGTCCTACATTCTCTGACTAGTGAATGGGAAGGAAAAGTATTAGCAATCGAAGAAGCTAATGACCTTTCCGTCATGAAGCCAGATGAATTGATAGGAAATTTAATGTCCTATGAAGCAAATTTGCAGGCTAGAAAAGAACAGAAAGAAGAAAAGAAAAATGTAGCATTTCATGTTGAGAAAGATGAAAATGAATCAGATTCTGAAGATGAAGATTTGGCATTCATTGCGAAAGGATTCAAAAAATTCATAAAATATCGAAAAGCCAGTCGTTACAATAAAAGGAAACATGGATCAAACAAACCATCTTCATCTGCTATAGAATGTTTCAATTGCCACAAAAAGAGACACATGCAGAAGGATTGTGCAGAACAAAAGAAGAAGTCAGAAAATGACAAATTCAAATATAAGAAGGACAAATCTAAGAAACGAGCTTTCTCAGTAACATGGGATGATTCAGAGTCATCTTCATCAGAAAGTGAAAGTGATTCAGAGAATGAACAAGCTAATGTTTGTTTTATGGCAACAGAAGATGAGGTACAAATTCCTACATTTGATGAATTACTTGATATTAATGCTGAATTGATAGTCAAATATAAAGACATAAAACGTCAATTAAAAATAGTCAAAGCAGATTTAAGTAGAGCAGAGTTTGAACGAGATATGTTAAAAGATGAGAAGAAAATATTAGAAGAGGAACTTGAAAATATTCAAGAATCATCATCTAATGTTGACTCTCAAATATCTCTTTTGAGTCAAGAAATAGAAGCTCAAAAAGAGAAAAATAATGCTCTAACTACTGAAAATCATGAGCTTAAAGCAAAAGTCAAAATTCTAGACCTAGAAAAAGCTAGCTTACAAACAAAGTTTGATGACATTACTCAAAATGTTTCTAACTTTAACAAAGGTCGAGAAAATTTGACAAAAATCATTGAAAGTTCACAATCTATTTCAGACAAACAAGGATTGGGATATAACAAACAAGAAACCAAGAAACATCTTGGAAATAAAAGGAAGAAGAAAGTACAAAAAACTGAAGCTAAGAAAAATCTTAGTTTATTATATTCCAAACCAAAACCAGTTGTGAAATTTCAAAAGAAAAATGTCAAGACTATCAAAATATGGGTTCCTAAAACAAATAACA
This sequence comes from Allium cepa, assembly GCA_030765085.1. Lineage (NCBI taxonomy): Eukaryota > Viridiplantae > Streptophyta > Magnoliopsida > Asparagales > Amaryllidaceae > Allium > Allium cepa. Next base: position 553,420,204 of record CM060941.1, on the reverse strand, counting down.
ATTTGATTAGGAACAAATACATTCAGCAATTCATGAATACTGTGCATTTTAATAATAATTATATATATAAAGGGGATACCGGACCCATATGGGTTTGGACTCCTAAGACCTAACTCTTAGGACCCTATAAAAAGTGGGTACCATGGACTTAATTCTATTTTTTGCAGGTCCCACTTAAGAAAAGAGGAAAGTGGATATTGGACAGTGGTTGCTCAAAGCACATGACAGGAGACAAGAGTTTATTAACAAATATTACATATTCAGATGGTGGCTCCGTCACTTTTGGAGACAATTCAAAAGGCTATATCATCGGCAAAGGCGATGTGAGCAATTGCGGTACATCTAACTTACCTCTTATTACTAATGTCATGCTAGTTAGAAATTTGAAACACAATTTGCTAAGTATTAGTCAGTTATGTGACAAGGGTTTTATTATTTCTTTTTCAAATAATAAGTGTAGTATTCTAGATAAAGACCATAATTTGGTTTTCGAAGGTTATAGAGACAGAAATATATATATTTTGAATATGAACATTAATCATAATTCAGATATGTGTCTTGTGGCTAATGACAATGATCCATGGCTATGGCACAAACGCTTCTGTCATATAAACTTCAGAACTATTGACAAGCTAGCCAAAAACAATCTAGTTAGAGGACTACCCAAAATGAGTTTTAAAGTTAACAACATTTGTGACGCATGTCAAGTAGGAAAATTGACCAAATCATCTTTTAAATCCAAGAAAGTCATATCAACATTACAACCACTTGAGTTACTACACATGGATTTATTTGGACCTACTAGAGTTCAATCAATAAATCACAATCAATATGTGCTTGTAATTGTTGATGATTTCTCTCGTTATACATGGACAATTTTCTTAAAAAATAAAAGTGACACTTTCGATCATTTCAAATCTTTCGTCAAAAGAATTCAAAAATCAAAAGGGATTAAAAGTTAAAAATATAAGAAGTGATCATGGCGGAGAATTTGAAAATAATGAATTTGAACAATTTTGTACAAAGAAAGGTATATATCATAATTTTTCGTTTCCCAGAACTCCACAACAGAACGGAGTTGTAGAACGGAAAAACCGAACTTTACAAGAATGTGCAAGAACATTATTGAATGGAACCACCTTACCAAAACATTTTTGGGCAGAAGCTGTGGCAACTGCCTGTTATGTTTTAAATCGTGTATCCATAAGACCTCTTACCAAGAATACTCCTTATGAATTATTTAACAAAAGAAAGCCTAAAATCTCATACTTCAAAGTTTTTGGATCGAAGTGCTTTATTTTAAATACAAAAGACCAGCTTGGCAAATTTGATCCAAAGGCCGATGAAGGAATATTCGTCGGTTATTCGGAACGAAGTAAGGCCTATCGGATATTTAATAAACGAACCAAAACTATTGAAGAATCACTTCATGTCTCTTTTGATGAAATCTATCAGCACCCTCACACTATATCAGATGATGACGAATCAATAGTCACTGACAATCAAATCATCACAAATATTGATTCTGACTCAGAAATAGTTATTGAGAATAGTCCTCAAATATGTGAGTTACAATCACCACCAAGAATATTAAGAGACCATCCGCCTCAAAATATAATCGGTGAAATAACATCACATGTCAGAACAAGGAGTCAACTCAATCAAATGGGTCATGTCGCTTTTCTCTCAAATATCGAACCTAAGAATCCAAAAGAAGCTGCTACAGATGATTACTGGATCATTGCCATGCAGGAAGAACTAAATCAGTTTGAGCGCAATGACGTTTGGGAACTTGTTCCAAGACCAACTGATCAGTCAGTAATTGGTACTAAATGGGTCTATAAAAATAAGGCTGACGAACAAGGCAATATCACCAAAAATAAAGCAAGATTAGTAGCACAAGGATATAATCAGGAAGAAGGTATCGATTATGAAGAAACTTTTGCACCAGTTGCTCGACTAGAAGCTATTAGAATTCTATTATCTTTTGCTTGTCACCATAATTTCAAACTTTATCAGATGGATGTCAAAAGTGCTTTTCTCAATGGATTTATCAAAGAGAATGTCTATGTCGAACAACCTCCTCTGTTCGTACATGAAAAATATCCTGACCATGTGTTCAAACTTAAGAAAGCTCTGTATGGGTTAAAACAAGCACCTCGTGCTTGGTATGAACGACTACGTAGCTATCTTATTAACTCAGGATTTCAAATAGGCAAAGTCGATCAAACTTTGTTTATTAAACATTCTCGAAAAGATATTCTAGTTATCCAGATATATGTAGACGATATCATCTTTGGTTCAACAAACTATAAACTTTGCAAAGAATTTGCAAATATTATGACCAAAGAATTCGAAATGTCTCATATGGGAGAACTATCTTATTTTCTTGGACTTCAAATAAAGCAACTTTCAAACGGCATTTTTATTAATCAAGAAAAATACTGTGAAAACCTTATCAAACGCTTCGGATTAGAAAATACATCTGGTAAACCAACTCCTATGAGTACAACTACACATCTTGACAAAGATGAAAGTGGTAAGAATGTTGACCAGAAATTGTATCGAAGCATGATTGGTTCTCTTCTTTATCTTACAGCTAGTCGTCCAGATATAATAATGAGTGTTTGTTTATGTGCTCGTTTTCAAGCCGATCCAAAGGAATCACATCTACGAGCAGTAAAACGTATAATTCGTTATCTTAATAATACCAAGGATTTCGGTCTTTTTTATCCAAAAGAATGTCCATTTGAATTAGTATCATATAGTGATGCTGATTTCGGTGGCTCACGAACGGATAGAAAAAGTACAAGTGGTACGTGCCATTTTATTGGAAAATCACTTGTCTCTTGGTTCAGTAAGAAACAGAGTTGTGTTTCACTATCAACATGTGAAGCTGAATATATATCAGCAGCTCTTGCTTGTACTCAAGTACTATATATGCAACAAACACTTCAAGATTTTGATATTCATTTATCAAATTCTATTATATACTGTGATAACACTAGTGCTATAAATCTCTCTAAAAATCCAGTAAATCACTCCAGAACCAAACACATTGATATCCGTCATCATTTCCTTCGAGATAATATTGACAAAGGAAATATATGTCTTGAATATGTTCATACTGACAATCAATTAGCAGACATTTTTACTAAGCCTCTGCTCGAATCTAATTTTATTAGATTACGAAGAGAGCTTGGTTTAATTTCAAGAAAAAATCTTGACTAAGAAATTTCTAAAAGAACATCTTCTTGTTAGTTATTCTTTAGTTATTCTCTTTAGTTATCCTTTAACTACAACTATTACATAAACTATATTTTTTACATTAAATATAAGCCACTGCTTTATTTAATGGTTAAATTCACTTTACTTATTTTTTTGTGATCATTCTTTACTTTCTTATCTTATAAATTCAGTTTTAAAAAGAAAGCTATTTTTAGACTTACAAAAAAATTTCTGCTTATATTTTCTTGGTTAAAATTTCTCAGTAACTCACATCCATAGGTTATACATAACAAACTTATATATAAATTTCCAAACATTTTATATTTTGTTCATCTTTTCTTTTTATCAAACCATAATATTCTATACAACGTACACTATGGCTCACATTTGTGACAAATGTGCTCAAGAAACATACATTTCAATTACGAGTTCTGAGTCGGAGGAGTTTTATTCTCCTACAACTCCAAAACAAAAATCAAGTTGTCATCATCAATGCTCTTGTATGTTTGATAAAACTCCAAATTCAAAACGAGTGAAGCGAACACTATTCTATTCTCCTCGTACCAAAGCTCAAATCGATGAGATACACCACTACCAGAAACATCAGATAGACCTTCAGAGACAACTCCATTACGGGCAAAGTCAACTTTATCACGAGCAACAACGGACGTCGGCCCGATTGTCTGTTTTAGAAAAGTTGGCAACATTTTTCTGCGGTTCCAACAAACATGACGTGCATGAACCAATGCCGTCTAGGCCATCAACATCCAAAAGTCCTAACTCATGGGATCGGAACTATGAGAAGAATGAAGGAGCTCAGAAACAATGGAGTCCATGGTCGAAACGTATTGAAGGAAACAACGATAATTCTAATGACGAACTTTCTCATTAGACTTTTATATATATAGTTTTTATCTTTATCTATCTCTTGTGTAATGAAGGTTATATTTTGTATTTCGTATAAAATATAAATAATATAGGTTGATATATGATAAAAACTCTAAATATAAACTGAAATATCACAACAGACCAAGACCGGTCGACCGCCCCTGTCATAGCCGGTCGACCGTTTGCTCTCTGGTTGAAAACGGTCGACCGGCCAAAAACAGTAGGTCGACCGGTTGTCGTATTTTCAGTTTCTTTATATAACCCTATACGTTACTTTTCCCTCTACCCTCATTCACTCTCTACTCAAACTATTCTCTTACCCCAAATCACAAACCCTAGTTCCCATTCTTCAATTCCCAAATCACAAATCCTCCAACAATGGCTCCTTCTCAAAAGAAATCAAAGAAAGGAGCAACCTCTGAAACTTCATCTCTTACCATCTCCGTCAAAAAATGGCTTCAAACTCCAATTGCTGTAACAAGATGGAATCAAATGACAAATTACAAGTTTCATCAAGGCTCTTTCATCAAATTTGATGATTTCACGGCTTACGGAGTTCGGAGGTTAGCCAATAATGCCAACATTACTCCATTGATAGATTTTTCGGCAAATAGTGTGGAGATAAATCATTTAATGATCAAATTATTTTACGCCAACATGAATCTTGATGAATATCAACCTGATAATCCAAACGGCGTCATCTGGTCTATGGTCTGTGGAAAGCAAATTTTTCTTACTCATGCTAGAATTGCCTCTATACTTGGTATACCAAATCGAGGCGAAGAGTTTTCATCTACCTTCTGCGAAGTTTTCACTCGAAATAGTACCAGTCATCAGTTTATAGAAGACAATAGCGATGGCACTAAGTCTATTGGACTTCGCCCGACAGCCAGGTTACTTCATCGGGTCTTGATGCATTCTCTTTTTCCTAGACTTGGAAATTATGATGCAGTGTACAAAGAAAACTTCAAGGCACTCTATGCTATCTATGGTGAAATCGAAATCAATTGGGTTCACATGCTTTTTGATGAAATTCTCAAGGTAAATAACTCAACCCGGCCTCATTTCTTTTACAATGAATATATCATGAGACTTTTGTTAGCTTGTGGGGTCAATCCTCCTGATTCTGCAACCTCAAAACCAAAATGCATTGACTCCATCACCATCAAGCGAATGAAGCTTCCTCCACCTTATCTTGAGATTATGCCTTTCGAAGAATGGCAACAAAGAGGACCAAGGAAACAACGAGCAACTTCATCTCGTCCTCGTTCCGATGAAGTAAAACTTTTAAAATCAAAGTCATCAACAAAAGAATCACTTGAAACAATCGCGCGTAACCAATTCTTGCTTGAATCACGTCTCAAGCGCATGGACTCAAAAATCGATAAGCGCTTCAATAAGGTCAAGTCATTCTTTGGTATGCTATGGGATGCTATATCTTGTTCCACATCCACCTCTGTTCAAGCACAAGACCCAGGAAAACGTCCTGCTGCTCCAGTTTTCACCTGGACATCATCTGACGAATCTACAGGAATGAGTGGTCATGGACATGGTGAATCATCTAGAGGGCACAATGATGAGGAAGAAGAAGATGATGATGATGATGACGATGATGATGATGAAGAGGAGATACGATCTGCTTCATCCTAGATTCTATTATGTTTTAGCTCTTTAAAAAACATTCATCGACACTTGTACTAAATAGTGTCGTTATTTATGATTTTCAATTGACATTATGTTCTGTAGTAAACTCTGTTATGCTTTTGATGTGTTAATAATTTATCTTTCTATTCATATCATATTCATTCTATGCATATCATATTCTAGTATCTGTTACTCCTTTTTGTCGATGACAAAGGGGGAGAAAGGGCTAACAATTGCTTGCAGGAACATACATTTATAAGAATTCAAAGAGAAAAAGATCACGTACTCAGGGGGAGATTCAGATTTTGCAGATATATATTGTCATCAATCAAAAAGGGGGAGAATGTAGAGTCACAAGTTTTATGAAAGTTTTGATTTCTGACAAATAAGGCGATCGACAAAACAAGGTTATGTTACTATAGATTATAGGTTGATTATTTGATATTGTAATAGTTAAAAACTTGTTAAAATCTATCCTCAAATAATCATGCACCTCAATATAATCGATATATATACGTTTTATAGCATTGCACATTCATTGTGAAAATTAACAGGAACCGGTCGACCGGTTAATAATCATACGGTCGACCGTTTCTGTGTAAAATGCACAATGAACGTGCACACATGCACATAACGTATATATATTTTAAATTTCTGTCTACTGGTCACTTTTTAACCTGTCGACCGTTTTTGAACAGAAAACAATTTTTCCAAAAGACACTTCTCTTCTCCAACGGTTGCATCTCTTAACCTTTCACCAAAGATCATATCTCTTAATGGCAAAGAGTTGCAACCATTCTTATCTATATAAACTCATCCAATTCGTTGATTAAATAACAACGATTTCATATATTCTTTTAATCTAATCTCTGATCTTAATTCTGTATTATAAAAGCTCTAAATTATTTATTGAATCTTTGAAACTATTTCATATCCTTTGATTCAATAATGTACTTTCCTTAATCTTTTCAAAACATCATATCGCATACTTTGAGGATAAGATTATAGGAAGGGTGTACTGCTAGTGACAAATCCGTGTTTTCAAGAACACAAGTTGTCAACAACAATTGTATTTGTTCTTTTGTTGAAGTCCTCTATGTTGTAAGAGGCAAGTGTTGAAGTCCTCTGTGTTGTAAGAGGCAAGTGTTGAAGTCCTCAGTGTATTAGAGGCGTGAAATCCCGTTCGGTTGTTCGGGTGTTGTAAACCTGTTCCTCCGGGTGAAGCGAGGTAGTTAATAGTGAAAATCCAGATAGAAGTCTGGGACTGGACGTAGGACGGTGCTCCGAACCAGTATAAAAATCTCTGGTGTGATTTTTCTATTTACTATGCTATTATCATCTATTTCCGCATTTGTATTGTAATCCATATTACACGATCCGTGTATACTATATTAGCACATATAATTGTATACACACCGCACTTTCATTAACCAGCCATATTCTCTGCTTTAGTAGACGAAATTACATGTTAATTTTCTTTTCTAAGATGGGCCTTGAGGTGGGGCGTTACTGCTTGGTATCAGAGCTATGGTCAGAACAAAGTAGGATAAACACAGAACAGCGATACATCAAAGTACAATACGAGTGAATCATTGTCCTTTATTCGAGATTGTTTGCGAATCGAGCTTTGATTCTTTTTTGAGTTTTGGGATTTTTGAGATGGAATATGTCTAGGAATATATATATATATATATATTGTATTTTGTAGTATTCCATAATAGAGTTTGATGTCATCTTATCTTATAAATAATATTATTTGGGATTATTCTATTTTTATTTTTGTCGATACGAGTGAGTTTGTATCGATGGAGCCGATTGATTTCTTTGAGCATTCTTCTTGCATTCCTTTGAGAGTTGTGAATTCTATTGAGGGGATCCACAACGATTGGCTTGTCGTGAGCATTCTGAATTTTATATTTGTTGCTACTTTATTGAGTATTTGTTTATCACTCACTATCTTGAGATGCATTTGATTTGATATGGTTGACTTATTTGATATTAAGTACAATTCTTTGTTGTTGTAGGATCATATATATATATATATATATATATATATATATAGGTTTCCTGTTTTGATTAGTTTATTATTTCTGTCACTTTGGAATGTTAATGATGATTTCGGAGTTTTTGAATTCACTCTTGAGTATCGAGATGTAGATGACATATCTCGAATTCCTGTCAGGGTGACTTTGTTGAGTTTTGATGAGTCCGTTTGGGTTTGATATCCAATCGGGAAATCGAGTGTTAAATTAACCTTATTCCTGGCTGTTAGCCTTCGGCTATTCTTCCACTAGGACATCCACTAAGGAATGGGTGAGTTTCTGAATTGTTTGAGTTTGATTGATTTTACCTTTTAGTTTCTTTTAGTTATTCCTTTTCGGATACTCATCGGTGTTATTCTTTGTAGCATTACTTTGTTTGAAGTAATGATCTATTGTTGTGTGCTTCATCTCCTTCGAGAAGAATATCTTGTTATCTTGTATCTTGATGATTTTTGGTAGTGGCTCGTGACATCGTAAGATTGACTAACACTCTATCTCCTTCTGTTGATTTTGAGAATTGATTATTCTAAAAATATCTCGATACATTCTCTTAACGTTTTTTGGTTTGAGTTTTGAAGCTATATAAATATGAGTTTTAAAGAGAAATTTGAGCTTTGAGATAAAAAAATCAAAGAATATTTTGAGAATATATTTACATGAGTATCATTTCTTTCATAGAAAAAATTTGAGAGTGTTGGGTTGTCCATCGAGTAGTTAAGAGTTCTAGTCGATACGCCTGATCAACTTTATCGATATGAATCTCCTAAATGCTATGAGAGGCAATCTGACACAATGGTTTGTGTTTTAAAAATTAAGATTTTGAATATAATATTTTGAGATTATATACTAAATTTATTTTTGAATGGTAATTGTAGCCATTGATTTTAGAGACGAGTAATAGAGTGGCGAGGCAGTTTTGATCGTTCGATCGACTCTGCAGCCAACGGATATATCTATTTATTAAAGGTTCAATGGCGAGGCAATGCCATTTATTTATTTATTTACTTTGAGATATACTTTATTGAAATTATATTTTGAGATTTTAGAATCAATATTATATACATTGGATGTTTTAAGAGAAGAGTTATAAGAGGATTTGAAGATTGTTTTTAAACGATTTAAGTGGTTTAATAAAAAGAGTAAAGAGAATTTAAACCCTTATTTATTTTGAGGAAAATTATTATGGATTTACAAAATTTTTTGAAAATTAATTTTGTAGTAAGAGAAGAAATTTGGAGTTTTAATTTGAGTTTTAAATTACTTACAAAGTAATATAGTAAAGAGTTTGAAAATTTTCAAATGTTGAAAATCGAGAATTAAAATTTAAAAGATGTTGAGATTTATAAATTCTAAATATCTTGGATTGAAAAGTAATTTGAGATTATATCCTTGTTTCTTGAGTATATTCTATCCCTGAGCTGATAGCAACGACATCATTTTTCGCGGTCGTTCGAGTTTGGCGGCCTTGTGAGAAGCCATCTTATGACTTATCTATCTTGTCTATTGTGTATATCTTTGTTGTGAGGATGTTCTTTCCGTATTATTGTGCAGGAAATCTTGTTGTTAATCATCTTTGTTGCTTAGAGTTCAGGTTTAAGTGATTTTGATCCCGACTCAATTGTAGAATTTTGAGAAAATCTATCTTACTTAATAGTTTATTTGTTGGTCTTCTTATTGAGTTTTGATTCAAAGATGGGAGATCTTCGAAAAAAATTTGTGTTGCTCGGAAAATTCGATGGTTTGCTAATCACTATATTAGCATAGGATGGGCCATTGAATTAACCAAGTGAGTTTTTCCTTATTTATTTCTACCATTCTATGTGGAAACTATAAATGGTTTGAGTTTCGAGCTTGTCTTTTATCCTTGGTCGGTTGAATTTTTATGTTGTTTACAACTCTTTTTCTAGAAAATTATGGGGACGCAATTTTTGTAGGGGGAGTCTGTAACAACCCTAATTTTAGCGATTACCTGAGAATATTAAATTATAACGACAGTTATAATTTAATAGTGTGAATTAATAATAAATGAGGAATTTAAATTGTTTATTTGGAATAAACAATATATTTGAGAATAAAAATGGAAAAATAAAGTTTTGAAAACTTTACTAAGATGGTTTGAGATGATAAAATGAGAAAATGTGTTTTACTTGGAGTTAATGCAATAATTTTGGTAAATTTCTATTTACTTCTTTTAATGATTTTTTTATTAGAATTAATTAATTTTAAGATGAGATATATTTAAAATAATGATGGAATTGAGTTTAAAAATATAATTTAAGTGAAAAATTATATTTGTAATGGGTTATAAAATTTTATTACACAAAAATGTGATTTTTGTGTAATTTATAATGTTAACTACAGAGATTTGTAATTAAAAATGTAAAATTGTTATTTATTTTAAATATAGAGAAATATGTTAATAAAAGTTTTAAAAATATAATGATCTTTTATTTGTGTCTAGAAACCTTTTATTAACATGAGATTAAAGTTTCATAATATTTAAATATGAAATGAAGCTTAATTTCATGATTTGAAATAGTAAGTATATAAATTGTAACATGAGATAAGAGATTAAAGGCTATGTAATTAACATAAGAAAACCTTCTTTTATTATGAGCTTTAGCCCATTAAGCTAATTAATTTGTTCTGGCCTTTGGAAATTAAGAGATGAGAAAGAAGAGTAATACATGTACGTACATTTTCTACTTTCTTCCTCAAAACTCCAGAAACCTGTAAATGGCAGCCTCCTTCATCCCACTCCACTTCTATGAAAAATCCATCAAATCAAAAGAAAAATTGATGATTTAAAATGATATTCTAAACTCCAAACTCAGGTAATCGGTTTCTAAAACCCCTCTTCATATCAAAATCTTATTTATAGTGATATTTGTTAATTTCTCTTCTCTATTTGGTTTGCATGTTTCTTGCTTGAGTTCTGTCGGTTTGTAAAAGCTTTGTACATAGCTAAAGCTTGAACCTTTGGCCACTAAATCATATTTTAATCTTCATGAAGGCAAGGTGAGTGTAAAACTCACAAACCCTAGCTCTATATATGATCAAAATGTTATAATCGGTGAATTACTGAAGCTGAAACAAATTTAGGCATAACTTTCATGTTTTTGATTTGATTTTGATAATTTTGGATGTTACGGAAAGCTTAGTTCATGTGCTACAGTTTTCATGTTTTGTATTTTCTGTAATTTTGTTGCTAGCTATGTCAAAATCCAATTTTTCTACTGCTAACCCGAGAGCAAATCCAATATTTGCTCTGTCATTGAAGCTGAAACGAATTTGATCATATCTTCTTCGTTTCCAATCCAATTTTGATAATTTTGGACGTTTCGAAAATCTTAATTCATGTGCTACAATTTTCATGTTTTGTATTTTCTGTAATTTTGAAGTTAGCTATGTCAAAATCCAATTTTTCTACTGCTAACCCGAGAGCAAATCCAATATTTGCTCGTTCATTGAAGGTGAAACGAATTTGATCATATCTTCTTCGTTTCCTGTTCGATTTTGATAATTTTAGATGTTCCGGATAGCTTAATTCATGTGCTACAACTTTTCTGTTTTGTATTTTTTGTAATTTTAAAGTTAGCTATGTCAAAATCCAAATTATCTACTGCTAACCCAAGGGCAAATCCAATATTTACTCTGTCATTGAAGCTGAAACGAATTTGATCATATCTTCTTCGTTTCCTATTCGATTTTGATAATTTTAGATGTTCCAGAAAGATTAATTCATGTTCTATAACTTTCATGTTCTGTGTTTTCTGTAATTTTGAAGTTAGCCATGTCAAAATCTAATTTTTCTACTGCTAACCCGAGAGCAAATCCAATATTTGCTCTGTCATTGAAGTTGAAACAAATTTGATCATAACTTCTTCGTTTCCCATCCGATTTTGATAATTTTGGATGTCCCGGAATGATTAATTCATATTCTACAATTGCATCATTTGATTTTTCTATAATTTTGAGGCTAGCTATGTCAAAATCTAACTTTTCTACTGCTAATCCGAGAGCAAAATCTTGCTCTATGTTTGAAGCTGAAACAAAATTAGCCATAAATTTCTCGTTTTTATCGGGATTTAATAATTTAGATGTTTCGGAAACCTTATACTTTGTACTGAAAGTTTCATGTTCTGTGTTTCTTGAAATTTTGATGTTTGCTTAGTCAAAATTGTGTTTGTTTGCTACTGTTACGAGAGCAAAATGACATAAATAACAATTATTGACCTGAGAAGTGTATTAGCTTATTTTTGTTCTCATTCTTATTCGATTTTAATGATTGTCTTTGAGATTTTTGAGAGCTATGATACCTATCAATAGGCTAGCTATATTTGGAGAATTTGAAATTCAAATTTAGATAGAATTTGAATAGATTTTGGGTTAAATGAATTGAATTCGTATTGAACTCAAGTTATCGGTCTTGAGTTATCTTTCTTATTTTTCATTGCTTTCGAGCGTGGTATTCACTAAATCATTTCTTAAGTGATTTTTTAAATAAATGAAAATTTCAAATTATTATTATATAGTATTTTAAAATTATTTTTCTAATATAAAATCTATTTATTTCATATAATAAAGGAATTTCAAATATGGGTTTTATTAATCTTTTCGGAAAAAAATTTAGAAGCTTTTTTTCTCTAGTAAACTATTTTAGATATAAAACATACACTTTTACACTATTCGAACGTATGAGAAATAGAATTAAACGATTTAGTAAGACACGTGGTATGGGACATGTGCGTTTACTACTTCGGTTAATTCCGGACTTGTACGATCGAAGCTATTTGAGATTATTGATTCTGAGACATTTTGCCCTTTTATGGCGTATTTTGAGTTTTATAATTCCTATTTATTGGAATTATTTAAGATGGCCAAGATTTGGCAAGTATTATGGTTTGAGATCTCCTATGTAGGAGTATGGTCGATGAGAACCATCATGATGTTTTATTTACTTGCCGATGATATAAGGCAAGTCTTGAGTATATGATTTCATATTTTGAGATTTATGATTTATGAGGAACCATCATGATGTTTTCACTTGTAAGGAGATGAGACAAGTTACGATGCCATTTGATACTTGTCGATGAGATGAGACAAGTATGGTATCTCTTTATCACTCGCCAATGAGACGAGGCGAGATATGATTTTATGAGTTTTATGATGATCTTAGTGTGGCATCAACTTGTGGCTAGTAAACCGCTAAGTGCGAACGTGTGGTATGGGACACACGTTAACACTTTTTGGGTTCCTATTCGTGAGTTTGAGGCACATTCATGATTTTTACCTAACAGAACTGCTTTGAGAGGTGTTAGTGACCTTACCATGAGGACGAACTGCTTTGGGAGGTGTTAGCAACCCTGTTAGAGCTGACGAAATTGCTTGGAGGGGTGTTAGCAACCTTGTCATGAGGACGAACTGCATTGGGAGGTGTTAGCGACCTTGTATGAGGCTTCGGCCGTCTGAGTTTTGCACGTGCAGTATTTCTTCGGCATTGCAATCGGGGATTTGGCCAATTCAGATTTCTTGAGTTTTCTGTTTTATTGTGGTTTCACCTTTTTAAGATGTTTTATTCCATTGGTAGCCTAGTTCTATGTGAGATGTTATATATATGGTGATTTCAATTATGATGTTTTGAACTCTTATCGAGTTCCTTAAGTTATGAGTTTTGATAATTTCAGGATTTTACAGGATATTCTATGTTTTTCCATTTTGGCGAGTTGAGATTTATATACATTTATACCGATGGGATGAGGTATAATGGAATTTAGAGATTCATCCATAGTTGTGTTTTGGATCTTCCTATTTGAGAATGTTTTATTTTTCCATTTTGGCGAGAGTTTGTATTGATGTTTCTCCTTTTGAGGAGATATGGTTCATGGAAACCATGTAGACATTTTGGGATGTCGCCGATGATATGAGGCACTTGTGTTTGATTTGAGTATTGAGTTTGAGTTACCTCCTTTGAGGTATTTTTTCACTTAAGTAGTGTTTGCTATTTAAGTGTTGAGCTTATGATTTTATCAATCCATTCTTCTCTTTCGAAAAGAAGTATCTTCATGTCTATTCTGGTTCATATTATTGATATTGACTGATTTGTGTAGCTAGACTAACCCATGTATTTATACTCGGGTCAGACCGAGTTGTTTCAGGTATCATCTATTGGTCTTAGCTTGAATTTGATGTTGGACATTAGCTTATCTATTTATTGAGTAATCTATTTCTTCCGCACACTCTGATGTATTTACATTTGATTCGACGTATATGGCATGGTCGAGTACCACCTTTAATGTATTCATATTGTATTGTACTAAACATGTATCGGTGTATATGTATATATATGATGTTGATTACTGTTTTGTGATGTGCTTTATATTTATTTATTGTATTTTGTTCTGATAGATCCGTTAACCACCTATAATTTTGGATTAAGCATTTACAAGGTATGTCGATCCATTTTAGTTGAAAAGAAAATTTATATTGCATTTATCGATGTATTTAGTATATGTTTAAGACATAATTATAGATGGCCACCCTTAACTTGCCCTATTCTCCGTTTTAGTAGACGGAATTACATGTTATTTTTTTTGCTAAGGTCGACCTCGGGGTGGGGCGTTACATAACCTGTCGAATGACTCTGCACTGAGTTGCTCCGGTATAGAGATATCCATATGTGATGGGGAGTCCGATCGGCATTGAGGATGCCCGGAATTGCAAGGGTTTCTTTTGAAGTGCCTTCGGTTCTATTCGAACCCGAAACAGACTTGTATGGATGTGTGTCTGACACTACACTTTGAGATGCAAAACCAATTTCTATCAAATATATTTCTGTTTGGTGGCGGAGAATTTATTCTCTTAGCTTAACATCCTTCTCTGAGACGTACGAGCTCAGAGGTTATGTAGTTGATGGTACTAGTGAAACATTCCCAATTTGGTAATATAGCATACAAAGTGTTTCTGATCATTTGTTGATCAAAGCATGACTTTGTGAAAAGTGTAGCTTTGTGGACGAGACTTCGTCGAGCCTCGCAACCCGGTTATGGTCGAAACAGGAATCGTGGCAGCAAGGTTATTTGGGTTAGCGGCCACTGAGAGTATGTCATTCCCTTCTGGATCAAAGGTGGTACCATGGTATGGAGCCTAGATATTTACCTTTGTGGATGCTGAAAACTTATTACTTTGTGGTTGTTGGTTCGTAGGCACCTCGGATAAAGGTTAGTAACGACCGGGGGGTGGCATACTCGTGTCAGTTGTTACCTAGTTATAGAGGTAACCCGGTCTTGTGTAGCTGAGATCCGGTTAGGTTTTCGGGAACATCCCTCCAGAGGCGTTTCATTTTATGTGGGAAGTTCTTTTGCCTGACCATTTGTTGGAAATCCAATCATCCAATACGAACCTTGTACGGTTTTAGTTGTAGAACCTTCCATTTAACATGATAGCTATAGTAGGCATACTATAAAGGTACATATGATGGCTAAGATTAATATTATACTTGCAAATATTTCTACACTATGCACTAATAATAATATCAAAAGAGTTTCCGCGTATCAATCATTTTTGACTGTCATAAGGAGAAATCTCCTCCAGGTTTGTGCTTGCATTGTGTGTGTGGCGGGAGGCCTTATGGCAGTTTCATTTTCTAAAAAGCACTGCGAATTTCTTTAAAATCTTTTGTTTTGCTTTTGTTAAAGATACATTGTTTTTGTTTGCTCATACCAATCCCATGATTGACCTGGAGTTTATTGTTCCCTTTTTGAACTCTGGTAGCCCACAATTTTTCACACGGACAGTCTAGAGTTGGGTTTTCAGATAATCGAATAGTAGGAGTAGATTCGATTGCATCCAGCCCTTGGATTTGGCGATAGCAATTGTTCACTTGGACCGGACTTGCTTTAGTCATCGTGTTGGGGGTTCGAGCTTATGCTTTGGGTATAACTGCTTTTGGTTTGGAGAATTGGAGCTTTAGCTATAAAGTTTCAGATATTGGATTCTGTCTCTCTTTCTATCTTGGGGATCAAGTTGGAAATTTCTTTCCGCTGTGTCATATTCTGCTCTGATATTTTTGGATCTCTTGTATCTTGTTGTAACAGATATGGTATCATTCTTGTATCAAAGGTTGTATATTAATGTTATATGATATTATCAATTTCTCTTCGTTGTGTTGTTGTACTTAATGTGTTATAGGCTCTGGCAAACCGGATTAGACGTTTGGATCTACGGCATTCGAGTACGGGTGACGTATTCGGTGCCGATTTCCGAAGGTCGAATCAGGGTCATTAGAATTGGTATCAGAGCTGAAGGTTGAAACTTTAGCTCAGGAGTATAACACATTAGTTATCTCATTAGAGATAGGGTGAAGTATACCCTAGAATGAGTATATCCCAAAAATGTCCGTCTGAATGCCTCAATGAATTCTCTTACTATCCACTGATAGTGAGTATGAGTACAAGAAGAGGACGAGATAGGGGACAGGGGAGTACCACTACAAATGGTCAATACCATGCAATAATAAGGAAATGACCTTTTCTCCATAAATCTCCTTTGATCCAGTTTGAATTCTTTGATTGTTTTGCGGCAGCTTGAGGGAAAAGCTTTGGTGTGGTAGTGGCTCTACGAATCGTGTAGATAAGTTTCTATCTCTTATTCTCTTCATCAAATTTCTATCATTTTTTCGTTTGAAACTTTAATGAATTTAAAAGTCTATTTAAAATGAATTGATGAATAAAATATAAATATTTGTATCGATAAAACGATTTCGATTAAAATCAAATTTGAGAAATCTGTTGTAATTTCTTACGTAGGTCGAAGTCTAAAGAGGGACAAGTTAATATATAAGTTGGGGTATTCCAACTTAAGTTTGGAATCCATACCTAGTGTTTGAGAATTTTGGAATATTAAATCCATTTATCAATCGTTTGGGTCTAGATATATTCTACGAATGGTTAGTTATCCTTCGAACTAACTGATCTCCTGCATATTTCATAGATCTAGTGACCCGAGTATCTTATGTAATATTGAATGAGTTCTTTCTCATGATATTCTGATCTGGTAAGCCAAATGCAGAATAGATATTCATTTTGACCAAGCAAATTGTTTCTCTATCTTTGTATGTCCATTTATTCTTTGTTATCTTCCCGTTTGGTAAATTTCGGGGATGAAATTTTCATAAGGGGGAATCTGTAACGATCCTGATTTATAAGTAAAAATTAAATTTAGTAATTGATATAAATTTGTGAATATAAATTGTAAACTAATTTAATTTTTCCAAGATTAAATAAGATATTTGTTTATTTGGACATTGATTTTAAAATTTAATTTTAAAAATAAAATTTGGATTTGAAAACTATATAATTTTATAGAAATTTGTTTTCCAGACATATGTAATATATTTATAAAGTTATATTTGAATTAAATACAAATGATTTTCAAAATAATTATTTAAAGCTAAATTCTATAATACATATGTGTGTTTATTTATTTAAAAGTATAATAACTTGAATTTAAATTTTAAAACAAGAATGGGTAAAAGCTTTAGATATGTATACATAAGGAAATGCATTAATTAGGATTCAAAATGGAATAAGTACATATAAAATATATGTGTTAAAGTGTAATTTTATTTTTAAATCATATTTCTTTAGAGAATATAAATATATATATTACTAAAAGTAAACTAATATACATATTAAAATTTTATTAATACAAAGCTTTGATATGAATATATATTTTGAAAGTGTAAAGTTTAAAATACATACACCCATGTGAATATAAACATATGTTAGGATATGAAAATATAAATGCTTAAAGGTTTAAAAAACAAAACTTTATAAAATAAATTGAAGTAAGGATATAAACATAATTTGTATTGTTTTAACAAGTATAAGTTAAGGAAAAACATAAAGTAACAAGTGTTCACAAGGTTAAGAAGTGGCAAATAGGTTTGTTTTAAATTTGAAAATATAAAACATGTATTGGAAAAAAATGAGGAAAGAAAAAAAAACTATTCATTCATTTTCAGTTCAAAACCTTCTCTCATCTTTTCTTTGAAATCTGAAAACCTGAAAGGAAAAGAAAAAAAAATCTCAAAACAAAAGTACTTCTAGATCAAAGTTCAAGTAACAAATCAGATCAAGGAAGCAAGTTAGAAATCAAGTTACAAACCTGAATCAAAGGCAAACAAAAGAAAAAAAGAAATCAAGATTTAAAAATCTGGAAATCATCTTAGCTAAATTCAAAAACCTGAGGCATGCAAGTGCTTGTCTGTTTAAATCCAAAACCTGAGACACAGCAAATATATAAAGCAAATTCAAGCAATGCAAAGCTTTAAATCAAAGCCTGGAATCTCAACACCAAGCTATCAAGATTTAATTCAACTCTAAAACAACAAGCAACCGTTCAGATCAACTCAACATCAAGCAAGTTAGGATCAGATTAAAAAAGTTCAAGTTCCAGATTTCAAACAAACAATTCCCAGGCTTGTTCTCTATCTCAACATCCAAGGTGAGCAAACATGCCTTAAATCCATAATATGTTTTGATGAATTCCTGAATTGATTTTCTTCTCTGAAATATGTTATTCTGGTTTGCATGTGTATATTTTTGTGTTGTATGTATATATATACATAGAAAATTTAGGCATGACTGTATATAAAAAGGAAAAAATAATCTGCCTCTCTTTTAAAAACAGGTTGATAAAGATCAAGAAGAAAATCATATCTCAAACTATAAAAAGAATTAAGTACTGATCTCTGAATGAAAATTTATCATGACAGAGTAATACAAATTTTAAAAATGAATTCAAGCAAAACAAATTAAAGTTTTCTTCTGGAAAGTGAAAGTACAGGCTAAAAATTTAAAATGTGTAAAAATTCAAATAACATAATTTCTGGTTTCAAGTATGTCAATCGAATCGTTTTTGAAAGCATTGATTTTTAAAAACAAAATCATATTTTTTTAATCACGTATTCACTGATTAATTTGGGGTTGATCAAATTTGGGATTTTTGCCGAATTTTGGTCATCGGCGTGATGATGGTAGTCGAGGTTGAGGATGGAGGTGGCTGAAGTGATATGGTTAGGGGAAAAATACTCAAAAAAAATTATCTGTTTTGTGATGGTTGTGTGACGTTCGTCTAGGGTTTTAACCCACAATTTGGTTGCAGCAGAAGTTTGGGTTGTCGCGGTTTTGTCAGACCACCGAAGTTGATTACTCCGGTGGGGATATCAGCGTATGATCAAGACGAAGCTTCAGTTAAGTTTTCATGGCCTCTGATGCCAGAGGTGGAGTGACGAGACGTTTTTCTGGTGGTCGTTTTCAATGCAGTCTAGGTTAGCAAGCTCGTTTGCGAAATTGTTAAGGTCATGTGTATCTGGGTGCTCGTATGGCCCATATGAGCTATTGTCGAGATGTGGAAGGTGGTGGCGTCGGTCGAAGTTTGTCAGTGTCGTCGTGCATGTGCATGGCACCAAGGCGTGTGCCAGCTACTTGTTTTTTGGAAGGAGATGTTCGACTCGAAGTACCACTCGGGGTTCAAGGTTGATGACTCGAAGCTTGGGTCGAGAAATTTTGGCTATACAGCGGGTCGTTTTTGAAACTTAAACAAAATTTTAAAATTTTAAGCTGACGGGTTGATTCTTGGTTAAACTCGAAGCAGGTATGAAAGACACTCGGGTGTCACTTGAAGTAGCTCTAGGGTGATAGCATTTCCAGTTTTAAAACTTTTAAAATCTAAGTCCAAATGATTTCTAAATTTATTCTTTTCAAATGAATGATTGTTGTTGAGTTGTATTTGTATTTCAGGGTTTTAAAATAAAATGTTTTATAAAAAAATTAGTTAAGAATGTTTTTAAACTTATATTTTCAAAAGTTTATTCTAAATAAAACTTAACCAAGTAATTAAGGAAATGATTAAATGTTTTATATTTTTAACTAAACTTAAGAGTAAATCAATTAATATTGTCAAATATGATTAAATAATTGATGAATTATAATTACTTAATAATTTGCGAATAATTAATTAAAGGGTAATTAATTATTAACTAAATTTAATTAATATATAATTAAAGATAAATTTATTAAGATGATTAATTAATTAATAATTCATAAATGAAGGTGATTAAGATTTAATTAATTAATAATTAAGGATAAATAAATAAATAATTGAGGACTAATTAATTAAAGGATGATTAATTAAGGGTTAATTAATTAATGTAATTAATTAAGGATAATTAATTAAAGAATAATCAAATCATTAAGGGTTAATTATTCAATGATTAAAGATTTATTTATCTATTAATTAAATTTGATTAACTAATAATTAAAGGTTAACTAATAAAGGATTAAAGGTTAAATAAATAATCAAGGTTTGTAATTAATTAATGTTAATTAATTTGGACTAGTGAGTAATCTGATTTCAATTAAGTAGATGATCAATTAACCTTACTTATGGATGTTTGAATTGAATGAACTGCTTTGAATTGTTTGATATCTCTTCTGTGTGATGCTTTATGATTTGAATTAATTAAATTCAAGCTGTGATGAATGTAATTTATTTATCCACGATGAACGTATATTATTTATCTATGGATCTGTGAATGGAAGATAAGCGCTATCGAGATATACCACTTATCTATAATTACTGTACTTGAATCTGTAATGATTGATGATGTTGCACTATTGGGTAAAAACCCTGGACTACACTATACATACAAATATGGAGTGCACGAGGAAATTGGTTAAGTCACAGATTTTTGAAATAGTTTTAAAGATTGCATTTTGAATCCAGATGGTTTTGGAAATGGACTCGGGTTAAATGTGAAAAGCTTTTGAAAAGGAGTTTTGAAGATGAAAGTTATTTTGAATAACTTGATAAAGTTTTGAAATTTAAACAGTTTGATTTAAATTTGGATTCAAGATTTGAAATTGAATTCCATGTTTGGAAGTTATGGTTTAAAAGATTTTACAAGTTATAAATGTTTTTATATGAGTTTTAAACCATTTTAAAGGGATTGTTTTGGGAATTTGAATTTAACCCAAGGACTGTAACATGTTTAAATGAAATCGGATTTTTTTTCCAAAACGAAAACTTTTTGTTTTCAAATAATAATAGCTTTCGTATAAAGAAAGGATTTCCAATTTGTGTTGAAAGGATTTCAAGTTTTGAAACGGAATTGTTTGAAAGCTAGAATAAATCTTTGTGAAAAATTGTTAAATTTTGTTTTGAAATCGAAGAGAATCTTAAAGGAGTATCTTTTGTATAAAAGATTTGAAATGAAATTGTTCCAGAAGCTATAAAGGAATGTTTGTGAAATATTTGGTGAACTTTGTTTTCAAACAAAAGAGGATCTCAAAGATAGAACTTTTGTTTAAGTATTATGAATGAATCTTTGTAAAGGATTAGTGAACTTTGTGAAGTAAATCTTCTTATTTAAAAGATTAAAATGGTAATTTGTTTAACCATTTGAAAGAAAAGTTTTGGGTAATAAGTTGTGACTTAACTAAGATCCCAATATCCATATGTTTTAAAATTAAGCGCTCACTATTCGGTTTAGCCGAGAAAGGACCTTTGTGTCATATAACCCATTCCGAATAGTGATACGACGTTATGGATTGCAATTGAAGACCGGTGGTGAAGACGGGGTGTCTTCGAGAACGATAGGATAACCTGTTGAATGACTCTACACTGAGTTGCTCTGGTATAAAGATCTCCATATGTGATGGGAAGTGCAATCGGGATTGAGGATGCCCGGAATTGAAAGGACTTCTTTTGATCTGCCTTCGGTTTTGTTCGAACCCGGAACAGACTTATATGGACGTGTTTCTGACATTACACTTTGAGATGTAAAACCAGTTTCCATCAAATACATTTCTGTTTGGTGGCGGAGAATTTATTCTCTTAGCTTAACACCCTTCTATGAGACGTACGAGCTCAGAGGTTATGTAGTTGATGGTTACTAGTGATACATTTCTAATTTGGTAATGTGGCATACGAAGTGTTGTTGATCATTCGTTGATCAAAGCATGACTTTGTGAAAAGTGTAGCTTTGTGGACGAGACTTCGTCGAGCCTCACAACCCGGTTATGTTCGAAACAGGAATCGTGGCAGCAAGGTTATTTGGGGGTAGCGCCCCCTGAGGGTATGTCATTCCCTTCTGGATCAAAGGTGATATCATGGTATGGAGCCCAGATATTTACCTATGTGGATGCTTAAAACTTATTACTTTGTGGTTGTTGGTTCGTAGGCGCCACAGATAAAGGTTAGTAACGACCAGGGAGTGGCATACTCGTGTCAGTTGTTACGTAGTTACAGAGGTAACCCAGCCTTGTGTAACAGAGATCCGGTTAGGTTCTCGGGGACGTCCCTCCAGTGGCGTTCCATTTTGTATGGGAAGTTCCTTTGCCTGGCCATTTTTTGGAAATCCAATCATCCAATACGAGCCATGTACGGATTTAGTTGTAGAACCTGCCATTTAACATGGTAGCTGTAGTAGGCATACTATAATGGTACGTATGTTGGCTAAGATTAATATTATACTTGCAAATATTTCTATACTATGCACTAATAATAATATCAAAAGAGTTTCCACGTATCAAGCATTTTTGACTGTCATAAGGAGAAATCTCCTCCAGGTTTGCGCTTGCATTGTGTGTGTGGCGGGAGGCCTTATGGCAGTTTCATTTTCCAAAAAGCACTGCGAATTTCTTTAAAATCTTTTGTTTTGCTTTTATTAAAGATAAATTGTTTTTGTTTGCTCATACCAGTCCCATGAGTGACTTGAAGTTTATTGTTCCCTTCCTAAATATTGGTTGCCCACAATTTTCCACACGGGCAGTCTAGAGTTGGGTTTTTCAGATAATCGAATAGTAGGAGTAGATTTGATTGTGTCCAGCCCTTGTATTTGGCGATAGCAATTGTTCACTTGGACCGGACTTGCTTAAGTCATCATGTTGGGGGTTCGAGCTTATGGTTTGGGTATAATTGCTTTTGGTTTGGAGCATTGGATCTTTGGCTATGAAATTTCAGATATTGGATTCTGTCTCTCTTTCTCTCTTGGGGATCAAGTTGGAAATTTCTTTCCGTTGTGTCATATTCTGCTCTGATATTTTTGGATCTGTTGTATCTTGTTGTAATAGATATTGTATCATTCTTGTATCAAAGGTTGTATATCAATGTTATATGATATTATCAATTTCTCTCCGTTGTGTTGTTGTACTTAATGTGTTATAAGCTCCGGTGAACCGGATTCGACGTTTGGATCTGCGGCATTCAAGTACGGATGACGTATTCGGTGTCGATTTCCGAAGGTCGAGTCGGGGTCGTTAGATCCTTGGTAACCACATAAATGTATGATACATGTTGTTAAAGGACGCAAAATTGGTTCTTTTAGCTTCATCCCCTTCTACCTTTTCATTAATATTGGAAACCTTACTCTTTCTACGTCTTTCTCTCTATTGTAGCCTTTTCTTCTTATAGAAAATTTCGTCAAGCCGAATAAACTTATCAGCTTGGAAGTGAAAGTCTTGCAAATCCTTGCACCACGCATGCATAATTCCTTAAAAAATGAAGTGTTCTTAATCAATCTTGACTTGACATCCATCAATTTCTCTCAATCTCCTTTTTTGCCAGTTTTGTTGGCCTCTGCAACAAATCTTTAGAATTACTCTTTCGATGGTTTTACTTTATGCTATTTGGTATTGGCAATTTGTCAATACATTAAAATTTATAGTTGGTTTTTTATGTGCGAAATTGAGAAAGTAATTCATAAATGATCTGCCTCCATGAATTAAAAAATTCAAGATATCTCCTATACCACTTACTAGAAGCCCTAGTAAAAGTTATTAGAAACAATCTGCATATTACTGGCCCTGGTGCATTAAATATATCCACCGAATTTCAGCCGGAATATAATTATCGAGATTCATGGATTGATCATATCTTATGGTTAGTATCTTAACAGGTGGAGTAAGTGGTTCCACTATTATCCCCTCTACAAAAGGGGCAAGACTCGCATTATTACTAAATTTTGGGTCCATGGTTCTAATCCCTTTAAGAATAATCATGTCCCTAACCTTGTACGTTAAGTCTCTTGATTATGCTTCACCGTTTTCATAATATATTCTATTTGTTTTCTCTCCTTTATAGAAGTGGAGCTATCAGATTATTTGGTCTGAGACTTGCTCGTGAATTAGGATCCTCTAGCGTTACTCTAGTGGATTAGTCATTTATCACGACGCCTCTCCATGTTTGGTGATTAAGCCTAGAAGGTGTTCTTGTTGCTTTTATAGTATTCATAACTTTCTTTCCATTTGAAACTAAAATCCCATTCCTAAGTTCTTGGCTTACCGTGAGAATTTTATTGCTATCTTTCAAGGGAGACTCCACCACTTGACCGTTATCTTTAGTTCCATGGGTCTTTGATGCATTTTTTTATAATACTAGCATATCAATTAATCCATGCATGGTATTAAGTTGTTTTTGCATCTTTTTCAAAACTCGACCCACATTTGCTACTATGATTGAGAAAGATGCTAGCCTAACTTCTATGTTACCAAAATTGAAATTAGGGGTCACTCTCCTGCCCATTGTAGTTCGAACTACATCCTATTTTCTACTCTTTTTTGTTCATTTCATGCTTTCTTTAAATTTTCTTCTCAGTTTTGTGAAGACAAAGATTGGTTTTTAAGAGGCTTAACTAACTTTCTCGGTGAAAGTACCAGAAACATTAAGCCAAGATTTTGGCCTAGCCTTTAGAGTAAATAAGAGCTAAACATTAAATACACATAAGGAAATCCATATGATTCAATGTGCAAATACCATTTTTTATTACTTCTTGATTACAATCCTAATTGAGATTATACAAATTTCTTGAAATTATGGATGTAAAATGAGAGAGAAGAGGATTCCTAAGAATGGCCCCTCCTTATATGGGGGAACACCCTTATTTGTAGTAAGGTTATAACCTTGAATGCTTAACATATGTATCTTATGGTCATTTGAATTGTTGGAATTCATTGATATAATAATGACATGCATATCCAGTAGATTACGTGTTGCATCCTTTGAGATAGCTTCCCAATGCATTGTAAAATCCTTCACTTTCTGTTGATATGAGAAAGTTCTCCCAGTAAGGTGCGGATACATGGCATAATTCATGGTTAAGGTAGAACATTTGTTTTATAATCTTGATAGCCTTCATATTCCACAGCTCTATTAAGAGTTCATCCTTCGTAACTTTAGTAGCCTTCATCTTCATAACTCCAGTTGACCTCATACTTTTTAACTTTGATAGCACTTCATACTTCATAACTCCACTAGCACCTCATAAACCATGTGGCATTTATACTTTATAACATCGACAACCTTCATATTTCATAACTCAGGTGGAAGTTCATAATTTATAACTCCAATAGAATTTCATAATTCATAACTTCAGTTGCTTCATATTTCATAGATCTGGTACAGCTTCATACTTCATAACTTCAATTTAACCTTCATATTTCATAACTCTGGTGGAAATTCACATTTCATAAAATTTCATACTCCATAACTTGGATAGCCTATTATTTCATAGCTTCGGTAGCACTTCATATTTCATAACTCTTATAACCTTCTTATTTCATAACCCCGATAGCACTTCATACTTCATAACTCTGGTATCACTTCATATTTCATAACTCTGGTAGCATTTCATTCTGCATAACTCCAGCAGCACTTCATATTTCATAACTCTAATAACCTTCGTTCTTTATAACTCTGGTCGCACTTCTTGTTTCTAACTATCATTTTGCGTTCCAACTGCTCTATCAATGATCCCTTGGCTTTCCCTTAGAAATCTTTCTTTCTTTTGTCTTTTGGAAAAACTGAACATGAACATTTACAAAAACAAAATTATGATGCAATAAAGTAGGTACATAATAAGAAAGAACACAACTAGAAATATTTATCTTCATTTCTTATTTAATTTTTTGTATACAAAATTAGTAGATATGCTCATATGAAACAGAAAGACAAAAATACAAAGAAAAAACGAGAAGCAAAGGTGATCATTTCTTAACTGAATGTTTAGGAATGAGCTTCTTTTGCTTTTTCCCAAGTGAAGCTCCTTCTAGAGGAGGAGTTTCACTATCTAGAAGGGATATACCTAATTTATATATTAAGTGTATGCATCCATTTCTCTTTCCTTTTTTTCTAAGGACCTCGAGCCTTCAACGGCAAGGGCGAAGTAATTGACTTTTGAGCAAGAATCTCGTATAGCTTCTCCTTATGGACCTCTATTAGTGCAACCTCCTACAAAGTGAAGGACCTTGCAGTAGTTAGTTCCTTCCTAGAGGCATGCCTGGAGCTAACCTAGCCTCCATTCTCCAAAATCATAACATGATTGTCTCCCCATATGAAGGCTCCAATATTCTCAAGATTAGATTCGAATCCAGATTCTGTTGTTTCAGTGGTTGTTGCAACTAGGAGTAAAATCATCGACGGAGCTTTGTTAATCCCTAAAATATAAAAGACATTTTAATATAGATTATGAGTTTCAAGGGGAGGCAGTTGTATGTTTTGGAGAAAAGATGAGTTTATTGTAATACCTTTAGTTGAAGGTAGGTCAGAACCCACATGAACTTCTTTAGCTAAAGCAGGGGTCTCAATTTTGAAAGTCTATCCCTCCTATACAATCAGTGATAGCTGAAGTCTAAGAGGAGTTGAGAGGGCAACTAGAACAATATATAGCTCATTCATAGATGGTAGAGGCCTAAGAAGATCGAGGATGGTGCAGGAACATCAACAACTGTAAGGACCCGCACCTCCGGACATGCACCGATCCAAAGCTCGGTGTGGCTTTCGGCCTCAGCCTCGTGTCATGTTGAGAAATATGTATCATCAGGGTCACCCTTTAACATTTCATAAAGTAAGATAATTAGATATAATCTAAGATATACTAAATTTTAAAAACTTATAGAGGAAGGAATAAAACGTACATAACATAGAAAAATGTCAATCTCGGAAAATATCCAAATCACGATCTCAGAAATATATGGTCCAATACATAGTACATAGAAAACTATCTCTCAAACTCTGATAGAAGGAAATAAAATGTACTCATGTGATAGAATAATACATGGTGTGTAAATATTATAAAAGCAGTCTCCAAAGATAAGCACGACTCCCCAAGTATCAAGAATAAGCTAATTATCTGATACCCTGTCCACCTATGGTGGGGAAAGATGGAAAAAGAATGGATCGAATAAAAAGTCCGATGACCGAGTACAAGTTTAATATGTGATGATCATGTGCAGTTAACTTCAAACTATTCTAAGTGACATAGCCATGTTACAAGTGTCCATGAACTCCTAAGGTCTAATATCTATGGGTTCTTATCTAACACAAAGGGTCGAACTACAAATCAAACCTCATAGTAATGATCGGCCAATGTCACTAGAGTCATCCAATAAGAAAATACCGCACGTATGCGACTATAGGAACTACTCTCCCTTAAATACCTATACCATCACTACGTTTGGAGAGGAAGAACCCAAAATGTAAACTCGCTTTAAGACCCATCATATGCACCCAAATCCATCTCTCGATCGTAGTGTTAAATTCCTCTTATTGTACTACGCGAGCATCCATCTGCACCACATCACGTCAGATCCATGTGTATAAGAAATCCTGTTAGTACCGGTCTCTTTTCTATTTTATAGCCTCTTATCATGTTGTGTTCGGGCCTGACTATTCATATAGAATCCCCCATCAGCATCGGGCTCACTCAATTGGCATCTCCATCAGTGTTGCGCATCCACCGCGGAACTCCCCTGAGTATCTACGAGATACATCACCCTAGTCGAATCTAAAATCTCAATCTATGAAATATATCGTCCTAGTCGACTCTCGATTCTTAATTGAGTATTTGACTGTTACCCAATATCGCGCTGACCTATGGTCCTCTGATAGGGAACTAGCTTTCCTAATGTCTCCAGCATATGTAGGTAGTCCAAAATAGGCTCAAACAAACAATTTCCAATTATATAATTTTTAACTAAAATTATAATTTTTATTTTGAACTTAAGCATTAGGCCGAGGTCCACAATCTATAGTTTTCATTACGAACAATCGACCGCTGGACCTCGACGATCAATCCCTATCGGTCGACCGCTGAGGGTCTATGGTCAACTGTTCGCGAATAAAATTTAGGGTTTCTACGATTTTAGTCGTCAATTTTTATTCATTGTTTAATCAATGTCGTTAGAAGTTATTGGTGAACCCTAATTACTAAATGAATAGTTTAATTATCAATTTGCAATTCAATTTAGGGTTTTCTGGTTTAGGGTTTGCAAATTCAAGTGTTACATCAATATCCAATTAATAGTTTATAATAATTCTTATTCTAACATTATAAATTTCAAGTTAGGGTTTTACAAATTTGATTTAGGTTTCTAACATCTTAAATCAATTAAAATAGTCTAAATTTAACTGTAGTAATCATCTTATCAAAGTTGTTCTCACTCACATCAAGCCTAAGCTCTTCCTATTGCTCTTGCCTGAGAATAACCCCTCTATTTGTTAGCTCTTCATGCTCCGCCTTGATTCTAATGCTTATTTTCTTCAAGGTTGTTTTTATTTGATATTTAAGAAATTTTTTGAGTGAGGGAAGAAAGAAAATGCTGCCAAGGTTTTTTTTCAATGTTCTGTTAAGTCAGTTTTAGGGTTAGATTAGACTGGTATTTGTAGGAGTTGGGTTTAGTTTAGGTTGTTAGATCTAGGTTAGAGAATCTCCAATCTAATCACGTACACCATCGATTCCTTCGTAGCCAAGCATCAATCCTCATCATTCGAACAAGTCACATTGCATTAGATATTGCTTGTTTTTACACAGGCACGGTCAATCCCCACCTCCGACCCCTTCGAGTCGATCATTCCCATTATTAATTTTTGAAATTTTTAATTTTTATTTTAATCCTTCCAACGGTTATAACTTCTTCGTATTAATTCTGATTACAAAGTGTTATATATGAAAATCATCCTGAAAATCGCTATGAATGCAACGGCCAAATTTTCATGTCCAAATTCAAACATTTATAAAAAATTATTTTTTTAGTCCTTGTTTTATATTAATTTAATTTTCTCACTAAATTTTCGGGGTGTTACAACAACTACAGATCTAGTTGCTAAAACAGCGGATGACCCCATAGTGGAATTGGTATGAATATTTTTAATGAGAGAGTCTACCGACTCCTATATTTGAAGGCCAGTAGAGATTCCTACCATGAGAATGTTTCCACCACAAATGGATGATGTAGATAACAACGATGATGTAATTATAGTCAACCTCAAGCCATCAGAGCTTCCTTTTTCTGAGCATCATTTCATAAAATTAATAGACAACGCTATTAAAGTTATTGGGCTTGTCTCCTTATCGATGTGAGCTTGGGCTAGAAAAACTTAAGCATCGGTAAGTGCGGACTTGATTTTTTGGACTTCTTCAAGTTTAGTTGTCATGTTATCTTTTTCTCATAACAGCTCAAGCTTTTGGTTGGTTGATTTGGCTTGACCTATCTTTCCTTACATCTTAGACAGCTTGATGGAAGATTCCTCGCTAGTAATCTTTACTTCTTCGACCTCTGTAAAGAGATTGCCTCTGCGGATGCGATTAATGTCGAGCTACCCTTCCATAGCCACAAATCTAACCTTATCCTATAGCAGATCAGTGCCAATTGTTACTTTTTATCACCCGGCATTGTTTGGCCTTGGTGTATTTCATTTAACTTAGTTATCTCTACGTCGGGAGTAGCAGTCAGCCTATCGCTTTCTTATATTTTCCCATCCTTTTTGTCGGGCAAGATATTGATGATCATACTAATTCAGTTTGAGTGCTTGGCCACTCTTCGAAATGACTCACAAAAATGTTTAACGAGTCAATTGTGTCAATGGAAGCTTTCACTACTTTCTACGAGACTTGATCCAAGTTACATGAAAAATCAAGCTAGTAAGATCCAAATATAAGTATGCAGACAACCCACAGGAAGTGGTGAACATCGAAGATATAGGAGCAATATAAGCCAAAAATTCTTGAACGCCCAAAAATTGAACGACCGATTTCACCCAAAACAATATCGTTCATTAAATCATTGCCACCTCTTTGAAATCTACCTTTCATTCTAGTTTCGGTGTTTAGTGCATTATATTTGGGGTAGAGTAATAATGGAAATGGCATATTTAGTTTGATGCATTAGGCATTCAGAAGAAGTAGCCTTTAGTATTGGACTTCAAAATGATAAAGAGACAGGCTCTAGACTCAAAGATGATTGAGTATAGCATTGGAAAGAAAAAATGAAGGTATTTATCTAAGTGCAAAGATTAGCGATGATCCATTGATGGATTAGTACAATCCATCAAATTCTCCCATATATCACTATTCTCAACGAACTAATGGAAGAAATTGACTTGGGAATATGAAGGAAGAATAATACTTAGAGCAACAAGAAATATACTAAAATATTGAGGGTAGAATGGTTAACTCCATGATATTTTCTAAGTGAATTAGCATAGAAGAAAATGACTTTAAAGCCCAATAACAACCTTCTATAACTAAAAATATAGGTCTGCATGTAACAAAAAGAGGATATTGGGATTTCGCTATTTGATACCTAAGGGAAGTCCTGCTAGAATAATTCTCTACTAAATTTCAAGATTGTAGTTGAATCACTTTTGAAACCTTTTATAAAACAACAATAAATATCTTTCGAAAGTGGATGTAGGCATAGATGAACCACTATAAACTTTGTATCTTATTTTTTCTTTCCTAATTCTTCATAATATTGCATATTTTCTCGATTTTTTTCATGTTTGATCCGAAGTATTATATTAGAACCACCTAAATCTAGGAATCAAAGAATACAAATTCTTATATAATGTAACGCCCCACTCCGAGACCCACTCTAGTAAAGAGTATTACGAAGTAATACCATCTACTAGAACGGAGAATAGAGTATAATGGAAGCGACCATATGTAATCAAGCTATAACTAACTACTAAATACGTCGAATAGGTGGTTTTCTTTTCTCAAGTGGTTCGACATATCCAATAGATATTTATAACGAAACTACAATGGCTAAAAAAATAAATTCAGAACAAACATAATAACAAAGATAATATATTCATCACAGAACAGTCACAGAGCATAAGTACATCATATCGTCAATACAAGTCCAAATGTAAAGAAAGTGGATACAAACCCACCGCTCACACATGTGAGTCAAAAATATATACATAAGAGACTGAATAATCAGAGTATCAAAATAGTGGACAAATATAAAGAGCTATCTATCAGCATAGCAGATAATGTCCAAGCAGAAGCACAGAAGCTAAGTCTAAAGACCTAACCTGAAACAACTCGGTCTGACCCAAGCGAAAACACTCGGGTCAGGCTAGCTAAACAATCAGTAATAACTAAGATATATAAAAATGCAGTACATAAATAAAACAGTACTTCTTCGAAGAGGAGAGTATTATGGACCACATGAATAAGATGACGATCCCCAATCATCTATAAACAGTAAAAATCTCCAAAAAGAATATCAACACCAAAGTGTTGAATAAATAAAATCACCTCATATCATCGGCGTTGATAAAGCTATATATAGTTTCCCATAGGCAATAATCCCAAGAGTGACCAGAGTCTGTAATCAATGCCCAAGCAAAGATCGATGCTCCAAAGAGCAATAGGAACATACTGAAAAGTCAATGAAATCGAATACTGAAAAGCAGTGTCCAGAGACACTGTGAATCCACAAGGTAATCGCACTTACATCGTATGGTTCCATAGAACCAACACCGAAGGGCGGTACTCGAATGGATATAAAAAATCATCAGATAATACAAGTATAGCACGTGCACCGACCAGAATCGTTATTGCCAAGTGCTGTAGAGTTGTGATCGATCACTCGCATAGATGCGGAATGCGCGAGACGACGAGATCCTTCCCAGAAGGATAAAGGCCCAGAGGCACATGCAGAAAAACTGCTCCATAGAGCAGGTGTCCAGAGACGATTGTCCAGAGGCGTGGTGACCCAGAGGTCCAGTACTGGCCGCCCGTAGGCTAATGTGTCACAAACTTCTTGGAGAGGAACCCGTAAAGTGTTAACAATGAGTCTCATACCCCACGTTCGCACTAAACGATTTACTAACCAATAGCAAGCTCACACTCCAAACAATAAAAAGTCCACCTCGTATCATCGGTAAACTAGACCCAAAGGTCAAAACGATCAATCAAATAGGTCGGGGATTAACTGGAAAGAAACTACACACGGTTCCATAGGCCAGAGATTTCCTAACCGTTTAAGCACCTTTCCACTTCGCTCGACGTGCTAAAAAGTGAGTGTGAGATTTTTATTATAGAAAATAATGGTGCGAAATGGATTTATAATTGTTTTTTTTTTGCAGAGCAAGCGGGGTTGAACTGGACCCCTACCAGATTTATTAATAACAAAGAAACTAAACAAGCGTAGACCACACAATGAAAAACAAGAGATCAGAGAAAAAGAAAAAAGAAAAAGAAAAAGAAAGCCAAAAGAACTAGCTGACTAGCTGACCCAGGGTTGAATCAGATGATCATGAAATGCATGCTTACTTTCCCTCATTCCAACCAATATGTTATGCCTCAGGGCAGCCCATAGCACATCGTGACTCCTGCTTTTGCCTTGGAAACATCTGTTATTTCTTTCTTCCCATATAATTTTCAGCAACTTTTTCAAACCAAAAAAGAAATGCAGACATTCCTCCTCCCTCCACCTAGTTGCTTCACCAATGAAACCCCACTGTTCCTCAAAAGAGCTCGCACCCAACATCCTACCATTGTAGATTAAGAATTTCTTCCATAGTTGCATCGCATACTCACATTCGAAAAATAAGTGCTTGACACTCTCATTCTGCGTATAGCATAATTCACACCGTGCAAGCACCATCATCCCAAATTTATTCAATGTATCTCTAGTTAACAAGGCTCTGTTATAAAGTTTCCAGAGCATCAGATTATCAGTACTAGAAGAGATAGTGGACCATGTAACCTTGCTCCAAAAGCAAGTTGGCAATGCATCATTTCCCATCATAGCACTGTAAATTTTTGCCACAGAATGGCATTGACCATTCCAAAGCACATTGCTTTCTTCATGCATCTCCACCTTGCTCACAGCAAACTCTCTCTAGAAGCCCCTAACCACCTGGTTGCTAGAATATGGCATCATAAGTTCACCATTATTTATATAATCAACAGCATGAGCATTCAGACCAATACCAGATTGATATATTTGCTGGGGAGTGAATAGATGCCCTAATATGATACCTTTTCTTATCCAAGGATCGTCCCAAAAGCTACAGCTGCAAGTGGCACTTAGCAAGATTTGGACATAAGGAAGTAAGGAGCTCCTCAACTTCAATATGGACCTCCAAATCCAACTAGAAGACTGGGCAGCAACCATATACCAGAATTTCTTATCTCCAACATTATGGATGAGAACCCACTTAACCCATAAGGAATTTTTCCTTTGTAGCAGAGCATTCAGGTGACAACTGAAGGCTGCCTTATTCCAAACTTCAATGTTGCAGAGACCCAAACCCCCTTTGTTCTTTGGTTTCTCAAAAATAGAAAAGGAGCAGGGAACTGGTTTCTTGGAATGAATGGAACCAAACCAGAAAAATCTCATCATAGCCCTTCTTATCATTCTCAAAAGTCTAAGAGTGGTAGTATATAGGCTCTAGCCCAGTAGACCATCATGGAGAAGCTAACCGCCTTCACAAGAATAAGCCTGCCAGCTTGGGAAAGAAATTTATTGGCCCAACAGTCCATAACATCAGTGATTTTTTGATAGAGAGGAAGGCAATCAGCATGCGTCACTCTAGAAGTACATAAAGGCAACCCCAGGTAAGACATGTCATGAGCCATGTCCTGCAAACCAGCAGTGGAAGCAAGGCAATTCCGTTGCAAGTCAGTAATCCCAGCAAAAAGAATACTAGATTTGGAAATATTAAGTCTCAGGCCTCTCATTTGGTAGAATTTGTGAAGAGTCTCAACAATGCATTGAATGGAAGGAAGGTTAGGTTTTGTAAAAATCATTATATCATCAGCGAATAGGAGGGAGGAGATCTGCAGGTTCTTGCACTTGGGATGAAAGAGAATTTGATTGCTTAGGTACAAAGGCCTTAGCATGCATGTAAAGACTTCCATAATTAAAAGGAAAACATAGGAAGGAAGAGGGTCTCCTTGCCGTATTCCCTGCTCAGAAGAGAAGTAACCATTGTTTGCACCATTTATAATCAGTGAGAATGTGGGAGAGGATATGCACTCAAATATCCATGCAACAAAAACCTTAGGGAAGCCCATAAGTGCCATGACTCTGACAATAGACTTCCACTGAATACTGTCATATGCTTTACGTAAATCAAGTTTCATCATTGCACCAGGGGAAGCATTGACACAATTGTATCCCTTCAGCAATTCATGGGCAAGCATAACGTTATCAAGAACGCTTCGACCAGGCAAGAAAGCAGGCTGGTTACTGGATATTATTCTATGAAGAACAGAGACAAGTCTTGTAGCAATAATTTTTGATATGCATTTGTAAACAATGTTGCAACAGGAGAAGGGTCTAAAGGATGTGACTGAATTTGCAGGCATGGTCTTCGGAATGAGAACTAAGTTTGTTGCATTAACAGTTTTGAGGAGCTTACATTTATCAAAGAAGTTGTGAATAGCTTTGCAGAAATCAGCACCAAGAATGTCCCAGGTAGTAATGAAGTACACCACATTAAAACCATCAGGACCCCCACAGGAGCTCCTCTTCATAGCAAAGAGGGTGGTCTTGATTTCCTCATTAGTCACCTTTTCGACTAATCTTAAAGCTTCTTCATTATTTAGCCTTGGTAAATTTATACTCGTGAGTTGGTCCAGATCAGGGTCAAAATTACTTTGATTTCCAAACAAAGCAGTATAATACTTCATAAATGCACTATCAACCGAATCAGGCGTAGAGTGCATTATTCCTTCCTCATCAAAAATGGAAGCAATGTTATTTTTAGATTGTTTAACTTTAAGAGAGGCATGAAAGAAAGAGGTATTCCTGTCCCCAACAGCAGCCCACTTGATTCGAAGTTGTTGCCTCCTCATATCACTTTCAATCTCCAGAGCTTTATTGAGTTCACTGTATAGAGCAGATTCATCATCAGTAAGATCAGATCTATCAGGATTTACCATCATCCGCTCCTGTGCTTCCCTCAACTGATCCCTTAGTAATGTAGATTTTAGAGTGCCATTGCTATACTTGTTCTTAGCCCACACCTTCAAAGCAAGCTTAGCAGCCCTAAGCTTTCTGCAAAAAATATACATAGGATTGCCAAAATAGTTATTCAACCAAGATGACTGTATTAAAGAAATGAAATCTGGGTCATTAACCCAAGAGTTGTAAAATTTGAATCCTCTTTTTTTTTCCCGAGGCAGCAACCCGGTAGATATGATGAGGGGAGAATGGTCAGATAGGATAGGATGTGGAAGGAAAGTGGAAATGTTGGGCCAAGAGGTTAGGGCTTTGAAGTTGATAAAGGAGTGATCAATGTTACAAAAAGTTCTGGTTCCTCTCCTCGACCGATTGTTCCACGAGAAGGGAGCACCAGATCTTGGGATAGGAATCAAAGAAGAATCAGTAATTGTGGTATTAATAGGCTGAATATCCCTAAGCGTGAGAGGAAGGCCACCATGCTTGTCAGATAAGAGAACACAGCTGTTGAAGTCACCTAATATAACCCAGGGATGTGTTTCCTGTCTGAGAGCTGGTATAAGATTGAAGAGAGATTGCCTTGATGGAGCAGAGTTTGAAGCATATACAAAAAGATGTAGAAGGAGGAGGGTGGGTTAAGGTACTTAGCATGAAAATGCATAACTTGAGGTGTTGCATGAAGCAGTTCAAGGGATAGCTCAGATGGATTGTGCAGCACCATGATGCGGCCATAGCTGGCTTCAGGCAAATTGTGATTAAGGATCCACATTGGGTTTATATACTTGGCAGCATTGATAGATAACGTAAGATTTAGCTTAGTTTCGAGGATTGCAAAGATAGATAGGTGATGGGAGGCTATTAACAGCTTGACCTGATCAAGTTTGAGGAAGTTATGGGCTCCCCTAATATTCCACGCCCCAAATTTGTGTAACATGGATTAAACTAAGGAGTGATGTGCTGCCTCTGACATGCTCCTCGTGATTGGAGATTCAGTTCTGGATTTTTCAGGTTTCTGCACCTTTGGTTTAATTTTATTTTTGTGTTTTTCATTCCTAGCAGGGATCATAACAGTTGTTGATTGCTTGGGAGAGGAAGGTGGAGTTATCCACCCAGGTATAGTTCGAGCACAGACATAGGGTTGAAATGATGGACAAGATTGAGGTGGGGGAGTTGAAGAAGGAAGAGAAGAGAGAGCAGATTTATGATGAGAAACAATAAGGTCAGTAATGTGCTGCTGAAGCTGAGCACAGAAAAATTCTTCACAAATTGGATCCAGAGGGGTAGAGGGAAGAGATTGAAATGAGGCATGTGAAGTTTGAGAGTTGCGTGCATTGCATGGGAGCTGTGCATGCATTTTTTGATTTGCAACAGTTTTGTTTCCATGCAACTGTTGTTTTTCAGTTTCGAGCAATATTATATTTGCACTATCCTCACAATTTGGATCCAGAGGGGAAGTATGTGTAATTTGAAAGGTGCGTGCATTGCATGGGTGATGTGCATGCATTTGGAGATTTGTATCAGTTTTGCTTCCATGCAACTGCTGATTTTCAGTTTCAGGCAATAATTTATTTGCATAATCCTCTGTTTGATGAAACAAACCCAGACTAACCTCCTTTGCACATTGTACTATCATTTCTCCAGTTTGCTTTTCATTCATGCAACCATTAATCAATATGCCTCCCTGTATATGCATTTCATCCACCACATCAGTATCACTGTCAATAATTATTTTTTCCCTCCCCTCAACTAAAGCACCATTCATGTGTTGAAGTACATCATATCTATTATATGACCGATCTGAGTGCTGTTGATTCACAACCAAACCAACAACCTCATTAATTTCATTAATTCTCCTACCGTCTTTATTCACATTTATATCTTGATGCTGATGAGAATTGGAAAGTCCCACATTCCCAACAAAAACACCAACCTCAACATGCTCTGCCATTATCCGATTTTTTCCTTCCACCAATTTTGTTTTTCTTATTGGAACCTTCCTCCATGCCTGATTGTTATTCCTCTTCTCCCTACCAATCCCAATGCTATTAGCCACCCCTTCCTGCTTTCCCTCCACTGATGCAACATCAACATTATTTCTCGCACTATCCTCTGTATGCAACAGACAGGAACAAGTAGTATGGCCAAACTCCTTGCAAACAGTGCATATATTAGGTCTCCAAAGGTAGCTAACCCGTACCATTTGCGTTGACCCATCAAGGAGCTGAGCAGGGAACTCCTCCACCAAATCCACATCCGGCGCCACATCAACCAAGCATTTGGCAAACCCTATCCTCTCCATTCTTTCAGTTGAAGAATCTAAACATAAGAGCCTGCCAATTCTCGATGCCAGCCAATTAATGCCCACCAAAGACCGGCAAAGATTGGAATATTTGTTAATTTTAACCAAACAGGGACAGTTCGAATCGTACTGCAGCTGTTCCCAATAGATGGATCCCACGCCTTCACAAGGAAGATCTTGTTCCGGATGAAAATTGGGTCAGATTCAAGAATTCTCCTTCTATCTTCAGTACAAGACAGATGGAAAAGGAACAAGATTCCATCAGATTTCACTGTTATTTCTCCTTTAAGCTTCCATAATTTCTTTAAATGATTGATTACAGTTAAGTATGAAAGTGACCTATCGAGAAAGAATCCAACCAAACAGTCACCCCAAACGACATTGCCAGCTTGTATGACAGAACTAGGTGGGACAAGGGCAGGGCCATTGAACTCAAAAGGAATATCAATGGGGCAATACTGACCTGCATTACGCGGCTTGGATTTGAATAGGGAGGACCAGGAAGAGGTAGGTGGTTCAGATGGAAGAATTGGAGTAAGAGGAGGAAGAAAAGTTTTAGCAAGAGGAGGAGGAACAGGAGGAGGTAAGGTTGGAGGGGAGTTGGGTAGTGGGGCTGTACGGGGAGGAAGCGGGAGGACAGGTGAAGAAGATGGATGAACAGTTTGAAAAGATGGGGTATGGGTAGAGGGATGGGCGGGAGCTGCCATGGAAAAAGAAAAAAGAAAAAAAGGTTGAAATCACTTTAAAATGGCTTTTGAAAACTCTCCTATTATGGAGTAAATAGTTTAATAATTAAAAATAACATTATATAATAATTTCGAAAGCCATTTAGGAGTGAAAAATCCTTTTAAAAATAGTTCATAAAACCCGTGTACGAAATCTAGTGCCAAATCTCAGAGAAATCAATAAATCAGAAAATCACTGAAAGCTAATATTCGTGTTGGAAAATATTCCGAATGGTTGTGAACCAAAATTCGACAATTTCTGATTAGCAACTGAAGCCCAAAGGTTCGTTGCAGAAATAATCAATTTGAAGCGGTTGCACCAAAATGGTGCAACCCGGACTCGGTTGCACCAAAAATGGTGCAACCGGTGGGTCGGAACCCGGCTGCACCAAGTGGGTCAGCCCATTTTATAGAAGCCGGCTGCACTACATGGTGCAGCTCGTTTCTGTGAACCAGGCTGCACCATGCGGTGCAGCTGGTTCGGTCAAGCCCCAGCCCGCATGGGCTGGGAGAACCAGCAAGTCCCCCAGCCCGCATGGGCTGGGGAGAAACCGCAAGCCCCCAGCCCGCATGGGCTGGGGAGGAACGCAAGCCCCCAGCCCGCTTGGGCTGGGGAGGTGGGCAAGCCCTCATCCCGCTTGGGCTGGGGAGGTAGGGACGCAAGCCCTCAGCCCGCATGGGCTAGGGAGTGGGGACGCGGGCTTCGGCCCGCGTCTGCCACCGCGTCGTGCGGGCCATGCGCCCATGCGCTGGAAATTCTCGCCAGCCCGCTAAGGCCTGGCCTGCTACCGGCTAGCCCAACCGAGCTAGCCTGCTGCGCCCGAGCAGCAGCCAGGGTGCAACCCAGGCCTGCCCTGGTGCACTCAGACCACTGTTTCAGCCTGTTTTCAGGCTGAAGCATTCCAGCCAGCTGAAAATGCTGTTTTTGGTGATTTTGGGGTGTTTTTTTAAGTTTTTGGCATCAAATTTCACCAATATCAATCACTAACTACCATATAATGATCACTACACTATATTAAAGGGAACAAAAGGGCCAAAGCTTAGCATTACCTTAGAAAGCAATATCACAAGCACCTTATGTGCACATCCCAAAATGAAAGCAAAGATGATCAAAGAGCTATGATTCACATGTTACATAATAAAACATGTGTTACTAAATGATTACCACAATCAAAAGATGATTAAACACATATTAGAAGATGTTTTTAGCAATATACCTCTCTAGAAAGCAACAAAAACCATTATAGCATCAACCCAAGTTAGCAAAAGATGATTAGGAGGCTATAAGATCAAAAAAACACATGAAACATGTGTTACCAAATAAATTTCAGAAATTAGAAAGATATAAAAACAGATTTGAGGTGGGTATTTGCATTACCTTTGCATAGAATGACTTGCATAAGCTAAAACTAGAAGGAGATGAAGATATATGTCATTTTAGTTAAGAAAGCTTTAGGAAATGATTAGGGTTTTGATTAGGGATGAATGAATGAGGTTAGGAGAGTTTGAGATAATTTATAGTGGAGGTTTAGGGTGGGTTATTGGGCTAGGTTTAGTAACCCAATAAGAAGAGAGTTATTTACATGTTTCCAAAAATTAGTATAAGTGTTCATATATGTTTATAAAACTCATTTTCTTATCCAAACCCGTTTTAAAATCTCTCCTAAAATATTTAACTTTCCAAAAATAACATTTTATCCTCATTTTAAAATCCCATATTTCCGATTTAATTAAAATAGCCTTTTTCAAATAAATTTTGTTATTCCAAATCCTTTATGCTTCATTAAAATAAATAAGAATCCTAACTTTTATTTATTAATTGGTAATGCAAATCCCGGGTTGTTACAGACCTCCCCCCTTAAGAAAATTGCATTCCCGCAATTCCTTAAGATAGATGTCGTCTATAACGTCAAATCCACAAAAGAAGTGATAGAGATAAAACAGAGAATTATCACCCGTAGAAGAAGATGGGAGAAAGCCAGGATAAGAGCGCTCGATAGATTCTCTGGTCTCCCAAGTGCAGTCCTTAGGATTCGGTGACCATTGAATCTTCACGAGTGGAACCTCATTGTTGCGAAGGCGTCTAACCTCCGAATCAAGCACACGAAGAGGTTGTTGCTCCAAAGATAAATCAGGTAAGATCTCTAACTCAGGCACGACATGTGGCTCAATGATAGAATCAGGATCGCGGACACACATGCGAAGCTGGGAAACATGGAACACGTCGTGTATTCCAAAGAAGTGAGCAGGTAGAGCCACACGATAAGCAACGGGGCCGATGCGTTCCGTAATAGGAAATGGTCCAACATAGCGAGGAGCCAACTTCCCTGTAGAGCTGAAACGCACAACCCCCTTCATGGGAGAAACTCGAATAAAGACAGAATCGCCAATGGAGAACTCAGGAGTCTTCCTACGGTTGTCCGCGTAGGATTTCTGGCGGTCCTGTGCCTCTTTCATTCTCTGACGGATAAGCACGATCTTCTCAGAAGTTTCCCGAACTGAATCTGGGCCAAGAATAAGCTTCTCGCCAGATTCTAACCAACAAGCAGGAGAGCGACATGGCCTTTCGTAGAGAGCCTCGAAAGGTGCCATACCGATACTAGACTGAAAGCTGTTGTTGTAGGAGAACTCTACAAGCGACAAGTGATCCTCCCAACTACCTTCGAAATCCAGAATACAATAGCGCAAAAGATCCTCTAAAACACGATTCACCCTCTCCGTCTGACCGTCGGTCTGAGGATGATAAGCAGCCGAGAAATTCAGCTTTGAGCCCAAAGCTGCCTGTAGGCACTTCCAGAAGTGACTAGTAAAGATAGTGTCTCGATCACAGACGATGGAGCTAGGAATTCCACGAAGTCGAACGACTTCCTTCACATATAGCTTGGCAAACTGAGGAGCAGTCCGAGTGGACTTAATAGGAATGAAATGAGCTGATTTGGTCAAGCGATCGACGATGACCCAAATAGAAGTATGGCCTGACCTCGATCAAGGCAGACCGTCAATAAAATCCATGGATATTTGATCTCATTTCCACAATGGAATCTCTAGCGGCTGAAGAAGACCAGATGGACGCTGATACTCGGCTTTGATCTGTTGACAAGTCATGCAACGGCTTACATAACTTGCAACATCACTCTTCATGCCCTCCAAATAAAATAGGCGACACATGTCGGCATACATCTTACTCGACCCGGGATGAATAGTGTACTTAGTGCGATGACAGTCGTCTAGAATGTCACGCCTAAGAGATGAATCAGATGGCACAACAATACGGTTCTTCCTCCGAAGACACCGATGAAAATCAATAGAATAGTCTAGCAATGTCTCATCACTGGA
The DNA here is from genome assembly GCA_030765085.1 of Allium cepa. Classification (NCBI taxonomy): domain Eukaryota; kingdom Viridiplantae; phylum Streptophyta; class Magnoliopsida; order Asparagales; family Amaryllidaceae; genus Allium; species Allium cepa. Next base: position 553,378,779 of record CM060941.1, on the reverse strand, counting down.
TCCTGACTCGAGAAGATGAATGAAATGCAATAGGTTTGGATCCTGCCACTGAGCATGGGCAATGCGATCCAACAAGATGGGACGAGCTTCCAAGCTGGATAATAAGACAGGAGCATCAGAAGATGGAGCTCGATCTCTAATATCACATAAAGATAGAGTCTCGAGAACATTCCACTCGGCAATCATCATAAAAACAACTGCCGAGTGTTAGTGACTGAGCGCATCTGCAACACGATTCCCCTTGCTAGGGGTATACTGAATATCTAAATCATATGAGGCGAGAAACTCAAGCCATCGCTACTGCCTCATGTTGAGATCTCTCTGGCTGAAAAGATACTTCAGAGACTTATGATCGGTGTAAAAAGTGAAGCGTTCGCCTAATAGAAAGTGACGCCACGTCTTCAAGGCAAAGACGATAGCTGCCAACTCAAGATCATGAGTCGGATAGCGAACCTCATTCGGACGTAGCTGCCTAGAAGCATAAGCAACTACCTGATCCTTCTGCATAAGCACGGCACCGAGGCCGCTACCACAAGCGTCGGTGTAAACAACAAGATCCTGGTTACTCTCAGGAACCACAAGGATAGGAGCATGAGTGAGAAGTTCCTTCAATCGCTGAAAAGAAGCTTCACACTTATCAGACCAAATAAAGCGAACACCCTTACGAGTCAGCGTCGTAAGGGGAAGTGCAACTCGAGAGAAATCCTTGACAAACCGACGGTAAGAACCCGCCGGACCAAGGAAGCTGCGAATATCATGAACGTTCTCGGGCTGCTTCCAATTCTGAATAGCTTCGACCTTGACAGGATCAACAGAAATACCCTCAGAAGAAACAATATGACCCAAGAACTTGACCTTGCTCTCCCAGAAATGGCACTTGGAGAGCTTGGCCCTAAGCTGATGCTGACGAAGAGTATCCAAAACGATCCGCAGATGATGAGCATGCTCTGCCTCGGATGTAGAATAAACAAGAATATCATCGATGAAAACCAGAACGAATTTATCGATGTATTCCCGGAATACTCGATTCATGAGATCGACGAAGAAAGCCGGAGCGTTCATCAAGCTGAATGGCATGACCAACCACTCAAAAAACCATAACAAGTGCGAAATGCTGTAAGAGGAATGCTGTCTTCTACGACTCGTAGCTGATGGAATCCGGTGGCAAGGTCGAGCTGAGAGAAGACCTTCGCACCGCTCAATTGGTCAAACATGTCGTCTATCCGAGGAAGTGGGTAGCGATTTCTGATGGTCAACTCATTGAGCTTGCAATAGTCAATGCAAACCCTAAGAGAGCCATCAGCCTTCTTAACGAAGACCACAGCAGCACCCCATGGCGAAGAACTGGGTCGAATGAACTGCTTCGCTTCAAGCTCAACTAACTGCTTCCTGAGTTCCTCATTCTCCTTAGTAGACATTCTCGTAGGAGGACGCCCAACTGGATGAGAGCCTGGAATGAGATTGATGTGGAACTCAATGGCCCGCTTTGGCGGCAGGCCTGATACTGGCTCGAATATATCGGAGAAATCCCGAACAACAGGAATACGAGATATGTCCACATCCTCATCTCGTGAATCAAGTGCAAATAAAGTAATATCAGAAATCCCAACATCCTAAAGAGCAATAGCTAATGGAGCGTACGAGTCAGAATGACGAAGAAATAATATCCGCTCCGAACAAATGATTTTGGCGTCATACTGAGCGAGCCAATCCATGCCAAGAATCATGTCAAATCCCAAATACTCCATAATGTGCAGATTCGCACGGAAAGAAAATCCACAAAGATCAATATCTATATCTTCAGAAAGCAAGCAAAGGGTCGTGGATCCGCCGATAGGATTCACAATCCTTAGTGAAGAAACCAAACAAGTAACATCCAAATATAAAGTATCAACTGGCTCCTTTGATACGAATGAGTGAGAGACACCCGTATCAAAGAGAACTCTACAAGATCTACCATGAAATAAAATAGAACCTTCGAGAACGGAAGGATGCGTACCTCGAGGCTGAGCTGAAGATGTAGGAGCCTTGGCAGCATTAAGCTTGCCAGATCTATGAGGTGCAGTAGGACAAGTGGAGATCCTGTGTCCCTCCTTCTTGCAGAAGGTGCAATAGAGAGGTTTGGGACACTCTCGAATAAAGTGATCAGGAGAACCGCAGTTGAAGCATTTCTTCGGGGGACGTGTCCCACTAGGCTGAGCAGGAGTCTGGGACTGAGGACGAGTCCGAGGCTGAGTCTGAAAAGTAGAACTGCCAGTCTTCTTTTTCTTGTTCCAAGGCTTGGTCTTCTGAAATAGACCCCGCTTCTGATTGGGGTTTTTGGAACCCTCACCATCCCCATCGCTGTCTTTCTCACGCTCCACCGCTTCTGGGTGAAGCGCTGCATCAACTAGCTCATCAAAAGGGAGCTTAAGCTGGAGCATAAGCTGTTTCTTCAAATATTTCTTCAGGCCTTCTACAAACTTGAGATTCTTCTTATAAGGAGAGCTAATGAACTCGAGGCCATACTTGGACAGGGCCTCGAAAGATGATGAATAGTCAGCAACAGAGGTCTTCCCTTGCTTAAGGTCAATAAAGCGGCGTGCAAGGGCTATCTTCTCGGACTCGGGGACAAACTTGAGCAAGAAGCACTCTCGGAACTGATCCCAAGTGAGAGTGGCCTCATCGGTCTCAGAAATAAGGAGCTCGTACCAATCCAAGGCACGGCCCCCAAGATGGCTAGAAGCAACAAGAACTCTGTCATGGTCAGGAAGGGTCATGCGAGTGAAATTACGCTCGCAAACTCTGATCCAAGCCTGAACCTCAAGAACAGTCTCGGAGCCATTGAACGGCTTCTCTCTGAGATGAATAAAGTCGCTGCATAGACGCGCAAAAGCAGACTTGCGCGGTGCATCAGAAACTGGTGCAGGAGACTGAGAGTGCGACTGAGAGTTACGAACCAGCTCCATGATCTGGTCCGTGGTCATGTATACGCCCTCTGGGCGAGGGTTGCTGGACTGTCCAGCATCAGCAGAACGGAGGTTCCTACCTCTCCCAACCATACTGAAAGATAAGATACGAGTTAAGCATGATTCAAAGATAGATAATTTAAATGGAATACTACGGAATATAAATGTATTCCTAAACATATTCCTAACTTATCTATCCAATGTCATGAGAAAAGGGCATTGTAATATTTGAATCATACTAAGATGTATTGTACTAAGTGTTCCTGTTCTGTGTTTATTATACTTAGTTCTGAACCAAGCTCCAATACCAAACTGTAACGCCCCACTCTGAGACCCACTCTAGTAAAGAGTATTATGGAGTGATACCGTCTACTAGAACGGAGAATAGAGTATAATGGAAGAGACCATATGTAATCAAGCTATAACTAACTACTGAATACGTCGAATAGGTGGTTTTCTTTTCTCAAGTGGTTCGACATATCCAATAGATATTTATAACGAAATTACAATGGCTAAAAAAATAGATTCAGAGCAAACATAATAACAACGATAATATATCCATCGCAGAACAGTCACAGAGCATAAGTACATCATATCGTCAATACAAGTCCAAATGGAAAGAAAGTGGATACAAACCCACCGCTCACACATGTGAGTCAAAAATATATACATAAGAGATTGAATAATCAGAGTATCAAAATAGTGGACAAATATAAAGAGCTATCTATCAGCATAGCAGATAATGTCCAAGCGGAAGCACAGAAGCTAAGTCCAGAGACCTAACATGAAACAACTCGGTCTGACCCGAGCGAAAATAGTCTGGTCAGGCTAGCTAAACAATCAGTAATAACTAAGATATATAAGAATGTAGTACATAAATAAAACAGTACTTCTCTGAAGAGGAGAGTATTATGGACCGCATGAATAAGATGACGATCCCCAATCATCTATAAACAGTAAAAATCTCCAAAAAGAATATCAACACCAAAGTGTTGAATAAATAAATCACCTCATATCATCGGCGTTGATAAAGCTATATATAGTTGCCCATAGGCAATAATCCCAAGAGTGACCAGAGTCTGTAATCAATGCCCAAGCAAAGATCGATGCTCCAAAGAGCAATAGGAACATACTGAAAAGTCAATGAAATCGAATACTGAAAAGCAGTGTCCAGAGACACTGTGAACCCACAAGGTAATCGCACTTACATCGTATGGTTCCATAGAACCAACACCGAAGGGCGGTACTCGAATGGATATAAAAAATCATCAGATAATACAAGTATAGCACGTGCACCGACCAGAGTCGTTATTGCCAAGTACTGTAGAGTTGTGATCGATCACTCGCACAGATGCGGAATGCGCGAGACGGCGAGATCCTTCCCAGAAGGATAAAGGCTCAGAGGCACATGCCGAAAAACTGCTCCATAGAGCAGGTGTCCAGAGACGATTGCCCAGAGGCGTGATGACCCAGAGGTGCAGTACTGGCCGCCCATAGGCTAATGTGTCACAAACTTCTTGGAGATGAACCCGTAAAGTGTTAACAATGAGTCTCATACCCCACGTTCGCACTAAACGGTTTACTAACCAATAGCAAGCTCACACTCCAAACAATAAAAAGTCCACCTCCTATCATCGGTAAACTAGACCCAAAGGTCAAAACGATCAATCGAATAGGTCGGGGATTAACCAGAAAGAAACTACACATGGTTCCATAGGCCGGAGATTTTCTAACCGTTTAAGCACCTTTCCACTTCGCTCGACGTGCTAAAAAGTGAGTGTGAGATTTTTATTATAGAAAATAATGGTGCGAAACGGATTTATAATTGATTTTGAAATCACTTTAAAATGGCTTTTGAAAACTCTTCTATTATGGAGTAAATAGTTTAATAATTAAAAATAACATTATATAATAATTTCGAAAGTCATTTAGGAGTGAAAAATCCTTTTAAAAATAGTTCATAAAACCCGTGTACGAAATCTAGTGCCAAATCTCAGAGAAATCGATAAATCAGAAAATCACTGAAAGCCAATATTCATGTTGGAAAATATACCGAATGGTTGTGAACCAAAAATCGACAATTTCTGATTAGCAACTGAAGCCCAAAGGTTCGTTGCAGAAATAATCAATTTGAAGTGGTTGCACCAAAATGGTGCAACCCGGACTCGGTTGCACCAAAAATGGTGCAACCGGTGGGTCGGAACCCGGCTGCACCAAGTGGGCGCAGCCCATTTTATAGAAGTCGGCTGCACTGCATGGTGCAGCCCGTTTCTGTGACCAGGCTGCACCATGCGGTGCAGCTGGTTCGGTCAAGCCCCAGCCCGCATGGGCTGGGAGAACCAGCAAGTCCCCCAGCTCGCATGGGCTGGGGAGAAACCGCAAGCCCCCAGCCCGCATGGGCTGGGGAGGAACGCAAGCCCCCAGCCCGCTTGGGCTGGGGAGGAAGGCAAGCCCCCAGCCCGCTTGGGCTGGGGAGGTGGGGACGCAAGCCCCCAGCCCGCATGGGCTGGGGAGTGGGGACGCGGGCTTCGGCCCGCGTCTGCCACCGCGTCGCGCGGGCCATGCGCCCGCGCGCTGGAAATTTGCGCCAGCCCACTAAAGGCTGGCCTGCTACCGGCTAGCCCAACTGGGCTAGCCTGCTGCGCCCGAGCAGCAGTCTGGGTGCAACCCAGGCCTACCATGGTGCACTCAGACCACTGTTTCAGCCTGTTTTCAGGCTGAAGCATTCCAGCCAGCTGAAAATGCTGTTTTTGGTGATTTTGGGGTATTTTTTTCAAGTTTTTGGCATCAAATTTCACCAATATCAATCACTAACTACCATATAATGATTACTACACTATATTAAAGGGAACAAAAGGGCCAAAGCTTAGCATTACCTTAGGAAGCAATATCACAAGCACCTTATGTGCACACCCTAAAATGAAAGCAAAGTTGATCAAAGAGCTATGATTCACATGTTACATAATAAAACATGTGTTACTAAATGATTACCGCAATCAAAATATGATTAAACACATATTAGAAGAGGTTTTTAGCAATATACCTCTATAGAAAGCAACAAAGACCATTATAGCATCAACCCAAGTTAGCAAAAGATGATTAGGAGGCTATAAGATCAAAAAAACACATAAAACATGTGTTACCAAATAAATTTCAGAAATTAGAAAGATATAAAAACGGATTTGAGGTGGGTATTTGCATTACCTTTGCATAGAATGACTTGCATAAGCTAAAACTAGAAGGAGATGAAGATAGATGCCATTTTAGTTAAGAAAGCTTTAGGGAAATGATTAGGGTTTTGATTAGGGATGAATGAATGAGGTTAGGAGAGTTTGAAATAATTTATAGAGGAGGTTTAGGGTGGGTTATTGGGCTAGGTTTAGTAACCCAATAAGAAGAGAGTTATTTACATGTTTCCAAAAATTAGTCTAATTGTTCATATATGTTTATAAAACTCATTTTCTTATCCAAACCCGTTTTAAAATCTCTCCTAAAATATTTAACTTTCCAAAAATAACATTTTATCCTCATTTTAAAATCCCATATTTCCGATTTAAATAAAATAGCCTTTTTCAAATAAATTTTGTTATTCCAAATCCTTTTATGCTTCATTAAAATAAATAAAGAATCCTAACTTTTATTTATTAATGGGTAATGCAAATCCCGGGTTGTTACATATAATCACAACAAATAAATACATCTAGGGTTATTGGGTCTCTGCGGTTTTTTGGAGCAGTAAACCAATTTTTAGGAGTACTAAACTAATATTTTAGCTAACAATGATGTTGAAAAGTGCTTCAACGAGAAGGCAAGCTGTAAATTATTTATTATTAATGATATTATTAATGGACGTAGATTGGAGATTCAGACTAGTATTATAAATCTTGGTGTTTACTTTCTTATCTTTATTCTATTAATGATTTATTCCATTATAATCTACTTGTGACTTAATTATATTATCATGTGTATCATCATTTATCACTTAAGAATTAAATTGCGAAGTTAGTTAAAAAGGTTTAATACACTATTTATCCCCTCCCTTAGTGTATTATTGGTCTTTGATCGTTTTGTAGTACCATGTGCAATGCAATTTCATTTATTTATTAATACACAAATGTTGTTCATCAACAGTGTAGAAAATACCTAAATTAGTACACATATGTATTTCCAATTGTGTAGCTAACATTGTAGGATTCGTTTATATATATTGAGAATTAGAGTTAGCTCAATATTTGGGATGACATCGGGCAAATGTATAAAGTAAGTGACACTTACATGTGTATTTATATATGCCTATGTATTATTATCTTGTTGTGACATTACCTTATAGTTGTTAGTATGATATTATTTGACATGTTTTATTATGCAAATGTGATAATTGATATTAAACATATATTATTAGTGGTCATTGTTATTGCAAGAGAAGACCGGGATCACATATGACTTTTAAAAAGAATCGCCTAGGTTTGATCTTGCAAGAGTATATAGACAATCATATTTGTACCGCAATATAGCTTTTTTTATTCAGTTTGTAGAAATATATTAGTGGAGGAGTCAGATGTGCCCACAATTTATCCATTTGGCACATTTGTGCTTTGTAGTCATGTTATTATCATTGTTTTTTTCTTTCTTGTTAATTGGACGTGAGATGGTTAGATGTAGGCATTCAAGGTTTGGAAAATATTTGTGTAAAACTAACATATTAATAAGTAATTATGGAAAGATTGTTTATTTTATATCCACACCATTTTATATCTTTAATAAGTAATATCTATAATGTCATACCTTTTTTATGTCAGCATGAACTACTAAGAATGCCTTTGTACATATTTTATCAAATCTTAATGTTATATAAAAATAGGATCTAATAATTAAACTTCTTTCATAAATTCAAATGCTCCTCTATAAATATTATCAAACTTTACTATCACATCAAATTAGGATCTAACAAATAAACTTTATTTACAAATTCAACTTTTATTAATTAATAATATAAATAAAAATTCAAAGTAACACAAAACTAGATGTTGTAATTTAGAAATAAAAATTCAAACCAACTGCACATTATTTTAATGCCAAAACATGGTTAAATATTTTGCAAATTATCTTCTCTTGAATGTGCTAAACATATACAATTTAGAAAAACAATTCTCGCACGAAGACATGCTGTAACGCTCATACTGTATAAATATAATATGTGTGCATTCCACTTTGAGGTTGTTTATATGTACAAGATGTTTGTTTTAGGTATTCACCAGATTAAACATTGTTTTTAGCGTTTGAATTGACATGCTACGGTTAGTTGATCATATTTGGCATTGACATTAGACATTAAGAAGTGGAGCATCACAATTTTGAATTAAAAAACCAAAATATATTCTCAAATACGATTAGATATATATTCCTAAGCACCAACGAAATAAGATGACATGTTTTAAATGATATTTATAACCACCTCTTTTGGAATGTTATAATACCTACATTTGATATCCATTTACAGTCACCGGTTTTAAAATTTTAAGTAATATTTATTTGGAGGCACTCAAGGTATGCCATTAAAAAAGTGTTATATGAATGTATAATATTTGCCGTTGAAATATTTTAGTATCACTATTTTTGAAATTTCATATTAAGTATCAAACGCAATATTTAAAATTAGGTGCGAAAAGTTAAACCCAAATGTCGAACATATAATCACTACTTTTGGATTGCAATATTGATATATGATGTCCCTTTTAAAAATAGTTTGTAACAAATACCTTCATCATGGTACAATAATACATATGATGTAACATTTATTCAAAATATGCTATAACCACTACTTAAGTGCTATATATGCATGTATACACATAAACACTATTAAAAACTAAAAACCACAACTTCCATCGTGGAAATATGGAATGACATCAATATGCCTACCTCTTTCCTATCTCTAATAGTGGATTCTTTGGTTGCAACCATCGTTAAAGATGCACAAATAAGCTTGTCAATTTATACTTGAAAAAACTAAAATCCACCCGCATTTGTAATCAAAAAGCGAATCCAAAATATAGAATAATGAATACGAAGACATCTATATCATAAAATTACTCATGCAGTCTTCATTAAAAATGTTTTTTATATTATGTGTATAGTATAATGAAAAATAAATATTTATTATTTTATTAAGTTAATAGTTTATGCTATATGAATTTAATGAATATCAACCACTCAAAACCATTTATGGTCGTCGTGTTTATTTATTTTTCATACTTCTATGGTTAATGAGATTGAGAAAAGTTCATGTTTAAATCAAAATTTTCTATTTATATTTATCGATTTATCAATCATTGGAGGATATGATAAATATCTAATATTCATCTATATCCATGGGTACGAATATACGATATCTAAAAATGTCTTTGGATATAGTTCAGGCATCACACTATCTACATTCGAAAGTATCTAGTGATAGGATTATACACAAATACCACTTCGAATACTCATATTATTTAATATCTTTATATTCCATTCATGCATCGTGTCATACATTAGTGTTTATGTTTCTCTCTCTTTGTGTTTGTATAACATATTAGCTACTGAGATCATCTACACATGATCATTTTTAAACTTCAGCTCGTTCAAGATCACAATTCAATATGAACCATCAAGTATATATAATTTAACTGTCAATTGGAAATAGTTTTAGTTGAACTAGACATTTTAAAACAATCCTAACTTTTGTGTATGGTACCTTGATACTATATAGATCACACCTACAAGATTATATTTTTACTAAAATTTTAACACAAAAAAGTGAAAAAGGACTACAATGGGATACATAAGGAATGGTAAGTAATCAACTCATGCAAGTATAATTAATACTTTAAAATGTTATATGAAATCTTTTTGAAAATACAACCTTGTTTCTTAGAGGATAATTTAGTAGAAATTACGATTTTTACTATCAACAATCGTTTGAAAAAGGAAGGGTTTGAACTTGCCAATACATTAGTTGAAACGATGTTGTATTCATTCCTTTATTATTTTTAATTACAGATTGATCCCGTAGTTTTGATATCAATAGGTGATAGTGTAACTGAATAAATTTATAATATAAATAAAATTGAATATAATCTAGCATTCATCTTAACAAATCAAAATAATATGTTACTGAAAGTAACAAAACTTAAGACTATAGTAAACTAACACTTGCTCGCTCTTATTGTCGTTTGTTTCTCACTGAACATATGGGGAGATTATGGGTGTGTCCATTAGCTCAAAAAGAAAACATAGGGTGATTACGGTTGCGTCTACCAGCTTAAACACAAACCTTCGTGTCTAAAAACTCAACCTCTTTCCCAACAAAAACAAAACCCTTATTCTGCTTCGTTCGCACATGCATCTTATTTAATCAAGATGAGGATATATTACCATAACTACTAATAAAGAGAATTCATTGAAATGATTTACACGGTGTCGTTTTGAAATTCCAAATATACTCTTTTACATCTCATAGAGAAATAATATTCAAATATCGGGATGTAGCCTGTTATTTTCTAAGTACAACTATTACTCACCATCGAGAACTATAATATACATTCATAACCATAAACTAAGAATCCAAATGCTCAATATGTCTGTAATTTACGTGGGAGTTCATCGATCGAAATATCGCCTGATTTTAAGTTATTATGAAGAAGTTATTGCAGTATGAAGAAAAAATAGTGGTTTCTGCCTAGGTGGAGTTCAAATATGAGGATATAGTCTATTATTTTCTAAGTAATCGCCATGAAGAACTACGGTATACGTTCACAAGTTGAAGTATCTAAGTGTTCCGTATTGTTCGAAATTTAGGTGGGAGTTCATCGGTCGAAATCTCGCCTAATTCCGAGTTAGTATAAAGAAGCACTACAATCTGAATAAAAAAATAGCGGCTTCGGCCTAGGCGGAGTTTAAGTATGAGGTTGTAGCCTGTAATTTTATAAATACAAAGGTTAGTCACCATAGAGAATTATAGTATGCATTCACAAGATGAACTATCCGAGTGTTCCATATTGTCTGTAATTTAGGTGGTAGTTTATCGGTCGAAGTCTTGCATGATTCCGAGTTATTATGAAGAATTTATTGCAGTCTGAACAAAAAATTAGCAGTTTTTGCCTAGGCGGAGTTCAAATATAGGGATGTAGGCTGTTATTTTCTAAGTATAACTGTTAGTCACCATGAAGAACTATAGTGTGCATTCACAAAATGAAGTATCCGAGTGTTCGATATTATCCATGATTTGAGTGAGAGTTCATCAGTTGAAGTCTCGCTTGATTACGAATTATTATATAGAAGTTATTACAGTCTAAGCAAAAAAACATAGTAGTTTCTGTCTAGGCAGACTTAAAATTTTAGGATTCTAAGTACAACTATTAGTCACCATGGAGAACTATTATGTGCGTTCACAAGATGAAGTATCCAAGTGTTTCATAGTGTCCGTAATTTAATATTGGTTGAAGTATCGCTTGATTCCGAGTTAGTATGAAGAAGGTACAGCAGTCTAAACAAAAAATATAACGGCTTCTGTTTAGGCGGAGTTCAAACACGAGGATGTAGCCTATTATATTCTAAGTACAACTGTTAGTCACCATGGAAAACTACAGCATGTGTTCACAAGATGAAGTATCCAGGTGTTCCATATTGTCCGTAATTTAGGTAGGAGTTCATTGCTCAAAGTCTTGCCTGATTCCGAGTTAATGTGAAGAAGTCATTGCAATCTGAACAAAAAAATAGTGGTTTCTGCCTAGGCGGAGTTCAAATATGGGAATGTAGTCTATTATTTTCTAAGTATAACTGTTAGTCATCATGGAAAACTATAGTATGCGTTCACAAGCTGAACCATCCGAGTATTCCATATTGTTCATAATTTAGGTGGGAGTTCTTCGGTTGAAATCTCACCTTATTTCGAGTTATTATGAAGAAGTTATTGCAGTCTAGACAAAAAAAGTAGTTTCCGCCTAGGAAGAGTTCAAATATGAGGATGTAACATGTTATTTTCTAACTACAACTATAATCACCATGGAGAACTACAATATACATTCATAAGTTGAAGTACCTGAGTGTTCCACATTGTCCGTAATTTAGATGGGAGTTCATCAGTCGAAGCCTTGCCTAATTTCGAGTTAGTATGAAGAAGTTATTGCAACATGAATAAAAAATAACGGCTTCTGCCTAGGTGGAGTTCAAATATGGAGATGTAACATGTTATTTTCTAGGTACAACTGTTAATCACCATGGAGAATTATGGTATACATTCATAAGATAAAGTATCCGAGTGTTCTATATTGTCCATAATTTAGGTAGGAGCTTATAGATCAAAGTCTTGCCTGATTCCGGATTAATGTGAAGATGTTATTGCAGTATGAACAAAAAATAGCGGCTTCTGCCAAGGCGGAATTCAAATATTGGGATATAGCTTGTTATTTTCTAAGTACAACTTTTAATCAACATGGAGAACCATAGTGTGTGTTTAAGAGATGAAGTATCCAAATGTTCCATATTTTTCGTAATTAGGTGGGAGTACATTGATTGAAGTTTCGCCCGATTCCAAGTTAGTATGAAGAAATTATTGCAATATGAACAAAAAATAGCGGCTTCTGCCTAGGAGGAGTTCAAAAATGGGTATGTAGCCTGTTATTTTCTAAGTACAATTGTTAATCAACATGGAGAACTATGGTATACGTTCATAAGTTGAAGTATCCGAGTGTTCCATATCGTATGTAATTTAGGTGGAAGCTCATCGTTGAAGTCTTGCTTAATTCCGAGTAAGTATGAAGTTATTGCAGTCTGAACAAAAGAATAGTGGTTTCTGCCTAGGCAGAGTTCAAATATAGGGATGCAGCCTGTTATTTTATAAGTATTAGTCACCATGGAGAACTATAATGTGCGTTCATAAGATGAAGTATCCGAGTGTTCCATATTTTTCGTAATTTAGGTGTGAGTTCATCGGTTGAAGTCTCTCCTGATTCTGAGTTACTATGAAGAAGTTATTGCAATCTAAACAAAAAAATAGCGGTTTCTGCCTAAGTGGAGTTCAAATATGGGGATGTAGGATATTATTTTCTAGGTACAACTATTAATCGCCATGGGGAACTGCAATATACGTTCATAAGCTAAAGTATCTGAGTGTTTCATATTGTCTGTAATTTAGATGGGAGTTTATCGGTTGAAGTCTCTCCTAATTTTTAAGTTAGTATGAAGAAGGTACTAAAGTCTGAACAAAAAAATATAGCGGCTTCTGCTTAGTGGAGTTCAAATATGAGAATGCAGCTTGTTATTTTCTAAGTACAACTGTTAGTCACCATGGAGAACTATAGCGTGCATTCACAAGATGAAGTATCGAGTGTTCCATATTGTCGTAACTAAGGTGGGAGTTCATCAATCAAAGTCTCGCTTGATTTCGAGTCAGTATGAAGAAGTTATTGCTGTCTGAACAAAAAAATAGTGGCTTCTACCAAGGCGGAGTTCAAATATAAGGATGTAACCTATTATTTTCTAATTACAATTATTAGTTACAATGGAGAACTACAGTGTGCGTTAAAGAGATGAAGTATCCAAGTATTTCATATTGTCCATAATTTAGGTCTGAGTTCATCGGTCGAAATCTCACCTGATTCCGAGTTAGTATGAAGAAGTTATTGCAGTATAAACAAAAAAATAACAACTTCTGCTTAGGCAGAGTTCAAATATGAGGATGTAGCCTATTAATTTCTAAAGACAATTGTTAGTCACCGTGGAAAACTAAAGTGTGCATTCAAAAGTTGAAGTATCTAAATGTTCCTTATTGTCCGTAATTTAGGTACGAGTTCATTGGTCAATGTCTCATCTGATTACGAGTTAGTATGAAGAAGTTATTGTATTCTGAACAAAAAAATAGTGGCTTCTACCAAGGCGGAGTTTGAATATGGGGATGCCTATTATTTTGGAAGTATAACTGTTAGTCACCATGGAGAATTACAATATACATTCATAAGCTGAAGTACACAAGCTTTCCATATTGTCTATAATTTATGTGGGAGTTCATCGACGAAGTCTCGCCTAATTCTGAGTTGCTATGAAGAAGTTACTGCAGTCTGAACATAAAAAATAACGACTTTTGCCTATGTGGAATTCAAAAATGGGAATGTAGCCTATTATTTTCTAAATACAATCATAAGTTAACATGGAGAACTACAGCATGCATTCACAAGATGAAGTATTCGAGTAAAAAGATTCAAATTTTCAAAATTCTTATTTTCAAAATTTATATTTTTAAATTTTAAGTTTTTAATAATGGGTAAATGGGTAACCCATCTATTACCCTTTTGAAAATGGGTCAACCTGTTTATTACCCATTTAATATAGATTCATAAATGGATTACATATTTATAAGTAGGATAATTGGGTTGAGTTAATGACTTGGGTCTTATTTTGACAGGTCTATGGTAATTGGATCCCTGGTCCGCTGTAGTTGCTAAAATTGTTTGAATTTAACTATCTCTTAATTTGCATGTCATTTTTCATGAGCTGTATTTTTAAACTTCACGACATCATCTCAGCTCAATTAGATGTTATTAGAACCTATATAGTTAACATCGGATAATATCACCGATATACGGTCGATATATCTCATATTACTCTAAGCCGATATTTTTTCAAAATATCAGTTAAAATATCGTTACCGATATATCGCTCGATATTTTCCTACATATCCCTCCGATATTTAATGTAAAATACCCGATATTTTTAAAAAATATCATTTATTATTTTATGTGTTGGAGAAACTATCTTTACAAATAAATACCTTTCCATTCTCAAATTTGTTTTTCATGTATCGTGAATTACGATTTGCAGACCATATTAGAAATCCCAGTGTACTAATTTTTTAGTTTAACTATATAATTTTAGGCTTCTTCATCAGTCTATCAATAAAGAAAACTCTATTATTTCGTTATTTTATATATTTTATTTACCTTGAAGACATTAACAGTAAAGATAAGATCATGAATGCATTACTTCTCTTTTTAGTAATATTTTATTCACCATTTCTAATTGATAGGTTGGCATATGAAAATTCATTTTATTATCTTTTATCATGCACCCAAACCTGAAACTTGAAGAGAGGTAAAGTAATATATATTTGACACATCGATAAGAAATGAGCTTATGTAGTAATTGGTGTCAAATTTAACATTACTTATTAGATAAATTAAGTGAAAATGAAAATGATAAAACTATAAATGTTTAAAATTTGGGAAAAGTAATATAGATGATTAGATGGTTGAAGAAACAATGGATATAGTATTAAAATGAAGAAAATAATAAAGATGTACATTATATGATTTTCTCGGATTTTTTGAGCCAGTATTTTGATTTTTATTAAATAGAATATCTCGATAAACAGATTATAATCAATAAACTATATGCAATCGATCTTTGATAGTAATTTGGGATTATTTATCTACATATTTGAATATTTAATATTAATAGAATAATATTACATTGTACAAAATCATTTATTATATGTTTTACACATGTTCGGCATTTTACCGATATTATCGGGATATTTTAAAATATCTCATATCGGCATTTGACCGATACGTACCCGATATCGATATTATCTACTTAGATTGGAACAACTTCCTTCTTCATCCCCTAACTTATATACAACTACAATTAATATATTTTAGACGATGTAGAACTAATTAAAACAATTAGAATGTGTTTAATGTTGGATAGAGAGACAAACAATGGACTATATTTAAAGTTTTCATTTGTATCCAATATGTCTGATTGAGACATCTGTATCAAATTGTTGGGAAAATTAAATTGACAGCTGAAAATTAGACTTTCCACGATCTAATTTACTTTACAATTACTTGCTTTCAAAATTAGCTTCGTCCCCTCTCTTCCTGTTCTTTTCTTTTTCTCTCGGTTAACTACTCTCTTCAGTATCAACGGTACCCAAATGGTAGGGTTTTCAACATTTTTTATTTCTTCTGCTTATCCAAAATTGAGAAGATCTGTAACTCTCCATAATTTTAAAAACATTATTTAGAATATTTAAATATCTAAATAAAATAAAATAACGTAAGATGATTAATTGATTGAGATATGATTAAAATTAAGGGTAGACATGCCTTGTTAATGTGCAGTTCAAAACGAGATAACATGAATAACATATGTTAGGAAATAAGAAAAGGCAAAATGGGAAATAGGATGAACTAATACCCTAAACCCTTAGGAAGAAAACACATTCATTTTATTTTCTCAAGCAAAAATTCCCTATGGCCAGCCACTATTCTCAATCTCAAGAGAAGAGAAGAGCTAGGATTTCAAGAAGAAGAAGTGAATCTACTGTTCAACATCAAATCTCGAATCTTTAATCACAAAGCTAAGGTGAATGTTTACTACATCCCATTTTCTTATAGTTTTTGGATTTAAGGGTAAACCAAAATGATTTTGCATGATAATGCCATGTTTTGGATGATTAAATGTTTATATATATTTGTTGGTGATTTATGCATGTTCATATTGATTTATATGATATGTTTGGATGTGAAAACCCTATTAATGACATCCAAATGCCTTGCAATTTTAGATATAGACCAGAATTTTATTTTATAAATGGGTTTAAATTTTCATAATTTTTTGAAAAATGGTGGATTTTGTATTAACTAACTAGTGAAAAAAATGATTTTCTTCGGTTACAAATCATTTAAGGCAAATAAATAATTATTTAGCTCTGAAATTTATATATGTTATAAAACATAATGAAAAGGATTTTCAAGAATTTATATGGAATTTTCCTAAGTGTGTTGGGTGAATATATACAATTATTTAAGGTATGGGACTTAAATGATTTATATATTTAACTGAGGAGAAGGGGTATTTAGCAAATGATTTAAATTAATTAATTTGCTCTGAAATGTGCAGCAATTTTTAATGGTATAGAAAAGATGCAACCAACCAAAATTTTATACGTAAAGCAGGTTAGGTGAAAAGAAATGTTTATTTCAGGCTTTTTAACTGTTTTATTGCTTTCGTCATCTGCTTCCGCCTTGGTTGGCTTTCGACCAAGTCCCTCTGCCTTTATCTTCATTGAAACCAATGCGTCTGGTATCAAGAAATTGGTACGTAGCGAATGGATAGAAGGCGAAAGGTATGAGGTCGAAAGCATAGGTTCTGAAGGGGTCGAAGCGTCACTTTGTTTTTAAATTAATGCACCTGTTTGCTTTCGCTAAATGGATTTCGACTCAGTTAGCTTTCAACTAGGTAAATGGATTTAAAAGAAATGGTTTCAAATGGGTTGCACTTTAGATTTAAATATTTTCTTTCGACAAAGCTGAAACCTTTTCAGCTGCCGCTTTCTATCTTTCGACTACAATGGTTTCGAAGGGAATACATTGTTTTTAAAACTTGGCCACTTCTCTAATGTTTTCGAAGGGATGGTTTCGACACCATCACTTCTTCACTTAGAAATGGTTTCAAAACAGATGCTTTCGACTTAAATGCTTATAGGCCCATTTTATATAATTGAAGTATAACCCAAATGGTTTCGAAAAAGATGGTTTTAATGGTTTGGAAAGAAGTGCTTTCAACTTCAATGGGCTTTCTATCCTTTTGCTCTACTTGAAGGCATAATTTAAAAGGTTTCGACCGAGAGGGTTTTTAAAGATTTTGAAGAAGTAAACTTTGAATGGTTTCAAAAAGTTTCCACATGTTTTAAATTGAACCCAAAGGCTTTTGAAAGGTTTGGTGTTTTAATGCTTACGAAAGAGTTTTAATGAATGGTTTCAAAGGGGTGGTTCCTTGGGGTTTCGAAGGGGTCGAAAGGGAAGATTTTCCTTTATTTTTGAAGCTTTGAATGAAAAGAAAGGAAGGGTTATTCCAATGTTTTCGAAAGGAAATGTTTAAAGGTTTTAAAGAGGTATGTCTGTAATTTCGAACGTTTCAGAGAAAGGAAAGGATTTTCCAATGTTTTTGAAAGACAAGGTTTAATTGTTTCGAAAGGGGTAAATTTTTTCATCAATAAGGGGTGTGTGTGCGTTTGTATATATATACACACAACATGGAAATGTGATTTTGAATAAAGCATAGAGAACATGTATTTTCCTTATGTAAGTATGATTTAAAGATTTAAATCAATTTGAAATATTTTTTCAAGGAAAATTTAAGGAAATTATCCCTAAGTAAAATGACTTATATCAGAATACTAGATGGGACTAGTATAAGGTCACACCCTATACATTAGCTATTGACCCCAGCTAATTTATTCCAAAATTCCAGTATGTAGGGCTTTGTCATAGGTAAGACTAAAATTGTGATCACACACAGAAGGGAATATATGTTTTTATACAGATAGGTTATTAGTGAGCCCGCAAAACTATTAGGATTAGGTAACCTTAGGAGATGTTAAGTTAGGGACAGACCATCCAGAAGAGAGGTATTTAACAGATAGTTAAGGATAGATCGTCTAGAAGGGGTGTGTCTGACAGATGTTAGATAAATCAAGTTATTTTATCTGGTAGGCCTGAGTCAGCCAAAGGTTACTAGTAAGCCAAACAAAACTATAATAATCGGACAGATAGTCCATTTGTTACCTGATATGTACGTTTACATAATACAACGATGCTTTACAGTTTTAACCAGTTTGGTTGTAGGAAAAGGTTTGCAAAAGATAAGTTTAAAATGGTGTTAGTGAGGCGAAACCTGTTCCGCTAAGCGGCGTGGTTTCACTGAATATTTATAGCAGGATGTATGGTATTATTCACACTAGCTATATTTTTGACTCGGAGTTTATGTTTCCCCCTTAAATTCTTGGGTGCTCAAAATTGATTTAAGTAGGCTGAGAGTTAAGGTTCTTTCAGGTTTTTAGTAAGATGATGAATATAGCTACCAGAGGGAGCATGAGGCTAATGGATAGCTATTTAGGAGTTGTAGTTCTTTGCTTTTTGTTTATTTCCGCTATGTATGTATTAAGTCAATCATGACTATATGACACTGATCATCTAAGGGGGATCTTCATATGTCGCTCTTGGCGTATTTTTTAATAAGTATATTTTATTATTTCCTGAGAAACCTTTTGGGATTATGTAATTAGAACATGGAACATCTGTTTGAAATGAAATGGAAAATGTAGTTTTGAAAATCTGTGCTTTGTTCCATATTGAAGTGCTTCTGATATTATAGATAACATTAACATAGCCGTATTTAGTCGTCGAAAGTTAATACTATGGATGACTGCAACATCTGTAGCGCTTAGCCTTGGGCCTCTAGATAGTGGATGCTACAACTTGGTATCAGAGCATAGGTTTATGAAATACTTTAACTAAAAATGATTTTTGAAAACATAATCCTTAGGAACTAGAGATAGGATAGGGGTATGTGATAACGCTATAGTAATGTGTTTGTAATTGCTATACATAAGTATACACTTTATCTCTAGACTCCCATCTTTGTTAGGCTATTCTTCTATATCTCATAAGGCTTGAATACAGGTATGGACGGAAGAAGAGGCGGAGTTAATCTTAGAGCAGAAAGCACAACCACCAATGAAAATGCCCGACCAAATGCTAGAAGTGGTCCAGGTCAGGCTCAGACTGAAAATATTAGTGCTGGTGTTCCCCAAGTAGACATGGGAGCCATGTATCAGTTTTTCGTAAACATAATGCAAGCTGAAATCGCAGCTGGACTTGTTGGAGGTAATGCTGGTGGAGGAGGAGTTCAAGAAGCTCCAATAGTCAATCAGTATGCTAACTTTAGCAGAGATTATACTAGACTTAGAGGAAAACCATTTATCGAAATGGAGGATGCTATTGAAGTAGAAAACTGGCTGCTACATTGCGAGAGGATCTTTGCTGACCTAGGGCTCAATGACGAGCAAAAAAGAAGACTTGCTTCAAGAAAGCTTCAATGAGCTGCTTTGTTTTTGTGGAATACTGCAACTACCGGTGTGAATGAAGAGACTATGACATGGACGGAGTTTAAGAAGAGGTTTCAAGAAAGGTTCATGTTTGTAATAGCGTAGTCTGTCTTGGTTAGGAAGTTTGCTAAGCTGGAACAAGATGAAATGTCAGTTCTAAAATATGTTAGTAGATTCGAGGAGGTAGCCCGGTATGGGTATGCCACTGTTGACACGGTGTTGAAAAGAAATGAAAATTTTATTAGAGGTTTGAAGCTGGAGTTGGCTAGGGCTACTTTATAGCACATCAGAGATCCGTGTGATGTGGCAGTGGAAATGGTGTTGAGACATGAAGACATGTTAGCTTGTTTGGAGGAGAAGAAGGAGAAGAGGGTCCAGGTCGGACAAGGCCAAAAGAGAAAGTTTTTATACAAAAAAATGCTACAAAAGGAGGTGTGTCAAAGAAAGGAAAGTCTAAGGTGGTTTGCTACAAGTGTGATAGGAAAGGCCATGATACCCATGAGTGCCAGACAAGCAAAGGAAAGAAGGATGCTGAGAAGAAAGGGATTAGATGTTTTAACTATGATCAAATTGGGCACTACAAGAACCATGCAAAGAGCCGGCAAAGGAGATAAAGGCCAAGTGTTTTCATTAGAGCCTGCTATGTCAAAGCAGATAGTGTAGGAGAAGGGAAAGGCTGTGTTAGGATGTACGCTTCAGATCCATGATATATCTATTAGCGTTTTATTTGATACTAGTGTATCTTATTCTTTTATATCTAGATGTTTGGTAGATAAACTTAACCTAGAACCCTCATATTTAGTACGTCCTTAAGGGTTGCAAATCCAATAGGAGGTTATGCGATGCTTGAGATGATGTGTGACCACTTAGAGTTTGACCTGCTAGGTTACACCTTTGTTTGCAGTTTGCATGTATTTGATTTTGTCGGGTTCGGAATTATACTGGGTATGGATTGGTTAAGTAAATATGATGTTAGGATATTTTGCCTAGATAGGAAAATACCACTTAGACACCTGAATTGTAATGATCGAATAGTTTATACCGTAGAAAACCATAGTTGTGAGGTGAATACTTGTTGGGTGCTATGGAGTTGGAAGATGAGTTGAATCGCGTTTTAGTAGTTAAAGAATTCGCAGATGTGTTTGAATTGTAGTTGGATTGCCACCAAAACGAGCCATTAAATTTCGGATTGATTTAGTGCTTGGGGCAGAACCGGTAAGCAGGCCGCCAAGCAGGATGATACTAACCGAGATAAGGGAGTTGAAAGCTTAGTTGGTAGATTTGAAAGGAAAGAGTTTTATTAGACCAAGAAGTTCGCCTTAATGAGCAGCCGCTGTATTTGTTAAGAAACTGGATGGATCGTTAAGGCTGTATATCGATTATCGTAAGCTGAATGAAAAGACGATAAAGAATCGATTTCCACTACCAAGGATTGATGTTTGATCAGTTGAGTGGGACTAAGATATTCTCCAAGTCAGATTTGGTAACAGGGTTTCATCAGCTTAGGGTAGCAGAGGACAGTATACCTTTAACGGCATTTTAGATAAGATATGGATCATACGAATGGTTAGTTATTCCATTTGGACTCACAAATGCTCCGGCATTATTTGTAGATTTATGAACCGAATTTTCCAAGAGCACTTGGATAGATTCATGTTGGTTTTTATGGATAATATTATGATATACTCTAAGGACGATAAGGAGCATGAAGTTCATCTCATAATTGTGCTTCAAAAGCCGAGGGAGCATCAGCTGAAAGCTCGAAATTCCATTTTTGGAAGAGAGAAGTGAAGTTTCTTGCTCATGTGGTGTCAGAGAAAGGATTGTTAGTTGATCTAGAAACAATCGAAGCTATTAATAATTGGAAAAGACCAAAAACAGTAATTGAGATAAGGAATTTTCTTGGATTAGTGGGATATTATCGAAGGTTTATAAAGGAATTCTCACGGGCTGCAGCACCGATGACTAAGCTAACGCAAAAGGATGTAAAGTTTGTATGGATAGATAAGTGTGAGGAAGCATTTCAGAGCTTGAAGCACTTATTGACCCATTCATC
Organism: Allium cepa; assembly: GCA_030765085.1. NCBI lineage: Eukaryota > Viridiplantae > Streptophyta > Magnoliopsida > Asparagales > Amaryllidaceae > Allium > Allium cepa. The sequence goes on along the minus strand of CM060941.1, from coordinate 553,356,848 downwards.
TGTGTTGGTGGTTCTAGAGAAAAATCAAGATTTAGTTATTTATACTGATGCGTGTGGTACTGGGTTGGGAGTTGTACTAATGCATAGGAGTAAAGTGATTGCCTATGCTTCTAGACAGCTTAGACCACATGAAGTTAGGTATCCAACATATGACTTAGAGTTAGCTGCAGTTATATTTGCGTTGAAGGTGTGGAGGCATTACCTTTTGGGAGAAAGGTTTGAGCTTTATACAGATCATAAGTCATTGAAGTACTTGTTCTCTCAGAAGGAGCTGAACATGAGACAACAAAGATGGTTGGAGTTTCTAGCCGCTTATGATTTTGGAATAGAGTATACACCCGAAAAAGAAAATAAGGTTGGAGTTGCGCTCAGTAGAAAGCATCAAAATGCAGTAATATCTATGATAACATGATGGAAAGACTTGGAATCATTATCATCTCGTAGAATACTATGGAGATCTGAAGCTGAGTCTAGTAGAGAGTTAGCTAGGTTGTCTTGTTTAGAAGTCCAATCGGTAATGATTGGAAGATAGCTTCTAAATAGGAGGAAGATCCAGTTTTGGCCGAACGGATGAAAAATTTGAGGGAAGGAATGGAGAGTGTGGCTTAAAGTATTTCCGTCTTGACCAAAATGGATGGTTGAGAAAGAAAGGCAGATTATGTGTTCCAAATGTGGGAAACATGAGGAAAGAGATTTTGGAGGAATGCCATCATTCAAAGTTCACTATCCATCTAGGAGGAACGAAGATGTATCAAGATATGAAGAGAAGTTTCTTCTTGGAAGGCATGAAAAGGGATGTTGGCTTATGGGTGAAACGGTGTTTAAATTGTCAACAGGTAAAAGCCAAACATCAAAAGCCAAGTGGATTACTACAACCATTGGACATCCCTGTATGAAAGTGGGATTCCATCTCTAAGGATTTTATTGATAGGTTTCCAAGGACTAAAAGAGGGAATGAAAATATATGGTTCATGGTAGACAGATTGACCAAGAGCGTCCATTTCATTCCGGTCAAGGAAAACAGGACGGCAGCTGTATTGGCTAAGTTATTTATGAAGAATGTGGTTAGACTGTACAAAATTCCTAATTATTAGTGATAGAGATTCTTTGTTTACTACCGAGTTCTAGAAAAGTCTTCAGGAAAGCTTAGGAACTAAGCTCAAGATGAGTACCACTTACCATCCACAGATAGATGGATAGACGGAAAGAGTTAACAAGATCTTGGAGGACTTGTTACGAGCATGTGTATTAGACTTTGGGGGATCATGAGACGACCACCTACATTTAGTCAAGTTTTCGTATAAAAATAGTTATCAGACTAGTATAGGAATGGCACTATATGAGGCTTTGTATGGAAGGCCATGCAAACCCCCCGCATTTTGTTAGAGACCAGGGATAGGTTGATTCTTGGTTCTGATTTGGTAAGAGAAGCACCAAAAAAGATGGAGCTGATAAGGGAAAGAATGAAGGAAGTTCGTTCCAGGCAGAAAAGCTACGCAGATAGAAGACAAAAATATTTAGAGTTCTCGGTTGGAGATCATATTTTTCGTCAAAGTATCGCCGATGAAAGGTGTTATCACGTTCGTAAAGATAGGGAAGTTAGCACCACGGTTCATAGGACCGTTCTCTATTTTAGAGAGGATCAGAAAACTCACGTATAGAGTAGAGTTACCGATTAATTTGGCGGGAGTCCACAATATTTTTTCATGTATCTCATCTAAGGAAATATGTTAGGGATCCAGACACTACTATAGCACCGACCGTGTTAGAGGATTTTGTAGTGGAACCAGACATGACTACAATTAGGAAGCCTATCCGATAGTCGAGAGAGATGAGAAGATGTTGAGGAACAAGAAAGTTGGGTTAATAAAAGTCCAGTGGAGTGATAATGCTAGAGACTATACTTGGGAGACTGAGTGCAGGATTAGAGACGCTTATAATTTGTTTTGATGGTATGTTTTACCATTGATTGTTTGATGTGTTCCTTATCGTAATTTCGAGGACAAAATTCTTTAAAGAGGAGAGATTGTAACGCCTCATATTTTTAATAACATTATTTAGAATATTTAATTAGCTAAATTAAATAAAATAATGTAAGATGATTAATAGATTGAGATTTGATTAAAATCAAGGGTAGTCGTGCCTTGTTGATGTGTAACTCAAAACTAGATAACATGAATAAGATATAGTTAGGAAATAAGGAAGAACAAAATGGAAAATAGATGAACTAATACCCTAAACCCTTAGGAAAACAAAAAGCACTTTCATTTCATTTTCTCAAGCAAAAATACCCTAAGGTCGGCCACCATTTTCAATCTCAAGAAAAGATAAAAGCTAGGATTTCAAGAAGAAGAAGTGAATCAATTTGTTCAACATCAAATCTCATATCTTTTATCACAAAACTAAGATGAATGATTACTACATCTCATTTTCTTATCGTTTTCGGATTTAAGGGTAAACCGAAATGATTTTGCATGATAATGCCATGTTTTGGATGATTAAATGCTTATATATATTTGTTGGTGATTTATGCATGTTCATATTGATTTATATGATATGTTTTGATGTGAAAACCCTATTTCATGACATCCAAATGCCTTGTGATTTTAGATATAGACCAGAAATATTATTTTAGAAATGGGTTTAAATTTTCATAATTTTCTGAATTATGGTGGATTTTATATTAATTTTCTAGTGAAGAAAATGATTTATTTGGTTATAAATTATTTACGGAAAAATAAATAATTATTTGGTATGAAATTTATATATGTTAGAAAACATAATGAAAAAGATTTTTGAGAATTTTTATATAATTTTCCTAAGTATTTTGATGAATATATAAATTTATCTAAGGAATGAGACTTAAATGTTTTATATATTTAATTGAGGAGAATGAGTATTTTTGCAAATGATTTAAATTAATTAACTAGCTCTGAAATGTGCAGCACTTTTAAATGGCAAAGAAAAGAGGAAACCAACCAAAATTATACACGTAAAGCAGGTTAGGTGAAAAGACCTGTTTAGTTTAGGCTTTTAACTGTTTTATTGCTTTGGGCCCCAACTTCCGCCTTGGTTGGCTTCCGGCCAAGTCCCTCCGCCTTCATCTTCATCGAAATCAATGCGCCTGGTATCAAGAAATTGGTACGTAGCGAATTGGATAGAAGGCGAAAGGTATGAGATTGAAACCATAGGTTTCGAAGGGATCGAAGCGTCACTTTGTTTTTTAAATTATAATGCGCTTGTTTGTTTTCCACTAAATGGCTTTCAACTAATTTAGCTTTCGACTGGGTCAATGGATTTAAAAGAAATCGTTTCAAACGGGTTGCACTTTAGTCTTAAATGTTTTCTTTCGACAAAGCTAAAACCTTTTTAAGTGTCGCTTTCTACCTTGCGTGTGATAACCCGGATTTTTGGACATCTGTTAATTGGTAATTAACAGGATTAAATTTATTATATACTGATTTGTAACAAATTAAATTCTCATAAGTATCTGGATATATATATAGAGATTGGAAACTATAATAAATGTTGAAACATAAATCTCTAGATAAATGAATAATATATTTCACTATTTAATTCAATATAAAATATCTATCTATATACATATAAAAAGATATATGCAAATTTTATAATATTGAAAATTTTAAATGAATACATATACAAATATATAAGTGTGTAAATATATATATATGTATATATATATATGCCATGGATAGTAGAATATATGGAAATTTGTAAAAGTGTGGATACATACATATATATAAATGTGTATATATATATCAAAGATTCACACAAGATATTTATAATTATAATATTATATATATTGTGATTTGAAAGATGTTTTCAGTTCAAAATGAAGTACAGTCCTCTTTCAAAAGCATTTTCATCCTCTTCTCTAAACTCTTTCATTTGTCTTCTAAAATAAAAACTAAAAAGAAAATCAAACTCTTTCAATTTTGAACTTAAGCAAGGATCCAAGTTTTTTCAACCTAAGCAAATTCATCTCAACATAAGTAAGCAAGCTTCAGTTCATATTCAACAAAAAAGTACAGATCATCTCAAAGTCAAATTATAGATCAAGAACAAAAGCTTTGTTCTCTGTTCTCTAAAAACAGTGAGTAAACTTTTTATAAAAAAAATTAATCCATTATCTTGATGCAAGAGATAAGCATTTGAAGTGATAGATATGGTTTCATGGATGAATTAGAGTATCTTCGTGTGTGTGTGTGTGTATGAAGTTCAGGTGCATGTCTGTATATGTTTATACATATCTCTATGGTGTATCAGGCTCAAGAATCCTTTATAAAATTCATCTCTTATTTTATAATCAGCTATATATTATGATCCTTAAAGGAAATATGTTAGTAATAACTAAAATCAATTTTTAAAAATATTTTTAAGTTTAAATAACAAGTAAGTTTGCAGGAATCAAGAAATCACAGTGAAATTTATTTTTAGACAGAAAATCAAATTTTTAAATTCCAAGTTGTGATTGCATGTCTGGATTCGAGTTTGAAATCATGATTTTGGATAATGCTTTCATGATTTTTAATGTTGTGATGGTCGAGATTTTACGAGTTGATCGATATTGAGTTTTCGTCGATTTCCTGGTAGCCGCGAGGATCAGTAACCTCGGGGTTGTGGCCAGAGCAGGGCAATGGGACGGCGGTCTCATGAAAAATGGCCTCGCATTTTTTTGGGCGTCGGCGAGTGTGGATCGTTTGGATTTAGGGTTTATAAAAGTAAATAATTTATTTTGAAACTATTTAAAAGATTTTGATTTTTAGGAATAAGATTGAACTTATGAAAATGAATATTAGAAATTTGGACTCAAAATTAATTGTTTAAAAACTTAGGATGTTTGTTTTCTAATGATAAATAATGATAAAGTAAAATGAAATGTTTTAAGAAAGTAACATTTAAATAAGTATGACTTGTAAATTGAAAAGGATTTAACGAATCCTATTTTAAAATAATTCACTTTGGAACTTGGTAATATCCCTTTTGAAAACTTATTCATTTTAATACACTTAAACTCGATCATGCTTTCATTTAAAAACCTGGTTATTCAAACACAAACAAAAATCCAAGCTCACACTCGCAAATTCCCGAGCCAAACCCCTAAATTCAAAATGTAACGACCCGAAATTTTCGACTTCGAGAATTCGACACTAATACGTTCACTGTAGAAGTGCCGAGCAATCGAACGTCGAAAATCCCAGATTGCTAGGGTAAAGAAGAAAAGAGGTAGAAGAAGAAATAGAAAACAAAAACTCAGAATCTCACATTCGCAGTGGATTAAATATAATATCAAATAATAGCAATTATACAAAGGAAAGCTATAATTGTCAGTTTACATTAAAAATATCATAGTACAATCATTTACAATAAATTGGGCAGTTGTAACAACTTGTCCCAGACTACTACCAATACAAACTCTATTACACAACGGAATAAGCTCCATATGTTCATGCCATCTAGCTCGCCTCCTAGGCTCCAGAACGTTTAACCTAAAACTAAAAATTTGTAATACTCGGTCTGACCTGAGCATTACAATAAAGTAACACCCGGGTCAAGCTGGAGACAAGCGTGAGTAAACCCAAATAAATTGAAATACTAAGTTAGAAAACATAGTTGCAAACCAGGGTAACTTGTACCTCGCTACGAGTTCTTATCTTGTTAAAGTCCATCACTTATTACAAAACAATATCCAAGAACTGTTACTCAGTTAAATGGCCAAGTTTCTTAATTTATTCCATTCCAGCCTATTTGGTTCGAAACTCAAATCTATAAAGAATTATAGTAGATTACTAATCGAAGTGGTTTCGCATATTGCTGATATCCGACCCCGGTCTCTTCGAATCCAATGTCATCCTTTAGGTCAAGTTGTTTAAGTAAACAATTTTATATAATTCAGAATAACATATGCACACAGAAATCTATCACAGATATCTACTTAAATAAATGATTCACATTTATTAACAGATCTATCCAGCCATCTCATATCACAGCACATCACAAATTACACAGAGATATCAACCAAACCAAGGCATCAAATTCAGATTCATCATTCATAAGCAAGATTACTAGTCATAGAAATTCCTGATTAATTTAATTTAATCTCCAACCAAATTAAATTAATTACTCTAATTACTTTTAAATCCTGCTTATCTAACATTAATTAATTACAACTCATTTATTATTAATAAAATTGATTAATCATCCTTTAATTATTCACATTAATTAATTATACTAAAATCAATTACATTAATTAATGATCCTTAATTAATTACATAAATTAATTATTCTATATCACTTATATTAATTAATTATCTTTTAATTAATCACATTAATTAATTATTCTTTAAATAACTTACATTAATTAACTAACCCTTTAATTAATTACATTAATTAGTTAATCTTTAATTAAGTAATAAATCCTTTAATTAATTAAATTAAGTAATTATCCTTTTAATTATTTCCATTAATTTACCTTTAATTAATACATTAAGTAATTGTCCTTTAATTAATCAAGTTCTTAATTAATTTAAGATAAACAATCTATTTTAATCAATTACTTTCTTACATTATTTAATTTATTTAATAACCTTTAACTAATCCCATCTTAAATAAACAATTAATATTTTAAAAGAATTAGATAAAACTTGACTTTGTTTAACTTTAAAATTTGTTAATAATTTATTATTGCTTTAACCCCTGGTAAAATCATAACAAAGGAACCCGAGCCCAACTCATTATTTACTTCACCTAGATAACTTTTAGAGATAAGTAAATGACTAACATATATACATATATAAAATTTCCCTAAGCTTAATTAGTTTAAGCTTAAATCATTTCATTCACCTTTTATTCACTGGCCCAAACCTTCTTTCGGCCCAAATTCTTCCTCCCTTCCCCTTTCTCTCATTTTCTTTCTCCCAGTTCTTCCCTTCTACTGTTCAAACTCGAACGTGCACGAAAACTACGTGCACACAGATGTGCACGTACGCACGCCCCCTAACCACCATGATGCACTGCCTACCATCATTGTGAGTCACCCCCGACCTCTACGCTTTGGCCGTCCACCAGAAACGTGACCACTTCCCCCGTTCAAAATTCGATTCCCACTACCAAAATCTAGAATGACCAAAAACACGTTACATCCTCGCATCGCCAAACCCCAATGCCGATCATCGCCATACTTCACCGAAGTATGCGCAACCCTTCCTCTTTCCTCTCCACCATGACCGCACACCACCCAATGCCTCGAGTCATCGCCGTTCACTAGCAACCAAACCCGACCCCACCTAAAACCCTAAATCGAGCGCTCCTAACCGATTCTCGTGACTATGAATTTTTCCTACTATTTTCGCGAATGCACTGCTACCTTAGCCACCCCCACACCAACTATCCTACCCCGAAATTTGCTAGGCGTCGAAATTTGGCAAAACCCCAAATTCCGTTCAACTTCCAATTCCCCACTCGATACTTCACTATACAATTCGAATTTACATTTAAAAATCATCATTTTCAATGGCGAATCCGTTCCTACAAGTAAATGTCAAAAATTCCATGTTTGAGTTTTGTCGATTAGAATTTTTCTACTGTAAAATGAGGCTCTCTCCCCAAAATATTTCATACTAGATCTCGAAACAATTTTTAGATTAAACTACATTTGGAAACAAACAGTTTTCTTCTTGAAATCATGGCTTAAAACAAAACACATAAAGGGATATGGAGTTTTAAAAGATTGATGTTTAACAGTTTTTCAAATAAACATGAAACAAGAGAACACAGTGACTTCCTTTTCTTGAGTTGTAGATGTTGAACCCATGTTTACCCTTTCCATAAGCTTTGAATTTCTCGACTCATGATCACATGCTAAATACAAGAGCATATCTGAATTTTACATACATTTATAAGTAAGAAAGAATAGGTTTACTCACTTTTTTACTGAGGAACAGAAAACGAAGCTTGAACTACTAGTTGATTTTTTGCAACAGACCTGAAAACTTGATTTTGTTTGATTTGCTACAGATCTACCTAAATTTAGTTATGTTGAAACTTGGATCTTTGCTTTAGTTTTCAGTTGAATTTGAAGTTGTAAATTTTTCTGATTTTATTTTTGGTTTCACAGTTTTTATCTTTGCTTTGTATTTTCAAAATGAAGAAAAGAAAAACTTTTGCCATATATATACAAAAGTTATAAAAACAATTTATCCTAACACTTGTATCTTGCAAGTTGTACAAAAGCCAAAAATGTCAATACCTATAATTTATTTTTTTCTTTATGTTTTTGTTAATTTAAGAATTATGTTTATATATTTTTATATTCTTTTTAAAAGAAAAGAATATTGCCACTTGTTAATTGCATGTTAAACTAAAGCTACAAATGTCTTAATGTACGCATTTTTATATTTTCTCATGTTTTATTAATTTATCTCTTTATGTTTAATACTTTTATATATATATAAATACAACTTATATTTATTTCATGCATATTTTAATGAAAGTATGTTAACCTCTTATTAAATCCTAAATTAAACTTAAACTATTATATTTAAATTAATAAATACTATCTTTAGTGTTTTGAAAATATGAAATTTAACTTCAACTAGCTTTTGAAAATTATTACATCGAATTCAGATCCATGCTTTCTATTCACAATACATATATATACACACTTATATACCTGTATAAGAACACTCGTAAAATTTTCAACACTATAAAGAATGCATATATATATATATATTTATTTATTTTTGTGTGTGTGTTAATTTCCTATAAGATTCATCATTTCCAAAATTTTATAATTCAGCATCTATTATAGATTCAAATTCATTTATATACACATCCGAATATTCTTTAAATTATCAGAATCTATTTGTTTAACCAAATAAAATCAGTATCTCAATAGTTACAATCAGTTAATTACCAATTTAAAGATGTCCAAAAATCCGGATTATCACATTTCTCCCACTTTGAATCTTTTCGTCCCCGAAAAGGAATGAAGCCAGAATTTTATATTATAATGTAAATTATCAGTTAAACTATTCTTAAACATTTTTAACTCTTTACTCCTTTTAAATTTTTAAAACACTTTTAAAATCTATATAATATTGCCAACATAGCTTTATAAAAATATTTTTTATAACTCGATGTCTCAATGAGTCCATCCTTGTTCTCACAGAAATTCGATCATACGTTGATCAGGCGTAGGACTGAAAATCTATAAGTACTTAGCAGGCTCATTTTCAACACCCAGTGAAAATACTTAGAAAACATTTTTTTGAAGCCCAAACTATCTTATACTCATTTTACAACTACTTTATAACTAATTACTATTTTACAACTATTTTGCAATTATCTAACTATTCTACAACTATTTTATAACTATTTCATAACTACTTAGCTACTTACAGCTATTTTAAAACTAATAACTATTTTATAACCACTAATCTATTTTAAAATTTTCAAGATATTTTCTAAATACAAGCTGGTCAGAATGCAAACTGTTTGTAATTAAATACCCATTTGAGATAAGAATTGAAGTGATAACCCAAATAAAAATTAAAGAAATTGTGAATAAGTGAATAGAATCAAAATGAAGGTGAATAAAAGAGTATTGAATTAGCTAATGTTCAACAAAGATATCTACGTAGGATGTACGTATATTATTCTACTCGCATAACAATTTGATCCAGATTCGAGCACAGAATTTTGAGATAGTATATCGATCCGAGTTAGGATTTTTCACTCGATTTTCGACGGCGAACCCTGGATATGAATTTTTGATTGGTTTTGAAAATTCTCTATCATAGTATAGCTATGCAAGGAGAATGATGATTTCTGATCAAGAAACCAGATCTGAGTCCGCACTAGGAAGACGGGTAATTTAACAACCTAAATCTTTAAACAATTTAATTATGAGTCCAAATTTCAAAATTCCATTTTAAATTACCTTTACTTAACTTATTTCAAAGTTCAAATAAGAGTTCAAAACTTTTTAAACAATTTAATCTTTGAAATCCAACTTATTACCCAATTTTAACTTCAAAACCAATTCTTAACTTCAAAACCCTAAATCCAAACGATCCACACTCGCCGACGCCCAGAAAAATGCGAGGCCATTTTTCACGAGACTTTCGTCCCATTACCCTGCTCTGGCCACAACCCTGAGGTTACTTATCCTGCGGCTACCAGGAAATCGATGAAAACCCAATGTCGATCAACTCGCATAATCTCGACCATCATAACATTAAAAATCATGAAACTATTATCAAAAATCATGATTTCCATGCTCGAATCCAGACATGCAATCAAAACTTGGAATTTAAAAACTTGATTTTTTGTCTAGAAATAAATTTCACTGTGATTTCTTGATTCCTGTAAACTTATTTGTTATTTAAACTTAAAAATATTTTAAAAAATCAATTTTAGTTATTACGAACAGATTTCCTTTAAGGATCATAACATATAACTGATTATAAAATGAGATATGAATTATATAAAGGATTCTTGAGCTTGATACACCAAAGGGATATGTATAAACATATATGCAGACATGCACCTAAACTTCATATATATATATATACACACACACACATGTAGATACTCTAATTCATCCATGCAACCATATCTATCACTTTAAATACTTATCTCTTACATCAAGATAACGGATTAAAAAAATTTATAAAAAATTTACTCACTGTTTTTAGAGAACAGAGCTTTTATTCTTGATCTGGAATTTGACTTTGAGATGATCTGTACTTGTTTGTTGATTATGAACTGAGGCTTGCTTTACTTATGTTGAGATGAATTTGCTTAGGTTGAAAAAGCTTGGATCCTTGCTTAAGTTCGAAATTGAAAGAGTTTGATTTTCTTTTTAGTTTTTATTTTAGAAGATGAATGAAAGAGTATAGAGAAGAGAATGAAAATGCTTTTAAAAACAGGACTGTACTTTATTTTGAACTGAAAACAGCTTTCAAAGCACAATATTTATAAATATTGTAATTAGAAATATCTTTTGTGAATCTTTGATATATATGTATATGTATATGTATATGTATCCACACTTTTATAAATTTCCATATATTCTACTATCCATGACACATATATACATACATATATATATATATATTTACACACTTATATATTTGTATATGTATTCATTTAAAATTTTCAACGTTATAAAATTTGCTTATATCTTTATATATATATAGATATTTTATCTTGAATTAAATAGTGAAATGTATTATTCATTTATCTAGAGATTTATTTTTCAACATTTATTATAGTTTCCAATCTATATATATCCAGATTTTTATGAGAATTTTATTTGTTACAATATATCTGGGTTATCACATTTCGACTATAATGGTTTCGAAGGGAATACTTTGTTTTTGAAACTTGGCCACTTCTCAAATGCTTTTGAAGGGATTGTTTCGACACCATCACTTCTTTACTTATGAAATGATTTCAAAACAGATGCTTTCAACTTAAATGTTTTAAATATCATTTTTCTATAGTCGAAGTATAACCCAATGGTTTCGAAAGAGATAGTTTTAATAGTTTCGAAAGAAATGCTTTCGACTTCAATGGGCTTCTTATCCTTTTGCTCTAATTAAAGGCATAATTCAAAAGGTTTCGACCGAGACGGTTTTTAAAGGCTTTAAAGAAGTAAACTTTGAATGGTTTCAAAAAGTTTCCACATATTTTAAAATGAACCCAAAGACTTTCGAAAGGTTTAGTGTTTTAATGCCTTTGAAAGAGTTTTAATGAATGGTTTCGAAGAGGTGGTTCCTTAAGGGTTTCAAAGGGGTCGAAAGGAAAGGTTTTCCTTTATTTTTGAAGCTTTCGATGAAAAGAAAGGAAGGGTTATTCCAATGTTTTCGAAAGGCAATGTTTGAAGGTTTTAAAGAGGAATGTCTATTATTTTGAAGCTTTCGGAGAAAAGAAAGGAAAAGATTTTCCAATATTTTCGAAAGACAAGGTTTGATGGTTTCGAAACGGGTAAATGTTTTCATCAACAAGAATTGAGTGTGTGTGTGTGTGTGTATGTGTGTGTGTGTATGCATATGTGTGTGTGTGTATAACATGGCAAGGTGATTTTGAGTAAAGCATAGAGAATATGTATTTTCCTTATGTAAGTATGAGTTAAAGATTTAAATCAATTTGAAAGAGATTTTCAAGGAAAATTTAAGGGAAGTTATCCCTAAGTAAAATGACTCAGATATTAGAATACCAGATAGGAATGGTATATGGTCCCACTCTACACATTACCTATTAGCCCCAGCTAATTTAGTCTAAAATTACAGTATGTAGGGCTTTGTCACAGGTAAGACTAAAATTATGATCATACACAAGAGGGAATATATGTTTGTATACAGATAGGTTATTTGTGAGCCCGCAAAACCATTAGGATCAGGTAACCCTGGAAGATGTTAAGCTAGGGACAGACCATCCAGAAGAGAAATATTTAACAGATAGTTAAGGATATACCATCTAGAAGGGGTGTGTCTAACAGATGCTAGATAAATCATGTTATTTTGTCTGGTAGGCCTGAGTCGGCCAAAGGTTAATAGTAAGCCAAACAAAACTATAATGACCGGACAGATAGCCCATTTGTTACCTGATATGTACGTTTACATAATATAATGATGCTTTACAGTTTTAACCAGTTTGGTTGTAGGAAAAGGTTTGCAAAAGATATGTTTTAAAATGGTGTTAGTGAGAGAAAACCCGTTCCGCTAAGCAGCGTGGTCTCACTTAACATTAATAACCGAGATGTCTAGTGGTATTATTCGCAGCAGGCATTATGTCCGACTTGAAGTTTATGTTTCCCCCTTAAACTCTCAAGTGCTTAAAATTGATTTGAGTAGGCTGAGGGTTGAGGTTCTTTCAGGTTTTTTGTAGGATAACTAATAAAGCTACCAGAGGAGGGCAGGAGGCTAACGAATAGCTATTTAGGAGTTGCAATTCTTTGTTTTGTATTTATTTCCACTGTGTATGCATTAAGTCAATCATGATTATATGACTCTAATCATCCAAGGGGGCATCTTCATATGTCACTCTTGGCGTATTTTGTAATAAATATATTTTATCATTGCTTGGGAAACCTTTTGGGATTATGTAATTTGAATATGGAACATCTGTTTTGAAATGAAATGGAAAACATTGTTTTGGAAATCTATGCTTTGTTTCATATTCAAGTGCTTCTGATATTATAGATGCCATTAATATAGCCGCATTTAGTCACTGGAAGTCAATACTATGGATGACTGCAGCATCTGTTGCGCTTATCTTTGGTCCTCTAGATAGAGGATTTTACAAGATCCTCAACGTTCAATCGACTACTTTAGGGTTTGTAAATTCATTTTTTTCTTGTTCAGATTGAAATTCAATTTGCCGTCATTACCAATTAAAAAACTTCTTCACTGGATGCTTTTTTTTTGCAGGTATATTGCTATTAATGATTATTCTTTGATATCTCAAAATAATCAATAGAGTGGATTTTTTTAATCAAACATGTCATATTTTTATTCGTAAATAATGGTTTGGCAATGAAACAACCACCTTATATTACATGGATAATTCATTTTGTATCATCTGTTCACTCGTCTTTTGGGACATTTCGTGTATTAAAATTGATAATCATCTTAATGTCGGGTTGACAAAGCTCATAGGCCTACACCCTTGAATATGGCTGCATGGTTATATGGTTTTTCGGCTCCGCTTCTTGATCTCCCTTTGACAGTTTTATACTTTCATATCTACATCCCAATATATTGGAATGGATTGCTTGAATTACAATCAAAATTTACTGCAAAGTATACGTTCCATATATTTCATAAATAATAATTTGCAGGTGTTGATGCAGTGATTCCAGGTAAGGGTTACAAGATATTGGGTTGACTATAATCACGGGGGGAAGTAAAAGGTTGGTGAAGTTGAAACTTACTGGTTGTGAGGAAGTTACGTTGGGGTTAGCGCTATTGGTATGTCTTTACTTTGTGAATTGTAGTTGGATACATTAGATAATTATTTTTAATTATATTTTTCAGGACAATTATAGCACAATATATATGTACGTGTGTATGTTGCATGTGAGCATATATTAAGTTATCTGTCTACATTTGTTAGACATAGCTAACTAATTATCATCAATATTATTGAAGATGAAATATTTAAATAATGTACATTACATGATAGTTCATACAAACAATATGTAGAACTATTTAAATGGTATCATTGTAGATCTAAAAGTAAACCTATTTTATATGATTTGCAAGGGTTCTTTTCTATTTTGCTCATTGTAATTTCGTACTCTTTGCATATGTTTTTTTCACTTTTTTTGTTTAACGTTCATCTTTTAAATTGGTGTATCTCGGTTGTAGATTTAATGGTTCTGTTTCATATTTTCACCATTATTGTTTGACCTTAATTTTTTTACCGATAATTTATTAAATCACAAGCGAGCTTTCTTGGGTCCCCTTTTATTGTAACCTAAATCAATCCTTATGATAACAATTGTTATTCTTGGAGATTAATCTGGATTGCCGGTTATATATACGAAGTTGCCACCTCAAGATCTTCATGACCAAAATTGCCGCAAAAGGGTGGTTATGATTTATGACAAACAAATGTTGAATCATTTTTACTTTTTCGTCTCTTTTCATTTATGGAAGTTGTATCAATAATTGTATTTTGCATTATTTTTGTGCGCTGAACCATTAAATGGTTATTGTGCTTTATATGTTTTGTATTGTTTTATGCTTTATATGTTTTGTATTGCAAACGTATTTGCATGGAATTTAAGTGTCAGGTTATTTATTCGATGAAATACAGCTCTTACTGCTTTCATCCAAAAGTTATTTAGCACGGAAGTACACAGCTGCAGTCAAAAAAACAATGTAGCATAGTGTTATTAAATAAAAAATACAGAGAGATTGTGTTTTTCGTGTTATGCTAAAAAAAATTGGAGTTTTTTTTGTTTTAAAAGTAGAATAAATCAATAAATTTATTCTGAGATATGCTCATTGTTTGCTTCGGTTTCAATTCTTTATTTAGTGAGTAAGGTGCGCTTACTGCTTACTGTTTGTGAATAATTCTATCTTGTTATTCATTTTTTTTCTTATGGATGCTTTCCTATCTAAACTTATCTGTTGTTATATTAGTTTGTTAAGGTGTGTATACATTAAGTTCAGGATATATTGCATTCAATGTTATATTAAGGAAGAAGTTGGCTTTCGTATTTTAATTGTAAAAGTAGAACAAAAGCATCTTGGATTTATTATACATATAATCTCAAAATTTCTTGCCCCTATCGAATACCAGATTCGCATTTACAAACCAATAATTCTTTATACTTCTTTTTCTAATTATTTCCATTGTCTATTCTTTAAAGTTCATGTTTTCTTTCTTGAATGTCGTAATAAATGAAAGAAAAAATTTCATTAAAATGGAAACAAAATTATAAAGATTTTACTTGGGTAATTAACCCTATTAAAATGAGTATAATGCATGTCTATGGAGGGCTTGCATTTAATCACAACGTGCATACATTTTTAGTTGCACATGTAGAAGTGGCTTTGATAGTAGCATTGCCAGTATAAACTGAACCTGAAGCAACGACCGAGAAGACTAAGACAACTGAAGAACATTCGTATAACCAATAACTCGAAAGCATTTGTAGTTTAATCATTCCTTTCTTCGATTTTAGTTTATTTTATACTACTGAAAATGGAAATAATACTTGTACTTTTAGATGCTTATGCTCTTTTAGCTAATGTGAGTTGTGAGCAAAAATGTATCAAAATAAATCAGCGATAATTGTTTCTTTACCACTCTTTTGTAGATTTTTTTTTTTTATGCTTTCAAGTTATTCTTTTGGAAACCAGCTTTCAAATTACTATTTTTTCTTTTGGAAACCAGTAATTTCGTATTTGTCTTTCTTGAGATTGTACTGCTTATATTTTAATAGGGTTAATTACTCGAGCAATATCTTTATATTTTATTTCAATTTTAAAGATTTTTTTTCTTCATTTGTTCAGACATTCAAGAAAGGAAACATGAACCTCAAAGAATAGACATGAAATGAATTAGAAAAGAAGTATAGAAGAATTATTGGTTTGTGCATGCAAACCTGATATTTGAACTCCGCTTAGGCAGAAGCCGCTATTTTTTTTCTTCAAACTGCAATAACTTCTTCATACTAACTCGAAATCGAGCGAGACCTCGGCCAATGAACTCCAACTTAAATTACGGATAGTATGGAGCGCTCGGTACTTCAGCTTATGACCATATACCATAGTTCTCCATGGTGATTAATAGTTTTACTCAAAAAATAACATGTTACATCTGCATATTTGAACTCTATCTGGACAGAAACCGCTACTTTTTTGTTCAGACTGCCATAAAATTTTCATGATAGCTTGGAATCAGACGAGATTTCGACCAAATGAACTCCAATCTAAATTACGGACAATATGGAACACTCAAATACTTCATCTTGTGAATGCACGCTGTAGGTCTCCACGGTGACTAATAGTTGTACTTAGAAAATTACAGGTTACATCCTCATATTTGAACTCCACCTAAGCAGAAGCCATTATTTTTTTATCCTGACCTCGGTAACTTCTTTATACTAACTCGGAATCTGGTGAGACTTCGACCGATAAACTCCCACCTAAATTACGGACAATATAGAACATTCGGGTACTTCATCTTATGAATGTATACTGTAGTTCTCCATGGTGATTAACAGTTGTACTTAGAAAATAACAGGTTGCGTCCCCCCTATTTGAACTCCGCCTAGGCAGAAGCTGCTATTTTGTTTTTGTTCATACTACAGTAACTTCTTCGTACTAACTCGGAATCAGGAGAGACTTCGAATGATGAACTCCCACCTAAATTACGGACAAAATGAACCACTCGGATACTTCGACTTATGAATGTATATCGTAGTTCTCCATGGTGATTAACAGTTGTGCTTCAAAAATAACAGGCTATATATGCACATTTGAACTCCCTCTAGGCAAAAGCCGCTATTTTTTTGTTCATATTGCAATAAGCTCTTGATACTAACTCGCAATCAGGCGAGACTTCAACCGATGAACTTCCACCTAAATTACGGACAATATGAAACATTTGGATACTTCATCTCTTAAACACGCACTGTAGTTCTCCATGGTGACTAATGGTTCGTCATATTTGAATTCCACCTAGGCAAAAGCCATTATTTTTTATTAAGACTGCAATATCTTCTTCTAACTCGAAATAAGGCAAGCCTTCGACCGATAAACTCCCACTTAAATTACGAACAATATAAAACACTCGGATACTTCAGCTTGTGAACATATATTATAGTTCTCTGTGGTGATTAACAGTTGTACATAGAAAATAACAGGCTGCATCTCTATATTTAAACTCCGCCTAGGCAGAAGCCGCTACTTTTTTATGCAGACTGCAATAACTTCTTCATAATAGCTTGGAATCAGGCGAGGCTTCGACCGCTGAATTCACACCTAAATTATGGACAATATGGAACGCTCGGATACGTCAACTTATGGACGTATACCATAGTTCTCCATTGTGATTGAAAGTTGTACTTAGAAAATAACATGACACATCCCCATATTTGAACTCTGCATAGGCAAAAGCCACTATTTTTTGTTCATACCGCAATAGCTTTTTCATACTAACTCGAAATCAGGCGAAACTTCGAACGATGAACACCCACCTAAATTACGGACAATATTGAACATTTGGGTATTTCATCTCTTGCACCCACATTGTAGTTCTCCATGGTGACTAACAATTGTAGTTAGAAAATAATAGGCAACATCCTCATATTTGAACTCCGCCTAGGCAGAGGCCAGCTTTTTTGTTCGGACTGCAATATCTTATTCATAATAACTTGAAATCAGGCGAGACTTCGACCGATGAACTCTCACCTAAATTGCGGACAATATAGAACACTTGGATTTCATCTTGTAAACACACACTGTAGTTCTCCATGGTGACTAACGTTGTACTTAGAAAATAACAGACTACATCCTTATATTTGAACTCTGTCTAGGCAGAAGCCGCTATTTGTATTGTTTAGACTGCAGCAACTTCTTCATACTGACTTGAAATCAGGCGAGACTTCGACCGATGAACTCCTACCTAAATTACGGACAACATGGAACACTCGGATACTTCAGTTTATGAACTTATATCATAGTTATCCATGATGATTAATAGTTATACTTAGAAAATAACATGCTACATCCTCATTTTAAACTTCATCTAAGAAGAAGCCGCTATTTTTTTGTTCATACTGCAATAACTTCTTCATACTAACTCGAAATCAGGCAAGACTTCGGCTGATGGACTCTCGCTTAAATTACGGACAACATGGAACATTTGGACACTTCATCTCTTGAGCGCACATTATAGTTTGCCATGGTGACTAACAGTTGTACTTAGAAAATAACATACTACATCTTTATATTTGAACTCCACCTAGGCAGAAGTCGCTATTTTTTGTTCATGCTGCAAAAACTTCTTCATACTAACTCGGAATCAAGCGAGACTTCGACCAATGAAATTTTATGTAAGTTACGAACAATATGGAACGCTGGGATACTTCAGCAACGTATATTGTACTTCTTCATGGTGATAACAGTTGTACTTAAAAAATAACTGGGTACATATCCATATTTGAATATTATTTCTCTATAAGATGTAAAAGGGTACATTTGGAATTTCAAAAGGCCACCGAGTAAATCTATTCAATGAATTCTTTTTTTTAGTAGTAAAGATAAGCAGTATAAACTTAAGAAAGACAAATATGAAATTATTGGTTTTCAAAAGAAAAAATAGTAATTTGAAAGCTGGTTTCCAAAACGGTAACTTAAAAGCATAAACGATAGAAATATACAAAAGAATGGTAAAGAAACAATTAATCGTTGATATATTTTGATACATTTTTGTTCGTAGCTCACATTAGCTAAAAGAGCATAAGCATGTAAAGGTACAGTATTATTTCCATTTCCAGTAGTATAAAATAAACTAAAACAAAAAAAAGAAATGATAAAACTACGAATGTTTTCAAATTATTGGTTCTATGAATGTTCTTCAGTTTAGAGGTGAGCGTTTGGTTGGTTTGGTTTATCCGATGATAAAAATTGATAAATCGAACTAAAACCAATAAAAACGAAAACCAAACCAAACCGACCAAATTAAATTTCGTTTGTTCGGTTGATTATCTTAACCGAACTATAAATGATTCACATTTTATTTTTAGAATATTCATTGTAATTTAAAATAAAACCTAAATAAATTATTAAAGTTTTCTTATTTAGCATTTTTATGCTTTCTAATAATAATTTTGACACATACATGACGAATAAAATTTAATTAGACTACTAAATTAGTCTAAAAAATATATTATAATATTAGTAACTTTGACAATATAATAAAAGTTCGGTTAGTTTGATTAAACTAGTAACCAAACTAAGTTTTTTTACGGACCGAGTATAAACCAATTTAGTTTCAAAACCAAACCAAACGGATCGAAATGAATTAGTTTGGTTGGTCAAAAATTGCTCATCCTACTTCGGTTGTCTCAGTCTTCTAGGTTGTTGCCTCAGGTTCAGTTTATGCTGGAAATGCTACTGTCGAATTTACTTCCATAGGTGCAACTAAAAATGCATGCACCTTGCGATTGAATGCAAACCCACCTGGACATGCATATATACTCATTATTTTTATTAATTGTTTGAATAGAAATACAATCTTTTAGTCCGACCGTGAACTTTCCAAAATACCCTTATATATAACATTTTAAATATTAAATTGTTATTTCATATGATCTCTCCAGTACACTAGGAGATAAAATCTCTTTATAATTACTTTAGACGTATTCAAATGTAGATGTCGATGTCAGTTATCTTTCTTTAATAATTGTTGTAATATCTTTGGTATCACACTTTTTGTTATCAACGTGAACTGTTAAAAACGTACCTCTATATATTATTAAATCTTAATCATTTAAAAGTAGAATATAATATTAAACTTCTTTTACAAATTTAAACACCCCTAAAAGTAGGATCTTACAATTAAATATGCTTTACAAATTCAAAACGCTTTAAAAAATAGGATCTAAATTTAAACTTCCTTTCCAAGTTCAAAATATTTATTTACAAATATACAAATCTTAACATCACTTGAAAATAAAAAATTATTTTTTTGACTAATTTAAACAGATACGATTTATAAGGATCGAGAGTGAGGCAGTTAGATATTTCAATTCAACCGTGTTCTTTCAATTTAGCTGGCCAACTTGTGACGCTGTTTACAGCCAAATAGTGTCCCACAAATGATCTTAGATGCAAGCAATAATAGCAGCAATTGATCGTATAAAATCCTATGATTTCAAACATGTACGTACATAGGATAATTTAACTGAAATCACACTCTGGTTAATCAGATTTTAACACTGAACACCACAAAGTTAAAATGATTATTTGAAAACATGTACCATGAACTACGAGATAGAACAAAAAAACCATGACTTCAACAATAACAAATTCAGAAGTATAACAAGTCAAAATCGCATTTTACAAGCATGGCTGTGAGCCTGGACTCAATTTAACATAGAAATAAATATTCTTCACACAATGATCCATTGTATCTCGTGCATCTTCTGATCTCAGCTGTGCTCCTGTGAATAATTACAAAGTATTTATGTACTCTGGTTATAGAAGCGGATAAAAAGTTACAAATACGAAATAAATTTGTCCATGTATGCATATTGTTTTACAAGCACCCAGCCCTTTAAGTGCTTGTTCAATAGACACCTAGCTACGGCTATAGATTTGTTGTCCTATTACAAACCCTAACCCGTTGTTGGAAGGACACTTTTACTGAACATCCAATAACATGGAAGACAGCCTATCAAGTTGCAAGTTAGCAAAGTTCATACTAGGCCTAGAGTCTTACTGTATCATAAATGGGTAGTAGGTGTTTATGATAATCTCAAACAGTTTCTTGCATGGATGATATGTATTGTCTGGTGTAATACAAGATATCCACTAAGGATTGTGAATATGCAGCAAATGTTAAAATGGATGCATTGGATATCATGGTGCTTATAAAAGATACTAAACCATTTGCATAACTGGATACTGAAATATATGCGCATATAAGCCGCAATAGCAAGTTTGTGCGTGTTTGCATGTGCAAAAACAGATGCAGCCCCAGAGAAAATACAAAAAACCATGTACTAGTGTAAATCTATTTATTCATGTAAATAAGAAAGGTGAGCAAAATTGGCCTCTTCCATTGTCCCAATGTACACAAGTGTGAGTAAACATAAAACAGAAGTGGATCGATTTGTACATATATGTACAGAGAAAAGAAAAGAAAAATAATTAGGGCAAAAGGGGGGTCTAGGCCTTACATGAGATGGCTCGTCAGGAACATTGTGAGCAGTAGACAACTTTGGAGGAGATGCACCGAATATATATGAACATTCAATGTATGCAGATCCTATACCCACTCCTGCACCAAATGCTACAGATGCCCATCTTGCCACGGGGCTCTCTATGCAAACAGAATATGATATTAATGAGATACATAAAACACAAACAAATTTATGTTTTATGTAGTCCAGTAGCAATATATACAAGGAAACAATGTCCCAAAACATTCATGTGCTAGAATAAAAGAAAAAAGCAAGGAACAACCCAAAAAGGAAATTTTTAGGAAGGTACAAAGGTGGAAAATTAAGGTACCACGAGGAAATAAAGTAGAAACAAAATTTGGAAGTATTTGATGGTTGTTTAAGCGCAAGTGCTATAAATTTTTGGCTCTATAAAATTAGCAGAAACAAAGAAGAATTAAGTGCTGAAGTGAAAAATAAGTTTAACAAATTGGTATTACAATTCAATGCACCAGAAGACAACACGTATAGCAACCTTGCTACCATATGCAAACACACAATGTAATCAACTATATTTCATACACGGCTAACTTCTGGCGTATAGGATATGGGTTATCAAGCTAAAAGTAGAACCATTCTCACATTAGCTAATACGGTAGGACCATGTAAATACAACTCACCATACTGGCCATTTGAGTGTAATAAAGTATTTGTTGTTTTTGGTTCTCACGGGCGTTTCAAATATCAACCTCAATATCACCATATCAGCAATTAGCTGAAGTTGTTGGTCTTACCCTCATACAGTGTGTGAATGTATCGTCATATTATCTTCCATTACATGCTAAAATCGGTATCTTCAGGTGCATCCGTAGACTTCCAATTCCCGCATCCGATGCTGTAATGGGGAGTCTCCTATCCCAGCTCCTTTCCTGATAAGGAAGCTGGAAACCTCTTTTGCGTCGGATGCATTGGCAACATCTCCACTACCACATTTTTCTTCCCTACTATTCTCATCTACCCTTCTCCTATCGTAATGGCATACTCGGATTCAGATTCCGAATCTCAAAATCTGAATAATGTGATCGTATTAAGAGCCTATTTGCATAACAAAAGGCAATCTATAATGCAAATGCATACTTCAACTTATAGTGGCATACATTCGATGGAAGATATCATGTATGTTCATCAAGAATTGTATCCATGGAATTATATTGTCTGGTCACTAGAAACAGTGTCAATGAAATTACATTGTCTGATCATCAAGAATGGTATCAAAAAAAAAAATTCAAATAAAAACACTTTGCTTCATAACTTCGTGCAAACGTTTGACAAGCTACTGTTTGAGACCAATGGAGAAATTTTCCATTAAGAAACGGTAGCTGATTGTTATATATCACAGCTTTAACTTTTCAACTCGGCAGATCAAGGGGGAAAAAATCAAAGATCATGTAGCACAACCTTTGTTTATTTTCATGTTGTTTTAGACATTGTTCTCTTACTTTCTAAAAAGTATAATTAAGACAAAAACCCATCGATTTGACACTACTGAAACAAAATAAAATTTCAAACCAATTTTACCTTTTAAAAAAAAACTGCTTTGGAGTTACAAATGGTACACACATTTGTCTCCGTATCACTGTAATTGTAGTTCAAAATTGGTGCATCCATGTAATTATATTTGTAGTTAGAAATGACAATTGTTAAAGGGGGAGCATTTTCGATAAAGGTAGTGTATGATAGGGGGAAAAAAAACAAGGAAGAAACATTGATCATATACTTGTTTTACTCTAGAAAATTATTACATCTTCCAAAAGTACCCTTATCACTATCTTTACTGATTTCAAAAGCTTAACCTTCCTTTTCTCTTTCCACGTCGTTACAATTCATTTACCGTACGATTTCCAATTGAAAATTCATCTGTACAATTTTCAATCTAAACTGAGATGAAGATTGAGATGTAGAAATTTAGATGGAGACTGCAATGGAGGCTGAGATGAATTATCCTCCCTGATCTTCAATTTTTAACTTTTTTTTGTAAAAGGGAAGAAATAAATGATTCTGCACTTAAAAATACCTTTTTTCACTCCTATTATCCAATACAGTTCTCCTTTTGACAATTCTCATTTGAAATTGGTATTTATATCATTATTTTATGAATTAATCATATTTTGTACTAAATAATTTGAAAGTAACGATTGATAACAAATAATTATTGCAAAATAGTTCCTCTTTCCCACCACTTTCAAACCCCAAGAAAACACTAATTTTCTACTCTCCTTTCGCTTCAATTCTCCTCTCGCCTCCTTATTTTCCCATTTCATATTCTCTTCTCGCTTCATCGCAAACACAGATATGCCTTGTTTCGAAACTTGACAATCTATATCGAGATCTCTGTCTACACATCACACAAAAAGAAACTGGAAACCTCAGGGTAAATCTCGTTTTGAATATATCGGCTAAGATATGTGATATTGGTCGATATCTTGGCCGAGAGAGATTTACAACATCTCAGCCGATATTAGTTTTTTTTTTCTTTTCCCTAGGCCAAAATTAAAGCCCATATGAATTAGTTTATTGATTAGCACATGTTATTTTAATAACGAATACTTACTAGTGAATTGTTGGTTTATTAATGGATACTTAAAGGATTAGTTTACCGATCTATATTATGTAATAGTTTAACACAAATTAGGTTTAGTTCGTTTAAGCTATCTACCCTAACTATTTACTACACTGTTTGCTAAACTATAAACATTTTTTTTACATTGCTAAACTACAAATTTTGTACAAAAAATAGACTGTTGTTTATATTTGTAGTGGTTGTAACATAAATTGTTGAATACAAAGATAATAATTCAGTTAAAAATAGTGAACATAATATTAAAAGTTATGTATTTCTGGATACAAATATAATAAATTGAAAAAATATTGAACCTTTGTGCAGTAAAATTATGTTTCGAATCCAGTTTACTATAATTTGTTGTTTAGAGGTATTTGTTTTATACTTTGTGCTATGAATGACAAGAGTGTGACAGATCAAGTTTAAATATCTTATTTTTAAGGTGGTATTTATGGATATTATTGGGTAAGCAAACCAATTTTAAACATAACATATACTCCGAGATAGTTCCGAAGCGAACTTTAAAATCCAAGATGTTAATCTGAGATAAACACGCAAGATGCACTCATCTCACTCAAGATCTCCTCTGATACAAGATCGAGTCTCTAAAATCTTCAAGATAAAACGTGGCCAAAATTTGAGATTTAAAACCGTACTTGTATATATTCAAAATTAAGAAATTCAATTTAATTAACATTCGTGTTTTTCACAATTTAACATTCAAACCAAGGTATCAGGTTCCGGTCGAAACCACGAGATTCCGACCATCTCGACTCGGTTCCAGCTGGAGGCGGGATGAGATTAGATCAAAATCTCGTCTTGTTACCTGTCGACTAAAAAATCAAAAATCAAAAATCAAAAATTAGTGATTGCTGCACAACAGTGAAAATGGGGTATACACACCAAAAAACGGAGAATAGAATCTAGCCCAAAAAACATCGACTTCGACACTTAAGTATCTTTCAGCTTCGACATTTGAGAATCTAGACCAAAAATTTGTGTGATACGACTCGACTTCGAACATCGACCTCGTGCACGATTTTGTTTTTCTTCCTTGCGCTTTTTTTCATTTTCTCATATTCTTTTCAGCTTTGAGTACGAGTATTGGATGTAGTAGTATCTGAGGTAGGGTTAGAATGAGATGAATGATAATGGGCTTGGTGATTTAGTTTGGGCTTTTAATTTATAAGTTTAAAAGAAAATGGTAATTGATATTGGACTGGATAATTTATATTAAGATTGACTTATTTTTAACTTAGGGTTAACTTATTTTTAATTTAGGGTTGTTTATGCAAAATCAAATATTCATATGTGTTTATTTATTTAATAGTATTGTATGTTACATCATTATCTCTTTACATACTATATTTTGTATGTTATTTGCAACGTTTATCATTACTTCTTCATCAAAAACACAAAAATGCGATGTCATGACCGAAACCGAAACAAAAATCGAAACTTCTGAAACTTCTGAAATTGACCGAAACCAATAAATTTTCAAATGACCGAATTCGAGTTCTCGAACCTTGATTCAAACCACTCATACTTTAAATTTTCTAGTGTATAAAGTCATCCTTTAAAAATATCAGGTGGAAAACTAATTAATATGGAGGGGCACATTTGTCTAAACAACTAGTTAGAGTTATTTTTATGGAATCGATTAAGTAATTATAATTAGAAGCTTTAAATATATCGCACGACTAATTCATAATTCGACAATCAATAATCAACCATCAACATTCAGCATATATTAAGCATACGCAATTTAAATTTGCTCCAAGCACGCTATAAACGAAGGCCCTTAGGATAATTTTTCCATGTAAAATTACTTTAGGATAACTTTTCCATGTTACAACATCTCAAAATTAGTTCATATGCATATGATGATTGGGTTACAACCAAGGTTTGAGAACTTGTTTTCAATCATTTGAAATTTTCAAAGTTTCGGTTAAATTTTGATTTCGGTTAATTTCGGAAATTTAGTTGTGTTTTGAACTAAGTGGTTTGGTTTGTCAAAAATATATTTGAAATAATAAGTGAAATTTATAACAATGTTAATAAACAATTAATCACATAATTATTCCAAATCAACCCAACTTAAGTTAAGTTTATACTAAATTAACTCAATTCAGTAGTCTCAAACCTTAATTATTCTATAAGAGTTCATGCCAGCCCAAATGGCAATGAATCAAAAATTAATACCAATCTCAAATCAGCTCTCTAAATACCTAAACCCTAATTATTCTTTAAACCCAACCCATGTAAGATAACCTCTCTTTATTCATAATACACAACCCAAACAAATTTGAATTAAAAAACAAGGCACGAGATCAAAAAAATTCTTCACTACAGTTCAATAAGTGTTGTGATAAGGGATATGATGCTCAATTTGTGGGTTGGGATGCTCGAATGCTTTAAAGAAGAGGAATATGAAGCTTGAGGTAAGTTCTAATATTCATTGTTACGATTTACTTGACGAAATACTCGAATGTTAGATTTAAGTCAATTTGTTTATTGTTTTTTAACCCAATTACCCTACATTTGGTTTTTTTTTTTCTGGCTATCTTTTTTGTTGTCTTTTAACCTAGCAACAACAAATGAGTGCTTTCTGTTTTTAATCAAAATGGTTGAAACCGGATTTTCTTTTCCTGGATTCTGGTCCGATCACGATCGATACCGGTCCAATACGACCGAAATTCCAGTGTATCAGTCGGTACCTTATACCATGATTACAACTTACAGCACAATTAAAAATCATGTTCAAGTTATTTGTTGTACTTTTACTCAAGGTATTCAAAACGGTATTCATATTATAAGTCATAGAGTTTAAACTTTAAATTGAAACCAAATTAAATCATGAATCATATACCTAAATGATTCGTATCTTAAAGCGTATAAATATTTGTATACTAGAAATATTCCTTTATGTAACTTATTGAGATTTTGAGTATACGAATGCACCAATTCGTTTACCTGCAGTAGTTCGTATCCATTTAAACCTAAAACTTAACCTACTTTCTTGTTTCGTCTTTATTTTGCTTTGTGTAACGATGAATTTGAATTATATAGTCAAATGTTGATGTATTATTTCAATATGAATTGAACGATTATAATATTCATAATCTAATTGAGTTTTGAATTAAAATTCGAGAATCAAATCATACTACGAGAAACTAGATTTGAAACATATTTCAAATAGTATGATTTATGTAATCGTTTATCCACCATTTTGCACCCTTTATATTACTTTGTTGCATTAGGCATCATTTTGGATAGCATACTTATCAAAAAGTGATGTATCTATTATAGTGTCCTCTTATCAAAAAGTGGTGTTAACTATTATAGCATCCTTTATTTTGAGTTACATAATTTAGAAACTAAAATATCCATAAATCATCGAGTTCATATGCAACGTCCACGGTGGATTGTTCCATATATTTTTTCTTCATCGTTCTCTTTTTAACTCTTTTGACCTGTAAATAACACCACCTTTCGACTTCTTGTCTCAAATATATCATGAATTTTTCCAATGTTAAAAATCAACACATGCAATAGGGCTTTTTTTGGCCATCAAAAATATATTAATTCAAACTTCTACAAGTTCATAGATTTTGCTAGTTTTTCTGAAATTCTCATTGCGACAGGGTAATTGAAGAATTAGTGAATTAGAGGCCTGAACTGTATGCATGTAGTGCAGCAGCATAGATCTAGCATTTAAAATAGTGAAATTAGGATGCATTCCTTATCTCAACCTGTCTCAAGAACATATTTTAAAATATTTGCAGTTTTAGAAACAGTAATATTCACAGTCTAAATGAACCTAAAAACAGAGATGTATTTTGAAACTTGTTTTTTAGAAGTATTGGCTGTGTAATTTGGAACTTAGAAAGGGTGTTTTACAAAAGTTCCATTTAAAACAATTCGCAACTCACATGATCACAATAGTTGTTAAGAATATAATTATTCTGAAGGATTGCTTCAAAGTTATTTGTTGTGTGTACATGTCTCCGAGAATTCCAAATTTTATGAATGGTTGAAACAGTTACTTTAGGAATTCCAACTTTCAAACAAAGGGGAAAATGCCCAAAAACACATGGATAATATAAATTCTATGCATAAACGGTTAATTAACAGCTGATTTAAACAAAAACATAAAAGATTTAAAAAATCAAATCATCTGAACGAGAAATTACATAAAGATCAAAAAGATTCGATTAGAGATACATAAAATATCAAACCATGGTTTCAGATACCAGACTATCATGAAACCCTAGCATAAAAGCAAGACAAGGAATCTTACTGAAGAGAAGGAGGCCGGAGAAAGCGCCAGCGGCAGAAGAGTAGAAAGCTTTGCGAATGGTTAGATCAATACAAGCGTCTGTTTTTGCATTTAAATCGTAATCTACGGGAATATTTTTCTTTAGTTCCTCTGCCATTTCTTTTAATTTCGTTTTCTTTTATTCTCGCAAAAATACAAAGGGGAAGGAGTAAAACGAGTAAATATAGAGCTCCATCGTTTCTTCTAAGCTCTAATTTAAGTCCCTATCTTTTACCCCGACCAAAATTGCTCAAGGGGATATTGCAGGGCCGATCAGGGATTCATTTGTTTCGAGTCCAAATCAATAACTGTGATATAATTTTGATATTATTTTATTTACTACGATAGTGATATTACGTTTCGGTTTTGGTTCGGTTCGATTTGAACCCATATTACATTTATTTGAAATAATTATTGAATAAATAGTAATAATATTAGTGAAAAACTCTAACGAATTCAAATAAAATACCCATTCATTTTTAAGTAATGTGCATGGTGTGTATCTTTGTACATATCAGATACTAAACGGTTCATTACA
The DNA here is from genome assembly GCA_030765085.1 of Allium cepa. Lineage (NCBI taxonomy): Eukaryota > Viridiplantae > Streptophyta > Magnoliopsida > Asparagales > Amaryllidaceae > Allium > Allium cepa. Next base: position 553,327,942 of record CM060941.1, on the reverse strand, counting down.
TAATCGTATGAAGTTCAAACACTCATATATTTGATATTTTAGCAATTTTAAGTACAATAAATATAAAATTTCATCAAAATATTTGGATTCTACAAAGCGATCCGGTTCGGTTTGATGAGGTTGGTCCAATCGTTCAAACCGCAACCGCGCTATATTAAACCAAGTCGGTCCAGTTTTAGATATTTGGTTTGATTAGAAAATAGGATTATCGGATCATTTTAATGGTTCGGTGCAGTCTGTTTCCATATGTTGTTGCAGTTTATGTCCACCCCTAAGATATTGATAGATTGTGTCAATCAAAATAAATAACTTAGGAAAATTTTGATTCGCGTCCTTATTTTTATAATTAAAAAAATAAATTTTAAGTCTCTTCCCATTTTCTTTTATGAAAAACATTACTATTTTCAAAATAATATGTGAAATTCAAAGAAGCGTTTGGATATTTCTACTATGTGCTCTTAGAGTATATGATGACTATAACTGATAACCGTTCGCAATACGGCTTTGGCTATGATTCTTAAATTTGAACCGGAAGAAATATAAAAGAAAGAAATTGAAAAAAAGTGTATAAAATAGTTTTTAAAACGACTGGATGTAGTAGAAAAAGTAATGCGCTCATAATTTCTACTTAAAATATATCTATTGAATGGTCCTTTTATACTATGATCATAAATCTCAATGATCACAAAAACACTATTTTATGTATCTCATCGGTAGCTATTTATATTATGAATATGATTTTCAAATAACTGAAATAAAATTTATAAAGTTCAAAATCAAAGTTAAATTAATTTTAAGATAAAATTATTCTATAATAGATAACAGATTAATGAATAAATATTACAATTGAAATTAAAACCGAATTAATTTAAAAACATTAAACTCTCCTTTGTCAAATATGCACTAAATATGAATTAACACAAAAAAAAAATCATGTAAATATAAAATAAATATCTAATGCAAAACTAATATAATTTTTTTTCGAAATTCCTCATTTTACCCTTTGCCAATACATCTAATCGAACATGCCTACATAGAGTATCCTATTATATTGAGAAGAACTTGGAACTGTAAGCAGGAATGACTAATAAATGCATGTTTTCAACATATTAATATAAAAAATATGTTCGATGTGATATAATATGCATTATAAGTATCCATGTTTTCCTTTCCATTAATTGTCAAAATTTTAATTTTATTACATCAAAAGTGCATATGTAGGCATTATAAGTATTCACTATTTAGAGCTTTTTGTCTAATTCGTGTGTTTGTTACATTAGTTGTTCTGGATCATGTTCCGAACACCTATTTCTTAACTAACTGAGTAATAACAGTGGATGACACACTTTAAACGTTAGTTGGCTTTGCTAAAAAAAGTACATACAATATCTTTTTCTAGTTTTATTTTTTTTATGCACTACATTGTGTATTTCCTAGCGTTATACTGCTCCATAAATATATTATAAAGGAATTAAGGTTAATACATGTTACCACATGAACTCTTATTACAATTACATTGATAATAAGCATCTAACTAGCTTGTAAAAATAATTGTATAAATATTTTCAAAGAATTGAATTTATTATGGGTAAGTTTGTTAAAATAATTGAGTTATGTACTAAACTTACTAATCCTCTCATTTTTGTCATGTGAGTTATGAGTTTTATATTTGTATAAAAATTACATTGTCTTTTTTTGTAGATAATAAAGAGTTAGATATTGATATATTATTTTTTAACATTTAATATTTGTTAAGAAAATAAATAAAAGTTAGTATTCTTAATTGATTTCAAAATTAATATTTTTATAAATTTTAACATATAAATATTTATATACATAAATTTTTAGTCCAGCATTTAGTTTTTGGTACATTTTTTTAAAAACTAAATGATATATGGATTGAATATCAAATATTACCTAATATGATGACAAAATTACCTAGAAATGAATGTGTAATAATTTGAATCAATATATTTCTATGCAATTAAAGCTCTTGCAATTGATATCAACATCAAGAATAAATACATTATTAAGTGATACAAAATACTCATTTAACAATTAAAAGAACCGTAACAAATCATATTGTTATTTAATTACGTATAAATTATAACTTGGTTTTTAAATCGTTGTTTCATACCTTTTTTTTTTATATAATTAAAACTTTTCAAAAAATTATTAACATTTGCCTTTAAAAGACAATAAAATGCCAAAGAGAACAATTTCAAGCTAAAATACTATATATTTTATCATTTAATTAACATAAATTACAACTACACATAAATAAAATTTAATATTTTCACATGACGTATTAACTGAAAATATTCGTTGTTTTTCAAAATTACCAAGCATATTATTCATCGCCCTAATTAATTTAATATCATTCTTACAAAAATAAATTTTATTAACGATAAAGAATTCACTTGATTTACTGAATTTGAAAATAAAAAACATTGAATGTGTTCGTAATAATACATGTTTTAGAAATAAAACTGTGTACATGTTTGTTTATAATAAAATAACAACTTTAGAAAGAAAATTTATGTATATTTTTATTTGTAATTTAAGTACTAGCTTTAGAAAGAAAGAAATTATGTAAACTTGGGTTGAAATAATGTAAGAGAACTAAATTGTTAATAATTATAGAAATTTTGAGCTATATGGATTGAATGGACTATTTGTTGTATAATTTTGTCAATATAAGTGGAGTATATAACATATTGAATTATCATATGTTAGGAGGACCATATAAGACTATTACTTAATCGAATTTATTTTAAAAGTTTAAATTTTAGGTCATTTAATTAATTTGAACATGTGGGCTTGAATGTAGAATAATATAACAAAATTTAGGAGAATATTTTGAGTAATTGTAGAAACTATTTGGTGTTGACATTTAAATGTGAATGATAATTGATATAACTAGTAGAAATTTGTAATAATAACATTGAAAGGAAAATTAAATATCTTGAGACAATCAAGCAGAGAGGAGAAAATCTCTAAAATAAATAAGAGAGCTTTAAATTCTTATGATGTACTATTATTTAACTAGCGTGTAACCAATGCATTGCATACGATGAAGTTGTAGAAATACTGTATTCGTAAATATTGGTAAAAGTATAAATTATTTGTGTAGTATATGATAAATATGTTGTGTTATTAATTATAAATCAATTTTTTATCATTATTTATGTATATAACGTTTGTTAAGCGATTTATATAATATATATTCGAACTAGTTAAAATTTAATCTTACTATTTTATTAAGAAGTATATGGTAAACATATGGAAGTTGACGGCTTTTAAGATTTATTGGACTAATAAATAATTATTAGATACCCAAATTTATTTAAATAAATTAATTTTAAATTGATTAATTAATTTAAATATTTGGACTTATATGCAATACAGTAAGATCAAATCGAAGAGAATTTTCTACTATCTCTATTATAAAAATGTAGGTATTTTGAGTGTAAATCCACAAAAGGAATTAGTAATATTATGTATAATTATGAAAATGATAATTACATAATTTTTTGAATATATGAGAGAACTAAAAAGGGGACAAAAACTTCAATAACTAATGAGAGGGTTGTAAGTTCTCGATCCTACTTTTATTTGTTTAGTCGATAATTTGTTTAGATAAATAAAATATAAATTAAAGTTGTTTACAACGTTTATGTGTGTAATGTTTATTTTGTGATACCTTCTTACATTTGAACAAAAAATTCTGGTTTTGTTAACATAAATATGATATGCATATTGAAATTGTTATTTCTTGTGATTTATAGACAAAACAATGAATGAAAACTTAAATGCATGGATTTAAATATAAAATATTGTAGAAAACTAAGTAAAAGTATTTAACTCTAAAAATTATAAAAATGAGCATTTGAATGTAATATGGTTGGTGAGAATTTATAGAACGGTGATAATTTTAAAAATCATAAATTATATTAAAATATTTTGAAATTAAATAACATGAGAAAATTAAGAAGAGAGAAAATTTCCTAAAGTGCAAATCTTATCTATATTATAAGTGTGCACCCTGTCCATAGCATACGGTATGATTTAGAAAAATAATTTTATACATATTTTTAAAGAATTGAACATATTCTGAATAATGTAAAAACCTTATTATTTTTTAAGTATATAATTTTTGTTATGTGATTTATGTATTTTATTTGTATAAAAAATAAAATTGCCATTATGTAGATAATATTGAGTTTGATACTAATTATTTTTTAGCATTTAATTTTAAAAGAAAATAAATGAAAGTTTGTATTCTAAATTAATGTTAAAGTTAATAATTTAATATATTTCAGTAGATAAATATTTATGTACATATATTTTGAGTTTAAAATTTTCTTTTAGTACCTTTTAAAAGATAGGTGATGTATAGATTGTATTTCAAATATTACTTTGGGAAATGACAAAAATTACCTAAAATTATATTGCAATAGCAATGAATCGGTTTATTTTTATGCATTTTAAGCTCTTGCGGTTAATATCAACGTCGGAACTTAGTAAATAATACTACCAAAGTGACAAACAGAATATTTCTTTAATGACTAAATGAAATGTTGATCAAATGAAACACTACAAATTATTTTGTTTTTTTATTTATAAAAATAATAATTTGGTTTTTAAATCATTGTTTCATACCTCATCAACCTTAATTCATAATAAATTTAAAAAAAAAATATTAACATCTACTTCAAAACGTAAATTAAATATAAAAGAAAAAAAACTCTAATCAAAATATGGTATAATTTAATTTATTAATTAACATAACTTATGAATATACATAAGTAATATTTAACGTTGGAAGAAAGATATTAACTAAAAGTATTCATTTATTTCAATATTATACACTATGGTATTCGTCGCTTATCGTTAATTTAATGTTTTTTTTTTTGAAAACCTAGGAGAACCCAGTAGGCGATAAACTCCTGAGGAAGGTATAGTAAAGTCGTCCGTTGAATCAAGCTCCCATACCCCCGGGTAAATTTATATAGGATAGGGAAGCCCCCTATCTGGATGGGGTCTATGGGTGATCATTAATTTAATATTATTCTTAACAAAATAAAATTTATCAATGATAAAGAATTGTAACGATCTAGATTTTCGGACCAGTCAAAATCGTTGAAAAATGTGTCCGTTCTAAATCTACGAATGGAAACTACCATTTTAACATATCATAATCTGATAAATATATAACACTGCTAAATGTATAGGATACAATTGTAATAATACAACTTACCAGAGTAATCATTTACTCTACAGAGTGTGCTTCAATACATACAAAAAGTAAATATACTATAAATCTACCGCTGCATAACTTTGATCTGAAAGACAACAATTGTCATTCCTGCAAACTCAGTAAACATATCAATGACAAGCACCTTTGTCCAAGTGGTTAATTGATTCGGCTTTGGTGCAGGACGTCACAAGTTCGAAACGTGCTTTCGAACGTTTATTTAACATGGGATATGTTGTCCCAATGATTTGTTGTATATAAAGTACCAGTTCAAAAAAAAAAACATGTCAATGCGGAATAAAATGGTAAGCAGGAAAGAAATATCAACGCATGATAAATAACAAACATTTAACGAGGAAAATGCTATATTATTACTGCGAATGCATCACTATCACTTGTGACTGTCTACACACACTTATCTAATGAGGTACCCAATTAGATGCAGGATCAAGCCATCGTTGTTCTTATATCACAAATAAAACTCAAGGAGCGTACGATGCAAAAAAAAAAAAAATCCCAAACTACATTTCATATAACATACAATGTAGCTTCCAAATCTACCCATGCAGGCTTATATCTTGTCATTTAGATTTCTAAAATCTGTTTAACTTTATTATTTTCAAAATATAATCCTTTCGAAAATAATCTCTTCAAACTAAATTTCTGGTTTTACTTCAGATCCTTTGAAATAATAATATATACCTCTTTTATATTATTTTTCTTCGGGATTTAAAACAAATCACTTTTGAAAATGGTATCAAATACTTTGTATAATAATACAATGCTGTACTTTATATATTTATTTAGAAATTCCAAAATACTCTACTATAAAAGCATATCAAAATATGTGCAATCAGATCGAGAGTTTTCTCCCATAAAAAAGGCAACTGGTTCACAGCCTTACCAAAATAAATAAATAAGTATATCCCTTTATCCAAGAGCGGACTATACTGAGGGTTATCTAAAGCCTTCGCGTGCTTCTTAGTTATAGGTTACCCAAATCATTAGTAATATAACAAATTATTTTGCACTAATATTCACAATTACTTTCGAACACAGTATTGTTTTTCCTCACAACCTTTGGAAAGCTATTTTAAAATCACCGGGGTTTTTGTCCTTGAAATTCTCTTTTCATTTATAAAAACACATTTTATAAATATCTTTATGTAAATCACTTTTATCTAAAAATCACTTCAAAAATATTTATTTCCAAATATTTCTATTTCTTTAAACGAAACATTTCATTTCAAAAGATAAGTATCCTTTCCTTTTAAAATTATAATAAATATCTTTTATATAACTATCTCTTTTCCATAAACATTTCATAACATATTCTTTTATGATAACCATCTTCAAAACAACTTCTTTTAAATTAAGGTTCAAAATTTAGATATTAAATTATTATAACTAATTATAATAATTTAATAAACCAATATTATTGTTAAACACATGATGGTCAAATTGTAAAATAAATCACAAGGTGTTAGCCTACAATTGTTTTCTACCCAACTCATGCATATGGAAATTAATTGCTCATAAACTGGTCAAGCAAAATTTAAACAACCAAACAAATAATAATAACAAACACATTATTATAGAAAATTAATAATCAATAGCTAACACATCATTTATCCAATATTAATTAATCTACAAATTAACTTCAAAAATAATCTTTTTATGTTGCAAGCATAGAACAGTGAGTTTATTTTGCTCGATAGATGTTCAAAACAATCTATTCAATTTAATTATAGCAGACTGGTGTTTTATTATACCAAATAGATATCACAAATGAAGCATAACTAATTTAACTACGTTATTACTCAAATCAATGTAATTATATTCAATCGCTATTAATTTATCAATATTTTATACTTCGTTAAAACCATCAACAGTTTATATTATGATGTTGCACTCGGCAATACGAGTCTAATGCAAAAATCCGTAGGTTAATCGGATTTCGTATGGGTGAGTTATATATTTTCAAAGTTAAACCTTTTAGTAACTAAATTTAAACAATTAGAAACTTAAATACTTCTCACCTCAAGCCCGACAACCCACGACGCAAACCCGCACCCAACACCTCCTCTCTTCACTATGCATGCGTGCTACCCATGCATGCATGCTAACTGTCGTTCCTTCTCTGCCCCTTCTTTCTCATTTCTCAATGAAATCGCATGTCACCTTCTCCACCCAAGCTGCTAACTCCTCGGCAGCAACCCCTGGCCGCCATGAGCTCCACATGCCACTGTCTCGAGCATAACAAGAACGAAAAGTGTAACTCTCTTGGTCCTCTACAACTTCCGTGTAGAATATTTTGGCTAATTGTTTGTGTGGAAGAAATTATTGAATTAATGCAATGAAGGCGGAGATGCTCCGTGTTTTGTGTTTGCAAAGAAGAAATAAAATATGAAAAATCTCTGCCAATTAGTGTTTTTCATGCTTCTTTTATAATGAAAATTTACAAAACACAATGATTATGTTTTTAAAACAACTTTCCACAAGACAAGGCATAAAACAAGGAATAATATTTACGTGTGTGTGTGCATAAATTTTGTTTTTGAAAAAAGTTAGTATTATGGTACATCGCTACAAAGTATCACGTTCGTGTATGGGTCGTGAGAAACAGAAATAAAAATACAATTGTGCACAACAATACAGCATGATCACAAAGAAAAAACAAAATACACCTATTAACTACTCTGTGAAATTTAAAAAATACCAATGTTTTTAGTAAAATATGTCAAACGATAATTTAAATATTTTTCAAGTTAAAAATTATAGAAAAAGCCTATAAATTAAATTAAAAATACTACACTACAAATCAGATCATTACATTCTTCCCCTTGAAAGAATTTTGTTCCTGAAATTCTAAGAAACGTAAAATATAACGAAAGGCAAACTATTAACAAAAGTTAAGCACACCAAAAATAATATCATCCATAACCTCGGTCGGAGGTACGGTGTCTTCTCTTATCCGTTATTTAAAAAATAACTTTAAATAATATAATAATTATTTAAAAAATAACATTTTAAAAACATTTTAAATAATATAATAATTACTTAAAAAATAACAATTTAAATAATATAAAAATAACTTTAAACAACTTTTAAAATATAATTAATTAACTTTCAACCAACATTGCTGATAAAATAATTAACTAGCTTTAAATAATCAATAGTAAAATAATTTATTGCCTTTAAACAACCTTAATAAGTAATTAATTATATTTAAACAATATTAATATAATAATAAATTTTAAAACATTATAAGTATGATATTTAACTTTACTAAAGAATAATTTTACAAAACATTTTGTAAAATAGAAATTAAACAAGCAGTTAGTTAAAATAATAATTAAATAACAAAATTCCTCCAAATTATAAAATTTGAAGTTAATGTACAACCATAACTTTCCAAATCCATAATGAGGCTCCACGACTCCACTGTACTTAAACCACCTACCACTAAATTCAATTTAACTTCTCAAGTTAAATTACAAGTATTTACATAAACAAACATATATGTAAACCAAATCCATAATTAACAATCAATTGTTGACATATCACATATCTAGCATAAATTAACCGACACTTAAATAAATGTCCAAGTTTATATAATAGCAGAATGAAGATTTATTCTGCTAAACAACTGTCATTTAAGATAAACTCTTCCATTCATTATTAGATGGTGTTTACTTGACCAAATAGATAATACCAAAGAGGCATGCTTAAATTAACTACGTTATTATTTTAAATTAGTATTATTTTTTATCACTTTACACATTACCAATTTCCAGAAATGATAATTTATCCAAACCCAACAACCAGAAAATACCATATCCAAGTAGGCAGTCAATAATTTTTATCTACTATATAACATACTGGTTAACCAAAAAGGTGATTTTAACTCGCTAAAATTTCAGTTATCACCGAAGCGATCTGATTCCATCTAATTCGAATAGCGTTTGATTTTAGCTTGAAATTCTACAGGCTTCAATCTCCACCAATCCAATTCCAAGATGTAGTTAACGTCATTACAAACCCAAAGCGACTGACAAAGCATTCGATTTGGACCTTGTATGAGAGAGTTATTCAAATTATAAGCTTTGGGGATTTTTAATATAATTGATTACAATTTTTTAAACTAATTGCCTAATTAAAACAAATCCCTCTCCACTAATCCTTCTCCTTCCCCAATCTTAAACTCCTTCCCGCCTAAAACCTGAAGCCATTTCCTCTTTTTCCCATCACCATACTGGATCTACAGTCCACAATATCATGTACGACCACCACCATTTCTCTCGTGGATCGAAAACGAACAGCCCCGGGAACACCACACCTTGAAAGCGACAACCCCAAATGTCGCGTCAAAAATTCTAGCATCGCACCTCGTCGGAAACTGGCCCCCGACTCTCCTCTTCTCTATGAACACAAATACACACTCGACCGAGCTTATCACCTCTTATATCGCACCTCAAGTCGAACCCTAATTCGAACTGCACAATTTTAACACCCTCAAACCATTACCGCAACCTCTAAAAATCCATCCACATATAGATTTCAACCTAAATAACTCAAAGAAACTAGCCTTAGAAATTTTCATTGAGCATCCAGTTTGTTTCTAATTTTTGAAAGGGAGTATGATCATTTTCTTTACACTGGTACAACTGGATGGAACGAAAAACAGAAAAAAAATGTACGCTACTTATACGAGTAGTTTTTGTGTTAGTTTTATTTTAAATTTTTCGGCACTTCTTTGCACAGCTTTTCGTTTGCGTACGGACCCCAACGATAAAACAAAAATAAGATCGCGCTCAAAACAATGATGCGACCTCAAAACAATAAAAATATACACTGGCTTGCTGATTATGTAAAACCACAAAAATATTGTCGTTTGCCGAAAAATCATTAAATGATAATCAAATATTTTTCAAATTAAAAATTATGGAAAAATTAAATTAAAAATACGTCAACGAAAATTAAGTTATTATATCAAGAATAATTTTTTTGGTTAGTTATTCTAATTGTTTATTGCTGCAAATGAGTTTATGAAATGAATTCGCTGTTATTATTTATTACTTATAATGACTTAAATAAGAGCATTAACCCATTAAATATATATCCAATTTAAAATCCCGATATTTAAATCACTATTCAAATATTCATTCACAATTCAAAGATTTTAAATAATATATATAGTTTAATTCAAGTTTTAAAGCTTTTTAAACCAATGTTTCAATAGTTAAAATTAACAAAATATTCAAAATCAAATGAATAAAATTCCGGTTCCTCACAAAAATCATCTTCAACATAACTTCGTTTAAATTAAAGTTCAAAATTCAAATATTAAATTATTATAACTGATTATAATAATTTAATAAACCAATACTATTGCTAAATACCTTATAGTCAAATTATGAAATAAATCACAAGTGTCTGCCTAATTGTTTTCTATCCAATCCATGCATATGGAGCTTACTGCTCATAAACTGGTCGAGTAAAATTCAAACAACCAAACAATAATAACAAACATATTCTTATTAAAAATTAATAATCAATAGCTAACACATCATCTATCCAATACAAGCATTACTGCACGTGCTTTGCGCGTGATGATACATGTGCTTAGCGCATGAATTGTTCTTCTACAATTTATACATGACTAATATATTCAAGAGAAAATGATTTGCAAAAATATTTAACCATGTTTTTACATTGAAATCATGCGTAGTTAATTTACATTTCTATTTTTAAGTTGCTACATTTAATTTTTTATTAGTTTGAATTTTATTTATATTATTAATTAATAAATAACAAATTGGTAAATGATGTTTATTTATTTAAATGCTTTTTATTTGTTAGATCCTATTTCTAAGCGTAGAGCGACGTTTTGAATTTGTAAAAAAATTAACTGTTATATGCTATTTTTAATGGATATTAAGATTTCTTAATACATATAGAAAGACATTTTGGTAGTTCACACTGACATCAAAAAAGTGTGACACCAAAGCTATTACAACTATTATTAAAGATAAAGAAGCATTGAATTATCTAAAAGACTCTTTTATTATCTAATGCAATAGTAGTATTTGATCTACTCTCATTTCAATAAACACGCAAGCGTAGAAATATAATCATTGAAACATTCATGTTTTAATGTAGTTTGCATAGTTTCAATGTAGCCTAGAAATAAAAGGCTCCTAATATGAATAACTTCTGCATATGATTAGGATTTTACCAATTATTTTTAGATACTTGTATGAGGAATAATAGATAATAATTAGATTATGTATGAGTAAAGGGTATTTTGGAAAGTATACGGTCAGATCAAAAAATTGCACTTCTATTCCAACTATTAATAAAGATTAATTAATCCACAAATTAACTTCAAAAATAATATTTTCTTTACAAACATAGAATGAGGATTTATTCTACTCGATAGATGTCCAAAATAATCTACTCAATTTAATTATAGTAGAATATGTTTTATTTTGTCAAGCATATATCATAAATGAAGTACGACTAATTTAACTACGTTATTATTCAAATCAACGTAACTATATTCAATCCCTATTAATTTATCAATATTTTATACTTCGTTAAAACCATCAACAAGTTATACTATGGTGTTGTACTCATCAATAAGAGTCTAATGCAAAAATCTTTGGGATAATCGAATTTCGTATGGGTGAGTTATGGATTTTCGAAGGTAAACCGTTTAATAACTAAATTTAAACAACTGGAAACTTAAATACTTCTCACCCCAAGCCCAACAACCTACGGCCCAAACCCTACACCGAACATCTTCTCTCCTCATTGTCGTGCATGCCCACTACCCATGCATGCATACCATTTGCCATTCCTTCTCTCCCTATTCTCTCTCTTATTTCTGGACGAAATCGCACGCCGCCTTATCCGACAAACTCCACTACATAAGCTCTCCGCTTTGTACCCAACAATTTCACACTCGGCCTCCTCCTCCTCCACCCGAGCTACTACATCCTTGACAGCAACCCTTGGCCGGCACGATCTCCACACGCCACCATCTCGAGTACAACAAGGACAAAAAGTATAGCTCTTTCGTCCTTTACGACTTCCATGTAGAATGTTTTGGCTAATCGTTTGTGCGGAAGTTATTAAATTAATGAAATAAAGGCGAAGATATGTGTTATGAGAATTCTAACTCGAGACCACTCAAATCGAAATCCAAAGCACGGTGGAAAATAAAATTATGGTAAGAAATGCAAAAATAACCGATCAATACCTCAATCCAAATCTCAATCCAAAACCAATCACAATCATTAAAGAAGCAATAAAAAAAGGAATAACGATAGAATAAATCACACACTAATTTATAGTGGTTCTACAAACGTCTTGTAAGTGTACATCCACTTTGAGAGAGCCTTTATTAATACCAATGAGTAGAGTACAAGAGATTGATTACAATGATCAATATTCAAATAGAATAGATTTGTGGAGAATGGAATCGAAGAAAACTATGTTTTAGTAAACCTATTTTAATAGAGGATAAAAACCTTAATCTCTTGGATCATCACATCTTTGAATTCTAAGAAGAACTTATGTAGCGAACCATCTTGCCTTGACAAATACCCGATTTTCCCCTTGAGGCCCTATAAGCAAATACACAAATTCCTACTCGAAAAAATAAAACTGTAGTGCGCCAGACATCTGACAAAACCCGTCTAACGTCTATCGCAACTTTCAAGTTGCATAATTCCTATTGCCAGACTTTTGACATGTTCTCTTAGACCGTCTGACAGAACCGGCAGGTTATAGTAAACCGGTTGTCAGACGTCTGGGGATTCCTTTCAGATGTCTGACACAACTTTAATCTGTGCATCACCCAACTTCAAATCGCAATAACTTGAGCTTCCAAGCTCCAAGTCATGTGCCATTTTCACCATTACCAAGCTATTCTCGACCTCTTCAATTCTACATATAGTGTTGTCAAAATTTAACACTCCATCTCGACACTATGTCCATCTCCATCACTAAGAACCGATAGTACGAAACTATCACCACTTCTACCTTCCATCGGACAAGCTTGAATACTTTTACAATGAGCTTCGGCAAAGCCACTGTCCATTACATTCCATCAACGAGCTCTGGAAAAGCCACCTTCGCTAACTAAGTGTTGAAAGCACCCAAATCCAAAATAGTCTCACCAAGAGACAAGAGTACTAAGGAGTGTACACTAGTACTCCCCAAGAAGATAGAATCACAATCCTTTACCGATACTCTTCATCATCCATGACCAAGCTCCTCCCTCAACTGTGCCACCCCACGACACCTAGCACTTCAATAAGAAAATCAAGTTCAAGCAATATTTGAACTTCCTAACCGGAAATACCTTAGTGAACATTTCCACCATGTTATCTTTTGTGTGCACTTTCCAAAGATATACTTGCTTATCTTCATCCATGGCTACTAAAAATTACTCTATCACTTCAAATGGTTAGTCCATAGGGTCAAATTCTTTGCCAAGTGAATAGCACTCTGACTATCACATTGAACATCGATACTATCGTGTTCAAATCTCAAGTCACACAATAATTGCCTCAAATAAAGTGTCTCATTTGCCGTCTCCACCGCGGCTATCAACTCCGCCTTCGTAGTGCATAAAGCAACTATAGTTTGCAATCTCAATCTCTAATTTATAGCTGTAACACCAAGTGTCAAGACATATTCGGAAGTAGACTTTCTTTGATCCCTATCACCGACGTAGTCCAAATCACAATAACCAACCAACTTGCAATTCATCCCCTCACTACTGCCAAAAACAAAACCATAAGATGATATACCTCTAAGGTATCTCAATATAAGCTTCACAAGCTTCCCAGTGCAATTTTCCCGGATTAGTCATATACCGACTAACCATTTTAACGACATTTGCAAAATTGGGCCTTGTACACACAATAGCATGTATCGAACTTCCAACCGCACTAGCATATGACACATTTTCCGTATAAGCCTTGTCTTTCTCCAAGATAGGCGATTCCTTACTCGAAAGCTTCACATGCAAAGGTAAAGGTGCATTTGACGCTTTGCATTCTCCATGCTGAACCGGCAAAGCACTTTCTCTATATATAGTCCTTTTGAGTCAATTTTACTCAAAATGATTTCGATTCCTCTCTATTTCTATGCCCAATATCCTCTTTGCTTCTCCAAGATCCTTCATTTCACATTCCCATTTTAAATACAGTTTTCACTTGTTAATTTAATTCTTATCTTTTGAAGAATGAGAATGTCATCCACGTACAAGAGTAAATACACCCAACAATCATTTTCCAACCTCTTAAAATATACACAAGCATCCTTGATGCTTCTATCAAACCCATTTTCAAGCAAAATGACCAAATCTCTTGTACAATTATCTAGGTAATTGCTTTAAACCATATAGTGGTTTATTTAACTTGCATACATAATTTGACTCTCCATTTATAACAAACCTTCCGGTTACTTTATAAAGATGTCTTCATCCAAGTCACCATGCAAGAAGGCATTTTTCAAATCAAATTGCTCTAATTCCAAGCAGTGAATAACAACTATAGCAAGTAATATCCGGATTGAAGTGTGGCGAACAACCAGTGCGAATATCCCACCCTACTCCATTCCCTTCCTTTGCGAAAACCCCTTAGCCACTAGCCTAGATTTGTATTTCCTATTGTCTTTCACCTTGTATATACATTTTCACCCAATAGCATGGTTTCCTTTAGGAAGTGGAACCAAATCCTAAGTTTAATTCTTCAACAACGATTGCATCTCTTCCTCCGTGGCACAAATCCACTTCAAGCTATCATTCGACTCCATGACATCATCATGATCCATTGGCTCGTCTTGGACTATATGAAGAGCTTAGTCCAAATTGTTACAAAAGCTAAGATAGTTCAAATCACCGTATCTATCGGGTGGCTTTATAGCATAATGACCTACCTGAGTAGTAATACCATCACCCAACTTCTTTCGGCTCCACCTTGAACAGAATCCTCTCTAGAATCAAGTATATAACCAATACTGGAGGCACCTTGCAGACTATATGATGTAACTTTAATGACTTTCTCCTCACAAGCATCTTCTACTACTCTACTTCTTGGACGAAAGATGGGAACAACTTCTTTCTCCTTTGATTCACCACGAACCAAATCCGGAACATTCGATGAGCTCTCGTTCTCCTTGAACAAAGCTGCTCATCGAAAGTAACATGACAAGAATTCACAACCTTCTTCATTTTCGGATTCCAAATCTAATAGCCTTTTACTCCATCCGCATAACCAAGAAAAATCTTCATGAAAGCTCTAGGCTTGAGCTTATCATTTCCCAAATCATGTATATGAACCAGACTACCAAACACACGAAGATAACTTAAGTCAATGCTCTTTCCCTTCTACACTTCCTCCGGAATTTTTTTACTAAAAGCTGAGTACAGAATTTGGTTAACAATATGCACCATGGTTGGCAAAGTTTCAGCCCAAAATCTCTTGGACAAACCCAATTTCAATCTCAAGCATCGAGCTTTCTCAAGTAGAGTATGGTTCATTCTCTCTACAACACCATTCGATTGTTGATCTCCTAGTGTAGTAAAATGCCTCCGAGTACAATAGTGCTTGCAAAACTCCAAGAATTTTTCGAAAACATACATTTCTCCTTTACCGGATCTTAGAACCTTCAAAGATTTACCACTATCATTCTCAATGAGAAACTTTCATGCTTTGAACTTTGAAAATTCCTCCGACTTAACCTTCATTAAGTATATCCATACCTTTCGAGAAAATTCATCAATGAAAGAAATATAATACCTTGCTCTCCCAAAGAAGCTATCGGTGTCGATCCCCAAACATCCATGTAAACATACTCAAGAACTTCTCTTGGATCATGTTTTAATTTACCGAATGAAACTTTTTTTTGCTTGCCCATGACACATTCCTGGCAAAACTCTAGTTTGTTAAAAATCTCTCCATCGAACATCTCCCTCTTTCGAAGAATGTCCAATCTCCTCTCCAAGACATGACTTAACCTCAAATGTCACAACCTAGTCGCATCCAAGCCATGAGAACTATCAACATTCACATAAGTTTCACCTTTAATAGTCACACCTTGAAGCAAATAAACATCATGAGTCCTAGCACCCTTTATCACCACAAGCACACCCTTCGAAACCCACAAGTTTCCACTCTCAATAGTGATCTTACAACCTAAAAAATCCAGTTATCCTAAGGAAATAAGAGACTTTCGAAGTCCCGGAACATAGCGTATATTAGTGAGAGTACGAACCACTCCGTCAAACATCTGAATTTGCAGGGTACAAATTCCCTTCGATTGCAAATAGCACCATCACCATAACAATTGAATTTCCCTCTTTGCCCACATAAGAAGAATAACAATTTCTGTTCGATGTCATATGATAAGATGCCCCAAAATCGAGCATCCATTTGCTACCCAGAACATCCGATGCTACCGCCGTCAAAACATTTATGTCTTCCTCACTAATTCCACTCTCCACCGCTACGGATGAAGATGCTACTTCCTTTTTTACCTTATCCTTGTTCAAACTCTTATTCTTCCAATGAATACATTTCTTACAAATAAAGCACTTGTCATTTCTTTTTCTCAACTTTCCTCTCCATCCGCGCTTCCTTGATCTAGAATGCATGTGGTTCTTCTTCTTCCCCTTTCTATCCTTCTCCACAAACAAACCGTGACCACTATTAGCACAACTACTTCCATCACCTAACTCCTTCATTTGATTACACAACTCCTCACTAAGAAAACCTGTGTTGACATCATCAAGAGTCAATGTGCCCCAACTATAGACCAAACTATTTGAGAAACCCGTATAACGTTCCAACAAAGAACACAACAATATTATCGCCTTTTAATCATCCTCAATCTTCAAATCTACCGCCTTCGTCTTCATTAGAAAATCATCAAAGACATTCAAGTACTCCTTTAGCAAAGTACTATACCTCATCTTATAGGTGAAGAACGTTTGCAACAAGATCAAACGATTATTTAGTGACTTCTTCATATACAACTCCTCCAACTTGTCCCAAATACACTTAGCGGTAGTCTCACCACTAATTTTAGAGATCACATTCTCTCCGATAGGAAGCTGAAGTGTAGGAATTCCCACTCTTCTATTTCCTCTCCCTTTACATTTGATATATCCGCCGACAACAAATGTGTATCAAACACTACCTGATGCACTTGATTCCGCCTAAGAACCACTTTCATATTCCATTTACACTTTTCGAAATAATTAACGTTGTTCCATTTGTCTATAACCAATTGTGATCCTGAAACCGCGTACGTCCCATGTACATATGGTGCTACACCACTTGGACTAACCATTGAGGGATTATCCGAGGTATTATCTGATTCTGTCATTTCTTTAACCACATAACAACACCAATGCTCTGATGCCAAATGTTATGGGAATCTAACTCGAGGCCACTCAATTCAATATCCAAATCATAGAGAAAAACGAGATCATGGTAAGAAGTGCACAAACAATCGAAAAATATCTCAATCAAAATCTCAATCCAAAACTAATCACAATCACCAAACAAGCAATAGAAAAATAAAGCAATAACGATAGAATAAATCATACACTGATTTATAGTAGTTCCACTAATGTCTTGTTAGTGTACATCTACTTTGAGAGAGATCCTTTATTAATACCAATGAGAGAGTACAAAAGATTGATTACAATGATCAATATGCAAATAGAATAGATTTGTGGTGAATAGAATTGAAGAAAACTAGGTTTTGATAAACCTTATTTTAATGAAGGATAAAATCCTTAATCTCTTGGAATCTTTAAATTTTGAGAAGAACTTATATTGTGAACCATCTTGCCTTGGCAAATACTCGATTTTCCCCTGGAAGCCCTAGAAGAAAATACACAAATTTTGAGCCGAAAAAACAAAACTGCAACGTGTCAGACATTTGATAAAATCTCTCAGACGTCTGTCGCAACTTTCAGGCTGTAGAATTCCTACTGCCAGACGTCTGACATGTTCTCTCAAACATCTGACAGAACTCGCAGGTTATAGTAAACCTGCTGTCAGACGCCTGAGGATTCTTGTCAGACGCCTGAGGATTCCTGCTAGACGTCGGACACAACTTTCACCCAGTTTTAACTCGCGATAACTTAAGCATTCGAGATTCGATTCAAGCTTTGATTCGCATGCCGTTTTCAACGTTACTGAACTATTCTCGACCTCTTCAATTCTCCATATAGTGTCAATAAAATTCAACAATTTGTTGCTCTGTGTTTTATGTTTGCAGAGAAGAAATGGAATACGAATCCCTGCCAATTTGTGTTGTTCATGCTTCTTTTATAATGAAAATTCACAAAACACAATGGTTATGTTTTTTAAAACAACTTTCCACAATACAATGCATACAACAAGGAATAATGTTTGTTTGGGGTGTATATTCGTGTAAATTTTGTTTTCGAAAAAAAGGTTTGTTTAAAATGCACCCTACATAATATCATGTTCGCGTACGAGCCGCAAATGATAGAAATAAAAATACGACCATGCATAATAATGTGAATGATCACAAAATAAAAACAAAATAACCGATCAACTTATTCTATGAAATTTCAAAAATACCAACGTTTTCTATAAAATATGTCAAATGATAATGTAGATATTTTTCAAATTAAAAATTATAGAAAAGTCCTATAAATTAAATTAAAAATATTGCACTAAAAATCAGATCATTACATGAATGCACTTAATGTATCAATTTTAAAAAGAAAGAACGTTGTCTATGTTTATAATAATATACCAAGTTTAATAAGAAAATTCATGTGCATTTTTTTGACAGTATAGCAATAATTTTAGAAAGAAATAAATTGTGTAAATTTGAATGGAAAATACTTTAAAATAACTATAGATTGTTCTATATATAGTTGTGGAAATTTTAAGTTATACGGACTTGAATAAAATAGTGGTTTTATAATTTTTGTCGATATAAGTGAGGTATATAATACATTGAAGTTTTATTTTTTAGGACTATTATACCAAACTAGTATAAATCGCATGTACATGCCCGTAATAATTATAGATATTTACTTTTTATTTGAAAAAAACTAATGGAAGTTATATAAGTGCAAAATCTTTGATGGTTACAAAATTATTTCGAGTGGTTTGTTGGTGATGTCGGTTGCAACTTGATAGTGAAATTCCACTACAGGGTGATCGGGAAATGGATGATGGTAGAGGGACGGTAAGATTCTGAGTAGGGTATTTTCGAAATTTCAAAAAGATGCCATGAAAATTCTATTCATTGAATTGTCTTTATTAATAGTAGATAATAAATAGTAGTTATTTGGATTTATTTCAAAGTTTAAAATTTAGATCATTAATTAATTTAAAATATGGACTTAAGTGTAGTATAACATTATATAACTTAGGAGAATGTTAAAAATATGTAATGATCCATCTTTTTGGACGGTTTAAATCGATAATAAACCACGCATGTCAACTCAAATCATTCGAAAGGAAGAATTGTTAATAAGGTAAATAAGAAAATAAGGAAATAAGAGAAAGGAAAGAAAAACAGAACATAGAATCTCACAGCGGAATGACAAAATATAATAAAAAATAAACAGTTCATGAAGCTGTTTATAATATACAGTTGATTACGCTTTTACAATATATCAGAGTTATACATATAACAGGAATGAATAAATAAGACAGTGGAACAACATGGTATAGTGGGATAATAATAATAATACTAAACTCTGTCTTCATCCTCCAAAAATGATGTCTTCAATACTGAAAAGCTCAGGCTTGGCCTGTCAACGGATGCTTTCGGACGCGGATAGTGTCATATCCGCATCCAGATCCGATGTCATTTTCGAATATCAGATATCTACACCTGTGGATGCGGATGGATATCAGATAATTATCCTATCCGCTTACGATCGATACAAAAAGAAAATTTTAGTTTAACATAAATATTTTTTAATCTCATTGATTATAAAGGTGTAAAAAATTAAAAAATATGATGATAATAAAGTTTCAACCATTTAATAAGCATTAAGTGTGTATAATATAAACTACTAACTTAATAAAATTATAAACGAATATCGTTTACTGCATTAAAATACTTATAATTTGAACTATAATCTTGACATAAACCGGATGGATAATTTTCGAATACGGATGTCTTCGTATCTGCATCTGTTTTTCTGAATATCAGATATTTATCCGCTTTTCGAATGCGGATGCGGATGGATTTTGGATTTTTTGGGTATCCATTGATAGCATTAGCTCAGCCTGACCTGGGCGTAATGAAAAGACAAAATACTCGAGTCAGAAGTAAGAGATCTTATGTAAGTTAAATTAACAACAAATAAATATGAGTGTAATGGCTTGAGAGATGCTTACGGGATTTTACATCTCTTATTCAGTGTATAACGTGCTGCAATAACTTAAGAGATGTTCGAAATTTCCATTTCCTAAGGATCCGTTAAACTATCTACATATATCATACAATACACTATTATAATATGTCTACAGTAAAGTAAAGTATTAAAATAGCGTTAAGGCATTACCCATATCCCCCTTAACACATTTTTATATAAATAATGTAGTTTATACAGATACTGTAAGCTCCACCAACCTAGTGGTTTACTCAGAAGCACTCCATAGGTACAATACAAACCAAAATCATAGTGGGCTTGATCAGGATAAATATGATAAGGCACGCAAGAAAATGCCTAGGATAGGATTCTACCGTTTTTGTAGTTCAGGTTTAGACTACGCTCACTTCCACGCAGCACCATCCGATCATCAAATAGTTTCAGGTTTAGAACTTCTCATCATTTAGGAGTGATAAATAAACTACCAAGTGTACCTTACACTCAGCAACCTTAGATAATTACTTAATAGATTATTCATACAACCTTGAACAATTTAAAGTATCATTTCCCAAAATATCCCATAAGCCAAACAACAATGAATTTAAATATTACTTAAGTTATTCGACTGGTTTCTTTCACACATTATTACCTTTTATTTATTTTCATTTATTCATACAATAATTATCTTTTGTTAACTCACGTTTAGTACTTACATAAATTATTTCTCATTCAATATTTAAAATCATCAATGAATAAATTTCTTAAAATATTGTAATCATTTTATTGCAGTTTATTTCACATTTATTATTTACTTAATATAACTTGATTTTAATTTGATATTAACATTCATAAATGAACCAATTCATACTTAAGTTTCTTTAGCCTTTTTTCACACTTACTCCTTTATATATAACATCATTTAATATTACGTCTACTTATGAATAAATAAATATTAAACCTATTAATGAACCATTTCAACGTTTTCTTAAGTTTATAATTATCTACTTAAATAGTATTTAGATTTATCTATTCAATTTAATTTGTTAAGAATTTCAAAACAATAACTCGTGTTTAACATTTCTTATCATCTTACTTTTTCATTTATAAACATTTGTCTTATGCAATCAATATTTATAAATTTCACTTCCTAACAAACAAACAGAACACATACAACTATAACCATTTATAAAAATTATTCTTTTATATACAAAATATTATTCTAGGTAAAATTGTTTCATTTACCTATATTTCAAAAAAGATATTGTGTTGGTCTACCCTATTAAGTATTTAGAAATCCCTATCGATACCATAGCGTCCTATGTACCGACCGAAATTTATAAGGGTTTTTAAGCTCAGGGAAAAAGTTTGGAGAAAAATTTAGTTTTAGGGACAAGAAGTTTGCTTTTTAGACCGAAAGACATTTTTTAGTGTAAATAACATAATGATGGTTGCAACTATCATTTCCTGTTCACACCATAAAATATCATTCAGACTAAAAACCAAACTTGTTGTCCCTAGGACAAAATTTTTTTGCAAATTCTTTTCTCTTCCTATTTCCCTGAATTTATAAATACTAAACAGAACAAATTAACACGATATAAAAACATTTTATAACACAAACAAGTACTCTCTCTCATATATATATATACACACACACTCAGAAAAACTCATTTTAGGGTATTACTACGCTATCTCTAATGAGTTAAAACACACAAAGCTAAGGTTATCGCTAAACTAAAGCTCTAATACCAACTATAATGACCCATCCTTTTGGATGGTTTAAATGGATAATAAACCACACATGTAAAATCAAACCATTCAAAAGGCAGAATTGTTAATGGGGTAAAATAAGAAAATAAGAGAAAGGAAAGAAAAACAGAATATATAATCTCACAGCTGAATGACAAAATATAATAATAAAATAAACAGTTCATGAAGTTGTTTTATAATATACATTTGGTTACACATTTACAATATATCAGAGTTATACATATAATAGGAATGAATAAATAATCCAGTGGAACAACATTGTGCATTGGGATTATAATAACATATACTAAACTCTATCTTCGTTCTCCAGAAATGATGTCTTCAACGCTGAAAAGCTCAGGCTGATCCGAGCGTAATGAAACTACAAAACACTCGAGTCAGAACTAAGAGATCTTATGTAAATTAAATCAACACCAAATAAATATAAGTGTAATGGCTTCAGTGATGTTTACGGGATTTTACATTTCCTATCCAGTGTATAACGTGCGTGCAATAACTTAAGAGATATTCGTGATTTCAATCTCCTAAGGATCCGTTAAACTATCTACATATATTATACAATATGCTATTATAACATGTCTATAATAAAGTAAAATATTAAAATAGCACTGAGGCATTATCCGTATCCCCCTTAACACATTCTTATATAAATACCGAAGTCTACACAGATACTGTAAGCTCTACCAAACCGATGGTTTACTCAGGGAGCACTCCACATATATGATACAAACCAAAGTCATAGTGGGCTCGATTAGGACAAATATGACAAAGCACACAAGGCAATGCCCAAGGTGGAATTCTACCATTTTGTGACGACCCACACCAAGCATCCTTTGAATCTGACGCCAAACCATGCGTGTCTGACCCAGAATGCACCTATTGTTGATGATCATGAGAAATAAAAGAGAGGGTTATAAGAAAGAGAGAGGAAAGAAGAAGAGAAGAGAAGAAGAGGAGAGAAGCAGAACCAAAACAATACAGAATCTCACATCGCACCAGAATAATATATAATATAGATCAATAATCTTTACAAAGAGAAACTGTAATATACATAAACCATTATCAGAGTACATAATAAATAATCTTCAGCTTGGATAGTTATAATAACTTGTCCCCACAAAAGCTGATAATTTACAACAACAATAATGCAAAGCAGCGAAAAAATAAACAGATACGTGTATACGACATGAAGATCTCCAGCTCACCTGCTGAAGTGCCAAAAGCACCAAATCTAAACTTGTAAATATACTTGGTCTAACCTGAGCACTAAAATGGAAGAACGCCCGGATCGGTCTGGTAAACCAGCGTGAGAAAACACACTCAACTGAATTTATTAAATTACTAAAACTTTTCTTATCAAAACAAAAGTATCTTGTAAGATACTCCCACACGTAAACACGGACATGTTTTTACCTTACGATAACCAAAACACTTTTATATCAAATCATTCTACATTGTAATAGTGTCTATTACATAAATAATACTAATATATCCGTAATGGTTACCCATATAGCATTTCAGGGCTATTCATTAACAAAACCGCAAGTTCTAGTGGAGTTTGGATTCCATACAAATGACTAGGTCAAGGGACTACCTTTCCAATCCAAATCTCGCCACACCTCTAGAGGGATGTACCTAGGGTCCAGATGTTGGGCGCCTAAACCAACACAAGATCGACCTACTCATTCCTGGGTAGTACCGAATATGTCATCACTCCGGTCGTTACCGACCTAAAATCCATGGCCATAAGCATACATCAACAATAATCAGAACATGACATCATGGCATGTAAAGATATATCTTGAAGAGTGATGACGTCTCCTAATGGGAGCGACCCACTTAGCCCTACTGCTTCTAACCCTGTTCAGTCATTTTTCGAGAGTGAGCCAAAAGAGGTATTGATTACATTTCACATATCACATATCACATCATCTTTGAATGTCATATTGCCATTTCCATTGACTACTAATTGCCTTCCACAACCCTTGAGCTCGCACGTATCAAGGAGGGTGTTAAGCTAAGAGAAGTTGTCTTCTCCGCCACCACATGATGTACATTTGTAAAAACCAATGTATGTAAATTTAGAAATGTCAGACACTCGTCCATCCAAGTTGTCTAGGAATAAGATAAACCGAAGGTACTTTCCTACCATATCCTGTCGGGAAATCCCTAGAATTAGCTGCGAATAGTTCTTGCATTGGTTATTTCATAATGAAGAGACTACTGCTACTAGATGTATATTGGGATTTTAACCCCAAACAATCAACAAGCAGTCCTTCACTATGAAAATTCTAAATATCAATATCATCGACCAACCTGCACAATCATTGCATATATGTTGGTCCGAAGTGGTTTTCAGATAAATTTGATCTCGGTCTCCTTGCACCAACAATGCAAAAACGTTTCTCAACCTCACACAGAAACTAAGTCTTAAAGACTTACCACGTCTCCAACTTTCAACTTGCTATCCTTCGACCAAGAAGGAAGTTCGATAGAATGGAGTAATCACTCTGCACTACACGAATCAACATTCTCAACGCAAATGATAATCAAGCCTACACAGTCAGTTAGCAAAATATATCCATAAACGTCGAGGAAGATTTCTTTCTATCAATTTCAAAAATAATTTACAAATCTTACTTAAACCATAAACTATTTATATGCTTTAAAACCATTTATAAAGCTATTTAAAATTTCAAAACAGTTTACAACTCTTTCCCCTTTTTATAACTTTACACAAATTCCTTTAAAACTCTTCCAAATCTCTTTATACAAGTTCTTTTATAAACTTTTTATAAAATCCTTTAAAACCATTATAACTCCTTTTATAAAACGATTATAAAATCCTTTATAAAAATCTTTTATAAAACCCTTTTATAAGATCTCTGACAAAACTTTTACAAAAGTCTAAAATCTTTTACAAAAATCTTTTATCTATTAAAGACATTATAAAAGTTTATATTCATTATATTGAATTAAATTTCTAAATAAATCTTTAAAACTATGTTATATATTTTATTAAATCTTATTTTGTTATATTAGATTTTTACTAATTAAAGTTACTGTATAAAATCTATATTTGTTATATTAAATTAAAACCATATTTATTATATTAAATTAAAATAAATTTATTATATTAAATTAAGACTAAGTTTATTTTGTTAAATAAAACTAAATTAATTATGTTAAATAAAACTAAATTTATTATTTTACAACTATATTAAATATTTTATTAAGTTAAAATTTTAAATTATTTAAATTATATATTTAAAAATAAATAAAATTATAAGTTACAATCTTAAGGTTATATTTAAAATCATATATTAGCTTATAATTTTAAAATTTAAACATACAAAATAATTTATTTTCCAAATATAAATTTTAAATAAAATCATTAAATTAAATTTAAAAAACAAATTTCTTAAATCAAACATGCTTTATAATTTTAGAAAATAATTTAAACCGACCAACGGTGTCCGCATAAAATTTCTACCCTATGGTCAAGTGATACAGATATATATCACTTCAACCCGCAATAAATTTAAATTTCTGGATATATATCATTTCAACATGTATCCCGAATCACAATTTTCCAAATCCATAAAATCGCTCGGGTTTTTCATTTCGACCCATAACGATTTTTTCATAATCTACAAGATCATTCGGGTATGTATCATTTCAGCTCATGGTGATTTTTCTAACAATAACTAAGGGAACTTACAGTGTGATAACAACATAAAAAATAAACATAACATCAAATCATCCAAAATGTCAACAATTAAGCATCCATCACAATCATCATTCAAATCAACCAATAAATCACAACAATTAACCGGTTATCATTATCGGATATTTAACTAGCAATTTAAAATTCAATATTAATGTAAATGGAAAATTAATTTAATATAATTCAATTCAATTAAAATGTCGGATTAAACCACCAAACAACAATAATAAAATTCTTATCAAGGTATAAATTTAATTAAATTAACATAAGAAAATTTAATATTTGTGAGCAGGTTAAATCACTCACCTTTAATTTATCGTCGATTTAAATTCCAAATAAAGCCCGAAATTTGAACAGTCTTAGAATTTAGCCAAACCAGTTCCATATTGTCCGAAATTTCAATACGATCGCAACGTAGAAAATCGCGTTCAAATTCGAGTTCGTATGCAAAATTTATTATTGTTAAAAGATTGAAAAACAAATTTAAATACAAGAATAAACGAATGGCAAAATAGTAATTAAACTATCTCTTACCTTAACCCTCGTTCAACCCGTTTAAACGCCTGAACCCATTCGGCCGCCACCATCCTTCTCGAATTGCCGCCACCACGCTCACTTCCACCCAGATCCATTGTAGCCGCCGCGTTGCTCGACCACGGCCGCTCCCTTGGACCCCACACAGAAGCCTTCGCCACCCCATATAGCCGCCGCCGAGCTCTATTCGCCATTTCTGGCGATTTTCGACCCCTCTAGCACGAACCAACCATATGGATCGACTCCCGTAAGCCTCCTCTACGATGCAGCACCATCCAATCGTCAAATAGTCGAAGATCCACCGTTAAATGAAACCATGGCCCATGGACGGTCGAATCTTCTTCATCGTTTTCTAGTCAAACGATGCATCAAATCAAAAATGAATTGCTGCTGTAGACTGTATATAATATTACATGATTTGAGGAGTCTGAATTTCGATTTGAATTTGAATTTGAAATTAGGAAATTAGGATTTTGATATTGACAGCCATTGAGAAGGAAAGAAGCTGATGGAAATAACAGTACATACAGAAATAAGGAAAAGGCTGCTAGGGTTTCAGAAAAGAAATCTATTTATATAGACAGATGGATAAGAACGAATGGACAGATCGAATTGGGTCGAAACGATTACAACGACTCGAAAAGTCCATTTCGTTTCCTAAACGAAAGTAGGTCCTCCTGTTTATAAAAATATAGGTTTTTGATATTTTTAAACTCAGTGGAACTAGTTTCAAACCCTAATTCCATTGTATACGGAAGTTAGCTTTTAAAATCAGATTATATTCATTTAAATTAAATTAATCGATTTCTACACGTTTCGAGCTCGCACGATCAAACGTTAAGTTTGATTTCTATGAAACTTGAAATCATATAATAATTTAGTGGTTACGGATTCGATGAAACTGATTTCGTCGAAATCCGAGACAGTGGCCATAAAAGGCTAATTTCTACGTTAATTAAATAAATTATTATTAAAAATCAATTTAATCATTTTTAAATTCAAAATTAGTTAACAATTTCATCATTCTTGATTACATAGAAATGTATAATCCTTTAAAATAAATTTTTCGTGCTAAGTCCAATATTTAAATATTGTACTAATTTCAGCGTTCAATTACAACTATAATAAAACTCCAGTTAATTATATTTTAATTTCAATCAAATTCTTTTATTTTGATTTACACTCTTATTATTGAATCAACTATTACATTATGAATATAATTAACATTAGTTTATATTTTATACATTTATATTCTACAGTTATCATCTTAAGTCATATTAATTGTAATATTTAATTACATTAATTCCAACAATTTTTCTATTCCTTATTAACTTACAATTATTTCAATTGATGGAAATTACATTAAAAATGGTTGTTCATAACATTTAAACAACATTATTCCTAATTATTTTCTCATTAATAAATCATAAATTTTAATTTCTCACAATATTAAATTTCAAATCTTGTTTAAATTAATAGTTTTAATTATCAAAATTTATGGGTCGTTACAAAATAATTGTAGAAATTATTAATTATTGACATTTAAATGTGAAATAATAATGAAGAGAATTATCAGAATACTGTAATAATTATTATATTGATAAATTATAGGAATTTCAAAATGAAATATATGGAAACAATTAAGGTGAGAAGGAGAAATTTCTAAAATTAATTAAGAGTCCAGAAAATTGTTCTGTTTTACTATTATTTAACTAGTGTGTAACTCGTGCGTTGCACATGGTAATATTTTAAAATATACTGTTCAAACTTTTAATGTTTAAATTTGAACATTGTTATGCAACATACGATAAATTCAATGAATTAAATGAATTATAAATCAAAACCATTATAAATTAAAATATTATTATTGTTTGTGTATAGTTTCTGTTAACTTATAGATCTTCATATTTGGTAAAATGGTACTTTTATCATTTTTGTTGGTATGAATTTGATATACACGTTGAAAACGGTATATTTTAATGATTTATTAGATGAATTAACAAATATAATTTAACTTAAGTTTTCTGAATATGCTAAATCTAGAATTACGTAATTAGTTTAAACGTGTGAACTTAAAGTGTATAGTAGGGAAGAATTGAGAGGGATTTTGTACAAAATTGTAGAAATCTTAATGCAGAGTTATTTGAAGTTAAAAATAAAATTCTATATTGCAGTATATGGTAAATTTTTGAGACAAATTATTGTAATTAATTAAAATTAACTTTGTCATTATTGTATATGTATATAATTTAAATGTGATCCATATATTTTTATAGTTGAATGGAAAAATAATTTACCATTTTTGTTAATATATATTAAAATTAACATATACTTTTAAGATTTATCAGAAGAATAGACTAACCATTCACTGTAATTATTTAAATAGTTTAAATATGAGATTTCAGAAGTTATTTAAATACATGGGTCCAAATATAAAATATTATTAGGAAATAACTGAGAGAAGCGTTGTAAATAATTATAGAAATGCAGGTGTTTTGAAGCTAATTTTTTTTACAATTAACTATATGATAAATTTATCGACATAAACAAATAATATTATGTTTGTTAATATTTCTAATACATATTATTATTATTATTATTATTATTATGAAAAAAAAACCTACTCCAGAGAGTAGAGTTGGGGAATTTGACTGGCCCGCTACAACCGATCCCTCTTTGAAGCCAACCCAACAAGGAGCATCAATCCTCCAAGTTATTTTATTTTGTCTTTTCGAGGGATAACCGCTCCAATTTTACCACCCTTGTTGCTATGAACGTTATGTGATTTATATATCTTTATATTTGAATGAAAAAGCAGTTTTACTGCCTTTATTGATATGAATATGGTATACGTATAAAACCTTCATATTTTATGATTTATTACGAGTTAATGGATATTTGTTTATTGAATTTATTCGAATAGTTTAAAATCAATATTATATAATTAATTAACATATACCGACTTAAATGTACAATATTGAATGATATTGAGGAGCGTTTTGTAAATAACTATAGAAATATCAAAATGTAGTTACTTTATGTTAAAAAAAGAATTTTACAATGTAATGCATAACACATATTGATATAAATGGATTATAAATAAATTCGTAATTATTATTTATGTATATAATTTGTTATCTGATCGATATATTTATAATTTTATATATCTAAATGAATATATACCCTTTTTGTTAGTATGAATATGGTATAAATATTGAAATTTTCATATTTTTATAATCTATCAAACAAACCAACAAATAGTAGTTTACTAAATTATTTAAATTGTTTCAAGTTTACGTGATTAATTCTAATATATATGGAGATAGATGTAAAATGTTAAAAGGGAACTAAGGGGGGTTTCTGTAAATGGTTTATATATTTTAAAGTGGATATATTTGAAGGAAAAAAACATAAATTTGTATTGCATTATATGACGAATTTATTGGGACAAATGAATCATATATTGAATTTTTTTTTGTTTATGCATATACTTCATATTACGTGTCTTATGTATCGTTACTTTAAAGAGAAAGCAATTTTACCATTTTTTTTTTTTAATATAACTAGCTAATATCATATAATTGGATTTATATGCAATAGTTTAAATTTAAGTTTACATTGTTAATTTAAATATATGGACTGAAACATGAAATATGAGAAGAAAAATGAGGTTGATTTTGTAAATATTTGTTGTAATTTTAAATGGTATTTGAAGTTAAATGTAGAATTTTATAATGTAATGCATATAAATTTATTGAGATAAATGCATTGCAAATTAAATTTGTTATTATTGTTTTATATGATTTATATACAAAGAAAAAAATAATTAATTTTACCACTTTGGTAGGTACAATAATGATACACAGTATTAATCAACTGAATTTATTTAAATAGTTTAAATTTTGGATTGTGTAATTAACATAAATATACGGACTTAAATATAAAATGATGTAACCGATGAATTGTTTTTGTAAGTAATTGTATAAACTTATAACATACACATCCAAATGTGAAATGATGGAAGAGATTTAGTAAAATAAATGTAATAAAAGAGCTTTAAAATTCTACAGATTTACTATTATTTAGTAAAATAAAAATGATTCTAGCATAAATTACCACATTACACAATCAATACATAGCTTTGATAATGAATAAGACGGAAAATCTAAATTTCAGTTTTTGGAGGGTCATCTGCTTGCCTTGTATCAGATTGCAGATGACAAATACTTCACCCGAACATTGCAGCATGTAATGCAACATTTCAGACGCCAAATTCACCAGATTAAACAAACGTTAATATCACGAAAACTGTAAATAGTATCATTGTAACATTTGGAAAGCCAATTCCTTCTATTTTTATTTTTAACCAGCTTGATACATGTTACTTCAAAACATAAATACATCCAGAGCTTCCACTGTGTAGATCAGAGCTAAGCCTGAAAATGCAGCAAAAAGTACCATGTCTAAAAGAGTCGATTAACACAAATTATCACTTCTCTTCGATATCCATTTTCTTCATTGGTTGGCTCAATTTGAAATCAGATACAGCTTTGCCAAATGTACTTCTTACATGTTGGCAAATAACCATCACGTCTTGGATCGCATCCTTGAAAACCTCCGTAGCCGGCTCACCTGATATGAAATTACACACAAATATGGCACGATAACGCTGTCTTTAATCAAATACGACTCAAGAGTAGTTAGCTTATATTGAAGAAGTGAAGCTAGTTATAATTTCAAAATTCTGAAATGAAATACAATGCACATAACTTGCACTATCTGGTCAGACAATGCAAAATTATTGTAATTAATAATGACAGATAATAAACAAATAAGCAAATAACAATCACAGGACTGTTACAAAAAAATAAACTTAAACATCTGGTTATTTACCTGTAGTTTGAACTCTAATGTTGACCCGGGTCTCAGATGGATGAGGTATGTTATACCCACAAAAGGAAACCCTTGGACTGTACATAACAAGAACAAACATATGAGTATTTTTACAATCAGATATTAATCGAGGCTTCAGCTACTATATTCAAAAATTACACCGATACAAGTGAGATCAACTAGTTTCCCCACCAAGTGTGCATTATCATCATTTATTAAATATAATAACAAATTTCACATTCTCTTATACATGGTGAAAGGGAGCTTTCAATAGCTTACTAAACTCAGCTAATATCCCAGCATAATAATTTGCAGTTTTTGATAGTTCGTTTTGAGAACAAATGTAATATCCAGAATCGTCAACTTTGCAACAATAGAATTTGAACAGCAAATTAATCCAGACACAAGCGTGAAGGAAAGTGCAATAGCAATGCTAACAGCGACCATATTTTTAAAAGGCATGCATGGCCTCTATACACATGCATGTGTATTTAGTTGATTTCAAAATGCTTAGCACGCTCATTGCAATTTAGTTTGTCTGCAAGCAGCCACAATATCATCTGTTTAGTAAATGAGTGCGCAAGAGTGCATCTGTGTTTATTTTGAGTTTATAATTATTAGAATGTTGATGAGGTTCAACTACACTGAAATCTGTGGTTGGTCAATTGGAATTACAATAACACTGCTGGCTTAATAGTCAATTAGGACAAAAATTCACCACAAACAATACAAACTTTAAAAAAATGCCCTATCAGTATACCGTTAAAAATGAAGACGCAAGTAACTATATCAATACTAAATAATGTAGTCTTTGACAACAACCAATACACAAATCATCTTAGATAAGGTACGCTTTAAATCCATTGAATGAACAATATAAAATCACACATAGCTATGAACAAAGAATGCAAACTCTCAAAATCAATTACTGATTGTGAAAGGAAATAAATTCATCTTCATACGCTGACCAGGAAGTAGAGCAGTTTATTCAACCACAGAGACAAAGAAAGTCCACAAATTTTAGGAAAGTTAAAAACTTATAAGGAAACAAATGATCATGTACGGTTTTTTCTTCCTTTTCGTAATAGTGTTAGCCATGAACTCTTACTGGATTTAAATCACAAGATTAGTCATATCTAACATTCTAACACAATAATACATACAAACAATCCAAATATTCAACAACCCGAAAATGTTAATAAACAACATATTTACATTACGCGAACAATTCTATCTATAACGAACAATTTACACATCATAAACCATTATAATTATCAAAAATTCCGTATTCCAGCCAAAAACTAACAAACTATAACGAATGAGAATTTGCAAGAATTACTAACTCTTTGTTTAGCGTATATCTGACGGAGTTTGCAAAGGTATGGTCTTCATTCACAATAGAAAACGTGGATGAACTCGAATCAGTAATTGATCCATGTTCCATTTTGGATACTGTTACAGACAAAGTAAAAGTATCAAAAAATCTGAAAAATTAATGTTAGCTAAATTAAAATATGAAAAAATCGAACCTGAATTGGGGATCGAGGAAGCCTCAACGGAGGCGGTGTTGCTGGTAATGGATTTTGGCGGCGGCTACAGATTGCTTCAAGATAATGGAAATTTGTCGTTAAACCTTGTGCTTTTGGGCCGAGTTCAGAAAACCGCATAAATAACCTAAACAGGAACCATTGAAGCAAGAAGCCCGAATAGAAAAGTTACGCCGGTAATGATGGCCGAACAGCCAATAATGCAAAGAACCATTAGACATATAATCTTTTCTTTTGTAATAACTGTAGTATTTTTGGTGTAACCAACTACACTTAATTTCAACAAAATAGATACAACGTATACAATTTGTAGAAAAACAATTCACGCGCGAAACGCATACCGTAGCGCCTCTCTATTTTAGTATCACTTAAAATAAGGATCTACTTCTTTTACAACTTTCAAATTTTCCTCTACAAATATTTTTAAATCTTTATCACTTGAACATAAGATCTTACAAATAAACCTCTACAAATATTATTAAACCTTAGTGTCACGTGAACAAAAAAACATAAGATATAACAAGTAAACTTGACAAGCACCATTGTCTCAGTGGTTACATGCTACGATTTTGGTGCGAGATGTCACAAATTTGAAACTTGCGTAGCGTGATTCGAACATTTATTGACATGTGTGATTTGTGATATGTTGTATCTAAGTACCATTTCAAAAAAAAAGAAAAAAAACAAGTAAACTTCCTTTATGAGATCAAAACTTATCTCTACAAATATTAATAAATCTTAATATGATTTAAAAATAAGATCCAACAAATAATTTTTTTTTTTTACAAATTAATAAGAACAAAAATTGAAACTAATGAAAAAAAATTAAATGTTGCAGCAAAGAAATAAAAATTCAAACTAACAACATATGACTTCAACGCGAAAATATGACTTAATTTTTGTGAAAATCATTTCCCGTGAATATGTTAAACACGTTCAATTTATAAAAAACAATTCATGCCCAAAATGCGTGACATCATCATGCGCGAAGCGCGTGCCGTAACGCACGTCATCGTATAATCATCTTATGATTTGTGTAACTTATATAAGTTAATGACAGCCAAGCATACAACTTATACATATTAAAATCTAAACCTAATCCGATTTGAGGTACAGTTTAGTTCGGACATGCTTGGATGGTAGCATTAAATTCATCTATAACTTTAGAAATTATGTTTGTTGGTCGAACTTTTCGAATCTAGTTGGTTCAAATCGAATTTACAGAGGTTTAATGACATTTTTCCTCATTCGGACTCGATTTGAAACCCATCAAATACAAATCGAGTTTGAACCTTCTCGGAACGATTCAAAGCTTTCGACGCTATTTTGTACTAGCAATTCATTTATCTTCCCTCTTCATCTAGCTTAATAAAATTAATACAAAAGTAACGCGTACTAATTAAAATAGTTAACATATGGTCAAAGTTGTGTTATCTTCATTCTGTCAATTAGTTGATTTAATTAATTGTCGTTATTATCTAATTCTAACCATTTTTTCAACAGAATCATGCATGCATAGCTACTTCGATATTGTGGCTTAATTTAAAAATGTAGTTTGTCCAAAAGTTAAATCGTGAATAAGATTTGAAATCAGCTCATATTTTATGTGCAAAATACCAGCAGTACATATAATAAGTTGCATTTTTATTTTCAAATATGCAAATTATGTATATTTTTGGTTATGTTAAAATTGTTTAAGTAAATGCAAATGATTCTAAACAAGGAGAAAACTAAAAATATATAATTTTCCGCATGATTTTAAAAAATTTACTCGTTTTTATTGCAATTTTTATTATACCTAAAAATTAGTTTGTTTACTAAAACAAATCTCCAATGTTATGCTTGGATGTTTTTTTCCGTGGGTTTTAACTGCTTTGGTGGCTCTGCATTATAATTGTTACCGTAACTCTTGCATGTAAAATTTTCTTCTTGTCAGTTCTTTTCGATTGTAAAACTAGTAAGATGTGGTGTAATCTTACCTTATATTATATATTTACAAGTTGTATTTCTTCTAATATTTATGTTTCTTTCTCATAATTTTAGAATTAAAATCTTTATTTATCTTTGATTCATCAATAATATTTTCATATTCACCTCTTTACAATTACACATTTAACCAGCTTTAATATATTTAGTTGTGGCAGGTTGTCCATTTGACTTCCCCTTATATTAATTTTACTCATTTAGTTCAATTTTATTTTATTTCTCTATAAAGTTCAAACCCCAATCAGAAGTTTTTTTCTCATCAAAAATAGAATATTTATTTTCATTGTTACTTTGTTTCATTTTAGTTTCTCTTTAATATTAGACTCCATAAGAACTCAAATCATATCATGATTTCAAAAGCACAATTCAATCATTAGAAGGGTCGCATAATACAATGGTAAGATTTAAACCTTGATGATATGAAACTCTATTTCCCTCTAAATTCAATAGATTTTTCTACTCTATGCATAATTTATTTTTATATTCCAAATCTATAAAAGAACTATTTTCGAATCAACATAGATGTTCACTTTTTGTTGAAATTGCATTTATTATCTTGGAAAATAACTCTATACAATATGTTAGAATCGAAAGGCTCAACATACTTAGTGTTTATTCTTCTTCCTTTTTATCTATAGACAACTAAAGATTACTTTGTAGTCTGTACAATTTATTTTATTTATTATCTTTATAAATTAAGTTCTAATCATGATTTTTGACGCGTAACTAAAATATTGAAAGTGGTTTCAATTATTTATTGGTTTTTATTCAATGAGTAATCTTAACTTTACTAAACTAGTTTATTTTCTTTTCATAATTTGCAGAATTATTTTTTGATCTTTTGTTCTATAAATATACACAATCTAATTAATGGTAATTAGCAATGAAAATAAAGAATGTTGAAAGCTAAATTATTTTGAACCTTATGAAAAACCGTGGATGGTGCCTAATTATGTTTGGATTTTGAAAGAATTTAAAAGAAATCAACTTGAAATTTTAGGAGTTTAGTAATTTTCGGCTTTAAATTTTCTCATTTAATTACTTTTAATGAATACAAGTGTACAATTTTTTTTATCTCCCCCGTTTAATTAGTTTTGCATGTTTTATGTTCTTTTTATTTCATTGTATTATACATAATCATGTACTTTAATGCCTAAGAAAACTGCTATTTTTCTCCTCTAAAATAAAGTTTTTAATTGGTTTCTCCCATTCTTTCATTTAATTTTTCACTTTAAACTTGAGCTTCACATGAAATCAAAATGATGTCTTATCTTCTATTGTATATACTAAGTTGGATCTGCCATAAATCGCTAATCTATTTGTTTTTGTCCTTTTTCTTTATTTTCCATTTAATCTTGAAATTCATACAATCTCAAAATACTATATATACACACACATATACGTATATTGGAAATGTGTTAATTTTATTGAAACCGGGCTTTACGGCCTAACCAGCTAACATGTGCAACACACAACTAAGTTACAAAATTAACTTTACAGAATAATTTGCTTCATTCTCCACTTTAACACTTAACTTTCCAAATTAGGTTACTTCAAAAAGAAAACCTATGGCAACTGTAGATCATCTCTTCGAACTTCTACGCTCTCTTCCCTCCAACTCCACTTTGCTAGTAGTCGTCGTTCTGATTCCTTTAAGTTGGTGGGTTGTATTATCTGAACTATAATCGCTACTTCTCTCGCTATCAGATTTGACAATTCTAACTCATTTCTTTCCTTTCGATTGAAAGCCCCACATTTCTTTCTCTCCAGATGTGCCACACACAATTTGTTAGGCTAATTTAGAAGGTTTCCTCAACAAGATATGAGTCATTACTCTAGTAGTTTAGATGTGCAATCTCTTTGTGAAGTGGTTTTACTGCTTCTATGTTCATGCATTTGAGTTTTTGGAAGGCCTTGACTCTTTTAGTGTATTTTCAATCGAAGAATAGGTGATTATGAGTTTTTATTTCTCTTTTACAGAAATTGGATTTATCTTCTTGTACAATCCCCTTAACTAAGTAGCTTATCTTTAGCAGGAAGCCTAAAGATTAAAGCTTTATGTGTCATTATAGAGTTATTATTTCTACTCCACCTTGTACCATTGAGTAATCAGGTGATGTGTTCTAGTATCTTCCTAGGTTTCATGTAGTTTGAATTGCCCTTTAGAATTACCTTTCCAAGCCCAAACATCATTGTCTTTCCCTGTATATAATGGAATAGCTTCAATTTCTTACTTTAGGTTTTTGGTAATAATTTGCATGTCAATGTTCCAAGAGCCTTCACTGATGATTGTTGAAACTTTCAAATTCGATGAGCGATTTGCTGAGCAACAGTCCCAACACATCTATCAACAAAGATTTTCCTGTTTAACCAAGGGTCCTTCCAAAAGTCAGTGTTATTACCATTTTCAATTTGTCTTTCCACCAAGTTTTTCAACCGCTCTCTCTGTTTTTCCAAGTTACTAAAACATTATTATCAATCTTCATTGTCCAAAATTTTTCTATGATGTATATAGATTCAACCAAATTGCCTATAGATTATGAGATTCCAGGATTTTCCAAGCAAGTTTGAAACCATGAACTTTTTTTTAACTTAAACAAATTTTTTTACACTAGTATAAAATATGTCTATTGCCTTGCTTCATCTGCTTCGGTTGTTAATACAACTGAAGCAAATAGTATCATTGCTTCAGTTGTTAACACAATCAAAGCAAATAGTGTTATTTGCTTCGATGTGCTCATAACCAAAGTAAATAGTATCATTTGCTTCGGTTGTGTTAACAACCGAAGTAAACTAACCGATGCAAATAGTGTTATTTGCATCGGTTCCTTAGGAACCAAAGCAAATAGTGTTATTTACGTTGGTTGTCCTTAAAACTGTAGCAAAATAATGTTATTTTCATCGGTTCCTTAGGAACCGAAGCAGCTGCAATATATTTTAATCGGAGTAAATGCATATATCGATAATCATAAAAAACGGCTTATATACGTCATTGTTTAGAATTTATCATAATTAATGATTATCAATAAATAATTTATAATTACTAATTATTATAAATAATCAATAATTATTTTTTATATTTCATAATTTATTACATTTAATTATTAATAAATTTTAGCTAATATTTATTAACTACATTTAATAATTAATAAATAAATTAATAATTAATATTAAATAACTAATAATTAATAATCAATATTTAATAATTAAAATTTAACATTTAATTAATAAGTAATATTAAATAATTAAGAATTAATATTTAATATTTAATAATTACTAATTGATAATTACCATTAAATAATTAATTATTTATAATTATATAATAATTAAGACTAATGTTTAATAATTAATTATAAAATTTAATACTTATGAAGTGATATTTAGTATCTAACGATTAATTTTAAATAATTATTAATTAATAATGACTATTAAAAAAATAAATAAATAATCAATATACTTTTGTAGCGATGGAATTATTCGTCGCTAAATTTACAATAGATTTTGCATGTAATCGATATATTCAATGATTAATAATTAATAATCCATAGTCAATAAATAATATTTAATGTTGAATATTTCATAATTAATTTTCGATAATTAATGATTACTAATAATATATACATGATAGTTAACATTTAATAATTAATATTTGATTACAATTAAGAAGTGATAAGTAATAATTAATAAATAAATAATAATTAATAAAATTAGTAAATTTTAGTTAATAAACTAGAAATAAATTACAGTTTATAAACTAAAAGTAAATTAGCAAGTTATAGCTAATAAACTGGAAATTAGTAAACAATAGTTAATAAATTAGAACTAAATAATATATAGTTTATAATAATTTATTATTGTTAATTATTAATAATTAGTAAATTATATTAAATATTTATTAATTATATTTAATGGTTAAAAATATAATTAATAATAATCAATAATTAATAAACAAGAAGTAAATAAGTAATAGTTAATGAATAATAGTTAGGAAATTAGAAGTAAATTAGTAAATTATAGTAATAAACTAGAAACTAGTAAACAATAGTTAATAAACTAGAAATAAATAATAGTTTATATATAATAATTTATTATTAATTATTAATAATTAGTAAATTATAATTAATATTTATTAATTATATTTAATAGTTAATAAATATAATTGATAATTAATAATTAATATTAAACTATTACAACCAAATAATTAATAAATGAATTTGAAGAATAAATAATTAATAATTGATAATATATACATACTAATCTAAATATACTAATTGCTAGTTAATAATTACCATTTTTTAACTAATAATATATGCATAATAATTAAAACTTAAAAATTAATATTCAATTACTATTAAGAAGTAATAGGTAATAATTAATAAGTTATAGTTAACAAACAAAAAGTAATACTTAAACTTTTCATTTTTCCTCTAATTAACTTTTCATTTTGTCGCTTAACTTCTCATTTCCCATGTCTTCTTTTTCCCGTGTCTTCTTAATCCTATTCCCTTATGTTTATGTTTAGATCCACTTCCTCAAAAGAAATCCATTTTCCTCTTTTTTGTAGATCTCCTGCTTACAAAAATTGTATTTTCTCAAAACCAATTATTGCTTCGAATTCAATCGCTTGATGTTGCCTTAAAATTTGTTATATAAGATCAAACCTGTCAAAGTCTGCCATTAAAACTTTCGTCACGCCCGAGATGAAGAAAGAATTCATTGATATTTTGAGATATTTGGCCTTGTTGATGGAAATTCCACCGCTAATTGTACTCTATGGTTTGCCTTATGCCTTGCTAGGAAACTCTCGTTGACGTCAATCTAAAATCATCTGCACTGGATGAAAAGCTTGCGTCTAGAACTAATGCGACAAATATGAAATTGTGATGGCGTTTGTGTTTTCCGAATCAATGTGGCATTGTTGCGACTTAAATGAAGTCGCTTGAGTCTTGATGATGACTGTGATGCTATCGGTAAATGTCTGGAAATGTTTGGATGGATTTATAACTAGCAATGCCAAAAATGTATTGTCCAATGCTTGAAGTGTATTATATTTGGTAATTGTCTAAAACATCCTTGATTTTGTTATGTATTTAAGTTGATTCATCACTTGAATATTGATTTCTCATTGTATATTTTGCTTTGGTCGTTTATAACTTGGTGATACTAATGTTATTAATATTCTCCATATATTCTTTTATTTGTGTTAGCACTTGATAT
The DNA here is from genome assembly GCA_030765085.1 of Allium cepa. Classification (NCBI taxonomy): domain Eukaryota; kingdom Viridiplantae; phylum Streptophyta; class Magnoliopsida; order Asparagales; family Amaryllidaceae; genus Allium; species Allium cepa. Next base: position 553,287,614 of record CM060941.1, on the reverse strand, counting down.
TGAATTTAAACAAGATAATCATAATTAGAATATTTATGCAAAATGGTAATGGCTAAAAAATTGTATTTGATTAAGTGAATGATATACTAGAATTATTCATTTATCTAACATGATGTAAACAAACTGATGTAGTATTTCATCATCCGCTCCCTGGTGTTTCTATTAGTTTATTTGAAGCTAAAAAGCTGGTGGCCTACAACAATTCAACCAAGTAAGCAGTAGAACCATTATAGTGTATGTGTACTTTGTTCTTTGAATATGACATATTGTAGAATTAACAACTGGATCAACGTATTTTTTTCCAGGAATCCTTTGGGAAAAATATCACAAACATTTGCTATTCTAAACACCTAACCTGCACGTCAAGTGGCTCTTTTCTCCTCTATAGGCCCTAGCGCGCTCACTCCAGTTATAATCGAAGTAAAACTCTAACTACTACACTAAATTTATGTGTACAAATCATGCATGTACAATTTTAAACTTAAGTTCCACTAAATTTATTGTGCGACCTGATCTAAGAGCTCTAGGTATTAACATACTAGCTGCAAGGTCGCCAGTATCACTTGTGAACATGGCAGCAGGCAAACCGGTTGTTTTCAACATAATTTGTAGAATATCAATGTCGTGTCCTCATATCACTTGAGCATCTACTATAGTTAAGTCACGACATCACTTTTGGAGTCCTGCTGCTTTGAAATCTACACTCATGACTACTGGTAAAATAAAACAAAAACATGCTTTATTTAGTAGTGACTGAAAAGTTGTCATGAGCTTGATTTCAAATGTACTTCTGATGAGTGATAACCACAACATGCACAATGTTGTCTTTGCTTTCAGTTACTGATTGTAACACAATTTTGCAAAAAAGTTTATATAATACAATGCACCACTAGGTGTAAAGTAACTACATATACTGTGAACTATAGAAAGAGTTAAATAATCTATTGATTCTAACCTTTGTTGTTTAGTGTTGTAATTATTTACAAACAGAAATGCATTAAGAACTTTATCTAAAACATGTTATAATTTAGTGTTGTCATCAAGATATATATTTAAATGTGTGTGGTTTTCTTATCTTGGTTAAAGCAAAAAAGAGCTACTAATATTTTCTTCTTTATGTTCTTAGTAGTTGTTTTGTGCAATAATGTACAGTAAATATGCGGTTTAGGCTATTGTATATTAGGTCTGAATAATAGTATGGTTGTTTAACATTACTTTCGTTGACCATGGATGCATGAATGTTTTATTTTATTTTAGTATTGGTTGGATAGTATTATTAGGCCGAACGTTCATGATTCACTTGTTTGTTATAAAGTTTATAAGCTATCATGGTACAATCCTTGGTAATTGTTATCAATGCTAAATACAAAATTATGTATTTGTCATTATCAGGTATGTAAGATTTGAGATACAAGATAAACAGGAAAATATAAGGAATAATCATCTTTATTAATTACTTTTTCAAGACTTGGTGCAAGTGTTAAAGCAAGCAGGACTTGCTCAGTAAGAATTTAAGGTGGATTTTGAATTTTGTTTGTATAAATATGTAGTAAATATATTACGGTTTCATAATGTAATTGTGTACTATTTGTGCCTTTTTGTTTATGTAGTAAACTGAACCATGTTAATAAATAATATGCTTATATTGTTTGTTCGACATGATTCTTAGTAATGATGTATTTACGAATTTCTTAAATGCAATTTGATACCATTTCAGGTTTTAAAATCTGAAACGGTATCAAATTTTTTTGCTTCAGCTAACATTTGATTTTTTCATTTAAACCATGTTGCTTCGATTCAACAATCGAAGCAAATAAAGATGATACAAAAGACCAGCGTCTATTGCTTCAGTTGTTTAACCGAAGCAAATGATGCTCTTTAGTTTCAGTTGTTACCAAACAACCGAAGCAAAAGATTGTCATTTGCTTTGGTCGTTACCAAATGACCGAAGCAAAAGACGTCATTTGCTTCGATTCAACAACCGAAACAACAGACGTTGGTCATTTGCATTGTCTTCATTTAGTTTGGTCGTTGCAGACCGAAGCAAATAACATGTTTTGTACTAATGTTAGGCCAACAAAACCCTCTTTTTTTGGTTTACATGGTTCTTTATAGCTAAGTTTGTGTAGAAAACCTCTCTAAATAAAATTAACACATACCGTGTTACATTTTGCAATTGAATAATCTGGGATTTTAAATGTTTGTAACCAGAATCTAACTTTAAATGTGAATACTGCATGGACAAGTTCTACACTACCTGCGAATGATAAAAGTTTAGATCTCCAACCTTGAAGCTTATCTCTAATATCGTCTATTAGTTTCCCACATTCTTTATCTGTAATTGTATTGTTTGAGAGTGTAACTCCAAGGTAACTGATAGGAAGAATACCCTTTGTACCCTCTAGTTCCTCAATATAGCTATGCTCATTCCTTCAGAATTTATTAAAGTAGCATTTGGTATTTAACTCATTAACTTTCAAACCAGTGCAAATTTCCATGTCTAAAAAATTGGTTTGATATTAGAAATTGAAGATGGCTCAGCCTTGTTCATAATTTATGGATGATCGGCATAAATTAAGTGGGTGATTGCTGGTTGTACGTTATATATAAGCTCGATTTTCTTGATAACATGCAATTTCCATATGAAGAGTAAACCACTCCATAGCCACTACAAATAGGTAGAGGGATAGAGCATCCCCATGTCTAAGTCCTCTGGTGCGATGTATAAAACCTTTTGGAATGTCATTGATCAATACAAAGAATGTAGGAGAATTAATGCATTGAGCTATAAGAGTAACATCTTATCTAAAATCCCCACAGACAAAAGCATACGTAATTAAAGTTTCTATTTACCCTATCGTAAGCCTTATGATGGTATGCTTTCAAACACATTTTATCTACACCTTTTTTATTAAAATCTTTCACCAGTTTATGAGCCATTACAGAATTTTCAAATATAAATCTGCCTTTAGTAAAAGCACTAGGACATTGTGAAATTAAGTATAGCAACACCTTATTTAGCCACATGCAAACGATTTTACTTAGCACTTTTTATATAACATTACAACATACAACAGGTCTATATTCTTCAAGTTTGGCTGGTTTGTGAACTTTTGGTATCAATGAAATAAATGCATGATTTTTCTCCTGAATAAACTCACCAGTGCTAAAAGCTTCTTGATAAGCAGCCAACATGCTTTCTTTTTGGTTTACTTAATGCATTTTGAAGACATGTGCTGCACCATCCGGGCCAGGACTGAAGTCATAATAAATCGAGAGAGAGCCCTTTTCAGCTCCCCTTCTTGTATTTTAAATATCAATATTTTCCTTGCTTCTGTCGAGATCCTACATCTAGTGTGTATTTTAGGTATGTGTTGGGCATACTCCCCATTGTAAAGTTCTTTGAAGTAAGAAATCGCTTTTGTTTTAAGGTCTTGACTTTTTTCCACAGTTTCCCCTTATTCATTCAAACAATTACTTAAATTATTTTGACTTTTCCTCTGAGTCATTTTAGTACAAAAAATTTATGCATTCATCTCCTCTTTGGTCCACTTCTCTTTAGCCTTTTGCTTTATGTCCGCTGCCCGTTTTCTTAATTCTTCCTTAAGTTACACCTGTACAGCATTAAGTCCCTCATGATGTGGGTCTGCATCCAATTTGTATTGGACTTCTTCTAAAGCATCTTATATTTGAAGAACAACAACTGAAGATTTTGTTCTATTTTTATTCCATTCCTTAAGTCTATTTTTCATGAATTTTACCAGTATTACAAACTTGTACAAAATTTCCTACAGGAATTTGAACTTCTATAAAATTATCTGCTTCACTGTATCCATCATATAAAGGCAAATACTTAGCATATCCGAAAGGCTTCCCTTTTAGATTACTTTCTTAGTTGTTAAGTTGAATAAAGAGAGGACAATAATCACTAATGGAACTGGGGAGAACATTAACTTTGAAAATTTTAATATGTGTATATATATTATGAAGTTGGGTACATTCTAATCCTTTTGCTTTTTTTCATACAATTAAAATTTGTATTTCTCCTTTTTTCATGTATATATTTTCACATTCATCCCTCTAAAATTTCTCATTTGATCTTACACACGAGATGTGCGTGCGTGTGCTTGCATGCATACACACACACACACACACACACACACACACACACACACAAGTTGGATCTCTCCTAATATATTTGTTTTTTTCCTCTCATAATTTTAGAATTAAAATCCTTATTTCACCTTGATTCATGTGTATATTTTCAAATTTACCCCTCTAAAATTACACATTTAGCCAGCTTTAATATATTTAGTTATAACAGCATGTCTCTTAGACTTTCCCTATTATTAATTTTACTCGTTTTGTTTAATTATATTTTATTTCCCTACTAAGTCCAAACCTTAATCAAAAGTTTTTCTTGTTGAAAATAAAATATTTATTCTCATTGTTTCCTTCTTTCATTTTAGCTTCTCTTTAATTTAGGACTCAACAGGAACTCAAAATCATATCCCAATTTCAATTGCATAATTCAATCATCGGAAAGGATTGCATAATACGAAGAAAAGGTTTAAACTTTGATGATATTCTAACTCTATTTCTCATCTAATTCACTAGATTTTTCTCTTACTTTATGTATGGATCTTTTTATATATGTACATTTCATATCTACATGTGATTATGTTTGAATCATCGTAGATCTTCACTATACATTGAAATTGCATTTATTATCTAGAAAGTTTGTATAATATATTAGAATCGAATGTTACAAGATACTTAGAGTTTATTTTCTCCTTCCTTTTTCCCGTAGATAAGTAGGAATTCTTTTGTACAGTATACTTTTGTTTATTGTTTATATAAATTAAGTTCAAATCATATTTTTAGACATGCAATTAAAACATTGAAAGTGATTTCATTATTATTAGTTATTTTTTCAAAGAATTTACTCAACTTTACTAAACCCATTTACTTTTTTGTACTTTTAAAGTTTAATTTTTAATATTTTGTTCTCTAGATATGCAAAATCTAATTGGTGATAACTATATGAAAATAAAGAAGACTGAATGTTAATTTTTTTTATTGAACGTCATGAAAGCCAATGGATAGTTTTTAAGTTGTGTTTGGAATTTAAAAGAAGACAAAAGAAATCAACTCAAAATTTTGGCAATTTAGAAATTTTCGACTTTAAAATTTTTTGAATTAAAAATTTCTCATTTGATTAGTTTTTACAAACCCAGGAGCAATAGTTATTTCTTTATCTTCTTACTTTAATTAGTTTTGCATAATCTTTCTGTCCAAAATTGTTCAATCCCTAATAAAAATATATTCTTTTTACCATCTAAAATAAATTCTTGCTTTCTTCCATTCTTTCATATTATTCTTTACTCAAATCACGAGCTTCAAATCAAATCAAAATCACGCCATAGCTTCTATAATACAGATTCAGTTAGATCTCTCACAAATCTCCAATTTATTTGTTTCTTTCTTCCATTTTATTCTCTTTAATCTTAAACTCCATGCGAACTCAAAATACTCTATGTTTGTATGTATCTCTATGTGTGTTTAAGTTGGATTTCTCCTAATCATTTTGCTTTCCTCTCATAATTTCGGAGTAAAATTCCTTATTTATCCTTGATTAATGTGTATATTTTCACATTTGCTCCTCTAAAAAATTTCATTTAACAAGCTTTTATATATTTAGGTGTATCGGTAAGTCCCTTCAACTCACCCTTTATATTAATTTTAAACATTCTATTTGATACTATTTTATTTCTTTGTAAAGTGTAACCCTAAGCAAAAAATTCTCATTAAAAATAAAATCTCAATTCTATTTGTTTCCTTCTTACGTTTTCATTTCTCCTTAGCCCAAGCTACATAAGAATTCAAAATCATATCATAATTTCAATTGCACGGCTCAGTCATTGGAAATGGGCACATAATATGACTCTAAGGTTTAAATTTTGATGATATTCAATTCTCTTTCCCACTCAATTCACTAGATTTTTTTTCTTTCACTGTGTATAATCCATTTTTTTATATTCTATATTTATAAATAATTTGCTTTGAATGTAAATATTTCTTCATTGATTACCTACCTTTAGTATATGTGAGAATACAAGAATATTCATCCATGATAGTTCATTAAACTCTATGATATGATGCTTAAAATACATTTTATTTCTCCTTTTTAATGTTATTCTAATATTCCTTCAATTTTTATTTTAGTCTGCTCATTCTGATGTAATGTGAGATTTTTGTGGATGAATTAATACTAGAAACAAGTAAGTTTTCGGTAATGTATGGTTAGAACAAATATAATATAAAGAATATGTTTTACATAATTCTATTAGTGTTGATATTTATTTCGTGCTACGTTCGCACAATGATAAACTCGCTATTATGGTTATTTGATCAATTTCTGTATTTTGGAATCAGCGTTACAATTATCACAATCACGTTTTTTCTATTTAAATTTATGTAACTTAAGCATGTTCTGTGCGCGTCGCATGAGTTTGCAGTTTTGATTGGTTTATACAAAGCATTGTTATAATCGATCAATATATGCTTTCAATTTAAATATACACTAGTTTTATAATTTATCGACGAAAGTAATATTATATACATATCCTTGTATTTATTTTCTAATTTAATTTTGATCATGATGATAAATTTTACCAATATGATATTAGGAATATAATTAAAAAATTGGAACCCTTCAAAACACTCAAATTTGATGAGTTAAGAATTAGCATTAAACAAGTGTGAACCCAGTAGTCTCAGAACTCCTTATAATCGGTATAGTAAAACTCCCAAATAAAGCCTAAAACATGAAAACAACTATAAAATAATCAATCATCTAAATGATTTAAGAAAACGAAATCTACTTCATCCTATCGGTTTTTTAATTAATTTTAAGGCTTATACAAAAATACTTTACAAACCTAATGGCGACTACTATTTCTGCACATCTCATCTCAGATCTGATATAATTTTCTTTTTTTCCACTTCAATTCTTCTCTTTTTCTTCCTCGGATCATTCTTCTTTCCTATCTAATTCTCCTATCTCAAATAAAATGTCAATTTCGAAGCCAGAGGGGTAGCTTGTAAACGGTGGCGATGAATCAAAGGAAGGCTGAGAAACCATCATTAACAGAAAATACAAAGGGAGGGACAAAATACTTGAGAATCTAAAATCAAGCGATGATAAAATTATGTGCAATGGAATCTTACTTAGATCTATCAGCGGAGGGAAACCAGTACGCAACAATAAGGCAAAGGAATTAAATTTCCAATTTCCAATGATGTGAAGAAAGTTATTTATTCGGGCATGGTGCATGGAGGTGGAGGGAATTGTAATTCTAACCTAGAATTTATCGAACCTAAATTGATTGATCGAAAAAGGAAAGGCACTCTATCTTTGGAAGCCTTAAATGAAGTCAAAGGAAGATGGAAAAACTGTGTTATGTCTTATATTATCAGACCACGATCTTACATTAAGGCGATTAAAGCATACTCTATGAGGATGTGGAAAATGGAAGGAAGCTTTTTGATTCAAAATAGGGAAACGGTTTTTTTGTTGCAAATTTTGGAGAAAGAAATAGACATAGCAGGATCTTAAAGGGAGGACCATGGTTTTTTGACAAAAACCTGATCATGATGAAGAGGCTAGATCCTAACATAACAACAGATATGGATCTATTAACTACGATGCCAATGTTGATACGACTGCCTGGATTGAGTTTTGACTTTGGGGCTTGAGACCTGCCACTGTGAGCTCTATTGGCAGACTAATCAAAATGGATAAAGCAACTCAAAAGAGAACCATAATTTCTTTTGCTAGGGTCCTTGTGGATATCAAAACTGAATATGGATTTCAAATTTTCTGGATGCTATAGGAGAGAATGGTGAAAGTTTTAAGCAAGAAGTTATCAACAAAACCCTTCTTCTAGATGCGAAAATTGTATATGTTTTGATTACATTTCACAGCGATGTCCAATGAGTAAAGTCTAGAAACCAAAAACCGTAGGAGGAAATTCACAGTAATTTTGTAGTGGAAATGATAGTTGATGCCATCAAGGATACCCTCAAAAATCCTAAGTTGAAGTGCCTATGAATTCACCCCTAGACAAAAAGAATATAGAAGACAATTTAGCAAACAAATCGTTAGGAAAATCTTTTAATGAAGTGGAGGAGGCCATTTTCCAACATTTGCAAATTAAGAAGGTGTTGTCTAGATAAGCAAAACTTAAGGGAAAACAAGATAGTGAAGAGTTATTTACTAAACTAGATCTCAATCAAAAGGAGAGTAAGTTGCTCATTGAGGAGTCCTCGCTAAAATCGTGGAAGAGGCAAATCAACACATAATCAAACAAACCCAACTCACTTCTACCCCTGAGACTCTACAGAAGGATCCATTTGGCTCATCCAAGCTAGTGTTGACTCACCAATAGCTCCAAGTCACATTACTTCATCATTGGATAAGACCAACCTTAGATCCAAAGGATCTTTGCCTTCCTATGATAGTAGTGTTTTTGTTCTTATCTTTGATAAAAATTAATAAGTATAATAATGCTAGTTTATTTTTATCACAGGAAACCCAATATGCTAAGAGCAACGAGGTAGATGATAGAAATAAAAGGAAGAGACACATGATATTAATCTCGGAAGCCATAAAGATTCTGGTCCAAAAATAGCTCAGCCTAAGGAAATCAATAAGATTGAAACTGTAAAGAAAGATAAATTGTTCAATAAGAATCCAGAATGGAAGGAAAATCTAAAAGACAAAAAATACGAGAGCAAAGTTGCCACTAGGCAAGGCCGAGAACTTAAGAGAAGCTCTAACAATTCTAAACAATGATGATTGCGTGCTGGAATATCAGGGGTTTCCATAACCCCGATAAAGTGACTGAAGTAAGTAGATTGTAAAAAAAATTCTGTTGACCGTTAGGGTTTTTTGAAAACAAATTACAAGCTACTGAAATTAAAAACTGAGGAATAAACTAAATGCTAAGTGGGATATCATTAGTAAAATTTCTTGTAACTATAAATGTAGAGTTTTGGTGATCCTCAATGGAAACATACGAGATTATAATGCATTAGTATAAGTGACCAAAACAACCCCATTGACCTTATTAATCGTGGAAGTGCTAGATTTTACACGACTTTCATCTATGCATAGAATTTTTATTATTTATAGATTATGGGATAACTTGGTTGAAGTTTCAGTTTATATTGAAAGATCTTGGATTTTATTGGACAGTTTTAATTATATTTGCAAATCGAATGAGAAAAAAGATGGAACATCAGTTCCCTTTAGCAGATTAGCATAACTAGATTTTTTTAATCTTGCAGCCGGATTATTAGAGTTGAATATACAAGATTTTCAATTCTCTTGGTGGTCTAGCCCAAGTAAAAATATTTTAACCAAAATTGATAGAGTTCTTAGTAACACAGCGTGGTAAATAAGTTGACATTTTCAACAAGTAGATTTCTCCCATCTAGTATTAGTGATCATTGCTTATTCTTGTTTCCTTAATGGAACAAATACAAGAGAAAGCCAAACTCTTTAAATTCATGAATCATTGAACTCTTTTCAAAGACTACCTAAATCAGTTTGTCGACGGATGGAATATGGAGATATCCGGTAATCCCTTGTTCTGTCTCCTTTGCAAGTAGAGGTCTCTTAAAGAAGCGCTTAAAAGATGGAGTGGTGGTAAATATGATGCTCAGAATTTAGTGGAAACTTATCGCGTAAAATGTGATGAGCTACAATGTAAACTAGAGACTTGCAAAGATGATGCCATTGGCCTGGAACCTTTTGAAATGAAATCCAAACTCACAATAGTCATGAAACAGGAATACATGGACATAATTCAAAAACCAAAATGCGATTGGTTAGGAGACAAGGCCTCGGCTTTCTTTTATGCTATGATGCCAATCAAAAGAAATATAATCAAGTAAAATAGTTTAACCTTTGACCAAGGTATGAATTGCAACAATATAGACGAATTTATGCAATCGACTATAAATTATTTCAAAAATTTATTCAATCAGCATAATAACAAAGATTTCCCCAAAATAATTTGTAAAAACATCATTTATGAATACTGACAAAACTTCTTAAATGATGAATTTGATCCTTTTGAAATCATATAAGCTATATTTAGCACTAAAGACACTTTCTTCCTTAGTCCTGACGGATTCAATGCTAAATTCACAATTATCACTAGAAGGAATCAAGTTTGAAACCCAAGATGCTATTAAAAATTCATTTTGTTAACCCGCCTTTTGGCAAGGCAGTACACGGGCAGATTTAACCCAACAGACTTCACAATTATCAAGGCTGATGAGTGCAGAGCGACAGTTGTAGGATCTAAAGGTAAAGTACAAGTGGTTATACGAAGCTAGAGTTGGATGGAGTTGGTAGATAAACGATACACGGTGCTTAAAACATGGATGTTAGCTTGGAACCCAAGGGATCGGCATAGCATAGGAGGGATCGACGTAGCCTTGTAACATAGGAGGGATTGACATACCTTCATGGATTAGAAGGGATCGACATACCTTCATGTAGTAAGAGGGATCGACATACCTTCATGGAGTAGGAGGGATTGACGGCTTCATAGAGGATGGATTGACATACTCCATAAAGGAAGGATGGGCATAGTCAGGTAGGTGTAGTAATAAAGGGATCGGCCTGAGTAGAGGAGAAGGATCGACATAGCTTAGTGGAATCAGATAGATCGGCATGACTTGTTGGAACTCGAGGGTTCGGCATAGGTGTTAATGCATGGATCGGCATGAAATGATGGAAGTATATAGATCAGCATGTCATAGATGTTTGTATGATGGATCCACGCGGTCGAAGAGCTGGAAAGATCAACATAAATAAGTGTGCATGGATCGACGTAAGCAGAAGAGCATGGATCGACATGGTCCAATTGGAATGGTTCAGCAGAAAAGGCCTCCAAGTGGATCTGAACCAAAGGTTAAACAAAAGCAGGAGTTCTACCTGCTCAATCAGCATGATATTTAATGTACCAACATGTCTAAACATGAAGAAGCCACTATAAAGATCGTTGCTTCAGAATCGACCAATGGATGGATCGGTATCGATCCATCTTCATTGGAATTTAGTCCTAGCGACCCCTATGATGGGCCTACATGGATAAGAAGATCCTATAGCTGAAGTTTCAAAGAGATTGATGCACGTCTTTCCCTATAAATACAGAAGGCATGGTTTCAGAAATGGGGATCTTGATTCTGCTCCACTTCATCTTCTACCTGGACTATACTCTGTCATTTTTATTCTTTAATATGACGGATTTGTAACTGCAATCAGCAGTATAAACTAATAAAAGGAAAATCTTTGGAGTGGACGCAGGCCGGAGTTAGCCGAACCACTATAAATATGTGTTTCTATTTACTTTCTTTCTAATAGTTTTTAATTTTGTTATTATTTATTTCTCTTCATATCCTGTGACTGGATCGGATATTGGTGCTTTCATATAACTGGGTGTTGGTGGTCAATTTTGATGCCAACACATTTAACAGTGGAAAGTTGATTAAAGAATGTAATCACACTTTTATTCACTTAATTTTGAAAAATTCTACTACTAAAGAAGTTCAGCATTTTCAGCCCATATACTACTATAATATGATTTGTAAAATACCAGCAAAAGTTATGTATAACAGGCTGAAGCTCTTCATGGGCGACCTAATATCAGTTAATCAATGCGCTTTCATTTCTAATAGATCTACTGGCAATGGCATTCTGCTAGCATATAAAGTGTTTGAGGTTTCAAAAGAAACACCAATAAAGGAATGTGTATCAAATCGAATGTGAGAAAGACTTTTGACTCGATAAGTAGACATCTCTTTATTCACGTGATGAGAGAAATGGGTTTCCTTATTGGATAGCTCAAGATGATAAAGAAATGATAACCTTTCCAACATTCTCCAACATTCTCCATCGTAGGGAAAGGAAGCCCATATGGCTTCTTTCACAGTTCGTCGGGTCTTAGACAAGGGAACCCCTTGTCCCCTTCCTATTTACCATAATGATGGAGTTTTTTCATTGCTAATGGAGAAAAAAGTTAAAAATGGACAATTATAATATTCCTACGCTGGAAATATAGTGAACCAATTTATCAATGCGGATGATGTTCTTATATTTTCTAAGGTAGATGTTAACAGTGCTAAATCCATCAAATAGTTTTTCTTAACCACGGCTAAACCAATAGGTTTGAAATTAAGTAAAGAAAAATTAAATATATTCTTTGGTGGAAGGATTACGAATGACAATATTAAAGCAATAACCAATTTTCTTGATATTTGTCAACGCAAGCTTCCTATTCGTTACTTAGTTATCCCTCTAACTTCGATAAATTCCATAGATAAGTACCGAAATAGTCTTATTGGTAAATTAAAAGTCAAATAAAGGGATGGAAATCTAAATTTCTGAGCATGGCTGGAAGATTAGAGCTAATCAAGTCTTCCATATACCCTACTTTTCAATTCTTGTTGCAATGTCTAATTCTTCCGTTAGCCACCACCAAAAAAATAAAATACATTTGCTCTAATTTCTCTAGAAAGGGAAAACTTATAAAAACCTTTAGGATGAATTTTGTAAATCTAAGGAAGAGTAAGAGGTAAAGTCTGTGTGTTCACTATTTGGAAGACATTAAATTAGCTTCAAGTCTAAGACTAATTTGGAAAATTGTTAACTCGAAGTATATTTGGGCCAAATGGATGGTAGATAAAATACATCAAAAATAAATCATTTTGGGAAGTTCACGCTAGAATCGATTATTCGGGAGTTTGGAAAAGTCTCTTAATAAACTGAACATGTGCTCTCAATCATATGAAGAGAAGAATCGTGGATGGGAAAACTACGTCTCTGGTTTGACCCATGGTTACAGGGCGGGAAATTGATTTGTAAATTGGGAGCTGAAACATTAAAGAGAGTTAGTGGAGAAACAATACTTGTCAGCGATATTTTAAAAGAAGGTATTTGGAGACCATACGTACTCAGTTTCTCACAACAAATCTTAAGTGAAATTTCTTCATTAAAATCTATAATGTTACTCAGAAGGCTATTGGACTTGATCATGTTCCAAAAATGAGAAATATATATTTAAATCAATATGGAATTCTATACGAGCAAAATACAAAAATGTTCAGTGAGCTAATTCTATTAAGCATCGTATTCACGTCCCTAAAATGGCAATATGCGTTTTCAAAGCTATCACCTAAAGATTTCATACTAAACATAAACTTAGACAAAAGCAAATCATGGTAGACCCGATTTGTCTAATCTGTAATGCTGGCAATGAAGACTTAAATCTTCTATTTTTTGAATGCTCTCAATGCTTATATTTGGAAATAGTGTAGAGTTTAGCTTAAGTGTCATCATCACATACTTAAGTTCTAAACATTGACACAGAAATTGAAAAATATTATTTTAAAATTCAATAGTGGATTCAAAGGTGATTTAGCCAAAGTCGTACTTTCAACATGCATTTGGGCCATATGGAAAGAGCATAACCATAGGAATTAATAATAGTTGCAACTCAGAGCATCTCACATGCAAGAAAATAGCATAGAATGTAAAAATAAAGATAATCATATCTAAACATAGAAATAATTTAAGTGGATGAAATAGTCTCAAAATGGACATAAGTTGTACCTAACCATCTAGACAGATGATTAATGGCTGTAGAATTCCTAGATCATGTGTTTCTGAACTTCCACTTACCGAGCTCTAGTATGGCAACCTGTTTTAATTACAACTTGCATCTCTTTACATGAATTATATTACATGATTTTAAATAATAATGTTATCTATCTACTCTAACTTCTTACATAAATTCTTCAAATTCACCTTGCTATATCCCTATTTCTATTAAGTATTTTGTTAGTATGATTCGCTATAATAGGTATCAAACTTCTCTGTATTCCAAATCACTTATTTGTTGACTTAAAGATCAAAAGTACAATTGGTGAAGTGCTTCGAGTTGATCTGGCTTTCATCGATGATATTACTCCTGCCTCAAAAACAACAGACCTGCATAGAAAGTTTCAAAATCAACATTTTGATCTTTCTCGAATTAAAAAGCTTAGAGACAAGTTTTCAATACTTACTCTTGTTTTCCGAAGACATGCACCTAGATAAGCCGGATTCTTGTCTAAATCTTTCAGATCTAAATCATCTAATATCGTGATTCGTCTTTAGAGAAGCTTAGATTTCATAGATTTTAGATCTATAAATTTTGAAGTGGTAATGGTTCTTTTTTCTTCTGGACCTTTGAGATGAAGTAAAATGGGAATATTTTCCCACATTTTGGTTTTCACTTACAAGAAACGAGTTACAGGTCCCTATTTTTAATGTTGTTATAAGAAAAGTCCCTGTACATATAAGTTTGTAAATTTAGTCCCTATTTTTAAAAAAATAGAAAACGCAAGGTGTTTTGCACTTTTTTGATAGAAAATGCAAGCTAACTTGCTACTTTTATCAGAAAAGCGCAAGCTAGTTCGCGCTTTTTTATTTTGAATTTTTTTTAAAAATTTTGAAAATTTTGAAAAAATTTAAATTTTTAAAAAGCGCAAGTTAACTTGCACTTTTATAAGAAAAGTGCAAGATAGTTTGCGCTTTCTGATTTACAAAAAACAGGGACTTAATTTACATACTTATTATCATAGGGACTTTTCTTACAACAACATCAAAAATAGGGACCTTCGGTGCAAAGCCCCTTTCACTTAAACATGAGCTAGTTGCATTGAAGGAAGCAAATGAAATAAATGGCCTGAATGAACGGTGCAAAATGGAAGAGTCAAGTGTATCCAGAAGTTTCATATATAGGGTTGGGCTGTAATTCTAATTTATGTTGATGGCACTAAATAGTTAGGTTTGGGATAATCCAATATATTTGTATATATCTTATACATCCCTTATTATTATTAAAGTATCCTGAACGCTTCAAAAAAAGAAAAAGAAAACTACTTACTTTTCTATTAGGGAGCTTTTTTCACCATTTCACTAAAAAAACATCGTAGTAAATGGAAAATCGTGTAAAAGATATGCAAAAGTTCGAATTATATAAGTTGTTGCGGAATCAAAATAAGTTGAAGTGAAATAAAGAATAAGTTTGAATCAAGAAATCAAATCGGTGGAGATATGAGTACATTAGGTCATCTGAAACATGAGATAAATCAAAGCCGAATATTACAAATGTAATATTTCATGCCCAATGGTTTAATTCAGATGTGTGTTTTACTTGAAAGCTATGTTTCATTCCAAGAAACATAATGTATTTTTGGTATTCATTAAACGAATGCCTAGAATAGACGTGCATCTAATAAGAGCAATAGGTGATCAATAAATGAAACACCTATCTTAAGGCATATATTAAATGTATGCCAAAATCGAGATGTTTATTTTATGAACGTTCCAAGAAATATAATGCGTTTTTGGTCTTCATTAAACGAACGCCTAAAATAGACGTGCATCTAATAAATGTTGAGCAATAGGTGATCAATAAATGAACACCAATCTTAAGGCATATATTAAATGTATGCCAAAATCGAGATGTTTATTTTATGAACGTCTCAACATAAATGGTTTTATTAACAAATAATTCTAAAAAAATTATATCTATATCATGCCGTTCACACATATTTCATAATATTTACCCTATTCTGCTTAGTTTCTACCGATAAACCTCACAGAAGTTCATTCTCAAACGATGAATACGTTTTCACCAAAAAGGTCTTGATCTTAACTGTCAAATTTGAAGAATTTCGATTCTGATGAGACACCAAAGAAGAGTCCAACTGCCATTAGACTTCATTCAATCGCAATATGGAAAAACTCCCAAGATTCTAATGTGGCATACTACCAATCTCATTATTCGAAAGACTTGATTCGTGGAAACATTTAGAGTGGACAAATAAAAAGAGTTAAGGGCATGCCTAATGGGAAATTATGCAATATGTTATGTAGCTTAACTCCTATAAAAAAATCTTGTTCGAAATAAAATACGTGTTTGGTTTTAGTTTCTTTTATATACGTTGTTATATAGAGATACAAATAATTATAATAAGACAGTACGCATATATAAATAGAAATACTTATACAAGATAGTAGTTTATCGAATGTATTCGTAAACTTGAGTATAGAATCAATATCTAATACTTGCTTCTTAAATGTTCCCAATCAAGATGCATCAAGAAAAGGATGTTGGTATGTCCGTTGAGACTAGTATACGCGATGCTTTCCATACAACAGAAAGCGAATTACGAATGATCATTGGAGGCACCAAGGGGTTACATACTTGTGATTGTTTGGAACAATTACATAACTCTTAGCAAGAGTTTTCTATAGGTTAGTAAAAATAAGTCCAAATAGAAGATCTCACAATAATGATGTACGGTTGTCTTCAGACTTGAGGATACCATCTGTAACAACCATAATTTTGATTAACATTATTTAGATTATTTAATTAGATAAATAAAATAAAATAATATAAAATGGTAAGGAGATTAAGATTTGATAATTTATATGGGCCGAGCCTTAATTAATGAATTAGTAAGGTTGAGTAGAACATTAAATAAGAAGGAGAGTGTGAGAAGGGCAAAATGGGAATAAGTTTCATTCCCAAAATGTAAACCTTTATTCTTTCATTACTTTCATTTCATTTTCACTTCACATAAACTAAAGAAAGCTTAGGCCAGCCATTGCTACAAGAAATCATGAAAAGAAATCTAAGGAAACTAAACCTAAAGCTAAGGTTAATCAAATCAACATTCAAATCTCAAGTTCTTTTAAATACTCAAGGTGAATAATGATATACACCTCATAATATGTTTATTCATGTCAGTTTTACTATTAAACCCAAATTATACGATTGATGTTATGCCATGTTTGAATATTTATATGAACACATGCTTGTTGATGAATTATGGAATTGTTTATGAAAATAAGTGATAGTCTGAGTTATAAAACCTATCATACACCACCCGAATGACTTGAAATTTGGAGATGATATTAGAAACATTACTTTTAGTAGTGGGTTTTTAATTTATTAATTTTCTAAACTAGTATGAATGTTAATGATTTTCTTAAGAGAAGAAAATAGTTTATTTCAAGTTTTAATTATTAAAAATAATTAAATTATGATTTTGGTCCTGAAATTTGTATATGTTGAAGAATATAATAAATTGGATTTATTGTGATTTTTAGGGATTTTTCCCTCGATTTTATTATTTATTATGAATTTATTAGGCTAGAGAAGCTTAATAATTATATTAAAATATTAATATAAATTAATAGATTTAAATATTTCGTATCTGGGGAATGATAAATCTGCTTTATAGTAGTTTTTGAAAATGATTTTGTTAAAGAAAGTTGTTATCCAATGAGATTTTGACAAATAAAAGGAGTTGGTGAAAATTATTTACTTTTAATAGCAAAATATAAGATTTCACTTTAATTGTGACAATGCCACATTGAAGTCATTATTGCAACATTCCACCTCTCCGCATTCAAGGTCTTTGACATCAACCAATGATGATATAAATGATACAAGCTATAGTTGGTGTAGAATGGATCGGTATTGGTTGAAGGGCGAAGTAAAGCATCAAAGTCGACACCATAAGCTTCGACGCGAGCAATGCCGCTTATTTCCATAAACATTTTGATGCCGATATTTCCTTGCCACGTGTCTTCAGCGTCGAAACCAATCCCATGACCTTGACGCCGCTTGTTTTCTTATTAGTTATAATGACTCCGCGTTTATCAACTTCGACTCTACTGGGACCGTGTTTTCTATAAAGGCGATAACACCACTGCTTTATTTGGTCACATAGTAAGGTCGCATTTTCTATAAGGCATTGATACTGAGATTCATCAATGCCGCCTTAACTTTAAGTTCTAAAGTTTATCTTGAACAAACTAATGACGACGCCACTTATAGTCTGCAACCTATACATGCGAAGTAAACTATTTTGGCTCTACGACGTTATACTCTATTGATTAAGGTTTTTAACATGATTTCTGATATTGAAGAGAGGCAATGACCCATGTCGGCCATATTTATGTGACACTTTGTCAATATACATAGTTTTATTGTTTTGGCTTTATAGCTTCGTTTTGAGGTACAACAACCTCCAAGTGATATCGACATTCATTAATATTATTTTATAAAAGCATATATCATGGCATAAATATTTTAGATAAAGTAAAGAGCTATATTTTCCTTGTTTTAAAGTATGAATTCAAGGGTTCAATCGTTCATAAAGAATTACGTTTTCAAAGGAATAAAAATGGTACCTAGCCTAGGATTTTACTAAAGAGATTATTGTTCTTTTCATCTTTAGATAAATTGTTAGGATGAATTGACTTGGAGATTGGAATACCAGATGAGACTGGTGTAACGTAGCACCCTATACTTTAGCTGTAGCCCATAGCTAATATTAGTCCAAATTCTAGTGCGTAGGGCTTTATCATGGGTAAGACTAAAAGTAGGGTTACGCACAGAAAGGAATATACAAAGTTGAGTTAGGTTATTGGTTTGCCCGCAAAACCATTAGGATCCCTTTGACCCTAGAAATAGTAAGTTCCGAACAGACCATCTAGTTTCCCTTTAACAACAAGCTAGAACATGTGATATATCTGATAGGCCCGAGTCAGCCATACAAGTTTGTGATCACCTTGAGAAAACTATGATGCTGGGACAGATGGTCCATTAATTTAGACAGATTGGTCATGATTATCCATGTTGCATGCATGCATATATTTGTTTATATCATTTAGTTTAACAGTTCTGGGTGCAGGTGCATGATTTATTAAAGACATAATTAGAGGATACTGGTGAGGGGAAACCCGTTCTGCTCAGCGATGTAGTCTTACTAGACATCTATTAACCAAGATGGCGTGTTATTATTCACACTAGACTTTTTATCTGATCTGAAGTTTTTTTCCCTTTAACTCTCAGGTGCTCATTTGAGTAGTTCAAGAGTAAGGTTTTCAGGTTAAGTAGGTATTGGCGAATAAAGCTTCCATAGACATGCAGGAGGCAAAGCTAGCTATGTTGGAATCTACCTACTATTTATGTCCGTAGTGTGATGTTATTTTGTTGTATGTATGTAATGTAAGTAACTGTATCTATCTAGTAGTAAACTCTAATCAATTAACGGGGCATCTTCATATGTCGCTCTTGGAGTATTTTGTAATAATCATATTTTATTTGAACCCGGGAAACTTTTGGGATTATGCAATGAATTTGAAATATTATATATGAAATGAAATGCGAAAGTTTGTTTGAAAAATCACGTTTTAAGAAAATTTCGTATTCTTGTGCTTCTGATGTTGTTGATACAATTAACATTACCACATTTTGTCATCGGAAATTAATATTATAAATGACTACAACATCTGTAGTGATTAGTTTCAAGCCTCAAAATGGGGGATGTTACAACCGTCAATCTTAAGTAGCTAGTTTGTACTTTGAGTACGGTCAAGCACATGGCATGGCGATCATGTTACCTCCATAGTTGGGTGTATGTTGAACTATTTGAAGTGAAAAACTACGCATTGTTATCAAACTAAGTGTCATCGTAATTTGTAGTCAACTTAAGTCAAAATCTCTTGCCAGAGTAAATCGAATAATGATAAATGTTATCAAATTGAACTAAGGACTTTAAAGTGGTCTACACAATTAAATACATATAACAGTTTTTGACCTTAAACAGAACCCTATATATGCGGAGCTTCTTATTCTTAAATGCAATGACTGATCTTCTTGATATTGATGGAGGGATTGCAAATGAAAATATTAATGCAATAATCAATCTTCTTAATACTGGTCAAGGCGAGCTTCCTATTCGTAACTTAGGCATCCCTCTAACTTCGATAAATTAAAAAGATAAGGACTGTAATAGTCTTATTGGCAGATTAGAAATAAAATAAAGGGATGGAAATCTAAATTTCTGAGCTTGGCTGGAAGATTAGAGCTAATCAAGTCTACCACATACCCTACTTTTCAATTCTAGATGCAATGTCTTATTCTTCTGTTAGCGACCATCAAAAATAAAACACATTTGGTTTAATTTTCTTTAGAAATGGAAAACTTATAAAATCCTTTAGGACGAAGTTTGTAAAACTAAGGAAGAGGGGGTTTTGGGTCTTTACCGGTCGGAAGACATTGACTTAGCTCCAAGTCTAAGACTAATTTGGAAAATTGTTAACTCAAAGGGTATTTGGGCCAAATGGATAGTAGACAAATACATCAAAAATCAATCTTTTTGGGAAGTCCATGCTCGAAATGGTGATTCAGGAGTTTGGAAAAATCGCATAAGTAACATAACATGTGCTCTTAATTATATAGAGAGAAGAATCGTGGAGGGGAAAACCACGTCTTTGGTTTGACCCATGGTTACAAGGCAGTAAATTGATTTGTAAATTGGGAGTTGAAACATTAGATAGAGTGAGAGGAGAAACAATACTTGTGAACAATATTTTTAAAGAAGGTATTTGGAGATCATACTGACTTAGTTTCTTACAGCAAATCGAAGGTGAAATTTCTTCAATCAAAATCTGCAATGACTACTCAAAAGATTATTGGACTTGGTCATGTTCCAAAAATGGAAAATCTATACTTAAATCAATATGGAATTCTATATGAACTTAATACAACAATGTTCAATGGGGTAATTCTGTTTGACATCATATTCACGTCCCTAAAATGGCAATTTGCATTTTCAAAGCTGTCACCAATAGATTTCCTATTAAAAACAAACTTAGATAAAGCAAATCATGGTAGACATAATCTGTGTGATCTGTAATGCTAGCAATGAAGACTTAAATCTTCTATTTTTTGAATGCTCTTTTAGTGCTCATATCTAGAAATGGTGTAAAGTTTAGTTTAAGTGGCGAGCATCACGTATTGAAGTTCAAAACATTAACACGGAAATTGAAAATATGACTTTAAAATTCAATAGTGGAATCAAGAGTGATTTAGCCAAAGCCGTGTAGTGAATTTTGTTTTAATTTGAGCGGAAGCGGTTTATTTGTTTAGGATCTAATATTGCCTATTTAGATAACAATGACACTTAAAAAGAAATTATGCAGTGTCATAGAAATAATAACAGAAATAAGAGACACAGAAGATTTAAGGTGGTTTGGATATGAATATCCTACGTCCACGGAGACCCAACAACTTTTTATTTCACTAAAGAAAAGAGTACAAGAGAGAAAAAAGAATAATGGTGGATACTACACTTGCTTGTACATATGAAGATGAAATTCCTTCATTTAAATAGACTTGATAATGATGGGTTGCTTGGAGATTAAGCAAATCAATTTCCTGATTACCCAGATATCTTTCCAAATTGCATGATTTGATTTTAGTACAAATAGATGGCGCAATTTTCGTTTCCATATCTTTTCTTTATTCTCAATGCCTAATCATTTATTTTCATATAGCAAATATATTGACTAATTAATTGATTGACTAATTAATTAGTTTCCTTCAAAATATCCTTCCATATACCAGCCAAGTTAATTGATTTAGTTGAATCAATTAATCAATTTCTTTCCTCTTTAACAAATATTTGAATCATCCAAATTCAACACTCCACCTTGATTCAAATATAACAATCTCTCTTCATCATCTTATCATCAAGCAATCGACATATAAGTTGTTGGGTCTAGCGCCCCATGGCGCTCAAGTAATAGTATCAAACTGATCAAGCTTGAGCAATGCTCAAACTTGTCCTTAGGAAGTGACTTTGTCATCATATCTGAAAGATTATTCAAAGTACTCACTTTCAACAATTTGATCTTGCTTCGTTCTTCCTCAAGCATGAGAAAGAAACCTCTAACATCAATATACTTCATCCGTGAACTACAAGCTTGATTTTCTACAAGATGAATCACACTCTTACTATCTGAAAATAGCTCTACTGTCTGCTGCACCATTGAAAGATCATCCAACAACTGAAGTAAGTATAATCCTTCCTTTGTTGCTTCGACAATCGATATCAACTCTGCTTCGGTAGTCGATAAAGCTACAACAGATTGTAGCTTTGATCTCCATGAAATCGAGCCTATGTCAAGTGTAAAAACATAGTCCGACACTGACTTCCTAGCATCTCTATCCCCAGCATAATCAGAATCACAGTATCCTCTAAGAAAGATATCACCATCCACTCCACCATATAACAAGCCCACCGAAGAAGTGCCTCAAAGATATCTAAGAATCCACTTCACAGCTTGCCAATGCTCTTTGCTTGGGTTAGACATATATCGACTCACAACACCCACTGCATGGACCAAATCTGGTCTTGTGCACACCATCGCATACATAAGACTATCAACAACACTAGAATAATGTATATCAGCCATATACCTCTTGTCTTCTTCCAATGAGGGAGATAAGTCTTTTGACAACTTAAAATGAGAGCCTAATGGAGTGCCAACCGGTTTAGCTCTCCATTCCAAATCGAGCGAGGACCTTCTCGATGTATTGTGCTTCAGTGAGCCTTAACTCTCTCCGCTTCCTATCCCTGCTTATCTTCATACCCAATATTCTTTGTGCCTTTCCCAAATCCTTCATGTCAAACTCTCTACCGAGCTCCGCTTTCAACTCCTTAATTCTGACCATACTCCGAGATGCAATCAGCATATCATCAACATATAACAAAAAATAAATCATATCATCATCACATCTCCTGAAATAAACACACTGGTCTTTGAAACTTCTGAAGTATCCCTATGAAAGCATAAACTTATCAAACCTCTTAGACCATAGTCTAGGAGACTGCTTCAGTCCATATAGAGATTTTTTGAGTTTGCAAACATAGTCTGGTCTGTTACTATCAATGAACCCTTCGGCTGCTTTAAATAAATCTCCTCATCCAGATCGCCATGCAAGAATGCAGTTTTGACATCTAGTTGCTCTAATTTCATATCATAATGAGCAACTAATGGCAAGAGAATACGAATAGAAGTATGCCTAACCACTGGAGCAAAGATATCATGATACTCTACCCACTTCTTCTGAACTTACCCCTTTGCAACTAACCTTGCCTTGTATATGAGATTACCATTTTCACCGTCTTTAACTCTATAGATCCACTTGCATCCAATAACTCTCTTGTTGGTGGGAAGAGACACCAAATACCAAGTATGATTTCTCTGCAATGATTCAATCTCTTCCTCCATAGCAACTAACCAATTGAAACTGTTAATTGATGCGATAACTTCTCTATAATCACAGGGCTCATCATGGACAACATTCAAAGCATATGTTGCCATATCATCGAAGTTAATATCTTCGATGCTCAATCCAACAAACTCATCAAGTCACTTAGGCTTTCTTCTTTGTTTGACAGGCCTAGGTTCTGAATGAGCTCCACTTTGAGTTTGATCCTCTGTACCAACATCGATATTATCCTTATTAACCACGGTGTCATCGGAAACACCATTTTAACGTCTATAGAAAGAATCAATAGATGACTTGCTTTGTGTCTGGTATTCTTCACATGTTCTCTCATTGTCATCCGATAGGAAGGCTCCACCTTCAGCATAGCCTTCTCCTCAAAAGTCACATGCCTGCTCATGACGATCTTCTTGCTAGTAGGACACCACAACCTATATCCCTTCACTCCTCTCCTATAACCTACAAAAATACACTTGCGAGCTTTAGGTTCCAACTTCCCTTTGATCTCATGCACATAAGCTGGGCAACCAAACACTCTGAGAAATAAATAGCTAACATGCTTTCCTTTCCATACTTCTTCAGGGATCTTCATATCTATGCCAGTGGAAGGTGTGCGGTTGATGATGAAAGCCGCCATAGATAAAGCTTCAGCCCAAAATCGCTTCTTTAATTTAGCAGTCAGTCTGAGGCATCTTGTTCTCTTCAATAATGTCCGATTCATCCTTTCTGCAACTCCATTAGACTAGGGGTCGCCTGGTGTGGTGTAATGCCTCTTAATGCCTTCAGATTCACAATAATCGATGAATTCCTGTGATACAAATTCATCGCCATTATCTGAACGGAGAACTTTCAATTTCTTTCCTGACTGCTTTTCAACCATAGATTCCCTCTTTCGGAACTTGGCAAAGGTTTCACTCTTTGACTAAAGAAAGTATACCCATACTTTAGGAGAGAAATCATCTATAAATGAAATGAAATATCTGGCTCCACCTAAAGATTGACAAGGGGAGGGATCTCAGACATCTGTATGAACATACTCCAAGACAGCTTTTGTTTTATGCTCTCCTATACCAAAAGAAATCTTCGTCTGCTTTCCAAGAACACACTCTTCACAAAAACCAAGTTTTAAATGATGAACTCCATCAATCAATCCTCGTTTTCTCAACTCATCCATGCTGCGCTCACGGATGTGACCCATCCGTAAGTGCTATAATCTGGAAGAATCCGAAGCAACAGATGTAACAGAAGCCGATTCACCAATTACAGTAGTGCCCTTTAATAGACAAAGATTTTTTGCCCTCACACCTCTCGTAACAATCATGAAACCCTTCCATATCTTCATTTTCTCTCCTTCCACTACAATCTTCAAGCCAAGTCTACTCAATGCCCCAACAACGATCAAGCTCCTCCTCAAATCAGGTACATGTCTAACATCGGTGATCGTACGAATAACACCATCAAACATCCTAATCATCACGCTACCAACACCAACCATACGGCAAGAAGCATCATTACCCATCAGAACTTCTCCTCCATCAATTTCACGATAAGTGAAAAAGCAGTTCCTATCAGGTGTCATATGATAGGATGCGCCAGAATCAATCAGCCATAAGTTGTTCTACCTAAAAGAGCCAAAAGCTGTAAATACATCGGCATCACTTTCTGTATCTGATTTCTATACTGTAGAAGCTGAGGCTTGCTTTGGATCTTTTCTTCTACCTTCAAGCTTGGGACATTGTGCTATGAAGTGCCCTGGTTTCTTACAATAATGACAAGTCAAATTCTTAGGCCCCCTAGACTGAGATCGTGAAGAATTTCGTCCTCCACCTTTCTTCGACCTGCTTTGGTCTCTACCTCTCTGAACAGATAAGCCTTCGGTATCACTATCCAATCCAGTGCTTGCCAATCTACCTCTTAATACTTCATTATGAATACCATCCTTTACATTAGACATGCTAATTTTACTGCGGCCATAAATCATGGAATCAACAAACGCAGTATACTCCTTAGGCAACGAACATAAGAGGATCACAGCTTGAGCCTCATCGGTAATATCAACTTCTGCCGCCTTCAGGTTCATAACCAAAGTCGTCAAAGCATCTACATGCTCCATGAGATCAGCTTTAGGCTTCATCTTAAACGAATAGAGTTGTTGTTGAAGAATAATCCGATTAGTGAGAGACTTGTCTTGATATGCATCCGATAATGCATCCCATAGTTCCTTCGCCATCTTCTTCTGAGAGAATTCTCTAAGAACTTCATCTAAAAGGTTCAACTGAATTTTTGTGAGAGCTTCATCTTCCATCTCTTCGAAATCAGCCGCATCAATACCTTCCAATTTCTCAGGCGTAGAAACAACCTTATAAGTCTTCTCCTTCTTCAATACAGCCTCCATTTTCATCTTCCAAATACCAAATTCTTGTTTTCCGTCAAAACGTATTACTCCATAATTGACACCAGATCTACCAACAGACTTACTAGAAGTAGTCATTAATATCCAAACAAGAACGATAACACTAGCTCTGATACCAAACTGTAGTGAATTTTGTTTTAATTTGAGCGGAAACAGTTTATTTGTTCAGGATCTAGTATTTCCTATTTAGATACCAATGACACTTAAAAAGAAATTATGCAGTCTCACAGAAATAATAACAGAAATAAGAGACACAGAAGATTTAACGTGGTTCAAATATGAATATCCTACGTCCATGGAGACCCCAACAATTTTTTATTTCACTAAAGAAAAGAGCACAAAAAAGAGGAAAGAATAATGTGGATATTACACTTGCTTGTACATATGAAGATGAAATTCCTTCATTTAAATAGACTTGATAATGAAGGGTTGCTTGAAAATTAAGCAAATCAATTTCCTGATTATCCAGATATACTTTCAAATTGCATGATTTGATTTTAGTACAAATAGATGGCGTAATCTTCGTTTCTATATCTTTCCTTTATTCTCCATGCATAATCATTTATTTCTTCATATAGCAAATATATTGACTAAATAATTGATTGACTGATTAATTAGTTTTCTTTAAAATATCCTTCCATATACCAGCCAAATTAATTGATTTGATTGAATCAATTAATCAAATTCTTTCCTCTTTGACAAATATTTGAATCATCCAAATTCAACAAGTTGTATTTTCAACGTGCGTGTGGACCATTTGGAAGCATAATCGTAGGATTTTTAATAAACAGTGCAACTTAGAGCATCTCACATGCAAGCAAATAGTAGAGAATGTAAAATTAAAGATCACGAAATCTAAACACAAAAGTAACTTAAATTTAAATGATGAAATATTCTCAGAATGGACATAAGTTATACCAATCATCTAGATACATGACCAGTGGCTGTAGAATTCCTAGATCATGTGTTTCTAAACTTCATCTTGTTGAGCTCTGCTATGGCAACCAGTTTTAATTACAACTTGCATTTCTATACATGAATTGTATTACAGGATTTTGAATAATAATACTATCTATCTACTCTAGCTTCTTGCTCAAATTCGTCAGATTCACCTTGTTTTATCCCCGTTTTTATTAAGTACTTTGTTAATATGAGTTGCTATGATAGGTATCGAACTTCTCTGTATTTCAAATGTTGACTCAAAGATCTAAAGTACATATGGTGAAGCATCTCAAGTTGATCTTGTATTCATCGAAGATATAACTCCTACCTCGGAAACAACAGATCTGCTTAGAAAGTTTCAAACTCAAAATTTTAATCTTTCTCGAATCAAAAAGCTTAGAGATAAGATTTCAATGCTTACTCTTGTTTTCGAAGCCAATGAACCTAGATTAGCGGGATTCTTGTCTAAATCTTGTAGATCTAAATCATCTAACATAGTGATTCGTCTTTGGAGAAGCTAAAAGTTCATAGATTTTAGATCTATAAACTATGAAGTGGTATTACTTCTTTTTTCTTCTGAATTTTTTGAGATGAAGCAAAAACAAAATATTTTCTGCCATTTTTGTTTTCACTTGTGCACGAACTAGTTGCATTGAAAGAAGCAAACAAAATGAATGGCCTGAATGAAAGGTGCAGAATGTAACAGTCAAGTGTATCTGGAAGTTTCGTGTATAAGGCTGGGCTGTGAACTCTAATTTATGTTGAGGGTACTAAATTGTTCGGTTTGGGCTAATCCTTGTTTGGGCTATATTTGTATATACCTTGTACATTCCTTATTATTAATAAATTATCCAGAACGGCTTCAAAAAGAGAAAAAGAAAGAAAAAGAAATCTACTTAGTTTTCTAATTAGGGAGCTTTATCATCATTTCACTAAACAAAAACATTATATGCAAAAGGAAATTGTGTAAAAGATGTGCAAAAGTTCCAATATATAAGTTGTTGTCGAATCAAAATGGGTTGAAGTGAAATAAAGAATAAATTTGAATCAAGCAATCAAAAAAAGGTAGAGTATGAGTACATTAGGTCATCTCTAACATGGGATAAATCCAAGCCAAGTATTACAAAATGTAATACTTCATTCCCAATTGTTCAATTCGGATGTGTGTTTTACTTGAAAATTATGTTTCGTTTCAAGAAACGTAACGTATTTTGGGTATTCACTAAACGAATGCTAGAATAGACATGCATCTAATAAATGCTAAGAAATAGGTGATCAATAAATGAACACCTATCATAAGGCGTATGTTAAATGTATGCCTAAATCGAGGTGTTTATTCAATGAATATCTCAACATAAACAGTCTTATTAACAAAATTCTAAAATTTTATTATACTTATATCATATCGTTCACACACATTTGATCATATTTACCGCATTTTGCTTAGTATCTATCAATAAACCACACATACGTACGTTTTCACCAAACATTTCTTGATCTCAACTATCAAATTTGAAGAATTTCGATGACAATGAGATACCGAAGAAGTGTCCAACCGTCGTTAGACCTCATTCGATCACAATATAGCAAAACTCCTAATACTTTAATGTGGCATACCACAAGTCTCATTATTCGAAAGACTTGATTCATGGAAATGATCAAAGTGGACAAACATACAGAGTTAATGGTATGCCCCATGGGCAATTATATAATATGTTATGTAACTTAACTCTTACAAAAGAATCTTGTTCGAAATAAAGTATGCTTTTGGTTTTAGTTTTTTATATAACTTGTTATATAGAGATACAAATAATTATAATAAGACACTATGCATATATTAGTAGAAATGCTTATAAAAGATGGTAGCTTATCCAATGTATTCATAAACATGATTATTGAATCGGTATTTAATACTTATTTCGTAAATATTCCTATTCAAGATGCATCAAGATAATGATATTGATACGTTCGTCGAGATTAGTCTACGTGATGCTTTTCATACAATAGAAAGTGAATTACTAATGACCGTTGGGGGTACGAAGGGGTTACATACTTGTGGTTGTTTTAAACAATTATAGAACACTCAGCGAGAATTTTCTATAGTTTAGTGCAAATAAGTAAAAATAGAAGATCTCATAATAACGAGTACAATTGTCTTTATAGTTCAGGATACTGTCGATCTTAAGTAGCTAGTTTGTACTTTGATTATGATCAAGCACATGACATGACGATCATATTACCGCCACAATTGGGTATACGTTGAACTATTTGAAGTGAGATATTTCCAATTAGGGGTTTCGTCTCCTTTGTTGCAGAAGTTTAGTATCACCATAATTGGCAGTTAACTTACGTCAAAATCTCTTGCCAGAACAAATCGATTAATGATAAATGTTAACGTATTGAACTGAGGAATATAAAGTTGTTTACAAAATTAAATACAGATATTAATAGAGATTTTGACCTTGAACCAAACCCTATATATACAAAAACAAAACATGTACATAATGTCTTTACCAAGTGTAGCTTAATATAAATTAGAAATTCGATTTTGCTTAAATAACCTGCAAGCGAGATTGACTTTTTCTCGATATTGTACTTCTACAAAGTCCGTACAAGCTTTAGTATTAAAATTATTTAAATATTGTTTGAGGGTCGAGTTCACAGTCAACGCAACCGCGTTGTTAGTTATTTTCGAGTTCGACCACTATAAAATTAATTTTATAAATGTTATAAATTAATAGTAAAATTAAATACAAATGTTGTATTAATATTTTATGCCATTTTATTTATTCACTTAAAGCTTGAAAATTAATTAAAACGATATATAAAAGTTATATATTTATTTAGTTAACAAACGAGCTTAAATAAATTTACTAAATAAATGATTTAGTTTTGAAATCATTTAAGTCAAAATTTAGAAACCCAAATGCCCAAGTATGGTCGGCCGTTGCTTGAGTAGGCAAGAGGAGACTAGGCCTTCTATGGCTAGAGAGAAAGGGATTAGATATTTATGATCTAGTTGGCTGCAAATAGCCACCCCTCTTCTAATTATCCGACGACACTGAATAGCCCTAACCCTAGCCTCCATAGGAGACATTGAAGGAGACAGAACAAGGTATTCAAGGAAGGAAACAACCAACAACCGAGGTGTTCGACGATCGGCATGATCACGTGAAAGAGGTAAACCTTCTATTTAAAAAATATTCAAGCATACATTCATGTATGCTCCCTTATATACGTACATACATGCATACACACATACATATATAGTCATAATTAAATAAAAAATAGTTTTGAAATTATTTTTTCTAATAATCAAATCAATGATTAATTATTAAAATGTGCATATATAAATATTGTCAGCTTGTATGAAATAAAATAAAAAATACATGGACCAATATATATATATATATTATATCTTAAATAATTTATCAAGTATTAAATACAGTTTTGGAAGAAATTTGATTAATTTTCGAATTCAAGAAGTAAAATAAAATTTATTTTGGATTTTAGTATATATGTATATTATGTACGAAAATTATTTATATGAAAAATAATTTTCATATGCTTTATAAAAAACTATTTCTTTAATGATTTAGAAAGGTCAAATAATTTTAAATATTTGAAAAGGTCACATATATATAATATTTAAAATAAACTATTTAAGGGAAGAAAATCCTTTGACTCGCTCATTTTGAAAATTAAAAACAAAAGAATAGTAAAATATAATATCTTCTAATTTGAAAAGGTCAAATTAATTCAAACTTCAAATTTTAAATTATAATATATATACACACACACATATATATTATGTATGTATGTATGTGTATGTATGTAAATCATTAACACACAATTAAATGGATTAGTAAATCTAAATAGTTATTTTTAAATATAATTACATATATGTCGAAAGATATATTATATTGTAATATATATATATATATATATATTAATTTTAAATAAAGTTATATATTACATATATCACATAATAACTAGACAAATTTAAAAAATTAATGTAGAAATGAATTTAAATATTTATGTATATATGCATGTTTATTATATCATTATCGACTTATGTTACAAACTATTTATTAACCATAAATCACAATAGTTAATTATGACATATTTCTCATATAACCCTTAGGTTAGAACAACATACTTTATATAGTTATAATGTTTGTATTATGAATACAAACATATTAAAATATCAATAAATAAATAAATAAATAAATTAAATTCACTTAAATTAAAGTTGGCTCTGGGTCCTTTCATGAATTGTATCGCTGCACTGTTATCATATAACAATGTCCTAAGATCCTTAATATTTTGAATCACCCCTAGCTCAGTTATAACTTTGTGCATTTATTTATACTTCTTTTATTATAGGACTTATTCAAGGCAATGTACTTAGGCTTTGGTTGAACTGGCCACAACTTACTTTTTTAGAACATTTCCAACTTAAAGTTCTTAACTTAGGATTGAACGTGAACATAGGATTAACAAGCTATACTCTGCCAAATCCTTCATAAGAATTTTATTGTTTCTATAATCAGTTTTCCAGTATTTCACAAATATTGGAGAATACTCTAAATTGATGTTTAGTCATCCTAATTCAGATCTGTCACTTTATCTATGTATCTAATACATAACCAAAATATGATACTGTAGATAATATAACATGTATGATAATTTATATTGTCAATGCATAAGGAACCTATCACGATTCGATTTTTCGATGCCCGAAAATTGACATAATTACGTCCACTGTATTAAATGTCGAACAATCGAATGTCGGAAAAACAGACGTAAGGGAAAGAAAAAGGAGGTAGAAGAAGAGAAAACAAAACAACAATAGAATCTCACAATTGCAGCGGAACAACATATAATAGATAATAACCGATCTTTACACAAAAAGAACTATATCTGTTTTATACCGTACATCATCAGAGTACAACACCAACAATAGAAAAATACTGGACAGTTATATTAACTTGTCCCCACAAAACTGAATACACAGCTTACTACACAGTGGAATATACATCAAGTAAGTGTGCTACGTATCGGCATCCAGCACATCCCCTGAGCTCCATAACAGTCCATCCAGAATCTATACTCTATAATACTCGGTCTGATCCGAGCATTATAGTGAAATAACACCCGATTCAGTCGGGAAAACCAGCGTGAGAAAACACACTCAATTGAATTATTAAAGTTTCAAAATCCTTTGAAATCAAAGGTATCTCGTAAGACCACGCCACAAATAAACATGTCGGGCTTTTACCTTATGATAACCAAAATAGTTCTTATAAAATCCTCTGATATTATAATAGTGTCTAAGTATAGATACTTATTCAAATAGCCGAAATTGTTACATTCATTAAATTCCATCAATACTAGGCTTTACAATCAAAACCGTAAGGGCACGTTGGAAGAATGGATTTCCAACTAATGACTAGGCACTGGGGTACCACCTATCACGGTACCTATTCTAGATCAGCATACCGAGGACCCCTCCTGATCCTCTGCAACACAAAACCGGAGCTATCCCTTACTGGATAGTCCGAATAAGATCACCCCGCGATTGGGATCAACAACCGCCCACACAGCCGAATAAAAGGGACACCTAGACATGGATGACCTTACCCTAATTGGTTGCTAGCCACTTAGCCTTGCTGCATATCCCTGGATTTTTAGTCATTCCCGGTTGATGAGTCTCGAGGATAAGCGTTACCTTTTTAGAACACAACCTACTTAGAATGCTCATTGTCCTCCAATGACAATATTTTGAAAGCATTCATCCATACAAGTCCATTCCCGTTCCGAACGGAACCGAAGGCACTACTTCTACCACATCCATTTTGGAATCACCCTCAGGATTAGTAGCAATTAGCCCTTGCACTTCACTGCTCCATCTTCTACTCCAAGCTCTTGTCTTCATCATGAAAACGTACTCGTTGGATCGAAGTGGTTTTTAGATCACAAATCCAATCCCGGTCTTTTCGAAAGGACATTCGATACTTCCCGGTAAACTCAACCCCAGTTCTTTAGGAAATACACAGACAAGAATAAGATCGAAGTTCTCCTCCTAACCGTTTAGTGGACGGATTTCCTTGTAAACATCCTAGAAGAACGAATGAGTCTATACGTACAGTATGACACCTCGAACGGTAACTGTACCATATAATGCTCATACCACTCCTAGATATTTCCAAAGTTATATTTTGGGTCCATATTTGATAGTCGGTTATTTGACTATCAAATAAACAATCAATTCAACCAATTATTTTAATTCCACTGAAAAACTCCAAGTCTTATTAAAAATTAGATTTTAATAATTTAAATCACTTTATCCCAAAATATACACTTAAAACATTTGAAATAAAACTGCTTAAAACCCTTTATTTAAAATAATTACGAAATTCTATAATAATTTTTCAAGTAAAACTTTAGCCACAATTGTTTTTTTACATAAAATTATTGTATAAAGTATAAATATTTAATAATTATCTTAAATCATAATACTAATTTAACCTTCTAAAATAATTACTACTATAATTAATTTTAAATAAATATTTGCTTTAAAATACTAAATAATTTAAAATGAATAAATTTATCTAAAAACACTCTTTTAAAACAACTTTAAATCCTTTAAGTTATGCTTAGAAATCTTCTTTCGAAAAATATACTTAGCTTTTCAAGAAATACACCTTCCATTCTTACATAACCCGTCTAACCATTTATAAATCCTTCTCGATTTATTTTGTTTTACTTTACGTCCCAAACCCGTAAATTTCTTTTCCACACTTTTTTTTAAAAATAAACCACCATTTATTTTTAAAGCAAATCACCCTTTCCTTATAAATTCCCACCATGAATTTATATTTTCAAATTATCCACTGATAAATATTTCGCTTTATTTATAAACCCTGTTTATTAATTTCACCATCTCATTCTCCTTTTAATCACAGTTTTCAACACTTGGTCGGTTTTCAAATCGATTTCCAAAACCAACTCCATTTAAAATAAATTCCTTTACTTATCTAAATTTATTTCAAAACCCATTAATTCCATATTCACTCCTTTATTAAGATTTAAAATCTTATTAAAATCTGAAATATTAATTTCATACTTAATTTCAAAATTCTCCCTTTATTTTCCTTCAAAAATCCAATCTTTTATATTTTTGGATATCTCAATACACCTAAATATATTCAGCAAACCAAGTAATCAATAACTTCAATTTCAATAAACTCTATCATGGATCATCAAATAAATTATATCACTGAATATGAAAATAAATTCCAATATTTTGAGGAATCCAGTTGGACCCCTCCAACATGTTTCCCTGCTTCCACAAATGTTAGCACAATATAAAATACCAACACCACTTTGAGTGGGGTATCGCCGTATAAAGGGTCATCCGCTATTATGCGGGGGGGGGGGGGGGGGGGGGCATAGGGTCTCATCCGCGATATAATGTGGGAATATCAATCACTCCAATATATATACTACTATAGATAATATACCACATCTAGTCAATTCATTCAATCAACCAATAATTTAAATTTAACTATTTAAATTTAAATAGTAATCGAAATGCGTGAGATTAACTCACCATTGACTTTTAATTTGCAATCTACTTCAATCTCGACTCGGTCTCTTCCCGATTTAAGACCTTGTATAAAATTATAGGGTTTATTTATATTTAGGATAATCGGACAATTAATTTCCATTTAATTTAACTAATAATTTTCCTTTTAATTTTTTTTAATAACTATGATAAATTAAATAAGTTAAATAAATAAGTTCATTACTAAATCCATTGTTTGAAATGACCAGTAAATTTAAAATGTGTATATGTATATTTATTTTCTTTTGAAGCCATATATATATGTATGTATGTATATATATATACTTATAAAAACATTCTATATAGGTTTTTAAAAAAATCTACTTTTATATAAACTCTTATACACCCAAAATCTTATATATATATATTTACTGTTTACTACATGCATGTATATATAAATTCTGAGTACTTATATATATATATATACACTGACTGCTAAATTTCCATAAAAATAAAACTTACTTAAAATTAAACAATAAGATTTTTAACGTGTAGGTATATATATAGATTTATACTTATGTTTCTTTTATAAAAAATTTCATAACTATTATTTTAAATAAAAGGTTTTAAGTAGTTTTATTT
Organism: Allium cepa; assembly: GCA_030765085.1. Taxonomy (NCBI): domain Eukaryota; kingdom Viridiplantae; phylum Streptophyta; class Magnoliopsida; order Asparagales; family Amaryllidaceae; genus Allium; species Allium cepa. The sequence goes on along the minus strand of CM060941.1, from coordinate 553,252,828 downwards.
CAAATGTTTTAAGTGTATATTTTTGGATAAAGTGATTTAAATTATTAAAATCTAATTTTTAATAAGACTTGGAGTTTTTCCGTGGAAATAAAATAATTGGTTGAATTGATTGTTTATTTGATAGTCAAATGACCGGCTATCAAATCTGGGCTTAAAATATAACTTTGGAAATATCTAGGAGAGGTATGAGGATTATATGGTACAGTTACCATTCGAGGTGCCATACTATACGTATAGACTTGTTCGTTCTTCTAGGATGTTCATAAGGAAATCCATCTACTAAACGGTTAGGAGTTGATTTTCGATCTTATTCTCGTCTGTGTATTTCCTAAAGAACCGGGGTTGAGTTTACCGGGAAGTATCGAATGTTGTTTCGAAGAGACCAGGATCAGATTTGTGATCCGAAAACCACTTCGATCCAACGAGTATGTTTTCGTGATGAAGATAAGAGCCTAGAGTCGAAGATGGAGCGGTGAAGTGCAAGGGCTAATCGCTACTAATCCTGAGATGATTCCAAAATGGATGTGGTAGGAGTAGTGCCTTCGGTTCCGTGCGGACCGGGAACGGACTTGCATGGATGAATGTTCAGAATATTGTGATTGGAGGACAATGAGCATTCTAAGTAAGATGTGTTCTAAAAAGGTAACGCTTAGCCTCGAGCCTCATCAACAGGGAATGACTGAAAATCAAGGGATATGCAACAAGGCTAAATGACTAGCAACCAATTAGGGTAAGGTCATCCCTGTCTTGATGTCCCTTTTATTCGGCTGTGTGGGCGGTTGCTGATCCCAACCGCAGGGCGATCTTATTTGGACTATCTAGTAAGGGGTAGCTCCGGTCTTGTGTTGCAGAGGATCAGGAGGGGTCCTCGGTATGCTGATCTAGACTAGGTACCATGATAGGTGGTACCCCAGTGCTTAGTCATTAGTTGGAAATCCATTCTCCCTACGAGCCCTTTACTGTTTTGATTGTAGAGCCTAGTATTGCTTGACTTTAATGAATGTAATAATTTGAGGTATTTGAACAACTATCTGTACTTAGACACTATTATTATAGCAGAGGATTTTATAAGAACTGTTTTGGTTATCATAAGGTAAAAAACCCGACATGTTTATTGTGGCATGGCCTTATGAGATACCTTTAATTTCAAAGGATTTTGAAATTTTAATAATTCAATTGAGTGTGTTTTCTCACGCTGGTTTTCTAGACTGACTCGGGTGTTATTTCACTATAATGCTCGGGTCAGACCAAGTATTATAGAGTACAGATTCTGAGTGGACTGCTATGGAGCTCAAGGAATGTGCTGGAGGGCGAGACATAGCACACGTACTTGATGTATATTCCGCTGTGTAGTAAGCTATGCATTCAATTTTTTGGGGACAAGTTAATATAACGGTCCAGTATTTTTCTATTGTTGGTGTTGTACTTTGATGATGTAATGTATAAAACAGATATAGTTCTTTTTGTACAAAAATCTGTTATTTTCTATTATATATTATTCCGCTGCGATTGTGAGATTCTATTGTTGATTTGTTTTCTCTTCTTCTACCTCCTTCTTGTTTCCCTTACGTCTGGTTTTCCGACATTCGATTGTTCGGCATTTAATACAGTGGACGTATTGATGTCGATTTTCGGGCGTCGAAAATTCGGGTCTTGACAGAACCCATCTTAAGTGCTACGTATTATACAGTTTTATATAATGAGAAAATTCTCAACATTATTCTACCCCGATTATAAAAGATTTCAAATCCTATACCGAGAATTAAACAACCAAAATGAAATTATTTTAATATGACTACATTGTTAACAATCATAAGTTTGTTATTTACTTATAGTTTTTAGAAATATTTTGGTACATGTTAATATTCTTTCTTATAGACACATGCTTCCTCTACATTTTGAAAGAAATTCAAATTATTTGATTTCTCTGTAAAAATACTTGCTTAACTTTGATGCTTATCGAATAACACTTTCGTATCATTTCTTGGATATATAATACCCACAAACTCAGTTATCACTTCCACCGACTTTGACGCATTTTGGTTGTTATATGTTATCTATCTATTCTTATGTATACCAAAGCTCAAATTCATACCGAGCAATAAATTTTGTTAGTAAGTTCGAATGAACTAAAGCATCTTGAATGAAGAATTTCTTACGTTAGTTTCGACAATTAAAATTTATAATTTGATCATCATCAATGTGGCTAATATTCCAACCGCATTGATCTTCTTTTGAAGACACTTTTACAACTGATGGACCATACCCTTTTGGAAACCAATATCAATCATATTTTGATAGCATACTTAGAATCCATTTCAGATTTGTGCATCATGCCATATAGTAGAGTCAATACTCTTAATGGCTTATTTAAAACGAAGGGAGTTCTTTTCTCGAAATTAATAAAATTCCTAAGTTCTCTTTAATATAAGCGATTTATTATTAGACATTCTAATATGTCATGTCTATTTGGTTCAGTTGATTTCATTTCATCCTTCGTTATTAGTTTATTTTTGGATCATATCCAAGTCCATTCTACTACCATAATTCCTTAAGGAAATTCGTTTGTCATGAAGTCGGTATTTATTGAAATAAAAATTGTTTGTTATTAGTTTATGTGTATAAATCTAATTTGATTTTTAAGTTTACAAAATTTATGTTCATAACATAAATTGATCAATCAATGCTAATCGGTCCCAAACTCATTTGGGATGGTCCACACAAGATCCTTCATGTACAAGTATTATGTATAGTCTATCAACTCACACAACCTGTCAAATCCTTGTCTTAGGATATTTAAGGGTTCCTTACTTTTATCTTGTAAATACTTTGTCTTGGACGAAATTAATTATAACCTTATATATATGTATTTACTTATAAAACAAGACCTTACAGAAAGAAGTTAACTCAACATCACTCATCATTAATCATACTTTGTCCAATAAAATATGATTACCCTTATTAATACATCATTATGTGTCACAGGGAGGAGTGACTTTCGATATCGAATCTTATTCATTTTTAGGTAATTTTGGAACCTTACCAATACACTCACCGATTCGATTAAAGCAGATATTATTTTCTTTGCATGTTTTGTTTTCTACTTCCATTTTAAATTATATGAACTTATCGTAGACATACTCCATATGTATCAAATGCACATGTTCATGTTTGCGATAATTCATCGACGAATTTAATGAAGTATTTGAAACAGTTTTGGTATTATTAGACCTATGATTGCATACATCCATATGTATCGATCCTAAGAGTTCACCAACTCTTATGTCGCTCCCACTGATTGGGTGATTTGCCCTTAATCTTTTGAGATATAATTCATCTCTATCATATGATTCATAATCATGTGACTTAAATTATTATTCCTTCAAGATATAGCTCAATCCATAATACCAAAAGAAATTATTGAAATTTAAGATACTTATATTGTACGCAACTGATGCAACAGAAACCATTATTCCATTCGATTTATTTCATAATAAATATTCAAAATATTCATAACAAAATAAAACTATAATTATTTTTAGTCAATATCGAAAACAATTATTATTTCATAAATAATATTTGGTATATTTACGAAAACAACCTTTCGTATCTTGATGCATCCACTGCTAAGTATTATATGGCATGCTTCCATTATTTCCTCCATTAGTGAAATAGCATGTAACGACCCAAAAAAAAATTTCATTTGAAATTGAAATATTTGATTGATTTTAAATATTGAAAAGTTAATTTATTGGTTAAATAACTTGAATTTCAAATATAGCGATTTATTGGATAATTTAATTGTTTAATTCAATAATTGAAATCGTTTAAATAATTGAATCTTGGATTTTTATTTGGATAAAAACGATTTAAAAGCCTATTTAATTTCTATTAATAAGAATGAAAATAATAAAACTTCTAAATTGGATTTAAAAGTGATGTACCTGATTTTGAAAATAATTTGTTTTAATTAACATATAAAAAGCCTTCCGCGGCACCGTCTCAGATTTCGACGTAACCGGTTTCATTGGATACGTAATAATGAATTATAATGCACCGTCAAATTTCATGACGATCAAATTTATCGTTTGGTCATGCAAGATAGAAATGCGTATAATTTAATATTGAAAATTAGTATAATAATCGGGTTCAAAAAGCTATCTTCTGCATATGATCGAATTAGGTCTCGAAACAAGTTCCATTGCGTTCGAAATAGGGGTATAACATATAGAACACCAGGCAGCACGTCTCTTTGGAGTTCAAAATTTTCGAACGTGTATAGCTTGATAATTTAAATTCAATATATATATTCCGTACCTACCCATACCTATCCATTCCTTATCCATTCCTATTCACTATTTGGCCCATGCCCCCCTTATAAATCATATTAGATCAAATATGGTTGGCTTTTTTTATATGTTTTTTAAATTCAAATCCATCAATCCAATGGCTCTTGTCCATTGGAGCCACTCAAGGCAGTTTCAGGTCACGTCATCAACTAGAGAAATGTTGCCGACATCGAGCTCGACCAACTAGATGGTTGGATTGTCGTCATTCAACACATGGTGGCCGCAGTTCATTGTTGAACGTCGGATCTTTTTGGGCGAAATTCATCGCCATTGTTCATTGGTTGGCGATGGCACCTGAAGGGAAGTCATAGTGTATGACGGCAGCTACCGACCAAAATTTGGTGGCCTTTAGATGATCGACGGTGGAGTTAGTGGGTTTGAACCGAAATGAGTTTGGAGCTCGACTGAGGTGGTGGAGTCGAATTAGGGGTCATGGCCTATGGCGTTGGAACGGTGGCATGGAGGTGGTGCTTCTGTGATCAAGCGGTGGCGTGGAAGTGGCGGCGGCATCGGAAGTTTCGAGTTGATCGGCGTTTGGGTTGGGTTCGCTTTCGATGGGCTACAGGTGGTTGTGGGTGTTGTGGTGGGGGGTGCTAAAGACGTGGTGGCTGGGGCGAGCTTTGCCGTCAGGGTAATTAATTTGAGAGAGGGAAGGGATGAATTTAATTGGTGATTAGGATTGCTATGCAGGGTAATTAATTATATTAAGCATAAAATTAATTATATTATAAAATTGAATTTTTATATAATGCAGAACTCATTCATACTAAGTCGGATTTGAACATGGATTTTTGCGTTAGTATAACATTGATGTAATCTACGATAAAAAACCAGTTTGGATGAATTTGAAGACAATTGGAATTTGGGCTAAAATTGGACGTCGTTCGATTTTAGTTCCAAACCGGAATGCCTCGGTAACAACAGAAAATTTCGATGAATTAAACCCACCTTTTTGCTTAACTAGTATGATATATAGGTGATAAAAATTGTTGGAGGATTGTTTGAATGAATTATTATATCTATGTTAGTTGGTTGAATATTCCCTCCTATTGGAGCGACCCTATTACGTTCTCATGTAAGAGCGAATGACCATTTGTATACGATTCCCTCCTCGAAGTGGTTGATTTATATTTTATGATTATATACTGTTGTGAAGCGGGGGAAACAGGTTGGAGGGATCCAATGGGATTCCTTGCTATTGTTGAATTGTTTCAATAATATTTCTTTCATATGGATTATTGAAAAATAAACCTGACTGTGTACATTATGGTTTTATTATATGTTTGAAAAACTAAAACCCAATAGCGGTAGAAATATCAATATCGATGTTGGTTAAGTATTGGGTAGTTATTGGCCTAAAATTGGTACTTTGAAATTCTATAAATTGCCATTGAATTGGAATCGGTTTCCGAGATAGAAAATGATTTTTAAATCCGAAATTGGGTTTCAGAAATTTTTTATTATAAATATTATCTATTTATATTAATATTATTTTAAATTTGTTTAATTATATTAATATTGTTTTATGTTATTTAATTATATTAATATTATTTTAAAGTTCATTGATTATAATAATATTATTTTAAGATTATTTAATTATATTCTAAATGTTTTAAATTTAATGTTTATAGTTAATATTGGTTTAAAGAATTTATCAAAATGTTAATAGTTTGAAAGGTTAATTATTTCAAGAATAATTATGGTTTGAAATTAATAATAAGGGTATATTAATAAGATTCTGAAAATAAATTATTATTATTGTTTATAATAAGAATAAAGAATTAATCTATTACTTTTGAAATGATTAATAATTATTTTAAGATTTTTTAAGATAAATAATTTTTATTTATTTATTTATTATATGAAACTGTTTTGAAGTAAAGACTTTTAACTATGTATACATGTTTTCGAGATCCATAGATATGTTATAGGACTTAGATTTTATAATGGAGTTATAAAATGGTTTGGAGACTTAAGGGATGATTATTTACCAAGTGAAAGAATTTTGTAAATGGTTAGATATTTGCAAAACGAGTTTAAGAAATGGGTTTATAGATTTGTAAGAGGAGGTTTTAAATGGTAACTTGTTATGTGACAAGTGTTTGGTCGATGGACTTGTTTTGTTAAAGGTGTTTTGGGATAATAAATGGTTTATGGATTATAAAGGATTTATAAATGATTTTAGAAAATGTATAAATGGAATTTCTAAGCGATTAAATTTTATAAAAGAGTTTATAAATGATTTTCAAAGATTATAACATGGTTTATAAATGGTTTAGAGAATTTTAAGGAATTTAAATGATTTTGAATCAAATGAAAAGAAAATCTTTCCCATTTTTATGAATATACTTCTACCGTTGAGATAAGTATATGGATATTTTCTAAGTATTAAAAGACGGGGATTTGTGGTTATACCCTTGTAAAAATATTCTTATATAAGTAATTTACAAATGGTTTTATTTATGAATGATTTATAAAAGGAGGCTAGTGATTGCTTATATGCTTAACCAATGTTGGTTTCCCTATGAAATAAATCCCTGATTGAATGTTTATTATTCGATAGTTAAATAACTGACTATCGAAATTGGACCATAACGTAACTTTGGAAATATCTAGGAGAAACACATGAGTTATATGACATAGTCATCTCTGATGATGTTGTACTATGCGTATAAATTTTGTTCCATTCTCCTTGGACAATAATAAGGAAATTCGTCTACTAATGGTTAGGAGGAGATCTTCGATCTTATCTTTGATGGTTTATTTCCTAAAGAATCGGGGTTGAGTTTATCAGAAATTATCGAAAAGTTATTTTGAAGAGGCCGAGATCGGGTATGTTATCCAAAAACCATTTCGATCCAACAAATGCGTTTCGAAGTGAAGACATCTTGAAGATTATGAAATTTGAAGACGAAGCTCTGAAATGTTTCATTCAGTCCCAGAATGAACTTTTATGGATGAATGCTAGTATTGCATTGCTACACTGGAAGGCAGTATTAGCATTCCAAGTGGGAAGTGCTATATAAAAGGTAGAATGTAGCCTTAAGCCTTATCAACCGGGAATGACTAAAACATGGGAGATGCAGCAGTGCTAAGTGGGTCACTCCCAAGTAGGGTATGATCATCCCTATCTAGAATCGCTATTATCTCTCATTCGTATGCTTCGGGGCCCATTAATGGAGGGGTGATCATATTCGGTACTACTAGTGAAGTGGTAGGCCGGTTCTGTGTTGGCAGGGGATCCAAGCGAGGTCCTTGGTGTTATTTTATGTAGAGATGCACCGTGATGGATAGTACCCCAGTAGCCCAGTCATTACATGGAATCCATTCTCCAATAAGCGTCGTACATACTTAGTTGTGCCCGACTATACTGAAACATGAGATGCAAGTATTTCAGCTATATTCATATTTTACTTTGACCCCTAGACATTATTATAATATAAATGGATCTTCTATAGAAATGGTTTAGGTTATCGTAAGGTAAAAACCCGTCTGTTTTTATGTGCGACATGGTCTTACGAGATACTCTTGATTTTCACAAGGTTTTCTATAATTTTGGAATCCAGTTGGGTGTGTTTTCTCACGCTGGTTTTTCAGACCGACTCGGGTATTATTTTATTATAATGATCGGGTCAGACCGAGCATATTATAGATTTAGTTGGATGCTTGGAGTTTCAAGAGACGAGTTGGAGGCCCAGAGACATATTCACACAGATTGATATTTTTCCACTACATCTGTTGTTGCATTTATCAACAATTGTAAGGATATGCTGTTATAACTGTCCAGGTTGGATAGGTTAGTATGCTCTGATTGATTTATGAATATATACCTATCGCAGTTTTGTTTTTGTGTAAAGATTTGATGTGAATTATAGATTAGTCGTTCCACTGTGAGATTCCGCGCTGCTAGTTTTCTTCTTATCTTCTTCTTTCTTTATTTTTCCTAAAAATCAGGTTTTTCGGCATTCGATCGCCTGACACGCGATACAGTGGGCATATTAGTATCGATTTTCGATGGTCGAAAATACCCGATTGTTACATAGCTTATGAAATATGAAGCTTTATTTAATACTTATTATAGGCAATTTATTTCTTTTACTATAACTAGTTTACAGTCGAGAGTTTTTGATCAAATATCTTAAACACATATAAATAATCTTTACGGAAAACAATTTTCTATACGATAACAAAATTGGAATAGAAATCACATTTATCATTCCATATTAAGTACATTTTAGTATTTTATACAATTATTGTGTCCAATGTCCCTTTATGAAGCAAAGGTGATCATTCAGTCTCTTCATCCCAACCGCATCTTAAGTTACATCCACTCTCGTACATTCATTTTCCTTTTCGAAATGGTCGAACCATTCAAAAAGATATCCTTATTGTAATTAGTCATATTGAATACATGAATTTGCATTATGGTTTATTTTCTTATTTCTAATGAACTAATTTTATTGAAGTTTCGTATATTGCAAATCGCAACCATTCACCATAAAACATTTATGTGCGATTTAATATGGATCAAATATCCATAATATTATATTTTTATCAGTATTCGTTGCTCATTGAAGACAATACACAGTCTTGGACAGTTAAACACTTAATCGACCAAGTTAAGAATGTATTTAGTAGTGTAAAGTTAGGCTCTTGCATGGGCCTTGAAGTTAACAATCATGCGAAAGGATTTGAGGTAAGTATATTTTATATTTGCTTATTAATCTTCAATTTAGTTCTTTTGTATATCTTAATTGATAAACATTTTATTAATTTTATTGGTTGCACAAATTTATCGATGTAGATTATTTTAAATTTGTATAGTAGATGTTCTTATAGTATTAGAAATGTTTACTATTTTATTTTTCAAATAAGGCTCCCATTAGATTTTTATGTTTCTTAAAACCCTAAGAAAGACATAGATTTTTTTATTTCTTTAGTGGGCGTTAGGACTTGCTTGGCTTAGGATTTTGACCTTAAGAGAAATATCAACAAATCATAGGCCCACAAGCGATGGATACCACTTTATCAGTTGTAGTAAATACAACTTCCAACCCATGGTTTTTGTCCTAATCTTATCTCAACCTTGAGGAATATCAGCAAATAAAAAAAGATTATTCATTCATACCCACCATTTTACAATGACCTAAGTATAATATGTGTACCTTGAGGAATATTAACAAATACATATATGTATCTTACCTTGTCTAGTCGATATATATTAATAGTTTACGTACCATATATAGCTTGAGGAATATCAAAAAATATAGAATATGCAAGTAATTTATTAATATATAAATGTTAGATGACAAATTATATATTAAGGATTCGTTATCTTCAATATACGTATATTAAGTAATACCGATTAGCTAATAACATATTTCTTGAGAAATACCCTTGTGATTCAAGTGTTAGACGCATCTGAAATATGGTATATGTACTATAGGTATGTACTTATTCCAAATCTAATTTGGATTTCTTTCCAGTTCCACTTAATTTTACACATATATCATTATATAAGTATTAATTAATTTATAATTTTCATACTTTAGTTCACTTATATAACGTATACATGTATCTTATTAATTAAATCTTATCTAATTAATTTTAGTTCTTATTAATGAAATCATATTTAATTTAAATTTCATTGATTAAATCATATTTAATTAATTAAATTAATTTTTTTAATTAGCACTTTAATTTTAATTTTTGACCTTTGAATTTTACTTCGTTCATCCTTAATAATTTTAAAAACGAATATAAACTACAACATTTATATTAATCATGTATCCATATCATTATACATGTATATTATTTATCAGTAACTATTAACTAATTTAATTAAATAAAAACCATTTTCAATTAAAATGTTAATTAAATTCAAAAAAATTTCATCATTTACCTTAAACATTTTACGGTAAATATACACATATCATTATATTTTTTGAATTTAATTAATTATTTAATTAACCCAATTAATTAAATAATTAAGATAAAAATTTGAAATTAATACATTAACTTTCAAAACCAATTTTGAAAAGTTTATAACATTTATAACATGTTATTTTTTAAACTTAACTTTTAAATTTAAAATGTAGTTTTTAAATTTTCAAAAAATATTTTAAAAAATTTGCCAAAGACCCAAAATCAATTTGGGCCTCCATATTAGAGATAATCTTTGTGCTTACTTTGTCCTTCGGGTCAGGTGAATAGCTAGGTAAGGTAACGTACTTGATTACCCAAACTCAACATTCGACACTAACTTTTTAGAAACCCTACTAAATGGGTGGAGTTTGATCAATTTGCTCTAACATTGCTAATTTAGACTGCATAGACCACTGAGATCTAATACCATTAAAGGAATCGAGTCAGCTAGAAGTAGGTTAAATAAGTGAATTTCTATTTTTTCCCTTTTTATTTTAGTTGAGTTCGTGAAGCCTAAATGGATTTTAAATCCATTTATTTTATTTAGTTGGTTAATATATATAATTTTTTTAAGTTTCAGGTTTCGGTTTATAAATGTATCAAATACACTTGTTTGTGTGAAGTGCATGTGCTATACATAGGAAGTATACATAGTTGTTGTGACAATATATAGATGTTGGAATTTATACTACAACGGACTTATTTTCCCTTTACATATGCCTTTATTGTCCAAGATTTTGATTTATATATATGTATATAACAGATGGGTAGAACTTTGTATGTATTGAAATCGTATTAGACAATGTTAAATGTTTCAAAATCTAAAATTAACAATAGTGAATTTAGTTGCAATTAAAGAAATGTTTGATATTAAATATTACATTCACTACACAAGATCTATCTTGTGATTTTTAATTAGAGCAACACATGTATGTTACCATATATATTACAACTGATGTTTTAGATTTAAAATAATTTACTTATATGTAAATAGTTGTAATTTAGTATATATATGTGTGTCTGTGCGTTCACGTGCGTGTGTGTGTTAGAATTTAAAATTTTTAATTTAGAAAGGAAATTATAATTTAGGATTTTACTAAAAACTATAAATTTAGAAAAGAGACAAAAGATTTAGAATTTACACAAAGTTCATTCATGAATTTCAGATCAATTTTTTTTGTAAACAATATTTAAAACATTCATACTCAAGATATCAATCATATAACAAAATAAATAAATTTTCAAGGTAAAAGTTAATTAACTAACATGCAAATTTTATTTGTGTAACAGCGCATATTTTTATAAATAATTTTAATAAAATTTTACTTGAAAACTTTAATTTTTAAATTATTAAAAATTTAATTTCTGGAATTTTCCAATGTAATTTTGGAATTTGTTTGTAATTTATTTTTCAAATTCAATAAAATAGATATTTTCTGAAAATTTTACATTTTTGGTCAACTGAAAGTCAAAGTTTGACCACAGTTGAAAATTTTAAATTTTAATTTTTAAATTCTAATCTTTTTCTTGAAAATGTATTTTATTTTAATATTAATTCTACATTTTGTTTCGTAAAATTTCGTTTTATCCTTTTTAAATTGGATAAATTACAGTGTTTTACACGCAATGACTTTTGATATTATATTTTCTATTTTTTCTATGTTTATTCTCTAAATTTTATTTTCTATTTTGTTTGTATAAACTTTGATTGTATTTATTTGATTTTTGATAGGTTTTATTTTCAATAATAGCTTTGGAAATTTCAAAGGACTTCGGTTTCTCTTCCTTTATTTGGGCCTTTTCCTTTTCCCTTGCCTTTTCTTTTGCCTTGCCATTCACAACCCTGGCCGTTCAAATATAGTGGAACCCCTCGCCGCCTCTTCATTTTGCAATTTCAAGTACAAGAAAAATATTTCTCATCTCCTCTTTCTCAAGTTCCATGGCTCCTCCTCCTTCTCTTTTCTCCTTTTCTCTTTTGTTTTTCATTGTATTGCTCGGCCACCCTCTACTAGCCGACCTCACCACCTCTCCACCACCACCATGTCGACCATCACCCCATGTCAAAGCAGTGACCACCAAGTTACAACTCCATCAGCAAAACAAATACAAAAACCTAGCTGAGCCTTTTTCCCATCACCATCTCCTTGTAGCCTCGGCCACCACCACCACCACTACCATCTCCTCCAGCCCATGACATCACCACTGACCTTTCCGCACCGCCTGATGGTGTGGACCTGACTTGACCAGATCTAGCCAAGCCATGATAGCCATGGCTGAACCCAAAGTGGATGCATCCCCTTGATTTTTGCCTTCACTTGACTTTTAACTTGCCAATCCCTTCACATGCCCTTCATTTTAGTCCATAGCCGCACCTTTTATCTACCATAGTCGAGCCTAGTGACTTCTGATTCATCAGGACCGAGCACATATGGAGGTGGCCGAGCCTACTTGTGATGGCCGAGCCCACTTGATGGGTTAAGGCAAGTCTACGTCATTAGATTCATATGTTTTTCTATTGTTTGAATTCTATTCTTTTGTATGGAATATATTCTTATATATGGTGTATTTGTTTGCATACAGGATTTGGATCTGACTCTTCGTTCATTCGAAAGTATAGTCGTGCTTTGTCATGCATTTTCGTGCTTTGTGGAGTTTGACTTGTGTTGGAATTTGATCCAAGCTTTTAAAAGGTGAGTTCATAACTCTAGACATACGTACTTTTATAATTGTGAAACGATGTCAAGTGAATTGTATAAATTAATATGCTATGTTCATACATGCCTGTGACGTATTTATTTGATGTTAAATGCTGTTTGTATAACTGTTACATCATCTGATATGATATGTTATATTGTACTGTTCATTTTATTTACTGTATCATACTGCAAGTTCCCTATCACTATGGGTTGAAATGATACATACCCGAACGAACTTTAGAACAAGGAAAAAATCATTATGGGCTGAAATAATAGGCTCGAATGATTTTTATTGTATTAATTTTACTTGGAATTGTGGGTTTGAAATGATAGAACTCAGATTTTTCTTTTAAATTACGGATTGAAATGATACATATCCGTATCACTTGACATAGGTTAGAAAATATTATACAGGTCCATGGCTATATTTTTAAATAATATTTTCCTAAAATTTATTAAGTATTTTTAAATAATATTTCTTTAAAAGATTTCTTAAGTATTTTGAGTTTTATAAATATATGAAATTTTTAACTAAAAATTTGATTTGATGCTTTAATTAGAAAGGTGTATTAGTTTTTCTATACGTTAAAATTTTATAAAGTTAATAATTGGTTTTAATTTGAATTAAAAATCTTTATTGATGATAAATAACTTAATAATTGAATTAGATTTATTTGGAATCTTAAATCTAACCTAGAAATTTTTAATAAAGGTTATTTTTTGAATGGACGTATTTTGTATAATAAATAATGGATTTTTAATTGATAAAATTAAATACAGTTTTAATTAGACCTTTTGTAATAAAATTTATTTAACTTGAAATCATAGTTAATTGATAGCTAAATGAATAGATTTATAAAGAGAATTAGATTGTTATATTAACTATGATAAAATATTTTATTTATGGTTATGTTTTGAAAAAATTAAATGATTATGATCTAAATGGAGAAATGTAACTTAATGATGACTTAACTTGACAAGTGAAAATTTAGTTTTCAAATGAAAGTTATGTAAATCCAATAATAGAAATATTTTTTTTATGGGATGGATATTTTAAAATAAAGTGTAAAGTTATTTGTTAAAATAAAAGTTAAGTAGAATAGGGTAATTTTGACTTATAAATGAATTATAGTTAAATTTGGATATTTATTGATAAGATATTATTTTATTAAATCATAGGTTAAATGATATCCAAATGAATATTTTCTGGAGCGAGAAATATGATTTTTATAAGGTAAAATGGCTAAAAATTGAAATTTTAATGTGGCTGAAATGTTAGTGTAAAATATGGAATTTTATTGGTAGCACTTCAGAAATGCTGTAATTTTAAGATAGCATTTGCTAAGTGCCATCAATTATGAAACTTAACTAGGTTCTGAGATGACTAAACACCTATTACAGCACTTTAGAAGTGCTGCTGTTTCTGAATTTGAACTAAAAATAACTAAATAATTACAACGACACTTTATTAATGCTGTTGTTTCTGAACTGAACTATTTGAATAATTGAACACCTATTACAACACTTTATAAGTGCTGCTGTTTCTGAAATTGAGCTGTTTTGAAATAGTAACCAAATACATACCGTAGCACTTCGTAAGTGCTGCTGTTTTTGAATTCGACAATGTTTTTGAAATACTAATATATCTATGGGAACACTTTATAAATGCTATTGTAGCTGAAATTCACAATGGTTTGGAAATTTTATAATTGAATGAATGAACTTAGAAATGTTACAACTTTGAAATGAATAGTATTTGACATTGAATGTAAATGGTTTAAATGAAGGTCATTTTAAGGGTGTTATGATTTTCTAAGTATTATGATTTTCAAAAGAATAACATTTCCAAAGTGTTGTGATTTGAAATAGTATGAAATTATTGGGAATTGTATTGTCCTTAAATATATAAATTTGAAACTTATAGGAATTGAAGTTTTAAGGATATGACTATATAAAGTGGTTTGGTTCAAAATAATTTAAAGGAATATTTCAAGTTTAATTAATTGAAGGAAATATTCGGTGGTTTGAAAATTGGAGTTTTATTTAAGTGATATCATATTAGATTTAGAAATATTACCATTTTGAAATGGATATTATTTTGGAAAGTAATAGTATTTGATTTTAAATGGTTTTGGAATAGAAGTGTTTTGAAAATAAATATCCATGGGTTATAATAATGGTTGGTTGTTAAGGAGACCGAGATCGGATATGGGCATACTCTCTGTCGATATTGAAAACCACTTTAACAACCGTGTACGCAGTGGAGATTCTAGAATGAAGTAGGATGGTGGCGACGTTCTATTAAGTTATATACATGGACCCGACTCTCGTGAGTTGGCATGAGGTGGCTAAAACAGAAGTAATTGACGGGCTAATGAGGTCGCTCCTCTGATCGGACACACTCATTCGCTATTATATTATGATTTTAAGATTGATTCGGTGGCCACTTTTGATTCTTTTGATTTTGGTTGTGGCTCGAGGTGGGCAGTAGTAGCTACTACGTGTTACCACTGGCCCGGAAAGTGTAATTGGTATATCTACCCTGGCATTGCCTAGTTGTGCCATGTCACCTGCCCTGTCATGCCTTGTACGAGTTTGGTTTTCTTCTGTAGCCCGTGGAGTATCCTCTGGTAGCTTTCTGACCAGGAGGGGCTACCATACTGGATGGACTACTGGGACTATTACGTGTTAAGGGTTATATGGATAACCCCTTAACGCTATTTAAAAGCAAATTTATTTTACTATAGACATTATTATAATAGCGAAATATTACTACATAGTAAATAGTTTAACGGATCCTTAGAGGATGGGCGGTCCGAAGCATCCTTTAAGTTACTTGTACCTTATATTACAGTTCACTTGAGTTGGTTTACATTGTATAAGTATGTATGTCCTGACTCGAGTGTTTGTGTTTTGCCTTACGCTCGGGTCAGACCGAGTGATACAACATTCAAGACTCACCTTCGGAGTTGGAGCTTTGCTTGAAGATCCTGATATCTATTTCTCTTTCATTTGTTCAGTTGATTCCAGTTATCCAGTTGATTTCAGTGATGTATTCAGCTTTGTACTTGATTATCATCTTGTTACTTCTGTTGTATCTTATTTGACTCTGATGTATTTATATAGTAGCTTCATAAACTACTATCTCTTTTCTTCCGCTGCATTATATCAATCTGTGTCTATGATATGTGATTTATTTACTGCATATTCTGGGTTTTTCCAAATTTATTTTACAATTCGATATTTTGAGCAATTCAAGTCCGACGTGTGTGGATGCGAATGGTTGAAAATATCAGGTCGTTACAGTTGGTATCAGAGCTTTGGCTCCAGGCAAAACTTAGCATACATGGTAAATTTATTTACAGAGTCACTTTCATTCGAGTGCGAACCTCTTCCTTTTTGACTCTGTCTCCTTTGAATTTCGAAACATTCCTTCGGTTCTGAAATCCATTCTGTCCCTCGCTATTCGTATTCTTCTGAATTTTGGAGCATCCCATAGCTCCACTGAATGATTTGTAAAGGGGTGGAACTCCTTTACAATTGGCATCGATTCACCGGAGATTTCTATATTTCCTCAGTTAGATGCTAGTATCTCTTGTTGTCCCGAATTCTACCTTTTGAGGTCGAATGTAGATTTGCCTTGGAATTCTGCATTGACCTAATTCTTGAAGTCGCGGTTAACCCGGTTAAAGTTACCCGTGATTTATATAAGCTTATCAGTCTCCTTATTCGGTTAGTTAATCATCTTATCTTTTGTTCCAACTTATCTTCAAATCAAAATTTTCTTTGATTCAAGTTAATCAAATTTGAATCTCTATTCTTACTTTGAAAATCTATTCCAGTGTAGTGTATTTGTAAACTAATATTTAAAATGTTTATTATATATTGTGTTGTTTGAGTTGTTGATGTTGATTTGGGTTTTCGATCGATTCGTCTGATCAATGCTATCGATAAGATCTCCAAAACACTTGAACAGAGCAAACTGACACCATATTGTTTTATAATTTAGTAAATGAATAAATTTTGTATAATTATATTATGTATATAAGTATAATTATCTGAATTTTGATAGTTAATGGAATTGGATATTGAGAAACAATATTTGACTTTTTATTTAGCTTGTAACCATTGGCTTTTGTTTCATATATAAATAGTTGTACTATAAAACATGGCTATAAATTAATTTGGAAATTTAAATGAATTTAAAACTAGAAACTAAGAATTTAATTCTGATGGTTTCAAACTTTGTGTTTAAAGTTTTAAAAGGGTGTATTATTTAAAGTATGTCAAGTAGAAATTGTTTCAAAGAATTTTCATTGGTTAAATTAGTGCTCTTTTCTTTGTCGCTGGAAAATAATTTCGGTGATGACTGCAGCATCATCAACATCCATTTTCGAGTTTCAAAGTGAAGAGACCATTCTGTAGTTTTACTGCAGTCTTCCTTTGGAGAATTAAATTGATTTGGATTTCTAAAATATGACTTGATTTATAATAAAGGTGATATAAGATTTAAATTTGATTTGATATATATTGTGTATATTTATTTATCTCTAATTGTTTAAAGTTAATCGTAAATTTAATTCTAAGATTTATCTTAAAGGATAATTTCAATTATAAAATGAAACCAAAATTTTGAATAAATATGTAAACTTGAATAATTGAATTAAGGAAATTTTATTTGTATAATATTCTTCTGCATTTCAGTATAACTTACCTTAATTATTAGAAGTTAACAATGTGATTGGATAATATACAATACAGAAAGGATTTTTAAATAAAATTTGAGTGGTTATAGTAAATGTTATACACTTAAATTTTAGTTATAAAAAGATTAATAGAGGTAAATAGAATGAAAAGTTAATTGAATAAAATACAATATAAATGGTGTTAATGGAATTTATAAATAAATTGGAATAGTTATAATAAATGTAATTATACTTAA
Organism: Allium cepa; assembly: GCA_030765085.1. NCBI lineage: Eukaryota > Viridiplantae > Streptophyta > Magnoliopsida > Asparagales > Amaryllidaceae > Allium > Allium cepa. The sequence goes on along the minus strand of CM060941.1, from coordinate 553,234,916 downwards.
TATATGTGATTATATATATATATATATATATATATATATATATATATTAAGTGGAATAAAGTTAACAATGATTTAGAATAAAGAAGAATTAAATTTATTGAGAAAATTTTAAGTATAATAAATGATTTTCAAATTCATGATTTTAGGAATTGTTAATTTAAGATAATTGGATGAAAGATAATGAAAATTAGCAATAGTTAAGATTTATCTAACTTAGGTGAAAACAAGTATTAATTTAAGTTGAAATTTTCATGGTTTTTAATTTATCATCTTATTTTGTTTTCTAATCTCTTTTCTTTTAGGATGTTCCTATTTTCCAGCACCCTAAGAGGGAAATGGAATTCCGGATTGATCTTATTTCTGAAGTTCGACCTGTAGAACTTATCCTTGCCAGTCTGCTTTGAAAGCTTTTCATAAATCTCGGGCACTCACTTGAATTTGAGCACGGTTTACCATCCACAAACCGACGGTCAAACGGAAAGAGTGAATCAGGTTCTAGAGGATCTTTTTCATGCTTGTGTTCTTGATTATGGAGGATTTTGGGAAGATCGTCTCCATCTTGTTGAATTTACCTATAACAACAGTTATCAGGCATAATCTCAATCTTCTTTTCATCGTATCTTAATCCTATCTCATTCTATCCTGTTTTCCTTGTTTTCCCTGTCTCGTTTCTTTTCAGAGACAAAAAGTTTTGAGTGGAGGAGAGTGTAACAACCCATATTTTTGTAACTATTTTTAATAAAATTTTGTTTGAAAACTTTAATTTTAAATTATTTTAAATTGAATTTCTGGAATTTTCCAATGTAAGTTTGGAATTTGTTTGTAATTTATTTTCCAAATTCAATAAAAAAAATATTTTCTGAAAATTTTATATTTTGGTCAACTGAAAGTCAAAGTTTGACCACATTTGAAAATTTTAAATTTGAATTTTTAAATTCTAATCTTTTTCTTTGAAATTGTATTTTATTTTAATATTAATTTCGCTTTTCGTTTTGTAAAATTCCGTTTTATACTTTTTAAATTGGATTAATTACAGTATTTTACGCGCAATGACTTTTGATATTTTATTTCCAATTTTTTCTATGTTTATTCTCTAAATTTTATTTGTATAAACTTTGATTATATTTATTTGGTTTTGATACGTTTTATTTTCAATAATAGCTTTGGAAATTTCAAAGGACTTCGGTTTCTCTTCCTTTATTTGGGCCTTTTCCTTTTCCCCTACCTTTTCTTTTGCCTTGCCATTCACAACCCTAGCCGTTCACAATATTTTTAGCCATTCAAATATAGTAGAAACCCTCGCCGCCTCTTCATTTTTCAAATTCAAGTACAAGAAAAATATTTCTCATCTCCTCTTTCTCAAATTCCATGGCTCCTCCTCCTTCTCTTTTCTCTTTTTCTCTTTTGTTTTTCATTGTATTGCTCGGCCACCCTCTACTAGCCTACCTCACCACCTCTCCCCCACCACCACGTCGACCATCACCACCTCCTCCATCACCCTATGTCAAAGCTATGACCACCAAGTTACAACTCCATCACCAAAACAAATACAAAAGCCTAGCCGAGCCTTTTTCCTATCACCATCTCCTTGCAGCATCGGCCACCACCACCACTGCCATCTTCTCCAGCCAATGACATCACCACTGACCTTAGCCGCTGAAACGACCAGATTTTTCGACGCTTGAAAATCGGCATCAATACGTCTACTGTATCGAATGCCAAACAATCAGATGCCGGAAAACCGAACCATCAGGGTTAAGCATAAGGAGGTAGAAAAAGGAAATAGAACAACAACAGAATCTAACCATCGTAGTGGAATAAAATATAATAGATAATAGCCGATCTTTACACAAAAGCAAATCTGTTTATACATTCATCATCAGAGCACACATAACACACTACTGGACAGTAATCGTAACCTCTCTTCACAAAACTGAATACACAGCTAATCAACATAGCGGAATATTTACAACAAGTACGGTAGTACGTATCGCCATCCAGCTCGTCTCCTGAGTTCACGGCATCCTTTCGTGTAATCTATAATAGTCGGCCTGACCCGAGCATTATAGTGAAATAACACTCGAGTCAGTCTGGAATACCAGCGTGAGAAATCACACCCAATTGGATTATTAAAGTTTCAAAATCCTTTGGAAACAAAAGCATCTCGTAAGACCACATCACAAATAAACATGTCGGGTTTTTGCCTTATGATAGCCAAAACACTTTTTATCAAAATCCTCTGGTATTATAATAGTGTCTATAGAAAGTAAAATAGAATCTAGTGAAATGCTTGCAATAGTTGGGCACAATCAAAACCGTACAAGCGCGTAGGGAGAATGGATTTCCAACTAATGACTAGGCACTGGGGTACCACCTGTCATAGTACGTGGCTTAGATCACTGTACCGAGGATTACTCCCAATCTCCTACAACACAAGACCGGGACTACCCTTAACTAGATAATCCCGGGTAAGATCGCCCCACGGTTGGGATCATCAACCGCACCACTAAGCTGAATAAAAGAAACATCTATACAGGGATGACCTCACCCTAATGGGTGCTACCCACTTAGCCTTGCTGCATAACCTCTGATTTTCAGTCATTTCCTGTTGATGAGGCTCGAGGCTAAGCGTTACCTTTTTAGAACATATTTCTTAGAATGCTCATCGCCCACCTGACGATGTTCTGAAAGCATTCGTCCATACAAGTCCGTCCCGGGTTCGAATGGAACCGAAGGCACTACTCCTACTACATCCATTTTGGAAACCCTCTGGATTAGTAGCGACTAGCCCTTGCACTTCACTGCTCCATCTTTGAATCCAAACTCGTCTTCCTCACGAAAACGTATAAACCAGATCGAAGTGGTTTTCGAGAAATTAAACCCAATCTCGGTCTCTTCGAAACATCAGCGCATTGGCCAATATTGACAGTTGGTTATTTAACTATTAATTAACATTCTTAAACATCCATCAACATAAATAATTTCTCTTGAATTATTTATTAACCTCAAAATATCTTTGTAAGATATATTTCCATTTTCAACTCTTTTGAAAACAGTTTCAAACCATCTTCCTTTTTACGGAATAAATTTCAAAGCGCAAAGAGTAATTGATCAGATTCGCGGGCGTTCTTATGAGGAAACGCTTATGATATTGGAACTTATGCCTTATCGAGCATCTTATCCCATTTTAAAATTGGTTTATTCCGCAGCAGCAAACGCTAGTCATAATATGGGTTTGAACGAAACCGATTTATTCATTAGTAAAGCCGAAGTCCACCAAGTACAAATAGTTTAAAACACTTATTATAAAATATACTTTAAATCATTTAAATAAAAACCACTTTAATACTTTATTCAAAGATATATGCTTTAAGAATATTTAAAATAAAGCTACTTAATAAAATAATAAAACTAAATCTTTATCCTTTTTAAAACATAATACCAAGTCACCTTTAAATAATTACTACTAAAATAAATTTGAACAAAATACTTGCTTCAAAATTTAAACATTTAACAATAATAAATTTCTAAAACATGCTTTTAAAACAACTTTAAACTTTTAACTCATACTTAAAAAATTTCTTTGAAAACGTACTTGGCTATTCAGGGAAATATGCTCCTCTTTCACATCTTTTAAAAATAAATCACTATTTATTTTTAAACAAATTTACCATTCCTTTAATAAATACCCACCGTGAATTTATTCTTCCAAATATCCACTGATATATTACTTCACTTTTATAAACCCAGTTCATAAATTTCTTAGTCCCATCCTTTTTAAAATTCCAATTTCAAACATTTAAATCAATTTTCAAATTGATTTCCAAATTACTCCATTTTGGAATAAATTCCTTTACTTACTCATTTACTTCAAAACCCATTAACTTCAAATTTTTATTTCTTACTTATGATTTAAAATCTTTTAACTGAAAAAAATACCAATTTCAGATTTCCAAAATTCCTTCTTTATCCTTTTAAATAAATTTAAACCTTGAATTTTAAAGTAAATTCTTTATTCCTTTAAATAATATCGCTTAAGTTTTACAATTCATTATTTTCTGTTTATTCGAAATCCTTTTTTTTCCATACTCGGAATTATTTATTCGAATTTTAAAATCACTTTTATTCTTATCCAGTTCATTCTTAAATTTATTCAAATTCTCTATGATTATTTTACTTAAAGGTTCACTCTTTTATTTTCTTTTCAAAAATCCAATTCTATATATTTCGATAACTCAATGTACCGAAATATATTCAAGCAAACCATAACATTCAATATTCCAATTATCAATATAATTCATCACAGAATATCAAATATTCATAACACATAATATTAAACAATCTAAATAATTTTGAGAAATCCAGTTGGATCCCTCCAATCTGTTTCCCTGCATCCACAGATGTTAGCACAATACCAATCCCACTTCGAGGTGGAATATAGCGGTATATGGGATTAATATAATATCATCCGCTATTATGCGACGCATAGGGTCTCATCCGCTATATAATGCGGGAAATCAATCATTCCAATATATACTACATACAACTATATATAATATAGCACATCAAATTAATTCAATCATTCAACCAATTATTTAAATTTGACCATTTAAATTTAAATAGCAATCCAGAAGAGTGAGATTAACTCATCTTTGATTTGATTATGTAATCCACTCCAACTGACTTGATTCTCCACGATTTAAGACCCTAGAATAAATATTAGATGATTTTATTAACATTCGAAAAATCAACCACCATTTAATAAATTTAAGTTAAATAATGATTTAATTTTAAATAATGATTTAAATTTTAATGAATAACTAAATTTTAAACTAATTTCCTTTTGAAAAATCTTTAAGTAACAAAAATAAATTTTAAATAAGTTAACTAACAAATATATTACTTTAAAATTAAACTAGTAAATAAAATATGAATATTTATTTTTCTTTAGAAACTACATGTACTTAGAACTTAATTTATAATGATTTAAAAATCAAATTTTTATATAAACCTTTAAATATTTAAAAATTCCCATATGTATATATGTTTAAAATCTCTCTGTATAAAAAATATTATGTGTATATATAGTTTCTGTTCATCTATAATATTCATTCACATTAAATTTAACTGCAAATTAAAACAAAAGCCAAAACTAAATATATATAGTTTCAATCGGCTTATATATATATATAAAATCAAGTTATAATCAAAAATGAAAGAAATAAATAAAATGAACCTAACAACAGCGAACCAGACAAGTCCGAAAGCAGTCGCACTACGCACAATGCTCATGCACATCCCCCTCCGACCTTAGCTCGAGTTACCCTAAATTCCGCGTTTCACCAATCGAATCTTCGCATGCGATCGATCCCTCCCTCATGCTTGCGAGACGAATCGCGACGTCGCTGCTGCCATGCCGAAGCTTAGGCTGCCAACCCCTAACCCTCGCGAGCTCTTCCTCAAAGAAATTGGAAATCACGACCTATCCCTCTCTCTCGAGTTCGATTATGATTTCGAACTCGCAATTTTCTTCTGCCAATTTTTTTGAATTCGATTTTTTTTTATTTGGGTCGAGTAAATTGGGAATTGGACGAAATGGGGCGCGATTTTCTTATTAGCAGCCATTTCCTGAGATTGCTTATTTTATATGTTCGGCTGGGTGTTTTAAAGGAAGGAGGAAGCAAAAGATACCTTGCGTATTGAAGAAGGGACGAGGAGACACTGTACAAGCAGCTATAGTGATTTCGAAATGAAAGGAAAAAAGTTACGATGTGAAACAATTACGGCTGCACAGTAGGTTTATTAAGAAATATTTTTATTTAAATTCCAAATGTCTCGATAAATGCAACTTAAAATCTTAACCTCCTATCGAGGTGTGCTGCTAGGCATTTATAATGTTATACCCCTATTCCAAATGTAATGGAAAAGGTTTCGAGGCCTAATTTGATCGTATGGAGAAGATAGCTTTCTTGAACCCAGTTATTATATTTAATTTTCGATGTAAATTTCAACGCGTTTACTTACCGTACAATCACACGACAACTCCAAATGCTATAAAATTTAAAATTCGATAATAAAACACTATTACGAATCTAATGGAACTAGTTTCGTCAAATTCCGAGATTGTACCTCGAAAGGCTATTTAAATATCAATTTTAAATGATATATATTTAAAACCGAACGAATCACTTCCAATTTCAATTTAATTTTTTTTATTATCTTCAATATTATCAATATAAATTTTTCAAGCCTTTAAATTATTTTTAACAGGCTTAAAACCCAGATTTAACATTTTATCCAACTTTAAATTATTTAATCTAATAATTAAATTACCCAATAAATGGTGATATTTGAATTCAAGTTAAAAATTAACTTTTAAATATTTAAAATCAATTAAATATTCCGATTCCAAACATCCAAAAATTCTGGGTCATCACATTCCTCCCCGCTTAAAAGAATTTCATCCCAGAAATTACTGGTTAGGAAGAACGGTCCAATACCCGTTTACTTTTCCCTAAAACCAACAATTCAACATCCTACCAACTATCTTTTTATAAAAGACCCATTACCATTCTTACTAATTTCCCAAACTCTCTCATAGTTTTCAAACAATACTATTTTCTCAATCATTCAAATTTCAATTTAAAACCAAATTTTGAATTATTAAAATTTTCTCAAAAATTTTCTAACTCCCTAAATTTCTGAAAAATTTCGCCAGCGTCTCCTTTGCACGGCTAGCTCGGTACGACTACAAAATGCGTCTTCGGGCCCCAAATTTCAAAAGAAAACAAAAGGCCAAGTGGCTAGATCAAAAACCCAATCAAATTTCATACAGAAATTTAAACACATACCTTTTTGTCTAGCAATTCAAATTTATCTTCTGAAATCAAAACCAATTTCCTTTTCCTTTATAATACCTGTATATCCTGCATAGCAATAATATCCAATCACAACATTCAAAATCATTTTATTGACTCCCTTACAAAATGTCAATATTTATTCATCCAAGCCCGTACAATGTACATATATCATCCGTATGCAATATCAAATTCGATCACTCGCTTGATCACACAATTTCACTTCCGAACTAGTATCGTCCCTCCGACTTCCTAGTGCGGACTCAGATCTAGTTTCTTGATCAGAAACCGTTATTCTCCTTGCATAGTTATAGCTATGATAGAGAATTTCCAGAACTAATCAAAATCCATATCCAGGGTTCGCCGTCGAAAATCGAGTGAAAAATCCTAACTCGGATTGTTATAACCATCTCGAAATTCTGTGCTCGAATCTGGATCAAATTGCTATGCGAATAAATAATATACGTACATCCTACTTATTTGTCTCAATTGATTATCAACTATATCAATTCTCTTTTTATTCACATTCATTTTGATTTCTATTCACTTATCAACGCTTATCATTTCACAAATTTTTATTAAACCTTCACTCAAATGCTTATTCAATTATTTTCCCGACACCCGTATTACTTAAGAATTCTACCATTTCTTCTTAAGTTCAATATAAGTATTTTATATGCTTCTTATATTTATTTTCACTTCACCATTTTAGTTTATATCTACTTCTATTCAAATTGGTTCTCCCATTTCCATATGAATTCAATTTATCTTCAACTCTGAATATTGAATTTTATCTTCCATTTATAACCGATTCATATCATTATTTTAAATTAGTTTCATCCGCTAATTTATTTCAATTTCCAATTTGAAATTGTTTGTCGCTAACAAAAATTTTCCTAAAAATTTTCAAAATTTTTTCTAATTTCCAAAATTTTCGAAAAATTTTGGCAGAGTCTCCTTTGTACGGAGGAGCTTTTGCAATTTGACAAGAGATATAAATATGTATGCATCGACCCACCCGGTCGAAAAAAAACAATAGTTCATATTTCCTAACTTTTATTACGTATGCGTACCTCTATTTAGCATTTTTAAGCAAGCGGCTTATTTATTTATTTATCATTTTGCGCGTCCAAATACAGCCATACGGCTTCTCTGTACCTGTACTTACTTAATTCAAACATGTAAGTATAAAATATATGCAACTCACTAACATTTATTTACTTTCGATAGCTAGACAAATACAATTCATAAGAAATATACACTAAACAATACCCAAATGCAATTTATAAGATTCCGACACTAATTCCAATTACTTACAACCAATCCTTAAACTATTATTTTCAATTTTAAGTGATTTACAACCCACTTTCCTTCATTCAATTCATTTTTAAGTCCAAACAAACTCATATTCATATTTATTGATTTCAAAATTAATTTATTTACTTCCATTAATTCATAGAATTTTATTTACTTCTGTTTTCATCGAACGACCAATTTTCTTATGCAATTTCGACGATATTCATGTGAATAAATAATTACTTAAGCTTATAACCATTTTAAGTTGATCCCAACTCAATTTATATAAATTTCATTCCATTTTAAATTTATTCACAATCCATACATTCTCGTTTTCACTACATTTAATTTTATCTATTTACTTACATTCCATTTCATTATTTAAATAGGTTCCATTCAAAACCTTATTTCACATATTCATTTCACGATATTTCAATCATATTCAATTCACTTAGCACTTCTAAGTTGAATTTAATTTATAACTCAAGTTTAACTTCACAAAAATCCATTTTTAACTCATAATTCAATTTTGATCGAGCCAATCAGAATTCCATTAACATACTCACTTAACGAATTTATTCAAATTAGTTCATTCCCCACTTTTAATTCAATATTTGATTTTTACCCTTCAAAAATCACTTCACTTAATTTCCTTGAGTTCGATCTATTTTATAATTCAAGTTTTGGATTTTTATTCATTTCTCAAAATTCAAACAATTTTATTTTGGCTTATTTATTCTACTTTTAAGTTTTATAAGTCACAACTTATCTATATCCAAAATTCTTTGGTAAATTCAATTATCTCTTTGAATTTCAAAACCACACCCAGTTTTTGCAAACATCTCCCATTTAAAACATTCAAGTAGCAATTCCTCATTTGGAAACTCGAAAATGAACATCGATGATGCTGCAGTCATCACCGAAGTTATTTTCTAATGACCGAAAGAGTTCAATGCTTTTATCTCTTTAAAAACATTTTCAAATATTCTTAGTTTCAAGTCTCACCGGATTTCAAATCTAATTAAAAATATTTCTCAAATACTATCACCATTATTTCTTCAAAACCTTTGAAAACCATTTTCAAACCTAAAGGAATTTAAACTTTTCCTAAAATTCCAAATTCCAACACTACCAATTCATGTTGAAACATAACTCTGGAATTTTTATTTCATCTTCAATTATAGATCACATTCATAGTCACATTTATAAATTTCATTTTGTTAATGAATTTGTTCCTTAATCTTTGTTAAAATTTTCAATTCCTACACAATAATAATGATAATAATTTAACATTATCATTCTCTAACAACCAAGCAACCCAATATAACTATAATAATTTACGAAGAATTATTTCTTTCATATACAAAAATAATTTGGGTAAAATTATTTCATTTACCCTATTTGAAAACAATACCGTATCGAATTATTCTATTCAAGTGTTTAGAGATCCTTATCAATAATGTTAATTACTCCTATTTACCAAAATCCATAAACTACTCAATCAACACAATATAAAATCATTTTATATTCACCAATAAATAGCGCACATATTTGTTAATACACACAAACTCATTCTAGAGTACTATGGACTCTATTTCAATGAGCGATTCACACCAGAGCCAAGGTTTTCACCAACCTAAGCTCTGATACCAACTGAAACGACCAGATTTTTCGACGCTCAAAAATCGACATCAATACGTCCACTGTATCGAATGCCAAACAATCAGATGCTGGAAAACCGAACCATCAGGGTTAAGCAGAAGGAGGTAGAAGAAGGAAATAGAACAACAACAAAATCTAACCATCGCAGCGGAATAAAATATAATAGATAATAACTGATCTTTACACAAAAGCAAATCTGTTTATACATTACATCATCAGAGCACACATAACACACAACTAGACAGTAATCATAACCTCTCCTCACAAAACTGAATACACAACTAATCAACACAGCGGAATATTTACAACAAGTATGGACGTACGTATCACCATCCAGCTCGTCTCTTGAGCTCCACAGCATCCTTTCGTGTAATCTATAATAGTCGGTCTGACCCAAGCATTATAGTGAAATAACACCCGGGTCAGTCTGGAATACCAGTGTGACAAATCACACCCAATTGGATTATTAAAGTTTCAAAATCCTTTGGAAACAAAAGCATCTCGTAAGACCACGTCACAAATAAACGTGTCGGGCTTTTACCTTACGATGGCCAAAACACTTTTTATCAAAATACTCTGATATTATAATAGTGTCTATAGAAAGTAAAATAGAATCTAGCTGAAATGCTTGCTTCTCACGTTTCAGCAATAGTTGGGCACAATCAAAACCGTACAAGCGCGTAGGGAGAATGGATTTCCAACTAATGACTAGGCACTGGGGTACCACCTGTCACAGTACGTGGCTTAGATCACTGTACCGAGGATTACTCCCAATCCCTTACAACACAAGACCGGGACTACCCCTAACTGGATAATCTCGAGTAAGATCACCCCACGGTTGGGATCAACAACCGCACCACTTAGACAAATAATAGGAACATCTAGACAGGGATGACCTCACCCTAATGGATGCTATCCACTTAGCCTTGCTGCATAACCCCTGATTTTCAGTCATTCCTGGTTGATGAGGCTCGAGGCTCGAGGCTAAGAGTTACCATTTTAGAACATATTTCTTAGAATGCTCATCGCCCACCTGACGATGTTCTGAAAGCATTCATCCATACAAATCCGTTCCGGGTTCGAACGGAACCGAAGGCACTACTCCTACTACATCCATTTTGGAAACCCTCTGGATTAGTAGCGACTAGCCCTTACACTTCACTGCTCCATCTTCGAATCCAAACCCGTCTTCCTCATGAAAACGTACAAACCGGATCGAAGTGGTTTTCGAGAAATTAATCTCAATCTCGGTCTCTTCGAAACGATCAGCGCATTGGCCAATATTGATAGTCGGTTATTTAACTATCAATTAACATTCACAAACATCCATCAACATAAATAATTTCTCCTGAATTATTTATCAACCTCAAAATATTTTCGCAAGATATATTTCCATTTTCAACCCTTTTGAAAACAGTTTCAAACCATCTTCCTTTTTACGGAATAAATTCCCTAAATATTTCCTATTTCTGCTGAAATCACCAAGTACAAATAATTTAAATCACTTATTACAAAATATACTTTAAATCATTTAAATAAAAATTACTTTAATACTTTATTCAAAGATATATGATTTAAGAATATTTAAAATAAAGCTACTTAATAAAATAATAAAACTAAATCTTTATCCTTTTTAAAACATAATACCAAGTCACCTTTAAATAATTACTACTAAAATAAATTTGAACAAAATAATTACTTCGAAATTTAAACATTTAACAATAATAAATTTCTAAAACATGCTTTTAAGACAACTTTAAACTTTTAACTCATACTTAAAAAATTTCTTTGAAAACGTACTAGGCTATCCAGGGAAATACGCTTCTCTTTCACATCTTTTAAAAATAAATCACTATTTATTTTTAAACAAATTTACCCATTCCTTTAATAAATACCCACCGTGAATTTATTCTTCCAAATATCCACCGATATGTTACTTCACTTTTATAAACCTAGTTTATAAATTTCTTAGTCCCATCCTTCTTAAAATTCCAATTTCAAACACTTAAATCAATTTCCAAATTGATTCCAAATTACTCCATTTTGGAATAAATTCCTTTACTTACCCATTTACTTCTAAACCCATTAACTTCAAATTTTTATTTCTCACTTATGATTTAAAATCTTTTAACTGAAAAAAATACCAATTTCAGATTTCCAAAATTCCTTCTTTATCATTTTAAATAAATTTAAACCTTGAATTTTAAAGCAAATTCTTTATTCCTTTAATAATATCACTTCAGTTTTACAATTCATTATTTTCTATTTATTCTAAATCCCTTTTTTTCCATACACGGAATTATTTATTAGAATCTTAAAATCACTTTTATTCTTATCCAGTTCATTCTTAAATTTATTCAAATTCTCTATGATTATTTTACTTAAAGGTTCACTCTTTTATTTTCTTTTCAAAAATCCAATTATATATATTTTGATAACTCAATGTACCGAAATATATTCAAGCAAACCATAGCATTCAATATTCTAATTATCAATATAATTCATCACAGAATATCAAATATTCATAACACAGAATATTAAACAATCTAAATAATTTTGAGGAATCCAGTTGGATCCCTCCAACCTGTTTCCCTGCATCCACAGATGTTAGCACAATATCAATCCCATGGTATATGGGATTAATATAACATCATCTGCTATTATGTGGCGCATATGGTCTCATCCGCTATATAATGCGGGAAATCAATCATTCCAATATATACTATATACAACTATATATAATATAACACATCAAATCAATTCAATCATTCAACCAATTATTTAAATTTAAAAAGCAATCCAGAAGAGTGAGATTAACTCATCTTTGATTTGATTATGTAATCTACTCCAACTGACTTGATTCTCCATGATTTAAGACCCTAGAATAAATATTAGATGATTTTATTAACATTCGAAAAATCAACCACCATTTAATAAATTTAAGTTAACTAATGATTTAATTTTAACTAATGATTTAAATTTAATGAATAATTAAATTTCAAACTAATTTCCTTTTGAAAAAACTTTAAGTAACCAAAATAAATTTTAAATAAGTTAACTGACAAATATATTACTTTAAAATAGACTAGAAAATAAAATATGAATATTTATTTTTCTTTAGAAACTACATGTACTTAGAACTTAATTTATAACGATTTAAAAATCAATTTTTTATATAAACCTTTAAATATTTAAAATTCCCATATGTATATATGTTTAAAATCTTTATGTATAAAAAAAATCTTATCTGTATATATATAGTTTCTGTTCATCTATAATATTCGTTCACATTAAATTTAACTGCGAATTAAAACAAAAACCAAAAATAACTTTATATAATTTCAATCAGCTTATATATATAAAATCAAGTTATAATCAAAATAAAATAAATAAATAAAACGAACCTAACAACAGCGAACCAGCCAAGTCTGGAAGTAGTCGCACTACGCACAATGCTCACGCACATCCCCCTCCGACCTTAGCTCGAGTTACCCCAAATGTCGCGTTTCACCAATCGAACCTTCGCATGCGATCGATTCCTCCCTCGTGCTCGCGAGATGAATCGCGACGTCGCTGTCGCCATGCCGAAGCTAACCCCTAACCCTTGCGAGCTCTTCCTCAAAGAAATTGAAAATCGTGACCTATCCCTCTCTCTCGAGTTCGATTATGATTTCGAACTCGCGATTTTCTTCTGCCAATTTTTTTGAATTCGATTTTTTTTATTTGGGTCGAGTAAATTGGGAATTGGATGAAAAGAGGCGCGATTTTCTTATTAGCAGCCATTTCCTGAGATTGCTTATTTTATGTGCTCGGTTGGGTGATTTAAAACGAAGGAGGAAGCGAGAGATATCTTGCGTATTGAAGAAGGGATGAGGAGACACTATACAGGCAGCTATAGTGATTTCGAAATGAAAGGAAAAAAGTTACGATGTGAAACAATTACGGCTGCACAGTGGGTTTATTAAGAAATATTTTTATTTAAATTCCAAACGTCTCGATAAATGCAACTTAAAATCTTTACCTTCTATCGAGGTGTGCCGCTAGGTGTTTATAATGTTATAACCCTATTTCGAATGTAATGGAAAAGGTTTCGAGGTCTAATTTGATCGTATGGAGAAGATAGCTTTCTTGAACCCAGTTATTATATTTAATTTACGATGTAAAATTCAGCTTGTTTACTTACCGTACAATCACACAACAACTTCAAACGCTACGAAATTTGAAATCTGATAATAAAACACTATTATGGATCTAATGGAACTGGTTTAGTCAAATTCCGAGACTGTACCTCGGAAGGCTATTTAAATATCAATTTTAAACGATATATTTTTAAAACCGAACGAATCACTTCCAATTTCAATTTAAAAGCTTTTATTATCTTCAGCGCTATAAATATAAATTTTAAAAGACTTCAAATTATTTTTAACAGGCTTAAAACTCCAGATTCAACATTTTACCCAACTTCAAATTATTTAATTTAATAATTAAATTATCCAATAAATGGTGATATTTGAATTCAAGTTAAAAATTAACTTTTAAATATTTAAAATCAATTGAATATTCCGATTTCAAACATCTAAAAATTCCGGGTCGTCACAGCCGCACCACCTGATGGTGTTGACCTGACTAGATCTGGCCGAGCCATGATAACCATGGCTGAACCCAAAGTGGTTGCATCCGCTTGATTTTTGCCTTCACTTGACTTTTAACTTGCCAATCCCTTCACATACCCTTCATTTCAGTCCAGAGCTGCACCTTTTATCTACCATAGCCGAGCCTAGTGGCTTCTGACTCATCAGGGCCAAGCACATATGGAGGTGGCCGAGCCTACTTGTGATAGCCGAGCCCACTTGATAGGTTAAGGCAAGTCTATGCCATTAGATTCATATGTTTTTCTATTGTTTGAATTCTATTCTTTTGTATTGAAATATATTCTTATATATAGTGTATTTGTTTGCATACAAGATTTTGATCTGACTCTTCATTCACTCAAAAGTATAGTTGTGCTTTGTCGTGCCTTTTCGTGCTTTGCGGAGTTTAGATTTGTGTTTGAACTTGATTCTAGCTTTTAAAAGGTGAGTTCGTCGCTATAGACATACGTACTTTTATAATTGTGAAATGATGTCAAGTGAATTGTATAAATTAATATGCTATGTTCATACATGCCTATGATGTATTTATACGATGTTAAATGCTGTTTGTATAACTGTTACACCATCTGAAATGATATGTTATATTGTACCGTTCATTTCATTTACTGTATCATACTGCAAGTTCCCGATCACTATGGGTTGAAATGATACATACCCGAACAAACTTTAGAATAAGAAAAAAAATCATTATGGGCTGAAATGATAGGCTCGAGTGATTTTTATTGTATTTATTTTGCTTGGGATTGCGGGTTTAAAATGATAGAACCCGGATTTTTCTTTTTAATTACGGATTGAAATGATACATATCCGTATCACTTGACCTAGGTTAGAAAATATTATATAGGCCCATGGTTATATTTTTAAATAATATTTTCCTAAAATTTATTAAGTATTTTTAAATAATATTTCCTTAAAAGATTTCTTAAGTATTTTGAGTTTTATAAATATATGAAATTTTTAACTAAAAATTTGATTCAATGCTTTAATTATAAAGGTGTATTAGTTTTTCTATAAGCTAAAATTTTATAAAGTTAATAATTGGTTTTAAGTTGAATTAAAAATCTTTGTTGACGATAAATAACTTAATAATTGAATTTGATTTAATTTGGAATCTTAAATCTAACCTAGAAATTTTTAATAAAGGTTATTTCCTGAATGGACATATTTTGTATAATAAATAATGTATTTTGAATTGGTAAAATGAAGTACAGTTCTAATTAGGCCTTTTGTAATAAAATTTATTTAACTTGAAATCATAGTTAATTGATAGCAAAATGAATAGATTTATAAAGAGAATTGGATTGTTATATTAACTATGATAAAATATTTTATTTATGGTTATGTTTTGGAAAAATTAAATGATTATAATTTAAATGGAAAAATGTAACTTAATGATGACTTAACTTGATAAGTGAAAATTTAGTTTTCAAATGAAAGTTAAGTAAATCCAGTAATAGAAATATTTTATTTGTGGGATGGATATTTTAAAATAAAGCGTAAAGTTATTTGTTAAACATAAAAGTTAAGTAAAATTGGGTAGTTTTGACTTATAAATGAATTATCGTTAAATTTGGATATTTATTGATAAGATATTACTTTATTAAATCATAGGTTAAATGATATCCAAACGAATATTTTCTGAAGCGAGAAATATGATTTTTATAAGTTAAAATGGCTAAAATTTGAAATTTTAATGTGGTTGAAATGTTAGTATGAAATCTGGAATTTTATTGGAAGTACTTCAGAAATGCTGTAGTTTTAAGATAGCATTTGCTAAGTGCCATCAATTCTGAAACTTAACTAGGTTCTGAAATGACTAAATACCTATTACAGTACTTTAGAAGTGCTGCTGTTTCTAAATTTGAACTATTTCTGAAAATAACTAAATAATTACTACAACACTTTATAAATGCTGTTGTTTCTGAACTGAACTGTTTGAATAATTAAACACCTATTACATCAGTTTATAAGTGCTGCTGTTTCTGAAATTGAGCAGTTTTGAAATAATAACTAAATACCTACCATAGCACTTCGTAAGTGCTGCTGTTTTTGAATTTGACAATGTTTTTGAAATACCAATATATCTACGGTAACATTTTATAAATACTGTTGTAGCTGAAATTCACAATGGTTTGGAAATTTTATAATTGAATGAATGAACTTAGAAATGTTACAACTTTGGAATGAATAGTATTTGACACTGAATTTAAATGGTTTAAATGAAGGTTATTTTAAGGGTGTTATGATTTTTTAAGTATTATGATTTTAAAAAGAATAATATTTCCAAAGTGTTGTGATTTTAAGTAGTATGAAATTACTAGGAATTGTATTGTCCTTAAATATATAAATTTGAAACTTATGGGTATTGAAGATTTAAGGATATGACTATGTAAAGTGGTTTGGTTCAAAATAATTTAAAGGAATATTTCAAGTTTAACTAATTGAAGGAAGTATTCAGTGATTTGGAAATTTGGGTTTTATTTAAGTGATATCATATTGGATTTGGAAATATTTCCATTTTGAAATGGATATTATTTTGGAAAGTAATAGTATTTGATTTTAATTGGTTTTGGAATAGAAGTGTTTTGGAAATAAGTATCCATGGATTATAATAACAGTTGGTTGTTAAAGAGACCGGGATCGGATATGGGCATACTCTCTGTCGATACCGAAAAACCACTTCAACAACCGTGTACGCGGTGGAGATTCCAAAATAAAGTAGGATGGTGGCGACGTTCTATTATGGTATATATGTGGACCCAACACCCGTGAGTTGGCATAAGGTGGCTAAACCAGGAGCAATCGACGAGCTAATGAGTCGCTCCTCTGATCGGACACACTCCTTTGCTATTATATTCTGACTTTGAGATTGATTCAATGACCACTTTTGATTCCTTTTGATTTGAAGGCTATGGATCGAGGTGGGCGGTAGTAGCTGCTACGCGTTAACACCGGCCCGGAAGTGTATTTGATATATCTACCCTGGCATTGCCTAGTTATACCGTGTCACCTACCCTATCGCGCCTTGTACGAGTTTGGTTTTCTTCCGTAGCCCGTGCAGTATCCTCTCGTGGCTTCCCGATCAAGAAAGACTATGATACTGTATTGAATACTGGGACTATTACGTGTTAAGGGCTATATGGGTAACCCCTTAACGATATTTGGAAGTAAGTTTATTTTACTATAGACATTATTATAATAGCAAAATATTACTACATAGTAAATATTTTAACGGATCCTTAAAGGATGGGCGGTCCCAAGCATCCTTTAAGTTACTTGTAACTTATATTACAGTTCACTTGAGTTGGTTTACATTGTATAAGTATGTATGTCCTGACTCGAGTGTTTGTGTTTTGCCTTACGCTTGGGTCAGACCAAGTGATACGACATTAAAGACTCACCTTCGGAGTTGGAGCTTTTCTTGAAGATCCATCTATCTATTTCTCTTTCATTTGTTCAATTGATTTTAGTTATCTACTTGATTTTAGTGATGTATTCAGCTTTGTACTCGATTATCATCTTGTTACTTCTGTTACATCTTGTTTAACTCTGATGTATTTATATAGTAGCTTCATGCCTACTATCTCTTTTCTTCCGCTGCATTATACTACTCTGTGTCTGTGATCTGTGATTTATTTACTGCATATTCTAGGTTTTGCCAAATTTATTTTACAATTCGGTATTTTGGGCAATTCAAGTCCGACATGTGTGAATGCGAATGGTTGAAAATATCAGGTCGTTACAATTTACATTTGTGTATGTAAATTTTATTAAATTATTAAACAAATCTCGGTCAAAAATTAGTCTTTTTTTTGCTAACAAAATTTCTAATACAATAGAAAATGAACTGGACAAATTAGACATATGTAAATGTGCGATAACGCCATTCAAATCTAAATAATGTTAGAATCTAATTATTTGATATTTTGATAGTGACAACTACACGAGAACATGTTGTGTATATAATTGACTTTTGTAGGAAATAATATCAATTACTGAAGAGATCTACATGACGAAGACAGGATAACACGCAATGTATTATTAGTCATAGACTGTCATGTCTAGAGTGTGTGTGTATTATATATATGTGTGTGTGTAATCTCTTCAAAACAGGTATACACACGTAAATCATCAAAACAACACTGTCATTTTGAAAAACAGGAATACACAGGTTCAATCAATTAAACTTATATATTCAGTTGACCTATCCATTCGACTAAACATAAATATTCAATCGACTAAATTCTAGTCGACTCAACAACAATTTTAGTCGGCTAATTATAGTGTTCTTACACTGTTTTCTTTCTATTTTAAAATTATCGAATTCGACTGTAATTCAGTCGACCAAGTCACTTAGTTCGGCCGACTGAACGCTGCAATAGTCATTTTTTATTTAAATTTTTGAAGTGATCTTCTCCTTCATGAAGTGACACTTCCCTCCAACAATGGCTGCAACTCTTCGATAAGTTATCATGCTTCACTAATAGTTGCATCTACTCATTCTCTATGTAAAACGATATCTATTCTTGAATTCATAACAATTCGATTCTTTCTTTTCTACATCTTTGATTTTAATTCTCAAAGCATTCAAGATTTACATTGCTTTTACTTTTTGATCACTTGCGCTTTCAAGAATATTTTTCTTGTGACAAAAATACTTCCATTTCTTCACGAATACGCATTATACCATCAAGAAGAAGATTACAGAAAGGTTGTACCTATTTTCTCATTCATGCTATACTCGAGCACCCGAAGCTGCTAACTTGTTTACTACTTTTGTAGTTGAAGTCTTGTTCTGCTGCTCAGGCAAAAGTATTGAAGTCAAGTTCGGATGCTCGGGCAAGTGTATTGAAATCATATTCTACAGCTTAGGTGACTGTTCCTCCGGCTTAACTGAGGGTGTTGGTTAAATCCAAAAGGAGTCTAGGACTGGAAGTAGAACGAAAAATTCGAATCAGTATAAAAATCGATGGTGTGATCGTTTTTTTACTTTCATTACTTTATTTATTTCCACTACTATTATATACAAGATTTAATTTAGTAAAATTGTTCATATTACTCGATCCACAATGATTTTCCAGTAACATAGGGAATAATAACAAATTAACAAAGGATAAAAAGGGTCTAAATCTTATCAATAATAATGAACATATTTTGGAAAGCGATGAAAAACAAAAGTAGATCTGAATTAAATCAACATAACTGAAATACTTTCCACAGAGATGGACATAAATGGGTTTGAATTACTTGTTGTAAGATGAACCATTAAAACATCAAATAAATCATATGGATCCAAACATATGAATAACATAAATAAATTAAATTAGATTATTACCTTAGGATGTTGCCAAAAAATAACATCTTAAAATGATGAATCGATGCTCATAGACTCTGCTGAATCTATCTATGAATTTTGCAAGATTTAAAAGATAGGAACCACCTTTTGTTTTAGGTTCTATTCGATTTTGTAATTTATTTATCCTTAGGAACACCATTGAAATTCGGCTGGAATAGAATAGGAGGAAGAGAGGAATTGCCGAGTGAGAAATTTCAAATCGGAGGCAATAAAAGACTACTAAAGATAGAGGTGATTTTCCTTCCCTTAATTATCTCTTAGCCTTTTCTTTTCAAATTCAAAAACTCCTCATCTCCTCCCTTTGTTGGCCGACCTATCATGAAGAATTAGTCTCAATATATTTGAAAACCCAATAAGTATTTATTCCATTTAAATGTTCCACCGATATCTTTTCTCAATATGCATATGTTCAACTTTTTATATATATGCACATGTTATCAAATACTAATGGTATTCGAACATCAAATAAAGGTTAATAATTAAAACTCCATAAATATTGATCAATTTAATTAATTTATCATAATTGTAAATTAATTAAATCATGTGGTTTGTTTAGAGTATTCATTAGTTCGGTTGTGTGACTCAAATATGTATATTCATTCAGCGATTAATATCGAACAATTCAAATATTAACTTCACACGTCACCATAGCTAATTTATGATATTTTGGCTAAATTTATCGCTTACACATCTTTTTGATAAAATCCAATTTTACTTGTGATAAGCCGTACCCGGTAGTAACGATTATTTACATCAATTCTCTTCATTAATACTATATCACATTAGGACATATGGAATTTGGTTTTGGTCTAAACTCCAACGTCATCTACATTCAACTTAGTTAGTCCATAAAATAAGTCCTTGGTTCAATAATAACATTTATTAGTAATCGCACTACTTTGGTTAGAGATTTTGACTTTGAGTAGACCATGGTTGACCGTGAAACTAACTATATATAATCGAGGAGACTTTATTTTAATAGTATTTGACTTCCAATACTTCAAATCAAACCCAACTATAGTCATTCAATGGATGTTATGGTACGTTAGCTATAATCAAAGTGGAGTGTCTATATTGAAGTTAAATAGTATTCTTAAGTTGAGAAAATCATGTAACTTTGTCACTTTTAAAATTTCTTTTTGACCTTAGTTATACTGGCCAACAAAAAATTCTCGATTGAGTCACTCCATAGCTATACAATAACTATCGACATGTAACCCCTTGGTGCCCCAATAACGATGAGTAATACACCGCCCAACATCTGAAGAGAATTACTATTACACCCATTTTCGATCACATTGTGTGGTATGTAGTCTAGCTAACAAAAGAATTGTATAGAATAATGAAATGACCTAATATCATGCAACAGACTGGTAAGATCTCGAAAAGACACTACACGCAAAGTCCGATAAAATGAAGGTAACATGTTTAAAAAATCAAGTGGAATTATTAGTTAGTTCTTCCGAACTGCTATGTTGAGTGTTTTCTTATTATGAAGAACTTGCTGGTTCAACTCAAATGAGCCGGATCTAGTAAGTTCAGTATGGAGTCTTGGAAGATGATCTGTGCAACTAAATTAAGGGAGTGCCTGGGACCTATTTGGGCTAACAGTCTCGGGGCTAGACACATAAAGTAGTATTCCTAAAAAGCAAGTAAGTCATACCATGAAATGTACTGTGTTTATCCAAAGCATTCGAAATGATTACAACACTATAACCAACGTATAACTTAGTCCTGAATCAAACCATACATCGTACGCATATGGAAAATTATGCTAAATATAATCATGAATCATATAACAAACTGCTCCGGTATGGAAATGAGATGTGTTATGAAAACAAGAATAAACAATAACAAAAATGAGAACCGCGTCGCCATAAAGCAAAGTACATGCTCAAGCTTTCTAGAATCCACATAGTCTACACATGCATTTGTGCCATTGTCTTCAACAAAGGCTACACCATCATACCCTCAGACGACACCATCATCTCTTAGGTCACAAATTGTCTCCAGGACATGCACCGCCATCCATAAATTTTTTTTGCTATATAATAAAACTACATAATATTAGCCTACCGTAACTAATTGCACAACATGAATACACCATGACAAATGTATAGGTAGGTACATTTCCACAATATATATAACTACACCTATGTACCACAATGATTGCATAAATAAGAAGTCCAACAAAACTGATCTATGCAGTGAAAAAGTCAAATTAAGCCAAAACTGCAATATAACAAAATAAAACTGCGCTATTAGTTGAAAATTCATGTAAAAACTGCATATGATAATAAGCCATGCGACCTCTATAATACCATGCTAATATACCTCTAAAAAACTTACACAATAACAGATCAGATCAGTATTACCCGATTCAATTGCCCTGCTTTAACCAAGTTGCATTCATGATCTGTTTAAACTGCTCCAATAGTGAGTACAAAAATTAGCTACACACACCAAGAAACCATGCTGTGATCTCAAAACAATACTCCACCACTCCATACAAAGATCGAAAAGGCACATCTCACGAAGACCATCTTGGAACATCCATACTCCCCGCCAAGAGATTCAATTTCAACACACAAGCCTCGGACTTAAATTCTCCAGTCAAATTGAAACCGCCCAATTCTCTTGGGCTCCTTAGTAATCAGAGGGAAAATCACTTAAAGAAAGATGAAGTCACATGGGATAATCAAACGACGGGGAAGAAAAGGTTGAGAAAGGGAATTGGCTATCCATATGACTTCACAATACTATAAAGGGAAAAGCACCAAGGCAGAGAAAAGGACTTTCGATTAATTCACTAAAAATTTACCTTATATTCTTATACTCTTTCTACCATTAAAATATTGTATGAGAAAGGAGAAAGATAATAAAAGTATGACCCGTTGATGTAGGATTTTCTAAAATCTGAACCGCATAAATTTCTATATCCTATACTTTACTGCAATTATTACGTTTTGTTTTAAGTAGGTTCTATTTAACTTTTATTTTGCTAAGTTTGGCACCTAAACCAACCTAGACATATTAACAAACAGTTAAACTATTTCTTCATAAGTGTGTAAGCATCCCACAACATAATTACTACGTTAAAGGTAAATTTAATATTACTTAAATTTGTTGATTCACAACTAAAAGGGTAATCGGTAATATAATCACCCTACTAAAAATCTGGTGTTGTAAGACGGAAAATCTCACCAACATTTTGGCACTAAAGGGAGGACCTCTTCCTAGCAAACCTCGGTTCAATTCATAACCAAATCCACTCCCCAACACTTTCTAAGGAACCCTAAACAATGAAAATGGGAACTTCCTTTAATCCCTCACCACAAGAACCTAAGCACTTAGCTGCAAAACTAAATAAAACCTTAGCTACCTCATCAGCAATAAACCATCCACCTAAAAAATAGCCTTAGACTCCAATATTGACGCACTAAACACTTTTGTTACTCAAATCAATTAAAGTTACTAGTATCGAGAAGTTGGTCACTCAAAATCAGGATAAATCTTTAAACTCCTGTAGCTCCATAGCCCACCGTCGTTTTTCACCTATTGCGCAGAAAGTGCAGGTAGGAGAAAAACATGACATTCTCATCAATGACAATGGTGGCATTGGAGTACCCAACTTAGGGACAAAACAAATGGAAAAGCACCAGTAAACCCAAATATTAAAGGCAAACCTTTGAATATTAACCCACTACTGTTAGAGAAAAATAAGAACCAGACCATGTAGAAGAATGAGGCCAGCTCATCCTATAAGAGTGCCTCATCATGCATCAGCGAGAAAGACGAAGAGAAAAGAGAGTCGAAAGCTCGCGTGGAATATTTGGTAAAAACATGTGAATAGGGCAATAAGTTTAGTGGAAAAGAGAAGTTCTCATCTCCATTCAGCAAAGCCATTATCGAAGCAGATATCTCAGATAGCTTCTGAGCTTCAACCATTAAAAGGTATGACGGGTTGAAAAATCCTATCGATCACTTATGAACATTTGAGTAATATATGGATATTGTTAGAGTGTGAAGGTTGGTACGATGCAAGTTGTTCCTAGTATACCTTACGGGGGAAGCATCACGATGGTTTAGAAGATATGCCCTAGGAGAAATCCACTCTTGGGCGCAGCTACCTGTAGATTTCAGTAGACAGTTTCATGTCGGTCACGACATCTCCCCTGATCATTATACCTTATCCTCTATTAAGAAATGAGAAAATAAAAGCTTGTGAAGTTTCATTAAGCACTTCAAAGAAGGGGCAATAAGGATTGGGTTACTAGTGAAAAAGCACTTCTAAAGGTAGTGCAATCTAGAATAAGAAGAAATATCGGATGTGGGACAAAAATAGTAGAAAGCTATGCAGAAGCACGTAGGCCTTTTATGAGAGGACCAGTATGTATACTGAAGAGGCCTCAGGAAGTGCTCCAGTTTAAAGACAGTTCGAAGCCCGAGGGAAATAAAATGAGGGGTAGAAACATTAACAACCCACTGGTAAAGAGACCAAGGGAATTTAATTTCATAGTCAAAACTTCACTCCCTCATGCATTAAGCCAAATTTATGGGATAACCAGGACCGAGTTAGCTTACAATGCGCCTAATAAAGGGAAGACCACATAGCCTGAGGTGCATATTGCAGATTCCACAGAATCAAGGGGCATTATACCGACAATTGCAGCTATCTAAAAAACAAAATAAAAAGACTAATTCAAAAAGGCTATTTGGAAACATATGTAAAAGATGATTCCATTACCTTATCATAGACCCCGAACCTAATGAAAGTTTGGCAGGAAACCCGACCAACCTAATTACATTTATCCATGGAGGACCACATCTAATAGGACAGAGTAAAAAGGCACAAAAGAGGTATATGCAAGAGGCCCGCATAGAAAATCGAACGACATATCACAACAAAGGCAGTTCTAGACACCACTTTTATCTCTTCAGACTCAACTGAAATGATATTCACACACCAGGATCTCTCGTACTAACCATGTAGATCTCGAAATGCACAATAAAAAAGGTGTATAGATTCAGGCATCTCTGTGAATGTCATCTTCAAAGCGGTTTTTGATAAAATGGAGTTGCCAAGAGAAATTTTGAAATCAAGCCATGAACAAATCTATGGTTTTAATAACACGGAGACAATCCCAATGGGTATAGCATGACTGCCCGTGACAACTGGGACTTCACCTCTTCACAAGTCCTTTTACGTAAACTTTTTGATCATCGACTATCAATCTCCATACAATGCCTTCTAAGGGAGACCTGTGCCAATAGATTTGGGTACAGTTATCTCACAGAAGGATTTACTCAGGAAATTCCCTATCTCGGTACAGATAGGAATCATTGGGGAGGGGAGAATGGTTATTAGCTTGGGAACTTTACAATGTAACTATGAATCCTAGCAATAAAATTGTTTAGAACTATACTGTTGTGTCTTATGAGTTAAATTATAATGAAAGTCAAAATGAAAAGCCAGTAAAATAACTACATCAGAATTAAGTGCCAAGGCAGGTACTGAAATCAATCATTCTACGTCTATAGTACCCGCGGTAACTTCTAAGTGGACCTATCTGCACATGATTGAAAAAGATGAGTATAACTCGGTGTATGCCCAGTATCTGTCAAGCGATCCCTCGATGGGTTATACTACGAACTCACCGAAAGAAGATGAAGCGAAGAGAGAAGTAGATCCTAGGTTAGGGATGAATAGCAGGGACTTAGAACCATTGGACGATTTAAAAGAAATAGAGGTAGATACATCTAACTCCTCAAAGACAGTAAAAATCAGAAAGAATCTGACAAATGAACCGTGTGAAGAATTGATGGTTTCATGAAGAAATCAAACAATGCATTTGATTGGACCTATTTGGACATGATAGGAATTGACCCTACAATTATAAGACATGCTCTCAATATTGACCCTAATGCGCATCCTGTGAGAGAGAGGCATCACACGCTGGATCAGGAGAGGTACAAAGTGCTCCATGAAGAAATCAAGAAGCTAAAAGAAAACATGTTCATTCGGCTAGGGGAATAGAGGCCAATCGGGAGAAGATTGATGCAATAAAAAAGACAAAAGCACTGAAGAATCCTATGGATGTGATGAGTTTGAATGGAAAGGTAGTTTCCCTGAGCAGGTTTATTTCAAAAGCTATAAACAAATGCATTCTATTTTTTAACCAGATCAAGAAGGGTCGGAATTTCAAGTGGACTAAGGAATGCAAAGAGGCCTTCGAAGTTTTGAAATCTCATCTGCCAACCCCCTAATACTCTCTGAACCAATCTCAAACGAGGACCTCTATATATACCTAACAACAACTAATCACAAAATGAGCATAGAAATTGTAAGTGAAGAGGAGGGCATTAAATGTCCACTATATTTTACAAGCAAGTGCCTTAGCGGAGCGGAATTGAGATACACAGTGATTGAAAAGTTAGCATACAACCTGCTCCTAATGACAAGAAAGCTTTAGACATACTTTCTAATGCATCTTATAAAGATGCTAACAGACAAGCCTTTGAAACAAATACTGCAAAGACCAAAGACGTCAGGACACCTTCTAGAGTGGACCATCAAATTAAGTCAATATGATATCATATACTGCCCTCGTAATGCAATCAAGGGCCAGCAGTTAGTGGACTTCATTGTTGAATGCACCTTATTTGAGGAACAATCCAATTCAAAGAAGGAAGACGTCCTGCAAAGCTTGAAATTATATGTCAATAGCGCATCTAACGAGCAGGGGGTAGGAATGGCTATATACTTGCTAGCTGGGATAAGCAAAAACTCTATGGCGTTTCCAGGCAGAATTTAAAGCAACTAATAACATGATAGAATACGAAGCACTAGTTGCAGGCCTAAAAATGGTGCATGTAATGAAGGTAACCTATCTCAAAATTCACAGTGATTTTGAACTTTTAGTTAGTCAAGTGTAGGGCGAAAAATGACGTTGGCCAAATATGTTGAATTAGTTAAAGATCTCTTAGTTTTAGTAGTTTGACATTGAACAAATCCCAAGGGAAGAAGATTCACTTGCAGACACCTTAGCTAAGCTGGCAAGCAGAAAGGTTGTGCATGAAACAAAGGCAATCCCGGTAGGAAGTTTTTAAAACCGATCGTTTCCAACGCACAACAGGTTCTTGTGTTGACCAGGTCACAATGGGCCAAGGGCCAAAGAGAGGAAGGGCAAGAAAGATAAAATGAGACTCAAGAGAATCACCCCTCGTTAACTATGGGTCAGGAAGTGGTAGATTCTTGGATCCCCAATCAAGCATTACTGTAACAATCCTGTATTTGAGATTATTTTAATTTTATATTTTAATTATTTTACCTGAAATTCCTGATTTAAAAACTTTATTTTCTTTATTAAAATGAATAAATATTTTATTTTAAATATAAATTTTGATTTTTATGTGAATTATAATTTCAAACATGAATAAATAGAATATTTTCCAAAAATGTGAATTTTGGTCAATGTGGTCAAACTTTGACTTTTAAATTTAAAATTTATATATTTAAATATTTTATTTTTATACTTTATTATGAAAATAAATTAAATTTTAAGTATACTACTTTTCGTTTCTTTGAAATCTGAATAATACTGTGAAAGTTATGCTTTTTAAACCATTGTGTGCAAATTGATTTATTTAACAAAATTATTTATTTTAATTTATATAAATAATATTTTTATTTGTCATATCATGTTTTAGTTTGTGTATATATATGTAACATGACATGTTATGTACATATTTTATTTTTAAAACATTTTTAAAGTGTAGTTATATTTTTCCAATGTTTAATGTATTTTGTTTTCAATTTTTTATACTAGTTTAATTTAATAAACAATTTTCTTATATTTTTCCTAAAAATTATCTATTTATTTCATTCCTAATTTATTTTAGTTTCATTTTCATTTTATTTATTTGATTTTTCTTTTGGTTTATTTGAACAAATGAAATTGAAAATACTAAGAGACAAAAAGCCTTTTAACTTATGACTTTTCAATGCTTTGTCCCTTTATTTCCTTGGCCGGCTTTTCCTAGGCAATAGCCGTGAGTTATTTTTGTAATTCACGTCTGAAAAATATCTCATTTCATCACAACTTTCGGCTACTTTTAGATCTGAAAATATTAGGTAATGGCTTCTTCTCTTTTTTCTACTTTTCTATTCATTTTTCTATTGAAATTTTACATTGTTTTGCTTGATCTCTTGTACTTTGTTTGGCCTAAACACCTCACCACCTCCTCCGACCACCACACCACCTTCTTCCCCTCACCATACATGGCCTGACATCCCCCTCCTCTGACCATGACTGTCCGTGGCCATCCAATGAAGCAAACACCACACAAATTGCATAGAACCCCTTGAACAATGCCATAGCCGAGCTAGTTTCACATCCCCTTCATTTTTTTTAGCTTCGGTCACCCCCTTAGCCACCACCACCAGCTTGCACACCACCACTAGCCTTCACTCCAGCTACCACCTGGTTTGTGCATGCCATGGTCGAACCCATTCATGCATGGCCGAGCCTTAGAGTTGCACCAAAACCACTTCTTTTGCCTTACCCCTTGATCTTCCTTCACTAATAACTCCTACACCTTCACTTCTCCTTGTGGCCATGCCTTTATGACCCATAACCAGATCCATTTAAAACCAAAATATCTTCATGGCTGAACCAAATTAGAATTGTGGCCTAGCATAAGTGATTAGAGGTCAAGCAAAATCAATTGAAAAAGCTTGGTGATGTTTTTGTAGACTTTATTCCATTTTTTGTTCCAATAGTTTTAGTCTTGTATTTATATTTGTACTTGCTTTATTTTGTTGTCAAATACAAGATTAACACTTAGCTCTCCACTCCACTCAAATCAAAATCGTGCTTTCTGGATCTTTGTCTGTGTGTTTGAATTGCTTACTCTAGCTTGAAAAGTGAGTATTCACTCATGACATCTTTACTTATATAAATTGTGAATCGACACCAAGTGAATGTGTAGAATTGCTATATCATGTTATACCTGACTGTGATATGAATCATATGATGTTAACCCTGTTTATAAACCTGTCATATCATCTGTTACTACCATATGTTGCTATACTATTTATTTATATTTGTTTCTCACACTGCAAGTTCCCTGTAGAGTAGAGTCACTATGGGTTGAAATGATACATACCCGAATGGACTTTAGAATAGAGAAAAATCGTTATGGGCTGAAATGATAGGCCTGAGCGATTTTTATTTATTTTAATTTACTTGGGATTGTGGGTTTGAAATGATAGAACCCGGATTTTTCTTTGTAAATTACGGATTGAAATGATATATTATCCGTATCACTTGACCTAGGTTACAAAATATTATACAGACCCGTGGTTATTATATATATATATTTGGAAATTTTAAATTATTTTAAAATGTAAATATTACGATATTTTGATTTAAATTGAATTTAAAAATGATTTTAGAAAGTATTAGTGATTTTTCTACAAGTTAAATATGTTAAATAAATGAATAGTTAAGTTGAAATTTGAAATATAAATAAATTTTGAAATTTTCATTTTGTTTATAAATGGATTTTAAGTTAAGAAAATAAAATATGATAATTTGATTTAAATTTGAATTTAAAATGACTTAATACAGTGTTATTGTTTTTCTATGAATTAAAATGGTTAAAATAAATGAATACTTAAAAATGTAATTTGAAATATAACTTGACTTGGAAATGTGAAATTTGTTTTAAAAATAAAAGTTAAGTTAAGAAAAATAAAATGAAAATTTAATTTAATTTATGAAATGGTAAATTAAATTAAAGTGTAAAGTAAATGCAATAATTTGGAAAAATTGTACATTGATTTTTATAAATAAAACATTGAGAAATTTGATATTTATTTGTGAAATTTACTTTATAAAAATCATAAATTAAAGGGAATTTAAATGACCATTTTTAAAGTGGAAAATATGAAATTTTATATATTAAAATGGTTTAAATTGAAGTTTAATTGTTGCTGAAATTCTATTGTAAATCTGAAATTCTTTTAGTAGCACTTCAGAAATGCTGTCGTTTCTGAAATTCAACTAAAATCTGAAATAAATGAATCTGTAGCACTTTGTAAGTGCTGTAGTTGCAGAAGTGAACTAAAAGGCTAAAAACTAATGAAAGAGCTATTGTAGCACTTATTAAGTGCTGCAATTGGCTGAAATGAGATTTTTGAACTAAAATTGAACTATTACAGCGTTTTAAATGTTGTCTTTGTTGAATTGAATTGTTTTCAAATGTAACTTACCTTAGCATTTTCTAAATGCTGCGAAAGCTGGAATTTCACTATTTTAATATATTTAAGTGAATAAATGAACTATGAAAAGGTTAAAATTTTAGGAATTTAATATTTGATTTGAAGGTATAAGACTCCACTTTTTATGGTCTAAATGAATGATTTTAGTTTGAAATTATAAACCATTTTGGATTTTTAACCACAGGTACACTTCTTTGAATGCCTTGTTATTTTTGGATGTACACCTTCAATTTGAGAGTGTGATTAGAGGTGAGCGATTGCCGCAGCTCTGCGTTACCTTAGCCACATTAGCACTGTTATTTGCATAGTTTACTTTAATATAGACATTTCTATGACAGCGTTTATTACTGTTAAATTGATGGTTTAACGGATCCTTAGAGGATGAGCGATCCCAAGCATCCTTTAAGTTATCGTGCATTACTACTACAGTTCACTTGAGTTGGTTTACATTGTATAAGTATGTATGTCCTGACTCGATTATTTTGTGTTTTACTTTACGCTCGAGTCAGCCTGAGTATTCATAGCTTTGGATTTCTC
This sequence comes from Allium cepa, assembly GCA_030765085.1. NCBI lineage: Eukaryota > Viridiplantae > Streptophyta > Magnoliopsida > Asparagales > Amaryllidaceae > Allium > Allium cepa. The sequence goes on along the minus strand of CM060941.1, from coordinate 553,204,271 downwards.
TTTATGGAGCTAGGAATCACTGGAGATTCTATTTATCTAGTTATCTATCTATTTCAGTTCAGTTGTTCTATTTCATCTCTTGTATTAGTGAACTTCTATGTATTTGGGATTCCTATTGTATTTGTTTTCAGACTGATATTATGTATTTTGTTTTGAGACTTTGTTATAGTAGCTTCATGAAATACTATGGTATTTTTATTTCCTCTGCGAGTTATTCTGATATTTCTGAATCTGTGATTCTGTGATTGGTTTTATTTGCTCCAAATTACAATGCGGTATTTGAGCAATTCAAGTCCGACATGTGCGGATGCGAATGGCTGAAAATATCGGGTTGTTACAATTACTTATTAGAATGGGTCTTGCCAATGAACATGAGTCTAGAAAGATAAAATATCTAGGCCCCTACTATACAATTTTTGATGAGATACTTTACAAAAGAGGATACTCTACCCTTTATTTAAGATGTGTAACCAAGGAGGAAGGGATCAAGATTATGAAAGAAGTTCATGAAGGATACTACAGAGATCATTCTAGGGAAAAAGTTAGCAAAGAAGATCATAAGGTAGGGATATTTCAGGCCAACAACGCTAGCAGATTCATAAGAGTTTGTATAAAGATGCAATCAGTGTCAAAGATTTACAAGCATCCCACGACTTTCTTCTCATGAACATACCCCAATGGTCAACCCATGGTTAGTTGATGTGTGGGGAGTTGATCTAATATGGCCCCTTCCTATGTCTAAAGGAGGGGCGAAGTGGTCACTTTTATGGTCAGAAATATCATCACCAGATTTGGAATTCCTTATAAAATAATATCAGATAATGGAATGCAATTCAAGACTAAGGAGTTCGTAGATCTGTGCGAAAGGAATGAAGTCATAATTTTTCTTCTTCTATAGTTTATCCTTAAGCCAATGTGCAGGTTAAAGCAGTCAACAAAACCATAAAGAAACTATTAAAGAAAAGGCTAGCAAAAGCTAAAGATAGATGAGTAGAATAGTTGCATTTGGCTTTGTGGGCATATTGGACATCAACAAGATCCCCTACAAGACACATTCCATTTTCTCTCACATATGGACATGAGGCCACACTTCCATTCAAAGTAAACATACCATCGCATTGACGACTATCATACACGGTGGAAAGTAATATGCTCTTGAAGGAAGCTGCATTGGATTATGTCTAATAAAGAAGGTACGAAGCTGCAATTATGTCCGATGTTTATAGACAATGAAAGATGAAAACATATAACTCACGCATTAAAGATAGAAAGTTCTATAAGAGATACCTAATATTAAGAAAAGTAACAACTAATACAAAAGACCTTGTAGAGGGAATGCTAAGTCCAAATTGGAAAGGACCATTGGTTATCACAGAAATTATGTCAAACAGAGCATACTGTCTTTCCAAACCTGACAGAAATTTGGTTTCAAGAACCTAGAGCTCTAAGAACCTTAGACCATATTATGTTGGTCATACTTTTCCCTTTTGTAACCTTTTTTGATGTCTAAAAGATCATTAATGATCCACTTGAGCAATAAAAGTGTTAAGTGGATATAAAGATAATAAACGACTCGAACCAGCATAAAAACCCATTTATAAAATTTTATTTTTATATACTTATAAATTATGTGAGCTTGAGCACCAAAGCTTGGCTTGTCAGCCACATACTTTATTGGAAGTAAGGATACACGACTACATGAACCAGCTATTAAAAAGAATGTGCGTGAATAAAAAAAGGCTGTAAATACACGACCTAACTTCGTAGTCAAAACACAACCATTAATGAAGCAGACCATGCTAAGCGCTTGACATATATTAAAAAGGGGGTGAAGTAGCATTGGAACAATAGGGCCATTATGCTCGTTACTAAACTTGTCGAAGAGATGAAATAGAACCAAGGTCTATCTTTTTGATCAGAGGTTGAATCGATCATCAGAAGAAGAATTAGGCCAAAAATTAGGATACATTCTGGGAAAATGAAACTTCCATTGAAGAGAAGCAAATGAAATGCTTTCATAAAAATTCTCGTAGCATCGAGAATAGAAGGAAGGAGCTACACAGAACAGTCCACCGAAGAAAGCATTAACAAAGGGAGGAGGAAAAGGAATCCAAACCAAGTGCCATTCAAAAATGGAGAGAGAAGAAATACACCAACGACACAAAGCTCACTAGGTAAACACAAAGTTATAATCTATCTTGATTTACACCTACTCTTTTACACACCATTAATGTATATAATGTTAATACCATGGATATTAATTTTTATGAAAACAACCATATAAATAGGTATTGATGTTTTATTCAAGGTATATAGAATATTGTAGGATATTTCACGTATTTATACAAGTACAGGATAATCGAGTTTGAAGATTGATAGGTAAGGAGACTAGAGATTAAGATTTAGAGATGATCAAGAGATTGAAGACTCATGAGTTTAAAGACAAAGACATATAGAGTTAAAGATTATGGATAATAGTTAACAGACATTAGATAAATTTAATAAAGTCCTTAAGTAACAACTTTCTTTTCTTTGAATACTCTCTCACTAGAATATTTATTTTATTTTTAAAATATAGTTCTACAAATATTTTTATAAATTTTTTATATATTAAAAGTATTTAAAAACTATGTTTAAATGAATTTACAAAATTCTATAATTTTTGAAATGCCTTAAAAGTGTTTCTGTTTTTCAAAATACACAAGGATATGTCAACATACCTTTCCTATGTATGTCGACATATGTACCATCGAAGATTTTTTTAATTTTGGATAGTTGTAACTTTTGGGTTCATCTCTTTATGAATAGACATCTCCATTCAAACCCTATGTAAATGGGACTCAAATAGGAATTTTGATAGCTACTTTCTGTCCATTCTTCTTACTCTAAATTGTCATTATATATTTCTTGGTATTCACTTTCAATACTCTTCAAATTCACTCAAATTCAATCTCTACTTCACTATATTCATTCTTTATAAACTACTCACTGATTTGCAAGTATTCTCTCATCAATTCAAATCTCAAAGTGCTATTAAAAGGCTATAGGATATCTATATCCAAAGTGCAATTATTTGTATTTTGAATCAACAACTCTCTACTGCTATTTGTGTGGATGTGCTCATTGCCCATTCAAATCAAGTGGGCGCACTTGTTGCCTATTTAAATCAAGTGGGTGGTCTTGTTGCATGATTAAATCAAATGAGTCTACTCTGAGCTCGAAAAGTTAGAAGAGCGTACCTTGTTGCCTTGAAATCAAGATTATGTTCTAGTTTGCTTACTACTTAATTAAAGCAGGCATTTGTAAGGAAATTTGTACATATATTGTATAAGACTGGATGTAGAATTGGTCAATCTGAACTAGTATAAATCTCCTACTGTCATCTCTCTTATTTTACTTTATTTTTACTGAATTTATATATATATATATGTGTGTGTGTGTGTGTGTGTGTGTGTGTATTTTATGTGTGTTTGTGTATGTAACTGCCTGTTAATACTTATCTGTTTAGATTATCTATGTTTTGATTTAAATCTTGAAACTATTTAGAAAAATTATATATAAGCTATAGAACTCCATTCACACCCCTTTAGTGTTAAAGTAGCCTTAAGATCCATTCACACCGGTATCATTTGTACTGCACCATTTCTCACATAATAGACATTGGACTGTTTTATTTATATGTATCAATCCGAAGAGTTCATTAACTCTTTTAACCCAACTAAATGGGTGCTTTGCCCTTAATTTTTTAGGATACAATTCATCATTACCATGTGATTCATTATCATATGATTAAAGAATTATTTTCACAAAGATACGGCTTAGTCCCAAATTCCAAAACATTTATAAAAAAATTTAGATACTTCTGTAATTCTAGTAGTTAATGCATCCCCACTATTATGGAAACAAATACCATTCTTATAATAGATTTATTTTATACTGAATATTCACAATATTCATATTAAAATAAATTATATCTAATATAGCCTTGGTTTCCTAAGCTTCTGTCTACAAGCACCAGTCCATTCAATGGCATACAATGATGCTTTAGGTCTCGTGCGCATGTACATGCTGCTACATCTTCTCAAGCTTTCCTATTGCTTTCTATAAAACATGCCACGATAGGTTGTACTTCAGGCCAACTCTTGGCACATCACACTCAACTCTCTGTTATCAGCTCAGTTTGCTTCTCATGCAGCAACCCTTATCACCATTATTCATGGCCACTACAACAACACGTCCAGTCAGTAGAGGAAGCCTCCAATCCATGGTCTTTATAACATTCTTTAATTCCATGTACAACCTTAATGAATGAATATTTTTTATTTGTTTTTTCTTGTATTTAGATCATCCATGTGATAATCCTTTGGTTTCTCTTATATTCTTATACAGTTTATGTAGCGACCCATCAAGCATGTTGATGGTTTTGCATTTTACATAATAATTAGTAACGAGTGCTCTCCTCTTTTTTAGGACCACTCTATCATAAAAGATTGTATCCATTCTTAGTTAATACTGAAAATTGTTATTATTTCATAAATAATATTTAGTATATTTACGATAACAATCTTTCGTATCTCAGTGCATTCTCTAATAAGTGTTATATGGTGAACTCACACTATTTCCTCCATCACTATAATAGCACATAAAACATGAAGCTCCATCAACCACTTATTATGGGCTATTTATTTCATCCACTATAACTAGTTTACAATCGTAAGTTTTAGATTATATATCTTGAAGTCATATAAATATATTTTATAGAAACAATTTTCTATACTAAAATTACATTTGGAATATAAATCACATATATCATTCCATTTTATTTTCTACTTAGTATTTTGTACAGCTCTCATTTCTAATGTTCTTCATAAAGTAGGAGTGACCATTCACTTTCTTCATCCTACCACATCTATTTTACATCCACTTTCCTTTCTAAATGGCACTACAGTATATACGAGCATCCTTAATATTATAAGGATATTGAATAGATTGCGCTTGAGTAAACTGATCAAAAATGATATTTTAATGATTTATTTCCTAGATCGTTCTTTAGTCCTTGGTCTATTGTTGTTTCTAGCATAATAAGATTCTTATTGTATTCAAATGTATTGAACCTATGATCTGGCATTACGGTTTATTTTTTGAAATTTCCTATATTACAAATGTGATCATTATAAAAAATTCGTATGTGGTCTGGAATGGATCATAAATCCATAATCTTGTATTGTTTTAGAGTTCAAAACTCATGGAAGACAACACATAGTCTCAGGAAAATAAATATTTAAGTGATCAAGGTACGAATATATCTAGTAGCTGTATTGTTTGGCTCTTGCATAGGTATTAAAGTGACAACATGCTGGATAATTTATTGGTAAGTATATCTTATATTTCTTTGTCGGTCCTAACTTTGTTCATCAATATTTTTCAGTTGGTAAACAATTTTATCAATTAGATTAGTTGCACAAATTTATCATAGATGATCTTAATTTGTATAACATTTGATCTTACAATATTAGAAATGTTAAATGTATTCATTTCATTTTTCTTGTAAGGCTCCCACTATATTTTTATACTCTACAAAACATTAAGAGAAATATAGAAATCTTTTGATTCATGTAGTGAGTGTTAGGACTTGCTTGCCTTTAGATTCCGACCTTGAATTTGCTAAACAAATCATAGGCCCGCAAGCGATGTATAATTCTTTATCGGTTGTATCATATACAACTCCTAATAATGGTATTTGTCATAATCTCAATTTCGATCTTGAGTTTTCTCAACAAATCAAAAGAGTGTATTCACTCATACCCATCATTTTGCGACCATCTAAGTATAATGCATGTACCTTGAGTTTGCTTAACAAATGCATGTATGTATCTTACCACATCTAACTGTATATTAATAGTACTTCACATAACCTCCCCAGCATGAGTTTTCACAATAACTAGTGAGTATGCAAGCAATCTATCAATATATAAATGATTGATGACAACTTTGAATATTAAAGATTCATAATCTTTAATATATACATGAGAGTGATATTGGTTTAACAATTAATGTATATCTTATGAAATACCCTCATAATTTAAGTGTTGGACGGATCTGAAATAATGGTGTACTTAGTTTACGTATGTACTTACTTTAAATTTTGGGTTTATTTCAATTTCACTTAAATTATGTTTTTACATATGCAGTTATATAAGTTTAATTCATTTATAACTGTTATAATTTAATCCAACTAAAATAATGTATATATGTATCTTATCAATTAAGTCATATTTAAGTAATTTTACTTATTACTAATCAAATAATATTTATTTATTTTAATTATTATTAATTTCAATTCCTATTAATTAAATCATATTTTATTAATTTTGGTTCTTGTTAATTAAATCACATTTAATGGACTTCAACTCTTATTAATTAAATCATATTTAATTAATTATTAATTTAATTAACTTTTATATTATTCATCTCAAATTATTTAGGATGAATAAACAACTATAACATTTGTAGTTTGTTTACATACATATGCACACGATAATATATATATATATATATATATATATATTAACTATTAATTATTTATCCAATAAATCCTTTTATTTAACTAAATAATTTAATTAAATAATTTAATTAATTCAAAAGTTAAATATTAAACAATTTTTGGATAAATATACAACCATAACAATTATACTTTCATAAATTAATTAATGTACACATGTTTTTAACTAATTAACTCTTAATTAATTTTTTAATATAATTAGTCAAATTTGCTGAAATTTTGAAGTTAATTATTTAATTTCTTGAAATAATTTCAAAAATTTAAATATATTTTATAATTTTAATAAAATTCCTTTTATATTTTAAACTTAACTTTTAAATCGAAACATAATTTTAAATTCTCAAATATGAATATGAAAATTAGCCCGAGGCACAAAATCAATTTGAGACTTACATCCGAGCATACCATTTGGACTTAATTCACTCATTGGGTCAGGCATTAGCAAGGTGGGTAGAGTACTTTATTATTCAATTCCAAGCTTAGAAACTACTTTTCTAGACACTCATCGGATAGATATGTTAATTAGTTAGCCTAAAATGTTGACTAATCAAACTGCAAAGATCATTTGACTCATATACCATTGAAGAAACCCAATTGATTTTGTAGTGCGTGAAACAGGTAGATTTCAAAAATAAATTCCTTTATTGGATCTTAGTGGGCCAATAAAATTTAATGTTTAATATCATATCCAATCTAGTTTTTTTAATAAAATCATAACTTATTAAGATTGCCTTATTCATAATCAATTAAATCTATGTTAACTAAGTATGATATTTGAAAAAGTATGAATATAGCTAATATATTCATATTTCTAAATGGTGCGATATACACATGAATCATGCTGTGAATGTAATTTCTTGACGTATAAAAATGGGAACAAACATAATATTAGATCTAGATAATCACATCAAGAACTTTAACGAAAAAAGATAAAAAGACGATATCAATAATTTATCACGCCTTCCTCTTTTGCAAAAATTCAACTAGTAATACATCTAGTATTAATAGAAAAGATGACAAAGATATTAATACGTATCGTTACAAAATATTATGAAATCCAAATATTAATAGCAAAGATTGATTTGACAAAACCTAACATAAATTAACAAATTGAAATGTCAAAATCCAAATTTGAGTAAATTTGATTTAGGAAGATTAGGTCAAAATTCAGATCTAGATTACATTTGATTAATATATAATATCATTAATGGATCAATTACTTACATAAATATTAAATTAATTTGTTTAAATATAAATATAAGATTCACATATTTCATAATATTTTTAATGTATGTATATATAATATATAATATAATTTTATCACCTAGATTTAATTCAATTTATAAAAAAAAGCAAAAGGAATTTTTTAGCAAAGCTAGCCGGATTTTATTGTGGCCCATTCATAAATATAAAATAATAAGAAGCAGGTGCTCGGCACATGCACCACAAATCAAAAGGAATTTTAAAATCAAAACATGTATATTAAACTTTGTACAAGATATTAATGTATTTCACGTTTCATAATTAATTCAAATCAAAATTATTTCACTTAATGAAATTATATATATTACCTTGAAAATCAGTACATGTATATTAAAAGACATTTATGGTTGAAATCATAATTTTACACATATACACATTTTCAGTTCTAAACAAGTAAATTAAATAAAATTACAGCATCTAATTAATTATTTAAATTATAATGTCAATTGTAAATCATGGTGAGAAAATGGTGTATATATTACATCGTTATATTTATACGTGCACATATATCGACACATACCTATTATCCTGCCTTTTGGTCAGGCCGGGGTACCACAGATTCGATAAAATGGATGGATTGGAAATTGATTACAGTTGAAACTATGGACGATAGTTGAATGGATTCAGATGGACAACACTTAGACAAATGACTAAGTAAAGAATTGGCACTTCACCTAGGCAACGAATTGGATCGGATCTCCAATTTCTGACCTAATCAAGGTGGATTAGTACGGAGTGAAAAGGAAGGCCACATAATGCTACGCTCAAAATTTCAAATAGATTGGAGTTCGTATGCTCGAGTTATGAACAAAAGAAGATGGATTGGTATTGATGGATCAGTGGTAATTCGCTAGGAGTAGGCGCATTGATCACTTGGAGTCGTAGAAATTTGAAGTGCTGGATCACGCTTATTATCGGATACATGTTTGCCTGAAGATTGCTTGGAGAAAAACGATCGGCACCGTTCTTTTTTCATGCTTGTAGTTAGAATCATGTCTGCTTGGAGAAAATTTCAATTTTACCTAAGTCTAACCCTGTACCAGAATCTTCAGCACCTGCTTCGAGTCAAAAAGGTGATTACTTAGGGTCTCGCTTTGGGTCAACCCTGAAGTGGGTTTCTCGACGACCCTTTTAGTGATTTTTGACAATCGATCTATAACTCAAAATCTATAAAGGCAATCACCATGAAATTTGGGGGATAACTACATTACACTATGGAGGACTTACATCAACGATCGTCGGGCCTCACGATAAAGTTGGATTGATCGGTCATGATCCATATGGATCGATCCATAAAATGATCCAACTCAGTGATGATCGATCAATATCTCACAAATGCAAAGCCGAAATGACAGGAAACTTTAGAAACAGTAAAATATTATGTAGAGGAACCTACCATAGAGATTGTAGGTCATTTGGAGAAAGTTGAACGATCGGCCTACATTGTTCTTGAACGACCAGATCGTTTTTGCCAGAACGATCCCAACTCCACGAATAACGTAATATCTCACAAATGGTAAGTCAGAATGACACGAAATTTGGAGAGAAAATAGCTAGCATCATAATGGACCCACCAAAATGATCGCATCCTAAAAGGAGAAAATATGGAATGATCTTCCATATTTTCATTTTTCAACCCGACTCCATGGAAAACGCGATATCTCACAAACGACAAGTCGGAATTGCATGAAAGTTGGAGAGCAAGTAGCTAACATCATGAAGGACCGAAAAAAATGATCGCACCCGCATTGGAGCTAATATGAATGATCGGCACCAATTGTTCCAATGGTGTGCGATCAATCTAAAAATTGGTGGATTGGGTCGTACGACTCTGGAAGTTCTTTTGGCGAAATTTCAGCTGATCCATGCACGTCTTCATTTATAAATACAACGGGCTTGGCTCATTGCAAGGGAGCTTCTTCTTCTTCCAATTAGATCTTATCTTGGCTCTCCTTTATCACTTCTTATCTCTTGCTCTATTAATTTTCTAAGGCAAAAACAACTATACTTGTAATCTTGTAGTATAAATAAAAGATTATTGGAGTGAATGTAGGCCAGAGTTTTTTGAGCCATCATAAAACTTGCGTGTTCATTTACTTTTCTGCAATTTATTCTATGATCTGTAAATATATACTTCTATGTTTGGATCTAAATATTGGATATTGATGCTTTCACTTATAACAGGGTGTTTGTGCCTATTTTTGCCCCTAACAATACCGATATCATATATTTATACGTGCATATATAACTTTTATATGTACATTCAGATAATTACTAACAACATCCAAAACATCAAATAAATTAGTAATAATTACTATTTATTAAATACTAATTAACTAAATTAATTCATAACAATTTACATACCAAGTAAATTGTTTGGTTTTTCAAAGAATTCAAAAATGCGGTTTTGAAACTCAATGGTTATGAATTCAATCAGCGATTAATAATGCACAATTCAAATATTAATGTTCACACATTGCCTTAGTTAGCGGTATGCCAGTTTAGCTGAATTCATCTCTTACAGATCTTTTCGGTAAAATCAAATTCACATTTTTTTAAGCATTATCTTTCAGTAACAATAATTTACACAAGTTCTCTTCGTTAAACCTATATCAATATAGGATATATGGAGCTTTACATTGGTCAAAATTCCAATATTAACCACATTCAACTCAATTCATCCAAAAACATAGTCCTTGGTTAAGTAATAACGTTTATTATTGACCGTATTACTCTTGAGTTAACTATGGGTTACGATGATACTAACCTCATACAACTAAGGAGACAAATTCTCTATTGAATAGTATTTCACTTCCAATGCTTCAACTCAAACGCCAACAATAGTCATTTAGTGGATCGCCATGTCATGATTTAACTATAATCGAAGTGGAGTATTCATACTAAAGTTCCACGGTATTCTCAAGTAGAGATAACTGCATAACATCGTCATACAAAGATTTCTTGTTTGACATAGTTGTTGTCAACCTACAAGAAACTCTCAGATGAGTCATTCCATATTTATCTAACAACCACAAGTACATGACACTTTGGTTCCCCTAGTAGCCATGAGTAATATATTTCCCAACATTTAGAGAGCGTTACGAACTCTGGTCTTAAAGGATGAATCGATATCCTTTTCTTGAAACATCTTGATCAGGAATTTTAAAATGTCATTTTATTTTGTAATTAATTACTCATGATTGCAACTATTTACTACTATAATCATATAACATTTTATTTAAGGATTTTCTTATTATATACTTTAAATTAATTACTTAATCAAATATATCACAATATTACAAAGAATATGAAAGTAAACAGACACCGTTACTACAAACAAGATTGGCTAGAGATATAAATATATGTATAAATTAAATAATCGCCCTAAGACATACCACTAACTCTTTCGGTATCTATATGCTATTTTAAAGAGAAAACAAGTTTAGGGAATTGAAGATGGATCCGTATCAATCCATCATAATTAAAAAAATCCCGCTTGTGACTTAGAGCATAAAGACTAAACAATATTAGAGAAAAATATGACTTTTGGACCAAGTCCATGGATCGGTGATGATCCATGGATGGATCAGTATTGATCCATCGAATCTTGATATATAGTCAAATTTCAACTTATTCTTCCACCTACCCTGTTAGATTTGTTCAATGATGAATTTATACTAGATCTAACAATTTTGACAAATGAAATATGTTATAAATATCAGTCTTCTTCAACTAGAAAGAACTTTCAATCTCCTTATTGATTCTAGGTCTTTAGCTAATGGGAAATACAACCGATTATAGATCTAATTATAGAACCACGAAATTCTCATTGTAAATCGATTGTATTAGCAAAGAATCATTAATAAACAAAACAGGACGTAGGCCAATGATAGCCAAACCACTTTAAAACTCTTGTGTTCATCTTTCTTATTTCTTTGTTTGATTTCATTAATTTTAAGTTTATTTCAAGTGTTTCTCTTGATTGAGAGTGTTAATCCAAAAATAAGGCTAGCATATTTTGGTGCTCTCATTGGCGAAGTTGATGATCAAGATGGGATCTCAACTTGCTACTCGGATTTGCAAAAATCATTAATGGGGTCTGATAGTAGATGGGACTAAAAAAGAGTAAGACCGTTGATGTGCATGTAAATGTGCATATTTTAACCACCATATTTATTCTTTTTAAATTAAATAAATGATCATATTGGGTATTTTAACTTGTTTAAACCAAAATTCAAATTATTCCAAATTGTCACATATTCATCTTCATGTATGGGCAAAACGGTCATTTGTGTGCACATATTTCTTTGAGAAAAATTAATTGAAAATTTGTATATATTTTTGTAGGATTTTGATCTCAAATAGAAGTGGTTTCATGAAGATATGCATGCACAAAATTAATACAAAGGAATGAAGATGGAAATAATTCAAAGTGAAGAACATGGAGGACCCCACCTACCCACCTACTTTAATGTACAAATTAAAGGCTAATGCACATGCTTTTGGAGTTAATGGCTTCATGTACACTTAATGGGGGATTAAGACATGTTAATGATTACTTGGCCTCCACACTTCCTAAGGGGCATTTTGGGCATTCCCCAAAAAAATGAATTAGGGTTTTAACACTTGTATAATACCCCTTATGTTTCATGTAGCCATCTTCCTCTTAGTTAGTTAGTTTTAGTTTAGAAAATAATCAAAGTTCTCTTTCTTTCCATGGCTACTTAGCCATTTTATTTCATGTAATTTTCTTTTCTTTTATGCAATGTTAATTCTCTTTTATTTACATGCTTCTTCTCTTCTTATGTAACAGTGTAGATTTACCTTTATGCAATTAAATTAGTTGTCTTTTCCATTAGCTTTCATTTTCCTTTCTTTTTGCTTTCATGTTGCTTTCTACATTTGTTGATTTGATAAAAATATGAGAGTTAAAAGAACAATTTAGAGATAAATCCACTCTCTAGATCATATGAATCAACAAAATGAAGTTATGATCTCTCTTTTCTTTTCATTAGTGTAATTAGTTGATGTGTTTATCAACCGTTGTTACTGAAAAACCTACTGGAGCAAACAAAGGAGATGGCGAGGGATCAACACAATCTCCTATGGATCTAGTGATGAAACAAGTGTTGGATAAGATAGTGGCTATTGTGGACAAAAAGATGGAGTTTACGTTAGAAATTATTATATAGGAAGTTCAAAAGCAATTTGCGTCTATGAAGAAACCCCAAGTCACTAAAGGATCTTACCAAAGAGATAATGGAAATGAAACGAATTCTCCATCCAGTTCGAATTCAAAACACATATCAGATGGGCGTATGCCTGAAAAGGCCTAGCTAGAGGTGGAATATGAAAGAAAACTAGAGATGGAGAGCTAGCTAACTTCTGGACTGATATCGATCCATCAAAGAGAAGGAATGTTGATGGGGGAGCTTCTGGGCATGTTGATGTTGATGATGGTCAGTTGTAGATCCTTAGGATGACAGAATTAGTAGGAATGAACATAGAAAATCTCGGAGAGGTTTTAGTTTGAATCGATGTCGAAAGAGGTCGGAACAAATAACCTCCCTGGAGACGGGGACATCTAGGCATCGTAGTGCTAGTCATGACCATTCATAGAATCAAACATACGGTGATGCATGTGATGGCCACCGTTATAGTGAGATGAAGGAAATAATGAAATGATCATTGATGTAATTTGTAGATTTCTTTAGCAAAACCAATAGGATGATAACTAGGAAAACGTTTCTAGTAGGAGTCCATTCATTACAGAAATTAAAGTGACTTAGTGTCCTATAAATTCATCATGTCGATGATGCCTTATTATAATGGATAGATGGAATTAATGCAACATCTAATGAATATGTGTGGCATATATATGACGCCAGAGCGAATGATGATGTTAAATGTAGATGTTTTCTATTATTTCTTAAAGGACCTGCGATGATGTGGTTCTATAGGTTGGAACCAGGATTCATCTCGTCGTATGATCTATTTGATTCCACTCAATGCAACCAAAGGATGTGATGTCGTTAGCCAACATCCATCAAAGAACCAACGAAGCTCCAAAGATCGATTTGATAAGATCCAATGCTACGATAACAACATTGAAGATCCATAGAGATGATGTTCTGTTGACGGAAATTGTGGAAGGAGTGGATAATGAAATGAACTTTGGAGATGGTCGATGATGTAAAAGCCACCCACACCGAAAGATTTTTACAAAAAATGAATTAATTTCTATGCTTGGCAGCGGTAGAGATGGAAAAAATGTTAAATGTTAGTGATTAGTCTGGACCGAGCAGCGTTGTGAAGAGTAATGTAGCCACTAAGTAGGACAATAATAATGCAAATGATAATGGAGGTGATAACAAGCTGAAGAACAATAATAGTGGAGGAAAGAAGCAAGACCCATGGCAGAATTCATGTTTCAACCGTGATGGAAAGTACATGAAGTTAGACGACCCTGTTATGAATATACCTTGCTATGAAAGGTACTGTGAGTTTCAAGAAGGTAGCTCCGAGAGAGGCCACCAATGAGGAGAAACTCTAGGGAAAGTATTACCAATTTCATGAGATGCATGGCCATAATACTAATGACTATCACCATTTGAAGGATATGATCGAGAAGTTGATTAGGAATAGAAGCTCCAGTAGTATATAAGGAACCTATAGGAAGGCGGGTAAGGAAATGATTGACCTCCAAGGCAGTAGCCTCGGATTAAAATGGAGGGGACCGGTGAAGATGGTTCGAGGATGCCAACTTGTGCATTAGCAATTAATACTATTAATGAAGGCTCACATCCCATGGAAAAGAGCGGGAATGAAATAAAGCATCATGGAAGCTCTCTAAAACACTCTCTATAAGAGTTGTGTTATGCAAAAGACAACTCTATGGAAAAGCAACAGAGGATAGATGATGACATCGTCATTATAAATCATGATGTCGAAAGGGTCAAATCTCTAACCTTCGATTGAGTGGTCATTAGGACCGTGATTGGGTAGGTTAAAGTTTATCGAATGTTAGTGGATAGCGAAAGCTCAGTGAACTTTCTTCTCAAGAGGGAGTTTGAAAAGATGCAGCTAAAAGAAATTATATATTGCCTTGTAAATCCCTTTTTTAGGTTTTACCGAAGAAGCAACAACTCCGATTGGGTGCATCAAGTTGCTTATGCAGTTAGGACACAAACCCGATAGGGTGATACGGGTATAGAACTTTATTATAGTGGACAGCTATTCCACTTACAATACCTTTTTAGGCTGAAAGGTCCTTGTTGATTTTAGGATTGCACTTTCTCCATGGAGCTTAATGATGAAACTCCCAACGGAAGGTGGAATAGGGCAATCCAAGGTGACCAAAGTAATGGATGTGGGTGTTATGTCATTGAATTGCGGAAGCATGATGTAAGAAGAAAGGAAAGAATGCAAAGGAGGCTCTCTGTATTAAATCCTAAAATGCATAGCAATTACCGTCCAAGCCTCAGTTTACGTCCACTAGCGATCGGTATAAAACTATAAACCCACGAAAAGAGTCGGAAGAGGCTTGGGTTAAACAGTGGAGCAGATGGATGAGATTTAAGTGGATGAAGATGATTCGACAAATATTGTCAAAATTGGGTCTCAATTTAGTTTATAGATGAAAAGGGAACTGACTATGTTTTTTAAAGTGAACAAGTATGTGTTTGTGTGGACTCACCATGATATGTTTGGATTTTTCATAAAGTTGTGTGTCATACAGTGAATGAAAAACCAACCTTCATTCTCATGAAGTAAAAGAGACGCGGTATGGAATAAGAGAGATCCATTACGTTGAAGGAGGAAGTGGATAAGTTGTTAACTAACAACTTTATCCAAGGTACACTATACCCGAAATAGGTAGCAAATCCCATGGTGATTAGGAAGGCCAACAGAAAGTGGCTAACATGTATTGATCATTCAGCCTTGAATTGAGCATGCACAAAGGGCCACTTCTGCTTTCGTGGATTGACCAACTCATGGATGGAAAGGATGAACATGAACTACTATCGTTTATGGACTCATATTCCTACTATAATCAGACTGAATGCACATCCTCGATTAAGAGAATACAAGTTTTATCATGGACTTGGGATTATATATCTACAAGATGACGCCGTTTGGTTTAAAAAATGCTGAAGCTATTTACTAGCATTTGACTAACAAACTTTTTGTGAAGAAGATCAGATGATCGATAGAAAACTATGTAGATGTTATGCTGGTGAAGTCACAAAGATCAACATACCACATAGGTGACGTCCCATAAATGTTTGATGTATTTTGGAAGTACGAAATAAGACTAAATCCATTGAAGTGCTCCTTCGGAGTCGGATATGATTTTTTTAAGGTTTATTGCGAACTCTAAGGGCATCGAAGCTAAGCTAGAGCAAATTGAAGCATTGAAACTGGTAATGGCCCTACGGACATTGAGGGAAATGTAGAGCCTGAATGGAATAGTTATTGCCTTAAGTTGGTTCGTCTCAAAAGCAACCGACAAGTGCATACCATTCTTTGATTCACTTAAAGGAAAATGGGAAGCTTCGATGGAAAAACGAGCACGAAGCATCTTTTCAGAACCTATTAGAACATCTTCGAAAACCAACAGTCATATCAAAGCCATTGGATGGAGAGGGTTTGTACATTTATTTAGCAATGTAGACTCACGCATTAAGTGCGGCATTGGTATGCGAGGGATGAAAAATTCAAGGGCTAGTGTACTACATCAATAAACAGCTCACAAGCATGGAAAGGCATTAGTTGAAGGTAGAAAAGCTATCCTACTATTTATTGATAGCATCGAGGTAACTAAGACCATATTTCCAGGCTCATCTAATACGAGTGTTGATGGATCAAACTTTTAAGCAAGTATTGCATCTCCTCGAGACTACGAGATGATTATTGAAATGGAACATCGAGATGAGTTGGTATGAAATAACATATCATCTTAGAAATGCGATTCGAGGATAGACATTGGTGGATTTCATTGCTGAATATTATATTCAGGATGATGGGATGGAAGAGGAGATAGTCGAATTTCGAATGGAAGTTGTATGTGGATAGAGCATCTAAGGAGCATGATTCTAGTGGGCGTAGTCTTGGCAAATCTAGAAGGGAGAAGGTTCTGTTATGCAATAAAGCTTGAGTGTGCTACGAACAATGAAGTAGAGTATGAAGCACTAATTGCGGGACCTAAGAGAGTAAAGGGATTGGGAGTGCGAACACTACATATCCTTAGTGACACCCAATTGGTGGTTTTCCAAGTAAAAAAGGAATTTTAAGCAAAGGAGCATGACTTGCCATGGTAACACACATTTCCATATAGGAGAATAAGAATGCAGACTTATTAGTTAAGTTAGGAAGCTCTCGAGATGCACAATTGTTAGGTATCTCTCCATTAAAGCCGTTGAAGACTCCAAGCATTGATAGAATGTATACTGATTATACCTTGGAAGTCGAGGAGGATTTAAGGACGACTTAGTTTAAATAATATCTAATAGTGGGAAATCTTTCAAAAAGTCATAACAAGAAGTGAAACTCTTGTATAAAGCACTGCATTACATTATGCAAGATGGAATGTTATTTCGAGAGGATTCTCAACTTCTTAATGTGTCGACATGATGAAGCCAAGAAAATCATTATGGACATTCATGAAGGAAGCTGTGATGATTACAATAGGGGGAAAATTTTGCAAGAAGGTAATTCTCAATGAATATTTCTAGTCAATTATCAACCGAGATGCGGTTGAAAAGTGCCAAAGATATGCAATGATACCTAGAGCCCTGCTTACACAAATGGTTATCCAATGGTTGTTTGCGGTTTAGGAAACTGATATTATTAGAGTGTTACCAATGACCAAAGAAGGAGCAAAGTTCGTAGTGGACTGCTTCACAAAATGTTTTAATGCAGAGCCCCTAATTACAATCACTTCGTCGAACTAATCAATTATGTTGTCAAGAAAATTTTATGTAGGTTCGAAGTTCCACTGATGATAATAATGGATAATGGAAATCAGTTCCAAAGTGCATATTTCTACGAATTTTGTGCTCGATATCGAATTGAGAAGAGCTTCATGGGTAGTGCTATGACAACCGCCCTATACCATCGCACCAATAGTATATAAATAGTGAGCTGCAGTTATTCCCGAACGATATAGGACGACCATCAAGGTTGAAATAAAATAAACACATCATATAACCTGTCGTATATCTCACAGCGCATAGGAAAAAATATAATATTACATATACAATAGAAGAAACAATAATAACAACGTGAACCAATCACCAGAGTATAATATCCACATAGTTATACATCAAATGTCATAGAGTTTATACAATGAAAACAAATTCAATAATTGTCTCAAATACAAGTAATAAGAAGTCACTGTTAAGGCCCTCCAGCGCTGCATAATGGAATAACCGTAGAAACCATATAAGTATATAATACAAGATAGTTCCATCCGGCTCATCCTCCGAATAGCTACTGCGCCACCTAGACCAGCTATCTAGTCTACTCATTTAAGAGTACCTGAGATTATAAGAAGCAAAGCATAAAACCTTAGGTCAGAAAACGGTCTAGTGTGAGTGATAAATGAATCTCAAAATACTATAAAGGTGAATATGGTAAGGAATAAGAGTACACGAACTATACCTGACATGTCCCTACAACCAAAGAATTAGCACATAACACTATAATATGCTACTCTACAATATCATAAATGTACTGTACAACATAGTATGATGGATTTCCCAACATCTCTATATGTAGTACCTACTCCCAATGATATCCACGAGTGATAGGCCATTAAAGAAAGCAACCATAGCATCCATCAAGCAATACACATTATTACTCATCCCGTGCCTTGAATATATGATAACTCGTATGGCCTCTTTATTGCCAAGGACTAATGAAAATCTCGGTTTTCTATTTACTCTTGTATCACGCATCCCAAAGCTCGATACGTGTCTCGTAGCTCAAAGCTAGACACTAAACCCAAAGCCACTGGTCCAGGGTATACAGATCCCTCAATTGACAAATGGATGTCCCTACTTACAATACCCCTACTTCGAGTACACAAGAAAACACTCTGAGCATCAACGATTTCTTAGCACATACTCCAAATCGTCTTTTACTGCATTTAGATCTGGACCTTTCCTTTGCTCAATCCAGTTTCCATTATTCAAGAGCCCAACTTTCCCCATTCCATGGCTTCCTCCTTTATCAAGTCGCTATCTTCGGTACCTACTCCTACCACCAGTCACAAACTGAAGATTCTAGCTTTCATCATGCCATTACATTGCCTTCCAACCCTAATGTGAAGGAGCCAACACATCAAGCACGATCTACAGAACCACTACTCCAGTCCGTAAAAGTTCCACCTTCATTGAACCAGCCATGATAAATCGATGCCGACCTATACCCTTAACTAGGCATCGACTTATAAACATAACCAGTGTCTCTTACATCTTGCCATAAACAAACTCTACTAGCCAAGCTCTACCCATTCATAAAGTTGACACGCGGGTTGCGGAATTATGGATCTTAAGGCTAGTTAAATAATAGAGAGGGGTGAATATCTAATTTTTATGAATCTTTTAAAAATTCTTTCAAGATTATTATTAACCAACACAGAATGAACAAACATAGATGCAAACATAGATAAGTACAAATGCAATAAAGTAAAAAGTACAGAATTAGAGAGATCAAACCAGGGATTTTTATACTGGCATGGAGTTACCTTACATCCAGTCCCATACAATTGCTTATATAAATTTCTTTTCAAATGCCAATCTTTAAATGGGCAGAAGGTAAACCCAATACAATCTCCATTTCAAGGCTATGAGACACACCATCTAGATTTGTATAAATATGTTTGAGAATGAAAATAAAATATATAGTAAAATGATAAATGAGTTTTCTAGAAGAAATTGGCTTGTATAAGAGTAGAAAGTCATTTGGAATGAATGGATGAATGGTAGTTAATTTTATTTTGAAATTTAAAAATTTACTTTCTGATCGCTATATGGTGACATATCATATGTATGTATATCGACATACATACCTAATTTTTCAAAATTAAAGTATTTATCATATTTTTTATCCTATACTATTATACATTTACTACCAAAAACTCTAAAGCACGATACTTTAGGCATTTTATTATAAAATAATTCATATGGATTTTTCATAATTAAAGGTCGTATTAAAATTCTATTTAAAATATAACATGTATAGCAACTGCTTCGGCCTAAATTTTTTTAGGTAATCTACTATCATTTAACATTGTTCGAGTACATTCTTGTATATTTCTATTTTTACTTTCTACTGCTCCATTTGGTTGTGGTGTTCTTGAAAATGAAAAATTATAGTTATTCCTTTCCTATGACAAAAGTTTTCAAAATTACCATTTTCGAATTCTCCCCCATGATTGCTCGTAATCACTTTAATTTTAGTTGACATGTTTTTTGAATTCAATTTTTAGAAAAATTTAAATATTTCAGAAGCATCACCTTTAAGTTTTAATAAAATTGTCCATGTAAATCTAGAGAAATTATCTACAATTACGAAGACATATCTACTGTGATCAAGAGGATGAGAAGTAGAAATCTTATCTGTAGATTTAAAGAAACTTTTATGAAGATTTTGTAGTTGATAGGCATCACATATATTATTGCCATTAAAGCTCATTTTAGGAAGACCCCTAACAAGTTCACATTTAGCAACCTTAGAAAGGTGTTTAAAATTTAAATAATGATATAAATGTTACGTTTCTTAATACCTTCAAAGATAATATTTGACTCATTATCTCCAATATGAAAATTATCTTTTTCGAACTTAATTTTAACACCCTTATCACACAATTGACTAATATTAAGAAAATTATGTTTTAGATTCTAATAAGCAAAAAATTAGAAATAGTAGGAGTTTTAGAGTTATCGACATTGTTGCTACCAATCACATATCATTTTGAGTTGTCTTCAAAGTTTACATATCCACTATCCTTATAGACTGTATCTTTCAAGATCTTTAGGTTTCCAGTCATGTGTCTTGAACATCCTCTATCCAATATCCACTTGTTCTTCTCGATTTATGATATTTGATTTTGAAGCATCTTTTCACCATCAGCCATATAACAAACTTGTTCTTGCAATTCAAAATCACACCTTTCCAAGAAATCAAGTGACTTTTCAAAAGAATTAGTTTCTAAAAACATATTGGTTTTGCAAAATTGATTTTTTCCAAAATTTTAAAAATATCATTAGCCACTTAAACTTTTCAAAAATCAAATCATGAGTTTTTGAAAACCTAGTGCTCTGATACCAAGCGTGGGTTGCGGAATTATGAATTTCAAGGCTATCTAAACACTAAAAGGGGAAGGGGAGAATAGTGTTTTCTAATTTTATGAATCGTTTTAAAATTCTTTGAAGATTATTATTAATCAACACAAAATGAGCAAACACAGATAAGTATAAATGTAATAAAGTAAAATGTAGAGAATTAAAGAGATCACACCAAGGGTTTTTATACTGGTTTGGAGTTACACTACATCCAGCCTCATACAATTGCTTGAACATATTTCTTTTCAAATTTCAATCTTTAAATGTTCTAAAGGCAAACCCAATACAATCTCGATTTCAAGGCTACGAGACACACCTTCCAGATTTTCCGAGCTGTGGGTACACTCACTTGATTTGGATGAGATACAAGCATTCCTACTTAGATTTCAAAGACACCAATCATACCCAATTGATTTGAACGGGCTATAATCACACCCATACAAAGACAACTAGAGTTTGATGGTTTTTCCAAAGACAATTTCTTGATCTATAGTTATAATTGGTCCTATACCCTCTTAGACAACACTTTGATCTTTGATTGAGAGAGAAAGATGATTGAAATCAGAGAGTAAACTATAGAGAATCATTACAATGAAGATTGAATTAGTTTTGGTTTGAATAGAAGAAGATTTGAATAAATTTTCACTAGAAATTTTGGCAGAGTAAGAGAAGATAATAAGAAAGTAGTCATTAAGAAATTCGTTTGAAACCCCCTATATATAGAGAATAAATAGACATGTCCATTCACGAAGAGTTACGACGGATATACACTTCATTTTAAAATTTGAATTTCAAATTACGGCATGTATTCGGCATATCTTCTGCCTATATGTCGATATGGCTAGCGTATTTTGAAAACTTGTTTATTTTAAAATGTTTTGAAAAATCTTATGCTTTGTAAAATATTTTGATACTTTATAAAATAGTTTAAACATAGTTTATAAACATTTTAAACTTTAAAAAACTTTTATAAAATATTTTTAAATAGATATTAAATATATACTATGTTTTAAAAATAAAGAATTATAAAATGAGAAGATAGAGATCAAAGAATGCTACCAAGGACTTTAATAATATTCTATGACTCTATATACTATACAATAGTCTTGAGATCTTCATATCTTGATCTTTATACTCATCAGTCTTCATGTCCATTTCTTGAGTCTCTATACTAGACAGTCTTCGAATTAATTCCTATATAATATCCTGCATTATATTCTATATAACTTGACAACAACATTAGTATCCATATTTTATATGAATGGATTATTGTTACTAAGGTTGTTATCATCAAAATCAATAACTGAGGTATTAACAATCTCCCCATTTTGATGACGACAACCATTAATATCTTGTATATATAAAATATGATAAAACTCCTTATGAATATGCGTATATGTCTATTTTATATTTTTCTCCCCTTTTATCATCAACAAAAATAGGTGAAAAGTAAAAAGAATATAAGAAAAAAACCCCTAACTAAAATATATGATGATTTATGATTCAAATAAATAATGTAAATTAAAAATGATATATATATATATATATATATATGATAAATAATACACCTATTCTATTGAACATGATGATGTATGATATAAAGTAGACCTAACTTTACATAAATAAATCCACTTGTGTACAAGTCAATCAAACCAAATCAAACATACAAACAATCCAAACCAAACAAATCAAACACACCAAACCAATCAAATTCAATCAAATTACACATCAAGTCTTTCAAAAAAAAAATCCTAAGAGTGTGTGTGTGTGTATGTATATACATATTAAATCCAAACCTGATAACTAGACGTTGCGAGGAACTTCAACCCAACCATCAGCCCCAAAGATTGGATCTACTTTAATGGCATCCCGATCTTCATTATTCTATTTAACAGTGCACTCTGGATTATCAGATGGTCCATCTTTGATTAGGGAAGAAATTGTCCATTGAATAACATCAAAATGCTTTTCTTCTTTCTTTATCATATGCACTTGGCTCAATTCTAAGTGCCTTTGATTACTTAGAATAAAAGGGAAGTATCTTTGAAGGATTGGAGAGTTTGTTTAAAATTTTCACATAATTTTTTATGTGGAGAAGGCATATTTGTAAAAATTTGTTTGAGAATGAAAATAGAGTATATAGTAAAATGATAAATGAGTTTTATGGAAGAAATAAACTTATATGAAAGTAGAAAGTCATTTGGAATGAATAGATGGATGGTAGTTATTTCTATTTTGAAATTTAATTTTTTTACTTTCTGGCCTTGCATGTCGACATATCATATGTATGTATGTTGACAAACATACCTAATTTTCAAAATTAAAATATTTGTTATAGTTTTTGTTTTTATCCTACATTATTATACGTTTACTACCAAAAACTCCAAAGTATGATACTTTAGGCTTTTTATTGTAAAATAATTCATATGGAGTTTTCTTAGTTAAAGGTCGTTTTAAAATTCTATTTAAAATATAATACGTTGTAGCAATAACTTCCGCCAAAAAACTGTTAGGTTATTTATTATCATTTAACATTGTTCTAGCACATTCTTGTATAGTTTTATTTTTACATTCTACTACTCCATTTTGTTATGGTGTTCCTAGAAATAAAAAATTATGAGTTATTCCTTTCTTATTATAAAGTTTTCAAAATTATCATTTTCGAATTCTCCTCGATAATCGCTCCTAATCGTTTTAATTTTAGTTGAGATTTGATTTTGAATTCATTTAGTAAAAATTTCAAACATTTCAAAAGTATCACTTTTAAGTTTTAAGAAAATTATAACTAAACAAATAATAATTAATCTTTAATAATTAAATAATTATTAACCCTTGATTAATGTTTAAATAATAATCAACCCTTAATTAATTAACTAATTATAATTAACGTACTTGATTAACACTTAAGTTATTAACTAATGATTAAGTACTAATTACCTTATTAAATTAATAAATTTAATAATCACTATTAAATAAATAATTAACTAATAAAATAATAATTAAATATTTTTTAAAATACTTATGATATGTTTGAAAACACTTTTCAAATTTTACTTAAGATGAAAATAATTTTTAATTGTAAAAAGAGTTTGTTTTTATGAACTGTATCCATAGTGACTATCGCTACATGACCTATAATTTCAAAACTTGATTTTTATCTCAAATTAACTTTAAAATTCTTAACTTTATATTTTAACTACATTATAAACTTATTATAAAGTTTTGAAAAACAAAAGTAAGGGTTTTTGAAATTTATAATAACATTTCCAAAAAGTAAGGTAAACAAAATTTTCAAACCAAAGGATCTCAATGTCGTAACTATGACTCCTAATACTAACTTTCCTATAACATATAAGAATATAAGCATGAACATAACATATAAATAAGCCATCAAAACATACAACTAGTGTAACGACCCGAAATTTTCGATCCCGAAAATTTCAGATAGTTATGAAAAAGAAGAAGGAGATAGAAGAAGAAGAAGAAGAAGAGAAGATCAGAAAAAAACATCAACATCTCACATTCGCAGCGGATAAAATAGAATAATAAATATTATCAGTTTACAGAAGAATATTATATCTGTCGATTATATTTTGATACATCAGAGTTACACATATATACAGACACTGAATATACACAATTATCATGTCACAGATACACAACAATTTAATACAGCGGAAACACTCCATACGTTCCTGCCATCCAGCCCGTTTCCCAAGCTCCAGAACGTCCTTACCTGAAAATCTATAATACTCGGTCTGACCCGAGCATTACATCAAAGTAACACGCGGGTCAGGCTGGAAACCAGCGTGAGTAAACCCATCCAACATGGAATACAAAGCATACAACTCATATAAAACCCGGGGTAACTCGTATTAATTTACAAATTCACAATTTGTTATAGGCATCACTTATTTCGCACATAAATTTCTAAGCATCAAAATTTAGGTCAAATAGTCCAATTCATTTATATCATTTCATTCCAGCCTATTGATTTCACATATCAATCTATTTGAAGTGGTTTCGGGTATTTACTAATACCCGACTCCGGTCTCTTCGAATCCAATGTCATACAAACCCAAGTTATCCAATTGTATACAATTTAAATTTAATTACCAGATAATACTTTTACATAGCAATTCATACTTGATAGATAATCACAATATCACCATCTATCCAACATATCATATCACAAGCAATTCATATCATAGATACCAACCAATTCAAAGAACTCATCATCATTCAATCATAAATAAGCAAGATTTGATCATTTCCATTAATTTCATTAAAAAACGATCCTCTAATTATTCCATTAGTTAATTATTCTTAAATTTCATTTAATAATTAACCTTTAATTTAATTACATTCATTAATCAACCTTGATTAATCACTAACAGAGATTAACTTTCCTAAATTACTCCATCAATTAAACCAACTCCTCGATTAATTATTTTAATTAATCCTTCAATTTCACCGAGTAATTATCACTTAATTCCTTCCACTAAGTAATTATTCTTTAATTACTTCTCATTAAGTAATTACCCATTCATTAATTACATCATGGAATATCCATTAATTACTTCACAAAGTAATTACACTTCATTAATTACATTTATTCATAATTAACTATTCAAATTAATTTTCCAAAATTATTTACACTGATTAGTTATCCCTTTAATTAGTCGCACTCATTAATTAACTAACCCCTAAATAACTTCCTTAATTAATCCATCTTTTAATTAATTACACTTAAGAAATGAATTCTTAATTACTTCCATAAAGTAATTTTCCTTAAATTACCTTCATCAAGTAATCATTCTATTGGTTAATTTTCCTTAATCAATCAACCTCTAATCAGGAATTAATTAGACCTTTAATCCATACTTAAACTAGTTAACCCCAAATAAATTTACCCTTAAATTACATGTATTCATTTATCACCTATCACAGATTAATTAATCTCAAATGGATTAATTATAATCCTTAATTATTAATTTATTAGCCCTTAATCAATAATTAATTAATTAATCTTTAATTCATTAATTAATTAAACTTCAATCACCAAGGTCCTTGATTAACTTAAGGTAACCTATTTATTTCTATTAATCGCTTAATCTTTGTTAACGTATAAATTCAAAGCATTTTATCCTTTAAATTAACTTCTTAATTACATACTTTAGTTAAGTTTATATAACTTATTAAGTAAAAACCATTATACAATTTCCTAAACCAAAATTAATAACACTATTATATAAGGAAATAAATCCTTAAAATTGGTTAAACTTGATTACTTAAAGTAAATCAGTTTTCCTTTGAAATTAAGGTTAAATGAACCAACCTTAATTACTAAAACAATATTAAATTAAAATGGGCCGAAGCCCACAACGTCACAATGCAATCAAAACCCACTTCTCCTTCCTCTCCCCAAATCTCGCTGAATCCCACTCTATAACATCCCCAGTACAAGAAGCGAACGGCGAAACAACCGACACACGAACAAAAATGACCAATTCGAGTGTAACTCGAGACAATCCTCAATTCCACTCGAACGCGTGAGCCACAACCAAAAACATCAATGATACACCGGGCAACGTGCATGTGCACCACTCCATAGTGATGCTCCAACCACCGAGACTGCCTTCGATAGGCCGACGATGACCTATACCCTCCATTCCGACCACCGAGACATCCATCCCACACCCAAATCAAATTCGAGCACTCAAGGTCAAACTGGACCCAAAACATCATCGGAAAACTATTAACCACAGACGATCCTATCCACCTGGAACCACGCCGCCTCGACCAGAGCCTCGCCTTGACCTCCAGCGTCGATTCCCCCTGTCGCGATCATCTCCGATCCTCCCTAGCCTATGCCATTTGCCTCGACAGCAACCACGAAAAAAACACACCGAAAAACCTAGTTCAACCTTCCCTGGCCACTTCGATCACCAAAGAAACCCACCTCCATTATTTCAGAGAACCTCACCACATTGGCCACCTCCAGACCAAACGTCGTCCAACTCGATCACGCCGATCATCGAAAATCTACAAATTACCAGATCCCATCCATCTCGAGTTCACTCACCAAATACTTGCCTAAAAATTCTGTTCTAAATTCCTAAATTCAACATTTACCATCACAAATCTAATTATGAATTCAATTCTTGATTTTAAGACATTTGATTTTACTGATCAACTTAATCTCGACTGTAAAAAAAACACTTTCAAACTATTTACTCCACAATTTCATCTGAAACTATTTTTAAAAATTGTTCACACAGGTATAATCATCTCCACTTTAAAGATCAAGTTCTGGAATTATTTAATTTAGAAGATATGAATTTGTAAACGGATTAGATTCCTATTTCTAAAAACAGGATATACATACTTCAAAACAAATATTCACAGGTATATTCTATTTACTAATCGCAGCCATCATTCATGCAACAACTATACTATATCACTACAAAATTTCATCCTGCAGTCAAAATCAATACCAAATTTAAAATTTGCAAAACAATTTGTTTACTCACCTTGTTTTTATAAACGGAGAAAGCTTTTAACCTGAAAACTGTTCTTGCACTTAAAACTGAAATTTTGATCTGAGAACTTGTACTAGCTGTTAATCTTCTTTATGTGCGAAAAAGGGCAGTAATGACTTCCTTTATTTTACTTAGCTCGAGAGAATGGAAAATAAAGGATGATATTGGAGGTATTAAAGAGTATAGGCTGCAGTACCAGCAAGTCTCTTTATTATTTATTTAATTTGTTTTGATCAGAGATTTTTTTCTGAAATTTCGGCTTGATTCAGATTTTATATGCTGACATGATTTCATGTGATATGCTTTTGACTTTGAACATATGTTTTGTTTACAGGGTTTCATATCTTTTTTTTAGAAGATGAAAGAAGGTTTGAGAATTATGTACAACCTATTTATATTCTTAAGAATCATGTATATACCTTCTTAGTTTACACTTGTTAATCCTTGTATATAAATCCTTATATTTGTAATTATGTATGCATATGTTTTCCTTCAACACTTGTAATTTCATTTGAATCTTTATATTAATTAATATCCCAAGGATAAAAATATTTAAACTATCTCTTTATTAATCAATATAAAGTTTTAAAGAAAAAGATAAAAACTCCAATCATACAATTAGAAATAATCATACTGTTTTAGTATATCCTTTAAAGA
Organism: Allium cepa; assembly: GCA_030765085.1. NCBI lineage: Eukaryota > Viridiplantae > Streptophyta > Magnoliopsida > Asparagales > Amaryllidaceae > Allium > Allium cepa. The sequence goes on along the minus strand of CM060941.1, from coordinate 553,175,898 downwards.
GAATGTTATAAACAAATCGTATACACATATTATTTTAAACTCCATTTATATTTTAAACTGTTATATTTGAATTTCAATTTCAAATTCTCTTTTAAAACTACTTATATATATGTTCGAATATTTTAATTTATCAAATTTTTTTTACTTAACCAAATGGAATCAGTATCTTAATGATTTAAAATCAGTCAATTATCCAATTACCGGATATCCAAAAATCCGGGTCGTCACATTCCTCCCCCCTTTGAATCTTTTCGTCCTCGAAAAGGAACAAAGCCAGAATTATTAAAATGCTTAAAATCAGATAAATTTTCTTTGATCTTTTTAAAAATACTTTAAAAATCTATATAATATTACTATAATAGTTTTTATAGAAATACTTTTTAACTTGATGTTTCGACAAGTCCATCCTTGTTCTCACAGAAATTCGATCATACGTTGATTAGGCCTACGACTAAAAATCTATAAGTACTTGGTAAACCTGTTTTCAACATCCAGTGAAAATACTTTGAAAAATAATTTTATTGAAAATATAGAAAACATTTTTTGAAAATAGAGGAAATTTCTTGGTGAGAATGCTCTGGAAATCATCACCCCCATCTATGGTCGTAGTTACATCCTGGGTTAAGTTGCCATCGCAGCAAAAGTCCATGTAACTGTAGGCACTTCGCGCCTCTTAATTACGCCATGGAACCCACAATAGATCGCAGTTACATTCTAGGGTTACGTTGCCATCGTAGCAAAAGTCCATGTAACTGTAGGCATCAACTCCCCTCGATTCTCGCTGTCAAAATGAAACTTCTTCGCTCCTACATAGGTCGCAGTCTACCGATGTAAAATCAAACGTAGACTGTTGGCTCTTAGCAGCACACACGACTTTTGCTATGTCACCATAGGTCGCAGTCTACCGATATAAAATCAAACGTAGACCGTTGGTTCTCAGCGACACACACGACTTTCGCTATAGTACACACTACTCATAATCCTCAGGAACTAGTTTTGTCCGGACTCCTCACAGGATCAACTTTAGAACCCCCCCTTGGGGCTCAAGGAAGCACCACCCGGTGGCACTCCTGAGAAGTTCATTTCAAGGGAAGCGCCTTTTTCTCCAGAGCCATCATCAAAACACTTTATACTATACACATATAGTATCTTTCAAATCATACACCTAGTATGATCTCGTGCAAAGATCCTTTACACAAAATCGATTATCCCAAAATCGATAATTCTCAAACTAGGCTTTCCAAATTTCAATATTGATCTTACCCAAAAATCAAAAGCCTTTCCAAATCCAAAGGTTCCCAAAACCTTTCTCTAAAATCCTCATAAGATCCTTTATATATATATATATATATACACAGATATATATAATTTTTAAAACTTTGGATCATTTCAAACTTATATAAAGATCCTTTTATACTTCAAACACCTTCAAAATCCATTTTCTTCCGGCTATAGATTCAACAAGGGGAGTTTTATCTTATATAATAAAGATATATAACTTTGTTTATTCAAAATCAAATATTCAAATTTGATTACTTTTTCCAATATCAATCTCATTCAAAACTGTATGATGTACACTTATCATCCGTACACCATACCAATCTGATCGCTCACTCGATCACAAAATTTCACTTCCGAACTAGTATCATCCACCCGATTTCCTAATGCAGACTCAGATCTGGTTTCTTGATCAGAAACCATCATTCTCCTTGCATAGCCATAACTATGATAGAGAATATCCAGAACCAATCAACAATCCATATCCAGGCTCGCTATCGAAAATCGAGTGAAAAATCCCAACTCGGATCGATATAACTATCTCGAAATTCTGTGCTCGAAACTGGATCAAATCACTATGCTGATAGAATAATATACGTACATCCTACGTATCTAACTTCGTTGATTATTTACTAAATCAATTTCCTTTCTATTCACATTCACTTGAATTTTCATTCACATAATCACAATTGCTTTAATTCCATTGGATTATCACTTCAATCCTTATCTCAGTTGAGTATTTAATCAATAACAGTTTGAACTCCAACCAGTTTATATTCAGAAAATAGCTTGAAAATTTTAAAAACAGATAAGTAGTTGAAAAATAATTATTAGTTTGCAAAATAGCTGTAAAATAGTTAACTAATTGTAAAATAGTTAGAAAATAGTTAAATAGTTATAGAAATTTTAGATAATTGCAAAATAGTTGTAAAATAGTAATTAATTTGTAAAATAGTTGAAAAATAGTAATTAGTTTATAAAACAGTTGAAAAACGGTAATTAATTTATAAGACAATTACAAAAATAGTTAAATAATTCCAAAAATAGTTGTAAAATAAGTATAAAATAATTTTGGATTTAATAAGAAAGGTTGTATATATTAAGTAGCTTGGAAAAATAATTTTATATTAAACAATTTATATTGAAAGTAGTCCAGAGTCAAAACTGTTCACTTCCCCATTCATTCAATTTAAATTTCCATTTCCATTTAAATTAACTCAATTCCAATCTAAAGAACTTCAATTCCCACCAAAATTTATTTAACCCCAATTCAAGTTGAATCAGTCTTGATTTCTTTCCCAATCCAAATCAAGTTCCATTTGATTTTAATCCTGTTCAACTTTAATTATAATTTCAAATTATTTCAATCAATTTGGACTAATATTCATTGAACCCATCAAACTTCAATTTCATTTCAAATCAACTCAAACTTTCCATTTGAATTTTTAAACTTATCCGTCTTCAATCACAATTCTAATTAAATTAAATCAATTTTAATTTGAACTAATTCAATTCAAATTTCCAAATTTAAACCATCTCGAATTATATAAATTCGAGTTAAATTTCCAAATGTTAATTTAACCCTTTAAATTAAATTAACCCTATTTTTAAAAAAAATCAATAATCCAAATCTTTAAACAATTTAATTCTGAGTCCAATTCTCAAAATTCCATATTAAGTTATCTTTACTTACTTATTTCAAAGTTCAAATAAGAATTCAAAACAATTTTTATCTTAAAAATTCAACTTATTACCCAATTTTATCTTCCAGTTTTGAAACCAGTTCTTAAACAAGTTTAATTTACAAATTCAATTATTCAAATTTTCAGTTCAAAGTAATTCCATATCCTTAATTAAAGTGTAATTTCCCTTTTATCTCAACAATGGATATATTACCACACTTCATTTCTCATTCATTTAAACAAATCCAATTCGCAATTTAAAGATTTTTAAATAACAATAGGATGATATCATCTGATTTATCTTAAATCATCCATCCATTTCAAATTTACAGATCTCAAACCCATTTTGAGATCACCCAAACTCCCAATTAAATTAACCCTTTAACTTCCCAAGTTAAATTCCAATTTCATATTGAAATTTCCAAATCAGGTTGTCCATTTAAACTTATTTAACTTCCTCTAAGTTAAATTCAATCTAGTCAAATTTACACAATTTGAATTTTCCATTCAAATTTTATACTTCAGATTTAAAATCTTCCCACTTAAGTTTAATACTTACTTCACTTTGGGTTTTATATCACATTCCCAGGAAAATTCAAAACTCCACCTTAGGGTTTATTTCATATTTATTTCCTTTACACACCAGGTTACTTTTAAATTTTAAACCACCTTTGGTTTTAAATTCAAACAAATTCTTTTAAGATTTTCACACGACTCTTGTTTAGTCAAGTTCTATCATTCAAATAATTTTAAGTAACATTATTTCTTCATTACTTTGAAACAAAATTTTCAAATTCTGGACCCAGATTTAAAACTCCATAATTCAGACCAACTCCAGTTCCAATTTATAAGTCATACTTGCCTAAATGTTTTACTTCTTTAAAACATTTCATTTTGCTTGCTCATTAATTATTAAACACAACCATCATTTAGGATAATAACTAAGATTATCATATCTAAAACCATTCATCATCATCTTATTCTGAAACACTTCTCTAATTCAAGATTTCAATTTCAGTTTGAATCCATTTCAGACTTATCTTTATTTAATTTCAGTTTAGTTGTATTATATTACTTCTTAATTCAATTCTAGTAATTTAACAGCCAATTTCCTTAATATTTATTAGAATGAAATATTGCTTTATATATCAAAATATAATCTTATATAAAATCATTTAAAATCCTTATATAAGAAAATAACAAGTACGCTCTCTCATATATACATACACTCAGTTCATTCTAGGGTACCATTGACCCTATCCTTAATGAGTAATCCCAACAGAACCAAGGTTCTCGCTTAACCTTCAGCTCTGATACCAACTGTAACTACCCGAAATTTTCATCCTAAAAATTTCAGATAGTTATGAAAAAGAAGAAGGAGATAGAAGGAGAAGATCAGAAAAAAATGTCAACATCTCACATTCGCAGCGGATAAAATATAATAATAAATATTATCAGTTTACAAAAGAATATTATATCTATCGATTACATTTTGATACATCAGAGTTACACATATATACAGACACTGAATATACCCAATTATCATGTCACAGATATACAACAATATAATACAGCGGAAACACTCCATACGTTCCTGCCATCTAGCCCGTTTCCCAAGCTCCAGAACGTCCTTACCTGAAAATCTGTAATACTCGGTCTGACTCGAGCATTACATCAAAGTAACACCCGGGTCAGGCTGGAAACCAGCATGAGTAAACCCATCCAACATGGAATACAAAGCATACAACTCATATAAAACCCAGGGTAACTCGTATTAATTTACAAATTCACAATTTGTTATAGGCATTACTTATTTCGCACATAAATTTCTAAGTATCAAAATTTAGGTCAAATAGTCCAATTCATTTATATCATTTCATTCCAGCCTATTGATTTCACATATCAATTTATGAAGATTTGAAGTGGTTTCGGGTATTTACTAATACCTAACTCCGGTCTCTTCGAATCCAATGTTATCCAAACCCAAGTTATCCAATTGTATACAATTTAAATTTAATTACCGGATAATACTTTTACACAACAATTCATACTTGATAGATAATCACAATTTCACCATCCATCCAACATATCATATCACAATCAATTCATGTCAGAGATACCAACCAATTCAAAGAACTCATCATCATTCAATCATAAATAAGCAAGATTTGATCATTTCCATTAATTTCATTAACAAACGATCCTCTAATTACTTCCATTAGTTAATTATTCTTAAATTTCATTTAATAATTAACCTTTAATTTAATTACATTCATTAATCAACCTTGATTAATCACTAACAGAGATTAACTTTCCTAAATTACTCCATCAATTAAACCAACTCCTCGATTAATTAATTAATCCTTCAATTTCACTGAGTAATTATCACTTAATTCCTTCCACTAAGTAATTATTCTTTAATTACTTCTCATCAAGTAATTACCCATTCATTAATTACATCCTGGAATATCCATTAATTACTTCACTAAGTAATTACACTTCATTTATTACATTTATTCATAATTAATTATTTAAATTAATTTTCCAAAATCATTTACATTGATTAATTATCCCTTTAATTAATCACACTCATTAGTTAACTAACCCCTAAATAACTTCCTTAATTAATCCATCTTTTAATTAATTACACTTAAGAAATGAATTCTTAATTACTTCCATAAAGTAATTTTCCTTAAATTACCTTCATCAAGTAATCATTCTATTGGTTAATTTCCCTTAATCAGTTAACCTCTAGTCAGGAATTAATTAGACCTTTAATCCATACTTAAACTAGTTAACCCCAAATAAATTTACCCTTAAATTACATCTATTCATTTATCACCAATCACAGATTAATTAATCTCAAATGGATTAATTATAATCCTTAATTATTAGTTTATTAGCCTTTAATCAATAATTAATTAATTAATCTTTAATTCCTTAATTAATTAATCTTTAATCACGAAGGTCCTTGATTAACTTAAGATAACCTATTTATCTCTATTAATCACTTAATCTTTGTTAACATGTAAATTCAAAGCATTTTATCCTTTAAATTAACTTCTTAATTACATACTTTAATTAAGTTTATATAACTTATTTAATAAAACCCATTATACAATTTCCTAAACCAAAATTAATAACACTATTATATAAGGAAATAAATCCTTAAAATTGGTTAAACTTGATTACTTAAAGTAAATTAGTTTTCCTTTGAAATTAAGGTTAAATGAACCAACCTTAATTACGAAAATAGTATTAAATTAAAATGGGCCGAAGCCCACAACGTCACAACGCAAACTAAACCCACTTCCCCTTCCTCTCCCCAAATCTCGCTGAATCCCACTGCATACCAACCCTAGTACAAGAAGAAAAAAACGAACGGTGAAACAACCGACACACGAACAAAATCGACCAACTCGAGTGTAACTCGAGACCATCCTCAATTCCACTCGAACGCGTGAGCCACAACCAAAAACATCAATGATACATCGGGCAACGTGCATGTGCACCACTCCACAGTGATGCTCCAACCACCGAGACTACCTTCGATAGGCCGACGATGACCTATACCCTCCATTCCGACCACCGAGACCTCCTTCCCACACCCAAATCAACTTCGAGCACTCAAGGTCAAACTGGACCCAAAACATCATCGGAAAACTATTAACCACCGACGATCCTCTCCACCTAGAACCACGCCGCCTCGACCAGAGCCTCGCCTTGACCTCCAGCGTCGATTCCCCCTGTCGCGATCGTCTCCGATCCTCCCTAGCCTACGCCATTTGCCTCGACAGCAACCACGATAAAAACACACCGAAAACCCTAGTTCAATCTTCCTTGGCCACTATAAATACCAAAGAAACCCACCTCCATTATTCCAGAGAACCTCACCATATTGGCCACCTCCAGACCAAACGTCATCTAACTCGATCACGTCGATCATCGAAATTCTTCAAATTACCAAATCCCGTCCATCTCGAGTTCACTCATCGAATACTTGCCTAAAATTTTTGTTTTAAATTCCTAAATTCAACATTTACCATCACAAATCTAATCATGAATTCACTTCTTGATTTTAAGACATTTGATTTTACTGATCAACTTAATCTCGACTGTAAAAAAAACACTTTCAAACTATTTACTCCATAATTTCATCTGAAACTATTTTTAAAAATTTGTTCACACAGTTATAATCATCTCCCCTTTAAAGATCAAATTCTGGAATTATTTAATTTGGAAGATATGAATTTGTAAACGGATTAGATTCCTATTTCTAAATACAGGATATACATACTTCAGAACAAATATTCACAGGTATATTCTATTTACTAATCGTAGCCATCATTCACGCAACAACTATACTATATCACTACAAAATTTCATCCTGCATGTCAAAATCAATACCAGATTTAAACTTTGCAAAACAATTTGTTTACTCACCTTGTTTTTATAAACAGAGAAAGCTTTTAACCTGAAAACTGTTCTTGCACTTAAAACTGAAATTTTGATCTGAGAACTTAAACTAGTTGTTGATCTTCTTTATGTGTGAAAAAGGGCAGTAATGACTTCCTTTATTTTACTTAGCTCGAGAGAATGGAAAATAAAGGATGATATTGGAGGTATTAAAGAGTATAGGCTGTAGTACCCAACAAGCTTCTTTATTATTTATTTATTTTTGTTCTGATCAGAGATTTTTTTCTGAAATTTCAGCTTGATTCAGATTTTATATGCTGACATGATTTCATGTGATATGCTTTTGACTTTGAACATATGTTTCGTTTACAGGGTTTCATATCTTTTTTTTAGAAGATGAAAGAAGGTTTGAGAATTATGTACAGCCTATTTATATTCTTAAGAATCATGTATATACCTTCTTAGTTTACACTTGTCAATCCTTGTATATAAATCCTTATATTTGTAATTATGTATGCATATATTTTCCTTCAACGCTTGTAATTTCATTTTATTAAGAATATTTATATTAATTAATATCCTAAGAATAAAATTTTTTGAACTATCTCTTTATTAATCAATATAAAGTTTTAAAGAAAAAGATAAAAACTCCATTCATACATTTAGAAATAATCATACTATTTTAATATATCCTTTAAAGAGAATGTTATAAACAAATCATATATACATATTATTTTAAACTCCATTTATATTTTAAACAGTTATATTTGAATTTCAATTTCAAATTCTCTTTTAAAACTACTTACATATATGTTCAGATATTTTTATTTATCAAATTTTATTTACTTAACCAAATGGAATCAGTATCTTAATGATTTAAAATCATTCAGTTATCCAGTTACCGGATATCCAAAAATCTAGGTCGTCACAACTAGCAAAGAACCTAACTTTCACTTTACTAACTTTTAAATTTCATTTTCCAGGTCTATAATCATCATTACGTATCACATACATAAGCAATACACAACAACATCGATTTCAACCAAAACATCCAACCCATTCAGCAACCAAGATAACATTTTAATTAAATTTCAATTTTAAATAAAAGGCGAGCTTTACTCTTTATACACAACACTGTAATGACCTGGAATTTTCCTGAATTGATTTGTGAATATTTTATTAATTTTAAATATTAAAATAATAGATTCTATAATTAAAATAAAAATCTTTTAAATAATAAATAATGATGGTGAAATAGTTTACAAATTTTTTTATAAAATATTTAGTTCGAAGAAAAATCGAAGATGTGACCGGAATTCATTTTTCGAATTTTCAATACTTTGTCATATAAAAGTTGTCGGAAACATTGTAGACTCTATGGTGTATATATATATAGTTATATTTATAAATAAATTAGGATTATAGTTTGTATAAGTATATGTATGCTTACATATGATAACATAAAAGCATAAAGTTAAATACTGAAAGGATGTGAAAAAGTAAACATCACATCACCTAAAACATTATGAAACATTAAGTACTTAGGTCATTAGTGCATGTTGGAACATGTTGGTAAGGAGGTGGACATGCATGGTGAGGTGGCATGAAGTTGTGGAGGGTGAAATACATAAGGGTATTTTAGTAATTCTCTTAATGCATTTTATATAAAACCAATTTCCAAATTTCCCTTTTCATTTTCATCATTTCATTCTCCTTTCCTCCTCCTTCAAAGTTTCAGGAACTTTTTAATGGCTTTCTTGGTTTCCAAATTTTAAAAATCTCCTCTTTTCTACCTTAAATCTTTTAAAAACTATTTAAAAATGCATCCTTTTTACCTTACATCTTATCTCCTTCCAAAAACAAACTCTCACCACCCACAATCAAGCATGGTCGAGCCACATAGCATCTAGGCCGAGCCATTTTTGTACCCATTAGGCCTTCAAAATTCTGTTTTGCTAAGGAGTAAGCAAGGATCTAGGGTTATTTCAAATCATAGTGGAAGTTCGGGTGTTTTAGTTAGCTTTGGGAATAAAGCTAACTTTTTATTTAAAGTTTCCAACTTTATTCATGTTACATTCTTGGTTGTTAAATCATTGCTTGTTTGGGAGAGATAGATGTTGATTTGTGTATGTGCTTGGATGTGATGTTGTGTAAATTTGAAAATGGAAGTTAACATTAGTTAGTTAGCAAGACATGTCCCCTGCTTGTATATGTTGATATGTCATGAATATATGTTCGTGCTCTTGCTTATGATGAGCTAAGCTAAGAAACTTAGTATTTATAGTGGTTAGTCTGCGACTTCGATGTCCTTTGGTTGAAAACTTGTTTTTCTAAGTTTACTTTTTTGAAATGTTTTGATAAAGTTTCAAAACCCTTAACTTTGTTTTCAAAACTATATTCAAAGTTTATAAAAGCAGTTAAAGTATAAAAATAAGAATTTTGAAGCTATTTAATATGAAAATCAAAATTTAAAATTACGGGTCATATAGCGATAGTCGCTATAGATGCAATTCGTAAAAATGAAATCTTTGTGCAAATTTAAACATTTTCTCTTAAGTATCTCATGAAAATTGTTTTTAAAACTTATTTTAAGTATTGATAAGTAATTATTATTCAATTATTTATTTAGTTATTTAATGATTATTTAATTAAGAAAGTAAGGTAATTAGTACTTAATCATTAGTTAACAAATTTAATTAGCACTTAAGTGTTAATCAAGTAAGTTAATTGTAATTAGTTAATTACTTAAAGGTTAATTACTATTCAATCACTAATCAAGGATTAATTTTTATTTAAATATTTAGATTAACTATTAATTAATTATTTATTTATAGTAGAGTTTAATTATTAATTACTAATTAAGTTAAGCTTTAATTTGGACTTTATTAAGATTTAATTATTATTAAATAAAGGTTTAATCAATGATTTAATTATTAAATAAAAGATTAATTATTATATAATTATTAATTAAGATAATATTTATTTAATTATTATTTAAAGATGAACTATTATTTAATTATTTATTTAAAAGGTAATTATTATTTAATTATTTATTTAATAGTTATTTATTGTTTAATTATTAATTAAAGGTTTAATTATTATTAAGATAAAGAGTTTAAATGTTATTTAACTATTAAATAAATGTTTTAAGTTTTAAACCACTGTATTTCTAAAGATCGGTTTTGTTTTTAAAGTAAACTCCCTTTTAAAGGTGTTGTAATTCAAGGGATTTTTTTATCGATTACCCTTAAGTTATCTCAAGTGAATATGAAACCCAATGACATCTGTTTAGTAGAAATAAACATCGTTCTACTAATTAAATTGTATTTGATATTTGTTTGATAGAATAAATCAAAGTTCTGCCATAATTCACCAAGTAGATTGTTTTGACATCTATTAAGTAGAAATAAAACCCGGTTCTGCTATTATGGTAACTTGGACATTTATCTATATGTTGATTGATTGTTATTGGCCGATTCTCTTTAGATATCTGCTTGTTATGTAAATACCCATGTTATAACTGGAAAGTTAAACTGAATTAAATGAGAACCATTATGGTCACTAGTCTCTTTTTGATTTTGGAAATCAATCATTTTAAATATAGTTTTAAAGTAAAATTAGTATCTATTTATATTGCTTAAAATTTATTAACATTTTAAATATGATGATATTTAAAGGATAATTAAGCAATTATTTTACTAAAGGGGTTTTTAAGTACTTTAATACTTTTCAAATGATTGTATAAAGTTATTATTTTATTAATGCAGTTTAAAGATAAATTAGGATGTTTGAAATAATAAATTGTTTATTTAAAAAGCATTTTAAATTATTGACTATTTATCAAAGGAACTTTTTCAATTAAGATTTATTTAAGGAGTTCTGATTTAAATAACGAAAATTTATGAAAAGAATTTTATAAATCAAAATTAAATCTTGAAATTTGGAAAGAAGTTTCATAAATGATTTTGGATATTTGTAATTATAAATAAAACTTGAGATTTATAAAGAGTTTTATAAATGGATTTGGATTTTTAATAAAAGATTCTCATAAATGAAAGAGATTTATTTAAAAGGGTTTATGGAAGAAAGTTATAAAAGAAATTTGAGATTGGATTTTCCTTGACCGACCTTTTTAATTATGGTGGTGTGGAGTTTTTGATCCATGCTTAACACCAAAGGAATTGTGTTTGGGGTTATCCTTATCCCTAACTAATATATTTTCTTTGATCCTTTAATATGATCTTGAAATAAGAAATATTTCATAATGTTTTTTGATTGTACTTATGCTAGTGAGATAGGTATATGTTGAATAAATGAAAGATTTATATAAAATGAGGCTTAATGGTTACTATGGGTAATTAAATCTCTGGATTTTTGGTTATTTGTTTATTTGATGGTTAAATAACCGACTATCAAATCTAGACTAAAACATAACTCTTGAAATATCAAGGAGAGACATGTGAGTTATATGGCATAGCCATCTTCGATAATGTTGTACTGTGTGTATAAATCTCATTTTATTCTCCTAGGACAAATGTAAGGAAATCCATTCACTTAACGGTTAGGAGGTGATCTCTGCCTTTATCTATTGTATATTTATTTTCAAAAGAATTGAGCTTGAGTTTATTGAAAACTATAGAATGTTTTTTTAAAGATACTAGGATTAGATGAGTAAAAATTATCAGAAAACCACTTCGATCCAACTCAAATATTTCAAACTGAAGTCATTTTGAAGATGATGAAGATGAAGCTTTTGAAGTGCAAGGGCTAATTGTTACTAATCCTAAGGGTGATTCCAAAATGGATGTAGTAGAGGTAGTGTCTTCGATTTCTTTCAGGCCCAAAATGAATTTGTATGGATGAATGCTGGCATTGCATTTATACTTGGAAGGCAGTGTTAGCATTCCAAGATGATATACTAGGAGGAAAGGTAAAAGGATAGCCTCAAGCCTCACAACTGGTAAATGACTAAAGCAGGGACGTGTAGCAGGGCCACGTGGGTCGCTCCTATTAAGGTATGATCATATCTAATCTAATGTTGATATCTATGTATGCTTCAAGGCCCATTATGGTTGTTGATCACAACCAAGGATGACCATATTCGGTACTGTCTAGTAAGAGGTATTTCGTTCCTAAGTAGCAGAGGTACAATGTGTTATAGCCTCACGTACATTTTATCTAGAGGTGTATGGATTTGGTGGGTAAACCCCTACCCTTTCATAGTTGGAATCCTTTTTCCAATATGAGCCTACGGACTTGATTGTATACCTATTATGCTAGAATTTAATAAATGTAACGATTTTGTCTATGATTAATATGTATGTGCCTTAGTCATTATTCTACTATCACTGGACTTTCTATAGAAAGTGTTTTGGTTATCATAAGGTAAAAACCTGTCCTTTTTATGTACGACATGGTTTTACGAGATACATTTAATTTTAAAGGATATTATAAGTTATATAAATAAAATTGCTTATGATTTGAGTTTCTCATGTTGGTTTTACCAGACTAACCTGAATGTTATTTTTCTTATAATGCTCGAGTTCGCCCAAGCATATTTTCCAGATTTAACCGGTTCCTTTGGAGCTTTTAGGAGACGAGCTAGATTCTACAAGACGTATTCACGTATCTCATGTTATTATGTTATTCTTGTTGCTTTGATTTCTATCTAAATTTCTCAGCAATTGTAAGGACACGCAGTTTTAACCATTTAGGCTGATAATAGATTAGTGTACTTTGATGTTATGTATAATAAAGATAATTTCTTTTTGTAAAGATATTGTATATATTACATGTCATTCATCGCATCTATGAGATTTTTTTTGTCTTTTTCATTCTTTAACCCCAAATTAACAATCTTTTGGATACTTAAATGATTGGCACATGAATGACGAGGATGGATTAAGTGTCGTCTTTAGGTGTAAGAAAGGCAAATCATTATATTTGGTATCAGAGCTTATGTTGAGCGAACACCTAGGCCATGGTGGGGGTAAAAACTCATTTGAGATAGGGTAAGTGAGACCCTAGAATGAGTCTGAGTGTATTATATATATGAGCGCATATTTTTTATTTTTGTAAAAATGTTTTATATTGTGTTGATTTATCTGTTGGGTGGCTTATGGACTCTGATCAGCACGAGTAGCTAATGTTATTGATAGGGATCTCTTAACACTTAGGCAAGGAAAACCGATACAATATTGTTTTAAAAGTGTAATACAATAATTTTACTCAGAAATATATTTTATGTATAAATAAATGATTTTCAAAAATTTATGTAGTTAGCTATGATGTGATTGTTGTTGGGAGATGATAATATTTTATTATTATCATTCAGGGTTTGTTTATTCATGTTCATCCAGTCTTGAGCGTTGACTATTGTTTGTTGATTTTCCTTTTTTCATTCTAGGTTGGGTAGACAGAATTTATGGGAACACTGAAATGAACACCTTGTGAATTAAGTTTTATACTTTGACCATATTGTTCGATGATATGTTGGGTTAAAAATTGGATTCCAATATAAGGTGTATGTTCGAAAGAAATATTTCAGATGATTTTATAAATGTTTAATTTTGTAAATCAGTATTATAAAATATATTTTGAAAATAAGATGGATTTTCGGAGAATTTAAATCCCGCTGGTTTGATAAAGTTTTCAAATGATTGCTGGAAAAGTAATAGTATTACTAGAAAATATTTTAAAGTACAAATATTTTTGAAAGTGAATTTGAAAATAAGATATTTCTTTGGACAATTCGGGGAATGAGTCTTGATCTATTTTGTGATGATCTGAATAATCTTCTAAGTGACAATAAGATGTTTGCTTGGTCGAATGTGGTAGTACATTTAATGAATTATTCTCTTTGTCATTGTACGATCGAAACAAGTTTGAATCCGAATGAATCCAAAGCAAGTGGATGATAAATATTTTGTTAAAAACTATTTAGCTAGATACACACACACACACACACACACATACACACACACACATACATAGTATTGTTTCAAACAGTGATTTGAAAGGAAGTAGTATTTTATAATTAACTAGTTCGAGTGACCCATAAGTGACTTAAAATGGGCAGGAGATGTATTCGGATGGTAAATACTTCTCTTGAGCATAACCCTTCTTGGTAAAGGGATATATAATTGTATTGACCCAGAAATTTTAACGATTTTATAACGTAATTAACTAAATTTTTAATGAAAATTAATAATAAAATTTTTGGCAATGAAAATTTGATATTTGGTATGTATCTATTTAAACATAGCAAGTAACATATTTTCATTGGAAAATTTGAAAGTTCGTTTGGTTGTGAAATTTTCAATTAAAATTTTTAATCGGTTGAAAATAGATGGAAATTAAATATTTAGGAAATTTGAATATTTTTATATAATAAATTGTAAATCATTTTCTAAGTGAGATGTCGTATTTCGTTTCCTCAAATTTGGACAGCTCTAGCTCCGTTTGTATTATTTTCGGCGTTTTAGCAGCAGTTTGGCCGCGAATATCGAGTTTTGGTAGCTTGATCGTATCTCTCATATCTGTGTACCATTCTGTTCTTCTCGTCATGCTGATCTCCACGGTATATTCATTTGTGCATTTCAATGTCCGGTGCACGGCGAAATCTACAAAATAATTAGCCATATCGGTTCCGCATTTGGGCCTTTTGGGTTCTGTGTCATTTCGTTTGTTTCCCAAGATAACCTTTGGTTAGTAGCCTTTAATATTTCTAGAAAATTTATTGTCCTGACTTTTTATTTCCTAGGTTTCGGTACATTTCATTTGAAATGTAAATATATGTACTTGCTGTACACTTACACTTCTTTCCTGCCCACTCTTTCTTTTGTTCTTGCTTTTTACAGGAAAAAAAAATTTATATTGCTTCCTTATTTGCATGGTTCGACTGCTCGTCAACCGCAGCCTTCCATGCAAGCAATTAACCTTTGTCCTCCTTCATTTTTCAAACCATCGAACTGTGCTCGTCCATTTTTCCCACCGTTGCTTATCCTTCTTTTCCAAGCATCGCCACCTATCCCCTCTTCCCCTATAACCTACCACCGTCCACACTCCGTCGACCATCATCCACCTTTGCTTCATGCCCACCAACTCACGCAAGCCTCTACGCCTATCCCCTTTCATCACTGCACCAGACCGTATCCATCTTTATCACCTTGACAGCCGTACAACACCTCATTCTTTTCCTCCCCACAGTTAGGCTCTTCCACTACCACTCAACCCTAGCCACATCAACCTCATGATAGAACATCTCTTCATAGCTCAACCACCCTCCTTTCGCCTTCCTTTCATCCCGCCTAGCCCTCCGCAAAGCCTCCTTCCGATCAAACTCAGATCCCTTCTCGCCTTCCAGTCCGCTCAACCACCATATCGAGGCCGTCTCCCCTGACCTCTTGCTCTCAAATCTCCACCGGGCCTGCCGACTCCTCACCTACCCACTCACCTTCCGTCCACAGCACACAAGTGATCCACTCTGATCGAAACTCCACCCCAAACGCCATTTCTTTTTTGATCGACCACGTGCAACAGCCACTTTGGCCTGGACCTACTTGCTCCCTCTCTCCAGTTGCAACACTTCCATTCTCGAACCCTGAGCCATGAGTCTTCCATCCCTCCGACGGCCGAGCAGCAGCACAACCACTTGTCGGGCTAAGCAGCCTTCCATTGAACACTGTCAGATCCCACCATCCCTTTGAGCAGCACCATCCTTACTTCCTAGAGCCAACCCAAGCATTGCCGACCATGCCCATTGCCTAGCAGCTTTCTCTTCATATATAAAAACAAAGGTATATATTTGTATAATATGTTTATGTTAATATTTTTTGTAAAATAGATTTATTTTATAACTTTAATATATGTATATTATGTTTAAATATTTTTTTAAAGAATTTTGAAAATTATGGGTTTTAATAAATATTGGTTACACATATATAATATGAAGATTTTATTTTAAATATGTCTTTTAAAATTGAATACTGATTTTAAGAAAAAATGATATAATATATATTTTGTATCTTCATCAAATCCAAGTTTGGTCACCTTACTTTGGTTTGGAAATATGTCGTTTGGATTGGTCGTTGATCGAGCTCGAGATTTCAATTCATAGCTTGTTATGTTGTCCATTTTCTCTACCCTTGAAAGGTGAGTGATCACTCACGATTAACATCCTTATGTTTAGTAAAATTGATTTCTTATGAAATGACGATTTAAATATGTTGTTAAATTTGAATTGGTTAGTAATTTGATAGTTGAATATGATATGTTATTATTTAAAATTGTTACCCTATGTTATTACCATATGACACCAATAACATGTTGTATATATATACTATTATTAAATTGTTAATTATGATATATCCTCATCATTGAAATATCATGCTATTTTATATTATTATTTTATTGTTCTCACTTTGCAAGTTCCCTGTTAATTGGGAAATTCCCTATGGGTTGAAATGATATATACCCAAATGATCTTATACATTAGGGAAAATCATTATGGGTTCAAATGATAAACCCAAGTGGTTTTATTGAAATTTTGGGATTGCGGCTTGAAATGATATATACCCGTAAATATTAAATTAGTGCGGATTGAAATGATAAATATTCGTATCACTTGACCATAGGATAGAAAATTATATACAGACATGGTTGGACTATTTTTTAAAAATGATTTCCAAGGTTTTGAAAGGAAATGTATGGGTTTTAATAAATATTGATTTTTAAATATAATATAAAGATTTTACTTTAATATATATGTAAAATTTAGATTTTTAAATTTATATGTTTTGGAAATTTTAAAATTATAAGTTAAGTTGTCAAAATGTAAATTTTAAGATTTTACTTATATTTTTATTATTTTAAAATATATAAAATTATATTTAAAATAGATTTAATAATAAGATCTAATTTAATTTAATTTAATAAAAATTCAATTTAACTAATGTGTGTATATATATAATATGTTTAAGTATTTGTTTAAAATTTTATTAATATTTTAAAAATAGTTTTTGTAATAACTTTAATAAATTAAGGTTGGAAAGATGAATTGAATTTTATTTGGAATTTTATTTGTCTAAGAATTGTATTTAAATAAAAATTGATTTGAAACTTGTTAATTTTGAGATTTTAAAGATATGACTTTTATAACTTGATAACTGGATTTTGATTAAAGGTGATTAAATAAATATTTTCAAATTCAAATAAAATTGAAATTAAATATTTAATATTGATTTAAATTTTTAATTTGAGATTTTATTTAATTGTTTTAAAAACGATTAAATGAATGTTTTCAAATTTAATTAAAACTAGAGTTGAATTTTTAAATATAAATGAAATTTATCAAATTGAGTTATTGTAAATTGTTTGAATATTTAAACTTTGAAACCTATTGCAATTGAAGTAGTTTAAATTTGTAGTTCAACCTCGATTTGAAATCGATATAAATTAAAAATGGTTTTAATGAGAATTTGAATTGGACCTTGACCTTTTTATTTGAAATTGTGGAACTGAGATTGATTTAAGTTGAATTTTTGGAACTAAAGTTGATTTGAACTGAGTTGTGAAATTGGAAGAAACAATTCTAATTTGAGACTAGTTTCAATATAAACTAATTTTTTGTATAACAATCCCAATATATAAGCTACTTTTGATATTCAAACTGTTTAAGTTGGAATTGCTATGATTCAAAGTGATATGATTTCAAAAGTTACATGATTTCGAAAGTGATATGATTTTGGAATGAATATGATATTTTAATATGAAATATGAACTGTTTGAAATGAAAATGACCACAGTGTGAAATTAACGTTTGGTCGTTAAAGAGACCGGGATCAGATACTATCATACTCTTTGCCAATACCGAAAACCACTTTACAACTATGTACGTGGTGGAGAATCAAAAGCGAAATAGGATGGTTTGGCGACGTCTATATGAGGTATGAAAGCAGCCTTGACCCTCGCGAGTCGGCTTGATGTGACCAAAACAAGAGCCACGCCGGGCCAAGTAAGGTCGCACCTCCGATCGAGCATGCTTCTTCGATACCATTCTATTACTTTGTGATTTGAATTAGTGCACCTTTGATTATGGGAGTGTGTCTAGAGGTGGGTTGGTAGTAGCTGCTATGAGTTACCACGAATCCATATCTGTAAAACGGTAGTATCCTACCTTGGACATTGCCTCGCATGCCTTGTCACATGCCTTATCGCGCCCTCTACGAGTTTGGTTTGTGTCGTACCTATGAGTGCTTCCTGATAGCTTACCAGTTTGGTGGAGCTTACAGTACTGTATAGACTACAACATTGATAAAAATGTGTTAAGGGGAATATGGGTAATGTCTTAATACTATTTTAATATTTTACTTCACTGTAGACATTATCTATGTAACATATTGTACTATGTATGTAGATAGCTTCATGGATCCTTAAAGGATGGGGATCCCAAACATCCTTTAAGTTATTTGCATTTCACTTGGACATTTGACTTGAAATGATTTACTTGTATAAGATGTTAATCCTGACTTGAATGTTTTGTGTTTTGCTTTATGCTCAAGCCAGACTGAGTGTCACAGCATTTAAGACTCAACTTTGGAGCTTGGTGCTTTGCTTAAAGATCTATCTTATATCTATTCAGCTTTTAGATATTTTAGCTATTTCCAGTTTTATGTTCAGACTTGTCATTTGCTTATGTATTGTGACATCTATGTATTTGAGATTTCTGTTGTATTTGCTTTAGAGTTTGATGTTTGTATATTAGCTTCATAAACTACAATTTATCTATTCCACTGCTTACTATTGTATTTCTTTGTGTCTATGATTCTATGATTGATTTATTTACTGTACATGCTAAGTTTTGCCAAATATAAATTAACAATATGTTGTTTTGAGCAAATCAAGTCTAACATGTGTGGATGATTGTCGATTTGAATGGTTTGAAATGACAGGTTGTTACAAGTGGTATCAAAGCTCTGGTTTAGGCAAACTTGGCATATGGAGTAAAAACTCATTAGAGATAGGGTTGTAATACCCTAGAATGAGTAAAATTAATTACAGAATCATCTTCATTCGAGCTTGAAATTCTTTGTTGGAATCCTCTTTGATTCGGATTCCTTTTAAATTTTGGAACTTTCCTCTTTGTTCTGAATTCGATTCTTGTCTTTTCCTGTTCGTGTTCATCTTGATATTGGAGCATCCCATAGCCTTATTTCTGTTGATCTCTATAATAAATTTGAGCACATTTTGCAACTTCAATTAGCAACTTCATCCTGATGCATGACTAATTCCATCGGCGGTCCCGCCAACCTTAGTATGATTTGTAAAGGGGTGAACTCCTTCACAACAGGCATCAATTCATCGGAGATTTCTATATCCTCGGTTTTGATGTTGTTATTTCTTACAAAGCCTAAACTGTTTCTCTCGTAGACGACCAAGGTAATTCTCTTGTGATCGAATGTCGAATGTCGAATGCCTCAGGATTTTGCAGGCAGTTTTATCTTCTCACTTGATGGTCAACCTAGTGATCTTGACTCCACCCGATAGTTAATGATTGTCCTAATGTTTTAATGAAGTCACTTCTCTACCTCCCAAGCAGGAAAATAAATACCGTATCGATCTTATTCCTGGAGCTCGACATGTTGTCCTTCCTCCTAGACAAATGGTTAGTCATGCCCTTTGGATTAACCAATGCTCGTGCCTTATTTATCGATCTCATGAATCGCGTTCTCCATGATGTTCTCGACAAGTTCGTCCTAATTTTCGTCGATAATATTCTCATCTTTTGTAAGTCGCGGTTGACCCGGTTAAGATCACCCCAATTAATGTAAGTCTATCAATCTTTTCTCTTTTGTAATTTAATTGTCTTATCTTCCCTTCGATCCTATCGTCTTAGTTAGAATTTTCTTTGATTTGGGTCCCCCTAAATTTGAATTTCTATCCTTGTTCTAAAATCCATTCATGAATCATCCTTTGAGGGAGAGTATTTGTAATTGATATAAAAATGTTTTATATTGCGTCGTTCGAGTTGTTAAAGTTTGAATCTTTGGGTTTCTATCGATTTGTCTCGCCAACGCTATTGATAGGAATTCCAAAATACTTGAACAGAGCAAACTGACACAATAAAAATGTTCAAACTAAATTTTCCTTAATAGAAATGTTGTCAATAAATGGTAAATTTGTATAGTGCTCAATTACATTTGGAAACATAAAAAAAACTTACCTGCAAAAAGTTGAATGTTAACGAGAACATGTAATTGGATAGTATACAATATAAAAATGTAAATAATAAAATGTCCGTAAATGAAATTTATATGATTTGAATTAATTATTGTATCTGGTACTATAAATTTCGAATCTATCTTTCCTTTTTATTACTTCTATTCTCCTATCTCGTTCCTTTTCGGGGACGAAAAGTTTTGAGTGGGGGAGAGTGTAACGACCCATAAATTTTAACGATTTTATAACATAATTAACTAAATTATTCATGAAAATTAATAATAAATTTTTTTGCAATAAAACTTTGATATTTGGTATGCATTTATTTAAGCGTAGCAAGTGACCGATTCTCATTGGAAAATATGAAATTTTGTTTGGCTGTCAAATTTTCAATTTAAAGTTTAAATCAGTTGAAAATAGATGGAAATTAAATATTTTTGAACTAAATATGTTTATATAATAAATTGTAAATCATTTTCTGAGTGAGACGTCGTATTTCGTTTCGTCAAATTTGGACTAATCTAGCTCCGTTTTTATTATTTTCGGCGTTTTAACTGTAGTTTGACAGCGAATATTGAGTTTTGATAGCTTGGCCGTAGCGCTCATATTTATGTACCATTCTGTTCGTCTCGTCGCGCTGATCTCTATAGCATATTCATTTTTGTATTTCGCCATCCGATGCGTGGGAAAATCTACGAAATAATTAGTCGTATCAGTTCCGCATTTGGGCCTTTTGGGTTCTGTGTCCTTTCGATTGTTTCCCAAGATAACCTATTGTCGGTTGCCTTTATAATTTTCAGAAAATTTATTGTCCTGACTTTTTATTTCCCACTATTTTATTATATTTCCTTTGAAATCTAAATATATTTACATGCTGTTCGTTTACACTTCTTTTCTCTCTCCTTTTTCTTTTGTTCTTGCTTTTTACAGAAGAAAAAAATTATGTTGCTTCCTTATTTGCATGGTTCAACTTCTCATCACCCCCAGCCTTCCACGTAAGCAATTAACCTTCGGCCTCCTTCATTTTTCAAACCACCGAAATGTGCTTGTCCATTTTTCCCACTGTTATGTCTCCTTATTTGCCAAGCATCACCACCTATCCCCTCTTCCTCCATAACCTACCACCGTCCGCACTCCTTCAACCATCGTCCACGTTTGCTTCATGCCCACCAGCTCACGCGAGCCTCTACGCCTATCTTTATCACTTGACAGCCGTACAACAACCTATTCCTTTCCCTCTAATGTCATTTAGGCACTTCCACCTACCCACTCAACCCCAGCCATATCAACTTCATGACAACACCTCTCCGCATAGCTAAACCACCCTCCTTCCGCCTTCCGTTCACCCTACCTAGCCCTCCGCAAACCCTCTTGCCGATCCAAATCAAATCCCCTCTCGCCATCCAGTCTGCTCAACCACCGCATAGAGCCTATCTCCCCTGACCTCTCCATGCTCAACTCTCCACCTGGCCTACCGACTCCTCTCCTACCCACTCGCCTTCAGCGTCCACAACATGCAAGTGCTCCACTCTGACCGAAACTCCACCCCAAATGCCATTTCGTCCCTGATCGGCCGCGTGCAACAGCCTCTCCAACCGAGACATGCTTGCTCCCTCTCTCTAGTTGCAATGCTGCCATTCCCGAACCCCAAGCCATCAGTCTACCATCCTTTCGATAGTCGAGCATCTGCACAACCACTTGCCAAGCACAAGCAACCTTCCGTCGAACACAGTCAGATCCCACCATCCCCTTGAGTCGCACCATCCTTATTTCACGCAGCCAACCTAAGCATTGCCGACCATACCCATTGCCAACTAGCCTTTTCTTTTTGTATAAGAACAAAGGTATATCTATATAATATGTTTATGATAATATTTTTTGTAAAATAGTTTTTTAAATGTTCATATTATATTTAAATATTTATTTGAAGAAATTTGAAAAATATGGGTTTTAATAAATACTGATTTAATATATATATATATAATATGAAGATTTTATTTTAAATATGTGTTTTAAAATTGAATATTGATTTAAGAAAAAAGATATAATATATATTTTGTACCTTCATCAAATCCAAGTTCGGTCACCTTGCTTTGCTTTAGAAATTTTTTGTTTGGATTGGTCAATTATCGAGCTTGAAATTTTGATTCATAACTTGTTGTGTTGTCTATTTTCTCTAGCCTCGAAAGATGAACATCACTGATGATTAGCATTCTTATGTTTTGTAAAATTGATTTCATATGAAATGATGATTTAAATATGTTATGAAATTTGAATTCGCTAGTAATTTGATCGTTAAATATGATATGTTACTATTTAAAATTGTTAACCTACGTTAATTACCATAGACACCAATCACATGTTGTGTGTGTGTATATATATATATATATTGTTATTAAATTATTAATTATGATATATGCTCATCATTGATATGTTATGCTATTTTATATTATTATTTTATTGTTCTCGCTCTACGAGTTCTCTATTAATTAGGAAATTCCCTATGGGTTGAAAGATATATACTCGAATGATCTTATAGATTATAGAAAATCATTATGGGTTGGCATGATAAACCCTAGTGATTTTATTGACATTTTGGGATTTCGGGTTGAAACGATATATACCCGTAAATATTAAATTATTGCGGATTGAAGTGATAAATATCTGTATCACTTGACTATATGATCGAAAATTATATACGGACAAATTGGTCTATTTGTGAAAAATGATTTCCAAAGTTTTGAAAGGAAATATATGGATTTTAATAAATATTGATTTTTAAATATAGTATAAAGATTTTACTTTAATATACAAGTAAAATTTAGATTGGTAAATTTATATGTTCTGGAAATTTTAAAATTATAAGTTTAGTTGTGAAAATGTAAATTTTAAGATTTGACTTATGTTTTTATTATTTTTAAAATATATAAAATTAGATTTAAAATAGATCTAATAATAGGATTTAATTTAATATAATTTAACAAAAATTTAATTTAACTAATATATATATATATAGTATGTTTAATTATTTGTTTAAAATTTTATTAATATTTTAAAAATAGATTTTGTAATAACTTTAATAAATTAAGGTTGGAAAAATGAATTGAAATTTTATTTGTTTAAGAATTGTATTTAAATAAAAATTGATTTGAAACTTATTGATTTTGAGATTTTAAAGATATGAATTTTATAACTTGATAATTGGATTTTGATTAAAGGTGATTAAATGATATTTCTAATTTAAATAAAATTGAAATTGAATATTGATTTAAATTTGTAATTTGAGATTTTATTTAAATGTTATTAAAAATGATTAAGCGAATATTTTCGAATTTAATTAAAATTAGAGTTAAATTTTTAAATATAATGAAATCTATCAAATTGAGTTATTGTAAATTGTTTGAATATTTTTAAGTTTGAAATGTACTGAATTATAAGTAGTTTGAATTTGTAGTTCAACCTGGATTTAAAATCGATATAAATTAAAAATGGTTTTAATGAAAATTTGAATTGAACCTTTACCTTTTTATTTGAAATTGTGGAACTAAGATTGATTTAAATTGAGCTTTTGGAACTAAAGTTGATTTTAATTGATTTGTGAAGTTGGAAGAAACAATTCTAATTTGAAACTATTTTTAATATAAATTATTTTTTGTGCAACTATCCCAATATATAAACTACTTTCGATATTCAAATTGTTTAAGTTGGAATTGTTATGATTTAAGGTGATATGATTTCAAAAGTGAATATGATTTCGAAAGTGATATGATTATGGAATGAATATGATATTTTAATGTGAAATATGAACTGTTTGAAATGAAAGTGATCACAATGTGAAATAAACGTTCAGTTGTTAAAGTGACCGGGATTGGATATTGTCATACTCTCTGCTAATACCGAAAACTACTTTAACAACTATGTACATGGTGGAGAATCCACAATGAAGTAGGATGGTTTGGCGACGTCTATATGAGGTATGAATGCAGCCTTGACTACCGCATATCAGCTTGATGTGACTAAAACATGAGCCACGCTGGGCCAAGTGGGGTCGCACCTCCTATAGAGCATACTTCTTCTATACCATTCTATTACTTTGTGATTTGATTGGGTGCACCTTTGATTATGGGTGTGTGTCTCAAGATGGGCAGTAGCAGCTGCTATGCATTACCACCAGTCTGAATCCGCAAGCTGGTAGTATCCTACCCTGGGCATTGCCTCGCATGCCTTGTCACATGCCTTATCGCGCCTCTACGAGTTTGATTTATGTTGTACCTATGGAGCGCTCCCTGATAGCCTACCGGTTTGGTGGAGTTTACAGTAGTGTATAGACTATGACATTTATATAAAAATGTGTTAAGGGGGATATGGGTAACACCTTAATGCTATTTTAATATTTTACTTTACAATAGACATTATTTATGTAGCTTATTGTACTATGTATGTAGCTAGTTTCACGGATGCTTAAAGGATGGGAATCCCAAACATCATTTAAGTTATTTTCATTTCACTTGGACATTTCACTTGAGTTGATTTACTTGCATAAGAATGTTAATCCCGTGTAACGACCGTGATTTTATTACGTCGAAATAAACATTCTGAAAATTAGTAACGACCGTGATTTTTGAGTTACGGTCGGAGTAAATATTTTAAATAAATTTTTTTCTAAATTTTGAAAGAAAAAAAATTCTGTTACCAAGTCAGTTGAGATGTGTTATGTGTGCACTACCTTCGCGTGTGACATTCTTTGCCGTCTGGTGTAATCAAATGTGAAAATTCTTATAGTCACATTTTTCCAAAACCTTGAACACATTCTTTCAGTTTGCAATTTTCATTGCTAAACATCTTCAATTGCTGAGGCAAGCATGTAATAAAGTCAGTTCTAAACACTTGCACTGTTCTAGCAGTAAAAGAAAATGCTCACGTTCTTGTAGCAAAGTAAAGTGTGAACATTTTTTTAATTTGGATTATCTTATCATATTCAACTGACACTAGCTATGTAGTGTAGCCGTGCACTATTATTGCAAACGCACGTTTGCATTTAATGAAAGTGTACAAAACACTTTTTCAACACTCATCACTCTTGACTATTCTCAGCATTGAAGAGTAAAGTAAATCTTTGCAATATTTTCGCTCATTTCAGATCTTGAGATAATGCATTAATGGCAACCTCCACATTCTTGTTTGCTTCCCTCTCTGATTCTAATTGAATTCAAAGCAAGTTAAGGTGAGTACAAAGACTCACGCCTCTTAATTTATTCTGAATTACATGTTTTGCGTGGAAAGTTACTGCCAAATTTTGCTTTCATTTTTAATATACTCCGTGTATGCTCATGAAATTTTTGCAAAGTAGCATGGTCCAGGATATCAATGCATTAACTAAATTTGATACAACAAAAAAAAAAAAAAAAAAATAAAAAAATAAAAATATATTCACGTGAATGCTAGAAGTATATAAAAGCTTCAGTATTGTCCAGTTTTCTTTCTATTCATTTTCGTACACAAGCTGAGGTAAAAAGTTTATCTTGTGTGCCAACTTGTTTTATAGAATTCTTGTGCCAATAGCTCGGCCTGGCGTGTAATACATATTTGCTTGCATTGCCTGGCATATATATGATATTGCGTGTCACTTTGTAGTGTGAAATGTACTCAGAACCATGTTTCAATGCATACGTGCATACTAGGTCTCATTGCGTGTTATACATGTAATTACATCATGTTCATGTGCATTCATTTATATTCATGCCCAGACTCGCATATACTGGTTTTGTTATGGGAGAAATATTAAAAGGTCTGGCACATAATTGCTTTTCACGTAAGCAAGTACTTAGAAATGCTGGAATGCTCACCACTTAGTTACATACGTGAGCCACTTTTTTTTTATATTGAAATGTTTATCATTTAGTTCACCTCCTAGCTACATACACATGCAAGCATAATTACAATATTGAAATATTCCCACCTGGCCGTGCGTGTGGATGCATTTCATTTTATTGAAATGTTCATTTTGTTACCCACTGGAGCAAACTCTTTGCAATAGTGAAATGTTCACCATTCAATGCACACGTGAGCAAGCATATTGGTAATATTGGAATGTTCATCACCTAGCTACATGTGTATGCAAGCAATTTGCATCAGTCAACTTCATATTTCATGCTTGAAATTTTTAGGGAAGTCCGTTATTAAATTTACGTTGAACTGGTATTACGTTTTAAAGCGTATTTTTCTTCCGTTATTTTGTAACGGAATTTATACGCCGGTACCATATTTTGATGCGTATGGCTTTGATGATATTTTTGATGAATGAAAATTCACTGTTATTTTAACATCAGTAACCATTAATTTAAAGTGACTTTTCAAGCGGTTATCCCGCAACGCTAATTTGGTATCCGTTTTGACGGTGTTTTGTGACACGCAATTTCTTCGTCGAGATTGTTACAGTTATTACTATTTTAATCACGTGTTTTAAAAATCGTTTTAAAATAAAATTGTTTTCAAAATTTTATAGTTTACGCTTTCGAAAGAATGAGGAAGCGATTTAAACGCTTCAGCAAAATTGAGGACTATGAACCCTCACTTTTACTGATTCGCTTAATTCCGGACTTGTCCGTTTGAGAACGTAAAATGTTATTTATTTAAAATACACAATTTTGCACTTTCAAGGAAACGATGAAGAGATTTAAACGATTTAGCAAAAGTGCGGAATATGGAACCAAACTTTTACTATTTCGGTTAGTTCCGGACTCGTTAATTGAAACATTTGATGATTTTGATGATTTCGTGTGCTTTCGAGCCACTATGATGGACCTTCGGGTCAAATACCAGTACTAGACCTTCGGGTCATATGTTGGACCTTCGGGTCATTTGTTGGGCGCCAAAATTATGATGACAGTACTTGGTAGGCTTCGGCCATATGAGATGCACGTGCGGCGTAGCTTAGACTCGCCATATGATGGGATCGATCCACTTTTCTGTTGATTTTCTAGTTATCTATTTTTGATTTCTAGATTTTGTGAATTGTTGTTTTGAATTCAATTGTGAATTTAAAAGTTGATTTTGATGGTGTTTGATGTGATTTCTTCATTTAATTATGTCGATTTCTTATGTTGAATAGTCTCATTCGAGATTATTATTATTTTGATTTATGTTGTTTATGATGCATTCACTTCTAAGAATAAATTAGACTGATCCGTTTATTATTTTCTTTTAAATAATACTCGGGTCAGACCGAGCTATTTCAGGGTAGTCGACATATCTGGTTCTGTAGCAGCTTCAGCTTTTGGGATTCGCATCATCTTTTGTCTAGCCTTCGAGGAGTTCTTTTGGTTATTTGACTCTCAGCTTATGTATGTTGGTATCTTTGTATATGTGTATTTAGTTCATGTGAACTATCGACTGTCATAGCATGTATTCCATACTTGTCTTCCGCTATATATCTGATATTTCTGTTCTGATGTGCTTATACTATCAGTGATGTTGTTATTATGAGTTGTTCTGAATTTTTCTTTAGCCATCGTAGTTTCGTTTTAGATCTGGATTGAATTTATATCTTTGGGAGTAATATAACTCCTATCGATGTAATCAATGCTCATCTAAGGCATAACGTACGGATGGTCGCTTCTAACAAGCCTTATTCTTCGCAATAGCAGACGTTATTCCTTATAATAACCTTTGTTATTGTGAGTATAGAGGTGGGGCGTCACAGCTTGGTATCAGAGCTGAAATTCAAAACAAATTATAATATACACAGAACAGAAACAGAATGGAACATGTGTTACAACTATTCGGAAGTTTATTCGTGCTTTTCTAATCTATTCTTTTCACTTTAACATGTGGAGTACGTCTAGGAATAAATTATATATTCCGTAGTATTCCATTTGTGAATTTTCTTATCAATTGAGTATTGTTTAACTGATCTTTACCTTCTCTTGTCTCTCAGCTCATGGCTGGAAGAGGTAGAGGGAAGCGTTCTTCTACAGGCCCGTCTAGTGATTCTCATCCGGACGGTGTCTATATGTCAGCTGATCAGTTTATGGAGCTATTTCGGAGTACACAGCCTCCTGTTGCTACTCCCGCAGCTCCTGCTCCGAAGTCTGCCTTCGCTCGCATGTCTGGTGATTATTCCCGCCTTGGAGGTCAGCCTTTCAAGGGATCGGAAAGTGTTATGGAGGTTCAGACTTGGTTGCGCACTTGTGAGCGCATATTTTCTCGGATGGATCTTTCGGATCATCATCGCGTTCTCGTGGCATCTAGTATGTTGCAAGAGCGTGCGCTTGATTGGTATGAGCTCTTTATTTCAGAAGTTGATGAGTCCACTCTCTCTTGGGATCAGTTTAAGGAACGATTCGAACTTAAGTTCGTTCCTGAATCGGAAAAGGCTAATCTTGCTCGTAGTTTCCTTGAGTTGAAGCAAGGAAAGTTATCTGTTTCTGATTATGTTGCATCTTTTGAGGCCTTGTCCAAGTACGGAGTTGAATTCATTAACACTCCGCGTAAAAAGAATCTTCGGTTTGTTGAGGGTTTGAAGAAGTATTTGAAGAAGGTTCTTTTGCTTCAGCTTAAGCTCTCTTTTGAGGAGCTTGTTGATTCAGCTCTTTGTCTTGAAGCTGTTGAAAAGGAACGTGATAGTGGAGATGATGTTGAGGTTGCTAAGAACCCCAACAAGAAGAGGTTCCCATTTCGTAAGCCAAATTCTAATCAGAAGAAGAAGAAGCAAGCTGCCTCTAGTTCTCAGCCTAGTAGTGCACCTTCTGTTCAGAGGGCGTGCTATAATTGTGGTTCTTTGGATCATCTACTCCGCAATTGTCCTAAGCCTCTCGCATGTCGTTATTGCAAGAAGGAAGGTCATTGGGTTTCTGATTGTCCTATTGCTCCTAAGGGTTTCAAATCTGGGAAGCTTAATGTTGCTAAAGCTTCTGGTGATTCTTCTCAGCCCAAAGGTATTACTCCTTCTGTTTTGGAAGGTTTCATTTTATTTCATGGCCGTTCTATTAGAGTTCTTTTCGATACGGGTGCATCACATTCATTCGTGTCAAAGGAGCTAGTTGATACTATTCATTTGGATGTTATTACTCTTTGCGACCCTTTGAGGATCGTAAATCCTATTGGTGGATCCGCTACTCTTGGTTTGTTGTGTAGTGATGTTGAGATTATTCTTTGTGGTTTCTCCTTTCATGCGAATCTGCATGTTATGGATCATCTTGATTTTGATATGATATTGGGCATGGATTGGCTCGTCCGTTATGAAGTTCAAATTCTATGTCCCGAAAGAACTTTGTATCTCAAGCATCCCGATGCTAGAGAGCAATTATCTATTATATTTCGAAGCATGGACCATGATTCGAATGCGTTCATTTCTTCCCTAGAATCTGAGGAGGACATAGATAATATTCCAGTTGTTTGTGTTTTTTCTGATGTTTTCGAGCCTATTTCTAGATTGCCGCCAAAAAGGGCAATAGAATTCCGTATAGATCTTATCTCCGGTGCACATCCTGTCAGTCGTCCTTCCACAAGGATGTCTGCTAAGGAAAATGAGGAACTCAAGCAACAATTTCTGAGTTGGAAGCCAAGCATTTTATTCGTTCTAGCTCGTCTCCTTGGGGCGCCGCCGCTGTCTTCGTTAAGAAGCCAGATGGTACTCTTAGGCTTTGCATTGATTACCGCAAGCTTAACGAGCTTACTATCAAAAATAGGTATCCATTACCTAGGATCGATGACATGTTCGATCAATTAAGTGGCGCTAAAGTTTTCTCCCAACTAGATCTTGCTACTGGTTTTCATCAGTTACGAGTGGCGGAAGATAGCATTCCTCTTACCGCATTCCGTACTCGTTATGGTTCTTATGAATGGCTTGTTATGCCGTTCGGTTTGACGAACGCTCCGGCGTATTTTGTTGATCTTATGAATCGGATATTCCGGGAATATCTCGATAAGTTCGTCTTGGTTTTCATTGATGATATTCTTATTTATTCCAAATCCGAAGCCGACCATATTCAGCATTTGGAGATTGTTTTGAGCACTCTTCGTCAGCATCAGCTTTATGCCAAATTCTCCAAGTGTCACTTCTGGGAGAATAAGGTGAAGTTTCTCGGTCACATTGTTTCTTCCGATGGTATCTCTGTCGATCCTGCCAAGATCGAATCTATTCAGAATTGGAAGAGGCCCGAGACTGTTACTGAGATCCGTAGTTTCCTTGGATTGGCGGGTTACTATCGCCGATTTATTAAGGACTTTTCTCGTATTGCTTTACCGCTTACCACTCTCACGAGAAAAGCTGTTCCTTTTATTTGGTCGGATAAGTGTGAGAATTCTTTCTTGAAGTTAAAGGATCTTCTTACTCATGCTCCAATATTAGTGGTTCCTGAAGGGAATCGTGATCTTGTTGTTTATACCGATGCCAGTGGTTTTGGGCTCGGTGCTGTTCTTATGCAGAAAGATAGAGTAGTTGCTTATGCTTCTAGGCAGCTAAAGCCTAACGAAATTCGTTATGCTACCCACGATCTGGAATTAGCCGCCATTGTCTTTGCTTTGAAGATTTGGCGACATTATCTTTTGGGCGATCATTTTATTCTCTATACTGATCACAAGTCTCTGAAGTATTTATTTACTCAGAAAGAGCTTAATATGAGGCAACAGCGTTGGCTCGAATTTCTTGCTTCATATGATTTCGATATTCTGTATACCCCTGGTAAGGGTAATCGTGTCGCTGATGCGCTTAGTCGCAAGCAGCAGGCTGTTGTTTCCATGATGCTAGCAGAGTGGAATATTTTGGAAGCTTTATCTCTTTGTGATATTAGAGACCGTCCTTCAGTTTCTGATTCTCCCGTGCTTTTATTTAGCATGGAAGCCCGTCCTAGCTTATTGGATCGCATTGTCGATGCCCAGAAGTGTGATCCACATGTTGCTTATCTTATCCAGAGTTGTAAATCAGAATCTCGCAGTGCTGATCTAAAGGATTTCGATATCGATGTTCATGGTTGCATTCGAAAGAAGGGTAGATTGATCGTGCCTGATATCTCTAATCTTAGAAATGACATTCTTGAGGACTGTCATCGTTCTAAGTATACTATCCATCCGGGTAGTAATAAGATGTATGCTGATATGAAACGCTTATACTATTGGGAGGGTATGAAGCGTGATATTGCAAGTTATGTAAGTCGTTGCTTGACTTGTCAACTTGTTAAAGCAGAACACCAACGTCCCAGTGGTCTTTTGCAGCCTCTTGAGATTCCATTATGGAAATGGGATCAGATTTCCATGGACTTCATTAATGGTCTACCTCGTTCGAGGTCGGGCCACACTAGTATTTGGGTGATTGTTGACCGATTGACTAAATCAGCCCATTTTATTCCTATCAAGTCCAATCGGACTGCTCCTTTATTGGTAAAGCTGTTTATTAAAGAAGTCGTTCGACTTCATGGAGTGCCTAGTTCTATTGTTAGTGACAGAGATCCACTTTTCACTAGTGGTTTCTGGCAGAGCCTTCAGAAAGCTTTAGGCACTAAGCTCAATCTCAGTACAGCTTATCATCCACAGTCTGACGGTCAGACTGAAAGGGTGAATCAGGTTTTAGAGGATCTCCTTCGAGCTTGCATTCTTGATTTTGGTGGTAGTTGGGAAGACCACTTACCTCTTGTTGAATTTTCATATAACAACAGTTTTCAATCCAGTATCGGTATGGCCCCATTCGAAGCTCTTTACGGAAGGCCGTGTCGATCACCATCTTGTTGGTTGGAATCGGGGGAAAAGCTAGTTCTCGGCCCCGATTATATTCGGGATTCTTCTGAGAGGATTGATATTATCCGACAGAGAATGAAGGAGGCTCAGAATAGGCAGAAATCTTATGCCGATCACCGTAGAAAGCCTTTGGAATTTTCTGTTGGCGATCTTGTATTCATTCGTGTTTCCCCGATGAAGGGTGTAGTGCGTTTTAGTAGATCCGGGAAATTGGCTCCTCGTTATATTGGACCGTTTCCTATTACGGAACGTATTGGCCCTGTTGCTTATCGTGTATCGTTACCTGTTCAGTTTTCGGGAATTCACGACGTTTTTCATGTATCTCAGCTTCGTCGATGTCTTCGAGATTCAGATATTATTATTGATCCTCCTATGTTGCAAGATCTTGAGATCTCACCCGACCTGTCTATTGTTCAAAATCCTATTCGTGTGCTTGCTACGGAGGTGAAACGCCTTCGGAACAAAGAAGTTCCGCTCGTAAAGATTCAATGGTCCGCAAACCCCAAGGATTGCACTTGGGAAACCAGAGAATTCATCGAGCGTTCTTATCCCGGTTTTCTCTCCTCTTCGGGTGGGGGTGAGCATTCTTATCTATCTTTTCTGTTTTAAATCTTTGTTGTGATGAACTATTTGTGAAATTGACTGCTTCTAGTATGAAAATTGCGGGGACGCAATTTTTATAAGGGGGGAGTCTGTAACGACCGTGATTTTATTACGTCGAAATAAACATTCTGAAAATTAGTAACGACCGTGATTTTTGAGTTACGGTCGGAGTAAATATTTTAAATAAATTTTTTTCTAAATTTTGAAAGAAAAAAAATTCTGTTACCAAGTCAGTTGAGATGTGTTATGTGTGCACTACCTTCGCGTGTGACATTCTTTGCCGTCTGGTGTAATCAAATGTGAAAATTCTTATAGTCACATTTTTCCAAAACCTTGAACACATTCTTTCAGTTTGCAATTTTCATTGCTAAACATCTTCAATTGCTGAGGCAAGCATGTAATAAAGTCAGTTCTAAACACTTGCACTGTTCTAGCAGTAAAAGAAAATGCTCACGTTCTTGTAGCAAAGTAAAGTGTGAACATTTTTTTAATTTGGATTATCTTATCATATTCAACTGACACTAGCTATGTAGTGTAGCCGTGCACTATTATTGCAAACGCACGTTTGCATTTAATGAAAGTGTACAAAACACTTTTTCAACACTCATCACTCTTGACTATTCTCAGCATTGAAGAGTAAAGTAAATCTTTGCAATATTTTCGCTCATTTCAGATCTTGAGATAATGCATTAATGGCAACCTCCACATTCTTGTTTGCTTCCCTCTCTGATTCTAATTGAATTCAAAGCAAGTTAAGGTGAGTACAAAGACTCACGCCTCTTAATTTATTCTGAATTACATGTTTTGCGTGGAAAGTTACTGCCAAATTTTGCTTTCATTTTTAATATACTCCGTGTATGCTCATGAAATTTTTGCAAAGTAGCATGGTCCAGGATATCAATGCATTAACTAAATTTGATACAACAAAAAAAAAAAAAAAAAAATAAAAAAATAAAAATATATTCACGTGAATGCTAGAAGTATATAAAAGCTTCAGTATTGTCCAGTTTTCTTTCTATTCATTTTCGTACACAAGCTGAGGTAAAAAGTTTATCTTGTGTGCCAACTTGTTTTATAGAATTCTTGTGCCAATAGCTCGGCCTGGCGTGTAATACATATTTGCTTGCATTGCCTGGCATATATATGATATTGCGTGTCACTTTGTAGTGTGAAATGTACTCAGAACCATGTTTCAATGCATACGTGCATACTAGGTCTCATTGCGTGTTATACATGTAATTACATCATGTTCATGTGCATTCATTTATATTCATGCCCAGACTCGCATATACTGGTTTTGTTATGGGAGAAATATTAAAAGGTCTGGCACATAATTGCTTTTCACGTAAGCAAGTACTTAGAAATGCTGGAATGCTCACCACTTAGTTACATACGTGAGCCACTTTTTTTTTATATTGAAATGTTTATCATTTAGTTCACCTCCTAGCTACATACACATGCAAGCATAATTACAATATTGAAATATTCCCACCTGGCCGTGCGTGTGGATGCATTTCATTTTATTGAAATGTTCATTTTGTTACCCACTGGAGCAAACTCTTTGCAATAGTGAAATGTTCACCATTCAATGCACACGTGAGCAAGCATATTGGTAATATTGGAATGTTCATCACCTAGCTACATGTGTATGCAAGCAATTTGCATCAGTCAACTTCATATTTCATGCTTGAAATTTTTAGGGAAGTCCGTTATTAAATTTACGTTGAACTGGTATTACGTTTTAAAGCGTATTTTTCTTCCGTTATTTTGTAACGGAATTTATACGCCGGTACCATATTTTGATGCGTATGGCTTTGATGATATTTTTGATGAATGAAAATTCACTGTTATTTTAACATCAGTAACCATTAATTTAAAGTGACTTTTCAAGCGGTTATCCCGCAACGCTAATTTGGTATCCGTTTTGACGGTGTTTTGTGACACGCAATTTCTTCGTCGAGATTGTTACAGTTATTACTATTTTAATCACGTGTTTTAAAAATCGTTTTAAAATAAAATTGTTTTCAAAATTTTATAGTTTACGCTTTCGAAAGAATGAGGAAGCGATTTAAACGCTTCAGCAAAATTGAGGACTATGAACCCTCACTTTTACTGATTCGCTTAATTCCGGACTTGTCCGTTTGAGAACGTAAAATGTTATTTATTTAAAATACACAATTTTGCACTTTCAAGGAAACGATGAAGAGATTTAAACGATTTAGCAAAAGTGCGGAATATGGAACCAAACTTTTACTATTTCGGTTAGTTCCGGACTCGTTAATTGAAACATTTGATGATTTTGATGATTTCGTGTGCTTTCGAGCCACTATGATGGACCTTCGGGTCAAATACCAGTACTAGACCTTCGGGTCATATGTTGGACCTTCGGGTCATTTGTTGGGCGCCAAAATTATGATGACAGTACTTGGTAGGCTTCGGCCATATGAGATGCACGTGCGGCGTAGCTTAGACTCGCCATATGATGGGATCGATCCACTTTTCTGTTGATTTTCTAGTTATCTATTTTTGATTTCTAGATTTTGTGAATTGTTGTTTTGAATTCAATTGTGAATTTAAAAGTTGATTTTGATGGTGTTTGATGTGATTTCTTCATTTAATTATGTCGATTTCTTATGTTGAATAGTCTCATTCGAGATTATTATTATTTTGATTTATGTTGTTTATGATGCATTCACTTCTAAGAATAAATTAGACTGATCCGTTTATTATTTTCTTTTAAATAATACTCGGGTCAGACCGAGCTATTTCAGGGTAGTCGACATATCTGGTTCTGTAGCAGCTTCAGCTTTTGGGATTCGCATCATCTTTTGTCTAGCCTTCGAGGAGTTCTTTTGGTTATTTGACTCTCAGCTTATGTATGTTGGTATCTTTGTATATGTGTATTTAGTTCATGTGAACTATCGACTGTCATAGCATGTATTCCATACTTGTCTTCCGCTATATATCTGATATTTCTGTTCTGATGTGCTTATACTATCAGTG
Organism: Allium cepa; assembly: GCA_030765085.1. Classification (NCBI taxonomy): domain Eukaryota; kingdom Viridiplantae; phylum Streptophyta; class Magnoliopsida; order Asparagales; family Amaryllidaceae; genus Allium; species Allium cepa. The sequence goes on along the minus strand of CM060941.1, from coordinate 553,139,965 downwards.
ATGTTGTTATTATGAGTTGTTCTGAATTTTTCTTTAGCCATCGTAGTTTCGTTTTAGATCTGGATTGAATTTATATCTTTGGGAGTAATATAACTCCTATCGATGTAATCAATGCTCATCTAAGGCATAACGTACGGATGGTCGCTTCTAACAAGCCTTATTCTTCGCAATAGCAGACGTTATTCCTTATAATAACCTTTGTTATTGTGAGTATAGAGGTGGGGCGTCACATCCCGACTCGAGTGTTTTTTGTTTTGCTTTATTCTTGGGTCAGACTGAGTGTCTTGGCATTTGAGACTCCTTGAGCTTGGAGCTTTGCTTAAAGATCTGTCTTATATCTATTCAGCTATCAGTTATTTCATTTATTTCCAGCTTTATGTTCAGACTTGTCATTTGCTTATGTATTGTGACATTTATGTATTTGAGATTTCTTTTGTATTTGCTTTAGACTCTGATGTTTATATAGTAACTTCATGAACAACTTATTATCTATTCCGCTGCTTACTGTTGTATTTCCCTGTGTCTATGATTCTGCGATTGATTTATTTACTTTATATGCTAAGTTTTGCTAAATATAAATTAACAATATGTTGATTTGAGCAATTCAAGTCTGACATGTGTGGATGATTGTCAATTTGAATGGTTTGAAATGGAAGGTCGTTACAATAATACTATTTAGTAGTACCTAATTCTTTGCTATCATTTTGTAGTTACTCGGGCTATATGTAAATTTTCTATAGGTTAAATGTATAGTATCATTTCAAAATATTTTTCAAATAAAACCCGGGAATTGTGCTCTTAAGTTTTCAAAATAAAAGGACGTTTTGTTTAAAAAGTTGGGTTAATAAATAAAGTTTTTAATTAGATACAATTTAATAAGGGGGTTTAATAAACTTTGTCTTATTAAACTATGTCTTTTGATTTTAACATCTAAGATAAATTGACTTGATGTTATTGGGTTGGCTAATAAACATTTTTACCTCAGAGTGTATAAGAAAAAGTAGACTATAGGACGAAGTTGGAATACCAACATCCTACTTTTCTTAGCTACTTGCCAGATCGAATTGGTAAAGAAGTTGTATTAGTCGACTCAGTTTTAAGACCCAAAACAATTTTGAATAAAAAGTTGAAAAGGATTTAAAATCAGATGTTTTGTATATACTCTTAGGATGTAGAAGAGTATTATACAAGTTAATAAATTAAAAAGATATTACGAAAGGATTTAATAATTAAAGACATATCATTTTAAAATGTTTGAATAAGCTGAAATTTTAGGAAATGTTTTCGTAAATACATTTGGGAGGGTAAAAGGTAATTGAGTAAATAGGAACCTTTAGATGAGTACATAACTTGTACGTAGATTATTTTTCCTTTTCCACACAGTTTCCGATCCAAGATTCGAGTATATGACTTGAGATGTTCCACACCGTTTCGAATAAGGATTTATCGTCCAATTTTTGATGGTGAACACTTGGTGAGGGTTCTTGATGTGGAACCAAAAGTATCTATTATTATATATGGCTATGTAAAGAGAATATAGGTTTCTAATTAAGAAACTTGATCAAAGTATGCCCTAGGAAGTCATGTGGACGATACTAGTTTGGAAGTAAAGCTATGTATTCGAGTAAGTGATCGAATCAGATTTTATATGGGAGTGATCTATGTACATCATTCAGACTAATGAGTAGTGTTAAGTGTTTTTGGGTTAGAATTGTGGTAAAATTTCAGGGTCGAAATTCTATTAAGGAGGGAGAGTGCCACATCCCGGAATTTCACCTCTTTAATTTGTGAACATTTAATTAATTTTAAATGTTCAAATAATAGATTCTGTAATTAAAATAAAAATCTTTTAAATAATAATTAATGACGGTGAAATAGTTTTCAAAATTTGTTTATAAAATATTTAGTTCGAAAAAAATCGAAAATGTGACCAGAAATTATTTTTCAACTTTTGAATTTTCGTCGAATAAAAGCTGTTGAAAACGTGGTAGAATATATGATATATATATATATATATATATATGCATACATTTATAAATTAGTTAGCATTATAGTTTGTATAAGTATATACATATTTACATAACATAACATAAAAGTATAAAGTTAAATATTAAAAGGATGTGAAAAAGTAAACATCACATCAGCTAAAACAATATGAAACATTAAGTACCTGGGTCATTAAATGCATGTTGGAGCATGTTAGTAAGGAGGTGGACAAGCATGCTGAGGTGGCGTGAAGTTGTGGAGTGTAAAGTATAGTAATTCTCTTAATGCATTATATATAAACCCAATTTCATAATTTCCCTTTTCATTTTTATCATTTCATTCTCATTTCCTCCTTCTTTATCAAAGCTTCAATAATTTTTTAATGGCTTTCATAGTTTTCAAAAGTTAAAAATCTCCTAATTTCTACCTTAAATATTTTAAAAACTATTTAAAAACGATTCCTTTTTTACCTTACACCTCCTCTCCTCCCCAAAACAAACTCTCACCACCCACATCAAGAATGGCCGAGCCACCTAGCATATTGGTCGAGCCATTTTGTACCCATGAGGCCTTCCAAATTCCATTTTCAAAGAAGAAAGCAAGGATCTGTGGTTATTTTAAATCAAAACGGAAGTTTAGGGTGTTTTAGTGAGCTTTTTATTGAGTAAAGCTAAATTTTTATTTAAAGTTTCTAACTTTAATCATGTTGCATTTTTGGTTGTTAAATCATTGCTTGTTTGGGAGAGATAGATGTTGATTCATGTTGTGCTTGGATGTGATGTTGTGTGAATTTGAAAATGGAAGTTAAAGTTAGTTAGTCAGCAAGTTATGTCCCCTGCTTGTGTGTGTTGATATGTCATGAATATATGTTTGTACTCTTGCTTATGATGTGCTAAGCCAGGGAAGTTAGCATTGATGGTGGTTAGTTTGCGACTTCGAAATCCTTTGGTTGAAAACGTGTTTTTCTAACTTTATTTTCTTGAAATGTTTTAAGAAAGTTTCAAAATCCTAACCTTTGTTTTCAAAACTATATTAAAAGTTATAAAAGTAGTTAAAGTATAAAATTAAGAATTTGAAGTTATTTAATAAAAAAATCAAGTTTTAAAATTACGGGCCATATAGCGATTGTTGCTATAGATGCAGTTCGTAAAAACGAACTCTTTTTGCAAATTTAAATGTTTTCACTTAAGTATCTAATGAAAAGTGTTTTCAAAACTTATTTTAAGTATGGATAAGTATTATTATTAATTAATTATTTAATCAATATTTAATTAAGTAAGGTAATTAGTACTTAATCATTAGTTAGCAGATGCAATTAGCACTTAAGTGTTAATCAAGTTAGTTAATTATAATTAGTTAAGGGTAAATTATAATTTAATCACTAATCAAGGGTTAAGTTTTATTTAATTATTAAGATTAATTATTCATTTATTAAATTTTTTAGTTATTAATAAAGTTATGATTTAATTAAGATTTAATCTAGACTTAATTAAGATTTAATTATTATTAAATTAAGGTTTAATCTATAATTTAATTATTTGTTAAAAGATTAATTATTATTTAACTATTAATTAAGTGAATAATTATTTATTTAATTATTATTTAAAGATTAAGTATTATTTAATTATTTATTTAAAACATAATTATTATTTTGTTATTTATTTAATATTAATTATTGTTTAATTATTAATTAAAGATTTAATTGTTATTAAGATAAAAAGTTTAAATGATAAAAAATTTATTAAATAAAAGTTTTAAAGTTTTAAACCACTTTATTTCTAAAGATCGGTTTTGTTTTTAAAGTAAACTCTTTTTTAAAGGTGTTTTAATCCAAGGGATTCTTCTGTCGATTGCCCTTAAGTAACCTCAAGTGAATATGAAACCCATTGACATCTGTTTAGTAGAAATAAACACCATTCTACTAATTAAATTGTATTTGACATTTGTTTGATAGAATAAATGACAGTTCCGCCATAACTCACTAGGCATATTGTGTTGACATCTATTAAGCAGAAATAAAACCTGGTTCTGCTATTATGATAACTTGGACATTTATCTATATATTGATATATTTTTATTGGCCGATTCTCTTTACATTTCTGCTTGTTATGTAAATACCAATGTTATAAATGGAAAGTTAAACTGAATTAAATGAGAACCATTATGGTCACTAGGCCTCTTTTTGAATTTGGAAATCAATCATTTTAAATATATTTTCAAATAGTTTTAAAGTAAAGTTAGTACCCATTTACATTGCTTAAAGTTTACTACCATTATAAATATGATGATATTTAAAGGATAATTAAGCAATTATTTTATTAAAGGTATTTTTAAGTACTTTAATATTTTTCAAATGATTGTTTAAAGTTATTAACGCATAAGACAAATTTAATTAAGGATGTTTAAAATAATAACTTGTTTATTTAAAAAGCGTGTTAAATAATTGATTGTTTATCAAAGGAACTTTATCAATTAAGATTTATTCAAGGTGTTTTGATTTGAATAAGGAAAATTTATGGAAAGAATTTTATAAATCAAAATGAGATCTTGAAATTTGAAAAGAAGTTTTGTTATCCCATTTTTGGTCAAAACTGGAATACCAACAAATTGGCAAGGAATTATGGATATCAGGATTGGAGATCGGTTGGAATCAAGGCTACGATCGATATCGTCAAAATTTGGTTGAACTCCGATCGGGACGAAATCGATTGAAAATAATGTTGCGGACTAGGAAAGGCTATGTTTCAAATTTCAGGTTAATCGGAGTTCGTATGAAGGAAATATGATCGATTCAAGGTAGAAAGGGCATGCTGTTCGAACCCATCGTCACGTATGGATGGTTCGAATCGATCAGGGGCAGCGCTCACTTCGAATCGATACACTTCGTATCGATCGGCCTGGGTTTGACTCGGCTACTTCGTATCGATCGAAAGGCGAGGACTTCGTATCGATGTCGTACGTATCGATCGATATGGAGTCGACTTGATAGTGTTCGTATCAAAGGCAAAGTAGGATGAAGGACGGGTGGGAAAGGTCGATGGATCTTGGCTCGATGGCTGGATTTAAATAGAAAGGCGTATGGAGTTTACTACGAATCGATGTACTTCGCCTCGATGTAATATGACGGAATGGATGCGCGGATGTTCTTCGTATCGATCAGTATTGGATCGATACGAAAGGGAAGTGTTTGGATTCTAGCTGAGTGGTTCGTACCAATCGTCTGAGAGTCAATGCAAGGAAAGCGTTCACGAAGGAGATGGATTCGAAGAAATGGATTCGAAGGAGATGGACTCGAAGCAATGGATTCGAAGGAGATGGACTCGAAGCAATGGATTCGAAGGAGATGGACTCGAAGCAATGGGTTCGAAGGAGATGGATTCGGAGGAGATGGATTCGAAGGAGATGGATTCGGAGGAGATGGATTCGAAGGAGGTGGGTTCGAAGCATGGATTCGAACCGGGCAGAACACACGGGACTTTGAACTTGAATCAATCACATATTCCAAACTGTTGATCCAAATGCAATGAAATTTTTACAGGAGCTTACATACATGTTGAAGAATGTTCTCACCAAATTCCAGCTCAATTGGATGATTTCTTGATCGATTCGAACCTTACTTCGAATCGATCCTGATGTGGGCCCGGACCTCCAGATTTCGGGCACGTGGGCCCCCTCACGTGATTGAAGCGGTCTACCGGATTTTTAGTAGAAATATCAGCCTCCTACGCCTATAAATAGAGCCCCTGGTCATTCAGAAAAGGGGTCAAGAGAATTTGGAGAGAGAAAGCACGCCCGGACGCTGCCAGAATCGCTCCATATCATCATTACTGCTATTTATTTCGGGTTTTGAACTTTGTAACTGCTGTAATTATCTGTAATCATCAAGGATAAACAATAAAAGGATAAAAAACTTTGGAGTGGACGTAGGCCGGAGATAGCCGAACCACTATAAAATTTGTGTCTCTGTTCTTTACTTTTGGATTGCTGCTTAATATTCGTTGAGATCTGAGATCCGTGTTTGAATATTATTGATTTGTATTCATATACTGGTGCTTTCACGGTATTCGGGGTTTGTGACCAATTTTGGCGCAAACAAGTTTCATAAATAATTTTGGATATTTATAAAAGAGTTTTATAAATAAATTTGAGTTTATAAAGAGTTTTATAAATGGATTTGGAATTTTAGTAAAAAGATCTTCATAAATGAAAGAGATTTATTTAAAAGGGTTTATGGAAGAAATTTATAAAAGATATTTGTGATTTGATTTCCCTTAATTTACCTTCTTAATTATGGCGGTTTGGAATTTTTGTTCCATGCTTAACTCCGAAGGAATAGTGTTTGGGGTTACCATTATCTCTAATTAAAATAATTTTTGTTTTTGATACTTTAATATGCCCTTGAAATAAGAAATCTTTTATAACATATTATGAATATACTTATGCCAGTGAGATAAGTATATGAATATTTTGATAAATATTCTAAAGGAGTTTTAATAAATGAAAGATTTATTTATAATGAGGCCTAATGGTTGCTATAGGTAATTAAATCTCTGGATTGTTATTTGATCTTTAAATAATCGACCATCAAATCTGGACCAAAATGTAACTCTGGAAATATCTAGTAGAGATACGTGAGTTATATGGCACAGTCATCTTCGATTATGTTGTACCGTGCATACAAATCTCGTTTTGTTCTCCTAGGACAAATGATAAGGAAATCCGTTCACTCAGCGATTAGGAGGTGATCTCCATTCTTATCTATTATCTTTTTATTTTCAAAAGAACTGGGTTTGAGTTTATCGAAAACCATCGAATGTTGTTTTGAAAAGACCGGGATCAGATAAGTATAAAATATTCGAAAACTACTTCGATCCAACTCAAGTGTTTCAAATTGAAGATGATTGAAGATGAAGCTTTTGAAGTGCAAGGGATATTTTCTACTAATCCTAATGGTGATTCCAAAATTGGTGTTGTAGAGTAGTCCCTTCTATTTCGTTCAGACCTAGAATGAATTTGCATGGATAAATGATGGCATTACGTTTATGCCTAGAGGGCAGTGTTAGCATTGCAAGATGGTCTGCTAAGAGGGAAGGTAAAAGGATAGACTTAAGCCTCACAACCAATAAATAACTCAAGTAGCAACGTGCAGCAAAGCTATGTAGGTCACTCCCATTAGGATATGATCATCACTTATCTAGAGTCGATATCTATGTTTGAGGCCCATTATGGTTGTTGATCACGACTAAGAGGTGATCATACTCGGTACTATCCAGTAAGGGGTAGATCGGTCCTAAGTAGTAAAGGTGCAATGCATTGTAGCCTCCTGTACATTTTATCTAGAGGTGTACAGATTCGATGGGTAGACCCTTACCCTTTCATGGTCGGAATCAATTTTCCAATACGAACCTTCGGACTTGATTGTATACCTATTATGCTGGAATTTAATTAATGTAACAATTTATATTATGATTAATATGTAATTATCCCTTAGTCATTATTATAATATCATTGGATTTTTTATAGAAAGTGTTTAGGTTATTGTACGGTGAAAACCCGTTCGTGTTTATGCGTGGCATAGTGTTACGAGATACCTTTAGTTTTAACGGATTTTGTAAGTTGTAATAAACAAAATTCCTTGCGATTTGTGTTTTTTGCGCTGGTTAACCAGACTGATTCGGACTTTATTTTTCTTATAATGCTCCAATCAGCCCAAGCATATTTTCCAGATTTAACTGGATCCTTTGGAGCTTTCAGGAGACGAGCTAGATTCTCCAAGACATATTCATGTATTTTATATTCTTTTGCTGTTTTTATTGATTTGATTTCAATCTGAATTTACCAGAAATTGTAAGGACATGTAGATATAACTGTCCATGCTAATAATTGGTTAGTGTGCTTTGACGTTGTGTATAATAAAGATGATTTCTTTTTGTAAAGATCTTATGTATATTATATGTCACTCATCACGTCTGTGAGATTCTATTCTGTCTTTTTCTTTCTTTAACCACAAATGATAATCTTTCAGACACTTAAATTATCGAAAGACGTATACCGAGTATGGATTAAGTGTCGTCCTAAAGTGTAAGAAAGGCAAATCGTTACATTTGGTATCATAGCTTAGGTTAAGCGAACACCTAGGCCATAGTGTGATAAAAACTCATTTGAGATAGGGTACATAGGGTACGTAAACCCTAGAATTAGTTTGAGTGTATTATATATATGTGCACGTATTTGTTATTTTTCTAAAAATGTTTTATATTGTGTTGATTTATCTGGGTGGCTTATGGATCACAACCAATATAAATAGCTAACGTTATTGATAGGGATCTCTAAACACTTAGACAAGGCAAACTGACACAATATTGTTTTAAAAGTGGTAAATGGAATCATTTTACTTGGGAATATTATTTTTTATATATAAAGGAATGATTTGCAAAAAATTATATATTTAGCTATGATGTGACTGTTGTTAGGAGATGATAATATGTTATTATTATCATTTAGGGTTTATTTAGTCATCCTTGTCCAGTTTTGAGCATTGACTATTGTTCGTTCATTTTCCTTTATCCATCATAGGTTGGGTAGATAAAATTTATGGGAGCATTGAAACGAACGTCTTATGAATTAGGTTTCACAGTTTGATTATAAGGCGTTCGATGATATGTTGGGTTCCAAATTGGATTTTAATATAAGTGTTTATTAAAAAGAATATTTCAGATGACTTTATAAAAGGTTAATTTTATAAATCAGGATTAAAAAAATATATTTTGAATGTAAGATGGATTTTCAGAGAATTTAAATCCTGATGGCTTGATAAAGTTTTCAAATGATTCTTGGAAAAGTAATAGTATTACTAGAAAATATTTAAATTACAAATATTTTTGAAAGGGAATTTGAAAATAAATTTTTTCTTTAGACGGTTCAAAGAATGAGTCTTGATCTTTTTTGTGATGATCTGAATAATCTTCTAAGTGACAATCGGTTGTTTGCTTGGGCGAATGTGGTGGTGCACTTAATGAATTATTCTCTTTGTCATTGTACGATTGAAATAAGTTTGAATTTGAATGAATCTAAAGCAAGTGGATAATAAATATTTTGTTTAAAAATATTTAGCTAGAAATATACATACATAGTAGTTTTTTCAAAAAGGGATTTGAAAGGAAGAAGTATTTTTATAGTTAACTAGTTCGAGTGACTCGAAAGAGCTTAAAATGGGTAGAAGATGTGTTCAGATGGTAAATACTTCTCTTGAGTACTACCCATCTTGGTAAAGGAATATGTAATACTATTTGGTAGTACCCAGTTTCTTGATGTCATTTTAGAGTTACTCGGGCTATATGTATATTTTATAAGGATTTTAAATACAGTATCATTTCAAAAGATTTTTAAAATAAAACCCGGGTATTGTGACCTTAAGTTTTCAAAATAAAAATGTATTTTTTTAAAAGTTGAGTTTATATATGAAGTTTTTAATTGGGTAAATTTTAATAAGGGGGTTTAATAAATTTTGTTTTATTAAACCGTGTATTTTGATTCCAACATCTAGGAAAAATTTACTTGATGTTATTGGGTCGGCTAATATTTTTTTTACCTTGGAGTGTCTAAGAAGAGTAGAATCTAGGATGGAGTTGGAATACCAGCGTCCTACTCTTCTTTGCTACCAGCCAGATCAAATGGGTAAAGAAGTTGTACTGGTCGACTCAGTTTTGAGACTCAAAATTATTTTGGATAAAAAGATGAATAGGATTTAATCAGATGTTTTGTATATACTCTTAGGATGTAGGAGAGTATTACACAAGATAATAACTTAAAATGATTTTATGAAAGGGTTTCATAATTAAAGTCATATCGTTTTAAAATATTTGAATCTAAGTTGAAATTTTTATGAAATGTTTTTATAAATACTATTGGGAGGGTAGAAGATAATTGGGTAAATATAAACCTTTATATGAGTATGTAATTTGGCTATGTAAAGAGAATAGAGGTTTCTAATTAAGAAGCCTGATCATAGTCCGCCCTAGGAAGTCGAGTGAGCGATACTAGTTCGGAAGTAAAGCTTTGTATTCGAGTGAGTGGTCGAATCAGATTTTAAATAGGAATGGTCTATGTACGTCTTATGGACCAAAGAGTAGTGTTAAGTGTTTCTGAGTTAGAATTATGGTAAAATTTCAGGGTCAAAATTCTTTTAAGAGGGAGAGTGGAACCCCCTGGATTTTCACCGCTTTGATTTGTGAATATTTAACTAGTTTTAAATATTTAAATAACATATTATATAATAAAAATAAAAATCCTTTAAATAATAAATAACGATGGTGATATAGTTTTAAAAATTTGTTTACAAAAACATTTAGTTCGAAAAAAATCGAAAATGTGACCAGAATTTATTTTTCGGTTTGTCAATTTTTTGTCATATAAAAGTTGTCAGAAACGTTGTAGACTCTATGATATATATGTGTGTATGGATATATTTATAAATAAGTTAGGATTGTAGTTTGTATAAGTATATACATGTTTACTTAAGATAATATAAGAGTTTAGAGTTAAATATTGAATGGATGTGAAAAAGTAAACATCACATTACCTAAAACATTATGAAACATTATGTACTTGGGTCATTAATGCATGTTGGAACATGTTGGTAAGGAGGTGAACAAGCATGTTGAGGTGGACAAGCATGAAGTTGTGGAGGGTAAAGTACATAAGGGTATTTTAGTAATTCTCTTAATGCATTATATATAAAACCAATTTCCTAATTTCCCTTTTCATTTTAATCATTTCATTCTATGGTTGCATTGTCCATGTAAATCTAGAGAAATCATCTACAATTTCAAATACATATCTATTGTGATATATTAATTGTATTTGTGAAGGTTTGGAAAGATATAAATGAAGAAGTTCAAGAGGATGAGAAGTAGAAATCATATCTTCAAATTTAAAGGAACTTTTTTGAAGCTTTCCTAACCGACAAAAATCACATAAATTATAGACATTAAAACTCATTTTAGGAAGACCTCTAACAAGTTCGTATTTGGTAACCTTAGAAAGGGGTTTAAAATTCGAATGACCTAATCTTTTGTGCCAAATCCAAGGGTCATTATATTCAACCAAAAGACATAAGTTATTATTGGACACCTTCATGGTTAAATTATACATATTACGTTTCCTAATACCTTCAAATATAATGTTTGACTCATTATCTTCGATGGGGCAGTTACCTTTTCCAAAATTGATTTTAAAACCTTTATCACACAATTGACTAATACTAAACAAATTATGTTTTAGATTCCTAACTAGAAAAACATTAGAAATAGTAGAAGGTTTAGAATTGCCAACATTTCCGCTGCCAATCACATATCATTTTGAGTTGTCTCTAAAGTTTACAAATCCACCATCTTTATAAACTATATCTTTCAAGATCTTTAGATTTCTAGTCATGTGCCTTGAATATCCTCTATTCAGTATCCACTTGTCCTTGATTTGTGATATTTGATTTTCAAGTGCCTATTCACCTTCAACCATATAACAAACTTGTTCCCGCATTTCAAAATCACACCTTTCCAAGAAATCAAGTGACTTTTTAAAACAATTAGTTTCTAAAAAAACATATTGGTTTCACAAAATTGATTTACTACAAAATTGTTAAAAATATCATTAGCTATTTAAACTTTTAAAAAAAATCAAATTATGAATTTTTGAAAACCTAGTGCTCTGATACCAAGTATGGGTTGCATAATTATGGATTTTAAGGCTAACTAAACATTAGAGGAGGAGGGTGAACAGAGTTTTCTAATTTTTATGAAACTTTTTCAAATTCTTTCAAGATTATCATTAATCAACACAAAATGAACAATCACAGATGCAAACACTGATAAATATAAATGCAGTAAAGTAAAATGTAGAGAATTAGAGAGATCACAATAGAGATTTTATACTAGTTCGGAGTCACCCTACATCCAGTCCCGTACAATTGCTTGTACAGATTTCTTTTCAAAAGCCAATCTTTGAACAGGCAAAAGGCAAACCCAATACATTCTCCATTTCAATGCTATGAGACACCCTTTAGATTTTTCGAGCTTTGGGTACACTCACTATATTTGGACATGACACGAGCACACCCGCTTGGATTTCCAGGACACCAAGCACACCCAATTGATTTGAGTGGGCTACAACCATACCCACAAAAATAAAATTAGAGTTTTTATGATTTTTCCAAAGAAAATTTCTTGATATTTGGTTACAATTGATCCTATATCCTCTTGGACAATAGTTTGATCTTTGATTGAGAGAGATATGATTGAAATCAGAGAGTAGCTAGTAGAGAATCATTACAATGAAGATTGAGTTGATTCTCATTTGAATTTGAGAAGATTTGAATTGATTTTCACTAGAAATTTTGGCAGAGTAAGAGTAGAGAAGATAGTAAGAAAGTAGTTGTTAAAAATTCATTTAAAACCCCTATATATAAAGAATAAACAGACAATGTCCATTTGCAAAGAGTTACGATGAACAGACACTTCATTATAAATTTTGAATTTCAGATTAGCGGCATATATGCAAGCATATCATCTGCCTATATGTCGGCATAGGCTAGTGTATTTTGAAAACTTGTTTATTTTAAAACGTTTTGAAAATCTTATACTTTGTAAAATATTTTGATACTTTGTGACATAATTTAAACATAGTTTATAAACATTTAAATTTTTAGAAAACTTTTATAAAATATTTTAAAAATATACTTTAGTATAAAAATAAAGAATAAAAAAATTGAGAAGAAAGAGATCAAAAATTGCTGCTAGGGACTTTAACAATACTTTATGACTCTATATACTATACCATAGTCTTGAGAGCTTCATATCTTGATCTTTATACTCATGAGTCTTCACATCCATTTCTCGAGTCTCCATACTATACAGTCTTCGAATTGATACCCATATAATATCCTGCACTATATTCTATATAACTTAACAAAAACATTAGTATCGATATTTTATATTAATGTTTTATTGTTATTAAGGTTGTTATCATCAAAATCAATAACTGAGGTGTTAATAATATCCCCCCTTTTGAGGATGACAGCCATTAATATTATGTATATATAAAATATGATATAACTCTCTCTGAGTTAGATAACTCCCTTTGAATATGTGTATATGTATATTTATAATTTTCTCCTCCTTTGTCATCAACAAAAATCGGTGAAACTTAAGAAAATCTCCCTCGCTAAAATATATGATTCAAAATCAATAATCTAAGTTAAAACTAATGACACACACACAGAGATGTGTGTGTGTGTGTGGTACATAATACACTTATTCTATTGAACATGATGATGTATGATATAAAGTTGATTAAAACTATACATAAATAAATCCATTTATCTACAAGTCAACCAAACCAAAGGAGACATACGAACAATCCAAACTAAACAAATCAAACACACCAAACCAATCTAATTCAATCACAATACGCACCAAGTTTTTCAAACCAGATCCTAAGAGTATGTGTGTGTATTTACATATTAAATCCAAACCTAATTAGTAGACGTTTTGGGGAACTCAACCCAACCATCAACCCTAGAGATTAGATCTGCTTTAATGGCATCACAATCTTCATTATCCTAATTAACAGTGCACTTTGGGTTTTTGGATGGTTCATCTTTTATTAGTGAAGAAATCATCCATCGAATAGCGTCCAAATGCTTTTCTCGTTCCTTTATCATCTGCATATGACTCAATTCTAAGTGCCTTTGATTTCTTAGAATAAAAGAGAGTATTTTTGAAGGATTGGAGAGTTTGTTCAAGATTTTCACATAATTTTGGATATGAAGAAGACATATTTGTAAAAATTTGTTGAGAATGAAAATAGAGTATAGAGTAAAATGATAAATGAGTTTTTTTGGAAGAAATAGGCTTATATAAGAGTAGGAATCATTTGGAATGAATGGATGAATGGTAGTTATTTTTATTTTGAAATTTAAATTTTACTTTCTAGCAGTTATATATCAACATATCATATGTATGTATATCGACATACATACCTAATTTTTCAAAATTAAAATTTTTGTTGTAGTATTTGTTGTTATCCTACACTACTATACATTTACTACCAAAAACTCTAAAGCTTGATACTTTAGGATTTTTATTATAAAATAATTCATATGTAGTTTTCTTAATTAAAGTTCATATTAAAATCTATTTAAAATATAACATGCTGAAGCAACTGCTTCGGCCCAAAAACTTTTAGGTAATTTACTATCGTTTAACATTGTTCTAGAACATTCTTGTATAGTTTTATTTTTACGTTCTACTATTCCATTTTGTTGTGGTGTTCTTGGAGATAAAAAATCATGAGTTATTCCTTTCCTATTACAAAAGGTTTTAAAATTATCATTTTTGAATTCTCCTCCATGATTGCTCCTAATCGTTTTGATTTTAGTTGACATTTGATTTTGAATTCGTTTAGTAAAATTTTTAAACATTTCAAAAGCATCACTTTTAAATTTTAAGACATATATATGCTTTGTAAAATGTTTATTTTAAAACTTTAAGGCTAGTGTATTTTGAAAACTTGTTTACTTTAAATTGTTTTGAAAATTTTATGCTTTGTAAAATATTTTGATATTTTGTAAAATTATTTAAACATAGTTTATAAACTTTTGAAACTTTAAAAAACTTTTATAAATGTTTTTAAATATTTTTTTAAAATACTTTGTTTTATAATTAAAGAATAAGAAAATGAGAAGATAGAGATCAAAGATTACTACCTGAGACTTTAATAATATTCTATGACTCTGTACACTATACCATAGTCTTGAGATCTTTATATCTTGATCTTAATACTCATGAGTTTTCATGTCCATTTCATGAATCACTATACCGTACAGTCTTCGAATTAATACCAGCATAATATCCTACAGTATATTCTATACGCTGCACTATACTCTATATAACTTAACAAAAACATTAGTATCCATATTTTTATGAATGTATTATTGTTACTAAGGTTGTTATCATCAAAATAAATAACTTTGCTATTAACATGACCAACCCATAGTAGTTAACACCATAACTCGGCCCCAGCCTATCCTCTTAAGGTAAGAGTTGTCATGCGGGCTCCTTCTATGCTCCTGACCCCCTCCTCCAAGTTTCATCCAATTCCGACCAACCGTTATAACTCATCGCCAAACTGACTTGATAACTCATCACCAACCCAAGTTGATAACTCGTCGTCAAGTTATAACCTTATCTCATCTTGAGGTGAGAGTTATCATGCAGGCTCCTTCTGTGCTCCTAAGCCCCTCCTCCAAGTTTCGTCCGATTCTGATTAACCATTATAGCTCATCTCCAACCTAACTTGATAACTCATCATCGTGTTATAACCTTAAACCATCTTGAGGTGGGAGTTATCATACATGCTCCTTTTATGCTTCGGAGCCTCTCCTTCAAGTTTCGTCCAATTCCGACCAACCATTATAACTTATCGCCAACCTAACTTGATAACTTATCATTGAGTTATAACCTTAACCTATCTTGAGGTGAGAGTTATCTTGCAGGCTTCTTCTATGCTTCTAAGCCTCACCTCCAAGTTTCATCCAATTTCGACCAACTTTGACTCTGATTTGCTCAATTCACCAACCTATCTTACTATGCATCCAAAACACTAACAAACTACATCAAAGCATAACATAAAAATATAGAATAACATGCATTCACACTAATCACATTGGCAATATATGGAATAATAGCCATCAAACAATTTCTAATTCAAATCTAAGCAATCAATGAAAATATGAATATGAACAAGGTGAATTACAAGGCTAGTACTACAAACCAAATTTAAAATTCATCAAGTTAGGCTATAAACATATGTTGACATGTAATATAGGTTAGAAATTGATTTTAACGTTGAAAACCTATAATTCTACCATATAAACATGCATAGGATAGTGAGAAGGAATAAACCATCACCAATTACCGAATTCAACCTATTTGTCTCTAGATCCAAAGCCAACAGCGATGAAAAGCACTTCAAATCAACCAAATCAATGGTCTTTACCTTCTAGCCAATGATCTATTAACTAATCTTCAATCTAATTTTATTTAGAGAGTAATTTGGTGATTTTGAATGGATCTAAAGTTAATAGGGGTTTAGATCTGATTTAGGAGAGGGAAAAGTTTAGATTTGACTCTCTAGCCCTCTATTTATAGTATTCCTCAAATTAGACTAATGGGCTTACTAATGGGCTTAATTATTTACACACTAATTTTGACCAGAATCTTTTAAAATTTAAAACAGACATAATTTTCTAACCGTATGTCCGTTTTTCTTTTATGATCACTCTGTGGAAAGAGAAACCATCATTCTAAAGCATTGGAACTAGTTTTAGGCACTAATTCGACTTCTATCAAAATTTATAGATCATCAAGTTTTTCAATGAAAAAATGGTCGCACATAAATTCGAGAAAAATCTAAGTGTGTAAAATATCCCCAAGAGTCATATCCTAAAATTATAGAATCATACGATCTCATATGAATAAAATAAAAATATTCCACATTCCTCCTATACGTAAGATATATGTACGTAAAATACGGGTTGTTACAAGTGCATCCGTAGATGCATGGATGGGTAAAGGCGATGAACAAGATCATCAAATCCATTATCAAGAAGCATTTGAAATCATCTAGAGCAATTGGGTGGATGAGTTATCATTGGCTTGTGGGCTTATAAGATAACCTAGAGTCTGCAATTGGACATATCCATTCACTTTGGCTTACTAAACTTAAGAGATGGTATTTATTGAAGTCAAAGTCCCTTCTTATCGATGGATATGCTACGATCCCAAAATAAATAAGGAGATAATGCTAGCATCCTCTGACTTGGTGGACGAAGCGAGAAGAGGTAAATCTGAGGGTTGTTGCTCACCAGCAAAGAGTAACATGATAGTTTAATGCAAAGGTCTAGAACGTATTTTTAAGATTGGTGACATTTCTTTGAAACATATCTTTTCGAGTATTGGAGAACTTGCTCTAATTTAAGAAGGACCTATGTGATAAAGAAGAAGCTTGGAGATGGCACTTTCAAGTTATCGACAATTGATGGGGACCCAATTCCGCATGCATGGAATAGTGAGCACGTCCAATACTATTTCACTTTCTTTCTGACATTTTAAGGATTCATTTCCTTTCAGACATTATATTGAAGTAGATTGGATGTAATAAAGCAGGATTCACTATTAGATTAATGGCATAAGGTTAGTCTTTTGAATCAATGGAACTGTATTCATTAAGTCCAACTTCATGCCAAAGGATAGGTAGCATATATATACACCATGTGCTTTAGAAACCATATGCCTAGGTACTCAAAGATAGGTACTAATGGACTGCTTAAGACCATGATCGGTTCTCTGGAATATAATCGAATTGAGGGAAGATAAGATAATTCACACTTACATATCTAATCTTCGACACACCCTTGGAAATAGGCCATATTGGTGACTGATGTCAAGATATATGAATTACAGACACCGATACTCGGAGATAAGTATCGATGTATAATTGAGTTCTTGTACATATGTCACTAGAATTATGTTAATGCTTGCGTGGATACGAGGGGAAAGCCATGTAATTTCGGTTGGAGCATCACAATACAATAACAAGGTTTTATTTACATTTGTATCAGACAAGTTTAACCAGTGATAAATAAAGTTAAGTAAAAGGACGATACATGAAATTATGAAAGTTGATCCATATGTATAGATTTACAGTAAATAAATGAATTACACATATCACAGACATTGGCATGTATGATATATAAATAACCCATCTCATGCAATTATAAATTTATGCATATGGAGGAATAATACATAAGTGTGGAAAAATAAAATTACGATAAAGTAAATGAGATAGATTTTACAAAAAGAATCTTTCGTTACTTCATTTTTATTTACATGAATTTTGGGGCGGAACCCATACAACTCATTAACCTATGTACAAGGATGGAAAAAAGACAAAAAAAGTCGATAGATTAAATTCTTTACTTCATTGCTAGTTTATGCACAGAGGTCTTCCTCTTGTGCTTCTTGGTTGGTGTGCTACTGCCTAGTGGGTTGATCTCTTCTTTGTTTGCCAAAGGTATGACTTGTTCACACTTTGAGGATTAACAGACTCTAGGAGCAGGTAGGATATGCATCGGTAAAGAGGAATTAAGAGGGATAGTAGCAGTAGATGAAGGAGGAGAAATGACTCCCTTTACAAGTTTCACCTGCACCAGCTTGAATGTTTGATCAGCAACTGATGTGGCTAAAGAAGCCTCTGGCTCAGAAGTGCGAGTCATGGTATTCTCTTCCTCCTTATAAAAAGTGGTGCCTGGTTCATAACATACTTTGAGCGCATCAATCTTGTCAGTGTCGGGGTCGAGATTGGACCCGACCAAAGAGGTAGTAGCTACAAAGGTAGATGTGACAATTGTCGACATGGTAGTGAAGGATCGATCAAAAGGTTTGGAGCATATATGATAGCAGGAAGTGCCATATTCGCGGGATGACCAGAAATAAGTCAACAGTAAAGTCAGTGATAGTATTAGAAGATATTTGAAGCCGTTCAAGGACTAAAGTATCTAAAGAAATACCTTCGGTCGAAGGAATATGAGGAGTGGATCCCGACATGATATGCCCTTCTTCGATTATAAGAGATAGTGTCAGGGTAGAAAGGGAAGAAATGGATATCAATGGGAACTCTGGCTCATACTCTTCGGTGGAGGCATCATCCCAGACATGCATATTATCGATTACATGCAATGTAATCGATAGGAGGATCATGTGCTTAATGATGTGGAATCAGAAGCATCACTTCATCCATCAAGATCTCGTGCTATGTGCGTATTTGCTGGAGTTCTATGGAGGTCAGCCAAGAAGCTGGGGAATGCTATGAATTGTTTAGGACCATTAATCCTTCCAAGCTAACATCCAGGGGGTATCACTCTATGGTTCCTCGATTATCATCAATGGTGCCAGGTCAAGTATAAGCCCAAAAGGGAGATGAGGATTACTGCATTGTGGAGACTCAACAATCATTGGAGTAGTAGAAGGCATGGACCTGAATCCATAGCTATGGGAGTAGAAGAAGAAGCATCCGCTGCTGCAGTAGTGATTCGCAGAGAGCATCTATAGGATTCCATCATATACTGAAAGCTCGGATGATGAGCATGGTTAGCATTGATTGGTGGCTAAAGTAAATGGACCAGCGAGAGGCACATGAGATGACAATCGATGATATTGGAAGAGGACTTAACGGATATTGTATTAGTGATATGGGTCAAGACTAGCGATGAAGCATGGTTACTTTACCTTGGATTGTGCGTGAGAGATGGATCGATGGTGAGCATTAAGAATGGATTAGATTTGAACTGTTGAATCTCAAATTAAATTGAGCAATGGATTCAAGGATGAAATTAAAGGTGATTGAGATCCTCTTTTGAAGCTTGAAGGTAAGAAAGAGAGTTGAACAACTTTGAAGGCAAAGTAGAAATGAGTGAAAAAGATTCTAAGTATAAACTACTTATATATGGATCGATGTCGATGGATAGGTACCAATCCATCAGGCAATATTTTTTTAAAAAAAATATGGAAATTAAAAGGTGATAGATACCCGACAATGGACTAAACCAAGTTTAGAAACTTTTTAGTGATGAATGAAGCTATTGGATAATAAACTTCGATATTTATATTTGCCAAGAAGACGTGACTCAATAGCTATTTGGAAATGAAGTATCGAAATTCTCGATGAAGATGCAACTATTTGTGGAAATGTACCGAATAATAGAAGAGTCGGTGGATTTAGATTTGGTTGCTTATCTCGATTAAAAGCATGATTTTTTTCACAAAAGCATATTTTTGGGCAAATGTTGTCCTGTGTTTTACATAAGCAACATTTCAATCAAATTAGATTGTGACATGATGAAGGAATGGAATCTGGATTTCCAAGCGATCAACTACTAAGAACTAAAGGGATAAGTACTCATTTTTGGCTAAGTCCATGGATCAGTACCGATCTATTGATGGATTGATACCAATCCATCAAATTGCCAAAAGTACCCCTAACCTCTTGAATTATGGATCTAAATGCTATTTTAAAGAAATAAAAACTAAGTTTGGGAATTAGGGGACGACCATTATAATTATAATTTTACTCCTGAAGACTTAAACCATGAAGAATAAAGAAATATTAGAGGAAAATATGGCTTTTGAACTAAGTCCATTAATCGGTATCAATCCATCGAATCTTAAGATTTGGCCTAATTTTGATTTATTCTTTCTATCTTCTCAAATGTGGTTGACTGACAAATTCAAACTAGATCAAGCGATTCTGATGAATAAATTCAGCTATAAATAGGAATCTTCTTTAACTAGAAAAGTGCTTACGGGCAATTCATATCGACTTTAGGTCTTTTACTATGGGGAAACACTGCCAATTCGAGATATATTCATAGAATTATGAAACTTCATTATAAATTGGTGGTATTAGCAAAGAGTCATTAATAAAAATGAAATAGTGAACGTATGCCTATGGTTAGCCGAAACAATTTAAAAACTCTTATGTTCATTTTTCTTATTTCTTCATTCAGTTTCATTCATTTTAATTTTTTTTTGACTATTTCTATCGATTAGGGGTGTTAGCCCAAAATAAGGCTAACAACGTCCACATTCACAATGCAAACATGGTAATTGCAATAAATAAAGTTTACTAAACTAGGGTATACAATGATGAATAGATGTTATGTATGCATGAATAACCATTGGGATCTATGGTTATTACATAAGGTATACTATCAATGGATGATTATTGTGGTTATATTATCTCATACATATATGGTACAATGTCAAGGGACAATAATGGCCATATATTCATATACATACATATATAGATACATACATGCGTACATATATATATGTGTGTGTGTGTGTGTGTGTATGTGTATATATATATATATATATATGAATATATATACATACATAGTGTTATTCAGACCAATAGTTTATTAATCTATATACAGACATATATGATAAAATTTTCAGCCATAATTTGATAGAAACAATTTAAATTAAGTTATGTATGGAAATAATTTTAGGGAAATAGTTCAGATAATGGAAACAATTTGATTTATATGAGGAGAAGATGACAGAAACAATTTAAAGGAAATAATATAAAGAAAACAATTAAAAATTGGTTTTAAAATCTTTATTTACATTTCCATATGTATACTTCCAAAGTTAAATTATATAAACATATATATTTTATATAATTATCGAAACAAGTGTGTGTATATGTATGTATGTATGCATATATGTATGCATGTATATATTTAAAGTAAAAAATATTTTTTTGGCCGAAACAAACAATTTTAAAACCATACATACATATATACATACATACTTACATATATAATTTGTTTTTTGAAAGTTGAAAGTTGTTATCGAGTACATGATTCAAGAAACATTTCGATGGATTTGGATTATGAAATGATCAACGAATGGATCAAGTAGCTTGGAAGATATCAGAGATAAAGTTTTACGAATGTTTGCTAAGTATAGATGGTTTAACATCCCTTAGTTCTGATTGATCCATAAATCTGTACTGATCGATCAAAAGCTATAGTAGGGACCCACTTTGCTTCTATATCAACTCTACATGCAAGATTAAAGAAAAAGATAAGTCTAGGTGAAGTAACATCAATCAGTACCGATTGATCATCCTTGATGATTTTTCCACAACTAAAGCTTTAAGACTTAGACTTTTTGTAGAAAGAAGCTAAGAATGGGTCAAAACTGTTGATCAGAACCAATCGATATCGATCAATCAAAATTAAAGGAAAAGTGTTGATTGAATTTTCTCTTTATGTTGGAAAATCATATCTGTATGTTTGAGCGATTCAAATCAGATTTGATGTATGTGAATTCATCTACGTATAAGCATCGTACTATACATGAAAAGGGACTTCTTTTCTGATTTTTGCAAAAAGACTCTACCGAATTCAAAACCAACCATTTCTTGATCTGAAATGGTGCTGTAATTCGATTATAATAGAAAATCAAATAAGAAATAAAATATAAAGTGGAAGTAGGTACTCAATTTGGCCGACACACTATGAAAATCGTGTGTTCCCTCTCTCTACTTTTAATTTGTTACTTGATTATTTTCCTTTTTGATCGATTGAAGATGATTGCCTATTTCATGTGTAAACATTTTTTATGCTTCCATTGAGAGATAGAAGATCAAGATCGGATCTGTGATTACTACCAGGGTTTGAAGAAAATTTCCAACTAGATATGAAAGGAATAGCTCCCAAGAAAGTGCCCGCTAAATCTGGAGTGATCGGTAAAGAGTATGAAGGTTCAGATCATGGAGCTAATGAAGTGAATTAGTAAAAATTAGGAAGGAACTTTGAATCAACTAGAAGTTATTACGAAGGATAAGTTGGATTGTATGATGGTAGATATGTATAAGAAGATGAGGTAAATTCAAATGTTCATTATGAAGGAAATGAGAAAACAGTTTGCTCTGTTAGCACAACCCTCATAGCAAAGAGGATCCTGTAAACATTGCAAGGATAATAGGGATTCTTCATCTTTTGATTCAATTAAGGGTAGTTTATCGGATCAAAGCCATAGAGATAGAAAGAAAAAAATGTAGAAAAGGGGTGTAGAAGCGTCAAAGAGACAGAGTGGAAGAATTGGAGCAACTATTCTAACTCAACCATCAAACGACACCGATTGAATTAGGGCTGTCAATGGATGCAAATGGATACGGATATGGCTTTATCCGCATCCGCATCCGAAAATTTAAATCTGCATCCGAATTCGCATCTAATATTCGCTGATATTTGAGAATTAACATCCGTATCCGCATCCACAGAGATTTTTCGAATATCCGTAAATATCTGCATCCGGAAATAAAAAGCGGATGTTTTTGGATATTCGAAAATATCCAAAATATCAGCGTCCAAAATTGAATAAGATCATTATTATACTAATATTTTTTAATTAAAACAATCACTTTCTCAAATGATAATACACACACTACAATACTAATTAGTTTTTCAAATGACAAAATTGTAACACACATAATATCAAACAAGTTTACACGATATTACATCAATTCAAATGATAAAATAGCGACATACATAATGACAAAATGGCAACACACATAAAATTTTGGATCGGATGGATGTTTTTTGGATACGGGTATGCCCGTATCCACGTCCGCTTTCGATTTTCTTTTCGGATATCTGATATCTGCATCCGCTTTTCGGATATCGGATAATATCCGATTTTTTGGATACGGATCTGGATGGATTTCGGATTTTTTTGGTATCCATTGACAGGCCTAGACTGAGTGAATCAATACCAATCAGTCAGAGCATGTAAACTCGAATGGTTCAGAGAATGATCTACATGAAGCTAATGTGGGTGATGATGGACTGGATGTTGTTCCTCAAGATGGTCTTGCTGAAGCAATTACAACTAGAAATTCTAGAAGGGGTTGTAGTTTGCATCAAACTCATTGGAAAATAGAGTCCTCGGAGATAAGGAGAACTAGGCCTCATCGTCCTAACCATGAATCGTTCACCAAATCAAACATATGGTGATACTTATAAAGGTCTCCGCTCAGGGAGAAATGCAAGCAATGGAAATTTTATTATTGAAACAATAAAGAGGTTGTTGTTGTAGAGTCAACAACTACATGATAATGGATAGGGGTCCATAGCTAGTTAGTTCCCATTCAATGAAGAGATTAGAGCTTCTCCATATCCAATGAGATTCACCATGCTGACAATCTAGAATTATAATGAGTCGAATGACCCTTTGCAGCATCTAATAAAGTATGGATGACACATGGATAGCACACATGTTGATGATGTAGTAAGGTGTGTGTGTTTTCCCCTCTTCTTAGAGGGATTGGCTTGATCCTAGATTTATATCATCATTTGATGAGCTAGTAGAGAAATTTATGGATTAGAGTGTATTCAACACAACCGAAGGATGTGATGTCCTTGACAATCTTGCATCAGAGGTCGAAAGAGACCTTGAAGAGTTTCCTGAAATAGTTCGATGCTGCCTGATAAAGATGAAGATCCCAAGAGATGATATGTACTAATAGGAATCCATGGTCAAACTAGTTTTGGTAAATGGATGAGAATAAAGAAGCCTTCTGCTTTAAAGGAGTTATATCATAGGCAAATCAGTTTTCATGCTTGGAAGAGGAAAAATTGGAAGAAGGATTGGGCGATGGCAGTCAGGTTGGACTGAGCAGTGTCATTCAGAGTAAAGTGACTATCAAACAATATGGTATAAGAAATGGAAGAATGCTAACAACGCTGGTAAGAAGAAAGACCCGAAAAAGCATTTTAGGTTCAACCATGATGGGAAGTATACGGAGTTGACTAACTCCGTGGAGATTATACACATTGCTACATAAGGTACAGATAGGTATAGGAAGGCTTCCCCGAGGGAGGCTATCGAAAAGGAGAAGCACTCTTGAAAATTTTGTCATTTTGATGAAATGCATGGACATAATACAAATGAGTGTTGAAATCTTTGTAATGTGATTAAGGAGCTAATAAGGAAGAAACTACTTCAACGGTATGTTAGAAACCCATTGGAGGGTCGGTAAGGAAACAACCTGCCTTAAGGCAATGCAGCTGGAACCAATGGAAAAGGGCCTAGACCACCAAACATGGGATTAGTAACATATACCAATTTTGGAGGTTTGCATCCCATAAAATGAAGTTGGAATGAGATGAAGCATTCTGTAAGTTCTCTAAGGAATTCTCCATAGGAGATGTGCCATAAAATAGAGGAAGGAGCTCCAAATAAGCGGCAGTAGAGGATAAATGATTTGTCTTCCATAATAGGGATGTTAATAGGGCCAATGTGCCAACATTCGATTCAATGGTGTTACGTCCATGATTGGGAAACTATAGTGCTCCAAGTTCTTATTGATAGTGGAAGCTTGGTGAATATCTTCTTCATGCAAATTTTAGATAAAATGCATCTCAATGAAAAGGATCTGCTACCTTATAAATCTCATAAATAAGGATTTAATGGAGAGGCTAAGGATCTGTCTGGCTACATTAAATTATTTGTGCCATTAGGAGACCATACCCTTAAGGCGATACAAGTATAAAACATTGTTATGGTGGATGGATTTTTTCCTACAACGCTTTCTTGGATCAATCAACCCTCACTTATTTTAAGGTTGCACTTGCTCCGTGGTGTTTAATGATGAAGTTTCCTATGAAAAACAGAGTGAGAGCAATCCAAAGTGACCAACATATAGGTTGAGAATGCTATGCTTCTGAGCTCAAAGAGGCACGACGAAGAGATAAAAGAAGGATATAGTGAAAACTCTCTACATAAAATCTACTAACGTATAGAAATTACCACCTTAGCTTCGGCTTTGGTCCACTAGCAAACACGACAAAGTTATGGACCTACGAAAAGAGTCAGAAGAGGTAAGGGCAGAACCATTGGAGCTAATTGTTGAGGTTTAAGTGGACGAAGATGATCCTTTGAAGGTTCTCAAAGTTGGATCTTAGCTCAACATGAAGATGAGGGAGGAATTTGTTGGGTTTCTTCGACGCATTCTAATATATGCGACATTTCACCTGAAATCGTGTGTCACATACTGAATATAAACCCAGTACTTCCTTCGGTGAAATAAAAAAGGCGTGGTAACCAGAGTGATCCACTATATTGAAGGAAGAAGTGGATAAGCTGAAGGCAAATGGCTTTATTCATGATGCATTGTACCCGAAATGGGAATCGAATCCAGTATTGGTTATAAGGCAAATGGGAAATGGTGGACATGATAAACTACTCAGACTTAAACAAAGCATTCCCGAAGGACTACCTCCCTTTGTTGTGGATTGACCAACTAGTGGGTGGGACTACTGGATATGAAATACTATCTTTTTTGGATGTGTTCTTCAACTATATTCAAACTAAAATATACCCACCCAATCAAGAGCATATGATTTTTATCATGGACTTGCGACTATATTGCTACAAAGTTACATTCTTTGGTCTTAAGAACGTTGGAGCTACTTACCAGCATTTAGTCAACAAGATGTTTGAAGAAAAATCAGATGGACAATAGAGATCTATCTGGATGACATGCTAGTGCAATCACCAAAAACTACTGACCACACAGGTGACCTTTGTGAAATGTTTGATGTGCTCTAGAAATATAAAATGATATTGAATCCACTGAAGTGTTCATCTGAAGTAGCATCAGTCAAGTTTTGAGGTTCATCGTGAAATCAAGGGCATTTAGCCTATCCTGATTCAAATAAAATCTTTGAAGAAGGTTACAACCCCATAGATAAGGAGGGAAATGTGATGTTTGAATGGTAAAGTTGCTGCTTTGAGTTGGTTCATCTCAAATACGATCGTTAAGTGCATACCATTCTCTGATGCCCTCAAGAAGGAAAAAGTGAAGTTCCAATGGACAAGCGAATGTGAAGCTATTTTTTAGAATCTACTGGAACATCTGAGATAACTGCCGATATTATCCAATCCTTTGAAAGAGATGATCTTTATATTTACCTAGTAGCATCAAATAATGCAATGAGTGAAGCCTTGGTGTGTATATGTAAAATCCAAAGAACGGTCTATTATATTAACAAATGATTCACCGGAGCATAGAAATGATATTCGAAGATAAAGAAGTTGGCATAATGCTTATTGATAACATTGAGAAAGTTGAGACCTTACTTTCAAGCTCATCCAATACAGAAATCGATGGATCAAACCTTTAGAAAGTATTGCATTACCTTGAGACCTCAAGATGTTATTGAAGTGGAATACTGATATGCATCACTGCTAGATCACTTATATCCCTAGGAAGACGATTTAAGGACAAGCATTGGAGGATTCTATTACTAAATTCACCATCCAGGATGATGAAACAAAAGAAGAATTGGTCGAGCTTTTTCAATGTAAACTGTAAGTTGATGGAACATCCAATGACCACGATTTCGAGGTTGGAGTAACTGTGATAACTCTGAAAGGTCAAAGGATTTTCTAAACATTGAAGCGTGAGTTTCATGCAACGAATAACAAAATAGAGTAGGGAGCTTTGATAGCAAGACTCAAGATATCAAAGGATTTAGGAATGCACAACTTTCTCCTTACCTGTTGAAGGTGCTAGAATGGCTGGACGATATTGCGCATTAAGCATTACATAATAATGTGCATCCCTAGAGAAGAAAATATGGATGTTGATTCATTAGAAATATTGGAAAGTTCCGAAGATGAAAAATTATTGGAAATTATGCTAGTAGAAGGTTTGAAATCTCCAAGCACAAATGATATGGATATAGATTATATCATGGAAATTTAGAAAAAGGAGTCATGGAAGACACAATCGAAGATTATTTTCTAAGAGGAACTCTCTTGAAGGGTCGGAACAAAAAGAGGAAGCTATTGCGTAAGGTTATTAGGTTCATTATACAAGAAGGAATGTTGTATATAAGATGTTTCTCTACCCCTTTGTTAAGGTGTGCTGACAAGGACGAAGCAAAGAAGATCCTAGTGGATGTTCATGAAGGAAGTTATGGTGATCACATTGGTAATAGACTTTAACAAAGAAGATTCTTTACTACTGATATTTATGACCAATAATCAACTGGGATTCATCTGAATAGCTAAGGAAATATGACAAGTTTCAGAGGTTTGTGAATATCCCTAGTGCTCCATCCAACAAGCTTACACCGATGGTTATCCCATGTCCATTTCTAATTTGAGGAAATGATGTCATTGGGGTGCTACCAATGTCTCGCAATGGAGACAAATATGCTATTATTATAGTCGATTACATCACAAAATGGGCTAAGGCGGAGCCTATCACCGCGATCAATTTAGCGCAAATGATGAACTTTGTTGTAAATAACATTTTGTGCAGGTTCAGAGTGCCATAGAACAACATAATAGAACTGAAACTTAATTCAAAAGTAGGGAATTCTATGATTTTTATGCTCATTGAAAAGAGATTTTTAGTAGTAGCATATCCATAGGAGAATGGATAGGTGGAGGTGGTGAACAAAATCATCAAACCCATCATAAAGAAGCGACCGAAGTAAGTTAAGGGAAACAGGGTGGATGAGTTACCATTGTCGATATAGGTTTACTGAACAACCTAGAAGTCCACAACCAAACATAGTCTATCTACACTGGCCTACAAAACCAAGGCCATATAATTGATAGAAGTGGAAGTACCTTCTCACAAACAAATGAATTTTGACCCAAGGGTGAAGTAGGAACTGTTTGACTTGATGGAAGAGAAGTGAGAAGAGGCTAATCTGAGGGTAGGTACTCAAAAAAAAGGGTGGCAAGATCGTTCTATGCCAAGCTCCAAAACCGTACTTTCAAGATAGAGTCTTTCTAGCTACAGGGGAACTTGGTCCAAATTGGGAAAGACCCCATGTGATAGTACAGAATCTTAGAGTCGACGATTTCAAGCTACCGATTATCGATAGGATCCCGATTCCATGAGCATGGAATAGTAAGCACCTAATCTGTTATTTCATTTGAATTCTTCTATACTTAGGCCTTTTTTTCATTTAAATAGGATGTAAGTCGACATTTTCCATGAATTTATCGTAATAAAGTTAGCCTTTTGAATCAATGAAACAATATCCATTAAGTCTGACTTTGTGCCACAGGGACAGTGGCATGATCAAACATTCTGTGTTTTGGAAACCAAATGTCTAGGTACTCAAAGATAGGTGCCAAAGGACTACTTCGGACCATGATAAGTTCTTTTAAGTATAATTCGACTGAGGGTAGATCAGACAATTCCACCAGCACATCTAATCTTTTACCAACCTTGAAGATAGCGAGTTCGAGGATAGAAGCCCGAAGATAGGCATTATAGACACTGATTCCCAGAGATAGGCATTATTGTATAATTTAATTATGCATATACAATACTAGATTATATTAGTCCCTACATGAACAAGGGAGGAAAGCTTTATAATTTCGTTCATAGCATGGAATACAATTTTATTCATAGTTAAACATGAAATGTTTAACTGATAATGAATAAAACCAAGTAAAGAAACTACACTGGAAAATTGTAGAAATTTACTTGTATGTATATAGCTACAATAAATAAAAATGTTGCATGCGTCATAGACATGGGTAGGTATGATATATAAGTAATTTCATTATAAAAAATTATATATTTATACATCCAGGCAAGTATATAGACAAGGAAATAAAAGATGCGATAAAGCAAACATGAAAAGTTTGAACATATAGCAACTTTTATTTACACCATCTTTTGGATACAAAACAATGGGGGTCATGCCCATACAACAAGGACCAATGTATATGGATAAAAAAGAAAATTGTAAAAACAAAATGTCTTCAATCTGGTGGTAGGATTGATCATCTCTTCCCCTTCATGTTCTTCTTCGATGCCCTTCTAGATGCTTGACCTTTCCTTTTCCCCTTGTCAGCAGCCTGTGATAGAGTTAGTCATTTTTCTTTGTCAGCATTCCAATTGTATTCATTATCTGACTCGGTTAGGGTTTGGTGAGGCCAGTAGTTTCTCCAAGGGAGAGGGCATACGACGGGTGAACATGAATTGGAACGGCCAGCGGATAAAGGCTCGGGAAAATTCTCCAAGCGGGACTCAGTCTTAACACTCCTCGGCTTGGTAACATTAATAGTTTTCTTCCCTCCATGGAAGGCTTACGTACTTTCACATCAATGATAGTGACGTCTCTGTTGTCGATGGATATATCGAGCTCATGTAGATTCTTTTTCATTAGAGCATCTACCTCATGGGCATCGAAAATAGGACCGAAATCGGTGGAGGAGATTGGAATGGAAAATGAGGATTATACAATGATTAAAATAGTAAAGGTAGCTTAGGGTCTTGGAGTAAGTATGACCTTTCGCAGAGGCAACAATCGCGGCTGACCTATAATTTGACAAAGAGAGAATTAAAGGTTAGAAGCTTCATCAAAAGATATGTAAAGTTTTTAAATGACAGGCGAGCCAAAGATATACCTCCCGAGAGGATGCCACATCAGGAAACGTGACCACAATCTGTCCTACTTTAAGGCTAGAAGCCAAAGTAGGGAGAGAAGGGCGGTTGGTGGTGGAGTGCTTGGATCTTCAGGGTCATACCCCTCTGAAGTAGCAGTGGGTAGTGTGGCGCAGACGCAGGAATAGTGATAGCCTTAGAGCTGGCACCAATAAAGCGGTTTTCTCCACCGAAACTCCTAACTATTAGGAGAGATGTCTTCAGCCAAATCCTTAGATCTGGACTCAAGGGAATCCCTAGTGGACGCCAGTGTAAAGAAAGAACCTTAGCAGCCCATGCTGCTTGACCTTCGACTAGAGCCTTTAAATCATATTTATTAAAAAGGAAGTTCTTGATCAACTCTTTAATGACCTCTTCTTCATTCCCCTCTCTCTTATGACAAAGAATCTTATCAAAGGCTTTTGCACCAGTATCCGGATATATGTTTATCAACTTTTTTGTCAAACTCTTCTTTTTTCTTTTCCACTCAGGCGAGGTGAGCTTCTAGCATAGCAACCATATCCCTAAGGGTATTCTTTTCTTCTCTTAGGCCGCAAATCTCCTCAGTACTGATTAACCAATCTCTAAAGGCTCAATCCTTTTCAATTTTCTCTCTCTTCAAATCAGTCGGAAGCTTTTTAATCTTAATGTTTACAGTGATGACGCACAGGACTAGGGCATCCATTTTGGTATGACGCTTAGCCTTCTCTCTAGCCAGATCGCCATTGAGAATGTGGTCCGCTTGAACTTGTTCATGTAGCACCTTGATCTTGGCATCCATGGCTAATTTCAACCAAATGTTTCTCTTTATTTCTTGGATGGCCTTGTTCTTAGCAGTCAACTCCTTTTGACCATCTCTAGTTGATCGGAGAGGTTCTCTTTATTTTTTTTAATTTTTATTTCTTTCCTTCTTCTTCATCATTAGGTTGAGGAAATTATTTTTGGCCAGGTCACCCAGGCTCTTAGCTAACTTCCTTCGTCCATGTACTGCTCCGGCACCTTCTTGTGAAATGACATGCTTGTTAACAAATCGTCTTAGGGGATGTTCTCCACGTTATATATTAGACATAAGTTAAGTCTGTCCCGAGGTGCAAGAGCTGACACTCCAAAACAGAATCGATGGGCGGGTCTATGGAAGCAGATATGAAGGTTATGGCAGCAATAACTTGTTCTTTTCTGAGCATTGAATGGGAGAAGAGGATGAAGAATTTAAACTTTTAGATTCAGAGTAAGTAGGAACCAAGACCTGGAAAGGTGGAGTGACACTTGTGATGGGAGCCTTAGAGATGAGAGGTGGCAAAGGACTTCGCCCTCTTAGAGATGGGCTGTTCTTGAAATATGGATTCAAGAAGTAAGGCAATGAAGATCGTGCTAGGTCTGACCCGTCTTGGTAGCGAGTGAAATGGGTAAAAAAAATTTAAAAAAATTCCTAATTTGGATCTTAATGGGCCTATGTAATCTATTAACTAGTATTTGGTCCAATCTAATTATTAGATAAAGCCATGTTTTATTCAAAATTATTTTATATTTGTTAATTAATCACATTAATTAATCTAGCTATATGTTTATTTGAATGTATCATGTCGGTGATATATCAATTTAACATAATGAAGTAAAAACATGTGTATAACTACACACACACATAGATATTGGGATTTATATGTACTATATATACATAGATATTATACTTACATATGCATACGACAATTCCACATGAATATCAGGAACATAAATGCTTAAGAGTGTGTTTGTGTATGTTTAAATATACTATAATATGTGTACATTGTTTGTTTATAGATATTTCTAGTACTATATATATAAAATTTAGATAGACACATACATATATGTGATATCTATGTTTCCACTTATATATATATATATTAAAAATAAATCTATATAATAAAATTGCATATCTTCCAAATATAGAATGCTTAGTGTATAGATGAAGATGGAAATAAAAAATACATTAAATCTAGATCTAAATCAAATCAAATTAGGATAAAAAAGAAAATAGAAAAAGATTATTTTAGACGATTCCAACTTTTACACACACACACACATGAAAAGAATTCTATACTTATTACCAAACCTTAGCTTTAATATTATAGATTTAACAAACATGTAACCAACATGTAAACAAGATTATCATAATTAATATATTGCCTCAATAGCATGATTAATTTTACAAACATTCCATACATACGTTTACACACATATATATATATATACTGTAATTTAAAATTTAAATTTCAAATACATATATTTAACTAAGTAATAAAACACTAAATATATTAATTCAAAAACAAAGTAAACTTAACCAAAAGATTTAACATTATATTGGTTTACAATTTTGGATAACATAAAGACAAATGTGTATAAATATATACAATTCAATTAATTAAATATGAAATCCATAATTATAAGTAAATTAAATTATGAAAATATGTGTAAATTTTATTATAGCAACCCAGATATGCATTAATGAATCATTTTAGATCCAGCGAACAATAACAATACGTAGATAAATCAAACACAAAATTGGTTTTATGATTAAGTGGAAATACACAAAAAGTTTTAGATTAAATCTAGCAAGTGGCAATTTAATATAAATATAAGTGATTTTGTTCAGGGTTACATATCATGAATGAATAAAATAAAAAGGATTTAAACCTAAAAAAGTCTTGCAACACATTGATTTGAAAATCCTCCTTAGGTTCCTTGAATCGACAACTAGACATTGCTAGAATCGGATGAACCATCTTATTTTATATGAATTAATTTTGGATGGAAAGCCAAAAAAATTCCTCTATAAGAGAATAAGGGCAAGGGGAAGAATTTTTTTAAGCAAAAAAAATGAAATCATGGGATTTGCTATTATGGGGAGAATGAAACCTTCTAATTCTCCTTATTAAATCTTCTCTTCCTTAATTCTCGTTCAATTTTCACTCATGCCACCTCATCCCCTATAAGTATGACAGACCATTCTTTCCCCTAATTGGACCAAAGTTTCCAAAAACCAATTTAAGTAATTATCTTTATTTAAACCCGTTTAAATATATAATATCATATATTGATACATGTATATATAACTCTAATATATACATACAAATAATTACTAACAATACCCAAAACATTAAATAAATAAATAACATATCTTAAATATTATTTGATTTAATTAATTTATAATACTATATAATCTAATTAAATCGCACAGTTTTTCCAAGAATTCACAAATGCAGTTGTTTGACTCAGATGTGTGAATTCAGTCAACGATTAATACTGAACAATTCACATATCAACTTTCATAAATTGCCATAGTAAGTAGTGGATATTTTGGTCAAATTTATCTCTTATAGACCTTTTTAATAATAAAAAAAATCATGTTTTATATTGTGTTAAGCGGTACCAACAATGATAATACTTTATGTACGTTCTCTTCGCTAACACTATATCAACTTGGGATGTATATAATTTAGTACCAGTAAAAACTTCAATATTATCCACATTCAACTCGACCAGTCTATGACAAAATTCTTAGTTCAATAATAACATTTATTATTAACAGTTCTACTTCAACCAAAGGTTTTGACTTTGAGTTGACTGCAATTGACCATGGTACTAACCTCATACAATCGAGGAGACGAATTATCTTTTAAATAGTGCTTCACTTCCAATGCTTCAACCTAGACCCATCTATAGTCGATCGATGGATCATCATGACAAAATTTAACTATAATCAAAGTGAAGTACCCACATTGAAGTTGCACATTACTCTCATGTCGAGGGAACCCTATAACATCATCACTTTGAGATTTTCTGTTTGACCTAGTTGTTATCAACCAATAGGAAACTCTCAGACAAGTCGCTCCATAGTTATCCAATAACTATAATTACGTAACCCTTTGGTGCCCCCAACTAGCATGAGTAAAACCCTACCAAATATTTAGAGAGCATTACACACTCTTGTCTTAACGGATGAATCAATAGCCTTTTCTAGAAACATCTTGACCAGGAATATTTAAGATAAAATATCATTTTATTTTATAATAGATTATTCATGATTGCAACTATTTTCAACTACAGTTACATAACATTTAGGTTATATGGTTTTTCAACAAAGTCACATTTCGATGGATATAGACTTTCAAATGATGAAGGAATGAATCAGGAAACCTGGACAGAATCAAAAATGAAGAACTCATTGGCATAGCCAAAGAATTGCACAAATCATATCATTCAGTACCGACCTATATGGATTGGCATTGAACGATCCCATGAAGATTGTGAGGCCCGCCTTACAGTTGTGGAAAGCAAAACTTGAAGTTTAAGAGAGAGTAATTGCCATTGTTTGACATGGATCGGGACTGATCCATATCAGTTGGTATCTGTAATAACACACCCTTTGTAGAACCCAAAAGGCTGTTGTCTCATAACAACGGTAGACTTTCGAATACCATGAAGATAGATCATTGAGGTAAAATTAGAACAAAACACTAAACATAGACATCGATAAGATCTCATAACGAAATGACAATATATAATATATTCAATATACATGAACATAATAAGATGACAATATAAGAGGCCGCACTAGAAAAATTAATCGATAAATAAATATCAATACAGGGAATTGAAATACATCAACTTCCAGTAGAACGGTGTTCTAAAAAAATATATGATACAACAGTCTCACACACAAAAACAGGTTTGTTATGTACTACAAAAACACCAAGTATATATCTCAAAATATCAATGTCTTTCCTAAAGCAATCTAGCTGCCCATTTTGATAGTGTATCCTCGAAAGCACCTGACTTCCAAACTACTCAATCGAGTATCCAAGAGATGTCATGACATAAGCAGACAAAATGTGGGTCAGACGTAAAACCTATTGTGAAGGGAATTATCTCAAAATATTGCTTATTGAAACTATATACAAATGAACACGAACTAATAAATCACAGTCGGTCCTCTCCACAAACATGGCTCAGGGGTAATCCAGACTGCCTATAAACAAGCTAAACCCATCTCAAAATCAAGAATCATGCCATAACCTACTCTTCTTCTGTAATCAACGAGTCAACACAACTAATATAATGCGACTAAAACGTAATAATCATACTATGCTATTGGTAACCCAACATCCAAAAGTAGGGTAATCATAATATAAGTCTACCGCGAAATATAAAATGATAATAAATTCAACAATAGTAACAATATTCAACTAATAACATACACAACCTAACAAAGGAAACATAAGCAAGGAATACAAATCAATACCTATCATTACTGATGGGTGGAGTCTATGGTGGACACTTATCGCAATCCAGCAATTAAGTATAAATAGTGACAGCACACTAACATACTTAGACATTGGTTGTGATCCAATAATAAATAGAACATGTACACTAATGTACCCAGACTTCTATCTCGATCTTATAATAAGTAGAGCCAATACAATAACGTACCCAAACTTCTACCAAGTAGAGCCAGCACACTAACGTACCCAAATGTCTACCATGATCCCATGATAAATAGAGCCAGCATACTAATGTACCCAGACGTTTATCGAGATTTAATAATAAATAGAATTAGCACGCTAATGTATTGAGACATCTATCTCGATCGTATAATAAATAGAGCCAGCATACTAATGTACCCAAACGTCATCACAATCTTATAATAAGTAGAGCCAACACACTAACGTACCTAGAAATCTACAATGATCCCATGATAAGTAGAGCTAGCACACTAACGTACCCAGACGTCTACCGGGATCTAATAATAGGCGTGACCACTAATATAAGGCCAACACAATGTATGATCATTAATATAAGATCAATATTATGCAAGGTCAATATAAGATTGATACATTTTATCTAACAATACATACCCCAGAGTCAATCCCTGAAGGTACAAATTCAATTTATTTGATCGTACATGCTCATCAGG
Source organism: Allium cepa (assembly GCA_030765085.1). Taxonomy (NCBI): domain Eukaryota; kingdom Viridiplantae; phylum Streptophyta; class Magnoliopsida; order Asparagales; family Amaryllidaceae; genus Allium; species Allium cepa. The sequence continues at coordinate 553,103,940 of CM060941.1, read as the reverse complement.
CGTGATCATGCGACCAATCGTCGTACTGACCTCATACCCGATCATCAATAATTCCAAAGGAATCACTTAACACTAGCATCGAAATCATGAGCTTTAGCTTGCGTCTTGCCTTCTCGATTAGCTCCGAGCCTCCTCAAAGTCTAGCCAAGACGCCATGGAGAACCATGATCGAATGGGAGAAAAATCCCCCAAAGTCTTTACGGTCCAAGGAGTTCAATCGACTGGGGCATTCATTCAGTGGAATGAATCCAATAACCCCCTGTCCACTGTCTTGGACTCCTTCATGGGTTTTGGTTTCCACTCCAATTTGGTCGATAGAATATTGCTACGTTCTAGCGATGAACCTAGGTAGGGAGTAAATCTCTCGAACGAAAGCCGATTCGTGTGTCATTTCCTTTGATGCTTCGCTCGATAAGTCTCCTTGCTTCTAGAGCCTTCTTTTATTCCATTAGACTTTTACCGAGGTTCATTTATTGATGTTTTGGAAGTGGATTACATAATTATTCGAAAACCGGTTTTCATACCAAATCCCACTCTTTGCACGAGTAGAGTTCAACGGGTGATTATAGAGACCCGGCTTCCTCTAACATGCCAAAATGACATATCCGGCCTTCTTGCCTTGAGTATAGCTTATACGTGTGTTGATACACTCATTCATGCATGTTTATGCACACATGTTCATGCAAACATACAACCACTTCATAAGTTGCATTTCGGACTTCATCGGAGCGATTACTCGGTCCGGTGTACTTTCATACAACTTAGCGCACACGATAGTCATTATGGCCATATGGAATTTTCGCAACGAATTTGTATTCAATAATATTTCTATATATTCAAACAATTTCATATCCATATAAACAAACAATCACACAACAATTCTAACTACAATACATACAATGGTTTGATTGTTGTAAAAATTCAAATACACGTATACGTATATTTGTCCATACTCATATACATACACGTATATATTTATATAAGTAATTCATTTATTACTTAATCAAATCTTAATTTTTTTTACTAAATCTTTTCAATAAAATTCTAATATGGTTTCATACTATTTTATAAAATCTTACTTCAATTTTATAAATATACCATTAGCTCATATATCATTTTAAGCATTTAAATACTTAATTATCTCATTTGGAATTAAGTATACTTCATATTACTATTTTATAAATTTTCATTTCCATTTTGGTAAAATCTATACTTCATTTATAAAATCATATAACCATTTTACGAAAATTAATTGAACTATATTTTCTATTTTATAAAACACCATATTATTTTATAAAATACTTATTTGCTTATAAAAAACATTCTTCTCTTTAAACGATATTTATAAACACGAATTAACTTCACTAACCCTCTAATCACTTTGATAATAAGCGTAGAGTTCAAAACTTACTAAATTAGTTTACTAACCACTTTCAAATTCACTTGAATTAGTTTAATTATATCCAATTGATGACATGCCCTTAGTTATAACATGTAATTAGTCTTCAATCACTAACAACTTTATACAAAATCAATTACTTAGTCTATAATCAAAATTAAGGCTTGGTAACTATTTCACAAATACAGATTAAGGTCTAAAACAAATGATGGGTGAATACAAACAAGTAAAAGGTCTGAATATAAGACTAATCACATTACTAACGTTCTCTAACTTGTTTCAAAACACTTCATAATCATTCATATATTAATTAATAAAGTATAACAAGTAAATTAAGTAAGAGAATTATCCCATTCACCTTGTCTAGATCCAAACCAAGCTCTAATTGCCAAAACCCAAATCCATGCTCTCTTGAAATCCAAGATGAAACCCCAAACCGAATTCCAAGCTAATTCCTTTATGGTTTTTACAGAGAATCCCTTGAGAAGAATTATGGTTATTTTATCGAGATTTATTGGAATTTATTCGAGCTTGGATTACTGGATCTAGGGTTAAAGAACTATGAGGTAATTAGTGGAATAGTTAGAGAATGAGGAAGAGAGGATACATGAATGAAGAGTGAGTTAGTCTCTTATAGGAAACTAATGGGCTTAGCCCAATTCCTCTTCATACAGCATTATTCATCCCCGAAAACCGCCGATTCCAAACATAGTCTACTTTATACTCATTTTACTCACGTCAAAAAAGCAAACTCTACCATGGATGTATTAAGTCTCAATCCCCTGGTTTGTAAAAGTCTAGTATAAGAGGCGTTCCATTACTCACTGATTAAATATATAAATTAATCATTTAAATATTCGTTAAAATTATGGGGTGTTACATTCTCTCCTCTTTAAAAGAATTACGTCATCAAAATTCCAATGAGTACAAGAAAATAATAGGACTGACCTAATTTTTCGAATCTCAATTTTGGAAAATTCCATTAGTACCTTCCTTTATGTTATCATCATTACGGAAACTTCCAAATTGGAATGCATTACACACTAGGAAATGTGCGATGACCTATGTCATCCCACATTCCTAAAATTCTTATCTCTCTTAAGAAAGCTTCACACTATTTTAATGCCAATCTAAGCAAATAAGCATTTAATTAGCTATACGTCAACTCTCAAGTAGCTAATTATACTATACAAAGAGGATTATGCACAAACTTAGAATTCAAAGATGTATAACCTCAGTGTAGTAACCGATACTACTATAATTATACATGATAATCAATTGGAGAGTAAGCTTAAGTGTGTCGGTATCAAAATATACCATGGACATTGGGTCACATCTAAAGGCAGTGAACTCGTATAGATCCTATCTTGACCCCATAGTAGGCAGGGATGATATACGATCTATTCCTGATAGCAACTACTATCTCTCTTCGAATCTTATTTTAAATTAAGAAATTATAACTACCATATAAGCAATCAAACACATATGACAAGCATCAATCAAATCAATAGCAAATAACAACAAACAACAAACTAGACAACAAGAAACCAACAACAAGGCAACCAGTAAATCATAGAAATCAAAAATAAGCAACAATAATTAGAATAAAAATTATTAAACATGCAAGCAAGCAAAAAAAAATAGCAACCAAAATCATCCAATCAACAAATCAAATAATAACAAACAACATCAAAAGGTGGAAAGCAAACATAAGCAGCAGCAAACATAGCACAAGCATACAAAAAAATGAAATATTCAAAAAGAATCTATACCAATATGCACCATAACCATCAAAAGTCAAACCACATGTCAAACCATAAACTCCAATGAATCCTTTCAGCATTCGAAGGAATAAATGCCTAAATGGTGTAATCCCTTTCGTGGATATAATACACGAAAGACTATTAACCTCCCGCTATGAAAAGGAAAAATTATACGATATGAACGATCATCGGGTCTTAAAAATCTCGAATAAACCAAGCAACCAATTCCTTAACCGTCCTTTTCTTTGGAACAATAGTCATTCTCTGGAAGGGAAACTATACTAATTAAATCATCATTAAATGAAGAATTACAATTGCCTGGGTTTGCCTACGTTCAAACTCATCTCGACTTTACAATGTTAATAAGGATAACATGCTAAGTGCACTATGAAACTCGTCTAGGAAAATATTATCTCTTCACTTAGAAGATTATCTGAATCGTCAAAAAACTAGTCGAGAAATCCTTCCCTGAACTATCCAACACAATAATTATTACACTACATTAAATTTTTATAATAACTAAAGATCATTCCAAATGAAACGATGCCTATTCCAGCCATTAGTTTGCTCGCAAGATTTCTTTGTTAAATTAGGGTTGGCCACCTAACTTCATCCATGCAAACTTCAATCTGGTTCCTTGATCCGACTATTGAAATCTCCTCGCACGACTTAGACCGTGCTATGGAAATTTATCAATCATCCCAAGAATCCTACTCAAGTTCTCGTCTATCAAAATCAAGTGAAAAACCCTTCCTAACAAGTGCAAATCACCTAGAAACTCTGCACTCAAACAATCGGTTAAAAACTAGCACGTGAGTGGACCAATCTTTAGAAAATGTCCCTTTCTGCACATAGGATCACTCCTATCATCTGAGGTTTAATGACACAAAGAAAAATTATTATAACACGAACGACTCTAGGCAAACGCCTATAAATCATCTGATCAGTCTCTGCTCAATAATGGGAATCCATCGAATCCTACCTGGATTTAAGTCCAAGTCATATTTCATCGATCGAACACACTCAGCCAGAAAGTTCATGCATCAGGTTCGAATGAAAATACTCTCAGTCACCTCACCTCAGCTTTGCAACTAAGGTAACCCATACAAGGTTTATCGCTATCGAAGAATCTACCTACTACAAAAGGTGTCAAGTTTAGCCTATCTACCAAGTAGCTAGCACCGGATAAAACAGAATGCTCAACGTCCAAAGTAACAGAAGTGAATTCCACAAAAATAGAGCATACGACATTATATAAGGCCCTTCCAATTTTCCTGATCCGCAAACCCGCTAGGACCTAGTAATGCCTAAAAGGCACAAGTCATCATCACTTACACACACTTCGAGAATGCAGGACAGTCCTTCTTCAAGTGATCAAACCGATTGCAGTTGAAGCACTCATGCTTCTTTATGATTATATGACATTTCATAGCGAATTTCCTCCCATATGCCACAGGAGTGACACACAAGGCCAGCTTTGCTTTTTCGAACAAGCTCGATCTTCCTTGTACCGATGTCTTTGCACTTCGGTTGGAGTTTCGGTTGCTTTCCACTTTTGTCACCTCAACGGTATCTCATGAGCATTCTCAAGAAAGAGAACGATCCCAACTAGATTTTCAAAAGTGGACCCTAGCAGGGATAAGGCTAACCAATCAATTCCCAACCAATGCTTGAGAACCAAGGCATACTATTAGTCCGTGAGATGATGGTTTTGATGACAACAACCTTAGAATAGATTATAAAATATAAATACTAACATTATAATTTAGATATATATGTATATGCAGGATTTAACCATGCAGGTACTAAGAATGAAGAATGTACAGTATAGAGATTCATGATATGAAGATAAAATATCAAGATAGAAGACTCATGATTATCGAGACTATCAAGAGTTTAAGATTTCAAGGATAAGAATTTTTATTATTATTAGAAAATTTTGTTAAAACTCGTAGAAAAGCACTGACATCTTAAAATCCAATTTATTCGTGGAATGGAATCCACTTCGAGCCCGTTAAAGGGATGGAACCCTAAGTAGGATGGAACCTACGAAAAATCTAGTGGAACATTGTTTTGTATCCGCTATCTTTTATTCAAAATGATTTTTCAAAATTATATCTTGTTTTCAAAATGTTTTCAAAACTTTCCTTTTAAAAGATTCAAAACACTCGATCCTGATTTTTAAATAATTTTAGCCTCAAAAACATCTTTATTTTCAAAGTCAAATTACTCCTGATTTTAAACTTTCTTTTTAATAATATATTTAACTTTTAAGTATTTATACTTAAATTTAAATATAAAATTATGGTTAAATTCTATATATATTATTCTTTATATTTACTTATGAATTTCAACTATAGTCGAGTATATTTATAAAGTTTAAATTAGTTTTTATAAAAGATAAAGGTTATTTTCAAAGAAATTCAAAACATCATAAAAAGCGTTGGGATGTTGACATGCCTATGGGTACCATGTCGACATGGTGACAGTTTGATTCAAAGATTCAAATTTCAAAAGAAGTGTCTATTCGCCATAACTCTTCATAAATGGACATGGCTGTTGTTCTTCTATAAATAGGGGTCAGTTTCAACGAATTTTTAATCACTTTTTTCTGGTTTTCACTCCTCTTCTTCTCCCTCTTTTCTTAATACATATTCTTATCATTACTCTGCCGAAATCAACATTGAATCATACTCGATTACTTCTAGTTTGATTCTCTACCACTATCTCTACAAGATTCTCAGTGCTATTCAGAGTTATAGACTTCTTTGTAATCTATTAAGCGAGAAAAGGTGTGATTGTAGCAATGGAAATCAATCAAAAGGGAAAAGGTGTGATTGTAGCCTTGGTAAATCAATTGGGCAAACTTGTGGCCCGGAAATCAAGTATCTCTACCCAGAGGATCGAATTTCCGGAGGGTGTACCCCGTAGCCTTGAAACCGAGGGTGTAATTATAAGATTGCTTTTGAAAGGAAATCCGTACTTGTGTTGCGGGACTGGATGTAGGGTAACTCCGAACCAGTATAAAATCTGGTGTGTTCTTTTCTTTACTGCTTTTATTTTATTTCTGTATCTGTGATTGTTTCTGTGATCATATCTGTATCTGTATATTGCATACTTTTGTGTCTAAATTAACATAAATCGAAAAAGATTTAGTAATTCTTTATTAACACTATTCACCCCCCTCTAGTGTTAATCTTAGCCTTAAGATCCGTAATCCGCATTTCTCACAATTGGTATCAGAGCAAGGTTTTCAAAGTTTCATAATTTGATTTTTGAAAAGTTTTCAAAATGGCTACCAACACTGGTACTGTTATTAACACTAGTATCCCTGTCACTAATTCATTTGTAGAGGGTCGGTCTACTGTCAGACCACCGCTTTTTAATGGCAGTAACTATGCACATTGGGCATGTAGGATGAAAATATATTTACAATCTATAGGATTAGACACTTGGAATATCACACAAACTGAATATTCCGAACCCACAATTGATTTTGCATAGTGGACTGCTGAGCAAAAGTCCGTTGCACAAAATAATTCAAAGGCAATGAATGTTCTTTTTTGTTCACTAGATAGAAATGAATTCAATAGAGTGTCAGTTTGTAAGTCTGCATATGAAATCTGGAAAACTTTGCAAGTTACTCACGAAGGAACAAGCAAAGTTAAACAGACTAAAATTTCCATGCTCACAAATCAGTTTCAATTATTTAAAATGAATGCTAATGAGTATATTTCAGATATGTATAGTAGATTTCAGGATATTGTGCATTCTTTAATATCTTTGGGAAATGAATTTTCTGAAGAAGATCAAGTCATAAATTTTTTAAATTCTCTAACTCCAGAATGGGATCAAAAGACACTTGTGATCGAAGAGGCAAATGACATCAGTATTTTGAAGATAGAAGAATTAATTAGAAACCTAATGTCATACGAAGTTCAAATGATCGGGAGAAGAGAAAGTAAAGCATCTGAAAAGAAATCAATGGCATTCAATGCATCGACCGATGGATCAGACTCAAATAACGACAATGATGAAGAGATAATCTTTATGACCAGAAATTTTAGGAGATTCCTAAAATACAGAAAGATGAATAATCTCAAGAGAAACAACTATAAGAATTCTGGAAATCAGAATATAGTGCCAAATAATGACAAGTGTTACAACTGTGATAAACCAGGCCACTTCAAAAGAGACTATCCGTATCCATAAAGGCCGAATCCTCCTATGAATAATGAACCGGCAAAGAAACGGAAGCATGCATTTACTGCTACTCTAGATGACTAAGACTCATCCTCAAGTGATGATGATCAGAAGACGGATAATTTGAATTTGTGTTTCACAACTGTTCACGACTCCGATGAATTCAAAGAAACAGACTCAGTAAAAGGTACACGTTTACAATACAATTGGTTGAAATTGATTGCTTAGAATTAGTTGCTTGATTGTTTGATTGATTGATTTTTGAATTGGTGTGTTGTTTGAATTTTAAAATTTATTTTCTATTTTTATTATTTTTACTATTTTTATTATTTTATTATTATTTTTATTATTTTTTATACTTTCTAAAATATATTATAAGTATAATAATATTTCAGAAATATATAATAGACATTAATAATATATATATATATATATATATATATATATATATATATATATATATTAGAGATCTTAGAAAAAATAAATTCATGAAAATTCAAAAGCACATGTCGACATTGTCCCTACCATGATGTCGACATGGCCATCTGAATTTGAATTTCAAAATTTGAATTCAAATTTTTGAAATTTCCTCCACCTTTTCACTTCATTCAATTCTATGAAAAGATACCTTTTGACCAGAGAATATGTCATTTGAGAATCTATTTATTCACTATCTTTTATCAAATCCTTTCACTTTCATTTTCAAATTCAAACTCTCTCTTCATAACTTCAAGCTCTCTACTCTCTACTCTAATGGCTTCTTCAAGCAACCCCTCAACCATGAGAATTTTTAGAAAAATCAAAGAGCAATTATTTAATGATCCGGAGTCAATTAAAGCATACATCAATTATGCTAACTATGCCAAAGTCCATCCAGAAAAATTTGCTATTTTTTAAGATTTTTCTTCTTATGAAATTGATTCTCTTTTTGCAAACAATGGTGTTCTTAGTCTTATTGATGCTTCTCAAAATGATTTTGTTTGCTATCCTAATCTTTTCAAAATTTTCTATGCGAATTTAAATCGCGGATTTTATGTTGGAAATGAAGATGAAATTTGGAGTAGTGTCAAAGGCACTCAAATTGTTTTGAATTGTGATCTTTTGGGTACCATTCTCAATTGCAAGAGTTCGGGAATGGATCTTTCTAACTTTAAAATCGATGAACATGATCGTGAGACATTTCATCACATTTTCGAAAGAGATGATGATTTTGATTTTAAAAATAGAAATTTTCGACCAAAAGCAAGAATTGTTAATCTTCTTTTGCAACATACTTTGACCCCAAGATCGGAAAATTTTAACAATCCTACTTCAAAAGTTTGCAGAGCTCTTTTTTCTATTTTCAAAAACTATGACATAAATTGGGCGCAAGTTATTTTGGATGAACTTCGTCCTAAAAATCTTGAAATGGGTGAGAATAGTTTATACCATGGAATTTATCTCACTTGGATTTTAAACTATTTTGGAGGGATTTCAAAGGCGAAGAATTTGTTTCTAGAAAAGTTTTCAATCATTCCAATATTTCGCTTATGAAAATTCCATTTGTTTTTCAACCTTATGAGACACTTACTGAAAAGGAAGAGCGGTTGACTCAAGAGGAAATGGAAGAAGAGGAAGTTGAAGAAGAAGAAGAAGGGGATGAAAGGGAAATTGAAGAAGAAGAAGAAGGTGAAACGTCTTTGGAAAGTATTGAATATCCTTCGAATCCATCCAATCCATCCAACAAAACCCATCTCAAAAACCAAAAGATAATTGTGGAGAATCAACGGATTCTAAAGCGATCGGTTAGTAAAAAGTTGGATAACATTTCTTCGAAGATGAACAAGTTCTTTTCAAAAGTCAGCAAGAAACTTGGACTATCTTCATCATCTTCATCCTCTAACTAGTTTTATCTTTTCGTATCTTGTTGTATTTGTTTTAGTTTGCTTTATTTCGAATGTTCATGTAGTTTGTTGTGTGCTTAATCATTGTATTATCAAAGTATGCAATGAAATGAAATTTTCTTTCTGTCATCTACCTTATCTTATCTTATCTCTAGAATAAATGTTAGTATATTATATATATACACACACACAATTATTCACAAAATCAAAATTAGTCATAACATTTCACTAACCCATGTCGACATCCCCTATGTGACCATGTCGACATGTACTGGTCAGAAATGGCAATTGATTTTGAATTTGAAATTTGAATAACTACCACATGTCTATTCAATTCAAACGAATTTCTACACCTATATATACCTGTTTCTTCCAGAATTCTTCATTGAAATTTATTTCTTATCATCTATATCCTCCATTTCTTTCACAAATTCAACTATGACTAATCCTATTCACAATTTATCCGAAAATCTTGAAGAAACTCTTAATTTGTTCAAGAATATTCTCTTATTTATTCTACGAAACCAACGTCGTTTAGAATTAAGTCAAATGCAGATGATAAAAGAACAAGAAAGGCACTTCGATGCGATACGATGGATGATCTCCTTTTTGCACAAGGATGATAACGAAGCACATCCTCCTGTCTCTCTCACCAATGACAATGATAATTGAGATGCTATTAAGACAGACCCAATCTTTGGAGAAGAAGGATATGTGGAAGTTCCACGTAACGTTTGATTTTTTATTTTTATTTTTTGATTTGTTTGAATGGATTTGGTTTGAATTGATACTTTGTGTGGATTGATTTCTTATTAATATGAAGATTGGTGTGTAAAACATATATATATATATACACACACATTGAATTAGTTATCATGCTTAGAAGTATAATTATTTCCTACTCTATATATATTCCGTTGTATAGTTTATCAATGCAGGTACTAAAGTCCAAGAATGAGGGGGGGTGAGTTTTTATTGATGACAAAGGGGGAGAAATATAAAATAGGATAGTTAGGTATAGATTAAGGGGCAGTTGTTAGTTTTAGGGGGAGTTATTATGTCATCATCAAAAAGGGGGAGATTGTTAGTCCATGAGATGATGGTTTTGATGACAACAAACTTAGAATAGATTATAAAATATAAATACTAACATTATAAGTTTAGATATATATGTATATGCAGGATTTAACCATGCAGGTACTAAGAATGAAGACTGTACAGTATAGAGATTCAAGATATCAAGATAAAATATCAAGATAGAAGACTCATGAGTATCGAGACTATCAAGTGTTCAAGATTTCAAGGATAAGTATTTTTATTATTATTAGGATTTTTTTGTTAAAACTCGTAGAAAAGCACTGGCATCTTAAAATCCAATTTATTCGTGGAATGGAGTCCACTTCGAGCCCGTCAAAGGGATGGAACCCTAAGTAGGATGGAACCTACGAAAAATCTAGTGGAACATTGTTTTGTATCCGCTAACTTTTATTCAAAATGATTTTTCAAAATTATATCCTGTTTTCAAAAAAAATTCAAAACTTTCCTTTTAAAAGATTCAAAACCCTCGATCCTGATTTTAAATAATTTTAGCCTAAAAAACATCTTTATTTTCAAAGTCAAATTACTCCTGATTTTAAACTATCTTTTTAATAATATATTTAACTTTTAAATATTTATACTTAAATTTAAATATAAAATTATGGTTAAATTCTATATATATTATTCTTCATATTTACTTATGAATTTCAACTATAGTCAAGTATATTTATAAAGTTTAAATTAGTTTTTATAAAAGATAAAGGTTATTTTCAAAGAAATTCAAACCATCATAAAAAGCTTTGGGATGTCGACATGCCTATGGGTACCATGTCGACATGGTGACAGTTTGATTCAAAAATTCAAATTTCAAAACAAGTGTCTATTCGCCATAACTCTTCATGAATGGACATGGTTGTTGTTCTTCTATAAATAGGGGTCAGTTTCAACGAATTTTTAATCACTTTTTTCTAGTTTTCACTCCTCTTCTTCTTCCTCTTTTCTTAATACATATTCTTATCATTACTCTGCCGAAATCAACATTGAATCATACTCGATTACTTCTAGTTTGATTCTCTATCACTATCTCTACAAGATTCTCAGTGCTATTCAGAGTTATAGACTTCTTTGTAATCTATTAAGCGAGAAAAGGTGTGATTGTAGCCTAGGAAATCAATCAAAAGGGAAAAGGTGTGATTGTAGCCTTGGTAAATCAATTGGGTAAACTTGTGGTCCGGAAATCAAGTATCTCTACCCAGAGGATCGAAATTCTAGAGGGTGTACCTCGTAGCCTTGAAACCGAGGGTGTAGTTGTACGATTGCTTTTGAAAGGAAATCTGTACTTGTGTTGCGGGACTGGATGTAGGGTAACTCCGAACCAGTATAAAATCCAGTGTGTTCTTTCCTTTACTGCTTTTATTTTATTTCTTTATCTGTGATTGTTTCCGTGATCATATATGTGTCTGTATATTGCATACTTTTGTGTCTAAATTAACATAAATCGAAAAAGATTTAGTAATTCTTTATTAACACTATTCACCTCCCCTCTAGTGTTAATCTTAGCCTTAAGATCCGTAATCCGCATTTCTCACACATACTTCTTTGCCCATAATAATGGAGTGCCGACCACTTCAAATCCCAAAAACAAAAGGTTGAGTTGGTCAACACTCCTTCACCGATAAGCTGTCTTGCTCAAGATGGATGGAATGCTCAAGCTACACACTTTTCTCGATCTTAGAAATAAACTGAGAACCAAAGTGATGCCTGAATAAATTCCAAATCACAAGTCTGCTTATTAGTCACACAAACTATGCATCCTACCCAGCCAAAGCCTCCCTTTCTCAAATACCGAGAAATAACCTTCCTTACGAGAATGTTCCCTAGATTTGTATCCATGGAAGTCTTCTCATGCATGTGTCCAAGACCGCGCCTCGACAACAGCCTTAGGACTCAGATATGGCTTCCTTTCAAGGCTAAAGAAATTCCAGCACTACTTTGAAGAGTCTAAAGGTAGTGGAGCTAGAAATGTCGATGTCCAAAGGGCCATACCACTTCTGGCACTAACCGCAATCTGTAGGAAATGTTCACGGGCGACGGAACAACTTTTGCAGTAGCTAAATAGTCTCTGAACTAATCAGGCATCTCAAACTGCCTATCCCCAATCACCCATGCACTATGTATGCTCATATTGATAGCTTGACGAAGATATAATGGAAACTAGGGGTTATAATAAATCAAGTCCAAAAGAAAGCGATGTATACAGTATAATATAGTAGAAAAATACAAGTACGCTCTCTCTATGTATCTCTTACTACCAAATTGATTAATTCAAACTGGTCCACTTGGTCCGAGGGTTGAGCCTAAGCTCTGATACCAAATGTAACATCCAGCCATTTTTTGAACCCAAAAAGTTATCATATCATAACAACGAAAGACTTCTGAATACCACAAAGACAGATCCTTGGGGTAAAATTAGGAAAAAAACACTAAACCAAGACATCGATAAGATCTTATAACGAAATGACAATATATGATATACTAAATATACATGAAAATAATAAGGTGACAATATAAGAGACCGCACTAGCAGAAGTAACTGATAAATAAATATCAATATAGAGAATTAAAATATTTTAAGTTCCAATAGAATGTAGTTCTGAAAAAATATCTGATACAACAGTCTCGTATACAAAAACAGGTCCATCATGTACTACTAAAATACCAAGTATATATCTCAACCACGCTCCAAAGAACTCCAGCTGCCAATCCTGATGGGGTATTCCCAAAAGTACCTAACTCCCAAACTACTCAATCGAGTACCCAAGAGATGTCATGACATAAGCAGACAAAGACAAGATGCAGGTCAGACATAAAGCCTGGTGTGAGAGGAACTATCTCAAAATACTGTATATTAAAAGTATGTACAAATGAACATGAACTACTGAATCATAGCCGACCCTCTCCACAAACGTGGCTCAGGGGTAATTCGGGCTGCCTGTAAACAAGTATAATAAACCCATCTCAAAATATAGAATCATACCATAACCTGCTCTTCTCCTGTAATCAGCGAGTCAGCACAACCAATTTAACGTGACTGTATCATACTATGATATAAGTAACCCAACATCCAAAAGTAAGGTAATCGTAATATAGATCAATTACGAAGTAAAAAATGATAACATATTCAACAAAAACAACAACAATCAAATAATAACACACACAACGTAACAAAGGAATGATAACTAAGGAATACAAATGAATACCTATCATTACTAACGGGTGGAGTCTATGGTGGACACTTATCGCGATCCAACAATTCAGGATAAACAGTGCCATTACACTAACATACTCAAGCATTGGTCGCGATCCAATAATAGATATAGCCAGTACACTAGTGTACCCAGACATCTATCTTGATCTTATAATGAGTTGAGCCAGCATACTAACATACCCGAACTTCTACCATGATCTTATGATAAGTAGAGCCAGCACAATAATGTACCTAGACATCTACCATGACCCATGATAAATAGAGCCAGTACACTAACGTAACCAGACGTCTATCAAGATCTAATAATAAATAGAGTTAGCATATTAACGTACCCAAACATTTATCTTGATTGTATAATAAATAAAGCCAGCACACTAATGTATCCAGCCATTTATTGTGATCCTATAATAAGTAAAGCAGCACACTAACGTACCCAGACATCTACCATGATCCCATGATCAATAGAGCCGGCATACTAACTTACCTAGACGTCTATCAGGATCTAATAATAAGCATGACCACTAATATAAGGCCAACACAATGTAGGATTACTCATATAAGATCAATATTATGCACGATCACTAATATAAGCGATACATTTTATCTAACTACACATACTCTAGAGTTAACCCTCGAAGGTAGGAATTTAATCTATTCGATCGTACACGCTCGTCGAGCGTGACATCTGCAACCAATCGTTGTATCGAACTCATGCTTGATCGTCATTGATTCCAAAGGAATCACTTTAACACTTGCATCTAAATCATGAGCTTCACCTTGCATCCCGCCTTCTCGAGTAGCTTCGAGCCTCCCCGAAGTTGTGCCAAGATGCCACGAAGAACCATGATCGAATGGGGAAAAAAATCTCCCAAAGCCTTCATTGCCCCAGGAGTTCAATCGACTGGGGAATTCATTCAGTCGACTGAGCCCAGTCTACTAAAGCCAATAACCCCCAACCCACTGTTTTGGACTCCCCCATAGGGTTTAGTTTCCACTCTAGTTCAGTTAACTGAATATAATATTTAGTCGACTGAATATTGGTAGATTTTGGCAATGAACCTGGGTTGGGAGTAAATCTCCCAAATGAATATCGACTTGCACGCCATTTCCTTTGATGCTTCAACCTATGAGTCTCCTTGCTTCGAGAGCCGTCTTCTATCCCATCAGACTTCTACCAAGGTTCATTTGTTGATGTTTTGGAAGTGGATTACATAAGTATTTGAAATCGATTTTGATACCAAATCCCACTCTTTGCACGAGTAGAGTTCAATGGGTGATTATAGCGACCCGGCTTCCTCTAACGTGCCAAAATGACATACTCGGCCTTCTTGCCTTGTGCGTAGCTTATATATATGTCGATACACTCATTCATGCATGTTTATGCACACACGTTCATGCAAACACACGACCACTTCCCAAGTCGCATTTCAGACTTCACCAGAGCGATTATTAGCTTAGTGTACTCTCACACAACTTAGCGCACAAGATTGTCGTTATGGCTACGTGGAATGCCTGCAATGAACTTGTATTCAATAATATTTTTATATAATCAAATAACTGCATATCCATATAAACAAACAATCACACAACAATTCTAACTACAATGCACACATCGTTTTGATTGTTGTATAAGTTCAAATACACATATATGTATACTTGCCAATACTCATACACATACACGTATATTTACATAAATAATTCATTTATTACTTAATCAAATCTTACTTTTATTTACTAAATCTTTTCAATAAAATTCTAATATGGTTGCATGCTATTTTATAAAATCTTACTTTTATTTTATAAAATATATCATTAGCCCATAAATCATTATAAGCATTTAAATACTTAATTATCTCATTTGGAATTAAGTAAACTTCATATTTCTATTTTATAAAATCTCATTTCCATTTTATAAAATCTATACTTCATTTATAAAATCATATAACCATTTTATAAATACTAATTAAACTTCATTTGCTATTTTATAAAACATCGTATTATTTTACAAAATACTTCTTTGTTTATAAAATCATCCTTCTCTTTGGACTATATTTATAAATACTAATTTAACTTCATTAACTCTCTAATCACTTTAATAATAAGTGTAGAGTTCAAAATTTACTAGATTAACTTACTAACCACTTTCAAAATCACTTGAATTAGTTTAATTATAGCCAACCAATGACATGTCATTAGTTATAACATGTAATTAGTCTCCCATCTCTAACAACTTCATACAAAATCAATTATTTAGCCTATAATCAAAATTAAGGCTTACTAACTATTTCACAAATAGGGATTAAGGTCTCAAACAAATAATGGGTGAATATAAACATGTTTAAGGTCTAAACATAAGTCTAATCACATTACTAACATTCTCTAACTTCTTCCAAAACACTTCATAATCATTCATATATTAATTAATGAAGTATAACAAGTAAATTAAGTAAGAGAATCATCCCACTCAACTTGTCTAACTCCAAATCAAGCTCTAATTGTCAAAACCCAAATCCATGTGCTCTTGAAATCCAAGATGAAACTCCAAACCGAATTCCAAGCTAATTCCTTTGCAGGTTTCATAGGGAATCCTTTAAGAAGAATTATGGTTATTTTATCGGGATTTATTCGGGCTTGGATTAGTGGATCTAAGATTAGGGGATTAGGAGGTAATTAGTGGAATAATTAGAGAATGAGGAGTAGAAGATATGTGAATGAAGAGTGAGTTAGTCTCTAATTGGAAACTATGGGCTTAGCCCAATTCCTCTTCTTCCGCCATTATTCATCCCCGAAAATTCATCGACTCCAAATATAGTCAAATTTATACTCATTTTACTCGCGTCGAAAAAGCGAACTCAAATATAGGTGTATCGAGTCCCAATTAGCCCGTTTGTAAAAGTCGAGTATAAAAGACATACCGTTACCCATCGATTAAATATTCGATCGTTAAAATTGCTTGGGGTTACGTACCAAACCGTAGTGAGTCCAAGATTTGACTATTTAAGAGCTAAAGACCTATGCCAAAGCAAAGAAAAAGACAAAAGTAAAGTCAAAGTTACGGGTTGGTGCCACTTTATATCGACCGACATCGAACCAATTAATTGTTGGACTTTGTGCGATCTGACCTATTCTTATATATAAAACTTTTAGTCTGGAGATATTTGCTCGTTCAAGCAAATTTAATGATTTTCATGCTTGGATTTGTTTATAAGTAGAGAACCTTCATCAACTAGAAAACGTATTTAGAACTCTCTTCGGATTTTATATTGAATTGCTGTCATTTTCAAAATCAACATATTTTTATATCTGAAATCGTTGTAGACTTGGTGGTAATTGCAAAAGTAATCCGAAGTAAAATCGATAGTTAACGTAGGCCTAAGATTCTAGCCAAACCACTTTAAAATTGTCTTCTTCTTCTCTTAACTTTTGATCCTTGTTTAATTTTCGTTTCTAATTAGATTGGGTTATTTGCATGTTTATGTACAAACAATTTCATTTAAGGATTTTCTTATTACATGCTTTAAATTATTTATTTAATTAATTATATTACAATATAACAAAGTGTATAAAGAAAAACAAACACCGTTACTACGAACAGGATTGACTACGGAGTTAGATATAAGTAACAAATTACATAATTTCCCCCAAAGGCATACCATTAGCTCTTTAAATCTCTCCCTTGCACTTGAGTTCAATTATGAAATCTTAATTTTATCCACTGAGAATTGAACTCAAAGTCAGATCTGATTGTTAGTAGGACTTACATAAAGTCTCCACTCTGATCTAAGAAAAGATATTTCTTTGAAAAAGGATTAGGTTACTGGACCAAGAGCTATTGTTGAAGGGGAGCATGAAGGCTCTCACTACGAAGATGAAACTACTCAACCAAGAAGCTTCAAGTGTGCCAGATATAAAGTACTCAACCACTCTTTGCATCACCAATAATTTTTTTTATAGCAAGCAACTCTTTGATAGCCTATTTTCTTCCATGTAACAATTCATAAACTTTTCGCTCTTGCCTAGTTCATACAATTTTAATACTAACAATAGAACAACAACGCTTGATATATTGTAATGTCTTTTCTCTCTAAAACAAATCCCATTGGGATGAAAATTCACAATTTATCAAGCTATCAAAAGTTAACATAGCAAATATTTCAATCTATTTGTACATTAAAACATAGAATTATGTAGTGAAAAATGAACACAGTGATTACTCCGCTTAAGCCAGTTATTTATGGGACATTTGGGGTTGTTGTTAATGCTTTCAGAGCAAATCCAATCCAAAACACCAATATAAATATCAGCACACTCATTTGTTTATTCTTAATTCCTTTGTCTACTTGTTTTCTCAATATTAACATGTTCTAATCCAAATAATCAAACAAATAACCATATTAAATTCCTATTAAGTACCCATTTAAATCACTTCTAAGAAAACCATTTTAAAACGTTAATTTCTTTCATTAGATATTATAATTATATAAGAAATACGGAAAACTAATTTTGCATTCTCCTATGGTGTATGGATTGGTTCATCAAAAATGAATTTTGAAATATCAAAATGAAAGTTATACAACTCGATGCATCATCTAATGCTTCCATTGGGGTTGCTCTTACAATGTCCGACCAAGTATATTGAAACCTGTAAAAGCATTTGAATGTCATATATTCTTTGTTCATCATTTAGGCATATACCATGTCACTGTCTCATGTTGTGTTTAGTACGACGGAAGAAAACATGTAATATAACAGTACTATATATCAATACCACTTGCCAAATATATTGATATTTTTTATATATATTCACTTAAAAAAAAATGAATCAAAGTAGACAAAAATTGATTACAGAATCACGTACATAAACATAAATGTATTCTTAGCGCTTCTGTTCATTCCATGTCCTTCCATCAAAGAATTCACCAAGCATTCGATCAAGCTCTTCAGCAGTGTACTTTATATATTTTTGTGGGTTCTTCCCATTCTCAATATTCGGCCTATAATACCGATAAAAAAGACATTATATGTGTCTAAACTGAATTCAAAATCAGATGCTGAAACAAAAAGGAAACTAACCCAAATCGTGTAACGAAAGATCTATATGCAGGCAAAAGAACTTCAGCAACGGCAAGCCTCAAAGACTCACGCAGCTCTGGATCAGGTACAGTCCATTGAGACTGCCTTTGATGCAGCTCTTCAAATTGCATGTTGAATTGTTTGAACCTAATACATTTGTCAACTTGAGTTTGATGTGCACTGTTATATTATACTACTTGACTATTTACAAAAGAAAACTGGAGGTTATAAGTTGGTGTTCGAGTAACCTTTCTTTAACTCCCGATCTCGATAGATTTGAATCTCCACTAGACCCAGAAGCTGGGACAGAAAGGCACTGCAATATCTGCATGTATTGTATATAGGTAAATATCAGTGTTATACAACCAAATTCTCTAAGAAATGTTTAGTACCTTTGCCCAAGCAACCCTTTTATACTGATTTGCATTTTGCTGCACAATTCTTCTGTGCCTTTGAACCCAGTCATCTCCTAACAAATCTTTTGCCTCCGACCTTTAAATCAATAAACATTATTATATATTACTAACCTCATTGTTCATATTTTTGTTAAAATAGTTATACATATATGTACCTTCTAACTGATCTGACTATGTAATGAATGTTATTCATAAGGAACAAATATGTAAGTGCAGGATCCTTGTACTGCTTCGACTTCCCATCAAGGTTACTCTGAAGTGCAGTCATTATTCTCATTGTAATCGCTGCCAACTGATTTTCTGAATTTTCTCCAGAGCCAAATTCTTGGAACAGCTGCTTCAATGTGGACTGATAGCTGTGTACATAATATAACAGTGTGTATATTTATCTTGTGTGATAATTATGGATGTGGTTACTTATGGTGACTTACTCGAATAGAAATTTGACGTAATTGATGACATAACTAGTCAAAGGATGCACTGTTCCATCCAGAACAGTTGTTTTGGTTGCATCTTTTTCTACTGCTTCCTCGAAATCTCCAAATGTTTCTTGCGCAGTTTGTGCTAGTTTCTTTGTTAGGTCTCGTGACGCCTCTCTCATCTCTGCGCATGCTTTGCCTTCAAAAATTGCTTCTATCTGACTTGCATCAAAGAACATGGTAAATAAGAAGCTGTATGTATTTTTAATACTAAGCTACTATGTACGTTTTAGCTGGATAACCAGACATCTTACCACTATTATGAGTAGTCATTTACATCTGATTTTCTGTTATAAATAACAAGTTCCAAAGGGAATATAAATATCGACTTTCACATATTGCAATGTAATCTTTGAACTATAGTTGTGATAGACAAACAATTTCTTGGATATCAGAAAATTTGATCAATTTTTAGCACCTCGGTATGAAGCTCCCGCATAATTTCATACATGTCCAAAAGCACAAACAACTTCTCAGGCGATCTTTTGCTTTTCGCTATGGCTTCCCCAAAACTAAGCAGAACGAGGACACTATCTGCAGTTACTTCAGCAAAGCAATAGTCCTTCATATTATTTTCTATCCCTTCAAATATCTGGTCACAAATTTTCTTTTCTGCAGCGAATAGCAATTTGACCTGCTCACATCAGAATCTGATAAACCGAATAAACTCCAGAGTGATGGTCAGTTCCTGGCATTGATTAATGATAAATACTTACTGCAATGCGCATAAAATGAATCCAGTTACCAATTTTCGCTTCCAAAACTTCCCACTGCATCTTCTGCACTTCATCTTTACCAAGTTTCTCCACTCCTAATTTACGCAGGCTTTGCTCTAAGCATGATGCTCTTGCATCTCTGATCATTGTCAGAAACAGAATATTTGAGTGTTTTATACCATTAAAAAAAAAAAAAACCTCAAACTTGATTTACTTTAGTTACCTGTAAACTTTAAGGCACTGCTGCTGATTTCCGGCTTGAACCAACTGCTGAGCTAAGTCATGCAGTAGAGGTAAAATTCTTGGGGGAATTAGAGTTGGTGGTTTGTATATAGCATCCTCTATGGTTTTGCCTTGTGGGTCGTTTGAATTTGATGTGTTTTTATTGCTCACATCGCCTTCTGCTGATGGCCTTAGTGAAGAAGGCAGGCACTCAAATAGGCGATCAGGCTCAATTGGTTTGCTAGAACAAAAGAGATAATGTAACTTAATATTTCTTGAAATTTGCTATTGCAAAAGAATTGAGAAAACAGATCAATTTAAAATCTACACAAACAATTATCTTACTGGTACTTCCAATTATCATTGGTTGCGCAAATAACAATTGGAGACACTTCATCAAACACCAATATGGAGATTGCCCTTACCATAGAGATGCAATTTAAAACCCACGAAAGTCAAAAAAAAAGAAAAAAAAAGAAAAAGAAAAAAAGAAATCTAACTAAAACAGAAATTATTTTTAGCATGTCTTCAATAGATATCTGCTTAATCTCTACATAGACATCTTTTTCGTTTTCTCCTCACATCTCTCAAGCTAATTTCCAACAATTAAACCAAAATATAAATTCTTATATTTACAGTCATGATACAAAAAATATTTTTTGGGATCAAAAAAGTTAGAATATTTATAAAAGGTTCAGATATCTTTTCTAAAAGAACTCAGATATTTAATTGGGTTTAATTAAAAAAAGTTTCAAATTTTGTTACAAATTTCAATTAAAAAATACTGATTTTTTTTCAAACAAGTTTGAGGCTTTTAATTTTTTGTTGTTGAAAATATTTAGAAATGATGGAAAGATTCAACAATTTTAAAAAGAAATCTTTTTGTTCATAAAGATTACTAAAAGTTAAATGAAAAAAGAATATTGGAAACTTTATGAATAACTCTATTATTTTATCAAAAAGATCACTTAAACAAAATTATTTTTTTCAACAAAATATTCAGATAAAAAAAAGCTAAGTTTTCAGGGAAAACACATATATATTTTCATACTTATAAAATAACATTTGTTTACAACTTTATTAGAATAATATGAATAATAAAAAGTGACTAGATTGATTTTCACCCTTGGGACGATACTGCTCATATTTATGTATAAATAAACATGGCTAATGCTGGTAAAATATTTGGTTACGTGGTTATTCACAAACCTATAATTTAAAACATGTACGATAGCAAATTAATTAAATATAATGAGGTTATGTGAAAGGAACATAATTAAAAATGGTAAATTCACGAACCTATAATTTGAAAGAAGCTGCCTGAATTCTTCTTCAAGTTTCATAATGGCTTTTGCTAGCAAACCATTCGCATGGTTTAGCACTCCATCACAACTCTTGAATGTCTTGTTTGAACTGAAGAACTTCACGTTAGCTCTCAGTTGATCAACTGCCTCCAAATAACTTTCCAAGTCTTCATGTGGTCCTCTCAGAATTTTCGCCTCAGCCTAGATTAGCATATATTACAATGTGAATCAAAACTATGGCTGTATGCTAAAATTCTTTTCTCTGCATAACCATCTTATCACTGTTATCAATGCTTATTAACAAACTCAGTTTTATCTTCGAAAAAAACAGTGAATTTCGGTTGTTAAAAATTTTCTTTCCCATTTTCCAACCATTGTATATACAGTATACTAGCATATAAGCATACACCATGCACATAAAAATTTGTCGCTTGTTTTCAATTTTTTTCCTTCAATTTCTAATTGAAATGTAGACATCGTTTGTCAGCATGGTTATCAAATTTGATCTGCTTCCTGATCTATCAATGACTTAATGTTAACTTTCACATATTGTTGGAAAGGACAATCCCATCATTTTCGCGAGCTAAGGTTGAAAATTAAGTTTTCAAATACTAACAATAGATTATATAACTCTTCAGGATTGTATATTTAGTACCTGTAGGTAGGATGATTTTTTCTCGAATAATGATCTAGAAAAGAATACTGCACATGTGTAAAAATGCATATGTGTAAAAATGAAAAACAAGCCTATCTTATAATAAGTTTTGGATGAATCCTATTTGTTAAATAAGGTTCTTGCTGAGGCCTAGTTTTGTAATTTACTCGGTTGAATATTGTAATTTGATGAAGGATGAGTCATGGTGTTGGATCTTGAATTTTAATGGAATTGGTAATAATTATCCTTTTAATTGGTTTCTTTTATCACCATTTAAACCTACCATTAGAAGAAGTAGATCCAGATGGTGTTAGTTGTCTCGGTTGAATTAGAGAATGAAAAATTATTGCAGCATTTGGAGGTGAAATAATCGTGTAGATGCAAATACCTAACCATTTAGCCAACAATGTTATATGTAAGTTTTACCGTGCTTAATATTTATTACTTATACTTTACGCTAATCCCATATTGTTGCCCTTATGGATCAGTTGCCCTAGGCGAAAGGCGTGCCCCTTGGGCCGGACCTGTTAAGAGGTCAAATGAAGTTATAAGTGAGTTAATTTAACTAAGCCTTCTTATCCTATACTAATGTATGACACAGCGACATGAACACATGATGTGTGCATGCACGCGCATGATGTGAAGATGTATGGAATATAAAATTGTGAAATAGTGTTTATGTAACTTTAACGGTAGTTGGAATCATGACATAAAGATGAATTTCAGACAATGATCGATTCCTTTTATTATGAAAGAAATCCATCTTTCTTCTCTAAAATTTTGTATCATCCTTTTTTTTTAAATCAAATCAAATCAAATCAAATCTTTGGAGTTATTCTTTGCAAATGTAAAACACTGATCAAGTTTGATAGAAAAATATTTTATTTATTTATTTTAAATTAAGTTAAACAACTCATTTAGCCTGGGATGCAAAGCATCCATATGTGCTTTGTGGGTTTATATTCTTTTTTCGGGTAAGATTAAGGGGTTTATATTCATATTAGCTGATTAATAAAATACTTTGACCCTTAATATATCT
The DNA here is from genome assembly GCA_030765085.1 of Allium cepa. Taxonomy (NCBI): domain Eukaryota; kingdom Viridiplantae; phylum Streptophyta; class Magnoliopsida; order Asparagales; family Amaryllidaceae; genus Allium; species Allium cepa. The sequence continues at coordinate 553,080,482 of CM060941.1, read as the reverse complement.
TTATCCGGTAACAGCTTGTTTTGAACTTTTCCAACAATTACCGTTCAAGAAAAGTACTGTGCAGCTTCTTTCATAGATAATATTTGTTACTATTGTAAAAGGGTACATTTTGACATATCATAATGCTTGTGCTTGATATTAGATGAATATTCAACATTTGTATGCACAGTTTAGAATTGTTAGCTAACAAGAAGTCAGTATTGAAAATATATTTTATGATAGAATCTTTTGGTCAATTAGAAACATAAAGGGACAAGTTTCTCTCATGTCATGTACAAAAAAAATTATCATCGTCTCCTGCACTCATCTTTTGTTATTTTAGTAACTATTTCTATCAAAATGCCTGCATTTTCGCCCCTATCCATATAAAATAATGTCATTGGTAACGAAAGAAGTGGTAATAAAAGACCTAAACCCAACCAATTCCATTTATTAGTAATAGAGACGGAGATGAACCTGTCGTGAAAGATCGAATTGTGCCAAGATAACCTCAGCAGACTTCAGAGTCTTGTCAATATTCTCATGAGCAAGTCTAATTGCATGTGTTCTTACCTAAGGCCAAAAAAGAACACAAATAAGACAAATTAATTCATAGAAACCTGCAATTATATGTATAAAAACAAGACCAAAATGTGAAACCTGAGTTGGACGCATTGCTGCTTCAAGAGCAGACAATCGATGATCGAAGGAACCAAGAATTGTTACCATACTGTCTGTGTTTGTTTGGCTCTTCTGCAGCGATTCTCTTAGTAAACTTGCTTTTTCATTTAATAACGTTTCTATTGTTCTCATCTTTTGATTTCCCTTTTGTTCCTTTTATTCTCAGCTTCGCGGGTTACTGTTTTTTCTTGAGTATTTGTTACCGTTGTGGAAAAAATGGTTGATCCTAATTTACAGGATTCTTGATCCGGAAAAATAGGGGATCTTGTCTTTTCACATCTTCCATAGCTGAAAGCAAGATTTTAATAGGCTCAATTTCTCTTTATTGTAAGTAAGATTTAATGTTTTAGAAATAAAAGTATCATTTTGGGGTAATATAGGCTCACTCTAAGCACAAATGTAATATAGAAAATTAATCAAGTTTCGTGAACTCGGTTTCGGTTATTTGATTTTTATTTTTATTTTATTTTTTTGTTTCGGTCGATTTCAAAATTTTTAATAGTTTCGGTTTAGGCCCCAATATTATATTTTTGTAATGTTAGTGAAAAAGTAATAAGAAATGTTGTAAATAAAATACAAAATATAGTTTATAAAGAGATAATAACGTAACACAAGTATTTAAAGATAAGTTAATATTGAATTTCACCATACATTTTAATTAACACAACTATCTTAACAAACAATACTATCCATATATTTCTAATCAGCCCAACCCTTCTATATTTCTAATCAGTCTAATCCTTCTATAATAAAAAAGTATCAACCCGACCCTTATATATAAAAAAAGTATTAGCCCAGTCCAAAGTCCGCCTATATTTTACACCCCAACTTCCTATCCTTAATTCCTAAACTTTTATTTCTGCGTACAAAGAAATGAAAAGAAAAAAGAACGCGTCTGCTCAAAAAGAAAAATCGATAAGATCGACGACGCAAACTTGGTGGTATGATGTCAGTTTGTGTATGATGTTATTATTCCCAAGCAATCATATTTTGCTTGAAAAATTATTATTGGTGCATTTTAAATTTAAAAATTCACAGTATATATTTGTATACTTTTCTTATTATTTTTATGAACCTTTAGCAATTTCATCGGTTAACAACTTATTTGAGATTCAAAATACCATACTAAACCAAGATAGAGACCACTAACTAAAAATTTTTACGTTGACGCACTGACTTTGAGTTCAAGTTAAAAAAAGAATATGTCTTTACTAAAGTTGCTGGATGGCTCTACATTTTCTCTTCTGGCAAATAACAATCTCTCCTCTACCATGGGGTATGCATGGTTTTTTTATAAAAGCATAGATGATGCTCTATCTGCCTTGCTGGATAAAACGTGAACCATGCTTAGGAATAGGCCACAAAGGTTTCTTTGTGCACCGAGGTGAAAAAATTGTGTGTTGCATTGTTGAAGAGTTCAAAGCCTTGTTGAGGAAGTTTGCATGATTGCAGGAGCGTTTAATTGTTTCTATTGATAAGTCATGTTCAACAGGATCATTTGGTTTGTTTGATTTAGCCTTTAGCTAGTAAGCCATATTTCTAAGAGTATAATACATGATGTATTATCTTTCTCATTCTAGTATTCATGTAAGGCTACTTAAGCCTTTAACTACATTGAATTGAATAAGATGTTTTTTTAGAGGATTGTGTGAGCGTGATATTCTTAGAGTTTCAATCTTCATAATTTGGTATCGAAGCACCACTCAGGGGCCTGATTTTGTTATGAGAAGGGAGTGAGAAGAAAAGAGAGTCACGAGGTTCAAATAAGGTTTTTGGGATGTCGACTTCATCTCATTATAGATTCCTTCAAGCTAGCATTCCTAGATTTAATGGTCACTACGACTATTGGTCTATGATGATGGAAAGCTTGTTGAGGTCGAACGAGTATTGGCCCCTTGTAGAGGAAGGACTTTCGGGGTTTGTAATGCCCCACTCCGAGACCCACTCTAGTAAAGAATATTACGGAGTAATACCGTCTACTAGAACGGAGAATAGAGTATAATGGAAGCGACCATGTGTAATCAAGCTATAACTAACTACTGAATACGTCGAATAGGTGGTTTTCTTTTCTCAAGTGGTTCGACATATCCAATAGATATTTATAACGAAATTACAATGGCTAAGAAAAATAGGTTCAGAACAAACATAATACTAAATGATAACATCATCATCACAGAACAGTCACATAACAGTCGCAGAACATAGATACAATATATCGTCAATACAGATCCAAATATCAAAAGGTAGGTACAAAGCCACCGCTCACACATGTGAGTCAAAAATATGTACATAAGAGACCGAATAATCAGAGTATCAAAATAGTGGACAAATACAAAGAGCTATCTATCAGCATAGCAGATAATGTCCAAGCGGAAGCACGGAAAGCTAAGTCCAGAGACCTAACCTGAAACAACTCGGTCTGACCCGAGCGAAAACACTCGGGTCAGGCTAGCTAAACAATCAGTAATAACTGAGATATATAATAATGCAGTACATAAATAAAACAGTACTTCTCCAAAGAGAAGAGTATAATGGACCACATGAACATAATGACGATCCCTAATCATCAATAAACAGTAAAAATCTCCAAAGAGAATATCAACACCAAAGTGTTAAATAAATAAAATCGCCTCATATCATCGACGTAGCCAAAGCTATATAAAGTTGCCCATAGGCAATAATCCCAAGAGTGACCAGAGTCTGTAATCGATGCCCAAGCAAAGATCGGTGCTCCAAAGAGCAATAGGGATATACTGAAAAGTCAATGAAATCAAATACTGAAAAGCAGTGTCCAGAGACACTGTGAATCCACAAGGTAATCGCACTTACATCGTATGGTTCCATAGAACCAACACCGAATGGCGGTACTCGAATGGATATAGAAATCATCAGATAATACAAGTATAGCACGTGCACCGACCAGAGTCGTTATTGCCAAGTACTGTAGAGTTGTGATCGATCACTCGCACAGATGCGGAACGCGCGAGACGGCGAGATCCTTCCCAGAAGGATAAAGGCTCAGAGGCACATGCCGTAAAAACTTCTCCATAGAGCAGGTGTCCAGAGACGGTTGCCCAGAGGCGTGGTGACCCAGAGGTCCAGTACTAGCCGTCCAGAGGCTAATGTTTCACAAACTTCTTGGAGAGGAACCCGTAAAGTGTTAACAATGAGTCCCATACCCCACGTTCGCACTAAACGGTTTACTAACCAATAGCATGCTCACACTCCAAACAATAAAAAGTCCACCTCGTATCATCAGTAAACTAGACCCAAAGGTCAAAACGATCAATCGAATAGGTCGGGGATTAACCGGAAAGAAAATACACACGGTTCCATAGGCCGGAGATTTCCTAACCGTTTAAGCACCTTTCCACTTCGCTCGACGTGCTAAAAGTGAGTGTGAGATTTTTATTATAGAAAATAATGGTGCGGAACGGATTTATAATTGATTTTGAAATCACTTTAAAACGGCTTTTTAAAACTCTCCTATTATGGAGTAATTAATTTAATAATTAAAAATAATATTATATAATAATTTCGAAAGCCATTTAGTAGTGAAAAATCCTTTTAAAATAATTCATAAAAACCCGTGTACGAAATCCAGAGGCAAATCTCAAAGAAATCGATAAATCAGAAAATCACTGAAAACCAATATTCGCGTTGGAAAATATTCCGAATGGTTGTGAACCAAAATTCGACAATTTTTAATTATCAATTGAAGCCCAAAGGTTCATTGCAGAAACAATCAATTTGAAGCGGTTGCACCAAAATGGTGCAACCCGGACTCGGTTGCACCAAAATGGTGCAACCGGTGAGTCGGAACCCGCTGCACCAAGTGGGTGCAGCCCATTTTTTTTATTTTTTTATTTTTTTTAGAAGCCGGCTGCACCGCATGGTGCAGCCCGTTTCTGTGAACCAGGCTGCAGCTGGTTCAGACCAGCCCCAGCCCGCATGGGCTGGGAAGAACATCAAGCCCTCAGCCCGCATGGGCTTGGGGGGGGGGGGGGGGGGGGGGGCAAAGCCTCAGCCCGCTTGGGCTGGGGAGGGGGAAAGGCCCCAGCCCGCATGGGCTGGGGAGGGGAAGGAAGACCCCAGCCCGCTTGGGCTGGGGAGGGGGAAGCGCGCCAGCCCACTAAGGGCTGGCCTGCTACTGGCTAGCCCAACCGGGCTAGCCTGCTGCGCCCGGGCTGCAGCCTGGGTGCAACCCAGGCCTGCCCTGATGCACTCAGAGCCCTGTTTCAACCTGTTTACAGGATGAAACATTCTAGCCAGCTGGAAATGCAGTTTTTGAAGGTTTTGGGGTTTTTTTTTCAAATTTTTGGCATCAAATTTCACTAATATCAATCACTAACTACCATATAATGATTACTACACTATATTAAGGGAAACAAAGGGACAAAGCTTAACATTACCTTATGAAGCAATATCACAAACACCTTATGTGCATACCCAAAATGAAAGCAATGATAATCAAAGAGCTATGATTCACATGTTACGTAATAAAACGTGTGCTACTAAATGATTACTGAAATCAAAAGAGGATTAAACACATACTAGAAGAGGTTTTTAGCAATATACCTCTCTAGAAAGCAACAAAGACCACTATAGCATCAACCCAAGTTAGCAAAAGATGATTAGGAGGCTATAAGATCAAAAAAACACATAAAACATGTGTTACCAAATAAATTTCAGAAATTAGAAAGATATAAAAATGGATTTGAGGTGGGTATTTGCATTACCTTTGCATAGAATGACTTGCATAAGCTAAAACTAGAAGGAGATGAAGATGGAGGCCATTTTTGTTAAGAAAGCTTTAGGAAATGATTAGGGTTTTGATTAGGGATGCATGAATGAGGTTAGGAGAGTTTGAGATAATTTATAGAGGAGGTTTAGGGTGGGTTATTGGGTTAAGTTTAGTAGCCCAATAAGAAGAGGGTTATTTATATGTTTTCAAAAATTAGTCTAAGCGTTCATGTATGTTTATAAAACTCATTTTTCTTACCCAAATCCATTTTAAAATCTCTCCTAAAATATTTAACTTTCCAAAAATAACATTTTATCCTCATTTTAAAATCCCATATTTCCCATTTAATTAAAATAGCCTTTTTCAAATAAACTTTGTTATTCCAAATCCTTTTACGGTTCATTAAAATAAATAAAAATCCTAACTTTTATTTATTAATTGGCAATGCAAATCCCGGGTTGTTACAGGGTTGCCAAGTGGAGGAGCAACTACTGTGACTGAGGCACAATGCAAGGTGGTATAAGATGTAAAGCTCAAGGATTTGAAGATTAAGAACTTTCTCTTTCAAGCAATTGATCATGAAATTATGGAGATAATTCTGGACAGAAGCATAGCCAAAGAAATCTAGGATTCAAAGAATCAAAAATGCTAGGGATCTACAAGAGTGGGAAGGGCTCAATTGCAGGCTTTGCATAGGGAATTTGAGGTTTTCCAGATGAAGGAAGGAGAAGGGTTGATGCCTACTTTGCACGCACCCTGGGAATAGCTAATAAGATGAAGATGGATGGTGAGACTCTGACCCAAGTGGTTATCAATGAAAAGATACTGGAATCATTAATCTCAAAGTGGGATTATATGGTGTGTTCTATCGAGGAGTCGAAAGACTTGGATCGACTGACTATTGATGAGCTGTAAGGGAATCTTCTTGTACACGAACAAAGGATGACAGGTCACGATCATGGTAATTGAAGAACAAGCATTGAGGGTGTCTTTTGAGGATAGAGTTGGTGGTAGAGGAAGAAGACGTGCAACCTTTAAGGAAAGAGGACTAGGTAGAGGAATCAGGCTTTTAAAAAACAATAAGGAGTGCTACAAGTGTCACAAGCTAGGGCTTTTTCAATATGAGTGCCCTAGCTGGGAGAAGAAAGCCAATTATGCTGAGTTGGACGAGGAAGAAGAGTTGGTATTGATAAACACATGTCAAGTTGCACAACTCAAGGGGGAAGATGTGTGGTTTCTGGATTCAGAGTGCTTTAATTATATGTATGGAAAGAAAAAAAATGGTTTTCACACCTAGATGAGAGGTTTTAACATGTAGTTAAGCTCGGAGATAATACAAGGGTAACAATCGCTAGAAAAAGCTATACAAGTGTTTGCGCAAAAAAATGGGCAAACACCCCAAGGTCGTACGATTTAGTTGATTATATGTTGTTCTTAGCGTTTTGGGTGATTTATGCAAATATGTAAAAAGCAGGGACTAAACTGTAAAAGACACACAGATTTATAGTGGTTCGGCCAGAACGTGCCTACGTCCACTTTATATGTTATTCTCTCTTTTCTTTCAGATTACAAGTACAAAGCTTTGTATACAAGTATATGAAAGTTGTTTGAAAGTTCCTTCCGTGCTTAAGCTCTCAAACTTGTCCCCCATTGTTGTACCCCTGCCCCTCTATTTATAGAGTGAGGCTGGAGGCAGGGGTCCTGGATGTATATAGCTGCTGGCGGGCCTGGGCTGAAGCGATCTGGCCTGGAAGTTTGGTTCGGTATGCCTCGGTTCGGCCATGCTTGGAGAAGGTTGGATCGATGGAAGGAGCATGGAGCTGGACACGTGTTGGTTCGGCTGTGCTATGGACCGGTGTTGGTGGAGTGAGTGCTTAGTCCGGTACCGAATGGTCCGGTACCGAATGGTTCGGTGTTGAAGGTGTGTGCTTACTTCGTTTTACCGAATGAGCTTAAATGAGATGGTTCGGTGGAAGCCGAATGAACACTTGTATGCCTTATTCTGAGGATGCCGAATGGGCATTTGTAGTTGGGAGTGCCGGATGAACCTGTGTGTTCTGAGTGCCGAATGAGGCTTTGGTTCATGTTGCCGAATGAATTAATACCGAATGAACTTTTACGCATCGGTTATGAGTGAAATCCCAGACTTATATACGCTTGCTTGCTTCTTCTTGGTTCGGTCGTGGTGGAGACGCACATAACATTGATATTCTAGTTTTGACCAAAAAATGGGATAACACTTTGCCCCCCAAAATATGCCTTGCGGTAGTAAGGCGTGTTTTGTAATGCCATGAGCTGGATGTTCATATCCTGTCGATGTCCTTGCGGTAGGAAGGCGTGTTTTGTAATGCAATGAGCTGGATGTTCATATCCTGTTGACAACCTGTAAAGAGCCTGATATTTTATATGGCCCAAATGACGACCGTTCGGGATCGAGCTATTTGGGATGAAGCGCGGCCGTTCATGGTCAAGCGCCTAACTTCAAATGACGACCGTTCGCGATCGAGTCATTTGAGGTGAAGTGCGACCGTTCGCGATCAAGCGTCTAAATCCATGCGACGATCGTTCGAGATCGAGTCATTTGCGGTGGAATGTGATCGTTCACGGTCAAGCGCTTCACTTCAAATGACGACCGTTCGGGATCGAGCCATTCGAGGTAAAGTGCGACCGAGCCCGATCAGAGGGCGGACCTCAAATGGCGACCGTTCGCGATCAAGCCACTTGGGGTGAAATGTGACCGTTCACGGCCGGTGCCATTCGCGGCAAGAGATGAAATGGGACTGTTCGCGGTCAAGCGCCTTACTTCGGATGACGATCGTTCGAGATCGAGCCATTCGTGGTAAGGTGCGACCGTTGGCGGTCAGGAGTTGGACCTCAAATGGCGACCTTTCGCGATCGAGCCATTTGTGGCGAGATGAGTTGTGCCGTTCGAGGCGAATTGTGACCGTTCGCGATCGGGTGCCGTTCGAGGCGAATTGTGACTGTTCGAAGTCGGGTGCCGTTCGAGGCGAATTGTGACCGTTCGCGATCGGGTGCCGTTCGAGGCGAATTGTGACTGTTCGAAGTCGGGTGCCGTTCGAGGCGAGTTGTGACCGTTCGAGGTCGGGTGCCGTTCGAGGCGAACTATGTGTGCCCGGGGGGACTTAATATTATCAGTGCCGGAGTTATTGTTTGGGGGAGTTTCTGAATCAAAGACTTCAGTAGTTCGCTGCCATGCAAGAGGTGCTCGTGGACCGTTCGCGATCCACGGGCATGCAAGTAATTTTGCAAATATCAAAGCAATAACCATACGAATTCCACAACAGGAATGTTCAAGTCAAGATCAATGCAAGAGCAAGACGAGGATGTCAAACCGTAAATTCTTACTATGGTGCGGTCAGTAGTCATTCAGAGCATACCTATGGATCGTGCGCGATCGCTTACATGTGTAAATGATCTAACCATGCTAGTGAGAGGTTTGCGACTTGTTCATCGCTTTCGACCTGCCCCCCGAGTTCAGGAGGGAATTTTACCTGCCCCCTGGATGAGCGTTCATTCCTTACCAGGTTGCTCAGAGGCCCCTATCTCTCTCTCTGGGAATGGATCAACATGCTCCAAGTGTGGGTGCCCCCTAGCTCTGGTGCTACGCCAGATGGTCCTGCTCCGTTCTGAACTCCAATTGCTTCTTGGCTTTGTGCTCCAAGTTGCCCAATTTGCTGAAGCAAGTTCTGGATCATCTCTTCTTGTCTTCTCATCATAGCCTCCATCTCATCCCTGGTGATGAAGGCTGAAGCTTGGTTTGCTCCTGAGGAAGCCTCTTGACTCCCTTCCTGTTGACTCTGCTCTGGCCTTGGCCTTCTGCTTGATTGTCTCGCCATGACTCTTCCAATCTGAATCTAAACTCTCAAATTCAACTTCCAAGCGGTAGGTCCTTGTGTTCAGCTCTCAGTGAAAGCACCAAAATGTTTGCGCAAAAAAATGGACAAACACCCCAAGGTCGTACGATTTAGTTGATTATATGTTGTTCTTAGCGTTTTGGGTGATTTATGCAAATATGTAAAAAGCAGGGACTAAACTGTAAAAGACACACAGATTTATAGTGGTTCGGCCAGAACGTGCCTACGTCCACTTTATATGTTATTCTCTCTTTTCTTTCAGATTACAAGTACAAAGCTTTGTATACAAGTATATGAAAGTTGTTTGAAAGTTCCTTCCGTGCTTGAGCTCTCAAACTTGTCCCCCATTATTGTACCCCCGCCCCTCTATTTATAGAGTGAGGCTGGGTGCAGGGGTCCTGGATGTATATAGCTGCTGGCGGGCCTGGGTTGAAGCGATCTGGCCTGGCAGTTTGGTTCGGTATGCCTCGGTTCAGCCATGCTTGGAGAAGGTTGGATCGGTGGAAGGAGCATGGAGCTGGACACGTGTTGGTTCGGCTGTGCTATGGACCGGTGTTGGTGGAGTGAGTGCTTGGTCCGGTACCGAATGGTCCGGTACCGAATGGTTTGGTGTTGAAGGTGTGTGCTTACTTCGTTTTACCGAATGAGCTTAAATGAGATGGTTCGGTGGAAGCCGAATGAACACTTGTATGCCTTATTCTGAGGATGCCGAATGGGCATTTGTATTTGGGAGTGCCGGATGAACCTGTGTGTTCTGAGTGCCGAATGAGGCTTTGTTTCATGTTGCCGAATGAATTAATACAGAATGAACTTTTACGCATCGGTTATGAGTGAAATCCCAGACTTATATACGCTTGCTTGCTTCTTCTTGGTTCGGTCGTGGTGGAGACGCACATAACATTGATATTCTAGTTTTGACCAAAAAATGGGATAACAACAAGGCTAGAAATTGGAGGGCTTACAGAAGCAATAACAGAAGTGTATTATATTTCACAGCTTAAGAACAATCTTTTTTTTAGTACTGGCCAACTCCAAAAAAAAGGGCTTGCTTTCTTGATTCAAGATGGAGAATGCAGATTGTATCATCCAAGAAGGGGCCTGATTATGCAAACACTGATGACTACAAATCGAATGTTTGTATTGCTAGCTTCAGTAGTGCCTGACAAAGCTCTGAAGCTTCATATCTTTTCCTACTTTCAACTTTCTACAAAAGATGTGTCACACCTTTGGCATTGTAGGTTTGGACATTTAAATTTCAATAGTTTGAGAAATCTATAATATAGGAAGATAGTGAAAAGGATGCCTAATCTTAAGACCCTAAGTAAGTTGTGCTTACGTTGCCTAATCGAAAAGCAGCACCTAGAAAGTATTCCAAAGAGAAGCTCATGACGGGCATTGCAAAGGCTTTAGTTGGCTCATGGCGACATATGTGGTCCGATTACACCAATATCAAGTAGCAGTAAAATGCTTAGCTTCATTGATAACTTTAGCCGAAAAGTCTGGATTTATATCTTATGTGAAAAATCAGAAGTGTTAGGAGTACTCAAAAATTTTAAACAACTTATTGAGAAAGAAAGTGGTGATGTTATAGCATGCTTACATATAGATAGAAAAGAGAATTTACCTTTTCTAAGTTTAAGAATTTTTATAAGAATAATGGTATTAGAAGGCAGTTAAAAATGGCTTATACACTCAGCAAAAGGATGTAGCTGAGCGTAGGAACATGACCATTATGAACATAGTTCGAAGTATGTTGTCATAGAAGAAAGTTACAAAGATGTTTTAGCCAGAGGCAGTTAATTGGTATGCATATGTGATGAATAAAAGTCTAACTGTGGCAGTAAAAGACATAACACCAAAAGAGTCTTAGGGTGGTAACAAGTCGGTAGTGAACTATTCACACTTATTTGGATGTATGTGGCATGTACATGTACCAGATAGAAAGAGAAGGAAGCTAGATGACAAGAGTATGAACGTCGAGTAGAGATGTAAATTCCCTAAAACAATATTGGAAGTTTGGATATTATGGTGAGTAGAGATGTTGTTTTTGAGGAGAATGAATGTTGAAATTGGGGAATGAGTATGGAAGATGTGGAACGTGATTTATTAGAATGGGGAGAGACGATGAGAAAGAGAACACATAAAGTGAAAGTAACATTGGTAAGAGAGAGGAGGAATACATTGAAATTGATCAATCATTACCAAAACCTGATCAAACGTCAAAATCCATCCAAACACCTTCGAGCTCGTCACCTAAAGAGCAACATGATCATAGAACACCTTGGTTAGGAGAGCTAGTACCTTCGGATACTAATGAAGCAAGGATAAGAAGAATTTTGTCTTGGTTAGAGGACTATGTTAGTGGAGGTGTCTTAGGACGTTATGAGGAGGAAAATGAAATTTGCATTCTTTGCTGTTGTCGCACTCATTTCATTTCAAGAAGCAGTAAAGAGTGAAAAATGGCGGGAAGCTATGAGTCAAGAAATTAAGACTATAGAAAAAAATGAAATGTGGGAATTGTTCGTTTTGTCGGTTAGTGCAAGGAAGTTTGGAGTCAAGTGGGAGTTTTAAAAAAATTTAATGAGCTTGGAGCAGTGGGCAAGTACAAAGCTCGACTTGTGGCAAAGAGATATGCACATGAACTAGGAATTGACTATAATGAAGTGTTTTCCTCGGTTGTGAGATGGGATGCGATCGGATTAGTAATCACTCTTACAGCACACAAGGGTTGGAGCATCTTCCAGTTAGATGTTAACAGTGCTTTTCTTCATAAAGAGTTACTTGAACATGTGTTCATCGACTAGCCGTAGGGATTTGAGAAGGATAGGAGCACAATGTGTATCAATTGATAAAGGCCTTATATGGACTCAAGAAGGTCCAAGGGCATGGTACAGTCGCATTGAATCCTACTTTTTAAGGGAAGGTTTTGGAAGGTGCTCTTCTAAACATACTCTTTTCATTAAGTCTGATTCAAAAGCTAGAATTCTTATGGTTAGCCTATATGTAGATGAACATATATTTACTGAAAATAATATGAAGATGTTTGGGAGTTTTAAAAGATCTATGATGCATGAATTAGAAATGATAGATCTTGAGAATATCAAATATTTCCTTGGATTTGAGGTGTTACATAATGAAGTGGGAATTTATATTAGACGAACAAGTATGCAACTGATGTACTTCAAAGATTTGGAATGTTGAAAAGTAATTCAGTTAAGAATCCTATTGTTTTGGAGTTGAAGATAATGAAAGATGAGATGGGAGCGAGAGCTAGTGTCATTACTTTTAAGTAGATAGTTGACAGCATTAGATACCAAACGGTGACAAGGCTTGATTTAATGTTTGTTATTGGGTCAGTTAGCAGATATATAGAAAATCTCATAGAGCTTCATCTTCGATTTGCTAAGAAGGTGCTTCAGTATGTGAAAGGAACACTAGAGCTCGGGATATTTTACAAAAGAGGTGAAGCTGGAGATTTGCTTGGTTACACGAATAGCGACTATGCAGGTGATCTGACGACCGAAAGAGTACTTCAGGTTATGCATTTTTACTTGGAGATGGAGTTGTAGCATGGTCATCAAAGAAACAACCAGTTGTGACTTTGTCTATTACCAAGGCCGAATTCATAATAGTAGGTTCACATGCATGTCAAAGCATTTGGATGAGAAGGATTCTAAAAGTACTAGGTCATTCTCAAAGCGAAAGCACAATAGTGTAATGCGACAATGGTTCGTAATGAAGATGTTTTTCTTTTGGTTAATTATATTTGTCATAATGTGTTATAAATAATTACATATTTAATTAAAATATATTTAACAGGAAATCCATAAATGGTATGTTTGTGATAGTAATTACAAATAGTTGTAATCATGAGTACTATGTCACAATATTATAAACACATCATTTTCGATACTCCTAGTCAAGATACATGAAGACAGGATATCGATGTATCTGTTGAGACAAGAGTACATAACGCTCTACAAATGTTAGGCACTCTATTACTCATGACCGTTGGGGACACTTAGGGGCTACGTACTGATATTTATTGAATAACTGCGGAATGACTCACATGGTAGTTTTTTGTTGGTTAATATAACTAAGGTCAAACATAAAATATCGATATAACTAATTTACATAGTTCTCTCAACTTGAGAATGTTGTTAATCTTCAATATTAAAGTTGTGCTTTGATTATAGTCAAATCATGGCACGACGTCTATCGAGTGACTATAGTTGGGTCGAGTGGAAGTATTGAAAGTGATGATTCGTCTTCTTATTTATATGAGGTTAGTATCATGGTCAACTTAAGTCAACTCAAAGTCAAAATATCTGCCTAGAGTAGTTGGTCAAAATATTTTTTATTATTAAATTAAGTATTTTGTGTTTGGACTACATAGTTGAATATGGATGATAGTGGAATTTTGACCGTTACCAAATTCTATAAGTCTAAAGTGATATAGTTTTGACGAAGACAATTAGTGTAAATAAAAGTCATAACCGGGTAACATTTAACAAAATAAAATTGGATTTTACCGAAACCAAGTGATAAGTTTAGCCAAAATGTGTCATACCACCTGCTAAGTGACATGTGAACGTTAATATTCAAATAGTTCGATATTAATCGCTGATAAAATTTACACTTAACGAGTCACATAACCGAAACGATGAATACTCCTTTGATCAAAACGATTTAATTAATTTGTAATTGTTATGAATTAAAAGTAATTAATATTTATGAAATATTAATTATTCAATTTGATTTTGATTTGATGAGCAAATATTTTTGAATTTATTAATAAAATGTTGATTTGATGAACAATTAGGGTCCCTCTTTATCGCCTAATTTTGAAGTGGGTCTCGAAAGTTCGTCCAGTTGATGTTGCCTCTTCTAATCCTGACTGTTTTGATGAGGCTGTTGTCCCTGTTATACCTTTAGATTCGGGGCTACCTGCTCTTGAGGAAGTGCCAGCTTTAGTTGTCTCTATTGGCAATGTACCTTCTTCTAATGGAATATCTTGGTATTGTAATGAGCAACTTGGGTTCATGGACCATCCGATATGAGATATTCTCCTATGAGTGATACATACCTCAAGTTCGTGAGTGATGATGATGGAGAGAGTAGACGCCTATTCTATCACATTGAGGGCGAGAGCCTTGCTCTTACTAGGGTCGGTGAAGTTGGTGAGGCAAACAAAGCGCTGCTTTATGATTCCACATGCGATAGGAGTTTCATTTTCAAGGCTGGAACTCAGGTAAATGTTCCTAATCTTGCTCTACTTTTCTCTAGTTATGCTCATGCCATTGGGCCTGACGATGTAAGTAGTAGATCTTCCTCCTCTAAGGCGAGCTAGTCTTGGTAGTTAGTAGTTTTGGCGTGTGGCCAAACTCTTGTGCTTTTTATTTTATTTTCTTATTTAGTGGATTAGCCACTATAAAACCGACTTCAGTTGTTCTATGCATATGCAGAACACAAATTTCTACATTTATTCAGAATGGTACGGCCACTATAAAACCGAATGGCTTTGTCCAAAAGAGTTATAAATATATTAATCAATATACGATATCGATAAGCATTTAAATTGGATTTAAATGCAAAATATTTGCTCGTTCTCTAAATAGGTTTAAAGCCTATAAAGGAGGATAGTTGGTTCAGCTCCAATAAGGGTGATAGGTGCGGTCGTATGATGGGACAAGAGGGCTTTGATTTGGATGGCTAAGTTGGAGGAGAAGTAGCAATAGATAAAGAAGGATCTAGATCCTAATTTATCTCTAAGTTCTCCCCTATTTAAACATCTCTATCCACACTTGTTAAAAGACTTTAAAGCCTCCATACCCTTACTATTTCTAGCCGAACCCTATCTCCATCTTCCTCCATCAATTTAAGTTCAAATCAAATCACATGCAATTCTATTCGATAGTTGGTGGTCATCGATTCAGAGACTAGCAATCTACTGGATTAGAAATCGGTTCGAGGAACAAATCTCATCATTTCTAGGTGTACATTCAGGCTTTGGCTATAAGGTATACTTCTAATCAATTTATAATTATTGATGTTTACATATAATGTTATATATATTATACTGTTAGTTAGGTGATGATTCCGATATATAAATATAATGTCACAATTAGATTGGTTGTATATTTGCATATAAAAGTATTTAAAAAAATTATCATGTATATACCCTAAACACTATAGCTTTGTATTAAAGAACATTTTTTTAATTTTAATAATTTAATATTTACATATATAGTTTATAATCTAAATATAACATCATACTTTAAGTAAACTTGATTATATAATTTTATATATAAAGTATTACAGATATAATATTTTTGGCAGTAATAAAGAAATAAATTTTTATAATTTAAGTATTATTTAAATCAATTAACAACATAGATTAGTTATATCAATATATACATTATATATAAATTATGTTTTATATTTATAAAATTATATTAACTCAAAATACACTCTCGGTAGAAAAATAAAAAATAAAAACATTTGTTTAAAATTAAAAATATTTTAAATAAAAGCTAAGAATTAAAAGTTAGTTTAAAATTATTTTAAATTATAAAAATATAGAACAAATATTCAAAATACAAAATATCATTTAGAATTTTACAGGAAATTTTAAATTTTAAAATTAAGTTTCGAATATATTTTAAAATTATTCATATGGATAATTAATGTTACATAATTTTAAACTTAAAAAAATTTAATTCTAAGCCATGCGCATGACCAGATAAATACATTTTTGTTAAAAAATATTTTTGTATATTTTATAAGTATTAATCTATATTTATATAATATTATTATACATTTATACATAATTATTTAATATATCTATATATACATATAAATATATATACTCTTTTTGGCGTTACAACAAAAAATAATTATTATTTTGAATATAAATTTTAAAATGATTTAATTATATTCGTATAGTTATAAATATATATAATGTTAATATTTCATAAACATGTTGATAAATATATATATATATATATATATATATATATATATATATATATATCTACCGACCCGCCTTTTTGACCATCGAAAGTCGAAACCAAATACATCCATGTATTCAAATGCCAAACATCCAATCGATGCAAATGCAGGTTGTTAGGGTAAAATAAAAAGAAAATGAATAGGAGAAACATAATCTCACGATAAAACGATTGCATATGATACAACAAAGACAATAAAAGTCGTCACTCTAAAGTAAATAGTATATCATTGATAAAAACTAACCTCATCATCCTGGACGGTTATAATTTTTTGACCTTACAATTGGTGATGGGTATATATAATAATACAACAGAAATAAAGAATATTACGTTAGGTGTACATCTAGCTCTACTCCATGGGCTTCATGTTACACCAACGATAACATGGAAAGATACTCGGTCTGATCCATGCATTATAATAAAATTACACCTGGATTAGTCTGAAAAACTAGCATGAGAAAAATTAAGAGATATAGGAAATATATAATAATTCTGTGGCACCACGTTGCTAAACACGGAATGAGTTTTACCTCACAAGAACAACATCCATATATGAAAGAATGGAAACAAATTAGAAAAAAAAAACCAACCTTGAAAAAATGTGTATAAACAAGGTCAAAATCCAAACTTAAGCAATGGACAGAAATAATTAAACATCAAGAAGAGCTCCAACACTTCTCGATGCAATTAAGAAAACAATTCAAAGATTTGAAACAAATAAGGAAAGAGAAATTTTCCAATGATGACTAGGACGGTGCACCCTCTTTACTAAAAGTATACCTCTAGAAATATACTTGAGAACTACAATGACTTTCGGACACATCCATACTGGACCCCGCCAACCTTACCGAGAATCCGAATATTTCACATCTTCGATCGCATACCACCGAATCTAATCTACTCTAGAAGTGCAGATATCCTAAAGGGAGTAACCCCACATGCCTTTAGGTTTTTGCCATCTCCGACAAAGAATATCAACACTCAAAATGAGCAACAAATCGTCTTGGATTGACAGAACACAAAAGAAGAAAGGATCAATTCCAAGGTTCAAACCAAAACAAGGAGAATTAGTTTATCCAACATGACTAGGAGGTTGCACCCCCTACACCGAAAGTATACCTCTAGATAAGATATATTTAAGAGCCCACGCTAAACACGCATCACTCTCAAGAACTTCCAAGCTAGACCCCGTCTCACACGAGCATTTGAATATACTCGCATCAACGCATGCATGCTATGAACAAATCTCTAGATAAATGTAAATATACCTAATGGGTGCGACCCACATGGCTAGGCTTCCACTCTCTCTTTGGTTTTAGTTATCTATGGCATTGGATGCCAATGCTCAAAATAGGCGACAAATCATCTTAGGTTGATGAAGCATAAAGAATGAATCGATAGTTAAGAAATCAACTATCGAAAGTACATGAACGGTTGTATATAGGGATTAGATCGCGTATACTTGTCACCAATAAATGAATCATGCTTTTAAAACATTTGATGCTTACTTGTGCTTGATTTTCACATCACAAATTTTTGTAGAACACTTTAAAAACACTTTTTAAGGATACTCATTCAAAAGGGCAAATTATATTTCTAAGAGTATTGAAAAGAATGGTCAAAATGAATGTCACTGAAATTTATTATGAACCCTAAAAAAATTTACACTTACCTCTGTTTTTTAACATTCTTTTTTGTGAAGATTTTTTCGTTTATAAACAATCTTTTATAAATCTTAAACAATGTTAATTATCCCGAAGGAAAACAAATCAGATTCATAATCTTTCATAAATTTAAAACAATATTAATTATCCTGAAGGAAAATAAATCAAATTCATAATCTTTTATAAATTTAAAACAACATTAATTATCCCGAAGGAAAATAGATCAGATTTAAAACAACATTAATTATCCTAGAGGTAAAATAAATCAAATTTGAAATCCTTTTTATCGATCGAAACAACTTTAATTATCCCAAAAGATAATTAATCAAATTTATAACTTCTTTTATAGATTTTAATCAATACTTATCCTTTGTTTTCAAAATTCTCAAAATATTTGAAAATATAGTTTAAACAACTTTCAAAGTGCAAAAACGCGACTAAACATTTATTTTGCAAAAATACAACCACGGATTCAACGCGCACAAGGGTTTACGGAGATGATATTTCATAAGTGTTAGTATAGCGACAATTGCTATAACAACACTTACACAAATCAAACAGTATGACATAAATATTTTAACCAAACATCAATATAAGCAGCATAAGAATATAAGTAAGATGCATATAATAGTAAATTAATAATGGCGAGAAACCCCTTAAGATATTTCTATATCGTTTTACTTTGCAAGCACAGAACAGTAATTTATTCTGCTCGATAGATGTCCAAATAATCTATTCAATTTAATTATAGCAAAATGTGGTTTTATTTTATTAAATATATATCCCAAATGAAGCACAACTAATTTAACTACGTTAAATGTAATTAAATTTAATTATTATAATTTTATCACTAATTTATACTTCATTAAAGCTATCAACTATCATCCAAGCATTCACTAATAATCCATAACAACACAGATATTATATAGTTTTATTTAGAGACGCGTAAACTAATCGAAATTCTAGTAGTCGCTTTCGTGTTCTAGTTTGGTCCAAAATTGAATGACGTTCAATTTTGGCCCAAATTCAACTAGCTCCATATTTAAGGAATCAAATTCCATCGCATAGATAACGTTAATACGACTCTAATGCAACTGATGCATCCGAATCTAACCTCGTACGAGAAAGTTATTAATTTAATATGAATTGGAGTCAATTGAAATAATTAATTTACTCAACTAAACTAAATTAACTAAACTTATTGAATAAAACTTTACGACTTGCAAAGCCCAATAGCCTAAGCGCTACTACTGTTCCTCTCCCCAAATCAAAATAAAACGTGTTTTCTTCAATTTGAACCCACTGTCGAAACACCTGAACCACTGTTCCTACCATCATTATCTCCATCGAAGCCTGCCACACTTCCAGTCCATGCCATGACTAGTCGACACTAACTTCTGCCATCACGAGCCTAAGATACGAACCCAAAAAGAACAAAGCCGAAACCGTAAAGTGAGCTCGTAGCCACAGGCCACCAATCCCCCCACCGTAACTGGCTTCATCTCGACTACACGCTGCATCCAACACCCTCCGTTGATTCCCTGGATGCCTTCATCGTCGAAAAACTCCATATGAACAGAAATCAGTCATTACCCAACCATGGCCAACTCCAGCCACTTGAGATCATGAGAACACCACTAAAAATTATAGTTTGTTGATACGAACGCAACCATATCCTCCAATGTCCAATTTGTTAAATTTTATTTTTCACAAATCTCGACCACCATCGAACACTGAGCGACTGCAGCTGCTCCGGTCACCAAAACTCTATGTGACTATTCTTTATGAAATACTAAAGATCTAACTCTACAATTTTATAGTCGAACGATTTGGCTAAATGTTGCTAGACTTTAAGTTAAGGAATTTATAAGTTTGAATTGAGGAGTATTTTATTATTTTAGGAGATAGAACAAAGAAGAAGAAGATGAAGAAAGATATGCAAAACTATTATTATTGCCTCCTAGCTTTTGTTCCATGCATATTTATTTTTTCTGTTTTATAAATAGAAGTATATTCCTTACTTCAATCTCAAGTTAAACAAGAACCTTAAGCAACCGATTTCCCAAGCAAACCCAATTTTTCAAGCCATCTGTTACATCGCCATCAAAAGTTTTGAATTTTTATTTGTTTGAAAAGTGTTTTGAAATAGAGTTTTATGGCACTCTGCTACCCAATATCCCATTCACGTACGAACCGCGAATGACGGAAATAAAAATACGATCCTGCACCAAAATGCGACACGATCACAAATCAACAATAAAATTCATATATTATTTTATTCTATAAAATTCCAAAAATACCATCATCTTCCATAAAATGCATCAAATGGAAATATAATTATTTTCTAATTTAAAAATTATGAAAAAATCCAATAAGTTCATTTAAAAATACATAAATAAAAACAATTAAAGCAAATCAGGATTCTATGCCTACCATCAATCAAAACAATGAAGACAAATTCAAATAAAACTTAATTAATCAACTAAGTTTAAAATACCAAACTTCATTAATGGCGACCTGCTTATCGTTTCCACTTCGTTTGCTTTGCTTTTCCTTCCTCTGACTTGCTGCGCGCCTTTCCATTTCCCCCTCTTCCCTCCTCATATGCCTGTTTCCCATCTCCCCCTCCCATACGTTTCTTCCCCGTCTCGATCTTCCACTAGATCTGGTAGGGTATTCGGTGTCATGCCGGTTGCGCCGCAGCAGGCGATGCCTCTTCTCCTTTCTATTGATGATTTCCCCCTTTGCCTGCGCCTCTGTCATCTCCTCTAGCACTTGCTGATCGTGAAAGTCCTTTGGTTTCGATTGTGTTGCCTGCAGCGGTCTCAGGTAATGTTCCCTCTTCTCTAGATGCGTGTGCAATTGATGAGGTTCCCTATTCTCCCGAAGTTATACGATCAGTGTTGGGTCATTCTGCTATGTCGAAATGTGGCTTTGGGAATTCTGATTCTGTATTGGTTGAGATCGAATCTTGTGATGTCTCTGATGACCCTGTTGGTACTGGTACGAAGGAAACTTATCTTGGTTGTGATTCACGTTTAGTTTCTGCTGTTACGCCTGGCTCCAATCGATGCACAATTCGTGCTCGTGTAAATGCCTGTGTAAATGCATGTGGTAATAAGTGTTCAGTTTGCATGAATAGGCCTGTTCCTGGTGGTTTGTCCAGTGAAGCTGTGCACCTTGCATCTTCTAGCCGCATTCCTGAAACCTCTGCCCTTCCTGGCTTCAAATCCTGGTCCTCGCTATTCTCCTCACTGCCCCGTAATGCGGGTGACTACATTCCGATTGAGTTTGAAATAATTGAGCAGGATGGAGTGATGGTCCCTCCCCCTGAGGTGATGCGGGCTGGTATGGACTTTTGGTCGGATTACCTTGTTGGCTTCTTCTTGGATCCAAACCATCGCCTGCTTGATGCGACTTCTGTTTGTCGTAAGTTCTGGAAGCTTCGCGGTTGTTTGCGTGTTAAGCTGGTTGACTCCATGTATTTCCTAAAATTTTCTTCCCCCGAGGAACGCCGTCTTGTCCTTGAGGCTGAGCCTTCTTTTTTTGATGGGAAACCCTTTATCATTACTCCTTGGTCCCCGACTGTGGCTAGTGCTCGAGAGCAAGTTCTATCTATCCCTATTTGGGTTTATTTTTCGCAAATCCCCTCTGCTCTACAACCTTCGCTTGGTTTGAACTGGCTAGCTTGTAATGTGGGAAAATTAAAATGTTTTGGTTCTACTACCGTGGGTCGTGAAAAATTGGTATATGCTAAGGCTCTGATTGAGATTTCCCCTGATAAGCCTCTCCCTTCTTCTATTCCTATTCAGCTGGCTGTTGGGCATGTTGTTGAGATTCGTGTTCGCTATGGATGGGTTCCGGATATATGTTCTTCCTGTCATTCTTTTGGTCACCTAGCTATCGCATGTTCGCATTCTGTCTCCTCCGCTGCTGCTCCAAAGATTCCTCTGCCTCGCCCCCCGCTAAGGAAATGGGTTCCCAAGGTTGCTGTCTCTCCTATTGTCCCTCCCCTGGTTGCTCCGATCCTGGTCTCGGTACCGCCTAAAACTCCTGCTGCTGGGCCTGCTTCCTCTTCTACTATTTTGGACTCTGGTCTTGGTTCTGGGTTACCTGTTACCGACCCTGATCCAGATCCTCCTAGACCTTATGTTGTTTGGGATGCGGCTGAGAAGTGTTGGGTTGATCACCTTTCCGATATGAGATTTAACCCCATAACTAATTCCTACTTTAGATTCGTTTCCGATGATCTTCTTGACCTTAGGTGCCTCTATTACATTCCTTCTGCTGATTCCTTAGTCCTTGATGTGGATGGTCATTTTGCGAGTTCGAATTCTATTTTGCTAGCTGACTCTTCTTGGGATCGATCCTTTATATACACTCCTACTTCAGTGGCTTATGATCCTTGTCTTGCTTCCCTATTCCGCCCCTTTTCTGGTCTTGTGGGGAATGTATCTTTGGTGTCTTCCCTGGTTTCTGTAGACGATGGTGATTCTTCCTCTTCGGAGGAGTAGTTTTTTTTTGTTTTTTTTCATATAGTAGTTATGGTGTGTCTACCACACTCCTGCGCTGTACTTATGTTTTTTTTTCCATAGTAGTTAAGGTGCTTTTACCTTACTCCTGTTCTTCAACTTTTATTACGTTCGTAATAAAAAGTGGACGACCCACTATAAAACCGGCTTGCCTTGCAAAAAAAATACATCAATAAAACCAAGTCGTTTTATTAATAATTGATTTTCTTATTATCTATTCAGATTCTTTATTGTTGTAAATAAATTTGCAAAATCAGTTAGACGTTAGTAAGAGTTAACTAAGGCTATTTAATCCATTTAATTTATATTTAATTCGTAATTCAAATATCAAAATAATCGTTATGTTTGAACATAAGTTATTAATTAAACTCTAAAAATCAACTATTTAAATATTTAAAATTAATTAAATATTCAAAATTAAAATGATAAATTTCCTAGATTTTACAATATACGTAAATATTTATATAAAAAACATTTAAATTAAAATTTAGTTTATATATATGTATATGTATTTACAACATTTTATGTATATAAATAAAAGTATATAAACATACTTTTGGACAATATATTTGTATATTAGATGAGCTAACATGTCTATTGCGGTGCAAACCATAACTTCTATACGCAAGCATCTTATATCTTGCATGAATTGATATGTTACACAAGCGCGTACACACATACATGTATAAAAAAATACATACATACATACATATATGTATGTATGTATGTATATGATACACACACATATATAAATATTGTAACATAAATTAAATAACGCAATATCATTTTACAAGTTTAAATAAAATAAAGATTTATTTAAAACAAATTCAGAAATGTTCTAAATAAATTAGACTTCACAGGCCCAACAAAGATCCAAAATGAAAAAAAAATTGAAATTCGCCCATTACTTTTACTACAGACTTGTACAGTTCCAACAATAGTATCGAAACCCGAGAACATATGCAACCAAATTGTCATGTTATAGTTAACAATTAAGCTCGCAGCTCAGATAGTAGGGTGTCTAGGACTGAGTTTGTGGAATCAAGTACTCTACCCTACTTGGCTACCAGCCTAGCCCAAACATATATGTGCGCCTAAAAGTTGCCCTTGATTGAAAATGCCCAATTTGAATTGGGCCCTAGGCTAATTTTCAAAAATATTTGAAAATTAAAAATATAAGATTTTAAATTTAATAGTTAAATTTTAAATATAATATGTACATATAATATAATAAGATTTTTTAAAATGTTTAAAAAATAAAAAATTTAATTTCAAAAAATTTAAAATATGATTAATAAAATAAATTAATTAAATAAGTTAATTAATCAATAAATATACACATGTATTATATATTATGGTATATGTTATGTTGTTTTAAAATGTTTAAATGACATAAATATACATGTATGTATATGAAATAAAATTTAAAATTAATATAATTTAATTAAATAAATTAATTAAATGGTTAATTAATTAAATAATATACACATATATATGATATATGTGTTATACTATAGAGGTTATAGTATATAATAAACATTCAATATAAATGTTGCATTAAGATAATATAAAATTAATTAAAATGTTAACTAACTAAAATTAATTAAATAAGATTTAATTAACATAATGTTATACATAAGACTATTATATAAGTAATATATATAAAAGTTATATAATAACATAACTTATATAATATGAATGTATAAACTAAAGGTGGAACATTAAAGAAACCCTGATAAACTTAAGGAATAAATACATACGTAAATATACGTATACCGTGATTTTCGATGTATCCGACCCTTGAATCACGAGAATTATACTATTCCATAAGTCAATATCACTCAATAATATATATATATTGAAGATTATGAAACTTCAATATAATATTGTCCTTTACCATATATATTAATAAATTACTTGCATTCTTCTTAGTTGTTGCGAAAACTCAAGCTAAGGATGTTGTGTGTAGTACTATTAATATGTTGAATAGATAAGGTAAGATAATTATATGTATTTGTTGAGAAAACTTAAGGTATATGCTATACTTAGGCCATTGCGATATGGTAGGTAAGAGTGAAAATTTTCATTTTGATTTGTTGAGCAAACTCAAAGTCGAAGTGAAATTAGGACTAGGTACCAAGGGCTAGGAGTTGTATATGATACAACCAATAATGAGTTATCCGTCATCCGTCGAGCTATGATTTGTTGAGCAAACTCAAGGTCAGAATTCCAATACAAACGAGTCTCAACACCTGCTAGTGAATTCGAAGGACTTCTATGTTTCGACTTAGGGTTTAGGGAAACATGAAAGAGTAGTGAGTGCTTATTAGTAAAATGAAACATGAAGTTTAACCTTGCTAATATTATTTTTCCTAATAATCTACTACTTAAACTTGTAGAAAAATGATAACTCCAAAACTTTTTTTTGAAAATGACAAGCTTACTGGACCAAACTATACCGATTGGTTAAGAGCAATTAAATAAAATTTACTTATGAGTGCCTATGGTCAGCTATTACATGCGAACCTAAAGAGCAACCCATTGATGAGGACCCCAAACTAAGACTTGCTTATGAAAAATGGGTGTCAGGCCTAGAGATCGGCTAAGCTTTTGTGCTGTCTACATTAGACAAGTTGCTGTGGAGGCAGCATAAAATCTTGTATGTCCATGAGATATTTGATAGTTTCAAGGCCCTGATTGGTGAACAATCATGTTTCACAAGGTACAAGCTTG
This sequence comes from Allium cepa, assembly GCA_030765085.1. Classification (NCBI taxonomy): domain Eukaryota; kingdom Viridiplantae; phylum Streptophyta; class Magnoliopsida; order Asparagales; family Amaryllidaceae; genus Allium; species Allium cepa. Next base: position 553,055,264 of record CM060941.1, on the reverse strand, counting down.
CGAAGAAAATGTTCAATACCAAATTGACCAATGGACAGAAAGTGGACGTTTACGTGATGATGATGAAGGGCTATATCGATAAGCTTTTGCAGTCTAACATACAGATAAGAAATAAATTGCAAGTTGATTTAGTCCTTGGTTCTCTTACTCCTTAGCATAAACCATTTATACTTGATTATAATATGGACCAATTAAATGTGAATCTCGGGGAGCTCCTTAATATGTTTGAGGTGGCCCGAGTCTGCATCAAAGGATCAAGGGGTTATACTTGCTGTTAAGGGTAGTGCATCATCTTCAAAGAGTTCAAAGAAGCAAAAAAGGGAAGGTAAGAAAAACCAAAAAAGTAAGAAGACCGATGAAAAGTTTGAATGTCACCACTGCCATAATAATGGTCACCGGAAAATGAATCATCCTGATTAGTTGAAGATTGTTAGAAAAAAACAAAATGGTTCTGCAGCTCCATTAGGTATATTTTACTATTAAAATTGTTTTATAACGATAAAATGTCATAGGTCTTATATACTAGATTTGGAACTGGTATATATAATTCATTACGAGGGTTTAGGAATTGGCACCGTATGATAAAAGAAGAGATGAGGCTAAGTTGTTGATGGATCTATGGTAGTTGCAACGGTTGTAGGTGATTATCATTTATATTTGCCTAGTGGAGTAGTATTACTATTAAATAATTGTTATTTTGTAAAAGACTTTATTTGTGGGATTATTTATGTTTCTAGATTTTTTGAGATTGGATATATATTTTATTATGCAAATAATGTTGCGAACATTAGTTTGGATAGAAATAAAGTCTGCGATGGTATTCATGAAAATGACGTTTACGTGATTAACACTAATTATGTGTGTTCTGTGAATAATTCTTCTAATAATATAAATGATATTTATCTTTGGCATTATAGGCTAGGTCATATTAGCGATAAACTACTACACAAACTGAAAGCCGAAGTTTTCTCCCATCACTTGATTCCGAATAATTTGACACATGTGAGTCATGTCCCAATGGTAAAATGACCAAGCACCCTTTCAGTGTGAGCAACGAAAGAGTTGATGAACTCTTAGGATTAGTACAAAGTGATGTTTGTAGCCTAATGCCTATAATTATCGAAGATAATGGTTCTTATTTTGTTACCTTCACCGATGATTTCTTAAGACCAGGATATGTGAACCTCATGATGAATAAATTTAATGTCTATGAGAAATTTTTTGAATATAAAAATGCAATATAAAAACAAAAAGGGGTGAAGGATTAAGATTCTTCGATCAGATCTAGAAGGTGAGTATGTTGGATAGTCCTTCTGGCAATACTAAAAGATAATGGGATTATCTCTCAAGTTACTCCACTATATACTCCATAACACAATAGTGTGTTGAAGCAAAGAAACTGAACCTTATTAGATATGGTTCGATCCATGATGAGTAAGGCTGAGTTACCTCCATCCTATTGGAGATATGCTTTAGAAACTACAGGACATATATTGAACTTATTACCCACTGTATTTATGCCTAAAACACAATACGAGATGTGGTATGGTAAGAAACGTCAACTCAAATATTTGAAGTTATGGAATTGTCTTGCATACATTAAGAACATTGGTCCGCATAAACTAAAGGCAAGATCTATACTATTTAAATTTTTAGGATATGCCAAGAACTCAATGGGATATATATTCTTCAATGCCAAAGAACAAAAGGTTACTGTTTCTCAAAATGCTATCTTTTTAGAAAAGGAGTTTCTGTCAAAAGAAATTAACAACGAGGATGTAGACTTGGTTGAGATCTAATAAATTAACACCGAGGCCAAACCAGTGGAATAATCAAGTTCACCTGTATATGAAAACATGCGACCTATTAGAAGGTCTAGTAGGGAATCTTATGCACTGGAGTGATATTGTAGTTTTCTCATGGATGGCTAGAATGAGGACCTTGTTTTAGATGATGATACTCCTCTATCTTTCCAATAAGCACTATAGAGTAAAAACTCTACACTTTGGCTTGGAGCAATGAAATTGGAGATGGATTCCATGTAAAAAAAATAAAGTTTGGACTTTGTCAGACGTACCCGAAAGACAAAACCCATCGGCTGCAAATGGATTTTTAAGAAAAAGCTAAATGCAGATGAGGAAGTAGAGACTTATAAGGAAAGGCTAGTTGCGAAGGATTTTATCAAATTCAAGGTATTGATTATGACGAGTCCTTTTACCCCTTAGCTAGGCTTAAGTCCATTCAGATTATGCTGGCTATTTTTGCATTCTATGATTACGAAATATGGATGTAAAGACAACTTTTCTAAATGGTGATTTAGAAGAAATCGTTTATATGTCGCAACACGTGGGTTTTCTGGTCAGTGAGAGTGAGGGTAAGGCTTGCAAGTTTTTGAAGTCTTATGGACTTAAACAAGCTTCATGTAGTTGGACTAAGTGTTTTTATAAAGTAATCAAACAGTTTGGTTTTTATCGGAACACAGAGGAAGCATGCTTACATAGAAAGGAATAAGGCAACGCTATCGTATTCCCAGTGATATATGCCAATGATCTATAATGATTGGCATTGAGAATTCATTGTTGTAATTGGTGAAAGCTTAGCTTCCAAGAACTTCTGCATAAAGGATTTAGGAGAAGCAGTCTATATACTTGATATAAAAATCTATAGAGATAGATCTAAGAGGCTGTTGGGATTGTCCCAATTTCTGTACATAGATACCATACTTAAAAGTTTCATTGTGGAGAATCCCAAGCGTGGAAACATTCCAACGCAGTTTAGAATTGTCTTTTCTAAGAAGGACGCTCCTTACACCGTTGAGGAGAAAGAGCATATGAAGAGGATCCCTAATGCCTTAGCCATAGGATCCATAATGTATGCTATGCCATGTACTAAACTAGATATAGTGTATGCATTAGGATGCGTAAGCTGATATGAGACTAATCCTAAAGAAAAACATTGGATGGATGTAAAATGTATACTGAAGTATTTAAGAAATACTAAGGTCTTATTCCTCATTTACGAAAATGGAAACCTCCTTATAAAGGGGCATATAAACTCTAGCTTTCAAAGTGATATAGATGATAGTAAATTGGTGTCTGATTATGTCTTCATACTTAACGACGGAGCCATTAGTTGGAAATGTTCCAAGCAATAATCAATAACTTATTCGACGATGGAGGCCAAGTACACCGCCTTAAATAAAGCAGCTAAAGAGACAGTCTGGATGCATATGTTTTTAAGTGAGCTCGAAGTGATTCCTAATAGAAAGAATCCTATGGTTTTGTTTTGTTATAATAATGTCGTAATTCGGATCGTAAAGGAGCTCAGAGTACACAAGACGTCATGTCATATTCTTTGAAAGTTCCACCTTATTAGAGAATTCTTTGAGAAGAAAAAGGTCATGATACAAAGGGTAGATACTAAGGACAACATAACAGATCCATTCACTAAGGTCTAGCTCGGTCGACTCTTAAGAAGTTGATTAAAGGAATGGGATTGAGATTCCACAATTATCTCCAATTGCAAGTGGGAGATTGATAGAGTTAGGGGTATCCCATTAGGAAACTTTTTTAATTTATTGTAAATTAATTAACTATATAATCAATTCTCATCCATAATAATGGTGCTTTTCTTTCTGTTATATATTTGTTATAATGTGTTATGAACAATTAATTATTTAATTAAAATATATTTCACAAAAAATCCATAAATGGTGTGTTCGTGATAGTAATTACAAATGGTTGCAATCATGAGTATTATATCACAATATTATAAAACACATCATTTTAAATATTCCTAGTAAAGATATATCGAGACTGGATATTGATGTATCCGTTGAGACTAGAGTACGTAACACTCTCCAAATGTTGGGCAGTGTATTACTCATGACTGTTGGGGGCACCTAAGGGTTACGTATTGATAGTTATTGGATAACTATGGAATGATTCACATGATAGTTTTCTGTTGGTTAATATAACTAAGGCCAAACAGAAAATATCGATGTGACTGATTTACGCAGTTCTCTTGACTTGATAATATTGTTGATCTTCAATATTAAAGCGGCGTTTTGATTATATTCAAATCATAGCATGATGTCCATCGAGTGACTATAGTTGGCCGAGTAAAAGTATTGAAAGTGAAACACTGTTCAAGAGAGGATTCGTCTTCTCAGATATATGGGGTTAGTATGATGGTCAACTCAAGGCCAAAATCTCTAGCTAGAGTACTTCGGTTAATAATAATTGTTATTATTGAACCAATGACTTTATGTTCGGACTATAGTATTGAATATGAATGATACTGGAATTTTGACCATTACCAATTTTCATAAGTCCAAAGTGATATAGTTTGACGAAGACAATTGGTGTAAATTAAAGTCACAATTAATTAACACTTAAAGTAAAATTGGATTTTACCAAAACCAAATAAGCAATAAGTTTAGCCAAAATGTCACACCACATGTTAAGTGACGTGTGAATATTAATATTTGAATAGTTCGGTATTAATCATTGACCAAATTTATATCTGACGAGTCACACAATCGAAATGATGAATACTCCTTTGACCAAAATGATTTAATTAATTTGAAATTTTCTATGAATTGCCAACAGGGTTGGCGCAGTTGGTTGATGGTCCGGACTGCGTGATCGAAGGTCACGAGTTCGAGCCCCGAAACTGACAACCCTGTAACAAGTACCCGAAGTATGTGTTTGGCAGGCACATACTTCCCTAGAGTTTACAAGCGAAGCTTGGTTCTCTAGGTAATTCAAAAAAAAAAATTTCTATGAATTAATAAATTAATTAATATATATGAAATGTTAATCATAAATTTTGATTTGATGAAAAAATATTGTTAAATTATGACGTCCCGGAATTTTAACAATTTAAATTGGAATAATTAATTGATTTTAAATATTTAAAAGTTAATTTTTAACTTAAATTCAATTATTATTATTATTTAGCAATTGAGTTATTGGATTTAAGAAACTGAAATTGGGTAAAATGTTGAATCTGGAGTTTTAATCCTGTTAAAAATAATTTGAAGGCTTATAAAATTTATAATGATGATACTGAAGATAATAGAATGGTTGAAATTTAATTTAAAGGTGATTTGTTCAGTTTTAATAATATATCGTTTAAATTGACATTCAAAAATAGCCTTCCAAGGCACAGTCTCGGATTAGGATGAAATCAGTTCCATTGGATCCGTAATAGTTAGTTATTATTGAATTTCAATTTTCGTGGCATTTGGATTTACCGTTTTCTCGTACGGGTAATAAACGCGTTGAAATTAAAATCGATAATTTAATATTTTAAAATGATTTAAAAAGCTAACTTCCTCATGCGATCAAATTAGCCTCCAAAACACGTTCCTATTTTCCTTAAATCATGTTGCTTTCTCCTTCGAGAATAAAATAATAAAAAAATCACCTAGTCCTTACCTTCTGAAGGAAGCCTCTAGCCTTCGTTATTTTAGTCGAAACCTATCTCCTTTTACAGGCATTCTAGAATTTCAAAGAAAAGGGGGGAAGCTAACAACGAATCCCTATTTCCTTTTCCACAAACTATCATATCAAATCGCGAAGGAGAGCCCGCGCTCGCATGCGCTACGGCAGGGGATAGGGGTAGTCGTTCCATCTGGAACGACGAAGTTGAATCAACGGTTCTGGTGAGGGTTGAGAGCAAGTTTAGGTGGCGTCGACCGTACTCGCGGGAGGGTTCGTTGTAGTGGCAGCTTCGTCTTTCGTGCTCGGCTTTGGGTTGAGCTAGGGTTAACATTTGAGGCGAGGTGCTCGATGTCAGGGAGCGTGCGTGGTTTGAGGTGATGGAAGGTCGAAGCGAGACCGACGTCGACACTGATAGGCTCGAGATGGCGATGGTTATGTTGTTGAAGAAGGGGAAGGCAAGCATAATTAGGGCTGGTCCGCAAGCTCGTGTTCGAGTTCGGCAACGAAGGCAATGAGGTATATTTACAGATTTTATTTTTTTCAATTTAATATATGTATAAATATTTATAAAAAAATAAAAATAAAAATATAATAATAGTAAGTTTTATAAGCCAGTATATTTCCTTCGAAGTTATTGGTTTATTTATGAATATATATTTATGCAGTAAAGTAATCTCTATTGTTATTTACAGAAAAAAAGGAAAAGAAGAAAATATTATAATAAAATATATATATAAAATACACAAATGTTTTTGTGAAGATAGATTTTTGAAGTCCATGATTTATTTTATATTTATATATTTTCAAGGATAAAATAAAATAAGTATACAAATTCTAAATGTTATTTTAAATATATGTATTAAAGAGATTGACTTATTTAATTATTTTAGTAACTTGAAATTTAATTATTTTGTTCCTAAGAATTATTTATTTATAGGAAGATTAGCTAAAATAAATTATTTGTTAATTAAATTAAATTTATCAAATGAAAATTAATTATTCAAATTGTTCGAATATTAATAAAATCATTTAATGTTATACAAGGTTATAACCCGGGTAACCAAGTCGAAATTGAAGTGGACTGCAAAAATAATTCAAAGGTGAGTTAATCTCACTCTCCTGGATTTTTATTTAAATTTAAATGGTTAAATTTAAATAATTGGTTGAATGATTGGATTGTTTTGATGTGCTATATTAATATGGTAGTATATAATATATCTTGGAGTGATTGATATTCTGTGATGGATATTATTGGTAATTGGAATATTGAATACTGTGGTTTGCTTGAATATTTCGGTACCCTAAGTTATCGAAATATATAAAATTGGATTTTTGAAAGAAATATAATGGTGAATTTTGAAAGTGAAATAATTATAGAATAAAAATAAGAGTTAGTTGGAAAGAAATGAAAGTGATATTTAAAAACTGAAGTTAAATTGTAAAGTGGAGATTTAAAACAAGTTTTGAATCAGAATTAAATCTGGAATTCAAGAGTGAATCTGGGTTTTCAAACAAATAAGTTTTAAAATTTAAATTATTTTTACAATTTGAATGTTAAAGTGCATTTTTAAAGTGATTAAATTTAAAAATAAATTTAGTTTTAAATTACTTTAAACTTCTTTATAAAATGAGTAATTAATTTATTTAATGAAGTAAATAAAAAGGTAGATAACGATAGGTTGAGATAAATCAAGAGTGATTAATATTTAGGGTTTAATTAGTGATTAATTATTTAATGTAACTAAATTAGATTAGGATAAATTAAAATATAATTGGAAATCATTAATTTATATAATTAATGATGTAATTAAAGATTGATTAATTAAGATTAATTAATCAATAATAAGTGACTTATGAGAAATTAATTAATATAAGTAATTAAGGATTAATGTAATTAATATAGTTAATTAATTTATGAAGTAATTAAGATTACTTATTGATTTTGGATAAGAATAATTAATATTTTGAAGTTAATTAAAGATAATTACTTGAATGTAATTGATGGATAATTAATCCAGGGTGATTAATTAAGATGAATAATGAAGGGATGATTAATTAATTGATTTGAAATTAATTAATGAAAAGTGAAGGAATCTAAGTGATTGAGGTTATAAATTCAATTAGAATTAATTAAATTAGTTTTGGTAGCGATCAAGCTTTGCTTATGGATGACTGAATGGTATTGAATGCTTTGAATGAGTTGATACCTCTGATATGAAATGTTGTGTATTTCATTTGGATAGCTTGAGTTAGGATGACATGAGACTCGAAGAGACCGGGTTCGGGTATTAGAAAATACCCGAAACCACTTCGAATTTTTATAGATTGATATGTGAAATCAATGAGCTGGAATGAAATGATTTAAGTGAATTGGACTATTTAATCTAAATTTTGGTACTTAGGAAATTGATGTGTGAAATAAGTGATGTCTATAACAAGTTGTGAAATTGTAAATTAATACGAGTTACCCTGGGTTTTATTTAAGTTGTATGCTTTATATTCCATGTTAGATGGGTTTACTCACGCTGGTTTCCAACCTGACCCGGGTGTTACTTGATGTAATGCTCGGGTCAGACCGAGTATTGCAGATTTTCAGGTAAGGACGTTCTGGAGCTCAAGAGGCGAGCTGGAAGGCAAGAACGTATGGAGTGTTTCCGCTGTATTATATTATTTTATATCCGAGACATGATGATTGTGTATATCCAGTGTTTGTATATATGTGTAACTCTGATGTACTATAAATGTAATCGACAGAACAGAATTCTTTGTAAACTGTTAATTTTTATTATTATATTTTATCTGCTGCGAATGTGAGATGTTGATGTTTATGATTTTCTTCTTCTTCTATCTCTTTCTTCTTTTTCATAACTATCTGTAATTTTCGGTATCGAAAATCTCCGGGTCGTTACAGTTGATATCAGAGCTGAAAGGTTAAGCGAGAACCTTGGCTTTGGTGGGGATAACTCCTTAAATAAAGTCCGTAGTACTCTAGGATGAGTTGAGTGTGTGTGTGTATATATGAGAGCATACTTGTTATTTTCTAATATAAAGGTTTTAAATGATTTTATATAAAAATATATTTTGGTATGTAAAGCAATATTTCCTTCTAATAAATATTAAGGTGATTGGTTGTTGGATTATTGAAATTAAGTTAAGAAGTAATATAATACAGCCCAATTGAAACCTTGGATTGGAATCAAACTAAGTGGTAATAGAAATACAACCAAATTAAAATTAAATGAAGATAAGCTTGAAATGGATCCAAAATTAAATGGTTTAAACAGATAAGTTGATTTGATTCAAAGGATTTGAAATGATTTGAAATTTGAATTGGATTGAATTGAAATGATTTGAAATTGAAGTGGGTTCAATTGATATTAGTCCAAATTGATTGGAATAATTTGGAATTGTAATTAAAGTTGAATGGGTTTAAAATCAAATGGAATTTGATTTTAATTAGGAAAGAAATCAGGATTGATTTAACTTGAATTGGGGTTAAATCAATTTCAATGGAAATTGAAGTTATTCAAATTGGAATTGAGTCAATTTAAATGGAAGTGGAAATTTAAATTGAATGGATAGGGAAGTGAACAGCTTTGACTCTGGACTATTTTCAGTATAAATTGTTTTAATATAAACTTATTTTCCAAGCTATTTAATAAATACAACCTTTCTTTTTAAATCCAAATTATTTTATATTTATTTTACAATTATTTTTGAAAACTATTTAACAACGTTTCAACTGTTTTATAAACTGATTACTATTTTTCTACTATTTTACAAATTAATTATTAGTTTATAACTATTTTGTAATTATCTAAAATTTCTGAAACTATTTAATTATTTTCCAACTATCTTACAATTAGTTAACTATTTTACAGCTATTTCGCAAACTAATAATTATTTTTCAACTACTTATCTATTTTTAAAAATTTCAAGTTATTTTCTAAAAATAAACTGGTCGGAGTTCAAACTGTTATTGATTAAATACCCAACTGTGATAAGAATTGAAGTAATAATCCAAATGGAGATTAAGGAAATGTGAATAAGTGAATAAAATCAAAGTGAGGATGAATAGAAAGGAAATTGATTTGGCTAATAATAAATGAAGTTAAATATGTAGGATATACGTATATTATTTTATTCGCATAGTGATTTGATCCAGATTCGAGCACAGAATTTCGAGATAGTTATATCCATCCGAGTTGGGATTTTTCACTCGATTTTCGACAACGAACCTAGATATGGATTGTTGATTGATTCTGGATATTCTCTATCATAGCTATAGCTATGCAAGGAGAATGACGGCTTCTGATCAAGAAACCAGATCTGAGTCCGCACTAGGAAGTCGGGTGGACGATACTACTTCGGAAGTGAAATTGTGTGATCGAGTGAGCGATCAGATTGGTATAGCATACGGATGATAGGTGTACATCGTACGGATTTGAATGAAATTGATATTGAAAAGAGTAATCAAATTGGAATATTTGATTTTGAATAAACAAAGTTATATATCTTTGTTATATATAAGATAAATCTCTCCATGTTGTATCTATTGACAGAAGAAAAGGATTTTGAAGGTGTTTGAAGTATAAAAGGAGTTTTATACAAGATTGGAATGATCCAAAGTTTTTAAAGAAAAAAAGTTATATATATTTATATATAAAGAATCTTATGAGGATTTTGGAAAAATGTTTTGGGAACCTTTTGATTTGGAAAGGCTTTTGATTTTTGGGTAAAGTCAATATCGGAATTTGGAAAGCCTAGTTTGAGAATTATCGATTTTGGGATAATCGATTTTGTGTAAAGGAGCTTTGTATGAGATCATACTAGGTGTATGATTTGAAAGATACTATATGTGTATAGTATAAAGTGTTTTGATATGGCTCTGGGGAAAAGGTGCTTCTTTGAAATGAAACTTCTCAGGAGTGCCACCGGGTGGTGCTGCCTTGAACCCTAAGGGGGGTTTTAAAGTTGATCCTGTGAGGAGTCTGGACAAAACTAGTTCCTAAGGATTATGATTAGTGTGTAGCGAAAGTCGAGGGGTACTGATGCCTACAGAGACATTTGGGTTATGCTGTGAGGACAGTGTAACTCGATGTCACTGCGATCTACTGCAGACCATAGCGAAAGTCGTGTGTGCCGCTGAGAGCCAACAATCTACGTTTGATTTTATATCGGTAGACTGCGACCTATGGTAACATAGCGAAAGTCGTGTGTGCCGCTGAGAGCCAACAGTCTGCGTTCGATTTTACATCGGTAGACTACGACCTATGTAGGAGTGTTGAAGTTTCATTCCGACAGCGAAAATCGAGGGCGTTGATGCCTACAGTTACATGGACTTTTGCTGCGATGGCAACGTAACCCTGTAATGTAACTGCGATCTGTTGTGGGTTCCATGGCGTAATCGAGGGGCGCGGAGTGCCTACAGTTACATGGACTTTTGCTGCATGGCAACGTAACCCTGGAATGTAACTGCGACCATGGACGGAGGTGATGATTTCCAGAGCATTCTCACCAAAGATATTTCCTCTATTTTCAAAAACAGTTTTCTATATTTTCAATAAAATTATTTTTCCAAGTATTTTCGCTGGGTATTGAAACAGGTTTACCAAGTACTTATAGATTTTCAGTCCTACGCCTGATCAACGTATGACTGAATTTATGTGAGAACAAGGATGGACTGGTGGAGACATCGAGTTATAAGAAGTATTTTTATAGAAAGCTATTTTAATAGTATTACGTGAATTTAAAAGAATTTCTAAAATTTTAAAATAAAAGTGTTGGAATTTTAGAATATGAAAGAAAATCCAAACTGGAATTATAAAATAAAATTGAACTCAGGAAAATTTAATGAATCGATTTTTGTAATAAAAGTTGGAAGTAAGCTAATTAGCTAAATAAATTATTTGATAGAGTGTGTTAATAAAATTTCACTCGGTTAAATAAAATGGATGGTAAGTTAATAATGGAGTTTGGACATGAAATCGAATTATAAATAGAATTCGATTTGGATTGATAATGAATCTAAATAAGTGGAAATGTTGTAAAAATAAAATAGAATAGAATTATAATAGAAATGGTTTGAGTTGCAAACAAAACCTAGGTAAGTAGAAATAAATTGAGAATGGCTTTGTATTAATAAAATTTATTCGAAAATGAATTAAGTAGGTGAATTAAAATTTTAAAATGGGGTGAATAAATGGGTTAATTGAATTAAATAATAAATGGATGAAGTCTAATTGAATAAAAATTTAAATCAAAGTTTCAATTGGAATTGGGTTATCAGAATGAACTTAAGTTATGAGGCATGTTAATTTGAAGTAAAATTACTTAAGTCAATAAAAGCTTGGTTTCGAGTAAGAATGGAAGACCATTAGATAAAAGATTGGGTTAAATTTATTTGAAAAAAACAAATGATATTAATACAAGCATCGAATGTGTCAAGCTCAATGAAATAGTTCTAAAATGAATCCAATGCGGAGATGAAATGAAATGCAAATGTATGGTTGGTGAATAAATTAGAAATGAAATGGAATTAAATAAAGAATGAGTTGAAATTAATTTGAAGTTGTTATAAACTAAAATGGATACTCTATTAAGCGAGTATCGCCGAATTTGCATAAAAATAGTTGTCGTTTGAAGTAAACGAAGGTAAAAAAATTCTATGAATTAATAGAAGCAAATAAAATTGATTTTTGATTCATTTGGAGTGAATATGAGCTTGTTTGGGTTAAAAATAAATTGAATGTAAGAAATTGAGTTGGAAACCATTAAAATTTAATGAAATGGCGTATGAATTGGTTGAATACAATTGAATTAGCTTTAAAATTATATAAATCGCATATGGAAAGTGTTTGGTGCTTGTTGCTTATGAGATACATGTGTTTAGCTATTGAAAGTAAGTGAAATGCTAATAAATTTTCTATATATGGCACTTACATACTTAAATTGAGTAAGTACAGGTACCTGAAGGCCGTTTTGCTGGATTTGGTTGCGCTAATTGCTAAATTAATAAGCCGCTTGCTTAAAATTCTAAATGAAGGTACGCCTACGCAATAAAAATAGGAAATATGAACATTTTTTGCTTTTCCGACTGGGTGGGTTTATGTATATATATTTATATCTCTTGTCAAATTGCAAAAGCTCCTCCGTACAAAGGAAACTCTGCCAAAATTTTGGGAGTTAGAAAATTTTTTGTTAGCGACAAATTTTTTTTAAATTGGAAATTGAAATAAATTTGTGAATAAACTAATTTAAAATAATTATATTAATCAGTTATAAATGGAAGATAAAAATTCAATATTCAGAATTAAAGACAAATTGAATTGATATGGAAATGGGAAAACTAATTTGAATAGAAGTAGATATATAACCTATGGAGGAAATGTATAAAATGATTTGAAAAATTACGATTGGATATTATTGCTAAGTAGGATATGTAGGTATTATAAAGGGAAAAGGAAATTGGATTTGATTTCATGAGATAATTTGAATTGCCCGACTAAAAGGGATGTATTTAAATTTCTGTATGATATTGGATTGGATTTCTGATCTAGCCACTTGGCCTTTTGTTTTCTTTGAATTTGGGGACCCATAGAGGCATTTTGTAATTGTACCGAGCTAGCCGTGCAAAGGAGACACGGGCAAAAAAATTCGAAAATTTAGAGAGTTAGAAATTTTTTGAGAAAGTTGTGATAATTTAAATTTGAATTTTAAATTTAAATCTGAATGAGTGGAGTAAATAATGTTATTGGAAACTATAGAAGGTTTTGGGAAGATGGTTGAAGTAATAGTGGATCTTTAATAAAAGATAGGTTATGGCAAGTTGATAAAACTGTTTGGTTTTAGAAAAATAGTAATGGGTATTGGACCATTCTTCTTAGCTAGTAATTTCGGGGACGAAAATCTTTTAAGGGGGAGGAATGTGACGACCCGGAATTTTTAGCAATTTAAATTGGAATAATTAATTGATTTTAAATATTTAAAAGTTAATTTTTAACTTAAATTCAAATATTATTATTATTTAGCAATTGAGTTATTGGATTTAATAAACTGAAATTGGGTAAAATGTTGAATTTGGAGTTTTAAGCCTGCTAAAAATAATTTGAAGGCTTATAAAATTTATAATGATGATACTGAAGACAATAGAATGGTTGAAATTTAATTTAAAGGCGATTTGTTCAGTTTTAATAATATATCGTTTAAATCGACATTCAAAAATAGCCTTTCGAGGCACAGTCTCGGATTTCGACGAAATCAGTTCCATTGGATCCGTAATAGTTAGTTATTATCGAATTTCAATTTTTGTAGCGTTTGGATTTACCGTTTGCTCGTACGGGTAAGAAACGCGTTGAAATTAAAATTGATAACTTAATATTTTAAAATGAGTTAAAAAGCTAACTTCCTCATGCGATCAAATTAGCCTCCAAAACACGTTCCCATTTTCCATAAATCATGCTGCTTTCTCGTTCGAGAATAAAATAATAATAAATAAATAAATCACCTCGTCCTTACCTTCTGAAGGAAGCCTCTAGCCTTCGTTATTTTCATCGAAACCTACCTCCTTTTACAGGCATTCTAGAATTTCAAAGAAAATGAGGGAAAGCTAACAACGAATCCCTATTTTCTTTTCCCCAAATTATCATATCAAATCGCGAAGGAGAGCTTGCGCTCGCATGTGCTGCGACAGGGGATAAGGTAGTCGTTCGATCTGGAACGACGAAGTTGAATGAACGATTTTGGAGAGGGTTGAGAGCGAGTTTGGGCGGCATCGACCGTACTCGCGGGAGGTTCGCTGTAGTGGCAGCTTCGTCTTTCGTGCTCGACTTTGGGTTGAGCTAGGGTTAACATTCGAGGTGAGATGCTCGATGTCAGGGAGAGCGCGTGGTTTGAGGTGATGGAGGGTCGGAACGAGACCGACGTCGACACTGATAGGCTCAAGATGGCGATGGTTATGTTGTTGAAGAAGGGGAAGGCGAGCATGATTAAGGATAGTCTGCAAGCTTGTGTTCGAGTTCGGCAACGAAGGCAGTGAGGTATATTTATAGATTTTATTTTGTTCAATTTAATATATGCATAAGTATTTATAAAAAAATAAAAATAAAAATATAAGCCAGTATATTTCCTTCGAAGTTATTGGTTTATTTATATGTATTTATGCAGTAAAGTAATCTCTGTCGTTATTTACAAAAAAAAGGGAAAAGGAAAAAAAAGAAAACTAATTTTTATAATAATAATATATATAATACACAAATATTTTTGTGAAGGTAGATTTTTGAAGTCCATGATTTATTTTATATGTATATAATTTCAAGGATAAAATAAAATAAGTATACAAATTCTAAATGTTATTTTAAATATATGTATTAAAGAGATTGACTTATTTAATTATTTTTGTAACTTGAAATTTAATTATTTTGTTCCTAAGAATTATTTATTTATAGGAAGATTAGCTAAAATAAATTATTTGTTAATTAAATTAAATTAATCAAACGAAAATTAATTATTCAAATTGTTCGAATATTAATAAAATCATTCAATGTCATACAAGGTTATAACCCGGGAAACCAAGTCGAAATTGAAGTGGACTGCAATTTTTTTTTCAAATGTGAGTTAATCTTACTCTCCTGGATTTTTATTTAAATTTAAATGGTTAAATTTAAATAATTGGTTGAATGATTGGTTTGTTTTGATGTGCTATATTATATATGGTAGTATATAATATATCTTGAAGTGATTGATATTCAGTAATGGATATTATTGGTAATTGGAACATTGAATGCTATGGTTTGCTTGAATATTTCGGTACCCTGAGTTATCGAAATATATAAAATTGGATTTTTTTTATAGAAATATAATGGTGAATTTTGAAAGTGAAATAATTATAGAATAAAAATAAGAGTGAATTGGAAAGAAATGAAAGTGATATTTAAAAACTGAAGTTAAATTGTAAAGTAAAGATTTAAAACAAGTTTTGAATCAGAATTAAATCTGGAATTCAAGAGTGAATCTGGGTTTTCAAACAAATAAATTTTAAAATTTAAATTATTTTTACAATTGGAATGTTAAAGTGCATTTTTAAAGTGATTGAATTTAAAAATGAATTTAGTTTTAAATTACTTTAAACTTCTTTATAAAATGAGTAATTAATTTATTTATTGAAGTAAATAAAAAGGTAGATAATGATAGGTTGAGATAAATCAAGAGTGATTAATATTTAGGGTTTAATTAATGATTAATTATTTAATGTAACTAAATTAGATTAGGATAAATTAAAATATAATTGGAAATCATTAATTTATATAATTGATGATGTAATTAAAGATTGATTAATTAAGATTAATTAATCAATAATAAGTGACTTATGAGAAATTAATTAATATAAGTAATTAAGGATTAATGTAATTAATATAGTTAATTAATTTATGAAGTAATTAAGATTACTTATTGATTTTGGATAAGAATAATTAATATTTTGAAGTTAATTAAAGATAATTACTTGAATGTAATTGAAGGATAATTAATCCAGGGTGATTAATTAAGATGAATAATGAAGGGATGATTAATTAATTGATTTGAAATTAATTAATGACAAGTGAAGGAATCTAAGTGATTGAGGTTAGAAATTCAACTAGAATTAATTACATTAATTTTGGTAGCGATCAAGCTTTGCTTATGGATGATTGAATGGTATTGAATGCTTTAAATGAGTTGATATCTCTAATATGAAATGTTGTGTATTTCATTTGGATAACTTGGGTTAGGATGACATGAGACTCGAAGATATCGGGTTCGGGTATTAGAAAATACCTGAAACCACTTCGAATTTTTATAGATTGATATGTGAAAGCAATGGGCTGGAATGAAATGATTTAAGTGAATTGGACTATTTAATCTAAATTTTGGTACTTAGGAAATTGATGTGTGAAATAAGTGATGTCTATAACAAATTGTGAATTTGTAAATTAATACGAGTTACCTTGGGTTTTATTTAAGTTGTATGCTTTGTACTCCATGTTAGATGGGTTTACTCACGCTGGTTTCCAGCCTGACCCGGGTGTTACTTGATGTAATGCTCGGGTCAGACCGAATATTATAGATTTTCAGGTAAGGATGCTCTGGAGCTCAGGAGGCAAGCTGGAAGGCAAGAACGTATGGAGTGTTTCTACTGTATTATATTATTGTGTATCTGAGACATGATGATTGTGTATATCCAGTGTCTGTGTATATGTGTAACTCTGATGTACTATAAATGTAATCGACAAAGCAGAATTCTTTGTAAACTGTTATTATTTATTATTATATTTTATCCGCTGCGAATGTGAGATGTTGATGTTTCTGATCTTCTTCTTCTTCTATCTCTTTCTTCTTTTTCATAACTATCTGGAATTTTCGGGATAGAAAATCTCCGGGTCGTTACATAAATGAATTTTAAAAGTTATAAATATATTATTCGATATACGATATTGATAAGCGTTTAAATTGGATTTAAATGCAAAATATTTTCCCGGGCTTTAAATAGGTTTAAATCCCATGAAGAGGGCTATTTGGTTTTGCTCCAATAAGGGTGACAGGTGTGGCCAAATGATGGGACAAGAGGGCTTTGATTTGTATGGCTAAGAAAGAGAAAAATTGGATCTAGATCCTAATTTGTCTCCAAGTTCTCCTCTATATAAACATCTCCACCCATAAGCCTTTGAAGCCTCCAAACCCACACTATTTCTGGCCGAATCCAACCTCCATCTCCCTCCTTCAGTTCAAATTCAAATCAAATCAAGTACAGTTCTATTCGATAGTTGGTGGTCATCGATTCAAAGACTAGCAATCTACTAAATTGAAAATTCGTTCGAGGAGCAAATCTCATCATTTCAAGGTGTACTTTTAGGTTTTGGTTATAAGGTGTACTCCTACTCGATTTATAATTATTCATGTTTATATATAATGTTTATACATACGTACGTACATACACACACATATTATATTGTTAGTTAGGTGACAATTCCGATATACAAATACATCGTCACAATTTGATTGGTCATATGTTTTTATATACTTGTATATATTTTAAAAATTATCGTGTGTGTACCCTAAATTGTACGACTCTGTATTAAAAAACTTTTTTTAATTTTAATAATGTAGTGTGTATATATATATATATGTATGTATGTATGTATAGTTATTAATTTAAATATAACACCATACTTTAAGTAAACATGGTTATATAATTTTATATTAAAGGTATTATGGATATAATATCTTTGGTAGTAATAAATATATATATATATATATATATTATTTAAGTATTACTTAAATCAATCAATTATATTAATATATACATTATATATAAATTATGTTTTATCTTATAAAATTAGACTAACACAAAACACGCCTTGGGCAGAATTTTTTTTAAAACTATTTCAAATAAAAGCCGAGAATCAAAAATTAGTTCTAAAATTATTTTAAATTATAAAATTATGAAATAAATAATCAAAATACAAAATATTATTTAGAATTTTACGGTAAATTTTAATTTCAAAAAAGGTTTGAAAGTATATTATTAATATTTTGTATTTATTCTTACGAGTAATTAATAAAACATAATTCTAAAATTAAAAAAATAATAATTATGAGCTGTGCGTATGACAAGGTTGTTGAATATGCGATTATATGATTTTTGCTTGATGATAATAAACATATATATATATATATATTTGTGTAAATGTATTTGGTAACGTACTATTTCATTTTTCACAGATTAAATAAATATTTGCTGAATAAAATTAAATAACACAGAATTTGAATTCAAACAGAAATTTTATTCAAATAAATATTTATTACAATCTTTGAATAGTACAAGTTCACGCTCTCACTATACATGCACAATTTTGATTACAATATAAATTCAATTACATCACAATTTCACATTTACAAACGTCCTCACTACATATCGCTCATTCACTCATGATTTGTCTTCAACTTCATTTCAGATTGAATCCAGCATCTGAGCAATCTGCAAAAATAAATTTTGACGCAGTAAAATTGAAAAGAAAATATTTTACTTTGCAGTATAAAATAAAATGCGAATTTTGAAAATAATATTTGCCTTAGTTATTTGGGTTGTTTGTCATCATTTACTTTTGAATCCATCATACACGAACAGCTTGTGACATACACAGTGTATCACTGTATATGCCACAAGGCCGTGCACACCGATATATATACACTTGATAAATTTTCAGAGACAGGTAAGCACAGGTCAAACCCAAATTATCGGATTCAACTCAAGTACAATAAAATATTGTCACAACTTTCAGCACAAGGTCAAATTCTAGCTACAAGCTAGATTCAACTCAAGTGATACAAGTTCGAACAATGCTCAATGCACAGCAATGCAATGCCACCAACATAACAGCAAACAAATGCCACCAAAAACCAAACAAGAGTCAAACTACAAATGCTCAAAGACTCGGCAATCAAGTGACACAAATCAAAAACTCAACAGTTCACATTGCAGTGACAACATACAAAAATTAATTAGTACAGTTTCAATGCTAAAAGCTCAAGTACACAACCAAGTGAATGAACACAGCAGTGCATAACTCGAGCTTCAGAAGAGTCAAGTAGAGCAACAATGCACAAGTGACACAAGCAAGTGAAGTATAACCATCATGACCAGAGAGAGGCCGAATAAAGTGAAAATTGGATCGAGCAAGTGCAGGCATAAGTGGTGATACAGTAGTAAAAATGGAACAACGGTGAACCAGATTTCATGTAAACAAAATGAATACGTCATGAATTATATCAGTGAACATCAGTGGCAAGGTCAAGTACAAGTTAAAACCAAAATCGTCACAGTATAATCATCAAAGCCGTATAAATGAACAGTCGTAATTTACTGAACGGAGTCACGGAAAACATAGAACATCAACTGCGCACATGAAGACCAACAACATCAAGTGATATTGAGCACATTTGAAACAAGAGATATGTATGCTACAGGAATGAAATCAGAGAACGAAATTAACATCATCAAATCAAAACAGTAATGTCAATGCAATGGTAATGCCAAAGTCATGGAATCGCATAAACAAATTCTAAGTGACCGAAGTCAAACAGTTCAAAAATCATCAAGCCGTGAACATCTGATTTTAATCAATATGAACAAGTCAAATTCAAAATCGTGGTGGCCAAGATAGTTGACTGAGTTAAACATCAAAGCCGTGGGAAGCAACATTAAAATATATGAATTTGAATAAGTCAGTGAAATCTTAATCATCCAAGTAACATCAATCGGCCGATCAAATAAAATTGACAAATTCAAATATATTTGTACGAACGAAAATCAAGGGTTACAAACCCTATACAAACAAATCATCATCGGCAATTTCAAAGCATCGGAGTTTAAGCAAGCCCAAAAAAACCCGCAAAGCAAAAGGAGAAAAGTACATACCAAAATCATAGACGAACTCGATCCAAATTGAAGAGCCGTGAGCTAATCAGAGAAACAAGCGATCGACAAGGCAAACTACGAGCAATCAAAAGTGGCGACTTCAATTGAAAAGCCCTAATTTCCACAAGGGAACGAAGCCCTAATTCATACCAAACAAAGAAAGCAACGTAGCCGCCATTTTCTTAATTAAGGAACGGGCCACAATATTATAAAAAGAGAAAAGGGCCGGCCTTTTATGTTATAAGGGTTATAGTTTTAAATTAGGGTTTATTTTTTAAAAAAAATTCTTTTAAATTTGTATTTCATATTTTAAATCGCTGTAATTTCTAGTCGTGTGACTAAGGGACTAACTACGTGACGTAGTTTGAGAATTCGCAACTCAGTGGCTAAGTTGTGTTAGGGTTTTGAGCGTAGAATTAGGTTTAGTCGGTAGCGGGTGTCACGAATTTACGTGTGTAAGCGTCTGACTATCTAATTTCTAGTAGAAACCTTGGGAGCAGCACGTAGGCAGGGTTTTGCCGAAGCTGGGTAAATTCTGTGTCGTTCTATTTCTGCATTTTATTATTATGCTATTTTTCTGTGCTGCTATTATTATGTGATCTATATTGAAATTATTTTATAAGCTTCCGCAATTAATTTTTATAATTTATACCATCACCCTATTCACCCCCCCTCTAGGGTGAAATCGATCCTACAAGTGGTATCAGAGCTAGGAACAAAAGCTATTTTTATTTTAAAATTTTGATTTTTTCAAAAAACAATTTTTGTTTTTAAAAAAAATTGAATTTTTAAATGGCTTCTTTTAATAATACTTTTATTGAGGGTCGTTCCAATATTATTCCTATTTTCGATGGAACAAATTTTTTGAGTTGGAAATTAAAAATGGAATTTTATTTAAAACCTGTTGATGTTAAATGTTGGGATATTATTGAAAACGGGTGTGATATAACAGATAAGAAAATTATCTCGATTAATGCTCTTGCTATGCATATATTATATTCTCATATTAATCAAGATAATTTTAATTTCATCTCTCATTGTGAAAATGCATAGGAAATCTGGAATACTTTCGATGCAATATATGGTGCAAAAGTCAACAGCAATGAGAAATCCTCCATAACCAACTCAGTTGAAGAAATGTGCTTAACATGATTTGTAAAAAGAAGTTGTGATGAGGATGATGATAATGGAGCAGCTGAGCTGGCGTTAATAATGAAGAAATTCAAAAGGTGGAACCACAAATATGGAAATCCAGCTCTAAATCAAAAATTAAAAAGCAGAATAATCAAAGCACTAGACAACTCGGAAGAACATGGGATCCTTTGCAACAAACCCGGTGATATCAAGCCCAATTATCCCCGATTTCAACTCGACAAAGAAAAGAAATAAAAAAGAAGATGTTTTGCAGCCACATGGAATAAAAGCGATAGCAGTGAGAGTGAGAAAGCAGATCTGTGCCTTCATGGGAATATAACCGATAGTGACGATGACGAACCAAGCAAGATATCAAAACTTACTCACTATGAATTACTTATTTATTTCCACGAAGTAAATGGATGCTTTGAACGACTTAGGCAGAAGTATGCCAATCTTGAATCACAAAAAGATACTTTGATAGATTTAAATAAACAATTTGACCAATTAGTTAAAACCTATCAAAGTAGAATCCCTAAGTGTGATAAGTGTCCAACATTCGATGAGGAAATTACAAAATCAGAAATTAATATAAAATCACTTGAAAATGAAATTCTGATTTTAAATGAGAATTAAAACACTAGGAGAGAGAATTCTATTAAAAAGTGCACACATTTGTTAAACGAAAATAAATCTCTCAAAACACAAGTCCAACAATTATCAACGACTTTAGATAAATTTTCAAAAAGTGAAAAATCGTTGAATATGCTATTAGGAAAGCAAACTGTTAATACGGTTAGACAAGGACTTGGATATAATAAATCGAAAATTGTTGGAAGCAATATTTATCAAGTTAATTCTATATCCACAATTTGTAGAAAATATGGACACAATCACAATAATTGTTGGTATAGACCTAAACATGTGAAAACTATACCAATTTGGGTTCCAAAAGGCACAAATATAAAATCTCTCAAAGTTAAACAAATTTGGGTGCCGAAGGGATCAATTATAAATAGTTTGGGGTCTTCACAAAATTGTTTTTCAAAATTTTCTGCCACTAACAACCATGGACCTATAAAAACAAATAGGTCACATAAATCTTTTCCCCTGTAGGTGTGGTGGAAGGCTAAGGAACACAACGGTGTTCTCTGGATTTTGGCTGTTCCAAGAACACAACGAGCAGCAAAGCAAAGTTCCTTAGCCTAGTATAAAGATGACAAAATCACAATGGACAACAACGAAAAATATCGTAAAGGTAAAATAGGTAATGGTATATTTACTTGAACGATATTAAATGTGATAATTTGCACCATATTCTGAATTAAAATCAGCCAATATTGAGATGATGAAAAGATGATGATTTTGATTCTGGCTTATGCAAAATTGTTGGCCAATTATATTTTATGCCAAAAACGCTATAAAATTCTCTAGATTCTTTGAATTACTTCATATATATATATATATATATATATATATTAGTTTGGGTTAAAAATAGTGTTTTGTTGGATGATAATACATTTGTTTATAATACGGCTAACTATATATTCACAATTTCTTTTGACACGACTTTAATTAAAATCCTAAAGAATTTCATCTAAAAATTGTAAAAAGGATTTTAAGAAATGTTTGGAAACTTCAAGAAACTGTTTGGAATAATAATGATGTTTTAATGACTGTTGATTATTCATGAATATAGTTGTTTATCCTATAGCTTCTAAGATTAACACTATGATATTTGTTTGATTGTTAACATGGCTTTCAAGAGAATTTCATTTAAAAATTGTTAAAAATGATTCTGAGATAGTTTGTTAAAATTTCACAATCTGGTATATGTCATTCAACGAGTGATAATTGAGTGAAAGTAAAATTCAGATGCAGATTACACTGGTAATCTAGTTGATAGAAAAATTACTAGTGGAACGTGATTTATTTTGAGACTTTCATTAACTACATCGTTTTTCAAAGAAAATATCTGCATAATTCTCACTTGAAATAATTTTTCAATTTAGCAGAATTTTTTTTAAAAAAAACCTTCTAGAAAATCATTTTTGACCTTGTTTTTCAGATTGGTCATTTTTTAGAAAAATTGATTTATAATTATTTCTGAATTTGATTTTAAGTGATTACATTGACTAACCTGACTCCCTAATGATTATCGAAAAGATGAATAGTGATTGAAAAAGTGATGAGTGTTGATATTTATTATATATTATGACTCGAGATGGTATAATTAGTAAATTTCTTTAGAAATTTAAACAAGAGTTATAAAACTTTTTGTTGGTAAAAATTCCATGACCATCTCTATCTCTATCATATTTCTAACGACCACCACTCATCAAAATTCTATATAGTTTGTCGATATGTGGTACTTTAAACAGGAATCGTTCGTTTTTCATTTTTACATTTTTTTAAAATAATAGAAAAAACTTATATAGTAAAAAAATAATAATAAATAAATACCAAAGTATTCACTCTCATTTAAAAGTCCACACGGTTATGCATGGGTGAATTACTTGGAATTTATTATGTGCTTCCATGCTCATTTAAAAGTCCTCACGGTTATGCATGTATGGAACGCATATCAAAAGTTGATTTTTAAAATAAACAAGTTGACTCTAATCCCATTTAAAAGTCCTCACGGTTATGCGTGGTTAAAAGATAATTGAATTCATTTTTTTAAAAATAAATTTGGAATACTGCTAATCTTATTTAAAAGTCCTAAAGGTTATGCACGGTTAGTAGATATTCAAATTCCTGATTTAAATATACCACAAATAGACACAGCTGTATGGTTTTATATGATGACGTCATTCCCATCATTCTAAAAGTGGAATATGCGCCTAACAAAATATTTATGATTTTGTTTGATTTTTTATTGAAATTTAATATTTATATTCAATTGAGTTTTTAATGTTGAATTAATATCGATCACTTTATCTCTATTTTCTCTAACACTATTATTCTTTTGCTAATAACAAAAGGGGTAGAGAAAATTTAAGATTTTGTCAAATAAAATCAAGCAAAGGTCAAATAATTTTCTATTTGCATCTAGGTTCATTTGCATATTTTTATTTGTATGCATATATTTAGGGGGGGCTTTGTGTAGAGAGGAAGCATTTAAATAGGGGGAGCAGTTAGGGTATATCTATGATCAAATACATTTAACATATTCAAAATCTTAAATATATGTTTGTTATCATCAAAAGAGGGAGATTGTTGAATATGCGATTATATGATTTTTGTTTGATTATAATAAACACACACACACACACACACACACATATATATATATATTCGTGTAAATGTATTTGGTAAGGTACTATTTCATTTTTCACAGATTAAATAAATATTTGCTGAATAAAATTAAATGACATAGAATTTGAATTCAAACAGAAATTTTATTCAAACAAATATTTATTACAATCTTTAAATAGTACAAATTCACGCTCTCACTATACATACACAATTTTGATTGCAATATAAATTCAATTACATCACAATTTCACATTTACAAATGTCCTCACTACATATCGCTCATTCACTCATGATTTATCTTCAACTTCATTCCAGATTGAATCCAACATCTGAGCAATCTGCAAAAATAAATTTTGGCGCAGTAAAATTGAAAAGGAAATATTTTACTTTGCAGTATAAAATAAAATGCGAATTTTGAAAATAATATTTGCCTCAGCTATTTGGGTTGTTCGTCATCATTTAATTTGGAATCCATCATACACGAACAGCTTGTGACATACACAGTGTATCACTGTATATGCCACAAGGCCGTGCACACCGATATATAAACACTTGATAAATTTTCAGGGACAGGTAAGCACAGGTCAAACCCAAATTATCGGATTCAACTCAAGTGCAATAAAATAATGTCACAACTTTCAGCACAAGGTCAAATCTGAGCTACAAGCTGGATTCAACTCAAGTGATACAAGTTCAAACAATGCTCAATGCACAGCAATGCAATGCCACCAACATAACAGCAAACAAATGCCACCAAAAACCAAACGAGAGTCAAACTACAAATGCTCAAAGACTCGGCAATCAAGTGACACAAATCAAAAACTCAACAGTTCACATTGCAATGACAACATACAAAAATGAATCAGTACAGTTTCAATGCTAAAAGCTCAAGTACACAACCAAGTGAATAAACACAGCAGTGTGCAACTCGAGCTTCAGAAGAGTCAAGTAGAGAAACAATGCACAAGTGACACAAGCAAGTGAAGTATAACCATCATGACCAGAGAGAAGCCGAATAAAGTGAAAATTGGATCGAGCAAGTGCAGACACAAGTGGTGATACAACAGTAAAAATGGAACAACAGTGAACCAGATTTCATGTAAACAAAATGAATACATCATGAATTATATCAGTGAACATCAGTGGCAAGGTCAAGTACAAGTTAAAGCCAAAATCGTCACAGTATAATCATCAAAGCCGTATAAATGAACAGCCGTAAGTTACTGACTGGAGTCACAGAAAACACAGAACATCAACTGGGCACATGAAGACCAACAACATCAAGTGATATTGAGCACATTTGAAACAAGAGATATGTACGCTACAGGAATGAAATCAGAGAACGAAATTAACATCATCAAATCAAAACAGTAATGTTAACGCAATGGTAATGCCAAAGTCATGGAATCGCATAAACAAATTCTAAGTGACCGAAGTCAAACAGTTCAAAAATCATCAAGCCGTCAACATCTAATTTTAATCAATATGAACAAGTCAAATTCAAAATCGTGTTGGCCAAGATAGTTGACTGAGTTATACATCAAAGCCATGGGAAGCAACGTCAAAATATACGAATTTGAATAAGTCAGTGAAATCTCAATCATCCAAGTAACATCAATCGGCCGATCAAATAAAATTGACAAATTCAAATATATTTGTACGAACGAAAATCAAGGGTTACAAACCCTATATAAACAAATCATCATCGGAAATTTCAAAGCATCGGAGTTCAAGCAAGCCCAAAAAAAACAGCAAAGCAAAAGTAGAAAAGTACATACCGAAATCATAGACGAACTCGATCTAAATTGAAGAGCCATGAGCTAATCAGAGAAACAAGCGATCGACAAGGCAAACTACGAGCAATCAAAAGCAGCGACTTCAATTGAAAAGCCCTAATTTCCATTAGGGAACGAAGCCCTAATTCAGATCAAACAAAGAACGCAACATAGCCGCCATTTTCTTAATTAAGGAACGGGCCACAATATTATAAAAAGAGAAAAGGGCTGGCCTTTTATGTTATAAAGGTCATAGTTTTAAATTAGGCTTTATTTTTTTAAAAAAATTGCTTTTAAATTTGTATTTCATCTTTTTAATCGTTGTAATTCTTTTAAATCACTGTAACTTCTAGTCGTGTGACTAAGGGACAAACTACGTGGCGTAGTTTGAGAATTTGCAACTCAGTGGTTGAGTTGTGGCAGGGTTTTGAGCGTAGAATTAGGTTTAGTCGATAGCGGGTGTCGCGAGTTTACGTGTGTAAGCGTCTGACTATCTAATTTCTAGTAGAAACCTTGGGGACAGCACGTAGGCAGGGTTTTGCCGAAGCTGGGTAAATTCTGTGTCGTTCTATTTCTGCGTTTTATTATTCTGCTATTTTTCTATGCTGCTATTATTCTGTGATCTGTGTTGAAATTATTTTATAAGCTTCCGCAATTAATTATTATAATTTATACCATCACCCTATTCACCTCCCCCTCTAGGTGAAATCGATCCTGCAAAGGTAAATACATTTTTGTTAAAAAACATTTTCATGTGTTCTATAAGTATTAATCTATATTTATATTATATTATTATACATTTATATATAATTATTTAATATATATGTATATGTATCAAAAAGATTATCTGTATATAGTTTTTTCGGTTTTATAGCAAACAAATCAATTGTTTTTAATATATATTTTAAAATGATTTAAATATATTCATTGCATATAAATATATATAATGTTAATATATCATACACATGTTTATAAATATATACATAAATATTTATATAAAATTATTCAAATAAAAATATAGTTTATATATACATATATGTATTTGTAATATTTTATATATTAAATAAATGTATATAAACATAATTTTATACAGTATATTTGTATATTAGATGAGCTAACGTGTTTGTTGCGGAGTAAATCCGAATAGCTATACACAGAGATGTTATACCTAACACGAATCGATACGTTACACATGCGCGCACACACACATATATATGTATATGATACATACATACATACATATATATATTATAACATAAATTAAATAATACAATATCAATTTATAAATTTAAATAAAATAAAGATTTTTTAAAAAAAAATTAGAATTGATCTAAATAAATTAGACTTTATGGGCCTAATAAAGATCCAAAATGGATTTTTTTTTTTGAAATTCACCCATTAGCACCGTTGCGAGCTGACCCAGTTCCAACATAATCATCAAATAAACAACTAGTTATGACTTTGTCTACTACCGAGGCCAAGTTCATAGTAGCAAGTTAATGCGCATGTCAAAGTGTCTGGATGAGAAGGATTCTAAAAGTAGTTGGTCATTCTCAAAGCGAAAGCACTATTGTGTACCATGACAATGGTTCCACCATCAAAGTTTAAAAGAATTATATGCTACATAGAAGGATTAAGCATATAGATGTGAGGCACTACTTTCTTCATGATCTAACTAGATATGGATTTATTAAGCATTTTCATTATGCAATTGAAAATAGGAAAACTGGTATCGAGTAATGCTTTGAAGCTTGAGGTCTTTGAGAAACTTAGAAGGCAACATGGCATAGCGATCCGAAAATTTGAACACTTCGTCTTCGGATATCAAACATTTTGAAATATAATTAAGTGTTATAAATATGATTTTCCAACCTTGTTGGACATCATTTGATTGATAATAATGATAACAAACTTATTTTTGAAATTTGTCTATAAAATTATATTGTTTGAAGAAAAATCGATAGTATAACCGAAAATCGGTTTATTGGTAAATAGTTTTTTGGTCGATATAAGTTGTTCGAACTCTTTGACACTTAACTAATGATCAAATGAACACATTAGCAACTAATTAACATACTCCCCACTTTATGAAGCATGGAACATTCTAGAACATTCCATAATGGTCGATATAATGGTAAATAGCATAAAGGAGAAGTGACATAAAGGTTCATGTGAGAAGGAGGCTCCTTCGTGACCATCCATGAGAGGTGGAAGGTGGTAACGACTCCTTGTACAAGCCTAAATAAGCAAGGGCATACCCATAGAAAGTAATCATAAAATTACAAAGCTTTGAGTTAAAAAACCAATGGCTTCTCTTCTTCTTCTTCCTCTCTTATGTTCTCAAATGAAATAGTTGCAAATCAACTCCAACCCATCTCGAACTTTGCATAAGGCTTAGTTTAATATGAGAACACCTTTCACCTAGCAAAAAGTTGAAGAAGCGAAGCCAAACTCTCACACCAAGCTATAGTGATGGATGAGGAGCAAAAGCAAGGCAAAAGCCAAAGAAAGAGGAAGGAAGTTGGTTTTTCTAGCCTGGGTTCTTGGATCTTCGTTATTTGTGTGGTTAGAGGTGATTTAATACCTCACTTTGAATGAAAATGTAACACATATATGTTTGTGCTGGATTGTGTTTAAGTTGTTTGAATTGTTGTTAACTTACGTTAAAACATTGTACTTTAAAAGTAAGTGACGTACGTGATCCATGTATATGGACTTGAACAAACTTGAATGGACTTGTATGACATGTAACATGACCTTGAACAAAGCACATAGGTTACAGATGGACTTCGATTTAGATCGGACTCGGATTTGAAAGTGCACTTACAGTGATAGTCGTTATAGATGCAGTTGTGAATTAACTTGTTTTGGTGATTGCTGTGGAACTTTATAGAGAGATCCTTAGGCTTTCTCACCATGTTTATAATGTTTTATATGTATATTTTTTGCTATCCAAAGCTTGAATAGTAAAAAATTAAGTAACATCTTAAAAAGTGGCCAAATTTTCACTAGTGTAAACTGCCCCGTTTAGACTTGATTTGGGACTTTAAAATGGTTGAAAAGATATTAAAATTTAAATATTTTGTTTCATTCTTTTTACAAATGTTTCTCATATTAGAGTATTTCAAAAGTGGTTTGAGATATTTATGAATTTTTAACAATTAGTTGTGAATTTTTAAAGAAGAGATATTTTGTTGAAAACAAGTCGTTTTCAAATTTTTAAAGGATTTTGTAAATTTTTATTTTCAAGTGATATTTTGGACAAATGTTTTAAAATCTATTATAAGTATTTTCAAGTATTTTAAAAGCAAAAAAAGGTTAGAAAGGGGTTAGAATTTCTAAATGACCAAATGGTTGATTATTTAATTACTTGTTTGGAAAGTAATTAACTATACTTAACACTAAAAGCCAACAAAGTAAGGCTTATTTATTTGTGAGAGTTAAGATTGATGTCGATTAGGGATGGAGTAATAAAGCTCTAAATTACCAGACTTCCCACTTGAACAAGGAATAGTAAGTCAGAAAATGTCGAAAACGTATTAATCGTGTTGATTTCTTATTGTTATGGAAATCATTAATACTATACTTAACACTAAAAGCCGATAAGGTTGACTTATCTATTTGTGAGATTCAAGAATGAAGTATTTAAGCAAGACTTAATGCAACAAGTGCTTAACCTTACCTAATTTCACTCTTGGGTGAGGAATAGGTAAGTTGGAATGTCGAAAACGAGTTGAGCGTACGAACCATGATTTGTATAAGCGATTGTTTTGACTAGATTATCAATTAGTCTATTATCGAACTTGACCTAATATTGACTTTAGAAGTTGTCGAAAGGCTTCATTATTTCCTATCAATGAGAACCTCTAGGAAGGAGCATTGGTATGAAACGTATCTAGCTTTCGCTCCCTTTTGAAAGAACCCGAATTGAGTTAGCCAAAAATTCATAGTTTTGAAGAGACCGAGATCGGTATGTGTTTTACTTATTGAATACCGCTTCAAAACTAGTATATGATTTCTATATTTTGGAAGCGGTTGTGAAGTAAAATATTATAGAGTTGAACTGTCAATCCTAAGGTTAAAATCCAAGGGAGAGGTCAGCATTAATATTTTGATGATGCTATCGTATGAGACTGTCTATCTTGAGGAGTATTCCAAGAGAGAGGGCAGTGCCAACATTCATCGGAGTACTTATATGGAAAACCTACATGGAGGTTCGACATTTGTTCGAGGTGCTCGAATCCATGTAGTGATTCGTTATCTGTTTAAGATGATGGAATCCATTTGGGGATTCGTATTCTGTTCGAGTGATGAAGACTCGAGTGAGAGATGCCGAATGTAGCCTCGACATCTGAAATAACTAAAACCAGATATAAGATGCATGGTCAAAGGGATTGTAGTATTTTAGCAATCCTATAGGAACGTAGCATTTTAGAAAACCTAAGGGTGCATACGACTCCATCTAGTATTACTTATGAACATGCATGTAGGAGCGATGCATTCGGAACCATGATTGTTTGAGCATAGGCCAGTTATGCATTTCCTATAGTGCATTCCCTAGAGATGTACGGTTCTTAAAAGGATACCTCTGATCCTTGTGCAGGAGTTCAGATTCGGCTAGATCCAAGGAGATCTCTGTGGAAAATCCACTATGTGAATGCACCTTACTGGTATTGATTGTATACCCATTATTGTTGCGGCGTTCACCCAATAACTATTTGATATGCTTTATGTGCTATGCTCTATAAATTATCTATCATATCACTATATGTTAAACTTAATGAACGGTTAGTTAATTCAAGGGGAAAATTGTTACGGGAATCCGTACGGTCTCAATGGTTATTGTTACATGTTGCATGTTTCATAAGTTTTCTCATGCTAGTGTACCAAACTGATCTAGGCATTATTTTCTTAATGCGTGAGTCAGCCCCGTATATGTTTCCAGATTTAGCTACGGATGCTTTGGAACTTATGGAGAAGAGCTGGATGATCACCATCTATATAATTCTTATTTCCACTGCATTTCAATATTGAATACATCAACATTGTGTGGACAAACAACTATAACTGTTAAGGCTTATGATAACACTTAGGTTTAAGTAACTCTGATATTTCTATATTCAAAGTAACCATTTGTACTATTCCTTTGGTATTATATATTATCATTCCGTTATGAGATTCTGATATTGTGTTCTCTCTTTCTTTTTCTATTTCTTTTTATTTTTTATTTTACCCCGACTTTCTATCTTTTCGACACTTGAATGCTCGACACATGAATACCATAGATGTATTAATGTCGACATTTGAGGATTGAAAAGTCGATTCGGTACACTTGGTATCAGAGCACAAGGTTGAGCAAAAATCTTGGCTTTGGTTGGCTATGGCTCATTAGAGATAAGGTAAGCGACACCCTAGAAAGACTCGAGTGTATTATACATATGAGAGCGTATTTGTATTTTGAAAACTAGATTTTTAAAAAATTATTCTTTAGGAATATTTCTTTCTTAGAAATCCTTTATTTGAAATAACTTTATCCTTTCATGATATAAAGAAGTTTTGCTTTGATTAGGTAGTAAGAACTATGAGTACTAGAGCCATCAATGCTCAAGGGGTAGAGGTAGAGGTAGAGATGGTCGAAGTAGCACCATCAGAAACGGCGGGAATCGAGCACCAAGGAATTTTGCTCCAGTTGAGGAATCAATGTTGAATGTTCTAGAAGAGGTTGTGCAGGTCAGGCCTCAGATGAGTTTTGCTTCGCTCTACCGTGATTATGAGAGGTTAAGAGGTAAAAGGTTTGGTGTTATGGAGGCGATCATAGAAGTCCTGACTTGGATCAAATTATTTGTAGGATATCTGGGGATATGTAGTTAGATGACGCAATGAAGCGTAAGTTATCGTCGCGACATCTAACAGATGTAGTCATGGATTGGGTGTAGCTCTATCACTGCAGATGTCCAAGCGAATGACTTCTCTTAGGTCCAATTCAAAGATGAGTTTGAGATGAAGTTTGTTCTGAAAGTCGGAAAGACTTTGTTATTTAGGAGCTTCTTGGATCTGAAGCACGGAGCCATTGTATTGCCTCGATTCGGGTTAGGATTGGTTGATACGCCATTGAAAAAGAATGAGCTGTTCATTGTCGTACGCATCCTGAGTTCCAAAGGGATATGACTAATCAAGGCATGGGATATTTTTTCAGTTTGGTGAACATGGCTTTGAGATTTGAGTGCTAAACTCCAAAGCCATCTATTTCTACACCAGTTGGGGACAACAAGCGGAAGTTTTAGCCTTCGAGATATATTTCTAGTGTGGCTTGCCATAAGTGTAGGCATAAGGGACACTTTGCTTAGAGTTGTAAATTGGGGAAATAAGGGCAAGTGGCTAGAGCCAGATAGTAAAAGCATTGATGAAGAAGTTTCTAAAGCTTGAGGCACAATTTGCACCAAAAGTTTGTTGCGGTTGCCATCAGCCTGACCATTTTGTTAGAGATTGTCCTATGCTCAAAAGTGGGGAGCGACCAAGGGTTTTTGCTATTTCTGCAGTTAAGAAGTGGAAGCAGGTTCTTGAGGGTATACAGTTTGTTTATAGCTTACCTATTCATGTTTGGTTTGATATTAGTGCTTCTCGTAGTCTAATATCCCGTAACCTTGATTGTTTAGTCATGCTCGGCATGTTAGAAACATTAGCTATCGTTCATTGTTGTTTAGTGCTCTACCAGTTTATGAGCAGCTTTACCTTTCTACATTAGGGTTTGGATAGACACTAATTGTGGTTACATTAAATGAACACCTTATGAATTAAGTTCACAGTTTAACTATAAGCCGTTCGGTGATAATGTTGGGTGAAGTTAAAATTTAGCAAAAGACTTTTACTATAATCTAAAGGAAAGAGAGAATATTTTGGAAATAAATATTTATGAAAAGAATTTTATATAAGAAAGTGGTTTTATATAAAGTATGGTTTATAAAATGTAGTTTATAAACGAAAAGGATTTAAAAAAAGAATTCGGGAACTTAAATCTTGGTATTTTTGAAAATGTTTTTCAAGATTTTGGCGAAAATAATATAAGTTTATTCGAAAGTTAATATTTGATAAATTGGTTTAGGAAATTTTGATCATGAAACTTATTGTTATTATATGAATTATTTGATACCACATTGGAATGATTTTGGTTGAGTACCAAGAGTATGGTTTGGATGTACTTAACTCACTTCTGTCGCTTGAAAATAATTTCGGTAATGACTGCAGCATCATCGGTGTTCATTTTCGGATTTCTAAGTGTAGGATGCTACAGAGTTGTTTTTGGTAAAATGGATTTTGTTTTAATCCCAAAGTATGATTTGTTATACTAAAGTTATATATATATATATATATATAGTATTTCAAAATGATTCGAAATGAAAACTGGTGTTTAGTTCTAAATGTTCTCTTGTTAAGTTATTTCATGGACATATGTGGCCTATGCATTAGGAAAGTATTGTATGTGCATCATGATATGATATGTTGTTTGATAATTTTCATTGTTAAAATGAAATAGAATTTTCAACGATTTTGGATAGTCGGGAACTTCCGAGTTGTTTCAGAACATGCAGTTAAATGTTTCTGAAAAAATAAAGTTGAATTTATATAATACTTGAATTGAAAGATAGCAAGTTAAAACAAGTTTTAAATTTTTTAAGCATACTTGTTAAGTAAAACAAAGTGATGTTTTGTATATGCTCTTAGGATGTAATGTAGTATTACAAGCGTATGAACTTAAGTTATAAAATATGGATAAACTTGAAGTTATGATTTATGAAATAACGCATAAACAATTTAGTACCGAATGACATATTGATTATATAAATGAATGCGATTAAGAAGATATTGTGTAGTCAAGAAAGCAATATGATAAATACGTAAGTTGTACGTCGATCGTTTTATTCGCATGACTGTTCTTGATCCAGTATTCAAGTACATGTTTGTGACGCCCCACCTCTATACTCACGCTAGCCAAGGACACTACGAGGTAATGCCATCAACTAGCACGAAGAATAAGGCAGTTGAGGAGCGACCATCCGTGTAATTGTTTTGTGCGAGCACTGATATGTCAGATAGTATAACATGCATTTCATTTCAAGAGGAAATCCGACATACCGACACAAACTCAAAGCTACTATACAGTGGCTATATGATCTTCGAAAATAAATATAGAAATAAGCATAAGACAAATCAGTCACAAATATCCATATCACAAAGGCGGAAACATATATGAATATAACACATAGAAGTGTACATCAGAGTAGTGGTCAAACAAGATCCACAATATCACAAAAGAATAGATACAAGTGCTAGACAAAAGAATATGTATACATCAAGGAGTCTCCATCTCGTATGTATAACAAAAAAAACTACTAAACTAGAGTAGTTAGTCAAAAGTCAGATAATGCTCCCACAAGATGAGTCAAGCAGAAGCACATATAACATCCGGTTTGACCCGAGTATTATTTAGTAAAAAATAATAAATGGACCAGTCTAGCTGTAAATATCAGATAAAATGAGATAGAAGAAGAGATATGTCAAAAACGTAGGATAACAATAATGCAATACTATGAAAAGTATACATTAGACAACACAAAAATCATACAATATCTCAAGAATCTCAAAGCATTAAAAGAATCATACAAAACTCACCAACTCATGTATCACTAACGGGTCGCTAACCCATGGTCGCCAACCATAGAGCCGGTGCAACAGCGTAGTACAATGGTACGCCCGAGGAACCTGAAATTCGAATAATTCGGAACAACGATGTAGTACAACGGTACGCCCGATGAACATGATAAGCCGGTATAACGACGTAGTACAACGGTACACCCGATGAACCGAACTCCATAAAAGAACATGGGTCGTTAGCCTGCAAAAAAATGAGTCGAAACTCCAAAGAACCAATAGGTCGTTAGCCTATAAAAGAAATGAGACGAAACTAACCAAAACGAGGTACAGTCCACTACGTGGACAAAGAGACATAGCATATCGCCAGTCTAAATCACAAAATGATCATCATTGATCAATAAAAATTGTGAATTACACTAAGCAAGTAAATAAATGAGTTTATCTTCATGTCCCATAATCATTGGCTTAGCTTAAATATTTATGAACAAATTGCAGATCTTCACTTGAAAATTGTCACAAGAGTTTCAATCGAAAAAGTCCAAAAATTAACCGACGAAGTAAACACAAGCGTTTCATACCACTAGTTTTACTAGGCCGTTTAATTAGATTTCTCAAACGAATGAGGTAAAACTAATAGATTGGAAAATGGTTTTATAAACAAGCTTTGTTTTAAAAATAGAGTTGAAATCATATTTGAGAAAGAGTTTGAATATTGACTATTAGTATAGAAACCTTTGTATTATAAAGTGATAAATCACAAAATTGATTGTAGAAACAATCAACCATCAAATATTCACATACGAAAACGTGACAAATCCATAGAAATCGATACCAAATCCATCAAAATGGATATTCCCCAAAAATCCGGAAAAATAAGTTATCAAAGTCAACAAAGGTGATAACAACAAATTGGAGAACAATAATCGATTTAAAATTGGAAATTCAAACACAAAAGGCAAAATAGGCAGAGACAGCAGATTCAGTCGACTGGACCTGGATGGTCAGTCGACTGACACAAATCCTGAAAATTTTCTGTTTCCAGGTTCAGTCGATTGAACCTGGGTGGTCAGTCGACTGAATCATGCATGGAAACTTTCAATTTCCAGGCTCAGTTGACTGACCCAAAGTGGTTAGTCGATTGATACTGGCCCAGGAAAATTCCTGGGTTCGGTTCAGTCGACTAACCTTCTAGTTCAGTCGACTGAACTGGAAATTTCAGTATTCTCAGCCTAGCCCACAAGGGGCAAAATCCCAAATAATTTGCGATCGGACGAGCGATGGGTGCTAGGTGTCTATGCCAATTGGCAACCCAGCCCTGTAGGCTCTTAGATACGCCACCAAAAGCATGATCAAACATCAAAGCTAGGATTTTCAAAGATTTAACTTCAAAACACCAAAAATTGGAATATTCATAAAACCAATTCAATCCAAAGCAAATAGACAAGGAATAGATGTTAGGAATCACTACCTAACAACTATCAAAGATATAGACATAGATATGAGTTCAAAAACTCACCTTTTACACAAAAACAAGGAAGGAGAAGCCGAAAATAAAGGAAAGGTCCACCACTCTTCAATCTCAACTCTAAAAGCTCCAAATCTAAGATCATAAGCAACAATTTCCCAAATTAGGTTATAGGAAATTTCTGAAATTGGAGAGAGATTGGGATGGAGAAGAAGAAGAAGATGCTTACCTAAGCTTCTCTTTGATTTTGGAGCTAAAACTTGGATTTGCGAATGAAGCCAGGGCTTAGGAATTCCTAACCTCTTTTCTCATCCCCCGTTTTTGCTTAAAGCTTAAAGTGTTAGGAAATGAGAACGAACGAAGAGGAGAGCGGGTGGAGCTAGGGTCTTATGTCAGGTTATTGGGCTAAAACCCAAACCCAAAGCCCTAAGTGAAAATGTCAAAATTCATGCTAATCCAAACATATCGATGTTTGTACTCAAAAAGGTCGCAAACGTCATTTTGAACTCAATGGAAGTGGTCTCGAGTCCTAATTTGACTATTTTCAAAAAGTAACTTTTTGGACTTAAATTCAACTAACGATGCTATATTTAAATATACAATCGTAAAATATGCGGGTTGTTACAGACTCCCCTCCTTAAAGAAATTGCGTCCTCGCAATACTTAAGAAGAAAATAAAAAGTAACAACCATAAAAGCATATTAACACAAAAGAAATTTGAAATAAGAAGTTCACCTCAAAGAGCACGAGAGAGTAAGTCCGAATGTGTTCGCTCGATGAATTCTCTACATTCCCAAGAGCAATCCTTAGGGTTTGAGGACCATTGAACTTTCACAAGAGGGGCATCTTTATTTCAAAGGCATTTTACCTCTAAAGCGATAATACGAATAGGATGTTGCTCATAAGTCAAATTAGGCAAAACTTCAATTTCTTCTACAACACCAGGCTCAAGAGTAGAATCGGAATCTTGAAGGCATTTCCGTAATTGAGAAACGTGAAACACGTCATGAATAGTAGAAAATTGAGTCGGTAATAAAAGACGATAATCCACTGAACTAATGCATTCGGTGATGGAAAACGGAACAATATATCCAGGCGCTGATTTTCTCGATCGACTGAAATGCACAACACCTTTCATGGATGATGCTAATAAACACAAAATCTCCCACAGAAAAATCTAATTTCCTTCTTTCATTATCGGCATAGGATTTTTGCCTATTTTGAGCTTCTTTCATCCTATGACGAATAAGGTCAATCTTTACTATGGAATCACGAATAAAGTCAGGACCTA
This sequence comes from Allium cepa, assembly GCA_030765085.1. Lineage (NCBI taxonomy): Eukaryota > Viridiplantae > Streptophyta > Magnoliopsida > Asparagales > Amaryllidaceae > Allium > Allium cepa. The sequence goes on along the minus strand of CM060941.1, from coordinate 553,017,790 downwards.
AAACTAGCTTCTCACCGGCCTCAAGGCAACAAGAAGGAGATCGGCATGGCCTTCCATAGAGTGCCTCAAAAGGTACCATACCAATACTAGATTGGAAGCTATTATTATAGGAAAACTCGACAAGAGAAATGTGATCTTTCCAACTTCCACCAAAATCAAGAACACATGCTCGAAGAAGATCTTCAAGAGTTTGATTCACATGCTCGGTTTGTCCATCAGACTGAGGATGATAAGCGGTGCTAAAATTAAGCTTCGTTCCCAAAGCTTTTTAAAGACTCTTCCAAAATCCACTAGTAAACAATGGATCATGATCCCTAACAATAGAAGTAGGAACTCTATGCAATTTAACAATTTCTTTAACAAAGAGTTTGAACAAAAGAGGTACGGTCCGATTGGACCGAACGGATATAAAATGGATGGATTTAGTAATATCAACTATCACCCATAGACTATCATGGCTTGAATGAGAACGGGGAAGACCGTCGATAAAATCCATGGAAATTTAGTCCCACTTCCAAATTGGAATGTCCAAAGGTTGCAATAACCCACCGGGCCTTTGATGCTTGGCAAGTCATGCAACGCTTAATGGAGTTAGCAATATCAGATTTCATTCCATCCCAATAATAAAGTCGCTTCATATCCGCATACATTTTACTACTACCCGGATGAATGGTAAATTTAGAACGATGAGAATCTTCTAAAAGGTTTTTACGAAGATCACTAATATTTGGCACGATAAGTCTACCAAATTTTCGAATACCGCCAACGAGCATTAATATCAAAGTCTTTCAAACCTTTAATATCAATTTTATCCCTACAACTTTGGCTAAGAAGAGCCAATTCGGGAACTAGCTTTTGGGCTTCAAGAATGCGTTCTAAAAGAGAAGGATGAGCCTCAAGGATACATAGAACAAGAGATGAACATAAATTGGATTCACAATCTCGAATCTCGCTAGTGGACAAAGTCCCGAGATCGTTCCATTCAGATATCATCATAGAAACAACCGCTTGTTGCTTACGACTAAGGGCATCGACAACACGATTCCCCTTTCCGGAAGTATAAAGAATATCAAGATCATAAGATGCAAGAAACTCAAGCCAAGGTTGTTGGTGCAAATTAAGTTCCTTTTGAGAAAATAAATATTTCAAAGATTTATGATCGGTGTAGAGAGAAAATTTCTCTACCAAGAGATAATGATGCCCAATTTTAAGGTAGAAAACAATAGCCACGAGCTCTAAATCATGAGTGGCATATCTAGTCTTGGCTGGTTTCAATTGCCTAGAAGCATAAGCAATAACATGTTCCCTTTGCATAAGAACGGCTCCTAAACCAACACGACTAGCATCGGTATAAATTATAAAGTCTTGGTTCCCTTCAGGAATCACAAGAATAGGAGCATCGAAAAGGAGTTCTTTTAATTTCTGAAAAGAAGCTTCACATTTGTTCGACCAAATGTATTTAACTCCCTTCTTTGTCTAACTAGTAAGAGGCACAGAAATTTTTGAAAATTCTTTTATGAAACGACGGTAATAACCCGCCAATCCGGGAAAACTACGGATTTCCGTCACTCTCCAGTCTCTTCCAATTTTTAATCGCTTTGATCTTCGAAGGATCCATGAAAATACAAGATTCGAAAATAATACGACCAAGAAACTTCACACGAGATTGCCAAAAGTGGCACATGGAAAATTTTGCTTTTAATTAATTGCTCCTGAGAGTTTCCAACATAATCCGAAGATGCTTTACATGCTCTTCCCCGATTTTAGAATAAACAAGAATATCATCTACAAAGATGAGAACAAATCGATCGAGGAAGTCTTTGAAAACTCGATTCATAAGGTCAACGAAATAAGCTAGAGCATTCGTTAAACCAAATGGCATAACAAGCCATTCATAAGATCCATAACGAGTACGAAACGACGTCAAAGGAATGCTATCCTCTACAGTACAAAGCTGATGAAAATCGGTTGCTAAGTCTAACTGTGAAAAGACTCTAGCACCACTAAGTTGATTGAATAGATCGTCAATCCGAGGTAAATGATATTTATTCTTAATGGTAAGATCATTAAGCTTGCGGTAGTCAATGCAAAGCCTAAGTGTACTATCGGATTTCTTCACAAAAATAGCTGAAGCTCCCCAAGGAGAGGAACTAGAACGAATAAACTGCTTCGCTTCCAATTCGGATAATTGTTTACGCATCTCCTCATTTTCCTTATTAGACATAGATAAGGAGGACGAATGATAGGTAGAGCTCTAGGGATTAGATTAATTTGGAACTCAATTGCTCGATTAGGTATTGATCCTAAAACGAGCTCAAATATATCGAAAAATTCACGAACAACGTGAATGAGAGAAATGAAATCTTTCTCGTCATCATTATCGCCATCATAAGGATTTAAAGAATACAACGATGCTGCCAATTTAGAATCCGAATCTTTAAGAACAATATAAATTTGCTTAACAGATTGAGGACGTTGAAGATTAATAGTCCGCTCAGGTTATTGGATATGGGCTTCATAACAGTTAAGCCAATCCATTTCCAAAATCATTCCAAAGCCTAAGTAACGCATGACATGTAATTGGCTCGGAAAGAAAATCACATAAAATAATATCGACATCTTTAGAAAGTAAACTGAGTGTTGCGGATCCACCAACCAGATTCTCAATTCTCAAAGAAGTCATTAAAGCCATAACACTCAAAGAAAAAGAATCAACAAGTTCTTTTGATATAAAAGAATAGGATGCACCCGTATCAAAAAGAACTCGAATAGGATGATCACGAAACATAATAATGCCATCAAGAATAGAATGTGAAATACTTGACCACGAGAAGTGTTACTAGGGGCTTGCACAACATTTAGCTTTCCCTCGCTCTTGCTTTGAAGTTTGGGGCAAGAAGAAAAAAGATGGCCCGAACTTTTGCAATAATGATAAAAGAGAGGTTTTAGACATTTATTAGAAAATTTGTCCTTAGAACCATAATTGTAGCATTGCCCATGACTAGGCGTAGAAGTCTTTGCTATCAAAGTCGCTTGCTTCTCTTTTTTATTGGGATAAGAACCTTTGAACTTATTAGGCCTCTTCTTGTTGTTGTTGAAGTTCGGTTTGATGCCCATAACTTCAACATCATCTTCTTTATCAGCCTCTTTGAGTCGAAGAGCGATGTCAACAAGCTGATCGGAAGAAACTTCTAATTTTAGAAGTAATGACTTTTTGCGATTCTTATTCAAGCCATAGACGAACCTCTGATTTTTCTTCAATGGGATATTTACATAATCGACCCCATATTTAGAGAGGGATTCAAAAGATGCGACATAATCTGCCACAGAAGATTCACCTTGAACAAGGTCAATAAAACGCTGAGCTAAAGTTACTTTTTCAGCTTCCGGCACAAACTTCGATTCAAATCTTTCCAGGAATTGCTCCCAAGTAAGATCCGCTTCAATAATTTTAGAAATCAGAAGCTCATACCAATCTAATACTCTTTCTTGGAGCATGCTAGAAGCCACTTGGACATGATACAAATCAATGAAATTCATGCGAGAAAAGATGCGATCGCATGTTTAAGCCAAGCTTGGACTTCGATAACGCCCTCGGAACCCTTGAACGGCTTTCCACCCAAACTTGTATAACCACTGCACAGGTGTGCAAATCCGGATTTTGGGTGAGTAGGCTCTGGAATGGGTCCGATAGCTTGAGCATTCTTCACATGATCTAGAAGCTGTTGGACAGACATAAATACTCCATCCTGAGGAGTAGCACTGGATTGACTGGCGCTGGGACGGCCTAGTCTAACCATTTATATTCTTTAAGAAAGAAAGAAAGAAAGAAAGAAAGAAGAAAAAGGTTATTCACGAAATGAATGTCAAAAAATCATGATTGATGAAACAATACATCATAAAAGAAAATAGGATAGAACGGGTCCAATGACTCGAATAAAATCCTAAGGCACGACTCCTAAGATGGACTTAGGACAATGATCCTTGCTAAATTATTCTACATTGTTCCGAAGTTTGGCTCTGATACCAAGCTGTGATGCCCCACCTCTATACTCAAGCTAGCCAAGGACACTACAAGGTAATACCGTCAACTAACACGAGGAATAAGGCTGTTGAGGAGCGACCGTTCGCGTAATTGCTTTATGCGATCACCGATATGTCAGATAGTATAACATGCATTTCATTTCAAGAGGAAATCCGACACACCGATACAAACTCAAAGCTACTACACAGTGGATGTATGATCTTTGAAAATAAATATAGAAATAAGCATAACACAAATCAATCACAGATATCCATATCACAAAGGTGGAAACAGATATGAATATAACACATTGAAGTGTACATCAGAGTAGTGGTCAAACAAGATCCATATCACAAAAGAATAGATACAAGTGCTAGACAAAAGAATATGTATACATCAAGGAGTCTCTATCTCGTATGTATAACAAAAAAACTACTAAACTAGAGTAGTTAGTCAAAAGTCAGATAATGCTCCTAGAAGATGAGTCAAGCAGAAGCACCTATAACATTTCGGTATGACCCGAGTATTATTTAATAAAAAATAATAAATGGACCAGTCTAGCTGTAAATATCAGATAAAATGAGATAGAAGAAGAGATATGACAAAAACGTATGATAACAATAATGCAATACTATGAAAAGTATACATTAGACAACACAAAAATCATGCAATATCTCAAGAATCTCAAAGCATTAAAAGAATGTCATATTCTTTATTTTATTCACAAAACCACAAATATTGACAAATATATCAATGTCAATCACAAAATTGGTGAAATATAAATTCTAGAAATCCTCAACTAGAAATCTAGAAATCACAAAGGGGGGAGGCCTATCACAAAATGGGAGCATGAATACTCACCAACACATGTATCACTAACGGGTCGCTAACCCATGGTCGCTAACCGTAGAGCTGGTGCAACAACGCAGTACAACGGTACACCCGAGGAACCAAAAACTCGAATAATTCGAAACAATGACGTTGTACAACGGTACGCCCGATGAACCTGATAAGCGGGTATAATGACGTAGTACAACGGTACGCTAGATGAACCAAACTCCATAAAAGAACATGGGTTGCTAGCTTACAAAAAAGTGATTCGAAACTCCAAAGAACTAATAGGTCGTTAGCCTATAAAAGAAATGAGACGAAACTCAATAAAACGAGTACAGTCCCATACGTGGACAAAGAGACATAGCATATCGCTAGTCTAAATCACAAAATTGGTGAAACATAAATTCTAGAAATCCTCAACTAGAAATCTAGAAATCACAAAGGGGTAGAGGCCTATCACAAAATAGGAGCATGAATACTCACCAACACATGTATCACTAACGGGTCGCTAACCCATGGTCGCTAACCATAGAGCCGGTGCAATAGCGTAGTACAACGGTACGCCCAAGGAACCTGAAATTTGAATAATTCGGAACAACGATGTAGTACAACGGTACACCCGATGAACATGATAAGCCGGTATAACGACGTAGTACAACGGTACGCCCGATGAACCGAACTCCATAAAAGAATATGGGTCGTTAGCCTACAAAAAAATGAGTCGAAATTCCAAAGAACTAATAGGTCGTTAGTCTATAAAAGAAATGAGACGAAACTCAATAAAACGAGGTACAGTCCACTACGTGGACAAAGAGACATAGCATATCGCCAGTATAAATCACAAAATGATCATCATTGATCAATAAAAAGTGTGAATTACACTAAGCTAGTAAATAAATGAGTTTAGCTTCATGTCCCATAACCATTGGCTTAGCTTAAATATTACAAACAAATTGCAGATCTCCACTCGAAAATTGTCCCAAGAGTTTCAATGAAAAAGTCCAAAAGTTAACCGACGAAGTAAACACAAGTGTTTCATACCACTTGTTTTACTAGGCCGTTTAATTAGATTTCTCAAACGAATGAGGTAAAGGTTTGTGTATACTAATAGATTGGAAAACGGTTTTATAAACAAGCTTTGTATTAAAAATAGAGTTGAAACCATATTTGAGAAAGAGTTTGAATATTTACTATTAGTATAGAAACCTTTGTATGACAAAGTGACAAATCACAAAATTGATTGTAGAAACAATCAATCTTCAAATATTCACATATGAAGACGTGAATCAAATCCATAGAAATCGATACCAAATCCATCAAAATGGATATTCCCCAAAAATCCCGAAAAAGAAGTTATCAAAGTCAACAATGGTAATAACAATAAATTGGAGAACAAGAATTGTTAAAAAATTGGAAATTCAAACACAAAAGGAAAAATAGGCAGAGACAGCAGATTCAGTCGACTGCACCTGGGTGGTCAGTCGACTGACACAAATCTTGGAAATTTTCTGTTTTCAGGTTCAGTCGACTGAACCTGGGTGGTCAGTCGACTGATACTGGCCTAGGAAAATTCCTGGGTTCGGTTCAGTCGACTGACCTTTTAGTTCAGTCGACTGAACTGGAAATTCTAGTATTCTCAGCTAGCCCACAAGGAGCAAAATTCCAAACAATTTGCGATTGGATGAGCGATAGGTGCTAGGGGTTTACGCCAATCGGCAATCCAGCCCTATAGGCTCTTAGATATGCCACTAAAAGTATGATCAAACATAAAAGCTAGGATTTTTTAAAGATTTAACTTCAAAACACAAAAAATTGGAATATTCATAAAACCAATTCAATCCAAAGCAAATGGACAAGGAATAGATGTTAGGAATCACTACTTAACAACTATCAAAGATATAGACATAGATGTGAGTTCAAAAACTCACCTTTTACGCAAAAACAAGGAAGGAGAAGCTTGAAAACAAAGGAAGGTCAACCACTCTTCAATCTCAACTCTAAAAGCTCCAAATCTAAGATCATAAGCAACAATTTTCCAAATTAGATTATAGGAAATTTTTGAAATTGGAGAGAGATTGAGATGGAGAAAAAGAAGGAGATGCTTACCTAAGCTTCTCTTTGATTTTGGAGCTAAAACTCGGATTTGCAAATGATGCTAGGGCTTAGGAATTCCTAATCTCTTTTCTCTTCCACCAATTTTGCTTAAAACTTGAAGTGTTAGGAAATGAGAGCGAATGAAGAGGAGAGGGGGTGGAGCTAGGGTCTTATGTTAGGTTATTGGGCTGAAACCCAAACCCAAAGCCCTAAGTGAAAATGTCAAAATTCAAGCTAACTCCAAAAATATCGATGTTTATACTCAAAAAGGTCGCAAACGTCATTTTGAACTCAATGGAAGTGGTCTCGAGTCCTAATTTGACTATTTTCAAAAAGTAACTTTTTGGACTTAAATCCAACTAACGATGCTATATTTAAATAAAATATTTAAATATACAATCATAAAATATGCGGGTCGTTACAATGTTTTCGAGTGGTTTACACCGGTTCGAATAAGTATGTTTCACTCGATTCTTAACAGCGAACACTTAGATTTAGATTAATGATACGATCCAAATGTTTTTTATCTTAGTATATGTCCATGCAAGGAGAACGGAGGTTAATCAAGGAACCAAATCAGAGTCCGCACTAGAGTGGTTAAGTGATCTATACCAGTTGGGAAGTGAAATCTATGTGATCAAGTAAGTGATCAGATCAGATATTGCGTACGGATGATATATATACATCGTACGGGCATTAGTACATTTTAACATATGTTGACTTACGAAGGGTTTAGGGGATGACTTTTCTATTTGTTATGATGTAGCATGAATAATCATCTAAGTAAAAACCTAAGGCTGTTGAGCGTAAGGTATGCTTAGTAGATTATTTATCCTCCTTGGGCTATAAAAGAGTTTGTACCTGAATAAACCACGAGCATTGGTTGCTAGTAATTGTGAATACTATTTGAGTATTTGTGTGCTTATTCTTTTATTAAGGTTAGAAATGCCATGGGGAAAGGATGCATAGGATGGTACAAAGAAGACGGAGGGCAGTTTGAAGGAATTCCATCCAGAGTTGCTTATAGACTAGGATTCCTTTTTATCTTAGTATCGTATATCTTTTGTAAATACTCACTGCTTGAGGTGAAATCGCTTAGTATGCATTTTAATTTGCAGTTTAGTTTGTATATAGTTTCAGAAATATGCTATATATATATATATATGTTGTTCTTCTATCTCCGTTGATTATCGTTCTGGTTTGAATTTCGAGGATGAAATATTTTAAGTGGGGGAGAAAGTAGCGACCCAGAAATTCGAACACTTCGTCTTCGAATATTGAAATGTATTGAAGTATAATTACGTGTTATAAATATAATTTGTAGCCTTGTTAGAAATTATTTAATTGATAAATAATGATAAGAAACTTGTTTTTGAAATTTATTTACAAAATTATTTTCTTCGAAAAAAAATCAATAATGTGACCGAAAATTGGTTTATCGATAAACAACTTTTCGATTGATATAAGTTGTTTGAACTCTTTGGCAATTAACAAATCATCAAATGAACATATTGGCAATTAATTAACACATTCTCCTCTACATAAAGCATGGGACATTCTAGAACGTTCTAATGGATAAGAGATATTATCATGGTGAGGGTATAGTGGTAAATAGCATAGAGGAGAAGTGACATAAAGGTACACGTCAGAAGGAGGATCCTTTTCGACCTTCCATGAGAGCTAGAAGATGGTAATGGACCCTTGCACAAGCTTGTATAAGCAAGGGAATACCCTTAATCACAAAATTTACAAAGCTTTGAGTTGAAAAATCAATGGCTTCTCTTCTTCTACCTCTCTTATGTTCAAATAAAATTGTTGCAATCCAAATTACTTCAAACTTTGCTACAAGGCTTATTATAATATTATAACACATATAGTGCTACACTCTATAAATTATCTATCATATCACTAATTGTTGAAATTGTTGCAATCCACCTTGCAAAAAGTTAAAGTAGCAAAGACAAACTCCCACACCAAGGAAAGGCCATGAGCTATTATGAGAGGGAGGAGCAAGAGCAAGGCAAAAGCAAGACAAAGAGGGAGGAAGGAGCTGTTGCTAGCTTGGGTTCTTGGATCTTGGTTATTTTTATGGTTAAAGGTGAGTTAACACCTCACTTAAATGAAAATGTAACACATATGTATTTGTGTTTGATTATGTTTAAGTTGTTTGAATTGCTGTTAACTTATGTTAAAACAGTGGTTTGGATTCTTACTTTAAAAGTAAGTGACATATGTGATCCATGTATATGGACTTGAAAATTTTGGAATGAACTTGAATGGACTTGTATGATATGTGATAAGACCATGAACAAAGCATATAGGTTATAAATGGACTTTGGTTTAGATCGTACTTGGATTTGAATGTGTACTTATAGCGATAGCCGCTATAGATGTTGTTGTGACTTGCCTTGTTTTTGGCAATTGCTATGGAAACTTTATAGAGAGATCCTTATCGATTTCTTGCCATATTTACAATTTTTTATATTTATGCTTGTTGTTATCAAAATCTTGAATAGTAAAAAGTTAAGTAACATCTCGCAAAATGGCTAAAACATCACAAATGCAAAACTTCCCCGTTTAGACTTCATTTTGGAAGTTAAAAAGGTGGAAAAGATATTTAAATTAAATGTTTTATTTCATTCTTTTTACCGGTGTTTACTAACTCATATTAGAGCATTTCAAAAGTATTTTTTAGATATTTATGAATTTTTAAGAATTAATTGTGAAAATTTAAAGAAGAGATATTTTGTTGAAAACACATCATTTTCAAGTTTTTGAGGGATTTGGTAATGTTGTTATTTTCAGGAGATGTTTTGGATAAATATTTTAAAACTTATTATAATTATTTTCAAGTATTTTAAAAGTAAAAAGAAGGTTAGAAAGGGGATAGAATTGCTAAATGGCCAAATGGTTGAATTTTTAATTACTTGTTTGAAAAGTAATTAATCATGCTTAACACTAAAAGCCAACGAATTAAGGCTTATATATTTATGAGAGTTAAGACTGAAGTTGAGTATGGACATTACAAAGAGCTCTAACATACTGAGCTTCCCTCTTGATCGAGGAATAGTAAATCTAAAGTTGTCAAGAATGTGTTAATTGTGTTGTTTTCTTATTATTTATGGAAATCGTTAATACTATACTTAACAATAAAAACCAATGAGTTAGACTTATCAATTTGTGAGATTCAAGAATAAAGTATCTAGGCAAGGTTTGATGCAACCAACGCTCAACTTACCTGGCTTCACTCTTGGTCAAGGAATAGTTAAATTGGAATGTAAGAAATGAGTTAAGCGTAAAAATCATGATTTGTATAAGTGATTGTTTTGACTAGATAATCGATGAGTCAATTATCGTACTTGACCTAATAGTGATGTAAGAAGTTATCGAATGGCTTTGCAGTTTCATATCAGTGAGAACTCCCAGGGAGGAGCATTGGTACGAAATGTCTCTAGCTTTCACTTACTTTTGAAAGAAAAGAAATTTAGTTGGCCGAAAATTCATCAACTTAGTTATGAGGAGACCAGGATCGGTAAGTGTTCTACTTATCGAATACCATGTCAAAACTAGTATACGAGTTCTATTTAGAAGCGGTTATGAAGTGAAATGTTATAGATTTGAACTATCAATCCTAAGGTTAAAGTCCAAGGGAGAGGTCAGTGCTAACATTTCAAACTGTGCTATCATCTGGGACTGTCTATCTTGAGAAGTATTCCAAAAGAAGGGACAGTGTTAGCACTTGTCATAAGACTTATGCGGGGAACCTATATGGAGGTTCAAGATCCTCGTATCCATGTAGTGATTTGTGATCTTTCAAGATGATGGAATTCATTTAGGGTTTCACGTTATGTTAGAGTGATGAAGAATCGAGTGAGAGATGCCGAACGTAGCCTCAACATCGAAAATGACTGAAACTAGAGATAGGATGCATAGCCAAAGGAAATGTAGAATTTTACCAATCCCATAGGAACTAGCATTTTAGTAATCTCAAGGGTGTAGGCGACTCCATCTAGTATTACTTACAGACATGCATGTTGGAGAGATGCATTCAGAACCACGATTTTTTGGGTGTCGGCCTGTCATGCATTTTCTATATTACATTCCCTAGAGATGTACGTTGCTCGAAAGGATACCTCTGATCCTTGTGCAGGAGTTCAGATTCGGCTAGACTCGAGGAGATCTCCGTGGAAAAACCACTATGCTAATGTGCCTTAACGGTATTGATTGTATGCCTATTACAGTTGTGGTGTTCACACGACAGCTATTTGATATGTTTTATGTGCTACACTCTAGACATATCTGTCATGTCATAATATGTCAAACTTATTGAATGGTTGGTTAATTGGAAGGGAAAATTGTTATGGGAATTCATACGGTCTCAATGGTTATTATTACATATTGCATGTTTCATAAGTTTTTATCATGTTGGTTTACCAGATTGATCGGGATGTTATTTTCTTAATGCTCGGGTCAGCCCTGTGTATGATTTCAGATTTGGCTATGGACGCTTTAGAGACTATGGAGAAGAACTGGATATATCAGCATTGTGAGGACATACAGCTATAACTGTCTAAGCTGGTGATTGTACTTAGGTTTCAGTAATTATGATATTTCTGTATTCACAGTAACTCTTTGTACCGTTCCTTTGGATTATATATTATCGTTCCATTGTGAGATTCTGTTATTGCATTCTCCCTTTCTTATTCCTTTTCTTTTACATTCTGTTTTACCCTAAAATTCTATTTTTTGGCACTTAGGAGCTCATCACATGAATATCATCGAGATATTAGTGTCGGTATTCGAGGGTCGAAAAGTCGATTTGTTACACATGGAGTGTGCGAAATACCGAAGATAATCTGCTTGTAAGTTGCAGATCAGCTCAATGATGGAAATTTTTGAAGAATTCAGTCTTGCTAAGGAAATTTGCACGATTTTAGGCATGTTGAATTATTTCTATTAATAAGTCATTTTCAATAGGAACATTTAGTTTGTTTGATTTAGTCTTTAGCTTGTAAGCTACATTTTTAGGAGTGTAATACATCATTTGTTATATTTCACATTCTAGTATTCTTGTAAGGATATTTAAGCCCATGATTACGCTGAATTGGTACTTAAAGGTTTGCCAAGGAATGGAGTGGGCTTGTAGAGAATTACAAAAAAGCGTAAAACGGTAATGATTTATCACTGAAGCAAATTTGCATCGTTTTTGAATACTCATTTTTCTACAAGCAGTTCCACTATCTTGACCTGCTTAAAGCAATATATATGGTAATATCATAACCTGTTCCACTCTCTTGACCCAGTTAATGCAGTCACCATATTTCTATGACATACAAAGTGCCGAGTATCTTACTGGCTTTAAGCAACAAGCAAATGGTGTTGCTACCAAGGATACTACTGTAGGATGCTACGATTGAGAAGAAGACCGATGTACCATTTTCAAATTATGATGAGAGGTGACAGAGTATATTAAGGATGCGCAAGATAAAACTTTAGAGCTTGAGCATGATTGACATATGATAGAGGCATTGGATAGTAAAGTCAACCGGCGAGGCTATGAGCAATTTAAGTCATTTAACATATACTTTGACACTTCTTACTAACATGGCTAGCAAAGTAATTTCTTCTAACATTGTTAAGTAAATGTCTAGCACATCATTATGGCTACAAGCATAGAGTTAAGAAGTTTATTGTAACGATCCATATTTTTAACCATTTATAAATATCAAATTTAATAAAAAATTAATAAAATTGTAAGAAATACTTTTTTATGATTTATTATGTATATTTTGTCAGAATATAAGTTATGATCTTAAATAAAATTCTTAAGCCAAAAATTTCAATAAGATAAAAGACGATAACACATATTAGGATATAATTTAAGGACATTGATCCATGTATAATTAATATCAAGGATTAGAATAATAATTGTTAATTTTAATAAAGAATAGAAATAATGTTTTATTAAAGGAGAAAACATAGGTTATTTATTTTGAATGTATTTTTGATAATTTTAATTTCAAATAAGAAAAAAAATTATTTAGTAAGTAATGTATGACTCTTGTTGTATGCACTAATGGTATAAATAAGTTTGAGTTACAACAAAAAGAAAATAGTGTTTTATTTCCTTCTTATTAAATAGGAGTTGTTTTAAACTTCAATATTTAATTTAATTGGAATTAAATTATTGGAATCTTTCGATTAAAAGAAAAGAAGACATTAATTGCAATTAATGGGTGTATTAAAAGAAACATATGTTTTAATTAAAATAAAAGGGAAAGTTTGGATTAATAAAAAAGGACATTTTTAATCAAAATAAAAGAATGTTTTGAGCAAATAAAACGAACATATCATTTTGAAGTTCAATATAATTGTATAAAAAGAAAAGAAAAAAATTGAATATGGAAATAATATTCTTCGACCGTTTTATAATAGCCGATGTAATGACCTGAAAATTTGTCACGTTAATTATAAATTTTTAAGTAGTTATTTAAAATATAAATTTAATGGGAAAATGAAAATTTGAGGGGTTTTGATAGTTCCACTGGGTTTAGAAATATCGAAAACATATATTTCGATATAAAACATGACAAATTTTCGTCGAAAACGAAAATAGATTTTTAGGCCTTTGTGACTACATTGGCCCAATAGATCTTTCTTTGGCCTATAAATATATTGTTATAGTGAAACCCTAGCAGCCACCATCTAATTCTATTCCATCTATTTTAGATCTAAATCTCCTTTGTTAATGGAGATTATCCCTAATCCTTAATTGTTGATTTCAAATTAATTGAAAAATCAAACCGTTCAAACACCATCAAATTATATATCGTCATGAAGCTCTCGATGATACGAATCAACAACAAGTGTTCTTTTATGGAAAGAAGGCTTAAGTCGACCAGAAATCATGGTCAAAGTTTCAATCGGTAAAACCTTAAACGACGATTTGGGGTTTTTCGATTTAAGCAATGATTGGTGAAATCGACGATGAAATTGGGTAGAGCTCGTCGATTGGAAACAAAAAAGGATGGTCGGATGCTCTTCCATCAATTATAGTGGCGGAAATTAGCGATTTAAGGTTCGAAATACCCTAAACCTAGGTGGCGGTGGATGGCATTTCTGGCGGCCGCGACGTGTTGGAAGGCGAAGGGTGAGGTGGTGACGCTAGCATAGGTGATCGGAGGTCGTGATTCGCGTTAAGGCGAAATAAATCGAAGGTCAAGGGTGGTGAAAATCAATGACATGGTTTCTTTCCTGAGCATGTAGGAAGAAGGGTAATAGTGTAATTTTTTAAACTAATTATTAAATTTAATAATTGACTTGAATCTTATAATCGTGATATCTTGTGCATACAAACTCTGATTCATGGGTTTCCTTCGTCGGACTCATGGTTGAATTCCAGACGATATGGCATTGAATTTATTGGATTTGGAGATTTTTGGAAAAAGTGAGTTTGTCTGGATTCTAATGCGCTAAATCAAAAGTGATTTTTTATGTTCACGGCTTATATTTTCTTATGCAATTGAATTTAAATATGGTTTGATTGAAACGAAGCTGAATTGAATGTTGTTATCATACTATTGAAAATAATTTGAATTGAATTTGAATTAAAAATTGGCATTATATTATTTAATCAAAATGAATATAAATGGAAATTACTTGAAATTTAATTATTTGAAATAAATAATTAGACTGAACATTTTTATTAACAAAACTGAAATTTGAGTGAAATCCAATTGAACATAAGATAAATTTAATTGTTTGGAGTTTGGATATGAAATGTACATTGATTGTTTATGGATGTTGATTGACATGGTTGTATGTTATTAATATTGTAAGGATATTAATTTACTGTCTTAAGCCATCCCATTTAATTGATTATTATGACACCCTATTGATACTATATTACACGCTGCCATCATTTATTATTTATGGAAGTTATGTTAATTAATTGCATTAATAATCTGTGAAATTTAAACACCATTGACATTGAGTATTGAAATAAAAAGATTGAAACTGAAATTTTACTATTTTGGCCTTAAAATAGAAAATATAAATTAAAGGCTATTTTGTCCTTATTTGAAAAAAATTCACAAGTGGATATGTTTAATTTCGAAATCTTTATATGTAATAATAAATGATATTTTGAAATTTGATAGGAAGTTTACATGTAGACTTTTCAGAATAAATATTTAACTATATACAGATAAATAAGTAATTTTCAAAAATTATCATTTTAACTTGGAATTTTTTTGTAATTCCAACTCAGCAAAAGAAAAATATTTTGTAAAGAAACATATACCAAATTCTATCATCTAGTATTTTCTATATGTTATTCTTGAAAAATAGAATTATAGGAATTTTTTAAAATACATTATTTTAAGTAGAAACTTTTAGGTATAACCTGCATATTATTTGGAGAATATTTAATAAAGGGACTCATATTTATTTCTACCATTCAATCATTTTAATAATTCAATCATTGGAATTAGCCGTTATAAAATTTGAAAAATTATCAAATTGGTTTGGAAAATTTTGAAACATTACAAAAAAAAATTCTATAAACGTGTTTTAGGAACTCTCAAATTTAATTTGGAACTTTTATGTAAATTTTTATCCTTTTTATAAATTAATTAGTGTAAAATATGATGTATTTTAATTATCCAAAATAATAAACATTTTTGAAATTTTCAAAACATTTTCTATAAATTCTTGAAGTAAAATGAAGCACCTTTTATGTTGAACACTTTCTAATATACTTAACATCTTTTTTTATAAAAATTAAAAGACAAAATGGCATACTTTTATAAAATGAACGATTGATTATTAAAGAGACCAATGCGGTATATTGACATACTTTCGATCAATACCGAACCCACTTTAATAACTATGTATGTAGCAGATGTTATTTAGAATTTAATGGTTGAATTGATGAACGTTTGCTGAAATGAAGTAAGAGAGCGATGATGAATGACCCCAGCACTTGTGTCAATTTTAAATAACTAAAATATAAGCTATACCAGGCCAATGAGATTAGCTACCTCTAGCGGACATCCTTCCCTCATATTACCATCTTGATTTTAAACTCGATTTGTGCACCTTTGATTTTAGGAGCGATGGACGCGGTCGGCCATTAGGGGTTAAGATCAGTCTGGGAGGGCAAATCGGTAGAATCTTACCTTGGGTATTGCCTTACGTACCTTGTCATACGATCATTCTATATGCGACCACTATGATTTTGTTTTTATTGTACCTATAGGGGACTCACTGATAGCTACCGATGTTACTGGTGTTGTTACAGGATCTGCATAGACTACATGTTTAAAAATGTGTTAAGTGGGATATGGGTAACGCCTTAACGCTATTTTAGTATATACATTACTAATAGACATTACATATCTAGCACATCTTACTACATATAGATAGTTTAACGGATCCTTTGGAGATGGAAAATACTGTAACATCTCTTAAGTTATTGTACCCTTATTGCTTCATTTGAATTTACTTACATAAGAACGTATAGTCCGGACTCGAGTATATTGTTTTTCTTAATGCTCGAGTCAATCTGAGTTGTTTTAGTTTTCAAAGATGTTTGTTTCTTAATGATGAAGATGGAGTTTGGAAGATCGTATTTACTAATATTATTCCACTATATTATTTTGTTATGTATGCTAAATATATAGCTCTAATTATATTGTAAAATGAAATTAAATGTATATTATAAAACAGCTTCATGAACCGTTTATATAATTATTATATTTTTTATTTCCACTGTAAGATTCCGTGTATTGTTCTCTTCACTTCTTGTTTCTTTAAATCATTCCCTATGATAATATACCTTTTTGGACTATTTGAATTAGACATGTATAGTTTATTGTCGGCCTAAACCGTCCGAAATGGTGGGTCATCACAATTGGCATCAGAGCTTGGGTTGAGCGAACATCTACGTCTTTTGGGGGTAAACTCTTTAGTGAGAGTAAATATTTTATACTGTGCTAATTTATTCTATGAGTGATCTAGTCGGTACATGGTATGCAATCGTGTCGATAGGTATTTCTAAATACTTAAATGGAGTAAACCGACATAGTATTGTTTTTAAAATTAGGTAAATGAATTAATTTTATCTAGGATTATATTTTATATATAAAAGAATAATTTTTCATAAATTGATATACTTATTTATGATGTATTTGTTTATTAGGAAATGATAATATTCAATTATTATTTATTGTTTGATTAGTTGAACTCGGCCTATTTATAACATTCTCTATTGTGTGTGGATTTTAGAATTGTGTTTAATCAGTTTATAAGCAATTTACCTTTGTACAATATGGAAAGGGTAGATTGTAACTTAAAAGAACATTAAAAATGAACACCTGATGAATTAAGTTTCACAATTTGACTATAAAGTGTTCGATGATAACTTTGGGGTAAAATTTAATTTTTATAAAAGTTGTTTAGTATAATCTTAAAGAAAGGTAAGGTATTCTTTTTTTTAGCAAAGCTAGCCGGCTTATAGTGGGCCATGCCACTGTACATAAATTACAAAATAAATGTTCAACACATGCACAGAACATCTATCATCGTTTTATAGTGGCCATTCCACTACACAAACAAAAACTAGATGGCCTCCAGAGAGAGGGGACCACTGTCAACTACAATGGGACAAGGCCCAGTAACACGAATAAACTTGAGAAATGAGCCGCAATATCCGGATCAAACCTCGAAGAATCTGAGTAGTAAATATAATTTCGATCCCATGTGTCATCCTCGAAAATAAGCTTATTGTCATCATCATCATCATCCTCACCATCACATGATAGAACAAGTCCATTACCAACAACATGATAAAATAACCTCCTCATCTCTCCTTTTCGACCTACAAACATATAATAACAATCAAATTCCAGACTATATCGCATCACAGATCTCAAATGAACCTGAGTCTTCTCTCTGGAGTTCCACTCAATCACGTGAGATGGGATGACAGTAGCAATAGAAGGAATACCAGGAACAAAAGAAGACTCATCAATGACAGGAGAAGGAGAAACATCAATGTTACAATCAGGGACTTGATGGATCTCGGTAGGGACATCAGGAGGGGGAGCGGGGTCCTCTAGAAAAGTGGGGCGCGACTTATGAACCCACCTATTGACCAAAGGCCTAGGAAGGGGGATCTTATCTGGGATAGGAAGGGGAAGGTCTCCAGAAGAATCAGGAGGAGGGAGGTGCTTGCACGAGAGCGCCACATGACTAAAAGAGTGACAAATCTCACGGATATCAGATTTCCATCCATAATGAACATCAATTTTCCCTACCTAAATATCAGACAGACATACTCTGAGCTTGGAAGGAAGAGGCCTGGAAGGGATAATTTCAATAAGAGCTTTCGCATATACGATCCTAAACCCCTATGTTCGAATCAAAACATTTAAGATCTACAACCAAGCTAGCGATCTAATTCAATCCAAGCAGCGATTGAAGAACAGAGGGAATATGAGGGTAGTGCACCCAAACAGGAATAGATAAAACCTGATGCCTAACACTATCAATGGAACAACTCCAAAGAGTAATAATTATTGGTTTACCTTCAATGAAAGTTGGCTCGGCCTCAAGCACACGTGGTCTTTCCTCCTTTTTAGCAAACTTAAAGAAAAACATAGGTTTATCAAACTGAACCTGGAGACCACCCGAAAGTTTCCAATGATTCTTACAATAAGCCCGAACAATATGATATAGCGGATCCAACTCAAGGAAGAACCCCACAAGATAGTCAGCCCAATAGTCTTTGCCAGCTTGAATGACCTCAGAAGGAGGAAATAATATCCCGTTAACCTCCTCGGTTACAAGGGATAGGGAACATACTCTCAAGTGTTTCATGACAAAGATTTAAAAAGAGGAGACCATTTTGGAGCAGAAGGGGACTTAGTAGAGGAATAGGGAGGAGGAGTTATAACAGAGGGCGCTTTAGGAATGGGCACATAAGCATGTTCAGGGCTAACAGGCAAATGAATATTCATGCTAAAATTTTCACCAACGCTATGCATACACACCATAAATGGGTCATATTCAACAGTAGGCTCAACCTGTATACCACCAACAACATCATCGTTCATACCAACAGAGGGAATGAAACTATTATTCACATCACTATCGGTTTTGAAATCACAAGGAAGACCAACCACTGTATCAGACCAAGTTAGTACGTTTGCGGTAGAAGCAAGAAAAGAAGTAATGGGGTTCTCATCGGGTTTTTCGATGTCATTCAGAAAACTCGACATACCAGCAACAGGCGCACCATAGTTCGAGTGGGTAGAGCAACCTATCCAACTGATCGAGCACCAACATCAATGTAGTTCAGCAAGGAGGAAAAAGGATTTGCCAACGAAATCGAAATAGAATGACACGGTCGATCAAAAGTGGCAGCAATAGATGTCATAAGCTCAACAATGGAAGAACTCGAACCCTAGAATTGGCGAAGGGTCTGCCAGAGCGAGTCAGAGAAGCTTGGCGTTCCATATCTGATGGAGATAGACTCGACTGCTGAGGCATCGACACCTTCTTTTTCGGCATAAGAAGACGATGAGTGTGACATATAGTTTTATATAAGAAAGTGACTTATATAAACATGGTTTATAAATATAGTCTATAAATAAAAAAGGATTTAAATTAAAAATTTGAGAAATTAAATCTCAGTGTTTTAGAAATTGGTTTTCTAAAATTTTGGAGCATAATAATAGTATTATTTAGAAGTAAAAAATTGATAAATTGGTTTATGAAATTGATATCATAGCGCATAGTAATGTTTACGAAGTATTTGATATCGTTTTAGAAATGATTTTTGGTTAAGTCTGAAAGACTTGAGATAGAAAGCACCGAATTCACTTTTATCGTTGGAAAATAATTCTGATGATGAATGGAGCATCATCAGCGTTTATTTTTGAATTTCAAAGTTGGGATGCTACTATAGTAGCTATGCTAAAAAATTGTTTAGGCAAAATAGATTTTGATTTAAATTTCAAAAGTATAATTTGATATGCAAGGATTATAAGTAAATGTTATTTTGAAATGATTTGGAACGTATCATATGCATTTGGATCTTAAGTTTTTGGTTAAGATATTTTATAGACGCATGTATTATATGCATTTGGGGAGTTTGGTTGTGCATCTTGTTTGATCCATTGATTAGTGATTTTTAATTATTGAAATAAAATTGAATTTTCGATAATTTTGGACAGTAGGAAACTTCCGAATTAATATAGGAATTGAAACCAAGTAATTTTGTAAAATTATAGAAATTGATTTTTTATAACCTTAATTTAAAAAGACAATGATTAAAATAAGTTTAAAAATTTGATAAATTTTTTTGTTAAGTGGGACATTCGATATTATTGGATCAACTAATATACGTCTTTATCTTAGGGTTATCTAAGAAAAGTAGATTCTAGTCATGAGTTTAGATACCAGAGTCCGACTCTTCCTGGCCACTTGCCTAACATGACGGATGAAGAAGTCTAGAAGGCTGACTCGGTAATAAGATACAAATTATCTTGGACCTTATTCAGAATCTTAAGTAAGTTAAAACGGCTTTTAAATTTGTTTAGTATCTATGTTAAGCAAATGAATAAGATTGTTTGTATACACTCTTAGGATGAAATATAGCATTATACAAGTATGAACTTAAGTCTTCGGTATGTTTTAATGTGAAATTGTGTTTCAAGAAATGTTTATAAATAAAGTAATTTTTTTATAGAAATGTTTGTAAACTTAATTAGTTAAAAATTTATGAAATGTGTTCTAAATAATTTGAGTGGTAAAAGTGAATATTATTTAGATAAACAAATATGAACTTAAGAAAGTGAAATGATATATAAATAAAGTCACATCCTTGTAAATTGTTATAAAATAAAATAAAGTTTGCAAGAAATATTTTATAATTAGGGTTGTGGCTTTCTGAGATAATTATAAACTTGAATAATATTTTATATAAAAAAGTTAAGCTGTTACAAAATATTTATAAACTTAAGAAAATATTTTGGGAAATGATTCATAATAAATTTAGTATTAGATAAGAAACACTATATATGAAAATATGATTCAAAACATAGAGAAATGTAAGTGATGTTATAAGAAATGATTCGTTAATGATTTTAATACTAAATGAGAAATAATTAATGCAAATAAATATTGATTGGTAAGAGATATTTATGTAAATGAATAGGATTTATAATGAATGTGAACTAAGAAATAAATGTATAATGATGAAACTAATTGGAATGAATACGTAAGTTGTACGTAGATCATTTTATTCGCATAACTGACTTGATCCATATTCGATACACGATTTCGAGCTGAATTACAACCGTTTGGGTTAGAATTTTTCACTCGATTCTTGATGGCGAACACTAGATATAGATTTTTGATTTAATTCCAAAGTTTTCTACAATAGTATACAGCTATGCAAGGAGAATGGATGTTTCTAATTAAGGAACCTTATCGGAGTCCGCACTAGAGAAGTCGAATGAGCGATACTAGTTCGAAAGTGAAATTTGTGCGATCAATCAAGCGGTCAGATTTGATATTATTAAGAATGACATATATACATTGTACGTTTTTTAATAAAATTAATAAGTTTTTGACATTATAAAATGCAAGTTGTTTGGTTGTATATCATTTGTAATTGAGTTACATGTTCATGGAAGCAAAGGCTAGTTTGATGTTTTGGTTTCATAGGTATAGTTTGCTTGCTCGACCAATAGGTACATATTATGTTATTATTGATGGTTTGATGCCCTAGTTATGGGAGGGCACTTTTGGGCTTTTTTTGTAGGTTTGGGCAGTTGCAACAAGTTGTAGTTTTTCCGAATCGAGCCGCATAAAGGAGGTGCTGTCGAAATTTTATGTAACTAAAGAGATTTTAAATGTTTAATAGCTCATTTTAGAAATTGGTTTTAAAGGCTTAAGGGTTTGAGTGAGAGAAACCTAAGTAATAAGTATAAATGTTGTATAAATTGATTATTTTAGTAAAATATATCAAAATGTTGGATTCTTTACTTTATTCCTTTTCGAGGATGAAATTTTTTGAGTGGGAGTTTGTAACGACCCATATTTTTAACCATTTATAAATATAAAATTTAGTAAAAAATTTGAATAAAATTGTTAGAATTTTTTTTATGGTTTATTAATGTAAATTTTATTAGAATATAAGTTATGATCTTAAATAAAATTCTTAAGTGACAAACTACAATAAGATAAAAGATGATAACACATATTACAATATAATTTAAAGATATTGGTATATGTATAATTGATAACAGGAATTGAAATAATAAATTTTGATTGTAGTAAAGAATATAATGAATGTTTTATTAAAGGAGAAAACATAGGTTTATTTATTTTGAAATATTTTTGATAAGTTTAATTTCTAAGAAGAAAACAGTTATTTTGTAAGTAATGTATGATTCTTGTTGTATGTGGCAATGGTATAAATATGACTGAGTTACAATATAAAAAAAAATAGTGTTTTATTTCCTTCTCATTAATTATGAATCATTTTAAAATGTAATGTTGAAATTAACTGGAATTAAATTATTGGAATCTTTCAATTAAAAGGAAAGTAGACGTTAATTTTAATTAATGGGTATAATTAAATAAACATATGTTTTAATTAAAATAAAAGAGAAAATTTGGATTAATAAAAAAAGAATATTTTTAATCAAAATAAAAGAATGTTTTGAGAAATAAAATGAACATTTCATTTTGAAGTTAAGTATAATTGTATAAAAAGAAAAGAAAAAAAAATTGAATTTGGAAACAATATTCTTAAGCCGTTTTACAACAGTCATAGTAATGACCCGAAAATTTATCACATTAATTATAAATTTTTAAATAGTTATTTAAAATAGAAATTTGATGGAAAAACGAAAATTTGAGGAGAATTATGTTTTAGAGGGGGGGTTTAATAGTTGCATTGGATTTAGAAATATCGAAAACATATATTTCAATATATAGCTTGACATATTTTTATTCGAAAACAAAAACGAATTTTCAGTCCTTTGTGACGGCTTTGGCCCAATAAATATTCCTTTTCCCTATAAATTTATTGTTATATTGAAATTAACAGTCGTCATCTAATTCTATTTCATCTATTTTAGATCAAAATCTATTATCTCTAATCCCTAATTATTGATTTCAAATTAATTGAAAAATGAATGGTTCAAACACTATAAAATTATATATCGTTGTGAAGCTATCGACGATACAAATCAACTCAAGTGTTTATTTATGGAAAGAAGGCTCGATTTGACCAAAAATCAAGGTCAATGTTTCAGGCGGCGAAACTATAAACGACGAATTGGGGGTTTTTGACTTAAGAACCGATCGGTGAAATCAATGTCGAAATTGGGTAGAGCTCATCGATTGGAAACGAGCAAGGATGGCGGAGGCTCCATTATCAACTGTAGCGGTGGTAATTGGCGATTTAGGGTTCGAAATACCCTAAACCTAAGCGGCGGCGGATGACATTTCAGGCAACCGCAAGCTACTGGAAGATGGAGGGTGAGGCGGTGACGCTAGCGCATGTGATTGGAGGTCATGATTCGCATTAAGGCTATGTAAATCGACGATCAAAGGTGGTGAAATCAGCAGCTTGGATTCGTCCCAGAGCATGTAGGAAAAAGGGTAATAGTGTAATTTGTTTAAATTAATTATTTAATTTAATAATTGATGAATCTTATAATCGTGATATCTTGTGCATACAAACTTCGATTCACACGTAGTTTCCTCCGTTGGACTCATGGCAGAATTTCGAACAATATGGAACTGAATTTATTGGATTTGAAGACTTTTGAAAAAAAAGCGTTTGTTTGGATTCTAATACGCTAAATCTAAAGTGAATTTTTATGTTCACGAATTATATTTTCTTATGCAATTGAATTTATATATGGTTTGGTTGAATGAATCTGAATTGAATGTTATTGTCATACAATTGAAAATAATTTGAATTGAATATTGACAATATATTATTTAATCGAAATGAACATAAATGCAAATGACTTGAAATCTAATTATTTGAAACAAATAATTGGACTGAACATTTTTATTAACAAAATTGAAATTTGAATTAAATCCAATTGAAAATAAGATAAATTTCATTGTTTGGAGATTGGATATGAAATGTACATTGATTTTTAATGAATGTTGATTGATATGGTTGTATGATTAAATGGTTATTGTGAATATTGTAATGATATTAATTTACTATCTTATGCCATCCCATTTAACTGATTATTATGACATCCTATTGACATTGTATCACACAATGCCATCATGTATTGTTTACGGAAGTTATGTTAATCAACTGTATTACTAAATAGTGAAATTTAAACACCATTGACATTGAGTATTTAAATAAAAAGATTGAAACGGAAATTTTACCGTTTTGGCCATAAAATAGAAAATCTAAATTTAAGGCTGCTTTGTTCATATTTGTAAATTTTTCACAAATGAATGTGTTTAATTTTGAAATTTTTATACATAATAATACACGATATTTCGAATAAGATAGTCTAAAATTTGATAGGAAGTTTTCGTGTAGACTTTTTTAGAATAATATTTAATTATATACAAATAAATAAGTAATTTGTAAAAAGTGTCATTTTAACTTGGAAATTTTTCTATATCTCCAACTCAACAAAAGAAAAATATTTTGTAAAGAAACATATACCAAATTCTATCATAGAGTATTTTCTATATGTTATTCTTTGAAAATAGGATTATTGGAATTTTGTAAATTACATTCTTTTGACCTAAATCTTTTAGGTAGAACCTGCATATTGTTTGGAGAATATTTAATAAAGAGACTCACATTCATTTCTGCCATCTAATAATTTTAATAATCCAATCGTTGGAACTAGCCGTTGGAAAATTTAGAAAAATTGTCAAATTGATTTGGAAAAATCTGAAACTTTACATAAAATTCTAAAAAGGTGTTTTAACAACTCTCAAATTTAATTTGGAATTTTTCTATAAAATTTAGGATTTTTACAAATTAATTAGTGTAAAATTTATGTATTTTAATTATTAAAAATAATAAACATTTTTGGAAATTTCTGAAACATTTTCTATGAATTTATGAAGTAAAAGGAAGGACCTTTTATGTTGAGCACTCTGTGATATTCTTAATACTCTTTCTATAAAAATTAAAATGGACAAAATAGCATACTTTTATAAAATGAACGATTAGTCATTAAAGATTCTGGTGTCGGATGTTGACATACTTTCTGCCAACACCGAAACCACTTTATGAACTATATATGTGTTAGATGTTATCTAGAATGTAGAGGTTGAATTGACAAATGTTTGCTGGAATGAAGTAAGAGGACGGTGATGGATGACCCCGACACTTGTGTCAATTTGAAATGACTAAAACATGAGCTAAACCAAACCATGATGTTACCTACCTCTAGCAGACATCCTTTCCTCATATTACTATCTTGATTTTGAACACGATTGGTGCACCTTTGATTTTTGGAGGGATGTATGCGGTCGACCGTTAGGGGTTAAGATCATCCAGGAGGCAAACCGGTAGAATCCTACCTTGGGCATTACTTCACGTGCCTTGTCATACGATTATTTCACACGATACCTCTATCATCTTGGGTTGTATTATACCTATAGGGGACTCACTGACTATTACCGACGTTATTGATGGTGTTATAGGATCTGCATAGACTACATGTTTAAAAATGTGTTAAGGGGGATATGGGTAATGCCTTAATGTTATTTTAATATTTACATTATTGATAGACACTAGTGTATCTTACTAGATAGTTTAACGGAATCCTTAGGAGATGGAAAATACCGTAACATCTCTTAAGTTATTGTAGCCTTGTTGTTTCATTTGAATTTTCTTACATAAGAATGTATAGTCATGACTCGATTGCATTTTTTTTCTTTATTCTCGGGTCAGTCTGAGTTGTTTCAATGGTTTAAATATGTTTGTTTCTTGAAGATGAAGACGGAGTTTGAAAGATCGTATTTACTAATATTATTCTGCAGCATTATTTTGTTATGTTTGTAAAATGTATAACTCTGATTATATTGTAAAATGAAATTAAATGTATATTATAAAACAGATTCATGGACCATTTATGTAATTATTTTATTTTTATTTTTTCTCCGTGGGATTCTATGTATTGCTATCTTCTCTTCTTGTTTCTTTAAATCATACCCCATGATAATCTGCCTTTTTGTACTTCTTGAGTTAGACATGTGTGGTTTACTATCGACTTGAACCATTCGAAATGGCGGGTCATCACATTTATCATGATGAAGCTACTTATAGTTCAGTTACCGTAAATCAGGTGATTTGAAATACGATACAATCTTTTTTTGATGCAAATGTCAAACCACCAATTACACTTTCATTAAAATCTATACATTATTCGGTGATAAAATTTATTTATGTTAAATATCCTTTTGTAGTAGTTTCTCATGAAATTTTTTAAGCTCATTGTAATATGTTACCGAAGTCCACAAATCTAATGCATTGAATTTCACACTGTTTTTGGCCGAAGTTTACCAACTGTATGAGAGAGTGGTTGTGTATAACTTACAATATAGGGTTATCTGATGCGAGTCTGTAATATATTGCATTGGGCCAACCCGCAACCCACAACCCACAATCTTTTATTTCTGATATAAATAAGTTTGCATTGTATCAGTAATAAGTATGTTTAGATAATATACAAAATATGATTGCAATAAAACAGTATTTTCCATATTCAATTCAGCAACACAATTATCATTTTATCTTTCATGGTATCAGAGCCACTAAGTGCTTAACAGCAAGTGCCTCGCCAAGATCCTCATCAGAAAATTCTCATCATTTGAGAATTGGCTACACAGATTTTGTATCTCATCATATTGATATCATCCTCTGAGAATTAAAAGAAAGGGACTCGGATCATCAGAAATCAATGATCAAGAAATCACAAAAAGAATTGAGTCTACCATCACTTGATTGCAGTGTCATGCCAAGCCAAAGTAGGTCAGAAAATCATCATCATCCCCACTCTGAATGGCTGCATCTGAATCATCAGAGATCCCTTTTCATTGAAGGTTACCTGTCTTGCAACTGCTGATGGGTGCATCAGGTCTTTCAATTATCTTTCACCTAACTCCTAGTGATATTGAGTTCTTGATTCTTGATATCAAAAGATAGCATCATGGTTGAAGAAGAAAATGCAGGGTCTTCATCATCAGCACCAAGAACCACTCTAACCCAATCCAACATCACCCAAGAACTCATGAACACCATCATTAATCCCCAAAACCAAATTTCCATCATTCAGCTGGAAGAATCAAATAATCCGGTGTGGAAATTTCAGATGGAAACAACAATTAGAGGGTATGGACTGGATGAGTATGTTCTTGGCACTTTAAGCACCCCACCATGTAGACAAATAAGGCAAATTAGTTGGCAACACAGACTATGAAGTGCACCAAAGACAAGATAGCCTAATCAGTTCATGGTTACTTTCCTGAATTAGTGCAAATTTATTGCCATAATTGTTAGGATACAAGACACTTCTTTAAATATGGCACACAATAGGACAACTTTCAGTTCTCAGTCTGCTGCAAGGATCATGCAATACAAAAGGCAATTACACCACTTAAAGAAAGACAATACAAGTATGATAGAGTATCTGTCAAAGGCAAAAGCAATTTGTGATTAGTTGACCTTGCAGGCCATAAAGTATCTGAAACTAAACAAGTTCTATTGTTATTGAATGGCCTAGATAAAGAGTATGAAGCTGCGGTGGCAGTAATATCTTCTAATGAAATATTACCATCACTATAGTTTGTCAGTTCCATATTTCTTGCCCATGAAGGGAGATTAGAGCAAAAGAAATCAATCATCTCAGAATATTCCATCAATGTTGCAAATAACAAGAACAAAAATCAACCAACCAGTGGCCAGAGAGGAGGTCAGTCCAACAAAAATAGAGGTAGAGGTGGTAGATGGAATAATAATAATAGTCTAAGATGTCAAATATTTGAAAAACTTGGACACACTTCAAATAAATGCTATTTCAAATTTGATACAAACTTTACACCAGCACAGGAAGGCAACAACATGTCAAGATCACAAAACATTAGTGTAAACATGATCGATGCTCAACCAGAAGTCAAACCAGAAAGTGCAAACAAAGATATAGCCAAAATTAAAGATATACATGATGAAGGATGGTATCTAAACTCAGGTGCAACCAATCATGTAACCGGCAATCTAAGTAACTTGAACCTTGGAAACAGAGAATATAAAGATAAACAATTACTGTATTTAGGTAACTGTAAACCTATACATATTTCTCACACTGGAAATGCAAGCACAAAGGGTGTAAGGCAACTTTATCTCAATAATCTTTTGAGAGTTCCATTCATTAGAAAAAAATTTAATGAGTGTGTCTCAGTTTGCAATGGACAACAATGTATATTTAAATTTTATTCAAAATACTGTTTACTAAAGGATTTCTAACAAAGGAAACTCAACAGGGTAGAGAATGTAAAGGGTTACACAAATTTGATGTTGCAAATCCAGGAAATATAGGATGTAAAGAAAATTGGTGTAATGTCTCCGAAATCAAAATTGATGAAAACTGTAAGATGTATAACATCTGGCACCGTAAACTAGGCATTCCAATATAAAGACATTAAAACATGTTCTAAATAGTTGTAGTGATATTTCTATTGATAAACATCCAAAATCTTACGCTTGTACAAATTTTCGAATGGGTAAAAGTCACACGCTTGCATTTCCAGATTCTGAGACTCTATATCATAAACCACTAGAATTGATTGCTACAAATCTATTGGGACCAGTTCCAATAAGCACTGATTATGGTCACAAATATTATATTTTTTATTGATGCCTATTTTAAATATGTATGGATAAATTTCTTGAAGTTAAAATCTAAAACTAACAGTGTAGTAATGCAGTTCATAGCTAATGCTGAAAGGAAAACCAACTGTCAAGTGAAAATCATTCAAACAGATGGTGGAAAAGAATTTCTACCACTAAAGGATTACTTTTTGAAATGGGGATTACACAAAGAACAATATGTCATTACACTTCAGAACAAAGTGGTCTTACTAAAAGAAAGCATAGACATATTGTAAAAACTGCCTTGACTTTATTGGCACGATATCACTACCACAGCAGATCAAAGCGTTTGGATGCCTATGTTTTCCTTACTTAAGACCATACAATTCAAACAAATCAGAATTTAGGTCTCATCCATGCACATTTATAAAATATGCAGTAAATCAAAAGGGGTTCAAGTGTCTAGACGACAATGGAAGAGTGTACAAATCAATACTTGTGGTCTTTAATGAACAGGAATTCCCTTTTAGCAATGCCAAAATCAAAACAACTCAAAAGATATATAATCTAAGACACTCATTACCTCTAATATCTCTCTTCCTAGAAGGGACCATGTCAACTCAAAATGATGGCTATTGGGAAAGAGATGATTCCAGACCACATTCTTCTGTGTGCACAAATCATCCAAGTTATGAAAATAATGAAGGTCATGGAGACTTAGACCGCCTACCACAATCAGACACCAGTCAACCTCTTGACTCATGTCAAATATTGGATGACATTTAGTTACCCAATACCCAACAGGAAGCCACTACAGATGACGGTGGCTAATCTCCTCCATCTGCAAATACTGGACTCACATGATTATAAGGGCCAAAAGTGGTATATTTAAACTAAAAATATACGGTGTTGAATCTGAGACTACCGAACCCTGTACATATCAGCAGGCCATACAAAACATCAATTGGAAGATAGCTATGAAGGAAGAGTATGATGCATTGATAAGGAACAAGACATGGGAACTTGTGCCCTTAATAATGCATAAAAAATTTGTTGGATGTAATGGACATATAGACTCAAAAGAAACCCTGATGATTCAGTTCTTAAATAAAAAGCAAGATTGGTGGCTAGATGGTATTCACAACAGATAGGTTTTGATTTTATTGAGACATTCTCTCCTGTCGTGAAACCCTCATCCATCAGGATTAATCTAACTATTGCTTTGTATAAAAACTGGACTATCGGATAGTTAGATATTAATAATGCTTTCTTAAATGGTGTTTTGTAGGAGGAAGTCTACATGGAGAAACCACATGGAGTTATAAAGAAAGGCAATGAAAAACTTATGTGCAAACTAAAAAAAGCAATTTATGGTCTCAAGCAAGCACCAAGATTCTGGTTTGACAAGCTAAAATCAACTCTCACAAGACTTGGATACAACTTAACAAAATCAGACAACTCTATTTTTGTTAAATTTTCTAACAGTATCATCACTTACATACTGATTTATGTTGATGATTTTATCATTACAAACAACAGTGAATCAGAGATTAACCGCATTACACGATGTCTAAACAAGGAATTCTCTATAAAAGATTTGGGAGATCTAAACTACTTTCTTGGCATTGAATTTAAAAGAGTGTCAAGCATTGAGATGAATTTAAATCAGAGAAAATACATTTCAGAAATTCCGGTGATAGCAAAAATGGACAAAGCAAATCCACTTCCTACACTAATGATAAGCAACTTGCATCTATCAAAGAACAAAGGTGAACCAATAGTGAATGACAAGCAGTATAGGAGCATAGTTGGATCATTGCAATATGCTACTATAACTAGACCAGACATCTCTTTCAGTGTAAATAAAGTAAGTCGATTCATGCAAAGACCTCTAGATGAACACTGGAAAGCATGCTAATTAAACGTATTCTAAGATATCTCAAAGAACAATAGATCAAGGTCTACTAATGCAATCAAGAAAACCACTAGATATCAATACATATGCTGATGCAGACTGGGCAAATGATCAGGATGATAGAAAATCAACTATTGGCTATTGCATTTTTCTAGAAAGAATCCAATATCATGGTGTGCAAAGAAACAATCAACAGTTTCAAGGTTAAGAACTGAAGTCGAGTATAGAAGCGTAAACAGTACAGTAGCAGAAATCATGTGGATATAATCGTTATTAAAAGAGCTACAAACTAATAGTAATAGCAAGGCAACCGTGTGGTGTGATAATATCAGTACTATATCGCTTACTTCTAATCTAGTGTTTCACTCACGAACCAAACACATGGAACTTGATCTTTATTTTGTGAGAGAACAAGCCATGAAAGATAAACTCAAAGTAAATTACGTACCTTCTACTTACCGGAGGGCCAATGTTCTTTCCAAGCTATTATCTAGGTAGAACTTCAACAGATTTAAACACGAGCTAAATGTAAATGTTGCCGATGTCAATCAGAGGTCTCAAGCCCCAATCGACTTACCAGAGTCTATTTGAGATCTCTAATGAAACTAATTTCCATCAAAGGTCTTGACTTGAAGAACACATATCTATGCCGCTACCATCTCATAAATTTGCTCCTCAAATTTCAATTGAAAGCTTTCCACAGGATGGAAAAGCTCTGAAATGACTCTCGAACCAGAAATGTTTTTCGATTTGAGAGAATTTTTCGATTAAAAAAATTTCATGGCGGCAGATATTTTTCTATTTCTCTCGGGCAAACCCTAGCTGCATTTGGGTTTGAGGGGGGAAATGAGAGAGTGGTTGTGTATAACGTTTCAATATAGAGTTATTTGATGTGGGTCTATAATATATTGCATTGGACCAACCCGCAGCCCACGATCTTTTATTTCTGATATAAATAAGTTTGCAATGTATCGATAACAAGTCTATTCAGATAATATACAAAATCTGATTGCAATAAAACAATATTTTCTTCTTTCAATTCAGCAACTATCATTTTATCTTACAAACTGTTACATTGAACTATTAAGTACCATGCAGAGCACAGTTTGTAATTAATTTTATGTGTACAACCATTGAAACTGCTAGTAGATATACCTATTCATTTAAATGTTGGCCATTGTGTATAAAATAGTTTGTAAGTAATTTTCTATGTACAGCTGCTGAGACCGCTGGGAATATAGTTATTTTGATCGCAACATTTACCACTTTTCTACCCCATGATTAGCAGTTAAACATAACATATCGTCTTTATCGTTTCTGAAATAATTATTTAACCAGCGAAACCGATTCAGAATGACAGTAATGGATAACATAGGAAATAAGTGCAAATTAAATCTTCAACGTCCATTACTACATATTTAATTATTAAAAATTAAAAATATTAATAAATAAAAAGGTGGATTCCACTGTACACATGGGACATAGAATATTGGAAGAAGCATCTGCACCTTATCCACACAATTTCTGTCTATATATACTCTGAATAAC
Source organism: Allium cepa (assembly GCA_030765085.1). NCBI lineage: Eukaryota > Viridiplantae > Streptophyta > Magnoliopsida > Asparagales > Amaryllidaceae > Allium > Allium cepa. The sequence continues at coordinate 552,985,489 of CM060941.1, read as the reverse complement.
ATACTATTATTACAACTTTCTTTCACATAAGTATACTTTGAACTCTCTTTTTTTTCCTTCACACTTTAAATTTAAAGTTCGATTGTTATCATGCAGGCATAATAAATCAAAATAACGTGCAAACTATGAAGGAAGCTTACGCCATCAGCATGCAGTTTCTTGATTGCAAAGTAAGTTTTTTTTATCTACGACTATCTTCTTTTGCTAAACCTAGTACAAATTAAAAAAAAAAAAAAATTGTAGGGAATCAGAAACTTGCATAGGTCGGAAAACATATTATGCAACAATTTGATGGAGCATTTGAAGAACAAACCATGTATTAAGTCACATGGTTTAACATATAGAATTCTGAAGCCACTTATAAGGCCATTGATGAAAAATGGATAATCACCATTCATACGGATACTTACCAAGATGCAAATTTTGTTTTATGGATGACAACGTCCTACCAAGCCGATTGTACAAGAAATGCAGTTTGTAATGATATGTACAATATTATTATAACTTCCCAAGAACAACCTAATCAGCATTTCTTTGCTTCAAACAGATATATGTGGTGACTGGTGTTTTACGTGCAATCTATTAGAAAATATCAAAATGCCAGCCAAACGTATGTAAAATATATGTGTCGTGCTATTTGGGTGTGAAGCCCAATTAAAGTGATCATATTATGAATTAAAGTTAAAAGGCTTACGGGTATAATTGTGATGATATTAATTTGTAGATACTGAAGCAATTCTATTTTGTTGAAGGGCCAAATTAGAAAATACCAATATTATAAATAAAAGGTTACGGTACCTAAATTAAGTAAGCTCCAGTTATTCTCCTAATATCTTCCATGAAAATAATTCAGATCTAGGGTTTATGTCAATTTGGAAGATCAGATCCAACTCTCATCTTTTAGATCTATCTCTTTCTCTTAATCAGTTTATAAAAGCAGTAGCTATGAATTTATAAGATCTAATAAAAGGTCTATTTCAATATACCTTAAGACTGATTAATATGAAACCCTAGATCTGGATAGTTGACCCATGTTGATTTAATTGAAAAGAAACAGAGAAAAGTAAACGGGTTAGAAGTAGCCATACCTGATTCATAGTTGCTATTGAAAAAGTAAATTTGATTTGGTTTTCCATATTGACACAAACCCTAACAAGTGGTATCAGAGCCACCCATCATTAATTTCATTGAAAAAAAATTCTTTTAATTATGAGCAAGTTTTGAATTCAACTTTCTTTTAGAAGTCCTGTAATAATCTTACTTAAGTTTCAGATTCGTTTGATCTATGCATCAAGAACTTTTTGATGATGATTTTGGATCTTATATCAATTTTGTTGTAAATTGAAAGGCTAATTTAGGAAATTGTTTTGATATAGAAAGATAGATAGATCTAAATGATATGTATATTATTTATGAAATATGGTAGAATTTTGAAATTATTAAATTATGAGAAATAATCTAACTTCCTCTAAATTTTGAAAAATAATTTATATTGATTAAAACATTCACATGTTTATTATTGTATATTTTTATAAATAAGTTGTGAATTTTAAGATGATGAATGTTTAGGATCTGATATGAACAATCATTTTTTAATGTTTATAAATGGTATATACATATATAATTTAGAACCATTTATGCAAGAAATATAAATCTGGTTCTTTATTTATTTTACCTTACTTAACTTTTAATTAAGTAATTCAGATAGTTATGTAAGGTATTTGAGTTATTTCAGAAATTTTGGTTTATTAGAAATAAAGATGCTTCTTTAATGTGTTTATGTTTATTTTTTATTGAAATAAATTTTAATATGACACTAGTTTGCATTTTGGACCACATAACCATGAATTGCATTTATTTATATCGTAATTGCATTAAATGCGATTGTTATAGTAATAAATAAATTAATTTATTGTCGCAAATGCAGTAAATGCGTCAGTTGGAATAAATTTAACGATGCAACATGTTTGTATTTGGAATAAGAAAGGACATATTGTTTATTATTTGATGCATTTATATTTGATAGATACAGATATTTTATATGTATGGCCCGCTCATTAAAAGTAAGTTTTATTTTCATGCTTTGGTTATCATGAAATAAAAGTAGCGGCAGTTTTCATATTTTTCCAAAATGCATGGTTATTGACCTTAATTAAGTATTCAAATCATAAACTAAAGATAAAGTGGTACAGTAGCATTCTGCATAACTACATTGTGGTTCAAATATACATTATATTTACTATATTCATTCATGTTATTTATTAAGACATAATTATGTCATTTATTTAAAATTTTATATGGCATTTAATTCTTGCGTTCATCCATGACAATTGTGATGTGATTTATTTATGATATCTTGTATCATACTTATTTAGAAAATGTCACGAATGTTACCACATACTTAAAGTAAAAGACTATATCATCTATGATTAAAACATGTTGTGGCACAATTATAATTTTGAGATTTTAAAGTGTCATGTAGACTTAAAATGCTTTTGGGAGTATTTTATAGCACTTGATATATTATACATACACTAAGAAATAAATTCAAATATATTTTTGTATCTTTTTGCAAACTAATTGTAGATATCCTATATTCCAAATGAGCTAATTGAAATAATATGTCACTAAAGTGACCTTTCTTATTTTAGTTGTTCATGAAAATGTTTGATATTTGTGTGTATTTAATCATGCGGATGTTAGCCGGACCAAAGGAAGACTAATATTTGACCGAATAACTTACACATGTGTGGTAATAAATATGTGACAATTATAAGGTTTTACGAGTGAATAAACAATCGGCCCAAAGAAAATTGTTATTTGATTTGAATTTATTATCAGTGTTTGATCATTACAACAAGAGTACCACTTACAGTTAATATTACTGTCCAAAGACTTGGTATTAATATTGTGCTAGTTACCTTGAGAAGAGGCTTACCAATTATTTGAATTTACTGTGGCTGATATTTGAATATGGGCATATACGGTCAATCCTTATTTTTTGTTCAATTTTCAACTAATTTGACTAAAGTCTTGCCAATTTAAATGTTATCATCTAGTTTGGGACTAACTCAAAGGATTATTAAGAAAACATGTTGTTTGTTCTTAACTTCATGGGTCTAGCTCCTGCAATTAGGAGGATTGCACCCACTCATATTATGGTTGAATACTCTTATAATGTCATGAAGAACATTCAAAGGTGAGACAATTCAAAAAGAAAGAGCCAAAAAATCAAAAAGTAAAATATTTCAGAAGTTTTCAGGGACGTGGTTTCTACAGGGATAACCAATTTTAAGGAGTTCTTTATTGAGAATAAAAAGTGTTTTGTTAAAATGGTAAGGAGAAACAAGCACGGTTTATATTGTTTGATTCCATAAAGTCAAAACAAAGGAAACATAAATGAGTACCATATGGAAAATATTGCTTCAAAAGTTAAAGGCACCTAAATAATTGTTATTTTTTTCCTTTACTCTCTTTATTCATAGTATAACTATTTTAAGACTGTTCTTAATTTTCTCAAGAATAAAATGACTTTTATTGAGCTCATTTCACGTTGTGGTAAGTGTAAGAGAGATTGAATCATTGTAAGGTAGAAAGCGCCTATTTATCGTATATTGTAAATAAATTATAAATAAAGATAAAGAAGTCGCTAAGGATCTAGAAGAAAAGAAATAACATATACATATATTACAGTTGTTTCTTTAATAAGATATACATATATATAAAGTAAAGTTTACTAGATACTTTTAAGATATTATTGAGATTTCAGTAACATTGTTTAGATTTATTTGATATTTTTGTTATGCTGTCATTTAGATAGATTTCGATTTTCTATTTGTAATATGAATAAATTGGGTTATTATTGTTCATTTAGAAATAATAAGATTGATTTATGAATAAATTCAAACATCGTTGGAATTAAAGCTCTAAATGTTTAAAATACAGCTTATATATCTACTTATGCTAAATATCTTTTATAACGAAGTCTCAAATTTTGATTCGATGATTAATATGATTATTTGTTTCATCATACTAAATAATTGTAGATTGAGGCACTAAAGATAGCAAATACTTTGTTAGTGCTCTAAGCGACTTAAAAGCTACAAGGTTTATAAATCTACATTAAGAAAAAATTATAAGATGGAAAATACTACAATTTTTGAGGATGTTGAGTTTGGGGGAGAAATAAAGTATGGATTATTGTTTTTAAGGAGAATCATTATCTTCAATTCAGATCTAGGGTTTATGCTAATTTGGAAGATCAGATCCAACTCTCATCTTTTAGATCTATCTCTTTCTCTTAATCAGTTTATGAAAACAGAAAATCTAATATAAGGTCTAGGGTTTATGTCAACGTGGAAAACCAAACCAAATTTATTTTCCAATAGCAACTATGAATTAGGTATGGCTTCCACTAACCCATTTACTTTCCTCCATTTCTTTTCAATTAAATCAATATGGGTCATCTATTCAGATCTAGGGTTTCATGATTAATCAGTCTTAAAGTATGTTGAAATCCTAACATAATCACTAATGTTCTGCAAATAACTAAGAGAAAGAAACCCAATCAGTGAAGCAGAAGCTAACTATTGAAAAAATGAAGTACTTGTTATTCCATACTCCTGACAGTTAATCCTAATTTCTCAATTTAGTGAGAAAACATCTGTTGTATCGTTGTGGATAAAAAAATTTGCACATCCACTTCCAATTTTTGTCACAACAACAACGGTCTCCATCTATAGACGTAATCCTAAATAACTCATTGCATTCACAAAATTATTATGTAACGCCTATACATGATTGCAAGATCATTCACTTTTGACTCAACTAAGAGGACAAAAGTTTATGTAGACCATATGCCTAAGATACATACTAAAATTACGTAAGGATAAAATAGACATTAAACTTGATGTTTTCTGTATTTTAGCCCGAAACAATCATTGCTAACATGTGCCCTTAGGGCACATAACTATAAAACTCATTATACAAAAGGTATGAATAACAATACCATAAAAGATATGACTGCCATTTATTACCATCTAACTTTGGTTCTAACATTCATTACTAACATACAACTATTAAAATTCCAGATTCGAAGAAGATAATGGGAAAAGATCACTGTGATGAATAATTCCATCGGGCAAGCTTCTGAATATTGATTTGACATTCATGCATTTGATGACTGAGCCGAGAAATACAATCTGTTGGTTATGTTTATATTATTAGAAACTCACGAGTTGGACATATTACCAAATTTAAACCATCTAACATTTAAAAGACGCCTTCTCGTAAAATGAGAATAGCGGCTGCTACTTACCCTAATTTATCACAGTGTAAAGATATCAGGTTGCGGTTATACTACCAACCCTACCCGTACCAATAACATATGAAGATGAGTGCTCAGTTATCATATTGGGTTACATATCTTTATTTTTCGGCCCATTAACTTTACATCTTATCTTTTTCTATCTGCACCGAGATACATATATAAGCAGATCATTATAACAAGTTAAGTAATGAAAAATTGTGAATCAATCATCAATTCTCTGGAAATTAAATTCTTGAATCAAAAATTATATTATAGATCAATTTCTTAACTTGGTATCAGAGCCAATCATAGTCTAACAGCACTTCGATTGGGATCTTAGATCCGAGTTATCATCAGATTAGATATCATCATATGATTATCAGATAACTCATTAAAGATTAACTCATCATTTGGGTTTTATTAAGAATCTGCTCTAGAAAGTCGATGCCATACAGAAGATCAGAGATCTTGGTTGCAACTGGCTTTTCTTAATAAGGAATCAAGCAAATTCAAGCAAGTATCATCAAAAAATCAACATTAGAGTCAAGAAAATCATCAAGAAGCAGTCAAAAGTTGTTACCTCACCAAGAACTCATCAGCTAAGTGTCATCATTTGAATTATGGCTATAACTAACCCGATCACCATTCATTCAAACTTTCTTGACATTGCAAGTCTCTCTGTCTTAAGTTCTTGACCATGTTTCTTTCAAGTCATCATGGTAGGAGACAATGATAGCTCTGCCACCTCTGATACATCATCCAACCCACATCAAACTGCCACTGAAAATATGAAAAAACTAAGTCAATTGATCACTGCACATCTTAAAGAAGATAATTATCTTCTGTGGAAAGTTCAAGTGGAAACTGCTATTAGAGGCTATGGTTTCGATGGATTTCTCCTTGGCACCATTTCAACACCACCCATGTTCATAACAGACCAAGAAAATAAAACGGTTAGTAATAAAGAATTCAAAAGACATCAAAGGCAAGATAGCTTAATCTGCTCATGGTTGTTACCCTCTATAAGTGTCAAACTATTGCCTCAAGTAATTGAAAGCAAAACTGCTAATGGAATCTGGACAATAGTTGGAAGAATATTTAATTCTCAATCCGTTGCCAAAGTCATGCATCATAAGTGATAATTGCATAGTATCAGAAAAGATAATCTATTCATGGGAGAGTATCTAATAAGGATCAAAACAATATGTGACTTACTTGAGGCAGTAGGACACAAGATTTGAAATATCGAACAAGTTCTAATCATTTTAAATGGTTTAAGTGAAGGATACGAGGCAATAGTGGCTGTTATATCGTCTCAAAGGATCACACCCTTAATAGAAGATGCGCATTCAATTCTTCTTGCACATGAAGGAAGAATTGAATACAAGAAGCCTATTGAATCAGATATGTCAAGTAATTATGCATCAAGTTACTAGGGTAGAAGTCGGTACAACAACAATTCAGACCAAAATCAACAAAGAAGTAACCATTTAGTAAGAGGAAGGGGAAGAGCAAAATGGAATAACAACAACAAACTAAGATGCCAAATCTATGAGAAAGTAGGTCACACAGCCCCAAAATGTTATTTCAGATTAAACTTAAACTATATTCCAGGGCAGAACACAAGCAATTAGAGAAATGTCAGTCTGAGTGCAAATATAACACAAGTACAACATGACTCAAATGGTCAGTCAGCAAGTTGTAGAAATCAAATTACAAAACTAGAACACAGTAAAGATGAAGCATGGTATCCTGATTCTGAAGAAACTAATCATTTAACAAGCAATCTTGACAATCTTAATATTGAAAATAAAGAGTACAGGTAAACAGTCAATTTGCATGGGCAACAGTGAATACATTAGAATTACTCATGCTGGTAAAGCTTATACCAAAGGTGCAAGGCAATTATTTTTAAATAACTTATCAGGAGTACCAAACATAGAAAAGAATCTTATTAGTGTCTCCCAATTTTCTAAAGAAAATAATGTTTATTTTGAATTTTTTCCTAAGTATAGCTTAGCTAAGTACATACTAACTAAGGAAACTCTTTTGCAGGGTGAATCAGACAAAGGCCTTTACAGATTCAATCTTGTTAACTCCACCAATATTGTAAAAGAACAAAATAGTTGTAATCTGTCTGAGGTTAGAAACAGAAAAGAGTAAAAGTACATTTGGTCCGTGGCATTATAAACTAGGGCACCCAAATGCAAATGTTGTTAAATAAGTACTAAGTGAAAATATAACTTATTTTGAGAATATTTCTGTCCCATATATTTATGCTTATTGTCAGATGGGTAAAAGTCACAAATTAGCTTTTAATGATTCTTTTACTGTGTACTCAAATCCACTGGAATTAGTTGCTACAGATATTTGCGGTCCAGCCCCAGTATGTTCAGATTATGGCTACAGGTACTATATATCCTTTATTAATACTTATTCTATACATACTTGGATTTATTTCTTGAAAGCTAAATCTGAAACATATAATACTGTACTGCATTTTATAACATGAGCTAAAAAGCAAACTGGCTTTCAAGTCAAAGTTATGCAGACTGATGGGGTTGCAGAATATAAACCACTTACTAATTTCTTTAATAATAAGGGAATAGTACATAGAACCACATGTCCCTACACATCGGAGAAAAATGGTCCGATTGAGAGAAATCATAGACATATTATGGAGTCAAGACTTCCTCTTTTAGCTCAGGCATCTCTACACCATTAAAATTTTGACCTGATTCATTCAATACAACAGTGTATTTAATTAATAGATTACCGACAAGAGTGTTAAAAGGAGTAAGTCCTACAGAAAAGTTATATGGGGTTAAACCTGATAATTATACTTTAAAAACATTTGGGTGTCCATGTTTTCCTCACCCAGGACAATAAAACACTAGTAAATTAGATTTCGGATCAAAACCATGTATTTTCTTAGGCTATTAGACTAATCAGGAAGGGTACAAATGTCTGGATAACAGTGGAATTTTTTTGTTAGCAAACATGTTGTGTTTAATGAGCATGTTTCCCCTTCAGCAACTCAGACATGAAAACAACTAAGAAGTTATACAACCCAAGAATGTCTATACCTGATTTACCCATATATTCCAATACTTGGCAACAAAAGGAGACTGAGAGGATTACAGGAGCTAGTGATTCACAACTTGCAATGCCTGATCAGTCAAGCTATGAACTAGAAGATGAACCAAGCTATCTCAATCAGTCTCCTACATGCACAAATGATCAAACTTAACAAATTAGTAATGAGTCTACAAACATTCAAAAAGATCAATTTAGAAATAATGTTGATCCAACAAACACAGAGGATTCTCAAGTGAGATTAGGTCATCCAATGATCACAAGTTCAAAAAGTGGTATATTCAAACCAAAACTTTATAATCTAGGCAAAATAACAGAAGGGCCAGAAACTTCTGAACAAGCTATAGAGGACAAGAATTGGAAAGCTGCTATGGATGAAGAGTACAATGCTCTTATTAAAAATAAAACATGGGAGTTGGTTAGTCCTCCAAATAACAAAAATATTGTTGGCTGCAAATGGAATTACGAGCTAAGGAAAAACCCATATGGAACAGTAAACAGATATAAAGCTAGACTTATAGCCAAAGGGTATACGCAACAATATGGATTTGATTTCAATGAAACATTCTCCCCTATGGTCAAGCCAACAGCCATTAGAGTAATTCTTACTGTTGCTCTACATAAATAGTGGAATATCAGACAGCTTGATGTCAACAGTACATTTCTGAATGGAATATTGCAAGAAGAAATCTACATGGAACAACCACAGGGATATAATCAAAACTTGAATTGTGTGTGCAAATTAAATAAGGCAATATATGGCCTTAAACAAGCACCAAGGGTTTGGTTTGAAAGCCTGAAAACCACACTAGCTAGATTGGGTTATCAGACAACTCTTTATTATTAGAATCAACAAAGAATCTATTATATATTCTAGTATATGTTGATGAATTACTTATTACAGGCAATGATGAAGCAGCAATCAATGGTCTTATCCAGTATCTAGACAAGCAGTTTTTTGTTAAAGATCTTGGAAATCTAAGTTATTTTCTAGGCATAGAAGCAATTAGAAAATCCCAATTTAAATCATACTAGAAGGAATTACAAAATAAAATCAAACTAGAAGAAAAAACCCTAATTTAAATAAAGCCCAATTATAAAGCCGGCCTAAAGTAAAAACTCGGTGATAACACTAAGTATATTTCTTTTCTCTTGTTTTAAACTTCGGACCGTATTCTTTGCATTGAAAAATTGTTGCCTCGTTCCTCTTCGATCAAAATTAGGGCTTCCTGATTAAGCCGCCGTTTTGTTGAATTGATTGTTGATGCTTCGAATGCTTTCTTTGATCGATTAGTTTGTTCACGGCTGCTTCAATTAAGTCGAGTTTGATTGTTAAAATGTATGTAATTTTTCCTTTTTCGATATTCGATAATACTCGACTTTGATTCGAGTTTAATGACTTATTGCTCTCTATTTTTTCTGAACTCGAATGATTCATACGCCGATGATGTTAACGGTTTAAATAAGGATCGATTCCCTTAATTATCGTTCGAATTTATTTTATTTGAATTCTTCACTTGCTGTGATTTGGCCACTGATTTTCAATTGATTGCTTGTGATTGATCCTGACCTTTTCAATACGTATATTTTTAAGTTTACTTGCTTGGTCATCACGGCTCTGACTTTCGTATTGTGATAATCTAGACTTTAGATTTTTATTCCATTCTTTATGATGTCGACTTCAGCCATTTGAAATGTTTTTGAGATAATATGTTGTTGAACCTCTGACTTGTTATCATGTTATCGCCTTTACTTTGACTTGTTCAATTTTATGTCACCTGCTACATGTTTTGACCTACGGTTTTGCTGTTCTATTTATTTGCTGGGGAATTTTGCTGTTACATTCTCTTTTCAAAAATGTTTGACTCATGACTTTATTTGCCGAACTATTTCTGTTTCATATACTTCATGTTGTCCGGTCTTGTTTCACTGGTCATGTGCACTCTGTGTGTGTGTGTATGTACACATGTGTATTTTCATATGTATATATGTATGCTTGTTGTACCATATAGTTTTCTTGAAATCATACTATGTCTTTTTGAGCTGGTCTATCATTCTCTACACTTTGGTTATTCATACATCGTTCAGATACGGACATTGTTTTGGTCGAGACTTGAACTCTATTGTAATTTTATGCATTTGTCCTTCGAGTTAAATGTCCAGTTACATTCGAAGTTTGTTCATGCCTGAGTTCCTTTTACTTAACACTTGGCTTGTCTGAATTTTCTCATTTGATCCGCTGTATTGATTTGAAAACCTTTTCTTCTTAGTTTAAGCTTGTTCCTGGTCTGGTATACATGCATGTATATCCTTTGTTCTCTTTGAGTACTTGCATTTGAACTTGTGTCCATTTGTGTGATTCTGCAGTTCGTTTGGTTTCTTTTTGGAGACTGGGACTTGTTGTAGTCTAATATGCTAGCTCGAGTTGCTTGATCACAGTTACTTGTGCGTTTGATTTTCGCACTTTTATTTCCATATAAACTTCGAATCAGTTTGTTGTTTTGTTTCATTAAGTTTGATGTTATATATGATCCCTGAGTTGAAGTCTGGTCCGATGGCCTTTGTTTCTCCTGATCAATTTGTTGTCTGTTGAACTTTGATCATATCATTCATGTTGCTAGGTCTGGTTCCATATGTATATTAGTGATCTCTGTAGCATTGTTTATTCATGAGCATTGCAGCCCTTTGTACATGTGTGGTCTGCATATATTGATTTTGTACATTCTGATTCTGAAGCAGTTCTGAACTATATACATATATATTTGTGTACGTGCACCACTGTTATCTTGATATTACTTTGTTTGCATTGAGTTGATATGCACTGACTTGAGTTACATTGATGTTCTGTGTTGAATTTTGGTTGACACTTGAGTTTTAATGGTTGGGTCGTTTTCATGTGTACTCACTGAAATTTTTGGTCAAGACTTGCTCCAGTCATTAAAACTTGACCTTTCTAATTTATTTTTTTGTATTGCACCTGAGTTGAACCTAGCTTTTGGCTTGGATTTGACCTTGTGCTCATATCGTGATTTTATTTATATCTCACTTGAGTTGAACCTAGCTTTGGCTTGGGTTTGACCTTGTGCTCACATATCCATGCAGTTTTATCAAGTGTATATCGGTGTGCATGGCCTTATGGCATGTACAGTGATACATTGTGCATGTCACAAGCTATTCGTGTATGATGAATTCAAAAATGAATATGATGAACGACAACACATATAACTGGGGCAAATATTATTTTCAAAAATACACATTTTATTTTACACTGCAAAAATACTTACTTTTCAATTTCAGTGTGTATTTTGTAGATAACTCAGATGCTAGATTCAATCTGGAATGGAGCTGAAGATTGAATACGAGTGAATGAGTGATATGTAGTGAGGTGCAAATGTAAATGATAATTGTATAGTGGCAAACTGTAATGTAAACGAAATTGTATTGTAATTGAAATTGTGTATATATAGTAAGAGCTCAAATTTGTACTATTCAAAATTGTAATTAAAATATTCGTTTGAATAAAATATTTGTTTGAATTCAAATTCTACGTTATTTATTTTATTCAGCAAATATTTATTTAATTATGTGAAAATAAAATAGTACAATAACAAATAAATTTAAATGAATATATATGTGTGTGTGTGTGTGTGTGTGTGTTTGTTATCATCAATCAAAAAAATATATCATATATTAGCATATTCAACAATCTCCTCATTTTGATGATAACAAACATGTATTTAAGATTTTGAATTTATTAAATGTATTTGATCATTCAATTTGCTCCCCTTATTTGAATGCTTCCTCTCTACAATAAAGCTCCCCCTTCATATATGCATGAAAATAAACAAAAATACGCAAATGAACCTAGATGCAAATAGAGAATACAAAGTAAAATGTTTGATCTATATTTGCCAAAATCTTAACTTTTCTTTCCCCCTTTTGTTATGAGAAAAAGAGTAATAGTGTTTGAAAAATGGAGATACAGTGATCGACATTAATACAATATTAATACCTAATCGAGTATAAATATTAAATTTCAATAAAAGAAATCAAACAAAAATCATAAATACTTTGTTAAATGCATATTCCACTATAGAATGATAGGTATGTTGTCAGCATATAAAACCATATAGTTATGTCTATTTGTGGTATATTTATATCAAGAATTTTAATATCTACTAACCATACATAACCATTAGGACTTTTAAATGAGATTAGTAGTATTCCAAAAAAAATTAAAAAAACGAACTCCAAGCATCTTCTAACCACGCATAACCGTGAGGACTTTTAAATGGGATTAGAATCAACATGTCTATTTAATAATCAATTTTGATGTGTTCCATACATGCATAACCGTGAGGACTTTTAAATGAGTATGAAAGCACATAATAAAAAATTCCAAGTAATTCACCCATGCATAACCGTGAAGACTTTTAAATGAGAGTGAATACTTTGAATGTTTTTATTGCTAAAAATTTAATGAAATGAAAAATGAATAACTTCTCGTTTAAAATACCACATATTAACATACTATATTGGATTTTAATAAGTGATGGTCATTAGAAATATTATAGAAATAGATATGATCATGGAATTTTCACCAAACAAGAGTAATAATAAATCTTGTTTAAATTTTTAAGGAAATCTGCTAAATATACTTTCTCAAGTTATAATATATGATTAATATCGACATCGATCACTTTTTCAATCACCGTTTATCTTTTCGATAATCCGTACGGAGTCAGATTAATTAATGTCGCCATTTAAAATCAAACACACAAATAATCAAATTTTCTAAAATGACTAATCTGAAGCAAGGTCAAAAATAAAAACTATTTTCTAGAGGGTGGGTTTATAAGAAAATGTCTGCTAATTTAAAATCATTTGAAATGAAAAATATGCAAATATTTTATTTTAAAGTGAAGAAACTAACAAATGTATGAACATAAATCACGTTCTACTAGTAATTTTTCTATCAACTAGATTACCAGTATAATCTGAATCTGAATTTCCCTTTGACTCAAGATTATCATTAGTTGGATGTTATAGACTAGACCGTGAATTGTGTAACAAAATACCTTATAATAATTTTTAATAGCTTTTAAATGAAATTCTTTGAATTTCAATTGAAACCATGCAAATTTACAAACAGTGAACATAGCGTCAGATCCAGAAGCAGCAAGATAATAAAATATATCCACGTGTATCTAGAATAATCATCAATCAGTAAAACAACATCGTTAGTTCTAACAAATCTATATGAACTAGTCCAGAGATTCTAGAGGTACTTAAAGTGTTCTCGGCATAAAAAGATTGTTGGCCAATAATTTAAAAAAAAATCAAAATCAAAATCAAAATCAACATTCATTTCTTTAACACACAACTGGCTGATTTAATTCAGATTATGGTGTAGATTTTAACGTTTAATAAATCATTCAAGATGAATATATCATTCCCTATTTTACCTTTACCGATAATATTTCGTTGTTGCCCACTGTGATTCTGTCATCTTAGTACTAGGCTAAGGAACTTTGATTTGTCACCCGCTGTGTACCTGGAATAGCCAGAATCCAAGTAACATTGTTGTTGTTCCTTAGCCTGCCACCATACCTACACGAGAAAAGATTCTGTGACCTATTTGATTTTATAGGTCCACGGTTGTTAGTGGTAAATAATTTTGAAAAATATGTTTGTGGAGACCCAAGATTGTTTATATTTATTCCTTTCGGCACCTAGGTTTGTTTGACTTCAAGGGATTTTATATTCATGCCTTTTGGAACCCAAATTGGTATTTTTCACGTGTTTGGGTATCACGCTTTTTCCCTTTAATACCGTTATTAGTTGTTTGTTCATATTTTGACACTTTTGCAAATCCAAATGCATTCCTTTTATTCTCGAAGAGTTGATTTTCTAAGAGTGTATTAAATGATTTACCTCTAGTGAAAAATTTCACAGTAACCAACTCGAGTTAAATAACTTTGGATTTTAAAATTTTATTTTCATTTATTAGCTTCGAACAACAACTAATGGTACTATCTCTCTTTTCAAAATTATTCATTTTTAATAGAAAATTTTCATTTTGAAGCTCTCTAATTTTATTCTCAATTTCTAGCATCTCAGCTTCAAAAGGATGGAGTTTTTTAAATTCAGTGTTTTCAAAATCATTGATTTTTGCAATCTCCTTTTCAAACTCGTGATTTAATTGAATAATTTCATATTTTCTCAAATCATGTTTTCTTTTTCAAGGGTATTGAAATTTTCGTTGATCTTATTTTATTTCTTTTTGAAAATCGCACATTTAGAAATTTCTGACTTCTTAAAACTATCCAACTCTTTTTGCAAAATATTATTTTTACAAATCAACTTATTTTTGTTTTTCTCTCAAACTAAAATTTCGTTTTCAAACTTATGAAGGTTTTCATGGAAATGGGCAAATTCTTTTTCATGGTTCGAACACCTTTTGCAATTAGATTTTTTATTTTTCTTAATATTTTTAAGCTTATTTTCCAAATCATTATTTTTCTGATGAAGTTTAGCTTGTTCCCTTTCCAACTTATTATTTTTCAACTCAAGAGCTTTATTATTTTCAATTAATTTTTGGCACAAGAGAACTAATCATTGAATGGAAAATCACTTATCTCATCCGCTGTTGAATCTTCACCACTACTGCCTTTTGCCAATCCTGTTAAGCATGTTTCTTTAACTAAGTCGATTATGGAGAATTTCTCATCGTTGTCGACTTTTGCATCATATATTGCATCAAAAGTATTCCAAATTTCATGTGCATTTTCACAATGAGAGATAAAGTTAAAATTATCTTGATTAATATGAGAATATAGTATATGCATAGCAAGAGCATTAACCGAAGTATTTTTCTCGTCTATTATATCACACCCATTTTTAATAATATTCCAACATTTAAGATTAACAGGTTTTAAATAAAACTTCATTTTTAATTTCCAATTTAAAAAAATCTGTTCCATCAAAAATGGGAGGAATAGAATAGACTGACCCTTAGTAACAGCATTATTAAAAGAAGCCATTTTAAAAATTCAAATTTGTAAAAAAAATTGGTTTTTGAAAAATTAATTTTTTAATGTTCCTAGCTACGATACCACTTGTAGGATCGATTTCACACTAGAGGGGGGTGAATAGGGTGATACTAGTAATTATAAAAATTTAACGTAGAATTATATAAAATAATTGCAGCACTAATAATAGCATAATAATAGCAGCACAGATAATAGCAGAATATTAAAAGTAGAAATAGAACAACACAGATTTATCTAGCTTCGGCAAAACTCTGCCTACATGCTGCCCTCAAGGTTTCTACTAGAAATTAAGTAGTCATATGCTTACACACATAAATTCATGACACCTGCTATCAACTAACCTAACTCTACGCTCAAAACCCTGCCAAACTCAGTCATCGAGTTGCGAATTCTCGAACTACACCATCATAGTTCGTCCCCTAGTCACACGACTAGAAAATTGCAAATTTTTTAAAAAATAATTACAAAATAAAATCAAACTAGAAGAAAAACCCCTAATTTACATAAAGCCCAATTATAAAGCCGGGCCAAAATAAAAACTCGATGATAACACTAAGTATATTTTTTTTCTCTTGTTTTTGACTTCGGTCTGTATGCTTGCGTTGAAAAATGGCAGCCGCGTTCCTCTTCGATCAAAATTAGGGCTTCGTGATTATGCCGCCGCTTTGTTGAATTGATTGCTGATGCTTCGAATGCTTTCTTCGGTCGATTTGTTTGTTCACGGCTGCTTCAATTATGTTGAGTTCGATTATTAAAATGGTATACGATTTTTCCTTTTTCGAAATTCGATAATACTCGACTTTGATTTGAGTTTAATGATTTATTGCTCTCTGTTTTTCTTGAACTCGAATGATTCATATGTCGATGGTGTTAACGATTTGAATAGGGATTGATTCCCTTAGTTATAGTTTGAATTTATTTTTTTGAATTCTTCGCTTGCTATGATTTGGCCACTGATTTTCAATTGATTGCTTGTGATTGATCATGATCTTTTCAATACGTATATTTTTAAGTTATACTTGCTTGGTCATCACGGCTCTGACTTTCGTATTGTGATAATCTGGACTTTGGATTTTGAGTACGTTCTTTATGCTGTTGACTTCGGCCATTTGAAATGTTTTTGAGATAATATGTTGTTGAGCCTCTGACTTGTTATCATGTTATCACCTTGACTTTGACTTGTTCAATTCTGTGTCACCTGCTACATGTTTTGACCAATGGTTTTCTGTTCCATTTATTTGCTGCGAAATTTTGAATTTTGCTTTTACATTGTCTTTTGAAAATGTTTGACTCGTGACTTGATTTGTCGAACTGTTCGTGTTTTATACACTTCATGTTGTTCGGTCTTGTTTCACTTCACTGTTCACTGGTCATGTGTATTGTGTGTGTGTGTGTGTGTGTGTGTATTGTGTGTATACATGTGTATTTTCATATGTATATATGTATATATGTATGCTTGTTGTACCATGTAGTTTGCTTGAAATTGTACCGAGTCTTTTTGAGCTGGTCTGTCATTCTCTACACATTGGTTTTTATACATTATTTTCACGTGGACATTGTTTTGGTTGAGACTTGAACTCTACTGTAATTGTCTGCATTTGTACTTCGAGTTAAATGTCCAGCAGCATTCGAAATTTGTTCATGCCTAAGTTCCTTTTGTTTAACACTTGGTCTTTTCTGAAATTACTCATTTGAGCCGCTGTGTTGATTTGAAAACCTTTTCTTTTGATTTTAATCTTGTGCCTAGTCCGGTGTACATGCATGTATATCCTTTGTTCTCTTTGAGTACTTGCATTTTAACTTGTGTCCATTTGTGTGGTTCTGCAATTGGTTTGGTTTCTTTTTGGAGACTGGAACTGGTTGTAGTCTGATATGCTAGATCGAGTTGCTTGATCACAGTTACTTGTGCATTTGATTTTTGCACTTGTATTTCCGTATAAACTTCGAGTCAGTTCATTGTTTTGTTTCATTAAGTTTAACGTTATATATGATCCCTAAGTCAAAGTCTGGTATGCTGGCCTTTGTTGCTCCCGATCAATTTGTAGTCTGTTGAACTTTGATCACATCAGTCATGTCGCCAGGTCTGGTTCCATATGTATATTAGTGATCTCAGTAGCATTGTTTCTTCATGAGCATTGCAGCCCTTTGTACATGTGTGGTCTGCACATATTGATTTTGTACATTTTGATTCTAGAGCAGTTCTAAACTATATACATATATATATATATATATATGTATATATGTGCATCATTGTTATCTTGATATGGTTTTGTTTGCATTGAGTTGATGCGCACTGACTTAATTTACATTGATGTTCTATGTTGAATTTTGGTTGACACTTGAGTTTGAATGGTTGAGTCGTTTTCATGTACACTCACTGAAATTTTTGGTCGAGACTTGCTCCAGTCATTAAAACTTGACCATTCTATTTTTGTTTTTGTATTGCACATGATTTGAACCTAGTTTTGGCTCGGGTTTGACCTTATGTTCATATCGTGACTTTTTTGTATTGCACTTGATTGGAACCTAGCTTTGGCTTGGGTTTGACCTTGTGCTCGAATCGTGACTTTATTTGTATTTCACTTGAGTTGAACCTAGCTTTTGGTTGGGTTTGACCTTGTGCTCGCCCGTCCCGGCAGTTTTATCAAGTGTATATCGGTGTGCACGACCTTGTGGCATGTGTAGTGATACACCATGCATGTCACAAGATGTTCGGGTATGATGAATTCAAAAATGAGTATAATGACGAACAACCCAAATAACCAAGGCAAATAATATTTTCAAAAATACTCATTTTATTTTACACTGCAAAAATATTTCCTTTTCAATTTTACTGCGTCAGTGTGTATTTTGCAGATAACCCAGATGCTGGATTCAATCTGGAATAGAGTTGAAGATTGAATACAAGTGAATGAGTGATATGTAGTGAGGTGCAAATGCAAATGATAATTGTATAGTGAAAAATTGTGATGTAATTGAAATTGTACTGTAATTGAAATTGTGTATATATAATGAGAGCTCAAATTTTTACTATTCAAAACTGTAATTAAAATATTTGTTTGAATAAAATATTTGTATGAATTTAAATTTGTGTTATTTATTTTATTCAGCCAATATTTATTTAATTATATGTTACAATAACAAATACATTAAAATGAATATATATATATATATATATTTACATCAAACAAAAAATCATATACTAGCATATTCAATAATTTAGAATATAATTTGATAATTTTAAACTATTATAATATAAATAAATTAACTTTAAAACATTGTCAATAAATTAATTATTATATAAACATTTTACTCAAATAATAATTATATAAAACATTTATAATTGTTTAATATTGAAGTTGATTTAAATCCATAGCTTTCCAAATTCGAAAAAAGGCTTAACGATCCAATGGTACTTAAACAAACCACCATATCTTTTAATTTAACTTTCCAAGTTAATATCCGGCTTTTACATAATCAACATCTATGTAAATAAATTTAACAATTAAACAACACTAGTTAACACATTGCTTATTCATACTGACATGTCAATTGACGACCTATGATTAGATGTCCAAATCTACAAAATAGCAGAATGAGGATTTATTATGCTAATTAAGCATCCAATTAATTTAATTAGTCGAACAATGTTTTATTCTGCTAAACAGGTATCTAAGTTTCCCTATTCAATTTATTTAAACAAAACAATATTTATTTGGCCAAATAGATAACACTCAATAAGTAAATTTAATTTAATGATGTTACTGATTAAATAATGCAATTAAATTCTAACCCTTCTAATATATCATATTTTCATACAATACCAAAGCTATAGACAAATTACACTACAATGTTGTACTCGTCCTAATGATTACAATGCAATCCGTGTGTCAAACAGATCGCCTATTTGCAAGTACCATAGTACATAACTAACATGCATTTATAATAATAATTTAACATATTAATTATGTTTTCTCACCGAAGCAATTTTAGAACAAGGCCCACTCTCTTCCTCACCTGAAACCCGCACCTATAGTGCATCTTCCTCCTCCAAAATTCGAAGACCCACCCTATCCATTTCATGTATCAAAACGTGCACAGATACATGCACATGCACGCGTACAAACCCCCCACTACTCGTTGCCCTAAAGCCACCAGCAAGTCCGCCGTCTCAAACACGTCATAGTGCACCTCTTCCTACCATCTCCGAACCAAACCCGAGAAACCCAAGCACACAAAAATCATGTCAAATCCAAATCGCGACCACCCAAATAACCACCGGAACCTACCAAATTCGACCGCAAGGTGCCCGTCTACACCATAAGATCAACTGCAACCTCCATTCGAGCTAATTCCTCCTATGCCTCAATTAAACCCAAACCCTAGTTTTGAACATCGCCAACGATTGTCACGAAACTTCATCGAAACTTCCTTAAAAATACTACATCATACGACAACTCCAATGATGCTAACGCCACCTTCCAATTCGAAGTGTCTCACGAGCAATCAATTTTTGAAGTTTGTTAACATCAATTTTTTCTTATTGATATTTGAGGATATCTCTCTCATCTCTCAATGAAAACTTGAGCGGTCAATTTTTAAAAATAGTTAGGAACTAAACGAACCACTTTCAGGTTGAATGATTAGGCTAAATCTCAAAGGTTTGGAAGGGGTGGAAATTTGAAAGTGAAAGAAGCAAATTTGAATGAGAACTAAGGAAACTCACCCCTTCTCTATGTATTTGTATTTATGGCCAAGGTAAGTTATGATTTCTAAAAATAAGATCCCACAATCATGTCATAGATCAAGACCAAAATCAAGGGGGATAAGTGGACAAAAGAGCTTCTATGGTGAAGGGGACAAGGGAGTAAAGGCAACAATGGCGGTTGAGTACAGTGTATTTTTTCTAAAGAAAGGGGCAGTGTACTTAGGCACGTATATGTCTATATGTTTGGATTTGGATTTAAATAGATTCTGGTAACCCATCACAAAATATCATGTCCACATCGAGCCATAAACGATAGAAAATAAAATACGATCGCGTACAGAAATTCAATTATTTTCCAATAAATTAAATTAAAAATATGTCATCAAAATTGGGACAGTTGTTAGAAACTTATATTCTATTATAAAAACCCCAAATCAAGTATTTAAAACTAATTAGATATCCCAAAAATCAAAGTGATAAAATTCAGGATCGTTACACTCTCCCCCCTTAAAAATAATTTCACCCCCAAAATTTCATTGAATGAACACCCAATACTATTCATAAGTTCACATGATGTTCATATATCATTCATATACAAAACCCGATTCCATTGCTACATGAATACATAACTTTCCTTCCAATCTTGTATTGCTCAACCGACTTTCTAGTGCGGACTTTGATCAAGCTTCTTAATTAGAAACCTCTATTCTCCTTACATAGCCATAAACTATGATAGAAAACTTTTTGTTCCACATTAAGAACCCTCACCAAGTGTTCGCAGTCAAAATCAAATGATAAATCCTTATTCGGAATGATGTGAAGCACCTCAAGTCATGTACTCGAATCTTGGATCAAAAATTATATGAGAAGGGGAAATGATCTACATACAACCTACGTACTTACCTAAGGTTCTAACCCAATTACTTTTAACTCTTACAAAAATATTTCACAAAATTCCACTTTTGGTTCATGTTTTAAAATGACACGGCTTTATTTATGAAACCCTTTTCACAAAATCATTTTAATTTATTAATTTGTATAATACTCTCCTACATCCTAAGAGTATATACAAAACATCGGATTTTTAATTATATTCACTTTTAACCATTCAGATGTAGGTTGAAAATAATTTTAAAGCTTAAAACCGAGTCGGCTAATACAACCTCTTTACCTGTTCGGTCTGGTAAGTTGCTAAGAAGAGTAGGATGATGGTATCCAAACTTCATCCTATAATCTACTTTTCCTTAGACACTCAAAAGGTAAAAATGTTTATTAGCTAGCCCAATAACATCAAATAATTTTTTTTACTTTCTAGATGTTAAAATCAAAAGACATGGTTTAATGAACAAAGTTTATTAAACCTTCTCAATAAATTTAACCCAATTAAAAATTCATTAACAAACTCATTTTAAATCAAGATACCCTTATATTTTGGAAACTTAAGAGTCCAATACCTAGATTTTATTTAAATTTTTTTTTGAAATGATACTATATGTGTTTTAATCCATAATAAATATATATAGCATGAGTAACCCCCAAATGACACTAAAGAACTGGGTACATCCAAATAGTATTATATATTCCCTTACCAAAAAAGGTAATATTTAAGAGAATTGTCTACCATTCGGAAATATATCCTGCCCATTTTTAGTTATTTTCAAGTCATTTGAAATAGTTAATTTAAAGAAAAAACACTTCTTCTATTATCAATATCTCCATTTTTAAATAATACTTTATATATGTTTCCAGCTAAATAATTTCTATGAAATATTTAATTCTAATTTGCTTTGGATTAGTTCAGATTCATACTGGTTCCGAACATACAATGACAAAGAGAATAATTTACTAAGTGCATAATACTGTTCCCGAAAGCAAACATCCGATCGTCACATAGAATATTATTTTGGTCACCACCAAACAAATCAGTACTCATTACCCGAATCAATCCAAAGAAAATATACCTTCTCTTCAAAATTCTCTCTTACAAAAGTATTTATACTTGCAAATGTGTTTTGTTTAAACTATTACCAAAATTTCCTAAAATATTCATACTTTGAACTCTTTTAAGTAAAATCAATACTTCTTTTCCCATATATCATTTGAAATAATAATATACATCTTTCCTTTTGTATACCAAATCATGCTTTCAGGATTTAATCAAAATTCTATTTTTACCCGAAAAAATCTATAACAAAATTCCTTTCAAAAATACTTATTTTTGTAAAATATCTTCAAATAATAATATTATTATCTTCTTAAACCTTTAAAAACTACTTTCCAAAAGCACCGATGATTTAAGTCCTCAAAAATCATTTTCAACCATATTCTTATAACCCAATTTATAGAAACTCATCCTTATAAATTATTTCCCCAAATATTTAATTCAAAATACTTTAACTTTAATAAACAACCTTTATCAAAACCATATTTTTTACCCAACGTCATTAATGAACGTCTTACATTCAAATTGTGAAATTTGGTTGTGAAATTTAATTCACACTACGCCATAGATAGCCTATTGCAACGAAAATACAAGATGTTGCTAGCTACAATGTAACGATAGCTATGATGATTTTTGTCTATTACAACATTAGCTTCAGGATGTTAGCATAGATATCAACACTATGTTGCAGTATCTATAAATTTATAAAAATATTATAACAAATGAGTGCGGGCTGAAATAATTTTTAACGCAGGAAGCAAAAACAAAGCGGCAAAAGTTAACAAAATATTGAAGGGTTTCACTCAAACACTACTCTGCGATTTCAATTAGGGCTAAAAGTTCTAAGTTTATAAGCTTAATTGGGGTTCGACTACGGCAAGTTCAAGTTCAATTAGGGCTTCGGTATTTCAATTAGGTCTTCAATTGGGGTTCGATTGGGTTTTGAATTTCAGTCAGGGCTTCGATTTAATCTGCTGCTTAAGGTATCACTCTATGTATATTTCAAGTTTTTCCTAATTTGATTGTTGTGTTGCCTAATTTACTGATTTACTTATGAGTTCAGGTGTAATCATATTCCTGATTTTATTATTGTGTTTGTCTTTGTATGTTATTTGTGTGTAAATTAGTGATGAACGACGAGGAAAAAATATGTGCAGAACTTCCTAAGTTCAGTGAAGGATATATCAGTGGAGTGAAATGTTTTATTCAAAATACTTTTTCTAGATTCGCGGTAGGTGATGAAATTACATGCCCTTGCAAAAAGTGTCATAATAGCAAAGTGGCATCGTCAAGAGGTAGTCTACGACCATCTGATTTGGAATGTCCATCTGAATTGTACATGAAATGGATTTGTGAGGTTTCCTGTCTAGATCCTGAAAGGAGCGATAACGATGTGGATCGTGAAGCGGGAATAAATTTTAGAGATAATCTCGATGAGATGTTGCATCGTACTTGTGGAAATATGCAGAACAATGAAGGTGGATCTTCTGATGGAGAAAATGGAGTAGATGTCGATGCTAGAAAATTTCATCATCATGTTGAAGAGCAAAAGCAGCCATTATATCTCGGGTGTACTAAATTTTCGCGATTAAGTTTCATCGTCAGGCTTTATTCTTTAAAATGCCTACATGGAATCACCGAGTCTGCATTTACCGATTTATTAGAGTTGCTAAAAGAAGCTTTTCCACAAGCCCACATCCCTTTATCTTTCAATGCTACCAAAAATATCATTAAAGATTTAGGCCTCGATTACAAAAGAATACATGCATGTCCAAATGACTGCATGCTATATCGGGCAGAAAATGAAAAGGAAAATAACTTCAAAACTTGTGGTTTTTCAAGGTAGGCTATACCAAAAAAAAAAGCGGGTGTTGACAATGATCTGGAGCAGCGGATTCACGAAGTACTAGCAAAAGTGATACGTTATTTTCCACTAAAACCAAGGGTGCAAAAGATGTTCATGTCCAATGAGTATGCAGAACTTATGATACAACATGCAATGGGATGAAAAAATGATGGCAGACTTCGACATCCAGCTGATGGTGAGGTTTGGAAGACGATGGATGAAAAGTATCCTCATTTTTCATCTGAAAACAGAAATATCAGGTTAGGAGTAATAGCTGATGGATTCAGTCCTTTTCGTACAATGACTACAGCTCACACCACATGGCCAATCATATTGGTAAATTATAACCTTCCACCTTTGTTATGCATGAAGCCATAAAATTCAATACTTTCAACCCTTATCCCTGATCCACAGTTTCCTAAGAACATCATTGATGTCTACATGCAGCCTCTTATCGCAGAATTGAAAGAATTATGGGGTCTTGGCATACAAACTTATGATGCCTTAACTGGTGCTAATTTCACGTTACGTGTAAGCGTGTTATGGACGATCAACGACTTTCCGGGCTATGCAATGTTATCCGGCTGGAGCACAAAGGGTTATTTAGCTTGTCCCGTATGCCATTTCGAGACTTCTTCAACTTACTTGAAACATAGTAAAAAAATATGCTACATGAATCATAGAAATTTTTAGATCTGGAACACAAGTTTAGGTTTGATAAGAAAAGGTTCAGTGGTGAAATTTAAATGGGAACATCTCCGAGAATTTTATCCAGGACAGACATTGAAGAATTGTTGGCTGGTTATGAAAATATTTTTGGGCAGAAAGAGGTCAACAAGCATAAAAATGAATCCCCTTTTAAAAAGAAGTCAATATTTTTTAATTTACCATATTGGAGTCACAATGTATGTCGACATAACCTTGTTGTTATGCACATAGAGAAAAACATTTGTGATAACATACTTGGTACTTTACTAAATATTGATGGGAAGTCGAAAGACCATTTAAGTGCTCGTTATGATTTACAAAAGATAGGCATCAGGGAGGTCTTTCATCCGGTTCTATCAGCTGATGGGAATTACCTTAAGATCAGGGCTGCCATATTTGCAATGATGAACAAGGAGAAAGAAATATTTTGCTCGGTGTTGGAGAATGCTAAACTGCCTTATGGTTGTGCAGCTAATATCAGCCGGTATGTAAACAAGAAAGAGAGGAAAATTTGCTGTGAAGAAATCTATAAAACCTAAAGTTGCATTACCTGTGATAAGATTAGGTGCATTTCTAAGAAGTCTTTGGAGTAAAATTATCAATTGGCAGATCTCAAGAGGCTACAAAAGGAAATTGTGGAAATTCTTTGTCAATTTGAGATGATATACCTAAATGCTTTCTTCGATATAATGGTGCACTTGCTAGTTCATTTATGCAAGGAAATTGAATATGGTGGACCTGCACATCTTCGTTGTATGTTTCCTATTGAGCGTTAAACTAAAATCATATGTTCGCAACAAAAGTAAACCTGAGGCGTCCATTGCTGAAGGTTATCTTGCAGAAGAATGTTTGATATTCTATTCAAGGTTCTTAGGTGGCAACTGTGCAGTTAATGCGCACGGCAGATTCAAAGCGGTGGAGGTGCAAAAAGTCATAGCGGGGATACAGCGAGGATATAGTAGGATATAGTGGATGGCTCTAAAATAGCATATAAAACTCATAGTTAATTTTTTAACAAATACATATAAATGGTAATTAAATGAAAATTTATCATTCAATTGAATTATAGTTAATACATAAATAATTTTAAATAAAAACGTGTGCGAATATACTTTAAATAAACGTAAAAATGTTATATAACATAATTGAATTTAGTAGAATATTAAAGTATTTTCATTTCTAAAAATATATTAAAAATTAAATCAAATAAATTAGTTTCATAATTTTTATAATGTATCAATGCAATTTTTCAATTCATTTTATTAAAGAAGATATAGCGGAAATAGTGGAATATAGCGGGAATAATGGGATATAGCGGAAATAGCGGGGCTTAAAGCGGAAATGCTATATTTTGGGGCTACATGGAAAAATCGTAGTGGTTGAAATCCCCTATGAGATATAGCGGGGTAATAGTGGGGCATTAACTACACAGGGTGGCGATGGAGCAGGGAAAATGAAATTTGAAACCTATCAACAGAATCTGGAATATCCTATTGGCACAAGAAGAAACAAAGATGGAAAAGGTATTCATCTTAAAGAGTCTCAATGGACAGCATGTCACCGTTACATTCTATTCAATTGTGGTAACATGGAAATAGAGAGATTACTTGAGTAAGTTTTTAAGTTTTATTTTTATTTTAGTAATTATTGAAGAATTGGAAAATTTGTTTCTATTTTTTATTAACCAGGTCTTTATTCTAGGGAACATCGAGCTTTAATTGATGGTCATGCATTATCAAAAAAAATAAAAGAGAGAGAGAACACAGTGAAGAATTTTGGAAGTGGTTAAAGGAAGAGGTTGGGAAAAAGGAGGACATTTCAAAAGAAGTACAACTGCTTGCAATGGGCCCTCTTCCAACAGCTAAGAGATTTACTGGATATGTTATCAATGGATACAGATTTTATACAAGGTTCAGAGATGCCAAATGTACAACACAAAACAGTGGTGTATTTTTGACAGCCTTTACTACTACCTTTGCAAGTTCGAAAGATCAAAATCCATTGGTTGCTCAAGTTAATTACTATGGATCAGTTGAGGAAATATTAGAACTAGATTATTAGGGAGAATTTAGTGTGGTTTTATTTAAGTGTTGTTGGTACCAAGAAGAGAAATATTTATATAGGCCGACTCGTGTCAATTTTAATCGATTGTGCCAGAAATCTGATCCTTATGTTATGGCTCCACAAGTACAACAGGTGTTTTATATAGAAGATCAAATTGATAAGATGTGCCACAATGTTATCAAGAAATTACCGAGAGACTGGTGTGAAATCGAAAGCGAAGATGCAAATGAAGATTTAAATGATATCCAACTTGCTTATGGAATGGGAAATCAAGATTTTGATGTTCGTTGGTGTAGAGATGATTCCCAATAAGACGAATCCGCCTTCCACCTAGCAGAGTGAAAGAAAATGCTTCTTAATTTCTATGTATTACTATCATATTTAATTAAGAAACTAATGTACCAAATTTAAGTAAGAAAATGTTGTTTCCGCCTTGATTAAATGTTGTAACTGATGTATCATATTTGTGGCTTTTTTGTCTCTTTTTTAGTGTTTCTGCCTTTATTACATTTTAGTGAAGTGACTGTTTTATTTTATGATGCAGATGGTTTATTTTAATTTGTAATTATGTCATTCTAATGTTAATTCCTTCATTTCGTGTAGGATGGAGGCAAATCTTAAATTCCATCACAAGGGAAAATTTGAGAATAATGGATATGTTGGTGGAGAAGAGACTTTTGTCATGGGCGTTGATCTGGATATGTTTTCTTACATAGTACTGATGGAGTATGTCAGGGATGAGCTAAAGTACACTGAAATTGGAGGAGTATATTCATGGAAAGGTCCAATGAGTGGGTGGAAATTGGTGACCAGTGATATAGATCTGTGGAAATTGATGCAAATAAAAAAATAATGGTGATTACATTGATTTCTTTCTTGACACCATGGTCGATGATAAAATTGAGCCAATGAAACTAATGCAGCCACATGTCATTATACGCCCAAGGAAGAATCTGCTGTCTCCAGGTATAAAAATATCTTCTCATTTGTACTATTTTGATGAATTTGGTCATAATAAAACTAACGATGAACAACCTATTTATGACTACTTTCAAATGAATTCAAACCAAGATCTAATTTTGAGCATCCAATTCGAAAAATCATAAATAAATCATGCAAAATCTCATCCAAAGTAAGTGATATAAACTGTAAATAGTTAGCTTTTTAACTGGAAGAAGATAAAAATTTCTTCTCATTTGTACTATTTTGATGTATTTGGTTCTCGCATGGCTGAATTTGTTTTTCATTTTGCTGCTTTTAGTGTACATAAATTTTTTGTGCATTTTTGTTTGAATATTAGGACTAGTTTGATTTTTAGTGCACTTAGTAGAATAATAAAGGAACTGGAATATTAGTTTACATGATCAAGTCTTAATTTCTTTAATTAAGTTTAAATAATTATGTTTATGACATGAGAAACTTGACTTTTATGTCGTCGTATGTTTGAAGCTGCGAAATCACAGAAACGGCAATTTGTCACCACTCACCATCTGCAACAGGCAGCAAAAAACAAGAAGCAGACTGAAGTCTTTACTTCGATTCGAAAGTCGGCACGGCTAAACAATCCACTGACCGACGAGACGCAGACTGATCAAGTCTTTAGTCCTAGAAAGTCGGCACGGCTAAACAATCCACTTACCAACGAGACGCGGACTGATCAAGTCGTTAGTCCTAGAAAGTTGGCACAGCTAAACAATCCACTTACTGACAATACGCAGACTGATCAAGTCTTTAGTCCTAGAAAGTTGGCACGGCTAAACAATCCACTTACCGACGATACGCAGACTAATCAAGTCTTTAGTCCTAGAAAGTCAGCACGGCTAAACAATCCACTTACCGATGAGACGCAGACTGATCAAGTCTTTAGTCCTAGAAATTCGGCATGGCGAAACAATCCACAAGTGAGTGATCAGCAAGAAGTCAACTGGAGTCGGTAGGTCTACAAAGTTACCAGAGAAAAATCCAACTGAAGTCAGTAGTTCTACGAAGACGCCATAGAAGAAAAATCCAACTGAAGTCAGCGATGTAACTTTGAATATCAACTCAGCAAGTGTAAGGAGTAAATTGGATGTTCTACAATCTGATGAAGAGGAAGAGGAAAATATGGATGAAAATGAGATTCTAGTAAGAAGAATACAATCTGATCTTTTAATATGATGTTCTACATATTTTGCTTATATTTACAGTAATGTCTTGTTAAATTACTTTCAGGATGATGATCTACCACCTCCGCCACCTCTGTCGCTTACAGAATACGAAAAGGAGAGAGTTAAACATGTGTCGCAGAAGAATAGTGTTTTTGAAGCTCTTGGGATGCCTACATTAGTTACCGGACTGATAAAGGAATTTGAAAAAAATAAAGGAAAATCAAAGATGCCAACTAAAAGCGAAGATTATGCTTCAGAATAAGAGGAACCTAGTGAAGATGATACTTCAAAAAATCCAGTAAAGGTGTGTTATAGCTGAAGATTTAATTTTATGTTGGTAATTGTAGACTAGCTTCCTTATTTTTTTATTTTATTGTTTTTGTGTGCATATTTTAGAGAACCAAAAAGGTTACGATTACAAAGCCTCAGTCTGGACCAACAACTCGTCCATGGGCCATTGTTGAATCTACAACTGATAAGCATGCAACTCCGAAGGTACGGGAAAATCCAGTTCCTACACAAACTGTTGATCCACCATGTAGCGTTGAATTACCACATAATGAAGGAATAGGATCAATGGCTGCTTATTTGGTTATGCGAGAATGCCAGAAGAATAACAGTAGTGGAAGTGCAAGGAAGAAGGCTGTTGTCGGAAATGTCTCGACAAATATTGAAAACGAAGGTATTATCTAATTGAGTTCTGATTTTAATAGTTTAAGTTCTCATTTATGTTATGTCTAGCCTTCTCATTACTATTGTATGTACTTTGTAACAGTAGTGGGAGTTCCCAGAAGGTTTAGGGGAAAAACAAAGATGGATAAAGTTCATTCAAGGTCATATGACAAAAGAGTTCTAATCCAAATGAATCATCGGGGCCAACCTATTTCAGACGATGACCAAGTAATGTATGAACTGAGTGCTTTTTTAGGAACACCGAAGAGGAGTGTTCCACTTACTTACAAGTCTTGGTTTGATGTTATTTCAAGTTTGAAAGGCGCTCTATGGAACTATGTCAAGGTAATTTGCAAACTTAGCTGAATTTTACTAAATATATGAAACTTGTCACAAAAGTAGCATGACGGTTCTTTTTAATGTTTGATTTGTATTTAAGCAACGGTATATTATTCCGGATGAATGTGAATATTGGGTTTTGAAGTCAATTCGTGACTCTTGGAGGGGGTATAAGAGTCATATTAAAAAGGCACATTATACGGCTTATTAAACTGATGAAGAGAGGCTGGAAAATAGGCCAGACGAAATTCCACCTGTGGATTTCAGAGTACTCTTGATGTATTGGGGAGATGAAAAAATTCAGGTATAATTTTAAGTTTTATCACAGATTTTTTTTCCGTTTTTATTCATTCAAATCAGGCAGATAAACATCTTTATTTCACGTTTTTGTAGTCTAAGGCCCTTACAAATTGTGCAAGTCGAAAATCATATACAAACACACACACTGCTGGTCCAAAACTTTTTTCCCAAATTCGGCATAAGATGGTATGTATTTTGCTTATTTTTATGGTTGGCTGGAGGTATGCATTTTATTTTATCTGAAATTCCTCTTCTTATTTAGCAAAGCGATATATGTTCCAAAATTAAAATTAAAATAACTACATATACGTTCCAAAATAAAATATCACCTCACTCAAACAAATAAGCAAAATAAATATTAGTGATATATGTTCTGTTTATGATATAGAAGTTTCTAACTAAAGAATAACAAGCAGGCTATATAATCTGATCTGTCACATTAATCATCCAGCAAATGTTTTTATTTCAATTTTAATGTATTAATTGTTATTGTATCAGTTTATTATTTTTGCATTTTCACATTAATTTACGACTCAATAGTTGTTAATAACATTTGCTAAAAAAGTACATAAAATCTATAAAAAAATATAAATGAGCCTTTCTTTCCCCTTTGGGCATAGAAAAATCAATTCTTCTTTTCCAAACTAGTGTCCATCATGCTCATGCATTTGTACGCATTTGGTCAATATACGTCTGCAAGTTAGATGCATATTAAACATTAAATATGAGTCCAATCCTTCTCTGTGGAAATTAAGTAATTTGTAAACTATTGGATACACTCTTAACTCTTAAGCATATGGATGTCAAGTTGATGCCTGTCTTTTGTCTGCTGTATGTTGATGGCTTTACTGCCTTGCTAAGCTTAAATCGTTTTAGTATTATATATATGTTCGTGGCTCGTGGGTTAATCATGGGGTAATCTTAGTTTTGCATCAGAATCTAAGATGAATCATGGGATATTTGTTATCTTCTATGCTTACAGTTAATAATCTGAAAGCATAGACATATGGGATATTTACTATGCAAATTTTCCTTAGCCCAGCCTTGAATTTTGCAAAACTGATACATCACTTGATACTATTGGTGAAAAAGCTCTAATATTGATGCTACATATATTGTGATTTTATACTTGTTGTTTCTTTATTTTTGCACTTGTAAGCTGCATGAGAACATACTATTGCTCCATTTTTGCATCTGTGAGTTGCTCGAGACTTTTAGCTTGTGTGCACTTGTGGTTTCTGTTCTTCATTTGAACCGAGATTTGTTTTTATGTAAAGGCGATCATATTTACCTTAGTTTTGCTTTGACTTTGAGTATAATTTCTGTATTGATTAGTGATATATGTTCTGGAAAAATTGGTTTGATATCCTTTTGCTGTCTAACTTTTTTCATTTAATTTGTATCAGTCCAACGAATCAGATGGAGAACTTTTTGTTAAAACTCGTAAGCTGAAAGAAGAAAAGGTGTACAAGACTGATACTTCAGTAATGAAGTACAGAATTGTAAGAATTTTATTTTCTCTTCAATCAGATGTCAAAAAACGCTTCATTTTGCACATCGATATTTTTGTAGAATTAGATCCTGTTTTGTTGAAACCTATAGCAGGATATTTTCTGAATCTGTTTTAAAACTGTTAATAGATATTGCAAAACAATTCTTGTTTAAGAAACTTGTTTCAGAATTGTTAATTTTATTTAATGTCACATTTTCAAACTGCTTTATTTTGCAGGATAAGGTTGAAAAAGCGATAGATGAAGGGGAAGTGATGGAGTTGTTCAAGACATGATTTCTGATGGAAAGTCGCACGGTCCATCTTGGATTATAGGACGGTACACAAGGTCTACAGAAGTTTCAAAATATGCCCCAACAACAAGCACATACATACAGGAGCTGGCAGCGAAGATAAGGGAAAATATAGCTGGCAAAGTCGAAGCAAAGGTGAACAAGAAGGTCCAAAATGAATTTGATGCAAAGGTGAACCAAAAAGTTCAGGAGAACTTGACATGGGTGCTTAAGAAATTAGGCGAAGCAAACCCTGACATGCAAATTGATATTGGGGATCTTTGTGCGACCGTCTACAGTGATGGCACTGGAGGTACTGATGGCACTGGAGGCTCGCAAATCTGAATGTACTGTTAATAAGTAGAATTTAGTATGTACTGGCTGTAACTATGAACACACTGGCTATATTTTTAAGTATGTTTGTTATTTTGTACTTGAATAAGTAAAACTTGTGTTGCTGGTTATTCCGAAATGAAAAGTTCTTTGTTACAGTGTAATGTTGTCGTTAGATATGATATAATGTTGCAGTTTAATATTGCCATAGATATTATATAATGTTGTAGTACATTTTCAATTTAAATTTCAAAAGGTGTTGCCATAGACATGATATAATGTTGCAGTATGTGATGTTAAATGGGGCAATAAACTGGCAAAGTGTTGCCATTGGATGGTAAAAGTGTTACCATAGATTAATGAATACAGGCCCCACAACAGGGTTCCGTAAAGGTGGGCCACAGAATTAGTGGGTCCCACAATGTGGGCCCACATGTTGAGGTCCAAATTGTAGGGCCCACTTTTAGAAAATTTGGTACCTGTGGCAACAACAGAACCGATGTTGCCCTAGGGCCGCAAGGATGTTGCCTTTGACTCTAGGGTAACGTGGCAAAATCATCACCGAGAAAGTGTTGTCTTTTCACTTTTTTAGCCTACAGCAATATTTTTTGGCACTTCCTGCATCACTTCTTGGGTGTTGCAGTATGCAATCTATGGCGTAGTGCCACATCGTGTTAATTTCAATATTCCTAAAATTCCTATCTACCCAACCTAGGTTTCAAAAAAGAAGATTCCAGATAGATTAAAAAACGATAGTCAATGCTCAAAACTGGGTGAGCATGACTAATCAAATCCTAGTTGACACTGATGGAATATTATCATTTCCTATCAAACATGCACAACCCAGAATAACTATATCAAATTTTTAAAGAATTATTCTTTCACATATATAAAATATATTCCTAAATAAAATTATTTCATTCATTTTCAAATAATATTATGTCGATTAGTTATGTTCAAGTGTTTAGGAATCCCTATCGATAACATGGGCCAGACGAATCGACCAGAATTCATAAACTACTCCAAAGATAAAACAACACAATATAAAACATTTTTATAAAAATAAAAAATATGGGATCTTATATAAACTCTCAAACTCATTATAGGATATTACAAATCCTATCGATAATGAGTTTAACCCACCAAGACATAGGTGTTCGCTCGACCTAAGCTCTGATACCACTAACGATCTGCCTTTTCAACCCTTAGAAATCGACACTAATACATCCATGGCATTCATGTACCAAAAATCCAAGTGCCAGAAAGATAGATTGTTAGGGTGAAAGAAAGGAAAGAAAGAACAGAATTTCACATTGTGAAGAGATAAATATATAATATACACAAGATCTTTACCAAAAAGAAATCAATTTATATATACATACATAACACAAACTAGAGCACACTAACCTATGTCAGCCTGGACAGTTATAACAACTTGTCCTTACAATTGTTGATGAATACATATAGAAATCGAGAACAACAAAGCAACGGAAAATATAAGATACGTGAATATGTCTTAGGAAATCAACCTCGTCTCCTGAAAGCTTCAAGTATCCAGCTAAATCTGGAAAATATGCTTGGGCAGACCAGAGCATTATAGAAAACAATACCCGGCCGTCAGCCTGGTAAAACCAGCACGAGAATCTCAATCATAAGGAATTTTATATATTAAAACTTGTAAAATACTTTAAAATCAAAGGTATATCATAAGACCATGTTGCACATAAACACGAACGGAGCTTTACCTTATGATAACCAAAATATTTATATTAGAAAGTCCAGTGATATTATAATAATGTTAAGGGTGAAAATAATAATAATCAAGTAGCTGTGTTGCTGGTGAGTGTACATCACAACAATAATAGGTATATAATCAAAAACCGTTAAGGCGCGTTCGCTAATTGTGTAGGATTCCACGGAGGTGCTCTCGGTACTTTGAGAAACGGTCCTCCTGCACAATGATCAGAGTTATCCTTCCAAAGCAACAATACATCCTCAAAATGTATTATAGGAAAAATACAGTTGGTCTCACTAAGACCGAATGCATCTCTCCATGCATGCATAACAACTGTAAGTAACTCTAGGTGGAGACGACTACACCTTATAGGTATGCTAAACCTATTGGCCATGCCTCATATCTCTGCTTTAAGTCATCACCACTGATGAGGCTATGTCCGACATTCCAGCCGATGCTCCGCTATCATAACAGATCATGGAATCCCACATGGATTCCAATACCCCATCGGGTCTCGGAATCACACATGGATTCCCATATCTCAAATAGATATTCGAATCACACATGGATTCCTATACTCCAAAGGGTCTCGGAACTACACATGGATTCCAACATCTTAATATATCACGAAACACCTCCATAAAACCTCATATGGTTTTTGGAGTGATTACGTCTAAGTCATCTCTTACGAGTACACTCCCCTACTTACCGGATGCTCCAACAACCAATCGTTGATATTTCGAAATGCTCAATACTGATTCTTTAGGAAATAAGTAGACAATACATAAGAGTGGGGATCACTCCCTAACCATTTAAGTGGACGAATCTCCTCATCATTTGTCCTAGAAGAACAAAACGAGTTTATACATATAATATAGCACCACCGATGTTAACTGTACCATATAATCCCCATGTTTCTCCTAACTATTTCTAGATTTAAAATCCTTCGATGTTAATTAGGGAATATTTCCGTACCACCAAAATTAAGAAGGATTACATATTTAGAACTAGATTTGATAGTCGGTTATTTAACTATCTAACAAATAAACATTCAAACAGAGATTACATTTCGTATGGAAATCACTAAGCCTCATAGATTAATCTTTCATTAACTTAAAATCACCTTTCAAAGATTTATTAAAATATTCATATACTTATCTCATCGGAATAAATATATTCACAAACCATTCCTTCCAAAACTTGGACAACCTTTTCACATACTTATAAAATAGTATAGGTATATTCACCAACATTTAGAGAGATTTTCTATTTCCAAATCATGTTAAAATGATCAAACCAAAATGTCATTAAAATGAAGATAAATAAGCCAAACACCATTCATAAATCTCCTTTAGGAAATTGTCTAAAAACCAAACTCCTTTTTCTTGATCCTATAACCATTAAAAACCAACTTTTTTCCAACTTCCAAAATCCATTCCAACATTTATAAACTCTTTTAATAAATTCTTTTATTAAATAAAACCCTTTATATAAACATTTTATTTTAAAAATAATATCTTTTTAAGTGAACAGTTTATTATTTCTAACATCTTTTGTAAAATAATTTATTATTTAAAAATACCGTTAAATAAACAGTTAATTCTCTTTAAATAACATTGGTGAAATAATAACTTTGAACAATCATAAATAATAAATTTTAAAGCAAATAATATTATAATAATATTATAATCAAAGCAAATAATAACTTTGATTCTCTTTATTTTTATATTTTGGGCTTGATGAATTCTTTGAGGATTGTGAATCCGAATCAGAGGATTCACAACACTCAATTTGCTTATTATTGATGTCGAAATTATTACATGTGATTTTTCTTTCCGAACCGATTTGCATATTGTGCATTGCTTAGGTTTCAGAGTTGATTTGCGTGAAAGGATTGGCTTAATCACTTTGAAGCCCATATCCAATTGTTCCGAATGGACAATTCCTTTTTCGACATTTTCAATCTGTTAAGCAGATTCATATTTTTCCTTTGTGATTTCGATTTCAAATCAATGGCATCATTTTATTCTTTAAGCTCACATGTTGAATAAAGAGATATCTCTCTCATTCATATCGGTTGAGAATTTTCCGGTATTTTTGAGTTTGTCTTAGGATTATCACCTAAGCAACCTTTTTAAGTGGTATTAAGGTCTTTTCAGTTTGACCTTGCCACCGAATTTCAATCGCTATGAGTTGCGGAAGTTAGCCTTCTACATACCGCATTCCGCACTCGTTATGATTAAAATGAATGACATATTGTGTCATTCAGTTTACCCAGTCTATTTCATCCATTTTATAAATCGAGTATTCTATGAATGTCTCAATAATTCCAATCTCGTATTTATCAATTTTGGATGAAAATTGAAATTTAAAATTTTGCAAATCTTTTTAAGAAGATATCTTAAATTCCTATAAAAGAGATAATTTTTGTTGTATTGCCCATTTAGTGTTTTAAGAATTCTGGTCGATGCGCTTGATCAACGTTATCGATAGGGATTTCCTAAACGGTTTGATGTGACAATCAGACAAAATAAATTGACTTGTAAAATGTAAGTTTTTCTATAAAGGTGATTGTGATTTTGAAAGTTTTAGCTTTTGAGAAAAGAAAATTAAAATTCTCTCTTTTCGATACTCTTATTCTTGTGTTTCCCAAAGGAAACCAAGACTATAACTTTAGTACCAATGCTTATTGTATTGGTTTGGATGCCGTTCTCTTGCAAAAGAGAACGTGCAATCACTTTTGCTTCTAAATCTTTAAAGCCGATCGAGACTAGGTATGCCGCTTATGATCTGGTGCTCGCGGCTATTGATTTTGCTTTTAATATTTGGCATCATCATCTTTGGTGGAGAAATTTGTTCTCTACGTCGATTATAAATCATTGGGATACCTATTTTCTCATAAGAAACTTAATTTGTGTCAACCATGTTGGCTCGAATTTCTTGCATCTTATGATCTTGATATTCTTTATACTCCCAGAAGGGAAATCGTGTTGCCAATGCACTTAGTTGTAAGCAATAATCAGTTGTTTATAGGACGATATCCTAATGGAACGATCTCGAGACTCTATACACTTGTGAGATTCGAGATCGCAAAAATCTGATTTATGTGCATCCCTGGTTTTATGTAGTCTAGAGGCTCCTCCTTCTTTTTAGACTGCATTCTTGAAGCTCAAAGGGTTATATCCCGAATTGGCTCTTCGTATCCAAGGTCGTGGGGATGAAATTAATATCGAAAGTTTGAAAGACTTCAAAAATTGATTTTCGTGGCGACATTTGAAAGTTTGGTAGACTTATCGTACCAAATATTTGTGATCTTCGTCATTATATTTTTGAAGATTCACATCGTTCTAATATTACCGTTCATCCCAGTAGTAGTAAAATGTATGCGGATATGAAGCGACTTTATTATCGGGAGTGAATGAAAACTGTTATCGCTAACTTTGTTAAGTGTTGCATGACTTGCCAACTTGTCATGGCCGAACACCAAAGGCCTGATGGGTTATTGCAACCTTTAGAAATTCCAATTTGGAAGTGGGACCAAATCTCCATGGATTTTATAGATGGCCTTTCCCGTTCTCGTTCGGGTCATGGTAACTTATGGGTTATAGTAGATAGACTTACTAACTCCGCCCATTTTATTCCCGTTCGGTTTAACCGAATCGTTCCTCTTTTGTCCAAACTATTTGTCAAGGAAATTGTAAAATTGCATGGAGTTCCTACTTTTATTGTTAGCGATCGTGATCCATCGTTTACTAGTGGATTTTGGAAGAGTCTTCAAAAAGCTTTAGGAACGAAGCTTAATTTTAGCACCGCTTATCACCCCCAGTCCGATGGACAAACCGAACGTGTGAATCAAACTCTTGAAGATCTTCTTCGTGCTTATGTGCTTGATTTTGGTGGAAGTTGGGAAGATCATATTTCACTTGTTGAATTTTCCTATAATAATAGCTTCCAATCTAGTATTGGTATGGCACCTTTCGAGGCACTCTACGGAAGGCCATGCCGATCTCCTTCTTGTTGGCTTGAGGCCGGTGAGAAGCTGGTTTTAGGTCCAGACTTTATTCGTGATTCCGCGGAAAAGATTGAACTTATTCGACATAGGATGAAAGAAGCCCAGAGTAGACAAAAATCCTATGCCGATAATCGAAGAAGGAAATTAGAATTTTCTGTTGGGGATCCTGTTTTTATTCGTGTTTCACCTATGAAGGGTGTTGTACGTTTCAGACGATCGGGGAAGTTAGCGCCTCGATATATTGGGCCATTTCCTATCACTGAACGTATTGGTTCCATGGCTTATCGCCTTGCATTGCCGGCTCAGTTTTCTGCTATGCATGATGTATTTCACGTTTCTCAATTACGGAAATGCCTTCGGGATTCCGATTCTATTCTTGAGCCTGCTGTTGTGGAAGAAATTGAAGTTTCGCCGCATTTAACTTATGAGCAGCATCCTATTCGAATTATAGCTTCTGAGGTTAAACGACTTCGAAATAAAAATGTTCCGCTTGTGAAGGTTCAATGGTCCTCAAATCCTAAGGATTGTTCTTGGGAATCCAGAGAATTCATCGAGCGTACACATCCGGACTTGCTTACTCCTGCTCCTTGAGGTGAACTTCTTATTTCAAAATTCCTCCTGTGTTAATATGCTTTTATGGTTGTTACTTTTTATTTCCATCTTATATATATTGCGAGGACGCAATTTCTTTAAGGAGGGGAGTCTGTAACAACCCGCATATTTATCGAGTTTGTATTTAAATATTTTATTTAAATATTAACTCGTTAATCGGATTTTGGTCCGAAAAGCTACTTTTTGCAAACGGTCAAATTAGGACTCGAGACCACTTCTATTGAGTTCGAAATGTCGTTTACAACTTTTTTAAGTATAAACATCGATAGGTTTGGAGTTATAGCAATTTCACTAACTTTTCCCGCTTTGGACTTTGGGTTAGTTTAGCCTATTAAGCCCAAGTTCCAACCCTCTTCTCCTCACTCTTCATAAATTTCCTAACTAATCAAGCTTTGGCATTAATGGTGGAGGGAATTGGAAATTAAAATTCCAAAACTCAAATTCAATTGCAATCCATCTTTCTACTCCAAATTCAAGAAGAAGACATTGGATTCAAGCTTCTTGTGCTTAGATAGAAGAAGGATTGATTCTTGCTTGCTTAAAACTTCATTTTCATTGATATTTGGTGCAAAGGTGAGATTTTTATCTCACAATTCTAGCCTATAACTATATCGGACTGTTGGGAATGATTCCCTATCATTTTTGCATGCATATTAGCATTTGGTTTGGATTGGATTGGCGAAAAACTCCAATTTTTAGCGTTTTGGTGAATTTTCTGCACTTAGGTCGTTCTGGCCATTTTCGTGTGTTCGGAGTTAGGTCGCTCGCGACCTAACCCTTAGGTCGTTCGCGTGTTATCGCGCTAGGTCGCACTGCCTTGAATTTTCACTTCGGAGTTAGGTCGTTCCACGATTAGGTCGTATGGGGTTTAGGTCGTAGGTCGTTTCTGGCCTTAAATCCCCTCTGCAGCGTTAGGTCGCTCAGCCTTGCCTTGTTAGGTCGTCACCACTTAGGTCGCGACAAATGTTAGTACGTTAGGGCCTTAGGTCGTTGGCCTTAGCTCGCATTTGAACTTAGGTCGTAGGTCGCTAGCTCGTAGCTCGTATTTGAGCTTAGGTCGTAGGTCGCATCACCCTTAAGTCGTTCGACCTGATGCCTCTCTTAGGTCGCGCATCCCTTTAGGTCGCTAGGTCTTAGGTCGCGCATCCCTTTAGGTCGCTAGGTCTTAGGTCGCGCATCGCCTTAAGTCGCTCGACCTGCTCTCACCTTAGGTCGCGCCATCTTTTAGGTCGCGTACCATACTTTAGGCCGTTGTCCCTTAGGTCGCTTGCACCTTAGGTCAGCCTCGTTAGCTCGCAGATCCTCTAGGTCGCGTGTCCTTTAGACCGTAGGTCGTTAGGTCGTAATACCTTAGGTCGCCTGACCACTTAGGTCGCTTGACCTATTCAAATGTTAGGTCGCGAGTTTTTTGTGACTGATTGTTTCTACAATTGCTTCTGTGTTTTGTCACTTTATAACATAAAGGTTTCCATACTAGTAGTAAATATCAAAACTCTTTTAACAAACAATTTCAACTCTATTTTTAATAACAAAGCTCTTTTCTTAAACCGTTTTCCAATCTATTAGTATATACAAACCTTTACCTCACTCGGATGAGAAATCTAATTAAACGACTTAGTAAAACAAGTGGTATGAAACGCTTGCGTTCACTTCATCGGTTAATTCTTGGACTTGTTCGATTGAACCTCTTGTGACAATTTTATTAGTGAAGATTTATAGTTTGTTTGTAAATATTTAAGTTAAGCAAGTGGTTATGGGACATGAGGCTAAACTTCTATATTTACTAGCTTAGTGTAATTGACACTTCTCGTTGATCTTGATGATCGCTTTATGAATTAGACTAGCAATTGCGCGATGTCTCTTTCATTGCAAGGTTAGACTAGACACCACTTGTGTGATTCCATTCACACATACCTTTCTGCTTTTTGGTTAGTCTTGACCTCAATCTGTGTGATTCCTCTCACACATGTGGGGTAGCTCCCCATGGTCTTCGGACCGTCATGTGATAGGCCTCTTTCCCTTTTTATGATTTCTGGATTTCTTGTGTTGATTTCTGGAATTTATCTCTTTGACTTGTCATGAGTACAAGTTTAGGGTATGATGCCCTCTTTGGATCTTTGAGAAGATTCTTGTGATATTGATTTATCTCTTATCGGTTGATCTCCTGTTGATCATTATTTGCATACTTATAGTAGTATGTCAGTATGGATATTTTATGTTTATGCCATATCTTTTATTTTATATCATGTCATCTGATATTTATAGCTAGACTGATCCGTTTATTATTTTCTTATAAATAATACTCGGGTCAGACCGAGATGTTACAGGTGCTACTGCTTGACTCCTCCCCCAGTGATTCACTACTCAGACTTTTGGCTACTTGTTTAGATTAGCAGCTTTTGTTGTTTACACTTGAGATATAGACTCATAGTTGTATTCTTTTGTATAGCACGCGTTGCTATTCTTTTGTATTATCGTGGATCTTTTTAGACCACTACTCTGATGTACACTTTTATGTGATATATATTCATATCTCTTTCCGCCTTTGTGATATGGATATCTGTGATTGATTCGCATGTTATGCTTACTTCTATATTTGTTTCCGAAGATTATTTTATAGCCACCGTGTGATAAGAAATTACATGGATGGTCGCTCCTCAACAGCCTTATTCTCCGCGCTAGTTGACAGCACTACACCGTAGTGTTCTTGGCTAGCGTGGGTATAGAGGTGGGGCGTCACATATATTGATTATTTTCATATATAGTGATACATGATGTGCTTAAATAAATCCGTTATAGATTATTGTGTGATTTGATTATTGGATGTTGTAGTAGCACTAATCTTAATTTCGGTATTTTAAATATGATAGATATTATTTTTAAATTTGAAGGAATTAAAAAGGAGATTTTGGACATAAAAATATTTATATCAAAATTTGGATTATTTTAAAAGAAATTGATTTGGATAAAAACAATAAATGATTTTGGTTTGTGCATAACTATTCTTAAAAACATTTTTAATAGAGATTTTAATTAATTTATATAGAGAATTTTAAACAATGGATTTTAAAATGGTATTTCAATGGAAAAGAAGTTAAATTCGCTATTTAGATCTGAAGAATTAATGGAATTTATAAATAAGTGGATTTATACAAAAAAGGAATTTTGTAAATAAGTTTATATTTGTAAACAAGTAAATCCAAACGAGTTTATAAACTTATGAACAATGTTTATAATTAAGGGAAATGATATCTATTGATAAGGTGGAAATATAATTTCATTATGTGAATTTATATCGAGATATGAAAATAGATTTGGGGAAAAATAGCGGATTATATTTTGAAAAATGATAATGGTTAGAGAATCGAAATGAAATCGATGTGTTGCGGATCGAGAGGAATTTATTAGTTGAAATTGGTTATTGGGATTTCAAAAATATATTTTTATCGAGAAGTTAAGTTTGTTTTAAAAGAATTTTTTATTTATCAAACTATGTAAATTTAAGCTGTTAGTATTGAAATATTTCAGAAAGCAAATTATTCAAATATTTAATACTATTGAAATGAATTCACATTTTTATAATAAGCTTTCTGAATCAATTAGTTTATTTAAAAATAAATTGGAAATGAGTTATTAATGTTTATTTAAAGTGTTTCGATATTTTAAATAATTACTTAAACATGCTTTAAAAATAAATTAGTATTCTTTAAAAGAAATACTTATTATATATATATATATGTATGTATGTATGTATGTATGGAGTTTTGGAAGTAATTGGAATTTAATTATAAATTCCCTCGAGATTTGTAAATGGAGTTTATTTGACGGATATGATCTTTATAAGAGAAATCTTGTAACGGAATTTTGGAACTTAAGGAATTTCCAAAATGGTTAGATAAGTAAACTATGAAAAATGAATCTAGATTCATTAAAGAAGTTATAAATCTGTGATAGAGATTTTAAATAAGTAAAATCGATGTTTGAAAATTGTAGAAGGGATTACGAAAAATTTCGAAGATTTATGAAATGAATTATAATGAGTTACGACTTTACAAAAGGGTTGTAAAAGTTTTATGAAGTTGGAAATAAATGGGAGATTTCCTCGTTTGTGAATGTACCTAGAAAAAATCGATAAGATATAAATATTTCTAAGTGTTGAGAAGTAAGTGATGTTGGAAATATATTTATAAATATTTTTCTAAGTATTGAAAATAAATGATTTAGGAATGTTTTGACTATGGGAAGGTTATACGAAAATATTTCTAAGTGTTAATACGGTTTGAAAATATCCCGTAAAGGATTTAAAATTGTTTACAAACATTGGAATATTGAAGAGATTTGAATATATATCCGTGGAAATATTTTTGAAATGAATGTTTTGAGAAGATTAAATAAATTGGGCCTAGTGACTGCTTATGTGAGAAATTTTGATAGTTAAATAACCGATTATTATATCTGGCCAAATTCGTTGATCGTTTCGAAGAGACAGGGATTGGATTTGATTATCCAAAAATCACTTCGATCTGATTTGTGTGTTACAAATTGGGATATCGTGAAGATAATGAAGATGGTGATTCTAGTGATTCGGTTTGTTCACATCCAGAATACATTGTATAGATGAATGCTATCAGCTCATTGTCATTGGAGGGCAATGAGCATTCTAAGTATAAATTCCTTGAAAGGTAATTGTAACCTCAAGACTCATCAACTGGGAATGACTAAAACATGGGAGATGCAGCAAGGCTAGTGGGTCGCACCCAATTAGGGTATGTTATCACTTTTCTAGATACCCTCGGATATATTATAAAATTATGGATATGGTTATGCATGAATAAGAGAACACTCGATTAGGGTGGGAACACCCTGTGTGATAACATATTCGGTACTATCCAGGTCAGGGGTAAACCGGTCTTCTGTTGGCAGATGATCCAGGTGAGGTCCTCGAAACATTTTTCTAGAGATATACTATGAGGGGAGGTACCGCGATAGCCCAGTCATTGTATGGAATCCAACATCCACTACGAGCCTGTACGATTTTGATTGTATACCAATTATGATGAAACATGAGATTCAAGTATTTCAGCTATTTTCTAGTTTACTTTCTATAGACACTACTAAAATATCAAAGGATTTTCTATAAAAGTGTTTTGGTTATCGTAAGGTAAAAACCCAACGTTTTTATGTGGGTGTGATTTTACGAGATACC
Source organism: Allium cepa (assembly GCA_030765085.1). Classification (NCBI taxonomy): domain Eukaryota; kingdom Viridiplantae; phylum Streptophyta; class Magnoliopsida; order Asparagales; family Amaryllidaceae; genus Allium; species Allium cepa. The sequence goes on along the minus strand of CM060941.1, from coordinate 552,941,627 downwards.
TTTTTTTCAAAGGATTTTGAAAATAATAATAATTCAAATTGAGTGTGTCTTATCACGTCGGTTTTCTAGACTGACTTGGATGTTATTTTATTATAATGCTCAGGTCAGATCGAGTATTACAGATTCAGGTTAGGATGCTATGGAGATTAAAAGACGAGCTGGAGGTTTTCAGACGTATATCACGTAATTGATTATATTCTGCTGTGTATGTCAGGCTGTATGGTCAGCACTGGTAAGGACAAGTTATAATAACTGTCCATATTGATGTATTGATTGTTGTACTCTAATGATTGTATGTATATTAACACCTACAGATCCTTTTATATAAAGTTCTGTTATTATATATTTTATTTTGTTCCGCTACGAGTGTGAGATTCTTGTTATTGTTTTCTATTTCCTTCTATCTTTTTCTTCTTCACCCCTAATGATTCGTATTTCTGTGCAATTTGAGTCGGACACGTGTGATTTATTGTCGACTCAAAGGGCACGGAGATATGGGCCATTACAGTTGGTATCAAAGCTGAAGGTTAAGCAAAAACCATGGCTTTAGTAGGAATTACTCATTAGAGATAGGGTTAGTAGCACTCTAGAATGAGTTTGAGTGTATTTATATACATGAACACGTATTCGTCAGTGAATATAAATTGTTTTACATTGTATACTTATCGGTTGAGTGTTTATGAATTCTGGTCGGCACAGTCTAGATAACTGTATCGATAAGGGTTTCTAAACTCTTAAACAAGGTAAACTGACACAGTATTGTTTTGAAGCAAGTAAATGAAATAATTTTACCCAACAATATTTTGATATGGAAGAAATAATTTTCTAGAAATTATTATAGTATATTGATGTGTTTGGTTGTTACTGTTATAATCCAACCCAGATTATAAAATTTAGAATGGATATATATAAACAAATAAGGATTGTATAAGAATAAATTATGCAAATGAATTATAAATAAAAATGGATTCAAACCAGAATTTGGAAATTTAAAATCTCAGAAGCTTTGAGAAATGTTTTAAATGGATTTGAATTAAGTATTTAGGAATTTTGAAATCTCGAAAGTTTTGAAAATGTTTTCCAAAGTGGTCGAAGAATAATGGAGTATTAAATTTGAGATATGCTTGAATGTAAAAAAATTTAAACGGATTTTTGAGGTGATACAGCATTAAACTCACTTCAGCCGCTGGAAAATAATTCTGATGATGATCGCAACACCATCGGTGTTCATTTTCGAGTTTCTAAGCGATGGATTGCTACCATAGTAATTTGATGTGAGGATTTTTGTTTGTAGACAAAGATTGTTTTGAAAATTTCGAAAGAAATTTGTTTTGGATAAAAACCTGGTTTGGTTCAAATTTAAAAGTGGGCTTTGATATATATATATATATATATATATATATAAGATTTCAAATGATTTAAAATAGAACCGGGTGATTGAATTCTTAAATTTCCAATTAAATGAGAAGTGAAATCAAAAGAGAATAAGTTTTTGAAATGAAACTTGGGAAATGTGAATTTCAATATGAAATTAAAATTTAACTTATGCAAGGTAAATAAAATAAATTGGAAAAGGGAAATTGTTGGGATTTGAATTTAACTTAAGCTAAGTTAAAATAAAGTTGGATTAGATTAGAAATGATACTGAATGGAATTGTATATAAAACTTGAATTATGAAGTGACTATATAACTATAAGTTATATAATTTTAATGAAATAAAATTTAAGTGAAAATCATGGAATTGGGAATAAATAAGTTTAAATAGCTTACAAAATTTGAGTCAGTGGAATAAAAATATTTAAGCTATAAAGTAATGTATAATCTTGGATTAAATTTTTGTAATGTGAATATACTCGAGTAAGCATCGAAAAAATGAAATTTGATTGGAAAGTTAACCTTGAAAAATTTTGACTTAAGTAAAATTAAATGGAATTGAATTTAAGTCAGGATAAATTAGTTAGTAAATTGAATATTTGAAATGGATTGATTGAATGTGCTGATTCCATATATTAAGTGGAATGAACGATTGAATTTTAATGACTTAGCGTCAAAAATAAAATTTGATTTATATCGTGTTGAATATAAACTCCAATTATTAAATAAAATGGATTATAAAATTAAGAAATATTTATGAAATGGTTCATAAATGAATCAACATGGAAATGAAATGTAAATTAATATAAATAGCAATAAACCAAATTTGGAAATAAATAGAAGTGAGAAGATTGAATGCGGGTCAATCGAAGGCAAACAAATTGAAATGGAGTTTGACTGCAATAGGATTTGATTTACATTAACTACAAAAAATAAAATTGGTTTTAAATTGTGTTGATTTGGAATAAATGAATATGAATATAGTGGATGTGAATATGAATTTGATGCTAATTAATAGTTGTGAACATTTGGAAATTGCTTAAATAGGGTATAAATCGATTTGAAGATAATAGTCATATGTTGGAACCTTGTAATTGTTATAAATATATGTTATAACATGTTTGGTTATGGAATCTATGTATTTGCATTAGTAAAATGAATGCAAAGTTATTAAATTTCATATTTATGGAACTTACGTATTTTAATTGAGTAAGTATAGGTACAAGGAGGCTATTGGGCTAGACTTGGGTTGCCAAATTTCTCATAAAATGAGCTTGTTCGCTTAATAACGCTAATACAAGGTACGCCTACACTATAAATGCGAAAATGATATAAATATTGATATATATATATATATATATATATATATTATGTTTTCGACCATGTGGGTCAATGTATCAATTTTATTATATATATAAAATTGCAAAAGTCTCTCCGTACAAGGGAGACTCTGCCAAAAAAATTCGAAATTTTAGGGTGTTAGAAAAATTTTGAAAATTTTTGCAAATTTTTTGTTAAAGGAAATTTGATTTCGAATTGTAATTGAAGAAAGGATTTTGGTTTAGAAATGGAAACTAATTATTTTGGGTTGGAACTAATGAAATTAGAAAAGTGAAATATTGAGTTTTAACTAAGTGGGTTTTGATAAGTTAATAGGTTTGGATCATTCTTCATACCTTAGCAATTTCGGGGAAAAAATTCTTTTGGAGGGGGGAATGTGACGATCCGGATTTTTCTTCATTTGATTTTGAATATTTAAATGATTTTGATTATTGGATTTAAAATATAAATTTACTTTTGAATATGAAGATTTTGGTTGAAATTATAGTATAAATTTAAATTTTAAATATAGCAATTTGTCGTAATACGAGAACAGTGTGAATGATTGAAATTTGAATTTGAAATGAATCGAAACGATTTCTAATGTGATACAAATTCGGTTTGAATTATAATTGAGTTAGTAAGTTTTTAAATTTGGAATTTTAAGAGGATTCATCAATTTTTGAAATCGTCGATTTTATCGACGTGTTAAAATAGCAATCTGGGAATCATTCTCGGAATTCGACGAAACCAGTTCCATTGGATCCATAATAGTGTATATCGGGTTTCAAAATTTGTAGCATTTGAATTCATCATTTGGTCGTACGATCTGAAAACGCCTAGAAATAATTTAATTTAATTTAATTTAAATAGTCAATTTAAAAAGTTATCTTCCACATATGTCCGAATTAGGTCCCAAAACTTATTCCATTGCGTTCGAAATAGGGGTATAACATTATGTACGACAAACGGTATGCCTCGATAGAGATTATAGATTTTTAATTACCCAGTACGAGATATTTTGGATATAAAAATTATTTATAATTATAAAAGTCAACACCCTAACCTATCTTCACCCCTTAATCTCTAAACATAGCCAGCCTACGCTCCCTTATTTTTAAAATGACGTCTCCTTCCTCTCGAAGACAATCAGCTCGTTATTCATGAAATAAATAAATAAAAAAGGGAAGAAAAAGGGCAAACAAAATCAAATAAAAATCAATCATGATTGCCTATAGTCGCGCGCGTGATAACTAGGGGTTGTTCGCAGTAGCGACATGGAACTGCTGTTGTCGAGGCTAGGAGGAGTTGGATCGCGATGGTGATGGGGAAGACGAAGTCGCACGTACGTATGGGGGTTCGGCGATTCACTGGTGGCACCGGAGTTAAGAAGGAGTCATGACTTGCTTTGCGGCTTGAAGACACAGCAGTCGAGGAACGTTTGCTCGAAGTTGGCCACGAGATAGGCGACCGAATTAGTGTTGGAGGCTTTGCCTTGACATGGAGCAGCTTGGGCACGGAGGTTTGTCAATGGCGGTGGCTCCAGATGATTAGATGACCGGCGGCAGGTGGCAATTCGATCAGGGAAAGGCGGCATTTTCCTATGCCTGGGTTCAACTGTTTAGGAATGCGAAGAATTGCTGCTAATCGCAATTAGCATGGTAATTAAGATTTTCGCAATTAAAATTTAATATGGCAACTTATTTTATAAATGAAGTAATTAATTAAATTAATTTTAGTTTGTAAATCGATAACTAAAAATTCAATAACCTTGTTATTCGAGGTCGAAATCACATGAAACCGGTAGTGTTGAATTCGTAGGGACGTAGGCTACATTTGGAATTGGTTTAGGATTTTTCGGAGTCAACTGGGATTTTAGAAAATTAAAATATGGGTGTTTGGCAAATTTAAAATCAAGGTGAGTAAATCTTACTCATTTGGAATTACTGGGTTTAATTTATAACAATATAAATTCATTATTGAATGATTGGTTGAATTGATATATATTATCAGTTGAATGTTATATTATATATATATATATATATATATATATATATATATATATATTAGTAGTTGAATATATTTCTCGTCTATTGTATCGGATGAGACATTATGTGCCCCGCATAATAGCGGATGACCCTATATTACCATGATATCTCACCTCGAAGCGGGGTTGGTATTTTATGTTATATAACATTTATGGATGTAGGAAAACAGGTTGGAGAGATCCAACTGGATTCTTCAAAAATATATTGATTGTTTTCATATATAGTGATATATGATGTGCTTAAACAAATCTGTTATGGATTGTTGTGTGATTTGATTATTGGATGATGTAGAAGCACTGGCCTTAATTTTGGTATTTTACATACCATAAATATTATTTTTAAATTTAAAGGATTTCAAAAGGGGATTTTGGATATAAAAATATTTATATCGAAATTTGATTATTTTAAAAGAAATTGATTTGGATAAAAACAATAATTGATTTTGATTTGTACATAACTATTCGTAATATTTTAAATAGACATTTGAAATTAATTTATATAGAGAATTTTTAACAATGGATTTTAAAATGGTATTTATAAAAAAATATAGAAAAGAAGTTAAAATCGAAATTTAAAGTAGATTTGAAGAATAAATGGAATTTATAAAGAAGTGAATTTATAAAAAAAAGAAATTTCATAAATAAGTTTATATTTGTAAACAAGTAAAATTCAAACGAGTTTATAAATTTATAAACGATGTTTATAATTAAGGGAAATGATATCAGTTGATAAATTGGGAATATAATTTCACAGTGTGAATTTATATCAAGATATGAAAATAGGTTAGGGAAAAATAGCGGATTCTATTTTGAAAAGTGAAAATGGTTAGAGAATCAGAATGAAATCGATGTGTTGGGAAGTGAGAGGAATTTATTAATTGAAATTTTTATTGGGATTTTAAAAAATATTTCTATCAAGAAGTTAAGTTTGTTTTAAAAGAAATTTTTTATTTATTAAATTTCGTAAATTTAAGTTGTTAGTATGGAAATAATTCGAAAAATAGATTATTCAAATATTTAATATTATTGAAATGAAATCACATTTTATAATAAGCTTTATGAATCAATTAGTTTATTTTAAAATAAATTGGAAATGAGTTATTAATATTTATATAAAGTGTTTCGATATTTGAAATAATTACTAAAAAATGCTTTAAAAATAAATTTGTATTCTTTTTAAAAAAATATTATTATATATATGGAGCTTTGGAAGTAATTGGAATTTAATTATAAATTCTCTCGAGATTTGTAAACGGATATGATTTTTATAAGAGAAGTCTTATAACGGAATTTTGGAACTTAAGGAATTTCCAAAATGGTTAGATAAGTGAACTTCGCAAAGTGAATCTGAATTCATTAAAGAAGTTATAAATTGGTGAATGATATTTTAAATAAGTAAAATTGATGTTTGAAAATTGTAGAAGGGATTATGAAATTTTTTGGAGATTTATGAAAAAAATTATAATGAGTTGTTCCTTTTCAAATGGGTTGTAAATGTTTTATGAAGTTGGAAATAAAAGGGAAATATCCTCGTTTGTGAATGTACCAAAGCAAAATCGATAAGATATAAATATTCCTAAGTGTTTAGAAGTAAGTGATTTTGGAAATATATTTATAAATATTTTTCTAAGAATTGAAATAAATGATTTGGGAATGTTTTGACTGTGGAAGGTTATACGGAAATATTTCTAAGTGTTAATACAGTTTGAAAATATCCCATTAAGGATATAAGGATTTTAAATAGTTTTTAAACGGTGGAATATTAAAGAGATTTGAATATATATATCTATGCAAAGATTTTTGAAATGAATGTCTTGAGAAGATTAAATAAATTAGGCCTAGTGACGGCTTATGTTTGAAAATTCGATAGTTAAATAACCGACTATCAAATCTGACCAAATTCGTTTATCGTTTCAAAGAGACTGAGATCTGATTTGATTATCCGAAAACCACTTCGATCCGATTGTGCGTTATGAATTGGGATATCGTGAAGATAATGAAAACGGTGATTTTGGTGATTCAGTTTGTTCAGACCTAGAACAACTTGTATGAATTAATGCTATCAGCACATTATCATTGGAGGGCAATGAGCATTCTAAGTATAAATTCCTTGAAAGGTAATTGTAGCCTTAAGCCTCATCAAACAGAAATGACTAAAATATGAGAGATGCAGCAAGGCTAAGTGGGTCGCACCTAATTAGGGTATGTTATCACTTTTCTAGATACCCTCGGATAAATTATAAAATTGTGGATATGGTTGTGCATGAAAAAGAGAGCGCTCGATTAGAGTGGGAACATTCAGTGTGATAACATACTTGGTACTATCCAGGTCAGGGGTAGGACGGTCTTGTGTTGGTAGGGGATCCAGGCGAGGTCCTCGGTACATTTTTCTTGAGGTGCACTATGGCGGGCCGTACCCCAGTCACCCAGTCATTGTATAGAATCCAATATCCACTACGAGCCTATACAGTTTTGATTGTATACTAACTATGCTGAAACGTGAGATGCAAGCATTTCAGCTATTTTCTAATTTACCTTCTATATACACTATTATATTATCAGAGGATTTTCTATAAATGTGTTTCGGTTATCGTAAGGTAAAAACTCATCATATTTATGTGTGGCTTGGTCTTACGAGATACCTTTATTTTTCAAAGGATTTTGAATATAGTAATAATTCAAATTGATTGTGTTTTTTCACGCTGGTTTTGCAGACTGACTCGGATGTTATTTTATTACAATGCTCGGGTCAGATCGAGTATTACAGATTCAGGTTAGGATGATATGGAGCTTAGAAGACGAGCTGGAGGTTTTTGGACGTATATCACGTACTTGATTATATTCTGCTGTGTGTGTCAAGCTGTATGGTCGGCACTGGCGAGGACAAGTTATAATAACTTCCTATGTTGATGTATTGATTGTTGTACTCTGATGATTGTATGTATATTAACAGCTACAGACCTTTTGTATAAAGTTCTGTTATTATATATTATATTTTGTTCCGCTACGAGTGTGAGATTCTTGTTACTGTTTTCTGTTTCCTTCTACCATTTTCTTCTTTACCCCTAATTATTCGTATTTTTGTGCAATTTGAGTTGGACACGTGTGATTTATTGTTGACTCAAAAGATACAGAGATACGGGCCATTATAGTATTCATACACTTAGAAAACTACTGACAAATCACACTACAAATATGTACTCGTCTCTATGAGTACAAGAAAAAATCTGTGTGTCAAACGGATCACCTATGAGCAAGCTATCATATTATATAGCTAACATGCATTTATATTAATTATGTTTTTTCACCCAAGCAATTTCAGCCCGAGGCTCACCCTCTTCTTCATCTGAAACCTGCACCTACATTGCGTCTTCCTCCTCCAAATTCAAAAGCCCATCCTATCTCGTTTCTTGTATCAAAACGTGCATGGATATGTGCACGTGCATGCGTCAAAAGCCCCCACCGCTCGTTTCCCCAAGGCCATCAGTAAGTCCGCCATCTCAAACCCATCACACCGCACCTCTTCCCACTATCTCCAACACCCCCAATCTACTTTCGTCTAAACAAACCAAAGAAACCCAACACCCAAAAATTGCATCGGATCCAAATTGCGACCGCCCAAATAATCACCGGACCTTGCCAAATTCGACCCCAGGGTGCCCCTCTCCACCACAAGATCAACTGCAACCTCCATTCGAGCTAATTCCTCCTCTGCCTCAATCAAACCCAACCCCTAGTTTTGAACAACGCCAACAATCATCGTGGAACTTCGCTGAAACTTCCATAAAAATAATACATCGTACGACAACTCCAACGACGCTAACGCCACTTTCCAATTCGAAGCATATCATGACCAATTGATTTTTGAAGTTTGTGAACATTATTTTCTTCTTGTTGATATTGATGATATCTCTCTCATCTCTCAATGAAAACTTGAGTGGTCAATTTTTAAAAATAGTTGGGACCTATACGAACAACTTTCATGTTGAACGATTAGACTAAATCACAATGATTTGGAAGCGATGGTTTTTTGAATATGAAAGACTGTTTGTTTTTTGTTACAGGAAAGCAAAGTTGAATGAGAACTAAGGAAATCCATCCCTTCTCTGTGCACTTGTATTTATAACTAAGGTAAGTGGTGATTTCTAAAAACAAGATCACACAATCATGTCACAGATCAAGACCAAAATCAAGGGGGATACATGGGCAATAGAGCTGCTATGGTGAAGAGAACAAGGGAGCAAGAGGAATAATGGCTGCTGAGTATGGTGTATACATTTTTTATGAAAGAAAGGGGCGGTGTACTTGTGCATGTATATGTATATATGTTCGGATTTGAATTTGAATATATTTTGGTAATTCGTCACACAGTATCACATCCGCATACAAGCCATGAACAAGAGAAAATAAAATATGATCGCGTGTAGAAATATGATGCGATCAATAAACAACAATAAAATAGACAAGTTAATTTATTTTGTTTAATTACAAAAATGCCGAAGTTTAACATAATATACGTCCAACGGAAATTCAATTATTTTCCAAATTAAAAATTATTGGAAAATTCTATAAATTAAATTAAAAATAAGTCATCAAAAAACAGACAGTTATTGAAACATAGTTTTTATTATAAAAGCCCCAAATCAAATATTTAAAACTAATTAAATATCTCAAAAGTCAAAGTAATTAAATTCTGGGTCGTTACAAGGGTGTTGCAATGTTTCTAATGACAATAGGATGCGCAACAAGATATAGTAATATTGCTGATCGTTTTCAGCATTCAAACCATATTATTTTAAAATAGTTCAGAAGAGTTTTACGAGCTGTTTGTTCTTTGGGCACAGAGATATTATATCCAATATATCAAGATGTCATACACGAACATCTTATAAACAAGTATCCCTACTTTAAGGTCATTTTTAGCACAACTATTATATCCATCGAATAATAAACACAATTAATATTGTAGTATTATTTATTGTAGGATTGTATTGGCGCAATAGGTGGAACACATGTTGCTGCATGGGTTCCCACACCGATGTAAATGTCTTTTCGTGGAAGGAAAACCAATATAACATAAAATTTCATGTTGGCATGTGATTTTGACATGAATTTCGTATTTGTATACGATGGACAGGTGATAATAGGACGCGCAACAAGATATAGCAATATTGCTGATCATTTTGATCATTCACACCGTACTATTTCAAAACAGTTCAGAAGAGTTTTACGAGCTGTTTGTTCTTTGAACATGGAGATAATACGTCCAACAAATTGAGATGTCATATACGAACGTCTTGTAAACAAGCATCCTTACTTTAAAGACATTTTTAGCGCAACTATTATATTTATTGAATAATAAAGACAAATAATATTGTAGTATTATTTATTATAGGATTATATTGGTAGAATAGATAAAACACATGTTGTTGCATGGGTGCCCGCATTGAGGCAAATATCTTTTCGTGGAAGTAAAACCAATATAACATAAAATGTCACGGTGGCATGTGATTTTGATATGAAGTTCGTATTTGTATACGCTGGATGGAAAGACACTACTAAGGATTCTCGAGTACTCATCGATGCAGTTACAAAAACTGAAAATAGTTTCCTAATGCCAAGAGGAGGTATATTTTATTGTATAAAATGCCACTATCAAAATTTATTTTAAAAATAGTTACATAATACTCACCTTTATAAAATTTATATAATACATGGCCATTACTTTATAGATTAATATTACCTTGTTGATGTTGGATACCCAAACATACCTGGATTTCTAGCTCCTTATCGAGGGCGTAGATATCATTTACGTGATTATAACGGATGAGTAAATCTACGTGGAAATGAAGATTTGTTCAATTATAAGCACTTCTCATGTCGAAATATAATCAAGCATTGTATTGGTGTTTTAAAAGAAAGATTTCCAAATATGAGACTAATGACTAATTATCCACTTCATAGGCAAAGACAATTTTCTATTGCTTTTTGCACATTACATAATTTATTCTCTAAGAACATGCTTTGGATGCCCTTTTCACACAATACTCATTTGAGAATATGGTAGTTCAATATGCATTAGAGGCAAATCAAAATCAAGAAGTCATACAAGTTGATATTAGTTAGGCAACTCAAATGGGACATATCAGGGATCAAATTGCTCTACAAATATGGAATGATTGCATAGCAACTCATCCATAAACATAGATGGTTAAGTCTGAAATTGGTCTTTCTTTAGCTTTTCTTAAATTGCTTTACTAATGGTAATGATTTAATGTTGCAGGTTATAAGCAAATGAGGCTACACAACCACTTACTCTTTCTTAATTGATCAAGTTTCTCTTTCTTGCTTCTATGCGTGCTTAGGTAATTCTTGATTCCAATAATGATATTTAATTAGATTTGTGTAATGTCTGTATAATTTATAACTAACTTGGGGGTCAATATTGGAAAACTTATCATGTTTGCATGTTCATCACTTCCTAAGTAAATGATTTATTTCAATATTTGCTTTGATAACACTATTTCCGTCAATCTATTAACCTTCATACTGAAGATGTAATCAAGTTCCATATATTTTGTGATATTATTTGTTCAAGCGACCTTTTAAAACAATATGTTTGTAAACACATAAGATAAGTAAGGATATTTCCTAAACCACTTCATTATGCACTAAAATTTTCATAGTTGATATCCGAAGTACTTATTAGAAGTAAATCTAATATATGTACAAGTTATGAACTAATAATTATACATATGTAAATATTTTAACGATACATTTATTTCTAACAATTACATGCGAATCTATTTGCAACAATAGTAGTTTTACAAATTTTAGACCAATAGGATAGACAAGCCTGTTCATATCGCTGATATGATTGCTAACTGGACCAATTTACACAAAAGCACAAAACTTTTCGTTATTTAGGACCACATTACCGAACATATATAGTCATCTTCTTCCACCTCCACCCATGATTTGTTCTCTTTGCAACAAATATCTTATTAATAGTTTTGTCCTTACTATCTAATTAAAGCTACTTTTTTCTTTCTTTCTTTGCAGTTGACTTATAGTCTAATCTAAAGCAACAAAGTTGAATTTCAATATTGATCGTCTTTCATGAAAAAAGCCATATGTAAGAAGCATGCTAGAGAGAAAGAGAAAGACTATTATGTTTGATCCATGATAGAATCAAAAGATACTCCAAGCATTGCACTTTTACGAGGGAGAATGAAATAGTATGAGGCTAACTTCAAATATTCTTGTACGAGTGCAATTGACATGTTAAAATTTGAGTTACCTTGTGTTTAATCATATTGGCTTAGTTATCTTTTGCTTATATATGCTAAATTATTCTCATAATTTTATAATTGCACATAACTATCTAAACTGTTGGACGTATAATGATTCATGTGTATGTGGTTGATAAATAAATGGAAACCATTATGTTATCACAAAGAAAGAAAGCATGTCACATGGTATTATTGATGTATTATTATGCTAGCTTGCATGTCCATGTACCTTGTTATCTTGATATTATCCTTTCGATATACTCTTATTAATTGTATGAAATGCTTTTGTTTTATTGTACTGGAGAAAAACGCTATTGTTATTCATCTATAGACAATATACTCTGGGAAGTATATATGTGGCTTTCATCTTTTTAGCATTAATGTAAACTCTTTTCTTCTTCTTCTTCAAATTGATGTTACCTCATCTCGCTTGTATATTTACATACACAACTTGATATTTTTATTTTGAAATCTCATTTTTTATTTTCAGTTAAAAAACTATTTCTCAAAATAGCAGAACCAAATACATTTTTCAAAATGTTAAAAACATTAAATTGAAAAACTAAAAGTGGACTTCAAAAACTAAAAAACAAAAGCTAAAAATGAAAACAAATATGGCCTTAATTTTTTATGGATGTGATTTCGTAATAATTTTAATGAACGACCATATGAACTGATGCAATCAAACATAGGAATCTAGTCTACAATTGAAGAAACGTAATCTCTCTTATCACGATATTTTCCTTATTAGCTCAGTTTACCAAGCAAAACTTTGTGTTTTGAAATCATACAACAAAGTTGTTTGATTAATACCTTGCAAGCAACTTATCTATTTGCACCAAAATTGGTCACAAACTCCAAATATCATGAAAACGCCAGTGTATGAACACAAATCAGCAGTATATGATTACAGATCTAAATAATGTAGAGGATAAAAATGAAGAATAACAAACTTAAAACGAAAAAAATAGATAGAGACACAAGATTTATAGTGATGGTTCAGCTATCTCCGGCCTATGTCCACTTCAAAAGATAATATTTTATTGACTTTGCTCGCTGGTTACAGTGGATTATATTAGTAATTTTCGAGTAAAGCAGCGAAATTTGAGTACAATGGTGATTTCGATAGAGTATGGATATCGCAGAATCCAAAAGTCCCTTTTCTGTAGGCTTTGGGTGCTATTTATAGGCGTAGGTCGCAAATATCTCGCTTAGATCTCGGAAGACTCATTCTGGCACGTGTGTGGTCCCACGCGATTGATCACATATGATTCCGTCTCGATCCATAATCGATACGAACGAATTTCGTATCGATCAAGATCTTGTCCAATCGAGTTGAGATCGATCATGGACATTCTTTAGGTTGCACATAGCTCCTGTGAAAATTTCGCAGCATTTGGACTTGTAGATTGTGAGATATGATCGATGCAAGTTTGCGTTTTCACGTGCTTGCAAGTTGACGTGGCGCTAACTCTTCGGATCGATCCACTTTTCATGCCGAGTGACTAAGTCTTTTGTTTGAATGTATCTTGTTTGTATCGATCATTTTCTTCGTTACGTTGTTCGTGTCGATCGACTGCATTTCAATTCTTATCGATCCCTTGCATGTCCACTCCGTGTCGATGAGAGGTGTTGATTTTGTATCGATGAAAGGTCGATCGATACGAAGTGTGCGTGATTGATCGATACGAAATGGACACTGATGTTATAATCAATGGATACGAAGTGCTGCTTTTACATGGATGTTGATCAGTGGACCTGATGGATACGAGACCATTTGATGGATATGAACCAAAGTCACCTGATCGATACGAACTGCCGATAATTCGATGGATACGAATAAGGCTTCGCTGGATCGATACAGACACAATGGATACGAGACTAAGTCACTCTGATCGATATGAACACGGTAGATTCGAACAACGTGGTCATGGATGGATTCGAACAGATCGACTCGATCATGGCTCTTTGATGGATACGAATGGATTGTTTACTTGAGTTGCATCGATCATATCTCGATCATATGAATTCCGATTGACTTGAAATTTGGAACATTGGATTTTACGGCCTTTTTGTCATGTCTTGTCAATTGTAGCTCAATCCAAACTCGTACAAAATTCATTGACATCCATAATAGACTTGTGCACTAACGATCTCCAGGACGAACTATCCTAGGTTTCCAGTCAAGTTCTTGGTGTCACGGCCTTACCAAAAGGTGGAAAAACATTTTGCCCCCAAAAACATGCGTTTTGGTAAAAGGCATGTTTTGAATAGCTTCAAATCCAATATTGTGAGTCCATGTTCTATCCATAGCTACAGTATCCTAAATCGAGTTCATGGCTGTTCGAAGCCGAATCAGTATCCATTTCAACTTGCAGAAGTCAGTAATCAAATCTTATTGCCTCTCTGGACCATTCACGGCCACTTCAGACTCTTGCTAAGTTCATTCCAAACTTAACAATCAAATAGAAAGATCTTGTCGCGCTCCGGTGTTGCGTTCTATCCCTTGCACTTTGGCCCTAGCGAGGGCATATAGCGATGGCTTTGTCCTTCTAGACCGATCATAGCCTATACGGGCTCTTGCTAGATCACATCCTGTCACTCTCCGGTGAAGTGGAAACAGCGTCAAGTGAGCGGATCCTGTCGCTCTTTGGCAAAGCGGCAGCGTCCCCTGCACTCCGGTTCAGCGTTCCTAAACATTAAGCGACATCATGGCCTAAATCCTAAGCCGATTACAGCCATTCTAGGATCTTATCGAACCTCAATCCAATCACTCTCCGGTGAATGGGGAACGGCGTTAAGTGAGTTGATCATATCGCTCTCCGGTGAAGCAACTCACTTCTTGCACTCCAGACCCCATCTCTCTGGGTAGGGTTATAAAGCGATCAATGTCAAATTGACTTCAATATTCATCCTTTAACTTTTCGGTCAAAGGATTATTTTATGAAATTGAAGTTCATTTATTAAATTCAAATTCCAAATGTTCAATCACAAACAAAGAAAAAATCTAGATACCGCCTCTTTGGGCAAAGCGGTTTATTACCATCTCAGAGCATGCTTGGGGATCTCTCCGGTTCCCTTACATGTGTAAGTGGAATAGCCGTTTTATTTTGAAATCAAATCTAAGAATTTTATGCAATCGAGCAAAGTTCAAGTCCTGAACTTGGCCCTTGCCATCATGATCAATTAATGACGAGTTGTGATCTCGATCCAGGATTAGTTCTATTGGGTGCAGGCGGTAGTTACTCAGGTCCTACGACCACCGTCCGATTTCTCACGTATTATGGAAATCTACCAGTTCTGACATGCTCTTCCACCTCGTCCTTCAGATGGCGACATTCATCAGTAGTATGCCCTTCCAGCTCATGGAATAGGCAGTACTTTCCATTTCTACGTTCCTGTTCCATGCGATCTCTCTTGGGTGGTTTCCGATAGGGGAGCTGCCTCCGAGTCTCTGTATAAATCCGTTCCAGGTTTGCCATCAAGTCAGCGTATTTTTTGAATCTGTGTTCTCGGAGTTTCTTCCGTTTGTCAGGACCATTGTATATGTCATCCTGCTTTCGCTTTCCTTTGTATGTTCCAAACTGTTCTTTGGAGATTCCTTCCCCTTGCACAACGTTTATTTCCTACCTCTCGGTGCATGAATCCTCTAGCCGAATGAATCTTTCAGCCTCATGATAGAATTCTCCAAGGTCTTGTGGTGGGTCTCTGGCTAAAGAATCCTTAAATTATGTACCTTCTGTAAATCCTACTACCGCCACTATCGAAATCATTGATGGATCCGGGTGATCAACTGAAGCGACCGTTGCATTGAATCATAATGGAAAATCTCTTATGGACTCTTCGATCCTCTGTTTCATCGACGCTAAGGTCATCTGACTCTTCGGTCGCGTCACGTGGACCCTAACTGGCTCATGAAGCGTTCCACTAGCTCGCCCCATGTTCTAATTGATCCGTTCTCTAGCTGCCTGAACCAAAGCGCAGCCATAATCCGTCAAATATAGAGGGAAATATCGTACCATCACTTCCTCGGATGCCCCCAGCACTTCCATATGCCTGATATATCTGGTAATCTGCATGGTCGGGTCTGACTTTCCATCATAAGCTTCCAGCGTGGGTAACTTGAATTTCGAATAAGGATGGCAATGGGGAGGGTCTAGGGTCTAAACCCGGTCGACCCGCCCCTGGTTTGGCCCGTTCAGACCCAATAGGCGGGTAGACCCGTGACCCATTCTTGAGTGCTCTGGGTCTAGGGTCGGGTCGGGGTTCGGTTGACCCGCCCCAACCCGACCCGCACTACTAATATCTCATGAAACTGCTTTATTACTATAATGATTTATTAACCTTCTTAGATATAAGTGATTCTAGCATGGATATTAAAATGTTCCAATAAATAATCTATATAAAAAATTAGAGTATTAAGTTCCGTCATTGATAATTATACAATAACATATGTATATATTTTCTGAATTGTTATTGTACACATCATTTTTACTAACTTTCCTTAGACACGTTGTTATTTATATTTCATGTATTATTTGGTGATAACGAGTATAAACAAATAAACATATGTAAGTTGGTACACAATTTTGAATCAATACATAAGACTCATCGGGTCTTGAGGCAGGTCGGGTCTACCCTGACTCGTATGGGGCAAAATTCCAGACCCGCACCGGGTCTTGGGGGGGGGTCTGGGGCGAGGTCTAAAAAAATCTGGGACGGGTATTGAGCACTAAAACCCGCCCCATTGCCATTCCTAATTTTGAAGGATTTCTTGCATTTCTGATATTCGGAGTGAATGTATAACGTCCAGCCTTTTCGCACACTTTAAACCGACACTTGTCCCAATTCAAAGCATACGCAAGGGCGGATTGTTATGGGGTAAATAAGAAAAATGGAGAAGAAATAAAACGAAAATAGAATCTCACAGCGGAAGGATAAAATATAATAACAAATATACAGTTTCATAAACAGTTTACAAAAGCTTGATTCTTCTTTTACAATAAATATCAGAGTTACACATACCAATACAAGCAATGCAGCGGAATAGAAAGAGTGTGGTGCAATACTATATGTAAAGTAATACTGATTCTTCGTCTTCGTCCTCCAATGCTAAAATCTGCTATCCTGAAACGCTCGGACTGACCCGAGCGAATTTGAAAAGACAAAAACACTCGAGTCAGACTAGAAAATCTTATGTGAGTTAAATAAACAGAAATAAATATGAGTACAGTAACTCAAGAGATGCTCGGGATTTACATCTCCTAAGGATCCGTTAAACTATTTACTATGTAGTATATTGCGCTATTATAATAGTGTCTAATTGTAAAATAAACTTACTTTTAAATAGCGTTAAGGCTTTACATTTTCCACCTTAACACGTAAAATGCCAATAGTCTATACAGTACCGTAATACCTCCTGATCGGGAAGCTACCAGAGGATACTCCATAGGTACGACACAAATAGAAACTCGTAGGAGGCTCGCTAGGGTAGGTGACACGGCACAACTAGGCAATGCCAGGGTAGATATACCAATTGCTATCCAGGCTGGTGGAAACGCGTAGCCGCAGTTACCGCCCACCTCGGACTAACTCCCCAAAATCAAATATAGAAGTGGCCACTGAATCAAATCCAAGTCAAAGTATAATATCGAAGAGGAGCGTCCGATCAGAGGAATGACCTCATTGGCCTGAGAATCGCTCCTGTTTTAGCCACCTTATGCCAACTCACGGGAGTTGGGTCCACGTATTTACCTTACAGGAAACGTCGCCACCACCTACTTCATTCTGGAATCTCCACCGCGTACACGGTTAGTCAAAGTGGTTTTCGGTATCGACAGAGAGTATGTCCATATCCGATCCCGGTCTCTTTGCCAACCAATCGTTATTATAACACCGCGGTTATTTAAAAACAGTTTATACTTTAAAACCAGAATATAATCCCTTTCAAAACCATAATATTACGATATCATTTCTTCTTTAAAAACACAAACAATTTATTTTCATATTATTTTATAAAAGCCCAAATCAATGATATCGTTTCCCAAATAAAATTTTCCTTTCCAAAAATTATGTCACTTTTTATTATTTAATATCCCATGTAACCAATATTTTGTTTGTAACTTTCAACATAATTCTTCGAAAATCCATAGTATTTTAAAACCATTATTTTCAAAACTAAATGGTTTGGATATTCAACGGTATGCGAATTAAAAAGGTTTAACTTTACTGTTGCTTTATAAAGAAATAAATTACATGGCTTTCCAAATATTTCTTCTTTTAAAGTTAAACCAAAATCCAAAATATTACTTCAAGTCCCAAAACCATTTCAATTTTATGTATATTTATATCCATTTTTGAGCATTAATATTTCAACTAAAGTTGGATTTTTATCCTTTCAAAATCAATATTCTATTAATTAATCTTGACCATTCACATAAAATCCATAATTAATAAGACTTCAATTTCTAGTAAAATATATATATTTTCCAATTCAAATTATACTAGAATATTCATTTCAATTTATTTTGGGAAAAATCCAATTGTAAATATACTATCTTAAAATTTCCAACTTAACATTTAAACATAGGATATAAATTATCAAACTCCATTTTCTAAATTTTCTTCCATTTTAATAAAGAGATTTATACACCTTTTTATTTCAAATTTTTCAACTTCATATGTATATAAATATGGAAGAAAACATTTATTCAGTATAAAATTTAAGATTTTTATAAACCGTATTCCATCCAAACCATAGAAATCTCATTAAAAATAGTTATATATAGACCGCGGTGCCTGTATATAGTTTTCTATCCTATGGTCAAGTGATACGGATATTTATCATTTCAATCCGCAAATTAAAAAATAAAACTGCGGTTGTATATCATTTCAAACCGCAATCCCGAATGAAATGTAAATGCATACTAACTTGCAGTTTAATGATATCCAAATAAAACATTCATTCAACAACACATCCATCATCCAATCACACATCGATCAATATCAATCAATAACAATTATATATGTGATCATATATAACAGGTGATAACTGGCAGTTTATTCAAATTAAATTTATCAACTATTAATCTAACAGTTTATTTAGTAATAATTTACATAACTATTGACTAGCAGTTCATATGCAAACAATAATTTCTAACAGTAAATTAATACGCAATAAATCAATTAATTTTACAGTTAAATTCAATAAAATGCAATGTAACAGATATGAATGAAATAACATGCCAAAAACTCATAAATAAATTACTATTCATTTCTAAAATTTATTTAACAAACATAAAAGCTTCTAGTAGTTGTGAGTGGGTTAAAACACTCACCTTTTGAATTTAAATCGAATTTAAAATTCGATTTAAACCCAAAAATTCGCCCGTCTCGGAATTCGTCCAAACCAACGTCATCAAGTCCGGAATTAAATTACGCTCCTAACAAAAGAAATTTCGTGTGAATCCGACTTCGTATGAGAAAGTTATGGCGAAAAATGATGATTGAATTCAAATTGAAAAATAAATAGAAACGACACACAATTAACAACTTACTACGCCACGTCACCTTCTCTCCCAGGCTTCACGCGCAGGCACCAATTTGCACGCAACAGAGAGAAACGAACCCAACACGTCCCTTTTTGACCAAAATCCGACCGTCGATTCGACCAACGAACCATATAGATCTAACCCCCTCAGTCCCCTCTCCAATACCCAGAAACCGTTTCTCGATCCGATGAAGTTTTGTGCGATGATGATGAACGGTTTTGGGGCTGTTTGAATTTATTCTGGATGAACGACAGCTCCAATTGAAAAACGAATTTCACCATGAGATTACGCGTATCGAAAACATCAACATAAATTTTTTTGAAAATTTTCTGAGGTGTTTGAATTTTCACTGAATTTTGCAATTTGAAATTGGATCTGAGATGTATACATCGAGGAAGAAAGAAGGTTGAAGAAAATGAACGTACAACAGATGAAAAAAGAAGGGAGCTAGGGTTTATAACTGTATATTTATAGATAGGCTAGAGGTAGGGTAGCTAGACTGGATACGCGAACGTACGGAATAAACTATGGCCCAAAAATGGCTATTTTTAATATTTATTAAATAAATTAAAATAAATTATAAATCCAGTTTTTATGTTTCAACTTCTAATATTGGCCAAATTTTGTGACTTGTATAATTCAAACAATCCCAAATGGTTTTCCAAGCTTGGATGTGAATTAAAATTTATAAGTATATCAATTTTGCGGTGTTAATTTCTGCGTTTTCTTATTATTTGGAAATTATAAATTTTATTCGCAAAAACCCAATTATTAAATCATATACTCTTATACTCTCACTTAAATCCAATTAGATAAATAGATTTGACTTCCATTTCAACTCATTTGATTGCAAATAAACTTTTTACCATAAATAAAATTCCAAATTATTAATAACTTTATTCCCATTTCCTTTACACACAAACATCGTATTATAAAGGTATCTACATTATTCTCCATTGGTTTGCCTTATCTTATTTAAGGTAACCTTACATTAATATCTATTGCTATGTTTTCAAATTATTCTTCCCTCATTCTTCTTTACTATTATTAATTCCAATCTTAACGAATTCAACATTATAAGTTTGATAAATTTATTAAATTCACTCAATTGTTTACAAATTCCATTTTAAATTCAATAACGTAATATTTTACGTTTAATTCTATTTTATTTGTAGTAAATACCCTTTGTTGGATTTAATATTCAAATTATAAATAAAATCTTGCTTTCTAAAGTTATATCAACAATGGTCCAACTAAATTTGAATTAGCTTTAACTTTATTTTATGGAATTAACTATTGCAATAAATCCAAATTGATAAATAAGGCTTGATTCCTATATTAACTACTTTGGTTCCAACTAACCTTTTATGGTGAATATGAATTTCAAGGTATAATTGAAATCTTTATATCCATTTGATTTCACTGTTTCATTTTTATTATTAAATCCATTATAGCCAAATGCATGAAATTAATATACACAAATATTTTAAATCCCAACTTAAGTTTTACTTAACGTATAAATAAACGTTTAAATTTTCTTAATTGCAATAACTCAATTACCTTCATTCTTTTTATTCACGTAGCCAAATCTTGATTTAAAATCTTTACTATAACCCATAGTCTTATTAAAATAGGAATTTACACTACCTGTAACGTTAATTTCCATCAGTAAAGATCTTACACCCTTTGTTCCATAGATTTAGATTTCACAAACTTAGCTACTGCATTAATTCTTATTTATATAACATAAATGTTCATATACTTTGAATTCATTCCCAATTCACCAACTCAATTAATTATGCTTTACAAATGTGTTTCCAATATATAGGTATTTTATACTAATTGTTATCATACCCATAATTACACGCTTATAACTAATTCCCACATTTGCATAAATTTATTAAGTTAGAATGTTTATTAAGGTTTATGCATTTCCAACTTGTACTGATTTTACACAATTATTATGATTTCTCACAGAACGTTAAATTTATTAAATGACCATTTATTATAATTTAATTCCCTTAATTGAATCAATTGCTTATTATTATATATATTCTTTTCATTCTACCATTCCTTCCCATTATAAATTCATTAACGTATTTACACATCTCTATCTTTCAAATATCAATAACCAAACTTGATTACAAACACTGTCCTTATCAATCTTCATAAATTTGTTCAGATCTATACTCCTTTATATAATTAGAGTTTATGTCTCTATTAGATTTCTTTTCACTACAGGCATAAATTATTACTATCTTACTAATTACATCTTTGTATTAATGAACACCATTCAAGTTAATATTTGTACTACATTCACAGATTCAACATTTGTTTGTTTCTTAAAATTAACTTTAAATCAAATTGTGACAATTTGCATTATCCACATTTATCGTCATAAAATCTAATTTACAAGCCTATACTTAATTATTACCCTACTACACGTTTACGTTACTATAATATCCACTCTTCCGTTACTACGTTTCTATAAATTTATTCGTTTATAAATTTATTGTCTGAAAGTTCTCCTTTTATTGACTAGACACAACAATAACCAAAATAATTAATTAGATTCATTTATATACATTAGATAAATGGGTACACTTCTGCAATAATCCTATAAATGAAAATATTTTGGTGCATCAATTTCTACATACTTAGTGCATTCATTTATTAAATTACAAATTTCCTCAATCCACATAAATCACCCATTCACATAGTTTAATTTAGCGTTTATTTAAATCTTCGTTTATACATTTAGAGTTTCTACTAAATTGAATTACACAACTTATGAATTTTAACAAATTTAGTTCACTTAATAAATTTTCTAATGTTTATTAAATTGCAATCCAATCCAGTTATCATTTCATTAATACCATTTAATCAGCTAATTATAACTAATAGCCACCCACCAATTTACGTTAATTCAATCCATGCCATATAAGTATTTAATTGTCAACATTAAATTACAATCACTATATCAATTTCTACATTTATTCTTAAACAAATTAAAATTTATATCAAATTAATTTATTAAATATTATTAATTCATGGGTCGTTACACTCTCCCCCACTCAAAACTTTTCGTCCCCGAAAAGGAAAAGAAGGGAGAAGGAAGAATAAAATAGTGCATCTTATTTCAAATATTAACTTATAAACAATATTTTACTGGATTAATTCCCTTTAATGAAATACACTTGTTTTATAATCATTATATCCTTTAATACTTGAATTATTAAAGTTGGAAAAATATTTTCACAAAATTCTAAGTCCAAAATTTTCTGAAAATTTTGGCAGAGTCTCCTTTGTACGGAGGGACTCTGGAGAAAATATAATATCCAAATATACAAATATATTACACATATTATCCAAATAAAATATCCCACATGGGAAAATATATAAAACAGCGCTTTAAACGTAATCCGAAAACGTACCTATTTGTCGGGCAATACGCTTATATTTTTATGGAACCAAAGAATAGCAGTGGCTTCCATCACCTGTATTCACTTATATAATCTAAAAGTTAAATATTTATTTTACAGTGAAATGTTTGGGTAGATTCAATCCTTCATATCCAATCAATTGCAACAACTATACATTTTAACAAACAGCACACACCACAACAAACAGTCGTTCAATCCAACAAACAATCAGTTGTTCGGGTTCAAATTTTTGAAATCATACATCAACCAAACAATTCAAACCAACATCAAGATAGCTTATTATACATTTGTTTCATAATTCAGTGGTTAAATTTTCTTTCCTTCATTTATGGAGGAATTTCTTTGTTTCTTACAAGTTTTATTTTCCAACTATCACAAAATTCATTATATTTGTATTTCCTTTTTATTACTTAAGTTTATAAAATAAATTCTCATTAATAACAACAATTATTTGAATATCTTCATTTCCTTACTCTTCACTTGTAAGATTTCCCTTAAATTCTAAATCTGCTAACATTCATTCTTTTAAGTGGAAGTTTTTATTTATCCATTGACTATGAATTGCAGTCATTTAATTTTTCCTATTTTCCATTATATTAGAATAGGGAAAATTAAAACATACTTAAGTCAATAATCATACAATCAATTCTTATTTTGAATTTCATTTTATATACTTAGGTTCATATCATCTATTAATAATTCTTAACCCTTTTCACTAAAATTTCAATTATAACCTAAGTTTATACCATTAAATTCTTATTATAACAGTAATTTATTGAATACTTCATTTTTCTTAAATTCCTACTTGTAAAATATTCAATTCCAGTTTCTCATTTAACATTTCAACTTTTATATATGGGTAAGTTATTTATGTTAAAGGGAATGCAATTGAACTTATACAAGTTTAATCTCCATTCTTGAATTAAATTTAATGTTTATCCATATTACTCTTTGTCTCATATGTATGCAAATTCATCTTTATAGCTTTGCAATTATTCTCTTATTTCAATTAGAGGTTTCAATTCATTTATTACTTAACTTTTATTTCACTAACAAATTTTAAACAATTAATTAACGGAAAAATTTAGAATTAAGTACCGGGTTAAATTTCAATTTATTTTCAAATAATAGATAAATAAGTTCTTACAACTCAATATCTATAATTATAGTTAGAGCAATAAAAGAAAAAAAAATTTTAGAAAATTTCAAATAAATCTGTAGTAGAATTCACTACAGTAGCCTTTCCCCTTCGAAACCCGAAAATGAAAGTCGATGATGCGGCCGTCATCACCGAAATTATTTTCCAGCGACAGAGAGGAAAGTACAAAATTTATTCTCTCCAAAATCTTCTTTAAAACAATTCTTCCAAATTATACTAAATACTTATATAAGAAAATACTTATAAACCAAATCATTATATTTCATAAATCTTTTGAAAGCAGATTTTCAAAATCCCGGACTTAAGTTCTAAAATCTCCCATTTGATTTATTATAATTTCAACTTAGCTTCAATTTATTATAAAATAATTTTTTTTCCTAACACCCAATCTATAGCAACCAAATATATATATATATCTTTATAAAAATATTTTTATATATAGAAAATATAATAGGCAAAATTCTTTGATTCACCTATATTAAAACAAATATTATGTCGGTCTGTCCTATTAAGTGTTTAGAAATCCCTATTGATGACATAGCGTACCATGCATCAACCAGAATTTATAAATACAGAGCGGAACAGATTAACACAATATAAAAATCTTTTTATTGATACTAACAAATACGCTCTCTCATATATATACACTCAGCGACTCCCATAGGATATTTCTACCCTATTAACAAAGAGTCAAACCCCACAAAGCCAAGGTTTATCGCTAAACCAAAGCTCTGATACCAGCTATAACGTCCAGCCTTTTCGCACACTTTAAACCGACACTTGTCCCAATTCAAAGCATACGCAAGGGCGGATTGTTATGGGGTAAATAAGAAAAATGGAGAAGAAATAAAACGAAAATAGAATCTCACAGCGGAAGGATAAAATATAATAGCAAATATACAGTTTCATAAACAGTTTACAAAAGCTTGATTCTTCTTTTACAATAAATATCAGAGTTACACATACCAATACAAGCAATGCAGCGGAATAGAAAGAGTGTGGTGCAATACTATATGTAAAGTAATACTGATTCTTCGTCTTCGTCCTCCAATGCTAAAATCTGCTATCCTGAAACGCTCGGACTGACCCGAGCGAATTTGAAAAGACAAAAACACTCGAGTCAGACTAGAAAATCTTATGTGAGTTAAATAAATAGAAATAAATATGAGTACAGTAACTCAAGAGATGCTCGGGATTTACATCTCCTAAGGATCCGTTAAACTATTTACTATGTAGTATATTGCGCTATTATAATAGTGTCTAATTGTAAAATAAACTTACTTTTAAATAGCGTTAAGGCTTTACATTTTCCACCTTAACACGTAAAATGCCAATAGTCTATACAGTACCGTAATACCTCCTGATCGGGAAGCTACCAGAGGATACTCCATAGGTACGACACAAATAGAAACTCGTAGGAGGCTCGCTAGGGTAGGTGACACGGCACAACTAGGCAATGCCAGGGTAGATATACCAATTGCTATCCAGGCTGGTGGAAACGCGTAGCCGCAGTTACCGCCCACCTCGGACTAACTCCCCAAAATCAAATGTAGAAGTGGCCACTGAATCAAATCCAAGTCAAAGTATAATATCGAAGAGGAGCGTCCGATCAGAGGAATGACCTCATTGGCCTGAGAATCGCTCCTGTTTTAGCCACCTTATGCCAACTCACGGGAGTTGGGTCCACGTATTTACCTTACAGGAAACGTCGCCACCACCTACTTCATTCTGGAATCTCCACCGCGTACACGGTTAGTCAAAGTGGTTTTCGGTATCGACAGAGAGTATGTCCATATCCGATCCCGGTCTCTTTGCCAACCAATCGTTATTATAACACCGCGGTTATTTAAAAACAGTTTATACTTTAAAACCAGAATATAATCCCTTTCAAAACCATAATATTACGATATCATTTCTTCTTTAAAAACACAAACAATTTATTTTCATATTATTTTATAAAAGCCCAAATCAATGATATCGTTTCCCAAATAAAATTTTCCTTTCCAAAAATTATGTCACTTTTTATTATTTAATATCCCATGTAACCAATATTTTGTTTGTAACTTTCAACATAATTCTTCGAAAATCCATAGTATTTTAAAACCATTATTTTCAAAACTAAATGGTTTGGATATTCAACGGTATGCGAATTAAAAAGGTTTAACTTTACTGTTGCTTTATAAAGAAATAAATTACATGGCTTTCCAAATATTTCTTCTTTTAAAGTTAAACCAAAATCCAAAATATTACTTCAAGTCCCAAAACCATTTCAATTTTATGTATATTTATATCCATTTTTGAGCATTAATATTTCAACTAAAGTTGGTTTTTTATCCTTTCAAAATCAATATTCTATTAATTAATCTTGACCATTCACATAAAATCCATAATTAATAAGACTTCAATTTCTAGTAAAATATATATATTTTCCAATTCAAATTATACTAGAATATTCATTTCAATTTATTTTGGGAAAAATCCAATTGTAAATATACTATCTTAAAATTTCCAACTTAACATTTAAACATAGGATATAAATTATCAAACTCCATTTTCTAAATTTTCTTCCATTTTAATAAAGAGATTTATACACCTTTTTATTTCAAATTTTTCAACTTCATATGTATATAAATATGGAAGAAAACATTTATTCAGTATAAACTTTAAGATTTTTATAAACCGTATTCCATCCAAACCATAGAAATCTCATTAAAAATAGTTATATATAGACCGCGGTGCCTGTATATAGTTTTCTATCCTATGGTCAAGTGATACGGATATTTATCATTTCAATCCGCAAATTAAAAAATAAAACTGCGGTTGTATATCATTTCAAACCGCAATCCCGAATGAAATGTAAATGCATACTAACTTGCAGTTTAATGATATCCAAATAAAACATTCATTCAACAACACATCCATCATCCAATCACACATCGATCAATATCAATCAATAACAATTATATATGTGATCATATATAACAGGTGATAACTGGCAGTTTATTCAAATTAAATTTATCAACTATTAATCTAACAGTTTATTTAGTAATAATTTACATAACTATTGACTAGCAGTTCATATGCAAACAATAATTTCTAACAGTAAATTAATACGCAATAAATCAATTAATTTTACAGTTAAATTCAATAAAATGCAATGTAACAGATATGAATGAAATAACATGCCAAAAACTCATAAATAAATTACTATTCATTTCTAAAATTTATTTAACAAACATAAAAGCTTCTAGTAGTTGTGAGTGGGTTAAAACACTCACCTTTTGAATTTAAATCGAATTTAAAATTCGATTTAAACCCAAAAATTCGCCCGTCTCGGAATTCGTCCAAACCAGCGTCATCAAGTCCGGAATTAAATTACGATCCTAACAAAAGAAATTTCGTGTGAATCCGACTTGGTATGAGAAAGTTATGGCGAAAAATGATGATTGAATTCAAATTGAAAAATAAATAGAAACGACACACAATTAACAACTTACTACGCCACGTCACCTTCTCTCCCAGGCTTCACGCGCAGGCACCAATTTGCACGCAACAGAGAGAAACGAACCCAACACGTCCCTTTTTGACCAAAATCCGACCGTCGATTCGACCAACGAACCATATAGATCTAACCCCCTCAGTCCCCTCTCCAATACCCAGAAACCGTTTCTCGATCCGATGAAGTTTTGTGCGATGATGATGAATGGTTTTGGGGCTGTTTGAATTTATTCTGGATGAACGACAGCTCCAATTGAAAAACGAATTTCACCATGAGATTACGCGTATCGAAAACATCAACATAAATTTTTTTGAAAATTTTCTGAGGTGTTTGAATTTTCACTGAATTTTGCAATTTGAAATTGGATCTGAGATGTATACATGGAGGAAGAAAGAAGGTTGAAGAAAATGAACGTACAACAGATGAAAAAAGAAGGGAGCTAGGGTTTATAACTGTATATTTATAGATAGGCTAGAGGTAGGGTAGCTAGACTGGATACGCGAACGTACGGAATAAACTATGGCCCAAAAATGGCTATTTTTAATATTTATTAAATAAATTAAAATAAATTATAAATCCAGTTTTTATGTTTCAACTTCTAATATTGGCCAAATTTTGTGACTTGTATAATTCAAACAATCCCAAATGGTTTTCCAAGCTTGGATGTGAATTAAAATTTATAAGTATATCAATTTTGCGGTGTTAATTTCTGCGTTTTCTTATTATTTGGAAATTATAAATTTTATTCGCAAAAACCCAATTATTAAATCATATACTCTTATACTCTCACTTAAATCCAATTAGATAAATAGATTTGACTTCCATTTCAACTCATTTGATTGCAAATAAACTTTTTACCATAAATAAAATTCCAAATTATTAATAACTTTATTCCCATTTCCTTTACACACAAACATCGTATTATAAAGGTATCTACATTATTCTCCATTGGTTTGCCTTATCTTATTTAAGGTAACCTTACATTAATATCTATTGCTATGTTTTCAAATTATTCTTCCCTCATTCTTCTTTACTATTATTAATTCCAATCTTAACGAATTCAACATTATAAGTTTGATAAATTTATTAAATTCACTCAATTGTTTACAAATTCCATTTTAAATTCAATAACGTAATATTTTACGTTTAATTCTATTTTATTTGTAGTAAATACCCTTTGTTGGATTTAATATTCAAATTATAAATAAAATCTTGCTTTCTAAAGTTATATCAACAATGGTCCAACTAAATTTGAATTAGCTTTAACTTTATTTTATGGAATTAACTATTGCAATAAATCCAAATTGATAAATAAGGCTTGATTCCTATATTAACTACTTTGGTTCCAATTAACCTTTTATGGTGAATATGAATTTCAAGGTATAATTGAAATCTTTATATCCATTTGATTTCACTGTTTCATTTTTATTATTAAATCCATTATAGCCAAATGCATGAAATTAATACACAAATATTTTAAATCCCAACTTAAGTTTTACTTAACGTATAAATAAACGTTTAAATTTTCTTAATTGCAATAACTCAATTACCTTCATTCTTTTTATTCACGTAGCCAAATCTTGATTTAAAATCTTTACTATAACCCATAGTCTTATTAAAATAGGAATTTACACTACCTGTAACGTTAATTTCCATCAGTAAAGATCTTACACCCTTTGTTCCATAGATTTAGATTTCACAAATTTAGCTACTGCATTAATTCTTATTTATATAACATAAATGTTCATATACTTTGAATTCATTCCCAATTCACCAACTCAATTAATTATGCTTTACAAATGTGTTTCCAATATATAGGTATTTTATACTAATTGTTATCATACCCATAATTACACGCTTATAACTAGTTTCCACATTTGCATAAATTTATTAAGTTAGAATGTTTATTAAGGTTTATGCATTTCCAACTTGTACTGATTTTACACAATTATTATGATTTCTCACAGAACGTTAAATTTATTAAATGACCATTTATTATAATTTAATTCCCTTAATTGAATCAATTGCTTATTATTATATATATTCTTTTCATTCTACCATTCCTTCCCATTATAAATTCATTAACGTATCTACACATCTCTATCTTTCAAATATCAATAACCAAACTTGATTACAAACACTGTCCTTATCAATCTTCATAAATTTGTTCAGATCTATACTCCTTTATATAATTAGAGTTTATGTCTCTATTAGATTTCTTTTCACTACAGGCATAAATTATTACTATCTTACTAATTACATCTTTGTATTAATGAACACCATTCAAGTTAATATTTGTACTACATTCACAGATTCAACATTTGTTTGTTTCTTAAAATTAACTTTAAATCAAATTGTGACAATTTGCATTATCCACATTTATCGTCATAAAATCTAATTTACAAGCCTATACTTAATTATTACCCTACAACACGTTTACGTTACTATAATATCCACTCTTCCGTTACTACGTTTCTATAAATTTATTCGTTTATAAATTTATTGTCTGAAAGTTCTCCTTTTGTTGACTAGACACAACAATAACCAAAATAATTAATTAGATTCATTTATATACATTAGATAAATGGGTACACTTCTGCAATAATCCTATAAATGAAAATATTTTGGTGCATAAATTTCTACATACTTAGTGCATTCATTTATTAAATTACAAATTTCCTCAATCCACATAAATCACCCATTCACATAGTTTAATTTAGCGTTTATTTAAATCTTCGTTTATACATTTAGAGTTTCTACTAAATTGAATTACACAACTTATGAATTTTAACAAATTTAGTTCACTTAATAAATTTTCTAATGTTTATTAAATTGCAATCCAATCCAGTTATCATTTCATTAATACCATTTAATCAGCTAATTATAACTAATAGCCACCCACCAATTTACGTTAATTCAATCCATGCCATATAAGTATTTAATTGTCAACATTAAATTACAATCACTATATCAATTTCTACATTTATTCTTAAACAAATTAAAATTTATATCAAATTAATTTATTAAATATTATTAATTCACGGGTCGTTACAGAATGGACTCCGACTAACTTCCTCTAAGCCTTTGCTCGGCAATCCTCCCCTCATAATTCGTCGCATTAGTCCAGCCATTCATTCGTCTCCATCCAGGGGTTGTCTCCTTAGCATGTTTTCATCCTGCGCCTATATCCTGAAGGGTATTCTGGGTAATATTCTTCATGTGGCTCATTTACATTGGCGTTGGCTCTAGCCTGCTGAGCTCCATCCATGAGCCTTCCAATGTTAGATCTTGAGGATTTTCCCCCAGATCCTTGTTGATTGCCTCCATGCTCTACGTTCTGATCTTGGATCTAACCTCCAACGATCTCTGTAACTCAAGCTCCTTGTCCTATGTTGGCAGCAACCGCAGCCGGTGCAAGGTTCTGTGCTCCGGCTGCTCTCATCTGGTCAATGAAGCTCTGCATCGTTTCTTGCTGGCTCTTCAGCAATATTTCATGCATTGAATCTATCATAGCCTTCATCTCGTCCCTGATGATGTAGATCGAAGCTTGTCCTTCTTCAGTTCCAGAAGTGGCCTTTTGACTTCCCCCTTATTTACACCTTTCTTCTCTTTGTCTTCTAGTTAATTGCCTTATCATAACTTTTCAGATCTGAATCCTTAAGCCTTCAAATTCAATATCCAAGCGGTAGATCTCTGAGTTCAATTCTCAGTGAAAGCACCAAAGTGTTTGCCCCAAAATTGATCACAAACCCCAGATATCGTGAAAGCACCAGTGTATGAACATATATCAACAGTATATGATTACAGACTACAGATCTAAATAACGTAGAGAATAAAAATGAAGAATAACAAACTTTAAAAAAAAGTAGATAGAGATACAAGATTTATAGTGGTTCAACTATTTCCGGCATACATCCACTTCAAAAGATAATCTTTTATTGACTTTGCTCGATGGTTACAGTGGATTATAGCAGTAATTTTTGTGTAAAGCAGTGAAGTTTGAGTATAATGGTGATTTCGGCAGATTCTGGACGTTGTAGAATCCAAGTCCCTTTTCTGTAGGCTTTGGGATGCTATTTGTAAGCGTAGGCTGCAAATATCTCGCTCAGATCTCGGAAGACTTCTTCTGGCACGTGTGTGGGCCCACACGATCGATCCCATGTGATTTCGACTCGATCCGTGATCGATGCGAACGAATTTCGTATCGATCAAGATCTTTTCCAATCGATTCGAGATCGATCACGGACATTCTCTAGGTTTCACGTAAGCTCCTGTGAAAATTTCGTAGCATTTGGACCTGTAGATTGTGAGATATGATTGATGCAAGTTTGCGTTTTCTCTAGGTTGTTTTCTTTGCATTAATACTGTTCGTATCGATCTGTTCGAATCAATCTTCGGTCACATGCTTGCAAGTTGATGTGGTGCTAACTCTTTGGATCGATCCACTTTTCGCGCCGAGTGACTAAGTCTTTTGTTTGAGTTATCATGTTCATATCGATCATTTCGTCTTTGTTCGTATCGATCGTCATTACGTTGTTCGTATCGATCGGCTGCATTTCAATTCGTATTGATCCCTTGCATGTCCACTCCATATCGATGAGAGGTGTTGGTTTCGTATCGATGAAAGATCGATCGATACGAAGTGTGCGTGATTGGTCGATACGAAATGGACACTGACATTACAATCAATGGATACGAAGTGCTGCTTTTCCATAGATGTTGATCAGTGGACCTGATGGATACGAGACCATTTGATGGATACGAACCAAGGTCGCCTGATCGATACGAACTGCTGATAATTCGATGAATACGAATAAGGTTTCTCTAGATCGATACAGACACGATGGATACGAGGCGAAGTCATTCTGATCGATACGAACACGATGGATTCGAACAGCGCGATAATGGATGGATTCGAATAGATCGACTCGATCATGGCTCTTTGAGGGATACAAATGGCTTGTTCACTTAAGTTGCATCGATCATATCTCGAGCATACGAACTGCGATTGACTTGAAATTTGAAATGTCGGCTTTTACGGCTTTGCTTGTCATGTCTTGTCAATTATAGCTCAAATGGATTCGGACAAAATTCATCGACATCCATAGTAGACTTGTGCATTAACGATCTACAGAACGAACTTTCTAGGTTTTCAGTCAAGTTCTTGATGCCATGACCTTACGAAAAGGTGGGATAACAATATCCTATGTAAGTTAAAGATGCTTTCCGAAGTTGTGTTTACATAGATTGATGAAAACATGACTTCAACATGACACACTCTCTCACACACATATTCAAAATCTTTTTGCTGATTTCACACTTGATTTCGAAGACCAATGCAATGATAATTCACTGATTTATATGACTGTTTCCAAACTTTATTCTTATAAACTCAATATTAAAATTTCTATATAGATCATAAGTTTTGAATCAAAGACCACAGAAATAATGATTTCAAAAGCAAGAGAGGCAACATAAGTTGTGGTTTAGAGTACAGTGGAAGTTGTTCCAAGGGCAATAAAAACGATAATTGTTTAGACAAGAATGATGCTTTTAGCATAACGTGGTGTTTGGCTTCCAATCGAGGCGTCCGTGGGAAAATAAGTTCTTATATATAAATAAAAAAATATCATATCATATGCATGTCCAGTGAGTATTTCACCATAATATGGAAATATAATCTTAATTTTACCTCAAGACCCTTGGGTTATGTCCACTGAGCAGATATAGTCGCTTCTATCGCCCTTACTTGAGCATATAGCTCAGTTTCAATATATATTGCTCTGTTTCAACAGGCAGGACAGCTTGTACAAATATATAGCTCAACTGCAAGCTTTTATGTCTAATGCAAAAAATATCAGTGGCATGTTATATTCGTTTTTACCAGTATGCTGAAATCTTCATTTCTTGCTTAGTACGTATTCACACATCATTCAAACTACATGGGTCCACATTCATTAACAAAGGTAATATAATAACAGATGATTGTCCTAGTTTCTACCCTCTTACCATTTGTGCTCTTGAGACATG
This sequence comes from Allium cepa, assembly GCA_030765085.1. NCBI lineage: Eukaryota > Viridiplantae > Streptophyta > Magnoliopsida > Asparagales > Amaryllidaceae > Allium > Allium cepa. The sequence continues at coordinate 552,907,912 of CM060941.1, read as the reverse complement.
TCTTGGGTTGCTTGAATCTAAATCAAAAACTTGACTGAAAACTTACAAGTTATTTGATCAGTCCATGGCATCATTCTATGCTTGCAATGCAATAAGCCTAATTTTGCCAACCGAGGTACCTCAATTACCCCATCAGTTGCTATTGCTTCATCTGTAGGTTTGATTGCGCTTAAATTATCATAAATAACACGTGCACCCTTCTTAACTATTCATTAGCACATATGTGCCTTTAACTCCCAAAGAACCTATCTTGAAATGTGGTTGTTTATACCATGGTCAATCTCATTAACAGTCATTAGCTAATGCTTGGTAACCACCACCAACATAATAAATACACATTATATGGTTAAGGCATGCCCAAGGATATATGTGCTAAAATGTATCTTAAGGGGTGAAATCCAAACTGACAAACTCACAGTAACTACCTAGTGGGTCTGTGCATTGAATTCTTCATAAATGACATAATACTTTACATTTACCATTGCCAAACAGATGGAAGCAAGACCATTATCCAGCATTAATTGGTATGTTTAATAATTGTACAATTATTTGGAATTACTTGAAAATTTAAGAGGCCCTAAAGTCACTTTGTAATATACATATTCGGTAAATTGATCAGTTTGAGATACTGAATCGAATATTTCATGAAAAATCTTGTTTGATATAACATATATTACCTAAGTTTATATTTTTTCAAGCACATTCATTGCAAATGCCAAAGTACCATGGTAATACAAAAAACAATTTCTTTTGTTCAGTATTGTTCAAACGTCGTACAGAATTTTTAAGATCTTTTTTGAAAATGAAAAAAAAGTCAGTTAATTTACATAATAATGTAGTTCAGTTGGCCGTTTATCTGTAAAACGTGGGAAAAAAAAATGTCAATTATGTCATTGCATCCATATACTAAAGGGTCAAAGACTCAAAATATATGATGCCAGCAACCAAAATGATGCGAATTTCTTCATCCAGCCTCTGTGATTATCATTAATCATTTTGTATTTACGTTCTTACTTCTATGAATTTTCATTTACGTTGACCCATCATTTATTTTTTCAGCCAAAAAAGTCCTTAAATCTATAGTATACAGCTTTGTTGCAGTGCTTAGAGCATCTTCAACAGCTAGATATTAAGGGTAATATTAAGCCTGAACATGCGAGAGCGATTCGATAATATTTAGTGGCCAATCCGTGGACGCTGATTTAATCACCGTCCAAAGCTGAACGCTGATTAAATTAGCGTCCATAGCCCGACGGCTATTTCACGACGCTCCCCCTCCAACGGTTAGTTCCAACGGTCATTTTTCGCTTTCTCTATAAATTCACTCCCTTAACTCATCATTTGTACACAATCATCTTCATTCATTTCTTTTACAAACTGCATTATCTGAAAATGACTTCGCCTTTTTGAGACTTCACGATCCTTCTCAGTCTCAAAACTACTACTTCGACGACAGCCAGCAACAACCGAGCACTCCTTCCACACAACATTCGTCCAATCCATGGAGAAGCGATGAGAACCACGACTTGTGTAATATTTACTGTATAGTTCACTATACGAACGACTCGATTAGAGGCAACGATCAGAGCGGCGATGGATTTTGGAAGAAAATAATGCAAACCTTCAACCTTAAGCATACCGAAAATACTCATTCTCTGTCTGCGATTCAAGGTCGATTCGGCAAAATCAATCGACACACTCAGTTTTATGAATCACAAATTTATAAAATAAAGAGAGCGAACCCTAGTGGAATGAGAGAGTACTTGGTATGTTCCTTGTTATTATTAGTTTTTTGCACTATAAATATGATTAGTAATTTTTTTCATTTTGTATTTACAAAAAAATGGAGAATCAGGAATTCATAAAGTTTTTCCAAGAGAAAACGGAGCTAAAAAAGCGTATTATTACCAATTTACTAACTGTTACGAGTTGCTGATGAGCATACCGAAGTGGAACTTCGATAACGCTAAGAGTCTTCGAGACATTCAAATGAGGGGAAAGGGAAGAACAAAGCATCGAAATCTTCATACCTCTCAAGTCCGGGAGACTCATCTTGTAGAGAAAGTCAATTTCAGAGAGAAAATGAGTCGGATGCTCTCAACTAGAGACCGGATGAAAGTTATAGATAGATTGGGGCAAAAACAACAAAGAAAAAAAAATAAGGTTGATGCCATGGTGGACGCTAAAGTGAATGCCGCTCTTGAAATTCATGAAAGAAGGCATCAAGAAAGAAGCAGGCAAACGCAGGAGAAGATCGATGTGATGTGGAAGTTTGCAGAAATTGAACAAAAGCTTGATACAGAAAGGGGAAGAGAAGAACAAATGAGCGTGAATAAAGATCTAACGGGGATGAATGACATGCAAAAGCAGTATTGGATGGAGTGCAAACGACAAATAATTATTTCCTTATTCCCTCAAAGTAGTTTGTTTTAGTCTTAGAATTGTTTAAGTTGTACTACTTTCGGTGTAATGTATTGTTTATTTCAATCTGCTGTATTTTGTTATAAATTATTATTGTACCATTCTTATTTCCATTTAGACAAAGTCGATAACCAAACAAAATAACATGTTGAACGAAATGACATACATAGTAATAAGACAACTTTAATACCACACAACGCAAACGCGTACATACATGATAGATCTAATGTAATATTGACCTAACAATCACCAAAGTAATTCCAAATGTCATTCATAAGATCTTTTTGGAGCCGAATGTGAAGTTTTCGCTCCTCGTGAACGTTGAATGCTTCTTCTGTTATAAGAACATCATCTTGAAATACTTCTGACATTTGCCCTGCACCATCATATTCGTAGTGACACTGTTGTTCGTCCATATCCCTTTTGTCTTCAATAACCATATTATGCATAATAATACATGCAAACATGATTCTGGATATTTTTTTCCCAAGGCCAAAGTCTACATGGATTGCTAATCATAGCAAATCTGGACTGTAGAATCTCAAAAGCTTGCATCGCAGCACACTTTGCTTGCTTTGCTGTTATTGGGTTTGGATATGTCTTCACAATGGTGCTCCATTTTGGATAAATTCCATCACCGAGGTAATAATCATGCTCATAAGTGTTTTGCCCAAGAGTGAATGACGCTAGAGTTACTCGACCAAGTGCCAGATCATTAAATAAGTGTGATCTCTCAATAAAATATAGATCATTGTTAGATCCAGGCATTTCCAAGAAAGCATGTCATATCCATAAATTGTACGAAGCAATGGCTTCCAAAATATTAGTTGGTTTTTCTTTCTTTACCATTATAAGCTCCTTGGTATACCTTGGGGGCAATTCTTCCATTCCTAATGCATACAGTCCAGACTTCCAAGCATTCCAGGCCATCCTATGCTCTCGTGCATTTCTTGAATCCGTACCACATCATCCTCATTTGGCGATCTAAGGTACTCAGTGCCAAAAACGTTCACCACGCATTGACAGAATTTGTCGAGAGTTTCTAACGTGGTCGTCTCTATGACTCAATATGTGTCATCTAATGCATCTACGGGGGTGCCATAAGCTAACATCCTTAATGCAGCGGTCATTTTTTGTTCCCCGCTACGCCTCTGTATTTTGAAGCATTCGGTTTTTGAATGAAATATTTTTCATGTTTTGAATTCCTATTAAAATTCTTAAAAACAGATCTCTTCTCATTCTGTTTCTTTTTCTAAACATATCAGCTCCATAAGTGCAATTTGGGTTGTTGTAGTCTTGCATCAGAGTTTTACGGAAGACAAATTAATTATAGTTTACATGTTTGCGACCCATAACCAACCCGCCGTGTTTTTGGGATGTGGAGCCATAAGCTTCATGGCATATGTTTGTTATTTCTTGCAATTCTTCGGCTTCTTCTTAGAGTATCTCTTATTCATTAGAATCACTATCGAACGCCATAACACATTTAAGGAAAGATAAAGTATCCATTGTTGTACTTAGTTTAATGCTAGGAGAGAAAGAAAGAAGACATTCAGTGTGATTCATGGAATGTCAGTTGAAGTCCTTATATAAAAGTGATACGATATGTAGACAGTGCCAAGTGGCAAGCGGTAGACGAAAACCGTAGAGTGTTATCAAATCTACTTTAGAAAGTGGTGGACAAATACTGTATAGTATAGTCAAATCAACTTTAGCAAGCGTAGTCAAATCAACTGTACCAAGCAACAGACAAAAAATGCAGAGTGTCGTCAAATCTACTTTACCAAGTGGCAGACAAAAAATGCATAATGTAGTGAAATCTATTGTAGCAAGTGGCAGACAAATAATTCAGTGTGTGATCAAATCAACTTTAGTAAGTGGATGATAAATACTGCATAATGTAGTCAAATTCAATTTAGCAAGTGGGTGATATTATTGATCTACATAATGACTAGTTAGAATAGTCTATTTAAGCGAAAATTTCTTGGTTGTAATGTACAGAAAATTCCATAGCAAATGAAAGTTGGACTCCAAAGGATTATTTAGTGCTAATCAAAGCGTACACAGAAGCCGATACAAACATATGGAGGAAGAGATCAAGCAAGACTTATGGGTTACTCTAAACGAAGCCTTTAATAATCGTTCTGATTGTAGATTAATTCGACGGATTCTAGATACTTGCAGTACTTATGTCACGTTTACCAAAGCTTGTCAATGTTCTAGAAGCGTTATAAACACAGTGAAGGAAGAAGACTTATTTCAGTTACGCTATCTTTGGGAGTATGGTACTAAATTTTCTGGACATGCTGCATATGATCTATGGTTAGCTATATTAGAAGTTCGAATGAAGTTTTATTTATTTATGTTTAAGTTCTATGTATTTCCTTATAATTGAATGTATTAGGATTCGGTTCCATGTATTTTCTATAAATTTAATGGGTTCTTTTTATAAGTTCCATGTATTAGATGCTTTCACTATCTAGGGAGTACGTAATATTGCAAACAACGTTGAAAAAGACTGATAGAGAAAGGATAGCCAACTTTGAAATAGACCGATGCAGTGTTACCAAACTAACAATTGAAACGATGCAAACAAGATCTAAAACAAATACAAACCGGATGATTTCAAATCTATCTTCGATCACGTGATAACTGAATTGAACCAAGTGTCCTCCTGAGAGTTTCAATTTCTCATTCAAGTTTGGTTGCATACACTACTGCACGGTGAGGTAAAGGATCGTCCAATCATTGCCATAGTCCACATCCATTCAGCATCTATAGTGGCGTCGACCAATGTCTAATCTGTTTCTTATGATGGAATACAAAACATTAACTCCACAATTGCAGTATATTTCTCCAGAATCAACCTTTTGTTCTCGTTGAGGTCATTGAGCTCGTATTTCAAGCCCTCTTTGCCCATTACTGCTCATTCGCTCCTCCCTTTTCCTTCTTCCAACCTCTAAAAGCCTCTGCTCTTATAAAGTTCTCTCATGCTCTCTCACATCTTCATAATGTCTTTCCTCTATCTCAACGTACCAACCGATCGGTTCTTCAGGGTAAGACGGATTAGGAGCATTTCTCGTGACTTAAGGGAGCCTCGTACGAGTATGACTCTAGCAAGGAAATATGGCTATTATCCACCATTTTTTGTTTAATAGGATGAGATGAATTCAGAACGATTTGCCAAGAATATATAGCAGGAAGAAGATGTCCTGTGGCAAAAACTATGCAATGTTGGTATAGTGCTCGATATGATGTGACACTACCATTAAAGCTTTGCAATGTTAATATACTGTAAACAAATCTACGCCAACATCAAAAGGCAACATGCAAATAGTAATCGATATAACGTGATACTGCCAAAAAAGTAATACAATGTAAATGTACTATAAATAAATCTATGCCAACATCAAAAGAAGTGCAATACAATACATGTCCTCAATATAGTACAAGTCGTCGATACCAACAGAAAAAAGTAATATATGTCCTCAATATAATACAGTAGTCCATCTATATACAATCAACTGTAAAATAAATGTAACAGTACACGACATGATCATCCTAAGTCAATAGCATCGTCATCGTAGTCATCGCCGTCGTCGCCGCCGCCGCCGCCGTCGTCGCCGCCGCCGCCGCCGTCGTCGCCGTCGCCCTCATCCGCGTCGTCATTATGAGCGAGACCACCATGACTAAGTTGAAATGCGGCCAGCTAAGCCTACAAATCATCAATCTGGGCCTGCATCGCCTAAGCCTGATGACTGAGCGTCTGAGTATGAACGAGTGTCATATGCTGAATGGCGGCAATATAACGCATATGCTCGTCCAACCTACCTGCATACTGTAATTACGTATAATATATTAGTAGTATATTGATTAACTAATACTGTACGGTTAAATATTAATATAATGAATTACCTCGCAAGACGGGTATAGTCCAGTAGTGGGGGCATCGGTAATATCATGATCCAAGGGATAAGCTATCGACTGCTTAACAAGAGTACCAGTAAGATTATACGCTCTATAGGAGGCATCCAACCCGAAGTCCTTGGGCTGTTGAGAATACAGTGAATGGAGTGCGATCAAAAGAAAATGGAAGTACCTGAACTCTACCGCTGGCAACGTGTAGGCCTATATGATCGGAGTTCACTCCTTGAGCGTAGTCAGGTGACATATAACGTTAAGGAGCAACTCTAATCCAGTAGCTGTCATATTCCCCCTCCGCTAAGAAAAATGTAGAAGCATCTACCCAACCAGTCTGCCTCAATCCTTGTATTTATTGCGATCCAATGGTCCGACGTCTACCGAACATGTTATCGTGGGATAATAGATCTTCAGGGATACGTAACTCCCCAGTAGTCTGAAACCAGGATCGCTCCCCCAAATGCCAAATAGGAAGAAACGCCGGTGAGAGTAAGATCATCCTCTGCATGCCCAAGTGATACGAAATAAATAGTGGATGAGCATCATGCATCAGGCCCGCGTGTGTGATGTCAATCAAATATGCATCCTATGGTGCCCGGAATATATTGCTCCTGCACCTCATATCAATCTGCTTACGGGCCCTCATCAGGTCATGTCTCACCCCCATAGGCACTCGAGAAACGAACTGAACACATTCCATCATCTCATGCGTGGAAAATATGTCTTTAGAGCATGACTAGCGATCTCAACAATACGTGGATGCATGTTCGCCGTGTACTCGTAGTACCAACATGACAGAATGTACCAAAACCCAAACATCTGTCTAACTTCCCCCAACGCAAAAGAATCAAGAGCGGTGTACAAATATCCGAGTAGAGCGGAACCCCAGTCTATAATGTGCATGTGATTTAAATCAGCTACCGCTGCAAGATAAGCTAATATAATGTTCTTTTGGTTCAAAAAGAAAGTTGAACCAAATAAGTACAACATAAATGCACTAAGCACGGTGTCAACCATAGCCTCGGTGCCTATATGAGCTGCAGTGTGCACCTGTAGATATGTAAGAAGGACCACCCCGGAGGCAACATAACCCTCTTCAAACTGGTGTAGGTAAATAGTAAAGACCCTGGAGCTCTCAAACATACGGCCAAAAGGAAATGGTATTTTTTCAGAGCCTCTGATCTCAATCCCTGTCAACATATAAAAGTCGACGGAGGTAATGCCGAGCTCAAAATTTGGAAAATGAAAAGTATGTGTCATAGGCTACCATTTTAACTAGGGCTGCTATAAGTGGACATTCAAAAAACCATGGCGACCTAATCTGTAAGAACTGTGCATAAGGACTAGTCTATAGCCTATCTATTAAAACCTAGGGTAGTGTATCATACTGCCGCACTCTACACTTCGTCCAACTACCACGATAGCTAACGTACTGGGATTAAAAATTTAAACGGTTGTTTGGTATTATTGTGCAATTTAAATTCAAACAACTAAGTAAGGCACTTTAAAATATCACATATCTATCTAATAAACATTATTTAATGGGCAGTTATTTTTTAGTTATAATTATACCTCGACTGCATCCAATGTCGTGAAGATACGATGATTGTATCCCTTAAGCAGCTTGTGCAGAATCCATAGCTAGTAAATCGTCATATCTTGAGCTGGAGCGACGTGTGCTGGGCCTACAAGCTCTTCTGGGTGATGGCGCACGGTTCGCCTTACGATTTTGGTTACACGTGGCGGCATATCGACGATTTTTTTAAATTAAAACAAAAAACCTAAGAAGATAATGGGGGAAAGGGATAAGCGCCAACCTTTAGGCTCTGAGCAAATCAGCGCCTGACTGTTGGAGCATCCCACCCGCATTCAGGGAGTAATATTCAAACCCTGAATATTACCCCCATTGAGTTATTGGAGATGCTCTTATAGAATCCCAGGCCAAAAAAATTATAGATTTAGGTTCTCAATATTTGTACTATCTTAAATCTTACTTTCATTTACTTTTTGTTTGTTTCTTAGAAAAAATTGTGTTGATTCAGTTATTTTTCCTATTGTTATTAGAAAAAACCTATTTGTGCTTTTTTATTTGATAATACATTGGTGTTGAAAGTCGGTATTTAGTAGTGGAAAAGTGTGAATAATCAAAGTAAGATAATAGCTGAAATAGCTATACACGACTGTCTATATTCAAATTTGATGCATGCTTCAATAATTAATATACCAGGTTACTAATATCCAAGGTTACTCATGTTGTTGCAATATTACTGGTTTGACAGGGTAAAGAAAGTTGGGGAGAAACAAGCCCCCATCAAATGGTAAAATTTAATTATAATATTATCGTGAGATTATATAAATTTCGGCAATGAATCTCATAGCTACTATAATTTTCTTTTGGTCAACTGTAGAGCAAGCATGGTAAGAAGCATGGTAAATGTGATTTATTGAATTGGTGTGAGACTGTAAACGTCTATTTGACCTCGGATGTCGATATTAATACATCCACGATATTCACGTCTCGAGTACTTAAGTGTCGAAAAGACAAATTGTTAGGGTAAAAAACCAAGGTAAGAAAGAGAGAACACAATATCAGAATCTCACAATGGAACGATAACATATAATATCAAAAGATAGTACAAACTATCACTATAAGATATATAGCATTTCAGAGTTATAATTATAATTACTATCATCGGCCTGGAAAGTATCAGCAGCATGTCCTCGCCAATGCTGATATATATACATAATAATAATGTAGCGGAAATAAGAATACTATGGTAGGTGAAAGCATCCAGCTTATCCGTAGAAACATCAAAGAACATCAAAGGAAACCTACCTTTCGCAGATTACACAAAAGAGCACTCATGGAAATAAGAGAATTATAAAATCACAAGTCCGACGTAAGTCTGGTATGAGAAACTAAAGGAAATGTGTCCAACATATAACAGTAACTTTTGAGACTATACGGCTTAATGTACAATTTTCTCCTTAAAAGAAACCAAACCATCTGATAAATACATAAGGAGATATAATAGATATTGTCTAGGGTGTGCAATATAAATTAGAAATAGCTGGTTACTTGCATCTCATGACATAATAATACTGAAGTACAACTAAAACCGCTATGGTACATTCACATATGGATTTTTCATGGAGACACCCTTAGTAAACTGAGGCGGAACTTCTGCACAGGATCAGAAAGTACCTTCTGAGCATCGTATATCTTTAAATTAAACATAATATTAAGGTAAACACAACTAGCCCATGCATGAACATATAGAACCACGTGGAACCAAGTATCATCAACTCCCGTGAGCAACAGTGATGAGCATCTCTAGATATGGAGTTGATATACCCTATCACGGTTTAGCTAAACCCCAAGCCGTGCACCCTACTCTATTTTCGGCCATTATTGGTGGTGAAGTCACATTCAACATCCACAAGTCTTTATCACTCGGACAGATCTCGAATCTTTCTTTGGATTCCAACATCTCGAGCAGTCTACAAATCTCTACAAGGATCCCAACATAAGTCAAACGACAGATGCTAATGTTGACCTCTCCCTTGGACTAACCTCAGGATAGACAGTTAAACTTTATAGCACCAGTCTGAAATGTTAACGTTGACCTCTCCCTTACACTTAACCTTAGGAAAATAGTTCGACTCTATAACATTTCACTTCACAACTGCTTTCAGAAAATAGATTCGTATACTTGTTTTGAAGTGGTATTCGGTAAGTAAAACGCTTACTGATCCTAGACTCTTTAAAACTCAATTGATGGATTTTCAGTAATCTCAACTACGATTCTTTTAGAAGTTAGCGAACTATATAAAGAGTTCTCCTTGGAGGATCTTGTATATATAAGTTCTTAAAACTAGAGACGTTTCATACCGATGCTCCTTCCCAGGGGATATCAAATCGTATGAAGCCGTGAATCTTTTAGATACTTCCTAAGTTAATATTTGGTCAAGTTTGATAGTTGACTAGTCAACTATCTAGTTCTAAAATGATCACTTATGGAAATCAAATTTCTTATACTTAACACAATTCTAAACTTTTTGTCTTACTCTATCCTTGCTCAAGAGTGAAGCTGGTAGGTTATAGCACTATTGCTTTTAAACCCTATCCGAACATCATTCTTAAATCCCACAAATAGAACAAGCCTGTTTTGTTGGATTTTAGTGTTAAGTGTAGTTAATTACTTTCCATAAACAAGTAAGCACACAAAGCACGATTAAGTCACAAAGCACGATTAAGTCACACAAAGCACAATTAAGCCACATAAGAAACTCCTAATCCCTTTTTATTTAATTAATTCTTTTATCAATTAAAACCTCTTTATAAATACTTGTATATGTAGTTAAAATAGATTTACGAAAGATTTATACATGTATACGACTCTTCCACTATTCATTTCTACTCTTTCACTATTCATTTATACTCTTTTACAATTCATTTCTACTCTTTCAGTATTCATTTATATATTTTTTGGCAAGGCCAGCCGGTTTTATAGTGGACCGTCCACATTTTATTTCGAACGTAATAAAAATTTGAAATACAGGAGAAAGGTAAAAGCACCTTATCTACTAAGAAAAAGAAAGAAGACAACACATGAGTGTGATAGACATATCACAACTACTATATGAATATCGAAAACAACTACTCCTCCGAAGAGGTAGCATCACCATCATCCACTAAATCCTGGGATGACTCCAATGGGACATTCCCCAACAGACCAGCATAGGGGCTGAAATGGGAAGCAAGACAAGGATCATAAGCCATAGAATCAGAAGAGTACACAAGGAACGATCCCAGGATGTATCAGCAAGAAAGATAGAATTCGATCTTGCAAAATAACCGTCCAAAACAAGAGCTAATGAGTCACCAGACGGTCTATAATAAAGGCATCTAAGGTCTAGATGATCATCAGAAACAAATCTAAAGAAAGAATCATCTAAGGGGTTAAATATCATGTTAGAAATGTGATCAACCCAACACCTCTTAGCATCATCTCAAACAATAGAGGGACAAGGCAGACCAGGAACAGAGGCAGCAACAGGAATAGCAGAAACATCACCAGTGACCAATGGCAAACGTGGCGGAACAGGAACTGCTGAAACATCAAAAGGCGCCACAGAAGATGGAGGGGAAGCAGGCTGAGCAATATAGGGAGCCGGATCAGGGATAGATAAAGGAGCCGCAAGAGGAGAAGCAACCTGGGTACAAACCTTAGGAACCCATTTCCTAAGCGGAGATCGAGGAAGAGGGATCTTAGGAGCAGCCACAGTAACAACAGAATGCGAGCAGGCGATAGCCAGGTAGCCAAAGGAGTGACAGGAGGAACAAATATCCGGAACCCAAGCATAGCGAACACGGACTTCCACCACGTGCCCAACAGCTAGCTAAACAGGTATAGAGGAAGGGAGGGGCTTAAAAGGGGAAATCTCAATCAGAGCCTTAGCGAACATCAATTTTTCTCGCGCAACCGTATTAGAGTCAAAACATTTCAATTTTCCAACATTACAAGCAAGCCAATTCAACCCAATTAAAGGTTGAAGAGCAGAGGGGATATGGGAGAAATAAACCCAAACAGGAATGGAGAGGACTTGCTCACGGGCATAAGAAACTGTCGGAGTCCAAGGAGTAATAATAAAAGGTTGCCCACCAAAAAATGAAGGCTCGGCCTCAAGAACACGTCAGCGTTCATCCAGGGAGGAGAACAAAAGAAAATACATAGAGTCAACCAGCTTAATACGAAGGTCGCCACGTAGCCTCTAAGCCCTACGACAAACCGAAGCCGCATCACGCAAGCGATGGGAAGGGTCAAGAAAGAATCCAACCAAGTAATCAGACCAATAATCCAAACCGGCTTGCACAACATTTGGAGGAGAGATCATCACTCCATTTTCCTCAACTATATCAAATTCAACTGGTTCATAATTACCCACATTACGGGGCAGAGTTGTAAACAGAGAAGACTAAGATTTGGGACTAGCTGGGGAAGGAGCAGCAGGACGACGGTTAAGAATTGAAGGACCGGGAAGCTCCTCCATATTGGGAATACAAACTGAGGCCGCAAGTAATGAATCACCAGAACTTAAGACACTATAGTTGGGAACATCGTTCTCAACAGCATTTCGACAAACACCAGTGGAGCATCGAGCTAAACTCGTATTATCAGCAGCCGCAGAACGTAACTCACATCCAGACAAACCAAAACCCACACCATTAGCACCAGAGTCAACGGAATCAGTCACAAGCGAAGGCGCATGACCGAAAACAGAACGACAATCATCTCCAACCATAAAATTCAACAACAAAGGATGCGTGCGAGAGCACTCGACAGCTGCAAGTACAGAATTCTTAAACGTAGGCAGTGGAGGAAACTCGGAGACAGAAAGAATGGGAGGCATAGGACACGAGGACGCAGCTTGCAATACCTAAAAAATCCTACTAGATCTAGTTGAAGAAGGCGAAGGGGTTGGAGCAACGAGGAGTGGATGAAGAGGAGAGCTAGGCATAGGAAGAGGTCAGAGCGAAAGGAGAAAGTGGAGGGGAGGGAAAGACGAAGCGCGAAAGGATGCTAACCAAATCTGGACGATGGATGCGAAAATGAATAAGAGTTCTCCATTGTTTATCTTAGAATATTCATTTATATCGTTTTCGATACTTACAAATGCATTCATACTTTTATTCTAAGTAGTGTAAGAATATTCACAAATCTTAAACAAGATTCACATTTGCACGATTATACTTTAATGAGCTAAAAACAACTGACATTAAAACACCATTGCTACAAACCCAAAACCATTTCACTTATAATTATCTTTTAAATATTCTTTTGAAGATCAAATTATTTTACTAAGCGTAATAAAAAAGGATTAAAGAGAATATCACACATTGTCACAACAAACCCAAAACAAATTCATGCTTATTATTATATTTAAAAAAATTCAATTAAAGATCTAAATATATCAACACTTAGTAAACAAGTTAATATACTTCTAATTTACTTTACAAAACCATTTATCATAACCTAAGTGTTATAATCCAAAACTTCCTTTTATTCTTTTGTAAAAGACTTACTTACTTTTCCAAATGTTTACTAAAAACCGTTAACAAAGATATATATGTATAGTAATTTATTTATAAAGCTAAGATATTTAATAAAATTCTAGAAACAATTTAAAAGATACTATATTACATAAGCTTTTTAATACTTTAATAAAACAAGTAACACATTTTCTAAAAACTATATATACTTAAAAATACTTATAGTATGGTTTAAAACATGCATTTAAAATATTACTCAAAAATTCTTATTTTATAAATTATTCAAAATTTCAAAAACACGTGTTTTCCTTTTACAAAAATAAGCCTCTTACTTTAATAATTCGTATTTAATTATTAAAATCATATAAAAATTCCAAATTGCTTTTAAAATACTCTAATATAAGTTAGAAAACACCCCTAAAAATATTGAAGTGAAATGCTTAAAGTTAAAGTCATTTCAAAGCAATTTAAACTCTCAAATAGAAAAGATTTCATTTCCATAATGCTACGAAAAGTGGTTCAGAGTAAAGCTGCGAATGGCTGTTTAAAAGAGTGCGAACTGGGTCAGTTTCGATTTCCAAATGTTGACAAACTTTTAGTATCCAATCTTTGTGCATTAACTAATATGCACATAATGTATCACAATTATAGCGAGAAATCCCTAAGGATCTCTTTACAAAAAATCATCGAAAAGGCATTTCCAAAGTGCATTTATAGCGACTATCGCTATAAAACCACTTTCAAACTCAAGTCTGATTCAACCTATGTTCAAGCATACCCCATATGCTTATTTCAAGGCTATGAAACAAGCCATACAAAGTCATACAAGTCCATTCATGTCCATATACATCATTTACATATGTCATTTGCTTTCCAGATAAAGAATCACAACAAATATAAGCAACATAAATTCAAGCACATATAAACAATCAAATGCAAACATATATACCCTTCATATCAATCTAAGTGGTGATTTAGCTCACCCAAAACCAATAAACAACCAAGCACAAACCTCCACTTCCTACCACAACCTTACAAACACCGAACTTCCTACCACAACCTTGCTTTTTACTTGCCCTTGTCAAAATCCCATATATTGCTAATAACCTCTAAATAGTTTGTAGTGCATGCTCTAAATCTTCAAGCTTTGAGATCATGGAAGGTGTTGTAATGTTGTAGCAAGCTTATAGAAGAAGTTTGAAGGGATTGGAGCTGTTTTGATTAGTTTAGATCTTAGGTATTTATGAAGAAAAGAGAGTGAAGAGACCTGCTTTAACTTTGTAAATCTGTAAAAGTGATTTGATGAACTATATATGGCCTTATATAAGTGTAACGATATGACTTTCTAATACCTAAAGACAACACTTAATACATCCACCGTATTCATGTGTTAATCATTTAAGTGTTTGAAAGGCAGGTCATTTGGAGTGAAAGAAAAAAAGATAGGATAGAATCTCACAGACGTGACGAGTAACATATAGCATACAGTCTTTACAAATAAAAGCATCTTTATTATATACACAACATTAGAGTACACAGACCTATTATCAGCCTGGGCAGTTATAACAGCATGTCCTAATAATTTCTAATAAATACAAACAAAAACAAACAAACAAAAATAGCAGAAGATAGAAGATACATGAATATGTCTTGGAAAATTCAGCTCGTCTCCTGAAAGCTCCAAAGTGTCCAACTAAATATGGAAGATGTACTCGGACTGACTCGGCCATTATAAGAAAATAACTTCGGATCAGTATGGTAAAACCAGCATGAGTACACTCAAGACAAATCATATGGATTTCTATATTTGAAACATCTTTTCGAAATAAAAGGTATCTCGTAAGATCGTGCTGCACATAAACATAGACGGTTTTTTATCTTACTATAACCAAACCATTTTTATTATAAAAATCCAATGATATTATAATAATGTGAATGGGTTTAAAATATCAATTAAGTGGTTGTGATGTGTGTACATGACAGCAATAATAGGTATATAATCAAAAACCGAGGGTGCTTATTAGAGAATGGATTTCAACAAATGGCAAGGTAAGGGACTAACTTCTGTACAGTACACCACAAGATAAATGTACTGTGGGCCGCAGTTACCTTTGCAACCCGCATGACAAGATCTACCTACCCCTGTCTGGATAGTACTGACTATGATCACCCCTAGGTTGTAATCAACAATCAAAAATGGCCCGGAAGCATACATGATATCGACTCTAGATAAGGCCATGATCAAACCCTAATTGGAGTGACCCACATAGCCTTGAGGCAAACCCTGTTATTAATTTTTCCGAGGTGTGAGGCTTGAGAGGCTATGCTCTTACCATTTCCTCATAGCAATTCCCTTTTGGAATGCTATCACTGCCCTCTAGGAAAAAATGCAATGCCGGCATTCATCCATACAAGATCATCATGGGTCTGAACAAAACTGAAGGCACTGCCTCTACTACATTCATTTTGGAACCACTCTCGAGATTAGTAGCAAGTAGCCCTTGCACTTCAAAGAGTTATGTCTTCTATCATCATCAATGTGTATTCCATTCGAATGCATATGGTTGTTCAAAGTGGTTTTCGGATAACATATCTAATCCCGATCTCTTCAAACCAACAACCGATAATTTCCGACTGACTCGTTCCGGGTTCTTTCAAAAGTATGTAACAAGTACTCAGGTCCTTGCTGGGAAATTTCAATATACACAATATACATCCAGAGTCAAAACTAGTGAAGATTTGATAGTTGGTTATTAAACTATCAAACAAACGAACAAACAATAACCCAAAAATGTAATTGTACATAGCAACCACTAAGCCTCGAAATAAATCTTTCATTTATTTAAATCTCTTTTCAAATTATTTATCTAAATATTCATATACTTATCTCACTTGCATAAGTATATTCACAAAACATTGTAAAAGATTTCTTATTTCAAAATCATATTAAAAGGATCATAACAAATGTTATTTAAATTGAAGATAATGATAACCTCAAACACTATTCCTTCGATGTTAAGTGTGAAACGAATGTCCATACCACCAAAATTAAGAAGGTCGGTTAAAGAAAATCCAATCTAAAATTCTTTTATAATTTACTTATATGAATCCTTTTAATAAATATCTTTCATTTATGAACACTTAAATTCCAAACCCTTTTTTAAAACACTTTATAAATCTCCAAGTTTATTTACAAAACTCTTTTATAAATATCAGAACCATTTATACAACTCTTTATATATATATATATATCCAAAATCATTTATAAAACTTTTTATAAATATCCAAAACCATTTATAAAACTTTTTTTTATAAACATTCAAAATCATTTATAAAACTCTTTTATAAATTTCAAGACCTTTTTTCAATTTATAAAACTCCTTTTATAAACTTTCCTTATTTAAAATAAACCTTCTTATATAAACTTTTAATCAATAAAGTTCCTTTGATAAAACCAATTATTTAAACACCTCGAAATAAACAGGTTATTATTTTTAAAACATTCTCCATTTAATTTTACCTTTAAACCACATTAACAAAATAATGAATTTAAACAATCATTTAAAAAAAATTAAATTACTTTAAAACTCCTTTAAATAAAATAATTATTAAATTATCCTTTAAATATCTTAAATTGGAGTAAGCTTCAAACCATTATCGAATGATAAAATGAAGTATTTGATTTCATAAAATACAAAAAGAATCTTAGTGGCCATAATGATTCTCATTTAATTGAGTTCAATTTCCAATTTATATCATGGGTATTTACATAACAATCATATATGTAAAAGTAATCAACCAACAACAAACAATCAACATGTTGGTAAATGTCAAAGTTACCAAAATAGCAGAACTGGGTTATTATTCTGCTTAAATAGAGGTAATCATAATCTATTAGGTAAATTATGGCGGAACTGTGATTTATTCGACCAACAGATGTCAAATACAGTTTAATTAGCAGAATGGTGACTTATTCTGCTAAATAGATGTCATCGGTTTTCATATTCAATTAGGGTAACTTAAGGGTAATCAATAAAGAAATTTCTTGGTTTTTAAAACATTCTTTAAAGGAATAGTTACTTTGAAACAAAACTGATTTCCAGGAATAAAGTGATTTAAAACTTTAAAACCTTTACTAAATAATTAAAAACATTTAAACTCTTAATTAAATAATAGTTAGACCTTTAATTAATAATTAAACCATAATTAACTTTTAAATCGATAATTAAATAATAATTATCCTTTAAGGAAATAATTAAATAATAGTTAATCTTTAAATAAATAATTAAACCATAACTAATCTTTAATTAATAATTAAATAATAATTTAAACCTTTATTAATAATTAATCAGTCTTAATCAAATCTTAATTAAATGTTAACTTAATTAGAACTAAAAATTTAAACCTTCTCTTAATTATTAAAATAAAAATTAACCTTTAAAATAATAATTATTATTAATTCTTTAATAAATTATTAATTAATAGTTAATCTTAAATTAACTAGTTAATTATAATTAACTTACTTAGTTAACACTTAAGTACTAATTACCTTTGTTAAATAATGATTAAGTATTAATTACCTTAATTAATTAATTGAATAATCATTAAATAAATAAATAAATAAATAAATGATTTTTATTACTTAATAAATGTGAAAATTCTTTTCAAAAAGATAATTAAGTGAAAATAAATTTCGATTTCAAAATTAGTATGTTTCAACGAACTGCACTTATAACGACTAACTCTATATGATCAGTAATTTTTAAAACTTGTTTAATATATCAAATAACTTTAAATTTCTTAGCTTTCATATATTAGACACTTTTATAACCTAATCTAAGATTTGAAAAACAAAAGTAAGATTTTTAAAATTTTATAAAACCATTCCTAAAAAATAAAGTTACCAAAGGATTTCGAAGTAGCGACTAACCACTTTAAACATTAACTTTCTTAGCTTAGCACATCCTAAGCAAGATCACAGACTTATATTCATGAACACAGTTATAATGACGTCATTACAACATCCAACAAGTCAAGATTCGAACTTTCAAACCTTACTAACATTTAACCTACATTTTCAAGTTAATACTACATCACATCCAAGCGCACACACACACACACACACACACAAACAAACATCAACACCATAACCATAACCAACAAATCAAGCAATGAATTTTACAACAATGTATACATCAAAATTAAGGTTAGTAACTTTAAGTATAAGGGTTAGTTTCTCACCTAAACGCTAACAAAACCCTTACTAACTCCACTTGAACTTCACTAAAACTTGAAAACAACCTTAGCTCCTTGCTTTGCTTATGGAAAAAAGAAGATTTTGGTGGCCTTAAGTGGGTTCGGCCAAGGCATGTATATGGTTCAGTCATGTTTAAGAAAAGGGAAGCGATTGCTTATTTTGAGAAGGAGAAGGTGTAAGGTAGAAAGGATGCCTTTTTAAAATGTTTTTTAAGGACTTAAGGTAGAAAAGAGAAGATTTTAACGTAGAATTTTTTTTATTAAGAAGCTAAGAAAACTTTATGGAACATGGAGGAAACTTTACAAAGTAGAAATGAAATTGAAAAATGAAAGAGATATTAGAAATTTGGTTTTATATAAATTGCACTTACTAAATTACCATAATAGCCTCATCTACTCTACCCCCCCCCCCCCCCCCCCACAAATGCCTCACCAAATCACCGTAATTTGTCCTCTTCCCTTTTATATTTTTGAAAATTATGTCCCCTCCACCTCATCTTTTCCAACGTGTAATTAATACATGGTGTACTTGTGTTTTTACTAATGTCATTTCATGTTTCACTTCACCTTTTACTTCTTTTAATTTTATTTTTAACCTTAC
The DNA here is from genome assembly GCA_030765085.1 of Allium cepa. Classification (NCBI taxonomy): domain Eukaryota; kingdom Viridiplantae; phylum Streptophyta; class Magnoliopsida; order Asparagales; family Amaryllidaceae; genus Allium; species Allium cepa. Next base: position 552,888,659 of record CM060941.1, on the reverse strand, counting down.
ATACTTAAGATAAATAAATATGCATATATACTATAGTATATACTATTTCATTTGTAAATGACTGTGAACATTTATATTAAAGAGTTCACAATGTTTCCAACGACTTTTAACCGACGAGAAGTCGAAAATTTGGAAAAAAATTCCGATCGCATTTTTGATTCTCTTCGAACTAATTATTTTTGTAAATAAATTTTGAAGACTATTTCACCCTCATTATTTATTATTTAAAAGAGTTTTATTTTAATTATAAAATCTATTATTGAATATTTAAAATTAATTAAATATTCACATATTCAAATAGTGAAATTCGAGGTCGATACAATAGGGTTTAAGTGGTGTTGCCTAAGCTCTCACTCACCCCTCATTTATGTCAAAGAAGGATCATCCCCCCTTGTGCCTCCATATGCTTATAGAATATGCTAGTGTATGATTTTTCTTTGATGATAATAAATATATATATTCGTTTAAATGTATTTGTTGTTATACTATTTTATTTTTCACATAATTAAATAAATATTTGTTGAATAAAATAAATAACTCTAAATTCATATTCAAACAAATATTTTATTACAGATTCAAATAATACAAATTTGAGCTCTCACTACATTTACACATTTTCGATTACAATACAAATTCAGTTACAGCTCAATTGCCACTATCTCTCTTCACTACACAATTTACTCATCACTCTGTACTTTGATCTTCAACTCTGTTCTAGCCTGTATCCTGCATCTGAGCAATCTGAAAAATAAATACAAACGTAGTAAAATTGAAAAAGAAAATATTTTGCAGTGCTCAAAAAAGTGTGTGTTTTGAAAATATTATTTTCCTCGGTTATTTGGGTTGTTCGTCATCATTTTTCTTCTAATTCATCACACACGAACAACTTGTGACATGCACAGTGTATCATTGTACATGCCACAAGGTAGTGCACACCGACATACACTTTATTACCCGGTTACTTAGCCCGTCTACAAGGTGATATTAGCAGAGGCTTTGATTGAATCTAGACAATAATCGAGCCAGGAAGAGATTGGAGATATAAGGGGTTGATCCAATCTAGATAGTTCGGCCTTTGCACGTGGTTCGGCACGAATGCATGGTTCGTCCTTTGCAAGTGGTTCGGCATGAATGCATGGTTCGTCCTTTGCACATGGTTCGACGCATGTGAGTCGGCCTTAGAAGGTTTGATTTGTATGGTTCAGCGCGTATGATTCGGCGTGAGTGGCTCGATAAAGGAAGCAAGATCGTGTGCGGTTCAGTCTAGATGGTTCAGCCTACGTCGCTTGGTCTAGGTGGTTTAGCAAGTATCATTCGGTCATGGCAGGAAAGCTAGTGTAGTTTGGTCGGATGTGGTTCGGCACACATAGGTCTTTATATCTGGGTCGGTGCACTTGAAGAGGTTGACAATTTGTTGGGCTTACGATAGAGTGATGTGACCAGCATTTCTATGCTTCGAATCATACTACCGCTTGCCCCGAGTCCTTGGAGGGTCTGTTTCGAGTCAGTAACGAAGCAAACCATGGGTCGGCATAGGTGTGTCAGTGATATGGGTCGCCGTGGCTCGTTCGGTCCACTTAACCTACAACTATGGGCCTAGCTACCCTGGTCTTGGGCCTGCATAGGGAGTAGCCTATCTTCATCCATAAATAGAGATGTAGGGATACAGTTGAAGGGACCTTATTTTAGGAACTCCAGGGATACTCCGCCATTTTTAGTACTCACTTCTCTTCTGTTCAAACTTTCATTCAAGTTGTTTGTTTACGGATTGTATCTATACTCAAGTAATTGAAAAAGTAATAAAGATCATATTCAAAGAGGATTCAGGCAATTACGCCGAACCACTGTAAATTTGGTGTTCCCTTTTCTATTGTTCCTTTTGCATTCAATTGCATTATTTCTCTGTTTTAATTTACTTTCTTCATTAATCTCTCTACACAACTCTATTCAAAGGTGTTAGTGACCAATTTTGATGCTAACATTTTGGTGCTTTCACTTAGAAGGCATGCATTCTCAGGCTGTTAGGATCTACTTTGTCGCTACTAGATTGAAGAAATCCCCCGAAGGAGATCCAATTTCATTCTCAAGAGTTCATAAATTCATTTCAGAGTTTCGACGGATAAATCTAAGATGGGATGACCATATACTAGATCGGCCTTCCACAATGCGTATTTCAATGAGACCGCTAGCATCCAGCAAGTAAGACCCAGTAATCAGCAAGCCAATCTAGCAGCAGGAACCGCCACCATCCTAAATCAATCAGAAGTTGTCACTAGGTCAGAGTTCAATGAGCTGATGAGAGAACTCGTGGAAAGCAGGAGACAACTTAATGAGCAAATTCAAACTAATGCCAATCTCATGACCCAGATCGCTCAGCAATAGCATCAGAATGCTGGAGGAAGCCCCACTTCCTAATCGTCATCTAACAGCTCAGCTTCATCAGATGAACATCAAGGAGTAGATGCCGTAGGATTGAAATGGCACAAACAGGTGTAGCAGAACAATCCAACGGAAATTGTCCAGGTTCCCTACCTGGAACCGCGGCCCATCACCTGCACCTGGGAAATCGCACTCAAACTGGAGTGGGAAACTTAAGATCTAAAGCACAGGTGGAGGCTGGTCCACCACTTCGTCAGGGTCGTAGCGAAGAGGGTCCTTAGAACGTACATTTGGGAGAACACTTAATGAGGAGTCACCAGCCGGAATGATCACGCTGGACGGAGTCCAACTTGCCACCTCCCATCTAGACCCCGGACTTTTCAGTTATGGTCAGACAACTGATGAGGGAAAATTAAGGCTTATCCAACGACGATTAGGGCATATCTAGGAGCCATACTCTATCTACAGATACTATCCTACAGGCTGAGTACCCCCCGGAAGTTCAGTATGCCAACTATTCCAGCCTATGAAGGGAAGACTAATCCCCAACATCATGTAATAAGATATGAGTGGATGATGGACTCAGCTAGGGAAAATGATGCAACTAAATGCATATGTTTCCCAATAACCTTATCCGGAATCGCTACCATGTGGTTCATCAGGCTTCCCCGGCGATCGATCTCCAAGTTTTATGAGTTAGCGACGAAATTTGTGGAGCGGTTCAGGATCCATACCACTCGCTCGAAGGACGTGATGTCTTTATCTAGCGTGATCCAGGCTTCAGGGGGTTCATTGAAGGAATATTTGTAAAGATTTCACGTTGCTGCTACCGAAGTTAGCAACTCGAATGACCATGCTATTCTTATGGCTGCGATGCGAGGGATAGATCCAGACTCAAAGTTTGGTGATTGGCTGGCAGGAAAACCACAACTACCCTGGAACGTTTTTATTCAAAGGAGAACCAATTTATGAGAAAAGAAGAGGCCAGATGGACAAGGCGAAGTAGTGTGCCAGGGCCTAGCAAGGAATTAGTGCAAAGCAGCATTGCGATAAAGAAATCTGAAAACAACTCTAGCAAAGTGTAAGTCAATGTTCAAAATAAGCCGGAATAGTCTAAAGGATCCAAAGGAGGAAATTCCAGGAGAAAGAGAGAAGCAGGAAAGTGTAAATCAAGAAACCCAACCTATAACGAATATATTCCTATGAACACATCTTTGGAGAATATTTATTTATCAACTTGTAATACATTCCAATACCAAAAGTTATGCCATAGGAATCCACGAGGAACAAAAGCAGACTGGGAAGTATTGTCACTTTCATGAGACTTACGGGCACAACACTGAGGAATGTAGACACCTCCATGATGATATAGAAAAACTGATTCGGCAAAATAAGTTATAACAGTTTTTTAAGAATTCACAAGAAGGCGGACATGGGACATCCGACCCCAGTCGCGGGCAGGCTCTACATCGACCTGAGGAACCCACTCGGACCGTAGGTAGACTGATCATAAACACGATAGTCGATGGCCTCACCTAGAAGACAAGAGTTGATAATAAATGGAACAATATGCTAATTCCCTAAGGCATGCAGATTTCAAATGTTGTTCGAACACGGAAGACTGGACTCTAACGAAACAGTAACGTATGATGACAGATGATAAGTATTCAAGAGCAGGGATGTTGATCGGATGGAGGTACCTACCATTGATCCGATGGTCATCTCAGCTACGATTGGGCTGTAGTTTGTGAGAAAAATACCGATTGATTATGGGAGTTCGTTAATATTATCTTCAAGAAGGTGCATGACCAAACGAAGATGGAGGCGAAGGATCTGAAACCATCTAAAGCCCACATTCACGGTTTTAATAATGCACCCACTGATGCGATTGGTTTTATTGAATTGCCAATTGAGTTAGGAGAGGGTGAACGTAGGAGGGTACGGATCCTACCAATCATTATTTTGGATGTTGATTCCCCATATAATGTGTTTTTTATGGGCCGACAAGTCCTGGTGGAGTTTAGGGCAGCTTTAGCCATGTGGTGTTTAACCTTGAACTTTCTGACAGTAGAGGAGTTGGTGTAGTGCATGGCGATCAAGCGACTAGTTTTGTATGTTATGTGGCTGAGCTGAGAGAGGTCCAATGAAGAGGGAAGGAAAAGGGTGTGGACAACTCTGTTCGCATCCATGTTGCTGAAAATTAACCAGTAATGCCTGTGCCTTTGCTCGGGCAACAGGGTCGGATCTATAGAGACATGGATCCAAGAGATGATGATAAAGAACCCAAGGAGGCTAAAGTAGCACTGGTTGAACTGACGATTGACATTCCAGTAAGCCATGATGACCCATCAAGGGTGCTTAAGATTAGATCACAACTTAACCCCTCAATGGTTGAGGATCTTACCGATTTCCTCCGAGCAAATCTAGATGTTTTCGCTTTGACTCTTTCCAATATGGGTGGGATTTCTCCCACCATCGCAAGTCATATGTTGAACATTGACCTGAAATATGTGTCAGTGAAGCAAAAAAGGAGAGGCATGAACCCGGAGGGGTCCGCTTCTCTCAGAGATGAGGTGGATAAACTGAAGGCCAATGGGTTCGTCCATGACACCCTCTATCCTGAATGGGTATCTAACCACGTACTGGTGAGAAAGGCAAATGGAAAGAGGAGGACCTATGTTGATTATTTAGACTTAAACAAGGCGTGCCCTAAGGATAGTTTCCGTTGCCCAGGATTGATCAGCTGGTCGACTCGACAGCAGGACATGAATTATTGTCCTTCATGGATGCATATTCAAGATACAATCAGATCTCGACGCACGTCCCAGATCAGGAGCATACCAGTTTCGTCACTAATGTTGGATTGTACTGTTATGTAGTGATGCCTTTCGGGTTGAAGAATGCAGGAGCAACTTATCAACATTTGGTGAATCATATGTTTAAAGCCATATTGGTAGAACAATGGAAGTCTATGTGGATGACATGCTCGTGAAGTTATGACAGTCAAACGACCACATTCAAGACTTAGCAGAAGTGTTTGATATACTCAAGTACTACAGAATGAAAATCAATCCACTAAAATGTTCCTTTGGCACTGCGTTTGGAATTTTTTTGGGTTTCATTGTGAATGCATGGGGAATCAAAGCCAACCCAGAAAAGATTCAGCCTATTCGAGACATACAAGCGCTCAGAACTATAAAGCAAGTACAAAGCCTAAATGGAAAAGTCGCCGCATTAAGTTGATTCATATCCAGAGCGACCGACAAGTGCATTCCTTTCTTCGATGTGATAAGGAAAGCGAAGAGAAATTTTGAATGGACCTTGGACTATGAGGATGCATTTTGAGCTCTGGTGAGACACTTGAAGAGGCCCCCGGTTCTATCAAAGCCTGTAGATCATGAGGAATTGTATGTTTACTTGTCAGTATCTCAACATGCCATCAGTGCGGCTTTCGTTCGTGAAGAGGACCGAATTCAAAAGCCAGTTTATTTTGTTAGTAAGCGTTTAATGAGGGCAGAAAGAAATTACCTTAAAATTGAGAAACTAGTCTACTGCTTGGTGATCGCATCACGCAAGCTCCGTTCGTATTTTCAAGCGCATCCAATTAGTGTTTATATCAATCAACCTTTGCTACAGGTGCTCCAATGACCAGAAACCTCTGGAAAGCTATTCAAATGGAACATTGAGCTGAGTCAATTCGATATCACTTACCTGCCATGGAGGGCTATCCAAGTGTAAGCGCTAGCAGACTTCATTGCAGAATTCACCATATTAGACGAGCCAAATGGTAGTGATGTAATTCCCGTTGTTCGATGAAAGCTATGTACAGATGGAGTATCCAACGACCATTGTTTTGGGGCTAGTGTTATTCTTGTAACTTTCAAAAATCGATCAATTTGTTATGCTTTGAAACTCAACTTCCTAGCTACTAATAACGAAACTGAATATGAAGAATTGATTGCTGGCTTGAAACTTACCAAAGAATTCGGAGTAAAATCGGTTGAAAGCTTTGAGACTCACAATTGGTGGTGTACCAAGTACGGGAAGACTATCAGGGGAAGGGGCAAGGACTTGCTCCATACCTTACTCGGGTTCAAGAACTGTTGGCAGACCTTGAATATTACGATATTTCACATATCCCACATGAACAAAATAGGGAAGCTGACTCATTGGCAAAATTCGCAAGTACTGGTGATGGACAACAGATAGGCTTGGTTGTCGTTGAAACCTTACATGCCCCGAGTTTAAATTAAATGGAAGTAGATTTTTTGTTAGGAACGGAAATTAAAAGGGATTCGTGGATGACCCCGTTCAAAGAATACCTACAGCATGGAACTTTGCCTGAGAGAAAGAATGAGAGACGAAAGGTCGTTTGCAAGGCCTCGTGGTATATAATGCATGATGGAATAATGTATCAGAAAGGATTCTTGGTTCCCTTATTTCGATGCATCGCCCACGATGAGATAATGTGGGTCTTAAAAGAAGTTCATGAAGGAGAATGCAGCGACCACATTAGGGGGCAGACACTAGCCAAAAAGATCCTCCATTATGGATACTATTGGCCGACCGTAAGTCGAGAAACCGTGGATTATGTAAGAAGATGCGACAAAAGTCAAAAGTATGCAAAGATCTTGAGAGCCCCGTCGATGGAACTCATGCAAATGGTTAGTCCATGGCTATTTGCAATATGGGGGATCGATATAATTGGCTCCTTGCTGATCTCCAAAGGTGGTGCAAAATATGTAATTGTCGCGGTCGAATATTTCACCAAATTGGCAGAAACAGAGCCCTTAGCTGCGATCACCACTAAAAATATCATTAATTTTGTTGAGCGAAACATTATATTCCATTTTGGCCTTCCATGAACTATTATTTTGGACAACAGGGAGTTGAAGGAATTCTGCCAAAAATATTGCATTAAGAAAAGATTTACGGAAGTCGCTCACCCTAAAGCCAATGGACAAGTTGAAGCTATAAATAAAATAATCAAGTCTATATTGAAAAAACATTTGGCGAACGCCAGAGGCAAGTGGGTGGATGAGCTTCTGACAGCACTCTAGGCTTACAAAACCACCAACAAGTCCGCGACTGGCCACACTCCATTCACTTTGGCATATGGCACCGAAACTGTCATACCCATGGAACTTGAAGTTCCCTCTCGCTGATTGACTCATTAAGATCCTAAGACGAATCAGGATCTCTTACTGGAGTCCTTAGACTTTGTCAACGAAAAACATGAAGAAGCTGATTTGAGGGTGGCTGCATATCGACACCGAGTCGCTCGATATTATAATGAAAATGTTCGACCAAAAACCTTCGATGTGGACGACCTTGTTTTGAAGCAAGTTTTTACAACCCCGTCACGTATGAATCCCACATGGGAAGGTCCGTACGTCATCGAACTGAAGCTTGGGGAAGGAATCTTCAAGCTAGCGACTGTTGATGGCGTGACACTTCCTAGAGCATGGAATAGCAAGCATTTGCATCGTTATTACGCTTGGTTTATTTCTTTTGCATTGTAGTAGCAGTTTCTTCCATAATATGTTTTCTTTTGTTATTCTTTGTTTCCGACATGTAATAAGACAATTCAGTTTGCCCTTATTTTCTACAATCAATAAAGGCTTGAAGCTGTTTTCTTCTATATGCTATTAGTGTTTTGCATTTTGTAATTTTGCGGCAAAATAAAACTGCATTAATCTATCTGGTGTATGAATGTACGCACAAAATTAAAAGTCAATCGGCTAAATAATTCAAAATTTTCTAAGTCCTTGAAGCGCGGACTGGAGTACTCTGCGTCCCCGGAGTACGGACAAAAGTATAAACGATTCAAAAATCTCTAAGTCTCCGGAGCGCGGACTGGAGTACTCTGAATCCTCGAAGTGTGGACAGAGTATAAATGATTCAAAAATCTTTGAGTCCCCGAAGCATATATTGGAGTACTCTGAGCCCTCTGAGTGCAGAATAGAGTATAAATGATTCAAAAATCTCCGAGTCCTCAGAGTGCGGACTGGAGCACTCTGAGTCCCTGGAGTGCGGACGAGAGCATAAACAATTCCAAAATCTCTGAGTCTCCAGTTCGCAGACTGGAGTACTCTAAGTCCTCAGAGCGCGAACTGGAGTACTCTGAGTCCCCCGAGTGGGGACTAGAGTATAAACGATTCACAAAATCTCTAAGTCCCCGGAGCATGGACTGGAGTACTCTGAGTCCTCAGAGTGTGGACTAGAGTATAAATGATTCACAGAATCTCAAAGTCCCCAGAGCATGGACTAGAGTACTTTGAGTCCCCAAAGTGTGGACTAGAGTATAAGCGATTCAAAAAATCTCTGTCCCCAGAGTGTGGACTAGAGTATATTGAGTCCCCGAAATGCGGACTAGAGTATAAACGATTCATAAAATCTTAAGTCCCCAGAGCGCGGATTAGAGTACTCTGAGTCCCCAGAGTGTGGACTAGAGTATAAACGATTCACAAAATCTCAAAGTCCCCGGAGCGTGGACTAGAGTAATTTGAGTCCTTGGAGTGTGGAGTAGAGTATAAATGATTCAAATAGTCTCCATGTCCTCGGAGCGCGGACTAGAGTATTCTAAGTCCCCAGAGTGCGGACTAGAGTATAAACGATTCACAAAATCTCTAAGTTCCCGAAGCGTGGACTAGAGTACTCTGGGTCCCCAGAGTGCGGACTAGAGTATAAACGATTCACAAAATCTCAAAGTCCTCGGAGTGCGGAGTAGAGTACTCTGAGTCCTCGAAGTGCGAACTGGAGTATAAACGATTAAAAAAATCTCTAAGTCCTAGGACCATGGACTAAATTATACGTAATTCATAAATCTCCAAGTCATGTGGAGGCGAACTGGCGCTTATATGACCCATAAAACTTTGGATTTCAATTACAAGTTGGACGATAAGCTAAACAATGAAAATCAAGAAAAACAAAGAAACAAAATTTTATATACTAATCGAAGATTAAGTTCATTACAACTTATCCAAAGTTCGAGGCAAAAGTCTATCTACGACGTCTACAAAAAAAATATGAAACCGCTACATGATTTAGGTTTATTCAGGCTGAGCGAGGTATGACAAGATGGTAGCTACTTCTTTTGACTTTTTTTTCTTCCTCGGTTTCTCCAAAGGCTCCTCAGCCGAATGTTTTCTCCTGGATCCTTTGCCTCCCAGCGAGGTGGTGACCGAGGAAGGAAGAGGGACCTTTAGAGTTGTGGTTCCACCCGGGAGAATCACCTTCAGGGGTCTATATAGAGGATCATCAAGTTCCACCACCTGAGGTTCAATCTTTACTTTAGCTTTCTTTTTCTCCTCTTCCATGATTTGCTCTTCCATGCTAAGCTTCGAAGTATGTTCGGAGGCGCCTGTGATTTCAACCTCGTCATGTTCATCTATAGGCGAGGGATCTTCAATTTTATCCTCATCTGGCTCCCCGATCACTTGAGCAACGGGTCTAGGGGTATCCCTAGCGGGAGATGCCTCAACTGCTTTTTCTTTCAGGTCTATGGCAACCTCGCTTCCTGTAGTCGGCCTGGGTTCAGAGTGACCTATTTGAGTTCATGAGAAAGAAATGTTAGAACACATTCATCACTTGCCGAATGCATTGAATTCCTAAACTCTAAAGAGTGAAGCTACGTACCAGCTTCCAAATGACTCTTTATGGTTCTCGAAGGATCACCCTCCAGAATATGATATAGAATGTGAACACCAAGCCCGGGTTTCTCCGGGTGATAATCGGCATGCTGCTCGGGAGGCTCAAGCGACAAGCTATCGGTCAGTTGATTTGGAGGAGGAACTGGAGACTTGGTGCCAGATGGGCCAGCAATATTGTCCTTATCCTTGGATAATGAGGAGTCTCTTCCGAAGATGACTTTTTCTGCAGATAAGTCTGAAGGCTCGTTTCCTCGAAGCACTTCCCTCATAAGAGCTTGTTCATCGACCTCTTCGACGCCCAGCTCAGCTCTTTTAATTTTTATCAAAGTATCGCATGATTCGGCCAATAATTCGAGGTAACCCTCGCCTAAAAAAGATAGGTCGCGGTGCATGAGAACTCGTGCATTATACTCGGCAATGAGCGGATCAAATAAGAATTTAATTTCTTCTCTGTCGGCCTCAGTAGCAGCCTCGAGGCGAGAGTCGACTTTTTTGAGTGCCATTTTCTTGCCCTCTTCGTGAGCTGCCTCCTTTAGCGCTTCAATCTGGGAAAGTTGCTCCTCGAGCTTTGTCTTTGGGAGTCCTGTTGCAATAATTTCTTCGCAATATCGTTGTGACTCTTCTTGCACGACAGTTTCTCTTCTTTCTCTTTGGCAAGTAGCTTCTCTAGTTCTTTAACTCGTCGAGCTAGAATATCTTTTTCTTTCTGGATAGAGTCTTTCTCTTAATCTAAAGCACCACTGCATTGGATTTAGGGCTGTATATAGGACATAACAGTCTGTTGTTCGACTTGGTTCGAGACTGTAAGACGTCCGGCCTGTGTCCATACGATTCTCATTAGGAGACGAATTAGGATAAGAGAAAATATACGAAAAAGTGTCCGTCTGAAAATGTTCGATGTTTTTCTATTGTATAAACATTGTCCATTCGTTGTCCGACTCATACAAACAATGTTTGAAGTTAAAATTTGTCTGATCCGTGTCCGTTCAAATCTTTTATAGGACAGGACTAGGACACACCTCCGTCCGGTCAGGTCCAACCCGTTTACACCCCTAGTTGGACTGCCTCATCGATTTCCTTCTTGTGAGTGGCCTCCAAGCGACTAATTGCCTCAGCATTTTTCTGAGCGACCTCAAGTTGAGATTTGTACGAGGAAAGCTCTTCATCCTAGGCTTTGATGATGTCTTTGTCATGAATGGATTCAAGTTTTAGGCGATCGATTTCATGTTGACATTCCATAGAAACCTCTGAAAATTTCTCCGCCAAATCTACAAATGCATCATGTTGGACATAAACATCATTGTTGCAAGCGATAGCACTTTGTTTCACATGTCCAGAAATAGGATGAATCGTAAGGAGAAACTTCAACCCATCGAAGCATATCTTCGGGAATGTAGCCTTAAGTTCAGCCAAACTTTCTGCTGTCGATGGATCATGCATGCACATTGGAGGAGTCTGCCTAGCAGGAGTCACAGATTTCTTATGGGGCTCATGAGATTGCTTGGTACTGGACAAGCCAGAGTGTTGATCCCGAGGAGCTTCAAATTGAGATCCCTTTTGAGTAGATTTCTCCCTACTATGCTCTGACTAAGGAGGGGATCATTTGGGTGTGAGGAATGACTATAAGTTCTTCTTCTCAAAGATGACGATTCTCTGGGATGATGATCTCTATCGCCGACGTTGTCCCTGTCTCATCGTCTTGATCATGAATCCCAATTGGAATGATAGAAAAATAGAGGATCCATAAAGGCGGCCGACGCCGTGTGTACGCCCCATATCACCTGCGTAGAATATCAAGTGAGGACGAGTCAATAGGAATCATATGATGACTAAAATTCAAGCGTAGGATGGAGTGTAAGTGTCTGTGTGTGTCCTAGCACCTCCCGGCGGACCAGTGTTTTTCGCTTTATTTGTTGGAGTGTTCTCTCCTTGATAACAAGCCTGAGCACCTTCATCGCATCTCATGGGTGAAATAAGTCCCGTAGCCTCAGGGTCGTTCAAGCCATAATTTAATAAGTCGTCGGGGATGGTTAGGTCAGATAGACCCTTTAGTGAACCCTCTAAATTTTGGGGAGACAACCTTTTCTTGGCAGAAGTTATCGTAACCTTCGAGGTTCCAGCAACCGTCTTCTTTTTCAATTTGTAAGCCAGACTCTTCTTCCTCTTTGGAAGAGGCAATGGTTCATCAACACCGGGTGCATCAGAATCTGGAACTTATGTTTTCATCGATCGCCTCTAGAGCATCGATTTCTTTGATTTCACCTTCCTCGGTTGTATCAGGGGCCCTTCCTGTAGAGGTCACCGAAGGTCCGGCTTGCTCTTTGCCTTTTTCCACAGCGGGTCACGTTGTAGTGGCGTCGGTTGGAAGGCTAGTCCGATGGCCTTCCTTCGGTAATCCAAACTTTAAAAGAAGATCGTTGGAAATAACAAATTTGATGTCCCGATCTCTCACGGGAATAGCTCAAAATCGCCTCGACGGCCTCAGAATATCTAGCGCCTTCAGGTCATGGGCGGATATCTATAAGAGTTGAAAGAAGTTTAGAAAAGGTGCAGTTTGAGCCTTAGACAAATATTAGTCTAAAAATGAGACTTACTCCCTTTTAGCCATCTTCTCGCAAACCCGGGAGGACAACGTACATAAAACCACTCTTGCTTATACTGGAAAATTTTACTCCACACGCCCGTCGGGATTTGACATTTGGAATGTGGCTTGAGAAATATGAAGGATGGGCTATCGGAAAGTCTCTTAAAGTGGTAAATATAACGGATGTCCTCGAAAGTAGGAAGTCTAAATAAGATGCTCATAAAGAGGACACAAGTGTCATAGATAAAAGCATGACTATTATGGTGTAGCTGTGCCGGAGCTATCCCAACTGCAACACATCATGGAGGAATTAATTGAAAGGTGGCATACTTCTGACCCAGCACATAAATTTATTGCACGCTGTATATCCGGCTGGGGGCAGGTGAGGTCGATTATGTCCTGACAGAACCAAAACATCATTGAAGGGGATTCCATAGATTGAGCACAGCCGACGAAGAACGGTTTCACTAATTTTTTAGGCTTGTGAATCAGTGGGATTATCCAGAACAACGACCCTATCTACAACATTAGGAGCCAGGCCTATAACTATGATAAGTGGATCCAGAAAGCCAGGTGTGGAGGTTGATGGTGAATTCGAGGTTCCTACTACCTTATGCCGAGAACCTAGCTCAAGCTTATCAGAAATAATAGCGGAGCTTGACTTTTTAGACATCTTCAACGAGCGTTTAGTGTGGATGCATACCTATTTAAGCTATACTTGAAAGACAAACGATATTACGACAATAGTATATTCCCCGTATTGTGTATGAACTAGTGCGACAACTCAAACATGAGTGCAGAAAAACTAAAGTTTTAAACACAAGTGTGGTGTGATAGATCTTTGAGTTATTATCCGAGGAGACCGTCATCACTGACCGTCTCCTGTAGTTTATAATATGACCGACGGTAGAAGTCTTGAAATCAAATGTTGGCATCATGAAGTGTGAAGGCTATTATTTTCATTTGACGGGTTAAATTTGCATTTAAGGTTATTCAAGCTGTAGGGTAGTTAGTTTAAATTAGGTCCTCGAGCTAATATGCTTTACTATTTGTCATTGTCCGTTATACTATGCTTGGTTGTGGAGGTAAGTCACCCAAATGAGTGTCGTATTTAAGTTAAAATGATTTTAATTACTAATGCCGACCCACTCACTCGCTATCTCACCCTAACTATACTCCTACCAACCCAGCCCAACTTAAACTCCTACCGAACTACATCACTTCACTGGATTGTTGAGCCACACTCACTATACTCCTTCCCTCCACCTTTTTCAATACATACCGAGCAATCCACACTCCTAAATATGTGTTGACCGACCCACTCTACTGCTAGGATTTTATCGACCCAGGCCTCCCTAGACGTCCGATCGACCGAATTCCACTCAAAATATCGACCCAGCCTAATAAAACTCCCCTACCAATCGGCTATTATTAGAGTATGCTGACCTGACTCTACCTTAAGGATCATCCTACAAAGGCTATTGACCGAGTTAGTTGCCCCTCAAGCAACGACCTCCTCTCTTTCACTGGAATGATAAACTCTATCCTGATGCATGTTGTCGACCTCCCTTCCTAAGACGACTTAGGAAAGCTCCTATCGAATCGATGCCAACCCAGGTTGGACACTCCACTATCCTTAACCACCCTCAATCCTGCTATCTCTCTTCTCTCATCCTCATCCAGGAGGGTCGATTGCGTTCATGGCTCAGATCCAAGACGAGTTCAGGGAGGCATGGCCTAAGAGTTTAAAGAAAAAAGTGGATCCTTACTTATGAAATAGCTTGAGGTTAGGGTGCATGATTTCTAATGCTCGAAGTCGTGAGTGATGGCTGAAAATGTTGAGGAAGATAGTTGAAAGGAGGGTGATGGCAATTCAGTGGAGAGAGAATTTTTTATGGTTCTGAGCAGAGCCGGAAGAGATGAGTTATAAAGCGAGAATGGGAAGGAGAAGTGGGGGAATGAGCTTTTATATAGAGAATGGAGAGGTGAATCGATGTTATCCTAATAATCCGGTCACCATATTTCGTGAGATCGGCAAGTCGACATGCCGACCTGGCCCAGGTAAATCGACCGAGTGGATCAGCCTTCGTATGTCGATCCCTCCCTTGTTAAATAATAATGATAATAATAAATTAAACTGATATTAAAATGAAATATATATATATATATATATGTGTGTGTGTGTGTACGCATACAATGACAATCAAGGATGGTAATGCAATGGAAAGTTGGATTTCACCTGATAGGTGGAGAAGCATGGGTTTGAGAAACCTAGTGTGATTCAACCTTTGAAATGTTGTATACATTCGGCTTTTGAAAAGTTAAAACAGGCTTTCAAGAATCTCTACGGGACTGAACTAATACATTCAGACGATGCGAAGCTTCGTCGAAGGCCAGTGAAAAGTGACAGTCAATTATCATTCTGAACGAGCCAGTCTCTGGAAACAGGAATTGCTTGCTAATTCAAAGTGTGTCGTGTTGATTCACAAGACACGCTTTCGAGAGCAAATGTTACCCGGTTACCTAGCCCGGCTACAAGGTGATATTAGAGAGGCTTGATTGAATCTAGACAAGACTCGAGCCAGGAAGAGATTTGAGATATAAGGGATTGATCCAATCTAGATAGTTCGGCCTTTGCACATGGTTTGGCATGAATGCATGGTTTGTCCTTTGCACATTGGTCGGCATGAATGCATGGTTCGTCCTTTGCACATGGTTCGGCACATGTGGGTCGGCCTTAGAAGGTTTGATTTGTATGGTTCAACGTGCATGGTTCAGCGTGAGTGGCTCGGTAAAGGAAGCAAGATCGTGCGCAGTTCGGTCTAGATGGTTTAGCCTACTTCGCTCAGTCTAGGTGGTTTAGCAAGTATCGTTCGATCATGGCAGAAAAGCTAGTGTAATTCGGTCGGATGTGGTTCGACATGCGTGTGCCGGTATATCTGGGTCGGTGCACCTTAAAGAGGTTGACAATTTGTTGGGTTTACGACAGAGTGATGCGACCAGCATTTCTATGCTTCAAGTCATACTACCGCTTGCCCCGAGTCCCTAGAGTGTCGGCTTCGAATCAGCAATGAAGCAACCTCTGGGTCGTCATAGGTGGGTTGGTATACGTGGGTCAGCATGGCTCGTTCGGTCCATTTAACCTACAACTATGGGCCGAGCTACTTTGGTATTGGGCCTGCACAGGGACTCCATCCTATCTTCGTCTATAAATAGAGATGCAAGGGTACAGTTGAAGGGACCTTTTTTGGAAACTCCAAGGATACTCTGTCATTTTTAGTACTCACTTCTCTTCTTTTCAAACTTTCATCCAAGTTGTTTGTTCACAGATTGTGTCTGTACTAAAGTAATTAAAAAAGTAATAAAGATCATATTCAAAGTGGACGTAGGCAATTACGCCGAACCACTATAAATTTGGTATTCCTTTTTCAGTTGTTCTTTTTGCATTCAATTGCATTATTTCTCTATTTTAATTTACTTTCTTCATTAATCTCTCTACATGACTCTATTCAACGGTGTTAGTGACCAATTTTGGTGCTAACACGCTTGCTTGTTAAAACCGCAGGAACAGGTGAGCATAAGGTCAAACCCAAGTAAAAGATGGATTCAACTCAAGTGGAAATGCTCGATAGAAAATTTAACATGAAAGCATGACAATACATATAGCACTAGGGCATTGCACATGAAATAGAGGCAGCAATAAAAGACACTAGTCGTGTATATGTTCAATGAAATGGTCAGGAGCAACAAAGACAACAAGCTTTAGGAATTCAAAACAAAACAAGAACGGACCAGACCGAACAATATGTGAATCAGTTTGTAAAATAAATGACTCAATCATGATTCAGACATGAATACAACCAGAGCACCAAGTTTACTTAAATAGACAAGTGCATCCAGAACTAGGCATATCAAGTTAAAGCCATGAACACACTTGAATTCAAATTAGAACAAAGGTATGAACACAGAAAGGCTAGCACAAACCATGAAATGAAATGACTCAAAGAAACTGCACAGTCAACTCGAAGCCATGTAAGGGAATCATATATGGAAATAAGCACTCGAGAAATAGAAAAATGGCCAGAGCATGGCACACACATAAGTGAACATAGCAACTCAATGAAATGACAGTGAAGCAGCAGTATGTGTATATATATAACATAGAATACAAGTACACTCAACCAATATGCAATAATCAAGTTCAGTTTGAATAAAGCAATGGTCAGAACATGGCAGCAGCTCTACACAAGTACAAGTCAAAATAACATAGGTAAACGTGACAATACAACAAAGTAGTGCAACAAACCATGGACAATGAAATTCCAGACCATAGTGCACCAGATCAGTGAAGCAGCAAGCAAAGTGACACATGTATACATATGCATATGGTCGGGTACAAGCAAAATCAGAATGCAAGCAACTTGCGTGAACAGAGCAAATAGAAATACACATGTATACATACATGTATGCATATATATGTATACATATATGCATATATATGTATACATATATGCATATGTATACATACATATATGCATGTGTGTGTGTATATTTACACATAGATGGTCAATGCATAAGCAGATCAGACAAAGTCAAGTCATGGTTCGAAAAGAAATGGTCTGCGTTTTACATGAAGCCGCGGGGTATATCAAAATGAACAGTTGGAGCAAGTCAAGAAGTTCGAGTCTCAGAAAATGGAACAAATCAAAATTTGTCAAGTCCAGATTATCACATTCAAAATGCCGAAGTCATAGGAGCACAGAACGGAATTGATTCAAACACTTCAACAAAATTCGAGTATATCAGAGATGAGCAAGTCATGCATCGTTCGATTAAAAAATCAAAGCAAGAGATAAAATCATGAAGAATTCAAAGCAACATATACAAATGATAAAATAGGGTTTCGTTCCCTATAAATTATCATCATAGGCAAAATTATGAGTTCAAATTCAAGCAAAATAACAGAGCAAATAAAGTACAAAATCACATACCAATTTTATACTCCATTCGAACCCGTCCTTGAAGCAGCCGAAGCGTATCGAAGAGCTCTGAACGAAGAAGCATCGAAGAGATTTGAGGAACGAAAACACACCAGCAATCAATTTGAAATTCAATCTCCAAGCGGCGGCTTCAAGTAGTTCAAAACCCTAATTTTTGAAGAGGAACAAAGGAATCTGCCGAAGGAAGGAAAGGGATACTTCTCTAATTTTTTGATCGCACTTTTATTATTTATTTGGGCCGAAGAATTTACTTTTATTATTTAGGCTGTATTTTATTTGGGCTAGACTTTTTAATATAGGGTTTTGTGTCAGTTAGTTTTTTTTATATTTATTTTGTAATTTCTTTTTAAAATTGTGTAACTTATTGTTGTGTAACTATATACAAACTACGGGGCGTAATATGAGAATTCGCAACTCAGTGGCTGAGTTGTGCCAGAGTTTTGAGCTTAGAGTTAGGTTAGTCAAATTAGCGGGTGTTGTAAGTTTACGTGTGTTTGTAGCGTTTGACTAATTAATTTCTAGTAGAAACATTGGAGGCGGCACGTAGACAGGTTTTTGCTGAAGATGGGTAAATCTATGTATAATTTTTACTGCATTACTTTCTGCTATTGTTTTTATTTCTGCATTAATTTTAATATCACCCTATTCACCCCTCTCTAGGGTGAAAATGATCCTACAGTGGTTACTTTCTATCTTTTACTTAACCCAGAAGTATGCCCAAAGTAACATCCTCCACAAATATCTTTCCCAACCTTCTAGAAGCTTTCCTACATTTTAAGTGCAGAATATTTTTATTACTAATTAATGATCTCCTAAGTTATTCGGTGTGTATAAAAAGTTTGAACAACTTTTATGGAGAAAAAAATCTTTTTATCGATAAAATGATTTTTGATCACATTATCAATATTTCTTCAAAGTATTTTTTTAACATTTTTTAAAACTAAGTTTACTATTATTATTTATTAATTAAAAGGGGGTTAACAAGGTTATTAAGTCAATTTAATCACATTAAATATGAGATTTAAATATTTAAATAATTCAGATATTCAAATACAAAGTGTTTGAAATTTCGGATCGTTACATGGACCGACGAAATTGTTGCAAAAGAAAGAGTTTTGTTAAGTGATCCAAAAGAGTTTGTCCAACGAATTCCTTGGGGTCAGATGCCAAGAAATTGTGCGCTGCAATTACTTGGTCAATAAATTACTATGATTCTTTCCTTTTGTTTTCGAGTTTGTTTTCTACTTAACTCCCGCTATCTTGTCAAATTATTTCTTCTTCCAAAGCCTTATTTCCATATTCTCCCTATTCCTAATTTAATAACGCGCAACCAAAAACCCTATTTCTAAGGTAGTTACAGTGATCTCTCCACGGTCCAAAAGCCTCAAGGTCACAAATCAATTTTAATAGAGAGATCTTGGAGGCTGTGCAATCTAAAACCTTAATCCCAAGTTAATTTCAGATCTTTGAGGCCTACATTATTCAAAAAATTCATTCTTCATTCATTCATCAACAACTTCAAGATATTTTTCTTCATTGCTCGTTTTCTAAAAATATGTAGATGTTTGTATTTTATTAATATTAGAGCATAATAAAACCGTTTGGAAAACTGAAACCATTTAGTGGCAATAATTTATTTTTTGGCTATATTTTTCTTCGTTATTTGTCTAAACATATAAATTGTCATATACACCTGAATTGATATATACCCTCATTTGTATTCATTCATGATTCCATGAAAATTTAGATTACATATATATGTGAATTTTGTTGCCGATTCTATAAACATTTAGAAAATAAAAGATTTATTTGAAATGTTTTAATCGCTTTTAGAGCTGGGTGACAATGTGTTAGTTTTTTGCTTGCTTACTAATCAGATTTTATAAAAAAAATTCCTAAAGTTGTTTTCCATTATTTGTTATGCAATATGTATTTTAAAAAATTTCTCCTTGAAATTTTAGCACATTTCTGTGATTCAATTCTAAGTTTTATATTTTTTCCTACATTTTTAATGTTTATATTTACTTTAAGTGTGCATTATGTGCTTTATATTTATGAAATTGTTCTCATTTGAAACGTAGTGTCAATTGAAGTTTATACAATGCATTTATTGGCATTCGATTATTATTTTTATAAATAAGGTAAAATATTTTGATAATGGTTTTTAAACAACAACGGTTTCCGGTTAAAATTTAGATGCATTAATACTAGGGGATTTTAGGCTCAACGAAAAAATTAGAGAAAAATTTAGTTTCAAGAACAAGAAGTTTGCTTTTTAGGCTAAAGGACAATTTTTAGTGTAAATCACAAAATGATAGTTGTAACTATCAATTTTCTATTTACACTAAAAAGTGTCATTCAGACTAAAAACAAACTTGTTGTCTTTGAGAATAATTTATTTTATAACTTTTTTCCTATGCTTATTTTTCTGTTAATACTAAATATTAAGGTACATTAATAAAATTTCATAATTATGGAAGTTTCATTTGTATGCAATCATGATTTCGCAAACATTTAGATTACATATATGTGTGAATTTTGTTGTCAATTCTGTAAACATTTAAAAAATGGTTTCGTTTGAAACAGTTTAATCACTGTAAGAACTTGGAGATAGCGTGTTAGTTTTTGCTTAATTATTAATCAGGTTCTGGATTTTTCTTTCAAGTTGTTTTTCGCTTATTCGTTGTGCAATATGTATTTTAAAAAATTCTTCCTGAATTTTAACACATTTCTAGGATTCATTTTTAACCTTTCTATTTTTTCCTACATTTTTTTGTTTATATTTATTTCATGTGTGCATTATGTGGTTTCTATTTACAGAATTGATCTTTTATAATTTAGTATGACTTGTAGTTTGTATAATGCATATATTAGCGCTTGATTTTTATTTTTATAAATAAAGTTAAATATTTTGATTGTGGTTTCCATACGACAATGGTTTCTGGTTATTTATGCATTAATACTAAAATTAAGGTACATGAGTAAAATTAAGTTAAATAGTTTGGTTTATATTTTTTCAAAGATGTTTCTCATGTCAGCATTATGCACTATAAATATTATTATTTTTAATTTTCAATACAATTCTCATTTGCCTCTCTTTGAGAACAACTTCTTGTATGAATAAGTTCTTAGTAAGCTTATGAAGATAGGGACATAGTTACTTGAGTTAATTTTTTTTACATTTTCTATATTTATTTAATATAAAAGTTTAAACATTTTACTTGATTTCTTCTTCAAACATCTATGTAGGTTGTTGTACTGGAATATGCACATGAAACATCATTTGGAAACTTGTGGTTTGAAGTTAGTTTATTGTTGCCATATTGTAAACACTACACAAATAGTTTACTTGTTTTCAGTATTGGATCACAGCACTACATGTCATTTGAAGTGGTTAGTTTCAAGAGTGAGATTATAATAGATTGATACATTATGTATGTAGTGTTTAAAATTTAAAATTTAATTTTTTTATTGAAAATGCACATGAAACATCATTTGGAAACTTGTGGTTTGAAGTTAGTTTAATGTTGCCATATTGTAAACACCACAAACAGTTTCCTTGTTTTCAATATTGGATCACACTGCTGCATGTCATCTGATTAGAGGTGATTAATTTCAAAAGTGAGACTATAATAGATTGATACATTATGTATGTAGTGATTAAAATATGAAATTTAATTTTTTTTTTGAAAATCGAGATTAATTACATTGTTAAGTTTCATGCTCTGTCATTTATGATTCATGCTGAAGTTAATTTATTTTGTATCCAACTGTTCGACAACCATAATGTTGATCATTCTACTCTATATTTGACTTGAGATGGATGGTCTTTTACATTCTCATGTACTGTTGATCAATTCTTCTACTGAAATATGCATTTGAAATGATATGATATATGCAGTTCCTTTTGTTGTTGTAATGAGACATTCCCACCACTACTTGCGCACATAAAATATGCCTGCATGTGGTCACTAGCAAAGATATTTACTACATCATTGCAATTTATATTAATGAAAGGAAATGTCTGTTTTCTTTTATGAAACGACACCATTGTGCTTTGCAACATAGGCCAAAATATAAGAAAGCCAGTGAAAGATGAGTTTATTATCAAAAACCAAAGGTGATTCATTCACGATTTAAGGATGGAGGCTGAATGGAAGACATGCTGGCTATGGTTTGATGCATTATTCTTAAGCACACACACACTTAAGAATTATAAATATGTATGTGTGTGTATATGTGTGTGTATGTATGTATGTATATATACACATGTGTATATATATATGTATATGTACACACACATACATATACATATGTATATGCATATATATATATATATGCATATATATATATATATATGCATATATATATATATATATGCATATATATATATATGTGCACACACACACACACACATATATATATATGTTATATGTCTAGTATACCAAAACAGAGAATAATCAATTATAAACTCGTCGCACAAGTTTATAACTCAGATTTCCACTGCACTGGAATTCTGTAGTAATTATTATAACAATATGAATGTTGTAAATAAATTACAACAACAGCGTTATACTATTCTGAATAAATAGTATAGCCAGAATAACGGATAGAATAAAGAATAATGTATATAAATATACAATCAGACTAGAATTCTAACCGGATTATGTATGAGGCTCGTCGTAACGATTTCATTAAGAATTTTATTTCAAAATTCTCCCAAGATACAACAGACGTATTCTGCTCGAGATTGTAATGAGTATATCACTATGTGATTTGAATATATAAGAACAGCAGTTAGAAGAGAGGAGATATTCGAATCGGAAGTGAGTGAAGAAAGTGATCAGTTTTCCTCTTTATTTATAGTTGGTTCGTATCCCTTCGAACGGTCGCGTCTGCACCCGTTTGTCCAAACGGTCACGCCCGTTTCTGCTGCTGTTTATCGGTTGTGCCCATTCATTTTGAATAGGCCGCATCCGTTCGCCAAAACCGCATCTGTTTGTCAAAATTAAACTGCGCCTGCTAACGAGCCGCATGCCATAACGGATCGCATCCGTTCAGAAAAATGCTGCCAACAGGTCGCACCTCTTCAGGCAAAAACCCGCGTCCGTCTTCACCCGCCCACTTCTCTTCAAATCGCAGGCCCAACCTAGTTTCAGATGAAGCCCAAAACCGTTAAACAATTGCCTAGCAAAAAGAATGGTCATTTTAGACCCGTACCCGAGCCCAGCCCGGCCCAGCCCGGTTCGGTCGGACGGACGGCGGCGCGCGCGCGTGTGTGGTGGAGATGCATTATCTTCCTCCTCACAATGAAGCATACATTTGGGAGCCCCAGGCCCCCAACCTCCTCATGAGAAAGCTATTAATATACTTGGCTTCTTAGTATATTAGGCGATGTGGGACTTTATGTATTTTTCATTCATTTTGTTCTATATGAATTCCAACAATCCCCCACATGAATGATAATATACATATCCCCCACACAAAGCGAAATATCACAGAGTATATATGGAATAATGCTTTATCGTGGATAAGTAGATATTTCACTTTGAACTTTCCCTAGTTAAAACTTATCGGATCTACTTGGCTAATCGGTGAATTATTTTATCTTGAACCGTCGGCCTTTACTGTATATCCAGACAATAAACTTTACGAAGCATTGATTCCCTTCTCATCCAATCTCTTGGTTGTGTTCATTTTGGTCCTGAACAATATTTGGTTCTGTGAGTGTTTTTAGAGAATAAAAGCCTTTTAATATTCTCATAGAGCCGACCCAGCTCACACTAACATAGGTGATCGCAACCATTAAGAGTATCCTATATATACCCCACTTGTTATTTCCAAGATATGGTCATCATTAAAAAACATAGTTTTAACCTTTAAGTACTTCTGTAGGCATGCATTTATATTTTGCACCATAGGAATGGAGTTGGACTATGTCCATGCAATGCATTACGTCTTGAGTTATTCATAACTGGTTTGCCTATTGATCCTAGTCCGTGGGATCTCCAGTTCTAGGATAGGTTTCCGTATAAGATAACTCTTTATGGTTTAGGCTTTTAAACCCATTCCCCTCGATACGCAGTCAATTTCCTCTCTTGATAAACTTTTAGTAAATGGATCCGCTAGATTATCATTTGTTCTCACATAATCTGTGGAAATAGTTCCATTTGAGAGTAACTGCCTAACTGTGTTGTGGCGTCGACGAATATGTCGTGACTTTCCATTATATACAAAGTTGTGTGCTCTGCTTAGCGCATCTTGGTTATCACAGTGTATGCATATGGCCGGTACAAGTTTAGGCCAAAATGGAATATCTTCTAAAAAATGACGAAGCCATTCTGCTTCTTCGCCCGCTTTATCTAATGCGATGAACTCTGATTGCATAGTGGATCGAGCTATGCATGTTTGTTTAGTAGATTTCCATGACACTGCTGCCCCTGCCAAGGTAAAGACATAACCACTTGTTGATTTTGATTCCTCTGAATCTGCAATCTAGTTTGCATCACTATATCCTTCTAAGATGGCAGGATATTTTCCATAATGTAAGGAAAAATTAGTGGTATTCTTTAAATATCCAAGCACTCTCATTAGTGCTTTCCAGTGTTCCTTCCCTGGATTGCTTGTATACCTGCTCAATCGACTTACTGCATAAGCTATATCTGGTTTTGTGCAATTCATGAGATACATGAGACATCCTATTACACGAGAATATTCCAGATGCATTACACTCTCCTTAGTGTTTTTATGCAGTACTTCTGATGGATTAAAAGGTGTATTTACTCCTTTAATTCCAAAATTTTGAAATCTTTCAATCACTTTTTCTACATAATGTGATTGAGATAACTCAATTCCATTAGGTGTTCTTATTATTTTTATTCCTAAAATAACATCTGCAACACCCAAGTCTTTCATGTCGAAATTGTTGATCAACATTTTCTTTGTGGTCTCAATTACCTGAGTATTTGGACCGAATATTAGCATATCGTCCACATATAGACAGATCAGCACATACGATTGTCCAAGTTGTTTATAATAAACACATTTGTCACATTCATTTATACGAAAACCATTTCTCATCATGACACTATCAAATTTTGCATGCCATTGTTTTGGAGCTTGTTTTATTCCGTATAATGATTTGACTAATCTACAACTTTGTTTTCATTTCGATCCTTTGGAAATAAATCCCTCAGGTTGCTCCATGTAAATTTCCTCATCGAGATTTCCATTTAAGAATGCTGTTTTTACATCCATTTGATGAATCTCTAGATTATAGATGGATGCAATTGCTATTAACATTCTTATAGAGGTTATTCGTGTTACCGGCGAATATGTATCAAAAAAGTCTACTCCTTCTTTTTGACGATATCCTTTGGCTACTAGTCTGGCTTTATACTTGTTGATAGAGCCGTCTGCTTTCATTTTCTTCTTGAAAATCCATTTGCAGCCAATAGGTTTAATCCCAGGTGGAATATCAACAATTTTCCAAGTTTTATTACTTAGAATTGAATCAATCTCACTTTGGATTGCTTCTTTCCAACATGAAGATTCAGAAGATGACATTGCTTCCTTGTACGTTTGAGGTTCGTGTTCTAACACATAAGTGAAAAAATCCGAACCAAATGTCTCGTGAGTCCTAGCCCTTACGCTTCTTCTTGGTTCAACTTCCTCAATATGATGATGAGATTCATCTTCATGAGAATTGCTTAGTTCTTCTCTTGTCCTTTTAGGGACATTATTTCCTTCATTCCTTTTGTGTGGAAACACGTCTTCAAAGAATGAGGCATCTCTAGATTCCATGATTGTATTTACATGAATATCAGCTATATCAGACTTGAATACCAAAAATCTGTAGGCACTACTATTTTGGGCTGGCCCAAGATAATAACATCTACTGTTTTTGGTCCAAGTTTGACTCTCTTGGGAGGCGGAACTGGAACTTTTGCCAAGCACCCCCACACTTTGAGGCATTTAGAACTTGGTTCGTGTCCTTTCCATATCTCATATAGAATTGTTCATGTTTTATTGTGAGGAACTTTGTTTAATATGTGATTAGACATATTTAAGGCTTCCCCCCCACAAGTTCGTCGGTAGACCAGAAGTTAAAAGCATTGCAGTAATCATGTCTTTTAACGTTCTGTTCTTCCTCTCTGCTACACCATTTTGTTGTGGTGAATATGGAGCTGTTGTTTGATGAATTATACCATTTTCGGCACAGAACTGTTCAAATGGTGATTCATATTCTCCACCTCGTTCAGATCTTAGTATCTTAATCTTTTTATTTAACTGATTTTCTACCTCAACCTTGTATTTTATAAACGCTGTTATTGCTTTATCTTTACTATTTAAAAGATATACATAGCAATATCGTCTATAATCGTCAATAAAAGTAATGAAATACTTTTTCCCACCTCTTGTAGGTAGTGATTTAAAATCACATAAATCTGTATGTACCAAACCTAATGGTTCGGTGCTTCTGTCAACAGATTTAAATGGTTGTTTGACCATTTTTGCTTATACACGTGTCTCACATTTGTAGTTCTTATCTACTTGGAATTTTGGAATTAATCCCAAGTTTGATAATGTTTTCATTTTGCGAAAATTTATGTGTCCCAATCTATCATGCCATAGTAAAATTTCGTGCTCAAGCAAATAAGAAACTTTAATTTTATTAATAGCACAATCAGAATACATATTTTTGTTGCCGACAACGGCTACATTTGCCTTAAATAGGCCATTACATAAATATCCCCTTCCTATATACATTCCAGCCTTGGACAGAACCACCTTGTCTGACTCGAACACCATCTTGAATCCCTTCTTTGATAGGACTGCATCAGAGATGAGATTCTTGCATATGTCTAGAACGTGGAGCACGTTATTCAACTTAACAGTTTTTCCAGAAGTAAACTTGAGGATTACTATGCCACTGCCTTCGATCATGGAAACTGCAGAATTACCCATGTAGAGTTTTTCTTCGTGATCGAATTTCTGATATGTAGAAAACATGGATTTTTCAGAACAAACATGACGAGTAGCGCCTGTATCTACCCACCATTGGTTAGGATTCTGAACCAGATTGCATTCAGATACCACCGCCGAGAAGTTGGACTCGTCTACTTCCATGGTATCCACTATATTTGCCTCTTTATTGTGTTCCTTCTTGTGTCTGCAATCTTTAGCGGCATGTTCAACTTTTCCACAAACCCAACATTCGCCATTAATCTTCTTGGTTCGTTTGTTATCTTTTGGTTTGTTGTCTTGAGCTTTCCTTTTCTTCTGGAAAATCTTCTTTTTGTTTTTGGTCTTTGACCCTTCAGCCACAAATGCCTCCTCGCTTTGTTTTGTTATTCCACGGTTATCTGCCTCAATTTTCAATCGGACTATGAGATCCTGTAAAGAGATTTCCTTCCTTTTATGCTTTAGATAATTGCGGTAATCTCTTCATAACGGCAGCAGTTTTCCCGTGATGGGTTCAACCAAAGACGATTCTCCAACCTTATGACCTTCCGCCTCGAGTTCATGAATGATGATTTGCAGTTCATGTAGTTGAGCCGTCACCGGTTTGGAGTCAACCATCTTGTAGTCCATGAATTTGTCTACAATGAATTTCTTAAAACTGATATTCTACGTCTTGTACTTTATGGTAAGTGCATTCCAAAGTTCTTTTGATGTCTTTGAAGGTTCGAGACAATTCAGAATATAGTTTCTACATAAAAATCGGAATGCTTCCACGTATTCACCTCTGCTTCCTTGCCTGGTGCAGGAATCAGTTCCTCCTCGTCGAAGTATTTTTGCAGACCGAGTGTGGTGAGATAAAACAACATCTGATTCTTCTATGTCAAGAAATCGTCTCCATTTCACTTGAACGGTTCAGGTCTATTGTGAGTAGTATTGTTTGAAAATTCTACTGTTGCCATCTCTGTTTTAGTAAGAAAACAGTAAAATTCTTAAGATGTTATATGTCTAGTATACCAAAATAGAGAATAATCAATTATAAACTCGTCGCACAAGTTTATAACTCAGATTTCCACTACACTGGAATTCTGTAGTAATTATTATAACAATATGAATGTTGTAAATAAATTACAACAACAGTGTTATACTATTTTGAATAAATAGGATAGCCAGAATAATGTATATAAATATACAATCAGACTAGAATTCTAACCGGATTATGTCTGAGGCTCGTCGTAACGATTTCCTTAAGAATTTTATTTCAAAATTCTTCCAAGATACAACAGACGTATTCTGCTCGAGATTGTAATGAGTATATCACTCTGTGATTTGAATATATAAGAACAACAGTTAGAAGAGAGGAGATATTCGAATCGGAAGTGAGTGAGGAAAGTGATCAGTTTTCCTCTTTATTTATAGTTGGTTCGTATCCCTTCGAACAGTCGCATCTGCACCCGTTTGTTCAAATGGTCGCGCCCGTTTCTGCTGCTGTTTATCGGTTGCGCCCATTCATTTTGAATAGGCCGCATTCGTTCGCCAAAACCACATCTGTTCGCCAAAATTAAACTGTGCCTGCTAAGGGGCCGCATGCCATAACGGATCGCATCCGTTCAGAAAAATGATGCCAATAGGTCACACCTCTTCAGGCAAAAACCCGCGTCCGTCTTCACCCGCCCGCTTCTCTTCAAATCGCAGGCCCAGCCCAGTTTCAGACGAAGCCCAAAACCGTTGAACAATTGCCTAGCAAAAAGAATGGTCATTTTAGACCCGTACCCGTACCCGAGCCCGGTCCGGCCCGGTTCGGTTCGGTCGGTCGGACGGAAGGCGGCGCGCGTGCGTGTGTGTGGTGGAAATGCATGATCTTCCTCCTCACAACGAAGCATACATATGGGAGCCCCAGGCCCCCAACCTCCTCATGAGAAAGCTATTAATATACTTGGCTTTCTTAGTATATTAGGCGATGTTGGACTTTATGTATTTTTCATTCATTTTGTTTTATAGGAATTCCAATAATATATATATATATATATATATGCTTGTATTTGTAATTATAGTTCACTTATTTTTCTGTTTATTTCATTTATTGATTGAACATGTAAGCGTATGGGTATAGGCCGTTTCCATCCAAGCTTCTTTGAATGAGGTGCATGCGAGTTCAATATGCATATTGGAGAAGCACTATTAAGCAAAGAAGATTGACAAGCACTTGTACCATGATATGTACATGAAAGCGAAGGGTAACATGTTTAAAGACAAGCAAGTGCTCATGGAGAGTTGGCAAATCCAAACCTGATAAGGCAAGAGAGTAAGCTTCAGCGTATATGAAGCTAACAGTGGCAAGAGCAAGGCAAGTAGAGAAAGAAAGCATGGTAGAAGGGAGAAGCAGTTGACTTATTGAAAAGGCATCTTTTGCGCCACCTGCACCTGCAGCCAAACCTGCCTAATCGCCTGTCAAAAAGTCATAAGAATAAATTTTGTTTCTGTGTTTATGTCTAAAAATTACCATTGTTGTATCTTATATGTACATAATACACTGTATTAAGACATTTCTATCTTTATCCTACGCAAATATATTCGGGTTCAAACATCTGTTGCAGCATGCGGACCGCAAACATATTCTTTGCTTTTATTATTATTATTTTATTTTATTTTATTTGGGCCGGGCTTTTGCTTTTGGCCCGTGCTACTTTTCTTTTATTCCTGCATGTATAAATAAGAGTGAATACTCGCATTTGTATGATGTAATTCATTTTAGCAAAACTGCAATAAAGAAATTCAGTTTTCATTTTCTCAAATCTTAATTTGGTATCAGAGCAACTCGCCGAAAGGCATTTAATCCATCTCTACAACCCGTTCATTATATTTCGAAGATTGAAAGGGTATTTTGTGTGGCTCCTCAGAAAGGTATCATCATTGGAGACTGTATACCTTTCTTGATCAAGAGCATCTGCACTCATCACAACTCTTGTGCCTCCAAGGCTTGGATCAGAGATATCTCTTCATCTCCAACTGGTGACAACAAGAGTTTTTCATATTTCCTCTGAGCTTCGGACTTGTTTTCAACCTGTTGTGCATGTGTATTGTACCAATTTCATTGGTATAATACACATCCATCATTTTCTTGATTCCAACCAGTTCCTTAGCAGCAAACTGTTGTCTACCATTCCAAGAAACTCAGTTTCTTTGCTTTTTGATCATTCTTGCTTTGTCAAAGTCATTCAGATTCAAGCATCTGGCCAAAGATGGCAGATAATATTGAAGAATCTGAATCAGTGACCTTGAGAAGGGAAGACAATGGCACCACAAGCATCATTGTACTCATTAAGCCAAAGAGTCATATCATCACCATTTCCCTCGATGAAGACAACTTCATCTTGTGGAAACATCAAGTTGAGACAGCGTTAAAAGGCTATGGCCTTCAAGAATTCGTGCAAGGGACAAAAGCTGTGCCTCTTGCAATCATTTTAGACAAGGACAAAAACCCTGTTAGTAACCCAGATTACATTCAACACCAGAAACAAGATAACTTACTTGTATCATGACTAATATCATCTATAAGTGCCAACCTTTTGTCTCAAATTGTTGGGTGCAATACATCATATGAGATCTGGTCCGCTATAGACCAGATTTTTAGTTTTCAGTCATCTGCTCGAATTATGCACTACAAAAGAGAGCTTCAAAATGCTAGAAAAAAGGACATGCCCATGAGAGAATACATCACCAAGATCAAGAATTTATATGATAGACTTGGTGCTGTGGGACATAAGGTTGCAGAAAGTGATCAGATACTCACTCTCACTAGCGGTTTGGATGAAGAATATGAATCACTTGTTACATTCATAGCCACACAACCTGTGCTACCAAATCTGCAGTATGTACATGCTGCCCTACTTGCTCATTAGAGAAGAAATGAGCAAAGAAAGGCTATACAAGGAGATGTCAACATTAACTTTGCAGCAAATACAAGAAACAAAAACAAATCAAAGACACCCAACAATTCTAATAACCCTAGTTATCAAGTTCAACGAGGAGGTCAGTCTCAAAGAGGCAGGGGTAGAGGAAGGTTCAACAATTACAACAGAGTAAAGTGTCAAATTTGTGAGAAAATATGGCACATGGCCAATAAGTGTTATTTCAGATTTAACTTTGAATACAATTCAGGACAACAAGAACAATCAAGCCAAAAGACACACAATGTAAACATGGCTCAAGTGAACCAACAAAGCAGAACCAACACAAATGATGCAAGTGAAGATGCAGTCAAGAATGATGATGCAAGCATAAATGATTGGTTTCCAGATTCAGGTGCAACAAACCATATCACTAACAACCTTCAGAATCTCAATTTAGGGAACAAGAAATACACAGGTACGCATTCTGTTCTTATGGGTGATGGTGAAGCCATAAAAATATCACATGTTGGAACTGGCAGTGTTAAAGTGGTAGGACTCTCTTTTTGAATAACTTGTTGAGAGTCCCTAGGATTAAAAAGAATTTAATAAGTGTTTCTCAATTTTCCAAGGACAACAATGTGTACTTCGAGTTTCACCCAAAATTTTGTCTTGTTAAAGACTTACTAAATAAATGTATACTGCTACAGGGTGAATTGGACAAAGGTCTTTACAAGTTCAGCAATATGGGCACAAGAAAACCCACTAATAGGGAAACTTATTCTAACCCAGTTAACTTCAATGCTATAGAAGGGCATCACATCCTTAGCTTCAATGTTGAAAAAGGGAATAACACTCTTAGTTTGTGGCATTGTAAACTTGGTCACCCCAAGATTGATATTGTAAAACAGATTATGAATGAAAGTAAAATTGGTTTTAAAAAAATTTCTGTTCCTTTTATATGCTCACATTGTCAAGAAGGGAAAAGTCACAAATTGACTTTTAATAAATCAGAAACTATATATAATGAGCCACTGAAATTAGTGGCAGCGGATCTTTGGGGTCCAGCCCCCCATCATCAATACAAGGGGACAGGTACTATCTCTCACTTGTAGATGCTTGTACTAGATTCACATGGATATACTTTCTTAAGAACAAGTCAGACACATGTAATGCAATTAAACACTTCATTACTTATGCTGAGAATCAACACAGCAGTAAAATTAAAATCATGCAAACTGATGGTGGTGGTGAGTTCAAGGCTTTAAAAGCATTTTTTGATAGTAAAGGGATAATACATAGGACCACCTGCCCACACGCATCAGAACAAAATGGTTTGGTTGAAAGGAAACACAGACATATAGTTGAAACAGGGATAACACTTTTATCTCAAGGGTCACTACCTATGAGATATTGGAAAGAAGCATTTGCTACTGCAGTGTATCTCATAAATAGGGTAACCACGAGATTGCTGAATAAACAATCTCCCTATGAGAAATTGCATAGGGTTAAACCTGATTATAATCATATGAAAATGTTTGGTTGCCTGTGCTTCCCCAATCTCAGGCCATATAATAAGCATAAACTAAGCTTAAGATCTAGTGCTTGTACTTTTCTAGGTTATGCATATAATCAGAAGGGGTACAAGTGCTTAGATAAAGATGAGAGAATATACATTTCAAGGCATGTGGTTTTTTAATGAAAATGTTTTTCCTTTTGCAGATAGAGTAAAGGAAAAACAACAAACAAGTAGCAAAGCAATCAATGTACCAATGATTCCAAAATTAGCTGAACTGGGAGGTGAATTTCAAGATGGTGGCAGTAATCATCAATATGAAGAAACATCCATCACTAGCACAAAAACTGGTTACAGTTCAAACAAATCAAATTCAAGCAATACTCATCACAACTCACATATCAACCGGGAACAGCAGACAGGGCATGAACATAATGAAAGTGACTACTCAACAACTGGTGATCATAGTGGGCATTCAACAACTGAAAACACTGACAGCCACAGTGAAGATGTGGGTCAACCACAACCAAGAGCTGAACATCCTATGGTCACAAGGTCCAAGAGTGGGATTTTTAAACCCAGGATATATGCTGCTATACTCAATGAAATCGAACCAACTAATTATGACCAAGCAATAAAAGATGAAAAGTGAAGAAAGGCTATGGATGAAGAATATGAGGCTTTAATTAAAACAAAACATGTAGTTTGGTCACACCACCAAAGCACAGAAACATTGTGGGAAGCAAATGGACATATAAAATCAAGAGGAACACTGATGGTAGTATAGCTAAATATAAGGCCAGATTAGTTGCGAAGGGGTACACACAACAGTTTGGCTTTGATTTCAAGGAAACTTTCTCACCAGTCATCAAACCAACTACTATAAGAATAATCATGACTGTTGCATTACACAAGCATTGGAGAATTAAGCAGCTAGATGTGCATAATGTTTTTTTAAATGGTGAGCTCCAGGAGGATGTGTACATGCAGCAGCCAATAGGATACTATTCTGAAGCACACAGCACACATGTATGCAAGTTACACAAGGCTATCTATGGTCTAAAGCATGCCTCAAGGGCTTGGTATGAGAAACTGAAGGTTACTTTAGGCAAAATGAGTTTTAATGCAACTAGGTCAGATAACTCTCTATACATCCGAAAAAGAGGTCAAAATATCATTTACATACTAGTTTATGTAGATGATACACTGATTACTGGTGATGACATGGCAGAGATAAATCAAGTTGTTATTCTCCTAGATAAACATTTTGCAATTAATGACTTAGGAGAAATCAACCAATTTCTGGGGATACATGTTCAAAGAAAATCAGATTCAAGTTTGTTTCTATCTCAAATGCAGTACATATCTGAAATCATAATCAGCGCAAACATGGACAGGGCAAAACCACTTGGTACCTCTATGACAAGCAATTTACACCTATCCAAACACATATGTGAGCCTATAGATAATGTTAAGCAGTATAGAAGTATTGTCGGTACACTGCAATATGTTACTATCACACGACCAGAAATCTGCTATAGTGTGAATAAAGTTTGCCAACACATGCAAAGACCTTTGGATACTCACTGGAAAGCCGTTAAACATATATTGAGATACTTAAGAGGCACAATTAATTTCGGGTTACTATTAAAATCAAGTAAAGAGATTACGATACAGGCTTACAACGATGCAGATTGAGCAAGTGATTTAGATGATCGCAAGTCCACCACAAGGCACTGCATTTATCTTGGATCCAACCCTGTATCCTGGTGTACCATAAAGCAACCCACAATCTCCAGTCGAGTACGGAGGCAGAGTATAGGGCCTTAGCCAGCGTCACAGCAGAGATTATGTGGACAGAAAGCCTAATTTCAGAATTAGGGCTTCGGTCAGCTAAGATTCCCACAGTCTGGTGTGATAATATGAGCAGATATCTCTCTCGATGAACCTAGTTCAACATTCGAGGACTAAACACATGGAAGTGGATCTCCACTTTGTTCGTGAGAGAACCGAAGCCGGAAAGCTTCAGGTCAATCACGTGTCATCCCTGTTTCAAAAGGCAGACGTTTTGACCAACGCCTTATCTAACAAGAACTTTGTCAGATTTAGAGATTTCTTATGCATTGTAATTAATGGCGGGGATGAGAGTAATGAAGAGGAAGACATGAAGACAGCTGGGAAACCCTAGCTTTGTTTGAGGGGGGATATTAAGACATTTCTATATTTATCCTACGCAAACATATTTGGTTCAAACATCTCTTGCAACGTGTGGACCGCCAGCCTTCTTTGTTTTTATTATTATTATTTTTTTGTATTTGGGCCGGGCTTTTGCTTTTGACCCGTGCTACTTTTCTTTTATTCCTGCATGTATAAATAAGAGTGAATACTCGCATTTGTATGGTGTAATTCATTTTAGCAAAACTGCAATAAAGAAATTCAGTTTTTATTTTCTCAAATCTTAATTCACTGCTGTATTTTTTTAATTTTTTTTCTTTTCACAATGTGCATGTCATAAATCATAGTTATAATTAGAAGTATTATTTGTTCATGAACAAGCTTGGAGTCGAAAAGAAACATGTCTATACAAAATGGTACAAAGCGTTATTACAATATTAAAAAGTTACTTGGTTTACTTTTATTTTGACTTAGAATACTTACCTATTTGGAGTAGCCTGCAGATTGCATTGATCTACTATATAGAAGAGGAGGTGTTAAGGCATTTGCTGGTGCATCTGAAAGACCTAGTAAAAGGAATAGGCCAGTTGAGTTTGATATGGCTGAGGAAAACGTTCTGGTCGGGGTTGACGTTTTTGACTGAGGTTAAGAAATGAAGCAAGGTGATGGATAAAATTGGTGCTAGTGGGACTATGGCAGCAAGTGGAGGGTCGAGTAGGGATGAGTATAACCATGGTGGATCAGGTTGGACCCATGTTGACTTTGAGAACGGTGAACCCTAGGATAAGCAGAATCATTTGGGCAAGTGTTGAAAACAACCTTTTGTGAATCTGCTTATCAACTTTTAGTTGCCTGTTGAAAGATCATATTTATAAAGTTTATATATGGTGTCAGAAGTATGCTATGTTTTAACCAGCCTCATTTCCATTTGAAGAATGTTCATAAAATATGCATGTTACTGAGTACTATTTGATGTGGGACGTTATGAGTGTGTGTTAAATTTCCTCATTGATGGATGTTTGAAGATTATATAGGTTTTTGTATGGTAATCAGTTTATGAATGCACAGCTAGTGATAGTATTTTGAAGAATATTCTATGTTCTTTCTGTTGATATTATTACACAGCTGAATTGGATGTAGTGTATAGAAAGTTTGTATTCTTCTTCCAGAGGCTGAGTGTTGACCGTGGTAAGGATGGTGATGGGTGTACACTGGACTCTTATTTGGAACGATATTTTATTGCCTGTTACCGTGTTACCTTTTTAATATTGTTCGAAGATTCTGAAATGGAGGAGAAGATAAAGGTTGGTTTTGATTGTTTGTACTACATATGGCTTTTCCATAATCTTCCTTTTAGTTATAACTTGTAGATAAGGTCATGGCCCAGTGATTCTATCTGTTTTCACCCACTATATCCTCCTCTCCATTAATTTTCAAACTCAAAAGTTGACAGTATTTTTTTGGGCAGTAAATAAAATTCCTTGTCAAGCCATGCAGGTGAACTTGTAAAGGTAATGGTTAATTCCTAAAAGATAAGACCCATTAAGATTATTTTTCTTTATTATTCCTTGTCAAGCCATGAAGGTAATGGTTTTGTTTTCTGTGTGGCCTGTATTTCTTTATTACTCTTCTAGACCTGCTTCCATTGTAGTCTCCCACTTTTCACTTGGTTATAAGACTACGCTACAAATTATGTAACATGCAAGTTTGGCCTAGATGATCTAAAGTGAAACTCGATAGTTGAGATCTTTTAGGATATAAGCATGAGAATAAGAGGGTATGTCTTAGGCAGTAGCTGGGCCTAGAAGAGTAATAGTTGATAGATAGACAAGGTTTGTGAAATCTAGGCCAGGACTGTTAAAAAGCCAGGTCTCTTTGGATTGACAAAATGACAAAAATGGAATTTCTAATCTAGGTCAGTTGAATGGTGATATAACAGGTCGAAGTGGTTGCTGTCAAACCCATATGCTTTTGTAGTTGCGAGATGAGAGCCTGCTGCATTTTTTTATTGGGCTAAAGATATAAGAAATATAGAATTTGATATGTATACTGAGGTAGGAAATGAGAAAGTGGGTTGGGCTCGTGTGAATTCTTGCTGGATAGTTGGATAGCAAGTTGTCGCCCAGTTGTAGTAAAACAAGAAGCTGGATTTTGATGATAGGCTGGTATATAGGATGTTGTATTGATTTGCTTGGCTATTGTTTTATTTGGTTGAGCCATTAAATATGATTAGGCCACTTCAGATTGAGTCGCTTTTGGTTAGCCCAATGTTGGCACTTGGGTCATTGTACATTGAAACACTACAAATTTTGTTTGCTATAAATATATTTTGTGCCAAAACACCTAAAAATTCCTAGAAGAGTAGAATTAATAATGAACATAACATATTTCTAAAAGAAAGCATACGAATACAGGTTTCTTCAAGTGTTTTTTTTTTTTTTTTTTTTTTGCCTTTAATTTTAAGGTCAAGACTTTGTTACTATGATCTATGCAATAGTCTAATTGCCATCCGTTTTCAGCTGAACTCAAAGGTTCTTTTTTATTTTTATGTATTATTTGGCCATCTACATGAATCATTTACCATAGTGCCAATTTATTCCTGGTTGCTAATTTTTGAACTATTACTTTACATGTAGATATCTTCGATGCAAAAAAAATAGTAACATGTCGCAACAAGTTAACAATTCAAAATTATTTTTGATGTTGGAACTACATTTTACTTTGTATGGTTGTATGTATTACTACTTTTGGTCGATAGCTACTGCTTATTCTATATTTTTTATGAAATATTATGGTCGAATCATATGTTTTGGTGATTATATAATGTTATATGTTGATTATGGAATGTGTAATTTGTATAATATGTTGATTATGAAATGTGTTATTAATATATAATGTGTTAACTTTAACCATGTTATATATTTGGTATATAAACTATCACATCACAGTGATGTTTAGATATGAAACCTACCAGTCAAGAAATGCGGAAACTCTGAACGATGGTGTTTCTGAAACACCGTAAAAAGAAATCACAGCAATGTTAGCAGCGCTGTTAAAAAGTTATCTTAGCCAAGCTTAACATTGTGAATATATAACATAGCATAGAGTAAAAAGCTACAAAAATGTTCTTTCATGAGGCAAAAGTATTGTTAAATATATTCGATAACATTTTATGAAACACTATACATGCTATAGTGTGACAAAGGTAGAATGCTTCGGAAAATGTTTTATCTCACCGGCATAAAACATTATAAAATAGTATTAGCAGCATCAATAAAACGCTATAAAAAATGTATTTTTTCTAGCGTTTTCTCTTTTGCTAAGGTATGTTCTTGACATATAATGGCATGTCGGTACAGCATATTTAAAAGTGCTATTAGAGCCTTTCTTGGTGTTTTTTAAATCCTATTAAAGGTCCAATTTATTGTATTGTTCAGATGTATAGGTTTCAGAAAAGACAAAATAGAAAGGAATTGGTTCAAAATTGACAAGAGTCAAACGTCTAAACCCTTATTCAGATATCTAGAATCAAAGTCATACGTCTGAATGCCTGTAACAAAATTTTGTATAGGGGATCGGACTTCTGAATTAGAATTCAAATGTCAGGATTACTACAGCAAGCCCAAGTTAAACCTAGACCCGCTATAGGCCAAGTTGGATGGATCGTGGAAACTTGTTCTCACTTCGATGTCTTTCGGAAGTTCATGTAGCTAAATGGAGTCGTGCAACAAGTTGGAAAAGTATCACACTAGTGATGTCCTAGGCTCTCTCACTTTATGAAATTGTTAAACATTATACTCAATGCTATGATCGATTACATCTCAATTAGAAGCTCTTATCGTTTGTAGTCGGTCCTAGCCACCTATGGTATAAGCTTAAAAGAGTAGGTAGAGAAATTGATCATAGTAGGATGTGTTAATCCTACAAACGAGTTGGATCGATTAATCCAACTTTGTTGCTACTTGTGTAATGGTGTGTAGCATAAGATACAGGCACTAACGAGAAGGTTATTCGACATTTAAGTGACTAGTTATTATTGGGATTGTTAACCAAAAGATTATTTTAGGATTGTTAATCAAAAATATCATATCGGCGTTGTTAACCCGAATGTGTAGACTTAGCATGGTGAGCTACACTCGGTTAGGTAAAATACAAACGATTATCATTGACAGCGTTAACTCAACATAGAGTAACGTGGTTACTATTGAGAATGTTAACTCAATATATATATATATATATATATATATATATATATATATATATATATATATATCAGTGGTTATACATTAGAGATGTTCTTAGGAATTATTCAGTTTGCATGTTCCACCCATTATAGGAAACCTTTATAATCAAAATTGGGTTTGGTCACATCAGGAATAGTCAAGCTATATTGTAAATGTAATTAATCACTTACATAAATAGAACATGCACATAAAAGAACATTCTTAGGTGTAGAATATAACTGAACTTTAATTACTTGTTAGTACTATACTACTAGTGATGTAATTCACTCACCGAACTATGTCTGACCCCTTCCATTTCCTTCTTTATCTCTATTTAGAAGGTTAGGTCAATGGGTTATTTGGCCAGTGTAACATCCCTAATTTTGATTAACATCGTTCAGGAGATTAATTAGATAAATAAAATAAAATAATATGATATGTAGTGTAATAACGAACTAAGATTTGATAATCCACATGGTCAAGCCATGATTAACTAACTAATTGGTTAATAAGATTGTTTTATAACTTGTGTGATAATAATAAAAGACATGAGAAGGGTAGTTTATGAATAGAAAACCCTTCATGCTTTAAATCCTCACTCCCCCTATCATTCTAACTTTCACAAACCTTAAGCAATCAAAAGAACAAAAGGAGGTCGGTCAATACTAAGGGAAAGTCATGAAATCAAGTAGGAGATTCAAGAGCAAAGTTAGGGAAAACTAAAGCATTCATCAAATCTCAACTCTATTACCAAATCAAGGTGAATAATGATAAACCATCTCAATTTTAAATCTATTTCGTTTTGAATCCTATTTGTGATGATTCGTGTATGTTGATATGATATTCTATGTTGATTTATCCTTGTTTGGGTTGAATAATGATTTATGGAAATCATATGAAATTATTTATATGGGTTTTAAGGGTAAAACCTACGATTTTTGTCTCCAAAATGATTTGATTTTTTTATATGTTAAGTAAAACATTATTTCGGAGATGATTTTTTAATTTCATAATTATAGAGATTATTCTATGAATTTCCTAAAAATGAAATGGGTTTAATTCTGGTTTTGAATATTTGAAATAATTAGATATAGCTTTTAGCCCCTATATTTTATACGGTAAAGAGGAGTATATTCTCTAATTTATGTGAGTTTTTGGGATTTTCTCAAGAGATTTCGATTTACTCTGAAATGATATGTTAAATAAGCATTAAAGTTGATAATTAATTAAGGACATTAATTTATTTAAGTTTGATAAATGTTTTGGGACTTGTAAATTGCATGTGACAGTTTTTCTTTGAAAAGAAATGTTAAAAAGTGGTTTTTTGTCCAATAAGAATTGGACAAGAATTTGGATTTGGTAAAAAGCTACTACTTTAACTAGTAAGAAATCAGTTTTTAGATAAATTACAATGACGTCATGCCGCCATTGATCCATTCGCATCTATAATGATGCCACTCCTAAGGATTTCGTAAGTGTCGACTCAATGGGGTTGTAAATATAGGATAACTATTTAAGTAGTTATGAAATATTTTTGACTTTGTCGAAGTGCACCATAACGACAACCCAAGTTTGGAGGTACTGCGTCATCGTAATTCATCAAGGTCGAAGATGTCTCTTCAACTACATTTTGAAATGGTGTTGCATGCCTAAGTTTCGACTATATACAAAGTGGAATAATAGCCGATGTAAGTTTATTAAATTTTTCTAAGGATGACGAGGTCCTTATTTCCGCTGTTTAACAAGGTCGAAGACCTCATACAATATGGTAATGATATCACCATTTTTCTATAGCATCAAAGAGACCCACTTCGACGCAAATCCAAACTATTTTAAAGGAATGGAGAAACCTATATTTAAGAGGGATGAATACCCTGTGTTTTGGCGGATAGCCACTTGTTTTTAATGAATTCTTTATACTTAAAGAAAAATTTATATAACGACGTCAACCTTGGATAGAGGTCAACGTCATTTAAAACCCAAGTGTGAATATTTTATTAAAGGTGGAGAGCCTTATGTTTTTCTACTTCGACAACAAGGGATACTAATGTCGTTTTAAAATATGGACTTCGATGTTGTTCTACACTAAGTAATGAATAGCGAAGATCCATATGCTATATGTTTTGGCTTTAAATTCTTGGGGACACCAATGTTAATTTAAATTATGATTTCGACACTATCTTTAGGGATGCCAATGAGTATAAACTTCGACATGGAACATTAGAGGATACCAATGTATGTCACTTTGAAATGTTAAATTATAAGGGGAATAACCTAATCAGGGACACCAATAGATATGATTATACATGTGGGTAACATGGAGTAAAGTGAAACATGTGGTAACGTGGAGTAAAGTGAAACATATGGTAACGTGGGTTAAATAAAGACATGTGGGTGACATGAGTTAGAAGTCCAAATGATGTGTTCATAGTCATCCTAGGAAATCTATGGGATGTGAGATAGATAATTTACATCATACTATAGATGGATAGTCTCTATGATAGTAATAAAGGTTTCATGGTTATCCTGGAAAAAATATGTGATGTATGATGGATAGTCCATATCATTTAAAGTCAAATGGAATATGTGTGATGGATAGCCCATAAAATTTTAAATGATTAAATCATATGTAATAGGTAGTCAATATGATAGGGGATGGATAATCCAAGTAACAACTATATGTGAGTGGATAGTTTACATAATTCTGAATATGTTTTAATGTGAGATGGATAGCCCACATAATCATAAGATGGGTAATTAGGTTATAATAAGATGGATATTCAGTTTAAATTATGACGGGTAGTCATTTGAAATTAAAAGGGAATTGGGATGGGTATTCCAATATGTATTGCATGATTATAAATGTTATTTTCTATGTTCTAACCATTGTGGTTGCAGGAGCATAGTGCATGATTATTATGATTTGATAAGATACTAGTGAAGGGGAAATCCATTCGGCTCAATTGCATGGTCTCACCAATTTTATATTTGGTTCGAGAAGTTAGGTTATTATTCACACTAGACTGTTGTCTAACCTGAAGTTTTTGTTTTTCCCCTTAACTCTCGGGTACTCATTTGAGCAGGTTAGAAGTAAGGGCTTTCAGGTTCCGATTAGACAAATAAGCTTCCGGAGACGTGTAGGAGGCAATTTAGCTATTAGGAGCTTTATCTATTTTGCTATGTAATTTGATTTTGTTTATTTGGATGTATGGGAAAGTTGTATAATTGCCAAGTATCTGACTCTGATCAACCAAAAGGGCATCGTCACATATCACTCTTAGAGTATTTTGTAATAATTATATTTTCTTTGAACGTGGAAATACAAATAAGATTATGTAATGAATATGAAATATCATTTGTGAAATGAGATGTTAAAATTTTCTATTAAACAGTGTTTGAATTTTTTTTCATATTCATGTGATTCTGGTTATTGATATGATTAACATAGACACATTTTGTCATCGAGAATTAATAACTATGGATGACTGCAACATCCGTAGCAGTTAGTTTTAGGCCTTAGAATGAGGATGTTACAGGTTGGTATTAGAGCATAGGTTTATGATTAAAAGAATTTCAAACCTAAAGAGTTTTTGTAAACCTAATTCGAATGAATCAGAGAATAAGATTGGGATATGGCATAATTCTATAATGACATACTTGTATTTGATATATATATATATATATATATATATATATATATATATATATATAAGTATATGCTTTATCTTTATTCTCCCCTCTCTCTTAGACCATTTTTCTGTATCTTACTAAGGCTCGTATGCAGATTTATGAGAAAGAAAGATATGGAGATAGGAAATGAAAGAGTGAATCTAAATGGAGGAAGCACCACAATCAATGAAAATGCTCGGCCCAACACCAGGGTTGACAAGAAAATGCTAATATAGATGTCGAGACCCCACCAGTGAATATAGAGACTACGTATCGATTCTTCGACAATTTGATGCAACTTGAAGCAACAATAGGCGTAGATAGAGGAAATGTTGCTAATGCATGAGGAGTCAATCTTGTAGTGTTGGTTGGGAATAACTATGCAAAGCTGAGCCGAGATAACACCAATCTAGGGGAAGCCTTTTCTAAGGACCGAGGATGCGATAGAAGTGGTGAATTGGCTATCACACTGTGAAAGGACTTTTTGCTTATTTGGGTTTGAATGATGAGAAGAAAAGGAGATTGGCTTCGAGATAGTTGCAAGGAGCTGCTTTGTCCTGGTGGAACAGGGTGACTGTAGGGGTATCGGAAGAGGAATTGACTTAGGCAGATTTTCGAAGGAGATTCGAGGAAAGGTTTTTGTTTGAAGTACCCAAGTCAGCCTTACTTGAGAATTTTATGGAGTTGGAGCAGAGGTCAATGTCGGTGTTGGAGTACTCTGCTAAATTTGATGAGCTGTCTGGGTAAAGATATGCCACTATTTACACAATTTTCAAGAGAAACATGAAGTTTATCCGAGGCTGAGGCCAGAGATTGCTAGGGCAGCTATGGCACATCTCAAAGATCCATTGAATGTAGTGGTAAAGATGGCTCTTAGGAATGAAGAAAAGCTTTCGACCTTTGGGAAAGAGAAGTCGGTGGAGAACTAGAATTCTCAAAATAACAAGAGTAAGTTCTTTAAGAAGAAGTGAACTCAAAAAGTTGTGGCTGCCAAAAAAGGGAAAGGTGATGCAGTCTGTTACAAATGTGACAAGAAGGACACTACGCTAATGATGTCGATCTGGCGATGGCAAGGTGGTTGCGGGGAAGCAGAACGTGAAGTGCTTTAACTGCGACCGGGTAGGGCATTATAAGAATAAATTTTTAGAAGTGGCTAGGGAAGAAAAGGGGAAGGTCTTTGCTTTAGATCCATTATCATCTAAGCCAACAACAAAGGAGGAAGGAAAAGCTGTGATGGAAGGTACGCTTTTGATCCATAGCATACCAGTTAAAGTATTGTTTGATACTAGTGCATCATATTCTTTTATCTCCCAGTGTTTGCTAGATAAATTAGATTTAAGACCATCATACCTTGTTACTTCCTTAAGGATAGCTAATCCAATAGGAAGGTACGCAACTCTAGGGATGAGATATGACCATCTAGAGTTTGAGTTGCTAGGTTATACTTTTTCCTACAGTTTGTATGTATTTGATTTCGCGGGTTTTGGGATTATATTGGGTATGGTATGATGCTAGGATATTTTGCCATGATAGGAAAATATCATTGAGACATCTTGATAGTAGTAACCGAATAGTATACTCTGTTGAGAATTTGAGTCAAGGAATTTGTGCCTTATTGGGGGCCACAGAAGTGGAAGACGAATTGAATCGAGTTTAATTGTAAGATAATTTACGGATGCCTTTGAGCTGGTTACTGGACTACCACTGAAACTAGCTAACGAGTTTCGAATAAATCTTATACTAGGAGCTGAATCGGTAAGTAGGCCGCCTAGCAAGATGACATCTACCGAGATGAAGGAGCTAAAGGTGCAGCTGGTGGACATAGAAGGAAATAATTTTATTATACCAAGCAGTTCACCTTAGGAAGAGGCCGTGGTATCCATGTAGAAACCAGAAGGTTCATTAAGATTACGCGTCGATTACCGTAAGTTGAATGAAAAGATGATAAAGAATTGATATCATTTGCAAAGAATTGATGATTTATTTGAACAGTTAAGTAGAGCCAAGTATTTTCCCAGTTGGATTTAGCGATAAGGTTCCATCATTTGAGAGTGGCGGGGGACAATATTCCGTTGACGGCGTTTCGAATGAGGTATAGTTCATATGAGTGGTTATCATTGTCATTCAGATTGACTAATGCGCCTTCTTTCTTTGTGGACTTGATGCACCGGATGTTTCGAGAGCATTTGGATAGGTTCATGTTGGTGTTCATTGATGACATTTTGATATATTCTAAGGATGAAAGAGATCATGAGAGTCATCTTAGAATAGTGCTTGAGACGTTGAGGCAGCATCAACAGAAAGCGAAATTTTCAAAGTGTCATTTCTAGAAGAAGGAAGTGGATTTTCTTGGTCATATCGTTTTAGAGAAAGAGTTATTAGTTGATCTAGCTAAGATCAAAGCTATTAGTAGTTGGTAAAGATCCAAGACAATGATCGAGATAAGAAGTTTTCTTGATTAGCTAGATATTATCAGAGATTTATCAAAAACTTCTCGTGGATAGCAATGATTTTGACTAAACTAAGCAGGAAGGACGTAAAGTTTATATGGTCTGATAAATGTGAGGAAGAATTCATCGAGTTGAAGCATAGTTGTCCAATGCGCCCATGTTAGCTGTTACGGATGGGAATCAGGATTTAGTTGTGTATGCGTGTGGAACTAGATTAGGAACTAT
This sequence comes from Allium cepa, assembly GCA_030765085.1. Classification (NCBI taxonomy): domain Eukaryota; kingdom Viridiplantae; phylum Streptophyta; class Magnoliopsida; order Asparagales; family Amaryllidaceae; genus Allium; species Allium cepa. The sequence goes on along the minus strand of CM060941.1, from coordinate 552,843,935 downwards.
GTTGATGCAAAGGGGTAAAGTAATTGCCTACACTTTCCGACTGCTCAAGCCACATGAAGTTAGATATCTGACTCATGATTTGGAGTTGACAGCAGTGACTTCGCATAGAAAGTGTGGTGACACTACCTCTTAGGAGAAAAACTTGAGTTGTATGCGGATCATAAGTCTTTGGGGTATTTATTATTTTAGAAAGAGATGAATATGAGATAGTAGATGTGGCTAGAGTTTTTAGCAGCTTATGATTTTGGTATTGAGTATACACCAAGGAAAGGAAATAAAGATGCAAATGCACTTAGTAAAAAACATCAGCTGTGTTAGCAGAATGGAAGGATTTGGAAGCATTGGCTACTTGTAGTGTGCAGTTAAGATCGATTGCTTGTTCTAGTCAAAGTACCGCCATGTTTGTGATGTCCCGGAAATTTAGGCAATAATTATTTAATAATTTCATTGATAATTATTTTAAAATGTGAAATATTGATTTAATAATTTAATTTAAACTGGAATTTCCTTTTGAAAATTAATAATTATTTAGTTTGTTAAATGATATTGTTTTCAAAAGTTAAAAATATTTAAGTAATAAATAATCTTTCTTAACTGATTTAAAAATATTTTATTTATGATGTATAAATGTTTATACATTGTAAATAGAAGATTTGGTTTTTAATTTTAATTTATTATTTAATAAAAGGTATTTTCTAATTTATATATAAATGAATAAATTGTAAATGAATTTAAATTAATTTAAATTAGTATTGTAAACTTTTCAATAGTTTGTTTTAAAAGATCTACCTTATAATTTTCATAGAAAGTAAATAAGTATTTATTTTGTTTTTAAAAATAAATATAGTTTAAAATTTCAATTTTATAATAAAGGTTTATTTTGTTTTGTTTTATTTTAAAATTCTTTTCTTTTGAAATATAGTTTCATATAGAATATTATTTTAAATAATTAAACAAGCATTTAAATGTAAATGTATAGTTTTATAAAGAAGTTCATAGTTTATATGTATTTATTTAAAGACTAGATGTTAATAAACATTTGAAAATTGCTAAAATTAATTTGAAATGGTTTAAGACAAATTCAAATACATTTAATAATTTAGAATTCTCTTTTAAATATTGAAATAAACATGTGTTAGTCAATTAAACTATTGAGTAGACACTTGTAAAACATTTAACATGATAAGTTAACAAGTGGCATTGGTTTTAAATCTTATTTTTTTTTTAAATTATTGATAAGAGAAACATAGTGATTCATTTGATAAAAACACAATTTTCTCATTTGAAACCTGAAATCAAAATTTCAGTAAATCAAAACCCCTCAAAACAAATGCATGTTGAAAATCTGCATTCAACCTCAAATCTGCCAATCAATTTATACAAATAACTTCAAATCTGTAATCATTTTCCTCAATATATAAATTGCAAAATGAAGAATCAATTCTCAAATCTGCAAAATGAAGATCTATTCAATTTCAAATCTGTGCAATTGAAATTGGATCTGCATGCTATTTTTCAACTTCAAACTGGGTTGCAATTTCAATATGAAATCTGAGCAATAAGTATAGGTCTGCATGCATCATCATCAACAAGCAACTTCATCTTGCAAAATCCAGATTTCAAATGCATTTCAATATACAGTTTCTGGAAAATGGATCTGCCTAAGCTTGTGCTCTGCATCAAATTGTTTTCTGCATTCTTCAATTTAATAAGGTGAGTAAACCTTTACTTTTAAAAACAGTTTCTTTTTAATCAAAATTATACAAGATTTCCAAAACCTAAGCTTCATATGTAAACTGTTCTTTGTTTCAAAACTGCTGTGATTGAAACTGCCCTGTTAATTATCTATTTATTTACTGTGAGAAGTTGAAATCTATCTGTTGTATTGTATATACTTGTATGCTTTTATTTGTGATCAATATAATGTATGAATATACATAGATATAAATGGAAGTACAGAAATCTTGATTTATAGTTTTCTGTTTTAAAATAAGTTTAGTAGAAACTTTATTTACTTGTTTAACTTCTGTTAGGAATTAATATGAGCAAACAGATAATGTTGTTTAATAATAAAATTATGTCCTTAAATCATAATTTTGTTACTTTGAAAAACCTGTTAATTCTGAAGCAAACACAGCAGTAAGCATTTCAATAAAACCAAATATCAACATCATTAACTATTTAAAAGAAGATTATAACATTGATGTATGTTAGAAATCAGAAAGTGTAAAACAAATTTCATTTTATATAAACTGTAGTACTAGCATTCTGTTTGGAACAGAACTAAAAATTTAGGAATTTTCTAAGGAGCTAGTGGATTTAGGGTGTTAAGATGCTTCATGTTAGTGGTGTATTTATGTGAGAATGGGGGAAACTGGTGACAGATGATCAGAAGGGAAGGAGATGATATTGGGTTTTCCAGGTTGATAGAGTTTGTGGTTGTGTTTCAGGTTGTTTGATCAACCTGAAATTTTGAAATGTGAGTTGCAGGGGAGATTAGGGGATTGAATCTCTGTTAGGGGATGGTAAGTGACTTGTAGGAATGGGTTAGCGTAGCTGGAGTTGGCCAAGGTGACAGTGCATGTGCACATTTCAGGTTGAAGTTCTGGTGAACTTCTGTAGTGTGCAGGGTTTTAACTCGAGTCATTGCTCGGGTATTTTTATTTTTGACTCGAAGCAAAGGGTTATAGAACTCGAAGTAAAATAGATGAGTTCTCGGGTGGGTTAGTTGCAGGGTTAAACCTGAAATGATGCAGTTTTTAAATTTTTGAATGAAATTCATATTTTAAGTTGGAAACTGGATTCAAGTATGAATTGAAACTGAATTCAAATGGAGTTTTGAGTTCAAGGTTTTAAAAATGAAATTTTTAAATTTAAATAAGGTTTTAAATTCTGTTTAAAATCAAGATTTAAACACAAAACAGTTCAGGTTTTAATCCTGAGAAATTTTGCAGTTTTTAGTTTAAATGAATTCATATTTTTTTTAGTTAGAATCTGATTTAAATGGAAGTTAAATCTAATTTCAAATGAGGTTTGAAATTCAAAGTTTTTAAAAATGAAACTTTTAAATTTAAACAAGTTTTAAATTCTGTTTTAAATCAAGTTTTAAAACAAAACAGTTTCAGGTTTAAAATCCTGTAGCTTTGCAATTTCTAACATTTGAATGAAATTTAAATTTTTGTGTGGGAATTTGATTTTAGGTGGAAGTTGAAAACTGAATTAAAATGTAGTTTGAAATTTAAAGTTTTTTGAAAATGAGAATCTTAAATTTAAACAAAATTTAATCTGGGTTTAAGTCAAGATTTAAAATAGTTTCAGGTTATCTTTTAAACCTGATTTTTGATTTAAAACAGTTTATTTGAGTTTTAAATTTTGAGCGGATTTAAATGATTTAAACAAGATTTAAATTGGTTTTGAAATTTAGTTAAAAGCAGTTTTTCAAATTTTCTTTGGAAACAGTTTTGATTTCAAAACCAGTTTGTAAAAAAAAAATAAAAAAAAATGTTGAACGTATCCAAATGTTTAACAGTGAATTTGGAAATGAAATTTGATTTCAAATAAGGTTTAAACTTAGAAAAATTATTTCTTTAATATTTGAAATATGAAGTGTTAATTTAGAATTGAAGTTATGTAATCAATCTATTCTCTAGCTTGATTTATTTTAATCAAGTAATTTTGTTCTAAACTTCTCTTTTATATCTAAGTAATGTTCTTAAACATTCATTTTTATTTTAAGGTTTATAATTATTCTAATTTGGATTTATGTTTAAATAATTGAACATTTGAATCTTTAAATAAATTGGAAATTGAATTTAATTTTTAGAAATGTATTGTTTTAATACATTTTGAATTTAAATGAGCCATTTAATAAGTAATTAAATTATTTTGAAAAATATTTAAGATAATTAAGGATTTACTTAATTATTTGATTTTAAATAATGATTTAGATTAATATTAATTAAGAATGATATATTAATCTAATTCAAATTTTCTTAAGTATGTAATTAATGAAATGTTGTTAATCAATAAATGGTGATAATTATCTAGGGATAATTTAGTAATTAATTAATGTAATTAATTTTGATAATTAACTAGATTAATTAATTGTAATTTGTTAAGTATAATTAATTGTTAAAGTAATTAAGGAATTAATTACTTATTGTAATTAATTTTGATATGTGATTTAATTAAGTTAATTAATTTAGTTTAATTAATTTAAATAAATCATTTGATGATTTTAAGAGAGTAATTACTTAATGTAATTAGTGGAGCAGGATTACTTAGAGAAGTAATGATGATAATTACTAGAATGTAATTAGTAATTTGGATAATTACTTTAGTAATTAATTAAGGAATTAATTAATGATTAATTATTGGATAATTAATTTGATTAATGAGTAATTAAAGATGGTTAATTACTTAATTGAATATTAATCAAGGTGATTAATAATTAGATTAATTATTAAATGCAATTAATTTTAATTAGGTAATTTATTTAAATATTAGAGATCATTAATTATTATAATTAATGATGTAATTAAGGATTGTTTGATTTAGATAAATTAAGTGATTAATTAATTGTAATTAATTAAGGATGAATATAATTAATTATAATTAATTAATAAATGAAGTAATTAAATGTTAATTACTTATGATTAAGGTTAATTAATTTATAAAATTAATTAAAGACTAATTACTTATTGTAATTAGTGAATGATTAATCAAAGATGTTTAATCAAGTTAAATACTTAGTGAATGATTAATTAACTGGGTTAATTAATTAATGGATGTTAAGCAGGATTTAAATGTGTTAATTAATTTAATTTAAATTAAATTAATTAGAGATGGTTGTAATTAATTTAATTCATTTTAAATTAATTATAATTGATGATTAAATCATTGCTTATGGATGTTATTGATTGAATGGTTGTGATCTCAGTAATGAGATTAGTTGTATCTGTATGATATGTATGATTGGTTTAAGTATGATGGTTTGTGATGGATTATTTGGTTGTGATGGTTATCTGTTTATGGATGATACAGATTATCTGTTTATGATATGAATGTGATTATCTATTGTGAGATGTAGTTTATCTATCTATGTGAATTAGATAACAATGAAATAAGATAATTGTTTAAAACCCTTAAGTACAACTTGGACATTAAGATGGCGTTTGGTTTCGATGAGACCGGGATCGGGTTTCCATATTTGGATATCCGAAAATCACATCGATTCTAATTAAACGTTAGGTCGTTAATCCAAGTGGAGCAAGTAAAGACTCGAGGTGTAAGGGCTATACGTCAGTATAACTCTGTGGGTGATTCCGTAATGAGTTTGACGGAATAGTGCTTATAGATTCGAGATGGTGATTTAGAGTGCAAGGGTTATTGTCGTTAACTCTGAGGGTGATTCCAATACGAGTGTAACGAGATAATGCCTTCGGTTTCGTTCGAACCCGGAACGAACTTGTATGGATTGAATGCTTTCAGAACATCGTCAGGTGGACGATGAGCATTATAAGATTGATATGTCCTATAAAGGTAATCGTAACCTCAAGCCTCATCAACCGGGAATGGCTAAAACAGGGAAGGTGTAGCAAAGCTTCGTGGGTCGCATCCACTGGAGAGCATGATTTATCCCTGTCTAGAAGTCCCTTTATATTCGGCTGTGTGGCAGTTGGTGACGACCAATCTGCGGGGTGGTCTTATACGGAACTGTTCAGTAAGGAACGGGTCCGGCTTTGTGTTGCAGGGGAGTGGGAGTACTCCTCGGTACGGTGATCTAGGCCACGTACTGTGACGGGCGGTACCCCAGTAGCCCTGCCATTGTTGGAAACCCATTTTCCCTACGAGACCCTACGGTTTTGTTTGTATTACCCACTTTTGTGCCTAGTAGCTGGAATTTAATGAATGTAACAATTTCGACTATTTCTTATTTACTTGAAAACCCTAGACACTATTATAATATCACTGGATTTCCTATCAAATGTTTTGGTTAGCGTAAGGTAAAAACTTTTCCATGTTTATGTGTGGGAAGTCTTACGTGATACCTTTTGTTTTCAAAGGATTTTCTAAAGTTAAGTAACTTTTATCCCCGTTTACTCATACCAGACCCCTGTCTGACCTGAGTGTTTATTTTCTGTTTTATTAAACTCTTGGGTACTCATATTACGTATGAGTAGTCAAGTGTTTCAGGATTGCTTTGACGAGTTCTGGAGGAGATAATGGAGCAGGAGGCTTCAGCGTGTAGATATATGTAGTGGTTCCGCTGTGTTAGAGTTGTATCTGTTCTCTCTGATGCGCTTGAATTGTAACTGCTAGACAGACGTTTATAACTGTCTAGTTTGTAGTGTATTAGCTGTTTAACTCTAATGTATATGAGACTATATAAAGTTTTATGTGATGTATTATAATTTATTCGATTCCGCTGTGAGATTCTGATGTTGTCTGTTCTTTCTTTCCTTTCTTTTCTCTTTTCTATCCCTTTCTTTCTTCTTAGCGATGCGACTTCCTGGAGTGTGGACGTTGGGTCGTTACAATGTTGTTGTGCTTAAAATTCCAAACAGTGTTGATTGAAAGGATTGCTTCTAAATAAATGGATGATCGAGTATTAGCTGAACGGATCAGGAGACCGGAAAATTGAAAGGAGATTGATGATCTAAAATATTTTAGTCTTGATCGGAGGGGATGGTTAAGAATGTTGGGACGATAACATATTTCGGATGTCGGAAACTTAAGGAAGAAGTTCTTAAGGAATGTCATCGATCAAAGTTACGATTCATCCTAGGGAACCAAGATGTATGAGGATATGAAGAGAGGTTTCTTCTGGAAAGGTATAAAGAGGGGTGTAGGCTTATAGGTGAAGCAACATGCAAATGTCCAACAAGTGAAATTCGAACATTAAAAGCCAAATGGATTGCTTCATCCTTTAGATATACCGGTTTGGAAAAAGGATTCGGGATCTATGGATTTTAGTGATGGGTTGCCAAGTTCGAACAGGGGAAATGAAAGTATATGGGTCGTGGTAGATAGATTGATCAAGAGTGCCTATTTCATTCCTATTAAGTCAACCATGACCGTGCCTGTGTGAGCTAAGTTGTTTATGAAGAACATAGACTGCATGGGATTCCTAATAGTATAGTCAGCGACAGAGATGCTTATCCACTAGTAAATTCTGGAAGAGTCTACAGAAAGTGTTAGATACCAAGCTTAAGATGAGTATCGCTTATCACCCACATGCAGATGGGCAAATAGAGAGAGTCGATAAGGTGCTCGAATATTTGTTGAGAGCTTATGTACTAGATTTAGGTGGGGTCGTGGGAAGATCATTTGAACTTGGTAGCATTTTCCCATAATAATAGTTATCATATTAGTATAAGAATGAAACCTTTCAAAGCTTTGTATGTAAGACTGTGCAAATCATCGGCATGTTAGTTAGAGACTGGAGACAGATTGGTCCTTGGTCTAGAGATGGTAAGAGAGGCCACTGATAAGATTGAGTTAATCTAAGGTAGGATGAGAGAAGCTAAGTCTAAGCAGGAAAGTTATGCAGATAAAAGGCGTAAGGATCTTGAGTTCTCGATTGGAGATTGTGTTCTTATTAAGGTATCACCGATGAAGAGTGTGACACGATTCGAAAAGATGGGAAAGTTAGCACCGAGATATGTTAGACCGCTCCCAATCATAGAGAGGATCGGAAAGCTCATGTATCAAGTAGAGTTACCGAGCAGTTTGGCAGGTGTCATAATGTATTTCATGTTTCTCATATTCAAACATGTGTGCATGATTCAGAAACTACTATCACTTTGACTGTTGGAAGATTTAGTGGTAGAATAGGATCTGAATTTTGTTAAGCAACCTGTTTGAGTTGTAGCGAGAGATGAGAAGAAGTTAAGGAACATGACAGTCAAGTTTGTGAAAGTTCAGTGGAGCGATGACGAGTACTTGGGAGACAGAGGACATGATCAGATATACTTATCCTAAGTTATTATGAGGGTATGTTCTATGTCTTGATATATAAATTGTTTGCTAGTCAAATAGGTTAGTGTTGTTATTATATGATGTTACAGATGGTTGCATATTTGATATGCTTATTATATAGTCCTTACTGAATTTCAAGGTGAAATTCTTTAGGAGGGAGCCTATAACACCCATAATTTTGATTAACATTATTTAGGAGATTTAATTAGATAAATTAAATAGAATAATGTGATGTGTAGTGTAATAAGAAATTAAGATTTGATAATACACATGGTCGATCCATAATAAACTAACTAATTAGTTAATAAAATTATTTTGTGACTTGATAATAATAAAAGATATGAGAAGGGTAGTTTAGAAATAGAAAACCCTTCATGCCTTAAACCCTCCCTCTTCCCTATCATTCTCACTTTCACAAACCTTAAGCAATCAAAAGAATAAAAAGAGGCCGGCCATTACTAAGGGGAAAGTCATAAAGTCAAGTAGGAGATTCAAGAGCAAAGTTAGGGAAAACTAAAACACTCATCAAATCTCAACTCTATTATCAAATCAAGGTGAATAATGATAAACCATCTCATTTTTCAATCTATTTCGTTTTGAATCTTGCTTGTGATGATTCGTATGTTGATATGATATGCTATATTGATTTTATCCTTGTTTGGATTGAATAATGATTTATGTAAATCATATGAAATTATTTTTACGGGTTTTAAGGGTAAAACCTAAGATTTTTATTTCCAAATGATTTGATTTTGTATATGTTAAGTAAAACATTATATTGGAGACGGGTGTTAATTTCATAATTTTCCAAATTATAGAGATTATTTTATGAATTTTCTAAAAATGAAATGGGTTTAAATCGAGTTTTGAATATTTAAAATAATTAACTATAGCATTTTCCCCTAAATTTTTATATGGTAAAGAGGAGGATATTCTCTAATTTCTATAAATTTTTGGGATTATTCCTAAGAGATTTCGATTCACTATGAAAAATTATGCTAGATAAGCATTAAATTGATAATTAATTAAGGACATTAATTTATTTAATTTTGATAAATGTTTTGGGACTTGTAAATTTCATGCGACGGTTTTTTTTGAAAAGAAACTATTAAAAAGTGGTTTTTTATCCAGTGAGATTTGGACAAGAATTTGGATTTGGTAAAAAGCAATTACTTTAACTAGTAAGAACTAGTTTTTAGATAAATTACAATGATGTCTTGCCGCCTTTGATCTCTTTGCATCTATAATGACGCCGCGCCTAAGGATTTCGTACATATCGACGTCAATGAGGTTGTAAGTATAGGATAACTACTTAATAGTTATGTAATGTTTTCGACTTTGTCGAAGTGGGCCATAGCGGCAACACAAGATTTACGATATCGTGTCATCGTAATTCATTAAGGTCGAAGACGCCTCTTCACCTACGTTTTAAAATGGCGCTGCATGCCTTAGTTTCAACTATATACGAAGTGCCATAATGGCCAAAGTAAGTTTACTAAATTATTTTTAGGACGACGAGGTCCTTGTCATCGCTGTTTAACAAGGTTGAAGACCTCATATAATATGGTAATGATATCATAATTTTCTATAGTGTCGAAGAGACCCACTTCGATGCAAATCAAAACTATTTTAAAGAGGCGAAGAAACCTATATTTAAGAGGGATAAAGACCTTATGTTTTGGTAGATAGCCACTTGTTTTTAATGAAGGTTGACGTCATAACCTTCGAAGTGATTTTTTTTTTTGGCAAGGCCGACGGTTTTATAGTGGACCGACCACTTTTGTTACGAACGTAATAAAGTTCAAGTACAGGAGAAAGGCAGAGACACCTTTGCTACTATGGTAGGAAAAAAAGAAAAAGTACAGCACAGGAGTGTGACAGACATGTCACAGCTACAGAAATATATAACTAGACTAGTTCTCCTCCGCAGAAGAAGAATCAGCAACACCCTCAACAACCCGAGTAGGATCCAGAGAACCATTCCCAAGAATACCAAAAAAGGGGCGGAAACGAAGCGCAAGTGAGGGATCATAACAGTCAGCGTCAGGGGAGTATATAAAAGAACGATCCCAGGCAGTGTCAGCTAGAATTACGGAATTAATCTCAGAATACGAACCATCCATATCAAGGACCAAGGTTTCACCAGAAATTCTGTAATACAGGCATCGAAGGTCCAACAGATCATCAGATACATATCTAAAGTAGGATTCGTCCACAGGGTTGAACCTCATATCAGAATTATAATCAACCCAACAATGCTCAGTATCGGCCCAAACAACGAGAGGCGGAGAGAGAACCGGCTCAGCAGACAGAACTAAAGGAGCAACAACAGGAATTGGAGGCGGAGGCCGCACTAAGGAAAGAGAAGGATCGGGGGCAGAAGCAACCAGAGAGACTTTGGGAACCCATTTCCTAAGCGGTGGCCGTGGTAGAGGGATCTTCGTCACAGCAGCAGAAACAACAGAATGCTTGCAGGCAGAGGCTACATGGCCGAAGGAGTGACCGAAGGAACAGATGTCAGGGACCCATCCATAACGAACACGAACGTCCACCACGTGGCCAACAGCAAGCTGGACAGGAATAGAGGATGGAAGCGGCCTAAGAGGAGTAATCTCAATCAGAGCCTTGGCGTAAACCAGCTTATCTCGTGCAACTGTATTAGAGTCAAAACAAATCAATTTACCAATATTGCATGCTAGCCAGTTCAAACCACGCAGCGGTTGAAGAGCAGAAGGGATTTGGGAGAAATAAACCCAAACAGGGATAGATAAAACTTGTTCACGAGCACAAGCAACAGTCGGGGTCCAGGGGGTAATAATAAAGGGCTGACCATCAAAGAAGGAAGGCTCAGACTCAAGTACACGGCTACGTTCCTCAGGGGAGGAGAATAAAAGATAGTATAAGGAATCAACCAACTTTACTCTGAGACTACCTTGTAGTCTCCAGGCCCGGCGACAAACAGCAGCCACATCGAGAAGACGATGATTCGGGTCCAAAAAGAATCCAACAACATACCCAGACCAAAAATCCATACCGGCTTGCATTACACAGGGGGGAGGGATCATAACTCCGTTTTCCTCAACGATTTCGAAATCAACTGGTTCATAAACACCCGCATTACGGGGCTTGGTTGTAAAAAGGGAAGACCATGTTCTGGGAACAGACGGGCTAGGGGCAATAGGGAGACACTCCGCACCACCATATGAAGCCACAGGACTGGGGATGTGAACCACACTGTGAGAAGCAACCGTGTGCAAGCTGACACCAGGAACAGGGTGCACATAGCCAACATTGACAGCGGCATTTGGTCGAATAGTTGGAGTGCCACAAACTGCACCAATTTTGTCGCAAGCAAGCTTAGCCTGCGGAGCCACAGGACTAGCCACACTGTCCAATACCATAGAATCCGTAACAAGTTGACCCAAATCTCTACATGGAATGGCATCATCATTCACATTGGATCCAGAAAATGGGAGAAAAGTCTATTCACCTGGTTTAGACGTTGTAGTGTTCTTTGCAGCAAGATCGTTTGCAACCGCATTAGGGTCACTCGAACAAAGACGGGGAAGTGGAGCAATTGCTGTGAGGGGAGGGAATTCGCTGGACGAAAGGAGGTCAGGTCGAGCGAAATCATCATCTGCCATGGATCTATAGCAACGTCCAGAGCGTGTTGATGAGGGGGAGGGAAGACGCTGAGAAAGGGAAGGGGAGGTGGACATGAAAGGGGACGGGAAAACACTGGACAAGGAGACGCGAAGCCAAGCCCTAATCTCCAGATGCCATTGACGCGAACACTGGAATAATTAATTATTATTACTCATTAATTCTTCGAAGTGATTTTTTATACTTAAAGTGTAAAGTGTAAAGCCCTAATCTCCAAATTTTTCTTTAAGTATAAAGTGATTTTTTATACTTAAAGAAAAATTTATATTACGACTTCGACCTTGGATAGAGGTCGACGTCGTTTAAAACCCAAATGTGAATATTTTGTTAAAGGTGGAGAGTCTTACATTTTTCTACTTCAATGATGTCCTTAGTGATATCAATTTCGTTTAAAATGTGAACTTCGATGTTGTTCTATACTAAAGTAATGAATGGTGAAGAGTCATATGCTATATGTTTTGACTTTAAATTCTTAGGGATACTAATATTAATTCAAATTATGATTTTGACACTATCATTAGGGATGCCAATGAGTATAAACTTCGACATGGAACATTAGGGGATACCAATGTATGTCACTTTGAAATGTTAAATTATAAGGGGGAATAACCTAATTGGAGACACCAATAGATATAGATTAAGCATGTGGGGTAACGTGGAATAAAGTGAAACATGTGAGTAACATGGGATAAATGGAGACATGTAGGTAACATGAGTTAGAAGGCCAAGTGATGAGTTCATAGTCATCCAGTAAAACTATGGGATGTGAGATGGATAGTCTACATCATGCTAGAGATAGATAGTCACTATGATAATAAAGAAGGGTTCATAATCATCCTAGAAAAACTATGGGATGTGTGATGGATAGTCCATATCATTTTAAGTCAAATGGAATATGTGTGATGGATGGTCCAAATTTTTTTAAATGATTAAACTATATGTGATGGGTAGTCAATATGGTAGGGATAGATAATGAAAGTAATAAATATATTTGAGATGGATAGTCCAAAAAATTCTGAATATGTTTAAATGTGAGATGGTAGTCCACATAATTATAAGATGAGTGGTCAGATTAAAATAAAACGGATAGTCAGTTTAAATTGTGATGGGTAGTCATTTGGAATTAAGAGGAATAATCTAATGAATTAGTATAGGTAATCCAATATGTATTGCATGTTTATAAATGCTATTTTCTGTGTTCTAACAATGGTGGTCGTAGGAGCACAGTATATGGTTGTTATGATTTGATAAGATATTAGTGAAGGAAAAAACCGTTTTGCTCAACAGTGTGGTCTCCCAAAATATCCGTTTGGTTTGAGATGGTAGGTTATTATTAACACCACAATATTGTCTAACCCGAAGTTTTTATTTTTCCCCTTAAACTCTCAGTTACTCATTTGAGTAGGTCGGGAGTAAGGGCTTTCAGGTTTCGGTTAGACGAATAAGCTTCCGAAGACATGCAGGAGGGAATCTAGTTATTAGGAGCTTTATCTATTTCCACTATGTAGTTTGGTTTTGTCTATTTGCATGTAACAGCAAAGTTGTATAATTTCCAAGTATTTGACTCTGATTAACCAAAGGGTCACCTTCATATGTCGCTCTTGAGTATTTTGTAATGATTATATTTTCTCTGAATGGGACATTACGAATGGGATAATGTAATGAATATAAAATATCATTTGTGAAATGAGATATGAAAATTTTCTATTAAACACTTTTTGAAATTTTTTCATATTATGTGTTTCTGATTATTGATATGATTAACACGGCCATATTTTATCATTGAGAATAATAACTATGGATGACTACATCATCCATAGTAGTAAGTTTTGGGCCTTAGAATGTCGGACGTTACTGCCAGGATACGGTGCACTGAGGATGTGATGTGGAATTTCAAAAATATATTTCATTATAGTTACTTATCTATGTATTGTATGTTATATTATATCAATTGGTCAGACTCTCATGCATTGTCATTTAGAGGCATTATTTTATGGACCACGTTTGTATTGCGACCACGATCTAATTGGATATTTTCGGTACTTACATTTATTTTCTTCTACTGTTAAATCTAAAAGTGTAGAATTTTCTATGTCTATAATTTTCTCTGTATTTTGTAAACCAAAACAACCTCACAACTTGTACTTCCTTGGCATAATGTGGGTTCAAATGTCATTTTGGGATTTGGATTAGTACGTACGGAGGTGCGGGTTTGTAACAGCCTCTATTTGGAGGGCTGAAGCTACGCGCTACAGATGCTGTAGTCATCCATGGTATTAACATCCGGTGACCAAATACAGTGATGTTAATGGTATCCATAATATCAGAAGCGCATGAATATGAAACAAAATCACAAATTTCAAAAACAACTTTTCTGATTACATTTTACAAAACATGTTTCATATTCCGTTAACTAATCCCAATCGTTTCTCAGGTTCAGATCAAATATAATTGTTACAAAATACGCCAAGAGCGACGTATGAAGATGCCCCTTTAGTTGTGCAGAGTATTGTATACTCATAACTGACTTAATACGACATAGCGGAATAAACAAAGTAAAACTACAACTTCTAGATAGCTAACTTCGGCCTTCTTCTCGTCTTCGGAAGTTTTATTCGCCAACCTACTAAAAACTTCTAAATCCTCAACCCTCAGCCTACTCAAATCAATTTTGAGCACCCAAGAGTCTAAGGGGAAAAACATAAATTTTGAGTCAGACATAAAGCCTGGTGTGAATAATACTATACATATCGGTTATCTGATATTAAGTGAGACCACACTGCTTAGCGGAACGGGTCTCTCCTTACTAATATTCTTTTAAAACATACCTTTTGCAAATCATAATCCTACAACCAAAATTGGTTAAAATTGTAAAGCACTATTATGTAAACATACATATAAGTAACAAATGGACTATCTGTCTGAACACTATAGTTTTGTTTGGCTAACTACTAACCTTTGGCTGAATCCACCTACCAGACAATATATGTAACATTCCCATTTTTAAATCAAATTTAAATTGGTAAGTTATTTAATTTTAGCAATTTAATTGTGGATTAATTTGGTATTTTCCAAATTTAAATAGATATTTGTTTGTTTATTAATGAAAATAAATATAAATATGATTTTAAAAATAGAATCTCTAATTGGAAAATTAAAAATAAATATTTTGGGAAAATTATATCAACCATAAATTTGACTTTGGATTTAATTTGAAATTTTTAAATAAATATACATATATAGATTAAAAGTTAAAATTGTAAATGAAATTTTGATTTGGAAAATTCAAAATGTAAATATTTATAAATATACTGGATTTGGAAACTCTAAAATTAAAATATATTGTAAATAAAATTATGAGTATATTTGAATTTTTCAAATTTAATAAAGATATATGTTTATTTAATTATACAAATGAATTATAATTAAGAAATATAATGAACCAAGTTTAAAATAATATTGGTCATAAGGATTGAATACATATTGGAATTGAATTTAAATTTAAAAATGAAATGTTTTAAAATAATTGGCATTTAAAATCATTAAGGTGTAACTTATATAATGTAAAGATTGGTTAGAAACAATTCTTTTAAACATTGTGTATATGTATATACAAATGGCATCATTACATTTATAAAATAATCAAATTTAAAATTACAAAAAGAAAGAAATAATTATATTCAGCTATGAAACAAATAAAAAGAAGACAAAAGATAATCAATGTAAATCATCTTGGCCCCAAAACTTCCCTATCTTTTCTTGGTTGCTGCAAGATTTCGAAAATCAGTAGGAAAAGAAAAATTTTAACAAGTGGCAAAGATGTTCTCTCTTGAAATGATAATGTAAATAAAAAAAATAAAAAAAAAATCAAAATGTTTAAACTAGGCAGTTCATTTTAGTTCAAAAGGTTTCTTTCAGTTTTTAAAACTTCAAACTTGAGAAACAAATCAGAGATAAACTCTGAAACCAAAGCATTAGAGTTCAAACAGAAAAATCAACTTCAAGCAAAACTGAAGATCATTTAAAGCATTTCAATCTGGAAATAAAATTAGGCAGTGAATTCAAGAAGTAAGCTCTGTAAAAAAAATTATGGGGCATGCAAGAGTTCCTCAGCAACGAAGAATCAAATCTGAGAATTAAAGATCAAACAACAATTTTTCAAAAAAAAAAACAAACTTCAAGCCTGGGGGTCAAAAATCAAGATCTGTTTTAAAAATCAAGCTGTAGATTATGTTTCTATCTCTCAGGTAAACTCTATACTTTATAGTTTAGTAAATTTGTAATTTTGAAATTAAGTTTTAACACTAAATTCAAACTACAGATTTATAAAAAAAAATACAGTGCTTCTGTTTTAGCTTGAGAGGCATTGAAGTTTCAAGTCCAAAGAAAGAAAAAAAGAAGGAAGCTTTGTTCAACCAAAATATATATATATATATATTTATTTATTTCAAACTGTAAGTAGGCCTGAATCTTTGTTTGTTATTGATGAGTTAAGTAAACAAATATAACTAAGAAATCTTCAATCTGGGAATTAAAATTCAGATTCAACTTGAAAGCAAGATATCAAAACAAGATCAAAACCTGTTCTTTGTGCCTCTCTGCTCTGTCATTTGTCAGGTGAGCAATCCATCATCCTCTTTTATCTGATACATACATAAAAGACTGTTGTTAATTGCTTCTCTGTTTTCATGACTGTGAGCAAACCCACTTCCATTTACCTATACTCTTTGATATCATATTGATGATGCTCTGGAATGATGGTTAATATGCCTGCATGTTGTTTTATGTATGTATATATGAGTATGAAATTGATTGTATGTATGGTATATACACAGTGCTCTGCTCTGTGTTAACAGGTTTCAAAATTTGTTTTAAAAACTCAAACTTTCCCTCGAATCTTTGGTATATTTTAGGCATGAATAAGACGTGTTTGTCAAAGTGAGATCCAAGCTTTAAATATATTTTTAGTGGAAATTGGAAGGAAAAAAAATTATTTTATCTTACTGGGAAAGAAATATATACAGGAGGAATTGAAATTTCATAAAATTCGAATGTTTTAAAATCTTGATTCAATTGCACAATATAATTTGTCTTCGAAAACCATGATTTTTAAAGTAAAAATCAAGATTTTTAACTTGATTGACCGAGTGGCATTTCGAGTTGAACGGAAATTCAATTTGTGAGAAATTCCGGTGACCTCGAGATCGTGTGATCTCGAGCTTGGCGTCAGAGTTAGCATGAGCGCTGATGATCATCAGAAAAATGGATAGAACATTTTTTGATCATCGGAGAAACTATACGATGAGGATTTAGGGTTCGTGGGCATGTTTGAGGTGCTCGCGTTCTTCAGCAAACCGCGTCATCGTCGAGGGGTTTGAGATGATCGGTCCCAAGGGGAAGGGTTCAGGGGTCATTGAGGCAACTATGGACGAAGTTGGTTGGGTTCTGGTGGCGTCAGGAAGCGGGGCGAGGTGAATTAGTGGGTAGAGTCGATTCCAGTATGGGTTCCAGGCAAGAGTTGATCGGCTAAATTTCGCATGGGTTGCTGACTCGTGGGGTTGGGTAGTCTGGTAGGTAGAGTTGGCTGCCGATGACTTGTTGACAGTCGTAGGACTGACCGGAGGTTGTCAGAGCATTGTGCAACGTGCACGTGCACGTTTTTGTTCGTCTGGGTTGTTTTAGTTAAGGAAGAAGAAGAAGCAATGGTTCGCAGGGGATTCGAGTTTTGCTTGGGGGAAAAGCACGAGTTGTTTCGGGTCATTACTCGAGTGAATTTTGTTATGTTAAGGGCAGTTAGAAATATATATATATATATATATATATATATATATATATATATATATATATATATATATGGCTCGGGTAAATTTTTGGAAAATCCGAAGTAGTACTCGGGAGAGTTGGTAGGAAACTCGAAGTTAATTAGTGGTGGCTCGGGTTGGTATTTTTGTACAGGTTTTTAACCTGTAAGTGTTTTTTTTTAAAAAAAAATATTTAAACTGAAATTTAAAATGTAAGTGGATATTTTAAACTAAGTGTAAATCAAAGCTTAAGTCTGGATTCAAGTTTAGTCGAATCTAGTTTAAAAAATAAAATAAGGGTTTTTAAATTTGAATTATTTCAACAACCTTAAAATGTTTAAATAGTTTGGTTTTAAAAAATGAAGTTTAAAATATAAATAGTTTTAGAAACCTAAGATCATGTTTTAAAAGCAAGTTTGGAAATTTTAAATGGAACTTGTTTTAAATCTTTTCTAAAATAGATTCTTTTTCTTTCAAAAAGTTTACTTAAACCGTAGATTAAGAATTTTATACTCTGATAACTAGATTTTGAGATGTTGATTGAATTTATAAAAAGTAATTAAGGTTAAACAAAGTGGAAATGTTTTAAATTTGTATTAATTCACAATTAGAAGATAATTTATTAATGATTAAGGTTAATTATTTAATAATTAAAGGTTGATTAATTGATGATTAAAAGTTAATAAATTTGTAATTACTTAATGTAATTAAGGGACGGTTAACTATGTAATTAACTGAAGGTTAATTAACTAAAAGTGATTAAGAAATCATTATTATGGAAGGAGTAATTAATTATTATAATCAGTTAAGGAATGATAAATCTATAAATTAATCAATTAAGGATAATTAATCATAATTAAGATTTAATTAATAATTAAGGGTTTATTTATTAAAGTGATTAATTAAGGAATAATTAATTAATAACAGTAATTAAGATTCAATTAAGTACAATTGAGGGTTAATTAATTAAGAGAATTAATTAAAGAAGGTGATTAAAACTTAATCAATTGAAGTTCATGATAATTAATCATTGATTAAAGATTACTAATGAAAGTAATTATGTAAGCAATAAATTTAAAACCATACGATTTATTCACCTTAAGCAAAGTGGTTTAATTGGTTTTGAATGTTGTGTGATGGATTGACATATTTGATATGTGATGTGATGCTATGTGATGCGTTGTACTGAGCTGCTATATTTGTGATGAATATACTGTCATATGAATATGGAAACCCCTTGACCCGTAAAACGGCATTTAAATTTCGATGCGACAGGGAGTCGGATTCCAATTGATTATCCGAAACCCACATCGAATCATATTAGTGAATCTTTGTGATTGATAAATTTATTTTATCTATGAATCTGTGAATAAAAATAAGCGTTATGGGTTATATCGCTTATCGATATGATTGAATCTGTGATGATTGATGTTGTGCACTATTGCGTTGAACCCCTGGACCACACCTGTACACACACAAATATGGATTGCACGTGGAAATGGGTTAAGTCACAGATTTTGAAATTGTTTAAAATTGAATTTTTGAATCCAAAATAGTTTTGAAATTAGAATTGGAACTTTGAAAATGAGTTTTAAAAATAAAAGTTATTTTGAATAACTTGATTTAGTTTTGAAATTTAAATAATTCGATTTAAATTTGAATTCAATATTTGAAATTGAATTCTATGATTTGGGAACTAGGGTTTAAAAAGGTTATTCAACCTATAAATGGGATTATATGGGTTTTTAAACCATTTTAAAGGTAATGTTGGGAAATTTAAATTTAACCCAAGATTTTAACTTGTATAGATATAATTGGATTTTTCCGAAACAAAAACTGTTTGTTTTCAAATAATAAGAAATGAATTTCCAATTTGATATCAACTCTAAAATGGAAATAGTTTCCCAAGTCATAGATAAATCTTTGGAAACGTGTTTTGAAAGCTATAAGTTAAATCTTGATTTAAAGATTTAAATGAGTTAATCCAATTGAAATGGAAATTGTTTTGGAAATCTATAAATAGATCTTTGTGAAACTGGGTGAACTTTGTGAAATGAATCTTTTTATTTAAAGATTCAAATGGTAATTTGTTTAACCATTTTAAAAAAAAAGGTTTTGGATTTTATAAGCTGTGACTTAACTGAAATCTCATATCCATATGTTTTTAAATATTGCGCTCGCTATTCGGTTTAGCCGAGAGAGGACCTTTGTGTCATATAACCCATTCCGGATAGCGATACGACGTTATGGATTGCATTTGAAGACCGGTGTTGAAGACCGGGTGTCTTCGAGAACGATAGGATAACCTGTCGATTGACTCTGCACTGAGTTGCTCCGGTATAGAGTTCTCCCTTAGTGACCGGAAGTCCGATCGGTATTGTGGATACCCGGATTTGCAAGGGCTTCTTCGGAAGTGCCTTCGGTTCTGTTCGAACCCGGAACAGACTTGTATGGTTGTATGTCCGACATTACACTTTGAGATATCAAACTGATCTCTATCAAATACATTTTTGCTTGGTGGCGGAGAATTTATTCTCTTAGCTTAACACCCTTCTCTGAGACGTACGAGCTCAGAGGTTATGTAGTTGATATTTATCAGTGATATATTCCCAATTTGGTAGTGTGGCATGCTAAGTGCTGCTATGTGTTGATGATCATTTGTTGATCATTTGTGATCAAAGCATGGCTTTTGTATAAAGCGTAGCTTTGTGGACGAGACTGCATTAGGACCTCACACCCCGGAAATGGTCAAAACAGGAAAGATGCGGCAAGGTTATGAGGGTCGCGCCCTTTAGGGTGTGTCATTCCCTTCTGGTAAAGGGTGGTATCATGGTATGGAGCCCAGATACTTACTCATGTGGATACTGCAGATCTATTACTTTGTGATTGCTTTGTGGTTTTGAGGCGCCTCGGATAAAGGTCCCAAAGGACCGGGGGATGACATGCTCGAGTAGTAGTTACCTAGTTACAGAGGTAACCCGGCCTTGTGTTGACAGAGATCCGGTTAGGTTCTCGGGACGTCCCGCCAGAGGCGATCCCATGTGGCAGTAGGAAGTTCCTTAGCCTGACCATTTGTTGGAAATCTAATCAAAACAATACGTGCCTTGTACGATTTTAGTTGTAGAACCTGCCATTTAACATGGCAGCTATAGTAGGCATAATATCATGGTACCTATGCTGGCTAGGATTAATATTATACTTTCGAAAGATTTTCCACTATGCACTAGTAATAATATCAAAGAAATTTTATCGTATTAAGCATCTTTGACTATCATAAGGGGAAATCTCGCCCAAGTGTGCGATTGCATTGTGTGTGTGCCGGGAGGCCTTATGGTAGTTTCATTTTCTAAAAAGCATTGCGGATTTTAAAATTTAAATTCCTTTGTTTGTTTTAAAAGACCAAATGCTTTTGTTTGCTCATACCAGTCCCACGACTGACCTGGAGTTTATTGTTCATTTCCTAAACTCTGGGTGCCCACTATTTTCCCACACGGGTAGTCTAGAGTTGGGTTTTTCAGATAATCAATAGTAGGTGTAGATTCGATAGCTTTCAGCCTAGGATTTGGCAATCGCTGGCGGACGAGACTTGCTTATCTTTGTGAATCATCATTGGGAGTTCGATCTATTTCGGGATTGGCGCCTTGGTGATGGAGTTTCAGTGCTGGAGTTCTTTCTTGAAGACCATATTGGAGTTTTTGTTCTACTGCTAGTGTTACCCTTTCTTGTCGCTGCTATTACCTTGTATCATATTGTATCTGATATTGTATCAATGTTGTGTATTGATATGTGCTATTCTGTTTCTTTCTCTGTGTTGTGCTTAATGTGTTATAAGCTCCGGCAAACCAGATTCGGCGTTTGGATCTGCGGCATTTGCATACGAGTGTCGTATTCGGTGCCGATTTTCGAAGGTCGAGTCAGGGTCGTTATAATTGGTATCAGAGCTGAGGGTTAAAACTTTAGCTCAGGAGTATAACACATTAAGTAGCCCATTAGTGATAGGGTGAAGTATACCCTATAATGAGTATATCCTTAAGATATCCGTTCAAACGCCTCAGTAAATTCTCTTACTATTCACCGATAGTATGTATGAGGGCGAGAAGAGGACGAGATAGGGGACAGGGGAGTACCACTCCAAATGGTCAATACCCTGCAACAGTGGAAACAACTTTCTTCTCAATCTCCTTTGATTCGATTCCCAATTCTTTTCATTGCTTCGTGGCAGCTCTAGAAAGAAGTTTCGGTGTGATGGTGGCCCTACGTATCGTTGTAGAAAATCCTTACTTCGTACCTTCATCGGTTTCTTAACAGCTTTTCGATCTAAACTCTAATGAATTTGAATTTGAAATTGAAATTGAAGATTTTAAGTAAATTGGAAATTTTAAATTGAGTTAAATTGGTTAATAAATGTAAGGATAAATTTGAATTGTATGAATAAAAACGATATCAATTAAAACCAAATCGTAATTTCTTGTGAGTATCAAAGTCCGAAGAGGGACAAGTTGGTATATACTTTGGAGTATTCCGACCTAAATTTGAAATCCATATCTAGTGTTTGAGAAATAGTAAAAGATTGAATCCAACTATCTATTCTCTGGGATCCGATATATTCTACGAACGATTAGTTATCCCTTCGAACTAATCAATGCCTTCGTATATCCGTAGACCGATGGACCCAAATATCTTGTGTAATATTGTATGAGTTTGTTCTCATATTGTCGATACTATGATTTGGTAAGCCAAATACAGAATTAATATTCAGTTTGATTTGGAAAGATATTTCCCCATCTTTCATCTTTTCTTTCTCGTCTTCCTTACAAATTTCGAGGACGAATTTTTTTTTAAGGGGGGGAATCTGTAACATTCCCATTTTTAAATCAAATTTAAATTGGTAAGTTATTTAATTTTAGCAATTTAATTGTGGATTAATTTGGTATTTTCCAAATTTAAATAGATATTTGTTTGTTTATTAATGAAAATAAATATAAATATGATTTTAAAAATAGAATCTCTAATTGGAAAATTAAAAATAAATATTTTGGGAAAATTATATCAACCATAAATTTGACTTTGGATTTAATTTGAAATTTTTAAATAAATATACATATATAGATTAAAAGTTAAAATTGTAAATGAAATTTTGATTTGGAAAATTCAAAATGTAAATATTTATAAATATACTGGATTTGGAAACTCTAAAATTAAAATATATTGTAAATAAAATTCTGAGTATATTTGAATTTTTCAAATTTAATAAAGATATATGTTCATTTAATTATACAAATGAATTATAATTAAGAAATATAATGAACCAAGTTTAAAATAATATTGGTCATAAGGATTGAACACATATTGGAATTGAATTTAAATTTAAAAATGAAATGTTTTAAAATAATTGGCATTTAAAATCATTAAGGTGTAACTTATATAATGTAAAGATTGGTTAGAAACAATTCTTTTAAACATTGTGTATATGTATATACAAATGGCATCATTACATTTATAAAATAATCAAATTTAAAATTACAAAAAGAAAGAAATAATTATATTCAGCTATGAAACAAATAAAAAGAAGACAAAAGATAATCAATGTAAATCATCTTGGCCCCAAAACTTCCCTATCTTTTCTTGGTTGCTGCAAGATTTCGAAAATCAGTAGGAAAAGAAAAATTTTAACAAGTGGCAAAGATGTTCTCTCTTGAAATGATAATGTAAATAAAAAAAATCAAAAAAAAATCAAAATGTTTAAACTAGGCAGTTCATTTTAGTTCAAAAGGTTTCTTTCAGTTTTTAAAACTTCAAACTTGAGAAACAAATCAGAGATAAACTCTGAAACCAAAGCATTATAGTTCAAACAGAAAAATCAACTTCAAGCAAAACTGAAGATCATTTAAAGCATTTCAATCTGGAAATAAAATTAGGCAGTGAATTCAAGAAGTAAGCTCTGTAAAAAAAATTATGGGGCATGCAAGAGTTCCTCAGCAACGAAGAATCAAATCTGAGAATTAAAGATCAAACAACAATTTTTCAAAAAAAAAACAAACTTCAAGCCTGGGGGTCAAAAATCAAGATCTGTTTTAAAAATCAAGCTGTAGCTTATGTTTCTATCTCTCAGGTAAACTCTATACTTTATAGTTTAGTAAATTTGTAATTTTGAAATTAAGTTTTAACACTAAATTCAAACTACAGATTTATAAAAAAAAATACAGTGCTTCTGTTTTAGCTTGAGAGGCATTGAAGTTTCAAGTCCAAAGAAAGAAAAAAAGAAGGAAGCTTTGTTCAACCAAAATATATATATGTGTGTGTGTGTGTGTGTGTGTGTGTGTGTGTGTGTGTATTTCAAACTGTAAGTAGGCCTGAATCTTTGTTTGTTATTGATGAGTTAAGTAAACAAATATAACTAAGAAATCTTCAATCTGGGAATTAAAATTCAGATTCAACTTGAAAGCAAGATATCAAAACAAGATCAAAACCTGTTCTTTGTGCCTCTCTGCTCTGTCATTTGTCAGGTGAGCAATCCATCATCCTCTTTTATCTGATACATACATAAAAGACTGTTGTTAATTGCTTCTCTGTTTTCATGACTGTGAGCAAACCCACTTCCATTTACCTATACTCTTTGATATCATATTGATGATGCTCTGGAATGATGGTTAATATGCCTGCATGTTGTTTTATGTATGTATATATGAGTATGAAATTGATTGTATGTATGGTATATACACAGTGCTCTGCTCTGTGTTAACAGGTTTCAAAATTTGTTTTAAAAACTCAAACTTTCCCTCGAATCTTTGGTATATTTTAGGCATGAATAAGACGTGTTTGTCAAAGTGAGATCCAAGCTTTAAATATATTTTTAGTGGAAATTGGAAGGAAAAAAAAATTATTTTATCTTACTGGGAAAGAAATATATACAGGAGGAATTGAAATTTCATAAAATTCGAATGTTTTAAAATCTTGATTCAATTGCACAATATAATTTGTCTTCGAAAACCATGATTTTTAAAGTAAAAATCAAGATTTTTAACTTGATTGATCGAGTGGCATTTCGAGTTGAACGGAAATTCAATTTGTGAGAAATTCCGATGACCTCGAGATCGTGTGATCTCGAGCTTGGCGTCAGGGTTAGCATGAGCGCTGATGATTATCAGAAAAATGGATACAACATTTTTTGATCATCGGAGAAACTATACGATGAGGATTTAGGGTTCGTGGGCATGTTTGAGGTGCTCGTGTTCTTAAGCAAACTGCGTCATCGTCGAGGGGTTTGAGATGATCGGTCCCAAGGGGAAGGGTTCAGGGGTCATTGAGGCAACTATGGACGAAGTTGGTTGGGTTCTGGTGGCGTCAGGCAGCGGGGCAAGATGAATTAGTGGGTAGAGTCGATTCCAGTATGGGTTCCAGGCAAGAGTTGATCGGCTAAATTTCGAATGGGTTGCTGACTCGTGGGGTTGGGTAGTCTGGTAGGTAGAGTTGGCTGCTGATGACTTGTCGACAGTCGTAGGACTGACCGGAGGTTGTCAGAGCATTGTGCAACGTGCACGTGCACGTTTTTGTTCGTCTGGGTTGTTTTAGTTAAGGAAGAAGAAGAAGCAATGGTTTGCAGGGGATTCGAGTTTTGCTTGGGGGAAAAGCACGAGTTGTTTCGGGTCATTACTCGAGTGAATTTTGTTATGTTAAGGGCAGTTAGAAATATATATATATATATATATATATATATATATATGGCTCGGGTAAATTTTTGGAAAACCCGAAGTAGTACTCGGGAGAGTTGGTAGAAAACTCGAAGTTAATTAGTGGTGGCTCGGGTTGGTATTTTTGTACAGGTTTTTAACCTGTAAGTGTTTTTTTTTTAAAAATAATTATATTTAAACTGAAATTTAAAATGTAAGTGGATATTTTAAACTAAGTTTAAATCAAAGCTTAAGTCTGGATTCAAGTTTAGTCGAATCTAGTTTAAAAAATAAAATAAGGGTTTTTAAATTTGAATTATTTCAATAACCTTAAAATGTTTAAATAGTTTGGTTTTAAAAAATGAAGTTTAAAATATAAATAGTTTTAGAAACCTAAGATCATGTTTTAAAAGCAAGTTTGGAAATTTTAAATGGAACTTGTTTTAAATCTTTTCTTAAATAGATTCTTTTTCTTTCAAAAAGTTTACTTAAACCGTAGATTAAGAATTTTATACTCTGATAACTAGATTTTGAGATGTTGATTGAATATATAAGAAGTAATTAAGGTTAAACAAAGTGGAAATGTTTTAAATTTGTATTAATTCACAATTAGAAGATAATTTATTAATGATTAAGGTTAATTATTTAATAATTAAAGGTTGATTAATTGATGATTAAAAGTTAATAAATTTGTAATTACTTAATGTAATTAAGGGACAGTTAACTATGTAATTAACTGAAGGTTAATTAACTAAAAGTGATTAAGAAATCATTATTATGGAAGGAGTAATTAATTATTATAATCAGTTAATGAATGATAAATCTATAAATTAATCAATTAAGGATAATTAATCATAATTAAGATTTAATTAATAATTAAGGGTTTATTTATTAAAGTGATTAATTAAGGAATAATTAATTAATAACAGTAATTAAGATTCAATTAAGTACAATTGAGGGTTAATTAATTAAGAGAATTAATTAAAGAAGGTGATTAAAACTTAATCAATTGAAGTTCATGATAATTAATCATTGATTAAAGATTACTAATGAAAGTAATTATGTAAGCAATAAATTTAAAACCATACGATTTATTTACCTTAAGCAAAGTGGTTTAATTGGTTTTGAATGTTGTGTGATGGATTGACATATTTGATATGTGATGTGATGCTATGTGATGCTTTGTACTGAGCTGCTATATTTGTGATGAATATACTGTCATATGAATATGGAAACCCCTTGACCCGTAAAACGGCATTTAAATTTCGATGCGACAGGGAGTCGGATTCCAATTGATTATCCGAAACCCACATCGAATCATATTAGTGAATCTTTGTGATTGATAAATTTATTTTATCTACGAATCTGTGAATAAAAATAAGCATTATGGGTTATATCGCTTATCGATATGATTGAATCTGTGATGATTGATGTTGTGCACTATTGCGTTGAACCCCTGGACCACACCTGTACACACACAAATATGAATTGCACATGGAAATGGGTTAAGTCACAGATTTTGAAATTGTTTAAAATTGAATTTTTGAATCCAAAATAGTTTTGAAATTAGAATTGGAACTTTGAAAATGAGTTTTAAAAATAAAAGTTATTTTGAATAACTTGAATTAGTTTTGAAATTTAAATAATTCGATTTAAATTTGAATTCAATATTTGAAATTGAATTCTATGATTTGGGAACTAGGGTTTAAAAAGGTTATTCAACCTATAAATGGGATTATATGGGTTTTTAAATCATTTTAAAGGTGATGTTGTGAAATTTAAATTTAACCCAAGATTTTAACTTGTATAGATATAACTGGATTTTTCCGAAACAAAAACTGTTTGTTTTCAAATAATAAGAAATGAATTTCCAATTTGATATCAACTCTAAAATGGAAATAGTTTCCCAAGTCATAGATAAATCTTTGGAAACGTGTTTTGAAAGCTATAAGTTAAATCTTGATTTAAAGATTTAAATGAGTTAATCCAATTGAAATGGAAATTGTTTTGGAAATCTATAAATAGATCTTTGTGAAACTGGGTGAACTTTGTGAAATGAATCTTTTTATTTAAAGATTCAAATGGTAATTTGTTTAACCATTTTAAAAAAAAAGGTTTTGGATTTTATAAGCTGTGACTTAACTGAAATCTCATATCCATATGTTTTTAAATATTGCGCTCGCTATTCGGTTTAGCCGGGAGAGGACCTTTGTGTCATATAACCCATTCCGGATAGCGATACGACGTTATGGATTGCATTTGAAGACCGGTGTTGAAGACCGGGTGTCTTCGAGAATGATAGGATAACCTGTCGATTGACTCTGCACTGAGTTGCTCCGGTATAGAGTTCTCCCTTAGTGACCGGAAGTCCGATCGGTATTGTGGATACCCGGATTTGCAAGGGCTTCTTCGGAAGTGCCTTCGGTTCTGTTCGAACCCGGAACAGACTTGTATGGTTGTATGTCCGACATTACACTTTGAGATATCAAACTGATCTCTATCAAGTACATTTTTGCTTGGTGGCGGAGAATTTATTCTCTTAGCTTAACACTCTTCTCTGAGACGTACGAGCTCAGAGGTTATGTAGTTGATATTTATCAGTGATATATTCCCAATTTGGTAGTGTGGCATGCTAAGTGCTGCTATGTGTTGATGATCATTTGTGATCAAAGCATGGCTTTTGTATAAAGCGTAGCTTTGTGGACGAGACTGCATTAGGACCTCGCACCCCGGAAATGGTCAAAACAGGAAAGATGCGGCAAGGTTATGAGGGTCGCGCCCTTTAGGGTGTGTCATTCCCTTCTGGTAAAGGGTGGTATCATGGTATGGAGCCCAGATACTTACTCATGTGGATACTGCAGATCTATTACTTTGTGATTGCTTTGTGGTTTTGAGGCGCCTCGGATAAAGGTCTCAAAGGACCGGGGGATGACATGCTCGAGTAGTAGTTACCTAGTTACAGAGGTAACCCGGCCTTGTGTTGGCAGAGATCCGGTTAGGTTCTCGGGACGTCCCTCCAGAGGCGATCCCATGTGGCAGTAGGAAGTTCCTTAGCCTGACCATTTGTTGGAAATCTAATCAAAACAATACGTGCCTTGTACGATTTTAGTTGTAGAACCTGCCATTTAACATGGCAGCTATAGTAGGCATAATATCATGGTACCTATGCTGGCTAGGATTAATATTATACTTTCGAAAGATTTTCCACTATGCACTAGTAATAATATCAAAGAAATTTTATCGTATTAAGCATCTTTGACTATCATAAGGGGAAATCTCCCCCAAGTGTGCGATTGCATTGTGTGTGTGCCGGGAGGCCTTATGGTAGTTTCATTTTCTAAAAAGCATTGCGGATTTTAAAATTTAAATTCCTTTGTTTGTTTTAAAAGACCAAATGCTTTTGTTTGCTCATACCAGTCCCACGACTGACCTGGAGTTTATTGTCCATTTCCTAAACTCTGGGTGCCCACTATTTTCCCACACGGGTAGTCTAGAGTTGGGTTTTTCAGATAATCAATAGTAGGTGTAGATTCGATAGCTTTCAGCCTAGGATTTGGCAATCGCTGGCGGACGAGACTTGCTTATCTTTGTGAATCATCATTGGGAGTTCGATCTATTTCGGGATTGGCGCCTTGGTGATGGAGTTTCAGTGCTGGAGTTCTTTCTTGAAGACCATATTGGAGTTTTTGTTCTACTGCTAGTGTTACCCTTTCTTGTCGCTGCTATTACCTTGTATCATATTGTATCTGATATTGTATCAATGTTGTATATTGATATGTGCTATTCTGTTTCTTTCGCTGTGTTGTGCTTAATGTGTTATAAGCTCCGGCGAACCAGATTCGGCGTTTGGATCTGCGGCATTTGCATACGAGTGTCGTATTCGGTGCCGATTTTCGAAGGTCGAGTCAGGGTCGTTATAATTGGTATCAGAGCTGAGGGTTAAAACTTTAGCTCGGGAGTATAACACATTAAGTAGCTCATTAGTGATAGGATGAAGTATACCCTATAATGAGTATATCCTTAAGATATCCGTTCGAACGCCTCAGTAAATTCTCTTACTATTCACCGATAGTATGTATGAGGGCGAGAAGAGGACGAGATAGGGGACAGGGGAGTACCATTCCAAATGGTCAATACCCTGCAACAGTGGAAACAACTTTCTTCTCAATCTCCTTTGATTCGATTCCCAATTCTTTTCATTGCTTCGTGACAGCTCCAGAAAGAAGTTTCGGTGTGATGGTGGCCCTACGTATCGTTGTAGAAAATCCTTACTTCGTACCTTCATCGGTTTCTTAACAGCTTTTCGATCTAAACTCTAATGAATTTGAATTTGAAATTGAAATTGAAGATTTTAAGTAAATTGGAAATTTTAAATTGAGTTAAATTGGTTAATAAATGTAAGGATAAATTTGAATTGTATGAATAAAAACGATATCAATTAAAACCAAATCGTAATTTCTTGTGAGTATCAAAGTCCGAAGAGGGACAAGTTGGTATATACTTTGGAGTATTCCGACCTAAATTTGAAATCCATATCTAGTGTTTGAGAAATAGTAAAAGATTGAATCCAACTATCTATTCTCTGGGATCCGATATATTCTACGAACGATTAGTTATCCCTTCGAACTAATCAATGCCTTCGTATATCCGTAGACCGATGGACCCAAATATCTTGTGTAATATTGTATGAGTTTGTTCTCATATTGTCGATACTATGATTTGGTAAGCCAAATACATAATTAATATTCAGTTTGATTTGGAAAGATATTTCCCCATCTTTCATCTTTTCTTTCTCGTCTTCCTTACAAATTTCGAGGACGAATTTTTTTTTAAGGGGGGGAATCTGTAACATTCCCATTTTTAAATCAAATTTAAATTGGTAAGTTATTTAATTTTAGCAATTTAATTGTGGATTAATTTGGTATTTTTCAAATTTAAATAGATATTTGTTTGTTTATTAATGAAAATAAATATAAATATGATTTTAAAAATAGAATCTCTAATTGGAAAATTAAAAATAAATATTTTGGGAAAATTATATCAACCATAAATTTGACTTTGGATTTAATTTGAAAATTTTAAATAAATATACATATATAGATTAAAAGTTAAAATTGTAAATGAAATTTTGATTTGGAAAATTCAAAATGTAAATATTTATAAATATACTGGATTTGGAAACTCTAAAATTAAAATATATTGTAAATAAAATTCTGAGTATATTTGAATTTTTCAAATTTAATAAAGATATATGTTCATTTAATTATACAAATGAATTATAATTAAGAAATATAATGAACCAAGTTTAAAATAATATTGGTCATAAGGATTGAACACATATTGGAATTGAATTTAAATTTAAAAATGAAATGTTTTAAAATAATTGGCATTTAAAATCATTAAGGTGTAACTTATATAATGTAAAGATTGGTTAGAAACAATTCTTTTAAACATTGTGTATATGTATATACAAATGGCATCATTACATTTATAAAATAATCAAATTTAAAATTACAAAAAGAAAGAAATAATTATATTCAGCTATGAAACAAATAAAAAGAAGACAAAAGATAATCAATGTAAATCATCTTGGCCCCAAAACTTCCCTATCTTTTCTTGGTTGCTGCAAGATTTCGAAAATCAGTAGGAAAAGAAAAATTTTAACAAGTGGCAAAGATGTTCTCTCTTGAAATGATAATGTAAATAAAAAAAATCAAAAAAAATCAAAATGTTTAAACTAGGCAGTTCATTTTAGTTCAAAAGGTTTCTTTCAGTTTTTAAAATTTCAAACTTGAGAAACAAATCAGAGATAAACTCTGAAACCAAAGCATTATAGTTCAAACAGAAAAATCAACTTCAAGCAAAACTGAAGATCATTTAAAGCATTTCAATCTGGAAATAAAATTAGGCAGTGAATTCAAGAAGTAAGCTCTGTAAAAAAAAATTATGGGGCATGCAAGAGTTCCTCAGCAACGAAGAATCAAATCTGAGAATTAAAGATCAAACAACAATTTTTCAAAAAAAAAACAAACTTCAAGCCTGGGGGTTAAAAATCAAGATCTGTTTTAAAAATCAAGCTGTAGCTTATGTTTCTATCTCTCAGGTAAACTCTATACTTTATAGTTTAGTAAATTTGTAATTTTGAAATTAAGTTTTAACACTAAATTCAAACTACAGATTTATAAAAAAAAATACAGTGCTTCTGTTTTAGCTTGAGAGGCATTGAAGTTTCAAATCCAAAGAAAGAAAAAAAGAAGGAAGCTTTGTTCAACCAAAATATATATATGTGTGTGTGTGTGTGTGTGTGTGTGTGTGTGTATTTCAAACTGTAAGTAGGCCTGAATCTTTGTTTGTTATTGATGAGTTAAGTAAACAAATATAACTAAGAAATCTTCAATCTGGGAATTAAAATTCAGATTCAACTTGAAAGCAAGATATCAAAACAAGATCAAAACCTGTTCTTTGTGCCTCTCTGCTCTGTCATTTGTCAGGTGAGCAATCCATCATCCTCTTTTATCTGATACATACATAAAAGACTGTTGTTAATTGCTTCTCTGTTTTCATGACTGTGAGCAAACCCACTTCCATTTACCTATACTCTTTGATATCATATTGATGATGCTCTGGAATGATGGTTAATATGCCTGCATGTTGTTTTATGTATGTATATATGAGTATGAAATTGATTGTATGTATGGTATATACACAGTGCTCTGCTCTGTGTTAACAGGTTTCAGAATTTGTTTTAAAAACTCAAACTTTCCCTCGAATCTTTGGTATATTTTAGGCATGAATAAGACGTGTTTGTCAAAGTGAGATCCAAGCTTTAAATATATTTTTAGTGGAAATTGGAAGGAAAAAAATTATTTTATCTTACTGGGAAAGAAATATATACAGGAGGAATTGAAATTTCATAAAATTCGAATGTTTTAAAATCTTGATTCAATTGCACAATATAATTTGTCTTCGAAAACCATGATTTTTAAAGTAAAAATCAAGATTTTTAACTTGATTGATCGAGTGGCATTTCGAGTTGAACGGAAATTCAATTTGTGAGAAATTCCGATGACCTCGAGATCGTGTGATTTCGAGCTTGGCGTCAGGGTTAGCATCAGCGCTGATGATCATCAGAAAAATGGATACAACATTTTTTGATCATCGGAGAAACTATACGATGAGGATTTAGGGTTCGTGGGCATGTTTGAGGTGCTCGTGTTCTTAAGCAAACTGCGTCATCGTCGAGGGGTTTAGATGATCGGTCCCAAGGGGAAGGGTTCAGGGGTCATTGAGGCAACTATGGACGAAGTTGGTTGGGTTCTGGTGGCGTCAGGCAGCGGGGCAAGATGAATTAGTGGGTAGAGTCGATTCCAGTATGGGTTCCAGGCAAGAGTTGATCGGCTAAATTTCGAATGGGTTGCTGACTCGTGGGGTTGGGTAGTCTGGTAGGTAGAGTTGGCTGCTGATGACTTGTCGACAGTCGTAGGACTGACCGGAGGTTGTCAGAGCATTGTGCAACGTGCACGTGCACGTTTTTGTTCGTCTGGGTTGTTTTAGTTAAGGAAGAAGAAGAAGCAATGGTTTGCAGGGGATTCGAGTTTTGCTTGGGGGAAAAGCACGAGTTGTTTCGGGTCATTACTCGAGTGAATTTTGTTATGTTAAGGGCAGTTAGAAATATATATATATATATATATATATATATATATATATGGCTCGGTTAAATTTTTGGAAAACCCGAAGTAGTACTCGGGAGAGTTGGTAGAAAACTCGAAGTTAATTAGTGGTGGCTCGGGTTGGTATTTTTGTACAGGTTTTTAACCTGTAAGTGTTTTTTTTTAAAAAAATAATAATATTTAAACTGAAATTTAAAATGTAAGTGGATATTTTAAACTAAGTTTAAATCAAAGCTTAAGTCTGGATTCAAGTTTAGTCGAATCTAGTTTAAAAAATAAAATAAGTGTTTTTAAATTTGAATTATTTCAATAACCTTAAAATGTTTAAATAGTTTGGTTTTAAAAAATGAAGTTTAAAATATAAATAGTTTTAGAAACCTAAGATCATGTTTTAAAAGCAAGTTTGGAAATTTTAAATGGAACTTGTTTTAAATCTTTTCTTAAATAGATTCTTTTTCTTTCAAAAAGTTTACTTAAACCGTAGATTAAGAATTTTATACTCTGATAACTAGATTTTGAGATGTTGATTGAATATATAAGAAGTAATTAAGGTTAAACAAAGTGGAAATGTTTTAAATTTGTATTAATTCACAATTAGAAGATAATTTATTAATGATTAAGGTTAATTATTTAATAATTAAAGGTTGATTAATTGATGATTAAAAGTTAATAAATTTGTAATTACTTAATGTAATTAAGGGACAGTTAACTATGTAATTAACTGAAGGTTAATTAACTAAAAGTGATTAAGAAATCATTATTATGGAAGGAGTAATTAATTATTATAATCAGTTAATGAATGATAAATCTATAAATTAATCAATTAAGGATAATTAATCATAATTAAGATTTAATTAATAATTAAGGGTTTATTTATTAAAGTGATTAATTAAGGAATAATTAATTAATAACAGTAATTAAGATTCAATTAAGTACAATTGAGGGTTAATTAATTAAGAGAATTAATTAAAGAAGGTGATTAAAACTTAATCAATTGAAGTTCATGATAATTAATCATTGATTAAAGATTACTAATGAAAGTAATTATGTAAGCAATAAATTTAAAACCATACGATTTATTCACCTTAAGCAAAGTGGTTTAATTGGTTTTGAATGTTGTGTGATGGATTGACATATTTGATATGTGATGTGATGCTATGTGATGCTTTGTACTGAGCTGCTATATTTGTGATGAATATACTGTCATACGAATATGGAAACCCCTTGACCCGTAAAACGGCATTTAAATTTCGATGCGACAGGGAGTCGGATTCCAATTGGTTATCCGAAACCCACATCGAATCATATTAGTGAATCTTTGTGATTGATAAATTTATTTTATCTATGAATCTGTGAATAAAAATAAGCGTTATGGGTTATATCGCTTATCGATATGATTGAATCTGTGATGATTGATGTTGTGCACTATTGCGTTGAACCCCTGGACCACACCTGTACACACACAAATATGGATTGCACGTGGAAATGGGTTAAGTCACAGATTTTGAAATTGTTTAAAATTGAATTTTTGAATCCAAAATAGTTTTGGAATTAGAATTGGAACTTTGAAAATGAGTTTCAAAAATAAAAGTTATTTTGAATAACTTGATTTAGTTTTGAAATTTAAATAATTCGATTTAAATTTGAATTCAATATTTGAAATTGAATTCTATGATTTGGGAACTAGGGTTTAAAAAGGTTATTCAACCTATAAATGGGCTTATATGGGTTTTTAAACCATTTTAAAGGTGATGTTGTGAAATTTAAATTTAACCCAAGATTTTAACTTGTATAGACATAATTGGATTTTTCCGAAACAAAAACTGTTTGTTTTCAAATAATAAGAAATGAATTTCCAATTTGATATCAACTCTAAAATGGAAATAGTTTCCCAAGTCATAGATAAATCTTTGGAAACGTGTTTTGAAAGCTATAAGTTAAATTTTGATTTAAAGATTTAAATGAGTTAATCCAATTGAAATGGAAATTGTTTTGGAAATCTATAAATAGATCTTTGTGAAACTGGGTGAACTTTGTGAAATGAATCTTTTTATTTAAAGATTCAAATGGTAATTTGTTTAACCATTTAAAAAAAAAGGTTTTGGATTTTATAAGCTGTGACTTAACTGAAATCCCATATCCATATGTTTTTAAATATTGCGCTCCTTATTCGGTTTAGCCGGGAGAGGACCTTTGTGTCATATAACCCATTCCGGATAGCGATACGACGTTATGGATTGCATTTGAAGACCGGTGTTGAAGACCGGGTGTCTTCGAGAACGATAGGATAACCTGTCGATTGACTCTGCACTGAGTTGCTCCGGTATAGAGTTCTCCCTTAGTGACCGGAAGTCCGATCGGTATTGTGGATACCCGGATTTGCAAGGGCTTCTTCGGTAGTGCCTTCGGTTCTGTTCGAACCCGGAACAGACTTGTATGGTTGTATGTCCGACATTACACTTTGAGATATCAAACTGATCTCTATCAAATACATTTCTGCTTGGTGGCGGAGAATTTATTCTCTTAGCTTAACACCCTTCTCTGAGACGTACGAGCTCAGAGGTTATGTAGTTGATTTTTGTCAATGATATATTCCCAATTTGGTAGTGTGGCATGCTAAGTGCTGCTATGTGTTGATGATCATTTGTTGATCATTTGTGATCAAAGCATGGCTTTTGTATAAAGCGTAGCTTTGTGGACGAGACTGCATCAGGACCTCACACCCCGAAAATGGTCAAAACAGGAAAGATGCGGCAAGGTTATGAGGGTCGCGCCCTTTAGGGTGTGTCATTCCCTTCTGGTAAAGGGTGGTATCATGGTATGGAGCCCAGATACTTACTCATGTGGATACTGCAGATCTATTACTTTGTGATTGCTTTGTGGTTTTGAGGCGCCTCGGATAATGGTCCCAAAGGACCGGGGGATGACATGCTCGAGTAGTAGTTACCTAGTTACAGAGGTAACCCGGCCTTGTGTTGGCAGAGATCCGGTTAGGTTCTCGGGACGTCCCGCCAGAGGCGATCCCATGTGGCAGTAGGATGTTCCTTAGCCTGACCATTTGTTGGAAATCCAATCAAAACAATACGTGCCTTGTACGGTTTTAGTTGTAGAACCTGCCTTTTAACATGGCAGCTATAGTAGGCATAATATCATGGTACCTATGCTGGCTAGAATTAATATTATACTTTCGAAAGATTTTCCACTATGCACTAGTAATAATATCAAATAAATTTTATCGTATTAAGCATCTTTGACTATCATAAGGGGAAATCTCCTCCAAGTGTGCGATTGCATTGTGTGTGTGCCGGGAGGCCTTATGGTAGTTTCATTTTCTAAAAAGCATTGCGGATTTTAAAATTTAAATTCCTTTGTTTGTTTTAAAAGACCAAATGCTTTTGTTTGCTCATACCAGTCCCACGACTGACCTGGAGTTTATTGTTCCTTTCCTAAACTCTGGGTGCCCACTATTTTCCCACACGGGCAGTCTAGAGTTGGGGTTTTCAGATAATCAATAGTAGGTGTAGATTCGATAGCTTTCAGCCTAGGATTTGGCAATCGCTGGCGGACGAGACTTGCTTATCTTTGTGCATCATCATTGGGAGTTCGAGCTATTTCGGGATTGGCGCCTTGGAGATGGAGTTTCAGTGCTGGAGTTCTTTCTTGAAGACCATATTGGAGTTTTTGTTCCACTGCTAGTGTTACCCTTTCTTGTCGCTGCTATTACCTTGTATCATATTGTATCTGATATTGTATCAATGTTGTATATTGATATGTGCTATTCTGTTTCTTCCGCTGTGTTGTACTTAATGTGTTATAAGCTCCGGCGAACCAGATTCGGCGTTTGGATCTGCGGCATTTGAATACGAGTGTCGTATTCGGTGCCGATTTTGAAGGCCGAGTCAGGGTCGTTATAATATAAACAAATAATCTAACATCTGTTAGATACTTCTCTTCTAGACGGTCTATTCCTAACTTACTTTCTCTAGGTCAACTGATCCTAATGGTTTTGCGGGCTCACAAATAACCTACCTCTATACAAATATATTGCCTTCTGTGTGTAACATTATTTTAGTATTACCTGTGACAAAGCCCTACACACTGGAATTTTGGACTAAATTAATAGCTAATGCATAGGGCGTGACCCTGTACCAGTCCCATTTGGTATATAAATATCCGAGTCATTCTACTTTGGGTAATCTTTCCTTAAATTTTCCTTGAAAACATTTTCTTCTCAAATTGATTTAAACCTTTAAATCATACTTCAAACAAGGAAAATAAATTCTATGCTTTACTCAAATTACTTTGCCATGTTATATATGCTTCTCTTAAAACATTGTTGATGTACATTCAAAAACTTTATATAAACCTTTAAAAAATACCTTTTGAAATCATAGAAAGTACCCCTTTCGAACCCTTGAAAGTACCCCTTTCGATACACTTAAAACATTAGGCCGAAATGCCAAAACCTACCTTTCGAAACCATTACATAGTCCTTTCAAAATCATTGAAAAATCTTTCATTCGAAATCCTTTTGAAACCTTTAACATCCTCTTTTCAAAACTCTTTGAATTTTGCCTTTCAAAAACATTGGAAGACCTTTCCTTTCAAATCTTTCGAAACTCCATTGAGGAACCAACCCTTCGAAACCTTTTATTAACCTTTCGAAAGCATTAAACATCAAACCTTTCGAAACCATTTGGGTTCAAGTAAAACATGTGGAAAACCTTCCGAGACCCTTAAAACTTTCTCCTTCAAAACCTTTGGGTTTATTTTTAAAAATCTCAAAGGGTCATAAAAGAACAGGGTCGAAAGCAACACTTTCGAAAACTATTTCCTTAGTTGAGAAGTGATGATATCGAAACCAACCTTCCGAAAGTAATGGAGAAGCGGCTTGAGTTTTATAAAATAAAATAGCCCTTTCGAAGGCATAGCTTCGAAAGGTAGAAAGTGGCTGCAAAGGGGTTTCGCCACGACGAAAGTGTTTACTTAAAAACAAAGGCGCAACCTCTTAGAAACCATTCCTTTAAAACCATTTGACCCAGTCGAAAGCCAACTAAGTCGAAAGTATCCCTTTCGGAAGAAAAGCAGGTTTGTTTTTCATTTGAAAGCTAAGTAAGGTTTCGACCTCCTTCACAACACATTGTTTCGACTTCATACCTTCTGCCTTTATCCAATTCGCTATGTACCAAGACTTGATACTATGTGCATTGGTTTTGATGGTGATAGAGATGAAATTACTAGGTCAGAACCTCAAGTGTCGAAAGTGGCGAAACAGGTTAAAAGCCTATTTAAACTAAATTTATTTTTTAAAGAAATCTTTTCAACTAACCCGCCTAGTTTGTTAATATATGATTGGTTGCAAATTTTCTTTTCCAAAAAAACTGCCGAAATTTTAGAATTAAACAATTTAAATAATTTACAAAATACCCCTTCTCAATTTATAAAAATATAAAACAATTAAGTCTCATATCTTAAATAATTTTATATATCTATTAAATCATTTAGGAAAATTCTATAAAAATTGCATAAAATCATTTTTAATATGTTTTCTAACATATATTAATTTCAGACTCAAAACATAAATAATTTAGCCGTAAATTATTTTAAACCCAAATAATCATTTTCTTTATGAAAACTGAAACCCATCTCTAAATATGATTTTTGATCCAAGTCTAAAATCGCAAGGCATTTCAATGTCATTTAATAGGGTTTTCACATCAAAACATATCATAAAATCTATATAAATAAGCATAAATAATCAACAAGCATATACAAACATTTAATCATTGAAAAACATAGCATAACCTTGCAAACTAATTCGGATTAACCTTAAAATCGAAAACAATAGAAAAATGAGATGTAGTCATTATTCACTTTAGCTTTGAGATTAAGGATTTGAGATTTAAGAATGTATTAAGTTAATTTTCTTCTTCCTTTTGCTTATTTTCCTCTTGCTCTTGTTTAATGGTGGCCGACCTCTAGCTTATGTTTTTGTTTTGTGAATGTATAAAATGAACGTGAGAATATGGCTTAAGGGGTTTAGGGTATAAGAATAATACTTATTTCTATATTGCCCTTGTCTATTTCCTAATATTTTATTCCATTTCAATTTACTTGGTTCATTTGTTAACATGGCACGACTATCCCTCATTAATCACAAATTTCAGTCCCCTAATCATCACATAATTTTATTTTATTTAGCCAATTAAATATCCTAAATAAATTTACTAAAAATTAGGGTCGTTGCTGACTCCTCTCCTTAAAGAATTTTATCCTCAAAATTACTATACTGTACGCAACAAATCAATTATAAAGGTAAATCATACCATCAAAAAAATCAGGATAAGCATCTCTAATTTTGCTCTCGGTTTCCCAAGTATAGTCTCTCTCATCATCGCTCCACTGGACTTTCATTTATCCGACTGTCTTGTTTCTAAGTCTTTTCTCATCTCGCGCAACTATCCAAACTGGCTTTCTAACTATAGTCAAGTCTGGTTCTACTACCAAGTTCTTTAACACAGTCGGTGCTATAGTAGACTTTGGGCCTCTAACAAACTTCCTTAGATGAGAAACATGGAAAACATCGTGGACTCTTTCCAAACTATTTGGTAACTTTACTCTATATGCCAGTTTTCCGATCCTTTCTACAACAGGAAATGGTCTTATGAATCTCGAAGCCAACTTTTTGATTTCCCGAATCGAATCACACCTTTCATCAGTAATACCTTAACAAACATATGATCACCAACAGAGAACTCTATCTTTCCGTCTTCTATCTGCATAACTCTTTTGCCTAGATTGAGCTTCCTTTATCCTAAATCGAATCAACTCAATCTTCTCTGCAGCTTCTCTAACCAAATCCAAACAAAGAACCAATATATCCTCGGTCTCTAACCAACAAATGAGAGATTTGCATGACCATCTGTATAAGGCTTCAAACGGTATCATCCCTATACTAGTCTGATAACTGTTGTTATATGAAAAATCGACTAAAGATAGATGGTCTTCTAATGATCCCCCAATATCTAACACACAAACTCTTAACAAATCCTTCAAGACTTTGTTAACTCTTTCCGTTTTCCCATCTGTCTGTGGATGACAAGCAGTACTCATCTTGAGCTTGGTTCCTAAAATCTTCTATAGACTCTTTCAGAATTCACTAGTAAATAAGGAATCTCTATCGTTTACTATACTACTAGGAATTCCATGCAGTTTAACTATATTCTTCATGAATAATTTAGCTAAAACAGATGTCGTCCTAGTTGACTTAACTAGAACGAAATGGGCACTGTTGGTCAATATTTCCACTATGACCCGTATACTTTCATTTTCTCTATTCGACCTTGGCAACCCGTTTATGAAATCCATATAAATTAAATCTCACTTTCATACCGGAATATCCAATAGCTAAAGCAACTCACTTGGCTTCTGTTTACTTGTTGACAGTTCAAACACTGCTTCACCCATAGGCCTACATCCTTCTTCATACCTTCCCAAAAGAAACTCATCTTCATGTCCTGATACAACTATTTCCTCCAGGATGAATAGTGAACTTTGAACGACGACATTCCTCCAA
The DNA here is from genome assembly GCA_030765085.1 of Allium cepa. NCBI lineage: Eukaryota > Viridiplantae > Streptophyta > Magnoliopsida > Asparagales > Amaryllidaceae > Allium > Allium cepa. The sequence continues at coordinate 552,803,575 of CM060941.1, read as the reverse complement.
AACTTCCTTCCTAATGTCTCCCATATTTGGAAACACATAACCTACCATTCTTTCTCAACCACCCATTATGGTTAAGACTAAAATCCTTCAACCCACATTTAAAAACAACGATTTCTTTTATATAGCAAGCAAGCAAAGTAGTTATATAGCAAGCAGTTCCTTTCCTTGTATGCTTTTGCAGCCTGAAATTAAAAACAAGACATATACAGGTTTTTTATATTTATTTTTTATATTTTTTTAAAATTAAAGTTAAAAGAAAAATAAAAACAAGATTTATTTTTTCAAATTTTTGATTTTTTTTTAGGATGCAAAACAAAATACTTAACGGTCAAATAAAAGATTCAACTCAAAGAAAACAAATGATTTAAATAAAATACTAACACAAACCAAACTAAAACATAACAAAAACGAAAAAATAAAAACAAATAACAATATAAACCCGGTCCACTACCCAAACAAACGCCCACTTCAGAATTTTTTTTTCTACACGAATAAAACTTCTCATCTCCTTAATCCCCTGAATTCAATTCCAAAAATCACTTCTTAAATTCGCAAATTCCCAATTCACGCTTCTTAAATTCTCAATTTCACAAATTCAAAGATGAAGTTGAAACTCCAATCAAAAGGGTGAGGATTGATGGAAAATGTGGTTCGTAGTTGGAGGAGGAAGGTGATGTGGCGGAGATGATGGTGTTGAATGACTGCTAAAGTGTCGGCATTGAGATGATGTTGACTGGTTGGTTGATGAAGGCACTCGGTAGTGGTCAGGCAGATTAAGTTAAGCAGAGGGTTGTGTGGTTGACAAAGATGGATTGGTAGTATGGCAGCAACAGGCAGACAGATAGATGAAATTTGTAAGAAAATGTAAGGTTGGTATGAAGGAGGTTGGTTGGTCAGTTGCCAGTTGTAGCTACATAGTGAGTATATTGGCAGAGTTGAAGGCAAGAGTTATATGTTAAGGGTGACAAAAGTGGAAACAAAGCGCAGTTTTATGGTGATGGTTGGGTTGTAGGGATTTGGAGAAGTTGTTGGTAGTCGAAGTTGTAGTGATATAGTTTGATGAAGTGTTGCAGCAAGGAGTTTGTAATGCAGGCAGTTTGTGATGTCGCACTGGTAGGTCAGTGTGCAGTTAGTGATTGGACTGTGCTGGCAGCAAGCAATTTTGATCAGGAGGGGGGATTAATGGTGGAGCATGGAAGAAAGGGAAGTGCTGTTGGATGGTTATGTCGTAGGTTGGGGGTTTGTGTTGGACTTGGAGATAGGCAGTGTTGTGGCAATGGAAATGGTCCGATCGTTGTGTGGTGAAGTATTATGCAATAGGCGGGGGTGAACAGTAGAATGGTAGTGGCACAGTACTATTTGCAGGTAAAAGAAGGGGATGTGGATGGTTTGAGATTTTTGGTGAAAGTGAAACTGTTTTCTGGTTAATGAATGGAAAGGCAAGTGTTATGTTGAGGTGGAGGTAGGCCGATTAGTATGCGGTAGTGGTTACGGTATATATGCTGATGGTTGTTGTAGTGGTATATATGCAGTGAATGGCATGGCCAGAGGTAGGGGATGTTTTTTTATTAAGTGATGTTGTGAGGCTGGTGGCAATGTGATGTATTCAGAAGTGATGGAAGGTAGAAACGAAGGCAGGGAGATGAAGTATGCTGCTGCTGGTAGTAAGCTGTGTGGTTGGGGTGGCCAGTGGTAGTTGTAGTTCAGATGGTCGGAAGACGGGGATGTGCACTGTTTGCGCAGTAAAGAAGCAGCAGTGTATTGACAATGGTTTGTTATTTTGTGGCAGTAATGAAAGTATGGCAAAGTTGCGATGGAGATGTATTGATGTTTATATTTGCTTAAGCATAGCTTATTTGGTGTCAACAACATTAGCTATCAAATTCAAAGCTAAACAACAAAAATTTTAACACATCAAAAATTCCATGAAGCACAAAAAGAGATCAAATAAAATCACTATGTTGAATCTACATGATTAATAGAGCTTCATAACACCTAAATTGAAGGGGTTTAGCTTCTCATATTTGTTATCATTCAAAAAATGTAGAGTTCAACATAAAACAAAAACAAGAGGAAAATGCAAGCTAATTAAAATAAAAAGAGAATTAAACTACTTTCATAAATTAAATCTAAGCTATTAACATAAAAGAAAAGAACAAGAATTAAAATAGCATGAATTAAATTGCATTAGGAAAATTACATAAGAAGAAAATGGCTAAGAAGCCATGAAAGAGAGAAAGATAGTTTATATTTACAATTTGTGCCTTCGACTAAACTAACTAAAGAGAAGGCTAAGAGCTCATTACATGAAATGTAAGGGGTATTTATACATACCTAAAACCCTAATGCATAATTTAAGGGACTACCCAATATACCCTTCTAGAAAATGTAGCCTCCAAGTAATCATTAGCTTGAGCATAATCCTCCATTTAAATGTGCATGTAGTTTTAAATATCCACTAACATGTGCATTAGCTCTTAATAGTGGATCATGGTAAGTGGGTAGGTGAGGTCCTCCATGTTGCATGAAATGATTTATATCCATCTTCATTTGCTTGTTTTCTTCCTTTGTCCATGCATACATACATAAAGCCTCTTCTATTTTCCATCCAAATTTCTATAAATAAAAATAAAATGTGCAAATAATTATTCTCAAAATTAATATATGCTCAAATATTATTTTACCCCAAAATTGATGTATAAATGATGACTTCAAAGCATTTTTGAAATTTGATTTTAAACATGTTCAAATATCCTATATGCTCATTTATTTAATTACATTAGATTAAATATAGAAGTAAAATCATCCACATTTACATGCACATCGGATACCCCCACACTTATCTTTTTATTCATTCTTGAATAAACTAAACCTAAGATAAATATGTTTTTGTAGGAAACACAATTGCATTGAGCGTATGCAACAAGCCGTTAAACCTCTAAGTGTCCATAATCGGACGAGTGTTGTCTCATAAGGGTTTTCAGGATTACTACGCACAAAATCCAAATACAACATGAAAATTCCTAAATGCAAGATTTATTTATAAAGATATGAATGCGAGTTTCTGAAAATATTTACAAGTAAAGAATTTACTTTCAAATTGACACGAATAAGTTAAATATAATTTCTGGTCATTATCAAGAAATTTTAGTCCTTTTATTTGTCAAAATTTCCAACAAAAATTAAGTTATCATTACAATTAGACTCTAGTTTGGCTAGTGGTTTCGGTTGATAACATAGTGCGGCTATGAAATGGATTCTTAGTTAATTATCAAAGTTTTTCAAAGTGGTATTTTTATTTCTTTTGAATAACAAGTCAAATCAAATAAGTGAAAACAGTGCTTGGAAAAAAAATGCAAAAAATAAACCATGAAAAAGAATGAAGATAGTACACCCCCACACTTGATTTTTACCGTGTCTCCATGGTCAACCCAAATGAAAGGAGAAAAATAGAATAAAAATAAGAATATGACCTATATTTACATAAAAATGAAACGATTATTGTTTATACGACGTCAGAAAATATATTCTTAAAGAGTAAATGAAACAATCTTTCAAAGACCAATTCATTTGTCTCGTCAAGTATGACAAACATAGCTTAAGCATAGAAAACCAAACCGTATATAATTTCAAAGTTGAATGTTGATTTGAAAAAACGAATGTCGTTTTATTAAATATCCTATGAGTTGTTTTATTTTCGATGATTTTTGAGGTAGATAGAACAATTGGTTGAAGTTCAAGTTTATTTTCACCAAATTTAAACACATCATCGACAAATTCTTTAAAATTATCACTAAAATAAAAAGACCATGTTACAACTGTATTTTTACAACTGCTAAAAAATGCAGTTGTAATAAGGTTTTTTACAACTCTTTTTTTTCAGAAAGTTGTAATAAATTTATTTTCAACAATTATTTTATTTTGCCAGTTGTAATAGATGTCTATTACAACCTTTCTTTTTTGCCGGTTATAATAGATACCTATTTTTAACAGCATTCATTTTTTGTCAGCTGAAATAGATGCCTATTACAACCTTTCGTTTGCGAGTTGTAATAGATATTTATTTTTAACAACTCTTTTTTTTATCAGTTATAAATGATGTATATTACAACCTTTTCCATTTGCCCATTGTAATAATTAACTAATAATTATAATTAATTAATAATTCTTAATAATTAATAATTAATAATTAGCAATAATAATTTTTTATTAATAATTAATAACTACTATTAAATAATAATAATCAATTTGAAAATATGAATAATTAATATTAATAACCACTATTTGATAATTAATAAATAATAATTTAAATAACGAATAAATAAGAATATTTAATGATAAATTTAAAATTAATAATAATTAATATCAATAATTAATAATCACTATTAAATATACTTAATAACTAATAAATAATAATTAGTTTTCAAAATTAATATTAAATATTAAATATTTAATAATCTATATCATATACATAATGATTAATAATTAAATAGTCAATAAAAGATTAATAAAAATAAGCAATAATTAATTAATTTTTAACAATAATGATTAATAATTACTATTAAATAATAATTACTGTTAAATAACAGTAACCAATAATTAATACATAATAATATTTTTATAATAAACAAAAATTAAAAGTTAAAAATAAATATTAAATAATAATAAAAGTTAAAAATAAATATTAAATAATAAAAATAATAATTAATAATTACTAACAAATAAAAAATATATTAAATACATAATACTTAAATGAAATAATTTAATATTAATGTATAATAATTAATAACTACTATTAAATATTAAAAATTAATAATTAATTTGAAATATCAAATAATTCCTATTAGTATTTAGTAATTAATAGTTATTTAGTAATTAATAATGAATAATCAATTAATAATTAATTAATAGATATTAAAGATTAAACTAAAAATTTATTTATAATTCACCATAAATACTCATAATTAATAATGAATTTTATATAATAATTAATATTAATTTTTTTCTTATATTAAATAGTAAATTACAATCGTTTTATCCACTAAAATACATGAACAATTAATTATATTTTGATTAAAATCAGACGAACAATTATTGGATGAAGATGTGATCATATTTGTATTTGTTATCGAATATCAGATAATTTTTCATATTTCGAATATAAACAAGGACGAGTTTTAAATTTTTCGGATATTTGTTGGCATCCCTACGTTGGACTTAATTTACATAATGTTATATGTTGGAGGCATACAAATTTTGAAACACCTTACACCCCTTAATACACCCAAAAGGACACATTGAAAGGCGTGGTGCGTTGTAGGTATAATAGAAATTAACAGAGACTAGATTCACAAGAAAAAAATAGGTAAAAACAGCGCAAACTAAAATAATAACTTATTCAAAAAATCTTCATAATTGCTTCCCAAACCAAATAAGTCAAATACCAAACGCAACATACATGTCTCAAAACCGAATATGTCTCATGAAATAAAAACTCGTAGTCTCAACAAAAATCAGAGTATAAACATCCCTCTCAAGTGCCAATACAAAGAAAGAAAACGGAAATAAAAGTAGGGAAATACAAAGCAGAATCTTCTCCAAGAAACTTCTAAGCAACTGCAATCTACCGCCCTCTCCCTTGATTGCCTATGGGGGAAAAATGAAAAAATAGAGGAGTAGGTCAGACTAAAAGTCTGGTGAGTGATAGTAGCTACTAGAATCTTTAAGTAAAGTAAAAGTAATAGACTGTTCAATAGTTCTGGTATATACAAAAGAAAACAAAGGAAATAGGAAAGAGATAAACTGGAAAATACGACTAAACTATTACAATTGATAAGATAGGTCAACTTTGATTGTTTGCACTTGTCTTTGTTGGCTGCTTGATTAGGTTGACTTTCTAATCCTATAATAGGCTGAAATCCTAATTCTACCTTTTGATCGACCTGCTACTTCATAGACCTTACTACGGACTAGACACTATATAAGTCCCTACACAACAACTAATGGTAACTACGAAAGATGCACAAAGCACCCACTGTAGACTAGGCGATGCATAGCTCCCTGCACAGAAGGCAATGGTGTCTACAAAAGACACACATACTAAGTGTTTGGAACTCATAGCAACTACTGAGCACCGAAATGGAAGTCGCATGCATAACTGCCACCATGCTCATGCTACCTGTTGCTCCACCTACTAGGTTGTATTATTTCCTTGACTCAGCATAAACGTGCCCCTCGTCTCACTTCAGGATTATGTGAAACACCGTGTCTATAGAAATATAGAGGAATGCTGCCGGTACTGGCCCGTAATCCAAACAATATCTAATAGCACCCTTGTCCAAATCCCCCGTGATTTGAACATCTCTATATTGACCAATTACTACCACTACTAGCATAAGAGTGCCCCTCATCTCACTTCAGGATTATGTGAAACACCATGTCCATAGAAAATATAGGGGAATGCTATTTGGTATATGTCTTACTTTAATTCTTTGCTTATTAACTTAGATAAATTATTTAAATAAGCCTTTACTCTTGTTTCTACTATCTGTGCTTATTAATTTATCCTAAGTCTTAAAATAAGCCTTATTATATTCTATGTCTTATTATAACCTAGGTAATAATCATGCTTATTACTTAACCCAAGGTCTAAGTGTGAAAATAAGCTTCTTTTGTTCTTTTTAGTTATAATTTAAAGTTATAACTCGGTCAATCTTCTTATTTCAATAATTAGGCATAATTTCAGCCCAATTCCATTTATATTACAGTCTTTCTAATTTACATCTTATATTCCATTATTTCAGATTTCTTATAATTTAATTCAATTTCGTATTAATTCTATTCTAATCCATACGCGAAGAAGAAGAAGAAGGAGAAATAAAAGAAAAATGAAAATAGAAGGAAATTCCATCACATCCATAAGCTCTGAATCCTCTTGTTGTCTAGAGCCAATCTGATCCATAAGGGTAGGCCTCACCTCTAATGCTGCTAACAATCCGGAAGTAATGTCCATAAAGAGCTTAAAATCAAAAGTTGAAATGAACTCCAAGCTCCTCCACTCTACGAACAAAAGACTAAGGGTTGCATTCTTTCTACTTAATGCATCCGCAACCACGTTACCCTTGCCATAAGTATAAGCTATCTCAAAATCGTACGAGGCTAAAAACTACATCCACCTATGTTGCCTTAAGTTCAAGTCCTTCTGCGAGAATAGGTACTTCAGTGACTTGTGGTCGGTGAAAAGCTCGAACCTCTCTCTAAGAAAATAGTGCCTCCAAGACATGAGTGCAAAAACTATGGCAGCCAACTCCAAATCATGGGTAGGGTTGTTCTTCTCATGCATCCTCAACTGCCTACTACCATAACATACCATCCTCCATTTTTGCATCAACACTGCTTCTAGACCCGTCTCACAAGCATCAGTGTATACGGTAAAAGACTTAGCTCCATCGAGTAGTATTAACACTGGTGCACTAGTAAGGGCTGTCTTAAGATTTGTGAAGGAACCCTCACAATCCACGTCCCACATGAAAGCTTTATTCTTCTTGGTAAGGCACGTGAGTGGTGCCGAAATCTTGGCAAAGTCTCTAATGAACTTCCTATAATAGCCAGCCAATCCTCGGAAGCTCCTAACCTCGATGACATTCTTAGGGACCTTCCAATCTTGCACTGCAATAATCATGGCGGGATCCATAGCCAAACCTTTCTTTGAAACTACGTGCCTGAAGAAACGTTCTTCCTCTCTCTAAAAATGACACTTCGAGAACTTAGCTCTTAAATTATGACTACGAAGTGTGCAAAGAACTTCTTCCAAATGAACAACATGCTCCTCCATGTTCTTGGAAAATACCAAGATATCATCCATGATTACCACCACAAACTTATTTAGAACATCCCAAAAGACGCGGCTCATCAAGTCAACAAAGTAGGCTAGAGCATTGGTTAACCCAAAAGACATAACCAACCACTCATAAAATCCGTTTGGAGTCCTAAACACAGTCTTATCTATGCTGTCATCGGCGACCCTAAGCTGATGGAATCTCGTGGCTAAATCAAGCTGAGAGAAAACCGAAGAGCCAACTAACTGGTCAAAAAGATCATCTATCCTAGGGAGTGGATATCGGTTCTTTTTTGTGAGCTTATTTAATTCTCTATAATCAATGCAAAGTCGAAGAGAACCATCCACCTTAGTAGCGAAGATGACTGGTGCTCCCCATTCTGACATGCTCCTTCTTATAAAACCTTTCTCCAAAAGCTCACCGACTTGTTTGCTTAACTCTTTCCTCTCCTTAGGTGCCATATGCCTCACAGGTAATGCTACTGGCTTAGCATTCTTGGTCAAATAAATTCTAAAATCAATTTCTCTCTTAGGGGGCAGTCCCCTAACCTCCTCAAGATGTCAGGAAAATCTCTGATGACAGGAACCGAATCAAAATCTGCTGAAGATGAATTGAGGGAATAGAGAAAGCTCAACATGAATGACCCTTGCGGGTCGCAAGATACCTCAAGAGTCCTACCACTGCAAGTATCTAATCTAATGACTCTCCTCTCGCAGTCTAAAATAGCTCCATATATGGATAGCCAATCCATACCCAAGATCATCCCATACCACGAGAATCCCAAAACGTAGGAGTCGATGTCAAATTCTACGCCTAGGATATAAATTATAAAACTCCTACAAACCATAGACAAGTATGCCGATCCACCTATAGGGTTTGAAACAACGATGGGGTCTACCAGTAAAGAAATGTCTAAGTACAAACAATCCACAAGAGAACTAGAAATAAAAGAATGTGATGCTCCAGAATCGAATAAAATACGGATGGGAAAATCAGATATAGAAATCAAACCTTCAACTGTGACTTTTCCAACTCTACCAGGAATGCTACTAGAAGGTGCCACGTCTAACGCCTGAATCTGTGCGACCGGTGCACTCGCTCCTTAACCAGCTCTCTGGGACAACTCCTACTCATATGATTAGGTTGCCCATAATTGAAGCACTTTCCCTTCATCTTCCCTTTTGCAATCCTTGGCGATATGTCCTATAATTCCACAGCTATTGCATCTTAATCCTTTCTTAATCTACTTTTGAGGGCCATCGTCTTTCTTCTTCTCTTTGTTGTTCCTCCACCATTTCTTCTTTGGACCTTCCGACTTAACGACTTCCCTATACTCTCCTTCCTTGACTACATCAGACATAAGTGTCATCTCTACCAAAGACTCATAAGTAGCTTCCATCGGTACGTGAGTCAACAACAATCCCTAAAGGGGCTGATTCAATTCCTTCGCAAAGTTCATTGCTTTCTTATGTGGCATATTCACAACTCCACTCCGAACCGAGACAATTTATTAAATTGATTGACGTACTCCTTCACCCAACAAATTTCCTTTACTTCAAATTAATAAGCCACTCTAACTGAACACTCTCCTTTGCATGAGACAAAAACTTCCTATCAAACCGCTCCCGGAATCCATTCTAAGTCACCTCCCTTCCTTCTAACTCTATGACCTCCCACGAAGCCTCCTCTTTCAGCTGTCAAAATGCTAGTTGAACCCACCGCCGTTCCTCTAATCCTAATAAGCCAAATAGCCTCTCGGTGTCTCTAAGCCAAGCTCTCGCCTCCAAAAAAGTCTCCTTGCCAGAAAAAGACTTTCCGTCCAAACTCGCAAAATCCTTACAAAGCTTAGAGAAATTAATGGCGGCAGGTGGGTTGATGGGGTTCCCACCCGCTGGTGCAGGATTGGATGCTGGCCCGTGCACCTCTAGAGTCGTGGCTAGTAAGTACCTACGAAACCAGGCTGGGATGGAATGCCCTCAGGAAGGTTCAGGGCATCAGCCATTCTACGAAAAGAAAAGGATATTAGGAAAGAGTCAAAGGGAGATTGAACTTGACTTATGAGGGGATTTTTATAAAAATGCTTTTATACTTCAAAACATTTCTAAGAGTTCTTTTCTGAAAAATACTTTTTAAAACAAGTTATTTCAAAAAATACTTTACTTTTAAAACAAATTTTTAGGGATCTTGTAATCTTAGGCTCTAATACCAAGTGAAACACCCCACACCCCTTAATATACCCAAAATGACACATTAAAAGGCATGGTGCGTTGTAGGTATAACTGAAACTAACAAAGACTAAGATCCATAAGTCAAAAATAGGTAAAAACGGTGGAAACTAAAATAATAATTTATTCAAAACAAAATATTCATAATTGCTTCACAAACCAAATAAGTCAAATACCAAATACAACATACATGTCTCAAAAACCCAGTATGTCTCATGAAATAAAAAGCTCGTATCTCAACAAAAATCAAAGTATAAATATCCCTCTCAAGTGCCAGTACAAAGAAAGAAAACAAAAATCAAAATATAAATATCCCTCTCAAGTGCCAGTACAAAGAAAGAAAACAAAAATCAAAGTAGGGAAATACATAGCAGAATCTTCTCTAGGAAACCTTCGAGCAACTGCAATCTATCGCCCTCTCCCTTGATTGCCTATGGGGGGAAGGGGAAAATAGAGCAGTAGGTCAAACTAAAAGTTTAGTGAGCGATAATAACTGCTAGAACTTTAAGCAAAGTAAAAGTAATAGACTATTCAATTGTTCTAGTATATACAAAAGAAAACAAAGGAAATCGGAAAGAGATAAACTGGAAATACGATTAAACTATTACAATTGATAATATATATCAACTTTGATTGCTTGCACTTGTCTTTGATAGCCGCTTGATTAGGCTGAATTCCTAATCCTATAATTAGGCTGAAATCCTAATTTTACCCTTTGATCGACATGCTACTCCATAGGCCTTACTGTAGACTAGACGCTATATAACTCCCTACACAGCAGCCAATGGTAACTACGAAAGATACACAAAGCACCCTCTGTGGACTAGACGATACATAGCTCCCTACACAGAAGGCAATTGTGTCTGTGAAAGACACACATACTACGCGTTTGGAACTCATAGCGGTTACTAAGGACCGAAATGGAAGTCGCACGTGTAACTGTCATCATGCTCATGCTACCTATTGCTCCACCTATCGGGTCGTATTATTATCTCGACTCAGCATAAGCATGCTCCGCGTCTCACTTCAGGATTATGTGAAACACCGCGTACATAGAAAATATAGGGGAATGTTGCCGGTACTGGCCCATTATCCAAACAATATCTAATAGCGCCCTTGTCCAAATCCCCCGTGATTTGAACATCTCTATATTGACCAATTACTACCGCTACTAGCATAAGCGTGCCCCTCGTCTCACTTCAGGATTATGTGAAACATCGTGTCCATAGAAAATATAGGGGAATGCTATTTGGTATAGGTCCTGGTTTAATTTTTTGCTTATTAACTTAGATAAATTGTTTAAATATGCCTTTACTCTTGTTCCTACTATCTGTGCTTATTAATTTATCCTAAGTCTTAAAATAAGCCTTATTATATTCTATTTCTTATTATAACATATGTTATAATCATGCTTAATACTTAACCCAAGGTCTAAGTGTGAAAATAAGCTTCATTTCTTCTTTTATTCTTTTTAGTTATAATTTTAAGTTATAACTAGGCAAATCTTCTTAATTCAACAATTAGGCATAATTTCAGTCCAATTTCATTTATATTACAGTCTTTATAATTTACTTTTTATATTCCGTTATTTCAGATTTCTTATAATTTAATCCAGTTTCACATTAATTCTATTCTAATCCATACGTGAAGAAGAAGAAGGAGAAATAAAAGATAACTGAAAATAGAAGGAAATCCAAGGCATATGAAGAAGATGTAAATAACGCATAAATAACAGTAAATAAACTAAATATTGTAAATAAACTATAAATAAATGGAAAAGCTAGAAATAAACCGATTAATTAAAAAGAATAGCTAGAAGAAATAGACTGAAAATTATTCTAAAACCTGTAAATAAATTACTAAAAAGGTTACTCCAAAAAATCGTAGTAAAACTACAATTATCAGAAATCCTATTATTTTAAATTACTCAAAGAAATTTAAAATAATTATAATCACTCATATCTGATCCTTAGCTCTTCCCTTTAGGCCTTCACGGATCCACTTCGGGTTGTTAAATACTTTTATTTAAAACGATTTCCTCCGTGGAAAATTATTCTGCTTAGGGTCCTTCCTGAATAGGCGAACCCAATTAGAGAAAAACTTAAAATGAGAAAAAGTGTTAGGTCTAGGGTTTTATTTGTAGGGGTAGAAGAGGATCTCAAACCATTGAATTTGGGGATTGAATAAGATGCAACCACGTCATAGGGTGAATAGGGGCCAATCGGATGCATAAATGGAAGGACCAGATTTGTCTAAACAATGCAAAATACATGTTCAACCATTGCTGAATCGTTCGAACGAACGAACGAACACTCCTTGAAGAGCGGTCGACCGCCTACTTGCCCAGGTCGACCGGCTGGTCGACCTGTATTATATATATATATATATATATATCGTTCTTTGCTCATATTAACTCGGATTCTGACGTTCTATATATGGAAATTGACCAGAAAATTACAACGGATACAATGGTGCAACTCCCATGGCTCAATTATGATAATTTCATAAAGTTACTTTATTATTTAATTAATTAACGAATTAATTATTACGTGTTAATTTTCAAGTTGTTACAAATGTCCCTTGGCTCCAACACCAGATTTTCCTTTGGCTTCAACACCAAATTTTCCTTGCTCTAACACCAAATTTCCCTTGGCTCCAACACCAAATTTTCCTGCTTCATAATAGAAATCCTTTTGTATCTGAATTTACTATATTCTCCATTGCTAATATCCCTAAATGGCTAAATGGCTAAGTTCCCAAAAATCCCTAACCCTAATACCAAAATCACTTCCTTTCCTACTTCGACCACTTTCGTCCCTCTGTTTAACTCATTCGTCCTTCGCAACCCTTCGTCCTTCAAAGAGTTCGTGCGCCTATACAAGATCAGTAATGAGCTTGGCTGCGGGGAGTTCAACGTCAGTCGTTGCTGTGTGGACCTCGACATCGGGGATGTGTTCGCATGCAAAATGAAGCGCGCGGTTTCCAGCAACTCGGTAGGGTTGTAGATTTGGAAGCGAGGATGGTTGTCCAATTGCAGATATGGCAGTGGAAGCGCCTTCAGTGGTATGCTCTTTGTTATTGTCGAAAGTAGTTTGATTGTTCCCCCTTTCGATTTTAATTATTTGTGTATATATTTGTTTCTGTATGTTTCTTCAGCTAATACCTTCTAATTAGAACCCGAATAAAATTACAGGAACAAAAATTTCACTGAGTAAATATATTTGTTTCTGTATATATTGTTTATGTATATTTCTGTATATTCATATAATCATCACTATTTTGCAGTTCATTCCAGGAGGCTTGTAGCCCTGAAAGCACTTATTGCGACTTAATCAAGCAGTTATGAAATTTTAGAGAAAGTATATGCTGGTTAGTGATTACATGTAATTTTATGCTGAAAGAATCTGCTAGTACTAGATGTTTACATATATAAAGTTCAAGGCTTTTAGCTGAAATGATTAGGATACTTTAACCAGTAAATAATGTGAGCCATCTAAAATGTACTTTCAATCACAATATGTTAGATTCTTACATTTTAAAAGTTTGCGACCAAGCTCAAATGGTTCTAGCAAAATCTGCTATCATGATTTGGGACTACTGTTTACTGTTGGTTATATAATAATGGATATTTACTCAAAAGGTGAAAGTAACGTGTGAATGCTGAGTTTGTAACCATGAATTTAAATGAAAATTCATATCAATTTCACGATATTAAGGATATATAATTATGGGCTCGTAGCCATATATCACTACTGTTAGTTGGTTTGTAAAGAACTAAAATGACATCCTTTGAGTTTTAGTATATTAATTGCATGAGAACTAGCATTTAATTAGGCATCAATGTCATAGTATAGACGTGTTGCACATTCTTTGAGAGATCTGAATGGGAAGAAGGATATTTTCCTAAGGTGATATGTGCTTTATATGGTGAGTTATTTTGGTGTAACATTTGATATTTGTATTTTACTGCAAAGTATTTGTTCAAATGTTAGGTACAAATAAGTCGAGTACCTTATAAGAATAAAAATCAACTATAATCATGACAATAGAATAAAAAAGACCTAGCATATTTACAAAATAAAAAAATAGAAGCATGGTCGTCTTGGAATAATATTGTTTTTATGTTATCAAATCATATTGGTACCTCATCAAAATCAAATAATGTTGGTGATGTTGTAATTTTTTGTTTTCATGTATATTATTCTAAATTTCTTATTTGCAGGAGTTGTAGGTAAAAGTCTGCGAAAAGGATGAGATGATAACCGAATTAAAAGAGAAGCTTGAATTGGCCATGATAGAGCACAATCCTAAAGCTGAACTGGCTAATGAAGAGATCAAGCAACTACAACATGATAATGATGAACTGAACTTATTGGTTAAGGATAAGGATGGAATTATTATGAAATTAAGAAATGACTTAGCCAAGGTTGATTTGGATAAGAAGTCTAGGTGTTATAAGAAAAGATCAAAAAATTGTTTATCAACACTATTAAAGTTGGATAGTGACAAACAAATAACAAGTCTTAAACAGAGATTTTCTGCTCGAACCCATGTAAGTTGTAATCATTTACATAAAGTCTTTAATCTTTGAATATGTTTGTGCATATTTATTATACTTATGCAATGTTTTGTTGGAATCTGACACCAGTCAATATGATACATATTAAGTAATAAATCTTTCTTAGCATGCATTATTGGACATATTATAGTAAAAAGAAAAATGGATATTTTAAGCATATAACTGGAAGCTCTTACCTTATAAAGTGGCAGTATTGACTACAATTGTGAACATTCTTATAAGTGATGCATACTTGTACCAATAAAAGGGAAATTGTGGACAAGCACCATTGTCCAAGTGGTTAATTGATTCAGGCTTTGGTGCAAGAGGTCACAAGTTCAAAACTTGCTTTCGAACATTTATTGACATGGGATATGTTGTCCCAACGATTTGTTGTATATAAAGTACCATTTCAAAAAAAAGGGAAATTGTGTAGATAAATGGTAACATCAAGTTGCTGTAATAAAATGATTTATATTTAATACACACTCCCTTCTTTGTTCTTTCTTTTCAGCCAAATCAAGTATTTAATTGAGTTTATATAAGGTTACCAGACAACCAAACAATACTTTGAGTCAGATTTGATTGCAGCAGTAGGACCTAATGTTGGTTATCAAATAAATAATAAATCCTTTTATTGTGGAAAAATGGAAAGTAAACAACCAAGAGAGTGAGTGCTTAGTTTTGGCTATATTTGTCTATAACCTTAAGGTGTTTATTATAGTGTTAAGTTGTTTACTGCTTTCCTTAAGCACTTATTTGGTCACATTCTACTATAAAACCTTGGATAATCATGGAATTAAGTTAATGTGCAGGGGCTTATGAAATGGTCTGGTAAGAGGAGAAATATGTCTGGGGATTCATCAAGAGAGAGATCGGGATTCATCAATTGGGGTTATAATCCCTGCATCAATTGCTAAGTGCAAGGCAGCTGCTTCTCTATCTCAACCGTTGATACCACTACATTCAGAAGATGTTTGATTCAAGAAAAAGTTGCATTTGTGTTTTAGAGTATTAAGTTTGCTAGTGTTATGCTTAGAAACTAGGATCTTTTGCAACAATAAAGATTACCAATTTGTTTCAAGTTACTTGTTGTAGTAAATTTGGATGAGTAGATGCCCTTCAAACGGATGTTTGTTTTTGCGGTCATCGTTAACAATAAAGAATGGATATATATTACTGTGATGGTGTATATTTATAGTTCGATTTTGAATATAAAGTTGTGATGTCTTCTCTATGAATGAATTATGATCCCTTTGAATTTATGTCAATTTTTTTCCATTGCTTATATGTTCTTGTTGCATTACAAAATGTGTTTAGAAATTAATTTTTTTATTTTACATTTTTTAACCACAACTGCCTATAGGCCTTTTACAACTGCGATTGACAGCTATAAAAGACTTTTTTACAACTGCCACTGGAAGTTGTAAAAGATTTTTACAACTGCAATGGGCAGTTGTAAAAAATTATTTAACAACCGCGGAAGACCGTTGTAGAAAATATAGCCATATTACAACTCTGGATACCACGACGAGCGGCTATCCATCGAATAGACCTATTATAACTGTTTTTGGCAGTTTTTAAAAGGTGTTTTTGTTATAGTGGATTGATTTTAAAATCAAAATGGTGATTTAAATTTATCCTTTCAGAATTCAACAACTCATCTTCGAAAAGTCCAAAGAATTTGTGTTCACTAAGTTCATGTTCCTTTGTTGAATTATTCACAACTTTATTACATGTATCATGTTCAAAATCTAAATTTGTTGTATTCAATTTTTCAAAATCGAAAAAAAGGAAAATTGAATTTTAAATCGAGTTTCTCACCCTCAAAAGAATTGAAATCCAACCCAATTACCGCATTTTCAACAACTTCATTAAGATTGTCACTTTTAATTTCAAAACCCGTTATTTAAAGAACGTCAATTTTTATAAACGGTGGATTATTATTTGACTCGTCACACATTGGGATATGATTATGTTGCTCATGTTGTTTCATGTATGCTTCAAACAACAAATCCATGTGATCTTTTTGAATTTCTTCCATTTGCTCAATAAAATCCAATTTATAATTATTAATTTGAGAATTTTCAATTTGAAATTGTTGGAAACAAAAATTGTCCATTGCACCATAATTGAAATTATTCTCATTGCCAAAATCATTTAAAAAGTGGTTCGCATTTCTATTTTGACTTTGAAATTCTTTCTGGAGTTCAAAGTTGTATTGGCATGAGTTATAATTAAAATCATTTGAATTTTGAAGTGAATTGAAATTTTGATTATTTTGAATTCCTTGACTTGAGTTATTACATAGATTACTCAAATTATTTATCATTTGATTTCCTTACATAAGTAAAAACCAAATCATTTCAATACTCTTTTCAAGATTTGAGGTCATTTTGAAAACTTTGTGGTGCAAAATTCGAATGGTTTGTACAATAATTGTCATTAAAATATCCATAAGAATTTAATATGAAATTATATGGATTATATTGATTTTCACAACTATTGAAAAATTCTTGTGAGTAGAGAAATTCAGACATTTTCAAATTTTTTTGTAAAGGAATTTATTTTTCTAAAGGGAAATTTGATTTTTATTTTGTTTTTTGGGCTTTTCAATTTTTTTTTTATATTTTTTTTTTGAAAAGATTTTAAATTTTTTTTGGGTTTTTGATTTTGAAAATTTTCAAAGGAAACGATTTAAAAACCAGGTTAAGGAAAATTTACAGAACTTTTTTAATTTTGGATTTTGAATTTTTTTCCTTTTCTTTTAAATATGCATGAACTAAAGCAACTAATGAATGCAAATGACTTAATTACAAATATGCTGTCCTTAATAGCTCCTAACCCAAAATAATCACACTTTACCTTAATCCAACAATATAGTTCTTAGCCAGGTAACAGACACGATTTATCGGTACACCACGAATCACCATAGAAATGCAGCCGAATATTTAAGTATTTTCAGAGAAACAATCAGTATAATATTTATGAATCACCGTAATATTTATAACTGATTATTGCTTTACTATAGCCTAGACACCAAGAATATAAATTGTTCAAAAAAGACAATTTGTCAAGATACAATTAACCCAACGTGAGCTCGCGACTCCCTTAAGTCCGAAGTCTAACCATTATTATTAGCAAATTCTAGAATGAAATGCAATTTATAGGTCAATGAAGTGATGATGAAATCCTCCACCTTATGTGGAACTGGGAATTGCCCTAAATAAAATAAAATAAGATGGTATGAATGCAAAACTGAAAATAAACGTGATTTAATGGTGCAACTACAAATGAAATTTGTTTTTTTTTTTCGAATTATTTTTAAATGCAAGCAACCCATAGTGCAATGAGAATAAAAACAAGAGATGGAAGCACGATACCAGAGCGTGCATAATTATTAGCAATTAATTTTAAAAGCAGTGATTTTTATTTTTTATATAGTAAACAAGCAAAGCAGTTATTTAGCAAGCAGTTCCTTTACTTGTATGCGTTTTGCAACATGAAATTAAAAACAAGATATATATATATATATATATATATATAGGTTCTTTATTTTTATTTTCCTTGTATATTTTTATTTTTAAATTAAATTTAAAAGAAAAATATATAAACAAATTTTAAAAAAAAAAATTTTAGGAAACAAAACAAAATACTTAACAGTCAAACAAAAGATTCAACTCAAAAAAAAAAATTGATTTAAATAAAATACTAACATAAACTAAACTAAACTACAATAAAACACAACAAAAATAAAAACAAATAACAATATAAACCCGGCCCACTCCGCAAACAAACGCCCACTTCAGAATTTTCGTTTCACGAATAAAATTTCTCACCTTATTAATCCCTTGAATTCAATTCCAAAAATCACTTCTTAACTTCGCAAATTCCCAATTCATGCTTCTTAAATTCTCAATTTCACAAATTCAAAGTTGAAATCGAAACTCCAAACGACAGGGTGAGGATCGATGGAAGTGTGGTTCACAGTTGGAGGAGGAAGGTGATGTGGCGGAGATGATGGTGTTGAATGACTGCTGAAGTGTTGGCAGTGAGATGATGTTGACTGGTTGATGAAGGCACTAGGTAGTGGTCAGGAAGATTGAGTTAGGTAGAGGGGTTGTGTGGTTGAAAGAGATGGATTGGTAGTATGGTAGTAACAGGCAGACAGATAGATGAAAGTTGTAAGAAAATGTAAGGTTAGTATGAAGGAAGTTGGTTAGTTAGTTGCCAGTTGTAGTTTCACAGTGAGTATATTGACAGAATTGTAGGCAAGAGTTATAAGTTGAGGGTGACAAAAGTGGAAGCAAAGCACAGTTTTATGATGATGGTTGGGTTTTACGGATTTAGAGATTGTTGGTAGTCGAAGTTGTAGTGATGTAGTTTGGTGAAGTGTTGTAGTAGGGAGTTTGTTATGCAGGTAGTTTGTGATGTTGCACTGGTGGGTCAGTGCGTAGTTAGTGATAGGACTGTGCTGGCAGCATGCAGTTTTGATTGGGGGGAGAATTGATGGTGGAGCAGGGAAGAAAGGGAAGTGCTATTGGATGGTTATGTTGTGAGTTTGGGGTTTTTGTTGGACTAGGTGATAGGCAGTATTGTGGCAATGGAAATGGTCTGATGGCTGTGTGGTGAAGCACTGTGCAATAGGTGGTTGTGAAAAGTTTCATGGCAGCAGCAGTATGGTGGTGGCACGGCACTATTTGCAGGCAAAGAAGGGGATGTGCACAGTTTAAGATTTTCTGGTGAAAGTGCAACAGTTTTCTGGTTGATGAATGGATAGGCAGGCGGTATGTTGAGGTGGAGCTAGGCTGATTAGTATGTGGTAGTGGTTAAGGAATATATGCAGATGGTTGTTGTAGTGGTATATATGAAGTGAATGGAATGGCCAGAGGTAGGGGATGTTGTTTTATGAAGTGATGTTGTGAGGCTGGTGGCAATGTGATGTATGCAGAAGTGATGGAAGGCAGATATGAAGGCAGGGTGATGAAGTATGTTACTGCTGGCAGTAAGCAGTATGGTTGGGCTGGTCAGTGGCAGTTCAGATGGTCGAAAGGAGGGGATGTGCACTGTTTGCACAGCAAAGAAGCAGTAGTGTATTGATAGTGGCTTGTTATTTTGTGGCAGTAATGAAAGTATGGCAGTATGAAAGCATGAAAGTATGCAAGTTGTGGTGGAGATGTAATGATGTGGTATGAAGGCAATAGTCATTGAAGTGTTGGAGAAAGTGATATCGCGCAGTTAGCTGATTTTGGCAATGTGCACTGGTGCAGTGGCACTGTGGGTAGGAGAAGGTGATATGTTGTTGACAGGCAGGAATGAAGTAGCGTAGACAGTGGGGTTTAAAGTAATGTGGTAACAACAGTTGGTTTTGTGTGTTTTGTTGTAGCTTGAATGGTGAATGAACCAGGCACTTTTGATGTGAAGGCAGGTGT
Organism: Allium cepa; assembly: GCA_030765085.1. Taxonomy (NCBI): domain Eukaryota; kingdom Viridiplantae; phylum Streptophyta; class Magnoliopsida; order Asparagales; family Amaryllidaceae; genus Allium; species Allium cepa. Next base: position 552,783,522 of record CM060941.1, on the reverse strand, counting down.
TATGGTGGTAGGCTGATGGGGATTTAGGGATGCAGGTAGAAATGACAGAAGTGAGGAGAAGCAACGAAACAGTAACTTTGCACTGGTGAAGCAATGATTCATGGATTATTGGTTGTATGGTTGATGAGAAGGGAGATTGTTGGTTGAAGTGTTAGGGGATGATTTTGTATAAAGCAATGAAATAGCAACTTTGCACTGTGCAGAGGTGGGTGCCGCTCTTGCATAACAATGTGTATGACAGAGGCAGTGGTATGAGTAAGGGAGTATTTTGATGGAAGTGGCTAAAAGCAGATTGAAGAGGGCAATGCAGTGTGGTTTGGTTGTTGTTCTAAGAAGTGGAGGATGTTTAAGTGATGGTAGGAGGTTTTTGTGGGTATGTGCAAGTATGTGATATATGCACAACAGTTTGTTGATAAGGAGAAAATGTAGAGAGTTGACAGTAGTGATAAGGACTTGCTGGTGACGGTTGTATGCAAGTGCACAGTGCATAGTTTTGAATTGGCAATTAGAGTTGAGTGGCAATTGGAGTTGAGTGGCAACTGTTTGCTATAAATGAAAATATTTTTTTCCTTCTTGTAAATGAACTTGTAATTGTAAATGAAAATGCAAAGACTAGAAAAGGATTGTAATTGTAAATGAAAATGAAAATGCAATGCAATAAAATATCTTTGTTTTTGAAATGAACTCGTGTATTTTTTTTCTTATTCTCTTTTTTATAACTAAAAATGCAAAAGCAACTAGAAAAGCTACAAGCACACAAACAAAATAAAAACAAAAGTCACACAACGAACAAAAATACAATTTTTTTTTTTAAAATGCAAATTAACAGATAAAATGAAAACACGCTAAAATCAAACAAAAATAATTCGAAAAATAGAAAAAAATCAAATTCAAATCCCCGACAACGGCGCTAAAAACTTGTTGAATCGACTAACTTTCTATCGAATTAGAAAATAGCCGAAAAATTGTAATAAAAATAATCACAAGAGCACGACATACAACTTTAGTACGTGGCGAGTACGGGTCGATCCATAGGGAATTGAATTGATTTTAAAATTTCTACTCAATCAAATTAAACCAAGAATCTGAGATGTGTTAACTGCAAATTTCTAAAAACTAACAAAACTAAAAGTGGATAAAAATATTAGAGTAGAAGGTTATTTAAATGTAATTTCCTTGTCATGGTCACATAAATCAACATAATGAAATTATGATTTTTTTTTTATCATTAGTCAATTTAGTTGACATATTTATCATAAGTATGACATATTTTTGTTATTAATTAGCCCAACGTAAACCATCAAACTATAACGTACCCACTAAACCACTTGTTAACTCTCATGAAAATGACGATAAAGTTGAAAATAAAATCTATCCTTAGCACGATCTATTTATTATTGATTAGTAATATATACCATCAAATTTTGATTCTCAAATCCACTTTGGTACCAACATCATATGTAGATGAAGAGGTAATTTGTGTTTATATTTTCTTAAGCATAGCTTATTTGGTGTCAATAACATAAGCTATCAAATTCAAAGTTAAACAACAAAATTTTTACCACATCAAAAATTCCATGAAGCACAAAAAGATATCAAATGAAAACTATGTTGAATCTATATGATTAAGAGGACTTCATTACTCTTAAATTGAAGGGGTTTAACTTATCATATTTGTTATCATTTCAACAAATGTAGAGTTCAACATGACACAAAAACAAGAGGAAAATGCAAGCCAATTAAAATAAAACGAGAATTAAACTACTTGCATAAATTAAATCTAAGCTACTAACATAAAAGAAAAGAACAAGAAATAAAATAGCATGAATTAAATTGCATTAGGAAAAGTACATAAAAGGAAAATGGCTAAGAAGCCATGAAAGAGAAAAAGAGAGTTTATATTTACAATTTATTCATAAAACTAAACTAACTAAAGAGGAGGCTAAAAGCTCATTACATGAAATATAAGGGGTATTTATACATAGCTAAAACCCTAATGCATATTTTAAGGGACTACCCAAGATACCCCTCTAGGAAATGTAGCCTCCAAGTAATCATTAGCTTGAGCTTAATCCTCCATTTAAATGTACATGTAGCTTTAAATCTTCACTAACATATGCATTAGCTCTTAATAGCGGATCATGGTAAGTGGGTAGGTAGGGTCCTTCATGTTGCATGAAATGATTTATTTCCATCTTCATTTGCTTGTTTCCTTCCTTTGTGCATGCATACATACGTAAAGTGTTACCCAGCTACTTGGTCCGGCTACGAAGCGACAGTTGCAAAGGTTATGGTTGAACCTAGACAAAACTCAAGCCAAGAAAGGTATGAAATTATAAGAGTTCGATGTAACTCGATTAGTTTGGTATATTTAAGTGAATCGGCCTCTGGACGTTGTTCGACATGTGCGGGTCGGTCTTAGAAGGATTGACATGTATGGTTCGGCACATAGGGGTCGGCATGGGTGGCTCGATCAAGGAAGGAAGACCATGCGTGGATCGGCTTAGCTGGATCAGCAAGTATCGTTCGGTCATGGTAGGAAAGCCAAGGTAGGTCGGTCGGATGAGGTTCGACATCTGTGGGTCGACCTTCATTATTTGTCAAGAGTGGATCGACCGTGTTGATTCGACACCGATGGTTAGGTCAGAGTGGATCGACCTTTAGTGGTTCGACGATATGTGGTTCGGTCTCGGACGGATTATTTCAGGTGGGTCGACCTTTAGTGGTTCGGCAATATGGGATCGGTCAACATAACTGGAAGTTAGGAATGAGGGAATGGATCAGCATGAGCATAAAAACGAGTTACTTCGGGTGAAAGGCCAGTTGCTTCAGGCGCGAGTGAGATCTACTCCAAGTCAACTTCCAGAGAATCCAGGATCGACATGAGTAGATCGGTGGTTGTGGATCGGCATTTCTGGTTCGGTCTACCTAACCTATTGGCTATGGGCCGAGCTATTTTAGTCATGGGCCTGGACGAACGAACCAGCCTATTTTCGTCTATAAATAAAAGGGCAGGGATCTAGTTTAAGGGACCTTTTTTGGGGAGAACTCCAGGGATACTCTGCCATTTTCTGTACTCACTTCTTTTCTGTTAAAACTTGTACTCAAGTTGTTTGTTTACGGATTGTATCTGTATTCAAGTGATTGGAAAAATGATGAAAATTATATTCAAAGTAGATGTAGGCAATTATGCTGAACCACTATAAATCCGGTGTTCTTGTTTTTGTTGTTCTTTTTTCGTTCAACTATGTTACTTCTCTACTTTAATTTACTTTCTTCACTAATCTCTCTACACAATTCTATACAAGGTTGTTAGTGACCAGTTATGGTGCTAACATAAAGTCTCTTCTATTTTCCATCCAAATTCCTATAAATAAAAATAAAATGTGAAAATAACTATTCTCAAAATCAATATATGCATAAAATTTCTATTTTACCCCCAAATTGATGTATGAATGATGACTTGAAAGCAATTTTGAAATTTGGTTTTAAACATTTTCAAATACCCTATATGCTCATTTATTTAATCAAGTTAGACTAAATATGGAGTAAAAATATGCACATTTACATGCACATCACTAGGTCTGATAAAATTCTTCCCTTCTAAATCTACCAACTACACCTTCGGCTCTAGGTGTCGTCCTACTTAGCGACCTACTCACTGGTTGTGCTCTAGGCACCAAATCTATCCGAAACCCGTTGGCTCATTTCAGCGGTAGTCCCACTACGGGTTCAAAAACATCTACGAATTCGCTAACCATTAAAACTCGATTTAACTTGTCTTCTACCTCCATAATACCCAATAAAGCATTCGCCTCACAACTAGGTCTTTTCTACGGAATATACAATCTGATCACTACAGTCAGGGTGTCTAATTGATATTTTTCTATCATGGCAAAATATCATAGCATCGTACTTACTTAACCAATCCATACTTAAAATAATTCCGCACCCTACGAAATCAAACACATGCCAACTACAAACAAAGGTATGACCTAACAAATCAAACTCTAGGTGGTCACACTTCATCCCAAGTGTCGCATACCCTCCTATTGGATTTGCAACCCTTAAGAAAGTAACTGAGTATGAGGATTCTAGGTTAAGGTTATCTACCAAACAACGAGATATCAAAGAATGTGATGTACTAGTATCAAATAGAACGCTGACAAAAATATCATGAATCTTAAGCGCACCTTCCAAAACAGCTTTCCCTTTTTCCTCTGCCGTTGGCCTCTGTTAGGGATGCGGATTAAGGATCTTAAGGTAGAAATAACACTAGAGGGGGGTGAATAGTGTTTTAAAGAACATATGAACTATATGACTAAATTAAAACTTTCAACACAAATCTAAACAGAATTCTAACACAGAATGATCACAGAACATATAACAAATGCTAATAGTAAAGTAAAGCAAGTAAAAGGAAAGAACACACCGGATTTTATACTGGTTCGGAATCCTCCTACATCCAGTCCTACACCAAGGCAATATCCTTGTACAGATTTTTATAAGCCAATATCCAAATTACAACCCTCAATTTCTAAGGCCTTGAGGAACCCTCCTATCTCCGAGTCTGGGGTAAACTCTCGTGATTTACGGGACACAAGATCACCCTAATACTTCTTAATAACAATCCTTTTGAATGGATAGACTCTACGGACTTTTTGAATACAAATTAATCCTATAACTCTGAATAGCACTTTGATCTTTAGTAGAATGATGGAGAATCAAATAGAGAGAGTATCTAAATGATTTCCTATTGAGAATTTGGCAGAATGATGGCACGATCTTGAAAATATGAAGTTTCATGGATATGGAATGGTGGAGAAGAAAGAGTGAAGAAAATAAGAAAGTAGTTGTTAAAAAAATTCGTTTTGGAACCCTTTATATAGATGCACAACAGTCATAACCATTGGCGAAAGGTTTTCGAACGAATGGACACTTCTTTTGAAAATTGAATTTTGAATCCAACTGTCACCATGTCGACATGGGGTATCCCCTTATGTCGACATCCCTTAGTTCAAAATTATAGAGATGTTGTGTTGTAAAGACAATTGAATTTAAAACAAGTTGAAACTTCTCTGAAGCAAAGTAAAGTGTTTAAACAATATTTTGAGATAGAGAATGAATATAAAACATTATTTTAAATATATATATATATATAATTGATATAGACCGTCAATTATATAAGTAATATTTAAAATCAGAATAAGTTTTGATGTTTTAAAAATAGAAGTTTTTAAAATCAGAATAGAGGAATATTTCAAGGCTAAAACAAAGTTTGAAAATTTTTCTGAAAACATGATTTTGAAAGCTAAAACATTTTGAAAACAAATTTAAAAACATTTTGAAAAATCTATTCAAACTGAAATTGCAAGAACCTTCCTACAGAGCTCCTCCATAGGACTCGAGAACTTGTACAAAGTAGTTTAAATGATTTTTATTTTCGTGGGTTTGTAAGCCACTTGTCGTAGGTTTGTAAGCTACTTGTCGTGGGTTTGTAAGCCACTGGTTTCGATAGAAATTGGGTTCCATCCCAAAAGAAAATTGGAAGAAAGATGAGAGTGCTATTATGAAGTTTTAACAATATACTAGACACTTATCTTGAGATCTTGAAATCTTGATTCTCTAGAGTCTTGAATCTTGAATCTCTAATCTTCATCTTGATGCTTGAGTCTTTATACTGATCAGTCCTCGATGATACCTGCATATACTTCCTATATACATACGTACATACATACATTTATATATATATATATATATGGAAATGTTAGTATATATTTTATAAAGTAAAGTATAATAACTATATAAGGTTGTTGTCATCAAAACATCATCAACTCAGTTCCTAACAATCTTCCCCTTTTTGATGATGACAACCTTTATTTATAAAATATTCTTACAATACCATAACTCTCCATAACTCCCCCTTACTCCGTGACTTCTTCTTAAAACTACAACTCCCCTTTATTCCATGACTCCCCCTTACACCAAGCACATATATTTTTATAACTTTCTCCCCCTTTGACATCAGCAAATAGGAATAAAAGATTTACCTGTTCTAAGATAATCAAGCATATATAGAATAAAAGTGTAAAGTGAACGTGTAAGTGATCAAGTGTGTGAGCATATATATAAGTGTAACTTGACAATCAAATCAATATCATACATAGCAAACCAATCATGTATAGTATATGAAGTTATATACAAACCAGATCCAAATCAAACTTAAGTAAACAATTCAATCAGATCCTAATCAAATCTAAATCAAATCAAACAAACAAACATACATAATGATCAAACATTCCTTGGGACTTCCGCCCATCCATATTCTCCAAAGACAGGATCAGTTTTGATAACATCCCAATTATCTTTGTCGAGAGTGACCGGTGGATTTGCTTCGGGTTCGTCTTTGCTAAGGCTTGAGATCATCCAACGAAGTGCGTCGAAGTGTCTCTCTTGCTCTTTGATCATCTGCATTTGGCTTAATTCTAAGTGCCTTTGATTTCTAAGTATAAAAGAGTGAAAGAAGTAAGAGTTTCTTCAAGATTTTCACTTATATTCTTAATTGGAGAAGCCATAATTAAAGAAATAAGTCGAAGTATGAGAGGAGATGAATAGAAATGGAGGTACAGAAGTTTTTCTGAAAGAAATAGGTATTTATAGGAGTTATTGGCCGTTCAAAATGAATTGTCACTTGGTAGTTACAAGAATTTGAAGTTAGAAATTGTATCTACTTTCTGACTGTTATATGTCAACATGGGGGGGATGGGGCATGTCGACATGGTCTAGACCGAATGACCAAGTTGAGTTATTTTTGATTTCTAAGTTTATTTTTATACTAGTGGACCTATATAAAATTAAAATAAATAACTATCAGAGATATATAAAGCTGGAAAACAGAGAATAAGATAGCATTACTTATATTAGTTAACATTACATAATATTAACTAAAAAAATAGAAAATGCAGAGATAGATAAATGATAGCTAGAGAGATAATGTCTGGGATTAGTTTGATGAAGATGATGATGAGGACAAGCCAAGTTTCCTGCCTATCTTCCCAAAGAACTTGTCGATCTTGGTAGAGATTTTATCCATTTTCTTGCTAGTAGATCTCTTAAGAACCTTTTGGTTTTGAGCAAGTATCTTTTGGTTCTTGAGTATGGTTTTGTTGGACGGATTGGCGGGTGTATGTGGATACTCTATACTTTCCAAAGAGGTTTCTTCATCTTCCTCTTCTTCTTCAATTTCCATTCCTTCCCCTTCTTCTTCCTCTTCTTCTCCCTCTTCTTCCATCTCTTCATGAGCAAGTCTCTCTTCCTTTTCGGTAAGTGTTTCATACAGTTGAAACATAAGTGGGATTTTCATAAGGGAAATGTTCCCATGATTGAACACTTTCCAACTTACAAACTCTTCCTTTTTAACATCCACACCAAAATAATTGAAAATCCGAGTAAGATAAATTCCATGATAAAGAGTTTTTTCTCCCATAGTAAATTTTTTGGGTCTTAACTCATCCAAAATAGCTTGTGCCCAATTAATATCATATTTTCCAAATATAGCAAAAAGAGCTTTGCACACTTTTGAGGTGGGATTATTGTAGTTTCCCGACCTAGGAATAACGGTGTGTTGAATAAGAAGGTTGACAATTCTTGCTTTTGGACGGAAAAAGCGATTCTTAAAATCCATGTGGTCATCGCTTTCAAAAATGTGATGAAAAGTCTCTCGATCGGTTTCATTGATTTGAAATTGCGAGAGATTCATACCGGTAGATTTGCAACCCAAAATAGTACCCAAAATATCGGAATCCAAAACAATAAGTGTTCCTTTAACACTACTCCAAATTTGATCTTCATTTCCATTATAAAATTCACGGTCTAGGTTTGCATAAAACATTTTGACAAGGTTTGGATAACAAACGAAATCATTTTGCTTGTTATCAATCAAGCTACGAATGGAGTTTTCTTCAAAAGTTGACCGATTTCATAAGAAGGAAAATCATCAAAAATAGAAAAATTTTCCGTATTGACTTTACCATAGTTTACATAACTTATGTAAGCTTTGATAGCCTCCGAGTCATTAAAAAGATCATTTTTGATGGATTTGGTCAGCCTCATAGTTGATGGGGTACTTGAGGAAGCCATTAATGAGTGTTTGAGAGGTGTAGAAGATAATGATGAAAGTTTGAATTATGAGAATAAAGTGAAAAGAGATGATAAGAGAAGTATATCAAATAGATTCTCTAAAGTCATGTTCTCTGGTCAAGATGTATCTTTTCAGAATTTTGAAGTAAGTGAAAAGGTGGAGGGAAATTCAAAAGTTTGAATTCTAATTTTGAAATCAAATTTCTGAGAGCCATGTCGACATGGGGTATCCTGGCATGTCGACATGTGACTGTTGAATTTGAAAAGAGGTGTCTTTTTCTAAAATCTAAGAAATTCCTAAAATCTTAAGAAACCTAATCTATATTCTATATCTATATATAATTCCAGTAATAATATTAAATATAATAATATTAAAATATTTTAATATTTAAAATATTATTAAAATAATATTATTTTGAATTTAAAAATTCAAATTTCAAAGGGTGATTTTGAATTTAAAAATTCAAGAAATTGCAAACAAAATCAAAACAAGCAAGTATCCAATAAAATCAAAATAAATGTGTACCTATTTTTAGATCCAAACTCCGATCGTTTTCCGATTCGAGAATAGCAGTGAAGCATAGATTTGAATTATCAGTTTTCTTCTCGTCATCACTGGATGAATCTGAATCGTCAAGAGTTGCTGCATATGCCTTCTTTCTTTTCCTTAGTTGCTCGTTGTTTGGTTGAAATGTCTGTTTGTCTGGATATGGACAATCTATCTTGTAGTGCCCTGTTTTGTTGCAGTTGTAGCATCTATCACCATTGTTGTTGTTGTTGTTGTTGTTGTTGTTGTTGTTGTGATTGTTGTTGTTCTCCGAAGTATTTCTGGAATTCCTTTGATCATTTCTTTTAAAGTTATTCATCTTTCTGTACTTCAGAAACTTTTTGAAATTTCTGGTCATGAAAGCAATTTCTTCATCACTATCTTGTTCTGAATCTCCAGTTATTGCTTTGAATGCGATCGAATTCTTTCCCCCTTAAAAGAATTTCGTCCTCGAAATTACAAGTAAGAAAAGTTACAGAATCCATTAATTTTCCCAAAATCCATAGTTAAACTTCTTATTATACTTTACTAAGTTTTCAAATAATACTTAGTTATCTTTTCAAGAACAACTATTATTGTTTAACTTTCAATTCAAAATCAAAGTTAAAGTTTTCACAATTTTTTCAATTTTCTCAAAATTTTTCTAACGCCTTAAATTTTCGGAAAAATTCGCCATAGTCTCCTTTGCGCGGCTCGATCCGAAAAAAAAAATGACAGTATATATATCACAAATATACATCTCATCAAGTAATGAGGCATCCCGAAGGGAAAAAAGTGTAAAAGTACGGTATGTAATCCGAGATATGTACCTTATATTTTATTAGCAAGCATATACGGCTAATATAGCGCGAAAGCGAGCTCCAAATGCGAAGCAAACGCGATCCGCACCTACTAAACATTCAACAAACAACATGAGAACATGCATATATGATAATAATCTCAAAATACAACATATATCTCCATAACAACTATATATGTCAACATAGCATATGCAATAAAAGCAAACATCAACCAACTATCATCCATAACCAAATCAATATTCATTTATATTCTCATTAATATTCAATGAATTAGGTTTTCAATTTAATCACATTTGATTTATTGATAGTGGACGTTTTTACTAACATTCTTTTTCACTTAGTTTACATTCACGAATTCATATTCAAGTTGGTTCACTTCCAAATCAAATTCAATTTTATTTAAGATTCATTTAACTTCCAATTGAATTTCAATTACTTTAGCTTTCAATTTCATTAACACTTAATGAATTATATACAATCTATCAACTAACAATCATATAACAACCAAAGTATATTAATTACAACCAAATTACTTTGCTTACAATTGGTTTAATTTAATTGATTTTCATTCAATTATTCAACTTTCTAATAACATTAGATTTTAATGAATTACACTTACATTCATTATTTCATATCAATTATTCACATTCAATTGATTAATATTCAATCCCTTAATTCAATTCTATTACAATAGTTGAATTTCATTTATATATATAACTCAAGTTTATATCTATTTAACTTTAAATTCATTTTTTATTTACAACTCATATTCATAAATATATTCATATAGTTTCACTTCTTATATATATAAGTTTATTTCTTAATTGTAAATCACTTTAATTATAATTCAATTCTTATAATTCTTTTTACTTATACAATTATTCTTTAATTTAGATTATTCAAACAACTAAACAATCAACTTATATACTCTTTAATAATTCTGAAAAAAAATTATTCTTTTATATATAAAATGTACTCAAGGTAAAATTATTTCATTTACCCAATTTTAAAACAATATTATGTCGAATTGTTCTATTCAAGTGTTTAGAAACCCCTTCGGCATAGTTGTCGAGACCACGCTGACGAAGGTTCATATGCCACTCAACAAACCAATCATCACAATATAAAACAATTTCATATTCACTAACAAATACGCTCTCATAGCTATTATTACACTCAAACTCATTCTAGAGTACTGCTGACTCTATCTCTAATGAATTATACCCAACAGAACCATGGTTGTCGCTTAACCATAAGCTCTGATACCAACTGTAAAGACCCGTAAATCCGTACTCCTTGAATAGACACTAATCTCCATTGATTAATTCAAGATGAACGAAAATACGAACCCTTAGGGGTTTAAGAAAAATTTAGGAAAAGAAAAAGGCAGAAGAAGGTAGAAAGGGTAGAAGATAGAGGGAAAGAAAATAGAAAATTTTTAAAATAGAAGAAAAAGAAAATAGAGAATAGAACGGAAAAGAACGGGACAGAAAACAACATCAGAATCTCACAATTCGCAGCGGAACAACATATAATAATAAATGAATAATCTTTAAACAAAGAACTATATCAGTTATTACATTTTATACATTTCATTTCATTACATCATATCATCAGAGTGTACAACAACAACAACAAATAGTGCAGCGGAAAAAGAAATACTATATAGTTAGTAATACGCCATGCCATCCAGCTTGCCTCCAGCAACTTCAGAATATCCAGAATATCCTGATAAACCTTAACTCTTAACTGCCCGTGTAGAAATTGGTGGGCACCCAGAGTTTAGGAAGGAAAACAATAAACTCCAAGTCAGTCATGTGACTGGTGTGAGAACTCAAAACAGTTTATTTAACTTTAAAATCAAAATAGAGAGATATTTTTAAATTCAATTCGCAATGCTTTTAAAAATGAGACTACCATAAGGCCTCCCGCACACACACACACATGCAAACGCAGAATCGGAGGAGATTTCTCCTTATGATAGTCAAAGATGCTTGATACGCATTTAAAATAACATTTGATACTATTACTAGTGCATAGTGTAGGGGAAAAATTCATTTCGAAAGTAGAATATAAATCTTAGCCAGCATAGACATTTCGAACTATGCCTACTATAGCTACCATCCAAACAGTGTTGCGACACCATAAGTGAATGATAGGTTCTACAACTAATACCGTACAAGTTTCGTATTGCTTCTTTGGATTTCCAACAAATGGTCAGGCCAAGGAACTTCCCATTGCCACATGAGAATGCCTCTGGAAAGACATCCCCGAGAACCAAACCGGAACTCTGCCAACACAAGGCCGGGTTACCCCTAACTGGGTAACTACTGACACGAGCATGCCATTCCCCGATCGTAAACGACCTTTCTCACGGGATCCCGATAGCCAACAACCACAAAGTAATAAATTCGCAGTAACCACATAGGTTAAATATCTGGGCTCCATACCATGATACAACCTCTATCCAGAAGGAAATGTACATACACTAAAGGGTGCTACCCCTCATAACCTTACCGCATCTTTCCTGTTTTGACCATTTCCGGGGTGTGAGGCTCGACGAATTCACGTCCACAAAAACATACTTTATACAAAAGCCATGCTTTGGGTCAACAAATGATCAACACAATGATCACCAAGATAGACGATCAAATAAATGATCCTATCACAATAATCAACACAATGATCATTTACAGCAACACTCAGCATGTCACATTACCAAATTGGGAATATATCGCTGATAACTTCAACTATATAACCTCTGAGCTCGTACGTCTCAGAGAAGGGTGTTAAGCTAAAAGAATAAATTCTTCGCCACCAACAGAAATATATTTGAAAGAAATCGGCTTTATATCTCAACTTGTAATGTCAGACATACAATCCATACAAGTCTGTTCCGGGCTCGAACAAAACCGAAGGCACTTACAAAGAAGTCCTTGCAATCCGGATATTCACAATCCTGATCGGATTCACCATCACATATGGAGAACTCTATACCGGAGCAACTCGGTGCAGAGTCAATCGACAGGTCATCATATCGCTCTCGCAAATATCCGGTCTTCAACACCGATCTTCAAATGCAATTCATAACGACGTATCACATATTCGGAATGGGTTATACGACCCCATGGTCTTTTCCCGGTTAACCCGAATAGTGAGCGCTTATTCAAAAATAAGTGTGGCATTCACATTCAAACAAATCACATCAAATACCCATTCAAAGGGAAATATTGATAGTCGGTTATTGAACTATCACTGGATATGCACACATCACCAGATTCCAAATAATTTTCCAAATTATTTATTTTCCAAAATATCTTTACAATATATATAATTTCAATACTTCAAAAATAAATCAATATTTATTTTTCTAAACCAATCCCACTTTCTTTTATAAATTCCTTAGTGAATTTACATTTCAAAATATCCATGCATATGATTTCAATAATTCATTTCAATTTATCTTCAAAAAGATAAATTCTCAAAACGTTTCATTTCACATTGGAAAAACATTCCCATACTTATTTATTCATAAGTAATTCACAAATTTTATTTATTTTCAACACTTGGAAAATATTCAATATACTTAAATCGAAATTAAGTATATATTTCATTCTTTAAGGAAATCATTCTCTTAAACATATTTATTTGGGCCAAAACGAATGTTATGTAAAACATCGTTACGACAACCCAAAATCACTAGTATAGGGATTCGAAATTAAAATAGATATATAAATCCCAATACTATACAAAACATTTCCTTTCGGAAATCATTTACTATAACAACAGTGTTATAGTCCACCATTTCCTTTTATTTCTCGAAAACGTTTATTTCAACAATAAATGTTGAAATCTATGGTTTCGAATCTCAACACATTTTAAAACATCGTTAGATCGTTTTAATTCTATTTCAAATATCACATTCAAAACAATTTCTTTAACATCTTATTCACTATTCAAAACGTGAATATACTTTGTTAACAAATTTCATCCTTTTATTCATTTTATTTAAAAGAATTATTCACTATTCAAAAACGTGAATATAACTCCATTAATAGGTTTCAACAATTTACTTATCAAAATAAGTCATTTGCGAATTTATAAAACACGTTTATAAATTCCATTTCTATTTATTTATAAAAACTTCCTTTTTATAAATTCTTTTATTAACCTATTCCAGTTTATAACTCAATTATAAACTAAAAGTTCATATTATAAGTTAAATACTTATAAAACGATTATTTTACAAAATCGTTCCTCTAAAGACTTTCCAAACCATAAATCTTATAACTTATAAGATTCATTTATTTAACCAAATCTATTCTTCAAATATCTTCACAAATTTATAACTCTTACTATTTATAAATTTCAATTATAACTTCACCGTTTATAATTCTATAAATTTCATTCTTTAATGAAATTCATTTTCACTTCATTCAAACACTTATAAAAACTCGTTTTATAATGTCAATATTTCAATTTATAAATATCCATTTATAAATCTCTTAATATAAATCAATTTATATTATTCTTTTAAAACTTCTTTAATCTCCTTTATTATTTCACCATTTTGATTCATAAAATAATTAAATTTTATAAATCCTATATTTAAACTTTTCACAATAATTCTAAAATATCTCGATTAAACTATTTTATAAACTCAATAGCATCGTATTCTCAAAAATCAGTTTTTAACTATATTTCTCAAAAATCATAATTTTTATAACATTAAAAATTATAACGTTTATTTATTTAAAATGGATCAATTCCAAAAATATTTTATAAAACGTATACTTTCTAAAATCACTTTAAAATCCCAAAATTTGGGTCCAATGATGCTACACACCAAATAGTCAATCACGACTACAACGATATCATATATCAATATGAAAATCCATCAAATATCAAAATATCTGAAATCAAATAAAAACTGTTGAGGAATCCAGTTGGATCCCTCCAACCTGTTTTCCTGCATCCAAAAACATTAGCACAATACCAATTTCGCTCCAGTACGAAATTATCGCGATATATGTTCTTATTAAATATTATCCGCTTAATAACGGCGTAATAGGGTCTCATCCGCTAAAAAATGCGGAAAATCAACAACTGCAATATATACATATGCCAATATATATATATATTGATATTATATATAATACCAATTTCACTGTTTATGAAATATTCGCGGTATATGTTTTTAATAAATAACATCCGTTTACTAACGGCGTATAATGTCTATTTTAACAATCAATAGATATCAATCATCATTCAAACATGCATTCAAATATTTTAAATCTAACTATTTAAAATAAAATCGAAACTGATTCGATTGAGTGAGAAGTTCTCACCTTGATTTAAATTTCCGTTTTAGCGATTTATTTCGAATAAAATTAAACGCGAGTTTAATTTTACCCGAAATTCTCACTAACTCCAAACGACTCCAAACCAACTCCATCGCGTAGTGCTCGTCCATACGATTCCAACGCAACTGGTTTCGTGCGTTTTCGACCTCGTATGAAAAAGTTATGAATTTTTAAAGATTCACGAATTTATATTAACAAATTACAACAAAACTTATAATTTTTATAACCTAATCAACTATAGCCGTTAGATCCCACTTGAGTGCATCTGGGCCGACCAACCCCTCTCCCTCACCATCTTCACGCGAACGCACAGGAAGCCGAAACCCATCATTTGATTTTTAGGGTTTAGGAAATCGAACACCACACTCGACGAAACTCGATCACATCACCTTCATTTCGTTCGCCATCCCTCACTCTACCCCTAGCCCGCGCGCGCAGCCACCAAGTGCCGCCTCCCTCTCGAAACTCGCGTACGAACCGAGCATAAACGCGCCCCTCTAGCGCCTCCAAACGGCAACAATATCAAAGATCCACCGTTGGATTGGTGGATCTCTCCGCCCTCTACACTTTACTAGTTAAGGGTTTTCGATGAAGGTCGATGGATGAGGAGATCGGAGGGAAAAAGTCGCGTGAGTTTCTGGCCATCAGTTTTACAAGTGGCGGCTAGGTTTTTTTTTTTATTTATTTATGAAGAGGGTGGGTGTATTTATAGGAAAATCGATCGACACTATTCATCCCGGAAATTCCGAACTCCGATTTACGCGCCGTAACCAGCGTTTCTAAGGTTTACCCCGCGTTCCGGACACAATGGAACAGGTTTCGAAAGCTAATTCGGACATCTGTGCGAGTTATGGCTACAAACGTTCAATTTGAATTAAACCGATTTAACTCGATTTCTAGGCGTTTTAATTCATACCGGACAAACGGTAAATCCAATTGACTTGAAATTTGAAACCTTACAATAATATCACATTACGGATCCGATGAAACTGGTTTCGTCAAAATCCGAGACTTTTTGAAAAATGGCTATTTTGACTCGCCAAATTTAAATTAAAAACAATTCAATACGTTTCGAGCTGCCACGATCAAACGATAGCTCCGATTGACACGAAAATTGAAATCCGGTAATAACTAACTATTACGGATCCAATGGAACTGGTTTCGTTCAATTCTGAGACTGTTCAAAAATTGACTATTTTCACTAGTCGATTTTAATATTAAAATATTCAATTTTCACAAATTAACTTTTAATTCGATTTTAAAAGTTCTAAAATATCATTCTAACTTCAATATGATAAAATAAAATTTTACAAATCATTTTCAATCATATTTAACTCAATTTTCAATTATTTCCATAATTTAACGTATTAAATTATCGATTTAATTATTCAATTAATTCCAAAAATTTAAATAAAAATTTATTCGACTTATAAATTCACTTATCAATATTTAAAATTAATTAAATATTCAAATTTTAATTAATAAAAATTCTGGGTCGTTACAGATTCTTTTCTCCCTTGTAGTTTAACTTCATAAGACATTAGATTACCGATTAACTCTTCGACCTTCATTTGACTAACATCATTTGCCTATTCAATAGTAAGTGTCTTTTGATCCCATTCTGGAGTGAGTGAATTGAGTATCTTTCTGACTTGATCTTCTTCTGAGAAACCCTTTCCTAACGCAATCAATGAATGTACAATATCTTGAAATCAACAATACATGTCGGAAATGGACTCATTTTCATGCATTTTAAACAATTGAAACTGGTTAGTTAATATGGAAATTTTAGTCTGTTTAACTTTGCTTGTTCCTTCATGAGTTACTTGCAAAGTTTTCCAGATTTCAAATGCAGACTTACAAACAGAGACTCTATTAAACTCATTCCTATCTAGTGAACAAAATAGTATATTCATAGCCTTAGAATTGTTTTGTGCAACCGTCTTTTGCTCAGTAGTCCACTGGGCAAAATTAGAAGTTGGTTCAACATATTCAATTTGTGTCATATTCCAAGTATCTAAACTTATGGATTGTAAATAAATTTTCATCCTACATGCCCAATATGCATGATTACTGCCATTAAAAAGTGGTGATCTGACAGTAGACCGACCTTCTACAAATGAACTAGTGTTAGTGCTTGTGTTGACAGAAGTAGTGGTGACAGGAGTGACATTATTAGTGTGTTGTGCCATTAAAACTTTTCAAATTTTCAGATTATGAAAATAATGAAAACCAATGCTCTGATACCAATTGTTAGGGATGCGGATTAAGGATCTTAAGACAGAAATAACACTAGAGGGGGGGGGGGGGATGAATAGTGTTTTAAAGAATATATGAACTATATGACTAAATTAAAACTTTCAACACAAATCTAAACAGAATTCTAACACAGAATGATCACAGAACATATAACAAATGCAAATAGTAAAGTAAAGCAAGTAAAAGGAAAGAACACACCAGATTTTATACTGGTTCGGAATCCTCCTACATCCAGTCCTGCACCAAGGCAATATCCTTGTACAGATTTTTATAAGCCAATATCCAAATTACAACCCTCAATTTCTAAGGCCTTGAGGAACCCTCCTATCTCCGAGTTTGGGGTAAACTCTCTTGATTTACGGGACACAAGATCACCCTAATACTTCTTAATAACAATCCTTTTGAATGGATAAACTCTATGGACTTTTAGAATACAAATTAATCCTATAACTCTGAATAACACTTTGATCTTTAGTATAATGATGGAGAATCAAATAGAGAGAGTATCTAAATGATTTCCTATTGAGAATTTGGCAGAATGATGGCACGATCTTGAAAATATGAAGTTTTAAGGATATGGAATGGTGGAGAAGAAAGAGTGAAGAAAATAAGAAAGTAGTTGTTAAAAAAATTCGTTTTGGAAGCCTTTATATAGATGCACAACAGTCATAACCATTGGCGAAAGGTTTTCGAACGAATGGACACTTCTTTTGAAAATTGAATTTTGAATCCAACTGTCACCATGTCGACATGGGGTATCTCCTTATGTCGACATCCCTTAGTTCAAAATTATAGAGATGTTGTTTTGTAAAGACAATTGAATTTAAAACAAGTTGAAACTTCTCTGAAGCAAAGTAAAGTGTTTAAAAAATATTTTGAGATAGAGAATGAATATAAAACATTATTTTAAATATATATATATATATATATATATATATAATTGATATAGACCGTCAATTATAAAAGTAATATTTAAAATCAGAATAAGTTTTGATGTTTTAAAAATAGAAGTTTTTAAAATCAGAATAGAGGAATATTTCAAGGCTAAAACAAAGTTTGAAAATATTTTTGAAAACATGATTTTGAAAGCTAAAACATTTTGAAAACAGATTTAAAAACATTTTGAAAAATCTATTCAAACTGAAATTGCAAGAACCTTCCTACAGAGATCCTCCATAGGACTCGAGAACTTGTACAAACTAGTTTAAATGATTTTGATTTTCGTGGGTTTGTAAGCCACTTGTCGTAGGTTTGTAAGCTACTTGTCGTGGGTTTGTAAGCCACTGGTTTCGATAGAAATTGGGTTCCATCCCAAAAGAAAATTGGAAGAAAGATGAGAGTGCTATTATGAAGT
Source organism: Allium cepa (assembly GCA_030765085.1). Classification (NCBI taxonomy): domain Eukaryota; kingdom Viridiplantae; phylum Streptophyta; class Magnoliopsida; order Asparagales; family Amaryllidaceae; genus Allium; species Allium cepa. The sequence goes on along the minus strand of CM060941.1, from coordinate 552,765,060 downwards.
TTTAACAATATACTAGACACTTACCTTGAGATCTTGAAATCTTGATTCTCTAGAGTCTTGAATCTTGAATCTCTAATCTTCATCTTGATGCTTGAGTCTTTATACTGATCAGTCCTCGATGATACCTGCATATACTTCCTATACACACACACACACAGATATATATATATATATATATATATATATATATATATATATGGAAATGTTAGTATATATTTTATAAAGTAAAATATAATAACCATATAAGGCTGTTGTCATCAAAACATCATCAACTCAGTTCCTAACAATCTCCCCCTTTTTGATGATGACAACCTTTATTTATAAAATATTCTTACCATACCATAACTCTCCATAACTCCCCCTTACTCCATGACTTCTTCTTAAAACTACAACTCCCCTTTATTCCATGACTCCCTCTTACACCAAGCACATATATTTTTATAACTTTCTCCCCCTTTGACATCAGCAAAAAGGAATAAAAGATTTACCTGTTCTAAGATAATCAAGCATATATAGAATAAAAGTGTAAAGTGAACGTGTAAGTGATCAAGTGTGTGAGCATATATATAAGTGTAACTTGACAATCAAATCAATATCATACATAGCAAACCAATCATGTATAGTATATGAAGTTATATACAAACCAAATCCAAATCAAACTTAAGTAAACAATTCAATCAGATCCTAATCAAATCAAACAAACAAACATACATAATGATCAGACATTCCTTGGGACTTCCACCCATCCATCTTCTCCAAAGATAGGATCAGTTTTGATAACATCCCAATTATCTTTGTCGAGGTGACCGGTGGATTTGCTTCGGGTTCGTCTTTGCTAAGACTTGAGATCATCCAACGAAGTGCGTCGAAGTGTCTCTCTTGCTCTTTGATCATCTGCATTTGGCTTAATTCCAAGTGCCTTTGATTTCTAAGTATAAAAGAGAAAATATTCTTGAAAGAAGTAAGAGTTTCTTCAAGATTTTCACTTAAATTCTTAATTGGAGAAGCCAAAATTAAAGAAATAAGTTGAAGTATGAGAGGAGATGAATAGAAATGGAGGTACAGAAGTTTTTCTGGAAGAAATAGGTATTTATAGGAGTTATTGGCCGTTTAAAATGAATTGTCACTTGGTAGTTACAAGAATTTGAAGTTAGAAATTGTAACTACTTTCTGACTGTTATATGTCGACATGGGGGGGATGGGGCTTGTCGACATGGTCTAGACAGAATGACCAAGTTGAGTTATTATTGATTTCTAAGTTTATTTTTATACTAGTGGACCTATATAAAATTAAAATAAATAACTATACGGGATATATAAAGCTGGAAAACAGAGAATAAGATAGCATTACTTATATTAGTTAACATTACATAATATTAACCAAAAAAATAGAAAATGCAGAGATAGATAAATGATAGTTAGAGAGATAATGTCTAGGATTAGTTTGATGAAGATGATGATGAGGACAAGCCAAGTTTCCTGCCTATCTTCCCAAAGAACTTGTCGATCTTGGTAGAGATTTTATCCATTTTCTTGCTAATAGATCTCTTAAGAACCTTTTGGTTTTGAGCAAGTATCTTTTGGTTCTTGAGTATGGTTTTGTTGGACGGATTGCCGGGTGTATATGGATACTCTATACTTTCCAAAGAGGTTTCTTCATCTTCCTCTTCTTCTTCAATTTCCATTCCTTCCCCTTCTTCTTCCTCTTCTTATCCCTCTTCTTCCATCTCTTCATGAGCAAGTCTCTCTTCCTTTTCGGTAAGTGTTTCATACGGTTGAAACATAAGTGGGATTTTCATAAGGGAAATGTTCCCATGATTGAACATTTTCCAACTTACAAACTCTTCCTTTTTAACATCCACACCAAAATAATTGAAAATCCGAGTAAGATAAATTCCATGATAAAGAGTTTTTTCTCCCATAGTAAATTTTTTGGGTCTTAACTCATCCAAAATAGCTTGTGCCCAATTAATATCATATTTTCCAAATATAGCAAAAAGAGCTTTGCACACTTTTGAGGTGGGATTATTGTAGTTTCCCGACCTAGGAATAACGGTGTGTTGAATAAAAAGGTTGACAATTCTTGCTTTTGGACGGAAAAAGCGATTCTTAAAATCCATGTGGTCATCGCTTTCAAAAATGTGATGAAAAGTCTCTCGATCGGTTTCATTGATTTGAAATTGCGAGAGATTCATACCGGTAGATTTGCAACCCAAAATAGTACCCAAAATATCGGAATCCAAAACAATAAGTGTTCCTTTAACACTACTCCAAATTTGATCTTCATTTCCATTATAAAATTCACGGTTTAGGTTTGCATAAAACATTTTGACAAGGTTTGGATAACAAACGAAATCATTTTGCTTGTTATCAATCAAGCTAAGAATGGAGTTTTCTTCAAAAGTTGACCGATTTCATAAGAAGGAAAATCATCAAAATAAGCAAATTTTTCCGTATCGACTTTACCATAGTTTACATAACTTATGTAAGCTTTGATAGCCTCCGAGTCATTAAAAAGATCATTTTTGATGGATTTGGTCAGCCTCATAGTTGATGGGGTACTTGAGGAAGCCATTGATGAGTGTTTGAGAGGTGTAGAAGATAATGAAGAAAGTTTGAATTATGAGAATAAAGTGAAAAGAGATGATAAGAGAAGTATATCAAATAGATTCTCTAAAGTCATGTTCTCTGGTCAAGATGTATCTTTTCAGAATTTTGAAGTAAGTGAAAAGGTGGAGGGAAATTCAAAAGTTTGAATTCTAATTTTGAAATCAAATTTCTGAGAGACATGTCGACATGGGGTATCCTGGCATGTCGACATGTGACTGTTGAATTTGAAAAGAGGTGTCTTTTTCTAAAATCTAAGAAATTCCTAAAATCTTAAGAAAACTAATCTATATTCTATATCTATATATAATTCCAGTAATAATATTAAATATAATAATATTAAAATATTTTAATATTTAAAATATTATTAAAATAATATTATTTTGAATTTAAAAATTCAAATTTCAAAGGTTGATCCTGAATTTAAAAATTCAAGAAATTGCAAAAAAAATCAAAACAAGCAAGTATCCAATAAAATCAAAATAAATGTGTACCTATTTTTAGATCCAAACTCCGATCGTCTTCCGATTCGAGAATAGCAGTGAAGCACAGATTTGAATTATCAGTTTTCTTCTCGTCATCACTGGATGAATCTGAATCGTCAAGTGTTGCTGCATATGCCTTCTTTCTTTTCCTTAGTTGCTCGTTGTTTGGTTGAAATGTCTATTTGTCTGGATATGGACAATCTATCTTGTAGTGCCCTGTTTTGTTGCAGTTGTAGCATCTATCACCATTGTTGTTGTTGTTGTTGTGATTGTTGTTGTTCTCCGAAGTATTTCTGGAATTCCTTTGCTCATTTCTTTTTAAGTTATTCATCTTTCTGTACTTCAGAAACTTTTTGAAATTTCTGGTCATGAAAGCAATTTCTTCATCACTATCTTGTTCTGAATCTCCAGTTGTTGCTTTGAATGCGATCGATTTCTTTTCCGTTGCCTTAGATTCTTTTCTCCCTTGTAGTTTAACTTCATAAGACATTAGATTACCGATTAACTCTTCGATCTTCATTTGACTAACATCATTTGCCTCTTCAATAGTAAGTGTCTTTTGATCCCATTCTGGAGTGAGTGAATTGAGTATCTTTCTGACTTGATCTTCTTCTGAGAAACCCTTTCCTAAAGCAATCAATGAATGTACAATATCTTGAAATCGACAATACATGTCGGAAATGGACTCATTTTCATGCATTTTAAACAATTGAAACTGGTTAGTTAATATGGAAATTTTAGTCTGTTTAACTTTGCTTGTTCCTTCATGAGTTACTTGCAAAGTTTTCCAGATTTCAAATGCAGACTTACAAACAGAGACTCTATTAAACTCATTCCTATCTAGTGAACAAAATAGTATATTCATAGCCTTAGAATTGTTTTGTGCAACCGTCTTTTGCTCAGTAGTCCACTGGGCAAAATTAGTAGTTAGTTCAACATATTCAATTTGTGTCATATTCCAAGTATCTAAACTTATGGATTGTAAATAAATTTTCATCCTACATGCCCAATATGCATGATTACTGCCATTAAAAAGTGGTGATCTGACAGTAGACCGACCTTCTACAAATAAACTAGTGTTAGTGCTTGTGTTGACAGAAGTAGTGGTGACAGGAGTGACATTATTAGTGTGTTGTGCCATTAAAACTTTTCTAAATTTCAGATTATGAAAATAATGAAAACCAATGCTCTGATACCAATTGTTAGGGATGCGGATTAAGGATCCTAAGACAAAAATAACACTAGAGGGAGGGGGGGTGAATAGTGTTTTAAAGAATATATGAGTTATATGACTAAATTAAAACTTTCAAAACAAATCTAAACAGAATTCTAACACAGAATGATCACAGAACATATAACAAATGCAAATAGTAAAGTAAAGCAAGTAAAAGGAAAGAACACCCCAGATTTTATACTGGTTCGGAATCCTCCTACATCCAGTCCTGCACCAAGGCAATATCTAAGTACAGATTTTTATAAGCCAATATCCAAATTACAACCCTCAATTTCTAAGGCCTTGAGGAACCCTCCTATCTCCGAGCCTGGGGTAAACTCTCTTGATTTATGGGACACAAGAACACCCTAATACTTCTTAATAACAATCCTTTTGAATGGATAGACTCTTTGGACTTTTTGAATACAAATTAATCCTATAACTTTGAATAGCACTTTGATCTTAAGTAGAATGATGGAGAATCAAATAGAGAGAGTATCTAAATGATTTCCTATTGAGAATTTGGCAGAATGATGGCACGATCTTGAAAATATGAAGTTTCATGGATATGGAATGGTGGAGAAGAAAGAGTGAAGAAAATAAGAAAGTAGTTGTTAAAAAAATTCGTTTTGGAAGCCTTTATATAGATGCACAACAGTCATAACCATTGGCGAAAGGTTTTCAAACGAATGGACACTTCTTTTGAAAATTGAATTTTGAATCCAACTGTCACCATGTCGACATGGGGTATCCCCTTATGTCGACATCCCTTAGTTCAAAATTATAGAGATGTTGTTTTGTAAAGACAATTGAATTTAAAACAAGTTGAAACTTCTCTAAAGCAAAGTAAAGTGTTTAAACAATATTTTGAGATAGAGAATGAATATAAAACATTATTTTAAATATATATATATATAATTGATATAGACCGTCAATTATATAAGTAATATTTAAAATCAGAATAAGTTTTGATGTTTTAAAAATAGAAGTTTTTAAAATCAGAATAGAGGAATATTTCAAGGCTAAAACAAAGTTTGAAAATATTTTTGAAAACATGATTTTGAAAGCTAAAACATTTTGAAAACAGATTTAAAAACATTTTGAAAAATCTATTCAAACTGAAATTGCAAGAACATTCCTACAGAGCTTCTCCTTAGGACTCGAGAACTTGTACAAAGTAGTTTAAATGATTTTGATTTTCATGGGTTTGTAAGCCACTTGTCGTAGGTTTGTAAGCTACTTGTCGTGGGTTTGTAAGCCACTGGTTTCGATAGAAATTGGATTCCATCCCAAAAGAAAATTGGAAGAAAGATGAGAGTGCTATTATGAAGTTTTAACAATATACTAGACACTTATCTTGAGATCTTGAAATCTTGATTCTCTAGAGTCTTGAATCTTGAATCTCTAATCTTCATTTTGATGCTTGAGTCTTTATACTGATCAGTCCTCGATGATACCTGCATATACTTCCTATATATATATATATATATATATATATATATGGAAATGTTAGTATATATTTTATAAAGTAAAGTATAATAACTATATAAGGTTGTTGTCATCAAAACATCATCAACTCAGTTCCTAACAATCTCCCCCTTTTTGATGATGACAACCTTTATTTATAAAAATTCTTACCATACCATAACTCTCCATAACTCCCCCTTACTCCGTGACTTCTTCTTAAAACTACAACTCCCCTTTATTCCATGACTCCCCCTTACACTAAGCACATATATTTTTATAACTTTCTCCCCCTTTGATATCAGCAAAAAGGAATAAAAGATTTACCTGTTCTAAGATAATCAAGTATATATAGAATAAAAGTGTAAAGTGAACGTGTAAGTGATCAAGTGTGTGAGCATATATATAAGTGTAACTTGACAATCAAATCAATATCATACATAGCAAACCAATCATGTATAGTATATGAAGTTATATACAAACCAAATCCAAATCAAACTTAAGTAAACAATTCAATCAGATCCTAATCAAATCTAAATCAAATCAAACAAACAAACATACATAATGATCAGACATTCCTTGGGACTTCCGCCCATCCATCTTCTCCAAAGATAGGATCAGTTTTGATAACATCCCAATTATCTTTGTCGAGAGTGACCGGTGGATTTGCTTCGGGTTCGTCTTTGCTAAGGCTTGAGATCATCCAACGAAGTGCGTCGAAGTGTCTCTCTTACTCTTTGATTATCTGCATTTGGCTTAATTCTAAGTGCCTTTGATTTCTAAGTATAAAAGAGAGAATATTCTTGAAAGAAATAAGAGTTTCTTCAAAATTTTCACTTAAATTCTTAATTGGAGAAGCCATAATTTAAGAAATAAGTTGAAGTATGAGAGGAGATGAATAGAAATGGAGGTAGAGAAGTTTTTCTGGAAGAAATAGGTATTTATAGGAGTTATTGGCCGTTCAAAATGAATTGTCAGTTGGTAGTTACAAGAATTTGAAGTTAGAAATTGTAACTACTTTCTGACTGTTATATGTCGACATGGGGGGATGGGCATGTCGACATGGTCTAGACAGAATGACCAAGTTGAGTTATTTTTGATTTCTAAGTTTATTTTTATACTAGTGGACCTATATAAAATTAAAATAAATAACTATCAGAGATATATAAAGCTGGAAAACAGAGAATAAGATAGCATTACTTATATTAGTTAACATTACATAATATTAACCAAAAAAATAGAAAATACAAAGATAGATAAATGATAGCTAGAGAGATAATGTCTAGGATTAGTTTGATGAAGATGATGATGAGGACAAGCTAAGTTTCCTGCCTATCTTCCCAAAGAACTTGTCGATCTTGGTAGAGATTTTATCCATTTTCTTGCTAATAGATCTCTTAAGAACCTTTTGGTTTTGAGCAAGTATCTTTTGGTTCTTGAGTATGGTTTTGTTGGACGGATTGCCGGGTGTATGTGGATACTCTATACTTTCCAAAGAGGTTTCTTCATCTTCCTCTTCTTCTTCAATTTCCATTCCTTCCCCTTCTTCTTCCTCTTCTTCCATCTCTTCATGAGCAAGTCTCTCTTCCTTTTCGGTAAGTGTTTCATACGGTTGAAACATAAGTGGGATTTTCATAAGGGAAATGTTCCCATGATTGAACACTTTCCAACTTACAAACTCTTCCTTTTTAACATCCACACCAAAATAATTGAAAATCCGAGTAAGATAAATTCCATGATAAAGAGTTTTTTCTCCCATATTAAATTTTTTGGGTCTTAACTCATCCAAAATAGTTTATGCCCAATTAATATCATATTTTCGAAATATAGCAAAAAGAGCATTACACACTTTTGAGGTGGGATTATTGTAGTTTCCCGACCTAGGAATAACGGTGTGTTGAATAAGAAGGTTGACAATTCTTGCTTTTGGACGGAAAAAGCGATTCTTAAAATCCATGTGGTCATCGCTTTCAAAAATGTGATGAAAAGTCTCTCGATCGGTTTCATTGATTTGAAATTGCGAGAGATTCATACCGGTAGATTTGCAACCCAAAATAGTACCCAAAATATCGTAAGCCAAAACAATAAGTGTTCCTTTAACACTACTCCAAATTTGATATTCATTTCCGTTATAAAATTCATGGTTTAGGTTTCCATAAAATTTTTTGACAAGGTTTGGATAGAAAACGAAATCATTTTGCTTGTTATCAATCAAGCTAAGAATGGAGTTTTCTTCAAAAAGTTGATCGATTTCATAAGAAGGAAAATCATCAAAAATAGCAAAATTTTCCGTATTGACTTTACCATAGTTTACATAACTTATGTAAGCTTTGATAGCCTCCGGGTCATTAAAAAGATCATTTTTGATCGATTTGGTCAGCCTCATAGTTGATGGGGTACTTGAGGAAGCCATTGATGAGTGTTTGAGAGGTGTAGAAGATAATGAAGAAAGTTTGAATTATGAGAATAAAGTGAAAAGAGATGATAAGAGAAGTATATCAAATAGATTCTCTAAAGTCATGTTCTCTGGTCAAGATGTATCTTTTCAGAATTTTGAAGTAAGTGAAAAGGTGGAGGGAAATTCAAAAGTTTGAATTCAAATTTTGAAATCAAATTTCTGAGAGACATGTCGACATGGGGTATCCTGACATGTCGACATGTGACTGTTGAATTTGAAAAGAGGTGTCTTTTTCTAAAATCTAAGAAATTCCTAAAATCTTAAGAAAACTAATCTATATTCTATATCTATATATAATTCCAGTAATAATATTAAATATAATAATATTAAATATTTTAATATTTAAAATATTATTAAAATAATATTATTTTGAATTTAAAAATTCAAATTTCAAAGGGTGATTTTGAATTTAAAAATTCAAGAAATTGCAAACAAAATCAAAACAAGCAAGTATCCAATAAAATCAAAATAAACGTGTACCTATTTTTAGATCCAAACTCCGATCGTCTTCCGATTCGAGAATAGCAGTGAAGCACAGATTTGAATTATCAGTTTTCTTCTCGTCATCACTGGATGAATCTGAATCGTCAAGAGTTGCTGCATATGCCTTCTTTCTTTTCCTTAGTTGCTCGTTGTTTGGTTGAAATGTCTGTTTGTCTGGATATGGACAATCTATCTTGTAGTGCCCTGTTTTGTTGCAGTTGTAGCATGTATCACCATTGTTGTTGTTGTTGTTGTTGTTGTTGTTGTTCTTCGAAGTATTTCTGAAATTCCTTTGATCATTTCTTTTAAAGTTATTCGTCTTTCTATACTTCAGAAACTTTCTGAAATTTCTGGTCATGAAAGCAATTTCTTCATCACTATCTTGTTCTGAATCTCCAGTTGTTGCTTTGAATGCGATCGATTTCTTTTCCGTTGCCTTAGATTCTTTTCTCCCTTGTAGTTTAACTTCATAATACATTAGATTACCGATTAACTCTTCGATCTTCATTTGACTAACATCATTTGCCTCTTCAATAGTAAGTGTCTTTTGATCCCATTCTGGAGTGAGTGAATTGAGTATCTTTCTGACTTGATCTTCTTCTGAGAAACCCTTTCCTAAAGCAATCAATGAATGTACAATATCTTGAAATCGACAATACATGTCAGAAATGGACTCATTTTCATGCATTTTAAACAATTGAAACTGGTTAGTTAATATGGAAATTTTAGTCTGTTTAACTTTGCTTGTTCCTTCATGAGTTACTTGCAAAGTTTTCCAGATTTCAAATGCAGACTTACAAACAGAGACTCTATTAAACTCATTCCTATCTAGTGAACAAAATAGTACATTCATAGCCTTAGAATTGTTTTGTGCAACCGTCTTTTGCTCAGTAGTCCACTGGGCAAAATTAGTAGTTGGTTCAACATATTCAATTTGTGTCATATTCCAAGTATCTAAACTTATCGATTGTAAATAAATTTTCATCCTACATGCCCAATATGCATAATTATTGCCATTAAAAAGTGGTGATCTGACAGTAGACCGACCTTCTACAAATGAACTAGTGTTAGTGCTTGTGTTGACAGAATAGTGGTGACAGGAGTGACATTATTAGTGTGTTGTGGCATTAAAACTTTTCAAAATTTCAGAATATGAAAATAATGAAAACCAATGCTCTGATACCAATTGTTAGGGATGCGGATTAAGGATCTTAAGGCAGAAATAACACTAGAAGGGGGGTGAATAGTGTTTTAAAGAATATATGAACTATATGACTAAATTAAAACTTTCAACACAAATCTAAACAGAATTCTAACACAGAATGATCACAGAACATATAACAAATGCAAATAGTAAAGTAAAGCAAGTAAAAGGAAAGAGCACACCGGATTTTATACTGGTTCGGAATCCTCCTACATCCAGTCCTACACCAAGGCAATATCCTTGTACAGATTTTTATAAGCCAATATCCAAATTACAACCCTCAATTTCTAAGGCCTTGAGGAACCCTCCTATCTCCGAGTCTGGGATAAACTCTCTTGATTTACGGGACACAAGATCACCCTAATACTTCTTAATAACAATCCTTTTGAATGGATACTCTATAGACCTTTTGAATACAAATTAATCCTATAACTCTGAATAGCACTTTGATCTTTAGTAGAATGATGGAGAATCAAATAGAGAGAGTGTCTAAATGATTTCCTATTGAGAATTTGGCAGAATGATGGCACGATCTTGAAAATATGAAGTTTTATGGATATGGAATGGTGGAGAAGAAAAAGTGAAGAAAATAAGAAAGTAGTTGTTAAAAAAATTCGTTTTGGAAGCCTTTATATAGATGCACAACAGTCATAACCATTGGCGAAAGGTTTTCGAACGAATGGACACTTCTTTTGAAAATTGAATTTTGAATCCAACTGTCACCATGTCGACATGGGGTATCACCTTATGTCGACATCCCTTAGTTCAAAATTATAGAGATGTTGTTTTGTAAAGCCAATTGAATTTAAAACAAGTTGAAACTTTTCTGAAGCAAAGTAAAGTGTTTAAACAATATTTTGAGATAGAGAATGAATATAAAACATTATTTTAAATATATATATATATATATAATTGATATAGACCGTCAATTATATAAGTAATATTTAAAATCAGAATAAGTTTTGATGTTTTAAAAATAGAAGTTTTTAAAATCAGAATAGAGGAATATTTCAAGGCTAAAACAAAGTTTGAAAATATTTTTGAAAACATGATTTTGAAAGCTAAAACATTTTGGAAACAGATTTAAAAACATTTTGAAAAATCTATTCAAACTGAAATTGCAAGAACCTTCCTACAGAGCTCCTCCATAGGACTCGAGAACTTGTACAAAGTAGTTTAAATGATTTTGATTTTCGTGGGTTTGTAAGCCACTGGTTTCGATAGAAATTGGGTTCCATCCCAAAAGAAAATTGGAAGAAAGATGAGAGTGATATTATGAAGTTTTAACAATATACTTGACACTTATCTTGAGATCTTGAAATCTTGTTTCTCTAGAGTCTTGAATCTTGAATCTCTAACCTTCATCTTGATGCTTGAGTCTTTATACTGATCAGTCCTCGATGATACCTGCATATACTTCCTATATACACACACATATATATATATGGAAATGTTAGTATATATTTTATAAAGTAAAGTATAATAATTATATAAGGTTGTTGTCATCAAAACATCATCAACTCAGTTCCTAACAGCCTTGAGGTAGCTGGCTTCAATGCAAATACTTTGCCCCTTCCATCCTTAGTAGGCTCCTTGCATTTGTTCTTGTAATGACCAACTTGATCACTGTTAAAACACCTCACTTCCTTCTTATTCGTAGCTTTCTTTCCTTTGCCTGTCCGGCACTCATGGACATAGCTCCCCTTCTTATCACTCTTAAAGCAAACAACCTCTAACTTTCCTTTCTTCATGGCTCCACGTTTCTAAGCACCCTTCTTATGAAAGAACTTTCTCTTCCGACTCTACCCCACCTGGACTTCCTTTGCCTTGTTTTTCTCCAAAAAAGCAAGCATCTCCTCATTCCTCAGAGCCATTTCTACTACAACGTCACATTGATCCCTGATTTGTGGTAACATTGCTCTAGCAAGCTCAGGCTTCAACCCCCTGATGAGCTTCTTATTGCTCTTATTATTAGTATCAACTGTAGCATAGCCATATCTTGCTAGCTCCTCAAACCTCCTCGCATACTCAAGTACAGTTATATCGCCCCGCTCCAACTCAGCAAATTTCCTAAGTAGAGAAGACTTAGCAATCTCCGATATAAATTATTCCTAAAATCTCCTTTTGAACTCGGCCCATGTCATCATCTGCTGAATAAATCCAATTGTAAAGCTATTCCACTAGTACATCGCTACTTCCTAAGCTGTCTAGAAGCAAGCCTTCTCTTCTGCTCATTATTGAGCCCTAAATCTGCAATGATTCTCTCATAATGCAACAACCAGTTCTTCACCTCAATAGCATCTTTGGTTCCGATAAATGGCTTTCTTCCAAGCCTAACATAGTCTCTACTCAGAATAGCATAATTGTTGACCACCAGAGCTTTCTGAACACCTCCTATAGCATTTCCTCCAACCACTCAACTGCAACATCTGTCTGCATCATATTCATGAAAAACTGATACATAGCTCCATATCAACTTGTAGGACTCCAACACCCACATTTCCTACTTGTGCCTGACCTTGGTTCCTTCTCGTTATTTTATCTGGCATTCCATTTGTTGTAGTGCTTCACGCTCCAAGGTTAACTCTTCTACTTCTAGCATCCATATCTATACTCAAGCCTCGTGAGATACAGAAGAATAGCTAAAGAGAGATAGGAGAATAGAGATATAGCGTATACTTATTTATAGCATACACAAGCACGATACTATAACATTATCCCATACTCCGATTTTATCTCTAATTCCTTAGAATTATGTTTTCAGAAATCATTTTAGTTTAAAGTTTTTCATAAACCTATGCTTTGATACCATGTTGTAACATCCCCTATCTGAAGGCTCGAAACTAAGCGTTACAGATGCTGCAGTCATCCATAATATTAACTTTCATTGACCAAATACGGTAATATGAATGGTATCCATAATATTAGAAGCACATGAATATGAAATGAAATCATAGGTTTCAAAAACAACTTTTCTGATTACATTTCACAAAACATGTTTCATATTCCATTGCATAATCCTAATCATTTTCAAGTTTCAGATCAAATATAATTATTACAAAATACTCCAAGAGCGACATATAAAGATGCCCCCTTGGTTGACTAGAGTACTATATAGTCGTAACTGACTTAATACAACACATCAGAATAAAAAATAAAACAACAACTTTTATATAGCTAACTTTAGCCTCATGCTCGTCTTTGAAAGCTTTATTCGCCAACCTACTAAAAATTTGTAAATCCTCAACCCTTAGCCTACTCAAATCAATTTTCAGCACACGAGAGTTTAAGGGGAAAAACATAAACTTTCAGTCATACATATAGCCTGGGGTGAATAATACTATACATCTCGGTTATTTGATATTAAGTGAGATCATGCCACTTAGCCGAATGGGTTTCCCCTCACTAATATCCTTTTAAAACATATCTTTTGCAAATCATAATCTTGTAACCAAAACTGGTTAAAAATGTAAAGCATTATCATGTAAACATACATATGAGGTAACAAATGGACTATTTGTCCGAACAATATAGTTTTGTTTGACTAACTACAAACCTCTGGTAGACTCGGACCTACTAGACAATATAAACAATTAATCTAACATCTGTTAGATACTTCTATTCTGGATGGTCTGTGCATAACTTACTTTCTCTAGGTAAATCGATCCCAATGCCTTTGTGGGCTCACTAATAACTTAACTCTGTACAAATATATTCTCTTTTGTGTGTAACATCATTTTAGTCTTACCTATGACAAAACCCTGCACATTGGAATTTTTGAAAAAAATAGCTAGGGGCTAATAGCTAATGCATAAGGCGCGACCCTATACCATCCCATCTGGTATACAAATGTCTGTGTCATTTTACTTAGGGTAATCTTCCCTTAAATTTTCCTTGAAAACCTTTTCCTCTCAAATTGATTTAAACCTTTAGATCATACTTCAAACAAGGCAAATAAATTCTATGCTTTACTCAAATCACCTTACCATGTTATATAAGCTTCTCTCAAAACATTATTGATCCACATTCAAAAACTTTGTTTAAACCTTAAGCAATACCTATTGAAATCATAGAAAGCACCCCTTTTAAACCCTTGAAAGTACCCCTTTAAATACACTTAAAACATTAGGCCAAAAAGCCAAAACCTACCTTTCAAAACATTATTGTAGTCTTTTCAAAACCATTTAAAAACCTTTCATTCGAAAGCCTTTTAAAACCATTAACATCCTCTTTTCAAAAACTTTGCCTTTCGAAAACATTGGAAAATCTTTCCTTTCAAACCTTTCGAAACCATTGAAGAACCACCCCTTCGAAACCATCATTAAAACCTTTCGAAAGCATTAAACATTAAACCTTTCGAAACCATTTGGGTTCAAGTAAAACATGTGGAAAACCTTCCAAAACCATTTAAAACTATCTCCTTCGAAACCTTTGGGTTTATCTTTAAAAACCTCAAAGGGTCATAAAAGAACAGGGTCGAAAGCAACATTCAAAAGCTATTTTCTAAGTAGAGCAGTGATGGTGTCGAAACCAACCTTTCGAAAGCAATAAAGAAGCGGCTTGAATTTTATAAAACAAAATTGCCCTTTTGAAGGCATAGCTTTGAAAGGTAGAAAGCGGCAGCAAAGGGGTTTCGACCCCGATGAAAGCGTTTGCTTAAAAACAAAGGCACAACTCTTAGAAACCATTCTTTAAAACTATTTGACCTAGTCGAAAGCTAACCAAATCAAAAGCATCCCTTCCGAAAGCAAAGCAGACGCGTTTTTCATTTAAAAGCTAAGTAAGGTTTCAACCTCCTTCGGAACCCATTATTTCGACTTCATACCTTCCACCTTTATCCAATTCACTACGTACTAAGACTTGATATCATGCGCACTGGTTTTGATGGTGATGGAGGTGGAACTACTAGGTCGGAACCCCATGTGCCAAAAGTGGCGAAACAGGTAAAAAGCCTTTTAAACTGAATTTTATTTGTTAAAAGTAATATTTTCAACTAACCTGCCTTGTTTGTTAAAATATAATTGGTTGCAAATTTCCTTGTCCAAAAACACTGCCGAAATTTCGGAATTAAACAGTTTAAATAATTTACAAAATACCCCTTCTCCTTTTATAAATATACAAAACATCTAAGTTGCATACCTTAAATAACTATATACCTATTAAATCACTTAGGAAAATTATACATCCAAAAAATAATTTTTAATATGTTTTCTAACATATATTCATATCAGACCCGAAACATAAATAATTTAGCTGTAAATTATTTATACCCAAATAATCATTTTCTTCGCTGGATATTGAATCCACATTAATTCAGTAAATTATGAAAATTGAAACCCATCTCTAAAATATGACTTTTGATCTAAGTCTATAATTGCAAGGCATTTGGATGTCATTTAATAGGGTTTCAACGTCAAAACATATCATAAAACCTATGTGAATAAGTATAAATCATCAACAAGCATATATAAATATTTAATCATTAAAAAAAGTGGCATACCTTGCAAAATAATTCGGATTAACCTTAAAACCGAAAGTAATAGAACATATGAGATGTAGTCATTATTCACCTTAGATTTGGGTTTAAGGATTTGAGATTTGAGAATGGATTAAGTTAATTTGCTTCTTCCTCTTGCTTATCTTCCTCTTTCTCTTGTTTAATGGTGGCGGCCTCTAGCTTATGTTTTTGTTTTATGAATGTATAAAATGAACGTGAGAATATGCCTTATGGGGTTTAGGGTATACGAGTAATACTTATTCCTATATTGCCCTTGTCTATGTCCTAATATTTTATTCCATTTCATTTTACTTAGTTTGTTGGTTAACATGGCATGGCTGCCCCTCATTAATCACAAATCTCAATCCCCTAATCGTCATGTTATTTTATTTAATTTAGCTAATTAAATATCCTAAATAATATTACTAAAAATAAGGGTCGTTATAGGGTTGCCACAGCATATCATTTATAATGTTATAATATTATTTTATTTAGCATTTTTTGAACTGTAAAATTGACAATAACATTTATATTCATATAATGCTAATTCAATTTAGTTTTTTCCATTGTTTTTTTGTGTTTGTTATTCTCTGTATGTCAGGTGAGGTGCATTAATATATAGTGGTAACATGGTTTTTTGTGATTTAGGTTTTGTGAATGGAGAATTTCTTGAAAGTGGAGGCAAAAAAGAGAGCAAGGGAATGACAATGCGACAGATAGAAGTGCGGTCGCCGAAGGTGCCATGGATGGTGGTGAGACAACAAGATTTTTGTGCGATGATATGAAGTTGGTGGTGGGATCTGGACAAGATAGAAGTACATGTCCTGAGGTTAAATTTTTAGATTCATCGCCTAGATTTAATATATATTTTTATAGAAGTTTGTCCTTTAGGCTAATTCTCTCCGTAATAATTACGTTTATAAAACAAGGAATTAGGATGAAGATCACCTCAGCCTTGGATTATTAGTTTGTAGGACAACACTTCAAAATAATTAGTTTTGAGGATAAAAATAAAATAAATTATCATTTTTTTGAAGTGCTATAGGAAAATGATAAACGATAAATGAAAGTGATACTCAATGATACTTTTATTTATCATTTGTCCTTAAAACTAGTTATTATGAAGTGTTATCCTAGAAGCATATAACCCTAGATTGAAAAGCCCTTTAACCGAAAATCCCCTTTATAAAATTCAGTTTCTAAAAAATTAATTTTTCCAACTAAATCTTTTATGTATATTATATATGTTTATTAATAATTAGTTTTAATTTTGTCTACGTAAGTTAACTTTTTAATTTAAAATTTAAATGTAAATTTAATCACATATATTTATATATGTCCAATTTTCGTTTTTAAAACCTAGCCAAATTATGAAATAATAATATTTTAATTTATTTTGATTTTGAATTTAAAATTTTAATCACATGCATACATATGTATTAACATTTTCCAAAATTAGAAGACCACATTTCTAGGTCAAGTCCATACAAGTGCACATGTGTGTGTGTGTGTGTGTGTGTGTTTATATATAATGTATTTTGTAAAATATTTTATGCGATAAGATGAATTAGTAGGATTAGTTTAAAATTAAAATAATATAAATATTTAATAAGATTATGCGCACCACACACAAATGTATTTTTCTAATGGGTTCCTTTTGTTACATATAAATATTTAACACACACACACACACACACACACACACACAGAGATATGTGTGTGTGTATAAACTATTTAAATTTAATTTAAGATTATTTTTCTGAATATGCTTAGTGTAGATTTAAATGTGTATGTGCATGTGTGCCTGCGTGGACACATGCATGTGCATGTAATAGTGTTTATATAGGCTAGGTTATTGAGAATTTACATCTTGTTTGACATCTTTATTAAATATATCACATGAGAACAAATGATGTTCAACATTAACTATAACACAAAATTAATCAAAATAACATTATGAAGGCAAAACATTGGCCTAACATTCAAGAACCAAAAGAGAGATTAAGTAGCAGATATAACCAAAAGAGAAGCCATGAGTGTATATGCAAGTAACTTTGTAATTTGTCCTTGATTACAATTTTCCCTAACCGTCCATTAAATTCTCCATCAAGTGTTCACAAAGTTCTTGAGTTACAACTGAAATTGAGGAAGAAGAGGATTCATAAAGGGATACCTTCTTATTTGTGGTCGCATGACAATTTATAGTTAATTTACACCCTTGAATGATTGGCATGTGGCATGTAGCAATGTTGGACGTTTATTATCAGATGATGATGTGGCATGCTATAGAGGTGCTACACAGCCTTCTTAGAACGGTTATCCTTTTCATGGATATTCCTCTCATCTTGGTGATATGGCATGAACCGTCATATAAGATATTGACATGTGGACAACACAAATGAATTTTTTATAGGTTAAAAGTATTCCTTGTACAAACTCAATAGCACTTCCGCTTGTATTGATTAGATAGCACTTTTGCTTGTATAGTGTCGATAACAGCTCTGCTTGTATAGACTTGATAGCACCCCGTGGTATTGCTATATAAATGCGATAGCACTTCTTCACACGATAGCTCTATAAACTCGATACCTCTTTCCCTAATAGACTTGGTAACACTTCTTCTTATAAACTCGATACATGTTATGGTTCTACAAATTAGATAGCACTTTCCTTTATAGAATTAATAGCCCTTCTTCATATGACAGCTCTATAAGCTCGATAGCACATTCCTTTATAGACTAGATAGCATTTATTCATGCGATAGCTCTATAAACTCGTTAGAACTTTTTTTTTTATAATTTGATAGGTCTTCTTCATGCAATAGCTCTATAAACTCGATAGCACTTTTCTTTAAGACTCAATAGCATTTCTACATGTAAACTTGATAGCATCTTATGCGATAGTTCTATAAATTTAATTGCACTTTCCTTACTGGATAGCACTTCTTCATGGATAGCTCTATAAAATCGATAACACTTACCTTTAAGATTCGATAGGTCTTCTTTATGCGATAGCTTTATGAATTCAATAGCCTTTCCTTTATAGACTCAATAGCTATAGTTCTGTAAACTTGATGGTACTTTCCTTTATTGACTCAGTAGCACTTCATCATTCGATAGGTCCTATTTTTGAGTCTTTATTAAAATTTGGGTATAACATTGCCCCTCGAAAATTGTAATTTAGTTTAAATGAAATTCTTTCTATTCTATTTTTTTACACATAATATTTCATACATAGGCTCCAATGTTTATTATATTTTTCTTACTTTCCTATCTTAGCATAGTAAATATTAGTATTCCTTTAGATATGTTATTTTATCCATTGGGTCATTTCATCCCTATATCAAAGACTATTCTTTTAACCTCAATTTCCCATATAAATTCCCATTCTTTTCGCAAATTCATCTTCTTCCCTATCATTCCTTAAAGTTGAAAAAATTATTCTCCCTTGATTTTAAGATCCCCGAGTTCATCTAGTCTACGTTTATTCAGCATAATTTGCTAATTATTTTATAAATTTATGTCATTTGTCATTATTTTTCTATTGTTAGATTAACTGGTTAAGCTTGAATCAGATTAATTTACCAAATTTATAAGCTTTCCCTTGTTATCGTTCGATCAAATGCAATATTGAAATATGTTAGATGAAATGAAATTTATCGAAAATGTATATTTTTTTCTATCAAAAAACCTAGTTTTGATCTACATTTTTATTATTATTTTGGAATGAATTGTTTGTGGTCTTTTAAACCAACCTAGATCCACTAATTTTATTGGAACATATAATGCTTTATAATTCAACCATCTTATATACTTAATAGCTATAAATTTGCAACCTTACTTTATATAAACTAGATATGCATAAACTCGACAGCTTTACTTTTTACAAACTTGATAGCGATAAAATACTTGATAGCTGTAAATAGGATAGCTTTACTTTTTATAAATCGATAGTTGTAAACTTGATAGCTGTAACACCCCATATTTTTGGTTAGAATATTTAATTAGTTAAATTAAATAAAATAATATGTTGATTAGGAGATTGAGATTTGATTTAATTAAAGGGTAGCCCTGCCATTTAACCTACGAATTACAATAAGAGTTAAACTGAAATAGAGCAGGTGTAAAATAGGAAAGATGCCATTCCTATATCCCTAAACCCTTGGCCTTGTGCCCCCTACACGTCCATTTCATTTTATCAAAAAATTTAAAACAAGAAGCCGACTACCGTTAACAAGAGAAAGAGGAAGAAGATAGAGAAAAGCTAGGAAGAAGCTTAAGAAAATCAAATCCATTCACATCTCAATCTCTTTAATCTATAAAGCTAAGGTGAATAATGTTTACATCTCATATTTTTATTATTTTCGGTTTTAAGATGAATTTTGAATATTTTTCATTGATTTGCCATGTTTTTTAATGATGGAATGATTACATATACATGTTGATGAATTGTAGTTGTTCATATTGAATTTTAAATATGTTTTAAGGTGAAAACCCTATAAAATAATATCCAAGTGCCTTGTGAATTTTTATGAAGACCATAAATGATATTTTAGATATGGGTTTCAATTTTCAGAATTTTTTGAATATTTGTGGAATTTTTATGAATTTTCTAGTAAAGAAAATATAGATTGGGTTAATAATTGTTTACTGTAAAATAATAAAAGAATTGGCACTACAAGAAAACTAATTTTTTGTAGTGCCCAAAAACCGCCACTAAGTATTTTTAGTGGCGTTTCGATAATCGTTACGAAAAAACATGCCACTAAAAATCCTCAAGTATTAGTTGCACTTTTTTAAACGCTACCAATTTTTTTTAATAGCGTTTTTATAACGCCATAGAATTCCTTTTTTGTAGCGCCTATTTGCCGCCACCGAAAAGGTTTTCACCTCCATGATACTTTTTTATGTCGTTATCTAAATTTTTTGTAGCGCCTGTTTAACGCCACCGAAAGGGTTTTCTCCTCCACGTTACCTTTTCATGGCGTTATATACATTTTTTGTAGCGCTTAATAAACGCCAGCATAAGTGTGCTTGAGTTTTTAATCACTATTTTGTAGCGCTTAATAAACGCCAGCATAAGTGTACTTGAGTTTTTAATCACTCCTTTGTAGCGACATTTTAACGCTACCAAAATAAATAATATCCAGTAGCGTTTGTTTCCCTCCACCTGCTACTCCAGATTTACCACTGATCTAGCATGCAATTATATAATAACAGAATACGCAAGCACATACACTTTTGAACACAATATATTAAACAACTACAAAATACGTATACACATTGAAGATCCACAAGATACATAGACATTCATACATCCACATACATAGGTGTCGACAAAAAGCTACCCGTACACATACACAACCAAACTACCATAAGTGTTATAACCAAACTACCATAAGTGTCATAACCGTACATATACATCTAAAATAAACGTCTGAAATAACCAAAGTACCGAGCAAAACCTGAACCACCATAAAAACCTGAACTACCTGTCATTGCTGATGTCTTCAAAACCTGAACTACCTTTAAACAAAGAACAGAACAAAAGAGTGAGAAAACAAAACCTGAACTTAAAACTGCATCACTAACATTCCACCACAATCCATACATAACTCCTCACCATCAATTATACTAAAGTAATATCTGAATAAATATACAGACATATGTATTTTAAAAATATAAATTACTAAAACTTGCATAGATAAATAGGGATGTACCTACGCATAAAAGAAATGAAATCAATTCTACAAAATGGACAAGATATGATGTAGTAAGAGTATTGTAACAGTGTAACGGTCAATTAAACAAGTCTAAAACACCAAAAAGAACAATAATACACCCCATGCACGTGAGATACACAACAAAAAAACTGAAACTCAAATATATGAAGACAACACACAAACACACACAACATCCATTCAATATAAACACAACAGTTCTTACAATACATAACACTATATATATAGACACACAGACACAAATGCACTCATGCATAAACATATAGCATTTGAATGCACACACACAACACAATGCAGAACACACATTGCTTAATCATGGTTACATGGCCTTAAATGATAGTTAACCGCTTAAGACAAGGTTTATATATATAAGAAATTAATTAGTGAATAATATGGCACATCCAACACTTCTAGTTATAACTAAGAATTTACTTGCTATAAGTTTCTCGCTACTTTATGCTAATGTACCGTAATAAAATTATTCGTGCTAGATACTATGTTAAAATTATCATCTGTTTACTCAGTAGTATGATATTAAGTAAACATATGATAATTTTAACACAATCACACTCTCACACACACATAGTTGGGTAAGCACACATCCTCATAAACACACTAGCGCATATATACAAAATCACGCACGCACCTACAGGTTACACACATACAAATTAATCAACACACACGCTCATATGTACACACAAAAACACAGATCGTACGTAAGCACACATATACTCCAGGCAACACACACCTATATGCACACCAATACAAAACACTAAAACACACACACACTCTCTTCATGCACATAGAAATTCAAGGCAGTAGCAACACATATACCTAGCAGGCTAGCATGCACACACTCTCAAACACCATAATACTTGGGAAAACACAAAACAAAAGCAGCTTGCCATAGGTTTGTGAGTGGTAACACTCACCTGTAAATCACGTTCCACTCTGTCTCCTTCCACTGTTTTTCTTATCTTAGATTACGCACGCGACACAGGGCCCAAAACCTAATAACGCGATAGATGGACTTGTGCCAGAAAAGCCTAAGAGTGTCTTAATGAACATGCTCGAATATCAGAATTTATAATAATTTCTTGGATTTTATTTTTAATTTAGAAAATGAAAATAATAGGTTTTAATTAATTCTAGAAGAAGAATGAGTGAATCCTGTTAAAGTGAATATGCGTGAGATATTTTATATGATAGAGAAAGTTCTTAAGTAGATATGATATTGCATCACTAACATTCCACCACAATCCATACATAACTCCTCACCAATCACAATCATTCAATCACAATTCGAATATAACACCCCTACTTATGTACTTTTATCAGTTTACCAAAAATCTATCTGCACTTTAGCTGCTAGCATTCCTAATGTGTATATAAAAAAAATTATATACCTTTCATTTTGACTTAATAATGATTTTTTCCATTGGCCAAGCTATGGGAACGCCAAAGCAATCATCCATGCACGTCAGACCCGATGTTGGTCTCCATGTCTCTGCATCTGGAACTATCACCAGTTCAATCCAAACTTTTACAGCATTACGTCCCAGTGGATGACAATGGACCATCGTTATCGGATCAGTTGATGTAATACTTCCTTCCGCCACTACGTCTGCTCCACCCAAATCGATCAACTGGCATTTGGCAATTGGCTGAAAGAAAAGAGATTATTATGCACAATGTATACATGCACATTAAATAAACTTTCATACACAGTTAACTTCTTCAAATTTGAAAATTAATACTTACATTTTGCGATTTATTCATGACCATATGTGCGGATTTCATGGGAGAATTCATAACATTTTCAGTATCATCACGACTCTCATCTAGTTTTTCTTGATCAGCTTCTACTTTTGATCTTGGTCATGCTATTTTCATACCAACTGCATCTCCAATGCACGACATATCAGATGTGGGTCGCCACAAATAAGCATCTTTATTTACTACTTTGTCCACCCAAATCACAACAGCAGACAGACCGAGTGGAATACCATTAACAGTATATTTTGGATCAGTGGCATGGATTCTTCCTTCGACAATTACACCTTCACCCTCAGTCCAACCGTAAATCTTGCAAGTGTCTTCGATGATGCTGGTACTCTAAAAATGAGAAGTGAAATTCAAGACTTTAGTATGCTATACAAAAACAACGAACATGTGTTAAATTTTTATTCAGATGGGGGGTGTGCTCGCTGCATTTTAGACATCAATAAGCTCATAACATATTACACTAATATACTTAACGTGAAAAAAATTACCGTACTGGTTGCACTACAGTTCAACCATGTTCGCAGCGGGACCTTGATGCAAACTGATGGCCAAGCAACTACCTTATTCTTAGCGTCTGTTAAGACTGCCATTTCAGGTGTAGGCCTCCATAAATAAGTATCTGCTTTATCCACTAAATCTATAACAACGCTCCCGGCATTTGGTCCCAGACGAATGCCATTGACAACGTCATCTGGGTCCATGGACAACAGCCTCCTATGGGCAACAACTCCAGAGGTTCCATCCCAATTCAATAGCAAACATACTTCGTCGTTGCTCTACAATTAATCAACCGAAAATTAAATCAATTACTGGATTAAAAAATTAAAATATAAATTTCATTTATTGAGTAATATAAATATTATTTTTACCGAATCAGGTGAGTTCCTTCTCGAACTTTCTTTACCCTGCAGCGAAGCACGAATATAAATTAATATTTTACGAATATAAATTAATTTCCAAAAATTTACCTTCTGGTCCATCAGAGTCTGTATCATTCCCTTCAATTCTGCTATTTCCTCTCGACACCGAGACACTTGTTTATCTTTGGACTGGGCCAAAGCTAGCTTGGTTAAAGTGCAACCCCTACCCAATGCCCTTAACCGTCCCGGTTTATCTTGTCCCAGTACATGTACAAGAGCATCTTTTCCAATATCAGTCTGTGACGAGCCGGATTGGGATAGGCTACCATATTTTTTGATCTCCTCCTATATAAATAAATACACATAGATAATGTACAATGGTAAAAATATCATAGTTTCAAAAAAAAAAAATACCAATAAAATTAAAAACAATTTTACAATAGTATTCCTAGCTTCCATGTTCACTGGTTCACCAGTTTTTTTAATGTGAGATCTAATCCACACATCAGCTCTACTTATGAACGATGGATCTACATTTTCTTTTTTCTAAAAATAGAATAACATTAAATTAATAAACTGACAGGTATAAAATAATGTTAAATAATGCTATAGTTAATTAACTTACCATGTCTTCGGTCTTTCTAGCCATTCCCCTACGACCGGTTGTATGCGGAATTTGTGTGTACCTAAGGGCTGAATATTTCTCACTTTTTTGCTGAAAATGTTGAAAGATGCTAGAATTTAACAACCAAAATCATAAAAAAAGAACTATCTAATATTTATAATGTAGGGTAAATATGTATGGTGAGGATTGCAATTTATTTGAAAATCAATTCATCATGGTCATATACTTATTTGGTATTATTAATGCTGGATAACTCAGTGACATATACAGCATTCCATATCTACTAATAATATTTATAGATTGAACTAACTTGCAAAGTGTTTTTTTACTTCATTTAAAATGTTCCTGTGCTTGTCATAACGCATTTGTATTTTGTACTGTCATAGGTTCCTGCAGCTAATACCTAAACAGGAACCCTCAGCATCCACCAGCACTTGGACTTCACTTCTAAAGAAATTTATCGGTTGCTAACTATGTAGATGGATTTGCAGAAACATGCCAGACGAGTTCAGTAGGAATGATTTACCTTAAACTCCGGACTTGTTTTCACCTTCACAAACTTCCTCCAATCGGTTATGCTTTTTATGTTCGTAGGTTTCATTTTAAGTCTTTCCTCATCGTTCTCCGCTTTTTGCAAATTTCGAACCAATTTGCTTTTTGACGATCTCCAAAGTACTCCCATTTGTTGAAATATAGCTTTTCTTTGCCATTCCTCTTCCAATTTAAATCTAATCTGCAACAATGAATCAAAACATGATATTAGTAAAATTTATTTAATTTAAATACGACAGATTTAATTAAATCTGAAAGGTTTTCTGAAGTTATTAGAGGGCAATTTCAATTTATAATTGGCAAGAACTATTTTTCAATTTATCCAGAAGTTATTAGATGGCAATTTCAATTTATAATTGGCAAGACCATGCAATATTAGAAGTCATTTTCAAAACATATTAGAGTCAGAATGTTAAATAATAGATGCCTGCTTCATACCAGAACCGACTGCCACAAAACTTCTTTTAAGTCATCACTAATATTCCTCTAATCATCAATGGTGTATGGAACCTGCTCCCGCACAAGCGGTCCAAGAAAAGAGGATAAATATACCGACCCTTGCCCTACTGGTATACCTAGATCATTGAACTCAACTTCAATTCGATCCTGACTGCATGACGGGAGTCTTTTTGCTTTTGCTGGACCTCTACCGCCTCTTTTCCGAGATGTACTTTCGATTTCAGCTTCACTTTGTTTCCCAATTTCCAGCTCGGCATCAGCAGTTTGTTCAGGACGGGTTTCATTTTCCGAGCGGAGTCCTTCATTTGGGTCAGAGGGGATATCATCTAGTGGTTGTTCGTCTTCTTCATTGTGAACAGTGGCTTGCTTCTTAGCATTGTCTGGTTGTTCTTCTATTTCATTTATACTAGCTGGAACTTTACGTTTTCGCTTTGACAGTTTGTTCTTACCTTTGACTGCTTGTTCTTCAGCCTTTCTCTGCAAGCGGGTACGTACAGATGTTGTAGACATATTTTTCTGCAAGTGACAGAAAACACAGTATAAACCAATAAGCACATGTAAACAATAAGCAGCGATAAATATTAACAAACAACACTTAAATATCATCAACATGTAGCTGAAAAGAGATGTGGCAGTTTGCAAACCAAACAAGCAGGCCTAAAAGCCTTGAGATGATGAACAGATTTGTAACTTTATGAGAAAATGTACATGTAATGCAAACAGAATTGATAAGAACACTACTCATTATCAAGCAATATATGCAAATAGAATTGATAAGAACATATAATGCTTTGTCTCTGGAAGTATACAAAGATCAAAACACAAAGAACAAAAATTGAATGGTACATGCATTTGCAATCGATTAGAAAATTAAATGGTGCAAACTAACAGCCATTCGCAACATTAAAAAAAAACAAAGCATTAGTGCAGCAAATGAACAACAATCACTAAAGAAAATCAATACAAGTTCAAT
Source organism: Allium cepa (assembly GCA_030765085.1). Taxonomy (NCBI): domain Eukaryota; kingdom Viridiplantae; phylum Streptophyta; class Magnoliopsida; order Asparagales; family Amaryllidaceae; genus Allium; species Allium cepa. The sequence goes on along the minus strand of CM060941.1, from coordinate 552,738,655 downwards.
GAAATTTCCAAATAGCCCGGATTTAATATATAAGTTCAACCATCACTAAAGCAAATGAACAACTATGCTCTAGTAGAACATATAATCTACTCAATTATGCCCTCGCAATCCTCTCTAACATAGCAAACATCTTCATCATCCACTTCAGTTATTTCATCTTCCACCACTTGAATATCTTCCTCGATGCAATCGTGCTCCTCTATATCATTAAAACTTCTTGATGGTGCTTTCATTACAACGTACCAATTAGAAACATCGTTCTCTCTTGAATAAAATACTTGTTTTGCTTGAGATGCAAGTATGTATGGGTCTCGTGAAAATGATGCTTGATGTAAATTAACAAGAGTGAACCCATCATCATCAACTTTTACTCCATTTCCTTTATACGTCCAACGACACTTGAAAACTGGAATATAAAATAAATGATAATCTAATAAAATTATATCTGTCAATATTCCATAATAAGTGACCACATCAACCATTTGGGACATATCTTTAGCACTTGCTCTACACATAGTAGTTGCATCAAAAGTCACCCCACAATTCTGAGTTTCTCTCCCTAAACCTTTTACATGAAAACGTTGCTCGTTGATGATATATCCTTTGAAAGACATGGCATCATCCTTCGGACCATAAGCAATCCACTTTAACATGTCATTATGATCCTTGGAGGTAATAGGTATCTACAACAAATTTCATTTAGCATGTAAATTTATATAGTAATATTGATAGTTGAATGAGAATATATTTGAAATCTAACTAACCTTCCTTTTAATCCAATCGACAAAACTTTTTGTATGTGTTTCCCAAAGTAAGGTCGCATTTTTTGTCATGCGTTGGTCTGAATTTTCTAATTCCTCCAAATGCAAACTAGTATTGAACAATTGATTATAAGTTATATATATCATTGCGAACACATCAAAATATTTAAAACAATATAACATAAACTTACTCTATAAACGGTTCCACCATGGCCATATTCATTAACACAGCTAAATGAGCACTTTCTTTCTCATTAACTGGCAATTTAATTGTCTTCGATACTGAAATTGGACGTCCCTCTAATATTCTACTACTTTCATAATCTTCATTTCGAGCTCCTTTCTCCTCTATATGTCCTGATTTCTTCAAAAATTCATTGAAAAACAACATGCATTCTGTTGTAAGATACGATTCTGCAATACATCCCTCTGGTCGTGCATAGTTTCTGACATAATCTTTGAGTGTCTTCATATATCTTTCGAATGGGTACATCCATCGAAAATGAATAGGTCCACACATTTGTGCTTCTTTTCCAAGATGAATGGATAAGTGTATCATTATATCAAAGAAAGATGGTGGAAAAAAAATTTCAAGCTCACATAAAACGTCAATAATTTCAACATTGATTTGTTCTACCTTCTCTCTATCAAGAACATGTTGACATAATTTGTTGAAAAAAGAACATAAGCGAATTATCGCTTTTCTTACCTTCTTTGCCATGAACCCTCTCGATGCTACTGGCAATAAATGTTGCATTAATACATGGTAATCATGTGACTTCAATCCACTAATTTTGCAATCCGACAACGAAATCCGATTTTTTAAATTTGAACAGTAGCCATCCAGTCCTTTGAAATCATAGTGTCTTTTGCAAAATATTTTTCTCTCGGATTTTGACAACATATATGGAGCCGGTGGAAGATATGTTTTATTCCCACGAGGTTGTGTATGAAGCTCACTTCGAATTCCCCAATCCTCTAAATCCTTTCTACAGTTGGTTCCATCTTTGGATTTATTTCCATGCAACATTGTGCCCAATAGGCTTTCACCAATGTTCTTCTCCACATGCATCACATCTAAATTGTGACGTAATGGAAGTTCCTATGAAAATCAAAACAAAAATGCATTATTGGGTTTTTCTTGTATTAAAACAATGAAAAATAAATAAATTAACCACTAACCTCCCAATAAGGCAAATCAAAGAAAATTGATCGTTTTTTCCACCTTGATAGCTCTACTTCTGTAGAACTGTTAGTATCATCATATTCATCTTCTTTATCATAGACATGCTTTCTCTTCTTACTTTTCTCCTCTATTCCTTTTCCAAAATCATTTGGATAATCCTTCAATAATGCATAGATGTTTCTCCCAGAAAGCATTCTAGGAGCACCATCTGTCTCTACGGTATTATCAAACAATGCCTTTTGTTTCCTCCGTGAATCTGAAGGAGGTAGAAATCTTCTATGACCCATGTAAGCGAACTTTCGACTATGTTTCAACCAACGAGAATGGGTATTGACACCACATAATGGGCAAGCTTTTTGCCCTTTCACACGACATCCAGCAAGATTTCCATAAGCCGGAAAATCATTAATCGTCCATAACAAAATTGCATTCAGTTTAAATAAAGTTTTACTAAATCCATCATAAGCAGTAACACCATTAGACCACAAGTGATGCAAGTCTTCCACCAAAGGAGCCAAATATACATCAATATCATTCCCGGGTTGCTTCGGGCCTGGAATAAGTAAAGTTAACATAATATTTTCTTTCTTCATACACAATATAGGCGAGAGATTGTATGTCACAAGCATTACCGGCCAGCAACTATATTTCGAACTCAACATGGAGAATGGATTGAATCCATCTGTAGCAAGACCAAGCCTAAGATTGCATGGATCAGATGAAAAAGATTTATACTTTGCATCTACCATTTTCCATGTCATAGAATCCACGGGATGACACATTTTTCCATCGTTACTTTTATTATTAAAATGCCATCTTAATTCTTCAGCCATCTTTTGAGATCTATACATTCGTCTAAACCTCGGAATAATTGGGAAATATCTCAATACTTTAACTGGAACACCTTGTATAACCTCTTCAATATCTTGATTTTTCTTCCATTTCGAGGAACCACATTTTGGACAACTTTCTAAATTTTTGTATTCTTTTCTGAAAAGGCAACAATCATTCTCACAAGCATGTATCTTTTCAAAACCCATGTCGATTGCTTTAAGAAATTTCTTGACTTCATATAAGGTTTTGGGAAGCACGTTATCCTTCGGCAGAAATAGATGTTGCATAGCTAAAAGCTTATCAAAACCACTATCAGACAAGCCAGTCTCGCATTTAAGATTATACAAGACGGTGATGGCAGATAATTTTGTGTGATCTGTGCAACCAGGATATAATGGAGTTTCTGCATCTTCCAAGTTCTTGAATAACTCATCCTCTTTTCTTCGAGAATCAACATCGTCTTTATCATCATCAAAAAAATCTTGATTCAAAAAATCTTCATCTTCATAGTGAATCATCTTGAATAGTTCATATACGTCAAACGTATTTGTTTTATTCTCTACATTTATCTCTTCACCATGGTTAAACCATACACCGTCAATGTATTTAGGATCCATTCCTTTTATAATTAAATGTTCAACGATGATTTGGTCATCATGACGACTAAGATTCCGACAATCCTTGCAAGGGCATAAAAATTTTTCTACACTTCTTACATTCCTCTTTGCAGCATGCACGAAATTCATTGCTCCTTGTCGGTATTCTATACTAGTTCTATGAAAAAAGTAAAAAAAAAGTGAGCTTTAGTATTAGATTATATGTTCTAATTCTCAAAATACATATTAAGTTAATCATGGTTTTATCACCTGTTTAAAAAAACCCAGCCTTTTTCCATTATTGACATTTGAAGGCAAATAAGTTTCCAATCTTTGACGTATAAATTGGTTATCTGTTGTAATCAAAAAAATAACTAGACGTTGAAGTACAAATACTTGTAGCACTACTGCATACAACCATGGTGGTTTAGTAGACAAAGGCAAAGAATACTTTTCCAAAAATATAAATTTTACACTTATATTTTGCATTTAACCTCAGATCTACATGTATTTATAATTAATCCACGCATAACACCACACTCCTACCCATACATAACTGACCAAGTCACAACCCTCCAAACTGCTGCATAACGGTTACAGCTATCTGCCCCTCCTTTGTCAATCCATCCACAAACGCTCCACTTCAACAAACAACATTCCAGTCACTCCACTTCAACAAAACTTTTGCAAATCTCTGCACTTCACCATTACACACAGACCATTGACCAAACTTCCTCCCACCTATCACCAACAAACGCCGGTGCATTTCCGCTGCCACACATTGCTGCAACTTTCAAAAAACGCAGCAACCTCTCATCACCATACTACTCAATCCTCCTATTTTACCACTTCTCACAACATTGTTTAATTCAACCACTTCCATAAATATACTTCAACACTGCAATCACTCCCCCACTCCACTGTTAAACAATTCATTCACTCCTCACAACAACACAGTTTCATACCAGCCTATAACAATACCCACTTTCATCTCATACACACCACATTCATTCATATCACCAAAGACAATATCCACTTGCCTACATTCCTGTAGCCTGCTTCAATAACCATTCTACAACCTATTGACTACTGCACTGATACAACCAACTGCACCATATTCACACACCACAACAGTGACCACTCCAACTACAAACCCCAAGCAACCACAGACCATCCTCCTTCCCATTTCTCCAACCTGCAACCTGTTCGCAACCGCACTTCATACTACAACTCAACAAAACATCAACAACTCAGCCTCCGCAGCAAACTACCAGAGACTCACGCAACATTCATCAACTTGCCCTCTGACATTCTACCACTCCTTACGAACACATACTCACATCCTTCCCCCAGCCTCGCCCCCTCTTACCAAACCAACCGTCAACTTCACCGCCTCCTCTTCACTACCTCACATCCACACAACTGACATATTTTCAGTGCCTGCCACTCCACAAAAGACTATTTATGCTCCAACATTTACCGCTCTCAACCATCCAGCCAGCCAATACCCAATCGCAAACAAAACTGCGACCTCCATCAATGCTACTTGAACCCACCAAATTCCTGAAACACGCAACCTCAACCTCCTCTCAGCAAGCAACCATTGATTCACTGAACCACTTCAACAGAACATTCATATACTCAAAGAAATCAAAGCAGATATCCCAACAGATCATTGCAATTAGGGTTAAATCAACCATTTCAGTAATAGTTTAGGAAAAATAAGATGCATTCAAATTCATATAAAAGCCAAATAGAATCACAAAGTCGATTTAACAGATTCATACCTAAATATACCTAATCGATTTAAAAGATCATACCTAATTATACCTAGATCTGCTGGCTGCCGCGACTCGATGTTGAGTAAGGGGGAAACAACGTAGTTGACGATGATACTTGAGTGCGATGAAAATTTAACACGATTAAAAGGGGAAATTTTTTTCTGAAGAAGAAAGCAAATTAGGGACGAGAATTTTGTTAAGTATGAGAGTAAAATGATAGGTTACGTTTATTTAGTTCGCGCGAACTCTTTTTTTTAGAAGCGGGAAACGCGAATTATTTTTTGCCACGTTTATATTATTTGGTAATCTATTTTTTGTTGCATTTACAATAAAACACCACCGATTTTTGCAACTATAAATGGTTTTTCTTGTAGTGTGGGTTTGAAATTTTTATATTTTGGAAAACGTATTAACAGAGATTTTCTGGAATTTTTTTTTAGATTTTTCCTAACTGTTTTAATGGATATATAAAATTATTTAACGTATGGGACTAAAGTGTTTTATATATTTATAAAAAGAGAAGGGGCTTTTGGAAAATAATTCAAAATGATTAGTTCTGAAATGGCAGTACTTTTTATTGGTAAAGAAAGAGGCAACCAATCAAAATTTGACATGTAAAGCAGGATAGGTGAAAAGAACTATTTGCTACATGTTTTTCTCCGTTTCGATGCTTTTGGCACCAGGTCTGCCTCCACATTTTCACTTTTGACACAGTCGAAACCAATGCACATGGTATCAGAAAATTAATATGTAGTGAATTGGATGTAGGCAGAAGGTATGGAGTCGAAATTAAGGGTTCTGAAGGGGTTGAGGATTACTTTACTTTTAAATTAAAAATGCACCTACTTGCTTTCGAATAAATGGCTTTCAACTGAGTAGCCTTCGACTGACTTAGCTTTCGACTGGGTTTAATGGATTTATAAAAATGGTTTCGATTGGGTTGTGCCTATTTTTTTAAATAACTGCTTTAGACTAAGTCGACACCTTTTCCTGCCGCCTTTTTACTATTCGACTCAGATGGTTTCGAAGGGATATCTTGTTTTCTAAAATTTGGCCACTTCTCCAATGCTTTTAAAGGGATGGTTTCGATGCCATCACTTCTTTACTTAGGAAATGGTGTTTCAAAATAGATGCTTTCGACTTAAATGTTTTAAAGACCCTTTTTCTATGATTTAGGTAAAACCCAAATGGTTTCGTAATAGTTGCTTTCAACCTTAATGAGTTTCTAATCCTTTTTCTCTACTTGAAGGCATAATCCAAATGCTTTCGACCGAGACGATTTTCAAAGGTTTTGAAGGAGTAAATTTTTAAATGGTTTCGGAAGGTTTCCATATGTTTTTAATTGAATCCAAGTTGCTTTTGAAAGGATTTAGTTTTGACTATTTCAGAAGGTTTTAATCAATAATTTCAAAAGGGGTGGTTCCCCAGGGTTTCGAAAGGGTTGGAAGGAAGGGTTTTTCCTATGTTTTCAGAAGGCAATATTTAAAGGTTTTAAAAGGAGGATGTCTAATGTTTTGAAGCTTTCAGAGAGAAAAAAGGAAAGGCTTTTCCAATGTTTTCTAAAGGCGTGGTTTAATGGTTTAAAACTTTTGAAGGAAAGGCTTTTAATGGTTTTGAAAGGATTACTTTCAGTGGATTCGAAGGGGTTAGTTTGAAGGGTTTCGAAAGATTTGTTTAAAGGTTTTAAACAAAGGTTTAAACTGTATTAAATAATCAATATAGCATAAGTATTTTCAAGTTAAATATGGTTTTAACTTGTTTTAGAAGGATAACTAATTCTCATTAACATTCATCAACGTTATTTTGTGTAAAGTATATATATCATGGCAAAATAGCTTAAAGTAAAGCTAAGAATATATTTTCCTTATATAAGTATGATTTAAAAGGTTAAATAATTTTGAAAAGGTTTTCAAGAAAAAAGATGAAGGGTATATAACCCTAAGAAAATTATTTGGACGGTTAGTCCATTTTGATATGGACAGTTAGTCCAGTTTGCGGATAGTCGGCCCAGTTATATGGATAGATAGACCATTTGTTAGCATAACGAATCTTGCTATTATCTTGTGGATAGATAGTCCACTTATTACCTTTTTTATGGACATATAGTCTATTTATTAGCATAAAGGATATTTCTATTTTGATATAATCAGTTGATTAACCAGTTTGGTTGCAGGAAAAGATTTGCAAAATATATGTTTTAAAGAGGATATTAGTAAGGGGAAACTCGTTCTGCTAAGCGGCATGGTCTCACTTATTATAAGTAAACCGAGGTGTAACAGAATTATTCACACTAGGATTTATGTCTAACTTGAAGTTTTTGTTTTCCCCCTAAACTCTCGGGTGCTCAAAAATTGATTTGAGTAGGCTGAGGGTTAAGGTCTTCAGATTTAGAAATTTTGACAAATAAAGCTGCCAAAGACGAACAGGTCGCAAACGGATAGCTAATTAGGAATTGTTGATTATTTTGTTTATTTTTGCTGTGTATTAAGTCATATATGACTATATGCTTCGATCAACCAGGGGGCATCATCCTATGTTGCTCTTGGCGTATTTATGTAATGATTGTAATTAATCTTTACCTGGAAAACTATATGAGATTATATAACTTGGATATGGATTTGTTTTGAAATGTAATCAGTAAAATGCTGTTTTTGGAAATCTACGATTTTGTTCATATTCAAGTGCTTCTGATATTATGGATACCATTATCATTACCATATTTTGTCAGCAGAAGTTAAAACTATGGATGACTACAACATCTGTAGCACTTAGCCTTTGGCCTCCAGATACAGAAGTTAAACCTTAGTATCAAAGCATGGTTTATGAAAAAATTTAAACTAAAAATGGTTTTTAAAACATAATCCTAAGGAATTAGAGTAAGATCTGGGCATGGGATAACACTATAGTAACGTACTTGTATTTGCTATATATAAGTATACGCTTTATCTCTAGTCTCCTATCCTTGTTAGGTTGTATTCTATATCTCATAAGGTTTGAATACCAATATGAATGGTAGAAGAGGAAGAGTTAACCCAGGAGAGGAGGGCATCGATGGGAATGCCAGACCTAGTCAAGGAAAAATCCAAGGTCAACCACAAGCAGAGAATGTAGGTATTGGAGTCCCGCAAGTTGGAATGGAAGCTATGTATCAGTTTTTCATGAATATGATGCACGCGGGAGTTATAGCTAGAGTGTTAAAAGGAAATGCTATAGCGGCAGGATTTCTCAAAGTTTCGGTAGTTAACCATTATGCTAAGCTGAGCGGAGATTATGCTAAGCTTGGAGGGAAGCCTTTTCTGGGCATAGAGGATGCTACTGAGGTGGAAAATTGGTTGCTGTACTGTGAGAGAATCTTTGCATACTTAGGGCTCAATGATGAGCAGAAAAGGAGGTTGGCATATAGACAGCTTCAGGGAGCAGCTTTGTTCTGGTGGATTAGTGTGACGACTGGTGTGAACGAGGAAACATTGACATGAGCAGACTTCAAAGGGAGGTTCCAGAAGAGGTTTATGACTGCAATGGCATAGTTAGCTTCGAACGGAAAGTTTGCTAAGTTAGAGCAGGGAGAGATGTATATTTTGGAGTATGCCAAAAAGTTTGCGGAGTTGGCCAGTTATAGGTATGCTTTAGTGGATACAGTAATGAAGAGGAATGAGAAGTTTATCAGGGGTTGAACCCTGAGTTAGCCAGGGCTGCATTACCTTGTATTAGAGATCCTTATGACGTTGTAGTAAAGATGGCCTTAAGGCGTGAGGAGATTCTTGTTTCTTTAGAGAAGAGTAAGGCTAAGGAGATCTAGGTTGGGCAGAATCAGAAGAGGTAGTTCTTTCCTAAGAAAGATGCTTAGAAGGGCGGAGCAGCTAAGAAGGGGAAGCCTGAGATTGTTTGCTTTAAGTGCAACAAAAACGGGCACTTTGCTAATGAGTGTCATGCTGGAAAGGAAAAGGAAGTGGCTGGAAGGAAGAATGTCGGGTACTTTAGTTGAGACTAGATTGGCCATTATAAGAGCCAGTGCAAGGAGCCCGCTAAGGATGGAAATGGCAAGGTGTATGCATTGAAGCCTGCTACTTCGAAGCCAACGGCTCAGGAGAAGGGAAAGACAGTTTTGGGAGGTATGCTTCGGATTTATAGTATGTTTGTTAGCGTTCTATTTGATACTGGTGCATCACATTCTTTTATATCTAGATGTTTGATAGATAAGCTTAACCAAGAAACCACATATTTAGTTACTTCCTTATAAGTTGTGAATCCAGTAGGAGGGTATGCAACTCTAGGATTGAGATGTGACCCGTTAGAGTTTGACCTGTTAGGTCATACTTTTGTTTGCAGTTTGCATGTGTTTGATTTTGTGGGGTTCGGGATTATTCCTGGGATGGATTGGTTAAGTGAGTATTATGTTAGGATATTTTTCCAGGATGGGAAAATATCGCTTAGACACCCTAATTTTAGTGATCGGATAGTTTATACCGTAGAAGGTTATAGCAGTGAAGTGAATGCTTTGTTAGGTGTTATAAAATTGGATGATGAGTTAAGTCGAGTTTTCGTGGTTAGAGAACTCACAGATGTTTTTGACCCTGTAGTTAGATTGCCACCTAATGAGCCATTGAGTTTCAGATAAATTTGGTTTCGGGAACAAAACCAGTGAGTAGGCCACCAAGTAGAATGACTCATAAAGAGATGAGGGAGTTAAAGGTGCAGTTGGTGGATTTGTAAGGCAAGAGTTTTATCAGGCGGAGCAGTTCACCTTGGGGAGCAACCGCAGTGTTTGCTAAGAAGCCGGATGGACCGTTAAGGCGATGTGTCGATTACCGTAAGTTGAATGAGAGGACGATAAAGAATCGATATTTGTTGCCGAGTATTGATGATTTGTTCGACTGGTTGAGTGGAGCTAAGTTATTCTCGCAGTTGGATTTATCGACAGGTTTTCATCATCTCAGAGTGGCTTGATGGCATTTAGGACCAGATATGTTTCGTACAAATGGTTAGTTATGATGTTTAGGCTGATTAATGCACTAGTTTTCTTTGTGGATTTAATGAACCGAGTTTTCCGAGAGCACTTGGATAGGTTCGCATTAGTTTTCATATATCTTGATATACTCTAAGGATGAAAGAGCATGAAGTCCACCTTAGAGTGGTGCTTGAGACGCTGAGGCAGCATCAACTGAAGGCGAAGTTTTCGAAGTGTCGTTTCTGGAAGAAAGAAGTGAAGTTTCATGGTCCTGTAGTCTCAAAGGAAGGGTTATCAGCGGATTCGATTAAGATTAAAGCGGTGAATAGTTTGAAGAGACCCAAGACAACGACGGAGATAAAGAGTTCCCTTGGGTTGGCTGGTTATTATCGGAGGTTCGTTAAGGATATTTCGACGATAGCGGCACCGATGACCAAGTTAACGAGAAAGGAATTAAAGTTTGTGTGGACTGATAAGTGTGAGGAAGCATTCTATAGTTTGAAACACTTATTGACCCATGTACCTATATTGGTTATTCCGGAAGGGAATCAGGATCTATTGGTTTATACAGATGCATGTGGGACAGGATTAGGAGCTATGCTGATGTAAAGAGGTAAAGTGATTTCCTATGCTTCTAGACAGCTCAGACCGCATGAGGTCAGGTATCCCATACATAATTTGGAATTGGCTGCAGTGATTTTTGCATTGAAGGTTTGGAGACATTGTTAGTCCGTGAGATGATGGTTTTGATGACAACAACCTTAGAATAGATTATAAAATATAAATACTAACATTATAAGTTTAAATATATATATATATATATATATATATATATATATATATGTATATACAGGATTTAGCCATGCAGGTACCAAGAATGAAGACTGTATAGTATAGAGATTCAAGACATCGAGATAGAAGACTCATGAGTATCAAGATTATCAAAAGTTCAAGATTTCAAAGTTAAGTATTTTTATTAGGAATTTCGTTAAAACTCATAGAAAAGCGCTAACATCTTAAAATCCAATTTATTCCTGGAATGGAATCCAGTTCGAGCCTGTAAAAGGGATGTAACCCTAAGTAGGATGGAACCTACGAAAAATCTAGTGGAACATTGTTTTGTATCCGCTAACTTTTTACTCAAAATGATTTTTCAAAATTATATCCTGTTTTCAAAATGTTTTTCAAAACTTTCCTTTTAAAAGATTCAAAACCCTCTATCCTAATTTTAAATAATTTTAGCCTCAAAATTATCTTTAATTTCAAAGTCAAATTACTCCTGATTTTAAACTATCTATTAATATAATATATTTTTATTTATACTTAGATTTAAATATAAAATTATAGTTAAATTCTATATATATTATTCTCTATATTTACTTATGAATTTTAACTATAGTCAAGTATATTTATAAATTTTAAAATAGTTTTAATATAAAATAAAAGTTATTTTCAAAGAAAATCAAAACACCAAAAAATCCTTTGGGATGTCGACATGCCCAAGTATCCCATGTCGACATGGTGTCAGTTGAGTTCAAAATCTAAATTTCAAAAGTTGTGTCTATTCGCCATAACTCTTCGTGAATGGACATGGCTGTTGTTCTTCTATAGATAGGGGTTAATTTCAATGAATTTTATATTAGATTTTCTGGTTTTTCACTCCTCTTCTTCTTTCACATTTATTAATACATATTCTTACCATTACTCTGTCGAAATCAACATTGAATGAACTCGATTACTTCTAGTTTGATTCTCTATCACTATCTCTACAAGGTTCTCAGTGCTATTCAGAGTTATAGACTTCTTTGTAATCTATTAAGCGAGAAAAGGTGTGATTGTAGCCTTGGAAGTCAATCAAGATAGAAAAGGTATGAATGTAGCCTTGGTAAATCAATTGGGTAAACTTGTGGCTCGGAAATCAAGTATCTCTACCCAGAGGATAGAAATTCTGAAGGGTGTACCTCGTAGCCTTGAAACCGAGGGTGCAATTGTACAATTGCTTTTGAAAGGAAATCCATACTTGTGTTGCGGGACTGGATGCATAGTAACTCCGAACCAGTATAAAATCAGGTGTGTTCTTTCCTTTACTGCTTTTATTTTATTTCTACATCTGTATTTGTTTCTGTGATCATATCAGTGTCTGTATATTGCATACATCTGTGTCTACATTAAGATAAAATAAAAAAGATTTAGTAATTCTTTATTAACACTATTCACCAGTGTTAATCCTAGCCTTAAGATCCGTAATCCACATTTCTCATAATTGGTATCAGAGCAAGGTTTTCAAAGTTTTATAATCTGATTTTTGAAAAGTTTTCGAAATGGCTACCAACACTGGTACTGTTACTAACACAAGTATCCCTGTCATTAGTTCATTTGTAGAGGGTCAGTCTACTGCCAGACCACCACTTTTTAATGGCAGTAACTATGAATATTGGGCATGTAGGATGAAAATATATTTACAATCTATAGGATTAGACACTTGGAATATCACACAAACCGAATATTATGAACCCACAACTAATTTTGCATAGTGGACTGCTGAGCAAAAGACTGTCGCACAAAATAATCCTATGGCAATGAATATTCTATTTTGTTCACTAGATAGAAATGAATTCAATAGAGTGTCAGTTTGTAAGTCTGCATATGAAATCTAGAAAACTTTGCAAGTTACTCACGAAGGAACAAGCAAAGTTAAACAGACCAAAATTTCCATGCTCACAAATCAGTTTCAATTATTTAAAATGAATCCTAATGAGTCTATTTCAGATATTTATAGTAGATTTCAGTATATTGCATTCTTTAATATCTTTGGGAAAGGAATTTTCTGAAGAAGATCAAGTTAGAAAGATTTTAAATTCTCTAACTCCAGAATAGGATCAAAAGACACTTGCGATCGAAGAGGCAAATGAAATTGGTACTTTAAAGATAGAAGAATTAATTGGAAACCTAATATCGTATGAAGTTCAAATGATTGGGAGAAGAGAAAGTAAAGCATCTGAAAAGAAATCAGTCGCATTCAATGCATTGACCAATGGATCAAACTCAAACAGTGATAATGATGAAGAGATAGCCTTTATGACCAGAAATTTTAGGAAATTCCTGCAATACATAAAGATTAATAATCTCAAGAGAAACAACTATAAGAATTCTGGAAATCAAAATGTAGTGCCAAATAATGACAAATGTTACAACTGTGATAAACCAGGCCATTTCAAAAGAGACTGTCCGTATCCAGATAGACAAAATCCTCCTATGAACAATGATCCAGCAAAGAAACGGAAGCATGCATTTGCTGCTACTCTAGATGACTCAGACTCGTCCTCAAGTAATGATGATCAGAAGACAGATAATTCGAATTTATGTTTCACAGCTGTTCATGACTCCAACGAATTCAATGAAACAGACTCAGAAAAAGGTACACATTTATAATACAATTGGTTGAAATTGCTAGCTTAGAATTAGTTGCTTGATTGTTTGATTGATTTTGAATTGGTATGTTGTTTGAATTTTAAAATTTATTTTCTAATTTTTTATTATTTTTATTATTTTTTAATAGTATAATAATATTTTCTGAAATATACTTGAAGTTTAATAATATTTCAGATATATACAGGCATTAAAAATAATAATATATATATATATATATTAGAGAACTTAGGAAAAATCAATTCATGGAAATTCATAGGAAAATCAATTCATGGAAATTCAAATGCACATGTCGATATGGTCCCTACCATGTCGTCGACATGGGTACCTGAATTTGAATTCAAAATTTGAATTCAAATGTTTGAATTTTCCTCAACCTTTTCACTTCATTCAATTCTATGAAAAGCTACCTTTTGACCATAGAATATGTCCTTTAAGAATTTATTTATTCACTATCATTTATCATATCTTTTCACTCTCATTTTCAAATTCAAGCTCTCTCTTCATAACTTCAAGCTCTCTACTCTATACTTTAATGGCTTCTTCAAGCAACCCCTCCACCATGAGAATTTCCAGAAAAAACAAAGAGCAATTATTCAATGATCCGGAGGCAATAAAAGCATAAATCAATTATGCTAACTATGCCAAAGTCCATCCCGGAAAATTTGCTGTTTTTCAAGATTTTTCTTCTTATGAACTTAATTCTCTTTTAGCAAACAATGGAGTTCTTAGTCTTATTGATGCTTCTCACAAAATTTTGTTTGCTATCCAAATATTGTAAAATTTTCTATGCTAATTTAAACCATGGATTTTATCATGGAAATGAGGATGAAATTTGGAGTAGCGTCAAAGGCACAAGAATTGTTTTGAATTGTGATCTTTTGGGTACCATTCTCAATTGCAAGTGTACGGGAATGGATCTTTCTAATTTTAAAATCGATGAAAATGATCGTGAGACATTTCATCACTTTTTCGAAGGGATTTATAATTTTGAATTCAAAAATTGAAATTTTCGACCAAAGGCAAGAATTGTCGATCTTCTTTTGCAACATACTTTGACCCCAAGATCGGGGAATTTTAACAATCCTACTTCAAAAGTTTGCAAAGCTCTTTTTGCTATTATTGGAAATTATGAAATAAATTGGACACAAGTTATTTTGGATGAACTTCGTCCTATAAATCTTAAAATGGGTGAGAATACTTTAGACCATGGAATTCATCTCACTTGAATTTTTAACTATTTTGGAGTGGATTTCAAAGGCGAAGAATTTGTTTCTAGAAAAGTTTTCAATCATTCCAACATTTCGCTTATGAAAATTCCTTTTGTCTTTCAACCTTACGAGACCCTTGCCGAAAAGGAAGAGCGTTTGGCTCATGAGGAAATGGAAGAAGAGGAAGAAGAAGAAGAAGGGGATGAAATGGAAGTTGAAGAAGAAGAAGGTGAAACCTCTTTGGAAAGCATTGACTATCCTCCTAATCCATCCACCAAAGCCTTTCTCAAAAACCAAAAGACGATTGTTGAGAATCAACGGATTCTTAAAAGATCCGTTAGTAAGAAGTTGGACAAAATTTCATCCAAGATGAACAAGTTCATTTCCAAAGTCAGCAAGAAATTTGGACTATCTTCATCATCATCATCATCCTCTAACTAGTTTTATCTTTTCGTATCTTGTTATATGTGTTTTAGTTTGTTTAATTCGAAAGTTTATGTAGTTTGATATGTGCTTAATCATTGTAACATCTTAGTATGCAATGAAGTGAAATTTCTTTTCTGTTATTTATCTTATCTTATCTCCAAAATAAATGTTAGTATAGTATATAAACACACACACACACACAATTATTCATAAAATCAAATTAGTCATAATTTTTCACTAACCCGTGTAGACATCCCCTATATGACCATGTCGACATGTACTGGTTAGAAATGACAATTGATTTTGAATTTGAAATTTAAATAACTACCAAATGTCTATTCATTTCAAACGAATTTCTACACCTATAAATACCTGTTTCTTCCAGAATTCTTCACCGAAATTTATTTCTTATCATCTATATTCTTTATTTCTTTCACATATTCAACTATGGCTAATCCTATTCACAATCTATCCGAAAATCTTGAAGAAACTCTGAATTCGTTCAAGAATATTCTCTCGTTTATTCTGCGAAACCAGCGTCACCTAGAATTGAGTCAAATGCAGATGATCAAGGAACAAGAAAGGCACTTCGATGCGATACGATGGATGATCTCCTCTCTGCACAAGGATGATAACGAAGCACATCCTCCTGTCTCTCTCACCAATGACAATTATAATTGGGATGCTATTAAGGCAGACCCAATTTTTGGAGAAGAACGATGGGTGGAAGTTCCACGCAACGTTTGATTTTTATTTGTTTTGCTTTGATTGATTGGTCTGGATTGATACTCTATGTAGATTGATTTCTTGATATTGGTTTGAAGTTTGCTGTATAAAACATATATATATATATATATACACACACACATTGAAATGTATATAGTCTTTGAGTAGTTATCATGTTCATAAGTATAATTATTTCTTAATCTATATATTCTGTTGTATAGTTTATCAATGCAGATACTGAAGCCCAAGAATGAGGGGGAGTGAGTTTTTTGTTGATGACAAAGGGACAAAAATATAAAATAGGGTAGTTAGGCATAAATTAAGAGGGAGTTTATTAGTTTTAAGGGGAATTATTAGGATAGAAATAATATTTTATAAACAAAGGTTGTCATCATCAAAAAGGGGGAGATTATTAGTCCGTGAGATGATGGTTTTGATGACAACAACCTTAGAATAGATTATAAAATATAAATACTAACATTATAAGTTTATATATATATGCAGGACTTAACCATGCAGGTACCAAGAATGAAGACTGTACGGTATAGAGATTCAAGACATCGAGATAGAAGACTCATGAGTATCAAGATTATCAAGAGTTCAAGATTTCAAGGTAAGTATTTTTATTAGGAATTTCGTTAAAATATATAGAAAAGCGCTGGCATCTTAAAATCCAATTTATTCATGGAATGGAATCCACTTCGAGCCTGTTAAAGGGATAGAACCCTAAGTAGGATGGAACCTACGAAAAATCTAGTGGAACATTGTTTTGCATCCGCTAACTTTTTACTCAAAATGATTTTTCAAAATTATTTCCTGTTTTCAAAATGTTTTTCAAAACTTTCCTTTTAAAAGATTCAAAACCCACTATCCTAATTTTAAATAATTTTAGCCTCAAAATTATCTTTAATTTCAAAGTCAAATTACTCCTAATTTTAAACTATCTTTTAATATAATATATTTTTATTTATACTTAGATTTAAATATAAAATTATAGTCAAATTCTGTATATATTATTCTCTATATTTACTTATGAATTTTAACTATAGTCAAGTATATTTATAAATTTTAAAGTAGTTTTAATATAAAATAAAAGTTATTTTCAAGGAAAATCAAAACACCAAGAAATCCTTTGGGATGTCGACATGCCCAAGTTT
Organism: Allium cepa; assembly: GCA_030765085.1. Lineage (NCBI taxonomy): Eukaryota > Viridiplantae > Streptophyta > Magnoliopsida > Asparagales > Amaryllidaceae > Allium > Allium cepa. The sequence continues at coordinate 552,721,600 of CM060941.1, read as the reverse complement.
CCCATGTCGACATGGTGTCAGTTGAGTTCAAAATTTAAATTTCAAAAGAAGTGTCTATTCGCCAAAACTCTTCATGAATGGACATGCCTGTTGTTCTTCTATAAATAGGGGTTAATTTCAACGAATTTTAGATCAGATTTTCTGGTTTTTCACTCCTCTTCTTCTTTCACATTTCTTAATACATTTTCTTACCATTACTCTCCCAAAATCAACATTGAATCGAACTCGATTGCTTCTAATTTGATTCTCTATCACTATCTCTACAAGGTTCTCAGTGTTATTCAGAGTTATAGACTTCTTTGTAATATATTAAGCGAGAAAAGGTGTGATTGTAGCCTTGGAAATCAATCAAGAGAGAAAAGGTGTGATTGTAGCCTTGGTAAATCAATTGGGTAAACTTGTGGCCCAGATATCAAGTATCTCTACCCAAAGGATAGAAATTCTTAAGGGTGTACCTCGTAATCTTGAAACCGAGGGTGTAATTGTACAATTGCTTTTGAAAGGAAATATGTACTTGTGTTGCGGGACTGGATGTAGGGTAACTCCGAACCAGTATAAAATCCGGTGTGTTCTTTCCTTTACTGCTTTTATTTTATTTCTACATCTGTGTTTGCTTCTGTAATCATATCTGTGTCTGTATATTGCATACATCCGTGTCTAAATTAACATAAACTGAAAAAGATTTAGTAATTCTTTATTAACACTATTCACCCCCCTCTAGTGTTAATCCTAGCCTTAAGATCCGTAATCCGCATTTCTCATAATTGGTATCAGAGCAAGGTTTTCAAAGTTTTATAATCTGATTTTTGAAAAGTTTTCGAAATGGCTACCAGCACTGGTACTGTTACTAACACAAGTATCCCTGTCACTAGTTCATTTGTGGAGGGTCAATCTACTGTCAGACCAACACTTTTTAATGGCAGTAACTATGCATATTGGGCATGTAGGATGAAAATATATTTACAATCTATAGGATTAGACACTTGGAATATCACACAAACCGAATATTATGAACCCACAACTAATTTTGCACAGTGGACTGCTGAGCAAAAGACTGTCGCACAAAATAATCCTATGGCAATGAATATTCTGTTTTGTTCACTAGATAGAAATGAATTCAATAGAGTGTCAGTTTGTAAGTCTGCATATGAAATCTAGAAAACTTTGCAAGTTACCCACAAAGGAACAAGCAAAGTTAAACAGACCAAAATTTCCATGCTCACAAATCAGTTTCAATTATTTAAAATGAATCCTAATGAGTCTATTTCAGATATGTATAGTAGATTTCAGTATATTGTGCATTCTCTAATATCTTTGGGAAAGGAATTTTCTGAAGAAGATCAAGTTAGAAAGATTTTAAATTATCTAACTCCAGAATAGGATCAAAAGACACTTGCGATCGAAGAGGCAAATGACATCGGTACTTTAAAGATAGAAGAATTAATTGGAAACCTAATATCGTATGAAATTCAAATGATCGAGAGAAGAGAAAGTAAAGCATCTGAAAAGAAATCAGTGGCATTCAATGCATTGACCGATGGATCAAACTCAAACAGTGATAATGATGAAGAGATAGCCTTTATGACTAGAAATTTTAGGAAATTCCTGCAATACAGAAAGATGAATAATCTCAAGAGAAACAACTATAAGAATTCTGGAAATGAGAATGTAGTGCCACATAATGACAAATGTTACAACTGTGATAGACCAGGCCATTTCAAAAGAGACTGTCCGTATCCAGATAGGCAAAATACTCCTATGAACAATGATCCAGCAAAGAAATGGAAGCGTGCATTTATTGCTACTCTAGATGACTCAGACTCGTTCTCAAGTGATGATGATCAGAAGACAGATAATTCGAATTTGTGTTTCACAGCTGTTCATGACTCCAACGAATTCAAAGAAACAGACTCAGAAAAAGGTACACGTTTACAATACAATTGGTTGAAATTGCTAGCTTAGAATTAGTTGCTTGATTGTTTGATTGATTTTGAATTGGTGTGTTGTTTGAATTTTTAAATTTATTTTCTATTTATTTTTATTATTATTTTATTATTTTTTAATAGTATAATAATATTTTCTGAAATATACTTGAAGTTTAATAATATTTCAGATATATATATAGGCATTAAAAATAATAATATATATATATTAGAGAACTTAGGAAAAATCAATTCATGGAAATTCATAGGAAAAATCAATTCATGGAAATTCAAAGGCACATGTCGATATGGTCCCTACCACGATGTCGACATGGGTACCTGAATTTGAATTCAAAATTTGAATTCAGATGTTTGAATTTCCCTCAACCTTTTCACTTCATTCAATTCTATGAAAAGCTGCCTTTTGACCAGAGAATATGTCCTTGAAGAATCTATTTATTCACTATCTTTTATCATATCTTTTCACTCTCATTTTCAAATTCAAACTCTCTCTTCATAACTTCAAGCTCTCTACTCTCTACTTTAATGGCTTCTTCAAGCAACCCCTCTACCATGAGAATTTCCAGAAAAATCAAAGAGCAATTATTCAATGATCCAGAGGCAATAAAAGCGTAAATCAATTATGCTAACTATGCCATAGTCCATCCCGGAAAAATTGCTATTTTTCAAGATTTTTCTTCTTATGAACTTGATTCTCTTTTTGCAAACAATGAAGTTCTTAGTCTTATTGATGCTTCGCAAAATGATTTATTTTGCTATCCAAATCTTGTCAAAATTTTCTATGCTAATTTAAACCGTGGATTTTATCATGGAAATGAGGATGAAATTTGAAGTAGTGTCAAAGGCACTAGAATTGTTTTGAATTGTGATCTTTTGGGTACCATTCTCAATTGCAAGTGTACGAGAATGGATCTTTCTAATTTTAAAATCGATGAAAATGATCATGAGACATTTCATCATATTTTCGAAGGGATTGATAATTTTGAATTCAAAAATCAAAATTTTCGACCAAAGGCAAGAATTGTCGATCTTCTTTTGCAACATACTTTGACCCCAAGATTGGGGAATTTTAACAATTTTATTTCAAAAGTTTGCAAAGCTCTTTTTTCTATTTTTGGAAATTATGAAATAAATTGGACACAAGTTATTTTGGATGAACTTCGTCCTTAAAATCTTAAAATGGGTGAGAATACTTTATACCATGGAATTCATCTCACTCGAATTTTTAACTATTTTGGAGTGGATTTCAAAGGCGAAGAATTTGTTTCTAGAAAAGTTTTCAATCATTCCAACATTTCGCTTATGAAAATTCCTTTTGGTTTTCAACCTTATGAGACCCTTGCCGAAAAGGAAGAGTGTTTGGCTCATGAGGAAATGGAAGAAGGGGAAGAAGAAGAAGAAGAAGAAGAAGGTGATGAAATGGAAATTGAAGAAGAAGAAGGTGAAACCTCTTTGGAAAGCATTGACTATCCTCCTAATCCATCCACCAAAACCTTTCTCAAAAACCAAAAGACGATTTTTGAGAATCAACGGATTCTTAAAAGATCCGTTAGTAAGAAGTTGGACAAAATTTCATCCAAGATGAACAAGTTCATTTCCAAAGTTAGCAAAAATTTGGACTATCTTCATCATCATCATCCTCTAACTAGTTTTATCTTTTCGTATCTTGTTATATGTGTTTTAGTTTGTTTAATTCGAAAGTTTATGTAGTTTGATGTGTGCTTAATCATTGTAACATCTTAGTATGCAATGAAGTGAAATTTCTTTTCTGTTATTTATCTTATCTTATCTCCAAAATAAATGTTAATATAGTATATAAATATATATATACATAATTATTCATAAAATCAAATTAGTCATAATTTTTCACTAACCCATGTAGACATCCCCTATATGACCATGTCGACATGTACTGGTCAGAAATGACAATTGATTTTGAATTTGAAATTTGAATAACTACCAAATGTCTATTCATTTCAAACGAATTTCTAAACTATAAATACATGTTTCTTCCAGAATTCTTCACTGAAATTTATTTCTTATCATCTATATTCTTTATTTCTTTCACAAATTCAACTATGGCTAATCCTATTCACAATCTATCCAAAAATGTTGAAGAAACTCTTAATTCATTCAAGAATATTCTCTCATTTATTCTGCGAAACTAGCATCACCTAGAATTGAGTCAAATGCAGATGATCAGGGAACAAGAAAGGCACTTCGATGCGATACGATGGATGATCTCCTCTCCGCACAAGGATGATAATGAAGCACATCCTCCTGTCTCTCTCACAATGACAATGATAATTGGGATGCTATTAAGGCAGACCCAATTTTTGGAGAAGAAGGATGGGTGGAAGCTCCACGTAACGTTTGATTTTTATTTGTTTGCTTTGATTGGTTTGATCTGGATTGATACTCTATGTAGATTGATTTCTTGATATTGGTTTGAAGTTTGTTGTATAAGACTTATACACACACACATTGAAATATATATAGTCTTTGATTAGTTATCATGTTCATACGTATAATTATTTCTTAATCTATATATTCCGTTGTATAGTTTATCAATGCAGGTACTGAAGCCCAAGAATGAGGGGAAGTGAGTTTTTTGTTGATGACAAAGGGACAGAAATATAAAATAGGGTAGTTAGGCATAAATTAAGGGGGAGTATATTAGTTTTAGGAGGAGTTATTAGGATATAAATAATATTTTATAAACAAAGGTTGTCATCATCAAAAAGGGGGAGATTGTTAGTCCGTGAGATGATCGTTTTGATGACAACAACCTTAGAATAGATTATAAAATATAAATACTAACATTATAAGTTTAGATATATATATATATATATATATATATATATATACACAGGATTTAACCATGCAGGTACCAAGAATGAAGACTGTACAGTATAGAGATTCAAGATATCGAGATAGAAGACTCATGAGTATCAAGATTATCAAGATTTCAAGGTTAAGTATTTTTATTAGGAATTTCGTTAAAACTCATAGAAAAGCGCTGACTTCTTAAAATCCAATTTATTCATGGAATGGAATCCACTTCGAGCCTGTTAAAGGGATGGCACCCTAAGGAGGATGGAACCTACGAAAAATCTAGTGGAACATTGTTTTGTATCCGCTAACTTTTTACTCAAAATGATTTTTCAAAATTATATCCTGTTTTCAAAATGTTTTTCAAAACTTTCCTTTTAAAAGATTCAAAACCCTCTATCCTAATTTTAAATAATTTTAGCCTCAAAATTATCTTTTATTTCAAAGTAAAATTACTCTTGATTTTAAACTATCTTTTAATATAATATATTTTTATTTATACTTAGATTTAAATATAAAATTGTAGTTAAATTCTATATATATTATTCTCTATATTTACTCATGAATTTTAACTATAGTCAAGTATATTTATAAAGTTTAAAATAGTTTTAATATAAAATAAAAGTTATTTTCAAAGAAAATCAAAACACCAAAAATCCTTTGGGATGTCGAGATGCCCAAGTACCCCATGTCGACATGGTGTCAATTGAGTTTAAAATTTAAATTTCAAAAGAAGTGTCTATTCACCATAACTCTTCATGAATGGACATGGCTGTTGTTCTTCTATAAATAGGGGCTAGTTTCAACGAATTTTATATCAGATTTTCTGGTTTTTCACTCCTCTTCTTCTTCCACATTTCTTAATACATATTCTTTCCATTACTCTGCCGAAATCAACATTGAATCGAACTCGATTACTTCTAGTTTGATTCACTATCACTATCTCTACAAGGTTTTCAGTGCTATTCTGAGTTATAGACTTCTTTGTAATCTATTAAGCGAGAAAAGGTGTGATTATAGCCTTGGAAATCAATCAAGAGAAAAAAGGTGTGATTGTAGCCTTGGTAAATCAATTGGGTAAACTTATGGCCCGGAAATCAAGTATCTCTAATCAGAGGATAGAAATTCTAGATGGTGTACCTCGTAGCCTTGAAACCGAGGGTGTAATTGTATAATTGCTTTTGAAAGGAAATCCGTACTTGTGTTGTGGGACTGGATGTAGGGTAACTCCGAACCAGTATAAAATCCGGTGTGTTCTTTCCTTTACTACTTTTATTTTATTTCTGCATCTGTGTTTGTTTCTGTGATCATATCTGTGTCTGTATATTACATACATCGGTGTCTAAATTAACATAAACTTAAAAAGATTTAGTAATTCTTTATTAACACTATTCACCCCGCCCCCTCTAGTGTTAATCTTAGCCTTAAGATCCGTAATCCGCATTTCTCACAGACATTACCTTTTGGGAGAGAGGTTTGATTTATACATAGATCATAAAGCCGCTGAAATATTTGTTCTCTTAGATGGAGCTGAACATGAGACAGCAGAGGTGGTTAGAGTTTAATTCCCCTTATGATTTCGGGATTGAGTACACATTGGAAAAAGGCAACAAGGTTGCGGATGCACTTAGCAGGAAATATCAGAATGCAATGTTGGCAATGATCGCTGAATGGAAAGATTTGGAAGCACTAACAAATTGTAGAGTGCAGTAGAGATATGAGGCTGGGTCTAGTAGAGAAACCGCAGTGTTATCTTGTTTAAAAGTTCGACCAGTGATGATCGAAAGGATTGCTTCTAAATAGATAGAAGATTCAATATTAGTGGAACAGATCAAGAAGTTAAGAGATGGAATCGAGAGTGTTGACTTGAAATATTTCAGCCTTGACCATAATGGGAGGTTGAGAAAGAAAGGAAGATTATGTGTTCCGACTGTGGGAAACATAAGGAAAGAAGTCTTAGAGTAATGCCATTGTTCGAAGTTCTCTATTCATCCAAAAGGTACCAAGATGTATCAGGAAATGAAGATAAGTTTCTTCTTGGAAGGTATGAAGTAGGATATTGGTTTATGGGTAAAGCAGTGTCGGATTTGCCAACTGGCAAAGGATGAACACCATAAACCAAGTGGGTTGCTTCAGCCATTAGATATGCCGGTATGGAAGTGGGATTTTGTTTATATGGATTTTATTGATGGGTTACCAAGGTCGAACAGAGGAAATGATAGTATATGGGTCATAGTGGATAGATTGACCAAGAGTGCCCATTTCATTCTAGTTAAGTCAACCAGAACGACAACTGTTTTGGCGAAGTTGTTTATGAAGAATGTGGTTAGACCGCATGGAATTCCTAGTAGCATATTTAGTGATAGGGATCCCGTATTAACTAGAGAGTTCTGGAAAAGATTGTAGGAAGTTTTAGGAACTAAGCTCAAGATGAGTACTGCTTACCATCGCAGATAGATGGGCAAACAGAAAGAGTTAACAAAATATTGGAGGATTTGTTAAGAGCTTGTGTATTAGATATCGAGGGATCATAGGAACACCATCTGCATTTAGTCAAGATTTCATATAACAACACTTATCAGACTAGTATTGGTATGGCACTGCTTGATGCTTTGTATTGATGGCCATGCAAATCTCTCATATGTTAGTTAGAGATCGGGGATAGGTTAGTACTTGGTCCATATTTAGTCAGAGAAGCTGCAGAAAAGATTGAGGTCATTCAGGCTAGAAAGAAGGAGGCTCGGTTTAGGTAGAAAAGTTATGCAGATAAAAGACAGAAATATTTAGAATTCTCAGTTGGAGATCAGGTTTTTGTTAAGGTGCCACCGATGAAGGGTGTGATCAAATTTGGAAGATCGGGGAAGTTAGCACCGAGATTCATTGGACCTTTTCCTATTATTGAGAGGATCAGGAAACTCACATATAGAGTTGAGTTACCGAAAAGTTTCGCAGGAGTCTGCGATGTTTTCCATGTTTATCATCTAAGAAAGTGTGTTAGGGATCCATATAATACTATTGCACCGATTGTGCTAGATGACTTAGTAATAGAATCGGATTTGACTATAGTAAGTGTAACAACCCAGAATTTAGGTCATTCGAAATTCGTATATTTAATTTATTTTAAATATTCAAAAGTAAATTTTATAAGCTGAATAACTTATATTTGAAATCTTGTGATTTAATTGGATAATTAAACTGTTAATTTAATATTTGAAATTACATAAATAATTTGAATTTGAATTATATGTAAATAAAAATGATTATAAAGTTGAATTAAATTCTATTTGGATTAGAATGATGTTCGAAAACTTTTGAAATCGAATTAAAAGCAAATTTGTAGAAGTTGAATATTTTAATATTTAATCAACGTGTAAAAATAGCCATTTTTCATATAGTCTCGGATTTCGATGAAACTAGTTTCATTGGATCCAAAATGTTATATTATTATAAGATTTAAAATTTCATATCAATCAGATTTACGGTTTGTCCGGGGGAAGCCAAAACGCGTAAAAATCTATTTAAATGAATTTTAAATTTAAATAAGTCAATTCGAAAACCTATCTTTCAAATATGATCAAATTGGCTCTCAGTATATATTTCATTTTGTTCGTAATGGGGGTAAAATATTATAACGCCAGGCGGCACGCTTCGTTTGGAGTTCGAAAAATTTTCATGTGAATAGTGTCGCGAAATTTTCTATAAACAGACATTACAATTTCTATTTTTCACTCAGAAAACCCTAGCTAGGGTAAGCCGGCACTGTCGATTTCAATGGCTGGTATCTTTCCATTTTATTCCCTCGATCTCTTCTAATCCGTCAACTTTCATCAAACACCCTCAACTACAAAAATGTAGAGCGTATCGAGATTTCCCTATTCAACGGTCATGATCGAATTTGGAGCAACGGGGTGGCTCTTAGAGTGGCACATTCATCGTGCATTCGAGTATGTTTATCTAGGTGATGACGCAACTGAGTTCAACCGACCTCTGGCCGATGGTGTAGCTCGCGTAGGCTCTCATGGTGACGGTCACTGATCAACACCTCGACGTTCATAGAGGGCACAAAAATTCAAGATATAATGGCGGCTATGGGTTGTTGTATACGTATAAAACCTAGTAAGGAATAAGAAATAGAGGATGGTTTAGATTTGATCAGAGGAAAATCAATAGCCAGATTGAAAGCTAGGTTAAAAATTGAAAAAGAATTGTAAATTATTATATTATAAATTCGTATAAACATTAAAACGTCATAACTTCTTCGTACAAGGTCCGTTTCACACGAAACAAATTGCGTTGGGTCCCTATTGACGAGCACTATATTTCAAAGCTGATTTAGAGTTGATTGGAGCTAGTGTAAATTTTGGGTAAAATTAAACACCTGTTTAATTTTATTCGGAATAAAATACTACAACTACTATTAGAACCAATGTGAGTACAACTCACTCCTTTTGACTCACTGATATTTTTATATAAGTGAGAATAAATTATTTTATGTTGACTATTGATTATTTGGATGATATATGATATATTATCTATATATTGATTAGTATTTGGGTATATTCTTGCCTATTGGAGCAGATGGGACCCTATACGTTCCTGTGTATGAGCGGATGACCATTTGTACGCGCATCTTCCTCGAAGCGGACATTGTACATATTTTCTAATATGTATATTTGTTGCAGGTGACAGGTTGGAGGGATCCAACTAGATTCCTCACCAGTATTGGTTTTATTTACAGATTTTAAGATATATGCTGTTATCATATGATATATGATGTTTCGGATGCGGTGAATGGTGTATTTAGTGTTGTTGCAGCATTATGCCTATTTTTGGAATTTATATGATTTTCAATTTTAAAAGGATTTTTAAAGTGATTTTAAAAATAGATGTTTTGTTAATTTGGAATTGTTAAGTAAACGGATTTATTTTGAAATAAATAAAAGTTATAAATTTTATACTATAAAAATTATGATTTTTGGGAAATAAAATCAGAATGTGATTTTTGAACTATGAAGTTGATTATTTTATAAAATAGTTTAAATTGAGATTTTTGAATTCATTATAAATGGTTTGTATATAAGATTTATAAAATTGAATCTGTATGAATCAAAATGATGGAATTGTAAAGGATTTCGTAAATGTTAAAGTGGAGTTATAAATGAATTTTATAAGTAAATAAGATTTATAGATTTATAATTTGTGAAGTTATAAATGAATAGATTTGTAAATAAAGAGAATTAAGTGAATTAACTTATAAATTGGATTTTGATATGTAAATGAAATATATATATAAATAAAGGGATTTTATAAGTTGAAGTTTCTATTAAATATAAATGGAATTTATAAACATTGTATTATAAATCCAAAATCAATTGAACTTGATAAGTAAAATATCGAAGGTTATTAAAGGTATTATATCCACGATTTTGGACAGTGGATAATCCTTTAAATTTAATGTTGCAATAATAATGAGTTTGCTTAGGAATTATATCCACGATTTTGGACAGTGGATAATCCTTAAAATAAATGTATAGGAATATTGGATTTGGTAAATGAATGGTATTCACGATTTTGGATAGTGAATAATATATTAAATGAAATGGATATGTTTGGGAAAGTGATCTTTTAATTTAAATAAATGTTTTGAAAAGTGACATTATTAAATGGAGTTAAGTGATTTGAAGATGTTATAAAATGTGTTAAATATCGAAACCATAGATTTCAACATTCATTGTTGAAATAGACGTTTTCGAGAAATAAGGAAATGATAGACTATAACACTGTTGTTATAGTAAATGATTTTCGAATGATGATATTTTGTATAGTATATTGATTTATATATCTATCTAATTTTCAAATCCCTATACTAGTGATTTTGGGTTGTCGTAACGATGTTTTACGCAACATTCATTTTGAGCCAAATAAATGTGTTTAAAAAGAATGTTTTCCTTAAAGAATAAAATATATAATTAATCGGGATTTAGGTATATGTAATATTTTCTAAGTCTTGAAAATAAATTGAATTGCGAATTATTTATTATCAAATAAGTATTTGGAAATGTTTTCCAATATTGAAATGTTGAAATGATTTTGGAGTTATATCATTTTAAAATAAATTTGAAGTGAATATTTGGCAAATGATTTAATCAATAAAAGATTAATTAAAAGGTCCTAGTGATTGCTTATGGTGCTAAATATTTGTTTGTTTTCTTTGATACTTAAATAACTGACTGTCAAATTTGGCCATGTTAGTTCCTCGAATGGATATGGGAACTATTTAGTCATACACGTAGTACGTAGCCTTCTGTGTAGGCTTGATTATTGTTTTTGTTGAAAATGTTGATTCGTGTAGTGCGGAGTTTTAGTCCAATCAATCGAGCTTCCTTCTTGGCCCGAAAGATGGCAAGTTGAAAGTGGGAGACGTGGTAAGTCTATGAGACTTAGTTTCTGTGTGAGGTTGAGAAACGCTTTTGCGTTGTTGGTGCAAGGATACCGGGATCGGTTTATCCGAAAACCACTTCGGACCAATGTATATGCGTTCGATTGTGCAGGTTATTGATGATATTGATATTCAAGATTTCCATAGTGGGAGACTGCTTGTTGATCGTTTGGGGTTAAAATCCCAATATTCATTCAGCAGCAGTAGTCTCTTCATTATGAAATATCCAATGCATGGACTATTCGTAACGACCCACTATTTTGCACCATTCAAATTCGACAATAAATTAAAACATGTCAAACTTGAATAGTTCAAAATAATAGATTGTAATAAAAATTGGAGCAAATGAAATCAAGTCACAGAAATCAGAATACACGCAGCGGAAATAAATTACTATAGTGGTTCATGAAGCCACTATCAATATAGTCTCAAAACAAGTATGAATTACATAGTCTTAAAACCAATACAGTTTGAAACAACCACAGAAAATCCCAAATTCACTTGTCTCAATTACATAGGCTAGGGTAAAAGAATGAATAGTAAATAGACAGTAACATGATAAAGATGATCTCCAGCAGTCTTAGCTCCGGGAATTGAAGTCCGAACTGATACTCAGGCTGACCCAGGCGTAAAATAAAACATAAACACTCGAGTCAGAACATACATACTTATACAGTGTAAACTAATTCAAGTGAACTGTAAGATAAAGGCAAGTAACTTAGAGGATGCTTGGGACCGCCCATCCTCTAAGGATCCGTTAAACTATTTACTATGTAGTAATATCTCGCTATTATAATAATGTCTATTGTAAAATAAACTTACTTTAAAATAGTGTTAAGGAGTGACCTAATATTCCCCTTAACACGTAATAGTGGCAATAGCCTATACAGTATCGTAATACCTCCTGATCGGGAGGCTACCAGAGGATACTCTATAGGTACGATACAAATCAAACTCGTACAAGACGTCCTAGGGTAGGTGACACGACACAACTAGGCAATGCCAGGGTAGATATACCAATTACGCATCCAGATAGGTGGTAGCGCGTAGCAACTACTACCGCCCACCTCGAACAACACTCCCAAAATCGAAGGTGCACACCAAACAATCACAAAGTAATAGAATGACATACGAAGAAGTGCGTCCGATAAAAGGTGCTACCTTCTTAGTCCGTCAATCGCTTCTGTTTTAGCCACCTTATGCCAACTCACGTGAGTTAGGCCCACGTACATACCTCAGTAGAACGTCACCACCATCCCACTTCATTCTGGAATATCCACCACGTACACGGTTGTTAAAGTGGTTTTCGGTATCGACGGAGAGTATGCCCATATCCGATCCCGGTGTCTTTAACCACCAACGTTATTATTACCCGTGGTTATAAATTTTCAAAATAGTTTATATTCAATCCAAAATACTTCATTTTAACTATTTAAAGGTGAAGTTATTATACTTACAAACCAATATTCAAAACTCTCGTTTCAGCCAACTGCAGCACTTATCAAGTGCTATTGTAGCTCTTTTATTTATTTAAAGTTTTAGTTTATTTTTGCAACCATAGCACTTACCAAGTACTGCAATAGCCCTTAATTAATTTTATCCTTTAGTTCATTTGCATCAACTACGACACTTACAAAGTGCGGTAATATCCCTTACAACAGATTTTAAGTTAATTAAATTTCAGACTTCGATATAATTTCATCAATAATAAAACTTTAATTTAAACCAATTTAACTTATAAAAATCATATTTTCCACTTTGAAATAGTCATTTAAATTACCCAATAATTTATGATTTTTATAAAGTAAATTTCACAAATAAATATCAAACTTCTCAAGGCTCCACTTTTAAAGTCAAATGCATAATTTTCTATTCTTTGTATCAAAATTAACTTAACAATTAATTTTAATTACCATTCCAAAATATAACTTATTTTCCAATTTATTTCTTAACTTACCTTTTATTCTTAAACCAAACTTCATATTCTTTATTAAGTTATATTTCAAATTTCATTTTTAAGTATTTATTTATTTAACCATTAAATTCATTGAAAACACAATAACACTGTATTAATTCACTTAAATTTCAAATTTATATCCAATTATCATATTTATTTACTTAACTTGAATTTCATTTTTTCAAAATCAGAAATTCCAAAATAAGTTTATACTTCAAATTCTACTTAACCATTCATTTATTTACATATTTAACTTGTGGAAAATTACTAACACTTTATAAAAATCATTTTTAACCCAATTTAAATCAAATATATTAAAATATACAAATTTAAATATACTTAAAATTTCCAGCAAAATATATATATAAAATAACCACGGGTCTGTACTATTTCTAACCAAGGTTAAGTGATACATATAATATATCATTTTAATCCGTAATTTAAAAGGAAAAATCCAAGTTCTATCATTTCAAACCCGCAATCCCAAGTTAAATAAATAAATAAAATCGCTTAGGCCTATCATTTCAGCCAATAATGATTTTTCCTTATTCTAAAGTCCGTTCGGGCATGTATCATTTCAACCCATAGTGATTCTACTCTATAGGGAACTTGCAGTGTGATAAACCGAAATTAATAAATAGTAAAACAACATATAATATAACAGCATATAGCATAACAGATCATATGTCAATTTTATAACAGGGTTTAACATCATAAAATTTTATATCACAGGCAAGTAAAATATCATATAACAATCCTACAATTTCATTTGCTATCAATCTACAACTCTATAAGTATGAATGCCAAGTGTGAATACTCACCTCTACGACGTGGGAGATTTGATTCAAAAATAATGATATCCACACTGAAAAGCGCAAAGAAAGCACGATCATATTTTAGAGGATGCAAAGACCAGACTTAAATCATGAAACAAATATAAATCAAATCCAAGTATGCAAATTCTCATAAGAATACATCAAGACTGGAAAAAAAACAAACTGGAACAAGTGGTACAAAAACTTGAACACAAGTGGCTCAAGTACAACAATTTGAATAAACAAAAAGGAGGAAAAATATGACATGAACCATAAGTGGCTCGGCCACTCCACCATACGACTCCATCAACGCCCCACATAGCTCGGCCATGACCAGACTTCACGGCCTGAAACAGCAAGGCAGTGGATGTTGAAAAAAAATCAGGCTGTGATTCAATAGGAAAGGTGGTGCAAAGGCATGGTTCCAGGGTTGGTTCCTAAGCTTCAGGCTCGGTCCAGCATGGGCTCGACATAGTGACCATCATCTCAGGGTGCAGCCATGCGTCAGAGGAAGGGTCACAACTCGAGTCGACAGCGGTGGTGGTGGAGGGGCTGTGGCCGGTTGTGGAAAGTGGTGGAGCAGCCGAGTACTTGGTTGAGCAGATGAAACAAAAGAAAAAAAGAAGAAAAATGAAAATAAAAGAAAAACATGCGGCCATTTACCTACAGAGCAGCTTCACGTGAGAAGATTGAGGCCAAAGTATTTTGGTAAGGTAATTATGAACGTGATTTAGTATTTAACAAAGGCTTTGCGTTGATTAAGTGGAAAAGTGGCAAGAAATAAAAGAACGTTAGGGAAATCGTTGGGTTTTATTCCTATTAAAACAAGAAGCAAAAAGGGAAGTGTAGAAAAATTTACACGTGAATTTGCAAGGCAAGGCTTTGAATTCTTTCACTTAGAAAAGGCACGGCTATTGATTGATTTGATTTTTTTTCCAGCTAAGGTAAGAAATTGAAGAGTGCATATTTACAGAGGCTATAATTTAATCGAAACGTGCGCCCAAAATTTTATAACCAAATAACGTACTTTGAATTTATTTGTTTCTTATATATCTAGTATAATATGCTAATCAGAAAATAACGTACCATATATATAATGCCAAATAATTAAACAAGAATGGATATAAAACGTACCAAATAAAACGTAAAATTAAATATCTATTTACACATTATTTATTACTTAATTTAAAATTTGATTTATTACATCCATTTGATTTGTTTATCACTTAACTAAGAAATGGATGTATATACGCATAAAAGAAACGTATAAATTTATTTCTTTTTACACATTATTTATTACTTAATTTTAAAAGTATAAAAGCCAATTTAAAAGAAACAAAACGGGACAATTGTTGTACATATATATATATATATATATATATATATACAGTTTAAATAAAAGATTGGAAGTTAGAATCTATTTTTTTAAGTTTCAATTAAAGTCAACTTTAACCCAAAATCAAAACTACAAAAATTTCTTATATTTAAAAAATTTGGGCAAATGATTTATAATCAATTCAAGACATTTAAAAATTCAAACTTTTGAATAATAAAACCTCAAAGTTTTTAAATAAAATGAATTAAAATACTAAATAAATAAAAAAAATGTTAGGCTGTTACACTCTCCCCCACTCAAAACTTTTCGTCCTCGAAAAGGAATGAAAAAAGGAAAAACAAAAGAAGATAAGATAGTAGAGAAAAAGTACCTGAAACAAACAATTCCGAATTCGAAGCACGTATGTTCTCCTCCGTCTCCCAGGTGCAATCCCGTTCATCAGTGCTCCACTGCACTTTGACCAAGCGGATAAATTTCCTTCTTAGCTGTTTCGTACCTCGATCGACGATACGAAGTGGCTTCCACTCAATAGTTAGATTAGGCTCGATATCCAAACTGTCAAGAGCATATGGCTGGATAATAAGGGATGGATCATGCAAACAGCGACGAAGGTGTGATACATGGAATACATTATGTACTCCAACGAATTTCTCGGGCAAATCCAGACGATAAGCAAGAGACCCAATCCTTTCCAAGATGCGTAAAGGACTGATGAACCTAGGAGCAAGCTTCCCTCTGCACCCAAACCAAACCACTTTTCTTAAAGGAGAGACCTTAAGGAAAACTAAATCACCAACCACAAATTCCAAACTTCTCCTATGACTACCAGCGTACTTCTTCTGCCTGTCCTGAGCAATCCTTAACCTCCTCTTAATCTCCTCAACCTTCTTCGAAGCTTCCAAAATCATCTCAGGACCAAGGACCAAGCGATTACCAGATTCAATCTAGCAAGATGGATATCTACAAGGTCGCCCGTAAAGAGCAACAAACTGAGACATCTTAAGAGTAGCCTGAACAAAAGATAGAATGAGACAGATAGAGGATTAAGATAAGATAAGAACAGAGGATTGGAATTATACCTGATAACTATTGTTATAGGTGAATTCAACCAGATGGAGATGATCTTCCCAGGATCCTCCATAGTCCAAAATACAAGCACGAAGAAGATCCTCTAGAATCTGATTCACCCTTTTCGTTTGACCTTAAGTCTGTGGGTGGTAAGCAGTGCTCAGATCCAGACGAGTACCCAAAGATTCTTGGAAAGATTTCCAAAATTGACTAGTAAAGATAGGGTCTAGATCACAAACAATGCTAAGAGGAACACCATGGAGGCGAACAATCTCCCTCATATAAATCTCAGATAAGCTCGAAGCCGAACGGGTAGACTTGACCGGAATAAAATGAGCAGACTTGGTCAGTCTATCCACGATAGCCCAGATTGTCTCATTTCCCCTCCTAGATCTTGGTAACCCATAGATGAAATCTATAGAAACTTGCTCCCACTTCCAATTGGGAATCTCAAGAGGCTGCAACAAACCGGGGGTCTTCTGATGATCCGCCTTGACTTGCTGACAAGTCGCACACCTACTAACGAAGATAGAGACATCACGCTTCATACCCCTCCAACAATAAAGCCTTTTCAAATCTTGATACATCTTCGCCACACTAGGATGAATAGAAAGTATGGATTGATGATGTTCCCAAAGTAACTCCTGCCTTAAACCATCAACATTCGGGACACAAATCCTATTATTAATCCTCAAAATCCTCCTATCTTCGATCTGAGCTCCACTACCATCAGAATTACTACCATCTCTGCTACGAACATTCTCCTTCATACTTCTAAGCATCACATCCTCATCCTGCTTAGCCTTGATACGATCCAAAAGAGGAGAAGAAACAACAAGCTGGCACAACAAAGACTTCTTCCTACTCAAAGCATCCGCCACAACATTAGCTTTCCCAGGGGTATAGTTAATGTCAAGATCGTAAGAAGCGAGAAAATCAAGCCACCGAACTTGACGCTGATTCAAATCCTTTTGGGTGAAGATATACTTCAAAGACTGATGATCAGTGAAGAGGTCAAACTTAGCACTCAAGGGATGATGTCTCCAAAGCTTTAATGAAAAGACAACAGCCAGCAATTCTAAATCATGGGCAACATAATTTTCCTCATGTGTCTTCAATAGGCGACTAGCATAAGCGATCACTTTCCCATCTTGCATCAATACCGCTCCCAAACCCTTGCGACAAGCATCGGTGAATGCCGTAAATCCGTCGTTTCCATTCGATACGGTAAGCACTGGTGCGGAAGTAAACTTTTCTTTAACTCTTGGAATGCCGCTTTACACTTGTCATCCCATATAAACTTAGCATTCTTTTGAGTTAGAGCAGTGAGAGGTGTAGAAATCTGAGCAAAGTTCTCAATGAACCTCCGATAGTAACCTGTAAGGCCCAGAAAACTGCGAATATCAGTTGGAGTCTTAGGAGTTTCCCAATCCTATAATAAAATAGGGAGAAATAAGGACCCCTGAAAAGATAGAGTGATTAAATTTAGAAGCGAAAGAAGGCAAAGACTTACATTGATCGCAACGATCTTGACTGGAACAACAGAAACCCCACCACTAGAAACAATATGTCCGAGAAATCGGACTTCCTCTTCCCAGAAATGGCATTTAGAGAATTTTGCCTTCAACTGATGATTTCGAAGTGTCTCTAAAACATATTTCAAATGGGATTTATGCTCTTCCTCAGACATGGAGAACACAAGGATATCATCAATAAAGACTAGAACAAATTTATTGAGCACATCACGAAAGACCCGATTCATCAAATCGACAAAGAAAGCAGGAGTGTTAGTCAAGCCAAAAGGCATAACTAACCATTCAAAGAACCCATTCTTAGTACGAAAAGCAGTTTTGGGAATGCTCTCCTCAGCAACTCTGAGTTGGTGGAAACCTATGGCAAGATCAAGCTGAGAGAAAACAGTAGCTCCATAGAGCTGATCAAACATACCATTAATCGAGGCATAGGATATCTGTTTTTCATAGTGAGCTTGTTCAGCTCGCTATGATCAACACACATTCGGAGAGAACCATCAGACTTGGTGATGAAAACTATGGCTGCTCCCCATTCTGAAAAGCTAGGTCTGATCAGACCTTTAGAGGACAAGTCCTGAATTTGCTTCCTTAATTCGGCCTTCTCACAGGGTGCCATTCTTCCAGGTGGAAGAACTATAGGTCGAGCTCCAGGGACAAGATCAATACGGAAATCAATTTCCCGTTTCGGAGGTAGAGAAGTGACTTCCCCAAATACGTCGGGAAATAGTTTGACTACAAGAGTCGAATGGATATCACTAGGGAAAGTGTCGAGAGAATAAATAAAGCTACCAACGAAATCCTGGGGCAAACTACACTAGATCTCTAAAGAATTACCAAAATCATTCTTGAGGGCAACAGTTCGAGAACTGCAAGAGATATGGGCATCATGTCTATCCAACCAATCACCCCAAGCAGTAGATCAAAAGCGTTAAAACCAAGAACATAGAAGTCACCAGTGAATCGATAACTATCATGAAAGAGTTTCACATTCCTACAAATCTTACTAAGGTTCGCAGGACCACCGATAGGGTTTGAAACACATAGAGGCACAGAAGAAAACTCGAGAAAAAGAAGATTCTCAAATTTATTACAAAGATCTACTGAGATAAAGCTATGGGAAGCTTCGGTATCAAAGAGAATACGTATAAGAAAATAAAACAAGGTGAAAGAACCCTGAAGTGTACCTTGAGAATCACTAGGAGCAGGAGCGGGTGCAGGCGGTGGAGCTGGAGAAGATGCAGAAGTCACAGCAAAAATTCCCGATGCCTTGCCCTTCTTCTGAGTAGGGCAGTCCTTCTTGAAATGTCCAGGCTGAAGACAGATGTGGCAGAGGTCTCGCCTGGTCAACTGAGCTAGAGGTGGAATAGCAGCACCCAAAGAAGGACAATTATTAGCGTAATGTCCCTTCTGATCACATCGGTAACAGGTAATGGCAGATAGGTCAACCGGCTGCATCTGAGATGAAGAAGACGATCCCAACCCTGGAGTCCTATTCTTATTATTCCGTCGATGTTGAAAATGGGGCTTCCTCTTCTTGGAACTACCAGAATACTGAGATGGGGCAGACTGGGTAGCTGGAGGGTCCCTAGAGGTAGGATTCTCATATCTAATGCCCATGTCCATCAGAGAGGTGAAAGTACCATGCACGTGGATAATGAGGCGATCATAGTACTCGAGGCGTGCTCCAGCAATAAAATTCTCATTTTTCTTGAGAGGAGTGTCTATCAAATTAAGGCCATATTGCGATAGCTCATTGAATTTCCTCTCATATTCAGTAAAGGACATATCGCCTTGCTTCAAATCCATGAATTCCCGATACAGCTGAGACTTTCCTGCCTTGGGCATCCATTTCACGAGAAAAGTATCCTTAAAGCACGATAAGAGATATGAGACAGATTTCAAAAGGAAGGAACTGAACCAACTTGAATGACAGAAGAAGATACCTAAATTGTTCCCAGGTAATGTCAGCCTCAGCGGTATGACCTGTAACGGACAACCACCAATCCAAAGCAGCTCCCTTCAATTGCCAAGCTGCCAACTAACGCTGCTGGGCATTAGTGATTTCAAGACCAGAGAAGATTCTCTCCAAGTCCCTTAACCACTGTTGAGCTTCAATTATGCTCTCAGATACTGTGAACTTGGTGCCACCAAGCTCGGTATATTCCTTGCAAAGCTTAGTGAACCTAACTGGGGCAGTGGGTGCAGAAGCTGGAGCAGCGCCACGTCCCCTACCTCTGGCATTTCCTCGATTCATCCTGAGAAATCCAGAATGAATTTAAGGACAGAGGAAAAATAGAGACCAAGATATATTAGATAAGATTAAGTCCAACTAGAACAGGCATTCAACAGAGGACCTAATTTCATATGGTGAAGAAAGGGAAAGAAGTAGTCGGAAAAATTTGATTTCAAACAAGAAAGTTTTATATCAAAATAATTCTTTGAAAATCCTTTAAAAGTTATTTTATACTTTAAAATATGCTCTCTTACAAAGAAAGGATTCTAAGATTGACTTCACTCATTTTAGGGTATTTCTACCCTATCTTTAATGAGTTTTTGCTCCGTAGGCTATGGTTTGCCTAAAAACCAAAGCTCTGATACTAACTGTAACGACCCACTATTTTGCACCATTCAAATTCGACAATAAACTAAAACATGTCAAACTTGAATAGTTCAAAATAATAGATTGCAATAAAAATCAGAGCAAATGAAATCAAATCACAGAATCACAGACACAAAAATCAGAATAGTCGCAGCGGAAATAAAATACTATAGTGGTTCATGCAGCCACTATCAACATAGTCTCAAAATAAGTACAAATTACATAGTCTTAAAACCAATACAGTTTGAAACAACCATAGAAAATCCCAAATTCACTTGTCTCAATTACATAGGCCACGATAAAAGAATGAATAGAAAATAGAAGCTTGATAAAGATAATCTCCAGCAGTCCTAGCTCCGGGAATTGAAGTCTGAACTGATACTCAGGCTAACCTGAGCGTAAAATAAAACATAAACACTCGAGTCAGGACATACACACTTATATAGTGTAAACTAATTCAAGTGAACTATAATATAAAGGCAAGTAACTTAAAGGATGCTTGGGACCACCCATCCTCTAAGGATCCGTTAAACTATATACTATGTAGTAATATCTCGCTATTATAATAATGTCTATAGTAAAATAAACTTACTTTAAAATAGCATTTAGGAGTGACCCAATATTTTCCTTAACACGTAATAGTGCCAATAGTCTATACAGTACCGTAATACCTCCTGATCGGGAGGCTACCAAAGGATACTCCATAGGCACGACACAAATCAAACACGTACAAGGCGCGCTAGGCTAGGTGACACGGCACAAATAGGCAATGCCAAGGTAGATATGCCAATTATGCATCTGGACCGGTGGTAGCGCATAACAGCTACTACCTCCCACCTCGAACAACACTCCTAAACTAAAGGTGCGCACCAAACAATCACGAAGTAATAGAATGACATACGAAGAAGTGCGTCCGATAAAAGGTGCTACCTTCTTAGTCCGTCAATCGCTCCTATTTTAGCCACCTTATGCCAACTCACGGGAGTTGGGTCCACGTACATACCTCAGTAGAACGTCACCACCATCCTACTTCATTCTGGAATCTCCACCCATACACGGTTGTTAAAGTGGTTTTCGGTATCGACAGAGAGTATGCCCATATTCGATCCCGGTCTCTTTAACCACCAACGTTATTATTACCCGTGGTTATAAATTTTCAAAATAGTTTATATTCAATCCAAAATACTTCATTTTAACTATTTAAAGGTGAAGTTATTATACTTACAAACCATTATTCAAAACTCTCGTTTCAGCCAACTGCAGCACTTAACAAGTGCTATTGTAGCTCTTTTATTTATTTAAAGTTTTAGATTATTTCTGCAACCACAGCACTTACCAAGTACTGCAATAGTGCTTAACTAATTTTAGCCTTTAGCTCATTTGCATCAACTACGGCACTTACAAAGTGAGGTAATATCCCTTACAACAGATTTTAAGTTAATTAAATTTCAGACTTCAATATACTTTCATCAATAATAAAACTTTAATTTAAACCAATTTAACTTGTAAAAATCAAATTTTCCACTTTGAAATAGTCATTTAAATTACCCAATAATTTATGATTTTTATAAAGTAAATTTCACAAATAAATATCAAACTTCTCAAGGCTTCACTTATTAAAGTCAAATGCATAATTTTCTATTCCTTGTATTCAAAATTAACTTAACAATTAATTTTAATTACCATTCCAAAATATAACGTATTTTCCAATTTATTTCTTAACTTACCTTTTATTCTTAAACCAAACTTCACATTTTTATATTAAGTTATATTTCAAATTTTACTTTTAAGTATTTATTTATTTAACCATTAAATTCATAGGAAACTCAATAACACTTTATTAATTCACTTAAATTTCAACTTAATATCCAATTATCATATTTATTTACTTAACTTGAATTCCATTTTATTTTTCAAAATTAGAAATTCCAAAATAAGTTTATACTTCAAATTCCACTTAACCATTCATTTATTTACATATTTAACTTGTGGAAAATTACTAACACTTTATAAAAATCATTTTTAATCCAATTTAAATCAAATATACTAAAATATACAAATTTAAAAATACTTAAAATTTCCAAAAAAAATATATATAAAATAACCACAGGTCTGTATAATATTTCTAACCTAGGTCAAGTGATACGGATAATATATCATTTCAATCCGTAATTCACAAGGAAAAATCCGAATTCTATCATTTCAAACCCACAACCAAGTTAAATAAATAAATAAATGAAATAAAAATTGCTCAGGCCTATCATTTCAGCCCATAACGATTTTTCCTTATTCTAAAGTCTATTCGGGTATGTATCATTTCAACCCATAGTGATTCTACTCTACAGGGAACTTGCAGTGTGATAAACCGAAATAAATAAATAGTAAAACAGCATATAATATAATAGCATATAGCATAACGGATGATGTATCAATTTTATAACAGGGTTTAACACCATAAAATTTTATATCACAGGCAAGTAAAATATTATATAACAATCCTACAATTTCACTTGCTATCAATCTACAATTCTATAAGTATGAATGTCAAGCGTGAATACTCACCTCTGCGACGCTGGAGATTTGATTCAAAAATAATGATATCCACACCGAAAAGCGCAAAGAAAGCACGATCAGATTTTAGAGGATGCGACGACCAGATTCAAATCTTGAAACTAAATATAAATCAAATCTAAGTATGCAAATTCTCATTAGAATACATCAAGACTGGAAAAAAACAAACTGGAACAAGTGGTATCAAAACTTGAACACAAGTGGCTCAAATGCAACAATTTCAATAAACAAAAAGGAGGAATAATATGACATGAACCATAAGTGGCTTGGCCACTCCACCATACGACTCCATCAACGCCCCCACATAGCTCGGCCATGACCAGATTTCACGGCCTGAAACACGCAAGGCAGTGGATGTTGAAAAAAAATCAGGTTGTGATTCAATAGGAAAGGTGGTGCAAAGGCATGATTCCATGGTTGGTTCCTAAGCTTCAGGCTCGGTCTAGCATGGGCATGCCATAGTGACCATCATCTCAAGGGTGCGGCCATGCGTCAGAGGAGGGGTCACAGCTGGAGTCGACTACGGTGGTGGTGGAGGGGCTGTAGGCCGGTCATGGAAGGTGGTGGAGCAGTCGAGTACTTGGTTGAGCAGATGAAACAAAAGAAAAACAAGAAGAAGAAAAAAGAAAATAAAAGAAAAACATGCAAGCCATTTACCTACAGAGCAGCTTCACGTGAGAAAATGGAGGCCAAAGTAATTTGGTAAGGAAATTGTGAACGTGATTTAGTATTTAACAAAGGCTTTGCGTTAATTAAGTGGAAAAGTGGCAAGAAATAAAAGATTTAAACGTTAGGGAAATCAATGGGTTTTATTCCTATTAAAACAAGAAGCAAAAAGGGAAGTGTAGAAAAATTTACACGTGAATTTGCAAGGCAAGGCTTTGAATTCTTTCATTTAGAAAAGGCACAGCTGTTGATTGATTTGATTTTTTTTTCCAGCTAAGGTAAGAAATTAAAGAGTGCGTATTTATAGAGGTAATAATTTAATTGAAATGTGTGCCCAAAATTTTATAACGAAATAGCGTATTTTGAATTTATTTATTTCTTATATATCTAGTGAAATATGCTAAAGTATATTTCAAAAAATAACGTACCATACATATAACGCCAAATAATTAAACAAGAATGGATATAAAACGTACCAAATAAAACGTAAAATTAAATAGCTATTTACACATTATTTATTACTTAATTTAAAATTTAATTTGTTACATCCATTTGATTTGTTTATCACTTAACTAAGAAACGGATGGATATACGCATAAAAGAAACGTATAAATTTATTTCTTTTTACACATTATTTATTACTTAATTTTAAAAGTATAAAAACCAATTTAAAAGAAACAAAATGGGACAATTGTTGTACATATATATATATATATATATATATATATATATATACATACACAGTTTAAATAAAAGATTGGAAGTTAGATTTTTTTTTTAAAGTTTTCAACTAAAATCTATTTTAACCCAAAATCAATACTATAGAAATTTCTTATATTTAAAAAATTTAGGCAAATGATTTATAATCAATTCAAGAAATTTAAAAATTCAAACTTTTGAATAATAAAACCTCAAAGTTTTTAAATAAAATGAATTAAAATATTAAATAAATAAATAAAACGTTGGGCTGTTACACTATTCGCTACAAATCCTAGGGATTTCTCGACAGGATGTGGTAGGAAAGTACCTTCGGTTTGCCCTGTTCTTGGACAACTTGTATGGTTGTTTGTCTGACATTGCATTTCTAAAGATTACGTACATTGGTTTTTTCATACGTACATCAGTGGTGGCGGAGAAGGCAACTTCTCTTAGCTTAACACTCTCCTTGAGATGTATGAGCTTAAGGGTTATATTTTTGTGGAAGGAAATTAGTAGTCAACGGAAATGGCCATGTGGCATTCAAAGTGGTGATATGTGAAAGATAATCGTTACCTCAGGCCTCATCAATCGGAAATGACCGAAACATGGTTAGATTGGCAAGGCTAAGTGGGTCGCTCCCAAGCAGGGTACGATCATCCTCTTGTAGTTATATCTTTACACACTATGACGTCGTGTATCTTATTATTGTGGTTTGTATGCTAGAGAGCCCTTGGAAATGGTCGATAAAGACCGGAGGATGACATATTCGGTACCATTTAGTTATAGAGGTGGGGTGGTCTTGTGTTAGTAGAAGGCAAATGTTCTGTGCCTCGGGACATCCGTTTACAGGTGCACCCATCGGAAGGTAGTCCCTTCACCTGGTCATTTGTATGGAAATCCAAACTCCACCACGTACCTGCAATTTTATTTATAGAGCCTAGTATGCTCGAATTTAATAATGGTAACAATTTTGGCTATCTTGATTATTATTTGTATACTGACACTAGTATAACGTCAGATGATTTGATATGAAATGTTTTAGTTATCATAAGGTAAAAACATGTCCGTGTTTATGTGTGGGCGCGTCTTACGAGATACTTTTGTTTTGGTAAAGGAAAAGTTTGGTAATTTAATAAATTTAGTTGAGTGTGTTTCTCACGCTGGTTTACTAGATTGATCCGGGCATTCTTCCCTTTCAATGCTCGGGTCAGACCGAATATATTTACAGGATTAGATTTGGTGATTTTGGAGCTTCAGTAGGAGAGCTGAAGATCTTCATTTTCGTATACACTATCTGTTTTGATTATCCGCTGCTTAGTTGTTGTGCATTGTTGACAATTGTGAGGACAGGCTATTATAACTATCCAGGCTGATAATTATTATTTGATTGTTGTACTCTGATTGATGTATGTATATACAGTTTCTGTTTTGTAAAGATCATTGATATGATATTATATGTTTTCCCTTGCGATGTGAGATTTTGTATTGTTCTGTTTGGTTCTATCTACTCTCTTTCTTCTCTTCTCTCTTCTTTTCTTTCTCTTGACTTTCCGTCAATCTGTACTTTTTTGGTCGGACATGTGTGGTTCATTGTCGATTCAAAGGGTATGGATTTGCAGGTCGTCACATTTGGTATCAGAGCTTAAATTTTGTATATTCCTAAGCTTTGATGTGTACTCAGTATAGATAGGGATAGCAGCACCCTAGATTAAGTTTGAGTGTATTATATATATGAGCACGTATTTGTTAGTGATATAAAAATGTTTTATATTGTGTTTACTTATCCGTTGAGTTGTTTATGAATTCCGCTCAGTATGTGGGATGCTATATTATTGATAGGGATTTCTAAACACTCAAACGAGGCAAGTCGACATAGTATTATTTTAAATTAGGTAAATGAAATAATTTCACCTCGATTATATTATACATATAAAAGAAATAATTTTTAAAAAAATATTAAAGTGTATAAATTAATTTTTTGGTTGTTCAAAATGTAAATATATACAAGTTAATGAAAACTGGTTGAATAATCTAAATATAAGCAACAATTGTAAAAGGATAAATTATATAAGTGAATGAATTATAAGAAAGGAATTATAATTAATATGATACACAACTATGAAATAATCTTATATATAAGGAGTGAAACTACATGAATATATTTACAAATATGAATTATAAATAAAAAATGAATTTAAACTAAGAATTTGAAAATTTGAATCCCATTTATTTTGAAAGTTATTTTTTCAAAGTTAAAGAGATTATATTATTATAAATCTAAATAAGATAAATAAATTTGGAATGAATCTTATATAAGTGAAGTAAAATAGTGAAATTATATAAGTAAGATTTATAAATATGATTTAAAAATAAAAGGAATTTTTTTAAAAGTATATAAAACACTGAATTCACTACTGTTGCTGGGAAGTAATAAGGGTGATGACTGCAGCATCATCAGTATCATTTTCGACTTTCTATGTGATTGATTTGTACCAATAATAAATTGAAAATTGAATTTTGTTGTGATAAATAAATTTGAATTAAAATCCAAATGGAAATTGATAAATATAAGTAAAATGAGTTTTGGACTTATAATACGAAATAAAAATGTAACTTTGTTAAAGCTAAATAAATTTGAGTTAGCATAATGGATTTATGATTTGAAATTTTAACTTTAGTGAAGTTAAATAAATTGAATTGGATTTAAACTAGATTAGATAAGTTATTGAAATGGAAATTTAAACTTAAGGGATAAGTGATTATATAATATGAATTTGGATGTTTAAATAAATAAGTTACATAACTTATAAAGTGATAAAAAGGTAAGTGAAACCAATTGTTAAAATGGTTAAACAATTTTGTTAAGCAAAATAAAATCTAAAATTTGAATAGTGATATGAATTTGACTTAAGTAAAAGTTAAATAAAATAGGATTTGAACTGAATTAGTAGTGAACTTAAGTTGTATAGTGAAAGTAAATGCAAGTGAGAATTGAATGAAATTTAACTTAAGTGATGTCGAGTAAAGTTGAATTTGATATCAAAATGAATTAATAAAGTGCAGTGATGAATATGAAATTGAGTTATATAATGAAATTCAACTTGAAATGTAAAATGATTTAGTAATTGAATAATTGAATTAAAGTTAATTAGATATCAACTAATTGAAATTAAATGTGTTAAACCAAAATGAATGTTGAAAGTAAATTAAGTAAATTTGGTAATGTTGAATATGCATTGGTTGTTAGATAGATATTAGTTGATTGTATAGAAATTCATATGAAATTGAAAGCTAAACAATTGAATTCAAATTGGATGTAAGTAAATCTACATAGAATAGAATTTGATTTGAATTGAAAGTAAACAAATTTGAATGTAAATTAGTGATAAACTAATTGAAAATGAATAAACGAATGTTAGATAAATCCAAAGTTAATGAATCAAATGTGATTTAAATTGAAAAACCAATTCAATGAATATTAATGAGAAGTGAATTTATATTGGTTCGGTTATGGATTTATTGGATAGATATTGGTTTGTTGGATGTTAGTTGGATGATAGTTGTTTGATGATTGGATTTGTTTTTTTGTTGCATTTGCTATGTTGGCACATATAGTTGTTGTATTGGTATATGTTGTATATTGATATTACTTTCTATATACATGTTTCTCGTTTGTTTATTGAGTATTTAGTAGGTGCGGATGGTGTATGCTTCACATTTGGAGCTCGCTTTCGCGCTATATTAGTCGTATATGCTCGCTAATAATATATAAGGTACATATCTCGGATTACATATCGCACTTTTACATTTTTTCCCTTACGGGATGCTTCATCCTCAAAGATGAGATGTATATTTGTGATATATATATATATATATATATATATTTGTTATGATCCTACTACGATCGAACCGTGCAAAGGAGACGCTGGCGAATTTTTTTGAAAATTCGACGCGTTAGAATTTTTTTGAGAAAATTGGAAAACAAAATTTGGATTTTGAGTTATAAAAGTTAAATGATATTAGTTAGCTTTGAAAAGGTAACTAAATATGATTTAAAAACTTGTAATTTTTTTTATAAGAAGTTTAACTATTGGATTTTGGAAGAGCAAAAAGGTTTTACTGAATTTGATTTCTAAATTGAATGAATTGTTTTGAAAAGTTAATTGATTTTGTGGCTTTTTCTTACTTGGTAATTTCAAGGACGAAATTCTTTTAAGAAAAGGAGAATGTAACGATCCAGAATTTCAGTCATTTGAAATTCGTATATTTAATTTATTTTAAATATTCAAAAGTAAATTTTATAAGCTGAATAACTTATATTTGAAATCTAGTGATTTAATTGGATAATTAAACTATTAATTTAATATTTGAAATTATAGAAATAATTGGAATTTGAATTATATGTAAATAAAAATGATTTATAAATTTGAATTAAATTCTATTTGAATTAGAATGGTCAGATAACTTTTGAAATTGAATTAAAAGCAAATTTGTAGAAATTGAATATTTTAATATCCAATTAACGTGTAAAAATATCCATTTTTCACACAATCTCAGATTTCGACGAAACTAGTTTTATCGGATCTGTATTGTTATATTATTATAAGATTTCAAATGTTGTATCAATCGGATTTACAGTTTGTCCGGGGAAGCCAAAACGCGTAGAAATCCGTTTAAATGAATTTTAAATTTAAATAAGTCGATTCGAAAACCTATCTTTCAAATACGATCGAATTGGCTCTCAATATATATTCCATTGTGTTTGGAATAAGGGTAAAACATTACAAACGCCAAGCAGCATGCTTTGTCTGGAGTTCGAAAAATTTTCTAGTGAATAGTGTCGCGAAATTTTCTATAAAAGGACGTTATAATTCATATTTTTCACTCAGAAAACCCTAGCTAGGCCAAGCCGCCACTTTCAATTTCAATGGTTAGTATCTTCCCATTTTCTTCCTTTTATCTCTTCTAATCCATCAACTTTCATCAAAACCCTCAACTACAAAAACGTGGAGCGTATCGAGATCTCCCTATTCAACGGTCATGATCGAATTTGGAGCAATGGGTTGGCTGCTAGGGCAGCGCGTGCATCGTGCTTTCGAGCACATTTATCTAGGCGATGGCACAACCGGGTTCGACCGGCCTTTGGCCATTGGTGTAGCTCGCGTAGGCTCTCGTGGTGGCGGTCCCTAATCAACATCTCGACGTTTGTAGAGGGAACGAAAATTCAAGGTATAATGGCGGCTATGGTTGTTGTATACGTATAAAACCTGGTAAGGAAGAAGAAATAGAGGGTGTTCCAGATTTGATCATAGGAAAATCGACGCCAGATTGAAAGCTAGGGTAAAAATTAAAAAAGATATTGTAAATTATTATATTATAAATATGTATAAATTTTAAAACGTCATAACTTCTTCATACAAAGTCCGTTTCGCACGAAATGAATTGCTTTAGGTCTCTATTAACGAGCACTACATTTTAGAGCTGATTTGGAGTTGACTGGAACTAGTGTAAATTTTGGGTAAAATTAAATGCCTGTTTAATTTTATTCGGAATAAAACTGCGACTGCTATTGGAACCAATGTGGGTACAACTCACTCTTTTTCACTAGCTGATATTTTTATATAAGTGAGAATAAATTTATTTATGCTGACTGATGATTGTTTCGCAGATATATGATATATTATCTATGTAACAACCCGATATTTTCAGCCATTCGCAAACACACATGTCGGACTTGAATTGCTCAAAATACCGCATTGTAAATAAATTTGGAGCAAATGAAAAACAATTACAGAATCACATACGCAGAAATATTAGAATAACTCGCAGCAGAAATTAAAATACCATAGTAGTTCATGAAGCTACTATAACAAACTCTCAAAACATAATACATAATATCAGTCTGACACATATACAATAGAAATCTCAAATACATAGAAGTTTATAAATACCATAGCTGAATAGAACAACTAAAACTGAAAGGGAATAGATAACTAGACAAGCAGAATCTCCAGCGATTTCTAGCTCCAAAAAAATCCAAAGCTAAGCTGTAAATACTTAGGCCGACCCGAGCGTAAAGTAAAACACATAACATTCGAGTCAGGACATACATACTTATATAATGTAAACCAACTCAAGTGAACTGTAGTAGTAATGCACCATGACTCAAAGGATGTTTGGGATCGCCCATCCTCTGAGGATCAATTAAACCATAAATTAAATACATCACATGGTTAAAATTCCAAAATGGTATTTTATACTTCTAAATCAAATATCATTTAAAAATTCAATATCACTTCAAATTCATTTCGAAATATCAAAATATCATATCTTTCCAAAACCACACTCATTTTTATTTAAATTAAATACCATTTCGAATCACATTTTAAAATGGTTTATATTTCAAATCAAAATATTCCATTTAAACCATTTAAAAATAAAGCTATTCTATTAAATAATCAAATATTTAATTCCTAAATTTTTAGTCTTTTCAGAATTCAATTTATTCACTTAATTTGTTCGAATAGTGAAATTTCAACTTTCGTAGCACTTAGAAAATGTTATGGAAAATTTCATTTGAAAACAATTTAATTTAACAAGGACAGCGTTTACAGAAATGTTGTAATAGTTCAAGTTCCAAATAAAAGCTTTAGTTAAATTCTAAAACTACAGCACTTACAAAGTGCTGTAATAGCCCTTAGTTCAATTTTAGCTATTTAGTTTATTTGTATCAACTACAACACTTAGAAATGCTGCAATATCTTTTACTTCAGAAATGATAGCATTTCTGAAATGCTGTTAAATTAAATTTCAAGTTTCAATACAATTCCCTAAACCATTAAACTTTAGTTTAAATCATTTTTAACTTATAAAATCATATTTTCTCACCTAAAAAAATGATCATTTAAAATACCCTTTAATTTATGATTTTATAAAGTGAAATTTCATACAAAAATCAAATTTCTTTAATAATTCACTTATAAAATTTAATGTATAAATTTATAACATTTCATTTACTTTACATTTTAATTTAATGTACCATTTCATAAATTAAATTTAAATTCCATTTATTTTTCTTAACTTAACTTTTCATTTTAAACACGTTTCACGTTTTCTAAGTTAAGTTATATTTCAAATTTCAATTTTAAACATTTATTTATTTAACTATATTTTAATTTATAGAAAATCATTACACTTTATAAAATCATTTTTAAATTTAAATTTAAATCAAATTATCATATTTTCTTACTTAACTTAAACTTCATGTGTAACCAAAATCATAAATTCCAAAATTAACTTATATTTCAAATCCTACTTTACCATTTATTATTTCACTTATATAACTTATAGAAAGTCACTAATATTTTGTAAAAATCATTTTTAAATTAAATTTAAATCAAAATATCATAATATTTACATTTTATAGTATTTTAAAAAATTTAGAAAAATATATGTTAACCACGGGTTTGTATATAATTTTATAACCTAAGTCAAATGATACGGATAATATATCATTTCAATTCGTAGTTTACAAAGGAAAAATCCGGGTTCTATCAGTTCAAACACACAATCCCAAGTAAAATAAAATAAATAAAAATCGTTCAGGCCTATTATTTCAACCCATAATGATTTTTCCCTATACTAAAGTCCGTTCGGGTATGTATAATTTCAACCCATAGTGATTATAATCTACAGGGAACTTGTAGTGATAACTGATATAAATAAACAGTATAGCATTATATAACAGCAACAGATGATATCACAGGTGTATAAAAAGGGGTGAACATCATATGATCATATCATAGGCAATTACGACATAATAATATAATCTACAGATTCAAATGGTGTCAATTTACTAATTATATAATTACAAAATTCCTTGTGAGAATTACTCACCTCTATAAGCTGGAGATAACATATTCAGACACACAAACAAAGACCGTAAAGCACGAAAGTATGACTACGATTCAAGTGAGCGGATAGCCAATACGGTTGTCTTGTTACATATCAAACAAAACAATATAAAGCACACGAATTTCAACACCAAATATAACATTAAACAAGCTAGAAATTATGCACAACAAAGAATCAATCAACTTGCCCATGCTTTCACAAATCCTATGCTCGGCCTAGGGTTTGAAATGCACGGCCATAGTGGTGTATTTGGATCAAGTATGGATCCATATAGGGTCGGCCTAGCAAGGAATGAGGAAGTGAAGAAGAAATGCTTGTTATGCATAAACATACAAAGCCAAGGCACAAAAGTGAATATTTATGCAACTACAAGTCACAGCCATGGCTCAAAGTGACACAGTCAGGCCTAGTGGAGGCTAGGGGATGGTGCAGTAGTGGCTTAGGGTCAGGTAGAGGCTGGAGAAGGTGATGCAAGTGGTGGCCGAGAGGGGTATATGGAGTGGTGATGCATGTAGAGGTCGGCTATGCTAGATTTCAAGTGGTGCATGCATTTTTTTTGTGAACTTTTGCAACTTTGGGGTGCATGGCCATTACTGGTCAGTGGATTTGGAAGGGTTTGCAGCCTAGTATGTGGTGGTGGAGGAGCTATGGTGGTGGAGGAGCTCAAGGCCGAGCATCATAGGTGAAAGCAAGGCAAACAAAATGAATAAAACAAGAAGAAAATGTAAGAAAAAGGAGAAGAATCATTACCAAAATTTTGTTTCAGAGATGATAGCCGAAAATTTAAGATGAGAAACTTATTTTTTTTCTTGAGAAATGAAGGGTGATGGTTGAAGAAAGTATATTGTCAGTCACATTGAATGCAAGTGTTGATTTGCAAATGAAAAGGTAAAAGGAGATGAAAAGTCAATGGTATATGAAAAGTTTAAAAATCTTTATATTTCTTTTTCTTTATTCATTTTAAACACATGAAAAATGTATATAAATAAAATAAAAACACAAAAAAATAATGCATGAAAAGAAATAAATAAATAAATTTTGGAAAAATATAAATTAATTAAGAAAATAGCTTAAAAATATAAACTAGGTTTTAAAAATTGTAAATAAATACAATAAGCTTTGGAAAATTTTTAACATCACTTTAAAAATATTTTAAAAATAAAAATATACCTAACATGTCATATAACACATATTAGAACATGATATGACAAATAAAAATATTATTTATACAAATTAAAACAAACAATTTTATTAAATAAATCAATTTACAAACAATATTGTAAAAATCATAACTTTTGCAATATAAATCAGATTTCAACGAAACGAAAAGCAGTAAATTTAAAATTTAATCTATTTTCGTAATAAAATATAAAATTCAAAAATTCAAATATTTAAATCTAAAAGTCAAAATTTAACTAGATTGACCAAAAATCCACTTTTCTGGAAAATATTCTATTTATTCATGTTTGGAATTATAATTCACGTAAAAATCAAAATATACTTTTTAAAATAATAAAATTTATCCATTTTAATGAATAAAATAAAGTTTTTAAATCAAAAATTCAAATAAAATAATCAATATAAGCAATTAAAATAAATCATAAAATACAGGGGTGTTACACTCTCCCCCACTCAAATCTTTTCTTCCCCGAAAAGGAATGAGCAAGGAAAATAAGGAAAAGAAAGATAGAAAAGCATATAGTACCTGAAAAAACAATTCCAGATTCGAAGCAAGAATGCTCTCCTCTGTCTTTCAGGTACAATCCTCGATCATCAGTACTCCATTGTACTTTGATCAGACTAATAGATTTCCTTCTTAGTTGCTTCGTACCTCTGCTGACAATACGAAGTGGCTTCCTCTCGACAGTCAGATTAGGCTAAATATCCAACTATCAAGAGCAGAATGCTGAACCAAAAAGAGATCGGTCAAGAAGATACCAGAGAAGATGTGAGACGTGGAATACATCATGCACTCAAGAAAGCTTCTCGGGCAAATCCAAACGATAAGCCAAAGAACCAACTCTTTCCATAATACAGAAAGGACCTTCGAAGAGGAAGAAGGTAGAAAGAGCCAGAAGGGAAAGTAGGTTGAAAGACAAGGATGAACCATATTTTTAAAACTATATAAATTTCAATTTAAAATTTTATATTTATAACATTTTAAACACTTTATAATATGATGAATAGTCATTTGATTCAAATTTGACAGCTCGAAGTAAACTATATTTAAAACATTTTTATATTATTTAGACAAGTTAAATAAATGATCAAAAGAACCTTTATATAATACTTTATCAAAATACTTTTATAACTCGATGTCCTAACAAGTTTACTTTCGTTCCTACAGACTCTGGCCATGCGTTGATCAGACGCAAAGCTAGCTCGAGGTACTTGGTAGACTTGTTTCAACACCCAATGAAAATACTTGAAAAACCTTTAAAAACAGATATGAAAAGTACAATCCAAACAAACAACCAAACCAAAACATGTCGATCATGGATCGCGGATACACCATGGTTACGCTTGGATCCCCTAGGAAACATCCGTACCCGTAGGCTGGCTACCGCAGCCCTGCGATTACGCCATGAAGACTAGTAGTACCGTAGATACACAATGGTTACACCTAGATCCCCCAGGAAACATCCGTACCCGTAGGCTCTCACAGCCCCTGCGGATTACGCTACAAAATACGACCTACATAGATCACAGATACATAATGGTTACGCCTGGATCCACCAAGAAACATCTGTACCCGTAGGCTCTCGTAGCCCCTGCGAATTACGCTATGCAGTCGCGCTCGTAAGACCATAGAGATTTCCATGGAATTCGATGGACACTCGAGTATCATATCTAGAAAACCCAAATCAGATAGAATAATATCGATAGAATGAATCCACACCGTGGCCACAAAACGGATATCAAGCAGAAGGCACTTTTCATATCTTTACTTCTAAAATATGTATCATATAGTACCTTTTCAAATCACTTTCAAATATCATATTTATACAAAGTCTATCGTATATAAGATTTAATTTTCAAATCGAATACTTTCCAAATCAATAGTATATCAAATCATACTTATATAGACTTCGATTACATAAGATTTCACTTTACAAATTGAGTACCCTTTCCAAATCAATAGTTTTCAAATCAATTTCAAACTTATACAAATCCATTTTATATAAGTTTGATTGCCCCCCAAATCAAGTATTTAGTAAAACAGGTTCTTAATTTCAATTCCTTTCAGTAACATTTCAGTTTCAAAATCATATATGATTTTGCCAAATCATTTCTTCCAAACTTAATATATTCAGTTTCAAAGTTTCTCAAAATAATAGATTTAGAAAATAATCCAATTTTCCAAATCAACAAAATTTATGTCAAACCAATCCATTTCGAAACCATCATATTAATACTGGGTTTTACTTTCCAATCTATTTTCAAAACCAAAATCTTTCTCAAAATCAATTATACCCAAAGTGATTTCCAAGTTATAAATATCCCTTTAAAACTTCAAACTATTTATTTTCATATATGGAAAATCCAATTTTCCTTTTGAAAATTACTTAGCTTTAAAAATTTAAACCTTAATTTGGAAGTGCTCGAAATTTAAAATATAGTCAAAGAAATCATATTTTAAAAAAATCAAAAAGTTGGAAATCAACAACAAATCAGTAAATCAATTCCAATAGATAAGGTTATACCAAAACAAATCTGAAACTCGAGGACTGAACACGGCCTTACTTTAAATCATTTCAAATACACACACACACACACACACATCTTTCGAATATCAAACCATATGTCAAAATCTGAAATCAAAATTTGGTTTCACAAAATCATTTGCATAGCAAAGCTACTAGAGTGGCCTTTCCCCCACTTAGAAACTCGAAAATCAATGTCGATGATGCATGCATTCATCACTGAAATTATTTTCCAGCGACATAAGTGGGTTCTGGACTTTTATTTTCTTGAAACTTCTTTGAAATCATTGGAATTCATTTGAATATATTTGAAGCATTTCTTATTCAGAAAATATCTTTAAATCATATTATTATTATATATTTTCCAAAATCTTAAAACCGATTTCAAAACATCGGAGTTCGATTCCTCGAAATTCAAATTTAAAACCCTTCAGTTATAAATCATTTTTATATAAGTCAAATTCTTATAAAATTTTCAAAATTTAAAATCCTTTTGAAATTTCAAATTTTCAAAGAAAGAAAAATATATAATCCTTTCAAAGCTTCAAATTTTCATTTTCAAAAGATATAAAATCCTTATTGAAAACATTTTACTTTTATAAAATGTGGTCATCCTTATCAAAATAATAATTTCGATTTATGCACAATTTCAACATACAACCAAACACAAATTTCCAAAGAATGATTCAAGATAAGATTTCAAACAAACAGAGATTCGAATTTAGAGGAACTAATCAAATGGAATTGTGGTTCGAAGATAAGCTCGAACGAAGATAAGATAATTTTATTACCAAATAGAAGATGGATAAGCCTATATGAATCATGAGCGACCTTAACTGGTCAACCGTGACTTCAGGAATATAATCAATGTGAAAATCTAAGGCAAATCGACATTCGGTCTCCAGAGATAGAATCCAGGTATAGCAGGAGATAGCATCGTAAACCAGAGATATAGAAATCTCCGGTGAATCAATGCTAAATTGTAAAGGAGTTTCACCCCTTTACAAATCATTCAAAGATTTGCGGAATCACCGATCTTTACAGAGGTCAATGGAGTTATGGAATGCCCCAAAATCAAAAGGATAGGAAAGAAAAAACTGGATTTCAGAACAAGTGGGAGCGTTCCAAAGTTCAAGGAATCCTAATCGATAAGAATTCTAACCAAGAGATTACTAACAAGGTGGATACAAAAGGGATGAAGTTTAGAAAATCTTGATTTCAAAATAAGAATTTTTTTATACTAATATAATCTTTGAAAATCCTTTAAAAATCATTTGGAAATAATTTTATACTTCGAAAATACGCTCTCTCACCAGAAAATGATTCTGAGATTGATTTCACTCATTCTAGGGTACTTCTACCCAATCTCTAATGAGTTTTTGCTCTGCAAGCTATGGTTTGCC
Source organism: Allium cepa (assembly GCA_030765085.1). NCBI lineage: Eukaryota > Viridiplantae > Streptophyta > Magnoliopsida > Asparagales > Amaryllidaceae > Allium > Allium cepa. The sequence goes on along the minus strand of CM060941.1, from coordinate 552,684,122 downwards.
TAAACCCAAAGTTCTGATACCAAATGTAACAACTCGAAATTTTCAGCCATTCGCAGACACGCATGTCGGACTTGAATTGCTCAAAATACCACATTGTAAATAAATTTGGAGCAAATGAAAAACAATCACAGAATCACAGACACAGAAATATCAGAATAACTCACAGCGAAAATTAAAATACCATAGTAGTTCATGAAGCTACTATAAAAAATTCTCAAAATATAATACATAATATCAGTCTGAAACATATACAATAGAAATCTCAAATACATAGAAGTTTATAAATACCAGATCTGAATAGAACAACTGAAACTGAAAGGGAATAGATAACTAGACAAGCAGAATCTCCAGCGATTCCTAGCTCCAGAAAAATCCAAAGCTAAGCTGTAAATATTCAGGCTGACCCGAGCGTAAAGTAAAACACATAACACTCGAGTCAGGATATACATACTTATATTATGTAAACCAACTCAAGTGAACTGTAGTAGTAATGCACCATAACTTAAAGGATGTTTGGGATCGCCCATCCTCTAAGGATCAGTTGAACCATAAATTAAATACATCTCGTGGTTAAACTTCCAAAATGGTATTTTATACTTATAAATCAAATATTATTTAAAAATTCAATATCACTTCAAATTCATTTCCAAATATCAAAATATCGTATCTTTTCAAAACCACACTCATTTTTATTTAATTTAAATACCATGTCAGATCACATTTTAAAATGGTTTATATTTCAAATCAAAATATTCCATTTAAACTATTTAAAAAATAAAGTTATTCTATTAAATAATCAAATATTTAATTCCTAAATTTTTAGCCTTAATTTATTCAAATAGTGAAATTTCAACTTTCGTAGCACTTAGAAAATACTACGGAAAATTTCATTTGAAAACAATTTAATTTAACAAAGACATCATTTACAGAAATGCTGTAATAGTTCAAGTTCCAAATAAAAGCTTTAGTTAAATTCTTCAACTACAGCACTTACAAAGTGCTGTAATAGCCCTTAGTTCAATTTTAGCCATTTTGTTTATTTGTATCAATTACAACACTTAGAAATACTGTAATATCCTTTACTTTAGAAATGATAGCATTTTTGAAATCCTGTTAAATTAAATTTCAAATTTCAACACAATTCCATAAACCATTAAACTTTAATTTAGACCATTTTTAACTTATAAAATCATATTTTCTCACTTAAAAAAATGATCATTTAAATACCCTTTAATTTATGATTTTATAAAGTGAAATTTCACACAAAAATCAAATTTCTTTAATAGTTCACTTATAAATTTTAATGTACAAATTTATAACATTTCATTTACTTTACATTTTAATTTAATGTACCATTTCATAAATTAAATTTAAATTCCATTTATTTTTCTTAACTTAACTTTTCATTTTTAAACACATTTCACATTTTCTAAGCTAAGTTATATTTCAAATTTCAATTTTAATCATTTATTTAACTATATTTTAATTTATAGAAAATCATTACACTTTATAAAATCATTTTTAAATTTAAATTTAAATCAAATTATCAAATTTTCTAACTTAACTTAAAATTCATTTATAACCAAAATCATAAATTCCAAAATTAACTTATATTTCAAATCCTACTTTACCATTTATTTATTTCACTTATTTAACTTATAGAAAATCACTACTATTTTGTAAAAATCATTTTTAAATTTATATTTAAATCAAAATATCATAATATTTACATTTCATAATATTTTAAAATATTTAGAAAAATATATGTTAACCATGGGTCTGTATATAATTTTGTAATCTAAGTCAAATGATACAGATAATATATCATTTCAATCCATAGTTTACAAAGGAAAAATCCGGGTTCTATCATTTCAAACCCGCAATCCCAAGTAAAATAAAATAAATAAAAACCGTTCAGGCCTATCATTTCATCCCATAATGATTTTTCCCTATTCTAAATTCCGTTTGGGTATGTATCATTTCAACCCATAGTGAGTCTAATCTATAGGGAACTTGCAGTGATAACTGATACAAATAAACAGTTGAACATTATATAACAGCAACAGATGATATGACAGGTGTATAAACAGGGGTGAACATCATACGATCATATCACAGGCGGTTATAACATAATAATATAATCTATAAATTCAAATGGTATCAATTTACTAATTTTATAAGTACAAAATGCCTTGTTAGAATTACTCACCTCTACAAGCTGGAGATAACAGATTCAGACACACAAACAAACACCGAAAAGCACGAAAGTATGACTATGATTCAAGTGAGGGGAGAACCAAAATGGTTGTCTTGTTACATGTCAAACAAAACAATATAAAGCATATGAATTTCAACATTAAATATAACATTAAACAAGCTAGAAATTATGCACAACAAAGAATCAATCAACTCGCCCATGCTTTCACAAATCATATGCTCGGCCTAGGGTTTGAAATGCACGGCCATAGTGGTGTATTTGGGTCAAGTATGGATCCATATAGGATCGACCTAGCAAGGAATGAGGAAGTGAAGGAGAAATGGTTATTATGCATGAACATACAAAGCCAAGGCACAAAAGTTAATTTTTATGCAACTACAAGTCATGGCCATGGCTCAAAGTGACATGTCCAGGCCTGGTGGAGGCTAGGGGATGGTGCAGCAGTGGCTTAGGGTCAGGTAGAGGCTGGAGAAGGTGATGCAAGTGGTGGCCGAGAGGGGTATATGGAGTGGTGATGCATGTAGAGGTCGGCTATGCTAGATTTCAAGTGGTGCATGCATTTTTTTGGTGAACTTTTGCAACTTTGGGGTGCACGGCCATTACTGGTCAGTGGAGTTGGAAGGGTTTGCAACCTAATATGTGGTGGTGGAGGAGCTATGGTGATGGAGGAGCTCAAGGCCGAGCATCATAGGTGAAAGCAAGGCAAACAAAATGAATAAAACAAGAAGAAAATGTAAGAAAAAGGAGAAGAATCATTACCAAATTTTGTTTCAGAGATGATGGCCGAAAATTGTAGGATGAGAAACTTATTTTTTTCATGAAAAATGAAGGGTGATGGCTGAAGAAAGGATATGGTCAGCCAAATTGAATGCAAGTGTTGTTTTGCAAATGAAAAGGTAAAAGGAGATGAAAAGTCAATGGTATATAAAAAGTTTAAAACTCTTTATATCCTTTTTCTTTGTTCATTTTAAACACACGAAAGATGTAAATAGATCAAATAAAAACACAATAAAATAATGTATGAAAAGAAATAAATAAATAAATTTTGAAAAAATATAAATTAATTAAGAAAATAGCTTAAAAGTAGAAACTAGGTTTTAAAAATTGTAAATAAATACAATAAGCTTTGGAAAAATTTTAACATCACTTTAAAAATATTTTAAAAATAATAATATACCTAACATGTCATATAACACATATTAGAACATGATATGAAAAATAAAAATATTATTTATATAAAGTAAAACAAACAATTTTATTAAATAAATCAATTTACATACAATATTGTAAAAAGCGTAACTTTTGCAATGTAAATCAGGTTTCAACGAAACAAAAAGCAGTAAACTTAAAATTTAATCTATTTTCATAATAAAATATAAAATTCAAAAATTAAAATATTTAAATTTAAAAGTCAAAATTTGACCAGATTGACCAAAAATCCACTTTTCTGGATATTCTATTTATTCATATTTGGAATTATAATTCACATAAAAATCAAAATATACTTTTTAAAATAACAAAATTTATCCATTTTAATAAATAAAATAAAGTTTTTAAGTCAAAAATTCGAATAAAATAATCAAAATAAACAATTAAAATAAATCACAAAATACAGGGTTGTTACAATCTATATATTTATTGGTATATTCCTGCCTATTGGAACAGATAAGATCTTATACATTCCCGTGTATGAGCAGATGACCCTTTATACGCGTGTCTGCCTCGAAACGGACACTGTGCATATTTTCTTATATGTGTATTTGTTGTAGGTGATAGGTTGGAGGGATCCAACTTGATTCCTCGCCAGTATTGGTTTATTTAAAGATATAGTGATATATGCTGTTATCATATGATATATGATGTTTTGGGTGCCATGATTGATATATTTAGTGCTGTTGCAGCATTGTGCCTATTTTTGGAATTTAAAAATGTTAAAGTGATGATTTCCAAATTTAAAAGGATTTTTAAAGTGATTTTGAAACTAGATGTTTTATTAATTTTGAATTGTTAAGTGAACGGATTTATTTTGAAATATATAAAAGTTAAAAATTTTATGCTATGAGAATTATGATTTTTGGGAAATAAAATCAAAATGTGATTTTTGAAACGTGAAGTTGATTATTTAATTAAATAGTTTAAACTGAGATTTTTGAATTTATTATAAACGGTTTATATATAAGATTTATAAAATTGAATTTTTATAAATAAAAATGATGGAATTGTAAAGGATTTTTGTAAATGTTAAAGTGGAGTTATAAATGGATTTTATAAGTAAATAATATTTATAGATTTATAATTGGTGAAGTTATAAATGAATGGATTTGTAAATATAGAGAATTATAGGTGAATTAGCTTATGAATTGGATTTTGACATGTAAATGAAATATACATAGAATTGGTAAATAAAGGGATTTTATAAGTTGAAGTTTTTATAGAATATGAATGGAATTTATAAACATTATTTTATAAATCCAAAATCAATTGAATTTGATTAGTTAAATATAAAAGTTTATTAAATGTATTATATCCACGATTTTGGACAGTAAATAATCTTTTAAAATTAATGTTGCAATAATAAAGAGTTTGGTTGGGAATTATATCCACGATTTTGGACAGCGGCTAATCCTTCAAATAAATGTGTAGGAATATTGGATTTGGTAAATGAACTATATTCACGATTGTGGACAGTGAATAATATATTAAATGAAATGGATATGTTTTGGAAAGTGATCTTTTAATTTAAATAAATGTTTTGAAAAGTGACATTATTAAATGGAGTTAAGTGACTTGAAGATGTTTTAAAATGTTTTAAATATTGAAACCATAGATTTCAACATTAATTGTTGAAATAGATGTTTTCGAGAAATAAGGAAATGATAGGCTATAACATTGTTGTTATAGTAAATGATTTTCGAATGAAAATATTTTGTATAGTATATGGGATTTATATATCTATCTAATTTTTGAATCCCTATACTAGTGATTTTGGGTTGTCGTAATGATGTTTTACGCAACATTCATTTTGACCCAAATAAATGTGTTTAAAAAGAATGTTTTCCTTAAAGAATAAAATATATACTTAATCGTGATTTAGGCATATGTAATATTTTCTAAGTGTTGAAAATAAATTTAATTATGAATTATTTATTATTAAATAATTATTTCGAAATGTTTTCCAATATTGAAATGTTGAAATGATTTTGGAATTATATCATTTTAAAGATAATTTGAAGTAAATATTTGGCAAATGATTTAATTAATAAAAGATTAATTAAAAGGGATTAGTGATTGCTTACGGTGCTAAATATTTGTTTGTTTGCTTTGATAGTTAAATAACCAACTATCAAATTTAGCCATTTTAGTTCCTCGACTAGATGTGGGAACTATTTAGTCGTACACTTAGTACATAGCGTTCTGTGTAAGCTTGATTATCATTTGTGTTGAGGATGTTGATTCGTGTAGTGTGGAGTATTACACTAATCTATCGAGCTTCCTTCTTGGCCCGAAGGATTGCAAGTTGAAAGTTGAATACGTGATAAGTCTATGAGACTTAGTTTTAGTGAGGTTGAGAAATGCTTTTGCGTTGCTGATGCGAAGAGACCAGGATCGGTTTATCCGAAAACACTTCGGACCAACGTATATGCGTTCGATTGTGCTGGTTATTGATGATATCGATATTCAGGATTTTCATAGTGGGGGACTTCTTGTTGATCGTTTGGGGTCAAAATCCCAATATACATCTAGTAGCAGTAGTCTCTTCCTTATGAAATATCCAATGCAAGGACTATTCGCTACTAATCCTAGGGATTTTCTGACAGGATGTGGTAGGAAAGTACCATTGGTTTGTCCTGTTCCTGGACAACTTGTATGGATGTTTGTCTGACATTACATTTCTAAAGATTACCTACATTGGTTTTTACAAACGTACATCAGTGGTGGCGGAGAAGGCAACTTCTCTTAGCTTAACAACCTCCTTGACACGTATGAGCTTAAGGGTTGTATTTTGTGGAAGACAATAGGTAGTTAACGGAAATGGCCGTGTGGCATTCAAAGTGATGTGATATGCGATATGTGAAAGGTAATCGTTACCTCAGGCATCACAATCAAAAATGACCGAAACATGATTAGATGCGGAAAGGCTAAGTGGGTCGCTCGTAAGTAGGGTATGATCATCCTCTTCTAGATATATCTTTACATGCTATGACATCGTATATCTGATTATTGTGGTTTGTATGTTAGAGGGCCCTCAGAAAAGGTTGGTAACGACCAGAGTACCATATCCTTATAGAGGTGGGCCGATCTTTTGTTGGTAGAGGGCAGATGTTCTATGCCTCGGGACATCCATCTGGAGGTGTACCCATTGTAAGGTAGTCCCTTCACCTGGTTATTTGTATGATAATCCAAAATCCACTACCTACCTGCCATTTTATTTATAGGGCCTAGTATGCTGGAATTTAATAATGGTAATAATTTCGGTTATCTTGATTATTATTTGTATACTAGACACTAGTATAATATCAGATGATTTGATATAAAATGTTTTAGTTATCGTAAGGTAAAAACATTTTCGTGTTCATGTGTGGGCATGTCTTACGAGATACTTCTGTTTTGATAAAGGAAAAGTTTGGTAATTTAATAAATTCAGTTGAATGTGTTTCTCATGTTGGTTTACCAGAATGATTCAGGTGTTCTTCCCTTTCAATGCTCGGGTCAAATCAAGTATATTTACATGTTTAGATTTGATGCTTTTGGAGCTTCAGGAGGAGAGCTGAAGATCTTTATTTTCATATACATGTATCTGTTTTGATTATCCGCCGCTTAGTTGTTGTGTATTGTCGGCAATTGTGAGGACATGTTATTATAACTGTTCAGGCTGATAATCATTATTTGATTGTTATACTCTGATTGATGTATGTACATTCAGTTTCTATTTTGTAAAGATCATTGATATGATACTACATGTTTTCCGCTACGGTATGAGATTCTGTATTGTTCTGTTTGGTTCTATCTTCTCTCTTTCTTCTCTTCTCTTTTCTTCTTCTCTCTACTTTTCTTTCTCTTGACTTTTTGTCAGTCTGTGATTTTTGGGTCGGAATGTGATTTTTTATCGATTCAAAGGGTACAGATTGTGGGTCATCACAGTAAGGAAGCCTATTTATATTGTTATGAGAGATGAGAAGAGACTTAGAACCAAGACGGTCAGATTAGTCAACGTCCAGTGGAGCGATGATGACAGGGACTGTACTTGGGAGATTGAAAGCAGGATTAGAGATACTTATCCTCGTTTGTTTGATGGTATGTTTTACCTTCTCATTTGATTTGTTGTGCATCTTATCGTAATTTTGAGGATGAAATTCCTTAAGGAGGAGAGCTTATAACACCCCATAATTTTGGTTACATTATTTAGGATATTTAATTGGTTAGCCTAAAAAAATGTGTTGATTAAGGGATTGATATTTGATTCAATTAAAGGGTAGCCCCGCCATTTAACCTATAAATTAAAATAAGAGTTAAATTGAAATAGAGGAGGGTAAAATAGGAAAGAGACCAATCCTATATCTTTAAACCCCCTCCCCTCTACGCATCCATTTCATTTTATCAAAAAATTTAAAACAAGAGGCTGGCTGCCATTAATAAGAGAAAGAGGAAGAAGATAGAGAAAAGATAGGAAGAAGCTTAAGCAAATCAAATCCATTCACATCTCAATCTCTTAAATTTCTAAAGCTAAGATGAATAATGTTTACGTCTCAAATTTTTATTATTCTTGGTTTGAAGATGAATTCTGAATATTTTGCATTGATTTGCCATGATTTTGAGGATGGAATGATTATATATACTTGTTGATGAATTATGGTAGTTCATATTGAATTTATGATATGTTTTAAGGTGAAAACTCCATAAAATGACATCCAAATGCCTTGCGAATTTTTTAAAACATCATAAATTATATTTGAGAGATGATTTTTAATTTTCAGAAATTTTTGAATATTTATGGAATTTATATGAATTTTCTAGTAAAGAAAATATTGATTCGGGTTAATAATTATTTATGATTAAATAGTAAATGAATTAGGTTCAAAAAATTTATACGTTGGAAAACATATTAAAAGAGATTTCCTGGAATATTTGTAGATTTTTCCTAAGTGTTTTAACGGGTATATAAAATTATTTAAGGTATGGGACTTAAACATTTTATATTTTTATAAAAGGAGATGGGCCTTTTTTTAAATAATTCAAAAGGATTATTTTTGAAAATGGTAGTACTTTTTATTGGTAAAGAAAGAGGCAACCAATCAAAATTTGACACGTAAAGTAGGTTAGGTGAAAAGAACTATTTGCTACATGTTTTCCTCTGTTTCGATGCTTTCGGCACTTGGTTCTGCCTCCACATCTTCGCTTTCGACAAAGTCGAAACCATTGCACATGGTATCAGGGAACTCGTATGTAGTGAATTGGATGTAGGCGGAAGGTAGGGGGTCGAAACCAAGGGTTCTAAAGGGATTGAGGCATTACTTTGCTTTTAAATTAAAAATGCGCCTGCTTGCTTTCGACTAAATGGTTGTCGATTGAGTAGCTTTCGACTCAGTTAGCTTTCGACTCAGTTTAATGGATTTAAAGACATAGTTTCAATTGGGTTGTGCCTGTGATTTTATAAAACTTCTTTCGACTAAGTTGAGACCTTTTGTTGTCGTCTTTTTACCTTTCGAATCAGATGGTTTCGAAGGGATACTTTTTTTCTAAAATTTGGCCACTTCTCCAATGCTTTCGAAGGGATGATTTCGACGCCATCACTTCTTTACTTAGGAAATGGTGTTTTAAAACAGATGATTTTGACTTAAATATTTTAAAGACCCTTTTTCTACGATTTAAGAAAAACCTAAATGGTTTCGAAAGAGATAGTTTTAATTGGTTTCCAAAAAGATGCTTTCGACCTTAATGGGTTTCTAATCCTTTTGCCCTACCTAAAGGCATAATCCAAATGGTTTCGACTGAGGCGATTTTTAAAGGTTTTGAAGGAGAAAATTTTCGAATGGTTTCAAAAGGTGTCCATATATTTTAAATTGAACCCAAAGTGCATTCGAAAGGATTGAGTTTTGACTGTTTCGAAAGGTTTTGATCAATGGTTTCAAAAGTGGTGGTTCCTCAGGGTTTCAAAAGAGTTGAAAGGACTGGTTTTTCCTTGTTTTCGAAAAGAAATATTTAAAGGTTTTAAAAGGAGGATATTTAATGTTTTGAAGCTTTTGGAGAAAAGAAAGGAAAGGTTTTTCCAATGCTTTCAGAATACGTGGTTTAATGGTTCAAAGCTTTCGAAGGAAAGGCTTTTAATGGTTTTGAAAGGGTCACTTTCAATGGTTTCGAAGGGGATACCTTCATGGGTTTCGAAATGGTTGTTTAAAGGTTTTAAACAATTATTTCGAATGTATTAAATAGGCAATATAGCCTAAGTATTTTCAAGTTAAAAAGGGTTTTAACTTGTCTTAGAAGGATAGCTAATCCTCATTAACATTCATCAATGTTATTTTGAGTAAAGTATATATATCATGGCAAAATAACTTAAAGTAAAGCTAAGAATATATTTTCCTTGTACAATTATGATTTAATAGGTTAAATCACTTTAAAAGGGTTTTCAAGGAATAAGATGAAAGGTAGTTAACCCGAAGAAAATTATTCGAACAGTTAGTCCATTTTGATCCGGACAATTAGTCCAGTTTACGGGCAGTTAGCCTGGTTTTATGGATAGATAGTCCATTTGTTAGCATAGCAGACCTTGCTATTATGTTATTAAAGTATGCTATGGATCGTGTAATATGGATATATAATAACACAGAGTATAGTGATGATAGTTATACGATAAATAATGCGGAATATAAAAGCAGTAAAGTAAAATGACACCAGCAATTTTTATACTGGTTCGGAGCACCGTCCTATGTCCAGTCCTAGACTCCTTCTGGAATTTTACTAAAACAAAAACCCTCACTTAACCCGAAGGAACAGGTCTATACAACCACTGAGCAGCCGAACAGGGACCTGGGCAATGGAACATGATTTCGCCTCAGAAGCCGAAGTGGACTTCACATGCCTGAGCAGCAGAACAGGACTTCAACAAATACAAAAGATTGTTTTGACTTTTTGTGTTCTAATAACACGGATTTTCACTTGTAGTACACCCTTCCTATAATCTTCTCCTCGAGTATAAATATGTATATTTGAAGTTTATCAAGAATAGAGAGGTATGATATTGCTTTAATGCAGAATAATTGAAAGTACTATAGCAAATAGATTCAAGAGAGTTAGATTAGAAAGATAAGAAAATTCAGTTATAGTTCGATGATTTGGAATCAAGTTAGAGTATGTATTTATAGAGGTTAAAGAGAAACAACTAATGATGAAGAGTTTCGATTGAAATGTTGTGTCCAAATCTTTTCGTAGAGATTCGTAACTCTTCACAAATAGTCGTGTCTTTTCAAAAAGTAGCCGTCGTAGAAATTTAGTCAACTGAGCTTCTGGTTCGGTCGACTGAATATTCAAATGAATTTTTAAATATATATTTGTATATCTGTGCACCTGTGCATGTTGCACAGAATTTCCAGGGTCAGTCGACTGGACCTCTGGGTCAGTAGACTAACCTTGTAAAATCTATGCAATTTGCACAGGTTTTACAGGTATAGTAATATATACAACTTTAAGCGCTTTTATATATTTTATATGCTTATATATGTATAAATATTTGGGAATAATGATTAAATATATAAGCTAATATATACGTAAACGAGGAGAGATTTTGACAAAATTGACCTCAGACTCAAAACTAAAATAATATAATTGATGCACCGGTTTTGAAATCTTGTCTCCTTGTAGTATATATTTTCTTTTTGTCGTAGCAGTCATCAAATCTATATGTCGTAGTGATAGCTTTGTGTCATGAATCAAAACCAAGTCTCAACATTCTCTCCCTTTTTGATTGATGACAACCTGTAAATAAATATAGATTTCGACTGTATATATAATATTATAATATAAATAATTACTCCCCCTGAATCTTTGACACTCTATATCCTACATTCTTAATGTTAGTAATAATATTTCTCCTCCTTTGTCATCGACAAAAAGGAATAATTAATATAAAAGTATGAAGCCGTAATGTCATAGATATTATGAAGTAAACAATCATTCATACATTAAACAACCATAAACAAAAGTCTTGAAATACGAGAAGTAGTAACTGTTTTAATACAAGCAAAAAATAAAGACTACTGTTTGCATAATATAAAATAACATCTCATGACATCCTTTGATTACCCCTATCATCATGAGATGTTTGACTACCACTAATGCCTTCATCTCCACCATCATCGCTACTACTTGCTTGATCATCGGAAGAGGATGACCAAGTGAAGACGGGTTGCTTACCCGAATCGCCTGTTGTAGCCTGGAAGTGCCGAATGAACATGAAATAGCTTGCCATAATTTCATAAAAAATCCTTTAACCTTATCAAGATTTTTGTCTACTTTAGTGATATAGGATTGAAGAATTTGTTGGTTATGACATATCATCGAATCATGTGGAGGTAGTCTCGGATTAGGAATCAAAATTTCATCTTGTTGATGACGAGTTGATCTTTGGCGGGATGGACTGTGAAATGCTTCGCTATGTTGTTGTGGTTAAGCTTAAGATAATTGTCGTTGAGTCCATTCTTCGAAAGAAATGATAGAAGGTGGTTGAGCAACCGTTAGCTTCATTAATGCTAAATTGCGAGAATTTAAATATCCAACAGTAGAAACCACCGAGTCAGGTTCCGAAATCTCACAAGCCTTTAGCAGTCTCTTAATATATTCACCATAATAGATGACATTCATCTGACCATTGTTGAAGCTAAGGAATTCATCAAGAATTAATCGTAGCCAATTGACTTTAATGTTTCCAAAGATAGTGTACAAGGCTTTAAAGTTATGTTCATAAACAAGTTCATAACTCTCGGTTCACGGAGTTAGGGTTTTCATTAAAGCACGATGGATAATTCTTGCTCTTGGTCTTAAAGACAAGGACATGGGTTGGTGCACGTCGTCTTCTAAAAACAAATGACTTATATGGTCACGAACGACTATATCACAATCAACATTACTCAATTCTATACCATCATTTTCGGATCTCAAAATGTGTGTCATTCGATCTAAGGAGAAAAAGATGGGTTTTCCACAAACTAGGCTCCATACACAATCTTGTTGATTTTGAACGGTTTGGTGACCCAAGTTAAGATTTGCATAGAATAATTTGACCATTATTTGATTAATTTTGTGCCTATTATCATCAATATTGAATAAAGATTCCAAATTGCTCCTACGAGCCAATTCTTGTATATGGTATGGAGAAAAATCGAAAAACTTTACAAATGAACCTTCAAAGATGCGAAAATAATGCATTCTTCTCCATCTTCAAATTGCGGTATCATCAAATAGCCATTAGTGGATTTTCTCGTTTGAAGGAGGTTGAGAAGAAAAAGAATCTTGTCCTTTTCTCTTAGGAGCCATTAATTTGAATGTTTGAAGGAATAAAAATTAGGTTTTTTGAAATCTAGGGCTTTGGAAAATTTTGAAATCTTAAATGAGAGTGGTAAGAGAAGAAAGTGAAAGTTAAAAGGTGGAAAGTGAGTGGGTAGGAGCAGTAAATGTGCTCAAATTCATGAATCAGTTGACTGAATTAGCGGTTCAGTCGACTGAATATGAAAATAAAAAAATTTCAACCTTTTGGTCCAGTCGACTAACTCACTGAGACAGTCGACTGACCATGGTTTTAAAAAATAGTCTGCTTCTGTGTCAGTCGACTGATCCCTGGTTCAGTCGACTGACCTGGGTGAATTCATATAGCCTTTTTTTTTGTTAAGTAAATTTTATATATTTTCATACATATTAATATTATAAGTTTATTTTTGAGTATTATAACTAGTAAACAAGTTAATGATATGAAAAAGAAATTAATTATTCCAAAAGTAAAGTGTACATACTTTAGTAGAGTTATTCGAAAATAATAAAAAATAATAACAACTATTGTTTATTTTGAAGGGCTAGGCATTTTGTAGCCCTGTAGTTGCTTGCGACGAGCATTCGATGCTTCATACCGATCCCATGAATTTGGTGAGACAGGTGGTCGCGGTAGGGATGAATTTGAAGGTCGTCTAATAGGCGAAATGGCATGTTCGCCTATTGGATGTGAAGAGGCCCCGCAGAACTTCATAGCAATATGCTCGATAATTCCTATTCGTCTGGAGTTAATCTTTTGCTTATAGTACATTTCATGTGGAAGCATCAGTGATTCTTGTTAATAGTGATGTAAGTCATTTATTTTTTGCTTAGTGTTTGGAGATATGTCGATCATCCTTTCCCTTTCTTTTTACCCGGAGTATATTCGGTATGATATGTAGAAGATGGTGAAGTAAGATGAATGGGAGTCTTTGGTGAATCATTAGAAGCTAGAATTTCAATGGAGTTAGTGGATGAAGAAGTTGACATATTGAAAGATGATTGGTATTCTGTTTAGTTTGTATTTCAGTTCGATTGTACGAAAAACATAGAATAGGTATATCTATTTATAGCCTAAGGTTGAGTACAGGAAGGTTGAATTGAATGGCTTATCTTGAATTTAGCCAAATAAAAGGGTTGTTAGTTAGAAAATTGTGCTATTTCATTTGTTTTTCTGTTATTTGATTTACCTTATGTAATGTAATATGCATAAAAAAGGAGTAAAGCATATTTATAAAGATAAGTGTTATACATAGTTTAGTATATTGTTATTACCATATAATAGAGTCCCCGTCCTAGATTGTAAAAGAAATAATCAATAGCTTAGGTGGTTTAGACACTTGCGCTATTCATAGTAGGTCATAGGTTCGAGTCTCAGCATGGTCAGAATTACGAATTTTTGTAAAAAAAATTATTTTTGAGTTTTTAGTCGAAATTTCGTATTTTATTGTTTATATATCTATAATTGACATTAAACCGAGTTCACGACGTAATTTTATAAAAGTGTTTTCTAATAATGGTTTAGTAAAAATACCAGCTAATTGATTTTCTGATGGAACGTAGTCTAAATTTATCACTTCTTTTTCTACATTATCGCGTAGAAAATGATGTCTAATATCTATATGTTTAGTTCTTGAGTGGTTTACTAGATTTTTGGAAAGATTTATTGCACTAGAATTATCGTAGTAAATTTTTGATTTTGATAGATTGACTCCGAAATCTTTAAGTGTCTGTTGCATATAAATTACTTGTGCGCAAGCTAGTGCCATAGAAATATATTCTGCTTCACAAGTTGATAGCGAGACACAGTTTTGCTTCTTGCTAAACCATGATATTAATGATTTACCAATGAAGTGACATGTACTGCTTATACTTTTTCTATCTATTCGTTATCCTTCGAAATCAGCATCATTGTATGATATTAATTCGAACGAGCACTCTTTTGGATAGAAAAGTCCAAAATTTGTAGTTTTACTAAGATAACATAGTATTCATTTATGGCTTGTAAATGCGATTCTTTTAGGTCAGCTTAAAATCGTGCACATAGACACACACTCATCATAATGTCTGGTCTACTTGCTGTTGGTTTGGCAGAAGTGTTTTCCATTCCAAAACATTTGATAAAATTATTACAGTATTTTACTTGATTAATAAATATTCCATTTGAAACTTGTTTTACTTGAAGACCTAAAAAATACGATAATTCTCCCATATGGGACATTTCAAATTCTTTAGTCATTATTTCAAAAAATTCATTACATAATTCATTATTAGTTAAGCCAAATATAATGTCGTCGACATATATTTGAACTATCAAAATATCATTTTTGGAATGTTTTATAAATGAAGTTTGATATACTTTTCCTATTTCGAATCCTGAGTCAATTAAATAGTTTTTAAGGCATTTATACCAAACACGTGGTGCTTGTTTTAAACCATATAAAGCTTTCTTAAGTTTATAGACACGATCTGGGTATTTTTCATGAATAAATAAAGGAGGTTGTGCAACATAAACATTTTCTTTAATATAACCATTTAAAAATGCAATTTTAACATCCGTTTGATAGAGTTTAAAGTTATTAAAACATGCGTATGCCAATAAGATTCGTATTGCTTCTAATCTAGCGACTGTTGCAAACGTTTCTTCATAGTCTATTCCTTCTTCCTGGTTATATCCTTGTGCTACTAGTCTCGCTTTATTTCTAGTTATATCTCCTAATTCGTCTGCTTTATTTTTATAAACCTATTTAGTTCCTATAACAGTCCGATCGGTCGGTCTGGGTACTAGTTCCCAAACTTCATTTCGTTCAAACTGATTTAGTTCTTCTTGCATAGCAATAATACAGTTTTCATCGGATAAGGCATCCTTAGTATTTTTAGGTACTATAGTAGAGAGAAAAGCTACATTACCCATTATATTTGGTTGATTTCTAGTTCGAACATTTGAATTTATTTCTCCAATTATATTTTCTGTAGGATGATTTCGTAAGATTCTTCGAGGAGACCTTATTGTATTAGTAATATTTCTATTTTCTAAATTATCAAAAATGTTTTCATCTTCTATAGAATTATAAACAATATCTTCATCATCTCTTGAATTGTTTATTATTATTATTATATTTGTTTTATTATTAATTAAATCATTATTATTATTTGTTTTTGAAATAAGTTTAGAGTTCTCATCAAAAGATACATGGAGTGTCTCTTCAATAGTATTAGTTCGTTTATTAAAAATTTGATAAGCTTTGCTTCGATTCGAATATCCAAGAAATATACCTTCATCACATTTTGAATCGAATTTGCCAAGCTGATCTTTGGTATTTAATACAAAACATTTTGAACCAAATATTTTAAAATACGACATGTTTGGTTTTCTACCGTTAAAAAGTTCATAAGGTGTATTCTTCGTGAGGGGTCTGATAGAAACACGATTTAAAACATAACAGGCAGTTGCAACAGCTTCTGCCCAAAAATGTTTTGGTAATGTACTTTCATTTCGTAAAGTTCTTGCAAATTCTTGTAGAGTTCGATTCTTTCGTTCTACAACTCCATTTTGTTGTGGAGTTCTAGAAAACGAAAAATTAAGAAATATTCCTTTCTTTTTACAATAGTTATCAAATTGTATGTTTTCAAATTCACCTCTGTGATCACTTCTAATATTTTTAATTCTAGTACCTTTTAAATTTTGAATTTGTTTAACAAATGTTTTGAAATTTTCAAAAGTACCACTCTTATTTTTCATAAAGATAGTCCATGTATATCTAGAAAAATCATCAACTATTACAAATACATATTTATTATGATTTATGGATTGAATTTGAGTAGGTCCAATTAAATCCACATGAAGTAATTTAAGTGGTTGTAATGTCGAAATAACATTCTTAGATTTAAACGAGGATTTAGTTAATTTACTTAATTGACACGAGTCACATAAATTATTAACTTTAAAATTCATCTTTAGTAAACCTTTTACGAGATTATTTTTAGAAATTTTATTTATATTTTTGAAATTGATATGAAAGAATTGTTTGTGTCATATCCAAGGATCATTTTCTTTAGCTATTAAATACATGTCTGAGTTATGATTAACTTTCATATTCAAAACGTAGATGTTTTTATCTCTATTTCCTTCAAAAATAAGATTTTGATTTTGATGAAAGATGCTACATTCATTTTCAGAGAAGGATATTTCAAAACCTTTATCGCATAATTGACTTACACTTAATAGATTATGTTTTAGATTCTTAACTAATAAAACATTTGTAATAAGAGGTAAATTAGATGTACCGTAATTGCTCACATCGCCTTTGCCGATGATATAGCCCTTGGAATTATCTTCAAAAGTGACAGAACCTCCATCTGAGTATGTAATATTTATCAGCATATCTTTGTCTCCTGTCATATGTTTTGAGCAACCACTGTCGAGTATCCATTTTCCTCTTTTCTTGAGTAGGACCTGCATAACATATGAGATAATGTTGGTACCCACTTTTTAATAGGGTCCTAAGAGTTAGGCCTTAGGAATCCAAGCCCAAGTAGGTTTAGTATCCCTTTTATAAATATAATTTTTATTATTATGAACATTTTCTATGAATGAACTAATATACTTTTTACTTATTAACTTGTTATTAGTTTTAGGTACCCGTATATTTATAGTTTTAGAAACTAGTCTTGAAGATGTGGATGTTTTATTAGACTCAAATTTTGAATTACTAGATTGTGAATTCTTGACTTCCTTCTTATAACCTAAACCGTTTTTTTATTAGCAAAGCTAAGCGGGTTTGACTGGCCCTAACCAGTTTATTGCGTAAACAATAAGGAAAATTGCACCATAACAATTCTATGGAGCAACAGGAAAAGAACAACTAAAAAAACAAGAAACCAAAAAATAACCAAAGCAAACTGTGACAACATGCCCACAGTCAGATCCAAAAGCTGTTTACACCAGTGGTAAACTGAAACGTGCAGTTTCTAACACCATCTTTGATGGAGCCAATCAGCTGATTCCACAATTCAATTTCGGTTTTGTTCTTGCTATTGAATACTCTGTCATTTCTTTCCCTCCAAATTACTCGTATGAATTTTTTGAGGACTAGAAGCAACATTGTACCAGAGTCATTCTTCAATCTAGTGGCACTGAATAGAAAGCACCACTCACTATTGCTATCCCTAGTTCTGTTACCATGACCTAGTAAGGCAGAAACCCTATTCCATAACATATGTATAACCCTGCAACTGAAGAATAGGTGAACATTAGTCTCGGGTTCTTCAAGACAGAAACAGCAGGTAGCATCGGAAACCATGCCAATGCGATGGAGTTTGTCTTTGAAATTCATGGCATTTCTGAGGACCTTCCAAAGCAGAAAGTTGTCATTTTCTTTGCTGTGACTATCCCAAACTCTTTTTTCCCAGGCAAACCAAGGAACGGTCGTGACGTGGGAAAAACAATCATATATCTTGGCAATGGAGTGAACGACAAGATCAGGAGACCACAGCACCCTGTCACAAGTGACAGTAGGGTACTGTTGCCTGCTGATCTCCCGCCACAGTTGTCGTGTGGATTGGTTGCTGGTAACCAGCAATGAGATGACTCCATTACTTATGAAGTTCTTGGCCTTGGCATCCATTGGAATACCAGTCTGAAGTATTTGGTTGTATGTCATCGTTTTGCTGAGAATGAGACCATGCATAGCCCAGGGATCATTCCAGAAGCTCACATTGCCACCAGGAGACGCAATGTGTTTCAAATGCGGAAGCAACATTGGCCGAAGGTTGAGGATGGATCTCCAAGTCCAAGTACTGCCGTGGGCGATGTCCATACACCAAAAATAATTGTTTTTAAGCTGATGCTTCTTCGTCCACGACACCCAAATATTGTTTTTAGAATTAAGCAGATTATCAAAATGCGTACTAAAAGCGGCAGAATTCCAATTTTGTATGTTAATAATGCCTAGGCCACCCATGCTTTTCTTGGTTTCAACTTTGCCAAAGTTTATGGGTTTGAGCTTATTAGAGTGTATGCTACCAAACCAGAGAAAACTACACATGGCCTTCCTAATCATGTGAATGAGCTTCTTGGGTAGAATGAAAGTTCTGGACCAATATGTTGTGAAAGAGAATAGCACAGATTTAATAAGGGTGAGTCTTCCCGCCTGAGTTAGAAACCTGTTGGCCCAAGCTTTCATGGTATGCGTTATCTTGTCATATAGTTTTATGCACTGAGATGTAGTGACTTTGGAGGATGTCATAGGGATCCCCAGGTATGAGATATCATCTGGAGCAAGGGGCAGGTGACAATCATTAGCAAGGGTCAGGACTGCAGCGGCATCAATGCCAGCAACTTTGATTAAGGACTTGTCAAGATTAATAGCAAGCCCACTGAACTTGTGGAAGGCATTGAGACAATCCATCAGATTGCTAATAGATTGAGAAGTAGGCTTGGTGAAGACTATGAGGTCATCGACAAACATGAGCGAGGAAATAAGGGGGTCTTTGCACTTGGGGTGGGTGAGAATTCTTTTGCATGTGATTTCATGATTAATCATAGCTGTGAGCACTTCCATGATTAGAATAAAGATGTAAGAAGACATAGGGCAACCCTGTCTGATTCCTTGCCTACTCTTGAAGTAGCCAACAGTCTTACCGTTGAGATTAATTGAAATGTGGGCTGTCGAGATGCAAGTGTAGATCCATGAGGCAAAGTGGGGGGGGGGGGGGGAATTTCATTTTGGCAAGGGTTCTAGAGATAGTGGTCCATTGAAGAGTATCATATGCTTTCTTTATGTCAAGTTTCAACATGGCTCTTGGGCTTGTCGTGGATTTGTTGTAGTCTTTTAGAAGTTCATTAGTTAATAGGACATTGTCAAGAATACTCCTCCCTTGAATAAAAGCTGCTTGGTTGGGGGAGATAAGATGGTTGATAACATCTTTCAACCTGGAGGCAATTATTTTGGAAAGACATTTGTAAGTGGTGTTGCAACAAGATATTGGTCTGAAATCACTGACACTGATAGGATACTCAGTCTTGGGTATTAAGGCGATATTGGTTGCATTTATTCCAGTTAGATTTTGTTATGCTTGAAAAAGCTGTTCACTGCCTTGATTAAATCAACTTTAATAATGTCCCAGCAGCTAGTGAAGAAGTTAGCATTGAAACCATCCGGGCCACCACACGATTCCTTATTCATTTCAAATATGCTTTGCTTGATTTCATTTTCAGTAACTACGGTGGATAGGAAGGCGGCTTGATCTGGGCTTAGACATGGAAATTCCAGATTATCAATGATTGATAGGTCGGGTTGGAAATCAACATCATTTCCAAGAAGGTTGGAAAAGTAGTTATGGAATGCATTGTCAATTTCGAGAGGGGTGGTACAAGTTTTACCCGAACGATCAATGATGCATTGAATGTTGGAATTGGAATGCTTGACTTTAAGGCTTTCATGAAAGTATTTTGTGTTCCTATCACCAGCATTTGTCCATTTGAATCTGAGTTTCTGTTTTCTCATATTGTTCTCCACTTCAAGAGCTTTACTGTATTGTTGTTGTAAATTGTATTCTGCATTGGCTAATTCAACATTGTTAGGAGTTTGCATAGCTTGTTTCCTGGCATCAGCTAGAGAGATTGCAATTGTGGTAGATAGAAGGTCACCAGTGCCAAATCTATTTCTGGCCCATTTCCCAAGTGCTCTTTTCACATTCTTCATTTTTTGCTGCAAAACAAACATGGGATTGCCAAAATAGTAAGTACACCAGGCGTTTTTAACAATACTTAAAAAATCAGGCTCATTTGCCCAGATGTTAAAAAATTTAAAAGAAGACTTTCTTAATGGGCAACCATTTTCCATTTGGATGATTTGGGGGGAGTGGTCAGAGAGTAGTGGGGGAGGGAGGAATATGGATAACTTTGGCCAAGTGTTAAGCGACTCAATGTTGCAAAAGGAGTGATCAATTTTGGTGTAAATTCTCCTGCCAGATCTACTTCGATTGTCCCAAGAAAATCTGGCACCAGAGAAGGGAACATGTATGAGATCAGCAGCATTTGTGGAATAGTTGAGGGGTGCAATCTCATGCAAAGTGACATCATTCCCACTGGTTCGATCATTGATGGACAAGAGGCAGTTAAAGTCCCCTGATACAATCCAGGGATGAGTGTTTTGGGCTAAATGTGGTAGGTAGTTATGGAGGGTAAGTCTGCTACTGGCACAATTTTCAGCATACACTATAGTGAGATATAATGATTTGGATGTGGGCTTGTGAGTGAGGTGAGAATGGATGAATTGCTTGTGAGATAGGATCGGGGTTAGAGTGTACATGTTTGGGTCATATAAGATCAATATTCTGCCATAAGGGGCTTCAATTAGGTTGTGGCATGCTTTCCACATCGGGTTGATGAAGTGCACAGCTTTAAGGCTAAGGTCATGGTTTAATTTGGTTTCAAGAATGGCAAGAAGACTGAGGTTATACTTGGAAATGATGCTTTTAACTTGGATTAATTTGGTTTCAAGGTGCGCTCCTCTAATGTTCCATACAACAAATGTTTGTGTCATTGATGTAATTTGTTTGAAGTGGTACTTTGGTTAGTCTTGCTTCTGGTTGCAGAAGATGGGCTGTCACTAGTTTCAGGGAGGATTCTTGTTGTTGTGGTGATATTGGGGTTATTAAGGTCAATATTGGGTATAAAGGCACGATGATTGTTGCCTCTGAATTTAAGTTTGGTTTTGTTTTTGTAGTGGTGTGGCTTTGAGGTCGGGGATGAAGCTTTGTGGGAAGGGGTTATTATGTCAGTGTAACCAGGAGGAGCAATAATATTGGAGTAAGGTT
Organism: Allium cepa; assembly: GCA_030765085.1. Classification (NCBI taxonomy): domain Eukaryota; kingdom Viridiplantae; phylum Streptophyta; class Magnoliopsida; order Asparagales; family Amaryllidaceae; genus Allium; species Allium cepa. The sequence goes on along the minus strand of CM060941.1, from coordinate 552,662,563 downwards.
CGGGGAGGTGGATAAGACGTTGAGGACTATGTCATCGTTGCTGATGTGGAAAGGGGTGGTGGATGACTGCTTAGGTTGTGTGTTGGGAATGGGAATGGTTGTGGTTGACTTACTTGGTTGCTGAGTGGTAATGAGTGCATGTGGCAAATCCATGCACGTATCACCTGTGCATGAAAGGCTGGTATTAATATTTTCCACTGTGATCTCTGTGTTTGTTTCTTCCTCTTCAGCAACAGTTTCAACCAGTGAAGTTAAAACCGAAAAACTGTTTTTCCCTGTGAAATCACCCAGAACATTTTCAACAACAATGTTGGACATGTTAGTAGTATCAGCGTTTTGTTTGAATGGGGTAAATACATTTGCATGACAGTTTGTCAACTGATCATCCGGTTTGCTTCGGGGAATTGTTGTGTTTTCCATGTTTTTACTCGGGTCATTTGTATTGTTCTCTGCAGTTTTTCCATGGTGCTCACTTTCACTACAATCTTTCATATTTCTGCAATTTGTTCCAGTCATCACATTTTTATTTAGACTTTCATTATTCTTGTACATTTGCTTTCTTTTTGTAATCTTCTTCCAAGGTTGTTTTCCTGCACTTATTTCTTTTTTTTGAGTTTTTTCCCCTTGCATTATGTTTTCCTGTTCATGATTGGGTTGATTCACAATCTCTTGCATCACAATCTTATCACACACAACAGATATGTGGCCAAACATCTTGCAGTGTACACAAATCTCGGGTTTCCACAAATAGTTGACATGCACGTTTTGCTCACTTCCATCCAACATCATAACTGGGAATTTCTCAACTAATTCATATTCTGGTGTAACTTCAACTAAACACCTAGCATAATTTATTCTTTCCAATTTTTCAGTGGATTCGTCAAGACATATCAATTTACCAATTCGATTCGCTAGCCAGTTTATTCCAAGATGTGACCATGCATAGATTGGGATGTTAGATAGTTGAAGCCATACTAGAACAGTTTTGATTTTGCCTCTGACATTGCCAAGCTCAGGGGTCCATTGTTGCATAATGAAGATCTTGTTTCTTATAAAAATAGGATCACTTCTCAGAATCCTGATTTTGTCCTCTTCACACGAGAGATGAAAGAGAAAAAGAGCACCATCATATTTAACTTTGACAGATCCTTTCAGTTTCCATGTTTTTTTGAGAAATTCGACAACAGTGGTGAAAGACAGTGGTTTGTCAAGAAAGAAACCAACTATGTAGTCTTGCCATATTTCCTTACCTGCTGCCAGCACGTCTTTAGGGGGAATCATGGCTTCACCATTGAATTCAAGGTTGATGTTGATCGGCAAGTAGGAACCAGCATTGCGTGGTTTGGATTTGAAGAGGTTTGTCCAGGCACGACAGGGTGCGGATGGTTGGATAGGTTGTGGGATTTGCGTAAGGGGGTCATCAGGATGGGAGGTGGAGCTGATGGTGGGTAACGTAGATGGAAGGGTTGCAAGGTCTGACATAGGGTTGATGGGTACAGGAGAGGACGGAACATGGAAGATAGGGGGCACGGATGTGTCAGGAAGCATGGTGATGGAAAGGGTCGGAAGGATGGGAACGATGGATAAACGGCTGCCATTAAAAAAGTTAAAAAAGAAAAAAAATATGGATTTTTTAAACTTTGGGGACTAAACTTTGGGGACAGGGAGACTATGTCGCCCTGACCTTTGGTTAAGCCGGTTTTATAAGTGGTCGTGCACTATGTCTCATTATTGTGGCCGCTGGGAATCGATCCGGTGCCACTACAACACAATGTAGAAACATCCACTATGTCGAAACCACTGGACCACTAGAACTTGACAAAACTTTGGGGACAGGGAGACTATGTCGCCCTGACCTTTGGTTAAGCCGGTTTTATAAGTGGCCGTGCACTATGTCTCATTATTGTGGTCGCTGGGAATCGATCCGGTGCTACTACAACACAATGTAGCAACATCCACTATGTCGAAACCACTGGACCACTAGAACTTGACAAAAACTTTGGGGCCAAGGAAACTATGTTTGCCCTGGCCTTTGGTTAAGCCGGTTTTATAAGTGGCCGTGCACTATGTCTCATTATTGTGGCCGCTGGGATTCGAACCGGTACCACTACAACCACATGTAGCAACATCCACCTAAACCGTTTTTTATTGTTAACAGTTGTGAATTCTCAATAATTCTAGATAAATTTTCTCTTCCTTTATTAAAATTTGAAACGTTTTTAGTGATTCCTTCTAGTTTGGTCTTTAGACTTGAATTTTCTAGTTCTTCCATTTTAATATTAGTTTCTAACACTTTATTTTCAGAAACAAGAGCATCATTCTTTTCTTTTTGATTTTTAATTTCTTGACTTAATAATATAAGTTGAGAATTAACATTTGAAAGAGATTCTTGAGTTTTCTCAAATTATTATTCCAATATTTTCTTCTCGTCTTTAAGCATATCTCTTTCGAATTCTGCCTTTTTCTGATTTTCTACAGCCTCTTCATATTTTCTTTTAAGACTTTTTAAAGTATCTAATAATTCAGAATTTATCTCTATCATATCATCAAAAGTTAAATCACTATCCTCATTATCTTTGACCATAAAGCATACGTTGGCTTGTTCATTATCACTGTCACTCTCACTTTCAAAAGAAGAGGAGGAATCTGAATCATCCTATGTAATTGAAAAGGCTTTTCTTCTGAATTTGTCCGTCTTTTTATTTCGATATTCTTTCTTTTGATCTGGACAGTCCTTCTATATATTCCCCTTTTCGTGACAGTTAAAGCACTCCGTAACTGATGAAGATGATGGTTTATTGTTGTTTGAGCTTCTCTTGCTATTATTTCTGTTTCCTTTTCCACATTTCAAGAATTTCTTGAAGTTTTTGGCAATAAAGGCTAGGTCGTCTTTGTCTGAATCTGATTCTTCTTTTACTGCATGGAATGCTATAATCTTTTTATCTTGGGCTTGAACTCGTTTAGCCTGCAAATTCACTTCATAGGACATTATATTTCCTATTAACTCCTTCGGAGTTATTTTGGAGATATCGTTTGCTTCTTCAATAGTTAGAACTTTTCTTTCCCATTTTTCCATTAAAGAGTTAAGGATTTTGGATACAATATCAAAGTCTAAATATTTTTCTCCTAGTCCTACTAATGAATGATAGATATCATGAAATCTTAAGTACATATCATTTATAGAATCATTTTCTTTCATTCTAAAGTTTTGGAACTGACTTTTGAGCATGGATATTTTGCTTTGTTTGACCTTGTTGGTTCCTTCGTGTGTAACTTTGAGTGTACTCCATATGTCATATGCAGTATTGCATATGCTAACACGGTTAAACTCATTTTTATCTTAGGCACAATATAACATATTCATGGCTTTTGCATTAGCTGTGGCTTCTAGTTTCTGCGTATTTGACCAAGTAGAATACTCTTCAGTAGGAATAATATATTCTGTCTGAGTTATATTCCATGAATCAAAACCATTTGCTTACATATATATTCTCATTCGTGTGGCCCAATAGTTATAATTCATGCCATTAAATAGTGGTGGACGTGCAGTGGATTGTCCTTCAATGAAGCTAGTATTAATGCTAGTGCTAGTGTCCATATTATTAGATTATCAAATAACTGTGTTGCGGTTATATGATGACCTCGCTCTGATACCAAATGAAAGTGTGCCATGGATCATGTAATACAGATATATGATACAACAGAGCATAGTGATAATAGTTATACGGTAAATAATACGGAAGATAAAAGCAGTAAAGTAAAATGACACCAGGAATTTTTATACTAGTTCAGAGCACGGTCCTACGTCCAGTCCCAGACTTCTTTTGGTATTTTACTAAAATAATAACCCTCACTTAACCTGGAGGAACATGTATATACAACTCTTAAGCAGCCGAATAGGGACCTGAGCAGCAGAACAGGATTTTGCCTCAACAGCCGAAGAGGACTTCACACGCCTGAGCAGCAGAACAGGATTTCAAAAAATACAAAAGATTGTTTTGACTTTGTGTGTTCTAATAACACGGATTTGTCACTTATAGTACACCCTTCCTATAATCTTCCCCACGAGTATAAATATATATATTTGAAGTTTATGAAGAATAGAAGGGTATAATATCGCTTTAATGAAGAATAATTGAAAGTATTATAGCAAATAGATTCAAGAGAGTTAGATTAGAAAGATAAGAAAATTCAGTGATAATTCGGTGATTTGGAATCAAGTTAGAGTATGTATTTATAGTGGTTAAAGAGCAGCGACTGTTGATGAAGAGTTTCGATTGAAGTGTTGCATCCGAATCTTTTCGTAGAGATTCGTAACTCTTCACAAATAGTCATGTCTTTTCAAAAAGTAGCCATTGTAGAAATTCAGTCAATTGAGCTTCTGGGTCTGTCGACTGAATATTCAAACGAATTTTTAAATATATATTTGTATATCCGTGCACCTGTGCATGTTGCACAGAATTTCCAGGGTCAGTCGACTGAACCTTTGGGTCAGTCGACTGACCTTGTAAAATCTATGCAATTTGCACAGGTTTTACAGGTATAGTAATACATACAACTTTAAACATTTTTATGTATTTTATATGCTTATATATGTATAAAATATTTGGGAATAAGATGATTAAATATATAAGCTAATATATACGTAAACGTGGAGAGATCTTAAAAAAATTGACCTAAGACTCAAAATTAAAATAGTATAATTGATGCACCGGTTTTGAAGTCTTGTCTCTTTGTAGTATATATTCTCTTTTTGTCGTAGCAATCTTCAAATCTATATGTCGTGATGATAGCTTTTTGTCATGAATCAAAACCAAGTCTCAACATGTTGTGGATCAATAGTCCACTTATTACCTGTTTTATAGACAGATAGTCCATTTATTAGCATAATGGATATTGCTATTTTGATATAATCAGCTTGATTAAACAGTTTAGTTGGAGGAAAGGATTTGTAAATATATGTTTTAAAGAGGATATTAGTGAGGGGAAACCATTCCGCTAAGCGACGTGGTCTTACTTAATATCCGTAAATCGAGATGTGACCAAATTATTCACGTCGGGCCTTATGTCTAACTCAAAGTTTTTGTTTTCCCCTTAAACTCCCAAGTGCTCAAAGATTGAATTGAGTAGGCTAAGGGTTAAGGTTTTCAGGTATGGAAATTTTGCCGAATAAAGCTACCGGAGACGAGCAGGTGGCTGATGAATAGCTAATTAGGAATCACTGATTATTTTGTTTATTTCCACTTTGTATTTAGTCAGATATGACGATATCGCTTTGATCAACCATTGGAGCATCATCATATATCGCTCTTGGCATTTTTTGTAATGATTATAATTTATCTTTATCTAGGAAATGATATGCAATTATGTAATTTGGATATGAATTTCTTTTGAAATGTAATCAGTAAAATGTTGTTTTGTGAAATCTATGATTTTGTTCATAAGTGCTTTTGATATTATAGATACCGTTATCATTACCGTATTTTTTCACTAGAAGTTAATACTATAGACGACTGCAGCATCTGTAGCGCTTAGCTTTTGGCCTCTAGATACGGGATGTTACAATAGCTTTCTTTTTATAAACTCGATAGTTTTACTTTTTAATCATAGGTATAAACTCCGTACCTTTCTTTTTTATAAACTCGATGGGCATAAACTCAATAATTTTACTTTCTATAAATTCGATAACTTTAAATTGATAGCTTCCTTTTATAAACTCAATAGTCATAAACTCGCTAGTTTTACTTTTTATAAACTATATATCTTTACTTTTTATTAACCTGATGGCTATAAACTCGATAGCTATAAACCCTATAGCCTTACTTTTTATGAAATCGACAGTTATAAAATTTATCGCTTTACTATTTAGAAGCTTGATAACTATAAGCTCAATAAGTTTTGTGTTTTATAAACTCATAGTTATGAGCTCAGTAGCTTTACTTTTAAAACTTAATAGTTTATGAAATAAAATGGACACGACTATTCTTTAAACTTATAATGAAATATTCTTTATGATCGTATTTTAGTGAAGTACTTCGTACTCATTATTACTATGTATCCTTTACATCATCTTTTCTTATATATTTAGTTAAAAGCAATGAATATTAATCTTTATCATCTTTTATTATAGTGTTGCTTTGTATAAAATATACTTATTATACGTTTACTTTTTATCTGTTATCTCTATGAACCATGGTTGACTCTAAGAAAGCTGCTTCAAAAGACTCCTCTGCATCACCTATATCTAAGAAGATATTCATCTCTTACTCACGTTAATAATCAATCTCTCATTACTTAACACATGTAGATTAACACAATCCTTCAATGCTTCAGTATTGCGGGAGTTGATACTATAGTTCCACTTCCTTCTAAAAAGATGAACAAACCTTCAAAAGGATAATTTTCCTATACCCCATCAATATCTGACATTCATGCTATCTTCCATTCTACCCTCTCATCATTAAAATTCTCTCCTTCCTAAAAATAGCTCCTATTCTATCGATGCCAAGCTTTTATAGCCATATTTACCCCTCCATATTCCTTTTAAAGAACTTCAACTAGAGGACCTTGACGCACAAACTCTATGCTCAATTACCAATATCTCGCGAGTCAAAATGAAACAATTTGGCACTATCTTTCACTTATGCCCTCCTAATAGTGAATTCATTTCTAACCCTATAATTTTTTTAAAGATTGGGATAGTTAGTTTTTCTTTATCAAATCCTTCTCTTCTAAAATGGTTGGCACCTTTTCTTCTCCAAGTATGACCATACTTTAAAATATCCATGCTTCATTGTCTATAATTATTAACCCATATGTTAATAACAATTATTTATTATATTCTTTCTTTTCTATTAATTCCTTCTTCAAAAGTCATTGATCCCAAAATCTTAACAAAGATGGATGAGTTTGGGAAGATAGGAGAATACTCCAGAAGTAGAATGAGACTTCATACATATGAGAAGTTAATATAATACAATCTGATTTTGTCTTCTCATAAGATTGTTAGTGAACTTCCATGCATAAAGAAGGATGCTTATGGACTTTATTCCACTATTCTACATGAGAAAATCGCTTAACTTTTAATAGTCATATTCTACACATCTCCTTTAGCAGCTTGGGATATTCTCCGGGAATTTCATTATTCTATTTTGAAATTCGGTACTTAGTGAAAGAGTCAGTGGTATACCCTATGGGGAAATTATGTAATTTGTTACATATATCTAATACTGTAGTTAATCTTGTTCATACCAACGGTATTTGTTTTCTTTTATATACAATGTTATATTTTTATCTAATTAATTAAGTAATCGATTTAAAGTATAGAATAAGAATGTCTGTAAGTTATAAGTTACGTGATGATAATTACAACAACTTGCAATCATGAGAAAATAATCACAGTATACAATAACATATTATTTAAAATATTCACAGTAAGAGGTTTTGAGAAAGGGTGTCGATACATCCTTTGACATTAGTGCACGTAATGAACTCTAAATATTTGGTAGTGTATTACTCATAGCTGCTGTGGTACCTAGCAGTCAAGTATTAAGAGTTATTAAATAGCTACAGAATGATCTACTTGAGAGTTTTATGTTGGTTAATAACAACTAGGTCAAATAGGAAATCTCAAGGTGACGATGTTACAAAGTTCCCTCAACTTAGGAATACCATGGAACTTCAATGTTAATTCTCCACTTTTATTATAGCTAAATTATGGCATGGTATCCGTCGAATGACTATAGTTGGGTTTGAATTGAAGCATTCAATATTCAATAGAAAATTCGTTTCCTCGGTCGCATGAGGTTAGTATCACAGTCAACTACAGCCAACATAAAGTCAAAACTTCTAGACAAGTAGTATTGTTAATAATAAATGTTACTATTAAACCAAGGATCTTGTTTAAGGACTAACCGAGTTGAATAAGAATGTTGTTGTAGGCATTTTTGCCTATGAATATGAAGCTCGATAGAAGCCAATAGGGAGCATGGATAGAAGGCAAAGAAGTAGGGAAATCTTTCCACCAACTTCTCTTGTGCTCGATACCCCTGGGTACCGACCATGTTTACTAGGTCATTCCCCCATAGGGACTAACTAGGATTCCTGGGTCGATACCCATGGGTACCGACCAGGTTTCCTAGGCCGATACCAAAGGGTATCGAGTAGGTTTCTTAGGCCGATGCATCATGTACTCAGACCCACGCCACCTTGGCTTAAACAGGGAGATGCCAAGCTGGTCTAACCGCACACATGACCCCTGAACCAAGAGGCACCATGCCAAATAATAGAGTGATTGAACTTAGACAACATCCTATCCACATCCATCCAAGCCGAACCAATACCCCAGAACCGAGCTCTCAGCTGGGACCGGTAGTGCAAATATGGAAGGAAATCGGCATTTATTTGAAAGAATATCAAGCATATTCTAGATTCCTAAGAATATTCCTTTTTAGTAAGATATACACGGAAATATCATAATTTTCCACATTAAACACATCTCAAGTCTATCCCTATAAATATCCAAACATTCGTTGTTTACAAAGAGGACTTTTTTAAGATCTAAAAGCTCAGTGCAACATTATTAATCAATCAGAGCATCGGAGCATCCATATCATCATTTTCTATTAAAAATCAATTTGCTTGTAATCAATTTCTTATAAAGGGCTGATATAGAAGAAAAGGAATAAAAAATGAACAATGGGTATAGGCTATTTATGCCCGAACCACTATAAATATACTGTACTTTACTCTCCCCGCTTATTAACCCTTAATTAATCTCCTACGAATAATCTATTGGAGGCGTTTTCCATTTTTGTGCAAATATTTTTGCTTTTCCTAAGAACTAGAGAAATTATCAACACCCTCCTAAGTCCAAAAGCAAGGCTGGCGATGCTAGTAGGGACGTCAATCCAGTTATCGATAATCAAGGCAATCAATTGTCCAACACACCGGGATCAGACACTATCACTGGAGATGATTTGGAGAGAAATATGGCGGATCTTCATACCCGCTTCGCCTCCTAGTGCAAACCATTATGGATCAAATCACGACAGACTTAAGGCAGACACAACCATTCGCATACAACACTGAGACAGAGGAAGAGAACAGTCCCAAGGGAGTAGGAGACTGAGAATATCACATTCTCGAGAATTATATCAAGAGGATCAAGGAGTTGGACGAATGATAGTTCAGCCCAGAGTTCAGCCACGAGCCACACCCGAGGAACAATTTGGTGTTGAACCGAGCAAGGGAGGCATCAAACCAAGGATGGTCGCAGCTGCACCTCCTAGAATAAAGGCTGCGTTCCCCAGTCCTGGCAAAAGTGGAGACCAGTAGGAGTCAAACCTATCGTCGAGAATGGTCCCAAACCAGGGAATGAAGCTGGGATCATAGATCCAGTCATCACAAAAGGAAATAAGGAAGCTTTTCTCCTTGACGGACGAGGTCAACTCAGCTCCACTCATCCCCCGAGTGGGAAGCAGATCACCTGGAGCAGCATATAAGAGAATGTTTTCACCACAAGCCTATAAAGTAAGGAATAGGAGTAAGGGTGGGGGGCCCGTTTACTATAGAGATAGAGACTGCTTAGAATCCCAAGAAATTTAAGATGCCTACTATGTACCCATATTAGGGTTTGGCCGATCCTATTGTACACCTGTAGCGATATACAAAACATATGCTGATGAGAGAGATGACGGAGAAAGAAATATACAAGTGTTCCCCCTTCTTCTTGATAGACTTGGCGACTATGTTGTTCTACCGCCTGCCCAACAGCATGATCCATTTATGGGAGATGTTGAAGTAAAAGTTCATTAGCTAGTTTTGGGTTCATATAGAGCAACCCAAGGACTCGTACTCCTTATCGGATGTTAAACAAAGAGAGGGTGAGACTTTGCAGTAGTGCCTAACCCGTTTCAATGCGGCAGCGGCCAACGTTTAGAATGTTGATCAGTGACTCACTCTTATGGATTTGCGTGGTGAACAAATGTTCACCCAGACACGAAAATGGCTTGGAGGTTAACAAAGGAAAAGCCAGCTACTCTTCAGGACTTTTTTTTATGCAATTGCAAAGTACATGTGCTTGGAGGAGACCGTAGCGGGGTGGCAAGCTAGGATAAATGCTAAACCATCATAGGCTTCTGGCAGTGCAAACGCCATGATAAAAAATAATGAAGGTGTCAACATGTAGAAGAAAACGAACAATAACCACAACAATTCCAATGGTAGGAAAATGGATCGAAGAAGATTCAAACTGGGCATGAGATTCGACATTTTCACGGACTTGAATGAAATTATAGAGAACATTTACCTGGCTACTCAAGCAGAGCTTAAATACAGCAGATCTTCTCTAAAAAAGGAAATAGAGGCTGAAAGAAACTCCAGGAAGTATTATAGGTTTCATGAATCCCATGGCTTAATGCTAACGAATGTCTCCATTTGCGAAACCTGATCACGGCACACATTAAGAAGAGGAAGCTGGAGCATTATGTCAAGAGCTTAGAGACACTCATCGCTCTTGAGAAGTAAGCATGGAGACAAATCCCACCAGGGAATGGAGGTGAAGGATCTATGTTGACTACGGAAAAGACAAGAGACTAGTTATCAATACCATAACAGGGGGCCCCATGTGATAGATAAAAGTTTGGGAGAAACTAAGAGGTATGCAAGGTCTTTAAAAATGGAGATGCTTATGTATGCATTATAGGTGAGCAATAGAAAACTAAGACCCCATGGGAGCAGGAAGTGATAGGTTTTGATGACAGCGACTTGAAAGGAAAATAGTACCCGCTATACGGACTCGATGGTGATCACACCTTTTCTTGGCCCTATAGAAGTGCATAGAATTTTGGAAGACATTGAAAGTTCAATGAACATTCTATTCAAGGAAGCATTCGACTAGATGGGTTTTTCCATGAAAGATGTTATGCCTTGTAATCAATGGTTACATGGTTTCATTGGAGAAGGAACCATGTGCTTAAGGAGGTTGGATTTGTTTGTTGAGATAGGAACCTGTCCCTGATCAACCATACAAAAGCAAACTTTCATACTAGTGGATGGATTCCCAGTTTACAATGCCTTCCTAATAAAACCAGCCTTATCCGATTTCCATCTAGTAATAGCCCCGTGGCGTTTGATAATGAAATTCCCGATAGACAATGAGATAGGAGTGGTAGAAGGGAATCAAAACATAGCTAGGGAGTGCTATATTTCAGAACTTTGGGAGAATAAATGGAGAGAGAAGGGGAATGGCGTAGAAGTTGCCTTCTACGCCAAAAAACCCCTCGCATGGCACTTGACCTGAGAGATGGAGGGGAGGGGCCGCAGCTGGGCCCGAGTGGGCTATGGAGTTTGTGGAAGTTAATGATAGCGATCCTACAAACTCATGAAAATCGGACCAGGTCTGGAGCAGGATCTAAAGGTGCAACTAATTGGTTTTCTACGAGATAACCAGGACATGTTCGCTTGGTCCTATACGGACATGTGCGGGACTCCTCCCTCATTTCTTGTCATGCCTTGAATGTTAATCCAAAAAGTCCTCCTTTGAAGCAAAAGAAAAGGAGTATGGGTCTGGAATGGTCGGCAACACTAAATAAAGAAGTAAAACCTTACTGGCAAACGATTTCATTTGAGAATCATTGTACTTGGAGTGGATAGCAAACCCAATTCACATTAATAAGTTAATGGAAAGTGGTGGACTTGTACAGACTTTTCTAATGTAAAAGATAAATACCCTAAATATTGCTTTCGGCTCTCGAGGATTAATCAGTTAGTAGATGGAATGGCGGGACATGAGCTCCTATCCTTTATGGATACTTACTCTGGATACAACCAAATCACGATGCACGTCCTTGACATGAAGCATACTAGTTTTATCCCTAACCTGGGGCTCAACTATAACAAGTTTATGCCCTTTGGGCTGAAAAACGTAGAGGCAACCTATCAGCGCCTGGTAAATAAGATTTTCACCGAGCAGCTTGGCAAAACCATGGAGGTGTACGTTAATGACATGTTGGTAAGGTCAAGAAATATTATGGGTCATATCTCATACTAGGATGAAATGTTTCGATACGGAATGAAGTTGAACCCATTGAAATGCTCTTTTGGAGTGGCCTTTGAAAAGTTATTGGGCTTTATCGTGCATGCAAGGGGGATAAAGTCTAATCTAGAACAAGTACCGAACTTGCAAGGCATGAAAATTTCCAAATCCGGGAAGGAGATGCAGAGTTTGAATGGGAAGATAGCATCCTTGAGTAGATTCATATCCAAAGCCACCAACAACCATGTCCTGTTCTTTGAGGAACCCAAAAGGGAAAAAGGCAAGTTCGTATGGATATATGGATGCATGGCCGCATTGCCAAATTTATTGGAACATCTACAAAAGCTACCGATCTTGTCTACTCCAAATGAGGGGGACAATCTTTACATCTACATTATAGTGTCATATCATGCTCTGAGCGTGGCTTTGGTTAGGGTGGAAGACCAGATGCAACATCCCGCATATTTAGTCAACAACGCTTTACTAGGTAGAGTCCCATTATCCCAAACTGGAAAATTGGCTGCTGATCTCATCCAAAAAGTTTACCCAAGTGCTCATAGACAAGCCACCATGGTAGGTTCTACATTGTCCAGACACTTCAGGAAGACTTACCAATAAAACATCGAGTTGAGTCAATAAGAAATAAACTTCCACCCGTGAACTACAATCAAGGGGCAAGCACTGGCAGATTTCCTTACTGATTTTACTATGTGAGACAATGATGTGAAGCCACTGGATGAGGAATCCCTTAATTGGTGAATGTATGTTGATAGAGCATCGAATGATCACAACTCTGATGTAGGGATAGTCATACTAACCCCGGAAGAAAGAAAGTTTAGTTATGCAATTAGATTGGAATTCAAAGAAATGAACAATGAGGCGGAATATGAAGCTTTGATAGCCAGACTAGAGTTGGCAAGGGAGCTAGGGAGTACGTTTGAAATTTTATCTTGAAGGATCTACTTACTGGATGGAATACTACGTGGTTAAACATATCTCTAGAGAGGAGAATCGAGATGCAGACAATTTGGCAAAGCTGGGAAGTTTGGGAGATGAGTCTCTATTCGTACCAGTGCCTATCACAAGTCTACACCGACCTAGTTTCGAGGAAGTAAATATGATTGCAACTAGGGCGACGCAGAGACGTGGATGGCCCTGCTGATAGAGTATATGAGTGAAGGAACACTACCCAACAACCAGAACAAGGCCATGAAACCCTACGAAAGGTGCCTCGCTTTGTCATCCAGGATGGACTACAATATCAGAGAAGATATTCGAAATCACTACTACGATGTGTTACTAGACAGGAAGCCAAGCCGATACTCAAAGACATACATTAAGGAAGCAGTGGGGACCATCCTAGGGGCAGACCCTAGAGAAGAAAGTATTGCGATATGGATACTACTGGTCAACGTTGAACCATGATGCGATGAAATACACGAAGCAGTTTGACAGGTGCTAGTGGTTTGCGAAGATTCCTAAGCGGCCCCCAAATAAGTTGACTCACATGGTTAGCCCCTGGCCTTTTGCAGTACGAGAATAGATTTAATCGAAGAACTTCTAAAGGCACAGGGTGGAGCTAAGTATGTAATAGTGGCAGTTATCTACTTTACTAAGTGTGTGGAAGCTGAGCCCCTTACTAAGGTGTCAACGGTGAAGGTCATAAACTTTTTAATCAGGAATGTAATATGCAGATACGGAGTTCCTCTCTAGATTATCTTGGATAATGGATTTCAGTTTAACAATGCAGTTCACTGATTTCTACTAGCAACACGGAATAAAGAAAATCTTCTTTGCGGCAACATACTCGTAGGCTAACGGACAGGTGGAGGCCATCAACAAGATTCTAAAGACACTTATAAAGAAGCGACTAGAAAGAGCAAAAGTAGCATGGGTGGACGAACTGCCTTTGGCACTGTGGAGCTACTACACTTCTTTCAAACCGGCAATAGGAAATAACCCTTTCTCATTGGCTTACGGTCCAAGGCAATGTTACCAGTTGAAAGGGCAGTTCCATCCCATAAAAGACTGCATTATGACCCAAATGAGAATGAAGAGTTGCTGAATATGTTACTAGATTTGGTGGATGAATGATGCTAGGAAGCCGCCTTAAGGGTTGTAGCACACAAATGAAGGGTAGCTGTGCAGTTTAACTCTAAAGTTAAACACCACCCATTTAAGGAAGGGGACATGGTGCTGAAGCGAATCTTCCCTAAACTTGGGGCACTTGATCCAGTCTGGAAAGGACCACACATTATCCACAAGGATTTCATAAATTGATCCTTCATCCTCAACACAGTGATGGAGCTATATTCACGAGAGCTTGGAATGTCTCCACTGTTACTTTACTTGAATTCATTTTATTTTGCTAATTGTATTGAAACTCTTAATTGAAATACCTATAAGGCGGATTCTAATAAAGTGTGCTTTATTCCTTCCAAATCTTGTCATTGTGGGTAAATAGTTAGTAATCAAAACTTTTTTTTGCTTAAACGTGCATGGAAACGATGTCAGGTTCGCATGGAAGCATTGCCTAAGCCTAGGGAACTGACTCCTCAACTCGAGAGTAGGATTGCAATGTCACTCCACCTCCCCTTAATTTCTTTGTCAGCAATGGCAAGCCTGATCAGCCCATGGTCAGGACATGACTACTAAGTGGGTGTTCGGCATTGGTGCTCGGCTCCAAACTCTTGGCCGGCAGTGGTGGACCGTAGTCATCCCTATTTGACTATCCACAGCTGACGATCAGCCCGAACTTCTTTATCGATAATGGCAAGCCCACTTAGCCATGGTCAAGACATTGTCGCCAAGTGGGTGCTCACCACTAACAATCGGCTCATGTAACGATTTGACTTTTTGACTCTCGAATGTCGACACTAAATACATCCACCGTATTTGTGTGCCAAGCATCCAAGTGCTAGAAAGAAAGAAAGTTAGGATAAAATAAAAAGAAGAATAGAACAGGGAATGAGGAAGACAACATAGAATCTCACAACAGAACAGAAATATATAACATCAAAGGAACAGTGCAAAGGTCACTCTAAATATACAAATTTCAAAGTTACTAAAACCTAAGTACTACCATCAGCATGGACAGTTAAAACTGCATGTCCTCACAGTGCTGATATATAATATAGAAATGTAGTGGAAATAAGAATACTACGGAAGGTAATCATCTAGCTTTTCTCTATAAGCTACAAAGCATCCGTAGCTAAATCTGAAAACATACACGGGGCTAACCCGAGCATTATATATATATATATGTGTGTGTGTGTGTGTGTGTGTGTGTGTGTGTGTGTGTATAACACCCGGATCGGTCTAGTAAACCAAGTGGGAAAATCTAGAAATAAGAGTGACATATTATAGCATCTTTTTGAGATCGTACAGATTATCGTAATAGTATTCCACTTAAACGAAACCAACAATTTATTAAGTTTTAACATATAGTAATATGATAGGTAATGACTAGAGCATAGCACATAAATCATAGTACATATCTGTTGTGTGAGCACCACAACAATAATATGTATGCAATCAATACCACTAAGGCATGTTCGCATATGGATTTTTCTACGGAGATCTTTTCGGTCTAGCAATATCCGAACTCCATAATAAGGATCAGAAACTACCTACCAAGCATTGTTTATTTCTAGATAGCATATACTCTAAGGTAAACATAATTGGACCACTTTCAATGTGTAGTCCGAGCCATATACACTTCAGCTAGCAACAATCGACAAACATCTCTAGATATGGAGTTAATATACCCTTGAGGTCAGCTAAACACCCTGACCATGCCCCTTCTCTATTTTCTGTCATTTACCAAATGTCGAGGCAATGTTCGACATCTCTCATATGATTCTTCATCACTTGAACAGAACACGAATCTCCAAATGAATTCCATCATCTCGAACAGATCAGGAATCACTGCATGGGTTCAAATATCTCGAACATATCTCGAATCTCTATATAGATTCCCTCATAAGTCATCTGATGAATGCTAACGCTGACCTTTTCTTTGGACTTAATCTTAGGATAGATAGTTCAACTCTATACCATTCCACTTCATGACCGCTTCCATAATATAAATCGCATATATAGTTTTGAAGTGATTATGGGTTTGAGTAATCTCATATAGGTACACCCTTCTCGCTTATCGGACTCTCCAAAACCAATCGATGAACTCCCAGTTAACTCAATTCCAGTTCTCTAGAAGTAAGCGAATGGTAGAGACGTTTCCTACCAATACTCCTCCCTAGTAGTTCTCATTGGTATGAAATCACAAAGTCTTTCGATAACTTTCAAAGTCAATATTAAGTCAAGTTCAAACTAATCGATTATCTAGTCAAAATAATTGCTTATACAAATCAATGTTTGTATACTTAACTCGTTTTTGACATTCCAACCGAACTATTTCTCGCTCAAGGGTGAAGCCGGGTAAGTTAGAGCACTAGTTGATTCAAAGCCTTTCCTAGAAAAGTTATTCTTGAATCTCACAAATAGATAAGTCTACCTTGTTCATTTTTAGTGTCAAGTATTGTATTAATGATTTCCATAAACAAGTTAGAAATCAACACGATTAACATGTTTCCGACATTTTCGGACTTACTATTCCTCGGTCAAGAGGGAAGCTAGTAGGTTAGAGCTCTATTGCTCCATCCACACTTGAACATCAATCTTAACTCTCACAAATAAATAAGCCTTATTTCGTCGGCTTTTAATGTTAAGCATAGTTAATTAATTTTTAAACAAGTAATTACAAAACTAACCATTTGGCCATTGAGAAATTCTAACCCCTTTCTAAACCTTTAGTTTATACTTTTAAAATGATATATATGTATAGTAATTTGTTTACCAAAACTTGTATGTAAATAAACAAGTAAAAGATATTTGATTTCATAAGATAAATAGTCAACATATTTTCTAAAAAATATGTATACCTAAAAATTCTTTAAAATACTTTATAATACTTAAAATAGGTTTTAAAACATTTACTCCAAATATTACTTGCAAATAACAAGTTTATAATTTCCTTAAAAACTTAAAAAACAAGTTTTGTTATAAAATCCGCTTCTTTAAAAATTCATAACCATTTCTAAAAAATTCATAAATATCTCAAACCACTTTTTAAATACTCTAATAGGAGTTAAAAAATGGTAAAAAGAATGAAAATACTTAAATTTAAATATCTTTGCAAACCTTTAAAGTCCAAAAATCAAGTCTAAACAGGGCAATTTTGCACAGGTGAAGTTTTGACCACTTTTCAAGATGTTACTTAGCCTTTTACTATCTAAGATTTTAATAGCAATGAACATATATGTAAAACATTATAAATATGGCAAGAAACGTCTAAGGACCTCTGTACAAAGTTCCACAGAAATCGTTGAAAATAAGGCAATTCCTAAGTGCATCCATAGCCTATATTGCTATATGTGCACTTTCAAATCCATGTCTGATCTAAAATGGATCTAAACCAAAGTCCATCCATAACCTATACGCTTTGTTCCAAGGTCTTGTGACAATTCCTACAAGTCCATTCTAAGTCCATTCATATGGATCACATTTGCTTCTTGTTTTCAAAATAAGAATCAAATCAACGTTTTCAACAATGTCATTAACAATTCAACAACTTAATCATAATCAAAACACAACATATATATGTTCAATTTTCTATTCAAAGAGGTGTATTAACTCACCTTCAACCTCACAATAACCAAGGTCCAAGCTAACCAAGTCCAACCTCTCCTTACAACCACCTTTCTCCTTTCTCCTCCTGCTTTCCACTTGTTTTTGCCCTCCTCCCCTCACTTATAACTCACGGCCTTCAAGGATAGTGAGAGACTGGCCTCATTTCTTCAACTTCTAATATGGTAGAAGGTGTCTAAAATTTCATTAATGTTTCACTCCAAATTTGAGTTGATATGAAGTTGATTTGTAATCAATTTGCTTTAGGAATTTAGAGATGAAGAAGAAGAAGCCATGGATTTTAGCTTGTATTTGCTTTGCGAATTAGCTATTTATTCCTAAGGTATGTCTCTCCTTATATAGGCTTCAAGAAGTGTTCCTTAGCCTTGCTCTCATCCCCATCATGCCTTGGAAGTCTCACCTTCCGTCACTTCTCCTTTACATCACTTCTCATTTATGCTAATTACCATTATACCCTTCTCTAGATAATATCTCTTATCCTAGTGGAAGCTTCTAGAACCTTCCATTCTTCGTGAAGAGGTGTGTGTGTTAATTAGTTGCAAATATGTTCATTTGATCATCAAATAAGAGCATAAGAGTTCGAACAATTTATATTGGTCGAGAAGTTGTTTGTCGATAAACTGATTTTCGGTCACATTATCGATTTTTCTTCGAAGAATATAATTTTGTAAAAATAATTCAAAAACAAGTTTATTATCATTATTCATTATTTAAATGATGTTTAACAACGTTATAAACCATATTTGATAACACTTAAATTATATTTCAAAACGTTACGGTATTCAAAGACGAAGTGTTCAAATTTTCGAGTTGTCACATTCTCCCCCACTTAGAACATTTCGTCCTCGAAATTCAAACAAGAATGATAATCAAACGAGATGTAAGAACAATATATATAGCATACTATTGAAACTATATACAAAATAAACTGCAAACCAAAATGCATACTAACCGACTCCACCTTATGCGGTGAGTACACTACAAAAGATATATGATACTGAGATAAGAAGGAATCCTAGTCTATATGCAACCCTGGATGGATCTTCTTTAAACTGTCCTCCATCTTCTTTATACCATCCCGAGCATCCTTTCCCCTCGACAATTCTAATCTTAACAAAGGAATAACCACACAACTACTCAAATAGTATTCATAATTACTAGCAACCAATGCTCATGGTTCGCTCAGGTTCAAAACTCTCCCATCACCCAAAGATGATAAACAATCTACTAAGCATAACTTACGCTCAACAGTCTCAGGTCATTACTTAAACAAATGTCCACGCCAACTTATAATAAATCGAAGAGTCATTCCCCAAACTCTTCATAAGCCAACATAACATATCATACAAATGTACCAAAGTCCATCTGATGTACATGTATCATTCGTACGCAATATCCAATCTAATCACAGGTTTAATCATGAAAATTTCACTTCCAAATAGTATAGATCAATTGTCTTTTCCAGTGCGGACTCCGATTCGGTTCCTTGATTAGAAACCTCTTTTCTCCTTGCATAGCCACATAATACAATAGAAAACATGAGGATCGTATCGTAAATTCATTTCAAGTGTTCGCCATCAAGAATTGATTGAAAAATCCTTGTTCGAATCGGTGTAAACCACCTTGAAAACATATAATCGAATACTAGATCAAGAACAGTTATGCCAATAAAACAATCTATGTAAAACTTACATATTTATCCTATTGGTTTCTTAACTGCACCAATTCTTTTTTAATCACACTCATTTATCCAAATAGTATGTCTTTTAACACTAAAATTATTTATGAATCATTTCATAAATCATAACTTCAAGTTTATAATAATTTTATAACTTAATTTCATACTCGAATAATATTCTATTACATCTTAAGAGCATAAACAAAACATTCTTTTGTTTCACTTAACAGGTATGTTTAACTATTTAACACTTTCTTTAACTTACTACCTTTTCAAATTCAACTGTTATATATACTCAACTTTATATTTTCAAAAACACTTAGTTTTTAAGTTCTATGATCATTTCGAAGTTTTTGAATATTCAAAATCACCGAAAATTCCATTTCATTTTAACAAATGAAGACTATCAAACTACATATCATATTATGATGCACATACCATACTTTCCTAATGCACATGCTGTATATGTCTTTGAAATAACTTAACAAGAAAACTTTAGAGTTAAACATCGGTTTTCGTTTTAAATCATTTTGAAACAATATATACAGCTTTTGTATATCAAATCTTACCTTGGTAATAAATCAAAACCTGTTTTACCAAAACAACTTTGTAGCATTCCACACTTAGAAACCCAAAAATGAATACCGGTGATGCTATGGTCATCATCGAAATTATTTTCAAGCGATAGAAGTGAGTTCACTACATCAAAACCATGCTTTTAGTATTTAACAAAAATCATTCCGAAGCAGTGTCAAATACATTGTATAATAATACTAAGTATTATGGACTCAATCTCCTAAACCAATTTCCCATATATTTACTTTCAAATAATACTATTATTATTTTAGCCAAATCTTGAAAAACATTTTCAAAGACAATGAGATTTGAGTTCTCAAATTCTTTATTTAAATCCATTTCGTTCGTAAACCACATTTTATAAACCATACTTATATAAAACTACTTTCTTATATATAAATCTTTTCACAAATACTTACTTCCTAATATAATCTATCTTTCTTTTTGATTGTAGAAACATCTTTTACCAACATTCTAAAGTTTAACCTAACATTATCGCCGAACGTCTTCTAGTTAAACTGTGAACTTAATTCACAAGGTGTTCATTTCATGTGCTCACAGTTACTGTCCACCCAACCCTTGATGTAGAAAGTTTAAGCTGCTCATAAACTGGTCGAGCACAAATAAGAAACAAACAATAGTCAATGTTTCTAACATGCCGAACATGACTAAGCAATCAAAGTTACTAGGTATTAAACTATAAGAAGCATTAGAGTCAAATAAACACGAATAGGAAAGCTAAATAGTTTACCCAAAGAATCCACTTCCCTTTCTCAGCTGCAAAAATACAAAAACCCTAGGTTGTTCCTTTTTCTTGAGCACGAGATAATTTCTATCAAAATGGCCTGGCTAATGGCAACTGTAGCAACTCTTTGGTGTAAACTATGGTACCTCCCCTGGTGATGCCTTTACCATCTGTCCTCCTTCCTCCTTCTTATAGTTTTTAACAAAGTGTGCCTTTTGCCAATACCGACGGCAGATAAGGTTGGACATTTACTTCAAGCATTGAAACTTTTGCCTATTGCTCCCAACTGGAATAGAAGCAAAGGGCTTTTGTCCATAAACAGCAGGCTTTTGTGACAAACTCTCGAACCTCAAACACATATTCACCAAATTTACAAAAGGCACCAAAAGGTAATTAGTCATATCCCACTAGAACTCAAGGCGCATACCCATAATGAAAATCTCATTCTTATTACTGGTGTGTCAACTAACACTAACCCAATGCAATGAACCAATTCTCATACTCCGCAACGGTCATGGCCACCTGCTTCAGATCTAAGAAGCTCCTAAGTAACAAAGTCTTTCCAGCTTCTAGAACAGACTTCATCTCAAACTCATCTTTAAATAGGGCCCAAGAGAAGTCGTTCTCTTGGACATCAGTTGTAATAGAACTCTACCAATCCATGGTTGCATCCATCAGATGTTGCGACGCCAATCTACGCTTTGTTTTGTCATCTTGATCCATATCTCCAGGTACCTGCTTGCATAGTCTGAGCCAAGACTGGACTTCTAGAATTGTCTCTGTACCTCTAAACTTCTTATCCCCATCCTCTTATAATCATTACAAAGCGAAGAAAAACTCATTTGAGGTCTGATCTGCACGACCTCCCCTACGACATTCTCCCTCGGTTCCTCTACTGGAGCAACATTCCTCAGTGCTCCATCCCCGCCATTCGTGATAGTAATACCTCAACAATCTCTAGTATTAGCAGCTTTAGTACTCATGGTTCTTACTATCTAATCAAAGTGAAACAGCTTTAGGAAACTAAAGGATAGAGTTACTTCAAAGAGAGGGCTTTGAAGAAAGAGATATTCCTAAGGAATAATTTAAAAGTCTAGTTTTCAAAATACAAATCGCTCTTACATGTATAATACACAAAACTCATTATAGGGTATCACTTACCTTATCTCTAATTGGTCATACCCAACCAAAGCTAAGGTGTTCGCTTAACCTTGTGCTTTGATACCAAATATAACAACCCAACTTTTTAACCCTCGAATGTTGACACTAAATACATCCATAGTATTTATGCGCCAAGCACCCAAGTGCCGAAAAGTAAGAAAGTTAGGGTAAAAAAAGAATACAATAGGAAAGGAGAACACAACATCAGAACCTCACAACAAAGCAGTAATATATAATATCAAAGGAATAGTACAATGGGTTACACTGAATACAGAAATTTGGAAGTTGCTAAAACCCAAGTACTATCATCAATTTGGATAGTTATAATCGCCTGTCCTTACAATGCTGATATATACATTATAGAAATGCAGTGGAAATAAGAGTACTATGAAAGGTAATTATTCAGCTCTTCCCTATAACTCCAAAGCATTTGTACCTAAATATGAAAACATACACGAGGCTGACCCGAGCATTATAAGAAAATAACATCCGGATCAGTCCCAGCGTGAGAAACTCAAGAAAAAAGAGTGACATATAATAACACCTTTTTGAGACCGTACGGATTACCGCAACAGTTTTCCCTTCAAATGAAACTAGCCATTCATTAAGTTTAACATATAATGGTATGATAGGTAATGTCTAGAGTGTAACATATAAATTATAACAAATAGCTATTATGTGAATGCCGGAACAATAATAGGTGTACAATCGATACCGCTAAGGCGCGTTCACATATGAATTTTTCCGTGGATATCTCCCGGTATGGACACATCCATACTCATAGGATCAGAAACTACCTTTCGAGCATCATATACCTCTAGATAGGATATACTCCAAGATAAATGTAACCGGACCACCCTTGGGGTATAGTCCAAGCTATATCAACTCCCGCTAGTAACAATCGATAATCATCTCTAAATATAGAGCTGATATACCTTTGAGGTTAGCTAAAACCCCCTAGCCATGCCATTTCTATATTTTCTGTCCTTTTCTCACTGTCGAGGCTACATTCTGCATCTCTCACATGAGTCTTCATCAGTCAACAGAACATTAATCCCCAAATGGATTGCATCATCTTGAACAGATCAGGAATCACTACATGGATTAGAGCATCTCAAACAGATCTTGAATCTCCATATAGATTCCCGCATAAGTCCTTCGATGAATGTTAAAGCTAACATTTCCCTTGGACTTAATCTTAGGATAGATAGTTCAACTCTATTATATTCCACTTCACAACTGCTTCCAGAACATAGATTGCATATATAGTTTAAAGTGATTACGAGTTTGAGTCATCTTACATAAGTACACTCTTCCTACTTATCGGACTCTCCAAAACCAATTGATGAATTCCCGGTTAACTCAATTCCAATTCAGTCAGAAGTAAGCGAAAGCTAGAGACATTTCATATCAATACTCCTCAGGGGTTCTCATTGGTTTGAAATTGTGAAGTCTTTCAATAACCTCCTAAGTTAATATTAGGTCAAGTATAATCGACTAATCGATTATCTAGTCATAACAAATGCTTATACAAATCAATATTCATCTACTTAACTTGTTTCCAACATTCCAACTTAACTATTCCTCGCCTAAGAGTAAAACTAGGTAATTTAGAGCATTGGTTGCATCAAAGCCCTGCCTAGACACTTCATTCTTGAATCTCACGAATAGATATGTCTACCTTGTCGGCTTTAGTGTTAAGTATTGTATTGATGATTTCCATAAACAAGTTAGAAATCAACATGATTAACACATTTTCGACATTTTCAGACTTAACATTCGTCGGTCAAAAGAGAAATCGGTAGGTTAGAGCTATATTATTGTATCCCTACTCAAACATCAATCTTAACTAAATAAATAAGCCTTACTTCGTCATCTTTTAATGTTGAGCATAGTTAATTGCTTTTCAAATAAGTAACTATACAATTAACCATTTGGCCACCAAGCAATTCTAGCCCCTTTTTAAACCTTTAGTTTATACATTTAAAACCCTTTTTAAAATGATACATTTGTATAGTAATTTGTTTACCAAAATTTGATATGTAAATAAACAAGTTAAAAGATATTTGATTTCATAAGTTAAAATAATTTACGTATTTTCTACCTAAAAATTCTTTTAAAAAACTTTATAATACTTATAATAGGTTTTAAAACATTTACTCAAAATATCATTTGAAAATAACAATTTTATAATTTTCTTAAAAACTTGGAAAAATAAGTTTTATTATAAAATCTGCTTCTTTAAAAAATCATAACTACTTCTTAAAAATTAATAAATATCTCAAATCACTTTTGAAATACTCTAATATGAATTAGTAAACACTTGTAAAAAAATACTTAAATTTAAATATCTTGCAAACCTTTGGAGTCCAAAAATAAAGGCTAAAAAGGGCAGTTTTGCACAAGTGAAGTTTTGGCCACTTTTTAAGATCTTTCTCAACTTTTTACTATCCAAGCTTTTAATATTAATAAACATACATATAAAACATTTTAAAAATGGTAAGGCCTAATGATCTCTCTACAAAGTTCTATTGAAATCGCCAAAAGCAAGGCAGTTTCTAAGTGCATCCATAGCTACTACGCTATAAGTGCACTTTCAAATCCGAGTCTGATCTAAATCGAAGTTCTTCCAAAACCTAAGTGCTTTGTTCTAAGGTCTTATTACAAGTCATACTAGTCCATTCATATAGATCACATTTCCTTCTTGTTTTCAAAACAAGAATCAAACCAATGTTTTCAACAATGTCATTAACAATTGACAACTTAAACACAATCAATACACAACATATATATGTTATATTTTCCATAAAAGAGGTGTGTTAACTCACCTTTAACCTCACAACAACCAAGATCCAAGTTAACTAAGTCAAACCTCTCCTTGCAGCCACCTTCCTCCTTCATCCTCTTGCTTTCCACTTGTTTTGCCCTCCTCCCTCGCACTTATAGCTTACGGCCTTCAAGGATAGTGAGAGATTGGCCTTACTTCTTCAACTTTTAATATGGTGGAAGGTATTCTAATATTGCAGTATGACTCCAATCCAAATTTGAGTTGAATTGCAATTAATTTGCTTTAGCAATTTAGAGATGAAGAAAAAGAAGAAGCCATGGATTTAAGCTTGTATTTGCTTTGTGAATTAGTGATTTATTCCTAAGGGTATGGCTCTCCTTGTATTAGATTCAAGATGGTGTTTCTCAGCCTTGCTTTCACCCCCAACCATGCCATGGAAGACTCATCTTCCATCACTTCTCATTTACACCACTTCTTCTTTATGCTAATTACCACTATGCCTATCTCACGATAATATCTCTTATCCTAATGGAAGCTTCTAGAACCTTCCATGCGTCATGAAGAGGTGTGTGTTAATTAGCTACAAATGTGTTCATTTGATCATTAGACAAGTGCATAAGAGTGCGAACAACTTATATTAATCGCGATGTAATTTACCGATAAACTTATTTTTGGTTACATTATCGATTTTTCTTTGAAGAGTATATTTTTGTAAACAATTTTCAAAAACAAGTTTCTTATCATTATTCATTAATTAAATGACATTTAACAATGTTATAAAATCATATTTATGATGCTTAAATTGATAGTGATTGTTCTATAGGATCGTGTAATATGGAATATATATATACTTATAATCTAGTGCGGAAAATAACTGTAAAATAAAAAATCTGTAAAGTAAAATTGACACCAGGAGACTCCTTCTGGAATTTAAACTAGCATCCCTCACTTAACCTGGATGAATAGGTTTACACCGCCTGAGGAACTGAACAACACTTGACCGCCTGAGCAACCGAACATGACTTAACCGCCTTAGCAACAGAACATGACTTGACCGCCTAAGCAACCAAACATGACTTAATTACAAAATAGATTGTCTTGACATTATGTGCTCTAATAACACGAATTTGTCACTTGTATCACACTCTTTCTATAATCTTTTCCTCAAAAATGATGTGTATGATTGTGTGTGTATGAGTAATAGGAAGTTTAGAATTGCTTGAAGGATATGGAAGTGAGATTGTAAGCAATGATTGTATGAAATCAAGTAAGCAATAGATTCAAAGAATGTCATTCAAGTTAGATCAAGAGAGAGAAGAAAATTAAGTGATTTGATCAATGAAACTCAAGTATATTTATAATAGATATTGAGTTGCAACTGCTGGTGAAGAGATCCGTGCGAATAGTAACTCCTGGTCAAGAAAATTAAGAGATCTTATTTGCGGTAATTTTTATTTCAGGTTAGAGTGGAAGAAAGAGAGGAAGCAGATTATATAGAGGGAATTCGCCTAAATTGTTGACCGTCAGATTAGACTTAGGTGGACGTTCAAGATCAATGCGGGAAGATTAAGAGGCAGAGAATTCTGAAGCTTTTGGAAAAGATGACTTGGAAAGCATCCCTTCGAATGAGGGGCAAACATTACACTAAAAGTCAACCTTCCGACTAGGACTAAAAACTCCTGGGCAAGCAAGAAAAAGAAGAGCATGCCCCAAACTCCTCGAAACTTTTGAAGGGATGCAACCATTGAAGTTCACTAACCTAAAACCTTATGAAAGGTCAAAAGGTTCTGCTTCCAGTCTCCAAAGAATTAAAAGGAGAAGAAATAGTCAAAGCAGGTAAATGACACAATTTAATGACCTTTTTGAAAGCATACCAAACCTTCCGAAAAGATTGAGAAACATACAAGACACCTTTTTGACAATGCCGAAAGGTTTATAAGGGAGACAGAGAACATTAATTAGCACCGAGCAAAGAAGCAAACTTCCGGCAAGGCCGGAAGGTTCACGGTTGCATATGAAAGGAAAAATCTTCGACTGTGTCGAAAGATTTGCACTACGCATAAAGAGTGACCTTCCGGCTCAGCCAAAGGCGTAAGGCCGAAAGAAGGGCCACTTGTGTCTATAAATAGGACCCAAAGGCCATGATTTTGGGGGGACTGATTTCTCTCTCACCCCATTCTTATAATATTAAAGGAAATGTGTTGTAACACTAATCGAGAATTGATTTGGGAATCTATAAAAGCTGATATTGACTAATGAAGGGGAAGTTTCATGTTTTGTTAAATCTCTTATCATCTTGTTTAACTCTTCATTATATTAATTCATATTTTCAGGATCAAATCAATTAGGAGGTTCTGATTGGCAGGGACAGGATTTTAATCAGTCAAGCTAAAACTTTGACCCTCTAAAATTGTTAACTTTTCTACTCTAACTTTCCAATGAAGACGACAACTGATCTAAGATAATGAGAGAGGTAACTCTTCGGACTCATTGGCTTTCAGGTCTGGATTTTTCAACTAAGATTGGTAGGTCCTTCTATATTCAAAACACCAAAACCTTCCTCTGCTATTGTCTGAGCAGTCAAACCTTTCGATGGAGTCCGAATTCAGAAGAATAAAGCTTAATCCAATAGTGGGAATTTATATACCATTCAATAAATCTCAATCCGGCTCCGAATAGGCAATTAAACCTTTCGGTAAGATCGAAAGCTCTCATATGTCACCTTGGGATTTACTGTTTATACAACCTCTAATAAGATAAGTCATCCCAAGCCTTTCGGAAGTGCTAAAGATCAACTTAAAAGGGATAAGAACATTGAGTAATCATTTTGTAACACAAAGGAGAGCTTTGAGTGACACCTTGAAAGACCATTCAAAGTCAAAAGTTCTTTACTTAGAAGTCCGGATCTACAACCATGTTGAAAGGTTTGAATCGAAAATCATCAATCAATGGAGCTAAGCGCAAAAGTAAATCTTAAGGGTCTCGTGTCCTTTATCAAAGACTTTCACTCCTATATCTGTTGAAATATCTTTCAGGGTGTTAACCATAAATTTGGTTAACATTTTTGGTGCTAGAAAGAGGGGCTGAAACCTTCGACTCCTTAGATGTCCCATTAAATTTCCTACCTGGGCACTCTCTTGAGACTTTTTAACTCCCCTTTTTGAATAAGAAAAAGTTTTCTTTGAACATTGAATCCTTACCTTACCTTTTAATAGTATTCGAACGGATTGTAAGTCTTATATTCAAAGTAAAAGGAAGCTTTTGTAGCGAAAGACGAGCTTAAGGATCGACGGAGCCCGTGGACGTAGGTCTGATTAACTAGTGAATCATAGCTAACGCTTACTTGAAGAGAAAAATCCTCACTTTCGGGCTTTACAAGTTGGGTATACGCTATGACTTATGAAAATGGAATATCAGTCGGGTCTGTTCAAAGCAGAACCTAGTCATCACTTTAGTAAAATAAAATCCAATATAAAAAAATCTTATTCCAACGAATGAGGACACCCGGTGGTGTTATCACAAGATTGTCTCTCTATGCCATGGCCTTGGTCCCTCCATGCTATGGCCCGGCTAAGGTATCGAAAAAGCACTTAAGCCTGCCACGCTATGGCCAGGTTAAGGCGCCTCCTGGAGGGAGGTCGGGTAAGTCCATGGGCCCTGCTTCTGAATAAGCTAATAGAGCGTGCCGGAAACCTAGATGAAATGTCCGATTGACTAAGAAAAGTCCATGCCTGAAATAGGCATCGCTAAAAATTTGCATGCTTAAAATAGCAATCACCAAAAGGTCGGTAGTGTCAAAAATGACAAACAGCCTGAAATAGGCTCTGCTTAAATAAACATAAAACTGAACAAAAGAGTCCTTTCCTGAAATAGGCCAAATGACAAGTAGACTAAGAAAACTCAAGCTCAAGAAAGAAAAACATGCGGAACTTCATTAAGGCCTAAATATGGCATATTCAATGAAAAGGTTAGAGGGAAGTCAGTGACTTCTTCTCGCGACACATTTGCCAAGTAGGTATTCTGGACTTCTCTCATAAGAGATGATATCCCAATTTTCTATATTGGAAAGAGTATTCTGGTCCTTTATTGCCAAATTAGTTTTTCGTTTCTTTGACACTTACACTACAACAAATAGAACCTTTAACAGCGTTTTAAAATGCTATAAAAACTATTAATAGCGTTTTTACATACGATGTATATCGACATGCAGTTATATGTCAAAGATATACAATGACAAGGAATAAACGCTGTTAAATGTCCTTTTTTTATAGCGTTTCTCTGATGTCATGAAATCATTTAACTGCGTTTGGTCTAATTTGATGGCATTTTCAAAAAACGCTGTTAAAACAATTCAACGGCATTTTTAAAACGCTATTAAAACATTCAACGACGTTTAAAAAACACCGTGGAACGTTTTAACAGCGTTTTAAAAATGCCTTTAAATTGTATTGGTTATGTTTTTAGATACAATTTAACGGCATTTTTAAAACGCTGTTAAAACATTCAACAGCGTTTAAAAAACACCGTGGAATGTTTTAACAGCGTTTTAAAAATGTCGTTAAATTGTGTACAAAGCTAATCAATTAGGCTTTTTCTACTTTTTTGTAAATTCCATTTCAGTAAACATCAGTCACAATGTGTATATATACCACATTTCAAAATCAACATATTATATCAATACCACAGTTTGGACACATATTTGATAACCAACATATGAAATTTCATAAACAAAATACACAATATTCTTACACCAAGCATAAATAGTTTATAAACAAAATATAGAACAGGTAACACTAGCAAAACAAAAGCAAGTAGTACGTACGTTAAAACCAATAAGTAGTTCTAGTAGCAAAAATAACTTCGATCCATAACTCGTGGCAACCTTTTTTTGCATCACAATCATCTATCTACCTGTAAAGCAAAGGTAATGCTTGAGAATCAATTTTATTTTAGATGGCTTTAGTAGAGAATTATTTACCAATTTTTAGACAAACTGTGAAAAATGAATAATGATGACAAACTCACCTACTATAACAAGCTAACATACAATATTCTTCTAAATTGGTTCATTAAGCAAATTAGATCATCCGGAATTTCTGGTTTATGAGTTACATTGTAGAATGACTTTTGCATTTGAAATTCTATGCTTATAATACTATTTTTAATGATACTTTGTGAAATGATAAAATAAATCTATCGGAACTATTAGGAATTCTAATGTTACATTAGATATTCATTTTTGAATACATGCATAGAAATCCCAAAAGATGCGTTGCAGCATCGTGCACAAGCCTGTAGGGAGGCTGTGCACAAGCCTGTAAGAAGATTGTGCACTTTCATGTGGCATGCACCATAAATAACTATGTTAAAGACCAGATGATACATTGAGACCAATTAACATTCAAACATATGATAAGAGAAGTTACTAATAACTTTTTTAGTTGCATTAACAATGTTTATGAAAGAAATAAAAGTTTCTCATACCGCAGCATCCTCAATTGATGCACTGAGTGCAAGCTCTTACTTAATGAACAGAATTCGTGTAAGCATGAACCCTGTCAGATAATTCAATTAAGTTACAGATTATCCAATAGAATATACAAATGAACACATCCTTACAAATAGTTATTTTGGATGATCTATTGAAAACATGACGAGTAGAAACTTAAATCAGTTATTATTACCAAATTTATTTTGGATTCTAATGGAGTGGAGGATGATATCATCCTTGCAAATCGTTCTTGAATAAAAGAAGTATCATCCTTCAACAACCGAACAATCTACAAGCAGGAAAAGATTATAAGAGGCAATTCAAAGTTTAAATTGATTCAACATGAGTGCAAATCCTTACAACATTGTTTCTATGGATAATCGAATTAAACTAGTCATTGTAGCATCATTCAATACTCTCGGCAAAATCACATCCTACAGAATGTGTATATTTGTTAAAGAAAGTGAAAATGTGAATGCAATTATGTGGTTACAAAGTAAGATATACACTTTTATACAACCAACTCTATATGTCTGATGAATTTTAAGAAGTACTGTTGGATCTTTAATAGGAATAGCCTGTGAAAATGGTCAAGTTCTCAGCTGATTAACATTTAGGGAACTATTTTTTGAAAGAAAAGGAAGAAAAAAACAATACCTCCTTGAAAACCACATGATCCTTAAGGAAATCACGATACTGCTTCTTATTGGATACTCAGGATCGTCTGTAAAATGACAAACCAAAAAAGTTATGTTAATCGTATAAACAACGAAACCGGATGTAATATGATATGGCATGGAACAGACTACCAAATCAATTTGTGTAACCTAACATAATTGTTGGCATATGGGTTTGATAAAAATTTCATAATTTACTTTCCAAATTTGAAGTTGTGATTTACTGCTGAAGTGGTTAAAAACTTCTGATGAATGCTCAAAAGACATCATTCATGTTGTGAAGATAAGAATTACCATAACTGCATTAAGTCAATAGAACGAAAAAATGTAGAATAAATAGTTGCCATAATAAGTATGCTTGATCACATCAATGTGGAATGCACATACAGAACGTTGCCGCACTCATTTAAATGTAAGAGGCGGCTTTCTATATTCAATAATCAACTCAAAGGACATGCATACTTGTACTCAAATTATAATATTACTGCAATACAATGAATATAGCAAAATCTGTTCCCAGATTTTATTTTTGACACCTATTTTGTGTCAGTATGAAACAACAGACTGATATATATATATAATTGTAACGACCCAGAATTTTATTTAATTAAAATTTGGATAATTAATTAATTTTAGATATTAATAAGTGAAATTTATAAGTCGAATAAATTTTATCTTGAATTATTGGATTTAATTGGATAATTAAATCAATAATTTAATAGGTTAAATTATGGCAATAATTGAAAATCAAGTTAAATATGATTGAAAATGATTTGTAAAATTTTATTTTATCATATTGAAGTTAGAACGATATTTTAGAACTTTTAAAATCGAATTTAAAGTTAATTTGTGAAAATTGAATATTTTAATATTTAATTATCGACTGTAAATTAGCCAATTTTTGAACAGTCTCAGAATTGGACGAAACTAGTTCCATTGGATCCGTAATAGTTGGTTATTACCGGATTTCAATTTTCGTGTCAATCGGAGTTATCGTTTGATCGTGGCAGCTCGAAACGCATCGAATTGTTTTTAATATTAATTTGGCGAGTTAAAATAGCCATTTTTCAAAAAGTCTCGGATTTCGACGAAACTAGTTTCATCGGATCCGTAATGTGATATTATTGTAAGGTTTCAAATTCCGTGTCAATTGGATTTACCGTTTGTCCGGTACAAATTAAAACGCCTAGAAAATCGTTTAAATCGGTTTAATTTAAATTGAACGTTTATAGCCATAACTCACACAGATGTCCGAATTAGCTTCCGAAACCTATTCCATTGTGTCCGAAACGCGGGGTAAACCCTAGGAACATCAGTTTCGACGCGTAAATCGGAGTTTGGAAAATCGAAATGAATAGTGTTCGTTTTTCTCTATAAATAGACCATGAGCCTTCATAAATTAAAAAAAAAATATTAGGTTTTATTAAACCCTAGCCGCCATATACAAAACCAAAGGCCAGAAATCATCCTCCTTTCCTCCTCAATTACTTCCAATCCGTCGATAATTAGCCAAAGTGTTCAACACGGAAGTCGAAGAGCGCGAAGAGAGCTTTCAATCTATACGGTGATGATGGGGTTTGGCGTCGCGTGGAGGGGGAAGATGGCCGCGTTCTCTACAGGTTCGGCACGCATTTTGAGCCTGTGGGGGGGCCGAGCTTCATGCTGGGGATGGTGAAGGTAGCTCTTGCAATGGGCTTCAATATGGAGGTGGTTTGATGAAGTTTCGATGCTCGAGGTGGTGGAAATATGGAACCCTAGTTACATGCTAATGGGTTTGTGCGTGAATTCCTTCCTGTAGGCGTGCGTGAGTTTGAGAAGGAGAAGGGGGAGGGGTACGCACGGCCAGGATTGCATGGAACAGGAATCAAGGGCTCTGAGTGAATCTAGGTTTATAATATAAAATTTTAAGTTGTAATTTATATATTAAAAAATCGTGTAATCTTAGAAAATTCATATCTTTTTCATACGAGGTCGAAAACGCGCGAAACCAGTTGCGTTGGAATCGTATGGACGAGCACTACGCGATGGATTGGGATTGGAGTCGTTTGGAGTTAGTGAGAATTTCGGGTAAAATTAAACGTCCGTTTAATTTTATTCGAAATAAATCGCTAAAACGAAATTGAAATCAAGGTGAGAACTTCTCACTCAATCGAATCAGTTTCGATTTTATTTTTAATAGTTAGATTTAAAATATTTGAATGCATGTTTGAATGTTGATTGTTATCTATTGATTGTTAAAATAGACATTATACGCCGTTAGTAAGCGGATGTTATTTATTAAAAACATATACCGCGAATATTTCATAAACAGTGAAATTGGTATTATATATAATAGCAATATATATATATTGGCATACGTATATATTGGAGTTATTGATTTCCCGCATTTGTTTAGCGGATGAGACCCTATTGCGCCGTCTGTTAAGCGGATAATATTTCAAATCCCATATACCGCGATAATTCCGTACTGGAGCGGAATTGGTATTGTGCTAATGTTTGTGGATGCAGGAAAACAGGTTGGAGGGATCCAACTGGATTCCTCAACAGTATTTATTTGATTATGAATATTTTGATATTTGATGGATTATCATATCGATATATGATATCGTTGTTGTCGTGATTGACTATTTGGTATGTAGCATCATTGGACCAAATTTTGGGATTTTAAAATGATTTTAAAGTGATTTTTGAAAGTATACGTTTATAAAATATTTTTTGGA
Organism: Allium cepa; assembly: GCA_030765085.1. Lineage (NCBI taxonomy): Eukaryota > Viridiplantae > Streptophyta > Magnoliopsida > Asparagales > Amaryllidaceae > Allium > Allium cepa. The sequence continues at coordinate 552,628,984 of CM060941.1, read as the reverse complement.
ATTGATCCATTTTAAATAGATAAACGTTATAATTTTTAAAGTTATAAAAATTATGATTTTGAGAAATACGATTAAAGATTTATTTTTGAAAATATGAGGTTAATGGTTTTATAAAATAGTTTAAAATTGGGAATAGTAAGTTATTGTAAAAAGTTTAAATATAGGATTTATAAAATTTAATTATTTTATGAATAAAAATGGTGAAATGATAAAGGAATTTAAAGACGTTTTAAAGAATAATATAAATTGATTTATATTAAGAGATTTATAAATGGATATTTATAAATTGAAATATCGACATTATAAACGAGTTTTTATAAGTGTTTGAATGAAGTGAAAATGAATTTTGTAAATGAATGGAATTTATAAAATTAAAAATGGTGAAGTTATAAATGAAATTTATAAATAGTAAGATTTATAAATTTTATAAAGTTATTAAAAGAATAGTTTTGAATAAATCATTGAATCTTATAAGTTATAGGATTTATAATTATGAAGTTCAAAGGAACGATTCTTGTAAACGAATAAATTATAAGTGTTTAACTTATAATATGAATTTTTAGTATATCATGAGATATGAGTTGAGACATGTTAATAAAGGAGATGTATAAATGGAAGTTGTTATAAAATAAATAATAAAGGAATTTATAAACGTAGTTTTATAAATTCGTAAACGACTTATTTTGATAAGTAAATTGTTGAAAACCTATTTATGGAGTTATATTCACGTTTTTGACAGTGAATAATCCTTTAAAATGAAATGTATAAAAGGATGAAATTCGTTAACGTAGTATATTCACGTTTTTGAATAGTGAATAATATGTTAAAGAAACTGTTTTGAATGTGATGTTTTAAACAGAATTAAAACAAGTTAACGATGTTTTAAAATGTGTTGAGATTCGAAACCATAGATTTCAACATTCATTGTTGAAATAGACGTTTTCGAGAAATAGAAGGAAATGGTGGACTATAACACTGTTGTTATAGTAAATGATTTCCGAAAGGAAATGTTTTGTGTAGTATTGGGATTTATATATCTATTTTAATTTCGAATCCCTATACTAGTGATTTTGGGTTGTCGTAACGATGTTTTACGCAACATTCGTTTTGGCCCAAATAAATATGGTTAAGAGAATGATTTCCTTAAAGAATGAAATATATACTTAATCTTGATTTAAGTATATTGAATATTTTCCAAGTGTTGAAAATAAATGGATTGTGAATTACTTATGAATAAATAAGTATGGAATGTTTTCCAATATAAAGTGAATATTAGAGAATTTATCTTTTTGAAGATAAATTGAAATGAATAATTGAAATCGAATATTCGTAGATATTTTGGATTATAAATTCACTATGGAATTTATGAATGAAAAGGAGAATTTGTTTAAAAATAAATATTGATTTATTTTTGAAGTGTGAAAATTATATATCTTGTAAAGATATTTTTGAGAAATAAATAATTTGGAAAATTATTTGGAATCTGGTGATGTGTGCATATCCATTGATAGTTCAATAGCCGACTATCAATATTTCCCTTTGAATGGGTATTTGATGTGATTTGTTTGATTTTGAATGCCACACTTATTTTTGAATAAGCGCTCACTATTCGGGTTAACCGGGAAAGGACCATGGGGTCGTATAACCCATTCCGAATATGTGATACGTCGTTATGAATTGCATTTGATGACCGGTGTTGAAGACCGGGTATTTGCGAAAGCGATAGGATGACCTATCGATTGTCTCTGCACTGGGTAGCTCCTGGTATAGAGATTCCCTAAGTGATGGGAAATTCGATCGGGATTGTGAATACCCGGATTGCAAGGGCTTCGTGAGAAGTGCCTTCGGTTTTGTTCGAGCCCGGAACAGACTTGTATGGATTGTATGTCTGACATTACAAATTGAGATATAAAGCCGATTTCTTTCAAATATATTTCTGTTGGTGGCGGAGAATTTATTCTTTTAGCTTAACACCCTTCTCTGAGACGTACGAGCTCAGAGATTATGTAGTTGAATGTTATCAGCGATATATTCCCAATTTGGTAATGTGACATGCTGAGTGTTGCTGTTAAATGATCATTGTGTTGATTATTTGTGATAGGATCATTTGTTTGATCGTCTATCCTGGTGATCATTTCTATGATCATTTGTTGACCCAAAGCATGGCTTTTGTATAAAGTATGTTTTTGTGGACGTGACTTCGTCGAGCCTCACACCCCGTGAATGGTCAAAACAGGAAAGATGCAGCAATGTTATGAGGGGTAGCGCCCTTTAGGATATGTGCATTTCCTTCTGGAAAAGGGTGGTATCATGGTATGGAGCCCAGATACTTACTCATGTTGAAAACATTTTATGATTGTGTGAATTGATTGCGAGCGCTCGGTGAAAGGTCCCAAAGGACCGGGGGATGGCATATTCGGTCAGTTGTTACTCAGTTAGGGGTAACCCGGCCTTGTGTTGGTAGAGATCCGGTTTGGTTCTCGGGGATGTCCATCCAGAGGCATTCTCATGTGGCAATGGGAAGTTCCTTGGCCTGATCATTCGTTGGAAATCCAATTCCCAATACGAAACTTGTACGGTATTAGTTGTAGAACCTGCCATTCACTTATGGTGGTCACCACTGTTTGGATGGTAGCTATAGTAGGCATACGATAATGGTCGTATGTTGGCTAAGATTTATATTCTATTTTCGAAATGAATTTTGCCTACACTATGCACTAATAATAATATCAAATGTTCTTTTAATGCGTATCAAGCATCTTTGACTATCATAAGGAGAAATCTCCTCCGATTCTGCGTTTGCATGTGTGTGTGTGCGGGAGGCCTTATGGTAGTCTCATTTTTAAAAGCATTGCGAATTGACTTAAAAATATTTTCTATTTTGATTTTAAAGATAAATAAACTGTTTTGAGTTCTCACACCAGTCACATGACTGACTCGGAGTTTATTGTTTTCCTTCCTAAACTCTGGGTGCCCACCAATTTCCACACGGGCAGTCAAGAGTTAAGGTTTATTCAGGATATTCAGGAGTTGCTGGAGGCAAGCTGGACGACATGGCGTATTACTAATTTATATAGTATTTCTTTTTACGCTGCATTGTTTGTTGTTGTATGTTGTTGTACACTCTGATGATATGATGTAATGAAATGTAATGTATAAAATGTAATAACTGATATAGTTCTTTGTTTAAAGATTATTCATTTATCTATTATATGTTGTTCCGCTGCGAATTGTGAGATTCTGATGTTGTTCTATTGTTTTTTTCAGTTCCGTTCTATTTTCTATTCTCTATTTTTTTTCTCTCTCCTCTCTATTTTCTACCTTCTTATCTTCTTCTTCTGTCTCTTTCTTTTTCTAAAACATTGATAATTCGTATTTCTGTTCATCTTGAATTAATCTATGGAGATTAGTGTATATTCAAGGCGTACGGATTTGCGGGTCGTCACAGGTTGGTATCAGAGCTTATGGTTAAGCGACAACCATGGTTCTGTTGGGTATTACTCATTAGAGATAGAGTCAGCAGTACTCTAGATTGAGTTTGAGTGTAATAATAGCTATGAGAGCGTATTTGTTAATGAATATATAAAATTGTTTTATATTGTGATGATTGGTTTGTTGAGTGGTATATAGATTATGGTTAATACGAGTAATTAACGTTGTTGATAGGGATCTCTAAACACTTGTACAGAACAATTCGACACAGTATTGTTTTAAATTGGGTAAATGAAATAATTTTACCTTGAGTATATTTTATATATAAAGAAATAATTTTTCAGAATTATTAAAAGTGTATATAAATTGATTGTTTAGATGTTTGAATAATCTAAATTGAAGAATAATTGTATAAGCAAAAGAATTATAAGAATTGAATTATAATTAAAGTGATTTACAATTGAGAAATAAACTTATATATATAAGAAGTGAAACTATATGAATATATTTATGAATATGAGTTGTAAAATAAAAATGAATTTAAAGTTAAATGGAAATATAACTTAAGAGATGTTGAATGAAGTTGATATTAGTATCAAAGTAAAATAATAAAGTGAAGTGATAAATGTGAACTTGAGTTATATAAATGAAATTCAACTTTTGTAATCAAATGAATGTGAATTAAGTTGATATGAAATAATGAATATAAGTGTTAATTCATTAAAATCTTATGTTATTGAAAGTTGAAAGATTGAAGGAAAATCAATTTAATTAAACCAATTAAAAGTGATGGTGTTAAACCAAATTGAATGAATATAAGCAATGGAATTTGGTTGAAATTAATATACATTGGTTGTTATATGATTGTTAGTTGATTGTATATAATTCATTAAGTTAATGAAATTTGGAAGCTAAAGTAATTGGAATTCAATTGAAAGTTAAGTGAATCTTAAATAGAATTGAATTTGATTTGGAAGTGAACCAACTTGAATATGAATTAGTGAATATAAACTAATTGAAAATGAATGTTAGTAAAAACATCCACTATTAATAAATCAAATGGGATTAAATTGAAAACCAATTCATGAAATATTAATGAGAATATGAATGAATATTGATTGGTTATGGATGCTAGTTGGTTGATGGTTGAAAATATTGCATTTGTTGTTTTGTTGCAATTACTATGTTGACATATATAGTTATTATGTTGCTATATGTTGTATATTGATACTATTGTCTATATACATGTTTCTCATGTTGTTTGTTGAGTGTTTAGTAGGTGCGGATCGCGTTTGCTTCGCATTTGGAGCTCGCTTTTGCGCTATATTAGCCGTATATGTTTGCTAATAAAATATAAGGTACATATCTCGGATTACATACCGTACTTTTATGCTTTTTCCCTTCGGGATGCCTCATTACTTGATGAGATGTATATTTGTGATATATATATTGTCATTTTTTTTTCGGATCGAGCCGCGCAAAGGAGACTATGACGAATTTTTCCGGAAATTTAAGGCGTTAGGAAAAATTTGAGAAAATTGAAAATTTTTGAAAACTTTAACTTTGATTTGAAGTTGAAAGTCAAACAATAGTAGTTGTTTTTGAAAAGATAACTAAGTATGATTTGAAAACTTAGTAAAGTGTTATAAGAAATTTAACTATGAATTTTGGAAAGTTAATAAATTCTGTAACTTTTCTTACTTAACAATTTCGAGGACGAAATTCTTTTAAGGGGGGAAGATTGTAACGACCCAGAATTTTATTTAATTAAAATTTGGATAATAAATTAATTTTAGATATTAATAAGTGAAATTTATAAGTCGAATAAATTTTATCTTGAATTATTGGATTTAATTGGATAATTAAATCAATAATTTAATAGGTTAAATTATGGCAATAATTGAAAATCGAGTTAAATATGATTGAAAATGATTTGTAAAATTTTATTTTATCATATTGAAGTTAGAATGATATTTTAGAACTTTTAAAATCGAATTTAAAGTTAATTTGTGAAAATTGAATATTTTAATATTTAATTATCGACTGTAAATTAGCCAATTTTTGAACAGTCTCAGAATTGGACGAAACTAGTTCCATTGGATCCGTAATAGTTGGTTATTACCGGATTTCAATTTTCGTGTCAATCGAAGTTATCGTTTGATCGTGGCAGCTCGAAACACATCGAATTGTTTTTAATATTAATTTGGCGAGTTAAAATAGCCATTTTTCAAAAAGTCTCGGATTTCGACGAAACCAGTTTCATCGGATCTGTAATGTGATATTATTGTAAGGTTTCAAATTCCGTGTAAATTGGATTTACCGTTTGTCCGGTACAAATTAAAACGCCTAGAAAATCGTTTAAATCGGTTTAATTTAAATTGAACGTTTATAGCCATAACTCGCACAGATGTCCGAATTAGCTTCTGAAACCTATTCCATTGTGTCCGAAACGTGGGGTAAACCCTAGGAACATCAGTTTCGACGCGTAAATCGGAGTTTGGAAAATCGAAATGAATAGTGTTCGTTTTTCTCTATAAATAGACCATGAGCCTTCATAAATTAAAAAAAATATATATTAGGTTTTAGTAAAACCTAGCCGCCATATACAAAACCAAAGGCCAGAAATCATCCTCCTTTCCTCCTCAATTACTTCCAATCCGTCGATAATTAGCCAAAGTGTTCAACACGGAAGTCGAAGAGCGCGAAGAGAGCTTTCAATCTATACGGTGATGATGGGGTTTGGCGTTGCGTGGAGGGGGGAAGATGGCCGCGTTCTCTACAGGTTCGGCACGCATTTTGAGGCTGTGGGGGGGCCGAGCTTCATGCTGGGGATGGTGAAGGTAGCTCTTGCAATGGGCTTCAATATGGAGGTGGTTTGATGAAGTTTCGATGCTCGAGGTGGTGGAAATATGGAACCCTAGTTACATGCTAATGGGTTTGTGCGTGAATTCCTTCCTATAGGCGTGCGTGAGTTTGAGAAGGAGAAGGGGGAGGGGTACGCACGGCCAGGATTGCATGGAACAGGAATCAAGGGCTCTGAGTGAATCTAGGTTTATAATATAAAAATTTAAGTTGTAATTTATATATTAAAAAATCGTGTAATCTTAGAAAATTCATATCCTTTTCATACGAGGTCGAAAACGCGCGAAACCAGTTGCGTTGGAATCGTATGGACGAGCACTACGCGATGGATTTGGATTGGAGTTGTTTGGAGTTAGTGAGAATTTCAGGTAAAATTAAACGTCCGTTTAATTTTATTCGAAATAAATCGCTAAAACGAAATTGAAATCAAGGTGAGAACTTCTCACTCAATCGAATCAGTTTGGATTTTATTTTTAATAGTTAGATTTAAAATATTTGAATGCATGTTTGAATGTTGATTGTTATCTATTGATTGTTAAAATAGACATTATACGCCGTTAGTAAGCGGATGTTATTTATTAAAAACATATACCGCGAATATTTCATAAACAGTGAAATTGGAATTATATATAATAGCAATATATATATATTGGCATACGTATATATTGGAGTTATTGATTTCCCGCATTTGTTTAGCGGATGAGACCCTATTGCGCCGTCTATTAAGCGGATAATATTTCAAATCCCATATACCGCGATAATTCCGTACTGGAGCGGAATTGGTATTGTGCTAATGTTTGTGGATGCAGGAAAACAGGTTGGAGGGATCCAACTGGATTCCTCAACAGTATTTATTTGATTATGAATATTTTGATATTTGATGGATTATCATATCGATATATGATATCGTTGTTGTCGTGATTGACTATTTGGTATGTAGCATCATTGGACCAAATTTTGGGATTTTAAAATGATTTTAAAGTGATTTTTGAAAGTATACGTTTATAAAATATTTTTTGGAATTGATCCATTTTAAATAGATAAACGTTATAATTTTTAAAGTTATAAAAATTATGATTTTGAGAAATACGATTAAAGATTTATTTTTGAAAATATGAGGTTAATGGTTTTATAAAATAGTTTAAAATTGGGAATAGTAAGTTATTGTAAAAAGTTTAAATATAGGATTTATAAAATTTAATTATTTTATGAATAAAAATGGTGAAATGATAAAGGAATTTAAAGACGTTTTAAAGAATAATATAAATTGATTTATATTAAGAGATTTATAAATGGATATTTATAAATTGAAATATCGACATTATAAACGAGTTTTTATAAGTGTTTGAATGAAGTGAAAATGAATTTTGTAAATGAATGGAATTTATAAAATTAAAAATGGTGAAGTTATAAATGAAATTTATAAATAGTAAGATTTATAAATTTTATAAAGTTATTAAAAGAATAGTTTTGAATAAATCATTGAATCTTATAAGTTATAGGATTTATAATTATGAAGTTCAAAGGAACGATTCTTGTAAACGAATAAATTATAAGTGTTTAACTTATAATATGAATTTCTAGTATATCATGAGATATGAGTTGAGACATGTTAATAAAGGAGATGTATAAATGGAAGTTGTTATAAAATAAATAATAAAGGAATTTATAAACGTTGTTTTATAAATTCGTAAACGACTTATTTTGATAAGTAAATTGTTGAAAACCTATTTATGGAGTTATATTCACGTTTTTGACAGTGAATAATCCTTTAAAATGAAATGTATAAAAGGATGAAATTCGTTAACGTAGTATATTCACGTTTTTGAATAGTGAATAATTTGTTAAAGAAATTGTTTTGAATGTGATGTTTTAAACAGAATTAAAACAAGTTAACGATGTTTTAAAATGTGTTGAGATTCGAAACCATAGATTTCAACATTCATTGTTGAAATAGGCGTTTTCGAGAAATAGAAGGAAATGGTGGACTATAACACTGTTGTTATAGTAAATGATTTCCGAAAGGAAATGTTTTGTATAGTATTGGGATTTATATATCTATTTTAATTTCGAATCCCTATACTAGTGATTTTGGGTTGTCGTAGCGATGTTTTACGCAACATTCGTTTTGGCCCAAATAAATATGGTTAAGAGAATGATTTCCTTAAAGAATGAAATATATACTTAATCTTGATTTAAGTATATTGAATATTTTCCAAGTGTTGAAAATAAATGGATTGTGAATTACTTATGAATAAATAAGTATGGAAATGTTTTCCAATATAAAGTGAATATTAGAGAATTTATCTTTTTGAAGATATATTGAAATGAATAATTGAAATCGAATATTCGTAGATATTTTGGATTATAAATTCACTATGGAATTTATGAATGAAAAGGAGAATTTGTTTAAAAATAAATATTGATTTATTTTTGAAGTGTGAAAATTATATATCTTGTAAAGATATTTTTGAGAAATAAATAATTTGGAAAATTATTTGGAATCTGGTGATGTGTGCATATCCATTGATAGTTCAATAGCCGACTATCAATATTTCCCTTTGAATGGGTATTTGATGTGATTTGTTTGATTTTGAATGCCACACTTATTTTTGAATAAGCGCTCACTATTCGGGTTAACCGGGAAAGGACCATGGGGTCGTATAACCCATTCCGAATATGTGATACGTCGTTATGAATTGCATTTGATGACCGGTGTTGAAGACCGGGTATTTGCGAAAGCGATAGGATGACCTATCGATTGTCTCTGCACTGGGTAGCTCCTGGTATAGAGATTCCCTAAGTGATGGGAAATTCGATCGGGATTGTGAATACCCGGATTGCAAGGGCTTCGTGAGAAGTGCCTTCGGTTTTGTTCGAGCCCGGAACAGACTTGTATGGATTGTATGTCTGACATTACAAATTGAGATATAAAGCCGATTTCTTTCAAATATATTTCTGTTGGTGGCGGAGAATTTATTCTTTTAGCTTAACACCCTTCTCTGAGACGTACGAGCTCAGAGGTTATGTAGTTGAATGTTATCAGCGATATATTCCCAATTTGGTAATGTGACATGCTGAGTGTTGCTGTTAAATGATCATTGTGTTGATTATTTGTGATAGGATCATTTGTTTGATCGTCTATCCTGGTGATCATTTCTATGATCATTTGTTGACCCAAAGCATGGCTTTTGTATAAAGTATGTTTTTGTGGACGTGACTTCGTCGAGCCTCACACCCCGTGAATGGTCAAAACAGGAAAGATGCAGCAAGGTTATGAGGGGTAGCGCCCTTTAGGATATGTGCATTTCCTTCTGGAAAAGGGTGGTATCATGGTATGGAGCCCAGATACTTACTCATGTTGAAAACACTTTATGATTGTGTGAATTGATTGCGAGCGCTCGGTGAAAGGTCCCAAAGGACCGGGGGATGGCATATTCGGTCAGTTGTTACTCAGTTAGGGGTAACCCGGCCTTGTGTTGGTAGAGATCCGGTTTGGTTCTCGGGGATGTCCATCCAGAGGCATTCTCATGTGGCAATGGGAAGTTCCTTGGCCTGATTATTCGTTGGAAATCCAATTCCCAATACGAAACTTGTACGGTATTAGTTGTAGAACCTGCCATTCACTTATGGTGGTCACCACTGTTTGGATGGTAGCTATAGTAGGCATACGATAATGGTCGTATGTTGGATAAGATTTATATTCTATTTTCGAAATGAATTTTGCCTACACTATGCACTAGTAATAATATCAAATGTTCTTTTAATGCGTATCAAGCATCTTTGACTATCATAAGGAGAAATCTCCTCCGATTCTGCGTTTGCATGTGTGTGTGTGCGGGAGGCCTTATGGTAGTCTCATTTTTAAAAGCGTTGCGAATTGACTTAAAAATATTTTCTATTTTGATTTTAAAGATAAATAAACTGTTTTGAGTTCTCACACCAGTCACATGACTGACTCGGAGTTTATTGTTTTCCTTCCTAAACTCTGGGTGCCCACCAATTTCCATACGGGCAGTCAAGAGTTAAGGTTTATTCAGGATATTCAGGAGTTGCTGGAGGCAAGCTGGACGGCATGGCGTATTACTAATTTATATAGTATTTCTTTTTACGCTGCATTGTTTGTTGTTGTATGTTGTTGTACACTCTGATGATATGATGTAATGAAATGTAATGTATAAAATGTAATAACTGATATAGTTCTTTGTTTAAAGATTATTCATTTATCTATTATATGTTGTTCCGCTGCGAATTGTGAGATTCTGATGTTGTTCTATTGTTTTTTTCAGTTCCATTCTATTTTCTATTCTCTATTTTTTTCTCTCTCTCCTCTCTATTTTCTACCTTCTTATCTTCTTCTTCTGTCTCTTTCTTTTTCTAAAACATTGATAATTCGTATTTCTGTTCATCTTGAATTAATCTATGGAGATTAGTGTATATTCAAGGCGTACGGATTTGCGGGTCGTCACAATAATTGTGTCATACATATAGAAAATATAAACGGACTAATTTAAAACAAGATATTGGTTAGTTATATAGCAAATCTCTTGGTTAATTATATAGGAGGTTTTTGCATAGTTTGAGGTGTAAGGGATCCATAGTCGTCATTTCTTACCTATTCATTCCATGCGGCAATTCTCTTCTTGCCACTACTCTCTTGCAGGTATTTATATTTGAATTAATTCAGAGAAAATAGGGGAGAAAAACAAATAAAATTAAAAAAAACAAGTTTGCAAATCAGAAAAAGTAGACATTAACCAAGCAGGTGTAATTTCATATTTTGCCTTTGGATATGAGAAGAATAATAGATAGTAGTAAAATGATTTGGCCACAAAAATGAAATGAAATCCTGCCATGTAATTTCATTAGAGTCCGCCTTATAATTTTTCTTTATACATCGCACAACATTTAGACGTGATTTTCTTTTCGTATAAATCACTTTGACTACATTTGTTATTATAACGCTGAGAATTATTGCCATCAAAACCAAATTTTGGTGTAGTGATATTGAATGATATTGTCAAAGCTTAGAAAAAAAATCTCTGAATACTACATTCCCATGGTATCTTCCTTTACTTGTCATACCAAGTATGAAGTCATAGAATTTATTATGCATGTGTGTATTATAATTCTTATATTTTTACATCACGCGCTTGTCTTGCTTAAACGCACAAAACTAACATTTCTCACAAGTATTGTACTTTTATTAACATCAATTTGTGATTCTTATTAATATTTACAAAAAATTTATGTTTAACCGAGCTCATTTATGTCATTGTAGAGATACTGACATGCCAACAAGGAAGGAGTATGTAAAACTAATTGATTCAGTCAAAGGCTTGGGAGGAAATGTCCATGTGTTTTCTACAATGCATGTATCTGGAGAGCGTAAATATTTTGAATCTCCCTTTTATTTACAAGATACATTCTTTACATAATTTTACCGAATAATTGGCATTTCAAATAATGTGAAATCTCTCAATCTATGGCACGATGCTATTTATTGGCATATCACCTCCACCCTGAATGATGATATACCTTGACCTCGGCATATTTCATTCAGTAGTAAGATGGTGGTTGTTATTATTATTATTAGAATTTATATGATAATAATATACATAGTAAATTTGGTTATCGAACAAACTTTGAATTAGCACCTAAACCTAGTTTTTCTATTGAAATTAATTTATGAACAGAGGTAGCTCAGCTAACAGGAACAGCTGCCATTCTGCGATTTCCATTACCTGAATTAGAAGATCTTGAGATGTGATTAAAAAAACAACCTTCTTGAAGAGGACCTAATTTGGCAGATTGTAAAATTTAGTTGTTTTTTATATTGATTGATGGCTTTAATTATGCACATTAAAAGCAAAAGTTGTTACTGAAGCACTTTTACCTGGTTGTAATTTTGTAAATGTATTTTGTTCAATTGTTCCAGTAATTGATAATTTATTGCATCATTTGGACGATTCCTGTATTATTTATTATCTAATCTATAGTATAATATGAATGTTGGTACAAAGCTTTTGAAATTAAAATAAATGTTATTGTTGCTTGCTAACTTAGAAAAATAATAAAGATAATCCAATCTGATCCGTTAACCCACGTTTTAACTACATTAAGGTTATGTGTTTTTGAACTTTTAAGTTAATATTTTGTGCTTTGAATGCGTGTTTTAGAAGACAATGGAAAGGATTAGCAGGTTGAAAAATCTTATAGCTATAGCAATCCATGATAGGAGGCAGATATTTTTTTATGTTTTATAAAAGTTGAAAAAAAAGAATTATTTTCAACCTGTTGTGTTTAAATCATTTTCCCAATTGATCTGTTTTGCTAGAAATGTTCTCCAAAACACTTAAGCAAATGCATCTTGGCTATGGGAATCCAAAATTAAAAATTGCAAAGGTTTAAATTGCACAATAAAGGTACGATTATTAATATCAATACAGCTCAACACGGATGAGGCTTCTCACTTGATTTTGATACATATTGCGTTCTTCGATAGAGTCAAAGGAAGAAGATGACAAATCTTATAAACCCAAATCATAGATTCGCAACCATGAGGATTTGATTATATGAAAGACATGCCTAGATTTGGCTATTGCAGTTTTAGCATTTCAAAGAAATCTTCAATAATTGTTTATAGGATGAATTTAATGACACACACATATATATATATATATATAATATTTCAATGGTACAGAAATAATATTTACTCCCCGTTGTCCATGTATCAAAAGAAACACTATTTCCCTGAGTCTTTAGAGAAACATGTTTCCTGGAACTTTATTACTAAACTTTTAATATTCTTTTTTGTTGTACTAGCCATTTTAAAAACATGGAAATAAGCTAGTGTTATCAACAGGTAAATTAAAAATCTAGTAAATATTGAACTGCATGTAATCATAATAGAACCAAAGATCACCTAAACAGCAAACGGTTGGCATTTTTCCCAAATAAGAAGAAGAGCGGAAAAAGAGAACCAAAGCACCAATTATGAAAAGCCTAAACATAGAAAGAGAACAAAAACAAAACAAATGAGCATGAAAAAATGCACACGGTATAATAGCAATGTGAATTCTTACAAAAGGAATGTCAGTAATAAACCTTGATGTGCACTAGAAATATTGCATTTAAAACCAATCAAAGTTCCTTTAAAAGATTTAAGTGAAAGTGAAAACAACGGATAAAAATATTATGAACATAACACAGTTTGTTTAGTATATGACAGAAAATTAAATACATCGATGTTAAAAGAAAGAAAAACTAAGTGACAATTTTTGTAATTTAATAACCATAAAGATCTTATAGACGCAATGACATTCGGTAAATGTATACAAACAGAAGCAGATATGATCAGCAAACCTGACCTATGTAGTAAATACAATAATTAGATGGGATACCAGGATACCAAGTTCGTAACTAAAAGTTTAGCAGAACAGAACATGGAATTGAAAAGCACAAGCAAATAAATTTAAATGATAATAAATCTCTTCAAAGAAAAAAGAGAACTTCCAATCCATGTCCATGATGATAAACTTAAATGATAGTAAATTTAAATTGAGGATGGACACAAAGTTAATTACCTCATGTACATCCTCAATTTAACATCGTGTGGCTTATTTAAATTATTATTTTCATCTACTTAGCAAGTTTACCTTATGCCCATCCTTAATTCATAATGCAATCAAAATTAAAATAAGACAACTTTCCAAGTAGACGAAAAACATAATTTAAAATCAAATTTATTCATTCACTTACATTTCATTCACCTCTTCTCCATAAATGTATAGAATCCCCATAAAGGAAAAAAGATTAATAGAGAAGATCGTTTAATAATTGTGATTGCACATGGATTGAGTTGTCTACCTAAGAACAATCTTATTACAGATACATTGCAAAGTTTGGTGTTTTGAGAAGGGACCAAATTACTTATATAAAGCAAACTTCCAGTTAATGGTTGTAAATGACAGTCTCTGACTGAGTATTCATGAGCTCTACAGGATTAAATATTCAAGCAAAAATAGTTCTGTGCATTAACTTATTTTCCAAAGGTTGAGGATGAAATATTGTTTAGTTGTAATGGCAGAGAGATTCGATGGTTGTAGCATTGAAAGAGCCCATTCTAGGTTATAGTAATGCTAGCTTGATACCGTTCTTCAAAAAGACTAGTGCTTGAAATCAAAATTCAAGTGCTTATGATATTACATACTGCTAGTTTTATTAAGTCAGCATGATTACATACTTAAACGGTTAACTACTAATATACGCTGATTGTAAAATGATATGGAACTCAAATCTACAAATTGAAATAGGGTAGCAAGGCAATTATAAACATACAAACTAAAGGTTTAAGTATATGGACTATAACAGCTAGCTCTGCCATCCACCAAACATCAGATATTGAATTTCACTTGAACAGCACCCTTATCACTGATGCTTCGTTACATGGAATACAAAAGGAGAAATACACGATGTAACTAAAATATGCTGCAGTCTTGTCAGATTAAATAGGCTAAAAAAGTCTACTTCAATTTATTGTTAGAACGATTGAATGACTGCAATTTAGAATGACTGTAGCCGTGATTTAGTAGCATAAGTCATTTTAAATGTTTAGATGCAAAATATATATAATACACACAGCACTGTTTAGAAACGCTAAAAAAGGATATCCAACTTAGGACAACACTTAAGGAAATTAAACCAAACAGACATCACATTCTGTCTAAAAATATTGGAAAAAAAGAATCATTTTGTAGTTTATATAAATTTCAACATTTATATATACTTAAACATTATACACAGTAAAAAAATCGAGGAAACTGATCTACTAATGTCAAGCTACTACAAAACTATGAAATGGATACAATGTCTATCTTAATATCATCAAGCAACTTTTCTAAGTGTTTCTAATGTCCCAAACATACAAGTCTTTTGGCATTCTTGGTTCCTATAAAATAGTTATATATAAAAAACTTAAAAATATCACTATAGCAGCAATGATTAGGCATCTTGCCACTCAAATTGGTGATACATATACCCAACAGAGGTTAAAACAAGCGCAGCATCGACAAGTAGAAATTGCAGCTTTATGACAGCCAACATCCCTGAGAAAAATAATATTCTTAACAATCTTTACTATGCTCTCAAAGTTAACTTAATTTTAACATATGTAGATAATTTGCTAGTAATGCCGAAACCCAACTTACAAAGTGCTACAACCATTAAAACAGTTTTGAAACAGATGGAAGATAATTCAAATTTGGTTATTGATGCAATGGAAACAAAGCGTTTATTGGCAAAGGGGTTGAAGAATAAAATTCAGATCTTATAGGAAATCAATGTACAAAATGCAAATATTCCTATAAAATACCTTAGCATTCCATTCTCTTCCAATACATTGAAAACACTGGATTTTAGGGATTTGATAGGCAAACTTAACAGAAGATTAATTAATAATCTTAATAAACTTGTTAACATCGATTTACCAAAAAAATCAATCCAACAAATTTTGACTTAGGGCAATCGAAGAAACATATACCGAAATAACAAAATCGAAATTGATGGATGACTAAACTAATTATAGAGCCCATTTTAAGCCTAAATAAAATCGATGAATAGATGAAAATAAGTACCTATAGAGGGAGCAGCTAGCGGGGATGATTTGGATTTGAAATCGAAAGAATGGTGAAGGGAGATGTCTGAATGATGAAGCGGCAGTAATGAAGCGGTAGTGATGAAGGCGAATTTTGGTGATTGGAAGAGAGGTTTAATTCGGTTTTAGGTGGTGGAGGTGTTAACGAGATGAAAGGTTGAGAAAGGTAAATAGGCGAAGTGAAAAAATGAGGCGGCAATGTTTTATTATTTAGGTTTTCTTAGCGTTCACACGTAAAAGATTTCCCTCCAGGATTTTCGTCCACGGCAATCAAGGGAGAAACACTGAGAATACCTGCTGTCAAGGGTGTTTTTTCTTGTAGTGTTATGACCTAAAGCTCTCAAAGTTTAATACCCGAATCTGGGTTTTGGGGATCTTGTCTTGACACACCATCTATCAAAAACTCCAATCTGGGTTTCAGATTATTATTAAATGCTAATATATTACACTTGAATCTGGGTATCAAAGGTTACTGCTCCCTCAAACCCTAATCTGGGTATGAAGGCTTCGAATGGCTTTCATCTCAAATGCCCAAGTCTAGGCTAGAGTATGTTATTGAAATGACAGAACCTACCCATGACATAGGACATGCATAGATAAATATGTAAATATGACAGCTAATGATTGGAAGCGTTGCTCACCACATGCTTCACAAGAAAGATAAGGCGGTGAAGGATGACAAAAGACACCACAAGAATAAAAGTTGCCAAATAGGCAACTCAAATGTATATCAAGGGTTACACCACAAGAGACCACACATCAGGTGATATTTACAAAATTATCATAGTTCACAGAGTGATATACAAACAACACAATCATACTACATATAAATTTACACGACCCAAATATGTTAATCATAAATCTTGGGAGGCTTTATTAAGGTTCTTTGCTATCGAAGGGTTAACTACATGATCAATTGTGATACGAAGAAGTTCCTTAAGTTTCTTCCCCTTTTTCCTAGTCAAGTTTTCATCGTCGATTGCTTTGATGTTAGCTTTTAGGGCACGACTAAAGGCCCTATTTGTCGCACTAAGGGTTTTGTTTTCCCTTTCCAACTCGACAATACGTTTATTGAGAAAATAAATGTTATGTTCCAATTTTTGATTCTTGGCAGCATAATCATTAATTGTCTTGGAATACTTAATTTTTTGTTGCTCATTAAAATACTGTCTGATTTTAAATATCACTCTTCAACACCAGCTTCCCACCATGTTTTCCTCTAAGCCCAGTGGAGGATTAATCATAGTATAAAATTTTTGAGCTACGAGACATTTTGATCTAGTAGTCTTTGCAGTCGATGAAGATGCTTGTGTAACTGGAAGTTTTATTTTCAAGATTTTATCACTCAAAATAAATTCTAGAGAGGCATGTTGTGTTGACTATCCTTCAATTTTAGCTCCAGGTCATTAGTTCGTGGCATAAGTGTAGACATCCTTTCGTCGAAGTCGATTGTAGGATTCGATTTTACCTGGCGTTTAAGCGAAATAATCGCCTCATCCTTCCTTTTAATTTCAGCCTCAAGATGGCCGATGTGATCTTGGTTGTATCTAACTACGTCTTTTTGAGTGAGGTATCTTTTATACCATTGCACAGCCCCTATGTTACCACCGAAGCGCTTTAATAATGTTTCATCTTGAGCCAAAGAGGCTCCATGCTCGCTTAACCGCCTCTCTCTTATCATATCAACTCGAGATATCAGACTTTGAGTTGGAGAAGTTGTGGATGGTTGAGGCTCCTATTTAAACAGGGAGAAATAAAATGAAATCAGAATAGAAATAAGAAGCAACTTTGTTATAGTAATATTGGGTTACAGCCCATATAATGGAAAGGATTAAAGATACAACAATCAATTCATTTATGTTCAGAGTTGAGAGAAAATATTCCTAACTTTTCCTAGAGTGTTAACAGAAAGCATAACAGACGAGTCAAATGAAATAGTGACTCCTTCTGGGGTAATAACCAGAGGACACTTGTTATAATCCCACTCCCCAACTGGGGGACTATCACGACCACAAATCAATTTTGATTGGAATATTCTATTTTCCTTCAAGAAAGTTTTTTTCTCTTCGCCAAGAAAATCAAAACGAAGACGAAGGAATTCCAAGTATAGTTTTTGCAAGTCTCGAAGAAAGCAATATCTCGCTAGCTTTAGAGTCTTTAGGAGAGGTGCTTTTTCAGAATAGAACCTTCTTAGGTTAACATATTCACTTAGAGTGTCTCTTGGGACAACACGACCTAAAGAACTGACATTCTGAAATAACATAATAAAAGAAAAAGGTTGAGCATAGGAAACATTACAAAAAACATGTGTTCACAAGATGATTACTTGTTACACATTTATAATTATTCGTCAGGTTTGTACAAAACGGACTTAGAGAAAATTCCGAAATAAATTTGTCCTTATAATACTTAAGCTTCTCAATAGGAAGGTCTTGGGGAATCGGTTTGACCCATGGTAAGTTCCAGCATGCTCCAGGATGCGGGTCAGATCCAAATTTGTCTAAATATCTTTTATGAAGATATCTAAGTAAACCCTCACTGAATTTACCTAAGTATGAGAAATCAATAATTGAATGTCTGCAATACACTTTATATAAGAAGTTAACCAAAATGTCACTTTTCTCAATCACCATCCAGAACAAGGTTATTAACTCTTTATTTACCTTCAATAGAGTGTCATATCGGAGGCATGCTTTCTTTAATAAAGGAGCTGCTCTTTGAAATTTAAAAGACGAAAGTGCGGAGGTACTCTTGTTGAGATTGTGATATTTCTCAGACAGGGCATTTGCTCCATTATTAACATATCTAGTTCCCTATAAAGCTTGTAAATTTCCGCTTATTTTCTCTCGAGTTTTGTACTATAAGGAAATTTTGGCTTCTTCTTTATCTAAAATTAATGATGTATTACTAACTGTTATCTTCCAAGTGCAAGCATTTAAATAGAGAAGCCCATACCTAAGAGACTGGGATAAAAACTTCAGGAACTTGCTCATTCCCTGAAGGACCCTCGGATTGGACTGGAGTAATGTCCTCCTCCCGAGGTGCATTTGGTCCAGGGGATGTTGGAGGTCTGCTTTTATTGGGTGATGGCTCCCTTACAGGGGACTTGAATGAATCATCATCACCCTCTTGAGCGTTAGGATGATTCCCCTTGTCATTACCATGGCCCTGGCCTTCGGGGAGATTGTCATTATCATCGTCATCATCGTTAGCATCCCAACTCATATAATCATCATCCTCTTTCTCATTGAGATCTTTATATTAGTCATCTTCCTCGTCAGAATCAGATTCTACATCAAACGATGGGATGTCAAAAGAGAGAGCTTCCTTGAAATTAACCTTCCCCCTTCACTCTCGAACTTAGAACCCTGTTCAAATTGTTCAATTTTATCCGTAATTCTTTTTACTATAGACAGGTGGAGTGAAAGAAAACTGAGATCAAGACATTTAACACAATTATCAATATAAGCAATCATAAAGACCTCCGCATAATAGTTCATGATCATGGGTCCTAGGGCGGAATCAACAAAATTGGAAACATGCTTTTGGAAGTTGATGAGAGTTTGAACAGCAAGTCTAAGCGAAGCTCTTAACCTTTTTAGTTTATCTTCCAGCAATTTGCTCTTGGAAATTAAACGAGTCATTTCGTCCTCCAAGTCTTTTAGAACAAGCTCCCTTGCAAATTTTTCATTATGGGTGAGTCGATGAACTTGCCTCTATGCTTCAAGGTCAGGTTCAACCTTGGACACTGAAGCTTGAAATCGCTTAGAAGTAAGCCGATGAGCTTGTCTCTCTGCTTCAAGGTCAGCTTGAACCTTGGAAAGGGAAGCCTGAATTCATTCTAGCTCAGAGGAAGAGTCATCTCGGGCAGCTAAAAGTGAAGAAATTTGGCTTTTTACTTTGGTGTTTTCCTCCTGAAGTCTAGACGATCCAGAAGGAAGTTTGGAGGCATACTCGATAAAAGAAACCCAATTCCTAGAAATCTGTAACAAGAAAGAGATATGGGTTAACAATTAGAAAGACTCGATGATAGTAAAATTGATTAGATACAAACTTACCAGAAGTCGTTACTCCACGAGAAAGCGTTGACTTTCCACTAAGTTTGGATTAAAAGGTAGTGAAGAAGAGGAAGTGAAGGGTTCTGACTGAAGAATAGACTTAACAAGATCACCAAAGTCAGTTGGCAAAGAGGCAGTAGACGATGACCCTGGAAGAGTGTGAGACTTAGAAGAGGTCTGAAAAAGAGCGACCTGCATCCGTGCCAATGAGGTTGGTGAATAAGGAATTGAGATAGGTTGAATGGGAGAAGGAGAAGGGGAATTAGCCTCATGGTATTTTCTAAAGCCTCAGTAACTGGGCTTGTTGGAGTTTTCTTTAGGGAATTGTTTTCTTCACCCTCATCAAGGTCGATAATCTTTGGCATCTTGGATGGAGGGGCCTCACTAGAAGGCACTGCTCGCCTTCTTTTCAGGGATCTCCTAGAACTAGAAAAACACTCCATAACTTCTAAGACATCTGTAGTTGAGGAAGGGGGGAAACTTCCCTTAAAGGTACAACAACTTTGAGAAGAGATATAACGATTAACAAAAGATAGGAATCAGATAAAGTAAATTCGAGAATTCCGTGGAAAAAGCACCAAATTAATAAGATACCTGAAACACAAGACCAATTGGCGACAACGGAGAATATTGATCAGTGTTTCCCATAGAAAAGAAACGAACCCCTTGGGAAGTGCACATAATAGAGGGTGGAATACCAAAAATATTTTGATCAGCAGGCAATAAGGAATGCTTCCTTAGGTTTGAGAGGGTCAAAAGTGTCAACTTACTCCTAAAGTGTTTCGGAGCTATAGTTAATGAGTTGATGATTTCTTGATCCACATTGATAAGTACTTTAGGAAGCTCACTTGAGAAAGATTGAAGGTTTGTCAACTAGAAACATAGAGGAAAGCAAAGACGGTATCAGAATGAACTTACGAGGTGAATCAAATGTTCCATGGATATCGGAAAGGCATTTAAAAAAAGAACTGGTTCTCCTAATCCTTATACTTGTTAATAACGTCCAATATCAACTTCTTATGCACATTAACCCTGTAAATCTGTTTATTGGACTTGCTTGACCTTGCCAGTTTGGTCAAGGAAGTTAAAATTCTAGGGCTGAGCGATGGAAGTGCCAATTCCAGTGCTAAGATTTCAAGAGACGGGATGTAAGTATACACGTCGGGCAAAAGCTATATCGGAGCAACTCTAATATAAGATAAGAAGGAGTTCAAGAATGTAGGAAATGGAAGGAAACCACCATGCCATATATGAATAGCAGTGAATGCAAATAACCCGTCGGTGGGTTGTCAATAGTATCAGTGGGACTAGGAGAAATGGCTTCAACTCCAATAATGCCAAATTCTCTCAAAATATCATTGACTTCATCCTGAGTCTCAATAAGGGAAGTTTTAGCGATGGCTTCAACTTTTGGGGAACTCATTCTTCTGTCATGTGAAAACATCCCAATTAAAAACCTTTAATGGTCATAGATTTAGGTGTCTATTAAAGAAACTAAAAGTAGACAAACCTGCACAGATAAAATACATATCTACATAAAGGGCCAATAGTGTAACCTTCCGATAGTGCTAAATGGGAAGAATGGTGTATACCTAAGTTGCTACCTTTTGACAATGCCAAAGATTTTATGAAAACATGAGCCCATTGCAGGCACAACCTAAAATAACCAGCAAGACCCTTCGGCATGAGTAAGCTAGGAAATTCAAAATTTTCTAAGTGGGAAAACTATTATCATTATTGTTATAAAAAGCTCATGGTTGGGAGGACTAACGTTGATTTTACCTAACCTTCCGGCTACAGTGGTGAGGTGATGCAAAAATTCCTTCCGACACTGTCGAAAGGTATAGGAAAGATAAACCTAATTTTTACCGCCTCAGATTCTTCCGAAGGGATAGAAAAGACATTTCATGTCACCCGGTCGTGTGTTTGTGGGGCCTAGATTTTCGTACCAGGTGTAAGAAAACCTGTACCCGATAATAAATGCCATTTCAAATTTTTTTTGGGAAACAAGTAAAATGAACCTGTTAGCAAAATTAACCTCACCCAAAATCGATCTAATTTGATTTTGAAGTATAGCATAATATAGTGAATGGACAAATGAACAAAAATCAATCTTAGGAAATCCAGGGTTGAATTTAAATGTTTTGGACATAAGAATTAGGCTCTATAAAAGAGGGCTTTTCCCATGGAAAACACCTTCGATTTAAGATCCAAAACCACTAATAAAGTTTATTTGGAAATCGATATAGGAAAAGAAGAATTTCCAAGAAAAATCCAATTCGATTTCGAACTCGGGAAATTGAAAGTCTGGTTAGAAACTAGTAGAAGAGAGGGTGAAACTAAAATTTATAAATTATATTTAAAGAGTACCATGCTGTCATGAGTTGAAATCTGGAAAATTTTTGGGAATTCCTTTACTTGTTTGCGGTAATTTTTATTTCAGGTAAGAGTGGAAGAAAGAGAGGAAGCGGATTAGAGGGGAGTCGCCCAAATTCTTAACCGTCAGATTAGATTTAGGTGGATGTTCTAGATCAACGCGGGAAGATTAAGAGGTAGAGAATTATGAAGCTTTCGGCAAAGATGACATGGAAAGTCAAGAGTATCCCTTCGAATGGGGTGGGGGCAAATGTTACACTAAAAAGCAACCTACCGGCCTGGACTAAAATCTCCTGGGCAAGCAAGAAAAAGAAGAGCATACCCAAAACCCCTCGGAACTTCCGGAAGGATGCAACTGTTGAAGTTCACTAGCCTAAAACCTTATAAAGTTTAAAAGATTCTACTTCCAGTCTCCAAAGAATTCAAAGGAGAAGAAAGAGTCAGAGCAAGTAAATGCCACTATTTAATGACCTTTTTGAAAGCCCACCAAACCTTCCGAACAGATTGAGAAACATGAAAGACACCTTTTGACAATGCCGAAAGGTTCACGACAAGGCCAGGAAGGTTCACGACAACATATGAAAGGAATACCCTTCAGCCGTGTTGAAAGATTTGCAGTGCGCATAAAGAGTAACCTTCCGGCTCAGCCGAAGGCATAAGGCCGAAAGGAGGGCCGCCTATGTCTATAAATAGGACTTAAAGGCTATGGTTTTGGGGGGACTAATTTCTCTCTCACCTCATTCTTGTAATATGAAAGGAAATGTGTTCTAATCCTAATCGAGAATTGATTTGTGAGTCCGTAAAAGCTAATATTGAATAATGAAGGGAAAGTTTCATGTTTTGTTAAATCTCTTATCGTCTTGTTTAACTCTTCATTATATTAATTCATATTTTCAATATCAAATCAATTAGGAGGTTCTGACTGGCAGGGCAAGGAATGTAATCGGTCAAGTTATATTTTTGAACCTCCAAATTCGTTGGCTTTTATGCTCTAACCTTCCGGTGAAGACGACAGTTGATCTAAATTAATAAGAGCGGTAACCCTTTGGAGTCGGTGGCTTTCGGGTCTAGATTCTTCAACTAAGATTGGGAGGTCCTTCTATATTTACAACACCAAAACATTCCGTTGCTATTATCTGAGCAATCAAACCTTTCGGTGAAGTCCGAATTCAGAAGAATAAAGCTTAATCCAACAGTGGGCATTCACATACCTTTCGATAAAACTCAACCCGAATCCGAATAGGAAATTAAACCTTTTAGTAAGATCGAAAGCTCTTATACGTCACCCAGGGATTTACTGTTTATACTACCTCTAATAAGATAAGTCATCCCAAGCATTTCGAAAGCGCTAAAGATCAACTTAAAAGGGATAAGACCATTGAGTAATTATTTCATAACACAAAATAGAGGTTTGAGTGACACCTTGAAAGACCATTCAAAGTCAAAGGTTCTTTACCTAGAAGACCAGATCTACCAACCATATTGAAAGGTTTAAATCGAAAATCATCAATCATTGAAGCTAAGCGCAAAAGTAAATCTTAAGGGTCTCGTGTCCTTTATCAAAGACTTTTACTCCTATTTCTATTGAAATATCTTTCGGGTGTTAATCATAAATTCGGTTAATAGTGTGTATAAGTAAGGTCAACAACTAATGATTATAACCAACATAAATCTACTAAGGGCATGGTGAATATTGTGTCAAATTCAATAGAAGGCGGAACAACTCTCGCAAGAACAATCAAACTACAACCCAAAAATACTTTTGGTATTTGTTAAACAAATGAATGCATGTAAAGCAGAATCACAAAGTGTTAACGCTGCATGATTGACCTTAACAGCACACCAAAATTGGTCAAGTGTGGAAAGAAATGTTTGATATAATAGTCAACTTTATATTCACAGTAGGTTTGGCATAAGCACAAAAAAGGAAAATGCAAGTGAGAAATAGATATAATTGTCACTTTGACCCAAATTTGGTCGACCCAAACTTCGAAATATCTTGCTTAAAGTGATGCTTTGATTCCTAAAGCTCGTGCGAGCTCTTACGCACACCTTCTTTTTACTTCCTTCCTCATCCTTCTTGGCAGTGGCTGCGACATCAATTTCAACTTTTTTCTTCTTTATAAGCTTCAACTCCTCCTCAGCTTTGAGCTTTACTCTGGCTTAATCCACAGGAAAGTTCGCCAAGACTTGTTGTTCCAGAAATTCACCTATGTTGGACTCCTCTATAGGGTTAATGGCACCCATGACATCGATGTCGGCGTCTTTTTATAAGGCAATGATCATCTCACCATGGGCCCTATCAGACAGAAGGCTATGGGGGCCTAGGTGCATGATGCTTGAGGAAGGAGCATCAGAAGTGACTATAGCACCTGTATGGCAAGTTATACGCAAATCATTTGTAGGGAATCGAGGAAGACTATCAGACATGGGATTATTTAAACAAATCCGAACGTATTGAGCGGTGACTCGTGGACTATAAAGAAAAATCCTACCTCCCTTTGGAAACTTAGGAACATCGCCTAGGATCTGAGTATGAGTCATAGGGGGTGAATATTCAAGGGGCTGCTCCAAGTGAGTGGATCTGAAGAACATGGAAAACAGTTAGAGAGAAATTGTACATGGAGTCATAAATCACCAACTTATAGACCTAGCCTTGTGTTGCCATTTTGAAAGTAGAGCCACCATTTTTCTCTTTCCCCACCTTTTCCCCTCATGCCTTCTTAGCCTCGGCCAATTTGATGTAACCCTTGTGAATGACCTCCGTCTCTTCCATTGTAAAATGAGAATCGATGGCTTCAATACTGAATGGCGGACCGCCTTGTTTGATGGCAGACTTTGCCTCCCTAAGTAACTGCTCGTGGATGGCGACCATGACCTCCTGGTATTCGTTCATCCACGTCAAGCTTTTTTTTGTGAACATTGTATAATAGTTCTCCTACAAGGGCCACTCTACTTGATCTAACTGACTGTTCAATACGTCACACTAAGTTTGTAGTCTACCAGCCCTGGCAGCCCCAGTGGTTTTGCTCGCATTAAAGGCATTCACTTTAGCTTTAAGAGAAGTTCTTTTAACCCTCCACTTCACAACTTTTTCTTTTAAGTCCACGACATTAGCCTTCAACTTATCATGCACTGCTCAGATTTCTTCCAACTTTTCACCAACTTGTCCTTCACTTTTTTATAGTCCTCGAAGAATTGAGCGGGTTTCTCATTGTACTTTTTTCGGTCCATTTAATGTTGGCAGAGCAATCTTTCTTCATTTGCTCCTAATCTCTGAAGTGAGCACCCTTTAGCTCCTTGATCTCTTTAGCATGTTTATAGGACTGGTTAGTCTGAGATCTTTCCAGCACCTCTACCACCTTCTTATGGGCATGTTCCTTTTCATGCAATTGTTTCCTCCAATCAAAGATTTTTAGGTTATGTTCAGCATTCTTTTTGCCGAACTCCTCTCCTGCCTTCATTACCTTGGCATGATATTCAAACAAGCCCTTGATGCCACCCAGCCCATTAACAAGGAGATTGATTGTCCCCGCGAAGGAAAGAGATGGTGCTTTTGCAAGTGGGCCATATGGTTTCTGGGTTGATAAGGCTGTTGGAACTCGTCAAACAGCGGGTCAGAGGGATCGGTAATGACAGATGAACCCATCAGTTTCTTTCCTTTATCCTTCCCCTTGGGGGCAAGGACCACCACTCCTTTGTTATCGGTTCTCTCTTGCTACTTAGAGGCTTCAGAGTCAGTCATGGAGAAAGGAGAAATCCAAGAAGATTTGGAGTGTTGGGTCGGAGTTCGGGAACTCGATTTGCTACCGGGAGAATGGAATCTCTTTTAGGAACCTTTATTAGGGTCTTGGTCACCTGGATCCCTAGTTAGGCAATAACCATCAAGCTTTCCCTTCTTCAATGTTGTCGATGGTCGTAGATATTCTTGCTTGGCTCGAATGAGGATGACGCTTTCGTTACACCCTTTGGAGAAGCCAATTGCTTCATTTTGGTCACAAGCATTTCCCTCTTTGAACTCATACTTCCTACTATAGTTGAATACAAAGAATTAGAACCATCTAAATACCCAGGAGAATACAAAAAATGTGCAATCATAGGGGTGCAAGTGCACGTAACTATGACACGAACCCTTGAGGTTCCCATGAGACTCCAACTGCTGTTGAATTTCAGCTATGGATGTAGGGTCCCCGTATGTGATCCCAAACTCTTTGTCTATACTGTAATCAAAAACATTAATTTCTCTAGGTATTAAAGTTTCTCCCTCCACTTCGGGGTCAAACATTACACATAAGGCCTCATCCACCTCTAGATTGAGCGCGGTATCTGACCAAATCCTCCTGAAGGAACGGGCCTTATCGGCATAATCTGAAGTGTTGCAATCACCGTCACAAGAGTGGGATCCTATCTCTTCCTTCACCCATGTATGAATACTATCGTCTTCCTACTCCTTAGAGTTTTCAGCTGATCACTCTTACTGGGACATGTCTTAAGGGCACCTGATTTTGTATCTTTTGAGCATGATGTCCTGGAAGGGATAGCTTTAAAAAGGAAAGGCTAAGAAGATGATTCCTTGCTCATTTACTCGGTAGTAGTCTTCTTTTTTCCTCTTGACTTTTTGGCTTCTGGATGGTAGGCTCCCTTCTAATTGAATGATCGACCGATAGCAAACCCAGTTATCTCAAGTTATCATCAGTGATAAATTGGGGAACCTCCCGGAGATCTCTGGGAATTTTTTGAAGCCTTTTCAACATGGCATCCAAGTCTTTTCCATAAGCCGCTCGTACAACGCCTGGTGAAGAAACTCCAAGGAAAGAATGTTGGCTACACAGCTAAGTCACGAGACGAATGAAAGAAAGGAACTTACATTCTTAATGCCATTGATGGAAGCATGGGGAGTTGTCTCGAAGAAAGAAGCTCTATTTTTTAAACATGATGTACTTAGAGTAAAAGTCCTCGACTGACATAAACCCGCTCCTAGTTTCAAGGAAAACGAAAGAAGAACCCTCCTGCTTACCTTTCACTACATATAAGAATCTGATCTGATGATGAGTTGGAGGCTCTTGGAACTCCCTAATAAAAATAGAATAAAAGATGGTTAGGATAGTATAGTCGTTCGAATGCAGCTGGAATGGATCAATTTTTAAGTACAAAAGAAATCCTGTGATCCACTACGCAAGAGGAGGCGGGGAACCGGTAGCACAATGGTAGTGGGAATAAGCCATATATCCCTCGAGAGTAGCGTGTGCACCCGGTTCTTCAGTAGGTAGAAGGAGGTCTTCCCTGGGAATGCCATGGGTGGTCACGATAAGATCAAGTTGCTTGGCCATCAAAGTTGAAGCCTTGGAGTCTGAAGGATTTGCCAACAACACCGATGGTTGTTTCCATGAATAATAGAATAAGCAAAGCTAGGCTGGTTGCAGCGAGATCCTATTGAACATGACTCGAAAGAGAAAAAATAGAGGAACTTGGTCCCCGGATGCAGTGGAAGAGCGATTTTGGCGACGTCACGACATACCAATCTGACATGATTAACTACCTACATGCTATTGTAGAAGACGGAAACATTCGAGTGTATGCATGTATGTATGCATGTGGTTTAAAAAATATGGATACCGACACTTCCATTTGGATGAAAACCGAGCTACTCAACCTATTGTCGACTAAGAGTCGAACCAAAGCAGTCCCTAGAGAACGTCCAATCCAAATAAATTACAATATGAAATTGATGGAATTGGTATTGAGGCAAAGTAAATTACTCACTTGATTGTGGAACAGATTTGGATTGAAAATCAAAGATTGATTGAGTGCCCAAGCGAACTGGTGCAGCGATAGCGTCTTGGGAAACAAAGAGTCGCGGTTCTGGTAGGAAATTGGAAAATGAATAAGGCATGTTCGGCTAGGTAGGTGTGTTAGCTTATATAAGGAAATGATCCAGGCACTGGTCCAATGTAGTGCCGATCTAGCCACGATCACCTGGCCAAGACATGTCGACCTATGCTAGAGAATGGAAAATGCACATCTGTCAAGGAAGGATTCAACAAAGCCCGCTATGGAACCTACAAGCCGGGCTTTATGGGGCAAGTGTTGGTGGGCATTTTTTCCTACGAATTCGAAGCTAGATAGAAGCCACTAGGGAGCATCGATAGAAGGCAGGGAAGTAGGGAGATCTTTCCACCATCTTTTCCTGTGCTCGGTACCCTTAGGTACCAACCAGGTTTCCTGGGTCGGTACCCCATAGGTGCCGACCAAGATTCTTGGGTCGGTACCAATGGGTGCCGACCAGGTTTCTTAGGTCGATGCATCGCGTATTCAGATCTATGCCACCTTGGCTTGAACAGGGAGATGCCAAGTTGGTTCAACCGCACACCTGACCCCCAAACCAAGAGGCACCGGGACAATAACAGAGCAATCGAAGTTAGACAACATCCCATCCACATCCATCCAACTTGGACCAACACCTCTGATCCGAGTTCTCAGCCGGGCTTAGCAGTGCAAATATGAAAGGAAATCATATATATTTGGAAGAATATCAACCATATTCCATATTCTCGAGAATATTCCTTTTGGACGAGATATACATGGAAATATCATAATTTTCCATATTAAACACACCAAAAATCTTGCCCTATAAATATCCAAGCATTCATCATTTACAAAGAGGGCTTTTTTAAGATCTAGAATCTTCGTGCAACATCATTAATCAATCAAAGCATCTAGATCATCTTTTTCTATATTAGAAATCATTGTATTTGCAATCAATTTCCTGTAAAAGGCTGATACAGAAGAAAAGGAATAAAAATGAACGGTGATAGTAGGCTATCTACGTCTAAACCACTATAAATCTAGTGTCTTTTTCAAGCTTATTTGTCTTCAATTAATCTCCTGCAAATAATCTATTTGAAGTGCTTTCCCCTTTTTTGTGCAAATAGATGATACTGGAATTTTTTTCAAAACCAAAGTCCATATGTTCTAAAGTGATGTAGCATTGATGAAGAGAATGTGCGTAAATAATCGTTGCTAAAAGGTATCGCTTAAGGAAATGTGAAATTTCATTTTTCTGAAATGTTCTATAAGCAATGAATTTGGCTAAACTGACACACCGCTAGTTAAGATGACAATTGAACTTTAACATTTGAACGGTTCAAGATTAATAGTTGACCAAATTCACACATCCAGGTCACACAATCGTATTTGTGAATTCTCCAAAAAGCAATACGATTTAGTTAATATATAGAATGTTGAAAATTAATTAAATTAATTAATATTTAATGCATATTAATTATTATCTAATTTATTTTGTGATTATTTTAATGCATATATAAGAGTTATATTTGCAAGCATCGATGTACGATATCAGTGTAACTTTGAATAAGTTCAAACAAAATTTAATTGCATGAAGGAATTTACGGAAATTTTGTACCGTTTAGTGGCAATATTGGCTTTCCACATCATGTGGAGATGCAGTGGTTTGGGTGAGAGGAATTAAGAAATCAAGTAGGGATTTTTTATATAAAAGAATGGGAAAGGTTTCCTAATTAAAACAAATCTACTAATTTATTTCCTTCATTCATTCATTTTTCTTTCTCTCCTCCTCATCATCCATGGTTGAAATTTCAATCATCATTTCCAAAAAAATCAACTCTAAATCTAGTGAAAACATCAAATAAG
This sequence comes from Allium cepa, assembly GCA_030765085.1. Classification (NCBI taxonomy): domain Eukaryota; kingdom Viridiplantae; phylum Streptophyta; class Magnoliopsida; order Asparagales; family Amaryllidaceae; genus Allium; species Allium cepa. The sequence goes on along the minus strand of CM060941.1, from coordinate 552,598,930 downwards.
ATAAAAACTAAGCGGTGTATCCTTCTCATGCAAAGCTAGGTGGTGATCTAGTTAGAGAGCTAAGGAGAAATCTCAAGTCAAGGTGTTATAATGGGCAAGAGTTTTCAGGTTCAACTCTTCTATTTTACTATATTTATTCATGATGTTTAACCTTGGTTAAATTCACACATATATGTATATTCAATTGCCATTTATTGACTTTGATTTTGAAACCACTTGTATGTTGTCATTTGATTGTAAAATCAATTTATGTTTTATTTATATTTTATATTGTTTATTGCAACTGAAATTAACGATTATTTGGATTTGTCTGGTTGTAAAATCCATATTTATTTTCATAATTTAACCACTTAAAGCTATGGATTTAGTATTTAAATTAATTAAGTCATGTATGTGTTGAACCAAAAGCTGGCACAACGCCCCAAATCAATTAAAAACAAGATATATCCAAATAATATGGGCAAAAATAGTAGCAGCATTGGGAATTTTATAGTGGTTTGGAAAATTATATAGCCTACATCCACTTTAATGTTGTTAGAGTCGGATTTATCACAAGTACAAGTGCTTTTCAAGTGATTTCAGATCTAAACAAAAAATGTATAGTCCTAAGGACAAAGATAGAGAGGAGAATAACATATTAAGAGTACGGAGGCCAAAATTCCTTCATTATTGCTCCACCCTTCCTATTTATTACAGAACCGCCAACCAAAGTCAATAAATCGTGGAAGATCGGGTAAGAATCCAGGTCTGAAAGAATAGGGTGGAAGGACATATCAGTTTGTGCCAATAATCATGTCGATGCTGATAACAATTGTGATCAATATCAAAATGATTTGACTATGTAACAATAATCCTTTTCTCTTATGCTTGCTCATATCTTCAAGTTTCAATCTTTGTTCACAATTTTGCCTAACAAATCATATCAGTACCGATATGATTTTTCTTATATGGGACTTATATTTTTCTACAAAGATTTGAAGTTGTTTACCTACTCTTTAAGAAGTGGATCCCTTAAGCACAATGAACTTAGCAAATTACTCCATTCCTTGAATGCATCACAAGCTGCCAAAGAGATGAGAAGATTCTACAAATAAATCATGTCGATACCAATCATTTTTGTGATCGGACCATAAAACCATTTACAACTTGACTGATATTTTTAAAACTACTTTCCGCAGCTATTTTAAGCTTGAAACCGAGTTCTTGAACCATTTCATCTCCATCTCAATATCCAGATTCACTTGACACCTTCATAGTTCCCATGTCGGATAACACTTCCTCGACCCTAAAGTATGCTTATGTGAAATCAAAGCATGCTTTGGATAAAGACAAATGATATAAAGTCATCTTCCTTGAGTTCATTGATCAACCAACCATTAGTTTAAAGCATTTCTTTTATTCCCAAAGTATCTATTTATCACTTAAAATAGTTGGTGTACCAAGTTTTGCACTAAGGCAGAGATTCACCTCACTTGAGAACCATATCATGCCATGGCCTAGTATGCTTTCCTTCATTTTTTTTTATCAATAGCCGAATCATGTCGGTACCGACCAAGTCACGTTGGTACTGACATAAATTTTGAATGATTGCCAACTCATATAAATGTTTCGGTACTTAGCATTTTTTTTCCACTTTGCTTTCATTTTCTAATTCTGACTTCGACTTTCCCTTAGCGAATTCAATGACCACCCCATCAATCCTTCTCATTTTCCAAATCTAGACCGAGTATTTAATGGTGGGTCGTCTTTGTTGTCGAAGAGGATGTTATGGCACCACCGTGATGATGATCTCATCATCGCTATTTAGTTGCGACCAAAAGGAGATGCTTGTATTCTTTGATTCATGGTTGTCCAATCACCATCACTTCATCTTGCATGGCATAGTCAAGGTCTGGATGATTTTGGTCGGGCTATGCTCAGGGCCGACACTAAGTGCTCATATGCTTCCATTAAGATTTTTCATCTCCTTGAATATTTAGCGTTTGTCCCAAGTTCTCATAGCTCATGCTTTATCTTTTTCCCAGGGTTGTCTCTTGCATCACGTTGATGCCAGGTCCATATACATGAACTGTGTTGCCGGCGAACTTATCAAATCTTTTGTCAAACATGAATCGATGACCAAATCTAGGTGAGATAGTTTTGAGGAACGGTCACATCAAACATGCTCCAGTGTCCATATTGGATATTCAAATTACACACCACGATCTTGTGTTCATACAAGGAAAGTTCCATGTTTCTCTGGACAATGGTTCCGTTATCATTCACCCTGCAATAACAAGTAAGATCCGACACACGGTTCAATTGTGCGACAAAGCTCTTTTGCCAACATGAGCGTGCTATCTACCCAGAGTGTTTTGTACACCATGCTTCGAACACAGATGCACACTACACAGACTAACACTTCTCACTACCTTGGTCGATTTTCAGAATCCAACTGGTCAACACAGGTCGACATTCATTTGATATTGCACATCAGCTACATGGGTCTTAAATAAAGTAAATTTCAAAATAAAACATGCCTGACCATATCTGCCGTTAGTCTTTTCAATTCATAGTGAATCGACGATATCCTCACCTGAAAGGTGTTACTAATCTATTTACTCCTCCTGAAGCCAGTTCTTGTGCCGCTCAAGCTTCTATGTCTACTCCTTCTAGATAAAGACATTCAATTATAGCTAAATTTCAAAGACAAATCATTCCATTGTATCTCTTCAAAATCAGCCTCTACCACAAAATGAACAACATTTCCCAATGGTCTTGGCCATCCCTCCAGATCAGTCACCAACTCTATGAAATACGAAATCGCTCCAAACCATTTACTTCCATTATGGAATCCCAGAGAGTGATGTTTTATTATCGATGATTGACTAATAGGAACATAATCTACCTCAATGTTATATTACTTGCATAAACACATATGCTTAGGTGGAACCATTCTGCCCTTTAGAGAATTCCTCGGTCTCTTGCTATAAGGGATTAGACTGGCTCCTACCCAAGTGCATTCTAACGGATACACTTTATTCAATTCTAAATACATTCTTGTCGTGATGAGATTGAATCATACCCTAAAAATTTAGGGAGCTTACTTATCTTCTAACCTTCAAGAAGAGAGTGGAATTGCCTTTCTTACTGATCATTGGAGCTTAGAACCATCGTAAAGTGATTGAGATGCTTCACAATAAGCATAGTTATTTCGAAAGTGAATACTTTTTCATTCGTTATCCTTGTGGTTTCAACTGCCTCAAGTTATCTAGACATAATTCTCTTCTTCTGTCATCTTTTCTCCATTTATGTTTTCCTTATCCAAATATTTAAATTCTTTTCCATGCTATTCACAGACCTTCCTGATGGAGATGATAGTAGCGCAAACGTTGAAACTCTAGCTCTCCTAAAGGAACTAGAATACTAGTTTCATACTACATCCTTCTTTCTTACCAATGAAAGGCTTCTAATTACTGCCTTCTGGAGCCCAATAGACATGTTATTCCTCTTTCGCTCTTGTCCATGAAATCTTAAGCGGCTGTCAAGCCTTCTACCCCTATCCATGATTCTAACAATAATGATTAAAAGGTGATGAAGACTAAGGTGGTGCGATGAATATCGACAAATAATAGGAGATTGTATTGGAAGATAACGTGGTAAGGGAAGGAGATGAAGGAAGAGGGAGCGAAGAAGAAAGAGGATAAGAGGAAGCCGGAGAGGAAGAAAAAGAAGGAGAAGAAAGTAAAGAAGGAAAGGAAGGGAGAAAAGGAGGAGAAGAAGAGAATGCATGTGATGGTGATGATATGACGGTGAAGATTGTGGTTTGGGCGAGAACAGATCATTTGGGGAACATCCCCTGAAGGCAATACAGTTCATGTTCCATCTCGCCCGACCCAATTGGTTATTAAGTCTTCCCAACGGGCTCTCGATCCAAGTCTAGTGCTAATTGGTGAGGTGACACCACCTGCAGGTTCTTCGGAGAACATCTTCGGCTCATTGAGTGATATCTGCGTTCTCTCGGCCTTTGGTACTAGAGGCACCACTATTAATGATATTCTAAATGAACCCCTGGAGTATTTATATTCCTATATGGGGATATCCTTACTGAGGGTGATGAAACCCAATCCTTGCAACTCCCTGAACATGGTAAGTAGAATACTTAGGGATATATCACCACTTCACATACATTTTAAGTTCACGAACACAATACTCTACATTCACCCTAAATCCAATGCATTAATTTTGATACACCTTTTATTCTTTTTGGCACATGGTAAGAGATCGTATGAACTATCTTCATTTTAGTGTTCGCTAACACCGTTCATCGATTCCTAACCTTTACACACATCGCTCCATCTCATACTGGGATTTAGAAGAGGTGAGAAGGAGAAGGAAGCATAAAGAATATCAGGACGAAGAAATAATAAAAAAGGTGCTAGAATGAAGAAAAAGAGTGCCGTGACTTAAAAAATAAATTACATGATTCCCATGATCATTCTAGACGCATAAATAGCGCTTTTCAGCTACATACATCATCCTAAATTCCTCAACGGCAATCATAGACAACCCAACCTCTGATTACCATTTTCTCCAACTACCATAAATCCATAGAAGTTGCAATCCACATTGCTCTACCTCCACCTCCTCTAGGCTTATCCATGGCTATCGATACTAGGATGCAGGCACCTTTGCCTAATATTGCCTGACGAGGGTCATGTTCGACTATAATGTTAAAGAAATTTTTCACCAGAAGGCTAGCCACAGGGTTGCCAGTGTCAACAAAATAGTAGGTCAGTTCTTTGAGTTAAAGAAACTCACGAAATCCCTCACTGACATTAATAGTATCAACCAAACATAGATCCAGTTATTTGAGATTGAGAAGAAAGAACACAATAGGGCAGTCGCTGTTTAGAAAGCCAAACTGACCAACATCACCAAAGAGGGGGTGAAGTTCTATAATCCACTAAGCATGTGAAAGAGTTAAATGACGAGATGTCGAGTGTTTATACCTAATTCACCAACGTAATGGAAGATTAGATCAAAATAGCCCACCAAGAGAATACCAAGCTTATAGCGAAAATCAAAGCCAAAGGGGAGAAGTTAGGCCAAGGAGTTAGAGGTGAAGGCACTTCAAGTTGAAGTTGTTGGCCTCAAGGCTAGCCTAAAAGTTGAAATGGGCTTTGAGGCCCTAGTTCAAACTGACCTCGCTATGGTCGTAGATGAAATCATAGAGCTTATGGCCCAGGAAACCAAGAATACCAAGGAGACGAATGCTACTTTCCAGTAGTTTTTTGCTAACGTCATCGATAATAAGAAGTTGAAATGGCTGGGGCATAGCTATTCCATCACATTGTTTGACGCTTGGGAGGAAATATTTCGTCGAGCATTTATAGTCGACGAAAGCTTAACTAAAGGCAAACCTCTTGGACGAGGAATATATTACATTTTGGAGGAAGGCAATGTAATTCTGGCTACCCCCGATGGAGCTGTGGGGACAGCGGCAATTGAGGCTTCTGCCAATTCTACTATATTGGATCTGGTTGAATCATCCACTCCAAAACCCAAAGATCCTATGGTAAAAAACTATAACTTCTATGGTGGGCATCTTTGAGGTTGCCCACTCTGAAATCCCTTTCTCTGGTACAACCACATTTGATGAACCTTATATTTCTCCTCATGTCGCTCAACCCACTCAATCATCTATTGAAGAGGGTAAAATTACTTAGTCTCTACCCAAATGAGATTCACCTAGCAAAGGTATTTCTCTCATCTCTTTAGTGTATAAGAAGCTTCAGTTCTCGCTTGAAGCAGTCTCTAATCTTTACTTCGATGTCCGTCGACTTAACGGTCATCCGCCACTTCTCCTCTGCCACCAACAACTTAGGGTTTCGGTCCTAGTGCCATATCTGCTACATCAACCTCCATTACTATAGATCCAACTGTTTAGACTCCTCCTTTTAGCTTTGGCCTAGCCTAAATTCACAAAAATAGAGGCATTGAAAGGATTGGAGGATGTCAGTAAATCCCCAGAGGAAGATGTTGTAATCATAAGTCCTAAGAACCTAGTTAACCATATCACCATGTTGGAGAGGCTAAAGCTCGAGAAAATTAAAGTCAAGAATAAGCCAGGAACCGTAAAGCCCATAGGCTCAGAAACACCAAATCCTATCCCAAAGCTTCCTTCACCCAGATTCAAGCCTCTAAAAGGTCGTGGTGCTGATGGTTCTTCAAAGTCTTCTGACCCTGCCATTGACAAGACCGAGAATCCCATCGACTTGACAAGTAAAGGATAAACTACAGCTTCCTGGGGAGCACTCTGAAAAGGGAAAGGCTAAGGATGGAAAGGGGATAAAGAAGCACCGGGTGAAGGATGATACAAGAGTAGCAAGCGAGGGAAGAAGAAACAGGTTATCAGCTTGGGCTTTTGTGAAAGCGATTTCTTTCGCATTTTTGAATATTTTAGTTTTTCTATACATAGGTCGACATTACGCGTAAGTGGCATCGCGATTATTGTATAAAAGTGAATATAAATAAAAGGTTGTTTTTCTATACAATCTTTGTCATATTTACGGTTCTGCACTTTTACTTTATTACCTGTATACCCTTTCCTACATATATAATATAATCACATGTGATGTTATTCCATTTCTACTATACTTGCATGTGTCCTTCCAATGCCATTACTTACTATAGCTCTGTACATACAAGTAAAATTTTATGACTTCTTAGTAATTTTTGTTATTTAGTTCTACTTATCATTTCCAAAATACTTCATTTTTGGTCAGTTAAACCATTTTATACATTCGGCTAACTCTATTGTCGGCCTTGTTTATTGTGGGTCGCACTCTATCCGAACATAAACAAGATTGTGGTTAGAGAAGGACTCGGTTTTTCATCATTTCCTATCTTTGGAAAACAAAATTTTAGGTGTATCTCGTTGGACGTCGAACTTTGATGTCACATATCTTTAGATGTTGACCGAATTTGTTCTTTGACCTTCATCACTTATTATCGACCAAGTGTGATTTGTTGGGCTATAAGTGTGATTATAATTATAGATAGTTCGGTCATTCATCGACCTTAACTCCGAGGATTGATATTTCTGATGCTTGACTCTTAGCGTCGATTTCTAACATCGCCTATCTTCGGCCATTGACCGAAATCAACCATCGATTATCATCATTTATCTTCGGCCCAACGTGTTTTGTCAAGCCATAAAGTAATTGTAAAAGCTTCGATTGTACACCAATTTTTATTTCCAAGAACCAGTGCTTTAGTTACTTACTATGGGCATCCTTCATTGGATTTGCATATCTCGATGCATTAGTCAAAGATCAGAGTAATAAGGATAAATCGTCTGATCACCCCAGTGTGATTATACTCCCCTGACCTGATCGTAGGTCAAAGGAGTCAGTCGATACCTATCTCTAGGTACATGAATGCACTGCTAATCATGCAACACAGGGTTTAGCATACAAGAACATGGTTCCATTGGTTCTAGAAGCTTAAAAGAAATATTGAGTCCTGCCTTATAAAACTGCCTCCCAATCCAATAAGGTAGCTTATAAATAAATCTAAGTGAAATAACATCGTAAGTATTTGTTAGTCCACGACCATGGAATTGGGATACCACCAAGAGTCAATAGCTTGAAAGTTCCATCTCCGAGCTTCGGTTCAATCACATGGTGCCCTTCCTTATTCATACCAAGTGCCCCAGTACCAGGGAGAACATGTTTCAAAACAAGATTCCCTACCTCAAAGGTATGGTTTCGGACCTTGGTGTTGAAACGTTGTGCTACTCTTCTCTGGTGAACAAGTACCCTCAGTTCAGCCTCTTCTCATTTCTCATCGAGCAAATCAAGAGACTCAAACAAGAGTTCCTCATTCATCTTGGGATTATAATGTTTTCTTTATTGGAAGGGATTTCCAATTCTATTAGAATCATGGTGTTGACTTCGTAGGCCAAAGCAGATGGAGTGTGCCTAGTCGTGGACTGATGGGTCATTCTATAAGCCCACGGTGCTTGTTGCAATTCATCAACCCATTTGCCTTAGCTTTCTTCAGGATGGATTTAATGACCTTATTCACTACCTCCACCAATCAATTCACTTACGGATATGGTGCTATTGAGAAGCTCTTTTTAATTCGGTATCAGTTACAGAAGTCTTTGAATTTTTTACTCTCAAATTGAGTAAAATGTTCTGTAACGATTTTCTATGGAACTCTAAATCTACATATGATGTTTTTCATCACAAAGTTGATCACATTCTTTTTTGTGATTGTGGCTAGCAGATTCGCTTCAACCCACTTTGTGAAATAGTCCATAGCTACAATAGCGTTTTAGCTCCACCCTTCGATATTGATAGCATACCGATTATATCAATTCCCCATACTGCAAATGGACATGGGTAGACCATTTGTGTAAGCTTTGTAGACGGAGTTCTTGATACTTTTGCGAACCTTTGGCTCTTATCATACCATCTAACTACATATTGGCTGATTGTTGGCTAAAACTATCCATAACGGAGTATCTTCATCGCCAGAGTTTGCCCCTAGTGTGATCACCACTACTTCCTTCATGCACATCCGAAAGTATTTTCTTTGCTTTATTTTTGGTGACACACCACAATAGGGGGGTTGAGAAACTTCTCCTCTATAGCATTCGTTCTTGTATTATGAATCAATATACTGTACAAAGGAGTTTTCTCCGTTCATTCCACATAGTGGGGAGAGTTCTACTCAGCAAATAGTCTTTAATTGGAGTCATCCATGACTCCTTTTCTTCCTCAGCTTCCAAGAACCAATCGATGTCCATCTAGTCGATACTAGAAACTGATAAAACCTCTACTAGAATAAGTCCCATAAGCTGCGCATCTCTAGAGGTGGCCAACTTAGCCTTTGAATTGACTTTTGTATTCTCTACTTGAGGTATGTGTGTGATCGTATAGCGCTCAATATCGTTCAACGGCTCCAGTGTCCTCATCAGGTAAGGAGAAAGTCTCGCTCCTTTAGCCTGAAATTCCTTCTTGACTTGGCGAACCCCCAACTAGGAGTCACTAAATATATGCAGTGCCTTGACCCCTAGTTCATTCACTATCTAGAGTCCCGCAATCAACACTTTATATTTGGCTTCGTTGTTTATTTCCAGTAATTCTAGGTTTAGTGTGTAGTATATTATTCATCCTTTTGGGGTCACAAGAGGTACTCCTACCCCAAAACTTTATTCATTGAAGCTCCATTTACATATAACTTCCATTAGTAAACTTGGACCATATCATCTTCCTTTTCTACATCTCGACTGGTGAATTCAACGATGAAATTGGCCAACACTTATCCTTGTATTGCCTTTCTAGTATCATTTGTTATGTCTTATTGGATCAACTCAAAATTCCACTTCAATAATCTCCCCGACGTCTCTGGTCGATGGAGTACTTGTCTTAGCGTTTGGTTAGTAAGCACTTTTATCATGTGAGCCTGGAAGTATGGTCGTAGTTTCCTTGAAGCAATCAATAAGCAGTTTGTGATATAGCATACAGTCCTTTAGATCTTTGATTCCTCATATATCAAGGCTGCACTTAGTGTATAAGCAGATATTGCCAAATAGACCAACAGATCTTCCATATCCAACGACTTTGGCAATAGCGGTGGTCTCTATATATGTTCTAATAATTTCTCGAAAGCTTCCACGCATTCCTTGATTCAAAAAAAACTTTCCTTCTTCTTTCTTGAGGGCATCAAAAAAATACACTTGTTCATCACTTTTGAGATAAATAGACCAAGCACGGTAACTTTCCCGTTCAAGCTTTGCATTTCCCACCTCATTTTTGGGGCGTCGACATCATTCAACGCTTGAATATGCTCCGAATTAGCTTCGACGCTCCCTTAAGTTCACTAGGAAACCCAAAAATTTACTTGATGCAACTTTGAAAGAACACTTCAATAGATTAAGTTTCATTCCATACTTCCCAAGCACATCAAAAATTTCGGCAAGATCATCCAAGTGATTTATCGATTATTGTAATTTCACTAGCATATCGTCCACATAAATCTCTATTGTTTGTCTGATTTTATCTTTGAACATCGTATTTATCAATTGCCGGTAGGTAGCTCAAACGTTCTTTAAACCGAATGGTATTACTCAATAGCAGTACAAACCCAAATCAATGATGAAACTTGTATGCTTCTAATTTGGAACGTGCATTAGTATTTAATTGTGGATGAAATACGCATCCATGAAGGATAACATTTCATATTCGACCATCAAGTCCATAAGTTGGTATATCTTTGTAACATCCCCTTACTTGGAGGCACAAAACTATCGGCTACGGATGCTGTAGTCATCCACATGTATTAATCCTCGGCGATCAAATACGGCGGTACTAGATACATTGATACACAGATCACAATAATATGGAAAAAAAATTAACAAATCAATAAATATTTCCACATCCCATCATCCTATTCAAAACATTTCATGTTCATTACATAATCCCACAAACGTTAACCACGTTCAAAAAAATATAATTATTACATATACACCAAGAGTGACATACGAAGTTGGCCCTTTGGTAGATTATAATATATAATAAGGCTAATAAGTCTGCCTTTACATCTAAATTACACAGCGGAAAACGATAACTCTAAATAACTAACTGCCTCCTGCATACCTCCGGAAGCTTTATTCGTCTAAGAAGAGAACTTGGAAACTTCAAATCTCAAACTACTCAAAATCAATTGAATACATGAGAGTTTAAGGGGAAAACAAAAACTTTGAGTCGGATATAAAGCCTGATGTGAATAATAATCTAACGTATCAATCCGTTTGGATATCTAGTGAGACCATTCTGCTTAGCGGAATGTGTTTTCCCCTCATTAGTGTCCTAAAACCTTTTCAAAACCATAACTGTGCTTCTTCATCCACAATAGTTAAAAACATAGAAATTCAAAATATTATGACGATATGCATACATAAAACATCTTAGATTTCCCATCCCTGGTCTAATTGACTCCCTGTCATATTCATAGTTTCTAGGGTCGCTATTAACCTAGTAGATTTTGTGAGCTTAGTAATAACTTTTTACCAACTTATGGACTCCCCGTCCTGCTTCATAGTTTTCATAGGATCACTAAGAACCTATAGGCCTCTGCCAATTAACTTAATTAATTCAAGGGTTCCTCTGAACCTATTGGTCTTTCCAATAACTCCTCTCTTAACCTAGTTTTCATGGGTTGACTAGGAACCTATGGATACCTTCAATAACTTCTTTCTTATCCTAGTTTTCATGGGTTGACTAGGAATCTATTGATTAATGTCAACACTTAATCCGGATGTAGTTTTCATGGGTTCACTGCAAACCAGTTGGCCCCGCCAGCCATCCTTTATACATAGTTTTCATGGGATCACTATGAACCTATTATTTACCCCAATAACTTCCTAATCATAGTTTTTTATGGGTTTACTATAAACCTGTCTCCCATGCAACTTTTAGATTTTGGCACCCTATATTCCAGTCTCCCTAACTTCCTAGATGCAATTCTACCCATTCAGGAGTTTAATCAATTTACATTCACTACTGGGTTAACCTAGCTGGTTCTTCTACCCCTTTGTCCCCAATATATAATTATGAGTCCTTTATCACGTGAATATAATTATACTTCAAGAAGCAACCATATTAACCAAACATTACCACTCCTATGAGTTTAATGCCCTTGAAATATTTTTCATATAAAACATGGTTAATCCCTATAACCTATACTTTTATCAAGGAAATACTTCTTCAAATTTACACGCTCAAAACATTCCGAAATTCCTTTTTTTAGCCATGGGTTTTTCCTTTAAAAATGAGTTCGGGTTATGAAACCTTTCAATACCTTCGAAACCTTAATTTGGACCTCATAGGAAGACCTCCTTCGAAAGCATTAAAATCTATCTTCAAAAGATTAGGCTCCAACCTTTCAAATACTTTAAAAGTTCTCTTTCGAAACCATTTGATTGTGTTAAAGCATTAACCTTTAACTTTAGAAGAATTGCTTCATAACCAGGTGAAAGTACCCCTTTCGAAACCAATGAAAATATACCTTCTATTATCCCGCCTTTTGGCAAGGCCGAGATATCAAAGAACTGAGTACAAGCTCAAGGTTGAACGTCCTAGATGTCCAATAAGCATAGGCTCACTATGGATATCAACGAATTTTGTCCGAGTCCGGATCGGACTATGATTAACAAGACAGGACAAGCTAAGCCATGGAAGCCCGCATTTCAAATTTCAAGTCAATCAGAGTTTGTATGCTCAAGTTATGATCGATGCAAATTGAAGGCGATAACCCCATTTTCGTATCCATCACCAAGCCCCAGTTCGAATCCATCACCTTCGTATCCATCAGAGCGGCAGCATCTTCGTATCCATCAAGGAACCCCAGGTCATATCGATCTCATTCGTATCCATCAATAAAGCATATGTTTCGTACTGATCGGCCAGGTCCTACTTCGCATCCATCCTTATGCCATACTTCGAATCGATCGGTTTCGTATCGATCGATGAGTAGTATGCTTCATATCGATCAATGATTGCTGCTGTTCGAATCCATCGAGTTATGACTACTTCGCATCCATCAACTGTGACAAGTCGTTGTCTCGTATCCATCCATCTTTGTTAGTACGTTTCCATCACAAAGCAAGGATTCGTATCCATCAGATACCCGATATTCGTATCCATTAGAGGGTTACGTTGTGCACTCGGAGACTCATATTCGAATCCATGGGTGATGGCTTGTTCGTATCCATCGGTTCGAACCGATCTGGGATGACACGTTAATTATGGATACGGACGCGGCGAAATACTAGGGGTGACGCGGTCAACTCGGAGCAAAAGGTGGATCGGTTCGAAATGCGCACGCCACATCATCTCAGAAACACGTGCAACCATCAATACGAGAGGATCGATTTGAAGCTATGGAGTCGAACCAAACAGCCATCCGAGAAATCTCAACTCATATCGATCATATCTCAAGATCCATCGATCCAAATGCTATGAAATTTTCATAGGAGATTGCATATGAGCCAAGAAACGTTCACACCAAATTTCAGCTCCATCGGACATGATCTTGATCGATATGAAATGATTTTGTATCGATCACAGATCGAGTTGAAACTTTCTGAAATTGGTCGTGTGGGCCCCCTTACGTGCCAGAGCGAATCTTCCAAAGTTTGAGCGAAGTCTCAGCCTCCTACGCCTATAAATAGAGCCCCAGAGCCTACAGAAGAAGGATCTTTGATTCTCAAGCGCTCAGCCTCTACCGGATCAAGACTACATCATACTCTTGTTGTTGAATTTGAATTTCAAGTTGTATTTTGCTGTTGTATGCTGTAATCACTTGTAATCGCTGAAAGAGAATCAATAAAGTTACAAAAAACTTCATAATGGACGTAGGCAACACGCCGAACCACTCTAAATCACTTATTTGTGCATTTTCTTTCCTGAGTTTGGAGTTTTTGTTGGATAATTCTCATTTTAAATTTATATTCTTCATTTTTATCTCTTCAAAAACTTTCGTAGAGTGTTGTGCCTAATTTTGGTACAAACACTTTGGTGCTTTCACTGAGAAGATAACCCAGATTTTCTCCCGCTCCTTGGATCTGTTATCGATACCGGATTGCATAAATCTAAAAGAGAGATCCAGATCATTAATTCAAGTTCCTTCCATTCTATTCAGATTTGCGTAAAGTCTAAGAAAGGAATTAAGCCCTCGAGATGGTTAGCACAAGAACCACCTCTAACATTGGCGATCAGGAAGGCCGGGATAGGCAGAATCCCGTGCAGTTGCCACCAACCAACCAAAATGCAACTAGACCTTCTGACTCACAAGGCCCGGTTACCAGGAAAGAGTTCCAGTTGTTGCTACAGGAACTAACACAGAGTCGGCGGCAGTTGACAGAACAACTGCATGCAAATGCTGAGTTGACCAAACAGTTAAATCGTCAAAAGCGCAGAAGGCATAGAAGAGATCAAGTCTCTCGCTCCTCCACAGAAAGTTCTGCTTCGTCTGGCTAAAACCAAAGATCCGTTCGTCCCCGACCAGATGAAGGTCACGCACAGGCCGTCGGACACCAGCCCACCTTGACTGTTGGACAGCTAAGGGTTGGTCCATCGGCCAGCTTTCATACTGGACCCTCCTCCCGGGGAGGCACTGTCCTCCGTACACCACAGATAACCATCCTACAGCTACTGCAGTTGACATAAGGGTTGATGCTGGAAATCAATACGGACGTACTCCCGAACCTTACGTCCCAGAAGATGTTGAGCCAAGGAGGCGAGATGTGGACCGTCGACAGCGCCCGGTCCAACCTCGCAATGTGGAACCCAACCACACTTTAGCCCAACGAGCGTAGAACTTTGCAATGCCAGACCTTCCGACTATGATTAGACAGATGAACCGTGAAAGCCAAGGTCTTACCAACGACGACTGGGAAATCTTCCGGAGTCATACCCCTTTCACGGACGAGATTCTTTATGCTGAATCTCCTTGGCGATTCAGGATGCCGACATTACCGATGTATGAAGGAAATTCGGACCCCAATCAGCATATTTTGAAATATGAATGGTCAATGAGTGCGGCAAGGGCTGATGACGTAGTAAAGTGCCGTAGCTTTCCCATCTCTCTAGGGGGAATTGCAACAATGTGGTTTACAAGGTTACCACCACGATCTATCTCTTCGTTTATCCAGTTGGCTACAAAGTTTGTTGAGCTGTTTTGTATGCATGTTGCTAGACCTAAAGATGTTAACACTCTGTCCTGCGTCACCCAGGCACCAGGGGAAACACTTAGACGCTATTTAGAAAGGTTCCACGTAGCATGTGCAGAGATCAGTAATCCTAACGACAATTCAATTCTAATGGCACTAACTAAGGAATTGACCCTAACTCTGAGTTTGGGAATTGGTTAGCTAGGAAGCCTCCCGCGTCATTGGACCGTTTCTACTCCAAAGCCGCTCAATTCTTAAGGCGTGAAGATGCGAAACAGTCTAGGAAGCAGGACGACGTGAGACCCAGTAGTGAAGGGATTCAAAGTAATGTGGCAGTTAAACAGTCGGGTGACAGTTCTGGAAAGTACAGTTGAATATACAGAACAAGTAGTCTCAACCGAGAAACAATGACAATCAGAATAAGAAACGGGATCAAAACCATGGCCCGCGACGTTGAGCTCCAATGTTTGATAACTACACACCATTGAATATGTCGCTAGAAAACGTGTATCTACAGACATACAATGCTATGCAATATAAGAAGCCCGCTCTGAAGCCGTCATCGGAAAGGCAGATTCAAACGGGAAAATTCTGTAGGTTCCATGAGAGTTATGGCCATAATACCAATGAGTGTAGACATTTACAGGACCTCACTGAGAAGTTGATCAGGGAAAGGTAGTTAGATCAGTTCATGCGGGCGCCGCAATATAGAGGTGCGGGCCTGTCAACCCAAAATCGTGTGCAGTGTCAAGAAAGACAGGAGGAACCCACTCGTACGGGCGGAAGGTCAGTTATAAATACAGTTAGTGGTGGTCCCCATCCAACAGGCCAAAACTGGAGGGATATGGAGTCATATGCCAGTTCTATCAGGCATGTGGACTTCGAGTGTTGCAGTAATTTTGATGAAGGGGCTCCGACCAAACAACAGAAAACGATGACTGATGATATCGTGTTTAGAAACCGGGATGCTGATAGGGTCGAAGCCCCCACCATTGTCCCACTGGTCATATCTGCCCAGGTTGGTCCTGCTTGGATGAAGAGGATCCTGATTGACAGTGGGAGTTCAGTAAATATTTTGTTCAAGAGAGCCTACGACTTGATGAAAATGGAAGCCAAGGATTTGAAACCTTGCCAATCTCAAATTCATGGCTTCGATGGAAGTGCCAATATACCCACTGGAGTAGTGGAGTTGCTAGTGGAGCTGGGAGTTGGAGAGTGCCGGAGAGTCCGGATTTTGCAGTTTGTTGTGTTGGACATTCAATCCCCCTATAACGTATTTTTGGGTCGACTGGCCCTCGCTGAATTCAAGGCAGCAATTGCCCCGTGGTGTTTAACTTTGAAGTTCCCCACCGATCGTGGGATTAGAGTTATTCAAGGAGATCAGGCTGCTAGGAGAGCCTGTTATGTTGCAGAGCTGCGCGAGGTGCAACGACGAGAGAAAGGAAAGGGCGTAGAGGAATCTCTCTGCGTCCTCTTTACAAATAATTGACAATTGGTGCCTGGGCCTCGGCCTGGGCACCACAACTAATTCCAAAGGGATCTTGACCCTAGAGACAATGAGAACAAGGAGGAATCCATAGAGAGTCAGGCTTCCCTGGCTGAACTGATAATTGATGTCCCGATCGACGACAACGATGATGATGATGCGAGAATATTAAAAATTGGGTCTCAGTTGAGTCATGAGACACTGCAGGAATTGGTTGAATTTCTCCGGGCGAATCTCGACGTGTTCGCTTGGACGCATGCTGACATGTGTGGGATCTCACCGGACATCGCGAGCCACACCCTGAATATCGACCCGAGGTGTATCCCTGTCAAACAGAAAAGGCGTGGTATGGATCCAGAGAGATCTGCCGCCCTTAAAGAAGAAGTCGATAAGCTCAAGCCAAACGGATTTATTCGAGATGCTTTATACCTAGAGTGGGTGTCCAATCCCGTACTTGTCCGAAAGCCGAATGGGAAATGGAGGACATGTATTGATTATTCTGATCTAAATAAAGCTTGCCCAAAAGACAGTTTCCCACTTCCCAGGATTGATCAGCTTGTAGATTCGACAGCTGGACATGAATTATTATCTTTCATGGACGTTATTCTGGCTACAATAAAATACCCATGCATGTACCTGACCAAGAACATACCAGCTTCATAACCGATCTGGGACTCTACTGCTATAAAGTCATGCCGTTTAGACTAAAGAACGCCGGAGCGACTTACCAGCGTCTAGTCAACCGAACGTTCGCCAATCAGATTGGGAAGACCATGGAAGTTTATGTAGACGACATGCTAGTAAAATCACGATTCTCCACTAATCACATCAAAGATTTGGGGTCAATGTTTAACATCCTTTGGAAGTACGGGATGAAGCTCAATCCTCTAAAGTGTCACTTTGAAGTCGCATCCGAAAAATTCCTTGGGTTCATTGTCAATGCTCGAAGAATAGAAGCCAATCCAGAAAAGATTTGGGCAATCAGGAACTTGCAACTCCACGAACAATAAAGTAGGTTCAGATTCTCAACGGGAAGGTAGCGGCGTTGAGCAGGTTCATATTGAAGTCTACCGATAAATGCATCCCTTTCTTTGATCTGATCCAAAGAGGAAAGCGGAACTTCGAGTAGACTATGGAGTGCGAAGGCGCATTCCAAGCACTGGTTCAACATCTCTCTACACCGCCGATTTTATCGAAGCCCATCAACCATGAGCAGTTGTATCTTTACTTAGCGGATCGGAAAATGCAATCAGTGCTGCCCTAGTTCGGGAAGAAGATCGAGTGCGGAAACCGATCTACTACGTCAGCAAATGGTTGAGCGAAGCTGAGAGAAACTATTCAAAGCTGAAGAAATTGGCTTACTTCCTAGTCATTGCCTCAAGGAAGCTCCGTCCATATTTTCAGGCTCACCCTATCACTGTATACATCGATCAGCCGTTACGACAGGTCCTCACGCGGCCTGAAACGTCTGGTAGGTTACTCAAGTGGAACATCGAACTGAGTCAGTTCGATATCACGTATACCTCGAGAAGAGCCATTCACGGTCAAGTCCTAGCAAATTTTATTGCCGAATTCACTATCCCAGAGTATTTGCCCGAGGCCGATAAATCTCCTGAACACATCTGGAAGCTGCATACTGATGGCGCATCCAATGATCGGTGCTTAGGTGCTGGGGTAGTGCTTGAAACCCCCGAGGGCCGATCCATATGCTATGCCTTGAAATTCGAGTTCCGTGTGACCAACAATGAAGCTGAGTATGAAGCTTTACTTGCTGGGTTGAGGCTTGCCCGCGATCTGAGAATTACTGCTGTGGAAATTTACTGCGACTCTCAGCTAGTCGTATGTCAAGTTCGGGGTGAATATCAGGCCAAGGATCGAAGACTAGCGGCCTATTTAGCTCGAGTCAAAGAAGTACTTGATCAATTCGATCACTATGCCATTTCCTGCATACCCATGAGCACAACCAGAAGGCTGATTCATTAGCCAAGTTAGCAAGTACGGGCGAAGCACAGCACATGGGACTCGTTCCTGTTGAAACTTTATCTTCTCCCAGTATTGATCAGATGGAAACTGATTTTACATTTGAAATTGCTTCCGAGAAAGAGTCATGGATGACCCCCTATCGAAACTATATCGAGCACGGGTACTGCCCGAGCATAGGAGTGAAAGAAGATGGATTCTTCGGAAAGCTTCGCGGTTTACCATTCAGGATGGAATCATGTATAGAAGAGGATATTCCGTTCCCCTCCTTCGATGCATCGCCCACGATGATATCAAAAGGGTGTTACATGATGCGCATGAGGGAGAATGTGGTGATCACACTGGGGGGCAAGCCCTCGCCAAGAAAGTACTTCGATATGGATATTTCTGGCTGACTGTGAACCATGATGCATCAGATTATGCAAGAAAATGTGATAAATGCCGGAGACATGGTCGAATTCCTAGGGCCCCACCTACTAAGATAACCCAAATGGTCAGTCCCTGGCTGCTTGCAATATGGGGAATTGATATCATCGGTACTCTACCACTTGCCAAAGGAGGAGCAAAATATGCCATCGTCGCAGTCAATTACTTTACTAAATGGGCTGAAGCTGAACCACTTACGACAATCACAACAAAAAAAGTAATCAACTTTGTAGTTCGTAATATCATCTGCCGGTTTGGTCTCCCTCATACTATTATCACTGATAACGGGGCCCAATTCGACAGTGTTGAATTCATAAATTTCTGCCAACGGTTCCACATCCATAAGAAATTCTCAGCAGTTGCACACCCTCAGGCGAATGGCCAAGTCGAAGCCGTTAATAAAGTTATCAAATCTATTCTGAAAAACGACTGGAAAAGGCTGGGAGTAAGTGGGTTGATGAATTACCTATGGCTTTATGGGCTTACCGAACGACCCATAAATCCACGACCGGACACACTCCCTTCTATCTATCCTATGGCTTAGAAGCTATTATCCCAGTCGAAATGGAAGTACGTTCTTATCGTGTAACTTAATATGATCCAAAAACTAATGTCATACTACTCGCTGAATCTTTGGACTTACTGGATGAAAAACGTGAAGAGGCTGATTTGAGGGCAGCCGCATATCGAAATCGAGTCTCTCGATTATATAATGCCAAGGTCCGACCACGGACCTTCGAACTTGGCGATCTCATTCTGAAAAGAATTTATCCGATACCTTCGCACATGAAGCCAAATTTGGAAGGGCCATATGTGATCACTCAAAAACTCGGAGATGGCACATTCAAGTTGTCGACCATTGACGGTCTTACTTTGCCAAGAGCTTGGAATAGTGAAAGCCTCCATCGCTACTACATATGACAAGCTTCATTTATCTGATTTATTCTTTTATTTGTAGTTTGTTTTTGCATTTCGAAATCTGAATTTGTAATAAGGCAACTGACTTTGCCATGTTCTTTCATTTCAGCAATAAAATGCCGCCTCTTCGAGCCAGAGCTGTGACTTATTGAATATGACGTACAACATCACGATGCATGGAGAGCTAAGTTCCATCAAACGGTGGAATTTATTCAAATAATGAGTGACTGTGATATGACCGGTCACTCACTAAATGATACCTAAGCTCGGGGGTAAGCCACTGCGATAGTACCGAAAAGGATTGATACACGACAATCCTTAAAACCACTCCAAACTCCCAGAGTGCGAGTTGGAGTGTAAAAACTCTAAATACGGTTCTGGAAAGGGCAGACCCGTCTACCTAACGACTCTAACCGTATTCTAACCAAGTTAGGGGAGGATGGAATCGTCCATCTAACGACCTCGCTTGTTAATTTGGGGTGGATGTGATCCGACCATCCGTGATCCCGATGAATCTATCGTTCACAGAGTGTGAGCAATTTCCTAAAAAGTCCAAACAGATGCGACTGATCATCTATCGATTAACTCTAAATTCCCATCATGCGAATTAGATTATAAACTTCAACTCTAGGTTCCCAGAGTGTGAACCGGAGCATAAACACTAACTCTAAATTCCCGAAGTGTGAATTGGAGTATAAATACTAAATCAAAGTTCCTAGAGTGCGAACTGCGCCAAAAAACATCGATAACTCTTGGATTCCCAGAGTGTGAACCAGATTATCGATTACGAATAACTCTAAGTCCCTGGAGTGCGGTCAGAGTATAAATAAAACTGGAGTGCGAGCGGCCACTCAAAAGCTAACCTAAGTCCCCAGAGTGTGGACATGCGCTTTACAACTTCGACATGCACAGCTGATCGCCTAAGTACAAGTACTGATCCCCAGAGCGTGAAGGTGACTGTACATAAATAAACATGCATGATTTAATCATTCAATTCTTACTTATTTTGGCATCGGTCTAGCGACGCAAAGCTTGAAGAGGTAGAAATAATGTGTGATCGCTAACCAACCCTTACAACTTCTTCCTGGTACGGGGGCAGAACACAAGTGTAAATAGTTAACAAAAGCTATACAACATTCATGTCCGACTTGGTCCCTAGTTATGATTTGTAGTCATGATTTTCGAACGCGGCAAATGAAATGAACTCAACTTGAAGGTAAAAACACCACAAGTACACTGGACTAAAAGTCAAATACTACAAATACTTAAGCACAAAAGAAATGAGAGTTGAAGCAAAGAAACTAATTGTCATTTCAACTAAATTGCATGTGAAGATTCATGTACAAGTTATTCCAAAAAATTCCTACTAGCAGAGGGCCAAGCCCACATCTATACATGGCATATGAAAGAAAAATAAAAGCAACTTCCTAACTGCCAAAAATGCGCCAAAGGGGGATTATCTACGTTTTCTTCTTCGGCTTTTTCTTCGACGCGAAACCACTGGAACCGCTAACAATCTTTCGCTTCAAGCCCTTACCCTTTGGCGGATCATCCTCTGATGAAGGCATGATATCGACATCTTCCTCCGAACTTGAACTTAAAGGAATACTATCTTCGGGAGGAGTCAGAGGAATCAGATCTACAACCGGGGGCAGAATGGGCATGCTGGTGTCAACGATCGTGCCCCTAGGAGATATCACCATAAGAGGAGTGAGGCCAACCGCCGTCGTAACACTCTCGAAACTACCACCGTGTGCTACCACCTCCGTCTCTGCGTTGATTTGAGCCAGTATCTCAGTTTCACGAGTAGCTCGGGCTTCCCTATAGGCAACATCAGCCTGTGTCAAAGCACTAGCAGCAGGCGGGAATCCACTAAGGATGAACGACATGTCTACGAAGGGATCCCTCTGTCGGCCGAGAAGTTCGTTCATCATTTGCTCTTCGAAAGTGATTGAACTCCCTTATGTTACTTCGATGGGCACGGCTGTTGCCATAGAGGTCGCCTCAGTAATGATGGCCTCCTGCACTTGATGTGACTCTTGGATTGCAGGAGGCGATGTTAGTGTAACTTCGCTCACTGGACGAGAAAGAAAAGAAGTTGTCAATACGAGCTTCAATACAAGTACTTCATTTTAGACACACACAAGATTTGTGCGTAGTACCTTCCTCAACTTGGCTTGTGGCCAGCTGAACAGCTTCGGATGAATGCTCCCTAATTGGAGATAGGCGTGGCTGCTCAGGGTCATAGGCCGGGATGGGATGGGGCTCAATCATTGGAGTGAGATCAGATCGAGATGAAGTTAAAATCTCAGGACTTGTAGCAGAATGCTCAACTCCAGAACCTTCCCCAATCTCTAAGTGCTGGGTGCCCAGTCTCTCTCTTGCATGAGAAATCATGGAGTCGTGGAGAACTTTCTTTCCATATTCGCTTAAAATGCGGTTCTCCAGCTCAAATTTGTCAAGGGCACCACCCGACAGCACCGCCTTCTCTTCCTCGATCACCAAGTTCCAAGCATTGTATAGATGTGTCGAGTAATCATCAAGCCAAGCCAGATTCCTATGTCTCAACACATTGGCGTTATAAGTGATGAGAACTTCTTCTATCTCCGTCTCGAGCTTGATCTCTGCCTGCCAAACTTTCTCATCAACTCCGGCCTCCACCTCGCGGACCTTTACCACGGCCGCATCTCTTTCCCTCCGAAACTCCACTGCCTGATCGCACGCTTCCTGTGCGGAAATGTTAGTGACGTCCCTCTCCTTTGTGATCTCCGAGACTTTGACCTTAAGCTCATTTAGCTCCTTCAGGGCCGCATCCCGCTCGGCGGTTACGATGGTGTTTCGGTGGCCCATGTCCTCCACCGTGGCGTAATACTCACGTTTCATCCTATCCATCGCCGCGTGGGCCTCATCGGCTTTTTTAAGAGCCTCGATCTTAGATTTTCGAGAAGATTCGGCCTCATTGTTGAGCGCTTGGATAATCCGGTCTTTTTGGCCAAGTTCTTTCTCTAACTTCTCAATTATGACCACCCGGTCGAAGGCCACCTTTGACGCTTTTTTCGCGGTTTTCGACCATTCCTGATACTGGAAAAATATATTGGCGATGTAATCATGCACTATGGGTTCAACCAACGCTGGTACCCTTTTAACCGTGGGGGGAAGACAAACCCATCGAAGCAAATGTTAGGAAAATCTTTCTTTAGCTGGGCCAGCCTCACTGCTCCTTTCCCCGAAGGCTCGGTCAGTGTCTGCTCTGTTGTTGTGGGGGTCACAATCTCCATCCTACGGTGAGTTTCAGACCATGGCGGTTGGGAGGATGGCTGGTGTTACGGAGCCTCTGAGGGTTGCGAGGCATGGGCAGGAGGCTGTGCAAAGACTCTAGGAGGGGGTGTGCGAGATCGAGAACGATGTACACATTCCCTATCCCTATCAGTCCGTTCTTGGCCGAAATACCCTTGATCATACTCCCGATCTCCTTCCCTCCTACGCGAGTCATGGTAGGATGAAGATTGACATTTTTAGCACAAGCTGCCAAGCATTGAGCCATGACCAGACATGGTATCTGCAAATCAAAACGGAGACAAACATTAGTAATCTATCACAGTGAGCGTACTACATTCAAAAAACGCGTAGTGCCGTAAAGTGCGAATGTATGTGCAACCCCCCGACCAACTGGATGTGTCAACCGCACTAGTGGGCAGAGACTCGCTTAAAACTAAAGCTTGCTGGAGCTCATCCAATTCGGCATCATGATGTAGGGACACGTCGTCCGGAATTGGAAGATTGGCGAGCCCTTCAAAAAAGTTCTCTGTTCTTCGGGGAGACACCTCCGAAATTCTAATTCCGGAGGAAGGTCGGGACGTGACAAAAGATTTCCATCTCCCCTTTTTAGATGGCTTAAAAAATGGCTGCCTTGCCTTTTCTATGTTCTTCAATATCCTGGGCTACATCCGCAGGTTCGCCCAATGGTTCCTCATCGGTGTGAGTTTTTTCGGAGTCAGCTTCCTCGATTATTACAACTCTAGGCTTTCTTCGTTTAACTCGTTCTTTCGAGGCAGTTCTTAATGCACCGTCGAGCATTATACTTTGTCTTCGCTCAATCATCCCAAGAGTTCTGAGATTCCTATCCGTCAAGAGCAAATCGATGTTCCTCTCTTCGCTTGGAATTTCTTGGAAAACCCGGACTATCTCCTTGAAATACCCACCTTCGGGTCGTTGAATTATTGCTGTAAAGAAGGAAAAAGAGATGTAAGCTCAACTTCGTCTGTGGTTGTCTTATCAATTACCCCAGAAGATGACAGTACTCACGTCTGAATAGCCATCGCCTGGCAAATCCTGGAGGAAATCGAACATAGAACCACTCCGTCTTAAAGTAGCTCAATCAAGTCCAAGACCCTGTGGCCACCTGACAGTTCCTTACTGCCTTCAGGAATGTGAAGGATGGGCTATCTGTTCGACTTTTGAAGTTGAATAAATATCTGATCTCGGTCAGGCTCGGTGGTCGATAGAGGTACTCCATAAATGCAATGAACAAGCTATTGAGCGAGGCATATCCATTCGGGTGTAACTGAGAGGGGACGATCCCCAAAAACGACAACACTTCTCTTATATACTGGTTAACGAAGGGATTGTCCCAGCTGCGCACGCATGGCGATTGAATGCGGTGTATCCCTCCGGCGCCTTGGTCCTGGCAATAATACGTCATCCATTGACAGGCCATGCCTTAAGCATATCTCCCTAGCATATCTCTGGAAATATGAGATGGGATAGAGTCTGATGGATTGTTGACAAAGGATGCGTCGGGTAACTCATCCGGGGCTGGACCAATGACTTCGGCCTCGATATCCGGTATTTCAAGTCTGGGAGGAGCCAAACTCTGAGTTTCTTGTGGCTGCGATCTTGGAGTTTCCATAACTAGCTAACTCATTAGAATCATCATTAGACGACAAAAAACCCGTGTGTTCCCCTCGTGCAAAGGGTGTTGTGCAGTGCTGTGCATTACTTGGGTAAATTTTGCAGAATTAGAGAAAAATTGGCAAACGACGAAGATAATCGGATTTTAGTTGGAAAGACCGTCATCGCTAAACGTCATCACCAAATCATCTAAATGTTAGCAATCGATCCGGATTAAAGTTGATAAGGTTCCATCGACGAGCTTCGAAAGGTAGTCAAGTATGCAGTCTAACTATCAAGTCCAGATATGCGAGAATGAAGCTCGTCGGAATTGTGCCGAAGAGTGTCAAAATTTCGTATCCATCATGGGATGGGTTTGAATCGATCACAGGAAGCTCATTCGAATCCATCGGGATACAAGTTCGTATCGATCCCAGGGAGCATGTTACGAATCGATCGTCAAGGGTTGAGTTCGTATCGTTCAAAAAAAGATGACTTCGTATCGATCCTTGATTGCCTAGTTCGTACCTATTAGGAAGGTCTCAGCTAAACATCGATCACGTTCGAGTCGATACTTTTCTTATCGAACATAAAGATAAATTTCGTATCGATCTAAAGCTGAGGGCTTCAAAACGACCGTTAACATATTTTTTGTATCAATCATTTCGTGTCGATACGATCCACCACCATAGCAATCGGTACGAACTGCATCACCTCAATTAGAAAATTCCAGGGATCGATGCGAAATCTAAGGAGAAATATCATTGCCTTCATCGATTCGAACGCAAGCCTCTAGATCGATCCATTTTTTTTGTCTTTTCCACTCTTTCTTCCCCAATCTATAGGAGCATCGCCATGGCCATTTACGATCGAGCTTTGACCCAGATCTGGTTATACCAATTGCCAGAATGGATAATTGATGAAGAAGGAGTGGATCTGAGATAACTTCGTCGTTTGGATTCGTGATTAATTACCTAATTTAAAATTGGAATTCGAAGATTTGAAGGGTTGAATTTGAGTAAGTCGAAAGCATGACACAGATCTCCTCTCTCAAGTTTCTGGATCGATGCGAAAGTTAAAGGCGACAGTAAAAAAGTAAAAAGTGAAAATGGCCGATGTCCAGGGTATTTATATGGAGCTTGGGGAGAACTGGGTCGATTCGCCTCCCGGTCCATGTGACCGGTCACTACCAGTCAACCCACGAATCGAGTCGAACGCTCTGTTCGTATCCATCGGACCAAATTTTCCATCGATTCGAAATGGACCGAATCCATCGATACGAAGCACACAGCGAAGACGGCTGAAGATGATGTGGCCCAACGACTCGAAGCCCTTGTTCGCATCAACGAGTTTGCAACTCCATCCACAGCACGTCGATACGAATAGCGATTTCATATCCATCTTAACTTATACATTAACATCGATACGAATTGTGAATCACCTATCCATGACACACAACAGGGTTCATCGATACGAAAAGAGTGATGAACATCCATCACTGCCAGACATGTCGATGCGAGAACAACTTTTCAAACTTCTATATCGGCCCAGGAGAGGAACGATACGAAGGAACACTAAAAAAAAGCAACTGTCAATCGTTGTTGCAACTCAAATTTCACATCAGTTCAGGAGAGGTCGACATGAAATTCAATGCAAGAAAACTGATAACGACTCGTGAGCGTGCAACGTTAACGAGAGTCAGGTTAACATATGTGCATATGTCAAAACAATATCCCATTTTCAGCATTAACAGGAATTGGACATTCATTTAATAACGGTTAAGGCGACGAACAGCTAAGCCCTATCATACAGCAACCAGTTATAGCAACGCAAGGTTACAACCTTCGACAAAAGAGCAATGGCTGTTTAGAGTGAAGACTGCGGCTTTTCAAAGCACGTCATGTTTCCACAAGACGTACTTTGGGGGGCAAATGTTATCCCGCCTTTTGGCAAGGCCAAGATATCAAAGAACTGAGTACAAGCTCAAGGTTGAACGTCCTGGATGTCCAGTAAGCACAGGCTCACTATGGACATCGACGAATTTTGTCCGAGTACGGATCGGGCTATAATTAACAAGACAGGACAACCTAAGCCATGGAAGCCCGCATTTCAAATTTCAAGTCAATCCGAGTTCGTATGCTCAAGTTATGATCGATGCAAATTGAAGGTGATAACCCCATTTTCGTATCCATCACCAAGCCCCTGTTCGAATCCATCACCTTCGTAACCATCAGAGCGGCAGCATCTTCGTATCCATCAAGGAGCCCCATGTCGTATCGATCTCATTCGTATCCATAAACAGAGCTTACGTTTCGTACCGATCGGCCAGGTCCTACTTCGCATCCATCCTTATGCCATACTTCGAATCGATCGGTTTCGTATCGATCGATGAGTAGTATGCTTCGTATCGATAAATGATTGCTGCTGTTCGAATCCATCGAGTTATGACTACTTAGCATCCATCAGCTATGACAAATTGTTGTCTCCTATCCGTCCACCATTGTTAGTTCGATTCCATCACAAAGCAAGATTCGTATCCATCAGATACCCGATATTCGTATCCATCATAGGGTTACGTTGTGCACTCGGAGACTCATATTCGAATCCATGGGTGATGGCTTGTTCGTATCCATCGGTTCGAACCGATCTGGGATGACAAGTTAATTATGGATACACATGCGGCGAAATACTAGGGGTGACACGGTCAACTCGGAGCAAAAGGTGGATCGGTTCGAAATGCGCGCGCCACATCATCTCAGAAACACGTGCAACCATCGATACGAGAGGATCGATTTGAAGCTATGGGTCGAACCAAACAGCCATCCATGAAATCTCAACTCGTATCGATCATATCTCAAGATCCACCGATCCAAATGCTATGAAATTTTCACAGGAGATTGCATATGAGCCAAGGAACGTTCACACCAAATTTCAGCTCCATCGGACATGATCTTGATCGATACGAAATGATTTCATATCGATCACAGATCGAGTCGAAACTTTCTGGAATTGGTCGTATGGGCCCCCTAACGTGCCAGAGCGAATCTCCCGAAGTTTGAGTGAAGTCTCAGCCTCCTACGCCTATAAATAGAGCCCCAGAGCCTACAGAAGAAGGATCTTTTGATTCTCTAGCGCCCAGACTCTGCCGGATCATGACCTACATCATACTCTTGCCGTTGAATTCGAATTTCAAGTTGTATTTTGTTGATGTACGTTGTAATCACTTGTAATCGCTGAAAGAGAATCAATAAAGTTACAAAAAACTTCATAGTGGACGTAGGCAACACGCTGAACCACTCTAAATCGCTTGTTTGTGCATTTTCTTTCCTGTTGTTTGGAGTTTTTGTTAGATAATCCTCATTTTAAATTTATATTCTTCACTGTTATCTCTTCAAAAACTTCTGAAGAGTGTTGTGCCCATTTTTGGTACAAACACCTTCCAAAACAATTGAAAGTCCCCTTTACAAATCATTGGGTTTATATTTAAAATATCATTTTGGGTCAAAGTGAACTTAAGTGAAAGAATCTCTTTCGAAACCATTTTTTATTTTATAGAAGTGTTAGGGAAAATTGATGGTGTCAAAACCATCCTTTTGAAAGCATAAAACATCCGGGTAAAACAATTGAAGGTTGGCTTCGAAACCCCTTCCGGAACCATTGCCTTCGAAACCCCTAATCCCTTTCAAAAGCAGTAGGAAGTGGCTTATATTTATAAAAACAAATGGTACCTTTCGACGACATGGATGTCTTCAATACCATCGAAGCGCATCTAATCACAGAAGGGTTTCGACTTGATTGCAACTACCCTTTCTGAAAGCTTCAATCAAAAACTAAGTAACTCCTTCGGAAGCTACTACTTTAAAAAGGTGATAGCTCTCCTTCAAAAGCTTCTTTTGAAATACCTTTTTGCAACAATTGGTTTCGACTATTCGAAACCATTTTGTAAACAAGCAAGCGCGTTTTCTTTTTAAAAAACAAAACAAAGGTATCGACGCCTTCGGAAGCTATGTGTATTGGTTTCGTGGTAGAAGGTTTCGACTAGGTCGAAGGCGGAAGCCCTGGGTCGAAAGTTCCTTTCAAAGGAGGCGAAACCCACATTTCTGAGCAAAACACTATTTTTACTAAATAAAGAAAAAAATTTGTAGCTAACTTGCCCACATGTAAACACTTGATTGGTTACATTAAACTTTCAAAATTATTTTTCTAATATTTGTCGCATTTTCCCAAATCTAAGGACTGTATAACTTTTAACAAATAAGCCATTCCCATTAACAAAGCAAATAAATAATTTAGGTCCTCCTTTCAAAATATTTAATTTCCATACTAAATCACTTGGTGAAATCCCCAAAAATTTCTGAAATTCACTTTAATCATGTTATCTAACATATTGAAATTTCAGACAAAAATTCTTAATATAATTTCCGAAATAAATTTATTAATCCAATTAACCATATTTTCTTTCGGAAATTCAAAACTAATTCTCACGGCTTGGAAAATTATGACAATTGAAACTCAACTCCAAAATCATTTTTCTCATAACATAAAAAAATTCCATGACATTTAAAAATTATATAATCTCGGTTTTGCCCTCAAACCGTGCATATCCCCTTCTAAACAATCTTGTTTAAACTATACAAATTATAAATCAAGCATAACATCATCTAATATATCGTAAAAAAGAATTTACCCTTAAATCAAAAAATCATTGATCATAAAATAGACATGTTGTGATTATTATTCACCTTGGATTGGATAAGGAAATTGGAGATTGATTGAGATTGATTTCTTCTAGCTTGAATCCTAAGATTTACTTTGATTTCTCTTTTCTTTTTACTCCTTATGGCCAGCTTGGGTTTATCTTTCTTTTGTTTAAATTTTTTCTTATAATAAAATGAATGTGTATGTCCTAAAGATAACAGTATAGTATAAGGGTGGGAAAATGGGGGCGATGATGACCCTAATGCCCTAATGATAAATTAGTTAACACTTAACCTTTTATAGCCAATTCATTTTAAATAAGCACGACCACTAATTTCATTTTCCAATCTCAATCTCCTTATCACTTTACAATATACTATTTTATTTATTTTAATCAAATATCCTGAATAATATTATGAAAAATAGGGGTGTTGCAAGCTCCCCTCCTTAAAGAATTTCGTCCTCGAAATTCAATAAGGACTAAATATCAAACATATCAATCATCTGTAAAACTCCTAACATCCATACCAGCCTACCCGACTAGAAACTAATATATATAAATCTAATATAGACATGTCCTCAAAGCAGATCCAGATAAACATCTTGAATCATTCCCACTGTCTCCCAAGTACATTCATTCTCGTTGTCACTCCACTGAACTTTCACCAACTCGACTGTTTTGGTCCTCAATCTTTTCTTATCTCTCGCTATAACCCAAATTGGTTGTCTAACGAAAGTCAAATCAGGCTTTACTACTAAGTCATCCAACTCTGTCTGAGGAGTAATAGCCTCTGGATCTTGCACAAACTTATGAAGATGAGACATATGGAATACATTATGGACATCTGCCAAACTGCTCGGCAACTCCACTCTGTACGCGAGCTTCCCAATCCTTTATATAATTTGGAATGGACCAACATATCTTGGGACCAGCTTCCTCGTCTTTTCAAAACATATCACACCCTTCGTCGGTGACACCTTGATGAAAACCCTATCTCCCACTGAGAGCTCTAGGTCTTTACGCCTCCTATCTGCGTAACTTTTCTGTCTGAGTTGAGCCTCCTTCATCCATCCTCGGATTAAACTAATCTTTTCTGACACCTCCCGAACAAAATCTGGACCTAGACTAATCTGTCTCCAGTCTCTAACTAATATGCTGGAAATTTGCATGACCTTCCATACAAAGCTTCAAAAGGCGCTATTCTTATACTAATATGATAGCTGTTATTATAGGAAAACTCAATCAAATGTAGGTGATTCACCCAAGATCCACCAAAATCCAATACACAATCTCCTCGAGTACCTTATTGACTCTCTCCGTTTGCCCATCCATCCGTAGTTGATATGTTGTACTCATCTTGAGCTTGGCACCTAATACCTCTTGTAGACTCTTCCATAATTTGCCAGTGAATAATGCATCTCTATCGCTGACTATGCCACTAGGGATCCCATGAAGTCTAACTATATTATTCATGAACAACTTCGCTAAAACAGGTGTCGTCCTGGTTGACTTGACTGGAATGAAATGGGCACTCTTGGTCAACATGTCCATTATAACCCAAATGCTTTCATTTCCCCTATTCGACCTTGGCAACCCATCTGTAAAATCCATTGTTATCGAATTCCATTTCCAAGCTAGAATTTCTAAAGGCTGAAGCAACCCACTTGGCTTCTGATGTTCGGCTTTCACTTGTTGATAGCTTACACACTGCCAAACCCACAAGCCAACATCTCTCTTTATGCATTCTCAGTAGAAGCTTCTCTTCATATCTTAATACATCTTGATCCCACCAGGATGAATTATAACTTGGATCGATGACACTCCTATAAAACTTCCCTCCTTAAGTTCTCTTCATTTGGAACACATAATCGTCCCTTCTTTCTTAGTCATCCTCTCTGGTCAAGAAAAAAAATCCTTTAATCATCAATCTCCGATCCCACCTCAAGCCTTCAATCCACTCAGCTAAAACTGGATCTTCTCTCTGCTTAGAAGCTATCCTTTCGATCAACACTAGTCGAATGTCTAAGCAAGACAACATGGAAGAACCCTGACTTGAACTAGCAGTAGATCTTAACTGCACGTCGCAACGGGTTAAGGCTTTTAGATCCTTCCATTCTGCCAACATAGCTAACACCACATTTTGATGTTCTCCACTAAGAGTGTCAACTACCTTATTTTCTTTCCAAGGAGTATACCAAAATCATAAGCAGCCAAAAACCCCTGCCACCTCTGCTGCCTCATATCAACTCCTTCTGAGAGAATACATATCTTAAGGGCTTATGATCAATATACAACTCAAAACTCTCTCCCAAGAGATAATGCCTCTAAATCTTCAAGGAAAAGATCACGACAGCCCACTCTAAGTCATGAGTAGGATACCTTGCTTCATGAGGTGTAAGCTGTCTGGATGCGTAGGCAATAACTTTACCTTTCTACATTTCCTAATCTAGTTCCACATGCATCAGTATGTACTATCAACCCTTGGTTTCCATCTAGAACTACTAATACTAGTGCATTAGTCAACAAATGTTTTAACTCAAGGAATCCTTCCTCACATTTGTTGAACCATATAAACTTCACATCTTTCCTGGTCAACTTAGTCAATAGTGCTGCTATCTGCGAGAAATCCTTAATGATTCTCCAGCAATAGCCAGTAAGTCCGAGAAAACTTCTAATCTCAGTTACCGTCTCTGGACTCTTCCAATTGTTGACAACTTCAATCTTAACTGGATCGACAGACGAACTCTCCTCTGAAACCACATGGCCAAGAAACTCAACCTCTTTCTTTCAAAATGACACTTGAAAAACTTCACTTTCAGCTGATTCTGCATCAGTGTTTCAAGCACCACTCTAAGATGAATCTCATGCTCTCCTTGATCTTTCAAGCACACTAAAATGTCATCAATGAATACCAACACGAACCTATCCAAGTGCTCTTGAAAAACTCGGTTCACCAAATCTACGAAGAAAGCAGGCGCGTCCGACAATCCAAATGGCATCACTAACCACTCATACGAATCATATCCAGTCTGAAATGCTGTCAGAGGAATGCTTTCCTCCGCCACTCACAAATAATGGAACCCTGTCGCTAAATCCAATTAGGAAAACACACTGGCTCCACTTAACTGATCAAACAGATCATCTATCCTTAGCAGAGGGTACCTATTCTTGATCATCCTTTCGGTTAGCTTATGATAGTCGATGCACATCCTTAACGATCCATCTGGTTTCTTCATGAACACAGCGGCCGCTCCCCAAAGCGAACAGCTTGGTCTGATAAAATTCCTTTCCTCAAGATCCACTAGCTGCACCTTCATTTCCTTCATCTCTGTCGGTATCATCCTGTTAGGTAGTCTACTCACAGGTTCAGCTCTTGGTACAAGATCTATCCGAAACTCAACAGCTCGTTTCATTGGTAATCTTGTAACCGGCTCAAAAACATCTACAAATTCCCTTGCCACTCGAACCTGACTTAACTCTTCTTCTACTTCCATGGCACTTAACAAAGCACAAACACTCCTACTGGAATTCTCCGCTGATAAGATGATTCGGTTATGACTATCAGGGTGCCTCAATGATATTTCTCTATCTTGGAAAAATATCGTAGCCTCATACTTGCCCAACCAATCCATACTTAAAATGATCCTAAATCTACGAAATCAAAAATATACAGATTGCATACAAACTTATGACCTAGCAAATCAAGTTCTAACTGGTCACATCTCATCCCTAGAGTTGCATATCCTCTTATTGGATTCGCAACCCTTAAGAAAGTAACAAGGTATGTGGGTTCTATGTATAACCTATCAACCAAATATAAATGAATTTGATGCACTGGTATCAAACAGTACCCTAACTGGTATACTTTGAATCAAAAGCGTACTTTCCATCACAGTTTTCCTATCTCTGATACTTTAGGCCTAGAGGAACATGGTGGTCCAATAGCAAAAACCTTTCCTCTGACTGCCCTAACTGGCTCTAGACATTGATTCTTATAATTCCCCACTAGGTCGCACTTGAAGCATTTCACATTCTTCTTCTCTGCAGGCTTCTTCCCTTTACATGTCCTGCACTCGTGAGCATAATGACCCTTCTTATCACACATGAAGTACGCTAAATCAGCCTTCGCCTTCATGGTAGCATCCCCTTTTTGGGCTCTCTTCTTCTTAAAAAATTTCCTCTTCTTTCCCTAAGGACCCTGGGATTCAACTGGCTTCTCTCTAGCACAACCAGCCAGCATCTCTTTATGGCGAGTGGCCATCTCTACCAGCACATTACAAGGTTCTTGGATATGGGACATGGTCATTCTATCAAGCTCAGGTCTCAGTCCCTGAATGAACCTCTCGTTCCTTCAAATGTCAATGTCAACCATATCATATCCCTATCGAGACAGCTCATCAAACTTAGCAGCGTACCTAATTACCTATATCTCTCCTTGAACTAGATCCATGAACATTCTCATTAATGTCGCCTTAGCAACCTCAGATAGAAACCTCTGCTCAAATCTCCTTTTAAAATTAACCCATGCCAGTTCTTCCTCCGGAACTCCGGCAGTCACATTATTCCACCAATGAAGCGCTGCCTTTTGCAACTACCTAGAGGACAGCCTTCTCTTTTGCCTATTATCCAATCCTAGATCAATAAAGATTCTAATATAGTGCAATAGCCAATTCTCAACTTCAATAGCGTCCTCCGTTCCAACAAACTGCTTTCCACCCAAACTGGTGCAGCCTCTGCTCAACTTAGCATTATTCCCAACTGGAGCCATGGGATTTTCTCCTCCAATATTACCAGCAACCCCAGCTTGAAAAATATTGGCTAACGACTAATACACCATCCCCACATCTACTGGTGGATTATCAGCATCAACATTGCCCTCATTATTTGGGTTAGCATTAGCCTGGCAACCTTGGTTCCTTCTGGTATTCGATCGAGCATTTCTATTGGTTGTGGCGCTTCCTCCACCAAGATTTCCTCCTCCGTTTTCTGCTTCCATATCTTCTCCCTCGTAAATCTACATATGAGCCTTAGTAAGATACAAAAGAACGGTCTAAGAGAGAGGGGAACACGTACTTATATATGCATATATATATGTATGTATGTATGTACGTATGTATGTATGTCAAATACAAGTACGTTACTATAGCGTTAACCCAAACCCCGATCATCTTTTCAAATTCATTGGATTATGTTCAAAAATCTTTTAGGTGTAAATTTCTTTTAAAGTTTCATAAACCTATGCTCTGATACTAATTTATAACATCCCCCTACTTGGAGACCCAAAACTAACGGCTACATATGCAGTAGTCATTCATAGTTATTTATCCTCGGCGACCAAATAGGTGGTGCTAGATATACTGATGCACAGATCATAAGAATATGGAAAAAAAATTGACAAATCAAAAACATATTTCCACATCTCATTCAAAACAATTCATATTCATTACATAAGCCCACAAAAGTTAACCACGTATAGAAAAATATAATTATTACATATAAGCCAAGAGCGACATATGATGATGCCCTCTTCGTAGATTAGAGCATATAATAAGTCTAATAAGTCTGGATTTACATTCAAATTACACAACGGAAATAGATAACTCTAAATAACTAACTGCCTCCTATATGCCTCCAGAAGCTTTATTCGTCTACGAAGAGAACCTGGAAACCTCAAATCTCAAACTACTCAAAATCAATTGAGTACCCGAGAGTTTAAAAGAAAACAAAAACTTCGAGTCAGACATAAGGCCTGGTATGAATAATAATCTAACATCTCAATCCATTTGGATATCTAGTGATACCACGTTGCTTAGTGGAACGGATTTTCCTCACACTAGTATCCTAAAACCTTTTCAAAACCATATACTATGCTCCTTCATCCACAATGGTTAAAGACATTGCAATTCAAAATATTATGATGATATGCATACATAAAACATCTTGGATTTCCCATCCTTGGTTTAAAATCGCTGTCATATTCATAGTTTATAGGGTCATTATTAACCTATTAGTTTTAATGGGCTTACTAATAATTTTTTCCCAACTTATGGAATCCCTATCTTATTTCATAGTTTTCATGGGATCACTAAGAATCTATAGGCCTCTGCCAATTAACTTAATTAATTCATGGGCTCCCCTGAACCTATTGGTCATTCCAATAACTCCTCCTTTATCCTAGTTTTCATAGGTTGGCTAGGAACTTATGGATTCCTTAAATAACTTATTTCTTATCCTCGTTTTCATGGGTTTACTACGAACCTACTGACTGATGTCAACACTTAATCCGGATGTCGTTGTTGTGGGTTTACTACAAACCAATTGGCCTCTACAAACCATCCTTTATAAATAGTTTTCATGGGGTCACTATGAACCTATTAGTTACCCTAATAACTTTTCAATCATAGTTTTCATGGGTTTATTATAAATCTATCTCTCGGGAAACTTTTAGATTTTGGAACCCTATATTCTAGTCTCCCTGACTTCCTGGATGCAATTCTACTCATTCAGGAGTTTAACCAATTTATATTCACTACCGGATTGACCTAGCTGGTTCTTCTACCCCTTTATCCCCAATATATAATTATGGGTCCTTTATCATGTGAATATAATTATACTTGAAGAAGCGACCATAATAACAAATATTACCACTCCTGTTGGTTTAATGTCCTTGAAATACTTTTCATATAAAACATGGTTAAGGAAATACTTCTTCAAATTTACATACTTAAATCATTTCAAAATCCTTTATTTATCCATGGGTTTTTCCTTTAAAAATGAGTTTGTGTAATGAAACCTTTCGACACCTTCGTAACCTTGCTTTCGACCTCACAGGAAGACATCCTTCGAAAGCATTAAAATATATCTTCAAAACATTGGGTTCCTGCCTTTCGAATACTTTAAAACTTCTATTTCGAAACATTTTGATTGTATAAAAGCATTAACCTTTAAATTTAGAAGCATTTCATTGAAACCAAGTGAAAGTACTCATTTCGAAACCATTGGAAGTATACCTTCCAAAACCATTGAAAGTCCGCCTTTCGAAATCATTAGATTTATATTTAAAACATCATTTTGGGTCAAAGTTAACAAAAGAGAAAGCATCTCTTTCGAAACCTTCTTTATTTTATAAAGTATTGGGGAAAATTTATGGTGTCAAAACCATCCTTTCAAAAGCATAAAACATCTGGGTAAAACAATTGAAGGTTGGCTTTGAAACCCCTTTTGAAACCATTGCCTTTGAAACCCCTAACCCCTTTCGAAAGCAGTAGGAAGTGGCTTATATTTATAAAAACAAATAGTACCTTTCGACAGCATGGATGTCTTCACTACCATTGGAAGGCATCTAATCATAGGAGGGTTTCAACTTGGGTCACAACTACCACTCCCGAAAGCTTCAATTAAAAACTAAGTAACTCCTTCAAAGCTACTACTTTAAAAAGGCGACAGCTCTCTTTCGAAGCTTCTTTTGAAATACCCTTTTGCAACCATTGGTTTCTACTACTTCAAAACCACTTTGTAAACAAACAAGTGCTTTTTCCTTTTAAAAAACAAAACAAAGGTATCGACACCTTCGGAAGCTATGTTTCGAAGCCCTACCTTTCGCCTTTCTCCAATCCACTACGTACCAACTAACTGATACCATGTGTATTGGTTTCGTGGAAGAAGGTTTCGACTAGGTCGAAGGCGGAAGCCCTTGGTCGAAAGCTCCTTCCAAAGGAGGCGGAACCCACTTTTCTGAGCAAAAAGGCCGTTTTTACTAAGTAAAGCAAACTTTTTGTGACCAACTCACCCACATGTAAACACTTGATTGGTTACATTAAACTTTCAAATTATTTTTCTAATATTTGCCCCATTTTCTCAGATCTAAAAACTGTACAACTTTTAACAAGTAAGTCTTTCCCATTAATAAAGCAATTATATCATTTAGGTCCTCCTTTCGAAATAATTTAATTTCCATACTAAATCACTTGGTAAAAATCCTTTAAAATTCCAAAAATTCACTTCAATCATGTTATCTAACATATCAAAATTTTAGTATAATTTCCGAAATAAATTTATAAACTCGATTAACCATATTTTCCTTAGAAAATACATAATTAATTCTCCACGACTTGGAAAATTATGAAAATTGAAACCCAACTCAAAAATCATGTTTCTTATAACATAAGAAAAGTTCTGTGCCATTCAAAAATTATTTAATCTCAGTTTATCCCTAAAATCGTGCATATCCCCTTCTAAACAATCTTGTTTAAATTATACAAATTATAAATCAAGCATATATCATAAAAACGAATTTACCCTTAAATTCCAAAATCACTGATCATAAAATAGAGATGTTGTGATTATTACCCACCTTAGATTGGATAAGGAAATTGGAGATTGATTGAGACTGATTTTTTTTTGCTTGAATCCTAAACTTTACTTTGATTTCTATTTTCTTCTTTCTCCTAAAGGCCGGCTTGGGTTTATCTTTCTTTTATTTAAAATCTTGCTTATGATAAAATAAACATGTATAGCCTAGAGATAATAGTATAAGGGTGGGAAAATGGGGGTGACAGTGACCCTAATGCCCTTATGACAAGTTAGTTAACACTTAATCTTTTATAGCCTATTCATTTTAAATAAGCACGGCCACTAATTTCATTTACCAATCTCAATTTCCTTATCACTTTACATTATTCTATTTAATTCATTCTAATTAAATCTCTAGAATAATATTATTAAAATTAGGGGTGCTACAATCTTCATCGGTAAGAAGCAATTTTTTGGGCATGCTTTATTCAAGTTCGAATAATTGATGCATATTCGCCATTTTCAAGTTGGCTTCTTAACCAACACAGGATTTTTTTAACCTTTCAAGGTATATGGCATCATGGATAAAGCCATTTGCCTTCAGCTTATCCATTTCTTCTTTCAACATAAGGGGTCGCTCAGAACGCATCACTTCTGCTTTACAGGAGGCATCTTAGGTTCACATTTAATGTGTGGCATGTTATCTCTGCTGATATTCCACACATATTAGAATGTTTCCACACAAAAACATCTAGGTTTTCTCAAAGAAACCATCCAATTCATCTCTCATCTTTATGTCGAGCTAAGATCTAACCTTGAAGACTCTAGTAGGATCATCCTCGTCGATCGGGACGTTGATTATCTGTCTACCGGTGCCGCCCTCACATCCTCTCGCTCTTTTTGAGGGTCTATAGGCTTCTAGAACTTACTAAGGACCCAAGACTAGGATTGGGTGATAATTAATATGTGTCTGTAGGCTTGATGCAGAGAGGTATCTTGCATTTTCTCTTTCCTACGTCGTTTTGCTTCTCTGAGCTCAAGGATGTAGTATTTTCGACCTATGCTCTGGTCGCCTTGAATGGCCCCAACTCCATTCTCGATGGGAAATTTTATCATGAAGCACCATGGGGCCAGTGCTATTTTGAAACTAGTAAGGGCCTGTCGGCCTAGAAAAATGTTATAAGCAGAAAACTCGTTAACAATCATGAAGGTCTACACCCACACAATTTAGCGATCACCCTTACCCAACTTTACCGATAGGTCAATACATTAGATAGGCTCTTTTACCTCTCCAGTAAATCCTTGATTGTGAGATTTACATGGCTTTATGTCTTTCATACCGATCTTCATCTCATCAAAGGTCTTCTTGAATAGAATATCAACCGAGCTTCCACTGTCAATCAAATCTCGGTGCATAGTTGCTGGCCCTATCATGGTCGCAATTACCATGGGGTCAAGTATCAGTGTTTGCACACTATCATCATCTCTATCTCGAAGAACAATGTTATCATGCATCATCTTCAATTGTTTTGCTGAAGCTACATCTTTGACGACAAAACAACTCTCTTATGGCACATGCCTTCCCTCATACAGCTCCATCTCATTCCAGCTCTTCTCCGCTAAATGATGTCCTCAATTTATCATGTTAATCATAGTCCTACCATTTGGTCGCCTAGGCCCCTTTCCATTGGGCCTAGGTTGATCTCACCAAGAAATTTACCCCTGGCATCTAGCATTTTGCCTGTCATTTTATATGTTTTTGGCATACTGTTGCAACTTTTTCTTATGTATAAAATCTCCAATCACGTCTCTTAAGTGATGACTTATTGGTATTATGTCCATAAATGTCATGGAAGTGATAATACTTCCCCAATCATCGTTTCGTCTTCATTGACCTACCTTCAAGGAGCTTCTTGTAATTTTTTGTAACATACGTCTCAAGGTATATATTTTCAACCTTACCATCCAACAAAATATAATCCTCCGGCTTCAACTATATTAGATGCTTTTTGGTATCATTTCTTTTACCTCCAGCATCTTGATTTCTCCTTTTTTGGTTATTGTTATTATTTCCCATGTTCACCACAATGTTCCCAGTGCTCTTGCCGGTTTTCTTAATAGGGACGTTGCTCTATACAGCTTCATACAATGATATATCTTTTGAATTTCAGTAGCTAGGTCTGCCTCTTCCAAGTATAGATATTGGTACACCTTGCGATAGAACTCCTCTATAGTAGTATATATATATCATTTCTATTATCTACCAAACTCAATGTCTATATGTATCACTTAGATTAATGCCATCAAAATATTATCTTCCTTTGGACTGCTCACTTCGTTTACAACATTATTAAATTGACTCAGAAAATCCTTTAAGGTCTCTTTGGCACCATGATGAATACTCGATAAGGACATCACGTCCTTCAATCGAGCAGTGTAAAGGTTGAATTACTTCATAAACTTTCTCGCCAATTGATCAAATGAAGATATGGATCTCGACGCAAGCCGAGTAAACTATGTCGTAGTCACCCTATTTAGAAATATGGGGAAACATTTACATCTTGCTACATCGGTAGCTCTGGATCCATCCATTTTCCACTCGTATTTCAATAGATGTTGTCTAGGGTCTGTCATCTTGTTGGACGATGACATTACGGGCATAAAAATTCTAGGACACTCCATCCATAAAATATCATTAGTAAATAGGATCCTGCTAGGCGTTAAGCCCCATTCTTCCTTCTTTCTCCGTTGATTCTCATTCGGTAATTTCCTTATCGTTTCAGCGATATGTTCATAACTGCTTGATTATCCAGATGGGGACTATCAAGAATAACCCTAAGTGTTAGAAGGTTCATTCGATGATGTCTAGGCTCTCTTATCTTTGGCAAAGCCACTTGCTTGGATCTTTCATGAGGCCTAGTCGTTTCTATGGCGTTCGCTTATTCCCCATCATTTTACGTACTAGCATGTTCCCTAATATCATGACTTGTATCTTACAAATCATCTTCACTATCAGATAAATCAACTGCCTTTGGTAGTTATTCTCTGGAACCAACCAAGATGTGCTCGATACCGACCAAATTTTGGTTGGTACTGACCCATTGGTTATGGCCAAATTTTGGACAATCCTTCGTGTTCTCTTCTTTGATGTCCTAGCAGCTTTTCCCTTTATCTTTTGCTTGTCATCTCTCCTTCTTTGACCTGATGAAGATGAGCTATCTTCTTCAGAACTTGAAGGCGATGAATTCCTATGGCTATTTCTACACCTTTGTGTTATTAGGCTAGCAAAACAAAACTTTCTTTCATCTTATCAAAGAAAGCTTTCTGACTGTCTGCCATCCTCTATCACAGCCATCTTCCTATCAAGTTGAACTTTTGACATCATCTCCTGTGGGGAAGATAATCCAAGCAAAGCATGCAATGGCCGAGTAGTTTCATCATCATAGTGAGAACCTTTATCTTCTCCATAATTGGCCCTAGGTCTCACAAAAGGTTTCTAAGGGGCCATTTCTTTAGAATTAACTTCTAGATGCATGCGACCATGACATTAAAATAGATCTACTCCTGAGAAGCTCTATTTTCAGTAAAGGCACCAAAAATGTAAACTAAAAAATGGAATAACACCCCCAATCAATCTAAAACGAGATATATCTAAATAATATGAGCAAAAATAGTAAGAACATACAGAATTTTATAGTGGTTTGGTAAATTATATGGTATGCGTCCACTTTAATGTTATTAGAGTTAGATTTATTCCAAGTACAAAAGCTTTACAGGTGATTTCAAATCTAAACAACAAGAGTACAACCCATAATGATATAGAGTAAAGAAGAAGATACGAAGAGTATGGAGTCCAAAAGTCCTTTCGTTGCTCTATTCTACATATTAACCTGAGATTTTTAGAGCTACTCTCCATAGCTATTTTAAGCTTGCCCCTAAGTTCTTAAACCGTTTCTTCTATGTCTCGACAATCAGATTCACTTGAAAGCTATTCTATTCAAGAGTCGGATAACAATATGTATATATTTACATGCTTAAATTTTATGTATATAAAATTATAAATTACTATCCAGTTGAATCTTTTACGTAAGTTAGTTTGTTCTTCTATTAATATATTCTATGTCTTTTTGTTTAATCAGTTACATGTATTTGAAATTTAAATCTTAAATTACAATTTTCATATGAGTGTATATGTACATATGTAATGTTTTAAAAAAATAATCATGTTATTAAAGTAAAATATTAGATGTGATAATAATTTCCTTATACAATCTTGTTTACAAGTTAAATGTGTATTAAATGCTTTTAAAATAACAAAGGTGAAATCAAATATGGATTCCCTATTTATCCCTTTCCTTCCGACCATGATATGCCTATATGATTAGAATTTATTTTATGTGTTTTCCTATCATTGGTCACCTGCAAATTCATTTCCTATATGTTTCACACTATATTCTTCAAATATTCATCTATTGGGAGAAAAATAAGTATAAGCTTGGCTATATTGGGAGTCGACGAGTTTTAGAGGCGAATAGTGTTGGATGGACTGAATTTGAGGCTTTACCCATTTGCTAGCTTATGAGATGTGTAACAACCCTCCTTTTGGACGGTTCAAATCGACAATAAACCGCACATATCAAACTCAAACCATTCAAAAGGGAGGATTGTTAATGGGGTAAATAAGAGAAAGAAAAGGGAAAGAAAGAAAACAAAACGCAAAATCTCACAACGGAGCGACAAAATATAATAATCAAATAAACAGTTCATGAAACTGTTTTACAAATAACATTTGATTACACTTTTACAAATTCAAATCAGAGTTATACATACATCATAAATAAATAAATAAATAATGCAGCGGAACACGGAATGCAGTGGAATAATAATAATAAATAGAAATAATATACTGAATCTTTATCTTCATCCTCCAGAAAATAAAATGGTCTTCAATACACTGAAAAGCTCAGACTGACCCGAGCGTAACGAAAACAAAACATTCGAGTCAGAACTAAAAGATCTTATGTAAGTCAAATTAATCTAAAATAAAATGTGAGTGCAATGGCTTTAGAGATGTTATAGGATTTTCCATCTCCTATCAAGTGTACAACGTGAATATAATTATTGGAAGATTTTAAATAATTCGAGGTATCAATTTTAACCACTTTAATTAGAAAAATTCAAAGTTTAACTTAAACCTTTTAAATAATTCAATTCCAACACATAATCCAAATTCAAGAATATATATATATATATATATTTCAACCAGTACCAAAATCAAAATTTTCAAATCAATGAAAACCGTTCGGGTTTATCATTTCAACCCATAACGATTTCAAGTAATAATAATTAAGGCAACTTGCTGAGTGATCACAATATATAAATAAAACACATCATCCAATCATCCAATATTAAAAATTAAACATCCATCATAATTATCATCCAATTCAAATAATGAATATTCATAATTTACAGATTATTATTTACAGGTAATTAAGTGGAAATTATAATTTCAATAATAATTTAAGTGACAATTTAATTCAAACTAACTCAAATTAATAGGAATGACAATTTAAATATATCAAACAGTCATAAATAAATTCCTAATCACATCAAATTTAATTTAACTGACATAAGAAATTTTAGAAGTTGTGAGCGGGTCAAAACACTCATCTTTGAATTTAAATTGAATTTATATCCAATTTAAGCCCAAAATTCAAACGGTCTCAGAATTTGTCCAAGCCAGCGTCAAAATGTCCGGAATTTCGTTACAATCCCAACGGAACAGACCGTGCATGAATCAGACCTCGTATGAGAAAGGTATGTCCGTTAGAACATTTGAAATTTTAAAATTTTAAATTAAATAAAATACATTACCACGTCATCATCTATACATGGTAAAACCCTAGCTCTCGCGACAAAACTCGGATGCGGCTCAACTTGGAGCCGCCATTATCGATCCCAAAACGTCGCCTATCAGCTAGATCGAAAATGCCATTGGTTTCGCCACTTGAAGCCGACCCTACAAGGAAGTCGCAGCCACCCCAGAACTCGCCAGGAGACAACACCACTGCCTCTTAAAAACGTCGTTCGTGGCGAATTCCAGCCATGTGCGACCCAACAAATCCCACCGATCGACTTGCCTCGACACCCTCTTCGCATCTGCGCCCCCCGATCGGCTCCATGACGTAGATCCCTCGTCCACAAAAACAACCACACACGAATGGCTGTGACTTGATCATCCAATTTTGGCCACACAACAACCAAGATCGAAAAACAAATCACATAATTGACTTGTGCTCGTCGAAAGCTTCAAATCGATGTATAATTCGATATATATTGAGGAGTTTAATTTTTTTGATTTAGAATTTGATTTGAAATTGAACTGGAATTTTTTTGTCTGCCATTGGAATGAGGAGTCATAGAGAACTGTACATACTGAAATGAGGAATGAGAAACAATTAGAGTTTATAACGAGATATTTATAGGCAGAACAGAAAAATAGAATGAGTGGACAAGATTGATTTGGATTGGAATGATAAACGTCCCGAAAATCCCGTTTTTCCTCTAGAACGAAAATGGATCAACCCATATATCAAAATGGATGTTTTCAATAATTTTAAACTCAATGGAACAGGTTGGAAGTCCAAATTCCATCGTATGAAGAAGTTATGGTAAAATCAGCTTATTTCAAATTGATTTTAATTAATTTTAATTAAATTGATTTCTAAGCGTTTCGAACTCGTACGATCAAACGACAAGTCCGATCGCTACGAAACTTGAAATCCTATAATAATTCACTATTACGGATCCGATGAACTAGTTTCGTCGAATGTCAAGTCAGTGGCGAAAATGGCTATTTTCACGTTAATTAAATAAATTAATATAAAATTAA
Organism: Allium cepa; assembly: GCA_030765085.1. NCBI lineage: Eukaryota > Viridiplantae > Streptophyta > Magnoliopsida > Asparagales > Amaryllidaceae > Allium > Allium cepa. The sequence goes on along the minus strand of CM060941.1, from coordinate 552,554,622 downwards.
CTAATCACTTTTTAATTCAAAATTTATAAACTAACCAATTTCATAATTGTTAATCACTTAGACACTTATAATAATTCAAGATAAGATTATACATCAATTCAGTGCCAATTATTTCAAAAATTACAGTGTTCAGTTTCTATCATAATCAGTCTAATTAATTATAATATTTCAATAAATGGATTTTGACTCAACTCCAATCTTATTGTTAAATCCATTATTACCTTATAAACATAATTAAAATTTTTTTCATTACCTTAATTACTCCAATCTCCGTCATCTATCTGTATTAACTATTATATTTCTGTTTTATTATCATTTTTTCAAATTTACACATTAATTAAAATTGAAATCCCAATTAAATTTATTTATCTTGATTCCTATCTTTTTTATTAAATTAATCGTTTCTTTATGAACAATAATTTATATTTATATTTAATTACATTACCGATTTTAGTTATTGTCTAAATTCTCATTAATGTAAATATTTAATTACATTTACTTGCAATAATCTATTTATTATAGCTTAAATTCTAATAAATAAATCAGCCTTGATTTCAATTCTCCTCATTCACTCGATTATCATATTATGAATAGAATTTACATTGGTTACAACTTATTGAATTAACCTTCTTCAATTTTCAATCCAATCTACACTAACTACACTAATTAAGTCAATTAACTGCAATTGATTTCAAATTGAATTTTATGAACTAAACAAATATGTAACTTATAACAATTGTTACCATTTACCTTTAATTACATTTATAAATTTATTACTTGCAAATTACTGTTGTAATCACTTCCATAATACTGATTTTATTCATTATCACTGATTATACCATTCCAAAACTCATTCAATATCTACATTTGCTTTCTTATAATACATTTGTATCCAAGTATATATATTCACATTATATTAATAAATTGGACATCCATTAAGATTTGTTAACAATTAACTTAAATTGACCTTGTTTCATTTTAGTTTAGTTATTATTTCATTAATATACCACCAAAATTTTATTTCTTTCAATGTTAAATTACCAAAATCTTATTAATTTAACTAATTTAAATTATCGAAAATTACAGGTCGTTACACTCTCCCCCACTCAAAGCTTTTCGTGCCCGAAAAGGAAAAAGAAGAGAAAAGAAGAAATTAAATAGTCAATATATCTCATTCAAAATATTAAATTTATACACAATTTATTTACGTAATAAATAATTTAAATAAATACATTAATTTATAAACAATTAAATCCTTTTATATTCAAATTAACAAAAGTTTGAAAACATTTCGCAAAATTTTCTAAGTCTAAAATTCACGAAAAATTTCTACAGAGTCTTCTTTGTACGAAGAGGCTCGGTGTAACAACCCGATATTTTCAGCCATTCGTATCCATTGTAAGTTCATAATTAGACACACACACGCCGGACTTGAATTGCTCAAAATACCGCATTGTAAATAAATTTGGAGCAAATGAAATACAATCACAGAATCACAGACATAGAAATATCAGAATAACTCGCAGCGGAAATTAAAGTACCATAGTAGTTCATGAAGCTACTATAACAAACTCTCAAACACAATACATAATATCAGTCTGAAAACATTTACAATAGAATCACAAATACATAGAAGTTATAAATACCAGAGCTGAAATGGAACAACTGAAACTGAAAGGAAATAGATAACTAGACAAGCAGAATCTCCAGCGATTCCTAGCTCCAGAAAAGAAATCCAAAGCTAAGCTGTAAATACTCAGTCTGAACCGAGCGTAAAGTAAAATACAAAACACTCGAGTCAGGACAATATATACTTATATAATGTAAACCAACTCAAGTGAACTGTAGTAGAAATGCACAATAACTTAAAGGATGCTTGGGATCGCCCATCCTTTAAGAATCAGTTAAACTATAAATTAAATACATCTCGTGGTTAAAATTTCAAAATGGTATTTTATACTTTGAAATCTAATATGATTTCAAAATTCAATATCATTCAAAAATCCATTTCAAAATATCAAAATATAGTATCTTCCAAACCACATTCATTTGTTTAAAATACCATTTCAACACACATTTCAAACCGTTTAGATTTCAAAACACATTACTTCATTTTAAATCAAAAAAAGAAGTTATTATATTTAATAATTAAATTATTAAATTTACAAAATTTTAGTCTTTCAAAATTCATTTATCCACTTAATTTATTAAAACAGATGAAAATTCAACTTTCGTAGCATTTAGAAATTGCTACAGAAGTTATATTCAAAATAGTTCAATTTAACAAAAGATAGCATAAAAAATGCTGTGGTAGGGTTACATTAGTTTCAAATAAAACTTAGTTAAATTCAACAATTATAACATTTACAAAAATGCTATGATAGCCTTTAATTAAACTTAGCCATTTGGTTCATTATTATCAACTACAGCATTTACAAATGCTGTGTTATCATTTACATTAGAATTAATAGCATTTCTGAAATGCAGTTAATTAACTTCAAATATTCAGTATAATTTCACAAATAATTATATTTTTATTTAAATCATTTTTAACTTATAAAATCATATAATTTCGCTTTTAAAACAATCATTCAAATACCCTTATATTAATGATTTTATAAAGTTAAATCTCCATTCAAAAATCACAATTTAATAATAATTCACTTATTAAATTCCAACATAAAATTTAAAATTCATTAAATTAAATTTAACTTAACACTTAAGTTTAAAATTTTCAAATATAACTTAATTTCATTTTTATTTACTTAACTTAAAATTCACTTTTAAGCCAAATTCACAAATTTCCGATTCTAGTTATATTTAAAAATTTCAATATAAATATTCATTCATTTCACATTTAACTTTATTCAAAAATCATTAATGTATTACAAAATCATTTTTAAATTCATTTGATTCAAAATATCATAAATTTATCATATTTTCATATTTAATTTAAATTCCATTTATCACCAAATTATAATTTCCAAAATAACTTACATTTCAGATTTCTAACTTTACCCTTTATTTATTTCACTTATAAATTTTCAGAAAATCAATAATGCTTTCCAAAAATAATTTGTAATCAAATCTAATCAAAATATTATAATATTTACATTTCTAAAATATTTTAAAAATTTTTAGAAAAACATATTTTAACAACGGGTCTGTATTTCATTTTCTAGCCTAGGTAAAGTGATACGGGTAATATATCATTTCAACCCGTAATTTACAAAGAAAACCCGGGTTTGATCATTTCAAACCCGCAATCCCAAGTAAAAGAAAATAATTGAAAATCATTCACGCCTATCATTTCAGCCCATAATGATTTTCTCCTATTCTAAAGTTCGTTCGGGTATGTATCATTTCAACCCATAGTGATTCTAGTCTACAGGGAACTTGCAGTGTGATAAACTGATGAAAGTAACAGAATAGCATGAAATAACAGTAACATATGATATAACAGGTGTAAATATAGGTGTGAACATCATATGAATATAATATAGCAGTTATAACAGGATGATATGCATTTACAGATTCAGGTGATGTCAGTTTATCACTACATAAGTACACATTAGTCTGGTGAGATTTACTCACTGTTTTGAGCTAATGCCACAACGACGAATTACACAACAGGATCTACACAAGCACAAAAGCACGATACAGATACGAAATGAAGGAGCCAAGGATTAATTCCCAAGAATACAAATCAAACAAACAATATAACAATTATAAGGTTTCAGACCAAAAATACGATAAACGATGCTAGAAATAACCTCATAAAACAAAGCTGAAATGCTTTGCACTTGCTTCCGACATCTCATAGGCTCGGCCAAAGGTAGAGTACAGGTCTAAGACAATAATTTAGGGTCAGGTCTGGGTTGCTAAGGTCGGCCTAACATGAGTTTGAGCGAGGGTGTAAAGGTGGGTGAAGGCAAGAACACAAAATCATGCATACACATGGGTTTTGGGCCATGAATTGGGCTCGGCCAAGGCCCTAGTTGTCACGGCCAGAGGAGTGGGGTCCACTGTGGTGGTGTGGCCGTGGGTGCTGGAGGTGGTGGTGGTGGAGTAGGGGCGGCCATGGTTGGCGGAAGTGGTGGATGTGGAAGCTAGCGCTCGGCTAGGTCAATATGAAGGGTGTTTTGAAACTTTTGCGGATATGCATCACCAAGGGGGTTCATGGCTTGGGTGGCTGGTGAGGAGGAGGTGCTGGTGGTGTGTCATCAGGTGGTGGAGGCGGCTAGGCAGCAAGGTGGCATGGTTGAACCTACATGAGGTGAAGCAAGTGCAAAATCAAACTAGAAAAATCAACATAAGTGAACAAAAGAAGATAAAAGGAAATAGAATTTTACCAAACTTCTCAATCAAGAGGAGGCCGAAATTTTTTTCAGGAAGGAGGAAAAAGGTGTACGTGAATGAAGAATGAGGTAGGCAGCTGAATTATGTGAGTAGTTATGGCTAATTGATGGCAAAAGTAAGTTAAAATGTGAAAAGGTGGGAAAATCAAAAGCCATAGGAAACAAAAGATCACAAACCCTTTCAATTTACCTTTTATTATTTACATAAATTTATGTAGCTGAAATAATAACAATATCAGATAAGATTTCGAAATTTTTAACAAATATACAAATATATATAATATTTATCAATTATGTAAAGTAAAATTAAGGAAAATAGTTAAAACAGTGAACTAGACTAGCAAAATTTGAAGTTAAATGAAATAATTTTTAGAAAATTCATATAGGCTTGTAAATTATTTTTAAACATAAATAATAACACAAAATACAAATATATTCACAAAATAAATATTTAAAATTTAATTTAAATATAAAATTTTAATGTAGAAAATAGCAGAAAATGGGAAAACAACCCTTAAAAATAGGAAATCAACACAGTAATTTCTAGAAAAATTCTATTATTATTTTAAAAATATTTAGAGATGAATTTTCACAAATAAAACAAATTTAAAATAAAATAAAGAAATTTAAAATGAAGAAAATGGCAGAAAATTAGAAAACAGCCTTTAAAAATAGGAAATAAATACAGTAAATTTTGGAAAAATTATATTATCATTTTAAAAATGTTTAGAAATGATATCACACAAATAAAACAAATTTAAAATAATTTTAAAATGAAATAAAGTCAAATTTAAATATATAGTCAAAATCTAGGGTTGTTACACTCTCCCCACTCAAATCTTTTCGTCCTCGAAAAGGAAGGAAGCGGAGAAACATCAAGAAAGAGCAATAGGTTGGAATACATCCCTGAAAGAAGGTAGGGAAAAAAAGATAGCTAGGATGTAAAGCAGGTTGAAAGACAAGGATGAACCATTATTTGAACCATTATACATTTCAGTTTAATAAAAAAAATTTAGTATGATGAATAGTCATTTGATTCAAATCTGATGGTTCAAAGTAAACAATATTTAAAACATTTTAAATTTTTAGAAGGGAAAATAACTGATCAAAATATTCTTTATATAATACTTTATCAAAATACTTTTATAACTCGATGTCTTAACAAGTTTACTTTCGTTCCTACAGACTCTGGCCATACGTTGATCAGACGTAAAGCTAGAATTCTCCAGGTACTTGGTAGACTTGTTTCAACACCCAGTGAAAATACTGAAAAACACTTTTAAAAACAGATATGGAAAGTACAATCCAAAAAAATCAACCAAACCGAAAAAGTTGTCTAACCATGGATCGCAGATACACAATGGTTACGCCTGGATCCCCCAGGAAACAATCCGTATCCGTAAGCTTTCTCAGCCCTGCGAGTTACGCAATGATGACGAGTAGAATGCAGGATACACAATGGTTACGTCTGGATCCCCCAGGAAACAATCCGTACCCCTAGGCCAGCTTAGCCAGGCATTTGCGCTACTAATGCGACCTACATAGAGTGCAAGATACACAATGGTTACTCCTGGATCCCCCAGGAAACAATCCGTATCCCCAGGCCAGCTTAGCCAGGCAGTTGCGCTATGTAGTCGCGATAATAAAACCACGGGGATCGCCGTGGAATTCGATGGACACTCGAGTATCATATCCGAAAAATCCAAATCAAAGAGAGAGAATAATATCGATAGAATGAATCCACAGTGTGGCCACAAAGCGGATATCAAGCAGAAGGCACATTCCATATCTTTACTTCGAAAATATGTATCATATAGTACCTTTCAAAATCACTTTCAAATATCATACTTATATAAAGTCCATTATATATAAGATTTCATTTCAAATCAAATACTTTCCAAAATAATAGTATATCAAATCACACTTATATAAATTTCGATTATATAAGATTTTATTTTTTCAAAATTGAGTACCTTTTCAAATCAACAGTTCTCAAATCAATAATTTTCAAATCAACTGCATACTTACACAAATCAATTTTTATATAAGTTCGATAACTCCCAAATCAAAGTATTTAAATAAACAAGGTTCTCAATTTCAAACCATTTCAATATAAATTCAGCTTCAAAATCATATATGATTTCACCAAATCATTTCTTCCAAATTACATATATTCAGTTTCAAAGTTTCTTAAAACAATAGATTTAGAAAATAATCCTAATTTCCATATCAACAAAATTTAGGTCAAACAAATTCATTTCCATTTCAAACACATATTCACCTTCAAAAATCATAATACTTTCAAAGTTATAAATCTTTTGAAACCAAAATACTTAAAATCATTACACTATGAAAAAAATCATAACATTTTGAAATCATACATTTGAAATCATAAAACATGCCCTTAATTCTTTACATTTCAATTTTTTTTTCAATTAAACCAAAATCTAAAATTTCCAATTTTAATTCAATTCAAACCATCAGTTTCAATTTACTTTTCTAACAAAACCATTTCAAATATTATCAATTTCAAATATAGATTTGATTTACAAAATAAACTATTAAATCTTAAATATGTTTCAAGGCTTAAATATACCATATTTCAAAACTAAATTTCATAATTTCATATATCTCAAATTTTACTTCATTATTACTTAGTGTTGAAATATTTATTTCATAAATCCATTATTTTTAAATAAACTCAAATTACAGGTAAACCAAATATCCTTTCATACTAATACAAGCTTTAATTATTGATTTATCAAAATCAATGGTTTTCAAAATCATTTTATACTTATGTAAAGTTTATCTTATATAAGGATCAAAATTTTCAAAAAAATAAATTTCGCTGCATGAAAAGCCATATGGGATTGAACATCTTTGCTTACTAAAAGATTTTTAATTAAGAATAGTTTTGTATATAAAATAGTTTTTATGAAAAATAGAATAAAACAGTTAGTTTAAGAAAAAGAAAAATGGTTTTGAAAAATGGTTTTAAATTTGATAGTGGTTTTTCATAAAAGAAAAATTCCAATTAAATTACAAAGATATCCAACCCAACAACTTTCAATTTCAGCGTCAAGTATACCAATAATATTAGGATATAAGATGTACATAGGTCATCATTTCGCAACATTACATTCGATCGCTCGCTCGATCACACAAGTTCGCTTTCGAACTAGTATTGTCCATTCGACTTCCCTAATGCGGACTTCGATATGGTTTCTTGACTAGAAGCCATCAGTCTCCTTGCATGGCTATATACTATGATAGAGAATTATAGAATCAAGCCCAAAATCCATATCAAATATTCGCCATCAAGAATCAAATGAAAAATCCAAACACGAAATGGTGCAATTCACCTCGAACTTGTGTACTCAAACTTGGATCAAATTAATTATGCGAATAAAACAACATACGTACAACTTATGTATCTATTCCAACTTGTTAAATAAATAGTTTTATAAAGATGTTACTAAGTTAAAACATTTAAAACCAAAATTTTCTCAAACGTTTGAAGACTAATTTTTTTTTATCCAAAACATTTCAAAACTAAATTTCGTATTAGTATAATTCAAAATAGTCTTATTTATTTACTTAACAAAACAGTTTCAACTTATACAAATCATATTATTTCATACTTGAAACATACAAACTAAACTTATATTCTTTATCAAATACCTTATACCTTTCAAAATTTCTTAGCTTTGAAAAGTTAAAGTTGATTTGGAAGTGCTCGAACCTTCAAAATAGTCGAAGAAATCATATTTTCAAATCCAAGAGTGGGAAATCACTAACAAATCAGTAATTCAATTCCAATAGATAAGGTTATAACAAAACAAATTTGAATCTCGAGGACTGAGCACCGACTTACTTTAAATCGTTTCAAATATATATACACACACACATATATCTTTCGAATATCAACCATATTTCAAAATATGAAACCAAAATTGATTTCACAAAATCACTCGCATAGCAAAGCTACTAGAGTGGCCTTTCCCTCACTCATAAACTCAAAAATCAATGTCGATGATGCATGCATTCATCACCGAAATTATTTTCCAACGACATAAGTGAGTTCTGGACTTCAATTAACTTTGAAAAACTTCTTTGAAATTCCTTCGACATCATTGAAATTCATTCGAATACATTTGAAACATTTCTTATTTAAGAAAAAAATCTTTAAATCAAATTGTTATTATATATTTTCCAAAATCTTAAAACCGATTTCAAAACACCGGAATTCGATTCCTCGAAATTCAAATTCAAAACCCTTCAGTTATAAATCATTTTTGTATAAATCAAGTTCTTATAAATTTCAATATTTCAAATCCTTTCAGAGCTTCAAATTTTCATTTTAAATGGTATATAATCCTTATCGAAAACATTTCACTTTTTATATACAAAATATGGTCATCCTTAATAATTTCGATGTATGCACAATTTCAAAATACAACCAAACACAAATTTCCAAAGGATGATTCAAGGAATTATTTCAAACAAACAAAGATTCAAAATTAGAGAAACTCTAATCAAATAGAATTCTAGTTCGAAGATAAACTCAAACGAAGATGAGATAATTTAATTATCACAGAAGATGGATAAGCCTATAAAAGTCACGGGCAACCTTAACCGGTCAACCGTGACTTCCGGAATATAACCAATTTGGAAATCTGAGGCAAATCGACATTCGACCGCCAGATATAGGATCCAGATAGAGCAGGAGATAGATAGCATTGACATCCGAGGATACAGAAATATCCGGTGAATCAGTGCTAATTGCAAAGGAATTTTACCCCTTTACAAATCATTCGAAGATTTACGGAATACCAATCTTATAGAGGTCATTCCAAAGTGGAGTTATGGAATGCTCCAAAATCAAAGGAATAAAATAGGGACAAGACTGGATTCCAGAACCAGTGGGAGTGTTCCAAAGTTCAAGGAATCTTAATTGATAAGAATCCTAACCAAGAGATTACTAAACAAGGTGGATTTAGAAAGGATGAAGTTTAGAAAATCTTGATTTCAAAATAAGAAAAATTTTATACCAAAATAATCTTTGAAAATCCTTTAAAAATCATTGGAAATTATTTTATACTTCGAAAATACGTTCTCTCACAAAGAAAGGATTCTGAGATTGATTTCACTCATTCTAGGGTATTTCTACCCTATCTCTAATGAGTTTTTGCTCCGCAGGCTAAGGTTTGCCTAAAACCAAAGCTCTGATACCAACTGTAACAACCCGATATTTTCAGCCATTCGTATCCATTGTAAGTGCATAAGTAGACACACACGCCGGACTTGAATTGCTCAAAATACCGCATTGTAAATAAATTTGGAGCAAATGAAATACAATCACAGAATCACAGACATAGAAATATCAGAATAACTCGCAGCGGAAATTAAAGTACCATAGTAGTTCATGAAGCTACTATAACAAACTCTCAAACACAATACATAATATCAGTCTGAAAACATATACAATAGAATCACAAATACATAGAAGTTATAAATACCAGAGCTGAAATGGAACAACTGAAACTGAAGGGAAATAGATAACTAGACAAGCAGAATCTCCAGCGATTCCTAGCTCCAGAAAAGAAATCCAAAACTAAGCTGTAAATACTCAGGCTGACCCGAGCGTAAATTAAAACAAAAAACACTCGAGTCAGGACAATATATACTTATATAATGTAAACCAACTCAAGTGAACTGTAGTAGAAATGCACAATAACTTAAATGATGCTTGGGATCGCCCATCCTTTAAGAATCAGTTAAACTATAAATTAAATACATCTCGTGGTTAAAATTTCAAAATGGTATTTTATACTTTGAAATCTAATATCATTTCAAAATTCAATATCATTCAAAAATCCATTTTAATATATCAAAATATAGTATCTTCCAAACCACATTCATTTGTTTAAAATACCATTTCAACACACATTTCAAACAGTTTATATTTCAAAACACATTACTTCATTTTAAATCAAAAAAGAAGTTATTATATTTAATAATTAAATTTACAAAATTTTAGTCTTTCAAAATTCATTTATCCACTTAATTTATTAAAACAGATAAAAATTCAACTTTCGCAGCATTTAGAAATTGCTACAGAAATTTACATTCAAAACAGTTCAATTTAACAAAAGATAGCATAAAAAATGCTGTGATAGGGTTACATTTGTTTCAAATAAAACTTAGTTAAATTCAACAATTATAACATTTACAAAAATGCTATGATAGCCTTTAATTAAACTTAGCCATTTGGTTCATTATTATCAACTACAGCATTTACAAATGCTGTGTTATCATTTACATTAGAATTAATAGCATTTCTGAAATGCAGTTAATTAACTTCAAATATTCAGTATAATTTCACAAATAATTATATTTTTATTTAAATCATTTTTAACTTATAAAATCATATAATTTCGCTTTTAAAACAATCATTCAAATACCCTTATATTAATGATTTTATAAAGTTAAACCTCCATTCAAAAATCAAAATTTAATAATAATTCACTTATTAAATTCCAACATAAAATTTAAAATTCATTAAATTAAATTTAACTTAACACTTAAGTTTAAAATTTTCAAATATAGCTTAATTTCATTTTTATTTACTTAACTTAAAATTCACTTGTGACGCCCCACCTCTATACCCACGCTAGCCAAGAACACTACGAAGTAATGCTGTCAACTAGCACGGAGAATAAGGCTGTTGAGGAGCGACCATCCGTGTAATTGCTTTGTGCGAGCATCGATATGTCAGATAATATAACATGCAATTCTTTATCAAGAGGGAATCCGACATGCCGACACAAACTCAAAGATATCACACGGTGGCTATAATATCTCCGGAAACAAATATAGAAATAAACATAACATAAATCAGTCACAGACAATTCATATCACAAAGGCGGAAATAGATATGAATATTACACTAGGAAGTGTACATCAGAGTAGTGGTCTAAAAAGATCCACAATATCACAAAAGAATAGTTACATGAACTACACAAAAGAATAAGTATACATTATGGAGTCTATATCTCGAATGTATACACCAAAATAAACTACTAATCTAAGTAGTAAGCCAAAAAGTCAGAGAAATCAATCCCAAGAGAGAAGTCAAGCAGAAGCACCTGTAACATCTCGGTCTGACCCAAGTATTATTTAATAAGAAAATAATAAACGGATCAGTCTAACTATAGATATCAGATGAAACGATATAGAATAAGAGATATGACTAAACACATAATAATCACAATGCCAAGCTGTGATATATATAAGTAGTTGAAAATCATCAAGGGATTATTCAATGTCACAAAATCTACACAAGAATCAAAGAAACGTCATACACCTAATTTAGTTCACCAAACCATAAATATTGACGGTAATATCAATGTCAATCACAAAAGTCAATGACACACAAATTCACCAATGCACAAATATGGACAATAATATCAATGTCAATCACAAAAGTCAATGACACACAAATTCCAGAATTCAATACGCGAAATCCAGAAATCACAAAAGTCAATGACACACAAATTCACCAATGCACAAATATTGATAAAACTTATCAATGGAAATCACGAAAATTGATGAAACACAAATTCTAGAAATCCAGAAATCACAAAGGGGGGGAGGCCTATCACAAACGGGAGCATAAAGCCCACCAACACGTGTATCACAAACGGAACGCTAATTCCATGGTTGCTAACCATCACAAATTGAGCCGAAGCTCCACAAACGGCCCGAAGACCATGGGTTGCTACCCCACCAAATTGAGTCGAAACTCCACAAAACGGGGTTTAGTCTCCCTCGCAGACAAAGAGACATCGCACATTGCTAGTCTAAATCACAAAGATGATCGTCATGATCAACGAGAAGTGTCGATCACAATAAGCTAGTAAATATATGAGCTTAGCATCATGTCCCATAACCACTAGCTTAACTTAAATATTTACGAACAAATTGTAGATCTCCACTAGAAAATTGTCACCAGAGTTTCAATCGAACAAGTCCAAGAATTAACCAACAAAGTGAACGCAAGCGTTTCATACCACTTGTTTTACTAAGTCGTTTAATTCGATTTCTCATACGAGTGAGGTAAAGGTTTATATATACTAATAGATTGGAAAACGGTTTTATAAACGCATTTGGTATTAAAATAGTATTGAAATCGTTTGAGGAAAGAGTTTTGATATTTACTACTAGTATAGAAAACCTTTATATTTTTAAAGTGACAAAACACAAAGAAGATTGTAGGAACAATCAATCACTAAAATTCACATACGGAGATGTGAATAAAAATCCAACGAAACCGATAAAGAATCCATCAAAATGGATATTCAAAAATCCCTAAAAAAGGAGTCATCAAAGTCATATTAATTGATAACAATAAATAGGAAACAACACGAAGCGATTTAAGTTGGAAATTCAAGCAACTAGCCGAAGTAGGCAAAAAATCATCAGGTCGGTCGGCCGGCTACAGAGCTCGGTCGACCGAACCTTGTTTTGAAAAACTTCTCGGGCATCAGGTCGGTCGACCGAACCAGGGGGGTCGGTCGGCCGAACCAGAAACAGAGAAGTTCTCTGCACTTTTACTAGCAGGTCGGTCGGCCGGACCAGGGGGGTCGGTCGACCGAACCTGATGCTCTGCAAATTGATGCCCATAAATTGATATGCAACCTCCACCAATTCGCAACCGAACGAGCACGGACGCTAGGGAATTATGCCTAATGGCTACCCGGCCCTATTGGCTCCTCGATGCATCACCAAACACATGTTCAAACATCATAGTTATGATTTTTAAAGGATTGAACCCAAAACACCAAAAATTGGAATATTCACCAAATCAATCCAAACCAAAAGCAAATGCACACGAATAAGTGTTAGGAATTCATACCTAACATTCGAAGATAAATATAAGCATAGATGTGAGATAAAAATCTCACCTTTTCACAAAATCAAACAAGAAGAAGCTTGAAAGCAAATGGAGAATCAACCTCTCTTCAACACAACCCAAATAAGCTTGAATCTATGCTCAAAACAAGATCATTCCCAAAATTAGGTTTAGGAATTTCTGAAATTGGTAAGAGAATAAGTTGGAGAAGAAGAAAAGAATGCTTACCAATGGGTTCTCTTGAATTTGGAGCTAGAAATTTGAATTTGCAAGAGGAACTAGGGTTTTGGAGTTTTAATTTCCAATCTCACCCACCATTAATGCCTTAGAACTGTAAAGAGAAGAGAATGAGGGTGAGTGGGGAAGAGTGGCTCGGATTTGAGCATAAGTTAACATAGGGCTGAGCCCAAAACCAAACCCAAAGTGAAAAGTAGCAAAAATCAACTTTCTCCAAACATATCGAAGCTTATACTCAAAAAGGTCGCAAACGGCATTTTAAACTCAATGGGAGTGGTCCCGAGTCCTAATTCGACCGTATGCAAAAAGTAGATTTTCGGACTAAAATCCGACTAACGATAAAATATTTAAATAAAATATTTAAATATAAAATCGATAAATATGCGGGTTGTTACAGACTCCCCTCCTTAAAGAAATTGCGTCCTCGCAATATTTAAGAAGAGAACATAAAGTAACAACCATAAAAGCATGTTCAACACAAAAGAAATTTGAAATAAAAGGTTCACCTTAAAGAGCACGGGAAAGCAAGTCCGGATGTGATCGCTCGATGAACTCTTTAGATTCCCAAGAACAATCCTTAGGATTTGAAGACCATTGAACTTTAACAAGCGGGACATCTTTATTTCGAAGTCGTTTGACTTCCGAAGCAATAATACGAACAGGATGCTGCTCATAAGTTAAATTCGGTGAAACTTCAATCTCTTCCACAACACCGGGCTCAAGAACAGAATCGAAATCTCGAAGACACTTCCGAAGTTGAGAAACGTGAAACACGTCATGGATAGCAGAAAATTGAGCCGGTAATAAAAGGCAATAAGCCATGGAACCAATACGTTCAGTGATAGGAAATGGCCCAATATATCGAGGCGCTAACTTTCCCAATCGACTGAAACGTACAACACCTTTCATAGGTGACCCACGAATGAACACAAGATCTCCCACAGAAAATTCTAACTTCCTTCTCCGGTTATCGGCATAGGATTTTTGTCTACTCTGGGCTTCTTTCATCCTATGTCGAATAAGTTCAATCTTTTCTTTGGAATCACGAATAAAATCTGGACCTAAAACCAGCTTCTCACCGGCCTCAAGCCAACAAGAAGGAGATCGGCATGGCCTTCCGTAGAGTGCCTCAAAAGGTGCCATACCAATAATAGATTGGAAGCTATTATTATAGGAAAATTCAACAAGTGAAATGTGATCTTCCCAACTTCCACCAAAATCAAGAACACAAGCACGAAGAAGATCTTCAAGAGTTTGATTCACACGCTCGGTTTGTCCATCGGACTGAAGATGATAGGCGGTGCTAAAATTAAGCTTCGTTCCCAAAGCTTTTGGAAGACTCTTCCAAAATCCACTAGTAAACAATGGATCACGATCACTAACAATAGAAGTAGGAACACCAAGTAATTTAACAATCTCTTTGATAAAGAGCTTGGCCAAAAGAGGAACGGTTCGGTTAGACCGAACGAGAATAAAATGGGAGGATTTAGTAAGTCTATCAACGATCACCCATAAGCTATCATGACCCGATCGAGAACGGGGAAGGCCATCTATAAAATCCATGGAAATATTGTCCCACTTCCAAATTGGAATTTCTAAAGGTTGCAATAACCCACCGGGCCTTTGATGTTCGGCCTTAACGAGTTGGCAAGTCATGCAACGCTTAACGAAGTTAGCGATGTCAAGTTTCATTCCCTCCCAATAATAAAGCCGCTTCATATCCGCGTACATTTTACTACTACCGGGATGAATGGTAAATTTAGAACGATGGGAATCTTCTAAAATATCTTTACGAAGATCACTAATATTTGGCACGATAAGTCTACCAAATTTTCGAATGCCGCCACGAGAATCGATATCAAAGTCTTTCAAACCTTCAATATCAATTTTATCCTTAATATTTTGGCCAAGAAGAGCCAATTCGGGATCTAGCCTTTGAGCTTCAAGAATGCGGTCTAAGAGAGAAGGACGAGCCTCAAGGCTACATAAAACAAATGATGAGCATAAATCGGATACGCGGTCTCGAATCTCACAAGTGGATAAGATCTCGAGATCGTTCCATTCGGATATCATCATAGAAACAACAGCTTGTTGTTTACGGCTAAGAGCATCGGCAACACGATTACCCTTACCGGGTGTATAAAGAATATCAAGATCATAAGGAGCAAGGAACTCGAGCCAACGTTGTTGACATAAATTAAGTTCCTTTTGAGAAAATAAATATTTCAAAGACTTATGATCCGTGTAAAGAACAAATTTCTCTCCTAAAAGATAATGACGCCAAATCCGAAGAGCGAAAACAATAGCCGCGAGTTCTAAATCATGAGTGGCATATCTAGTCTCAGCTGGCTTCAATTGCCTAGAAGCATAAGCAATAACACATTCTTTTTGCATAAGAACGGCACCCAAACCAACGCGACTAGCATCGGTATAAACAACGAAATCTTGATTCCCCTCGGGAATAACAAGAATAGGAGCATCATAAAGGAGTTCTTTTAATTTCTGAAAAGAAGCTTCACATTTGTCCGACCAAATGTATTTAACACCTTTCTTAGTCAAGCTAGTGAGAGGCACGGCAATCTTAGAAAAGTCTTTGATAAAACGACGGTAATAGCCCGCCAATCCGAGAAAACTACGAATCTCTGTTACACTCTCCCGTCTCTTCCAATTCTGAATCGTTTCGATCTTCGAAGGATCCACGGAAATTCCGGATTCGGAAATAATATGACCGAGAAACTTCACACGAGATTGCCAAATTGGCATTTAGAAAATTTTGCCCTTAATTGATTACTCCTAAGAGTTTCCAACACAATCCGAAGATTTTTTTCATGCTCCTCCTCGGTTTTAGAATACACAAGAATATCATCGATAAAGATGAGAACAAATCGGTCGAGAAAATCTTTGAAAACCCGATTCATAAGGTCAACGAAATACGCCGGAGCATTCGTCAAACCAAATGGCATAACAAGCCATTCATAAGATCCATACCGAGTATGGAACGATGTCAAAGGAATGCTATCCTCTGCAATACGAAGCTGATGAAATCTAGTAGCTAAGTCTAGTTGCGAAAAGACTCTAGCACCACTAAGTTGATCAAATAGGTCATCAATCCGAGGTAAAGGATATTTATTTTTGATAGTAAGATCATTAAGCTTGCGGTAGTCAACGCAAAGCCTAAGTGTACCATCAGATTTCTTCACAAAAATAGCCGAAGCTCCCCAAGGCGAGGAACTAGAGCGAATAAATTGCTTCGTCTCCAACTCGGATAATTGTTTGCGCACCTCTTCGTTCTCCTTATTGGACATGCAATAAGGAGGACGAGTAATAGGTTGAGCTCCAGGAATAAGATTAATTCTGAACTCAATTGCTCGCTTAGGTGGTAATCCTAAAACGGGCTCGAATATGTCGAAAAATTCACAAACGACGTGAATAAGAGAAATAATATCTTCTCATCATCATCATCGTCATCACGAGGGTTTAAAGAATATAAAGATGCAACCAAAGTAGAATCCGAATCTTTAAGAATAACAGAAACCTGATTAACAGATTGAGGATGTCGAAGATGAATAGTCCGCTCAGGACATAGGATATGTGCTTCATAATGGTTAAGCCAATCCATTCCCAAAATCATTCCAAAGCCTAAATAACGCATGACATGCAAATCGGCTAGGAAAGGAAAATCACACAAAATAATCTCGACATCTTTACACAATAAACTGATGGTTGCAGATCCACCAGCCGGATTCGCAATTCTCAAAGAAGTCATTAAACACAAAACATCCAAAGAAAAAGTATCAACAAGTTCTTTTGATATAAAAGAATGGGACGCACCCGTATCAAAAAGAACTCGAATAGGATGATCACGAAATAAAATAATTCCATCCAGAATAGAATGAGAAATACCTTGGCCACGAGATGTGTTGCCAGGGGCTTGAGAAAACTTTAACTTTCCCTCCTTCTTGCCTTGAAGTTTGGGGCATGCAGATATAACATGACCGGGAACTTTGCAGTAGCGACAAGAGAGAGACTTTGGGCACTTGTTCGCATAATGGTCCTTCGAACCACAATTATAGCATTCCCCACGGCCAAAGGAAGAAGTCTTTGCCACGGAGGTTGCTTGCTTCCCTTTCTTATTGGGATAAGGTCCTTTGAATTTATTTGGCCTCTTCTTGTTGTTGAAGTTTGGTTTGGAACCCACCACTTCAACATCATTCTCCTTATCCGCCTCTTCAAGACGAAGAGCGATATCAATGAGTTGGTCGAAAGAAACTTCTAACTTTAGAAGTAATGGCTTCTTGAGATTTTTGTTTAAGCCATAGACGAATCTCTGATTCATCTTCAGAGGGGTGTTGATGTATTCAACCCCATATTTGGAAAGTGATTCAAAAGAAGCGACGTAGTCCGTCACGGAAGAATCGCCTTGAACAAGGTCAATGAAACGACGAGCCATCATCACTTTCTCAGCTTCTGGCACGAATTTTAATTCGAAGCATTCCCGGAATTGCTCCCAGGTGAGATCCGCTTCATTAATCTCAGAAATAAGAAGCTCGTACCAGTCCAATGCTCTTTCTCGGAGCATACTAGAGGCCACCTGAACTCGGTGAAGGTCAATAAGATTCATGCGAGAAAAGATTCGATCGCATGACCTTAGCCAAGCTTGCACTTCAATAATAGTTTCGGAACCTTTGAATGGCTCCCCACCCAAATTAGTGTAATCGCTGCACAAGCGTGCAAATCCCGACTTTGGGTGAGTAGGTTCCGGGTTAGCTCCAGCTGCTTGAGCATTCGTCACTAAATCAAGAAGCTGTTGAGCAGTCATAAAAACTCCATCCTGGGGTGGAGTGCTAGATGGCACGGCTCTGGGGCGGCCTGGTCTAGACATTTCTCTTCCTTTAGAAAGAAAGGAGAAGAAGAAAAAGGTTATTCACCAAATTGAATATCAAGCAATCTTGATAGATAAACAAGGAATCATAAGGAAAATAGGATGAATCGGTACGAAGACTCGAATTAAATCCTAAAGCACGACTCCTAAGATGGACTTAGGACGATGATCCTTGTTATAATATTCCATATTGTTCCGAAGTTTGGCTCTGATACCAAGCTGTGACGCCCCACCTCTATACCCACGCTAGCCAAGAACACTACGAAGTAATGCTTTCAACTAGCACGGAGAATAAGGTTGTTGAGGAGCGACCATCCGTGTAATTGCTTTGTGCGAGCATCGATATGTCAGATAATATAACATGCAATTCTTTATCAAGAGGGAATCCGACTGTGATAGCCCTGATTTTATGAACAAGTTTTATAATTTAATCTAGGTATGCTTGTCTAAAAATTTTGTTGCCTAGGAAAAAAATATATTATAAACTGACCACAAATGCATTGTGTAAGTATTGATATGTATGCAAGATGGAACACACACATGCACATATTTCTCTGGAAAAAAAAAAGCAGAAATTGATTTGTAAGCTAAGAGTAAACTACAAATACATGGATATGATATGATTATTACAGATATGAATGTGTCATTGAAACAAGTCTAGAATAAGGAAAATAAAGGCTTAGGCAAGGATAGAAATATAGGTATTATACAGGTATTTTAAACAAATGCTGGCTGAAGGAAAAATTAGAAATTGCATGGAAATGGTATGAGTTGTTGAATAAATACTTTATCCACTTTTAGTAATTTCCTTAGCTTTATTATAAAAAAAAACAGAGATCATGCAAATAAGATGACCGGGGTAATAAGGTATAATTTCTGTTAATAGAAATAGGGACCACTTACCCATTTTCTCTTGAAATAGAATGAGAGGCTGATCATAAGTGACAGGGTAAAATTGACATTGGGTAAATTTTAAAATCCCTAGAGGCAGCCAAGGTCTTTTATAAGAAGGCTTAAGGGTAGAAGGATCTGTCACCATTTTCTTAAAAACAGAAAGAAAAATATATACAGCAAGCAAAAGAAAAAGAAAAAAAAAGAGAGAAAGAGAAGCATTGGCCATTAGAGATAAGTAGGAAATAGCAGATCAAAAGAAAAGGATTAAGGTGAGTAACCTCACTGAAAATTGGCATTAAGTCCTGAATATTGAGGCAGCCTAAATGATTTTATATTTTTATTCAATCTGTGTTTGTTTTATGATTTTGGTGTGTTAATGATCTTTTAAATGTTTAACTCTTCTTATGTTAATATACCAAGAAAATATGTTTATGGCTTTCATGTTTAAATGTTTACCGTGTCATGAATTATCTTTGGGATGAGATGCTTTCTTTTATGTGACTTTTACATACAGATCAATTCATGGAAATTTCAAGGATATATGTTGTAGATCTATGGTCAAAAAAATGAATGAATAAGAAAAAAAGGGGACTGCAGCATAAAGTGGTTGCTGCTTATGTCTCATGATTAAATAAATGGTAACATAGATGTGCAATGTCATACATGTGCTGAACTTCTATGTTTACAAATAAATCCAGATGAGAATAAAGACTTGTGGTTTAGTCAGATCTTATGAATTTGTGAGTACCTGATTAAACCAGAGGTAAATGGATGCATCAGAGCAAACTATATATGACCGTATATTTATAAGCATGATTCCTTAAAAGCCCATGATGTAAATAACATGTATACTGAGAAACTAGACTAGCTTGTATGAATAAAATTCATGTTTATGAAAACATGATCTGTTATTCCTTGAATACATGCATGATGGTTGAGTTATTTATTTTCTCTGCTTAATTATGAGATGCAGAAGGGATTAGCATAATTGGGGGAAAAGAGAAAATAAACACTTAGTAATTTAACTAAGGATTTTGGATCTTAGGGCTACAAAGTATGGCTTGGCAAGGTGAATATTGCAAGCTCACACATGGTATGATTATACCCAGGGGCCTGATTGTGCTGGGTTAACAGTGAATATGCCCCAGACAATGTGTGATTTAATAGAAGGAAAGTAGCTAAAGTCCATTATAAAACACCTGATATTGAATTCTGAAAATAAGTTCACAGGTAGGTTTGGGTAAAATCCCTGATAGCCAGAAAGTTATAAATAAGGAAAATAATTAAATGATGATTATATTGGTTGGTTTAGAGTATTCTATTGGGGGAATTATATGTTTGTACTCCCTGATACAATCCATGGAATTATTTATTATTCTGTTATGCATAAATGAACATGCACAGGTGATACATGAGAGTATACAAGAGAAATATTGCTTTACCTTACCTGTTTTAAAAGTTACTTGAAAATAAGAAAAGTTATCTAAATTTAGATTTTCAGTAAGATTACTCATACCAGACAATTTAGTCTGACCCTTTGTGTGTTTGAACACCATTGGGTGTCTCATATTTTTATGAGGCAGCTCATGGTGATTGTGCAGGTAATTAGGCATTTCCTTGATCAAGAATTGGATGAATTAGCTGCTAAGGAATTGTATATAATAGTACAGACTCACTAATATTATGATAGAAGTTAATTTGAATTTATGTTATGTAATGTTGGTTAAGTTGTTTGGGAGGAAACTGATGTAGTGCTATTTTCTGTTTGCAAGTATTGAACTAACTATGATATTTCTGTTGAAAGTTGTGAGTTGCTTTTGAGAATGTTTCATTAAGTAATACAGTTTTTAGTATTAAACTTCTGGAATGCTTAACAAAAATGTGTAGTACTAAGAAAAATCTGAAATGATTTGTAGATTGGAATTAAAAAGGAATAACCAGATATCTATTGTAAGAACTGTGGGACACATAAAGAAGCCCAGATTAATTGGTATGTTGCTTGAGTAAAGTAGCAAAAGAATTCAGGTTAACTTGACCAATTTTGCCAAGCCTGGGTTCAACCAGTCTAAATGACCTAAGCTTTTTGGTTAGGAAAGATAATAAATAAATAAAACTAGTAAATTAGGTTAGTTGTATTGGAAAAGAATGGTTACCTGAAATCATCCAGATACACACATGTACACAGAATACATGTACACACTTGCACATGTGATAATTATAGTTTCAGTAAATCTGAGGTCATAGAAGTGCAAACAAACTTTAAAACTAGAAAAAAAATAACATATAGAACTTGCCAAAAATTAAATAAGACAGAAAAGCTACTACGGAAATTATTTTGCTATGAGGAAATCCTATGGTAAATTCCAAAATGAATTTTCTGCTTCCAAAACTCTTATGCTCTGATTGAAAGAAAAAGAGAAAAAGAAAAACTCAAAATATCATCTATATGTGTTTTCATATAAGTAAGCTAAGATGATTTGTTTATAACAATATTTTTATATTGATTGAAAGATCCTGGATAGGAGTGAAAAGAGAAAGGATGTTCTCTTGAGTAGATGACCACTGGAAAAAAAAACCTGTACAACACTAAAAAAAAATTTTGGGGTAAGAAAGCGGGTCATCTCACCAACATGCCGACACAAACTCGAAGATATCACACGGTGGCTATAATATCTCCGGAAACAAATATAGAAATAAACATAACATAAATCAGTCACAGACAATTCATATCACAAAGGCGGAAATAGATATGAATATTACATTAGGAAGTGTACATCAGAGTAGTGGTCTAAAAAGATCCACAATATCACAAAAGAATAGTTACATGAACTACACAAAAGAATAAGTATACATTATGGAGTCTATATTTCGAATGTATACACCAAAATAAACTACTAATCTAAGTAGTAGGCCAAAAAGTCAGAGAAATCAATCCCAAGAGAGAAGTCAAGCAGAATCACCTGTAACATCTCGGTCTGACCCGAGTATTATTTAATAAGAAAATAATAAACGGATCAGTCTAACTATAGATATCAGATGAAATGATATAGAATAAGAGATATGACTAAACACATAATAATCACAATGCCAAGCTGTGATATATATAAGTAGTTGAAAATCATCAAGGGATTATTCAATGTTACAAAATCTACACAAGAATCAAAGAAACTTCATACTCCTAATTTAGTTCACCAAACCATAAATATTGACGGTAATATCAATGTCAATCACAAAAGTCAATGACACACAAATTCACCAATGCACAAATATTGACAATAATATCAATGTCAATCACAAAAGTCAATGACACACAAATTCCAGAATTCAATACGCGAAATCCAGAAATCACAAAAGTCCATGACGCACAAATTCACCAATGCACAAATATTGATAAAACTTATCAATGGAAATCACGAAAATTGGTGAAACACAAATTCTAGAAATCATCTCAAGAAATCCAGAAATCACAAAGGGGGGGAGGCCTTTCACAACGAGAGCATAAAGCCCACCAACACGTGTATCACAAACGGAACGCTAATTCCATGGTTGCTAACCATCACAAATTGAGCCGAAGCTCCACAAACGGCCCGAAGACCATGGGTTGCTACCCCACCAAATTGAGTCGAAACTCCACAAAACGGGGTTTAGTCTTTCTCGCAGACAAAGAGACATCGCACATTGCTAGTCTAAATCACAAAGATGATCGTCATGATCAACGAGAAGTGTCGATCACAGTAAGCTAGTAAATATATGAGCTTAGCATCATGTCCCATAACCACTAGCTTAACTTAAATATTTACGAACAAATTGTAGATCTCCACTAGAAAATTATCACAAGAGTTTCAATCGAACAAGTCCAAGAATTAACCAACAAAGTGAACGCAAGCGTTTCATACCACTTGTTTTACTAAGTCGTTTAATTAGAATTCTCATACGAGTGAGGTAAAGGTTTATATATACTAATAGGTTGGAAAACGGTTTTATAAACGCATTTGGTATTAAAATAGTATTGAAATCGTTTGAGGAAAGAGTTTTGATATTTACTACTAGTATAGAAAACCTTTATATTTTTAAAGTGACAAAACACAAAGAAGATTGTAGGAACAATCAATCACTAAAATTCACATACGGAGATGTGAATAAAAATCCAACGAAACCGATAAAGAATCCATCAAAATGGATATTCAAAAATCCCTAAAAAAGGAGTCATCAAAGTCATATTAATTGATAACAATAAATAGGAAACAACACGAATCGATTTAAGTTGGAAATTCAAGCAACTAGCCGAAGTAGGCAAAAAATCATCAGGTCGGTCGGCCGGCTACAGAGCTCGGTCGACCGAACCTTGTTTTGAAAAACTTCTCGGGCATCAGGTCGGTCGACCGAACCAGGGGGGTCGGTCGACCGAACCAGGGGGGTCGGTCGGCCGAACCAGAAACAGAGAAGTTCTCTGCACTTTTACTAGCAGGTCGGTCGGCCGGACCAGGGGGGTCGGTCGGCCGAACCTGATGCTCTGCAAATTGATGCCCATAAATTGATATGCAACCGCCACCAATTCGCAACCGAACGAGCACGGACGCTAGGGAATTATGCCTAACGGCTACCCGGCCCTATTGGCTCCTCGATGCATCACCAAACACATGTTCAAACATCATAGTTATGATTTTTAAAGGATTGAACCCAAAACACCAAAAATTGGAATATTCACCAAATCAATCCAAACCAAAGGCAAATGCACACGAATAAGTGTTAGGAATTCATACCTAACATTCGAAGATAAATATAAGCATAGATGTGAGATAAAAATCTCACCTTTTCACAAAATCAAACAAGAAGAAGCTTACCAATGGGTTCTCTTGAATTTGGAGCTAGAAATTTGAATTTGCAAGAGGAACTAGGGTTTTGGAGTTTTAATTTCCAATCTCACCCACCATTAATGCCTTAGAACTGTAAAGAGAAGAGAATGAGGGTGAGTGGGGAAGAGTGGCTCGGATTTGAGCATAAGTTAACATAGGGCTGAGCCCAAAACCAAACCCAAAGTGAAAAGTAGCAAAAATCAACTTTCTCCAAACATATCGAAGCTTATACTCAAAAAGGTTGCAAACGGCATTTTAAACTCAATAGGAGTGGTCCTAAGTCCTAATTCGACCGTATGCAAAAAGTAGCTTTTCGGACTAAAATCCGACTAACGATAAAATATTTAAATAAAATATTTAAATATAAAATCGATAAATATGCGGGTTGTTACATCACTTTTAAGCCAAATTCACAAATTTCCAATTCTAGTTATATCTAAAAATTTCAACATAAATATTCATTCATTTCACATTTAACTTTATTCAAAAATCATTAATGTATTACAAAATCATTTTTAAATTCATTTGATTCAAAATATCATAAATTTATCATATTTTCATATTTAATTTAAATTCCATTTATCACCAAATTATAATTTCCAAAATAACTTACATTTCAGATTTCTAACTTTACCCTTTATTTATTTCACTTATAAATTTTCAGAAAATCAATAATGCTTTCCAAAAATAATTTTTAATCAAATCTAATCAAAATATTATAATATTTACATTTCTAAAATATTTTAAATTTTTAGAAAAACATATTTTAACAACGGGTCTGTATTTCATTTTCTAGCCTAGGTAAAGTGATACGGGTAATATATCATTTCAACCCGTAATTTACAAAGAAAACCCGGGTTTGATCATTTCAAACCCGCAATCCCAAGTAAAAGAAAATAATTGAAATCATTCAGTCCTATCATTTCAGCCCATAACGATTTTCTCCTATTCTAAAGTCCGTTCGGGTATGTATCATTTCAACCCATAGTGATTCTAGTCTACAGGGAACTTGCAGTGTGATAAAATGATGAAAGTAACAGAATAGCATGAAATAACAGTAACATATGATATAACAGGTGTAAATATAGGTGTGAACATCATATGAATATAATATAGCAGTTATAACAGGATGATATGCATTTACAGATTCAGGTGATGCCAGTTTATCACTACATAGGTACATATTAGTCTGGTGAGATTTACTCACTGTTTTGAGCTGATGACACAACGATGAATTGCACAACGGGATCTACAAAAGCAGAAAAGCATGATACAGATATGAAATGGAGGAGCCAAGGATTAATTCCCTTGAATACAAATCAAACAAACAATATAACAATTATAAGGTTTCAGACCAAAAATACGATAAACGATGCTAGAAATAACTTCATAAAACAAAGCTGAAATGCTTTGCACTTGCTTCCGACATCTCATAGGCTCGGCCAGAGGTAGAGTACAGGTCTAAGACAATGATTTAGGGTCAGGTCTGGGTTGCTAAGGTCGGCCTAACATGAGTTTGAGTGATGGTGTAAAGGTGGGTGAAGGCAAGAACACAAAATCATGCATATTCATGGGTTTTGGGCCATGAATTGGGCTCGGCCAAGGCCCTAGGTGTCACGGCCAGAGGAGTGGGGTCCACTGTGGTGGTGTGTCCGTAGGTGCTGGAGGTGCTGGAGGTGGTGGTGGTGGAGTAGGGGCGGCCATGGTTGGTGGAAGTGGTGGATGTGGAAGCTAGCGCTCGGCTAGGTCAATATGAAGGGTGTTTTGAAACTTTTGCGGATATGCATCACCAAGGGGGTTCATGGCTTGGGTGGCTGGTGAGGAGGAGGTGCTGGTGGTGTGTCATCAGGTGGTGGAGGCGGCTAGGCAGCAAGGTGGCATGGTTGAACCTACATGAGGTGAAGCAAGTGCAAAATCAAACTAGAAAAATCAACATAAGTGAACAAAAGAAGATAAAAGGAAATAGAATTTTACCAAACTTCTCAATCAAGAGGAGGCCTAAATTTTTTCAGGAAGGAGGAAAAAGGTGTACGTGAATGAAGAATGGAGGTAGGCAGCTGAATTATGTGAGTAGTTATGACTAATTGATGACAAAAGTAAGTTAAAATGTGAAAAGGTGGGAAAATCAAAAGCCATAGGAAACAAAAGGTCACAAACCCTTTTAATTTACCTTTTATTATTTATATAAATTTATGTAGCTGAAATAATAATAATATCAGATAAGATTTCGAAATTTTTAACAAATATACAAATATATATAATATTTATCAATTATGTAAAGTAAAATTAAGGAAAATAGTTAAAACAGTAAACTAGACTAGCAAAATTTGAAGTTAAATGAAATAATTTTTAGAAAATTCATATAAGCTTGTAAAGTATTTTTAAACATAAATAATAACATAAAATACAAATATATTCACAAAATAAATATTTAAAATTTAATTTAAATATAAAATTTTAATGCAGAAAATAGCAGAAAATGGGAAAACAGCCCTTAAAAATAGGAAATCAACACAGTAATTTTTGGAAAAATTCTATTATTATTTTAAAAATATTTAGAGATGAATTTTCACAAATAAAACAAATTTAAAATAAAATAAAGAAATTTAAAATGAAGAAAATGGCAGAAAATTAGAAAACAGTCTTTAAAAATAGGAAATAAATACAGTAAATTTTCGAAAAATTATATTATCATTTTAAAAATGTTTAGAAATGATATCACACAAATAAAACAAATTTAAAATAATTTCAAAATGAAATAAAGTCAAATTTAAATATATAGTCAAAATCTAGGGTTGTTATACTCGGGAGAAATCATAATATCAAAATTACAAAAATATATCATATATTTTCAAAATAATATATCCCAACAGCGGAAGAAACAATGTAATATCGCTAGAAAACAGTAATCCGAGAACGTACCTATTTGTTGGGAAAATAACGCTTATTTATGAAACCAAAAGCAGTAGCAATTGCTTCCATACCCTGTGTTTCACTTATACAATCTAAATGAGGTTAATAATTATATAGAAGTGAAATGATTATATTGTTTTAAATTAATAATAAAAATCAACATAACATAATAGTAACCACTTTCAACCAAAAGCATAAAATCATCACATAAAATCAAAATAAATCAATACAACATAACAACAATCTTTTGCGAACAATCATACAATCTTCACAAGGTATCAAAGTAATCAACCATTTCTGAAGTTACAATCATTAAATTTAATGTAGTATTCATTTTGTTATTTACTTTAGTTGTCAATAGCTTCAAACATTCTTAAGTTCATAATTCTTTGCTTACAATATTCACTTTCTATTTCATTTTATTTAGTAACACTACAATTATAACTCAGGTTTATAACTATTTTCATATCAAATTTCTTATTTATAAAAGTAAATTTCACTGAACACTTCCATTATTTAAGTTTTTCTTGTATAATATTCGATTACACATCCTTATTTAACATTACAAATTTTAATATTTTGGTAAGTTATATATATGTTTCTAATAATGTAATTGAAAGTTACACAGGTTTATCTTATTTCATTTTAGTAAATAAATGTTCAATAGTTATCATTTCTTATTTTCATATCCTTTTTGTTTACAAGTTACAAATTTAAAATTCCTTGTATACTTCATTTATAACTTAGCATTTAATTTCTTACTTTCAACTTTAGAAGTTCAAATTATTAAATAGTTAAAATTTTATTCCATTACAATAATTGAAATTCTAATTTATTTTTACTTTAATTTATTCTACTGCTTTTTTTTCTTCTCATTATTTACTTTTCCATTCATTTATTTATATAAAGATCAATCACTTACATAATTTTTTTTCCATTAAGGATTTAAGTCGTTAATGAATCATTTCATAAAATATTACTTAAGCTCCTACTGCCCTTACCTAAGTTTATAACTTAATTCTATTATTGAATAAAAATTTAAGCTTTTAGTATTCGCCCTTGAAGAGAAAAGGAATAATTCAATATATCTAAAAATTCAATTAAAACATTTAACCTCGTTCACTTAGTAAAAATATAAGATATATTTAAAACATCCTCATAGCATTATGTAAAGATTTTTCAAAAGTCTAAAACAAGGTTAGAAATTTTATATCAAAACACTGTAATAAGCTTTAAAACAAAGTTCCTTAAATTCGAAAATTTATTAGACTCATTATTTTTAAAATAAGTATAAACTCAAGATTATTAAACTGAAACTAATAATATACTCAAATCTAACATTAAATTTCTAGGCCAAATTATAAAATTACATATCTTCATAATTAATTTTACATACTTGTTTTAAAATGAATATTCAAATTATGAAAAAACATTTATTATGCTTTAATACAAAAATTCAAACAGTAAATAAACCAATAAATTTACTATTAGTACTTCGAAATCAAGTAAATATTTCAAACTATACTTCCAAAATAGAGATTCAAATTTATTTGTCAAGTATATTACTATAAATAAACTTCGCAAATCAATTTTTTTACCATTTATATAATATCTTCAAATTATTCATTTAAAGAAACTTATATAAATTTTTTTACTTGAAATATTCATTTGAAAGCTTCATTTGCAAATCAATCATCTTTACTACTTGAATACTTTTCAAAAAAAAAATCATTTGTAAAATTCTTTGCTTCGTTTATAAATACCATTTAAATATTTAAATAACACCTTTATAAATATATGTAAACTATTTGAAAACAGTTATTTACATCATTACTTATATTTACAAAGAAGCTATTGAAAACACTAAATCCATTATTTATAAATTTATTAAATTTTATCTCAACACTAAATCTATCTTTATCGAAAAAGAGTAGGTAATAATAATATTTAAATAGGTATAATAATATACTATTTCTTTATGATACTATTTCAAAAATGCGATAACATCATAAAGATAATATCGCATATTTGAAATAGTATCATAAATATAATATGTAAAAAGGTTAATATTGTTAATAGGTACAATATGTATATATTTCTAAATATTGTAAATAGCAATAACTAGTCAAAATAAAGAAATTACATTTTGATAAATAGTCAAAATAATGATCAAAAATAGACCATTTTTGATCATTTTTTGATGAAATGTAAATAGGTAAAATACTAATAAAAATTAATATACTTTTCAAACATTATTAATGGATCAATAATCATTTACTTTAAAAACGTTTTATTTAAATAATAACTTCTAAAATGTTTACAACACTAATAATTTACTATTAAACCATGTTGTATATACATAATATTTTAAACATTTTAAAGTATTTAGAAAGTAAAAAAAATACCAAAATATTCTTTATATAATACTTTATCAAAATACTTTTATAACTCGATGTCTTAACATGTTTATCCTTATTCTTACAGGCTCTGGCCATGCGTTGATCAGGCGCAAGGCTAGAGTTCTCCAACTACTTAGTAGATCTGTTTCAACACCCAGTGAAAAATACTTAAAAATAGATATGAGAATTACCGCTCAAAAATCCAATGTCAAATGATGATAATACGATAGCAGTGGCCCGATGCTGATCTAATATTTACGCAATGGACACAAAACTTTCCAGAAGATCCTTCTATGTAACGACCCAATTTTCGACTCCCGAAAATTGACATCAATATGTCCACTGTATCAAATGCCGAACAATCGAATGCCAGAAAACTGAACCATTAGGATTAAAGAAGGAGGTAGAAGAAGAAATAGAACAACATCATAATCTCACAAACGCAGCGGAACAATATACAATAGATAAATGACTTATCTTTATACAAAAGAAAACTGTAATTGATGTATATGCACATCATCAGAGTACAACATCAACAAAATACAACACTGGACAGTTATGATAACTCGTCCACATAGAAACTGAATTTGCAGAAAACCATACACAACGGATAATACATTAGATACGTGTGATACGTCTCGCCATCCAGCTCGTCTCCGGAGCTCCATAGCATTCCATCCAGAATCTGTACTTTATAATACTCGGCCTGACCCAAGCATTATAGTTAAATAACACCCGAGTAAGTCTGGAAAACCAGAGTGAGAAAACACATTCAATTGGATTATTACAGTTTTCAAAATCCTTTAAAATCAAAGGTATCTCGTAAGACCACGCCACAAATAAACATGTCGGGTTTTTACCTTACGATAACCAAAACATTTTTTTTAAATTCGTTTGATATTATAATAGTGTCTGTAGAAAGTAAAATATAATCTAGCTGAAATGCTTGCATCTCACGTTTCAACGTAGTTGGGCACAATCAAAACCGCACAGGCGCTTATTGGAGATTGGATTCCATACAATGGCAGGGCTACTGGGGTACCACCCGTCACAATACATGGTCTAGATCACCATACCGAGGATCTACCCTGATCCCCTGCATCACAAGACCGGAGCTACCTTTATTGGATAGTCCGAATAAGATCACCCCACGGTTGGGATCAGCAACCGCCCACACAGCCGAAATAAAGGGACCTCTAGACAGGGATGACCTTACCCTAATTGGATGCTAGCCACTTACCTTGTGTGCACCTCCTCTGTTT
This sequence comes from Allium cepa, assembly GCA_030765085.1. Classification (NCBI taxonomy): domain Eukaryota; kingdom Viridiplantae; phylum Streptophyta; class Magnoliopsida; order Asparagales; family Amaryllidaceae; genus Allium; species Allium cepa. Next base: position 552,523,907 of record CM060941.1, on the reverse strand, counting down.
TAGCCATTCTCGGTTGATGAGGCTCGAGGCTATGCGTTACATTTTTAGCACACATACACTTTGAATGCTCACCGTCCTACTGACGATGGTCTGATAGCATTCATCCATACAAGTCCGTTCCGGGTCCGAACAGAACCGAAGGCACTACTCCTGCTACATCCATTTTGGAATCACCCTCCGAAATAGTAGCGATTAGCCCTTGCACTTCACGGCTCCATCTTCGACTCCAGCCCTTGTCTTCCTCACGAAAACGTTCAAACTTGATCGAAGTGGTTTTCGGAAAATTAATCCCGATCTCGGTCTCTTCGAAACGATCAGCGCATTGGCCAATATTGATAGTCGGTTATTTAACTATCAAATAACATCCACAAACAACCATCATCCTTAATAATTCCAACTTATTTATTTATTTCAAAATATCTTCATGAGATATTTTCTGCACTTTAATTCCTTTGGAAATATTTTTCAAATTACTTTTTATCTCGTGGAAATAAATTTCCACCCAATTGTTTTATTTTCACTAAAAACTACCAAGTCTAAATACTTTAGATTTAAAATAATTTTAAAATCGCTTTACCCAAATACACACACACACGCGCACACACACACACACACACTTTAAAACATTTGAAATAAAAACCACTTAAAAGACTTTATTTAAATTACTAGTTATGAAATTTTATAATAACTTCTCAGGTAAATTATAAGCCAAAACAAATTTTAAAATAAAAGTTATGAAATTCTATACAAGTTTTCAAATAAAAACTTTAAGCCAAAACTAATTTAAAATAAAAGTTATTCTATAAGGTATGAATATGAAATAATTATCTTTCTAAACATAATCCTAGTTAAACATTTGAAATAATTACAATTAATAATTTAATAAATTTTTACTCTTAAAAATTTAAAGCCATTAAATAGTAATTTCCTTCCAAAACATTCTTTTAAAACCATTTTAAAACCTCTAACTTATACTCGAAAAATCTTCCTTTGGAAATATACTTGGCTTTCTAGGGAAATACACTTCCTTTTGCACATCTTTTTTTAAACAAATCACGCTTCCCTTATAAATTCCCATCCTGAATTTATAATTCCAAATTTTCCTATGATAAATATTTCACTTTATTTATAAACTCTTTTATAAATTTCACAATCTCATTCTCCTTTAATCACGGCTTCAACACTTAGTTGGTTTTCAAATTTGATTCCCAAAACCACTCCATTTTGAAATAAATTTCTTTACTTATCCAAATTCATTTCAAACCCATTAATTTCAGATTTTACTCCTTTATTATGATTAATGATCTTATTTAAATCGAAAATATTAATTCCATACTTTATTTCAAATTCTCCTTTTATTTTTCCCAAACTCATTTCAAATCTTAAAATTTAAAAATATTTTTTTGTACTTTACAAAACAATATTGGTTAAGTCATTATTTAAATAAAATTCTTTTTTTCCATTTATTTGAAATTCCTATATTTTCTCTATCCTTGAATTTATTATATAGGATTTAAAATCAAGCCCTTATCTCTTTTCCAAATTCATTCCTTTAAATATTTGGATTCACTATAATTATTTTACTTAAAAATTTCCCTTTTTATTTCCTTAAAATTCTAACTTTATATATATTTCATTTTTCTCAAATACCAATATATATTCAACCAAGCCATAGCATTCAATAAATTTAATTTCCAATATAATTAGTATAATCCATCACATATTATCACATAATTCCCATTACTGCATATAAAATAAATTTAACATTTTGAGGAATCCAGTTGGATCCCTCCAATCTGTTTCCCTGCATCCACAGATGTTAGCACAATATAAAAATACCAATCCCGCTTCAAGGCGGAATATCGCGGTATATGGGGTCATTCATTATTATGCGGGGCGCATAGGGTCTCATCCGCTATATAATGCGGAAAATCAATCACTCCAATATATATACACTACTATATATAATATCATATCCATACCATTCAAACAATCAACTAATAATTTAAATTTAAATATTTAAATTTACATGGTAATCCAAATGAGTGAGATTAACCCACCTTTGCTTTATTTTGCAATCCCCCTCAATTTCGACTCGGTTTCCCATTTTTTTGACCTAGAAAACATTTACACAGTTTATTAATATTCGAGATAATCTAACAATCAATTGCTATTCTAAATTTTTAACTAACTAATAATTTTAATTTAGCTAATAATTTCCCTCTTAAAAATCATTTAGTAACTAAAATAAATTGAATAAGTTAATTGAAAGGATTGATCACCAAAATACATTATTGTAAAATAACTAGTATGAAAAATAGGTATATGTATATTTATTCTCCTTTGAAATTACATGCACTAAAAAATAAAAAATAAAAATATTAACCTATATATATTTAAAAATCTAATCTTTATACATTCTACAACATTTAATAAATTCCTATATTTTCTAAAAATCTTATGTGTGTGTATGTATATATATATATTTTGTTTTAACTACATATTAAATTGTAGTAAATAAAATTCCTTTTATCCCATATGATAGTGTATATATTAAATTTAAAACAGAATTGTTTTTGAATAACTTACTGTAAAAATATTATCTTATTTTATTTTTTGTAAAAAATAAAACAGAAGTTTCTCTACATCTATATATATATATATATATATATATACATACACACACAAAAAACCAAACACCTTACCTACCACAGTGAACTCACCCCTGAACACTCACCAACGCGACCATCACCTTAACTAGATCGCGACTTTTCCACCGCGAGCCCTAAACAGCTTGGCCTTGATCGATTCGAGATCGATCTCGACTAGAATGAGAAAGACGAAGGCCATGATCGACTTCGATAACTTCTTGCTCTACCCCTCTCTGATATTATCGCAGATTCCTCGTTCCCTTACCCCTCGTTGACACAAGGCTGCCACAAAATCCAATTCAACACTTTAGCTTCTGACTTTCATTTGAGAACCCCACTTTTTTTTTCTGGAGATCGATATGAGGAGAGGCGTTCCTAATTGAATTCGATTTGCTTGAACTAGCAGAGGAAGAAAGGGAAATGCGGTGTAAAAGGAAAGGAACGAGGTGGTAATTCCTCGTTTCGACTATCCTTTATGATTCTGCCATTTCTTTGATTTGGGATGGAGAGAAAAAACAAATGAAGGCTCCATATGTTCCATATTTTTATTATTATTATTTTTGAATTGATTTCTCCCTTTTTTTCCTATCTCTGATTAAACAAGGAAAGTGATGGATTAGAAAACAACGTATTTGAATAAGCCAGCTATAGTGACCATGTGGTGAACGCAAAAGAAAAATGATGTGAATGCCCTATTGACCAGTCAAACAACAATATATATATATATATATATATATATATATATATATATATAATATTTAAATTTAAATCTACTTGAATTTGCAACTCAAAATTCCGAACTCCTATCGAGGCATGTTATCAGGCGTTTATAATGTTATACCCGTATTTCGAACGCACTAGAAAAGGTTTCGAGTCCTAACTCGATCGTATGGAGAAGATAACTTTTCGAATCCAGTTATTATATAAAATTTTCGATATAGATTTCAACGTGTTTACAAATCGTACGGTCACACGTCAACTCCAAACACTATGAAAATTGAAATCTGACAATGATACACTATTAGGGATCCAATGGAAATGGTTTCGTCAAATTCCGAGACTGTGCCACGTAAGGCCATTTTTTAAATATCAATTTAAACAATATATTTTCAAACTAAACAAAACAGTTTTAAATTCAATTTTAAAGGCTCTATTACCTCCAGTATTATCAGTATAAATTTTATAAACCTTCAAATTATTTTTAACAGACTCAAAAATCCAGAATTCATATTTTTACCTGATTTTTAATTGTTTGATTCAATTGTTTATTTGTCAACCAAACGGTGATATTTGAAATTCAAGTTGAAAATTAACTTTTGAATATTTACAAACAATTAAATATTCCGATTTCAAATATGCAAAAATTCCGGGTTGTTACATTCTACCTTTCGGATTCTAGAAAAATACCGTAGGCAGTTCGTAAACAAGGGACCATCAACCCCAGCTGCAGTGGTACGCTGCTGATTCAATGATTTATGCAATGGACGCACTTCCTTACCGGAAGATCCATAAACAACAGATCCCAGGATTGAAAGCACCTCCATTGGGTAAAGTAAAGAACCATCTACCCTAAAAAAATTCAAGCAACTCATGAGCTGAAGTCCGGACAACCATATCAGTTCGAATCCATTTCTGAATTCACCCAAGTCCATTAGGGTTTATCGATCGAATCCATTCCTGATTCCCCAAGTCCATCTGGGTCGAAGCATATCATACTATACTTCTTCATGGAGGGTACTTCCTCATACCTCTTACTTCAAAATATAATATACCATATATAGTACCCTTTCAAAATCATAGCTTCAAACATCACACTTATATAAATTCTATTATATATAAGATTTCATTTTCAGATAAAGTACTTTCCAAAATTAATAATCTTAAATATATAAAATCATTCTTATATAAATTCTGTTATATATAAGATTTATCTTTTCAGATCGAATACCTTCTAAAATCAACAGTTTCAAAATCACTTGTACTTATATAAAGTCCATCATATACAAGAATCAAAATTTTCCAAAATCAATTTCGCTGTATGAAAAGCCATATAGGATTGAACATCTTTGCTTTATAAAAGGTTTTTGAATTTAAATGGTTTTGTATATAAAATCGTTTTGTGGAATAGTTTTGTATATAAAATGGTTGTGTAAAATAGTTTGTAAATCAATTAGTTTGTAGAATAGTTTGCAAGATAGTTTTTTGTAAATAAGATAGTTTGTAAGATGGTTTCGTAAATAAAATAGAATAAATAGTTTGTATAAGAAAAATAAAAGAAAATTGTTTTGAAAAATTGTTTTAAATTAATAGTAGTTTTGCATACAAGAAAATTCCAATTTAAATTACAGAGATATCCAACCCAACAATTTTCAATTTCAGTGTCAAAGCATATCAATTAGATTAGAACAAAAGATGTACATATGTCATCGTTTCGCAAAATGGCATCCGATCGATTGCTCGATTACACAAGTTCGCTTTGAACTAGTATTGTCCATTCAACTTCCCTAATGCGGACTTAGATATGGTTTCTTGACTAGAAACCATCATTCTCCTTGCATAGCCATATACTATGATAGAGAATTTTAGAATCAAACCAAAAATTCATATCAAATATTCGCCATCAAGAATTGAATGAAAAATCCTAACACGAAATGGTGTAATTCACCTCGATCTTATGTACTCAATTCCGGATCAAATTAATTATGCGAATAAAATAGTATACACACAACTTATGTATTTATTCCAGTTTGATTCATCATAATTACATTTTAATTTAAATTAAATTTTAATCTCACTGATTAACACAAATATCACTTCATACTTTAATATTTGTTTCATAGAATTTCTCCATCTAATGTAAAACATTAATATATTCATTCTTATAATATTGCTTATATTTCTCTTCAATTTAAATTACATTCATTTCACATGAAGTATTTCTCATTTAATACTACATTTATTTGCAAATCATTTCATAAGGAATTTTTTTTTTCAGTTTATAACCAATTTATAAAAGCTTAATTCCTTTTATAAACATTATCGAGCTTAAAGTTATCACAACTTTAATTCTAACTATTTACTGTAACTTCCATTTATTTCATAAACAATTTTATAAGGCATGACTGTATTTATATTCATTTCATTTTTAGTTCACTTTTACCTTTCAATTTATTTATGACACATTTCATAAATGTTAAATAAGTTCACAATTTCAATTTTTAAATATTATCATATTACATGCCAATAATGTATACAATAATTCTACTCAACTGTAACAAATTAACCTTGTTTCACTTGCTTTCAAATTAAGGTTATCAAATTCAACTACATAATTCAACACAATTTCTAAGTTTCAACTCATATATTAATTCAAAAGGTTTCGATTATCCAAAAATATCCAAATATTCCATTTTTTCAATAGTTGAAACTCCAGGTCAACAACAACAAAATTCACAACAATATTTCAATTTCATGAACAAATATCCTAATTATTCATTTTATTCTATTTAATACAGCATTATTAAACTAGTGTTTAGTCCATTAATTCGATCAATAATGATTAGCCAGTGCTGACAAAAACTCAACTAATCAACAATAAATGATAATAACTAATTATTACCATTTCATAAATCAAACACATTACAAATAACTATATCAGTTATACAAATTTATTCCTTTATATATATGTCATATAATATTAGGAAAAATAATTTTATTTCAAAACTTATATAAAACATTTTCATAACACTAACAAATACGTGCTTTCGTATATACACTCTGACAACTCATTTTAGGGTATTGTTACCCTATATCTAATGAGTTAACCCCAATAGGCTAAGGTATGTCTAAACCTGGCTCTGATACCAACTGTAATGACCCTCCTTTTGGATGGTTCAAATCGATAATAAACCGTATATGTCAAACTCAAACCATTTAAAAGGGAGGATTGTTAATGGGGTAAATAAGAGAAAGAAAAGGGAAAGAAAGAAAATAAAACATAGAATCTCGCAGCGGAACGACAAAATATAATAATCAAATAAACAGTTCATGAAGCTGTTTTACAAATAACATTTAATTACACTTTTACAAATTCAAATCAGAGTTATACATACATCATAAATCAACAAATAATGCAGCAAATACAGAATGCAATGGAATAATAATAATAAATAGAAATAATATACTAAATCTTCATCTTCATCCTCTAGAAAATAAAATGGCCTTTAATACACTGAAAAGCTTAGACTGACCCTAGCGTAATGAAAACAAAACACTCGAGTCAAAACTAAAAGATCTTATGTAAGTCAAATTAATCTAAAATAAAATGTGAGTGCAATGGCTTCAGAGATGTTACGGGATTTTCCATCCCCTATCAAGTGTAAAATGTGAGTATAATTATTGGAAGATTTCTAATAATTCGAGGTATCAATTTTAACCACTTTAATTAGAAAAATTCGAAGTTTAACTTAAACCTTTTAAATAATAAAATTCCAACACATAATCCAAATTCAAAAATTTATATGGATATTTATATTTCAACCGGTACTAAAACTAACATTTTCAAATCAATGAAAACCAATCGGGTATATCATTCCAATCCATAATGATTTCGAGTAATAATAATTAAGGCAACGTGCTGAGTGATCACAATAAATAAATCAAACACATCATCCAATATTAAGAATCAAACATCCATCATAATTATCATCCAATTCAAACAATGAATATTCACAATTTACATATTATTATTTACAGGTAATTAAGTGGCAATTATAATTTCGATAATAATTTAAGTGACAATTTAATTCAAACTAATTCAAATTAACAGGAATGACAATTTAAATATATCAAGCAGTCGTAAATAATTCCTAATCACATCGGAAATTTAATTTAACTAACATAAGAAATTTTAGAAGTTGTGACTGGCTCAAAACACTCAATTTTGAATTTAAATTGAATTTAAATCCAATTTTAGCTCAAAATTAAAAAAGTTTTAGAATTCATCCAAACTAGCGTCAAAATGTTGGGAATTTTGATACGATCCCAACAGAACAAACTGCGCATGAATCGGACCTCGTATGAGAAAGTTATGTCAGTTAGAACATTTGAAATTTTAAATTTTAAATTAAATAAAATACATTACCACGTCATGATCTGTACGTGCCGAAACCCTAGCTCTCATGAAAAAACTCGAACGCGGCTCAACTGCATGCTGCCACCATCAATCCCAAAACGCTGCCTATCAGTTAGATCGAACGATGCCATTGGCTTCGCCACTTGAAGCCGACCCTACAAGGAAGTCGGCCATCCCAGACCTCACCAGGAGGCAACACCGCCGCGGCTTAAAAACGTTGTTCATGGCAAATTCCAGCCACGTGCGACCCAACAAATCCCACCAATCGACTTGCCTCAACACCCTCTTCGCATCTGCGCCCCCCGATCGCCTCCACGACGTAGATCCACCATCCACAAAAACAACCACACATGAACGGCCGTGACTTGATCATCCTATCCGGCCACACAACACCCAGATCGAAAAACAAATCACATAATTGACTTGCACTTGTCGAGAGCTTCAAATCGATATATAACTCGATATATTGAGGAGTTTAAAATTTTTGATTTGGAATTTGATTTGAAATTGAACTGGAATTTGTTGGTCTGCCATTGGAATGAGGTGTCACAGAGAATTGTACGTACTGAAATGAGGAATGAGAAAAAAATAGGGTTTATAACGAGATATTTATAGGCAGATCAAAAAAATAGAATGAATGGACAAGTTGATTCGGATTGGAACGTTAAACGACCCGAAAAGCCCATTTTGCCTCTGAAGCGAAAATGAGTCAACCCATATATCAAAATAGATGTTTTCGATAATTTTAAACTCAATGGAATAGGTTTCAAGTCCAAATTCTTTTGTATGAAGAATTTATGGTAAAATCAGCTTATTTCAAATTGATTTCAATCGATTTTAATTAAATTGATTTCTAAATGTTTCGAGCTCGTACGATTAAACGATAAGACTGATCGCTACAAAACTTGAAATCCTACAATAATTCACTATTACGGATTTGATGAACTGGTTTTGTCGAAATTCGAGGTAGTGGCCAAAATGGCTATTTTCACGTTAATGAAATAAATTAATATAAAATTAATTAATCACTTTTTAATTAAAAAATTTTAAACTAACCAATTTCATCATTGTTAATAACTTAGACACTTGTAATTATTCAAGACAAGTTTATACATCAATTCAGTGCCAATTATTTCAAAAATTACAATGTTCATTTCTATTGTAATCAAATCCAATTAATTACAATTAATTTCAATAAATGGATTTTGACTCAATTCCAATCTTTTTGTTAAATCCATTATTACCTTATAAACATAGTTAACATTTTTTCTCATTACATTAATATCTCTGATTTCCGTCTTCTATTTGTATTAACTATTATATTTCCATTTTATTGTCATTTTGTCAAATTTACACATTAATTAAAATTGAAATCCCAATTAAATTTATTTATCTTGATTCCTATCTTTTTTATTAAATCAATCATTTCTTATGAACAATAATTTACATTTATATATTTAATTACATTACCGATTTCAGTTATTGTCTGAATTCTCGTTAATGTAATATGTAATTACATTTAATTACAATAAATCTATTTATTATAGCTTAAATTCCAGTAAATAAATCAGCTTTGATTTCAATTCTCCTCATTCACTCAATTATCATATTGTGAATAAAATTTACATTGGTTGCATCTTGTTGAATTAAGCTTCTTCAATTTTCAATCCAATCTACACTAACCGCACTAATTAAGTCAATTAACTACCACTGATTTAAAACTAAATTTTATGAACTAAACAAATAGGTAGCTTATAACAATTGTTACCATTTACCTTTAATTACATTTATAAATTTATTACTTGCAAATTAATGTTGTAATCACTTCCATAATACTAAATTTTATTCATTATCATTGATAATACCATTCCAAAACTCATTCAATATCTACATTTTCTTTCTTATATTACATTTGTAGTATATTCACATTATATCAATAAATTGGACTTCCATTAAGATTTGTTAACAATTAACTTGAATTAACCTTGTTTCATTTTAATTTAGTTATTATTTCATTAATATACTATCAAAAATTTATTTCTTTCAATGTTAAATTACCACAATCTTATTAATTTAACTAATTTAAATTATCGAAAATTATGGGTCGTTACAAGATGGTTGACACTTCATTCAATTTTCATTCTACATTATTTTTATTCTTTTACTCGTTATCACTTTCCTAATCCACTATTTAAACCTTGTAACGACCTACCTTTTTGGACGGTTTAGATTGACGATAAACCACACACGTTAGACTCAAACCATTTAAAGGGGCAAATTGTTATGGGGTGAATAAGAAAAAGCAGAGAAAAATGAAAACAGATACAGAATCTCGTAGCGGAATGATAAAATATAATAATTAAACAGTTCATGAAGCTGTTTACAAATAACAATGATTATTCTTTTACATCACAAAATCAGAGTTACATCAAACAGGAAGAAATAAACAAAGGCAGCAGAAAAACATGATATAGTGGAATACATATAATAAGTTATAATAGTACAAATTCTTCGTATTCATCCTCCAGAAAGCAGTCTTCGATAAACTGAAAGGCTTAGACTGACCCGAGCGAATTGAAATGACAAAACACTCGAGTCAGAACTAAAAGATCTTATGTAAGTTAAATCAGCAGTGAAAAATATGAGTGCAAGGGCGTTAGAGATGTTTATAGGGTTTGACATATCCTATCCAGTGTCGACGTGCGTGCAATAACTTAAGAGATGTTTGGGATTTACATCTCCTAAGGATCCGTCAAACTATCTACTATGTAGTATAATACGCTATTATAATATGTCTACAGTAAAGTAAAAGTATTAAAATAGCGTTAAGACATTCCCCATATCCCTTTAACACATTTTATATATTCCCATAGTCTATACCGTACGGTATGCTCCTCCGTGAGGTTTACCCAGAGGGCACCCCATAAGTATGGTACAAAAAAACTCATAGAAGGCGCGATAGGGCATGTGAACATGGCATTCGAGGCAATTCCAAAATAGATATACCGATTGCGGATCTGGAATGGTAGTAAAGCATAGCAACTACTACCGCCCACCTCGAAACACATTCCTAGGTCAAAATCAAGGGGTGACCACCAAATCATGACAAAGTAATGGAATGGTATCGAAGAAATGTGACCGATAGGAGGATAACCTCACTTTGCTGGTGTGGCTCCTGTTTTAATCACACTAAGCAGACTCTCTGGAGTCAAGGCCATGTAAATACCTCATACAGAATCGTTTGCCAAACCATCCAACTACATTTCTGGAATCTCCATCGCATACACAATTATTAAAGTGGTTTTCGGTATTGGCGGAGAGTGTGACAATATCTGATCCCGATCTCTTTGACAACCAAATGCTTATTTCACACCGGATGGTTCTTTTACATTTGAAAAGTCAATTCACAATTGACATCGAAATATCATATTCTCAAACCATCATTTTCAAATCATATTCACTTTCAAAATTACATTTACTTCCAAAATCACCTTCACTTTTAAAATCATATTTACTCAAATATGTCATTTCACAAAAATGTATCAATTCCAAATTTCGACTTAAGTTGTATCATCATCAAGGATTTAAATATAAATACTTAACCTTTGCGCAGTTTGTAATTTTAGAAAATAGTTTAGATAGTCATAAATAGTTTAATAGTTTAAAAATAGTATAAATAAATTAAAATAGTTTAAATAGTAAAATAGTTTAAATAGATTTAAATTTGATTTAACTACATTTAAGTTGATTTAAATAGATTAAGTAGATTTAATTAGGTTTAAAATGTTTTAAATAGATTAATTATAGATTAAGTAGATTTAAATTATATTAAATAGATTTTTAAATAGATTAAATAAATTTAAAATAGATTAAATAGATCTAAATTATATTAAGTAGATTTAAAATAGATTAATTAATTTAATTAGTTTAAAATAGGTAAAGTAGATTAAATTGGATTAAATAGGTTATAATAGATTAAATAAATTAAAATAGTTTTAAATTGATTAAAATAATTCAAATTAATTTAAAATAGATTTCAAGTTATATCAAAACATTACAATACCTCAATTCTGATAAATTCACTTATATTTGACACCTCAACTTTAAGAGTTCAAACTTTACATCCTTTTAAAATTTCATTAAGTCAATTCCAATTTCAAAATCTACGCTTGGGCTTCGAAAACAATTCAGTATAAATCAAATTTCTATTTCAAAATACCAGTTAGCAGAATTCAAATTTTTTAAAGATTCCAAAATCATTTAATTTAACCAATCCGGTGTCCGTATGTAATTTTCTACCCTAGGGTCAAGTGATATGGATATTTATCATTAAAATCCGCAATTTAAAATTTTACGGTATATATCATTTCAAACCGTAATCTTGAATTAAATAAAATCCATAAAATCGCTCGATTAAATCATTTCAACCCATAATGATTTTTCCTAATCTATAGATCGTTCGGATATGTATTATTTCAACCCATATGGAACATGCAGTGTTATAACATATAAAATACAACATCCATTCATCCAGTATCAACATCGAACATACATCACAATCATCATCCAAATCAACTAGTAAACATCAATAAATAACTGATAATCAAGAACAGGTATCAATTTGACAGTTTAAATTCAATATTAAATTAAACGGTGATTAAATGCAGTAAAAGTCAAATTTAACCAGAATAACAATTTAAACATATCAAACATCAATCAATTGATTTCTAATCACATCATAAATTTAATTTAACTAACATCAGATAGTTTAGTAATTGTAAGTGGGTCAAAATACTTACCTTTGATTTCAAATCGAATTAAAATCCAAAATAGGGCCCAAAATTCAACAGTCTCAGAATTCGTCCAAACTAGCGTCAAAATGTCCGGAATTCTGATACGATGCTAGCGAAACAAACCGTGCATGAATTGGATCTAATATGTGAAAGATATTCGAGTTATAATGGTTGAAACTAAAATTTAAAATAAATAAATAAATAAAAGAACCTACCACTTAGAAGCCGCCATATCCTCCCTCTTCTCTCACATCCAAAACCCTAATCGGTGCCCAGCTTGAACGTGTAAAACATGAAGCCGCCGAACTCGCTCCATGCTGACCACCACGTAGCTTGCCACGACTATGCCAGATGATCGCCGACCACCCCCTCATGGCTCAGCACCACCGGCCACGTCCCTTTGAGTCATGCGACCCGATGAATCGTTCAGCCGCCGCCTTAAGTCATTAACCCTAATCGAATTTTACAGCACGATCTAACCATCAACTCGTCAAACAACCCACTCTGATGAACTACGCTCGCCGCTCTCTACAACTCAGTGCCCTCCGGTCGATGATCGGTCGACGTTGATCGAGACACGATGAACGGCCGAGGTATATTCCTCAAATTTTAGACATAGAAACCCAAAGCAAAAACTAATTGCAGATTTGACTTGCGCTCGTCGAGAGCTTCAGATCGATAAATAACTTGATAGGGTTTGAGGAATTTGAATTTTGATTTGATTTTGATTTGCATTCTGAATTTGGAACTGGTTTTGGTTTGTCTACCATTGGAAAGAGAAAAGCCGATAGAATTGTACGTTCAGACAAATGGAATAAGAAATAGCTAGGGTTTATAATAGGTTATTTATAGGCAGATCAACAATAGAGATGAATGGACTAGATTGATTTGAAAGTTGAAAAATAAACAACCCGAAAAGCTCGTTTAGTTCCCGAAACGAAAAAGGATCATCCCATATATCAAAATAGATGTTTTGAATATTTTTAAATTCAATAAAACATGTTTCAAGTTCAAATTCCATCGTATGAAGAAGTTAGTTTCCAGTCAGCTTGTTTCAAATTGATTTCAGTTAAATTGATTTCTAGGCGTTTCGGGTCCGTATGATTGAACGACAAGTCTGATCGCTACGAAACTTGAAATCCTATAATAATTCACCGTTACGGATCTGATGAAACTAGTTTCATCGAAATCCGAGACAGTAGCCAAAATGGCTATTTTCACGTTAATTAAATAAATTATAAATTAAATTAATTAACACTTTTTAATTCAAATCTCATAATTTACAAATTTCTATCACTTTAGATTACATAGTAATTATAATCCCTTAAAAAAAATTCTATATCAATTCAATATTCAATATTGCACAAATTATAGTATTTGATTTCAATTTCAATAAATTCAGTAATTATAAATTAAATTTCCAATAAATCCGTTTGTTTGACTTTTAAATCTTGTTATTCAATCAATTATTACCCTAAGGATATGCTTAACATTAGTTTATCTCTTACTACATTAATAATTTACTATTTCATCTTAATTTCCATTAACGTGGTATTTAATTACATTTAATTGCAATAAATCCATTTATTATAGCTTAAATTCCAATAAATTGATCAAACTTGATTTCAATTATTTTTATTCAACCAGTTATCATATTATGAATAAAATTTACTTTGCTTACATCTTATTGAATTAATATTCTAAAATTATCAATTTAATCCACATTAACTACGCTAATTAAATGAATTAATTACAATTGATTTCCAATTTAATTTAACAGTGATAAATAAATAGATAACATATAATAATTGCCACCATTTACCTTTAGTCACATTCTATATGTTTATTATCCACATCAAGTGTTATAATTACTACTACAGCACTAATTTTATTCAATTACAATTTATTTCACATTATTTCATAAATTAATCAACATTTAAATTTATCAATTGCTCTTTTTATCCAATTCTTCATTAATGCATACAGTACTAAAATTTATTTACAATCTATATCAATTATAACTCTTTAATCCTTTTAATTAATTGGAATTACATTGGAAGCAGTTATCAGTTATCTTACACTGATACTATTACATTTTATTCTAGTTATATTCTTATTATTAATACAAAATTTTATTTCTTCTACCATTAAATCACAAAACTTTATTTAATTTACTAATTTTAATTATCAAAAATTATGGGTCGTTACAAACCTATACTTAGATCCATCAATTCAAGCCTAAATAAATTCCAATCAACCATGAAAAAATAACCGTAATTCTTCTCACCACATTCCCTATAAATTCTATCAATGGATTTCCTTGAAATGAAGTTTGGAGTGTAATATCATATTTCAATGGAAGGAAAGTTGGGTTTTGGTGGTTGGGAGCTTGGTTTGGAGAAGATGAGGTGAATGGGATGATTCTCTAATTATATTGGCTTGTTATGTTTCATGAATTTATTTAAATGTGATTATGAAGTGATATGAGGTGATCTAGAGAATGATGTGGTTGATTTGAACTAACGTTTATATTATAAACATGATTATCTCAATTTATTGCTTATTAGAAACTTTAATTACTAATTTTCGAAAAGTTAGTAAGTTTAGGAATTAATTTGGGTTTAGTTTAATATTGATGTGTGATGTTATGATTGATTATAGACTAACTATAGGATATGACTTTGTGTATAACAATAATTAATATTAATTTAACCGTTTGATTTGTTTTAGAAAAGTTAATAAGTAGCTTTGGTTGCTAATTCTAGTTTAACGGATGATGTGATGATTTGAACTTATGCTTATGTAGTAATCACAGTTATATTAGCACATCAGTTATTAAAGACCTTTATGATGACTCTTGGAGAAACTAATAAGCTAATGAAATGAATTTAAAGCCCTATATTTATTAATAAAGTGATTAAAGGCTTAATGGAGCTTAACTAGTGCTTTTAACATCATTTCAAGTGAAGGAATAATTTTATAAGTGAATGGAATATTTTATAAAAAGGTTCTAAGGCTTATAAAATATTTGCGAGATGAATATTTAATTTTTAATGAACAAATTATGTATTAAAATACTTTAAAATGGTTAATAAGCTAAATATGAAATTTATAAAATATTTAAACTATTTTATAAATAGTAGAATAATGTATTGGACTTTTATAGAGAACTGTTAAAGAATAAAATTAAGGTTTAATTATCTAATAATTTAATTGTCTATTTAAATATACATGTATTTGAAAATATATAATAACCAAAATGATTCACTGTATGGTTTGGATAGTTTAAAGTGGTTGTGTATATGTGTAGTAGGGAGCGCGAAATGGTTAGAGGCATGCAAATAATTTAAACCGGAAAGGAAAAGTAAAGAAATACGTAGGTTGAACCTTGATCCAGCCTTGCTAGAGCAAGATGTCGCCTTGGATTCGTTCTAAGGCAAGGCATGCACTACTACCCATAGTAGTGCACATGCAATGCATGTGTGCACATCAATGCAAATATGTGCCGAGGCAATAGTGTAGATAGGCACTGTTTCCGATAGCAAAGTGCAAGGCACTACTGCCGATGGCAACAGTGCACTACTACCGATATGGCAGTAGTGCAGTCACTATTGCCTGTGGCAGCGATGCATCAACACTACCATCCCAAGCAACAATACGAGGTCATATGGCGTGTTTCAAACCTCGCTCTAGCTTGGACGAAGAAAGGCAAAGCCCCAAACTCGATCAACGGCAAGGTGAAGCGGATGTTTCGATTCAAAGAAGTCTAGAGAATTCAATGGTTCGATGCACTATGTGCTTAAGAGATCAATTAGGGTCAACGCAAGTGCATGGTGAGGAAACCATGAGAAAAGAGTACCCGATGGTGATGGATCAGTACAAGATCTTGGTAGATGGGTGAAGATGTAACAGCAAGTGATCGATACGAGATTGGACAGACGTGTGAACAAATGGGTGAAACAGACGCCATTATTTAACATGTTGTTGTGCTTGAGAGATCCATTGAAGTTGATGCAAGTGAACGGCAAGAGAACTATGTCAAGGATGACTAGATTCAAGTCATAGCACATGTCCAGTTCTACAGATCCTTTTGTTTGTCTGTTTTATGGTTTTGGGCCAAACCTTTGAGAGGGTTCGAAGCAACACTTAACGGATACCCATATCCAGTAGCGGTAGCATAGATATCGACATTAGAGGGTAATACAATCATAGGTAATTTCATTGGTGCCAAGAGAGTGGTCTAGGTATGTATTGGGACACCTATGCAGCAAAGAGATCCCATGCGGATGTTTAACTCTGCTTGCAAACTCCCAAAGGGTAGTAATGTAGACAAGGCCAATGATCACAAAAGATGTAGTTGCTCCATTAACTTATCATTCAATATCGAAACGATGGTAGATATCGGTTATTTGGACTTATCGTATAGGAGCAATACATGATATTTGTGCTTATAGTTATGCATTAAGAATTTTTATATTATTAATGACATGGCGTATGTACTTTTCTATTATTAGTATTACCAGGATGTGTTGACTTTTTGGTTACTGTAAAAGGGAAGGTTATGGTAAGATTCTTCATTCTTTGGTATGAGTTTACTTTACATGTTTATGGGAAGTCCAGATTACCCCTGAGCCACGATTTGTAGAGAGGACCAGATGTGCCTTAATAGTTTCTTGTTTTATATAATATACAATATTTTAAGATAGTTCATATCACAACAGGCTTTAAGTTTGACCCATGTTTTGTCTTTGTTTGTTTATCACATGACAACTTTTGAGTACTTGACTGAGTAGTTTGGAAGTCAAGTGCTTCCGGGGATATGCTTACAGAGTAGCTGGAGAATTTTGGAGGCATGATTGTGGTATTTTAGATAAATATACTTATTGTACTAGTACATCATAGATGTATTATTGATATTATTGATATATGGGTCTTGTTGTGTTGGATATTGTAACATTCCCAGATTTTAGCCAAGTTTAATTTGATAATTAATTTAATTTTTGGAATTAAATTGTGAATTAATTTGGTATTTTCCAAATTAAATAGATATTTGTTTGTTTATTAATATAAATGAATATAAATATGATTTTAAAATAGAATTTCTAATTGGAAATTCAGAAATAAATATTTGGAAAAATATTTATGGATTGTGAATGAATAATATATATATATATATATATATATATATAAAAAGATATTGTTTGTTTATTCATTCATAGATATGAATTAATTGTATATTAATTTTTAAATTTGAAATTTAATAATAAAAGTTTAAATAATATAATGGATTTGAAAACTCTATATTTTAAAGATAATAAAAGTTTGTTTTCTAATTTTAATATATATATGTATATGGATTAATTTGAAATTAAAAATAAATATATTTGAAAAATTAAAGTTAAAAATCTTTATATTTTAAAGAACTAATAAATATGTATATATATATAATTTGTAATTTGTGTATAATTACATTTTTAATCATTTCTTTAAAAGTTATATAAGTACAAATAATGAAAAAATGCATAAATATAAACATATGAAAAATATATTTCATGACTTAATGTACAAAACATAAAAACACAAATTCTAAATCAATTAAGAAAAAGGACTTAGAAATAATTTATAAATAAAATAAAGTAAAGGTTTAAAACATAATTTGTAAAAAAAATTAACAAAAGGATATAAACATAAATTGATTTGTTTTTAACACTTTTAAATTTATAAAACATGTAAGAGACATTTGTAAACATTAGGCATCTTGCAAATACAAGTGTTAGTATAGATTACAAGTGGCATTTATCTTTTAATTAAAATTTATAAACATGCATAAAAAAACTTCTTAAATCTGAGAAACCAAATGTAAAGCAAAGTAAAATCTGATAATTATAAGTAATTAATTAATGATTAATAATTAATTTATCAAGTGATAATTAATTTGTGATTTATTAATAGATGTGATTAGGATAATCGCTTATTGTAATTAATTAGGAAAATTAATTAACAGGTAATTAATTAAAGAGTTAATTAATTTGTGTGATATATTAAGATTAATTTATTAATTAAAGATAATTACTTAACGAAAGTAATTAAAGGTTAATTACTTAATAATTAAGCGTTATTAATTAAAGTAATTAATAAGAGGATAATTAATTTAATGTGATTAATTAAGTAAAGGTAATTAATAAAGATAAATAATTAAGGTTGATTAATTTCATTAATTAATATCAAATGATTTGTAATTTATTAATCAAGATTTGATAATTAGTTCATAAGTAATTAATTTAATTGGAAATTAAATTGAATTAATTAAGATTTGAATAATTTATTAATCCTGCTTATAAATGATTATTAAATACTTGGATTGCTTATAAATGTTTGTATTGTATGAGATGCCTTGAATTGATTGTCCTATCTGATCTGTGATATTCTGTTCTGTGAATTGAGCTGTGTATAATTTATCCATTTATCTATGCTACGTTTGTTTATTATCTATGAATCTGTGAATGAACTATAAGCATTATAGATTATAACGCTTATCGATATTGATGTGCATGAATATGTGATGATTGATGATGTTGCACTACTATTGCGTGAAACCCCCGGACTACACATACACACATAAATATGGATTGCACGAGGAAATTGGTTAAGTCAAATATTTTTGAAAATAATTTTTAAATTGAATTTTGAATCCAAATGGTTTTGGAAATGATATTGGGTTAAATATGAAAAGCTTTTGAAAAGAGTTTTGAAGATAAAAGTTATTTTGAATAACTTGATTAAGTTTTTAAATTTAAATAGTTTGGTTTGAAATTGAATTCAAAATTTAAATTTGAATTCTATGTTTGGAAATTATGATTTCAAAAGGTTATACAAGTTATAAATGTGTTTATATTGTAACGACCCGCAAATCCGTACCCCTTGAGTCAACACTATTCTACCTAAATCAACTCAAGTTGTACAGAAATACGAACCATTTGGGTTAAAGAAGAAGAGGTGGAAGAATAAAATAGAAAACAACAACAGAATCTAACCATCGCAGCGGAATAAAATATAATAGATATTAACATATCTTTACTCAAAATCAAATATATATATATATATATGTTTGTATATTACATCATCAGAGTACATCAATCACAGTTCAACATCACCAACATACAACTTGATACACAGCTACTCAACACAGCGGAATATAAATAAACAAGTACGAAAGTACGTCTCGTCATCCAGGTCGTCTTCTGAGCTCCGTAACATCATATCCTGAGTAACGACCCGCCTTTTTGGACAGTTTAAACCGACGATCAAATACACATGTCGATTCCAACCATTCAAAAGGGCAGATGGTCATTGGGGTAAATAAGAAAAGAAAAGAAAGAGAAATAAAGGAAATGAAACAACACAGAATCTCGCAGCGGAACGATAAAATATAATAGTCAAATAAACAGTTCATGAAGCTGCTTACTATACTTTGACAATTATTTATACAACATTTATCAGAGTTATACATATACAACAGAACAATTAAAATAATGCAGCAGATAGCATGATGCAAGGGTAATAATAGTAATAGTATACCAAATCTTCGTCTTCATCCTCCAGAATAGATCTTCAAAAATCTGAAAAACTCAGGACTGACCCGAGCGTAATGAAAAGACAAAACACTCGAGTCAGGACTAAAATATCCTTATGAAAGTGAAATCAATCGTAAATAAATATGAGTGTAACGGCGTCAGAGATGTTTACGGGGTTTGACATCTCCTATCCAGTGTCAACGTGTGTGCAATAACTCAAGAGATGTTACGGGATTTTCCATCTCTCAAGGATCCGTGAAACTATCTACTATGTAGTAATATACGCTAAGTAGATAATGCCTATCAGTAATATAAAGTATCAAAATAGCGTTAAGGCATTACCATAATCCCCCTTAACACATTTTATATTCCCAAAAGCATATACAAGACCGTAGTTTCCCCAAAACCGGAAGTCACCAGAGGGCAATCCATATACTCAAGGTACAAATCAAAACGTAGTGGTCGCGAATAGGATAATCAGTATGACAAGGTACATGAGGCGATACCAACTAGGATACTAGTAGTTGCGTGATCCGGACCGATGTTGGGCATAGCCAGCAGCTACCCCAACACCGCGAAACAACACTCCGAAATCAAGGGGTGCACCCAAATCGCATCACAAATGTAATAGATATGGTATCGAAGAAGTGTGTCCGCTAGAGGTGGCGAACCTCAATGGCCCGGCACGGCTCCTGTTTTAGTCATGTCAGGGGTCATCCAATATCGTTCTCTTTCTTCAGTCAACGCGTTCACCAAACCATCCACTTCATTCTGGATCAACACTCCGCGTATAATAGTTATTAAAGTGGTTTTCGGTATCGACAGAGAGTATGTCTATATCCGATCCCGGTCTCTTTAATATCTACGTATTATTACACCGTTGGCTCTTTTATATTTCAAATTGATTCATAATTGATATCAAAATATCATATTCGCTTCAAAAATCAAATCCATTTCAAATATTATCGTATCTATTCAAATGTAAGATTTCCTTCCAAAAATCAATTTCCGCATCAATATCTCATTTCGATTTCAAAATCATTTCGAAATTCAATTTAGGTTGCAACTTCATTTAACTCAATTCGTATTTAAATTCAAGATTTGAATATAAACATTTCACCTTATTAACCAGCTTGAAATTTTAGGAAATAGTTTTAAGTAGTTTAAATTATTAAAATAGTTAAAAATACTTAAAATCTTTAAAATGGATTTAAAATAGATAAATTAGTTTAAAATAATTTAAATTGGGTTAAGTAGATTAAAAATAGATTAAAATAGTTTAAGTATTCAAAATGGTTTATATAACAGAGGAATTTGGAAAACAAATTAAACAGCTTCAAAACCAATCCATTTCAATTATAACTTCCCAATTCAAATAAATTTCAATTTTCAATTTACCGATTCAATTCCGATTTCAATTCAAATCAATGTCAACTTTGACTTCAAATTTATTAAATTTTATATTCACTTTCAATTAATTCAATTTCAATTTATATCGATTTGGAGCTTGATTTTCAAAATATCCATTTATAACACTCAACAAAATTTTCCATCGATATTCAAGTTTAAAACCAAATTTCAAAAATGATTCAATTCCAAGCTCGATTTCAAAATATCATTTTTATCACTTCTACTTAGTAATATTCAAAGCTCGAATTAAGGTTAAATCTTTATACAAATCAATTTTCAAAATTTAATCATATCCCGATTTTAAATTCCAAAGTCTCCACTTTAATTATTTTACAATTCCTTTTAACCAAAATTTATTTCAACATTCCAAACTAAATTTTTTTCGATAAATTAGATTTCTATAAATTGATTTCTATTTATAACTTTTAAATCAAACCATTTAAATAAATTTCAAATCGGCGATTTTAAAAATTATTAATTTAGCCAATTCGGTGTCCGTATATAATTTTCTATCCTATGGCCAAGTAATTATTTATTTCAATTAAATGTCAGGGATGAGTATATATTACTTAAATTTAATCACAGCATCATATGTATGCATAACAGGATCTATATAAGAAAATAAACATCCAACATTCAATTATCAACCAATAGCATCTATCAAAATACATCATCCAATAAACAATACAATTCATGGCAGTTTCATAGTTATCAATGTCAGGTAATTTAATCGCAATTCAATTTCAACTTCAATTTAACTATCAATTTAATTTTTCAACGGTTAATTCAATGACAAGCTATATGACAATTAAATTTTTATCAAACAACAACAAATAAAATCATAACACTTCATAATATCAAATTTAACTAGCATAAAGATATTTAGTACGTTATGAGCGTTATAAAACACTCACCTTGATTTTTATGATTTCAAATCAAATCGAACGACGTTCGATTTAACCCAAAATTTTAGTGAGCTCCATACGATTCCAACGCAAAAAGTTTCGTCCGAATCCGACCTCGTATGAAAAAGATATCCAGTATATAAGTTCGTCGAAAATTTATTTATAAAACAATTTTAAATAGATATTAACTATTATCCATACCCAAGCAAAAGGCCCAGCCCACTAACTCCATCTTCCCCAAAGCAAAACCTGTAGCCATTTCCTGTGCACAAAACTCACCATTGCCGTGCACCAAACTCCAGTGATACGGAGCTCCGGTACTCCGTTCGACATGCCGTCTGTTTGCACAAAAAATGGACAAACACCTCCAAGTCGTATTATTTTAGTTGAGTATGTGTGATTTTCAATGATTTTAGATGAGTATGTAAATATGAGAAAAGTAAGGGCTGAAATGTAAAAGACACACAGATTTATAGTGGTTCGGCCAGAATGTGCCTACGTCCACTTTATATGTTATTATCTTCTTTCTTTCAGGTTACAAGTACAATGCGTTGTATACAAGTGTATGAAAGTAGTTTGAAAGTTCCTTCCTTGCTTGAGCTCTCAAACTTGTCTGCCATTGTTGTACCCCTGCCCCTCTATTTATAGAATGAGGTAGGGGGCAGGGGTCATGGAAGTATATAGCTGCTAGTGGGCCCGGGCTGAAGCAATCTGGACTGGCAGTTGTCTGGTTCGGCGAGGTCTCATTCGGCATGGAGCTTGTACCGGTGGTAGGCTTGGACCGGTTGTGAGTGTGGAACGGTGGTCCGGTGCTTGTTTGGACCGGCTGTGGGGTTGGTCCGGTAGGTCATTTGGTCCGGTGGTTGCAATTGCTTTGGTTCGGTTATGGTTGGACCGGATGTGGGGATGACCGAATGGCCTTCGGTTCGGCATGAATTGGAGATGCCGAATGGTCTCATGCCGAATGGACCTTCACACTTGGAGTGCCGAATGAGCTAATAGGCTTGTATAGCCGGATGAAAAGGTACTCCGGATGGACCATCACTGCCGAATGAGCTTGTTCCTTCGAATCGCCGAATGGACATAGGAGCTGATGGAATGGAGGTTGCAAACCCGGGTGAAACTGACACTTCTTGGTCTCGAGATCTTCTGGGTGAGAATTCGCCCAACATTTGCCCCCCAAAGTGGGGCGCGTGCTTGCACGTGTCGCGCTTTGTTTCCCGGTGATAGAAAGGCTTGTTTCGTAACGCCATGGGCTGGACGTTCGTATCCTGCTGATGTCCTGCAAAGGAATTTACAGTTTTAGTGTGGTTTCAAATAACGACCGTTCATGATCGAAATATTTGAGATGAAGTGAACTGTGTCGCTCGGGACGAGCAAGTGTGCCCCGAAGGGGCTTAGCATCGTCGATGCCAGGTTCACGTTAGAGTGGGTCCCTGGGTCGTTTGCCAAGGTGGCTTATCGCCAGCTCAGAGCATGCCTAGGGATCGTTCGCGACCCCGTACATGTGTAAGTAGCTTAGCCATTTCACAATTATCAAATATCCATTTGACCGATGGGCTTAAAAATGCGTGTCAAAGTGTAAATTCCCACGATGATAGGGTTAATGACCATTCAGAGCGTGCCTATGGACCATTCGTGGTCGCGTACACGTGTGAACGATTTAATTCATGCTAGTGGGAGTTTTACGACTTATTCATCGTTGTCATAATCTTATTTTATTAGTTAGTTCTGGAGTTCGGTACTTATCTGAGTGAAGCGCCCTGCGTGCCCCTAGTTCCTGGTCTTGGACGGTAGATAGAGGGTTCCATTCGGTTCTTGGTTGGTCCGGCTATTCTCATCCGGCTTCTGGTGGTCCGGTATCATTGGTCCGGTTGGGCGAGACATCTGGTTCGGTGGTTGTGAGTTTGCCTATATATAGAGGCCGTACCCCCCTTGTTTTTCTTTACCGAACGAGTAGAGCCGAATCATTCCATTGCCGAATCAAGTGTTTGCCGAACCAACCTTATACCGAACCAGGTATATACTTATTACCGAATACACACGTATGTCCTTGCTTCACCGAATGGGACTACTGCCTTGGAGCCGAATGAGATGAAAACCGAATGGGGTTGAAACCGAATGAACTTGGAAACCGAATGAAATTGGAAACCGAATGAACTTGGAAGCCGAATGAACATGGAAACCGAATGAACTTGTGATCTGGAAGACTTCAGCTTGCGAATGAAATTCCACACTTGCACGCACTTGTTTGTTTACTTTTCTATTTTCCTTGTTCTAATATTAGGTTTTTCTTGTGCTGCAGAAAATGTCTCGCAAAGCGGAAACACGATCAGACAGAAAGAAGTCTAGAGGCACAGGAGAGCCTTCTTCTTCCTCGCCCCCAGTCCAATCAGGATCCGGGCAACACCGACCTATTCCGAAGTCTCTAGTGGACGGATGTGGTCCACAGGAACTTTTGAACTCTCCCCCTGACTGCTTCCCAAGCTCCTTAAAGGAGGAGCAACTTGACGTTATATCCCGTTCCTTTGGGATAGACAGGGCTCTTATGTTGTTACCGGGGGAAGGGGTCATGCCATATGATCCCCCTGAGGGGTACTTCGCTTATAGCCGGTACCATTGCATGTGCGGGGCTATTCCTCCAATCAACGCCTGGATACTAAGCTTCGTCACTTATCTGAAGGTGGCTCCATTCCAGCTTCAGCCCAACTCTTATGCCATTCTGGTATGCTTATATGCTATCTTCCAGAAGAGATATGGGCGCGCCCCCTCCAACCGGGAAATACGATATCTGTACAATCTGAGGGGGTACAGGAAGGGGTCCCCATATATTAGCTTGGAGTCAGCCGTTTCCTTCAAGCCTGTTTTGGATTTATACTCGAAGTATAGCATGTTCAAGAAGGAATGGTTCTTTGTCAGGGATGACTCCGTCTCTATTCGCCGATTTACCTCCGGATGTAAGTAAAAACTCTACTCATAATTCCTGTCTTGGCTGTAATTCACCCTCTTATGCGCTTTTATTTCTTGCTAGCGACAGGTGGTTTTGCGGTTGTGGAAGATGATCGCTTGGTTCGGATGGCAGCAGAAATTGAAGCTATTTCCGGGAGAGACAGATCAGCTGCTTATCTGATTAGGAATGCCAGGCTCTTGTCGTATAATTTGATCCTCCCACATCAGTCCGTAGTCAAACAGAGGGACACGGCAGAAGAGAAGGCTGCCCAGCCTAAAGGTGGGGTGACAACGAAGGGTGGCAAGAGGAAGCCCTTTGCACAACGTCCAGTCGTAGGAGGCAAGAAGCTCAAGGAGTCCGATGGCCCTTCTCCAAGTACTTGCCCGGATGTCCCGGAGGAGGAAGGTGTAGAAGAGGAGGAAGGAGGTGAAGTTGGAGAAGGGTCGGAGGGTGGAGGAGATGGCGATGGTCAGGGTGGTAGCGGTGTTGCTGCTCTAACCTCTGAGCAGGACCTCGAACTGGATGAGGCTCTCCGTCGGGCCTTCGGGGAGTCAGAGGGGGAGTCGGAAACAGAGAAGGAAACGGAGAAGGCAGAGGAAACCGGCAAAGCTGTGGTTAGCACTGACCCATCCTCTAAGGGTTCCTCAGCTAGGGTGACCCCGGCGATGCAAGGTGAACTTTTGTCTTCTGCCGATTCCATTTTCGATAGGGACTTAGAAATTTTTTACGGTTCACTTCCGTCCTGGAATGAGATCCAGGACTTATTGCAGTATCCCACTCCTCCGCCGGGTTTGTATAATAGATGTGTCTCCTCACTTTTCTTTCTTTTTAACTTAGCACATTTTTTGAATTGCGGATTATTGTATGTTCGTAACATTTGTTCTTTATTCCAGGGGCAGGCCAGGCGGGTAAAACGTCGGATGTTCGACACCGCCTTGAACAATTTAAGTCGAGGAGAGCTTCCGCGAAACCTTCTACTGATCGCACTGGGGACGTAGTCAAGTACCGCCCTCTTCTTGGGGTCATCGAAGAGGGCATTCAGAAAAGGAAGCGGAGCCGTTCCTTATTTGAGTCTTCTTCTGCTTCGCAGCTTCCTACTCTGTCTCCCCCTACTCAGCCTCCTTGTGATACTACGGAGGAGAGCACGGAGCCCTGCCCCCCTCCTCCTCCTTCCAAGAGATCTACTGTCATTCATATAAGGCGTCCCGATGTGCCTCGCCCCGTGCCTCGTGACCCTTTTGCCGGTCATCCTGATTTAGACCCAAGTTTTCGGGACATTTCATTTGATGAGACCACGGGCGAGCACCTACTTCCCCGCAACCCCATGGTACGTGTGCTGGATGAGGCCACATCTTTAGATCTTGATTTACTTACCACACGGGTAGTCACCATGGGGGACGAGGCCAAGGCTAATATTGATCGGGTGGCCGAAGAGACTAAGAAGTTAATGGAGCATCATGCTCGATTGGTCAAGGCCGGGGAGGAGATTGGGAGTGCTAACATTCGGTTAAGGCTAAAGGTTGCCGATCAGGCCAAGCAGCTTGCCGACCAAGCCATCCAGATCTCCCAGCATGAGGAAGCTTCCCAGCGTCTGAAAGAGACCATGGAGAAGGCAAGTAGGGCGGAGTTACGGAAAATGGAGGTCACCTGCAGGGAGCGGATAAACATGGCTATTACAACGGTGGATGAGGTTCGAAATGCGGATCTCGAGCGGGTAGAGGAGTTGTCAGGGAGGCTCGAGGCTGCGGAGATGGCTCAGGCCGAGTTGAAGGAGGAGATGGAGGAGATGAGGAGGTCCCTCAAGTCGAAGGAAGAGGAAATGAGGAGGTCACTCCAGGCTGACTGCTTGAGATACCAATCAGAGAGGGACGTCGCCATCACCAAGTTGCAAGCTTCCGAGGCCCGGGTGAGGGAGTTTGAGGAAAACGAGGGGATGATGGATGAGATGTTGCAGGATATGTACTTCCACACTTGGAAGGAGGGCGGCTTGTCTTGGATGGACGATTACCCTCGGGTCATGGCCAAGGTGTATCTCCAGGCTTTAGAGGAGGCCAGGGTGAATGCGGGTAAGGAAGGCGGAGAGGCTTTCAACTTGAGTGCGGTTACTGCTCAGTTCTCAAAGGAGGAGCAAGCGGCGGTGAAGGAGGGGATGCGGCTACTCGCTGCAGAGGAAGCGGGCGTGCAGTTGGATGATGAGGATCAAGCGGCGGATGCTGGTGAGTTATTCTTTTCCCTTTCTTTTCTTTTCGTGTTTTCATAACTTGATCGTTCGTTTAATGAATTCCTCTTCTGATCTGGACAGGTGGGACTTCAGATCCACATGCTGGGGGCTCCGATCCTGCGGCTAAGTAGGCTGGGGGAGTTGGTGATGGAGTGTGGATGCATCTGCCATCTTTTTGTTTCTTTTTTATCACTGTTCATGTTAGTCTTTGATATGCAACTGTAATAAAATTATTTGCAAAGAATAACTTCGTGTGATCTTATAATATAAGCTGATTTTGTCATGTTCAAATGTTGTTGCTATCTTTATGTGCTGTGTGAGAAGTATAATTATGTATATGCCTGTGATTCCACTTGTGTTTGATGTTAAGTTTTTGCTTGAAATATAATTTCACGTTTTGCAATGTCAGTGTATGAATAAGTTATAGTTACGCATTTATGTACAAGAGAAGAGAGTACCGCCCTTTATGTTTTATTCGCAGGCGGTAGCTTTGAGTGTCTTGTGTAACTGTTCACGGGTATAGCAGAGCGCCCTGCTACCCAGCATGCAGGCTTAGAGCCTCATGAGTGAATGCTTCCTATTTGGTTTCCTGTACTTTAGAGTTTGTTATACAGGATAGGAGAAAAATATTTAAATGAAATGGAAATATAGTAAAAGTAAAACTTCCAGTCACGGAAGGCCGTCGATGTGCTTAAGTTCGTGGCAAACGGGTTTTGTAGTCACTTTCCCTAGCTGTGGGTCTTGGAGACATTTGTCACCCATCTTACGCCTCCGCGGGGAGTTTTCTTTTTTACCACAGCCGCACTTAAGACACATCGGAGCCGAGATCGCGCACGGTAACTACCCGAACCGTTATGGTCCGTAATCGTGGGTATTATTCGATTTACCGTGGCCGGCTAGCGTGGGTGCCGTTGGCCGTGAACTACCCCTGGCTGGCCACACCTTATGTTGGGGCTTAAAGTAGGTTCACGGTTACCGACGAGCCGAACGCCGTAATGAGCTGCCATCGGCTATAGTCGGCCTTTATGATGACTTATAATCGGCTCATTACAGTTGGCTTTGAGGGCAGGCGCGCAATGAGTTAACCCGCAGCAGAGGGATGCTGGAGCAAAAGAGTCTCATTGGCGAGTGCATAGAATCGTGGCGTACCTGTTAGGCCTAGTCTAGATGAGGCCGCGGTGCGTCTTGAGTGGAGATGCCATAGGATTTTGTTCAACAGAAAGGGATAACGCTTAACAAGTAGCCAAGACATAAAGGAACAAGTTAAAAAGAGACAAGATTTTTTAAAGTGGTTCGGCACGAAAATGCCTACGTCCACTGATTCTCTTTGTTAATTCACTTCATATGGGCAGTACAAGTTAAGAAAAGTATCGACGGAGGTGTCGGATGTTCCATGCCCTCTGGAACACCTCTCCGTCCACTGTTGACAAAATGTAAGCTCCGTTGTGGAGATCTTTGTGAATTACATATGGTCCGTCCCAGATGGGGTCCAGTGCCCCGGGGCGCGGAAAGATTCGCCTGAGGACAAGATCTCCTTCTTGTAAGCTGCGATGCTTGACTTTGGAATTGTATAGTGCTGCCACTTTTTGTTTGTGAGCTGCTGCTTTGAGTGCTGCATCGTTTCTCCTTTCCTCAATCAGATCCAAAGACATGAGGAGGAGTTCTTCGTTTTCTTCTGGGTTGTAGTGGATCCTACGGTGGGAAGGCACAATAGTCTCAACTGGGAGCATTGCCTCCGATCCATATGCCAAAGAGAAAGGAGTATGTCCCGTTGATGTTCTGAAAGATGTGCGGTATGCCCATAGTGCCGTAGGAAGTTCGTCCACCCAAGCGCCTTTTGACTTTTCAAGTTTCTTCTTGATTAGGGTTTTGAGAATTTTGTTGACAGCTTCAACTTGTCCGTTTGCCTGAGGGTAAGCTACTGATGAGAAGCTTTTATGAATTCCATGCTCTTGGCACCAGTCGGCAAATTCTTCGCTGTCAAATTGGGGTCCGTTGTCTGATACGATCTTGAGGGGGACTCCATACCTGCACAGAATGTTTTTGATCAAGAAGTTGATAACTTTTGCTGAAGATATTTTATTTAAAGGTTCCGCTTCCACCCATTTGGTGAAATAATCGACTGCCACTATAGCATATTTGGCTCCGCCTCGGCCCGTTGGCAGTTCGCCAATTAAGTCAATTCCCCATACAGCAAAGGGCCAAGGGCTGGTCATTTGAGTAATTTCGTTTGTGGGCAGTCGAGGGATCTTGGCGAACTTCTGACATCTGTCGCATTTCTTAACGAAGTCTAGGGCATCTTTGTTCAGTGTGGGCCAGTAATATCCATATCGGAGTATCTTTCTTGCCAAAGTCTGTCCTCCAGTGTGATCTCCGCATCCTCCCTGATGGATGTTTGTTAATATCTCCTTGGCTTCCCTTCCGGCGACGCATCTTAATAGGGGGCTAGAGAAACCACGCCGGTAGAGGATGCCTTCTTGCATTGTGTAGTGGGGAACTTTCCTCAAGATCTTCTTGGCTTCGTCACGCCTGTCGGGTAGTATGCCATCTTGCAAATATTTCTGGATAGGAGTCATCCAGGTTCCTTCTTCGATTGCAGTTATCAGATTTACTTGTTCGAAACTTGGGGCTAGCTGCCTTGAGATTGCTGGTGCTCCGGGAATGGTGCTGTCCTTCATGCTAGCTTGCTTTGCAAGTTCATCTGCCTCTTGGTTTTCTTCTCGAGGAATGTGTTTGATTAGATAATGGTCCAATTGATCGAGCAGCAGTTTGGTTTTCTTTAGGTATGCTGTGAGTCGTTCTCCTCGAGTCTGGAATTCTCCTAGTACCTGGTTTACGATAAGCTGAGAATCACTATGAATACATAAGGAATTGATTCCAATTTCTAGGGCCAGTTCCAATCCCGCTATTACTGCTTCATATTCAGCATCGTTGTTAGTGGCCGTGAACTCCAATCTCAATGCATAGTACAACTTTCTTCCCCTGGGGGTGATGATCACAATACCTGCCCCCGAGCCTTGTTCGTTCGATGCTCCGTCTACAAAGAGGTTCCACTTGATGTTTTTTGCTACTTCGGATTGTTCCTTGCCTTCGTTGGTAGTGAATTCGGCAATGAAATCAGCCATGGCTTGTCCTTTGATAGCGGTGCGGGGATGGTAGGTGATATCATACTGACTTAGTTCGATGCACCATTTGAGGAGTCGCCCAGAAGTGTCAGGACGATGGAGCACTTGTCTTAGTGGTTGATCGGTTAGAACCCTGATGGAGTGAGACTGGAAGTAGTGTCGCAGTTTCCGTGACGCGATCAATAAACAATATGCTAACTTCTCAAGTTTAGGATATCTGGCTTCTGCCCCCGTAAATCTCTTGCTTACAAAGTAAACCGGACGTTGTGTGCGGTCTTCTTCTCTTACCAAGGCGGCGCTTAGAGCATGAGATGATACAGCGAGGTATAGGTATAACACTTCACCTTCATTTGGAGTTGAGAGTACTGGTGGTCTCTGAAGGTGTTCGATTAGGTTGAGGAAGGCTTTTAAGCATTCGTCGGTCCACTCGAACCTCCCTTTGTCTTTCTTGAGTGCTTCGAAGAAAGGGACACACTTGTCAGTTGCCTTGGAAATGAATCTGCTTAGGGCGGCCACCTTTCCGTTCAGGCTCTGCATTTCTTTCCGAGTGGAAGGTATCCTTATTTCTTTTAAAGCTCGGATTTGTTCAGGGTTTGCTTCAATTCCTCTGGCGTGGACGATGAATCCTAAGAATTTTCCCGATGATACTCCGAAGGAGCATTTTAGAGGATTCAGCTTCATTCCATATCGGCGAAGTACCCGAAACATATCGTCCAGATGGCTTACATGGTCGTTGGCTTTCCTGGACTTCACCAACATGTCATCCACATATACTTCCATAGTACGTCCTATCAGTTCTGCGAACATTTTGTTGACGAGGCGTTGATAGGTAGCTCCAGCATTTTTGAGTCCAAAAGGCATGACTTTGTAACAATATAATCCGCGGTCGGTGATGAAGCTAGTGTGGTCCTGATCGGGAGCGTGCATGGGGATCTGGTTATATCCGGAGTATGCATCCATAAAAGATAGGAGTTCGTGCCCAGCTGTGCTGTCCACGAGTTGGTCAATTCGGGGAAGTGGGAAGCAGTCTTTCGGGCAAGCATCATTCAGATTGGAGAAGTCAATACATGTTCGCCACTTTCCATTGGCCTTTTTTACTAGCACTGGGTTAGCGATCCATTCTGGGTAGATGGCTTCCCGTATGAAGTCATTAGCAAGTAGATTTTTTACTTCCTCATCAAGGGCTGCTGATCGCTCTGCCCCCATGCTCCTCTTTTTCTGCTTTACTGGTACCTTGGTGGGATCGATGTTCAACATGTGGCACGCTACGTCTGGAGAGATTCCTGTCATATCGGCGTGGGTCCACGCAAATACATCTAAGTTGTGGCGGAGAAAGTCAATGAGTTGACCCTTTAATTCCGTTTTCAGCTGAGATCCGATTTTTAATAGTTTACTTGAGTCGTGCTTATCTACAGATACGAATTCCATAGCCTCTGCAGGCTCGGCGGTAGCCTCCTCCTCTTTATCCCGGGGGTCTAGTTCATTGAAGGGATCGCTTGTGTATCGAAGAGGAGGGGCTTTCTTTAGTTGCTATGCCTCCAAGCTTTTCATGCAGAGAGTAGTCTCTGCATCTTTTCCTTTATTCTTTCTGCGGTTGTTGCGAAGCTCAGTTACATAGCAGTCTCGGGCAGCGTCTTGATCTCCTTCTACTTCTCCTATTCCGTTGTCTGTCGGGAATTTCATCTTCAGGCACCAGGGGGCTAGGACAATTTGGAAGTCAGACAAGGCTGGTCTCCCCAAGAAGGCGTTGTAAGCCGAGTGGTTCTCTATTAGCACGAACGTTTGTTTTCGCACCACGGAGCGGGGATGACTTCCTATTTCGACGAAGAGGTCAAGTTGCCCGAGGGGCATTTTTGCATCTCCAGTGAAACCGTGCAGTGGTTTGTCGCAGGGAGACACATCCTTCATTGATAACTTCATTTTGTCGAAAGCATGTTTGAACAAGATGTTTACGGAGCTTCCCGTGTCTATTAGAATCCGAAAAACTTTAGCAGGGCCGAACCAGGCAGAGATGACCATAGGATCCATATGTGGGTACTGTCTTCCTTCCAAATCGCGTCTACTGAATATGATGTCGTCGCTCTCTTTTCGTTTCGGTTGGCGTTCTTCTGTGACGGAGTTAACGTATCCTTCGGCATTTCTAAGCGACTTGCCGTACCTTTCCATCTCTGCCCAACTTCTGTCGGCAATGTGTGGTCCTCCTGAGATGGTAAGGACTACTATCTTCTCTTGACTAGAGCCACTGGTGTTGTGATTGTTGCGACTCCCTCTGCCTACTTCTGGGAGGGGTTGCTTTGAGTTCTCATTGGCAGGAGTTGGAGTCCTGTTCTGACTTTTCACATAACGTTCCAGTCTTCTTCTTCTAATGTGTTCTTCGATCAAGTCCCGAAGATGGTGGCATTCATTGGTGTCATGTCCGTGGGATTCGTGGAAGCGACAGAACTTTCCGGACTTGAGTGCGTTATCTGATTCTTTCTTGTGCGGGGGGCGCTTGTATCCGAGTTCGCCCTGAGTGGCTAGGTAGATGTTTTCGATTGTTTCATTCAAAGGAGTGTAGGAGTCAAATCTTGGCCCTGGTCGATATTGGCGCTTCTCACCCTTTCTGCCCCCAGCATTGTCTCTAGATTCATTTCTTCGAGCGTCCTTAGCTGCAGTGGGAACCTTGTCCTGAATTATCTTGCCTTGTTGCCCTGGCTGCCTCTCCGTAGCAGCGTCTTCAAGTCTCATATACTTTCCAGCTTCATGGAAGAAATCAGGCAAGGTAACTGGTTTTTCCTTAGTTAATCTTCTGGCAAACTTGGTGTCTGGATGCACACCACTACAGAGGGCCATTAGAGTGAGTTTTTCATCGGCATCTTGAACTGCTGCCGCTGCGGCGTTGAACCGTGTTAGATATTGTTGTAGCGTCTCTCCGGTTTTCTGTTTGACATTGGATAGAGAATAAGCATCCCTGGGTTGTTCCACATGGATGCGGAACTGGCTAATAAACCTTTCTTTTAACATCTCCCATGAGTTGATGGATCCTTGGGGTAGATGGCAGAACCAGGAGGTAGCTAGATCTGATAGGAATAGCGGAAAGCATTTACATAATACTCCTTCTGTTGCTCCACTCATGAGCATATGCTGGGTGTATCTCTGCAGGTGTACGATGGGGTCGGAAGTTCCTTTGTAAGGTTCCATGGTTGGCATTTTCCATTCCCGGGGAGTGATGGCAGTTTCGATATTTCGGGTAAAGGGACTGGTGACCCTAGCGCCTATTCCCCGGTCCCTTCGCTCCCGTTGGACACATTCTCTGAATAATCGTGCCATCCGCTCGTCAGAACTTGGAGCGGACAAAAATGAGCTCGGTTCTTCCCTGCGGGATCTATCTCGTCCAGATGACCTGTAGGGATGGTACAGTCTATCACCTCTAGCATTATCCAGTGGTTGTCTTTGGCTGCTTGGATGCATGCTAGGACCAGCTACAGTTGCCCCCTGCCTTGATCTTCCCCTGTGGGGTTCTGTTTCGAGCACATCCATGGGGTCAACTTCGGGCTGGGTTCTAGCTCGGCTCCGTTCAGCGGGGTTTCTATGATTAGGTGGCATGACTGGCTCAGCTACATCCGACCCTCGCCTGGTGCCTCCCCCGCTAGGTTCGGTTCCAAGGGCTTCCTCGAGTCGGAATTCGGGCTGAGTCCGGGCGCGGCCCCTATCATCGTTTTTCCTGTTGATAGCTTGTTCGAAGAGTGAAGACCTTTGTTGCCTCCGGGATCCTCCGGATTGGGATTCACCCCATGATTCAGTGTTGCGGTTGGACTCTTCAGCGTCCCTTAAGCGTGTCATGAGTTGGTCCACCAAAGTTTCTTGTTGGGATGTGAGGCGGTTAGTTACTTCAGCCACAACCCTGTCCAGATCTGCCCTAGTGATTGGTTGTTCCGTTGCGGGACCAGTTGGATTTTCCTGATTTTCATCTGGTACTGCTGTTGAAGTGGGCTGATCTGTGATTGCTGGATCTGGAAGGCTGCTAGTTGCGATGTTCTTTCCTTTGTTAACATCCCTTCTCTGTTTGGAAGGCATGATTTCTAAGCAACGAGTGATGTCGTTAGGAAAAAGGTTGAGTGGGAGAAGATGAAGTTTGAGTTCAGCTCTCAATGAAAGCACCAAAAATGTTTGCACAAAAAATGGACAAACACCTCCAAGTCGTATTATTTTAGTTGAGTATGTGTGATTTTCAATGATTTTAGATGAGTATGTAAATATGAGAAAAGTAAGGGCTGAAATGTAAAAGACACACAGATTTATAGTGGTTCGGCCAGAATGTGCCTACGTCCACTTTATATGTTATTATCTTCTTTCTTTCAGGTTACAAGTACAATGCGTTGTATACAAGTGTATGAAAGTAGTTTGAAAGTTCCTTCCTTGCTTGAGCTCTCAAACTTGTCTGCCATTGTTGTACCCCTGCCCCTCTATTTATAGAATGAGGTAGGGGGCAGGGGTCATGGAAGTATATAGCTGCTAGTGGGCCCGGGCTGAAGCAATCTGGACTGGCAGTTGTCTGGTTCGGCGAGGTCTCATTCGGCATGGAGCTTGTACCGGTGGTAGGCTTGGACCGGTTGTGAGTGTGGAACGGTGGTCCGGTGCTTGTTTGGACCGGCTGTGGGGTTGGTCCGGTAGGTCATTTGGTCCGGTGGTTGCAATTGCTTTGGTTCGGTTATGGTTGGACCGGATGTGGGGATGACCGAATGGCCTTCGGTTCGGCATGAATTGGAGATGCCGAATGGTCTCATGCCGAATGGACCTTCACACTTGGAGTGCCGAATGAGCTAATAGGCTTGTATAGCCGGATGAAAAGGTACTCCGGATGGACCATCACTGCCGAATGAGCTTGTTCCTTCGAATCGCCGAATGGACATAGGAGCTGATGGAATGGAGGTTGCAAACCCGGGTGAAACTGACACTTCTTGGTCTCGAGATCTTCTGGGTGAGAATTCGCCCAACACCGTCTTCGCCAAACCACCTCTCTTCCAAGCCTCCATCACCTCGACCACAAAGCTTCGAGCTCGGCCACCTACATGAAATCGCGACACGCACCCTCACCCCTCGACCTCGTTCAGGTCGCACCATCCAATACGCGGTCGCACGCTCCCAAACTCGGCTCCAAGGTGCTATCTTCGACGACGAGTTCAAAACTAAGCTCCGTTTCGCGAATCGATCGCTAGATCCCTCGATTTCACAAACCCTAGATCGCCACTATGAACGGCCTCGACCCCAATACTTGCCGCACCCAGCAACGAGCATATCAAATTGAAGCGCTCGATGAAATAGGACTTTTAAAACTAGTTTCGCGATTTTTACTTGAGTAGAAATAGAGTTATGATTTTTCAAAGTTTCCATTTTTTTTTCCTTTTCAAATATTTATTTTCTGCCATTGCGTGTAGAATAAAGGAGATGGAGACGTGAATGAAAAGCTACAGGGACAAGGTAGAATTTACAGCTGAAAAGAAGGGTTGACCGGTCAAAATATAAATTTTAAATTTCAAAATATCTCAATTTATGCAACTTAAAATCTTGAACCCCTATCGAGGCGTGCCGCTAGGCGTTTATAATGTTATACCCCTATTCCGGATGCAATGGAAAAGGTTTCAAGTCCTAACTCGATCGTATGTGCGAGTTACGGAAATAAACGATCAAATTTAAATTAAACCGATTCAACTAATTTATATGCGTTTTGGCTTGCCCCGGACAAACGGTAAATCCGATTGACATGAAATTTGAAACCTTACAATAATATGACATTATGGATCCGATGAAACTGGTTTCGTCGAAATCCGGGACTGTTTGAAAAATGGCTATTTTAACTCGTCAATTAAATATTAAAATATTCAATTTTCACAAATTTACTTTTAATTCGATTTTAAAAGTTATACAACATCATTCTAACTTTAATATGATAAAATAAAAATTTACAAATCATTTTTAATCATATTAAACCCGTTATTCAATTTATCCAATAAATTCCAATTTTAAAATTTTATTAACTCTATTATAATCCCAATATAACTTACATTCACTTTGGAAACCAATTTGAATCATATTAAATCAAATTTCAATTATTCACTCTATTTTCATAAATTAAATTTCAATATCAAATTAATCATATCAAATTCGGAATTTAATTATTCAACATTTGTAATATTAAATTTAAACAAATTTGATTATTCTTAAATCACTATCTTTTGAAATATTCAAAACGAACTTATAAAATTTAACTAATTCAAATTATAGAACTACCATTTTCATTAAAACAGTTATTTAATTAATTCAATAAATTCCAAATATTAAATCTAAACTATTTAATTGTTCAATATTTGACGGATTTCAATATTGGATTTTTAAATAAAAATTTCATTATCAGTCGATTTACTATATTACATCAAATGGACTCTACATTATTATTAATCCACGGTTAGAGATAATGCACTCAACTAATATATGAACTTTCATTTCGATTGCAATTGATTCACATATTCAATTCGACCAACTAAATGAATAGGTAACTTAAATAATTATCACCGTTAACTTTTAATTTCTTATAAGTTTATTATTTACAAACAAGTGTCACAATTACCTATACAATACAAATTCATTCAATTACCTTTGACTACATAACATTTCAATTGATTTGGGATTTTATTCAATTCATAAATAATTAACTTAGATAAAATCTTGTTGCATTTCATTCTAGTTATTATTATTCCAAACGACTTACAATTTTTTTCTAACACTAAATCACGAAATCTTATTAAATTAGCTATTTTAATTATCGAAAATTTACGGGTCGTTACATCCTGTATCCAATAATACTCGGTTTGACCCGAGCATTACAGTTAAATAACAACCGAGTCAGTCTAGAGTACCAGCGTGAGAAGATCACACTCAATTTATTATTAAAGTTTCAAAAATCCTTTGAAAACAAAAGCATCTCGTAAGACCACGCCACAAATAAACATGTCGGGTTTTTACCTTATGATAGCTAAAACATTTTTATAGAAATCCTCTGATAATATAATAGGGTCTATATACAAATACTTATAAAATAGCCGAAATTGCTACATTCATTAAATTCTTGCTACTAGCCACAGAGTGGGTAATACAAACAAAACTCGTACAAGGCTCGTAGGGAGAATAGATTTCCAACTAATGACTAGGCACTGGGGTACCACCTGTCACAGTACGTGTCCTAGATCACAGTACCGAAGAGTACACCCGCTCCCCTGCAACACAAGACCTGGACTACCCCTTACTGGATAATCCCGAGTGAGATCACCCCGCGGTTGGGATCAACAACCGCCCACTAAGCCGAAATAAAAAGGGACATCTAGACAGGGATGACCTCACCTTGCTTGGGTGCTACCCACCTAGCCTTGCTGCATAACCCATGATTTTCAGTCATTCCCATTTGATGAGGCTTGAGGCTAAGCGTTACCTTTTTAGAACATATCCCTTACAATGCCCATCGTCCAGCTGACGATGTTCTGAAAGCATCGTCCATACAAGTCCGTCCCGGGTTCAAACGGAACCGAAGGCACTACTCCTACTACATCCATTTTGGAAATATCCTCAGAATTAGTAGCGACTAGCCCTTGCACTTCACTGCTCCATCTTCAAATCCAAAATAGTTTTCCACGAAATGTACAAACCAGATCGAAGTAGTTTTCGAGAAATAAATCTCGATCCCGGTCTCTTCGAAACGATCAACGCATTTGTCCAATATTGATAGTCGGTGATTTAACTATCAATTAATATTCCCAACATCCATCAAACAATAAATAATTTCCCAAATTATTTATTAACCTCAAAATATCTTCCCAATATATTTTTCTATTTTCAACTCTTTGAAAACAGTTTCAAACTATCTTTCTTTTCAAAATAAACTTTTCCAAATATTTTCTATCTCCATTGAAATCACCAAGCACAAAACTAGATTTTTAAAATAATTTAAAACACTTTACTTTGAAATATACTTTAAAACATTTAAGTTAAATTTACTTTAATAATTAGTTAAAAATACATATTATATGAATAGTTGAAAATAAGGTTACTTAATAAAATATAAAATTAGAATTTCACTCGTAAAAACAAAATACTAAGTCACTTTTTAAGTAATTACTACTATAATAGATTTGAGAAAATACTTACTTTAGAATTTAAATATTAGAAATAATAAATTTTCCAAACTTGCTTTTTAAAACAACTTTAAAAGCTTTTAACTTATATTTAAAAATTTCTTTGAAAACGTACTTGGTTTCTGGGAGAATTTCCAATCTCAATCACTTAAATCAATTTTCCCAAATTGATTCCAATTTATTCCATTTGACATAAGTTTCTTTACTTACTCGGTTCATTTCAAAATTCATTAGTTATGGATTTTATTATTCTTATTATTATTATTATTATTATTATTTTCTATTTGATTTTAAATCTCTTAACTGAAATATACAAATATCAGATTTTTCCCAATTTCTTCTTTATTCTTTTCGAAATTTAAATCTTAAATTTAATATGAATGCTATGTTCTTTTAAATAATAACACTAGAGTTTAAAATTCATTAACTTTCTATTTATTCAAAAATTTCCTTCCAATACTCAAGATTTATTCATTAGAATTTTTATGTCACTTTATTTCTTTTTCAATTCATTCTTAAATTCATTCAAATTTCCATAATTATTTTACTTACAAATTCACTTCCTTTATTTTCTTCCCAAAATCCAATTTATATATTTTTGGTAATTCATTATACCCAATTATATCCAATCGAACCATAACATTCAACATTCCAATAGAATTCATCATAGAATATCAAATAATCACAACAGAGGATATTGAAAATTTTAAATAAATGTTGAGGGATCCAGTTGGATCCCTCCAACCTGTTTTCCCTGCATCCACAGACATTAGCACAATATAAAATGCCAATTCCAAAATATACCATACTATAGCACATCAATCAATTCAACCATTCAAACAATTATTTAAATTTAATAATTTAAATTTAAATTTAAATGTAGCTGAGTGAGATTAACTCACCTTTGATTTCCATTTTGCGAATTCGATCCAAACGGGCTTGTCTCTCCACAATTCCAGACCTTGTATAACATTTATATGATTTATTAATATTTATACTAATCGAACAATTTAAATTTCGTTTAAGAAATTTAATTTAGGCTAAAAATTTTAATTTCTAGCTAATGATTTTATTTTAAACAAATAATTAAATTTTAAATAAATTTTCCTTTTATAAATCATTTGGTAATTGAAGAAATTAAATAAATCACCTAAATCCATTTTGAAAATAAAGTAGTAAGTGTATAATATGTGTATTTATTTCTGGACACATACATGCTTACAAAAGTAATCTATATTCTCATTTAAAATTTCTATTTTTCCTGAGCTTATCTACATGTATATTTCCTGCTTAATAAACTAATCAACTAAAAATTTAGCTTCAAATTAATTTTCCTGAAATATTTTTTTTTATATTCATGTGTAAACTTCCAAATACTTTAAAATCCTACTTCTATTTTTTTTTCAAAATCATGTCTATATGAATTTTCTGTTTTTGTAAAACTAACTGTAATTATTATTATTATATATATATACTAAATTAAAAACATGTTTATTTTATACTTTATTGAAATATAAAGCTTCTGTAAACAACAACAATCTACTATTTGTATATATACGTAGATATTAAATTCAATAATATATATATAAACCCAAAGCTAATACCTTCTGCTATCACGAAGCCATCGCTTCGTTGGAGTCCGTTGCCACCACGCGAGCTCGCGACTCAGGCCACCAAGCATCGCGAACCCCAAATTCACCGCGTCGCCGAAGTCGAGTCGCACGCTCTAGCTCGCCGAAACCCTAGCTCGCTCTCCTATTGGAAATCGCCTCCTTCCTCTTGAATTCACGCGCGCGACCACACCTGAACGACGCGGCAAAGACAGCACGACCCTAGCTACAATCGACATCGCGAGTCACCCCCGCATCGAAGTCGACATCGCTTCGATTTTGTCGTGAATGGGGCGTGCGAGAAGTCGCCCTTTCGTTCACCATTATTTTTTTATCTTTTTTTTTAAAGATGCGAAAACAATTTTGAAAGGCTCGGCCATTTTTAAACTGAGGGTTTCGATTTTGAAGATGAGGCTTTGGCCAATTTACTTAAGTGGAAATGAATCTGAAGAGGGGAAAAGAAGCTTGCGCTAGAAGCTAGAAGAGTGTGGCTTCTATGAAAAGGTTTGACCATGTAAATTAAAGTTAATTAATTTTTCTATGCATTTATGGGTGCTATGATCAAACGGTAACTCCGAACGCTGCGAAAATTGAAATCCGATAATAATATAATATTATAGATTCAATGGAACTGATTTCGTCGAATTCCGAGAGTGTGCCTCGGAAGGCTATTTTTAAATTCAATTTAAACGATATATTTTAAAACTGAACAAAACACTATTAAATTCAATTTTTAAAGTTCTATTACCTTCAATATTATTAATGTAAAATTTTCAAACCTTCAAATTATTTTTAACCGCCTTAAAACTCCAGATTCAATATTTTACTCAACTTCACTTATTTAATTTAATAATTCAATTATCAAATAAATTATGATATTCGTAATTCAAGTTAAAATTACTCTATTGAATATTTAAAATCAATTAAATATTCTCATTTTAAATGCTCGAAAATTCCGGGTCGTCACATTCCTCCCCCCTTAAAAGAATTTTGTCCCCGAAATTACTAATTAGGAAGAATTGTCCAATACCCGATTACTTATCTCCAAAACCAAACAATCCAACATCTAACCATCTTTTTATAAAGACCCATTATCATTCTTATTAACTTCTCAACTCTTCCATAGTTTCAAACCATACTATTTGTTTAACCATTCAAGTTTCAATTTAAAACCAAATTTGAATTATCAAAAAAAATTCGAAAATTTTCTAACTCCCTAAATTTCCAAAAAAATTTGCCAGCG
Source organism: Allium cepa (assembly GCA_030765085.1). NCBI lineage: Eukaryota > Viridiplantae > Streptophyta > Magnoliopsida > Asparagales > Amaryllidaceae > Allium > Allium cepa. The sequence goes on along the minus strand of CM060941.1, from coordinate 552,482,126 downwards.
TCTCCTTTGCGCGGCTAGCTTGGTACAACTACAAAATGGCTCTACGGCCTCCCAAATACAAAAAGAAAACAAAACGCCAAGCGGCTTGATCCAAAAACCCAATCAAATTTCACAGAAATTTAAACACATACCTTTTTGATCGGGCAATTCAATTTTTATCATCTGAAATCAAAACCAATTTTCCTTTCTCTTTATAATACCTACATATCCTGCTTAGCACTAATATCCAATCACAGTATTTCAGAAATTATTTTATCGACTTCCTTACAAAATGTCAATATTTATTCATTAAAATTTCAACTCAGAATATATTTGTAATATCAATTTCCAATCAAGAATTCACCATTCCCTTCTTAAGTTAGTATAAGCATTTTATATGCTTCTTAATTTATTTCCACTTTACCACTTTAGTTTATATCTATTTTTATTCAAATCGATTCTCCCATTTCTATATGAATTCAAATTACCTTAACTTGAATATTTAAATTTTATTTTTCATTTATAACTAATTCATGACATTATTTTAAATTAGTTTCATTTACTAATTTATTTCAATTTCCAGTTTTGAAATCGTTATGTTGTTAACCAAATTTTCAAAAAAATTCTAACTCCTAAAATTTTCGAAATTTTTTGACAGAGTCTCCTTTGTACGGAGGAGCTTTTGCAATTTGCAAAAGATATAAATATATATACATCGACCCACACGGTCGGAAAAACCAAAAACAGTTCATATTTCCTATTTTTATTGCGTAGGCGTACCTTATTTAGCATTTTTAACAAGCAGCTTATTTATTTAGCAGTTAGCGCAATCAAATCCAGCCAAACGGCTTCCTGGTACCTGTACTTACTCAATTTATACATGTAAGTGCCAATTATATGAAGTTTAACAATATTTCACTTATTTGCAATAGTTAACACATTAAACACATGAATTCTAACAGCAATGCACATTAACACTTTTTATAAGCAATTTAAATTGTTTTCATACTAATTTAACTGTTCCAATTAATTTATAACCATTTTCATTCAATTTGAATGATTTTCAATCCATTCGTATACAATTTCATCAATTTGAATGGTTTAAAACTCAATCGCTTACATTTAATTTATTTTTAAGCAAACTGAACTCATATTTAATTCAATTGCTCTCAAAATAAATTTATTTTGCTCCTATCAATTCATAGAATTTTAATTACTTCCATTTACATCCAATGACAATTTATCCTATGCAATTTGACGAGATATATATGAATAAATAAGTATTTATGTTTTATAACCAATTTAAATTGATTTCACTCAATTTATACTTAATTCTATTCCATTTTTTAATTTATTCACAATGCATATATTCTCATTTTCATTGCATTTCAAATTTGAATCCATCCACTTGCATTTTATTTTATTAACCAAACTAGTTTCATTATTCAAACAGGTTCCATTCAAAACCATTTGATCTAGCTCGACACATTCTATTAAATTTTATCCCTTTCAAATTTTATTCACGATCCATTCATTTGCATTTCATTTAAAACCATTCTATTTTTCTTATTGTCAAGTTATTTCAGTTCCTTATTTATTTATTCCAAACAATTTTATTTAACTCGAAAACAATCCAGGCTATTTCATTCAATAACTATTTCAATTTTATTCTTGATCTATTAAGCTTGAAAATATTCTAATTTTCTCATTGTCCCTAAGTTATTTCAAATCCTTAACAATTTAAATGGTTACCACTATTTATTCAAGAATTTCATTCCATTAAATATTATCTATAACTCACCGAATTTTATTTTGATTAGATTTATTTTTTTCTTGATTCAAATCCAACCCAATATCATTAAACTTAGTTTTAAGTTGAATTCAATTCAACTCCTTTCCATCTTTTTAGCTTAAGTTGATTTACTTCAATTTTATACTTAAGCTCATTTTCATTTTACAAGTAAATTTGCTTTTCTATTCAACTTAATTCTATCTTAATTAAATCTCATTTTAAATCTACAATTTCTTTCGGTTAGTTATTATAAAATTTAATCTTTGAGATTCAGATCATTCAATTGATTACAATGCCATTTCCAATTTATTTCTACTTATTTGGATTTTATTTGCAATTCCTACCATTACTATTTTAATTTATTTCATTTTCCTTTATTCGACACATTTCCAATTATATTTAATTTGTTAACACTTCAAGTTAAAATTTTAATTTATAACTTAAGTTCTGAATCCACTATCCATTTTCAATTTACCACCCAACTTCATAAACTCACAATTCAATTACATTTACTTTACTAACAATTTAAGTCGAATTTAATTTATAACTTGAGTTTTATTTCTAAACTTCGTCATAAACTCACAGTACATCTTCTATTTAACTACATTAGGTTTCCATTACATATTTCATTAACTAATTTATTATCTAATTAGTTCTTCCCCTATTATAATCCAATACTTGATTTTAAATCTCAAAATCTCTTCATTTAATTTTCTTGAGTTCAAATTCATTTTATAATTCAAGTTTGGATTTTTATTTTATTTTCCAATTCATCAAACAATATTTATTTTGGGTTTTCTATTTCACTTTCAAATTTTATAAGTCACAACTTATTATTTTACACATTTCCATTCATTCTAGGCTTGAATATGTTCTTCTTTTATTTTTAACTCAAGTCCTATGCTTATTTATAACCCAAGCATATTTTATTCCAGCATTTTAATTCTTTTACAAGTTATTCTAATTTATTTATTTCAATCCAATCCTTATCCAATTTATTTTCCATTTGTTCAGGTAAGAATTAAGTTCCATTCAATATCACCCATAACTCAACTGAATTTTATTCCATTTTAATTCTATTTTAACTCAGATTTATTTAACTCAATTTGATTTCAACTTAATTCGATTACAACTAGATATTATTTTCAGCCTATTCAATTTATTTCAATCCATTTAAATTTTATTCCCCAATCCAAGTTAATTTCATTTTTTTTAACTTTTCACTTTAAATTTAAATTCCAACATTCAAAGCTTATATTTCCTTCCTGATTTAAATCATCTCAATTTATGAGCTTACAACCTATCTCATCAGGATTTTTAAACACCCGACTTTTGGTTTCAAATTATTTTGAAATTTTCAACATGACAAATCACACTTCTCAAAAGTCAAACCAATCCTGGTTTTTTCCCAACAAATTTCCTTTGAGATTTTAAAAAACAACTAGTTTTTCTGAACAAATCAATTTGGCAGCAATCCGTCACTTAGAAATTTGAAAACGAATACTGATGATGCGGCCATCATCATCAGAATTATTTGCCAATAATCCAAGTGATTTCAATGCTATATCACTTCCAAAATCCATTTAAAACACATTTCCTTTTAGAAATACGTTTTAAAACAATAATGCTATTATTGTCTTCAAAATACTTCCAAAATCTCCGAGGTTTTAAATTTCCAAATCCTGCTTAAATCAATTTTAACTATAATTCATTTGTACAGTTTATGCTTATACAAATCTCTATTTGATTATATTTCAATTTATAAATTACATTTATAATTCATATTTACAAATTTCATTTTATAATGAATTTATTTCCTTAAACTTTAGTTATATTTTTAATTTCTAGTTAAATTTTTAATTAACAATGATAATATTTTAATATTATTCTTCCTAACATCCACGTAACCATATATTAGCTAAAATAGTTTACAAAAACTTTTCTTTATATCAAAATATATTTTTGGGTAAAATTATTTCATTTACCCACATTTAAAACAATACCATGTCGATTGTTCTATTCAAGTGTTTAGAAATCCCTTCGATATAGTTGTGCAGACTGTGCCGACGAATGTTCATATGCCACTCAATAAACCAATCAACACAATATTAAAACAATTTATATTCACTAACAAATATGTGCTCATATCTATTAATACGCTCAAATTCATTTTAGAGTACTACGGACTCTATTTAATGAGTAATCCCCACCAGAGCCAAGGTTATCACCAACCTCGCTCTGATACCAACTGTAACGACCCGCAAATCCGTACCCCTTGAGTCAACACTATTCTACCTAAATGAACTCAAGTTATACAGAAATACGAACCATTTGGGTTAAAGAAGAAGAGGTAGAAGAAGAAAATAGAAAACAACAACAGAATCTAACCATCGCAGCAGAATAAAATATAATAGATATTAACATATCTTTACTCAAAATCAAATATATCTGTTTATATATTACATCATCAGAGTACATCAATCACAGTTCAACATCACCAACATACAACTTGATACACAGCTACTCAACACAGCGGAATATAAATAAACAAGTACGAAAGTAATATTGTCATCCAGCTCGTCTCCTGAGCTCCACAACATCATATCCTGTATCCTATAATACTCGGTCTGACCCGAGCATTACAGTTAAATAACACCCGAGTCAGTCTGGAATACCAGCGTGGGAAGATCACACTCAATTTATTATTAAAGTTTCAAAAATCCTTTGAAAACAAAAGCATCTCGTAAGACCACGCCACAAATAAACATGTCGGGTTTTTACCTTACGATAGCTAAAACATTTTTATAGAAATCCTCTGATATTATAATAGGGTCTATATACAAATACTTATAAAATAGCCGAAATTGCTACATTCATTAAATTCTAGCTACTAGCCACAGAGTGGGAAATACAAACAAAACTCGTACAAGGCTCGTAGGGAGAATAGATTTCCAACTAATGACTAGGCACTGGGGTACCACCTGTCACAGTATGTGGCCTAGATCACAGTACCGAAGAGTACGCCCGCTCCCCTGCAACACAAGACCTGGACTACCCCTTACTGGATAATCCCGAGTGAGATCACCCCGCGGTTGGGATCAGCAACCGCCCACTAAGCCAAAATAAAAAGGGACATCTAGACAGGGATGACCTCACCTTGCTTGGGTGCTACCCACCTAGCCTTGCTGCATAACCCCTGATTTTCAGTCATTCCCATTTGATGAGGCTTGAGGCTAAGCGTTACCTTTTTAGAACATATCCCTTACAATGCCCATCGTCCACCTGACGATGTTCCGAAAGCATCGTCCATACAAGTCCGTCCCGGGTTCGAACAGAACCGAAGGCTCCTACTACATCCATTTTGGAAATATCCTCAGAATTAGTAGCGACTAGCCCTTGCACTTCACTGCTCCATCTTCGAATCCAAAATCGTTTTCCATGAAATGTACAAACCAGATCGAAGTAGTTTTCGAGAAATAAATCTCGATCCCGATCTCTTCGAAACGATCAACGCATTTGTCCAATATTGATAGTCGATGATTTAACTATCAATTAATATTCCCAACATCCATCAAACAATAAATAATTTCCCAAATTATTTATTAACCTCAAAATATCTTCCCAATATATTTTTCTATTTTCAACTCTTTGAAAACAGTTTCAAACTATCTTTCTTTTCAAAATAAACTTTTCCAAATATTTTCTATCTCCACTGAAATCACCAAGCACAAAACTAGATTTTTAAAATAATTTAAAACACTTTACTTTGAAATATACTTTAAAACATTTAAGTTAAAATTGCTTCAATAATTTGTTAAAAATACATATTATATGAATAGTTGAAAATAAGGTTACTTAATAAAATATAAAATTAGAATTTCACTTTTAAAAACAAAATACTAAGTCACTTTTTAAGTAATTACTACTATAATAGATTTGAGAAAATACTTACTTTAGAATTTAAATATTAGAAATAATAAATTTTCCAAACTTGCTTTTTAAAACAACTTTAAAAGCTTTTAACTTATATTTAAAAATTTCTTTGAAAACGTACTTGGTTATTCTGGGAGAATTTCCAATCTCAATCACTTAAATCAATTTTCCCAAATTGATTCCAATTTATTCCATTTGACATAAGTTTCTTTACTTACTCAGTTCATTTCAAAATTCATTAGTTATGGATTTTATTATTCTTATTATTATTATTATTTTCTATTTGATTTTAAATCTCTTAACTGAAATATACAAATTTCAGATTTTTCCCAATTTCTTCTTTATTCTTTTCGAAATTTAAATCTTAAATTTAATATGAATGCTATGTTCTTTTAAATAATAACACTAGAGTTTAAAATTCATTAACTTTCTATTTATTCAAAACTTTCCTTCCTATACTCAAGATTTATTCATTAGAATTTTTATGTCACTTTATTTCTTTTTCAATTCATTCTTAAATTCATTCAAATTTCCATAATTATTTTACTTACAAATTCACTTCCTTTATTTTCTTCCTAAAATCCAATTTATATATTTTTGGTAATTCATTATACCCAATTATATCCAATCGAACCATAACATTTAACATTTCAATAGAATTCATCATAGAATATCAAATAATCACAACAGAGGATATTGAATAATTTAAATAAATGTTGAGGGATCCAGTTGGATCCCTCCAACCTGTTTTCCCTGCATCCGCAGGCATTAGCATAATATAAAATGCCAATTCCAAAATATACCATACTATAGCACATCAATCAATTCAACCATTCAAACAATTATTTAAATTTAATAATTTAAATTTAAATTTAATTTTAGCCGAGTGAGATTAACTCACCTTTGATTTCCGTTTTGCGAATTTGATCCAAACTGGCTTGTCTCTCCACAATTCCAGACCTTGTATAACATTTATACGATTTATTAATATTTGCACTAATCGAACAATTTAAATTTTGTTTAAGAAATTTAATTTAGGCTAAAAATTTTAATTTCTAGCTAATGATTTTATTTTAAACAAATAATTAAATTTTAAATAAATTTTCCTTTTATAAATCATTTGGTAACTAAAGAAATTAAATAAATCACCTAAATCCATTTTGAAAATAAAGTAGTAAGTGTATAATATGTATATTTATTTCTGGACACATACATGCTTACAAAAGTAATCTATATTCTCATTTAAAATTTCTATTTTTCTTGAGCTTATCTACATATATATTTCCTGCTTAATAAACTAATCAACTAAAAATTTAGTTTTAAATTAATTTTCCTGAAATAAAATATTTTTTTTATATATTCATATATAAACTTCCAAATACTTTAAAATCCTACTTCTATTTTTTTTTTCAAAATCATGTTTTGTATGAATTTTCTGTTTTTGTAAAAATAACTGTTATTATTATTATATATATACTAAATTAAAAACAGGTTTATTTTATACTTTACTGTAATATAAAGCTTGTGTAAACAACAACAATCTACTATTTGTATACATATGTAGATATTAAATTCAATAATATATATATAAACCCAAAGCTAATACCTTCTGCTGTCATGAAGCCATCGCTTCGTTCGACACTGTTGCCACCACGCAAGCTCACGACTCAGTCCACCAAGCATCGCGAACCCCAAATTTACCGCGTCGTCGAAGTCGAGTCGCACGCTCTAGCTCGCCGAAACCCTAGCTCGCTCTCCTATTGGAAATCGCCTCCTTCCTCTTGAATTCACGCACGCGACCACACCTGAACGACGCGACAATGACGACACGGCCCTAGCTACAATCGGTATCGCGAGTCACCCCCGCATCGAAGTCGACATCGCTTTGATTTTGTCGTGATCGGCGCATGAGAGCGGTCGCCCTTTTCGTTCACCATTATTTTTTTATCTTTTTTTTAAAGATGCGAAGACAATTTTGAAACGCTCAGCCATTTTTGAACTGAGGGTTTCGATTTTCGATTTTAAAGATGGGGCTTCGGTCAATTTACTTAAGTGGAAATGAATCTGAAGAGGGGAAAAGAAGCTTGCGCTAGAAGATAGAAGTGTGTGGCTTCTATGAAAAGGTTTGACCATGTAAATTAAAGTTAATTAATTTTTTTATGCATTTACGGGTTGTACGATCAAACAGTAACTCCGAACGCTGCGAAAATTGAAATCCGATAATAATAATATTACAGATTCAATGGAACTGATTTCGTCGAATTCCGAGACTATGCCTCGGAAGGCTATTTTTAAATTCAATTTAAACGATATATTTTTAAAACTGAACAAAACACTATTAAATTCAATTTTTAAAGTTCTATTACCTTCAATATTATTAATGTAAATTTTCCAAACCTATTATAATCGGCTTAAAACTCCAGATTTAATATTTTACTCAACTTCATATACTTAATTTAACAATTCAATTATCAAATAAATTATGATATTCGTAGTTCAAGTTAAAATTACTCTATTGAATATCTAAAATCAATTAAATATTCCGATTTTAAATGCTCGAAAATTCTGGATCGTCACATATATGGGTTTTAAACCATTTTAAAGGTATTTTTTGTGAATTTGAATTTAACCCAAGTTTTATATTTAAAGGGCTTTAACTCGTGAAAATGTAATGGATTTTTCAAAAACGAAAACTATTTGTTTTCAAATAACAATAGCTTTCATATAAAGAAAGGATTTTCAATTTGTATTAAAAGATTTCAAGATTTGAAATGGATAGTTTTGAAAGCTATGAATGAATCTTTGTGAAAAATGGTTGAACCTTGTTTTGAAATTGAAAAGGATTTTAAATGGTATATCTTTTATATATAAAAGATTTGAAATGGATAGTTTTCAAAGTTATGAATGAACCTTTGGAAATGGTTTTGAAAACTATAAATTGAATCTTTGATTTAATGATTGGATGAGTTAATCCAATTTGAAAAAGAAATTATTTTGAAAGCCGTGAATGAATCTGTGTGAAAGATCGGTGGACTTTGTGAAGTGAATCTTTTTGTCTAAAGATATGAAATGGTAATTTGTTTAAACCATTTAAAGAAAAGGTTTTGGGTAACAAGTTGTGACTTAACTGAGATCCCAATACCTATATGTTTTTTTAATATTGCGCTCATTATTCAGTTTAGCCGGGAGAGGACCTTTGTATCATATAACCCATTCCGAATAATGATACGATGTTATGGATAGAATTTGAAGACCGATGGTGAAGACCGGATATTTTCGAAATCAAAGGATAACTCGTCGAATGTCTCTGCACCGACTGATCCCCGGTATAGAGATTTAATCACCCTTTGTGATGGGAAGTCCGGATGTGATTAGGGATTATCCGAATTTGCAAGGGCTTCTTTGAAGTGCCTTCGGTTCTGTTCGAACCCGGAACAGACTTGTATGATATATGTCTGACATTACACTTTGAGATGTAAAGCTGGTTTCTATCAAATACATTTCTGTTTGGTGGCGGAGATTTATTCTCTTAGCTTAACACCCTTCTCTGAGACATACGAGCTCAGAGGTTATGTAGTTGATGGTTACTAGTGATACATTCCCAATTTGGTAGTGTGACATACGAAGTGCTGCTGATCATTTGTTGATCGAAGCATGGCTTTGTGAAAAGCGTAGCTTTGTGGACGAGACCTTGTCGGACCTCACTCCCCGGAAATGGTTGAAACGGGAAAAATGCGGCAAGGTTTCAGGGGTCATGCCCCTAGGGTATGTCCATTCCTTCTGGAAAAGGGTGGTATCATAGTATGGAGCCTAGATATTTAACTTATGTGGTTGCTGCAAATACATTGCTTTGTGGTTGTTGGTGTTGAAGGCCCTTGGATAAAGGTCGCAAACGACCGGGGATGGCATATCTTTAGGTGTTACTCTCGGAAAGGGGGTAAACCGGCCTTGTGTTGGCAGAGAGCCGGGTAGGTTCTCCGGGCATCCCTCCAGAGGCGTTCTCATGTGGCAATAGAAAGTTCCTTATCCTGACAATTCGTTGGAAATCCAAAGAAACAATACGCACCCTGTTGTAACAACCCGCATATTTATCGATTTTATATTTAAATATTTTATTTAAATATTTTGTCGTTAATTGGATATTGGTCCGAAAAGCTACTTTTTGCAAACGGTCGAATTAGGAGCCGAGACCACTTCCATTGAGTTCGAAATGCCGTTTACAATCTTTTTAAGCATAAACTTTGATATGTTTGGGGTTAGTGGAATTTCACTAACTTTTCCAGCTTTGGACTTTTGGTTGGTTTAGCCTATTAAACCTATGTTCCAACCCCTTCTCCTCATCTCTTCATAAATTCCTACCTAACTCTAGTTTTAGCATTAATGGTGAGTGGAAAGGGAAATTAAAATTCCAAGCCCAAGTTCATTAGCAAATTCAACATCCAACTCCAAAATCAAAGTAAAGACATTGGATTCAAGCTTGTAGTTGCTTCTCTATTGACTTCAAGCTTCTTCTTCATTGAATTTGTGCAAAGGTGAGATTTTTATCTCACAATTCTTGTCTATAACTATCTTGGACTGTTGGGAATGAATTTCCATCACTTTAACATGCACATTTGCATTTGGTTTGGATTGAATTGGCGAAAAACTCCAATTTTTAGTGTTTTTGGTGAATTTCTGCTACTAGGTCGTTTGCGTGGAAAAGTCTCGGCCTTCAAATAGCTCGTTTCTGGCTTTAAACTCGATCGCATGCCTTAGGTCGTTCGCCTCGGAATTAGGTCGTTGGGCTTTAGGTCGTAGGTCGCATCGGCACTTAGGTCGTCCCTGGCCTTAATTCACTCGGCACCGTTAGTTCGCGTGACCTTAGGTCGTTCCCCGTTGGGTCGTATGACCTTGAGTCGTTCGCATGGTTCAGGCCTTCAAAACGTTAGGTCGCTTGGCGTGGCTATTGTTAGGTCGCGAGTTCCTTAGGTCGCTTACCTGGTTGAGTCGCACCTCACCTTAGCTCAGCCATGTTAGGTCGCGAGTTTCCCTTAGGTCGCGTGTACCCTAGGTCTCACAATCCCCTTAACTCGCTCGGCCTTGTCATTTTTAGGTCGTGAGTTTAATTAGGTCGTTCGGCCTCAAAACGTTAGGTCGCTTGGCCTGTGCTATTGTTAGGTCGCGAGTTCCTTAGGTCGCTCGCCTTCCTTAGGTCGCTTACCTGGTTGAGTCGCACCTCACCTTAGCTCGGCCATGTTAGGTCGCGAGTTTCCCTTAGGTCGCGTGTACCCTCGGTCGCACAATCCCCTTAACTCGCTCGGCCTTATCATTTTTAGGTCGCGAGTTTAATTAGGTCGTTCGGCCTTAAAACGTTAGGTCGCTTGGCCTGTGCTATTGTTAGGTCGCGAGTTCCTTAGGTCGCTTGCCTCCCTTAGGTCGCTTACCTGGTTGAGTCGCACCTCACCTTAGCTCAGCCATGTTAGGTCGTGAGTTTCTCTTAGGTCGCGTGTACCCTAGGTCGCAACCTTTAGGTCGCTCGATCCTATCCTCCCTTAGGTCTTCACTAGGTCGTACCGTTTTGGACGGGGCGCTGCCCCCTGGACCCCCGCGACCTGACGGGGCAGGTCGAACCCCGTAGCGGGGGTGTTGCCCCCGCACCCCCTGGACCCCCCTCCGTAGAGGATCTTATCTGAAAAACATTCAACAGAACTTGCTTTGTTGAGATGCTGAGTTGACCATTCTTCGAGACAAACTATCTTTGGCTTCTCGGTCGATTTTATGGTATCACCGCCTTGCTAAGAAGGCGGGATAACAACTTTAGAAATATGAAGGTTTCAATACTAGTAGTAAATATCAAAACTCTTTCAACGAAATGATTTCAACTCTATTTTCAATAACAAAGCTCTTTTCTTAAACCGTTTTCCAATCTACTAGTATATACAAACCTTTATCTCACTCGGATGAGAAATCTAATTAAACGGCTTAGTAAAACAAGTGGTATGAAACGCTTGCGTTCACTTCGTCGGTTAATTCTTGGACTTGTTCGATTGAACCTCTTGTGACAATTTTCTAGTGAAGATTTACAGTTTGTTTGTAAATATTTAAGTTAAGCAAGTGGTTATGGGACACGAAGATAAACTTTTATATTTACTAGCTTAGTGTAATTGACACTTCTCGTTGATCATGATGATCATTTTATGATTTAGACTAGCAATTGTGCGATGTCTCTTTGCTTTTTGGTTAGCCTAGACCTCATCTGGGTGATTCCGACTCACCCATATGGGGTAGCTCCCCATGGTCTTCGGACCGTCATGTGATAGGCCTCTTTCCCTTTTTATGTGATTTTTGGATTTCTTGTGTTGATTTCTGGAATTTATGTCATTGACTTGTTATGAGTACAAGTTTAGGGTATGATGCCCTCTTTGGATCTTTGAGAAAATTCTTGTGATGTTGATTTATCTCTTATTGATTGATCTTCTGTTGATCATCATTTGCATACTTATAGTAGTATATCAGTATGGATATTCTATGTTTATGCCATATCTTTTATTTTATACCATGTCATCTGATATTTATAGCCAGACTGATCCGTTTATTATTTTCTCAAATAATACTCGGGTCAGACCGAGATGTTACAGGTGCTTCTGCTTGACCTTTTCCCGGGATTTGCTGCTCTGACTTTTGGCTAACTATTTAGATTAGCAGTTTTTGTTGTATACACTTGAGATATAGACTCATTGTTGTATTCTTTTGTATAGCACGTATTGCTATTCTTTCGTATTATTGTGGATCTTTTTGACCACTACTCTGATGTACACTTTCATGTGTTTGTTATATATTCATATCTTCTTCCACCTTTGTGATATGGATGTCTGTGATTGATTTGTGTTATGCTTATTTCTATGTTTGTTTCCGAAGATTATTTATAGCCACCGTGTGATAAGCAATCACATGGATGGTCGCTCCTCAACAGCCTTATTCTCCGTGCTAGTTGACAGCACTACACCGTAGTGTTCTTAGCTAGCGTGGGTATAGAGGTGGGGAGTCACACCTGTGCAGTTTTAGTTGTATAACCTGCCATGGAATGTGGCGGTAACCTGCTATTGAACATGGTAGCTATAGTAGGCATACGATGAAATGTTGTATGCTGGCTAAGATTAATATTATACTTTCGAAATGTTTTCCACTATGCACTAATAATAATATCAAAAATGGTTTTTGCGTAGTAAGCATTTTTGACTATCATTAGGAGAAATCTCCTCCAATTCTGCGTTTGCATGGTGTGTAAGGCGGGAGGCCTTATGGAAGTTTCATTTTCCAAAAAGCATTGCGGATTTCAATCTTAAATTCTTTTGTTATTTGTTTTAAAGATAAACTGTTTTTGTTTTCTCAAACCAGTCACATGACTGACCCGAAGTTTATTGTTCCCTTCCTAAACTCTGGGCGCCCATAATGTTCCACATGGGAAGTCTAGAATTGGATTTTTCAAATAATTGAATAGTATGAGTAGATTCGATTGCATCCAGCCCTTAGATTTGGCGATAGCATTTGTTCAAGGTGACTGACCTTGCTTAAGTCATCGTGTTGGGGTTTGAGCTTATGGTTTGGATATAACTACTTTTGGATTGGAGTCTTCGAAGCTTTTGGGTTAAGTTATTTGGTTTGGAGCATTAGAGCTTTGGCTATGAAGTTTCGTATATCGGATTATGTCTCTCTTTCTCTCTTGAGATCATATTAGAGTTATCTTTCTGCTTTTGTATCTCTGATATTGATATCATTTGTATCAAATTATTGTATCGAATATTGTATATCAATGATATATTCATTTTTTCCCGCAGTGTTGTTGTACTCAATGTGTTATAAGCTCCGGCACGAATCAGATTTCGACGTTTGAATCTGCGGCATTCGAGTACAAGCGAAGTACGGATGTCGATTTTCGAATGCTGAAATTCGGATCATGACAATTTGGTATTAGAGCTGAAGGTTGAAACTTTAGCTCAGGTGTATAGCACATTACGTAACTCATTAGAGATAGGGTGAAGTATACCCTAGAATGAGTATATACCTAAGATATCCGTCTGAATGCCTCAGTAAAGTCTCTTACTATCCGCTGATAGTGAGTATGAGTGCAAGAAGAGGACGATGTAGGGGACATGGGAGTACCACTACAAATGGTCAATGCCCTGCAACAACGGAAATAACTTTTCTCTATCAATCTCCTTTGATTCAATTTCAAATTCTTTGATGGATTCGTGGCAGCTCAAGGGAAAAGCTTCGGTGTGATGGTGGCCCTGTGAATCGTTGTAGAAAATCCTTACTTCGTATCTTCATCGGTTTCTTATTAATCTTTTCGTTTTTAACTTCAATAAATTTGAGATATTATTTGAAATAAAATGGTTAACAAAATATGAAGATAGATTAATTTGTATCGATAAAACAATTTCAATTAAAACCAAATTTAAAATTCTATTGTAATTTCTTGTGAGTATCAAAGCCCGAAGAGGGACAAGCTAATGTATACTTTGGAGTATTCCAACCAGAATTTGAAATCCATACCTAGTGTTTGAGAATTGTGGAAGATTGAATCCATTCATTTGTTCTTTTGGGTCCTGATATATTCTACGAACGGTTAGTTACCCTTCGAACTAACCAGTGCCCTACTTATTTCGTAAATCTGGTGACCAGATTATCTTGTGAAGTATTGAATGAGTTTGTTCTCATAATTATTCGTGATATTCTGATTTGGTAAGCCAAATGCAGACTTACTATTCAGTTTCATCTGGTGAACCATTTCTCTGTGTGTTCATCTATCTCTGTTGTCTCCCTAGCAAATTTCGGAGATGAAATTTTCTTAAGGGGAGAATCTGTAACATTCTTGAATTTTAGCCAAGTTTAATTTGATAATTAATTTAATTTTTGGATTAAATTGTGAATTAATTTGGTATTTTCCAAATTAAATAGATATTTGTTTGTTTATTAATATAAATGAATATAAATATGATTTTAAAATAGAATTTCTAATTGGAAATTCTGAAATAAATATTTGGAAAAATATGTATAGATTGTGAATGAATAAAATATATATATTTATAAAAAGATATTGTTTGTTTATTCATTCATAGATATGAATTGATTGTATATTAATTTTTAAATTTTAAATTTAATAATAAAAGTTTAAATAATATAATGGATTAGAAAAATCTATGTTTTAAAGATAATAAAAGTTTTTTTTTCTAATTTTAATATACAAATGTATATGGATTAATTTGAAATTCAAAATAAATATATTTAAAAAATTAAAGTTAAATATCTTTATATTTTAAAGAACTAATAAATATGTATATATATAATTTTTAATTTGTGTATAATTACATTTTTAATCATTTCTTTAAAAGTTGTATAAGTACAAATAATAAAAAAAAATGCATAAATATAAACACATGAAAATATAATTCATGAATTAATGTACAAGACATAAAAACACAAATTCTAAATCAATTAAGAAAAGGACTTAGAAATAATTTATAAATAAAATAAAGTAAAGGTTTAAAACATAATTTGTAGAAAATTTCAACATAAGGACATAAACATAGATTGATTTGTTTTTAACACTTGTAAATTTATAAAACGTGTAAGAGACATTTGTAAACATTAGGCATCTTGCAAATACAAGTTTTAATATAGATTACAAGTGGCATTTGCCTTTTAATTAAAATTTATAAACATGCATAACAAAAAAAACTTCTCAAATCTGAGAAACCAAATGTAAAGCAAAGTAAAATCTGAAAAACAAATTTCTCAAAACAGTCTGATAATCAAACACTTCCTCAAACCGGAAATTTACTAAATTCAAAAGCCTGTACATTTTTTTTCTTCAACCAAATACAATCTGTAGCCTGAATTAGGCTTCCAACTTAATCAATTTTTATAATAACAAGCTTTAGATTTTAAGCATCATCATCTCTATTTTCAAGCTAAAACATTCTCAACAACTCAGAAAATTTAAAAACAAGATCAAGTTTTCTAGCCTGGAATCTAAGGCAAAAACAAAAAAGGAAATCAAAGTCTTTAAGCCTGGAAGCTTTTCTAAAATCAGATCAAAATAAAAGTAGCTTCAATCTGGAACAAGGGTCACGATCAACCAATTGCAGTTTAAAATTACAGCATCAAGTCTCAGGTCCTTTCCCAGTTTTAAAGCCTGGAAACAAGAAACTCAAAAATTCTTGTTCTCTGTTCTTCTCTGCTCTGTCAAAACACTGGTGAGAAAACCCTTAAAAACCCCATATTTGTTTTATTTTGCATGTGATCAATGTGATATATGTTGTGAAACCTGTTTGCATGGATGAAATATGTCTGTTTGTGTATATATAGATACGACTGTGTTTATGTCTGTCTGTCTCTGTTAGAGATCTAGGTTTTGAAAATAAATTCAAAGAAAAACTCACATAACCCAAACCAATCAATACTAAGCTTTAATCTCAAAATGAAGTAGTATTGTAATGCCAATTTTAAAACTGATTATAGTT
This sequence comes from Allium cepa, assembly GCA_030765085.1. Taxonomy (NCBI): domain Eukaryota; kingdom Viridiplantae; phylum Streptophyta; class Magnoliopsida; order Asparagales; family Amaryllidaceae; genus Allium; species Allium cepa. The sequence continues at coordinate 552,465,917 of CM060941.1, read as the reverse complement.
ATTGAATAAATATTTTGAAAAATTGAAAATTACAGTAATGAGTATTTTAAATTAGAAAAATCAAGTATTAAAATTTTAAGTTTTGATTATATCATCGGATTCAAATATAGAAACTATGATTTTTGAGATTAATATCATGATTTTAATTATGTAAATTACGAGATATTTTAAGTTGATCGAATTTGGGCTTTGTTCAATTCCTGGCGATCGGGTTATAGTTTTTCATCGGGATGGTTTTTGGTGGAAGGTGGAGAACGGGGGATCACTAGAAAAGTGCTCGAAATTTTTTAAAATTGCTGGGTTGGCCATTCGAAGTGATTCTAAGGTTTATATTCATGTTTGGAATGCTGGCGTTCTCGAGCTAAGCATGTCGTCATTAAAGCAATTCATGTGATCGGACCTGTGTAGATGGGCGCGTGGGTCGATGACGCGGCTATGGGGGTAGTGGCGTGATTTCAGACGATCTACATTGGCGGTGCGAGAAGGTTTTCTAGTGATGGGGTGATTCCAGGTTTGATTCGAATGACTCGATTTCGAATTCCATGTTATTACGCGATCTGGGTATTCGTGATGGATGAGGATGAGTTCGTCGACGTGCTGGAGGTTGCCGCATTGGCCGGAGCAACGGCGAACGATGGTGCACATGCATAGTGCTTGGATGGTGTTAGTGGATAAGAAGTTTAGGAAGAAGGGTTTATCTCGAAGCATAGGTCGGGGAAATGTGCGACTGGCTCGAGTGTTGATGCGAGCAATTTTTAGTTATACCGAGTATTAAGATAAAAAGAAGAAGAAAAATTCTAAGTTTTAAAATAAAGGGTTGGGTTTGACTCGGGGGAAGGCTAGAAGTAAATAGGCATGTGTCTCGGGTGATACTCGGGGAGGACTCGGGGTAATTTAAAAATAGTTTTCATTAAAATAATTTAGTTTAAACTCTTTCTTAAATAAATATATTTAGGTATAATAAATATTTTATTTAACGTTTGATTTATAAAAGTTATATAAATTGTTTAACTTGAATTTGTAAGTTATCTTAAAAACTTAATTTGGGAATGTAATTAAGAAGTTAATCGAAATAAAAGATAAAATGTTTTAGTTGTAAATTAACTTAAGTTAATTTATGAAATAATAATAATTTTGTTTTCAAAGATTAAAGGTTTAAAGATTAAATGTTTTCAAAGATAATTGATGAATAATTACTTTGTGTAATTGGATTAAAGCTAATTACTTTGTGTAATTAGTTTATGGCTAATTAATTATCATGATTAAATTAAAGAATAATTAATGTAATTAATTTAAAGTATTTATCAATTAAGATTAACTAATTAAGTAATTAAAAGTTAACCAGTTTATTATTAAAGGTTATCTAATTTATAATAAGTAATTAAAGGATGATTAATTGCTTAAAGCTAATTACTTAGCTATAAGTAATTAATTAATGATTAATAATTAATTTATCAAGTGATAATTAATTTGTGATTTATTAATATAATTGATTAGGATAATTACTTATTGTAATTAGTTAGCATAATTAATTAACAGATAATTAATTAAAGAGTTAATTAATTGGTGTGATAAATTAAGATTAATTTATTAATTAAAGATAACTACTTAATGAAAGTAATTAAAAGTTAATTACTTAATAATTAAGGGTTATTAATTAAAGTAATTAATAAGAGGATAATTAATTTAATGTGATTAATTATGGAATAATTAATTAAGTAAAGATAATTAATTAAGATAAATAATTAAGGTTGATTAATTTCATTAATTAATGTCAAATGATTTGTAATTTATTAATCAAGATTTGATAATTAATTCATAAGTAATTAATTTAATTGGAAATTAAATTGAGTTAATTAGGATTTGAATAATTTATTGATCCTGCTTATAAATGATTGTCGAATACTTGGATTGCTTATGAATGTTTGTATTGTATGATATGCCTTAAATTGATTGTCCTATCTGATCCATGATATTCTTTTCTGTGAATTGAGCTGTGTATAATTTATCCATTTATTTGTGACACGTTTGTTTATTATCTGTGAATCTGTGAATGAACGATAAGCGTTATAGATTATACCGCTTGTCGATGTTGATGTGCTTGATCTGTGATGATTGATAATGTTGCACTATTATTGTGTGAAACCCCTGGACTACACTATACACACTCAAATATGGATTGCACGGGGAAATTGGTTAAGTCGTAGATTTTTGAAAATAATTTTTAAATTGAATTTTGAATCCAAATGGTTTTGGAAATGGTATTGGGTTAAATATGAAAACCTTTTGAAAAAGAGTTTTGAAGATAAAAGTTATTTTGAAAACTTGATTAAGTTTTTAAATTTAAATAGTTTGATTTGAAATTGAATTCAAAATTTAAATTTAAATTCTATGTTTGGAAATTATAATTTAAAAAGGTTATACAAGTTATAAATGGGTTTATATTGGTTTTAAACCATTTTAAAAGTATTGTTTTGAGAATTTGAATTTAACCCAAGTTTTATTTTTAGAGGGCTTTAACTCGTGCAAATGTAATCTGATTTTTCCGAAACGAAAACTATTTGTTTTCAAATAACAATAGCTTTCATATAAAGAAAGGATTTCCAATTTGTGTTGAAAGATTTCAAGATTTGAAATGGATAGTTTTGAAAGGTATGAATGAATCTTTGTGAAAAATGGTTGAACATTGTTTTGAAATTGAAGAGGATTTTAAATGGCATATCTTTTATATATAAAAGATTTGAAATGGATAGTTTTGAAAGTTATGAATGAATCTTTGGAAATGGTTTTGAAAACTATAAATTGAATCGTTGTTTAATGATTGGATGAGTAAATCCAAATTGAAAAAGAAATTGTTTTAAAAGCCATGAATGAATCTTTGTGAAAGATTGGCGAACTTTATGAAGTGAATCTTTTTGTTTAAAGATATGAAATGGTAATTTGTTTAAACCATTATGTTTTGGGTAATAAGTTGTGACTTAACTGAGATCCCAATGTCCATATGTTTTAAATATTGCGCTCATTATTCGGTTTAGCCGAGAGAGGACCTTTGTGTCATATAACCCATTCCGAATAATGATAGGACGTTATGGATAGCATTTGAAGACCGATGGTGAAGACCGGATATTTTCGAAAGCGAAAGGATAACTCGTCGAATGTCTCTATATTGGATGATCCTCGGTATAGAGATTTGATCACCCTATGTGATGGAAAGTCCTAACGTGATTAGGGATTATCCGGATTTGCAAGGGCTTCTTTGAAGAGCCTTCGGTTTTGTTCGAACCAGGAACAGACTTAGATGGATGCATGTCTGACATTACACTTTAAGATGTAAAGCTGGTTTCTATCAAATACATTTCTGTTTGGTGGCAGAGATTTATTCTCTTAGCTTAACACCCTTCTCTGAGACGTACGAGCTTAAAGGTTATGTAGTTGATGGTTACTAGTGATACATTCTCAATTTGGTAGTGTGGCATACGAAGTGCTGTTGATCATTTATTGATCGAAGCATGGCGATGTGAAAAGCGTAGCTTTGTGAACGAGACCTCATCGGGCCTCACTCCCCGAAAATGGTCAAAACAGGAAAGACGCGGCAAGGTTTCAAGGGTCGTGCCCCTATGGTATGTCCATTCCTTCTGGAAAAGGGTGGTTCATGGTGTCTAGCCCAGATATTTAACCTATGTGATTACTACAAATACATTTCTTTGTGGTTATTGGTGTTGAGGTCCCTCGGATAAAGGTTGCAAACGACCGGGGATGGCATATCTTTAGGTGTCACTCCTGCGAATGGGGTAAACTGGCCTTGTGTTGGCAGGGAGCCAGATAGGTTCTCGGGGCGTCCCTCTAGAGGCGTTCCCATATGGCAATAGGAAGTTCCTTAGCCTGACCGTTTGTTGGAAATCCAAAGAAATAATATGCACCCTGTACGGTTTTGGTTGTATAACCAGCCATGGAATGTGGCGATAATATGCTATTGAACATGGTAGCTATAGTATGCATACGACAAAATGTTGTATACTGGCTAAGATTAATATTATACTTTTTAAATGTTTTCCACTATGCACTAATAATAATATCAAAAATGGGTTTTGCGTAGTAAGCATTTTTGACTATTATAAGGAGAAATCTCCTCCAATCTGCGTTTGCATGGTGTGTGCGGCGGGAGGCCTTATGGTAATTTCATTTTCCAAAAAGCATTGCGAATTTCAATTTTAAATTCTTTTGTTGTTTGTTTTAAAGATAAACTTTTTTGTTTGCTCATACCAGTCCCATGACTAATCTAGAGTTTATTGTTCCCTTCCTAAACTCTGGGTGCCCACAATTTTCCACACGGACAGTCTAGAGTTGGGTTTTTAAGATAATCGAATAGTGGGAGTAGATTCGGTTGCATCCAGCCCTTGGATTTGGCGATGGTATTTGTTTAAGGTGACTGACCTTGCTTAAGTCATCGTGTTGGAGGTTCGAGCTTATGGTTTGGATGTAACTGCTTTTGGATTAGAGTCTTCGAAGCTTTTAGGTTAAGCTATTTGATTTGGAGCACTGCAGCTTTGGCTATGAAGTTTCAGATATTGGATTCTGTCTCCCTTTCTCTCTTGATATCATATTAGAGTTATCTTTCTACTGTTATATCTTTGATATTGATATCATTTGTATCAAATAATTGTATCGAATATTGTATATCAATAATATATTCATTTTCTTCTGCTGTGTTGTTGTACTTAATGTGTTATAAGCTCCGGCACGAATTGGATTTCGACGTTTGAATGTGCGGCATCCGAGTACAAGTGAAGTATGGATGTCGATTTTCGAACGCTAAAATTCGGTTCATGGCAGATATTATATTCAAAACTTTGCATGTATGGTGTTGATGTATTTTGACTTGCTGTATTCATATTTATTTATTAGTTGCTTCCGCTAGTGCAATCTCTTATGTATTGTTTATCCTATTTTGTTCATGTATATTCAGTATATTTTATGTTATCACTTCATTGTGGGATTGAATGACTATGCCTTATTAGGATGTTTAGATTTAATTTTACCCTGATGGACTGTCATTTGTGTTATTCAAGGGCCAAACATTATCATTTGACATTGAATCAGGTATTATGAAGGGCGGATCATCAGTTTCTCACTCTAAATAAAACAAAACCTTCCTCTTATTAATAAGAATTTTTTAAGAGAGAGAAACAAAAGGTTTCTTTCACTAAATAATACAAGGTCTCCCTCTTCATTTAATTGAATTTGATTCATGTTAAATACATTTAGTTAATTAGATTAATTAACTAAGAAAATATATTCAAAATAAAATATAACTTTATTAAACAACTAGATTGGATCAGGTATTGGACACTAGAATTCATAAGCCCATTATGATCCAAACAGGAATTCCTTTTGAAATCAACCCTTTCACATACTATAGACCGACGTTGATCCTTCAACGATACCGGAGAAAGATTGGTTGAAGCATTCACCTAGTACATTGGATGTCCCGGGTTTGATCCCTGTAATTAGCAAGATAGGGGTTCTAACATTGTAATCTGTGATGAAGCATTGCCTCTTACCCATACATGTCCTGGGATGGTTGTACTAGTCGAAAGGCTATATGTAAAACTTGCTCATAAAGTACTTGGTTGGGCAGCCAAAGGAGTTTGGGCTAGACCTTCAATGGTATGAAGCCATAATAGTCTATGCGGTCTAAATTATCAAATTTAAGGCCAGCTAATAAAGAATAGCTTTCATTTGAGTGCATAGAATTGTAGTATATAAGCTTGGGGTTGGACAATCAATTATTCTCCCCTCCCTAGCAGCTGGTCTGACTCGTTGATGGAGTAAGTCCAAAAAGGTTGGCCCTATTGTAAAGGCTGAGATTGATTTAGACCTTGGGTTAGTTGTTAAAATTCCGTTTGAAAATTTAATATATATATATATATATATATATATTGAATCTAAAAGCCAATTTAAAATATAAAATAAATTTTACAAATGTAAATATATGTCAAAATTGCTTTAGAAAATAAATCAATATTTTTGAAATTACATAACAATTTAATTAATTGGAGTATTTAAATAATTAATTAATTAATTAAAAGTTAATAAATTAAAATAAATAAATATACATATATAATGATGTATATATATATGTATATCTATAAATGTTATATACATGTATATATATTTGTGTTTTTATTGTAAATTGTTTAAGATAAATCATAAATAAATACATTGGAATTTATTAATTTGATTAAACTTATTTTAATTAAATAAAATTAATCATTGGTTATTAAATGTTGATTTATAAAATAAAATGTATATATATATGATGATATGTGTATGAAAAACTATCGGTGTTATAATTAACATTCTTCCAAAAAAACTGGATGTATAAAATAAAAAATTAAATTTTAAAATAATCAATTAATTAGTTAATTAAATTAATAACTTAAAATTAATTAAATATGATCTAATTAATAATATGCATAAGAATATTATATAAATTAATTTAATTATAAAAGGTATTAAATGAAATAAACTTATCTAAAACGAATGTATAAAACTTAAGCTAAACGGTAAGAAACCCAACTTAGGTTTAAGGAACGAGTACAAGCATATTGTATGTATATCGTAATCTCAAATGTGTTTGACACTTGAATCAAGAGGGTATTTCATAAGAAATGCATTGTTCTATAAATCAATATCACCCAATGTGTGTGTGTGTTAAAGATTATGAATCATTACTGTATAAGTTGTCTTCTACCATTTATATATTAATATATTATTTTCATACTCTTTAGTAGTTGTATTTCTTCAAGCTAGAGATGTTACGTGTGGTGCTATTAATATATTCTAGACGACGTAAGATATATACATTAATTTGTTGAGTTTTCTCAAGGTACGTGCATTATACTTAGGTCATTGCAAAATGGTGAATACTAGTAAATATCTTTCGATTTATTGAGATTCCTCAAGGTCAAGATGAGATTACAAAAATTTAGGAGATGTATATGATACAACCAATAAAGGTGTTGTCCATCGCATGCAGGCCTATGAATTATTAAGTTTCCTCAAGGTCACAATTCCAAAGCAAGCGAGTTCTAGCATCCATTAGAGAAATCGAAAGATTTATTTCTCTTAGATTTTTAAGGAACATAAAATTATAGCAGGAGATCATTAGATAAATCAAATGAAAACATTTAACAATTATAATATTGTAAGAATATACGCTATAAGTTAAAATAATCTACTACGATAAATTTGTGTAACTAGTATAACTGATAAAATGTTTAATTAAAATCTACAAATGAACTGAATTAAGACAAACATAGAAATATAAATATACTTAGTAATATATCTTTTGATAAGTTATCACTTCAAGACCCATGCAAAGGTTAATTTAGACAACCAGTAAAACATTCATGCCTTTATTGCTTAAGTGTTCAGTTGTTCGAGATCGTGTGGTGTCTTTTATTAGTGTTGAACTCTTAAGAAACACTAAAATATGGATATTTGATCCATATTCGATCACATATAAATATTACATGGTGATTAGTCATAATTCGTAATGTACGAAACTTCGATGAAATTAGTTCATTCAAAATAAGCAAATAAACCATTATACTAGACTGTGAATTCAATATGATTGGATACAATAAGGATTTTGTTGCGTTAAATGTAGCACTGGACTAAGAGCTAAAAGTTCTACCTAGGAATTTGATCATTAAAATGTGTAAGACCCAGTTTTTCAGTCGTTTGAATTTAGAATATTTAATTAAATTTAAATATTGAAAAATGAAAGTTAAATCAGTTAATTAATTGAATATTGAATCTAATACGAATAAAAATGATTTCTAATGTTGTTTTAAATTCTATTTGGATTAGAATGGAGTTAGTAAACTTTTAAAATTGAATTAAAAAATAATTTACAGAAATTGAAAATTTTAATATTTAATTAATATGTGGAAATTAGCCATTCAGGACACTGTCTTTGAATCGGACGAAACTAGTTTCATTGGATCTGTAATAGTATATTATTTTAGGATTCCAAATTTCGTGTCGATCAGACTTACGGTTTGACCGTGCGAAGCTAAAAAGCATAGAAATTTATTTAAGTAATTTAAATTTATATAAGTCGATTTTGAACGTTATCTTCCAAATATGGTGGAATTGGCTCCCGATATATATTCCATTGTGTTCGGAATAAGGGTAAAACATATAAAACGCCAGGCAGCATACTTCGTTTGGAATTCGACAATTTCGTGGGTGAATAATGCACGAAATTTTAGATAAATGGACCCTTAAACTAAAACACTAGCCCATTTTTTCACGCAGCAGCCACCTTCAATTCAATGGCCGAAAATCACCGTGCTTCTTCCTCAATTATCTCACAATCCATCGACAATTAGTAAAAACTTCCAACTAGAGAATTGTAGAGCGCATCGAGATCTTCAAGTCCAACGGTGATGATCTGATTTAACGCAGCATGGATGGAGAGATGGGGCCATGTTCGTGTGGCATTCAAGGGGGAATTGCTGGCGATTGGCGGCACCTGGTAGGGCTGCACTTGGTGCGTGGGTGGAGCGCGAGTAGGCGGAGGTAGCGGTGGCCTCTGATCGTCGTCGGGTGGCTCATGGGTGGAGCGATGATGGATGAAGCCGGTCAACGAGTGGGTTTTCGCGGTCAGGGAGAGTAGCGCAAGAAGGAGTAAGGTTTAAAAATTAAGTACGATGATTAATTAAGTTAATGATGTAATTAATTATTTTATAAAATCATGTAACTTATAAAATACATAACTATTTCATACGTCTGTTTCGCACGAGACAAGCGGCATTGGATTCGTATTGTCGAATACTACACGATAGAGTTGGTTTGGATGGATTTGGAACTAATGAAAATATTTGTTAATATTATACACTCGTTTACTTTTAATCTAAATAAATCGCTACAACGACAACTGCAACCAAAGTGAGTAAAACTCGCTCTCTCTGTCTCGCTTATATTTTTTACAAGTGGGAACATTTTTACTGTGTTGTTTGGATGTATATTACATACATACATACATACATACATACATACATACATACATACATACATACATATATATATATATATGTTGGTTGGTTGGATATATTCCTGCATATTTTAGCGGATGAGACCCTATACGTTTCTGTGTGTGAACGGATGACCCTTTGTACGCGTGTCTGCCTTGAAGCAGACATTGTACATATTCTCATATGCATATTTGCTGCAGGTTACAGGTTTTAGGGATCCAACAGGATTCCTCGCTATAGTCGATTTTATTTACAGATATTGATATATATGCTGTATCATGTGATTTTTGTTGAGTTGGATGCCATGATTGTTATTATCCATATGAATCTCTTTATTCAGTGCAGTTGTAGCATTGGGCCATATTTTGGAATTTTGAAATAATAAAATGATGTTTTTGTTTAAAAATGGATTTCAAAATGATTTTGGAATTATATACGTTTTAATAATTTGAATGGATATAAAAGAGAAAGGATTTTATTTAAATAAATAAAGGTATGATTTTCGATGTTATTAAATTATAGTTTTGTGAAATACTTTAATTAGAAATTTCGAATGGTTTTATAAAAGTATATTTTATAAATATCATAATAGCTTTTAAACAATGATTTATATATATATGGATTTGAAATTAAAATATGATGAATAGTTTATAATTGGAATTGAAACCAATATTTTATGAAGGGATTTATATAATTAAATTATATTTTTTATGAAAAGAGTTATAATTAGATTTTCATGGCAAAAGAAATTTAAAAAAGAATGAATTTATAAAATAGAATTTTATAAATATATAAGTGTTGTGCAAAACAGAAGTTTTATAAAAACAGAAGCAAGATTATAACATTGTTTTATAAAGGCAAAATCAATTTAATTTATAAGCTAAGTATGGATTTTTGTAAAGGAATTATATTCATGTTTTTAAAGTGAATAATTGGAAAGTGATATGATTTATAAAAATTAATAAAATCAGGCCAAGGGACTACTTATGGGTTAGATTTTGTTTGTTGCTTTGATAGTTAAATAAATGACTATCAAATTTGGTCATTTTAGTTTCTCAACTTGATGTAGAAACTAATTAGCTGTACACTTAATACGTAATTGAATGTGTAGGCTTAATTATCATTTGTGTTGAGAATGTTGATTCGTGTCGTGTGGAGTGATTACTTCAATCTGTCGAGCGTACTTCTTGGCTGAAGGATGATAAGTTGAAAGTTGGAGACGTGATAAATCTATGAGACATTATTTCTATGTGAGGTTGAGAAACGCTTTTTCATTGTTGGTGTGAAGAGACCGAGATCGGATTTATCTGAAAACCACTTCGGACCAACATACATGCGACGATAGCGTATGTTAGTCAATAATATTGATATTAAGGATTTTCATAGTGAAAGACTGCTTGTTGATCATTTGGGGTGAAATCCCAATATAAATATAGTAATAGTAATCTCTTCATTATGAAATATCCAATGCAAGGGCAATCGCTACTAATCTTATAGAATGTGGAAGGAGTGTACCTTCGGTTTGTCCTATTCCTGGACAACTTGTATGGATGAGTGTCTGACATTGCATTTCTAAGGTTACGTACTTTGGGTTTTACAAACGTACATCATGTGGTGGTGGAGAATGCAACTTCTTTTTGCTTAACACCCTCCTTGAGACATACGAGCTCAAGGGTTTTATTTTTGTGGAAGTCAATAGTAGTCAACAGGAATGTCAATGTTGCATTCAAAGATGATGATGATGATATGTGATATGTGAAAGGTAGTCGATACCTCTTTTGGCATCACTCCTCGAAAATTGAATGAAACGGGGAAAGAAGCAGCAAGGCTAAGTGGATCGCTCCCATTAAGAGATGTAATTACTCTTCTAAATGTATCTTTACATGCTATGACATCGTGTATATGATTATTGTTGATATATGCTTGTGGCCATGGATTTAGGTCGGTAACGACCAGAGTGATGGCTTATTCGGTTCTATCCAAGAAGGAGTAGGCCGGTCATGCGTTGGTTTAGGTGCCGAGTATCTTGACCCTAGGTACGTCCCTCTAAAGGTGTATCGAGTTTGGTTCGAAAAGGTAGTCCCTTTACCTAGTCATTTGTATGGAATTTCAAAATCCACTATGTCCCTGCCATTTTGTTATAGAGCCTAGTCTTGTTGGAATTTAATAATGTAACAATTTCAGCTATGTTGATTATTATTTGTATAATAAACACTATTATAATATAACATGATTTGATATGAAAATGTTTGATTATCGTAAAGGAAAAACCCGTCTTTGTTTATGAGTGGACGTGGTCTTACGAGATACCTTTTGTTTCAATAAAGGAAAAGTTTTGGTAACTTTATTCAGTTGAGATGTGTTTTTGTCACGCTTGTTTACCAAACTGATCCAAGAGTTCTTCCCTTTTAATGCTCAGGTCAGACCGAGTATATTTACTGGTTTAGATTTGGTGCTTTTGGAGTTTCAGCGGGCGAGTTGGAGATCTTCATATCGTATACACGTATCTGTTTGTTTCTACTGCATTACATTATTGTTGTATATTATCAGTATTTGTGAGGACATGTTATTATAACTGTCCAAACTGATGATTACTTATTGTGTACTCTGATATTGATTTATGTATGTTACAGTTTCTCTTTGTAAACATTACCGATCTATATTATATATTATTCCGCTGCGATGGGAGATTCTATATTGTTTTAGTTCCGCTTCTCTCTTCTTCTTCTTCTTCTTCTTCTCTTCTCTTCTTCTTTCTTCTCTCTTTCTTCTCACCCTCTCTTTTCTTTCTCATGATCATCTGCAATCGGTGTGCTCTGGGTTTGAGAGGCGTGGTTTGATGTTGGGTTCAGAGGGTGCCGGGTGCGGCTCATCACATTTGGTATCAGAGCTTAGGTTTAGTATACTCTTAGGCTTTGATGTGTACTCATTATAGATATGGATAGTAATACCATAGAATGAGTTGGGTGTGTGTGTGTATGAGCGCGTATTTGTTAGTGATATAAAAATGTTTTATATTGTTTTAAATTGGGTAAATGAAATAATTTTACCTTGATTATATATTATATAATCATATATGATTTGTAGGTTGTTAATGAATTGTAATACTTAATTATTATCATTTGTTATTTGTTGTTATATTTAATTAAAAGCTATTATTATAAATCTAAACAAAGATAGGCAAAATTCAAATGAACTTATATAAGCAAAGAAGTAAAGTGAAGTTATATAAGTATAAATTTGTTAAAGTGATTTATAAATAAAAATAATATAAAAGAAATAATAAAAAGCATTGAATTCACTACAGTTGCTGGGAAATAATAAGAGTGATGAGGCCGCATCATCAGTATTCGTTTTCGAGTTTCTAAGTGATGGATTTGTTACCAATAGTGATTTTGTTAATGAAATTTTGATTTGATAAACAAGTTTGATTTTAAAACCCAAAGTATGATTTAATTTAAGATATACGGAAAATGAGTTTTGAAATTGTAAATTGAAAAAGGTATACATGTAAGTAAAATAAAATTTGAAATTGGAACATGAAATAAAATTTAACTTAAGTAAAGTTAAATAAATTGAATTAGTAAAATGAATTATATGAATTGAAGTTTAACTAAACTAAGTTAAATTAATCGATATGAATTTGCAATGTATCAAAAATGAATCAAATAAAAATAAATCTAAACTTGAATGATAAAGTGATTATATAACCATGAATTAAAATTTTGGAATGTGAATAAACTTAAGTAAATACTGTGGAATCTTATATAAATACGTTTTATAACTTATAAATTTGAAATAAATGGGTGTTTGAATTTTGAAATTGTTATCTAAATGTTTTGTGAAATAAATGAAATTAAGTTTTTAAACTTATAATTTAGAAAATGGAATATATAAGTATAGGAAACTTGAAATTAAGCTATGCAATTAAAATTAACTTAAGGAAAGAGGTTAATTGGAATAAGCTAATAAGTTAGGTAAATGAAATGTGTATGTACATAATTCGTAAGTGATTATACACATTGGAATTACAAAATATGAATAAACTCATGGTAAGTTTAATGAAATTATTTTTGAAATTTAAAATTTGACTCGAAAATTAATGAAATGGGCAAATTAAATGAGTTAAATGAAGTAAATAAATGAAGATTAACTTAAGTTAAATAAAAAGAATTGAATGAGCTAAGTGAAATAATTGAAATGAATATGAGCTTGAGTTAATAAATGAAATTCAACTTAAGTATATAAATAAATTCGATATAAGTTGAAATGTTGTTTGATAAGAAAGTGAAAATTAGTGTTGTATAAAATGTCTAAGCAAACTTAAGCAAATTTAGTAATGAAATAAAATAGTTGTTATGTGTTATTAGTATTAAAAGAATTATACTGAGTGAATAATGAAATGTTGTTAAACATGAATTGGAAGTAAAGTTAACAAAATTTAAGTGAATGTTAATAAATTGAAAGTTAGTATATGTCAACAAACGAATGTTAATGAATGAATTGGAATGAATGTAAATTAGTAGAGTGTGAACTAATTGAATTTGATGGAATGAATGCAAACTAAATTGATGAGAATCAAATGAATGTAAATGAGAATGAATGTAATAAAATGATTGTTAATTAAATTGAATGCAAATTAGTTGGATGAAAAATAAATAGTAAACGAATGAATTGATTAGCTGGATGTTAGTTGTTTGATGATTTCTTATATTACATGTGTTTCATTTGCATGTGATTATTGTAATATATTGATATTATTTCTATATAGATGTTTCTCATTGATTGTTGAGTGTTTTAGTAGGTGCGGACGGCGTATTCTTCGCATTTGGAGATCGCTTTCGTGCTATGTTGCTTATATATGCTCGCTAATAATATATAAGGTATATATCTCGGATTACATATTGCAATTTTACACTTTTTCCCTAAGGAATGCCTCATCGTTGAGATGAGATGCATATTTATGATATATATATATATATACACAAATATATTATTGTTATTTTTTTCAGATCAAACTGCGCAAAGAAGACTCTGGCGAATTATTCTAAAAATTTAAGGTGTTATAAAAAATTTGGGGAAATTTTGGAAAAAAAAATTGATAACTAAAAGTTTTGATTTTTGAGTCATAAATTGAAATTCAATTAGTTGATTTTTGAAGTGGTATTAGTTAATAACTATGAATGAATTTGAAATCTTAGAAAAGTTTTTATAAAAATTGCAACTAAATGATTTTGGAAAAGTTAATCACTTAATAGAATTTGGTAATCTATTTCAACTAATAGTTTGGAAAAGTTAATGGAGTTGTAGCATCTTTCTTACATAGTAATTTTGTGGACAAAATTCTTATAGGGCGGAAGAATGTAACGACCCAGTTTTTCAATCGCTTGAATTTAGAATATTTAATTGTATTTAAATATTGAAAAATGAATATTATAAGTTAAATCGGTTAATTAATTGAATATTGAATCTAATATGAATACAAATTATTTCTAATGTTCTTTTAATCTGTTTGGATTAGAATGGAGTTGGTAAACTTTTAAAATTGAATTAAAAGTCAATTTACAAAAATTGAAAATTTTGATATTTAATCAATACGTGGAAATTAGCCACTCGGGATGCTGTCTCAGAATTAGATGAAAGTTTCATTGGATCTATGATAGTATATAATTTAGGATTCCAAATTTCGTGTCATTCGGACTTACGGTTTGGTCGTACAAAGCTGAAATATATAAAAATTTATTTAAGTAATTTAAATTCATATAAATCGATTTTGAACGTTTTCTTCCAAATACGATGGAATTGGCTCCCGATATATATTCCATTGTGTTCAGAATAGGAGTAAAACATTTAAAATGCCAGGCGACACGCTTCGTTTGGTGTTCGAAAATTTCACGGATGAATAGTGCACGAAATTCTATGTAAAAGGACCCTTAAACTAAAACTCTATCCCATCTTTTTCACGTAATCGCCACCTTCAATTCAATGGTCGAAAATCACCATGCTTCTTCCTCAATTATCTCACAATCCATCGATAATTACTAAAAACTTCCAGCTAGAAAATTATAGAGTGCATCGAGATCTTCAAGTTCAATGGTGATGATCCGATTTAATGCAGCGTGGATGGAGAGATGGGGCCGCGTTCGTGCGGCGTTCAAGGGGGAATTGCTGGCAATTGGTGGCACGTGGTAGGGCGCACTTGGTGCATGGGTGGCACATGCATAGGCGAAGTCAGCGGTGGCTTTTGATCGTCGTCAGGTAGCTCGTGGATGGAGCGGGGGTGGATGAAGTCGGTCGATGAGTGGGTTTGCGTGATGTGGGAGAGTAGCACATGAAGGAGGAAGGTTTAAAAAATTAAGTACGGTGATTACTTAAGTTAATGATGTAATTGATTATTTTATAAAATCATGTAATTTATAAAATGCATAACTATTTCATATGAGGTCCATTTTGCATGAAACAAGTGACGTTGGATTCGCATTGTTGAATACTACGCAATAGAGCTAGTTTGGATGGATTTGTAGCTAGTGAAAATTTGGGTTAAAATTAAACGCTTGTTTAATATTAATCGAAATAAATCGTTGCAATGACAACTGCAGCCAAGTGAGTAAAACTCACTCTCTGTCTCGCTTATATTTTTTATAAGTGGAAACATTTTTATTGTGCTATTTTAATGACTGTTGGGATGTATATTATGTATATATATATATATATATATTGGTTGGTTGGATATATTCCTACATATTTTAGCGGATGAGATCATATACATTCCCGTGTATGAGCGGATGGCCCTTTGTACCACGTCTACTTCGAAGCAGACATTATACATATTCTCATATGCATATTTGTTGCAGGCTACAGGTTGAAGGGATCCAACAATATTCCTCACCATTGTTGATTTTATTTACCAATATTGATATATATGTCGTATCATGTGATTTTTGTTGTGTTGGATGTTATGATTGTTATTATCCATGTGAATCACCTTATTTAGTGTTGTTATAGAATTGGGCCACATTTTCGAATTTCAATATGATAAAATGATGTTTTTGTTTAAAAATTGATTTCAAAGTGATTTTGGAATTATATACGTTTTAATAGTTTGAATGGATTTAAAAGAGAAAGGATTTTATCTAAAAAAATAAAGGTATGATTTTCGATGTTATTAAATTATAGTTTTGTGAAATACTTTAAACAGAGATTTCGTATGGTTTTATAAAAGTATATTTTATAAATAGCATAATAGCTTTTAAACAATGTTTTATAAATACACATATAAATGGATTTGAAATTGAAATATTATGAATAGTTTATAATTGGATTTGAAACCAATATTTTATATTGGATTTGAAGTCAATATTTTATGAAGGGATTTATATAATTAAATTAGATTTTTGTGAAAAGAGTTATAATTGGATTTTCATAGCAAATGAAATTTAGAAAAGAATTGATTTATAAAATAGAATTTTATAAATATATAAGTACTGTACAAAATAGAAGTTTTATAAAAATAGAAGCAAGATTATAACATTGTTTTATAAAGGCGAAATCAATTTAATTTGATAAGCTAAGTATGGAATTTTGTAAAGGAATTATTTTCCTGTTTTTAAAGTGAATAATTGAAAAGTGGTTTCATTTATAAACGATTAATAAAATCAACCCCAATGACTACTTATGTGCTGGATATTGTTTGTTGCTTTGACAGTTAAGTAACCGACTATCAAATTTAGGCATTTTAGTTTCTCAATTTGATGTAGAAACTAATTAGTCGTACACTTAATACTAATTGACTACGTAGGCTTGATTATCGTTTGTGTTGAGAATGTTGATTCGTGTAGTGCGGAGTGATTACACCAATCTATCGAGCTTCCTTCTTGACCAAAGGATAGCAAGTTGAAAGTTGGAGACGTGATAAGTCTATGAGACTTGGTTTTAGTGTGGAGTTGAGAAACGCTTTTGGATTGTTGGTGCGAAGAGACCTGGATCGGGTTTATCTGAAAACAACTTTGGACCAACATATATGCGATGATTGTGTAGGTTGGTCGATGATATTGATATTTAGGATTTTCATAGTGAAGGACTGCTTGTTGATCATTTGGGGTTAAAATCCCAATATACATATAGTAGCAGTAGTCTCTTCGCTATGAATCCATTGCAAGGGCTGTCGCTACTAATCCTATAGGATGTGGTAGGAGAGTACCTTTAGTTTGTCATGTTCCTGGACAACTTGTATGGATGAGTATCTGACATTGCATTTTTAAGATTACATACACTGGCTTTTACAAACATACATCATGTGGCGGCGGAGAAGGCAACTTCTTTTATCTTTACACCCTCCTTGAGACATACGAGCTCAAGGGTTGTATTTTTGTGGTAGGAAATTAGAAGTCAATAGGAATGGCAATGTGATATGTGAAAGGTAATCGATACCTCTTTTGGTCTCACTCCCTAGAAAATGACTGAAATAGGGAGAGAAGAAGCAAAGCTAAGTGTGTCGCTCCCATTAGGAGATGTCATCACTCTTCTAGATGTATCTTTACACGCTATGACGTCACGTATCTGATTATTTTTTATGAATGCTTGTGGCCACGGATTTAGGTCGGTAACGAATTCAGTACTGTCCAGGAAAGGGTAGGCCGATCTTGTGTTGGTTTAGACACCGAGTATCTCGACCCTAGGAACGTACCTCTAAAGGTGTATGGAGTTTGATTCAGAAAGATAATCCCTTCACTTAGTCATTTGTATGGAAATCCAAAATCCATTATATGTCTGCCATTTTGTTTGTAGAGCCTAGTATTGCTGGAATTTAATAATGTAACAATTTCAGCTATGTTGATTATTATTTGTATAATAGACACTATTATAATATAACATGATTTGATATGAAATGGTTTGGTTATTGTAAGAGAAAAACTCATATATGTTTATGTGTGGATGTCGTCTTACGAGATACCTTTTGTTTTGACAAAAGAAAAGTTTTGGTAACTTTATAAATTCAGTTGAGATGTGTTTTTCTCACGCTGGTTTACCAGACTGATTCGGGCATTCTTCCCTTTCAATGCTCAGGTCAGACCGAGTATAGTTATAGGTTCAGATTAGGAGCTTCAGCAGGCGAGCTGGAGATCTTCATGTCGTATACACGTATCTGTTTATTCTTTCGCTGCATTGCATTGTTGTTATTGTAAATTATCAGCATTTGTGAGGACGGGTTACTATAACTGTCCAAGCCGATGATCACTTATTGTGTACTCTGATATTGATTTATGTATATTGTAGTTTCTCTTTGTAAAGATTACCGATCTATATTATACGTTATTTGCTGCAATATGAGATTCTGTATTGTTTTGGTTCCGCTTCTCTCTTCTTATTCTCTTCTCTTCTTCTTTCTACTCACCCTCTCTTTTCCTTCTCATGATCATCTGCAATCGATGCGCTATGGGTTGAACATGCGTGGTTTGGTGTCGAGTTCAGAGGGTGCCAGGTGCGGGTCATCACAAAATGTCAGTTTGATCAGTTTATGTAAAATGAAACTTATTCGATATCCTTAAATGCTAAGGATGACCAAATGCATTTTTATAAAGAGTTCGTTATAGCCCTGTTGCAAGGTTTTCCTTTTTAATGGTTCAACCATTTTAAAAGGAAAGCAAATGTACAAGAGTAGATTTAACTTAGGCATGGGTGAGAAGAAGGGAGTGAATGTCACCTCTACTTCATGAAAAGACATCGAAAATAAGAATTTATAAAACATTTGTAGATACTTAATATGGAACCAAAAATATGATTTCTATTCCAAAGGTTTTTTTATAAAGAAAATTGTTTTCTATGAAAGTTATTTCTTCAAGTTCAAGATATTTGATCTGAAACTCTCAACTGTAAACTAGTTACTGTGTATGAAATAAAATTTTGTAATAAGTGGTTGGATGGAATTTAATGTTTTGCAAGCTATTATAGTCATGAAGGAAATAGTGGAGGCATACATATAACACTTCCTAGTGGATGCATCAAGTTAAGATAATAAATTCACAAACATAGGAAATATTATTTATGAAATAATAATTGTATTTAGTACTAGTTGAAAATATATATAGTTTTATTTCAGTTTGGAGATTATGAATGTTCGTTATAAGATAAAACTAATAATGGTATTTTTCTCAATAAAAGTGATGTATTAGCTATAAAAAATATAAAATTTACACAGTTGCTTTAGAATTATAGACTATGCCAAATCTTTGAGAGATAATTCTTTAATCATACAATTATGAATTGTATTGGTGAATTATATCCCAAATGATTAAGGTAATGTGCCCATTCATTAGGAGCGCGATATGAGTTCCGAAACTCTTTAGATTGATACATATAGAAGTATACAATGGTAGTCCAATGATACCAAAATGTTCCACATACTTTGTTAAATTCATCGATGAACTATTGCAAACATGAACATATGTATTCGAGATACATGTACTATGTCTATGATAAGTTCATAGAACGTAAAATGGAAGTGAATAACAAAATGTGCAAAAGAAAATAAAAAAGAAATTTTATTTAATCACATAGTGAGAGTATTAGAAAGGGTTTTAAAAGTACCTAAAATGAATAAGATTCAATCTATAAAGACAATTCTTCCAACGATACATAATGATGTATGGTAAGGAGTAAGCAGACTTTTTGGATAAAGTACAATCGATGATGAGCGAAGTTGAGTTAACTTCATTTTGTTGGGATATGTACTTAAGAGTAAGTATATAGGTTAAAATTAATTTTAATCATAGCATAGTTTACAAGATTATACAAGATAACAGATTACAAGAAATCCCTACATATCTTAGGTCAACGAAATGACAAGTTGTGTAAGTCAAGAGGCTACATGTAATATTTGTTCTTTGGGGATCTTAAATTGAAATGACCCTCAAAATTTTAACCTTAATTTTTCAAGGAATTTTTTTTTCAATCAATTATCCAGGATCCAAATTTCTACTAATATAAATATATCTGTGTATTCATAAAGATATGCACATACATATGAGGATGCATGTGTCCCTCTTGTTTAAATCAGAGTTATGATAAACAAGAGCATATTCTGTTTGATTTGAATTTGAATCAATCTACCCATAATTAATTTCCATATTCTTTTTGATATTTGTAATATATGAGTAGATCCTGCTCATATTTATTCATAATAATTTTGATCATTCTAACTATGATTTACTGATAATTTATCTTGACAAGACAATCTCAGAATACATGGCCTTTTCATAGTATAGTTCTCAAATGCTTGATATTTGATTAAGGCCAGAAAATGATATTTATATTTATCATTTTCAATTTATGGTTTTATTTGAAACTCACCTGTTCTTGACTCAATCAATAAGACACACTATGTGTTGATCATTTGCATACCAGTTTCTGAGTTTTCTGTGACTAGGGTACTGGACTTGAAAGTGTTTAAAAAGGTGGTATAATCCCTGGATTTTGGGTGAACCAGGGCTTGAATGCAAAGTGCTCCCTGGTTTGATAATACAAACCAGTCAAAGTGCATATTTGTCTATAGTATTTGAAAGAGAGTTTTGGTGAAACACTTGCTAAATGAACAAAGGGTTATGAAATGCATTTTACTATCAAAATACATACCAACATGATCAACCAAGACTCCATTCTCTTGAAGCTAGTTAACTCTTGTGACTGTGTCAACCAGACACTCCAACCATGTCAATTGAAATGCCATCGATTTACAAAGTACTTGAAGCCTTTTTAAGATATATACACTTCTCAAAACAACTCATAAATGGACTTGAACTCTTTTACAAAATATTTCAATGAAAAGTAACTAAATACTTAAAAGAATACTCCAAGTTAAAAACCATATTTTACCCCAAAACTTAATGCTTTTAAATGACTCAAGATTGACTAATGCATAATATAGGTTATGTAAGACAATTTCTCAAATATATATTGTTTGCGCCAAAATTGGTCACAAACACCCAATACCGTGAAAGCACCAGTGTACGAATATAAATTAGTGATATTCAAACACAAACAACAAATCTCAACAAATAATAGACAGCAATCCAAAAGTAAAGAACAGAGACACAAGTTTTATAGTGGTTCGGCTATCTCCGGCCTACGTCCACTCCAATTTTTTTTCTTTTTATTGATTATCCTTGAAGATTACAAGTGATTACCACAGTTGTAGTGACCAAATCTGAAGAAAATTGCAGTAATGATGCTATGGAATAATTTTAGCAGCGTCTGGGCTTGCCTTTCCTCTCCAAATTTTCCGACCCCTTTTCTGAATGACCAGGGGCTCTATTTATAGGTGTGGAAGGCCGAAATCCCGCCTAAAACCTGGGGAGACTGCTTGGCACGTGAGGGAGGGCCCACAGGCCCGTGTTCTCGGAATCCGTGCCCAGTTTGGGATTGATTCGAAGTGACGTTCGAATCGATCAAGAATCCATCAATTGAGCTGAAATTTGGTGTGAACATTCTTCAACATGTATGTAAGCTCCTGTAAAAATTTCATTGCATTTGGATCAACGGTTTGGAAGATATGATCGATCCAAGTTCAAGAATCCGTGCGTCCTGAATGGTTCGAACCCATGCTTCGAAACCATCTACTTCGAAACCATCCTCTTCGAATCCATAGGGCCGACTCCTTCGAATCCATACCCTTCGAACCCATGCTGTTCGAATCCATGCTTTTTGAAGCCGCCTCCTTCGAGTCCATATCCTACGAGTCCATCCTCTTCGAATCCATCCCCTTCGAATCCATGTCCCTTGCTTCGTATCCATCATCTTCGAATCCATGTCCTCTTCGAATCCATCCCCTTCTTCGAATCCATGTCCACTTCGAATCCATCTCCTTCTTCGAATCCATGTCCACTTCGACTCCATCTCCTTCTTCGAATCCATGCCCACTTCGACTCCATCTCCTTCTTCGAATCCATGCCCACTTCGACTCCATCTCCTTCTTCGAATCCATGTCTACTTCGACTCCATCTCCTTCTTCGAATCCATGTCTACTTCGATTCCATCTCCTTCTTCGAATCCATGCCCACTTCGAATCCATCTCCATTGCATTGAAGCTACTCCTTTCGAACCCATCATGTTCCCATCGATTCGAAGCGTCATCGATGCGAACCTCCTGGGTTCGAATCTGATGGGTTCGAACCTGATGGGTTCGAACCTGATGGGTTCGAACCTGATGGGTTCGAACCTGATGGGTTCGAACTACGTACTATTCCTACTTTGAATCCATCATATTTCCTTCATACGAACTCCGATTAACATGAAATTCGAAACATAGCCTTTCATAGTCCTTATCATCATTTCCAATCAATTTCGTCTCGATCGGAGTTCAACAAAATTTTGACGATATCCATTGTAGCCTTATCTCCAGTCCTGATATCCATAATTCCTTGCCAATTTGTTGATATTCCAGTTTTGACCAAAAAATGGGATAACATTTTGCCCCCCAAAACATGCCTTGTGATAACAAGGCGTGTTTTGAATAATTACGAATCCAATATCCAAAGTCCACAGCCATATTGCCAGAGTATATCGTCCTTGACTGCTTCGAGTCGATGTCCAATTCCATATCCAATAGCCAAAGCCAATTCCGTATCCATTCGAACTCGACAACCAAGTTCCAATCCATCCTTATCCAATAGCCAATAACCGGAGCCAGGACCTCTCCGGGTCGATATCCAAATCCATAACCTCTCTGGGTTCCTGTCAAGCGTGATCCACATCCGACGACCGTGGTCCGGTTTCCCTGGACGTTGAGTTAACCTCTCCGGGTTCTTGCCAAGCGCAATCCATACTTGACGACCTTGGTCCAGTGTCCCTGGACGTTGAGCCAACCTCTCCGGGTTCTTGCCAAGCGCAATCCATACTTGACGACCTTGGTCCAGTGTCCCTGGACGTTGTAAAATGCCATGGCTTAAGTCCTAAGCCGAATCCTGATCTCTCCGGACCCTTGCCGAGCATAGTCCATACTCGACGACCTGAAAATAATAAATGATAATAGAGGGCCTAAGTCCTAGGCCGAATCCTGGTCACTCCGGACCCTTGCCAAGCATTGTCCATACTTGACGACCTGAATGAGTCAATCTACCTTGTTTGGGTAAAGTGACTCATCCCTTGCCAGGCATAATCCATACCCGACGACCATTTACCAAAAACCAGATAAAAGTCCAACCAAAATTTATTCCAGAGTCCAAATCCGAAATTCAAATTCGAAATCCAAATCCAAAATCCAAATCCAAATCCAAAATTCAAATCCAAACCAGCATCCAAAACCAAAAACAATCATCCAAAGGAAAATCCAAATAAAAAAGCAAGAAAAACCAGGAGCTCAATCCAAGCTCCAAAACCAAATCCAAAAAAGAAAAGCAATGTCCAATCTAAAAAGCAAGAAATAAATTTCACAAACCATAGCATCCCGGTTTATCATCATTCAGAGCATGCCTAGGGGCTATCTCCGTCCCCGTACATGTGTAAATGACTTTACCGTTTGCTAGTAGCTTGCTACTTATTCCATATTATCCCGGTCAATGGATGATCAATCGACGATCATCCCTGGGCCTCCCATCATCACGGCGTGAAGTGGTCGGTGGTTGCTCCTGCTCCACCGTTGCATCCCGAGTTCCAACGTATTGCTGTAACTGTCCATTCCTTACATGCTCCTCGATTATGTCCTTTAGGTGCCTGCAGCTGTTGGTATCGTGTCCATCCAGATCATGGAAGAGACAGTGCCTTCCTGATGTCCTTTCCCGCTCTGTTGGTTCCCTCCTAGCCGGCCTTCGGTAGGGAAGGCGATTCCGAGTTTCCAGGTATATCCGCTCCGGCGTCTCGTTCAATCCTGTGTATGTGGAAAACTTTGGATCCTTCCATCGCTTCCTAGCGTTTCCAGAGTCGTCGTCTAACTTCCTTTTCCCTTTATCCTTATCCAAACCATTTTTGGATACCGCTCCAACCTCGATTGCATTAGCCTTCTTCACCTTTAAATCCGTACTTGCATCTTCTTGCCGAAGGAACCTTTCTGCCTCATGAAAGAATTCGTCGAGATTTTGCGGGGGATCTCGTATCAGAGATACCTTGAAATCCGAATTCTCCTTGACTCCTGATACTGCTGCCATTAAAACCATTGATGGATCAGGCCGATCCACCGAAGCGACTGCCGCACTGAATCGAGTTAGAAAAGCTCTAAGCGATTCGTCCATCCTTTGCTTCACCGATGTTAAAGTCATTACGTTCTTCGGCCTCTTGACGTGAACCCGGAACTGTCCCAGAAACTTTTCCACTAATTCCTTCCAAGTCCTGATAGATCCTTCTTCCAGCTGCCTAAACCACATTGCAGCTAAGTCCTTTAAATACAAAGGGAAACATCGGGCCATCACTTCCTCCGATGCCCCCAGCACTTCCATGTGTCTGGTGTACCTCATTAAGTGATCTGTTGGATCCGTCTTACCATCATATACCTCCACGCTAGGTAGCTTGAACTTAGGTGGATTCTGAGCCATCCTTATCTCCCGAGCGAATGGACTTCTATTCACTCCTTCCAAATCTCCGTTTGTCAAACCACCTCGCACAGTCTTCCTAATCATTTCTACTAATCCTATATTGTCTGGTAGGGGTTGCCCCCCATGCCCCCGAGGGAACTCTGGTACATATTCCTCGTGTGGCTCACTAGCAGCAACGTTAGCTCTAGCTTGTTGAATTCCTTCCAAAGGTTCTCCTGCATTGAATCCTGTGGGCCTGCCACCAAGCCCTTGTTGATTGCCTTTTGGCTCCGTATCCTGTCCTTCATTGGGTTCCACAACCCTAGCTCCTTGTCCTGCATCCGCAGCTGCTGTAGCTGTTCCTAAGTTCTGCATCCCTGCAGCTCTCATTTGTTCCAAGAAAGTTTGCATCATTTCCTGTTGACTTTTCAACAATCTCTCCTGCAAAGAATTGGCCATAGCTTCCATTTCATCCCTAGTTATGTAGACCGAAGCCTGTCCTTCCTCACCTCCGGAGGATGCTTGTTGACTTCCTCCTTGTTGGCTTCTCTCAGCCCTTAGCCTTCTGCTATTCTGTCTAGTCATTGTCTTCCAAATCCAAATTCCTCAAACTCTTCAAATCCGATGCAGCGGGTGCTAGTTGTTCTCAGTGAAAGCACCAAAATGTTTGCGCCAAAATTGGTCACAAACACCCAATACCGTGAAAGCACCAGTGTACGAATATAAATTAGTGATATTCAAACACAAACAACAAATCTCAACAAATAATAGACAGCAATCCAAAAGTAAAGAACAGAGACACAAGTTTTATAGTGGTTCGGCTATCTCCGGCCTACGTCCACTCCAATTTTTTTTCTTTTTATTGATTATCCTTGAAGATTACAAGTGATTACCACAGTTGTAGTGACCAAATCTGAAGAAAATTGCAGTAATGATGCTATGGAATAATTTTAGCAGCGTCTGGGCTTGCCTTTCCTCTCCAAATTTTCCGACCCCTTTTCTGAATGACCAGGGGCTCTATTTATAGGTGTGGAAGGCCGAAATCCCGCCTAAAACCTGGGGAGACTGCTTGGCACGTGAGGGAGGGCCTACAGGCCCGTGTTCTCGAAATCCGTGCCCAGTTTGGGATCGATTCGAAGTGACGTTCGAATCGATCAAGAATCCATCAATTGAGCTGAAATTTGGTGTGAACATTCTTCAACATGTATGTAAGCTCCTGTAAAAATTTCATTGCATTTGGATCAATGGTTTGGAAGATATGATCGATCCAAGTTCAAGAATCCGTGCGTCCTGAATGGTTCGAACCCATGCTTCGAAACCATCTACTTCGAAACCATCCTCTTCGAATCCATAGGGCCGACTCCTTCGAATCCATACCCTTCGAACCCATGCTGTTCGAATCCATGCTTTTTGAAGCCGCCTCCTTCGAGTCCATATCCTACGAGTCCATCCTCTTCGAATCCATCCCCTTCGAATCCATGTCCCTTGCTTCGTATCCATCATCTTCGAATCCATGTCCTCTTCGAATCCATCCCCTTCTTTGAATCCATGTCCACTTTGAATCCATCTCCTTCTTCGAATCCATGTCCACTTCGACTCCATCTCCTTCTTCGAATCCATGTCTACTTCGACTCCATCTCCTTCTTCGAATCCATGCCCACTTCGACTCCATCTCCTTCTTCGAATCCATGTCTACTTCGACTCCATCTCCTTCTTCGAATCCATGTCTACTTCGACTCCATCTCCTTCTTCGAATCCATGCCCACTTTGATTCCATCTCCATTGCATTGAAGCTACTCCTTTCGAACCCATCATGTTCCCATCGATTCGAAGCGTCATCGATGCGAACCTCCTGGGTTCGAATCTGATGGGTTCGAACCTGATGGGTTCGAACCTGATGGGTTCGAACTACGTACTATTCCTACTTTGAATCCATCATATTTCCTTCATACGAACTCCGATTAACCTGAAATTCGAAACATAGCCTTTCATAGTCCTTATCATCATTTCCAATCAATTTCGTCCCGATCGGAGTTCAACAAAATTTTGACGATATCCATTGTAGCCTTATCTCCAGTCCTGATATCCATAATTCCTTGCCAATTTGTTGATATTCCAGTTTTGACCAAAAAATGGGATAACATACATATATATATATATATATATATATATATATATATATATATTTCTTTTTCAGATTTTCATAGATGCTACTTTAAGCTTATTTTCTTGTTCACAACTCAGAAAATCCTTCAGTTCTCGAACCTTAACACATAACAAAATTCAACAGAAACAACTAGCTTAATCAAACATAACAAGTTCATTACATAACAGGAAATTTAAAAACACAAATTTTTCATGAATACATGCACATAAATCATCCTATGCTCTTATTAAAACTAGCAAGCATGCTCATTCATTCTTTCTCATTAGCCATAACTTTCCTTCCTACTTAGGTCTTGCTTTCCCTGAAAGAGCATTAGTGGCTGCCTCATTTTAAAATGAGATACCCCCATATGCCATGAGCAAACAAGGGTCAGATCTATGATCTGGTGTGAGCAACAACAATATTTCCATAACATTAAGCAAATAAGTGATACATGAGTACTGGCTTGTTGCTTATGCAATTTCTTTAATCAACTATTTTACCATGTTTCAAATAAATTTTGTGCAAGTATGATAACTTCATCAATCAACCATGTACACATACATAATTATGCAAACATGCACATTAATCAGTAGCATATAGATGCACTGGAACAACCATGGTTCCATTCCAACCAATCTAGGAAATACTCATGTTCCTATTTCATCATTTATGGGTTGTTTATATATTAATTTAAATCCTAGCCTCGCCTGCTATCAAGAAATCACAGGGACACATTGCAATGAACTAATTCACATCATTGCACAAAGATCTCAGGGCTTGAACAAACCATGTGCCAACTTGCATACTCTAAATATGACCAGCATTCCAGCAGCCTTCTTGGCTCACCATCCCTAGTTTATTTACTAATTGTATTTGTTTAATCCTATCATCAGATAGCTAAGTGAACATGCCACTGTGTACATGAAACACCCCATACATCTTGCAAGCATATTTTTCAAAAGCAAGCAGAAAATCATTTTCAAGGACATTGCCATCAGATGTATTGACTTAAATCAAATATAAGAATATTTACAACTGAGAATAGAGACATGGCATGTTAAGTTATTATGATTTGCAAGTAACTATGGTTGAACTAGATTCAAGATCTAGCTTAATCATAATTTTTGACTTGTGGGTTTGCTATTTGATTAGGGGCTCAGCACAAAAGATCTCTATTGCACCCCTAATTCCTTTTTCTTAAGCCTCAGCACTTATACAATGTATAATGCAGCTCATATTATTTTCTCTATTGAAATTTTCATGCCATAGTTCCATATCAATTGTATGTACTCTTCCCATAATTTCAAGTTTTTGTGCCTTAGCTTTTCTAAGTATAATAAAACAATGACATGTACATCCATAATAAACATCATATCAGATCAAAACCATCCAAAGAACTTCCATAAGATATCTAATAAGACTATGTTAAGCAAAACCAGAAATATGCAAATAACCACATAAAAGTTTAGCTGCCTCATATCAGGACTTATTGCCATGAATTTAGTGAGATTACTCACTTAAGTACTTCCTTCTTTTTGATCCAGAAAACCCTTTAATGCTTTTCCTTCCTTTTAAATATTTTCTTCCTTTCTTATTTTTAAGTATCTCGGGTAAATGATTTTCTGGCCATAACTTCTTACTTATATGAATATTTTTCACTAGGGTTTTATCAAGATAAAATTCCATTTTTGTCTTGGCTAACATCAGGCATTTTGCATTTTGTATTTTCACATTTCCCATCCTTAATACCCCGGGCTACATTAGTTGGTTATGGTCAGTGCTTTCCTCTTTTTGCTTTTCAGATAATGGCTACTTTTGAATACCTCTCCACTTACTCAAGTCATGTTAAAAGTGTGACTTAGCTATATTTTATACGGTTATTCATTTCTGGAAATCCTCTTTTCTATTTTTTTACATATATATACATGCTTACTTGTATTGTGTCTCTTGTCATTTTAATGTTATTTTTTTGCTTAGCTTTAACATATTTCTACTCAAAGAAAAGTATTCATGTGTGTAAATATATATATTTAATTTTCCTTGCTTCATAGAAAAATTATATACATATACATATATATCGTATTTATAACTTGGTTAGGTCTGGGTTAAAAATCCAGCGCTTTAAGTAAGAATTTACTTTCTTACTCAAATAAAATATTTTCTGCCTTTCATTTCAAAATAATTCATATAACCCAGAGACAAAATATCTACACCTGGGTTAATAGTTCACATTTCAAAATCATATTTGAAATGCTTTCTTTCCCTATTTTTTTTCTTCAGGAATTTTGGATCCTTCCTTATGCCATTTCCAGTGTGCACATGCACACATATCCTTGCACATTATTCAATCTTAGAAATTCCACCATAATTAAATCTAAATATTTCAAAACGAAATTATTTCATCAAAATAATTTTTCACATAATTTTGGGGTATTACATTCACCCCTCCTTTTAGGAATTGTGTCCTCACAATTTTCTAATACTTATAACAAGTATCTACTGATTCTAGAAAATTTATCAAACACATGCATAAGCAAAAAAATTCAACCATAGCAACTATACACCAGAAATTTTATAATTATCTTTAATTTGCAAAAAGCTTAGGATAACCCATCCTAATCTTGTCCTCTAACTCCCATGTACAATCGTTAGGATCAAGACTCCACTGGACCTTTACCAGTTTAAAAGTTTTGCTTCTCAATTTCTTTTCTTCTTTAGCTAAGATCCCTACTGGTTCTTTCTCATAAACCAAATTAGGATTGATCTGGACTTGGGTAGGCTTTTCTAGAATTTCTTCCTTATCATGTACCCATCTTCTAAGTTGTGACACATGGAATACATTGTGCATTGCTTTCGTTTCTTCTGGCAGCTCCAATTTGTATGCCAATGAGCCTACTCTTTCCAGAATTTTATAGGGCCCAAGATACCTTGGTATGAGCTTTCCTTGCTTGCTAAATCTCAAAACCTTTTTCATAGGTGAAACCTTGATGAAAACAAAGTCACCCACTTCATATTCCACCTGCTTTCTTTTCATATCTGCAAATTTCTTCTGCCTGTCTTGAGCTGCTGCCATCCTCTTCCTTACTAGCTCAATTTTCTCTGTAGTCTCTTTTATATACTCAGGCCCTAAGACAGCTCTCTCTCATGTCTCTACCCAACATATAGGTGATAAGCATGGCTTTCCATATAAGGCTTCAAATGGTGCCATCCCTATAGTGCTTTGATAACTATTATTATATGTAAACTCGGCTAAATAGAGATGGTCCTCCCAGTTGCCTCCAAAATCCAGTGCACATGCCCTCAATAAGTCTTCTAAAACTTTGTTCACCACCTCAGTTTGTCCATCTAATTGTGGATGATATGTAGTGCTTAAGCATAATTCACTTCCCATGGCCTCTTGAAAACTTTTCCAAAATCTTGATGTGAAAATGGTATCCCTATCACCCACAATAGTTTTGGGAATGCCATGCAATCTTACCACTTCCTTCATGAACACTTGAGCCAACTTTGGTGCATTCCTCTCTGATTTCACTGGGATAAAGTGTGTCACTTTAGTTAACCTGTCTACTATTACCCATATACTTGTGTTTCCTCTTTTGGATCTAGGCAGACCATCAATGGAATCCATAGATATATCCTCCCATTTCCACTGTGGTATGCTAAGAGGTTGTAACAATCCTGATGGTCTTTGTGTCTCTGCCTTGACTTGTTGGCAAGTCATACATTTTGCAACATGTTTAGCTACATCTGACTTCATTCCCTTCCACCAATAATTCCTTTTTAGATTTCGATACATCTTTGTACTGCCTGGGTGTATGGAATACTTACTCCTATGGTATTCATTTAATGTTTCCTCCTTCAACCCTATGTTTTATGGAACACATATTCTATTTTTGTTCCTTATGTAACCATTTTTATCAATATGGTAATTTATCACTTCTTCCCCTTTTGATATGAAAATTTTCTTCTCTAATAGGTCTGGGTCTTGTTCTTGCATTTTTCCTATCTTCAAAATTAAATCTGATTGTAAGGTTATTAAACCCCCTTTACTCTCATCTCCTTCAGTTGTCACTATGTGTATCTCACTGCTTGCTTTAATTTCTAAGTCAGCAAGTATAGATAAATCCTTAAATTCTTCCATCATCAACATGGCTACCTTAGCATGTTGTCTACTCAAGGCATCTGCAACCTTGTTTGCTTTACCTGGTGTATAAAGTATGTCTAGGTCATAGGCAGCTAGAAACTCCACCCATCTATGTTGCCTCATGTTCAAATCTTTTTGTGAGAAAAGATATTTCAGTGCCTTATGATCTGTGTACAAATTAAATTTGGCACCTAATAAGTAGTGTCTCCAAAGCTTCAATGCATACACCACTGCTACTAACTCAAGATCATGGGTTGCATATTTGGTTTCATGTGGTTTTAATTGTCTGGATGCATAGGCTATTACTTGATCTTGCTACATCAACACAGCTCCCAGCCCAGAACCACTTGCATCAGTGTACACAATTAAATCCTCATTTCCTTCAGGTACCCTTGATACTGGTGCATTAACTAAAACTTCTTTTATCTTGATAAAAGCTTGTTCACATTTTTCAGTCCATATAAACGCTTGATTCTTTCTGGTTAAATTAGTACGTGGTGATGACATTTTGGAAAAATCTTTTATGAATCTCTTATAATATCCTGCCATCCCCATGAATGATCTAACTCCACTCACTGTGCTAGGTCTCTTCCATGCATGGATAGCTACAACTTTGTTGGGGTTCAGAAATTCCTTTAGCAGAAATGACATGACCAAGAAAATGTACCTCCTCTTTCCAAAATGCACATTTTGAAAATTTTGCCTTTAAATCTTTTCCCTCAATCTAGACAAAACCAAATGCAAATGATTTTCATGCTCTTCTACTATTTTGGAGTAAATTAAAATATCATCAATAAAAATTAGCAAAAATTTGTCCAGATAATCCCTGAATATCCTATTCATTAGATCTACAAAATATGAGGGGGCATTTGTCAACCCGAATGGCATAACCATAAACTCATATAAACCATACCTAGTGTTAAATGCAGTGTAATTAACACTTGAGTCTTCAACTTTCATCTGATGCAACCCAGATGTTAAGTCTAATCTAGAGAATATCTTAGCTCCACTGAGTTGATCAAAAAGATCATCAATCCTAGGCAATGGGTATTTATTCTTGATGGTAACCTTATTTAACTCCCTGTAATCTATGCACATCCTCAAAGTACCATCATGCTTCCTTACTACTGGAGCACCCCAGCATGAGTTTCTTGGCCTTATGAACCCTTTACCTTCTAATTCCTCTAACTGCTTTTCAACTCTTTCAGTTCACTTGGCCCCATTCTGGTGGGTTTCTTAATTATTGGGCTTGCTTCTGGAATGAGGTTGATTTGAAACTCCACTGGTCTATGGTGTGGAACACCCTTAACCTCCCCAAACACATCCAAATATTCATTGACTATGGGAATTTCTTCAATGGAAGGTTCACTGAAATCCTTTTCCAAGTCAATTAAATGATATAATTTTCTTTCTTTAGCTACTTCACATAAAATTGTGATTCTTTGGCCTCTAAGGTTTTGCAATGATATGGTGGATGAATCTAAATTAATTATGGCTTTAAATTGCCTTAACCAGTCTACCCTTAATATAACACCTATATTTGGGTAGTTTAAAACATATAAATTGGAAATAAAAATATTTCCTCCTATGTTTAATTCCACATCCACACAAATCATATTTAAAACACTAGAACTCCCCAGTGGACTTTGTACAAACAATGGGGTTTCAACCAATATGCAGTTCAGTTTTAGCATTTTAACTATTTCATAAGAAATTAGAGAATGAGTTGCCCCAGTATCATATACTACTGCTATGGGTATGTTACAGATAAGTAGTGACCTTCCACTTGACCGTGATTTTCAGCACTAGTCTCAACTGTGGATTTGCTTTTGCCTTCCAGATTTGCCAATTTTCCTTACTATTTGTACTCGGGACAATTTCTCTTCATATGCCCCACTTTCCCACATAGGTAGCACTTGAAGGCTCCTTCTTTTAATTCTGGGCACCTTGGTTTGATGTGTCCCTCCTTTCCACAATGATGGCAAACCAATTTCTTCTTAGCATCATTGGCCTTGGTGTCACTGGCCTTTTTGTTATCCGTTTCCTCTTTCTTCTTGTCATAAGGGTGGTATCTTCCTTTATTCTTCTTGTTATTGTTGTTCTTAAAATTTCTATACTTCTCTCTTTCCTTGTCATGCTGCTCAAATTTCAAAGCCAGATCTATTACTTGATCAAAAGTCTTATCAGCATATGGTAACATGGTCGTGCTAAGTCCTAGGTTCAAACCTTTAATATACCTATCATTTTGGATGCTTCATCAGCCACTAGCATTGCTCCATATTTGGATAATCCCTCAAATTTTTGAGTATACTCAGTGACGTTCAAGTTCCTTGTCTAAGTCTAATAAACTCTTCAAGTAATGTGGTCTTAGCTGATGCCGGTACAAACCTTGCCTCCAACATCTCCTTGAATTGATTCCAAGTGATTTCATTTTCAATCCTCCTAGCTACGATCACCCCCACCAGCCTAAAGCTACTCCTTTCAGCTGTCTTGAAGCCACTTGCCTCTTTCTTTGATCATCAAGCTGCATGTCATTGAAAGTCCTATCCAGTGTACTCAACCATGCTTGAATTTCCGTCACATTCTTAGTCCCTTCAAAACTCTTGCCTCCCAAGTTTGTATAAGCCTTTAATAGTTTTGAAAGTTCCTCATGTGGATTCTCAGGCCTATGCCCAATTCCATCCCTTAAAACCCTCACAAACTCCTGCATATCAAGCATCTATGGTGCACTTGTTCCTACATTGTGATGAGATCCCCTTCCTACCATGGTTTGATAACAAGGTTATGGGCAGATGGGATTAGTATATTGTGAGTATTCTCTATAATTAGTATTTTCCTATCTAGATTATTTCATCCAAAACGAACAGACATAATATATTTCTATAGTACTCAACAATCAATGCAACCATTTGCTCTGATACCAAATGAAATGACCCTCAAAATTTTACCTTAATTTTTCAAGGAATTTTTTTTTCAATCAATTATCCAGGATCCAAATTTCTACTAATATAAATATATCTGTGTATTCATAAACATATGAACATACATATGAGGATGCATGTGTCCCTCTTGTTTAAATCAGAGTTATGGTAAACAAGAGCATATTCTGTTTGATTTGAATTTGAATCAATCTACCCATAATTAATTTCCATATTCTTTTTGATATTTGTAATATATGAGTAGATCCTGCTCATATTTATTCATAATAATTTTGATCATTCTAACTATGATTAACTAATAATTTATCTTGACAAGACAATCTCAGAATACATGGCATTTTCATAGTATAGTTCTCAAATGCTTGATATTTGATTAAGGCCAGAAAATGATATTTATATTTATCATTTTCAATGTATGGTTTTTTTTGAAACTCACCTGTTCTTGACTCAATCAATAAGACACACTATATGTTGATCATTTGCATAACAGTTTCTGAGTTTTCTATGACTAGGGTACTGGACTTGAAAGTGTTTAAAAAAGTGGTGCAGTCCCTGGATTTTGGGTGAACCAGGGCTTGAATGCAGAGTGCTCCCTGGTTTGATAATACAAACCAGTCAAAGTGCATATTTGTCTATAGTATTTGAAAGAGAGTTTTGGTGAAACACTTGCTAAATGAACAAAGGGTTATGAAATGCATTTTACTATCAAAATACATACCAACATGATCAACCAAGACTCCATTCTCTTGAAGCTAGTTAACTCTTGTGACTGTGTCAACCAGACACTCCAACCATGTCAATTGAAATGCCATTGATTTACAAAGTACTTGAAGCCTTTTTAAGATATATACACTTCTCAAAACAACTCATAAATGGACTTAAACTCTTTTACAAAATATTTCAATGAAAAGTAACTAAATACTTAAAAGAATACTCCAAGTTAAAAACCATATTTTACCCCAAAACTTAATGCTTTTAAATGACTCAAGATTGACTAATGCATAATATAGGTTATGTAAGACAATTTCTCAAATATATATATATATATATATATTTCTTTTTCAGATTTTCATAGATGCTACTTTAAGCTTATTTTCTTGTTCACAACTCAGAAAATCCTTCAGTTCTCGAACCTTAACACATAACAAAATTCAACAAAAACAACTAGCTTAATCAAACATAACAAGTTCATTACATAACAGGAAATTTAAAAACACAAACATTTCATGAATACATGCAGATAAATCATCCTATGCTCTTATTAAAAACTAGCAAGCATGCTCATTCATTCTTTCTCATTAGCCATAACATTCCTTCCTACTTAGGTCTTGCTTTCCCTGAAAGAGCATTAGTGGCTGCCTCATTTTAAAATGAGATACCCCCATATGCCATGAGCAAAAAAGGGTCAGATCTATGATCTGGTGTGAGCAACAACAATATTTCCATAACATTAAGCAAATAAGTGATACATGAGTACTGGCTTGTTGCTTATGCAATTTCTTTAATCAACTATTTTACCATGTTTCAGATAAATTTTGTGCAAGTATGATAACTTCATCAATCAACCATGTACACATACATAATTATGCAAACATGCACATTAATCAGTAGCATATAGACGCACTGGAACAACCATGGTTCCATTCCAACCAATCTAGGAAATACTCATGCTCCTATTTCATCATTTATGGGTTGTTTATATATCAATTTAAATCCTAGCCTCATCTGTTATCAAGGAATCACAAGGACACATTGCAATGAACTAATTCACATCATTGCACAAAGATCTTAGGGGTTGAACAAACCATGTGCCAACTTGCATACTTCAAATATGACAAGCATTCCAGCAGCCTTCTTGGCTCACCATCCCTAGTTTATTTATTAATTGTATTTGTTTAATCCTATCATCAGATAGCTAAGTGAACATGTCACTGTGTACATGAAACACCCCATACATCTTCCAAGCATATTTTTCAAAAGCAAGCAGATAATCATTTTCAAGGACATTGCCATCAGATGTCTTGACTTAAATCAAATATAAGAACATTTACAACTGAGGATAGAGACATGGCATGTTAAGTTATTATGATTTGCAAGTAACTATGGTTGAACCAGATTCAAGATCTAGCTTAATCATAATTTTTGACTTGTGGGTTTGCTATTTGATTAGGGGCTCAGCACAAAAGATCTCTATTGCACCCCTAATTGCTTTTTCATAAGCCTCGGCACTTATACAATGTATAATGTTGCTCATATTATTTTCTCTATTAAAATTTTCATGCCATAGTTCCATATCAGTTGTAAGTACTCTTCCCATAATTTCAAGGTTTTGTGCCTTAGCTTTTCTAAGTATAATAAAACATTGGCACGTACATCCATAATAAACATCATATCAGATCAAAACCATCCAAAGAACTTCCATAAGATATCTAATAAGACTATGTTCAGCAAAACCAAAAATAAGCAAATAACCACATAAAAGTTTGGCTGCCTTATATCAGGACTTAATGCCATGAATTTAGTGAGATTACTCACTTAAGTACTTCCTTCTATTTGATCCAGAAAACCCTTGAATGCTTTTCCTTCCTTTTAAATATTTTCTTCCTTTCTTATTTTTAAGTATCTTGGGTAAATGATTTTCTGGCCATAACTTCTTATTTATATGAATATTTTTCACTAGGGTTTTATCAAGATAAAATTCCATTTTTGTCTTGGCTAACATCAGGCATTTGCATTTTGTATTTTCACATTTCCCATCCTTAATACCCCGGGCTACATTAGTTGGTTATGGTCAGTGCTTTCCTCTTTATGCTTTTCAGAAAATGGCTATTTTTGAATACCTCTCCACTTACTCAAGTCATGTTAAAAGTGTGACTTAGCTATATTTTATGCATTTATTCATTTCTAGAAATCCTCTTTTCTATTTTTTTACCTATACATACATGCTTACTTGTATTGTGTCTCATGTCATTTTGATGTTATTTTTCTTGCTTAGCTTTAATATATTTCTACTCAAAGAAAAGTATTCATGTGTGTGTATATATATATTTATTTATTTATTTATTTAATTAATTTTCCTTGCTTCATAGAAAAATATATATACATATACATATATTTCATATTTATAACTTGGTTAGGTCTGGGTTAAAAATCCAACGCTTTAAGTAAGAATTTACTTTCTTACTCAAATAAAATATTTTCTGCCTTTCATTTCAAAATAATTCATATAACCCGGAGACAAAATATCTACACCTGGGTTAATAGTTCATATTTCAAAATCATATTTAAAATGGTTTCTTTCCCTATTTTTTTCAGGAATTTTGGATCCTTCCTTGTGCCATTTCCAGTGTGCACGTGCACACATATCCTTGCACATTATTCAATCTCAAAAATTCCACCATAATTAAATCTAAATATTTCAAAACTAAATTATTTCATTAAAATAATTTTTCACAAAATTTTGGGGTATTACATAAATGGATCATCCCAAAGAAGTTTGGGGCATGCCAATATTGATTAATCAAGTTATGTTATGAATATAAATTTTTTGTAAAATAAAAACTAAATCTGTTATATATATATATATATATATAAAGGCAGCTCATAAAATGTTTATGAATGCATGTTTCGTTATACTGAGAAACAAATGTTGTTTCAAGAATCGCCAAATTCATAACGAAGGATTTTTTTTTTAGAAATTATTGGTAGTAAAATGGATTTGGAGACCCAAAGGTACAAATAATTATGAAGGATGAAATAAAATTAACCAAGCTGAAATAGACACAACTGATTATAAGAACTCTCGCACATTAAAGAGAAACTATGAATTTCATGTCATTTGCGAGAAAAGAATTTCCTTAATTATTAAATAAGCTACAAAGAGTATTGACTTTGCTATATTACATAATGTGTAAATCCAAAATAAATTCCAAGTATAATATCAAAATATGAATTTATGTTATTGGAGAATCGTATCCTAAACGATTAAGGTAATGTACCCATTCGGTAGGAGCGTCATATGAGTTGGTGAACTCTTTAGACTGATACATATAGACGTATGCAATCATAAGTCTAATGGTACCAAAATATTCCACATACTTCATTAAATTCACCAATGCACTATTACAAACATGAACATGTGTATTCGAGATACATGTACTATGTCTATGACCAGTTCATAGAATGTACAATAGAAGTTACTAACAAAATAAGCGAAATAAAATAAAAAATAATTTGATTTGATTGAATAGTGAGAATATAGAAAGAGAACTGAAAGTACGTAAAAACAAATAAGATTCAATCTCAAAAGTCACTCCTTCCAACGATATATAATGATGTATGGTATGGAGTAATCAATTTTTTTTGGATAAAGTACAACAGATGATGAGCAAAGTTGAGTTAATTGTTAAGATATGTACATAAGATTAAGTACATAGGTTGAAATTAATTTCAAGCAGAGCATAGTTTACGAGATCATACAAGACAAAAGATTATAAGAAACCCATACATATCCTAGGTCAACGAGTTGACGGGTTCAGTAAGTCAAGAGGCTGCATGTAATATTTGTTCGTGGGGGACCTTAGTGCATTACCCAAAGAAGTTTTGGATAGGCCAATATTGATTAACCAAGTTATGTTATGAACATAATTTTTTGTAAAATAAAAGCTAAATCTATTCTATATATATATATATATATATATATATATATATATATATAAAGGTTGTTCATAAATATTTCTGAAAGCATGTTCCATTATACTTAGAAACAGATGTTTCAAGAGTCGCCAAATCCATAACGAAGGATTTTTTCATAAATTATTGATAGTAAAATGGATTTTAAATCCAAAGATAAAAGTAATTATGAAGGATGAAATAAACAACCAAGCTGAAATAGACATAACTCATTGGAATGCC
Source organism: Allium cepa (assembly GCA_030765085.1). Taxonomy (NCBI): domain Eukaryota; kingdom Viridiplantae; phylum Streptophyta; class Magnoliopsida; order Asparagales; family Amaryllidaceae; genus Allium; species Allium cepa. The sequence goes on along the minus strand of CM060941.1, from coordinate 552,427,227 downwards.
TAATAAGAACCCTACACATTAAAGAGAAATAACGAATTTCATATTAATGGCGAGAAAATAATTTCATTAATTATCAAATAAGCTGCTAAGAGTATTCACTTTGCAATATGGCACAATGTGCAAATCCGGAATAAATTCCAAGTACAATATCAAAATATGAATTGTATGTTATCAGTGAATTGTATCTCAAACGATTAAGGTGATGTACCCATTCAATGGAAGCACCATATGGTGAACTCTTTAGATTGATAAATATGTATGTATGCAATCATAAGTCCAATGATAATAAAATGTTCCAAATACTTCGTAAATTCACCAGTGGACTATTATAACATGAACATGTGCATTCGAGATACATGTACTATGTCTATGAAAGTTCATAGAATGTAAAATGGAAGTGAATAACAAAATGTGCAAAAGAAAATAAAAAAGAATTTGATTCGATCGAATAGTGAGAGTATTAGAAAGAGTTCCAGAATTAACTAAAAATTAATAAGATTGTATCTCAAAAGTCACTCCTTCTAATGATATGTAATGATGTATGGTAAGGAGTAATCGAATTTTCTGGATAAAGTACAATCGATGATGAGCGAAGTTGAGTAAACTTCATTTTGTTAGGATGTATACTTAAGAGTAAGTACATAGGTTAAAATTACTTTCAATCGGAGCACAGTTCACGAGATCATACAAGATAAAAGATTATAAGAACCTCTAGATATCATAGGTCAAAGAGTCGATAGGTTGTGTAAGTCAAGAGGCTGCCTGTAATATTTGTTCGTGGGATATTTTAGTGGATCACCCCAAAGAAGTTTGGGGCAGGCCAATGTCGATTAAGCAAGTTATGTTATGAACATAAATTATCGTAAAATAAAACTAAATTGGTCATATGTATAAAGGCCATTCATAAAATGTTTCTGAATGCATGTTCCATTATACTAAGAAACAAATGTTGTTTCATTGCCAAATACATATCGAAGGATTTTTTAGAAATTATTGGTAGTAAAATGGATTTGGAGATCCAAAAATAAAACTAATAATGAAGGATGAAATAAAATTAACCAAGCTAAAATAGACACAACTCATTAGAAAGCTAGTAAGAACTCTCGCACATTGAAGAGAAACTATGAATTTCATCACAATGGCCAGAACAGTATTTCCTTGATTATCAAATGAGCTGCTAAAAGTATTGAATTTTCAATATGGCACAATGTGCAAATATGGAATAAATTCCAAGTACAATATCAAAATATGAATTGTATGTTATTATTGAATTGTATCTCAAATGATTAAGGTAATTTACCCATTTAATGGGAGTGCCATATGAGTTGAACTCTTTAGATTGATAAATATAGATGTATGCAATCATAAGTCCAACGATACCAAAATATTCCACATATTTCGTTAAATTCACCGATGGACTATTACAGACAAGAACATGTGTATTCCAAATACATGTACTATATCTATGACAATTTCATAGTATGTAAATTGGACTTGAATAACAAAATGTGCAATAGAAAATAAAAAGAATTTGATTTGATCGAATAATGAGAGTGTTATATAGAGTTCTAAAAGTACCTAAAACGAATAAGATTCGATCTCAAAAGTCAATCCTTCTAACGATATATAATGATATGTGGTAAGGAGTAATCAGATTTTTTAGATAAAGTACAATCGATGATGAGAGAAGTTGAGCTAACTTCATTTTGTTGGGATGTGTACTTAAAAGTAAGTACATAGGTTAAAATTAATTTCGATCGAAGCATAGTTTACGAGATCATACAAGATAAAAGATTATAAGAAACACCTACATATCCTAGGTCAATGAGTTGACAGGTTGTGTAAGTCAATAGGTTCCATGTAATATTTGTTTATGGGGGATATAAGATCAATCACCCCTATGAATTTTGGGGCAGGCCAATATTGATTAACCAAGTTAAGTTATGAACATAATTTTTTGTAAAATCAAAACTAAATGGTTATATATATATATATAAAGGCGGTTCATAAAATGTTTCTGAATGCATGTTCCACTATAGTAAGGAACAAATGTTGTTTCAAGAATCATAAAATCTAAAATAAAGGATTTTTAGAAATTATTGGTAGTAAAATGGTTTTAGAGATCCAAGGATAAAAGTAATTGCGGAGGATGGAATTAAATTAACCAAGATGAAATAAACACAACTTATTAGAATGCCAAATAAGAACTCTTGCACATTTAAGAGAAACTATGAATTTCTTCTCAATGGAAAAAAATAATTTCCTTAATTATCAAATAAGCTACTAAGAGTATTGACTTTTCTATATGGTATAATGTGAATTCGAAATAAATTCCAAGTACATTATCAAAATATGAATTGTATGTTATTGGTGAATTGTGTCCCAAATGATTAATTTAACGTACACATTCAGTGGGAGCGTCGTATGAGTTGGTGAACACTTTAGATTGACACATATAAATGTATGCAATCTTGAGTTCAATGATACCAAAATGTTCGACATACTTCATTAAATTCACCGGTGAACTATTACAGACATGAACATGTGTATTCGAGATACATGTACTATGACTATGACAAGTTCATAGAATGTAAAATGGAAATGTATAACCAAATGTGAAAAATAAAATAAAAAAGAATTTGATTTGATCGAATAGTGAGAGTATTAGAAAGAGTTCAGAAAGTACCTAAAACCGAATAAGATTCAATCTCAAAAGTCAGTACTTCCGACGATGCATAATGATGTATGGTAAGGAGTAAACATATTTTTGGATAAAGTACGATCGATTATGAGCGAAGTTTTGTTAAATTCATTTGATGTGTACTTAAGAGTAAGTACATAGGTTAAAATTAATTTCAATTAGAGCATAGTTTATGAGACCATACAAGATAAAAGATTATAAAAAATACCTACATATCCTAGGTTAATGAGTTGATAGGTTGTGCAAGTCAAAAGGCTGCATGTAATATTTGGTCATGGGGGATCTTAGTGGATCGCTTTAAAGAAGTTTAGGGCAGGCCAACATTGATTAAGCAAGTTATGTTATGAACGTAAATGTTCATAAAATCAAAACTAAATCGGTTATATATATACATATAAAGGCCATTTATAAAATGTTTCTGAATGCATGTTCCATTATAATAAGGAACAAATATTGTTTCAAGAATCGCCAAATCCATAACGAAGGATTTTTTTAAAATTATTGATAGGAAAATGAATTTGGAGATCCAAAGATAAAACTAATTACAAAGGATGAAATAAAATTAATCAAGCTTAAATAGACACAACTCATTAAAATGCCTTACAAGAACTCCTGCACATTTAAGAGAAACTACGAATTTCATATCATTGGCGAGCAAAAAAATTCCTTAATTATTAATAAGTTGCTAAGAGTATTTACTTTGCTATATGGCACAATGTGCAAATTCTCAATAAATTCCAAGTATATTATCAAAATATGAATTGTATGTTGTTGGTGGATTGTATCCCAAACGATTAATTTAATGTACTGATTCAATGGGAGCGTCAAATGAGTTGGTGAACTCTTTAGATTGATAAATATAAATTTATCAAATCCTGAGTCCAATGATACCGAAATGTTCCACATACTTCATTAAATTCACCGATGGACTATTACAGACATGAACATGTGTATTCCAGATACATGTACTATGTCTATGATAAGTTCATGGAATGTAAAATGGAAGTGTATAACCAAATGTGCAAAAGAAAATAAAAAAGAATTCGATTTGATCGAATAGTGAGAGTATTTGAAAGAGTTCTAAAAGAACCTAAAATGAATAAGATTCAATCTTAAAAGTCACTATTTCCAATGATACATAATGATGCATGGTAAGGAGTAATCGGATTTTTTGGATAAAGTATAATCAATGATGAGCGAAGTTGAGTTAACTTCATTTGTTATGATGTTTACTTAAGATTAAGTACATAGGTTAAAATCAATTTCAATTAGAGCATAGTTTATGAGAGCATGCAAGATAAAAGATTATAAGAAGCCCCTACACATCCTAGGTCAACAAGTTGACAAGCTATATAAGTCAAAAGGCTGCATGTAATATTTGTTCGTGGGGGATGTTAGTGGACCACCCCAAAGAAGTTTGGGGCAGGACAATATTGATTAAGCAAGTTATGTTATGAACATAAATTTTGGGAAAATCAAAACTAAATCAGTTATATATATAGGCAGTTCATAAAATGTTTATGAATGCATGTTCCATTATATTAAGAAACAAATGTTGTTTCAAGAATCTCCAAATCCATAACGAAGGATTTTTTAGAAATTATTGGTAGTAAAATGGATTTGGGGATCCAAAGATAAAACTAATTATGAAGGATGAAATAAAATTAACCAAGCTAAAGTAGGCACAACTCATTAGAATGCGTAATAAGAACTCTCGCACATTGAAGAGAAACTATGAATTTCATATTAATGGCGAGAAAAGAATTTCCTTAGTTATCAAATAAGGCTACTAAGAGTATGATTTGCTATATGGCACAATGTGCAAATCCGGAATAAATTCCAAGTACATTATTATAATTTGAATTGTGTGTTATTGCTGAATTGTATCCTAAATGATTAAGGTAATGTACCCATTTAGTGGGAGCGTCTTATGAGTTAGTTGACTCTTTATATTGATACATATAGATATATGTAATCCTAAGTCCAATGATACTAAAATGTTCCACATACTTCGTTAAGCTCACCAATGAACTATCACAGACATGAACATTTGTATTCGAGATACATGTGCTATGTTTATGACAAGTTCACAGAATGTAAAAAGGAAGTGAATAAAAAAACATGCAAAAGAAAATAAAAACGAATTTAATTTGGTAGAATAGTAAGAGTATTAGAAAGAGTTTTAAGATTACCTAAAAACTTATAAGATTCTATCTCAAAAGTCACTCCTCAGTATAACACATAACGATGTATCCGTATGTAGTAATCAGACTTTTTGAACAAAGTACAATCGTTGATGAGCGACGTTGAGCCAACTTCTTTTTGTTACGGTGTTTACTTAAGAGTAAGTACATGAGTTAAAATTAATTTCATTCAGAGCATAGTTTACAAGATCATACAAGATAAAAGATTATAGGAAACCTTTACATATCCTAAGTCAACGAGTTGACAGGTTGTGCTAGTCAAGAGGCTGCCCATAATTTGTTCATGAGGGATCTTGAGTGGACCACTCCAAAGAAGTTTGGAGGAAGGTCAATACAGATTGAGAAAGTTATGATATGAATATAAATTTTGTAAACTCAAAACTAAATTAGTTATGTATGTGTGTATATATATATATATATATATATATATATATATATATATATATTCAGTTCATAAAATGTTGCTAAATGCATGTTCCATTATACTAAAAGATAATCGTTTTTTCAAGAATCGCCAAATTCATGGCAAAGAAATTTTTCTAGAAATTATTGGTAGTAAAATGGATTTGGAGATCCAAAGATAAAATTGTCTACGAAGGATGAAATGAAATTAACCAAGCCAAAATAGACACAACTCATTAGGATGCCTAATAAGAACTCTCGCTCATTAAAGAGATACTATTAATTTCATATAAATGGTGAGAAAAGAATTTCCTCAATTATCAAATAAGTCTCTAAGAGTATTGATTTTGCTATATAGCACAATATGCAACTCTGGAATAAATTCTAACTACATAATCAAAATATGATTCTGATAGCGATACATGAAAGGATACGATCCACTGGCCGCGAAAGTGTTTTTGAGAAAAGATCAATTGGAATATAGCAAACTACTTTGATAAGAATAACAACGTTAATTTCAGTTATTGAAATTAATGTAATAGATTCATTATTTAACATGCTTATGTTAATTAGCGTTTTACTTGCAAAATTATTGCTCAGTATCAATCTGAGTTTTGGTACATATATGTTGAAACAGAAGTTCTAAATAATATTTTAGAATAACTTGTTTTCACATAACAACGAAAGTATCTTGAAGTCGGTGGGAGCAATACCCATTTTGTGGGTTTTGGATATGATCCAAGAACTGATATGAAAGTGTTGTTCAACAAGCATCAAAGTTAAGCTAATACATTGATAGAGAGATAAGCAGTTTGAGTTTCAGTCAAAATACAAAGGAAGCTTGTGTTTGCAAGAAAGAACTATAAAAGTACTAGAATATATCTATAAATTATAAGTAAATAACAAACTTATGATTGTTAGCGATGTACCCTTATTAAAATCATTATAGTTTGGTTGCTTAATTCTCGATGTTGGATTTGAAAGGACATCTATTATAATCAGTAAAAAAATGTTAGGAATGTCCCAATGATATACATTAACGCCACATTAAAATGTTTAATGTGAAGCATATGAGATAGATTCATCAACGGTAGGAATTATAATATATGTTATGTTGCATTTTGCTAATGTAGTTGGTATATTGAGCGGATATCATATCCGATTTAAGATCACAAATGGATGTTAAGGGTATTTTCCTGTATTTACGAACTACTGGAAATTGCATATAGAAACAACAAACACCTTATGAAGGATTTATTCGGATTCAAACCTCGTAAGTGATTTCGAGCATAATATGTCAATCCTTAATTCACATTCAATCCTGTAATGACCTGAAATTTCAAACTGTTTAAATATCTTAATTATTCAATTATTTGAATCTAAAATTTAATGTGATTAAATCATTTAAAAACCTTGTTAACCCCTTTTTTAAATGATAACTAATAATAGGAAAATTGTTTTCGAAATTATTTACAAAAAAATAGTTCGAAGAAATATCGATAATGTGACCAAAAATCATATTATCAATAAATGGTCTCGAAACGCATGAAATTATCATCCCGAGACATTATATCAGATTTTGAAAAAATTAGTGCCATCGGGACGGGAATAATGAGGTGATGTAAGCCGACAAGCTTCATAGCAATCCGACGTTCCGTGTGATCATGCGAGCTCGAAACATGTTGCGTTTTAAAAGAGAAATTTAAATAATAACATATATTATTATAAATAACCACATACTTCACTTTCTCTCTTTCACTTTTCCCCCTCTCTCTTTTATTATCTTTCTTTTGTAAACAAGAAAACTTAGCTGCCTTCTTCATTAAATTGTGTTAGCACCAAAATTGGTCACTAACACCCTTAGAAAGATTGTGTAATGAAGAAAACAAACTGAAAAAGAGAAGAAAACATAAATTAAAATGCGGGAAGTATGAACACCAAATTTATAGTGGTTCGGCGCAGTGGCCTACGTCCACTTTGAAGCTGATCTTTATTTTCCACTTGATACTTGATTACAGATACAATCCGTTCTTAAGTATTAGAATACAATTGCAAGGTAAAAGAAATAAGTCTTGAATGAGGATTTAATGTGGCAGAGTCTCCCCAGTGCTCTCTAAAATCTGATCCCTTTTTCTGTGCCCCTGCCTCTCTATTTATAGACGAAAGTGGATTGGACTTCCCTGGTGGGCCAGGTGGCCGAATAACTTGGACCAAGTAGTGTATGTACTGTATGCCGAACCAAGGAGGCCGGACAAGGCATGCCGAGCCGAACTCCTTGTGCCGAACGAAGCATGCCGAGTCTCCCCTCTTTAGGCCGAGCGAGGCGAGAGGTTGAATGAGAGATGCAGGTCGAATAGGGCAGGAATGCCGAACGATAGTAATGCCGAGTGAAGGACTTGGCCGAGTGAAGGGTTTGACCGAATGGCTTTTTCAGCTGAACGACTCAAGGCCGAACGATCTCCTGGATACCGGACGATCTCAAGCCGAGCATGCTGACTTCTCTGGGGAGCACTTGTGCTGAGTGAACTACGCCGAACGATGCTGGGACGCCGAACGATCTTCTGGAGGCCGAACGATCCTTTGCTTCTTCATGCCGAACGATGTTATGCCGAGCGCGATCTTGGACTGCCGAGCACTATCTGGTGCCGAATGTTCTTGCTTGCCGACTGTATATAAATGCTGGTTGTCACGTATGCCGAGCGCTCCTTATGCCGAGTGTAATTCTGAATGACCGAAAGTTTTCCGATGCCGAGTGCAACTCTGAATACCGAACGTTCTAGTTGCCTGGTCGATTTTCCAGGTAACTTTTTGCCCCCCAAAGTACGCCGTGTATTCGATAAGGGTGTGCTTTATACTACAGAATTCGCGCAATGCTACCGAGTGCTTTGGATGCCGAACGATACGAATGCCAAGCGATTTGAAGTAACCGATCGACACCGTTTCGACCGGTAGAACCGGTCAGAGTCTCTTCACCTTCTTCTTCTTCCCTATAAAGCATGTCTTCTTCTTCCTCCTTTCTTTATTCACCTTCACCTTTCAACTCCGAATCTTCGAACCATCCTTGCAATCGGACTTCAAGTACTTCTTAAGCCTTCCTAAACCTCGATCCATGAAATAGGTATAATCCCTTTGCCCAACTCCTTTCCACAAATTCGCATAGGACTGAGTCGTTGCCGAACAGGCAGTGTGGAGGAATCAAATTATGTCTCCAAGGCCGATCATTGTGAGGTAGGGAGAGATGGTTCGGGACGAATGCTTCATAGGGTTTGTTTCGTTGTTTGAGAGGGACGTTGTGGTTCAGCACGGCCTTTGTGTATTAGATAAGGCCATGGGAAAGAGTTAGGTGGAGGAGACGAAAATATGGAGGCCGTGCCGAGTGTTAAAACTTGGCATAACTTTGGTTCGGCATGGCATATTGTTGGCCAAACGATGGGTTTGGATGTGAGCCAGTGGATAGGCCGGGTGTTGTTTCGGCCGAATAGTATTTCGGCCGAGCGATACTCACTCAGTACGAACTGAAGGTGGGCCGATTGATGCTTGTAGGCCGAACAAGGACTTTGCCAAACATACTTAGGCCGGAAAAACATTAATGCCTAACAAACATGAATGCCGAACATACTTAGGCCGGACAAACACCAATGCCAAACATACTGACATGCCGACCAAACTCAAATGCCGAACATACTGACATCTTGTCCAATTTCATAACCGAACTTTAGTTTCCGTAACCAAATAACTTCTTTTAGCGTTTTCTTAACCTGGAACTATAATCGCCATACAGAAGGCTCTTGGAGACGGTCAGGGATGATGGTTTTCAGAGGCGGCGATTACAAGCTTAGTTTTATTCTAAATGCTTATACACGATTGAACGCACTAGTTCACACACCACGTGGGGGGATTATTCGTGTTGTTAACTCTAACATTGGTCATTTTTCAAATATAGTTCACGCAGGTGCTTAGTTGAATCCACTATTTATTCAAGATGTCTAAAAAATCCAGTTCCGCTACACTTTCCGACAGACCCGAGCCGTCTTCAAAGCAAACAGCCGCCGATACATCTGACCCGTCAGTTTCTCCCGCTCACGACTGGGCTCCTGATACCTTGGAGTCGTCGATCTTATTGGATAGCCCGGTTGACTTACAGGCTTCGAGGGTCACCGAAGCCGCTCTTCAGCGGATATATTCTATTCATGGTATCCCGTTCTTCGACGTGTTAATTCCGTCGGGGCACGACCGTCCACATCTGCCCCCAGCGGAATATACAGCGTGCAGCAAGTTCATGTGTTGGGTTGGCAGCGTACCACCGTTCAATCTATTTCTCGGAGATGTGTTGCGGTATCTTGACGTTGCCCCATCACAGCTACATCCAAACGGTCACGCCTTCATCTATGGCACGTACGTGCTCTTTGTGGCCGTCTTCTCTAGGCCCCCAACCCCTGGCGATATTAGGTACATATACATTACCAAGAAACGGGGAGACAGTCCGTCTTACATGTTTCTTGAGCCACATCGGAAGTGCCAAATTTTCACCAGCGTGTGGAGCAGCAAATTCGCTCAGTATAAACAGGAATGGTTTTACGTACGCTGCCCACAGGGTTTTGCGAGGAGATGGGTTGAAGGAAGTAAGTCTTCTTCCTGAATTGATGTCCGTTCCCAATCGGTTTTAAGCTTCTGCTAACTTATCGTTTCATCTTTTCAGATTCCATTCCACGTCCCGAGGGTCGAGGGTACTCTGATGCTGTCGAAGCCATTAGAGCCCTTCCTGCTGAGGAACGAGATATCCGAGCCCTCATTTCCAATGAGTCATTATCAAGGTTCGGTCTGCTATCTCCTGGCCGCCGGATTAGTCTTCCTAAGGGCGCCTCACTTCCCAAACCCATACCCGCTAGAGGGAAAAAACTGCCTGAATCATCTATTCGCCCTTCTCTTGAAGTACCGGAAGAGGGGGAAATTCCAAACGAGCCACCTCAAAAGCAAGGTGAGGATTTTGGGCCCTGCGGTCGAAATTCATGATATTGAAACGTCATCTTCCCCTTCAAAGGGGAAAAAGAAGCCGGCGTGCAAGTTGAGGAAGGAGAAGGTTGGCGGAACTTCCAAAGTTACGCCTATCCAGCCAGAGAAAGAGGCTTCTTCACAGCGCGTTGAAAGTTCTCTGAAGGGCTTATCGAACCTCTCCATTCCCGACAACTTGTTCAACTATGATTTCAATGACCCGGAGTTGTTTAAGTTTCGGTCACCCGCCAGGGGCGATGCGAGTGTCCCAGCCCCGAACCGAGGGGAAAAGACTCCCGTTAGCAAAGCCACTGGTCCGTCAGGGGGGAACACTAGGACACACACGGACACGTGCACTTCACTTTGCACCTACTTTTCTTTCATCATTTTATTCCCTCGCTGATTCGCTATTGTTTGAATTCTTTGCAGGTGACATAGGGCATTTGCACGGATATGACCGCCTTCGCGGGTCGTCGACATTATGCCAATCCGGTCGGGACTCAGGTCTCGAGAAGCGTCGAGACAGAGATAGCGATAGCGACCGAGATTATCATTCTCGGGACTCGTCATTCCGGAAGAAAACTCATTATCAGCCCGAACTCCACCAGGAGACCTCTTCTCATCAGGAGCGAAGCAAAGAAAAGCGCGGTCATAAGAGGTTGCATTCCGATGCTCCTCGGGACCAACACTCTGACTCCTCTTCTACCCGACATTCCCGAGACTCTCATAGAAGGGGCGAACTTTCAAAGCCGTCTCCTTCCGCTCCAGCGAAAGGTCCGACAGTGTCGGAGAAACTGACCGAACTCAAGGCCAAATTTCCGAAGATTTGTTTTGATGGGCTAAAGTTTCTCTAGCGATTCACCCTATACCCGGAGATGTTAAGCAAAATGCCATTGCCTGTACCAACGACGTCTATGTTCAACATGACGCATTCGTTCATTTGGCTGAGAAGCTTTCTGAAGTCTCTGTGGAGCGCCAGCACGAAATTGACCACCTAAAGCTTGAAGCTATTCATGACAGGGATATCATTAAGGCCCAGGATGACGAGTTGACCACTTATAAGTCTGAGCTTGAGGTCGCCCGTCAGCGCGCTAAGGACACCGCCGAGGCTGTTTCCCGCCTTGAATTAACTCATAAGAAAGAGCTTGATGAGTCAGTCCAACGGTGTGGTACTCTATCTTTGGAGAAGAACTCCGTTCAGATGGAGCGGGACATACTCGGCCAACGGGTCAAGGAACTCGAAGAGCAACTCCATGAGGAGAAGAAAGAAAAATTGGCCGCCCAGGTTGAGGCACAACACTATTGCGATGAGATCGTCGCCACCCGACTCCTAAAGGAGAAACTCGAGAATGATCTCTCCAAAGTCAAGGCACTAAAGAATGAGGCTCGCGAGGAGGGCAAAAAGATGGCAACTGCCGACATCGACTCTCGCCTTGAGGCGGCCAGGGAGGAAGGTAGGGAAGAGATCAAGACTGAATTCGACCCGCTCATCGCTGAATTCAACGCCGGAGTTCTCATGCATCGAGATCTAACTTTTTTGGACGAGGGCTACCTTGAGTCCCTGATCGAGGCGTGGGAGACCCTGATTCAAATCAGGAAGGCCGAGAGTGGCGTCGAAGAGGTCGATGAGGAAGCTTTGATTAAGGAGTTCTTGAAGGGCAAAGAACCTTCAGACCTATCAGCGGCTAAGGCCCTATACAGCAAAGGTTCCCCCTCGAGGAAAGGAAAGGAAGTGGTTATTGGTCCATCCGGCATCGTGCCCCCAGTTCGTGCGCCTACTCAGCCAGCTAGCCGACCGGTACTTGATCCCTTCGAGCAGCACCTTGGCTACGACCCGGATGCCCCCGGGCTTGGCGTTCATGTTCTATCTCCCATCCCGGAGGGTGAGACCCCTCTGACAACCGAGATTCCACCGTCACCCGATAAGCAACTTCTTTTCTTTATAGGGTTTCTGTGTTTTTCTAGAAGCTGTCGTGCTCTAACATTTCTTCTCTTGTGACTTTGTGCAGGTTGTTCTGACCCTGAGCCCACTCTGAGGAGCGATGTCGCCAAGGAGCTGGAGAAAGAAACAAGTGAGGCTGCTCGAGTTGGCGAGGGTCCTGGCCCAGATGCCCAAGTAATCGAGGCACTCGATGAAGGCAAGTCCGACTCTTCTTCCGAGAGTTTTGAAATAGAAATCACGGGCGCCTCTGAGCATGCATCTGAGCCGAGCATGAAGGAGCGGCTCGATAAGGAGAAGGAAGTGACAGCCAGAGTTAAGGCTGAGCCTCGGGATGTGGACCTGGACGACCCCTTGAACAAACCGTTGAAGGTCATCCTCCCTGGCGGGTCCAAGCCTATGGACATTCCCCCTACATCTTCGGTCGTCACCCCTCCATCAGGGAAGGATTCCAAGGGTAAGCGCTCTGGGAAGGAATCATCCGGGAAGAAGTCAAAGAAACACAAGAAGTGACCATCGTCCTCATTCAACAAGAGTTAATTTAGGTCATGTAATGATTTTTGCAGACTGTGTAAATAGGCTGTCGATTCCGGACTTCGGAGCGCTTTTGTAGCGAAATGCTTTTCAGAAATAAAGTTCAGTTTCATTTTCTGTCTTTTCAAAAGATTCTTGTCATTCAGTTTTCTTTGTGATTGTGATTGTGAGTGAAATCTGAACTGCTGTGAGTAACATAGACTTCCTGGTTCACCTTTACATAGCTTGGGAATTCTTTGGAGTTGTTCAATCTCCATTCCGTGCTTCATGTATTTAAAATATTTCCTAGCCCGCATGTCGGGGACTCGGCATATCCAAGCCATTTGTGTCATAGTTCATATTCAAGGGGCTTGGAGATCTGAATTACTTACATTCGAGTCCGCGCTCTGGGGACTTCGAGTAATCCAGTCCGCGTTCCGGGGACTTGGAGAATTTGGATCGTTTATACTCGATTCCGCATTCCGGGGACTTCGAGTACTCCAGCCCGCGCTCCGGGGACTTGGAGATTTTGAGTCGTTTATACTCGAGTCCGCACTCTGGGGACTTCGAGTACTCCAGTCTGCGCTCCGGGGACTTGGAGATTTTCAATCGTTTATACTCGAGTCCGCACTCCGGGGACTTCGAATACTCCAGTCCGCGCTCCGGGGACTTGGAGATTTTAAGTCGTTTATACTCGAGTCCGCACTCCGGGGACTTCGAGTACTCCAGTCCGCGCTTTGGGGACTTGGAGATTTTGAGTCGTTTATACTCGAGTCCGCACTCCGGGGACTTCGAGTACTCCAGTCCGCGCTCCGGGGACTTGGAGATTTAGAATCGTTTAGACTCGAGCCCACACTCCGGGGACTTGGAGTACTTCAGTCCGCACTCCGGGGACTTGGAGATTTAGAATCGTTTATACTCGAGTCCGCACTCCGGGGACTTCGAGTACTCCAGTCCGCACTCCGGGGACTTCGGGTACTCCCGTCCGCGTTCCGGGGACTTGGAGTTTTAGAATCGTTTAGACTCGAGCCCCCACTCCGGGGACTCCGAGTACTCCAGTCCGCACTCCGGGGACTTGGAGATGTTAAGTTGTTTCTGAGCGTTCGTACGCTAGTCAGAATATCATAATTTTCAGCCGCTTGTCACAGGAATATCATATGCAGAGACATTAATCATTTATGAAAAAGGTGGCTTCAAGCCTTTATTAATGAGAGCAAGCTGAATTGTCTTATTACATGCCAAGAACTGGAAATGGAAACATACTGGAAATAAGTGCAACTACTGCATAAAGGAAATAGATTAAGTGTAGTAGCGCCGCAAGTGCTCGCTGTTCCATGCTCGGGGGAGTGTCACACCATCGACGGACGCTAGCTTGAAAGTTCCTTCTCCAAGCCTCCGTTCGACGACGTATGGACCTTCCCATGCGGGGTTCATATGTGACGAGACTGGAAAAACTCGTTTCAAAACGAGATCTCCCACATCAAAGATTCTTGGTCGGACTTTCTCATTATAATATCTCGCGACCCAATGTCTGTTTGAGGCTACTCTCAGATCAGCTTCTTCGCGTTTTTCATCGATAAAGTCCAATGATTCCAGTAAGAGATCCTGGTTCGACGCGGGGTCGTAATGAGTCACCCGATGTGATGGAACTTCAAGTTCTACGGGTATGACGGCTTCCGTGCCGTACGCCAATGCGAATGGTGTGTGGCCAGTCGCGGTCTTGTGGTAGTTCTATAGGCCCAAAGAGCTGTCGGGAGTTCATCTACCCACTTGCCTCTAGATTTTTCCAAACGCTTCTTCTATATGGACTTGATTATTTTGTTTACAGCTTCTACCTGCCCATTCGCCTTCGGGTGAGCAACTGTTGCGAACCTTTTCTCAATGCCATACTTCTGACAAAATTCTTTGAATTCTTTGCTCTCGAATTGAGTCCCATTATCTGTTATGATGGTCTGTGGAAGACCAAAGCAGCGTATGATATTTCGTACAACGAAATTAATGACTTTCTTGGTGGTGATCGTGGCCATAGGATCTGCTTCTACCCATTTGGTGAAATAATCGACTGCCACTATTGCATATTTCGCGCCTCCTTTGGCTAAGGGTAAAGAACCAATCAGGTCAATTCCCCACATTACAAATGGCCAGGGACTAACTATTTGCGTGAGTTCCGTCGGCGGGGCTCTCGGAATTTTCGCGTATATCTGGCATTTGTCACATTTCTTCACATAGTCTGCGGCGTCGCGGTTCACGGTTGGCCAAAAGTATCCGTAGCGGAGGATTTTCTTTGCCAAAGTTTGCCCCCCAGTATGATCACCACACTCTCCCTCATGGACTTCCTCCAGTACCCGTTTTATCTCGTCATGGGCCACGCACCGAAGTAAGGGGGTCGAGAATCCCCTGCGATACATTACTCCGTTCTGTATAACATAACGCGAGGCCTTACGAAGGACTTGGCATCTTTTTCTCCTCTTCTCAGGAAAATCCCCATGTAGTAAGTACTGTTTGATCGGGGTCAACCACGATTCCCTTTCGAATTCGGTCTCTAAGACGAAATCTATCTCCATCATGTCTATACTTGGGGCAAGTAGGGTCTCGACAGGGAACAATCCCATTTTCTGTGCATCGCCAGTGCTTGCGAACTTTGCTAACGAGTTAGCTTCTCTATTCTGTTCGCGTGGGACATGGGAGATGTCATAATATTCGAGACTTGCCAGTAGTCCTCGAGTGCGAGCAAGGTAAGGAGCCAGTCTCTGCCCTTTGCTTGATAGTCTCCCCACACCTGATAAACTACCAGCTGTGAGTCACAGAAGATTTCGATTGACTTCACTCCCAACTCGATAACGAGTTTCAAGCCAGCAATCAATGCCTCATATTCGGC
Organism: Allium cepa; assembly: GCA_030765085.1. NCBI lineage: Eukaryota > Viridiplantae > Streptophyta > Magnoliopsida > Asparagales > Amaryllidaceae > Allium > Allium cepa. The sequence continues at coordinate 552,411,598 of CM060941.1, read as the reverse complement.
TTCGTTATTTGTTGCTGCAAATTCAAGCTTCAAAGCGTAGCAGATTGATCGGTCTTTTAGGGTTATGAGGACGATACCTGCCCCCGAGCGATGGTCGTTAGATGCCCCATCGGTGTACATCTTCCATCAAACGGGAGGTGCGACCCTGTGTCCGCTCGGTTCATCTGGCAGAGTGAACTCGGCGATGAAGTCAGCTAGCGCTTGTCCTTGTATAGCCCTTCGTGGCAGGTAGGCAATGTCGAACTGACTCAACTCAATGTTCCATTTTAGCATCCTTCCGGAAGTTTCTGGTCGTTTGAGTACTTGTCGCAATGGTTGGTTAGTGTAGACACTGATCGAGTGTGCCTGGAAGTATGGACGAAGCTTGCGTGATGCAATCACCAAGCAATAGGCGAGTTTCTCAATCTTTGGATAGTTCCTTTCCGCCCCCGTCAGGCATTTACCAACATAGTAAACTGGCCTTTGAACTCGGTCCTCCTTGCGGACCAGGGCTGTGCTGATGGCATGTTGAGAGACCGCTAAGTATACGTACAACATCTCGTTGTCTACTGGTTTCGACAACACCGGGGGACTCTCCAGGTGTCTTACCAGAGCCCGGAACGCTTCGTCGCAGTCGGTGGTCCATTCGAAGTTTCTCTTTCCTTTCTTTATAACTTCAAAGAATGGAATACACTTGTCTGTAGCTCTGGATATAAATCGACTCAGCGCGGCCACTTTTCCGTTCAAGCTTTGCACCTGTTTGATGGTTCTGGGTACTCGTATATCTCGGATGGTCTGGATCTTTTCCGGGTTAGCTTCAATTCCTCGTGCAATCACAATGAAACCCAAGAATTTTCCTGATGCCACGCCGAACGAACATTTCAAAGGATTGATCTTCATCCCGAAGTGCCTCGGTATATCGAACATCTCTGCTAAGTCTCGGATGTGGTCGTTTGATTGTCGTGACTTTACAAGCATGTCATCCACGTAGACTTCCATCGTTTTTCCAATTTGATCTTTGAACATTTGATTTACCAGACGTTGGTAAGTTGCTCCTGCATTCTTCAATCCGAAGGGCATTACTACGTAGCAATACAACCCGACGTTTGTGACAAAGCTGGTGTGCTCTTGGTCCGGGATGTGCATCGGAATTTGATTATAGCCAGAGTACGCGTCCATAAATGATAGTAACTCGTGTCCGGCTGTTGAATCGACCAGTTGGTCAATCCTTGGTAGCGGGAAACTGTCCTTTGGGCAGGCTTTGTTTAAATTAGAGTAATCAACACAAGTTCTCCATTTCCCATTGGCTTTCTTTACCAACACTGGGTTGGACACCCATTCAGGGTAGAGGGCGTCGCGGACGAACCCGTTGGTTTTGAGTTTGTCCACCTCCTCTTTGAGAGCTGCGGACCTCTCTGGATCCATGCCTCTCCTTTGCTGTTTCACGGGGACGTGTTTTGGGTCTATGTTCAACATATGACTCGCAATTGCAGGAGAAATCCCGCACATATCAGAATGTGTCCAAGCAAACACATCAAGGTTCGCTCGGAGGAAGTCAATAAGGTTTTCAGCTGTCACGAGGTCTAGTCGTGATCCTATTTTAAGAACTCGTGATGGGTCGCTGCGGCTAACTGAGATGTCAATAGTTAGTTCAGCTGGCGCTGCATTCGTTTCCCTAGGTTCCCCATCATCTCTCGGATCTAAGTCTCTATGGATCCGAGAATGTTGCCCGAGCCAGGGCTCGGGAGTTAGTTGTCAATCATCAGAATTTTGGATGCGGACAAAGCTGTCCGCGACCTTTCCTTTCTCCCTACGCCGCGCTTCTCTAAGCTCAGCCACGTAGCATGCACGTCCGGTTGCCTGATCAACATGCACTACTCCTACTCCTTTGTCTGTGGGAAACTTTAACGTCAAACACCACAGGGCCAAGGCTGCCCTGAAGTCTGCGAGGGCCGGTCGTCCCAGGAATACGTTGTATGGTGAATCAACATCCAGCACTATGAATGCCAGGATTCGCACTCTCCTGCGTTCTCCTTGTCCCAGTTCAACTGGTAACTCCACATATCCTACTGTGTCTGTTGCTGCGCCGTTGAAGCCATGGATTCGGGCTTTAGATGGTTTCAAATCCTTAGTCTCCAGCTTCATTTGGTCATATGCTTTCTTGAAGATGATGTTAACGGAACTTCCGCAATCGATTAGAATTCTTCTTACGAATGTCGGTCCGATGGTCGCGGATATGACCATCGGATCGATAGTAGGGGCTTCCACCTTATCCGCATCTCTATTCCTGAATACAATATCGTCGTTCATCGTGCGCTGCTGCTTTGCGGGAGCTCCGTCCTCCACATTTGAACAACACTCATACTCCGTATGTCTCAGAGAATTAGCATATCGCTCCATCTCCTGCCAATTTTTATCCACGGGATGAGGTCCACCAGCAATTGTGTTAATAACCAATCTTCCCACAGTCCGAGCAGGTTGTTCTGGCTGGCATGGAGCTGGCCCGCGTCCGGGGTCCGATGTCTCTTGTTTACTGTCTGGCGAGTCTCTGACAAATTCCTGTAGCTTCTTCTGCCTAATCAATTTCTCAATAGCGTCATGAAGATGCCTGCACTCGTCAGTGTTGTGTCCGTAAGACTCGTGAAAGCGGCAATACTTCCCAGTCCGCTTCTGCTCCTCTGTTGATTCCTTTGGGCGTGGTTTTCTGTATTGAAAAGTGTTGCAGGTCGACAAGTAGATGTTCTCAAGAGATGTATTCAGTGGAGTGCATTCGTTGTAGGTCGGGATTCTTGACTTCCATCTCCCCGTTTCCTTCTTCTTCTTTCCGGGATCTCCGCCTCCAGTTGCTTTAGACTGCCCGGGCTCGTTCTGGACGTTGGCTTGAGCTTTCTCAGGGTTATCTCCGGTTGTCTTCGCAGCGATGTTACTCTTTACAGATTCCTGACCGGGCCCCGGTGCCTTGTCTTTCCTTGTCCACCAAGCTTCTTCCCTCCTTATGAATTGATGGGCTTTCGAATAAAAACGTTCCAGCGTGGCTGGGGGCTTTCCTCCCAACCAATCTCCAAATTCAAAATCTGGATCCACTCCACGCATTACTGCCATCAAAATTGCGTGATCATAAGGATTGCTCACTTCAGTAGCGGCAACATGAAATCTCTGCAAGTATGCTTTCAGCGATTCTCCTGGAGCTTGGGTCACACTTGACAAGGACATCACATCCTTGGGACGAGTGGTTTGTATCCTGAATTGTTCTATGAATTTTCTTGCTAATTCGTCGAAGCTGGAGATTGACTGAGGAGGAAGTCGAGTGAACCACAAGGTGGAGATTTCGGATAAAGTTATCGGGAAGCACCTGCACTTGGTTGCGTCGTTGGCTCTTGCTGAATCCATCATCCATCCATACCTCATTACATGCTGTCTAGGGTCAGTTTTCCCTTCATAGGCAGGAATGGTGGGCATGTTAAACTTCCTTGGGTATTCAGCCTGTAGGATGGTATCTGTGAAGGGAGTATGACTCTTGGAAACTCCCCAATCTTCATTAGTCAATACTTGGTTTTCTTTCATCAGCTTCCTAACCATAGTTGTCAAGTCGGGGGTAGGTATGGAAGATGGAAGGTTGGGTTCTTTGGGATCTTGGTGAGTCTGATGTCCAGCCTCTTCGCAAGCTTGATCCTTAGTCGATCGATTGGTGGCACCTGCTTTTGCACCTTCATCCTTGTGGCATCTACGCCTAGGTGGTTCGTCAGCTGAAGTCGAACTATCATCTTCTGAGTAAGGGGCAGGGCTACCTCCAGCATTCCGGTGCTGCTGCTTAGTAAGCTAAATCATGAGGTCAGCATTGGTCTGCATTTGCTCAGCAAGTTGCCTCCTGCTTTCCCTAAGTTCTTTCATTAAGTCATTGAACTCTGCTCGGAAAACAACTTCCGCTTGATTTTGGTTGGAGGGTCCTACGCCTCGAATCGCTTGTTGCTTGCTAGGACCATCTTGTTGTACGCTAACAGTTTCACGGACATCTGCACTTTGAGAGGCCGATCTGGTTCGTGGTCTTCCCATGATAGAGTTGTTGGCTGTAACTCTGAGTAGAATCAACAGATGCCTTATGAATGATTATGGATCTCCTTCGGAGGATTTACGCAATCCAGTAGCTAAAAAGTAGATCCTAATAGCCTGAGAATTCAACTCTCAGTGAAAGCACCAAAATGTTAGCACCAAAATTGGTCACTAACACCCTTAGAAAGATTGTGTAGAGAGAATAATGAAGAAAACAAACTGAAAAAGAGAAGAAAACATAAATTAAAATGCGGGAAGTATGAACACCAAATTTATAGTGGTTCGGCGCAGTGGCCTACGTCTACTTTGAAGCTGATCTTTATTTTCCACTTGATACTTGATTACAGATACAATCCATTCTTAAGTATTAGAATACAATTTCAAGGTAAAAGAAATAAGTCTTGAATGAGGATTCAATGTGGCAGAGTCTCCCCAGTGCTCTCTAAAATCTGATCCCGTTTTCTGTGCCCCTGCCTCTCTATTTATAGACGAAAGTGGATTGGACTTCCCTGGTGGGCCAGGTGGTCGAATAACTTGGTCCAAGTAGTGTATGTACTGTACGCCGAACCAGGCAGGCCGGAAAAGGCATGCCGAGCCGAACTCCTTGTGCCGAACGAAGCATGTCGAGTCTCCCCTCTTTAGGCCGAGCGAGGCGAGAGGTTGAATGAGAGATGCAAGTCGAATGGGGCAGGAATGCCGAACGATAGTAATGCCGAGTGAAGGGCTTGGCCGAGTGAAGGGTTTGACCGAATGGCTTCTTCAGCCGAACGACTCAAGGCCGAACGATCTCTGGATACCGGATGATCTCAAGCCAAGCATGCTGACTTCTCTAGGGAGCACTTGTGCTGAGTGAACTACGCCGAACGATGCTGGGACGTCGAACGATCTTCTAGAGGCCGAACGATCCTTTGCTTCTTCATGCCGAACGATCTTATGCCGAGCGCGATCTTGGACTGCCGAGCACTATCTGGTGTCGAATGTTCTTGCCTGCCGACTGTCTATAGATGCCGGTTGTCACGTATGCCGAGCGCTCCTTATGTCGAGTGTAATTCTGAATGGCCGAAAGTTTTCCGATGCCGAGTGCAACTCTGAATACCGAATGTTCTAGTTGCCTGGTCAATTTTCCAGGTAACAAATTGTTTTGAGAGTTATAGGCAACAAGAGAGGGCGGCATCTGATCCATTAGACTCGAGAAGCGAGGGCTTCGAATTTATATGGCAATTGTTCGGTGCAGCGTCAATTGAGGGCGGTGATCATTTTTTGCATGCTTGGATTTAGGTATGGAGGCGATTTAGGAGATGTTAGGCGAGGCTGATTGTGGAGGTGAGTTTCTCGTGTAAAGGCAAGTTGGCGATTGAAATTTGGGGTAGTGTGGTCGTGGATTAGAAGTCGCAACATTAAGCTAGTTGTGACATGAAGCTACAGGTCGCATTTTATACCAGGCGATCGAGCTAGACGAGAGTAGATGCAACATAAAGAGCTTATGAAGGGGAGTTTATCGGAGGTGGTGGTGCATCATTTCGTGGAGTTTCGAGCGAGAAAGGGAGGAGAGAAGGGAGCGACATGGTGGGTTTCTACACAGGAGATGTGTGCGTGTACAGGCATTTCAAATTGGAGAAGTTGGTGATGTGGAGGTAAATAATAAGTTAATTAAGTTATTCAGCTAATCAATTATTTAAGTTAATCAAATTTTTTATAAAACCAATAACTTTTTCATACAAGGTAAAATCGAGACGTTGTTGCACTCGTAGCGAGATTATCCACATCTTGGTTTAACTTAGGCTTGGGTGAGTTAACTCACCATTAAATTTGTACAATGTTGTGTGTATATTTGTTGTATTAAAAATATAAAATTAAATAGATAACAATGTAAGTTATTACTTTTGCACCCCTCCCTGATTTTGAAAGCAAGTGACAACATTATATGTAGTATAATTTCTCTTATAAACCTCTAAAATATGTAATGTGGCCAAGACTATTGTTACCTATTTGATAGTGTTATATTTGAAATTGAAGTGTGTTGTGAATGTTTGAAGTGAAAAAGGTCGTTATAAATGCACTTTGAAATCCCTTGTAATTGACATATGTTAAATTAATTAAAATGTGAATATGTCATGGAATATATATTTGGTTGTTTTCTACACACGTTTTGGTGTGTTTGATATAAAGGAATTGGTTTGGAAAAGTTATATAAATTGTGAAACAACATTGTGATGTTAAAAGAGAAAAGGTTACTATAGATGCACTGTGAAACCTTGTGTTCGGCGGTTTTCAAAGTCAACTTTGAAAGACATCCTGGGGCTTCTTCGAATTCTTGATAAATACTATAAGTGTGCTTATTATTGGACAAATATCGAAGTTTAAATTTGTTTTCAATATTTATTTACGAAATTTTAAAGTAAATGGTTTTATATTATAAAACATGTTTTTATGGTTTTTAAATAAATTATAAAATAAGTAGCTTCTGAAAGGGTATGGTCGTGCTCAAGCTTCCAATAATGCGATGTTGCAGCTGGACCTAAAGAAAGCTTTTGATAGTTTACAATGGAGTTCTACAGTGAGAATTATGGCGCTGATGGGTTTTCCAAAAGTTTATGTTGCATGGATCTTTATCTGCATTTCTTCCCCAACTTTCTCCATCAAACATAATGGCTCTAATTCTGGTTACTTCAAGAGTAAGCAGGGGATCAGGCAAGGGGATCCCATCTCCTCGTATTTGTTCATTCTGGTTATGGAAGTTCTGACTGTCTTGTTAAATAGAAACTATGAAAACAAGGATATTTTGTTTCACTCTAAGTGTAAATCTTTGAGAATCTCTTCACTGCTTTTTGCTGATGATATCTTGATTTTCACTAAACCTGACAAACGATCTTTGGAGAATATCAAAGCCACTCTTCACAGTTTCTACCGTATGAGTGGCCTTCAGCTCAATTTCAATAAATCCCACATTCTTATTTCTGGCTTATCTCCTGAACATGTAACTTCTCTCTCTGCATCCTCTGGCATCCAAGCTATGAACAATAATATGATTTATTTAGGTATCCCTCTATGCTCCTCAAGAATCACAACTGCCAACTGCTTGCCTTTGTATGATAAAATCTGCAGCAAGATGAAATGTTGGGCCAATCGATTTCTCTCTCAAGCTGGAAGACTCGTCCTCATCAAATCTGTTATATCATCCATGATGGTGTATTGGAGCAGAGTTTTCATGCTGCCAAATAAACTTGTGAATATGGTGAGAAATGCCATGCTAAGATTCTTCTGGACTGGTTCTCTACAATCAAAGAAAATCATTCCCTGCTCCTTTTCCATCATGGAGCAGCAGAAACACAATGGTGGCCTTGGAGTTCTCAATATGCACTCTTGGAATAGAGCAGCCATTAGCTCCACACTCAATAATTTGATTGCTGATAAAGATTCTTTATGGGTTAAGTGGACTAAAATTCATAATTTGGGGAACAAGCATTTCTGGACCATGTCTGTCCCACCAAACTGCAGTTGGACATGGAAGAGCTTACTGAATTTAAGGCCCCATTTTTCCCCGTATATTAGAGTGTTGATATCTCCTACTAGCACTGCTAACTTCTGGTCAGTTCCTTGGATGGCAAATGGCCTTATACTTGCCAACATGTTTACCCCACAGCAAATAGTTCAATCTGGAATTAGTGCTAATGCTAAAGCCTCTGATTACATTCATGATGGTAAACTTCAGCTGCCCTATACAAGCAATCAGGTAATCAGAGCTGTTTGGAATACTTTCCAGAATAATGTTTACCAATCAAGTGACTTGGATGAAATTCATTGGAATGGCAAGCAACATTCAATATCTTCTGTTTACAAGATGCTTGATACAGCTCCAGTTGCCTCTACTATTAAATGGCATAAAGTGATTTGGACTGATTTATCAAATGCCAGAGACAACTTAATGTTGTGGAAAGTCATAAACAATGCTCTCCTAACTAAAGATAAGTTAGTGACATATGGGATGGCAGTTGATCACATCTGTGTCATATGCAACATGCATGCTGAAACTGTGGAGCATCTGTTCTTTGATTGCAGTGAATTAAGGGGATTGTGGACTAGGCTTCTCAGTTTTACCAACCAAAAATACAATCAGGGGCCTACTAGTCTTGACTGGGATTTGATTGGTAAAGCAACCAAATGGAGAAAGAAGGATAGATTTGTGCACTTTTTCATGATCAAAAAATACTTGTCTCTAGTATGGGAAGAAAGAAATCAGAGAATATTTGAGAACAAACATAGAAATAGCCACCAGCTATGGAATGCATTGAAGGCCAGCATCATGATTGGTATGCGGGAGAGTAAATTTGATTTCAGTGGTTTCTACCCTTCTGACTGGCTATAGCTCCTTCCTTTTTTTTTTCTGTTTCATTGTGTTCTTCCTTTTTTTCCTGTGCTGTCTGTTGTATGTTCTCTCTTCTTGTGTTGTTTTACTCTATGGCTTGTGTGTTTTTTTTTTGTGACATGAGCTAGTTCATGTCTCCACTTTGTTTGTACCATCCCTCTTTTTTCTATTTATCAATAATCTGGTAGGGGACCAGTTAACCCCGCTTGCCCTGCAAAAAAAAATATATATAGTTTTTAAAACTTATTCATTTTTTTATTAAACTGTTAAAAATCCTATTTAATATAGTATCTTCTAAACTATTTTAGAATTTTATTATAGATAAATTAGTATTCATATAAATGTATACATCGTTTTAAAAAGGTTTTTAGTAAATATGTATAAGTTTTAAAAGTAAGTTTAGCATTTATAAATGTAGTAAAGGAAATTGGATTTTAACATAGGTTAAATAAATTAATTTGAGAAGTTAAAATAAAAGAGTATTACCTTAATTAATAAGTCTGTGTATGCTTTGACCTTTAAATGAATGTCTTAAAGTTAATGATAGCTATAGGTAAATGATTTTGGGTTACTAAATGATGTTTAAGTAACAATTATTTTTTACCCTTATCAATTATACTTAAGAATATAATTAGGTATTCAATACTGTATATTTTAAAGATAACTATAAGTGAATAATTTTGGGTTTGTGTGACAATGTTTAAGTAACACTGTCTTAAACCCTTATATATGTACTTATATCTTTAAAAGAGATTTTTGAAGATAAATGTTAAAGTATGAAATGTTTTGCATTTGTAGTAAACAATGTTTTAGTAACATTTGTTTTCAAAACCCTTGAATTATATTTTAAAGTCGAAAAATATTGTTAAATGATTATGAATATACTTAGAACTTTAATAATGTAATTTTAAAGATAATAACAATTATGGAATCTCTTGAAATAAAGATAGAAATTATAAGTTAATTTATAAAAGAGAATAGGTTTATAATAACAATGTTTGAGTAATATTTTTTTAACCTCTTTGATTATATTTTAAAGTAAGTAAATTTTGTTAAGCTATTTATGAATATACTAATATATACCATTGGGCTAAGTATATGAATACTTTGAAGTATAGTAAATACAAATAGTAAATACATGAATAATCAATAAGCTTTGAGTTGAAATTGTTCCAAATGAAAGATTATTCCAAACGAAAGATTATGGATGATTCAACCATAAGGCTAAGTACATCGCCTTAGATATTGCCATAGAAAAATTTGTATGTATATATAATGAATAAATTTATAAGTAGGCTAGGGGTGGTTCCAAATGTTGAGAATCCGTTCATTAAGAGAATCCATTCACTAAGAGAATCCATTCACTAAGAGAATGCCATAGAGAGAGTTGATTAATACAGTAGATAATTAAAACGATATAACATATCCGTTCACTAAGAGACTACTTCGATCTTCCAAAGGAGAATAATCGAAGGAATGGGATTAAGATTTCATAATTGAACCCAAGGGAAAGTGGGAGATTAAAAGAATTACTGGTAAGCCTTAGGAGCAATTATATAGTTTGTTGCATATATCTAACTCTATAGTTAATCTTGTTCGTATCAGCGGTGTTTGTTTTCTTTTATATACTTTTTTATATTATGATATAATTAAGTTAAAGTACATATTTAGAAAATCCTTTAATGATATATTATGTGATAATAATTACAAGGAGTTGCAATCAAAAGAAAATTATCACAATATAAAATAACATATTGTTATAAATATTTCCAGTTAAGGTGTGTCAAGAAAGGATAGCAATACATCCGTTGGGATAAGAGTGCATAACGCTCTCCAAATGTCAGGCGGTAAATTACTCATGGCTGCTGGGGGCACCAAGGGATTACATATTGATATTTATTCGATAACTATCCTTGAGATTTTCCGATTGGTTAATAAATTCTAGGTCAAACAGGAAATCTTAGGATGATGATGTTACATAGTTTATTCCATTTGAGAATACCATGAAACTTTAATGTGAATCTTCACTTTGGTTATAGTTAAATTGTGACTAGGAGTCCATCAAATTACTAAACTTAGGTTTGAGTTGAAACATTTGAAGTGAAATGCTATTCTATAGAGAATTCATTTCCTCAATCGTATAAGGTTAGTATCACGGTTAAATTTAGTCTATATAAAGTCAAAATCTCTTGCTAGAGTAGCACAGTTAATAATAAATGTTATTATTGAACCAATGATATGGACTAAGTAAGTTGAATAAGGATGATATTAAGATTTTGACCAAAATCAAATTCCATAAATTCTAAAGTGATATAATATTGAAGTAGAGAATGTGCGTACATAATCGCTGCTAAAAAGCACCGCTTAAGAAAATGTGAAATTTGAATATTCTGAAAATGTTTATAAGCGATGAATTCATCCAAACTATCACATCACTAGCTAGGTAACATGTGAACATTAAAAATTATTCAAAATTAATCGCTAACTGAATTCACACCTATGAGTCACACATCATATTTATGAATTCTCTAAAAAACCACACAATTTAAATAATTCAAAAAATGTTGCAAATTAAATATTTGAGAAAAATTGATTATTATTTAATTTATTTTTTGTTTAGGAGTCCTTTATGGTTATTTGAATGCATATATAAAAGTTATATTCACACATCGATTTACGATGTCGGTGTAACTTTGAATGAGATTAGTAAAAGGTAGTTGCATGAAGGGATTTACGGAAAATATAGTGGAAATTTTGGCAGGACATATCATGTAGAGATTGAGCGGTTTAAGCAAGAGGAATTAAGGAATTAATTAGCGAATTTTTGATTAAAGATGAGAAAGGTTTCGTTCTTTCGATTAAAATAAATCCACTAATTCATTCACTCATTTTTCATTCACTTTTCCTCCTCTCCTCTTAACCATCCATAGCCAAAATTTCATTCATCCTTTTCAAATTTAAATCAACTCCAAATCAAGTGAAAAAAAAAAGAAAAATTAATGGGAGGGGATCTAGTTAAAGATCTGAGGAGAAATCTGAAATCAAGGTGTTACAAAGAAACAACTTTCTCGGTTTAGTTGTTCTATTCTATTTTATTTTTTAATGATATTTAACCTTGACTAAATTCACACGTGTGTATATTGAATTATCACTTATTGAATTTAGTTTTAAAGCCTTTTGTGTATTGTCATTCAGCTGTAAAATAAATTTATGCTTGATTTATATTGTATTTTGATATTGTTTGTTGGATCTAAAATTATCAGTTATGTAGATTTAATTTTATATAAAATTAACATTTGTTCTCACAATTAATTTACTAAGTTATGGAATTAATATTCAAAGTGATTAAATCATGTATGTGTAATACCTTAAAAAAATTTAATAACCAACTAAAATAATAATAAGGGGAAAAAAATGTAATTTTACACTAAAGGGCAAGAACATAAATTTTCACAAACAATGAAATTAGGCCTCATGGCCTATTACACTGCATCCATAACGTCGTTTATAGTTAGGGAACATATATAAATTATTAAATTTGATATAGCGAATCGAAATTTGCGGAAATATGATCAGTTGCATTTCCGTAAATATGGATTTTGAGCCTAAGTTAGAAAACCCTGGTTGTCAGCTATAAATTAGACCCTAGCCTCCACTATTTCTTATTCCAAACCATAATCGTCACTTGTACATACATTTCTTCTTTCTCTCTCACAGAGAAACTCCTCAACCTAAACAAACTTCTTCATCTCTTATAAAAATTTCTAAATAAATACAAAAATAAAACAAAGTAAAATAAAGATAGCAGGAGAGAATCCAAATTAGAAGAGAAATAAGGAGGAAGGCAAATCAATCAAGGAGATCTAGCTTCGAATCAAGGTTAGGAAGAAGAAAGCTTCAGAAAAGTGAATGAGTCGATTCCTACATTTATGATGATTACAAGTAATTGAATTCCTGTATAATTTCATATGATTTGAAAATAAAAACTTTGAATTTGAATAATAATTCCAACTTGAATATATTTTGAATTGCAATTTCAATTACGATTAAAATGAATAATGATGATGGAAAGCCCTAACTGTTAATTTAATTGAATAATTATTGGAAATGGGTACAGTTAGATTAGTGAAATCCATATCGAGATCTATAAAGATAAATCTTTATATGTAATGTTTAGGTTGGTTTAGATATATGAAGAAATTAAATACCCTTTTTTTTCACCTTGATTTGATTTGATTTGTAATTTGAAATACGCACAAAATTTTCATTAGAAGTGCATACGTAGTTTTAAATAAAATGGTGAGAATATACGTACATAATTATTGTAATTAACAAGTTGAGTTCATAAACAAAGGTAAGCACTATACATAAAAAATTGGTTGAAAATGAACCTTAAGTCTATATTAGAAAACAAGAAGAAGACAAAAGAAAATTAGCTAAAATAAAAAATTATAAAATCTAGAAACACCCTATCCAGATTTCTGAAAAGTCCACCGCAAGTTTGAAAAATATAACCATATATCTGAAGGCGGTTTAGATGTCCGGAATTCAGGAAATTCCAACTCGAGAGTAACAAGTTTAAATTTGACTCGGTTCAAATGTCTGAATCCATGTTCAGATGTCTGGAGTTGAAGTGAGACATATGAAAACGGGAGTCAGATGCCTAATGCCCACAAAACATTTTTTATGAAGTGAAGTCGAACGTCTAAAATAGATAACTCGGCGTCTAAATTATTCTTGAATGCACAAGTTGAACCTAAACCTCATGAGGTCAAAGCATGGTAAGGGACTTTATCCCACTGTATCGACTGTTGGTAGTTCGCATAGCTACATGGAACAGGTGCAATGAGTAGTATCATTTCATCATGGGCATAGCATGGAACTTGAAAGAAGAGTGTTAGTAACGCAATTAGAAGCTCTTATTATTACTGAGGTATGCCTGATCATATGTTTAACATGTAGGAATCGAGGAAGGTGGGCTGGAGCCATCCGCACAGTAGGGCTACACAGCTGAGCAGCGGTTGGACCTATAGGGGAATCGCTATAGTGATTTTTCTTAATACTTCAGGTTGAATGATAAATAGCTTCGGACATGTTTACCGTTGATTTGTTGATAGGAATGCTTAGTTAAGCCATAAATTGTTGATGCGATATACTCAACACAAGCCCAAGAATTGCGATATTCGCTCAGTGTGCAAATGCGATATGTGTAGTTTGTCATTAGGAATATTAATCCAACGTCATTAGAAAGTCAATCATTGAGATTCACATACTAGTATACTTATCCAAACTGCTTATCATAAGGATAACGAGGAGCTCATAACTCTTTTCTAGATGCTTATAGAAGATCGTGAGAAGCTTCTCAATTGCTTGTATATACTTTGCATTAGGTTTCCCACTGCTGATTTCTCGTTTTTAGGTGTTTAACAAGGTTTGATAACAAGGCTTCATAGGAAATATCTTGATTAGTTAGGTTCTGACCCTAATCTAGGAAAGTGCTGGAACTTATGTTGTCCTAACGTCGTCTCATTCTCTATAAATTCATTATCTCCTAAAAAGGTAAAAATTTACCTAGAAATGTTTATCGTTAAATACCTTAAAAGATCGTATATTTATGAACCTTCGTAGCTTATTTCATTATATAAATTATTATTATGTAATTAAATGATATAACTAGTTTGTAATGAAAACTGCTATTTGTTTTAATTTCTGAATATGTTTTGATTTGTAATTTATGTGCAGGTTTTTTGAAATTCTTTTGAAATTATTTCTTCTCCTATTTCCAAAAGCTTCCTAAGTGAATATGTTATATTAAAAAGGATTTTAAGGAAATTGTTCCCATAATAAAAAAGTCTCCATTAACTACATTCTCATTGACCTTTATCACGTCCATACTCATTTTCCAAAATTAGATTTTAGTTTCATAGGAGATAAACATGAGTACTTTTAAGTGAACTTGATATAATTATGCTAAGTTGTTATGTGGCTAGCTCGACCCATCTATTAGTTCAACTACTTATTCTTTGGACTAGAACTGCCAAAAGTTTCCTTCGGTTAATATTCCCCAAGCTTCGAGACAATTTGCAGCTTCATTTACTATTTACTAAAATCTTTTCAAAGGTTTTTGAATGTTATCTCAAGTCTTAACTCCAACAAAGAAGACTTAACAACCTTGGATGAATATTTACTAAATTCTCATTATATTTAACTATCTATGGAACTTCTTGTTATGTTCTCGTTATCAATGGAATTACCTTTTGCATTCAATCCATTGTTTCATTGTCTATTCTCTTATTTTATCATAATATTTTCTAGTTTCTTCCATTAGCACAAAGCGAGACACTTTCTCTTGAAAACTGAAGTTACTTCAATGACTTTCAGAAATTCAAACAAAACTTGTTCAAGATGCGGTTAAGGCTATTTTGTAGCCTTCCTCCTATATATTTTCAATTAATAACACCGAAGATAATAAATTGTATAATAAATATCTTTAAAATGAAATAGTATTCATAAACTTATCAGGAAATGGTTGAGGATCTAGAGATGAAAATTTCGCTTAACGATAAAGAGATTCTGGAGTTATCTAGGGCATCCTTGCCTAGCAATCTGCCATGTATCCCCGTTTCTTTGGCTTAAGAGATTGATTCAAATTATTAAGTCGCCTAAATAAACAAGTGAATTCTTTATTTAGAAGCCGATCTATAGAAATCCCAATCTAACTGCAAATTATATGAATTCCTGCTAATCAAATAGGATAATAGTTGTTACCTGAAGGTTTGACCAGGTAACTAAGTACTAGGCATTCACATACTGTTCGACATTTATGAGTCGTTCAGCATCCGAATCGTTCGGCATTAGAGAACGCTCAGCATTCAGGAACACACGGAATTTGGGAGCGTTCGGCATTAGAGAGCGCTCGGCTTCCAGAGTTGTCCAGCACAAATGATTCGTTCGGCACTCAAGTTCGATCGGCATCTATGGGACGGCCTGCATGCAAGAGCGTTCGGCATTGAGAGCCGTTCGGCATTGTATGTTGTTCGGCATCTATGGACGTTCGGCATGGCAGAGTCATTTGGCATTCCATACAGCTCGGCATCCAAACCTTGCTCCGCACATCACTTCGTTCGGCATAAATCTCGTTCGGCATTCAGGATCGATCGACATCCAGAGTCGTTCGGCACAACACATTGGGTCGGCTTCCAGTTTCGTTCGGCATAAATCTCTTTCGGCATTCGGGATCGGTCGGCATCCAGAGTCATTCGACACAATGCAATGGGTCGGCTTCCAGTGTCGTTCGGCACAAATACTTCGTTTGACATTCAGAGTGTTCGGCATCACTTCGTTCGGCATTTAAAGTGTTCGGCATCACTTCAATCGGCATGAAGATATCGTTCGACATCACTTCGATCGGCATGAAGATATCGTTCGGCATCACTTCGTTCAGCATGAGGATATCGTTCGGCATCACATCGATTGGCATGAAGATACCGTTCCGCATCACTTCGTTCGGCATGAGGATATCATTCGGCATTCATGCCTTGTTCGGCATTTTGCCATTCAGCATCTATGGATCGGCACACAGAGATCACTCTTTTTGGGCCAAGCTACTTAGCTACCAGACCCACCAGGGAAGTCCAACACATCTTTGTCTATAAATAGAGAGGCAGGAATACAATAAAAGGGACCTTTTTTCGAGAACACCGGGGAGACTCTGCCGCATTCAAGACTCATTCAAGACTTATCTTTTTTGCTTAGCAATTGTATTCAACATAATTGGCATACGTTTTGTATCTGTAATCGATTATCGAGAAAAGCAATAAGGATTAACCTCAAAGTGGACGTAGGAAATTATGCCGAACCACTACAAATCTGGTGTTCGTATTTTCTGCATTTAAATCTGCGTACTATTCCCTGTTTAGCTTTACTTTCTTCATTAATCTCTCTACATAACTCTACTCAAGGGTGTTAGTAACCAATTCTGGTGCTAATGTGACGACCCGGAATTTTTGAGCATTTGAAATCGGAATATTTAATTGATTTTAGATATTCAATAGAGTAATTTTAACTTGAGTTACGAATATCACAATTTATTTGATAATTGAATTATTAAATTAAATAAGTGAAGTTGGGTAAATTGTTGAATCTGGAGTTTTAAGTCTGTTAAAAATAATTTGAAGGCTTGTAAAATTTATATTGATAGTACAGAGGATAATAGAAGTTGTAAAATTGAAATTAGTAGTGGTTTGTTCAGTTTTGAAATTTTATTATTTAAATTGAATTTAAAAATAGCCTTCCGGGGCACAGTCTCGGAATTCGACGAAACCAATTCCATTGGGTCCGTAATATTGAATTATTATCGGATTTCAAATTTCGTAACTTCTGGAGTTGTTGTGTGAGCGTACGATATATAAACGCGTTGAAAATTTAATATATATTTATTTATATAACCTAAGTCAACAAACATATATTCTTTCCCATCAGCTGTAATTCCTCTCAACATCAGTTCTTATCCCTGACCGAAGCACTGTACTCTAGCTTATGCTAGCACGCAGGTATGTTTCTCTATTCCCCTTCAAGGCCGACAACTTCCTTTATTATAAACGTGTGTTATCATTTCCTTTCTGATCTCCTTAGTTCAAGTTCGAAAGCTCGAAAGAGAAAAATGGCCGAGCCCTTTCACTTTAAAAATCAAGCTCGTTCATTTAAAAAAAATGATGGATTCGATAATTACTCCTCCAATTCGTCTATCGACTTCGCTAATTCAATGGGGGAGGCATGGGATTTGGTAGCCGC
Source organism: Allium cepa (assembly GCA_030765085.1). Classification (NCBI taxonomy): domain Eukaryota; kingdom Viridiplantae; phylum Streptophyta; class Magnoliopsida; order Asparagales; family Amaryllidaceae; genus Allium; species Allium cepa. The sequence continues at coordinate 552,394,410 of CM060941.1, read as the reverse complement.
GTTTTCGAAGTGGCATCGGAAAAGGGTCATATCGCGAGCGGCTGAGGGTGGCGTCGGCATGGGCGCGCAGTAGCAACTAGGGCTAAGGCGTTTCTCGATTTGGGTGTTCGATTGCCTGAAGCAACGAATTGGGGATGTCGGCAGGCAGATGGTTGGCGAACTCCTCAGGTGATCGAGGCGAATTAGGGTTGCGAGGTTGAAGGAAGGGGTCATGATCGAAGTTTGACGGCGGGGGCAGCGTCGTGGTCGGCTTGGGGTTGCCGCGAGGTCGTGCCCGACCTGTAGTTGTAGTCGCGAACGAGGTACGATTCTGTTTGTTTTTTTTAAATTATTTTAAGCTTGAATAACTTATAATTACATGCTAGATTTAAAAAAAAATATAAGTCAGAAATAAAAAGAATTACAGTAAAGAGGGATATTTATCTGTTAAATGTTTCAAATATTAAGCTAATCTTAATTTAGATTAAGTTATTAGTAAGTTAAATTTGTTAAATTTGTTAAATAATAATTAATTCAAAAGATAATAAATCATAGGTTGATTTTACAAAGTCTTCCCATACTTGGTTAATTAAATTTGGAATTGTATTTTAAAATTAATAGAAAATGAATTTATATAAAATAAGGTGGTTGGGTTAAACTTATATAAATTGGAAAATATATATATATATATATATATATATAGGAGATTAAACATTGAAGTAGCTATATAAAGTTGGTCTAAAATTTAATTTTTAGATAAATTAAATTTTAGTTTAATTTAAATAAACAAAAGGAAATTTATTTTTGATTTATTTGGAATTTTTATAAATCGTAAATTGGTTTATACAAAGTTAGAAATTGCGGAAACAAGACGAGTTTGAGATGAATGGCAATCTTAGGCCAAAGGTGAGTTAATCTCACTCAGCTGCATGTTAATTTTAAATTTAAATGATTAAATTTAAATAATTGGTTGAATTGGTTGATGTGCTATATTATAGATATATTATATCGTGGAATGTTTGATTTATATTGTGCTAACGTCTATGGATGCAGGGAACAGGTTGGAGAGATCCAACTGGATCCCTCAACATTTATTATTTAATATTCTTTGTTGTAGTTAATTGATATTCTGTGATGAATTATAATGGAATATTGAATGCTATAGTTGCTTGAATATATTTCGGTTCACTGATATCAAAAGATATAGAAGTGAATTTTTGGAAATAAAAGGAAGCAAATTTAAAGGTGAAGTAATTATAAAGACTGTAAATAAATTAAATGAATTGGATAAGAATATTAGTGGTTTCAAAATGCTAAATAATAAATTCTGTATATGGAAAGGGATTTTTGACTAAACAGGAAGTTAATAAATTTTAAAACTTCAGTGTTATCATTTAAAGAACAAGTATTCATTTTAAATTTAATTATTTAAATTATTGAAAAGAATAAAGAAGAAATTGGGAAAAATATGAATTTGTATATTTCAGTTAAAAGATTTAAAATCAAAGGGAAAATAATAATAATAAAAATGAAGTCCATAATTAATGAACTTTGAAATGAATTAAGAAAATAAATATATTTATTTCAAAGGGAATAAATTGGAAATCAATTTGGGAAATTGATTTAATTGATTGAAGTTGGAAATTCTCCTTGAATAACCAAGTACGTTTTCAAAGTGAATTTTTAAATATAAGTTAAAAGTTTACTAGTTGTTTTAAAAAGCAAGTTTTGAAAAATTTATTATTTCTAATATTTAAACTCCTAAGAAATATTTCCTTTTAATCTATTATGGTAGTAATTATTTTAAGAGTGACTTAGTATTTTGTTTTTAAAAGTAAAAATCTAGTTTCATATTTTATTAAGTAACCTTATTATCAAATATTCATATAGTATGTATTTTTAACTAATTATTCAAGTAGTTTTAACCTAAATGTTTTAAAGTATATTTCAAAGTAAGTGTTTTGTTTAATCTATTATCATAATAATTATTTAAAGGATGATTCGGTATTTTGTTTAAAGAAGAAAATCTAATGTATGGTTATAAGGAAAACTTATTCTAATTATTTCTAAAGTATTATTTTAAATTAAGTACTAAAGTAAATTTTCTAAATTAAATGTTAAACATATTTTACAATAAAGTGATTTAAAATTATTTTAAAAATCTAAAATCTTGTGCTTGGTGATTCCTGTGGAAATAGAAATACTTGAAATTTATTCTGAGAAAGGAAGATAGTTTGAAAACTGTTTTCAAAAGGTTGAAAATAGAAATATATCTTGTGAAGATATTTTTAAGGTTAATAAATAATTTGGGAAATTATTATTGTTTGATGGTTGTTTTTGAATGTTAATTGATATTTAAATCACCGACTATCAATATTGGACAAATGCGCTGATCGTTTCGAAGAGACCGGGATCGAGATTTATTTCTCGAAAACCACTTCGATCCGGTTTGTAAGTTTCGTGGAAACGAGTTTGGATTCAAAGATGGAGCAGTGAAGTGCAAGGGTTAGTCGCTACTAATCCTGAGGATATTTCCAAAATGGATGTAGTAGGAATAGTGCCTTCGGTTCCGTTCGAACCCGGGACGTACTTGTATGGATGAATGCTTTCGAAACATCGTCAGGTGGACGATGGGCATTCTAAGGGATATGTTCTAAAGAGGTAACACTTAGCCTCAAGCCTCATCAAATGGGAATGACTGAAAACCAGGGGTTATGCAGCAAGGCTAGGTGGGTAGCACCCAAGCAGGGTGAGGTCATCCTTCTCTAGATATCCCATTTTATTTCGGCCTAGTGGGCGGTTGCTGATCCCAACCGCGGGGTGATCTCACTTGGGATTATCCAGTAAGGGGTAGTCCCGGTCTTGTGTTGCAGGGGAGCGGGCGTACTCCTCGGTACTGTGATCTAGGCCACGTACTATGACAGGTGGTACCCCAGTGCCTAGTCATTAGTTGGAAATCCATTTTCCCTATGAGCCTTGTACGAGTTTTGTTTGTATTACCCACTCTATGGCTAGTAGCTGGAATTTAATAGATGTAACAATTTCGGCTATTTTATAAGTATTTGTATATAGACCCTATTATAATATCAGAGGATTTCTATAAAAAGTGTTTTAGCTATCGTAAGATAAAAACCCGACATGTTTATTTGTGGCGTGGTCTTACGAGATGCTTTTGTTTTAAAAGGATTTTTGAAACTTTAATAATCAATTGGGTGTGATTTTCTCACGTTGGTATTCCAGACTGACTCGGGTGTTATTTAACTGTAATGCTCGGGTCAGACCGAGTATTATAGGATACAGGATGTGATGCTGTGGAGCTCAGGAGACGAGCTGGATGACGATACGTAAATCTGTACTTGTTGTACATATATATTCCGCTGTGTTGAGTAGTTGTGTATCCAGTTGTATGTTATTGATGTTGAGTTGTGATTGATGTACTCTGATGATGTAATATATAAACAGATATATTTGATTTTGTGTAAAGGTATGTTAATATCTACTATATTTTATTCCGCTGCGGTGGTTAGATTCTGTTCGTGTTTTCTATTTTCTTCTTCTACCTCTTCTTCTTTAACTCAAATGGTTCGTATTTATGTACAACTTGAGTTGATTTGGGTAGAATAGAGTTGACTCAAGGGGTACGGATTTACGGACCATTACAGTTGGTATCAGAGCTTAGGTTGGTGATAACCTTGGCTCTGGTGGGAATTGCTCATTTAAAATAGAGTCCGTAGTACTCTAGAATGAGTTTGAGCGTATTAATAGATATGAGTGCGTATTTATTAGTGAATATAAATTGTTTTAATATTGTGTTGATTGGTTTATTAAGTAGCATATGAACCTTCGTCGGCACAGTCTGGACAACTGTATTGAAGGGGTTTCTAAACACTTGAATAGAACAATTGACACGGTATTGTTTTAAATGTGGGTGAATGAAATAATTTTACCCAAAAATATATTTTGATATAAAGAATAGTTTTTGTAAACTATTTTAGCTAATATATGGTTGCTTGGATGTTAGAAATGATAATATTAAATTATTATCATCGTTGTGTAAAAATCTAACTAGAAACTGAAAATATAACCAAAGTATTAGGAAATAAATTCATTATAAAATGAAATTTATAAATATGAATTACAAATGTAATTTATGAATTGAATTATAATCAGATGGGAGACTATATAAATGAATTATAGTTAAAATTTCATTTAAATTAAAATTGAATATATACATATGTGTGTGTGTGTGTGAGGAATATTTTTGAATCGGATGTGAAATCTAGAGAGATTTGGAATTCAAAAATACTTGAAGGGTTTTAAAAGAAAGAAAAGCATTGAACTCTTTACGGTCGCTGGAAAATAATTCCGATGATGATCGCGACATCATCGATGTTCGTTTTCGAGTTTCCAAAAGAGGGATTGCTACCAGGACGTTTTGGATTAAAGTTTGTTGGAGAAATTTGGTTGATTTTGAAAATGCAAGGAATTTTGGATATAGGTGATTTCAAAGGGAATTTTGAAGTGTTGAAAGATTGTTTAAACCTTGGGATTTTAATTAAAGATGTTTATGGCATATAAAAAGTTTGATAACTTGTAATTTTGGAATTTGTTGAAATAAAATTCAAATGGATTGAATTAATGATATATAAGCATGAAAGGCTGTTGAGCTTAAATAAAATGGGTTCGCATGGAACCTATGCACTATGAAATAAAATACCATGTAAGATAAAATAGAAATTAATTAAAAGTAAATTGAGTTGGAGATCAATTTAAAATTTGGTATAAAACTAAAAAACAAAAAACAAATCTATGAACTAGTAAATGTAAATAAAATGGGTTTTAAAATATTTTTGGAATGATGTCAAGTATAATAAAATGGTTTGAAATCAAACTTTTTGGATATGAAAGAAATGCAATGAAAGTTTGTGAAATTTTAAAGGAAATTTGTTGGGAATAAAACCAGGATTGGTTTAAAATTGTGAGAAGTTTGATTTTGGAGATAATGGAAGTTTCAAAATAATTTGAAACCAAAGGTCGGGTGTTTAGAGTCCTGGTGGGATAGGTTATAAGCTTATAAATTAAGATGATTTTTAAATCAGGAAGGAAACATAAGCTTTGAAGGTTGGAATTTAAATTTAAAGTGAAAAGTTTAAAATGAAATTAACTTGGATTGGGAAACAAAAATTTGACTGGATTGAAATTAATTGAATAGGTTGAAAATAATATCTGGTTGTATTCGAATTAAGTTGAAATCAAATTGAGTTCAATAAATCTGAGTTAAAATAAAATAATTTCTGATGAATTGAGTAAGGAAATAAAAATTCATAATGGATTGAGTGGATAAGCTAATTATATTGAATAAATAAATGGATGGAATAAATAAAAATCAAATGAAATTGTAGATTTAAAATGAGATTTAATTGAAATAGAATTAAGTTGAATAGAAGAGAGAGTTTAGTTGTAAAATGAAAATGAGCTTAAGTATAAAATTTGAATAAATTGAAGTAAATTAACTTAAGCTGAATAGATGGAGGAGAGTTGAGTTGAATTCAACTTAAACTAAGTTTAATAATATTGGATTGGTTTTAAATCAAGTGAAAATACATTTTAATCGAAATAAAATTCGGTTAGTTACAGATAATATTTAATGGAATGAAAATTCTTAAATAAATAATTGTAAACCATTTACATTGTTATGGAATTGAAAAAAAAAACTAGAGACAATAAGGAAAATAGAATGTTTTCAAGTTAATAGAATGGTTTTAAATGAATCGCAAATGAATAGATCGTGAATAAAATTGAAATGGTTATTGAATGGAATAGCCCGGATTGTCTTCGAGCTAAATAAAATAATTTAGAATAAACAATTATGGAATGAAATGTAAATGAATGGATCGTGAATAAAATTGGAAAGGGATAAATTTAATAAAAATGCGTCGAGCTAGATCATGTGGTTTTGAATGGAACCTGTTTGAATAATGAAACTAGTTTGGTTAATAAAATGAAATGCGAGTGAATGGATTCAAATTTAAAATGCAATGAAAATGAGAATATATGGATTGTGAATAAATTGAAAATGGAATAGAATTAAGTATAAATTGAGTTGAAATCCATTTAAATTGGTTATAAAACATAAATACTTATTTATCACATAGGTCTCGTCAAATTGCATAGAATAAATTGTCATTGGTTGTAAATGGAGGTGGTTAGAATTCTATGAATCGATAGGATTTAAATAAATTGATTTTGAGAGCAATTGAATTAATTATGACTACGGTTCGCTTAAAATTAAATGTTAGCGATTGAGTTTTAAACCATTCAAATTGATGAAGTTGTATACGAATGGATTGAAAACCATTCAAATTGAATGAAAATGGTTATAAATTAATTGGAACAGTGGAATTAGTATGAAAACTGTATAAGTTGCTTATGGAAAAATGTTTGGTGTGAATTTCTTTTAGAATTCATGTGTTTAACCATTGCAACTAAGTGAAATATTGTTAAACTTCATATATTTGGCACTTACATGTTTAAATTGAGTAAGTACAGGTACCTGGAAGCCGTGTGGCTGGATTTGGTTGCGCTAGTTGCTAAAAAATTATAAGCTGCTTGCTTAAAAATGCTAAATAAGGTACACCTACGCAATAAAAATAGGAAATGTGAACTGTTTTTAGTTTTTCCGACCGGGTGGGTCGATGTATATATATTTATATCTCTTGTCAAATTGCAAAAGCTCCTCCGTAGAAAGGGGACTCTGCCAAAAAATTTCGAGAATTTTGGGAGTTAGAAAATTTTTGAAAATTTTTGGAAAATTTTGTTAACGACAAAATGATTTCAAACTGAAAATTGAAATAAATTAGTAAATGAAACCAATTTAAAGCAATGACATGAATTAGTTATAAATGAAAAATAAAATTTAAATATTCAGAGTTAAAGATAAATTGAATTCATATGGAAATGAAAGAATCTATTTGAATAGAAATAGATATAAACTAAAGTGGTAAGGTGAAAATAAATATAAGAAGCATATAAAATGCTTATACTAAATTAAGAAAAGGATGGTAAATTCTTGACTGGAAATTGATCTTACAAATATAATCTAAGTCAATATTTGAATGAATAGATATTGACATTTTGTAAGGAAGTCGAAAAAAATGTTTTTGGGAATATTGTGATTGGATATTGGTGCTAAGCAGGATATGCAGGTATTATAAAAGGGGAAAGGAAAATTGGTTTTGATTTCAGATGATAAATTTGAATTGCCCGACAAAAGGTATGTATTTAAATTTGGGTATGAAATTTGATTGGGTTTTTTATCGAGCCACTTGGCTTTTTGTTTTCTTTTTGGATTTGGGAGCCTGTAGAGGCCTTTTGTAGTTGTACCGAGCTAGCCGCGTAAAGGAGACGCTGGCAAAAAAAATCGGAAATTTAGAGAGTTAGAAAATTTTTGAGAAATTTTGAAAATTTTAAACTTGGTTTTGAATTATAATTTGAATAGTTGAATATGTAAAGTTATTTAGGAACTATGGGAAAGCTTGGAAAGTTAATAAGAATGATAATGGGTCTTTTATAAAAAGATAGTTGGTAAGATGTTGAATTATTAGAAACTGTTTGGATTTGGGAAAAAGAATAAATGGGTATTGGATCAATCTTCCTAATTAGCAATTTCGGGGGCAAAATTCTTTTAAGGGGGGAGGAATGTGACGACCCGGAATTTTCGAGCATTTGAAATCGAAATATTTAGTTGATTTTAAATATTCATTAGAGTAATTTTAACTTGAGTTACGAATATCACAATTTATTTTATAATTGAATTATTAAATTAAATAAGTGAAGGTGGGTAAATTGTTGAATCTGTAGTTTTAAGCCTGTTAAAAATAATTTGAAGGCTTGTAAAATTTATATTGATGGTACAGAGGATAATAGAAGTTGTAAAATTGAAATTAGCAGTGGTTTGTTCAGTTCTGAAATTTTATTGTTTAAATTGAATTTAAAAATAGCCTTCCAGGACACAGCCTCGGAATTCGACGAAACTAGTTCCATTGGGTCCGTAATATTGAATTATTATCGGATTTCAAATTTCGTAACTTTTGGAGTTGTTGTATGAGCGTACGATATATAAACGCGTTGAAAATTTAATATATATTTATTTATATAACCTAAGTCAACAAACATATATTCTTTCCCATCAGCTGTAATTCCTCTCAACATCAGTTCTTATCCTTGACCGAAGCACTGTACTCTAGCTTATGCTAGCACGCAAGTATGTTTCTTTGTTCCCCTTCAAGGCCGACAACTTCCTTTATTATAAACGCGTGTTATCATTTCCTTTCTGATCACCTTAGTTCAAGTTCGAAAGCTCAAAAGAGAAAAATGGCTGAGCCCTTTCACTTTAAAAATCAAGCTCGTTCATTTAAAAAAAATGATGGATTCGATAATTACTCCTCCAATTCGTCTATCGACTTCGCTAATTCAATGGGGGAGGCATGGGATTTGGTAGCCGCGTTTTCGAAGTGGCATCGGAAAAGGGTCGTATAGCGAGCGGCTGAGGGTGGCGTCGGCATGCGCGTGCAGTAGCAACTAGGGCTAAGGCGTTTCTCGATTTGGGTGTTCGATTGCCTGAAGCAACGAATTGGGGATGACGGCAGGCAGATGGTTGGCGAACTCCTCAGGTGGTCGAGGCGAATTAGGGTTGCGAGGCTGAAGGAAGGGGTCGCGATCGAAGTTTGACGGCGGGTGGCAGCGTCATGGTCGGCTTGGGGTTGCCGCGAGGTCGTGCTCGACCTGTAGTTGTAGTCGCGTACGAGGTACGATTCTGTTTGTTTTCTTTTAAATTATTTTAAGCTTGAATAACTTATAATTACATGCTAGATTTTTAAAAAATATATAAGTCAGAAAAAAAGAGAATTACAGTAAAGAGGGATATTTATCTGTTAAATGTTTCAAATATTAAGCTAATCTTAATTTAGATTAAGTTATTAGTAAGTTAAACTTGTTAAATAATAATTAATTCAAAAGTTAATAAATCATAGGTTGATTTTACAAAGTCTTCCCATACTTGGTTAATTAAATTTGGAATTGTATTTTAAAATTAAGAGAAAATGAATTTATATAAAATAAGGTGGTTGGGTTAAACTTATATAAATTGGAAATATATATATATATATATATAGGAGTTTAAACATTGAAGTAGCTATATAAAGTTGGTCTAAAATTTAATTTTTAGATAAATTAAATTTTAGTTTAATTTAGATAAATAAATGGAAATTTATTTCTGATTTATTTGGAACATTAATAAATCGTAAATTGGTTTATACAAGGTTAGAAATTGCGGAAACAAGACGAGTTTGAGGTGAATGGCAATCTTAGGCCAAAGGTGAGTTAATCTCACTCAGCTGCATGTTAATTTTAAATTTAAATGATTTAAATAATTGGTTGAATTGGTAGATGTGCTATATTATAGATATATTATATCATGGAATATTTGATTTATATTGTGCTAACGTCTGTGGATGCAGGGAACAGGTTGGAGGGATCCAACTGGATCCCTCAACGTTTATTATTTAATATTCTTTGTTGTGATTAATTGATATTCTGTGATGAATTATAATGGAATATTGAATGCTATAGTTGCTTGAATATATTTCGGTTCACTGATATCAAAAGATATAGAAGTGAATTTTTGGAAATAAAAGGAAGCAAATTTAAAGGTGAAGTAATTATAAAGACTGTAAATAAATTAAATGAATTGGATAAGAATATTAGTGGTTTCAAAATGCTAAATAATAAATTCTGTATATGGAAAGGGATTTTTGACTAAACAGGAAGTTAATAAATTTTAAAACTTCAGTGTTATCATTTAAAGAACAAGTATTCATTTTAGATTTAATTATTTAAATTATTGAAAAGAATAAAGAAGAAATTGGGAAAAATATGAATTTGTATATTTCAGTTAAAAGATTTAAAATCAAAGGGAAAATAATAATAATAAAAATGAAGTCCATAATTAATGAACTTTGAAATGAATTAAGAAAATAAATATATTTATTTCAAAGGGAATAAATTGGAAATCAATTTGGGAAATTGATTTAATTGATTCAAGTTGGAAATTCTCCTTAAATAACCAAGTACGTTTTCAAAGTGAATTTTTAAATATAAGTTAAAAGTTTACTAGTTGTTTTAAAAAGCAAGTTTTGAAAAATTTATTATTTCTAATATTTAAACTCCTAAGAAATATTTCCTTTTAATCTATTATGGTAGTAATTATTTTAAGAGTGACTTAGTATTTTGTTTTTAAAAGTAAAAATCTAGTTTCATATTTTATTAAGTAACCTTATTATCAAATATTCATATAGTATGTATTTTTAACTAATTATTCAAGTAGTTTTAACCTAAATGTTTTAAAGTATATTTCAAAGTAAGTGTTTTGTTTAATCTATTATCGTAATAATTATTTAAAGGATGATTCGGTATTTTGTTTAAAGAAGAAAATCTAATGTATGGTTATAAGGAAAACTTATTCTAATTATTTCTAAAGTATTATTTTAAATTAAGTACTAAAGTAAATTTTCTAAATTAAATGTTAAACATATTTTACAATAAAGTGATTTAAAATTATTTTAAAAATCTAAAATCTTGTGCTTGGTGATTCCTGTGGAAATAGAAATACATGAAATTTATTCTGAGAAAGGAAGATAGTTTGAAAACTGTTTTCAAAAGGTTGAAAATAGAAATATATCTTGTGAAGATATTTTTGAGGTTAATAAATAATTTAGGAAATTATTATTGTTTGATGGTTGTTTGTGAATGTTAAATGATAGTTAAATCACTGACTATTAATATTGGAAAAATGCGTTGACCGTTTCGAAGAGACTGGGATCGAGATTTATTTCTCGAAAACCACTTCGATCCAGTTTGTACGTTTCGTGGAAACGAGTTTGGATTCGAAGATGGAGCAGTGAAATGCAAGGGCTAGTCGCTACTAATCCTGAGGATATTCCAAAATGGATGTAGTAGGAATAGTGCCTTCGGTTCCGTTCGAACCCGGGACGGATTTGTATGGATGAATGCTTTCGAAACATCGTCAGGTGGACGATGGGCATTCTAAGGGATATGTTCTAAAAAGGTAACGCTTAGCCTCAAGCCTCATCAAATGGGAATGACTGAAAATCAGGGGTTATGCAGCAAGGCTAGGTGGGTAGCACCCAAGCAGGGTGAGGTCATCCATGTCTAGATGTCCCTTTTTATTTCGGCCTAGTGGGCGGTTGCCGATCCCAACTGCGGGGTGATCTCACTCGGGATTATCCAGTAAGGGGTAGTCCCGGTCTTGTGTTGCAGGGGAGCGGGCGTACTCCTCGGTACTGTGATCTAGGCCACGTACTGTGACAGGTGGTACCCCAGTGCCTAGTCATTAGTTGGAAATCCATTTTCCTTATGAGCCTTGTACGAGTTTTGTTTGTATTACTCACTCTGTGGCTAGTAGCTGGAATTTAATAGATGTAACAAGTTCGGCTATTTTATAAGTATTTGTATATAGACCCTATTATAATATCAGAGGATTTCTATAAAAAGTGTTTTAGCTATCGTAAGGTAAAAACCCGACATGTTTATTTGTGGCGTGGTCTTACGAGATGCTTTTGTTTTCAAAGGATTTTTGGAAATTTAATAATCAATTGGGTGTGATTTTCTCACGCTGGTATTCCAGACTGACTCGGGTGTTATTTATGTGTAATGCTCCGGTCAGACCAAGTATTATAGGATACAGGATGTGATGCTGTGGAGATCAAGAGACGAGCTGGATGACGATACATAAATCCGTACTTGTTGTACATATATATTCCACTCTGTTGAGTAGTTGTGTATCCGGTTGTATGTTATTGATGTTGAGTTGTGATTGATGTACTCTGATAATGTAATATATAAACAGATATATTTGATTTTGTGTAAAGATATGTTAATATCTATTATATTTTATTCCACTGCGATGGTTAGATTCTGTTGTTGTTTTCTATTTTCTTCTTCTACCTCTTCTTCTTTAACCCAAATGATTCGTATTTCTGTACAACTTGAGTTGATTTAGGTAGAGTAGAGTTGACTCAAGGGGTACGGATTTACGGACCATTACAGCTAACATTTTGGTGCTTTCATTGAGAATCGAATTCTCAGGACGATCGGATCTACTTTGTAGCTACTGGATTGAAAAATCCCCTGAAGGAGATCCAAATCATTCGCAAGACATCTGTTGATTCTACTCAGAGTTACAACCGACAAATCTATCATGTGAAGACCACGAACTAGATCGGCCTCTCACAACGCAGATGACAATGAAATTGCTAGTGTACAACAGCTAGGACCTAGCAACCAACCAGCAATTCAAGGCGCAGGAACCTCCACCCAGAACCAAGCGGAGGTCGTTTCCCGAACAGAGTTCAACGACTTGATAAGAGAACTCAGGGAAAGTAGAAGGCAACTTACTGAGCAGATCCAAGCCAATACTAATCTCATGACTCAGCTTGCCTAGCAACAGCATCAGAATGCTAGAAGTAGTCCCGCTCCTTATTCTTCATCTAATAGTTCGACCTCAGCTAACAAACCTCCTAGGCATAGACGCCACAAGACAGAGGCTATACAGGCAGGTGCCACTGATCGATCGGCCAGGGATCAGGCACATGAAGAGATAGGATGCCCGGCTCATCAAGGCCCAAATCAAGCTAGCCTTCAGGACGTATGTTTGACCGACCATCAGCAGGAGGGACATCAACCCGCACGGTCCCGTGGAGCGGAACTCAACCTCCCACCTTCCATACAAACTCCAGATTTATCATCCATGGTCAGGCAGTTGATGAAAGAGAACCAAGGCCTGACCAACGAAGATTGGGGAGTGTCCAGGAGTCATACTCCCTTCACAGATGTTATCCTACAGGCTGAGTACCCCAAGAAATTCAATATGCCGACTATCCCATCCTACGAAGGGAAGACTGGCCCTAGGCAACACGTGATGAGGTATGAATGGATGATGGATTCGGCAAGGGCAAATGACACGACTAAGTGTAGGTGTTTCCCAATCACTCTATCCGGAATCGCCATTATATGGTTTACACGGCTTCCTCCGCGATCTATATCCAGCTTCGACGAAGTGGCGATAAGTTTGTTGAACAATTCAGGATACATGCTACCCGTCTAAAGGACGTAGTGTCATTATCAGGCGTAATCTAGGCTCCAGGAGAGTCTTTGAAATCATACTTACAGAGGTTTCATGTTGCCGCCACTGAAGTTAGCAATCCTAACGACCACAGAATTTTGATGGCGGTAATGCGAAGTGTAGACCCAGACTCGGAGTTTGGAGATTGGTTGGTGGGAAAGCCCCCAGCTACATTGGAACGATTCTATTCCAAAGCTCATCAGTTCATATGGAGGGTGGAGGCTCGATGGATGAGACGAGATAAGGCACCAGGGCCTGTTCAGGAGACTGTGAAAAGTAACATCGTGGTGAAGCAGTCCAGCGATAGTTTGGGAAAAGTTCAAGTCAACGTCCAGAACAAGCCTGGGCAGTCTAAAGGATCCGGAGGTGGAAATCCTGGAAAGAAAAGAGAAGCAGGGAAATGGAAACCAAGGATTCCGACCTACAACGAATACACCCCGCTGAATACTTCTCTTGAAAACATTTATCTATCTACCTGTAACACCTTTGAATACAGAAAGCCGTGCCCAAAGGAGTCCACTGAAGAACAAAAACGGACAGGGAAGTACTGTCGCTTCCATGAGACCCATGGGCACAATATCGAGGAGTGTAGACACCTCCATGACGCCATAGAAAAGTTGATCAGACAAAAAAAACAGCAGGAATTTGTAAAAACCCCGTAAGATGGAAGGCAAGGAACTTCAGACCCCGGATGTGAGCCAGCTGCACGCCAACCAGAACAATCTGCTCGGACTTTGGGTAGACTGATCATAAACACTATTGTCGGCGGACCTCATCCTGCAGGCAAGAATTGGCAGGAGATGGAATGACATGCTACCTCCTTGAGGCATGTGGATTATGAATGTTGTTCGAATGTGGAAGATGGAACCCCCACAAAACAACAACGCATGATGACTGACGATATAGTGTTTAGGAGTCGAGACACGGACAAGATGGAGGCTCCTACTATCGACCCGATGGTTATATCTGCAACAATCGGGCCAGCTTACGAAAAAAGAATCTTGATTGATTGTGAAAGCTCTATCAACATCATCTTCAAGAAGGCTTATGGCCAAATGGAGATGGAAATGAAATATTTGAAACCATGCAAAGCCCGTATCCACAGCTTTAATGGCGCTGCAACCGACGCGATGGGGTATATAGAGCTACCAGTTGAACTGGGGGAAGGTGCGCGTAGGAGAGTGTGACCCCTACCGTTCATAGTAATGGATGTTGACTCTCCATACAATGTTTTTTTGGGTCGCCCACCCTTGGTGGAATTTAGGGCTGCTTTGGCCCCATGGTGTTTGACATTAAAATTTTCGACAGACAAAGTAGTCGGTGTTGTATATGGCGATCAGGTGATCGGTCACGCATGTTATGTGGCGGAACTGAGAGAAGCTCAGTGGAGAGAGAAGGCAAAGGTTGCAGACAGCTCCGTCTGCATCCTAAAGACTGATGATTGAAAAGTATTGCTCGAGCCCTGGCTCGGGCAGCATTCTCGGATCCTTAGAGATATAGATCCGAGAGATGATGATGGGGAACCCAGGGAAATGAATGCAGCACCGGCTGAGCTAACGATCGACATCCAAGTCAGCCGGGATGACCCATCATGAGTTCTTAAGATTGGATCGCAACTCGACCCTTCAGTGGACGAGGATCTTACCGATTTCCTCCGGGCAAATCTGGACGTTTTCGCTTGGACACACTCTGATATGTGTGGGATTTCTCCAACAATCGCAAGTCATACGTTGAATATAGACCCGAAACATGTTCCCGTAAAACAGAAAATGAGAGGTATGGACCCAGAAAGGTCCGCGGCTCTCAAAGAGGAGGTGGACAAACTCAAAGTCAATAGGTTCATCCGCGACGCCCTCTACCCTGAATGTGTATCTAACTCGATGCTAGTGAAGAAAGCAAATGGAAAGTGGAGAACTTGTATTGATTACTCCGATCTGAATAAAGTAGTTTCCCTTTACCTAGAATCGACCAGCTCGTCGACTCTACCGCCGGACACGAATTATTTTCATTTATGGATGCGTACTCAGGATACAATCAGATCTCGATGCACATTCCAGACCAAGAGCACACCAGTTTTGTCACAAATATGGGGCTATATTGCTATGTAGTAACGCCCTTTGGATTGAAAAACGCAGGAGCAACTTATCAGCGTCTGGTGAATCGAATGTTAAAGGACCGGATTGGTAAGACAATGGAAGTCTATGTGGATGACATGCTCGTGAATTCACGGCGGTCAAATGACCACATCTGAGACTTAGCGGAGATGTTTGATATACTTAGGCATTACGGAATGAAGATCAATCCTTTGAAGTGTTCATTTGACGTAGCGTCGGAAAAGTTTCTGGGTTTCATTGTGAATGCGTGGGGAATCGAAGCTAACCCAAAGAAAATTCAAGCTGTTCGAGATATACAAGCGCCCAGAACCATAAAGCAGGTGCAAAGCTTGAATGGAAAAGTGGCTACGCTAAGTCGATTAATATCTAGAGCTACAGACAAGTGTATTCCTTTCTTCGATATGATAAAGAAAGGAAAGAGAAATTTTGAGTGGACGTCCGACTGTGAGGAGGCATTCCGAGCTCTGGTAAGGCACTTAGAAAGCCCCTCGGTGCTATCAAAACCGATTTACTATGAAATGTTGTATGTGTACTTGGCAGTATCCCAACATGCTATCAGTACGGCTTTGGTTCGTGAAGAGGACCGAATTCAAAAACCAGTTTATTATGTTAGTAAACATCTGACGGGGGAGAAAGAAACTATCCCAAGATCGATAAATTAGCCTATTGCTTGGTGATTGCATCACGCAAGCTTCGCCCATATTTTCAGGCACACCCAATCAGTGTTTACACTGATCAACCCTTGAGTCAGATACTCCAATGACCGAAAACTTCTGGAAGAATGTTAAAATGGAATATTGAGCTGAGTCAGTTCGATATTACTTACCTGCCGCGAAAGGCCATACAGGGACAAGCTCTAGCGGATTTCATCGTTGAATTCACCATGACAGACGAATCAAACGGTCGCAGTGTCATACCTCCCGTCCGATGGAAGATGTACACCGATGGGGCATCTAACGACCGTTGTTCGGGGGTTGGCATAGTTCTTGTAACTCCTAAAAACCGATCAGTTTGCTACGCTATGAAGCTCGAATTCACAGCAATGAATAATGAAGCCAAGTGCGAAGCATTGGTTGCCGGCTTAAGACTCGTCAAAGAACTAGGTATAAGATCGGTTGAAATCTTTTGTGACTCGCAACTGGTGGTGTATCAAGTGTGTGGAGACAACCAAGCAAGGGGGAAGAGACTTGCCCCGTATTTGGCCCAAGTTCAGGAGCTGCTAGCAAATCTCGAGTATTATGATATTTCACATGTTCCACATGAACAAAACAGAGCAGGTGATTCATTGGCAAAATTTGCAAGCACTAGCGATGCGCAGCAGATGGGATTGTTTTCCATTGAAATCTTACATGTTCCGAGCATAAATTTAATGGAGGTAGATTTCCTATTAGAAACAAAAATCGAGAAGGAGTCATGGATGACCCCATTCAAGCAGTACTTGTTACACGAGGCCATGCCCGAAAGAAGGAGCGAAAGACGGCAAGTCATTCGTAAGGCTTCTCGTTATGTAATGCAGGATGGAATAATGTATCGGAGGGGATTCTCGACCCTATTGCTCTGGTGCATTGCCCATGATGAGATAAAATGAGTCCTGACGGAAGTACATGAAGGTGAATGCGGCGACCATACCGGGGGCAGATGTTAGCAAAGAAAATCCTCCGCTATGGATATTATTGGCCAACTGTAAATCGGGATGCCACAGACTACGTAAGAAGATGTGAAAAATGCCAGAAGTATGCGAAAATCCCAAGAGCTCCGCCGATGGAACTCACACAAATGGTTAGCCCTTGGCCATTTGCAATGTGGAGGATCGATATAATTGGTTCCTTACCCCTATCCAAAGGTGGTGAAAAATACATGATTGTTGTGGTCGATTACTTTACCAAGTGGGTAGAAGCAGAGCCTATGGCCACTATCACCACCAAGAAAGTCATTAATTTCATTGTACGAAATATCATATGCCGCTTTGGCCTGCCACGAACCATCGTTACAGACAATGGAACTCGGTTTGAAAGCAAAGAGTTTAGGGAATTTTGCTAAAAATATGGTATTGAGAAAAAGTTTGCAGCAGTTGCTCATCCGAAAGCTAATGGCCAAGTGGAGGCTGTAAACAAAATAATCAAATCCATACTGAAAAAACGTTTGGAAAAGGCTAGAGGCAAGTGGATGGCTGAGCTTCCAACGGCACTTTGGGCTTACAAAACCACCCACAAGTCCGCGACTGGCCACACTCCATTCGCATTGGCATATGGCATGGAAGCTGTCATACCTGTGGAACTTGAAGTTCCATCACATCGGGTAACTTATTATGACCCTGAGTCAAATCAAGATCTCTTGCTGGAATCATTGGACTTCATTGATGAAAAGTGTGAAGAAGCTAATTTAAGAGCGGCCGCGTATAGGCACCGAGTCGCTCGATATTATAATGAAAAAGTCCGACCGAGAATCTTTGGCGTAGGCGATCTCGTTTTGAAATGAGTTTTTCCAGTTCCATCACATATGAGCCCCGCATGGGAAGGTCTGTACGTCATTGAACGGAAGCTTGGAGAAGGAACTTTCAAGCTAGCGACCGTTGATGGTGCGACACTCCCCCGAGCATGGAATGGTGAACATTTGCGGCATTATTACAATTAGTTCATTTCTATCATATTTTAGTTGCATTTATTTCCAGAAAGTTTTTATTCCTAGTTTACGGCATGTAAAAAGACAATTTAGCTTATTTGCATTAATAAAGGCTTGAAGCCATTTCTTTTTCCCATGAATTCGATGTTCCTATGTATGATAACGCTGTAATAAATGACTAAGAGATACATTACTCTGTATGACGTACGGACGAGTATAAATAATTCAAAATCTCCAAGTCCCCAGAGTGCGGACTGGAGTACTCTAAGTCCCCAGAGTGCGGACTTGATTATAAACGAATCAAAATCTCCAAGTCCCCGGAGTGCAGACTGGAGTACTCTAAGTCCCCAGAGTGGGGACTCGATTATAAACGACTCAAAGTCTCCAAGTCCCCAAAGTGCGGACTGGAGTACTCTAAGTCCCCAGAGTGCAGACTTGAGTATAAACGACTCAAAATCTCCAAGTCCTCGGAGTGCGGACTGGAGTACTCTAAGTCCCCAGAGTGCGGACTCGAGTATAAACGACTCAAAATCTCCAAGTCCGCGTAGTGCGGACCGGAGTACTCTTAGTCCCCAGAGTGCGGACTCAAGTATAAACGACTCAAAATCTCCAAGTCCCCGAAGTGCGGACTGGAGTACTCTAAGTCCCCAGAGTGCGGACTCAAGTATAAACGACTCAAAATCACCAAGTCCCCGAAGTGCGGACTAGAGTACTCTAAGTCTCCAGAGTGCGGACTCGAGTATAAACGACTCAAAATCTCTAAGTCCCTAGAGTGCAGACTGGAGTACTCTAGGTCCCTAGAGTGCGGACTCGAGTGTAAAGGACTCAAAATCTCCAAGTCCTCGGAGTGCGGACTGGAGTACTCTAAGTCCCCAGAGTGTGGATTCGAGTATAAACGACTCAAAATCTCCAAGTCCCCGGAGTGCGGATCGGAGTACTCTAAGTCCCCAGAGTGCGGACTCGAGTATAAACGACTCAAAATCTCCAAGTCCCCGGAGTGCGGGCCGGAGTACTCTAAATCCCCAGAGTGCGGACTCGAGTATAAACGACTCAAAATCTCCAAGTCCCCGGAGTGCGGACCGGAGTACTCTAAGTCCCCAGAGTGCGGACTCGAGTATAAAAGACTCAAAATCTCCAAGTCTCCGGAGTGCGGACTGGAGTACTCTAAGTCCCCAGAGTACGGACTCGAGTATAAACGACTAAAAATCTCCAAGTCCCCGGAGTGCGGACTGGAGTACCCTGAGTCCCTGGAGTGCGGACCAGAGTATAAACGACTAGTAATCTCCAAGTCCCCGGAGTGCAGATTAGAGTACTCTGAGTCCCGGAATGCGGACCAGAGTATAAACGATTTAAATGTCCAAGTCCCCTGAGGGCGGACTGGATATAAATGTCTTGAAGTCATCGAGCCCATGGCGTACGGATTGGAAAATATTCTAAGTCCCTAGAGCGTGGAATAAAAGAATGTGCAAATACCAAAAAAGTTGTCAACTTGTTTGAAGATGAATTGAGAAGTTCACGTAACTCGCTGTAGCTCGGGTTTTGGCCACGGTTATACAAAAACCAAACAACAACAGTCCTCTAAGAGGTAAAAGAACTAACTTTTATTCATCACAAATAAATTTATTTACATGAACTACGAAAACAAA
This sequence comes from Allium cepa, assembly GCA_030765085.1. Classification (NCBI taxonomy): domain Eukaryota; kingdom Viridiplantae; phylum Streptophyta; class Magnoliopsida; order Asparagales; family Amaryllidaceae; genus Allium; species Allium cepa. The sequence continues at coordinate 552,374,848 of CM060941.1, read as the reverse complement.
AATAATTATATAATCTAAACTAGCTCTTGTTGAACGAGAGCGAAGACTACTACTTCGACTTCTTCGACTTTTTGCTAGATGACTCCTCCCTGGTACGTTTACCCTTGATAGCTTTCTTTGACGGGGGAGTGACAGCTGAAGAAGTACGAAGAACATCCATGGGTTTGGACCCGCCTGGGAGGATGACCTTCAACGGTTTGTTCAAAGGATTGTCCAGGTCCACAACTTGAGGTTCGACCTTGATCTTGACCGTCTTTTCCTTCTCTTTCTCAAGCTGCTCCTTCATGCTCAGTTCAGATGTGTGCTCAAAGACTCCTGTAATTTCAACTTCATAACTCTCATTGATGGGATAGGAAGTCTCAAATTTGTCCTCATCAAGCGCTCCGATCACCTGAGCATCTGGATCGGAAGCCTCTCCTACGCGAGTGGCTTCATTTGTTTTTTCCCTCACTTCCTTGGCGACATCTCTCCTCAGAGTAGGCTCAAGGTCAGAATGGCCTACACAAAATCATGAAAAGCAAGTATTAGAATGCGATAGCTTCGGGTGAAAATCAAAAACTCTTGGAATGTTAAAGTAAAAGAGTTGCCTACCAGGTTCCGGCTGGCTCTCAGCCGTCAGGGAGGTCTCACCCTCTGGAATAGGGGACAAAACGTGAACGCCAAGGTCGGGGTCCTCCGGGTCATAGCCGATGTGCTGTTTAAAAGGATCGAGTATCGGCCGACCAACCAGCTATGTAGACACACGAGCTGGAGACTCAATCCTGGATGGACCGGCGATAACTTCTTTCCTTTTCGTTGAGGGGGAGCCTTTGCAATAAAGGGATTTAGCCGCTGACAGGTCCGAAGGCTCATTTCCCTTAAGGAATTCTTTTATCAAAGCCCCCTCATCAACCTCCTCGATACCGTGTTCGGCCTTCTTGATTTCAATTAAGGTCTCTCATGCCTCGGCCAAAGATTCGAGATAGCCATCGCCCAGAAAAGTTAAGTCCTGGTGCATGAGAATGCGGGCATTGAATTCGGCAATAAGCGGGTCGAACATGCTTTTGACCTCTTCTCTACCTGCTTCCTTGGCAGCCTCAAGATGGGAGTCGATCTCCGTAGATGCTATCTTTTCACCCTCTTCACTTCATCCTTCAGCGCCTCAACTTTAGAAAGCTCGCCCTTAAGTTTCACCTTCAGGGGTCGCGTTGCAACGATCTCGTCGCAATACTGTTGCGACTCTTCTTGGGCAGCAATCTTCTCTTCTTGCCCTTTGCGGAGTCGCTCCTCAAGTTCTTTGACTCGGAGGCATAATGCATCCCTCTCTTTTCGCACCGAGTCTTTCTCCAAAGATAATGCCCCACAACGTTGTACCACCTCGTTGATTTCTTTTTTGTGAGTTGATTCCAAACGAGTTACGGCTTCGACGGTATCTTTGGCACTCTGCTGGGCGACCTCAAGCTAAGATTTGTAAGACGCAATCTCTTTGTCCTGAGCTTTGATAATGTCTTTGTCATGAAAAGCCTCAAGCTTCAGGCGATCAATCTCATGTTGGCGTTCTATGGAGACTTCCGACACTTTCTTAGCAAGAAGAACGAACGCGTCATGCTGAACATAGGCGTCGTTGGTGTAGAGGATAGCGCTCTACTTGACATCTCCAGGAATATGATGCATCGCTGGGAGAAACTTCAGACCATCAAAGAATTTTTTTGGAAATTTAACTTTAAGCTCGGTCAGTCTCTCCGATAGTGATGGATCTGTTACAGGAACAGGAGGAGACGGCTTCGAAAGTTCATCTCTCCTGTGAGGATCCCAGGACTGTCGTGTGGAAGAGGAATCGGAATGTCGATCACGGGGAAAATCGGATTGCGACCCCTTATGGTCGTGCTTATCTTTGCTTTGCTCCGAGTGAGAAGAGGGATGTTGGTGGTATTTGGGCTGATAATATGTTTTTTTCCGAGATGATGAGTCCCGGGAATGATAATCCTATCGCCATCACCGTCTCTATCCCGACTTTTTCTGAAACCTGAGTCCCGTCCAGAATGATGGAAGATAGACGACCCACGGAGACGATCAATTCCGTGTGTACGCCCCATGTCACCTACACAGAATTCAAATAACAACGAATTAGCAAAGAGTAGTGTGACGACAGAAATTTAAGTGCAAGGTGGAGTGCATATGTTTGTGTGTGTCCTAGTGTTTCCCCCAACGGACCAGTTTCTTTACTAATGGGATTTTTTTCTCCCTGAGTTTGGGCTTTAACGTCTGCATCGCCTCTGATGGGCGATTGAAGTTCAAGTGCCTCCGGATCGTCAAAATCATAATTAAGTAGATCGTCGGGTATGGAGAGGTTCGAGAGGCCCTTTAAAGAACTTTCTAAACGTTGCGGGGAAGCCTCTTTCTCTTTTGGAATAAGAGTAACTTTAGAGGTTGCACCAACTTTTTCCCTCCTTATCTTGTACGTCAGTCTCTTTTTCCTCTTCGAAGGGGAAGATGACGTTTCGATGTCGTGAACTTCGACTATCGGGTCCTGAGTAGGACCAACGTTCTCATCTTGTGCTTCGGGTGTTTCGGTTTCCTTGATTTCTCCTTCTTCTAGTGCGCCAGGAGCGTTACATGCTGAAGACTCGGCTTGCTTTTTCCCTTTGCTAGAGATGGGCATGGGTATGGTAATGCCCTGAGGAAGGCTTATCTGACGGCCTTCTGCCAACAGTCCAAACGTTGTAAGTGACTCATTCGAAATAAGAGTTCGAATGTCCCGTTCTTCGGCAGGAAGGGCTCTAATAGCTTCGACGGCTTCAGAATATCCGTGGCCGTCAGGACGTGGATTGATACCTGAAAAGATGGAAAAAAGAGTTAGAAAAGGCACGGCTTTGACCAAGTATGAATATCGATCCAGAGAAAGAACTTACTTCCTTCCACCCATCTCCTCGCGAAACCAGGAAGGCAACGCATATAAAACCATTCCTGTTTGTATAGGGCAAACATGCTACATGCCCCAGTCAAGATCTGGCATTTGTGGTGCGGCTCAAGAAACATGAAAGATGGGCTATCTCTCCGCTTCTTGATCATATATATATATATATATATATATGATGTCACCCGGGGTTAGAGGCCTAGAGAGGACATTCATGAAGAGGATGTAGGTACCGTAGAGGAAGGCGTGACCATTCGGGTGCAGTTGTGAAGGGGCAATGTCGATGTATTACAGCACGTCCCGAAGAAATGAGTTGAACGGTGGCACGCTGCCGACCCAGCACATAAACTTATTACAAGCTGTGTATCTAACTGGGGGCAAATGTAGACGATCGCTCCCCGATGGAACTAATACGTCGTCGAAGGGGATTCCATGGAAAGAGCATATCCGACGGAGTGCACTTTCATTAATCTTCGAAACCTGTGAATCGACCGGGTTGTCCGAGAAAATTGATGCCTCCAGGGCGTCGGGAGCTAAGTTACGAGCAGGGAAAGTCGACGGGTTTGAAGTATCCGCGACTCCTTGATTAGAAGACGGCCCAAGTCTATCTGAGATCGTGGCGGAGCTAGATTTCCTAGACATCTTTGACAGAAATTGAATCTAGTAGAGTACCTGTTTTAACTATACTTTAAAAAAACAATCGACGTTAGACTTAACAACACAAGTATTCCCCCCATGTGGTGTGTGAACTAGTGTGATGATTCAAATATAAGTGCTGAGAAATTGCAAGTCACGGAGTTGATGGTATAAAGTTGAGCTTTGAATTGTCGCCTTCGAAGACCATCATCGCTGAACGTCTCCAAAAGCCTACCCTATGATGTTTTCAATTTCAAGACCAGACATTGGCGCTGTATGTTAAAGGCTATTATCTGTTTTTGTCGATTTAAGTTCAGGCTTATGATTACTGAAACTAGGAAGTTATCAGTCCGTATTAGTTCGATATGCTAGTTTACTCGGGTCCTTGTGCTTGTTTTGGTCATATAATTAGGCAAAGTGAATAGGTCTTCGGCCTATGTATCGTTCGGCCAAAATATTGATTGGCCTAAGTATCGTTCGGCCAAAATATCGATCGGCCTAAGTATCATTCGGCCAAAATATCGATCGGCCTAAGTATCATTCGGCCTAAATATCATTCGCCCTAAGTATCGATCGACATTTGTGCCGTTCTGCCTAAGCACTGTTCGGCCAAAATATCAATCGACGTCCTATCCATTCTCCACTTCCTTTCAATTTTTCCACTCCAACCTCATCTGCCATTGGGAGGTCATGCCGAACCAAGGCCATGTCAATCTACGCCAATAGGCCGTATCTTTAACTCCATTTCCATGCTCCCATAGGATCACTCGGCATTAAAAGATCATGCCGAGCCACTGCAATGCATCTTCCACCTTCCTCTTCTCCAATCCATCCACCTCGAAATAGCCTAAAAGCATACTGAGTTCTAGCCTTAGGACGCACCCGAGCCTCAATTCATCTCCCTCATCCACACCCCCCCTTTCTATGTTCTATGGAGGATTCGCGAGTTCAAGTAATATGTTATACTTCCTAATTTGAGAGAGCGATCGAAAGGTCCTTACCAAAGAGAATGGCAGGGGCTTGAAGGTCTGTGAGCTTAAGATTGGGAGTTGTTCGAGCTTAATTTGGGAGGAAACTGTAGGAAGGGCTTGTTGGATTCAAGGAAGGAAGGGGAGTTCGGAAAGGTGAACGAAATTCAAGGGAGGTAAGTTGCGAGTACTTGGAAAATAACGGAGGTAAAAAGTGAAAAGAGAAGAAGAAGGAAATGCCGACCTTTATAGGAGAAGAGGGGAAGTCGAAGGGACAATGATCGGTAGAACCGGTCAAGACGACCTCGTTCGGCATCAGCTATGTTGTTCGGCATTTGCATGTCGTTCGGCGAGCATCACCTCACCTGGTATTCGAGAGAAGATACTATCAAGAAAACTGAGCCGAGGCTCGAAGCAAAGCACGGAGAGCTCATGATTCAAAGCGCACCACGTTCGACCATGAGATGCACTTTGGGGGGCAAGTGTTACCTGAACGTTTGACCAGGCAACTAAGTACTCAACATTTGCATACTGTTCGGAATTTATGAGTCGTTCGGCATCCAGATCATTCGGCATCAGAGAACGCTCGGCATTCAGGAACGCTCGACATTTAGGAGCGTTCGGCATTAGAGAGCGCTCGGCTTCCAGAGTCGTCCGGCACAAAAGATTCATTCGACACTCAAGTTCGGTCGGCATCTATGGGACGATTGGCTTGCAAGAGCATTCAACATTGGGAGCCATTCGGTATTGTATATCGTTCGGCATCTATGGCGTTCGGCATTCCATACTGCTCGGCATCCAAACCTTGCTCGGCACATCACTTTGTTCGGCATAAATCTCGTTCGACATTCGGTATCGACCGGCATCCAGAGTCGTTCGGCACAACACACTGGTCGGCTTCCAGTGTCATTCGGCATAAATATCGTTCGGCATTCGGGATCGGTCGGCATCTAGAGTCATTCGACACAACACACTGGGTCGGCTTCCAGTGTCATTCGGCACAAATACTTCGTTCCGCATTCATAGTGTTCGGCATCACTTTTCGGCATTCAGAGTGTTCGGCATCAATTCGATCGGCATGAAGATATCATTCGGCATCACTTAGATCGGCATGAAGATATCGTTCGGCATCACTTCATTCGGCATGAGGATATCGTTCGGCATCACTTCGATCGGCATGAAGATATCGTTCGGCATCACTTCGTTTCGCATGAGGATATCGTTCAGCATTCATTCCTTGTTCGGCATTTTTCTGTTCGGCATCTATGGATCGGCACACAAAGATCACCCTTTTTGGGCCTAGCTACTTAGCTACCAGGCCCACCAGGGAAGTCCAACCCATCTTTGTCTATAAATAGAGAGGTAGGGACACAGTGAAAGGGACCTTTTTTCGAGAACACCGGGGAGACTCTGCCGCATTCAAGACTCATTCAAGACTTATCTTTTTTGCTTAGCAATTGTATTCAACATAATTGGCATACGGATTGTATCTGTAATCGATTATCGAGAAAAGCAATAAAGATTAACCTCAAAGTGGACGTAGGCAATTGCGCCGAACCACTATAAATCTAGTGTTCGTATTTTCTACATTTAAATCTACGCATTGTTCTCTGTTTAACTTTACTTTCTTCATTGATCTCTCTACATAACTCTACTCAAGGGTGTTAGTGACCAATTCTTGTGCTAACAATAGCCTTCCTACTCCGACTCCCAAATCTCCATCTAGAAGGTCAATATCTTCTGATGACCGTAAGACACAAAATGTGAGTCGTGCTGCCTTGAGATCATATAATCGTCCTTCTTTAGCATTAGAGAAAGATGTAAAGCTCTCGAGATGGAAGAAACACTTTACTTTTAATTGCAACAGGAAATCAAAGAGATTTTAGAATGAGAAATCCTTGACGAAACTTCTAAACTCTAGTTATAGATTGAGGATCTCGAGGTCAAGAAAAAACACCTTAATCAACAAAGTCTGAGATCTAGAAAATAGTAACAAAGGTTTATCTTAAGTCATCTCACATTTGACAGAAACGAATAGGATTATCGAAAATGATATGTCCCTTTAGATAGATTCTATAGATCTACAAAATATTGTTTGCAAGAAAGGAAGTTGAAGCAGTGCTTATCAGTTGCTATTTCAACATTTAATAGAACCCTCTAAGGCTGTTAAATTATTGAAGAAGAAGGTAGAGAAGCTTGAAGTGCAACTATATCTTATGCATCACCGTATATCAACAACTTACCATCTTGAAACCTTAATTGATTATCTCATTCAAATTATCATTGTCTTCAACTTGAAGATTGATTTCTCAATTTTGGGACCAAAAAAGAATTCCCATTTAAGAAATGTGATCTCAAGCTACCATCGATACCAGCATTTCTTTCTTTATGTGTGTGCTCAAGTGAGGTTAAGGACATAGGTGGTCTGCCTATCTTACACGAGGAAGCTGCTCCAACTTTGTAATCTTTGAAATCTTTCCTGTATTAACTATAAAATTTTCTTTTCGAGTTCGAATATGCTATGTTTTATAATATTAAATGCAAATACTGATGATAAAATATTCTAATTGCAACATAAGAGGAACTAATTTCTTCTATTATGTTTGAATGATCTTGCGAATAGTTAATGACTAGTAATTAGTGCCCCAACCGATTTGTGTTAAGTGTTTCCCTTTAAACTCGAAATAATTTTGTTCATTATGGCTTCCAATAGAAAAATTTGTGGAAATTGTTAATGATCACCTAGTTAGCAGATTGCATCTACTTTTCAATTTTGTGACTTGTCTGTCATATACTCTTTCTTCTAGATGGTTGTTATGGCTGGACGTGGGCGAAACAAAGACTTACTTGGACCATTATCAGTATCCTTCGTTGAAAATTGAAACGGTTGCCTTCGAAATGATGCCCAAAGCTTCCCAACTCTGTTGTTGGGTGCCTTGGAACAAGTTGGGACCAGTTCATGGGCTTCAACATCGTCTAGTATAACATTTGCCTTTGCTTAAATATTCTCAATGATCTTGTTATACCAAAAGCTTCATTAAAGCATAGTGGATCTTGAACCAAAAATCGCCTCATTATTCACGGTCAATTAGGGAACGAGTTGATTTTTGAAGAGGTTTTTTTTGCACCGCACTCAACACATAAACCAAAAAAAGCTTGTTTAGAAAGAGAATCCTTCCTTAGAATGGCTCTCAATAGATACTTTAGTAAAGATTTTTGAAATTTTGGAAGATCTTTACAAAAACTTGAAGACTTAAAAAAGGGTTGCTTGAAAACCTAATTCATAAGAATCTCTTTATAACTTTTCTAAAAATCCGACTTTTATGAAATTAAATTCTTTCCTTACCGTCTTCATTTAGAGATCCAAGTCAATAACTTTTCCTTTCTTGATTTTGTCTAATGAATTTCTTTAGTTCCCTGTAGCTTACGTGTCTTTCGACCATTTCTAAAAGTGCTCGATAATTATTACTTTCATGTCCATGTACTTCATAATATTTACAATACTCTACTTCCTTATTTTTCTCCTTTTCTTTTATTTACTTTTTCGAGGGCCAATATTCCAATATAGCTCTTGTAAAGAGATATAGCATTTCTCATGTTACTTGAAGGGAGTATACATTTTGACTTAGACTTTTTCCAATTTTTCCCAAGCAGATTGAATTTTGGAGCATTCCTGACTTTCTTAAGAGGAATTGTTGTTGTTAGTAGCCTCCCTTATTCTTTTACTGCCCTTTGTTTCCTTTTTATAGTGCCACTTTATTCCTTCTTTTTTCGTGGATTCGGTATAGCTCATGGCGTAGGTTTTCTTAGAAATAGGTTCTTTAGCTTGGGATAGGATCATCATTCGCATCTGAGCAAAGGTGTTGTCCTACAGAATTTCCACTTTTCTTTCCCTCTGATTTGAGCCTTTTACTTCTTCCAATTCCTTATTTAAAATAAAATTTAGTTTCATCAAAGATGGAAAGGATTTAAACCCCACCTATCTAAGCTATATGAAAGAATTTTCCTTTTCTCGACCATTGTTTGAATGGCCAGATTCTTAAGGTATCTTACTTTTCTTTCATCGAATTAAAGGTATCTTTCTTGTTTTTCCATGGTTGGGTTTTTGAAATAATATGGCATTTAGAAGCATTGAAGCATTTCTAGTTCTGACAATCTTTGTTCAATAGATGGCATGGCTTAAGGTTTGGAGGAGACAGGAAATTGGATGCAAGGGTACTCTCAATGAAACTAAAATGTGAAGCTAGAAATTCAGCCTAATTTTTAAGAATCAAAAGAGAGATTAGGTAGAAAATATAACAAAGGAAGATGCCATGATTGTATATGCAAATAGATTTTTATTTTGTCCTCGATTACAACCCAATGGTTATAATTTTTCCTAATCGACAATTGATTTATACATCAATCTTTTGCAAAAAATATTTGAGTTGCAAAAGAAATTGAAAGAAAAGAAGATACACAAGATGTCGCTTCATACATGGGGGTACTTGCTTATTTATAGTAAATTTAAACCATCGGATAACTGACATGTGATACATAGCAATTTTGGACTGTTATGAGTAGATGATGACATGGCACACTATGGAGGTGCCATGTGGTCTTCTCGGAGTGGTCATCCATCCCATGGTTACTCCTCTCATCTTGGTGTTGTGGTATGAATCATCCAATAAGAGATTGACATGTGGTCAACACGGATGATTTTTTTTCTTAGTATCAATAATACATCTTGAACAAACTTGATACCAATTCTTCTTTTATAGATTCGATAGCACTTCCACTTGTATAGAGTCGATAACATTTCTACCTGTATAGACTCGATAACGTCCTAATGCGATGTCTATATAAATTCGATGGACTTCTTTATGTGATAGCTTTATAAACTCGATAGCTCATTCCATTACAGACTCTATGGCATTTCTTCAAGTAAACTCGAAGCATCCCAATGCGGTATGTAACAACCCACCTCGAAACGGGCCTAATTTCCGATATAATAAAATCCCATCGAACCTTATGCACATCCTATATTTGGTTATTGGTTGGTAAAATTGATACAATGAAAAATATACAAAGCTATCTATCTATACTATCAAAATCTCACAACGGAACGAGTAAAAAATAATATAAGAAATAAGTTTCCATTTCATAAAAATTCAAATCTCAGAAATACAATATATCATCTTGAATATCCAAAATACAACAACATAACAATATGTCTGAACTGGGTACATCAAAATATAAAAAAAAAATAGATAACTGCCTTAAGTCTTCGCCTCCACCTTCATCCTCTCAATCATCATTGTCCTCCCTAACCTATGCGTTGTAATGAGGAGGGCGTCAGAACAATAATGTCTAGCGAGTGAAAATATATAACCTTACCATAACATTATTTGGCCAGTATTATCTAGATAACTAATATGTCTTACGCATCATATACTATATCCTACATAAGACACCCCCAACTGCAAGCCTTAAAGCTCTTTCAGTCTGACTCTTCAACTTACACTCTTCTGTTTTAACTCTATAACTTACTTTCAACTGTAGGCCAAAGGTCCTTTCCAATCCCACGCAATTACCATCAGTCGTGTCCTAACAATGTGATTGTGACGATTCAGAATTTTCGAGCATTTAAAATCAGAATATTTAATTGATTTTAAATATTCAATAGGGTAATTTTAACTTGAATTACGAATATCACAATTTATTTGACAATTAAATTATTAAATTAAATAACTGGAAGTTGAATAAAATTTTGAATCTGGAATTTTAAGCCTGTTAAAAATAATTTGAAGGCTTATAAAATTTATATTGATAGTGTTGAGAATAATAAAAGTTTTAAAATCAAATTTAACACTGATTTGTTCAGTTTTAAAATTGAATAGTTTAAATTGAATTTAAAAATAGCCTTCCGAGGTACAGTCTCGGAATCCGACGAAACCAGTTCCATTGGGTCCATAATATTGAATTATTATCAGGTTTCAAATTTCGTATTGATTGGAGTTAGTGTGAGTGAACGATATAATAACGCGCTGAAAACTTAATTAATAATAATTTACTTAGTCCGGCTTCTCTTATACGCCATCCTTTGTTCATTCCTCTACACGCTACTATCACCTTTAAAAAAAATCACATCTCTTTTCCTTTTCATTTCATTCCCTCGAATCAATAGCCAGAGAAAAAAAACAAAAGGGGCCGAACCCTCCTCAAATCGAATCGAATCAATTTCGATTCAAAATCCTAGGGCCGCTGTTATTTGAACTTGAATCGATTTCGAATCAAGTCACAGAGGTCGAAGTATGGGCGAGGGGCATTCGCGAGCGGGCCGTGATGTAAGGGCGGCGCAGATGGATGTTCGCGAGGCGCTTTGGGATGGGAGGTCACGGCGTCAAGTGGGATGTTCGCGTGTGGTGACCGTTGTTTATCGACGGCAGTGGTTTGGTTCGTACTCGGGTCGCGATGATCTTCACGCTCGTTCGAGTTAGGGTTTGGGTCAGTAGGAAGCGCGTGTGGCCGAGGGACGTCGGGGAGAAGAGCTTGTGTTTGTTGTTGCTTTGAGGAAGGTATTCGAGTTGTTTTTTTTCTTTTTAGTTTTCTAAATTTTCTCAGTACTTAACTCCTGTTTTTTTTAAATAGAGATATGAAATTTAACTAGCTAAATTATTAATTTAAAAATGGTTAATTAAATCTATTAACTGATAATATTAAGTTATTAAACAGCTAAATGGATTTGTCAAAATAATAACATTTATCAGTTTATGTATTGTTTATAAAAGTAGTTTGGGTTTCTGGCATATTACAGTACTGTTTAAATATATATATATATATATATATATATATATATATATATATATATATAGCATTCTATTTAAATATATACATGTAAATATATTAGGAATTGTTTAAATAGGAAATATGTATATCTGTATAAAATTTTGAAACAAACGTTGAAATTTATATACCTATTTACATTTACTGGTTAATTTTAATAATGAAGTTGTATTTGTTTAATTAGATCTAAATTATTTTAGTCATTGAGAAATTAGTTAAGAGAAGATAAGTTGAAATTTAAACTATTAGTTGATTGTTCTATTTAAAGGTAATTAATTTGTGTAATAAAACTTATTTATTTGTTTAGTTTTCAAAGAATATTTTATTAAAAGGGAAAGTAATTTAAATAAATAATTAACTAGGTAAATTATCAAAAGGGAAATAGCTGTTCCATAAGTTCAAAATATTAATAAAATGTAAAATGTTTATACAAGGTAAATTGCGAAGATTTGTGACGAGCAAGCTGGTTTGCAAATGAGTTGCAAACGAAAAAGGTGAGTTAATCTCACTCGGTTGAATTTAAATTTGATTAAATTTAAATAATTTCTTGAATGGTTGAATTGATTGATGTGCTATAGTATGTATTTTAGAATTGGCATTTTATATTGTGCTAACGTCTGTGGATGCAGGGAAAACAGATTGGAGGGATCCAACTGGATCCCTCAACATTTATTTAAAATTATTAAATACCCACAGCTGTTATTACTTGATATTTTGTGATGAATCATAATAGAATATTGAATGTTATAGCCTGCTTGAATATTTCGGTACTCTGTTTTATCCAAATATATAGAATTGGACTTTGAAAGGAAATAAAAGAAGTGAACTCTTAAGAAATAATTATAAAGAATGTATATAAATTAAAGTGAATTGGATAAGAAAATTAGTGGTTTCAAAATGCTAATTAATAAATTTTTGTATATGGAAAGGAATTTTTGAATAAACAAAAGTTAATGAAGTTTGAAACTTCACTGATATTGTTTAATAGAATAAAACATTTATTTAATATTTAAGATTTAAATTATTGAAAGGAATAAAGAAGTAATTGGCAAAAACCTGAAATTTGTATATTTCAGTTAAAAGGTTTAAAATCAAATGGAAAATAATAACGTTAATAATAATTCCATAACTAATGAATTTTGAAATGAATTGAGAAATTAAAGGAACTTATTTCAAATAAAATAAATTGGGAATCAATTTGGGAAATTGATTTAAGTGATTGAAGTTGGAATTTTCTCTGGATGGACAAGTACATGTTTTTTAAAAGTAATATAAATTAAATGTTTTAAAGTTGTTTTAGAAGAAATTAAGTTTTGTAAAATTTATTACTTCTAATATTTAAAGTCTAAAGTAAGTATTTCCTTTAATCTAGTATAGCAGTAATTATTAAGAAGTAACTTAGTATTTTGTTTTTAAAAGTAGAAATCTAGTTTTATATTTTATTAAGTAACTTTATTTTCAAATATTCATATAGTATATATTTTTAATCAATTATTGAAGTAGTTTCAATTTAATTATTTTAAAGTAAATTCTAAAGTAAGTAATTTGTTAATCTATTATCGTAATAATTATTTTAAGAATGATTTAGTATTTGTTCAAAGAAAAAAATCTAGTTATATTTATAAAGTAAACTTATTTTAATTTGTTTCTAAAGTATTATTTTAAATTAAGTACTAAAGTAAAGTTTTCTAAATTAAATATTAAACATACTTTACAATTAAAGTGTTTTGAAATTATTTTAAAAATCTAAAATCTTGTGCTTAGTGATTTCAGTGGAAATAGAAATAGTTGGAATTTATTCTGAGAAGGCAGATAGTTTTGAAAATTGTTTTCAAAGGAATTTGAAAAGTGAAAATTTATCTTGTGAAGATATTTTTGAGATAAATAAATAATATGGGAAATTATTTATTGTTTGATGGATGTTTGTGAATATAAATATATATTTAAATAACCGACTATCAATATTGGACAAATATGTTGATCGTTTCGAAGAGACCGGGATCGAGATTTATTTCTCGAAAACCACTTCGATCCGGTTTGTACGTTTCGTGAAAACGAGTTTGGATTCGAAGATGGAGCAGTGAAGTGCAAGGGCTAGTCGCTACTAATCCTGAGGATATTTCCAAAATGGATGTAGTAGGAATAGTGCCTTCGGTTCCGTTCGAACCCGGGACGGACTTGTATGGATGAATGCTTGCGAAACATCGTCAGGTGGACGATGGGCATTCTAAGGGATATGTTCTTTAAAAGGTAACGCTTAGCCTCAAGCCTCATCAAATGGGAATGACTGAAAATCAGGGGTTATGCAGCAAGGCTAGGTGGGTAGCACCCAAGCAGGGTGAGGTCATCTCTGTCTAGATGTCCCTTTTTATTTCGGCTTAGTGGGCGGTTGCTGATCCCAACCGCGGGGTGATCTCACTCGGGATTATCCAGTAAGGGGTAGTCCCGGTCTTGTGTTGCAGGGAGCGGGCGTACTCCTCGGTACGGTGATCTAGGCCCCGTACTGTGACAGGTGGTATCCCAGTGCCTAGTCATTAGTTGAAAATCCATTCTCCCTACGAGCCTTGTACGAGTTTTGTTTGTATTACCCACTCTGTGGCTAGTAGCTGGAATTTAATCATGTAACAATTTTGGCAATTTTATAAGTATTTGTATATAGACCCTATTATAATATCAGAAGATTTCTATAAAAATCGTTTTAGCTATCGTAAGGTAAAAACCCGACATGTTTATTTGTGGCATGGTCTTACGAGATGCTTTTATTTTTAAAGGATTTTTGAAACTTTAATAATCAATTGAGTGTGATTTTCTCACGCTGGTATTCCAGACTGACTCGGGTATTATTTAACTGTAATGCTCGGGTCAGACCGAGTATTATAGGATACAGGATGTGATGCTGTGGAACTAAGGAGACGAGCAGGGTGACGATAAGTACTCCCGTACTTGTTTATATATACATATTCCGCTGTGTTGAGTTGTTGTATATCCATTTGTATGAGATTGATGTTGAGCTGTGATTGATGTTCTCTGATGATGTAATATATGTAAACAGATATATTTGATTTTTGAGTAAAGATTATTTATTATTTATTATATTTTATTCTGCTGCGATGATTGGATTCTGTTGTTGTTTTCTATTTTCTTCTTCTACCTCTTCTTCTTTAACCCAAATGGTTCGTATTTCTGTACAACTTGAGTTGATTGTTGTAGAATAGTGTTAACTTAAGGGGTACGGATTTGCGGATCGTTTCACTTGGTATCAGAGCTTAGGTTCGTGATAACCTTGGCTCTGTGGGAATTACTCATTTAAAATAGAGTCCGTAGTACTCTAGAATGAGTTTGAGCGCATTAATAGATATGGGCGTGTATTTGTTAGTGAATATAAATTGTTTTAATATTGTGTTGATTGGTTTATTGAGTGGCATATGAACCTTCGTCGACACAGTCTGGACAACTGTATCGAAAGGGTTTCTAAACACTTGAAGAGAACAATTGACACGATATTGTTTTAAATGTGGGTGAATGCAATAATTTTACCCAAAATATATTTTTGATATAAAGAATAGTTTTTGTAAACTATTTTAGCTAATATATGGTTGCTTGGATATTAGAAATGATAATATTAAATTATTATCATCGTTGTGTAAAAAAAAATTAACTAGAAATTTAAACCATAACCAAAGGTTAAGGAAATAAATTTATTATAAAATGAAATTTATAAATATGAATTATAAATGTAAATTATAAATTGAAATATAATTAAATGGGAATTTTAATAAGCATAAACTATACAAATGAATTGTGGTTAAAATTGATTTAAGCAGGATTTGGAAATTTAAAATCCCGAAGATTTTGGAAGAATTTGTCGAAATGATTTGATGATAAATGATAGCATTATTATTTTGGGGGTATTTCTGAAAGGAAATTGTTTTAAATGGATTTTGGAAGTGTAATAGCATTGAAATCACTTGGATTATTGGAAAATAATTCCGATGATGACGGCCGCATCATCAGTATTCATTTTCGAATTTCTAAGTGACGAATTGCTGCCAAAAAAATGATTTGTTTAGAAAAGCTAGTTGTTTTTGAAAATCTCAAAGGAAATTTGTTGGAAAAAAAATACAGGATTGGTTTAATTTTTTTTTTGAGAAGTGTTATTTTGAGATGTTAGAGATTTCAAATGATTTGAAACCAAAAGTAGGGTGTTTAAAAATCCTGATAAGATATGTTGTAAGCTTATAAACTGAGAAGATTTTTAAATCAGGAAGGGAATATAAGCTTTGAGTGTTGGAATTTAAATTTAAAGTGAAAATTTAAAAATAAATTAACTTGGAAGGGAAATAAAAATTTAATTGGATTGAAATTAATTTAAATATGCTGAAATAATATTCAGTTGTATCCGAATTAAGTTGAAATTGAATTGAGTTAAATTAATCTGAGTTAAAGTAGAATTGAATTGGAATGAGAATTCAATTGAATTAATGAATGAAATTAAATTCTTACCTAAACAAATGGAAAATAAATTGAATAAGGATTGGAATTGAGATAAATAAATAAGAATAACGTGTAAAAGAATTATAATGCATGGAATAAAACACACTTGGGATATAAATAAGCATAAGGCTCGAGTTAAAAATAAAAGATGAATATATTCAATCGTAGAACGAATGGAATTGTGTAAATAATAAGTTGTGACTTATAAATTTTGAAAGTGGAATAGAAAATCCAAAATAAATATTGTTTGATGTTTTGGATAATGAAACGGAAATCCAAACTTGAATTATATAATAAAGTTGAACTAAGAAAATAAAATGAAGTGGTATTTGGAATTAAAAATGAAGTATTGAACTATAAATAGGGAAGAACTAATTTGACAATAAATTAGATAATGAATTGTGTAAATGGAACCTATTATAGTTAAATGAAGCTGAATTGTGAGTTAATAAATTGGATGGTAAATTAAAAGTGAATAATAGAATCCGAACTTGAGTTATTAATTAAAATTAGACTTGAAATGTTAACAAAGTAAATATAATTGAAATGTATCGAATAAAATGTAAATGGATTAAAAGTAATGGTATGAATGTACGAATAAAACCTAAATAAGAAGAAATAAATTGGAGATGGCCTTGTAATCAACTGAATGAGTTAAATCTGAAAATTAAAATTTTATAATAACTAATCAAAAGAAATTGCAGATTTAAAATGAGATTTAATTGAGATAGAATTAAGTTGAATAAAAGAGAAAAATATTTATTTGTGAAATGAAAATGAGTTTAAGTATAAAATTTGAGTAAATAAAAATAAATTGACTTAAGCTGAATATAAGGGGGAGAGTTGAATTGAATTCAACTTAAAACCGAGTTTAATGATATTGGATTGAATTTGAATCAAGTAAAAATAAATTTGGATCAATAGAATTTGGTGGGTTGTAAATAATATTTAAGGAAATGAAAATTCATAATGGATTGAGTGGATAAACTAATTATATTGAATAAATAAATGGAAGGGAATTCTTAATTAAATAATTTTAAACCATTTAAAATGTTAAAGAATTGAAATAACTTGGAGACAATAAGAAAAATAGAATGTTTCAAGTTAATAGAATGGTTTTAAATGAATGCGGATAAGAAATAAATCGCAAATGAATAGATTGTGAATAAAATTGAAATGGAATGTGTAGAGCTAAATAAATGGTTGTGAATAGATTAAAATAAAAGGGAAATTTAATTGGTAATGAAAATGAACCTAAATTGTTAATGGTTTTGAATGAAACTAGTTTAGTTAATAAAATGAAATACAAGTGAATGTATTCAAATCTGAAATGCAATGAAATTAGAATATATGGATTGTGAATAAATTTAAAATGGAATAGAATTAGGTATAAATGTTGAATATGCGCTTTGCGCTATATGATTTTTGTTTGATGATAATAAACATATATACATTCATATAAATGTATTTGGTAATGTACTATTTTGTTTTTCATAGTTTAAATAAATATTTGTTGAATAAAATTAAATTACACAGAATTCGAATTTGAATTCAAACAGAACAAGTTAAACAGATTTTGAATTCAAACAGAAATTTTTATTCAAACAAATATTTATTACAAATTGTAAATAGTACAATTTCATGCTCTCACTATACATGTACATTTTTGATTACAATCACATCACATTTACATCACGACCTTACTACATATCTCTCACACTCATATTTTTGTCTTCAACTATAATCCGGTTTGAATCCAGCATCTGAGTAATCTGCAAAAATATTTTAAACACAGTAAAATTGAAAGAGAAATATTTTTGAAATTTGAAAGAAACGATGATTTTGAAAACATTGTTTGCCTCAGTTATTTGGGTTGTTCGTCATCATTTTTTACTGTGCAATATCTGTGCATATCGATATTTTTTATCAGGGACAGGTAATTACAAGTGGCTGCAGTACACACGTGTACATTCGTATACGTGTGCACTGCCTCGCCAACTCGTGTGCAAAAATCAAACAAAAGCACAGAAATCAAAAACAAGGTCAAACCCAAGATAGGTTCAACTCAAAGCACCACTGACCAGACATTGCAAACACAGTCTCAAGCATGAAACAAGGTGCACCAGACCAGATTGCAAAAATAATCAAATATACACAAATGCAGCCCAATAGACTACAGCAACACAGTAGTAAGACTGCATCCACAGAAATACACAACTACAAGGCATTTTCATTGCAACTGCATAGCTACACAACAAAGCAAAGACCAGAAACTCAAGCTTCAAAAAGCTACAGCAACAATGCACCAATAAAGTCGAGACAAAGCAACTGTTCTTAACAGCAAGTTCAAACCAAAGCACAAAAGTGCACAGCAACACAAAACTGCAGTGGACAGCAAAGACCACATGCCACAATATCAAAAAAAAACAGCAAGAATATGAGTGCAAGCCAGAGTGAATGCAGACAAGCACATGAATACATAAAGCTACAAGTGATGCAGCATCAATCAAGAAGTGATATGGTGAAGCACTAACTCAAGATTACAGGGCAGTGGACAGTACAAGACTGACCAGAATACAAATGAATCAAGTCAGGCATGAAGACAATGCCAACAACAAAAACAGCAAGTCAGTGGCAAGACCTCAGTGACACAGTGAAAGTTGCACAAGATATAGAGCCACAACAAGTCCAGCAACAAGTCCAGTTGCAACATGGTGAACAAGACACAATGCTGAGCACATGCAAACTGCAATGAATAATGCAACATGACCAAATATACAAACTGAAGACTGCACGAAATGTATGCAAACATAATGCAAGTTTATATGTGCAGAAAGTTACAAGTATCAACGAATTGGATGAACAAAACTCGAGAGCAACAGTGAAAGTGCAAATCATGTCAACAAGACAAATGTATGGATCAGTGCCAAAGTCGAAAAATAACAATGCAGACGTACAAATGTAACGCAGTGATAAAAATTCACGTACGAATACAGTATTGACGAAGTTCAACATTACAGAGATGATCGAAGTAAAATACTAATCAAGTCAGAACTCAGTGAAGTCAGTGAAGTCGAAAGCAACAGGGATGAACACTGTAAACATTGAAGCCGTGGATATGATTCAAGAAATCAAAACAGTGCAGTGATGATCAGGGCACAAAACCAAGTAAGAAATTCAAGTGTGTAAATTTGACGAAGTCAAATATCTCAAATCACGAAATCAATTCAAGCCGTGTGAAACAAGTTACTACAAATACGAAATTGACAAAGTCAGATTAATCCTCAGCATCAAAGCGTAATCGAACGGCAAAACAAGAATTTTTGCAGCAATCAGTCGAACGCAAAAATAGGAAATCAAATCCTATTAAAACCCTAATCATCATTGGCATTTCAATTCGATCGAGTTCAAGTATCAAACTAGAAAAGCAAAAGGAAACAGCACATACCGAATTCACAAGCATCAAAACTCGATCGAGCAACTGCAAGCAAGCTAGGGCAACCAATCACAGATCAATTGAAGAAACCAGAGCCATAATTGCAACGAAGAACCGAAGCCCTAATTGCAACGAAGAGCCGAAGCCCTAACTGGATCAAAAGGGAACGAAGCCCTAACTGGAACGAAGCCGCCATTATTTCTCACGAACGAAGATAAAAAAAAGGATCGGGTGTAATAAGGAAGTGGGCCGGTGTTCAAAAAACAAAAGGGGTTTCTTTTGTTATTAATTAATATTGTTAATAAACTTATATTAATAATGTTAATTAGTTTAGGGCTATTTTGTTCTTAATTATTATTTTTTTTATTCTACGAATCAAAGAGTTTAGGTAAATCACCACCTAGGTTTTAGGTTGTGTCTGATTGTCTATTTAGAGTTAGTTCAGTAAGCAGGGGTTGCGAGTTTGCAAAACTCTATAGGCGGTAGCAGGGTTTGCAAGTCTGTTAGAGTGTTTGTAAGCGTGATACTGTTTAATTCTAATAGAAATCTGGGAATGCAGCAGTAGGCAGGGGTTGCCGAAGCTGGGTAAATCTTGTGTGTGATTTACTTTTCAGTATATTTATTTCTGCAGTTTATTTTTGTGTTTAAATTAAGAAAATTTGCTATAACCCTATTCACCCCCCCCCCCCTCTAGGGTTAATTTAGATCCTACAAGTGGTATCAAAGCCTGGTATTTTTAACTCTAGAGTCATGAGTCTACAAAATAATGCTTTTTCTGAGGGGCAATCTATTGCTAGGCCACCCATGTTTAACGGGAACGATTATGCTTATTGGAAAGTTAGGATGGGTATCTATCTCAGTTCTGTTGATTATGAAGTTTGGGATATTATTGAAACTGGCTATAAACCCCCCACTATAATCGTTGGTGATACTGAGATTCCTAAACCTAAGGATAGGTGGGATGCTAACGATAAGAAATTGAAAACAACAAATGCTAAAGCCATGAATGCTTTGATATGTGCTCTTGATAAAAATGAATTTAATAGAATTTCTCATTGTACAACAGCACAGGAAATATGGCATACTTTGGAGGTGACACACGAAGGAACTTCTCAAGTCAAGGAGTCTCGGCTAGCCCTGTTCAGCAATGAATACGAAAACTTTGTGATGGACAAAGGCGAGAGCATAAAGGATATGTTTGGACGTTTTTCAACCTTGGTATACAATGCTAGAGCGCTTGGGAAGGTATTCACTGAGGTAGAGCTTGTGCGAAAGATACTACGAGTTTTACCAATGAACTTTGAGGCAAAAGTCACGGCAATCCAAGAATCGAAAGATCTGAGCAAACTAAGCATGGAGGAGTTGATTGGAAACTTGATGACATATGAGCTTGAGCTAAAAGCAAAGGAAGAACGCAATAACTCCGAACCAAAGAAGAAGACGATTGCCTTAAAGAGCAAAGAAGAAAGCGATGAAGAAGAAGAAGAAGATCCAATTGAAGAGCTTGCAATGGCTGTCAATAATCTTAAAAAATGGTCAAGATTCAAGTCACGAAAGAAGAAAATAAGTGGTAATAAGTCAAAGAATTCTGACGATTCCGATAATGAATTGACATGCTATAACTGCAAGAAGCCTGGCCACTTCAAACAAAAATGTCCACTTCTCAAAAACAACAAAGGAAAGAAAAAGAAAAAGAAGGCTTTTGCAGCAACTTGGGATGATGAAGAAGGAGAGGAAGTTTCAAATAATAGCTCAGAGGAGGCTAACTTGTGTCTTATGTCAAAATCGGATTCAGAAGCAAGCTTAGAGGAATCTAGTGAGGTAAGTAACTATTCTTATAAAGAACTTGTTTCAATGTGTTGTGATTTTACTAAAATGATTGATACTCTTGAATCTAAAATTGAAAAACTAAAATCTGATAGGAGAGAACTTGTCCATGAAAATTCTAGGTTAGAAACTGAAATTGAAAATATTCAAAACCTAGAATGTAAAAAATGTAAGATTTTAGATTCAGAATTATCAAAACTGAGGAATAACTTTGAAAGTCTTGAAAGTGAAAACTTGAATCTTAAGGAAACCATCGACACTAGGAGAAAGGATTTTATTAATCGATGCACCTCACTTGTTACTGAAAACTCAACATTAAAAACCAAAGTCCAAAGTCTTGAGAAATCTTTGAATAATTTTTCAAGAGGCGAAAAATCTTTCAACATGCTATTGGGAAATCAAATTTTTGCTAACAACGGGAAAGGACTAGGTTTTGGGAAAACACAAGTTGATGATAATGCAAAATATAAGAATGTCTTTGATAGATGTGAAATATATAGATGTCATAATGAAAATGATAGTCATAGGAACAAGAACTCAAAATTTATACAAGTTTGGGTTCCTAAGAATTCTAAAAACAAATTTCATGTTTATTGGAATAAAAATAAAAGGACTAAACAAGTATGGATTCCAAAGGGATTGTTTATTCACAATGCTTCTATCACTAATAACATTGGACCTAAGAGTTTCTCTAGGTCATCTTCCTCTCTTCTTATGTAGGTCTGTTGGCGGGCTAAGGAACAACAAGAATGGTTTCTAGATTCAGGTTGTTCTAGACATATGACAGGTGACAAATCGAAGTTCCTTAGCCTAGAGAATTTTAAAGGTGGAAATGTGATCATGGGAGACAATAGCAAGTGTAAGATTATTGGCAAAGGTGAAGTTGGTAACGGTATTTTTTCTTTGACTAATGTTTTATACGTTGAAAATCTGCATCACAATCTCATTTCTATTAGCCAACTATGTGACAAAGGTATGAACGTGATTTTTGATAGTGATACTTGCAAAATTATTGATAAATCTTCTAGTAACATTGTTTTTATGGGCAAAAGAAAAGGGAATGTTTACTCACTTTCATTTGATAACCTAAAACTTTCTAGATGTTTGGTAGCCACTGACGAAGAGGCATATTTATGGCATAGGAGACTTGGACATGCTAGCATGAGTCTCTTAGAAAAACTCGAATCAAAAGAATTAGTCAGAGGGTTACCACATCAGAAATTTAAAAATAATAAAGTGTGTAAAGCATGTTCCTTGAGCAAGCTTAGTCGATCATCATTTCGTCCTAAAAACATTGTTAGCACATCAAGGGTCCTTGAACTAGTTCACATGGATTTATTTGGACCAAATGAAATTTCAAGCTTGAATGGAAAACGTTATTGTTATGTATTGGTTGATGATTATTCTAGATTTACATGGGTTTACTTTTTAGCCAAAAAGTCTGAATCTTTCGAATATTTTTCAAAATTTGCAAAACTTGTTCAAAATGAAAAAGGAGTTACAATTAAAACCTTGAGAAGTGATCATGGAGGCGAATTTGAAAATTTTGAATTTGAAAATTTTTGTGAAGAAAACGGTTTAAAACATGAATTTTCTGCTCCACGAACACCTCAACAAAATGGGGTGGTTGAAAGGAAAAATCGTACATTACAGGAATTGGCTAGATCCATGTTAAGTGAGTATAAGCTACCTCTAATCTTTTGGGCAGAGGCAGTGAATACTTCGTGCTATGTAATGAATAGAGTAATGATTAGACCAATACTTGGCAAAACGTCTTATGAACTGTGGCATGAAAGGAAACCTAACATTTCTTGTTTTCGTATATTTGGGTGTCCTTGTTTCATTCTTAACACAGGTGATCAACTTGGAAAATTTGAATCAAAGGCTGATGATGGAATTTTCATGGGCTATTCAACAAGGAGTAAGGCTTACAGGATATATAACAAACGAACAAAGACAATTGTTGAGTCAATCAATGTGAAATTTGATGAATCTGATCTGGAAAAAACGACTGAAAGGATGGTTGACGATGGAGTAGATCCTGAAGGCACTGAAGAAGGGACATTTAGTAAGAAAACTGAAAGGAGGACTGTTGATGCTGATAAATTAAGGTTCAAACCTAATCATCCTCCTGAATTAATTATTGGTGATCCTACGGAAGGTATACGTACTCGTTCCTCATTTGATGAAAATTTATGTGCGTTTTGTTGTCATAGTGGTTTTATTTCTGAAATTGAACCTGATTCTGTTGAAATGGCTCTTAATGATGAAAATTGGTTTTTAGCAATGAAAAATGAACTTAATCAATTTGAGAGAAACAAAGTCTGGAATTTAGTTCCTAGGCCTAATGACTATCCAATTGTAGGGACTAAATGGGTGTTTAAAAATAAATTTGATGAATCAGGAAATGTAATTAGAAACAAGGCTAGGTTGGTTGCAAAAGGTTATAACCAAATAGAAGGCATAGACTTTGATGAAACATTTGCTCCAGTTGCTAGGTTAGAAGCCATTAGAATCTTGCTAAGTTTTGCATGTTATAAGGGTTTCAAACTTAAACAAATGGATGTAAAAAGTGACTTTTTGAATGGTGATTTAAAAGAAGAAGTTTTTGTTGAACAACCACCCGGTTTTGAAAATCATGAATTTCCAAATCATGTGTATAAGCTAGAAAAAGCATTATATGGTCTTAAGCAAGCACCAAGAGCTTGGTATGACTGCCTCTGTACATATCTTTTGGAAAATGGTTTTAAAAAGGGAAGTGCTGACACGACTCTGTTTCTATTACATAAAGAACATGATTTTTTGATTGTTCAGATTTATGTGGATGATATTATTTATGGTGCTACTAATGAGCTTTTGTGTGAGAATTTTGAACAAGTCATGCAGGCTAAATTTGAGATGAGTTTGGTTGGTGAATTGAAATACTTTCTTGGATTTCAAATTAAGCAAAGCAGTGATGGTATCTTCATTTCACAATCCAAATATGTGTTGGAGCTATTGAAGAAATTTGGAGTCGAAAATTCCAAACCATTGAGAACTCCTATGAGCCCATCAACAAAGTTGGACAAAGATGAGAAAGGAATTGCAATTGATCAAAAGAAATATCGAGGGATAATCGGTTCACTTCTCTATCTTACTGCTTCTAGACCTGATATTATGTTTTCTGTGTGCTTGTGTGCACGTTTTCAAGCTAATCCCAAAGAATCTCATTTAAAAGCTACTAAACGAATTTTGAGATATCTTTCACACACACACAAATTTGGACTATGGTACCCCTCTTGTGAAAATTTTGATTTAGTAGGTTATTCCGATGCTGATTATGCTGGTTCATTAGTTGACAGAAAAAGCACTAGTGGGACATGTTTCATGCTAGGACATTCATTAGTCTCATGGTCAAGTCGGAAACAGAATTGTGTTGCATTATCCACCACTGAAGCAGAATATATTGCTTTGGGAAGTTGTTGTGCTCAAATTCTATGGATGATGCAAACTCTTTCTGATTTTGGCTTAGTCTATAAATAAGTCCCATTAAAATGTGATAGTAGGAGTGCTATAGATTTGTCAAATAATCCTGTTCATCACTCTCGCACAAAACACATTGATGTGAGACACCATTTTCTTCGAGATCACATTGCTAAAGAAGACATTTGCATTGAATATATTTCAACAGAAACTCAACTTGCTGATATTTTCACAAAACCTCTCCCCGAAGACAGATTTTCCAAATTACGTTTAGATTTGGGAATTATAGAGGTTGACTAATCATTCTTTAAAAAAAAATTTGATTTTTGAATTTGATTCTAAATGACAATTTTTTAACTAATCTAACTCCCTATGATTATCGAAAAGATGAATAGTGATTGAAAAAGTGATGAGTGTTGATATTTATCATATATTAAAACTCGAGAAAATATGATTAGGAAATTTCTTTAGAATTTCATAACAAGAGTTATAAAAACTTTTTGTTGGGTAATAATTCCATGACCATTTCTATTTCTATCATCTTTCTATCAAACATTACTCATCAAGATCATATTTAGTATGTAAATTTGTGGTAGTTTACAAAGGAAATCATTTGTTCTTCAATATCTTTAAATCAGTGAAGGAAATTATTTGTGCTTCAATTTATTATATTCAGCAATTAAAAATAAATACCCAAAGTATTCACTCTCATTTAAAAGTCCTCACGGTCATGCATGGGTGAATTACTTGGATTTTTGATTATGTGCTTCCATGCTCATTTAAAAGTCCTCACGGTTATGCATGTATGGAACGCATATTAAAAATAATTGATTTAATAGACAAGTTGATTCTAATCCCATTTAAAAGTCCTCACGGTCATGCGTGGTTAGAAGATACTTGATTTCATTTTTTTTTTAAATTAAATTGGAATACTACTAATCTCATTTAAAAGTCCTAACGGTTATGCATGGTTAGTAGATATTCAAATTTCCAGAAATAAATATACCACAAATAGACATAACTATATGAATTTTTGATGATTCTATCTTCATCACTTCTGAAAGTGGAATATGCGCTTGACAAGGGTAATTATGATTGTTGTTTGAATTTTATTGAAATTTGATATTTATATTTAATTGAGTTAAATGTTTGATTCATGTCGATCATTTCATCCCTATTTTATAACACTATTATTCTTTTGCTGATAACAAAAGGGGGAGAGAAAAGTTAAGATTTTTGTCGAATAGAATCAAGCAAAGGTCAAATAATTTTCATTGTGCATATAGGCTCTCTTATATATTTCTATGCATATATGTAGGGGGAGCATTGTGTAGAGAGGGAGCATTCAAATAGGGGGAGCAAATGAAATTATCAAATACATTTAATATATTCAAAATCTTAAATATATGTTTGTTATCATCAAAAGGGGGAGATTGTTGAATATGCGCTTTGCGCTATATGATTTTTGTTTGATGATAATAAACATATATACATTCATATAAATGTATTTGGTAATGTACTATTTTGTTTTTCATATTTTAAATAAATATTTGTTGAATAAAATTAAATTACACAGAATTCGAATTTGAATTCAAACAGAACAAGTTAAACAGATTTTGAATTCAAACAGAAATTTTTATTCAAACAAATATTTATTACAAATTGTAAATAGTACAATTTCATGCTCTCACTATACATGTACATTTTTGATTACAATCACATCACATTTACATCACGACCTTACTACATATCTCTCACACTCATATTTTTGTCTTCAACTATAATCCGGTTTGAATCCAGCATCTGAGTAATCTGCAAAAATATTTTAAACACAATAAAATTGAAAGAGAAATATTTTTGAAATTTGAAAGAAACGATGATTTTGAAAACATTGTTTGCCTCAGTTATTTGGGTTGTTCGTCATCATTTTTGACTGTGCAATATCTGTGCATATCGATATTTTTTATCAGGGACAGGTAATTACAAGTGGCTGCAGTACACACGTGTACATTCGTATACGTGTGCACTGCCTCGCCAACTCGTGTGCAAAAATCAAACAAAAGCACAGAAATCAAAAACAAGGTCAAACCCAAGATAGGTTCAACTCAAAGCACCACTGACCAGACATTGCAAACACAGTCTCAAGCATGAAACAAGGTGCACCAGACCAGATTGCAAAAATAATCAAATATACACAAATGCAGCCCAATAGACTACAGCAACACAGTAGTAAGACTGCATCCACAGAAATACACAACTACAAGGCATTTTCATTGCAACTGCATAGCTACACAACAAAGCAAAGACCAGAAACTCAAGCTTCAAAAAGCTACAGCAACAATGCACCAATAAAGTCGAGACAAAGCAACTGTTCTTAACAGCAAGTTCAAACCAAAGCACAAAAGTGCACAGCAACACAAAACTGCAGTGGACAGCAAAGACCACATGCCACAATATCAAAAAAAAACAGCAAGAATATGAGTGCAAGCCAGAGTGAATGCAGACAAGCACATGAATACATAAAGCTACAAGTGATGCAGCATCAATCAAGAAGTGATATGGTGAAGCACTAACTCAAGATTACAGGGCAGTGGACAGTACAAGACTGACCAGAATACAAATGAATCAAGTCAGGCATGAAGACAATGCCAACAACAAAAACAGCAAGTCAGTGGCAAGACCTCAGTGACACAGTGAAAGTTGCACAAGATATAGAGCCACAACAAGTCCAGCAACAAGTCCAGTTGCAACATGGTGAACAAGACACAATGCTGAGCACATGCAAACTACAAT
Organism: Allium cepa; assembly: GCA_030765085.1. Classification (NCBI taxonomy): domain Eukaryota; kingdom Viridiplantae; phylum Streptophyta; class Magnoliopsida; order Asparagales; family Amaryllidaceae; genus Allium; species Allium cepa. The sequence goes on along the minus strand of CM060941.1, from coordinate 552,347,511 downwards.
GAATAATGCAACATGACCAAATATACAAACTGAAGACTGCACGAAATGTATGCAAACATAATGCAAGTTTATATGTGCAGAAAGTTACAAGTATCAACGAATTGGATGAACAAAACTCGAGAGCAACAGTGAAAGTGCAAATCATGTCAACAAGACAAATGTATGGATCAGTGCCAAAGTCGAAAAATAACAATGCAGACGTACAAATGTAACGCAGTGATAAAAATTCACGTACGAATACAGCATTGACGAAGTTCAACATTACAGAGATGATCGAAGTAAAATACTAATCAAGTCAGAACTCAGTGAAGTCAGTGAAGTCGAAAGCAACAGGAATGAACACTGTAAACATTGAAGCCGTGGATATGATTCAAGAAATCAAAACAGTGCAGTGATGATCAGGGCACAAAACCAAGTAAGAAATTCAAGTGTGTAAATTTGACGAAGTCAAATATCTCAAATCACGAAATCAATTCAAGCCGTGTGAAACAAGTTACTACAAATACGAAATTGACAAAGTCAGATTAATCCTCAGCATCAAAGCGTAATCGAACGGCAAAACAAGAATTTTTGCAGCAATCAGTCGAACGCAAAAATAGGAAATCAAATCCTATTAAAACCCTAATCATCATTGGCATTTCAATTCGATCGAGTTCAAGTATCAAACTAGAAAAGCAAAAGGAGACAGCACATACCGAATTCACAAGCATCAAAACTCGATCAAGCAACTGCAAGCAAGCTAGGGCAACCAATCACAGATCAATTGAAGAAACCAGAGCCATAATTGCAACGAAGAACCGAAGCCCTAATTGCAACGAAGAGCCGAAGCCCTAACTGGATCAAAAGGGAACGAAGCCCTAACTGGAACGAAGCCGCCATTATTTCTCACGAACGAAGATAAAAAAAAGGATCGGGTGTAATAAGGAAGTGGGCCGGTGTTCAAAAAACAAAAGGGGTTTCTTTTGTTATTAATTAATATTGTTAATAAACTTATATTAATAATGTTAATTAGTTTAGGGCTATTTTGTTCTTAATTATTATTATTTTTATTCTACGAATCAAAGAGTTTAGGTAAATCACCACCTAGGTTTTAGGTTGTGTCTGATTGTCTATTTAGAGTTAGTTCAGTAAGCAGGGGTTGCGAGTTTGCAAAACTCTATAGGCGGTAGCAGGGTTTGCAAGTCTGTTAGAGTGTTTGTAAGCGTGATACTGTTTAATTCTAATAGAAATCTGGGAATGCAGCAGTAGGCAGGGGTTGCCGAAGCTGGGTAAATCTTGTGTGTGATTTACTTTTCAGTATATTTATTTCTGTAGTTTATTTTTGTGTTTAAATTAAGAAAATTTGCTATAACCCTATTCACCCCCCCCCCCCTCTAGGGTTAATTTAGATCCTACAATAAATTGAGTTGAAATCAATTTAAATTAGTTATAAAACATAAATACTTATTTATTTTACATAGAACTCGTCAAACTGCATAGAATAAATTGTCATTGGATATATATAGGAGTAATTAAAATTCTATGAATCGATAGAAGTAAAATGAATTGATTTTGAGATCAATTGGATTAAATATGAGTTCAGTTTGCTTAAAAATACATTAAATGTAAGCGATTGAGTTTTAAACCATTCAAATTGAATGAAAATGGATATGAATAAGTTGAAACAGTTGAATTAGCATGGAAACTATATAAATTGCTTACGGAAAAATGTTTGGTGTGAATTTCTTTTAGAATTCATATGTTTAAATAAGTGAAATGTTGTTAAACTTCATTTATATCGCACTTACATGTTTAAATGAGTAAGTACAGGTACCTGGAAGCCGTGTGGCTGGATTTGGTTGTGCTATTTGCTAAAAATAATAAGCCGCTTACTTAAAATACTAAATAAGGTACGCCTACGCAATAAAAATAGGAAATATGAACTGTTTTTGGTTTTTCCGACCGGGTGGGTCGATGTATATATATTTATCTCTTTTGTCAAATTGCAAAAGCTCCTCCGTACAAAGGAGACTCTGCCAAAATTTTCCAGAAATTTTGGGAGTTAGAAAATTTTGTTAACGACAAAACGGTATAAAATTGGAAATTGTAATAAATTAGTAAATGAAGCTAATTAAAATAATGACATAAATTAGTTATAAATGGAAGATAAAATTAAATGTTTAAAGTTGAAAATAACTAAAATTCATATGGAATGTGAAAATTAAATTGAATAGAAATAGATATAAACTTAAGTGATAAGGTGAAGAGGAATATAAGAAGCACATAAAATGCTTATACTAACTTAAGAAAGGAATGGTGAATTCTTAAATGAAAGATTGATACTACAAATATAATCTAAGATAGTATTGGAATGAATAGATATTGACATTTTGTAAGAAATCGATAAAATGTTTTGGGATATTGTGATTGGATATTAGTGCTAAGCAGGATATGCAGGTATTATAAAGGGAAAAGAAAATTGGATTTGATTTAAAAAGATAAATTTGAAATGCTCGACAAAAGGTATGTATTTAAATTTGATATGAAATTTGATTGGGTTTTTGGATCGAGCCACTTGGCTTTTTTTGTTTTCTTTTTGGATTTGGGAGGCCGTAGAGCCATTTTGTAGTTGTACCGACCTAGCCGCGCAAAGGAGACGCTGGCGAAATTTTTCGGGAATTTAAGGAGTTAGAAAATTTTGAGAAAATTTTGATAATCCGAAATTTGGTTTTAAATTAAACCTGGAATGGTTAAACAAATATTATAGTTTGAAACTATGGGAGAATAGAGAAGTTAATAAGAATAATAATGGATCTTTTATAAGAAGATAGTGGATAAGATGTTGAATTGTTAGAAACTGTTTAGTTTTAGGGAAATAATAAACGGGTATTGGACCATTCTTCCTAACTAGTAATTTCGGGGACGAAATTCTTTTAAGGGGGGAGGAATGTGACGACCCGGAATTTTCGAGCATTTAAAATCAGAATATTTAATAAATTTTAAATATTCAATAGGGTAATTTTAACTTGAATTACGAATATCACAATTTATTTGACAATTAAATTATTGAATTAAATAACTGGAAGTTGAATAAAATGTTGAATCTGGAATTTTAAGCCTGTTAAAAATAATTTAAAGGCTTATAAAATTTATATTGATAGTGTTGAGAATAATAAAAGTTTTAAAATCAAATTTAACACTGATTTGTTCAGTTTTAAAATTGAATAGTTTAAATTGAATTTAAAAATAGCCTTCCGAGGCACAGTCTCGGAATCCGACGAAACCAGTTCCGTTGGGTCCATAATATTGAATTATTATCGGGTTTCAAATTTCGTATTGATTGGAGTTAGTGTGTGAGTGAACGATATAATAACGCGCTGAAAACTTAATTAATAATAATTTACTTAGTCCAGCTTCTCTTATACGCCATCCTTTGTTCATTCCTCTACACGCTACTATCACCTTTAAAAAAAAAATCACGTCTCTTTTCCTTTTCATTTCATTCCCTCAAATCAATAGCCAAAGAGAAAAAAACAAAAGGGGCCGAACCCTCCTCAAATCGAATCGAATCAATTTCGATTCAAAATCCTAGGGCCGCTGTTATTCGAACTTGAATTGATTTCGAATCAAGTCACAGAGGTCGGAGTATGGGCAAGGGTCATTCGCGAGCGGGCCGTGATGTAAAGGCGACGCAGTTGGATGTTCACGAGGCGATTTGGGATGGGAGGTCACGGCGTCGAGTGGGATGTTTATCGGCGGCAGTGGTTTGTGAAAAGTATGTGTACGAGTGCACGTACTAATATAGTACACACGGATCGTGTAATATGGAATATAATATAAATGCGGAAATAGATGATAGTAGCAAAGTAAATAAGAATAGAAAAATCACACCAGAGATTTTTATACTGGTTCGGAGCACCGTCCTACGTCCAGTCCCAGACTTCTATCTGGATTTTCACTATTAACTACCTCGCTTCACCCGGAGGAACAGGTTTACAACACCCGAGCAAACGAACGGGATTTCACGCCTCTAATACACTGAGGACTTCAACACTTGCCTCTTACAACACTGAGGAATTCAACACTTGCCTCTTACAACACCGAGGACTTCAACAAAGATGAATATAATTGTTTGTTGACGGTATGTGTTCTTGCTAACACAGTTTTGTCACTTGTAGTACAAACTTCCTATAATCTTATCCTCAAAATATGTGAATGATGTTTTGTGAAGATTAAGGGAAGTATATTACTTATTGAATCAAAAGATATGAAATAATTTCAATGATTCAATAAGCAATTAAAATAATTGAGAGCTTTTAGAATGCAGGAGTATTTAGAAAGTAAGATCATAAATTAGAGTAAAAAAACATATATATTCATATATATTGAATCAATGATTTAGATGAGTTTATATAGAGAAAAATGGTTGTAACTCTTTGTGAACAGTAGCCATTAATAGATATGATCATTGATGAAAGGTAAGAGATGCAACCATTGGAGAAAGAAGTGTCTTTTGGAAAAGGTTGCTCTCTGTTTAAAAACGGTCGACAGGTCAAAAAATGGCCAGTAGACAGGATTTCAAATATATAGTCGTTATGTGCATGTGTGCACGTTCATTGTGCATTTTACACAGAAACGGCCGACCGCCTGATTTAATACCGGTCGACCGGTCCCTGTCAAATTGCTCAATGAATGTGCAATGCTATTCAAACATATATATATCGATTATATTGAGGTGCATGATTATTTGAGGATACATTTTAACAAGTTTATCACTATTACAATATCAAATAATCAACCTATAATCTAGAGTACCATATGTAGCTCTTTTATGCCTCTTTATAGCCATGATGTCTTTGTTTTGTCGATCGCCTTTATTTCTTTGTCAGAAATCAAAAACTTCATAGAACCTGTGACTCAACATTCTCCCCCTTTTTGATTGATGACAACATATATCTGAAGTTCTGAATCTCCCCCTGAATATGTGATCTCCCCCTGAGATTTTGTTTGTATTCTTTATATATATATATATATATATATATATATATATATATATTCCTGCAAATAATTGTTAGCACTTTCTCCCCCTTTGTCATCGACAAAAAGGAATAATAGATAATGGAATAATATAGGAGTATATCAACCAGAATATCCATGCATAGCAAAAAAAAATATAACATATCCAAACATGCCAGAGTATCATACACACCATAATATCATACAAATAAAAGTAACGACACTGTTTAGTACAAGTGTCGAAAGATGTTTTAAAGTACTAAACCAAAATATAGAGATAGAAAACAGAATCTAGGATGAGTCAGATGCTGTCTCCTCTTGATCATCTTCTTCCTCATCATCATCATCATCATCTTCCTCATCATCGTCCTTTCTAGATGATTCTCCACGACCATGTCCACTAGTACCAGCAGACTCCTCAGTTGATGACCAGTTGAAAACAGGAGGAGCAGGACGTTTGCCTGGGTCCTGAGCTTGAGCAGAGATGGATATGCTACATGACATAGCATCCCATACAATACCAAAAAATGACTTGACTTTGTTGAAGCGTTTATCAATTTTTGTGTCCATGCGCTTGAGTCTTGATTCAAGCAAGAATTAATTACGCGCAATAGTTTCAAGTGATTCTTTTGTGGAGGATTTTGATTTCAACAGTTTAACTTCTTCGGAACGAGGTCGAGAGGAAGTAGCTTTTTGTTTTCTTGGACCTCTTTGTTTCCATTGTTCAAACGGCATAATATGAAGGTAAGGAGGAGGAAGCTTCATGCGTTTGATGGTTATGGAATCAATACATTTTGGTTTCGAGGTGGCAGAGTCAGGAGGCCTTACGCCACAAGCTAGCAAAATACGCATGATATATTCATTGAAGAAAAAGTGAGGTCGCATAGAGTTGTTCACCTTGAGAATCTCGTCAAATAGCATATGAACCCAATTGATTTGGATATCCCCATAAATAGCATAAATGGCCTTGAAGTTTTCTTTGTATACAGCGTCGTAGTTTCCTAGTCTAGGAAACAAAGAAAGCATCAAGACGCGATGTAGTAGTCTGGCGGTGGGTCGAAGTCCAATTGATTTTGTGCCATCACTCTTGTCCTCCATGAATTGATGGCTGATGCTATTGCGAGTGAAGACTTCACAGAAATGTGATAAAAACTCATCGCCTTGATTTGGAATACCCAGTATAGAAGCTATCCTATCATGAGTGATAAAAATTTGTTTGCCACATAAGATAGACCAAATGACTCCGTTCGGATCATCAGGTTTATACTCGTCCAGGTTCATGTTGGCATAGAACAATTTTATCATCAAATGATTTATTGCCACATTGTTATCTGAAAAATCGATCAATGGAGTAAGATTGGAGTTATTTGCTAACCTACGGATTCCATAAGATGTGAAATCATCAAACTTGATGTAAGAACCCGGATGAAATTTGTAGTTAGTCATCTGATTCCATCTTGTGATAGCTACCGGATTTTCGAGCCATTTCTTAGCGGAGATATTGAGTGATGAAGTTCCGGAGGATGACCCTCTCTTGGGTTTCTTTTGCGGATGAGCCATTTTTAGAAAATTTGGAGAATTGGAATTTGAAATTGAGAGAATAGGGTTTTTGGGATTTGGGGATAAATGACCGGTTGAAACAAATGAGGAAGAGGAAGGACAAAAAATGACGTAATGTATATATAAAAACAGAATTTACGTATACCGGTCGACCGCTATAATATGCTCTGTCGACCGTTTTCATCCAGAGTCTAAACGGTCGACCGTTTCTATTATAGATGGTCGACCGGATTTGTTACCGGATGAAAAAACAGTCTGTTTTGCAATTTTTGAGAATGACTTTCTTGGATTTAAAAGATGATTTGGTCAATTTTCCTAGTTGACATGCATCACAAATGTTGTTAACCTTAAAACTCATTTTGGTTAGTCCTCTAACTAGATTGTTTTTGGCTAGCTTGTCAATAGTTCTGAAGTTTATATGACAGAAGCGTTTGTGCCATAGCCATGGATCATTATCTTTAGCCACAAGACACATATCTGAATTATGATTAATATTCATATTCAGAATATATATATTTCTGTCTCTATATCCTTCGAAAACTAAATTATGGTTTTTCTCTAAAATACTACACTTATTATTCAAAAAAGAAATTGTAAAACCCTTGTCACATAACTGACTAATACTAAGTAAATTGTGTTTTAAATTTCTAACTAGCATGACATTAGTAATGAGAGGTAAGTTAGATGTATCGCAATTGCTCACATCGCCTTTGCCGATGATATAGCCCTTTGAATTATCTCCAAAAGTCACGGAGCCACCATCTGAGTATGTAATATTTGTTAATAAGCTCTTGTCCCCAGTCATATGCTTCGAGCAACCACTGTCCAATATCCACTTTCCTCTTTTCTTAAGTAGGACCTGCAAAAAATAGAATTAAGTCCATGGTACCCACTTTTTATAGGGTCCTAAGAGTTAGGTCTTAGGAGTCCAAACCCATATGGGTCCGGTATCCCCTTTATATATATAATTAATATTAAGATGCACAGTATTCATGAATTGCTGAATGTATTTGTTCCTAATCAAATTGTTATTTGTTTTAGGAACCCATATTTTGATAGTCTTTGTATTTTTCTTTTGAAATTTCACAACTGGCTTTGGTTTGGAATATAATAAACTAAGATTTTTCTTAACTTCAGTCTTTTGCACTTTCTTCTTTCTTTTATTACCAAGATGTTTCTTGATTTCTTGTTTCTTATATCCCAAACCTTGTTTATTTGATGCAGATTGTGAATTTTCAATGATTTTTGTCAAATTTTCTCGACCTTTGTTAAAGTTAGAAACATTTTGAGTAATGTCATCAAACTTTGTTTGTAAACTAGCTTTTTCTAGGTCTAGAATTTTGACTTTTGCCTTAAGCTCATGATTTTCAGTAGTGAGAGCATTATTTTTCTCTTTTTGAGCTTCTATTTCTTGACTCAAAAGAGATAGTTGAGAGTCAACATTAGATGATGATTCTTGAATTTTTTCAAGCTCTTTTTCTAATATTTTCTTCTCATCTTTTAACATATCTCGTTCAAACTCTGCTCTACTTAAATTTGCTTTGACTACTTTTAATTTACGTTTTATGTCTTTATATTTGACTATCAATTCAGCATTAATATCAAGTAATTCATCAAGTGTAGGAATTTGTACCTCATCTTCTGTTGCCATAAAACAAACATTAGCTTGTTCATTCTCCGAATCACTTTCACTTTCTGATGAAGATGAGTCTGAATCATCCCATGTTACTGAGAAGGCTCATTTCTTTGACTTGTCCTTCTTATATTTGAATTTGTCATTTTCTGACTTCTTCTTTTGTTCTGGACAATCCTTCTGCATGTGCCCCTTTTTGTGGCAGTTGAAACATTCTATAGCAGATGAAAATGGTTTATTTGATCCAAGTTTCCTTTTGTTGTAATGACTGGCTTTTCGATATTTTAGGAATTTTTTGAATCCTTTTGCAATGAATGCCAGATCTTCATCTTCAGAATCTGATTCATTTTCATCTTTCTCAGCATGAAATGCTACATTTTTCTTTTCTTCTTTCTGTTCTTTTCTAGCCTGCAAATTTGCTTCATAGGACATTAAATTTCCTATCAATTCATCTGGCTTCATGACGGAAAGATCATTAGCTTCTTCAATTGCTAATACTTTTCCTTCCCATTCACTAGTCAGAGAATGTAGGACTGTTGAAACAACATCAAAATCTGAATATTTTTGCCCTAATCCGATAAGTGAATGATGAATAGTTTGAAACCTTGAATACATATCATTTATTTTCTCATTCGGTTTCATTTTGAAATTTTGAAACTGACTTTTTAGCATGGCTATTTTGGCTTGTTTAACCTTGTTAGTACCTTCATGAGTGGTTTTCAGCGTTTGCCAAATTTGATATGCAGTAGTGCAGATACTAACACGGTTATATTCATTATGGTCTAATGCACAAAACAACATATTTATTTCCTTTGCATTTACGGCTGCTGCCATTTTCTCAGTCGCTGTCCATTCTGAATATTCAGTTGTTGGATTCACTATTTCTTTTTGGGTAGCGTTCCAAGCATCATAGCTATTTGATTGCATAAAAAATGACATACGTGTTGCCCAATAGCTATAGTTGAGACCATTAAAGAATGGAGGTCTTTGTGTTGACTGACCTTTCGTATAAGTGTTAGTGCTAGTGCTTGCGTTATTTGCCATATTACAAGAATATATCAAATAACGGTGTTACAGTTATATGATGACCTGGGCTCTGATACCAAATGAAAAGTATGTGTACGAGTGCACGTACTAATATAGTACACACGGATCGTGTAATATGGAATATAATATAAATGCAGAAATAGATGATAGTAGCAAAGTAAATAAGAATAGAAAAATCACACCAGAGATTTTTATACTGGTTCGGAGCACCGTCCTACGTCCAGTCCCAGACTTCTATCTGGATTTTCACTATTAACTACCTCGTTTCACCCGGAGGAACAGGTTTACAACACCCGAGCAAACGAACGGGATTTCACGCCTCTAATACACTGAGGACTTCAACACTTGCCTCTTACAACACCGAGGACTTCAACACTTGCCCCTTACAACACCGAGGACTTCAACACTTGCCTCTTACAACACCGAGGACTTCAACAAAGATGAATATAATTGTTTGTTGACGGTATGTGTTCTTGCTAACACAGTTTTGTCACTTGTAGTACAAACTTCCTATAATCTTATCCTCAAAATATGTGAATGATGTTTTGTGAAGATTAAGGGAAGTATATTACTTATTGAATCAAAAGATATGAAATAATTTCAATGATTCAATAAGCAATTAAAATAATTGAGAGCTTTTAGAATGCAGGAGTATTTAGAAAGTAAGATCATAAATTAGAGTAAAAAAACATATATATTCATATATATTGAATCAATGATTTAGATGAGTTTATATAGAGAAAAATGGTTGTAACTCTTTGTGAACAGTAGCCATTAATAGATATGATCATTGATGAAAGGTAAGAGATGCAACCATTGGAGAAAGAAGTGTCTTTTGGAAAAGGTTGCTCTCTGTTTAAAAACGGTCGACAGGTCAAAAAATGGCCAGTAGACAGGATTTCAAATATATAGTCGTTATGTGCATGTGTGCACGTTCATTGTGCATTTTACACAGAAACGGCCGACCGCCTGATTTAATACCGGTCGACCGGTCCCTGTCAAATTGCTCAATGAATGTGCAATGCTATTCAAACATATATATATCGATTATATTGAGGTGCATGATTATTTGAGGATACATTTTAACAAGTTTATCACTATTACAATATCAAATAATCAACCTATAATCTAGAGTACAATATGTAGCTCTTTTATGCCTCTTTATAGCCATGGTGTCTTTGTTTTGTCGATCACCTTTATTTCTTTGTCAGAAATCAAAAACTTCATAGAACCTATGACTCAACAGTTTGGTTCGTACTCGGATAGCGATGATCTTCACGCTCGTTCGAGTTAGGGTTTGGGTCAATAGGAAGCGCGTGTGGCCGAGGGACGTCGGGGAGAAGAGCTTGTGTTTGTTGTTGCTTTGAGGAAGGTATTCGAGTTTTTTTTTCTTTTTAGTTTTCTAAATTTTCTCAGTACTTAACTCCTTTTTTTAAATAGAGATATGAAATTTAACTAGCTAAATTATTAATTTAAAAGTGGTTAATTAAATCTATTAGCTGATAATATTAAGTTGTTAAACAGCAAAATGGATTTGTCAAAATAATAACATTTATCAGTTTATGTATTGTTTATAAAAGTAGTTTGGGTTTCTGGCATATTACAGTATTGTTTTAAATATATATATATATAGCATTCTATTTAAATATATACATGTAAATATATTAGGAATTGTTTAAATAGTAAATATGTATAAATGTATAAAATTTTGAAACAAACGTTGAAATTTATATACCTATTTACATTTACTGGTTAATTTTAATAATGAAGTTGTATTTGTTTAATTAGATCTAAATTATTTTAGTCATTGAGAAATTAGTTAAGAGAAGATAAGTTGAAATTTAAACTATTAGTTGATTGTTTTATTTAAAGGTAATTAATTTGCGTAATAAAACTTATTTATTTGTTTAGTTGTCAAAGAATATTTTATTAAAAGGGAAAGTAATTTAAATAAATAATTAGCTAGGTAAATTATCAAAAGGGAAATAATTGTTTCATAAGTTCAAAATATTAATAAAATGTAAAATGTTTATACAAGGTAAATTGTGAAGATTTGTGACGAGCAAGCTGGTTTGGAAATGAGTTGCAAACGGAAAAGGTGAGTTAATCTCACTCAGTTGAATTTAAATTTAAATGATTAAATTTAAATAATTGCTTGAATGGTTGAATTGATTGATGTGCTATAGTATGTATTTTAGAATTGGCATTTTATATTGTGCTAACGTCTGTGGATGCAGGGAAAACAGGTTGGAGGGATCCAACTGGATCCCTCAACATTTATTTAAAATTATTAAATACCCACAGCTATTATTACTTGATATTCTATGATGAATCAAATTAGAATATTGAATGTTATAGTCTGCTTGAATATTTCGGTACTCTATTTTATCCAAATATATAGAATTGGACTTTGAAAGGAAATAAAAGAAGTGAACTCTTAAGAAATAATTATAAAGAATGTATATAAATTAAAGTGAATTGGATAAGAAAATTAGTGGTTTCAAAATGCTAATTAATAAAATTCTGTATATGGAAAGGAATTTTTGAATAAACAGAAAGTTAATGAAGTTTGAAACTTCAATGATATTGTTTAATAGACCAAAACATTTATTTAATATTTAAGATTTAAATTATTGAAAGGAATAAAGAAGTAATTGGGAAAAACCTGAAATTTGTATATTTCAGTTAAAAGGTTTAAAATCAAACGGAAAATAATAACGTTAATAATAAGTCCATAACTAATGAATTTTGAAATGAATTGAGAAATTAAAGAAACTTATTTCAAATAAAATAAATTGGGAATCAATTTGGGAAATTGATTTAAGTGATTGAAGTTGGAATTTTCTCTAAATGGACAAGTACATGTTTTTTAAAAGTAAATTTGTAAATATAAATTAAATGCTTTAAAGTTGTTTTAGAAGAAAGCAAGTTTTGTAAAATTTATTACTTCTAATATTTAAAGTCTAAAGTAAGTATTTCCTTTAATCTAGTATAGCTGTAATTATTAAGAAGTAACTTAGTATTTTTTTTTTTTAAAGTAGAAATCTAGTTTTATATTTTATTAAGTAACTTTATTTTCAAATATTCATATAGTATATATTTTTAATCAATTATTGAAGTAGTTTCAATTTAATTATTTTAAAGTAAATTCTAAAGTAAGTAATTTGTTAATCTATTATCGTAATAATTATTTTAAGAATGATTAAGTATTTGTTCAAAGAAGAAAATCTAGTTATATTTATAAAGTAAACTTATTTTAATTTGTTTCTAAAGTATTATTTTAAATTAAGTACTAAAGTAAAGTTTTCTAAATTAAATATTAAACATATTTTACAATTAAAGTGTTTTGAAATTATTTTAAAAATCTAAAATCTTGTGCTTAGTGATTTCAGTGGAAATAGAAATATTTGGAATTTATTCTGAGAAGGCAGATAGTTTTGAAAACTATTTTCAAAGGAATTTGAAAAGTGAAAATTTATCTTGTGAAGATACTTTTGAGATAAATAAATAATATGGGAAATTATTTATTGTTTGATGGATGTTTGTAAATATAAATTGATAGTTAAATAACCGACTATCAATATTGGACAAATACGTTGATCGTGTCGAAGAGACCGGGATCGAGATTTATTTCTCGAAAACCACTTCGATCCGGTTTGTACGTTTCGTGAAAACGAGTTTGGATTCGAAGATGGAGCAGTGAAGTGCAAGGGCCAGTCGCTACTAATCCTGAGAATATTTCCAAAATGGATGTAGTAGGAATAGTGCCTTCGGTTCCGTTCGAACCCGGGACGGACTTGTATGGATAAATGCTGGCGAAACATCGTCAGGTGGACGATGGGCATTCTAAGGGATATGTTCTTAAAAAGGTAACGCTTAGCCTCAAGCCTCATCAAATGATAATGACTGAAAATCAGGGGTTATGCAGCAAGGCTGGGTGGGTAGCACCCAAGCAGGGTGAGGTCATCCCTGTCTAGATGTCCCTTTTTATTTCGGCTTAGTGGGTGGTTGCTGATCCCAACCGCGGGGTGATCTCACTCGGAATTATCCAGTAAGGGGTAGTCCCGGTCTTGTATTGCAGGGGAGCGGGCGTACTCCTCGGTACGGTGATCTAGGCCCCGTACTGTGACAGGTGGTACCCCAGTGCCTAGTCATTAGCTGGAAATCCATTCTCCCTACGAGCCTTGTACGAGTTTTGTTTGTATTACCCACTCTGTGGCTAGTAGCTGGAATTTAATCATGTAACAATTTCGGCTATTTTGTAAGTATTTGTATATAGACCCTATTATAATATCAGAAGATTTCTATAAAAATCGTTTTAGCTATCGTAAGGTAAAAACCCGACATGTTTATTTGTGGCATGGTCTTACGAGATGCTTTTATTTTTAAAGGATTTTTGAAACTTTAATAATCGATTGAGTGTGATTTTCTCACGCTGGTATTCTAGACTGACTCGGGTATTATTTAACTGTAATGCTCGGGTCAGACCGAGTATTATAGGATACAGGATGTGATGCTGTGGAACTAAGGAGACAAGCAGGATGACGATACGTACTCCCGTACTTGTTTATATATACATATTCCGCTGTGTTGAGTTGTTGTGTATCCATTTGTATGAGATTGATGTTGAGCTGTGATTGATGTACTCTGATGATGTAATATATGTAAACAGATATATTTGATTTTTGAGTAAAGATTATTTATTATTTATTATATTTTATTCCGCTGCGATGATTGGATTCTGTTGTTGTTTTCTATTTTCTTCTACTACCTCTTCTTCTTTAACCCAAATGGTTCGTATTTCTGTACAACTTGAGTTGATTGTTGTAGAATAGTGTTAACTCAAGGGGTACGGATTTGCGGGTCGTTTCAGTGATGAAGGTGTGTAAGCTGTGTGGCTAGTTAACACTTAGGATCGTGTAATATGGAATATCATATTAGTGCAGAAATATAAACTAGATAATTGATAATTGTAATAAAGTAAATGAAATAAGCACGCCGGGACTTTTTATATTAGTTCGAACTTCCCATTCTACGTCTAGTCCCAGACTACACTCTGGACTTAAACTTTATAAGCCCTTCTCTTAACTTGAAGAAATAGGTATACAACACTTGAGCAGCCGAACAGGATTTTTCCGTCTTAAACAGCCGAAGAGGACTTTTACTGCTTGAATAACCGAACAGGACTTCTACTGGTAAAAGTAAATAGTTGATGCTTGTATTTTGAATAACACATATATGTCTTTAATAGTACACCCTTCCTATAATCAAATCCTCAAGTATATATTGTGTGTGTGAAGTTATGAAAGGAAGATATAGCTTAGAATCGAAGAATATATTAATTAGTTTGAAGATTCAAGCAATATATAGATTGTGATTGTTTTTAGATTGCAGAGATAGATGGTAGAGAATATAGCAAGAAATTAACATAAAATTCAGTGATTTGAGAAGTGATTCAAATGTATTTATATAGTGAACAAATAGTTACAACTATTCACAAAAAGTTTTAATCAAAAGTTTCAACCATATCTCTTCAATTTAATTCGAAACTCTTTGCAATTTGAAGTGACTCTTCAAAAAAAATAGCCGTTAGAGTCGGTCAGTCAATTGAGCAAAATCGACCAGTCAACTGAATATTGAAAAATAGTGTAAAATGATGCATATCTGTGCACTAAACAGGTTCAGTCAATTAGTTTTTTCGTCAATCAACTGGCCTGGTCGTCAGTGCACAGCTTGCACATATTTAAAAAGTTTGAACTTTATAACTACTTTAAGTATGTGCAAAACTACTTGAGGATAGATTTTAACAATTATAAACCATATCTAAAACTAAAACTTCAGCAAATAATCATACAATACTTAGATTCGTAGTCTCATCTCCTTTGTCGTTTAATAGCTTGCATATCTCATTCTCCTTTTGTCGCGTGATCGTATAGTCTCATCACTGATCGTTTAAACTTTTTGTCATGATTCAACATTCTCCCTCTTTTTGATTGATGATAACCTGTCTTTGACGATGCTATATATTAAGAATTATATATCGGAAGTTATATATTTCTCCCCTTGAATACGTGGCGACATATCTAATCCTGCAAAAATTGATTAGTCACACAAATTTCTCCCCATTTTTCATCGACAAAAAGGGAATAAACAACCATATAGTATGTCATCACATAAGCATTGTGAACTAACAGCATATTAAATAACAATCATAAAAAAACATATTTTTTCAAATTCTACCGGACTATTTATACAAGCCCATCAACATCAAAGAAATTAAACGATACTAGAATGTTTTTAACTAAAAAACATCAGAAATGAGAGGTAAATTAGAGATACCATTATTGCTCACATCACCTTTACCGATTATATAACCTTTTGAATTATCTCCAAAAGTGACCGATCCTCCATTTGAGTAGACAATGTTAGTTAACATATCCTTATTACCAGTCATGTGTTTTGAGCAACCGTTGTCTAAGATCCATTTTCCTCACTTTTTAAGTGGTGCCTGCAAAAATAAAGATTAAGTTGGCACCCACTTTTCTTTTAGGGTCCTATGAGTTAGGTCTTAAACTCTTAGGAAACCAAGCCCAAGCGGGCTCAGAATTCCCTTTATAAATATAATTATTATTTTTATGAACAGTTTCCATAAATGTTTTGATATGTCTATTCCTAATTAATTTGTTATTTATTTTAGGAATCCATATTTTAATAGTTTTAATATCTTTAGAAATTGTCTTCTTAATATCTTTCTTAATTTTTTTTAATCTTATTTTTAAACTTCCCAGATTTCTTTGGATTTTCAATTTTCTAATATCCTAGTCCCATTTTATTTGAAGTAGGCTAAGAATTTTCTATTATTGTAGAAAGATTCTCTCATCCTTTATTGAAGTTAGAAATATTTTTATTAATATCTTCTAACTTAGTTTTGTGACTAGAATTTTCAAATTCTAATACTTTAGTGTTAGATTTTAAATCATTAATCTCTACTGGTAAATCATCATTTCTATTTTTCCTGAATTTTTAATTCCTGAGTTATCATAGAAAGCTAAGATGTTAAATTAGAATTAGATTCTTGAGTCATTTCAAGTTCTTCTTCTAGAATTTTCTTTTCATCTCTTAGCATACTAACTTCTAATTCAGATCTATTCAGTTTTCCTTATAACTCTTTATTTTGCATTTTAATTTGTTTTACTAAGTCTGCTAGATCTGAATTAATTTCAACCAGATCTTCAAAAATTAATTCACTTACATCATCATTTATAGCCATGAAACATACATTTTCTTGCTCTGTGTCACTGTCGCTGTCACTATCCGATGACGATGAAGAATCTGAATCATCCCACGTTACTGAAAATGCTTTCTTCTTGAATTTGTCCATCTTGAATTTGTTTTTATTTTTCTCTAAACAATATTTTTTCATATGACCCTTTTTATGACATTTATAACATTCCATGACAGAAGATGATGGTCTACTACTATTATTGTTGTTGTTGGAGTTATTTTTGTAACTCCTGAATTTGTTATTCCTTTTGAATTTCAAATACTTTTTGAAATTTTTAGCAATAAGTGCATATCGTCTTCATCTGAATCTGAATCATCTTTTTCTACTTGAAATGCTAGATTATTTTTGTCCTATGCTTGTACTTTCTTTGCTTACAAATTCACTTCATATCACATTAGATTGCCAATCAATTCTTCTGGTTTCATGGTTTATAAATCATTAGCTTCTTCAATTGCTAAGACTTTTTATTCCCAATTATCCATTAAAGAATTGAGGATTTTTGTAATAATATCAAAATCAGAAATTTTTTGTTCTAGTGCCAATAATGAGTGATATATATCTTGAAATCTAGAGTACATGTCATTTATTGTTTCGTTTGGTTTCATTTTGAAATTCTGGAATTGATTTTCCAACATAGAAATTTTTCTTTGTTTGACTTTGTAAGTTCTTTCATGAGTTACTTTTAGAGTTCTCCATATATCATAAGTAGTTGTACACATACTGACCCTATTAAACTCATTTTTATCTAATGCATAGAATAACATATTCATAACTTTAGCATTTGAAGTAGCATCAGTTTTTTGTGCAACAGTCCAAGTTGAAAAATCTTCTGTTGGCATGGTATATTCTTTTTGGGTAATATTCCAGGTTTCAAAACTACTAGCTTGCATATATAGTCTCATTCTAGTAGACCAGTAATTACAGTTAAGACCATTAAATAGTGGTGGTCGAGCAGTTGATTGTCCTTCAGTGAAACTAGTCTTAATGCTAGAGTTGGTGTTACTTTCCATATTACTAAATATATCAAATAACCTTGTTACGGTTATAGGATGTCCTTGCTCTGATACCAAATGAAGGTGTGTAAGCTGTATGGCTAGTTAACACTTAGGATCGTGTAATATGTAATATTATATTAGTGCGGAAATATAAACTAGATAATAGATAATAGTAATAAAGTAAATGAAATAAGCACACCAGGACATTTTATGCTAGTTCAAACTTCCCGTTCTATGTCCAGTCTCAGACTACACTCTGGATATAAACTCTATAAACCCCTCTCTTAACCTAGAGAAATAGGTATACAACACCTGAGAAGCCGAACAGGATTTTTCCACCTCAGACGGCCGAAGAGGACTTTTACTGTCTGAACAACCGAACAGGACTTCTACTAGTACAAGTAAATAGTTGACGCTTGTGTTCTGAATAACACAGATATGTCTTTAATAGTACACCCTTCCTATAAACAGTTCCTCAAGTATATATTGTGTGTGTGAAGATATAAAAGGAAGATATTGCTTAGAATCGGAAAATATATAAATTAGTTCGGAGATTCAAGCAATATATAGATTGTGATTGCTTTTAGATTACAGAGATAGATAATAGAGAATATAGAAAGAAATCAAAATAAAATTCAATGATTTGAGAAGTGATTCTAACATGTTTATATAGTGAACAAATAGTTACGACTATTCACAAAAAGTTTCAATCAAAAGTTGCAGCCATATCTCTTCAACTTGAATCAAAACTCTTCGCAATTTGAAGTGACTCTTTAGAAGAAAAATCCGTTAGAGCGGTCAGCCGACTGAGAAAAATCGACCAGTCAACTGAATATTCTGAAATAGTGTAAAAAGATGCATATATGTGCACTGAATAGGTTCAATCAACTGATTGTTTTCGGTCAGTCGACTGACCTGGTCGTCAGTGCATAGTTTGTACATTTTTATAAAATTTGAACTTTAAAACTACTTTGAGTATGTGCAAAACTACTTGAGGATAGATGTTAACAATTATAAACCATAACTAAGACTAAAACTTCAGTAAATAATCGTACTATACTTAGATTTGTAGTCTCATCTCCTTTGTAGTTTAATAGCTTGCATATCTCATTCTCTTTTTGTCGCTTGATCGTATAGTCTCATCACTGACCGTTTAAGCTTTTTGTCATGAATCAAAACTCATGATTCAACATGTGAGAGAAAGTACCATCAGACATCGCATGAAATCTCATCAGGTCACTTAACACTTCTTTATGGGAAGAGGCGGACCCTACAATAGCCACTTAATACGTCAATCACAAAAGCGTTCTGAGATTCCCTACTACCGAACCTAAATGATAATATAAAATTTAATACTTCTTATGTGAGAAGAAGGCGAACCCTACAACTATTGCTTAATACCCATTAGCCAAAAGCAAGTCCTATGCATTATGACCTATAACTCGAACTATGATGTCTCGCGTTAGTCTAACTATTCATATGTACTGGTCGCCAGATTAATTAGGCAGACTTCCCCTATAGAATTGGGACTAACCTCGTGTTCACTGTGGGTATTTTTTATAGGCGGTGGTTCACATTGGTTTCAAAGTCACATAGCTGGTACAAGATTAGTTAGGCGGACTTCTGTATGTTTTTGACTGACCTCACATCCCTATAACTTAGTCATAATCACACTCTTCAACATAATATCATATATACCTCATCACATTTCGCATTAAGGTCATAGAAGGAATGCTCCTTATTTTTCCTTCAATTATGGATTGATTTTCATAATTATCCTTAACTTCCTTCCGATAGATTGTATTGCCATTTATGAACCTATTTATCCTATACGATTAATACGTTGTTAATTACACACCGATATTATATTTATATCTATGCCATAATTAGGCTAACTAATATATGTATATAGATTCCCAAGTGTCCATAAAATATTCATGTCCTATATTAATCGTTAAAATGTCAAAACTTCCAAATTTATACAAGTCTAACTCCATACATCAACTTACAAATGAGCTTTCTAAGCCAAACAATAGACTTGCATTAATAAAATAGAATCAAATGTCAAACTTATTTTATATATTAATATAATAGAATCAGCATCTCTATTTCAAGGAATAAAACTTACAATTTAAACCCTTTATATTCTATTCAACTTTTACATACACGAACTTAAAGTGATAAAAGGATTCGTATATAAACTATGGAAATAAGCAATGCAAACTATGAATAAAAGAATTTATACCTTACGCGCAATTTCCTAAGTTATTTTCTTTTTAGAACCATTTAACACATCAATAGAGAAAAGTTGAAAGAGGAGTAGCATATAATATTTTCAAATTGAAATAACAAAACAAATTCCACTATTCTAATATAAAACAATTGAGATTCCGATAAACTAAAGAATTGACATATCCTTTTTGGGGAATTTTGGGGTTTTATTTTTATGGTTTTTATGAAAAAAATTCCCAAAGGCATAAAATAAATCCAAACTTCTATTATACAAATACTAAAATGTTAAAAACTAAGATTTGCACTCACAGAGAATTTTCTTACATCCTTTTGGATTTGATTCATGCCCACTCCTAATTTCTCCTTCGGGTCTCTTCTTTTTGGAATATACAATGGTTGAATTATATATAATTAGATTCAGAATCAAGGATTAGGGAAGAATAAAATTACAAATCGAATATTTAAATATCTAAAATCCCTTACCTAGAAATGCTAAGTGATTCTGAATCGTAAAGAAGAAGAAGATTGACATAGCTTTGCAAGCATTCCTAAATAATTTCTGAATAAAAGTTAGGATGTTGGCCTCTTATTTATAGTGGTTAGAAGACACCAGAACAATCATATTTAAGTCAGTTTAAAATACTAAAATTCGAGCCGTTCGCGTCCAACAAAACTCTAGCCACATCGTAATCACCGATCGATCACTCGCAATCAATCGGTCGATCTACCATCATGAGGGGGTCGGCCGGTCCCTATTTGGGAACATTAATTTATCTGTTTCTATTTTCTCTTATTTAATTCCTTTTTAAAACTAACATCAACATTTTCTTAAACGTAAAGTACCCCTTAATGTTAAAAATATTTATTACCATATTTAATTCTTTTCATGTCAGTGTTATTTAAATTCAAATTTTGAATTTGTTTGAATTATTTTAAATTTAAAAACTTTAAACATCAATAGCTTTTCCTTTTGAGCTCCGGTTACAGAACTTTATATATTAAAGTTGATCAAAAAATTGCCACAAACACATTGATGTAACTTTCATAGCTAAATTTCAATGTTTACAAAATTTTCATTTTTAACCTTATTATTAATAAATTAATTTCTTAATAATTTTAATTGGGGATGTTACATGGTAGTTCTTTAAATTTTGATCGAACTTTCCATTTTATACTCAATAGCACTTCTTCATGCTAAACTCAATAACACTTTCCTTTATAGACTCGATAACACTTCTTCATGTGATAGCTCTATAAACTCGAAAGCATTTTCCATTATAGATTAGATAGCTCTTCTTCATGCGACCGCTCTATAAACTCAATAACACTTTTCTTTGTAAACTCGATAGCATCACCATGCAATAGTCCTATAAATTCGATAGCACTTTCCTTTGCATAGTCGATAACACTTCTTCATGCTATAGCTTTATAAACTCAATAGCACTTTACTTTATAAATTCAATAGCTTTTCTTCATTTGACGGCTCTATAAACTCGATAACACTTTTATTTATAGATCTTTAAATGTGATAGCTCCTAATTGCCAGCCTTTATTAAAATTTGGGTAAAACAAACATCAAAATAAAACTAATTCTAATTCAAAAACATTAACACGTGACAAAGATCTAGCGTAACCATTTAAAAAGGTATTTTTTTAAAAAAAAAAATCTTTTTTACCCCTTGTCCAATGTATATGATCCACGTTTTAACATACGGGTAATGTACTTAAGATCTCACATGAATTAGAATCAATCTCACAAATGCCAGACTTAGTTAGAAGATGACAATGATGTTGGTGGCAATAGTGGTAACATCGACGAAGACCGCCAAAAATAACAACAGAGACGATCAATGTTTAATTTAATGGTTTTGTCAAACTTAAATCTGGTTTAAAAAGTGCATTACTATCTACACACACCAAATAGCACCTCTTACTCATTTATGCCCATCACCCATTCAAAAACTACCCACACCCACTTATACCTATTAATTTTTTAGCGTGCACACTTTCATTTCCGCTTCCCAATAACACCATAAACAGTAAAACCCTTCTAAGCTCAATTCCTAATTTTAAAAACTATTTCAATTCCAACCCCATTGAATGGTATTGCGTTCGACATTCTTTCACTTCAATGTTGGAGGATCTGAAAAACCGCAATGCATTTTGCCAATTCCATCGACCCAGCTGAAAACGGCTATCATGGTGTAGACGTAGGGAAAGCAAATAGCTAGTAAAGGGTCAGCTCAACCTAGCAATACATTAAAAAAATTGTACTTTATACTTTCGTATAAACTAGATCTAAAGAGCCATGCTGATGTCGTTAGTAAATAAAATTACTGGATGATTGTTGATGAAATTAGGAAGTTAAATTGAACAGATTTTATTTTTTTCTCATGGAATTTTATTGATTCATTTATTCCAAATTTGTATGTTTGAAGGTTTAACATTATTGGACAAAGTAGGAAAAAGTTATCTCTTGGTTTTTAATTTTGATTAGTAATTCGAATTTTAATTGTGATATTGAGTAACAACCTATCCTAGTTTGCTTCTTTAAAACTTTAAATGTTGCATTTTTATTATTTGATTTATGTCAGTAAAGTTGGCTACAAGTGCAAAAATATCTTTTGTAATGAAATTACTTTCAAAAATTAATAAATGCCAATTAAAGTAGTCCTTTAATTTTTGATTTGAAGGTTCTGAGGTGGAAAAATGAAAAATTGAAGTTGATTATTGGTTTAGTGGTGTAAGTTTTAGTTTATCAAAAATGGAACCTTGTTACCAATGATTAAGATGTTTTAAATATGGAAATGATAGTGATTGAATATACCGTGATGCCACATTGAATTAAATAGATTGTAGTAGATTAATTCTTCGACTATAACAATGAAAAATGATAGCAACACATAGTTAGTTCTCTACTTTCAGAGGCTTGAAATAAGTTGAATTTTTTTGGTAAATTGCTGTAGTGACACTCACAAGTCAGGTATTGCAAGTATTGCAATGCCATTTAATAATATAACATTTGATTCTCTTCATACCTTCTATTTTCTTCCTCAAATGTGTTTTTCAAATACTGCAACTCTTTATAAAGATCTTTAATGCTTTGTATGTAAGTTTGAGTTAGTGAAGACTAACCAGTGGTGTAAATCCTAATAATGATATTATACTGAAGATGATTTTATACTGAAGATGATGTAGAAGCTTGTATCTAGCAAAATAAACATTTAGATCTCTATGAAATTGCATTCGAAGATGTTCCTAATAGTATGATTGTGAAGACTTCTCTACACCACCGAAACCGAATAACTAAATAGTGTGCTGATATCGTGTCCGGCTGATGTAGGACGATTGTCAAAGGTTGAAAGGTCAAAGGTTGAAAGAGAAGAAACAACCACAGAATATGTCGTACATCTCACAACATATGGAATAAAATATAATATACATCATAGATATAAAACATGAGAGATAATAATAACTAAGTGAACCAAAATCGGAGCACAAATCCACAGAATTATTCAACATAGTAATAGAGTTTATGCAAACCAGAAATAACTCAGATACCTGTCTCATATAATAAATGAACATTGTCTAGGCTTTACATTGTTGCATAGCGAAATAAACATAATATCCATATATAATATGAGATAGCTCCCTCCAGCCCCTCTTCTACATAGCTAATGTGTCCCAAATGGACCTGTTATCTAGTCTACCCCTTTAAGATACCCTAGATAATAAGAAGCAAAACATAAAACCTTGAATCGGAAAATAGCCTTGTATGAGTGGTAAATGAATCTAAGAATATTATACAAGTCGATATAGCAAGTAACAAGGGTATACGAATCATACCTGACCGGTACTGGCAACCAAAGAGTTAGCACAAACAAGTATAATATGCTACGCCACTACATCTTAAGAGTGTACTGCAAATTAAATACAATGTTGGGTGTCTTGGTACCCTATTCCAATACCTATCTCAAGTGACATGTAACGACCCAGAATTTTGAACCAATTTAATTTGAAAATATTTAATTAATTTTTAATATTTGAATGATGGTTTGACTTGAATTTCAAATTATCAGTAGGAATTCGGCGATTAAATTTTAAAATTTAATCTATTAAAAGTTGAATAAAAATTTGAATCTTCCATTATAAAGCTGATTAAAAATATTACAAAGGCTTGTAAAATCCATATTAATAATACTGAAGATAATAGAGCTTCAGAATTGAAATTGAAAGTAGTTTGTTCAGTTTTAAAATTTATACCGTTTAAATTGAATTTAAAATAGTCGTCCGAGGCACAGTCTAGGAATTCGACGAAACCAGTTCCATTGGGTCCGTAATATTGAATTATTATCGGATTTCAAATTTCGTATTTTTCGGAATTGATATGTGAGCATGAGGTAAGTAAACGTATTGAAATTTAAGTCGAATTCAATTTAAATTTAAGTTTAAATTTAGTCAAACATCAGCCACGTTCCTCTACTTAAATTAAGCCTAAAATCACGGCTAAAATCGTGCTGAGCATGTTCGTTCAATCTTAAAGTATCCCTCTTCAGATTCGAACGAAGAAAAAAAATCAGAAGGAAATCTCGTTTTATAAAAAGATAAAACAATGGCCGAAGCCCCTCTCAGATTCAAATGAAAATAAAAAAAATCAAAGTTTGCTCGCTTTCGTTCACAAACTAAAATGGCCACTCCTCACATCCTTGTTTTTTTTTAAATCATTCGAAGAAAAATGGCAGCTCCCTTTTTCCATCTCTAATTCATGAAAATCAAAATCAAGTGCTGCGTGATAATTTCGAGCTCGAGACGCGTGGGTTCAAGCGAGGCGTTCACGTGGGCGTTCACGTGACAGAGGCGATGGCGGGTTGGGGGCGCATGGGTTCAGGGTCGCACGACTAGGGTTTCACGATGGGGTCTTGCGATTTGGGGCGACACGATGGACAGTGGCACTCGACAATGGGAATCATCGCAGCTGCCTGGGCTCGCGTCGCGAGGCAAATTCGTGAGGGCGGCGGCTTTGGGATGGAGCGGCGACGGTGATGGTATCGAGATGGGGGAAGGAGGCAAGTTCGTCTCAGTCAATGCAGCTCGAACTCGAGCAAGGCCGAGGGCTAGGGTTCGATTCTGTAAGTGATAATCTGTTTAATTTTTTTTCTAATTTCAGTTTAACTGCATATGTATATAAAATAAAAACAAAAAGAAAAGGAAAATATATATATATAGAGTAATCTCAAAAGGATTTATAAATTGATTTGATTTTTGAGAAGGAAATTAAATTGTTGTTGAAATAAAAGTATTAGTTAATTTAATTTTTATGGTAAGTAATTATTCAATTAGTTCAAATTAATTTTTAAAGGGGAAATTAGTTAAAATATAATTTTTTGGTAAGAAAAAGAAATTTAATAATTAGTTGGATAAATTTAATTATAGGGTAAGTTAATTAAATCTATTAAAGGAAGATTAGTTTTGAATTTAATTTCTTGTTAAATCAAATTGTTAAAAGGAATTTGTTAGATAAAATAAAATCACGGGTTAATTAAATTATCAAGTGAAATTTAATAGTTCGATTTTATCCGAATATTAATGAATTGTATAAAATTGTGTATACAAGGTCTAAAATGATGAAATCAAGCCGGAAATGGAAAATGGACTGCAAACGGAAATAAAGGTGAGATCTTCTCACTCAAATTGAAAATTTGGATTGCACTTATTGATTGCTGTTTAGTTGTGATATTAGATATAGTAGGATATATCTATATAGCAATATATATATATATAGGCATATGTATATATTGGAGTTGATTTCCCGCATTATATAGCGGATGAGACCCTATTGTGCCGCCTATTAAGCGAATAATATTTTATAAATCCCATATACCACGATATCCCGTCTTGAAACGGGATTAGTATTGTGCTAATGTCTGTGGATGCAGGGAAACAGGTTGGAGGGATCCAACTGGATTCCTCAACCGTATTTATTTATTTACATATATTGTGATATTTGATTGATTATCATATCGATATATGATGTTTGGATGCCGTGATTTATTTGTTGGTGTGTTGCATCATCGGATTTATTTTTGAAGTTTAAAAAATACGATTTTGATTTTTAAGGGATTTTTAAAGTGATTTTTGAAATTATACGTTTATTAAATTTTCGAATTGATTCATTTTAAATAATTAAAACGTTATAAATTTTTATGTTATAAAAATTACTGTTTTTGTAAAATATAACCAAATGGAGATTTTTGAAATAAATAGTGATTAATTTATAAAATGGTTTAATTTGTAATTTTGAATCATTATAAAAGATTTTTAAATTTATTTTTATAAGTTAAAAATATTGGAATTATAAAACGAGCTTTTATAAGTGTTAAAGATGAAATAAAGATGGATTTCATAAGTGAACGGAATTTATAGATTTATAAATTATGAAGTTATAAAAATGAATAGATTTTGTAAAATAGAAGATTTATAAGTAATTATCTTATAAATCGGATTTTGGAATTTAAATGAGGTATAAATGGAATTTGTTAATAATGAGATTTATAAATCGAAGCTTATAAATAGAAATGTAATTTATAAACATTGTTTATAAATTCGAAATCAATTTAATTTGACAAATTGAATATTGAAGTTTATTAAAGGAAATATATTCACGATTTTGGACAGTGAATACATTATTGAATAAAATAGTCATGTTTGGCAAAATGAATATTATAGAATGAAGTTAATTATTTTAAAGATGTTTTAAAATGTATTATGAATCGAAACCATAGATTTCAACATTTATTGTTGAAATAGACATTTTCGAGAAAGAAGGAAATGGTGGACTATAACACTGTTGTTATAGTAAATGGTTTCCGAAAGGAAATGTTTTGTATAGTATTGGGATTTATATATCTATTTAAACTTTGAATCCCTATACTAGTGATTTTGGGTCGTCGTAACGATGTTTTACACAACATTCGTTTTTGACCCAAACAAATGTGTTAAGAGAATGATTTCCTTAAGGAATGAAATATATACTAAATTTTGATTTAAGTATATCGAATATTTTCAAATGTTGAAAATAAATAGATTTGTGATGTACTTATTATTAAATAAGTATGGAAATATTTTTCCAATGTGAAATGAATGTTTTAGAATTTATTCTTGTAAAGATAAATTGAAAGTGAATATTTGAAATCGATTGAAAATCGTATATCATAGATATTTTGGGATTATAAATTCACTATGGAATTTATAAAAGAAAGGGGAATTAGTTTAAAAATAAACGTTGATTTATTTTTAAAGCGTGGGAATAAATTTACGGATTTGGAACGTAAATATAAAGTAAATCGGTAAGGATTTATTTAAATTGGTTTAAATGAACCATTTTGAAATGAAAGTATTTTCGAGTAAGGAAAAGTGATTTGAAAAATTGTTTTCAAATGGTTGAAGTGTGGAAGTTTATATCTAGTAAAGATATTTTTGAGAAATAAATAATTTGTAAAATTATTTGGAATTTGGTGATGTTGCACATCTCTATTGATAGTTAAATAACCGACTACCAATATTTACCTTTAAATAGGTATTTGTTGTGATTTGCTTGAATTTGAATGCCACACTTATTTTTTTTAAATAAGCGCTCACTATTCGGGTTAGCCGGGAAAGGACCTTGGGGTCGTATAACCCATTCCGAATATGTGATACGTCGTAATGGATTGCATTCGATGACCGGTGTTGAAGACCGGATATTTTTGAAAATGAAAGGATTACCGTTGAGTTGCTCTGCATCGGCTGATCTCCGATATAGAGGTTTTATCACCCTTAGTGACGGGAAGTCCGGACGTGATTAGAAATTATCCGGAATGCAAGGACTTCTTTATAAGTGCCTTCGGTTCTGTTCGAGCCCGGAACAGACTTGTATGGATTGTATGTCTGACATTACAAATCGAGATATAAAGCTGATTTCTTTCAAATATATTTCTGTTGGTGGCGGAGAATTTATTCTCTTAGCTTAACACCCTTCTCTGAGACGTACGAGCTCAGAGGTTATGTAGTTGAAGGTTATTAGTGATATACTCCCAATTTGGTAATGTGGCACGCTGAGTGTTGCTGTAAAATGATCATTGTTTGATCATTTGTGATATGATCATTTGTTTGATCATTTATCTTGGTGATCATTACTTTGATCATTTGTTGACCCAAAGCACAGCTTTGTATAAAGCATGGCTTTGTGGACGAGATTTCGTCGGACCTCACACCCCGGAAATGGTCAAAACAGGAAGGATGCGACAAGGTTATTAGGGGGTAACGCCCCTTTAGTGTATGTCATTCCTTCTGGAGAGAGGTGGTATCATGGTATGTGTAAAGACCCGTAAATCCGTACTCCTTGAATAGACACTAATCTCCTTTGTTTAATTCAAGATGAACGAAAATACGAACCCACTCAGCCGCCCCCCTAGGGCTTAATTATGCTTCGCCTACGCTCGACGAAACTCGATCAAACCACCGCCACGCGAAAGCCCTCGACAAGAGCCATACTCGGCTTGAAGCTCATAGAGCTCGGCTCTCTGGTGATCCTCGAATTGCATGCGCAGGCTGGCCACTTCCTGGTCAATTTCCCGTTGATTCGTGAAGCCATTCGCGATCTCCACCGTTGATCTCCAAGCTCTCGTCGTGCTCTACCACTTTGTAGTTGAACATTCTTGCTAATTCTTGATGGATTTGGAGATTTGGAGGGAGGAAGTTCATGAGTTTCTGGCCGTTCAGGGGGGGGTGGCGGCTGCAACATTAAAACTAGGGTTTTGTATATATTTTTTTGAGATAGTGGGCTATTTATAAGTAACCGACGAAACACTATTCATCCGGGAAATTCCGAACTCCGATTTAGGCGCCGTAACCAGCGTTTCTAGGGTTTACCCCGCGTTCCGGACACAATGGAACAGGTTTCGGAAGCTAATTCGGAAGTATGTGCGAGTTATGGCTAAAAACGCTCAATTTGAATTAAACTGATTTAAGTCGATTTCTAGGCGTTTTAATTTGTACCGGACAAACGGTAAATCCAATTGACTTGAAATTTGAAACCTTACAATAATATCACATTACGGATCCGATGAAACTGGTTACGTCGAAATCCGAGACTTTTTGAAAAATGGCTATTTTAACTCGCCAAATTAAAATTAAAAATAAATCGATGCGTTTCGAGCTGCTACGCTCAAACGATAACTCCGATTGACACGAAATTTGAAATCCGGTAATAACTAACTATTACGGATCCAATGGAACTGGTTTCGTTCAATTCTGAGACTGTTCAAAAATTGACTATTTTCACTAGTCGATTTAATATTAAAATATTCAATTTTCACAAATTAACTTTTAATTCGATTTTAAAAGTTCTAAAATATCATTCTAACTCCCATATGATAAAATAAAATTTTACAAATCATTTTCAATCATATTTAACGATATTTTCAATTATTTTCATAATTTAACGTATTAAATTATCGATTTAAATTCTTCAATTAAATCCAATTATTCAAATTAAAATTTATTTGACTTATAAATTCACTTATTAATATTTAAAATTAATTAAATATTCATATTTTAATTTCTAAAAATTCTGGGTCGTTACAATCTTCCCCACTTAAAAGAATTTCGTCCTCGAAATTATCAAGTAAGAAAAGTTATGGAATTTATTAACTTTCCAAAATCCATAATTAAACTTCTTATAATACTTTACTAAGTTTTCCAAATCATACTTAGTTATCTTTTCAAAAACAACTACTATTGTTTAACTTTCAATTTCAAATCAAAGTTTAAAGTTTTCAAAATTTTCCCAATTTTCTCAAAAATTTTCTAACGCCTTAAATTTTCGGAAAAATTCGCCATAGTCTCCTTTGCGCGGCTCGATCCGAAAAAAAAAATGACAGTATATATATCACAAATATACATCTCATCAAGTAATGAGGCATCCCACAGGGGAAAAAAGTGTAAAAGTACGGTATTTAATCCGAGATATGTACCTTATATTTTATTAGCAAGCATATACGGCTAATATAGCGCAAAAGCGAGCTCCAAATGTGAAGCAAACGCAATCCGCACCTACTAATTACTCAACAAACAACATGAGAATCATGCATATAGATAATAATCTCAATATACAACATATATCAACATAACAACTATATATGTCAACATAGCAAATGAAACAAACAACAAATGCAATATATTCAACCATCAACCAACTAACATCCATAACCAATAGATATTCATTCATATTTTCATTAATATTAATGAATTGGTTTTCAATTTAAATCACATTTGATTCATTTACAGTGGATGTTCTTACTAACATTCATCTTCAATTTGCTTATATTCACTAATTTATATTCAAGTTGGTTCACTTCCAAATTAAATTCAATTTTATTCAAATTTATTTACTTCTAATTTGAATTCAATTACATAGCTTTAAATTTCACTAATTCACTTTCATTAATACTTAATGAATTTTATACAATCAACTAACAATCATATAACAACCAATGTATATTAATTACAACCAAATTCCTTTGCTTATCAATTGGTTTAATTAACTTGATTAACATTCAATCTTTCAACTTCTAATAACATTAGATTTTAATGAATTATCACTTACGTTCATTATTTAATCAAATTTAATTTCTAAAGTTGAATTTCGTTTGCATAACTTTAGTTCACATTCATTTTTATTTACAATTCATATTCATAAATATATTCATATAGTTTCACTTTTTATATATATAAGTTTATTTCACAATTGTAAATCACTTTAATTATAATTCAATTCTTATAATTCTTTTTACTTATACAATTATTCTTTTATTTAGATTATTCAAACAACTAAACAATCAACTTACATACACTTTAATAATTCTGAAAAATTATTCCTTTATATATAAAAATATACTCAAGTAAAATTATTTCATTTACCCAATTTTAAAATCAATATTGTGTCGAATT
This sequence comes from Allium cepa, assembly GCA_030765085.1. Classification (NCBI taxonomy): domain Eukaryota; kingdom Viridiplantae; phylum Streptophyta; class Magnoliopsida; order Asparagales; family Amaryllidaceae; genus Allium; species Allium cepa. The sequence goes on along the minus strand of CM060941.1, from coordinate 552,316,775 downwards.
GTTCTATTCAAGTGTTTAGAAACCCCTTCGGCATAGTCTTGCGGACCACGCTGACGAAAGTTCATATGCCACTCAATAAACCAATCATCACAGTATAAAACAATTTTTATATTCACTAACAAATACGCTCTCATAGCTATTATTACACTCAAATTCATTCTAGAGCACTACTGACTCTATCTCTAATGAATAATACCCAACAGAACCATGGTTGTCGCTTAACCATAAGCTCCGATACCAACTGTAAAGACCCGTAAATCCGTACTCCTTGAATAGACACTAATCTCCTTTGTTTAATTCAAGATGAACGAAAATACGAACCCACTCAGCCGCCCCCCTAGGGCTTAATTATGCTTCGCCTACGCTCAACGAAACTCGATCAAACCACCGCCACGCGAAAGCCCTCGACAAGAGCCATACTCGGCTTGAAGCTCATAGAGCTCGGCTCTCTGGTGATCCTCGAATTGCATGCGCAGGCCGGCCACTTCCTGGTCAATTTCCCGTTGATTCGTGAAGCCATTCGCGATCTCCACCGTTGATCTCCAAGCTCTCGTCGTGCTCTACCACTTTGTAGTTGAACATTCTTGCTAATTCTTGATGGATTTGGAGATTTGGAGGGAGGAAGTTCATGAGTTTCTGGCCGTTCAGGGGGGGTGGCGGCTGCAACATTAAAACTAGGGTTTTGTATATATTTTTTTGAGATAGCGGGCTATTTATAAGTAACCGACGAAACACTATTCATCCGGGAAATTCCGAACTCCGATTTAGGCGCCGTAACCAGCTTTTCTAGGGTTTACCCCACGTTCCGGACACAATGGAACAGGTTTCGGAAGCTAATTCGGAAGTATGTGCGAGTTATGGCTAAAAACGCTCAATTTGAATTAAACCGATTTAAGTCGATTTCTAGGGGTTTTAATTTGTACCGGACAAACGGTAAATCCAATTGACTTGAAATTTGAAACCTTACAATAATATCACATTACGGATCCGATAAAACTAGTTTCGTCAAAATCCGAGACTTTTTGAAAAATGGCTATTTTAACTCGCCAAATTAAAATTAAAAATAAATCGATGCGTTTCGAGCTGCTACGCTCAAACGATAACTCCGATTGACACGAAATTTGAAATCCGGTAATAACTAACTATTACGGATCCAATGGAACTGGTTTCGTTCAATTCTGAGACTGTTCAAAAATTGACTATTTTCACTAGTCGATTTAATATTAAAATATTCAATTTTCACAAATTAACTTTTAATTCGATTTTAAAAGTTCTAAAATATCATTCTAACTCCCATATGATAAAATAAAATTTTACAAATCATTTTCAATCATATTTAACTATATTTTCAATTATTTTCATAATTTAACGTATTAAATTATCGATTTAAATTCTTCAATTAAATCCAATTATTCAAATTAAAATTTATTTGACTTATAAATCCACTTATTAATATTTAAAATTAATTAAATATTCATATTTTAATTTCTAAAAATTCTGGGTCGTTACAGTATGGAGCCCAGATATTTAACCTATGTTGTTGCTGCAAATTTTGTGGTTGTTGGAAATCGAGGATCCTCGGATAGATCGGTTACGATCGGGGGATGACATATTCGTGTCAGTAGTTACCCAGTTAGGGGTAACCCGGCCTTGTGTTGGCAGAGATCCGGTTAGGTTCTCGGGACGTCATTCCAGTGGCGTTTCCATGTGGCAATGGGAAGTTCCTTGGCCTGACCATTTGTTGGAAAATCCAAAGAAACAATACGATCTTGTACGGTTTTAGTTGTAGAACCTATCATTCACTTATGGTGGCGCCCCACTGTTTGGATGGTAGCTATAGTAGGCATAAGTGTGGAATGCCTATGCTGGCTAAGGTTTATATTCTACTTTCGAAATCGTTTTATACACTATGCACTAGTAATAATATCAAATGTTTCTTTTTAATGCATATCAAGCATCTTTGACTATCATAAGGAGAAATCTCCTCTGATTCTGCGTTTGCATTGTGTGTGTGTGCGGGAGGCCTTATGGTAGTCTCATTTTTAAAAGCATTGCGAATTGACTTTAAAAATATCCCTCTATTTTGTTTTAACGATAAACTGTTTTGAGTTCTCACACCAGTCACATGACTGACTCGGAGTTTATTGTTTTCCTTCCTAAACTCTGGGTGCCCACCAATTTCCACACGGGCAGTCAGGAGTAAGGTTTATCAGGATATTCTGGAATTCAGGAGTTGCTGGAGGCAAGCTGGATGGCATGGCGTATTACTAGTATATAGTATTTCCTTTCCGCTGTTTGTTGTTGTTTGTTGTTGTACACTCTGATGATGAAATGTAATGTAATATGATGTAATGTAATAACTGATATAGTTCTTGTTTTAAAGATTATTCATTTATCTATTATATGTTGTTCCGCTGCGAATTGTGAGATTCTGATGTTGTTCTGTTATTTCTTTTTGTTCTGTTCTATCCTTTTCTCTCTTCTTCTACCTCTTTTTCTTCTTCTTTAACCCTAACGGTACGGTTTTCCGGCCTTCGATTGCTCGACAGTTGATATAGTGGACGTATTGATGTCGGCATTCGGCAACGAAAAATCGCATACGTTATATGACATCTCTAGAGCGATAGGTTGTGGAAGTAAACAATCAAAATACACATAGCATCCATCGAACAATCCTCACTATCACTCAATGTGCTTTGGACATATGAGAGCTCGTATGACCTTTCACCTGCCAGGGATTAATGGAAATCAATGTTTTCATTGTACTCTTCTTTAGCCTGAAGCTGATATAGAATTTTTCCCCTGGTCCAGGGTTTACAGATCCACTCAAATGCTAGGGAAGCCATTCAAAGTACCCATGAGGGCACTAAAAATACCCCTTCTTTCGAGTACATTAGAAAACTATTCGAGTATCAATGATCCCCTAGCACGTTTAGCCAATCCCTTTCCTCGCTAAATCTAGTTTCCATTATCCTCAGGGAACTATTCCCCATTCCTTTTTTTGACGATAGAAACATCCAAAATTCTATCTACAGGTCACCCTTCCAAGAACCCGCCCATTGTGGACAACCATTCTCATGAATACTTTTAACATTGAGCCACCATCATCGGAACCTAACTCCATTCCTTTGCCAAGCCTCGAACCAAAGTGTCTTCGAGCTGATTTATGCCGACCACAAGACCACTCGTCATCAGAGCTTTCTACTAATCGGATTTTGATGCGACTTGAAACATAAGCTTCCCCTAGGCACCAGAGCCCAACCTCCAAGTTTCATCCAATTCTGATTACCTTTGCTGAGAAACCACTCATCGCCAACCACTGGACCATTCATCGCTAGAGCTTCTACCAATCGGGTTTCGATGCGACTTGAAACATAAGCTTACCCTATGCTCCAGAGCCCATCCTCCAAGTTTCATCCAATTATGACTACTACTATGGATTAAAAAACAACCCATGGTCAACCACTGGACCACTTGTCGCCAGAGCTTCTACCAACCGGATTTCGATGCGACTCAAAACATAAGCTTCCTCTATGCTCCTAAGCCATTCTCCAAGTTTTATCCAATTCTTATGGTTTTTGCTTGACCAAAAACCTCTCGTTGTCAACCATTAGACGACTTGTCTCTAGAGCTTCTATCGAACAAATTTCAATGAGACTTGAAACATAAGCTTTCTCTATGCTCCAAAGCCCATCCTCCAAGTTTCATCCAATTCCTACTATTTTTCCGACCAAAAACTACTCGTCAGCAACCACTAGACTACTCGTCGCTAGAGCTTCTACCGACAGGATTTCGATGTGACTTGAAACATAAGCTTCCCCTATTTCTAGAGCCCATCCTGCAAGTTTTATCCAATTTTTAGTACTTTTGCTGATTAAAAACCACTCAACGCCAACCACTGGACCACTCGCCGCTAAAGCTTCTACCAATCGGATTTAGATGGGACTTGAAACATAAGATTCCTCTATGCTCTAGAGCCCATTCTCCAAGTTTCATCTGATCTAATGAATTCTGCTTGGCCAAAAATCACTCTTTATCGACCACTGGTCTACTCATTGCTAGAGCTTCTACTGATTAGATTTCGATGCGACTTGAAACATAAGCTTCCCATATGCTCTAGAACCCATCCTCCAAGTTTCATCCAAAATTTGACTACTTTTGCCAACTAAAAACCACTCGTCGCCAACCCCTGGACCACCCTTCTCCAAAGCATCTACCGACCGGATTTTGATGTGACTTGAAACATAAGCTTTCCCTATGCTCTAGAGCCCATACTCCAAGTTTCATCTAATTATGACTACTTTAGCAACCAAAAATCACTCATCATCGTTGCTTTTACTGACCAGATTTTGATGTGATGTGAACATTAGTTCCTCTGTGCGTCGGAGACCATTCTCCAAGTTTCACCCAATTCCGACGATTTCTACTTAACCAAAAACCACTCATCGACAACCACTTCACCACTCGTCGCTAGAGCTTCTATGACCGAATTTCGATGCAAATTGAAACATAAGATTCCTATATGCTCCAAAGCACATCATCCAAGTTCCATTCAATTATGACTACTTTTGCGACTAAAACCACTCATCGCTAACCATTAGACCACTCATTGCCAGAGCTTCTACGAACCAAATTTCGACGACACTTGAAGCATAAGCTTCCCCTATGTTCCAGAGCCCATCTTCCAAGTTTTATCCAATTTTGACTATTTTTACCAACAAAAAATCACTCATAAAATTACTAACTTTTGATCCAGATCCAAATTAGAGCACAAATTTTTCCAGTCACCAAACAACGAATCTGTGATCTCTCTTCATTAATTACCTCTCTAATGATGGATTTAGTTAGTTTTAAATAAGAAAAAGTAAATCTATTTGAAGAAAAGATGATAAATGGAGATTTGGAGATGTTTTATGAAAGTGAAAAGAGATTCACTTCAGCCTCCAACACCCTCCTGACGCTCCAAACCTGAATTGGGCTAATGGTCTTGGGCCCGTCTAATTACCCCAAAATCTGTCCAACGGCTTTTAGAACTTAAAATGGACATATCTCTCAACGATAAGTCGGTTTTCTTTATATAACCACTTTTCAGAAAGGTATAACACCATCTCGATCCTAGGGAAGTGGTTTCAACCCCTCATTTCGCTCCAATCAAAATTATAGGTGTAACACCCAAAAATTGAGCGGAAAATTTAATAAGTAAATCAAATTTAAATATAATAAAGGCTAAAATAGAATTTCCATAAATGTCCGAATTGGTTACGAAACTTACATCATTGCATTCACAATGATTTCGTAGACAGTTTTCGTACATAACACTTTGAAATTGGAGTTAGTACAGAGAAGTTATGGACTCAGAAAATTTGAAAATGAAAAATTTTAATATAAGAACAAACCTAAATTAAACACGTTTAACGGTCGACTATTAGGGTCCACCGGTCGACCGGTAACGGTCAGTCGGTCCCTATGAATAATCGACCGGTTGACTTCTATTTTCGGATCTAGACCGCCAATTTGGACGTACACGATTGAACCAAATAATTTTCTTTGGTGCCAAGTAATTTAAGTGCATTTGTAATGAAAATAAGTATACATTAGGGTAAATCTAACGCCGCATATCAATCTCAAACCCATATAAAACACCTAACCTAACCCTAATTTTATTAGAAAATTAACGGCATATTGAAACTCTATCAAAATTTCTTCTTTGCACTTACAAAAATTTCTTTACAAACAGAGTAAGAAAGCACCAGTAAATCGGATCAAGGAGGAGCAAGCTAGCGGATGATGATTCTCCGATGGATTTCAGTGTTAGATCTTGGTTCGAGGTGAGTAGGAATAAGTTTAATGAGTTGAATATTTATAGCTCGTTTCTCCTATTCTATCTGATCAAGGTGTCAATAATCAAACTATAAACCTTAATTGTTTAAAATCTTAAATTGGAATTAGGGACTGAAATTGGTATAAATTGGCTAATATCATTTCTGCCCAAGTTAAATCCCTTTTCTATTATTAAATAGAAACCCTAAAAAATTGGTTAACCCTGAAGTAAACTAGTATAAATCAATGAATTTGATACCAATCAAAAGAAGGGTAAAATTTCAAAGATATTTAGTGTAAATAGATGTCTAAGGTTCACTGTGCAAGTTTAGAATCCACAATAATAACAAATAACCAAGAATTGAATAATTTTAAAAAAAAAAATCAAAAACCCTAAAATTTACACTAAAATCGGTCAACCATTCACCCTACGCGGTCGACTGCAAGCGGTCAACCGGCAGGGTGTTGCGGTCGACCGGTTGTTGGCTGAAATGCATAATCTGAACCTTGGCCTAAAGCCCAAGTTAGAAATAAAATTATTTGTTGCATGTTTAACCGTATTGTACATATGTGTGGGGTTAGATATAGTAGGGAATTTCCATGAGACGATGCTGGAACATTGTGGGGTTGGGTAAATTTACTTTACCCAGTGGGGTTCTATTCTTCGACTTGGCATGATTCTACCGCAATAGCTCTCGCATAAGGGTCAATGGTATATGTGCAGCACTGGCCGATGCCTAAAGAAGTGCGTCGGCTTGGTACAACGGGACTCCTTGATATTCATGATTCTGACATGATGTGATACTATGTTGTTGATGGAACTTGGTGCATGCAATAAAAGGTGTATACTATGAATGAGAGGTGGACATGGATTCATATGATGAGACATGCCGACGAGTCGGCATTGTGTGTACCTTTTCGATGTGTAGTTGGGTTACATGTAGTCATAGTTATGGGAAATTTATTCTCGTATCGTAATTATAGGGAAACCATGTAAGATAGTTGTGCATATGCGTAATGTGAGATTTATTCCCATACCGTAGATTTGAAGGATGTTCCTATATTGAGTAGCTCTAGTAGTGGTATTCTTTATTAAGCAGCTTTAGTAAAGGTGTTCTTGTATTGAGTAGCTCTTGTAGCGATATTTCCATATCGAGTGGCTCTAGGAGCGGTGGCCGATCATTAGTTGCTGAGGTTCGATCCGTAGTTTGATATTTGTAGGAGCCTGCACAAGTTGTACTGTATGTGTTTGTTAAACGAAAGACCCTAGGAAAACACGAACACTTGTAGGACCCCCTAGCTTACGTAGAGTAAAATTAAATCGGCTGCATATGATAATCATATATTAAGCATGTACCGTGACAATACAATTCTCAACAATCTCGAGTAAATCCATCGAAGAGCGGTCTTAGCACACATAGTAGCGAGCTCATCACAGAAGTTGCTTATCCTTTATTTACTCTCTATATAATTGTCTATCTATCAGTGTTCGATATATTTTCTGAGATGATTATTTTCTATACTTGTATTTTGTTCCATTCCGCTGTAAGTTCTAAAAGTGTGGTATATTTTAGATTATATCTGTTTATTTTAGTCTCTGTAATATCATAAAAACTAAATAGATCATACTTCTTGGCACCGACGCAAGTTTGAAAGTCGCTCTAGGCTTTGGATCGATGTATCGGGGTGTGGTTGTCACATTTTGTATCAAAGCTAGATTCAAAGTTCCTTAGGGATTATGAGCGTATTGGAAGAATGTGCTTGAAAAGCTTTTGAAAAGAAAATGGTTTTTTGAAAAAGTTTTCAAAATGGGTTTCCAAAGTATGTGTGTGTGTGTGTGTGTATATATATATATAAGCTTCCAATTAGTGTTGCGAAAATTTTATATACTGTAATCGCTCTCTCTTATTTGTGCTTATGCTATCTCTTATTCATGCCTATACTATCTGTGAAAAGTTGCTAATAAAATTCTTAAAAATCATAGATAGAAGATGAGCGATCCCGTAGGTTCAGTCTCCCGTTGACATGGTTGAGGTTCCCGGTGTGAACATTCTGATTTGATTCCATTGATATTGTCAAGCGAGGGGACAAGCCGAGCTTAATCCCACTAGAGGACCCATGGAGAGAGCGATAGGTGCAGTTTCTGCCTACCCACCTACCATCGATTTTGCTAAGTTATGTTAAGATTTCACTAGCCTTGGAGGAAAGCCGCATGTGGGGACGGAGTCATATGTAGATTCGAGGGCATGGATTCGTACATGTGAGAGGATCTTTAGGTTAATGGGTCTTGTTGATGAGATTTAAAGACTAGCTACTTGGTAATTACATGGTGAGGTTCTTAGTTTGTGGGAGGTAGTTAAGGCAGAGATTGAGGGAAGTGAGATCACTTGGAGGAGTTTCAAAGATGCTTTGAAATGAAGTTTCTGTTAGGGGCTGAGGAAGGAGTACAGTTAGAGAAGTTTATTCACTTGAGGCAAAGAGACATTTGGGTGAAAGAATATGTTAATCAATTCAATGAACTAGCTAGAATTGGGATGGGACTGATCGATACCCCACATAAGAAGGCTTTGAAGTTTGCTAAAGGCTTGAACCAACCTCTTCAAGGTCTAGCTCTAAGTCATATTCCTACGAGTTCTATATACGAGGGTTTAGTGGAGATGGCCTTGCTGAATACCATCTCCAAAGAAGAAGTAAAGAGTGAACCCAAGTAGACTGGAGGGAAAGCACAGCAGCATAATCCATGCAAGGGAGGATTTGGACCTAAGTGAAAGATCAAGAAGAATGATATGCATTGTAGGAAGTGTAGCAAGAAGGGACATTTTGTGAAGGAATGCAGGACAGAGAGTTCAAAGGTCAAGTGTTATAATTGCAATCAATTTGGGCATAAGAAATAGGAGTGTCCATCACCTCAGAAGACCTCTACCCAAGCACATATAGCACATGCACTGGATGTAGTACATAGGTCAAGTGTATCATCATTTGTTGACAAGGGAAAGAAGGTCGTGATCAAAGGTGTATTGAATTTATCTGATTTATCCATTTGCGCTTTATTTGACATTGGGGCATCACCCTCTTTCAATTCTAGTAGACTTGTGCATGAGTTACACTTAGACACTAGCATAGTTACGAACCCTATAGTTGTGTCAATCCCCATTAGAGGATCGGCCTATTTGTCTATGATATGTAAGGGTTTGAAATTATTTATTTTTGGGATCGAGTTCGATTGTGATGGTTTTATCTTAGGATTTTCTAGGTTTGGGTTGATATTGGGGATGGATTGGATGTCGATGTATGGGGCTATATTAGATTGTGAGAAGAGGGTTGTTAGATTGAGTACGTATAGTGGACGTAGCTTGGAGGTATATTGTGATCCTCGAGGATCGGTTATGTTGAGCTACTTATATTCTTTGGACCTGCCACATGATAAACTAGATTCGGTGTTGTAGTTAGAGATTATCTAGATGTATTTTCCAAAGTTACCGGTCTTCTACTCCCGAGAGAGATCGAGCTTCGAATTTATCTTGTAGAGAACTCCAAATCTATTGCTTTACCCTTGAGGCATATTGCTCTAAAGGAGATATGCGAGTTAAAAAAGCTAGTAACAAGCTATTGGAGAAGAGCTTTAACAGGAAGAGCATTTCAGAGTGGAGAGCATCAATTATCTTCACCACAAAGGCAGATGGTTCTCTAAGACTTTACATTTACTATAAGAAGCTGAATAAACTGACAAAGAAGAATCAGCATCCACTGACACGTATAAACGATCTCTTTGATTAGTTGGTTAGAGCAAAGGTGTTCTCACAGCTTGATTTGGCTACCAGATTCCACCACTTACGTGAAGCAAAGGATAACATCTAAAAGATTGCTTTTCATACACCAAACAGACTATATGAGTAGTTAGTCATGCCCTTTGGGCTGAACAATGCACCCGTCTACTTTGCTGATCCGATGAGCTGAGTTTTCAAAGGGTTGCTTAATAAGTCTACCGTGATATTTGTGGATTATATTTTAGTCTATTTGAAGGGGAAGAGGATCATGTGTTGCATTAAGGAGAAATGCTCAATACACTCCATGAGCATAAGCGGAATGCAAAGTTTTCAAAGTGTCACATTTAGCAAGAGGAGGTATGCTTTTTGTGACAAGTTGTCTCAAAAAGTGGGCTAGCGGTTGATCCCAGTAAAGTTGCAACAGTTCAGGATTGGCATGTGCCGAAGAATGCCATGTAAGTGAGAAGTTTTCATGGTTTGGCTAGCTATCAGGGGTTCATTAAGGACTCTATGAAGATTTCTGCCCCTTTTGTCGGATCGAGTTCACCCTAAAGGGGGGTGAATAGGATGATACTAATAATAGTAGAAATTAATGCAGAAATAAATACAATAATTGTAGCACAGATAATAGCAGAATAATAAAAGCAAAAATAGAATAACACAGAATTTACCCAGCTTCAACAAAACCTTGCCTACGTGCTGGCCCTAAGTTTTCTATTAGAAATTAAGTAGTCAGACGCTTACACACGTAAACTTACGACACCCGCTAATGACTAACCTAACTCAAATCCCAACCGCAACTCAGCCGATGAGTTGCGAATTCTCGAACTACACCACCTAGTCCGTAACCTAGTCACACAACTAGAAAGTTACATTGTTTAAAAGAAAATTACAAAATAAAATAAAAATAACAATACCCTATTATTATTTTTAATTAAAACCTAACAAAGACATCCCCACTAAAAAATATAAAGACGTCTCCCTTTATTCTCTTTTACTTACTTCGGCCGACTTTCTTATTTGCTTCATAATATCTGCTTCGTTCCTCTTTAAAAAAAAATTAGGCCTTCATGATTGAAATTGCCGCCTTGAACAATTGGAGTTCAAATCGATTGCCTTTTTGATACTCTTGTTCCATAATTAGCCTACTGCTTCAACTAGTGATCTTTGATTGGCTTTGCAGCCAGTTCAGTGATGAGTTCAAATGCTACTTTGAATTAGTAAGTGATTTGCCTCTTTTTGATATTTGTTTATGCTCGATTTGATTGTTCTCGAACTTGTGAGTTTCTGCCAATGATGATGTTGGGTTTAAATAAGGAACGAAAACCCTATATTCGCATTCATATAATTCTATTTTAATTTTTCATGATTTTACTTGGCCGTGGTTTTTTAATTAAACGATGGTATTTTATTTTTGACTTGTTCATATCATATTTGGTTGGATTTGGTTCCGTTCTTTTCTGGCTTTTGAATTCTTGAGATAATTGATTTGGTTAATTCATGTTTATCATATTATCTGCTACGAGATAAAAATTGACTTCGGCATTTAAATATTTGAGATCAACTTGACTTGTTCACTCTCTTGATTTTGTTCCAAGTTTGTGTTACTCTCTGAATTCACTGACTTTTTCGGCTTGATCAATTTAAGAAACAAAACTATTGCTTTTCTTTAAACTGTGACTTGCAACTGTGTTTACTGTACACATATAAACATGTATATACATACATCTATGTATGTATATATGTGTACGATTGTTGCTTATCCACTTGGTTTCACTGATTATTCATGGTTGTTGCTCTCTGGTTTTATGCATGTATATATTAGTGCTTCTTGGAGTAATTTGCTTTACTTTGAATCATACTTGTTGTCACACACTGTCACTTGATCCTGGTTTGATACCATATGTTGGATGCTCTTACTTGTTCTTGCATTTGTGTTCAAGTGTACGTTTACTTGAGTCTGCATTGTGTGGTTGACTTTATCCTTGTGCACATTGGTTCATTGATAACCTGCTTCTTGGTTACATGTGCTTACTGCTTTCCTTGTGCACTTGAGTGTTGAGGCTGTGTTGTTTGTCACTATACTTGTATCGATTCATGTTGTATGCATATGAACTTGCTATGTCTTCTATTGCATATGTTTGTCACTACATATATGCATGTATACATGTATGAACATGCATGTATATATGTATGTTGTGATGAAAACTTTGCACTCATGTTAGTATTGACCATTTCTATGATTAGAGTTTTGCATTGCATTGTTTTGACTCATACTTGCCTTCACACACTTAAATGCTTGCGGATACTCTGTGTTTCATATGTATGCATACCCATGTTGATCTGTTGATGTCTGAAGCTTTTTAACTTGAAGTGGTCTTCTCTTGTTATTCAAGTATTTTTATGCATTGAATAAACTGCGTTGTGTTCACCACTGTCTGGATCAAGTATGAAGTCTGGTTTGTGGTTGGCCTTGATTATGGTCTAGTGAATGTTGGAGTGCGGTCTTCATATGAACATGTCTGAAGGCTTGCATGTTGTTTGATCGAGGCTTGTTGTAGTTTTGGCAGTGCATGTTGAAGCCTGTTGAGTTTTGTATTCTTGAGTCATGTGGTCTTTATGTTCCATGATTTGCAACGTGTTGGTTGCTTTGAGTCTGGATGCTGTTGTATTTGATTCTTGACTGGTTCGAGTTTACTTTCATATAATCTTTTATTGCATATCACTGGTAGTGTTCGTCTGGTGTAGTTTTGATCTTGATGAGTCTAATTCCAGCTATTTCATGTCCAGTGTATTGAACTTGTTTATCACCATATATGTACATACATACATATGTATATGTGTATATATGTGTTGTTACAGTCCTTGTGTTTTCCTTTGAATTATGTAGAGTAGTCATGGTTCTTTAATGATTTGGTTCATCCCTAAATGTTTACATGTATTATTGAACTGGTCTGCATTTCTTCGAGTCATACTTGTATTGCTTCGAGCTCTATGTGTATTCTCTGAACTCACATATGTGTGTGCATATATGTGTATATATACATATATGCATGCGTCTATGTTTATGTGTTCACTTTTGGTGCTATTGTATTCTCTGAAATATATGTGTGGTGTTTAGTTGATACTTGTGTATTTGTACATGTGTGGGTTGTTGCAGCCATTTGAGTCTGGTTTCATTGGATATCATTTTTGTCGAACCATTGAACTTGAGTATGGTTATGTTGATTGGTCGAGACTCATATGCACTTGAGTTGAATCTAGCTTTTGGCTCAGGTTTGACATTGTGCTCACCTGTCCCTGCAGTTTTATCAAGTGTATATCGGTGTGCACGGCCTTGTGACATTTACAGTGATACACTGTGCATGTTAAAAGTCGTTCATGTAAGATGAATTCAAAAGAAATAAATGATGAACAACCCAAGTAACTTAGGCAAATAACATTTTCAAAAACACACTTTAGTTTGCACTGCAAAATATTTTCATTTTCAATTTCACTACGTCAGTGTTTATTTTGCAGATAGCTCAGATGTTGGATTCAGGCTGGAACAGAATTAAAGATAAAAATACGAGTGTTGAGTGACTATGTGGTGAGATTTAAATTGTAAAGTGAATATTATTTTGTAACTGAAATTGAATTGTAATTGAAATTGTGTAACAGTAGTGAGAACTGAAATTTATACTATTCAAATTTGGAATAAAATATTTGTTTGAATATGAATTCTGTGTTATTTATTTTATTCAACAAATATTTATTTAATTATGTGAAAAATAAAATAGTACAATAACAAATACATTTAAATGAACATATACATATATATGTTTATTATCATCAAGCAAAAATCATATTATAGTATCTTCAACACCTTTGATCCGTCTCAACAAGAAAAATCTAGTTTTCTTATGGAACGCAAAGTTTGAGGATGCTTATATTAAGCTAAACGAGGCATTGACTAGTGCACCTATTTTGGTATTGCTCGATGGTGTGAACCATTCATAGTATATAACGACGCATGTGGTATGGGGTTGGACACGGTCTTGATGCAAAAAGGAAGATTGGTGAGCTACGCTAGTCGACATTTGAAGGTCCACAAAAGTAACTACCCTACCCATGATCTTGAGTTAGCGTTCATGGTCTTTGCGCTTAATTCCTAGAGGCCTTACATATTAGGAGATTGGTTTGAGCTGTATACGGATCATTGGTCTCTAAAGTACTCGTTCCCCCAAAAGGACTTGAATTTAAGGCAACATAGGTCGATGCAGTTTTTTGGCATTATAGAATTTTGATATCTCATATAACCCGAGCAAGGGCAATGTAGTGGTCGACGCCTTGAGCAAACAACATGCAGTATTGAGTCCTTTGTTCTTTGAGTGGAGGCATTTGGAGTTCAATTCTACATTTGATTTTCGACCATCATCGCATATTATCCCAGGATTGCTAGCAACTTTAGACATTCAGCCTACACTTATGGAACATATTAGATCCAATAAAAATCGAATAAGGAGATAGGAGATATTTTCAGGAAGCTTGATAGAGGTGAGCAATCGAGTCAATTGAGGCGCTATGTCATTGACTCAAAGAGATGGCTATGGAGAGATGCTATGTGTTCCTCTTATTATGGAGTTGATTGATCTAGTATTAGCAGAGTCTCATCGTTTGAGGATGACCATTCATTCCGATGAGATAAAATGTACCGAGACATGAAGAGAGCCTTTTATTGGCATAGTATGAAGAAGCATGTAGAGGATTATGTAGCTCAATGTATCAATTGACAGAGGGAAAAGGTGTAGCAGAAGAAGTCGGGAGGTTTTTTACAGCCGTTGGATACTCCTCGGTGGAAGTGGAAGAGTTTTTCTATGGATTTTTTTCGATGGTTTACCAAAGAGTAGGAGAAGGAATGAGAGTGTTTAGGTCATAGTCAATCCGTTGACCAAATGCACTCATTTTATATCGATTAAGAGTATGAGGACTGCGGCATCTCTGGTGACTCTATAGGTGATGGATGTCGTTAGGTAACACAAAGTTCCTACTAGTATCATTAACTCCAGAGATCTATCTTTTACCAATGAGTTTTGGAGTAAGTTATAGGAGGCTTTGGGTACCGAGTTGATCTTGAGTACTGCTTATCATCCGCGGATGGACGAATAGATGGAGAGTGTGAATCAGATTTTGGAGTATTTTCTTTGGGTAGGTATCTTGGATTTTGGATGCTCTTGGGAGGATCATTTGTCATTGGTGGTGTTTGCCTATAATAAAAGCTATTACACGAGCATTGGGATAGCGCCATTTGAGGTGTTATACAATAGACCTTGTAGACCACCGTCGTGTTAGTAGAACACTACGAATAGGACTATTCTTAGGCCAGATATGGTGAAGGAGACATCAGAAAAATTAAACTTAATCTGTAGAATAATGAAAACCACACAAGATAGGAAAAAATTACACTAATAGGAGATGTATGGAGTTAGAGTTTGTTATGGGTGACATGGTATTTGTGAAGGTCTCAACGCTTAGGCACGTCATGAGGTTTGGTAGTTTAGGGAAGTTGACACCATGGTTCATGAGACCTTTCCTTATTACGGAGAGGATAAGGAAGTTGGCACTAGAATAAGCTTCCTGAGAAGTTGGCGAGAGTACATGATGTTTTACATGTGTCGCACTTGCGAAAAATCATGTATGCTTTAGTTACCATAGTCAAGCCGGGTCAGATAGAGGATGTGGAAGAGAGAGGAAGTCACTTTTTCATCATACACCCATTTGTATTCCTAAGCATGGTACAGAGCGACCCCACAACAAGGATATCAAACTTGTTAAGGTCTATTGGTAAGATGATCCAACGGAGAGTACATGAGAGCTTGAGGACAAGATCCGAGCTAACCACCCACGACTCTATTCTGGTATGTTTCTAATTCAAAATTTAATACGTATAGATTACTTATGAGTTAGGACTTAGCTTGGTATACCTTTTAGGTAGTGACAATTGTATGGTAGGGATGGTTGTAAACATGTCATCGGGACATGTTATGGGTAGTGGAGATAGGGGATGTATTTTTTGGATTGTTTTTATTACATATTTAGAACGGTATATCCTCTAGATAGTACACACACATTCACATCATCTCTTATTTAGTTATTTATCTTATTGAACATTATGCAGATGAATGTTGCATAATGGTCACGCATACATGTAGAATTGCAAGTATACTTACTTATGATATTGCGTACATTTTGGATTCATGGCATGGCACTTGCATGACAGAAGGTCGACTAGATCAAGAGACAGCCTACTCTTTACATTAGTATAGATTCATATGCATTTCACTCTTGCATATACATATACCGCATTAGAAATTTATTAAGAATAATGATTGCTCATGAATGAGGGATGAATAAATGGTTGTAGCTATTGATTGTTGTGCATACGAGTTACATATTTCTACCCTTTGATATTTCGAGCCGAAATCCTTTTAAGATGGGAGAATGTAACACTCCGTAAATTTAGTGGAAAATTTAATAAGAATATTAAATTTAAATATAATAAGGGCTAAAATAGAATTTTCACAAATGTCCAACATTGGCTATGAAACTTACACTATTGCGTTCATAGCGATTTTCTAGACAATTTCCATACATAACACCATGGAATTAGAGTTAGTATGGAGAAGTTATGGACGTTTGAAAATTTAAAAACAAAATCAATTAAATAAAAAAACTTTCCTAAATTAAACACGGTCAGCGGTCGACCATTAGGGTCTACCAGTCGACTGGTAGCTTTCGACTGGTCCATATATACGGTCATTCGATCGACATCTGTTTTTATATCTAGAGCACGAATTTGGACGTACACAATTGAACCAAATATTTTCTCCAGTGCCAAGTAACTTGTGTGCGTCCGATAAAAATAAATATTCCCTAGGGTAAATCTAACGCTCCATATCAATCTAAAACCTCTATGGATAAACACCTAACATAACTTTAATTTCATTAGAAAATTAACAGTGTACTGAAACTTGTCATAATTTCTTCTCCCCACTTGCAAAAATTTCTTTGAAAAAAGCAAGAGAGCGCTAGTAAATCAGATCAAGGAGGGGCAAGCTAGAGGGTGATGATTCTCCGATTGAGTTTAAATTTAGAGCCTGGACTCGAGGTGAGTGGGAAAGTTTAATATGTTGATTATTTATAGTTAATTTTAACATATTCTATCTGATCAAGGATGTTAGTAGTCAGACTGTATACCTTAATTGTTTAAAATCTAAAATTGGAATTAGAAATTGAAATCGATACAAATTAACTAATATTATTTCTATCTAAGTTAAACCCTTTTCTATTATTCAATAGAAACCCTAAAAAATTGGTTGTCCCTGAATTAAACCGGTATAAATCTATGAATTTTATATCAATAAAAAGTAGGGTAAAAATTCAAAGATTAATTAGTGTACATTAATGCTTAGAGTTCACCACGTAAGTCTGGAATCTATCGGATTAACAAATAATTAAAGATCTAGTAACTAAAAAATCAAAAACCTTAAAATTTACACTACGATCGGTCGAGCATTCACTCTAAGCAACCAACCATAAGCGGTCGTCTGATAGGTTGTAACGGTCGATTAGTTGGTGACTGAAATGTGTAATCTAAACTCGACTTAAGCCCCAGGTTGGAAATAATATTATTAGTTGTATGTATAATTGTATTGTATGCGTGGAATTTAGAGATAGTAAGGAAGTTAGTTCTCTATGAGACGACGCTAGGGCGTTGAGGTGTCAGGTAAATGCACTTTACCCGATGGGGCTCGATTCTTCAACTAGGGGCGATTATATCACAAATGGCACTCACAGGAGGTTATACGGTAGACATAAAGCACTGATTAATGCCCGATGAAGTGTATGGACCCGACATAATGGGACTCCTTGGTATTCATGATTCTAACACGGCATGATACTGTGTCGTCAATCCCGATGCATGCAATAAGAGTCATAACTATGATCGAGAGGTGGACACGGATGTAGACGATGAGATACACCAGCAAGTTGGCATTACGGGCTCTCCCTAGATGCGTAGTTGGGTAACGTGCAGTAGTAGTTGTGAAAAAATTATTCTCATGTGGTAATTGTAGGAAAACCCATGTGAGATAGTTATGCATATGCGTAATGTGAGATGTAGTCCTATACCGGAGAGTTGTAGGATGTTCCTACGTTGAGTAGCTCTAGTAGTGGTATTCCTATATTGAGTAGCTCTAGTAGATGTGTTCTTCTATTGAGTAGCTCTTGTAGTGGTGTTTCCATATTGAGTGGCTCTAGGAGCCGAGGTCGATCATTAGTTGTCGAGGTTCAATTTATAGTTTGATCCTTGTAGGATCCTGCACAAGTTGTAGTGTACGTGTTTGTTAAATGAAAGAGCCTATGAATACGTGAACACCTGTAGGACAACCTAGCTTACATAGAATAAAATTAAAGTCAGCTGCACATGATAATCATATATTAAAAATGTCCTATCACAATTCAACTCTCAACAATCTCGAGTAAATCCGTCGAATTCTGGTTTCATGGTTCTGACTCTAAGTCACTCCTATGAGCATTTTCAAGCATACAAGCATATAAGCAAACACCATACATGCACCAAACAATACTCAAACATGCAAATATATATTAATTCATGGCAAATCATCCTATAATATGCCTCTAACATAGCCTAACATACATCAAGGTAATCATACAACAAATTAACATGATTAGAACACTTTAAATATTTTAATTTCGTTTTTACTTTGGTTTTCACTTTAAAACGGTCCTAAAACATGATTTTGGCTTTAAAAATGAGTTTAAAACATGTCAAAACCTATAGAAACATACATAATAAGTTGAGGGATGATAGATCACTCATCAAACCCTCCAAAATCCAATTTTGCATGCAAATCCAAGAATCAATGGACAAGATGAAATTTTCCCTTCCCAAAATTGTAGATTTGAATATCTCGAATCTCTTGCTAATCTACCCTTAATCTATGATTCAGACTTGATTTTGAGGAGAAAAAAGAAGGTTTTAGGTGGAGGATGGGTTAATGGAGGTTTAGATCTATATAGGGGAAGTGGTAAAAATGATTTAGGGATGATGATTCGTCCTAATATAGCCTTCAAACCTAAAATGGGCTAGTGAGCTTCCCTCAAAACTCACTAATTACCCACTAAGCTACTTTAAAAACTACCAATTTTCAAATAGCCATATCTCCTAGCCAGAAAGTCCAAATTGCTAATATAACCACTTACGGAAAGAAAAATCATCATATCTAATGGAGGTGGTCTTGGATGCTATTTCAGCTCATATCAAAAGTTATAGCTACTATAAATTTACAGGGGTAAAATCGTACCGAAAATTTCTAAATATAAGAAATGTCACAAATTGGCATTTCCTAAATTTATAGAGTCATACGATCTCATATAAATTTAAGAATAATATTTTACGATCCTTCGATATATAAAATCCGAGTCTTTACATTCTCCCCTTTAGGAATTTTACCCTCGAAATCCTCAATACAAATAAGGTAAAAAATAAGAACAGCTATCCTGGATGTCTAACATTCATGAGCAAACATATCAAACATCAAACATGCACACAAAAAACAATAAATGACATCTACGCCTATCCTAGCATGCAGGATACTAAGCTATCATATATGATATCGAAAGTGAAAGTAAATGCAAAAAACAAAAAATCTCACCAAATAAAGAGCTCCGGATAAGCGGTCTGCATGCTCTCCCCGGTCTTCCAAGTATAATTAGCATCGCTCCCACTATACTGAACCTTTCCAGCTCTACCATCTTTCTCCCAAGCTACATATCACGTCCAACGATACGAATAGGCGTACAAGGCCTCGAAGCTTCTGGTTCAATCTTCATATCATCAAGCCAATTCAGTTCAACTATCACGCCTGAGCCATGCACAAGCTTCCGCAAGTGAGAGACGTGGAACACGTTGTGCACGCCTACTATCTTCTAAGGTAAGTCGACTCTAAAAGCTAGGTTCCTAATCCCCTTAGGTATTGGAGAAGGAACAAATAATCGTGGCGCCAACTTCCCCTTAGTACCAAATCGAACAGCATTCTTCAGAGGAGAGATCTTAACAAATACTATATCACCGACAAAGAACTCTAGATCACATCTTCTTCTATCAGTGTAGCTCTTCTGTCTATCATGTATAGCATCGAATGAACAACTATAATTAAAGTATAATTAAGGGAAAGATATGACAGATGGTCATTAGAGTAGGTTGGAATGCGAGGTTAGTAGTGCTACACAATAGAAGTTTGCCAACTGTAAGGGCAGCAGTTTTGTAACAATATACTAATATGAGACATATCCAACTATAGGACCAGTGGAGGAAATATATTTGCATATAAATAAAGGAATGCCCCTAAATAGATAGATGATGGAAAATACTTGAAAATCCGTCATTAGATGGAGGAGTTTGCTTCAACAATAGATAGAGGAGGGGTGTTTTCTTGATTGCATTAGGCAACCTAAATGGGATGATGAGCGAAACTGGGCAATATTCAACAATGGTTGATGCATTTGGTACCAAAAAGTGAGAGGTAGGGCTTTATAGGGCGATATATCATCAGTCCTTAGCGGTCAACAGGAAAATGGGGTTACACCTAGCAAATCTTCGCCACCTACCAGGGTAGATTGAGTTGGGTCATGCAACTCGATAATTATTTGCTAGTTTTTTGTTATGGCTAGGCTAGCTAACCCAAAAGGAGTTCCTTCAAAATGGTTGGGGTGGTTCTTGGATCCGAGTCCACAATAGGAAGCAGACAAAGTAGCAAATCCCCAAAGCGATATAGAGAATGACAAAATGTATGAAAAGCCATTATTAGGCACTATGGGAGTCCCTCGAGTTATACGGTAACGAGATCGTGACACGGCGAGGGCAATGGATTCTGCGGGGGTGCCGATTGATAGATACTAGCGGGGATAGTATCTAAGTCCATTTAAGGACCATGGGATACACACACACATAGATATATATACACACGTATACACACACATACATGTATATATATGCACACACATAGCTATGATTCTATAGAGTATAAATGGGAATGAATCATACTCGGACATGGAGTAAGACGACTATAAATAACAAAAGACATAACAAGAGATAGAAGGCAACCGACATAGACTAGTGTTATGTACAAAGTGTATGATTTACCGGTCACCAAAATATTGTTATGACCCCATCCTCGTTACAATCTATACATAGCTTGAAGGTCAGGTACTGGTGCTAGGCGTGTTCAATGCTGACAAGGATACTTGACTTTAGAAGTGTCAAATCTTGGTCAGTAGTTATGTGACTTATTATATTATGTTACTCCACTGCAAGTTATATCATTGGTGCTCTGATGTGCATTCTTTTGTTTCATTTGCAGGATGCCAAACCAACAATCTATACTTTGTTGAACTTGAGTTTTCGATTTAGCAAAAATTCATCTACGGGTGAGGGTTGTTACATTTGGCATCAGATCTTAGCTTAGTCGATCTTGAAAAATTAAAAAACGTTGAGTGAACGTATTTGTATTTCTCCTATAAATATATATAGTATACATTGAATCATAAGAATTCCAACTATAGAGTGGTTGCACATGGAAAGTCCCTGAAGTTGGATAATACACGACTCCCTATTCGGGCCTTAATAGTCCAATGATTGTAGATCCCCGAATGATTACCGACCGATGAAATATAGTAGGTCTAGATAAGGGGAAGTAAGAATCCATAAGTCGTAGATATCTAGAAGCAAATGGTTTCTCGAAGGACGGTGTGAAATAGTCCCCCCCAAGTTAATAGCCGGGTTTCTAATATTGGAAAGATGATAAGTCAATTATTTGGAGAGTGGAAGTTCTAGAGAAAGAACAAATAGAAATTCACATTAGGTTGAGTCTAACCCAATAGAAAATAGTTTTTATAAAAGTTGAGAAAAATATATAATTAATATATTTGAAAAAGTGTATAAGTATTGGATTTAAAATGTATATATGAATATAAATATTTGATCAGATTGAAAGTTTTTCAAAAATGGATTTACAAAAGCTAATGGTTGAAAGATTATAGAGCATATATAGTTTCTTGGTAAAGAAAGAAAAGTGAATATAAATTTCTAATAGAAATTTGTTAAAATCAAAATTTCAGTAAAGCAAATTTTGTAGAAAGCTATTTCTTTTGAAAGAAAAACGGCAGGGCAATATAGCTATTGTATTTTTCTATGTAATGAGAATTTTTTAGCTGTTAAAACATTTTTGGATGGACAAAAGAAAGATAAGTTTGGAATAGGGTAAATAGTATGGAAAGAAGATTTAGAATCCTGAAACAAAGTTGTAAGCAGACGCACTACAATGGTTCAACTAGGGAGACAGTAAACTAAGAAAAAAATGATTGGAATAAAGGACAATTTAGGGGAAAGTTGGATAGTAATAGCATTATAAAATATAAAAACAATATTAGGAGTTTATATAAAATAATGTTGGTAATTAGAAATAGTCTTAGCTGAATTTATTAAAAGATAATAATGCTAAGTAGCCTAATTAGAAGTAACATAAGAAATTAAGGCAGAATAAAGGAAAATAGACATTTTCTATTCTTTTACACATTTACTACAAATATATTTTTAAAATACCCCTTTCATGATATTAGAGACTCCGCCAAGAATTGAAAGTTGAGACAGTATGAGTGATAAGAAAATATTAGAATGTGAGTTTTCATTGTCTACTCCAGTTTTGTTGCTAAATATTATAAAAAGATGTTTTAAAAACGTCATAAAGTATGTTTTTAAAAAGAAATAGTTTGGTTTGGTGTGCTAAATAAATTTTTGAAAGGAAAATTTAATAAATAGTTTGAACTAAAAATCCCAGTTTTAAAAAAAGTAAATGTTGAAAATGTCTTCAAAAGAAAATTTGATTTGAATAAAAAGGAAATTTTTTTTTTTAAAAAAAATTAGATTTGCTAACATTTTCTTTAGATTTAATGAATAAGCTACATTCAAAGATAATAAGTTATAAGTTTTAAAAGTTAAGACATCTAGTATTTTTGAATTTAATAAAAGGTTTTTAAGTTGTACTTTTTAAAGAGAAGGGTTTTGGGATTAAGTATTTCAAAAAATTTGATGTTTTTAATTTTTGAAAAAAAAATAGCGAAGACCAAACCAAAATTTTAAATATAGGGTAGATAGAAATGAGTTTCTAGGTGACGTGTAAAGGGTGAGACTATGAAGAAAATAACAATGATTACTCATGGAGTAGTAATAAGGAATCCCCATAGAGTATAAAGAATAATGGTAAGAAAATATGGATATTTTTAGACATGTGTGTAAGCCATATGAAGGATCAAAGATAAAGGAAACAAATAGCAAGATTTGAGAAAACCTTCAAAGAATTTCGGTTTGAAAGGAGATGGCAATGGATGGTAATGAGATGGCAAACACACATAGAGGATATGGGTAGGCTCAAAGTTATGGGAGGCAAGATAGGGGTTGGAAAAGTTATTCCGCCAAGCCAATTTACCAATAAGTTATTAAACATGCGTATATATTGTATTTCGTATCCATTGTTGTGTGGAAGATGCATAGTTTATTCCATGATTGGGTATGGTAATGGAAGAAATGAATATACCTTATTCTTCGAAAGTAATAAAGGAGAGTTAAGATATGACGATCGTAGAAGGGTGATATATTAGAAAGGTCCATTCAAGTCAAAAGTGATTGAGTCACGTCGTCTTTAGTGTTAGTTGACGTTGAAAGGCAGCTTCCAGCAGTTTTTTTAGGTTGAACTGTAAGCATTAGTTGTCTTCATTGGGGGTAAAAACCTATACGATATTATAGGAAATGTTATAGGAAAACCAGAAAAGACAATCAACTAATGTAAAAGAAAAGAAAATAGTAGAGGCTGAAAGCTAAGAAATAAATTAAGAAGATTTATTAAACTAACTACTAAAACATAAATGAAACAAGATTATAAGTTCCGAAAAATTCGAGAAATAAATTTTAATGAGCGGAGGACAAGTAGAGGATGTTGCGTAGCCGCGGGTCAATGTTCCTGTACCTAGAAAACTGAAATTTATAATTGAACCCGTGTACTTGTTGCTATTATAAATAAAAGCATAGTTTTTGAGAAACTTAAAATTTACTGCGTAAAATAAGAGAAGTCCACTATAGACATTGGACTGTTGACTAAACCTCAATTTCTTGAGATGTGGGAATTTTTGTTTTGAAAAACATAAACATATGTATACTGTTGAAAAATAAGATATCTCTGCAAAAATGTTTCGAAAGATTTTTTTTTAAGGTTAAAATTTTTGTAGATATTTTAGAAAGTGTGTGTGTGTATGTATATGTATGTGTGTATTTGAATTGAGAATGAAGAAAATTTCAAATTTTGGAAATGCCACATACTTGATATTAGAGAATAGTTGACAAATTAGTTAATATGAATTTTACTATACAGCGGAAGTGGCGGTAAAATAAAAAAATAAAAAACAAGGGAGATAGCTGTAATAGCTAGGGAATCACTTTTTCCATACCTTGTTAGTAGCAAAAGGTTGATTTTGAAATAAACCTTATTTTGAAACTTTAAGGTAAAACATAATTATGCAAACTGTACTTGGATAAGTTAGAAAAAAAGGAAAAAGAGAAGATTCCAAGGTACAATGAAAAACGGGTACATAAGAGAAGGATGGAAATATGGAATTTTCCATCTAGACCCTTTTTAACATAAAAACTTGGTTTAGAAAACTGTATTTTTCCACATTTGTATGTTAGCAATGGTGAGCTAGGACTTTGGATGGTAAGTATTGGAGCGAATTGGTTGAACTATACTTCTATTTGTGGAATTGTGGTAAAATTTGCATATAAAAGCAAGTTTTGGTTTTCGAAAGTTGCATACATTTACAACTTTCAGTATGCTTAGGATGTTTGGATCATATATTCGAAATTGTTTTAAAATAATGCATTCATATAGGAGGCGCCAATTAGAATCATTCTTCATACATATCATAAATGTTGTGACACACCGTGCATGTGTACACGATTTGTAGTTGCACGCTGTTAATTTGTTAGTCTAGAATGGTTGTACACTAGGTCACATTACTCGATCCTTAAGGAATTTCGGGGTGAAATTCTTTAAAGGGGGGAGAATGTAACACCTTGCGATTTTGGTGCAAATTAATTAAAAAGAATTTAATAAATAAGTGATCATGTTGAAAATAGAATTTTTGTAACTATCAGAAGTAGGCTACGAAATTCATACCATTGGGTTCGTGGTGATTTTTTGATCAATTTTCATATATATAAACTCTTTCAGTCGGAGCTCAAACAGAAAAGTTATTAACATTGAAATTTAAGAGTTGGAAATAATTATACGTGTAAATAAGGAAACAAATAATAATTAACCAACGTTAATTATAAACAGACAGGTTTAACAGTAGCTTAGAAGTTAAGAATTTGATTAATGATAATAAATTATAGCAATCAATTAACAGTGGAAACAAATATACATAAATAATTGGAACAAAGGAAGTAAATTAACAAATCAAACAACACAATAAATTAATGCGTTAAACATGGCGTAGGTCGTCCCAGAATATACCCAGATTGACCGATAGCGTTTGACCCAAAGGCATCGGCAGTCGACCGGTGTTCATGTTAAAGTGTAAATGTAAAATTTTAGATGGACGAACATGCCTGCGCTCTAAGAAATTAAGGGGTGTCCAAGATTAAATTAAAAGAATATTGAAATAAATCCAACGCTCCATGTTAACCCCAAATCACTGTAAATATAAGCCTAGTTTACACTTCTCTTCTCACATTTTATGGATCACGGAGTGGAGCTCTGCCATTCCCTTTTCTCCACAATTTCCAGATTTCTAAGTAAAATATTACATTACGTATGTACATAAGTGGAAAAAAGCGGAAAATAAGAGAAGAAAAGAGTAGAAGAGGATCAGAATGGAAACAAAGGTAAAATTATAAATCTAAAACTCTAGTTCAAATTTAATTCAACCCTTTCTATGGATCTGTAATTTTAATAAATAAATACCATTTTTGTTATTGGATTTGAAGTAAGAGGGAGTCAAATAAAAAGGGAAGAGATCTTAATTTAGAGAATGGGAAAGCTAAAAGAAAGGTGAGTGGGAAAATTACGAATTTTTGTAATAAGATTAGATTTATGTCATTGGTATCTGTTTCAATTATGCCTATGTATAATTAATTTGGATATTCAATTATAAGTGCGTAATGATTAGATATAAATCTCGTTTTGGATAACTTATTATATACGAGTAATGAATTAATGTAAGTAGTGAATTTTATAATAAATTGTATAGGCGTAATGATTATAGAATCGATTTAATGGAATTGAAAAACTTGCCTAAATTTATCATTGAGAACAATGGAATTATGAATTTGTTATAAATTTGATAATAATAAATTGGTATTTGAATGTAGAAAAAGAATGTTAAATAAAGAAACTTTATTTTTAGGGGTTCAACGGATATTTTAATGCATTGGAATTTGGGATGTTGCAGGTATATTTTTATGTATTATCAAATTTAAATAAATAAAAATGTGATGTTTGAAATGACAGGAAATACACCTAAAAAGAAAGAGGTGCATAAAGCAGGGATAACTATCGTATTTTGTACCTTCTAAAGCAATAAAAAGATAGTTCCTTGTACTTACAAAAACCACATAAATCTCTTTTTTTAATAATACATAGAAACATTCAGTGTTAACATTTTTAGAATAGAAATGTAGTTCCAACGCATTAAAATATAGTAAATCCCAAAGTTAAACGGTAAGACAAGAATGAAGTAAAAAGGATCCTAAAAAGTTAAGATGTGAAATACCAATAAAATTTGAAAGTAAACTAAAAGAAAATATGAAAGATAAGCAATAAGAAATAAAAGGATAACATGGGAACAGAAATGGAAAATAGAAAACAGATAAAAAGGATGGGCAACGATATTATGAACTTGATAAGAGAAAAGCGATAAATGAACTTAAAGCGAAGAAAAAAAGCGAAACACATAATGAAATGAAGACCAAGTGTAACGGCCCTGACTCGACCTTTGAAAATCGGCACCGAATACGACACTCATATTCAAATGCCGCAGATCCAAATGTCGAATCTGGTTCGCTGGAGCTTATAACACCATTAAATGAACAACACAGCGGAAGAAAAATGAATATATTAATATACAACATTGATACAATGACAGATACAATATCTGATCTAATATGATACAACCGAATGGTACAGTGAATATCAACACTATCAGAGATACAAGACACGATGGAAAGAGAAAGATAACACCAGCAGTGGAAGGAATATCTCCATCTCCAAGACACCAATCTAGAAATAGCTCGAACCCCCATCACGTTTCACCTAGATAAGCAAGTCTCGTCCACAATCCAAAGACTGGACTAACGCCAGCTAATCTACTAAGCCTGACTATTTGAAAAACCCAACTCTAGAATGCCCGTGTGGTAAAATTGTGGGCACCCAGAGTTTTGAAAAGGAACAATAAACTCTGAGTCAGTCATGGGACTGGTGTGAGTAACAAAAAACAATTTATCCTTAAAACAGACAACAAGAGAATTCAAAATAAATCCATAATGCTTTTTAGAAAATGAAACTACCATAAGGCCTCCCGCCACACACACAATGCAAGCGCAAACTTGGAGGAGATTTCTCCTTATGATAGTCAAATATGCTTGATATGAGAAAAAAATTCAATATTATTATTAGTGCATAGTGCAGAAAACCATTTCGAGGGTATAATATTAATCTTAGCCAGCATAGGTACCATTATATTATGCCTGCTATAGCTACATCTTGAGGAGGCACGTTATACAACTGCAATCGTAAAGGGCTTGTATTGTTTTGTTTGGATTTTCCAACAAATGGTCGGGCTAAGGAACTTCCCATTATCCATTGGTACGCCTCTGGCGGGACGTCCCGAGAACCTAACCGGATCCCTGCCAACACAAGGTCGGGTTACCTCTGTAACTAGGTAACTACTACTCGAGCATGCCACCCCCCGGTCTTTTGGGACCTTTATCTGAGGCGCTTCTAAACCATAAAGCAACAACCACACAGTGAATGAGATTGAAGCCTACCACATAGGTAAATATGTGGGCTCCATACCATAATCCACCCTTTACCAGAAAGGAATGACACACCCTAAAGGGTACGACCCTCATAACCTTGCCGCATCTTTCCTGTTTCGACTATTTTCAGGTTGTGAGGTCCTGATGCAGTCTCGTCCACAAAGCTACGCTTTATACAAAAGCCATGCTTTGATCACAAATGATCAACAAATGATCATCAACACACAGCAACACTCGGCATACCACACTACCAAATTGGGAATATATCACTGATAACGTTCAACTACATAACCTCTGAGCTCGTACGTCTCAGAGAAGGGTGTTAAGCTAAGAGAATAAATTCTCCGCCACCAACAGATATGTATTTGAAAGAAATTTGTTTTATATCTCAGAGTGTAGTGTCAGACATACAACCATACAAGTCCGTTCCGGGTTCGAACGGAACCGAAGGCACCTCCGAAGATGCCCTTGCAATTCCGGATATTCACAATCCCGATCGGACTTCCCATCACTTAGGGAATCTCTATACCGGCGCAACTCAGTGCAGAGACAATCGACGGTTTATCCTTACGTTTTCTAAAACACCCGGTCTTCACCATCGGTCTTCAAATACTATCCATATCGATCGTAATGGGTTATATGACACAAAGGTCCTCTCCCGGCTAAACCGACTAATGAGCGTAATACTTAAAAACATATGGATAATGGGATTTCAATTAAGTCACAACTTATAAAATCCAAAACTTTTCTTCAAATGGTTTAACAGATTACCATTTTAAATCTTCAACAAAAAGATTTATTCCACAAACTTCACCCAGTTTCAAAAAGATCCATTCACGGATTTCAAAACGATTTCCATTTCAAATTGGATTAACTCATTCAATCTTTAAATTAAAGATTTAATTTATAGCTTTCAAACCGTTTCCATAACTTGGAAATCATTTTCATTTCAAACTAGAAACCCTTTTGATACAAATTGGGAGTTCGTTTCTCATGTGAAAACTTTTATTATTTAAAAACAATATAGTTCTCATTTCAGAAGAATCCAATTATACTTGCACGAGTTAAAGTCCTTTGAATTTAAATTCAAATTCCCAAATCAATACATTTAAAATAGTTTAACCCATATATAACTTGTATAACATCTTAAATCCCTAGTTTCGAATCATAGGATTCAGTTTCAAATTTTGAATTTAAATTTAAATCAAAATATTTAAACTTCAATCTTAATTAAGTTATTCAAAGATAAATTTTATCTTAGAAATTCCTTTTCAAAACTTTTTACTTTAATCCTAATTTATTTCCAAAATTATTTGAATTCAAAATTTACTTTTAAAACCATTTCAAAAATCTACGACTTAACCAATTTCCACGTGCAATCCATATTGGTGTGTGTATAAGTGTGGTCGAGGGATTTCACACAGTAATGCAACATCATCAATCATCACAGATCAAACACAGAATATAGTTGATAAGAGGTATGAACTATAATGCTTATCTTTCATTCACAGATCACAGATTAATGACAAATGTATCACAAATAAATGAATAAATTACACACAGCACAATCCACAGAACAAAATATCACAGATCAGATAGGACAATCAATTCAAGGCATCTCATACAATACAATCATTCATAAGTAAGGTCAAGCATCCAATAATCATTTATAAGCAGGATTAATTAGTTGTTTAATCCTAATTAATTCCATTTATTTCTAATTAAATTAATTACTTATGAATTAATTATCCAATCCTGATTTATTAATTTCAAATCATTTGATATAAATTAATTTGTCAAACACTTTAATTAATTATTATTAATTAATAAATTATTCTTAATTAATCATATTAAATTAACCTCTAAACCAGTTACATAATTAATTAACCCCTTAATTAATTATTTTAAGAAACTAACCCTTTAATTACTTACCATAAAGTAATTACACTTACACAATCTCACAAATGATTATCATTATTTAATTAATCTAATTAATTGTTAAAATTAATCACATTAATTAATTATTTAAATAATCTTAGTTAATGACCGTCATTAACTAATAACAATTCTTTAATTACTTTCCTAATTAATATCTAATTATAAATTAATCTGAATCATTAATTCATAAATTAAATAATTGAGTCATTCCTTAATTATCTTATTCATTTAATCATTTTTAATACCTTAATTATCTCTAAGGTAATCCATTTCTATATTAATGACTTCATTAACATTAAAGTGTATTTAAAACATTACACTTCCAAATTTAGATTCAAATTTCATTTTGAATTTAAGATTCAAAATGGATATATTTTTAAATATTAACCAAATTTTAAATATCAACTTATAAACTTATAAAAGGAAAGTTCTAACTAAATTACTTAAATTTTTATTTAAAAATTTAAGCTTTAAAAATACATTATATTTTAATTTGCAAAATCCAAGTAAAAAAAAATTATTTAACTTTTCATTCAAAATCCTTTTTATAAAAGAACTTAATCAAAATCCAATTCAAATATTTATTTGAAAGACAAATTACTTTAAAAAGCAATTTGATTAAAACTTGTTTTAAACATTTAGATTTTAAAACTGATTTAAATCACAGATTTGAATTCAAGAAACTTGAATCCATATCCAACATTTGATTTAAACTTGGCTTTAAACTTTGATTCAAGACTTTAATTTAAACTTACTTTTAAAACTTGATTTAAAACTTTGATTTAAAATTCCAATTTATTTTAAATTCAGATTTTAAACTGGTTTCAAACCTTCATTCTACAATTTGCTTTATGTCTTTAAATTCAGTGTAAGTTTAAAAACTCAACACTGTCAGGTTTGTAAATAAAAACCTGTAGAAAAAAAAGCAACTCGAGCCTCACCGTTTTACTTCGAGTCCAACCCTAACTCAACACGAGCCAAACCTCCCCATGCTTCGAGTAAAACTCAAAACTGCTGATACCCCATACCAGAACTTCACTGGAAATTAAAGTGCACCGTGCACGTGCATGGTGCCGCCGCTCGCCTCCGGTCGGCATCACTACGTTGAACAAGTCGACAATCTTCCATGCTTCACTTCCCCGACCATCAAACCCTCCATCATCTCTTCGAATTCAAATTCGAGTTAAACCCAAACCTGGAAACAGCGATCCCCATCACCACCCAACCTGTCATCGCCTCGGTCAGCTGA
Organism: Allium cepa; assembly: GCA_030765085.1. Lineage (NCBI taxonomy): Eukaryota > Viridiplantae > Streptophyta > Magnoliopsida > Asparagales > Amaryllidaceae > Allium > Allium cepa. Next base: position 552,285,853 of record CM060941.1, on the reverse strand, counting down.
GGTTTAAAATCGTATACAAAACAATGTATATATGTTCACTTGACACAGAGTCGGTCGACTGAGGTTTCTGGTCGGTCAGCCGACCTGTTGTCAATTGCATAGTAAACACTAATTTATGTATAACTTAATATAAATAAATTTATGTATGTGTGTGACTACTTGAGGAATGATTTTAACAATATTCTAAGACTCAATACATTAAAATATTCATACTAATCTCTGGATTGTAGTCTTGTCTCCTTTGTAGTGCATAATATACACTTATTCTCTTTTTGTCGCTTTGGTATAGTATTCTCGTCGTATGATCTCTGAAGCTTGTGTCATGAATCAAAACTCATGAATCAACATTCTCCCCTTTTTTGATTGATGATAATACTTATGTGACGAAGTAGTATATATTGTAATTCTCCCCTTGGATATATGGCGACTTTTCTAACTTTTCTGCAAAAATTTGTTAGCTTTCATATATTTCTCCCCCTTTGTCATCGACAAAAAGGAATACTTATTAGATGTATAAAAAATATGCAACATGTAACACAATATAAGAAAACATCGAGTTTTAAATAGTACATACTCAAAGCAAATAGGAATATTAATGATGTTTACTTAGTACACAACATTTAAAAACAGAATACTAGAAATTATAAGATAGCAAGTTGTAAAACAATATGATCACTCCTCATCATCATCGGAATCCCAAAATTCTGGACGGATATTTTCTTCCGGAGGAGCATGTTCCTTACCACGTCTTTGAGCGTTAGAAGTGTGAGTTCCTGATGTATCGGAACTTGTATTCTTCGAAGTGGAAAAAGAGAAGTTTGGCGCTGGCTTTTTTCCCGGAGCAACATAAGAGGCACCGGCTTCGGAAGTACATGATAAGGCATCCCATAAATTCACGAAGAAGCCCTTGATTTTCTTGAAACGACCATCAATTTTTCGTAGCCGGGCATCCAAGGCTAGTTGATTTTGAGCCAAAATATCAATGGCCGCCTCTGTACTAATTCCGGGAGTTAGTCTTTGAATTGAATGTTGGCGAGTTAGACGTTCCGTAACATGAGTTGATGGTTGAGGTGTAGAAAAGCTACGGCGTAGTTGTTCTCGAGGAGTAGTACTCCATTGGTTAAATGGTATAAATCTAGGAGGTGCATCGGGAAACTTCATTAGTTTTATGGTCCTTGATCAAAAGAACGAACTTTGGAGGTTTCAGATTCCGAAGCATGTGGGACGAAGCTATTGATCAATCTCATTATGTATTCTCCATAATAAATATGAAGCATCTTGCCTTGATTAAATGAGAGAAACTCATCCATGAGTAATTGTGCCCAACTGACTTGTGTATTCGAACATATAGCATATAAGCTTTAAAATTTTCAGGATATACTAAGTGGTAGGAGCCGCCTCTTGGTACAATGGATTTCATCATGAAACGATGAAAAAGTCTAGCTCTAGGTCTAAGTGATGATGTTTGTCTACAATCTGCAGCATCATCTTCGAAAAATAAATGGCTTATGTGGTCACAACTTGATATATTACAATCTACATCGTGTAAATGATTCCACCCGGTCTAGCATATAAAATGTGGTTAATTCGATCAATGGAAAGGAAAATTGAGGTGCCACATACCGATGTCCAAACACAATTTTCAGTGTTTCTAGGAGGGTTGACAAGATTTAGGTTAGCAAGAAACAATTTGACCATAATGTGGTTAATTTTCAAATTATTCTTTCTATGGTCCAGAAAAGTATCGAGCCCACTTTTAATTGCGGCATTTTCAATACGGTAGGAAACAAAATCAGGATAACTTACAAATGATTCTTCAAAGATTTTGGAATCTTGAAGTTGTATCCATCTTTGAAGTGCTACGTCATTGACAAGCCATGAGGCGATTTGAGTATCTACGGGAGTTGATGAAGATGAGCCACCGGTAGTCTTTGATTTCTTCTTTGGAGCCATTGTTTTTGAAGAAAAGATAAAAATTTGAGAAAACTTTAATGGGGGCTAGGGTAAAAACTGAAATTGGAAAAGCAAGAGTGAAGAGGTAAGTTGAAAAGGTGAAAGGATGGGTTACTAATAAGAGGTAAAAAGGAAAAGAAAACAGCTGTCTACACGTTCGGTCGGCCGAAATTACTGGGTCGGCTGACCGACTTGGTTAACTGAGAGTAGCTGAAACTTTCGGGATGGTTTTAGCTGACCGACTCAGGTTCTTCGGTCGGACGACGCTGTTAGAAATGCACATTTTTGCTGTTATAAAAAAAAAGATAGAAATTTAAATTTTATTATCATTGCATTATATTTATACATCTTATTGAAAACAACAACATATATATATATATAAACGTTTTTGCCACCGTTCGTTAAAATCTACGTTCCCATGAGTTTGGGGACGGAACATCTTCTATAGGTGACCATCTTGGAGCTATTGGAGTTTGAACAGGATTTGAAGAGGATGGGGTTCTATAAGAAGGTTCAGCACCATCATCTTTTTTTGATGAACAAACTTTCACGGCAATCTTTTCTCGAAAACTTAAACGACTTGCCGTGATTTTTGTTCATAGTAAAGTTCCTGTTGCATATTCATTTGTTGTTGTTGGTAGTGATCTATTTCATCAATTTTTTGTTTGGTGGATGGAGATATTTCCATTGTATTCTTCCTTTTTTTTCTTTTCAGGTATATAGCCTGTATGGGATTCATCCCATGGTTTCCACCCGTGTCGGGGTTCGTTATCCGGAGAAGAGAAATCAAGGATATGTTTAGGCATGGGAAAGGTAGGATAGGGGCCATTTTCAGGAATTTGGTCAAAAACATCATCGTCTGGAGATGAGTATGATAGATGGGAGTTTTCGGAATTATAGGGGTCATTGTTTGAAGACATTTTTCAGGTTTTGTTTAAAATTTTCTTAGTATATGTTTTGAAAGATAAACATAGTATATATAAACATTTGTTTGCTGAAAAAACTAGTGGATAGGAACTAATTTTAAATATAATCATAGAAGTTTAATAATAAAACCGTTTGTAAATATATGATTTATAAGTTTAGAACTAAAAATAGTTATTTCTGAAAAACAAAACAAATAAAACAAATTTTAAGGAAAACTGAGACAAGAAACACCCATAGCTCAAGTGGCTATAACACAACATCTATCTAACGAGTCAGAGATCATGAGTTCGAGTTTCGCTTTAGTCAGAAATAAAACAATTTTTGTTTTTCAATATTTTTGCATATTTTTATCTATATATCTTTTAAAGACATTATTCCTAAATCTCGTCTAAGTTTGATAAAATTATTTTCATTTAAAGGTTTAGTAAAAATGTCAGCAATTTGATTTTTAGTATTAATAAATTCTAAATTTATCAATCCTTTTTCCAAACAATCACGAAGAAAGTGATGACGAATATCAATGTGTTTTGTTCGTGAGTGATTTACCGGATTTTTAGAAAGATTTATTGCACTAGTATTATCACAATAAATTATAGATTTTTCAAGATAACAATTAAAATCTTGTATTGTTTGTTGCATGTATACGACTTGTGCATATGCCAAAGCAGCAGATATATATTATGCTTCACACGTTGATAAAGAAACACAGTTTTTTTTCTTACTAAACCAAGAGACTAGGGAACGTCTAATGAAATGACACGTTCCACTCCTACTTTTTCGATCCGTCCGACTTCCTCCAAAATCAGCATCGCTATAGGAGACTAATTCGAAAGGACATTCTTTCGGATAGAATAGTCCGAAATCTTTGGTTTTAGTTAGATAACGAATAATACGTTTAACTGCTCACATATGTGATTCTTTGGGATTTGCTTGAAATTGAGCACATAAACAGACACTCATCATAATATCGGATCGACTCGCTGTTAAATATAATAACGATCCAATCATACTACGATATAGTTTTTGATCAACACTTTTGCCTTCTTCGTCTCTGTCGAGATGAATTGTTGTGCTCATCGGAGTTGGTTTGGCAGAAGTGTTTTCCTGACCAAATCGTTTAATTAAATTATAACAATATTTTTCTTGATTATTAAAAATTCCATTTCCAATTTGTTTAATTTGTAATCCAAGAAAATATGACAATTCTCCTATATGAGACATTTCAAATTCATTTGTCATTATAGTTGAAAAATCCTGACATAGTTTTTCATTTGTCGAACCAAGAATGATATCATCGACATATATTTGAATTATTAAAATATCTTTATTAGTTTTCTTAATAAAATGTGTTTGATCTACTTTACCAATTTCAAAACCAGATTCTAATAATAGCTTTTAAGACGATCATACCAAGCACGAGGTGCTTGCTTTTGACCATATAAAGCTTTTTTGAGTTTATAAACATGATCCGGAAATTTTTCATGATTAAAAAGTGGTGGTTGTTCAATAAAACATTTTCTTTTATATAACAATTTAAAAAAGCACTTTTAACATCCATTTGATAAAGTTTAAAATTATGAAAACATGCGAAAACTAATAAGATTCGTATTGCTTCAAGATGGGCGACTGGAGCAAACGTTTCTTCATAGTCTATTCCCTCTTTTTGATTATATCCTTGTGCAACTAATATAGCTTTATTCCTAGTTATATTTCCTAGTTCATCTACTTTATTTTTAAAGACCCATTTAGTACCATAACTGATTGATCACTTGGTCTAGGAACAAGTTCCCAAACTTCGTTTCGTTCAAATTGATTTAGTTCTTTTTGCATAGCAAGAATCCAGTAGTCATCAGTTGAGGCTTCTTTTATATTCTTAGGTTCTATGTTAGAGAGAAAAGCTACATGACCAACTTGATTTAATTGATGCCTGGTTTTAACGTTCGTATTTACTTCTCCAATTATATTTTGCACAGGATGATGTCGTAAAATTTCAGGTGGAGATTTTATTATATTAGTAGTAATATTCTCATTTTCAGTAATATCATGATCATTATTGAAAATTTCTTCAGCATTACTATTTTCATTCTGATTAGCTTCATCATCAGAATTGATAGTAATATTTGGATTTATATATTTAAAATTTTCGTCAAATGAAACATGTAAACTTTCTTCAATAATTTGAGTTCTTTTATTAAAAATTCGATAAGCTTTACTTCGTTCCGAATATCCAATGAATATTCCTTCATCGGATTTTGGATCGAATTTTCCTAGTTGATCTTTAGTATTTAAAATAAAACATTTAGAGCCAAAAACTTTAAGATATGAATATTTGGTTTTCTTCGATTTAGAAGTTCATATGGAGTATTCTTAGTTAACGGTCGAATGGAAACACGATTCAATACATAACAAGCAGTAGCTACAGCTTGTGCCCAAAAATGTTTTGATAAATTGGTTCCATTTAATAAAGTTCTTGCACATTCTTGTAATGTTCTATTTTTTCTTTCTACAACGCCATTTTGTTGTGGTGTTCTAGGAAATGAAAAATTATGGTTAATACCTTTCTTGTTACAAAATTGTTCGAAAACTTCATTTTCAAATTCTCCTCCATGATCACTTCTGATATTTTTAATTTTCAAACTTTTAATATTTTGTATTCTTTTAACAAACAATTTAAAATTAATCAAAAGTATCACTTTTATTTTATAAAAAGAAAGTCCAAGTGTATCTAGAGAAATCATCTACAATAACAAACACATATCTATTATGATTAATAGACTGAACTTGTGTTGGACCAAAAAGATCCATGTGTAAAAGTTCAAGTGGTTGTTCTGTAGAAATTACCCTTTTTGATTTAAAAGAAGATTTTGTTAGTTTTCCTAATTTACATGCATCACAAAATATATTTGTTTTGAATTTTATGTCAGGTAATCCTTTAACTAATTTATTTTTAGCTAACTTGTTGATGGTTTTAAAATTTATGTGACAAAATCTTTTGTGACAAAGACAGGAATCATTTTCCTCGACTATTAAACATAAATTTGAATCATTTTTAACGTTCATATTTAAAATATAAATGTTTTTATCTCTTATTCCTTCAAAAACAGTGTTATGATTTTTATCGAAAATATTACATTTATTTTCTGAAAAAGTTATATTAAAACCTTTATCACATAACTGACTAATACTCAATAAATTATGTTTTAAATTTTTGACTAATAAAACATCAGTAATGAGAGGTAAATTAGTGGTACCGTTGCTGCTGACATCGCCTTTACCGATGATATAGCCTTTAGAGTTATCTCCAAAAGTGACTGATCCTCATTTGAGTAGATAATATTTGACAACATTTCTTTGTTTCCAATCATATGTTTTGAGCAACCGCTGTCTAAAATCCATTTTCCTTTCCTTTTATGTGATACCTGCAAAAAAAAATTTATACAAAGTTGGTACCCGTTTCTTTTTAGGATCCTAAGAGTTAGATCTTAGGAAGCCAAACCCATACGGGTTCAGAATTCCCTTTATAAACATAGTTTTTGTTATTATGAACGGTTTCCATGAACATTTTTTGATATGTTTATTTCTTATTAAAACATTATTTGATTTTGGAATCCATATCTTAATGGTTTTAGTGTTTGACCAAACTGTTTTCTTAATATCCTTTTTAATATTATTATTAATTCTACTTTTAGCAAACTTATTTTGTTTCTTAAATCCTAGTCCAGATTTGTTGTTAGTGGATTGAGAATTTTCTAGTATTTTAGAAAGATTCTCTCTTCCTTTATTGAAATTGGAGATATTGTTAGAGATGTCATCAAATTTTATTTTTAGACTAGATTTTTCTAAATCTAAATCTTTAATTTTAGAATTTAAATCATTATTTTCAAAAAATAAAACATCATTTTTACTTTTTTGAATTTCTAGTTCTTAAGTTATTGAAGAAATTTTAGAAGATAAGTTAGAATTTGATTGTTGAGAAATTTCAAGTTCTTCTTCTAATATTTTCTTTTCATCTTTCAGCATATCTACTTCTAAGACTGTCCTATCTAATTTTCTTTGTAAATCTTTATTTTTCTTTTTAAGTTGCTTTGCTAAATCTACTAATTCAGAATTAATTTCAATTAAATCTTCAAAACTAAGATCACTTACATCGTCTGATGAAGCCATGAAGCACATATTTGCTTGTTCATTTTCATTGTCACTTTCACTTTCTGATGAAGATGATGAGTCTGTGTCATCCCAAGTGACTGAAAAAGCTCTTCGTTTGGTTTTGTCCTTCTTAAAATTTCTCTTTTTACGTTCAGCACAATCTTTCTTCATGTGACCTTTCTTGTGACATTCATAACATTCCATTGCTGAAGATGATGATTTGCTACTGTTGATATTGTTGTTGGAATTATTTTTGTTTCCCCTGAATTTATTTCTTTTGAATTTCAGAAACTTTTTGAAATTTTTTGCAATCATTGCCATATCTTCATTCTCTGAGTCGGAATCATCTTTTTCTGCTTGAAATGCCACATTCTTCTTTTCTTGTGCTACATTTCTCTTTGCCTGTAAATTTACTTCGTAGGACATTAAATTACCTATCAATTCTTCTGTTTTAATGTTGACAAATCACTTGCTTCTTCAATGGCTAGGACTTTTCTTTCCCATTCGTCAGTTAAAGAATTTAAGATTTTTGTGACAACATCAAAATCAGTAAATGTTTGTTCTAATGATAGTAGAGCATGATGAATATCCTGAAATCTAGAGTACATATCATTTATAGATTCGTTTGGCCTCATTTTGAAATTTTCAAATTGATTTTTCAACATAGAAATTTTGCTTAATTTAACTTTGTTCGTTCCCTCATGTGTTATCTTAAGTGTTCTCCATATTTCATAACCAGAAGTGCACATGCTAACTCTATTGAATTCATTTCTATCTAATGCACAAAATAGAATATTCATAGCCTTTGCATTTGTGTAGCATCTAGTTTTTGTGCGTTACTCCAAGTTGAGTATTCTCCAGTAGGAGTTGTGTACTCTCTTTGTATAACATTTCAGATATCAAAACAACTAGATTGCATATAGATTCTCATTCTAGTTGACCAATAATTATAATTTAAACCATTAAAAAGTGGAGGTCGTGAAGTTGATTGACCCTCTGTGAAACTAGTATTAGTGTTAGTGCTAACATTGTTAGTTTGTGTCGTTGCCATATTACTAGAAATAAATATCAAATAACTTTGTGACAGTTATAGGAAACCTTGCTCCGATACCAAATGATAGTGAACGTGCAGTACTAAGGATCGTGTAATATAATATATAAATGCGGAAACTGATAATAGCACTAAAATAAAAATTAAAGGAAGCACACCAGGAATTTTTATACTGGTTCGAACTTCCCGTTCTACGTCCAGTCCCAGAATATCCTCTGGATTTAGACTAAACCCATCACTTAACCCGGAGGAACAGGTATATCCACCTGAGCAGCCGAACAGGAATTTTTCCGCCTCAACGGCCGAAGAGGACTTCAACTTAATACAAATACTTTGTTGACGAGTGTGTTCTGAATAACACGGATTGTCTTTTGATAGTATAATTTTCTATAATCAAATCCTCAAGAATATGTAGTGTATGTGAAGATTTAGAAGGAAGATAATCTCGTAGAATTGAAGTATATAAATTAATTCAGAGATTCTAGAGATATTGAATGAGAATGAATGCTTTTATTTGCAGAAATAAATAGAGAATAGATTTCAGAAATATAAACCAGAATCAATGATTGTAGAAGTGATTTGAACATGTTTATATAATTGTAGAATAGTTATAATCTTTCATGAAGAGTTTCAATCAAAAGTTGTGTCCGTATCTCTTGGATTGAGGGACATTCCTCTTCATGAACAATCGCAACTTTTTAGAAAACTAGCCGTTATGTTCAGGTCGGTCGACCAAGAAAACTGGCCGGTCAGCTGAGGTTTAAAACCATATACAAAACAATGTATATCTGTGCTGACACAGAGCCAGTCGACCAAGGTTTCTGGTCGGTCAGCCGACCTGTTGTCAATTGCACAGTACACACTAATTTATGTATAACTTAATATAAATCAATTTGTGTATGTGTGTGACTACTTGAGGAATGATTTTACAATATTCTAAGACTCAATACATTAAAATATTCATACTAATCTCTGGATTGTAGTCTTGTCCCCTTTGTAGTGCATAATATACACTTATACTCTTTTTGTCGCTTTCGTATAGTATTCTCGTCGTATGATCTCTGAAGCTTGTGTCATTAATCAAAACTCATGAATCAACAAATACAAGTAACTTAAAGGATGTTTGGGATTCCTATCCTCTAAGGATCCGTGGAACTGTCTACTATGTAGTATTATACGCTATTATAATATGTTAATGGTAAAGTAAACTATTAAAATAGCGTTAAGGCATTATTCATATCCCCCTTAACACATTTTTATATATTCTCATAGTCTATACAGTACCGTAATTCCTCCGTAAACCGAAGGGATATAAGAGGGCACTTCATAAGTATAGTACAAACCAAACTCGTAGAAGGCACGATAGGGCATGTGACAAGGCATGCGAGGCAATGGCATGGTAGATATACCGTTTACGGATCCGGACTGGTGGTAACACATAGCAGCTACTACCACTCACCTCGTGACACACTCCCAAATCAAAGGTGCACTCAATCAAATCACAAAGTAATAGAATGGTATCAAAGAAATGCGTCCGGTAGAAGGAATGACCTCATTTGGCCCGGCATGGCTCCTGTTTTAGCCACATCAAGCTGACTCATGGGAATCAGGGCTACGTAAATACCATATAGAATCGTTACCAAACCATCCTACTTCGTACTAAAATCTCCACCACGTACACAGTTGTTAAAGTGGTTTTCGGTATTGGCAGAGAGTATGACAATATCCAATCCCTATCTCTTTAACAACCAAACGCTTATTTCGCACCGTCGTCACTTCATTTCAAATAGTTCAAACTTCATATCAAAATATCATATTCATTTCAAACCATATCAATTCAATATCATCATTCACTTTAAATAATATTCATTTCCAGAATCGTAACACTTTCAAAATTATAACACTTTCGAAATCATAACACCTTTGAAATAATAACACTTCAAAAATCATAATACTTTGGGAATCATAACACTTTCGACTTAAACAGTTTAGATATTGAAAATAGTATGTATATTAAAATAGTTATAAATTAGAATAGTTTATAAATAAAAATAGTTTATATATTAAAAATAGTTTCCTTAAATTTCACAAATCGATTCAATTCAGCTTAAATTCCAAAAAAAAATTCAATTTGAATAAATCCCTATTCAACACTTTCAATTTAAAAGGTTAAAGATTCAATTCAAATTGCTAAATAAACCATTTCGATTTTTATCAATTTCAAATCTAGTTTTGAACTAACTCTTCAATTCCAATAAGATTCAAAGTTTAAATATTTAACATTTTCAATATAAGTTCCATCTATATTTCAACATTTAACTTTAAATTTATTCAAATAGAAAAGTATTCACTTAATCATTTCAATAACAATTTATTAAAATCCCAATTTATAAATTTAAATCAATATTAAATATTCATTCTTAATTTTATATAAAATTGAGAATATTCGTTTATCACTTTTATCAAATCAAGTTATAAATCATATTTTTCAACATCTAAAAATCAATAAGTTCGAATAAATTCTTTTTTAAATTTAATTGTTAACCAATTTAAATTCCAAGTCAACATTAATTTATCTTCCCAAGCTTTATTATTAAAGTTATAAAAATCCATTTTTAAAATATTAATATAAACTTAAATAAATACTTAAACATATTATAAACCATTTAAGTTAAATTTTTATTAAATTAAATCTTATTATTATTAAATGTATTTTTGTATTAAATATATTTCTATATATTTTTAATAAAATTATAAGAAAAATCTTAAAAATTATATTTTTAAAATTAAATTTTAAATTAAATTTCCAAAACATATTATTTTAAAATATAGATTATATATATATATATATAAATAGCCTACATATATTATATTTTAAAATCAATATTTGTTAAAACCATAAATTTTCTTTCAAAAGTTTGGAAATCATTTTCAAAATATAGAACAACAGTGTTCGTATATAATTTTCTATCCTTTGGTCAGGTGATACAGAAATTTATCATTTCAATCCGTAATTTAAATATCTACGTGTATATATCATTTCAACCCGTAATCCCAAAATTTTAAAATCAAAAAATCGCTTAGGTTTATCATTTCAACCCATAATGATTTTCCCCTATTCAACAAAATCGTTCGAGTATGTATCACTTCAACCCATAGGGAATTCTAAATTAGCAGGGAACTTGTAGAGTGAGAACAATTATGATAAAAATATAATATATCAACAACATGCTTATATCATCAGTACAAATTAAATAAAATATACACAACGGGATTTGTGTCATATATCATAGGCAAACAATTGCAGATAATGGCATGCCATATTTAAAAATTAGATACTAGCAATTTAAATTTAACATCATATTTCAGTTTCCGTTTCAAGTGAAATCAAATTTACTAACTATAAGAATGTTAATCGTAAGTGATTGCTTACCTTTCAAAGCCAGAGGGATTTGATCATGAAATGAGTTAGTAACCCAAGCATGAATTTCAAAGCAAAGCATGATAGACATGAGTTTGATGGACAAGCTGATAAATCGGAACCAATGAAAACAATCAAAACCAGTATGAAATAAGTTGAACCAAGATACATATGTGTGTATATATAATAATTTTTTTATAAAAACGATATTCAGTTTAAACACATTTTTTTCCGGACCCATTATTTGGTAAACAATTTTTTTGTAAACATAAAACTTTATAATATTCTTCCGTGTGCTATCCAAATCCATATACGTACATAAATTAACATAAACAACTAACATACTATACAACTTACATAACTGACACACACACGCGCGCACATATATACACACCACTATTTAGAACTTGATAAACTTGTATTTTATACTAACAGCACATACAACTTTTTTAACTTATATATATATAGGCTACATATAATATGGTTTGAAAAGCTTTTATATACGAAATAGAAATAACGTAGCTTATAAGGCTTATAACAACATATTATATATAACCAACATAAATTTATATTCATAACCAACAGATCTTATATATTTATGTAGACTAAAATATACAAACACCGTACATACATATACATATATTATATAAAGGATATCAATACAGCTAACATATTATGTATATACTATCGATGTACTTTGTATATAACTAACAAATACACACACACTAACTTATATTAGATCTAAATATATACGTCCCCTGATGTAAACTATAAATACAACTGACATATTATATAACTTAGTAAACTAATATATCATATTAGATATAACCGATGTATATTAGACACGTATATATTAAACCATCGGATCAAATGTCTATAAACTAATACATATAAACAACTTTATAAAGTTTAGAAATCAAATATATAATAAACAATATATTACCAATCTATGAACAACGAGGAGGCTGCCATAGTTTTGGGGTCGAGGAGGGCTGAGTAGGAGGATGCTGGGGTGGCACTGGTCGGGGTGGGTGTGGGTTCGTAAGGCTTCGGCCGGTGGGGTAAAGGCGGGTCAGGCGAAGGCGGGGAGGAGCTCGTGGATCGGCCATTGTCGGGGAAGGCACGGTGGGTAGAGGCTGATTATGGCTATGGTTGGAGGGTGGCCACGCGGTAGAAGGAGGTTTGAGAGGGAAGGCAATGGGTTTTGTGAAATGGTGGAAGATGAACTAAATTTCGTAGGCAAGAGAAAAATGACAGCTAATAGAATGCAAGCTTATTATATTGCTTATATACATATTAATTCTTTTCAAACAGAACAAATAAATAAAGGGGCGGGAACAGGCATAAATTGAGACGTGATTTTCAAGTAAAATATATACAAAATGAATTTGAATAATTGCGGGTCCAAGGCCGAAAGCAATTATATAGCATATATATATATATATATTATTCAACTATTATTATTATATTATAGAGGAACAACAGTACGAAATGCGAAGGAGAAGAGATAGAAAAACGATGAACCAAAATATATAAATTTGTAGTGAGAATAGTAGAAGGTCGGCATGAATTCTGGAATAATAAAGCACGTGTCCATTCGTTTTAAATGGTGGACAACGAATGGACACAAGAAAACCAAAATCGTACCGTTTTGGTTAACCGTTTTGCGTGTTTCACCGCATATCGGACACCGAAACACACAAATGAATATACTACAGAGATCAATATGACGAGACAATCAGAGCAGTACACAGGAGTCAACGATACGACAGTCCTATCAAAAGTCAATATTTGCTGCAAAACTGTTGCAAATTCATCGAAAATAAGACAAAAGGGGCTGGATAAGTCCAAATTTGACGAAACAAATTATGACGTCTCATTCAGAAAATGATTTACATTTTTATTATATAAAAATATGTTGGTTTCAGTATTATTTTTATTTTTATCAAACTAACTGAATTTAAATTGAAAATTACACCATAGAATTTACTTTCATATTTTCCAATAAAAAGTTTCCAATTGCTATGTTAAAATAGACTATTCCAAATATCAAATTTTTATTTCCAAAGTTAATTATTTAATTTCAAGAAAAATTTCAGTTAATTACGTTATAAAAACCATCAAAATTTATGGGTCATTACAGCCGTGGAAATTGAAAGAGGTAAAATAAGACGAATCAATCGATTAACCAAATAATAAATATTTTTTTGTCTCAAATAATTGTTCACACAACTCAGAGATAGTTGATAAATTTTGGAAACTTGGATGACATGGAATATCAAGCTCGTAATATTGTAATTGATACTTTAATATTATATAAACATAAAATCTTGGGGGTAACTCTTATCCGCTTGAGTGCAAATATCATCAAATTTTAATGATCATAAGCATCTCTTGGAACCAAAGCAGTGCTGATGATTAGTAGTTCCATTGCTCCTTCAGAGAATCTAGTGTTCAACTCAACTATTTGAAAATTAATATCAACATTAAAGATGTCAATATGATAATGATGGAGAACATTAATATCATCATGTTGTTGACAAGAACGAATGTGCCCACTTTGTAAGACATATTCATATTGGGTATGTTAATGAAACATTTCTTATAAAATTCTTCCACTTTCTTAAAGAAATCAAGTCAACCTTTATCTCTTAGCTTTCGAAGAAATGTTTTTGTAGTGGTTATAAGATTAATAACATTTACAATATTTAATGCTTTTAGTTGAAGAGATTTACAAAGCACATTCGTGATATTTAATATCTTATTCAACAAGTGAAGAATGAAAACAAACTTAAATGAAGTCATAGCGAGGTAAGCACCTTTTACTTAAGCACTTTATTTGACTTTATGTTCCGACTTTGCTATAGGTTCTTAATTATATCATATAAAGGAGAAAAGAGATCAATCAAACTACCAGCGGAACTCAAATGAGAGCTCCAACGGGTGGCTCCAGCTCATTGTAATGTCTTAATTTGGTTAGTTCCACAGCCTGTTTCAGTTTCATCAAATGTTATTTTATTTGCAATTTCTGCTACTATTGTAATTCAGTACGACGCTTAGGATAAGCATCAACAAGGTTAATAATAGTATCTCATTTTGAAAAGAATAGCCAAATATCTTGAACATTTTTTGAAGCGGAAACCAATGCAAGTTGTAGTTGATGGACAAAACAATGTACATATATGCATATGAACATTTTTTAAGAAATAATGCCTGCAATCCATTCCACGCTGCTCTCATGTTGCTTGTACCATTGTATCCTTGTCATCTCATTTTATTAATTCCAAGATTGTAAAGAGCAATATTTCATTCTTTAAAGTCAATGATGTGGTGTTTTCAACACTAACAATCCCAAAGAAGCGTTCTTGAATTAAATCGCCATTATTAACAAATCTTAGAACAATGACCATTTGCTCTTTGGTAGACGTGTCTTGTGCTTCATCAACCAAAATACAAAAATTTCCATCTCCAGCTTCTGCTCAAATTTTATTTCTTATTTTATCATCTAAAATAGTCAAAATTTCCTTTTGAATAGTGGATGAAGTATACTTTGCATTTCCTAAAGCATTTTCCAAAACCACTTTAGATACGTCTTCATTACATTTTGCCAAGTGCTTTATCATCTCAATAAAGTTTCCACGATATTTGGATTAAAGGGATTTACCATTACCTCTAAAATAGCATGATTGCAAGCCAACAGACACATTCAATAGATATCTTAAGACTTAATTGATTCCTCTCAACTATTTCTTTCGATTGCGCATCAAATACTCTTTGATATGCAAAGAAGGAATCATTAAATAATCCACGGCCTTAACGGCACAAAAATGCGATGAACCGACTCTCCTACATGTTGCAAAAATGCACAATTAACCCCTCCCGCTCTTTTCCAACTTTGAAACCGATCAACTGTGAATGATGCACGTGTTGGCGGATTAGTTTCAAACAAGAAATAATATAAACAAAAGACCATATTGCACTCAATCAAATACCCAATCAATGGATATTTTTTAAACCAATTATTTTAAAACCAACAGAGTTGTTATTCATCTTTTGTTAGTGGATAAATATCAAGAAGTGGTTGAAATAGTCCTAATCTAAGATATTTTCTTCGAATTTCATCTCTATCATTTACATGTTCTTTCCATATTTCTCGATGTCTCTCAGGATCCTCGGTAAAATTATCTCCACCATTAGCAACTATGATTTTTTGAATTTTGCAAGGATGTTGTTCGGTATAGCTTGAAGAAGTTTCATTTTTTTGGTCAAAAAGAGTTATCTCTTTTTAACTTGTAAACGATAACAAGGTTTTGCTAGACTTTTGGTTTGACATTACCTAAAAAAATGCCTAAATTACATAATTTTTTTTAAATAAAATCAAAGATAAATGAAACACGTTACTTTTTGTCTTCTACAATTGACATGATCATAAAATGAAATCATTTCAACAATAGTAATGATAATAAGAAAATAGTATTTTATATTTAAGTTCTCTAATACCAATGTTGACTCACATCAAGAGAAAGGCAATACATTCAACCAATTGATTCAATTTGAATAAAATAAAATAAAATATCATTGAGCAAACTAGGGTATAATGGATTACCACATGATAAATAATTTTCAAGTTTGCAACTATTTTATGAAGATAAGATGAGGCGTTAATGATTAAAAGGGATTAGAACATAAAAAAATATGAAATTTACCCCTGTTTTAGTTCTTGAACAGCGTAGCTTGAGTTGCGTTTTCTGCTGTCAGTATCATGTAATTCTGGGTTGTTGTCTTATTAGTAGGGTTGTCAATGGGTCGGGTCGGGTCGGATTTGGGTCGGGTCAAGTCGAGTTCGGGTTGATTTTAAATGGGTCGGGTCAACCCGTTTATTAAACGGGTCATAAAAAATCAACTCGAACCCGACCCATTTATAAACAGGTTGACCCGACCCGATCTGTGTAACCCGATTATAAACGGGTCGGGTCGGGTCGTAAATGGGTCGGTTCAACCCGTATAAGGTGTAAAAGGTTCATAAAAGGGTCGGGTCAACCCGTATAAGGTATAATTGGGTCGTAAATAGGTCAGAACGGGTCGTAAATAGGTCGGGTCAACCTGTATAACCCGTATAAGTATTAACGGGTCAATTTCAGGTTAGCGGGTCAACCCGAAATCCACCCGTTTATAAACGGGTCAAATTCGGGTTGACCCGAAAATGACCCGCCAACTTAAACGGGTCGGGTTAACCTGCTAATTTCCATGCGGGTTTCGGGTCGTGTAGGAAATTGACAGCCCTACTTATTAGAGACATAAGTTTTGATTATATTGGGTTATTGAGCTGAATAATACTTACTGTTTTTTTTAAGCAAAGAGCACCCAGGTTGTAGCCTAGGTACCAACATACATTCATCCATCCCTGTTCATGGCTACTTCCATTCATTGTTTTTACCAACTTATAGTTTGAAATTGTGAAGCTTGTATGTTTACACTACTCATAAAGTGCTCATATTATTGTTTCTGAGATCCTACTTTTATGAACTATGGTTTTAATTGTATAATATAAACGGTGTTTTCATCTTATATATATGTAAGTTGCAAAGTTTTAGTTCATGGATTCATGCTTTCTAGAATCACAGGATATATAATATTCTTTTAGCAACTTGTACTTGCGGTGGGTTTTGTACTTGAACGTCTTATTTCCTTAAGTGACCATCTTTCCTGTATGCCAATTTTCATCAAATGATTGTTAAGTTTTGCAAATGTTAGTAGTACAAGTTTTTCTATCATCAATATGCTATATGAGAAGCTTTTATTATGTTTGGTAACTAGGATTTAGTTTGGTTTATACGCTTGGTTGGGTTATGCAAAAACAAATGACTATGTTCTCACTCGGTGTGTTGACGGAAGTAGGCTTTTGTAGTATTCTTTCACAATTACTTTCAATACACTTTTAAGTGGCATTAGCGATAATTTAAAAGTGTGTAAACAGTAGCACCCTTAGTAAAATAGTGATAAATAAAAAGGAAGGGCAATTTAGATCCAAAAAACAGAATTTAGGCACATAACATTTTATTTTGGCAACGTTTGGCTCACATCCCCTTTAAGTTTCAAAATAGACAAAACATCCTCTCCAAAAAAGATATAGATTGCATCACTGTTTTTAAATTCACACAATTTTCTTTTCAAACTACCTCATGCCACGGTAAATTGATTCCCACACACTTTTCTTCTCAACCTCCATCGACTTTTACAGCAAATCAACGACAAATTCATGTTCATCAAGTCGACAATCTTATTTCCAACAAATCGATTTAAATAAGCATAAACAAATTCAATTTCGACATTTTAGTTTCAAATTCAAACAACAAATTTGAATAATTAAATCAAATAGCAAAAAGAAAATTATAAGAAAAAGAATCATTCCTTAACAAAATTACCAAACAACCTATCGCATTCCAT
The DNA here is from genome assembly GCA_030765085.1 of Allium cepa. NCBI lineage: Eukaryota > Viridiplantae > Streptophyta > Magnoliopsida > Asparagales > Amaryllidaceae > Allium > Allium cepa. The sequence goes on along the minus strand of CM060941.1, from coordinate 552,267,908 downwards.
CGCATAACACTAGATTTAAGTCCAACAAAAGTTGAAAAAAATCCTAGATTTATATGCAATTCACAATATTTGCACAATTGTCTGCAGGTATTCTCAATAATTGCATGTACGTCTACAATTATTCTAATTAATTGCTTACTCATCAGCAACTATATTCATATAAAATCATTTCAATCCAAAAAAAGGTATTTATAACTGTATACAACAGAATAAAGCATTTTAGTTCAGTTATGAAGATCAAATTCATCTTTCTCTGTAATTATTTATAATAATTGCATAGTTATCAGCAATTATTATCAAGAATTGCATTCTTATTAGCAATTATTCATATAAAGTTATTTCAATCCAAAAAAAGACATGCATAATTGTAAATAACAAAATAAAGCATTACGCTGAATAATTGCTTACTTGTCAGTAATTGTTCAAATAAATTCTTTTCAATGTATGTCTGCAATTATTCAAAATAATTGCTTACTTATTAGCAATTATTCACTTAAAATCATTTATATTCATCTTCTTTGGAATTATCCATAATAATTGTAGAGATGTATGCAACTATTATAAATAACTACATGTATGTCTGCAATTATTTTGAATAATTCATTACTTATCAGCAACTATTCAATTAAGATCGTTTCAATTAAAAAAAGCATTTATAACTATAAATAATATAAAAATCATTTTATATTAATAAAGAACATTATACACATATTTTTATGCGGTTATTCATAATAATTTCACAGATGTATACAACTATTCTGATTACATGTATATCTGCAATTATGCTGAATTATTATTTATTTGTCAACAATTATTTAATCATTTCAGTGCACGTCCGCAATTATTCAGAATAATTGCTTACTTAGTAGTAATTACTCACTTAAAATCATTTATATCTTTCAATGTACGTCTGCAATTATTTTAAAATAAAAAACTGCAGCTCCAACATATATTATTACATTTTTACTGCAAATATTGATCATATTTGCAGTATTTTAAGTAAAAATTATCAATATTTACAGAGTTTTCTGCAATTATTAAGAACAATTGCAGCAATAACTACAAGCTTTCGGAATCTTTGCATAAAAATGAGCAAATATTTGCTGAAAAACGTTTACATTTTCATTTGCACAATTAAATGTTTGAGTGCGAATATTGACAATATTTGCAGTATTTTATGCAAGTATTCTAATATATGCATATTTTTCCGCAAATATAAAGAATAATTGCTCGGTAGATGTTGAGAATACTTACAAAAAAATGCAAAAATTGTGATATCTGCAGTATTTACGCACATATTATGAATATGGGTTTTTAGGTTTAAGGAAAAAGCTGAAAAAAAATTAGTCTCAGACTAAAAAACAAACTTGTTATCTCTGAGACTAAATTCTCTTGCAACTTCTTCCTTGTATCTATTTTCCTGTTATGAATACCTAGATTGTTTATCGGCTACTTTTCTATTGGTTTAAAAAATAGTCGAAAAAATTCAAATTAAATTTACCGCAAGCGCACAGCATACTACCGTAGTACGTGGCGAATACAAATCGATCCGCAGGGAATTGATGATTTTAAAATTCTATTCAATCAAATTATACCGAAGTCGAGAGTGAATAGCTAAAAATGTAAGAAACTAACAAAAACTAGCCGACAATTTAGAGATAAATCCACTCTCTAGATCATATAGTTCAACAAATTATGAAATTATGATCTCTCTTTTTTGGTCATGAGTGAAGTTAAATGATGTATTTATCATAAGTATGGCTTATTTGTGCTATTAATTAGCTCAACTTAAGCCATCAAACTATAACACACCACTTAAACCACTTACTAACTCTCATGAAAATGACAACAAAGTTGAAAATGAAATCTATTTTAAGTATGGCCTATTAACTATTAATTAGAAATATAGACCATCAAATTTTAATTTCAAATCATTTTCTTATGCCATAATCATATTTTGATGAAGAGGCATTTGTGTTAGTGATTGTTTAAGCATAGCCTATTTGGTGTCAACAATATAGGCTATCAAATTCAAAGCAAAAACAATAAATAAAACCACTTCAAGCATTGTCATTAAGCACAAAAAGAGAGCTATAATTATCAAAATGCTGAAGCTACATGATTAGAGGCTTCATTACCCCTAAATTGAAGGGATTAACATATCATATTTGTTATCAAAACAACAAATATAACTTGCAACATTAAAGGAAAAGAAAACGAAAAAGAGAGCAAAGCAAAGAAACAAAACTAATCTACATGCATGAAATAAGAGAGATCTACACTACTTGCATAAAAAGAAATGAACATGTAATTAAAAAGAAACAATAATTAACATTGTATGAAATGAAAAGAAAATTACATAAAATAAAAATGGCTAAGTAGCCATAAAAAGAGAAAGAGAGCTTTCTTTTATTTTGAGCCTAAATTAATGAAGAGGAAGAGAGACTAAGGAAGAGGGGAGGTTACATGAACATAATGGGTTGTTTATACAAGCATGAAACCCTAATCCATAATTTGGGAAATGCCCAAAATGCCCTTGAGGTAGTGTGGAGGCCAAGTAATCATTAGCTTCTATTAATCATCATTTAAGTGTACATGAAGCCATTAATTCCATAAGCATGTGCATTAGCTTCTAACTTGTACATTAAGGTAGGTGGGTAAGTGGGGCCCTCCATGTTCTTCACTTTGAATGATTTCCATCTTCTTTCCTTTGTAACTATTTTGTGCATGCATATGTCTTCATGAACCCACTCCTATTTGAGATCAAATTCCTACACAAATATGTTTAAATTTCCAATTAATTTTTCTTAAAGAAATATATGCACAGAAATGACCGCTTTGCCCCTATATGAAGATGGATATGTGAAAATTTGGAATTAATATGAATTTTGGTTAAAACAAGTTAAAACACACAATATGATCATTTATTTAATTTAAATAGAATAAATATGGTGGTAAAAATATGCACATTTACGTGCACGTTAAATACCCTCACACTTATCTTTTTATTCGTCCTCGAATAAACTAAAACTAAGATAAATCCGTTTTCGTAGGAAGCACGATTGCATTGAGCGTATGCAACAAGCCATTAAACCTCTGGGTGTCCCCAGTAGGACGAGTGTTGTCTCGTGAGGGTTTTTAGCGGATACTACCCACAAAATCCAAATGCAGGATGAAAATATTTACAAAATGCCAGAATTATTTACAAAGAGATGAATGCAAGTTTTTGAAAATATTTACAAATGAAGGATCTATTTTTAAATTGACATCAATAAGTTAAATATAGGTTTTGTCATTATCTTGAAATTTAAGTTATTTACTCGTCAATATTTCCAATAAAAACGAAGTTATCATAACAAATAGACTATAGTTTAACTCGTTGTTTTGGTTAATAACACATTGTAACTATGAAATGGATCCTTAGTTGATTATCAAAGTTTATCAAAGTGGTATTTTCATTTCTTTTCAATAACAAATCAAATCAACTAAGTAAAAGTAATGCTGGGATTTCAATTGCTTGCTCTCTCATTATCTGCAAGAAAAATTACACACCTAGCTCAGGTAAACCGAGGCCAGATATACCACTCATGCACTGCCTTTCGGGCTTATGTGAAGGGGGTACAGAGCATGGCGAGTGCACACACTTTTGTGCATACACCTATCCACCGTAGGTGGTTTTTATTAAGTTTGTTTTTTTACATGTGTTCCATACATGCATAATCGTGAGGACTTTTAAATGAGTATGAAAGCACATAACCAAAGATTCCAAATAATTCACCCATGCATAACCGTGAGGACTTTTAAATGAGAGTGAATACTTGGATGTTATCATTTTTTATTTTTTTATTTTTTAAGAGGGAGAGAGAGTTTTGCAAAATCATCATAGCACCATTTAACTTAGAAGACAAAAAATGTTATATCCTTTACTTTAAATCAACCACTTTTTAAAACAAAGATTTTCAATTAGGATGTACTTCATAATTAACATGTATGAATCTTCTTATATACTAGTTAAACCATTATTATATGTAATCAAACTTCATTTTTATTTTATTTTTAATATGAATAAACTTTCAAAAATTTCAATTTAATAAGCCAAAACCATATATTTATCCTATAGTGTTTCTTTAAAAATAAATCAAAACGCTAAAAGAAAAATTCTTCTTTTGTTTTTGAATTTATTTTTTGTTTTTGGAAGAAAAATGAAAAATTAATCTCGAAAAATAAAAAAGAAGATGAGTCTCCCCACACAATTGATTTTGATGGTATCCTCACAATCAACCCAAGTGAAAGGAGAAAAAATAAAAATAAAACAACAAACAAAAACCTATATTTACATGAAAACAAAAGGATTATTATTTACAAGAGTTCAGAAAGTATATCGTCAAAAAGTAAATGAAACGGTCTTCCAAAGACCGGTTCATTCGTCTCGTCAAGTATGCGAGACACGGTTTAAGCTCAAAAAACCAAATCGTCAAAGATTTCAAAGTTGAGTATTGATTTGGAAAAACAAATGTCGTTTTATTGAAAATCGAATGAGTTGTTTTATTTTCTATGATTTTGGGGGTTGATAAAACAATTGGTTGAAATTCACATTTATTTTCACCGAATTGAAATTCAAGTTTGTCATTGAAAACTTCTTCTAAATTATCAGTTTCAAAATCAAAATGGTGATCGAAATCTTCCCCATCAGAATTTAATGACTCATTTTCGAAAAGTCCATAAAACTCGTGTTTGTTAAATTCATCTTTCTTCATGGATTATCAACAACTTCATCGCATATATCCATTTCAAAATCCAAAGTTGTTGTATTCAAATTTTCAGAAAAAGGAAGATCGAAATTTAAATCGAGTTTCTCACCCTCAAAAGAATTGAAATCCAACACAATTACCATCTTTTCAACAACTTCGTTAAGATCATCATTTTCAGTTTCAAAAGTTGTTGTTTGAAAATCATCGATTTGGGTAAAAGATGGATTATCACTTGACCCGTCACACGTTGAAATTTGATTTTGTTTTACACGTTGTTTCATATATGTTTCAAACAATAAATCCGTGTGATCATCGTAATTTTCATTCATTTGTTCAACAAAATCAAATTTGTAATTATTAACTTGAAAATTTTCGATTTGGACTTGTTGAGAACAAGAATTGTCAATTTCGATAAATGGTAGATTATTATTTGATTCTTTGCAAGTTAAGATTTGATTATGATTTTTACAAATTTTTTTGTATTTTTCAAGTAATAAACCCCCGTTATCTTTTTCCATTTGGTCAATAAAATCAAATTCATGATTATTAATTTGAAAATTTTCATTTTGAATTTGTTGATAACCAAAATTTTCAATCGTATCGTTATTGAAACTATTGCCGTTGCCAAAATTATTTGAAAATTGCTTCACATTTTCATCTTGATTTTGAAATTTATTTTGAAGCTCGAAATTGAATTGGCATGGGTTATACTCGAAATCATTTGAATTTTGAAGTGAATTCAAATTTTGATTATTTTGACTTGAACTATTGCACAAATATGAACTACACAAATCATTTATACTTTGATTTTGTTGCATAGAAAGTTCGAGTAAAGATGAAATGCTAATTTCAAGATTTGAGGGTTGCTCATCGTTTTGAAAACTTTGTTGTTCAAAATTTGAATCGTTTAAACAATAATTGGTGTTAAAATATCCATACGAATTTGGAGTGAAATCGTATGAATTATATTGATTTTCACAACTATTGTAAAATTCACGTAAGTGGGGAAACTCGGACATTTTCAAGATTTTTTTTTATATATTTTTATAAAGAAAAATATTTACAAATAGAATTTATTTTTCAAAATGGAAAATTGATTTTTGTTTCGTTTTTTGGTTTTTCAATTTTTTATTTTGAAATGCTTTTTTTTTGGATTTTTTTTTGGAATTTTAATTTGAAAATTTTCAAAGGAAAAGGGAAAAACTAAGTTAAGAAATTTTTGCAATTTGTTTTAGTTTTGGATTTTGAATTTTTTTTTGTTTTTTTTAAATATGCATGAACTAATGCAACTAAATGAATGCAAGGGTCTAATTACAAATTATTTATCCTAAGTTAACCCAAACTGTATAATCACAAAATTGTCTTAGATAAAAAGATAGTTCTCAGCCAGGTAACTGATAGGATTTATCGGTGCACCACGAATAAACCGTAGTAATGCAGCCGAAAGTTTACGTACCCTCAAAGGAACAACCACTATAATATTTACGAATCACCGTAATATTTGTAAATGGTTATTACTCTGCCGTAGCCTAGACACCAAGAAATTAAAATGTTGAAAGAAGATAAATTGTCAATATACAATTAAGCGTTATCGATGTCTAACCGTTATTATTAATCAAAATCTAAGATGAAATGCAAAGCAGAAATTAAACGTGTATTAACAATGCAACTACGAATGGAATTTTTTTTTTGGTGTTTGAATTTTTTTATGCAAATACAAGCAAACAACAATGCAAGATAAAAGGTGTTGAAAGCAGCAAAAGTTTTGACAAGCAAGCTAGCAGTTATTTTTTTGGCAAGTCAAGCGGAGCAAGCGATTTATTCTTCCTTATCTGCTTTTGAAACCTGAAAATAAAAGAAAGATATATATATATATATATATATAGTTTTTTTTGTTTTTTTAAAGTAAAAGGAAGAACAAAAACAACACAAAACAAATAAGTGTAACAAAACAAATGAAAACAAACAAATCAGAACTTGATTTTTTTTAACAACAAAAAATTAAAACTAAACAAAGGAAAACAACGAAAAAAAACAAAATCCCCAACCAAGCAAATAAACAGAACAGAAAAGAAAATAGAAGAACAAAAGAAAATAATCAGAATATTAAAGAACAAAACAATATCAACACCCAACCCAAGCAAAATTAACCCGGCCCAAATTCAAGTAATTTCCCGTCTCCTTAAACTCGTAAACCCGAATCCCCTCTTCTTCTTATTTTTTTATTTCTTTTTCTTAATTAGGATAATGTGCGCTTCTAAAAAAATTAAAATCAAAAATCAATAAAATGAAACCATGATAGCCAATTTTGATAAACAGGTCGCCAGTTTGAGGCGGTTGTTGGTTGTGGAATTGGTTTGGGGTTATGGCGATTTAGTTGGATTTCTGGTCGATGAAGGCTTATGGATGTTGGTGTTCTCAGGGATGAAGCGGTTTTTGTGGAGCACGAAGTCGAGTTGGTTGCGGTCGAGGGTGGTCGCGTGGTGCTTGCAATTTGGGGATGAGGCAGTTGAATTTGGACGCGAGGGTTGCGGGTCTGTCTCTAAATTGTTGCGGCAGAACAGAAGTGTGATGATGATGACAGAAATGGGTGATTTGGTCGGCAGAAAAGGTTGTTGCAAAAACTTGTTGGTGTTGTGACGTTGATGTATAGTTTGCACAGGCAGTTCGGTGATGTGTGAGTAATAGCAGTGATGAATGTTATATGTTGCAGTTAGGGAAGGATGAAGATGGTTTAGAACGGTGAAAGGCAGTGTGGTTCGGGAAGACGTTGCTGTGCAGGGGAAATGGAGGTGATGTACGAGATGAAGCAAGTTTTTGATTTCGGTGATGGAGCAGTGTTGTCACAGAGTGATGTGGTTGCTGACTTCGAGTGAGGTTAGAGGTTTGTGGGAAGATAAGGCAGAGAGTTGAAGTTGTGGTGGTACAGTGATGTAGTGGTTGAACAGAGAGTGGATGTGAAGGGAAGCTGTTTACAGTGGTCGATGACTATGGGTTGTTCTCAGAGGTGGAAGTCGTGGTCTGATATGTGGATGGAAGTTTGTTGATGATAGAATGCAAAGGCAGTGAATTGATCAGTTGATGATAGTGTTTGGTGATATAGCAGGAGTTTTTGTCGGGGAAGTGGGTTGTGAATGATGACACTGTAGAAGTATGGCTGTATGTTGAGAAGTTTTTTTGTATTGGGAAGGGCAGTTTCTCGGGTGTGTCAGTGGTATGGTATGAAATTATGAAGTGGTCAGAAGTTTGTATGAAAGGCAGCGAAATGGGTAGCAGTTCTGGTATGAGGGTAAGGCAACGGTAATGTGGAGGAGCAGATGCAAGAAATTGGTAAGGAAGTGGGTGTAGAATAGGCAGAGAACAAGGTGCTGGAGTAATGTGAACAACGTAGTGGAATGATATGCACTGGGAAAATTTGAAACGTAAGTCACTGAAGACGTAGACAAAGAAGAAATGCAAATTGCTGATGTTTGTACAGGGGTAAATAGAGAATAGTAAAATGTAAATAGAACTGTAAAATGTAAATAGAAATGTAAACAGAGAATAGTGAAGTGAATGGTATTTGTTTTAAAAGAAAATTTTGTATGCTTTTTTTTTCAGTATGAAAATGCAAATAAAAAAGAAACAAATGCAAACAAACACACAAACAAATGCGAGCAATAAACACACGCACAACTTTTTTTAAGGCAATACACACACAAAACAAACACACAATAAAATGAAAAGAAAATAATTCGAAGAATAGAAAATCAAAATCAAAACAACTCCCCGGCAACGGCGTCGAAAACTTCTTTATCGGCTACTTTTCTATTGGTTCGGAAAAGAGTCGAAAATTTTCAAATTAAATTTACCACAAGCGCACGGCGTACTATCGTAGTACGTGGCAAATACGGGTCGATCCATAGGGAGTTGATGATTTTAAAATTCAATTCAATCAAATTATGCCAAAGTCGAGAGTGAATAGCTAGAAATGTAAGAAACTAACGAAAACTAGCAAAAGAAAATGATAAAAATATGAGAGTTAAATGACAATTTAGAGATAATTCAACTCTTTAGATCATATAGTTCAACAAATTATGAAATTATGATCTCTCTTTTTTGGTCATGAGTGAAGTTAAATGATGTGTTTATCATAAGCATGACTTATTTGTGCTATTAATTAGCTCAACTTAAGCCATCAAACTATAACACACCACTTAAACCACTTACTAACTCTCATGAAAATGACAACAAAGTTGAAAATAAATCTATTTTAAGTATGACCTATTGACTATTAATTAGAAATATAGACCATCAAATTTTAATTTCAAATCACTTTCTTATGCCATAATCATATTTTAATGAAGATGCATTTGTATGAGTAATTGTTTAAGCATAGCCTATTGGTGTCAACAATATATGCTATCAAATTCAAAGCAAAAACAATAAATAAAACCACTTCAAGCATTGTCATTAAGCACAAAGAGAGAGCTATAATTATCAAAATGTTGAAGCTACATGATTAAAGGCTTCATTACTCCTAAATTGAAGGGATTAGTATATAATATTTGTTATCAAAACAACAAATATAGCTTGCAACATTAAAGGAAAAGAAAAAGAAAACGAGAGCAAAGCAAAGAAACAAAACTAATCTACTTGCATGAAATAAGAGAGATCTACACTACTTGCATAAAAGGAAATGAACATGTAACTAAAAAGAAACAATAATTAACATTGCATAAAATGAAAAGAAAATTACATAAAATAAAAATGGCTAAGCAGCCATGAAAAGAGAAAGAGAGCTTTCTTTTATTTTGAGCCTAAACTAATGAAGAGGAAGAAAGACAGAGGAAGAAAGACTAAGGAAGAGAGGATGTTACATGAACATAATGGGTTATTTATACAAGCATGAAACCCTAATCCATAATTTGGGGAATGCTCAAAATGCTCTTGAGGTAGCGTGGAGGCCAAGTAATCATTAGCTTCTACTAATCATCATTTAAGTGTACTTGAAGGCATTAATTTCATAATGTAACGACCCAGAATTTCTGTCATTTGAAATTCAGATATTTAATTAATTTTAGATATCAACAAGTAAAATTTGTAAGTCGAACAAGTTTTATTTTGAATATTTAGATTCAATTGGATAATTAAATCGATAATTTAATATGTGAAATTACAGGAATAATTGGAATTTGGGTTTAATGTGATTAAAAATGATTTATAAAGTTATATTAAATCATATTGGAGTTAGAAGAATGTTTGTGAACTTTTAAAATTGAATTAAAAGTTAAATTGTGAAAATTGAATATTTTAATATTTAATCGACCAGTGAAAATAGCCATTTTTCAAGCAGTCTCGGATTTCGACGAAATCAATTTCATCGGATCCGTAATGTTTTATTATTGTAAGGTTTCAAATTTTGTGTTAATCGGATTTACGGTTTGTCCGGGGCAAGCCAAAACGCATAGAAATTAGTTTAATCGATTTAAATTAAATTTGATCGTTTGTTTCTGTAACTCGCACAGATGATCAAATTGGCTTATGAAACATATTCCATTGTGTCCGGAACGTGGGGTAAACCCTAGGAATGCCGGTCACCGAGCGAGATTTGGAGTTCGGAAAAATTCGAGTGAATAGTGTTTTGAGAAATTTTCTATAAAAGGCCCCCTATTTCACAATTTTGCAACAAACCCTAACCTTCAGCCCTAGCCGCCACCATTGTTATTAATGGCCGAAAATTCACTTCCTTCTCCTCCAACTATCTTCCAATCCACACATTATTAGTGAAAGTTTTCAACTACAAAAGTGAAGAGGGCGACGAGATCTTCGTTTTGAACGGCTATGATCGTTTATAGTCGAGCGAATCATCGACGATTCGCGTGAGAAGTCGCGACGTTCGCACACGTTTTCCAACGTGGAGTGACGTCTTGACAAGGATCTGGCCGTGGGTAGGGCTTGGATAGGCGAGTCGAACTGAGGTGTTTGATCGAGTTAAAACGAGGGGAAGGTGGAGCGGCATGTAACCCTAAGTGGCGACGTTCATGGGTTTAGGCGTGCATTTCTTTTACTGGGAATGAGAAGTAGGAGGGCACGGCCTGGATCTGATGGGTGGAAATCAACGGTTCAGATGGAACTAGGTTATAAAATTAAAATAAAATGTAAATTTATTTGTATTATAAATTGTATAAACTTCTAAATGCGATAACTTTTTGATGCGAGGTCAAAAATTTACGAAACGAATTGCGTTGCAATTGTTTTGTCGAGCACTACGCAATGGAGCTGGCTTGGAGTCGTTTTGGAGCTAGTGAAAATTTCAGGTAAAATTAAACGCACGTTTAATTTTATTCGAAACAAAACGCTATAACTGTTATCGGAAACTCAAGGTGAGAACTTCTCACTCAATCGAATTGTTTCGATTTAAATTTTAAATAGTTAAATTTAAAATTGCTTTATTGTGTGATTGGATGATAGTCATTATCTGTTGTATTGAAATAGACCCTATACGTCGTATATTAAGCGGAGGTTATTTATTAAACACATATACCGCGATAATTCCAACTTGATATGGAATTGGTATTATATATGTATTTGGAGTTGATTTTCCCGCATTATATAGCGGATGAGACCCTATTGCGACGCATAATAGCGGATAGTATTTTATAAATCCCATATACTGCGATATTCCGTCTTGAAGCGGAATTGGTATTGTGCTAACATCTTTGGATGCAGGGAAACAGGTTGGAGGGATCCAACGGGATTCCTCAAATGTTTGAATTTATTTAAATGTTGTGTGTTGATCTATTTATAATCTGCGTGATTATCTTTGTGATTGAAATCATTAAAGGCTAAATTTTAGCCGAATATATTTTTGGTATCGTTAGATGCCGAAAATAAATAAAATTTGATTTTTGAAAATTTAAGTTGAGAATTCATAATAAAATTTAATTTTGGAATTGATTCATTTTAAATAAATGAACGTTGAGATTTTTATGTTATAAAAATTATGATTTTTGTGAAATATAATTGAAATGTGATTTTTGAAATAAGTAGTTGATTAATTTATAAAATGGTTTAAATTGGGATTTTTGAATTATTGTGAATAATTTATATAGATGATTTATAAAATTAATATTTATAAATTAAAATATTGGAATTATAAAACGAGTTTTTATAAGTGTTAAAATGAAATATAAATGGATTTCATAAGTGGATGAAATCTATAGATTTATAAATTGTGAAGTTATAGAATGAATAGATTTTTGTAAAATAAAAGATTTATAAGTAATTAACTTATAAATTGGATTTTGGCGTGTAAATGGGATATGGATAGAATTTGTAAATAAAGTGATTTTATAAGTAAAGTTGTTATAAAGTATAAAAAGAACTTATAAACGTTGTTTTATAAATCCAAAATCGACTTATTTTGATAAGTTTAATTATTATAGCTTATTAAAGGAGATATATCCACGATTTTGGGACAGTGGATAATCCTTTAAGTAAAATATGTAGAAATTGAATTTGGTTAACGAAGTATATTCACGATTTTGGACGGTGAATAATATATTAAAGATATATTTTGGGAAAGTGATATTTTAAATAGAATTAAAATGATTTAAAGATGTTTTAAAACGTATTAAGTATCGAAACCATAGATTTCAACATTCATTGTTGAAATAGACGTTTTCGAGAAATAGAAGGAAATTGTGGACTATAACACTGGTGTTATAGTAAATGATTTCCGAAAGGAAAAGTTTTGTATAGTATTGGGGTTTATATATCTATCTTAATTTCGAATCCCTATACTAGTAATTGGGTTGTCGTAACGATGTTTTACGCAACATTCGTTTTGACTCAAATAAATGTGTTTAAGAGAAGTTTTCCTTAAAGAATAAAAGATATACTTAATTTGGATTTAAGTATATTGAATATTTTCCAAATGTTGAAATAAATGGATTTGTGAATTACTTATTATTGAATAAGTATGGGAATGTTTTCCAATATGAAGTGAATGTTTTGAGATTATATTTTTTAAAGATAAATTGAAAGTGAATAATTGAAATCTATTTGGAAAATCGTATAAAAAAGTGAATATTTGGAAATGTAAATTCACAATGGAAATTTATAAGGGAAATTTGTTTTAAAAATAAACATTGATTCATTTTTAAAAGTGTGGGAATAAATTTACGGATTTGGAGCGTAAATTTAAAGTAAATCGGTAAGGGTTTATTTAATTGGTTTAAATGAACCATTTTGAAACGAAAGTTGTAAAGGTGAAAATTGATTTGAAATTTGTTTTCAAATGGTTGAAGTGTGGAAAGTATATCTTGTAAAGATATTTTTGAAAATAAATAATTTGGGAAATTATTTGAAATCGGGTGATGTTGTGAATAGTGATTGATAGATAAATAACCGACTATCAATATTGACTCTTGAATGGCTATTTGTTGTGAATTGGTTGAAATTGAATGCTACACGTATTTTTAAATTATTACGCTCGTTATTCGGATTACCCATTTCGAATAGTGATACGACGTAATGGATAGCATTGAAGACCGGTGTTGAAGACCGGGTATTTGTGAAAACGATAGGATGACCTATCGATTGTCTCTGCACCGTTAGCTACGGTATGGAGATTTCCTTTGTGATGGGAAATTCGATCGGGATTGTGAATACCCGGATTGCAAGGGCTTCTTTTGAAGTGCCTTCGGTTCTGTTCGAACCCGGAACAGACTTGTATGGTTACATGTCTGACATTACATTTTGAGATATAAAGCAGATTTCTTTCAAATACATTTCTGTTGGTGCAGAGGATTAATTCTCTTAGTTTAACACCCTTCACTGAAACGTACGAGTTCAGAGGTTTTGTAGTTGAAGGTTATCAGCGATATACTCCCAATTTGGTAATGTGACATGCTGAGTGTTGCTGTGTGATGATTATTTATTGATCCTTTGTTGATCAAAACGTGGCTTTGTGGAAAAGCGTAGCTTTGTGGACGAGACTTCGTCAGACCTCACACCTCGGAAATGGTCGAAACAGGAATATGCGGCAAGGTTATGAGGGGCGCTCCCTTTAGGGTATGTCGTTTCCTTCCGGAAAAGGGTGGTGTCAGGTATGGAGCCTTGATGTTTAACCTATGTGGTTGCTCCAATCTCATTTTTCTGTGTGGTTGTTGCTTGGTGATAGAGGGTCCTCGGATAAAGGTCCCAAAGGACCGGGGAGTGGCATACTGGAGTAGTAGTTACCTAGTTACAGAGGTTACCCGACCTTGTGTTGGTAGAGATCCGGTTAGGTTCTCGGGACGTCCCGCCAGAGGCGATCCCATGTGGCAGTAGGAAGTTCCTTAGCCTGGCCATTTGTTGAAAATTCAATTCCCAATACGAACCCAGTACGGTTTTAGTTGTATAACCTGCCATTTACTTATGGTGGTCACCACTGTTTAGATGGTAGCTATAGTAGGCATAGTTCGAAATGTCTATGCTGGCTAAGATTTATATTCTATTTTCGAAATGCTTTCATCACTATGCACTAATAATAATATCAAAAATGATTGGTTTTGCGTAGTAAGCATCTTTGACTATCATAAGGAGAAATCTCCTCCAATTCTGCGTTTGCATTGTGTGTGTGCGGGGTGGCCTTATGGTAGTTTCATTTTCCAAAAGCATTGTGGACATTTTTCCACTTCCCTTGTTGTTGTTGTTTTAAAAGATAAATAACTGTTTTGAGTTCTCACACCAGTCCCATGACTGGCCTGGAGTTTATTGTTCTCTTCCTAAACTCTGGGTGCTTATAATTTTCCACATGGGTAGTCTAGAATCAGGTTATCGGGTCATTCTGGATTCAGAAGTGCTATGGAGCTCAAGTGGCGAGCTGGATGGCGAGACGTATTACTTGTATATGATATTATCTTTTCCGCTGTAGAATTCACTTGTAAGGACATGTTGTATAACTGTCCATTGTCCAGTTGTGTTGTATATTGTTGTTGTACACTTTGATGATGATGATGTAATGTAATAATTGAGATAGTTCTTTGTTTTAAAGATATTCATTTATCTATTATATGTTGTTCCGCTGCGATATGTGAGATTCTAATATTGTGTATGTTCTGTTTCCTTATTTCTTCTATCCTTTTCTTCTACCTCTTCTTTTTAACCCTAACAATTCGGTTTTCCGACATTCGATTATGCGGCATTTGATACAGTGGACGTAAGAATGCCGAACTTCGGATCCCGACAAAACCGCGTATGTTACAATGTGGTATCAGAGCATATGGTTAGGTGACAGCCTTGGCTCTGTTGAGGATTACTCATTAGAGATAGAGTCAGCAGTACTCTAGAATGAGTTGAGTGTAATATAGATATGAGAGCGTATTTGTTAGTGAATATAAAATTGTTTGTATTGTGTTGACTTATCAGTCGATTGTTTATATATTCTGGTCGATGCAGTCTAGCTAGCTGTCGTCGATAGGGGTTTCTAAACTCTTAAACGAGATAAACCGACATAGTATCATTTTAAATTGGGTAAATGAAATAATTTTACCTCGATTATATTTTATATATAAAGGAATAATTTTTCAGAAATTATTGAAGTGTATATAAAATTGAATTGTTTGATTGTTGAAAATGTATGAAAATATATAAGTGAATCAAAGGATGTTCGAATAATCTGAATAAAAACAACAATTGTGAAAGAATAAAGTATATAAAAGCAACAATTGTATAAGTATAGAATTATAATTGAAATGATTTACAATCGTGGAATAATCTTGTATAAGTAAAGGGAAATGGTGAAATTATATAAGCAAGATTTATAAATAAAAGAAAATTTTGAAAGAATTTAAAGCATTGGATTCACTACAGTTGCTGGGGAATAATAAGGGTGATGACTGCAGCAGCATCACTATCATTTTTGAGTTTCAGTGTGATGGATTTGCTACCATAGTAAATTGAAATTGAATTTTGTTGTGATAAACAAATTTGAATTTAAAATCCAAGTTGAAATTGATGAATATAAGTAATCAAGTTTTGAACTTATAATATGAGATAATAAAGATTTAACTTCAGTAAAGTTGAAATAAATTTGAATTAGTATGATAAAATGTATGATGTGAAATTTAACTAAAGAAAGTTAAATAAATTAAATCAGATTTGGAAGTTGAATAATAAGTTGTATAACTTATTAAATGTGAAGATGTAAGTAAAACCAATTATTAAAATGGTTAAACAACTTTGTTAAGCAAAACAAGGTATGAATCTGAATAAGTGATAAAATTGACTTTGTTAAAAGTTAAATAGAATTTACTTTGGAGTTGGAATTTGAATTGGATTTTAACTGGATTAAATATGCTGTTGAAATGGAAATTTAAGTTAAGTTAAACAAATGATGTTTAAAAGGAATATAAAGGAATATAACTTAAGTGATGCTAAATAAAGTTGATTTTGGTATTGAAGTAAAATAATGAAGTGAATTAAATGAATGTGAACTTGAGTTATATAAAGGAGATTCAACTTTATTTGTAAAATAAATTAGTAATTGAACTAATGAATTGAATATTAATCAATCGAATGTAATGAATTGATATAGAATAAGGGGTGTAAGTGTTAATTCATTAAAAGCTAATGTAATTGAAAATGAATAATTGAATGAAAGTCAATTTAATATCAAACCAAATTGAATACAAACGTAGTGAAGTAAATTAAATTTGGTTGTATTAGATATACATTGGTTGTTAGATTTTTGATTGAATAGAAATTCATATGCAATTGAATGAATAAAATTGAAAGCTAAAGCAATTGAATTCAAATTGGAAGTTAAGTAAATTTAAATTGAATGGAATTGATTTGAATTGAAAGTTAACAAATGTGAATGTAAATTAGTGAATGTAAACTAATTGGAAAATGAATAATTGAATGTCGTTGTATATGAGTTGGTTGTAAACAATTACAAGTAATGTTGAAATCATATAAGTTGCTTATAAACCTTGTTTAGTATGCATTTCTTTTAATATGCATGTGTTGTAGTTGTTTAAAAGAGTAAAATGTTAATAACTTCCTATATATGTCACTTACATGTTTATATTGAGTAAGTACAGGTACCGGGGCTATCGTTAGCGGGATTTGGTTGCGCAAAATGCTTAATAAATAACTGCTTTGCTTAAAAATGCTAAAAAGGTACGCCTACGCAATAAAAAATAGGAAATATGAACCGTTTTTCTGTTTTCCGACCGTGTGTGTCGATGTATATATATATATTTATATCTATTGTGATATTGTAAAAGCTCCTCCATACAAAGGAGGTTATAGTGAAATTTTCTAAAAATTTAATGTGTTAGAAAATTTTCGGGAAATTTTGGAAAATTTTGTGAAAACTAAATTTTGATTTGAAGTTAAAGGTTAAACGTATAGTTGGTTTTAAAAAGATAACTATATATGGATTTGAAAACTTATTAAATATTTTGCAAGAGGTTTAACTATGGATTTGGAAAAGTTAAACACTTAAGAGATTTGTAAATCAAATTTGAACGGTTTGTTTTGAAAAGTTAATTGCTTTCAAAAACTCTTAATGGATTTCAAAAACTCTTTCTTACTTGGTAATTTCGGG
This sequence comes from Allium cepa, assembly GCA_030765085.1. Lineage (NCBI taxonomy): Eukaryota > Viridiplantae > Streptophyta > Magnoliopsida > Asparagales > Amaryllidaceae > Allium > Allium cepa. The sequence continues at coordinate 552,250,577 of CM060941.1, read as the reverse complement.
AACGAAATTCTTTTAAGGGGGGAAGTTTGTAACGACCTGGAATTTCTGTCATTTGAAATTCAGATATTTAATTAATTTTAGATATCAACAAGTAAAATTTGTAAGTCGAATAAGTTTTATTTTGAATATCTAGATTTAATTGGATAATTAGATCGATAATTTAATATGTGAAATTACGGAAATAATTGGAATTTGGATTTAATGTGATTAAAAATGATTTATAAAGTTATATTAAATCATATTGGAGTTAGAACAATGTTTGTGAACTTTTAAAATTGAATTAAAAGTTAAATTGTGAAAATTGAATATTTTAATATTTAATCGACTAGTGAAAATAGCCATTTTTCAAACAGTCTCGGATTTCGACGAAGCTAGTTTCATCGGATCCATAATGTTTTATTATTGTAAGGTTTCAAATTTCGTGTCAATCGGATTTACGGTTTATCCGGGGCAAGCCAAAACGCATAGAAATTAGTTTAATCGATTTAAATTAAATTTGATCGTTTGTTTCCGTAACTCGCACAGATGATCGAATTGGCTTCCGAAACATATTCCATTGTGTCCGGAACGCGGGGTAAACCCTAGGAACGCCGGTCACCGCGCGAGATTTGGAGTTCGGAAAAAATCGAGTAAATAGTGTTTTTGAGAAATTTTCTATAAAAGACCCCCTATTTCACAATTTTGCAACAAACCCTAACCTTCAGCCCTAGCCGCCACCATTGTTATTAATGGCCGAAAATTCACTTCCTTCTCCTCCAATTATCTTCCAATCCACACATTATTAGTGAAAGTTGTCAACTACAAAAGTGAAGAGGGCGACGAGATCTTCGTTTTGAACGGCTATGATCGTTTATAGTCGAGCGAATCATCGACGATTCGCGTGAGAAGTCGCGACGTTCGCACACGTTTTCCAACGTGGAGTGACGTCTCGACAAGGATCTGGCCATGGGTAGGGCTTGGATAGGCGAGTCGAACTGAGGTGTTTGATCGAGTTAAAACGAGGGGAAGGTGGAGCGGCATGTAACCCTAAGTGGCGACGTTCATGGGTTTAGGCGTGCATTTCTTTTACTGGGAAGGAGAAGTAGGAGCGCACGGCCTGGATCTGATGGGTGGAAATCAACGGTTCATATGGAACTAGGTTATAAAATTAAAATAAAATGTAAATTTATTTGTATTATAAATTGTATAAACTTCTAAATGCGATAACTTTTTGATGCGAGGTCAAAAATTTACGAAACGAATTGCGTTGCAATTGTTTTGTCGAGCACTACGCAATGGAGCTGGTTTGGAGTCGTTTTGGAGCTAGTGAAAATTTCAGGTAAAATTAAATGCACGTTTAATTTTATTCGAAACAAAACGCTACAACTGTTATCGGAAACTCAAGGTGAGAACTTCTCACTCAATCGAATTGTTTCGATTTAAATTTTAAATAGTTAAATTTAAAATTGCTTTATTGTGTGATTGGATGATAGTCATTATCTGTTGTATTGAAATAGACCCTATACGCCGTATATTAAGCGGAGGTTATTTATTAAACACATATACCGCGATAATTCCAACTTGATATGGAATTGGTATTATATATGTATTTGGAGTTGATTTTCCCGCATTATATAGCGGATGAGACCCTATTGCGACGCATAATAGCGGATAGTATTTTATAAATCCCATATACTGCGATATTCCGTCTTGAAGCGGAATTTGTATTGTGCTAACACCTTTGGATGCAGAGAAACAGGTTGGAGGGATACAACAGGATACCTCAAATGATTGAATTTATTTAAATGTTGTGTGTTGGTCTATTTATAATCTGCGTGATTATCTTTGTGATTGAAATCATTAAAGCTAAATTTTAGCCGAATATATTTTTGGTATCGTTAGATGCCGAAAATAAATAAAATTTGATTTTTGAAAATTTAAGTTGAGAATTCATAATAAAATTTAATTTTGGAATTAATTCATTTTAAATAAATGAACGTTGAAATTTTTATGTTATAAAAATTATGATTTTTGTGAAATATAACCGGAATGTGGTTTTTGAAATAAGTAGTTGATTAATTTATAAAATGGTTTAAATTGGGATTTTTGAATTATTGTGAATAATTTATATAGAAGATTTATAAAATTAATATTTATAAATTAAAATATTGGAATTATAAAACGAGTTTTTATAAGTGTTAAAATGAAATATAAATGGATTTCATAAGTGGATGAAATCTATAGATTTATAAATTGTGAAGTTATAAAATGAATAGATTTTTGTAAAATAAAAGATTTATAAGTAATTAACTTATAAATTGGATTTTGGTGTGTAAACGGGATATGGATAGAATTTATAAATAAAGTGATTTTATAAGTAAAGTTGTTATAAATTATAAATAGAATTTATAAACGTTGTTTCATAAATCCAAAATCGACTTATTTTGATAAGTTTAATTATTATAGCTTATTAAAGTAAATATATCCACGATTTTGGGACAGTGGATAATCCTTTAAATAAAATATGTAGAGATTGAATTTGGTTAATGAAGTATATTCACAATTTTGGATAGTGAATAATATATTAAAGAAATATTTTGGGAAAGTGATATTTTAAATAGAATTAAAACGATTTAAAAATGTTTTAAAACGTATTAAGTATCGAAACCATAGATTTCAACATTCATTGTTGAAATAGACGTTTTCGAGAAATAGAAGGAAATTGTGGACTATAACACTGTTGTTATAGTAAATGATTTCCGAAAGGAAAAGTTTTGTATAGTATTGGGGTTTATATATCTATCTTAATTTCGAATCCCTATACTAGTGATTTTGGGTTGTCGTAACGATGTTTTACGCAACATTCGTTTTGACTCAAATAAATGTGTTTAAGAGAAGTTTTCCTCAAAGAATAAGATATATACTTAATTTGGATTTAAGTATATTGAATATTTTCCAAATGTTGAAAATAAATGGATTTGTGAATTACTTATTATTGAATAAGTATGTGAATGTTTTCCAATATGAAGTGAGTGTTTTGAGATTATATCTTTTAAAGATAAATTGAAAGTGAATAATTGAAATCGATTTGGAAAATCGTATAAAAAAGTGAATATTTGGAAATGTAAATTCACAATGGAATTTTATAAGGGAAATTTGTTTTAAAAATAAACATTGATTTATTTTTAAAAGTGTAGGAATAAATTTACGGATTTGGAACGTAAATTTAAAGTAAATCGGTAAGGGTTTATTTAATTGGTTTAAATGAACCATTTTGAAATGAAAGTTGTAAAGGTGAAAATTGATTTGAAATTTGTTTTCAAATGGTTGAAGTGTGGAAAGTATATCTTGTAAAGATATTTTTGAAAATAGATAATTTGGGAAATTATTTGAAATCGGGTTATGTTGTGAATAATGATTGATAGTTAAATAACCGACTATCAATATTGACCCTTAAATGGCTATTTGTTGTGAATTGGTTGAAATTGAATGCTACATTTATTTTTAAATTATTGCGCTCGTTATTCGGATTACCCATATCGAATAGTGATACGACGTAATGGATAGCATTGAAGACCGGTGTTGAAGACCAGATATTTGTGAAAACGGTAGGATGACCTATCGATTGTCTCTGCACCGTTAGCTACGGTATGGAGATTTCCTTTGTGATGGGAAATTCGATCGGGATTGTGAATACCCGGATTGCAAGGGCTTCTTTTGAAGTGCCTTCGGTTCTGTTCGAACCCGGAACAGACTTGTATGGTTACATGTCTGACATTACATTTTGAGATATAAAGCAGATTTCTTTCAAATACATTTCTGTTGGTGCAGAGGATTAATTCTCTTAGGTTAACACCCTTCACTGAAACGTACGAGTTCAGAGGTTTTGTAGTTGAAGGTTATCAGCGATATATTCTCAATTTGGTAATGTGACATGCTGAGTGTTGCTGTGTGATGATTATTTATTGATCATTTGTTGATCAAAACGTGACTTTGTGAAAAAGCGTAGCTTTGTGGACGAGACTTCGTCAGACCTCACACCTCGGAAATGGTCGAAGCAGGAATATGCGGTAAGGTTATGAAGGTCGCTCCCTTTAGGGTATGTCATTTCCTTATGGAAAAGGGTGGTGTCAGGTATGGAGCCCTGATGTTTAACCTATGTGGTTGCTCCAATCTCATTTTTCTGTGTGGTTGTTGCTTGGTGATACAGGGTCCTCGGATAAAGGTCCCAAAGGACCGGGGAGTGGCATACTCGAGTAGTAGTTATAGTAGTTAACTAGTTACAGAGGTAATCCGGTTAGGTTCTCGGGACGTCCCGCCAGAGGCGATCCCATGTGGCAGTAGGAAGTTCCTTAGCCTGACCATTTGTTGGAAATTCAATTCCCGATACGAACCCAGTACGGTTTTAGTTGTATAACCTGCCATTTACTTATGGTGGTCATTACTGTTTAGATGGTAGCTATAGTAGGCATAGTTCGAAATGTCTATGCTGGCTAAGATTTATATTATATTTTCGAAATGCTTTCATCACTATGCACTAATAATAATATCAAAAATGATTGGTTTTGCGTAGTAAGCATCTTTGACTATCATAACGAGAAATCTCCTCCAATTCTGCGTTTGCATTGTGTGTGTGCGGGGAGACCTTATGGTAGTTTCATTTTTCAAAAACATTGCGGACGTTTTTCCACTTCCCTTGTTGTTGTTTTAAAAGATAAATAACTGTTTTGAGTTCTCACACCAGTCCCATGACTGACCTGAAGTTTATTTTTCTCTTCCTAAACTCTGAGTGCCCATAATTTTCCATACAGGCAGTCTAGAGTCAGGTTAGCAGGTCATTCTGGATTCAGAAGTGCTATGGAGCTCAAGTGGCGAGCTGGATGGCGAGACGTATTACTTGTATATGATATTACCTTTTCCGCTGTAGAATTCACTTGCAAGGACATGTTGTATAACTGTCCATTGTCCAGTTGTGTTGTATATTGTTGTTGTACATTCTGATGATGATGATGTAATGTAATAATTGAGATAGTTCTTTGTTTTAAATATATTCATTTATCTATTATATGTTGTTTCGCTGCGATATGTGAGATTCTAATATTGTTTCTGTTCTGTTTCCTTATTTCTTCTATCATTTTCTTCTATCTCTTCTTTTTAACCCTAACAATTCGATTTTCCGGCATTCGATTATGCGGCATTTGATACAGTGGACGTAAGAATGCCGACCTTCGGATCCCGACAAAACCGCGTATGTTATACATGCATGTGCATTAGCCTCTAACTTGTACGTTAAGGTAGGTGGATAAGTGGGGCCCTCCATGTTCTTCACTTTGAATTATTTCCATCTTCTTTCCTTTGTAACTACTTTATGCATGCATATGTCTTCATGAACTCACTCCTATTTGAGATCAAATTCCTACACAAATATGTTTAAATTTTCAATTAATTTTTCTCAAAGAAATATATGCACAGAAATGACCGTTTTGCCTCTATATGAAGATGGATATGTGAAAATTTGGAATTAATATGGATTTTGGTTAAAACAAGTTAAAATACCCAATATGATTATTTAATTAATTTAAATAGAATAAATATGGTGGTAAAAATATGCACATTTACGTGCACGTCATAGATAAAAACTTCAAATATTAAACTGCAATCAATTTCGTATTATCGTTAATGAATTTAAATATCAATACAACTCCAACGATTCATAAAAAATTAACAATTCATGTTTTGTAAAAAAGATCAATTCGTCTTCAAACAGTTGCGGTTTTCCATTGAAATCGAGAAATAAATATTTAAAATAAATTAAAATCAGCGAATAAAAGAATAAAACTCAACTCGGTTTTCAATTTGGTCAAAGGAATCTGAAAAAGAAGAATGGTAGCTGACATTATCATCGATAGTTCAAAAAAAAAAAAAAACAGCCGAAAATGTATAATTTTTTAGGGAGGGTTCTGCTTTAGATTAAGTGTGGTTTTAGTAACGTACGTCTAATATTCACTTTTATTTATTAATTAGCGTAAGACAAAGCCATTACTGTTTTGACTAGAATCTGATTCGTTCTAAAATGCTTAACTAGGACCGATAAAAACTCGAGCAGAACAAAACAAACAGAGAAATGAGAGTGAGGAGGAAAAACAAAAAAAGCAGCGACCTTCTCGTTTTCATGACGACTCGAATAAATTGTTTTTTTTTTCTTTTTTAACATCTAAGTCCTTCCATCTCTATTTATTTTTTTCAACTCCTTCCGGTAAATTCAATCTCGTGATGTAAAAGTCTTAGCCTCCTATCTTATTTTGGTGAACCCTTGCTCGAAAATTTGGCGATTCGAAACTGCTTATTCCTCAACCGAGGTAGCCAGTACAAGTTTGCTATTCTGTTTGGATCTGAGTAGTATTAAGCATTTTTAATTTCCCTGATTCTTAGTTGGATTCCTGAATTTTATGTTTGGGTTGATATAATGATATTTTATTAAGTATGTAGTTTATCCCAGAGAATTGCTAGACTGATAAAGAAATTTGTGGGTTTAGTTTGACATTCTAAATCACATTTAGTATTCCATTGACTAAAACAGACATTTACTAGCACTGTTTCATATATGTAATTTTGAATAACAGTTGAAGTGTTATAAATTTTAGCCATGGTACTTTTTGTCGCACTCACAATTCGGCTGTCATCATCAAAGGCATGGCCAGGGCTTCCATATAGTTACCTTATGAACTGAGTTCCTAACAAGTGTTTAGAAAAGTCATAATATCTTGCAAAATATCATGGACTATTTTATGAAGGGTTAAAATTTACGCTGGGCGGTGATGAAAAGTGTCATCGATTCACTGTCCATAATCAAATCATGGACTGGTCCATTTATCCTAGAGTGGTTTGGTGGATTTCCCCTTTTTACCAGAGAGCATTTGGTGCCATCTGTATTATACGCATCTTTTTGGGATCCATTCTCTTGTCAGCATGTTAGTGATATTGAGCTTTAGGGGACTAGTTTGAATATGGCTTTGTTCAACTAAGTTTGTTTACCTTGGATGATAAAAAGATTCAGATTTTATGTATGGTGTAAACACTCTAAGAGCATCCAAAGGATGTTAGTAAGTTGATATTATATCCACTTTTCTTGCTAGCGAGTAGCGAAGTTCAGCTGCTTGGTAGCAAGGACTTACCCGAGTTTCATAATGTGTTTTAAAAACTCAGGCAATTCCTTAATTTCTCTTTTCTGCATTAGTACAAAATAACAAAACAACAACAACAACAAAGAATAGATAAAGAGCCCACCCTAGTTTTTGAAATTGGGTAAGTCATTTTAAGGGCTTACCCAAGGTTCTGAACCTTGGGTAAGATGTTTCCTTTACTATTCTGTTGGGTTAGCAAAGAGTATTATCTTTGTCAACTCAGCATGGTATCCCAGCATGCTACTCATCTAGTAAGGATGCTCTCATGATTAATGTATGCGATTCTTCACATTATTTTTGCATGCACCATACAAAATAATACGATTAGTCATTACAAGTTCAAGTGAGTACCATTTTCCAGTTTTTCCACTCATTTTTTCCTCACTTGCTTACACACTTTTTTCGATGGGAATTATCAAAGGGAAAAGCAAAGTAGATAGGGGGCATATTGGCTAAGGAAAAATTTACAAAAATAATGAGGATAAGAGGAGAATAAAACAGTATTTAGTTTTTTGACATAAGTAAAGGACTAAATCACCCATAACTATCTATTAAATAATAATAAGTAGAATAATTTGGGAGCCTCTCATTGATTCCATCATTTTCCAAGCTTCCCTTTACATTTAAATTCCTATGATTTATTTTTGTACAATTATTTTCTTTTATTCACTCATTTCTTTACATTCAATTCTACGTGGTTTTTCTTACAAAAAATTGGTATCTCATCACAAACACACTCTCTCTCTCTGTGCGCGCGCGCGCATTTGTCTGTGTTAAACAACGGTAAACTCAAAAATATTTCTCTTCTTAGTTCTTTTCGTATATACTATATTAAAGATGTTCATAATCTAATATTTTCATTCTAGTTACTTTCTTTATGTTACTATCCACTTTTTTCTTTTCTTTTTCTTTCTATATCTAGGATAATTTTCACTATAATGAGTCATATAAATAAGTTCATATACTCTTTTTTATTTTTAAATTTACGAAATTTACTTTACAAACTAATATTAACAAGAATAATAATTTTACACTTATACATTATTTTTTAAAGTTTCATCGCAAAGAGAAATTATTGATATATGAAACAATAGATGAAAAACAAACTCTTTTTAACAAAATTAAAATAACCATATAATAACTCACATATTCCCCCTTCAGCTTATTTTCTACTCTATAATCTAAATTCTATAATAAAAATAATGTAAATGAATTCATTGTACTCTGCATTCATTCTTGATTAATATTTTGATATTCGTTGCGAAGTTTTATAATGCATAGAATATATCGATCCACCTTTGTTACACTTCCAATAATTTTTCTCTCTCTTAAATTTCAGTGAATACTTAAAACTATTTTTATTTACCTTTTATTAAAGCAAATGTATCATACATGAGATTTGCATCCAAAATTTATTCTAATAAATACTTACCCAACCATACTAACAAATCATAAAGTTTGAATCAATCAAATTAATATAGTCAACTAATATTCATTTGTTTACCAATATTAAATCATAAAAATAACAATACATGAATAATTATTTGTTTACCAGCGGTAACTAATATTCGTTCATTTATATGCTAAAACATGCTTCTGAATATTGATATGGCTAACTTGTTGAATGAATCAAATATTTGATATTGGTTTCATCTTCATTGATTTCACACATTGATTTGGTATTGGTTAATTTGTTGAGTGAATCAAAAAATTAATGTTGTTGTCATATATTATACGAATGAATCAAAAAATTAGTACATCGATAAATTAATCAAATGCGTTTGTGTTAAATTGATTAATGCGTTTGTGTTAAATTAAAATTGAACTAAATTAATCACAATTGATTCTTGTACATTGTTACCACATACAATTTGAGTCGATTGATTAAACTTGTTGAATTATGCATAATAAGATTAGTTTAAGCAATTTAAACTTTATGATGAACTTTAGGCTCTTTTTTGTTAAATGTAAGATTTGAAAATATTGATAACGAGGAATTGAAGAAGCATTGTACGTAGTTAGAATTCTTTTTGGAACACAATGAAGAGCAAGATATTTGTGGCAAAGAATTAGCTTCTACAACTAAAACGAATTCTTCCATCGAAAGTAACTAAAACAATTAACATTCTTAATTTTTTGAGGTCTTATAGGGATGTAAGTGAATTTTTAAATCTTTGGATTGCTTATCAAATTTTATTGACTATTTCAGTTACAAATGCCGTGGTAGAAATAAGTATTTAAAAATTGAAATCGATTAAAACATATTTTTGGACCACTATGTCGTAAGAGAGAATAAATGGATTAGCTATTATTTCAATCGAAAATGAGTACTCGATAAATTAACAACGAGGAGATGATAGGGGAATCTGCTTCAAAAAATGCAAGAAAAAGTTGTTTCCGTTAGCATATGTTGACGTCTTGTGATATCATGTTGACATTTAGACTTTTAGCATGCAATCTAAATGATTTAGTTAACCAATATTTCGTAATCAATACTAAATTTATGATTAGATTTTGCATTTGATTCCGTGCATATAAAATAATTGTTAATTTTAAAACTGGGCAACAAAAATGATAAAAAAAGTATTCGTCTAGGGCATTAAATACTATCGCGCCGGCCCTGACTGGAGGTAAACATTGAATGTCTACACGAGTAACTTTTGCCCATTTAGAATTTCTTTTTGAACCCTTTGGTAATAATGGTTTGCATTTCTTCAATGCAATTCACATAAATAACACAACCAGTAAAGTTTGATTTTTTTTTATAATCACTTCATTTATCGTTTGTTCGATTCTGTCGATTGAAATACGACACAATCTTTTATCTAATAAATAAAAATGTAATAAAGTTTAACCCTGCATACTTATCATTTTGCAAATATTATTGATATTTAAAGATGGTAAATTATTTCTGATTTACTTTTAAATCAAGTTTGTAGAGCTTTTTACGTTCCAAAATCGACATCAACATCACTTATATAAATTTTAAAATCGTACACGTCAAAATTAGTTCGATAATCATCATCATTAAGTTTGGAACAGTAACCACATTTTCAGAAAACAAATGTACATAAAACACAAATTTAAATCAATCACATAATCAAATCATAAAACAAGTAAATGAGCTCCTATTATATCTCAATAAGCGAGTGCATCCCGATTCACAAACAGATGCTTGATCGGCTGGCCAATGGCTTTAACTGGAGCACCTGCATTTCATTTACATCATGAATTGAAAAACTAGAGTTAGTACACCAAGTATTTTTAGGTACATGATTATATTTTAGTCATATCATATAGACAATTAAGAGTATCGTTCTTCTTTAAATGTTTTTGTTCTACAAGCAATTTTTTGTACATGTCCCTATCTTTTACACTGAGGGACAAAGGGGAGGGATAGATGGGGAGGAAGGGAGAGGGGGAGAGGGAGTCAGTAACAGAATCTTTTGACTTCGTGATTTATTTCTTTAATCCTGGACAATTCCACACTCTTTGCCTCTGAATGGTTTCCTTTAATATAGTTGTTAAATTATCACTTTCTACAAGCAATTTTTTGTACATGTCCCTATCTTTTGCACTGAGGGACAAAGAGAGGGATAGATGGGGAGGGAGGGAGAGGGAGTCAGTAACAGAGTCTTTTGACTTCGATTTATTTCTTTAATCCTGGACAATTCCACACTCTTTGCCTCTGAATGGTTTCCTTTAATATAGTTGTTAAATTATCACTTTCAGTAATTCATGTTTAGTTTATTTCATTCTTTTTCCCAAATACCAATCGTTTACAGTTCATTACCGGAGGAGTTTTCATTATGTGTTACTATATAAAATATATATATTAAATGGTCCAAACCTACATAAAATGGAAGAAAGAACAATATATACAGCAAATGAAATAGAAATATCAACATTAGTTGACTTAAGTTAGGACATTTTATAACTAAAATGCATTATATGCATGCACCCACCATTACAAATATTGTACCTTATGTTCGTTAATTTCTAAATCAACATGGTAGCTAAGCCTATGAACTGTTCTTCAAAGGTTTTTATGTAATTTTGAATATTGTCATATTCAAAAATGAAACCCCTTATACTTTTATTTGTACAAGTTTTCATTACCATCATACTATGATGTTTGCACATTCCATTTTTCATATTTGTAGCACTAAACTTTGTTGCCTCGGTAGGAATAGAAGATTTTTTTTTTTAATAAAGTGCTAAATTGTGATTCATGCAGCTCAGTTAAGAAGGTTTTTATCCTTCTTTTTTGAAAATTATCACCGCTTAGCATTTAGAGACCATTAGAAGCATGTGCTGATACAGTTGTAATTAATATGAAACAAATTAATACTCAAATAAAGTAACAATGTTTGATCTTTCTTTGGGCAAAGGTCCTAAAATGCATATATTTCATTATTGAACTTTTCAGATTAGACATACATGTTTCAAACATGATGATCATACTTATTTTTTCTCTTGTGCGAGTAGAATTTTTTTCCTTTTTATGCTAACGATCACTTCCTTGTGAGTTAGCGATTAGCAGTGTGTGTGCGTACGCACGCTCGTATAGATATATATTAAATGCGTTATATTTACATAATAAAGTCAATAAGATTTATTTGCATTAGCTAATTCCTAGATGATGTAAAAATTGCTTATTCCTATGTCTTAATGTTTAAATAGCATCAAAAAGTGACTAATCTTCTTAATGGTTTTAAATCTTTTATATATCGCCCGAGATCTCCTCCGCGATCTCCTTTACACACTTAAACGAGACGATCCCTCGACATTCATCTCGTTCGAGATATTCAATTCTCACTATGGATCAAAATCTCAATCCGAGATCTCATTCGAAATTATACATTTTTCTTATTTTGTATAATATTTTTTATTTTCACATTGATTCAAAAGAAACTACTCGTTTCAATTATAATTTACCAACTTCTTGAACATATTCTTTACGTTTTATCTTAATGAGTCATAGCGAAAGGCTTCACTTTTTTATTATGTTCGGATATTATTCAATCATTACCAAATCAATTAAGCTAATCAAACTACTACTCTTCTAAAAATATTCCTTTTTCCATGTAAATCAAGTATGTTACCATTTTTATTTTTTGTAAGAAAGTTATAACCGTTAAATAAATTTTTGACACGTCAATTTTAGACACATAAGTACATCCGAGATATTCTCGAGATGCATTATAAGATCCAAGATGTCAATTCGAGATGTCACCCGATGTGTACTCATCTCGTCCGAAATCTCCTCCGATACGAGATAACTTGTGTAAAAATTCTGAAACGAAACGTGGCCGAAATCCGATATTTAAAATCTTGCTTCTTAAGGATAAAGAGTTCCCTTGTTAATTAGGCTAATCCCTTGTAAGTTGTATCATGATAAAAGCATTTGAATTTCTAAATTGCACTAAAAATTGTCATACAAACCACGGGTTAATTCACGAAAGTAAGCATAAAGCAACTCCATAGTGAGTAAATTAATCCTTCAGAGAAAATATTTTTATATATCATTTTCTTAAAAAGCCTATGTTAATTTATTTCAATATTGATCAACTATTTTAGTTCATAAATATTATCTAATTAATTTCAATATAAATCATCATTTTAACTTTATCGAGTATTTATGAATTAAAACAGTTCATCAAAAATGAAATAAGTTAGCATAGACAAGGATAACAAAAGAAAATATAAAAAAGGGAATAAAACAATCATTTTGGTGGCAACAAAAGGTAGTTGACTTTCTGCCTCACCATGAATAATATTTCTTACATTATGCTTAAGTTATTCGAATTAATAGACAATTATTATTGTGTTGCATTAATAGATAATTGATACAAACAAAATGAAATCAATTATCTAGCCGAACTTGTGGGAAATCATGTAATCCTACATAATATGGTATTGAAATAATAAAGTGTAAGCAATGATGAATAAAATGTCTTCATTCTCTCAATTTTCTTGCTTTCTATCTTGAATCTCAAGCTCATTCTCGTCTTATCTTCTCCTTAAATTCTTTAACACCTCCATCTCTATTCTCTCTTCATCTTTGAGCTCTCCCTCTACTTTTCTTCAAGCAAAATCTCATCTCTAGTCATGGATGAAACCTCAACTCTACAACATCTCGACATCGTCAATCAACAGGTTGTTCTCCCTGTTCGTCAAGTCGACATGCTCCAAACCCACAACTTCATGAGTCCAACCTCTCTTTGATTACACAAGCTCCCCACCAAAACCCTTTCCAACTCACCACTAATGCCAAAACCCTCCACTAACACTTTAATCATATCCGCACAACTCGCCAATCCATAACCACTTCTACACACCTCTAATCTACCACCATCAACAAGTCATTCAACCACCACTGTTTTTTCCTACTCCAATCCATAAACACCCACCCTTATACAAAATCTTATACTTGAATTACCCACTCAAAAAACCACCTTCACAAAAAACCTCTCCAACCACTCATCTAACATCAATAACACTACCTTCAATCCATAATCCAACCCCAATATCAATTAAGAACACTTCCATAGGTGAAAATGATGCTAAGTCTAGAGGAATGTTTTGATTCTTAACAACTTATCTGAGTATGACGATGTTTATCTTAGTTATGTCATTTCTAAGGATCCACACTTCAGCATGATTAAAAAAATAAAATTATTTTGTTGGTTATGCCCTATTTCAATCCGATTATGAAGAATCCGATTATGAAGGGGAAAGAAAATGATTACGTACTCCTTTGATGGATTAGTGGACCGTGTAAATTTGTTAAGTGAAAACAAAATTATCATCTTTGATCCCGGTGGAACGTTCAACATAGTGAGCATTTTGACCTTGAGGACGGAGTAGATTTCGAAAGGGACGATAATGATACGGCTAGCCTATGCACAACATAATAAAATTTCAAATTGATGCATAAGCTTGGGATGCTATGCTACCTCTAGAAGTTTTGATTATTTGGCATATAATCTTTTGTTAAAAGTAATTTGTCTTTATTATTAACTAAATGAAGGTGCTAAAATCATGTAATCCTATGTAATATGGTATTGAAGTAATGAAATGTAAGCAATGTTTAAAATGTCTTCATTGTCTCTATTTTCTTGCTCTCTATCTTGAATCTCAAGCTCATTCTCCTCTAACTTCTCCTTAAATTTCTTTGCCCCTAACGTTAACATTCAAACAAAAGTAGCAGTGAAAAAAGAGAAGTTAAATAATTAAGAAGTTATGCGTGAATCAAGTCAAATCGTAAATAATCTTGTACAACATGTATCATGTTTGCATGCATAAATAACAAAGCACACACACACACATGATTGCTTGAAAATTTAAGCTGTAAACATATTTTCCGGTCAACATAATTAATAATTCTATTACTGTATAAGATTAGGCAGAGGCATGAGCAAGTATATGTTGATGTAAGTATATGTACAATAAGAACAATAGACATTTATGGACCAAAATCGTAAGCATTGATGCAACGACTTGGTCATGTTTAACTATAGATGAATTAACCTTCTATCATTTATTATCTGAACGTGTTCACTCTGATACCAAATGAGGGAATTCAACAAGTTCTATAACCAAGTTGAAAAAAAGTATAAACACTTTCAAGATTAGAGTATGTGATTCATCACACCACTTGAGTATACGTGCGTGCGTGTGTAATATGATTAACCTTCACGAGTTAATGTGACTATCTTCTGCCATGTTTTCTCCTTCATTTGCTTTTCACTTTCTTCTTTACTCATTTACAAAATACAGGGCTTCATTAATTAAATACACGGCTTCATGAAAATTTTGAATAAAATGGAATTGTTGTGCCCGAATGAGAGGCTCCTTGTGTAGACTCCTTGAAATTCAAAACCATCGTGTAGTTATTGGAACAGTTCAATTAAGTTATTCTTTAATGCTACTCAGTCGTATTACATTTAATCCTTAACACATCAGCGTTACTTTTCTAACAGATAAATGTACCCACCAAATATTAAGTCAAATACGATTGTAGCTGCTGATTTTGTCCATTTATTCGGAAGAACAAAAATACATAGCAAAATGTTTCTTATGCTTTGATTTGGTGCTTAGTTGAGATAACAATTGCTCAATATATTCAAAGTAGATATGCTTAGTTCATTCTTCTCTGCTGTATTTCTATCGTTAGACTTATATTATTCTCAAATCAGTATTATTTTCGTTAACTTTATATAGAGCTATAATCTTTGGTTGACAACTATAAAGATGATTTGGTTTCCATAAAACGTAGAAGAAACTCTGCTTTATGAGTAGGCCGCTGAATTTTCAGTTTCTGTACCCTTGAAATATTGGCATTGTTAACTTTATAACCCTTCAGAGCCATAATTCTACTTCTCATGAACATTTTATCAGCCAAATTATTTCTTTACAAATAGTTTACCTAGTATTATGTTTACCATATGCTTGCGTTCTGTGCTTATGCTTCTTTCTGCCTGTAATAAAGTAATTAAACAAGATGAAAAACATTTGTATTACAAACCAACAAATCTCAAGTCGAAATTTGGCCTTGCAGGTTTCATGAAGTGAAGAGTAAACCTGGATTTTGGATCAGCTGCAAGTTTATTATTGTGAAAAATATGAAAGGAGTATCCTGGGGATTGATAATTGGTATAACCATTGGGGTGGTTATCGGTGTGCTAATAGCCACTTCCACTTTATTCTGTGTCAGATTCCGGAAAAAAAGACCTCAGATTGGAAGTAGCAGTTCTAGAAGGACTTCAACAATTCCAATACGGACAAATGGTGTTGATGCTTGCACAATTTTATCAGACTCAACAAATGGTCAAGAATCACCTAAAGCTTCAGAATCTAATGAGGGATCATTGAGGTTTGAGGGGAATAAGAGAAAGAATGTAGTTTCTGTCTCTGGCATTCCTAAATATTTGTACAAGTAACTGCCTTATACTTGCGTTTCATTTTCCTTTGATGTCTTTGTTGTTGACATGTCTATATTATGTCTGACTGCAATTGCTTGTATCCCTTCCAATCTCTTTCTCAATTTTTGCACTGCTGTGCAGCTGTGATTAATGCTGAAAATAGGTTGAATAATGTGCAATATTAAAAGGAAGAGTAGATTCATAGAGATGTTTGAAGTAGCATTGGGAAAATGTTTACTCTAATTTAGCTAAATGAAAGAGAGTCCATCCTTATATAGTGTATATGACACTGTAAAACAATGCTTGTACATATGCATGTATTATGTTGGTTTGGAAGCTTCATAAAGTCTAAAATATATGTCAGTGGCCATGCTTATGCTTCAATATAGACAAAATAATTTATAGGGAGTGTGATACCAGTGAACTCTTGTTTTTATTTTTATTTTAAAATATGAAAAAAAAAAGGTCGGTTGTCACAATATAAATTGGATTAAAAAATGAAGACTCGAATTAAGCCTCATTTACAAAATTTAATTGACACCGATAAAGGTCAAAGTATTTTTTGACGATTATAAAAAGTTAAGTTTATGGTAGCTAATTTAGATTTATAAGGGTTTATCTTTGTAAATAATGAAGATTAAGAGTAGTTATGTAAACTTTAGCCTTATATAATAATAACTATTCACATTTTTATTAATGATTTAGCCACTTTCAGGGATTTGCAGAAAGCCACTTCTAATTTTACAACAATGATAGGTCAAGGTGCATTTGGCCCTGTTTACAAAGCTCAAATGTCAACTGGGGAAGTAGTAGCTGTTAAAATGCTTGCTACTAACTCTAAACAGGGTGAAAAGGAATTTCAAACGGAGGTATAATCTTTTGAACAGTGGACAGTATCCATGAATATATTAGGGTATAATCTTTTTCCAGTTATTTGTTTTTACCTAATGAATATAAAGGATGTTTTTATGAGATGATGTCAAAACGTAATTCTTCCTGAATAGAATAGGTCTTAATCAAATACATTGCCTTTATTGTTTATACATCAAATTTTAGTTCTAAGAAGAATATGTGCGCGCGTGCACGCACGTGTGACTTCCAAAAATATATAATTTTTGGACAGTTGACAAATTGCATTAATTCAAATTTCAGCACAAACAGATTAATATTGACTAGTTGATGAATTAGTTGGGTAATAATTAGTCTGATATGTTTTACAGGTTGTACTTCTTGGGAGGTTGCATCATAGAAATCTTGTGAATTTGGTGGGATATTGTGCAGAAAAGAACCAACATATGCTAATATATGTTTACATGAGTAACGGAAATCTCGCTTCACATCTGTATGGTAAGTTTATAGTTCAAATATTTAAAAACGCAGTGCACATTTCTTATTATGTTAGTTGTTTTATGTGAAATTCACTCGCACCTCACTAAAGGTTTTGCTGTTTTCGTGGGTCCTTTGTGCATATATTGCTCCAATTTGTTTAAATCGCCATATCTAATAATATATAAGTTTGAAAGTGTTCATTCATATTGCAGTTATGGCATTGTTACTTTCGTTGTGCATTTGTACATCGTCTATACTACAGTACCATACAGCGATCATTGTAAGCAGCATTAAGATGCAGTTGTATTTATTGCATGATAGATTGGGCTTTATAAAGTGCTGCTTTCCAGCTGATGCAAGCATGTCTAATACCCTCTTTTATCTCATCATTTTTCATTTTTTTTGGCTATTAATGTGATTAGTTGTGTCTTGAGTTATTAAAGAGAACAATAAGATAATAGTATGGTACCATTTTAAGCTGTAAATAAGATTGCTGCAAATACGGACAAATGGTGTGGATGCTTGCAGTCTGACTCTTTTGTTACTCATTTTTAATCAACTTCAATCATGGATAGGAACATTTGGACATTTATCGATCTCTATGCAATTCATTTCATTATTCAATTTCCTAAAACCTAATGGCACCGCCTTAATTGGGAATCCCTAGAAAATGTGTTTGGGTATTAAATTTCATGGATTTATAAATAGTGCTGTTTTTCCTAATTTCAATTCTTAACTATTCATTATCCGGTTAAAAACTTATATATATGTATGTGTGTGTGTGTGTATGCGTATGTGCACACACATATACATATACATACATACATATATATATATATACATATACATACATACATACATACATATATATATATATATATATATATATATATGGATGTATGTGTGCGCATGCGTGCATGCGTGCGTAGAGCTAGGATCAACCGTCCCCTTTTTTTAGCACCATTTGTAGCCCCCCGCCACAAGTTTATATTTAAATATTTGGTCAATATTTAAATAGAAACTTGTAGTTGATATCGAGGGGCTACGAAATGGTGCTAAATAAAGGGGCTATTGATCCTAGCTCATACACACACACACACACACACATGCATACATAGTTTGTTGAGTCTTAAAAAGCAAGCTCTAATATTAGGCTTATTAATTATTATTTCACACTAAACACTATATTTGATTGTACTCGTTAAAAACATGTCCTTTTCGTCATATCATAATTGCTTTCTCTTTTGTCCACTGCCTACTTTCTGTAATAACTCACCCATAAGATCAGCAGTGTAAATTATCTAATTTAGCATCTGGAATGTTTGAGGACAATTTTATGCAGCAGCTGTTTTCCTAATGTACAACTTTATTGCTATAGATGAAAGTTATAAACCATTGAGCTGGAACATGAGGATTCATATAGCTCTTGATGTTGCAAGAGGCCTGGAATATCTCCATGACGGTGTATGTAACTGCTAAATTATTAACACTATTATGTTGCATAGAATAATTTTTTTTTGGGTCATTTATTGCTGCAGGCAATCCCTCCTGTAGTGCATCGGGATATTAAATCTTCAAATATATTATTGGACAGCTCAATGAATGCCAGAGTATGTAATAAAATAATAATATTTTTTGATTTTATGCTTGCTTGCATTGTGGAAGTCTTGTCACAAGTTTGCAAAATTTTAGTTCAATATAGTGTAGTATTTTGCTTGCATGGTAACATCAGTTCATATTTTCTTTCGGCTACATCGCATGAAACCATGATATACCTTTAGAATCTTTCTTATGGAAAAATACATACAACACATTTTGCTTACATTAATTGAGCTCACACTTCTGAACAACCGTAGTGATTTACGATTGGTCCAAATTGCCACCAGCTTAAGTGCAATTTCACTATTCAAGGGCGATGAAGTATTGTCTGAACATCGTAATAATGGCACTGTATAGAATAAGGTTTTAAGACTATTTTCTCGCTTTTAATTTTGTGATAGGGAAACCACATTATAGTATTTTCCTGGATTCTTGCTATAATGTCACAAAGCAACTGTAGTCACTGTGCACCTAATGCTGTTCCAGAGAATCCATATAGCTATCTCGAGTTAATGTAATTTTACACGTTCTTTTGGTATAATGACTATCAAAAAAACTGAATAAAAGATCCAGGGATTAAACCATTTGGCCCTTCGTTGGGGATTTAGAAAAATGATTATAGCATATTAGCATGAGCAATCTAAATAATAATAATGCTGTTTACCTTTTGTAATGCTTCATAATTTACAGGTTGCTGATTTTGGCCTTTCAAAAGAGGTCAGTCGCGATGCGTCTAACATAAGAGGAACTTTTGGCTACTTAGATCCTGAGTACATATCATCAAGAAATTTCACCAAGAAAAGTGACGTGTATAGTTTTGGGGTTTTGCTTTTTGAGTTGATTGCTGCCAGAAATCCACAACAAGGTCTTTTGGAATACGTTGAGTTGGTAGGATCTCATCTCTCACCTCCTCTCTCGTTCTGACTTGTTAGCAGAAAGATTTATGTTCATTTTGATGTTTTGCTAAAAAAGTTATTCATTCGAGTATTCTTGCAACTTACACTGAATGTGCATACCAACACATTCAATCACTTGCAGTGGTCTTCAGTCCTAATAAACCGGACAAAAGCTACCTCATATATTTCTTATTTGTTTTCTTAAGGATGCACTTAAGCTAGATAGTATCAACACCATTAAAAAGTCTGTTTAAGAATTTAAATCTGGGCTAGTTGTAAATATTTATTGTTTAAACATCAAGTTATTTTAAATTTTTTGTCTCATAAAAAGAAGGTGGAACTCAGTGCACGATGCTCCCGCACGATAGCGGGCTCTGGGGAGCCGATAATGTACGCAACCTTTCCCTCGTATTGCTAAGAGGCTGTTTCCGGGCTCGAACCTGGACGCCTAGATCACCATGCAGGTGACCTAACTGTTGCACCAAGGCTCCACCACTAAATTTTATGTCTCATAGTAATGCTAAAATGAAGCATGGTTTCCTTGATTATATGATAGTCTCCATCCAAATTGTACATTTACCTTGAAGAAATAATTATTTAGTGGATAGGTTTAGCAAATTGACCAAACTATAAAAGACACAAGTAGATTTTTTTAATAAAAAATGCTTGGACACTAATCAATGAATGTCATATTGAGCTCTGCTGGAGCGTTGTTTTATCAGTTGGGTGAGTATTGAATCTAATATTCGAAAAATATTGGGATATAGAAATTGAAAATGCCATGCTATATACATTGCAATACGACATACCCTATCAAAAATTGGAACTTAATTAATACACTTTTCAAAACCTCAAACGTCAGTTATAAGCTGAGTGAAACAATAGATTGGTTGGTTATGTTCTGCTAAGTGAAACGTTGGATTTTTTTTGAACATGGTTCATTAATGTCAATATGTGTCGATCTTGAGGATCGAACTCGTGACTTTTAATCTCATAGTTTGAACCACTAACTAATTGAGCCAAACCTGTTGGCGTGAAACATTAGATTTAAACTTTAAAGCACTTTAAAATCCTAAATTGTTATATTTTCTTACATAATACGTCTATGATAGAAAGTAATGGAAATAAAATCGAAAGTATCCATGCGTGCATACACACACGTACGCACATATCTACGATTATCCTTAAATTTTAATTTCTGATCGAGCATGCTCTTTTGTTCATTTTCATGAGATTTTAATCTGAAAACTTATACTAGTTAAAATTTGATGTATGAGAACTTGATACGTATGATGCGATTTGATTTGCAACTTGCAATTTCTTGTTACTATGAAATCAGTTTGTAAAATATCAGAGTGTGTGTAGACACGCATCTATAGCATGCAAAAGGAGAGGAAATGTTTATTTTGTACTATATAGTTTTTTTTAATGCATTTATTTTACTTTTAGTGTACTTGCAGGTGCTTTGGGGTGTATATAGTAGCATTCTAAAAAATGCTATAATTAAAAAAGTAAAACGAAGCTGTAAAAACATTTATAATATGGTTAGAATAATTATATAGGTTAGTACAAGATATGTAAGCTTTGGTTAATCATTTAGTTTGGATAGGAATTTCTTTTAAGCATTGTGATTATATGAGTGTACTAATATAATCGATGTGGGTGTAAAAATATTGGTTTTTCAGTTATCAGATAAATGATGTATAATTCTAAGATATTTTTATATATTACATATGTATGTTGTCATATATTACATAGTACACCGATCGATGTGGTACCTATCTTACCATAGTTTACAAATTGGCTTCGTATTCCATTTTGGTATGTGTTTTGCAACATAGTACATTAACGTTCCGAAATGCTTACACTGCATCCAGCGTTTTGAAATGTTGTGTCTGATGTTACAAAACGTTGAATTCCATGTTTTCAAAATATTCATTTTGACGATTTTAAGCGTATTATATTGATATGCAATAAGTAATAATGATTTTCTATGGAAAATATAAACAAATACTGAAGAATGATTTCAAATCTACATTGAGAAGACTCAAGCCGTTTTTGCTACTACCATAATATTTTTGTAAAGTAACATACATTTATTTATGAGCTCTACATTCGTACTTGTCTACCCTTCTTTTTTTTTCACAATATTTGAACATTTGTAATTTAATTTTGTTTCAATTGCTATAAGTTATGGCTTATATCTAGTTGGAAATGAATGTTAATGATATATTTATCCTAGAATATTTTTGCCGTGTTTATCTATTTATAGTGGATAACAATATTATACATATTTGTATGTAAAAAAACATTTTCCAAGACATTTCATATTCTGATTAAACGTATTCCATTCTGATAAAGCATCCTGGTTAAGCTAGTCCTTAACTTATTGCGTTATGTAGCATTAACTTTTCCATTTCGCGTACCGAATCGACCTGCGTATTAGATAACATAGTGCGAAACGTGGACCGAAAACGAATATGTAAAACCTTACTTGCTTAAAGCATTCATCCAATAAAATACGCTTAGCCGAAATGCAGAATATTTTCAAAAAGCACTCTCTTTACATACAAATGTGTGTATTATTCCTAAGTTCCTAACTACTATAAATAGATGAAATAAAGTAAAATCAAGTAGAAGATGAGACTTTTAGTCTTTTCGAAAGTCCAAATTAATTTAAAATAATTCATTATTATTTGTTTATATTTTCCATGAGTACTCATTACTGCCCGTGGCCGAAAATCATCGTATTTTAGAATATCATAATCAATTTTCAAAATATTAGATTTAATATTTTGGAAATACCGTGGATTTAATGTTTCAAAATGTCAAAATCAACGTAGCAAATCGTTTGCGCACAACATTGTGTAATGCCTTTTGCGACGTACTCATCAAAATGGAATATGATAGCCAAAGTTTGAACTGTATCAACATAATTTTTTCAAAAATATTATTAAGCATATCATTTGATGGTAAAACTTTATCTTCTACCTCGATTTGCCAAAAAAAAGAGATCAACTCATTTTGTTTCAGACAAAAAGAATTAAACATGAGGTCTCTGTTTATTAATAATGAAATATCCGAAGGAAAAAAAACAAGACAACACGTAGAATGAATTTTGAACTATCAACTTCTTTCCAAACACAATGTTACTAGGCCCATAAACAAATACTTTTGGATGCAGATAGTGTCATATCCGCACTCGGATCCAAAATCATTTTTGAATATCAGATATCTATATCCGAGGACATGGACGATACCGGATATTTATTCACTCTTATAGTTAACAAACTTCAAATGGAACATTTTGGTCTAACATAAATAGTTTTCAATAATAATGCTAATATTTGTTCACTCTTATAGTTAATAAACTCCAAATGAAAAATTTTGATCTAACATAAATATTTTTCAATAATAATGCTAATATAATTACATAAACAAAAAATACGATGATTAAATTTTGTTTTGAACAACAGATTCATTTATACATGCATAATATGAATTATTACCTTGGATATCAATCTTTTTATGTATTAAAATACACATAATCTCGACTACTTTCTTGATAAAAGTGGAGTGAATACTTTTTAGATGTGGATGCTATCATATCGATCTTCGTTTTTTAGATTTAAGAGATTTTTTCATTTTTCAAATGCGAATGCTGATGGATTTCAAATTTTTCGGATGTCCATTGACGATCCCAAATGTACTAACATGTTTCAGCTTATTTTATTTGTTGGATTAGTTTTAACCCAATAAATGAAGAACTATGACATATTTGGATAAAAAACTTAAGAAAACAAATAATTCTTCTAGAAAAAGCATTTATTGATATGTTTGGACCGTACATAGCCTATTATGAAAGTTTTGAGTTTAACATTGAGAATTTGACAATTGAATCTATATATACTGTCACTAGGTCAATTTTGAGTCCAACAATATATAACTGTCATAGAAATGGGAAATAAAAGATCCTTTGAAAGACAAACACATTTTATAATACATATTATTAATACGATTTCTAGGGCTGTCAAAGGATGCAAACGGATGCGGATATGGCTATATCCACATCCACATCCGAAAATTTAAATCCGCATCAAATATCCACGGATATCAAAAATTTACATTCGCATCCGCGGATTATTTTCGGATCCGAAACATCCACATCCAAAAACTGAACAGGGATTTTGTTATATGAAAATTTTAAAATAAGATATCACAATTTAAATACGTCATTTTCTCGGATAACATTGAGACATATAAACTACACTACTTCATCATTTTTTCAAATGAAAAAATAGCAACACGCGTAATATTAAATAAGTTCAGATAATACTACAATTCAAACATTAAACAAAAACATAGATTAAACTACATTCCACAGCTTTGTTCTTTCTTCTACCCACCACAGCTTTCCACAGTTCCTACAAAGCAAAGCATAACTGAATCATTAAACATAGATTAAACTATAATATAAAAGCAAACTACAATTCCCCCCTGTACTTGTTAGTTCAGTTGTACACGAAAATATAAATATTGTTGTTGAATGAACATCAATATGGAGAATTTTCCCCTTGTACCTGTTAGTATAGTTGTACGCATGAAAATATAAATATCATTGTTGAATGAACATCAATATGGGGATGGACATTAATTGGAAAGAAGACTTGTTTATGGAAATAAACAACACAGTTAAAGAAACATTAAACTGCATTCAAACAATGATATAAGAAGAATTACACCCAACACATGATGAAACTGCAGTTGGAAGCGAAGAATGTGCATGTGCTGAGCCTTATAACGTACATATAAAGTTCAAGAAAGAACTAAAGCAGATCTGGACGATAGTACATATGGTGTAACTGCAACTAAAGGGGAAGAGTGTACATATGCTGAGCAGGTCAATATATATATGGATATAACAAGTACGAACAATAATTCAGTGTCCGATGACAATGCATACATGCGAAAAGACATGGTGGTCTCCAACATAAGGTATCTACACAAACATTCTGTACAAGAAGCTAATCACCCAGTTAAAGAAAATGTAACAAACTACAATGAAGTTCGTGATCATAATGAACTAGCTTGACAAAATGGGCTGGCACTGCTGCAAACAGCAGAGCCAGCAGCTAGTGCTGCTTGCGACAACAGTGTTGCTGCGACCGTTTGTTTTTTGAAATTAGAAAAATAACTTTGTGCGACCATCTACAGCGGGGCTGATGCTTCATCTTCAAGCTCTATATCTTTACTTGTTAAATGAATTTTTTTAACCAATTGCATTAAATAGTTGTCTTTCTAAACAAATTTTAATATGTAAAAGAAACTAACCAATGTCCGACTGTAACCAATCCTTAATACAACTTAACGATTCCACCATGTATGAAGATAATGAGGATCTAATTCGGTAATCAATCTACATCCACTACTAAACGAGGATTCAGATGCTACAGTAGATACAGATACGGTTCAAATATACGAGCAACCATTACAAGAATAGGAAATGTAGGACCATTTGTTTTCCACCACACTAAAATATCAAAGTTGTCATCATCTTCACTCATGAGCAACAACTCATCTTCTAAATACTTATCGAGCTTCGTCTTAGAAACTTGTAAACTTCCATTTTTTTGTTCTATATGATTCCTCTATTTAAGATCCATTTTTGTTCTCTTTTTAGAACCAATATTAAAATTATCATCCAATGAAAAAGAAGAAGATGATACATTCATAGAGGATGCACTTACTTTTTCGTATGAATAGAAAAGAATTTTCAATGATTCATAAATTTTCTTATATGAACTTGTGCATCTTCTCCATAAATCATATCATAGAAAAATAAATATAGGTTATTCTATAACGAGGATTAAAAACCATGCTAATACTCATCATTAAATTGCAAGTCCTTCAATACTTATCAAATTTAACTCTCATCGTTTGTACCGTAGAGCTAATATACTCATGGTTACTTAGCTCCCAACTTGTAATACTTCTATACATATCACACACATTTTTAAAATACAATTTAGCCGTTGGATATTTTACATCTGAAAATTTAAGTATAACATCATAAAAGATTTTCAAACATTCATAGATTTCTTTTTCTATCTTCCACTCTTCCCTTGAAGGCAAACATCTATAATCAGAAGTTAACTCAACTAATCGCTTAAATGCGGGACGCAATTCAAACGCACTTTCAAGCATAAAGTATGTTGAGTTCCATCATGTTGCAACATCATAGTGAACTCCTTTTCCAACTTATATAGTGCTAATGCGTTTTCCAACTTTGTTTTCTAGATTGTGATGATGTTATAAAATTAACACTTGTTTTTATCTTTATAATGAGATCATGCATGATTTTTAACCCATCTTGCACAATTAGATTTAATACATGCTTGCAACAACGTATATGAAACAAATCACTATTTATGACCAAGACAACTTTACCATCTAACCATTTCTTGTGATCTCTTATCGTAACATCATTATTAGAAGCATTATCAACAGTAATTGAAAATAACTTCTTATCTAAATTCCAATGTAATAGTTTTGTTTTAATAGCAGCACCAAGTGCAAGTCCAGTGTGGGAGGAGACATTTCATGATAAGCAATTACTTTTTTATGCAATTTCCAATCATCATCGATGTAATGACAAGTTATGCAACAATAACCTATATTCTGATGTTCAGATGTCCATAAATCTGTAGTAAGGCTAACACGAGCAGACAAAGTATCAAACATTTGTTGTAATTTAGCTCTCATAGTAGCATAAAGTTTCAAAACATTACAACGAACTGTATTTCTAGAGTAGAGCTTAACAGTTAGATTAATACTCCTTGCATATTCTTGAAAGTAAACATGTTCCGTCATATTGAATGGATAATCATGTTTTGCAACCGTACGAGCAAAAGTTCTATTTTGATCAAACTTCCAACTCGCTGATATGAATGGTTTGTTGGGGGACTTTCTAGTAGTCAAAAGTTTTCTAGATAGTCTCTTATTATTAGTAGTCTCTTATTATTAGTATTTTTGGGACAAGCTTTTATATGATTTTTCAAATGTGTTGTTCCTAGTAATGTAACTCCATCAAATATCCTTAAACAATGTTTACATGTGGCCTTAACACTATTACCATCCTTCAATATTTCCCTATCAAAATCTTTCCATACCTCAGATTTAATGGGTTTTACATTTAAAAGGTGCAAATTTTTCTTCTTTTGTTGAAAATTTTGAGCTTGTGGCACACTAGAGTCTGTGGTTTAAATTTCTTGCACAACTACGTTATTGTTGGCACATGCAATAGACTTGTTACTACAATTTGATGAGGTGTTTTTCATTTTCAAAATTCTACAATATAAAAATAATCATATGTAGTAACTAAAATACTTATTATATTTACCATAAATTAGCAGATCAAATAATATTTATATGTATATTAACTATGCTAATTATTGTAACTTAGCTTCAACTTAATTTTTATATTTTTTGTCCGTTCTAACAAATTACCAAAACATGATAAAAACTGTTATTGATGGGATAATAATACTTGCATCGATAGATTAGCAGAAAAGATTACTAAATGAAACACATAAAATACCAACATACAACATAAAATAAAATTGATGGGATTATAGTAATTGCATTAGTAGATTTCAATATTTCCAACAAAATTATGCACAAACAAAATACCAGAAAGTGAAATTTAATTGTTACTAAATTAACACCAAATATTAATAATTTGCAATTTTAGAAATACCAAAGAGTGTAATTTTTAGAGTTTCGACGGCGGTGATAAGATTGCGCTGGCTACGGGACAAGGGCGAGGTGGAGTGCCGGAGCTAAACACGAGGTTTGTGACGACGAAACTCCAGCTACATGTTTCGGCGATGGTGAGAAGCTTGTGTGCTGGCTACAAGACGAGGTTGAGACAGAGCGTCGAAGCTGAGACACAGGGTTTAGGGTGGTGCTGGAGATGAGTGCTTTGATTACGATTTAGGGTTTGACGTGCGATGCGATTTGAGGGTTTTTTAAGTGGCTGTGAAAAAATAGAAATGAAATGATGAATGCGAATTGGAAAGTTGCGATTGAAGGCAGTGTAATAATAATTATGGTTTTATCATGTAAAGATATCTTGGCCTTGGATATGGAATCCAACGGTTGTGTGAAATTGTCTTCAAAAATTTGAAGTGGCCAATAAGTTTAATTACAATGTATAATTATTTTTAAAATAATAGTAATAATAATAATTGTACTTAATTTCAGATCGGACAGATGTTTTTCGGATACGCATATCCGCATTCGCATCCGCATCCACATCCGCATCCGCATCCAATTTGTTTTCTTTGGATATCGAATGATATTCTATTTTTGGATACGGATTTCGGATTTTTCGGGTATCCGTTGACAAACCTAACGATTTCTTGTCAATTTGGTCCACTTTAGAATAACAACAACAATTATAGCCCATTTTGAAAATAAATCACAAACTTAGATCACTTTTGTCATGCTGGTAAGCCTTTCAATGGATATCTCGAAAATCTAAAATCTAAAATCCTTCCGCATCTGTATCCAAAAATGGATAAATATTTGATATTCGAAAAAATAATTGCGGATCCGCATTCCATATTTGTGATGAAAAATGACTCCAATCTTATTGTTATTTTAGACCTAACTTCTATAATCTCTTTCTTCAATAATATAATTAGAAGTAGATTATATCATTGACCACATATCAAAATTAGTAATATTTTAAATTAACTTTTTAATTGTCATAATGCATGAAATATTATCATTTAGTTACTAAATCTTTTAATACAAATCACAAATAAAACATTGTCCCTAATTCAAATCAAGACTGCATAAAGCTTACGGCTGTCCTAAGGAATTATATAAATAGTCCAACTTTGTCAAAACTTTTCTTGAATTTGGTGAAAGCATTTATTTGAAGACTCACATGGCCTAAAATATAAATAATGATCTCAGTCAAGTACGTTGCTCAAATTTCACCAAATTGAATATAATGTTAATCAAACAAACCGTGTTAGTCTACAATTTTAGTTTTTACTTTTTAGAATTTTCCTCCCCAAGTCATGTCATCACAAAACATGGTGTTTGTGTGCGTTTGTATGTGTGTCTACACACGTGGTGTGTTGATTGAGTGTCAAGGACAATATGTAATTTGGTGATACAACTTAACTTTTATAACAAGTTATATTCGAAATAAAGTAAGCTTTTGATTTTTCTATATATCTTTCTATTGGGATATAAATAATATTATGAATGCATTAAAATATACAGGTAGAAAATCCGTAGGAAAAATAAAATATTATTTTCATATTTTATTATTTTTTATACTTTTAGTACCGAAATGGATTTATAACGAATTAAAATTTTCCATTTATTTGTTTAGATTTATAAGTTGTGAATTGATCGAAGAATATCCGATACCCATCCGCATCCACGGATGCGGATATCTGATGTTCGAAAATGATTTTGGATACGGACATGGATATTGTACTATCAGAATCCGTATCCGTCCGTTTACAGGCCTAGAAGGGTGGAAGAAATTTGAAGAAAGAGGAGTGACATTTTAATTGTTATAAAACTTTTAAAAATCATTGAATAAAACATTAAAACCATGTAATTGTAATATAATATTCATTAACAATTTTGACTTTAGATGTACCTTTTCTCCTTGTCAGGGTATATGCGAACTGACGATGTTTTTAATGAGACGATCATTTTGATTATAAAAAAAAGATAATAAAATGTAACTTATAACAAAATGTAATCGATTCTTAGTTTGATGCAATGTTGTTAAGTTAGTGGTTTGCAAAGTGATGGCTTGGCAAATTGGTAACATGCAGAAGTTGTGATGTTGCTTCTAAAAATTTGAGAAAAAATGTGGAGCCACCTAGTCTCATAAGAGAGAATACTGATAATATATTATAGACGATTTAGCATTCCCAATCAGCAACCATCCGGGTCGAATGAGTACAAATTTGTATTTGGTTTTGGTATCTAGTGTAACGACTTTGATCTAGCACTAAAATTACATAATCACAGAGCTGGTGGTATGTCCTTAACCTATGCGACTAGCCAAAGAACCAAATTCTCTATTTGTAATGAAGATCTACCAGAAGACTTCGGTTCTATGTAATTATACAAAGCATCTACAACTTACTTATCACTATTGCCAGCCACATGCAATGTACGACATAGGGACAACAATTCAAACATAAACTCATCCTATTCGTGGTCCCTACTTGTCAATCATACGTGCATTCATTCTTCTTTGTATCGCAACGCTTTGCCAATGCATTAGTGCAATTTTGTCGTTTAAAAAAAAAACCAACGCAGTTTGGAATTGCTCCAGCGTAAATTCTCTGAATAAAGAGGAATCACTGAACTTCGAGGAAAGATAAACACTTATACACATCAACAAATTTTTTTTTGGATAGTTTTAGTGATATCCATTTATCGACTTAATGGTGGTTTTGACGAAAAGCATGTAGTGAAAAAAAAATCGTTTTTTAGTAATGCAAAATAATCTAACGTCAAGATCTAGATTTGCCAATTGAACACCTCTCAATGCAATAACAGTTATTTACTACTCAACAATAAATAAACAAAACAAAAAATAAAGGTAGACGATAAAATATAACACGGTTCGGTCTAATTGACTTACGTCCACGGACCCAACAACTCACTATAATATGAAGAGAGTACAAGAGATTTTCTTGTTACAAGATCATAGCTACCAAAGTGGAGCAAACAAAAACTATAATCATTGTAAAAACTAGAAGAGATAATTTTTTGATGATAATGAAATGGTTGAAAATTACACTGCTTTTATATAGGTGCCGATGGAGCATATATTTCAGATGTTTAAACTTTTCTAAGCAAAATATGCGACTGCTTTTGATTTTGATTGGATTACCATATCCAATATATCTACATATCACAAGCTTTTGATATATTCAATATTAGCTTTGACTTTGTATGCAGCAACAACTTATGAAATAAATAAGTAAATTTATTTATTTCAAAACACTAATTTGCTTGCAACTTACACAAATGAACTCTTTTTTGCAAACCGTCTTCTTCATTGCATCCCACATCATCTCCTCATCAGAATGAGTATAATATTATATCATTTATTTTCAACACTCTACGTCGATACAATATTACTACATCTCTTTTTATCTCGAATCAACTAGTGACTACTAGTTATTTGGTCATCGCTCCATGACGCTATGTAGTTGCATACTAACTAATTAAGTTTGAACAATGCTCAAACTTATCTTTAGGAAGTGACTTCGTCATCATATCTGAAGGATTATCCATAGTACTCACTTTCACCAACTTGATCTTGCTTCGTTCTGCCTCTAGCGTAAGAAAGAATCATCTGACATCAATGTGCTTCGTCCGAGAACTATAGGCTTGATTTTCTACAAGATGAATCACGCTTTGACTGTCTAAAAGTAGCTCTACTGTTCGCTGCATCACCGAAAGATCATCCAACAACTGAAGTAAATACAATCCCTCCTTAGTCCCTCTACAATCGATATCAACTGGGGCTCGACTACCTACTATAGATTGCAGCTTTGATCTCCATGGAATTGAGCCTATGCCAAGTATAAACACATAGCCCGACACCGACTTTCGTCCGTCTCTTTCCCCGGCATAATCCAAATCATAGTAGCTTCTAAAAGAGATATCACCATCTACTCCACCATACAACAAGCCAACTGAAGAAGTGTCATGAAGATATCTGAGAATCCACTTCACTGCTTGCCAATCCTCATTGTCAAGGTTGGACATATTTTGACTCATGACACCCACTGCATGTGTCAAATCTGGTCTCGTGCACACCATAGCATACATGAGACTACCATCAACACTAGAATAAGGTATATCAGTCATATGCCTCTTGTCTTCATCCGATGAAGGAGATAATTCTTTCGACAACTTAAAATGAGAGCCTAATGGAGTGCCAACCGGTTTAGTTTTCTCCATTCGAAATCGAGCGAGGGCCATCTCAATGTACTACGCTTGAGTGGGTTTCAACTCTCTCCGCTTCCTATCTCTGAATATATTCATTCCTAAAATTCTGTGCTTTTTCCAAATCCTTCGTATCAAACTCCTTGTCGAGCTCCGTTTTCAACTCCTTAATTCGGACCGTACTCCGAGATGCAATCAACGTATAACAAAAGATATATTATGTCTCCATTACACCTGAAATTAAAACACTGGTCTTTGAAGCTTCTAGAATATCCCCGTGAAAGCATAAACTTATCGAATCTCGTATACCATAGTCTAGAAGACTGTTTCAATCCATATAGAGATTTGTTAAGTTTACAAACATAATCCGGCATGCTACTATCAATGAACCCCTCCGCCTGCTTCAAATAAATCTCATCATCCAAATCACCATGCAAGAATGCAGTTTTGACATTTAGTTGTTCAGGTTGCATATCATAATGAGCAACTAATGCTAAAAGAATACAAATGGAAGTATGTCTAACAACTGGAGCAAAAATATCGTGATACTCTATCCTTTTTCTGAACATACACTTTTGCTATTAACCTTGCTTTATATCTGAAATCGCCATTGTTGCCGTCTTTCACTCTATAGATCTACTTACATCTAATAGCTCTCTTGTCGGTGGGAAGTAGCACCAAATCTCAAGTATGATTTTTTAATGAAGATTCAATCTCTCCTCCATTGCAACTAACCAACTGGAGCTGTCAACTGATGCAATAGCTTCTCTATCATCACTGTGCTCATCATGGACAACATTCAATGCATATGTTGCCATGTTATCGAAGTCAATATTTTCGATGCTAAATCCAACAAACTCATCAAGCCACTTAGACTCCCTTCTCTGTTTAACAGGCCTAGTCTCTGATCGAGCTCCATCTTGAGTTTGATCCTCTGCACTAACATCAGTACTATTCTTATCAACCATGGTGCCATCGAAAATACAATCTGAACCTCTATGAAAAGAATCTGAAGATGACTTGCCTTGTGTTTGGTATTCTGACTCTGTCCTCACATTGTCATCGGACGAGGAATGCTCCACCTTCAACATAGCATTCTCATCAGAAGTCACATGCCCGCTGATAATAATATTCTTGCTGATAGGACAACATAACCTATATTCCTTCACTCCTCTTCTATAACCTAGAAAGATACACTTGCGAGCTCTAGGTTTCAACTTTTCTTTGCTCTCATGTAGATAAGCGGGACATCCAAATACTTTGAGCTGATAATAATCTTCTTGCTGATAATAATCTTCTTGCTGATAGGACACCACAACGTATATCTCTTCACTCTTCTTCTATAACCTAGAAAAGATACACTTGCAAAATATAGGTTTCAACTTTCTTTTGCTCTCATGTAGATAAGTTGGACATTCAAATACTTTGAGAAAT
Organism: Allium cepa; assembly: GCA_030765085.1. NCBI lineage: Eukaryota > Viridiplantae > Streptophyta > Magnoliopsida > Asparagales > Amaryllidaceae > Allium > Allium cepa. The sequence goes on along the minus strand of CM060941.1, from coordinate 552,217,226 downwards.
GAACAGCTAACAGACTCTCCTTTTCATACTTCTTTAGAAATTTTCATATCTATGACAGTAGAAGGCGTACGGTTGATAAGAAAAGCCGTCATAGATAAGGCTTCAGTCCAAATTTTATTCTTCAACTTAGTAGTCAATCTGAAGCAACGAGTTCTCTCCAACAATGTCCGATTCATCTTTTAAGCAACTTCATTAGACTGAGGGTCGTCAGGTGTAATGTAATGTCTCTTAGTGCCTTCGGGCTCACAATAATTGATGAATTGCCGTGATATAAATTCACCGTCATTATTCGAAGGGAGAACTTTCAACTTCTTCCCCAACTCCTTCTCAACCATAGATTTTCACTTTCAAAACCTGGTAAAGGTTTCACTCTTAGGCTGTAGAAAGTATACTCATACTTTGCGAGAGAAATCGTCTACAGACGAAATGAAATACTTGGCTCCATCTAAGGATGGACAAGGGAGGGACCCCACACATCCGTGTGAACATACTTCAAGGCAGACTTTGCTTTATGCTCTGCTGCACCAAAAGAAATCTTTGTCTGCTTTTCAAGAATACGCTCTTCACAAAAGCTTCATCTTAAACGAATAAAGTTGTTGTTGAAGAATAATCCAATTAGTGAGAGACTTGTCTTGATATGCATCAGATAATGCATCCCGTAATTCCTTCGCTGTCTTTTCTGAGAGAATTCTCTTAGAACTTCATATGAAAGACTCAACTGAATGGTCGTAAGAGCTTCTTCTTCTATCTCTTTCAAAACATTCCTCAATCGATTTTTCAATTTATCCAGCTTAGAAATAATCTTAAAGTCTTCTCATTTTTTAGTACAACATCCATCTTCATCTTCTATGTGCCAAAAGCTCATTTTTCAAATGAGTAACATCGTAATTACTACCAGATTTACCTATCTTCCCTGATGCCATATATGCTCAAATCTAAAACAAATCGACTAGCTCCGATACCAATTTGTAGTGAATTTTTGTTTTTGTTTTTTCACTAATGCGGAATAATGTAACGCCAAAATCTAGATTTGCCAATTGAATACCTCTCGATCCAATAGCAATTATTTACTACTCAACAATAAATAAACAAAATAGAAAATAAAGGGAGACGATAAAATCTGAAGTGGTTCGGTCTAATTGACCTATGTACACGCGGATCCAACAGCTCACTATAATATGAAGAGAGTACAAGAGATTTCTATTTATTACAAGATCATAGCTACCAAAGTGGAGCAAACAAAAACTACAATCTTTATAAAAACTGGAAGAGATAATTTTTTTGATGATAATGAAATAGTTGAGATTCCACTGTTTTTATATAGCTGCTGATGGAGCATATATTTCGGAACTTTAAACTTTCCAAAGCAAAATATGCGGCTGCTTTTGATTTTGATTGGATTACCATATCCAATATATATCCACATCACAAGCTTTTGATATATTCAATATCAGCTTTGACTTTGTATGCAGTAACAATTTTTGAAATAAATAAATAAATTAATTAATTTCAAGACACTAATTTGCTTGTAACTTTCACATATGAACTTCTTTTTGCAAACTGTTTCCTTCATTGCATCCCACATCATCTCCTCGTCAAAATGAGTATAATATTGAACGAATTATTCATTTTTCAAGAGCACCAAAAGCAATGTATTGATCCACATGGATAATCAAATCATGCATGCATGCGTTTATGGTTAATTCTAATAGATAAAAATGATACGTAAACAAACCTTTTAATAAACAAAATTTAACATTCTTTATTATTTTGTTTGTTTACATTTGTTGGTGGTTGTACACGGTGACTTTTGGTCACAAGCTTTCGTTTTCCAAAAGCAACATATTTATTCACATTATTAATAAAAAATAATGAATGCATGACCATAAACTTATAACAGTGTCAAATTTTCCTGCTTCTGCATCGTCATCTTCTCAAATAACAATTTGATGCAGTAAAAACTAGAAAATGTCAAAAATGGAAAATAACTAAACGAAAACAAAACTGAGATAATGAGTTTCTATAATTAAATCAGGGAGAAAATCTACTCTCAGTTGACATCTAATACTCAAAATCAAATTTAAATACAAAAATGGATTGCTTTTGACAAAAGACTTTCAGTACTATATAACTACAAAATTTGTAGTAATTTAAAATAAATTGTTTGTTCACATTTTAGTATTAATGTTATGTGCGCAGTTTCATCTTCTAAAATTACAATTTGACACGATGAAAATTAAATAAATGGATAAGTATAATACAAAGTAACGAGGAGATCAAAATTCAATATTAGATGTTCTAAGTTATAACTAGTTGAATCAGCAACACATGCATTTATTTGTCAGCTAAATGTGCGAAAATGTACATTAACCTATGATGGTCAAACATTATGCAATGAATACAATAAAACTAAATAAATCCCATTCTAGTTTTTTATCTACTTCTTCGTGTATTCCAAAAATTTAAATAAAGAGTTGTAATAATTAACAATCCGAAATCTATACGAATAGATTGGATTTTAAATTGCCTGCACATCAAGAGATAGAACCCCTTTGATAATCATAAAAAAAGCAGCGATGATCAGAATATTAATTTCAACCAATATAGTATCATCTAGTTTTGCAGAATGTATTCATGACAGGTTGCATAAAGATTGTGTTTCACTATGGAAAATGAATGATTTAAAATCGAATTGTATTTGATTCAACATAATTTTGCATTTAAAGAAAAGAGATGAGAAAAGGCGATTCAGAGGCAAATTTATGAAAATATGGCAAGTGCTGACATCCCCAACTTTTAAATTATACAAAGACTCTAATCACTGATGATAATTGAAAAGATGACTGTGTCAAGGTAATCCTGTGTAATTTTGCCAAAAATAATTGTGATAGATTGCAGATTTTGAGAAAGATTGTTTTACTTCACACAAACACACACTGTGATTTGTATTTGATTAAAATTTTGAACAAAAAAAAGAAAAGGAAGAGTGATTCGAAGGCAAATCTGAGAAAACATACATTGTAAGCTACAGTGATTTTAAAATAGGGGCCTACCTTGAATGTACACAAAGTTTGATTTATTATTTGATATACAGCATAGAAAATAAAATTTTCACACAAATTTCTTGATAAAACTATGTACACAGAAATTTGAATATGTTAGCAAAATTCAGATCTAACAAACTGAATTTTATTTTTAATTTTTCTTTTTTCAAGTTAGACCACTTAATAACAATCTAGGCCAAATTCGAGACAAGTTACAAACTTAAGACACATTTTACCATGCTGCCTGTAAGTCATCATTTTCTACTAAATGTAGTGTTATAATTTTTCTTTTTAGATTGGAGCAACTTAAAATCGCGTCAATGTAAATTGGTTTAATAAAGTAATTTTACAATGGCGCAATTTGAAAGCACCCAAGCATAAAGTGCTGATTTGATGCCAACAAGGCAGAAAGTGGTTTAAGATTGTGATTTGTTTACAAAATGGACTATATTTGTTATTTGTTTTTTAAGTGACCCAAGTTGATCAAAAATTTCATGAAATAGCAGCCAACGTCAATTGATAACATATCCAAATTTCATTCAATTCACATGCGATCCATGTACACCCAATTTAATAGTATTTTAACCCAAATTAACAATGATGTAGGCTGCAATAAATTCAGAAGGAAAAGAAGGGTGGGAGGAAATAGTGGATCCTCGACTTGAAGGTAACTACAATATTGATGAGTTAAATGATATGGCTACATTAGCATATAAATGTATCAAGCGAGTGTCAAGGAAAAGACCATCCATGAGAGACGTAGTTCAATCATTATCAAAAATCACCAAAGGGGTTCTTATCAAAAAGAGACATAGCAGACAGTTTTTGCCAACTACAATCGAAGAAGAATTAGAAAAGAACGTAGAATTGGGTTCTCAGAATTCTATTTCAGATTCAGACCACAGACGAGAAGATTCTATGGATAGCTTATCAGATTTGCCTGACGTATGATACTTTCTTTTTGTTAATACAAAACTTATTTTATTTTTGTAATTTTTATTTTTTGGATCTTAAATTTATTCATTGTAAATTTGAGGGTCATGGATTGGAATATGTGCTATATGCTAATTTGCTAATTTGTAATTCAAAGGACTTTGTGTAGCAACTTTACCATCAAAATTGTTGATGCGTCCAAAATACTATGGATGTAAATCACGGTATGATACCATATATTCATTTTGTACTGCATTCTTTACTTTATCAACTAGGTGTCGTGTTTAATATTTAATTTGGATACCAGCAAGTGTTTTTGATTTAATTGTTATGATATCAAAACGATGCGATTTGCTTCTTATAAGTACAAAATAAAAAAGCGCTTTCCAAAGCCCATTGCAAGGGTTTTTTTGTACAAAGAACAAAAATTTATATTTTTTTAGCTTTGAGTACACATGTTCAATATTTTAGCCATGTGGACAAACTTTCTATCAAAATTGGTGATTAGGACAAATATTCTTTGAAAATTAGTCATAAGGACTAATAGTCAAAATTATCAACCATCACTCGTCGCATCACTATCCATTGTCACCACCTGCATTACCAGCCTCGCCGCGGTCCCCAACACCATCTGCCGTCGTTATATACCAACGATAACTCTTAACTTAAAAATTGATACCTAAAAACTGCAACTGGTAACTAAAAACTGACGTCTAAATACTGACATCGACAACTAAACTGATACTCAAATAAACCTTCTATCATCTTCTAGGTTTTCAAATTCATCAAATTCGATCACCATTATCTTTGTTTACAGTTTATTTTTGAGCAAACATTTCAATCATAACAATCATCCTTGTAGAAAATCAATTTATCATCATATTTAAAGCACAAAATCAAAAATAACAAATATTTTTGAAAATGATACTTACAAACTGGAAATTAATACCTAATAACTGACACTACTTCTCCCCTAACTTTTACATGACTTGCTTTTCTCCTTTCTCGACTTGCTCTTCTTCTTTCTCGAATTGTTGTTTCTTCTAAAATACCACTTCACCATGACATCCTTGCACTAGAGTCATCAATTTTCCATCATCAGATGATTTCAAATCGAGCTACTTCAAAACCCTAGCTGTTGTCATCCACCGTCAAACCAACCACTCTCGCAGTCAACGCCATTGGAGCAACTACCCTCGCCAACGACTCCGTCTAAGTTTGATGCATTCCAGACTCATTTGTGTGTTTATCTTGGTCGCTAATTTTTTTCCTGCCTTTGAATTGAAATTCAAAAGTTGCCTCCTACGCTAAAAGCCATTATTTGAGGCTAAAATATTGATTTTTTTTGCCATCAACACTATCTTCCTGCCATTGCAATGTGTTGAATTGCGAAGCAAATTTACAAACCAAACACTTTGTATTATACATGTGTTTATTACATTTAGTTTAACAATACATCATTGTTTTCCCTTATAGAAACAACGGGTTCACCTTTTTTTTTTTTTTTTTTTAAATTATTATCTTTAAACCCTGACACGACATTCTTAGCCCTGTATGTTACAATTGTTTCTAACTAAACGTATCTTGACAATTTTGCACTGTGATTTAAATTTTAAAGTAGCATTAGATGCTGTAATGATGCTTTAGATTATGGAAAGTCATCCTAACAATTTAACATGCATTTTTATATTATGAAAAATATATACTAATAACTTGGTTATTTTGCTTACTGCTGCCGCTGGGATACAACAAAGTTGCATGGTTGGAACGCACGAGAGCGGTGAACAAAGTAGTGCCGAGGAGAAAGGTTTTTTGTTGGGATTTTGGTCAGAGCAGGCAATATTGTGTAAGTTTAGCTTTTACTAAAAACAGATTCCAACCTAATCCAAACCTAGGCTGTGAATGGTTTTATCACTACACCATCCGGTCCCGGTTTGGCAATGTTGTATAAGTTGTAGATAGTACCTAAAATATGAGAATGACTAGGTCATGTTTCCAAATTCACTATTTTTTATTATTCAGAGGCACAAGGATGAAGTTTCAAAAAAAATTAGTCTTAGAGACGACAAGTTTGTTTTTTAGTCTGAAAGACACTATTTAGTGTAAACTGAAAATGATAGGTACAACTATCATTATGTGAATTACACTAAAAAGTGTCATTTGGCCTGAAAAACAAACTTGTTGTCCTTGAAATTAAATTTTTTTCTAATTTTTTTCTTGAGCCTAAAAACCCGTCCTCTTAACTATGACTAGTTTTACTTTTGTGAGGTTGTACACTCTGTTCAATTAACATTTAATTTGTACTCAATGAATGTTCGATTACAAATCAAAATGATTTAATTTCATGTCTAACTGGGCAATTTAGTTATCCCAAATTAAAACGCAATCGGTCACGCACAATAGATTTCATCCTTCTAAAAATATATATCACCAAATCGTGTTTCAATATACTGTTCTTATTTTGTTTTGTTCCAATGTTTGATTTACAAAATTTTACACCATGTGAAATAGGGTAGCTCAAGCCATAATAAGAATGCTACAGTACAGCTTCAAAACAAAGGTATCACTTAACCTTAAAGCCATAATAAGAATGCTACAGTACAGCTTCAAAACAAAGGTATCACTTAACCTTAAAGGTATATTCAATCAGAACGCTTTGTAGGAACATGATATGCTTAACCAGAACATGAAATTGAAATGTTATTTTTACATGCAAATATGTATAGAGAATGAAAACATTCTAGTATAAATAAATCGAAATTGTTGCTTTAATCGGGCTTTAAAGCTTCATTTCTAACCGGCTTAGAAAATGGAGAAAATGGAGCCTTGCCTAATTTCCACCATTTTCGCCTAAAAAATTGTTTCTCCCCGGGTGAAAATCAGGGGGACAAGCCCGATTATTATATAACATATATCAACTAAAACCAAATAAAAATACACAAACTACTGAAACATTCTTAAAAAAAGGAAGAGTAGGTTAGTACAAATGTAGAGCTCATAAGTAAATGTATGTTACTTTACAATATTATGGTAGTAGAAGACAATACTCTTAAGTCTTTTCAATGTTGAATTGAATTCATTCTTCACTAAAAAAGAGTAATATGCATATTTATGGTTGTTGAGCACTCTCAAGCCATCGATTATTTACAGCGATGTTTATATTATCTCTACATTGGTAAGGACATTTTATAATTTTGTTGAACATCCTCAAAGATTACAAAATTTTCTCTAAGCAATCACGAAATGATGGTACCTTATGTTTTGAAAAGCGTATCAAGATCCTAAAATGATTAGGGCAAATAGGGACAGAGCTAGGATTTGACATCACCCCGGTCTATGGAAACATTGCACTAGAAAATAATTGCTAAATTAAAAAAATACGAGTTTACAACAAAATTACATAAAATGACATCTTTGGTTTATGCAATCATCATAGCAAATCATACAAAGTAGCCATTTTCTTGCAAAATAATGACCCGGGCTGTAGCCCATGATACAATACACATAGATCCGTCCCTGGAGGTAAAGAATGTACGATTAAAAGTTGTATACGAGATATAACTAATAACTTATTATCAACATTTATAGAAATTGCAATTTTTTGAGAACCCTCAAGATTGTTGTAACATGGTAAATTGATCCTAACACTCACTAGATGAATCTATAATTCCTGCATCTATTTTAGAGTTTGTAAGAGATATAGAATTTACTAAGAGCCTTATTAGCAAAATGTAATAATCATTCTAATAAGTACAAGACCATATGTAATATTATAATAATCTACTTTAAATAAATTTGCATCATTAAAAATTGTTATTCACAAATATATTCTAAACAAACTGAACTAAAGATTGATAAAAAAACACATAAGAATTTACTTACTGATAAATTATTTTTGGCATTTTGTCGCTTCAATACCCATGCAAGAGTCAAATGATACAATCATTAAAGCTTATTAGCCTTGATCGCTTAAGTGCAAAGTTTACGTAGACTGTATTTTCTTCAATGAGTTTTTGAATCTAAAATAATAATCAATCACATGCAAAAGTTGAATGCTGAACATTCATATTGCACGCTATACGGAATTTGAATGAAACCATTTCATTCGAAATGGTCAAGTAAACCATAATACGAGATCATGTTTTCAATACCATTGAATACAATAAGGATCTTTTCATGTTGGAAACAGCACTCAATCAAGGACCACATATAGACATAAGAATTTGATCACTGAAATGGCAATTTTGATATGTTTACTTAAGTGCAACTTGTTTGATCTCCTTAACATGTTAAGCATGACTGAATGCATTTCTGTAAAGAAATCTAAGGCAGTCCTATATTAAAAAGCTTCTCTTTTGGAATGGTTCGACCATTTAAAAGAGAAAGCGTAAATATGAGAGTGAAAATAACATTGGCACAGTTGGGATGAAAGGAGAACAAATGATCACCTTTGCTTCATAAACAGACAAAAGAAACAAAATTGTATAAAATATGTTTAGATGCTTAACAAGGAATAAAGAATATGATTTCTATTCCAAATATATTTTTCTTATGGAAAATTGTCCTTTATAAGATCTACTTATTTGAATTCGATATATTTCAATTGGAACTCTCGACTTTAAATTAGTTATAGTAGAAGAAATAAATAGAAAATAGTAAGTAACTAAATGAAGCTTCATATTTTGAATGTTATTATTATAGGAGCTGTGATATGGGAGCATATCATATAACAATTGCTTATTGGTGCATCGAGTTTTTGAAAATTTACTTTCATATATATCAAATATTATTTACGAATAACATTTTTTTTTATTTTGACTGAAAATAGATGTAGCTTCGTCTGAATGTGAATATTGTAAACATTCATTGTAATATAAATCTTTTTTGGTATTTCGATGACAATTTCTTTTGATAATAATAGCGATATATATAACTAAGGAAATGCAATAGTTTCTAATAGTTCCCAACAATTACTTTTGGAAATCATAGACTAAGCTATATCTATGAGTAATATTTCTTTAATCGTATGATTTTGAATCACATCGTACGTGTGAATAGTATCTCAAAGGATTAATGAAAAAATACCCATTCAGTGGGAGAAACAACAGAGTTATTAAACTGTTAGGACTAATGCATATTGAGGTATATAGTACATGGTCTACAGATACCGAAAACAGATCGACTCATTAAATTCATTAGTAGATTCTCTTGACATAAATATGTGTTTTTGATATAAGTTGGATATTCATGATAAGCCAGAATTAGAAAATCATAACATGTAGAAGAATTAAAAAAATTCGATTTGATCAAATAGGCGAATCTTGGATAAGAGTTCTAAGAGTACCCAAAAGAGAATACAATTCACTCTAAAGGCCACTCTTCCCTATGCTAAATAATGATGTATTGAAAAATGTAATCGTACTCCATTGGACAAAGTATGATTGATAATGAGTGAAGTTGAGTTATCTTTTTTAAAGATATGTACTTAAGTGTAAGCACATATGTTAAATTTCGTTTCATTTAAAGCCGAGATTATGATTTCATATTAGATATGAATTAAGAACAAATCTTGTCTTGAATAGTTAAGATATATAGTTGTCTAAACTATCTTGTGAACATAAATTTTATGAAATCAAGGCTAAATCTATTTTATGTAAGTATATATGCTGTTCATAAAATGTTTTGAATGTGTACTACACCGTAATAAGAAACAAATTAATGTTTCAAGGCAAACTAACTTCTTATCGAATTATGTTTTCCAGAGAAATTAGTGGAACTACGATGGACTCATATGTGATCTAAGATTCTAACATGAAAACAAATTACTACATGGTACAAATTTAACCAAGCACAAAAATGATACAACTTATTAGTATGTATGATAGGCTAAATAGGAACTACTAGTTTCTTACCAATGTCGAAAAATGGATTGTTCGTAATAACAATTTTCTCAATTGTCGACAAACCATGAAGAGTATAAACCTTGCCACATGGTGTGACGCTTTAAATTTAAAATGGATACAAGTACATTGATAAAATTTGATTTTGGAAATTATAGCAAAATGATATGATCCATCAATCGCAAGTGAATCTTTAAAAACAAGATCAGTTGGAAATGTATAAAGCAAGATTGATCGAAAATGACCTTGTTGATTTCAAACATTGAAATTAGTAAAGCAATTTCCCTTATCAAATATGCTTAAATCCAGTTAGATTCTATTTGCTAATTCTCACACAACATGGTTATGAGTTTTGGAATATTGACATTGAAACAGAACTAAGAATAATAATTTAGAAGAGATTGTTTGCACATTATAGCCAAACCGCCTCAAAGTTAGTGGAAGGAATAATAAAGCTTGTGGACATTTTAAGATCATTGCATGATCTTAAATAATCGCTAAGATTGAGAAAGTGTTTTGACAAATGAATCAAATAGTTTATCTTCAGTAAAAATGCAAATGAAGCATGTCTATAAGAAACAAATTAGAAGATACCGAAACATTTCTTATTCTTTAAGTGGACAAGATAGTATTGATTGGTAGTGATGTATCGTGTTAAAGGGAGTTAAAGTTGTTGGATCTGTACTGCCTTGCAGCAGGTTAAATTAATAAATATCAAATTTGTCTCCCAAATTGGACCTTGATGAGTCTATGAAGTTTGAATATATATTACTAGATCCAATCTGGTTGTTTTTAATAGAATTGTATTTTTTTTAATTATTTTGTTTTTGTTTAAGTAATTTACATCAGTTAAATACAGTGCATGTGCATGTATAAATATATTTCCTATATTTTACACACAGATGATTATTAAGGTGTAACTTGATTATGCATGTCAACAAAATTCCTTTGTTAACCCCACAACGTCCAAGAAGGATAAGTTTGTGTTTGGAATTGGCTTGGATAACCTAAAGCTAGCTTACGAGAAGTATGCAAGAAGTACTCATGCCCATGGTTTTAGTCATAGAGTAATGTTTGAAGTATAAAGATCATATGCTGGACAGAAAGCATGTAATTGTTCAAAGTCTTTATTCAATAATGTGCAGTACAAGAGTCGATAGTCAAAAGTTCAATATGCAAAATGTCACAAGTTCTCAATATGCTAATGAAATCCCCATATCGATTTAGTGTTGCAACCTTACAATGTAAAAGAAACAGAGAGAAGGTTCGATCCCTTTACATCGCAGTGGGATCCATATTTATAGTGGGTGGAGTTGGATGGAATGGTTGCCACATGGCTTACGATAACCTTGGTTTTCATCATCATTCATTGTGTTGATGGAATGCGACATCCCTTTGTTCGTTGCTGATAGTCTATGACATTTATCCTTGCTTTGTTGGTTTTCGCCATCTTCTTGAGAATTAATGGTTTACGACATCTTATTGAATGCTAGTGATTTATGGCACTAATATAATGTTGTTGGCATTTGGTGCTTTGCTTCAGAGTAGACATCCAACATCCCTCCATATTGTTGATATGCGACAACCTCCCCCATCCTGATAAATACGACACCATTATTTATATTGTTGGAAGGCAGCATCTCTCACATTTCATGAAGATTAGGTGTTAGTCCGTGAGAAATGATGGTTTTGATGACAACAACCTTAGAATAGATTATAAAATATAAATACTGACATTATAAGTTTAGATATATATGTATATGTAGGATTTAACCATGCAGGTACCAAGAATGAAGACTGTACAGTATAGAGATTCAAGATATCAAGATAGAAGACTCATTAGTATCAAGATTATCAAGAGTTCAAGATTTTAAGGTTAAGTATTTTTATTAGGAATTTTGTTAAAACTCATAGAAAAGCACTGACATCTTAAAATCCAATTTACTCGTAGAATGGAATCCACTTCGAGCCTGTTAAAGGGATGGAACCCTAAGTAGGATGGAACCTACGAAAAATCTAGTGGAACGTTGTTTTGTATCCACTAACCTTTTATTCAAAACGATTTTACAAAATTATCTTGTTTTCAAAATGATTTCAAAACTTTCCTTTTAAAAACATCAAAACCCCCTATCCTGATTTTAAATAATTTTAGCCTCCAAATTATCTTTAATTTCAAAGTCAAAATTACTCCTGATTTTAAACTATCTTTTAAATATAGTATATTTAACTTTTAAATATTTATACTTAGATTTAAATATAAAATTATAATTAAATTATATATATATTATTCTCTATATTTACTTATGAATTTTAACTATAGTCAAGTATATTTATAAAGTTTAAAATAGTTTTAATATAAAATAAAAGTTATTTTCAAAGAAAAACAAAACACCAAAAAAATCCTTTGGGATGTCGACATGCGCAAGTACCCTACGTCGACATGGTGTCAGTTGAGTTCAAAATTTAAATTTCAAAAGAAGTGTCTATTCGCCATAACTCTTCATGAATGGACATGGCTGTTGTTCTTCTATAAATAGGGGTTAGTTTCAACGAATTTCAGATCAGATTTTCTGCATTTTCACTCTTCTTCTTCTTCCACATTTCTTAATACATATTTTTATCATTACTCTGCCTAAATCAACATTGAATCGAACTCGATTAATTCTAGTTTGATTCTCTATCACTATCTCTACAAGGTTCTCAGTGCTATTCAGAGTTATAGGCTTTTTGTAATCAATCAAAAGAGAAAAGGTGTGATTGTAGCCTTGAAAATCAACTAAAAGAGAGAAGGTGTGATTGTAGCCTTGGTAAATCAACTGGGTAAACTTGTGGCCCAGAAATCAAGTATCTCTACCCATAGGATAGAAATTATGGAGGGTGTACCTCGTAGCCTTGAAACCGAGGGTGTAATTGTACAATTGCTTTTGAAAAGAAATCCGTACTTGTATTGCGGGACTGGATGTAGGGTAACTCCGAGCCTGTATAAAATCCGGTGTGTTCTTTCCTTTACTGATTTTATTTTATTTCTGCGTCTGTGTTTATTTCTGTGATCATATCTGTGTCTGTATATTGCATACATTAGTGTCTAAATTAACATAAACTCAAAAGATTTAGTAATTCTTTATTAACACTATTCACCCCCCTCTAGTGTTAATCCTAGCCTTAAGATCCGTAATCCACAATTTCTCACAATGGTATCAGAGCAAGGTTTTCAAAGTTTCATAATCTGATTTTTGAAAAAAAAATTAAAATGGCTATATTTGTTAATACTAGTTTAGAAGTATTCAAACCATCATTGTTTCTTGAGTCTGCATATAATCAATATTCAAATTCAAGTTTTCTACCAAGATTGTTCGATGTGCAGGAATCATGCTTTATGGGTGTTGATGAATCAATCCACAACGGACAAATTGTGCAGATCAGAAAGAACAAATGGTACTTGATAGTGGATGTTCTGGACACATGACTGACAATCCAGATATACTGAATGATATCATATACAAAGACGGAGGACTGAATAACTTTGGAGACAATTCAAAAGGATATGTGATTGGCATCGGCAAAGTCGGTAATTTTGAAACTCCTACTATTACTAATGTTTTTAAGTTAAGAGTCTAAAACATAATCTGCTAAGTATAAGTCAACTGTGTGATAAAGGATATAAAATTAAATTTGAAAAAGATACACATTGAAGATAATAATTCAACCTGTATATTTGAGGGAGTCAGGAAAAAGAATATTTATATTCTTAGTACGAAAATTTCAAATGATAACCTATGTCTGTTGGCAAATACAAGCGACCCTTAGATTTGGCATAAGAGATTTGGGCATTTGAATTTCAAACTCTTATCTAGACTGTCAAAACATGATCTAGTAAGAGGTCTCCCTAAAATGAATTTTAAATTAGATAGTTTATGTGATGCTTATCAATTAGGAAAACTCAAAAAAAGTTCCTTCAAGTTAAAAGATATGATTTCAACTTCAAAACCTCTTGAATTACTTCATCTTGATTTATTTGGTCCATCTCAAATTCTTTCAATAAATCATAGTAAATATGTTTTTGTAATTGTAGATGATTATTCTAGATTTACATGGACAATATTTTTGAAACATAAAAGTGATACTTTTGAATGTTTTAAGACGTTTTCAAAAAGAATTCAAAATCAATTTTCTCTAAAAATTATAAATATTCGAAGCGATCACGGTGGATAATTTGAAAATGAAAAGTTCGAGGAATTCTGCAATAAAAAGGGAATAACTCACAAGTTTTTATTTTCGAGAATTCCACAACAAAATGGAGTAGAACGTAAAAATATGACGATTCAAGAGTGTACGAGAACTATGCTTACAAATAGTAATTTACCAAATTTTTTTTGGGCAGAAGCAGTTGCTACCGCCTGTTATATTTTAAATAGAATTTAATTAGACCTTTAACTGATAAGAAAAATCTTATGAACTTCTTTATTCAAAGAAACCTAAGGTGACGTAGCGGATTTAACACTTTGACGTGCTAATAATGTTTGATACAAATTGACGCAAACTTTCTTCCTCACGAACTGATTTCAGGTCAAGTAAAACAAGATAAATGCCCAAATCCGTTGATCTCTCGAGATACCGGATTCTAGCTATCTTCAACACGTTGATCGCGCACAATTCCGCGTTAGAAGATCTATGATTCTTCGACGTTGATCTCGCGCACGAGATTCCGTGAATCGGCTTCAAGTTCGTTGATTCGAGCGCACTCGAATATCAGAAGATGGAAGAAGAAGGAGATCACACTCAACTTCAACAAAGTGGCAACAAGCACACAAACAAATTTTATTCAAAAATCAACTCCCTTTTTACAATGACATCACGCCCCTATTTATAGGGAATTTACAACACGCAGCCGATCTAACATCAGCGACCTACGACCCAACACGTTACAACATTCTCGTGACTTATCAATACACGACATAACAATGTTACAACGACCCACGTCTTAACAACAAACAACTTAAGAAAATTACAACACAGCGCCATAGCTACATACAACATACGAACATAACGACCTAACAGATAGCCCAGCTTCACGCCACCTAGGAAATTAGCGGCTTAAGCTTCAGGAGCGACCTAAAATGAAATGAGCGACTTAAGTGATGAGCGACTTAAGGTCAGCGACCTATCATGGTGAACGACGTAAAGCAGTCAACGACCTAAGAACGATGGCATGCAGCATAACTGAAAACGACTTAAGTCGCTAGGTCGTTCATCTTGTTTGTGCGCGACCTAAGGAATCAACGCTGCATAGGTTGAATGGTTAACTCGTTAGGTCGCGGCTCAGGTTGATTGGTTAACTCGTTAGATCGCTCGGCGACTTATCATAGGTCGCTGGATCATCTTCCGCTGCATAACTCGCATACTTCGTTAGGTCGCTAGTTGGCATACGATTGAAGGTAGGTCGCTGATAGCATGAGCGACTTAAGGTAGCCGACTTAAGGAATGAGCGACTTAACGCATAACTTGCTATGTCGTTCAAGGTATAGTGCGCTGCATCATCCTCCCCTGGTTGAAAAGAATTCGACCCCGAATTCACACTTTCCTCTTCTTCGACATACTCATTCTCATGATATGGGATCAAGTGTTTGACGTTGAAAACATTAGTAGTATGGATATGATCTGGCAATCTCAAATGATAAGCATTCTCATTAATCTTCCTTACGATTTCAAAGGATCAATCTTTCTAGCGACTAGTTTGTTATGAGCACCAATAGGAAATCGATCTTTAGTCAATACTGCATAAAAAAAATCTCCTTCTTTGAATTCAATATTTCGTCGCTTAATATCTGCGGATTGCTTATATTTCTCATTCGCCTTAAGCAATCGTTCTTGCACAACCTTGTGGCACTCTTGCAATTCATTCACAAAATCACTAGCTCGCTTGATCACCCCTTTCTGCTGTGGTACTATAGATAAATCTAATGGTCCCTTCGGAATTATTGAATAAACAACCTGGAATGGACTGAAACCAATGCTACGATTAATTGCATGGTTGTGTGCAAACTCAGCTTGACACAGCTTGGAATCCCAACTCTTCAAGTTATCATTCACGAGGCATCGCAATAGATTACCTAGGGATCTGTTCACAACTTATGTCTGCCCATCCGTCTGTGGATGATAAGCACTACTAAATTTCAGCTTTGTCCCGATCATTCTCCATAGACTCATCCAAAAATGACTCAGAAAACGAGTGTCTCTATCTGAAACAATAGATTCAGGCAACCCATGAAGCGATAGATTTCTCTGAAGTACAACTGTGCAACATTAACTGCATCTGCCGTCTTCTTGCATGCAATAAAATGTACCATTTTCGAAAAACGGTCAACCACCACATAGATAGAATCATTGCCACGTTGCGTTCTAGGCAAATCCAACACAAAGTCCATACTAACATCCACCCATGGCTTAGTAGGTATAGGCAACGGAAAATATAAACCGGCATTTGTCGCGGTCCCCTTTGAAACTTGACAAATATGGCACATCTGAACAAAATTTTCAACCTCTTTCTTCATTGTCGGCCAAAAATAAGATTTTGAAATCAACTGCATAGTACGGTCACGTCCCACGTGTCCTTCTTCATGTAATTCTTTGATAATCCTCATTCGCAAACTACAATCTGGAATACACAATTGATTTCCTTTAAATAGAAAACCATCAACCAACACATATCCATCCATGCTTCCCTGCTTGACTTTGTCTAGAATCTTGGAAAAATAAGAATATGATGTAAGCAAATCTGGAAGTAAGTCAAAACCCATCACCTCTACTCGGATAGTTGTTAGTAAACTACTCCTTTGACTTAATGCATCGGCAACGCGATTAGTTACTCCAGACTTTTGCTTGACGACGAATGTAAATTGCTGCAAATAAGCTATCCACGATGCATGCCTAGATGCAATTTGTTAGGAACTGAGTTGATGATGTTTTGATGACAACAACCTTATATAGTTATTATACTTCACTTTATAAAATATATACTAACATTTTCATATATATATATATATATATATATAGGAAGTATATGCAGGTATTATCGAAGACTGATCAGTATAAAGACTCAAGCATCAAGATGAAGATTAGAGATTCAAGATTCAAGACTCTAGAGAATCAAGATTTCAAGATCTCAAGATAAGTGTCTAGTATTTTGTTAAAACTTCATAATAGCACTCTCATCTTTCTTCCAATTTTCTTTTGGGATGGAACCCAATTTCTATCGAAACCAGTGGCTTACAAACCCACGACAAGTAGCTTACAAACCTACGACAAGTGGCTTACAAACCCACGAAAATCAAAATCATTTAAACTACTTTGTACAAGTTCTCGAGTCCTATGGAGGAGCTCTGTAGGAAGGTTCTTGCAATTTCAGTTTGAATAGATTTTTCAAAATGTTTTTAAATCTGTTTTCAAAATGTTTTAGCTTTCAAAATCATGTTTCCAAAAACGTTTTCAAACTTTGTTTTAGCCTTGAAATATTCCTCCATTCTGATTTTAAAAACTTCTATTTTTAACATCAAAACTTATTCTGATTTTAAATATTACTTATATAATTGACGGTCTATATCAATTATATATATATATTTAAAATAATGTTTTATATTCATTCTCTATCTCAAAATATTGTTTAAACACTTTATTTTGCTTCAGAGAAGTTTCAACTTGTTTTAAATTCAAATGCTTTTACAAAACAACATCTCTACAATTTTGAACTGAGGGATGTCGACATATGGGGATACCCCATGTCGACATGGTGACAGTTGGATTCAAAATTCAAATTTCAAAAGAAGTGTCCATTCGTTCAAAAACCTTTCGCCAATGGTTATGACTGTTGTGCATCTATATAAAGGCTTCCAAAATGAATTTTTTAACAACTACTTTCTTATTTTCTTCACTCTTTCTTCTCCACCATTCCATATCCATAAAACTTCATATTTTCAAGATCGTGCCATCATTCTGCCAAATTCTCAATAGGAAATCATTTAGATACTCTCTCTATTTGATTCTCCATCATTCTACTAAAGATCAAAGTGCTATTCAGAGTTATAGGATCAATTTGTATTTAAAAAGTCCATAGAGTCTATCCATTCAAAAGGATTGTTATTAATAAGTATTAGGGTGATCTTGTGTCCCGTAAATCAAGAGAGTTTACCCCAGACTCGGAGATAGGAGGGTTCCTCAAGGCCTTAGAAATTGAGGGTTGTAATTTGGATATTGTCTTATAAAAATCTGTACAAGGATATTGCCTTGGTGCAGGACTGGATGTAGGAGGATTCCGAACCAGTATAAAATCCGGTGTGTTCTTTCCTTTTACTTGCTTTATTCTACTATTTGCATTTGTTAAATGTTCTGTGATCACTATGTGTTAGAATTCTGTTTAGATTTGTGTTGAAAGTTTTAATTTAGTCATATAGTTCATATATTCTTTAAAACACTATTCACCCCCCCTCTAGTGTTATTTCTGCCTTAAGATCCTTAATCTGCATCCCCAACAATAGGTATCAGAGCATTGGTTTTCATTATTTTCATAATCTGAAATTTTGAAAAGTTTTAATGGCACAACACACAGCAATGTCACTCCTGTCACCACTACTTCTGTCAACACAAGCACTAACACTAGTTCATTTGTAGAGGGTCAGTCTACTGTCAGACCACCACCTTTTAATGGCAGTAATTATGTATATTGGGCATGTAGGATGAAAATTTATTTACAATCCATAAGTTTAGATACTTGGAATATGACACAAATTGAATATGTTGAACCAACTACAAATTTTGCCCAGTGGACTACTGAGCAAAATACAGTTGCACAAAACAATTCTAAGGCTATGAATATACTATTTTGTTCACTAGATAGGAATGAGTTTAATAGAGTCTCTGTTTGTAAGTCTGCATTTGAAATCTGGAAAACTTTGCAAGTAACTCATGAAGGAACAAGCAAAGTTAAACAGACTAAAATTTCCATATTAACCAACCAGTTTCAATTGTTTAAAATGCATGAAAATGAGTCTATTTCCGACATGTATTGTCGATTTCAAGACATTGTACACTCATTGATTGCTTTAGGAAAGGGTTTCTCAGAAGAAGATCAAGTCAGAAAAATACTCAATTCACTCACTCCAGAATGGGATCAAAAGACACTTACTATTGAAGAGGCAAATGACGTTAGTCAAATGAAGATCGAAGAGTTAATCGGTAATCTAATGTCTTATGAAGTTCAACTACAAGGGAGAAAAGAATCAAAGGCAACGGAAAAGAAATCGATCGCATTCAAAGCAACATCTGGAGATTCAGAACAAGATAGTGATGAAGAAATTGCTTTCATGACCAGAAATTTCAGAAAGTTTCTGAAGTATAGAAAGATGAATAACTTTAAAAGAAATGATCAAAGAAATTCCAGAAATACTTCGGAGAACTACAACAACAACAATAATGATAGATGCTATAACTGCAACAAAACAGGGCACTACAAGATGGATTGTCCATATCCAGACAAACAGACATTTCAACCAAACAACGAGCAACCAAAGAAAAGAAAGAAGGCATATGCAGCAACTCTTGACGATTCAGATTCATCCAGTGATGACGAGAAGAAAACTGATAATTCAAATCTGTGCTTCACGGCTATTCTCAAAGCAGAAAACGATCGGAGTTTGGATCTAAAAATAGGTACACATTTATTTTAATTTTATTGGATGCTTGCTTGCTTTGATTTTGTTTGCAATTCTTTGAATTTTTAAATTCAAAATCACCCTCTGAAATTTGAATTTTTAAATTCAAAATAATATTATTTTAATAATATTTCAAATATTAAAATATTTTAATATTATTATATTTAATATTATTACTGGAATTATATATAGATATAGAATATAGATTAGTTTTCTTAAGATTTTAGGAATTTCTTAGATTTTAGGAATAGACACCTCTTTTCAAATTCAACAGGCACATGTCGACATACCAGGATACCCCATGTCGACATGCCTCTCAGAAATTTGATTTCAAAATTTGAATTCAAACTTTTGAATTTCCCTCCACCTTTTCACTTACTTCAAAATTCTGAAAAGACACCTCTTGACTAGAGAACATGACTTTAGAGAATCTATTAAATATACTTCTCTTATCATCTCTTTTCACTTTATTCTCATAATTCAAACTTTCTTCATTATCTTCTACTCCTCTCAAACACTCATCAATGGCTTCCTCAAGTAACCCATCAACTATGAGGCTGCCCAAATCCATCAAAAATGATCTTTTCAATGACCCGGAGGCTATCAAAGCTTACATAAACTATGTAAACTACGGTAAAGTCAATATGGGAAAATTTGCCATTTTTGATGATTTTTCTTCTTATGAAATCGATCAACTTTTTGAAGAAAACTCCATTCTTAGCTTGATTGATAACAAGCAAAATGATTTTGTTTGTTATCCAAACCTTACCAAAATGTTTTATGCAAACCTAAATCGTGGATTTTATAATGGAAATGAAGATCAAATTTGGATAGTGTTAAAGGAACACTTATTGTTTTGGAATCCGATATTTTGGGTACTATTTTGGGTTGCAAATCTACAGGTATGAATCTCTCGGAATTTCAAATAAATGAAACCGATCGAGAGACTTTTCATCACATTTTTGAAAGCGATGACCACATGGATTTTAAGAATCGCTTTTTCCGTCCAAAAGCAAAAATTGTCAACCTTCTTATTCAACACACAATTATTCCTAGGTCGGGAAACTACAATAATCCCACCT
Organism: Allium cepa; assembly: GCA_030765085.1. Lineage (NCBI taxonomy): Eukaryota > Viridiplantae > Streptophyta > Magnoliopsida > Asparagales > Amaryllidaceae > Allium > Allium cepa. Next base: position 552,196,563 of record CM060941.1, on the reverse strand, counting down.
CAAAAGTGTGTAAAGCTCTTTTTGCTATTTTTGGAAAATATGATATTAATTGGGCACAAACTATTTTGGATGAGTTAAGACCCAAAAATTTTAATATGGGAGAAAACACTCTTTATCATGGAATTTACCTTACTCGGATTTTCAATTATTTTGGTGTGGATGTTAAAAAGGAAGAGTTTGTACGTAGAAAAGTGTTCAATCATGGGAACATTTCTCTTATGAAAATCCCACTCATGTTTCAACTATATGAAACACTTGCCGAAAAGGAAGAGAGACTTGCTCTTGAAGAGATGGAAGAAGAGGAAGAAGAAGAGGAAGAAGAAGGGGAAGGAATGGAAATTGAAGAAGAGGAAGATGAAGATACCTCTTTGGAAAGTATAGAGTATCCAGATACCCCCGCCAATCCGTCCAACAAAACCATACTCAAGAACCAAAAGATACTTGCCCAAAACCAAAAGGTTCTTAAGAGATCTATTAGCAAGAAAATGGATAAAATCTCCACCAAGATCGACAAGTTCTTTGGGAAGATAGGCAGGAAACTTGGCTTGTCTTCATCATCATCTTCATCAAACTAATCCTAGCCATTATCTCTCTAGCTATCATTTATCTATCTTTGTATTTTCTACTTTTTTAGTTAAGATTATGTAATGTTAACTAATATAAGTAATGCTATCTTATTCTCTGTTTTCCAGCTTTATACATCTCTGTTAGTTATTTATTTTAAGTTTATATAAGTCCACTAGTATAAAAATAAACTTAAAAATCAAAAATAACTCAACTTGGTCATTCTGTCTAGACCATGTCGACATGCCCCATCCCCCCATGTCGACATATAACAGTAAGAAAGTAGTTACAATTTCTAACTTCGAATTCTTGTAACTACCAAGTGACAATTCATTTTGAACGGCCAATAACTCCTATAAATACCTATTTCTTCCAGAAAAACCCCTCTACCTCCATTTTTATTCATCTCCTCTCATACTTCAACTTATTTCTTAAATTATGGCTTCTCCAATTAAGAATTTAAGTGAAAATCTTGAAGAAACTCTTACTTCTTTCAAGAATATTCTTTCTTTTATACTTAGAAATCAAAGGCACTTAGAATTAAGCCAAATACAGATGATCAAAGAGCAAGAGAAACACTTCGACGCACTTCGTTGGACGATCTCAAGCCTTAGCAAAGACGAACCCGAAGCAAATCCACCAGTCACTCTCGACAAAGATAATTGGGATGTTATAAAAACAGATCCTATTTTTGGAGAAGATGGATAGGTGGAAGTCCCAAGGAATGTCTGATCATTATGTATGTATGTTTGTTTGTTTGATTTGATTTGATTTAGATTTGATTAGGATTTGATTGGATTGTTTACTTAAGTTTGATTTGGATTTGGTTTGTATATAACTTCATATACTATACATGATTGGTTTGCTATGTATGATATTGATTTGATTGTTAAGTTACATTTATATATATGCACACACACTTCATCACTTACACGTTCACTTTACACTTTTATTTTATATATACTTTAGAACAGGTAAATCTTTTGTTCCTTTTTGTTGATGACAAAGGGGGAGAAAGTTATAAAAATATATGTGCTTGGTGTAAGGAGGAGTCATGGAATAAATGGAAGTTGTAGTTTTAAGAAGAAGTCACGGAGTAAGGGGGAGTTATGGAGAGTTATGGTATGGTAAGAATATTTTATAAATAAAGGTTGTCATCATCAAAAAGGGGGAGATTGTTAGGAACTGAGTTGATGATGTTTTGATGACAACAACCTTATATAGTTATTATACTTTACTTTATAAAATATATACTAACATTTTCATATATATATATATATATGTATGTATGTATGTATATAGGAAGTATATGCAGGTATTATCGAAGACTGATCAGTATAAAGACTCAAGCATCAAGATGAAGATTAGAGATTCAAGATTCAAGACTCTAGAGAATCAAGATTTCAAGATCTCAAGATAAGTGTCTAGTATTTTGTTAAAACTTCATAATAGCACTCTCATCTTTCTTCCAATTTTCTTTTGGGATGGAACCCAATTTCTATCGAAACCAGTGACTTACAAACCCACGACAAGTAGCTTACAAACCTACGACAAGTGGCTTACAAACCCACGAAAATCAAAATCATTTATACTACTTTGTACAAGTTCTCGAGTCCTATGGAGGAGCTCTGTAGGAAGGTTCTTGCAATTTCAGTTTGAATAGATTTTTCAAAATGTTTTTAAATCTGTTTTCAAAATGTTTTAGCTTTCAAAATCATGTTTCCAAAAATGTTTTCAAACTTTGATTTAGCCTTGAAATATTCCTCCATTCTGATTTTAAAAACTTCTATTTTTAACATCAAAACTTACTCTGATTTTAAATATTACTTATATAATTGACGGTCTATATCAATTATATATATATATTTAAAATAATGTTTTATATCCATTCTCTATCTCAAAATATTATTTAAACACTTTATTTTGCTTCAGAGAAGTTTCAACTTTTTTTAAATTCAAATGCTTTTACAAAACAACATCTCTACAATTTTGAACTGAGGGATGTCGACATATGGGGATACCCCATGTCGACATGGTGACAGTTGGATTCAAAATTCAAATTTCAAAAGAAGTGTCCATTCGTTCAAAAACCTTTCGCCAATGGTTATGACTGTTGTGCATCTGTATAAAGGCTTCCAAAACGAATTTTTTAACAACTACTTTCTTATTTTCTTCACTCTTTCTTTCCACCATTCCATATCCATAAAACTTCATATTTTCAAGATCGTGCCATCATTTTGCCAAATTCTCAATAGGAAATCATTTAGATACTCTCTCTATTTGATTCTCCATCATTCTACTAAAGATCAAAGTGCTATTCGGAGTTATAGGATCAATTAGTATTTAAAAAGTCCATAGAGTCTATCCATTCAAAAGGATTGTTATTAAGAAGTATTAGGGTGATCTTGTGTCTCGTAAATCAAGAGAGTTTACCCCAGACTCGGAGATAGGAGGGTTCCTCAAGGCCTTAAAAATTGAGGGTTGTAATTTGGATATTGTCTTATAAAAATCTATACAAGGATATTGCCTTGGTGCAGGACTGGATGTAGGAGGATTCTGAACCAGTATAAAATCCGGTGTGTTCTTTCCTTTTACTTGCTTTATTTTACTATTTGCATTTGTTATATGTTCTGTGATCACTCTGTGTTAGAATTCTTTTTATATTTGTGTTGAAAGTTTTAATTTAGTCATATAGTTCATATATTCTTTAAAACACTATTCACCCCCCCTCTAGTGTTATTTCTGCCTTAAGATCCTTAATCCGCATCCCCAACAATTGGTATCAGAGCACTGGTTTTCATTATTTTCATAATCTGAAATTTTGAAAATTTTTAATGGCACAACACACTAATAATGTCACTCCTGTCACCACTACTTCTGTCAACACAAGCACTAACACTAGTTCATTTGTAGAGGGTCAGTCTACTGTCAGACCACCACTTTTTAATGGCAGTAATTATGCATATTGGGCATGTAGGATGAAAATTTATTTACAATCCATAAGTTTAGATACTTGGAATATGACACAAATTGAATATGTTGAACCAACTACAAATTTTGCCCAGTGGACTACTGAGCAAAATACAGTTGCACAAAACAATTCTAAGGCTATGAATATACTATTTTGTTCACTAGATAGGAATGAGTTTAATAGAGTCTCTGTTTGTAAGTCTGCATTTGAAATCTGGAAAACTTTGCAAGTAACTCATGAAGGAACAAGCAAAGTTAAACAGACTAAAATTTCCATATTAACCAACCAGTTTCAATTGTTTAAAATGCATGAAAATGAGTCTATTTCCGACATGTATTGTCGATTTCAAGACATTGTACACTCATTGATTGCTTTAGGAAACGGTTTCTCAGAAGAAGATCAAGTCAGAAAAATACTCAATTCACTCACTCCAGAATGGGATCAAAAGACACTTACCATTGAAGAGGCAAATGATGTTAGTCAAATGAAGATCGAAGAGTTAATCGATAATCTAATGTCTTATAAAGTTCAACTACAAGGGAGAAAAGAATCTAAGGCAACGGAAAATAAATCGATCGCATTCAAAGCAACATCTGGAGATTCAGAACAAGATAGTGATGAAGAAATTGCTTTCATGACCAGAAATTTCAGAAAGTTTCTGAAGTATAGAAAGATGAATAACTTTAAAGGAAATGATCAAAGAAATTCCAGAAATACTTCGGAGAACTACAACAAAAACAATAATGATAGATGCTATAACTGCAACAAAACAGGGCACTACAAGATGGATTGTCCATATCCAGACAAACAGACATTTCAACCAAACAACGAGCAACCAAAGAAAGGAAAGAAGGCATATGCAGCAACTCTTGACGATTCAGATTCATCCAGTGATGACGAGAAGAAAAATGATAATTCAAATTTGTGCTTCACGGCTATTCTCAAAGCAGAAAACGATCGGAGTTTGGATCTAAAAATAGGTACACATTTATTTTAATTTTATTGGATGCTTGCTTGCTTTGATTTTGTTTGCAATTCCTTGAATTTTTAAATTCAAAATCATCCTCTGAAATTTCAATTTTTAAATTCAAAATAATATTATTTTAATAATATTTCAAATATTAAAATATTTTAATATTATTACTGGAATTATATATAGATATAGAATATAGATTAGTTTTCTTAAGATTTTAGGAATTTCTTAGATTTTAGGAATAGACACCTCTTTTCAAATTCAACAGGCACATGTCGACATGCCAGGATACCCCATGTCGACATGCCTCTCAGAAATTTGATTTCAAAATTTGAATTCAAACTTTTGAATTTCCCTCCATCTTTTCACTTACTTCAAAATTCTGAAAAGACACCTCTTGACCAGAGAACATGACTTTAGAGAATCTATTTAATATACTTCTCTTATTATCTCTTTTCACTTTATTCTCATAATTCAAACTTTCTTCATTATCTTCTACTCCTCTCAAACACTCATCAATGGCTTCCTCAAGTAACCCATCAACTATGAGGCTGCCCAAATCCATTAAAAATGATCTTTTCAATGACCCGGAGGCTATCAAAGCTTACATAAACTATGTAAACTATGGTAAAGTCAATACGGGAAAATTTTCCATTTTTGATGATTTTTCTTCTTATGAAATCGATCAACTTTTTGAAGAAAACTCCATTCTTAGCTTGATTGATAACAAGCAAAATGATTTCGTTTGTTATCCAAACCTTGTCAAAATGTTTTATGCAAACCTAAATCGTGGATTTTATAATGGAAATGAAGATCAAATTTGGAGTAGTGTTAAAGGAACACTTATTGTTTTGGATTCCGATATTTTGGGTACTATTTTGGGTTGCAAATCTACCGGTATGAATCTCTCGGAATTTCAAATCAATGAAACCGATCGAGAGACTTTTCATCACATTTTTGAAAGCGATGACCACATGGATTTTAAGAATCGCTTTTTCCGTCCAAAAGCAAGAATTGTCAACCTTCTTATTCAACACACAATTATTCCTAGGTCGGGAAACTACAATAATCCCACCTCAAAAGTGTGTAAAGCTCTTTTTGCTATTTTTGGAAAATATGATATTAATTGGGCACAAACTATTTTGGATGAGTTAAGACCCAAAAATTTTAATATGGGAGAAAACACTCTTTATCATGGAATTTACCTTACTCGGATTTTCAATTATTTTGGTGTGGATGTTAAAAAGGAAGAGTTTGTAAGTAGAAAAGTGTTCAATCATGGGAACATTTCTCTTATGAAAATCCCACTCATGTTTCAACTATATGAAACACTTGCCGAAAAGGAAGAGAGACTTGCTCTTGAAGAGATGGAAGAAGAGGAAGAAGAAGAGGAAGAAGAAGGGGAAGGAATGGAAATTGAAGAAGAGGAAGATGAAGATACCTCTTTGGAAAGTATAGAGTATCCACATACCCCCGCCAATCCGACCAACAAAACCATACTCAAGAACCAAAAGATACTTGCCTAAAACCTAAAGGTTCTTAAGAGATCTATTAGAAAGAAAATGGATAAAATCTCCACCAAGATCGACAAGTTCTTTGGAAAGATAGGCAGGAAACTTGGCTTGTCTTCATCATCATCTTCATCAAACTAATCCTAGCCATTATCTCTCTAGCTATCGTTTATCTATCTTTGTATTTTCTACTTTTTTAGTTAAGATTATGTAATGTTAACTAATATAAGTAATGCTATCTCATTCTCTGTTTTCCAGCTTTATACATCTCTGTTAGTTATTTATTTTAAGTTTATATAAGTCCACTAGTATAAAAATAAACTTAAAAATAAAAAATAACTCAACTTGGTCATTCTGTCTAGACCATGTCGACATGCCCCATCCCCCCATGTCGACATATAACAGTCAGAAAGTAGTTACAATTTCTAACTTCAAATTCTTGTATCTAGCAAGTGACAATTCATTTTGAACGGCCAATAACTCCTATAAATACCTATTTCTTCCAGAAAAACTCCTCTACCTCCATTTTTATTCATCTCCTCTCATACTTCAACTTATTTCTTAAATTATGGCTTCTCCAATTAAGAATTTAAGTGAAAATCTTGAAGAAACTCTTACTTCTTTCAAGAATATTCTTTCTTTTATGCTCAGAAATCAAAGGCACTTAGAATTAAGCCAAATACAGATGATCAAAGAGCAAGAGAAACACTTCGACGCACTTCGTTGGATGATCTCAAGCCTTAGCAAAGACGAACTCGAAGCAAATCCACCAGTCACTCTCGACAAAGATAATTGGGATGTTATCAAAACTGATCCTATCTTTGGAGAAGATGGATGGGTGGAAGTCCTAAGGAATGTCTGATCATTATGTATGTTTGTTTGTTTGTTTGATTTGATTTAGATTTGTTTAGGATTTGATTGGATTGTTTACTTAAGTTTGATTTGGTTTTGGTTTGTATATAACTTCATATACTATACATGATTGGTTTGCTATGTATGATATTGATTTGATTGTTAAGTTACATTTATATATATGCACACACACTTGATCACTTACACGTTCACTTTACACTTTTATTCTATATATACTTTAGAACAGGTAAATCTTTTGTTCCTTTTTGTTGATGACAAAGGGGGAGAAAGTTATAAAAATATATGTGCTTGGTGTAAGGGGGAGTCATGGAATAAATGGAAGTTGTAGTTTTAAGAAGAAGTCACGGAGTAAGGGGGAGTTATGGAGAGTTATGGTATGGTAAGAATATTTTATAAATATAGGTTGTCATCATCAAAAAGGGGGAGATTGTTAGGAACTGAGTTGATGATGTTTTGATGACAACAACCTTATATAGTTATTATACTTTACTTTATAAAATATATACTAACATTTTCATATATATATATATATATATGTATATAGGAAGTATATGCAGGTATTATCGAAGACCGATCAGTATAAAGACTCAAGCATCAAGATGAAGATTAGAGATTCAAGATTCAAGACTCTAGAGAATCAAGATTTCAAGATCTCAAGATAAGTGTCTAGTATTTTGTTAAAACTTCATAATAGCACTCTCATCTTTCTTCCAATTTTCTTTTGGGATGGAACCCAATTTCTATCGAAACCATTGGCTTACAAACCCACGAAAGTAGCTTACAAACCTACGACAAGTGGCTTACAAACCCACGAAAATCAAAATCATTTAAACTACTTTGTAAAAGTTCTCAAGTCCTATGGAGGAGCTCTGTAGGAAGGTTCTTGTAATTTCAGTTTGAATAGATTTTTCAAAATGTTTTTAAATCTGTTTTCAAAATGTTTTAGCTTTCAAAATCATGTTTCCAAAAATGTTTTCAAACTTTGTTTTAGCCTTGAAATATTCCTCCATTCTGATTTTAAAAACTTCTATTTTTAACATCAAAACTTATTCTGATTTTAAATATTACTTATATAATTGACGGTCTATATCAATTATATATATATTTAAAATAATGTTTTATATTCATTCTCTATCTCAAAATATTGTTTAAACACTTTATTTTGCTTCAGAGAAGTTTCAACTTGTTTTAAATTCAAATGCTTTTACAAAACAACATCTCTACAATTTTGAACCGAGGGATGTCGACATATGGGGATACCCCATGTCGACATGGTGACAGTTGGATTCAAAATTCAAAAGAAGTGTCCATTCGTTCAAAAACCTTTCGCCAATGGTTATGACTGTTGTGCATCTATATAAAGGCTTCCAAAACGAATTTTTTAACAACTACTTTCTTATTTTCTTCACTCTTTCTTCTCCACCATTCCATATCCATAAAACTTCATATTTTCAAGATCGTGCCATCATTCTGCCAAATTCTCAATAGGAAATCATTTAGATACTCTCTCTATTTGATTCTCCATCATTCTACTAAAGATCAAAGTGCTATTCAGAGTTATAGGATCAATTTGTATTTAAAAAGTCCATAAGTCTATCCATTCAAAAGGATTGTTATTAAGAAGTATTAGGGTGATCTTGTGTCTCGTAAATCAAGAGAGTTTACCCCAGACTCGGAGATAGGAGGGTTCCTCAAGGCCTTAGAAATTGAGGGTTGTAATTTGGATATTGTCTTATAAAAGTCTATACAAGGATATTGCCTTGGTGCAGGACTGGATGTAGGAGGATTCCGAAGCAGTATAAAATCCGGTGTGTTCTTTCCTTTTACTTGCTTTATTTTACTATTTGCATTTGTTATATGTTCTGTGATCACTCTGTGTTAGAATTCTGTTTAGATTTGTGTTGAAAGTTTTAATTTAGTCATATAGTTCATATATTCTTTAAAACACTATTCACCCCCCCTCTAGTGTTATTTCTGCCTTAAGATCCTTAATCCGCATCCACAACAATTGGTATCAGAGCATTGGATTTCATTATTTTCATAATCTAAAATTTTGAAAAGTTTTAATGGCACAACACACTAATAATGTCACGCCTGTCACCACTACTTCTGTCAACACAAGCACTAACACTAGTTCATTTGTAGAGGGTCAGTCTACTGTCAGACCACCACTTTTTAATGGCAGTAATTATGCATATTGGGCATGTAGGATGAAAATTTATTTACGATCCATAAGTTTAGATACTTGGAATATGACACAAATTGAATATGTTGAACCAACTACAAATTTTGCCCAGTGGACTACTGAGCAAAAGACAGTTGCACAAAACAATTCTAAGGCTATGAATATACTATTTTGTTCACTAGATAGGAATGAGTTTAATAGAGTCTCTGTTTGTAAGTCTGCATTTGAAATCTGGAAAACTTTGCAAGTAACTCATGAAGGAACTAGCAAAGTTAAACAGACTAAAATTTCCATATTAACCAACCAGTTTCAATTGTTTAAAATGCATGAAAATGAGTCTATTTCCGACATATATTGTCGATTTCAAGACATTGTACACTCATTGATTTCTTTAGGAAAGGGTTTCTCAGAAGAAGATCAAGTCAGAAAAATACTCAATTCACTCACTCCAGAATGGGATCAAAAGACACTTACTATTGAAGAGGCAAATGATGTTAGTCAAATGAAGATCGAAGAGTTAATCGGTAATCTAATGTCTTATGAAGTTCAACTACAAGCGAGAAAAGAATCTAAGGCAACGGAAAAGAAATCGATCGCATTCAAAGCAACATCTGGAGATTCAGAACAAGATAGTGATGAAGAAATTGCTTTCATGACCAGAAATTTCGGAAAGTTTCTGAAGCATAGAAAGATGAATAACTTTAAAAGAAATGATCAAAGAAATTCCAGAAATACTTCGGAGAACTACAACAACAACAATAATGATAGATGCTATAACTGCAACAAAACAGGGCATTACAAGATGGATTGTCCATATCCAGACAAACAGACATTTCAACCAAACAACGAGCAACCAAAGAAAAGAAAGAAGGCATATACGGCAACTCTTGACGATTCAGATTCATCCAGTGATGACGAGAAGAAAACTGATAATTCAAATCTGTGCTTCACGGCTATTCTCAAAGCAGAAAACGATCGGAGTTTGGATCTAAAAATAGGTACACATTTATTTTAATTTTATTGGATGCTTGCTTGCTTTGATTTTGTTTGCAATTCCTTGAATTTTTAAATTCAAAATCACCCTCTGAAATTTGAATTTTTAAATTCAAAATAATATTATTTTAATAATATTTCAAATATTAAAATATTTTAATATTATTACTGGAATTATATATAGATATAGAATATAGATTAGTTTTCTTAAGATTTTAGGAATTTCTTAGATTTTAGGAATAGACACCTCTTTTCAAATTCAACAGGCACATGTCGACATGCCAGGATACCCCATGTCGACATGCCTCTGAGAAATTTGATTTCAAAATTTGAATTCAAACTTTTGAATTTCCCTCCACCTTTTCACTTACTTCAAAATTCTGAAAAGACACCTCTTGACCAGAGAACATGACTTTAGAGAATCTATTTAATATACTTCTCTTATCATCTCTTTTCACTTTATTCTCATAATTCAAACTTTCTTCATTATCTTCTACTACTCTCAAACACTCATCAATTGCTTCCTCAAGTAACCCATCAACTATGAGGCTGCCCAAATCCATCAAAAATGATCTTTTCAATGACCCGGAGGCTATCAAAGCTTACATAAACTATGTAAACTATGGTAAAGTCAATATGGGAAAATTTGCCATTTTTGATGATTTTTCTTCTTATGAAATCGATCAACTTTTTGAAGAAAACTCCATTCTTAGCTTGATTGATAACAAGCAAAATGATTTCGTTTGTTATCCAAACCTTGTCAAAATGTTTTATGCAAACCTAAATCGTGGATTTTATAATGGAAATGAAGATCAAATTTGGAGTAGTGTTAAAGGAACACTTATTGTTTTGGATTCCGATATTTTGGGTACTATTTTGGGTTGCAAATCTACCGGTATGAATCTCTCGGAATTTCAAATCAATGAAACCGATCGAGAGACTTTTCATCACATTTTTGAAAGCGATGACCACATGGATTTTAAGAATCGCTTTTTCCGTCCAAAAGCAAGAATTGTCAACCTTCTTATTCAACACACAATTATTCCTAGGTCGGGAAACTACAATATCCCACCTCAAAAGTGTGTAAAGCTCTTTTTGCTATTTTTGGAAAATATGATATTAATTGGGCACAAACTATTTTGGATGAGTTAAGACCCAAAAATTTTAATATGGGAGAAAACACTCTTTATCATGGAATTTACCTTACTCGGATTTTCAATTATTTTGGTGTGGATGTTAAAAAGGAAGAGTTTGTAAGTAGAAAAGTGTTCAATCATGGGAACATTTCTCTTATGAAAATCCCACTCATGTTTCAACTATATGAAACACTTGCCGAAAAGGAAGAGAGACTTGCTCTTGAAGAGATGGAAGAAGAGGAAGAAGAAGGGGAAGGAATGGAAATTGAAGAAGAGGAAGATGAAGATACCTCTTGGAAAGTATAGAGTATCCACATACCCCCGCCAATCCGTCCAACAAAACCATGCTCAAGAACCAAAAGATACTTGCCCAAAACCTAAAGGTTCTTAAGAGATCTATTAGCAAGAAAATGGATAAAATCTCCACCAAGATCGACAAGTTCTTTGGGAAGATAGGCAGGAAACTTGGCTTGTCTTCATCATCATCTTCATCAAACTAATCCTAGCCATTATCTCTCTAGCTATCGTTTATCTATCTTTGTATTTTCTACTTTTTTAGTTAAGATTATGTAATGTTAACTAATATAAGTAATGCTATCTCATTCTCTGTTTTCCAGCTTTATACATCTCTGTTAGTTATTTATTTTAAGTTTATATAAGTCCACTAGTATAAAAATAAACTTAAAAATAAAAAATAACTCAACTTGGTCATTCTGTCTAGACCATGTCGACATGCCCCATCCCCTCATGTCGACATATAACAGTCAGAAAGTAGTTACAATTTCTAACTTCAAATTCTTGTAACTAGCAAGTGACAATTCATTTTGAACGGCCAATAACTCCTATAAATACCTATTTCTTCCAGAAAAACTCCTCTACCTCCATTTTTATTCATCTCCTCTCATACTTCAACTTATTTCTTAAATTATGGCTTCTCCAATTAAGAATTTAAGTGAAAATCTTGAAGAAACTCTTACTTCTTTCAAGAATATTCTTTCTTTTATACTTAGAAATCAAAGACACTTAGAATTAAGCCAAATACAGATGATCAAAGAGCAAGAGAAACATATTTAAAAAGTCCATAAGTTTATCCATTCAAAAGGATTGTTATTAAGAAGTATTAGGGTGATCTTGTGTCTCGTAAATCAAGAGAGTTTACCCCAGACTCGGAGATAGGAGGGTTCCTCAAGGCCTTAGAAATTGAGGGTTGTAATTTGGATATTGTCTTATAAAAGTCTATACAAGGATATTGCCTTGGTGCAGGACTGGATGTAGGAGGATTCCGAACCAGTATAAAATCCGGTGTGTTCTTTCCTTTTACTTGCTTTATTTTACTATTTGCATTTGTTATATGTTCTGTGATCACTCTGTGTTAGAATTCTGTTTAGATTTGTGTTGAAAGTTTTAATTTAGTCATATAGTTCATATATTCTTTAAAACACTATTCACCCCCCCTCTAGTGTTATTTCTGCCTTAAGATCCTTAATCCGCATCCCCAACACAATTTTATCCTGCCCTTGCAAATGTTTCAATGCTTCATGATCTGTATACAAAACAAATTCTTTATGGAACAAATAATGTCTCCAATGCTTCACAGCTTGCACAATTGCATAAAACTCCACATCATAAGTATTGTATCTCGTCTTTTCTCCAGAAAGTTTTTCACTGAAATAGGCAATTAGACGACCCTTCTGACTCAACACTCCTCTAATCCCAACCTTCGATGCATCCATATGTAACTCAAATAACAACTGAAAATCCGGCAACACTAGAATCGGTGCTGACGTTAACAGTTCCCTGATTCGCTCAAAAGCAAATCCTGCCTCTTCCGTCCATGAAAACTTCTTTCCTTTTGTACAATCTGTAACAGGGGCCATCACACTACTAAAGTGCGGTATAAATCTTCGATAAAATGAAGCTAACCCATGAAAACTTCCGACTTCTGTGATAGTTTTGGGTTGTGGCCAGTTTCTGATTGCGGCTACTTTACTCTGATCCACCTGTATTCCCTCCTTGGATACGACATATCCTAAAAATAAAACACTTGGCGTCATGAACACGCATTTCTTCGTCGCTGCATAGAACTTTCCTGATGGAGAATAATTAACATCTTCCGCAAGTGTTTAATATGCTCCTCTGTGCTTGCACTATAGATCAAGTATCATCAAAATAAACAACAACAAACTTCCCAATGTAAGGTCTGAAAATTTGATTCATCACTCTCACAAAAGTACTTAGTGCATTAGATAGACCAAACGACATAACCAGCCATTCATATAATCCTTCCCGTGCCTTGAATGATGTCTTCCATTCATCATCTGGTCTAATGCGAATTTGATGATATCCACTCTTAAGATCAATCTTCGAAAAGATTACAGACCCACTAAGCTGATCCAATAAATCATCAAGCCTTGTCATAGGAAATCTGTATCTGATAGTTATTTTGTTGAGTGCCCTGCTATCTGTGCACATCCTCCACGAACCATCTTTCTTTGGCACTAACAAAGCTGGTACAGCACAAGGACTGAGACTTTCTCGAACACTCCCTTGCTCAAGCAACTCTTCAGCCTGTCTCCTCAACTCTTCATGCTCCTTTGGACTCATACGATAATGTGGCCTATGCGGTAAAACAGCACCTGACACTAGATCAATCTGATGTTGTATGTCCCTTAATGGCGGTAACTCCTTGGGCAATTCCGCAGGAAAGACATCGTCGAACTCATTCAACACTGGTCTAACCTCCGCAGGAACTTCACAATCCTCACTTGCTTCATACCTAATCAACATAAACATTTCAACACTATCTTTCACCTCTTCAACAAATTCTTTCGAAGGTAATAGGCTAGTTGATTCCACCTTCTTCTCTGCTTTGCTTTCACTTTGTTCATGCTTCTTAGGAACTAAGGTAACTTTGGTTCCTTCGAACATGAAACTGTAACTGTTGGTGCGACCGTCATGTTGTACAGCTCTATCATATTGCTATGGTCTTTCCAATAATAAATGACACACATCCATATCAACTACATCACACCATATATCATCTTTGTATTTCTTCCCAATAGAAAATGTAACAAAAGCTTGCCTTCCCACTCTCACTTCTCCACCTTTCTTCAACCATGCCAATTTGTAAGGTCTAGGATGTTTTCAGTCTTCAAGCTTAACTTCGTAACGGCTTCTTCAGAAATAATGTTATCACAGCTTCCTGCATGGATAACAAACCGACAAACCTTTCCCAAAATAGTACATGTAGACTGAAAAATTTTGCTCCTCAGCCAACTAGAATCATTCTCTTGCTTTGGCGTTAAGCAAGACCTTCTCATCATCAAGTTACATCCTTTATCTCCTGACACAACTTCTTCATCATCATCAAACTTCGAGGGTTGAGAATAGTCAACTTCAGCTTCCTCATTCTCATACTCACATTCTTCTGCAACTAAGGTTCTCTTCTTTGGTTTTGTACATTCATTACTTTTATGGCCAAACTCCTGACAATTGTAGCATTTGATACGGTCATTGACCTTTGCTTTAGCGGCTTCTTTGACAACTGGTTTACTAACTGCCTTGGAAACATTATCACTGCTACTAGCACCTTTATTCTGATTGTTGGAATTTGTAAACATACCACCTCCTCGTCTCCCTTGTTTCTCCCAAGCTAGAGCTTTCTGATGTGCTTCAGCAACAGACATTGGATTAAACATATTCACCATGTCCTGAATCTGCATTCGTAACCTTCCAATATATCTAGCTGTCAGCTGTTCCTCTGTTTCCATGATATCATTCCTTGCAATCAACTGATAAAATTCATCTGCATAATCATTCACTGTCCTCGTCCCTTGTCTCAAATTCTGCAAACGTTGATACATAAGTGATTGTAATTGTATGGCAGGAAAGTTGTTTTCATCATCTTTCTCGTCTTCTCCTAAGTGACAACCTTTGACTTTCCCATTCTTTCCCGAGTTAGTTTAGTTTGCTACCACCATGTCATAACTCTTCCCCTTAGCCTTGTAGCGACTAACTGAACTCTTCGATTCTCAGGCACCTCTTGAATTCCAAAATTTCTTCAACATTTGACAACCAATCAAGAAATTCTTCTGCTTGCATACCACCTTTGAATTCTGGAATTTCCATCCTCATACCTCATTCCCATTTACGATCATTCTCTAAATCAAGATATCGATTCCGCACTTGGTCTCGATCTCGATAATGAATACTGCCTCTATCACCATATTCCTTAAAATCATATGTATGTCGATATCGATCTCGTCCATCTACATCTCTACGACTATGCATGTCCCTTCTATCATGTCTTTCAGCATCACGATATGGATCATCTTCAAATTCACGATGAGTTCTTCTTTCTTCATTTCGATACTCATGGTGTTCTCTTCTCATTGAAACTGAAGATTCTCTCCTATCTCGATAAGATTGTGGTGACATTCTCCTTTCTCCCAAAACTGAAGGTGAATCTCTGTTTCCACTATGGTGTGAAACCGGTGAAGTTCTCCTTTGACTTTGATTCATGTCTCTCATCAACTTCTCTAACTTTCCAATACCTTCATCAAACTTTACATTGATACGCTGCTCCATCTGTTCAGCTTCTTGTCTTCTATATCAACTTGCTGATAGCGATTAGCACGTCTCGGAGGCATGATTATCGACAAACTCGGATCCAACACAAATACTACTTTAACTCGACTCTGCACTAGCTCGGGTTCGACCTAACCTGGTACTACACTTAGTTCGGCTCGGCTTTAACTCGGCCTTGATCTTAATTAGCTTCAACTTAGCTCTGCAAGCTCTTCAAGCTCTGATACCAAATGAGTGACGCAGTGGATTTAACACTTTGACGTGCTAATAGTTTGATATAAATTAACGCAAACTTTCTTCCTCACGAACTGATTTCGTGTCAAGTAAAACAAGATAAATGCCCAAATCCGTTGATCTCTCGAGATACCAGATTCTAACTATCTTCAACACGTTGATCGCGCACGATTCCGCGTTAGAAGATCTACGATTCTTCGACGTTGATCTCGCGCACGAGATTCCGTGAATCGACTTCAAGTTCGTTGATTCGAGCGCACTCGAATATCCGAAGATGGAAGAAGAAGGAGATCACACTCAACTTCAACAAAGTGGCAAAAAGCACACAAACAAATTTTATTCAAAAATCAACTTCCTTTTTTTAATGACATCACGCCCCTATTTATAGGGAATTTTCAACACACAGCCGACCTAACATCAGCGACCTACGACCCAACACGTTACAACATTCCTATGACTTACAATACACGACATAACAATGTTACAACGACCCACGTCTTAACAACAAACAACTTAAGAAAATTACAACACAGCGCCATAGCTACATACAACATACGAACATAACGACCTAACGGATAGCCCAGCTTCACGCGACCTAAGAAATCAGCGGCTTAAGCTTCAGGAGTGACCTAAAATGAAATGAGCGACTTAAGTGATGAGCGACTTAAGGTCAGCGACCTATCATGGTGAACGACTTAAAGCAATCAACGACCTAAGAATGATGGCATGCGGCATAACTGAAAACGACTTAAGTCGCTAGGTCGTTCATCTTGTTTGTGCGTGACCTAAGGAATCAACGCTGCATAGGTTGAATGGTTAACTCGTTAGGTCGCGGCTCAGGTTGATTGGTTAACTCGTTAGATCGCTCGGCGACTTATCATAGATCGTTGGATCATCTTTCGCTGCATAACTCGCATACTTCGTTAGGTCGCTGGTTGGCATACGATTGAAGGTAGGTCGCTGATAGCATGAGCGACTTAAGGTGGCCAACTTAAGGAATGAGCGACCTAACACATAACTTGCTATGTCGTTCAAGGTATAGTGCGCTGCATCATAAGGTATCTTATTTCAGAATTTTTGGAAGTAAATGCTTTATTTTAAATACAAAAGATAATTTAGATAAATTTGATCCTAAATCCGATAAAGGTATCTTTATCAGATATTCTAATAGAAGTAAAGCGTACAGAGTGTTTAATTTAAAAACCAATTCCATAGAAGAAACAATGCATGTTTCATTTGATGAAAATTTCAAAAATTTTGAAGACACAAATGATGAAGAGGATTTAATCACTCAAAGTCAAGAATCAATTGAAACTAACAATGAAATTAATCATCCTAATAAAAGGACTAAACTTTTAAAAGACCATCCTATAGAAAATATACTAGGAGATACGCATCTGCTGTTAAAACTAGAAATCAACTAAGTCAAATGAGTAATGTAGCTTTTATATCAACTATTGAACCCAAAAATCCAAAAGAAGCATCACCTGACGATTTATGGATTTTGGCTATGCAAGAAGAATTAAATCAATTTACTAGAAATGATGTTTGGGAACTTGTTCCTAGACCAGAAAATAAAACTATAATTGGAACTAAATGGGTTTATAAAAATAAAATGAATGAACAAGGAGAGGTAGTTAGAAATAAAGCTCGATTAGTCGCTCAAGGTTATTGTCAAGAAGAAGGAATATATTTTGATGAAACCTTTGCTCCCGTAGCAAGATTAGAAGCCATTAGGATTCTACTTGCTTTCGCAAATCATAATAATTTCAAATTATTTCAAATGGCTGTTAAAATTGTCTTTTTAAATGGATTTGTAAAAGAAGAAGTATATGTTGAACAACCACCACTTTTTGAAAATGATTATTCACCAAATCATGTTTACAAACTTAAGAAAGCATATGGGCTAAAACAAGCTCCTAGAGCCTGGTATGATAGACAAAGATCTTATTTATTGCAATCTAATTTTGAAATTGGTAAAGTAGATAATACTCTTTTTATTAAAAGAAATAAAAATGATATTCAACTAGTACAAGTTTATGTAGATGATATCATTTTTGGTTCAACTAATTTTGAAATGAATAAAGAATTTTCTGAAATAATGACAAAAGAGTTTGAGATGAGTCATATGGGTGAATTAATTTTATTTTTAGGATTATAAATAAAACAATTAGATAATGGTATCTTTATTAGTCAAGAAAAATATGATAAAGACCTAATTAGTAAATTTGGTTTGACTACTGCGAGTGGAAAATCCACTCCCATGACAACCAAAGAGTACCTTAATAAAGAAGATCTCTCAAAAGATGTAGATCAAAAACTATATAGAGGAATGATTGGATCACTACTCTATATTACTGCCAGTAGACCAGATATCATGCATAGTGTTTGTCTCTGTGCCAGATATCAATCCCAACCTAAAGAGACCCACTTAAAATCCGTAAAACGAATCATAAGATATGTTAAACACACATCTGATTATGGTTTATTCTACCCTAAAAATGATTCTTTTGACTTAATATCTTACTATGATACTGACTATGCTGGTTGTAAATCAGACTGAAAAAGTACAAGTGGGACTTGTCACTTTTTGGGACATTCTCTGATTTCTTGGCTTAGCAAAATGCAAAACACAGTTTCTTTATCAACAACTGAAGCAGAATATATTTCTGCTGCTTTGGCTTGCTCTCAAGAAATATATATGCAACAAACCTTAAAAGATTTTGGTTTAAAATTTTCAAAATCACCAATTTATTGTGACAATATGAGTGCGATAAATTTATCCAAAAATACTACTCAACATGCTCGAACTAAACATATTGATACCAGACATCATTTTCTCAAAGATAATATAAGTAATGAAGTAGTTACTCTCGATTATATCAATTCCGAGAATCAAATTGCTGATATCTTAACAACAGCCTTAAATGAATCAATATTTACTAAATTAAGACGAGAATTAGGTATTTATTCTATAATTGAAATATAAAATATAAATGACAAGTATAATTAATAATTAATATCAAAATAATTCAAAGAGTTAAAATATAAAAGACCATGTCGACATCCCTCATATACCCATGTTGACATGCAGCGTTTTTATATTTTGAAATTTTTCCCACCAAAATTCAAAATAATTGGTTATAAATTCTTCACATTTTCGAAATTTTATTCATCCTTTCTGTTATCTCTCTGTTCTTCTCTCTGAAATCAAATAATCAATTGCCTCCTCTTCCAAATCAAACATAAAATCAACCTTTTCATTCCCCTCTCCTACGTCCGGTCCATTTCAACGTACTACTCTCACTCGTGTGACTAAAATAGAGGACTCTCTGAAGGATGCACTTCAGATGATGACTGAAATTCAAGTGACTCAACTTCGTATGGCAAAGGAACAAGAGAGGCAAGGCAAGATTCTTAGGAATTTGCGAAAATTCCTAATGGATAACCAGGCCAATCCTATCTTGATTGATGAAGACTCTTCACTCAATAAAGAACAAGAGGCCAGCGAAGAAGAAGAACCCATGGAAGAAGAAGTGCAAGCGGAGGATGACGACCAAGTCGTGTGTGTTGGAGAAGTGTGTTTTGACAAGAATGAGAATCTTGTCGAACAACATGGAAATTTCTGTTTCCACTATCCAAACTGTTCGATTCATAGATCTCTTATGTTTAAAAACACACAATAGTTTCTTTTCTTTCTTTTCCATTGTTGTTTGTGTTTCTTTATGTTTTCTATACGCTAATGTATATACAACTTAATACGTAATAAATAACTCGTGTTCTTATACGTGTTTTATTATAAGTACTATCGTGAATTCTTAGTTAGGATATTTAAATGTTTAGGACTATGTTTTAGTATTAGATTTAAGTGATGATTACTCATGATAACGCTATCATTATAATCACATATCATAGAGTGTTAGTTTTAGGGGGAGTTATATAGTTTGGAGTGAGTTTTTGTTGATGACAAAGGGAGAGAAATATAAAATAGGGTAGTTAGGCATAAATTAAAGGGGAATTATTAGTTTTAGAAGGAGTTATTAGGATAGAAGTAATATTTTATTAACAAAGGTTGTCATCATCAAAAAGGGGGAGATTGTTAGTCTGTGGGATGATGGTTTTGATGACAACAACCTTGGAATAGATTATAAAATATAAATACTAACATTATAAGTTTAGATATACATGTATATGCAGGATTTAACCATGCAGTTACCAAGAATGAAGACTGTACAGTATAGAGATTCAAGATATCAAGATAGAAGACTCATGAGTATCAAGATTATCAAGAGTTCAAGATTTCAAGGTTAAGTATTTTTATTAGGAATTTTGTTAAAACTCATAGAAAAACACCGGCATCTTAAAATCCAATTTATTCGTGGAATGGAATCCACTTTGAGCCTGTTAAAGGGATGGAACCCTAAGTAGGATGGAACGTATGAAAAATATAGTGGAACATTGTTTTGTATCCACTAACCTTTTATTCAAAATGATTTTACAAAATTATCTTGTTTTCAAAATGATTTCAAAACTTTCCTTTTAAAAACATCAATACCCTCTATCCCGATTTTAAATAATTTTAGCCTCAAAATTATCTTTAATTTCAAAGTCAAAATTACTCCTGATTTTAAACTATATTTTAAATATAATATATTTAACTTTTAAATATTTATACTTAGATTTAAATATAAAATTATAATTAAATTCTATATATATTATTCTCTATATTTACTTATGAATTTTAACTACAGTCAAGTATATTTATAAAGTTTAAAATAGTTTTAGTATAAAATAAAAGTTATTTTCAAAGAAAAACAAAACATCAAAAAATCCTTTGGGATGTCGACATGCCCAAGTACCCCATGTCGACATGGTGTCAGTTGAGTTCAAAATTTAAATTTCAAAAGAAGTGTCTATTCGCCATAACTCTTCATGAATGGACATGGCTGTTGTTCTTCTATAAATAGGGGTTAGTTTCAACGAATTTCAGATCAGATTTTCTGGTTTTTCACTTCACTTCTTCTTCCACATTTCTTAATACATATTCTTATCATTACTCTGCCAAAATCAACATTGAATCGAACTCGATTAATTCTTGTTTGATTCTCTAACACTATCTCTACAGGGTTCTCAGTGCTATTCAGAGTTATAGGCTTTTTGTAATCAATCAAAAGAGAAAAGGTGTGATTGCAGCCTTGAAAATCAACTAAAAGAGAAAAGGTGTGATTGTAGCCTTGGTAAACCAATTGGGTAAACTTGTGGCCCAAAAATCAAGTATCTTTACCCAGAGGATAGAAATTCTGGAGGGTGTACCTTGTAGCCTTGAAACCGAGGGTGTAATTGTACAATTTCTTTTGAAATAAAATCCGTACTTGTGTTGCGGGACTGGATGTAGGGTAACTCCGAACCTGTATAAAATCCGATGTGTTCTTTCCTTTACTGCTTTTATTTTATTTCTGCGTCTGTGTTTATTTCTGTGATCATATCTGTGTCTGTATATTGCATACATTAGTGTCTAAATTAACATAAACTCAAAAAGATTTAGCAATTCTTTATTAACACTATTCACCCCCCTCTAGTGTTAATCCTAGCCTTAAGATCCGTAATCCGTAATTTCTCACAATTGGTATCAAAGCAAAGTTTTCAAAGTTTCATAATCTGAATTTTGAAAAAAAAATTAAAATGGCTATATTTGTTAATACTATTTTAAAAGTATTCAAACCATCATTGTTTCTTGAGTCTGCATATAATCAATATTACCAAGATTGTTTGATGTGCAGGAATCATGCTTTATGGGCGTTGAGGAATCAATCCATAACGGACAAATTGTGCAGATCAGAAAGAACAAATGGATACTTGATAGTGGATGTTTTGGACACATGACTGACAATCCAGATATACTGAATGATATCATATACAAAGACGGAGGGCTGATTAACTTTGGAGACAATTCAAAAGGATATGTGATTGGCATCGGCAAAGTCGGTAATTCTGAAACTCCTACTATTACTAATGTTTTTCTAGTTAAGAATCTGAAACATAATCTGCTAAGTATAAGTCAACTGTGTGATAAAGGATATAAAATTAAATTTGAAAAAGATAAATGTCACATTGAAGATAATAATTCAACCACTCTATTTGAGGGAGTCAAGAAAAAGAATATTTATATTCTTAGTATGGAAATTTTAAATGATAACCCGTGTCTGTTGGCAAATACAAGTGACCCTTGGGTTTGGCATAAGAGATTTGGGCATTTGAATTTCAAACTCTTATCTAGACTATCAAAACATGATCTAGTAAGAGGACTCCCTAAAATGAATTTTAAATTAGATAGTTTATGTGATGCTTGTCAATTAGGAAAACTTAGAAAAAGTGCCTTCAAGCTAAAAGATATGATTTCAACTTCAAAACCTCTTGAATTACTTCATCTTGATTTATTTGGTCCATCTCAAATTCTTTTAATAAATCATAAATATGTTTTTGTAATTGTAGATGATTATTCTATATTTACATGGACAATATTTTTAAAACATAAAAGTGATACTTTTGAATGTTTTAAGACATTTTCAAAAAGAATTCAAAATCAATTTTCTATAAAAATTATAAATATTCGAAGTGATCACGGTGGTGAATTTGAAAATGAAAAGTTTGAGGAATTCTGCAATAAAAAGGGAATAACTCACAAGTTTTTATTTTCGAGAACTCCACAACAAAAGGGAGTAGTAGAACGTAAAAATAGGACGATTCAAGAGTGTGCGAGAACTATGCTTACGGATAGTAATTTAGCAAAGAATTTTTGGGCAGAAGCAGTAGCTACCGCCTGTTATATTTTAAATAGAATTTTAATTAGACCATTAACTGATAAGACATCTTATGAACTTCATTATTCAAAGAAACCTAAGGTATCTTATTTCAGAATTTTTGAAAGTAAATGCTTTATTTTAAATACAAAAGATAATTTAGATAAATTTGATCCTAAATCCGACAAAGGTATCTTTATTGGATATTCTAATAGAAGTAAAACGTATAGAGTGTTTAATTTAAAAACCAATTCCATTGAAGAAACAATGCATGTTTCATTTGATGAAAATTTCAAATTTGTTGAAGATACAAATGATGAAGAGGATTTAATCACTCAAAATCAAGAATCAATTGAAACTAATAATGAAATTAATCATCCTAATAAAAGGACTAAACTTTTAAAAGATCATCCTATAGAAAATATACTGGGAGATATGCAATCTGTTGTTAAAACTAGAAATCAACTAAGTCAATGAGTAATGTAGCTTTTATATCAACCATTGAACCCAAAAATCCAAAAGAAGCATCAACTGATGATTCATGGATTTTGGCTATGCAAGAAGAATTAAATCAATTTACTAGAAATGATGTTTGGGAACTTGTTCCTAGACCAGAAAATAAAACTATAATTGGAACTAAATGGGTTTATAAAAATAAAATGAATGAACAAGGAGAGGTAGTTAGAAATAAAGCTCGATTAGTAGCTCAAGGTTATTGTCAAGAAGAAGGAATAGATTTTGATGAAACTTTTGCTCCCGTAGCAAGATTAGAAGCCATTAGGATTCTACTTGCTTTTGCAAATCATAATAATTTCAAATTATTTCAAATGGCTGTTAAAAGTGTCTTTTTAAATGGATTTGTAAAAGAAGAAGTATATGTTGAACAACCACCACTTTTTGAAAATGATAATATACCAAATCATGTTTACAAACTTAAGAAAGCATTTTATGGTCTAAAACAAGCTCCTAGAGCCTGGTATGATAGACTAAGATCTTATTTATTGCAATCTAATTTTGAAATTGGTAAAGTAGATAATACTCTTTTTATTAAAAGAAATAAAAATGATATTCAACTAGTACAAGTTTATGTAGATGACATCATTTTTGGTTCAACTAATTTTGAAATGAATAAAGAATTTTCTGAAATAATGACAAAAGAGTTTGAGATGAGTCATATGGGTGAATTAAATTTCTTTTTAGGATTAGAAATAAAACAATTAGATAGTGGTATCTTTATTTTTTAAGAAAAATATGCTAAAGACCTATTAGTAAATTTGGTTTGACTACTGCGAGTGGAAAACCCACTCCCATGGCAATCAATGAGTACCTTAGTAAAGAAGATCTCTCGAAAGATGTAGATCAAAAACTATATAGAGGAATGATTGGATCACTACTCTATATTACTGCCAGTAGACCTGATATCATGCATAGTGTTTGTCTCTGTGCCAGATATCAATCCCAACCTAAAGAGACCCACTTAAAATCCGTAAAACGAATCATAAGATATGTTAAACACACATCTGATTATGGTTTATTCTACCATAAAAATGGTTCTTTTGACTTAATATCTTACAGTGATACTGACTATGCTGGTTGTAAATCAGACCGAAAAAGTACAAGTGGGACTTGTCACTTTTTGGGGCATTCTCTGATTTCTTGGCTTAGCAAAAAGCAAAACACAGTTTCTTTTTCAACAACTGAAGCAGAATATATTTCTGCTGCTTTGGCTTGTTCTCAAGTAATATATTCGCAACAAACCTTAAAAGATTTTGGTTTAAATTTTCAAAATCACCAATTTATTGTGACAAACGAATGCGATACATTTATCCAAAATTACTACTCAACATGCTCGAACTAAACATATTGATATCAGACATCACTTTCTCAGAGATAATATAAGTAAGGAAATAGTTACTCTCGATTATATCAATTCCGAGAATCAAATTGCTGATATCTTAACAAAACCCTTAAATGAATCAATATTTACTAAATTAAGAAGAGAATTAGGTATTTGTTCTATAACTGAAATATAAAATATAAATAACAAGTATAATTAATAATTAATATCAAAATAATTCAAAGAGTTAAAAATATAAAAGACCATGTCAACATCCCTCATATACCCATGTCGACATGCAACGCTTTTATATTTTGAAATTTTTCCCACCAAAATTCAAAATAATTGGTTATAAATTCTTCACATTTTCGAAATTTTATTCATCCTTTCTGTTATCTCTCTATTCTTCTTTCTGAAATCAAATAATCAATGGCCTCCTCTTCCAAATCAAACATAAAATCAACCTTTTCATTTCCCTCTCCTACGTCTGGTCCATTTCAACGTACTACTCTCGCTCGTGTGACTAAAATAGAGGACTCTCTGAAGGATGCACTTCAGATGATGACTGAAATTCAAGTGACTCAACTTCGTATGGCAAAGGAACAAGAGAGGCAAGGCAAGATTCTTAGGAATTTGCAAAAATTTCTAATGGATAACTAGGCCAATCCTATCTTGATTGATGAAGACTCTTCACTCACTCAAGAACAAGAGGCCATCGAAGAAGAAGAAGAACCCATGGAAGAAGAAGTGCAAGCGGAGGATGAGGACCAAGTCGTGTGTGTTGGAGAAGTGTGTTTTGACAAGAATGAGAATCTTGTCGAACAACGTGGAAATTTCTGTTTCCACTATCCAAACTGTTCGATTCATAGATCTCCTATGTTTAAAAACACACAATAGTTTCTTTTCTTTCTTTTCCATTGTTATTTGTGTTTCTTTATGTTTTCTATACGCTCATGTATATACAACTTAATACGTAATAAATAACTCGTGTTCTTATATGTGTTTCAATTATAAGTACCATCGTGAATTCTTAGTTAGGATATTTAATTGTTTAGGACTATGTTTTAGTATTAGATTTAAGTGATGATTACTTATGATAACGCTATCATTATAATCGCATGTCATAGAGTGTTAGTTTTAGGGGGAGTTATATAGTTTGGAGTGAGTTTTTGTTGATGACAAAGGGGGAGAAATATAAAATAGGGTAGTTAGGCATAAATTAAGGGGGAGTTATTAGTTTTAGGGGGAGTTATTAGGATATAAGTAATATTTTATTAACAAAGGTTGTCATCATCAAAAAGGGGGATATTGTTAGTCCGTGAGATGATGGTTTTGATGACAACAACCTTAGAATAGATTATAAAATATAAATACTAACATTATAAGTTTAGATATATATGTATATGTAGGATTTAACCATGCAGGTACCAAGAATGAAGACTGTACAGTATAGAGATTCAAGACATTAAGCTAGAAAACTCATGAGTATCAAGATTATCAAGATTTCAAGATTTCAGGGTTAAGTATTTTTATTAGGAATTTTGTTAAAACTCATAGAAAAGCACTGGCATCTTAAAATCCAATTTATTTGTGGAATGGAATCCACTTCAAGCCTGTTAAAGGGATGGAACCCTAAGTAGGATGGAACCTATGAAAAACCTAGTGGAACATTGTTTCGTGTCCACTAACCTTTTATTCAAAATGATTTTACAAAATTATCTTGTTTTCAAAATGATTTCAAAACTTTCCTTTTAAAAACATCAAAACCCTCTATCCGGATTTTAAATAATTATAGCCTCAAAATTATCTTTAATTTCGAAGTCAAAATTACTCCTGATTTTAAACTGTCTTTTAAATATAATATATTTAACTTTTAAATATTTATACATATATTTAAATATAAAATTATAGTTAAATTCTATTTATATTATTCTCTATATTTACTTATGAATTTTAACTATAGTCAAGTATATTTATAAAGTTTAAAATAGTTCTAATATAAAATAAAAGTTATTTTCAAAGGAAAACAAAACACCAAAAAATCCTTTGGGATGTCGACATGCCCAAGTACCCCATGTTGACATGGTGTCAGTTGAGTTCAAAATTTAAATTTCAAAAGAAGTGTCTATTCGCCATAACTCTTCATGAATGGACATGGCTGTTGTTCTTCTATAAATATGAGTTAGTTTCAACGAATTTCAGATCAGATTTTCTGGATTTTCACTCCTCTTCTTCTTCCACATTTCTTAGTACATATTCTTATCATTACTCTGCCGAAATCAACATTGAATCGAACTCGATTAATTCTAGTTTGATTCTCTATCACTATCTCTAGAAGGTTCTCAGTTCTATTCAGAGTTATAGACTTTTTGTAATCAATCAAAAGAGAAAAGGTGTGACTGTAGCCTTGGTAAATCAATTGGGTAAACTTGTGGCCCGGAAATCAAGTATACCCAGAGGATAGAAATTCTGGAGGGTGTACCTTGTAGCCTTGAAACCGAGGGTGTAATTGTACAATTGCCATTGAAAGGAAATCCGTACTTGTGTTGCGGGACTAGATGTAGGGTAACTCTGAACCAGTATAAAATCCTGTGTGTTCTTTCCTTTACTGCTTTTATTTTATTTCTACATCTGTGTTTATTTCTGTGATCATATCTGTGTCTGTATATTGCATACATTGGTGTCTAAATTAACATAAACTCAAAAAGATTTAGTAATTCTTTATTAACACTATTCACCCCCCTCTAGTGTTAATCCTTGCCTTAAGATCGTAATCCGCAATTTCTCAAATTAGGGTCCTTCAACTTGCTAGTATTCGACACATATTGTTATATTGATGAAGTTTGGCATTTTGCCTTATTGACAGTTCCATAACATAAGTCCTTGAATCGACGATATACAACCTTCTTGCTTTGTTGACGATATACAATATCTTCTATGAACACTGATGATCTATGGAACCCTTGTTGCATTCATGACTTATGACACCTTATAATGATGATATTCGACATCTCCTCTTATATTGTTTAACCACCTAGAATTCGATACTCCTGAAAGTTGGCCATGCCTTCTCAGGCGTTCGACATCCACTACCATAGAGATTCGATATCTTCCTAAAACACTTTGAAATGCGATATCATTTGCTATATTGTAACATCCCATCTTTTCGCTTGCTTTAAATCGACGCACATGCTAATTCAAACCATACGGAAGAGCGGATTGATATGGGGTAAATAAGAAAAACAGAGAAGAGAAAAAAACTAAACAGAATCTCACAGCGGAAGGATAAAATATAATAATAAATATATTGTTCATAAAACTTCTTCAAAACATTTGATTCTTCTTCATACAATAAATATCAGAGTTCACATACCAATAAATACCAATGTAGCGGAATTAAATAGTGTAGTGGAATAATATAGTAGATAGTAATACTACAAATCTTCGTCTTCGTCCTCCAGGATAAAATCTTCAAATCCTAAAACGCTCGGACTGACCCGAGCGAATTGAAAAGACAAAACACTCGAGTCAGAACTAAAAGATCTTATGTAAGTTAAATCAGCAGGGATAAATATGAGTGCAGTAACTTAAAAGATGCTCGGGATTCACATCTCTTAAGGATTCGTTAAACTATTTACTATGTAGTATATTTCGCTATTATAATAGTGTCTAATTGTAAAATGAACTTACTTTTAAATGGCGTTAAGGAGTTACCCAATCTCCCCCTTAACACAATAATAGTCCCAGTAGTCCATCCAGTATCATACTCCCTCCTGATCGGTAAGCCACCAGAGGATACCATACGGGCTACGGAAGAAATCCAAACTCGTACAAGGCACGATAGGGTATGTGACACAGCACAACTAGGCAATGCCAGGGTAGATATACCAATTACGCTTCCGGGTCGGTGGTAACGCGTAGCGCGCAGCTACCACCCACCTCGAACAAACTCCCCCAAATCAAAGAAATCAAAAGTGAAGGTGGCCATCGAATCAATCCAAAGTCAGAGTATAGTATCGAAGGGAAGTGTTCGATCAAAGGTGCTACCTTATTAACCCGTCAATCGCTTCTGTTTTAGCCACCTTATGCCAACTCACGGGAGTTGGGTCCACGTATTTACCTTACAGGAAACGCCGCCACCAACCTACTTCATTCTGGAATCTCCACCGCGTATGCGGTTGTTAAAGTGGTTTTCGGAGTTGGCAGAGAGTATGACAACTTCCGATCCCGGTATCTTTAACAACCAAATGTTATTATAACACTGCGGTCATTTAAAAATAATTTTACTTTCAAAACCAGAATAAAATATCTATTTTAAAACCGTATAAATACGATATCCTTTCCATTACAAAACAAACTCATTTGATATTATTTTTATAAACCCCAAATTAATATAATATCATTTTATTTCAAATATATTTCTTTTACTTTAAAATTTATAATAATTGAAAACCAAACATTTGAATTATAACTTTCAAACATAAAACTACGAAATTTGTAGCTTTAAAACCATAACTTTCAAAACTTGGATGGTTTGGATATTCAAACGGTATATAGAATAAAATAGTTTGCAATTAAAATTTCTTTATAAAATAAAATAATTTCCGCGACTTACAATTTATTTCATTTAAAATTAAGTCAAAATCCATAAATTTCAAAATCGCTTTAAGTTTCAATGACCACTTCAGTTTCAATATATTTCAAACTTTGAATATTAAACAATTGGAACTAAGGTTTGAAATTTCTATTCAACAATTTAAAGTACTATTATTTAGTTTGAAATATTTGCATAATAAACCCGTAATCATTTAAGTAAAACTCAAATTTCTTTTATCTAAAAAAATTCCTTCAATTTATTTATACTAGAAATATCCATTTAATTCATCTTGAAATAAAATTCAGTTATAAATATCATACCTTTTTTTAAAAATCCAAAGTTAATAAATTCTACATCAACTTATGAAGTTAAATTCTTAATTAAGCTCGATTCCAAATAAAATTTTCAATTTAACTCCCAATATTAATTGGTTTAAGTCATTTAAAACTCTATATATTCTAAATATCTTAACATGTACTTAACCATATAATATAAAATAATCAAACTCCAATATTCATCTTATTTATTTTAATTAACAAATTTATACACAGCTTAAATTCAATAATTTAACTATAGATGTATATAAAATAAGATTTTATATAAGATCAAAAATTAATATTTATTAAACTGTATCCTATCCAAAACCATAAATCCTTTAAAAAATAATTATATATATATACCGCGATGCCTGTATATAATTTTCTATCCTATGGTCAAGTGATACAAATATTTATCATTTCAATCTACAATTAATAATAAAATGCGGTTGTATATCATTTCAAACCGCAATCCCGAATGAAATGAAATGCATAACAACTTGCAGTTAATATAAATAAACATCCATTCATCCAAATATCAATCATCAACCGTTTATTACAAACCATCATCCAATTTAAACAAACATCAATATAGAGCATATAAAATATAACAGGTACTAAATAACAGGCATTAACTAACAGTTCATATTCAATAATAAATTTAATAACTGTTTAACTAGCAGTTTATATGCAAATAAATAAATTTTAACTATCAAATTTATATGCAATAATAAAATTAATTAACAGTTAAATTAAAAAAATGCGATGTAACTGAGGTGGTGAATAAAACATGCCAAACAGTCATAAATAAATTTCTACTCATATCTATCAATTTAACAAACATAAGAAACCTTAGAAGTTGTGAGTGGGTTAAAACACCCACCTTTGATTTTAGCCCATAAAAATCCAAACAGAAGCGCAAAACTCAACAAATGCCAAATTCAACTAAATCAATTTCATGTTGTCCGGAATATAAATTTGAATCCAACAGAAGAAATCGCGCGTGAATCAAAGTTTATATGCAAAAGGTATTCATGTTATAGGAAGTGTTATTAAAATAAAAATTAGTACGCATTAAAAAATATATAAATAAACAAATTTTAATACATACGTTTTCTCAAGATGAGGCTTCAGGAAAAGATTGAAGAACAACTAAGATGAGGACAGGAAGTGTACGAAAAATGAAAAAGAATCATTTTTGTAAAGAATGCTTTTGGATTTGCAAAAATAAGAGCTTTTGGATATGAGGTGTTAGGAGAAACAAAATGTAAAAGAAGGAACAAGATGTAGATTATTTATAATTAGGAAATGAATGTGGAGGGACAAAATAAATGTCACGTTTTATTTTTGAAGCTTCAGGCATTAATAATGCATAAGGAAATGTATGTAGGAATGGAAAAGTTTGCAAACGAAAGTAAAAATTTGTATACGTGAAAATGAGGTGGCAAGAAATAAATACAATCTAAGATTCTAGGCTCTGGTATTAAATAGAAGGAGAAAAGAAAAAAACGGATCAACTATTAATAATAAGGTAACTATTCTAAAATGTTCATGCAACAATTAATAATAAAAAAAATGAAGGGACCATGTACCTCGCACAACCATTTGAAATTTAATTTTTTTGTAACGTAACCAAATTAACTTCATTAACTCAAATAATATTCAAATTTGTATGCATTTAGGTTTTTATCTACACATAATAAAATATTTATACTTACCTTAAAAATGAAAACGTTCAATTTTGTTTTCTCAAAATGATCTTTTATTTCCATCAAAACACCCTTTTTGTTTAACACAAAACGTGCGTTTCTTTTATTAAATCTATTAATTGCAATCAACGTTTCCTTTCCTTTTAATTGAAATGTTTGAATTACATTAATTGCAGTTACTTACAAAGTTAAATTTTAAAACAGACAACTAGAATGGATAAAAAAATAGAACAATTGTTTATTTAAACACGTTTATAAATTTATTGTTTATACACAAGAGTAATAAATAGATTATTTTCCTATTCTTGAAATCAGTCTGTAAGCTAAAACGCAGTTCAAATAAACATATATTTCTTTCTTTAAAATCAATCTTTCTATTCTTTATTTTAATGAAATTAAACCTACATTTACAAATGAAACATTCATTTTATTTGGTGTAAATTTTCTTTTTATTAAATCAAACTTTCCCTATATTTTCATAAAACATATGCTGCTTTTATTTACACCTTAATTTACAATTAGTATTCTCTCTCCTATTAATTGGAAATTTTCAATTACATTAATTCCAATTGATTAAGTTTCAAAATGGACTAAATGAATGTAATGAGAAGTATTCCAATTATTTCCTATCTAATAGTAACTTAAACATATTAATACATTATTGGATACAAACAGTAATTATATATTTCTTACTATAATAATAGTTTCTCATCTTGATTTACTTATAAATTTATAATTCTTTAAACCCAATTCCATCTCAATTTAAAGTAGCTTAATTCATCCATTATAGAATTTATTTCAGTTTCTTAAAATAACACCTTTATTATAAATTGAATCCAATTTATTTTAATAACTTTCCAATTAAACGGATTAGATTTAATTCCAACCCTTAAATTGAGTCTATTATAACTTTATACCACAACTAACACTTGTCTCACATTTCATTCCATTGATATACTCAATTTCATCTTCCATGGAAATTTTATTTCATTACCTAAATATACACCTATTTACATTTTAAATTTGAAGGAATATTATGTTTTTTTTTAAATGTGTATTTCTATATATTGAACACATAAATTACGGTCTTCAAATACTTTACATTCTATAACTTACTCTACATTCTATAACTTACTTTACATACTTTTTCGTATTAATTTCTTAGTTATCAAAATTTCAACTTATTCCCCAAATCCACAAATTATTACTTAACATAAATCTACGCTTTTATTACTTTACGTTCACACTTCCGTTACTCTATAATTAATCACCAAGTAACGTTATCATCAAACCAACATTAATTAGTATATTAAATGCTTACATTTATTTCTCTATATCCAATTTGTTTCAACTTTATTTACATTGATACTATTCCCTTATTTTGATTATTACTTATCAACTTGTTCTAACCTTATTTCCTAAATTTCCGTTATTGTAAACCTATATATATATATATATATTTATTTTAAATTAAATCTAAAATTCCAATTCAATCAACCATTTCAACATGCAACTTGTAATAACTGCTTACAGGTATGAATGGAATTATCATTTATTTCACATTAACTGCCATAATTTAGTGAATTAATTGAAATTGATTACAAATTAACTTGACAACCTAATAAAATAAGTAATATACAATAAATATTGTCATTAACTCTTAATTACACTTTTAGAGGTTCATTATTTACACCCCAAATATTGTAATTACTTACATAACACTGGTTTTACTCAATTAACATTTATTACAAACTATTCCAAAATTTATTCAATATTTATTAGTTCTCTTATATTATATTTATAACCAAGTGTAACTTTTAACTTGAATTGGTTGGATTTCCTTGCAAGTTATTAATAATTAACTTATACTAAACATATTCCTTAATTTATTCCAATTACCGTTACAATGTTTTTTATTTACAAAATCAATTAAATACTTTTCTTTCTCGTATTAAATTATACACCTGTATAATCCTTTCCACTATTCATTTATTAGAATTCTATTTAAAATTTCAATCTCTGGTAATAACTCATTTATTATACTTTTGCATATCAATAAACAAGGCTCCAAATAAATAGGATTTATTAAATTCAATTTTTATAATTAAGTCTATTACAACCAATGAGATATTTCATAGGTTAATTTTTAACATTTTCTTCGTTACCAATTATAACAATTATATTTCTTTATAATTTAATTACAAAATCTTACAAATATGACAAATTTAATTAACAAAATTTACGGATCGTTACAATCTCCCCCACTCAAAACTTTTCGTCCCCGAAAAGAAAAAGAAGGGAAAAGAAGAAATGAGAGATGAATATATCTTTCTTAAGTATTAAATTTATAAACAAATAAGTTTACAAGATAAAATAATTTAAAATAAAATATACCCATTTAAATCTTTTATACATAAATTATTAAAGTTTGTAAAACATTTTCAATTTTTTCTAAGTCCAAAATTTACGGAAAATTTTGGCAGAGCCACTTTTGTACGGAGAGGCTCGGGAGAAAATAAAATATTAAATATAACAAAATATCACATATAATCCCAAAATATTATATCCCAACATGGGAAAATATATAAAATAGCGCTATAAACCGAAATCCGAAAATGTACCTGATTGTCGGGCAATTTACGTTTATTTTATGGAACCAAAAGCAGTAGCAATTGCTTCCATAACCTGCATTTCACTTATAAAATCCAAAGAGTTAACAATTTATATAAAGTGAAATATTTAAGTGGTTTCAATCGCTAACAACAAATCAATACAAAAACCATCAATTTCAACAAACAACATACACAACAAATACAAAACAACGATTTAATCAAACAAACAAATAGTTGTTCGGGTTCAAAACTTTTAAATTGCACGGAATGAAGAATAAACTACTAGCGCATCATTTACTCAACAGTCTTAGAAAAAACTAAATAGATTATTCATTCACCCAAATCCAATTTTTAAAGTATCCTTGCCCAACAACCATCAACTAAACAACAACAATTCCAACAACAAATCAAATTTATTCATTATTTATTTCATTTCATACATTTGTTGTTTGATTTTTTTCTTTCTTTTTATTCATTTATTTAATGCTTACATTTCTATTATATTAAATTTTTACATTAATTAAAAGTTCCAATTGTTAATTAGTCATAATTCAATTTACTACATTAATTGAACTATTAATTAACTGAAACTTAAGAACCAAATACCGGGTTTAATTTTAAATCATTTTAAATAATAGATAAATATATACTTACAACCAATATATATCCCTTTATATTTAAAACTACTCAAAAAATTTATATTTGTTTTGTTTATCAAAAATGAATCCGCAGTAAAACTACTACAGTGGCCTTCCCCTTTTAAACTCAAAAAATGAAAGTCGATGATGCGGCCGCCATCACCGAAATTATTTTCCAGCGACAGAGAGGAAAGTACAAAACTTATTTTTCAAAATCTTCTTTAAAACAATTCTTTCGAATTATATTGAAATATTTATGTTAGAAAATACTTATAAACAATATTATTATATTCCAAAATTTATTCGAAAGAAATTTCAAAACCCCGGAACATAAGTTCTAAATTTCCAAATTTCATTTATTTTATTTATCAATCTTATTTCTATTATTATTTATACACTTTATTACCTAACAACCAATCTATTTCAGCAAAATATAGACATCATTTGAAAATTTTTATTTTATATATAGAAAATATAATAGACAAAATTATTTCATTCACCTAAATAAAACAAATATTATGTAGGTCTGTCCTATTAAGTGTTTAGAAATCCTTATTGATGTCACAGCGTCCCATGCACCAACCAGAATTTATAAATACAAAACGGAACAGATTAACACAATATTAAAATCTTTTTATAACACTAACAAATACGCTCTCTCATATATAAATACTCTCAGCGACTCCCATAGGGTATTACTACCCTATTAATAAAAAGTCAAACCCCACAAGCTAAGGTTTATCGCTAAACCAAAGCTTTGATACCATGTTGTAACATCCCGCCTTTTCACACGCTTTAAATCGACACACGTGCCAATTCAAACCATACGGAAGGGCGAATTGATATAGGGTAAATAAGAAAAACAGAGAAGAGAAAAAAACTAAACAGAATCTCACAGCGGAGGGATAAAATATAATAATTAATATATAGTTCATAAAACTGTTTACAAAACATTTGATTCTTCTCCATACAATAAATATCAGAGTTCACATACCAATAAATACCAATGCAGCGGAATTAAATAGTGTAGTGGAATAGTATAGTAGATAGTAATACTACAAATCTTCGTCTTCGTCCTCCAGAATAAATTTTCAAATCCTGAAACGCTCGGACTGACCCGAGCGAATTGAAAAGACAAAACACTCTAGTTAGAACTAAAAGATCTTATGTAAGTTAAATCAACAGGGATAAATATGAGTGCAGTAACTTAAAAGATGCTCGGGATAAACATCTCTTAAGGATCCGTTAATCTATTTACTATGTAGTATATTTTGCTATTATAATAGTGTCTAATTGTAAAATAAACTTACTTTTAAATAGCGTTAAGGAGTTACCCAATCTCCCCCTTAACACAATAATAGTCTCAGTAGTCCATCCAATATCATAGTCCCTTTTGATCGGGAAGCCACCAGAGGATACCACACGGGCTACGGGAGAAATCCAAACTCGTACAAGGCGCGATAGGGTAGGTTACACGGCACAACTAGGCAATGCTAGGGTAGATATACCAATTACGCTTTCGGGTCGGTGGTAACGCGTAGCGCGCAGCTACCGCCCACATCGAACAAACTCCCCCAAATCAAAGAAATCAAAAGTGAAGGTGGCCACCGAATCAATCCAAAGTAAGAGTATAGTATCGAAGGGAAGTGTCCGATCAAAGGTGCTACCTTATTAACCCGTCAATCGCTTCTGTTTTAGCCACCTTATGCCAACTCACGGGAGTTGGGTCCACGTATTTACCTTACAGGAAACGCCGCCACCAACCTACTTCATTCTGAAATCTCCACCGCGTGCACGGTTGTTAAAATGGTTTTCGGAGTTGGCAGAGAGTATGACAACTTCCGATCCCGGTCTCTTTAACAACCAGACGTTATTATAAATCGCGGTCATTTAAAAATAATTTTACTTTCAAAACCAGAATAAAATATCTATTTCAAAACCGTATAAATACGATATCCTTTCCATTACAAAACAAACTCATTTGATATTATTTTTATAAACCCCAAATTAATATAATATCATTTTATTTCAAATATATTTCTTTTACTTTAAAATTTATAATAATTGAAAACCAAACATTTGAATTATAACTTTCAAACATAAAACTACGAAATTTGTAGCTTTAAAACCATAACTTTCAAAACTTGGATGGTTTGGATATTCAAACGGTATATAGAATAAAATAGTTTGCAATTAAAATTTCTTTATAAAATAAAATAATTTCCGCGACTTACAATTTATTTCATTTAAAATTAAGTCAAAATCCATAAATTTCAAAATCGCTTTAAGTTTCAATGACCACTTCAGTTTCAATATATTTCAAACTTCGAATATTAAACAATTGGAACTAAGGTTGGAAATTTCTATTCAACAATTTAAAGTCCTATTATTTAGTTTGAAATATTTTCATAATAAACCCGTAAGCATTTAAGTAAAACTCAAATTACTTTTATCTAAAACAATTCCTTCAATTTATTTATACTAGAAATATCCATTTAATTCATCTTGAAATAAAATTCAGTTATAAATATCACACCCTTTTTTTTTAAAATCCCAAGTTAATAAATTCTACATCAACTTATGAAGTTAAATTCTTAATTAAGCTCGATTCCAAATAAAATTTTCAATTTAACTCCCAATATTAATTGGTTTAAATCATTTAAAACTCTTTATATTCTCAATATCTTAACATGTACTTAACCATATAATATAAAATAATCAAACTCCAATATTCATATTATTTATTTTATTTAACAAATTTATACACAGCTTAAATTCAATAATTTAATTATAGATGTATATAAAATAAGATTTTATATAAGATCAAAAATTAATATTTATTAAACTGTATCCAATCCAAAACCATAAATCCTTTCAAAAATAATTTTATATATATACCGCGGTGCCTGTATATAATTTTCTATCCTACGGTCAAGTGATACGGATATTTATCATTTCAATCCGCAATTTAATAATAAAATGCGGTTTCATATCATTTCAAACCGCAATCCCGAATGAAATGAAATGCATAACAACTTGCAGTTAATATAAATAAACATCCATTCATCCAAATATCAATCATCAACCATTTATTACAAACCATCATCCAATTTAAACAAACATCAATATAGAGCATGTAAAATATAACAGGTACTAGGTATTAACTAACAGTTTATATTCAATAATAAATTTAATAACTGTTTAACTAGCAATTTATATGCAAATAAATAAATTTTAACTGTCGAATTTATATGCAATAATAAAATTAATTAACAGTTAAATTAAAAAAATGCGATGAACTGAGATGATGAATAAAACATGCCAAACAGTCATAAATAAATTTCTACTCATATCTTAAATCAATTTAACAAACATAAGAAACCTTAGAAGTTGTGAGTGGGTTAAAACACTCACCTTTGATTTTAGCCCATAAAAATCCAAACAGAAGCGCAAAACTCAACAATCTCCAAATTCAACTAAATCAATTTCATGTTGTCCGAAATATAAATTTGAATCCAACAGAAGAAATCGCGCGTGAATCAAAGTTTATATGCAAAAGGTATTCATGTTACAAGAAGTGTTATTAAAATAAAAATTAGTATGCATTAAAACAAATATAAATAAACAAATTTTAATACTTACGTTTTCTCAAGATGAGGCTTCAGGAAAAGATGGAAGAACAACTAAGATGAGGACAGGAAGTGTACGAAAAATGAAAAAGAATCATTTTTGTAAAAGAATGCTTTTGGATTTGCAAATATAAGAGCTTTTGAATATGAGGTGTTAGGAGAAACAAAATGTAAAAGAAGAAAGAAGATGTAGATTATTTATAATTAGGAAATGAATGTGGAGGGACAAAAATAAATGTCACGTTTTATTTTTAAAGCTTCAGGCATTAATAATGCATAAGGAAATGTACGTAGGAATGGAAAAGTTTGCAAACGAAAGTAAAATTTTGTATACGTGAAAATGAGGTGGCAAGAAATATATACAATCTAAGAGTTTAGGCTCAGGTATTAAACAGAAGGAGAAAA
Organism: Allium cepa; assembly: GCA_030765085.1. Classification (NCBI taxonomy): domain Eukaryota; kingdom Viridiplantae; phylum Streptophyta; class Magnoliopsida; order Asparagales; family Amaryllidaceae; genus Allium; species Allium cepa. The sequence continues at coordinate 552,157,992 of CM060941.1, read as the reverse complement.
GAAAAAAACGGATCAACTATTAATAATAAGGTAACTATTCTAAAAAGTTCACGCAACAATTAATAATAAAAAAATGAAGGGACCATGTACCTCGCACAACCTTTTGAAATTTAATTTTTTTGTAACGTAACCAAATTAACTTCATTAACTCAAATAATATTCAAATTTGTATGCATTTAGGTTTTTATCTACGCATAATAAAATATTTATACTTACCTTAAAAATGAAAACGTTCAATTTTGTTTTCTCAAAATGATCTTTTATTTCCATTAAAACACCCTTTTTGTTTAACAAAAAACGTGCGTTTCTTTTATTAAATCTATTAGTTGCAATCAACGTTTCCTTTCCTTTTAATTGAAATGTTTGAATTACATTAATTGCAGTTACTTACAAAGTTAAATTTTAAAGCAGACAACTAGAATGGATAAAAAAAATAGAACAATTGTTTATTTAAACACGTTTATAAACTTATTGTTTAATACACAAGAGAAATAAATAGATTATTTTCCTATTCTTGAAATCAGTATGTAAGCTAAAACACAGTTCAAATAAACATATATTTCTTTCTTTAAAATCAATCTTTCTATTCTTTATTTTAATGAAATTAAACCTACATTTACAAATGAAACATTCATTTTATTTGGTGTAAATTTTCTTTTTATTAAATCTAACTTTCCCTATATTTTCATAAAACATATGCTGCTTTTATTTACACCTATTAATTTACAATTAGTATTCTCTCTCCTATTAATTGGAAATTTTCAATTACATTAATTCTAGTTGATTAAGTTTCAAAATGGACTAAATGAATGTAATGAGAAGTATACCAATTATTTCCTATCTAATAGTAATTTAAACATATTAATACATTATTGGATACAAACAGTAATTATATATATATTTCTTACTATAATAATAGTTTCTCATCTTGATTTACTTATAAATTTATAATTCTTTATACCCAATTCCATCTCAATTTAAAGTAGCTTAATTCATCCATTATAGAATTTATTTCAGTTTCTTAAAATAACACCTTTATTTTAAATTGAATCCAATTTATTTTAATAAGTTTCCAATTAAATGGATTAGATTTAATTCCAACCCTTAAATTGAGTCTATTATAACTCTATACCACAACTAACACTTGTCTCACATTTCATTCCATTGATATACTCAATTTCATCTTCCATGGAAATTTTATTTCATTACCTAAATATACACCTATTTACATTTTAAATTTGAAGGAATATTATGTTTTTTTTAAATGTGTATTTCTATATATTGAACACATAAATTACGGTCTTCAAATACTTTACATTCTATAACTTACTCTACATTCTATAACTTACTTTACATACTTTTTCGTATTAATTTCTTAGTTATCAAAATTTCAACTTATTCCCCAAATCCACAAATTATTACTTAACATAAATCTACGCTTTTATTACTTTACGTTCACACTTCCGTTACTCTATAATTAATCACCAAGTAACGTTATCATCAAACCAACATTAATTTGTATATTAAATGCTTACATTTATTTCTCTTTATCCAATTTGTTTCAACTTTATTTACACTGATACTATTCCCTTATTTTGGTTATTACTTATCAACTTGTTCTAACCTTATTTCCTAAATTTCCGTCATTGTAAACATATATATATATATATATATATATATATATATAAAATTAAATTTAAAATTCTAATTCAATCAACCATTTCAACATGCAACTTGTAATAACTGCTTACAGGTATGAATGGAATTATCATTTATTTCACATTAACTGCCATAATTTAGTGAATTAATTGAAATTGATTACAAATTAACTTGACAACCTAATAAAATAAGTAACGTACAATAAATATTGTCATTAACTCTTAATTACACTTTTAGAGGTTCATTATTTACACCCCAAATATTGTAATTACTCACATAACACTGGTTTTACTCAATTAACATTTATGACAAACTATTCCAAAATTTATTCAATATTTATTAGTTCTCTTATATTATATTTATAACCAAGTGTAACTTTTAACTTGAATTGGTTGGATTTCCTTTCAAGTTATTAATAATTAACTTATACTAACATATTCCTTAATTTATTCCAGTTACCGTTACAATGTTTTTTATTTACAAAATCAATTAAATACTTTCCTTTCTCGTATTAAATTATACACCTGTATAATCCTTTCCACTGTTCATTTATTTGAATTCTATTTAAAATTTCAATCTCTGGTAATAACTCATTTATTATACTTTTGCATATCAATAAACAAGGTTCCAAATAAATAGGATTTATTAAATTCAATTTTTATAATTAAGTCTATTACAACCAATGAAATATTTCATAGGTTAATTATTAACATTTTCTTCGTTACCAATTATAACAATTATATTTCTTTATAATTTAATTCCAAAATCTTACAAATATGACAAATTTAATTAACGAAATTTACGGGTCGTTACATATATGCTTCAAGGCTTTACTTTCGACTCCTTGGATTTTGATGTGTTGTTCTTAAAATTTCGACATCATTATTGTTAACCCAAAAAATGGATCAACACCCTACATTGAGTGTGAAAGCAACAGACCTGTTCTTACAGAGTAATAATATAGAAAATAATTGTAAAAAGAGCATAAATAGTAAAAAGACAATAAGATTTTATAGTGTTTCGGCTGTTAATGAAGCCCACATCCATTTTATGACTTTATATTAACTGATTGCTGTTACAAGTTGAATCGGATTACAATATGATTGAATCTTCTAAGTTAGATTAAGTCACAAGTACAAGAATTCATTGGAGAATCACAGTGAACCCCTAGTTAACTATTGTGTAGGAGAAGAAGAGTGAAGAATAATCTCTACAGAGTTCCTGCAGCCAGACTAGAGGATCCTCTTTATGTTACAGATATGTGAGTATTTATAGGGGAATTCAGTAAGTATTAAGCCACAAGTCCAAGTGCAAAAGAGTCCATTTGTTATGCCAAGTCATCATGGAAAATCTCAAATCAATCTAAGTCATTTATATGGACCGCTAGCTATCTATATGGGATGGATCGCTAGCAATCCTTAGGGAATGGATCATTAGTTGTCCATCAACTTAGCATATTTTATACTAGAAGCCTTTACTTAGTGCTACGAAGGAGCTTGGAAAGTTTGAGGGCGATTCGACCTACCTTAATGGAACGCCAGCTATCCATAGGGGATGGATCGCTAGCTATCCATCCATTTAGCATATTTTTGAGTAATCTTAGTTTGGTTGTCTTCCTATCTTCTATTTAAGTGGCTTGTCAAATATCAAGTCGTTTGGAGTTCGTTTGATCTTCTATCTTCATGGGTTATCTGGTCCATAAGGATCGTTCATAACTCACTCAATACTTAATCAAATCACATGAAACTTCACACATGCAATGTAGATGAGTATGAGAGCCTCCTCTATGTATCATAGGTCATGGGCCCAATCCTCATGGGTTGGACCTGTTGGATCAAACTGGCCTAATTCGAATAAGAATCATCCATAACTGGCTAAAAGCTTAACAAAACTAGACAAAACGTTATAGGTACTCTCTCTACGGTTTGTGGGACCTGCCTTATAAATTTTAGGTTTTGGGGCCTAACCTACATGGATCGTTAGGGATCTATCTAGTTGGTCTCTAGTGATGCATCAAAAAATCCCCAAATGATCCCTTTTTTAATGTCTTTTAAGTGTTCTCCCAAAATTTCAAGTCAATCTGACTCCGTATGAGTTCTCTAGGTCCATTTTAAGTTAGCTTCTTTTGGTCGAATAGCTTGAATCAAAGGAGTCTTCATTTCTCGAGCTAGATTGTTTGGCATGCTATGAAACTTGGCAAGTATTCTTAAAAGAGGTAGTAGATCATGATGTAAGTGGCTTTGATAACTCATGATGCTTCCTTTTGGATTGCTAGTAATCCATGGATGATAGATCACCAGCGATCCATTTACTTAGTGGATTTTGGGCTTGTTTATCTTAAGTTCCATTGGCTTGTTCTTTTAGATGCCTTGTTCAAGTTTCAAGTCATTCTGGCTAAGTTTGGATGTTTTAACTCCTGTTGAATTCTATTGGGTTAAAAACCCAATAAACATTTACCCCCCCACCCCCCCCCCCCAGAATACACTTTCGTTGGAAACAATGTGTGCTTTGGAACAAGACCGATTTCAAATTACTATTCTATGAATTTTAGTGGATCGTCAAAGTCCATCTCAAGATGTTGTTTTCAACTGACTGATTTCTGATAGCCATTTGTTTTTTGATTTCGATCTAAATTTCAATTCCTGGTAGTGATGATGCAATCTTTTCTCTATAGTTACACAAGGGTTTAGTTCGGTAAGTTTGGGTGCACGACGTAGCTTTAGAGTCAACCTATATAGTTTTAGCTCGACTGGTGGTGAAGTTAAATTTTGTCTTGAACGATTGTACGCCATTCTGGAGCGAAGTCTTGCTCTTTGTCTATAACTGTTTCTTTTCAAGGACTTGGTTAAGTTCCTGTCGCCTTTTTTAATTCTAATGCGATGATTTATTCCAAAATCGAATGTAGTGGATGATTCAATCATATCGCTCTTTCCGTTTCTGTACTCCAGTGATCCTGAAAAGAAAAGGTTCTTGTGTCTTTTCGGATAACGGCTCTTTTTAAACGACGATATGGATTGTTTTTCAAATGTATGCAAGCTATCCGCACTAGATTGTTCATTTGTAGCATTCGAGATACTTGACTCTTCTCATGTAGATAACAGACTACATCTGCCCCAGCCAACGCTCAGAATCCGACTGGTCAACATACGCCGACTTCCCTTGGATTTCGAGCCTTGGTTATACGAGGATATTATTTAAAGTAAAACATACCTGATAGGGTTGAATGCCAAGTTTTACTGTTGAAATATGACTTTTCGATCATCTAATTTTTAGTCTGGTGTAGGGACATCCGCTCCTCCAGAAGCTGGGTCCTTCGCAACTTAGGCTTCACTTATTATTCTGGTCATATTGGGATGATTGATTACGGTTAAATTACAAGGCACAACTGCTCTTGTAGAGTTGTAGTTGATGTTCGATCAGGCACAGTTTCATTCTTTGGAAACTTGCGCAAGACTTGTTCGATTGCAATTATCCTTCCTTTGCTTTTTTTGGAATTCAACCTCACACCAGCCTCTGTCTTCGAGGACTATTAGTTTAATTGCTCGATTCTGAGTATTTCTTTTTCTCATTGTTGCACCTTTTGTGTTCATATGTAGCATACTCATTACTGTAATTTTATATATGTAAGTAATACTTCTGTAGTCATTTCGACATATTCTATTTCATAGCTTTGTTCAGAACTATAAGGTAGCTCGGTCTAGCCAGTTCTTTGGCTGTTCCTGTTTATGCTCCATTGAGTTCGTTCAACAAAGTGTTGGTGTATATGCCCCAGTCCATATGGTTGATTACTCTGAATATATATCTATATGTTTTCAGCAGATAAGGTCTCCTGGGCCATATGTCCGAATGCCCAAGTTTGATTGACACGATAGCTCCTATCTTCGGAAACTAGGGACTTTGCTGCTTGATTCCAAGCTCTGATTTTTACAATAATGTTTGTTTCTTGATTGCAATTGGATTCCTCCAAGTTAACATCGCTATCTAATGTCATTCTGGGTACATGTGATGGAAAGACGCATCGCCATCATCTTTTGTTAGAGTGAATTCTTCCAAGTCCAGCGTTGAGACCGTAATCACGCATCTTTTCTATCTCTAGAAACTTATGCATGGCGACTCAAATCTATGTATTTTTCCTTGATGTTGTGAATCGTCAGATAACATGAGATGCCAGAAGGTAGGGCTGAAGATTCAATCAAGCCGATATATCAATAGTTTCATTCCGGGGGTTTCTTCTTAGCATTACCAAACTTCGGGTAATGGCATATTCCTACAAGTTAGAACCAAACGTTCTAGATAGATCATAAGTAGGTCATTGATCCTTCTTTTCATCGCTAGACTACGAGCGACAGTTGATTTCTGAATGTTAATTCCTTCATTTTCTTTGTTGGCAATTTGTTGCCAGAATGCTATGTTTTGCGATACAGAACCATCATCTAACCAACCTCACAGTTATTCGTGTATAGACTTTGTAACATTTCTTTCGATCAAGTATCTGTGCATCTATCCCTGCTCGAGGGACTAGCTATTCTGAGCGCCTGTATTTAGGCGATCATGAGAGATGGAGAGGTTTGGGACAAATGATTCAATTGCGCTTGGTCTGGCTCTCAATCTTATTCTACGATTGAGGAAGTCCGATGGTTTTAGTTTCGACTTTCCATGATTGTCTCTACATGTACTTAGTTGTGCATGCTTTGCTTGATTGCTGTCGTCACGGAAATTCTGTTTATATGCCAATTGATGTCTTCGGGAATTCTTAACCTAGCTGCTTGGTTCCAAGCAATATTTCCTTTAGGCTGCCTATCTTTTGGCTGTGTCTAAATTTTTTTAAGTTGAATTAAGGAAATTTGGTTATGCACCAGCTTTCATCTCTAGAAATTAGCACACGAGCAATTCAATCCTAGGATTTTCTTTTGGTGCCGCTTTATTCCTATGTAGTGACTGATTCCTATGATTAAAGGTCGAACCATCCGATTGACCTATGAAAGGTTATGTCTTCCTGTTGTTGCCCATTTTCGGGCAATGGTAGTTTTCTTAAGACAAGGGTAGAATCTCAGTTGAAGACTAACTTCTATCTCCAGAAGCTAGTGCATTGATGGTTTACAATGATTAATGTTTCTCATCGAACCTGTAGATTAAAGTTTTTCAGGCATTGCCAAGGCAATACTGGTACATAGCGAATAACTAATTTCTTGCAATGTCGGTACTTAAGGAATGGAGGGTTTCTCGGTGTTGCTGGGAGAATACCGATACTTATGAAATAAAAAGTTTCTCGACGTTGCCGGGGCAACACCAGTACTTAGGAAATGAGGAAAGGCCTTAACATTGCTGGGTAATACCGAAACTTAGGAGGTTGGGATCGATTTTCCCCACCGATCGACAATGCTTTTAATCCAGGTGGGCACTAGTTTCGATCTTTGAAAGCTTGGACTTCGATGATTGGATTGTAGAAGTCTTTTCTTAGTGTTTCCTGTCTTCGGGCAATGTTAGAGTCATGTTGGTTAGGATTGAATTATTCATCCAATCCTGTATAGTTGAGTAGATTCCTTTCAACCCAATGTGGCTGTTTTTCTTGAAGTTGCCTAACTTCGAGATACGCCATGTTATGGAAGGATAAGAGTCCCATGCATTTTCGTTCCCTAGCCTTGTCTATCACCGTCAAGTGTTACCCTTCAAAATGCAAGGTTGTTGCTTAACCGATTGCACGGTTATTCTTATTCACGTAAAATCGGATTTCCTCCAACCCGTTTTTGTTATTATCTGACTTCTACCTATGGAACCCTTCATTTCTAGGTGGAACAATTCATTTCTAGGTGTCAAATTCTAGGTTCTTATAGAAAATTAGAACATCACATTTCCCCTGGTACGACAACGCTCATTCCTATCCTGATCACAGACCGGTAGGGTTCGGTAGTGCTTGTCTTGAATCTGTGACACTTATCCTTGCTTGTTTCAGGCCATATGCATTATGCTAGGCTGATAGCATTGTTGCAGATATCAACCTTATTCGTTGGTTCCAATCTTCGGGAATCAATGGTTTAGCTCCTCGAGTTCGAGCATTATCTCCTTAACACTACTGTCTTCGGAGAACAGCTGGTTTTATGCAAGTTGCGTTTGATACCTCAGTCAAGCACCTGCTTCTGTCTTTGGATACTAATGTGTTGATGATTTGATTCTGAAAATGCCTTCCGTTGTCATCTATCTCTGGACGATGGTAAGTTCCTCCTTTTATTGCAAGTTAGAGCAATTTTTTATCCTAACTAAGTGTTAATATGTTATGTTCTCCTCAGTCCATAGGGCTGATTATTTTGAACAATTGATGTGAGACTTGATGTTCTGAGTGACTCCCTGGATGCCTTCAGTCAAAGGTGTGTCATAGCTCCTATCTCTGGGAACTCATGACTTTGATGTCTTGAATATAGACATTTTGTACATTAACTTTGGTCAAAGATCAGAATTCTTTGTCGACTTCTTGGTTTGCAAACTTTGTGCCACAATCGAAGAAATGTTGGTTTTTCCAGTAATGGGAGTTGATCCATGTTAATCCTACAATAGACAAGTTTTCCGATGTTGTCAGGACAATATCGGTACTTATAAAATCTTAATGGTTTACTGATGATGTCGGAGCAACATCAAGCAGTGCTTGTGTGGCTTATGAAATGCGTGGCTTTTAAGAGTGTGTGGCTTACAAAATGCACGGTTTTTAAGTGTGTGTGGCTTATGGAATGCATGAATATTGAGACTGCACGGCTTACAAAATGCACGGCTTTTGAGACTGCATGGCTTATGAAATGAACGGATTTGGAGAATGCGCGGCTTATGAAATGCGTGACTTTTGAGAGTACGGCGCTTACAAAATGCGCCGCTTTTAAGAGTGCATAGCTTACAAAATGCACAGCTTTTAAGAGTGTGCGGCTTATGAAATGCACAGCTTAAGAAATGCGCGGATTTGAGAGTGCGTGGCTTATGAAATGCATGGCTTTTGAGAGTGCGCGACTTATGAAATGTGCAGCTTATCGGATCGATACGACCCATTGATCCATAACGGTTTCAAACTTCTTAACATTGCCAATCTTCAGGTAATGTGAGGAGTTCATGCTTCGAGAGCGTGGTTCCATGGCTCAAAAAGTGATGCGCGGCTTATGAGATCGATACGACTCACCGATCCGGAACGGTTTGGAACTTCTCAACGTTGCCAATCTTCGGGTAATGCAAGAAGTTTGTGCTTTGAAAGCGTTGCTTCATGGCTCAAAAAGTGATGCACGCATTATCGCAGTGCGCGGCTTATGAGATCGATACGACCATCGATCCGGAATGGTTTTGAGATTCTCGACATTGCCAATCTTTGAGTAAAATGAGTAGTTCGTGCTCCGAGAGCGTGGTTCCACGACTCAAGAAGTGATGCATGAATTAGGCTGTGCACGGCTTATGAGATCAATATGACTCGTCGATCCGGATTGGTTTGGAACTTTTGAATGTTTCCAATCCTCGGGAATATGAGGATTTTTTGCTTCAAGAGCATGGTTCCGCAGCTCAAGAAATGATGCATGACTTAGTTTCTCCATAATCTGTTTGGTTGCAAGCGGTCCCGTGGATGCAACCGTGTCTTCTAGATGGTTAAAGCATGGGAAAGCCCTATCATCAGAGACTTGGGATTTGACATACTTGGCTCTCCGAGGGCCGAATCTTGGTTTGATTCGAGTCGACCTCTGATTGATCACAAAGTGGTTCGGTTTTGGTTTAGTTTCTATGGGTAACTTTAAAGCTTTAGAATTCAACACTATTTGTCTCATTGGTCGTTGGAAGTGATACTGTTACTTTTGCAGAGTGACTGATGTAATTGTTGATTTGTGGCCCTGGAGCATGACTTGACTGAATTCGAGCAGTTCTGGATAAAACGACCGTTGATCTTCCAGTTGGCCTTCGTGATGCTTTAGTTCATGAGGGATCTTTGGATCAGATGAATGCTAATCTACCAATTCGCATTCAAGACACTTTAATTCATGAAGGACCTTCATAACGCTTTAGTTTGTGAAGGAGTTTTCATGGTCGGATGTCTGATAACTAGACGACCTTGGAACGATAATTTATCGATTCTGGGAGGAATTTGGTCAGACGCCCAATGACCAGACGATCCTAGAGCGATTATTTATCAACTCCAAGAAGAGTTTTGGGTCGTGTGTCTGACGTCCCTACGGTCTTATAGTGACGATTCATCGAATTCAAGAGCAATTTTAGTCGGATGTCCGACGACCAGACATCTTTGGAGAAATAATTCATCGACTCCAAGAAGAGTTTTTGGTCGTGTGTCCAATGGCCTGGCAGTCTTAAAGCGATGATTCATCGACTTCAAGAGCAATTTTTGGGATCGGGTCGCGGGATCATAGTTTTTGGAGACTAGAGGGTTGGTTCTGTTTGTTCGAAAATCCTTTATACAAGCCTTCTCGATGCTAACAGAGCAACGCCGGTTCTCAGAAGGGGGATCAACATGACTCATCGAAGGAATAGAAGTATTACTTTCGCTGTGCTGTCTACAATGACCCTAGTGTCCCGATGCGACTCATTTGGAAAAGGAAAGTAGACAATAATGGATGAGAGGACATCGCTTTAGGTTGCTTACTCATTCCTTAGTTGCTAGCTAGTGAGAGTGTTATTTGATAATCATCCTTTCGTCTGATTTCATCAGTTAGTTGGGGCGCTTTTCTACTAGGTCTTAGTGCTTTGTTTGAGAAGAAGGTCCTTAAGGTCCTGGAGCTCCTTCCCCATTTGGTATGTTCTTTGGCAAATTTTCGGGTTTGCCTTTTGCCAATTGCACTCTCTTCGGTCTCTAGAACTGGTTTGGCTTCCCATAAAATTCTTCCAGGGTAGTAGGTTGTTTCATCTTTTAATGATTCCCGAGGGCCTTGTAGTAGACTTCATCCATCGCCATCGCTTCGTCCATATGATAGTCATACCTGTAAAAAAGCAATTTTAAATCAGTTGTACAGTTGTAGGAAGGTATAGTTGGCATGATAAACTTCTTTGGATATTCTAGATACTGAATGGCTTCGATGAATGGGTTTCGATTAAGGAAGATGCTCTAATCGTTGTCAGTCCGGTTCATTTTCAAGTTTTGGTTTTTTTATAGTGCTTGAGAATGATATAAGTACGAATGTCCTATGCTTGAATGATTGAAATGCCGATTGAATGACAAATCACTTAGGATGGGATCATGGATCAATTATGATCCCTTAAAAATTTCAAACTAGGTGAGATCGGTCTAGGGAGACAAAGAAGACACCATAAGGTTGCATTTCAAATTTCAAGGCATCTGGAGTTTGCATGTTCGAGTTTACATCGCTAGCTATCCATAGGGGATGCATCGCTAGTTATCCTTAGAGAATGGATCGCTAGCTGTCCATCCACTTAGCATATTTTTGAGTGATCTTAGTTTGATTGTTTTACTATCTTCTATTTAAGTGCCTTATCGAAAAATCAAGTCGTTTGGAATTCGTTTGATCATCCGTCTTCTTGGGTCATTTGGTCTAGAAGAATCGTTCGTAACTCACTCAGTACTTAATAAAATCACACAAAACTTCATACATGCAATGTAGATGAGTAGGAGATCCTCCCCTATGGATCATAGGTCATGGGACTCAATCCTCATGGGTCAGGCCCGACGGATCAAACTGGCCTAATTCGGAGAAGAATCATCCATAACACGCTCAAAACTTAACATAACTAGACGAAACTTTATAGGTACTCTCTCTAGGGTGTGTGGGACTTACTTTATAAATTTTAGATTGTGAGGCCTAGCCTACATGGATCGTTAGTGATCCATCTAGTTAGGTTGTCAGCGATCCTCAAACAACCTCCAAATGATCCCATTTTTTCTATGAGCCTTCTTTTATGTCTTTAAAGCATTCTCCTAGAATTTCAAGTCATCGGACTTCGTATGAGTTCCCTTGGTCCATTTTAAGTTAACTGTTTTTGGTCAAACAACTTGATTCAGATGAGTCTTCACTTCTGTAGCTAGATTGTTTGGCATTCTATGAAACTCGGCAAGTATTCTTAGAAGAGGTAGTAGTTCATGGTGCAAGAGGCTTTGACAACTCATGATGCTTCATTTTGGATCGTTAGCGATCCATGGATGATGGATCGCCAGCGATCCATCTACCTAATTAATTTTTGGCTTGTTTCTCTTAAGTTCCATTGGATTTTTCTTTTAGACGTCTTGTTCAAGTTTTAAGTCATTCTGACTTAGTCTGGATGTTTTAACTCCTATTGAATTCTACTGGGTTAAAATCCCTGTTAACAATTATCTATAGTAATATTTGCCCTCTAGTGTAGAGAAAATTTTGGCTTTTCAAGTCGAATCTCGATATTAGCACTTGTTGCCTATTGCATTCTACTCAAATCTGTGTCATTCATTTAAAATGCGATCAAAGGCTCTAGCTTTTCCTCTCTTCCCCTATAAATACTCATTCTTTTTCCTCTTCCTTTTTTTACCTGGAGAATCAACTTGAGATAGAATTTTTAATTTTCAAATTTATTCAAAAATTTCCAGTCTTTCGGCATTCAAGCTCCACTCGAAGTTCGATTTATTTTAATCAATTTAATCGATAGATTAAGTTAAGAAATTTTTATTTTTAATTAAAGCTAGGTTTTAATTTGGGCATTTTCAATTTCGAATCAACATTAGTGTTTATTTATTGGGTTTTGGTTGTTAATCTTCAGATTGTAAGTTAAATCTTATAATTATTATGCTTCTAGGTGGAATTGGCAAGTTGTTAATTGATTGATTAAAGCTTATTTGAGGCAATTTGATAATTTGAGGCTTTCTTGTTTAATTAATAACTTGGTTGCTTGTTAGAAACTCGTACCCCGTTTCAAAGTTCGATAATGGCTTGGTTTTGAAGTTATTGCTTTTCAAAACCTAACATTTAACTTGATGTTCGTTATCCCAAAAGTTTTCACCTTTTAGCCATTGTTTAGGCGACTAGTTAGAAGCTCAGAACCCATTTGAGAATTCAGCAGCTTTATTAAATTATGAAGCCTTTATAGTGTCGGCAACCAATTAAAAACGCGATATCTATTTAGAAGTTTGACATCTGTTTTGAAGGCTTATTACTTGTAAATCCGATATCCTTATATTCATTCATTACTCTTTTACAAACCCGACAACTACTTACAGTGTTGATTTATTTGTTGTAAATTTGATATCTTGCTTAAGTCTTATATGACATCATTAGTTTGTAATGTAGTTATTGTATAACAGGTTTATAAATGACCCACTCACTCAATGTCTTTATAAACTAAACAATTGGTTAAAGCTCTTCTAAACTAATCTGCCATTACTCACTGTTACGAATTTGATAGTCTTATAATTTAACATCAGGTTGTCGACTCGATATCCCGTTATGGTTTTTTTAAGAGGCTACTAACATGATATTCCATGAATTCGGTATCAGATTATTGATTCGACCTACCATTTAAGATGCTATTAGTATGATATTTCAATTAGGACTATTGATTAGTTATAATCTCAATATCTCATCATAGATTTTTAAAATTATTAATGAATTTCAATTGATTATAAATTTCCCAAGTACTTTACAAATTCAACATTTCATACAAACCCGATGACTATAAATGGGCTACTTAATCGGTTATTGACTTGTTGCAAATGTTATAGATAGTTTTGGATTTCAACACTTTACTATTATGACTTGAATAACTTTTAATTAATTAACTATTCTTTGGCTAGCATTTAATTGTCTATTTTGCATTTATGTCCATTCCATTTTTTTAAAATGTGCAGTACTTTCCTGATTTTGTGTAATATCCCATAGCAGATTAATGGACAGTAAAAAGCCAAACAAAAGATCCAAACCTTCTCCTTCTACAAAGAAAGGATACCACAGGCTTAACCAATCTTTCATTACTTCTTAGGAAGAGTAGACACGATCCTTTAGCAATTTGGAATAGCAGATATAGAGGCCACAGTTCCTGGTGCCTCGGCAGGATTGACAATCCTCCAAAGGAATTCTTTTCTTTTACTCCCATCCATATTTTGCATTATGGGTTCTTGCCTTTCCTGGACTTTATTTTGCAATTCCTAGAGCATCTTAACATTGCTTCGATCCACCTAACCCCAAATTCATGTACTTATTTGAGCTGTTTAGAAGTTCTTGAAAAGGAGGTTAAACTTCCTTCTCTAAATGTTGAGACCTTCGTGCCTTGGGAAATCTTGTAAGGATAAGTGAATAGTTGGATAGTCCTGTATACCATCTTCACCCTTCCTCAAATAACTTAATCACTCATCTAATTAACAAGAAAAAGGATTAGGAGAATCAAAGTTTCTATGTCAGATGCTACTCTCCTATGATCAGGGGAACTTTTTTCTGCATCCAATAAGCTTCTGTTTTCTATAATCTATGTTATATCTATCACTATCTTACAATAAGTGTTTTTCATTAGGCCCTACTTCTAAGTAGCTTAGCCCTTCCATTGTTGATACCATTAAGTCCTTGACTCAAGCTTCCAAGAATATGGGTAACAGACTTAAACTCTTGACAGAAGCAAATCTTCGTAAATATTCCCTGATTTTAGACAATTACACAATACTTGGAGAGCCCCCATGATGAAGGGGAATGCCCAAGGGAAATGACTTTTGGTTGTTAGCAATCAGAATACTTTCTTTGTTTTATCTCCTGTTCAACTTGAACCTTCCGGTAAGTTTTCACTACAACTTAAATGGAATTTCTTGCGTTGTTATCTTATAAACTTCCCTTTTTGATTTAAACTCGTCTACACTCGTCATTTCTTCCAAGCAAAAGAAGGCCAAAGGTCATGCTCCTTCCTTAGCTAAACCCATTAAACTTGCTCTTGTTGGGGAATCTATTGCTAAGGCCATTGACGAACTAAAAAGGAAAGTGAGCACTAACGCTTTAGCTGATACTTCAACTCTTCCCCTAAGAAAAAAGCTTTAGCTCTGGGATGATCAAAGTTCTATTGTTATTACCGAGGAGTCAAACGTAGATGCTAATTTGGCGGCTCAAAATCTTGATGCAATAAATTGAGACTCTCCGGGACGAATGGCTCAAATCATACTGGGGAAGCTCATACCCCTAATTCTTTTCTTGATAGCTACTTTCCTACTTATCTAATTGGTATATGTCGCTTGTATGAGGAACTTGGTCTGACTTCCCTTAAGAGACCCAAGCTCAAACTTCTACTATAGGATTTGAGGATTGCATCTGTTTGGCCGCCCAATCTCTGACTCTGGCTTCTCTTATGCTGCTATAATCTTTGACCTTCTTGATAGACCATCTTTGCATCATCTATCAACGACTATCACTGATATGAATTTTCTTCTACTTGGTTAATGTAGACTTTTAACTTTTGCATATTTTGATTTAGCTTGTGTCTATCATATGTTCCAGGCAGCCAAGCATATGTTCTTCCTTCAACCGGCCTCTCAAGGACATTCTTCTCATATTATTGAGATCAAGGAGCAAGTCTCTTCACTTACTATGGATAAATATAATGTTATTCTTGAGAAGGGAAACTTGCCTCCTCCCTTGATGAGGAGAAGAAAGCCAAACATCTACTAGAAGAGGAGGTAAAAGCTCTAAGAATAGATTTGGAACAAGCCAACAAAGAGAAGACCGAAATAGTAGACAAGATGAAGTCTTTGAAGAGCAAGGTGAAAATTAAGGAAGCCACCTTGGTTCATGCTAGTAAAATTATAAAAGACGCCAAGAAGAAAGTCTCCATTTTTTCTTGATCGGCCCTCACTACAATCGCAGGAAAGTGCTACGAAGATGCTCTTTTTGTAGCATATAGCGAGAATATTAACAAATGTCCAGACTTGGATTTTCCTTCTCTTCCAAATCAAAATGGAAAATTTAAAAGGAAATTCAACCTTATATTAGGGAGAGCATAAGGATCGGTTCGAGAGGAATTCCCTGGAGAAAATCTATTGACCCTAAGAAGTTATTGTCATTTGATAACCTTTTGCTTGAAGGGGATAAAGATACCGATCTAGGGGAAGATGATGATAATGAGGATAACGATTATGATAATAATGATGATGATACTGATGATGGTATTCATGGTGAAGGTGAGGATGACAAGGGTCTAGATGGATCAAGAGATAAGGGTGACGGATCAGGTGGTCACAATTTAAGCTCGTTTGTTCTTGATGCGGATCTTTCTGATTTTCCCGATCCTCAGGATACTTCACGGGAAAATATTTCCCCATAAGAAGCTACTACCCCTAGTCAACAACAGAAGGAAAAGGTTCAGGTCTCAGTTCCTCAGGTATTAGTTGCACTGGTATGGAATTCATTGTTTAAATGTTTAAACCTATACGTCAGCCTTTAGTTGATAAATTTATCACTTTAGCTAAAGAAAAGATCCAAATATTATTATAGAACTTTTACAAAAAAAGCGAAAGAGAGGTGCATAGATTGAATATAGAACTTGAAATGACAACTACAGAGCACAACAAGTTATCTGATGTCCGCAAGTAGCGAAGCAGTGGTTGAAACACTTGCCTCCTGTTAACGAGTCACAAGTTTGATACCCGTCTGCCCTACTCCCCTCAAGGCGAAAAGGTGGATTCCCGTAAACCTTAAATCAAATTGGTTGGGAACAACAAACCTCTATGATGAAGCTAGCAAAACCTTCCTAGGGTTGGTGGACTCTCTAGGTGGGAGCTCTTCCCTCCGTGGTGGAGTTTTTATGAACAAGTTATCTGATAAGCATAGGCAACTTTTTGTTTACACAAAAAGGTTAAGGATCTTCAAAGAGAAATGAGCAGTCCCCTTATTGAAGAAATCTCGCATTCATCGGGAGAGAGTCATCAAAGGAAATGCAGAGCTAACTACTCTCTTCTAGATGCTCATTTAGGATAGGGATACTTTAGCGGAGTTACTCTACAAAGTTTATTTTAGAAATGTTCTTGCTAATTTTTCATTCTTGGGGGAAAGGAATGGGTGTTTGCTCAGGCATTTATATAGTAGATATTTAGATGTGCATGGAACCGATCCCATCTATAGAATGCCGAAACTTTTCCAGAGTTGCGATCATTCCTCTTCCCCAAACACTCTTCCTTTTGAGAAAATTAAATTTAAAAAGGAAAGATTTATTTATAAATTTTATGAAAGATCAATATTGTATGTACCCAAATGAATTCATTTTTAATATATAATTCAAACAGCTTTATGAATTTAGTGCTTTCATTTCTTATTTCTTTGTAACTTAGCTCATTTCTTATAAATCATACAAATTAAGGAGTCGTCGAGTAATCCTGTTCCTAAAGAACTCTTAAGTAAATTTATCAAACTAAAGAGGCATTTTAAAGAGAAATCATTATTTATCTTGGGCTAGCAAAATATTGTTTCCTTAGAGATCTCCTGAAAGTTTACACACTGTTCCCATACTTTTGGTTTGATTTTTCGGGTGACGAAAAGGATATATTTCTTAGCAGGATGCGAACCAATCACACTAAATTGTTATGTGGTGAAACCGGCCCTCCAATCGAAAAATTGGTCAATCATCAATTTCCTCCAGTTAATACCCGTATGGGATTTAATGTTCCTTTTAACTCTATCTTCTCTTTGTCCACATGATTATTTAAAAAGGCTAAAACCGCCTTTTCTAAACTTTGAGAGTTAAATGTATAACTCATGTTGTTGATGTAATCTGAATTTATTTTTAGTAAAGAAAGCATTTCCTGCGTATTGATTTCTTTTCTTACACATTTTTATTTAGGAAACACAATCAACACTTACACTTAGCAGTTTAAATCTCCTTTCTTGATTGGACAATATTACTGCCAAGGTTAGGTCAGCTATCGAGGAGAGACGTTCTTTCCAAGATACTTGAACTATATTGTTTTTGGGTAACTCGAATGAACAGAAATGACATAAAAAGTATTATCAATTAAAATCTTCATTAGTGGTATGAAGGAGGTGATTTCCAACTTAAAGGAAAGAATTAAATAGATAGGCAAATAAATTCTAGAATTAAAAGGGAACGTGAGTGTTATCCCACCTTTTGACAAAGCCATGACACTAAGGACTTGACTAGAGACTGAAGATAATCCACCCTAAAGATCAGTTATCAACAGGTCCACGATGAATATGGGAAAACGTGATCCAAGTCCGAATCAATCCACAATTAGCATGGTAAGACAAGCAAAGCTATAAAAGACAACATTCCAAATTTAGTGTCAATTGGAGTTCGTATTCTCAAGATATGGATCGATCAAGATCCATGTTGAACACGTTCATTTCGTATCCATCCATTGGCATCCATCATTTCATCCATCACCATCGATATGAAATGAGCATATCCTTATCACTCGACACCCATCATTCATATCCATCAAGTTTGAAACTATACCGTTGGACTTCAACACTCCTTGGATCGATCACATATCATTCAACCAATTGTTGCATGTTTTGTATCGATCACTTATTTGATCGATGTGAAGAATAGGGCCGAAGATCAATACGAAGGAAAGAGTAAAGCATCGATACGAAAAGCATAGCCTTGGATGGATACGAAAGAAGAGGTCAAACCAATAGAAGCGGTCCTTATGCATGAATTTGGATCTCCATTAAACACACGTGCCACATCATTGATACGAGGAGATCGATACGAATTGATCGATACGAATTGATCGATACGAAACCTTTAGCCTCACTAGCAAACTCAATGTTGGATCGATCATTTCTCTCAAACCGTAGATCCAAATGCTACCAAATTTTCACAGATGGTTGCATATCATCTCAAGAACGCCCAAGATCAATTGCAGCCCAATTGAAGCCACTCTCGATCGATATGAAGGCAACTTGGATTGATCAAGGATTGATCCCAAACAACTCCATATTGATTGCGAGGGCCCACCTATGCATGAGAAAGGGTATTCCTAGATTCAAGGCAGATATTTCAAGCTCTACGCCTATAAATAGCTCCTCTACTGTAACTAAAAAAGGACTTTTATGTTGCTGCTCTAGTTAAACTCCATTTTAATTCAAGTGTTAGCCATTGTACAGTTGTAACTCAGTTCATAATTATAAACATCAAATCCTTCAAAGTGGACGTAGGTTACAACGTCGAACCACTATAAATTCTTGTCTTCTTTTACCGCTGTTAATTTTTCTCGGTGTGATTGTTAAATTAGCCTCATTTTTCATTTTATTTCTTCATTCTAATCACTTCAATTACATCCGAAGAGTTTTGTGTCCATTTTTGGTACAAAACTTCAATGCTTCCACTGAGAAAAACTCGGCTTTTTCTCTTGCTCTGTGGATCCCCTGCCGTTGTCCGATTGCTGAAATCTAAAGAGGAGTTCCAAATCTGTCTTCCAGAGGTTCTTTCTATTCTATTTAGATTTTTCTAGATCTAACAAGAACTACATTCACATGGTGCGCACTACCAGAACCGCTTCCAATGCTGCTGATCCAGAAGGAAGGATAGGCGAAATCCCGTACAGTTGACCACCACAGGCCAAACATCAGTTGGAGTTCTAAATCCACTTAGTCCAGTAACTAGAGAGGAATTCTAGACCATTTTGCAGGAGCTCAATCAAAGCCATCAAGAGCTCACTCAGCAGATCCATGCTAAAACAGAACTCGCGAACCAGTTGAATGAAAAAATGCAACGGAGATCTAGAAGGAAGCATGCCTCTTATTCTTTGACTGAAAGCTCAGCGTCATCTGACTTCAATCATAGATCTATACACCGCTGATTAGATGGGAATTACACGGAAGCCTCCGGGCACCCGTATGCTATGAATTTCGGACAGGTAGGAATAGCTCCTTCCATAAGGCATTAAGCCGCACCCTCCTTCCGAGGAGGGACACTTCCTTACAACACTACCCACGACCATACAACAGCTTCTGCTATAGCTCTGGACGCCGAGATCCAGAACGAACCAGATCCAACCCCTCGTCACAACATTCATGCTCAGGATCCTCACTTCCTTGAAGCCTAGGAGCCAAGGAAGCGTGGAACGTGCCGTAGACAGAGGCCGGACCGTCTTTGTGACATGAAACCCGACCATGCCTTGGCCTCAAATCCTCAGATGCCTGACATTCCAACTATGATACGCCAAATGATAAGAGAAAGTTAAGGCCTCACTAATGATGATTGGGGGATTTCTAGAAGTCACGCCCCGTTCACCAACGATATCTTACATGCGGAACCGCGCTGCCGATTCCGGATGCCAACCTTGCTTGTATACGAAGGAAATTCGGATCTCAACCAACACATTCTGAAATATGAATGGCTCATGAATGTCGCTCGAGCCGACGCTGCGGTTAAGTGTAGAGGCTTCCCTATCTCCTTCGGAGGCATTACGACTATGTGGTTCACCCATCTACCACCAAGATCTATTTCATGTTTTGACTAGTTGGCTACTAAGTTTGTCGAGCATTTTAGTATGCATGCTATAAGACCGAAGGACGTTAATACCTTATCGAGTGTTACACAAGTCCCATAAGAGACTCTAAGGAATTATCTGGAAAATTCTGACGCTACTTGTGCCAAAGACAGTAATTCTACGGACAACTCTATTCTGATGGCATTGACTAAAGGGATCAATCTTTTTTCGAGTTTGGTGATTGGCTGGCTGGAAAACCCCTACTTTATTAGACATTTCTATGAAAAGGTAGCCTAGTATTTGAGGAGGGAAGATGATAGACGGTCTAGGAAGTAGGACTTCATGGGGCCCGATAGTGAAGGTATCCAGAGTAATGTTGTAGTGAAGCCGATTGGGGAGAGCTTTGGTAAAGTATAGTTAAATATTCGAAATAAGCAAAGTCAGCAGAAGAGTTACGGAGGTCAAGGAAATAAGAGAGACCCTCATCGTGGGAGACCCAGAGCTCTTATATTCAATCGATATACCCCTTTGAGCACGTCGCTAGAGAATGTTTATCTTCAAACCTGCAATACAGGGAAGTACAGGAAGCCAACCCCAAAACTATCGTCAGAGAAGCAGATTCAGATCGGAAAGTTCTGTAGATTCCATGACTGTTACGACCATAACACTAATGAATGCCATTATTTGTAGGATATTATTGAAAAGTTGATTAGAGAAAGAAAGTTAGAGAAGTTCATCCGTGATTCGCAGGATGGTAGAGCAGGCCCATCTAATCCTAATCAGGGCCAAAACTAGGCTAGGCCCAAAGAACCTGCACGTACTGGCAGGAGGCTGGTGATTAATACTGTGAGTAGTGGTCCTCATCCGGCCGATCGAAGCTAGAAGGAAATGTAGTCTATGCTAGTTCGATTAGGCACGTGGACTTCGAATGTTGTAGTGGTATCGATGAAGGGGCCCTGGCAAAGCAACAAAGGGCAATGATAGACGACATCGTTTTCAAAAATCATGATGCCGACAAAGTCGAGGCCCTCATTATTGATCCATTAGTTATTTCTTCCTAGATAGGTCCTACTTGGATGAAGAGGATGCTAGCCATAGTGGAAGTTCTATTAACATACTTTTTAAACGTGCTTACGACCAAATGCTGATGGAAGCAAAGGATATGAAACCGTGTCAATAACGCATACATGGTTTCAATGGAAGTGCAACCATCCAAATGGGATGGTGAGTTACCTATTGAATTGGGTATTGGTGATTGCTAGAGAGTCCGGATGTTACAATTTGTTGTGTTGGATATTCATTCTCCTTATATTGCTTTGCTAGGCCGACCGGCCCTTAGGAGTTCAGGGAAACGATTTCCTCTTGGTATTTGACTCTGAAGTTCCTCACTGATAATGGAGTCGGGGTAGTACATGGTGATTAGACAGCTGGATGCACCTATTATGTTACGGAACTACGAGATATGCAACAAAAGAGAAATGTAAGGGCGTGGAGGAATTTCTCTACATCTGCTTTATGGAGAATTGACAACTAACGCCTAAGCCGAGGCTCGGGAACCACGATCAGTTTCCTAACGATCTTGATCCCAGAGACAATGATGATGAAGGGAAAGTCAGAGAATACCAGGCTTCCCCGGCAGAGTTGACAATTGATGTCTAGGTCAATAGTGACGATGATCCTAGAGTGGTAAAGATTGGATCTCGGCTCAGCCCCCAGATGGGATAAGAACGGGTTGATTTTCTTTGGGAAAACCTCAATGTGTTTTCCTGGACTCATTCATACATATGTGGGATCTCGTTGAATATCATAAGACAAGCATAAAATATCGAACCGTAGCACGTCCTGGTAAAACTAAAAAGGCACGGTATGGATCCAAAGAGATCTGCCGCCTTAAAGAAAGAAGTGGATAAACTCAAGGCTAATGGATTTATTCATGATGCTTTATACCTGAAATGGGCATCTAATTTAGTGCTTGTCAGAAAGTCAAATGGAATGTGGCAGACGTGTTGACTACTCAGATCTGAATAAAACCTGCACCAAAGACTGTTTTCCGCTTCCCAGGATCAATCAACTGGTGGATTCAAAAGCCGAACATGAGCTCTTATCTTTCATGGATGTACACTCCAGTTATAGTCAAATCCCAGTGCACCTTCCTCACCAAGAGCACACTAGGTTTATCACTGATCTGGGACTTTATTATTATAAGGTGATGTCCTTTGGACTCAAAAACGCTAGAGCAACTTATTAAAGGCTCGTATACCAGATGTTTGCAAACCAGATCGAGAAGACTATGGAGGCGCATGTAGACGATATGCTCGTGAAGCCGCAATTATCCAACGACCACATCGGTGATTCGGAAGTGATGTTCAACATACTCCAATGTTACAGAATGAAGCTGAATCCATTGAAGTGTCATTTAGGAGTCGCATTTGGAAAGTTCCTTGGGTTTATTGTCAACGCCAGAGGAATTGAAGCCAATCCTGAAAAGATCCGGGCGATTCAGAATCTCGAAAATCCCAGAACCATAAAGCAGGTGCAAATTCCTAATGAGAAGGTGGCATCTTTGAGCAGGTTCATTTCCAGATCCATAGACAAGCGTATTGCTTTCTTCGATCTGATCAGAAAAGTGAAACGGAATTTCGAATGGACAGAGGAGTGCGAGGGTGCATTTTGGGCACTAGCACAATATCTAGCGACACCTCCCATCTTGTCGAAGCCAGTTGATCACAAGAAGTTGTATGTCTATCTGGCAGTTTCAGCAAATGCAATCAGTGTCGCACTAGTTCTAGAAGAGGATCGGATCCAACGACCGGTCTATTATGTTAGCAAAAGATTGATGGAGGAAGAAAGAACCTACCAGAAGTAGAGAAGCTGGTATATTGTCTTGTTACAGCCTCGAGAAAGCTCTGCCCGTATTTCCAACCCATCCGATCACTGTTTACACCGACCAGCCATTACGAAAGATCCTGACACGACCTGAGATGTATGGTAGGTTGCTCAAGTGGAACATTGAGCTGAGTCAATTTAATATCACTTATGTACCAAGGCGAGCTATTCAAGGACAAGTTCCGGTAGATTTCATAGTTGAGTTCACCATACCGGAGGATTTGCCAAAGGCCAGCGAATCCCCCAACTATATATGGAAGCTGTACACCGATGGAGCATCAAATGACCGGTGCTCAGGCATTGGAGTGGTGTTTGAAACCCTAGAAGGGCGATATGCATGCTAACAAAGCTGAGTCGAAGCCTTACTCGCTGGACTAAGGGTTGCCGAGGGTTAGGAGTTGTCCATGTGGAAATTTACTACGTTTCACAACTAGTGATGTGTTAAGATCAAAGAGAGTATCATGCCAGAGATCAAAGGTTTCCTCCTACCATATGCAGATCCAAGAAGTGTTGAATCAGTTTGACTATTATACTATTCGTTGTATACTCTGAGAGCAAAATCAAAAGGTTAATTCATTAGCAAAACTGGCCAGCACTGGTGAAGCACAGCCGATGGGACTTATCCCCATGGAAACACTTATTGCTCTAAGTATCGATCAAACGGAGATAGACTGGGTGCACGAAGGACACCTGGGAAAGAGTCGTGGATGACCCCGATCAGAAATTACATTGAGAATGGAATATTACCCAAATGTAGGAATGAAAAATGATAGGTTCTCTGAAAGGCTTCGTGATTTTTCATCCATGATGGAGTCCTATATAGAAGGGGATATTCTACTTCTTTACTCCAGTATATCACCCATGATGAGATCAAACAAGTGTTGCTTGATGTGCACGAGGGATAGTGTGGAGATCGCACTGGAGGGCAAGCCCTTGTGAAAAAGCTACTTAAGTACAGGTATTTCTGGCCAACCATAAACCAAGACACATCGGATTATGCTAAGAGATGTGACAAGTGCCAAAAACATGCTACAATTCCAAGAGCCTCGCCAACCAAAATTACTCAGATGGCCAGTCGATGGCCGTTTGCCACATGGGGCATTGATATTATAGGATCTTTGCCTTTAGCTAAAGGTGGTGCGAAGTACGTCATTATTGCTGTTGACTACTTTAATAAATGGGCGGAAGCTGAGCCCCTTGCTACTATTCAGACGAAGAAAGTAATCAACTTTTTTGTGCACAACATCGTATGTCATTTTGGCCTTCCACGAACAATTGTAAGTGACTATGGGGCCCAAGATGATAGTGCCGAGTTTAAGAATTTCTGCCAACGCTATCACATCCAGAAGAAATTCTCAGCAGTAGCCCACCCTCAAGCGAATGGATGTCGAAGCTGTCAACAAAGTCATTAAGTCCATTTTGAAGAAATGACTAGATAAGGCTGGAGGTAAGTGGGTCGTTGAGCTCCCTATGGCCTTATGGGCATATCGAACTACCCACAAGTCTGCGACCGACCATACTCTGTTTGCATTTTCTTACTGCTTTGAAGCCGTTATTCCAGTTGAACTAGAGGTACCTTTTCACATATGACTTATTATGATCCAAAGACGAATATCATCCTACTTGCAGAATCTATGGATTTATTAGATGAGAAGCGTGAAGAGGCTGATTTGAGGGTAGCCATACATCGCAATCGAGTCTCCCGATTATATAATGCCAAGGTCCGACCTAGGAACCCTGTAGTTGGCGATCTCATATTCAAGCGGGTCTATCCGGTCCCTTTGGATATGAAACCAGCATAGGAAGGACTGTATGTCATCGAGCGAAGGCTCGGAGATAGCGCATTCGAGCTATCGACCACTGATGGTCTTAGTCTACCGAGAGCATGGAACAGCGAAAGTCTCTGTCGCTATTACATATGATTGGTTTTCATTCGTTTAGTTTGCTTTCCTTTTCAAGTTTGTTTATGCAATTCGAGAATTTGTATTTGTAATAAGGAAAATGATTTTGCCATAATTTCTTATTTCAGCAATAAAGCGCAGAATCACCAAGCCAAATTAATGATTAGTAGATGCATCATGCAACCGCCATGGTGTACAAAAAGATGAGTTCCATCTTACGATGGTACTCGTTCAAATAGATAGTAATCGTGACCCCACCAGTCACTTGCTAGATGAAACCCTAAGCTTGGGGGGCAAAGAACGATCAATCAAACAGAATTAACACACGACAACTCTCCAACAAACTTCAACTCCCAGAGCGCGAACTGAAGTGCAAACTTCAAAATTAGGACGTGAATCGATCGTCCAAATTCAAGGAGGATGGATCCGTCCATCCACGACCTCGCTCAGTTCCAAAGCTCGAGGAGGATGGATCTGTCCATCTACGACCTCACTCATTTTCAAAGCTCGAGGAGGATGGATCCGTCCATCCATGACCTTGCTTGTTTCCAAAGCTCGAGGAGGATGGTTCCGTCCATCCACGACCTCGCTTATTTGCAAAGCTCAAGGAGGATGGATCTGTCCACCCATGACCTTGCCTTCTTTTTTCAAGCTTGAAGAAGATGGATCCGTCCATCCTTGACTTCGCTTACTAGATCAAGGAGGATATGATCCGACCATCCACGACCTTGACCAACTACTTATTCCCAGAGTGCGAATAAGATCCTAATACTTAAACAGATGAGATCGTCCGTCTGTTAACTGACTCTAGATTCCCAAAGTGGGAACTAGTGTACAAATATTAAATGGGTGTGATCGACTGCCCGTAAAATAACTTGTGTCCCTGAAGTATGGATATAATTCTAAATAATAAGCAGGCGCGACCGACCGTGGATATACAAGTCTAAATCTCCAAAGTATGGGTGCAAATACTAGCAGTGAGCGAGTGTTATCCGATCGCTCAAACTCGTGTCACTTTATCTTTGTTCCAACTAAGTTAAATCAAAGTTGGTGAAGGCGGAGGATAATGCCAACTACCTACTTCAATTCTCCCCAGAAGTAGGGGCATAACTCAAGTTCCAACCGTTGACTGAGACAGCGCAACATTGGGACTCGACTCAACGTTTGATTATGACCCGAGGCCATGACTTCAGGACTTAAAGACTGAACTCAAGTTTGACTCAGAGACTAAAGCTTCATGAGTACATTGAATGGAAATGTGAGTGCTAAAATACTTAGACAAATAAACAAGGAGTTATGCTAAAAACAAGAAAGAAATTTTATTCACACTATTCTTCGAGAAAGTAAGTACAAAATCTGTTCAAAGAATCCCTATATGCAGGGGCCAAACCCGCATCTATACATGGCCTACGAAAAGCAAAAGAGAAGCTTATTCTAACCATTTACAAAAGAGGGAGCAAAAGTGCAAATCTACGCCTTCATTTTCTTGTCCTTCTTGACTTTCTTGGCGTTGATCCACTCGAGCTACCGCCCGGACCTCTTTTTGAACCCTTGCTTCCCTATCTCGCTCTAGCTGGCTTGCCTCCGGCCGAGGAAATCAATGCGGTCTCTTCTTGAGAGCTCATAGGGATTGAAATGTCCTCTGTGTGTGGAATCGATGGAATAGTGGCAATCTATATGCTAGAAGAATGAGGCGCGTTGGTCTCAATAATGGTGCCACTTGGAGAAACCAAAAGAATAGGGATCAGACCAGGACCCGCCATGCCTCTACCGGCTCTACGAGCCTGCTCAGACTGCTCAATCTCGGCTTTGATTTCTTCCATTATCCGTTCCTCCTGGTCCATGTGTTTACCCATCGAAATGCTGCCAGTCGGACCTGAGGAGCTCGTGATAATTACATCTATATCTACATTGAAGGGCACTTTAATACTCGAATCGTTTGATGGCTGAGGAGTGCTTTCATTAATTGTTCATTAAGCATGCAGCTGCAATCGCGCATCTCCCCAGTTGAAGTGGTGACTATCACGGTTGTGGCCTCTGTTGTTAGCGTCTCCTACTTGTGACGAATTTCTTGAGTTGTAGGAGGGTCGGACGGTGCAGAATCTTAGACTGAATGAAGATAGGAGAATATATAAGTAATGTCTTCCGCTAGTGTTCCTACATTTTCAAGAATAGGAGAAGTGTCCATGATACCTTCCTCGAGTTGGCTCCCATGTTGAGCTGACGTGTCTTTCGGGCCGCGCTCGATAATCAGAGAGAGATGCGGTCTATCAGGATCATACCCTGGGACGACCGGGGGATCAATAGAGGATGTAGGCTTAGTTTGAGACGTTGGAGGCACTTCGGAACCAACTTCACGGTATTCACTCCTAGATCCTTCTTTGGTTTTTGGATACTTGGCAGCCAGGTTTTCTTTCTGAAGCATGATGGTTGTCTCATTGAGGACTTTAGGCTCATCTCCGATCAACACTTGAGTTTCTAATTCAAACTCATCAATGGTTGCAGCATTGCGGATCGCTTTTTCATCCCCAAGTAAGCGGTTCTGAACCTTATATAATTGGAAAGGATAGTCCTCGCCGAGCCAGTTCAGGTTGCGATTTCTCACGACATTAGCATTGTAGGTGATCAGAAGATCTTCAAATTTTCTTTCCATCTTGGCCTCTACAGCTCTTATTTCCCTTTCCACCTTGGCGTCGGCTTCTTTGGCCTTTTTATTCGCAGAATCCCTCTCTTCCCTATGTTTCATCGCCTCCTTGCATGCCTCCTAGGCCTCTTTGTTATCTTTATCTCTCTCTTTAAGGGCCTCAGTCAGCTTCGCCTTTAATTCGGTGACTTCTTTCAATGCGACACATCCTTTCTCGCATAATATCAGTATTGCGATGCCCCATTTCCTGCACCAAGTTCGTGTGCATTTTCCTCATCTCCTCCATAGACTTCATGGCTTCCTCGGCTCTTTGGCTAGTCTCAATCTCGGCTTTTCTCGAAGACTCAATTTTGTTGGTAAGCACTTCTATTATTTTGTCGTTGTGAGAGAGATCACCTCTAGTTTCTCGATAGCCTTGGCCCGCTCAAAAGACACAGCCGAAACTCATTCTGCCGTCTTAACCCATTAGCGATATTGGCTGCATGCATCATACACATAGTCCTACACTAACTTCACTATGTCATTTGGAATTCTCTTCAAGTTGGGAGGAAAGTAGAAACCATCAAAACAGATGCTCGGAAGTCTTTCTTCAGCTTTGCAATGCGGATGGCTCCCTCCCCGTAGTCTCTATGGTAGTCTGATCTATGATGACAAGGGTTTCTGTTTTAATTCTACGACACTGATCGCCCGTTTTTAGAGTGTGAGATGGCGATATTCAATGTGAGAATTTAGAAGAAGGCCTACCAGAGCCAGAGGGTTTAGAGGGTCCTTTTGGTGGTGGAGATCGCGACCTAGAATGACACCTGCTTTGATATGATTTTTCTTTCTCTTTGTCGTAGTGCGCGTTATTGGCTAGAATGGTAGCTACGGCCGTAATTTTTTTCGCTCTCGCGCAATGTGACTCGGAGCACGATCCATATGAATGGCGCGAAGAGCAGAGATTGCTAAGCATGGAACATTGTCTCGCCATTGTATCTGCAAAAACGAAAAGAGGAATAAAGTTGGTCATCGCCAGAGGCTAAGAAGCATATGATGGAATGTCGTGTGGTGCTGTGAAGTGTGTGTGTGCATGTGCAAACCCCCCCAATCGATCAATTGTAGCAGCTTTGCTTATTGGAGTCGGCTCCCCTATACCTATCGAAGGTAGGCCTGTGCCAGTTGTTGAAGGGGAGTGCTGCCCCTCTAACCCGAGATAAAGGAATGGAGATATTTCATCTGGGATAGGAACGTCTGATAACCCTTTTAGTGAACTTTCCAATAGCGGGGAAGAGGTCTACGGACCTATGGAAGTTGCAATGAGCTGAGTTGCTTCAATATTCTTTTGCCTCTTAGCTTATTGGACAAATGTTTTGCCTTTTATCTTTGATTCTGATGGCCGAGGGCCCTATAGAGGCATGACCGCAGGCTCATGCCCAACTTCTATACCCTTGTCATCGCTGAGTTCGATGATTGGTACGCCAGGCACACTTTGAGCTCCCTCGGCTAGGGGCATGACCTAAGCCTGTCTTCCACTTTGTCTTATTGGAGCCACTTTGGGAACCTCCATTATCCCTATAATCTGTCTTCTTTCTATAAGCCTGGTGGTAACCAAGTTGTCATCAATAAGAACTTCATCTCTTTCCCTCAGCACAACAGGCACCGCCTGGAGTGTCCTCACTAACTCTTTATATTGGGCTCCTTTGGGCCATGGAATAACAGCTGTAAAAGAGACACGATAATGAGTTCAGCATCCATTTATATTACCCTGTTAATTGACGAACAAGTGAAAGTACTTACGCCTGACCAACCATCATCTGGCGAACCCCGGTAGGCATCTCATGTAGAACCACTCTGTTTTGAAGTAGCTCAACTTACTCCATGCATCTGCCATCACTTGGTAGTTCCTTACAGCTTTTAGAAAAGTGAATGACGGATTGTCCCCCTACTATTAACATTGAATAAAAAGCTGATCTCATTGACAGTCGGGGGATGGAGGAGATGCTCCATAAATATAATGTATAGGCTATTGAGTAACGCATAACCGTTAGGATGAAGCAGAGAAGGCATGATCCTAAAAAAAAGCACGTCCCAAACAAACTGATTGAATAGGGGAAATGTTCCAGCTATGCACATGAATATACTGCATGCGGTGAACCCTTCCGGGGGATTATGCGCTCTATCTTCTGGCCTTGATAATCGAACTTCCTTCAAGGACAGTCCGTGCCTAAGACAAATTCTGCCCAGCATTTCTTGTCAAATCTTGGACCGGATGGAATTTTCCGGATTCATAATCATGACTGCATCCGACAGTTCATACGGAGCAGGATACACTGTATCTACCGCGACATCCAGCACTTCGATTCTAGGAAATGGAGAATTTTGAACTTCTTGTTTCTCTAAGCTTCCAGGATCCATAACTATTGAACTTAGTAAAAACCATTATTAGATGGAAAAAAATCCGTGTTCCCCCAGTGTAAAGTGAATGATCGTGTTGTGTGGTGAAGTGTTGCAAAATACTTTAAATTTCTGCGAGGTCGAAAGATGATAAAGAGACAAGACTTCGAGATTTGACCGAAATGATTGTCATTGCTGACCGTCTCAACCATGCCATCTTGACTTCAAAGAATGATCTATGTTAAAATTGAATATGTTTATCAAGTTACAGGTCCATCGACGAGCTTTGGATGATAGTCATATATGTAATTTTATAATAAAGTCTAGATATGCAAGGCTAAAGCTCGTCGGGGTTAAGTGCCAGAGTATGCAAAAAGCGATGGAGTCCATACCCATCATAGTTCATTTTGGATCATTCCCCTAAAGGCATCATTTCATATCGATTAGAGATATAGACCGATAACTGTTTTATATCAATGAAATGTTCGTATTGATCACTCCAAGTATCGATCTACTTTGTGTCGATCCAAAGACTCTGGTTTTGGATCAATCACACCACGCCGCATCTACATCGATACGAACTTCTCAATCTCAAATCGATCGATAAACCATTGCCCTTTGCCTCGATCATGAGGACTGCCTTCAATCATCTCCAAAGCATTTTGATCGATCACATCTTGCATCGATACGAGTTCGAGATAGACTTAGGGTTGATAACTCCATTCGACACCTTCCAGTGCTCTCCTTCTTCTCAAAACCTTCAAGTCGCCATTAAAAACACCCTCAACCTCACCTTAGCCACACTCCAGGGCCAACGACGTTGGAGATGACCGTTGCCATGAACGGAATAACATGATGCTCGAGTCTTGTCACTTTAGACATAGATCTACCGATTAATTGCCTAGCACGAAGAGTATAGGATTACAATTAGTGATTTGGTGTTTGGGAATGAAAGAACTGCAGTTTTCTTTTCTCTTCTAATCGATACGAAATAAATATAGAAACCAAGTGAAAAATATTCTAATACCAAAACATATTTATACTCCTTCGTATCGACTACGAAGACGATTCGTATCCCGGTCACATTAGCTATAGAAGCGGTCAATATCTACATCGATATGAAGAGCACTGCACGTTTATGACTGGATCGTTCGTATTCATCGATGTGAAGCACAATTTTTGTATCCATCAGTGCGAGGCAAACCGGATCCCAACATTTCATATCCATCAATGTGAAGCCCAGCACTTCATATCTCTCGATACGAAGCATATGTTTCATAACCATCGACATGAAGAGTATATTGTACAACAAATCAAGCTAACATTTCGTATCCATCGTTATGAAGCAAACACTTCATGTCCATCGATACGAATCAAACATTTCATGTCCATCGATAAGAAGCACACCTTATGTAAGTCCATCTCGTATCGATCCCCATCGATGCGAATTTAGCCTTGACACACTCCAAATCGATCCAGGAGAGGATCGATACGAAAAAGGGGACCAAAACGACCGTAGATCGTTGTTGCAACTCAAATTTCATGTCGATCCAGGAGAGGATCGATACAGAACTCGATTTTAAAGAAACCATCAATCGATGGGAAGAACCTCTTTTCACCAAGATCCATTTGAAAAAAAAGAAAAAAGAACTTGACAAAGACCCGTGAACGTGCAAGCATGAATGGGAGTTAGGTTAAAATACATGCATGTATGCGATATTAATATTTGATTTTCAAAGTTAACAGGAATTGGACGCTTACATGGTGACAGCCAGAACAATAACAACAAATTGTTAGAACTTGACCGTCAGTTGTAACAAAAATTGCGTGATCATTGGCAGTCTACAACTCAACATTTATACTACTGGAATTCTACCAAAGGTCCCATCACTTGATGAAAGGACAAAAACTGTTTAGTAAGTCGGATAGAACTTTCTTAGAAGGAAGATTGCAGCTTCTGAAAGCACATCGTGTTCACACAGTACATACTTTGGGGAGCAAATGTTATCCTGCCTTTGGCAAGACCGCGACACCAAGGACTTGACTAGAGACCGAAGACAATCCTCCCCGAAGATCAGTTATCAACAGGTCCATGATGGATACAGGAAAACTTGGTCCAAGCCCAGATCAAGCCACAATTAGCATGGTATGACAAGCAAAGCTATAAAAGGCAACATTCCAAATTTCGAGTCAATCGGAGTTCGTATGCTCAAGATATGGATCGATCAAGATCCACGTGGAACATGTTCATTTCGTATCCATCACCATCGATACGAAATGAGCATATCCTCATCACTCGGCACCCATCATTCGTATCCATCAAGTTTGAACCTATATCGATGGACTTCAACACTCCCTAGATCGATCATGTATCATTCAACTAGCAGTTGCATGTTTCGTATCGATCACTTATTTGATCGATACAGAGTAGGGCCGAAGATTGATATGAAGGAAAGAGTAAAGCATCGACACGAAAAGCATAGCCTTGAATGGATACGAAAGAAGAGGTCAAACCAATAGAAGCGGTCCTTATGCATGAATTTTGGACCTCCATAAAACACACGTGCCACATCATCGATACGAGGAGATTTATACGAATCGATCGATACGAAGCCTTTAGCCTCACTAGCAAACTCAATCTTGGATCGGTCACATCTCTCAAACCACAAAACCAAATGCTATCAAATTTTCATTAATGGTTGCATATCATCTCATGAATGCCCATGATCAATCATGGCCCAATTGAAGCCATTCTCAATCAACACGAAGGCAACATGGATCGATCAAGGATAGATTCCAAACAACTCCATATCGATTGTGTGGGCCCACCTATGCTTGAGAAAGGGTATTCTAAGATTCAAGGCAGATATTTCCAGCTCTACACCTATAAATAGCACCTCCACTGCAACTAAAAAAGGACTTTTTGTGCTACTACTCTGGTTAAACTCCATTGTAAATTCAAGTGTTAGACTGTTGTAACTCAGTTCATAATCAGCAATAAACATCAAATCCTTCAAAGTGGACGTAGGTTACAACGCCGTACCACTATGAATTCTTGACTTCTTTTATTACTATTCATTTTTCTTAGTGTGATTGTTAGATTAGCTTCATTTTTCATTTTATTTCTTCATTCTAATCTCTTCAATTACATCCAAAGGGTGTTGTGTCCATTTTTTGTACAAACAGTGAGTGAGGTAGGTAAGTTTGAATTTTTAGTTCAAGAAATTAATGCTGATGTAGAAATTTCTCATCTTCATCAATAGATTATGGATCTTGAAGTAGACTTATTAAAAAGCCAAGCCTTTTGACAATTCTTATAACTTATTACGAGTGAAGACGAATCCCGCCTTCCTACTCCTACCCCGTTGATTGGCAAAGAAATTTTTTCTGCTCTGTTAAACTCACCTTCGAATTTAGATGACGGCGAGATTGGTCGATGGATTCAAAGAGTTTGATACAAATCCATTCAATTTTTGAACAAACAATGGGATGAAAAAGTTTCCTCATATCTTAGTAATTATCATAGCCAAGTGGAGAAACTTGAGCGTGTAAAGTATGCTCTTAAACATTGCGTTAAGAAACTAAAGAGCGAAGTCTAGACTTTTAAGGGCGCCAATAAGGCGCTCAGTCGTGTATTAGAAATTCATGTTGTTTTGATTGGCGATGTCGATAATATTCGAAAGAAAGAAAAGAAGCTTAAGAAACTTTTAGATACTGCAATTCGCTACATCATTGAATCTTCTTTAGCCGTTGAAACTTTAAAAGGGGAGATGCAGAAGCTTGACATTTAATGGAAAATTTACTTATGAGCGTTTGGACAGATTTTCCTTTTGGTCACCTATAATTCTTATAAAATAAACAAATTTATACCTGAATTATTGTTACCTTAAGTAAACTTTGCATTCTTATTTTTGAATTTATTGAATTGTCCGAGATATACAATTTGTTATTCTCAGCTTTAATTTTGATGCAATATGATATGTGGCCTTTGATCAAGTATCGGTTTGCCTTCTTAATACAACCCTCAATTGATAGGAAATTAGCAATCCATCTAATAATGAAGATTCTTGTTATTAGAAAGCTTGAACTTCATATTGGGAGAACTTAATTCAACACTCTAAGGAATGAAGATTTTAACAACTTCATTTTTTGGTTTTATCACTTGGAGCTTTAAAATTTTGATACTTGGAGCTTTAATCTTGATAATGTATATATCAAGAGATCCATCTGATAATCAACTGTATCAAAGACTAGAAATATTTTGGCAATAATAAGTAGGAAATCAAAAATCCATTCGGAAATAATTTGTATAGGAGATTACAAATCGATCTCGTGATAATGTCATAGTTTAGCTTGGATAGGAGGTCAGGAATCCATCTACTTGAGATTCGACCATTAACGGAGATTCCTATTATTTTATTATTAAAACTTTCATTTCTACATGATAAATAGCTTTTGAACCTTTCTTTGAAAGTTGTCTTAACTTTTCCTTATTGCAAAACTAAATGTGTTTGACGGTTCTTTCTCTAGAAGATTTACCTTTAAATTTGAATAACCTTACTCTAGAAGACTGCCTCGATCCCTCTTTAGGATAGAGTTCGATTTTCTTTTGCATTCGATTGATCTTTCTCTAGAAGAGTGCCTCTTACTACTCTTCAGCTAGTGATTTAGGTTAGATTGATTTCTTTTGTTACCATCTTTAGGTAATGATCTAAACTTTAATTAAACCCCTTATCACCATCTTAGGTGATGATTTAGGTTTTGGTCAGCGCATTTGGTTAGCTATCTTGAGTAGAACCAAAAGTATTACTTGTCCTTTCTCTAGGAGGCGCTCCGGTCAAGCCTTATAGGCAGAACAAAAGGCTAGTTCGGTGTTTTGGCTAGGCCATTGTAGACGAGAACAAAGGCTTGCTCCGTCCTCTCTCTAGGAGGCACTTGGGATAGGCCTTATAGACGGGACTGATGCCTAGTTGGTGCTCTGGTCAGGTCATCTTAAAGGGGACAAAACGCTTACTCCATCCTCCCTCCAGGAGGCGCTTTGGTCGGGCTACATAGGTGGGACCGAAGGCTTGTAGTGTTCTGGCTAGGCTTTTTAGGGAACTGGAAGCTTACTCTGGTCTCCCTCTAGGAGGTGCTTTGACCAGGCCATCTTGGCAGGATCAAAGGCTTTTTCCTTTATTTTATAAGTCATTCTTTCTAAGCATTCCTCTTTATTGAGCACCTGTGCAGTTAATGCCCCGTTATTACTCCGCTATAACCCCGCTATTTCTCATAGCGGATTTCTGCCCCTATGACTTTTCCATATAGCCTCAAATATAACCTTTCCACTTTAAGCCCCGCTACATCCCGTTATTCCCGCTATATTTCGCTATTTCTGCTATATCTTCTTTAAAAGAAATGAATTGAAAAAAGACATTTATGTATTATAAAAATTATGAAATTAGTTTTGTTTAATTGAATTTTTAATATATTTTCAAAAACGAAAATGCTCTAATATTCTACTAAATTCAATTATGTTATATAACAGTTTTACATTTATTTATAGTACATTCGCACATGTTTTTATTTAAATTTAAATGTATTACTTATAATTCAATTGAATTTTAAGTTTTTATTTAATTACCATTTATATATTTGCAAAAAAATTAAGTACGAGTTTTATATGCTATTTTAGAGTCATCTGCTATATCTTGCTATATCCCCGCTGTATCTCCACTATGACTTTTTGCACCTCCGCCGAATTGAATCTGCTGAGTGCTTTAACTGCACAGTTGAGCAATTAATCCTTATAGATACAATGGTTAAATCTCCTTAACAAACACTTGAGGCTCTCATTTGGCTAAGAAACTTTCTATCATTCCTTTAGAGCTCGTATTAGTTGGTTTCATGTCCATTTGTTCTATGACATTAGCAATAAGCACTTCTAAGATTCTATTCATTTTTAGGTTGCTTTTTATTTAGAAGGCCAATAATTCAGGTTTCTCCACGTTGGAAGGTAATGTTCTTATTGGAGGTGACAAGGGAACAGGTTCTAGTGAATCAATAGATTTAGGGAAACTATGTCCTTGATTCCCTCTTGGCTTTCTTATAACATTGGATGGGTGAATTAGGATCATCCATGAACTTTTTTTTAAAGATTCTTGAATCTTAACTAGGGCAACGGAATAATCAATTATTCACTCCACTTCTAGGCAAACTTGTTGAAATCTCTTGTAGTTTCATCTTTAAAAACAGTTCCATTAGATTGAGATTGACTTCTCATTTTTAAGAATAACTATCTCCCTTTGGGTTTTCTTTTCCCAAGGAAAAGATTGGGGTAGGTCCTATATGGAATGAGTTTATACTCCATTTGTCCAGATTATAAAGATCTACTTCCCTCTTTTCTTCCATAATTTGCAAGGCCAACAACCTTAACACTTGTTCTTCATGAAACCGAGAGTCTTGAGTGACTTGATAAACTGGTTTAGCCAAATGAGGCTGGGAAAATCCTTGTTCAGAAATAGTCATTATGTTGCCCAAAGAATATTATGCAGATTTGGGAAGGTTCCCATATGGAATATGTAGGTTAGGGTAAATCTTTTAGGCCCCTTGTGTGTGGGCTAAGGGAAGTTTGATATGGAATATATGGAAGATCGGAGGTTCTAAGCCTCCTTCTAGCTCCATAATGTTAACAAATTTCTTTATTAACCCCACAATGTC
This sequence comes from Allium cepa, assembly GCA_030765085.1. Classification (NCBI taxonomy): domain Eukaryota; kingdom Viridiplantae; phylum Streptophyta; class Magnoliopsida; order Asparagales; family Amaryllidaceae; genus Allium; species Allium cepa. The sequence continues at coordinate 552,121,457 of CM060941.1, read as the reverse complement.
CAAGAAGGATAAGTCTATGCTAGGGATAGTCTTGGATAATCCAAAGTTAGCTCCTGAGAAAGTATGCAAGAAGTACGCATGCCCATGGTTTTAGTCATAGGGTATATGTCTGAAGTATAAAGATCATATGTTGGACACAAAGCATGTAATTGGTTAAAGACTATTCGATAATATGCAGTACAAGAGTCCATAGTCAAAAGTTCAATATGCGAAATGTCATAAATTATCAATATGCTAATGAAACCGCTAAGTCGATTTAGGTTAGAACTTTAAAATACAAGAAACGTGAAGGGAAGAATTTGCCTCTTGTACATTGCTATGGGTTTCGTATTTATAGGGGTATAGTTGGGCAGCATGGCTGCCACATGGCTCACGACATCCTTGGTTTTCATCATTATCCATTATGTTGATGTCATATGACATCCCTTTTTTTATAGCTGATTTTTGGCAACTCTAGTATGCCGTCGATAGGCGACATCCGCTTTATTGATAATCTATGACATATATCCTTGCTTTGATGGTTTTCGACATCATTTTGTGAATTGATGGTTTACGACATCTCTTTGAATGCTGATGATTTATGGCATCAATACAATGTTGCTGGCATTTGGTGTTTTGCTTCAGAGTAAACATCCGATATCCGTCCATATCGTTGATACGCGACAATCTCCCCATCCCAATTAAATACGACACCATTATTTATATTGATGGAAGATGGCATCTCTCATAACTTTATATATTTGATATCTCGAGTACACTGTTGAAACCCATCTTTATTTGCTATATTGATAGCGATCAATATCCTTAGGCACATAGTTGAATTCTGACATCCTTCTTTATATTGTTAATCATTCTTATATTCTCTCACATTTCGGGAAGCTCAAGGTCCTTCAACTTGCTAGCATTCGACATCTATTGTTATATTGATGAAGTGTGCATTGTGCCTTATTGACAATTCTACGACATCGGTCCCTACATTGATGACATTCAACCTTCTTGCTTTGTTGATGATATACGATATCTTCTATGAACATTGATGACCTACGGAACCCTTGTTTTAATCATGACTTACGACACCTATGTCGGTTGTAGTGATGATATTTGACATCTCCTCTTCTATTTTTTAACCACATAGAATTAGATACTCTTGAAAGTTGGCCATCCCTTCTCAGGCGTTTGATATCCCTACTATGGAGATTCGATATCTTCCTGAAACACTTTGAAATGTGATATCCTTTGTTGTATGATTTCTGGCTTTCCCTTCGATGCTTTGGATTTCGATGTGCTCTTCTTAAATTTTCGACATTATTATTTGCAATAATAATATATACGTACTTACACACGCACACACAAATACACGCACACACACATGTATATATGATGACATGGTTAATGTGTACATGAATAGATATTGTGATATATATATTTACCATGTATATATTCGCTATATATATATATATTAATTGCCTTAAAAATTATTTAATACAAACACATACATGTGTGTGTGTGTGTGTGTGTATATATGTTAATACACACACATGGACATATATGTTTATATATATATATAATATTTTAAAATGATTTATATTAACAAGGTAAAATTTAATTAAAATATCTAATATAATTTAACTAAGTTTAAATTTCAAATTTAAAGTCAAAATATCCAAGATTGACGAAGTCAAAAAATTTAGATGTTAAATTTAAAGCTAAAATATCTAATTTTGGTTTGGTAAAGGTATTAAAATTTAAATACGGACCTAAATTAATTAAGTAAAATATCTTTGATTAATTAAATATTAATATTATAGAATATAAAATAATATTTGTATATACCCCCGAAATATTTTTTTTCTAATATATATGTACATATATTCATAAAACTTTAAATATAGATACATTTATAAAATAAATATGTATAAAATTATATATATATATATACACACATGTATGTATATCTATATATAAGTTCTTTTCGACCCTATTTTTAATCCAAAAGCAATTTTATTTAATAAGTGTAATATAACGATATTAATGTAAATAGTATATCCAATAATTATTCAAATATATCATACATATATATAATATCTTTTGGCCGAAAAAGGTTTTTTAGTTAAAATTTCCAAAAGTATTTTTTAAATAATATATATTTTATACATATATATATAGTTTTAAATATTGTATTAATATATTTTATGTTTTGAAATTAATAAATAATTATCTAAAATTACTAAAAATTTGTAATATGATTAGAAAATTATTGCATAAATATTAGAATAAATATATAATATGGCAGAATATAAGTCTATATACATATATTTTTTACTTTAAACTACTTAGTTGATTGAACTAAACCATTAAATTAATTATTTAAATGTTTAAAATTAATTATAATTAACGATGAGGTAATAATATATATATATATATATATATATATATATATAATTGTGATAAGGGAAACAAACTAATTTATAAATGATAGATAAGATTTTACCTTGAAGATGAAGCCTTTGAACACACCTTTGTTTGTGAGATATCCTAAACTCCTTAAAATATCAATGAATCGTGCAACGATCTAATGCACCACCATCTTTTCCTTTAGATTTTATGTTGTGAACTAAATGAACTCTATAGAATATTTTATTTGATGCTAACACACACAACACACACATATATGTATGTATGTATGTATCTTTAAAAACATGTTTGATATAGTACTATTATGAAATCATAGATAGAAGTAAGTAATTGAATTTTTTTTTCAACAAATAGTTTATTACAATACAATTGCAATATTACACAAAATTACAATAAGAGATCCATAATAATTTTAATATAATATTCATATACAACATTATTTTACACTTTCATATACAATACTATATTCTCACACTCATATACAACACAATTTCAAATACAATCACTCCTAACCTCACTCACTCGAATTCGATATTTATTGTCTACTTGCCCAAACTTTTTTCCTCCAATTGTCTTTTTTGCTTATCAAATAACAACGCAGTAAAAAGCAAAAAAGGAAACAAAATCAAACTGAAAAATATAAATATTTTTGAACTCGACATTGCATCAGTCTATTGGTTTTGTTTTGTTTTTCATATTCTGAAATAGGCACTAAAATTATCAACAATGTACACGAGCAACTTACAATATGCACAGTGTAACACTGTATGTACATATCATATGTCCGAGCACATACACAAAACACATTTGCACCAATTCAATTTCGGGCACAAAAGCAAGGTCAACTAGGTTAAGTGTAGCAAGGCCGAGCACTAAATTTATTAGGGTTCCAAATAAATTTTGTTTTGTTTTTATTTTATTGTAATTTGTTTTTAAATTCTGTAAAACAATAGTTTTAGCTAGGATCGATGTACGGGGTATAGTTTGGTAAATTCTTAATTTGGGGATATAGTTGAGGCAGGGTTTTGAGCTTAGGGTTAAAACAATTGGTTAAGAAATAGCCACAATTTTATACGGTCTGTAAGGAGTCGATTATTTAATATTAGTAGAGACCTTGAGAGTAGTAGTGGGCAAGTATTGTCAAACTGGATAAAATTGTGTGTTGATTTTAATTTTCGCATTTACTCTGTTATTATATGCGCTAATTTTTTTATTATTTTATGAATTATTATAAACCCTATTCACCCCCCTCTAGGGTTAATTCATTTCTACAAGTGGTATTAGATTAAGGTTGCTAGTGAAAATTTCTAACCCTAGTTGCAGATCTAGCGAGAGTAAGTTCGGTGTCAGTCCACTTGTTTTTGATGGAACATATATTTTAAATTGGAACTCAAAAAGGAGATTTTTATAAAATTTGTTAATTTTAATTGTTGGGATACTCATAGCATAACCGCTAATTTTTTAACTACACAAGAAATCCATAACACTCTCGATGCAATATATGGCAGAAAAGTTAATAACAGCGAGAACTCCCCAAAACTGACTCAATTTATGTATTTTGCTTGAGAGGATTTACAAAAAATAATTTGGATGATGAAAATAAAGACAACAGTGATGAAGACGCAACAGGTGATGGGATAATTGATTTTTCATTCATAGATTTAGTTCCTTGTATCAAAAATTAACGAAAAATATTAATACCTTGAGATAAAAAATAACAAGTTGAAAAGTTAAAAATCAAAACCGCATTAGAAAAATATTGATTTAGAAAATGAGCTTAAAGCAATTAAGAAATTTAAAAATTCTAATTGCAAAAATTGTTTGAATTATGAAAAAGAATTTGGTAGTTTTCATGAAAATTTTCAAAAGCTAGAAAGAAAATTCTAATTTTGGAAAAAAACGAAACCAAATTGATTTTGCAAAAACAACATTTTGCAAAAGGAGTTGGATAGTTTTAAGATATCAGAAAATTCTAAATGTGTAATTTTTAAAAGGGAATTAAATGAGGTCAACAAAAATTTCAAAACTCTTGAAAATGAAAATGTGATTTGAAAAATAGCAAAACTAAATTCATTCTAACAAATCATGAATTTGAAAATATGATTGAAAACTCAAGGATTTTGAAAATTTTGAATTTGAAAAACGTAAATTTTTTGAAACCGAGATGATTGAAATCGATACCAAACTAAAGGAGCTCAAAAATGAAAATACGGCCTTAAAAGGAAATGATGTTGAAAGGAGACAAAATGCTATCAATCATTGTTCAAAGCTAATAAACGAGAATAATATTTTAAAATCATAAGTTAATGAACTTGAGTTGATTATTCGAAAGTTTCCACTGGAGAAAAATCATTTAATATGTTATTAGGAAATCAACTCTTTGTGAATAATAGAAAAGGACTTGGATTTAAAAAAGTGTCAGTTTATAAGCAAATGACTACTAACACTACTGAGAGAAGAAGTGTGATACCCAAATGCATAATGTGTGGCAATATAGGACACAACACAAATAAATATTGGAAGAGAAACAAAACCGTTAAATAAATTTGGGTTCCAAAAGGTACAAATGTAAATTTTCTTAAATTTAAACAAATTTGGGTTCCCAACAGTATAATATAAATACTAACGGTTTGTTATATGAACAAATTTTAGTACCAAAAAAACGAAAATAAGAGTGGTCCTGCATCCTTTATTAGGCCATTCACTTCTTCTAACATTTAGGTACAGAAATAAGCTAAGGAACAACTATGATAGAGGTAAATATCGAGTCGTTCTATATATGGTTGAAAAGAATTAATTCCAATATTCCTTAGCCTGAAAAAATGAGGTGGAGATCTACATACTTTGAAGAACAAGGGTGAAGCAAAACATGACATTTAAGGTAAGTAATAGTATAATCTCTAAACCCTATTTTATTAACACTGCCATAGTATAGTTGCCATATCTTAAACTCCTTAACACCGATTTGCAAAATTCAATATGTTCTGGAAAGTAGAGATAAAATTTGTATGTTTTCTACTTTGTGCTCTTCAGAATTTGAACTTAAACCGTTGAAAAATGCAAATCATTCAGTGTATTATTCGAGGACTATTTCAGAACTTCTTAGCACAGCTATAGTGATTCGATTATAACTTGTACATATTTACTCTGAATTTTTAATTTCTTTAGGTTATGAAAGCAAACTGATAAAACTACAACTTTTCTGTTTTGATTTTTGCCGATTCATTTTGTAAAACCTTGGAAAACAACAATCATTTCAGTACATTACTTGAGTAATATCTTTGATTTATGCAAACAAGTTGTAGTATTTCAGATATAACATTTGAACGATTCAACGTTTTGACCCGTAACCAATTTTTCTGAATAGCAATTTTAAATATCTAAAAATTTCAAGTTTGGTGCTAAATCAAATTACGGAATGAAAGCTTTCAAATAGTGGTTTCAAATGGAATGAAATTTCAGAACAAGAATTGTCAATTGCTTTGGTATGACGATTAACTTTCTCAACGACAAACAAATCAGTGGCTAGAGAAATTTTACTTTGTGTAATTTTCATTATATAATTTTTTTGCCTCTACTTGACAATGGCTTTTTGGAAATTTTTTGAACCAATTCAAGTGATATTGAGAAGTACACGGTATGCTTGTTTAATAATATATCATTTTGGGCAACTAGAGTACAAGTTGTATTAGACATCACTTCATTTGAGATCATATTTGCGTTTTCAACTTATTTTAAGATTATAAGACATCGTTTTACAATATCTTTTTCAGAAAATAGATTTTCATAACTTTTTTTTTTGGATTTAGAAATCTTTTCAAACTAACTCGGATTTTGACTTTGATTGAAAATACTCTTGTTTACTTCAGTAAGGAATTTTCTTCGGAAAAGATGATGCTTGACCGCTTGAACTTTTTCGAAATCTATCAAATTTTTAATAGTGATTGAGAAAATGTTGTGTAATGGTTAAATTATACTTCATAACTAAATGAAGTATATGTTAAAAATTTCTTGAAAATTGAACAAGTTTTAGAATATTTTTAAAATTGGTATATATTCCATGATTACTTCTATAACTATCATCCTTCTTGCAATCCGTACACCAAAATTTAATATAGTGTGCAGAAGTTGGTATTTCAAAAAATAAGAAATTACATTTTAGTGTAATTTGTATACTTCTATCCAAAGTATTCACTCTTATTTAAAATTTCTCATGGTTATGCATATGTGAATAGCTTTAATATATGTGTGTGTATGCTTCTATTCTCATTTAAAAGTCCTCATGGTTATGCATGGATGGAACTCGTATAAAAGAGAGCGATAAATATGCTAACCATTTAAAGTTCTTATGGTTATGCCTGATTAGAAAATGTTTGACATTCTTTTTTGAGTAACTACGAAACTCATTTGAAAGTCCTATCGATTATGCATGATTAGAAAGTGCTTAAACTTTTTTATATAATATTTAAAAGAGTAATTTACAAAATTTTCGTTTATTAAAAATACCACACTGCTATCGCAGTATAAGTTTCCCCTAAACCATTATCCAATCGTCACTCTAAAGTGGAATTTGTGTCTAATAAATAATTATTATGGATTTTGTTTAATTAAATAGAGTTTTCAATATATATTTCTCTTTATATGATTTATGGTTTTAATCAAAATTCATAAATATTTCAACTATTATTATTATTTTAATGATGATAACAGAAGGGAGAGATAGGTTAAGATTTTAGTGGTTAGGTAATAACCTTACCGATATTCAAGAGTTGGTTTTGGTTTCATGAGTTGGTTTTGGTTTCATTTGTTTTGAGCGGTTGTTTTGGCCTTTCAATTATTTTGACATCATTTCATTGCATGCATCCGTGCAAGGGGGTTTAGTTTTAGCGGGAGTATGTAAATTGGGGGAGCTTGATCACAACACATTAAACACATTTTTCTGTCATAAAATCTAAATATATGTTTGTTATCATCAAATCGAAAGGAGGAGATTGTATAATACAACAGTTTATGATTTTTGTTTAATGATAATAAACATATATCTTTTTTTAAATGTATTTGATATAGTACTATTGTGAAGTCACAAATAGAAGTAAACAAATGAAATTTTTATTGCAGTAAGTATTTGTTTCAATACAATTTAAATAGTACACAAAATTACAATAAGAGCTTCCACAATAATTTAAATACAATATTTGTATACAAAAATATTTTACACTATCATATACAAGACTATATTCTCACTCTCATATACAACACAATTTCAAATACAATCGCTTCTAACCTCACTCACTCGAATTCGATATTTTTTAGCTACTTGCTTCAACTGTTTTTCTCCAATCATGTGTTTTGCCTGTCAAATAACAATGAAGTAAAAAGAAAAAAGAAACAAATTCAAACTGCAATAATATAAATATTTTAAACTTAATATTGCCTCGGTCTATTGGTTTTTATTCTTCTTATTTTGAAATAGGCACCAAAATTATCAATAATGAACATAAACAACCTACAACATGCACAATGTAACACGGTGCATGCCATAAGGCTAAGCACATAAACAAAACACATTTGCACCAATTCAATTTCACGCACAAAAGCAAGGTCAACAAGGTCAGGTGCAACTAGGTTAAGCCAAAGGCTCAACACAGTGCATTAGTGGACAAGTCAACACAAACGGTGCAAGGTCAAGTTCAATGGCTCAGGATAAGTGCATAAGAAAATAGCAAAGTCAACACAGCTATGTACAACAACATAAAACATCAAGGCAAAGTGCAAAAAAGTGCAACAAGAATCAAGAACAAAATCAGTTCAACAGGGATGCATGACACAACACACAAGCTAAAGCAAGTTCATAAGCTCACAGCCAAAGAAAGTGTATCAAGCATGTACATAAGAAAGCAAACAAAACTTTAAAGAAACATAAGTTAAAAGGATGCAAAATCTTGGAACTTTGTCGTTTTAATTTCGATATTTAAAATATCGGTGTCTAAAACTATAGAATTATATTCAAATATAGGGATTAATTAAGCATTTGAATTGTGAATTAAATATATGAATAATGAATTAAATATTAATTAAATGTATTTAATAGCCTTATCTAACTCCTTTTAATTAATAAATGATAAAGGTAAATCCATTTTGCAAATTTATTACAATAAGTAGTTCGAATAAATAATAAGAAAATAATTTGTTAATAAAACAACTTGATTTTATTGCAATATTTTTAATTAAATTCAACTGATTTTTCCGTAATTTTTTAATTTATAAAATATTTAAATTGTCGTACGATGATTTTTCGACAAACGAAGGTATTTGTGAAATTTCATGGAATGAAATAATCTATGTATTTTATTGTTGATTTGTGATTGCATCACATTTTGGTGCCCGATCGTATTTTTATTTCTATCGTTTGCGTTCATACGTGAACGGGATATTATGTAGCCAGATACTGCAAATCTATTCTTTTCTAAAGACCTTTTTAAATCAAGTCAAATTTATTCGACCAGGATGATGTGAAGTTGACTTGGAAAGTTTGGCTTACTTTGGAATATTGTCTGACTAGAAAATATGGGTTTACTTGTGACTTAAGCAAGGTAAATTGGTTTTATAAAATTAAATAAATCTATCACTTAATATTATTTTTTTCCATTTTCACGTTCCCACTCTTCTCTCTTCCCTTCTTTTTTTTCAAATCCAGTAAAGTAAATAATGGCCGCCAAGCTAAAAATTCATATCAAATTATGTACTCATCTAAAAATCATGAAAATGGACTCATTGAACTCGTATGAAGTTAAGCTTCACATTCTTGATCTCAGTAGTCATCGCGACAGTGATTTAGGATGTTCGACTTTAGGGTGGATACCTAAGCTTTTGGTTGGCTGGCGATTTTGGCAATGAGGGGTCTTGGGGTCGATTGCGTTGAGTTCGTGGAGTCGAAGTGCAGTTGCCGCCGAAGTTGTGGGGCATGCATTGGAGCATTGAGAAACATGACATTTTTTTGGTGTTTCCAGGTTTTTGATTGCATTTGAGGGAAGGTGCGCAGATTGGTTGTGGATGGGTTGGGAAGATGGAGAGTTGGTAGGAGAGTGCATTGGCGAAGTCGAAACACGATTTCTTCAAAAGGTTTGGGAGAAATAAATAGGGGTGGGTTTTTTTGTGTCTTTGTGCATGATGTATCATTTTTTGGAGGGAGATTGGATTTTAATTTTGGGGAAGATGATGTTAAATTGAGTAATTAGTTTATTAATTTAGTGACTAAAGTAATTAATAATTTATATTGATCCAACAACTTAAAAAATTCATATCTTGCACGTACGAGGTCGGATTCGGACACAATCAGTTGCATTAGGCTCATATGGATGTTAGCTATGTATTAGAGTTAATCTCGTTGGATTTGAAGCTAATTAAATTTTGAGATAGACCAAATGGAATGCGAAACCGTTCGCTGAAATTTCAGCGAGTTTACTCACCTTTTAATAAACAATATGACATCGTGTTACTATAGATTACTGTTGAATGCTTGTATGATAGTTTATATTGTTGTTTAATCGTTTGTTTGGATTTAAATTCCCGCTTGAAAAAAAGTTGGCATAAATAAAAAACTTTTTACAGGGAACAAAAATAAGAGATAATGGAAATATATGCAGCGAATTGGTCATTACAGAACACTTCTAAAAATCACATTCATCTATGTGATTTACATGAGGCTTTTGTAGGGAGGTCCAAAGGGGTTTCATGCCAATATTTATCTATTTACTTCTAATCTTATGTTACTTATATTGTTGTTTGGTTGAATTTATTTATGACGTACTATTTGATTGTGTAAGCGTCGTTACAGCAATTACTATTGTACCATGACTTGTGAAATATTATCCTCTTAAACTTTTGTCGTGTGTTGAAATGGTTTTTCGTGTTTTTGCACTTTGAAAGTTGTTCGAACTATATTTTCAAATATTTTGGGAATTTTGAAAACAGAGGACATGTATTGATTAAAATTTATAAAAAGATTATAAAATTAATTAATTATCTTTCAGATAATTTATGTAGTTTTAAATTTTTGAAAAAAGTTATAAATTGGATTAATTATCTTTTAGGATAATTAATGTTGTTTTAAATTAATAAAATAGATTGATAATTTAATTAATCATTTTAGTAAAGATGTTTGAAGTTAATTAATTATTTTTAATAACAATGTTTAAGATTAATCAATCATTTTAATAAATGATGTTTAAAGTTAATTTATTGATTATATAAATGTGTTAAAAAATTAATCAGCTGGTTTGATAAAAGTGATTAAAGTTAATTAACTAATTTAATAAAAGTGGTTTAAAAGTTGATTAGCTGAATAAAAGTGGTTTAAAACTAATTAACTAATTTAACTAAAGTTGTTTAAAATTAATTATCTGATTTAATAAAGGTATTTAAAGACAATTAATTGATTTAATAAAGGAGTTATAGATTTGATAAATTATGTTTTGGGATAATAAATATGATTTTAAATTTATAGAAGAATCATAACTATCATCTTTTAGGATGATTAACATTGATTTAAATTTATAAAAGCATTTTAAGTGATTTATTTTCTTTTGAAATAATAAATGTTGCTTGAAATTTATGAATGATAGTTTATATAATTGGGAAAGTCTTTAAAAAGGAGTTTAAAAAAAAATAAAGCTAAGTATAAATTATTTTGGATTTATGGTAAACAATATTTTGATGACGCTTGTTTTGACCCTTCTTTTTTATACATTTAGAATTATAATTTTCTCTTTAAAAAGAATACATTTAAAGACTTAAAAGTATTTTACAAATATTTGTGATGTGAAAACCAAGCACAAGTTTAGATTATAAAAATTTGATCTGGTTATAGAAAGTTTAACTTCCGTAAACGATATCGCTTATATGAAAACGATTTAGTCATACCCGTTGCACTTTACGTCGAGGTATGGAAACTCGTTTCTATCTTGGAGGTTAAAATTATCATCAAAGAAAAGTCTAGAGGTAACATTAGCTTCATTTTCCCGACTTCATTTTCAACCCAGAAATAGTACAAGTTTGAAATCGACGAGTAGTGGTAAGAATATGAGATCTAATTTCCATATACGATCATTTTAATTATTCTCGATAGTTAATTTATTAACTATCGATTTATCTTTCTTCTTTGAATATCATCAATTTAAGAGGATTTGTTGCTCATTTGAGCATTGATATACTTTGTCAGAAATGACTAAAACCAAAGACGAGTGGACATCTAGTTATGCAGGGTCGCTCCCATTGGGGTATATTTACATCTACTCAAGATTGGATTCAGTGGTATGCGCATGCTGATGTGATGTACTTGGATTCTCAGTAAGATTTATGGGGTCCGGCCAGTACATTCCTGAGAGTCACAGAGAAAATGACTCTCTCGAATATATTGTCTAAAGGTATAGTTTCGATAAGGGGGCGCAGGCTCCTGGCCATTGTTGGAAAATTCCTTTCCTTGTTTTCGATTCAAATCCTTGAAATGTTTTCTTAATTGGGTCGAGAAGTGACCGGAGCTCTTCTCAACGGTAAGATAAGTACTTTAGAGGATAAATATTTGAGAAAAATTTGTTATAGTAATGGAAAGTTATTATAATAGATAAAAAAAATTAAAAGTACATTTTATATGAGTATGGTATGTATAAAATGATTTATATGATTTATAATGGTGTCTTATAAGTAAGAAAAGAGTTTTTGAGAATTTGAATCTCGGTATTATTTGAAATAATTTCAAAAGGATTTGAGCAAGTAATGGTAATATTACTTGAAAGTATTTATGGGAACAAATATTTCAAATTTAAATTACATAAGGATAATTTATTAATAAAGTTAATAAATAAAAAGGGATTTAAGTAGAGAATTTGAGAACTTAATCCCGGTGTTTTCAAAAAGTTGTTTCCAAAGTTTTAGAGGAAATAATAATAGTGTTATTTAATAGTATTTATGTATATAAATATTTTTAAAGAGGATTTTAAAAGAGAAAAGAAAGCACCGAACTCACTTTTGTTGTGAGAAAATAATTCTAGTGATAAGTGCAACATCATCGGCGTTGATTTTCGAGTTTATAAGTGGGAGAATGCTACCATAGTAATTTGCTATAAGGTTTTTTGGATAAAATAATTTTATTTTTAACTCCAAAAATATGATTTGATATACAAAAGGGAGACATGCATATTATTATTATTTCAAAAATGATTTGAAATAAAAATCGGGTATTTAGTTCTTAGGGTTCCTTAAAGAAATTGATTTAAAATAAAAAGGTATTTTGATAAATAATTTGACAAATGAATGTTTTAACACTTGAGTAGAAAAGAGATGATTTATCTCAAGTTTTAAATGGGTTAAATTAGATAGGAAGGTTTTAATAAGCATTGTTTTATTAAAACCGGAGTTTTGTTCATCAACTCAGTTGTGTAAACTATCTGATGATATTGGGCTAACCTGTAAACATCTTTCCTTAGAACCTCTATGGTAAAGGAGTTGATGGGTTGACTCGGTTTTAAAGACCCATATTTTTATAGGCATTAAAGACATATTTTTTTAGGCCTCTATTTGAATCTTTGAAAAACAAATTGAAATTGATATTTTGTATATACACTTAGGATGTAGAGGAGTATTATGTATATAAATGAAAAGTGGAGTAAGTTCTTAGTTTAATGTTTTAAACTGTTATGTCTTTATGAAATGTTTGAAAACTTAAGTGAAAATTTATGGAATAATTCATAAATAATTTTAGTGTTCAATGGAATATTATAAATAAAAATGTAAATACATTTAAAAGAGATTTAAAAGGGGATAGGTGTAGTTAAGAATCCAATCGAATTAAGTACGTATGTTATGCATAGATTATTTTATTCATAAGGTGCTCGATATAGGATTCGAGTACTTAACTTCGGGGTGATCCACCTGTCCGAAGAAGGATTTCTCACTTGATTCTTGTCAACTGATTCAGATTCTCGATATGATATGAGGTTTTCTATCATAACATATGGCTATGTAAGGAGAATAAAATTTTATAATCGAGGAACTTGATCGGAGCCCCATTAGGGAGGTCGAGTGAGTGATACTAGTTCGAAAGCGAAGTCTATGTATCCGAGTAAGTGGTCTGTTAGATATTGCATATGGATGATTTATTTAAATCATGTGGGCTTGAGTATATTGTATACTTGTTGCATGACTTTAGAAAAGGGTAAACCACGGGAAAAATTCTAAATATTGTTTTTTAAGTCACTTAGCACTTAATTGATGTTAAATGTTTATTCATTCCCTTATGGAATTTAATTTGATTGGTTGTTTGATTTTATAAACTACGATTTATAAAGTTGTTAGTTATTAGGACTTAAATCCCGGTATTTTTGAAAGAGTGATTTCGAAAAATTTTGTGAAATAAAAAAATTATTTTGAAATCTTTGGTGATGTATTATTATATCAGGATATTTTAAAACAGTTTTTGTGAAGCGATTTTTCAAATATTTTTGGTTATGGCTAAAGTTGGACGCTCGGGGATTTTCCTATTTGGAAGACTCATCGGGTTTATTTGTTTACCCTTGTTGTTGTTTTTGAAGGAACCAGAATACCACCAGATGCTCCGCGTTGTTTTGATTTTAGGGTTATACCATGCTTTAGTAAAAGGAGCCCCCTCCTTGTCATAATTGATTTTGGTTTTGGTTCGTTTCTCTTTAGAGGAATTTAAAATATATTTTGAATATAAAAATTCAGGCATTTAGTTCTAAAATCATCTTTTGAAATGATTGGATGCATAGTACTTTATTACGAAATAATCTATGTACTTTTGGTTGCATATGTTGTTATGTATTTATATCGATCATCATTATAGTAGAAATAGCTTGTGCATTGCTTTTGTCAGCATAGTTCTCTTTGTAAATTATGAGTACAAGGTGGACAGGGAAGCAAGAGATTGCTATTTAATTTCTTGCATACCTACATTCACATCGAGATAGTAAATTGCTTGTTGAAATAAAAATCGAACGCAGAAAGACACGTAACAGATTTAAAAATTGGAAATTAACTAATGATTTTATGCCCCAGATATGTGAGGCCACTTGGTTTTTGTTTTCTTTTAGTTGATTTGGGCTAGTTGTAGCGAGTTATAGTTCTTCCAAATCCGCTGCTGCCAAAATTTTCTATAACATATGGGACTTTAGAAAGTTTAATAACTCATTTTAGTTAATAGTTTTTAAACCTTAAGGGTTAGGGTACATTTTCTTCCTTCAGGAAATTTAGGGACAAAATTCTTTTAAGGGGGATGTATTATCTGAGAATTTTACTATTTTGTTTTGAATATTTAATTTATTTTAAATATTTAAATAATCAGTATCTAAAAATATAAACTTATATTCAAATGTAGAGATTAATTATATATTTAAACTATGAATTAAGTATTTGAATGCTGAATTAAATATTAATTAAATGGATTTAGTAGCCTTATCTAACTCCTTACGATTAATAAATAATAATGGTAAATTCATTTTGTAAATTTATTTACAATAATAAACGGTTTGAATAAATAATAAAAAAATAATTTGTTAATTAAACGACTTGATTTTTGTTGTAATATTATTAATTAAATTTATCCGATTTTTTCATAATTTTTAATTTGGAAAATATTTAAATTATCCTTTGACGATTTTTCGACAAACGAAGGTATTTGTGAAATTTACCAAAATGAAATAATTTTTGTATTTTATTTTTGATTTTTGATCGCGTCACATTTTGGTGTCCGATCGTATTTCTATTTTTGTCGTTCGCGGTTCATACACGAACAGAATATTATGTAGCGGGATACCACAAATCTATTCTTTTTGAAAAACCTTTTTAAATCAAATCAAATTCAAATTTAAAAAGCCAAGAGATGTGAAGTTGACTTGGGAAATTTGTCTTGCTTGGGAATATTGTCTAACTTGAGAACGTGGGTATACTTTTGACTTAAGCAAGATAAATTGGTTTTATAAAATCAAATAAATCCATCACTTGATCTATTTTTCCATTTTCACATTCCCACTCTTTTTTTCAAAATCCAGTAAAACATAGTAATGGCTGCCAAGTTAAAAATCCAAATCAAACCTTATACTCATATAAAAACCATGAAAATAGACTCGTTGCACTCGTATGAAGTCAAGCTTAACAATCATGGTCTCAATAGTTGGCATAGTGGTGATTTGGGATGTTCCCCTTTAGGGTGGTGATCTAGGGTTTTGGTTGGTTGGTGATTTTGGAAATGAGGGGTCTTGAGATGATTGCGTTGAGTTCATGGAGTCGAAATGCAGTTGCGGCTGAAGTTGTGGGGTATGTGATGGAGCGCTTGGAAACACAACATTTATTTGGCATTTATAGGTTTTCCATCGCGTTCGAGAGGAGGCACATGGGTTGGTCATGGATGGGTCAGGTAGATGGAGAGGTGTAAGGAGAGTGCATTGGTGAAGTCGGAACGTAATTTCGTCAAGTAGTTCGGTAGAAATAATGGTGAAAGGATCGGGTTCTGTTGTGTCTTTGTGCACAGTGTATCAGTTGTTGGAGGGAGATTTGATTTTAATTTTGGAGAAGATGATGTTGAATCGAGTAATTAGTTTATTAATTTAGTGATTAAAGTAACTAATGATTTAAATTAATGCGACTATAAAATTCTTATCTCGCTCATACGAGGATGGATTCGGACGCGGTCACTTGTATTGGACTCGTAGGGTTGTTAGCTAGACATTGGAACTAATTTAATTGTAGAGAGACCCAAAGGGGTTTCTTGCTAATATTTATTTGTTTACTTTTGTTTTTATGTTATTTATATTATTGTTTAGTTGACATTATTTATGACCTATTGTTTGATTATGTAAGTGTCATCACAGCGATTACGTTGAACCGCACTTGTGAAATATCATCCCCTTAAACCCTTGTTGTATATTGAACCGGTGCATGTATCTTTACAAAATAAATGTTTGGTCATGTTTTCGCACTTTGAAAGTTGATTAAATTATATTTTCAAATATTTTGTGAATTTTGAAAATAAAGGATAAGTATCGATTGAAATTTGTAAAAAAATTATAAAATTAATTAATTATCTTTCAGATAACCGGTGTTGTTTTAAATTCATAAAAATGTTATAAATTGGATTAATTATCTTTTGGGATAATTAATGTTGTTTTAAATTAATAAAATATTTTGTTAATTTAATTAATCATTTTAGTAATAATGTTTGATGTTAATTAATCATTTTTAATAATGATGTTTAAGATTAATCATTCATTTTAATAAATGATGTTTAAAGTTAATTAACTAATTTAATAATGGTGTTAAAAAAATTAGTGAACTGATTTAACAAAAGTGATTAAAGTTAATTGATTGATTTAATAAAGGTTGTTTAAAAATTAATTAACTGATTTAATAAAAGTGGTTTAAAAATTAATTAACCGATTTAATTAAAGTTGTTTAAAATTAAGTATCTAATTTAATAAGGTGTTTAAAAGATAATTAATCAATTTAATAAAGGAGTTATAAGTTTGATTAATTTTCTTTTGGGATAATTAATATGGTTTTAAATTTATAAAAGGATTATAGGAATCGTCATTCAGGATGATTAATATTGTTTTTAATTTATAAAGGAATTTTAATTGACTTATTTCCTTCCTGAATAATAAATATTGTTTGAAATTTCTGAATAATAGTTTATATAATTGATAAAATCTTTTAAAAGGAGTTTTTTTAACAAATAAACTAAGTGTAAATTGTTTTGGGTTTATAATAAATAATATTTTAATGACATTTGTTTTGACCCTTCTTTTTTATACACTTAGAATTATAATTTTCTCTTTAAAAGGAATATAATTTAGAGAGTATTTTTAAAGTGTTTTATAATTATTTATGATGTGAAAACCAAGCACATCGCATTTTAAAAGCTTAAGTTTGTTTCGATTATGGAAAGTTTAACTTCCATAAATGGTATCGCTTACATGGAACGAATTTAGTCATACTCATAGCACTAAACGTTGAGGTACGAAATTCATTTCTATCTCGAAGATTTAAATTATCGTCAAGGAAATACCTAGAGGTAACACTACCTTCACGTGCCCGACTTCATTTACTATCAAGAAATAGTACAAGTTTGAAATCGACGAATAATGGTAAGAATATGAGATTTAATATCCATACACGATCATTTTAATAATTCTTGATAGTTGATTTATTGACTATCGATTCACCTTTCTTCTTTGAATATCGTTAATTTAAGATGATTTGTTGCTCATTTGTGTGTTGATATCCATTGTTGGAAATGACTAAAACCAAAGACCGAGTGGACGTATAGCTATTTCAGGTTGCTCCAATTAGGATATATTCACATCACTCTAGATTGGATTCGGTGGTATGCATATGAAGATGTGAAATACTCGGATTCTCGGAAAAGTTGGTAGGGCCCGGCTAGTACATTTCCAAGAGAGTCATAGAGAAAATGACTCTCTCAAGTATATTATCTAGGGGTATAATCTCGGTAAGGGAGACACACCTTCCTAGTCATTATTGAAAAATTCCTTTCCTTATTATTGATTCAAACCTTTGAATTGTTTTTTTAATTGCTTCAAGAAGTGACTGGAGCTCTTCTAGATGTTTAATCATTTGTTTTCATTCTTTAATTCATATTGTGATCTTGTTTATGCCCATTCTTTCAAGTTTGGGTTTTATTTATTTTGTTTCCATTCATTCATGTGTGGACATTATTCTTGTGAGGAAAAACCCATTCCGTATTTAGGGCATGGTCTCACAAAATTATTATATGTTCCCTATATCTCTTGAGTTTCCTCATGCTGGTATTTCTAGATTGATCCTGGTATTATTTTATTATAATGCTTGGGTCAGACTGGGTATTTTTCCAACTTGTCGTCAGTGAGACATGGAGCTCAAGGAGTAGAGCTAGATGTTCACCTACCATAGTACTTTATTTTCCGCTGTATTATTATTTATATCCATCATCAATTATAAGGTCAGGAAGATATAACCATCCAGCTGTCGAGGATTGTTTTTAACACTGATATACCATGTATTTTAGAATGACAACTTTACTGCCATTGTTATAATATATGTTGTCTTTCCGCTGTAAGATTCTATTTCTCCTATTCGTTTCCCTTTTCCTTTCTTTTTACCTTAACGATTTGCCATTCCAACGATTGCATGTTCGGCATTGGAATATCGTAGGTATATTTGATGTTGTCTTTCGATGGTTTAAAAGGCGGGTATTTACACTGGAGAAACATAAACAAGTACATCACACAATTTCAACAACTAAGCTAATGCATAGAAAAACACATAAAAAGGTGCATAAAAAAGGAAAACACGAGCAACACAAAAACATGCACACACATAAGTGCAACAGCAGTAAGAGAAAATATAGATAAACAAATCAATACCCAAACAAAGCAACAATGGATATGCTTAAGTAATAGAAACTTACAAAGCAGATTTCATGTGCTCAGCTTCAAAATAGGTCTAACAGTCAAGTACAAAGATGAAAAATATGAAGGCAATGTCAGGACTAGTTCGCCAGGGTAGACAAGTCACAAAATTGAAACAATAAGCTTCAAGAGCATTGATCAAGTCGAGAAATTTAAGCCAGAAACAAAATTATTAATCAGAAGTCAAATCTTTTTTAAGCACGAATAAATTCAAATTCAAAGTTGAATATGTCATTACTATCAAACGGGAATAAATCAAATTCGCATGTTGAAGATTTCAAGCCAAAGTCAAATTTAAAAATATATCAAAAGAGATGGAAAAAGTCAAATCTGCAATAATGTCACTTAAAAATTCGCAACCGGCTCGAAATATTCAAAGCCGAAAATCAAAAAATATACAAATATATGAAATTAGAAGCATTGATCCTTGTATAAGCCAAAACATCATCGGTAATTAAAATAGTCGAGTTCAAATACAAAGATTAGATAGGACAAAAAATTCATACCAAATTAGCAATCAACAAATCACTCGACGCTTGAAACAACTGAAGGCATAACACATCCCACGAGTAAAGCAATTGATCGACAAGAGAGACAGGTAGAATTCCACCACTCGATCAAAGAATAGAAACTTTAAAGAACCGTAAATCGGCTTGAAAGAGGAAAGGAGATCGGCATGAAATAAAGGGATGATAGAAAAATATACTTATCCCATATTAGTTTGGGCCATATTTATTTGTGTATTATGGTTACTAAATTGTATTTTTTTAATGTAATTCGTTTTTGAATTTTATAAAACATTAGTTTTAACTAGGATCAAACTACGGGGCGCAGTTCGGAAAATTCTCAACTCAAGGATAGAGTTGAGGCGGCGTGTTGAGCTTAGAATTAGAAAAATCAGGTAAGCGATAGTCGCAAGTTTACAGGATCTGTAAGCGGTCGATTGTTTAATCTTAGTAGAAACCTCAAGGGCAGTAGTAGGCAAGTATTGCCAAAGCTAGGTAAAATTATGTTTGCTTTTAATTTTCGCATTTACTCTGTTATTGTTATTGTTGTAATTTTTATTATTCTATGAATTTATTATAAACCTTGTTCGCTCCCTCTCTAGGGTTAATTTGATCCTATAAACTTGGCTAGGGGTAAGGGGAGATAGGGGTTGGCAGCCAAGAAGAGGAGAAATCAAGAGATCCAAATGAAGATGCTTAGTTTGGTATTTATAGGGAGAAGAGGGAGAAAATATCTCACACATTTTACTCCTTCTCCCTTTATCAATTCAAATCCAGATCTACATCTAAACACAAATCTCCCTCTCCAATTAGGATCAGCCTAAATTGGACCCTATATAGGCTAGTTAATCTCAAAACAAATCAACTAATTAATTTCATTTAAATCTTATTTAAACGCCTATCGATACCGAATATCGATACATACACATATAACTTTCATATACATATTCAATTTTTTACTAATAGTATCTAAACATCGCATATATTAATAATTAATATTTCATACATATTTTTTAATTTATAACGCTTTGTAAACTAATTAAATTGAGCAGTATTTCAGAGAATTCAAAAATATGGTTACTCGACTCACATCTGTAAATTCTCTATGATTAATGTCGAAGAATTCATATATTAACGTTCACACATCACCTTAGCTAATGGTGTGACAGTTTAGATGAATTTATTATTTACTAGGTCTTCAACGTTAAAAGTCCAATTTTACATTTTATCCCGTACCTTTTTAGCAACAATCATTTACATATGTTCTTTTTCATCAAATATGTATCAATTTAGGATGTATGAGATTCAATATTGGTCCAAATTGCAATATTATCCACATTCAACTTTATTAGTCCATAAATAAAGTCCGAGGTTCAACAATTACACTTATTATTAACCGTGCTACTCCAGCCGAATTTTTTTTCTTTGAGTTAGCTATGGTTGACCATGATACTAACATCATACAATCGAGGAGATAGATTCTCTATTGAATAACGTTTCACTTCCAATACTTTAACTCAGACCTAGCTATTGTCATTCGATGGTCATCATACCATGATATAACTTTAATCAAAGTAGAGTATCCATATTGAAGTTTAATAGTATTCACAAGTTGAGAGGACTGTGTTTCGCTACTCCGAGATTTCATGTTTGACCTATTTGTTATTAACCAACAGGAAACCTCGAGTGAGTCATTCCATGGCCTAACAAATAACTATGGTTACATAACCCTATGACATCCTAGCAGCCATAAGTATTATACATCCTAATATTTAGAGAGTGTTACACATTCTGGTATCAATGGATGTATCGATATCCTTTCTCGAAACATCTCGACTGGGAATATTTAATATATTGTTCCATACTGTGATAGTTTTCTTATGATTATATCTATTTGTAATTATTACCATACAACATGTTATTTAAGGATTTTTAATTAAAATACTTTTAATTAATAATACCACAATATAAAAGTATATAATAGAAACTGAACACCTTTATTGTAACGAATTAGATTTTCGTCCCTCGAAAATCGACACTAATACGTCCACTGTATCTCATTCTGAACATTCAAATGCTGGAAATATCGATTTATTAAGATGAAAGAAGAAGGTGGAAGATAGAAGAAAACCAAACAAAACAGAATTTCACAATGCAGCGAATAATATAGAATACGGCAATGATCTTTACAAAAAGTAAACATCTTTATTCATATGTACAACATCAGAGTACACTAGACTTATCCTAAATTTGGATAGTTATAAAAACTTGCCCTTATTTTGAAAGACATACAGACTCCATAATACAGTGGAAGAAAAATATATGTGAATACGTCTTGACCATCCAGCTCCTCTCCACTCCAAAGTCCAGTTAAACCTAGGAAAACATGCTTGGTTTGACCTAGCATTACAAGGAATAATGCCTGGGTCGGTCTAGTAAACCAGCGTGACAAACTGATTCTACATTTGATATATTTTTCAAACAAAAGGTATCTCGTAAGACCACACCGCATATAAAAATTGACGGGTTTTTACCGTATGATAACCAAAACATCTTATATCAAAATCCAGTTAAATTATCATAGTGTCAAGATTTAAAGTAAATAGATAAATTAGCTAAAATTCTTGCATCTCACATTCCAACATACTAGGTTCTACAATCGAAAATGTAAGGCATGTATTGGAGATTGGATCCCAATAATGGCAAGGTAAGGGACTACCTTCCGATGAGACATCTCTAGAAAATGCACTAATGCTAACACAGGGTGGCTGCCTCTTTAACATGACAGACCGGGTTACCTCACCCCTTTGACACCGAGGCCTTATACTACCATGGTATTTACATGCAAACCAACTCTGAAAGGGACATCTAGAATGGGGTGACCACTCCTAATGGTGGCTAACCACGTAGCTCTGCTGCATGCCATGTTTTTCTCATACCTCCCAATTGTGAGGCTTAAGGCTACGTTTTATCTTTCTAAATAGCAATCCATCTTGGAATGCTAACACTGCCCTCCAGGTGTCAATGAAATGCCAGCATTTATCCAAACAAGTTCGTTCTGGGTCTGAATGAAATCGAAGGCACTAACTCTACTACATCCATTTTGGAATCACCCTCAAGATTAGTAACAGTAGCCTTTGCACTTCAAAGAGCACCATCTTCAATCATCATGAAGATCTCTTCCACTCGAATGTATGTGTTGGTTCGGAGCGGTTTTCGGATATAGTTCCGATCCCGGTCTCTACGTTAACAACCGATAATTTCCGGTTGACTCATTCCTGGTTCTTTTGGAAGTAAGTATTCGAGACCTTATCGAGAAACTCGAATTTACATTCATACTTCCTAAGTCAAACTTGGTCAAACTTGATAGTCGGTTATTTAACTATCAAATAAACAAACATCCAATTATGGTTTAAATTCCCTATAGGATCCACCAAGCCTTTATTAATAATCTTTAATTAATAAAGTACTTTATAAAACATGATCAAAAGATCTTTTCAAAATACTATTTCCAAACCCCTTACATTTCCTTTATACTTGGCAAACATTTATAGACTTATCTCAACAGTATAAGTATATTACCAAAACATTCTATTTTTCATGCCTTAGAAAACAAAATTATATACTCACCTTATCAGCATAAGTATATTTACAAACTTTTCAAAACTTTATTCTTTCCAAATCCTATATTAAATAACCAGACATTTCTTCCAAATAAAACATTCTGCTTATTCTTTATCAAAAATTCTCTTTTTAAAAGCTCATCTCATATTTCAATTAACTTATAACTTTCAACATAAAGTTACAACCCACATTTATAAACCTTTAAGTTAATTTATAAACCTCTTCTTAAATCTCTGAAATGATTTATAAACCTTTTTTCTATTTTTAAAATTCTGTATATAAACTTTCTATATTCCTTTATGAAATATCCTTTATAAATATCATTTACAAACATCATTTGTAAAACACCTTAATAACCCTTTTCGTTAGTAAAAACCCCTTTCTATAAACAAGTTATCACTTATAAATACCTTTATAATAATTATACAACTTGAAAAACCATTTATAAACCCTTAATCTCAAATTGATTAAAGAATTTAAGTAAATTCAAATCCACACTTTATAAATTCCAAATAAGGCATAGCGGTCCCGATGCTACTAATTTAAGTTACCATTTTATTTTAATTTGATTCCAATTCACTTAATATTTATTTACATAAGCAACATGTTCGAAAATACAACTCACATCCAAATCAGGGAATAACATGTCAATATTAACTAACTATCATATACGTATCCAAATAATATAATAACAGAAAGGTGATTTGTCCTGCTAAATAGATGTCCAAAAAATCAATCAATTAATAGCAAAACGGGAATTTATTCTGCTAAACACATGTCCAAACAATCCAAACAATTAACCCATAGTGGAATGGTGTTTTATTCTGTTAATGAACGTCCATACAACACAAACAATCATATTCAAATTTATTCGCAGTTGTTTGTCTATTTAATATCATGGACAAGAGATCCTTTGGTTAAAATCAAAACACTTAGAAAGAACCCAACTTAAAACATAACCGATAAAATTTAAAATAAATTTTAATAATTAAATCATAATTTAATATAAATTAAAGCTTAATTAAATCATAAATAATCAAAATCAAATCAAAATTAAGTTTTAATTAGAAGTAAGGTAATAATTAAACTTTAAACAAACAAACATTTACTTAAAATTAATCACTAATTAAGTAATAATTAAGTAAATAATTCAACTTTAATTAAATAATAGTTAAAATAATTAAACTCGATTACATAAAATAATTACCCTTGTTAACTTAGTTAATCATTAATTAAACTTCTTAATAACTTACTTAATCATCACTAATTAGTCATTAATTAGTTAACCAAATTACTGATTAATTAATAAATAATTATCTTTAACTAATTAATTATAAAACATACATTTATCAGTAATAATTAACTTATGTGCTGCTAAATACGTTTGAAAATAGGTTTTTATATCATTTAAAAAAAAAAATTTAAAGTTAGAAATCAAACTTTTCCGAACTGTATCCATAGCGACTATCGCTATGTATGCAATAACTTAGAATTACTTCTCTAATTACCATTTAAAATTTTAACCTTACTTTGGATTACTTTTAATGCATAAAAGAAAAGGTTTTCTTTGAAAACCTTAACCTGAGTTAGAATTAAACAAAAACATTTACTAACTCAAAACTAGTGAACGATTAGATTTTCAAAATGCATCTCAAGTCCCTTAACAACTAAGTTCCTATTTTCCATACCATTCAACCATAATATGAATATATATATAAGGTACCAAATCACATCATCGTCATATTGTAGTAAAATCACCACATTCATATCCAAACACATCACCTAACCATCAATCTCAAATGACATGCTAAACTACAGGTTAGCACTTACACAAAACATCTAAGTCATATCATAATCAAAATATAACATCATATATATATATATATATATATATATATATATATATCTAACCATATAACCGACAAATATATAAAGGTAAGATCTTTCCCAAAAAGTTAAGAATTTACTCCCCGAAAACTATTTAAATTCTCGCTAAATTTGTAACGACCCAGAATTTCTGTCAATTAAAATTTGTATATTTAACTGATTTTAAATATTAACAAGTAAAATTTTAAGTCGAATAAATTTTTATTCGAATATCTAGATTTAATTGGATAATTAAATTTATAATTTAATATTTCAAATTACAGAAATAATTGGAAATTGGGCTTAATATGATTATAAATGATTTGTAAAGTTATATTTTATCATATTGGAGTTAGAATAATGTTATAGAACTTTTAAAATTGAATTTAAAGTTAATTTGTGAAAATTGAATATTTTAATATTTAATTGACGAGTTAAAATAGCCATTTTTCAGACAGTCTCGGATTTCGATGAAACAAGTTTCATCAGATCCGTAATGTGATATTATTGTAAGGTTTCTAATTTCGTGTCAATCGGATTTACCGTTTGTCCAGGGCAAGCCAAAACGCATAGAAATTTGTTTAAATCGATTTAATTTAAATCTGATCATTTATTGCCGTAACTCGCATAGATGATCGAGTTGGCCTCCGAAACCTATTACATTGTGTCCAGAACGCGGGTTAAACCGTAGAAACGCCGGTCACCGCGCGAGATTTGGAGTTCGGAAATTTGGAGTGAATAGTGTTTTTTGTTCGATTATCTATAAAAGCACCTTACAACTTCAATTTTGCAAAACAAAAACCCTAACCCTAATTTTCAATGTCATCCGCCACTTATTCATCAATGGCCATAAACACGAAATCTTTCTCCCTCAATATCTCATGATCCGTTCACCATTAGGCTTCGGCATCTGAACAAAAGTTGTAGAGCGTCTCGAGCTCGATAAATCCGTACGGTGGAGTTGGTTATCGTCAACCATAGACGGAGTTACGTGCTCGCGTTCATCCCATGTTCGTGCGCGGAAATCAAGACAAGGGGGAGGCCGAGCTGGCTATTGTTCAAACCGAGGGTGGAGTTCGTCGTGGTCTTCGATGTGGCGTCGTCTGATCGTCGGCTAGATGATCAATGGAGTCGCGAAATTTAGTTGATTAAAGACGGCTATGGGTTAATTTCTTGGCTGATAATGATGGGGAAGAAGCATCAATCGGCGACCGAGATTTTAGAGCTTGGAAACGAACGGTGATGATTAGATCTGGGTTTAAAAATAATAAAGAAAATGTAAATTAATTTTATATTAAATTGTATAAACTTTAAACTATCATAACTTTGTCATACGAGGTAGGAAATGCACGAAACGAATTGCATTGGCTTCGTTTTGACGAGCACTACGCTATGGAACTGGATTGGAGTCGATTGGAGCTAATGATAATTTCAGGTAAAATTAAATGCATGTTTAGTTTTATTCGAAATAAAGTGCTACAACTATTATCGGAAACTCAATGTGAGAACTTCTCACTCAATCTAATTGTTTCGATTTAAATTTTAAATAGTTAAATTTTAAATTGCTTGATTGTGTGATTGGATGGTAATTATTATCTGTTGTATTGAAATTGACCCTATATGCCGTATATTAAGCTGATGTTATTTATTAAAAACATATACCGCGCTAATTCCAACTTATATGGAATTGGTATTATATATGTACTTGGAGTTGATTTCCCGCATTATATAGCGGATGAGACCCTATTGCGCCGCATAACAGCGGATAGTATTTTATAAATCCCATATACCACGATATTCCGTCTTTAAGCGGAATTGGTATTGTGCTAACATCTTTGGATGCAGGGAAACAGGTTGGAGGGATCCAACTGGATTCCTCAAATGATTGAATTGGTTTCAATGTTGTGTGTTGATCTATTTATAATCTGCGTGATTATCTTTGTGATTGAAATCATTAAAGGCTAAAATTTATCCAAATATATTTTTGGTATCATTAAATGCCGAAAATAAATAAAATTGGATTTTTCTTGGCAATGTAAGTTGAGAATTCATAATAAAATTTAATTTTGGAATTGATTCATTTTAAATAAATAAACGTTGAAATTTTTATGTTATAAAAATTATGATTTTTGTAAAATATAACCGAAATGTGATTTTTGAAAATTAATTTATAAAATGGTTTAAATTGGGATTTTTGAATTATTATAAATGATTTATATAAAAGATTTATAAAATTGATATTTATAAACTAAAATATTGGAATTATAAAACGAGTTTTATAAGTGTTAAAATGAAATATAAATGGATTTCATAAGTGGATGAAATCTATAGATTTATAAATTTTGAAGTTATAAAATGAATAGATTTTGTAAAATAAAATATTTATAAGTAATTAACTTATAAATTGGATTTTGGCTTGTAAACGGAATATGATAGAATTTGTTAATAAAGTGATTTTATAAGTTGAAGTTGTTATAAAATATAAATGGAATTTATAAACGTTGTTTTATAAATCCGAAATCGACTTATTTTAATAAGTTTAATTATTATAGTTTATTAAAGGAGACATATCCACGATTTTGGGACAGTGGATAATCCTTTAAATAGAATATGTAGAAATTGAATTGGGTTAATGAAGTATATTCACGATTTTGAACGGTGAATAATATATTAAAGAAATATTTTGGGAAAGTGATACTTTAAATAGAATCTAAAACGATTTAAAGATGTTTTAAAATGTGTTAAGTATCGAAACCATAGATTTCAACATTCGTTGTTGTTTCCCAAGGGATTGACCAGGCAACTTAGTACTCGGCCAGAAAGGAGTGCTCGGCACAAAGTAGCGCTCGGCCAGAAAGGAGCGTTCGGCACAAAGTAGCGCTCGGCATCAGGAGAGCGTTCGGCCAAATTAGGTTGTTCGGCCTCCAGGACACGTTCGGCATCCAGGACACGTTCGGCATCCAGGATACGTTTGGCATTGAATGTCGTTCGGCCAATTAAGATCGTTCGGCATTCATGCCCCATTCGACCTGCATCTCTCATTCAACCTCCCGCCTCGCTCGGTCTAAAGAGGGAAGACTCGGCATGACTCGTTCGGCATAAGGGGGGAAGACTCGGCATGCTTCGTTCGGTACAAGAAGGAAGACTCGGCATGCCTTGTCCGGCCTCCCTGGTTCGGCGTACAGTACATAAACTACTTGGACCAAGTTATTCGGCCACCTGGCCCACCAGGGAAGTCCAACCCACTTTCGTCTATAAATAGAGAGGCAGGGGCACAGAAAACAGGATCAGATTTCAGAAAACACAGGGGAGACTCTGCCTCATCCAAACCTCATCCAAGACTTCTACTTTTATTTCGCAATTGTATTCGAATACTTAAAAGCGGATTGTATCTGTAATCAAGTTTAAAGTGAAGAAATAAAGGATCAACTTCAAAGTGGACGTAGGCTACAACGCCGAACCACTATAAATTCTGTGTTCTCGTCTCCTGCATTTTAATTTATATTGTCTTCTCTATTTTAATTTATCTTCTTCATTAATCTCTCTACACAGACTCTCTAAGGGTGTTAGTGACAAATTTTGGCGCTAACATTTTGGTGCTTTCACTGAGAGTCGAATTCTCAGGTTGTGAGGATCTACTTTGTAGCTACTGGATAGCATAAATCCCCCGAAGAAGATCCGTAATTATTCATAAGGCATCTGTTGATTCTACTCAGAGTTACAGCCAACGACTCTACCATGGGAAGACCACGAACAAGATCGACCTCCCAAAATGTAGATGCCCGTGAAACCGCTAGTGTTCAACAACTTGGACCTAACGATCAACAAGAAATTCGAGGCACGGGGCCCTCCAGCCAAAACCAAGCGGAAGCTGTTTCACGAGCAGAATTGAATGACTTGATAAAAGAGCTTACGGAAAGCAGAAGGCAACTCGCTGCGCAAATGCAAGTTAATGCTGACCTCATGGCCCAACTTGCTCAACAGCAGCATCAGAATGCTGGAGGTAGCCCTGTCCCCTACTCCGAAGATGATAGCTCAACTTCAGCTGATGAACCTCCCAGGCGTAGACGCCGTAAGGATGAAGATGACCAAGCAGGTGCCACTGATCGCTCTACTAGAAATCAAGCCCATGGGGCGGAACCCAACCTTCCTCCTACCATACAAACCCCGGATTTGACAGCTATGGTCAGGCAATTGATGAGAGAGAATCAAGGTTTGACTAATAAAGATTGGGGAATGTCTAATAGTCATACTCCCTTCGCAGATACCATTCTACAGGCTGAATACCCAAGGAAGTTTAACATGCCCACCATACCCGCCTATGAAGGAAAAAATGACCCTAGACAACATGTAATGAGGTATGGATGGATGATGGATTCAGCAAGGGCCAACGATGCAACTAAGTGCAGGTGCTTTCCAATAACTCTGTCCGGAATTGCCACCATGTGGTTCACTCGACTTTCTCCACGGTCAATCTCAAACTTCGACGAATTAGCAAGGAAATTCATAGAACAATTCAGGATACACGCCACTCGACCCAAGGATGTGATGTCCTTATCAAGCGTGACCCAAGCTCCTGGAGAATCACTGAAAGCATACTTGCAGAGA
Organism: Allium cepa; assembly: GCA_030765085.1. Classification (NCBI taxonomy): domain Eukaryota; kingdom Viridiplantae; phylum Streptophyta; class Magnoliopsida; order Asparagales; family Amaryllidaceae; genus Allium; species Allium cepa. Next base: position 552,091,960 of record CM060941.1, on the reverse strand, counting down.
TTTCATGCTGCCGCTACTGAAGTGAGCAATCCAAACGACCACGCGATTTTGATGGCAGTAATGCGTGGAGTGGATCCAGACTCTGAATTTGGGGATTGGTTGGCGGGAAAGCCACCAGCTACGTTGGAACGTTTCTATTCGAAAGCCCACCAGTTCATAAGGAGGGAAGAAGCTCGGTGGATAAGGAAAGACAAGGCACCAGGGTCCGTTTAGGAGTCTGTAAAGGGCAACATCGCCATGAAAGCAACCGACGATAACCCTGGAAAGACTCAGGCCAGCGTCCAAAATAAGCTCGGGCAGTCTAAGGGAACTGGAAGTGGAAATCCTGGAAAGAAGAAGGAAACGGGGAGATGGAAGTCAAGGATCCCAACCTACAATGAATACACTCCACTGAATGCGTCTCTTGAAAACATCTACTTATCGACCTGCAACACTTTTCAATACAGAAAACCATGCCCTAAGGAATCAACAGAGGAGCAAAAGCGGACTGGAAAGTATTGCCGCTTTCACGAGTCTTATGGGCACAACACAGACGAATGCAGGCATCTCCATGACGCTATTGAGAAATTGATTAGGCAGAAGAAGCTGCAGGAATTCGTCAAAGATACGCCAGAAGGAAGACAAGAGACTTCAGACCCCGGACGTGGCCCAGCTCTACACCAACCAGAGCAACCTACTCGAACAGTGGGAAGATTGATTATTAACACAATTGCTGGTGGACCTCATCCTGCGGATAAAAATTGGCAGGAAATGGAGCGATATGCCAATTCCTTAAGACATACAGAGCATGAGTGCTGTTTAAATGTGGAGGATGGAACTCCCGCAAAGCAGCAGCGCACGATGCACGATGATATTGTATTCAGGAATAGAGACGCGGATAAGGTGGAAGCTCCCACCATCGATCCATTGGTCATATCCGCAACCATCGGACCGGCATTCGTAAGGAGAATCCTAATTGATTGCGGAAGTTCCGTTAACATCATCTTCAAGAAAGCGTATGACCAAATGAAGCTGGAGACTAAGGATTTGAAACCATCTAAAGCCCGAAGCCATGGCTTTAACGGCGCAGCCACAGACGCAGTAGGATATGTGGAGTTACCAGTTGAACTGGGACAAGGTGAACGCAGGAGAGTGCGAATCCTACCATTCATAGTGCTGGATGTTGATTCACCATACAACGTGTTTTTGGGACGACCAGGCCTCGTAGATTTCAGGGCAGCCTTGGCCCCGTGGTGTCTCACACTGAAATTCCCGACGGACAAAGGAGTTGGCATAGTGCATGGCGACCAAGCAACCGGACGTGCATGTTACGTGGCTGAGCTGAGAGAGGCCCAGCGCAGAGAAAAGGGGAAGACTGCGGATAGCATCGTCCGCATCCCGAATTCTGATGATTGACAATTAGCGCCCGAGCCCTGCCTCGGGCGACATTCTCGGATCGTTGGAGACATAGATCCAAGAGATGACAAAGGGGAACCCAGGGAACCAGACGCAGCACCGGCCGAACTAACAATTGATATTCCAGTTAGCCACAGTGACCCGACACGAGTTCTTAAAATTGGGTCACAGCTCGATCCCCTAATGGCAGAGAATTTATCTTATTTCCTCCGAGCGAATCTTGATGTCTTCGCCAGGACACACTCTGATATGCATAGGATTTCCCCTGCAATTGCGAGCCATATGTTGAATATAGACCCGAAACACATACCTGTGAAGCAAAAAAGGAGAGGCATGGACCCGGAGAGGTCTACAGCTCTCAAAGAGGAGGTGGATAAACTCAAAGCCAATGGGTTTGTCCGCGAATCCCTCTACCCGAAATGGGTGTCCAACCCTGTGTTGGTAAAGAAAGCAAATGGGAAATGGAGAACCTGCGTTGACTATTCTGATTTAAATAAAGCATGCCCGAAGGATAGCTTCCCGCTACCACGAATTGATCAACTGGTCGATTCAACTGCAGGGCATGAGTTATTGTCATTTATGGATGCATACTCTGGATACAAGCAAATTCCGATGCACATCCCAGACCAAGAACACACCAGCTTTGTCACAAATGTTGGGTTATACCGCTATGTAGTGATGCCGTTCGGACTGAAGAACGCCGGAGCAACTTACCAGCATCTGGTAAATCGAATGTTAAAAGATCAGATTGGGAAAACAATGGAAGTCTATGTAGATGACATGCTTGTGAAGTCACTGCAGTCAAACGACCACATTCGAGACTTGGCGGAAATGTTCGATATACTGAGGCTCTTCGAAATGAAAATCAACCCCCTGAAGTGTTCTTTCGGCGTAGCGTCGGGAAATTTCTTGGGTTTCATTGTGAATGCACGAGGAATTGAAGCTAACCTGGAAAAGATCCAGGCCATCCGAGATATACAGGCACCTAGAACCATAAAACAGGTACAGAGCTTGAACGGAAAAGTAGCTGCGCTCAGTCGATTCATATTCAGAGCCACAGATAAGTGTGTTCCTTTCTTCGATGTCATAAAGAAAGGAAAGAGAAACTTCGAATGGACGACTGACTGTGAGGAAGCATTCCGAGCCCTGGTAAGACACTTGGAAAGTCCTCCAGTTTTGTCGAAACCAGTAGACCACGAGACGTTGTACGTATATTTGGCTGTGTCTCAACACGCTATCAGTACAGCCCTAGTTCGCGAAGAAGACAAGGTTCAAAGGCTGGTGTACTATGTTAGTAAACGACTGACGGGGGCAGAAAAGAATTATCCAAAGATCGAGAAACTTGCCTATTGCCTGGTGATTGCATCACGCAAGCTTCGTCCCTACTTTCAGGCGCACTCAATCAGTGTTTACACTGACCAACCCTTGCGACAGGTACTCCAACGACCGGAAACTTCCGGTAGGATGCTAAAGTGGAACATCGAGTTAAGCCAGTTTGATATCACCTACCTGCCGCGAAGGACCATCCAAGGGCAAGAATTAGCTGACTTCGTTGCTGAGTTCACCATTCCGGATTAACCGAGTGAAAATCACAAAGTAATCCCTCCTGTCCGATGGAAGATGTTCACTGACGGGGCATCTAACGACCGTTGGTCGGGAGCTGGGATAGTTCTGGTAACTCCCGAAAACCGATCAATTTGCTACGCTTTGAAGCTTGAATTTACGGCGACAAATAACGAAGCCGAATACGAAGCACTGATTGCTGGCTTAAGACTTGCCAATGAACTGAGGGTAAAGTCCATCGAAATCTTCTGCGACTCACAGCTGGTGGTATATCAGGTATGGGGAGACTACCAAGCGAAAGGACAGAGACTGGCTCCTTACCTTGCTCAGGTCCGGGAGCTACTAGTAAACCTGGAATATTATGACATTTCGCATGTCCCGCGCGAACAGAACAGGGAGGCCGACTCGTTGGCTAAATTCGCGAGTACTGGCGATGCACAGCAGATGGGATTGTTCCCTGTCGAGACTCTACTTGCTCCAAGTATAGACATGATGGAGATAGATCTCGTCTTGGAGACCGAACTCGAAAGGGGATCATGGCTGACCCCGATCAAACAATACTTGCTATACGGGGACTTACCTGAGAAAAGAAGCGAAAGACGCCAAGTCCTTCGTAAGGCTTCGCGTTATGTAATGCAAGACGGGATAATGTATCGGAGGGGATTCTCGACCCCCTTACTCCGGTGCGTGGCCCATGACGAGGTAAAACGGGTGTTGGAAGAAGTCCATGAGGGAGAATGTGGTGATCATACCGGGGGGCAAACTTTGGCGAGGAAAATCCTCCGCTATGGATATTATTGGCCGAATGTAAATCGGGATGCTGCAGACTATGCGAGAAGATGCGACAAATGCCAGATATATGCAAAGATTCCAAGAGCTCCGCCAACGGAACTCACACAAATGGTTAGTCCCTGGCCATTTGCAATGTGGGGAATCGACCTAATTGGATCTCTGTCCATAGCCAAAGGAGGCGCGAAATATGCAATAGTGGCAGTCGATTATTTCACCAAGTGGGCGGAAGCAGAGCCAATGGCCACAATCACCACCAAGATTATCATTAATTTCGTTGTATGAAATATCATATGTCGTTTTGGCCTTCCACGGACCATCATAACGGACAACGGAACTCAATTCGAAAGCAAGGAATTCAAAGAGTTCTGTCAGAGGTATGGCATTGAGAAAAGGTTCGCAGCAGTTGCTCGCCCGAAGGCGAATGGGCAGGTAGAAGCCGTCATACCCATAGAACTTGAAGTTCCGTCACACCGGGTAACCTATTACGATCCTACGTCAAACCAGGATCTCCTATTGGAATCATTAGACTTCATTGATGAGAAACGCGAAGAAGCTGATTTGAGAGCAGCCTCATACAGACACCGAGTCGCTAAATATTATAATGGAAAAGTCCAGCCAAGAACCTTTAGTGTGGGAGATCTCGTTTTGAAACGAGTCTTTCCAACCCCTTCGCACATGAATCCCGCATGGGAAGGTCCATACGTCATCGAACGGAGGCTTGGAGAAGGAACTTTCAAGCTAACGACCGTCGATGGTGCGACACTCCCCCGAGCATGGAACAACGAGCATTTGCGGCGTTATTACACTTAGTCTATTTCCTTTATGCGGTAGTTGCATTTATTTCCAGTATGCTTTCTCCTTGGCATGTAATAAGATAATCTAGCTTGTTTTCATCAATAAATGCTTGAAGCCATCTTTTCCATGAATGACCAATGTCTCTTCGTATGATATTCCTATGACGCGCAATTAAAAAATTATGATATCCTAGCTAGCGTACGAAAGCTTATACTAAATGACAAAAAATCTCCAAGTCCTCGGAGTGCGGACTGGATTACTCTAAGTCCCCGGAGTGCGGACTCGAGTATAAACGATTCAAAATCTCCAAGTCCCCGGAGTGCGGACTGGAGTACTCTAAGTCCCCAGAGTGCGGACTCGAGTATAAACGACAAAAAATCTCCAAGTCCCCGGAGTGCGGACTGGAGTACTCTAAGTCTCCGGAGTGCGGACTCGAGTATAAACGACAAAAAATCTCTAAGTCCCCGGAGTGCGGACTGGAGTACTCTAAGTCCCCCGAGTGCGGACTCGAGTATAAACGATTCAAAATCTCCAAGTCCCCGAAGCGCGGACTGGAGTACTCTATGTCCCCAGAGTGCGGACTCGAGTATAAACGATTTGAAACCTCCAAACCCCCAGAGCGCGGACTGGAGTACTCTAAGTCCCCAGAATGCGGACTCGAGTATAAACGATCCGAAATCTCCAAGTCCCCAGAGCGCAGACTCGAATACAAATGACTCGAAATCTCCAAGTCCCCGGAGCACGGACTGGAATACTCGAAGTCCGGTGTATAGACTTAATTACAAGCAGTTCAGACCTCCGAGTTCCTTGAATAGGAACTACAACGCAAATGACTTGGATATGTCAAGTCCCCAACATACGGGCTATGAAATATCCTAAGTGCTTGAAGCACCAAGTGGAGACTGATCAAATCCAGGGAAGCTCCCAAGCTATGTAAAGACGAACCAAGAAGTCTAAGTTACCCATAACAATTTAGATTTCAATCACAACCATAAAAGAAACTGAATAATAAAAGTCTTTTGAGAAGACAAAAGTGAAGATCAAATTTTATTCACAAAAAGCTTCCCGTTACAAAAACGCTCCGAAGTCCGGAGCCAACAGCCTATTTACACAGTCTACAAAAATTAGTACAAGACTTAAACTAGTTCTTGTTCAACGGGGACGACGGTCATTTCTTGTGTTTCTTTGACTTCTTCCCGGATGGTTCCTTCCCAGAGCGCTTACTCTTGGAATCCTCCCCTGACGGAGGGGTGACGACCGAAGACGTAGGGGGAACATCCATGGGCTGGGACTTGCCAGGAAGAATGATCTTCAATGGTTTGTTCAGAGGATCGTCCAGGTCCACTTCACACGGCTCGACCTTGACTGAGGTCGTATCTCTTTTCTCTTTCTCGAGCCGTTCCTTCATGCTCAAGTCGGATGTGTGCTCAGAGGCGCCTGTGATTTCTACTTCGAAATTCTCCGAGGAAGAGTCAGATTTGCCTTCATCCAGCGCCCCGATTACTTGAGCATCTGGACCAGGATCTCCGCCGACTTGAGTAGCCTCACTCGCCTTTATCTCCACCTCCTTGGCGGCATCGCTCCTCGGAGTGGGCTTGGGGTCAGAATAGCCTGCACATAAGACACGAAAATAAACAAGTATTAGAACACAACAACTTCTGAGGGAACGAGAAAGATCTTTGTGAAGCCCAGAGGTTACTCACCAGATGCCGATGGGTTCTCAGTCGCCAGGGGTGTCCCGCCCTCCGGGATGGGAGATAAAACATGAATGCCAAGCCCGGGGGCTTCCGGGTCATAACCAACGTGCTGCTCGAAGGGGTCAAGTGTTGATCGACTGGCCGATTGGGTAGGCACGCGAACTGGGGGCACAACGCCGGAAGGGTCCGTAGCCACCTCTTTCCCTTTCCTGGAGGGAGAGCCTTTGCTGTAGAGGGCTTTAGCCGCCGATAAATCTGAAGGCTCCTTCCCCCTCAGGAATTCTTTTATCAATGCTTCTTCGTCGACCTCATCGGCGCCGCTCTCAACCTTCCTGATCTGAATCAGGGTCTCCCATGCCTCGGCCAATGACTCAAGGTAGCCGTCGCCCAGAAAAGTTAGATCTCGATTCATGAGAACTCGGGCATTGAACTCAGCGATGAGCGGGTCGAATTCGGTATTTATCTCCTCCCTGCCTTCTTCCCTGGCCGCCTCGAGGCGAGAGTCGATGTCGACAGTTGCTGCCCTTTTACCTTCCTCACGGGCCTCATTCCTCAGTGCCTCGACTTTGGAGAGATCGTCTTCAAGTTTCCCCTTTAGGAGTCGGGTGGCGACAATCTCATCACAATAATGTTGTGCCTCAAACTGGGCAGCCACTTTCTCTTTCCTCTCCTCGAAAAGTTGCTCTTCGAGTTCCTTAACCCGATAACTAAGTGTGTCCTGCTCCTTCTGAACGGAGTCTTTCTCCAAAGCTAATGCCCCACACCGTTGAACCGCTTCATCGAGCTCTTTCTTATGAGTCAATTCAAGGCGGGAAACAGCCTCGGTGGTGTCCTTAGCGCTCTGACGAGTAGCTTCAAGCTCGGACTTATAGGTGGCAATTTCTTCATCCTGGGCCTTAATGATATCCCTGTCATGGATAGCTTCAAGCTTTAGGCGGTCAATTTCGTGCTGGCGCTCCATAGAGACTTCAGAAAGTTTCTCAGCTAGATGGACGAACGCGTCATGTTGCACATAGACGTCATTGGTACAGGAGATAGCATTTTGTTTGACATCTCCGGGAATAGGATGAATCGCCGGGAGAAACTTTAACCCATCAAAACAAATCTTCGGAAACTTAGCCTTAAGTTCGTTCAATCTCTCCGACACTGTCGGGTCTGTTACGGGAGCGGGAGGAGACGGCTTTGAAAGTTCGCCCTTCCTATGAGAATCTCGGGAGTGGCGGGTAGAAGAAGAGTCAGAGTATTGGTCCCGGGGAGCATCAGAATGCGACCTCTTATGGCCACGTTTGTCTTTGCTTCGCTCCTAATAAGAAGAGGTCTCCTGGCGGTGTTCGGGCTGATAATAAGTTTTCTTCCGGGATGACGAGTCCCGGGCATGATAATCTCTGTCGCTGTCTCTGTCTCGGCGCTTACCGAGGCCCGAGTCCCGACCAGACTGGCGTAAAGTCGACGAACCACGAAGGCGGTCGTATCCGTGAGAGCGCCCCATGTCACATGCAATCAAACAATAGCGAATTAGCGAGAGAGCGGAATGGTCAAAGAAAAGTAGGTGCAAAGCGAAATGCATGTATCTGTGTGTGTCCTAGTGCTACCCCCCGACGGGCCAGTGGCTTTGCTAACAGGAGTTTTTTCCCCTTGGATCGGGGCCGGGATGCCCGCATCACCCCTGACGGGTGAGCGAAACTTAAACAGCTCCGGGTCATCGAAATCATGGTCGAGCAAGTTGTCGGGAATGGAGAGGTTCGATAAGCCTTTCAGAGAACTTCCAATGCGCTGTGAAGAAGCCTCTTTCTCTGACTGAACAGGCGTAGCTTTGGAAGTCCCACCAACCTTCTCTTTCCCCAACTTGCGCGCCAGCTCCTTTCTCCCCTTCGAAGGGGAAGATGACGTTTTGATATCATGAGCTTCAGCTGCAGGACCTAAATCCTCACCTCGCTTTTTAGGTGGCTCGCCTAGAATTTCCCCTTCTTTCGGTACTTCAAGAGAAGGGCGAACGGATGATTCAGGCAATTTTTTCCCTCTGATGGGCACGGACTTGGGAAGCGATACGCCTTCTGGAAGACTAACCCGGCGGCCAGGGGCTAGCAAACCGAACTTTGATAATAACTCATTGGAAATGAGGGCTCGGATATCTCGCTCTTCAGCAGGAAGAGCTCTAATGGCGTCGACAGCATCGGAGTACCCTCGGCCCTCGGGACGTGGGATGGAACTTGAAAGGATAGAACAGTGAGTTAGGAGAAGCTCAACCTCAACCGGGAGCGGATATCAACTCAGAGAAAAGACTTACTTCCTTCAATCCATCGCCTCGCAAAGCCCTGGGGGCAGCGCACGTAAAACCACTCCTGTTTGTACAGGGCGAATTCGCTACTCCACACACTAGTGAAAAGTTGGCACTTCCGATGTGGCTCAAGAAACATGTAAGAGGGGCTTTCTCCCCGTTTCTTGGTCATATAGATGTACCTTATATCGCCGGGAGTTGGAGGCCTGGAGAAGACGGCCATGAAAAGCATGTACGTGCCATAAATGAAAGCGTGACTGTTTGGATGAAGCCGAGACGGGGCGACATCTAAGTACCGCAGCACGTCACGGAGGAATAGGTTGAACGGTGGCACGCTACCAACCCAGCACATGAACTTGCTACACGCCGTATATCCCGCTTGGGGCAGATGTGGGCGGTCATGCCCCGACGGAATGAGCACGTCAGCAAACGGAATGCCATGAATAGAACATATCCGCTTAAGAGCGGCCTCAGTGACTCTCGAAGCCTGTGAGTCAACTGGGTCATCCAGTAAAATCGACGATTCCAAAGTATCGGGAGCACAGTCATGAGCGGGAGAAACTGACGGGTCAGTTGTGTCAGGAGCCGTTCGCTTAGAAGACGGCCCAGGTTTGTCGGAAAGTGTAGCAGAACTGGATCTTTTGGACATCTTGAATAAATAGCAGACCCAACCAAGCACCTGTGTGAACTATACTCGAAAAATGATCGACGTTAGAATTAACAACGCAGATAACCCCCCCGTGTGGTGTGTGAACTAGTGCAATCAATCGTGCATAAGCATTTAATATAACGTCAAGCTTAAAAACATCACTTTCGAAAACCGTCATCGCTGACCGTCTCCGAAAGCCTTCTGTATAACGGCTACAACAAGACACTGGAAGTAATTAACTGTTTATGCCAAGTAAAGTTCAGTTATGAAGTTGGGCAATGATTGATTATGTTCGGCATGTTATGTAGGTTCGACAAATTGAGAGTGTTCGGCATTTTGGTATGATCGGCATTAGTATATATTCGGCACTAGGGTACACTCGGCGCCTAGCTATGTTCGGCATGTTAAGAGTGTTCGGCATTTAGGTATGTCCGGCATGTGTATGTGTTTGGCATTAGGGTTTTCTCGGCATCTAACTACGGTCGGTAGGACAGTTTGCTCGGTTAACTGATGGCTCGGCAAGGCCATTGTTCGGCCTACATCCATCGTTCGGCCAAAGCTCAGTTCGCGCTGAGAATGTGACGTTCGGCCAGAGTATAATTCGGCCAAATCAACGCCCGGCCTTGCCGCTGGCTCACACTTCATCCTTCTAACCCCTTTGTTCGGCCATCGTTACGCCGTGCCAACTAAGATCATGACCGAGTCCAAACACTCGGCATATCCTCCATACCTTCCTCTCCTCCACCGAACGCCCACTAAAAATCCTACAGGGCATTCGAATTTAGCTCTCTCTCTCCCTACCTCTAGACGCTCGACCTTGGAAACGCTTCAAATCGAACTCGAGTCCTCACCAACGTTAAATCTATGCGAATCGATGGGAAATTGCCAGAAAAGGAACTCACGTGAGAAGACTGTACCTAGTACGTGAATCGAGCGTAGGAAGGTTATGAGGAACTGTTGAATTCTGATCGCACGAATGGCTTGAGAGCTCGGAATTGTAGAAGCAAGGAGTGAGAAAAGAGAAGGAGAAGTGGTCGGGTTTTATAAGGGAAAAGAGGAAGTTGAAGAGTTTCTAACCGGCTCTACCGGTCAAAATGCTACCGGCACTTGTCTCGTTCGGCTCGATCATTCGGCATACAAAGTCACTCGGGGTAATGCATCGTTCGGCCTTCCCTGTTGCGTTCGGCCAAGGGAGCCTTATGAACCTCAAGGGTGACGACCAAGGTTTAATAAAAGTGCATCACGATCGGTCACGTAATACACTTTGGGGGGCAAGTGTTTCCCAAGGGATTGACCAGGCAACTTAGTACTCGGCCAGAAAGTAGTGCTCGGCACAAAGTAGCGCTCGGCCAGAAAGGAGCGTTCGGCACAAAGTAGCGCTCGGCATCAGGAGAGCGTTCGGCCAAATTAGGTTGTTCGGCCTCCAGGACACGTTCGGCATCCAGGATACGTTCGGCATTGAATGCCGCTCGGCTAATTAAGATCGTTCGGCATTCATGCCCCATTCGACCTGCATCTCTCATTCAACCTCCCGCCTCGCTCGGTCTAAAGAGGGAAGAATCGGCATGACTCGTTTGGCATAAGGGGGGAAGACTCGGCATGCTTCGTTCGGTACAAGAAGGAAGACTCGGCATGCCTTGTCCGGCCTCCCTGGTTCGGCGTACAGTACATAAACTACTTGGAACAAGTTATTCGGCCACCTGGCCCACCAAGGAAGTCCAACCCACTTTCGTCTATAAATAGAGAGGCAGGGGCACAGAAAACAGGATCAGATTTCAGAAAACACAGGGGAGACTCTGCCTCATCCAAACCTCATCCAAGACTTCTACTTTTATTTTGCAATTGTATTCGAATACTTAAAAGCGGATTATATCTGTAATCAAGTTTAAAGTGAAGAAATAAAGGATCAACTTCAAAGTGGACGTAGGCTACAACGCCGAACCACTATAAATTATGTGTTCTCGTCTCCCGCATTTTAATTTATATTATCTTCTCTATTTTAATTTATCTTCTTCATTAATCTCTCTACACAGACTCTCTAAGGGTGTTAGTGACCAATTTTGGCGCTAACAGTTGTTGAAATAGACATTTTCGAAAAATAGAAGGAAATGGTGGACTATAACACTGTTGTTATAGTAAATGATTTCCGAAAGGAAAAGTTTTGTATAGTATTGGGATTTATATATCTATCTTAATTTCGAATCCCTATACTAGTGATTTTGGGTTGTCGTAACGATGTTTTACGTAACATTCGTTTTAACCCAAATAAATGTGTTTAAGAGAAGTTTTCTTTAAAGAATAAAATATATACTTAATTTGGATTTAAGTATATTGAATATTTACTAAATGTTGAAAATAAATGGATTTGTGAATTGGTTATTATTAAATAAGTATGGAAATGTTTTCCAATATGAAGTGAATGTTTTGAGATTATATCTATTAAAGATAAATTGAAAGTGAATAATCGAAATCGATTTGAAAAATCGTATAAAAAGTGAATATTTGGAAATGTATATTCCCAATGGAAATTTATAAGGGAAATTTGTTTTAAAAATAAACATTGATTTATTTTTAAAAGTGTGGAAATAAATTTACGAATTTGGAACGTAGATTTAATAAATCGGTAAGGACTTATTTAGTTGGTTTAAATGGACCATTTTGAAATGGAAGTTGTAAAGGTGAAAATTTATTTGAAATTCGTTTTCAAATGGTTGAGGTGTGGAAATTATATCTTGTAAGGATATTTTTGAAAATAAATAATTTGGGAAATTATTTGGAATCGGGCGATGTTGTGAATATTGATTGATAGTTAAATAACCGACTATCAATATTGACCCTTGAGTGGTTATTTGTTGTGAATTGGTTGAAATTGAATGCTACACTTATTTTTAAATTATTGCGTTCGTTATTTTGATTACCCATTTTGAATAGTGATACGATGTAATGGATAGCATTGAAGACCGGTGGTGAAGACCGGGTATTTGTGAAAACGATAGGATGACCTATCGATTGTCTCTGCACCGTTAGCTACAGTATAGAGATTTCCTTTGTGATGGGAAATCCGATCGGGATTGTGAATACCCGAATTGCAAGGGCTTCTTTTGAAGTGCCTTCGGTTCTGTTCGAACCCAGATCAGACTTGTATGGTTACGTGTCTGACATTACATTTTGAGATATAAAGCAGATTTCTTTCAAATACATCTCTGTTGGTGGCGGGGAATTTATTCTCTTAACTTAACACCCTTCTCTGAGACGTACGAGCTCAGAGGTTTTGTAGTTGAAGGTTATCAGCGATATATTCCCAATTTGGTAATGTGGCATGCCGAGTGTTGCTGTGTGATGATTATTTATTGATCATTTGTTGATCAAAGCGTGGCTTTGTGAAAAAGCGTAGCTTTGTGGACGAGACTTCGTCAAACCTCACACCCCGGAAATGGTCGAAACAGGAATACGCGGCAAGGTTATGAGGGTCGCTCCCTTTAGGGTATGTCATTTCCTTCTGGAAAAGGGTGGTGTCAGCTATGGAGCCCTGATGCTTAACCTATGTGGTTGCTCCAATCTCATTTTTCTATGTGGTTGTTGCTTGGTGATCGAGGGCCCTCGGATAAAGGTCCCAAAGGACCGGGGGGTGGCATATTCGTGTAGTATTTACCTAGTTACAGAGGTAACCCGGCCTTGTGTTGGCAGAGAGATGGTTAAGGTCTCGGGACGTCCTTCCAGAGGCGATCCCATTGACAGTAGGAAGTTCCTTAGCCTGACCATTTGTTGGAAATCCAAATAAAATAATACGCATCTTGTACGGTTTTAGTTGTAGAACCTTCCATTCACTTATGGTGGCACCCCACTGTTTGGATGGTAGCTATAGTAGGCATAGTTCGAAATGTCTATGCCGGCTAAGATTTATATTCTATCTTTGAAATGTTTTCATCACCATGCAGTAATAATAATATCAAAAAAATGATTTGTTTTGCGTAGTAAGAATCTTTGACTATCATAAGAAGAAATCTCCTCCAATTCTGCGTTTGCATTGTGTGTGTGGGGGGAGGCCTTATGGTAGTTTCATTTTCCGAAAGCATTGTGGATATTTTCCACTTCTATGGTTGTTGTTGTTTTAAAAGATAAACAACTGTTTTAAGTTCTCACACCAGTCCCATGACTGACCTGGAGTTTATTGCTCTCTTCCTAAACTCTGGGTGCCCATAATTTTCCACACGGGCAGTCTAGAGTCAGGTTATCAGGTCATTCTGGATTCAGGAGTGCTATGGAGCTCAAGTGGCGAGCAGGCTGGCGAGACGTATTACTTGTATATGATATTATCTTTCCGTTGTAAATTCATTTGCAAGGACATGTTTGTATAACTGTCCATTGTTTTGCTGTGTTGTATATTGTTGTTATATACTATGATGTAATGTAATGTAATAACTGATATAATTCTTTGATTTAAAGATTATTCATTTATCTATCATATGTTGTTCCGCTGCGATATGTGAGATTCTGATATTGTTTTCTGCTGTTTCTGTTGCTTTTCTTTCTCTCTTCTTCTGTCTTTTTCTTTTTTTTCTTAAACCCTAAGGGTTCGGTTTTCTGGCATTTGATTGCTCGGTAGTTGATATAGTGGATGTATTGATGTCGATTTTCGAAAGTCGAAGAATCGGGTCTTTACATTTGGTATCAGAGCATATGGTTAAGCGACAACCATGGCTCTGTTGGGAATTACTCATTAGAGATAGAGTTAGTAGTACTCTAGAATGAGTTTGAGTGTAATAATAGCTATGAGAGTGTACTTGTTAGTGAATATGAAATTGTTTTATATTGTGATGATTGGTTTGTTGAGTGGTATATGGATTCTGGTCAACACGAGTAATTAACGTTGTTGATAGGGATCGTAAACACTTGTACAGAACAATTTGACACGATATCATTTTAAAATAGGGTAAATGAAATAATTTTACCTTGATTATATTATATATATAAAGAATAATTTTTCAGAATTATTAAAGTGTATATAAATTGATTGTTTGGTCGTTAAAAATGTAAGAATGAATATAAGTTAATTAAAAGAATATTTGTATAAGCAATTGAATTATAAGGTATGGAATTATAATCAATATGATTTACAATTGTGAAATAATCTTGTATATAGAGGTGAAACTATATGAATATATTTATTAATATGAGTTGTAAATATAAAAATGAATTTGGACTACGAATTGGAAAATTTTGAATCCTGTTTATTTTGGAAGTTATTTTTCAAAATTAAAAGTTAAATAGTGAAATTCTATAAGTAAAAGATTTGTAAATATGATTTATGAATAAAAGGAAAAATTTTGAGAGAATATTAAGCACTGAATTCACTACGGTTACTGGAAAATAATAAGGGTGATGACTGCAGCATCATCGGTATCATTTTCGAGTCTCTATGTGATAGATTTGCTACCATAGTAAATTGGGAATTAAAGTTTGATTGTGATAAACAGATTTGAAATAAAAATCCAAGTTGAAATAAATTTGAGTTGTCATAAAGACATGGTATTTGAAATTTAACTAAAGGAAAGTTAAATGAATTGATTTGGATTAGATAAGATGTTTGAAATGGAATATAACTTAAGTGATGTTGAATGAAGTTGATTTTGGTGTCGAAGTAAATTAATTAGTGAATTAATGAAACGAAGTCATTAAGAATATGGACTTGAGTTATATAAAAGAAATTTAACCTTATTTGTTAAATAAATTAGCAATTGAATTAATAAATGGATTGAATGTTAATCAACCGAATGTAAAAGAATTGATATGGGATAATGAATGTAAGTGTAAATTCATTAGAAGCTAATGAAGTTGAGAAATTGAATAATTGAATGGAAGTCAATTTAATATCAACCAATTGAAGTTAAAAAGTGTTAAACCAAATAGAATGTAAATTTAATAATTTGGTTATGATGGTTATGATTTGGTTGTTATATAATTGTTAGTTGATTGTATATAATTCATTAAGTATTAACGAAATTGAATTGATAAATGGAAAGCTAGGTAATTGAATTTGAATTGAAAGTAAACTAACTTGAATATGAATTAGTGAATGTAAACTAATTGAATATGAATAAATGAATGTTAGTAAAAACATCCAATGTTAATGAATCAAATGTGATTTAAATTGGAAAACCAATTCAATGAATATTAATGAGAAGTGAATTTATATTGATTTGGTTATGGATGTTAGTTAAATGCTAGTTGGATGATGGTTGGATTTGTTGTTTTGTTGCATTTGCTATATTGGCATATATAGTTGTTGATATACGTAGTATATTGATGTTACTTTCATATATGCATGTTACTCATTTGTTTGTCGAGTGTTTAGTTGGTGTGGATTGCGCTTGCTTCGCATTTGGAGTTTGCTTTCGCGCTATATTAGCCGTATATGCTCGCTAATAATATATAAGGTACATATCTCGGATTACATATCGTACTTTTACACTTTTTCCCTGCGGGATGCCTCGTCACTTGATGAGATGTATATTTGTGATATATATATATATATATATATATATATATATATATATATATATATATTGTCATTTTTTTCGGATCGAGCCGCGCAAAGGAGGTTATGGAGAAATTTTCCGAAAATTTAAGGCGTTAGAATATTTTTGAGAAAATTGGAAAATTTTGAAAGATAACTAAGTATAGATACGAAAACTTAGTAAAGTTGTTGAAAGAAGTTTAACTATGGATTTTGAGAAAGTTAAACACTTAAATGAACTTGAAATCTAATCTAATTTGAATGTTTTTGAAAAATTAATGGATTCTGTAACTTTTTCTTACTTGGTAATTTCGAGGACAAAATTCTTTTAAGGGGGGAAGTTTGTAACGACCCAGAATTTCTGTCAATTAAAATTTATATATTTAATTGATTTTAAATATTAACAAGTAAAATTTGTAAGTCGAATAAATTTTTATTCGAATATCTAGATTTAATCGGATAACTAAATCTATAATTTAATATTTCAAATTACAGAAATAATTGGAAATTGGGCTTCATATGATTATAAATGATTTGTAAAGTTATATTTTATCATATTGGAGTTAGAATAACGTTATAGAACTTTTAAAATTATATTTAAAGTTAATTAGTGAAAATTGAATATTTTAATGTTTAATTGACGAGTTAAAATAGCTATTTTTCAAACAGTCTCAGATTTCGATGAAACCAGTTTCATCGGATCTATAATGTGACATTATTGTAAGGTTTCAAATTTCGTGTCAATCGGATTTACCGTTTGTCCGGGGCAAGCCAAAACGCATAGAAATTGGTTTAAATCGATTTAATTTAAATCTGATCGTTTATTGTCGTAACTCGCATAGATGATCGAATTGGCCTCCGAAACCTATTCTATTGTGTCCAGAATGCGGGTTAAACCCTAGAAACGCCGGTCACCACGCGAGATTTGGAGTTCGGAAATTTGGAGTGAATAGTGTTTTTTGTTCGATTATCTATAAAAGCAGCTCAAAACTTCAATTTTGCAAAATAAAAACCCTAACCCTAATTTTCAATGTCAGCCGCCACTTATTCATCAATGGCCATAAACAAGAAATCTTTCTCCCTCAATATCTCATGATCCTTTCACCATTAGACTTCGGCATCTGAACCAAAGTTGTAGAGCGTCTCGAGCTCGATAGATCCGTACGGTGGAGTTGGTTATCGTCGACCATAGACGGAGTTACGTGCTCGCGTTCATCCCATGTTCATGCACGAAAATCGAGACAAGGGGGAGGCTGAGCTGGCTATTGTTCAAACCGAGGGTGGAGTTCGTCGTGGTCTTCGATGTGGCGTCGTCTGATCATCGGCTAGATGATCAATGGAGTCGCGAAAATTAGTTGATCAAAGACGGCTATGGGTTAATTGGTCTCGGCTGATAACGATGGGGAAGAAGCATCAATCGGCGGCCAAGATTTTAGGGCTTGGAAACGAACGGTGATGATTAGATCTGGGTTTAAAAATAATAAAGAAAATGTAAATAAATTTTATATTAAATTGTATAAACTTTAAACTATCATAACTTTGTCATACGAGGTCGGAAATGAACGAAACGAATTGCGTTGGATTCGTTTTGATGAGCACTAAGCTATGGAGCTAGATTGGAGTCGATTGGAGCTAGTGATAATTTCAGGTAAAATTAAACGCACGTTTAGTTTTATTCGAAATAAAACGCTACGACTATTATCGGAAACTCAAGGTGAGAACTTCTCACTCAATCGAATTGTTTCGATTTAAATTTTAAATAGTTAGATTTAAAATTGCTTGATTGTGTGATTGGACGATAATTATTATCTGTTGTATTGAAATAGACCCTATACGCCGTATATTAAGCGGATGTTATTTATTAAAAACATATACCGCGATAATTCCAACTTATATGGAATTGGTATTATATATGTACTTGGAGTTGATTTCCCGCATTATATAATGGATGAGACCCTATTGCGCCGCATAATAGCGGATAGTATTTTGTAAATCCCATATACCGTGATATTTCGTCTTGAAGTAGAATTGGTATTGTGCTAACATCTTTGGATGCAGGGAAACAGGTTGGAGGGATCCAACTGGATTCCTCAAATGATTGAATTGGTTTCAATGTTGTGTGTTGATCTATTTATAATCTGCGTGATTATCTTTGTGATTGAAATCGTTAAAGGCTAAAATTTAGCCGAATATATTTTTGGTATCATTAGAAGCCGGAAATAAATAAAATTGGATTTTTTTTGGAAATGTAAGTTGAGAATTCATAATAAAATTTAATTTTGGAATTGATTCATTTTAAATAAATAAACGTCGAAATTTTTATGTTATAAAAATTATGATTTTTGTAAAATATAACCGAAATGTGATTTTTGAAATAAGTAGTTGATTAATTTATAAAATGGTTTAAACTGGGATTTTTGAATTATTATAAATGATTCATATAAAAGATTTATAAAATTGATATTTATAAATTAAAATATTGGAATTATAAAACGAGTTTTATAAGTGTTAAAATGAAATATAAATGGATTTCATAAGAGGGTGAAATCTATAAATTTATAAATTGTGAAGTTATAAAATGAATAGATTTTGTAAAATAAAATATTTATAAGTAATTAACTTATAGATTGGATTTTGGCGTGTAAATGGAATATGGATAGAATTTGTTAATAAAGTGATTTTATATGTTGAAGTTGTTATAAAATATAAATGGAATTTATAAACGTTGTTTTATAAATCCGAAATTGACTTATTTTAATAAGTTTAATTATTATAGCTTATTAAAGGAGACATATCCACGATTTTGGGACAGTGGATAATCCTTTAAATAGAATATGTAGAAATTGAATTAGGTTAATGAAGTATATTCACGATTTTGGACGGTGAATAATATATTAAAGAAATATTTTGGGAAAGTGATACTTTAAATAGAATTTAAAACGATTTAAAGAAGTTTTAAAATATGTTAAGTATTGAAACCATAGATTTCAACATTCGTTGTTGAAATAGACGTTTTTGAGAAATAGAAGGAAATGGTGGACTATAACACTGTTGTTATAGTAAATGATTTCCAAAAGGAAAAGTTTTGTATAGTATTGGGATTTATATATCTATCTTAATTTTGAATCCCTATACTAGTGATTTTGGGTTGTCGTAACGACGTTTTACGTAACATTCGTTTTGACCCAAATAAATGTGTTTAAGAGAAGTTTTCCTTAAAGAATAAAATATATACTTAATTTGGATTTAAGTATATTGAATATTTCCCAAAAATAAATGGATTTGTGAATTAGTTATTATTAAATAAGTAGGGAAATGTTTTCCAATATGAAGTGAATGTTTTGAGATTATATCTTTTAAAGATAAATTGAAAGTGAATAATCGAAATCGGTTTGAAAAATCGTATAAAAAGTGAATATTTGGAAATGTAAATTCCCAATGGAAATTTATAAGGGAGATTTGTTTTAAAAATAAACATTGATTTATTTTTAAAAGTGTGGAAATAAATTTACGAATTTGGAACGTAGATTTAATAAATCGGTAAGGATTTATTTAATTGGTTTAAACGGACCATTTTGAAATGGAAGTTGTAAAGGTTAAATTTATTTGAAATTTGTTTTCAAATGGTTGAAGTGTGGAAATTATATCTTGTAAGGATATTTTTGAAAATAAATAATTTGGGAAATTATTTGGAATCGGGCGATGTTGTGAATATTGATTGATAGTTAAATAACCGACTATCAATATTGACCCTTGAGTGGTTATTTGTTGTGATTGGTTGAAATTGAATGCTACACTTATTTTTAAATTATTGCGTTCGTTATTCGGATTACCCATTCCGAATAGTGATACGACGTAAGGGATAGCATTGAAGACCGGTGGTGAAGACCGGGTATTCGTGAAAACGATAGGATGACCTATCGATTGTCTCTACACCGTTAGCTACGGTATAGAGATTTCCTTTGTGATGGGAAATTCGATCGGGATTGTGAATACCCGGATTGCAAGGGCTTCTTTTGAAGTGCCTTCGGTTCTGTTCGAACCCGGAACAGACTTGTATGGTTACGTGTCTGACATTACATTTTGAGATATAAAGCAGATTTCTTTCAAATACATCTCTGTTGGTGGCGGGGAATTTATTCTCTTAGCTTAACACCCTTCTATGAGACGTACGAGCTCAGAGGTTTTGTAGTTGAAGGTTATCAGCAATATATTCCCAATTTGGTAATGTGGCATGCTGAGTGTTGTTATGTGATGATTATTTATTGATCATTTGTTGATCAAAGCGTGGCTTTATGAAAAAAGCTTTATGGACGAGACTTCGTCAGACCTCACACCCCGGAAATGGTCGAAACAGGTATATGCGGCATGGTTATGAGGGTCGCTCCCTTTAGGATATGTCATTTCCTTCTGGAAAAGGGTGGTGTCAGGTATGAAGCCCTGATGCTTAACCTATGCGGTTGCTCCAATCTCATTTTTCTGTGTGGCTGTTGCTTGGTGATCGAGGGCCCTCGGATAAAGGTCCCAAAGGACCGGGGGATGGCATATTCGTGTAGTAGTTACCTAGTTACAGAGGTAACCCGGCCTTGTGTTGGCAGAGAGCTGGTTAAGTTCTCAAGACGTCCCGACAGAGGCGGTCCCATTGACAGTAGGAAGTTCCTTAGCCTGACCATTTGTTGGAAATCCAAATAAAACAATACGCATCTTGTACGGTTTTAGTTGTAGAACCTGCCATTCACTTATGGTGGCGCCCCACTGTTTGGATGGTAGCTATAGTAGGCATAGTTCGAAATGTCTATGCTGGCTAAGATTTATATTCTATCTTCGAAATGTTTTCATCACTATGCACTAATAATAATATCAAAACAATGATTTGTTTTGCATAGTAAGCATCTTTGACTATCATAAGGAGAAATCTCCTCTAATTCTGCGTTTGCATTGTGTGTGTGCGGGGAGGCCTTATGGTAGTTTCATTTTCCAAAAGCATTGCGGATATTTTCCAATTCTATGGTTGTTGTTGTTTTAAAAGATAAATAACTGTTTTAAGTTCTCACACCAGTCCCATGACTGACCTGGAATTTTTTGTTCTCTTCCTGAACTCTGGGTGCCCATAATTTTCCACACGGGCAGTCTAGAGTCAGGTTATCAGGTCATTCTGGATTCAGGAGTTATATGGAGCTCAAGTGGCGAGCTGGATGGCGAGACGTATTACTTGTATATGATATTATCTTTCCGCTATAAATTCATTTGTAGGGACATGTTTGTATAACTGTCCATTGTTTTGTTATGTTGTATATTGCTGTTATATACTCTGATGTAATGTAATGTAATAACTGATATAATTCTTTGATTTAAAGACTATTCATTTATCTATCATATGTTGTTCCGCTGCGATATGTGAGATTCTGATATTGTTTTCTGCTGTTTCTGTTGCTTTTCTTTCTCTCTTCTTCTATCTTTTTCTTTTTTTTCTTAAACCCTAAGGGTTCGGTTTTCCGAC
This sequence comes from Allium cepa, assembly GCA_030765085.1. Lineage (NCBI taxonomy): Eukaryota > Viridiplantae > Streptophyta > Magnoliopsida > Asparagales > Amaryllidaceae > Allium > Allium cepa. The sequence continues at coordinate 552,070,774 of CM060941.1, read as the reverse complement.
ATTCGATTGCTTGGCAGTTGATACAGTGGACGTATTGATGTCGATTTTCGAAAGTCGAAGAATCGGGTCTTTACAAAATTAGAGTATGACATAACACTACCATTTCTAAGCAACAAGATGGAGTCTTGAACCCTAAATGCAGCTAGGTAAGCTCGACCTTGAAGGGAATAGGAAGCGAGACTTCTTTTGGTAAGGTGGAGCGAATTCGGATAAACATCGAATTCTTAATAATAAACCCAAGAATAGGTCATTTTGCAATTGATTTTAGGGCTACGTACTCATGGAATTTCAAAAGCACTTAAAGTGATTAGAATTTATTTTCTCTATCATTTCAAAAAAAGAATGAATTATTTTTGATTTTATTTGAAGAAGTTATGGTCCAAAGAAGATGGACCATTTTCGGAATTTAAATTCTGAGCTCAAAATTGCTTTGTAAAGAATTGGTGTTTTGAGATAGATATGATAGAAATTTGAAAAATTGGCATCTAGAATGTTGTATCCATTAGAATTTCATATGGTTTCAAAAAAAGAAAAACTCCATTTGAGTTTGAAACGAGGAAGAAAAGGCCGGTGGAAAAAGGAAGAAAAATGGAGAAGAATTTATTGTGAACAAGTTTTTCTAAAAATTTCCCTTTTTTCCTCTTCTCTCAAGGCTAAAGAAGCCATGAAAACCTTAACAAGGAAGAATAAGAAAGAAATGAAAGCAAGGAGAAAAGAAAGAGAATAAGAGGGTATATATAGGCACAACGAATTAAATAATATAACTTGTCATAATTATATCTAATCACATCACAACTCTTTTATAATATATATATACATATAATTATGTTTAACCACATCACTCTTTATGTATATATAATTATGTTTAGTCACATCAATCTTGTATATATAATTATTATGTTTAGGCATATCACTTTCTTATATATATATATATATATATATATATAATTATTATGTTTAATCACATCACTTTCTTTTTTGTGTATATATATAATTATGTTTAGTCACACCACTCTCTTATAAATATATAATTATTATGTTTAGTCACATCACTCTCTTATATATAAATAAGTTAAATTATTAATCAAAGCTAGTACATCACAAGGATAATGATGGTTAATTATAATCTAAGATGTGACAATACTTAATATATATATATATATATATAACTTCAAATGTAACAATACTTATATATATATATATTTATTTATTAATTTTAAAACTATGCCTTGTCACATCATTCACTAATCCAAATTAACATAAGATAATTTACATGTGTATTATTATTTAGTAAACGAACTCTTATATATATGTGTATATGGTGCACAATGACGGACAAAGTTCCTGACAACTTTTCTGTGTCGTGAGGTCAAAATTCCAAAAAAAAAAATTTCGTTCACATTTTCTATTTTTCTACGAACTATTTAATTTGGTAAAAAAAAATTTGAAAACGGTTTTACCATAATTATTAATTAATTGAAATGAGTTTATTTTCATTATAAAACCTATATGTTGAATTTTTAAAATTAAATAAATATTCATTAACCGAAGCAGTGAAATTCCAGGCCGTTTCATACTTCCCCCCTTAAAAAAATTCATCCCCGAAATTACACCTCGACTTATCCCAGAAAACACTTAACACTATACATCAGCTCGTATGATGTACATAGACCATTCTTATGCGAAATCTAATTTAATCTCAACTCGAATACATAACTTTCCTTCCGAACTAGAATCACTCACTCGATTCTCTAGTGCGGGCTCAAATTTGGCTCCTTGATTTGGAACCTCTATTCTCCTTACGTAGTTGTAATTATGATAGAAAACTTTGATCCCACACCAGGAACCATCACAAGTGCTCGTCGTCAAAAGTCGCGCAATAGATCCTTACTCGGAATGGTGCAAACACTTCAATATCATGCACTCGAATCTTGGATCAAAACATATGAAAAGGAGAAATGATCCACGTCCACCCTACACACTTACTAATTAGTTCTTCCTAATACCAATTCAATTTCCACTAAATCATTTATGTAAACATTTCATAAACAATACTAGTTCGACTTGGATGCTACTTCACTACATCCTAAGATCATATACCCCTATCTGATTCCATTATTTCATTTTGAATTTATCTCTCATAGAAAACTCCAGATCCCAATACCCGACTTTTATTCAAAACTTTTTCAAATAAGACTCTGTAATTTAAATCATTCAAATATATAGATATAGCCCGAGCAACTCCAAAATGATACTAAGGGACTGCGTACTACCAAATAGTATCATATATTCTCTTACAAAAAAGAGTTATACTCAAGAGAAGTGCTTACCATCCGAACACATCTCTTCCCCAATAAATTATTTTCGAGCCACTCAAACTAATTAAGTTGAAAAATATTTCTTTATTTCAAACTCTCATTTCTGAAACAATACCATGCGTTTTCCAACAAAATATTTATCGCTAACTTGCTTTGGGTTCGTTCGGGTTGAAGTTGTTTCGATCGTACAATAATAAAGAGAATAATTTAGTAAGTGTATTACAATGTTCGCCTAGGAAAACATCTAATCGTCACTTTAGAAGATTATTCCAATCATAACAAAATAATCAAGACTCATTCCCCTAAACCAATCCAAAGAAAATACTTCCTTCTTCACATTTTCATTTCTAGCAATTTTTTTATTGGAACCAAACTACTTTCAAATAATACTAGTATAAGTTTCCAAAACCTTGAAAGTCATTTTCCAAAAGCATTAGGATTTAAGTTCTCAAGTTTTCAACTAAAATGCTTTTTATTTAAAAGACACAACTTATTTGGTCCATTTCCAAATATTTATTTCCAAATATTCTAACATTTAATAAATGCCCTTTAACGAATTAAATTTTAATCCAATATTAACATCGAACGATTCATAGTCAAATTGCAAAACTTAATTCACAAGGTGTTCGTTGCCATATTTTTCCCAATCCTTATCTACCCAATCCATATCTTAAAATGGAAACTTCCTATACACACTAACCATAGTCAATGCTCAACTGGACGAACATGACTAAACAAGCCTTAAATGATAATAATAACATATCATTATCTCCTAATATCTCAACCAACTACACTATACTATTTTTGAAAATCTTTCTTTTTATATATAAAATATATTCTAGTTAAATTTATTTCACTTACCCAATTTCAAAATAATATTGTATCGATTAAACTTGTTTAAGAGTTTAGGAAATCCCTATCGATAACGTTGGCCAAATGCATCGATCGAAATTTTTAAGCCACTCAATAGATCAAACAACATAATATAAAACATCTTTATATCACTAACAGAGCAAATACACACGCTCATACACACACACACACACATACATTCAAACTCATCCAAGGGTCTCACTTACCCTATCTTTGATGAGTCAAACCCCACTAAGCCATGGTTCTCGCATAACCTTCAGCTCTAATACCAAATGTAATGAATCAGATTTTCGACCCTCGAAAATCGACAATAATACATCCACTGTATCACATGCCGAACATTCAAGTGCCGGAAATACTGATTTGTTACGGTGAAAGAAGAAGGTAGAAGAAAACCAAACAACACAGATCTCACAACGCAACGAATAATATATAATACAACAATGATCTTTACAAAAAGATAATATCTTTATTCATATATACAATATCAGAGTACACTAGACTTATCCTAAATTTGGACAGTTATAGAAACCTGTCCTTATTTTGACAAACATACAGACTCTATAATACAACGGAATAAAAATATACGTGAATACGTCTTGACCATCCAGCTCCTCTCCAACTCCAAAATTCCAACTAAACCTAGGAAAACATGCTTGGGTTGACCCGAGCATTACATGGAATAATGCCCGGTTCAGTCTGGTAAACCAATGTGACTAAAACCGTATAACAAGTAACAAACAAACTGATTTCTAAAGTTGAATTTTTTTCAAATAAAGGGTGTCTCATAAGACCACACCACATATAATACCGGATGGTTTTATACCTTATGATAACCAAAACATTTTATATTAAAATCCAGTGGTATTATCATAGTGTTTAGGTTTGAAGTTAATAGATAAAATAGCTGAAATGCTTGCATCTCACATTCCAACATACTAGGTTCTACAACCGAAAATGCAAGGCACATATTGGAGATTGGATCCCAACAATGGCAACGCAAGGGACTACCCCTTTAATATGACGGACCGGATTACCTCACCCCCTTGAAACCGAGGCCTTATGCTGCCATGCTATTTGTGCGCAAACCAACTCTAAAAGGGACATCTAGAATGGGGTGATCGCTCCTAATGGTAGCTAACCACATAGTTTTGCTACATGCCCTGTTTTTGCCATTCCTTCCGATTCTGAGACTTGAGCCTACGTTTTACATTTTTGAATAGAATCCATCTTGGAATGCTAAGTATTTTAGACCTTTTTGGGGAACTCGAATTTAAATTCATGCTTCCTATGTCAAATTGGGTCAAACTGGATAGTCGGTTATTTAACTATCAAATTAACAAACATCCAATCATGGTTTAATTTTCATATAGGATCCACAAAGCCTTTATTAATTCTCTTTAACTAATAAAATACTTTATAAAACTTGATCAAAAGATCTTTTCAAAACACTATTTCCAAACCCTTTACATTTCATTTATACTTAGGAAACATTTATATACTTATCTCAATGGTATAAGTATATTACAAAAACATTTTATTTTTCATGCCTTAGAAAACAAAATTATGTACTTACCTTATGAGCATAAGTATATTTACAAACTTTTCAAAGCTTTCTTCTTTCCAAATCCCATATTAAATAACCAGATATTTCTTCCAAACAAAACATTCTGCTTATTCTTTATCAAAAATTCCCTTTTAAAAAGATCATTCCATATTTCAATTAAATTATAACTTTCAAAATAAAGTTAAACCCACTTCTATAAACCTTTAAGTTAATTTATAAACCTCTTTTCAAATCTCTGAAAACGATTTATAAACTTTTTTCCCATTTTTAAAAATCTTTATATAAACCTTTCTATACTCCTTTGTAAAATATCCTTTATAAATATCATTTACAAAATCATTTGTAAAACACCTTAATTATCCTTTTGTAAGTAAAACCCCCTTTCTATTAACAAGTTATCATTTATAAATATCTTTATAAGAATTATATAACTTAAAAAACCATTTATAAATCCTTAATCTCAAATCGATTAAAGAATTTAAGTAAATTCAAAACCATACTTTATAAATTCCAAATGAGGCATAGCGCCTCGATGGTGTTGATTTAAGTTATTTACATAAGCAACATGTAAACAACTACAAATCATATCCAAATCAAGGAATAACATGTCGATATTAACTAACTATCATATACCTGTCCAAATAACATAATAGTAGGTGGGTGATTTGTCCTGCTAAACAGATGTCCAAACAATCCAATCAATTAATAGCAGAACGGGAATTCATTCTACTAAACACATGTCCAAACAATCCAAACAATTAACCTATAGCAGAATGGTGTTTTATTCTGCTAATAAATGTTCACACAACACAAACAATCATATTCAAACTTATTTGCAGTTGTTTATCTATTTAATATCATGGACAAGCGATCCTTTGGTTAAAATCAAACCACTTAGAAAGAACCCAACTTAAAACATTACCGATAAAATTTAAAATAACTTTTAATAATTAAATAATAATTTAATATAAATTAAAGCTTAATTAAATCTTAAATAATCAAAATAAAATCATAATTAAGTCTTAATTAGTTAGAAGTTAGGTAATGATTAAAATTTAAACAAATAAACATTTACTTAAAATTAATCACTAATTAAGTAATAATTAAGTAAATAATTAATCTTTAATTAAATAATAATTAATTAAATAATTCAACTTTAATTAAATAATAATTAAAATAATTAAACTTGATTGCATAAAATAATTACCTTATTAACTTAATTAATCATTAATTAAACGTTATAATAACTTACTTAATTATCACTAATGATCATTAATTACTTAACCTAATTACAGATTAATTAATAAATAATTATCCTTAATAAATAAATAAATAAATTATTAAGCATACTTAATCAAGTTATAATTAACTTATGTGGTTCTAATTACGTTTGAAAATAGGTTTTCAAATCATTTTTAAGAAGAAACTTTAAAGTTAGAAATCAGACTTTGCCGTACTGCATTCACAGCGACTATTGGTATGGAAGCAATTACTAGAATCACTTCTCTAATTACCATCTCAAACTTTAACCTTACATTGATTTACTTTTAATACATAAAAGAAAGGATTTTTTTTGAAAACCTTAACTCGAGTTAGAATTTAAAAAAAACGTTTACTAACTTAAAACTAGTAAATGATTAGATTTTCAAAATGGATCTCAAGTCCCTTAACAACTCAAGTTCCTGTCTTCCATACCATTCAACCATAATCCAAGCATATATGAAAGATACCAAATCACATCATCACATATTGTAGTAAAACCACCACATTCATATCCAAACACATCACCTAACCATCAATCTCAAATCAAATGCTAAACTTCAAGTTAGAACATACAAAAAACATCCAAGCCATATCATAATCCAAATGCAACATCATATATATATATATATATATATATCTGTGTGTGTGTGTGTGTAACCATATAGCCAACAAATATATAAAGGTAAGATCTTTCTCAAAAAGTTAAGAATTTACCCATCGAAAGTTATCCAAGTTCTCGTTAAATTAGAATATGACATAGCACTTCCATTCCTAAGCAACAAGATGGTGTCTTAAATCCTAAATGCACTAGGTAGGCTCGGCCTTGAAGGGAATAGAAAGCAAGACTTGTTTTGGTAAGGTGGAGCGACTTTGGATAAACCTCGAATTCTCAATAATAAATCCGAAAATAGGTCATTTTGCAACTTATTTTGGGGCTACCTACTCATGGAATTTCAAAAATTACACAAAGAGAAAGTTATTGGAATTTATTTTCCCTATCATTTCTAACAAAAGGAATTACTCGGTTTCTTATGGTCCAAAAAGTATGCACCATTTTTGAAATTTAAATTCTGAGCTCAAAATGCTTTGTAAAGAATTTGTGTTTTGACATAGCTATGATAGAAATTTGAAAAAGTGGTCAACTAGAATGTTGTAGTCGTTAAATTTTACATGGTAAAAAAAACTCCATTTGAGTTCGAAATGGGGAATAAAAGATTGGTGGAAAGAGGAGGAAAAATGGAGAAGATTTTGAACAAGTTTTTCTAAGGATTTCCCTTTTTTCCTTCTCTCACGGCTAAAGAAGAAGCCAGGAATTTCAATTGCACTTTTACTGCTATATCGAGAGTTACTCCACATATTGCTTGACGTAAAACGGATAGTGGATTTGTTTCCATCTTTTGTTGGATCTTTTTCACGGCTTGATTAAGAAAGAAGAAGAAGTAAATGAAAGCAAGGAGAAAAGAAATAGAATAGGTGGGAAGATATATAGGCCAAATGAATTAAATGATATAACTTGTAATAATTATATCTTGTCACTGTGAGAAATGTGGATTATGGATCTTAAGGCTGGAATAACACTAGCGGGGGGTGAATAGTATTTTGTGGATTTTCTAATTTTTTTTGAAACTTATGTAATTAAATCACCAACAAATGCAATTCACAGACAAGGATATAATCACAGAATCAGACATAGATGTAAATACTAAATAAAAACAGTAAAGGAAAGAACATACCAGGATTTTACACTTGTTCGGAGTTACCCTACAGCCAGTCCCGTACAATCGTATGGATTTCTTATCAAAATAATCTCCCAGCTTACACCCTCGTTTCCAATTCTACGATTTACACTCTCTTATATTCGAGTTTAGGGCAAACTCTCTTGATTTAACCAGGCTACAAGATCACCCCCAATTGATTTCAAGGGCTACAATCACACCCAATTGATTTCAAGGCTCAACCGTACCTTTTACTAAACAGTTTGATTTAACTCTAAATAGCACTGAGATCTTATGAAGAGAGTGGCAGAGAATCAAACAAGAGATAATAAGGTTTGATTCACTCGGTATTTCGATAGAGTATAGTTTAGGATTCTTTATAATAAATGTGGAAGATGAAGAGGAGAGAAAATAAATGAAATATGGTAAAAAAATTCGTTTAGAACTTACTGACATTTATAGTAGAGCAACAGCCATATCTATTCGTGAAAGGATACGAAGAATAGACACTTCTTTTGAAAATTGAAATTTGAAAATGACGGACACCATGTCGACATGAGGGGTTGAGGGATGCCGACATGCTCAAGGAAAAATTGATGTTTTGATTTTCTTATTAAAATTGCTTTCTATAATTTTTCAAAACAATTTCTAAACTTTGTAACTATATTTGAATATAGTTCAAACATATAATAGAGTTTAGAAAGTAATTTTTAATATATATATCTTAATCTATAAAGTGATTTAAAATCTGAGTATATAAATCTTTTAAAGCTAAAATATTTAAAACAAGAGATGGTTTAAAAACAAGGACAATTTTGAAATCAAAATATTAAAAATGATAAAAATAGTTTTGAGGCTAAAATATTTAAAGTCAAGGGAGATGTCTTTTTGAAAAGAAAGTTTTGAAAACATTTTTTAAAAACAAGATATATATATTTTTTAAAAGCATTTTTATAAAATTAGTGGATATCAAAATAGGACCACTATATGTTACACTAGATATTGTCGTGGGTTCCATCCCTTTAACAGGCTCAAAGTGGATTCCTCATTCCACCAATAAATTTCGATTAAAGATGTAAGTGCTTTCAAGAAGTTTTAACATAATTCTAGACTCAATACTTATCTTGTACTATTGAAATCTTAAACTCTTGATATCTTGATACTCATGATCTTCAATCTTGATATCTTCAGTCTTGATTCTCTACATTGTACGGTCTTCATTCTTGGTACCTGCATGTTTATTTCCTACATATGCATATATATCTAAACTATAATGTTAGTATTTATATTTTATAACAAGTCCTAAGGTTGTTCTCATCAAAATCATCATCTGAAGGACTAACAATCTCCCTCTTTTTCATGATGACAACCTATGTTTATAAAATATAGTTCTCCTTTACTATAACTCCCCCTAAAACTAATAACTCCTCCTTAATCTAAGCCTAACTACTCTAACTACTCTATTTTATATTTCTCCTCCTTTGCATCAATAAAAAACTTATCCTAAACTAATATAACTCCCCCTTAGTCTTATACTGGATGACAAATATGAAAGTTTAAACCCAATAAATATATACAACGTTTCATATAATGTTATACAATCCATTCAAACCAAATCAATTGTAATCAAATTAAAGAAAATCAAATCAAATCAAACCACACAATTCAAAAACAAGCAATTTAAACCGTAAGGAGATCAAATATTTCTAGGAACTTTAACCCGTCCTTCTTCTCCAAAGATAGGATCCTTTTTAATAACTTCCTAATCTTCATTATCTTGAATCAAAGTTCCTACAGGATTCGCATCGAGATCATCTTTGTTGAGGGCAGAAATCGTCCAACAAAGGGCATCGAAATACTTCTCCTTTTCTTTTATCATCTTCATTTGACTTAGTTCTAAATGCCTTTGATTGCGGAGAATAAAAGTAAGTATATTCTTGAATGAATTGAGAGTTTCTTCAAGATTATCACTTAGAATTTGAGAAGAGGAAGCCATTTTGATAAGTAGTGAAGAGATGCAAATAGAGATAAGTAGAAATGTAAAGATTACAAATTTATGGAAGAAACAGGTGTTTAAATAGGCAGAAATTCGTTTAAAATGAATAAACACGAGTTAGTTATTTTAATTTCAAAATTTAGAAAATAACCAAATCTGGCAGTTATAGGTCGACATAGGGGGGTAGAGGCATGTCGACATGGGTTTGTTAATTTATGTGTCTGATTTGTTTTGTGAATAAGTCTGTATATATATAAACTTATATACTATACTAACATTTATTCCAGAGACGCGATAATGTAGAAAATATAAAATAGATGATTTTTATAAATAGATGAGATGATACATAAGATTCTGCGTAATATGATAAAAAGAGCAATACAAGCTCACACAAAACAAACTACTACATCGCAACCTAATTCTTAGAATGTGCTAGAGGATGAGCAGGATGATGATAAGCCAAGTTTCTAACCAACTTTAGCAAAGAATTTGTTTATATTAGTGGACATTTTATCCAATTTCTTACTAACGGATCTTTTGAGAATCCGTTGATTTTCCACTATAATCTTTTGAACTTTGAGGAGAGTTTTGTTGGAAGGATCGTTAGTATTGGTAGGATATTCAATACTTTCCAAGGAGGTTTCTTCATTATCTTCTTTAATTCCATTTCCTCCCCTTCTTCTTCTTCTCTTCATCTTCTTCCTCCATATCTTCATGTGCCAATCTTTAATCCTTTTCGGCAAAAGAAGGAATTTTCATGGGAGAAATGTTGGCATGATTAAACCCTTTTCTTGAAACAAATTCTTTCCTTTTATAATAAACGCCAAAATAATTAAAAATACGAGTGAGATAGATTCCATGATACAAGGTATTCTCACCCATTTCCAAATTTTTAGGACAAAGTTCATCCATAATCATTTGTGCCCAATTAATGTCATATGACCAAAGATAGCAAAAAGAGCTTTACAAACTTTTAAAGTCGGGTTATTGAAATTTCCTGATCTAGGAGTGATAGTATGTTGCAAAAGAAGATTGACAATACGTGCCTTCGGATGAAGGTTACGATTTTTAAATTCACAGTTGTCATCTCCTTCGAAAATGTGATGAACTGTCTCATGATCATGTTCATCAATATTAAAAGTAGAAAGATCTATTCCCAAATTCTTGCAATTGAGAATGTTGCCCATAATTTCACAGTTTAAAACAATTTTAATGTCTTTAACACTACTCCAAATTTCATCTTCATTTTCTCCATAAAAACCACGATTCTAATTCGCATAAAACATTTTAACAAGATTTAGGTAATAAACAAAATCATATTGAGAATTGTCAAAAAGACTAAGGATATATTCTCTTCAAGAAGAGTATTGATTTCATATGTAGAGAAATCGCTAAAGATAGCAAACTTTCCCGTATGAACTTTTTCAAAATTAGCTTAGCTTATATAAGCCTTGATTGCTTCAAGATCATTATTGAGATACTCTTTAATGGTTTTAGACAGCTCCATTGTGGATGGAGTGCTTGAAGAAGCCATTTTTGAAGAGAGTATAAAGTTTGAAAGAGTGAAAGAGAGTTTGAATTTTAAAATGAAAGTAAAAAGGTATGGTAAGACAATGGAAATAACTAGATATTCAATAGACATGTTCTCTTGTCAAGAGGTACCTTTCCATAACATTGGGTTTGGTGAAAAGGTGAAGGAAAATTCAAAGATTTGAATTCAAATTTGAATTTCAAATTTCTGACAGAGATGTCGACGTCATGGATAGGGCCATGTCGATATGGGTCATAGAATTCATGTGACTTATATTTTCCTATATACTTTAATATCTATATACATATATTATTTTTAATGTCTATACATTTTCTAGAGTAATATTAAATATAATAATACTCTTTTAATAAAAAATATTATAATATTAAAAATAAACATAATACTAAAAAAAAAAATTCAAACAATACATAGTTTCAAAAATAATCAAACAATCAAACAATTTTAGGCAAACAGTTTCAACCAAATATTGTAAACGTGTACCTTTTTCTAGATTCGTATCTCCGAGATCACCGGAATCATGAATAGCCGTAAAGCACATATCTAAATTTTTCATCTTCTGATCATCATCGCTTGAGGATGATCCGAGTCTGAATCGTCTAGTGTAGCGGTATACGCTCTTATCCTTTTTTTTTGTATAATCATTGCTTGCAAGAAACTTTTGCTTATCAGGATGTGGACAATCTCTTTTGAGATGGCTTGGTTCGTCACAGTTGAAATATTTGACGTGGTTTAGTTGTTCATTATGGTTTCCAGAATTCCTATAATCATTCTTTTTGAAGTTGTTCATCTTTCTGTATTTCAAAAACTTTCGAAAATTCTTTGTCATGAAAGCTATTTCTTCATCATCATCGCTTCCCTAGTTTGATCCATCTAATAATGCATTGAATGCAATTGACTTCTTTTCGATCCCTTGCTATCTCTTCTGCCTTGCATTTATACTTCAAACGACATTAGATTTCCAATCAATTCTTCAATCTTTAAAGTACTGATATCATTTTCTTCTTCGATTGCAAGAGTTTTTTTATCCCATTCCGGAGTAAGAGAATTTAGAATTTTTTTGACTTAATCTTCTTCGGAAATTTTTTCCCAATGATATTAGAGAATGCATAATATCCTGAAATCAACTATATATATCTGAATTGGAGTCATTAGAATTCATTTTGAATAATTGAAACTGATTTGTGAGTATGGATATTTTGGTCTATTTGACTTTGCTTGTTCCTTCGTAAGTAATTTGATAAGTTTTCCAGATATCATATGCAGACTTACAAACAGATACTCTATTGAATTCATTCCTATCAAGTGAACAAAATAAAATATTCATGGTTTTGGAATTATTTTGTGCAATAGTCTTTTGCTCAGCAGTCCACTATGCAAAACTAGTTGTGGATTCAGAATATTCAGTTTGTGTTATATTCCACTAATCTGATTGATTGTAAATATATTTCATTCTACATGCCCAATATGCATGGTTACTGCCATTAAAAAGTGGTGGTTTGGCAGTAGACCGACCCTCTACAAATGAACTAAGCGATAGTGTTAACAGAACCAGTGATGGTAGCCATTTTTAAAACTTTTTAAAATTCGATTATGAAAACTTTGAAAACCAATGCTCTGATACCAAATGTGAGAAACGCAGATTATGAATTTTAAGGCTGGAATAACACTAGAGGGAGGTGAATAGCGTTTTGTGGATTTTCTAAATCTTTTTGAAACTTATGTAATTAAATCACCAACAAATGTAATTAACAGATACAGATATAATCACAAAATCAGACACAGATGCAAATACTAAATAAAAGCAGTAAAGGAAAGAACACGCTAGGATTTTATACTGGTTCGAAGTTATCCTATATCCAGTCCCGTGCAATCATGCGAATTTCTTATCAAAATAATCTCTTAGATTACACCCTCGGTTTCAAGGCTACGAGGTATGCCCTCCTGTATTCGAGACCAAGGCAAACTCTCTTGATTTAACCAGGCTACGAAATCACCTAATTGATTTCCGGGGCTACAATCACACCCAATTGATTTCAAGGCTCAACCGTACCTTTTACTTAACAGTTTGATTTACAAAAGATAACTCTGAATAGCACTGAGACCTTATGGAAAGAGTGGCAGAGAATCAAACAAGAGATAATCAAGTTTGATTCACTTGGTATTTCGGTAGAGTACAATTTAGGATTCTTTAGAATAAATGTGGCAGATGAAGAGGAGAGAAAATAAATGAAATCTGGTACAAAACTCGTTTAGAACTTACTGGTATTTATAGTAGACAGCCATATTTATTCGTGAAAGGATACGACGAATAGACGCTTCTTTTGAAAATTGAAATTTGAAAATAATGGACACCATGTCGACATGGGGGGTTGAGGGATGTCGACATGCTCAAGGCAAAATTGATGTTTTGGTTTTCTTATTGAAATTGGTTTCTATAATTTGCCAAAACAATTTCTAAACTTTGTAAATATATTTGAATATAGTTTAAACATATAAAAGAGTTTAGAAAGTAATTTTTAATATATATAATCTTAATCTATAAAGTGATTTAAAATCTGAGTATATAAATATTTAAAGCTTAAATATTTAAAACAAGAGATGGTTTAAAAACAAGGATAATTTTGAAATCAAAATATCAAAAAAGATAAAAATAGTTTTGAGGCTAAAATATTTAAAACCAAGAGAGATGTCTTTTTGAAAAGAAAGTTTTGAAAGCATTTTTTAAAAACAAGAGATGTATATTTTTGAAAAGCATTTTTATAAAATTAGTGGATATCAACTAGGACCACTATATGTTCCACTAGATATTGTCGTGGGTTCCATCCCACTAAGTTCTATCCTTTTAACAGACTCGAAGTGGATTCCATTCCACTAATAAATTTTGAATAAAGATGTAAGTGCTTTCAAGAAGTTTTAACATAATTCTAGACTCAATACTTATCTTGTACTATTGAAATCTTGAACTCTTGATATCTTGATGCTCATGAGTCTTCAATCTTGACATCTTCAGTCTTGAATCTCTGTACTGTACAGTCTTCATTTTTGGTATCTTCATGTTTATATCTTGCATATACATATATATCTAAACTATAATGTTAGTATTTATATTTTATAACAAGTCCAAAGGTTGTTATCATCAAAACAATCATCTCAAGGACTAACAGTCACATCACAAATCTTTTATTATATATATAATTATGTTTAGTCACATCACTCTTTTATATATATAATTATGTTTAATCACATCACTCTTTTATGTATATGTTGATATAATTATTATGTTTATTCATGTCACTTTCTTTTATATATATAATTATTATATTTAGTCACATCACTTTCTTTATATATATATATATATATATATATATATAATTATTATGTTTAGTCACATCACTTTCTTATATACATATATATGTATGTATGTATGTTAAATTATTAGTTAAGGCTAAAATGTGACAAGGGATAATGATGGTTAATGATTACATTCTAAGATGTGACAATACTTAATATATATTTATATAAAACCTAAGATGTGACAATACTTTTATATATATATAAGCATATATAAGTTTATTATTTTTAAAACTATGTCTTGTCACATCACTCACTAATCCAAATTAACATAAAATAATTTATTTCTAAGTGTATTATTATTTAGTTAATGAACTCATATATATGTGTGCATACGGTGCACAAAGACGACCAACGTTCCCGACAACTTTCCGATGTCGAGAGGTCGAAATTCGAAAAATGTTCTTCGGTCACATTTTCTGATTTTTCTGCGAACTATTTAATTTGGTAAAAAAATTAAAAACGATTTTACATCATCATTAATTAATTAAAATGATTTTATTTTCATTTTAAACCCTATATATTGAATTTTTAAATTTGAATAAATATTCACTAATCGAAGCAATGAAATTCCAGGTCGTTACATACATTGTAAACCAAATTGATTACAGAGTTAAATAATTTACAGTAAATTATATGAGTACCCCTAAGGCATATCCTTATTTTCTCAAACTCCCACTTGCATTTGGAGCCAATTATGGATTCGTAAGCCCATTTCTTCGATTAGTTTACTCAATACTGATTGAGCCATTCTCTTCGTGAATGAGTCTAATATGTTGTCCTTCCTATCTACCCATGTATTTTCCACTTCTTTATTGCTAACAAACTCTCTTATTAGGTGGAAATTCCAAAGCATATGGCTAATTTTCTTGTGAGCATTAGGTTCTTTCATGACCTACATCACAGCATGTTATCACATAACAATGTTATAGTACTCTTGACATTTGGAATCACCTCCAGCTCAAACAAATTTTTTTCCTTCCATACTGCTTCTTTAACTGCTTTAGTTAGGGTAATGTACTTGGCCTCCATTACTGAATTGGCTACAGCTTCTTGCTTGGAACTTTTTCAGCCTATCGCTCCACCGTACAATGTTAACACATATCCCGTTATTGATTTACTTTCATCGATATCACTCTGAAAGCTCGGATCTATATAACCCTTCATAAAGAGCTCTTTATTCTCAAATATATGGAACAAATCTTTAGTATGTCTTAAATACTTAAGAATACATTTCACTATTATCCATTATTTTCTTTAAGGTTTGACCGGAATCGACTTATGCATCCTAATGCATAAGCCATGTCTGGTCTCATACATAACTTAGTGTATACGTAGTGGATCTAACGATTGAAAATATACGATATCCTTTCATACACACTTGATAATCATGGTTTTACTAATTGTAACACTGGGATGTCATTTCCAATCAGGAGCAAATCATTAATGTAAAGTACAATAAACACAATAGCACTTCCTTGCTCTTTTCGGTATACACATGGTTCCTCTGTGTTCTGATAAAAATCAAATTATTTGATTACTTTATCAAAAAAAATCATTCCAAATCATTGAAGCCTATTTAAGTTTATAAATTGACCTTAAAAACTTACAAGCCTTAATTTTCCTCACTCCATACTGATCTCGAAGACCTCAAGTCGTTGCATGTAAATGATCACTTCTAAATCACCATTTAGAAATGTCGTACTCACATCCATCTACCATATTGCTTAATTATAAAATGCAGCGATAGTAAGTAACATTCGAATAGACTTAAGCATGGCTACTAGCGAAATGTTTCGCATTTTAAATTTGATGGAAACTTTTTCATGACTATCCTTACTTTGTAGGTCCTATCACTCCATCTACATTCAATTTCCTTTTATTCCAACATGTATATCGTTTAAAGTTCATATTTTGATTATGTAAATGGGATCGATCTCAGAATTCATAACTTCAAGCCAAAGTACAAAGTCTTTAACTACAGTGCTTATTGGAATGTAACGGGAGTGTCATCTTTAGGGACATGACCATCTTTCCCGCCAACCACGAAAAAATTATAATATCGCTCTAATGCATGATATTCCATATTACACTTCCTAATATGTTACATTTTTCGTATATTCATGAAATCGATTCTTTCATCGGTTCAGTTTCTGTATTAGTTTCTTAGATCTCATCTATTAGTGTAGAATTTCATCTGCACAACACCACGAGGTCTGAAGGTCTAGCTCTGGATGTTGGTTTGATTATAGGTCCCAGATATGAGAATACCAAGATGAGATATTGTATTGTTGGAACTACTACACAATGAACTACTGAATTAGCATGAGGAACGGGAAGGAAGTAAAGTGCTAAAAGTAAATAACACCATGGCTCGGGCCTAAAGTCCCTATGTTCACTGTTGTTTCTTTATTTAGTTACTCTTATATAGTCAAGGGACTTATTACATTGAATCTGAGCATTTCCACCATTAATGAGTTTTTGATTAGAGCTCTAATATATGAAAGTACTATCTAGTTTTTGTTTGTTATGTCCCCGAATATCCCTTGTTCCTTGGTAATGTCGCCTAATTATAGCAGCATGCCATGACACCATTAGTTGAGCACCTTCTCTTTGGATTGATGATCTGGCAGACTATGAGCATTCTTGATTCGAATGTGTGTCATCATCTAGTTGAGTGTGACTTGACATGGATTACTGATGTGACGTTCTTATATATAGCTTTTGTATATCCTTCATTCATCCTGACCGTTGGTCTTTGCCTGGGCTGCCTAAGCCGTTGATTGTTATTGTTTGTTGAGTTGTTTTAGGCTTCGGCAACTAATGCTCTCAATCAGGCTTCTTACCTCAGCTGAAATATGATCTCGGCCTTGATTGACACATTATTCATGCTCGTAGATTGCATACTTTCGTTAGAAATCGAAAGATGGGTCTCAAAATTACAAGTGAAGGAGTTTTCCTTTCGAATATTAGTCATTTGTACATTGAAAAAATTACAATGTAACACATGGCCTCCAAAGTTCACCTCATATGATCGATATGGGTGGACTTTGGAAAGAGTAGTGCCGTATCAGGTTTAATCTTAGACTTTTTTATTTTGTTCCCGTCACGAAGTTGATTTTGAGCTTTCAGGAACATTTATCCACTTATGCAACTCGTAAAGATATAACCTTATCGAGAGAGTTTTGAAAACAATTTCAAAGTAGTGCCCAGAGGCGATGGCTTGTCTTGTTAACGGTTTTGAAAGCTGAAAGGGTGAAATATTAACTTGTACCGTGAGGTCAAAAACTTTTGAAATCATATGTGCCACTTGAAGCTATCCAGACTAGATAATAAGTGAAATTTCTTGAACGCTGAAAGGTCAAATCTAAATCGGGACCATAAGGTCAAAATTTTTGAAAATATGCACTTTCCATTTGAAGTTTCTCAAACTAAACGTTAGGCGAAACTTTTAGTGTCGAAAGGTAAAACGTAATTTGGGTCCATAAGGCCAAAGTGCTTGAAATGGTGCTTTCTATTTGATACCATTTTGGCTAAGTGATAATCAAAAATATTTTGTTTTGGTACCAAAAGGAAAAATCTAACGTGAGGCCGAGATGCCAAAACTTTTGAAAACTCTGTTGGTCGCTATATAGACTAAGTGATAAGCAAAACTATTTTGGTGCCGAGAGGCAAAATATGACTTGAGACCATGAGGTCAAATCTTTTAAAAACAATGCTTGTTACTTGAAGCCGTCTAGGCTATGTGATAAACGAAATTGTTACAGTGTCAAAAGCCAAAATCTTACTTAGGACCTCGAGGTTAGAACTTTTTTGAAAATGGTACTTATTAGCTGAAGTCATCTAGCATAAATGGTAAATGAAACTATTACAGTGCCGAGAGTTAAAATATAACTTGAGACCGTGAGGTCGGATCTTTTGAAAACGATACTTGTCACTTGAAGCCATTTAGGCTAAGTAGTATGCAAAACTATTACGATGCCGAATGAAAAAATCTAATATGGGACCATGAGGTCAAAACATTTGAAAATGATGATTACCACTTGAAGCCATCTAAGCTAAGTGGTAAGCTAAACTATTACGATGTCGAAAGTAAAAAATCTAATTTCGGACCAAGAGGTCAAAACTTTTGAAAATGATGCTTGTAACTTGAAGCTATCCAGGCTAAGTGGTAAGCGAAACTATTATGATGCCAAAAGAAAAAAAATCTAATTTAGGACCATGAGGTCAAAACTTTTTTTGTAGTACAAACTTGTAAGTGATCATTTGGGACTGTACCTTTGAAGAGATGGGTTCTGGATTTGCATTTAATGTTGGCTCGGATGTTGGAAGTTGATTGGTCATCTTCAAAAACCGTTTCTCTTTTCCTGTGTAAGGGTGACTTGGCATCTAACTGGATGACCTTTTGATATTCTTTATCAGACTAAATCCACGGTTGAAAACTTCTCTTTCTTTAATCTATGTCATTCCTTTTAATATAAACACTCCTTCACCTTTTCTTTTCTGTTTTCACTTGTTCAAATTGCAAAACCACCATTAACATTCTCAAGTTTTCTTTGATTCTTCTTTCGATGCCTGTTCACGAGCAAGTAAGTCCTTTTCAACTTTGTTTTTCTTACTATGATTACTGATATAGCAATTGATTTTTTCCTTTCATTGCTCATCCAAGAACTTAAATCAAGTTCAATTCGCTTAATCTTTATCCTGGAAATAATGCCAATTCTTCTTTTTGTAATTGAACATTTTTCTTCCTTTTGTTCAGCTGGAAATGGACACTCCTGTTGCAGGCCAACAAGGTCTTAATGAAATTTTGTTTTTCTACGAAATTATTGGAGTTGACACACTTACTTCTTGGGTCGGGTTGCATTTTAGCTGTCCTCCCAAAGTGTATTTTGTGTGGTCCATGGAGCGTTTGAAACACTAGATCTTCTTGCCCCATTCTTCTTTGTTTATTGATGTCTTAGAGTTTTATAACCTCAACCCTTTCCAACTTCTAGCTACCTCTTACTCAGCTCTATTTGCTTTGACGATATTATATTCTGAAA
The DNA here is from genome assembly GCA_030765085.1 of Allium cepa. Lineage (NCBI taxonomy): Eukaryota > Viridiplantae > Streptophyta > Magnoliopsida > Asparagales > Amaryllidaceae > Allium > Allium cepa. The sequence goes on along the minus strand of CM060941.1, from coordinate 552,051,094 downwards.
TGGGTTATCGAAACATACCTGTCGTCGAGATCAATTGTATGTTCAGTCCACTGGAGTCTAAATCTTTCATTTTCCTTAGGTTTTTAAGAAAGTCTCCTTTAGAGCATCCCATTAGCACAATAATAGCATGCTAGTGGATTTTGGTAAAAGCTCCCTCTAACCGAATCATCACTTCTTTCGATAATATTGATCTGTCATCGGATACTCCTCTCTTTTCTTAGTATTATTCGTATTCTAAATTATGTCCTTCTATTTGTTGGAACTTAATTAGCGAGACCCGAAAAGAGTAGCGTTCCGGCACTTGTTAGTCAGTTTAAAGATTATTATAAAAAAAGTTATGAAGATTCCATTCCTTCGACGACACCAACACTTAGTGTTTACTGAGAGCAAGCTGAAAGCCATGGATCTGTTTCCCGTCTGCTAATTTTTTTGGATTTAAGCCTTTTGGGAAGTATGTTGAAGCTTCTACTATAATCGTCGACGGTGGAGATAAAGCCGCATCTGATCCTAGGGAAGGTAAGGCTGAGGGTTTCGCTATTTAATCATTAGATATGATTGCTTAATGTTTGTAATCATAACTTTAAGTCTCGATCTTGATTTTAAGCTTATCTTCTTTTCCTTGTTATAGGGCTTTCCAAGAAAGATGGCTCCTAGGATATGGGAAAATAGATCAAGAGAAGGGCCAGGTTGCCATCTTCCGACAAAGATGCTCTCGACTTGAGAAACAAAAGGTGCCTAAACCTTTCCAGGTCAAAAGCTCTAAAAAAAGTTTGGGGTCTGCTTTCTGAGAAGAACGAGCAAGCCATAGAGACTACAAGGGCCGCTTTTAAAGGTGGTCTTTCTTATGTCATCATTAAAGCGCATGATATGCTTTCCACCTTTGTTCATGGCATCCGAAAGACAATCGAATATGGCTTAGGGAGAGTATCAAGGTAAAGGGAAGTTCTTGTAAAGTTTTATAATTTCAATATTTGTCCTTACTCTGTTTACCTCTTTCTAGATGGTGTTGTAATTCTCTGTCCAAGGATGGTTTTATATTGAGGAAACAATGGCTATCGCAGAAGCGACAAAAAGGAGTTCGCAAAATTTCATGACTAAGGTTAAAGAGGTGACTAGTCAAGTTGAGGAATCGAGTACGACTATGGAAGAGAAGGATCGTAGGATCGAGACCCTTAAAAAAGCCTTGAAGGAAAAGGACAAGAGGCTAAAGAAAGCCGAGGCTGGGGTGATTGGCAAAGAACGTTACATCGCTAGAGAAGAGCATGAGAGGGAAGCTAGTAGGCGATCCTTTCAAGTTTTATTTGATGCCTATGCTCACCATCAAGATCAAGACATGCCTCTCTCTCTCTCTTATCTTGAAAACAATGCCGCCATAGTTGAGGCCAATTTTGCTAGAAAATACGAGGAATGCCAGAGAGAGAAGGATACCGAGGCCTTTAAAGCTGAGATCCTAGTAAGGGAGGAGAAGGAAGCCGAAAACCCAGTAAGGGAGGAAGAAGAAATTATTGTTGATGAGGAGGTACAAGAAGATACCCTTAATGAAACTTTTAACGGAGGAGATATGTTGTAACTTGTCATTATAATAACCTTTGTAAACTCTCATCTTCTATAATTTCTTTTTTTTCCTTTTCTTTGAATGAAACCCTTCTAACGAGTTGAGTATATTTGAATTCTCATTCAATCTTGATGCAATTATTATATGCTATCTCAAACTAAGGTAACTGTTATGGAATCCTACCTTGCTTTCCATCTTTTATATCTACTAATCTTAAGCTGATGCTTCTTAGGGAATATCCTACATGAACTATTCAAGGATCCAGCAAGAATATGCTTCTCTTTACCAATCTTATGAGGACAAGGTAATCGAGCTTCAAAAGTTGGAAGTAACCCTTATGGATTTTGAGGTTAAGAGCAGTTTTCTTGAGTCGGAGCTAGGTCAAAAACCTAAAAGATAGATTATCTCAGAGAAGAGTAATCCTCAAACCAATATCTGGTTTCAGGAGATGATGTGGCAATTCCTTTTAAACGAAGAGAAGAAAGGAGGTTGAGGATGATAGTGCTAATAGGTTCCTTTCAAGATCATGAATATCCAGATTGTTTTGGAGGGTCCTGATTTGTTATCTCGATTTGCCTAGTTGAGGGAGGATCTCTCCTTTTGTCTTTATACCTTACCTACCGATGTTTTTGAATTTTGTGATATAGTCTTTATAAAACTATTTCTTTAGGCATTTATTTTGGCCCATTCTTGTAACATTTTCTTGAATAAACTATTTGTGAAGAATCTTTATCCCCTTCGACTTTATTTCTTATGTTGTCTCTTTGCTTGAGCGAGCTTCTCTTTTTTTTGAATTTCCTTTATGGGGTATTTTTTGCTTATGGGCATATTTCCATTAAGATAAGGTTTCAGATCCAACCATCGTTTATGGTTGGGTTCTTATTCGGAGCCAACCCAGTAACACAACCAAGAGTTTCATCTTATTCTGATTCTATATTCACCCTTCTTTTCAGTTAAAAAGAATTTACCTGATGTCTTGACTTAGGAACTTCTCCCAACATTCTATCCATATTGGGAATCTACTTATCCTTTTAATCTAATTAGGAATCTACCCAACGTTCTAATCCGATTGGGAATTTATCCACTATTCTGATCTAATTGGGAATCTACCTAACTCTACTTTAATTAGAAATTCATCCAACATTATAATCTAAAAGGGAATCTATCCATTTCTAATCTATATGGGAATCTACCCAACTCTAATTAATACGAGGCTCTACCCGTTTCTAATCTATACGGGTACCTACCCGTTTCAAATCTATACGAGAACCTACCCGTTTCTAATCTATAGGAGAATCTACACGTTTCTAGTTTATATGGGAATCTACCTAACTCTAATTTATATAGGAATCTACCTGATGCATGGTTACATTAACGATGACTCACTATTAGCAAGCATTCTACTTTTTGTCATATTTTTAAACCCAGATGATATGGCTTCACTCTTTTTGGTGCATTACTATGGGGGTGCTCTTATGGTGAGGTCTGCCAACTTCTTGTTGGGTCCAAAATCTTCAGCTCCTTTTGGCTGGCATCGGCCGTCTATAACCACTTTTCGGCTAGCATCGACCATCTACAACCACTTTTGGCTGGTATTGACCATCTAAAATACATTTTTGAGTTGATAGTGATGTTGGTTATTCCTTAGTAAAGAGAATCATGTGTTCTTTGAAATGGAGTAGTTTTGGAATATATTTTTAAGAAGGTCCTTGAAAAATCGCGCAATTTATAAATTACCTTTTTTCCAAAGAGTTTGAAGGAAAAGATTAAACTTGATGAAAAGAGATATAAATTATTATATATTTTTTAAAAGGGGTAGTTTCAAAAACGTTTTGTAAAAATCTTTTTGAATTCACGTGATTACGTAGTTTGGTAGAAATTTTTTAATTTGAGTTTTAGAAAAGAGATTAGACTTAGTAAAGTGAAAACCTTCCATTAATCTCATCTGATTAGCGGGAGAGCTTCACTTAAACCGAGTAAAGTGAAACTCTATACCGACCTTGTCATCTAAATGACGTAGTTTTAATTTCTAAATTCTAGGAATAAATATGATATGTAAAAGTTCTTAAGAAGAGAGAACATACCGAAAGAGATACCGTGAATGTCGAGATATGAGTGAACTTATCAAGGAAAGACTTAGTGAATTGGATGGTATTGAAGAAGAATTTCACCGAAAGGGGATAGCCGAGACATGTCAATGAAATCTTCAAGGCTTCGGAGACCATAAAATGCTTCTTAGAGTTTAAATATTTTGCAGGAGAGGACGTAATCGAGAGGATTGGGGTAACTGGACTGGTATCTTTCATTTGACCGTGGAATTTTTTTTAAAGGGATTCTTCGTGCATTTCCATCTTTTGCAGAAAAGCGCCATATGCATTCATTTAAGAGTTACATGAACTTGTCTTGGAGTCATGGAAACATAACAAGGTAAAAAAAAAGTTTCAAAATGAAATATTTAACTTAGTGTTAAATTTAGTCAACTACCATATCTTTATGAATTCCTTGACTACGTAAGAGAGCTTTCAACACTTATCTATTTCGTGTCCATTTACTTGATGATATATACAGTAGTTCTTTCCTTTCTTTTGTGGTGGAAGGGGGATAATTAGGATAACATATCTCTCTATGGTCCTCAGAAAGATCCAAGGCAGATTTTGGTTGAGGTGAGTAAGAACTTGATCGCATTTTAATTTCTTCCGAGACTCACCACTTTGAGTGTCTAGGGTGGTCCTTTTATTAGAGGGATCCAAACCTTCATATTTTAGCAACTCAGTGGAAATATCTTTAACTTCATCATGCAGGGCTTTAACTATTTTTTAGAGTTGGGCATATTCATGGAGGGATTCTTGAAGATATCTTGAGAGTTTCATAATCTGAGAAGCTTGGAGTTCATAATTAGAATCATATTATCTACCATTTTCCTTCTCTGAAATGAGGGTGACCAATCTTTCATTATTGTCTTCTTCAATGAGATGAATGCAAAGGTTGATGGGTAGTTCCAAGATAACTCTTTGGTTTTGGGACTAGACATAATTGGTTGAAAAACTCTGTTGGATCTCCAAAAGGAAAAGAAATGCAAATGTTCGGGCCCTCTTTCTAGCGCTAAAAATGTTTGTGTAGAATTTTGACTACACTAACACCCCAAGGTCCGAAGGTCTAACTCTGGACATTGGTTTGATTATAGGTCGTGGATATGAGAATATGGAGACAAGATGTTGTATTGATGGAACTATTACAAGTTGAACTACTAAATTAGGACGAGGAACTGGGAGAAGTAAAGTGCTGAAAGTAAATAACACCGAGACTTTTATGGTGGTTCAAGCAGAAAGTCCCTACGTCCACCGTTCTTTCCTTATTTAGTTACTCTTATATAGCCAAGAGGCTTATTACATTGAATTTGAGCATTTCCGCCATTAATGATTTTTTGATTAGAGCTATAATATAGAAAAGTACCAACTAGTTTTTGTTCGTTATGTGCCCGAAGATCTCTTGTGCCTTGGGATTGTCGTCTATTTATAGCCAGTATGTCGTGACGCCATTAGTTGAGCGCTTTCTCTTTGGATTCATGATTTGGCTTACTACGAGCAGTTTTGATTCAAATGCGTGTCATCATCTGGTTGAGTGTGACTTGATGCAGATTGTTGACATGACGTTCTTATATATATCTTTTGAATATCCTTCATTCAACTTGACCGTTGGTCTCAGCCTGGGCTATCTAAGCCGTTGATTACTGTTATTTGTTGAGTTGTTTTATACTTTGACAACTAATGCTATCGGTCAGACTTCTTACCTCAGCTGAGTTGTAATCTCGGCCTTGGTTGACACATTGCTTCATGCTCTCGGATTACATACTTTCGTTAGAAACCGAAAGATAGGTCTGGAATTACAAGCTAAGGAGCTTTCCTTTCGGATATTAGCAATTTGTACTTTGCAGAAGTTGTAGTATAACGTCATCCAAGCCTACAACTTTGCTACTAATTTCCTTTGACAAAAATTACTTTTTCAAAAAAATAGCATATCAAGAAAATAATTACCTTTAGTTCCTCTATGCTGTAGAAAATATATCCCATGGAATCTTTGAGATATCCTATATAAACTAGCACAGTATCGATCTTGCCTCAAGTTTATTGGGGCCAACGTTCTTATTGTAGGCTGGAGAATTTCATGCCTTTAAATACTTGAGGTGGAATTTCTTCTCATACCACATCTTTTATGATGTATTAAGCAAAAATTTGGTAGGCATCAAATTCGATACATACATTGGGGATTCTAACGCATACCCCAAATAGGAAAGAGATAACTCGACCCCATTCATCATTGAATGAACTATATCAAGTAGGGTTCGGTTCCTTCTCCCTAAAACACCATTGTATTATAGTATAGGATGGAGTGGTTTGAGAGATAATCCCATTATCTTTTAAGTATTGTTGGAGTACATGTCGAACATACTCACCTCCTCGATCGGATCAATGTTTTTTATTATATGGTTCATTTGATTTTTAACTTCATTTTATACTCTTTAAATTTCTCATAGACATTAGATTTATTCTTTATAAGATATATACTGTGCTCTATTCGTTTGGCATAGAAGATTAAGGTCCCGTATATATATTATGTTAAATTTGTATTAAATAGAGTTAGGTAAAGATGATATCAATTCATAACATGATTATAAATTAGTTCAGTTCTAATTTGCTGTTATATTTGCGATAGAAAAATTATTATTTATTTTATTACTAACCGAAAGTTAAGCACATGACTTTTAAAAATAAGCTAGAAGGTTAAATTGATGGTTTTGGCAAGTTAAACTTATTTTAAATGGCTTTGAAGTTTATTTGGTATTGATAATGGTTTGTTATGGTGTAATCCAATAATTAACCAACCGCGGATTTTATTTAAAGGAGATTTGAGGAGTTAGTAAATTATAAAAGAGATTTTCCTATTATTAATACGGTTTGATTTACGTTATAAAATTCCTAATATTATTATAACGTGATTTATTAACTTTAAGACCCTAAGAAATGGTTTGTGGTACACACGCTCATATATAAATTATATTAATATTTTGAGGCATTATTAATAGTTAAACTTAATTTTAATAGAAGAATTAAGTGATATTGAGCCATGTCATGATTGATATGTAGGTATATTATTTTATATAAGATATGTTTGAGACTTTTAAAAATAATATAAAGAAATATGATTGGAATAAATAAACAAATAATATGATTGTTAGATTAATTACTCAAGTAAGATGTATTTTTTTGAAGTGGATGTTCAGATTTATAGGAGTTGCTTACTGGTGTGAATTGGTTAATTTGTTGACATGGTTATATGGAATGAATGCACGAATTATATTAAGTAATTAAATAAATTGAATGTGTAAATTGCACGAAGAATGTGTATACATATATATGTAGACTATATATTCAATATAAGCTCACAAAAATATGTTTACTTGAGTATTATTCAAGAAGTATATTTGAAAGAATTAAATAATTAAAGTAGGGAAATGTTGCAGATTGTAGTTTAGTTGCTGGTGTCTGTATCACATTCCAGTAGAAAAATGAGTAAGAGATGTGGTCGTTGGATGAAATGGGAAAGGAGCCCAGGTCTAATGATTTACACCCATATCTCAATCCGATCATTCTAATACTTGGTCTATAGGTTCTAACAGACCTCTGCGAGGACTTGGAATTATCGAACTCGACGCAAAGTAAGGCAAGTCCCTCATGTGGTTTCGAAGGAAGGAAATGATACTCAAAACATGGAACTTGTGCGATGTTATTACTCTAAGTTAATGAGACATAATCCATGAGACGTGACAATGGTACGATATATTGACTCTCATTACTAGATACATATAATTAAGGGGCGATATGTTTTATACAACTTTGGTGGGCTGACTCAAGCCACCGAGAACACGTTAAATGGGATATGCCCGTTATCCATATGGTATGGATGTATAGTGATCAAATAAGTAATCCATGATACCATGGGAGAATAGCACGACTTGCATTTGAGATCCCAGAGCATGTTCGGAGAGAGATAGTGACGACTATCTAGAATATCTCACATATCACCTATGCCTATATTAGAGGTCAAATTGAGATCTATACGGGTCTATTGTATTGTAATACGACTATGGGGTCTATGGTATATATTGATATTGATTTATTATAGTTTATTCTCCAATGGATAGTCAATGGAAGTCCGGTCGTGTAGGAGGTCCTAAGCACTCCGCCCGCCATCGATTGGCGTGTATATTATATAGTAGACGATTAATAGCATATCGTATATTAGACGATTAGTAACATATCGTATAGTAGACTATTTGTGACAGATAATGGGTGGTATGGTTCTATTGTGAAGTTCTTGCACGCTTGTATTATTTACTTGACATTAGAGATAGACCTATATTAGGATGCCTATATTACTGCTAGTTTCAAGAGAGTGTAGTATTAACCCTACATTCATATACTATGACGTAACTTATATTTCATTGTTGTGCATATCAGTTTATAGTCATATTTTAATCATAACGTTATATTTATGATGGACCTACTCTAGGAAAACCGGATGAGAGTAAAGTAAGGAGTAATTCTATGTCTTTTGCGATGAGTTTACTTTACTTGTTCATAGATAATTTGAATTACCCCTGAGCCACATTTATGGAGAGGACCGGTTGTGCCTTAGTAGCTTCTGTTTTATATATGTATTTAGTTCTGATATACAGTATTTTGAGATAGTTTCTCTCACACCAGGCTTTATGTTTAACCCGCATTTTATCTTTGTCCGTTTATGTCATGACAACTCTTGGGCATTCAATTGAGTAGTTCGGTGATCTAGTGCTTACGGGATTGGCTTACAAGATAGTTGGAGTATTTTAAAGGCTTTGTGTCGATATTTTGGATGTGTATACTTGTTATAATGTAGTACATGACAGACATGTTATTCTGCATATGAGACTTGTGGTATCAGATATAATGTTTATAACTCCGTGTATGAAGTTGATGTATTCTGACATTCCGTATTGATATTTATATTTATCGGTTGCTTCTGCTAATATAATCTCCTATATGTTGTTTATTCTGTTCCATTTATGTATATTTAGTATATTATATCTTATCATTCCGTCGTGGGGTTGTATTGATATGTCTTGGTAGGATACTTAGGTTTAACTTTACCCCGATGAACTGTATTTTGTGGTATTCAGAAGTCAAACGTTATCACTCCATATTGATTCGAGGTATTACAAAGAGCCGGTTGTCAAAGCAAGTTTCAAAGAAAGTGCAGAATTTTTTCTTCCTCGGGCAAGCAAGTGGGAGGCTTGAAGCCATAGAAGGTTGATCTGATGAGAAAACAACAGTAACGAAGCGTAGGGAATTTATTTTGCAAATTTTTTATTGGCTGTAGCCATGATTGAGTTTTCGGTACTTTTGGGGAAGTGGAGTTGTGAAGCAGTAGAGCATTGAATGAAGGAACATTCGCAAATGGAAGGGTAACATCCCATTATGTCGGTTTATTTTCTTTCGCCGTGGGCTTGGGCCACACGCAGTGTGACATATAAAAGCATGCAAATACTTTTATTTGTTTGTACTACCCAAATTGGGTCTTATATGCACATGTTTATAGACTTTGAACTATAAATAAAGCATATGAAATATGAAAATATTCTCTAACACAATCAACATATGGAAAAGTCTCATTCCAAAACGTAAGCAACACCTGGATGATGCTAGAACTCGTAACCCTTATTTTTTAGAAGAATGTAACTTATAAATCCCCTTGATAATCTTTACGAAATGGTCCAGTAACTAAAATTGTAAAGAATCAATTTGATGGACGATGCAACTTCAAAGTTTGCTCAAACCATAGCTACATTATTATTATTTTTATAAAATAGAAAAGTTTATAAAGACAAATTAACGGTTTAGACCCGTCAAATGATCTTGATACCCATAATGAAACAAAGAAAAACTAAAACATTTAATTTGTATTTTATGAGTGCTTAAGCAGCTGAATGCTCTTCTCTTTGACCACTCTTGTTCTGAAAAAAATAATATCTACCTTAAAGCACAACAACATGCAATACTTTCATCTAAGAACTTAAAAAAGACTTGAGCTCTGTTCAACATCGTAATTCTTATCTTTAGAACAGTCCGCCTTGAAACGAAACTTCCAAAAAATTCACCAGTATTTTGCACCTTTTCCGTAGGTGAAGTAATCTGCTCTTCTACAATGAGAGTCGCAGCTACTAAAATAATATTAGACTTGATATTATTAGTGTAATTATTTTTATTAAGAGGTCTAGTAGCTCAAATGGTAAAGCGTCACTTTAATTGAAGATGCAAGTTGAAAACTTGCCTAGACCATATATTTTCCTGTTTACATCTTTTTTTTATATAAATAAAACTAAAATTTACAGTATAGAATGTCAAATGATTTTGACATCAAACAAAATGAAACAAAGAAAAATTAATAAAGTTCAATTTATATTTTACGGTAACCTCAAAAACAACAATCAACATATACAAAACTTAAGAAACACTCAAACTTTGCTCAGCCTCCCCATCCTTCACTTCCGGAACAACTTCATCTTTAACGGAAGCTTCCGAACCTTCACCACTAACCTGCACTTCTTCCATAGGTGGAGCAGTCTGTGGTTCTGCAACTACAGTAACCGCTTCCACGAGAGTAGCAGGCTTGAATTTACTAATATAATAACTTAAAGGAGGTCCTGAATACTGCACAGTCTGCACCTCAGGGGCATTTTTGCCAACCTGCAAAAGGATCGAGGATGCAGAGGCTACTGCTATGAGAGCTAAGAAAGCAGTAAGCCCTGCAGTGTTATCTGCGCCAGCTGATGATGTTCCTGCTGCTCCTGAACTTATCGCGCTCTCTGCCACGTACACTGCTGGCTGATACGTTACAACAAATTATAAGTGTGTTTGTAATTTTACATTATCATGTCATGATACAATACAATACAAATTCATATTTGATGTGATATAAGGTTATAAGGAAGACAAACCTCAATAGAGTAAATGTTGGTTTGGCCAGCAGTGTCTTTTTCTACATAACCTGTCCATCCTTTTTTCTTTGGTGGAAACGTTCCTGATACCTTTGTCATCTCCTCAGCTTTCCAGTCCATGCTTAATTTCCCAATCTATCATTTTCCATTTGTTACTATAATCTTAGTATTCATATGGTAATTCACATATCACATAATCTTAGTACTCATTTGTGTTTAAAATCATTGTTAAAGTGGTAATGTATTCGGACTGTGAACTTTCCAGATATCAGTCACCAATTTTAACAAACATGATACATGCTATTATTACATAGTAATGGTAAGTGAATTTGTAATTAGCAAGCAACTTTGAATATTTAAGTGTAACACAAACCATTCGGTACTAAGTGATAAAGAATGATTCGAGTAAGCTGAGCTATACCTCTTTCTCAGGAGCGCATTCTTCAACGTTGCATTCTTCTTCCGAGCTTGATGAAGTAGCACTCAGTGAGAAAAACTTCGAACTTCCATTGAACCATTTAGGCTTTCTGAGGATTCTTTGATTGTGCAGGAAAGAGTAAGAGTTTGCAGATAGCATGGATTGCGAAGAACACGCCATTAGTGGTAAGAAGTATATACCCTTTGTATTTTCAGTTTTTTTCTATTTTTTATTTTTTGTTGATTTGTTTGTTCTTTTGATTTTGAATTTGAGGAAGAAGTTTTGGTTGGTGTTTGGAAAAGAACAGAAATCTAGAACTCAATTTGTGGTTGGGTTTGATTGGATTTGTTTTATCCACGTTACACTTTTGTGTTTGCTCAATTTGGCAACAGGGTAAGTTTATGAAGTGAACCAGGGGTGATTAATGATCCGCGACGCTGGTTAGGGTCAATATTGGTACAACTTTGCTACTTTTTCCCCGGTGGAGAATGGATAAAATAGGTCGGATAGATCAAAATCTAGAATTGAGTGGGGGTATTAAGGTAATTTGCACTGGACTTCTAATATGTTGTCCTCTTCTTGTAATTTGACAAAATAAAAATCAATTCTAGCAGTCCAGCATACCATCTTACTGGTTAGACAATCTGTTTTTGGTTCATGAGATCACATATTTGAATCTCATATACTGCATAATGTGAATCATTGGACATACATTGACATATTTAAGTGTTTGTTCTCTCCTTATAATCTGACAAAACAAAATTCAATATTGCGTTTGCAATCAAATTTTACGGACCATCTGTCTCTCCAGTGATGCAGTTGATGTAGAAACGACAATAGAAGGATTTGGTCTGTCAGAGAAAGTGTAGAAATTATTTGTAAAAGCCGGACGCAACGAACACTAACAGATCATTTTTGAATAGCTCCCTGGTTACCTTATTAATACCTCATTTCACATTCTCCTCTGTTACCTTTCTTCTTTTACAGTAGCTAGTTAGGATTTGGATTTGGAAGCCAATGATGCGAAAGATACAGTGATTATACCAGCTTATTTGCATAGGAAGAAGCAAGTTTTAAGGCAGATACGTACATCATTATACAGGTATATACACTGGGGTAATGGATACTAGATGACCGTTAAGAGCGATGCCAATAAAATTTCAAATGAAAAGGCCTTGTTTATATTCTTACACGGTCATTTGCAAAGGTACAAGCTATTACCAGTTGATTCAATTTCTATGAAGGAAATGGTTATCATCTTCCCGTACACCACAACATTATTATTACATCCATTCTGAGAGAATTTAGAGATTAAGTAGCACAATTTCAATTTTTTTCATGTTGTTTTGGAATATGTATTGCTACTTTCAAAGAATATAATCAAAATCCAAGGATCCCCAATTTAACATTATTCACGAGAATATCATAAATCCACACCGTTATTACCTTTATTTTAAGCATTGCATTGATGTGATAGACAATGCACATGTAGTTGATGCTTGCATTCCGACCTTCGTATATTCGACGAAAATGATGTGTTATGCATAATATCTTAACTACATGCTTATTTGATTTGCACATTAGGTATTTTATGACTAGTTGGAAAGGTATTGCACTCTATATTAAAAAAAGTTACTGTAGATGATGATAGACACTTTAAGTTTCCTCAGTCGTCCTTATGTCAAAACTATTTAGTTAAGCGTGGATACCCTTATCGACACACTACAAGGGAGAACAGCTATTTCAACGGCTCCAAGCCGTTGGCGGCCGTTGGTAACCGTTGGAAATGACGTTGGAATAGCATTCACGCTTTCCAACGGCTTCCAACGGAAGCTACGTGGCATTTCCAACGGTATTTCCAACGGCTACCAACGGCAAGTAGCCGTTGGAAGCCGTTACAATAAGATGACCAATTAGCCGTTTGTAGCCATGGGTAGCCGTTGCTAATATGAGTGAATTTTTTTTTTATAACAGCAAGCCATTCGCCTTCCAGCAACACTTACTCAATATATATCCATTTCCACTACATTTCACATATATATATCACATATCCAACACATTATACCACAAACAATATAAACAACCAAAAATTAACATCAAACATTACGTTTTCAAACCAAACTACAAGTCAATATGTACATAAACAACAAAACCCTCACCAACACCAACTCCAATCCATATTCAAGTCAAAATATATAATGCAAACACTTAAACCTCACCACCTCAAAGTCAATATATACACAACAACCATTAAACATAATCCTCACCGCCTCAAAGTCAATATATACAATAACCAAACACAAAGACAATAATCATCATACCTGTCAAGCATCATCCTCACCTCCGGAAGCACCAGACGATGAAGGGAAGGAACCATGCATATGCGCGTACTCCGCTAAACATTGATTCAGCCGCTCCATTTGTATAGCGCGAAGACGGTCCTGCTTTTGCAGCTGCTCAACCATGGCTCTAAGCTCTTTTATTTCTGCTTTGTCGCACGCCTTTTGAGCTGCCCGAACCTGCAAATAGAATGTGAGATGTTCACATTTGTATTATAATCATTTCCTTAAGCAATGCATATTTTAAAATATAGAAACGTAAATGACGTGATCTTAAGCAATGCATATACCACGAGGAAATGCATATTTTATTAAATGATAATGGTGCAGGATGGTAAATCACATATATGTTAGATTTAAATCAGGTAGAAATCATCATATGCTTATTGTATCTATAGGTTAATTTATTAACTAGAATATTGCAATGTTTATAAGATTACAGCTTGGTTTCCATAGCCATAGCGCCTATTTTGCTGCGTCGGATCCATGATAACGTCAAAAATATTATCTTGCTCCTCTATCGTCAACTCATCGCGGTCCGATTCTGAAAGTAGCTCTGCCCATGCCTCCCGAAACTTTGCCTAAAATAAAAAACAATTACAGGTTAAAAGTAGTAGAATAGGATTTAAACTTATCGATATTAATAAAATAAGATTTAAAATATGCATACACATGCAGCCGTCGCTTTATCATCATCCCACTGATATGTAATATTGCCAGCATTTTCTGATTGTCTTGATGCGTGGGCATGGGTAAATACCTTCATCATAGACACATGACGTCCAAGCGATATTTCCTGCAATAAATAATTTATATATTATAAATTTTTATAGCTAATCACTGAACTGATTAATATACAAAATGTAATAACGGTTTAGATTCTTAATTGATAAATTTACCAAGTCCTCACGGTGATGCTGAAAAGACTTGGATCCGCCACGATGCGTTACAGGATTCCTACTTCTATTGGCGGAGTTCCTCTCCGATTCCACCTGCAATTTAAATTGAATATTATATTTACTAATTGCGAAATAATTAACTATATATTTGGTAGATTTACCTTGAACACGTCGGACTCCCACCAACTAATCCAAGAATCCCACACGGAAGCTCCCATCCAGTTCGGTTTCTTCCCCGATTTTTTAAGAGCTGACATTACCTCCCTGTAATTTTTTACGACCTTCGAATTCCAATGGCGCTGAACCATGGCGACATCGGGCTCCGCCAAGTCTACTTGCCCCTGTACAAAGAGAAAATATTACTAATTGTTCATTTATACTTATTCATATAGTAAAGTGATATAAACTCACCAGAAAATCCTGCCAGATGGCCTCCCTGACGTGGTCAGGGATCTTACTCCACTTAGACCAGCAATTTGTCATCCGGCTCATATACGATTGCTTGGAAATCCCAAGCACAACTCCTGAGGGCTCCAAATCAAATCTCATGTGTTAAATATAAAACAAAGCTTTAGACAAGTATATATATATATATATATATATATATATATATGCATGAACAAATTTATGTTGTTATCATTTTAATTTTGATACTTACGCTCCATCAGCCTTCGGCTGCAAATATACAAGTGGTCGGGCTGGAGGTCACCACTACTCTCGCTGGCCGAGCGAGAAGAGCTACGACGTCTGGAGCCTGACATAATACCTGTTGAAAATATTTATTTTTAATTATAGACATAGATAAAATGATGATGATATGTGGTGCATGTAATAAAGTCATTTTTAATTGGTAGTGCGCATGTAATGATGATGATGATATGTGATGCGTGTGCATGAATAATTGTAAAGATTACCGAATATTACTCAGTCCTCGTCGTTTTTTGATTCAGACTCGGTCTCGTGTTCTATATCGTTTTCCTCTACACTCTCAAATGCTTCGACTAATACATTTGTCTCATCATTTAATTGTCCAAAATCAGTTTGATCGTCTGTAATTATGATTTCAACATTTTCCTCGATATCTTCTTGATAGGCTTGTTCTTCTGGAATATTCTTTCCATCGAATGTAAATCTCGCCTTGGTTTTAAAAACCACAGACCAATCCGCTTTATCTCTTTTTAGAGATGGATAAGGGGCGTAATAAACTTGTAGGACTTGTTTGGCTAGTACAAAAGGATCTTACTGCTGATAACGGGAAGTATGTTTTATTTCTATAAGATTATAATTTGGATGCACGTTAATACCAGAACCTGGAACATTGCTGAACCAGTTGCATCTAAACAAAAAAAATTCTTCTATGGGTCTGATAAAATATGTCAATTGCAAAATCTGGGTTAACACGCCATAAAAATCATGTATATGATTATTAGAATCATCACTGTCTTTAACAAATACACCGGTATTGTTTGTTAAATTTTCAGCACCGTATTCTTTGGTGTTGAATATATATCCATTAACGAAAAATATTGGATACGTTTTAACTTTCCTTTTCGGTCCCAACGCCAAATGTTTTAATCCTTCATTGACCACATTATTTTTAGGATCACAAACGTAGTTCGAAAACCAAGTAGCGAAATTTTTGCTTAAATCGCCGTTTGGATTTTGTGGTTCATAAACACTGCAAACAAAAACATAATATATTGATTTATTATTCATTTACACATGTAGTATTAAATTAAATTTATCAAAACTTGTAATCTGATAATTACCTAATAAATGGTGCAACTTCTGGACAATTAAGAAGAATATATGTGTGTGCTACATGGTAATCTCTATCATCTAACCATATTTCTACACATTTTTCAACATGTCGACCATGTTGTTTAAAAATAGATAACATTGCTTCCGAAGAAGAATCTTGTTCAACGGCCTCATCATTACGCGCGACACTTTGAAATGATATATTCACATGATAATTGAAATAATGAGAGAAAAAGAACGATGCTTCTTCTTCGATATATGATTTGCAAATCGAACCTTCAACTCGAGCTTTTTGTCTCACTTTTTTCTTTAAATGATTTAAGTACCTAATAAAAAATATTTCATATAAATATTGATTTTTATTTATAGTTAAATTAACATTTACATACTCAGTATTAATAACATACCTCTCGAATGGATACATCCATCCATATTGCACAGGACCTCGAAGACGTACTTCAAATGGAAGATGAACAGGTAAATGCTCCATTACATTGAAAAAAGCTGGAGGAAATATTTTCCCCAGTTTGCAGAGCAGTATAGGGATTTCCACCTCAAGTTTACGAAGACGTTCAACTTTTTAACATAGTTGAACAAAGCTCCTTATAAATAAACTAAGTTCTGTTATAACCTTCCAAACTTTAACGGGCAATAATTCTTTGAAGGCGACGGGTAACAAATTTTGCATCATTACATGACAATCATGGCTTTTCATCCCACTCAGTCTTCCGTTCTTATAGTCGACACATCTACGAAGATTAGATGAAATTCCATCAGGAAATCGTAATCTTTCCACCCATTTAATAGTACTTTAACTTGGTTGTTATCTAGTTCATAACATGTTTTGGGTTTTTTAGTGTCATTTGGCTTCATATGAAGCTCAGGACGATTACATATTTCTTCTATATCACGTCTTGATTTCAGATCATCCTTATTGTTGCCCTTAACATTCAAAAGTGTATTAAACACATTATCGAATACGTTTTTCTCGTTATGCATCACGTCAATGTTATGACGGATTAAGATATTTTTCCAATAAGGCAACTCCCAGATTATACTCTGTTGGCACCAATTATGAAACGTCAATTTACCTTGGATTTCAGTTTGCTACCCGGTTTCATGTATCTTTGGATAATCTTTTACAAGTTCATATATATCTTCACTTGACCAAATCGTTGGTGATTGTAAAGTCTCATGTCTGTTAGGTATGAAGTTTTTTTGTCCCTTCTAAAAGTATGATTAATATGGAGAAAACGTCATGACAATCAAACCATGAAATTTTCTTCCCATGCCGTAAAGAAAATGCTCGTGTTTCTTCCATACAGTAAGGACAAGCAAAACGACCGGCCGTACTCCAACCCGAAAGCATTGCATCTGCAGGAAAATCGCTAATAGTCCATAACAAAGAAGCGAACATCCGAATTTTTTTTCGATACTTCGTATGTTTCAACTCCTTCATACCTCAATGTTTTCAACTCTTCAATTAGTGGTTGTAAGTAAACATCGATACCCTATGTCGGATCATCAGGACCAGGGACGACAATTGTGAGAAACATATATGAAGTTTTCATACACATCCACAGGGGTAGATTGTAAGGTGTAATGATTATAGGCCAAGATGAATATTTAGAACCAAACCGAGAAAACGGTGAAAATCCATCAGTATACAAACCTAGTCTTACGTTACGGCTCTCTGCTGCAAAATCGGGATATTTCTTATCAAAATACTTCCATGCTTCTCCATCAGATGGGTGTGTTAACGTACCTTCTTCAGGTGTTCTCACGCTGTGCCATCTCAATGCGCTGTTACAGATGATGCATATAACCTTTGAAGTCTAGGAGTGATAGGTAAATAATGCATACGCTTGTATGGAACTTCTTTTCCCTTTTTTTCCCTTGGTTTGTACCTTTCTTGATTACATATTTTACAATTCTGAAGACTAACATCATCTTTCCAAAACAACATGCAACCATTTAGACATGTATTAATTTTTTGATACGGCAAACCGAAAGATGACATAAGTTTTTTCACTTCATAATAATTTTCGCACATTAAATTATCTGATGGCATATGGCGTTTAGCAGCTTGTACAACAGCCGTAAATCCGGCTTCTGTGAGGTTGTACTTTGATTTCATTGCAATGTACTCTGCAGTTGCCGATAATTGAGTGCCGCTAGTACATCCATTCCAAAGAGATTTCTTAGTAGCATCCAATAAATCATATATATTTTTCGCTCCAACATTTGGTTCCTCTTCGACGTTAACATCGTCGTTATTAATTTCAACAGTGAGGAACATTGATTGTGCTGCATCTTCAACCATATGTTTTATGAGATTCGTCGTACTAACTTCATCACTAATGACCTCTATTGACTGTTCTTCGTTGCGTGTTATAATTTCTCCATGACGATCCCGCACCAAATAATTGGTTACGAAACCATATCGGCGTAAATGAATTCTAACCGTATTCGGTACTAAATGCTTCAACAATTTACACCTACTACGTGGACAACGAATTTCTACGTCATTTCCAATATTACTTAAAGCAAATTCGACAAACACATTTACCCCGTTGAGAAAATGTTTACTTATTGAGCCTCCCATTTCTCTTCTTTGATATATCAGCTCCGATCAATAAAATAATTAACCATTTTTTCTACTGTAAAACCTATGATCAATAGTAAAAAAATTATTAATCAATTTTGATAAACACATTTAGATTTTACTGCTTTTATAATCCATTTTCGTTTATATACAAAGTTATATTTCTTGATATTTTGTTTACTTTTTTGTACCTTTTGTGATGGTCGGTCATCCTACTTCCCATTACAAACACAATAGTAATTACATTTCTTAAATCATATCATTATAAACGATTTTTCAAATTTCGACAGCACTTCTCCCGTGTTCCTTGTATCGTACACATATGCATGTACACAAGGAACGAAAAGGAAATGCCGTCAAAATTTTGTGAACCGTTTATAACGATATGATTTATGAAACGTAATTACTTTATAGTGTTTGTAACTTGTCCAATACATGGACAGATTCAACAGATATTGTATCATATGAATATGAATATTCGTTTTGCAATAAAAACGAATATTCATACAACGATCATATACAATACCTGTCAGACGGGGCCAAAATTCACTAAGGGATTTAAATTTTGTTTATATGTTACCGTTTTATTAAATATATAAAATAAAGCATATTATGCATTATTTTATTTATATTCTACTATTTTACTAAATATATAGTAAATTATATAATTTTTAATATTTCACAAAATATATAATTCATGTGTATATATATACTAAATTATATACTAATTTATTTAATGCTAATATATTTTGAAAAAGATATAATTAATGTTCGTAAAATAATCTACTAATTCATGTTTGTCTAATATTTTACAAAACATACAAAAAATAATTTAAATCAATATAATATATATATATATATATATATATATATACACACACAAACAATTTGGACATTTGGATGGTAATAATTGTAATTAGCACTTAGTTTGGTATAATAAACAATTAATAGGCCATTGGATACAAATATAACAACAAATTAACACAAAATTAGAAAAATTAATTTTTTTAGGGTTTTAGGCAAACCTGATTTTGGAGATGTGTAGGGATAGAGAGAGGATGTTGGCATTGAGTGATGGCGTCGGAGCGGCTGCCGGTTGCGTGGGGAAGTTTGGAGCAAGAAAGGAGGAGGAGAATTTTGCTATAATTGGGGAAGAAGAAAATAATGTTTCAGGCTCGGCTTGCTGCAGGTATACGCGCATATTTCCAACGGCTTCCAACAGCCGCAAACGGCGAAATTTCCAACGGTTACCAATGGCATGTTAAAAAATAACGCGCCGTTGGAAAATACCATTGGCGGCCGTTGGGAAGCCTTCGTGGTTATATACTGTATTCCTAGTAGCGATAATGTAGATATCATATTCCCATTTGTCATGGAGCCACAAATCAACTAGAATCAAAAAATGAAAATCTTAATTTATACCATTCAATCTTACACTTGACGATCAAAGAATCACTAGATTATGAAAAAAGAATTGTGGTCAAAGAACATGCCTTTAGACTTGAAAAGAGAATACTAAAGTAATTAAAAGGAAAATATTATTAAACAACGATTAGATCTATTGTTTTGTATGAATCGGAATGTTGGCCTTTAAAATAGAAATAAGAAATTAAGTTAAAAGTAGAGAAATATAATGTTAAGAGAATGATTGAAATTAGTAGAAAATATAGAATTAGAAACGAATGTCGAGAGAGAAATGTAGAAGTAAAACCTAAATGAGAAAATTAGGGGAATTAATCTTAGATGGCATGGGCATATATAAAGAAGACAGCGTGATATGCCTATAAAAAGTGCAACGACTTCGCTCCACTTCCACTATCAAATATCCATATAAAGTGGTGCGCTGTAGTGGTATATGGCCGATGGAGGGAAACTATCAAGATAATACGATGTAATCAAATGATAACTTGTCATATTTTTCCAAAGCACATGCAAAATATAATATCAGCATAAATATAAAGTAGGTGAGAAGGTAGCATAATTTAATGAACCGAAACATCATCAAAGTGTAGCACGAGTTCATCCGTAATGTTACATCCCCCTTTTCGAGACCCAAAGATGGGATCCTAACATGTTGCAGTCGCCTTAATATTACCTTGTGGCAATAGAATCAGTTAAGTGTGTGTACACACATACATATATAAGTCTAAGCAAAAAGAGAAGCTAAATAGTTTCATTACACAAAGTTATCATAATAGTCTTTACATTTTTTGAATACATCTCAAAACGTGCCCACGCAGCGGTCAAGTATAATAAAATATAAATAAAGTGTCATGTTTGACATATGATGATGCCGACATGAACATTTAATAGTGGAAATCAAAGTAAGTTTTATTTGCAAATGAGCCACTTGCTTCAGTCTTCGGTATGCTCATTCGTCCATCCCAAGTTTCCTGTCTTACTCGAGAAACTCAGACTACTCAATCGAGTATCCGTGATTTTATGATGAAAACAATAATAAAGACACACATCAGATATAAAGTCTGCTATTAGCAATACTTTACTCTAAACATAACATATAGTGAGATCTCCATGCCGCTAAAACATGAAGCAGGTTTTCCCCTTACTGTTCCAGTAAACATAATCCATCAATATTAATAATAGCATAAGTCATACCAAATATTAAGAGTTCCCTACACTTATTGCTACATCAAGACTAGGGTTCAATGTAGTTTTTCATCTTGCTCCTCAACCTTATCCTGTTACCTAGTAATATCAAGGTAATCATACCTTCGGCTGCCACGTAGGCATTACGCCTTTACCATTACCATAAATCACATTTACTTTTATTTTCTTCTGACACAAAGGCATTGTACCTTACTTACCATCATGTTTATTATGTTCTCGACTGCCACAGAGGCCTTATTTCTCACTCTTAAATTTGCATACTTAGCTTAATCATGAGGATGCTCCACAGGCCTTATACCTACAACCGAAGGCTTCTTTTTATCTTCGATCCTTTAGATGCCATACATGCCTTGCTCCTTCACTTAGATGGTGTCATCATTAGACACTTGGTTGCCACATAGGCCTTACACTACACTACCAAATACAATGTCATATTTTGGAGATTAGGCTGCTACTAAAGCCTTATGTCTCGTGATCGAATACAATGTCATTTTTGGACATTGGGCTGCCACACAGGCCTTACGCCTCGTTACTGAAATATAAATCTCATCTTGAAGCTAGGTTGTCACATGGGCCTTATACCTAGTTAACGAATGCAATGTCTCTTTTGGACAACAGTCTGGTATGAGCAATCTATAATCTCAAAATATTATAAAAATCGATATAGTAAATAACAACGTGAGATATGGAGAATCATACTAACATGTCCTTGCATCTATAAGTTAGCACATGACTTCGATATATGTTAATCTACTATCATTATCATATGGGTGTACCACTCCTAAAGGTACAGTATATGGTCCCTAGGTATACTACGTAATATCACCTACATCGTATGGCATACACATCAAACACAACAACCATCAAGTCATCTCCCATCTCTCAACTCAAATGTCATTGGATATAAGATAACTCATATCATCACATGTACTGATCATGGACTATTAATCATCGTAGTCCCCTTAATGCTTGAATCCATGCCACTCCGTAAGGCTGGGAAAATAGACCACCCTATATAGGTCTAGGATAAATAGATCTCTTTGTATCAATTTGCAGTGTACGCCCGCACCATTTCCTTTTTCTCAAGTAAACATCAAGACCTCTGAGTTATCCATGATTCCTTTAGCATGCGTTCCAACGGTTGAAATCCCCGTATGTTCTATTTTACAAGTTCACTCTGTATCGAACATTTATCCTTAAATGATCCTAGTGGAAACCTTTGTATGTACGGCTTTACAAGTTCACTCCATATCGAACTTGTCTCCTTAGACGATCTCAGTAGAATTCCCTGTATGTTCTACTCTGTGAGTTCACTATACACCAAACTTGCTTCCTCTTGAACATTCTCTTAGATGTTGTGAAAACCTTCTACTTGAAGTGTTCAATCAAACACACTCAATTAATTGATTTTTAAAAGTCTTATCATTCCATTTATGGCCTCCAAGAAGCCCCAAGTCACCTATGCTTTGCCTCGAAGCAACCTTACAAAAATTTGGAGCATCCCTAAGGAAGGCCCATAATTTCCAATAGGAGAGCCCAAAGTCATCATGAAGCTCCAATGCACTCCCCTCTACTTGGTTCTTTCTTGTGGCTAGCTCTAATTTAAGGATCTATTGGACCGTAGCAAGCACCTGAATATAATTTTAGGTTTGATACCCAATGTCAAACCAACTCCTTCTCCCTTGCCGAGAGCTACTTTACCACCTACCTAATGTCCACTACCGGACAACATTTCCTATCTAGTCTTCCAACCACCAGCCACATCTTAACCCATCGAACCAAATCATGTACCGCCCACACCTAGGACCAGACCGAAGTACATCGAACACACTCCATCACCACCAAACCAAGCTTTCCCGAACCGAAGTCTTCTCCATGTTTTCGCCTTCCTCGCCCGAAGTTGTAGTCGATCATGCCTATGCCAAAGACCACCCCAAACATTCAAGAGTCAACTTATTCAAATTCAATTCTATGTTTACGAATCTCCCATCCATTTTGTATTTAATTGGAGAGCACATCGCCACTCCTTCCACTTAGAGAACCTTCATCTATAGAATCCATTACGGACCCCGATTTGCTTTGATGAGCGTTCAAGCATTCAAACATACAAGTTGCATTCATTCATACAAACATAATATGTAAAACTATAGCAGCAATCATTGAAACATGTAAATGTGGATCAAATCATAACAATCTATCCTAAAATATATTCGTAGTCTAATCTAACGTCCATATGAATAACTATACATCAAAACAACATGTTAAATCAACTTAAATTCATATTTATTCTACCATACAACGACAAAACATATTGTTGACTTTAAAAATAGACTCAAAACATGTCAAAAGACACATATGCATACATATATGCATATATATATATCTGTGTGTGTGTGTGTACACACACACATATTTAATGCCTAGAGTTGATAAATCAATCACTAATCACCCACGAGTCGATGAAAAACATGCAAATCGAGGTTCATCCAAAAATAAAAATAAATATCCAATTTTAAAATCATATTTTTAGCTTTAAAATTATTTTCATAACACTTTTAACATATATATCTACGATTATAGTAAAGTGAGATAATAGAATCATTCACTTAGGGTGTAGAATCGAAAAAATACCAAAGAAGCATTAATTCACCAAAACAAGGGCAGATCTAGATTTGGACAGTAGATACATGCTTCTATAGGCATAAATTTTGATATCTAATGGTTTCTTGCAAATTTCATGTACAATCCCCTTCTAACTAGATGATTTAGGATAATTTTGTAGAAAAAAATGATGAAATTTAGGTAGAAAAAGATCAATGGAGGCTAAGAAGGGTTAGGAGATGTTTGTATATATATGTGTGTGTGTGTGTGTGTGTGTGTGTGTATAGTGATTAGTGGCTGCTATGGAGGCCGTCTTAATCCCCAAAATGGGTGAACGGGGTGGCACTGATCACCCCTTAATTACCTAATAATTTTCCTATAAGCTGTCAAACTTTAAATAGTCATATCTCTAAAGCCATAAGTCTAAAATTCTATTGTGATCACTCTATGGAATGTAAAACCATTATATCTTTCATGTGCAAGTGGTTTGAGACTCTAGCTCAGCTCCTATCAAAAGTGATAGGCCTTACAATACTTTTCAGCGTCAAAACCATCCAATTTTTTTTTAAGGATGGAATAACATCGTTTGTTAACATTCCTAAGGTTATATGTAATTTGGACCCAATTTGATTTTAAAAACAACGTTTTTATGGTCCACCGATGCGTTAGAATATGGATTTTTGCATTTTCTCCCCCTTTAAGGATTTTGTCTTCGAATTCCCAATAAAACAAACAACGATCAATATAGATACTAAGCATGCTTAATAATCAAACAAGGATAACAGTCATCAAACGTGCATACATGATGTAATAACCCAGCTTGAGACAGGCCTAAATTCCAACCCAAAAAGGTTCATCAAAACTTAGACACATTCCAAAGCTGGTGTTGGTTAGTATAAAGAACAATGCACAAAGCAATTTATATACACATTTAGAAACTCACAACGAAAAGATAAAATATAATATCAGAACAGTACCCATTTACTTAAAATCCGATTGTCATAAAGACATAACACAATACCATAAACAACCGTTAGCTATTTGAAGTACAATATTCCAAAGTTTCAACATCATTTGATGGGTACTATAGAAATAAAGGAAATAACACACTTAGATAAATAATAACCGCCTTAAGCTTGCTTCTCCGCCACCACCTTCGAAAATCTACATCAACATCTCTAACCTGTGTTGTAATGAGGAGGGAGTCGGAACAATAAATTTCTAGTGAATAAAATTTTGAGTCTTTCTATAATAGCATTTTGGAAGTATAATATTAAATAGGAATATGTATTACGTATTTAACCACGTTATAGGTTTTCCTACTATAAGCCCTAAGGCTTTCCTAGGCCATTATTATTTCAATCCAATAAATCATATCCATTATCAATAATGTCTTAACAATAGAAGAGATAATACCCAAGCCACGTAATTTCTTTCTAATGGAAACTAGGCAAATTCTAACCATTTAATACCCCATTCACCTTGATCATTTACTACTTATATAGGGAAGAGGTATACCCTCATATAGTCACTTAATACTTTCAATCCCTAAAGAATGCCATTTATTATGAGCTATACCCCACTATGATGTCTCACATTAGTCTGAGTATTCATAGGTACTAGTAGCAAGATTAGCTGGGCAGGTTTATCCTGCAAAATTTGGGACTAACCTTGCATCCTCCGTAGTTACTTATTATAGGTGATGTCGCACATTAGTCCTAAAGTCACGTTGTCGTAGCCAGATTAGATGGGCAGATTTCCATGTACTTTTGATTGACCTCGTATCCCTATAACTTAGTCATAATCAATAACACCCTCTTAACATATTATCGCACATCTCACCGCATTCCATATCAAGGCCTTATAAGAGGACTCTTATTTTTACCTTTACAATTTAACCTATTACCTAAGGAGATTTAATAATAATTAATATCCTATTAACTTTGTAATTAATACGTTATTTACACTAACATTTATGTATATAAATACGTGCCTAATACATTTCTAAGCGTGTGAAGATTGCTCCCTAAACCAACATTCAAATGTCAAAACTTCAAATTTATACAAGTTCAATTCCATGTCAACAAATATTCTATATATCCAATATCCAATTTATTTTATACTAGAATAATAGAATCAATAATTAATATAAACTTGCAATTCAAATTTTTTTATGCACTATTCAACTTCTTTTGTATGAAATTGGAAAAGGGAATTTCTATTTAAATCGTGGAAACAAGCAGTGCAAACTACAAATAAAAGAATTCTTCCTAATCTTCTTTTCAAAACCCTCAATCAGATTCAAAGAAAAATATAAGAAGTGTAATAGAATGTAAAACATTAAAACTGCAACCTCTACGTAAATTTCATTATTTTAATATACCATATTTGAGATTGTAACATAAGAATTGACATTTTGCTTTGAGAGAATTTTTTTAGGAGGGGTGGTTTTAATGCAATGTTTTGATAAATCAAAATTCCTCAAGGCATATATCAAATCCAATCTATACTATAAAATTACTAAAATAAGAAAGACTAAGATTTTCATTCATAACAAGTCCTTAGCTCTACCTCTTTTTCGATTTTTCATGCCTTCTATAATCTCTTTCGGATCTCTCTTTTTCGAAGTATACAACAAGATATTTGTATATGGATTAAGTTTAACAATTTAGGGATTGGAGGACAAAAGTATTAGAAATAGAATAATATACATCTAAAATTCTCACTTGAAACCCTAAGGTATTTTTCTGAATTTTTGAGGAGAGAGAATGGTAGAGATTTGCTTGGTTTCCAAAATAATTTGTAAATAAAAGCGAAAGGGCTAGGCTCCTATTTATAGTGGTTAGAAAGCCCCAAAACTGTCAGATTTAAGTCGGTTTAAAATAATAAAGTCTGTACTGTTCTAATGCATAGTACCCTTGCCGCCAACATGAATCGGTCGATCGATCTTATCCACCCGGCCAAGGGTAAGCAGCCGGTCGGTACTCTATTCTGAAAACATTTTTTAGTGTAACGTCCATTATTTTATTTCATTCCTTAATTGTCCTTTTAATGTGGATGTTATTTTTAGTTTTTTCTTAATCTCCAAGTCTAATCACTGTTAATTTTTGAATTTCTAATTATGAAATCAATTATTAATTTTAATTTGAATTCTATTCAAATAAATTTAAACTCGAAACTTCAAGCGTCCATAACTTTTTCATTTGAGTTCTGTTTTCAAAACATTATACATGAAAATTGATCAGAAAACGCCATAATGCAACGATAAGATCTCCATGACCAAATTCTAGCTTTTGCAAAATTTTCATTTTAATCTTATCCTAATTAATTAATTAATTAACTTATTTATTTCTTAGTTATCATTATTAATTTGTATGGTGTGTTACACATGACAGCCAATAAATCCAATGCAAACCCTATCATGCAAGGTACTGAACTAAACAAAATAAACTACCACATAATAAAGCTAACGATTAGAATGGAATTTGACTAAGTAATAGAGCCCCAAATAAGTGGTCCTCATGCCCTCCTCGCTCTTCCAACTATTTTCACCTTCATTTTCATCCATTAAACTCTGATAATTGCACCATCTTCCTCTTAAGTTATTTGTATTCTACTCGACTGTAAGAATCGGCTTTTAAGGCCTTAACAGTTCAGATTCAACTACGACATCATCCAGTTGATTTATTGTCACAGTTATGCTTAATTCATGCATAAACTTTCCAAGATGAGACATGACAGACTTTGTGCATACCACCATCTTTTGAGATAAGCTTACACAATATGCTAGGTTTCTTATCCTCTTTAATATCGAAAAAGAACCTACAAATATCGACGCTAATCTCCTTATTACCGAACCGAACTGTGTTATTCAATTGAAAAATATTGACAAACACCCTATCGTCAATAGAGAACTCCAAATCTTGACGTCTTTTATCAGTTTAGCTCTTCTATCTGTCTTGTGTAGCTTTCATTTATTGCATAATGATCTCAGTCTCCTTCAAAGTCTCCTTAACACCTCTTATAAGCTCTCGCAAAATCTACTCATAAATGACGGGTCTCAGTCACTTACAACTCTCTTTGTCATACCACGGAATCACATAATCCATGTCACATACACCTCAACCAATTTTGATGTCATTCTTTTGGATGTTATGGGCATAAATCGAGCAATCCTCATTAATCTACCAATTATGACTCAAATGCTATCGTACCCTTCTATAATCCATGGCAATTGATAAGTAAAATCTATCAATATCCACTCTTACTTTTGTTGGGGCACTTCAAGTGGTTATAGCAAAGCACTTGGCTTCTTCTGATCAGCCTTCACTAACTAATAGTCCATTTACATCAAAAAATTATCTCGATGCTCTTCTTCATCCCTCATATCCATAGCATTATTAGGTCTTCCTGAAATCTTGGATTGTTGTAACCTTGGTAGCACTCACTGCAACACCCTACCCTGAAACAACATAACTTAAGTATTGCACTCGCCTCCTCTAAATGTGACACTTGAAAAACTTTGCCTTCGGTTGGTGCCTTTTCAACACCTCTAGCATAACCCTCAAGTGCTTCTTGTGTTCCTTTTCCATCCATTAATAGACAAGAATATCATCAATGAACATAAGTACAAACTTATTTAGTTGATTTCTAAAAACATGATTCATCATATCGAAAAAGTATATCAATGCATTGGTTAGATCATGTTAACCACCTTTTGGCAAGGCAGTACAAAGACGGATTTAACCCAACAAACTTCATGACCATCAAGGTAGAAATCCTAAGAGATGGTTATCAAGATTAGAGATCGATTATATTTGAAACTATGGACTATAGTTGAATGGATTTGGATGGACAACACTAAAAAAATAGCTAAGTATGGAACTAGCACTTCCCCTAGGAAAGGGATCAGATCGGAACATTCACTCTACAAAAAGGGATTGGAGTAAAGGGATCAAATTGGACAGGATGCACACAACAAAACTTAATGATTATCGCTCCATTACTCAATTACCACAAGGCAGAGTGGAACTTTGAAAACAAAAAGAAGGGACCTTAGGGAGTCTACCCTAGGGATCACACATCAAATGGAGGAGTTTGGAGGGATTGGCCCTCTTTCCTATGAAGGATTGACCTTCTTCCCTATGAATGATTGGCCATATTCAAGTTCATAGCAATGGCTTGTCAATAACTCAAAATCTACAAATGCAATCAACATGAAATTTGGAGGGGAAGTACATTACAACATGGGGGGCCCATCATAGGGATCGCACCCTATAATTGCCCAAAATAGGGATTGGCATCGATCCCCTGATCTCTATTATGGGTTTTGGTGGGCCCCAAACTTTCTGGGTAGGCTCATCTTGGCTTCAGGGTTCTAGATCCGGGTTTTAAGCAAGATATTTTCACGTCTTCTCCTATAAATATAGCGGACATGGCATCAAAAAAGGGATCTTCTTTCTGCTTTATTCTATCTTCTACCTACGCTATACTTTGCCCTTTTTTGAGATTTCATGGATTTGTAACTGTAATAATGACATAAATGAATAAAAGGAAAATCTTTGGAGTGGACGAAGGCCAAGGTTAGCCAAACCACTATAAATCTATGTCACTCTTTACTCGCTTTCTGTTTTAATTTTATTATTCTTCAATTTATATTCTCTACATTGTACTATCTGAGATCTGTGACTGGATATTGGTGCTTTCACATAACTAGGTGTTGGTGACTATTTTTGATGCTAATATTTTGGTGCTTTCATTGAGAAATCTAGCCCCTACGGATTTGGAGTTTAGATTTGGAATCAACTAGACAGATTAGATTTGGAGCAATGGTTCGGCAATCAACAATGAGAGCGCTACTAGAAAGAAGCCATCCTGGAGGGAGTCAAGAGGCTTCCTCTGGAGATGGAGCTAATTAAGCATCTATCAACATCATCAGAGATGAAATGGAAATGATGAAGGATACTATGTAGGAAAGGATGCTGAAACGACATAAGGAGATGATGTATAATTTACTCCAATAAATTGGACAAGCTAAAGCGTAGAACCAAGGGAATAGAGTAGCAGGAGCTAATGAAAAATTAGGTCAAGGAGTTGAAGCAGTAGAAATCACTGGAAATCAAAACTTGGAACATGAAGCGATTGGACAAAGGAATGGGACGGAGTAGCTGGGGACAGTCCCTGGCCATCTTAGAGGGATCGACCCCGATCCCTTTAGAGGGATCAACCCCGATCCCCAAAGGCTCGGGGCATGCCCTTGGGTCTGGTCGATCACGATGCTGGAGGACCTACGATCAATCCTATGGAGCTTGGTGCGAATCGAAATTTGGATGCTCGTCCGGAGGAGTACGTTCTAGAATTCCCTCGTGTACTTGGGTGGCAGTTTGGAAATGATGATAGGAGACTACCGTTGGATGAACATGACAGGTTATAGAGATGATCATACAAGCTATGCATGGAGGATTGGTGAATATGGATCTGGAGCATGTAAATAGAAGTCCATTCACTCCTAATATCAGGAATGCTAGGAATCCTCTGGAGTTTAAACTGCCAAGCTGGAAATATATGATGGAAAATTGGAGCCAACTATGCATATGATGACGATGATATACATACATACATACATACATATATATGGCACATGGAAGTACTAGGGGCATCAGAGGAAGTCATGGCATGATGCTTTCCACTATATCAAACAAATATAGCTACATTGTAGTTCAGGCAGTTGGAGAGCGGTTTTATTGGCACATGGACGGAACCAGTCAAAAGATTTATGAGGCATTCATAGTTCACATCTCGAGACCCAAAAATGTGACGAGTCCGGCGACACCGAAGCAGAGGACCGGAGAGCCTCTACGGAGTTTTCTAACATAATTTAATGCCACTACATCATTGGTGGATCGACCAGATCCATCCATTGTTTTGAAGGAAACCGTGTCTAGAATTGCTGATGGCATAGATATCAAGGATCCATTGGCGCATGATCCGCCTATGGATCTCAGGGAGTTTTATCATGAAGCAGAAAGGTTCCTATGACAAGAAGATGCATAAGCCGACAAACCAGAGGTGAACACTGTGTAAAACGGAGGATCATCAGGTATGCAAATAAGAATGATAAAGGTAAACGGAAACTGAATGATGGATATGATGGGAAGAAAAGGCGATGAAAGGGTGAAAGGCAAAATTATCCTCCAACTCGGATTTGATGGAAAGCTTAGAACGAATTTATCTAGACACTAGTGGGCAACTCCCCTATCGGATTGGCAAGGAGGGATCCCATGGAGCAGTAACGTACGTATGGAAAGTACTACCTGTTCCACGAATTGAACAGGCACACCATGGACGAATGTAGGCATTTAAAGGATATGATTGAGGACCACATCAGGAACGGCAGACTGCTACAGTACGTGAGGAATTGGACAATGACGGTGGAACAGAAGCAGGAACCACCGCATAGAATGGAAACAGAAATAGCCCTGGATTAGGGTCACGGATCGTCATCAACTGATTGTGATGGTAAGGGCCGAGTTCAGGACTTGGACTCTGACCATAATAACAATAACAATAACAATAACAATAACAATAACAATAACAATAATAATAAACTCTATAATAAGGCAGCTAAGTCACTTACACATGTACAAGATCAAGGATGGTTCCTAGGCATGCTCTGAGATTATGATGAACCGTTGTGCCCGGAGAGGCACCCTTTGGCTTTTTTAGTTTTTTCAATTTCTGGATGTACAAACTCTTATCCATTAGGTTACTCGTGATCCACATTCTTTGATAAATAGAACAGGACGCGGTTATTGTCCCAACCAGAGTGACGGGGCGGTAACCGCATGGTGCGAGTCCCTTTATTGGAGAGCGACATAATAGACTTGTACATGGATTAAGTCTTTGAATAGAGAGTCGAGGCTGGAGAAAAAAAATCCAATAGGACATCAGTTTTGGATTATATCTGGCAAGGAGTTGGTCGCTTCGCTGGAGAGTGACAGAATCGGCCTACTCAGCTCATCGAGTATGGATTATACTCAACAAGGGTTCAAAGAGACCATGATCGGCCTAGGACTTAGGCCAAGACACCACTTAGTGTTTAGGAACACTAAACTGGAGTACAAGAAATAACACCGCTTCGTCGGAGAGCGACATGATCCGCTTACATGGACGTTACGTACGGATTATGCTTGGCAAGGACCCGGGGAGGTAATGGATCTGGATATCAGCTTCAAACAGCTATAGATTTGGACATTGATCCAGAGTAGTCATGGACTTAGATATTGCATAGAGTGGTCTAGGATTTGAGTAACGACCCAGAGAGGTCACCGATTTGGATATTAGCCTTAAACTACAATGGATTTGGCTTCGATGGATATGGATTTGGGTAAAACTATCCAAAGAGATTGCAGATATGGAATTGGACATTGATTCAAATTATTCGTGAATTTCACTAATGATCAAAATAAATCTTGGATTTAGATTGGCCACGGATTGGATAATATGGCTATCAATGGATTATGGACTTCGGATTTTGGATTTATGGCAATTCAAAACATACCTTCCTATCACAAGGCATGTTTTGATGGAGGGGGTAAAGTTTTAATCAGCCTTTGGCAAGGCAGTACACAGGCGGATTTAATCCAATGGACTTCATAATCATCAAGGTAGAAAACCCGGAGAGATGGTTACTAGGATTGAAGATTGATTACATATGAAACTATGAACTATAGTTGAATGGATTCAAATGGATAGCACTCAAAAAATGGATAAATATGGAACTAGCACTCCCCTTAGGAGAGTGATCAAATTGGTATATTCACTAAACAAAAATGGATCGGAGTAGAGGGATCAGATTGAACAAGATGCATACAACACAACTCAATGATGATCGCTCCATAACTTAATAACCACAAGGCGGATTAAGGTGAAACTTTGGGAACAAAAAGAAGGGACCCTAGGGAGTCTACCCTAGGGATCGCATATTAAATGGAAGAGTGTGGAGGGATCGGCCCTCTTCCTTATTAGGGATCGACTATATTCAAGTTCATAGCAACAATCGGTCAATAACTCAAAATCTACAATTGCAAACAACATAAAATTTGGAGGGGAAGTACATTACAACATGAGGGACCCATCATAGGAATCACACCCCATAAATCCCCTAAAATAGGGATCGACCCTGATCCCTATTATGGGCTATGGTGGGACCCAAACTTTATGGGCAGGCTCAGCTTGGCTCCAGGGTTCTAGATCCGGGTTTTGAGCGAGATATTTTCACGTCTTCTCATATAAATACAGTGGACATGGCATCCACAAAGGGATCTTCTTTCTGTTTCATTCCATCTTCTACCTAGGCTATACTCTACCATTTATATTCTAGGATTTCATGGATTTGTAACTATAACAACACCATAATAAAAAGAAAATCTTTAGAGTGGTTGTAGGTCAGAGTTAGCCGAACACAATAAATTTGTGTCTCTATTTACTTGCTTTCTGTTTTAATTTTATTATTCTTCAATTTATATTCTCTACATTATATTATATAAGATCTATGACTGGATATTGGTGCTTTCACATAACTGGGTGTTGATGACCATTTTTGATGCCAACAACTCAAATGACATAACCAACCACTCATAAAATTGGAACACTCTCCATCACTACTCTCAGCTGGTAGAGCTCTATAGTCATATCCAATTGAGAAAATACATTCATATTGTACAGCTGATCGAGCAAGTCATCAGTACATGAAAGTGGATACTTATCCTTCTTTGTTACTTTACTTGGCTTATGGTGATCCCAATAAATTCTCAAAGATCCATCACCTTAGTGGCGAACAGTACGGTGCCCCCCATTCAATATACTCCTACAAACAAACCCTCTCTATAACAGATCATTCACTTGCACCTCTAGTTCCTTCTGCTCTTTGAGTATCATACGTCTTAATAACATAACTACTAGCCTAACATCCTTCACTAAATTAAATATATAATTCTACCTCCTTATGTGGTAGCAATCCGATAACCCTCGAAAATATTTACATACTCTCTAGCTATAGGTACTAATGACAACTCATCATATGGGATCTCAAGAAAATATAGAAGCTAACCATCACCTCAACGTCTGGAAGGTACCCAACTGTAGTCTACGCTCACCGTCTATCCTAATCATCACCAAAAACCTCTCGCTATTGTCACGACCTGAAATCCAGCATTTAAAAATCGACATCAAATACCACACTTGTATTCGATTATCGAAGATTCAAACGTTGAACTCCTGTTCGACGAGCTTATAACAACATTAGATGAATATAAAACAGCGGAAACAAAAGATGATTTCATTGATAAACAACACAGATACAACATTTATCATAATAATTGAACAACACCGACATCATAGATATATACATAATACAACAATAAAATGATAACATCACAGCGGAACAATAACGACAGGTCTTCAAAAAAATTCAACATACTTTAACTTCAATAAGCTCTTCCGAAACTTCAAACACCTTTAGATCAAAAAGGCTTCAAAAGATCTCCAAACCAAAAGCTTTAAAAATCTGACAGCTTCCAAAAGACTTCTTAGTCCAAGCTAGCTCCAAAACACGGATAACCTGCTTCTAGGCTGCCCGTGTGGAAAATTATGGGCACCCAAAGTTTAGGAAGGGAACAATAAACTTTAGGTCAGTCATGGGACTGGTATGAGTAAACAAAAACAGCTGTTTGAAAAAAACAGTTTATAAAAGAAATATGTTCATGCTTTTGAAAAATGAAACTACCATAAGGCCTCCCCGCACACACACAATGCAATCACACAATTGGAGGAGATTTCTCCTTATGATAGTCAAACATGCTTGATACGAGAAAACTCTTTTGATATTATTATTAATGCACGGTGTAGGAAACATTTCGAAAGTATAATATTAATATTAGCCAGCATAGGCACCATTATATTATGCCTAATATAGCTACCACCTAAGGTGGCAGGTTATACAGTTGAAATCGTAAAGGGCTGATATTGTTTTGTTTGGATTTCCAACAATGGTCAGGCTAAGGAACTTCCTCATCGAATGGGAATGCCTCTGGAGGGATTTAATCAAAACAATTATTTAAAAGTATGGATTAAAAATGTTAAAATTTTACATTTTATTTTAAGTAAATACTATTTTTATATGTCAACCCGAGACCTTCCCGAGAGCTACTCGAGACAAATGCATGTTTACTTCGAGTCTTTCCCCAATCCAACCCGTATTTCTTTTCAACTTTAATTTTTTTGTTTAAGTCTTAGAAACCCGGTACACCTTAAAAATACTCGAATCCAAAATCGAGCCTGTAACATGCTTCCCTGAAAACAACTTCGAGTCACCGGCCCTATTCCCAAACTCCTGTCTACTGACACAACTAAGGCCATGTGCACGTGCACCGATCAATGGCGAAGCTTCGACCTCCAAGACTGTAACAACCCTGTATTTTACAATTATTTTTAAATTGAATTTTTGGATTTAAAACTTTATTTTATTTATTAAAATGAATAATATTGTTATTTTAAATATAAATTTTATTTTGTTGTGAATTAGAATTCCAAGCATGACTAAATAGAATATTTTCCAGAAATGTGCATTTTGGTCAATATGGTCAAACTTTGACTTTTGAATTTAAAATTCAAAAGTTTAAAATTTTAAATTTTATCTTTTATTATGAAAATAGATTTAATTTTAAGAACACTGCTTTTCGTTTCATTTAAATCTGATTTATAATGTGAAAGTTATGCCCTTTTAAATATTGTGTGTAATTTGCTGTATTTAACAAAATGATTTATTTTAAATTATATAAATAATATTTTATCTGGTCATGTAATGTTCTAAATTATATTTATATGGGTAAAATAACATGTTATGAATACATTTTGGTTTTAAACATTTTTTTAAAGTATTATTGACATTTCAAATGTCAGTTATATTCTATTTATAATTTTAATTCCTAGTTTCAAATAATTAAAGTAATTCTTTATTTATCTTTATATTTTCTTAAGAACTTATTTATTCTCATTCTTACTTTATTTTGTTTCTCATTTATTTATTTATTTGACTTTTATTTGTTTTAAAGTGAAATAGAATTTTATAAGGCTAGCGATACCCAATTTGTAATTTTTAAAGCCCTGTTTGAATTTTTTAAAACACTTTCTTTAATTCATTTCCTATTTTCTCTAAATATAATTATTCATTTCAATTTGAAAATGTTTTAAAAATAATTTTTATTTCAAATTTTGTTTTAGAATATTTTTTAAATAAAGTAAATAATTTTCCAAAGCCTTTGGTGAATTTTTTTTAATTTCTGGACACTATTTCCAGTTTTTAAGCAATTTCTGTAAAAAAATTTCCATTTCTTTTAAATTTAAATATTTATTTTTGTTTCCTACTACTTTGTTTCAGTTTTCAAGTATATTTTTGAGCTTATTTTGTTTATACAATATTTAAAAGAAAAGGAAATGCCAAAAGTTTAAAAAGTTACAAAGATTAAGTCTTTTCACCTTCAAAACTTTTCAATTTCCACAACTCCTCATTTATTTTCATTTGGCTATGCATTTTACTTCTTAGCCGTGTAATTTTTTACTTTTCACGTGAAAAAGTTTCAGCTCCTCATTTATCACGGCTTCATCAAAAAAACTTGGTAATGGCCTCCATCTCCTTTTCCACTTTTCTTCCTATTTTTATGCACTTTTGCCTTGTTTTCTCATGCTAGTTTGGATCGGCTCCTCCTTGTTCCACGGCCACCACCACCTTAAATCACTTCCATGACTTCACCACCATCCACTCCTCTGATCTTGACTAAGGCCGAGCCCTTATGGTGATCAAAACCCTATAGAATGCAACCTATTGCCTAAAAACAATGCTAGTTGACCACCTTTGCTTCATCTCCTTTAACCACCACCCTAGCCGCCACCATAGCCGCCGCCGCCACCACCTCTGTCCAGACCTCCCCTCACCCCTCCGGCTACTGTCTAGACCTGAGCACAAGTGGCTGAGCCCAAGGACCCATAGCCGTGCCCTTTTGTTGAACCAAAACTTCACAACATTGCTTAAAAACTCCTTCACCTTCTCATGCATAAAACTCCACTTTGTTCACACCTTAAACCCGAGCCATGCTAGCCCAATCCTGAGCCAAAACTTGACCAAATCTGAACCAAACCATACCTTAGGCAATGACAAATATGGAGGAAGCAAGGCAGAAAGTTTGGCATTCATATTCTCTTTTATTTCAAAGTTATTTCATTTTCAAGTTGTATTGAAATTCTGTTGTTTTGATTGTTTGTTTGGGTTGTAACACAAGAGATGTAGCTTGGATTCGCTTTCCACTCAAGTTCGTAATCGTGACATCGTGCTTTGTTTTCTGTTATGCCTTCGGTTTTGAAATCTTCAGCAATTAGAGGAGAGTAAAACTCACACAACGTATACTTATACAGTTGTGAAACAACAACAACTGAATGTGTAGAAAAAATATATATTATGTTATAACTGCCTGTGATTAATTTTATATGATGTTAAACCTATTTATACACCTGTCATATCATCTGTTAATTATTTATATGTTATTACTGTTCATTTATATCTGTTTATCACACTGCAAGTTCCCTGTAGATTAGGTTCACTATGGGTTGAAATGATACATACCCGAACAGACTTTAGAATAGGGAAAAATCGTTATGGCATGAAATGATAGGCCTGAACGATTTTTATTTATTTATTTATTTTATTTTAACTTGGGATTGCGGATTTGAAATGATAGAAACCGGATTTTTCTTTTAAACTGCGGATTGAAATGATATATATCCGTATCACTTGACCTAGGTTAGAAAACTATATACAGGCCTGTGGCTATATTTTATAAAGTATTTTGAATATTTTAAATATTTTTAAAGTGAAAAATTATGAAATTGATGTAAATTGGATTTTTTTAAATAAAGAAATTTTGGATTTTTCTATAAGTTAAAAATGTAATTCAAATGAGTGGTAAAGAGTGAATTTTTGAAATATAACTTAAATTTGAAAATTTGGACTTTGGCTTTTAAAATGACATTTAAGTTATATAAATAAAATTTTAAGTGGTTTAAATGTAAATTTACGATAATTTGATTTAAATAGATTTTTAAAGTGTTTTAAATAAAGGATTTATGATTTTTGTATAAGTGGAAAATGTTAAATAAATAATGGTTAAGTTAAATTATTGAAATATAACTTAAGTTTGGAAATTTGGAGTTTTGGCTAAAAATGATATTTAAGTTATGTAAATAAAATGGAAATTTAATTTAATTTGGAAAATGGTAAATATGATAATTTGATTTGAATTTGAATTTAAGCGATTTATTAAAATATTATTGATTTTTTTTCTATGTATTAAAATGGTTAAATGAATGAATGCTTAAAAGTGTAATTTTAAATGAACTTGACCTAGAAATGTGAATTTGGTTTTAATTAAGGGTTTAAGTTAATTAAATAAATTAGAAATTTAGTTTAATTTGTGAAATAATGATTTGAAAATATAAATGTCAATAAAGTGTTAAATGTAAAAATGGGAAAGTTTACACTTGAATTTATTAAGTGGATTTGTGAAATTTGAGTTAATTATAAAAGGTTTGCTTTATAAAAATCATTAATTAAAAGAGTATTGTAATGAACATCATTGAATGTTAAAATATGATTTTTTTTGTAATGTTTTAATGGTTTAAATTGAAATGTTTTCAAGTATAACTTACAACAGCTTTTTCTTAACACTGTGAAAGGTTGAAATTTTCAATGTTTATGGTTTTAACTTAGTAAATGAACTCATAATGGTTTAAAACTTTGAAAATTGAATACTTGATTTGAAAGTATATAAACTTAAATTTTAAATGGTTTAAATGAATTATTTTGATTAAAATATAAGCTATTTAAAAGGTGATTTGGAATGATAATAAATGAATGATATCTTTGAATTTAAAAGGTATTTAAAGTTGAATATTTGGATTTGAACTTATATGATGATTTGAAATGAAGTTTTGACAGATATGATATTTTGATATTAAAAATGTTTTGAAATGATGTTTTGAAAGATATGATATTTTGATATATATTAAATGTTTTGAAATGAAGTTTTGAAAGATATGATATTTTGATTTTAAAATGATTTGAAATGTGGTTTTGGAAAGATATGATATTTATATATATTAAAATAATTTGAAATGTGGTTTTGAAAGATATGATATTTTAATGTATTAAAATGATTTGAAAGGAAGTTTTGAAAGGATATGATATTTTAATATATTAAAATGATTTGAAAGGAAATTTTGAAAAGATACGATAATTTAATATATTGAAATGGTTAGAAATGACTTGATATTTATTTTGATAAATATTTGAATTTGAAATATATGGTATGTTGATATATAGAAATGGTTTGGAAATGATTTAATCTTTATTTTGATAAAGATTTGGATTCAAATGATATTTTGTTTTGAAGTATAAAATATTATTTTTAAGTTATAATCACAGGTTATAATAACGATTGGTTGGCAAAGAGACCAGGATCGGATATGGGCATACTCTTTGTCAATACCGAAAACCACTTTGACTAACCGTGTATGCGGTGGAGATTCCAGAATGAAGTAGAATGGTGGCGACGTTCTTGAGGTATATTACGTGGACCCAACTCCTGTGAGTTGGCATAAGGTGGCAGAAACATGAGCTGTCTCGGGCCAGTTGAGGTCGCACCTCGTAGCGGACGCATTTCTTCGATACCATACTATTACTTGTGATTGTTTGGGCGCCCCTCCGATTTTGTGGGAATGTGTTCCGCGGTGGGCGTATGTGGCTGCTACGTTACCACCAGCCCGAGTGTCGTAATTGGTATATCTACCCTGGCATTGCCTTTTGTGCCGTGTCAACTACCATATCGAGCCTTTACTATGAGTTTCTATTTGTGTTGTACCTATGCAGTACCTTCCCGTAGTCTCCCGATCAGGAGATATGTAGGTACTGTATAGACTATTGGCATTACTTGTGTTAGGGGAATACTGGGTCACTCCTTAATTCTATTTAAAAGTAAGTTTATTTTACTATTAGACATTATTATAATAGCGCAATATGCTACATAGTAAATAGTTTAACGGATCCTTAGAGGATGGGCGGTCCCAAGCATCCTTTAAGTTACTTGTACCTTTACTACAGTTCACTTGAGTTGGTTTACATTGTGTAAGTATGTATGTCCTGACTCGAGTGTTTGTATTTTTATTTACGCTTCGGTCAGCCTGAGTTATTCACAGATTGGATTCCATTTTCTGGAGATTTGAATCGCTGGAGATTATCTGCTTATCTAGTCTTATCTATTTCAGTTCTGTTGTTGTATTCAGCTTGTACTTAGTTATCATATTGAGACTTCTGTTGTACTTTATTTCTTCTGTTGTATCTTATTTAACTCTGATATATTTATATAGTAGCTTCATGAACTACTATTTCTTTTACTTCCGCTGCATTATTAAATACTCTGTGTCTGTGATCTGTGATTATTATTTACTGTATATTCTGAGATTTGCCAAATTTTTATTTACAACGCGACATTTTGAGCAATTCAATTCCGGCATGAGTGTCTACCTATATACTTATAATGGATGCGAATGGTTGAAAATACCTGGTTGTTACAAAGACCACCATCGACAAAACATCGACGACCCACCATTTCGATTCTGACCAACCAAAATTCATCTGGAACCCAAAATTGAAATCGAACTATTCAGGTCAAAAACTGGAAACAACTATCGCTTGAAAATTTCCTCGAACCCACAACGTCGGTCACCAGAACTTTTGCAACTCCGGCCACACCCTCTCCAGTCATCCACGCAGCTATTCCCCCAAGTCCGATGTATTCTGATGCCCTAGAGACGGCGCAACAACCACTTTTCTGACCTCGACCAAAAACTAGGGTTAAACCCTACTCCGACCAATTCCTGCTGCCACAGTGGCTAAGAAAATCACCATCCATTTTTCCTAGACTTGATCACTCCCCATAAACCTCCAGTGGCGATCACGAGGCCCCACCACCCACCAGTCGCCAGAAATTGCCCATAAACCAAAATCTGATCAACTCCGAAATGCTTACTCATAACTTCATTAAAAGTCATTATTTGAGATTTTAACATATTCTGATTTTACTTTTAAAAATCATTATTTTCAAAAACATTTCAGATGGTATACCTGAAACCAAAAATTTCGATGTTTGAAATTTTAACATATTTTGAATTTGCCTGTAATTTCCAATTTCTAGAAAAAACTCTAATTTTTTTGCTCAAATTGATTTTTAAAACTTAAAACATGTTTAAACAAACAATTTTTGTTTAGATTATAAAGTTTAACCAGAATCAAGGGGAAGTAATTGAATTTTGAACAGGTTTTTTGAAACCTGGAAACAACAGAGGCATCTTTGCCTGTAAAACAAACATGTACAATCATCTTTGCATATACATATACACATATTTACGTGCATGTAAATAATTCACAACTTTGTTTCAAGCATGATTCAAACAACAAGTAAGATCCAGATTTAAAAAAAAAAGTTTACTCACCTGGGATTTTGAAAACAGAGAGCTTCTTTAAACCTGGAAGTTGATTTAATTTGAAAATCTGAAAGCTTGTTTGATTTTGAAAACTGGATACTTGAATCTAGAATTTGCTTGTTGTTGATGTTTGATATTCAAAATGGAATTGTTGAACTGATAGCTTGCTTGAAATTTGTTTACAGACTTGTTTGATTGATTTTGATCTTTCATTTGAACTTGATTTACTGATTTTAAGATTTTGAAGAAGTTGTTTTTCTGGTTTCTTTTTTTTCATTGTTATGGTTTTAAAATGTAGAGGCTTTGATTTCTGATTTTTTTGTAAAGCTTTGAGAAGTTAAAAGAAACGAGAAGGAGAAGATGTAATAGTTTATATAATCTTGTTTTTCTATTTTTATAAAATTTCTCAAAAAACAAAGTGACATTTGTAAATCTTAATGATAACATTATTACACTTGTTAGACTATAGGTTAAGATTTCAACACTTGTTAATTTGTTTATGTTATATGTTTACACTTAGATTATGCATGCATTAAATATTCTAAATAAATTTTTATATTACATTTCCTTATTTTTATAAAGACATTCACTTTATATTATTATATACGATTTAAAATAAAATATTTTAAAATTAATTACACATTAAATAAATTACGTATATATTATTTTTAAATCCAAATTATTTCACTAAGACAATTATTTAAATTTTAAATTCAAATTCAAATTCAAATCTACCCATATATATATATTTAAATTCAAATAATTTTAAAACATTTATTATTTTGAATTTCAAACTCAAATGCAAATTACAATATTATTCATATACACAAATCAATACTCATCTAATTTGTTTTGAAAATTTTCAAATAAATTTTAATTCAATTCCAAAATTTTATATTGATTAATAATTTTTAATATAAATAAAAATTGGGATGTTACAGTTATCCCCCATGACTCCATACTTCTTCAGGCGGTCCATCCCAAATATAGTACCAAACCCAAAAGGTACAAAATAATCAAAAACAATCATACATCCATGACTCGATAAGACTACATCTCGACAAAGCATAGATAAACCAGTCAAATCTCCTATTACGTTTGACACATCAAATTTCTATCTACTAGATTACGTTTTAATTTTTATCTATCTACCAAGTCACTTAGAATAAAGGGATGTAAAGCCCGATATGAAGGAAAACTTAAACGGATACATCAAAAATAGAAATCACACCTTGGATAACAATGCCCTTTCCCTTCTCCTTTACTGAGGGAGCACTCGACGGAATTGCATTAAGAGCATATGTCTTCACAACCTGCTCCTCCTTCATTAGCTCTGAACAGCCCTCCCTAATATGCCCAAGCTTGTTACAGTTAAAACACACCTTCTCTGTATTCTTGCAATTCTTTCTCAGATGACCTTTCGCCCCAAAGTTAAAGCAAGTAGGGTCGAATTCGCCTTTCTTCTAGCCGTCTTTGTTTCAAGACTACTCCTTGTTTTTGTTGTTCCATTTCCTTTTTTCCACCTCCGCTTCCTTATATTAGTCTCCTCTTTTGAAACAACGACAGTATTCATCTTTTGGTATAGATTTTCGTGCCTCTAGTCTTTCTTAACTATCTTCATGTAGCATATTAGTCTTTCTCCTAAATATTCATTCAATCCAATTATGAAGTTCCCATTCTTCTTTAATGGAGTGTCAATGAAGGACATCCCATATTTTGACAACATAACGAATTTGATAGAGTCAGGGGTATGCCCTAGGGCAATTATGTAATTTGTTATATAAATCTAACTTAATAGCCAACCTTGTTTGAAAAAAAAGGTGTTCTTTATCTATTATATACTTCTTATAAAATGTTATAAATAATTAATTAGTTAATTTAAGTATATATGTTAAAAAGTCCATAAATAATGTATTTGTGATAGTAGTTACAAATAGTTGTAACCATGAGTATTATATCACATATGATAAGCGCATCATTTTAAATATTTCTTGTCAAGATGTATCGAGACTGGACATTGATGCACCCATTAAGACTATAATACGCAACGCTCTCTAAATGTTGAGCAGTGCATTACTCATGGCTATCGGCGGTGCCAATGGGTTATGTACTGATAGTTATTAGATAACTACGGAATGACTAACTCGATACTTTTCTATTGCTTTGTATAATTAAAGTCAAATAGAAAATATC
The DNA here is from genome assembly GCA_030765085.1 of Allium cepa. NCBI lineage: Eukaryota > Viridiplantae > Streptophyta > Magnoliopsida > Asparagales > Amaryllidaceae > Allium > Allium cepa. The sequence continues at coordinate 552,007,469 of CM060941.1, read as the reverse complement.
AAAGTGCTAATTTACACAATTCTCTTGACTTAATAATACAATTGTCTTCAATATGAAAGCTCCTCTTTGATTATTATTAAATCATGGTATAATGTCCATCGAACGACTATAGTTAGATCTACTGAAAGTATTGGTAGTGAAATACTATACAAGAAAGGATTCATTTCCTCAGTTATATAGCATTAGTATCATTATCAGCTAAAGTCAACTCAAAGTTAAAATCTCTAGCTAAAGTAGTTTGGTTAATAATAAGCGTTATTATTGAACCTATTACTATATGTTTGGACTATAGAATTGAATACAGATGATATTGGAATTTTGACCGTAACCAAATTTCATAAGTACAAAGTGATACAGTTTTGATGAAATGAATTGGTTTAAAGTTTTGATGAAATGAATTGGTGTAAATAATTGTCGCTACTAGGTAACAATTAAAATAGTAAAAGTTGGATTGTTACCAAAGCTATGTAAGTGATAAATTTGGCTAAAATGCCGTACCACTAGCTAAGATAAAGAGTAAACGTTGATATTCGAATTGTTCTTTATTAACCGTTGACCAATTTACACCTAGAGAGTCAATACAACTAGAATGTTGAATCCTCCTTCTACCAATCGATTTAATTAAAATTACAAATGTTATAATTAATTAAATTAATATAATTTTTTATTGAATTGTGTTGATCATTATTAAAAGTAGCGTGTATATAAAAAAATTACACAAACTTTGTCAATATACCATATCGATGTGCGCATAGATTTTATTTAAATATGAAATATCTGGTCCTGTTTGAAGTGAATGGAGGCCCAATAGGAGGGCATGTGTGGCCGGCCATGAAAGGGGGAATAAGGTCGGAACTTGATTCCAGGTATGAAAATGGCTAAGGAAATGCTAGATATGTTACAATCTTTAAGCCCACTCTTTCTTATGCTATTTATACACCTCTTACCTTCACCTCATTCAAATTCTATTCTAGGGTTTAGCCACCTGCCTTCCTTTCTGCTATGGCTGAAAATTCCTCCCTCTCAAAGTTTAAGAAAAATGCAACAAAAACTCAATAAAAAGGAAAAAAAGAAAATAGTGTATAGCTTTCTCAGAGGGGCTTCAAGGTATTCTCTTGGGCAATAACATAGTATCATACTGATTAAAAAATTCTTATAATAGTTTATAACTGACTATTACATTCTTTTATATAATTAATTTATCTATTATCATGACTCCCTATATATATATATATATATATATATATATATATATATATATATATATATATATATATATTGTCGACACAAGATGAAAAATATGAACATATATATATGTGTACATTTCTTATTAAAATTTTGTTATGTTTATATGTTTGGAGATGTAATTTTGTTGATGAAATCATAATTGTTTTTTATTTTAAATTTAATTTTAACAATGGTTAAGACTAAGTTTTGTTAGGTCGACTTTAATATATACAAATATTTCATATATAACTGTATAATCATGTGGTATTACTAGTCAACTAATCTATATTATATGTTTTATTTTATAACAAAGAAAATTGCAATTTTGATATATAGTTGTTAAGTTTAATACAATATGTTTATATATATGTTTAATTATTTGTATGTTCATATGTCAAATTAAATTCACATACATATTTTATTAAATACTAATGATGTAAATATATACCTACATATGAAAAAATTTATTTTATTTTTTTAAAATAAAGAGGGAAGAAAAGGAAAGTTTTGCTAACTTGTTTTGTGTAAGGAATGACTTGTTAAGATGTTTCATAACTTATATGTGCTTGTATGTACAAACACACACGCAGATACACACACATATCACCTTTTTAATTATAAAGTTATTTTATGTGATTTTAAAATACATTTAAAGTGTATTCAATGTGTATTTAAAGTGTATTCAAAAATTTGTTTATGGTCATATGTATATAGAATATGAGTAGTCATTTATTGCCAACTTGTTACAAGTTTGATTTATTTATAGTTGGAAACTTAAAATTAAAATTGCAATCTAATTACAAGTATTATATTAATGGTTATAAATTTTGATATTTCGTACCATAATTGTATGAGTATGTATATATGTAAATAATATGTAAACTTATATCATTTATAAACACCACTATGTTTCATATTCAAACACACACACACACACACACATACATATAAACATATTGGACAACACTTTCGTATACAAAGGGACTAACTAGTCCACTGCAGTGTAAATTCCATTATTTATTCATGGGCAGGACAAACCATATACATTGTGACTGTTACATGTGCACATACACACACATGTGTATATGATACACATGTTTACCTTAATTGATTCCATTTTTACATCAAATAAAAACATACTTATAGATTAAATAAAATATTGGTTTTATTTAAAAAAATTTTTTTGATGAAATCTAAAAGAATTTAGACTTTATAGCCCATTAAAGATCCAATAAAGGAATTTTTTGAAATTTACCTTTAACTCCGTTGTATGCTATCCCGGTTCCTTCCATGGTATCAGAACCTAATAGCCTATGGGGTTTCAATTTTTCATGTTAGGGCTAACCAATTAAGCTTACACACTTGTGTAGAAAAGTAGTGTTTAGGCTTGGGTTTGGGCAGCCAAGTACCCTACCCTCTCTGGCTATCGTCCTAGCCTAAACGTAAAGTGAACCCAAAGGTAACTCTAATAGAAAAGGTCCAATTTGAATTGGGCCTTGGGCTATTTTTCTAAATTGCTTTAAAAATTAAGAAAAGATTTTAAATTTAAAAGATAAATTTAAAATAAAACCAGGTTTATCATAAAAGATTATAACGTAACCTAAATTTTCAAAATGTTTTAAAAGATAATGAAAATTTTAAAATGTTTGAAAATATTCAAATATCAATTTTTAAATTTAAAAATTTATTAATAAGATTGATAAAATAAGTTAATTACATAGGTTAATTAATTATCTACATGCATTATACATATTGATAGATGTTATGTTATATTAAAATGTTTAAGATAACATAAGTATATAGATGTATGTATATAAAACAAAAATTTGAGATTAATACAATTTAATTAAAATTGTTTAGTTAAATAAATTAATTAAAGGTTAATTAATTAATTCAAGGTTAATTAATTGATTAAAGGTTAATTAATTAAAGGTTAATTAATTATATAAAAATACACGAATGTATAAGATATATGTGTTATGCTATAAAGGTTATATACATATATGAACATATTCAATATAAATGTTACATTAGAATAATATAAAATTAAATAAAGAGTTAATTAATTAAATATGATTTAATTACTATAATGTTGTGCATAGGATTGTTATATGAGCTAATTAAAATATAATAGTTATATAATAATGAAACTTATATAATATGAATGTATAAACTAAAGTGGAACTTTATAGAAACCCTAAATAGACTTAAGGAATAAATACATGCGTAAATTTGTGTATACTATGATTTCCGATGTGTCGGACAATTGAATTACTAGGACACTTCATAATAAATACATTATTCCATAAGTCTAAATAAACCAATATAATATATTAAAAGATTGTGAATCTTTAATATAAAGTTATCCTCTGCCATTTATATATTAATAGATTACTTGCATACTCCTTACTTGTTAAGCTTTCCTTAAGCTAGTGATGTTATGTGTAGTACTATTAATATATTGAATAGACGAGGTAAGATAACTGCATTTATTTATTGAATTTTCCTCCAGGTTTGTGCATTAAACTTACGCCATCGTGAAATAGTGGATACGAGTGAATAATCTCTCTTTATTTATTGAGCTTTCCTCAAGGTAAAGATGAGATTATGCAAGAAACCATAGGTTAGGAGTTGTATATGATACAATAGATAAGGAGTTATCCATTGTATATGGGAATATGATTTGTTGAGCTTCTCTCAAGGTCAAAATCCCAAGGCAATCCACTAGAGAAATCAAACGATTTTTATGTTTCCTCTGAGTGTTTTAAGAAACATAAAAATCTAGTGGGAGACTTATTAGAAATATGAAATGGTAACATTTTACTATTCTAATATTGTAAAAACATTTGTTATATAAGCTTATGATAATCTACAATGATAAAATTTTTCATTTAATTTGATTGATAAAAAGTTTATCAATTAAAATGTATAAATGAACTGAATTAAAGATTGGCAAATAGAAATATAACATATACTTACTAATAAATACTTCTTACATGTTGAGTTTTCAATACCATGCAAGCACCTGATTTAACAACTAATAAATACGTTCGTGATTTGGTCTCTTACATGTTTATTTAGATGAGATGTGTATTGCATACTATGAGTTTCGAACTCTGAACCAACACAAAATAATGGATATTTGATCCATATACTATCACACAGAAGTGTTATATGGTGAATGGTCATAGTTCGTAATTGTAACGACCCGAAATTTTCAAAACCGAAAATTCCAGATAGTTAGGAAGGAAGAAGAAAGAGATAGAAGAAGAAGAAGAAGAACAGAACATCAAACAACTCACATTCGCAGCGGATAAAATATAATATTTACAAAAGAATACTATATCTGTCGATTACATTTAATATACATCGGAGTTTCACATTTATACAGTCACAGAATCTATACAATTATCATGACTCAGATTAACAATAATACAAATACAGCGGAAATACTCTATACGCTCTTGCCATCCAACTCGCCTCCTGAGCTCCCGAACGTACGTACCTGAAAATCTGTAATACTCGGTCTGACCCGAGCATTACATCAAAGTAACACCCGGGTCAGGCTGGAAACCAGCGTGAGTAAACCCATCTAACATGGAATACCAAAGCAAACAACTTATATAAACCCATGTAACTTATAACAAATTTTTACCTCACAAGTTGTCATAGACATTACTTATTTCACACGTCAATTTCTAAGTGCCAGAACTTGGATTATATGGTCCAATTCCACTTAAATCATTCCATTACATCCTATTTATTCCACGTATCAAGATTATATGGAATCGAAGTGGTTTCGGGTATTAGCTAATATCCGACTCCGGTCTCTTCGAATTCAGTTCATCATAACACAAATTTTTCACTTGAAATGCAATTCAACTTTTAAACAAAAGATGTCCCCTTTACTTAGCAATTCCTCATTGATAAATAACCACATTATCATTTAATCATACACAAGCAAGATAAATCAACCACACCATCTCAAATAAACCCAATTAGCCATAATTGGATTAAATCAATTACCTTTAAATCCTGCTTATTTATTAATTTCAACCCAATTGGATTACCATCCTATAATCATTTATCTTAATTAATCCTTCTTGATTAATTATTCTCTAATTACATTAACATGATCAACTTCATCAAATTACTTTCATCAAGTAATTATACTTAACCGCATTCCATGAATGATTATCCTTAATTAATTAATTGAACTTAATTAATTGTATAATAAACTTAAGTTAACACCCTTCATTAATAATTCATCAACCACTTCTGTATAGAATTTAAATTTAGATTTACCATTATTAGTTACAGATTAATTATCCCTGATTAACTAATCTTAATCCTTAATTGATTCATATCAAAATAATTTGATCTACTCAATTTATTACTTAGGGATAAACCATTTTATTCTGTTTAGTTAATCACTAATTAATCGACTTATTGAATTTATTAATTATTACTTAATTACTTACTAAACTAATTCTTAATTATTAATTAATAACCTCAATTGTCCATTTATTAATCATTAATTACCAATCAATTTAATCTTAAATTATTTATTTAGTTACAAGTATAAATTAATTTACATTTTTGATTAACTTACACTTTAAATTAATTTAACGTCTTACATTAGCAAACCTTCCTTAATAAGTTTTAAATCAAAACTTAACTTGAAACTTGTCAACACTAATAACTTAATTAATACTGAACTTAGGTTAACAAAACAACTTGGAAGTAATTAGGTTTAACCCCTTAAAAAAATGGACCCAAGGTGAACAATACGTGTACTCGAGTAAAACACGAGTCTTCCCTGCTCTTTCCCGAGTCCCCCTCTCTTCTCATACCCTTCTTCTTCTACCTGTTCTTTTTCTTCTTTTTATTATTAACATGAGTTTAAGTATTAGTTACAACAGCAGAATCACCCGAAAGCAACTCACGCCCAGGTTTCGTCTCGAAGAAACCCTCCATCTTACTCGAGTATTTCTCGAGTCGAGTCAACACACTACGCCACTGACACACACTCCTCCGTGCATATGCACGGCGCGTCGCTGCCACTTCGATGATCCCCGACACCCCCTGCAACCCACAAATCGACACCACATGCGAAAACAAACCCCAGATCTACAAGAAAGGTTCGAAATCAAAAAATGCTCGTTTGATCAAACTACAACTTGAACGAACCAAAAGAAGATCACCATGTCCACCCAACGTCGATCATCATTGGCCATACGATTCCGGTCGTATCTCACCATCATCTTCCTCTACCCTCTCCTAAATTCTCGTGTAGCTCGGTCGATCCATGATGGCGAAAACAACGAGCTTACAGAACACAAAATATCGAACCCAAAACCCTAAACTCGATTCGCCTCAAAAATTATTACATTAGAATTTTTTTTCAACATTTTTCCCATATTCCTGAATCGACAATCTAGCTCCTCAACGAATTTCAACATCAATTATTTTTCAAATCATCAAATATTCACAAAAAGGCAATTTCGGTTCCTTTACGGACCGCGCCCTGTATAGTTATCTAAAAATCATAATTCTTGTTTCAAAAATCCTACTTTTGAAGGTTTATTCAAGATATAAAATCAAACTTACAATTTAAATTATTCGAAATTTAACCATTGATTACCTTGTTACTGTAAAGTTGAAGATACAGTCCCTCTGTTTCACTGTCAAGCTTAAACAACTTCCATGCTATGCTTTTAAGTTAAACAACTTATTTAGTTTAAAAGAAATCCTAATTTTTTTTAAAATAATTTGCAAGAAGAAGAATTAAATCTCCTACTAATTCTTTGCTCTGTAACCATCAATAGGGAAGAATAGGCCAGAAAATTTCTAGAACAACAGATAATCCACAGAATTATTTTGTTTAGATCTATACAGTAAACACACACCATTCAAAAGTAAATACTCAAGTAAAATTTGGAAATCAGATGTTTACTCACCTGGATGATTGTTGAAACAGAAAGCAAGTGTTATTGAAAAGCTATAGTTTTGAATTCCTGAAAATCCTCTCTGCCTTGATGAATGAAGCTAAGTTTGTAAAGAAAGATGTTTATTTTCCTTTTCCTCAGGTTTGCTTCTTAAGTTTAATAAATTTTGGAACGAACTTCATCTTGTTATGTTCAGACAAGATATTTGTATATGGAGGCTATTTCGGCTGAGAAGATATTAGTAAGTACATTTGTTTCTTATTTTGTTTACAAATAATCCTATTGATGTTTGTAAGTACATCTTTGTTTTATCTAGATATTTTTTTTTCTTGCATACAATTTTTCTATTATCTTCTCACTAGTTTGATCTCCTAGCTTGTTTAATGATGCTGTTGTGTTTCAGGTTGTAGCCTGCTTTAGCGCTTTTTTTCTTTTTCTTTTTAAATTTTGATCAGAGATTTTTTTTCTGAGATGTTGGCTTGATTTCAGATTTGTATGCTAACTTGATTTCATGTGATATGCTTGCATTAATTATGTGTTTCCTCTTTTGTTTACACATATATATCCATGCATATATATATGCTTTTCCCATTTCTAGACAATGTACAAATGCATGTATATTCTATTTTACTTTGCTATGTTACTTTTTTTATTTTATATATAGATATACATATGTTTTACTTTATACTACATGCGACACTATAAGTTATTTATATTTTATACTTAAATCTTATATTGATAGAATTTATTTTATTTTAACCATTATCATCTGCATTGCATATACACACACACACACACACACACACACACACACACACACACACACACACACACACACACCCCCCAAATGATAACAAGGTAAAGCATTTTAATTCACTATGTATGATAGATTTTATTGTTCATATTTTAAGAGATTTATTTTAATTTTCCAAAATCAAATTCCCCTTTCAAAATACAAATGTATATAAATAAATGGCAGATATTTCCAAAAGATTTATTTATTTTAAAATGATAAGTTCACTTTTTTATTTAATTAGATTAAATATTTATTAAAATAATGTTGCCAAAATACCGGGTCGTCACAGTAATGTATGATACTTCGATGAAATTAGATCATTTGCATTAAGCGAATAAACCGTACATTAGATTGAGTAATCTATTTGATTGACTATACTATAGATCATATTATGTTAAATGTAACAATAGACCAAAACTACAAAAAGGTTATGGGAACTCGATTGTTGAAATGTTAGTTTTGAATAGTTTATGTAAAGTGCAAAATAATTTATGTCCATAAATGTTATGGATAATCGAATGCACTTTTATAAAGAATTAATTATGATATTGCAGTAAGGTTTTTCATTTTAATGGTTTGACCACTTAAAAAGGAAAGCAAATGTACAAGAGTAGACATGATTTAAGGTACAATTGAGATAAAGAGAGTGAATAGTCACTTCTTCTTCATAATGAAACATTGAAAACGAAAATTATAAAATAATAATTGATACTTAACATTAGAATATGAAATATGATTCCTATTTTGAAATGTATTTTCATATAAAAACCATTTTTTATGAGATTTATTTCTTTGAATTCGAGGTAATTGACCAAAGGATTCCTTATTGTAAACTAGTTATGGAATATGAGATAAATAGTCTATATTAAGTAGATGATGGACCTCCGTATACAGTATGCTATTATAGTAATGGTGGAAAAAGTAGCATGCCACATAGCGCTTATTGATTGCATCAAGTTACAAAAATTATCTTCACAAAATGTACCGCACATTATTTATGCAACAATATATGTTTTTTGGTGATGACTGAAGAAGAGACATAATTTTATTTTAATAAGAATATTATGAATAGTCATTATGAAATAAACTATAATGTGGTATTTGTGTTCATAACAAAAGCTATGCATTGGAAATACAAAATTATATGAAATTATTTACAATTACTATAGACTTATAGACTAAGCCACTGTTCTAAGAAGTAGATCAATGTGTATATGATTGTGAATCATATGTCACTAGTGGATTATACCTCTGATAATTAAAGGGAAAACACCAATTCAGTGGAAGAGTCATAAGAGTTGATTAACTTTTCGGGTTGATACATATAGATGTATGCGATCACAAGTCTTATAATACCAAAATGGTTCCACATACTTCATTTTATTCATCGATGTCTATGATAAGTTCATAGAATGTAAAATAAAATAACATGCAAAAGAGATGATTCAATGTGATCGAATGTGTGAGTATATTGAAAGAGTTCCGACTGTATCTAAAATGAAATTAAGATTCAGTATCAAGAGTTAGTCCGCCTTATAATAGATAATGATGTGTCGATAAGAAATAATTGAAGTTTGTTGGATGAAGGGCGACTAAGTGATGAGTGAAGTTAGCTAAATTCTTTCTATAAGATGTGTACTTAAGAATTGTATAGAAGGTTAAGATTAATATCAATCGAAGAGTAGTTTACAAAGTCATACAAGATAAGGGTTTATAAGAAACCTCAGCATGTCCCAGAATATAGAGTTGGTGGGTTGTGTGAGTTGAAGAAATACACGTAATATTTGTACATAAGAAATCTTGTATGAATCATCCCAAAGGAGTTTGGGGAGTCGGATGACTAATTCATGTTACGAAACAAATATTGTGAACTAATACCAAGTTAGTTTTATATATGGCAATTCATAAAATGTTTACGAATGCCCGTTTCATTGCAATACAGGACAATTATTGTTCCCAGAAAACTAATATTATATAAAAGAAATCTCTTTAAGAAATTATTGGTCGTAAAATGGATTTGAATATGATCCAAATATAAAACTAATTAAAAGGGATGAAATGAAATTTGCCAAAGATAAATGAATGTATAGCATTAGAGTGTCAAATTATCATTCTTGCACATTGAAGAAGAAACTATGAGTTTCTTATCAATGTTAATAATAAATAATCCTCGGTTATTTAGTTAAGCCATTAAGAGTATCGACTCTATGATACGATATAATGTGTGAATCCAAAATAGATTCCAAGTACATTATCAAAATATGGTTTTGATTTTTTGCACCCAATGGATACATCGACCATAAATCTATCTTTGAGAGAAAGGCAAACGCAGTTGGAATATGGTGAGCCACATTGACAAGAATAAAATCATGAATTTAAATTGTTGAAATTAGCACAACATATTCTCCATTTAATGTGCTCAAGTTGATTCATATTCTACCTACAAAATGATTGCCTTGTATGACTTGGTGTTTCGGTACATAGGTGTTGAAATAAAAAATTCTAAATAAGAATTTAAACTAGACTATTTGCACCTAATAACCAAAGTGTCTCAAAGTTAATGGAAGCAATATTGAATTTGTGGGTTCTGGATATGATCTAAGAACTGATATGAAAGTATCGTTCGACAAGCATCAAAATTAAACAAGTATTTTAATAGAAATATTAAATAGTTTGATTTCAGTTAAAATACAGTGAAGCTTATGTCCATAAGAAAGAACTTTGAAGGTACATTGATATTTCTAACCATAAGAAAACAACATGCTACTGATTGTTAACGATTTACTTGTGTTAAAATCATCTTTTAGTTGTTTTAATATTCAATGTTGGATTTGCAAGATGATGTATTTTGTAGTGAGTATAGAGGGCTCTGGGACTATCCCAGATGATATGCAGAAAAACCTCATTAAAATGTTTAATAAGAAACATGTAATATTTATTTCTTATGCTCGACGATAGAAATTATCATACATGTTATGTTGTCTACGATATCGTGATTTGTTTACATATTTTATATATGAAGAAAATATCAAATCGAAATTATGGTCATTACATGGTAGTTTAGAGTGTTCACGTGTATTTACGAAATGCAGGAGTAACAACAAACTCCTTGTGAAGGAGTATTCGGACTTAGACTTTATATATGATTTTGAGTATGGTATGTCAATATAAAATACATGTTTACAACTTGGTTAAGAAGCTTTAAGTTGGAAAAAGTTTCAAATATGAAATTATGGATGATTCAATAAAAGGCCAAATACATCACCATGAATAGCAGCTAACCAATGTATATACATAATAAATGCACAAATTTATAACTGAGCAAAGAGTGATTCCAAATATCGAGAATCCCATAACATTGTTATATGATAACAATGTCATGATATAAATCATAATATAACTTAGAGCTCACTGAAGGTCGAAAGTCATACTCTGAATTGTTTCATATGATAAAGGCAGTTTATCAAATTGCAGGGAGTGATTGATATAGTAGATAATCGAAACATAAAAGCATACTCGTTGCCGAGGGACATAACCGATTGGAGAAGTTAGAATAAGATTTCATAACTGACCCTAAGTGCAAGTGAGAGATTGGTAGAGTTAAGGGTTTGCCCTAGGGATAATTATGTAATTTGTTACATAAATCTAGCTCGATAACCAATACTGTTTGAAATAAATGGTGTTACGTTTCTATTATATACTTGTTATAAAACGTTATAAATAAATAATTGGATAATTTAAGTATATATGACAGAAAATCCATAAATGGTGTGTTTATGATAGTAGTTACAAAGAGTTGTAACCATGAGTATTATATCACAATATGATAAGTGCACCATTTTAATATTCCTAGTCAAGATGTATCGAGACTGGACAACGATGCATCCATTAAGATTAGAGCACACAACACTTTACAAATGTTGGGTAGTGCATTACTAATAGCTGTTGGGGGCACCAAGGCATTACACACTGATAATTATTGGATAACTACGGAATGACCCACTAAATAGTTTTCTTTTTATTAATATAACTAAGGTCAAACAGAAAATATCGAAGTGACTAATTTCTATAATTCTCTTGACTTGAGAATACCGTTAATGATCAATATGAAATCTTCGCTTTGATTATAGTTAAATCATGGCACGACATCCATCGAGCGACTATAGTTGGATCGAATGGAAGTATTAAAAGTGAAACGGTATTCAAGAGAGGATTCATCTTCTCGTTTATATGTAGTTAGTATCATGGTCAATTAAAGTCAACTTAAAATCAGAATCTCTACGCAGAGTAGTTCAATTAATAATAATTGTTATTATTGAACCAAGGTATGTGTTCGACATATAGAGTTGAATGCGGATAATATTGGAATTTTGACCATAACCAAATTTCATAAGTCCAAAGTGATACAGTTTTGATGAAGAGAATTGATATAGATAATTGTCACTAGTAATACATAAAATTGTAAAAATTGTTTTTTTACCAAAGCTATGTAAGCAATAAATTTTGCTAAAATGTCACACAACTAGCAAAGGTGAAGCGTAACTGTTGATATTCGAGTTGTTCGTTATTAACGGGTAACCGATTTACACCTAGAGAGTCAATACAACCATAATGTTGAATCCTTCGGCTACCACTCGATTTATTATGATTCATTATTTAACATCCCAAATTTTTTAATTTAAATAGGGTGACTTATTTAACTTTTAAAATTAATTTGAAAAGTTTCAAAAGAAATAAAATATTATTAATATTAAATACTACAAGGATATATGGATATAAATAAAATATTTGGTAGTTTAAGCTTTATATAAATATATATAAAAAATAAGAATTTGTGTTAAACCATTAAAAATAAAATATACGTGATAATTAAATGTTGATAGTTAAACTTTAAATAGAAATAAAATTCAAGATTTATGTTTGTAATAAGATTATATGGTTATAAAATGACATATGAAATACATACACGTTTGCATGAGAATTATATAAACAAGGAAACAATAAAACAAAAATGTATGCAAGAAAAAAATCTACAAACAAAACAAAATTGTACTTACAAAAATCAGATAGGATTATATGTAAACTTAGATGGAAACATGAGCATTAAATGCTTTCTTCTCAGCACAAAAAAAAGAAGCCATTTCGAAATATAACAGAGATCATTTCAGCTGATAAAAACCAAATCTTGCTTAGCCACCAAAAAGAAAATATCTGGTCAATGAAAATATATGACTAAAGGAAATAAGCTCATACCAGTTAATACCTACCTCCCCTGTACAAAGTCTTCCCTTATATATAGACACATCCATATTGTTTTATTTCGTTCATGAAAACATAGCAAAGCCAGAAAAAAAGGGCAAACATCACTATTTGTTTTACAAATTCAAATTCAATTTATACAACAAAACACAAAGGCGATACAGGAAGATCAATACTGCAGTTTCAAAACAAGTCTCTGTTCAAATTTTTGCCACGTGAGTAAGCCTATTATTTTAAAATGGAAATCTAAGTATTTAGTTTATGAAACCTTGAGCTTTGATGTATATTGAAAAAAATTTGTTCTGTATGTTTTCTGTGTTACTGGAAACTCTTATATGGTTTGTTCTTCAATATTTTGGTTTCAGAGCAAAGTGAATTAGGAAAAAATCAAATAAACCTTCATACAAACCTTTTTAGCTAAGGATTTTTGAACAAAATTAGTTTGTTTAAACTTGAATCACAGACTAAAATTTGTTCAAAGCTTAAAAGTGAAGTGTGACTCTGTAACTTTCAGTTTTACACTAAAAGGTAAATTTTGGATAAATTCGAATGTCGTTAAATATTGATTTGATTACATAACTTGAATAAACATACAAAGAGAGGATTTTTAAAATTAATATGATGATTTTTAATCAAGTGTTCCAAGAGCAGTTCACGGTTGAAAAAAACTTGTTCTTTTTCCATTTTCCGACGATCGATCAAATATTGGTTGATGAAAATTTGTTTGAAGCTAGTGTGTTGATCAACGATCTCAGGAATTTGAATTTTTTTTTTCTATTGCATGAATTAAAGGGACGAGGCCATTTTAGGGTTCAATGTTCGATTTTGTTGAGGTTGAAAAATGAGACGAGTTCGTCTTCTTGGTGAGTTCGAGTTGCTTGAGATTGAGGGGGGATGGTAGCGTAGGGGGTTGACGTGGTATGGACGGAGTGGGAGCTCCACCGGTGGTCTGAGACGCGGCTGCGAGGCGTTTTTGTTGATTGGGTCGATTGCAGTTTCTCGAGCAAATTGCTAATTTTGGATTTTGAGTTAATGGCTTCGAATCGAAGTTTGATTTCGAGTGTTTGTAAATTTCGTGACTTGCCGTAGATTTTAGAGTTCGCCAGAACGGCGGTGCGGCAACGTGCATGTGCACGACGTTGTTTTGGGTGTCAGGAAGTTCTACGGTTGGCAACTCGAGTTGATACTCGAGGAAGATGATGCATGGCTTTTGTGTGGAACTCGAGTACGCGAGTATACTTCCTATTATTTTAGTTTAACTGGAAAAAAACAGGAAGAAAGAAGAAGAGTAAGTGGGGGACGGGATATAGACTCGGGGTAAGATGGTAGGAACTCGAGTGGCTACTCGAGCAAAACTGGAAGGCGCGGGTTTTTGTTTAAAAATGGGTTAAGCCCAATAATTTCAAGTTAAGGATTGTTCAACAATTTTAAGTATCTAATGTTTGACTATTTTAAGGTAAGAGATTATTTCAAGTTTTAATTAATTAAGTAAATACGTAAGAATGCTTTAAAATCGTAATTAATATTTTAATTAACTTAAGTAAGTATTAAATTTAATTACCATTAAAGTTTTCAAGTTAGCAATAAATTGATTTCAAAGTTCAAGGCAGATTTTTAAATGTTAATTAAGGTAAATAATTATTATTAATTAATTGTTTTGAAAAGTAATTAAGAATGATTTATAATAGTAATTTCAGATTGGTTAATTAATAATTAAGTGTTTAAATTAATTTATAAATTAAGACTTGTTAATTAGATAATTTAAGTTGATTAATTATGGTTGGTAGTTAATTAAAATAATTAATTAAGAAATAATTAATCAAGTTAATTAAGATTTAATTAATTTATCAAAATTAATCATTGATTTAAAATAATCAATAAAAATAATTATGTGGTTAATTTATTAAATCACACTCACATTGGAAAATAATTAACCATTGTTGTGCACTGGATTGATATTTCTGTTGTGGTTGTAATACTATGTGATGTGAGTTGCTCTGTGCTGAACTGTGATTTAATTCTGTATTGATGTGAAAACCCTTTTTGCCTGTAAAACGACATTTAAACTTCGATGCGACAGGGAGTCGGATTTTAGTTAGTTATTCGAAACCCACATCGAACCCTGAATGTGAATCTTTATGATTGATATATCCACGTGTTTCAAAATTAAACGCTCACTATTCGGTTTAGCCGGGAAAGGACCTTTGTGTCATATAACCCATTCCGAATAGTGATACTTCGAAATGGATAGCATTTAAAGACGGTGTTGAAGACCGGGTGTGTTCGAAAATGATAGGATAACCAATCGCATGTCTCTGCACTGAGTTGCTCCAGTATAGAGATCTCCACATGTGATGGGGAGTTCGATCGGGATTGTGGATACCCGAATTTGCAAGGGCTTCTTCCTTTATTGGACGAAGTGCCTTCGGTTCTGTTCGAACCCGGAACAGACTTGTATGGTTGTGTGTCTGACACTACACTTTGAGATATAAAGCAGACTTCTTTCAAATGCATATCTGTTGGTGGCGGAGAATTTATTCTCTTAGCTTAACACCCTTCTCTGATACGTACGAGCTCAGAGGTTATGTAATTGAAGGTTATCAACGATATACTTCCAATGTGGTAGTGTGGCATGCTAAGTGCTGCTGTGTGTTGATGATCATTTGTTGATCATCTGTGATCAAAGCATGACTTTCGTGTAAAGCGTAGCTTTGTGGACGAGACCTCATCGGACCTCACAGCCCGAAAATGATCGAAACAGGAAAGATGCGGCAAGGTTATGAGGGTCGTGCCCTTTAGGGTATGTCATTTCCTTCTGGAAAAAGGTGATGTCATGGTATGGAGCCCAGATATTTATCTATGTGGTTGCTTCAATCTCATTTACTGTGTGGTTGTTGCTTTGTGATAAAGGGCCCTCGGATAAAGGTCCCAAAGGACCGGGGAGTGGTATATTCGTGTAGTAGTAACCTAGTTACAGAGGTAACCCTGCCTTGTGTTGGCAGAGAGATGGTTAAGTTCTCAGGACGTCCCGCCAGAGGCGTACCCATGTGGCAGTAGGAAGTTTCCTAGCCTGACCATTTGTTAGAAATCCAATTCCCAATACGAACCCAGTACGGTTTTAGTTGTATAACCTGCCATTTACTTATGGTGGTCATCACTGTTTAGATGGTAGCTATAGTAGGCATAATTCGGAATGTCTATACTGGCTAAGATTAATATTATACTTTTGAAATGATTTTTTTTACGCTATACACTAGTAATAATATCAAAGAATTCTTCTCGTATCAAGCATATTTGACTATCATAAGAAGAAATCTCCTCCAATTCTGTGATTGCATTGTGTGTGTGGCGGGAGGTCTTATGGTAGTTTCATTTTCAAAAAGCATAACAATTTTCTTTTATAAATCTGTTTTATTCTGAAAGCAACTATTTTTGTTTACTCATACCAGTCCTATGACTGAACCGGAGTTTATTGTTTCTTTTCTAAACTCTGGGTGCCCATAATTTCCACACGGGCAGCCTAGTAGCAGAGTTCCGTGTTCTGTGATGTAATGCATGATATCTGTGATGCCCATAATTTCCACATGGATCTTATGATGATGTTGTGTCTGTGATGTAATGCATGATATTTATTTTGTTTCCGCTGTTTTATATTCATCCGATGTTGTTATAAGCCCCATCCGATTGGAGTTCGATGTTTGAATCTTTGGCAGTCGAATACAAGTGAGGTACTTAGTGTCAATTTTCGAACATTGAATTTCGGATCGTGACAAAGTGGTATCAGAGCTGAAGGTTGAATAAGAACTTTAGCTACGAAGTATAACACATTAGATGGCTTATTAGAGATAGGGTGAAGTACACCCTAGAATGAGTATAACCAAGACCGAAACCCCAAATTTTCTAGTCTATTTTCTTTTACTGCTGATATTCCTTAAGATATTTTGTCCATATATCTAAACCAATTTTCTTACCAATTAAAGATAGTAAGAATGAGCGGACGAAGAGGAAGAGCTGGGGGGCGAGGAAATGCCACCACACCTTGTCAAGTTCCCTCAACAACAGTAGCAGCAATACCTATTCAGCAGCAGCCGAATCTGGCTGATTTATATAATAATTTCTCAAGGCTTGGTGGTAAGCCGTTCACCCGCAAGGAGTCAATTGTTGAGGCTCAAGCATGGATCAGATCATGTGATAAAATCTTTAGAGGGCTAAAGTTGCAAGACGATCAGAAGCGACTCATAGCTTCTTGGCAACTTCAAGGGGAAGCCTTAGCATGGTGGGAGACAGTTACTGTAGATAAGCCATAAGATGAGTTTACTTGGGAGAAATTTAAAGAAGTGTTTGAGGAGCACTATCTGCCATCAGTTGGAGTTTCTCGAATGTACCAGGAATTCATGGACTTAAAGCAGGGGAGTTTGTCATTCGAGGAATATCTAAACAAATTCAATGAATTGTCTCATTTTGGTCCAGAATTGGTGAATACACCTTTAAAGAAAAATGAAAGGTTCATTCATGGGATGAATAAAAAGTTCCACGAAAGAATGATTGGCCATGTCAAGGAATCCTTTTCAGATTTGGTTGATATGGGGTACAGATATGCCACACTTGATATGCAAGAAGCCCCGGTGGAGAAAGGAAATTAGAGCAATCAAAATTGGAAGAAAAGAAAATTTGGAGGCAAGAAACCATGGCAGGGTAAGGAGAAAAAGAAGAGCATTCAAGGAAGTACAGTAGAGAATGTCACTTGCTTTAATTGCTTAGAAAAGGGCCATTATTCAAGCAGATGTACGAAGCCTAAGAAACAAACAAATCAACATGTACAAGCAAAACCCAGGAAATGTTATTGTTGTCAGAAATTGGGACACGAGGTTAAAGACTGCCCAACCATGAAGCAAGCTCAGACAGCCAAGGTGTACGCAGTCAAAGACCAACCTGCATCTTCCAAAGTAGAAAAGGGGAAAGGAGTTCTGGAAGGTAATCTTACTATTTACGATAGCATTGTTAGAGTTCTACTTGACACGGGCGCTACACATAGTTTTATCTCTCAGCAAGCTACAAATGAATTAAATCTTGAACCTGATTTTGTTGATGAGCCTATATGCGTAAAGAATCCAGTTGGAGGTCCCGCGAATCTTTGTCTTCGATGCAGAGACGTTCCTATCTCATATTCTTGTTATCAATTCCCTATTGGTCTCTTTGTCCTTGATTTTAACGAGTTTGAAGTCTTACTCAGAATGGATTGGCTAGCTAAATATGAAGCCAAATTGGATTGCAATAATCGATTGATTTCGATTAAAACCGGATTTGGAGATTTCATCGAGATTTCTTGTGAGGACCCTAGTCCTAAAAGAGAAGGGTTGATGTATAATTTGGGTTGTCCCGAACCCAGTTTGGAGTCCATACCCATTGTTAGAGATTTTTCGGACGTGTTCGAAGAAGTGAAATCTCTACCTTCACATCGAGAAATAGAATTCAGAATTGACCTAGTACCCAATGCTCGTCCTGTTATTCACGCAAGTCGCAGGATGGCACCCAGGGAAAGAGTTGAATTAGTTCAGCAAACCAGGGATTTGCTAGAGAAAGGGTTAATTCGACTTAGTGTTTCCAAATGGGGTTCAGCCGTAGTGTTTGTTGCTATATCGGATGGATCTTTGAGATTTTGTGTAGATTACCGCGATCTCAATAAGCTGACTCTCAAGAATAAATTTCCACTACCTAGAATTGATGATTTGTTTGATCAATTGCACGACGCTCATTTCTTTTCGAACATGGATCTAGCCTAAGGGTTCCATCAACTACGAATCACCAAAGATTGTGTCCATTTGACCGCTTTCAGGGGTCCTAATATGTTCTACGAATAGTTAGTCATGCCTTTCGGGCTAACTAATGCTCCAGGATACTTCGTATATCTTACGACTCGTGTGTTTCGGGAAGTATTGAATAAATTTGTGCTTGTTTTTATTGATGATATTTTAATCTATTCCAAGACCAAAGAGGAGCATGCCGAGCATCTTAGAATTGTTTTGGAGATATTAAGGAGAAATATTCTATTCGCAAAAATTTCAAATGCCACTTTTGGGTCAAAGAGGTTAAATTTCTCGGCCATATTGTTAATGAAGAAGGAATTTTTGTTGATCATAGCAAAATTTCCGCTATTATTGATTGGAGAAAACCCACTACCCCAAAAGAAGTTCGAAGCTTTTTTGGGTTTAGCAGGTTATTATCGAAAGTTTGTTCAGGACTTTTCTAAGATTGCTAGTCCATTGACTAAGCTAACGATGAAGGATGTAAAGTTCAATTAGACTCCGAAATGTAACAAAAATTTTCAGGAGTTGAAGAAGAGATTAACCATCGCTCTTGTTCTCGCTATTATCAACGGGAAACAGGGTCTATCTGTTTATACCAACGCTTGCGGTGATGGTTTGGGTGCGGTATTAATGCAGAATGGGAAAGTAATTGCCTACGCGAGTAGACAATTATGTCCTCATGAAAGAAATTACCCAGTCCATGATTTGGAACTTTTAGCTGTTATTTTCGCTTTGAAAATATGGCGAAATTATCTTCTGGGTAAAAAATCTTTTCAGCTTTCTTAATAATTTATGAAACTAACTTAACTTAACAATATATCTAATGAACTATCTTTCTCTAGGTGAAAAATTCGAATTATTCACCGACCACAAATCTTTGAAATATCTCTTCACCCAGAAGGATCTGAATTTGCGACAACAACGTTGGTTGGAATTTCTGGCACCTTATGACCTAGATATTCTATATACGCCCGGAAAAGCCAATGTAGTTGTCGACGCCTTAAGTAGAAAGCATGTTATTCTTGCTCATCTTGTTGTCGCTCCTACTCTTCTTAAGAGAATCGCGAGCAAGCAGTACGAAGACGAGTTTCTTCGGGGAATCTATAAAAGAATATGCCAAGGGGAAGATACTAGTTTTGAGATGGATAGTAGAGGAGTTATAAGATTAAAAGGCGGAATATGTGTTCTAGACTTTCCAGATCTAAAACATGAAGTTTTGGACGAATGCCACAAATCTAAATTCAGTGTCCATCCAGGAGTTAATAAAATGTATCGTGATATCAAAAGAACTTTCTGGTGGAAGATAATGAAAAGAGACATATCTATATATGTGAGTCGTTGTGCTAGTTTCCAACAAATCAAAAGCGATCAAAAGAAAATGGCGGGTTTACTTCAGCCTTTAGAGGTACCCAAGTGGAAATGGGACCAAGTATCGATGGATTTCATCGACGGTTTGCCTCGTACTCAGAAAGGCAATGAAGCAATTTGGGTTATTGTGGACCATTTGACCAAGACAGCCCACTTTTTGCGAGTAAAATCTACCCGCATGGCAGCAAGTTTAGCCGAATTATATGTGAAAGAAATTGTTCGTCTCCATGGTATTCCCAGCAGCATAGTGAGTGATCGTGACCCGATCTTCACTAGTAGATTTTGGGAGGCATTTCAAGACGGATTAGGAACAAAACTGAATTTCAGCACTGCTTATTACTTACAATCTGATGGGCAGACTGAGAGGATTAACCGAATCTTAGAAGACCTATTGCATGCTTGTATACTTGATTTTGGTGGTCCTTGAGAGGACCATTTACATCTGGTCGAGTTCTTATATAACAACAGCTATCAGGCCAGTATAGAGATGGCTCTTTTGAAGCTTTATATGGTTGTCCGTGTCGATCACCCGCATGCTAGATTGAGACTGGTGATAGACTCGTCCTTGGACCAGATATGATTAAAGAAGCCACAGAAAAAGTTGATTTTATACGGAAGAAATTGAAAACAGCTCAGAGTCATCAAAAGAGTTAATATGATCGCAGGTGAAGGGATTTGGAATTCTAGGTTGGAGACTTTGTTTTTCTTAAAGTATCTCCAATGCGAGGAGCATTAAGGTTTGGAAAGACCGGTAAGCTGGCACCACGATATATTGGTCCTTTTCCTATTCTAGAAAGGATCGGTTCTTTAGCCTATCGAGTGCAGTTGCCTAGCTGGTTATCTGACGTGCAAGTTGTGTTCCACATTTCTAATCTTCGGAAGTATGTGCATGATCCAGATAGTATTATTGAAGATGCTGCTCAGTAGGATCTCGAAATCACTCCCAAACAGTTAAAAGAGAACCGATAAAGATTGTAGATCGTGATGAAAAGCAACTGAGAAACAAAGTTGTGAAACTAGTTAGATTTCAGTGGAGTGGCAATCCAAAGGACTGCACTAGGGAAACCGAAGATAATATGCAGAAATCATATCCCAATTGCAGAGTGGATATCTCGGCTTAAACTGGTAAGCCATTTCCTTATTTTTTCTGAATTCGTATATTCTTTGTTTGCTTTTCTCTCTCTTTCAATTTCGAGGACGAAATTTTCTTAAGGGGGGATATTTGTAACATCCTAAATTATTTAATTTAAATAGGGTGACTTATTTGAACTTTTGAAATTAATTTGAAAAGTTTCAAATGAAATAAAATATTATTAATATTAAATACTACAAGGATATATTGATATAAATAAAATATTTGGTAGTTTAAGCTTTATATAAATATATATAACAAACAAGAATTTGTGTTAAACAATAAAAAAAAAATATATGTGATAATTAAATGTTGATAGTTAAACTTTAAATAGAAATAAAATTCAAGATTTATGTTTGTAATAAGATTATATGGTTATAAAATGACATATGAAATACATACAAGTTTGCAGGAGAATTATATAAACAAGGAAACAATAAAACAAAAATGTATGCAAGGAAAAAAAATCTACAAACAAAACAAAATTGTACTCACAAAAAATCAAATAGGATTATATGTTAACTTAGATGGAAACATGAGCATTAAATGCTTTCGTCTCAGCACAAAAAAAAGAAGTCATTTCGAAACGTAACAAAGATCATTTCAGCTTAAAAAAACCAAATCTTTCTTAGCCACCAAAAAGAAAATATCCGGTCAATGAAAAAATATGACTAAAGGAAATAAGCTCATACCAGTTAACACCTACCTCCCCTATACAATGTCCTCCTTTATATATAGACACATCCATATTTTTTTATTTCGTTCATGAGAACATAGCAAAGCCCAAAAAAAGGGCAAACATCACTATTTGTTTTACAAATTCAAATTCAGTTTATACAACAAAACACAAAGGTGATACAGGAAGATCAATATTGTAGTTTCAAAACAAATCTCTGTTCAAATCTTTGTCAGGTGAGTAAACCTATTATTTTAAAATGGAAATCTAAGTATTTGCTTTATGAAACCTTGAGCTTTGCTGTATATTGAAAAAAAATTGTTCTGTATGTTTTCTGTGTTATTGGAAACTCTTATATGGTTTGTTCTTCAATATTTTGGTTTCAGAGCAAAGTGAATTAGGAAAAACATCAAAAATAAACCTTCATACAAACCTTTTGAGCTAAGGATTTTTAAACAAAATAAGTTTTTTTAAACTTAAATCACAGATTAAAATTTGTTCAAAGCTTAAAAGCGAAGTATGACTTTGTAACTTTCAGTTTTACAGTAAAAGGTAAATTTTTGGATAAATTCGAATGTTTTTAAATATTGATTTGATTACATAACTTGAATAAACATACAAAGAGAGGATTTTTAAAATTAATATGATGATTTTTAATCAAGTGTTCCAAGAGCAGTTCAAGGTTGAACAAAATTTGTTCTTTTTCCATTTTCTGATGATCGATTAAATATTGGTTGATGAAAATTGGTTTAAAGCTAGTGTGTCGATCAACGATCTCAGGAAAATTGTCAGAAATGTTTTTTCTATTGCATCAATTAAAGGGACGAGGCCATTTTAGGGTTCAGTATTCGATTTTGTTGAGGTCGAAAAATGAGACGAGTTCGTTTTCTTGGTGAGTTCGAGTTGCTTGAGATTGAGGGGGGATGGTAGTGTAGGGGGTTGACGTGGTGTGGACGGAGTGGGAGCTCCTCCAGTGGTCTGAGACGCGGCGACGAGGCATTTTTGTTGGTTGGATCGATTGCAATTTCTTGAGCAAATTGCTAATTTTTGATTTTGAGTTGATGGCTTCGAATCGAAGTTTGATTTCGAGTGTTTGTAAGTTTCGTGACTTGCTGCAGATTTTGGAGTTCGCCAGAACGGCGGCGCGGCGACGTGCATGTGCACAACGTGGTTTTGGGTGTTAGGAAGTTCTGCGGATGGCAACGAGTTGATACTCGAGGAAGATGATGCATGGCTTTGGTGTGGAACTCGAGTACGCGAGTATACTTCCTGTAATTTTAGTTTGAAACTTAAGTTTTACTTAAACTCTACCTGGAAAAAAAATAGGAAGGAAGAAGAAGAGTAAGGGGGGACAGGAGATAGACTTGGGGGAAGATGGTAGGAACTCGAGTGGCTACTCGAGCAAAACTGGGAAGGCTCGGGTTTTTGTTTAAAAATGGGTTAAGCCCAATAATTTCAAGTTAAGGATTGTTTAACAATTTTAAGTATCTAATGTTTGACTATTTTAAGGTAAGAGATTATTTCAAGTTTTAATTAATTAAGCAAAGATGTAAGAATTCTTTAAAATCATAATTAATATTTTAATTAACTTAAGTAAGGTATTAAATTTAATTACCATTAGAGTTTTCATATTAGTAATAAATTGATTTCAAAGTTCAAGGGAGATTTTTAAATGTTAATTAAGGTAAATAATTATTATTAATTAATTGTTTTGAAAAGTAATTAAGAATGATTTATAATAGTAATTTCAGATTGGTTAATTAATAATTAAGTGTTTAAATTAATTTATAAATTAAAAATTGTTAATTAGATAATTTAAGTTGATTAATTATAATTAGTAGTTAATTAAAATAAATAATTAAGAAATAATTAATCAAGTTAATTAAGATTTAATTAATTTATCAAAATTAATCATTGATTTAAAATAATCAATAAAATAATTATGTGGTTAATTTATTAAATCACACTCACATTGGAAAATAATTTACCATTGTTGTGCACTGGATTGATATTTCTGTTGTGGTTGTAATACTATGTGATGTGAGTTGCTCTGTGCTGAACTGTGATTTGTGATTTAATTCTGTATTCATGTGAAAACCCTTTTGGCCCGTAAAACGGCATTTAAACTTCGATGTGATAGGGAGTCGGATTTCAGTTAGTTATTCGAAACCCACATCGAACCCTGAATGTGAATCTTTGTGATTGACATATCCACGTGTTTCAAAATTAAACGCTCACTATTCGATTTAGCCGGGAAAGGAACTTTTGTGTCATATAACCCATTCTGAATAGTGATACATCGAAATGGATATCATTTAAAGACGGTGTTGAAGACCGGGTGTCTTCGAAAACGATAGGATAACCGATCGAATGTCTCTGCACTGAGTTGCTCCGGTATAGAGATCTCCACATGTGATGGGGAGTCCAATCGGGATTGTGGATACTCGAATTTGCAAGGGCTTCTTCCTTTGTAGGACGAAGTGCCTTCCGTTCTGTTCGAACCTGGAACGGACTTGTATGGTTGTGTGTCTGACACTACACTTTGAGATATAAAGCAGACTTCTTTCAAATACATATATGTTGGTGGTGGAGAATTTATTCTCTTAGCTCAACACCCTTCTCCGAGACGTATGAGCTCAGTGGTTATGTAATTGAAGGTGATCAGCGATATACTCCCAATGTAGCAGTGTGGCATGCTAAGTGCTGCTGTGTGTTGATGATCATTTGTTGATCATTTGTAATCAAATCATGGCTTTCGTGTAAAGCGTAGCTTTGTGGACGAGACCTCATCGGACCTCACAACCCGGAAATGATCGAAACAGGAATGATGCGGCAAGGTTATGAGGGTCGCGCCCTTTAGGGTATGTCATTTCCTTCTGGAAAAAGGTGATGTCATGGTATGGAGCCCAGATATTTACCTATGTGGTTGCTTCAATCTCATTTACTGTGTGGTTGTTGCTTTGTGATAGAGGGCCCTCGAATAAAGGTCCCAATGGACCGGGGAGTGGCATATTCGTGTAGTAGTTACCTAGTTACAGAAGTAACCCGGCCTTGTGTTGGCAGAGAGCTGGTTAAGTTCTCAGGACGTCCCGCCAGAGGCATACCCATGTGGCAGTAGGAAGTTCCTTAGCCTAACAATTTATTGGAAATCCAATTCCCAATACGAACCCAGTACGGTTTTAGTTGTATAACCTGCCATTTACTTATGGTGGTCACCACTGTTTAGATGGTAGCTATAGTAGGCTTAGTTAGGAATGTCTATGCTGGCTAAGATTAATATTATACTTTCGGAATGATTTTTTTACACTATGCGCTAGTAGTAATATCAAAGAATTCTTCTCGTATCAATCATATTTGACTATCATAAGAAGAAATCTCCTCCAATTCTACGATTGCATTGTGTGTGTGGCGAGAGGTCTTATGGTAGTTTCATTTTCAAAAAGCATTACGATTTTCTTTTATAAATCTATTTTATTTTAAAAGCAACTGTTTTTGTTTACTCATACCAGTCTCATGACTGACCCGAAGTTTATTGTTTCTTTTCTAAACTCTGGGTGCCCATAATTTCTAGACGGGCAGCCTAGTAGCAGATTTCCGTGTTCTGGTGTTAGCAGTATTTTGGAGCTTTTGCTTTGGAGATATTTTAGAAGCTTTTGGGATTTCAAGGTGCTTAGTTTTTTGGAAGTTCGTCATCGCTTCATTCCTTTGAAGACTTTTTGGATATATGATTACTTGTTGTACTATTATGATGTTTATTTGGAGTTTTGATATATGTATAAAATTACTCTGATGTAGTAATGGATCTTATGATGATGTTGTATATGTGATGTAATGCATGGTATTCATTTTGTTTCCGCTGTTTTACATTCATTTGATGTTGTTATAAGCTCCATCCAACTGGAGTTCGATGTTTGAATCTTTGGCAGTCGAATACAAGTGAGGTATTTAGTGTCAATTTTCGAACATTGAATTTCGGATCGTGACAATTATATTAATTAATATTTATGAAATATTAATTAAAACTTTTTAATTGAATTGTGTCGACCAGTATTAAAAGTAGTGCGTATATAAAAGTTGTGTACATACTTTGTCAATATACAATACCGATATACATTTAGATTTAAGCTAAATGTAAAATATCTAATCTGGCTTGAAGTAAATTAAGGCCCAATAGAAGGGCATGTGTGCCCGGCCATGGAAGCGGGAGTAGGCTTGGAATTCGATTTCAAAAGGTGTGAAAATGTCTAAGAAAATGAAAGATATGTTACCATCTATAACCCACTCTTTCCTATGCTATTTAAATACCTCCTTCCTTTCTTTTCATTCAAAATCTATTCTAGGATTTTATCCACCACCCCTCCTTTTCACCATAGCCGAAAATTCCTCTTCTCTATCTCTCTCAAAATTCGATCAAAACACAACATAAATTCAATAAAAGAAGAAAAAGGAAACAATGCACAGCTATCTCAAAGGGGTCGTGCCTTTTGGAAGTGTTGATCTAGAATTCATGTGGAGTATTGTAGATTCTTCTTTCAAGGTATTCTCTTGGGTAACATCAAGGTATCATCTTTATTTAAAAATTCTTATAGCTATTTATAACTGATTGTTACATGTTTTTATTAAATTAATTTATCCATTATCAGGATTCTTTATACATATATGTTGTCAACATGAGACGAAAAATATGAACATATGTATGTACATATTTTCGATTAAAATTTTGTTATGTTTGGAGATGTAATTTTATTGGTGAAATCATCATTTTTTTTTTCTTTTAATTTTGACAATGGTTGAAAATAAATTTTATTAGGTTACCTTTAATCTATACAAATATTTCATATGTAATTGTATAACCATGTGGCATACCAATCAACTAATTTTGATTATATGTTTTATGTTATAACAAAGAAAATTACAATTTTGATATGCAGTTGTTAGTTTAATCAAATACATTTATATATATTTTAATTGTTTGTATATCATGTGTCAAATTATTTACACACACATATTTTAATAGGTACTAGTTATGTAAATATATATACATGTATACATACTATAATGACCTAGAATTTCAGTCATTTGAAATGAGAATATTTAATTGATTTTAAGTATTCATAAGTTAATTTATTAAGTTGAATAACTTATATTTCAAATATAATAATTTATTTGGATAATTAAATTTTTAATTTGAAATTTGAAATTGCAAAAATAATTGAAATTTGAATTTAATGTGAATAAAAATGATTTATAAAGTTGATAAATTCTATTTGAATTAGAATGGAGTTAGGAAACTTTTGAAATTGAACTAAAAGTTAATTTATAGAAATTGGAAATTTTAAATATTTAACTAATGTGTAAAATAGTCATTCTTGACACTATCTTGGATTTCGACGAAACCAATTTCATTGGATCCGTAATAGTGAATTACTATAAGATTTTAAATGTCAACAATCGAATTTACAGTTTAGTCATGGGAAGCTGAAACTCGTAGAAATTTATTTAAGTAATTTTTAATTGAAATAATTCGATTCGAAAAGCCTATCTTCCAAATGTGATGGAATTGGCTTTTGATATGTATTCCATTGTGTTTGAGAATATGGTAAAACATTATAAACGCTTGGCGGGTGAATAGCAATTTTATTTGCCTATAAATAAACGACCATGATTCACTCAAACCCTAATTAACCAGGGCAAACAAATGCAGCCGCCACCATCAAAATGTATGGCCCAAATTGAAAGATCTTCCTCCTCGAATATCTCACGATCCATCCATTTTTACAAAAAACTTCCAATTGGAAAAATGAAGAGCTTGCCGAGCTCTATAATCTCAACGGTGGTGATTGATTTTTTGTGGACGCGTTTGGTTAGGAGGGGCTCGTGAATTCACGGCGTTTGAGCACGTATTTTGAGGTGATAGTGGGGTTGAGCCTCACATCGCTCAAGGTGGAGGTAGGTGTGGAGATGGGCTTCACGATGGTGGAGCTCGATCGTTGCATAGATGATCATTGGTGGATCATAATTCGACGGAACAAATGGCGGCTATGGTTTTGAAGGCACGAATGTTGCCCATGAACGCGATGGAGAAGGAAACGAAGCATGGCCACAATATGTTATATTGAAATCGATGGCCACGATTTACTTAGGTTAAAATAAAAAAAGAAAATGTAAATTATATTATTTAAAATCGTGTAATCTTATAAAAACCATAACTTGTTCATACGAGATTGAAATTGGACAAAATAAGTTGCGTTGGGTTCATATTCGCGAACACTACGCCATAGAGCTAGGTTGGAGTTGGTTGGAGCTAGTGAAATTTTGGATAAAATTAAACGTTCCGTTTATTTTATTCAAAATAAAACGCTGCAACGGCTATTGCAATCAAAGTGAGTACAACTCACTCTTTTTAACTCGCTTATATTTTTATACAAGTGAGAATAAATTTATTTTATGTTGATTGATGCTTATTCGGATGATATATGATAAACTATATATATATTGATTGGTTTGGATATACTCCCGCATATTTTAGCCGACGAGACCTTATACATTCCCGTGTATAAGCAAATAACCTTTTGCATGTGTGTCTGCCTCGAAGTGGACATTGTACATATTTTCTTATATGTATATTTTTTGCAGGTAATAGGTTGGAAAGATCCAATTGGATTCCTCACCAGTGTTGATTTTTATTTAAAAATATCGTTATATATGCTGTTATCATGTGATATATGATATTGGAATGTCAAGAACGATATGATTGATGTTAATCACCTTATTTGGTGCTATTGTAGCATTGGACCATCTTTTTGGAAATTTTGAAACATTAAAGTGATGTTTCAAATTAAAAACGAATTCAAAGTGATTTTGAAAATAGATGTTTTATTAATTTTTGAACTGTTAAAGAAATGAGTTTATTTTAAATAAATAAACAGTTATAATTTTTATGTTATAAAAATTATGGTGTTGGGAACTATAATCAAAATATATTTTTGAAATACGAAGTTAAATATTTTGAAAAATAATTTAAATTGAGAATTCTGATCTTATTATAAATGGTTTATATATGTGAGATTTATAAGATTGACATTTTATAAATAAAAGTAATGGAAATATAAACGAGTTTTATAAGTGTTAAAATGAAGTTAAAAATGAATCTTATAAGTAAATAAGATTTATGAATTGATGAAGTTACAAAAAAGGAATGAATTTGTAGATAAGAGATTTATAGGTAAATTAACTTATAATTAGATTCTGACATATAAATGAGATATAAATGGAATTTGTTAGTAGAGTAATTTTGTATATAGAAGTTTATAAAATATAAATGGAATTTATAAACATTGTTTTATAAATATGAAATCAATTTAATTTGATAAGTTAAATACGAAAGTTTATTGAAGGAAATATATTCACGATTTTCGACAGCGAATAATCTTTATATTAAATGTGTAGAAGTAATGAATTTGGTAAGAGAATTATATTGACGATTTTGGACAGCGAATAATCCTTTAATTAAATAAATGTTTTGGGAAGTGATATTTTAAAATGAAGTTTGAATAGTTTGAAAAAAAAATTAAATTGTGAATTCGCTTATTATGAAAATAAGTATATGGAAATGTTTTCCCAATATTGAAATATTGAATGGTTTTGAGAATATACCATTTTAAAGATAATTTGAAGTGAATATTTGAAAAGAGATTTGATTAATAAAAATTAATTAAAAGGGCCTAGTGATTGCTTATGTGCTAAATAATTGTTGTTTTCTTTTATGGTTAAATAACCGACTATCAAATTTTGCCATTTTAGTTACTCGACTCGATGTGGAAACTATTCAGTCATACACTTAGTACGTAGCCATCTGTGTAGGCTTGATTATCGTTTGTGTTGAGAATGTTGATTCGTGTAATGTGGAGTGATTACTCCAATCCATCGAGATTCCTTCTTGGCCAATGGATAGCAAGTTGAAAGTTGGAGACATGATAAGTCTACGGGACTTAGTTTCTGTGTGAGGTTGAGAAACGCTTTTGCATTGTTGGTGCGAAGAGATCGGGATCAAATTTATCTGAAAACCACTTTGGACCAACATATGTGCGTTCAATTGTGTAGGTTATCAATGATATTGATATTTAGGATTTTCATAGTGAAGGACTTCTTGTTGATCATTTGGGGTTAAAATCCCAATATACATCCAGTAGTAGTAGTCTCTTCGTTATGAAATATTCAATGCAAGGACTATTCGCTACAAATCCTAGGGATTTCCCAACAAGATGTGGTAGGAAAGTGCCTTCGGTTTGTCCTGTTCCTGGACAACTTGTATGGACGAGTGTCTGACATTGCATTTCTATGATTATGTACATTGGTTTTACAAACGTATATCTGTTGGTGGCGTAAAAGGCAACTTCTTTTAGCTTAACACCCTTCCTTAAAACGTACAAGCTCAAGGGTTGTATTTTTGTGGAAGGCAATTAGTAGTCAATGGAAATGAAAATGTGGTATTCAAAGTGATGTGATATGTGAAAGGTAACCGTTACCTCAAGCCTCATCAACCGAAAATGACCGAAACAGGGTTAGATGCGACAAGGCTAAATGGGTCGTTCCCAATTAGGATATAATCACCCCCTTCTAGATATATTTCTTCCCTCTATGACGTTCGGGATGTAAATTAATGGGGTTTGTATGCTATGAGGGACCTCGAAAAGGTCGGTAACGATAGGAGGATGACATATTCAGTACTACCTAGTTATAGAGGTAGTCCGTTCTTGTGTTGGTAGAGGAAAAATGTTCTATACCTCGGGACATCCATCTAGAGGTGTACCCATCGGAAGGTAGTCCCTTCACCTGGTTATTTGTATGGAAATCCGAACTCCATTACGTGTCTGCCATTTTGATTGTATTACCCACTTTGGGCTATATGCTGGAATTTAATCAGTGTAACAATTTCGACTATGATTAATATTATTTGTATACTAGACACTCATATAATATAACATGATTGGATATGAAAGATTTTGGTTATCATAAGGTAGAAACATGTCTGTGTTATGTGTAGGCGTATCTTACGAGATACTTTTGTTTTGAAAAGAAAAGTTTTGGTAATTTAGTAAATTCAATTGAGTGTGTTTTCTCACGCTAGTTGATCAAGATGCTCTTCCCTTTCAATACTCGGGTCATACCGAGTATATTTTCAGGTTCAATTTTGCGCTTTCGGAGCTTCAGCAGGCGAGCTGGAGATCTTTATTTTCATATACACGTATCTGTTATTTTCCACTTCTTTGTTATTTAAATTATCGGCAATAGCAAGGGTAGGTTATTATAACTGTCCATGTTGATGATTAGTGATTGATTGTTGAGCTATGATTGATATATGATATTGTAGTTTCTGTTTTGTAAATATCATTGATATGATATTATATGTTATTCCGCTATGATGCGAGATTCTGTATTATTCTTTTTTGTTCTCTTTTCTCTCTTTCTTCTCTTCTCTTCTTCTCTCTTCTCAACCTTGATTTATATAAATCAATATAAGCTCTATATTAAAAATATAATTTAAGTAAATACTTATCCATATTATATTTTAATAAAATCAAACTTTATTATTAACTTGTTTTATACTTTAAACAATTTTATTCATAGCTTAAAACCAAGAATTTAACTATATATAAAATAACATCTATAAAATAACCAAATCAATATCTCATAAAACCATATATTTCTTTACAAAGCCATAGAAATCATTTCAAAATATTTTTATATATAGACTGCGTGTCTTTATAAAATTTTCTATCCTATGGTCAAGTGATACGGATATTTATCATTACAATCTGTAATTTAAAATAAAAATACGGTTATATATCATTCCAAACTGCAATCCCGAATGAAATAAAATGCAAAAAAACTTGCAGTCTATAACAATATAAAATACAGCATCCATTCACCCAATATCAATCATTAACCATTTATCACAATCAACGTCCAATTCAAACAATAACATCAATATAGAACAGAAAATAAATAACAAGTAATAACTGGCAGTTTATATTCAATAATAAATTAATTTAACTGGCAATTTATATGCAATAATAAATTGAATATCAATTTAATTCAATAAATTCAATTTAACTGGAATGATGATAAAAATATATCAAACAACAATAAATAAATTTTTAATCACATCAGAGATTAATTTAACACACATGAGAAATTTTAAAAATTGTGAGTGGGTTAAAACACTCACTTTTTGAATTTAAATTGAATTTAAATCCAATTTAACCCCAAAAATTGAACAGTCGCCAAATTCATCCAAACAAGCATCAAAACGTCCTATATTTCGATACGATCGTAATGGAGAAAACCGCGCATAATTTCGACCTCATACGTGAAAGTTATGTCAGTTAGAACGATAAACGATTTAAATAAAATAAATAAAATAAGTAGAAAAAAATCACCTTCCCACCACCCTATAGGCCGCGTCAGCATCTCTCTTCACGCACGCAAACCCTATGCTACAGAAACGCATCAAGCGTCGCAACCATACTCCGCCGCAACTGACACGTCGCCAACCCCACGCCCATGCCTGGCCATCGCGGCCCCCCAAGGCGCCTCCACTGATCACGACGCCGGCTCGCGAACCGGCCCCCACACGCGCCACGTGCGCTCTAGAAATGCAGCCTCCGAATGAAAATTGTTGATCAAATCGAATTTTTGCCGTCCATCCAACC
This sequence comes from Allium cepa, assembly GCA_030765085.1. Classification (NCBI taxonomy): domain Eukaryota; kingdom Viridiplantae; phylum Streptophyta; class Magnoliopsida; order Asparagales; family Amaryllidaceae; genus Allium; species Allium cepa. Next base: position 551,974,541 of record CM060941.1, on the reverse strand, counting down.
GCTGATTCGACGAAAGAACACCACTGATGCACTCCCCATCGTCAACTCTACAATACCCAGAAATGATTCGACAATCCGACAACGTTCATCGATGCGCGATGAACGACCGGGAATGTTTCCACTGATTCCGGATGCACAAAACTACGATCGAAAAATCGACAGTGGATCTGGATTGTGCTGTTCAAGAGCTTTCCGACGATATATAATTTGATATTGTTTGTGGAGTTGGAATTTTTGGCTTTGGATTTGATTTGGAATTGTAATTGGGAATTTTTGTTTTGTCTGCCATTGAGGAGGAGGAACATCTGAATTGTACGTACAGATAAATGAGAAATAGAAATGCTAGGGTTTATAATAGGGTATTTATAGGTAGGGTTGAAATAGAATAGACCGGATCTATTTGATATACGCATTGAACGATAAGATGGCTAGAAAAAGCCCGTTTCGACTTCGGAACGAAATTGAGTCAACCCATATATCAAAATAGATGTTTTAAAATATTTTAAACGCGCTGGAACCGGTTTCAAGTTCAAATTCCATCGTATGAACAAGTTATGCAAAAATCAATTTTTTTTTCAAATTGATTTCAGTTAAATTGATTTCAAGGCGTTTCGAGTCCATACGATCAAACGACAAGTCGATCGTCACGAAACTTGAAATCCTACAATAATTCACTGTTACGGATCCGATGAAACTGGTTTCGCCGAAATCCAAGTCACTGGCCAAAATAGCTATTTTTACATTAATTAATTAAATTAATAAATTAAAAAATTAAATCAAATTTTCAATTTCAACTCTATAATTAACAAATTTCATCATTTTTAAATTTCTAAATCATTTACACTAATTTACCCAAATTTAAATGTCAATTTAGAGTTGATCAATTTATCAATTTCAGTATTAACCACAATTTCATTATATTCAGAAATTATAATTTAATTTCCAAAAATTCTATTAAATTTATTTTTCATTCTACTATTCAATTCATTATTTTCAACGGATGAAATAAATATTGGATTCAAAATCTATTACATTAATATTCTCACATTCCATCTTCATTTCAATTAGCGTAATAAATTAAATTTCATTTATAATAAATTCATTTATTAAAATTTGAGTTCCAATTATTATAAAAATTCCAAATAACTTTGATTTGATTAGTTTCGATCTTTATACTAAGTCCATTATTACTCTATACCTAGTTTCTATTGTTTAACCTTCATTTACTTAACATTTAAATGAACTTGATTTCTAATAAATTCATTGACCAATTAATTAGGTAATTTATAATAATTGTTATCATAACCTTAAATTTACACTTAAGTTTATGTTATATCCAACTAATTATCATAACACTGAATAAAATTTACGTTATTCCGAATTATTACCCTGATTTACATTAACGTAACATTTAATTCAGATTTATTGCAATTGATTACCCGTTTTAATTTAATAGACTAAATAAATGGTTAATTTATAATAATTGTTACCATTAACGTTTAATTTCACTTACAAGCTATTATTAACAAACACATGTTGTCATTGATTTAGATCTAATTCAATAAAATAAATTAAATGAATGGGTAAACAATTAATAATTATCACTATTGCCAAATTTACTCACATTCATACTAAAATATCACCTGACAATTATCGTGAAGTGCTGCTGACATTTGTTGATCGAAGCATGGCTTTTGTGAAAAGCGTAGCTTTGTGGACGAGACTTCGTCGAGCCTCACAACCTGGAAATGGTCAAAACGGGAATTTGCGGCAAGGTTTTTAGGGGTTGCGCCCCTAGGGTATGTCCATTTTCTTCTGGATAAGAAGTGATATCATGGTATGGAGCCCAGATATTTAACCTACGTCGTTGCTGCAAACTTAATGCTTTGTGGTTGTTGGTGTCGAGCGATCGGATAAAGGTCGGTAACGACCGGGGATGGCATACTTGTGTGGTAGTTACCTATGTTATAGCTTGGTTAAAGCATGAGGTAACGCCGGCTTGTGTTAGTAGAGATCCGGTTAGGTTCTTGAAACAACCCGTAAATTTGTACCACTTAAATTGACGATATTCCATACATGTCAACTTAAATAATACAAAACACGAATCATTAATGGAGTGTATATATATAAATGAGAATCAACACAGAATCACAGAAATATAACATCACAGAATAGTGCAGCGGATTACAACGTAGTCATAGGAGTAGTTCATGAAGTTACCCATAAATATAACAATGTCTCAAATAAAAAGAAATAGAACAACATAGAAGTCCAATAGTCCAAATAGAAAGAACAATAATGATAAGAAAAGATAATGATAGTCTTCGGTCTTCAGCTCCAAGTAGAACAGCAACAGAAATCCTCAGTCTGATCCGAGCATAAGCATAAACAAACATTCAAATTAGGAGATATATTCTGATACAGATAATATGGTTCAAATTCAAATAACAATAACTCAAAGATGAATGGAATAATATCTTTCAAGATCCGTTAAACTATTTATACATAGTTATGTATGATAAATAGATAATGTCTAACAGTAAAGTAAAATATCAAAATAGTGTTAAGGTGTTACCATTGTCCCCCTTAACACATTTCATATAGCATTATAGACTATACAGCACTGTAAACTCCACCGTAAACTAGTGGGATATCAGGGAGCACTCCATAGGTATAATACAAAACAAATTCGTAGTGGTCGCGTATATGGGAATACAAGTATGACAAGGCACATGCGGCAATACCCAAGGTAGTGAAACTACCGTTTGCCTGATCCGGACTGGTGAGAATGCATCACCGTAACGATCGCAACACCGCGAAACAACACTCCAAATTCAAGGGTGCGCACCAATCAATAACAAGTAATGAGTAGTTTACGAAGAAGTGTGTTCGCTCGAGGTAGCTAACCCCATTTGGCCCGGCATGGCTCCTGTTTTAGTCATTTCCAATTTGACACAAGCGTCAAGGCTATCCATCATCGTTCTCTTTCTTCAGTCATCGCGTACGTCATTCCAACCACTTCATTCTGGATCACACTCCGCGTATAGTCATTAAAGTGATTTTCGGTTTAGACAGTGAGTATGTCCCTAACCGATTCCGACCTCTTTAATAACCTTCGTAATTATTTTATCGATTGGTCGTTTTAATATATTCTAAAATCAATTCAATTACAATTAGAATTTGAAATTTAAGATTTCATTTGTCTTTTCAAAACAATTTCCAGAATTTACGTTTCATAACTTCCAAATTTCATTTTTAAGAATTCTATAATTCCATTTCAAAATTGATTTTTTTACAATTCAAATATACATTTAACTTCATATATAAGTTTCATTCCATAATCATAAACTTAAACAAACGTTCAAATCGATTTAAGCTCATTTATCGATTTCATTCAATACTCGTTAAACTAATTTATCATTAAAACAACTTCAATTAAATTTCCAATTCATTAAATTAATTACTTAAGTGCAACTTCATTATATCAAAGCTTACAAATTTTATTTCAATTAAAATTTTCAAATCCAATTCAATTCTTACATTTGTTCTGATAAAACGCACTTTTATTTCTTGTAAAAGAATTCAACTTCATTATATTTAATTACTTAGTTTCATTTATTCAAGAGGTTCAATTTCACTTAATAAAGAATTCAATTTAAATTAATTTTTAAACAATTCAATCTCATTAAATTATCAATAATTTCAATTTCTTAATTATTGCTAATTTCAAAACTTAATTATTAATAATTTTAAAACTTAATTATTAATGATTTCATAACTTAATTATTAATAATTTCAAACTTAATTATTAATAATTTCAAATTAATTATTAATAATTCCAAATTAATTATTAGTAATTTCAAACTTAAATATTAATAATTCCAAAACTTAATTATTAATAATTTCAAAACTTAATTGTTAATAATTTCAAAACTTAATTATTAATAATTTCAAAACTTAATTATTAATCAATTAAATTTTAAACAATGTTCTTTCGTCAATTACTACGTTAATATTTGTTTCAATTTCAAATATTCACATTTTCCTTTAATTTAAATTTAAATTCCAATTTTATTTCAAAAACTTATTATTATTCAAATAAAATCTTTATTTGATTTAAATCTATTTATTGACCAATCGGGTTTATTTAATTTTCTATCCTAAGTCAAGTTATTTGGGTATTTAACGTTTCAACCCGATTCCATTTCAATTCAAAATCAAACATAGCAAAGGGAACTTACAGTGTGATAACTGGGAAGGTGTCAAAGTAAATAAACAAGCAATAGCATCCATACATAACATTCAATAATTTATTTAAATAATCCTGAAATAATCGTACTAATTTACATTCGTTATTTATGCAAATTAATATAATTATTTCTAGAATCTACACTATCATTTCATGCAGATTAAAGATTATTCCACTAATTATTTATACACTTGTCATTCAATTTCAATTTTATACTACAACAGTTAATCCAATATACGTTCAATTGTTCAAAGGTAATTATCACTATCCTATATGTCGATTAATTTAACAATTAAAAAGGGTCATATTTAACTAATTAAATTTAACATATAAATCAGTTTTAAAATTGATAACTATCCTATATCAATTTCAATCTAACTTTAACAATAACAAATAACATCAAATTTCAACATCACATAGCAATCATTCATCAGTCAAACTTGTATAAGAATATAAGTCATGAAAATTTATTTCACCTTCCGTGGATAAAGAAATTGACACAAAGCAAGAAGAAGCACTAATGAAGTCGGTATGACAGGAACAATAGACACTGCAAATATCGACAAAAGAGAGACGATATTAATTCAATGAACGTCCATATATAATTTATAAATTTATATAAATGCGCTTACCGATGATAGAGAAAAGAACAAAAGCTGAAGATCGATGCTGCTACAAAAAGCTTAACCGGTTACTTCTGCACACAACGAGAAAAAGAAAAGTGGTTACTATTTTCAGCAACCAAAATATATACAGTATATATATTTCTCAGTACTGTTTGGAAGCAACAGTGTGCTACTGTTTAATCTTTTTATTTTTTTTATTTTTTTATTTTTATTTTATTTATTTTTAAAAAAAAAACTAAGCCTGCTCTTCACTTTACAGTGACTCATCCCCTCAAGCATGTTAGAACACTCACGTCCTAAGAAAAAGAAGACAGATTGCAACTCACGCATGAATCACCCTTCATGCACGCACACATATTTGTCTTCCCAAAGACAAAACGTTGCCCTTTTTTAACACAAACCTAAGAATTCATGCCAGCATTAAAACTCCCCCCACTCACGTACACACACTAAACACATGCACACACATTTTCTTTTCTTTTTTATAGAACAGTACCAAAGACTAGAAAAATGAAAGGAATTTCAAACCGAGACCATCTCACTTACGCACGCATTCACTTCGCAATTGCACACGCAAACATTCACGCACACGCGTGTACACCTATCTACACACACAGCACACCGCATACACACACATACACTCTCAGGCTAGGCAAGGGCTGTAGGTGATGGACGTGGAGGAGTTCAGGGAGGAGCGGTGCTGAGATGGAGTGATGGTTGGGTTTGGCAGCGGTTTAAGGTAAAGGAATGGGTAACAGTGGGATCGTTTTCAGGTGAAGGATTCGGTAGTGAATGAAGAGGCTTGCGTCAGTAGGGGAGGGGACGATCTGTGATGGAACCGGAGAGGGAAAGGGTTCGGCTTGCAACTAGAAGCTTCGGCAAAGTGAGAGGAGGGGAAGTAAAGAGGGCGCGGTGTTCATTCGTTCGGCCATCCTTTTTTTTATTTCTTGAAGAAGAAAGAAAACATGAGGAAGAAGAAAGAAGAAGTACCCGAAGCTATGAATTGATGAGCAGTGAACCATGAAATGAGTGACGTGTAAGAGGTTTCTTTTAACTTTTGAAAATTCAGTAACAGTAATATTATTTTTTTTGAGTTTCCAAGTGTCACGTGAATTCCCAAATTTCCTCACCGAAATTCCAAACGTCCACACCAACTTCCCAGCCAACTCCTAGCTTCCAACTACCTTCTTAAATGCCTCAGCTGAGATTAATTTTGTTTTTATATTCAAGTGGATATGGGTAAAAGAATTTTGGGCTGAGACAGTTAGTCGGTCCTTCCGGAACGGTTAAACTAATGTGAATATTTTTACGTCTGTCTTTGATTTTCACGAATGAACATACCGTTTTGATCAGTGCAACGACGCGCTTACAACGGTACACAGATAATTTTGATACGATAGTTTTATAGAAATTCAAATTCACGCCGCTTAAATTGTTCGATTTACAAAACAATTTAAATGGAACAGGCGACGATAGTTTTTGACGAAACGAATTACGACGCTTAATCCGCTACAGATCACAGCTACAATTGGGGTTACGTTGCTATCACAGCAAAAACCCATATAACTTTAGGCCTCAGCGCCCTCGAATTTCGCTGCCAAAAGAATGAAACTTCTCCACTCCACTCGACCATAGATCGCAGTCTACCGATGTTACGTTGCCATTCCGGCAAAATCAAGCGTAGACCGTTGACACTCACCTCCATACGGTTTCCGCTATGGTCCACACAGTAGGTCGCAGCGACATCGAGTTATGTCGTCACAGCATAACCCAAATGCCTCTGTAGGCATCAGCGCCCTCGACTTTCGCTACCCAATAATCCTCAGGAACTAGTTTGTCCGGACTCCTCACAGGATCAACTTTATAACCTCCCCTTTATAGGCTCAAGGCAGTACCAACCTATGGTACTCCTGAGAAGTTCATCCCAAGGGAGCGCCTTTTTCTCCAGAGTCATTTTCGAAACACTTTATACTATACACATATAGTATCTTCCAAATCATACACCTAGTATGACTCGTATAAATCTCCTTTCTCAAAATCGATTATTCCAAAATCGATAATTCTCAAACCAGGCTTTCCAAATTCCAAAATTGATTTTACCCAAAAATCAAAAGCCTTTCCAAATCCAAAGGTTCCCAAAACCTTTTTCCAAAATCCTCATAAGATCCTTTATATATATAGATATATATAATCCTTGATAAAAGTCTTTGGATTATTCTAAACTTGTATAAAACTCCTTTATACTTCAAACATTTTCAAAATATTTTTCTTTTGGCAAAAGATTCAACAAGGGGAGATTTATCTTACACAACAAAGATATATATGTCTTTGTTTATCCAAATCAAATATTCAAATTTGATTACTTTATAAAGTCACTACCAAATTACTTACTTCCATAAAGTAAATTTTACCATGGAAATATCCAATTTCCACTTTATTCATTGTATATTTCACAAAATATACCTTCCATTTCAAAAACCATTCCACATTTCTTATTCACAAATTTCCAGTATCAATTTCATTTAGACCCGTACGATGTACACATATCATCTATACGCTATACCAGTCTGATCGCTCACTCGATCACACAATTTCATTTCCAAACTAGTATCGCCCACCCGACTTCCTAGTGCGGACTCAGATCTGGTTTCTTGATCATAAACCGTCATTCTCCTTGCATAACCATAACTATGATAGAGAATATCCAGAACTATTCAACAATCCATATCCAGGTTCGCCTTCAAAAATCGAGTGGAAAATTCCTGGCATAGAGACTGCCGGAGCTCATAAATAGACAGAAGTTGTCACTACGACGGAGTTCAACGACCTAATGAGAGAACTCATGGAAAGTAGAAGGCAACTTGCTAAACAAATTCAAGCTAACGCTAACCTCATGACACGGATTACACAGCAACAGCATCAGAATGCTGGAGGTAGCCCCGTTCCTTATTCTTCATCTGATAGTTCGACTTCATCCGATGAACCTCCCAAGCGTAGACGCCACAAAATGGAAACTGCATAAGCAGGTGCTACTGATCGATCAACTAGAGATCACTTACATCTTGGAGACCACACTCAAACCGGAACAGGAAACTTAGGAGTTGGAGCACATGTGGAGTCTAGACGTCTGGCTCACCAAGACCCCAATGAAGCTGGTCCCTAAGATACACGTTTAACAGACCGCCAATAGAGGAGACCCTAACCTGAGCGGTCCCGTAGAACGGAGACCAACCTTCCATTCTCCATACAAACTCTGGACTTATCAGCTACGGTCAGACAGTTGATGAGAGAGAATCAAGGCTTGACCAATGAATATTGGGGGATATCCAGGAGTCATACTCCATTCACGGATACTATTCTATAGGCCGAGTATCCCAGGAAGTTTAGCATGCCAACTCTCTTGGCCTACAAAGGAAAGATCGACCCCAGGCAGCACGTGATGAGGTATGAGTGGATGATGGATTCGGCTAGAGCGAATGATGCAACCAAGTGTAGATGCTTCTCGATCACTTTATCCGGAATCGCCACCATGTGGTTTACTCGACCCCCCATGGTCTATATCCAGCTTTGATGAGTTGGCAACGAAGTTTGTAGAACAGTTCAGGATACACGTCGCTCATCCCAAGGATGTGATGCCCCTGTCTAGTGTAATCCAGCCTCTAGGGGAGTCATTGAAAGAGCACTTGCAAAGATTTCAAGTTGCGGCTGCTAAAGTTAGCAACCCTAACGACCATGCGATTCTGATGGTGGTAATGCGACGAGTAGATCCAGATTCAGAGTTCGGAGATTGGTTGGCAAGAAAACCTCCAACTATGCTGGAGCGTTTCTACTCGAAGGCTCACCAATTCATAAGGAGGGAGGAAGTTAGATGGACGAGGCGAGACAAGGCACCAGGGCCTGTTCAAGAGACCGTGAAAAGTAACATCGCCGTGAAACAATCCGGAGACAACTCGAGAACAGTTCAAGTCGATGTTCAGAACAAGCCTGGGCAATCTAAAGGGTCCGGAGGAGGAAATCCTAGAAATAAAAGAGAAGCTGGAAAATGGAAGCTAAGAATTCGACCTACAACGAATACACTCCACTGAATGCATCTCTTGAGAATATTTACCTGTCAACCTATAACACTTTTCAGTACAGAAAGCCTCGCCCAAAGGAGTCAACAAAGGAACAGAAGCGGACGAGAAAGTACTGTCGCTTCCATGAAACTTGTTGGCACAATACAGAGGAGTGTAGACACCTCCATGATGCCACTGAAAAGATGATTAGACAGAAAAAATTACAGGAGTTTGTCAAGAACCCGCAGGAAGGAAGGCAAGGAACATCAGACCCCAGACGCGGGCCGGACCCACGCCATCCAGAGGAACCTGCCCGAATTGTAGGGAGACTAGTCATAAATACTATCGTCGGTGGACCTCATCTTGCAGACAAGAACTGGCAGGAAATGGAACGATATGCTAACTCCTTAAGGAATGCGGATTATAATTGTTGTTTGAATGTAGAGGATGTGACCCCCGCAAAGCAGCAACGCATGACGACAAACGATATAGTGTTTAGGAGCCGAGATGCGGACAAGGTGGAGGCTCCTACCATCGACTCGATGGTCATATATGCGACGATCGGGCCGGCATATGTGAAGAGAATTTTAATTGATTGCGGAAGTTCCATTAACATCATCTTCAAAAAGGCGTACGACCAAATGAAGATGGAGACAAAGGATTTGAAATCATCTAAAGCCTGAATCCATGGCTTTAATGGTGCAGCGACTGATGCAGTAGGATATTTTGAGTTGCCAGTTGAACTGGGACAAGGTGAACGTAGGAGGGTATGAATCCTACCATTCATAGTTTTGGATGTTGATTCTCGATGCAATGTGTTCCTGGGTCGACCCGCCCTGACAGAGTTTAGGGCAGCTTTGGCCCCGTGGTGTTTGACGTTGAAATTTCCGACAGACAAAGGGGTCGGTGTGGTGCATGGCGGTCCAGCGAGCGGTCGCGCATGTTATATGGTCGAGCTGAGAGAGGCCCAGTGGCGAGAGAATGGAAAGGTTGTGGACAGCTCCGTCTTCATTGGGAATGCTGACGATTGACAAGTAGTACCCGAGCCCTGGCTCGGGCGAGAACTTCCATAGTTGTCAATAAGCCATAAAGAGCATTTACTCTACCATACGTCATTATGTATGAATTCAAAATGGATTCTAAATACGTTATCAAAATATGATACTAAAAACTGTACCCAAAGGGATATAATCAAGGTTTGAGAACTCAGTTTCGATTTTAGTTTCGGTCATTTGGAAATTTCTTAGTTTTAACCGCTATCAAAGTTTTTGGAAGTTTCGGTTCATGTTTCGGTTTTGGTCTCTGTTCCAAATTTTGGTATCTTTTACTGCAAAAAATGATGATAATTCATCCCATTTGTCGAAATAAGCTCCTAGCAGCCAACTAAACTAGGGCAGAATTAAGCAAATAACAAAAGTCAACAGAGGAAGCATGTGTTTGTAAGAAAGGAATTATAAAGTACCGATATATTTCTAAACTGTAAGTAAACAATATACTACTACTGAATGTTAATGATGTACTGTGTTAAAATAAATTTTAGTTTTACTGTTTAATTCTCGGTATAAAATTTGAAAAGACGTCTTTTATAATCAGTATAAAAGGATGTTGGGAATGTCCCAACCGATATGCACAGAAACTATATTAAAATATTTAATATGAACCATGTAAGATGGATCCCTCATGCATTGGTAATAGTTGTTATCATACATGTTATATTGTTTATAGTATCACATTTTTCTTATGTATTTGATACATAAAGAAAATATCAAATCTGAATTAAGGTCACTAAAACGATAGTTTGGAATGCTCTCAAGTGTTTGCAAAATACTAGAGAATTGTTTATAAAAACAACGAACTCCTTATGAAAGAGTATCTAGACTCCAACTTCATAAGTGTTATCGAGTATAGTATGTCAATCCTCGATTCATTACCAATATTAGCAGAGAAGCTTTAAGTTGGAAATGTTTCAAACTAGAGGTTGTGGCTAATTCCACAATCAGGCTAGGTACATCGCCTTGAATAAGCATAACCATAAAAGAAACATATCTAGATAAATGTTCTTATAACTAAGCTAGGGATGATTCTAAATATTGAGAATTCCATAACATTGTTATACGATAATAATGCTGCAATGCAGTTCATGAAAGAACCAGAGTTCATTAGAAGTCGAGAAACATACTCTAAAAAGTTCCATAAGATAACAAAGATTTATCAACGTCGAAGATAATTGATTGACATAGAAGATAATTAAAACTATATAGTATACTCGTTCACTAAGGGACTAGCTTGATTAGTTTTGAGTAAACTGATTGAAATAATGAGATTAAGATTCCATAATTGACCCCAAGGGAAAGTGGGAGACTGATAAAATTGGGGATACGCCATAGGGAAAATTATGCAATTTGTTACATGCACCTAACTCTATAACCAACCTTCTTCATAATAAAAGTATTTGATTTCTATAATCTTCTTTGTTGTATAGGGATACAGTTAATTAAATAAATAATTTATAGCATATTAAATAGAAAACCCTTAAATAATATGTTATGTGATAATAATTACTAGGAGTTTTAATCAGATAAATTATCACAAAATAAAATAACAAATTATTTTAAATATTTATGGTCAAGATATTTCGAGAAAGGATATCGATTCATCTGTTGAGACCAAAGTCTGTATGCTCTCCAAATGTTGGGTGGTGTATTGCTCATGGTTACTAGGGGCACCAAAGGGTTGTATATTGGTAGTTATTAGATAACCATGGAATGACTCAGTGTTTCAAGTTGGCTAAAAATAAAAAGGTTAAATAGAAAATCTTAGAGTAATGATATTACATAATTTTCTCGACTTGACAATGTAGTTCACCTTCAATGTGGATGCCCCATTTTGATTATATTTAATAAATTCATCGCGACCATCGAGCAGCTATAGTTGGATCTGAGTTCAAGCATTGGAAGTGAAACATTATTCAATAGAGAAATCTTCTCCTCGACTATATGATGTTAGTATCACAGTCAATTGTAGCTAGATCAAATTCAAAATCTTTGGCCAGAGTAGGATAATTAATAATAAATGTTGTTGCTGAGCCAAAGACTTGTTTGTGTGCTAACTGGGTTGAATACGGATAATATTGAAATCTTGACCAAAACCAAATTCTTTAAGTCCTAATGTGATATAGTGTGGACAAATAGAATTGGTGTAAATAATCGTTATTAAAGGGTACATCTTAAACTATAAAATTATATTTACCGATGAAGATTTATAAGCGATGAATTTGGCCTAACTATCACACTATTAGCTAAGGTGGCATGCTAACATTGTTATTTAAATATTTCGATATTAACAATTGGCAGCATTTACAACTATGAGTCGCACAACCATGTTGTTGATTTCTCCAAGACACTACTCGATTTAATTGATTTATAACTGCTATAAATTAATTAATATTTATGAAGTATTCATTATTTATTTGATGTATTGGATGCTATTAGTATTTTTGAGTGTCATTAGTAATTAATCGGGCGTCTATGTAAAAGTTATATATGCATGTATGCATATATGATATCCATACACATTTAAATACGATTTAAATGCCATTAGTTATTGAATGAGTTTTGGTTATTTAAAGGCCCAAATAGCCTTTGTTTTAGCCACGCATAACAAAGGAAAAGGATGGGATATTTATGACTTAAATTCTAGATTCGATCTTAGAATTAGTAAGAGGGGAATTAGTAAAAGGAGGAGAATGTATCTGTAATATTCCCACTTGGAACTTGAAGATGAACACCGATGATGTTGTAGTTATCACCTAAATTATCTTCCAGCGACATAAATGAGTTCAATATTAAACATAAATAAAGTAAACAGAGCAGCTAAATATTTTTCATTACATCAAATTTGGTTTATCATTCTTTACATATACTTCTTCCATAATTAAACCTAAATACATGCCTATGCTGGAGTTAAGTATAATAAAAAATAACATAGTAAAAAGTCAGGTCAACATATGATGATGCGACAAGCACTCCTTAGTGCAGTGGAAACAACCAAATTTATTAGCTACATGCCTTTTGCTTCATCTTCGATCTTCGCATTACTGCTGTTATTTTATACCTGCCTAATACCATAACCCAGCCAACTCAAATGAGCAACCATGAGTTTATGGGAAAAATAATAATAAAAACATGGATAAGACATAAAGTCTAGTGTGAATAATACTTATTCGATACAATCATATGGTGAGACCAACTCATACTGCTTAGATTGGGTTTCCCCTTCACTATTCAGACATCAAGAGTGGAAAATTCAAAATACTGATGCAACTGGTTCTTATCTTTGTCTGCATCTCGCGCATCCTTAAGCGGTCCCTACTTACATCTGCACCTCGGTGCGGTCCTCACCGAATACCCAATTTAGTCCATTCTTTTATTTCATTACAATACTTTACTGTTGTGCACCCTACATAGTCCTCACTGGATTCCCATCTTAGGTTATAATTTAATCTAATATAATATTATGCAACACGCATCTTCTTACTTCTCCTTTAATAGTTTAATACTATGCCCCATGCAGGTCTTACTCATTCTTCTTTAGAAACTCAATACTGCGCCCGCGCATGTCTTATTGTTCTTCTTAAAATACTTAGTTCTGCGCCCTGTGCAATTCTTACTTATTATTAGTATTTCCTTTGAAGTGTTTAATTTTACGCCCATCACAGTTCTTACTTATTTAATATTGCACCTTGCGCAGTTGAACACCTTTCTTCACCTTCCTCAGGTGTGCATTCGTGAATGCCTTCCCTCACCTTCCCAAGGAGTGCATCCACTTTAAACATTTGTTTAACTTATGGAACTGCCCCGCAGTCTCTGGAAGTTGAATGTCTCTCCTCCCTCCCCAAGATACGCATTCAAGTGAGAGTTCCCACCCGGCGTCAATAGCCTTTCCAGCCATATTTCTAGAGTATGATCCTTTCTTATTACTAACCTAGCCTCTTCTTGAGTTCCGCCTACTTGTCTTTTATTAGGTTTTGTTTACTACTTTTCTTGGCGTAGTACCACTGTCTCCCAACACTGAGTGCTTTCTACTTTTCTCATTAAGTATTTCCTTCCTAATTATAGCGCAGCACGCCCCTTTCTTGTTTTACATAGTTTGTACTTATTTATGTAGAGCCAACTCCCCAATGTCGTTCTGACAAAACCCTGACATCTCTGACAATGTCTTTACACATGTCGTTAACTCATTCTTCCCTATTTACTTTCTGTTATTTGCAGTGTCCTTTTTCTTTCTTTCTGAAAAGTAATTTGGATCTGGCTTCCTTTTCACCTGACACTTGTTTTTTTATTATATAGTATTATTCGTGCATCCACGCAGTGCCAAACTTTCCCCGATGTAGTATTTACACATATTGATTTATTATCCTTACAGAAAACACTAATAAATCCCTAGAAAATTCGTGAGCCCTAGTTCTTAATACTTAAATCTTTATTTGGAATTTTAAGAGCATTTTCCCATATTTATGTTCTAGCTACGCACCTTCAATAAACTAAAAAATCATCTAAGCTTAAGACATTTGTCAAACTAAAAACCCATTTCTAAAATCCTGAATAGAACATTATATAAAAAATTATTACATTTCGAGATTACTAAAGTGTGAGAAACTTATCTAAACATCCCATATTTATCCATTCTTTCCCAAAACGTTGATTAAACCTTTATATTATTTTTTATTGAAATCCGTATGAACCCCATAATACTTAAAGCATACAAATTTAATCTGACATCGTATATTAAGCATCGGTGTAGATAGGTTAAGTATTACTCACCTAGATCTTTATAATGTCTAGCTTTAGTCTTCATAATCTCCTTTAGCTTGCATTTTCTTTATCTTCTTCCTATTTGCCTTCTTTAGGCTGCTCCCATTAAAGTTCTACTCTAGCCTTTTATTTTATTGTAGGTAGGATGAAATGAATGAATAGAAGGGAATAATATTTATTTTCCCACAATAATTTGAGCTTGGACACTCATACCCCTTTCCCATTTATTTATTTCCCTTCACTTCTCTTGTTTAGGATGCCCTAGCCTTCTAATTAATTTGTTTTATTAATTTAAATTTAGGGTTGTTACAATCTTCCCACTTTAGTGGAATTTCGCCCTGAAATTCAATTAAGATTGAATAGAGATTTTTCATTTATTCCATGCTTACCTTAAGCATACCCATGAATTCCAATCCATTCATATTAAGTATACTAGTGCCAACTACTAATAAGTAAACATCCATAATATTCAGATATATATATATATATATATATATGGTCTATAATAGTACAACTTAATATATAGCTCATACGCTAATTTGAAACGAATAACTCTGGATAGGTCTTCTAAACCTTAACATTTATTTCCCACATGACGTCCTCCTGATCTACGCTCCACTGGACACGCATTAGCTTTACTACCTTGTTCCAAACCTATTTCCCATCCTGATCTACTAATCAGACCGGCCTACGACATCTGTGCACATATGTCATATCCGGTTTTATGACTACATCTTCTACGGCGCCCTAACTAACTATTGCATTCGAATCTCCAATGCATTTCCACAAACATGATACATGAAACTTATGAATCTATTCAAAACACTAAGTAGATCCACCTTATATGCCACTTTCCCAATCCTATATATGAACAGAAATGGTCCTACTTATCTGGATGCCAACTTTCCAGTTTCCCGAAGCGCATTACACCTCTCATTGGAGAAACCTTCAAGAACACTTGATTGCCTATTGCAAACTCTAGTTCTTTTCTCCTTGTCTCAGTATAAGTCTTTTTCCTAGACTGTGCTATCCTCATTCTTGCTTGGATACCTTCTTGGTAGCATCCTCCACCACATCTGGTCCCAACAAAATTCTATCCTTTGCCTCCAACCAACATGCAGGCGACTTACATGGCCTTTCATATAACGCCTAAATGGAGCCATCCTAATACTGTTGTGATAGCGCTTGTATGATAACTCTACTAGATGTAAGTAATCCTTCCAAGATCCACCGAAATCTAAAATGCATGCTATCAGCAAGTATTCTAGGACCGCGTTGATGCTCAAGGTCTGCACATTTGTCTATGAATGGTATGCAGTACTCATGCACAGTTCTATACCCAATACCTTATGCAGACTTCGTCGAAACGTGCTAGTGGATAACGAGTCTCGATCACTAATAATAGAATAAGGCACCCGGTGCAGTCTCACTATTACCTTCACATATATGTCTGCTAACTTCGGCACAGTCCTCTTATCCTTTACTAGAATGAAATGGGCACACCTAGTTTGTCTCCCAACTATGACCCAAATGCCTTCATTTTCTACCTTTTCCTTGGCAACCCATCTACGAAATCCCATTTCCATACTGGAACCTCTAAAGGCTGCAAGAGCCCACTTGGCGCCTGATGTTATGCCTTCACCTACTGGCATGTAAGGCATCTTCTCACATCTTCTCCCGCATCTTTCTTCTTTCCTTTCCAAAAGAAAATCCTCTTCATATCTACATACATTTTCGTACCTCCACGATGTATGGTAAACTTTGAACGATGACACTCATTTAATACTTCTTTCCCCAGTTCATCTGTGCTCAAAATGTATAACCTACCTTTCGCATTCTGCCTTCTTTATCAACACTAAATCGCTTCAGCTCTACTGGCCGACTCCTGAATCTAAATTCCTTACTATGTCTATGCACAACTTGTATCCCTTCTACAATTCGACTATCCTTTCTGCCAGCGTAGGCCTGACTTCTAAGCATGGTAGCATCCTGGATACACTGCTCGAACCTACACTGGATTTAAACTACACATCACACACAGACAATGTTTCTAAAATGGCTCATTCCACTATCATAGCCAAAACACAACTTTGTAGTTTCTGGCTTAAGGCATCAGCTACTTTATTGCCTTTCCTCGGAGTATACTCTATCCCAAAATCATATGATGCTAGAAACTCTGACCACCTCTTCTGCCTCAGCTCCTTCCAAAAGAATAGATATCTCAACGATTTGTTGTCAACATACAATTCAAACCTCTCCCATAAGAGATAATGTCTCCAAATCTTCAATGCGAAGACAACTGCTACCAACTCCAAACCATGTATTAGATACCAAACTTCATGGGGTTGCAGCTGCCTAGATGCATAAGCAATTATTCTACCATTTTGCATCAATACTGTGCCTAAGCCCAAACCTGACGCATCAGTGTATGCGGTCATAGCATTGTTTCCTTTAGGTATTACCAACACAGGTGCATTCGTCAATCTATACTTCAGTTCCTGGAATGCTTTCTCACACTCCATTACCCAAAAAAATTATTTACCCTTCTAGGTCAGCTTCGTCATCGGTGCAACTATACATGAGAAATCTTTGATAAATCTCCACAATAGCCAGTCAATCATTAGAAACTTCGTATTTCGGTCATAATCTCATGTCTTCAACCCATTTACTGCATCAACCTTCGTAGGATCTATTTCTAACCCTTCTTTCAAAATCACATGGCCTAGGAACTTCACTTCCCTCCTCCAAAAATGACACTTAGAAAATCTTGCCTTTAACTTATGTTGTTTCAATGTCTCTAGCACAAGCCTTAAGTGAACTGCATGTTCCTACTCATCCTTAGAGTACACCAAGATGTCATTTATGAACACCAACACATATCTATCCAGCTTACTCGGAAGATCCTATTCATCAAGTCCAAGTGACATAACCAACCACTCATATGAACCGTGCCTTGTTCTAAACACAATTAAAGGAATGCTTTCCTTCGCAACTATTAGTTGATGGAACCCAGTAGTTAAGTCTTACTACGAAAACACCTTGGTTGCACTTAAATGATCAAACACATCATTTGGAAAAGGATACATATTCTTTACCGACCTCTCATTTTGCTTCTAATAGTCTATACATAGTCTCGATGGCCCATCAGACTTTCTCACAAACACTACGACCACTCCCCATGGCGAGTGCTTGGCTTCATGAAGCTCTTTCCTTCTAACTCTGCATATTACTTCTTTAACTCCTCCATCTCCTTTGGAGGCATTCTACTTTAGGGGTCGACTAAATGGTTCAGGCCTCGGTATTAAATCGATGCAAAACTCCACTGGTCTCGGGGGTGGTAACCCTAAAATCGGTTCAAACACATTTCGACACAACTTCATTATACGTACTACTCCAAGATCTTATCCTTCAGAAGTTAAAGAAAATAAAATACTCCTGCGCAGTTCTCCACATTCTTCCAAGAACAAGTATACTATATCCTTACGGTCTGGATGACTCGGCTTAATTATCCTTTCAGTGCTGTGCATTCTGGCACTATACTTCTCAAACCAGTTCATCCCTAGAATAACTTCGAAGCTTATGAAGTCAAACACGTAAGGATCACAAGAAAATTTACACTTGTGGTTTACATAATAAAGAATCTTAAGGCTATAATAACACTAGAGGGGTGTGAATCGTGATTTATAACTTTTTATGAATCTTTTTAACTTGTTTAAACAATTAAATCGAAACATTGATAATCAACCATAGATAAATAAACTTGCAGGCAATCATAGAAATAAACAGAAGAAGTAAAGCAAAAAGTAAAAAGTTAAAGCAACAACACCAAGGGTTTTATACTGGTTCATATTTCTCCTACATCTAGTCCCGTATATTTTATTGTACAGATTTCTTTTCAAGCGCTTACTTTGCACGATAGCAAGTAAACCAATTACAATATCGATTTCAAGATATGAGACACACCCTCCTGTATTCGAAGTCCAGAACAAACTCTATTGATTTATCGGGCTACGAGATCACCCATTAGATTTGAATGGGCTATTAAGCATGCCCACTTGATTTGAATGGGCTACAAGTACACCCATACAAACAAGAGTAGAGATGCTGATTTTCTACAGAGAAATAGTTGAACTTTGGATACAATGGATCCTATAGCCTCTTCGATAGTATTTTTATCTTTGAAATGAGAGAGATGCTTCCAAAACAGTAAGTAAGTAGTAAAGAATCAATACAATAGTATGAATTGATTTTATATGATTTTGAAGAGAGTAGTGAATATTTTTCAAGAGATTTTTCAGGAGATTAAGGGATGAGAAGAAAATAAGTTATTAATCGATTAAAAATTTGTTTGCACTCCCTTTTATATAGTGAATAAACAGATGTATACATTCGGGAAGGGTTGTACCCATAAGACATCTCCATTCAGGATTTAAAAAACAATTTAATGGCCTATATGTCGATATATAAAAATAAGTATGTCGACATATGCTAGTTAAAATTTAAAAATGTTTTCTTTTAAATTGTATTGAAAATACTATACTTTGTAAAATAATTTGATCATAATTTTAAATACCTTTGAACTCTTGAAAAATTTATAAAATATTTCGAAACATATTTTGAAATTTAAAATAATTTATTTTTGTTTAAAAGACTAAAGATCAAAAATTGTTATCAAAGACTTTAATAATGTTATATAATGACTTTAAACAAATAATTATAATTTTGAGCTCTTTATATCTTGTCTTTAAACTCATGGTCTTCAAATCTTTTTCTTAAGTCTTTATACTGTACAATCTTCGATTTAGCATCTGTGTAATATTCTACACTATATGCGATATAACTTGGCAAAACATTAGCACTTATATTGTATATGGTTGTTGTCATCAAAACCAATAATTAAGGTATTAATAACACCCTCCTAACTTGATATCTAGTTTAGTGCATCTCAATCTGAGAGTGGCATACCCTCCTATTGGATTTGCTACACGTATGGAAGTGACTATATAGGTAACCCATAACCTAAGTCTATCATCCAATTTTTTATTTATAAAAGAATGTGTAGCTTCAATATCAAATAGCACTTTAAATGAAATATCATAACTCGGAACCATACTTTCCAAGATTATCTCCTTACCTCTCCTCGGTAGATGGCCCTTCCCTTGGTCCCTCCAAAGCATAAACGCGCGTTTTAAGCTCTGGGCAGTCCTTCTTCAAATATTCTGCTTTGTCACACGTAAGCACTTCATCTTCCCAGATTCTTTGGGCATAGTGTACCTCGAAGCACCCTTCTGTCTGTAGTTAAAGCATACAATCTCCATTTTAGCAACTACACTCCCCTTCCCCTTGTGTGCTCCTTTCTTGCCTTCCATTTATGGGCTAAACTTCTTCTTATACTCTGCTTTAGGTCTCACCTCCGCCTTTCTCTGTTCTTGGTACGTCCCATCATACCTTCTAGCCATGTCAACTACAAACTCAAAAGGAGATGCTAAATGAGCCACCACCTTATGATCAAGACATTGCTTCAAACCCCTGATAAGCTTCTCATTCTTCTTCATCGGAGTGTGAATGATCTCCATGCTATAGTTAGCCAGCGAGTTGAACTTCTAGATGTACCCCTCCTATGTATGGTCATCTTGCTTCAGACCGATAAACTCTTTCAGCAACACACTGTACTGAGATCCTGATATAAATTGCGCCTCAAACCTCTCTTTAAACTATTCCTAAGTAATCTCATCCTTTGAGGTCTCAAGAACTATATTAACTCACTGGTCCAGTGCATCTTCCTGCAACTGTCTTGATGCCAACCTTCTCTTTTGCACATCATTCAATCCTAAGTCTCTAAATATGCGCTCACAACTTCTTAGCTTATTTAGTACTTCTACTACAGGCTCATTCCTAGTAAATGTCTTCCCTCTCAGATTTCTATAATCTTTGTTCATATTTGAGAAGCCCTCTTTCACTCCAGCCACCCTTGGCTGAACTACATCTGATGCAGCTTCCCGTATCATCTGATCCATGAACTACCTAAATAAGACATTTACGTCCATGCTTGCCTCATTTTTCGGCTGTGCAGATCCCTCCTTTACTGTCCTCGGAACTCTTTCTTCATTCCCTTCATTAGTCTACACACTTTCAGCCTCTTTTCTTACACCTGCTCCTTCTATCATAATTTGCCCACTCCTCAGAGCTATCTTGCTTCTCATGTCAAGCAAGTCTTCATTAGAAATGAAAAGATAGGGAGTGAAATGAAAATAGAAGGATATTATATCTTTCTACATATCTATTTATCAACGTACAAGTAAATTTTATATTAGTGCATCCCCCCCTCATGGTGTTCGTTTTATTTTAAATACCGCTATTTATGTAGCTTTATTTTACTTAAGTACCCCCAACCTATGCTCTGATACCAGACTGTAACATCCTCCACTTGGAATTCGAAGACAAATGTCGATGATGTTATAGTCATCACCCGAACGATCATCCAACGACGTAAGTGAGTTTAGTATATTATTTAAAATCAGATAAAGTAAACAGAGCAGTTAAATATTTTTCATTACATCAAATTTTCTTTAGCATTCTTTACATATACTTTTGCCATAATTAAACTCAAAAGATGTGCCCACATAGAGGTCAAATATAATAGAAAATAACATAATAAAGAGTTGGGTCAACATATAATGATGCGGCCCACACTCTATAGTATAGTGGAACCAAAAACTTTTTTAGTTACAGGCCTCTTGCTCCATATTTAATCTTCGTATTGCGGCCCTTATTTTATACCTGTCTAATCCCATAAACTCAGCCTACTCAAATGAGCATCCGTGAGTTTATATGGAAAACAATAATTAATATGGGTCAAACATAAAGTCTGATGTGAATAGTAGTTACCAAAAACAATCGCATAGTGAGACCAATCTGTACTGCTTATATTTGGTTCCCCCCTCACTATTCAACATCAAGAGTGGAAAATTAAAAATACTAACGCAATTGTTTCTTATCTTCGTCTGCATCTCATGCTTCCTTAAGAAGTCCTCGTTTACTTTTGCACCCCCGACGCAGTCCCTACTCAATACCCAATTTAGTTCACTTTTATTTCATTACAATACTTTACTGCTACGCGTCTTATACAGTCTCTACTAGGTTTCCACATTGGCTTAGATTATTATTCAATCGTAGTATGTCCCACGCATCTTCTTACTTCTCATTTTATTGTGTATATTGCGCCTCATGCAGGTCTTATTCTTCTTTAGCTACTTAATATTGCACCTCATGCACGTCTTATTATTCTTCTTAAAGTATTTAGTTCTACACCCCATGCAATTCTTACTTATTATTAGTACTTCCTTTAAAGTATTCAATACTGCGTCCCTCCCAGTTCTTACTTATTTAATACTGCGTCTAGCATAGTTGAATGCCTTTCTTCACCTTCCCCAGGTGTATGTTCATAAATGACTTTCCTCACCTTCCCAAGATGTGCATCCACATTAAACATTTGTTTAAGTTATGGAATTGCCTTATAGTCCTTGGAAGTTAAATGCCTCTCCTCACCTTTCCAAGGTGTGCATTTGAGTACGCATTCCCACCCGGCATCGATAGCCCTTCCAACATTATTTCTAGATAGGATACCTTCCTTTACTAACCTGGCCTTTCCCCAAGCCTCACCTACTTGTCATTTATTAGGTTTGGTCTATTACTTTTCTTTGCACATTACCACCCTACCCCAACACTGAGTGCTTCCGCTTTTCTTAAGTGTTCCCATCCTAATTATGGCGTAGCATGACCCCTTCATGTTGTGCATAGTTTTTACTTATTTATATAGAGCCGCCGCCGCCACAATGTCGTTTCAGAAAAACCCTAACATCTCTGACAGTGTCTTTAAAGTGTAATTATCTCGTTCGTCCTTATTTTGCTTTTTGTTATTTGCAGTTTTCTTTTTCTTTCTTTGTAGAAAATAATTTGGATCTGGTTTCCTTTTCACCTGACACTTGTTTTTGTCATATAATATTATTCTTGTGTCCCTGCAATCCAAACTTTCCCCAAGGAAGTATTTAAACATATTAATTTATTATCCTTATAGAAGACCCTAATAAATCCCCATAAAATTCTTGAACTCTTGTTCTTCATGCTTAGTTCTTTATTTGGACTTTTAAGAGTATTTTCCCTTATTTATTTTCTAGTTATGCACCTTTAATAAATCATATAAAATCATATAAGCCTTAAATTTTTTTCAAACTAAAAACCATCTCTAAAATCTTGATTAGAACATCATACAAATTTTTTATTATATTTCGAGATTATTAAAGTGGGAGAAACTTATCTACACATCCCATGTTTATCTATTCTTCCCCCAAAACATTCACTAATCCTTTATATTTATTTATAGAAATCTGTATGAACCCCATCATATGTAAAACATACAAATCTAATTTGAAACCATATATTAAGAATCGGTGTAGATAGGTTAAATATTACTCATTTAGATCTTTAAGATGTCTACCTTTAGTTTTCTTAATCTCCTTTAGCTTACGTTTCTTTACCTTTTTCCTATTTTCCTTTTTTAAGCCGCCACCATTAAAGTTCTTCTAGATTTTTATTTTATTTCAGGTTGGACGAAATGAATGAATAGAAAGGAGTAATGTTTATTATCCCACAATAATTTGGGCTTGGACCCTTACACCCTTTTTCCATTAATTTATTTTCCTTTTCTTCGCTTGTTTGGGCCGCCCTGGCCTTTTAATCAATTTATTTGATTAATTTAAAGTTAGGATCGTTATAGTGTCCCTTCCTCTTAACCTATCCTCTTTCTATTTTCTTCTTGAAATCCCTCATCTTTGGCTGCCATTACCTTGCCTTCCATTCACCCTAAGCCGAAAATATTGTCAAACCAAATATAAGTTATGTGCTCTAGATCGTTGCAAGGTTTAGAGATCAATTCAAGGCGTATCGAAAAGTTATCTCCAACCAACGCGCATTCAACATATTTATCTTCAAGAGGTATACTATATTATCTCACTTAATTGTTTAATTAATTTTTCCTACCTAGAATAGTTACACATGCTGTAGTACAATAATACTTCAAAAAAAACCAAATCAACTATCAACTTTCTATAGTATATATACTTTTTAAATATATTTTACTCGTAATTTAGTATTCAAAATAATTATTTATCAATTTTAAAATCTAATTCCATTGATAGATGTTTTAAAATTTATATGAATATATTAAATTTATATTAGTTTCTGGAAAAAATAATTTCCATATTGCCAAACCTATTTTTTATAATACATATATCTTTTAATTATTTTAAAACATTGTTTTATATAATAATAATAATATTATGTACACATAAATATTCTTGTTATTAAAAAAATTGTTGTTTTTTCTAAAATCACTGGAAAAAAAGCTTTTATATTTTATATATAATTTTTAAATGTTATTTTATAATAAAATATGTATGAACTAATTATTTATATATAGTTAATTTAATAATTAAAAGAATATTTTTACTTTTGGCTGAAAAATAATTTTTCATGTTACTATTTACATAAATACACATATTATAATATTATAAATAATATTTATTTTGATCTTGTTTTGAATTTTGACATAATTACCAAGTCCTTATTATATATTTTTTTTAATTTAAAACTTGAATTTTAAATCTCTCTGACTCGATCAAAATTAATCTTGGAAATTTTCATTATACTTCGAGCAGAGACGGAGAATGCAAAGATCCTGTGGCCGCGTTGGTCATAAGCCGGCCTACCGTCGGAATCGAGCAAGTTTCCAAACAAGTCAACAGGAGTGCGTTCTGCATTCAGTGTAGAGAAACAAACATGGTTTTAGGTGGTACTTAATTGTATGAAACTGATGGGCATCTTAATAGAAGCAAACATGATTTTTCAATTTCAGTTTGGGCTGAAGACACAGGAGTGTCAATGTCAGTTCGGGATGATGTTGCTTAACACAAGTTTGTTTCTAATGGTGTTGCTGAAACGGAGGTTGAGGTTGAGATCATGGTTGTTTCTAATGGTGCTTTTAATGGTGTTTCTAATGATTTTGCTAAAAAGGAGACTGGTGTTGATAATGGAGAGGTTAATGATCAAGGTGTGTTTGTTTTTGGGAAGAAGAGCTAAATTCTTAATTAAACAAGTGATAAGTATGGTTGAGTTAATTGTTTTTAAATAAGTGTTTTCATTAAGCTCATTTATTCACCTAATTGAATATGCAAAATTTTAAGGGATACTTTGGCTCACATGCTAAGTTTCAAAATAGAAAAAACATCATCCCAAACTAAATTTACATTTTCAGTCACGTACGCAAAAGGACCCAAATACCCTTTATGTTTTTAATATTTTAAACGTGTATAACTTTTTGTAGAAACATCGGATCAACAAACCGTTTTCACCAAAAAATCAAAAAATCATGATCTTTAAAATAAGATCCATTGTTGATACCAAAAAACCATATTTGCAGTAAGGCTGCAATTATTCCATATATTTGCAGAGAATTCTGCAATTTTCGAACATTGTCGATTTTTCTTCAAATGTCAGCAGTTATTCCATATAATTGCAAACTTTTATGCAATTACATGAAATAATTGCAGACTTTTAAGCAATTGTTCCATATAAATGCATACTTTTGCAATTATGTCAAATAATCACAGAATTGTCTGCAATCATTCCAAGTAATCACAGAATTTTCTGCAATCATACCGTATAATTGCAGACATTTATACAATTATTGCAGACATTTCTGCAATTATTGCATATTACTGCAGCCATTTCTACAATTATTGCATGTAATTGCTGAATGTCTGCAACTATACCATATAATTGCAGACATTTCTGTAAGTATTGCGTATGATTGCAGACATTTCTGTAATTATTGCATATCATTGCCGAATGTCTGCAATTATACAATATAATTACAGACTTCTCTACAATTATTATATATAATTACAGAATTGTCTGCAATCATACCATATGTTGTTTTTACATATGCACAATGCCACTCATTCGAAATATAATAAAATTTGCAATTTAATGGTGAAATCGGTTTGTTAATTCGTCGTTACTACAAAAAGTTATTGTGTTTTAAAGATTCATAATTAAATGAGATGCAAAATTTAATTGTACATGTGAGAATAACATGCATGTATGAAGAATGCAATGGAACAAAGGGGTATTTTAGGAAAGAAATTTGGAGTATTAGAAAATAAGGATGTAATTTATATATATATTTTTGGAGAATGTTTTGTGTATTAAGTTTGATTCTAGGGGATGTGTCCCTTATTTTCATAAATTTTAATGCTTATTGCAAGTGCTGATCACTTATTACATCACATTTTTCATTTATACCCATATGTAACATAAGATGTAATTATATTATAAAGTTTTTTAATTATATTAAACATTTATAAAAGTTCAAACAAAACATTAATTTTATTTTCAGTTTTATCTCCTTCTAACGTGAGATGATTTTTTCATTTCATTTTTATTTTTATTTTATATTATGGTTTCAATCACTAGAAACGAATATAATAAAAACCAACGACGAAAAAAATTTGATGACAACCTACTACGATTTTCTATTTTTGACATGTTTTGTAGATTTTGTAGTACTTGCATACGCGTTCGTTTTTTTGTATATAAATATAAAACATAAAATAAGACGATTAAGTATGTTTTGCATGGCAGTTGCACCGAAGAATAATCAATTTTAACTTTGAGGGATGATATTGTCAAAGTAGTAATTTATGTCCATAAAACAAATTTCTAGTCAAAATGTAAACAAATAATATTTTAAGTATTCAGCAATCAATATTCAGTAATCAGCGTTCAATATTTAGCATTCGGTATTTTAAACAACCGATACTTGAGATTTTGGATGTTACTGCTGCAAGAAATGGGGTTGCAACTTTGATCGATGGGGATGTAGTTTGAGATGTGACATTAGTATTGCAAAATGCGGTGCATGTGGGAAATATGGTGAGGAACAGTTTGGGGATACTGGTATACTGGATAGGGATATATTACGGGATGGTTGTAAACCAACATGCGCATATGGGAAGTAAGGGAAGATGTTGTAGTTTTGGGTGTTGAGTGGTGATGTAGTTACAGGTATTTCCTAAGGGAAATTCTACAATTTATTTTAAATTATTAACTTTATAATAAAATCTCGTTCGAAATAAAAGGTTTTTTTTCTTTCTATTATATAGAAAATCCATAAATTGTGTGTTTTGTGATACCAATTACAGTTGTTGTAATCATGAGTATTTTATCATAATATAACAGACACATCATTTCAAATATTCCTAGTCAAAATGTATCGAGCCTAGATATCAATGCATCCGTTGAGACTAGAGTATATAATGCTCTCTAAAATTTGGACAGTTTATTACTCATCACTACCGAGGCACCAAGGGGTTACGTACTGATATGTATTGGATAACTATGGGATGGCTCACTCGATAGTTTTTAGTTAGTTAATATAACTAAGGTGAAACAGAAAATATCGATGTAACAATATTACACAATTCTCTTGACTTGAGAATACTGTTGAGCTTCAATGAGGAAACTCCACTTTTATTATAGTTAAATAGTGGTAGACATCCACCAAACGACTGTAGTTTGGTCAATAGAAACATTGGAAGAGAAACATTCTTCAATAGAGGATTCATCTCCTTGGTTATGTGAGGTTGGTATCACGGTCAACTGAAGTCAACTCAAATCAAAATCTCTAGCCAGAGTAGTTCGATTAAAAATAGTTATTATTATTGAACCAAGGACTTTGTGTTTGGACTATAAATTTGAATATGAACGATGTTGGAATTTTAACCATTATCAAATTCCATAAGTCCTATTGTGATATAGTTTTGACAAAGAGAATTGGTGTAAACAATTGTCGCTATCGGATAACACTTAAATAAGTAAAATTTGATTTTCCAAAACTAGGTAAGCAATAACTTTGGCCATAATATCACACCATCGGCTAAGGTGACGTGTGAACGTTAATATTCGAATAGTCTGATATTAATCGCTGATTGAATTTACAACTAAGAGTCACACAACTGAAACGTTGAATACTCCTACTATCACTTGATTTAATTAAATATAATTATTATAAATTAATTAAATTATAACTATAATTATTATCAATTAATTAATATTTATGAAACATTAACAATAAAATTTTATTTTATTTATGTTGATCGGTATTAAAGTTATGCGCATATAAAAGTTATATACATTTATATACGATATCGATGTGCACTTGAATTAGATTTAAATGCATATTTAATCGAACTCGAAATAATTTGGATGCCCAAAAATAGGCTAGCCGACCATTAGAGGGGTTTGTGGTTGAATATTGTTTCAAAACGTATGAAATAGTAAGAGGAAATTATGGATTTTGATCCACTTTTTACTCCTCTGTATCTCCACTATTTAAACACCTTAAACCGCATTTTTCTCACTCTAGTTTTTGGCCTCCTTCTACCTCGCATCAGGCTAGCCATACCCTTGCAATACTTTTCAATTTTCAAGCCTTTAAAAACATAAAATAAATTAAAATAATAGATCGGTGGTTGGTGCTTTCGCTCTAGATGTTTTTCCACTACAACAATTAGACTCTTTCATTGCGTTTTAAAAACATTATGATAAGCTTTAATAGCTTTTTCATAGCACATTTAAAAATCCTATCATATGCTACTTTATAATAAGGTTTTCCAAACCCTATTGTATGCGATTTTACGACATTGTTTATCAAACACTGTCGTATGTGACTATATGATAGCATTTTTTAGATGATTGTATGCTGCTATATGATGAAATCTACCAACTGCTACATATCCTATTATGCTCCGAAGTTTTTCAAAAACGCTATCATGTTTTTAGTTACAATGGTTATTCTCTTATGATAATACTTTAGAAATTCTATGTTGAATTGACATGCGAAGGCATTTTTAAAATGCTATGATAACACTATTTACATCTCTCACATATACATAACTATTTCACTATCATAGTGGCTTAGTTTCGATAAATATATATCATCGCGACATTCAATAAAAATTCAAATGTTATATTTATACATCTTTACAATCAATAACAACCCATTATACTAATAACAAAACTAAAAAATTAACAAATATTATATTAAATGTAATCAAACATGCACAATATTCATTTGAAAAACAAGCACTAAATTTTCGTAGTAATCCATAGACAATGTTTAAAGAGTGTACAAACCCAAAAGAATACGACATAATCGTTTAACATTAAAAACACCACTAAAGACTTGGCTATTCAAGCAGGTGATGCTTCCCATTCTTTGGAAGCCACTAGTATCTGAGAAAGTTTTATTGTTACCTCTCTCATTTTTGGATGATCCACTGGTTCCACATCCAACCACCAGCTCATAATCTCTACCATTTGTATTTGTTAACAAAAAGAAAAATTCATTAACAGATGATTATTATGTTATATCTTTGTTGTTCAAATATGGTTGCTTGCAAATATAGTTCTTCTTGTCTAAGACCCATGTTCATGATTATATAGAACATACCTTATAAGCTTGCTCCACTGGGTAGTTGTCTCCTAGATAGCTATCAACAATAACTTCCGATTCCACAGTTAATATTCATCTTCTTGAAACACCCTAAGCATATATTTTCTTTTATAATTACATTAGAAAATAATAGATGATCCCTATAGTGAATAATAATTATTAAAAATAAAACTATTGCATGAAACTTTACAGCTGAAATAAGTGATTTCATCTTGCTTGTTTCTTTGTTTTCTCGCATGAGAGCATACAACGTGTTATCAACTCTGCTGAAACTATTCCAAATGCAAACGCATCTCCTTTGGAGGTCATTTAGAGTTCCCGAACCGAGCTACAAGTTTATCATTGATTGTCAACATTTTGTTGTATATTATTTATATTATACACCAATTATACAAATACATATAATTGAAATATTGATTGCTCAAGTGGAAGATAGCTTGGAGTACCAATTATACAGATTCATGGTAGAGACTCTATGTGTTTGCATTGCATATATAATTATATGCTTACGTGCAAGTCTACATATATATTATTATTACTCCAACTACTATAATTAATATTTATATAATATGTATATACATACGATTTAAATCTACAGTTTACATTATTTACATATACCATATATATACATATATGTGTATGCATGTATTTTTATAAACTTAGCTATTCTTTATACAACTTAACTTTTCAAAAAATTTATAAGACTTAGTCAATTTTTGTAAACTTGTCTAATTTATCAAACTTAGTTAATATTTGGAAAACTCGGTCAATTTTTCATAAACAAGGCATTCTTTTACATAAACATATTTAATTTTTTACGAAACTTAATGAACTTGTATAAAATTACGTAATTTTTATAAACTTAGTTAATCTTTTAAAAATTAGTTAACTTAGTTAACCTTTACAAGAGTTAACTTTTTTATAAACTTAACTTTATTTTTATGAAACTCGGTTAACTTATTTTAATTTTTATAAAACTCGGTAAATTTCCATGAACAAAAATAATTTTTATAAAACTTGGTCAGATTGATAAAACTTGGTTAATTTGTGAGGACCCAATTCTTCGACTCCCAAATATCGACATTAATACATCCACTGTATCAACTGCCGAACAATCGAATGCCGGAAAACCGAACCCTTAGGGTTCAAGAAGAAGAAAAAGACAGAAGAAGTAAGAAAGAAAGAAAAGCAACAGAACAATATCAGAATCTCACAATCGCAGCGAAACAACATATAATACATAAATGAATAATCTTTAAATCAAAACAACTGTACATTTTAGACATTACATCATCAGAGTCAATATACAAGACCACACAATAATGGACAGTTATATAAACATATCCTCACAACTGAATACACAGTGGAAAAGATAATATCATATACAAGTGATACGCTTCGCCATCCAGCTTGCTCCTGATCTCCACAGCATCTCCTGAATTCTAGAATGACCTGATAACCTGACTCTATACTGCCCGTGTGGAAATTGGTGGGCACCTAGAGTTTAGGAAGGGAACAATAAACTCCAGGTCAGTCATGGGACTGGTGTGAGAACTTAAAACAGTTTATCTTTAAAATCAAATAAAGAAATATTTTAAGACAGATCCGCAATGCTTTTAGAAAATGTAACTACCATAAGGCCTCCCGCCACACACACAATGCAAACGCAGAATTGGAGGAGATTTCTCCTTATGATAGTAAAACATGCTTGATACGCAAATTTCTATGATATTATTACTATAAGTGCAAAAGTGTAGGAAAACATTTCAAAAGTATAATATAAATCTTAGCCAGCATAGACATTCCGAATTATGCCTATTATAGCTATCATCTAAACAGTGGTGACCATCATAAGTAAATGCCAGGTTCTACAACTAAAACCGTACAAAGTGCGTATTAGAGTTTGGATTTCCAACAAATGGTCAAGCCAAGGAACTTCCCATTGCCACATGGGTATGCCTCTGGAAAGACGCACCGAGAACCTAACCGGATCTCTGTCAATACAAGATCGGGTTACCTATGAACTAGGTAACTACTGACACGAGTATACCATCCCCCGATCGTAACTGACCTTTATCCCCGGATTCACCAACAACCACAAAGAAATAAATTTGCAGCAACCACATAGGTTAAGTATCTGGGCTCCATACCATAATACCACCTCTATCCAGAAGGAAATGTACATACCCTATGGGGGCGCTACCCCCAAATAACCTTGCTGCATTCTTCATGTTTTGACAATTACCGGGTTGTGAGGTTCGACGAAGTCTCGTCCGCAAAGCTACGCTTTTCACAAAAGCCACGCTTTGATCAAGAAATGACCAGCAGCACTCAGCATGCCATGTTACCAAATTGGGAATATATCACTAGTAACCATAAACTACATAACCTCTGAGCTCGTACGTCTCAGAGAAAGGTGTTAAGCTAAGAGAATAAATTCTCCACCACCAATAGAAATGTATTTGATAGAAACCAGCTTTACATCTCAAATTGTAACGTCAGACACACATCCATACAAGTCCGTTCCGGGATCGAACGGAATCGAAGGCACTTCCAAAGAAGCCCTTGCAATTCGGACATTCACTAATCACGTCCGGAATTCCCATCACAAAGGGTGCTAAAATCTCTATATCGGGGATCAGCCGATGCAGAGACATTCGACGGTAATCCTTCCGTTTTCGAAAATATCTGGTCTTCAACACCGGTCTTCAAATGCTATCCATTACGACATATCACTATTCGGAATGGGATTTATGACCCAAAGGTCCTCTCCCGGCTAAACCGAATAACGAGCGCTTATTTTAAAATAAGTGTAGCATTCAAATTCAAGAAAATCACAACAAATACTCATTTAAAGGTAAATATTGATAGTCGGTTATTTAACTATCAATAGATATGCACAACATCACCAGATTCCAAATAATTTCTCAAATTATTTATTTTCCAAAAATATCTTTACAAGATATATTTTTCCACACTTCAACCATTTGAAAACAAATTTCAAATCACTTTTCACCTTTACAACTTTTGAAAACAAATTTCAAATCATTTTCCTTACGCGGAAACACTTCCAAATATTTATTCATTTTCACTGAAAATCTACCGAGTTCAAATACTTTAAAATAATTTATAACACTTATCCAAAATATATCGGGAAAACACTTTGAAATAAAACTATTTTTCTTTAAACACTTTACTTAAAATATTAGTTATAAAAAAATATTATACCAATATTACATATAACTTAAGTCCAAACTAATTTTCAAAATAAAATTAGTAGATAGAGTATAGCTATTTAAATAACTATTTTCTAAAACAATTATTGATTAAATCTTAGAAATAATCATTTCTATATCAACTTAACAAATCTTTACTTAAAGGATTTGAAACAATTTAAGAAGTTAATTTCTCCAAAGTATCGTTTTCAAAACCAATTCTAGAATTATATATATATATATATATATATATATATATATATATATATATATATATATATATATATATATCTTTCAAAGCTATTCAGAAATTTTATTCGGCTTTCCAGGGAGAATACACTTTCATTTCAAAATGGTTCATTTAAACTAATTAAATAAATCCTTACCGATTTATTTTAAATTTACGTTCCAAATCCATAAATTTATTTCCACATTTAATAAATAAATCAATGTTTATTTTTAAACAAATTTCCCTTTCCTTTATAAATTCCATGGTGAATTTAAATTTTTAAATATCCACTGATATACGATTTTCAAATCGATTTCAAATATTCACTTTCAACAACAATTCAATTTTTCAATTGATTTCAAAAACAACCAAATCAAATTTCATATTGATTTTTTTCCAAGAAATTAAACACCAAGTGAATTTCATTCAAATCTCAAATTGAAATCAATTTCTACTAAACCCCAAATCAATTTTCAAATTAATTCTAGATTCTTTTCAAAACACCAAATAAATTTCCAAATGAATTTTTAAATTTATTTCCTTTTAAAAATAAATTCCTTTTAAAGAAAACAAATTCTTTTATTTTTCAAACTCTTTAAAATCCGTATTTTAAATAAATTCTTCAACCTTTGAATAATATTACTCGAAATCCATTTATTAAAATTTTCCCATATTTTGAAATTTTTTCAATAAGATTATAAATAAAACTTTATTATTTTAGAATTCCTTCTTTTAAATTTATCCAATTCTCGAAAATAAATTTTAATATAAACTTTCAATCTGAATTTTCAAAAATCAATTTTTTTGTTTATTTCCGGTATTTAACGATACCAAAATTATATTCGGCTAAATTTTAGCCTTCAACAATTTCAATCACAAAGATAATCACACAAAGATTATAAATAATCAACACACAACATTGAAACAAATTCAATTATTTGAGGAATCCAGTTGGATCCCTCCAACCTGTTTTCCTGCATCCATAGATGTTAGCACAATACCAATCCCGTTTCAAGACGGGATATCGCGGTACATGGGTTTATATAAAATATCATCGGCTATTATGCGGCGCAATAGGGTCTCATCCACTATATAATGCGGGAAATCAACTCCAAGTACATATATAATACCAATTCCACTTCATGGTGGAATATCGCGGTATATGTGTTTAATAAAATAACCTCCACTTAATATGCGGCATATAGGGTCCATTTCTATACAACAAATAGCAACCATCGTTTAATCACAAATTCAAGAAATTTTAAATTTAACTATTTAAAATTTAAATCGAAACAAATTCGATTGAGTGAGAAGTTCTCACCTTGCTTTCAATAACAGTTGCAGTGTTTTGTTCCGAATAAAATTAAACGACCGTTTAATTTTACCCAAAATTCACACCAGCTCCAATCAACTTCAAACAATCTCCATCACATAGTGTTCGTTTATACAAACCCAGCGCAATTTGTTTCGTCGGAAAGGGACCTCGTATGAAGAAGTTATCACGTTTTAAAGATTAAACGATCTTAAATATATATAAAATTTACAACTTTTATATATATTTTTTCAAACCCTACATCTCCAGGCCGTTCGATTTCACTTGATTGCATCAGGGCCGTACTTTGTTTCTTCTCCCCCTCTCGTGACTTTGAACGTAAATGAACCCACTGGCCGCCGTTATATTTCGAATTTTCACTCCACCCACGTCGACTTCAATGACGATCGAACACCGTCAATCGAAAGCCCATCGCGAGACACCCCATCGGCTACAACTGAGTGTAGCTCGGCCTCCCTTGTGTGTAGAAAAACGCACACAAACTTTGGAGGTTTGTGGTCGATTTGCCTTTGCTCCAGTTCGTATTTTTCGATCATAACCGTTGAGAATATAGATCTTGATACGATCTTCAATGTTGCAGTTGGAAGTTTCTTAAATTAATTGGTGGATTTGAAGAAAAAGGAGGAAGAGCGGTGGAAGGTATCGGCCATTGAAAATTAGGGCCGACGGCTGCTATAACCCTAGCTAGGGTTTTGATGCAAATGAGAAGATGGGGGGGCTTATATAGAAAATTGCTCAAAACACTATTCATCCGAGATTTTTTCCGAACTCCAAATGAAGCGTGCCGCCTGGCGTTTATAATGTTTTACCTCTATTTCGAACGCAATGGAATATATATCGGAAGCCAATTCGATCGTATTTGGAAGACAGGTTTTCAAATCGGCTATTTTAAATTTAAAGTTCACTTAAACCGATTTCTACGCGTTTTAGCTTGCCTCGGACAAACCGTAAATCCGATTGACTCAAAATTTGAAATCTTACTATAATATAACATTACGGATCTGATGAAACTAGTTTCGTCGAAATCTGAGACTGTCTGAAAAATGACTATTTTTACTCGTCAATTAAATATTAAAATATTCAATTTCCACAAATTAACTTTTAATTCAATTTTAAAAGTTCCATAACATCATTCTAACTCCAATATGATTTAATACAATTTTAAAAATCAATTTTAATCACATTAAACCCAATTTCCAATTATTTCTATAATTTTCAAATATTAAATTATCGATTTAATTATCCAATTAAATCTAGATATTTGAAATATAATTTATTCGACTTACAAATTTTACTTGTTAATATTTAAAATCAATTAAATATACGAATTTCAAATGACAGGAATTCTGGGTCGTTACAAACTTCTCTCTTAAAAGAATTTCGTCATTGAAATTGCCAAGTAAGAAAAAGTCTTGAAATCCATTAACTTTTCAAAACCATTTGTTCAAATTAAATTTCAAATTCATTTAAACATTTTAACTTTTTCAAAATTCATAGTTAAACTTCTTACAATAACTTTACTAAGTTTTCAAATCCTACATTTTCATTTCAATTTAGAAATTGACTTTTCGTTAACAAAAATTTTCTATAAATTTTCAAAAATTTTCCAACTCCCAAATTTTACGGAAAATTTTGGCGGAGTCTCCCTTGTACGGAGGAGCTTTTGCAATATACAATAGATATAAATATATATACATCTACCCACACGGTCGGAAAACAGAAAAACAGTTCATATTTCCTATTTTTATTGCGTAGGCATACCTTTTTAGCATTTTTAAGCAAAGCAGTTATTTATTAGCATTTTAGTGTGACCAAATCAAGCCAACTACAGCCCCGGTACCTGTACTTACTCAATTTAAACATGTAAGTGACATATATAGGAAATTCATTTACATTTCACTAATTTTCAATAGAAAAAATATAGTTTCCATAAGCAATGCAATCAAAATAATTCCCATAAGCAATTTATAAGGTTTCGATACAAATTTTAATTGCTTACAATCAATTCACATTAGTTCACTTTCAATTCAAATTCAATTACATAGCTTTCCATTTATCAATTCAATTTCATTAACACTTAATGAATTATATACAATCAACTAACAATTATATAACAACCAAATCATAACCAACACAACCAAATTTATTAAATTTACATTCAACAATTCATATTCACTTTGTATAACTTCAATGTGGTTTAACATTTTTAATTTCCATTTGGTTTCATATCTAATTGACTTTTCTTTCAATTATTCAATTTTTTTCAACTTCATTAGCTTCTAATGAATTAACACTTACATTCAATATTCTATATCAATTCTTTTACATTTGATTGATTATTATTCAATTCATTAGTTCAATTCAATTGCTAATTCATTTAACAAATAAGGTTGAATTTCATTTATATAACTCAAGTCCACATCCATTTAATTCACTTGATTATTTTACTTTGATACCAAAATCAACTTCATTCAACATTACTTAAGTTATATTCCATTTCAAACATCATTTGTTTAACTTAACTTAAATTTCCACTTATAAATCCAATTCAAATTCCAATTCTAAAGTAAATTCTATTTACTTTTACCAAAGTCAAATTTCGTCACTTATTAAAATTCATATCTCATTTTTCTTAACAAAATTGTTTAACCATTTTATCATTTGGTTTCACTTACATTTTCTCACCCTACAAGTTATACAACTTATTTAAACTTCAAAGTTATTTTATATAATCACTTCAGTTTAATTTCCATTTCGACAGCTTATAATCCAAATAAATTTATATAACTTTCGTTCAGTTAAATTTCAAATCATATGTTTTATTATGCCAACTCAAATTTATTTCAACTTTACCAAAGTAAAATCTTCATAATTTCATATTATAAGTCCAAAACTCGTTTCACTTATATTCATCAATTTCAATTCATAGTTCAAATTCATTTTTATTTACAACTCATATTTATAAATATATTCATATAGTTTCACTTCTTATATATATAAGATTATTTCACAATTGTAAATCACATTAATTATAATTCCATACTTAATAATTCATTTGCTTATACAATTATTCTTTTAATTAACTTATATATATATCCTTACATTTTCAACAACCAAACAATCAATTTATATACACTTTAATAATTTCTGAAAAATTATTTCCTTTATATATAAAATATAATCGAGGTAAAATTATTTCATTTACCCAATTTAAAATGATACTATGTCGGTGTATCTCGTTTAAGAGTTTAGAAACCCCTATCAATACAGTTAGCTAGACTGCACTGACCATAATCTATAAACAATTAACCGATAAGTCAACACAATACAAAATAATTTCATATTCACTAACAAATGCGTGCTCGTATCTATGATTACACTCACATTCATTGTAGAGTACTGCTGACTCTATCTCTAATGAGTAACACCCAACGGAGCCAAGGTTGTCGCTTAACCAAATGCTCCGATACCAAATGCGAGGACTCGATTCTTCGACTCCCGAATATCGATATTAATACGTCCACTGTATCAACTACCGAACAATCGAATGCCGGAAAACCGAACCCTTAGGGTTTAAGAAGAAGAAAAAGATAGAAGAAATAAGAAAGAAAGAAAAGCAACAGAACAATATCATAATCTCACAATCGCAGCGGAACAACATATAATACATAAATGAATTATCTTTAAATCAAAACAACTGTACATTTTAGACATTACATCATTAGAGTCAATATACAACACCACACAATAATGGACAGTTACATAAACTTGTCCTCACAACTGAATACACAGCGGAAAAGATAATATCATATACAAGTGATACGCTTTGCCATCCAACTTGCTCCTGATCTCCACAGCATCTCCTGAATTCCAGAATGACCTGATAACATGACACTAGACTGCCCGTATGGAAATTGGTGGGCACCCAGAGTTTAGGAAGGGAACAATAAACTCCAAGTCAGTCATGTGACTGGTGTGAGAACTCAAAATAGTTTATCTTTAAAAACAAATAAAGAAATATTTTAAAATAGTCCGCAATGCTTTTAGAAAATGTAACTACCATAAGGCCTCCCGCCACACGCACAATGCAAACGCAGAATTAGAGGAGATTTCTCCTTATGATAGTCAAACATGCTTGATACGCAAATTTCTTTGATATTATTACTATAAGTGCAAAGTGTAGGAAAACATTTCGAAAGTATAATATAAATCTTAGCCAGCATAGACATTCCGAACTATGCCTACTATAGCTACCATCTAAACGGTTGTGACCACCATAAGTAAATGGCAGGTTCTACAACTAAAACCGTACAAGGTGCGTATTGGAGTACGGATTTCCAACAAATGGTCAGGCCAAGAAACTTCCCATTGCTACATGGGTACGCCACTAGAAAGACGCCCCGAGAACCTAACCGGATCTCTACCAACACAAGACCGGGTTACCTCTGAACTAGGTAACTACTGACACGAGGATGCCATCCCCCGGTCGTAATCGACCTTTATCCCGGGATTCACCAACAACCACAAAGAAATAAATTTGCAACAACCAAATAGGTTAAGTATCTAGGCTCCATACCATAATACCACCTCTATCCAGAAGGAAATTTACATACCCTATGGGGGCGCTATCCCCAAATAACCTGGCTGCATTCTTCCTGTTTTGACTATTACCGGGTTGTGAGGTTCGACGAAGTCTCGTCCGCAAAGCTACGCTTTTCACTAAAGCCACACTTTGATCAGGAAATGATCGGCAGCACTCAGCATACCACGTTACCAAATTGGGAATATATCACTAGTAACCATCAACTACATAACCTCTGAGCTCATACGTCTTAGAGAAAGGTGTTAAGCTAAGAGAATAAATTCTCCGCCACGAACAGAAATGTATTTGATAGAAACCAGCTTACATCTCAAATTGTAACGTCAGACACACATCCATACAAGTCCGTTCCGGTATCGAACGGAACCGAAGGCACTTCCAAAGAAGCCCTTGCAATCCGGATATTCACTAATTACGTCCGGAATTCCCATCACAAAGGGTGATAAAATCTCTATATCGGGGATCAGCCGATGTAGAGACATTCGACGGTAATCCTTCCGTTTTCGAAAATATCTGGTCTTCAACACCGGTCTTCAAATGCTATCCATTACGACGTATCACTATTCGGAATGGGATTTATGACCCAAAGATCCTCTCCTGGCTAAACCGAATAACGAGCGCTTATTTTAAAATAAGTGTAGCATTCAAATTCAAGCAAATCACAACAAATACCCATTTAACGTTAAATATTGATAGTCGGTTATTTAACTATCAATAGATATGCACAACATCACCAGATTCCAAATAATTTCTTAAATTATTTATTTTCCAAAAATATCTTTACAAGATATATTTTTCCACACTTCAACCATTTGAAAACAAATTTCAAATCACTTTTCACCTTTACAACTTTTGAAAACAAATTTCAAATCATTTTCCTTACGCGGAAACACTTCCAAATATTTATTCATTTTCACTGGAAATCTGCCGAGTTCAAATACTTTAAAATGATTTATAACACTTATCCAAAATATATCGGGAAAACACTTTGAAATAAAACTATTTTTCTTTAAACACTTTACTTAAAATATTAGTTATAAAAAAATATTATACCAATATTACATATAACTTAAGTCCAAACTAATTTTCAAAATAAAATTAGTAGATAGAGTATAACTATTTAAATAACTATTTTCTAAAACAATTATTGATTAAATCTTAGAAATAATCATTTCTATATCAACTTAACAAATCTTTACTTAAAGGATTTATAACAATTTAAGAAGTTAGTTTCT
This sequence comes from Allium cepa, assembly GCA_030765085.1. Lineage (NCBI taxonomy): Eukaryota > Viridiplantae > Streptophyta > Magnoliopsida > Asparagales > Amaryllidaceae > Allium > Allium cepa. Next base: position 551,934,614 of record CM060941.1, on the reverse strand, counting down.
CCAAAGTATCCTTTTCAAAACCAATTCTAGAATTATATATATATATATGTGTGTATATCTTTCAAAGCTATTCAGAAATTTTATTCGGCTTTCCAGGGAGAATACACTTTCATATCAAAATGGTTCATTTAAACCAATTAAATAAATCCTTACCGATTTATTTTAAATTTACGTTCCAAATCCGCTAATTTATTTCCACATTTCAAAATAAATCAATGTTTATTTCAAAAAAAAAATTCCCTTTCCTTTATAAATTCCATGGTGAATTTAAATTTCCAAATATCCACTGATATACGATTTTTAAATCGATTTCAAATATTCACTTTCAACAACAATTCAATTTTTCGATTGATTTCAAAAACAACCAAATCAAATTTCCTATTGATTTTTTTCCAAGAAATTAAATACCAAGTGAATTTCATTCAAATCTCAAATTGAAATCAATTTCTACTAAACCCCAAATTAATTTTCAAATTGATTCTAAATTCTTTTCAACACACCAAATAAATTTCCAAATGGATTTTTAAATTTATTTCCTTTTAAAAATAAATTCCTTTTAAAGAAAACAAATTCTTTTATTTTTCAAACTCTTTAAAATCCATATTTTAAATAAATTCTTCAACCTTTGAATAATATTACCCGAAATCCATTTACTAAAGCTTTTCCCATATTTTGAAATTTTATTCAATAAGATTATAAATAAAACTTTATTACTTTAGAATTCCTTCTTTTAAATTTATCCAATTCTCAAAAATAAATTTTAATATAAACTTTCAATCTGAATTTTCAAAAATCAAAATTTTTATTTATTTCCGGTATTTAACGATACCAAAATTATATTTGACTAAATTTTAGCCTTCAACGATTTCAATCACAAAGATAATCACACAGAGATTATAAATAATCAACGCACAACATTGAAACAAATTCAATTATTTGAGAAATCCAGTTGGATCCCTCCAACCTGTTTCCCTGCATCCATAGATGTTAGCACAATACCAATCTCGTTTCAAGACGGGATATCGTGGTACATGGGTTTATATAAAATATCATCCGCTATTATGCGACGCAATAGGGTCTCATCCGCTATATAATGCGGGAAATCAACTCCAAGTACATATATAATACCAATTCCACTTCACGGTGGAATATCGCGGTATATAGGTTTAATAAAATAACCTCCACTTAATATGTGGCGTATAGGGTCTACTTCAATACAACAAATAGCAACCATCATTCAATCACAAAATAAAGAAATTTTAAATTTAACTATTTAAAATTTAAATCGAAACAAATTCGATTGAGTGAGAAGTTCTCACCTTGCTTCCAATAACAGTTGCAGTGTTTCGTTCCGAATAAAATTAAACGACCGTTTAATTTCACCCAAAATTCACACTAGCTCCAATCAACTCCAAACCAGCTCCATCACGTAGTGTTCGTCCATACAAACCCAACGCAATTTGTTCTGTCGGAAAGGGACCTCGTACGAAGAAGTTATCACGTTTTAAAGATTAAACGATTTTAAATATATATATATATATAATTTACAACTTTTATATTTTTTTTCAAACCATACATCTCCAAGCCGTTCGATTTCACTTGATTGCATCAGGGCCGTACTTTGTTTCTTCCCCCCTCTCGTGACTTCGAACGTAAATGAACCCACCGACCGTCGTTATATTTCGAATTTTCACTCCACCCACGTCGACTTCAATGACGATCGAACACCGTCAATCAAAAGCCCATCACGAGACACCCTATCGGCTACAACCGAGTGTACCTCGGCCTCCCTTCTGTGTAGAAAAATGCACATGAACTTCGGAGGTTTGTGGTCGATTTGCCGTTGATCCAGTTCGTATTTTTCGATCATAACCGTTGAGAATATAGATCTCGATACGATCTTCAATGTTGCAGTTGGAAGTTTCTTAATTCATTTGTGGATTTGAAGAAAAAGGAGGAGGAGCGGTGGAAGGTATCGGCCATTGAAAATTAGGGCCGGCGGCTGCTATAACCATAGCTAGGATTTTGATGCAAATGAGAAGACGGGGGGCCTTATATAGAAAATTGCCCAAAACACTATTCATCCGAGATTTTTTCCGAACTCCAAACGAAGCGTGCCGCCTGGCATTTATAATGTTTTACCCCTATTCCGAACGCAATGGAATATATATCGAGAGCCAATTCGATCGTATTCGGAAGATAGGTTTTCAAATCGACTATTTTAAATTTAAAATTCACTTAAACCGATTTCTACGCGTTTTAGCTTGCCCTGGACAAACCGTAAATCCGATTGACACGAAATTTGAAATCTTACTATAATATAACATTATGGATCCGATGAAACTAGTTTCGTCGAAATCCGAGACTGTCTGAAAAATGGCTATTTTTACTTGTCATTTAAATATTAAAATATTCAATTTCCACAAATTAACTTTTAATTCAATTTTAAAAGTTCTATAACATCATTCTAACTCCAATATGATTTAATACAACTTTACAAACCAATTTTAATCACATTAAACCCAATTTTCAATTATTTCTGTAATTTTTAAATATTAAATTATCGATTTAATTATCCAATTAAATCTAGATATTCAAAATATAATTTATTCGACTTACAAATTTTACTTATTAATATTTAAAACCAATTAAATATACGAATTTCAAATGACAGGAATTCTGGGTCGTTATATAATTTCTATAAAAAAATAGTTAATTTAGTCAATATTATAAACCTCAGTTAATTTAGTTTAATTTTTATATCGATCATGTTGTAGTTTAAACTATCAGCCCATGCATTGTTTATCCTTAGCTTACATAATGAAAATAGATGTATCATGTGTGTGTCTACGCACACACATCCATACTTGTATACACTCTCTCAACGGTACTTAAAAAAACAAAATGAGAAAAATAATGGGAAATTAAATTCATTCATAAAAGGGTTGAAGAACAAAGGGATGCAATTACCTAACTGAAGGGATTAGGAGAAAGAGCATATCTAACTCTTTATTAGCTACTCCGAGTTACATCACCATAGGTGCTTTTCGACTTTCCAATCAAAGCTTTCTTGCATAATTGCAACACAAATAACTGGTCAAAGACCACGCTGACTAAATAGTATAATCATAACACAAAGTTAACTTTTTTTTATAAATTTATTTGTTTTTCATTCAACACTTTTCAAACATTAACCATGTTTCGTCATGGTTAAATAAATTATACATCGTAGTCATTTTTGTTGCAATTGGACCAGCCTACAGCGGAAGTTATGAGCGAATTTCAAAATTTTTACCCTATTGGATCTTTATTGGGATTGTGAAGTCTAATTGAATTAGAACATTTCTAAATTACATTTAAATAAAACCATTTATTTTATTTAAATTCAAATATATTAAGGTGTGAAGTTAATTTTATTTGATGTAGTTTATACATAAATGTATATGTGTGTGTGTGTGTGTGTGTGTGTGTGTGTGTTTGTGTGAGTGCATGTGTAACATAATAATCCATGAAAGGTATAATATGTCCATATGTAGATGTCGGGTTTTACATCGCAACAGACATATTAGCTCATTTTGTATGTCATGTATGTTGTCCAGATATGTGCATGTATATGTGTTAAAATGCAGACACATATGTATGTATAAATATATATATATATATATATATATATATATATGAACATAAAACATTTATATATAGATAAATATATATGTAGAAAGAAAGAGAACAATTATTAAAAATTATTTATAATTTAGAATTAATTTAGTTTTGCAAACGTAATGATTTTAGTATTTTAATTTGTATATATTATGAATCAAAAATTGTTTTCATCCATAAATAATTAACATAAAATAATCTATTGATGAAAATTCAAATTCTACAATTTTCAAAAATCTAGAATCATAAAATAGAGCTTAGAAAAAATCTAGAGATTTTTCAAAGTTGAAATATTATTTTCTAAAACAAATACATTGATTTCGGCAATAATTATTTAATATAAAATAATATGTTATTAAAAATTGAAATTTTAATTTTTCAAAAATTCTAAGATCCTGAATGTAAGATTAAAAAAATTGAAGAATTTTTCAATTAAATTATTATTTTTAATAAATCATAAATAGTTTTTCCGAAATAATATTATTTATTAACAATAGTAAACTTTATTGAAAAAATCCTAAATTTTTTCTATATGTTTCTGGAATGATATAATATTTATAAAAAAAATTGAACTTTTATTGTAATAATTATTTTATATATATAATAAACAATTCAAAATTCAATAAATGTTAATTTAGAAATATAAATATACGTATGATAATTAATTTTCAAATTTGTAAATTCATATTATATATAAATAAGTGTAATAATTTTTTTAAATCATATATGTGTATACATATACATATATATATATATATATATATATATATATCTTATATATGCATATAAGCTATTATGAGAGAGAAATATACACTAATATATATATATATATTAATAAATATATATAAAATAAATATATATAAAATAAATATTAAGGACAGAAATTGATTTTGTACAGTAAACAACATTTTTTTATTCATAAATCAAATAGTATGGTAAACAAATTATGCACATAATCAAACTGATTTGTGGCAACTACATGTACTTACAAAATCTCACCTAACTAAACATATATTAGCAATATATTTAAACAGATATGAAATTGCTCATTAAAGGATCATGGAATATAATTTAATTACTATAATATGAATTAAAATTACCAATTTAATGATACCATTGAATCCATGTTGAAGCAATGACTTCCCTTCCTTTTACTGTTCTTGATTCGTCAGATTGCAAGTCTGAAATCACCGACCTCTAACTATCAAATAGTATTATTTTAATTTGAAATATATTTGATAATTTTGGAGTGGATTAAGAGCTATGTTTTAACCAGCAATGTAGAAGGTAATGGTGGAAAAAAAGGTTAGTAATTATTTTTAGAGACACATACGCACACACATGTAAGGTTGTATTAGGAAGAAACGAGAAAAACCATTTTATCCATTCTCGCTTGATCTCAACCCATTATCTCCAAGCCAAATCCCTATGTTTTAGCCACCCCTAGACCTTTCCAAAACCGAAATTTTGCAGCCTTAATGATTGGCCTTAAACCCATCTAAGCTGAAGCCAAAATACTATGCAATTAAATCTAATTTAATCGCTTGCCGATATCGTATATCGATCGATATATTTATAATTGTTATAAATATATATAACATTATTTATTTATCAACTCATATTCAAATTTTATAATTAATATTTCATAATATTAATTAATTTATAACAATTATAAACTGATTAAATAGTTCGATCTTAAGGGAATTCATCATTTCGGCTATGTAACTTTTAGGTGTAAATTTGTTCAGCGATTAACATCGAACTATTCTAATGTTAACGTTCACACGTCACTTAGCAGGTGGTGTGACATTATGGCCAAATTTATCGCTTACTCGTTTTTGGTAAAATCCAATTTTAATTCAATAAGCGTTGCCCAGTTGCAACATTTGTTTATACAAATTCTCTTCGTCAAAACTATATCACTTTGGACTTATGGAATTTGGCAATAGTCGAAATTCCAACCTCATACACATTAAACTTTATAGTCCAAATACAAAGTCCTTTGTTCAATAATAACAATTATTATTCACCGAAATGCTCTGGCCAAAGACTTTGACTTTGAGTTGACTTGAGTTGACTGTGATACTAACCGCATATAATTGAGGAGACGAATACTCTCTTGAATAGTGCTTCACTTCCAATACTTCCACTTCCACTCGAACCAATTATAGTCATTCGATGGATGCCATGCCATGATTTGGCTATAATCAAAGAGGAGCTTTCATATCGAATATCCATAGCATTCTCAAGTAGATAGAACTGTGTAAATCAGTCATATTGATATTTTCTGTTTGACCCTAGTTATATTAACCAACAGAAAACTATCAAGTGAGTCGATTCATAGTTATTCAATAACTATTGGCACATAACCCCTAGGTGCCCCCAGCAGTCATGAGTAATACATTTCCCAATATAAGGAGAGCATTATGTACTCTAGTCTCAACGGACACATCGATATCCAGTCTTGATGCATCTTGACTAGGCACATAAAATGGTATATTTGTTTCGTTGTGATAAATTACTCACGGTTACAACACTTTGTAACTACTATCACCAAATATACCACTGTAGATTTTTCTATTAAATATACTTTTAATTAAGTTAATTAATTAATATTATCACATTATATCAAGTATATAATGTGAAGAAAATACCTTTATTTTGAACAAAATTGGTCAACGAGTTAGATGTATGTAACAAATTACATAATTGCCCCTAGGGCATTCCCCTAACTCTATCAATTTTCAAGGTTATATTATCATCGACACTAATAGGCTTCTCTTGAAGTAGTTAAAACCTACTTGTATCCAGTACCTAAACTCTTTCTTGTTAGAAGGATGGATGAAACAAAGTATATTTTCATAATATCTCATAAGAAGTGTACAACATTGTTGGATGACTCACTAGTAACTTTTGAAATTGCAAATAACTATGCAAAGAGAAAAGATGTAGTAATTATAAAAGCCAGCACAACAATATCTATGATGAGAATGTTCATGTAAGTGCTTAAAGTGACAACCTTCATGAGATTCATCAAGAAACTCCTAACCGATAACAGCGTGCCCAATGTATATGATTGTTCACATTGTCACAAGAAAGCAAACAAAAGTCAAAATGTTAGGTTTCCATGCTAAGAGGATTGGGGGAATTTTCATGAAAAGTACAATATATATTTGTAAAAAAGAAAATAGAAACATATGTACGTCCATTCGTAGGAAGATTTACTCACTAGAAGGCCTAGAATTTTTCAAAATATTTACACCTTATCGCAGGTACAAAAGTTCAGAAAATTTTAAAAAGGTGAATACCATACACCTGAAAAAAGATATATCTAGAGTGCTCACTAGCCATTGCCTTTCTTTATATAAAATGTCAATAATTTGATAGCTTGGATGCTCTTATGGTCCACACCACTAGTGCATAAAATGAGGCTAAACAACCATCATACTGTTGTATAGCTTGGGAATGTTAGAAAAAATATCATCCATCAAAATGTTCAAAGTATTCATCAGATGATGAGTGTTTTCTAGTTATAGCAAAATGTTTACTCCAGCAAAGAATTATAATTCCAAATGAAAAGAAAAAGGAGAAAAATGAATGAAAAAATAAATCTGAGACAGGAGTTGAGCATCACTTCCAATGTCTGTTATATTTAACATAAGTTTACGAAGGTTCTCAAGGATATTTTTCCGTCACTGAAAAAATGAATGAAAAAATAAATCTGAGACAGGAGTTGAGCATCACTTCCAATGTCTGTTATATTTAACATAAGTTTAGAGGGTTCTCAAGGATATTTTTCCGTCACTCTTCATGTTCGTGTCTACAAATACTCCAGATCCTAGTTTATTTGCTTCTTCTCTTGAAGAAAACATACTAGTTCCACCAAAAAATGAGAAAAAATTAAACTAAATAATGCATATGTGCAAAATTGTAGGTTAAAAAATAGGTTAACAATTATAATTTTTTTTACCTTCTTTGATCCAGTGCACATAAGAATAGCATGACCATTTTCACCCAAATTGACTGACATCTAAATTAAATGTAAAACAAGCATAACAATCTAATATTAGTGTAATTTTATAGGGTATAAATAGAGTAATATACTCGGTAAACCTTGCTTTACAAATTATAGCATGGGTGATCTCATTTCAGTCTTAAACAGCACATAACTCAAAATTTGTATTGCATGTAAAAGTTAAAGTGCACAGCTAATATATTCAAATTTCCAACGAATAATTATCTACAAGAGGATGTTTTTTTACAAATTCCACTTCTATTTAAAGAAATTTAAGACAAATGATTATGACTGGATATTGGTCCCTGATAGAAGCTTTGTATTTTATTATCACAAATTCATGCCTCGGATAAAATACCATCTCATGTGTGGTAGAAACCACACACTAGTAGGCTTGTACCCATTCAAATGCAGCACTACGTACTGAATTTCAGTAAATATATTATAGATGGTTAAATTATAACCGATGAAATTTTTAAGAAACCCCAACGTTGCGAATATTTCCACTTTATATGGAAAATGGTATGCACAAGTCGAACGATTTCAAACGATCTGGTATGATTAATAGCAAACATAAGTACTGACTCAAAATAGAAGGTGAAGAACCACAAACCAAGGTTCAAAATTAGTTTTTGTTCTAATCATCATAAAATATCGATATCTCGGTTTGGTTTTGAAATTTCATAAATTTCTGGTTTGCAAATTCCATTACCTTTTACCATAATTATACTGTTAAATATCTAATATTAGCATAGCTTTATGATACGTTCTTTGAATTACACAAAACATACATGCGATTTGCAAGAAAATAAAACGTGTGCAACAATTTTAACTAGTAAAAATTATTTTTTTGACTACGACTATTTAGTAATAAAGCAAACAAAATAAAATAAAAAACTGCTTGTACGATTAACAACCATTAATAGTCACTGTACTTAAAACAAATAACCTAGTTATTAATGTAGGCCCAAAATACACCCATTAAAAAAGTAAGCCCAGATAAACTAAGCCCTAATAGATGAAAAAAAAGTATCTTCATCGTTGCTTACCGAGTAAAACCATAGTCGAGAAAAAATAATTCGCGATGTCATTTTCCACTTCAGTTTACCATGTTGTTTTTCTCTTAACATCGTCACACTCATTCAATGCTACTTCTCTTCCACTCAATGCCTCTCTTTCTTCATCTCCCTTAGGTATCTATGAATATAAATTTTTTCTTGTTCAAAACAGGAATTAATGGCAAATTCCGGCCTGCTATCGTCGAAACCGGACCGAAAAGGTCGGAATCCTGGCGTGCCAGCTGGAATCTGGAACCATACCATAAACATATCAACTATGGCACATGATGTTATCAATATCAATTTTATAAAAAGAACAAAATACTAACAAATTAAACCAAATAATGAATATAAATTATTTATCTATATGTGTCCTAGTCTAATGCAAATAGGACTTGCTTATAATGAAAGTTCAAAAATGGATTATTCTATATGCTTTTAATCATGTGCAGCTCCATTAAACAATATAGAAAGCTAGCTAGGAATACTTCAATAAATTAATATCCCATGTAATATGTATTGGCACTGAGATAATAATCCCATTTATAGTTACCTTAATAAACCAGTGAAATCTATTAGTTCAACAAGCTAGCACAAAAGTCAAAAAAATCATAATAACTGAGACAATCTTGAATAGAAGTAAAAGGAAGATGCATAAACATTAAATTGATAGGTTCTTAAAAGTAAATGAAAGTCATAAAAGTAAGCTTATCAGTGGGTTGGGTTTGGTTCGGGTATCATAAAATGCAGACCCAAGCCCGATTATAGTAATTAAAACCCAATCCCGATCCAAAATTGTTGGTATTTCAAAATCAATACCCCATCCAGGCTGTTGGGATTTCCAAGCTCGTTGGGTAATGTCCATATATTGAACTCGTAATATTTATATTAAAATTATATTTTAAACTTGCAATTTTTGTAAAATTTATATACAAATAATGTTAACGTAAAAATTGGGTATTGTGTAGACAAGTTCACAGCAAAAATAAACAAAAACATCAACATGCAAATAAACAAAATGATAAAAATAATTATATAAACACTAGTGTTTTGATACTATAGAAAACTAGTAATCGACTCGCGCCCAAACCTGGTTAGGTTTTGATAAAACCGTATTCGAACTAATAGTAATCAGGTCGGGCCTGGTAGTTAGGGAAAACCTGTCCCATATTAACAAGGCAGGTTTGGGCTGAGCTCGGGCCAAAAACCGTACCATTGATAGGCCTATATATAAGCATAACATATCCATCCATTATCCAAACTGTTTTACATTGCTGTCGAGTTATGATACCTGAGAATGTTTGTATCTATTTTCAAAATTTTATATCTACAACAGGAAAATAAGTATGTGATATATGAACAACAAATAATGGTTGATGTAATTTTCAAGAAGGCAAATTCAATAAATTAGCTACAAGATGTATTGTCAAAAGCTCATGTAACTAAGTATGGATATCTAGCTCACAACTGCCAATAACTAATTAAAAAAATATTACCCACCAATGTATTAGAAATTTGTTCAGAAATTTGTTCAAAATACAATATAACCTTCAGTTTGTTCTATATTCTTAGCTACTCTTAACCTTATATTGTCATGCTCGAACTCTAAACCTTGATATTTAGTTGAAGTAATTGAAATTCGAAAAACATATCATAAATATAAGAGAAATATAATAAACAACAACAACAAATTTGGTAAAAAAAATGTATGATATAATCGGTATGCATGTTTACCTTGGAGGGAACAATGTGGATTGCAAGTCCACGAGCAAGTATTTCAGCCCATCCAACCTTGAACCAGTTAAAGCAACAAACTCTCCTGCAGCAATAATATTGATGTGAATCATTGTTCCTAAGGAACGAAATAGCTAGAGGTGAAGTAGGGAAGTATATGGAAAGCAGAAAACTTGAAAATTTGAAACAAAAATATATCGCTATAGGCTATCTGTTAAATTTATAGAAGAACATATATACATACACATACTTATATATACGTAAACATACACATGTGTGTGTATTATGTGTGTGTGTATGCGCACACACAGAGAAACCACTCTACTTTGACAGTGGCTGATGTCGAATGTTTTACTTGGAGATTTAGCAAATTTGTATGGAAGTATATGCTTTTATATCCCATTAATGTTTACTCATTTTTTCACTTTATGTCAATACACTACACACATGTGTGCGTGTGTATCAAAATGTGTCACAAACACCCAAGAGATTATAGTAGAGAAGAAAAATGAAGAATAATAAATGAAAATAAAGTGAAAACGATACATATAGAGTTTATAGTGGTTTGACCAACTGATCCCTACATCCACTTAGATTTTCAATTGATTACACTACAAGAAAACGATCCTTTTGCAACTAATTATTTACATCTGGTGCAATATGACAGCTGCAGTAAATGGCCTTCAACAACTGGCATCTCGTGACAGTTATAATAAAGGGTCTTTAACAAATGCATTTTTTATGCCAATTGCAACCAACATACTTTTAACAATTGCATTTTGCTGCCAATTGCAATAAGCATATGTTTAACGACCGCGTTTTCTCGCTAGTAGCAACAGATATATTTTTAACAGCCTCGTTTTCCTACCAGTTGTAACAGATAAATGGTAGTTTAGTATTAATAATTTATAAATTAAAACTTAAACAGGTAATTATTTATAATTTACAACCAATAATTATTAATAAATAATTCATAATTACTAAATATTATCTATAATCAATAATTAGTTTTTATATTTAATAATTTATTATAATTAATTGTTAATAATTAGTAAATTATAGTTAATATTTATTAGTTACATTTAATAATTAATAGTTAATATTAAATTATTAACAATTATATTTTATAATAATTATGATTAGTATTTAATATAAAGTAAATACTATTAATATTTAGTACTTAATTTAATAACTAATAATTAATATTTAATAATTAATAATCAAGAGTATCACTTCAACAAAATACCTCTTTTACAACGGGCAATGACTGTTGTGATAGGGGTTTCGCAATGGGCCAACACCCGTTGTATTATGTGATGTTGTAATAGACTCAAAAGATTCCACAATGTTTTAAAACAATTGTAATAAACATTTTTTGCAACGGTCCAAAGCCGTTGCAATAAGATCTTTTACAACGGTAAAAGCCTGTTGCAATAGTATCTTCTACAACTTTTTTCGCTTATTGTTAAAAAAAATCATACAAGAAAAAAAATACTATTACATTGCACTCATAAATTTAAAATTAATTTGCTATTGAAACTAAAATATTGTATAAATAACAAACATATTTAATCATATCTACTGAACATAACAAAAAAGATTTATATTTCTAAATGCCAAAAGCATTCATGTATTCTTATTCTTTTATAATACATAAATTATAGAAGAAATACATATACTTAACAGTGCAATGAAAATATAATGAATATAAGATTTGTTTAACTTTGCATATGCCTTGACCCTTGAACATTGCAACTTGAACCCAAACATCATCTCTTTCAGCAGCTGCTTGTTCATACAAACCTTTTTATATAACTTATAAATATAATTAATACATATGCTCCATATTATAGGACAACCGATTTACAAGTAATGCAAATTTATATCTACTCAAAACCAATCTTTTAATGTAAAATGAAGCAAATATCACTGCACGCTATGTAACTATGTATCAACAAAATATTTCACAACCAAAATAAAATAAATTTAAGGTGTGTTATCAACTGGACATATTTGTATGCATCCTAACGAAGAAATCAAAGAAAAACCGAAGTGTGAAAAGATGATAACTCGGAAATAATGAAGTAGATGTACATCTAAAGGAGATAGCTTTCAAATTTAGTTACATGAATGAATGGTTCTTCCCCCCTCTAAAGTTCATACTACAGTATGCATGAAAGGAAAATAAGAACAATAGTAAATAATGGGAACTTGTATGAATTATGATAAAAAGACTCAATAAATTGAAATAAATGTGAGTTGCAGTTATCTCCCAAACTATAAAAATAACCAGAAGAATAGTCTCAAATTGATCAGAAACAAAAAGATAGATAACGAAGTACTTACTCATTAGGCTGCAAAACTATAGTTTTTCTAGTGGATATCCATTTGAGAATGCTAACTATAGGTTTCATTGTTTTGAAATCATATTTTGACTTGCTATTTGTAGGACAATGCTGCATAAGATAACCTGAAGAAAAAGGAAAAGCTCAAAACAATTTGCAGGACATTTACACCGATAACAATATCCAATATCTTAAAATTCTTATACATCTGTCATCAAAGTCTAATTAGTTCAATATCTAATACATCCTTAACACCCCTTAAAAGTCTGGAAAAGCCATACAACGGTGGCTGCATATCATCAATCATCAAGTAAAAATGAAAAGAAATCGTGACTTATTATCAACTTTTGACATACTGAACCAATTTTTAGTTGTCTACATTGGATCAAAAACTTAGTTCTTATTTTGAACATTTAAACCTTATGAGAAACACCATTGTCCAAGTGGTTAAGTGATTTGGCTTTGGTGTGAAAGGTCACAAGTTCGATACTTGTGCAGCATAATTCGAACGTTTACTAACATGTGAGATGCTGTCACAGTGATTTATTGTATATAAAGTACCGTTTCAAAAAATAAACATTCAAACCTTACCTTTAGTCTAACTTAAATATAAATTAAATTTATAAGGACTCAACACTAGCAATAGCATTATTTTCAGACTAAAAAACAAAGAACTGAAAACTAGTAGAAAGAGTGCACATGAACATGAAGAAGAAAGCTTTCAATTCTGCGCTACAACTTCATGTTTGAATCTTATGACTATCAATAGAAATCAAAATTTTGCAAATTCTTGATAGTACATATGCTATTAGTTATGATAATTATAATTATACTATACAAAACCAAAAGGAATTATGACAGTGAGATACAAACACAAGCCAATATTTATCCAAATGAAAACCAAATTTAATTCATATCATGTAGTATATCTAATTTGACAAATCGATTACTAGAAGAATTGTTTCAGTTAACAGTATCTATTTAAAGTGAAGTAATACAAAGTAGAAATACTTAAGACTTAAAATGTAACTGGATAAAAGTATTTACATCGAATAAATGAGTGGGTTCGAACATAATGGATTTAATCTTCCAATTACCAATATTTTAAAAGTATCAAATAATTGTAGCAACATTTAAAATAAAATTAAAAAAGTGGGTACTAGAATCCAAGCATTGCAAGTAGTTAGAAATAAGTGCATAAAGGTACCTGCTTTCTTCTTAAAAAATGTCGCGAGGAGGTTTCTAGATCCCGATCAAACACAGTGGGTGATGCACCTGCTATTGATCGACCCAAGCGAACCATTCATAAACCAGCAAGATACCTGGGCTACCAGAAAACAAATTAGCTGCCGCTGAAGGGACCACTTATGGCAGCAAAGGCAATAGTTAGTTATAACAAATTTCAGTATTTTTTCTCTTTTTCTTTTAGCAACGTGGTGGTTATAGCTGAAATAATCTTGTGTGGCCACGTTTCCTTAGTTTGTTATAGATGTACGGCTAGAAATGCTTGATAACAGCTATAAAGAAAGTGGGTGATGTAAGAGGAAAGGCATGAAAAATATATGAATCTTCTTCCCTGAATTTTTTCTCTACCTCATTTTTTTAATGCCTGTCATCAGTTATCAGTAGCCTACCAATTTGGTGCTTTCATTTTTCATCACTTCCCTCCCACTTCCTCACATCATGGTTCACACAACACAAGACAGAAACTGAGCCGTTGATGAAGCCATCTCCCAACTCCGTGAAGACTCCAACAATCACACAACCTCTATGGAATCCGTGCGCTCCGACATCTCTAATCTCCAAAACTCCATGACCACCCTTACACAAATGATTCAAGACCTCACTATCAAATTCACTTCCCCACCACCTCAATCACAAACAAGCCCGCAACCCTCACCAAGCAATGGCCGAACACCACCACTCCTTACAACTCCACTTCACTCAACCTTCCACCCCAACCCAATAGCCATCCGAACTCCAAAATGTGAATTATCTCGCTTTAATGGATCTAACCCCCTAGATTGGATATTTCAAGCGGAGCGATTTTTCACTTACCATGCCACACCGGAGGAACAACGGATCGAACTCTCAAGCTTCTATATGGAGGGACAAGCTTTGATGTGGTTCCAATGGATGTATCGGAACAATCAACTTTCTTCTTGGACGGCTCTTACAAAAGCAATAGAACAAAGGTTTGGCCCCTCTACTTTCATTAACCCTCAATCTTCTCTATTTAAACTCCGACAAACCGGAACAGTAGAAGAATATCAAGCAACATTTGAAACGTTGAGCAACCGTATTACTTCCCTTTCCCCCGAATCATTCCTCTATTGTTTCCTCTCCGGCTTAAAAACACCAATCAAAAATGAACTACACATACTTCAACCATCATACCTCTCCCAAGCAATCGATTTAGCAAAACTTATTGAAACTAAATTCACCGACCAACGTTCCACCTTCTACAGATCAAACCCACGCTCCCTAAATGCTTCAAATCCACCTCTACTGTTGCCAGCACCACCAACCCAGTCAATCAGCCAACCTGATTCATCCAATACTCCACAAAACATCCAAACAACCTCCACAAACTTCCCAATCCGACGTGTCACCTCCACTGAAATGGCCCAGCGAAAGGCTCAAGGGCTGTGCTTCCACTGCGACAGCCGTTATACACCTGGTCACCGCTGCCCTACACCACGAGCCCTACTGCTACTCCCTGACACAACCGCAGATCCATCCGACCCAAACCCAACTGTACTCAAGCCACCTACTGACGACGTCGCTGAAACTTCCAAAACCCACATCAAACCACAAGCTCCAGAAACCCTAATCGACCTCTCCAATAGCCACGTCGATGTCAGCCTCCATTCCATGGTAGGCGCAGCCAGTCCCCGTGCTCTACGTCTCTCCGCCACTATCGCAGGCCACCGCGTCCTAGCTCTTATCGACACCGGTTCGACTCATAATTATATTCACCCGCATGTCGCCTCATTTCTTAAATTACCAATTGAGGAGAAGACGCAATTTTATGTTACTGTGGGAAATGGAGAAAAGTTATTAAGTAAAGGAATATGTAAACGGGTCCAGTTTGCTATTCAGAAATTTGTTTTTGAAGCAGATTTACATTTGCCAGAATTTACGGGCGCAAACATTGTTTTGGGCATACAATGGTTAGAGACGTTAGGCCCAATTACTGCCGACCATAAATCCCTTACCATGAGCTTCACCTACGACCAAAAATTTATTACCCTATCCGGCCTCTCTAATCTCTCCAACCCCAAAGAAATTTCCCTACACCAACTAAAACGTCTCGACTCCACAAATTGCATTGCCTCTTATTTTCACCTACACATCAACCCATCAACCCTTATTCCACGAACCCCGACCACAAGCATTCCATCTCCTATTCAAAAAATATTGGACCAACAGAATTCCATTTTTCAACAACCATCCGAACTACCTCCCCATCGCTTTCTAGACCATCACATCAATTTAAAACCCAACCAATCACCAATAAACATCCGCCCATATCGATATCCTCATTTTCAAAAAAATGAAATTGAAAAACAAGTCCGTGAAATGCTCCATACGAAACTTATTCGACCCTCCACTAGTCCATTTTCTTCACCCGTACTCCTCGTTAAAAAAAAAGATGGTACTTGGCGTTTTTGTGTAGATTATAGGGCCTTAAACGCCGTCACAATCAAAGATCGTTTTCCCATTCCAACCATTGATGAACTCTTAGACGAACTCCATGGTGCCACATACTTCACCAAATTAGATTTGCGAAGTGGTTATTTTCAAGTACGTGTGCATCCTCCCGACATCCCTAAAATAGCTTTCCGCACACACGAGGGACATTATGAATTTGTTGTCGTGCCCTTTGGCCTTACGAACGCTCCATCAACCTTTCAAGCAACCATGAACAACATTTTTAATCCCTACCTCCGCAAATTCATTTTGGTATTTTTCGACGACATCCTCATATATAGCCCCACCCTTACTACTCACATCTCACATCTACAAACCACCCTTTAACTCCTAGCCAACCATAAATTCTTTATTAATCTCTTGAAATGCGCATTTGCTCTTACCGAAATTGATTATTTAGGCCATATAATTTCGGGTCAAGGAGTCCAAGTAGATCCCAAAAAAATCCAAGCTATGATCGATTGGCCCATCCCTCAAAATACCACAGAGCTTCGTGGATTCCTAGGCCTTACAGGATATTATCGCAAGTTCATCCAAAACTACGCCAAAATCGCCAACCCACTAACCAATCTACTTAAAAACAAATGCCTTCCTTTGGACCAACTCCGCAACTGATGCTTTCAACGCCTTAAAACACGCCGTTACCACTACTCCAATTTTAGCCTTACCCGACTTCACACAAACTTTCACCATCCACACCGATGCTTCCATTACCTCTATTGGCGCCGTTCTCTCTCAAAATAAACACCCAATCTCCTACTTTAGCAAAACTCTTCCCCCACTCCTTCAACGAGCCTCCACCTATAGCCGCGAAATGTATGCTATCACGTCCTCCGTCAAACGTTGGCGTCATTACCTCCTTGGCCGTCATTTCATCATTGTCACCGACCACCAAAGTTTGCGCCAACTCCTAACACAAACTATACAAACACCAGAGCAACAGCGTTGGCTAACAAAATTACTCGGATTTGATTTCACAATTCACTATCAACCTGGACGCTCTAATTTGGTAGCAGATGCACTATCACGTTGGACCCATACAGCCCAACCCACATCTACGCAACTAAATAATTCCCTTCCTCCTCCTTTCACTAATCACATTCCAAATAACTACTCTGCTGCCAACATAACAAAACCTACTTCTTCCTCCACAAATTCATTTCCAACCTCACCAATTTCTGCACCATCGCAACCACCAAACCCATCACCACAACTACAACCTCACACGGATCGGCCGAATACCCACACACCACCGCCAGTCACCAACCCCAACCCAGATCAGACGCGCACCTTTTCAACCACCAACCAATAGTTTCCAGCACCATACCCACAGCAAACGCCCATCCTACCCAACCGCAACCATCCACTACCACCGACTTCAACAACCCCAACTCACCTTCACACCCTCCTAACAACCAGATTCCTCCTCACCGAAAAGATTAAAGCAGCAACAGCAGGCGATCCTCATGTTCAACAATTAATGCACGAAGCCTCCAAAGGATCGGCTCACCTGCAAATTCGAAATGGGCTACTTCTGCACAACGGCAAAATCTATGTTCCAGATGCTCAAGATCTCCGACAACAAATTATGGCTACTCTTCATGATTCCAAGCTCGGCGGACACTCAGGTATAAAGGCTACTATTGCTAGAATTTCCTCTAATTTTTACTGGCCAAATTTGTCGACCTCTGTAAAAAAAATTGTCACTAACTGTTCTACCTGTTTGCAATCAAAACCTGAGAATATACCACCCAAAGGCCTCTTACAGCCACTGCCAATTCCTTCTCGCATTTGGGAAGACATCTTAATGGATTTTATAACACACCTACCACCATCTTTCGGGAAAACCTCCATATGGGTCATTGTCGATCGCTTGTCCAACAACAACCACTTTATCGCCTTACCACCCTCCGTTTCCGCAACCCAGCTGGCCCACTACTTTATACAGGAATACGTGCGTTTACATGGTTTTCCCCGAACAATTGTCTCCGATCGAGACCGACTTTTCATTAGTCATTTCTGGAAGGAACTTTGCCGCATTCATGGTACGGAATTAAAACTGAGTAGCGCCTACCACCTGCAAACGGACGGTCAGACCGAGGTCGTGAATCGTTGCCTAGAAACCTATTTGCGAGCGGTAGTTGGTGATACGCCCAACCGATGGGTCCAGCTGTTACCTTGGGCCGAGTGGTGGTACAACACTAATCACCACTCTTCTCTTGACACTTCTCCATTTCAAGTGGTGTATGGAAGACCCCCACACCTCTTACTGACTATTGCGAAGGGAGCACTAATCTACACCAACTTGATGAATGGCTTACCGACCGTGACTCTTTACTTAAACAAATCAAGGCAAACTTGGTGAAAGCGCAAACAAAAATGACAAACCACGCCAACATCGAACGGACAAAGAATTCAACATCGGCACATGGGTCTTCGTTCGCCTCCAACCATATCGCCAAACCTCCCTTGGCACCACACACCACAAACTTGCCCGCAAATACTTTGGACCTTATGAAATCATAGAACGAATTGGTGCCGTAGCCTACAAACTCCGCCTACCCGACGACTCCAAAATCCACCCCGTATTCCATATATCTCTTCTTAAGTACTGTCCCAAACCACACTCTACCACACCAACCCCCTTACCCCTACTTGCTCACGAAGGACATCCAATCTGCCAGCCAGACAAAATCCTTGCTCATCGCCACATAAACCCCAACACACACCAAGTTCTTATCCAATGGCAAGGCCTGGATCCAACTGAAGCTACCTGGGAAGATTACACACAAATGACTCATAGTTTTCCCCACCTCAACCTTGAGGACAAGGTTGCTTTTGGAGGAGGAGGAATTGATGCACCTGCTACTGATCGACCCAAGCGAACCATTCATAAACCAGCAAGATACCTGGGCTACCAGACAACAAATTAGCTGCAGCTGAAGGGACCACTTATGGCAGCAAAGGCAATAGTTAGTTATAACAAATTTCAGTATTTTTTCTCTTTTTCTTTTAGCAACGTGGTGGTTATAGCTGAAATAATCTTGTGTGGCCACGTTTCCTTAGTTTGTTATAGATGTACGGCTAGAAATGCTTGATTACAGCTATAAAGAAAGTGGGTGATGTAAGAGGAAAGGCATGAAAAATATATGAATCTTCTTCCCTGAATTCTTTCTCTACCTCATTTTTTTAATGCCTATCATCAGTTATCAGTAGCCTACCAGTGGGTCTCGACGTTGACCGTCACTAGCGGACATCGAGTTAGCTAAGGTATGTATAGGTCAGCTCAGATTTTCACGGAATAAAACAATCACCTTTGCACGATGATAGGGCTAAGCCGACAGCGATGAGCGATGGACAACAATAGGCAAATAACGAACGACGATGGGCGATGTACAACAATGGGCAAAAAATGAACGATGATTTTCGATGGACGGAGAGGAGGTGGGGCTAGGACGGACAGCGATTGGCGAAGCTCCGTCGGTCATCGTGGTACATGAGTTGATTGGGGAAGAGAAGTGAAGAGGTGGTCGAGATTTACGAAGAAAGTTGATTTGGGGAAGTGATGAAGTCTGGGTTCTACGTGAAGCGATTTTAGAATGGAAAACAAGCATGAAAATTTAGCTTTGGAGCCAAATTTTTGGGTTACGAGCCAAAACAAATTTGATTTAGAGCCAAAATTTGGGGTTTGAGCAAAAAAATTTGCATAGGTTAATGAAGAGAGTTAGATTATTTTATATTTTCCGAATTTTGAAATTTTTTTTAAAAAAAAACTTGTATACGTCAATGAAAAGAGGGCGAAAAATGAGGGGACCTATTGTGCTAAATGTTAATTTAAGGAATAAGCAAATCGAAGTAATGAAAAACACTATTATAAATTTTTAGTTTTGATTTTAAAGTTTTAAATTCTTTTCTAAACTTTATGAATTTATTTTAAAAAATTAAATTTTACTAGTTTTTCTTGAAATATTAAATATTATTGTCAATTCAAATGATCAAATGTAAAATATAAGTAACAAATTTTACTTCTTAATTACTAAATATTAGTTGTTTATTAATTGTTAATTATTAAATATTAGTATTAATTATATCTTAATCATTATTTATAATTGAATATTAATTATTTAATTGTAATTAATAATTATTAATAATTAATTATTAACTATTACTTACTAATTATTCAATACCAATTTTTAATTTTTAACTATTTAATATTAATTATTAATTATTTGTTAGTAATTATTAATTATTAAATACTAATATTAATTATTAAATACTAAATATTAATTATTAAATACTAATTATTTAATTTCTCATAAAAATTGACTATAATTTGTTATAAAAATTTAAAAGCAAATAAAAATTTCCTTTTAATTTTTCCCATAAAACACGAGTTTCTCAATTTATTATTTTGTTTTGAAAAACATTGTATATAGTTACGTACTAATAAATGAAAAGTAAAATTAAATCTATTGGAGTATTGATTAAATCATACTGCGACTCTAAGCTAATCGAAGGCAACGACAATTAGCTGATAAGAGTTGTTGAAATTTGTCATCTAGCACCATGGGCAGAAGAAAATAGTTGTAATAGATATCTATTACAATAAGAACATAGAGCTGAAAACTGATATCTGTTGCAACAGGCTGAAAACCGTTGTAATAGGACTATATTACAACGTATCATAAACCATTGTAATAGATCTATATTACAATGGGCCAACGCTGTTGTAATAGAGCTGTGAATTGGTATGTATTACAACAGACCGAAAACCACTGTAATAGGACCATATTACAATGGGCTAGCCGATAATGTTGTAATAGATATACTTGAAAATCAAAAACTGCACCTATAACAATGGGCTTAAGAAAACCGTTATAAAATGTGTTTATTACAACAGTTTTTTTGGGCTAGTTGTAAAACATGCGTTGTATAAGGATAATTTTTTTGTATTGAACAACTACGTTTTGCTACCGGTTGCAATAAACATATTTGAAACAACTGCATTTTTCACCTAGTTGTAATATACATATTTTTAACAATTGCGTTTTTCTGCCAATTGCAATAAACATGTTTTTAACAACTACGTTTTCTTGCCAGTTGCAATGGACATATTTTTAATTATATGATAATTAAAACTAATATTTAGTTATTACAATTAACAATAAATTTAATTATTAAAAGTGATATTTAGCATTTAATAACAAATTTTAAATAATTATTAATTAATAATGAATATTAAAAAAATTATAATTAATAACAATCAATAATTATGACAAATTTTTGATAATTAAAAATGGTTATTTAGAATTAACAATTTATAAATAAAAACTTAGATAGGTAATTATTTATAATTTAGAGCCAATGACTATTAATAAATAATTCATAATTACTAAATGTTATTTATAATCAATAATTATATCTTATATTTAATAATTTATTATAATTAATTATTAATAGTTAGTAAATTATAGTTAAGATTTATTAATTTTATAAAATATTTAATATTCAACTATTTAATAATTATATTTATTATTCAATATTTGATAATTTAATTTGTAAATTTCTACGCTTTATAAACAAATTTTGAAATTTTCATAAAATTAAAATTTTAGGTTAACTCAAAATTTTACAAGATTTTCAAAATTTAAGAAATTTTAAAATTTAATATTTCAAATAATTTAAAATTATGAAATTTTGTAAAATAAACTTAAAAAAATTAGAATTTTCAAAAAATCAAAAAATAAAATGATTAAAATTTTATAAAATATTCAAATTGCCAAAAAAATTCAAAACAATTCATAATTCAAAAAATATATGTATTGCGCTGCAAAATTTCTAGTTTCAAATGCATTAGGGGTTCAATATATACAGGTTTTTCCTTGGTTTTAATCAGCGAAATTTTGGCTTCATTTCCAAACTTTTCTCTCCAATTTGAATTTTCGGTTCCATCATCAAATTTTTACCCTTCTCTTATTTTATATTAACCTCTCTTCACATCAAAACCCCCAATTCCTCAAATCCGCCTCCATATCCAAATTAAAACCCTTCCACCGCTGACCCATCATCCAAATTGGCCACCACACTTGAAAACCGTCCACCCCTTCCACCACCTCCATCCATTCCTCCTCCAAGCCACTCCATATAAGCAACCCGACCTAGCCGCTGCCAACATGCTCTATTCCCAGTCCATCACCGGAGAAGGCCTTTAGTAGCATTGACAAAATTCTACCAAAACTTTTTGTGGCGTTTTAGTAAACTCTACGATACCACATGCTACTAAAAGTTTGCAATTTTTGTAGCCTTGTAGAAAACAATACCAAAAACTTGCAACGTGTTATAAACGCTCAAAAGTTTATTTCTGTAATGTTTGTCAACCGCTACCAAAGTTAAACTTTTTAGTATCGATTATACTTGCATCCTTGTTTGGTATTTTATAGCAATTTTTTTCCTCTACTATATATTTTTAGTAACGTTTGCACCTTGCCACAGCATATTTTTATAGCGAGCACTGCAAGAAAGGTGGATATTTATAGCACCAACAGATAACATTTTTTTCATAGTGTTATTGTATTTTCTAACTTTTTTGATTTACAGAATAGATTGGTATGTAACGCATTCTAATCTGTCGTTTATTTTTCATAGCCTCCAATTCCCTAAATTATTTCCGCCTCTTCTTATCTCAAGTCGCCATAGTGTGAATTAAAAAAATATGCAATATCAATTCGCCACTGAAGGAAAAAAGAAAAAAGGATTGAACAATCTGTCATGATTGGAAAGGCGACGGGACCATGAGAATACGAGGATGCCGGCTTTTACCAGCCCTTATCACATAGGGTGATCCTTATCTCATTTTTATATACTGCCTTAATTATATCCAAGCCTGATTCCATACTTATTCCCTAATTCACAAATTTATTGAATGGGAAGAAAAAAATTGCATTCTTGTGCGATTGGGTGGTGCCGAGAAGAAAGGCGCGTGGCTATCATAGCGATATAAGCAAAGAGGCGCTGGCGTATGTTGGATGCCAACAATATTTGCTTGCGCGCATCAGGTGGAGAATGATGCGATGGCAGGAGTTGGCATGCATTCTTGAAATGGGGGGTCGCTAGGAGGTTTCTCGATGACAGTGGAAGTTGTTGAGAACATGAAAATCAAATTCAGGTGAGTAGAATACCTTTTATTAATCAAACAATGAAGTATATACATATTTCTATCAACAATGAGTCGAAATACCTATTTTTATTTATAGTAGATTAATTTCTGTTTTGATTTCTAAATGAAATATATGTGAATTAACTGCCTTGTTTTTGCGGTTATGAATTACTAGAGATTGATTTGATGTGGATTATATAAATTTGATGTTCATTAATTTGAAGGGTTGATGAATTGAATCATACATGAATTGAATTAATGATTTGGGTATAACTGTTTATATTAACTATATCAAAGAAATAAATTTTCTAATTTGGTTTAAATTTAATTCAATTTCAACAAAAATAGCTTGGTTGCCTAATGTAATGGAATTACTTTTAGTAAATAAGGAATTATTTTGATAATTTGATAAAAAAAATTGATGAAACAGTGAGTATTACGTAATATTTTGTATTTACATTGACTATAATCTAGTTTTGGTATTTAACGTGTGATGGTTCAGGTTTACACTTGCTGTTATAATGTTTATATGCATGCAAACATAAGTATTCATACCGTATAGTAGTGTTCTGATAAAAATATACATTTGCTTGCAAGATATGCTTCTAGATGAAGATTATATTACTTTCTTATATCATTTAGACAATATCTAAATCGTGAAAATACCATAGCTATATTTTTCACAAGATTCCATCACTAGGAAAAATACTTGGTTATCTATCCTATTAACTATTGTTTAGCTAGAATAGATATTAAATTCTAGCCAAGGAAGGTGGCCATGTATTTTCTATATAGCAAACATGGCTACGATTTTTCTTATGAAATTTAGTTGATATGTTGTCATTTATATTATTTCATTAGGTGAACAAAGGATTGCACAAACTGTTTCTAGTATGTTAACTTCATTAATTTTCATTGTTCTTGGATTGAAACCTCCAGTTCAAGTAATATGACATTTATAAATATTTGTATGAACTCATAACTTTACCTCGCTTATATAAGGATTATTTACATATCAAATATATGTTATATCTAAAGTAGGAAAATTTGAAAATCTAAATTGTAGGCTAACTTATTGAGTATGTTGATTCATCTAGAGGTAAAGCAAAAAATTACTTAAGAAGAGCGGATTAAACAATGAACGCTGCAACTACAACGCCGGCGATTTAATTCTGTCATTTATTTATGAGCATTTATTTAAGTGCAAGGTATTCTTTTAGACCTGAGAATGTCTATTTGTCATCCTCTCTCCATTGTAAAATTAGATAATAGAAGTAGATAATTTTACATCCAAAAAATACTAATTTGTAAACCATTTATCTTATTTGGCCATAAAAAAGATAATCGTTTTTGTTGTATTTGGGATATTGTGTTAAGGGAACATCAAACTCAGCTCCACTAGACATAGACAAGTTTTTGAAGATTGTTTAAATGTACTATGATGCTATACATGAATTTTTTTAGTAAAACGGTTGTTAAAGGGAAAAACAAAATAGCATGGGATGTGATGAGATAATAAAATATTAGAACTAAAGTTTGAATGTACAATCATCTATACTATAATATTATTATTGAGTTAGATTTCAAGAGCACACAGGCCTTCTTCATATTTTGGAAAATGAACAGTCACGTTTTTAATTTCTTTCTATTCCAAATTTTAAAATGTGATAACTTTTTCTACATTAATTGGATTTAAGAATCGATTTCACTATTAAATCTCAAATTTAATATGCTTTCCAATGATATCCATTGTTGATAGCTAAAAATAAATTTTTTAAAATAATTGTTTTTCGGATTATTCATAGTATTAAAGTTATTAAATCTGTTTGACTTTATTTCTTTTAACTAATCTATGTCGTTGATTGTTCTGAAAATTTTCCGCCTCTGATTCTACTTTCACAAATTGAAGTCAAGTCTGGTGAAATCCAACATTACCAAAATACAGCAACAATGTTAGATGGAATTAGAAATGGAACCAGAAAGCTCAAAAGCATTAATACAATTGTATGCTTCTTATTATCTTGAATTTTCTTTGACTATAAAAGAAATACAATGATATTCTTCACATTAAAATAAATATTGTTGAATACTGGTTGTTAGTTTCAACACTTCAGATATAAAATATGTATGCTTTAGATTTAGCATATTTTTCATAAGAATCGTTCAAAACAGAAATAAATATCTTTATCCTCTAATCTTATCATTCTACAATAATATGATGTTGCATAATGTGTTCCTAGACAAAACCAGTTATGGGATCATCATCAACACTTGCATTCTCATGAATCATGTCAACGTTGCTTTTGACATTTTTGGATCAATGGTCAAGTGTAAACCAAATGTTGTTACCTGCACTGCTCTTATAAATAGTTATTACCGAATAGCAAATAGAATCAACGACATCAAGTATTAAAGGTAATGATTAATAACGGTATCTCACCAAATGAAGTTACATATAATACAACTGATGCATGGAGCAACAGCTGATGCATGGAGCAACAGCTGATGCATGGAGCAATAGCTGATGCATGGAGCAACAGCCGATGCACACAATAAATTTATATGTGTATTGTGTGGAAATTTTATCTTTGAAATCATTTTTGCTCGATATTTTGCAATTGTTTATCAATCACCAGTACTATCTGCATTACTGTTTTCAAAGATTTATACACAAGTTTTAGAAAAAATGCAAACTTATTTGAAAATTGATAAAAAAAGATCACTATTTCTTAATCAATGAACCATTTAAACATGTTATGATGATAAGATGTTGAGTGTGGTCTGTATGCGAAGCACGGGTTCGCATTAGTTATAAATAAAAAAGAAATCCTAACTAAACAATTTGATATGATAACCCACTAAATAACAAACCTTGATGTGCTTGTTTTCTTCCTTTGTTTTTTGTAGGGTATTGTAGATTCCTTCCATGATAACAATGTTGTTGAATAAAGTCCAAATAACCCATGCTGAACAGAGAAAAGATAGAATGAATTGAACTGCTGATTAGAGTTGATATCCAATTACTAGGCGAGTTTAAAAGGTTACTAGCTTTGATCATGTAATAGACATCACTTGTGCCATTTATAGCTTATTACTTCATGCTTACTAGCAGGAATGAAAAATCTCTACTTGCTAAGTATTCAGCAATATTTTTCTTTTATGCCATAACATTTGATGATCAGGTACATTATTTTTCTTCAACATTTATTTATCTTATTTATTTTACATTGAATTTAGGCACCAACATTTTCATTCACCATTTCTCACAAAAATTTACATTTATCCACGCTTATTATTAATTGAGAAAACACAAAAATTCAATGTGTTTGGCAAAGCTTTCTTCTTAAAATTTCATCAGTAGTCCTTATACTGCATTCGATGGGAGTTTATTCACTTAATTCATTATTTGTACACAAGTTGTTTAGACATAAAAGGCATGATAAATGATAATGTGTTTCCAATCTCTTAATTTTCTAAGAAAAAGAAAGTAGACATGTTGCTTACGAGCAAAGCAATCCAAATGCCTAGTGATCAAATGCAGATAGACATGCATATATACTCGCTTATATAAAATAACATAATGAATCCAAAAGCAAATTACTAATAATTATTTTAGCTTAATTTTCATGATTTTTATTGAAACTGTAAACTAATCAAATACTTCGTAATTTTGTAATTCAGTTTACATAATCCAAGATGCAACTTCCTTTCATATTTAACTCATTATCAGATATTAAACTGCCAAAAGGGATGAAAAACTATTCACCTCAAGTTACTACTTCTAAATACTAACAGTAATGCTTGCTTGGTGGCTTTATAACCGACTCCTTCCTAGGACGATTTCTCTTTATTTCAATATATTTACAGTTATATATGAACTATTTGAAGTCATTAAATTTGATTATATTTTTACATTAAAGGAAATGATTTCTTTAATGATAACTAAATTTTATAAACTGAACTAGGTTTTATAAAAATTAACTAATTATATATATATATATATAAATTAACTAAGATTATAAATACTATTTTTGTTTATTAAGTTATATAAAAATTAAATAAGTTAACTAAATTTATAATAATGATAATAATAAAAAAAAATTAAATAAAAGCTTTATAAAATTAACTAAGTTTATAATAATATATACCAACAACAACAACAATAATAATAAATTAACCAAGTTAACTAAGTTTTATAAAAATTAACTAAATTTATATAATAATAATTATAAATTAACTAAGATTATAAAAGTTAATTTATATTTATATAAAAAAATTAATTATGTGTTTAACCAACCGGATATTCGGTATTCACTTGAGGTATACATCTAATTAGCGGAAAAAATACATATCCTATTACTAGAAAAATACAAACAGTCATATGTTCATATTTAGAGCAACTTAACAATCCCTTTTTTAAATAAGCAAATGTAGTTGGTACAAATACCAATTGTTTGTATAAGTATTCCTCTAGTATATTTCTTCAAATATTCCATGCTCTCGTATTCAGAATGTAGAATACACACTCAAAATATAGTTTGAAAGGAATCTTTAAGCAATTTATAGGTATTTTTTTCAGCATTTATTTGAATTAATTGATATTTAAGGTTATGTATTCATCAACACTGTTCTTTTATGTAATTTAGGTGATGCAGATATGCATGATGTATCTGCTACTCTGCCACCATGTCAAGATGCCAAAGTGCACTTACTTTGTTGTTGTACTCCCAGGTCCATTTTCAAGGAAAGGAAGGTATGTTCCTTTTAATTATCTTTGTCAAAATTATACTCAGAGTAACAGTAATAACTTATATATTTGTTATAACACCAATTTTAGTAAATTATTTTTAGCAATTTTTTAACAATTTTTTCGTTCTGAATTGAAATATAAACATGTCCAGTTTGGTACTATTATGCATTACTGTAGTAATTTCAATTCTTCCCTATAATGCATCTTTTATAGTGCATCTTTTCGTATAATTATTTTCTGTTTCCACATATGAGACTAAGTACAAGCTTAAACATGAACTAATTAGTTGTGTGATGCTGATATTCAATGCGTTTTAAGATTGAAACATGTAAAGTGAATGTACAAGATTACGAAGATTCACATTTTGTTGTTTTCAATAGTTCTACTTAGTTTTCCTTGTCATTTGTAATTTATGAACCACCTAATACGTTTTCAAAGTTTTTTCAGGAATTTAAAAGTACACATTGATTGTAGTTCTTTTTTTGTATATTGATCTTTAGTTAGACCAAAAATAGTTGCATTAACCAAGGAAATGATCTTTATGGTACTTTATTCTATGTTAAAATTAAATATTTTTATTATTTGTTTTCTACAACCGAGTAGCCGATTTAACCCTTTTGTTTTTAACTTATGCCTATGAAACTTAATCGCTTGGATTTGTATGAACGTAGAAATAAACGGCGATTTGTATGGATGACAAAAAAAAATCAAATAATGACATGGTTAAACTTACTAGTCCACAGCAAGCAAAAGAAAATTGACGTTTTCGATGTACAATAAGACATTTTATACAAGCTGCAAAAAAAATTAGTTGGGTTGGATTAAATCGATTGAACTGAAGATAGTTCATTTTGCACTAGACTCATATATGGTTGGATTATTAGTATGTTTTGAATTGGATTAAACACGATTAGATCGAACTCTAGTATTTTGTATATAAAATGATAATTTTTTCAAAAATTTAAAATAATAATATTCAATCTATAATTTTTGCACTTAGTACTAAAGTACATCATAGATTTTATCACATACTTTATTCATTGATACTACATTACTTGTATTTCATTACAAAGTAACTAGTATTTTTGTCTTGAACCATGAATCCAATAGTAAACAATGTTAAATGTTGATAACCATCCAATTTCTATTTAAATTAGGTTGAAAAGGATTAATAAGGTTTAAGTTGGATAGAAAAAGCATCATACAACACAGTACCATATTCAATCGAACTGGGTTGGGTTGAATTGGCCATGTATGTGTTGGGTTTGTTCTAATATGGCATGTGTATAGGGTAGATAAAGTAACCCTTTGTGTGATGTGACGAACTGCCCTTTCGACCCTCGAAAATCGGCATAAGTACGCTCATTGTATAACATGCCGAATGATCGAGTGCCGGAAAGATAGACTGTTGAGGAAAAAGAAAGTCGGTAGAAAAAGAAGAAACTAACGAAACAGAATATCATAGCGGACTGAATAATATATAATATAAAAGATTCTTTATACAAACCCAAAACCGTACTATACATATCTCACACCAGAGTACAAAAATCAATAATTACCAGCCTGAACTGTTATAACAACCTGCCCTCACACATTGCTGGTAATTTCAAACAAAACACTGCCGTGGAATGAAAAAAGTACGTGAATTGGTCTCGGTCTCCAGCTCATCTCCTGAGCTCCATAGCGTCCTAACCTGAACCTGTAATACTCGGTCTGACCCGAGCATTATAATAAAATAACATCCGAGTCTGTCTGGAAAAAAAGCGTGAGAGAACACACTCAATTTGAATTATTAAAGTTATCAAAATCCTTTGAAAATCAAGGTATCTCGTAAGACCACACCACAGTTAAACACGACGGGTTTTTACCTTACGATAACAAAAACATTTCATATCAAAAATTCTCTGATATTATAGTAGTGTCTAAGTACAAATACTTATTCAAATAGCTTAAATGCTAGCATCTTACGTTCCAACATAGTTGGGCACAATCAAAACCGTAGGACGCTTATTGGAGAATAGATTCCATCCGAATAACTAGATACTAGGTTACCACCTGTCATGGTACACGTCTAGAACAGCGTACCGAGGACCTCGTCGAGATCCCCAGCTACACAAGACTAGCCTATCCTTGACTTGGATAGACCAAGTATGTTATCACCCTGGGTGTTCCCACCCTTTTCCAAGCTCCTTTCATAGTCGTGTAATAATATCCAAGGGTATCTAGAAAGGTGATAAACATACACTAATTGGGTGCTACCCACTTAGCCTTGGTGCATCCCCCCTACTTTTCAGTCATTCCCGATTGATGAGGCTAGAGGCTACTATTACCTTTTCAAGGAAATTTCACTTAGAATGCTCGTTGTCCTCCAATGACAATGTACTAATAGCATTCATCCATACAGGTCTGTTCTTAGTTCGAACGGAACCGAATGCACTATTCTTGCTACATTCATTTTGGAATCACCCTCAAGATTAGTAGCGATTAGCCTTTGAACTTCACTGCTCCATCTTCGACACCCTGCTCTTGTCTTCAGTTCGAAAACGTACTCATTGGATCGAAGCGGTTTTCGGATAACAAATTCGATCCCGATCTCTTTGAAACAACGTTCGATAATTCCCGATAAACTCAACCTCGGTTCTTTAGGAAATAAACTGACGAAAATAAGATCGAAGATCCCCTCCGAACCGTTAGTGGACGGATTTCCTTATCATCGTCCTAGAAGAGCGAAACAAGTTTACACGTACAGTATAGCACCTCAAATCGGTAACTGTGCCATATAATTCCATGTTTCTTCTAGATATTCCCAAAGTTATATTTAGGTCCGGATTTTATAGTCGGTTATTTAACTATCAAATAAACAATCAATTCAACCAAATACTTCATTTTCACTGAAAAACACCAAGCCTCTTTTTATTTTAAATTTTAAATAAATTAAGTCTCTTTATCTAAAAATATGTGCCTATCTTATTGAATTCAGCATACTCACACATTATCTTTATTTCAAAAATATTTCAAAGTCCTTTTAAATAATATGGAAAGTACCACTACGGTATCACCATGGATCATAGCTCAATGGTTACGTCTCTATCCTAGAGAAATCCAAGACTTAATTGCAGGCACTCATTGTCTCCAATTTACACCATGTGAGTATACCATTACCTCCCGAACACTTTATTTAATAAACTTTCTCAGAATATACTTATAAACTTATAAAATAAATTTCAAAGTTTAATCTAGGAAATTATACTTAAATAAAAGTTATTATACAAAGCCATATTAATATTTAATAATTATCTTTTAAAAATAATAATGCAGACCAGTTCTTAAATAATAATAGATCTTTAACAATCATTTAAAGTAACTAATTACTAATTAAATATGCTTTAAACAATTAAAACAATTAAATAAATAATTTCTAGAATATTATTAACACTTTTAAAATTACTTAGTAAATAATTAAAAATCCTCCTTTTTAAAACAAGACCAATTTCTCGATTTTAGCTTTATTTCATAGTTTGGAAATCTTACTTGAGTTCCCGTATAACCAATTTAATATAGATTTCCAAATTCCCTTCTATCATTCCAATCTACTAAAAATCCTGATTTTTAAACCTTTTATATTTTAACAGGTACCACTTAAGAATTTATTATTTAAAAATCCTTTTATATACTTTTATTCCAAAAATCCATGTTCATAATAACCCGAAATAGTTACATTACAATTTCAAAATCATTTACTTTATCTAATAGATTTATCCAGAACTCTATATAAACATTTTACTTCAAAATCTCTATTTACAATTCTTTACCAATTTAAAACATATTTTTATTGGTATTTAAACACCAAAAATCTAGGTTAACTGCCATAATATGCAATCAATTCAAATCACACCATAACCTATCATAGATTATTCCAACAGTACATATATCACTATATATGAAATAAAAATCGACATTTTTGAGGAATCCAGTTGGATCCCTCCCACATGTTTCCCTGCATTCACAAATGTTAACACAACATAAAAATACCAATTCCACTTCGAGGCGGAATATCGCGGTATATAGGGTCATCCACTATTATGCAGGGCGCATAGGGTCTCATCCGCTATGTATACGAGGGAATATCGATCACTCAAATATATATACTACTATATATAATATCACATCTGATTGATAATAATTTATCAATTTAACCAATTAATCTATAATTAATTTTAACTATTTAAATTTAATGCCAGCAGTCCAAAATTGAGTGAGATTAACCCACCTTGAGTTCTAATTCGCCAAACGTTCTGATTTTAAATTAAATCGAACAAGTTCGATTTAACCTAAAATTTTCACTCACTCCAAACATCTCCAGATCTGTTCCAGCGCATAGTACCCGTCGCTGCGATTCCGGTGCCGCTTGTTTCGTCCAATTCCGACCTCGTACGAATTAAATATGCATTTTCAAAATTTGGAATATAATTCATAATAATAAATTTCTTTTTTTAACGAAACCTAGACCTGGCCATTGAATTCAAAGTAAAAGATCGAGGCCGCACGAAGCTTCTTCCCCATTGTAGAATCACGTACGCATGAGAACACGAAGCCGTTGTTCAACTCTTGCCTGCGGCGGCCTCCACACACGACTGGAATTCGATCGGAAGCCTCCATTTGAAAGCCCTTAGCAAGCTCTTCCATCAGCCATAAATTGGTCGAACTCAAGCTCCCCTATTTCGAGCAAATTTCTAATGAACGGTCGAGGTTCGTTCCACAATTTCTACCCCTTCGTCGCGTTATACATGATCACTACCATTGGATGAACTCATCGCATTAAGCTCTATTTCGTTTAGGAAGTTCTGGCTAAAACGGCATGGATGAGGAGGAAAATGAGTGAAATTATGGGATCTTTTCGGCCATGGACAAGAACTGGTGGTGGCTATTAGTTAGGTATAGGATAGAGAGAAGAAACACACACATATACAATATTAAAAAAGT
Source organism: Allium cepa (assembly GCA_030765085.1). NCBI lineage: Eukaryota > Viridiplantae > Streptophyta > Magnoliopsida > Asparagales > Amaryllidaceae > Allium > Allium cepa. The sequence goes on along the minus strand of CM060941.1, from coordinate 551,901,199 downwards.
TTAAAGTCATAAAGCTTCTTTTTATTTTTATTGTCCTCTATTCCTTTTTTCCCTCCTCCCCTCCTCCTTTCAAACTCCCTCGTCCTTTCAAACTATGACCCCGTCCAATCCATCACCCCTCCCATACCTTCCACCATCTCTCCTCCTGTTCATCTTCAGCCTCCTCAATTTCCTCCCGACCCTCTCCCGCCTGATCCAGCCTCTTTGTTGTCTTCTTCTTCGTCACAATCTCCCCATGTTGATGCTTGTTGTCCCTCTCCACCTATGCCTAATCTGTGTTCCCCATCTTCTTTGAATGTCCCAACTGCTCAATGGAGCTCCCTTTTTAAGGCAAAACCGCGTAATGCAGGGAAACATATCCCGATTCAAGTCCCGCTTGTTTTTGAAGGCCATGTACTAGTTCCTCCTGAGAATGTTATAAGAGCTGGAAATGAAGTTTGGGGAGATTACCTGGTAGGTTTCTTCCTTGATAAACCCCTTTCATATCTCACTGTAATTGCACATCTGAAAAGAGTTTGGAAATTAAAAGGTTCAATAAAAGTTAAGTCTGATGATTTCTTGTTCCTATTCAATCTATCTTGTGAGGAAGATAGAAGGAAAATAATTGCAGCTGATCCAATTATCATGAGGAACAAGTTATTCATTGTTAAACAATGGGATCCAAATGTTGGAAACAGTTGCAGTACGATTAAATCTGTGCCGGTGTGGATCAGGCTATCGAATATCCCTTTATATGCTTGGTCACACTTAGGCATAAATTGGCTAGCAAGTCGAATTGGAACTTTTATGTGTATGGATGAACAAAATGAGAAATTGGAAAGAATAGGTTACGCAAAGTGCATGGTAGAAATCACTCCAGCAGTTGAGTTATTGGATGAATTTTCAGTGAGATTACTGGATGGAACAGAGCAGATTGTAAAGATAGAATATTTATGGAAGCCTGAAGTTTGCAGTGGATGTAAAGAATTTGGGCATATGACTGAAATGTGCATGAAAAAGAAAACAAATCAGGAAGGGATGGCAACAACAGTTAAAAAGACTAGCATGGAAAGAAGGGTTAATGTAATTCAAAATGAAAAAATTATGGCAGACACAAAGAAAAAGCAAGAGTGGAGAAGGGTTGAAAATAAGGGAACAAAAATGAAAAGAGATAGGGAAAAAGAAAATACAACTGAAATTCAGATAATTGAGGAAGTTATTATTGATGATGAACCTAAAATTAGTGATGAACTGGAAAATAATGCAAGCACAATGAAAAAAGGAAACCAAGCTAAATCAAATAAAGATATAAGAATAGACATCAACAAATTTTATGTCCTGATGGAAGAAAATGAGAATGAATTATGCAATGACACAAGTGATAATGAACCATGCAATGAAATCAGTGACAAAGAAGGGCGGATGGAGGAAGGGGAAATATTAGCTAGCAAGCAAGATCAAACTTGTGGTGTGCATGATACATCCCTCTTATTAGTGCATAATGTTGTAGGAGATCAGGTTAACGGCAGAACAGGGATGGTAGCAACTTTTGGTAACACAAATCCAGCTGATCAGAATCTCAATTCCACATTCACAATTGACAATGCTTTGGCCTGTTCAAGTGCAGCAAATTCGAAGCCAACCAGTGACATGCAGATTTTTAAAGCAAATAAAGAAAAAACACCAATATGTTCACATCAAGCTGAAGATCAGTTTAAGGAGGAACTTGAAAAAGATATAATTGCCTTAATCTTAGCTGAACATTCAAATTGCACCCCCCCCCCTCTTCAGGAGGTTACACCTTTTCTGGCCATCTGCCTGGTTGGATTTCATTGCCAACATCCTCAAGTACCTCTCATAATACTCCAAGGAAAGGCAAGAATAAAGGCAAGTGTCTGGTTGATTGGACTGATCAAAATGTTGATATTAACAATGTTCAAAGAGATTCTCCTGCAACTAGGAGCATGAAAAATGTGGTTCACCAATCTCTGAAGTATACCAAATGATGCACAGCTTTGCCATTTGGAATGTAAGAGGAGCACATTCTGTAACAAAGCTTGATCAAGTCAAATATATCATAAACCAGCACAAAATATCCCTATTTGCTATTCTTGAAACTAAATTGAATGAGAACCTTACTATTAAAGCTGCAAAGCATATAAACCCCAACTGGATCCTCAATCATAATTTAAATCAAGCCTCCTATGGTAGAATTATGGTCATCCATGATCCTACTGTAATAACTCTATCTTCTGTCCTTTCCACAGATCAATTCATTCATTTTCAAGCTAAATATTTTAATTCTCCCTCCTCTTTTTATATAACTATAGTCTATGCCCAAAACTCACCTTCCTCAAGGCAAACTTTCCTTGATCTCCTTCCTGCTTTCAGGAAAAATACCCACCCATGGCTTGTCTTTGGGGATTTTAACTGTTGTTTATCCATGAATGACAGGCATGGTGGCCTTCCCCTTCTCCCTCATGATATATATATCCCCTCAATAAAGCTATTGAGGATTCTAACTTGCTTACAATACCATCATCTGGTGCTGAGTTCACATGGAACAATAGGAGTAGATCAGGTGTCAGAACCTACTCTAAGATTGATCACTCCTTTGCCAACCTAGAAGCTTTAACCACATGGCCAACCTTGTCATCCTTTATCCCCCATCCTATCCTTTCAGACCATTCCCTAATTATTTTCTCATCTGGGCAGAAGTTGTTAAAGATAAAAGAAGCTTCAAATTTTGTAATGCTTGGGTCCATGAACCTGAGTATAATAATATTATTACTAAAGCTTGGAATGAAAACTTATTTGGTAACCCAATGTTTATATTTTGCAGGAAATTAAGAGCAACTAAAATAGCATTAAGAGAATGGGCCAAAGGAAAATTTGGTGATGGCAATTTGAAATCAGCTTTGCTTAGGAGAAACCTCATTCTTGCTCAGGAAGTAATGATGAACAATCCTGACAATCCTGATGCTGCTGCTGCTGAGAGGAATCTTTTTGATCAACTAAGTGAAGCTTTGAAGGCTGAAGGCAATATGAAGAGACAATAACTGAGAAAAAAATGGGCAACTGAAGGGGACAATAATACTGTCTATTTTCATGCTGCAATCAAGGTTAAACATTCAAAGGAGCATATTACTAACATATATGATGAAGTTGAAGAATTGCACTCAAATCCTGAAACTGTTGATAAAGCTCTCCTTAACTATTTCAAGAATTTGCTAGGTAATAATTCTGAATTCAATCCTTCAATAGATGATCTATCCCAAATCAATTTACCTGAGGTGCTACCTGAGGAAGCTGATAAACTTGTTGTCAAGGTTACTGATATGGAAATTACAGAAACTCTTTTTGCTATGAATAAGCATTCTAGTGGAGGCCCTGATGGTTTCAATGTCATCTTTTTTATCCATAGTTGGGATATAATCAAGAAGGATTTTCTAAAGGCAGTCCATAATTTCTTTAATACTTTCAAACTACTTAAACAAGTGAATGCAACAAATTTAGTTCTTATCCCAAAAGTCCACTCTCCCACATCTGTTGCATCTTTTAGACCCATCTCTTGTTGTAATGTTATGTACAAGTGTATTTCTAAAATCTTGGCCTCCAGACTAGTTTTATTCCTCAGCAGAATCATATCCAATAATCAGTCTGCATTTCTTCCCAAGAGAAACATCCTTGATAATATTTTGTTATCTCATGAATTATTAAAAGGCTATGGTCGTGCTCAAGCTTCCAGAAATGCTATGCTTAAGGTGGATTTAATGAAAGCTTATGATAGTGTTCACTGGACTTCTATAGTTAGAATTATGGCCCTGATGAAATTTCCCAAAGTGTATGTGGCTTGGATTTACAGATGTATCTCCGCTCCTACTTACTCTATTAAGTATAATGGCTTTACTTCTGGGTTTTTCAACAGCAAACAGGGTATCAGGCAAGAGGATCCAATCTCTTCATATATTTTCATTTTAGTTATGGAAGTGCTAACTAATATGCTATCTGTAAAATATATGCAGAAGGATATATTGTACCATTCAAAATGTAAACCCCTTCAAATCACATCTTTGTTATTTGCTGATGACATCATGATCTTCACAAAGCCAGATCAAAATTCTATTGAAAATATAAAAGCTACCCTTGATTATTTCTATCTCATGACTAGGTTGAAATTAAATGCAAATAAATCTCACATTATCACTTCTGGAATTTCATCTGAGGAAGCTATCAGAATAACTGGTATATCTGGGCTGCAACTGATGGAAAATAGCATGAATTATCTGGGTATTCCTCTTTGTACTTCAAGAATCACCACTAGACACTGCATGCCCTTGTTTACTAAAATCTGTAACTTAATGAGCTCATGGGCTAATAAGTTTCTTTCTCAAGCTGGTAGACTTGTTCTTATCAAGTCTGTTATCTCCTCAATGATGGTGTATTGGTCTAGAGTGTTTATTCTACCAAAAAAACTAGTGAATATGATTAGAAGTGCAATGCTTAGATTTTTTTGGACTGGCTCTGTTCATTCAAAAAAACTCATCCCTTGTTCCTTTGCTAAAATGGAGCTTCCTAAAAAGAAAGGAGGTCTTGGAATCATCTGCTTGCATAATTGGAACAAAGCAGCTATCAGTGCTCACATAAATTCTTTACTCATTGGTAGTGTTTCTTTATGGGTAGAATGGACCAGAAAGTATAACATGGGTAGTAGGAACTTCTGGACTATGCCAGTTCCTTAGAATTGCAGCTGGACATGGAGGTGTTTATTGGGATTGAGAACTGATTTCACTCAGTATATTAAGTATGATCTCTCTCATAACAGTGGCATCAAATTTTGGAATGAACCATGGATGGATGAAGGCTTGATCCTTGTCAATGTTTTCTCTCCACAACAGCTTGATCAGGCAGGCATAAGTAGGCTTGCTAATGCTACTGACTATGTGAATGAGGGCAAGCTGTTACTCCCTTACTCTAGTAATCAGGACATAAGGGCTTTTTGGAAATTATATCAAACACAACAATATGGTTTAGCTGAAAGTGGTACAGTTCTCTGGAAGGGGAAACAGCATTCTATTTCTGTTGCTTATGATCTGCTTACAAATGTGGGTGGCAGTTCATCTTATGTTTGGCACAAGGTAATGTGGACCACATCCTCTCCAGCTAGGGACAACCTGATGTTGTGGAAGTGATCATGAATGCTTTATTGACAAAGAATAAAATGATGAGTTTTGGCATGAACATTGATCCCCTGTGTGTCTACTGCAAGTTGCAGAATGAGACAGTGGCACATCTGTTTTTTGAATGCAATGAATTGCTTGGACTTTGGGGGAATTTGGTTATAAGAATAAATGTTGATCATAGGCATGGCTTATCAGAATTTGAATGGGATCTCATTTGTAAATCAACTAGGTGGAGGAAGGAAAGAAGAACTGTCTACTTTTTCTATCTAAAGAAGTACCTGAATATTGTTTGGGAGGAAAGAAACTTGAGAATTTTTGAAAATAAAGCAAGAAGTATTCAGCAATTATGGGAAGTGTTAAGAAAACTATCATCACGGGTATGAAGGAAAGCAATTTTGCTTTCAGCTATTCCTTGGCTGAAGCATTGGATTGATCAATGATGTGTGTTGTCCCTTTTTTTTTCCTTACTTGCCTCCTTGTTTTCCACTGTGACCAGTATGTTCTTTGTTTTTTTGTTTTTTCTCTGTTCTCTTGGCCCTGTTTTTTGTTTTTTGCTTTTTTCTATGAGCTTGTTCATAGAATCTTTCCTTTTAAATCAATAAACTGGTAGGGGACCAGTTAACCCCGCTTGCCTTGCAAAAAAAAATTATATTATTTTATTATTAAATCGACTATTTATGTACTTGTACGGACGAACTCCAAACAAAGCATGCCGCCTGACATTTATAATGGTTTACCTGTATTCTGAGCACAATGGAACATGTTTCGGGGCCCAATTAGATCATATGTGGAAGATAGCTTTTTGAATCGAATTAAATTATTAAATTTTCGATATTTATTTCAATGCGTTTCTATCCCGTACGACCAAAGGGTAAATCCAAACGCTACGAAATTTGAAATTCGATAATAATACACTATTATGGATCCAACGGAACTAGTTTCGTCAAATTTCGAGACTATGCCCTGGAAGGCAATTTTAACGCGAAGATTAAATCAAGCGATTTCCAAAATCGTCGAAATCTTTAAAATCACGATTTTCAAAACTTACCAACTCCATTATAATTCAATAAAATTTATATTCATATTAGAAATCACTTCAATTCATATTAAATCAAAATTCAATTAAATACACTGTTATTATATATTAATTTCACTATTAAATTAATTAATATACAAATTTCCAATTTTAACTTATAGATTTTTTTTAATTCATTCAAAAGTCTAATACCATCACTCTAATTCAATCAGAGATTTAAATCAACTTAGAAATCATTTCTCTTCCCATTTAACTCCAGATTTCCATATTTATCCAATTTCAAAAATCAATTTACTATTTTACCAAATCCAGTTTATCATTATATTTGAAATGTTTAACCTTTTCAGAAATCCTTCCGTATTTAAAATCAATTAATAATCCAAATTCAACATTTAAAATAAATTAAATGTTCAAAATTAAATGACCAAAATTTCGTGTCGTTACATTCCTTCCCTCTTATAAAAATTCCGTCCCCGAAATTTGCTAAGGTTGGAAAAATGCTTCCAAACCCATTAAGCCACCCCAAAACCCACTTACTTAAAATCCTACATTTACTCCTCTAAACCCTTTAGTTTTTATATGAACAATTTGTTTCCATTTCTAACTCAAAAGCCTTTGATTTCAATTCCAATTCAAAAAAAAAAACTTTTCCTAGTTAACAAAAATTTCTAAAAAATTTCAAAAAAATTCTAACACCCTAAATTTCTGAAAATTTTGACAACCACTCCTTTTTATGGAGAGCCTTTTAGATATGGAAAGAGAGATAAATATATACACATCGACCCACACGGTCGAAAAACAAAATATATAACACTATATTATCGTTTCTTTATTTTGTTTCATACGCGTATGTAACGCCTCACTCCAAGACCCACATTAGCAAAGAGTATTACAAGGTAATACCATCTGCTAATACGAAAAATGGAGCTAGATAGGAGCGACCATCTATGGCCTTGTCTTAACTATCTGCTAAATACGTCGATAAATCTAGCATATATTTTTTTCTTCATGTGGATCGACATATCCAATAGATACTTAATACAAAACTATAATGGCTATAAGATCTAACAGAACAAAATATAACAAATCAAATGTAAAACATCACAGAACAACAGAATGACATACATATGTGTATATACAAATACATCGCCAGTACAAATCAAAATGTTACAACCAAGTGGTATGACGACCACTACACATGCATGAACCCAAAAGAATTAGATAAGGACAACAAAAAGCTAAATAAGATAGGCTAGAGGATATGCAGAAAGCAAAGTCCATGCGGAAGCAAAAGCAAATAGGTTAAGTCCGAAGCACCTAACCTGAAACACCTCGGTCACGGGTCAGGCTAGCAAAACAATCAGCTAGATAAGCTAAATGATAACAAACATGCAAGGTCATAAGTACCACAATAATCTCCTAAAGAGATAACATGATCATCAAACAAAAGATGAATCACAAGAAGCCTCGTATCATTGGCAATTCAAATAAACAAAGGATATGAATATCCCAAATCAAGCCAAAAAGGCAATTAACAAATACTAATGAAGGTAACACAAGTGTCCACAAGGTAATCGCTATGTATCGTGTGGTTTGAAGGACCTGTTAGTCCGTGTAATGATGGTTTTGATGACAACAAACTTAGAATAGATTATAAAATATAAATACTAACGTAATAAGTATAGATATATATATGTATATGCAGGATTTTACCATGCAGGTACTAAGAATGAAGATTGTACAGTATAGAGATCCAAGATATTAAGACAGAAGACTCATGAGTATCAAGATTATCAAGAGTTCAAGATTTCAAAGTTAAGTATTTTTTATTATTAGGAATTTTGTTAAAACTCATAGAAAAAAACTGGCGTCTTAAAATCCAATTTATTCGTGGAATGGAATCCACTTCGAGCCTGTTAAAGGGATGAAACCCAAAGTAGGATGGAACCTACGAAAAATCTAGTGGAACATTGTTTTGTATCCGCTAACTTTTTATTCAAAATAATTTTTCAAAATTATTTCCTGTTTTCAAAACTTTCCTTTTTAAAAGATTCAAAACCCTCTATCTTGATTTTAAATAATTTTAGCTTCAAAATTATCTTTAATTTCAAAGTCAGATTACTCCTGATTTTAAACTATCTTTTAATATAATATATTGAACTTTTAAATATTTATACTTAGATTTAAAATTAGAGTTAAATTCTATATATATTATTCTCTATATTTACTTATGAATTTTAACTATATTCAAGTATATTTATAAAGTTTAAATTAGTTTTAATATAAGATAAAGGTTATTTTCAAAGAAAATCAAAACTTCGAAAAATGCTTTGGGACGTCGACATGCCTATGTACCCCATGTCGACATAGTGTCAGTTAGGTTCAAAATTTAAATTCAAAAGAAGTGTCTATTCGCCATAACTCTTCACGAATGGACATGGCTGTTGTTCTTCTATAAATAGGGTTAATTTCAACGAATTTTGCATCAGATTTTCTGGTTTTTCACTCATCTTCTTCTTCTTCCACTTTTATTAATACATATTCTTGTCATTACTCTGCTAAAATCAACATTGAATCGAACTCGATTACATCTAGTTTGATTCTCTATCACTCTCTCTACAAGATTCTCAGTGCTATTCAGAGTTATAGACTTGTTTGTAATCTATTAAGCGAGAAAAGGTGTGATTGTAGCCTTGAAAATCAATCAAGAAAGAAAAGGTGTGATTGTAGCCTTGGTAAATCAATTGGGCAAACTTGTGGCTTGGAAATCAAGTATCCCTACCCAGAGGATCGAAATTCTGGAGGGTGTACCTCGTAGCCTTGAAACCGAGGGTGTAATTGTACAATTGCTTTTGAAAGAAAATCTTTACTTGTGTTGCGGGACTGGATGTAGGCTAACTTCGAACCAGTATAAAATCCGATGTGTTCTTTCCTTTGCTACTTTTATTTTATTTCTGCATATGTGTTTGTTTCTGTGATCATATCTATGTCTGTATATTGCATACAACGGTGTTTAAATTAACATAAATCGAAAAAGATTTAGTAATTCTTTATTAACACTATTCACCCCCTCTCTGGTGTTAATCCTAGCCTTAAGATCCGTAATCCGCATTTCTTACAATTGGTATCAGAGCAAGGTTTCCAAAGTTTCATAATCTGATTTTTGAAAAAGTTTTTAAAATGGCTATATTTGTTAATACTAGTTTAGAAGCATTCAAACCATCATCATTTCTTGAGTCTGCATATAATCAATATTCGAATTCAAGTTGTCTGCCAAGATTGTTTGATGTGTAGGAATCATGCTTTATGGGTGTTGAGGAATCAATCCATAACGGACAAATTGTGCAGATCAGAAAGAACAAGTAGATACTTGATAGTGGGTGTTCTAGACACATGACTGGCAATCCAGATATACTGAATGATATAATATACAAAGACGGAGGATTGGTTAACTTTGGAGACAACTCAAAAGGATATGTGATTGGAATCGGCAAAGTCGGTAATTCTGAAACTCCTACTATTACTAATGTTTTGCTAGTTAAGAATCTGAAACATAATCTGCTAAGTATAAGTCAACTATGTGATAGAGGATATAAAATTAAATTTGAAAAAGATAAATGTCACATTGAAGATAATAATTCAACCATTATATTTGAGGGAGTCAGGAAAAAGAATATTTATATTCTTAGTAAGAAAGTTTCAAATTATAACCTGTGTCTGTTGGCAAATACAAGTGACCATTGGATTTGGCACAAGAGATTTGGGCATTTGAATTTCAAACTCTTATCTAGACTGTCAAAATATGATCCAGTAAGAGGTCTCCCTAAAATGAATTTTAAAGTAGATAGTATATGTGATGCTTGTCAATTAGGAAAACTTAGAAAAAGTTCCTTTAAGTTAAAAGATATGATTTCAACTTCAAAACCTCTTGAATTACTTCATCTTGATTTATTTGGTCCATCTCAAATTCTATCAATAAATCATAGTAAATATGTCTTTGTAATTGTAGATGATTATTCTAGATTTACATGGACAATATTCTTGAAACATAAAAGTGATACTTCTGAATGTTTTAAGACATTCTCAAAAAGAATTCGAAATCAATTTTCTCTAAAAATTATAACTATTCGAAGTGATCACGGTGGTGAATTTGAAATTGAAAAGTTTGAGGAATTCTACAATAAAAAGGGAATAACTCATAATTTTTCATTTTCGAGAACTCCACAACAAAACGGAGTAGTAGAACATAAGAATAGGACGATTCAAGAGTGTGCGAGAACTATGCTCATAGATAGTGATTTACCAAAGAATTTTTGGGCAGAACCAGTTGCTACCACCTATTATATTTTGAATAGAATTTTAATTAGACCTCTAACTGATAAGACATCTTATGAACTTCTTTATTTAAAGAAGCCTAAGGTATCTTATTTCAGAATTTTTGGAAGTAAATGCTTTATTTTAAATACAAAAGATAATTTAGATAAATTTGATCCTAAATCCGACAAAGGTATCTTTATCGGATATTCTAATAGAATTAAAGCGTACAGAGTGTTTAATTTAAAAACTAATTCCATTGATGAAACAATGCATGTTTCATTTGATGAAAATTTCAAAAATTTTGAATATACAAATTATGAAGAGGATTTAATCACTCAAAATCAAGAATCAATTGAAACTAATAATGAAATTAATCATCCTAATAAAAGGACTAAACTTTTAAAAGATCATCCTATAGAAAATATACTGGGAGATATGCAATCTGTTGTTAAAACTAGAAATCAACTAAGTCAAATGAGTAATGTAGCTTTTATATCAACTATTGAACCCAAAAATCCAAAAGAAGCATCAACTGATGATTCATTGGTTTTGGCTATGCAAGAAGAATTAAATCAATTTACTAGAAATGATGTTTAGGAACTTGTTCCTAGACTAGAAAATAAAACTATAATTGGAACTAAATGGGTTTATAAAAATAAAATAAATGAACAAGGAGAGGTAGTTAGAAATGAAGCTCGATTAGCGCTCAAGGTTATTGTCAAGAAGAAGGAATAGATTTTGATGAAACCTTTGCTCCCGTAGCAAGATTAGAAGCCATTATGATTCTACTTGCTTACGCAAATCATAATAATTTCAAATTATTTCAAATGGATGTTAAAAGTGCATTTTTAAAAGGATTTGTAAAAGAAGAAGTATATGTTGAACAACCACCACTTTTTGAAAATGATAAATTACCAAATCATGTTTACAAACTTAAAAAGGCATTATATGGTCTAAAATAAGCTCCTAGAGCCTGGTATGATAGACTAAGATCTTATTTATTTCAATCTAATTTTGAAATTGGTAAAGTAGATAATACTCTTTTTATTAAAAGAAATAAAAATGATATTCAACTAGTACAAGTTTACATAGATGATATCATTTTTTGGTTCAACTAATTTTGAAATGAATAAAGAATTTTCTGAAATAATGACAAAAGAATTTGAGATGAGTCAAATGGGTGAATTAAATTTCTTTTTAGGATTACAAATAAAAAAATTAGATAATGGTATCTTTATTACTCAAGAAAAATATGCTAAAGACCTAATTAGTAAATTTGGTTTGACTACTGCGAGTGGAAAACCCACTCCCATGGCAACCAATGAGTACCTTAGTAAAGAAGATCTCTCGAAAGATGTAGATCAAAGATATATAGAGGAATGATTGGATCACTACTCTATATTACTGCCAATAGACCTGATATCGTGCATAGTGTTTGTCTCTGTGCCAGATATCAATCCCAACCTAAAGAGATCCACTTAAAAGCCGTAAAACGAATCATAAGATATGTTAAACACACATCTGATTATGGTTATTCTACCATAAAAATGATTATTTTGAATTAATATCTTACTGTGATGCTGACTATGCTAGTTGTAAATCATACCGAAAAAGTACAAGTGGGACTTGTCACTTTTTGGGGCATTCCCTGATTTCTTAGCTTAGTAAAAAGTAAAACACAGTTTCTTTATCAACAACTGAAGCAGAGTATATTTCTGCTGCTTTGGCTTGTTCTCAAGTAATATATATGCCACAAACCTTAAAAGATATTGGTTAGAAAATTTCAAAACCACCAATTTATTGTGACAATACAAGTACGATAAATTTATCCAAAAATACTACTCAACATGCTCGAACTAAACATATTGATATCAGACATCATTTTCTCAAAGATAATATAAGTAAGGAAATAGTTACTCTCGAGTATATTAATTCTGAGAATCAAATTGTTGATATCTTAACAAAACCCTTAAATGAATCAATATTTACTAAATTAAGAAGAGAATTAGGTATTTGTTCTATAACTGAAATATAAAATACAAAATAACAAGTATAATTAATAATTAACATTAAAATAATTCAAAGAGTTAAAATAAAAAGGACCATGTTGACATCCCCATATACCCATGTCGACATGCAACGTTTTTAAATTTTGAAATTTTCCCACCAAAATTCAAAAAATATAGTTATATATTCTTCTCTATTTCGAATTTTTGTTCATTCTCTCTGTTTTCTCTTTAATCTATCTTCTGAAATAAATAAAATAATGGCCTCCTCTTCCAAATCAAACATAAAATCAACCTTTTCATTCCCCTCTCCTACATTAGGTCCATTTCAACGTACTATTCTCGCTCGTGTGACTAAAATGGAGGAATCTATAAAGGATTTACTTCAGATGATGACTGAGATTCAAGTGACTCAACTTCGTATGGCAAAGGAACAGGAAAGGCAAGGCAAGATTCTTAGGAATTTGCAAAAATTTCTAATGGATAACCAGGCCAACCCTATTTTGATTGATGAAGACTCTTCACTCAATCAAGAACAAGAGGCCAGCGAGGAAGAAGAAGAAGAACCCATGGAAGAAGCGCACGAGGAGGATGATGAACAAGTCGTGTGTGTTGGAGAAGTGTGTTTTGACAAGAATGGGAATCTTGTCGAACAACGTGGAAACTTCTGTTTTCACTATCCAAACTGTCCGATTCATAGATCTCCTATGTTTTATAATGCACAATAGTTTCTTTTCTTTTTTCTCCATTGTTGTTTGTGTTTCTTTATGTTTTCTAAACGTTCATGTATATATAACTTCATACGTAATAAATAACTCGTGTTCTTATATGTGTTTTAACTATAAATACTATAGTAAATTCTTACTTAGGATAGTTGATAGTTTAGGACTATGTTTTAATATTAGATTTAAGTTACGATTACTTATGATAACACTATCATTATAATTACATGTCATAGAGTATTAGTTATATAGTTTGGAGTTATATAGTTATATAGTTTGAAGTTATATTGTTTACATTTAGTTTTTGTTGATGACAAAGGGGGAGAAATATAAAATAGAGTAGTTAGGCATAGATTAAGGGGGAGTTATTAGTTTTAGGGGGGGTTATTAGGATAGAAGTAAAAATTTATAAACAAAGGCTGTCATCATCATAAAGGGGGAGATTGTTAGTCCGTGTGATGATGGTTTCGATGACAACAACCTTAGAATAGATTATAAAATACAAATACTAACATTATAAGTTTAGATATATATGTACATGCAGGTACTAAGAATGAAGACTGTACAGTATAGAGATTCAAGATATCAAGATAGAAGACTCATGAGTATCAAGATTATAAAGATTTCAAGATTTCAAAGTTAAGTATTTTTTATTATTAGGAATTTTGTTAAAACTCATAGAAAAGCACTGGCATCTTAAAATCCAATTTATTCGTGGAATGGAATCCACTTCGAGCATGTTAAAGGGATGGAATCCTAAGTAGGATGGAGCCTACAAAAAATCTAGTGGAACATTGTTTTGTATCCGCTAACTTTTTATGCAAAATAATTTTTCAAAATTATATCTTGTTTTCAAAATATTTTCAAAACTTTCCTTTTTAAAAGATTCAAAACCCTCTATCTTGATTTTAAATAATTTTAGCTTCAAAATTATCTTTAATTTCAAAGTCAAATTACTCCTGATTTTAAACTACCTTTTAGTATAATATATTAAATATTTATACTTAGATTTAAAATTAGAGTTAAATTCTATATATATTATTCTCTATATTTACTTATGAATTTTAACTATATTCAAGTATATTTATAAAGTTTAAATTAGTTTTAATATAAGATAAAGGTTATTTTCAAAGAAAATAAAAACATCAAAAAATGCTTTGGGATATCGACATGCCTATGTACCCCCATGTCGACATAGTGTCAGTTGAGTTCAAAATTTAAATTTCAAAAGAAGTGTCTATTTGCCATAACTCTTCACGAATGGAAATGGCTGTTGTTCTTCTATAAATAGGGATTAGTTTCAACGAATTTTACATCATATTTTCTGGTTTTTCACTCCTCTTCTTCTTCCACTTTTCTTAATACATATTCTTATCATTACTCTGTCGAAATCAACATTGAATCGAACTCGATTACTTCTAGTTTGATTCTCTATCACTCTCTTTACAAGATTCTCAGTGTTATTCAGAGTTATAGACTTCTTTGTATTTTATTAAGCGAGAAAAGGTGTGATTGTAGCCTTGAAAATCAATCAAGAAAGAAAAGGTGTGATTGTAGCCTTGGTAAGTCAATTGGGTAAACTTGTGGCCCGGAAATCAAGTATCTCTACCCAGAGGATCGAAATTCTGGAGGGTGTACCTCGTAGCCTTGAAACCGAGGGTGTAATTGTACAATTTCTTTTGAAAGGAAATCTGTACTTGTGTTGCGGGACTGGATGTAGGCTAACTCCGAACCAGTATAAAATTCGGTGTGTTCTTTCCTTTACTGCTTTTATTTTATTTCTGTATCTGTGTTTGTTTCTGTGATCATATCTGTGTCTGCATATTGCATACATCGGTGTCTAAATTAACATAAATCGAAAAAGATTTAGTAATTCTTTATTAACACTATTCACCCCCTCTAGTGTTAATCCTAGCCTTAAGATCCGTAATCTGCATTTCTCACAGGACCTACCCTGAAAGGTGATGCGCTAGGGAAATATAAATATCAAAGAAACAAAAGATGCACGTGCTCAGTACTGTATAAATAAGGATCCACAAGCTCAAAGGCGAAAACCCAAGTATCTCTCGAGCGGTAATGAAGGACCAACTCCAAAAGCGATACTATAGGGCAACAAACCCGAAGGCAACAAATTCGAAGGCAAAAACCAAAAGGCAATAAACCCGAAAGCACAAACCCGAAGGCACAAACCCGAAGGCAACAAACTGTAGTGGCGAAGGTCCGGAGGCCCAGTATTGGACACCACTAACTGGCAATATGTGTCACAAACCCCTCGGATAGGAACCTGCAAAGCGTTAACGTGTGTCCCATACTACACACTCGCACTAAACAGTTTGTTAACCGTTAGTAAATTCCACACTCAAAATAGTACAAATTTTACCTCATCTCGTCGGTAAACCAGACCCGAAGGTCAAAACGATCAAACAAATAGATTAGGAATTGACTGAGAAGATAAATGCACGTGTTCATCGCATGCGTTTTATATAATCACTTAATTCTCCTCCCTCTTCGCTTGAAGTGAAAAATTATGTGTTTTATATAGAAATTAAGTTGAAGAAAACGAGTTTTAGAAACGTTTCGAAATCGCTTTAGAAATTGCCTTTGAAATTTTCTTATTATAGAGTATATAATTTTTATACTAAAAAATAATATATAATAATAATTTAAAAATTCCATTAATCTAAAAAACATTTTTAAAACACATTATAATACCTATGTGTGAAATCCAGAAAGAAATATCAAGAAAACATCAAAATAACGGAAATTACGCCAAGTATTATCCGTTTAAAACAAGCTGCGACTCAATATTCGACAGCAGGCTTGAACAAGTTAACCATGTCAAAATGACTTGAAATTCTACATAAATGTAGTACAACGTTCTTACTTCAATCTGAAAAAAGAATCATTTAAATCCGATTTGAAACGAAGAATCTACGTCCTTTCAAAGTTGGACTAAAAACAAGGTTAAATTGCTGAATTCCAGCAGGCTGCGGGTTCATGTTCGACGGTAGTTTCGAAATAGCAAACAATTCCAGATTATAATAATTTTTTACAGAAATGTAATTCAACACTCTTACTTTAATCTTCAAAAAGAATCACTCAAATATGATTTGAACCGAATGAGTTATGCTGTCTCAAACATAGACTCGGACCATGTTTGCAACAGTTCAAAAACAAAAAATGCACAGGCCTGAAACCATCTTAGGTTCAATTTCTAGGCATGAAACCGAGGATCAAATAGCATTGGATTGAACTCAAAATTGGTATGCATGTAGTAGAAAATTTTATCTTTCAAAAAAAAGAATCATGCAATTTGGATAAAATATGATATAGTTATGATGTCTCAAAGTTGAACCCTGACAGTGTATTCACTGTAAAACTCTGGACAAAAACATGATCCAGGCCAAAATTTGGCAGCATATTTATATAAGCTATCTATGTCGAAATGACCTGAAATTTGGTATGCTTATAACAGAGAACTTCGTATTTCAAAAAAATAAAGAGTCATTGAATTCTAGTAAGACAAGAATGAGTTATGCTGTCTCAAACAAGGACTCGGGCCATGTTTGCAGCAACTCAAAAACAACTGGAGGCAAAAATCTGTGCTTGAGTTGATTTTGCACCAAAGTTTTGAACACTCATATGGAAATATTTTCCAACCATATTTTGCAGCAACAAATTTCAACAAGCAAACTACCAAATGCAGGAAAATCGGCAGCATTTCGTTGCCGGAATCAAAAGTTATAGGCATTCGAAGAGGCAATATGAAACATATTTCAAATAGAAAATAACAACAAAATTTTACCGACAAAAACTAAATTTTTGCTTGCTTTTGCAATTTTTGAGCTTGGCTCAGCTAGATTATGTGAGTATTTCAACTCACCTTGCAGTTTAGATGCAAAGAATCAGATTTTAGCAGCAAGTTGGAAGCTTTGGCTTGAGAAATAACCTTTAAGAACCTATAAAAGAGAAGAACAATGCATGCAAGAACAATCAAAAAACAAATTAGAAAAATATTCACTATAATAAGAAATTATTTGATGAAGTTGGGTGATTTGGAGTTCATTACCTTTGATTTATCTCTAGATTACAAATGGACTTCGGTTTTGGTGAATTTTAATTGAGAATTTGGTTGGATTTTTGCAATTTGGAGGAAGGGTTTCTATCTTTTCTTTGTTCATTGGTGGAAGAGGAAGATGAGTTCAGAAAAATGAACGTACTAGTATTCCTTTTTCTCACTTCTTCATTTACAAGCTAAGACAAATGGGCCAAAGGACCCAAATCAAAAGAAAATAAAATGGCTTAAGATAATTACTTAATACTTAACTAAAAAATGTGTACATATATCACATATACACAAAAAAATGCACTTTTCCCTCAAGTTTTACATAAGAAAAATATGTAAGTTTGTATACTTGTAAAATAAAACATTTCCTACCATATAAAAAAATAAATTTATATTTTTAAATCGTTTTTATTATTAAAATTCTTTATTTTACATAAATGCACTATTTTCACAAATAAATGTAAAAGTCTACATTTTTAACTTCTAAAATTCAACAAAAATATTTTTCTTTCTTAGAAAAATATACTTAAACCATTCCCAAGCTTAATTTATAGCCAAAACATATTTATAAACCAATTTCCAACTTTTTATTAAATAACCCACCTTTAAAAAATCAAATACTTCCTTTAAAAATTATTAAAATAAGTAATTGGCAATAATTAAAAAATTATTGTATTTTCTCTAAATAAAAATTATTTCCCATTCGTTATTAACCCAAACAAATAAAATAAAGCTTGGTATTTCATTTTTCTCATTTTAAGTTCCAAAATTCATTGTTTATTCTAAATAAACAATTTAATTTCTCCAATTTATTTTTAGTTCATAATATTAAATCATAACTACTATTATAATTCAATATTTATAGGTAATCTCCATAATCAGGGTTGTTACAGGCTCTCCCCTTAACGAAATTGCATCCACGCAATTTCTAGAGAAGATTTTATATCCAGCTTATTAATTTCATCGATCAAAAGAAAATAAATAAGCTTGAGATAAAAAGATTCTCACCATCGTTATGCGAAGAAAGAAAACCAGGGTAGGATCACTCGATCAACTCTTTGGTTTCCCAAGTGCAGTCATTGGAATTAGTGGACCATTGAACTTTAACGAGCGGCACGTCCTTGTTTCGAAGGCGTCTCACCTTCGAAGCAAGTATGCAAATAGGCTGCTGCACAACAGGTAAGTCTTATGAGATCTCAAGCTCTTGCAAATCAGGAGAATCGATAATAGAACCCGACTCCCGAAGACACTTTCAAAGATGAGAGACGTGAAATGCGTCATGAATGCCAGATGGATGAGCTACAAGTGAAACTCTATAAGCCATAGGGCCAATACGTTCAGTAATAAGAAATGGTCCTACAAAGCGAGGAGCCAATTTCCCAATCATACTAAAACACATAACCCCTTCAAAGGAGAAACAGAATAAAGAGAAGATCACCAATAGAGAACTCGAGGGGCTTTCTAAGGTTTTCCGTGTAGGATTTCTAGCGGCTCTATGCCTCTTTCATTCTTTGATGAATAAGATTAATCTTCTCAGAAGAATCACGAATAGAATGTGGGCCAAGAATAAGCTTCTCACAGATTCCAACCAACAAGAAGGTGATCAACATGGCCTTCCATATAAGGCTTTGAAAGGAGCCATACCGATACTAGACAGAAAACTGTTGTTGTAGGAGAATTCTACAAGAGGCAGGTGATCCTCCCAACTACCAGCGAGATCTAGAATGCAAGCACGGAGAAGATCCTCAAGAATATGATTCACCCGTTCAGTCTATCCATCAGACTATGGATGATATGATGCGTTGAAATTAAGCTTTGTTCCCAAATCTTGCTAAAGACTCTACCAGAAATGACTCGTGAATAGCGGGTCACGGTCACAAACAATTGAACTAGGAACACCGTGAAGTCTCACGATTTCCTTGACATATAACTTGGCCAAATGAGAAGCACTCCTATTAGACTTCATAGGAATGAAATGAGCTGATTTGGTGAGGCGATCAACAATAACCCAAACATTACGACGACACGATCTCGAACGAGGTAGGCCGTCGATAAAATCCATCGAAATCTGATGCCATTTCCACAATGGAATCTCTAAGGCTGAAGGATACCAGAAGGGTGCTGATGTTTGACTTTGATACGTTGAAAAGTCATGCAATTACTCATATAACTCGCCACATCGCGCTTCATGCCTTCCCAATAATAAAGGTGATGCATATCGGCATACATCTTACTACTACCAGGATGAATGGTATACTTAGAATGATGACAGTCATCGAAAATGTCATGCCTAAGTGCAGAATCAGAAGGCACAATAATACATTCTTCTTGCAAAGACACCTATGAAAATCAGTGCTGAAATCCCGCAACGCCTCATCGCGGGATTCAGACTCACAAAGCTGAATAAGATGCAACAACCCTGGATCTTGTCGCTGAGCCTCGGCGATAGGATCCAACAAACTAGGAATAGATTTCAAGCTAAACAATAGAATAGAAGAATTAGATGATGAGGCCCGATCCAGAATATCGCACAAAGATAGAGTCTCAATAACATTCCACTCGATTAGCATCATAGAAACAACAGCCGAGTGTTTGCGACTAAGCGCATCAGCAACATGATTACCCTTACCAGGGGTATACTGGATATCAACATCATAAGAAGTTAAGAAACTCGAGCCAATGCTGTTGTCTCATATTGAGTTCCTTCTGAGTGAACAAATACTTCAAGGATTTATGATCGGTATAGAAAATGAAGCGCTCGCCTAACAGGTAATAGCTCCAAATATTCAAAGCAAAGACAATGGCGGCTAACTCAAGATCGTGAGTGGCATACTGAACTTCATTCAGACGCAGTTGCTTAGAAGCATAAGCAACTACCCGATCCTTCTGCATAAGAACAGCACCGAGACCACTTCCACAAGCATCGGTGTAGACAACAAGATCATGATTCCTCTCGAGAACCACAAAAATAGGAGCATTAGTGAGAAGTTCCTTCAATGTCTGAAAGGAAGCTTCACACTTGTCGGACCAAATATAACGAACTCCTTTTCGAGTAAGGCTAGTAAGATGAAGCACAACACGGGAAAAATTCTTAATGAACCAATGGTAATAACCCACCAATCCAAGGGAACTACTAATCTCATGAACATTCTCATGCCTCTTCCAATTCTGGATAGCTTCGATCTTCGAGGGATTGATTGAAATGCCCTCGGAAGATACAACATGGCCTAAGAACTTAACCTTATTCTCCCAAAAGTGGCACTTGGAGAATTTTTCTGAGCTGATGCTGACGAAGAGTATCCAAGACAATCGTCAAATGGTGGGTATGCTCTGTCTCGGACTTAGAATAAATAAGGATGTCGTCAAAAAACACAAGGACGAACTTATCGAGATATTCCCAGAATACTTGATTCATGGGATCGACAAAGAAAGCAAGAGCGTTCATCAAAAAGAACGGCATAATGAGCCACTCTAAAGAACCATAAGAGTGCGGAAAGCTGTAAGAGGAATGCTATCCTCCGCAACTCGTAACTAATGAAAACCAGTGGCAAGGTCGAGCTAAGAAAAGACCTTAGCACCACTCAACTAATCGAACATATCATCAATCCTAGGTAATGGATACCTATTCTTGATGGTCAACTCGTTAAGCTTGCGATAGTCAATGCAAAACCTAAGAGTACCATCGAACTTCCTCATAAATACAACCGCGACACCCTATGGTGATGAACTAGACTGAACAGTTTCTTGGACTCAAGCTCTAAAAGCTGCTTCTTGAGTTTCTCATTTTATTTTGTAGACATCCTCATAGGAGGACGACTAACTGGCTGCGTGCCTGGAATGAGATCAATGTGGAACTCAATTGCCTGCTTGGGTGGCAAACCCAAAACAGGCTCAAATACATCAAAGAAGTCACAAACAATAGGAATACGAGATATATCATCAGCATCTCGTGAGTCTAGAGAATATAAAGCCACTTCAGAATTATCCACATTCCGAAGAACAACTGATAGCTTAGTAGAAGAATCTGGATGTCGAAGATATAAAATTCTCTCAGAAAAAATAATCCTGCATCGCACTAGCCAGTCCATACCCAAAATCATATCAAATCCCAAATAAGAAATAACGTGCAGATTCGCACGAAAAGAAAAGCCACATAAAGCATCTCAACATCATCACAAAGCATGCTAAGGGTTGCAGATCCCAAATAGGATTCGCAATCCTCAATGAAGTAACCATACATGATACATCCAAAGACAATCCTCCACGAGTCTTCAATACGAATGAATTTGAAGCACATGTATCGAAAAGAACTCGAATACTGCGGTCATGAAATAAAATAGAACCTTCCAAAATAGATGGAGATATACCTCTAGGCTGAGAAGAGCCTCCAGAAGCCTTAGGAGCATATAGCTTGCCAGACTTGGCACTCGCAGGAATAATAGGGCAGGTGGAAACATGATGACCTTTCTTCTTGCAATAGCGGCAGAAGAGAGGCTTAGGACAAGCTCGAATCATATGATCAGGAGAACCGCAATTGAAACACTTTCGAATGGAATGTGTTCCAGTAGACTGAGTCAGAGAGTTAGAACCACTAGTCTTCTTCTTCTTGCAAGGAAAAGACTTGGACTTCTGAAATGGAAACTGCTTCTGGTTGGGGTTCTTGCGAACGTCAACATCATCACCACTATCAATCTCCTTCTCGACGGCTTCAAGATGAAGCGCTGAGTCAACTAGCTCCTCAAAAGAAATCTTGAGCTGGAGCACCAAAGACTTCTTCAAATATTTCTTAAGGCCGGAAACAAATTTGAGGTTCTTCTTGTATGGAGTGCTAATATACTCAAGGCCATACTTAGAAAGAGCCTCGAAAGAAGACACATAATCAGAAACAGAAGATTTCCCCTGCTTTAGCTCGAGGAAGCTACGGGCAAGAGATGCTTTCTCAGAATCAGGAACGAACTTAAGCTCGAATCGTTCTCGAAACTCAGTCCATTTAAGAGTAGACTCGTCGAGCTCGGCAGTGAATAGCTCGTACCAATCAAGAGCACGCTCTTGTAACATGATGATGCTACAAGAACCCTGTGATAATCTTAAAGATCCATGCGAGAAAATATCCGTCCGCAAGTACGAATCCAAGCTTGGACCTCTAGAACGGACTCGGAACCTTTGAACGGCTTTCCACCGAGATGTGCAAAGTCACTGCACATGCGCACGAAAGGAGACTTGCACGAAGGAGAAGTTGGAGTAGAAGCTGGAGGCTGGGTGCTCCTAAATAATTCCATGAACTGATCAGCAGACATATATACTCCATCCGGATGGGAGCCACTGGACTGCCCCGCATCCAAACCTAGTCCCCGACCTCTTCTAGCCATACTGAAAGTTAAGATAAGATAAAGATTATTCATATGGTAGATATCATTAATTCAAATATGGAATACTATGGAATTAAAATGCAATCCTAGACGTATTCCCAAAGTTTTATCTACCCTAAAGGACATGAAAAGAACAAAAGCTTGATGATCTAGGGATTTACAACATTTGTATTACACTTTGATGTACTATAATATGTGCTTCTGTTCTGTGTTTGTCATATTTTGTTCTGAATCTGGCTCCGATACCAAGCTGTAATGTCCTACTTCAGGACCCACATTAGCAAAGAGTATTATAAGGTAATACCGTCTGCTAATAAGGAGAATGGAGCAGGATAAGAGCGACCATCTATAGTTTTGTCTTAACTATCTACTGAATACATCGATAAATGTAGCATATTTTTTTTTCATGTGGATTGGCATATCCAATAGATACTAAATACAAAACTATAATGGCTAAAAGATCCAACAGAACAAAATATAAAAAATTAAATGTAAAACATCACAGAACAACAGAATGACATACATATGTCTAAATACAAATACATCTTCAGTGCAAATCCAAAATGATACAACAAAGTGGTATGACGACCACTACTCATACATGAGCCCAAAAGAATAATACATAGATCAGAGTGTCAATAGATAAGGACAACAAAAAGCTAAATAAGATAGGCTAGCAGATATGAAGAAAGCAAAGTCCATGCGGAAGCAAAAGCAAATAGGCTAAGTCCGAAGCACCTAACCTAAAACACCTCGATCTGACCCAAGTATAAAAATACACGGGCCAGGATAGCAAAAAAATCAGTTAGATAAGCTAAATGATAATGAACATGCAAGATCATAAAGTACCACAGTAATCCCCTAAAGAGACAACGTGATCATCTAACAAAAGATGAATCATAATAAGCCTTATATCATCGGTAACTCAAATAAACAAAGGATATGAATATCCCAAATCAAGCCAAAAAGGCAAATAACATATACTAATGAAGGTAACACAAGTTTCCATAAGGTAATCGCTATGTATCATGTGGTTCAAAGGACCTATCCCGAAAGGCGATACACTAGGGAAATATAAATATCAAAGAAACAAAAGACGCACGTGCTCAGTATTGTATAAACAAGGATCCACAAGTCCGAAGCCGACAAACCCAAGTATCTCTCGAGCGGTGACGAAGGACCAACTACAAAAGGATACTATAGGGCAACAAACCTGATGGCAACAAACTCGGAGGCACAAACCCAAAGGAAATAAACCCGAAGGCACAAACCCAAAGGCACAAACCTGAAGGCAACAAACCGTAGTGGCGAAGGTCTGGAGACCCAGTACTGGACACCACTAACTGGCAATATGTGTCATAAACCCCTCGGATAAGAACCTGTAAATTGTTAACGTGTGTCCCATACCACACGCTCGTACTAAACGGTTTACTAACCGTTAGTCAATTCCATACTCAAAGCGGTACAAAGTTTACTTCAACTCATTGGCAAACCAGACCTGAAGATCATAATGATCAAACGAATAGATTAGGAATTAATTGATAAGACAAATGCACGTGTTCATAGCATGCATTTTATCTAATCACTTAATTCTCCTCTCTCTTCGCTCGAAGTGCAAAATTGTGTGTTTTATATAGAAATTAAGTTGAAGAAAACGGGTTTTAGGAACGTTTCGAAATCGCTTTAGAAACTTCCTTTCAAATTCTCTCTTATTAAAAATAATATATAATAATAATTTCAAAAGCCCGTTTATTTGAAAAACATTTTTAAAACACATTATAATACCTGTGTATGAAATGCAGAAAGAAATACCAAGAAAACATCAAATAACGGAAATCACGCCAAGTATTATCCGTTTAAAACAAGCCGTGACTCAATATTCGACAGTGGGTTTGAACAAGTTAACAGTGCCAAAATGACTTGTAATTCTGCAGAACTATAGTTCAATATTCCTACTTCAATATGTAAAAAGAATCATTCAAATCTGAATTAAACAAAGAATCTGCGTTGTTTCAAAGTGGGACTAAAAACAAGGTTAAATCGCTGAATTCCAGCAGGCTGCGGGTACAAGTTCGACAGCAGTTTCGAAATAGCAAACGAACCTAGATTTTCAGAAATTTTGCCGTAACATAATACAACACTCCTACTTCAATCTGCAAAATGAATCACTAAAATAATATTTGAAACAAATGAGTTATGTTGTCTCAAACATGAACTCAGACCATGTTTGCAACAGTTCAAAAACCAAAAATGTACAGGATTGAAACTATCTTAGGTTCAACTTTCAAGCATGAAACAGAGGATCAAATGGCATCAGATTGGGCTCAAAATAGATATACATGTAGTAGAAAATTTTATATTTTAAAAAAAAGAATCATGCAATTTGGATAAAATATGAGAAAGTTATGATGTCTCAAAGTTGAACCCGAACCGTGTTTTCACTGTAAAACTCTGGGCAAAAACATGATCCAGGTTAAAATTTGGCAGCATATTTATATAAGTTGTCTATGTTGATATGATCTTAAATATGGCATGATTATAGTAGAGAACTTCATCTTTTAAACAAAAAAAGAATCATTGAATTCCAGTAAGAAATGAATGAGTTATGCTGTCTCAAACATGGACTTAGGCCATGTTTACAGCAATTCAGAAACAACTACAGACAAAAATCTGTGCTTGAGTTGATTTTGCAGCAATATTCTAATCACTCAAATGACAATATTTTCCAACTAAATTTTGAAGCAACAAATTTCAAAATGCAAACTACCAAATGCAAGAAATCCTACAGTATTTCGTTGCCGGAATCAAAAGTTATAGGCATTCGAAGAGGCAATATGAAACAGATTTTAAACAGAAAACAACAAAAAAAAATTACCGACAAAAACTAAATTTTTGCTTGCTTTTGCAATTTTTTGAGCTTGGTTCAGCTAGATTATGTGAATATTTCAACTCACCTTGCTGGTTAGATGCAAAGACTCGAATTTTAGCAGCAAGTTGGAAGCATTGGCTTGAGAAATGACCTCTAAGAACCTATAAAAGAGAATAAGAATGCATGCAAGAACAAACAAATAATAAATTAGAAAAATATTCACTATAACAAGAAACTATTTGATGAGATTGGGTAATTTGGAGTTCATTACCTTTGATTTATCTCTAGATTACAAAAAGACATTTGTTTGGTGAATTTTAGTTGAGAATTTGGTAGGATTTTTGCAATATGAAGGAAGGGTTTCTAT
The DNA here is from genome assembly GCA_030765085.1 of Allium cepa. NCBI lineage: Eukaryota > Viridiplantae > Streptophyta > Magnoliopsida > Asparagales > Amaryllidaceae > Allium > Allium cepa. The sequence goes on along the minus strand of CM060941.1, from coordinate 551,875,285 downwards.
CTTTTCTTTGTTCACTGGTGGAAGAGGAAGATGAGTTGAGAAAAATGAACGTATTGGTATTCCTTTTTCTTAATTTTTCATTTACAGGCTAAGACTAATGGGCCAAAGGACCCAAATCAGAAGAAAATAAAATGGCTTAAGATAATTACTTAACACTTAACTAAAAATTGTGTACATATATCACATATACACAAAACAAAATGCACTTTTCTCTCAATTTTTACATAAGAAAAATATGTAAGTTTGTATTCTTGTAAAATAAAACATTTCCTAGATATAAAAAAAATTACATTTTAAAAAAAAGTTTGTTATTAAAATTCTTTATTTTACATAAATGTACTATTTTAACAAATAAATGTAAAAGTCTACATTTTTAACTTCTAAATTCAACAAAAGTATTTTTCTTTCTTAGAAAAATATAACTAACCATTCCCAAGCTTAATTTATAGCCAAAACATATTTATAAACCAATTTCCACCTTTTTGTTTAAATAATCTACCTTTAAAAATTCAAATACTTCCTTTAAAAATTATTAAAAGAAGTAATTGTCAATAATTAAAAAAATTATTGCATTTTCTCTAAATAAAAATTGTTTTCCATTCATTATTAACCCAAACAAATAAAATAAAGCTCGGAATTTCATTTTTCTCATTTTAAATTCCAAAATTCATTGTTTAATCCAAATAAAACCTATAATTTCTCCAATTTATTTTTAATTTACAATACTAAATCATAACTACCGTTATAATTTAATATTTATAGGTAATCTCCAAAAATCAGGGTTGTTACAGCATACCACATATTAGCGTTTTTAATTAAGCGGCTTATTTATATGCATTTTCGCAACCCAAAATCTATCTAATAGCCTCTTGTACCAGTACTTACTCAAAATAAACACATAAGTTTAAAAAGCATGAAATTTTAATAACATTTCATTTATTTAACTAGTCAAAACATAACCTTCCTCACCCGAATATGCCAACCATTTATTCACAAGCAATTATAAGGTTCCAACACTAATTTAATTCCTTTCCGTGGACCTATATATCATATATATCATTTCATTCAATTCCAAATGATTTATAACCAAATTTAATGCATTAAGTTCATATTTACAACACCTGACCTCATATTCATTCTAAATTGATTAATATGTGCTTTACTTGCATAAATTCACTTTTATTCAATTTCAAATTGATTCGCAATCAATTTATTTGCATTTCATTCACCATTCACTTTCATTATATGCAAATCTATTTTATCCCTTTCAATTTAACCCTTTTCAAATTGACTTTAAACCAATTTATCCAATTCCCGTTTGATTCCTATTTATTCTATTCACCACCGCTTGTTTGCTTTATGTTGCACTAAACAACATTCCAATCCATGTTAATTTTATTTATGAATCATTTCCATAAATAATTACTTAAGTTCCCATGCAATCAAATTCTAATTTATTTTAAATTGAATCTCATTCAATTTACTTGTTTTCGTTTACTTAGTATATCCAATATATACTATCATTTGGGAATCATTTCATTCGATTTTTGACAATTCATTATATCATAACATGGTTCATGCACTTGCATTCCTATTTACTTTACTTCCACTTATATTACCACTTTTCCATTACTTTTCATTAATTCACATAGTGCTATTCACTTTATTTTGTAATGAATGGCATTTCACGCTAATTTATTTATAACCCATTTCATAAAAAAATTCTAAGGTTTATTATATACACTCCATATCACTGCTTAAGTTATATTCAGCTTTGAAACTTAAGTTCATACCCAATCTTATCCAATCCATATTCCAAAATAATATTAAATTCATTTACTCTTAAGTTGAATTCATTCCTTGTTATCAATTGCTTAACCATTTAACTTGGTTATATTTTTCCTTTTTTCTCGGTTTAACAAGTTATATGACTTATTTATCCACAATTCCCTGAATTTCCTACTTAAGTTTACTCACATTCAACATTTATAACATATAGTTAGACAACCATCATAATTCATATTTATATTTAATTTACTCCACCATAATTTATTCTCCATTAAAAATTCAAAATTTTGAACTTCCACTCTTTTAACCATAATTTCAAACCATTTTTATTTTGATTTCGCAATTGCATTACTAAATTCATAAGTTCAAAAACTTATTTACTTAAAATCTCATTTTACTTACTTGAGTCCACTCACATCTTAGAATCATAACTCTGAGGTATATATATCACTTAACAGCTTAAGTATATCCATTTCATTCAATAATTATAACTTATAGTTATAAAATCATTTTACATTTCACTTTATATTCCATTCAATTCAAATCCAACTTCTATTTTATTTAACTTATCTTAAGTTAAATTCCAACCAATCTTGTTCACTTTAATTTAATCAAGTTAAATTTTAATTCTAGGGTTAATATTTACATTTTCCTTTCTTATCTATATCAAATTCAAATTATAGTTCAATAACCGGTTTCTCTGACTTTACAAGTCATTTAGATGGAAACCCCATAATTCAATCACCCAATTCTCATTTGAAAACATTTTGAAATCATAAATATGCATATACCACTTTGGTATATCAAGTCTTACTTTCAGATTTTCAAAACAACTTTGTTTTACCCAAAACAATCCCCCTTTGGAATTCCTAAGACAAAACTTGTCTCTTAAACAAGTCCAAACAAATAATCACAGCCAATCACTAAGGTAGCAATCATCACTCAGAATCTCGAAAATGAATACTGATGATGTGGCCATCATCACCAAGATTATTTTCCAATAACTAAAGTGAGTTTAATGCTTCCTTACTTCCCAAAATCAATTTTTAAACAATTTATTTAAAATAATTTTCTATTTCAAAAACATGTTCAAATAATACTCCATTATTCCCTTCAACCACTTTGGGAAAACATTTCCAAGATTTAAAAATCCCTAAACATTTAGTTCAACCAAATCTAAAACATTTCCCAAAATTTCCATGATTTAAGTTCTGATTTAAATCCAATTTTAGTTATAGCTCCTTTGTATATATATCATATTTATATACAATCCCTATTTGGTTATATAAACCATTCCAAATTTTATAATCTATTCTGATTATAATATTAACAACCACACATCCAAATATATACAGTAATTTCAGAAAATTATTTCTTTTATGCCAAAATATCGTTTGGGTGAAATTATTTCATTTACCAACTTTAAAATAATACTATGTTGATTTACCATGTTTAAGAGTTTAGAAACCCCTATTGATATGGTTGTATTTCCGGTACTGACCGGAATTCATAAACACTCAACCGATAAATCAACAGAATATGAAAACATTTTATATTCGCTAACAATTACGTGCTCATATCTAATAATACACTCAAACTCATTCTAGAGTACTACTGACTTTATCTCTAATTAGTAATCCTCACTAAAGCCTATGTATATCGCCAACCTAAGCTCCGATACCAACTGTAACGAACGGCCCTTTCGACCCTCGAAAATCGACATAAATACGCTCATTGTACAATATGCCAAATGATTGAGTACCGAAAAGACAGATTGTTGAGGGAAAAGAAAGTAGGTAGAATAAGAAGAAACTAATGAAACAAAATCTCACAGCGGACTGAACAACATATAATATAAAACAGTTCTTTATACAGACCCAAAACCGTACTGTATATATTTCACATCAGAGTACACAAATTAATAATTACCAGCCTGAACAGTTATAACAACCTGCCCTCACACTTTGCTGGTAATTTCAAACAAAACGCTGCAGTGGAATAAAACAAATATGTGAATACGTCTCGGTCTCCAGCTCGTCCCCTGAGCTCCATAGCATTCTAACCTGAACCTATAATACTCGGTCTGACCCGAACATTATAATAAAATAACATCCTAGTCAGTCTGAAAAATCAGCATGAGAAAACACACTCAATTTGAATTAATAAAGCTATCAAAATCCTTTGAAAATCAAAGTTATCTCGTAAGACCACGCCACACATAAACATGACGAGGTTTTACCTTACGATAACCAAAACATTTCATATCAAAAATCCTCTGGAATAATAGTAGTGTCTAAGTAAAAATACTTATCAAATAGCTGAAATGCTTGCATCTTTTGTTCCATCATAGTTGGGCACAATCAAAACCGTACAGCGCTTATTGAAGAATAGATTCCATCCGGATGACTAGGTACTAGGGTACCACCTGTCACGGTACATGTCTAGAACAACGTACCGAGGACCATGCCGGGATCCCATGCCACACAAGACTAGACTATCCTGACGTGGACAAACCGAGTATACTATCACCCTGGGTGTTCCCACCCTTTTTTGAGATCCTTCCATAATCATAGTAATAATATCCGAGGGTATCTAGAAAGGTGATAAACATACCCTAATTGGGTGCCACCCACTTAGCCCTGCTGCATCCCCCAGCTTTCCAGTCATTCCCGGTTGATGAGGCTAGAGGCTAAGATTACCTTTACAAGGAAATTTCACTTAGAATGCCCACTGTCCTCCAATGACAGTATATTGATAGCATTCATCCATATAAGTCTGTTCTGGGTTCGAAAGGAACCGAAGCCACAACCACTATTCCTACTACATCCATTTTGGAATCACCTTCAAGAATAGTAGCGATTAGCCCTTGCACTTTAGTTCTCCATCTTCGACTCCCTGCTCTTGTCTTCATTTCATAAACATACTCGTTGGACCGAAGTGGTTTTCGGGTAACAAATCCATCCCGATCTCTTCGAAACAACGTTCGATAATTCTCGGTAAACTCAACACCAATTCTCTAGGAAATAAACCGACGAAAATAGCATCAGAGATCATCTCCTAACCATTAGTGGACGGATTTCCTTATCATCGTCCTAAAAGAGCGAAACGAGTTTACACGTACAGTATAGCACCTCGAATCGGTAACTGTACCATATAATCCCATGTTTCTTCTAGATATTCCCAAAGTTATATTTAGGTCCGGATCTAATAGTCGGTTATAACTGCCAAATAAACAATCAATTCAACCAAATACTTCAATTTCACTGAAAAACACCAAGGTGCTTTTTAATTTAAATTTTAAACGAATTAAATCTCTTTATCCAAAATTATGTACCTGTCTTATCGAACTCAGCATATTCACACGTTATCTTTTTTAAAAATATTTGAAAACCCTTTTAAATAATATGGAAAGTAGCACTGCGGTATCACCATGGATCACAGCTCAATGGTTATGTCTCTATCCCAGGGAAATCCAAGACTTAACTACAGGCACTCACTACCTCTGATTTACACCATGCGAGTATACCATTACCTCCCGAAAACTTTATATAATAAATTATCTCAAAATATACTTATGAATTTCTAAAATAAATTTCCAAGTTTAACCTAGGCAATTATACTTAAATAAAAGTTATTATACAAAGTCATATTAATATTTAATAATTATCTTTTAAAAATAATATTGCTGACTAGTTCTTAAATAATAATAGATCTTTAAAAATCATTTAAAGTAGCTAAATAATAATTAAATATGCTTTAAACAATTAAATAACTAATTTCCATAATATTAATAGCACTTCTAAAACTACCCAGTAAATAATTAAAAATCCTTCTTTTTAAAACAAGACCAGTTCCTCATTTTTAGCTTCATTTTATAATTCGGAAATCTTACATAAGTACCCATATAACCAATTTAATATCGATTTCCAACTTCCCTTCCATCATTCCAATATACTAAAAATCCCGATTTTTAAACCTTTTATATTTTAATAGGTACCACTTAAGAATTTATTATTCAAAAATCCTTCTATATACTTTTATTCCAGAAATCCCTATTCACAATAATCTGAAATAGTTACATTACAATTTCAGAATCATTTACTTTATCCAATAGATTTATCCAAACTTTATATAAACATTTTACCTCAAAATCCCTATGTACAATTCTTTACCAATTTAAAACATATTTTTGTTGGTATTTAAACACCAAAAATCCAGGTTAACTGCCACAACATCCAATCAATTCAAATCACACAATAATCTATCACAAATTATTCCAATAGTACATGTATCACCATATATGAAATAAAATTCGACATTTTCGAGGAATCCAATTGGATCCCTCCAACCTGTTTCCCTACATCTAGAGATGTTAGCACAATATAAAAATACCAATTCCTCTTCGAGGCAGAGTACCGCGGTATATAAGGTCATTCGTTATTATGCGGGCGCATAAGGTCTCATCCGCTATATATATGCGGTGATATCAATCACCCCAATATATATATACTACTATATATAATATCATAACCAATTGATAACAATTTATCAATTTAACCAATCAATCATTAATTAATTTTAACTATTTAAAATTAATACCAGCCGTCCAAAATTGGGTGAGATTAACTCACCTTGAGCTTTTATTCACTAAACGTTCCAATTTTAAATTAAATCGAATACGTTCGATTTAACCTAAAATTTTCACTCACTCCAAACATCTCCATATGTGCTCCAGCTCATAGTACTCGTCGCTGCAATTCCGACGCCGCTTGTTTTGTCCAATTCCGACCTCTATGAATTAAATATGCATTTTCAAAATTTGGAATATAATTTATAATAATAATTTTTTTTAACGAAACCTAGATCTGGCTGTTGAATTCAAAGTAAAAGATCGAGGCCATACAAAGCTTCTTCCCGATCGCATAATCGCATATGCATGAGAACACAAAGCCGTCGTTCAACTCTTGCCTGCCGTGGCCTCCACACACGATCGGAATTCGATCGAAATCCTCCATTCGAAAGCCCTTAGAAGGCTCCTCCATCAGCCGCAAATTGGTTGAAGTCGAGCTCCCCAATATTAAGCAAATTGCTAATGAATGATTGGGGTTCGCTCCACTATTTATCCCCCTTCGTCGCGTTATACACGATCACCGCCGTTGGATGAACTCGTTTCTTTGAGCTCTATAATATTTGTTTAGGAAGTTCTGGCTAAAACGGCCTGGACGAGGTGGAAAACGAGTAAAATTATGGGATGTTTTCGGCCATAGACAAGAGCTGGCGGAGATTACGTTCTAGGGTTAGGATAGAGAGAAGAAACACGTATATATATACGTATAATAATATATTTTATTATTATATTGACTATTTACGTACTTGTACGGACGAACACCAAATAAAGCGTGCCGCCTGGCGTTTGTAATGTTTTACCCTATTTCAAACACAATGGAACATGTTTTGGGGCCTAATTCGATCGTATGTGGAAGATAGCTTTTTGAATCTAATTAATTTGTTAAATTTTTTATATTTATTTCAACGTGTTTCTATCCTTTACGATCAAACGGTAACTTCAAACGCTATGAAATTTGAAATCCGATAATAATACACTATTACAGATCCAATGGAACTAGTTTTGTCGAATTTTGACACTGTGCCTCGAAAGGTTATTTTAACGCGTCGATTAAATCAAGCAATTTTCAAAATCATCACAATCGTTCAAAATTCAAATTTTTAAACCTTACTAATTCCTTTATAATTCAATAGAATTTATATTCAAATAGAAATCTCTTCGATTTATATTAAATCGAAATTCAATTATTTATACTATTATTATATATTAATTTCACTATTAAATTAATATATAAATTTCCAATTTTAACTTATCGACTTTTAATCCATTCAAAAGTCCAATACCATTACTCTAATTCAATCAAAGTTTTAAATCAACTTAGAAATCATTTCTCTTCCCATTTAACTCTAGATTCCCATATTTATCCAATTTCAAATATCAGTTTACTATTTTACCCAAATCCAGTTTATCACTATATTTGAAATGTTTAACCTTTACAGAAATTCTTGCATATTCAAAATAAATTAATAATTCAAATTCAACATTTAAAATGAGTTAATTGTTCAAAATTAAACAACTATAATTCTGGGTCGTTACATGTGAAGTCTAAGAATCAGACTTATTTACAAATTTCTTACACAACATGAAACAGTTATGATAAATAATATAGAAATATTGGATAGGCAAAGTTGGAGGTTTCGTATGTAGGCTTACATCCAAATGAAGTTGACTTTGGCTTTATAATGCACGTCAACATATAATCAACAAGCGAGCGATTGGATGATATCATGTATATAAACACAGCTGAAAATAAATGCACCCCCACATAATTATGCAATTGCACTTGGACTCCAGTTTTGGGGGCTTTGTCCTCTTAGGCTCTTTAGTTGTAATATTTTCCTTGTAAATATGCTGAAAAATAACGTTGTGGTTGGAGCAATAACTGGAGCATCTCTTGCATTGACAGTAGAAGATACAACACAAAGCTTCATGTTAATTCCACCTTTTGCTTTTACATGCCTATATCTTTGTTTTTGAAATTAAACATGCACATAATATACAATGGAAAATTATGTGGTTAAAACTATGAGATATTATATGTGCATGAATATTTGATTATGTTACATTATTATGTTTATTATTTTTTATGATTATTGTATTATTATGTCTACACAGAAAAATAAAATATAGCACTTAAAAAGCGCTATAGTTATACATAATATAAGCGCTATGAAAAGGTGCTATAATGCAGGTGCTTACCATGGAAGGACAAAGGAATAAAAGCACTATTGTATCTACGCATTTTATAGCGGCATATACACGATGTAGTAATATGTAAATAGCGGACAGATAGTGCTATAGAAAAAGAATATTATAGTGACATATATGCGTTATGGAAGCTTACTATTTTATAGCGGCATTTTTGTGTTATAAATACGCCATTGGTTTTTTATAAAATGTCGATATATAACATTTATTGAACCGCTATGTTTTTCTTTTATAGCGATCATATGCCACTATGGAAGACTCTTTTTCTTGTAGTGGATTTACATTTATTTTCGTAGCGTTTTTAAAACGCTCCTAAAAGTTATCGACTGTTTTGTAGCATACCTCAAATGCAACATTCTTGTTAATGGTTTGTACCATTTCCAACAATCACTCGCATATAGTCATATAAAAACCAACATTCAATCACAAAATCATCATATTCAAACCAATAATCAATCAATCAATCACATAATCATCCTGTTTAAACGATTAAAAAACATATTAACCACATAATCAAATATGATATTCATAACCATTTTGATAGTATTTTTCGACAAAATGAGCGAATTCACATAAAATCCATAATCATTCATAAATAATTTTACACAACTATTACTAACAGAATGCAATAATATATATATATATATATATATATATATATTAGAACTATATTCATCACTTGATTACCCACAATTCTTTGTTGCAGCTGGTCTGTACTTTAAAAAAGCTAATTACCTGCAGATAAGTCTAATAATTAACAAATGATTATGAAAGTGCTTTAAATATTTAAGGCATGTCAAACAACCTTAGTTAAACTAGTTAAATTTTTATAAAACTTGGTTAATTTTCGTAATAAACCCATTTAACTTTTATAAAACTTAGTTAACTTAGTTAAATTCTAATAAAACTTAACTAATTTGTATGAATTTATTTAAATTTTATAAACTCGGTTAAATTTTAAAAATTTACTTAATTTTATAAAAATTAGTTAAATTTTTATAAAGCTTGGTTAATTTATTTATAATCTTATTTTATATTAACTCAAACTTATAAATTATCTCAATTACTAAAACTTAAAATGTCATAACTTATATTTTAATTAACTTAAATTTATAAATTATCTCAAACTTAAAACTTTATTAACTTAGTTAACTTTTATAAATTATCTCAAACTTATAAATTTTCATAAACTTAGTTAATTTATTATTATTATTGTAAACTTAGTTAATTTATTATGATTATTGTAAACTTATATAATTTTTATTAAAACTTAGTTAACTTGGTTAATTTTTATAAACTTAGTTTTTGTTGTTATTGTTTTCAGCAAGACGGGTGTGTAGCGTGTCACTACACAGCCGATTAGAAGCATATACTAAATAATATAGTTTCGATCAACATGCATGATCGATGGCGATAAGAGCATGTACAGAGACACCACTAACATATTCATAAGTATGACGAAGCAGTGCAAGAATAAATACTAGTGACAAAACAAAATAACGACAAGATATCGACAGCATCAAGACATTAACATCAGTTCGCAACTAAGTCAGGGTGGAAATGCCGAACTGCTTCCTTGCGACTCAGTTGGAGATGAACTTCGCTGCGGAAGACGAAGTCTGAAAGGGGCCGATGAGCTCTGACCTGTAATATTTGTGAATAAAAAGATAATACGTCTACAAATACCTTCAAAGTGATATCTTGGTTTATTAAACACGTGTGCATTTCGTTCCTTCCATATACACCAACAGAAGAGAGCGATGAAGACATCCAGGAGGAGATTGTGGGTATTGTATTGCCAGTGATCTAAAATGTCTGGCTGATCAGGGATATGATCGAGGAGGCGGGCACTGGTTGCAGCCCATATTGAGTATGTAAAGTCACAGTCACGAAATAAGTGGGGGATATCTTCAAGGTGGTCAGAGCAGAAGGCACAAGACGGATCTACCGGGATATGAAGGCGGAAAAGCCTCGCTTTAGTGTTGATTCGTTCATGAGCAAGGCACCACTGGAGGAAGGAGATACGTGGCGGAATAGGGCTTTCCCAGAGTCTGGGGAAGGAGAAGAAGCGATCGAGGTTATGGAGGTAAGAATAACAGGAAGCGACGGTGAAGCCCTTAGCAGGCGCAGGCGCCCAGACTACACGGTCCGGCGAGGTAGTGAGTTGAAGAGAATGAAGCAGATTGGACATGGAGATAAGGTCGGAAAAGGTGTCAGGGCCGAAGAGGGATGGAGGGCAGAGGGAGTCAGGACCAAGGCTGATACAGTCACTAACCGATATCAAAGGGGTGTGCGTATGGGAGAAGAGGTGGGGCAAAGATTTGGCGAGGGGGAGTTGATTATGCCATGTGTCTAACCAAAACACACAGTTTTTACCATTTTCGATGATAACATAAAAAAGAGATTTGACTCGGGGTAGGGTATGGAGCACACCAGCCCAGAACGGAGAAGGTCTACTACGCGGAGGGAAGTGAAGGACGAGGTGGTTGTTAGAACGGTAGTGAAGCGAGAGAATCCAATCTTTCCATATAAAATTTCCAGGGGAGAGTAATCTCCAAAGCCATTTAGCGAGGAGCGCGGAGTTAAAAGCACTGAGGTTGGTGATACCAAGACCACCCTAATTCTGATGCAAACAGGCAGTATACCAGTTGACAAGTCTTTTGACGCCACCGCCGTTCCAGAGGAAGGTACAACTGATTCTATCTATTCGGTTGATGACCCAGGTGGGAAGTTTGTGAAAAGACTCCAACATGACGGAATGGCTGATAAGACGGATTTGACTAATATAAGGCGACCAGCTGTGGAGAGGGAGTGAGCCTTCCAACTCAGAAGTCTAGATTCAATCCTGGAAATAAGTGGGGATCAATCTGATCTATGAATCTTGGTAGGACGAAGAGGGATGCCGAGGTAAGAAAGAGGGAAATCTGAATGGTTACAATTGAGTAACGACGAAATGGGTGGGCCAAGGTGATTAGCGTTGCCTAACATGATGACAGAGCTCTTACTAAAGTTAATGGAAAGGCCGGATATGAGCTCGAAAGAGTAGAGAGCCACTTTCAGGCAGTGTATATAATCGATCTGGGGAGAGGCAAAAAGTAATGTGTCATCAGCAAACTGTAGATTGGAAACTGCTAAAGAGGAATTTGGGAGTGTAATGCCAGAAAAGAGGTTGTTGGAAATGGCAAGTTTGATCATTTTGTTGAAGACGTCGGCTACCAAGACGAAGATGAGAGGCGAGAGAGGACCACCCTGTCTCAGACCACGAGCCGATCTGATGTGACCCCCTGAAGCACCATTGATCGATATAGATGAGAGGCTTGAATTAAAAATATGCTTGATCCAATTGCACCATCTGGGGGAAAATCCTCTATGCTTCGTGAGATCAAGAATGAAGTTTCAATTTACCAAATCAAATGCTTTAGAGAAATCTAGCTTCAGTAAAACACCTGGGGTCGACGTTTGGTGGCAGAAGGAAATAATTTCTTGAGCTGATGCTACACAGTCCATGATGTTTCTTCCAAGAATAAAGGCTGACTGCTCAATCTCGACCAGAGGGGCAATAACTGTTTGAAGTCGATTGGCGAGGACCTTGGTAATGATTTTAAAGGTCGTGTTGAGAAGGCTGATGGGATGGAAGGAGGAGAGGGAATTAGGACCAGGAGATTTAGGAAGGAGGATAATGCTAGCGTAGTTCAAACGAGATATGGATGAAGGCTGGGATTGGAATTCTGCACACAAGTCTAAAATATCAGCTTTAACAGTTTCCCAAAAATGTTTGAAAAAGAGTGGGCCGAAACCATCTGGGCCGGGTGCTTTGTCATCAGACATGCCCTTCAAAGCAGCCCAAATCTCCTCTTCTGTGAATGGATGATCAATGGGGATGGGGGAGGGGGATGAATAAAGAAGGGACCAATCAATGACCGAGAGAGCCGGGGATGGGTTGCTAAGAATGCTTCTGTAGTAATCTGTAAACAAGCGGAGATGATCAGAAAGGTCGGTGTAAGAAGTGTTGTTGTGGACAATTTTCGAGATTGAAGTGGATCTGCGACGACAGCTGGCTAGGCGGTGGAAATAGAGTTGTTATTGTTATTACTATATTATTATTATTAATTATAAAGCTTAGTTGACTTAGGTAATTTATTGTTATTATTGGACTTAGTTCATTTTTATCAAACTATAGTTTATTATTATTATAAAGTTAGTTAATTTTTTTATCAAAATTAGTTTATTATTATAAACTTGTTGATTTTAATAATACTTAGCTAATTTTTATAATCGTATTTAATTTTTTTTAAACTTAGTTAATTTATTCAAACTATTTATTATTATTAAACTTATAAATTATCTTAATTGCTAAAACTTAAAATGTCATAACTTATATTTTTAATTAACTTAAACTTAAACTCTATTAACTTAGTTAATTTTTATAAATTATCTCAAACTTACAAAATTTTCATGAACTTAGTTTATTTTGTTATTTGTTGTTATTATCTGCTTAATCGATTTTTATAAACTTAGTTTTTGTCATTATTATTGTTATTATTATTAATTATAAAACTTAGTTGACGTAGTTAGTTTATTATCATTATAAACTTAGTTATTTTTTGTCAAACTATAGTTATTGTTATTATTGTTGTTATTATTATAAACTTAGTTAATTTTTTATCAAACTTAGTTTATTATTATTATAAACTTTTAATTTTTATAATACTTGGCTAAATTTTATAAATATATTTAATTTTATAAAACTTAGTTAATTTATTCAAACTATTGTTGCTGTTGTTAAATTTATAAATTATCTCAATTGCTAAAACTTAAAATGTCATAAATTATATTTTAATTAACTTAAACTTATAAATAATCTCAAACTTAAACTCTATTAACTAAGTAGATTTTTATAAATTATCTCAAGCCTATAAAATTTTCATAAGTTTAGTTAATTTATTATTATTATGGTAAACTTAGTTAATTTATTATAATTATTGTTAGAAACTTAGTTGATTTTTATAAACTTAGTTTTCGTTATTATTGTTAATTATGAAACTTGGTTGACTTAGTTAATTTCTTATTATTACTATTATTATAAACTAATTTAATTTTTATTATTATAAATTTAGTTAATTTTTATCAAACTATAATTTTTTTATTATAAACTTAGTTAATTTTATTATCAACTTAGTTTATTATTATTAATATTATTTAATTCAAGGTGTTGTGGAAACCAGAGGGCTATAGGAATGCTGCACTTTTTAGGGCGCCATTGAATTCTCTTATATATATATATATATTTATAAGCATTCTATAGCACTTAGGAGCACCCCAAATGCACCTCAATTTTATCCACAAGTTTCTATATAAATAATGTAGTGGGAAGAGATAGAGTTATTGGGAAGGGAGATAAAATAAAATTATGAGCTGGATATCAAGGGGCTATAGGGTGCTGCACCATATGGGGTGCAATTTAATGCTCTCCATATATATATGTGTGTGTGTGTGTGTGTGTGTGTGTGTGTAATGTTACCATAGTTTTTTTTTAAAAATAATGTTACCATATTTTCAAACAACTAATGTTACCATAGTTTTTATCTTTCTAATTATAGGAAAATACATAAATTAAATGCTTGTTTAGGTTGGAGTTAAGAATATGTTCATTCTACTATCTCGAATAGAAATTTTCTTTTAGCTTCTAATTTCTAGAATCATACAACATTTTGGATAATCAAGATGCATCAATTAGAAAAAATATGAGTCTATCACGAGTAATTTTAATGGAGGCTTGGTTTTTATGGATTTTTAGAAGATGGATTATTGATTCAATACAAAAGTTAATATTAGTAATGCAACCTATTGTACTTGAAGATGAATATGACCACAAATTTAAGTCTATAACAATGATAGACAATCCATATTTTTAAGTTTCATTGTATTTCTAGGATTATAATTCCATCATTCTACTAACAAATAATCCCATTTTAACTCAGTGTAGAAAATTATAACGCCATCAAAAGTTGAGATGCATACTTAGTTGATAATCCAAAACAAAGCAAACATAATTAAGTTTTTAAAATAAAAGAATATGCAACTCATTTAACCTTTTTCGAGTAACCTTGTTATCATAACTTAGTCTCACCTATTACCTCAATATATGAAAATAAGAAATCTGGCAAAAATCTATCCAATTCTATTAACCATAATAAAATCTAACTGCATGCCTTATACATTTTGGAGAAGACAGAATACAGATACATGATCATCAACCTGAAACTAAGAAAGCCAATTGATATACATATCATTTGGCTAGAACATTCAGTTCCAAAAGAAATTAAACATCCCCATAAAAATAGGCATAATGAATTCATCTTTGATTTTGATATAGTAATACTAATTTGCAGACATATAATATATATGGAAATGCCCCAACGCTTATGAGCATAACATGGCAAATAGAGGATATTAAGAAATAGGCGATTCGAATGGAAGTGACAACAACTGAAGATGCTTATAAAGCTTTGAAAGGCATTTCAATTATAATCATTTCTGCTTTTATTAGTAAGCGTTCATTGTAGGTAAAATGTTTAATGTGATGTCAAGGAACAGACTGTCAACTAAGTGTATATACAAAGGATTATTAACATTAATGGTCGTGCAATTTGACTGGTTTGGAATCGTAAGCAAAGGCCAATGGAAGTTCAAGCTGAAAAATCTTTGAATATCCCTCAACTTGGTTCACATCGTTAAAAATTATCAATCTAAACCGATTTTCAAGAGCCTTTCACAATTTTGTTGTTGTCATTTTTCTATATATAGCACTCTTAAAGAAATTCAAGGTGAAATTAAATTGCTATTTAAGTCAGGATATCCATTCTCCAATAGCACCAACTTTAACACCCTATTTGCACTGCGAGTGCAGCTAATGATACAATCTAATCCAGTTAAGCTACAGTGACAGAGTAACTAATAACAACAGTCATAATTCAGCATCATATGCAAAAACTTTTATTTTCTTTATAAATGATAAGTAAATAAATAGAAATAAAACATCAAGATTTAATTTTGGTAATATAATTTATAGTGCCTACAGATGATCAGAAAAAAACATATATTATACTACTACTTTTTGTTAGAAATGAATGAGTTGTATTGGAGAATGTGAAGGCATTAATTGCCTTGGAAGTTGAATAGTCCCACATCTTAGAATATAATAAATTATTTATGTTTATATACTAAGATGTGGACATTATGGCATTTCATATAGACAAAGAGAGACACAAGCCATGATGTGTTGCACCACCCCGCATGCACACACGCCCACATCCGCGGCGTGGGTGTTTGAGGCGTATTAGTGGCACTTAGAAACTTTGTGATTGGTGGTTGGCAGTTTTCTTGGTGTGGCTGTTCAGAACGAACAATTTTTTATTTTTATCTGTTAAAATTAAAACGATCGCACGGCCTAATAAAGGGTCGCAACCTTTCCAACAGTCACGACCGTTCAAACAAACACCTCCCCCTCGAATAGGCACTTCCCGGTGCCTATATCTAGGAATAATGAAAGTCAGAAAGATGGAATAATTTTCTGCGTTTCTTTCTCACCCAAAATCTATTCTTAAAATCCGCTCTTGAGTTCATCGTTGCTCTACAATTGCTAGCGCAGCACTGTAGAGATCGGCCTATTTCATCTTGGAAAACAGTTGCTCGTCGACCTTTCAACGCCATTGAGGGAGCAATTTTGTTTCAAGGAAACAGTTTCACTGGACTCGGACAAAATTCATCGGTAATCTTTTTACCAGTATTGCATATATTTGCAACAGTTCTATCAACGTAATTGTAACAGTTTCGCAACACTTTTGTAACATTACTGTACTACTCTCTGTATACAGTTTAGCAACACTTTTCTGATGTTACTAAAATAACAGTTTCATAACCCCTTTCTGACGTTACGACTAACTTCTTTAAATAGAACAAAATTGCCTGATAAAAGCAGAAGGCAAAACAAAATAGCCCAAAAAAGTAGTCATTCTTCTGCTTTCACCATGTCATCTCTCATCCATTTCCTCATTAATCAATGAGAAAATTAAGAACTCATCCTGAGATATTACAATTTGATTATAAAACAAATGGAATTTAAGATTTGGATCAGATATTAGAGATTTAGGTATTATCATATTTATTTTCTGATTTTATATTATATTTTTGATATTATAAAAATAAGTGACCGTATACGATTGAACATATATTCCTGGGATAGTCTTACATGAATACTAGCTAACCTGCGCAAATGCATATACTGCTCAAGGTTGCCAAGTATTTTAATATCAATATCTGCTGGAAACATTCTCTACATCCTGTACAAATTAAACAAACAAAATTAATGTAAATTGCTATAAGTTTGATATCAAAGTGGTGTGTAATAAAAGCAATAAAAACAAACAAAACCTGTATGGTGAAAACTCAAAAGAAGAAAAACAACTGCATACTTGAAAAGGACATTGGGCCATGGCATAGTGTTCAGAAAGTTAAGCATATATATTGTTAGTCCTTGAGATGATGGTTTTGATGACAACAACCTTATAATAAGATTATAAAATATAAATACTAACATTATAGTTTAGATATATATGTACATGCAGGATTTAACCATGCAGGTACCAAGAATGAAGACTGTACAGTATAGAGATTCAAGATATCAAGATTGAAGACTCATGAGTATCAAGATTATCAAGAGCTCAAGATTTCAATAATAAGTAAACTAATTAGGAATTTTGTTAAAACTCCTAGAAAAGCACTAGCATCATAAAATCCAATTTATTCTTGGAATGGAATCCACTTCAAGCCTGCTAAAGGGATGGAACCCTAAGTAGGATGGAACCTACGAAAAATCTAATGGAACGGTGTTTTGTATCCGCTAACCTTTTATTCAAAAAATTTTACAAATTTATATCTTGTTTTCAAAATGATTTCAAAACCTTCCTTTTGAAAGAATCAAAAACATCTATCCTGGTTTTAAATACTTTAGCCTCAAAATAATCTTTATTTTCAAAATCAAATTATCCTTAGTTTTAAACTATCTTTTAATAATAATATATTTAACTTTTAATATTTATACTTAGATTTAAATGTAAAATTATAGTAAAATTTTATATATATACCAAAATATTATTCTCTATATTTACTTATGTATTTTAACTATAGTTAAGTATATTTTTAAAGTTTAAAAAAGTTTTAATACAAGATAGAAGTTATTTTCAAAGAAAAGCAAATTACCAAAAATACCTTAGGCCTGTCGGCATCCTCAAGTACCCTTTGTCGACATGGTAGTAATTTACTTCAAAATTTTGAATTTCAAAGGAAGTGTCTATTCGTCATATCCTTTCACGAATAGACATGGCTGTTGTTCTACTATAAATAGGGGTAGTTTTGAACGAATTTGTATTCATATTTTCTCCGATTTCACTCCTCTTCTTCTTCCATATTTCTTTATACACATTTTTACCATTACTCTGCCGAAATCAACATTGAATCTAACTAGATCATCTCTAGTTTGATTCTCTATCACTATCTCAACAAGATCTCAGTGCTATTCAGAGTTATAGGCTTCTTTGAAATATACTAAGCGAGAAAACGTGTGATTGTAGCCTGTGAAATCAATCAAGTGAGAAAATGTGTGATTGTAGCCTTGGAAATCAATTGGTTGAACTTGTTTCCCATGAAATCAAGTATCTCTACCCAGAGGATTGTGAATCTGGAGTGGTGTACCTCGTGGCCTTGAAACCAAGGGTGTAATTGTACAATTGCTTTTGAAAGAAAATCCGTACTTGTGTGCAGGACTGGATGTAGGGTAACTTCGAACCAATATAAAATTCGGTGTGTTCTTTCCTTTATTGCTTTTACTTTATTTCTGCATCTGTGTTTGTTTCTGTGATCATATCCGTGTCTGAATATTACATGCATTTGTGTTCAAATTAACAAAAAACTCAAAAAGATTTAGTAATTCCTTAAAACACTATTCACCCCCCTTTTAGTGTTAATCCTAGCCTTAAGACCCGTATTCCGCATTTCTCACATTTGGAATTAGAGCAAGGTTTTCAAAGTTTTCATAATCTGAATTTTGAAAAATTTTCAAAACGGCTACCAACACTGGTACTGTTAACACTACCAACACTGGTTCTATTATCCCTATCACTAGTTCATTTGTAGAAGGTCAGTCTACTGTCAGTCCACCACTTTTTAATGGCAGTAACTATGCATATTAGGCATATAGGATGAAAATATATTTACAATATATTGGACTAGACACTTGGAATGTCACGCAGACTGAATATTCTGAACCCACAACTGATTTTGCACAGGGACTGCTGCGCAAAAGACTGTTGCACAAAATGACACTAAAGCTATGAATATTTTGTTTTATTCACTTGATAGAAATGAATTTAATAGAGTGTAAGTTTGTAAGTCTACATATGAAATCTGAAAAACTTTGCAAGTTGCTCACAAAGGAACAAGCAAAGTTAAACAGACCAAAATTTCCATGCTCACAAACCAGTTTCAATTATTTAAAATGAATTCTAATGAGTCTATTTCAGATATATATAGTAGATTTCAGAATTGTGCATTCTCTAGTATCCTTAGGAAAGGAATTTTGAGAAGAAGATCAAGTCAGAAAAATCTTAAATTCTCTTACTCCAGAATGGGATCAAAAGACACTTGCGATCGAAGAGGCAAATGACATCAGTACCTTAAAGATAGAAGAATTAATTGGAAATCTAATGTTGTTTGAAGTCCAAATGATTGAGAGAAGAGAAAGCAAAGCATCTGAAAAGAAATCAATGGCGTTCAACGCATTGACCGATGGATCAGACTCAAACAACGATAATGATGAAGAGTAGCCCTTATGACCAAGAATTTTTGGAAATTCCTGAAATACAGAAAGATGAACAATCTCAAGAGAAACAACTATAAGAACTTTGGAAATCAGAATGTAGTGCCAAACAATATCAAATGTTTCAACTGTGATGAACCAAGCCATATCAAAAGAGACCGTCCGTATCCAGATAGGCAAAATCTTCCTATAAACAATGATTCCGTGAAGAAACGAAAACGTGCATGTATTGCTACTCTAGATGACTCAGACTCATCCTCAAGCGATGATGATCAAAAGACAGATAATTTAAATATGTGTTTCACGGCAGTTCACGACTTCGATGAATTCAGAGAAACGGACTCAGAAAAAGGTACACATTTACAATACAATTGATTGAAATTGCATGCTTAAAATTGGATGCTTGATTGATTGATTTTGAATTGGTGTGTTGTTTGAATTTTAAATTTTTTATTTTTTTACTATTATTTTACTATTATTTTTATTATTATTTTTAATAGTATCATAATATTTTATGGAATATACTATAATTCTAATAATATTCTAGATATGTATATAGACATTAAAAATAATATATACATATATATATATATATATATTAGAATACTTAAGAAAAACAATCATGGAATTCAAAGACACATGTCGACATGGTCCCCACTGTGATGTCGACATGGGTACAGAAATTTGAAATTCAAAATTTGAATTCAAATATTGAATTTCCCTCCATCTTTTCACTTCATTCAATTCTGTGAAAAGCCACATTTTGACCAAAGAATATGTCCTTTGAGAATCTATTTATTCACTATCTGTTATCACAACTTTTCACTCTCATTTTCAAATTCAAACTCTTATCTCAAAACTTTATGGTCTCTACTCTCTATTCTAATGGCTTCTTCAAGAAACCCTTCCATAATGAGAATTTCCAGAAAAATAAAAGAGCAACTCTATAATGATCCGGAGGCTATAAAAGCACATATCAACTATGCTAACTATGGAAAATTCCATCCCGGGAAGTTTTCTTTATTTCAAGATTTCTCTACTTATGAAATCGATTCTCTTTTTGAAAGTAACCAAGTTCCTAGTCTTTTTGATGCTTCTGAAAATGATTTTGTTTGTTATCCAAGTCTTGTTGAAATTTTCTATGCAAATCTTAACCGTGGATTTTATAATGGAAATGATGATGAAATTTGGAGTTTTGTCAAAGGCACTAGAATCGTTTTAAATTGCGATCTTTTGGGTACCAATTTTAGTTGCAAAAGCAAGGGAATGGATCTTTCTAGTTTCAATATCGATGATAATGATCGTGAGACATTTCATCACATTTTTGAAGGAAATGATAATTTTGAATTCAAAAATCAAAACTTTTGACCAAAATATAGAATTGTTAATCTTCTTTTACAACATACTTTGGCCCCAATATCGAGAATTTTAACAATCCAACTTCAAAAGCTTGTAAAGAACTTTTTGATATTTTTGGAAATTATGATATTAATTGGGCGTAAGTTATTTTGGATGAATTTCGACCCAAAAATCTAGAAATGGGTGAAAACATTTTGTATCATGGAATCTATCTCACTCGGATTTTTAACTATTTTGGAGTAGATTTTAAAGGAGAAGAATTAATTTCAAGAAAGGTTTTTAATCACTCAAATATTTCTCTTATGAAAATTTCATTTGTTTTTCAACCTTATGAGACTCTTGACGAAAAGGAAGAGCATTTGGCTCATGAGGAGATGGAAGAGGAGGAAGAGGAAGAAGAAGAAGAAGAAGAAGGGGATGAAATAGAAATAGAAGAAGAAGAAGAAGAAGTTGAAACCTCTTTTGAAAGCATTGACTATCCTCCTAATACAACTAACAAAACCTTACTCAAAAATCAAAAGAATATTGTCGAGAATCAACGGATTCTTAAACGGTCCGTTAGTAAGAAATTGGATAAAATGTCATCGAAGATGAACAAGTTTTTCTCGAAAGTCGACAAGAAGCTTGGATTATCTTCATCTTCGTCATCCTCTAACTAGTTCTACCTTTTCATGTCTTGTTGTATTTGTTTTAGTTTGTTTTGATTTGAATGTTCGTGTAGTTCTTAATGTTTAATCATTGTATCATTCTATTATGAAATGAAATTGAATTGCTTTTCTGTTATCTAGCTTATCTTATCTTCGGAATAAATGTTAGTATATTATATAAATATACATATATATATACACAATTATTTACAAAATCAAAATAAGTCATCAAAATTCACTGAACCATGTCGACATCCCCCTTGACCATGTCGACATGTACTGGTCAGAAATGACTTTTTATTTGAAATTTTAAATTTTAAATTTGAAATTTGAATAACTATCTTATGTCTACTCATTTCAAACGAATTTCTACACCTATAAATACCTATTTCTTCCAGAATTCATCATTCAAAATCATTTCTTATCTACTTTATCTACATTTCTTCTCACAAACTCAAAATGGCCAATCCAATTCATAATTTAACCGAGAATCTTGAAGAAACCCTTAATTCTATCAAGAATATTCTCTCTTTCATTCTTCCTAGCCAGCGACACTTAGAGTTGAGTCAAGTGCAGCTAATCAAGGAGCAAGAAAAGCATTTCGATGTGATACGATGGATGATTTCCTCCCTACACAAAGATGATAATGAAGCGCATCCTCCTGTCTCTCTCACCAATGATAATGAAAATTGGGATGCCATTAAAGCAGACCCTGTATTTGGAGAAGAAGGATGGCTGGAAGTTCCTCATATTGTTTGATTTTATTTGATTTCTTTTTTTGATTTTAATTGATTGCCTGGATTGATTTGATTTGTTTTGATTTGGTTTGGTATGGATTGATATTTGGTGTGGATTGATGTTTGGTGTGCAAAACATGCATAAAAACACATTGATATCTATATGATCTTTAATTATTTATCAGTATAATTATCTCTTAATCTCTCCATTATATACTCCATTGAATATAATATTAATGCAGGTAATTTAGTACAAGAATAAGGTGGAGTTCTATAGTTTGGAGATAGTTTTGTTGATGACAACGGGAGAGAAGTATAAAATAAGATAGTTAGGCATAGATTACGGAGGAGTTATTAGTTTTAGGGGGGGAGTTATTAGGATAGAAGTAATATTTTATAAACAAAGGTTGTCATCGTCAAAAAGGGGGAGATTGTTAGTCCTTGAGATGATGGTTTTGATGACAACAACCTTAGAATAAGATTATAAAATATAAATACTAACATTATAGTTTAGATATATATGTATATGCAGGATTTAACCATGCAGGCACCAAAAATGAAGACTGTACATTATAGGGATTCAAGATTGAAAACTCACGAGTATCAAGATTATCAAGAGCTCAAGATTTCAATAATAAGTAATCTAATTAGGAATTTTGTTAAAACTCCTAGAAAAACACTGGCATCTTAATATCCAGTTTATTCGTGGAATGGAATCCACTTCGAGCCTGTTAAAGGGATGGAACCTAAGTAGGATGGAACCTACGAAAAATCTAGTGGAACGGTGTTTTGTATCCGCTAACCTTTTATTCAAATGTTTTTACAAAATTATATCTTTTTTTCAAAATGATTTCAAAACCTTCCTTTTAAAAGAATTAAAAACATCTATCCTGATTTTAAATACTTTTAGCCTCAAAATAATCTTTATTTTCAAAATCAAATTATTCCTTAGTTTTAAACTGTTATCCCGCCTTTTGGCAAGGTCGTGACACCCAAAAACTGACTGGAAACTAAAGACGGTTCATCTCAAAGATTGGTTATATACTGTTCCGCCATGGACGTCGGTGAATTTTGTCCGAGCTCAAATAAGGCTACAATTGATGGGACATGACAAGAAAAGCCATGAAGGTCAGCATTCCAAATTTCAAGTCAATCCGAATTCATATGCTCATGTTATGATCGATTCAATCTAGAGGAAACGGCCTAGCCTTCGTATCCATCACTATGGTTGATTTCGTATCCATCAAGAGTGCGCTCGGTTCGTATTGATCATGTTCACATCGATCAGTTGATAGCAGTTCGTATCGATCATGTTGGCAGTATTCGAATCCATCGAATTTGTATCGATGGACTTCGTATCCATCAACGGGTGTTGTGCCTCGTAACGATTGGCCAGTGTCTTCTTCGCATCCATCATAGATGCCTCTCTTCATATCCATCAGGCAGCTGCTGTTCGTATCCATCAGGTTACCTTGCTTCATATCCATCAAAGGACTCCAGTTCGCATCGATTGGCTTCGTATCCATTGAGACGCTATGTGGTTCGTATCCATCAAAGAAAGGCTTGTTCGTATCCATCGACCATCAGTAGTTCATGTCCATCGATGACTGCTGTTCGAACCTATGAGTGAGGCCTTATTCAAATCCATCAAGTCAACAAACCTGTGTGACTTGTCATCCCTAGATACGAACAAGGCAATATATATGGAGTCGATACGGTCAACTCGGAGTAAAGACCGGATCGATGCGAAGTATGCGTGCCACATCATCAAGAGACCACGTGAGGTGATCGAGTCGAAGGGATCATTTCGAAGTGATGGATTCGAACCAAACAGCCACTGAAAAAGTCCATTTCATATCGACTATTTCTCCGGATCCACTGATCCAAATGCAATGAAATTTTCACAGAAGAATACCTACGTGCCAAGAAGTGTTCCCACCAAATTTCATCTCGATTGGACATCATCTTGATCGATACGAAATGAATTCGTATCGATCACGGATCGAGACGAAACTTCCTGGAATTGGTCGTGTGGGCCCCCTCACGTGCCAGAACGAGTCTCCTGAAGTTTGGGCGAACTCCCAGCCTCCTATGCCTATAAATTGAGCCCCAGAGCCTACAGAAGAGGGATCTTTGGATTCTCAAGCACCCAGACTCTGCCGGATTGAAACCTACATCATACTCTTGCTGTTGATTTTGAATTTCCAGTTGTAACTTGCTGTTGTTGGCTGTACTCACTTGTAATCATTGAAAGAGAATCAATAAAACTGCAAAAAACTTCATAGTGGACATATGCAACACGCCGAACCACCCTAAATCGCTTGTCCGTTCATTTACATTCCTGTTGTTTGTAGTTTTTGTTAGATAATCCTCATTTTTAATTTATATTCTTCACTATTATCTCTTCAAAAACTTCCGAAGAGTGTTCTGACCAATTTTGGTGCAAACACTTTGGTGCTTTCACTGAGAAAACCTAGATTTTCTCCTGCTCTTTGGATCTGTCGTCGATACCGGATTGAATAAATCTAAGAGAGAGATCCAGATCATCTAATTTGAGTTCCTTCCCTTCTATTTAGATTTGCATAAAGTCTAGGAAAGGAGTTCAATCCCCAAGATGGTTAGCACAAGGACCACCTCTAACGCTATCAATCAAGAAGACCAGGATAGACAGAATCCTGCACCACTACCTTCCTCTAACCAAGACGCTATTGGACACTCGGAACCATCAGGTCCGGTCACCCGACAAGAGTTTCAGCTGCTGCTTCAAGAGCTGACCTAGAGTTGGCAACAACTAACAGAACAGCTACGCGCTAACGCCGAGCCGACCAACCAGCTGAATCGCCAGAAGAGAAGGAGATCCAGGAGAGACCATGCTTCTCACTCCTCCAGCGAAAGTTCTTCATCTTCTGATTATCATCATCGATCTTCACGACCCCGACTAGATGGGAGTCACATACGAGCTACTGGATATCAACCGACAATGATTGTTGGACAACTGAGAGTTGGCCCATCAGCCAGTTTCCAGACCGGGCCCTCCTCCCGAGGGGGTACCGCTCCTCACTACACCACAGAATACCACGCCACTAACGTCGCGGTTGAACCAGGAGTCGATGCCCAAAATCAGTCGAACCTGGACCGCCGTCATCATGGACGTACTCCTGAACCATACGTCCCGGAAGACTATGAGCCAAGAAGGCAAGATGCGGACCGTCGACAGCATCCGGTCCAACCTCATAATATGGGACCCTATCTGACTCAACACACTCAGAACGTACAAATGCCGGATCTTCCGACCATGATACGTCAGATGACCCGTGAGAGCCAGGGTCTCACAAATGATGACTGGGGAGTCTCCAGAAGTCACACTCCCTTTACGGACGATATACTTACTGCTGAAGCTCCTCGGCAATTCAGGATGCTGACTCTACCCATGTACGAGGGAAACTCCGACCCCAACCAACATATTCTGAAATATGAATGGTCGATGAGCGCTGCCAGAGCTGACGATGCAGTGAAGTGTCATAGTTTCCCCATCTCCTTAGGGGGCATCGCTACCATGTGGTTCACTCGACTGCCACCTCGATCCATTTCCTCCTTTGACCAGTTGGCCACAAAATTTGTTGAGCAATTCCGCATGCACGTCGCAAGGCCAAAAGATGTCAACACTCTGTCTAGCGTCACCCGAACTCCTAGAGAGACGCTCATACACTACTTAGAGAGATTCCATACTGCATGTGCGAAAATCAGCAATCCGAACGATAACTCCATCCTTATGGTGTTGACTAAGGGGATTAACCCCGATTCTGAGTTTGGCAACTATTTGGTTGGAAAACCACCTACATCACTGGACCGTTTCCACGCCAAGGCGGCTCAATTCCTGAGAAGGGAAGATGCGAAATAGTCTAGGAAGCAGACTGATGCAGGGCCAAGCATGGAAGGGATCCAAAGCAATGTCACGATCAAACAGTCCGGTGAAAGCTCTGGAAAAGTTCAGTTGAACGTTCAAAACAAACAAACTCAGCGGAGAGAGAGCGTGAATCAAAATAGAAAGCGAGATCAAAATCGTGGCCCACCACGCAAGAATCCTTTGTTTGATAGTTACACTCCTTTGAATACATCACTGGAGAACTTATATTTACAAACCTGTAATACAATTCCATATAAAAAACCTGCACCAAAACCGTCGTCAGAAAGACAAATCCAGACGGGAAAATTTTGCAGGTTTCATGAAAGCTATGGGCATAATATGAATGAATGTCGTCATTTACAAGATCTCGTAGAAAAATTGATTAGAGAAAGGAAGCTGGAACAGTTTGTTCGTGCACCGCAGCCTGGAGGAGCGGGCCCATCAAATCAAAATAATGAACCCAATCGACCGAGACAGGAGGACTCTACCCGTCCTGGTGGGAGATTAGTGATAAACGCCGTCAGTGGCGGACCTGCTTTGTCAGGAGCCTGGAACGACGACGACCTTCGTCACTATTACACATGATAGGCTTATTTAGTCGATGAATACTTTGCAATTTTCTTTGCATTCTGAAGTTTGAATTTGTAATAAGGCACTGACTTTGCCATGTTTTTCCGTTCCAGCAATAAATTACTATCTCTTCAACCTCGAGCTGTGATTCATCGAATGCGACATTCAACAATCACGACGCACGAAGAGCTAAGTTCTATCGCACGATGGAATTTATTCAAATAGCGAGTGACTGTGATACGACTGACCACTCACTAAGTGAAACCTCAGCTCGGGGCAAGCCATCACATCAAAGGCTGAACTGGACCGACACACGACAGTCCTACAACTAAGTCCAAATACCCAAAGTGCGAATTGGAGTATAATCATCAACTCTAGGATCCCAGAGTGCGAACCAGAGTATAAACGCCAACTCCAAATTCCCAGAGTGCGAATTGGAGTATAATCATCAACTCTAGTTCCCAGAGTGTGAACCGGAGTATAAACACCAACTCCAAATTCCCAGAGTGCGAATTGGAGTATAATCACCAACTCTAGGTTCCCAGAGTGCAAACTGGAGCATAAACACTAACTCCAAACTCCCAGAGTGCGAGTTGGAGTATAAACATATAAATGCAGTTCCGAAGAGGGTGGACCTGTCCGCCTAACGACTTCGGCCATATCCTAACCAAGTTTGAGGAGGATGGACCTTTCCGTCTAACGACCTCGCTTGTTAACTCGGGGTGGATGTCATCCGACCATCCACGATCCCGATAAATACATCGTTCCCAGAGTGCAAACGAATTCCTAAAAAGCCCAAACAGGTGTGATTGACCATCTGTCGGCTAACTCCAAGTCCCAGAGTGTGAATTGGATTATAAACATCAATTCCAGGTTCTCGGAGTGCGAACCAAAACATAAATGCTAACTCCAAGTTCCCAGAGCGTGAATTGGAGTATAAACATCAATTCCAGGTTCCCAGAGTGCGAACCAAAACATAAATGCTAACTCCAAGTTCCCAAAGCGTGAATTGGAGTATAAACATCAATTCCACGTTCCCGGAGTGCGAACCGAAACATACACTCTAACTCCAGATTCCCAGAGCGCGAGTTGGAGTATAAATATCAATTCTAGGTTCTCGGAGTGCGGACCGAAATGTACATGCCGACTCCAAATTCCCATAGTGTGAATTAGAGTACAAATACCAAGTCAAAGTTCCTGGAGTGTGAATTGTGTTACAAACATCGATTACTCTCGAATTCCCAGAGTGCGAACCAGATCATCGATCATAGATTATCCTAAGTCCCCGGAGTGTGGACATGTGCTCAAGATTTGCAATAGGTGCGATCGACCACCGAAATACAAATGTTGGTCCCCAGAACTTGGGGAAAAAGCTCATGTGTTAATCACTAACCAAAGTGATACAATGTCCAAAATTCAACCCATTCATCGATTACGACTTGTTATCAAGATTTTCGGACTTGGCGAATAAAACGAACTCTACATGACGGTAAAAACACCACAAGTACACTGGACTAAAAGCCAAATACTGCAAATACTTAAGCACAAAAGAAATGAGAGTTGAAGCAAAGAAACTAAATTTTATTTCAACTAACTGTATGTGAAGATTCATGTACAAGTTATTCCAAAAATTCCTACTAGCAGGGGACCGAGCCTGCATCTACACATGGCCTATGAAAGAAAAATAAAAACAACTTCCTAACTGCCAAAAATGCGCCAAAGGGGGGTTATCTACTTTTTCTTCTCCGGATTTTTCTTCGACGCGGAACTACTGGAACCACTAACAGTCTTTCGCTTCGAGCCCTTACCTTTTGGCGGATCATCCTCCGATGAAGGCATGATATCGACATCTTCCTCCAAACTTGAACTTAAAGGAATATTCTCTTATGGAGGAGTCGGGTCTACCACCGGGGGCAGAATGGGCATGCTGGTACCGATAAGCGTGTCCCTGGAAGATACCACCATAAGAGGAGTGGGGCCGACCGCCGTCGTAACACTCTCGGAACTACCACCGTGTGCTACCGCTTCCATCTCTGCGTTGATTTGAGCAAGTATCTCAGCTTCACGAGCGGCACGAGCTTCACGATAGGCAGTGGTGGACTGTGACGAAGCAATGGAAGCAGGTGGGAACACGCCAAAAACGAATGGCATGTCCACAAAAGGATCGCTGCTTTGACCTAGGAGCTCGTTCATCATATGCTCGTCCAAAGACAGCGACCTCCCCTATGTCACCTCCGTCGGCACAAACGTAGTCGTAGTAGTTGCCTCAGTAATAATGGCCTCCCGCACTTGATGTGACTCTTGGATTACAGGAGGTGCTGTCATTGTAACTTCACTCACTGGACAAGAAAGAAAAGAAGTTGTCAGAACACGCTTCAATACAAATACTTCAGTTCAGACACACAGTAGATTTGTGTAGAGTACTTTCCTCTACTTGACTCGTCGCTGACTGAACAGCTTTTGAAGGATGTTCCCTTATGGGCGATAAGAGTGGCTGCTCAGGGTCGTAGCCCAGGACCAGCTGCGGCTC
The DNA here is from genome assembly GCA_030765085.1 of Allium cepa. NCBI lineage: Eukaryota > Viridiplantae > Streptophyta > Magnoliopsida > Asparagales > Amaryllidaceae > Allium > Allium cepa. The sequence continues at coordinate 551,846,036 of CM060941.1, read as the reverse complement.
AATCGCTGGCGTCGGCTCGGATCCAGATGAAGTAATCATCTCAGAACTTGTAGCTGGGTGTGCGATGCCATACCCCTCACCAACTTCTAAGTATTGGGTACCCAATCTCTCTTTTGCATGAGAGATCATAAAATCGTGGAGAACCTTCTTCTCATCATCATTCAATATACGGTTCTCCAACTTAAACTCATCAAAAGGTTCACCCGGCTGTGCTTCCTTCTCTTCTTCAACTAACAAATTCCAGGCATTGAATAGGTGTGTGGGTAATCATCGAGCCACGTCAAATTTCTGTGCCTCAGCACATTGGCATTATAAGTGATGAGAAGCTCTTCAATCTCCATCTCGAGCTTGATCTCTTCCTACCAAATTTTCTCATCAACTTCGGCCTCCGCCTCACGGACCTTTTCCACGGCCGCATCTCTTTCCCTCCGAAACTCCACCGCCTGATCTCATGCCTCGTGTGCAGAAATATTGGCGGTGTCCCTCTCCTTCAAGATCTCCGAAACTTTGGCCTTGAGCTCTTTTAGCTCCTTCAAGGCCGCATCCCGCTCGGTGGTTACAATGGTGTTTCGGTGGCCCATGTCCTCCACCGTGGCATAATGCTCACGCTTCATCCTATCCATTGCCGCCTGGGCTTCATCAGCTTTTTTAAGAGCCTCAATCTCTGATTTGCGAGAAGACTCAGCCTCACTGCCGAGCACCTGAATAATTCAGTCTTTTTGACCAAGTTCCTTCTCCAACTTATCAATCGCGACCGCCCGGTCGAAGGCAACCTTTGACGCTTTCTTCGCGGTTTTTGACCATTCCTGGTACTGGAAAAATATATCTGAGAGATATTCATGCATCATGGGTGCAACTGACGCCGGTACCCTTTTTAGATGCAGGGGGAAGACAAACCCGTCAAAGCAGATCACAGGGAAATCTTTCTTTAGCTGAGCAAGCCTCGCTGCTCCTTCCCCCGAAGGCTCAGTCAATGTCTGCTCTGTTGTCATGGGGGCCACGATCTCCATTCTACGATGAGTGTCAGACCTCGACGATTGGGAAGATGGCTTGTGCCGTGAAGTTTCTGGAGGCCTTGAAGCATGAACCGGAGGCGGTGCGGGAGCTCTAGGAGGTGGCGTGCGAGATCGAGACCGAAGCCTATAATCTTTGTCTATGTCAGAGCGTTCATGGCTCGAGTACCCCTGGTCATAGTCTCAGTCCCCTTCTCTCCTATATGATTCGTAATATGAAGAAGACTTGCATTTGCTACGAAGACTGCCAAGCATCGAACTTCGACCAGACATGGTATCTACGAAGCAAAAACATAAAACGAAGTTAGTAATCTCTCACAGTGAGCATATTACACTCAGAAATCATGTAGTGCCGTGAAGTGTGAATGTAGGTGCAACCCCCCAACCAACCGGATGTGTCAATCGAACTAGTGGGCAGAGACTCGCTTAAAACTAAAGCTTCTGAAAGTTCGTCCAATCCGACATCATGCTGCAAGGATACATCGTCCAGAATTGGAAGATCGGCGAGCCCTTCATAAAGATTCTCAGTTCTTGGGAGATACATCTCCGAAATTCTAATTCCGAAGGCGGGCCGGGACGTGACAACCGATTTCCATCTTCCCTTTTTAGGTGGCTTAACAACGGCTGCCTTGCCTTTTCTTTGCTCTTCGATATCCTGGGCTACATCCGCAGGTTTGCCCAACGGTTCTTCATCGTTGTGAGTTCTCTCGGAGTCAGCCTCCTCGATTATAACAACTTTAGGTTTTCTTTGTTTAACTCGTTCTTTCGAGGCAGTCCTTAAAGCAACGTCGAGCATTATACTTTGTCTTCGTTCAATCAGCCCAAGAATCCTAAGATTCCTATCTGTCAAGAGCAACTTGATATTCCTCTCTTCGCTTGGGATTTCTTGAAGAACCCGAACTATCTCCTTGAAACGTTCACCTTTGGGTCACTGTATTATGGCTGAAAAGAAAAAAGATGTGAGTCAGAATCCATCTATATATGTCTTATCAACTACCCAAGAAGATAGCAATACTAACGTCTAAATAGCCATCGCTTAGAAAATCCTAGGGGGCATCTAACATAGAACCATTCCGACTTGAAGTAGCTCAATCTGGTCCAAGATCCTGTGACCACTTGGCAATTTCTTACCGCCTCCAGGAATGTGAAAGATGGACTATCAGTCCGACTCTTGAAGTTAAACAAGTATCTGATCTCAACCAGGAGTGGCAGCCGATAGAGATACTCCATAAATGCAATGAACAAGCTATTGAGTGAGGCGTATCCATTCGGGTGTAGCTGAGATGGGGCGATCCCAAAAAACGACAACACTTCTCTTATATACTGGTTAAACGGAGGGAGTTTCCCAGCTGCGCACGCATGGCGATTGAATGCGGTATATCCCTCCGGCGGATTGTGTGGTCTGTCGCTTGGACCTGGCAGTAATACGTCATCCAATGATAGACCATGCCTTAAGCATATTCTCCCTAACATATCTTCAGAAATGTTGGATGGGACGGAGTCTGACGGACTAGCAATGAAAGATGCATCGGGTAATTCGTCCGGAGCTGGGCCGATGACTTCGGCCTCGATGTCCGATATTTCGAGTCTGGGAGGAGTTAAACCCTCAGTTTCTTGCGGTTGCGAGCTTGAACTTTCCATAGTTAACTAACTCACGAGAAATCATCGTTAGATGCTAAAGAGCCCATGCATTCCCCAGTGTAAAGTGTATGAATGTGTCATGCAGTGCGATGCTGTGCATTACTTGAGAAAATTCTACAGAATAAACTGAAATGCGTGAATGTCAAAACTCTGAAAATCAAACCGGAAATGACCGTCATCGCTGAGCGTCACAACCGTGCCATCCAGATGCTAACGATCGATTCAAGTTAAAGTTCGTTATATTTTTGTTAAGTTACGGTTCCATCGGCGAGCTTCGAAAGGTAGTTCAATATGCAATCCTGCGGTCAAGTTCAATCATGCAAGGCAGAAACTCGTCGGAGTCAAGTGTTCGAGTATGCAAAAGTTCCCTAAGTGCATTGAATTTTTGATTGGAATTGGTCGCCGTAGTTCACGTTTGTATCGAGTCAGAGGAACCTCACATTTTGAATCGACTGCGTTCGAATAAATACATTCGTATCGATCAGGTTCGTATTGATGTGTTTCGTATCGATCAGTTTCGACTCGATACGCTTCGTATCGATTAGGTTCGAGCCGACACGGTTCGTATCGATCATGGGAGGAAGAACTTCGTATCGATCATATGAGCCAAGTACTCGCATCGATCATTCCAGATCGACACAAGCTCCAACCATCTTCGTCCCACTTAACTTTTCAATCAATACGGGCATCGATACGAAGTCAAATACTCTGGGTCGATTCGAACTCTCCTATTCCAGATTGACACAAAACAGAGGTAAAGTGATTCCTCCACACATCCTTCTTCTCCAAAAGGCCTCAACTCCATGGCCACACTCCATCCACAATCTTTCTCTCACTCGTCAAGATCTCAAATTCATCAAAACCGGTCGTAAAAGCAAGAAGGATGGTTGAGATTTCGAGTTTCATCATTCTTAACATGATTCTATCCACTAATTACCTGATTTTAATGATTATGCTCAAAGGATCGAAGGATTTGTTCGATTCGAAGGCAAGCGCAGTTTTTTCTCTCGGTCTATCTATCGATACGAAGTTAAAGATAGAAAGCAACAGTGAAAAGTGAAAAAATGCCAAAGTCCAAGATATTTATATGGAGCCTAAGGAGAGACTGGGCCGATTCACCTCCCAGTCAACATGACCGGTCGCAACCGGTCAAATAACGGATCGATGCGAATGGTCTCTTCGAATCCATCAGATTTTGCCTTCATCGAGGCGAAATTACCACCAGGCCTCATCGACTCAAAGTGTCTATTTTACAACCATCGACTCGCAACAGTGTAGGTTTATCGATACGAACGTTGTTCTCGTATCCATCAAAACTCATCAATACGAACGATCATTTCGTATCCATCAATGAAAACCGCGTCAATATAGAAAACTGCCTTTCAACCTTTTACATCGATTCAGGAGAGGATCGATACAAGAGGGTAGTCCAAAACAACCATCAAGAATTTTTTCAACTCGAATTTCAAATCGGTTTAGGAGAGAATCGATACAAAATTCGATAACAAACTAAACTGACAACGACTCGTGAACACGCAACATTAACGAGAGTCAAGTTAACATATATGCATATATGTCGGACTAATATTCGATTTTCAACATTCACAGGGGTCGAATACTCATTTCATTACGATTACGACGACAAACAGCTGATCACTATCACACAGCAGCCAGTTACAGCAATGTGGAGTACAACTTTCAACGAAAAATACGATGATTGTTCAGAGACAAACTATAGCTTTTCAAAGCACGTCATGTTTCCACAAGACGTACTTTGGGGGGGTAAATGTTATCCCGCCTTTTGGCAAGGCCATGACACCCAAAAACTGACTGGAAACTAAAGACAGTTCATCTCAAAAATTGGTTATATTGTTTCACCATGGACGTCGGTGAATTTTGTCCGAGCCCGGATAAGGCTACAATTGATAGGACATGACAAGCAAAGCCATGAAGGCCAGCATTACAAATTTCAAGTCAATCCGAGTTCATATGCTCATGTTATGATCGATTCAATCTAGAGGAAACGACCCAGCCTTCATATCCATCACTATGGTTGATTTCGTATCCATCAAGAGTGCGCTCGATTCGTATCGATCATGTTCGCATCGATCAGTTGATAGCAGTTCGTATCGATCATGTTGGCAGTATTCGAATCCATCGAATTTGTATCGATGGACTTCGTATCCATCAACAGGTGTTGTGCCTCGTAATGATTGGCTAGTGTCTTCTTCGCATCCATCATAGAAGCCTCTCTTCGTATCCATCAGGCAGCTGTTGTTCGTATCCATCAGGTCACCTTGCTTCGTATCCATCAAAGGGCTCCAGTTCACATCGATTGGCTTCGTATCCATTGAGACGCTACGTGGTTCGTACCCATCAAAGAAAGGCTTGTTCGTATCCATCGACCATCAGTAGTTCGTGTCCATCGATGGCTGCTGTTCGAACCCATGAGTGAGGCCTTATTCGAATCCATCAAGTCAACAAACCTGTGTGACGTGTCATCCCTCGATACGAACAAGGCGAGATATATGGAGTCGATACGGTCAACTCGAGTAAAGACCGGATCGAGGCGAAGTATGCGTGACACATCATCACGATTGGACATCATCTTGATCGATACGAAATGAATTCGTATCGATCACGACGAAACTTCATGGAATTGGTCGTGTGGGCCCCCTCACATGCCATAACGAGTCTCCTGAAGTTTGGGCGAACTCCCAGCCTACTATGCCTATAAATAGATCCCCAGAGCCTACAGAAGAGGGATCTTTGGATTCTCAAGCACTCAGACTCTGCCGGATTGAAACCTACATCATACTCTTGCTGTTGATTTCGAATTTCCAGTTGTAACTTGCTGTTGTTGGCTTTACTCTCTTGTAATCATTGAAAGAGAATCAATAAAGCTGCAAAAAACTTCATAGTGGACGTAGGCAACACGCCGAACCACTCTAAATCGCTTATCTATGCATTTACATTCCTGTTGTTTGGAGTTTTTGTTAGATAATCCTCATTTCTAATTTATATTATTCACTATTATCTCTTCAAAAACTTCCGAAGAGTGTTGTGACCAATTTTGGTGCAAACATAAACTATCTTTTAATAATAATATATCTAACTTTTAATATTTATACTTAGATTTAAATATAAATTATAGTAAAATTTTATATATATGCCAAAATATTATTCTCTATATTTACTTATGTATTTTAACTATAGTTAAGTATATTTATAAAGTTTAAAATAGTTTTATACAAGATAGAAGTTATTTTCAAAGAAAAGCAAATTACCAAAAATACCTTAGGCATGCCGACATCCTCAAGTATCCATTGTCGACATGGTAGCAGTTTACTTCAAAAATTTGAATTTCAAAGGAAGTGTCTATTCGTCATATCCTTTCACGAATGGACATGGCTGTTGTTCTACTATAAATAGGGGTAGTTTTGAACGAATTTGTATTCATATTTTCTCTAATTTCACTCCTTTTCTCCTTTAACATTTCTTTATACACATTTTTACCATTACTCTGCTGAAATCAACATTGAATCTAACTAGATCATCTCCGGTTGGATTCTCTATCACTATCTCAACAAGATCTCAGTGCTATTCAAAGTTATAGGCTTCTTTGTAATAAACTAAGTGAGAAAGGGTGTGATTGTAGCCTGTGAAATCAATCAAGTGAGAAAATGTGTGATTGTAGTCTTGAAAATCAATTGGGTGAACTTGTTGCCCATGAAATCAAGTATCTCTACCCAGAGGATTGTGAATCTGGAGTGGTGTACCTCGTGGCCTTGAAATCGAGGGTGTAATTGTACAATTGCTTTTGAAAGGAAATCCGTACTTGTGTGTGGGATTGGATGTAGGGTAACTCCGAACCAGTATAAAATCCGGTGTGTTCTTTCCTTTATTGCTTTTACTTTATTTCTGCATCTGTGTTTGTTTCTGTGATCATATCTGTGTCTGAGTATCGCATACATTTGTGTTCAAATTAACAAAAACTCAAAAATATTTAGTAATTCCTTAAAACACTATTCACCCCCCTCTAGTGTTAATCCTAGCCTTAAGATCCATATTCCGCATTTTTCATATATATGTCATATCCAGACCCCATATGAAATCCCTTTGCACAGACCTTCATCCAATAGCATCTCTTACAAATGGGTCACAAGACTAACTCGTCCAATCAGATTCCATAATGCTTACCAAGTAGGACCCTGGTATTTCTTCATGTTTACCCAAGTTGCCTGCTGCTATATAAAAAAGTGCACTGCAGTGGTCTACAACTGCAATAAAAGAAACCAAACATGTATTATTATATAATTTGCATGACAAACAAATCTTAAGCTAAAAAATGAATATTAAACAGACTACAAAAGCAGTAAGTGGAAAGACTACACATGCCTGCAATGGATGTTTGAGGAGACGTGCGAGGTAGTACTACACTATAGAGGATGCCTTCTTATGTCATCCTTGCGATCGGTTTGTTCACTCTACTAAACTGCTTACAAGCAGGCATGAGAGAGTTAGACTAAAGACAGTGTCGTCTAGTGATGATAGTTTGCCAAGCTGGCATCAGGGGTTTAAAGAAAAGCACGGACAAAAGTGCCATGCAAATTATGCACTTTGTCATAACCTTATAGGGTGTGTAATAAATGACCGGTCCTTTTTAGATCACATTTACAAAATTAAATAAGTGATATCAGGAGTTAAAAAATTTATATTCTTTTTCCATGTTCGTTATAAAACTTTACTGGAAATATTATTTAGTTTTCTTGCTCATTAATTCAGTTCTTTGCTCCTATCATTTGTACATTAATTTAGTATGCGTACAGGTAAAGTCAATAAAGCTCAAGGTGACAAGGAATAATCAGAATGGGTGTGGAATAGATGAAAAAACAATATTTATTCATTGCAGGATTGCCAAACAATAAACATAATAGGAGAAAGGTAGAAGCAGAAAAGATAGAGACCTGAAATAGCAACATCGACAATTTGAATAGCGGTAAGGAAAAGAATAAAAAACATATGTGCATGATTATCAAGGAAAAATATCACGGATCTAATTCTTTGGCTAAAATATAGATCGGGAACAGAATATAACCTAGAGACATCATGACATAGCATGCTATCGCATATAGTGGAGAAGCTGATATTAACTTGAATCAAAAATCGAAAGAAAATAGCATTCATTCTAACATGGATAGATAAAAATCAATTCGACTTAACTACACCAGAGTACACTTATCGATATAAATTACTGAAAGTGGGGAATTGCATAGGTCATGTATTATAAAAAAAGAAATTATGTGAAAAACAGCAGGGAAAAAGAGTCAACAATGGTTACATAAGATTGTGTAACAATAACAGAAAAGAGGACACTAAAGATTGATATTTTAAAATTCAAATATTTGAGTCCTTCGGGTGAATAAACTAAACCATTATGATGCAGTTTAGCCCCCTATGACCTAGTGTCATCCCATGATGAAATGCAAGTAGTTTAAATGCATTCTAAGAAAATATTAGCAAGATTAAACAAGTTAGTACAAAGGCACTCCAATACAAACTGATTTTTTATGAAGACAACAACATGCTTATTTATAGATACATGGCCAAACATTTTAAGTGCCACCTTACTAAAAGCATATAGTAAATAAACCCCTCTTATAGAGTATCACATGATTCTTCACAAATATAGTCCATCTTGTTTTGATTGATGTTTATTTTTCGAAAATTGGACATAAAGGCTGCTTTACAAAAAAAAAAGCAATAAAATAAGTTTTTCTTATAAGTAAAGTAAGTTATCATATGCTATCTTCGAAAATATAGTTCATCATGTTTAGTATTATATAGTTAATAACACTCATATGTTCCTATCAACCATGTACCATAAATACTTATATTGTTTAAGGTGAAATAAATATAAGCAAACAAGTTTACGATGGAAACATCAGAAGTTGGTTGCCTCCGGAAAAAGTGGAAATTCTTAAATCATTGGAAGTGACATCTTGGACAGTTAAAACTTCCTAACAACGCTGAAGCCAGTAGAAAAATCATGGCAGCCTTAAAAATTTCTTCTTGAGCCAACATTCGAGGAATTTCTGGATGATATAAAGGAGATAAGAGAACGACAGCTGAGATTCCCTATGAGTATTTTGTATCATTGTTGGAAACATGATAATAGATGAGGCTCTACCCATATATCAGACGGTGCTAAATGCAATTATGGAATCAAAGATGACACTGGCTCAAGCATTTGTGTATCAGACGGTGCTAAATATAATTCTTAGATCGTTTTCTTTTTCTATCTTTTCCCCGAAGATTTCATTTCTTATTATTTCCTTTAAAATATCCATTTTAAGGATTTAAGTACTTTCACAAATCAATTCAAAAGTTTTAAGGCACATATTACTAAAACACTATCGCTACAAACCCAAAATCATTTCGCTTATGTTTATCTTTAAATCATCCGTTTAAAGATCTATTTACATTTCTATGTAAAATCAAAAAGGGTTAAAGACTAATGTTATTAACACCTTGTGACAATAAATCCAAATCCATTTCATACTTGTATTATCTTTAGAAACATTCTTTTCAAAGATTCATTTACGGTCACAAGTAAAATCAAATGGGTTAAAGGTAAACATTATTAACACATTGTCATGACAAACCCAAACCTAATTTATACTTGTTATTTTCTTTAAAATTCCATTTTAAAGATCTAAGTATTTTCCAAACTCATTTATCAATAGTTTAACACTTCAAAATATTATCTAAGGGTTTAAAAACAAATGTTACTAAATCATTGTTTACGACAAACCTCAAAACTCTTTACTATCTCGTTATCTTTAAAACTCCATTTCAAGGATCCAATTACTTTTCAAAAGTATAGTTAATTAGGTTAAAATAGATTTGCACAAATATCGATATTATAAACCCAAAATCACTTTTATACTTGACATTAGATTTGAAATATCCATTTAAAGCTCTAATTACTTCCTCATTTATTAAATAAGGTAATATACCCTTTTAATCAATTTATAAAACAATCCATTATAACATAAGTGATATAATCTAAAACTCCTTTTAAATCTCTTTACAAAATAGTAAACTTCCTTTTAAACTTTTAAACATATTAAAATACCTTTAAAAAGATAGATATTTACATATACTAATTTATTTGTAAAAGAGATATTTAATAAATTACTATAAACCATTTGTAAACTATTATAATATAAAAACATTTGCATTTCTTTAATAATTTTTTTAATAAGTTTTAAAACCATATATATACAATAAAATATGCTTTTAAAATATTTATACTATTTTAAAACCTTTTATTTAAAACAACACTTTAAAACCCGTTTTGTAACTCAAACCTTATTATTTTCCTATAATATGTACGCTAACTGTACTTATTAATCAATACGAAGAGGCCCTAGGATGTCTTTCAAGGTTAACTTTAAAATCACAGATCATAGCCACTTCAAAGTGCATCCATAGCGAATTTTTCGTTTCTAACATATTCCATTTCCAAATTCCACAAATGTCCAAACCAATTCCATTTATGCCTTACACACCAAACTGTGTATAGAACAATCCAATATATATGAGTGTGTCTGTGTGCATTTCCATAATTTCCCATAATTTATCCAATTTAACCTATGTCAAATATCAAGGAATTCAAAGCATGTTTATAATGACTATATCGTTTCTAACATATATATTGCACTATTACTTTTCACAAAGCAATATCAAACATGGAAATAGTGTGCCTGGACAAAGGTACATGTATACACAATAAAAATGGAGATTATACTACAATTTAATGTTTCCCTTGTTTTACAAAACAAGGTGGGATCCAAAAATAATGACTTGCAGTCCGTTATGTAGTTTATATTTTTAATACAAAAAATATATACAATGATTGTACAATCAATCGGTGAGCAAAACACACCAGGCTCTCGCTAACGCTTATGCATTTCCAAATAGTCCAAAATCAAATGCTACGAGCTCCAAACTCGTACAAACCTAACTCCATTGCATAGAAAATCTCAATACGAACACAATAGCGAAAACGATGCCTTGATCAGACCTCATATGAATAAGTTGAGATCGTTAGAACACTCGAGAAGATTAATTAATAAATAATTAAATTAGAAGAGTAATTAAGCTAATCACCCTCCACCTCTTTCCTTCAATTACCGTCGCCTCATCGCTGCACGAGTTGCTGCCCCCACCGCCGTCGTCGAGTGCCCTAACCTCTAGCACCCTTACACCACTCGCCTCATCTCCTATCTCTCCGTCGACCACAAGATCCAGCCCTTAGCCGCCGCCTTCTTCGACTCCAAATACACGCCCAACCATTCAACAATTGGCCACCATCGATGAACCCCCCCTTCCCTTCGCCTACCTTTTTCATATTGACCCTGACAGCTAGTTCGGCCTCTAGAGGCCGGAGAAACATCAGTTGTCGAATGGAGTGGCCAAATTAGAGTTAGGGTTTTAGTTTTGCTAAATAAAATAAAATTGAGGTTCTTATATAGAAGATTTTCCGACACTATTCACCTCATAAATTTCGAACTCCAGACGAGGAGTGCTCACTGGCATTCCTAGCTAAATATTCCCATTTTGAGTATAATAGAACTAGTATCGGGACCCAATTCCATCATATAAAGAAGTTAGCTTTTCAGATCAAATTATGTTATATTTTAATTCCTGAATCAATTGCTATGCATTTCGAGCTCGCATGACCATACAATACGTCCGATCGTTACGAAACTTGACGGCGTATAAGAATTCATCATTACAGATCCAAAGACACTAGTATCATCAAAATCCAAAGTAGTGTCCAAGAATGATATTTTCACATGTTAATTAAAATGAATTGTTATTAAACCAGTTTAATCACTTTAAATTCCAAACTAAAAGTTTGCTGTCATCGTCCTTATTTAAGTAGAATTTAAATAACTTTCTAAATCATTTTTATTCGAATTAAATTCAAGATTCAATTATTATAATAATTTCAATATTTAATTATAAACCGTTCAAAAAAATTCAGATCGTTACAAATATTTTGTATCATTGGTTGGAAACATGATAATAGAGGAGGCACTACCCACATATCGGATGGTGCTAAATACAATTGATGGAATCAGAGATGACACTAGCTCAACCAACATGACTTGGGCTGTATGGACTAGGATGTGGACTGCAAAAGAAAATATACATGGTGATTTGCTTAACAAATATTTATGTTTGAGCAGAAAGTGTGATATGAGGCAGATTGAGAAGACTATATGGTATAACACTATAATTCACAAATGTTATAAAGTAAAAACTACTACTGCATGTCATACTAACTATGCTTTACATCACTTTTAGCATATATCTCTCGGTATTTCTTTTTTCAATTTTCGCTCTAAAAGTTAGCCGAGGAGTTGCTTTAGCCTTGTAAGGAGAATTCGCAACGCTTTCTTTAGCCTTGCTGAGAGAAGTCAGATCGCTTACTTTCTCAACTACAACTTTTGATTTCGGCCATGCTATTTTCCTACCCAGTACCAACAGCCTCTTTAATGCATGCCATATTAGTTCTGGGTCGCCGTAATATAGTTAACCACTTTAAATATACCTAATCCTTTTCCATTGGCAATATAGGCAAGCAAATAAGTTTCCAAATTTTGATGCAGAATTTGGTTTTTTGCTATAATCAAACAGAGAACTACTTCTGTCATAGTTTGTAGCAAATAAACAAATATAAGATCAGGTATCTCTTTTTAGCAAATAAACTACTACAAGATCTATAACAAAATTTATAATTCTCACATGATTTATAACATAACTACTTTGACAGTCATTCTTAACTACAATTATATTGCATTTAGCATTTTATTAACGATGTTATCCCTCAAATTAAATCAGTTGAACAAAAAGAATTGTTTGGTTCTTTAAAGTTTAAACTCAAGTTTTACTTAGTATATACTTACCAGTTGAAAAAAAGAGTTCGAACTCAGTTGAGTGTAAACTCAATTTTTTAAACTCAATTGACATTAATCATCTGGTTCCGATAAAGATTATGTTAAATAAATATATATATTACCACCATAAATCTCAAGTTAGTCCCAGCTAAATTGTTCTCAAGTTTCTTGTAAAGTTCAAGTTCTCATAAATATATATTGTTCTGATGCTTTACCAAAATCAGCATCTTGAGAACTCATATATCAGTTAACGTATTCTATAATCAGATAATGAATCTGGTTCGAGAATTTCATCTAATAGATCATCAGTTAACGGATCAGGTCTTGCTATATGAAGACCCACAGCAAAGATTCTGATAAAATGCAAGTGACTTCTCAAAATTCACCTAACTGTTCCAACAACACCATAATCTATGTATAAACTTTGAACTTGCTTTGTAAAATAAAAATAGAACGTATTGTCAGTATAATATGATGAGGCTATGAAGGCATAAATACTGAAAATAGACTGAGTATTTATAATTTACATGAAGCCACGTAAAAGTGGTTATTTTTAATTTGTAAAGGATTATTTACATTTTTTACACTCATATTATATTAAATTATAGTGTTAGTACAAACAAAATAGCATGTTCCCACATTCAACTCATCATATCTATATTACAAAACCGAGATAAACCATTTCCTCTTGAAGTCCTTTTCTAATGAATAAGAACTATATTAGTTGCTAATGCATAAATGTTTGACACCTCATCATTTGATGCAGACCTTCGAAAAATTTTTACGTCAAACAGTACTAGCACAATTTGAATGGATTTTAAGTCGTAAAAATTTGGTCAAGGCTTATTTTCAAATGTATGGTCATCTGTGATAAATCAGTTAGAAAACTGTAGGAAGATCATGAGCTTGTTTGCCCAACCTAAACTACCACAACTTAAATTAGTTGTATTTAGCATTAAAAATACAAGTTATATATGTTAATGCATATGAAAACCCAAAAGTCCTCAGTACAGTTTCATGCATACATCAGTTTTTTATACATTTAAGCAATCAATAAGAGTAGCATACATGTGTTGATATACTTTTGTGTGATGCATTTTGTTTTGCTCTTATTGTCATCGATCAGGCGTGTTGATCGAAAACTATATTATTAATTATATGTTTATAACCGGCTGTGTAGTGACACGCTACACATCCGTCTTGCTCCAAAAAAAATAAGAGTAAACAAATCAATTTTTAGACTAGTTTCCACTCATCTGACCATCGTGGCTTTTAGAAAAATATAAACATGAGCATAAAACTTTTACACGATTTAAGTGGTCAATGACCACTAGTTCGGTGGTAAGGCTATAGGTAGAGCAAGGAATTACGGTTTTCAATGGCAAAAAACATCAGTAAGCCATTGGAAAACAAGAGGCTGGTCAATTTATCATGAATATGTCATTGGAGATAAACATGAATATGAGCGTTTAAACATAGGAAAAATCCTAGAATAGGGAAATAAGGTCTAAAATAATTCATTTTACAAACAACTAAAAAATGTTAATGTACATATGACAATTACATCTCGTTCTATTTGTACAATATAGTTACCATATTTTACTTGATTTGTGGGAATATTAACATCCATTTAAATATCAAAACATTTTTGGTCAAAAAATTAGAAGTTGACTAGGTAGACCGACCGGTTGAAAAGGTTTATAAAGGATATTTTATTTTTGAACAATATTCATTATAATTGAATCACTACAAGAGAAACGGCTGTTTCCAACGGCGGGCTGCCGTTGGAGGCCGTTGGAAAGCCGTTGGAGGCCGTTGGAAATGCCGTTGGTATACATTTCAACAGTTTCCAACGGCCTCCAACGGCATCAACGGGGTTATACCAACGGCTTCCAACGGTAAGTTTGCCAACGTGGTAAATCCTGTTGACCAAACTACCGTTGGAATACGTTGGAATTTGCCGTTGGAAGCCGTCGGACGTTTTGGCCGTTGGTCGCCATTGAAAATCTAGGTATATTTGTTTTTTATAAAACCAGCAGTGCTTCTTCCAGCCACACACAACCACAATTATATCAAAACGGCTCCATTTCGAGCATATATATATATATAACAACTATATCAAAACATATCCAAACATATATATATATATATAACCAAATCATGCATATATTTCAACATAAACCAATATCCAAACATAACACAACATAACCAACATCAAAAAATCCAAACCAACATCAACAAATCCAAACCAACATCCACAACCAAACCATCAGAATGTATCAAATCCAAATATACACAGAAACCATCAGAATGTATCAAATTCTCACCAACTCCAAAATATACATGCCAATAACAAAACATACCTAAATCACTCCGCACCAGAACCATCAGATGAAGGAGGCTGTTCATACTGTGCGATAAACTCCGCCATACGCCGGTTCATCTCCCCGTCCTTGCTTCATGCAGCAAATTGTGTTCCCGCATCTTGGCAAGCTCGGCTCGTAACTGCGCAATCTCTTCCTTATCTTGAGCCTTTTGATATTCTCTTTGGGCTATCTGAACCGGTAAACAAATTTAAATTATCAACTACACTAAAAAATTAGTATTAAAATAATTGCAAATTAACTAACCTATATATATTCACTAACAAATTCATAAAATGAACTAAATCAAGATAGTTCAAAATATGAATGGAATACACTAGTATAAGGATATTTACTAACTTAAATCCGAATTCAAGCCAATTAAAGAATTGATTAACACACACTAATAATTAACACACACATATGATTAACACACTAATTAATCAGAATAATTATTTTAAAATTTAACTTAAAATTACCGATTGGCTTCCATATCCGTAGCGTCTGCCGCGGGTCACTGGATCCATGACAGACTCAAAAATGGCGTCCTCCTCATCGGGGGTCAAGTGAGCTCGTCCCGTTTCCTCAAGTAAGGCTGTCCGCGCTTCCTGGAACTTTTGATGTCATGCAAAATATAATTGAATTTAGTTAACGTTATTTCAATTAACTTGTAAGTTTTAGTTACTTATGTTATACTTACATAGGCAGCACGCGCTTTGTCATCGTGATCCCAAAAGTAAGAAACTGCGCCGGAATCATCGACCCGAGTCAAGGCATGTGCATGGGTAAACACATCCCAATAACTAACAGCCCCCCCTCCCCCCCGCGTTGTCTCTCTTAAATAGGCACATATAAATATACATTATTTATATTTTAACAAATTAAAACTTAAAATAATTAACTATTTATCTTATTTAATAAGTATACCAAATATTCCCGGTGATGCTGGAAAGACTTGGAACCACCGCGATGTGTAACGGGGTTCCTGCTCCTGTTTGCGGAATTCCTCTCGGACTGCCTCTGCAAATTTAAATTGAAAACAAAAATTGTTTTGACAGTTTTAATTATTTATATATTATTTGCCTCAAACAATTTAAATTAAATATATGATAGATTTACCACAAAATCCTCGTTGCTCCACCAGGTGGCGAACTCATCAAAGACAGCTTCACTCATCCAATGAGGCCTCTTTCCTGATGTTTTGATGTTGTTTATTGTTTCGCGATAGTTTTTTGCAATTTTGCTGCTCTAATGGCGCCGGACAACAGAAACATCAGAATCGGCCAAGTCCACTTCCCCCTACACGTTTGAAAAAATATGAGTTATACAGTTGCTATTAATAGTGCAAACATGAATTGACATAATGTACATGACTACATAATGCAATAATTGATATACCACACATACCAAAAAGTCCTGCCAGATAGCCTCCCGCACCCCCTCTTGTATCGCAGTCCACCTCGGCCAACACGAGGTCATACGAGCCATATACGCCCGTCGCGAGATCGTGAGCACTATGTTGGAAGGCTCCAACGAAAACCCATCGCTGTGTAAAATAGAAAAAAAAACATTTAATATTCCGTTACTACTATATATATTTGATTAAAGATTGTATGGAATAAAATTTAATTTTGAAACTTTATACGTACCTGCCATTGGCTTTGGGTTTCAGTCATACCGTAGGCCGAACACCCGGCTGTGAAGGACCAGCATCATCACCTCTCTGTGAGCTGGAAGATCCGGAGTGTGAACGTCTACGTCCCGACGTACCTATATGAAATCATAGTATAAAGAAAAGCAAGAGTAACATTGATTAATTTAATATGCAAATGGTGTCAGAATAATGAACATGGCGTAACATACATTATGGCGTAACATAAAAGAGACTATGTGATACATATCATATAAAATTACTTTGGAAACAGAAAAATGAAAAAAAATTACCTTCTCAAAATTTTGATTAGTGATCAATCCTCATCGCTTTCGGATTCAGACTCTTCTTCGCACTCTATATTTTGTTCCTCTATACTCTCAAATGCTTCAATTAATGCATTTGATTCATCGTTTAGAGGTCCAAAATCTATTTGATCGTCGGTTACTATTACTCCTCTATTTTTCTCGATATCTGCTTGGTAAGCTTGTTGTTCAGGAATATTCCGTCCATCAAATGTAAACCTTGGTTTGGTTTTAAAAACAGCCGACCAATCTATTTTATCTCTTCTTAAAGATGGGTAAGGAGCATAATAAACTTGAAGAGCTTGTTTGGCAAGTACAAAAGGATCGTACTTATAATACCTCGAAGTATGTTTTATTTCTATAAGATTATATTTTGGATCCACGTTTATTCCAGAACCTGGAACGTTGCCGAACCAGTTGCATTTAAACAAAAATACTTCTTCTGCGGGTCGGGAGAAATATGTCAACTGCAAAATCTGGGTCAGCACGCCATAAAAGTCATTTATGTGATCATTTGGATCATCACTACCTTTGACAAATACACAAGTATTATTAGTTGATTTTTCGGCACTATATTCTTTGGTATTAAATTTATATCCGTTGACAAAGAATATTGGATATGTCTTGACTATCCTTTTTGGTCCCATAGCTAGATGTTTCAATCCTTCATCTACAACACAATTTGTTGTATCAAAAATGTAGTTAGAAAACCAAGCAGCAAATTCTTTACCGATATCGTCGTTTGGATGTTGTGATTCGTAAATACTGCAATTATAGAACAAATGTTGCACTATGATTAAAATACATGTGTGCATATTTGCGTATACATATGTGTAGATGATATGCATGTGTAGACGTATGTGTATATATATTACCTAATAAATGGTGCAACTTCGGCACAGTTGAGAAGAATGTACGTGTGTGCTACTTGATAATCTCTATCATCCAACCATACTTCCACACATTTACCAGCAGACCGACCAGTTTTTTCTAAAATAGATAAAGTCGCTTGACAATCATCTTCATCAATGCCTTCATCATTACGCGTAGCACTTTCAAATGATATGTTCACATGGTCGCTGAAATAGTGAGAGAGAAAAACGAAGCTTCTTCTTCGATGTACGATTTGCAAATCGAACCTTCAACTCGAGCTTTCTGTCTAACTTTTTTTTAGATGATTTAAATACCTAGCAAAAATTATTTTAAATTAATTTTTTATACATTTAATTAAACCAATATGTAATAAACTAAATATTAATATACCTTTCAAATGGATATATCCATCCATATTGCACAAGCCCTCGAAGACGTGCTTCAAATGGAAGATGAATGGGTAAAATGCTCCATAACATTGAAAAAACCTGGAGGAAATATTTTTTCCAGTTTGCAAAGCAATATCGGAATTTCTTCCTCAAGTTTACGTAGACGATCAACTTTTAATGTAGTTGAACAAATCTCTTTATAAAACAGACTAAGTTCTGTTACAACAGTTCAAACTTTTACGGGCAACAGTTCTTTAAAAGCGACGGGTAACAAATTTTCCATCATAACATGACAATCGTGACTTTTCATCCCGCTAAGTTTATTATTCTTATAGTCAACACATCTATGAAGATTAGAAGATATGCCATCTGGGAATCTTAATCCTTCCACCCATTTTAAAAGTAATTTAACTTGATTATTGTCTAGCTCATAGCAAGCTTTTGGCTTTTTTGTGTCATTTGGTTTTATATGAAGCTCGGGACGATTACATATTACTTCGATATCACGTCTTGACTTCAAATCATCTTTCGTCTTCCCTTTAACATTCAAAATTGTATTAAACAGATTATCAAACACGTTTTTCTCATTATGCATCACGTCAATATTATGACGAATCAAGAGATTTTTCCAATAAGGCAATTTCCAAAATATGCTCTGTTTGCACTAGTTATGAATCGATAATTTACCTTGAATTTCAATTTGTTCTCCGGTTTCATGTATCTTTGGATAATCCTTTACAAGTTCATAAATTTCTTCGCTTGACCAAACTGTAGGTGGTCTCAAAGTTTCATGTCTATTAGCTGTAAAGTTTTTTTTATCTCTTCTAAAAGGATGATTAATATGAAGAAAACATCGGTGACAGTCAAACCACGAAACTTTCTTTCCATGAGGTAAAAAAATTGCTCGTGTTTCTTCAATGCAATAAGGACAAGTTAGACGACCGGTCGTACTCCAACCTAAAAGTATTGCATATGCAGGAAAATCGCTGATTGTCCACAATAAAGAAGCATACATGCGAAAGTTCTTTTTTTGGAAAATATCATATGTCTCTACTCCCTCGCACCACAATTTTTTTAATTCATCAATCAATGGTTGTAAATAAACATCGATTCCTTGTGCCGGATCATCGGGACTAGGGACGGCAACTGTAAGAAACATATATGGAGTTTTCATACACATCCAAGGAGGTAAATTATAAGGTGTGACAATTATAGGCCAGGACGAATATTTCGAACCAAATTGAGAGAATGGGGAAAATCCATCCGTACATAAACCAAGTCTAACATTACGAATTTCGGACGCAAAATCAGGATATTTCTGGTCAAAATGCTTCCATGCTTCCCCATCAGCTAGATGTGTTAACGTACCTTCTTCCTGTGTTCTCACACCGTGCCATCTCATATGTTGCACAGTTATAGAAGATGCATATAACCTTTGAAGTCTAGGGGTAATTGATAAATAATGCATACGCTTATACAGGACTTCCTTTCCCTTTTTCTTTCTTGGTTTGTAACTTTCCTGATTACATATTTTACAATTTCTAAGGTTGATATCTTCTTTCCAAAACAACATGCAACCCTTTAGACATGTATCTATTTTTTGATACGGTAAACCGAAAGCCGACATCGGTTTTATTACTTTGTAATGATTTTCGCACATTAGATTATTAGGAGGTATGTGTCGTTTCGCAGCTTGTACAACAGCCGTAAATCCAGATTCTGTGAGGTTGTATTTGGATTTCATCGCAATGTATTCAGCAGTTACTGATAATTGGGTTCCGCTTGTGCAGCCTTCCCAAAGGGGTTTTTTCGTGGCATCTAACAAATCATATATTTTTTGCCCCAATATTTGGTTCTTCTTCAGCATTACCATCGTCATCAGTTAATTGAGGAACAGGAAATATTGAACGTGCAGCATCTTCAACCATATGTTCTACAAGATTTGTCGTACCAATTCATTACTCACCACCTCCTCATCTTGTACAGGATTAGATGCTAACTGTTCCCCATGACGATCCCAAATCAAATAGTTCGACACGAAACCGTGCTGACGCAAATGAACTCTAACCATTTGTGGTATCAAATGCTTTAACAGTTTGCATTTACTACATGGACAACGGATTTCTTTGTAGTTTCCATTATTACGTAAAGCAAAATCCATAAATACGCTAACATCATTATTAAAATGTTCACGTGTTGAGCCTTCAGTATCGACCCTTCGTTTTTTGTACATCCAGCTCCGATCAGTAAAATAATTGTCCATTTACCTACGTATTTAATTAAAAAGTACGATATAAATTTGACATTTTTTATTAAAACAATTTTATAAACATTCTTCTTGTTTTTGTTATATCTGTTAAAATAATACTTAAAGCTTATTTTGAAATGAACATTATATTCTATTTAAATAATTTTATTAGCGAATTTGATATTAATTGATCATTGACACTTTGTTGATGGGTCATCCTACTTTCCATTACAAATACAATAACGTAATTGAATCGCATAAATCATTTCAATTCAAATGATTCAACAAAATTTTGACAGCACTTCGCTTTAGTTCCCTGAACAGTACACAATTGCGTGTACATAGGGAACATAAAGGGAAGCGCTGCTGAAATTTTGCGAACCGTTTAAACTGAAATGATTTACGAGATTTAATTACGTTATTGTTTTTGTAACTTGTCCAATACAGGGACAAATCCAATAAATACTGTATATGATGAATATAGATGTCCGTTCTGTTAAAAAACGAATATTCACACAACGATCATATATAATACTTATCAGACGGGGCCAAAAACACTCTAAGGGTTTAAATTTTAAAATTAGCGATATAAAAGTTTAAATTTTATTTTCATAAAATTTAAACTTTTATATCAATAAACATTTTGTTGAATCAACGCATATATAATGATTTTTTCCTAAAACAAAAAAAATTCAGTGTGTGTGCGCAACGTATAAAATAAACAAACAATGTTATACATATAATCGCATCACAAATCACATCCAGTCATGCACAAAATGTATCACGTATATATCGTATCATAACATGTCAAAGTGAACAATTTATATGGTAATATCATCACTTTCTACGTACGTTTTTACGCAATTCAATCACCAATATAATAACAAGTGAGGTTCATGCTTAGGTTAGTAACAATTATTAATTGAAACTAATTTAATAATAAACCTAATTTAACAAATCATAGTTAAACATGCAATAATTAGTTTAATAATAATAATTAAGGTCCATTACACTACACTACACAAACAATAGCACAATACGTACACAAAAATTACCAATTTAACCTAAAATTAAAAATTTAACAAAATTAGGGTTTTAGCAGATAATACCTGATTTTGGAGGTTGTGAAGCTTGCAAACGAAGATGGAGATGCTAGAACGTGTAGAATGTGATAAAATGGGGTTGGAAATTTTTTAGGATAGGAAAATTGGGGTATTTGATTTTGTTTTCGGTTGGAAAGGGAATGAGGAAGAAGAAGATTGATCTGCAGGTTAGTCGCAGATTTCCAACGTCGTGCAACGGCCGCCAACGGCAATATTCCAACGGCTTCCAACGGCATGTGTTTTTTGTTATTAAAAAATTGCGGGAAAAAGCTTGCCGTTGCTCACCGTTGGAAGCCGTTGGTCAAAGGCCGTTGGCGGCCGTTGCCTCCCCTATAAACAGTAATTCTTGTAGTGAATAATTCGGTACACAGTAGCCGAAGTGTTGTTAGAAATAGCTTCTCGTTTTGATGCCTAGCCCAGTAGAGATGTTGTTCACCATGAATCAAAATCTTTCTTTCCTCTCTCTCTCAACTGTCGAATCCTGATGCCTCCCAATAGGAGGAGCGTGGTGCATGCAATATAAAGAAAGTACATTTAAGAACAACATGGTGAACCACTTTTTGACAGAATTTCAATAAACAATATGTTCGACTAAAACTTCCACTTTGCAAAATGAGGGTTACGTTATTCACTCTCATTGCACACTACCAATGCATTTAACTATAGTATGTTACATAATTAACAATAAGTACATGGATGAATGGCTTTCATATGTTCAGTCATCCCTACAAACCAACTAGTAAAACATATTTCACAAATAAGCAAATCTTTAGACCTTACATAACACAGACCACAGCTGTAGTTGTTACATTGGCACCGATAGTTTGAAGACAAATAATGAAGGAAACAAATTTAATAGTGACAACCATATATAAGTTAGCCTATGAACAGATACACAATTTAATTATGAAGCTAAAAGCAGTTATATTAATTGATGCTAACATGCCTTCAAAATATTATGCGAAAATATCAATTTTTACTATAGTGTTTCGAGACATGATTATTGTGCATGACTTAATCTGAATGTATAAAGCAGTAGATGGAACTAAAGAATTCTACAAAACATTAGTTGTATTGCCATTAAAGTTGAGACCTAACAAGCATATTAAAACTAAAATACAATCATTGCCACTACAGTCGTACTAACCTCAAACAAAAATGCTAATAATAATAAGAAGTCTCTGCGATAAAAGCCATACAGTTGAATTTAACAGATGGGAATTACCTTGATTTGTCAATTTAGGTCTTCTGAACAAATCTCAAGAAGCAAATGGGAGCAGATTGAAGGAAGAGTGAATTGATCATGTAGAGGGAAGCATATTGAAGGAAGAGTGAATTGATGAGATGGAGGGGAGCAGATTGATGCAGATAAGTGGCGCGAGAGGAGATAAGTAACATGAATGCAAAAGCGAGACGAATTTTGTTGATTTTGTTGAATGAGGGGAAACGTAACAACAAAGGGAAGGAGGTAGAAAAATCAAAATGAATATTTTGTATTAGCAGGTCTGGCGGCAAATTTTGATAGCGGTTAAAACAAAAACAAGCAAAAAGAAATGGTAAAAATAATATTAGTTGCATTCACCCTACAAAACTACCAACAAGTGCAACTAAATGTAGGTTTTCTTGTAGTGATGCCCTAACCCCAAATCTGTGCCCTAATCCTTGATAAAGTCACCAAGGAAGTTCCATCGATCATAAAACGGTGTGGATGGATCCGAAACTAATCCAACATCCACCATCGACCATGAACAAGTGCAAGGTGATAGAACATTGTTTTTAGTCTAGATACCATATTTTCTCTCGTCGCAAGCAAGTATCCTAGTTGTAAAAAATTCTATTTACATATCAAAGTTTTTAGTTTAGGCAGATTTATGGAGTAAACTATAATTCCTAACTTAATAATAAATGATTGCGATGAAGAGGACTATAGATTTATACCAAATATTCCTGGCAGGCATTGGATACATTGTGTCTGGTTTACACCCAGTCTTTTAATGTGAAATGTTGGAATCAAGAATTTCAAATGTTCCATGACTTTTGGATGTGTTCAAGCCTGTATGTCTTCCTAACTTACGTGTTTTCATTGTTGTGCATGATTTTATTTCAGTATTTCAACAATTACAACATTCCTATTATCTGTTAAGTATCTGAAGGGGAAACTTTGGTTAGTAGTACATGCTTTTGTTTGCAATTTTTATATACGATTTTACTGTACCAAATTTCATATAAAAAGTGTAGGCTGCTATTCACGCCCATATTTCCTCTTCTGACCACCTTTAAAATTTTAATAGAAGTAATTATTATTTACCTACTTCTGGCCATCAATTCATTTCTTTTCACTCGGTCATTCACAGCCTTTCTCCTTTCCTTCTCAAACTACGTATTCTCTCAGATATTAAACCCTAAACCTTAAGAAAGGAGATAATTTTTTTGCTGAATAGAGGATGGAAGATGAAGATAAAAGGAGGTTAGTTTTTTCTGTCATGCTGTATAGTGTTTTCTGTTGTTGTTTACAAAATTTTGTTTAGGGTTTTCTACTGCTTAGGGTTTTCTATTGATTTCTTTAAGAGATTTCTTCCAATCCCCTCGCTATTTCCAGCTTAGAGGAAATTAACTTTGATGATATTGTAATAGAGAATGACAAGGTAAGTTATTGATTTTTAGGTTTTTTAAATCATACAACATATATGTCCTATTTTACGAAATTTTACAGTTAAGCTGTATATTCCTTTCGTATATCGAGAATTTGAACGACAATAAACTTGACAGTGCCCTTACTGTTTCAGGTGAGAACTATATTGATGATGACAATACGATGCAAGATGATCGGTGAGATATAAAAGGTTGTTTGACAAATCATTTTACAACCGATGAAATATTCATTTAGTACTTAATTTACAATCGCTAATGTACTTTTAAAAATGAAGCATGTTAATTTTTTGTTGTTAAACTATGTAATTTCAGGTATTTGATTCGTAGAGCACATTGATCCGATGGTGTAAAACAACATGGAAAAAGTTGAATATCGTTGTTGTAATTCTAAAGTCCGATAAATTAGGGCCGAGAAGAAAACCAAGGTTACAATTGGGGTGTGAAAGGGCTGGAGTTTATCGTACTCATCAGCCAAAGTAGCAAAAATGAAAAACATTGTGAAACGACCTAGAGCTAGCGCTACTAGGAAATGTAATTGTCCATTTCGATTGAAGGGTGTGTGTGTAGACGAAGATAAATGTAACGATCCCAGATTTTGACTGTGTTTAAATTAATAATTAATTTAATGTTTGATTAAAAATTATGAAATTAATTGGTAAATTGATTTGAGTTTTTCCGAATTCAAATGAAATATGTTATTAATAAAGAGATAGTTTCTTTTATAAATTATTTTAATTTAATAATGAGTTATTTTTACTCAATGTTAATAATGTAATGTCTTTACAAATGGATTTTTAATATAAATAGAAATGGTTATTTCAAATTTATTTATATATATACGTGTGTGGATTTTGAAACAAAAGCTATGGTTTGAAAATTTAAAGTAAAGTATTTCAAATTTATTTAAAATAACAATAAATCTTATAAATATTACCATAAGTATGAAAATAATAACAAGTAAAAAGAAGTATTTAATAGTTTAAGTTTAAAAATAAAAGAAAGATAAAATAAGTATATATGATTAAATTAGATATACATAAGATAAATTGTATAGTTTTATACAATATAAAATAAATATATGTGTAGGCAAATTAACTAAAATCTAGCAACATATTAAAAATAGAAATTTATTTGTATTGTAAAATAACAAGGCAAAGCAAAAGAAAAGAAAGTAATACATTCAAATATGAAAACAAGAGAAAAATAATACATATGAATGTACTTCCAAAAAGAAGAATATAAATATCAATAAGCTTGGAAAAGAAGATATATATTCAAGTATGTACTCAAGAAATAAAGAAAAGTTAATAAATGCAAGCCACTATATATCATCTCATCCGAGTTAAAGAAATACAAGGCAAGAAGTAAGAACATAGAAAAAGTATAAAATAAAAATATAATAAGATAAGTATAGAAACATAAAGTATTATGCATTAAATGTTTGCAACTCTTAACACAACATATTTTCTATTAGCCACCAAGCAAAGAAAAAATCTTGTACCTGTATTGTACGAAATAATATATCACCTTGTACATTTCTTTTCTTATATATCAAGCCTTTTCATCCCAGTCTCATTCATTTGAAGTTAAGAAAACTGAAGCAAGCATCATTTTAAAACTTAAAAAAAACATTCAACCTCAACAATATAGCTTCATTGAAGACCAGAGATCAAAAAGAAGTTTCAGCAAGCTAGGAATTCAAAAGCCTGTTTCAAATACAAGCAACTTTGTTCTTTCTCCTGAAAACAATGTGAGTAAACAAAAATTTTAAAAGTTTTAAGTTAATTAAAACAGTTCAAACTTCATTTATAAACTGGTTTATATGCTTCAGTTTGCATATGATTTTGTATGCTATGTGTTCTCTGAAATTTGATACAGATGGCATATTTGGTTTAAACACTCAAACTATCCTTATTTAAATCATTTTTAAGCTTTGATTCTCAACAAAACAAGATGTTAAACTTAAAATAAGATTTTTAAAGGTTGATTTAAATCATCTTTATCAAGCACATCACTGTAATATTGATATACAGGCAATCAAGTGATAGTTGATAAAATCGATTGTTGTAAAATATTGATTTAAGATTATATATTGAATTCATATTGCAAGACATGATTTTTAAAACAAAAATCAAGATTTTTAGATTAATATTTAAAGAGCAGTTTGTATATAAACAAAGATTGCATTTCTACAAATTTCTGATGATTTAATCAATTATAAATGTTGAAATCTGGATTGGAGCACGTACAAACATCATAGATTTTGAGAAAATTGTGGAATATTTTTTTTTTATTGACTAAATTAAAGAAGTGAATTCAATTTAGGGTTAGTTTGAGTTTTCAGGACCGGTTAGTAATCGAGGCTAGTGTGACCTCTATAAGCGATCGAGTGTCATATGATTCTGGTGGAAGGTTGCTTGATAGGTTGTCGTAGTATGGCCGAAGTTCGAGCGCCTCCGGTGGCTTAGGCGGCGGTGGCGAGACGATTTAGTGGATAGCCAAGTTTACAGTTTTTCGGGCTGTAGGCTAAATTTTCGATTCGAATTTTTGTAGGCGTGTAGAGTTTGAATTTCATGCTTTGGGGTCGATTGCGACTTGCCTGAGTGGTTGGAAGTTCACCAGAGCCTCACGTGCTGCCGTGCACGTGTACGGCATAGCTCCGGCGTCAGAGACGTTGATGGTTTGTGTCTCAAGTCATGCTCGAGTGAGTGGTGTGTTAGCTTCAAGTTGGATCGCGTGAGTTTCCTGATGCTATTTTAACTTAGTTTAAATTTTTAAACTTACTGGGATAAATAAACTTAACTACAGATAAAAAAAGGAGAAGAAGAGAGTAGCGTACAGGGGGAAGACTCGGGGAACTGGATGATTAACTCGGAGTTATACTCGAGTTTTAGCAGGAATGGCTCGGGTTTCTTCTAACTGCAGGAGTTAATAAAAATGATGATGAAGTTAAGTAAAGTGTTCTCAACCAAAATTTAAGCATTGTAACTTTATAAAGGTATGTTTCAACAAGGTAAACATTTGTCGACTTAGTAAGTGTTTAACAAGTTAAGTTGAAACTTTAACACAAGTTTTTAATTATTTAATTAATATTTTAAATTGTTTAATCTCTTAATTATTACTTCAATTAAGTAATTACTTTAAGTTAAATTTGGAACTAATTAACATTTAAGTTTGCAGTTAGTAGTAATTTGATTTTCAAAATTTAAAGAAAATTTCTTTTAAAAGTTAATTAAGTTGAATAATTAATATTAATTATTTTTAGAAAGTAATTAAGAATGATTAACATTTTAATTTTAATTAGAGTTTGGATTACGTAACTATTAAGTGATAAATAAATAGTAATTAACTACTTAAGTAAATTAATGAATGATTAGTAGTTAAGTAATTAAGAATAATTAAAGTATAAATTGTTTAAATATAATTACTTAATGAAAGTAATTAAGGATTAATCACTTATCGTAATTAATTTTGGATATTTTGATTAATTAAAGTTAATTAAATTTAGTTTAATTTAGTTTAAGAAAATCATTATATAAATTGGAAATTAATGATTAACTGTTATGAGATGATTACTTAATGGTAAGTAATTAAAGGTTTAATTTCTTAGAATAATTAATTAAGGGGTTAATTAATTATGTAATTTGTTTAAAGGTTGATTTAATTAATATGATTAATTAAGAATAATTTAATTAATTAAGGTGATGGATTAATTAATTTATATCAAATGATTTATAATTAACAAATCAGGATTGGATAATTAATTCATAAGTAATTAATTTATGGAAGTAAATTGAATTAATTAGGATTAAACAATTAATTAATCCTGCTTATAAACGATTATTGAATGCTTGACCTTACTTATGAATAATTGTATTGTATGAGATGCCTTGAATTGATTGTCCTATCTGATCTGTGATATTTTGTTCTGTGGATTGAGCTGTGTGTAATTTATTCACTTATTTGTGATACATTTGTTATTAACCTGTGATCTGTGAATGAACGATAAGTGTTACAGTTTATACCGCTTATCAATTATATTTCTGTGTTTTGATCTGTGATGATGATGTTGTTGCACTATTGTGTTAAACCCCTGGACCACACCATACACACACAAATATGGATTTCACGAGGAAATCGATTAAGTCATGGATTTTTTTTAAATGATTTCAAAATAGACAATTAGAATTCAGTGGTTTGGAAATGGAATCGGGTTAAATGTGAAAAGCTTTTGAAAAGGAATTTCAAAGATAAAATTTATTTTGGAATAACTTTATAACGCTTTGAAATTTGAATTTAGAATCTGAAATTGAATTCTATGATTTGAAACTAGGGATTAAAAGATGTTATACAAGTTATCTATGGGTTAAGCCAATTTAAAGGCATTAATTTGGGAATTTGAATTTAAATTCAAAGGCTTTAACTCGTGCAAATAAAATTAGATTCTTCTGAAACGAAAACTGTTTGTTTTCAAATAGTAAAAGCTTTCACATAAGAAATGAACTTTCAAATTGTGTTAAAAGGAATTTCTAGTTTGAAATGAAAATAATTTCCAAGTTATGGAAACGGTTTGAAAGCTATAAGTTAAATCTTTGATTTAAAAGATTTAACAAGTTAATCCAATTGAAATGGAAATTGTTTTGAAATCCATAAACGGATCTTTGTGAAACTGGGTAAACTTTGTGGAATAAATCTTTTTGTTTAAAGATTTGAAATGGTAATTTGTTTAACCATTCAAAAGAAAGTTTGGATTTTATCAGTTGCGACTTAACAGAAATCCCATATCCATATATTTTAAATATTGCGCTCATTATTCGGTTTAGCCGGGAGAGGACCTTGTGTCATATAACCTATTCCGAATAGTGATACGACGTATGGATTGCATTGAAGACCGGTGGTGAAGATCGGGTATTTGTGAGAATGATAGTATAACCTATCGATTGACTCTGCACTGAGTTTCTCCGGTATAGAGTTCTCCCTAAGTGATGGAAAGTCCGATCGGGATTGTGAATACCCGGAATTGCAAGGGCTTCTTTGGAAGTGCCTTCGGTTCTGTTCGAACCTGGGACAGACTTGTATGGTTGTATGTCTGACACTACACTTTGAGATATAAAGCAGATTTCTTTCAAATACATATCTGTTGGTGGCGGAGAATTTATCCACTTAGCTAACACCCTTCTCTGAGGCATATGAGCTCAGAGGTTATGTAGTTGAAGGTTATCAATGATATATTCCCAATTTGGTAGTGTGGCATGCTGAGTGTTGTTGTATGTTGATGATCATTTATTGATCACTTGTGATCAAAGCATGGCTTCTGTATAAAGCGTAGCTTTGTGGACGAGACTGCATCAGGACCTCACACTCCGAAAATGGTCAAAACAGGAAAGATGCAGCAAGGTTATGAGGGTCGCGCCCTTTAGGGTGTGTCATTCCCTTCTGGTAAAGGGTGGTATCATGGTATGGAGCCCATATATTTACCTATGTGGTGGGCTTCAATCTCATTTCTGTGTGGTTATTGCTTTGCGGTTTAGAGGCGCCTCGGATAAAGGTCCCAAAGGATCGTGGGGTAGCATGCTCGAGAAGTAGTTACCTAGTTACAGAGGTAACCCGGCCTTGTGTTGGCAGAGATCTGGTTAGGTTCTCGAAACATCCCGCCAGAGGCGTACCCATGGACAGTGGGAAGTTCCTTAGCCCGACCATTTGTTGGAAATCCAAACGAAACAATACGCGCCCTGTACGGTATTAGTTGTATACGCGCCCTGTACGGTATTAGTTGTATAACCTGCCATTGAATGTGGCGGTAACCTGCTATTGAACATGGTAGCTATAGTAGGCATACGATAATGGTCGTATGTTTGCTAAGATTAACATTATACTTTCAAAATGGTTTTTCTGCACTTTGCACTTATAATAATAATATCGGAAATTTTCTCGTATCAAGCAAGTTTGACTATCATAAGGAGAAATCTCCTCCAATTCTGCGTTTGCATGGTGTGTGCAGCGGGAGGCCTTATGGTAGTTTCATTTTCCAAAAAGCATTGCGGATTTCAAACTTAAATTCTTATTGTTTGTTTTTAAAAGATAAATTGGTTTTGTTACTCATACCAGTCCCATGACTGACTCGGAGTTTATTGTTCCATCTTAAACTCTCGGTGCTCACAAATTTCCACACGGGTAGTCTAGAGTTGGGTTTTTCAGATAGTCAGGTTTAGTAGATTATCTAGAGTTAGTTCAGTCCATGGATCACGATGGACTTGCTTGTCTTGGTGATACATGATGTTGGTTCGAGCTAGCTCTGGATTGAAGCATTAGATTTGGGGATGCATTCTTTTGAAGATATTCTTTCCGCCGCTGTTATTTATTTCTTTCCGTTGTGTCTTGTATCTCTGATAGTATTGATATCTATTTTTTCACTCTGTTGTATCATATTATATCAGATATTGTATCTGTCATTGTATCGAAGTCTTATATATTGATATTCTTTTCTTCCGCTGTGTTGTACTTAATGGTGTTATAAGCTCCAGCGCACCATATTCGACGTTTGGATCTGCGGCATTTGAATATGAGTGTCGTATTCGGTGCCGATTTTCGAAGGTCGAGTCAGGATCGTCACAATAAATGGAAAATATCTGTAATCAATGAAGTGTATAATCATGAACTTCCTCGCTCTTTAAAAGGACATATGTACCGGACATGGAGAAAAAAATCTTAGAAAACATGAATATTGCAGGCGTTCCTCCAAGAGAGGTATTAGTTACCATTAAAAAGTACTTTCCAGAAATTCCTCAACTTTGAAGACTATCTACAATACTAAATATAAAATGCAACAGTCAGCGATGGAGTGTAGATCCGCGATGCAATATTTAATGAAATTTCTTATAGAGAAACATTATGTGCATTTTGACCAGGCTGATGCGAAAACCGATCATTTGATAGATATATTGTGGTCTCATCCGAAATCATCTGTATTGTGTAAGTGGTTTCCATCAATCCTTTTGCTTGATTGTACGTATAAAATGAACTGTTATAGTATTCCTTTGTTGGAAATGGTTGGTATGACTTCTACGAGCCGAACGTTTAGTATTTCTCATGCATTTCTAGCACACGAGAGGGAGGAGAACAACGAATGGGTGCTAATAAAGTTAAAACATTTTTATTCACCCGATAAAGAACCTAAGGTAATAGTTACCGATAGAGAATGGGCGTTGATAAATGGAATCAATAAAAAATTTCCACAAGCAAAGTTGATGATGTGTTTATGGCATACAGGAACTAATTTCATTACGAATTGCAAAGCGGAGTTTAAAACGAATGAAGTTTTCGAGATGTTTTTGCAAAGTTGGAAGAAGGTGGTTCATGCACCGACCGAAGATGAATTTTGGATATACTGCAATGATTTTCAAAAGGATTGGGTAGACTACCCCAAAAGCTTGAAGTACATTCGTAATCAATGTATGCAATACAAAGAGTATTTTGCTTTTGCATGGACAAATAAAATTAAACACCGTGATAATAGAACAACAACTCGAGCCGAGTCTTCCCATGCTCAATTGAAAAAAAATCTTGGAACGTCTAGAGCAACATTTGCTTTATTATGGTCAAAAAAGGATAATATGTTGTGTCTACAACATACGAAAATAAAACCACTTTTGAAAGAAGCTTAGGAACCGTAAGGATTGCATATCAAGTTCCGTTGTTAAAACAAATACGAGGTAAGACATCATTTTTTGCATTGGATTTGATTGTGAAAGAGATGGAAAAAATTAGTTATGTTGCTTTGGACGCATCAGTTTGTGATCATTGGAATCGACTTGTGTATGGTCTTCCATGTGCACATGAGATATACAAATATCACAGTGATGGCCTTCCAATCCCAATTGAAATCATAGATGATCATTGGAGACAATTAAATTATATTCGACAAGTTGAAGAATCACTCGAGTTTTTCCATACGGCTGAGTTTGAAAACATTAAAAATTTATTTAATTCAAGCACTGCCGAAGAGAGGAATGTTTTGCTACTGAAGCTAAGAGAAACTGGATTACTAGCCACGACATCTACTCTGGAACCGAAAATAGAGAACACAAAGAGAGACCTAGCGGAAGTAAGAACAAATCAATTAGCAAACAAGGCAAACGTCATACATCTACAAAATGGGATCCCTCTGCTTTTGAGAATGTAAAAACGGCTAATGAAATTCTTTCTCAAACTAGCGTGAACAAGAAACTGCCTTCCAAACGGAAAAAACCAGATGTGAAGTTTGATAAGTATGATGTAAATACAACAAATTCATATTTTAAGTATTTAGCTTACCTACCGGCTTTTCTACACCAATATATTGCTAACGTTGAAGATGTTATGGGAGATGGCTGTTGTGGATTTTGTTGCATTGCTGAACAAGTTGACGAATTAAATTCCGATTGGAGAGAAGCAAGGAAGTCGATATTAGCCGAATTGATGAAAAATGGGGATTTATATGTTAGACATTTCGACATTATAAACCGTGAAGAATTAAAATTAGCTACCGATTGTGACACTAGTCCTCATTTTAAAGCCAACTGGATGATAATTTTTGAAACTGGATACTTGGTTGCAAATGCATTCAATAGAGTTGTGGTTTCTATATCTAATCGTCAAAGTTTGACATTTTTTCCATATGAAGAGGCCTAGGTCTTGGACACAAGCAATGATTTATTGTTTTTGCAAATATTCTAGATTATGACTTTATCAAATTAACGCTGTGGGAAAATGCATCCATCCCACCGGTCGCTAGCTTTTGGAATAGATTGGCAACTAAAGAAGCTAAATTATGGAAAGAACTATATGTTGATCGGCAAATAGAGTTTGTTAAACTATGCCTGCCGGATATGGCCACAAAGGATGATCACTAATGTAATGAAATGTAAACTTGAAAAAAAATTCATACGATTCAAGTTGAATGCTAGTTAATTTTGTACTTGGTGTTGACTTATATGCATTGATGCGGTTGAAACTTTGTGCAACGAATGATTCAACTTTATTTGTGTACACTTTGTCCGCATTAGGTGTATAGACAATGAATATAGATAAACATGTTGATATACAACTTGATGTACAAATACATAAAGAAGTTCAAGTAATATGGTTAGTAGCAATGGATTCAACTTGATATACAAGTTAGTATATATAAACAAGATGATATACAAGTTAACATATAGATTAATATTCAAGTGCGCTGTTGTTTCAAGGAACAAACAATGCAAACGGTTGGTAATAACCACAGATTTTATGGTTCAATCAACGTACCACCATCGAGTCATAAAATATTTTATACTAAATCTACAATGAACGGCGTACCACCATCAGGACCTCACTACAAGTAACGACTATTAAATCCATACGGTGATGTAAGTGAGCGAACAGAGAAACCATTTGTTTTACTTGTAAAATACAATGGAAGTTCGGCAACAAGTAACCGATGTCTTAGGCAAACCAACGACATCTACAGACCGCACGTTGACGAACATAACCAACCAAAGAAACATTTTTTCAATTGAAAACAACACAGAAGTTTGGCCATCTATTATCGAAAATATAAGAAAACAAATGGCATATATGGGATGTATGGTTATGGTTTCCACCGACCAGAGAAACCATTTATTTTACTGGTACAACACAACAGAAGGTCGATAGTAAGTAGCCGAAGACGTAGTCAAACAAATGGCAGGTGAAGACCGCACGGTGATGAACACAACCGACCATAGAAACCATCTTTGTTACTTGAAATCAACAACAGCAGTTCGGCCATCTATAACCGAAGAAATAATAAAAAAAGGCATATATGGGCCGTACGGTTATTGTTTCCACCGACCAGAGAAACAATTTTCTGAGTTGAAAACATCAATAGATGTTTGGCCATCTTTAACCGAAGAAGCATGAAAACGAATGGTTGTTCTAGGCCGTACGATAACGAGTACCATCGACCCGAGAACAGAAGCCACAATTGTTTATGTGACACTTTGGCTATATCGAACCGAAGCTGAAGTATAAGTAACAGCTTCTATTGGTCGAGCAGTGGTATATGAGATGAAATTTAAAATGGAGTAATGCAGTTGGTTTGTAATAATCGAATGCATAACATGTTGGACAGCTGTTGTTGGCCGAATAGTGGTACAAATGCCCATTTTTTAACTAGAGCATATCAGTCATGTATAAGCATATAAGTCAATTGTATACATATCAGTCAATATCATTTAATTTGCAGGCATTTCATTCAAGTAACAATAGATATACAAATATATTCAATTTGTAGGCATTTCATTTAATTTTCAGGCATTTCATTTAATTTGCAGGCAGTCGTACTAATACAAAACAAGCAAAATTCCCATTTCATTCTACTGCATATAATTCATTCAACTACAAGTACCGTTTCCATGTCAAAACAACCACTTCATTTCAGTCAACATAACCCACAAATAAGCTAAATTCCCATTTTCATGTCAACATAACCTACAAACAAGGTAACCATTGTTTACAACCAACCAAATACAAAATACCCATTGTTTCCAAATAACCACGTACGAAATAGCCATTGTTTCCAACCATCTACATTTTACGATCATTCTTTCCTTTTGCACATTTCTCTCGTTTATTTGGTTCATTCAGTGCTTCCTCCAACAATTCAATTGCTTCACGTTCTACGGTAAGACACCGATTAACGGTTCTTGCGCTAGTTACTTTGATATTTTCCTTCAGTTTCTCCACAGCTTTCCCAGCAACAATTCTCTATGTTAAATTTACAAAAAACATAAAATTCAAGTACACAAAACGAGTAAAGATCGTAGGTACTCACCAACTTATCATTATTGTTAACTTTCCTTGAGCAACTTCTCCTCACGTACGGGTGTTAAACAATGGGATGCAACACACTCAAATACTATGGAATGTACAGAGCCGTACAATCCCAAGGATCAACTACCGGAGTAGACCATGATTTTACAGAAAATACACGATCTTGTCAATTTTCTGAATACTAAAATTCATTGCAAATACAATTTTATATTGATTAGCATTTCGAACTCTACAGCATTTGCTTGGAACCGTTGGATTTATGGGGATACGCTGAGCAACACTAAATTGACGTAGCACTCTGTTGGGATTGTATGGTTTCGCAATATTAAAACACAAAACCATGCTATTATAAAATGCGACTTCATGCAAGGGGTAATGAGATATCACGGTCTGGTATGGATTCCAACATACCTAAAAATAAACATGCCATTTACATTTGTATGATTTGCAAAGCAAAGTAGACATTAATTATTTAACTTACATCTTGTGGAGATAAATCATCTAACTACTCACGAAGCCGTATTATGGCCATAGTCGTATCTCCAAATTGTTTCACTGGTTGCCATCTACACATCCTTGGCATCATGTCATCGTAGTCTTTACTAGGAATAGCATTAGAAAGCATAGGAAAATGATCGTAAATCCATGCCTATAAAAATATTAATTAGTACTTATTTTACTATTGCGAATATTTGGAGAATAAAAATAGAAACGACTTACCATTAACAATGTCAAGTAACCAGCCATTTTCTTTACATCCCATCTTGAAGCCAACCCAATTGACGGTACAAAATGGCTAATGCTCCCATTCCCCAGGCTTGTTCATTGAAATGATTTATGTTCTAATAATCAATATCATCGGTCGAAGGTAGCGCAAAGGAACTTATTCCGAGCTCAAGTGCAAGAACAACTCAACCACTAGGCGCGTAGCGAGAAAGCAGATTTTCAAACATCTCAAATACTTCATAGGAACTTTCATGCTCGACTATCATAGAATAAAGTGTAACCCAATAAATATAGCATATACGCAAATGCAACGACTATGTAATCATCTTTATTTGCATCTCCTTTATTTACCTTTTCTTTAAAAAATTCCAGTAGGAAGTTGAGCTTGACTGAAGTAGAATCATTAAGTTGTTCCTTCGCTACATCCTCGTCAATACCAAGATAATCAACTAACAATATAGTCGGAATACGATCATCCGCTTTCGCATAAATACAACTACTGATGACTGGTATTTTTAGAAAATAGGCGACATCATCCAATGTATTGTCATTTCTCCAAAAGACAAATGAAAATAATTTGTCTTGGGATGTCATCTCTCAATGAAAGCTGAAATAGTCACGTAGTCGACGTGCTTATATAAGAATTGTGCCAAAATATACAAACCAGAATTTTTAATTTTCTAAGCAACTGCTCTGCGTATCATCAGTACTCCATTCTTTCAACTTCATTGTATGGGAAATGCATTTTAACGGGCCTCGCTCCTACAGAAACAAAAAACATATATTATCATACAAATTGATATTTTTATTTGATAAATTGCACATAATAATAACCAACTAACATTGTGGTTGTTCCAAATAACAAATGCAATGTGTGATTCTAAACTTTTTGATAAAGAAGTATCAATTGGCATAGAATCAACAGATTTGCTAGAAGAAGGCATGCTCGAAGGACGAACAACTATTTGCAAATAAGCTTTTTCGTTACGTGCATCATGATCATTTGATTCCTCACCCGGAGCACTTTCAGATCCTCCAGCACTAGAACCATCCCCCGATGCACTAGAACCATCCCTCGAACCACTAGAACCATCCCTCGAATCATGTTCACTTGAGTCGACCCCCAAATCATCATCTTCTATATTTTCTTCTGCATTCACACCTTCTTCTACATCAACCATTTTTCTCTTCTTCTCTAGTTCTAAGTCCCTTGCCCGTCTTAACGAAGCAGTCATGGTTTCTTAATCTTTTCCTACAAACAGCGTAACAAATCTTATAAATATTCAATAAATTGCAAAAGAAGTGTGCAAATATAAATACTTACTACATACAAAATTATAAAAAGTCAACCAAAATTTATTTGATCTCAAATGTTAGACCTGTGAATTTATTGTTTAGTCAAGATTGCCCCAACAATAAGTCAAACAATTCAACTTAACATAGATTCATTTTATTCAAAGTACGATAATTTTTTTGTTCACGCAATCAAACAAGCTTAAACGAAAACAGATCTATCAGCCTAAGGTAAATAAATAGACTAGAAATCAACGATAAAATGGTGTCTTAAAAGGAAAATATAACCAACAATAAAAAGGTATCTATGATAGGTGGTCGGCTATATAGAACCGAGCTATTTGAAGTAAAGGACGGTAGTTGGTAGCCGTACAGTGATAAAAGCAGTCGAGCAGAGAATGAATTCCAATTTCAACTTCTTTCAAATCTTAAACGGTGGTCAACCACCAATCAACTAACGTGTTGTATGGTCAAATATCGCCATGCTATTTAACTGTTACAAATGAACTATTTACGTCGTTTGTATATAGCTGAACGTTGCCTTGGGGGAACGGTCAATCGTCATTGAATGGAAACAGAAATCGACATGATTAGCATTTCGATGCCTGTATCAATCCCTAAACCTATTGCGAACATACTATCGATTCTATCCAATAGAAAACCAGAGTAGAACTTGCATCGATCTAGGAAAAAAAATTAAGGTTAGAGACGTCGACCTACTCGACTGCGTTGAGGACGATTTTGGCTTCCTTGCATAGTCAAATCTCCTTTCTTCATTGATTTCTTGGTTTGAATGAATTTGGTCCGTTTGAGAAGGAGAGCGTAATCAACAATAACGGAGACGATGCAATGAAAGGAACGGAGGAATTTGAATGAATTTGGGGTGCTTATTTACGATTGAAAATAATAGATGGTGTAAGGAAGTATAGAAGGGAGAAAAGTTGGGTTGGCCTTTAGTGGAGGTGGCCATAAGAGGAAACAGGGGTATCAATAGCAATACACTAAAAACTTGATTTAGAGTTGGTTATTGATAGGTCTAAAGATCAGAAGGATAAATAATCCTATTTTTTTCTTTATTTAGTCTAAGTATCCAAAACTGGATAAGAACACTTTTATATCTGATTAGCTATTTGATTTTCTAAATACTGCCTGTAACGCCCCGAAAATTTTCGACTTTCGAAAATTCAACATCGATACTCACTTTATCGACTGCCGAGAAATCGAAGGCCGAAAACCCGAAATGTTATGGTTTAAGAAAAAGAAAGAGGTAGAAGAAGATAGAAAAAGATAGAACAGAACAGAAGAAATAACAGAACAACATCAGAATCTCACAATTCGCAGCGGAACAACATATAATAGATAAATGAATAATCTTTAAACAAAGAACTATCAGTTATTACATTACATTTCATTTCATTACATCATATCATCAGAGTGTACAACAACATACAACAACAAACAATGTAGCGGAAAAAGAAATACTATATAAACTAGTAATACGCCATGTCATCCAGCTTGCTTCCAGCAACTCCTGAATTCCAGAATATCCTGATAAACCTTAACTCTTGACTGCCCGTGTGAAAATTGGTGGGCACCCAGAGTTTAGGAAGGAAAACAATAAACTCCAAGTCAGTCATGTGACTGGTGTGAGAACTCAAAACAGTTTATTTACTTTAAAATCAAAATAGAGGAATATTTTTAAATTCAATTCGTAATGCTTTTAAAAATGAGACTACCATAAGGCGTCCCGCACACACACACATGCAAACGCAGAATCGGAGGAGATTTCTCCTTATGATAGTCAAAAATGCTTGATACGCATTAAAAAGAACCATTTGATATTATTTCTAGTGCATAGTGTAGGAAATTATTTCAAAATAAAGATATAAATCTTAGCCAGCATAGGCATTCCGCACTTATGCCTACTATAGCTACCATGTTCAATAGCAGGTTACCGCCACATTCCATGGCAGGTTATACAACTAAAACCGTACAAGTTTCGTATTGTTTCTTTGGATTTCCAACAAATGTCAGGCCAAGGAACTTCCCATTGCCACATGGAAACGCCTCTGGAATGACGTCCCGAGAACCAAACCGAATCTCTGCCAACACAAGGCCGGGTTACCCCTAACTGGGTAACTACTGACACGAATATGTCATCCCCCGATCGTAACCGATCTATCCGAGGATCCTCGATTTCCAACAACCACAAAAATATGCAGTAACAACATAGGTTAAATATCTGGGCTCCATACCATGATACCACCTCTATCCAGAAGGAATGACATACACTAAAGGGCGCTACCCCTAATAACCTTGTCGCATCCTTCCTGTTTTGACCATTTCCGGGGTGTGAGGTCCGACGAAGTCTCGTCCACAAAAACACACTTTATACAAAAGCCGTGCTTTGGGTCAACAAATGATCATAGAAATGATCACCAAGATAAACGATCAAATAAATGATCCTATCACAAATGATCAACACAATGATCATTTCACAGCAACACTCTGCATGCCACACTACAAAATTGGGAGTATATCACTAATAACCTTCAACTATATAACCTCTAAGCTCGTACGTCTCAGAGAAGGGTGTTAAGCTAAAAGAATAAATTCTCCGCCACCAACAGAAATATATTTGAAAGAAATCAGCTTTATATCTCAATTTGTAATGTCAGACATACAATCATACAAGTCTGTTCCGGGATCGAACAGAACCGAAGGCACTTACAAAGAAGTCTTTGCAATCCGGATATTCACTAATCACGACCGGACTTCCCGTCACTAAGTGTGATAAAACCTCTATATCGGAGATCAGCCGATGTAGAGTAACTCGACGGTAATCCTTCCGTTTTCACAAATACCCGGTCTTTAACACCGGTCATCAAATGC
This sequence comes from Allium cepa, assembly GCA_030765085.1. Classification (NCBI taxonomy): domain Eukaryota; kingdom Viridiplantae; phylum Streptophyta; class Magnoliopsida; order Asparagales; family Amaryllidaceae; genus Allium; species Allium cepa. Next base: position 551,806,086 of record CM060941.1, on the reverse strand, counting down.
AATCCATAACGACGTATCACATACTCGGAATGGGTTATACGACCCCAAGGTCCTTTCCCGGTTAACCCGAATAGTGAGCGCTTATTCAAAAATAAGTGTGGCATTCAAATTCAAGCAATTCACAACAAATACCTATTTAAAGGTAAATATTGATAGTCGGATTATTTAACTATCAATAGGCATGCTCAACATCACCAAATCCAAATAATTTTCCAAATTATTTACTTTCCAAAATATCTTTACTAGATATATAATTTCCACACTTCAAACATTTGAAAACAATTCTTCAAATCACTTTTCCTTACTCGGAAATTTCTTTCATTCAACATGGTTCATTTAAACCAATTAAATAAATCCTTAACGATTTACTTTATATTTACGTTCCAAATCCGTAAATTTATTCCCACACTTTAAAAATAAATCAACGTTTATTTTTAAACTAATTCCCCCTCTCTTTTATAAATTCCATAGTGAATTTATAATCCCAAAATATCTATGATATACGATTTTCAATCGATTTTCAATATTCACTTTCAATTTATCTTACAAGGATAAATTCTAAACATTCATTTCACATTGAAAAAACATTTCCATACTTATTTAATAATAAGTACATCACAAATCTATTTATTTTCAACATGTGAAAATATTCAATATACTTAAATCAAAATTTAGTATATATTTCATTCTTTAAGGAAATCATTCTCTTAACACATTTATTTGGGCTAAAACGAAGGTTGCGTAAAACTTCGTTACGACGACCCAAAATCACTAGTATAGGGATTCAAAGATTAAATAGATATATAAATCCCAATACTATACAAAACATTTCCTTTCGGAAACCATTTACTATAACAACAGTGTTATAGTCCACCATTTCCTTCTATTTCTCGAAAACGTCTATTTCAACAATAAATGTTGAAATCTATGTATTCGATACTTAATGCATTTTAAAACGTCTTTAAAATCATTCACTTCATTTCATAATGTTCCTTCCCCAAAACATATCCATTTCATTTAATAATATATTCACTGTCCAAAATCGTGAATATAATTCCTTTCATGCATTCCTATATCCAACTCATCAAATTCAATTGATTTCGGATTTATAAACAACGTTTATAAACTTCATTTATATTTTTATAAACTTCTATTTATAAAAACCCTTTTTATATCTCATTTTAAATGCCAAAATCCGATTTATAAGCTAATCTCTTATAAATCTTTTATTTTACAAAACCTATTTATATTTATAATTTCACAATTTATAAATCTATAAATCTTCATTCACTTATAAAATCCATTTATATTTCTTTTTAACACTTATAAAACGGTTTTCACAATTCCTATATTTTTAATCCATAAATATCAATATTTTTAAATCGTTTATAATAATTCAAAATTCCCAATTTAAACCATTTCATGAATTAATTAACTATTTATTTCCAAAAATCTCATTTATGTTATATTTCTCAAAAATCTTAATTTTTATAACATAAAAATTTATAACGTTTTAATTATTTAAAGTGAATCAATTCAAAATTTAATAAAACATATACTTTGAAAAATCACTTTAATAATTCCTTTTAAAACCAAAATTATTATTTTAAAACTCCAAAAATGGATCCGATGATGCAGCAGCACCAAATAGTCAATCACGACATCCAAATATCATATATCGATATGATAATCAACAAATATCAAAATATCTGTAAATAAATCAATACAGTTGAGGAATCCAGTTGGATCCCTCCAACCTGTTTCCCTGCATCCAAAAACATTAGCACAATACCAATTCCGCTCCAGTACGGAATTATCGCGGTATATGGGATTAATAATATTATCCGCTTAATAGACGGCGCAATAGGGTCTCATCCGCTAAAAAAATACGGGAAATCAACAACTGCAATATATACATATGCCAATATATATATATATATATTGATATTATATATAATACCAATTTCACTGTTTATGAAATATTCGCGGTATATGTTTTTAATAAATAACATCCGCTTACTAACGGCGTATAATGTCTATTTTAACAATCAATAGATATCAATCATCATTCAAACATACATTCAAATATTTTAAATATAACTATTTAAAATAAAAATCGAAACCAATTCGATTGAGTGAGAAGTTCTCACCTTGATTTCAATTCCATTTTAGCTTTTATTTCGAATAAAATTAAACGGACGTTTAATTTTACCCAAAATTCTCACTAACTCCAAACGACTCTAATCCAATTGCATCGCGTAGTGCTCATCCATACGATTCCAACGCAACTGGTTTCGCGCGTTTTCGACCTCGTATGAAAAAGATATACAATTTCAAAGTTTACACAAATTAAATTATAAATTTTTATTTACAAATTCTTTTTATTTTAAACCTCAGAAGCAAATCTGGCCGCACGTTTGTTTTGAGCAGATCTGGGCCGCTACACTATTCTTCCTCATCTCACGTTCATTTCCAGTAATCAAGGCCGACACATGAACCCATAGCTATAACAACTAGGGTTAATTATTGCACCACCATCACCAACCTATATCTCGATCAAACCACGTCAAGACGAAGCCACAACCCAAAGCCATGTTCGGCCTAACCACGGTGAAGCTCGGCCCTTTCTTGGCTTTCGAAAAACGCGCCCTACTGCTGACGAACGGGGCCCCACAGCGACCACTACGACGATTTTCTTGTTGACCCACCGTACGGATGTGTAGATCTTGACACACTCTACAATATTGCTGTTGAACACTTCGCGTGAATGTCGACGGATTGTGAGTGATTGAGGGGAGAAAGAGGAGAATTTCTGGCCCTCAGTTTTACAAGTGGCGGCTGCATATAGTTTAGGGTTAGGGTCTAGGTTATTTTGCAAAAATGAAAATGTGAGGGGCCTTTTATAGAAATCAAACGACACTATTCATTCCGGTTTTCAAAACTCCGATTTACGCGCCGAAACTGACGTTCCTAGGGTTTATCCCGCGTTCCGGACACAATGGAATAGGTTTCGAAAGCTAGTTCGAAAGTATGTGTGAGATATGGAATTAAACGATCAATTTAAATTAAATCGATTTAAATCGATTTCTAGGCGTTTTAATTCGTACCGAACAAACGGTAAATCCAAACGACTTGAAATTTGAAACCTTACAATAATATCACATTACGGATCCGATGAAACTGGTTTCGTCGAAATCCCAGACAGTTTGAAAAATGGCTATTTTAACTCGCCAAATTAATATTAAAAACAATTCGATGCGTTTCGAGCTGCTACGATCAAACGACAACTCCGATTGCTACGAAAATTGAAATTCGATAATAACTAACTATTACGGATCCAATGGAACTGGTTTCGTCCAATTCTGAGACTGTTCAAAAATTGGCTATTTTACAGTCGATAATTAAATATTAAAATATTCAATTTTTCACAAATTAACTTTTAATTCGATTTTAAAAGTTCTAAAATATCATTCTAACTCCAACATGATTAAATAAAATTTTACAAATCATTTACAATCATATTTAACCCAAATTTTCAATTATTTCCATAATTTCACATATTAATTTATTGATTTAATTATTCAATTAAATCCAATTATTCAAAATAAAATTTATTCGACTTATAAATTTCACTTATTAATATTTAAAATAAATTAAATATTCAAATTTTAATCAATTAAAATTCTGGGTCGTTACACTGCCACACTCACAGATTAGATAACAATTGTATTTTCATATAAATATATATACTTGAGTCATTCTCATTCATTTTGTTTCAATCTACTTACAAAAGAGTTTTGTAATGAATATTTATTTTATCTTTCTATCGGTAGAATGTAATTTGTTATTTCAAATTTGTCATGGCTATAATAATTAAAGGACTCTTTTAACCATAATTTTACTAATTGAAAACAATAACCAAACGGTCCAAACATTGTCAAATATTAACATGTTCTCTCAATTTTAAGTGTCCTCCTAACAACACTATCCATCTTTAATTAACCATAGAAGACTATATTTGAACCACTGGATGAGGCAGGCTTTACCTTTGGAATTTACTATTGGTATCCACCATCTGTCTTGTTTTACATTACCGTTGAATTTTATGGATTGTTAAATATGAATTTTAGCATAACAGCCTGGTAAACTTTGAATTAAAATGAATAGTTGAATATTTGAATACAAAAGGTTTGATTTCTGAATATAAATTGTTGAATATGAATTTTATATGTACCCTTGAAATCTTATTTATTTCCCAAAATAGCTTAATATACTGTAGGTTGAGGTTGTGAAATCTCTAAATGATGCAAATGGGCCTCAATAAAAGCATTTTAGTTTACAGGCGGGACGTGGCTGAGGAGGGAATTGCAGTGGGTTTCAGGTGACAGTGAGTTTTGGTTTTCCAAAGGTTGGGTCGTGGTTAGTGTTCGTGATGGATGGATTGTAGTGAGGAAGATTGATGAGGTGGCAGTTTAGGTTGTTGAGGTGTTGTTTATTGTGAAGGAAGTGCTTGTTTGTGAGGAAATTTATTGAATGGAGCGAATTGCTGGTTGTATGAGAAAGTAGAAATGGGATTAGAAAATATTGTATTTGAAAAAATGTGTTGTATGCGAAAGTAAAAATTGCTGTATAAGAATAGTGTATGAAAATTATGGAACTTTTGTTGCAATTGTATGTACTATTAAAATTTTATTGAAATAATTTTTTTATTTTTTGATTTCATTCTATGATATATAATAGTACTGCAACAAACGCATTTAATATATGATATTTCATAAGTTGCAGCTAACTGTTTTTTTCTTCATTTTTATAGATTTACAACTGACATTTACAGTTGTAAAAGAATCTATTGCAACTGGCTTTTACAGCTGTAATAAAACTTATTGCAACTAGCTTTTAAAGTTGTAAAATGCAATAAATCGATTTCAACTTTTCATATTAAGACTATGGCTGCCAGTTGTAAACTTATTGCAACTGGCATTGCCAATTGTGAAATGGGTTTTTGGTTGCAGTGTCATAATGTTATTTACAACTTTTGTTCTTATGGATCAGTATGGATCCTTGGGGTAACAAGGGAATTACTGAAAATTATTAAACAACCTAAAATGACCTCTTTAAATGACCCCCTACCCCTCTACTTTTAGTTGTAGGTTTTCAAAAATTTCTCAATCATGATTGCAGCCACGTCCAGCTGCAGTTGAGCACGAAAAGATCGTGGCCATGTCAGCAAATAACATGGATCGGTACCAATTCATAGGCATGGGTCGATACAAATCCATAAGGTTAACTTATGGGCCTCTTCCATTGCCTTGCGTAGATGCAACTTGTTGTTAGCTTCGTGTTTTTCATCTTGATTGTCCTGCTAGAAGCTTGTTTCTGGGTCAATAAGTTGGATTGGTGGTGGAATGAAGTTTCTGGTTTTAGGTGCTCGAGGTGCTTGATGATGTATCACATGCAAACGATGTTTCGAGGTTTGAAAGGGGTTGCTATCACCTTAGTTTGGGAGTAAACAAGGTTTGAGGCGTTTTAAATGGAATTGTATGATCGTCACTGATCCATAGGGATGGATCAGTACCGATCCATCACCTAGATGGGTAGTTGATGTTTGTTTCCATTTTGAAGCTTATGGTCAGGCACTCATCTTGTGCCTTTGTCCTTTGTATCTAGTTGCGTCGATATGAGCCTGAATATGAGTGAAAACCTAGGTTTGAATGTTAAATGAAAGTAATCGATTCGTATATCGGTCATTTGGATTGTTCGGGATTAGCGAACTATTCCATATGGCATACACTAGTCCACAAGTAATCTAGCTCCCCATTATGAGTTGATGGTGTTTAGGTATACAGAAGTCTTCGTTCCTTATTCTTGTTCTGCCCACCGAAACTATAAGGAAACTCTGGCATTTATTCCTTTAGTCGTGTCTTTAAATTACAATTCAAGTTCCGGGGTCCTACATCATTTCCTAGACATGTCCCATCTCCATCCAAGTTCATGTTGTCCATGCACCTAAGTCCTCGGGGATCGGTACCGATTCATGCTTGGGGATCAGTGCCGATCCATGGCGTTTCTTTAGGATCATCTCGTTTGGTTCCATTCTGTTTCTGGGGACATTTGTTCTGGTCTCTGGTCTTTGATTTTGATCTGCAGCAACTTTGGTCATTCTAAGTTGTCCCATTCTTCTGAAGAATCCTTCCATCATCTCTTCTTAGCGAGCTATCATTCTGTTCTACATTTCTAACATCATCGTTTCCATCTAATCCATTGTTATGTAGATAGAAGGAGGGTTAGATCCTGAGGACACCTCATGGCCGCCCCTATGTCCTTGTTAGCTTTCTCCAGTATTTCTCCTGGTCTATGGTCTCGCTATCCATTTCAATTTCAAGTTTTCAAATCTGAGTTTTCTTAGTAAAATCACCAAAATGTGGCATAAACATTCAAGAGCTTACAGTAGAGAAGAATAATAAATGAAAATGATGTAAAAACAATACATAGAGTTTATTGTGGTTTGATCAACTGATGCCTACGTCCACTTAGCTTTTCAATTGATTATTCTACTGTTGACAACTTCTGTTTTTATGGATCGATATGGATTCTCGAAGTTGCAAGGGAGTTACCGCAAATTAGTAAACAACCATAAAAGACCCCTTTATATAACCCTCTACCGCTTTATTCATAGCTATAGATTGCCGAGAGTTCCTTCACCACGATTGCAGCCACGTTCCCCAGGTCCAGCAACAGTTGAGCACAAAAAGATCATGGCCATGTCAGCAAATATCATGGATCAGTACCGATCCATAAGATTGGCTTACGGTTCTCTTCAATTGCCTTGCATATATGAAACTTATTGTTTGCTTCATGTTTTCCATCTTGATTGCCTTGTTAGAAGCCTGTTTTTGGGTCAGTAAGTTGGCTCAGTGGTGGAATGAAGTTCCTAGCTTTAGGTGCTCGAGGTGCTTGACGATGTATCACATGCAAACGATATTTCCAGGTTTGAAAGGGGTTTCTATCACCTTGGTTTGGGAGTAGACGAGGTTTGAGGTGTTTTGGATGGAATTGTATGGATCGGTACCGATCCATAGGGATGGATCCGTATCGATCCATCACTTAGATGGGTGGTTAATGTTTGTTTCCATTTTAAAGCTTGTAGTCAAGCACTCATCTTGTGCCATTGTCCTTGGTATGTAGTGGCATCAATACAAGCCTTAATTTAATTGAATACCTTGGTTTGAATGTTGAATGAAAGTAGTTGATTCATATATATCGGTCATTTGGATTGTTGGGAATTAACGGACCATTCCATATGGCATATACTAGTCCAGAAGCATTAGCTCCCTATTGTACAAGTTGATGATGGATCCGATGAAATGTTAGGGATCGGTACCGATCCATCCCTTTGTATAAGTCTTGAGCTTTAAGCTATGGCATGTTGGTGGTTTAGTGTGTTGGCGGTTTAGTGTGTTGGCCATTTTAGGAGTCACTAATATGTTTAAGCTTCATTTACTAATCCTACTCGATCTTTGAGTTTGGTAGTTATCGCTCTGGATTCCTACTTGGTAACTTCTCTTCTTGATTGCTCGGACTCATCCAGATGTGGCTTGGTCACAATGCCGAATAACATTTCACCCCTAAAGCGTGCCTTGTGAAAAGAAGGTGTGCTTTGCTCAAGAACAAATATAAAAATCAATTATCCATAAATAGCTAAATTCTTGGCTATTAACCTGATCAAACTATGGCAAATCATTCGGTTCCATCGGATCCACGTATAAATCAAAGATTATTCCAGACTATTATGGCTAAGGACCCGTGTCCTTGCTTGGGTATCAATCATAAATAATCATCATTCTATGTTCTCCCAAACTATCATATGGTATAGCGTACCGCAAATCAAGATCATCCCATGTTCTTTTGGGATGTAATAATTATATATCAAAATCAGTGGCTCAATTCGGTATTTATTATTGATTTGTTTCAAGGTCAATAGGCGTTTAAAACCAAATCTATTTTTGAGATCTTTGGGCCATATACTTGATAACCAATTCAATTCCTAATCCCTATGAATCGTTAATCGAATCTTCCACCATTCTAGGTCATTGGTTGAAATCTCGATCTCTTTGGATCGTTAAGCAAAATCTTAATCACTCTGGATCGTTATTTTAATCTACAATCTCTCCAAATTGTTTAACATCCATCTAGGGTTCAATATCTCCGGATTATTTGACATCCAATTTAGGAATTGATCTCTCCGGATCCTTGCTAAGCCCAATCAGCTCGCCCTTTGACAAGGGGACTCAATATCCAAGCCAGCTCGTTTGCTTATGCTCGGTTAAGGGGACTTACCTTCGTACAAGCCCAATCCACTTGTTCTCCGACAAGGGGACTTGCACTTTATGGTCATCGCCCTGCTTCTTCAAACAAGACTACCACGATCAGTATTGGTCATCGCATTCAAGTGGATCATAAAATTTTAATCAATTTCAGGGATAACCAATCTCCGTTTGGGTTTTGAAATTAATACCAACTATCACGTTCGAATGATTTTCCAAGTAAAATATTCATTTACAAAATCCATAATCAAAACATCAAACAAACTACATAGCATTCATCCCAACAAGAACTGCAGTCTAGCATCCAACTTAAAGCGTGTCAGGGACCGATTGAGATCCCAAACACGAGGTGGCTTGGCTATAATGTTGTATCATTTATTTAATGCAAATGCAATATGTGAGTAAAACATGATTATTTATCGTCCCGATCATGGTATAATTATCCTCGACCTAGATCCAAGGCCTTTTCATTTATTGTAGATGATGTCTACTTCTGTTCCACCACTGTAGCTTAGCTTCTTATATATTGCTGCAACTAGTTGTTCTTATTTAGTTCCTCGATTAGGTCATGAAGATGCCTACAATCGTTGGTTCCATGTCTATCTAACCCATGGAATAGGCAATACTTCTTCGATTCTTTCTTGATCGGTGGGTTCTCTCTTCATTGGTTTTCGATAAGGGATCTGCCCTCTAGTGTCAAGGTAATTCTGCTCTGAGGTTTCGCTTAACTCTATGTAAGAAGAGAATTTATGTTCCCTTCTTTGCAGTTGTGGTCCTCCAAATCCATCATCAGGCTTTCGCTTTCCTTTATCTTTACCAAATCTTTTTTCAGATGGTCCTCCGCCATCCACGGTATTAACCTCTGCCTTTTTAGATTCAACATCCTCTAGATGAAAGTATCTCTCGACTTCATGATAAATCTCCACAAGATCCGACGTTGGAACTTTTCCTTAACAACTTTAAAATTCTTTTTATTAGCAACTCCTGAAATTGCCACCATCAAAACCACCGATGGACCCGCCTTATGAACTACAGCAGCCGCCACATTATATCTTGCCAAATAGCTTCTTAGGATCTCTCTTGCCCCTTGCTTCACACTAGACAACGTCATCACGTTCTTCGATCATGAAATATGCACTCTGAACTGCCTCATGAATCTGTTCACTAATTTGTTCCATTTGCTAATGGAACCGTTTTCCAACTGTCGGAACTATATCGCTGCTAAGTCTGTCAAATACAATGGGAAACACCATACCATCACTTCCTTAAATGCATTCAACACCTCTATACGTCGGATGTATCTCATTAGATGAACCATCAAATTGGTTTTTCCATCGTACATCTCCAATATTGAAAACTTGAAATTTAGCGAATTCCTTGTGCATCAGATGTTGTGTGTGAATGGATTTCTGGTCATGTCCACTAGACACTAGTCTGGCGGCCCTTCTCTCATCGCTTGTCTAATAATTTCAGCAATTCTATTATATTCAGTTAACATATATCTTCGTTCCTTATTTTCTTCTGCCCTTGTTTCTATAAGGAAACTCTGGAACATATTGCTCTGATTGTGCCTCTACATCCGATCCAAGTTTTGGGGTCCTGCATCATTTCCTAGACGTGTCCCATCTCCATCCAAGTACAAGTTGGCCATGCCCTCTAAGTCCTCGAGGAATGATACCCATCCGTGCTCGGGGATCGATACCAATCTGTTTCAGGGATTGATTCCAATCCATGGTGCTTCTTCAAGGATCCCCCCGCTTGGTTCCATTCTGTTTTAAGGGGCATTTGTTCTAGTCTTTGTTCTTTGATTTCGATCCACGACTTCGGCTTTTCAAAGTTGTCACATTCTTATAAAGAATCATTCCATCATCTCTTCCTGATAGGATATCATTCTGTTCTACATTTTTGTCGTCGTCATTTCTATCTCATCCCTGATTATGTAGATAGAAGTAGGGTTAGATCCTAAGGGCACCTCCTGATTGTCCCATGTCCTTGTTGGCTTTCTCCAGTAGTTTTCCTAGTCGGTGGTCTCATCATCCTTTCCAATTTCACATTTCAAGTTGTTAAATCTGAGTTTTCTCAGTGAAAGCACCAAAATATTTATACTAGAAAAAAACACTCAAGAGATTATTGTAGAGAAGAATAATAAATGAAAAGAAGTAAAAATGATACACATAAAGTTTATAGTGGTTCGGTCAACTGATGCCTATATCCAATTGGCTTTTTAATTGATTATACTATTGTATACAACTTTTGTTCTTATGGATCAGTATGGATCCCTGAGTTTATAAGAGAATTAGTGGAAATTAGTAAACAATTGAAAAGGAACCCTTTAAATGACCTCCTACCCCTCTACTTATAGATGTAGTCCGTCGGGAAATCCTCCACCACAATTGCAACCACTTCCCCACATCCAACAGTAGTCGAGCACGAAAAGATCACGACCATGTTAGAAAATATTGTGGATTGGTATCAATCCATAAGATTGACTTATGCTTCTCTTCCATTGCCTCGTGTAGATGCGACTTACTGTTAGCTTCATGTTTTCCATCCTAACTGCTTTGTTATAAACTTGTTTCTGAGAAATAAGTTGGATGGTAGTGGAATGGAGTTCTTGGCTTCAGGTGCTTGATAATGTATCACATGCGAATGATGTTTCTAGGCTTTAAAGGGGTTGTTATCACCATGGTTTGGGAGTAGACAAGATTGGTGGTGTTTTTGATGGAACTATATGGATCGATACCGATCCATCTCTTAGATGGGTGCTTGACGTTTGTTTCCACTTTGAAGCTTGTGATCATGCAATCATCTTGTTCCTTTGTCCTTGGTATTTAGTTTCATCGATGCTAGCGTGAATTTGAGTGAATGCCTCAGTTTGAATGTTGAGTGAAAGTAGTCGATTCGTATATCGATCATTTGGATTATTGGGGCTAGCGAACCATTCCATATGGCATATACTAGTCCACAAGCACTTTAGCTCCCTGTTGTATGAGTTGATGATGGACTCGAGGAAATTTTAAGGATCGGTACCGGTCCATCACTTTGTATGGGTCTTGAGCTTTGAGCTTTGGCATGTTGGTGGTTTGGTATGTTGGCCATTTTAGGAGTCTCTGACATGTTTATAATTTCATTTGTTGGTCCTACTCGATCTTCGATTTTGACACTTATCGCTCTGGATTTCTGCTTAGTAACTTCTCTATTCTATTGCTCTGACTCATCCAAATGTGGCTTGGTCACAAAGCCCTATAACGATATTCAAACTATATCAATGGAGTCAACCTAGAGAAGTAATATAGATATTGATCTATATTCTTGGCCATTATAATGTATTGCCATAGAACGAAGAAAATGAGTAGACATTAATGGGATATAAAAGCATACATTTGGATACAAATATGTTGAATTTCCAAGTAATTATAAATATTCAACATCAGCCACTATAATAGTAAATTTGTTTTCAAACATTGAAAATAACTGCAAATTTAAAGCTTCAAGTTCAAACAGAGACAAGTTTAATGCAAGTAAACGAAGAAATAATCTTATACAAGGCTAGTTTGTGATTATGCATAGATATTTAAAGCATGTGACACACATAGTTATGAATGTACAAATATATTCGTTGTTTAGTAAACTAAGGGTGCGTATGTACATAAAGAATATCAAAGGTAATATCTTGACATAGAATAATCTTAACAGCTGAAATCAATAACTTGGAGAATATAAGATATAATAACCCTAGTTAAAAATAAGGTAATGATTAGAAATACCACTATTTCTCTATAGCCACTCGAAATTTTCCATGAATAGAAACATCAGCTCTACCACCTATTACTATTCCACTAATAATGGAAACCTTAAAGAAAATCAAAGTGAAACATTCAGATAGTAGTTATTGCAAAATTGCATCAAAATTAGAAAGAAAAGTAAATTATGAATCACTTGAGGTTTTCCATAAGTTGCAATTATATAATTTAAATGTACTCATTCCAAAAGAAATCAAGGCTCGTTGCTTGATTGTTTTATGAGAAAAGGGAAGAAAAATGCAATCTATGTACTCAAACCATACAAGATTCAAAAGGAAATTGGAAATGCTTGGAAGCAAAAAAACATTTTAAGTCAAAGAACATAAAAATACACGAGTCTAATAACATTTGAGCATATATGCTGAAATGACTACACAATTTCAGAATAGATCATAGATTCATAAAAAGATGAAATTATACTCTTTATTGTGGATGATATGATTATTCATATGTTCACTTCATAAAATTTTCATTATCGTATGATTTTGTAACTTGATCCTCTTGTGTTTTTGTAACTCGGGATATTCCAAATTCCTATCATAATCTTTATTAAAAGAAGATTAACTACCAAGTATATGACAACAATGAAATTAAATTTTCCCTATTACAATTTTATTGAACATATTTCCCTCTTATCATTATTCTCTACTTTTATTGTTTCATTGCCTCGAAGTCTTCTGCTATATTTCTTATCTTTGTTAAACAACTATGAAAAGATACAGGAACAACAAAATATTGTACGACAACAATTAGTCAGAATAATACCCACAATCTAAAAATGAACATTGCAAATGACAAAATAAAAATCACAAACACAGCATTACTATACCAAGCCTTAGGGAGGGAAGCACGACGGTTGATTTTCAATTCAAAAGTAGAATTTCACGGTTGAATGTCAATTTCAGAGTGACAAACAATTTTTATTCAATTCTCCGCTAACATTTTATGTACGATTCATTGGTTTGAGAAAAAATTCGAGGGAGATGATTTTAAGAAATATACTCATCATGCGAAGGTAGGCAAAGGTGGAGGCATGATAAGGTAGAGGCAGATAAACGCAAACAATGGTGGAGGTAGAACAATGGGTTGTTGGAGACGAAGGAGTGACTTTTTATTTGGATTTTCTTTAATTTGTAGAGAATGTGAGAGAAAAAAGGGCGAATAGTAATTTAAATAATTAGGAAAAGATCAAGCAATGAAATATTTTATGCTCCCACCGTTAAAATGGACTATATTAAATGTTTTTTAGCATTCATATGCTATTAGTTCTACATTGATAAAATAATGATAGCATTTTGTATTCAAACACAATTTTTTACTATTTTCAATGCTATTAATGATAGTTTTTCATTTTGTGTTCTGAAGGTTCTAGATACAGATTCAAGGAGTTCATCGATTCAATGCTTTAACATGTTACACCTAAGCATTATCAAGATAAATCTTTTATCCACACTTACATATATACATATATAATCTTTTCATTACGTCATTTATGTGCATTAGATAGTATTTGAATTATCAAGAATTCACATATGTTTGTGTTGTCTTCATTAGATGAATGTGTACGTGCGGGCGCACTCACAAACATGTGTGTGTGTATTGAAAGTTATATGTATGTATGTATGTAATTTTTTTACAGATATGCTTATATACTATTCGGCTTGTAAATATAAAAAAAGTTAAAGTTAATTAATAATTGAGAAAGGCCTTTAAACAAAATTTAATTTTAAATACATATATATAGACATATATATTATTATCTAAAACCAACATAAATATATTCTGTTGATATATATATATATGCATGATATGTTTTTCGAAAATAAAAAATTTATTTTATATATAAACATAAATAAAAATCAAAAACTGTATATATTAGTATAATTAATATTAAATATAATATATTACTTTTATATAAAAAATATATGTGCATGTTATAAAATATACATATAAATAGTAAATAATTATTATTTGTATATGTAGAAATGTTTTTGAAAAAAATTAAACCTTTCAAGATTTTTGTATGGAAATCTTAAGAAAAACCATCTTTTTAAAAACCACAAAGTTTGCAAAAAATTATTTTGTTAAATATTATTATGGACAACTATATATATATATATATGCATATATATTTGTTTATCTATTTTCAAAATATTATATATATATATATATATGTTTATCTAATTATTTACTTAAATCAAGATATATTTATACATATAGTTATTTTAAGTTGAATTTTAAATATAGTTTAATATATATATACACAAATTTTATGTATATGCAATTTTTAAAAAGAAAATAAATGTTTTTTAAATATATATATATATATATATATTGTTTAGAAAATTAATATATTGATTTGACTCTAAAAATAGTAGATACTTATTATGAGGATCTAGATATAAATTTAAAATTTAAATGTAAAAACGAAATATTTATATTAATATCTATAATTATTTTATGTTCTAATATCAAATACACATACATACATACATACATATATATATATATATATATATATATATATATATATATATATATTAGATAGTGCATATGTATATGGAGGGGCTACTATGCCTATTGCGGTGTAAATCCCATCAATTAGATACCGGCATGTTAAACCATATATACTTTATGCGTTGCATGAATGTACATACACATGTTATATTATATATTTTAAATATAATATTGAAATAAAACTTTATAATAACTTAAATAAAATACTGATTTTAGTTAAAATTCATTTAGGTCAGACCTAAATAAATTTAGACTTTATAGGCCCAATAAGATCCAAAATAAAATAAATTTTCGAAATTCACTCATTTAACCCGCTGCATGCAGTCCTAAATCCAACACCAAGGAGGTTAATAATGTAGGTAGCGAGGCGAATGATGTGATTCTTATAGGCATCGAGGAGTATATTGCTGAGGGTGAGTGTTTATAAAGGGATGTTATGGTGCACTATTATAAGGTGAGCAGGGGCAAGGATTGTCAATTCAAATTTGAACTTTATTCATATGTTGCAATCCAGGTCTTGATTTTTGAATTCTTTAGTATCGATTGATGTGGGGTCAAGTCGGTTGGTGCCTTTTGGAATCGAGCGAGGGGGTCAAACCATAGTTAGGTGTCCAAGGGAAAATCTCTCCAGCCCAAAAGCTCGGTTAGGAGAAGTACATGCCTTCAACATGCAACCTCATGTGCCTCCACTAGAGCATTGGGCTCTAGCACAAGATTGACTGTCCAATTAGGCAGCACTTTAAGTTCTACTATTCTAAATGGTTTATTTACTACTTATGTGGTAGAATTAGCTAGAAAAATGGGCTTTGTTTTAGACATAGACCCGTCCAAGGTTTTAAATCTCAACAACCTCAGCTGAGATCTTTTTTTCAAGGTCAAGTGATTTGAAACATGAAAAATCAAATACATCTCATTGCAACTGAATCTCGGGCAAGATATTCAAATATTGGCCGAGATACTCAAATTTCGGTTGAAATTTTCAAATCTCGACCGATATCTTGGACGAGATCGATTAACGAGATCTCGATCAAAATTATATGTTTTTGCATTTCAATTTTTTAACGGTCTAGGCTTGAAATATATACCTAGTCGGCATGGCCGAAAGTTCATGTTTTATTTCAACAAACAAGTTAGACTGTTAGTTTCAATTCCCACCATCACTTTTTTCTACTCTCAAGTGGCAAATACATGCCTAGAGGTTTTCTTTCTCATTTGAAATGTCAATTTTCTTCCTAAAATAGGGTTCTTCATCCTCAAATCCAGTAAGCTTTCGTGTTAAGTTCTTTTATTTTCGTAAAAACTTTCCGAACCCTAATTATTTAATACCATTTCCTTCTCTAGTTCCTCTTCTATTTAAATTTCTATGTTTTTTATATATGTTTAATTCCTATTCTATTAAATAATTTGTTGAAATAAATTCATCACTATAAACTTCCAATTTCATAGCAAAATTCAAAAATTTATAATTAGTCCAAATTTTTTATTTGCCTCGGTATGTTCTACCTAATTTTATATTTCTTACTATGAATTTGTTTTTTCACAATTAACTTGAAATGCCAACGTCTCTTGTTAAATCAAATCAATCTTTTTAAGAGACACTGGAAGGTGTTATTGTTGGATTATTTTCCATTTTTGTTTAACATAGTTTGTTAGCCAATATACTGTATGTTTGCTTAAATATATATTCTTGTTTAAAAGGATGACATTATTGATGTTAGTCTGATTAAAATAGTTTGCTAATTTATATATTCTCAATTCAAAGAATTAAAGTAATGAATTTAACATTTTACCTTTACATATTTTTGTTTAAAAGTGTTTGCTTGCTTGTTTAAAGTTAACCAATATTAAAAATATCAAATAGTCATTTTTGTGATTAAAATTTATAAATTTATTTACATACTTGAATGTGTAGGATCTAGATTTAACCCAAGAGGGGGGGTGAATAGGGTTATAGCAATTTTCTTGATTTTAAACACAGAAACAAATATGCTGAAAAAGTAAATCACACACAAAATTTACCCAGCTTCGGGAAACCCTGTCTACTGCTACATTCCCAGATTTCTATTAGAATTAAACAGTATCCCGCTTACAAACACTCTACTAGACTCGCAGACATTTGCTCCCGCTCACAAACACTCTACTAGACTTGCACACCCTGCTCGCAAACATTTGCTCCCGCTCACAAACACTCTACTAGACTCGCACACCCTGCTCCGCCTATAGAGTTTCACTTACTCGCAAACTTTGCTTCCCGCCTATAGAGCTTCGCTTACTCGCAAACTCTGCTCCCGCCTATAGGGCTTTGCAAACTCGCACACCTTGCTCATTGACCTAATTCTAACTAGACAATCTGACACTACCTAAACCCTAGGTGGTGATTTACAAAGTTTTGTTTCGAAAAGTAAAAACAAAAAACAATTAAACAACAATAAACAAATAACCCTAATTTTAAAACCCTTAATTAAAACTCTTTAAGAAAATAGGCCGGCCCCTTTTTACTCTAGCCCGTTGTCTTCTTTAGTTTATTTTGCTCTGTAAAAACAATTGTCGGCCTGCTTCCTTTCTTAGTTCTGAAATTAGGGCTTTGCTTTCGTTCTCTCTGCTCTGGAAATTAGGGCTTGAAGTCGCCGGCTTTAATTCGATCGATCCAGTGATGTTTTGCGTGTCGCCTTGATCGATTGATTCCTCGTTGCTTACGCGCCTGCTTTGTTGATTGAATTCCTTCCTTACTTCGGTATGTAATTATACGTTGTTGCTTTTACTGATTTAATGCTTGCATGAATTCGATCGTGATTCGAGTTGGATGATTTGTTCTTTGTTAAGCTCGAACTCGAATGAATCTGAGATTTGCCGATGATGATAGTTTATATAGGGTTTGTAACCCTAGATTTGCGTTCGTACAATTCTCTATTTGAATTTATCTCGGCCGATCGTTTATGCTTGGATGCTTGCGATTTTGATTGACTTTTTCATATGCATATAATTTTGTTACTTGCTTCCCACGGCTTGATTTTTAACTTCGTCAATTACCTTTGCTACCTCGATTTTGACTTGTTCATTATATGACTTCGGTCATTTTACTATTGACTTTGGCTTCTTGAATTTCTGGCCCCTGCGTAATTCAGCTCTGATATACATTTGCCACTGTCTTGTGTTTCATTTGCAAAGCTGAACTTCACTGTTGCACTTGAGTTTTTTTTTTGCTTCTGGCCTGCATGTAGCTGTTGCTCCCAGTGTTGCTTTGTCATTGTGTACTTGATGATTGCTGTGCACTTTTGTGCTTTGAGTCAGTTTCACTTGGGTCTGGTTGGTCTGGCCATTGTAGCATGTCACTGTAATGTCTTTATTTGCTTGAGTTTTAACTGTGCTCGAGCTCTGTCCATACTTCGAATTTGCATACACTTTATGTTGACATTTGCTATGCTTTGACACAGATGCTCCACTTGGTTATTCCTTTTGTTTGTTACTGTGGATTGAGCATTGTGTCACAGCAAACTGCATGTTATATTTCTTGATCATGTTGGCCATTTGGTCGAGCTGTAACATTGTTCCATGTACACTTTGACATCCATGTTCTTCACTGTGTTGATTATTGTGCATGTCACTGAGTTTGTTGTGTATACTTGTGGCTGGTGATTCATCTTTCTGCATTTGGTTTGCTGTACATCTGAGTCACTGTTGCCCTTGTTGCTGTGTCATACTCGTTGAACTGGTTTTCTTGTTGTTGCATTCTGGTCAGTGATGCACTGTGCCTTGTACTTGGTCTCTGATCTGATTCTTGATCATTTCATGTTGATTTTTGAAATTTCACTTGAGTTGAATCCAGTTCAAAACTCGGGTTTGACCTTGTGCTCGTGTCGTGATTTTCAATGTTATTGCACGTGAGTTGAACCCGGTTTTTCATTTGGGTTTGACCTGTGCTCGCCTGTCCCTGTAAATCAATCAAGTGTATATATCGGCGTGCACAGCCTTGTGACATATACAGTAATACACTGTGTATGTCACAAGTTGTTCATGTATGATGAATTCAAATTTAAATTATGACGAACAACCCAAATAACTGAGGCAAATTGTATTTTCAAAAATCATGTTTCATTTTATATTGCAAAAATATTTCTTTTTCAATTTTACTGCGTTAGTTTATATTTTTGCAGATTGCTCAAATACTGGATTCAAACTGGAATGCAGTTGAAGATAAATACGAGTATGAGTGATATGTAGTGAGGTGAACTGTAAATATGAAATGTGATGTAATTGTAATCAAAGTTGTATAGTTATAGTGAGAGCTTGAAATTGTACTATTCAAAAATGTAATAAATATTTATTTGAATAAAATATCTGTTTGAATTCAAATTCTGTGTAATTTATTTTATTCAACAAATATTTATTTAAACTGTGAAAAATAGAATAGTATATTAACAAATACATTTAAATGAATGTATATATGTTTATTATCATCAAACAAAAATCATATAAGCGCAAAGAGCATATTCAACAGAATGCAAACTAATATCGAAAATATCAAATAGTCCAAGATCATTCTAAGATGTACTTTGGGATTCGAGATGTAACTCTGAGATGAACATTCGTTATGTACATTTATCTCGCTCCAGATCTTACCGAATATGAGATCATGTCCCTAAAATCTCTAAGATGAAACTTGACCGAAATCCATTATTTAAAACATTGGATCAGTCCGATAAAGTACACATTAAAAGTAAGGAACTCGAGTGGGTTTGAACTCATAGAATGTGAGATACATCATTAGAACATAAGGGGTATTGTAATACCCTATAATTTTTATGACAATTAATTAAAAAGAAATCAATTAATAAATGACAATGCCAAAAAGTAGAATTTTTATAAACATTAGAATTTTGTTATGAAACCTGCACCATCATGTTTGTAGCGATTTTCTGATCAATTTTCATATATAAAGTTTCCCAATTGGAGTTCAAATGAAAAAGTTATTGATATTTGAAGTTTCTAAATCGGAAATTATATATGCAATTAAGGAAATAAAAATATTTAACTAACGTTAACTACCGATAGTTAAAGTTAAGGTACAGTTAACATTGCTTAAACATTAAGAGAAATGTTAATGGAAGGAAATATACCGATGGTTTTAAAAGGAATAAGATAAAATAAAATCAAATGACACTCTTAATCACACCAATAATAAGTGGCCAGTCGCCTTAGATGCATGCTGAATGACCTATAGTGGCAACCCTAGGCATGGGGCGGTTAACCATTTCTTTGGTCACTTCGATAATAATTCCTGGCCAAAAGTCTCGGATTCAATATACTTCAATGAAACGGCTAGCATTGATGTGAACCCCTATAAATACAGTCCTAATTCCTCACTTCTAAACTCATATTTTTGGAGTGACATCGAAGCTCTACCATTTTATCATCTCCACAAAATTTTAAATTCTTAAGAATAGTTATAGTTTATACTTATATACAATTAGAAGATCGCAGGAGATGATTAAGGAAGAGAATATGGTCAAATCAAATCGGCAAAGACAAGGTAAATTGTAAATCTAGATTTAAAAGAAATCAAATCGAACCTCTTTTCTAATCTAGAACTCTAATAAATATGTGTACATTTACGGTGTATTTATCCAGATAGGGAGGAAATGAAGTCAAATTGGAATAACATGGATCAAATCTAGAGATTTGAAAGCTAAAACGGTGAGTGGGAAATTATATATTTTTAATATAATATTAGACTTATATCGTTGTAGATATATTCCTATATGCTTGAATGTAAAATAGAGTTATAAGCTAAATTTGTATATGTGAAATAAAATTATAAACCCCATCTACATATTATGTTAGTGATAACTTGAATTGTATATTGGATGTATGTAAATCCGAAAAAATATAGGGTATTAGTAGTCCCTGGTAATCCTTAAAATTTATAGAAAATGTGATAGTTCCAGATTTCTGAATTTAATAAATCTTGTGCAAATAAAAACGTAAATTGAGTTATCACTAGTAATTTGTAGGGATTTAATTGATATTTTAATTTATTGAGTTATATAGTGTGTTGCAATGTGAATTTGTATACATTACAAAGTTTCATATTTAGAAATAAAAGTGTAACGGTTGAAATAATAAGGAATACACCTAAAAGAAAGAGAGATAAAAAATACAGATATTCACCGTATTTTGTGTTGTCTATTTCAATAACCATGAAAATATAATTCCTTGTAGTTCCAAATGTGATACAAATTCCTCTTTTTGGTAAGATATAGAAATTTATAGTGTTAACTTCTCCATTCGGGAGAAATGTAATTCTAATACATTAAAAAGCAAAAATCCCTAAGGACTAATTGAAAGAGTATAATTGGTATAATAAAACGGTCTTGGAATATTGGCAATATAAATAACACGAAATGAAATAAAAGAAGTGAAAAGTAGACAAGTCATAATTTAGAATAAAAAGGGTACAGATAGTCTTCTACAACAGGTAGGGAATTAAAAGTTAAAAAGAAATAGAAATAGAAAGTAAAATAGGGGAAAAGTGGGAAGTAAATGAGAAAAGGTATTTATATCTTTTACAAATAAGCGGTAAATGACCTTAATAAGATGTAAACATATAAAGAAGTAGAGAAATATTGTTAATAGTGATAATTAAACAAGAATGAATGAAGATATATATAAACATACACACACACACGTAGCTTCAAGTATGCATTTATGACAGGCGTGAATTATTAAAAGTTAGTAAATAACTTAGTAAATAAGCATGGCAGTCATTATTAGGGGTTGGAATGCGAGGACAGCAGTGTTACATAATAGAAATCTGTCCACCACAAAGGGCCATCAGTAGTTGTGTATACATTATAATGATATTGGACATATCCAACTGTAAGAATTATGGAGTTATATACGCTTGCGTACAGGTGAAGGAATACCCTCAGTGGAGTCGCTTCAATAAATTAGGGGGTGTATTGCCATGATTTCATTAGGAAATCTAATTAGGATGGTGAGCCGCTCGACGCTATGTCGGTGTGTATTGGTACCAAATCAGGAGTAGGAGTTGTATGTAGGTTTAGTACGTCATTAGTCTTGCACGGTCAACAGGAAAGACGTGGATACACCTAACTGGCTACACCCTCCTACATTAGGTCATGCATGCCACCGTTGTTTGCTAGTTTGTTTGAAACGGACAAGACTAATTAACCCGTAAAAGAGATCTTTCAAACGAATGGGGTAGTCCGAGAAGTTGAGTGCTCTATAGTCCATAAAGTTGAGTCCATAATAGGAAGCAGACAACTATTTAAATCCTTAAGGTGAGATAGAACATGTCTAATCTATTGTGACGCCGTTATTAGGTACTGTGGGAGTTTATTGGTATGCACAATGATGAGGACATGACACAGCATTGATGATGGATTCTGATGGGGTGTCGGGTTGTGGATACTAGCGGGGATAACATCTTAGTCCAAATGGGGACTGTGATATACACACACACACACACACACACACACACACACAAACACACATACACACACATGTTGTTATGGTCTACTTCAAGTAGATGTGGTGTGTCATACGTGTACGTGGAGTTGAGACAACTAAGTAAAATAAAAATACTTAACATGTAATGGAAGATGATCGGCATAAACTAGTGTTGTGTGTGAAATGTACAATTCAGCAGTCACTAGAACGTTTTTCCGGCCCCCTCCTCGTTACAAACCATAGGATATCTTTAGAGGAGCAGGCACCGGTGCAAGACGGGAATAGTGGAAGGACAGGTTTTCTAATGCGTTCTCGGCATTGATAAGGACACCAGATATTGTAAGTGTCAATCTTAGTCAATAACTATATGTATTATTATACTTTACAATTCCATTGTGAGTTATATCGATGGTGCTCTGATAAGCATTTATTTGTTTATTTTTGGGATATCAAATTAATGATCCATACTTTGGTGGACTTAGGTTTTTGATTTAGCAAAAATTCAGGCCCATTGGGAGGCGGATTGCTCCATGTTTGCATGATTTAAATAGATGAAATAAAATTAGATCGTTTTTGAAAGATATTAACATCAACATTGCTCTTTTGCAAGAAACTAAAAGAGGCATCCAGATTCTCAATTCTATTGTAACTTAGGATAGTTTTATATTAGTAACTGGGTTTTCCTACCAGCTATGGGTAGCTTGGGAGGACAAATGGTGGGACGGAAATATAATCGTGTTAAACTTTTGTAAGCTATAATTAGTGTTTAATCAATGCACTATATTTTCACTAATTTAAGAGATGATACTCTTTTAAACATAACCAATGTATATAGGTCTCATAATAAGACTGATAGAAGGGTCTATAGAATGAATATCTTGAGTTTATTGGAGGGGATTTCATCGTGACTAATTGTAACGACCCAAAATTTTAGTCATTTAAAATTTGAATATTTAATTAATTTTATAGATTAAATAACTTGAATTTCAAATATAGCAATTTATTTGATAATTAAATTGTAACAACCCTGGTTTTGTGATTACTTGGAAATAAAACCAAATAATAATTTAAATTAGGTAACTTGATAATAAATTGAATTTGGAAAGAATATGTTTGTTAAACTTATTTATTTTGAATAAACAAGGTGAAGAAATTGATAAATAATAATTTATGTTATCTTGACTAAATTAAGGACCACTTATTGTAATTTCTTTTAAATAAGGGAAATATAAGAATTAATTTCCAAATTATAATTTTGGAATATGTTTACATTAAAATAAATGGAGTCTTAAGCCTATATTATGTTAGTCTTTGTGTTAAAAGAACAACAATGGATTTTAATTTGGAAAGAGCGCTGATTTCGTTAATTATTGCTAAATAGTAACATTTGTTATTTTAAAGGCATGTTTAAATTTACTTATGTTAATTATGAAGAAAAACATGGAAAAATAGAGTCTAAAATAATTCATAAAGTATATAATCATTTTATAATCCATTATTATGCTAATATAATCAAAGAGATGGATTTTAGTGGTTACAAGTGTTAATTATGTTATTTTATTTAAATAAAACATACCGATGAGCATTTAATTAAAAAGGTGATTATTTTAAATAATAATATTTATATTTTGTCTCTAATATATGTTTCACATTAACACAATTATTGTTTTGTTGTTTAATGATTCTGTATTGTTTAAAACATGCAATGTTGTAATATATATAGGCTAAATAATCTAAAACATACACTATAGAGCCAGATAGGGTGTTTGAGCTTAGCCGATAGGGTTTAGACAAGTCCAAAACCAGTAACCCAAATGGCTATGAGATAAAAAAAGAAATTATGTACTGGTTATTTTAGTACGTACATTTTCTTCTTCCATCTTCCTTCTCTTCAGCCCGAAACTCATTTTCTTCCTTCCACTTCAAATTGTAGAATCAAAACCTAAATCTCAATCAAAATCAAAGGAGAATTTAAGAGTATTGTGTGATTCAAACAGGTAATTATTTTAAAACCTAAAACATTTCTCTTCAGTTAGGAATCAAAATCAACTACTTATTGTAATTTTATTTTTGGGTTTGCATGTCCATCCTTCTTTCTATTTTCTTGTTCTTGAAGCTTTTTGTGGAGCAAAAGCTTCTAATTTGCTGTAATTTTCTTGTATCTTCACTATAAGGTGAGTATTAACCCATATTTCTAACTCAAACAAGTGTTGCATGCTGATGATCTGTTGTTTGCTTGAAAAAAAAATTCTGAGATTGAACCTAAAACGAATTTGGCCATATCTTTTGCGTTATTTATCCAAATTTGATAATTTTTGATGTTCTGGAAAGCTTAGACTTTTTACTATAAGTTTCATGTTTTGAGTTTTATGAAATTTTAAAGTTAATTAGGTTAAACTACACTTATTTGTTGCTTTCTCGAGAGTATAATGACAGTGACAGTGAATTTAGACCTGAGAATTATTCTGGACATATTTTTGATTCGTAAGTCCAAATTAGGTAAATCTTTTTCTACCTTCATGATATGACAATCCTCTTCAACTTTTATGTTTTGAGCTTTATCATATTTTGTGTTTTAAAGGGTCTAATAGGCTCTTTAAGCCGCAGCCCTGTTAATTTTTTTTGTTATTCAGAGTTTCGTAACTTTATGTCCTGATAATAAAATGCCATAACTTTTGATTCGTAAGTTTTAATAAGGTGATTCTTTTTTCTGATTTGGAGCTAAGCAAATCCTCTTCAACTTTTATGCTTTTAGTTTTATCAGATTTTGTGTTTTAAAGGGTCTATTTGGCTCTTTAAGCGATTGCCTTATCAATATTTTTTAGTTATTTGGAGTTTTGTAACTTTATGTCTTGATAATGAAATTACCATAACTTTTGATCTGTAAGTTCGAATTAGGTGATTATTTTTTTGACTTCGAACTAAGCCAATCCTCTTCAACTTTGTGTTCTGAGTTTTATCAGATTTTGTGTTTTAAAGGGTCTAATTGGCTCTTTAAGTCGCAGCCCTATTGCTTTTCAGATTTCTGTAATTTTATGTACTGATACATAAATTACCAAAAAAATTCATATCTAAGTCCAAATTAGGTGATTCTTTTTCTGACTTAGATCTAAGGCAATCATCTTCAACTTTTGTATATGTTTTATTGTATTTTGGGTTTTAAAGGGTCGAAACAGCTAAATAAGTCACAATCCTGAGTTCTATTGCTAAGTTTTGTGTAGTTTTAATTGCGGTTTCATGACCATTTCTTTATAAATTTGGAAGCTAGTTATTGTTAACATTTTAAACTATGAATTTATGGTTTTTCAAAAGCATTTGTTGTGAAAGATATGAATTGAATACCTCTTGAATCTGATGTTTTCTTACACGTGATTTGAAAACGATCTCTTAAGGAAATTTTCGATTAAAAGTTAGTTTTGAATTAATATTTTTCTAATTCAATTTCTTTTAGTAATAATATTTTTCCAAAGAATATTTTATGTATTTATATATATATATATATATATATATATATATATATATATCAATAATAAATAGATTTTGAAAGAAAAGAATTTCTTTAATGTTTTGAAAAATCGTTTTAGAACTAGTTTTTTTAAAGTAAAATATTTTCTTAAAATCACATGTTTTTGCACTCTTCGAGTGAACGAGAAAATGATTTAAATGATTTAGTTAAACATGTGGTATGATGTAACAACCCAGAATTTTAGTTATTTAAAATTAGAATATTTAATTAATTTTAAAGATTTAAAAGTTAGTTTTATAGATTTAATAACTTGAATTTTCAAATATAACGATTTATTGGATAATTAATTTGTTTAATTTAATAATTGAAAAATCATTTAAATAATTGAATATTAGGTTTTAAGCTGGATAAAAATGATTTGAAGGCTAAATTAATTTCTATTAACAAGAATGAAGGTAATTGAACTTTTAAATTGGATTTATAAGTGATTTACTTGATTTTAAAATATCTCGTTTTAATTAACGAGTAAAAATAGCTTTCCGGGGCATAGTTTTGGATTTCGATGAAACCAGTTCTATTGGATCTGCAGTAATGTATTATCGGATTTCAAATTTCATAGTGTTTAGGTTTACCGTTTGATCATATGGGATAAAAACGCGGTGAAATTTATATCGGTAATTTAATATAATAATTGGGTTCAAAAAACTATCTTCTCCATACGATCGAATTAGGGTTTGAAACTTGTTCCATTACGTTCGAAATAACGTTATAAACGCCTGGCGGCACACCTTGGTTGGGATCCAAAAATTATAGCTAGAAATTTTTGAATTTAGAATAATATATATATATATATTGATTTGACTAGCAGCCTACATTCTTTCACTTCAACCAAATCTATTTCTCATCCCAGCCACCCTACAACCGAACCTACTCTGTTGACCTCCATATATTTCCCCCTTATGTAAACTTGTCTTAGTAGTGAAGAAAAAAAATGAAAGCTTTAAAAAATTATAATTCAATTTTTATCCAATGGAAAATTCTCAAACCAATTTTAAAAATCTTTTCTTAGCATAAGCTTCGATCTTATATAATGTTTATAGGGTGCAACGTTGTTCTATAGCTTGACGGTTTGGGTAAGGGAACTAGGGTTGGCAATTCCATGAGATAGGGGAAGAATTAAGGGAAATTAAAGTCGTTTTTGGATTCGTGAGGTGGAAGAGAGGCAGCGCCCATGTTTTGGTGAGGTGTGGCTGGTGGCGATTGCGTGGTGACAGGGGAGGAACTGTTGGCTGTCGGATCGCGTTTCGTATGGGGGTCGAGGCGAACCGGAAAGGTGTGTAATCGAGGAAGGGCAAGTTTAATGGAGGGATTGAGGTGTTGAATGGTGGCCTGGAGAGGATGGTATCGTGTGCGTGTACGGGAAAGTTTGTGCGTGAACAGGAGCATTGGGTAGATGGAGGAAATTGTAAACAGAAAAGGAGAAGAGAAGGGTCGCGGGCTGGTTTGGGATGTTGGGCCTTAGGCCGTTCAAAAGAATATATATATATATATATATATATATATATATATGGTGGCCTGGGTCGTGTACGGGTGAGGAAGAAGAGGATTGGGTGGGAGATTTGTTAAATATAGGTGATTGTGTTAATTATGGTAGTTAGTGTAACTAATTATAGTTAAATATCTCAAAACTTATAAATTAATTAACTTTCTCATACAAGGTCTAAACAAAATGCCGCCAGTCGCATTGTGCTCGTAAGAACAAGATCTATGCTATGAAATTGGTTTGGATAGGATTGGAGCAATTGTAATATTGCGCTAAAATCGAACGTCTGTTTGATTTTAGTCAGAAGAAGAACGCGAAAGCGACAACTGGAATTTCGATGAGTAAATCTCACTTATGTTGGATGACTAGTTTTATTTTAAATAGTTAAAAATTATTACTTGCTGGTTGGATGGATTGATAAATTATTATTAGTTGGATGTTATAGTATGTGTGTGTATATATATTAGTAGTTGGATATATTCCAGTCGATTGGAGCGGATGAGACACTATGCGCCCCATATAATAGCAGATGATCCTATATTACCACGATATCCCACCTCGAAGCAGGATTGATATTTGATGTTGCATAACATCTGTGGTTGTAGGGAAACAGGTTGGAGAGATCCAACCGGATCCTTAAAAATGTTGATTTTTAATTTCATATATAGTGATATATGATGTGTTTAAATAATATGCGATAGATTACAATGTGATTCGAATTTATTGGATGCTATAGTAGCACTAGACTTTATTTTGGTATTATAAATACCATAAATAATATTTTTGAATTTAAAAAGGAAATTCAAAGACGATTTTGGAAATGAAAATAATTATATTGAATTTTGAGATTATTTAAAAGGAAATTAATCTGGATAAAATAAACGATTTGATTTTTGATATTTGTCTAGCTATTCTGTAAAATGGTTTCAAATTAAGAATCTAATTTGATTATTTTCAGATAGTGGATTTTTAATTAAGATTTTAGGAATACGAAATGGGAGTCAAAATCGAGATTTGAATGGTTTTAGAATATAGTTTGGATTATTTAAGAAATAGATTTATAAATGGAATTTTAATTATAAATCGAGTTTTTTTTAATATAAACCAGTATAAAATGGGAATGAATTTATGAAAGTTTATAAATGATTTATAAATAAGCGGAATATTATCATTTGACAAATGGAAAATATAAATTCACGGTGTGAATTTAAAATGAGATAAGGAAACAGACTTAGAAAGAAATAGTGGACTCTATTTTGGAATTTGGAAATAGTTGTGAATTTGAAAATGTAGAGGGAGATTTATAAGTACAAAAATGGTTATGTTGGATTTTAGAAATATATTTTTATCAAGAACTGAAGTTGTTTTAGAAAAGGATTTTTATTTATTAAACTATTAATTGGACAAAATATTTTAGGAAGTTAGTTACTTAAATATTTAATATTGATTGAAATAAATTCTAATTTTCAAAATAAGCTTTTAAAATCTATTATTATTATTATTATTATTTATGATTGATTTTAAAATTTTCTACCATTGTTATTAACAATGGGTGGTGATATTTTAAATAATTACTTAATGTGTTTGAAATTTATTATTTTACTTTAGAATACTTATTTTAAAACGGTATAATTTTGGAAATTTATTGAAGTTACTTATAAATACTCTCGAGATCGTAAATAGGATTGTATTGAATGGATGTGATATTACAAGAAAAATCTTATAATGGAATACGGGAACTTAAGAAAATTAGAGAAAAGGAAATTTCCAAATTTTTTAGATACGAAAACTTCAATAATGAATCTGAATTCAATAAAGGAGTTATAAATTGTTAGTTGGATTATAAATAAGTATAGACGATAATTTTTGAAATTTGTAAAAGGAGATCACAAATGGTTTGAAATTTGTAAAGGATTATTTTTCTAAATTAAAAAAATTTATAAAGAAGTTTTATAAATAGATTTGGGATATTTATGAAATAAAGAAATTTTTGGAAAGTAATGGTATATTTTCATAGCATAATGCGAGGGCAAAGATTGCCTATAGTTTGAGATGTTTTCGTTAGGATAGCGATGTATCTGTTGTGCAAATTGCGATCTATGATTGATTGCATGGCAGAAATCAGGAGGTAGAGATTGCCTAAGTTGAATTTGGTTTTTCTAGAATAGAGACGCAACCATCGAGCTGCGATCCATGGTCGATACCTAATGGTACTTCCATATCTCTTTTAACGAGTTTTCAAGTATATTTGAAAGAAAGGATTTGTAAATATACTTATTCATATGAAATAAGTATATGCCTATTTTAAATGAGGAATTCAAATTTATCAAATTCAAATTAAAACGAGGCTCAGTAATTTCAGTGGAGAATGTAATCTTTGGTTGAATGTTTGTTTATTTGATAGTTAAATAACTGACTATCAAAACTTGGACCAAATATATAATCTTTCTTAATTTTGGTGGTAGGGAAACGATTTCCTACTTAAAACTGAAGTGTTTTAACTTTGGAAATATTTAGGGAAAACACGGGAGTTATATGGTATAGTTAACACGGTGGTGCTATATTTTACGTTAAACTAGTTCTTTTTCTAGGACAAATGATAAGGAGATACATCCACTTAAAAGGTTAGGGGGTTATCCCTGTTCTTATGTATTATCAGATTATTTCCTAAAGAACCGGTATTGAGCATTCTGGAAATCGATGATTGGCTAATGGAGCGCCTGGTAAGCGGGAGAGTGTACTCATAAGAGATGACTCTGAATTATTACCACACCAAACCCATATACGGCTCTATGGCGGAGTTTTCGTGTTATATTGAGATGTTGAAATCCATGTGTGGTTCTGAGACCATTGGGTATGGGAATCCGTGTGTAACCCCAAGATCTATTTGAGATGTGGGAATCTGTATGCGTTTCCAAGGCCATTGTGGTGTGGGAATCCATATGGGATTCCGTGATCTATTTTTGGAGCGGTGTGTAAGCTGGAACGCCAGATATAGCCTCATTAGCGGAAATGACTAAGTCCAGAGATAGGAGGCATGGCTAGTCCAGAGATAGGAGGCATGGCTAGTAGGGTTGGCAAACCCATATGGTGTAATCGGGTCCTTTTTCTAGCAATACTGATACCTTCAGTTGTTTATGGCATGCCAGAGCGATGCACTCGGACTTAGCAAGACCAGTTATGTTTTTCCTATAATACCCCGGCTAGACGGGCATGATGCTTCGGAAGGATAACACTAATCCTTGTGTAGGAGGACCATTCTCGAAGTTCCAAGGGCACCTCCGTGGAATCCTACACAATTAGCGAACGGGCGTTATCGAGTTTTTATTTTATACTAGTATTGTTGTGGTGTACACAGCACGAGCATCACAGCTACTTTATTATTATTTTGACCCTTAGACATTATTATAATATCACTGGATTTTGATATAAAAGGTTTTAGTTATCGTAAGGTAAAAACCCGTCATGTTTATGTGCGGCATGGTCTTATGATATCTTTATTTTGAAAAGGTTTTATAACTTTAAAAATCAAATTGGGTGTGTTTTCCTCATGCTAGCTTACCAGACTGATACATATGTTATTAATTATAACAATGCTCGGGTCAGGCCGAGCATATTACAGATTTAGATTGGATGGCTTTGGAGCTCAGGAGACGAGCTGGAGGATCTTAGACGTATCCCACGTACTTGGTTATATTCCGTTGTGTGTGTATGCTACATATTCAGCACTTGTGAGGACAAGTTATTATAACTATCCAGATTGAGTTGTATATTGTTGTACTCTAATGATTGTATGAATATAAATTGTTACCCTTTTTTTTTAATAAAGATCAGTTATTATGTATTGTTCCGCTGTGATTGTGAGACTCTTTGTTATTGCTTAGTTTTCTTATTATCTTCTCTCTTCTTTCTTCACCCTAACAATCCGCCTTTTTGTTCAATTTTAGTTGACATGTGTGGTTATTTATCAGCTTAGAATGTACAGAAAAGTGGATCGTTGCAACGTGGTATCAAAGCTGAAGGTTAAGCGAGAACCTTGGCATTGGTGGGGTAATTCATTAGAGATAGGGTCAGTAACACCCTAGAATGAGTTTGAGTGTATATATATGAGCGCGTATTTTTTAGTAATATAAAAATGTTTTATATTGTGTTGGTTGATTTGTTGAGTGGCTTATGGATCCTAGTCAATACGAGTAATTAGCGTTATTGATTGGAATCTCTAAACTCTTGAACTGAGCATTTCGGCACGGTATTGTCTGAAATTAGGTAAATGAAATAATTTTACCTGCATTATATTTTATGTATAAAGGAATAATGTTTCACAAATTATTATATGGTGTGCTTGGATGTTAGAGAATGATAATATTTGATTATCATTTGTTGTTCTTGTATTCTAATAAGGGTTGACATTATAATGTAAGCAAGATTAAAAGTTAAATAATAATTTCATACAACAAAATGGAATGTAAATTTGATTTGAAAATGTGATTTACAAATTGAAAGGAAATAAAATTTCAGAGCATATTATAAATATGATTTATAAAACGGATTTAAAGGACAGAAATTTGGAAATTTAAATCCTGTTAGTTTTGAAAACTATTTTCAATATCTTTTGGGAAAATAATAAGGATATTAATGGGAAAATATTTTTGAAATATTTTTAAAGGGTTTTAAGGAAATAAATAGCACTGAACTCACTTCGATCGCTGGAAAATAATTTCGGTGATGACTGCAACATCATCGACATTCATTTTTGAGTTTTCAAGAGAGGAATTGTTACAATTAGGAATTTTGTTTGGTACAACTGGTTTTGGTTTTGAGCTTCAAAAGGATGATTTGATATACCAGTGGAATTTTGCGTATATATGTGTATAAGATTTCAAAAATGATTTGGAATGTTTTAAAAACAACGTGTTTAAACTCTGGGATTTTCATTTTTATTGGGAATATGGGAAAATAAGTTCAATAACTTATAAAATTTGGAAATTAGCAAGTTAAAGCAATGTTTAAAGTGTTGAATATGAATGTAAGAAAGGTAAAAATTTGGAATTTGAACTTAAGTACAAAATAGATCATGGGAACAAATTAGCTTAAGTTAGGTTAAATAAAATAAGTCTTGGAAATGAATTAAGAAATGAACTAATTTAATACATTAGTAAGTTGAATATAATTTTGGAATATGATCGAAATATTGAAATTGAAACAAATGGATTGAGTCAAATGGAATTGAAATCGGATTTAAGTTAAAATGGACATATACTTAAGAGATGAAGTGATAATAAACATAAGAAATTTTCTATAAAATGTTGTAATAGATTTAAGAAAATTTGACGGAGTAATTGTTAAATGATATTAGTATTGACAGAAATATAGTAAATAAATAAGGAATTGTGAAAAAGCAACGTGGATAATTGAATGCATATCGATGAAATGTGAATAATTGAAAGTGAATGTGAATAAAAGGAATTTTCTGTAGCTAAGAATCAGTTGAAATAAATACGTAAGTTGTGCGTACATTATTTTTTTTGCAACACGATTTGATCTAGATCCAAGCACATAATTTATATCGATCCAAGTTACGATTTTTCACTCGATTCTCGACGGCGAACACTGGATATGGATTTTTGGTTAATTTTGGAATTCTCTATCATAGTACATGGCTATGAAAGGAGAATTATGGTTTCTAATCAAGAAACTAGATCGGAGTCTGCACTAGAGTGATCGTGTGAACAATACTAGTTCGGAAGTGAAATTGTATGATCGAGCGTGCGATCAGATTGGATATGCGTATGAATGATATAGGTACATCGTATGGGCTTTAGTAAGGCAAGTATTGAAAAATGGAAATTTGCGAAATAAAATGACTTTGAATTATATGATTGGATATCATTGATAAATAAGATGCAGGTATATAAAAGCAAGAGCAAATTTGATGCCTTCGATTTCATAAGAAATTGGGTTGCTCGACTAAAAGTACATGTTTATATTGTTGATTGATGGATGGTTTTATGATTTAGCCACTTGGCTTTTGTTTTATTTTGCTGGTTTGGCCCGTAATGGCGATTTTTAGTTGTTCTAATCTAACCACGAAAAAGAGACGCTGGCAAAAAATTTCGAAAATTAAAAGAGTTAGAAATTTTAAAGAAATTTTCGATGATTAAAATTTGATATTGGATTATAATTTGAAATGATTGAATGAATAATATTACTTGGAATCTATGAATGAATTTGGGGAACTTAGTCAAAGTAATAACAAGGTTTCAACAAATTGATTTGGGAAAGTTATTTCAACCAATTTGTTTTAAGAAAAGAAATAGGTATGGACATTTTTCTTACCTTGGCAATTTCGGGGATGAGATACTTTTAAGGGAAAAGAATGTAATGACCAAGAATTTTACTATTTGAAATTAGAATGTCTAATTAATTTTAAGATTTAAAATTTAATTTTATAGATTTAATAACTTGAATTTTCAAATATAACGATTTATTGAATAATTTAATCGTTTAATTTAATAATTGAAAAATTGTTTAAATAATTGAATATTGGGTTTTAAGCTGGATAAAAATGATTTAAAGGCTTAATTAATTTCAATTAATAAGAATGAAGGTAATTGAACTTTTAAATTGGATTCGTAAGTGATTTACTCGATTTTAAAATATCTTGTTTTAATTAACGAGTGAAAATAGCCTTCCAAGGAATAGTCTCAGATTTTGACGACACCAGTTCCATTGGATCCGCAATAATCTATTATTTTCGGATTTCAAATTTCATAGCTTTTAGAGTTACTGTTTAATCGTACAGGATAGAAACGCGTTGAAATTTATGTTGGTAATTTAATATAATAATTGGGTTCAAAAAGCTATCTTCTCTATACATTTGAATTAGGTTATAAAACTTTTTCCATTGCGTTCAGAATAACATTATGAACGCCTGCGGGCACACCTCACTTGGGATCCGAAAATAATAGCTAGATATTTTTAAATTTAGAATAATATGTGTATATGTTGATTTGACTAGCAGCCTACATTCTTTCACTTTAGACCAATCTATTTCTCATCCCAGCCACCCAACAGCCGTACCTACTCTATTGACCTCCATATCTTTCCACCTAATTTAAACTTAGCTTAGCAGCGAAGAAAAAAAATTGAAAGCTTCAAAAATTTATAATTCAATTTTTACCCAATGGAAAATTCCCAAACCAATTTTAAAAATCGTGTCTTAGCATAAGCTTCGATCTGATATAATGTTTGTGGGGTGCGACGTCATTCTGCAGCTCAACGGTTTGGGTAAGGGAACTAGGTTTGGCGATTTCGTGAAATAGGGGAAGAATTAAAGGAAATGAAAGTCGTTTTTGGATTCGTGAGGTGGAGGAGAGGCGACGCGCAGGTTTTGGTGAGGTGCGGCTGCTTGGTGGCGATCGCGTGGTGATAGAGGAGGCATGGTTGGCTGTCAGGTCGCGTTTCATATGGGGATCGAGGCGAATCGAAAAGGTGTGTAATCGAGGGAGGAAGCGAAGGCAAGTTGAATGGTGGCCAGGAGAGGATGGTATCATGTGCATGTATGGGGAAGTTCGTGCGTGCTCATGAGCGTTGGATAGATGGAGGAAATTGTGAACAGAGAAGGAGAAGAGAAGGGTAGCGGGCCGGTTTAGGATGTTGGGCCTTGGGTCGTTCAAAAGAATATATATATATAACTGGCGGCCTAGGTCGTGTATGGGTGGGGAAGAAAGGATTGTGTGGGAATTTCATTAAATATAGGTGATTGTGTTAATTATGGTAATTAGTGTAAACTAATTATAATTAAATATTTCAATACTTATAAATTAATTAACTTTCTCATATAAGGTCTAAATCGAACGCCGTCGGTCGCGTTGTGCTCATAAGAACGAAATCTACGCTGTGGAATTGGTTTGGACAGGATTGGAGCCATTGGAATATTGCACTAAAATCGAACGTCTGTTCTATTTTAGTCAAAACCCAAACGCGAAAGCGACAGTTGGAATTTCAATGAGTAAATCTTACTCATGTTGGATGACTAGTTTTATTTTAAATAGTTAAAAATTATTTATTGGCCGGTTGGATGGACTGATAAATTATTATCAGTTGGATGTTATAGTGTATATATAGTAGTACATATATATTAGTAGTTGGATACATTCCCGTCAATTGTAGTGGATGAGATACTATGTCCCCGCATAATAGCGGATGATCCAATATTACCGTAATATCATGCCTCGAAGCGGGATTGATATTTTATGTTGTATAACATATATGGTTTGCAGAGAAACAGATTGGAGGGATCCAACTAGATTCCTCAAAAATGTTGATTTTTAGTTCCATATATAGTGATATATGATGTGTTTGAATAATCTATGATAGATTATGATGTGATTTGAATTTATTGGATGCTATAGTAGCACTGGCCTTGATTTTGGTATTATAAATTCCATAAATAAAAATTTTGAATCTAAAATGGAAATTCAATGGCGATTTTGGAAATGAAAATAGTTATATTGAATTTTTGGATTATTTGAAAGGAAATTGACTTGGATAAAATAAACGATTTGATATTTGTTTAGCTATTCCGTAAAATGGTTTCAAATTGAGAATCTAATTTGATTATTTTTAGATAGTGGATTTTTAATTGGGATTTTTGGAATACGAAATGGAAGTCGAAATCGAGATTTGAATAGTTTTGGAATATAGTTTGGATTATTTAAGAAATAGAATTATAAATGGAATTTTAATTAGAAATCGATTTATAATTAGGTTTTTGTAATATAAACATGTATAAACTGGGAATGAGTTTATGAAAATTTATAAATGATATTTATAAATAAGTGGAATGATTATCATTTGATAAATGGTAAATATAAATTCATAGTGTGTTACCCCACCCTTTGAACAAGGCCAGGATACCAACAAATTGGCTAAAAAGGATGGATATCAGGATTGGAGATCGATTGGAAACAAGGTTATGATCGATACCATCAAAATTGGACCAAGCTGCAATCAAGGTGGTATCAGTAAGGAATGATAACCAAGACTAGATGAGACTACCTTTCAAATTTTAGGTCAATCGGAGTTCGTATGCTCAAGTTATGGATGAATCAATATTCATGGATAATCAGTTCGTATAGATACTTTCGTATCAATCGAAGTATACTCCACTATTTTCTTTGGATCGATGGATTTTGTGTCGATGCAATGCACATCGATCCGATGGATACGGCAAGGCATGTTGGCACGGTTCGTATCCATCGAAGCTTGGATCGATACGAAGGAAGCGGGACCTGAATGGATACAGACTTGATAGATACAAAGTCATATGCTTCACCACGACATTTGGGATCGATACACAGATAGGTATAGGGGATGGATACAAAGGCAGCGGGCATTCAGGATTGATACGAAGGAAGGCATGTGTGGATCGATATGAAAAACAAAACTCTGGATGGATACGGAAGATTCGGGAACGATTTTCGTATCGATCAAGTTCGTATCGATCGATACGAAGGAAACGGACAAGATGGTGCACGAAATATGGATCACAGCGTGAGAAGCAGATCGATGCGAAAGCTATGGACACGCAATGATGAACACAAGGCAATGAAATAAGATGGATACGAAGATGATCGATATGAATCGATCGATACGAAATCACCAACCTACTTGCAAACTCAACATTGGATCAATCATAACTCTCAAACCAATTATCCAAATGCAATAGAATTTTCGCAAAAGCTTTCTTATTCACTTAAGAATGTCCATGATCGATCTCGCCTCTATTGGACCATTTTTGGATCGATGCGAAGACAACATGGATCGATCGGGGATCGATCCCAAACAACCCTAGGTCGATCTGGTGGGCCCACCTACGCATGAGAAGAGGTATTCTGAGGTTTGAGGTAGATATTTCCAGATCTACTCCTATAAATAGCACCCTAACCTACAAAAAAGGAATTTTTGACTCTGTTATGCCTTTACTCTGCTGAAACTCCATTACTGGAGAGTTGTAGATTGTACTATTGTAAATCATTTGTGAATCATCAAAATAAGAGCAAACTATTCAAAATGGACGTAGGCTACAACGCCGAACCACTATAAATCTTGTGTCTTCTTTTACTTTCTTTCATTTTAATTTTGTTATTTCTTTATTTTTATTCTCTACATCATCTGAATCTGGGATCTATGTTTGGATATCAAGGATTTATGTGTAAACACCGGTGCTTTCACTACTTCTGGGCTTTGTGACCAATTTTGGTGCAAACACTTTGGTTCTTTCACTGAGAACTAAACTCAGGGATTTGGGGGCTTGGATTTTGGATATGAAAGCTTAGGAACTTGGATTCTAGGAAGCAATGGCTAGGCAATCGACAAGGAGACAGAGAAATAAGAGGAGTCAGCATGTAGAAAGTCAGGAGGCTACCTCAGGAACTAATCAGGCCTCAATCTTCATCACTAGAGATGAGATGGAAACAATGCTAAAAAGGTAAGAGGACATGATACAAAACCTACTCCGACAGGTTGGACAAACTAGAGTGCAAGGTCAAGGGAATGGAATTGTAAGGAATGCTGGAAATGAGGATTGCAAAGCTGGAGCAGTAGGAACAGAGGCAATCCAAAGTCAAAACCGAGGAAACAAAGCAAACAGGATGCGGGGTAGAGCGGAACCAACAGGAGCAGCTCCTACATTCGGGGGCATACCCTCGGATCATGTTGGCTTAATTCCAAGAAGGATACCATATGGCATGTGCAGTTTGGCATTGATTGGGACATGGATGCTCGTCTAGAAAGATAGGTTTCAAGATTCCCGCTTGGGCTCAGAGGGTAGGTTGGAGATAGCTGGAAGAGGCTACCACTTGATGACAATGATAGATGAGGGGAGGATTGGTGAATAGATATTAGAGGATGTGAATAGGAGCCCCTTTGCTCCTACGATTAGGTAAGCTAGGAATCCATCGGATTTCAAAGTACCAACGCTAGAAATGTATGATTGGAGAACGGATCCCGCTGTTCACTTGACAAGATACATGAGACACATGGAAGTACCGGAGGCATCAGAGAAAGTTATGGCATAGTGCTTCCCTTTGTATTTGATGGATATAGTAGCACTATGGTTCAGACAATTGGAAAGCGGCTCTATTGGCACATGGACGGAGTTGATTGAGAGGTTTATGAGGAAATTTTGGGTCCACATAGTAAGACCCAAGAATGTGATGACTTTATCATCGATGAAATAGTGGAAGGGACAGTCACTTAGGGATTTCTTAACCAGGTAAAATGCGGCAGTGGCTTCGGTAGATTGACCCGATCCATCGATGGTTTTGATGGCAGTAGTCTTAGGGATTGCGGATGATTTGGATTTTAAGATATCGTTGGAGCGAGATCCACCGATGGATCTCTGGGAGTTTTACCATGAAGCAGAGACGTTTTTACGACAGGAAGATGCGAAGGAAGAAAAAGAGGGGAGAGTGGTTGAAGTTTATGCAGTAAAAGGTGGAGGTCCACCTAGGGAGGATTCAAAGAAGGATGATGGACGCAAAAGGAAAATGAATGACGGTGGTAACACATCAAAAAGGATATGGAGGGAATCGAAGTTCACTTCTTACACAGATTTGACTGAAACTTTAAAAAGGATTTACTTGGATACTCGAGGGCGCCTCCAGTATTGAAGGCCGGCAAATAGGCAACCCTCTAAATATGAGCGGGCATCAGGAAAGCATTGCCTATTCCATGAGCTGGATGGACACAACACGAATAACTACAGGCATCTGAAGGATACTATTGAGAAACATGTGAGGCATGGTCATTTGCAACAATACATAAGGAATCGAGCTGTGGCAGTGGAACAAGAGCGACCATCGTCCACCTTAAACGAGATGGCACCGGATCTAGGCATCGTCATCAGCTTATTATCAACTAATTGGATTTATGTTATAGAATAAGTAATAAACCCTGAAGTAATGCGGCTAAGTCACTTACACATGTACGGGATCGATGACGGTCCCTAGGCATGCTCTGAGATGATGATAACCCATGATGCTCAGGATTATGAAATCTTGTTTTTCTGTTTTCTGCAAACTCTGGTTTCTTTTTTGGTATTCTGGTTATTTAGTTTTCTTGGTTGTATGGACTATTATTTTATGCATTAAACTCTATAATGATTGGATTTGAATTAATGTAATAAATATTACAGGTCACAAGGTTACGATCCCAACTGGAGAGATGGGGTAATAACCGCGAGTTACGACTGCCTTCATCGTAGAGCGACAGAATGGACTCGAACTCGGATTAAGCCCTCGACTGAAGAGTCGAGGCCGGAGAATATAAGACCTCGACCGGAGAGTCGAGGCCGGAGAATATAAGACCTCGACCGGAGAGTCGAGGCCAGAGAATATAAGCCCTCGACCGGAGAGTCAACACCGGAGAATATAAGCCCTCGACCAGAGAGTCTAGAGAATATAAGCTCTCGACCAGAGAGTCGAGGCTGGAGAATATAAGTCCTTCACTGGAGAGTCGAGGCCGAGGAATATAAGCCATAGACTAGAGAGTCGAGGCCAGAGAAGGAAGACCGTGGATAAGCCCTCGACTAGAGAGTTGAGCCGGAGTAGGATAAAATGACCTGGCGAGGTCTATGGATTTGGATCTGGATCCTGAGAGGACCTGGCTTTGGATAAGGCCTTGAGCGGTCCCGAATTTGGACATCGACCTAGAGAGGTCATGGATTTGGTTATTGGTTACTGGATATGGATGGATTAGAACTAGGTTGTCGGGTTCAGGTGGATATAGAATTGGCTAAGGATTAGATTACTGGATTCAGAATCGGATATCGACTCAGAATAGCCATAGATTTTGGATAAGGATACGGCTATGGAATGGTTTGGTAATGGATTGGATTATGGCTATGGGTGGAATATGGACTTTTGATGCCGGATTTAAAGATATTCAGAACACGCCATTCTACCGCAAGGCATGTTTTAGGGGAAAATGTTACCCCACCTTTTGGACAAGACAGGGATATCAACAAATTGGATAAAAAGGATGGATATCAGGATTCTAGATCGATTGAAGACAAGGCATGATCGATACCATCAAAATTGGACCAAGCTCCAATCAAGGTGGGATCAATTAGGAATGATAAACAAGGCTAGATGAGGCTATCTTTCAAATTTCAGATCAATTGGAGTACGTATGCTCAAATTATGGATGGATCAATATTCATGGAAAATCAATTTGTATTGATACTTTCGTTTCGATCGAAGTAGACTCGGCTTTTTGATTTGGATCGATGGATTTTGTATCGATGCAATGCGCATCAATTGGATGGATACGACAAGGCATGTTAGCATGCTTCGTATCAATCAAAGCTTGGATCGATACGAAGGAAGCAGGAGTTGGATGGATATGGACTTGACAGGTACGAAATCATATGCTTCACCAGGACACTCAGGATCGATACGTATCATGGTATAGTGGATGGATACGAAAGGTAGCGGGAATTCAAGGATCGATAGGAAGTAAGGCAAGTGTGGATTGATACGAAGAACAAAGTCAGGATACGGAAGATTCAGGAGCCATTTTCATATCGATCGAGTTCGTATCGATCGATACGAAGGAAATGGTCAAGATGGAGCACGAAACATGGATCACAGCATGAGAAGCGGATCGATGCAAATGTTGTGGACATGTAATGATGGACACAAGGTGGTGGAATAGGATGGATACCATAGTGATCGATATGAATCAATCGATACGAATCGCCAGCCTACTTGCAAACTCAACCTTGGATCGATCATAACTCTCAAACCATAGATCTAAATGCTATGAAATTTTCACAGAAGCTTTCTTATTCACTCAAGAACGTCCATGATCGATCTCAGCTCCATTGGGCAACTTTTTGATCGATACGAAAGCAGCACGGATTGATCGGGGATCGATCCCAAACAACCCCAGACCGATCTGCTGGGCCCATCTACACATGAGAAGAGGTATTCCGAGGTTTGATGGAGATATTTCCAGATCTACTTTGATAAATAGTACCCATATGCCTACTGAAAAAGGACTTTTTGGCTTTTCCACACTATTACTCTGCTGAAACTCCATTGTAACTAGAGAGCTATTGATTGTACTGTTGTAAATCAGTTGAGAATCGTCAATAAACAGCAAACTGTTCAAAGTGGACGTATGCTACAACGTCGAACCACTTTAAATTTTATGTCTTCTTTTACGTTCTTTCATTTTAATTTGGTATTTCTTCATTTTTACTCTCTACATCATCTAGATCTGAGATTTGTGTTTGGATATCGAGGATTTGTGTGTAAACACTGGTGCTTTCACTACTTTGGGGTTTATGACCAATTTTGGTGCAAACATGGTGTGAGTTCAAAATGAGATAAGGAAACCGGCTTAGAAAGAAATAGTGGATTCTATTTTGGATTTTGGAAATAGTAGTGAATTTGGAAATGTAAATCGAATTGTGATAAATCGAGGGAGATTTATAAGCATAAAAATGGTTATATTGGATTTTACAAATATATTATTATCAAGAAGTGAAGTTGTTTTAGAAAAGGATTTTTATTATTAAACTATTAGTTGGACTAAAATATTTCAGGAAGTTAGTTACTTAAATATTTATTATTGATTGAAATAAATTCTAATTTTCATAATAAGCTTTGAAAATACATTATTATTATTTATGAATAAATTGAAAATTTGCTATCATTGTTGTTGAACAAAGGGTGGTGATATTCTAAATAATTACTTAAATGTGTCTGAATATTTATTATTTTACTTTAGAATGCTTATTTTAAAAAGGTAGAGTTTTGAAAATTTATTGAAGTTACTTATAAAAACTCTCGAGATTTGTAAATAGGATTGTATTGAATGGATGTGATTTTATAAGAAAAATCTTATAATGGAATTCGAGAACTTCAAAAAATTAGAGAAAAGGGAATTTTCAAATTGTTTAGATACAGAAACTTTGAATAGAATCTAAATTCAATAAAGGAGCTATAAATTGTTAGTTGGACTAGAAATAAGTATAATCGATAATTTTTGAAATTTGTAAAGGGAGATTAAAAATGGTTTAAAATTTGTAAAGGAATATTTCTCTAAATTAAACTTTGAAATTTATAAAGAAGTTTTATAAATAGATTTGGAAATATTTATGAAATAAAGATTTTTTTGGGAAGTAATGGTATATTTTCATAGCGTAATTCAAAGGCAGAGATTGCTTACAGTTTGGGATGTTTTCGCTGGGTTAGTGATGTAACCATTGTGAAAACTGTGATCGGTGCTTGATTGCATGGTGGAAATCAGGAGGCAAATAAGTTTGGTTTTTCTAGGATAAAGACGCAACCATCAAGCTGCGATCTATGGTCGATACCGAGTGGTATTTCCATATCTATTTTGATGTGTTTTCAAGTATTTTTGAAAGGAAGGATTTGTGAATATACTTATTCAGATGAAATAAGTATATGCCTGTTTTAAATGAGGAATTCAAATATATCGAATTTAAATTAAATGAGGATTAGTAATTTCAGTAGGAAATGTAATCTTTGGTTGAATGTTTGTTTGTTTGATAGTTAAATAACCGACTATCAAATCTTGGCCCTAATATGTAATCCTTCTTAATTTTGGTGGTAGGGAAACAATTTCCTACTTAACACTGAAGGGTTTT
Organism: Allium cepa; assembly: GCA_030765085.1. NCBI lineage: Eukaryota > Viridiplantae > Streptophyta > Magnoliopsida > Asparagales > Amaryllidaceae > Allium > Allium cepa. Next base: position 551,763,281 of record CM060941.1, on the reverse strand, counting down.
AATTCTGAAAATATCTGGGGGAAACACGGGATTTATATGGTACAGTTACCATCGGTGGTGCTATACTATACGTATAAACTCATTGTTCTTCTAGGATAAGTGATAAGGAGATCCGTCCACTTAAACGGTTAGGGGTTGGTCTCCGTTCTTATGTATTGTCAAATTATTTCCTAAAGAACCGGTATTGAGCATTTCGGAAATCGAGGATGGTTTATGGAGCGCCCGAGAAGCGGGAGAGTGTACTTGTAAGAGATGACTCGGAACTGTTACCACTCCAAACCCATATACGGTTCTATGTAGTAGTTTTCGTGTTATATTGAGGTGTTGAAATCCATGTGTGGTTTCGAGACCGTTGGGTATGGGAATCCGTGTGTGATTCCAAGATCTATTTGAGATGTTGGAATATGTATGTGATTCCATGGCCATTATGTGTGGGAATCTATATGAGATTTCGTGGTCTATTTTTGGAGCAGTGTGTAAGCTGGAACGCTGGACGTAGCCTCATCAGCGGAAATGACTAAAACAAGAGATAGGAGGCATGGCCAGTAGGGTTGGCAAACCCATAGGGTGTAATCGTCTCCTTTTCTAGCAATACCGATACCTTCAGTTATTTTTGGCATGCTGGGGCAATGCACTCGGTCTTAGTAAGACCAGTTATGTTTTTCCTATAATATCCTGGCTAGACGGGTATGATGCTTCGGAAGGATAACTCTAATCCTTATGCAGGAGGACTGTTCTCGAAGTACCAAGGGCACCTTCGTGGAATCCTACACAATTAGGGAACGAGCCTTATCGAGTTTTGATTTTATACTAGTATTGTTGTGGTGTACATAGCACGAGCATCATAGCTACTTGATTATTTTATTTTGACCCTTAGACATTATTATAATATCACTAGATTTTGATATAAAAGGTTTCGGTTATCGTAAGGTAAAAACCCACCGTGTTTATATGCGGCATGGTCTTACGATATCTTTATTTTGAAAAGGTTTTATAACTTTAATAATCAATTTGGGTATGTTTTTCTCATGCTGGTTTACCAGACTGATCCATGTGTTATTATTTTATAATAATGCTCAGGTCAGACCGAGCATATTACATATTTAGATTGAATGGCTTTAGAGCTCAGGAGACGAGCTGGAGGATCTCAAATGTATACCATGTATTTGATTTATTCCACTATATGTGTATGTTGTATATTCAGCACTTATGAGGATAAGTTACTGAACTGTCTAGATTGAGTTGTAGATTGTTGTACTCTGATGATTGTATGAATATAATTTGTTACAGTTTCTTTTGAATAAAGATCAGTTATTATATATTATATATTGTTTCGCTGCGACTGTGAGATTCTTTATTATTGTTTAGTTTTCTTCTTATCTTCTCTCTTCTTTCTTCACCCCTAACAATCCGCCTTTTTGTTCAATTTGAGTTGACATGTGCGGTTATTAGTCAGCTTAGAATGTACAGAAAAGTGGGTCATTACACATGGGACACATGCGTTTACTTTTTCGGTTAATTTTGGACTTGTTCAATTGATGTTACACGAGAGTGAAATTAACTAACTTATAGTAAATGGTTAAGTAAGATTGTGTGGCATGGGACGCACTGTTGTCACTGATTGGGTTACTATTTAGAAGTTGGTGACACTTTATGTTGGGTCTTTGGGCATGTTGATATTGCCAGTACTAGGTTTTCAGGCTATTTTGTTAGGCTTTTGGGCCATTTGTTGGGCGCCAAATTTGTTGATAGTACTTGGAAGGCTTCGGCCAATTTGTTGTTGATGCACATGCGGCGTAGCTTAGACTCGCCATTTGTTGGGATCCATTTTATGATGTTTTCTAGATTTCTTTATTATTGATTTCTAGAATTTGTTGAGTTTTAAATATTTTCACCATTATGTCAGATGTTGGATGTGTACATAGCCTTAGTGTTAATTTAAGTTGTAATTTGGTGATTACATTTTTGTTGATTTGAACTCCCTAGAGAGTTTGATATGTTGGGATCTTTGTGGTGATTTTGATGAATGCGACTCTTGTAAACTAGTTGATATTGTGAATATGAAGTCTCAACTCAATGGAGGCTATTTAACACTCCCTTGTATATTCCCTTCAAATATCATGCACTAATCATCTTGATTAAGTTAGACTGACCCGTTTCATTTTTATATATAACACTCGGGTCAGACCGAGTTGTTTCAGGCTAGTTGATTACAGCATGTATCTCTCCTTGCACCACCTCAGCTTATAGGTTTGGCTTCCTTTGTTTAGTATATTTTTATATCGATCTTTTTGTTGCCAGTTTGGGCATCTTTATGTATATTCTTTTGTCAGACCATGTTTTGTATATGTGGTTCTTTACGAACCACTGACTTATGTAGCACACGTTGTACTTCGGCTGTTTTTATATGCATGCATATGTTTTGTGATCTATAAACAACTATATTATCATGTATTGTTCTGAATTGATCCTTAGCCACCATAATTTTGTGTTAAGTCTGAATTGATTATGTGATTCCTCGAAAGAATTTTTTAACTCAGCCCACCTAATCGACGTAATTGATACTCTCTTAAGCCAAAATTCATTGATGGTCACTTCTAACCAGCCCTATTCTCTACACTAGCGGATAGTATTACATAGCAATACTCTTTATTAGTGTGGATCTTGGGGTAGGACGTCACATAAATTGTTGAATTTAATAATTAAAATTGTCTAAATAAAGGAATCTTGGGTTTTAAGTTGGATAAAAATGATTTCAAAGCTTATTTAAATTCTATTTAATAAGAATGGTAATAAGAAACTCTTAATTAAGATTTAAAGGCGGTTAATTTGGATTTTAATAATAATTTATGGGACAAGTGAAAATAGCCTTCCGGGGCACTGTCTCGATTTTGACGAAACCAGTTTCATTGGATCCGTAATAATGAATTACACAGTCAAATTTCATGGCGATCAGACAAATCCTTCGGTCGTGTGAGATCGAAACGCGTATGAATTAATTTTAGAAATTTATATTATAACTGGATTTAAAAAGCTATTTTCTGCATACGATCGAATTAGGTCTCGAAACAAGTTCAATTGCATTCAGAATAGGGGTGCATATAGAATGACAGGCGGCCCTCGATAGGAATTTAAATTTTTTGAACGTTGTATAGCATGACAATTAAATTTAAATAATATATATGTACATCTCCACCATATTTGACCACACATCAGCCCACACCCCATCACTATCAAGCCATGCCTTTTTCTCTTATATAATGTTGCCTGCAAACCACAAACCAGAGTTTTTTCTTTTAATTTATTTTCAAAAGTAAATATCCAATCCAATAAAAATATAAAAATCATGAAACAAATTTTAAAAATTCCATTTCGAGGGGATCTTCAATTAGGCATGCGTTGGTGCTATTCGGCCTTCGTTTGGGTTGGCCCGACAGTTTTTCAGAGCATGGCTTTGACTAGGGTTTGACGTTGCGAGTGATATATGCAAATATTCGAGAAATGGAGGACTGATCCAGGCTTCTCTTGTCGATTCACATCACCTTGCCGAGTTTCGTCAAGTGTGATGGAGGTTTGATGGTCGTGACCCGGATGCGTGCAGCTAGGTGATTTGGTGAAGTTGTGTTTTATGGAGTTACTCGGAGGGAAAGGCAAGGTGCTGGGCAGGTCGAGCACACAGAGGGAAGTGGTTTAGTGAAGGCGCGAGTTGATTTCGTGAAGTATCGTGCCATATCACTGAGACATGCATGGCCTAGGGGTTGGGTTTCGTTCATGCATAGAGGAATGAGAAAGGGAAGAAGGAGGGGAAAAGTTGTATTTTTTTTGAACTTTGAAATTAGTTTATTTTAATTATTAGTTTAAAAATCGATAACTTAAAATTCAATAACTCTCTTATACAAGGTCCAACTGAGGCAGGATTTTTGTGTTGCGCTCTAACGACGAAAGCTTCATGATGGAACTTGTCTGAACGAATTTGGAGACAGTTGAAATTTAGGCTAAAATCGGATGTCATTTAGTTTTAATTCCAAACACGAACACCTCGACGACGATAAAAATTTCGATGAGTTAAACTCACCTTTTTGGTTAACTAGTATGATATATAGTTGATAAAAATTGTTGAATGATTGTTGGATGAATACTATATTTATTAGTTGGTTTGGATATATTTTCCGCCCTTTGAGCGGATAAGACCCTATTACGTTCCCTTGCAAGAGTGGATGACCATTTGTATGCGAAGCCCACCTCGAAGCAGTTGATTTATATTGTATAATTATATAACATTTGTGATGAAGGGGGAAATAGCTTGGAGGGATCCAAAGGGATTCCATGCTATTGTTGATTTTTTTCAATAATTTTTCTTTTATATAGATTATCGAAAAATGAACCTGATTGTGGACACTATGGTTACAACCTTGTTCTATGTTTAAAAATAAAAACCTAGTGATTATAGAAAACCAATATCAATATTAGTTGAGCATTTGGCGGCTATTGCCTGAAATTAGTATTTTTAAATCCTATAAATTGCCAATTGAATTAAAATTGGGTTTGAGATAGGAAATGATTTTAAATCCGAAAATGGATTTTAGAAATATATTGTTTCATTAAAAAAGATGATTTATTTACAATTAATATTGTTTTAAAGTTATTTAATTATAGCAATATTGTTTTAAAGGTTTTTAATTATACTAATATTGTTTTAAAGTTATTTAATTATATTAATATTGTTTTAAAGGTATTTAATTATATTAATATATTTTTTAAGTTATTTATTTATAGTAATATCGTTTTAAAAGTATTTAATAACATTAATATATTTTTTGAAGTTATTTAGTTAAGTAATATTATTTTAAGACTATTTAATTATATTAATACTGTTTTAAAAGTATTTAATTAAATTAATATTATTTAAAGTTATTCAATTATAGTAAGATTGTTTTAAGGCTCCTGGCAATTTCTTCGTCACGAGTAGCTTATTTCTTCGTGACTGCTTTCTTGAACGCCCGCTCCACTTCTACGTTCCCCTCATGTCCACAACCCCTCCCTTTCACAATTCTCAGCGTCTCCCCTCTCCCTCCTCTACTCGCTCTGGCCGTTGTTTTAGGTCCATGGCCGCAGATCCCGCTCGTCCTGACCTGCTCTCGCCTCAAGACTTTCCTCCCCTTTGCGCAATCAAAATGCACCCCCTGCTCCAACTTCCGGCCATTGTTCGAGTGATGCTCGAGCTGATGCAGCCAGTCTTTCTGCTGTGTCATCAAAGATGTTATTTCTTGATTCTTCTATATTCCACCAATTGACCGGTTCAAATGTGAGTGATTTTGATAGGCTCGGTTGTGTTTTGGGTCATCAAGCTTTGGATTCTATTGTTAATGACCGTGTTTCAGTTAGTAAGTCTGGAGAAGTCTTCGGCTTGGATGGATCTGCTGTGTCTGAATGTTGCAAGGAAGGTGTTTGTTTAAATGCTGCAGTGGGATCTGTTCCTTTAGCCGACGCTACTTGTATGGCTTCCCCTTTGTATGACGCTACTCCTGAACTACCTTATGTTGTGGTTAGTCCTGGGCCTCCTTCGGCTATTCATGAGTGTCGCCCTGCTGCCCCTAGCCTGCCTGTACCCAAAACATGGTCATCACTTTTCACATCCATGCCACGTAATGCGGGAGTGTATGAACCAGTCGAGTTTGACATCGTTGAGGAAAATGGAGTGATGATCCCTCCCCCCTGTGTTATCCAAGCTGGAATGGACTTTTGGTCAGGATACGTAGTTGGATTCTTTCTGGACCCTAAACATCGTCTTCATGATGCGGCAGCTGTTTGTCGTAGGGCCTGGAAACTTCAGGGTGGGCTTAAAGTTAAGATGGTTGATTCCTTGTACTACCTATTGTTCTCCTCCTCTGAGGAACGTTGTCGTGTTCTAGAGTCTGAGCCTTCCTTCTTTGACGGGCAGCCATTTATTCTTACCCCTTGGACGCCGACGGTAGCTAATGTTCGTGAGTAAGTTTTTTCTGTCCCTGTTTGGGTTTATTTGTCCCAAATTCCATCTGCATTACAACCATTTCTTGGCTTGAATTGGCTTGCGTGCAATATAGGAAAATTGAAATGTTTTGACACTAATACGGTAGCGCGTGATAAGCTTGTATACGCCAAGGCCCTGATTGAGATTTCTCCCGATAAGCCTCTTCCCACCTCTATTCCTGTCCAGCTAGCTGTTGGTCATGTGGTGGATGTACGTGTTCATTATGGTTGGGTCCCTGACATCTGTTCCTACTGTCGTTCATTTGGACACATTGCCTCTGCTTGCGTGCGCAAGTTTGTTCCTGCTGCTGCTCCTAAGATCCCTCTGCCACGTCCTCCACTTAGAAAATGGGTTCCCAAAGCCTCTCGTGTTGCTTCTGACTCTGGTCCATCCCTTTCCATTGTGAATCCTGTTTCCCCAGTTCCTGATGATGTTCCCCCTGCTGTCCCGGTTCTCTCTTCACCGCTTGTTGCTTGGGCTGAGACTGAACACTGTTGGGTTGAACTACGTTCTGATATGAGATTCAACCCCGTGGATAACACATATTATAGATATGTATCTGATGATTTATTGGATCTTCGATGCCTTTATTACAGTATTTCTGGTGATTCCTTGGTTCTTGACAAGGACGGTTCATTTGCTGAGAATAATTCTGCTCTTCTAGCAGATTCTACCTGGGATAGGTCATTTGTTTACTCTTCTGTCATTGACTGTTATGATCCTTCCCTTGCTGTGCATTTTCGTCCCTTTTTTGGAATTCTTAAGGGTGGAACTCTGTTTTCATCCAGGTTAGATGAGGGAGTGGGTGATTCTTCCTCTACGGAGGAGAACTAGCCTTGATTCTTAGTTCTAGTAGTTGTGACGTACCTGTCATACTCCTGTGTTGTATTTTCATACTTAGTAGCTAAGGTGCCTATACCTTACTCCTGTACTTCAAACTTATTACGTTCGTAATAAATAGTGGTCGGTCCACTTAAAAACCGTCAGCCATGCCAAAAAAAAAATTATATTAGTATTGTTTCAAGGCTATTTGTTTATAATTAATACGGTTTTAAGGAATTTATCAAAATGTTTAAAGGTTAATTATTTCAAGAATAAATATGGTTGCAGTTAATAATAAGGATTATTGATAAGGTTTTGAAAAAAATTATTATTATTATTTTTAAAAATGGTAAAGATAATTGTTATTGTTTATTTAGCAATATTTTGAAATTATTAATTATTAAGATATTTTAAAGTTAATAACTTTCATTTATTTATAATGTTTATTGTCTACAATAATTATTATATAATGCTGTTTTGAAGTAAAATATTTTTAATTATTTATAATTGTTTCTAAGACCCATGAATAGAGGGAAAGACTTGGATTTTATAAGGGAAATTTATAAATTAGTTTAGGGCTTAAGGGAAGATTATTTACAAGGGTAAAGGGTTTTATGAGTGGTTAGATATTTATAAAGGAGTTTTAAGAAACAGGTTCATATGTTTATGAAATGATTTTTATAAAGGGTATTATGGATTTAAAGGATTTATAAATGAGTTTTAGAAATGTACAAAAGAATTTATAAATGATTGAAATGTATAAAAGAATTTTTATAAATTGTTCCAGGAGTTTTATAAAATGGTTTATAAATGGGTTTAGAGGATTATAAGGATTTCATGAATGATTTTTGAATCGAAATAAAAGAAAATCTTTCTCGGTTTCGTAAATATACTTATACATTTGAGATAAGTATATGGATATTCCCTAAGTATTGAAAATATAGGGATTAGTGGATATTTTTGTTAAAAGTATTCTTATATAAGTAATTTACCAAGTGGTGTTTATTTATCAAAGATTTATAAAAGGAGGCTAGTGATTGCCTATGTGCTTAACCAATGTTGGTCTTCCCTATGGAATAAATCCTTGATTGATGTTCTTATTCAATAGTTTAATAACCGATTATCGAAAATGGACCCAAACGTAACTTTAGAAATATCTAGAAGAAACATGTGAGTCATATCGCACATTCATCTCCGATGATGCTATACTGCGCATAAATCTCGTTTCGTTCTCCTAGGACAATGATAAGAAAATCCATCCACTAACGGTTAGGAGGTGATCTCCGATCTTATCTTTGGCTGTTTATTTCCTAAAGAACTGAAGTTGAGTTTATCGAAAATTATCAAAAAGTTGTTTCGAAGAGACCGGGATCGGGTATGTTACCCGAAAACCACTTCAATCCAACAAATGCGTTTCGAAGTGAAGACAACTTGAAGATGATGGAATTGGAGATGGAGCTCCCTAATGTTTCGTTCAGTCCAAGAATGAACTTGTATGGATGAATGTTGGTATTGCATTGTTGCCTAAAGCGCAGTGTTAGCATTCCAAGATGGTCTGTTAAGAGGAAGAAGGTAAAGACATGACCTCGCGAGCCTCACAAATCGAAAAATAACAAAAATAGGATATGCAGCAGAGCTATATGGTCAGCTGCCATTAGGAGCCATCATCCCATTCTAGATTGTCCATATTCGAATTGTTTCGTGCACAGACACCGTGGTAGTATAAGACCTTGGTGTCAAAAAAGGATGGGGTAATCTGGCTCATCCTGTTAAAGGGGCAGCCGAATATGTAAAGGAGGGGTACAAGAAGTTCTTTTCAGACTCCGATGCATTTTCTAAGGGTGTACTATCGGAAGGTAATCCCTTACCTTACCATAGTATGGAATCCAATCTCAAATACGTGCCTGTACGGTTTTGATTGTAGAGCCTAGTATGTTGGAATTTAATATAGTAACAATTTCAGCTATTTTGATATTATTTGAAACCATAGACATTATTATAATATCACTGGATTTTTATATACAAATGTTTTAGTTATCGTAAGGTAAAACCCATCAGTGTTTAAGTGCGGCGTGGTCTTATGAGATACTCTTGATTTTCAAACATTTATTCAACTCTAAAATCTAGTTTGGTATGTCTTCTCACGTTGGTTTTCTAGACTGACTCGGATGTTATTTTATTATGATGCTTGGGTCAAACCGAGCATAATAAAGATTTAGATTGGATGTTTGGAGCTTCAGGAGATGAGTTGGAGGCTCAAAGATGTATTCATGTATATGGTTATTTTCCAACTGTGTTCATTGATGGTATTTATTAACAATTATAAGGATAGACTATTATAACTATTCAGGTTGAAAAAGGTTAGTATACTCTGATTAATGTCCGTATATATACATATATACACACATACACACACACACACATATTACAGCTTTGCTTTATGTAAAGATTTGTTATGTATTATAGATTATTCATTCCGCTGTGAGATTTTGTGTTGTTTAGTTTTCTTCTTATCTCCTTCCTTTTTTCTTTTTCCCTAACAATCGGGTTTTTCGACATTCGACTGCTCGGCACGCAATACAGTGGACGTATTAGTGTCGATTTTCGAGGGTCGAAAATCCAAGTCGTTACACTTAGTATCATGGCGAAGGCTAAGCGATAACCTTGGATTTGGTATGGTAACTCATTAGAGATAGAGTTAGTAGCACCTTAGAATGAGTTTGAGTGTGTGCGTGTGTGTGGGCGCGTATTTGCTAGTGTCATAAAAGAAATTATATTGTGTCGGTTGATTTGTTGAGTAGCTTATGAATTCTGGTCAACACGAGTAATTAACGTTATTGATAGGGATCGCTTAACACTTGAGCGAAACAATTCGTCATGGTATTGTTTTGATATTGGGTAAATTAAATAATTTTACCTTTACTATATTTTATATATAAAGGAAAACTATTTTCATACATTATTATAGTATATATGGTGTGTTTGGTTGTTAGAGAAAGATAATGTTTGTTTATTATCATTTGTTGCTGTTGTTATGCTCTAATAGAAGTTGTCATTATTATAATGCAAACTAAGATCAACAATTAAGGAATGATTCTATATAACCAAAGTGAGATTATATAAATGCATGGTTTATAAATTTGATTTATAAATTGAAATGAAATGAAATTTCATAAGTATATTATAAATATGATTTATAAAAGCGGGTTGTAAATTAAAAGGATTTAAAAGCTGGAAATTTGATAATCTAAATCTCATTGATTTTGGAAATTGTTTTTCGAAGTTTTGGTAAATAACAATAGTATTATTTGGAAAATATTTTGAATGGACGTATCTTTAAATGGAATTTAAAAGAGATAGAAAGCATTGAACTCACTTTGGTCGCTAGAAAATAATTTTGATGATGACTACAACATCATTGACGTTCATTTTCGGGTCTCTTAGAGAGGAATTGCTACCATTGTAGTTTTGTTTTGGTAAAACTAGCTTTGATTTAAAAGTTCGAATGAATGATTTGATATGCCAAGGGGATTATGTATATACGATTTAAAGATGATTTGAAATAAATAAGAACAAGGTGTTTAAACTCTCAAAATTTTCATTTAGTGTTTTATGAAAATATGAGAAAAAGAGTTTTATAACATATAAAATTTGAGAATTAATAAGTAAAACAATGTTTTTAATTGTTTGTATGAATGTTGTGAAAAGAGAAATTGAAATGAATCTTAGCTTAAGTTAAATAAAATGAATTGTGAAAAGAAATCAGTCTAAGTTAAATGAAATAGTTTTTGAAATAAAATTAATTTAGATTGAAATGAGTTAATGAAGGAACTAATTAAATTAATTAGTGAATTGGATATGGATTGGAATGTTGATTCATAAAATTGAGTGTTGAAATTGGTAAATGAAATTGAATTTGGTTAGAAATGGATAAGGACTTAAGTTGTGAAGTGGTAATAAACGTGACAGAAATTGAATAAAATGTTCATAAACTTGAGTAAAATATATGAAATAATCCAAAAATGAATTTAGTATAGAGTGAAATGTTGTTAAACATAAAATTTGATGGAATGATTCTTAAGGGATATTAATATTGAAAGAATATACCAAGAAAATAAATGAACGATAATAAAGTAATGTGGGGAATTGAATGCAAATCAACTGAATGGAAGTAAATGGAAATAAATACGTAAGTTGTACGTATATTATTTGTTTTGCAAAATAGTTTGATCCAGATTCGAGCACATGATTTTAAGATGATTTACATCAGTCCGAGTTGGGATTTTTCACTCTATTCTCGATAGCGAACACTGGGTAGATTTTAAATTATTTTGGAATTCTTTATCATATTATATGCCTATGCAAGGAGAATGATGGTTTCTGATCAGGGAACCGATTTGAGTCCGCACTAGAGTGGTCATGTGAACGACATTAATTTGAAAGTGAGATTGTGTTATCGAGCGAAGGATCGGATATGCTATTACGTACGGATGATACATGTACATCGTACGGGCTTAAATAAATTAAGTTTTAAAAATTAGGACTACAGAATAATGTGATTATGAATTATATGATTAGGTATCATTAGTAAATTAGATGCAGGTATATAAAAGCAAAAGCTAGTTGATTCCTTTGATTTCATAAGTAAAAATGTGGTTGCCCAACTAAAAGATACACAAATTATTGTTTGATGGTTTCATGAGTGAGCCACTTGGCTTTTATTTTCTTTTGTTGATTTTGGGACCGTAATGGTGAGTTGTTGTTTTAATCTAGCCGTGCAAAGTAGATGCTGGTGAAATTTCCCAAGAATTAAGGCTTTGGAAAAAATTTGAAATTTTTGAAGAAAATTTTAATAACTAAAATTTTATTTCGAGTTATAACCTAAAATGATTAAATGAGATGGTATTAGTTAGAATCTATGAATGAAATTGGGAAACTTAGAAAAAGTAATAATAAAGTTTCAACAAGTTGATTTTTGGAAAAATTTAAAGGCTTAAAAGGATTTGGTAAGCTATTTCAACTAATTGGTTTTAAAAAGGTTAATGGGTTTGGGCATTTCTCTTGCCTTGAAAATTTTGAGGATGAAATTCTTTTAAGGGGAAAGAGTGTAATGACCCAGAATTTTAGTCATTTGAAATTGAAATATTTAATAAATTTTAAATATTGAGAAGTTAATTTTATAGTTTAAATAACTTGAATTTTAAACATAGAGATTTATTTGATAAATTGTTGAATTTAATAATCGAAATCGTCTTAATAATGGAATCTTGGGTTTTAAGTTGGATAAAAATGATTTCAAAGCGTATTTAAATTATATTTAATAAGAATGGTAATAAGAAACTTTAATTCAGATCTAAAGGTGATTAATTTGGCTTGTAATAATGATTTGTTTTATTTAACGAGTGAAAATAGCCTTCCAGGGCACTGTCTTGGATTTCAACGAAACTAGTTTTATTAGAACCGTAATAATGAATTATAATACACTGTCAAATTTCATGGCGATCAGATGAATCGTTTGGTCGTGCGAGATCAAAACACATATAAATTAATTTTAGAAATTTATATTATAACTGGGTTTAAAAAGCTATCTGTTGCATGCAATTGAATTAGGTCTCGAAAAAAGTTCCATTACGTTCGAAATAGGGGTATAACATATAGAACGCAAGGCTGCATGCCACGATAGGATTTCAAATTTTTCAAGTGTTGTATAGCTTGATAATTTAAATTTAAATAATATATATGTACATCTCCACCATATCTGACCATACATCAGCCCATACCTCACCACTATCAAGCCATGCCTCTACGGACAACCAAACCATACCTTTTTCTCCTATATAATGCTACCAGTAAACCACAAACCAGAGTTTTTGCCTCGAATTTATTTTCAAAAATCAATATCCAATCCAATAAAAATATAAAAATCATGAAACAAGTTTTATAAATTCCATTTCGAGGGGATCGATTGGGCATGCCTTGATGCAGTTCGGCCGTCGTTCAGGGTGGCTTGACAGTTTTTCAGAGCATGGGTTTGACTAGGATTTGACATTTCGAGGGATATAGGCAACTATTCAAGAAACGAAGAACAGATTCAGGTTTCTCTTGTTAATTTACATCACAACGCCGAGTTTCGTCAAGTCCGATGGAGGTTTGATGGTAGCGAATTGGATGCGTGCAGCGAGGTGATTTGGCAAAGTCGCGTTTTTATAAGGTTGCTCGGAGGGGAAGGCAAGGTGTCGGGCAGGTCGAGCACGTGGAGGGAAGTGGTTTGATGAAGGTGCGAGTTGATTTCGTGAAGTATCGTGCCGTATCACTGAAACGTGGATGGCTTAAGGATGGGTTTCGTTTGCGCATAGAGGAATAAGGGAGAGAAGAAGGAGGGTAAAGTTGTAATTTTGTTGAAGTTTAAAGTTAGTTTATTTTAATTATTAGTTTAAAAATCAATAACTTAAAAATTCACTAACTCTCTCATATAAGGTCCAATCGAATTATGGATTTTTGCATTGCGCTCGTAACGACGAAAGCTTAGCGATGGAACTTGTTTGGATGAATTTGGAGATAGTTGAAATTTAGGCTAAAATCGAACATTTGATTTTACTTCCAAACTGGAACACCTCGGCGACGACTGAAAATTTGGGTGAGTTAAACTCACCTTTTTGGTTAACTAATATGATATATAGTTGATAAAAATTATTGAACGATTATTGGATGAATTACCATATTTATTAGTTGGTTTGGATATATTTCCCGCCCCTGGAGCGGATGAGACCCTATTTCGTTCCCGTGTTAGAGCGGACGACCCTTTGTATACGAACCCCACCTCGAAGCAGTTGATTTATAATATATAATTACATAACATTTATGATGCAGGGGGAAACAGGTTAGAGGGATCCAACGGGATTCCTCGCTATTGTTGATTTTTTTCCAATAATATTACTTTTATATGGATTATTGAAAAATGAAACTGACTGTGGACACTATGGTTATAGCATTGTTCTATGTTTAAAAACAAAAACCTAATGATTATAGAAAATCAATATCAATATTGGTTGAGCATGTGGGGGTTATTGGCATGAAATAAGTATTTTTAAATACTATAAATTACAGTTGAATTGAAATTAGGTTTCAAAAATATTTTTTTTTTTAAAAAAAAGATGATTTAGTTACAATATATATTGTTTTTAAAGTATTTAATTATAGTAATATTGTTTTAAAGGTATTTAATTATATTAATATTGTTTTAAAGTTATTTAATTATAGTAATATTGTTTTAAAGATACTTGATTATATTAATATTATTTTAAAGTTATTTAATTATAGTAAAATTATTTTAAAAGTATTTAATTATATTAATATTGTTTTAAAATTATTTAGTTATAGTAATATTATTTTAAGATTATTCAACTATATTAATGTTGTTTTAAAAGTATTTAATTAAATAATATTTTTAAAAGTTATTTAATTACAGTAAGATTATTTTAAGGTTATTTAATTATATTAGTATTGTTTTAAACTATTGGTTTATAGCTAACATTGTTTTAAGGAATTTATCAAAATCTTAAAAGGTTAATTATTTCAAGAATAATTATGGTTTTAAATTAATAATAAGGATTATTAATAAGGTTTTGAAAATAAATCATTATTATTTATAAAATGGTAAAGGTTGATTATTATTGTTTATTTAACAGCATTTTGAAATTATTAATTATTAAGATGTTTTAAAGTTAATAATTTTCATTTATTGATAATGTGTATTATTGATAATTATTATTATATAATGGTGTTTTGAAATAAAAGATTTTTAATTACTTATAATTGTTTCTAAGACCCATGAACATAGTTGAAAGACTTGGATTTTATAAGGGAAGTTTATAAAATAGTTTAGGACTTAAGGGAAGATTATTTACAAGGGGAAAGAGTTTTACAAATGATTAGTATTTTATAGATGAGTTTTAAGAAGTAGGCTTATAGGTTTATAAAATAAGTTTTATAAAGGGTTTTATGGATATATATAAAGGATTTATAAATGAGTTTTAGAAATGCACAAAAGAATTTATAAATGATTGAAGTGTATAAAAGAAGTTTTATAAAAAGTTCTAGGAGTTTTATAAAATGGTTTATAAATGGGTTTAGAGGATTATGAGGAGTTCATGAAGGATTTTTGAATCGAAATAAAAGAAAATCTTTCTCGGTTTTGTAAATATACTTGTACCTTTGAGATAAGTATATGTATATTCTCTAAGTATTGAAAATATAGGGATTGGTGGATATATCTTTGTAAAAGTATTCTTATACAAGTAATTTACCAAGCGGTTCTTATTTATAAAAGATTTATAGATGATGGCTAGTGATTACTTATGTGCTTAACCAATGTTGGTTTTCCCTATGGAAAAAATCCTTGATTGAATGTTGTTATTCGATTGTTAAATAACTGATTATCAAAAATGGACCCAAACATAAGTTTGGAAATATCTAGAAGAAAGATGTGAGTTATATTGAATAATCATCTCCAATGATGTTGTACTGTGTGTATAAATCTCGTTTTGTTCTCCTAGGACAATGATAAGGAAATTCATCCACTAATGGTCAGGAGGTGATCTCCGATCTTATCTTTGACTATTTATTTCTTAAAGAACCAGGGTTGATTTTACCAGGAATTATCGAAAAGTTGTTTCGAAGAGACTGGGATAGGGTATGTTACCCGAAAACCACTTTCGATCCAACAAATGCATTTCGATGTAAAGACAACTTGAAGATGATGGAATTGGAGACAGAGCTCTCAAGTGTTTCATTCAGTCCTAGAATGAACTTGTATGGATGAATGCTGGTAATGCATTATTGCCTGGAGGGAAGTGTTAGCATTCCAAGATGGTCTAATAAGAAGAAGAAGGCAAAGACATGACCTCGTGAGCCTCACAAATCGAAAAATGGAAAAAAAAACAAGGTCTGCAGCTGAGCTATGTGGTCAGCTACATTAGGAGCCACCATCCCATTCTAGATTGTCCATATTTGAATTGTTTCGTGCGCAAACACCATGGTAGTATAAGACCTCAGTGTTAAAAAGGGATGTGGTAATCTGGCTCGTCATGTTAAAGGGGCAACCGGCTCTGTGAAGCAGGGGCACAAGAAGTTCTGTCAAACTCCGGTGCATTTTCTAGTGGTGTACCATCAAAGGATAGTTCCTTACCTTGCCATAGTATGGAATCCAATCTCCAATACTGTACAGTTTTGATTATAGAGCCTAGTATGCTGGAATTTAATAGAGTAACAATTTCAGCTATTTTGATATTTTTGAAACCAATTATAATATCATTGGATTTTTATATACAAATGTTTTGGTTATCGTAAGGTAAAAACCAGTCCACGTTTATGTGCGACGTGGTCTTATGAGATACTCTTGACTTTCAAAGGTTTTCTATAACTTTAAAATCCAGTTGGGTGTTTTCTTCTCACACTGGTTTTCCCGACTGACTCGGATGTTATTTTATTATGATTCTCAGGTCAGACTGGGCATATTACATATTTAGATTGGATGTTTGGAGCTTCAGGATAAGAGTTGGAGGCCTAGAGACGTATTCACGTATATGGTTATTTTTCCGCTGTGTTCATCGATGGTATTTATCAGCAATTGTAAGGACAGACAGTTATAACTGTCCAGGCTGAAAAGCTTAGTATACTCTGATTGACGTCTATAAATACACACACATGTTGCGGCTTTGCTTTGTGTAAAGATTTGTTATATATTATAGATTATTCGTTCTGCTGTAAGATTCTGTGTTGTCTAGTTTTCTTCTTATCTTCTTTCTTTTTCCTAACCATCGGGTTTTCCGACATTCGATTGCTCGGCATGCAATACAGTTGACTTATTAGTGTCCATTTTCGAGGGTCGAAAATCCCAGTCATTACAAAAGTTTTTTAGGAGAATAGATGCTTAGAGAAGGCGACCCCTGTGCTATAGAAGAGTTTAACCAGTTTAGTATTAATGGTAATTTAACTGAATTATCACTTAGTGATAGGCAGTTCAATTGGACGAACTCTACAGAGACCCCTATAATGGCGCTCATCGATCGTTTCTTTTTTAACGAAGAAATGGAGGATAGGTTCAGTGTTGATTTTCAATGGTCTACCAACTATGTATTTCAATCACTGCCCTATTATCCTATCTTGTGAGAACCAACACTTTATGCAGATCCTTTAAATTTGAGAAGATGTGTCTTTTAAAGAATATTTTTTTCAATTTAGTAACTAATAAATGACATTCTACGGATAATAATAATATTAAATACTTAGGTAATATAGCTAAAGTCTTTGTTAGCAAACTTACGCCTCATATTATTCCTTAAAAAATGGAATAAGAACATTTTCGGTAGCATTAGTATTAAAAAGGAAAATTTGCTCTCTGAAATTTTAAAATTAACAAATATATTTTCCACAAATTTATGTATAATTTTTTAAATTTCTCGGGGTCTAAAATAAAAAATAATAATTGGAAAGTTAGTGCTTCTCCCAAAATAAAACTGCCATGTGACGAATCCTACACAAGAAACTAGATATAATCGGATTTCTTAGCATAACTATTTGATCATAAAAAAAATATGTTTTTTAACCTAGGAAAACATAAAGCGTTTACATTTCAAGTGTCTGTTAACTAACTCTGGTCTTGTACACACACTTCGAATTTTCGACTAAAACATGACAAATTTTGACTTTAACTATGACAACTACTAGAATGAATTCAGATTTTATTACATCAAAGACTATATTTTTTTACTTTATACTATCATCATTATTACTTGCTAGTATTTATGGTTTGAAAGAAACCAAAGATGTTCAATAACAACAATATTCCTTTTGATCGATAATCTAACTTATGCTATTTCACTTTTAAGTTATAACTGGGTTGCAAATTCTAGCTTTAACTTAGCTAAATGTTTATTTCAAGGATTACCAAATGTAAAAGGCGCATTAACACCTTAAAGGTAAGAATGACTTTTAGCAATGAGACATAATACGGTCTTATGTAATGACCTGCTAAATACTTTCAACAATGATTACTCTGCGGACATTCTTCTATTGATAGAAAATTAAGTATGCCCCATTATTCATTTATGCTTCACTTTTCTGACATATATATGTGTGTGCATAATCATTTGATCACACACACACACATATGTGTGTGTGTGTGTAGTTTACATGTTTCATTGAGCTTTTCAGTTTTACTAATTGTTTTGGACTAGTCAGCTCACGCTTCGGCATTTACGCAGTTGGATAGTTGTGAGTGGATTATTGTTATTGAACCCCTACTATCAGCTCATATTAGAATATTAGACGTCGTGTTACCGTTGTTTTATTTATTCTATCATTTCTGTTGTAGGGGAATGAAGGACATGGTTTATGACCTCATATGCTTATATTTATAGACTACTCTTTTTAGTAGTTCAATAAATGACTTGGCTTTGCTTGCTTCTTTAAATTTTCAGATTTTTAACTACTCTTTAGACTCTAGCCTTTAAACATGGGAGTTATTTTTATTGTGTGGGGATTTTTTACTGCATGCTAGGCTTGTTGGCAGTTCCTTCTATTAAGTGTGAAATAAAATTATACGAGTGCTCTCCTCTTAGATAGGATCACTCTTAAAAAAGGATTTTATTTAAATCAATTAGATTGGATCTAATATAAAGCTTTATACTTCATCGAATATGATCCAAATTTTCTTTTTAAAAATTCACTTATCTCATCTTGTAATGACCCATATTTTTACATCTTCAAATTTGAATATTTAATTTATTCAAATATTCGAATTGGGATTAAAAACATAAGAAAATATATATTTCAAATTAAGACCTGTTTTTTGATGACGTACTTTTTATTTATTTTATAGGATTTTTCCATAAGTTTTAATTTGAAGAATAATTAGTTTTCATTTGACGCTTTTTGCAGCAAACGTCGGTACTTTTGAAATTTAACATAGTAAGTTAACATGTCTAATTTATTATTGTTTTATAATCATTTGACATAGTTATACGCGATCGTATGTATATTTCTGTTGTTTGTGGCTCATACGTGAACATATTACTGTGTGGCGAGGTACACCAAAAAAATCTAACATTTTCAAATCATAAAATATACACACACGTACACAAACACAATTCTTTCTTTGCCATGCCAGAGCACATGTGCATGTCCTCTTTTACTTTGCATTAAATGTTTGATGGCTTGCATTCATACCTTGTTTCCTTACCTATGAAGTATTCTTTTTTCTCTATGTATATGCAAGCGAACACAAAGGGGGATCTTCATTTTTGTTTTCTTTTTCTTCTCTACATGAAATGTTTACAGGGCCAAACATTTACTTTTCGTTCTTGTCACTTCCCAATAAACATCAATAATGGTCGTATCTCAAAAAAATTCAAAATCCAACAAATTACTAAACTAAAAAAATGATAAACTTGGTCGGTTGAGTTGGTTTGGCATAGGCTTTGATATGGTATATGCGAAGGAAGGCGCGGTTGGTGTTAGCAGTTATGGGTAGAGGAGGCATGACCATGAGTGGAGTATGTGGTGAATGTGGGAAGTGCGTGCATGCATGGAAGGGAAGGTGTGAGAAAGTCAGAGGCGAATGAGGTGGCAGAAGCATTGATAGTCAGAGCAGGGCCAGGAGGTGGGTGACGAGGTGGTGTTAAGTTCGGCCTAGGGTGGGCTGGTGATGCATGGTGACGATGCGCGATGGTTTCGGAGGGGAAGTGAGGCAGTCTTGGGTTTAAGGGCTTTTAGGCGATCATATATATGGAATTTTAAAATAAAGCAACTGTTCTTTGCAAAGGAGTTGAAAATAAGTCCTTGTGAATGTGTTCTATTGCACGTGAGTTTGGGGGAAGGAGGGAGTGTGCTGTACTGTTCGGAAAGGGGAAGTGTTCGATGATGTCGGATTTTGGGTTAAGGGTCCAGAGCTTGATGTCAATGTGCATATGTACGAATTGGGCATGGTTTTGTTGTGTTGGAGGAAGAGGAGAGTTTGGGATGGAAGAAAGTAAAGTTTTACTTTAATTTAATTGTGTAATTAGTTTATTATACTATAATTTAAAAACATCGATAATTTAAAACTTAAATAACTTTCTCATACGAGGTCCAATCGAAACGTGGATTTTTGAGTTGTGCTCGTAACGACGAAGGCTTTGCAAGGAAACTGGTTTGAATGGATTTGGGGATAGCTGAAATTTGGGTTAAAATTAGATGTCATTTGATTTTAGTTCCAAATCGGAATGCCTCGGCAGCAACTGGAATAAATGTACGTTAAACTCACCTTTTTGGTTAACTAGTAATATATTATATAATGATAATGAATGGTTGATTATATACGTAGTATTGTTGTGATGTACACTCACAAGCATCACGACTGCTTGATTATTATCATTTTCACCCTTAGACATTATTGTAATATTAATGGATTTTCTATAGAAAATGTTTTGGTTATCGTAAGGTAAAAACCCGTCCGTGTTTATGTGCGGCGTGGTCCTACGAGATGCTTTTGATTTCAAGGATTTATTTTTATAACTTTAAAATCTAGTTGGGTGTGTTTTCTAACGTTGGTTTTCCAAACTGAGTCGGGTGTTATTTTATTATAATGCTCGGGTTAGACCGAGCACATTAAATATTAGTTTGGATGCTTTAGAGCTTCAGGAGATGAGTTAAAGGTCAGAGAGGTACTCACGTACGTGGTTATTTCGATGCATTCATTGTTGTATTTATTCTCAATTGTAAGGGCAGGTGTTTAATTGTCCGGTCTGAAAAAGGTTAGTATACTTTGATTGATGTCTATATATACATATATTACAGTTTCTTCTTGTGTAAAGCTTTATTGTATATTATAGATTATTCGTTCCACGATGAGATTTTTTGTTGTTTAGTTTTCTTCTTATCTTCTTCCTTCTTTCTTTTTCCCTAATAATCGGGATTTCCGACATTCGATTGCTCGACATGCAATACTATAAATGTATTAGTGTCGATTTTCGAGGGTCGAAAATCCCAGCTCATTACACTAGGTATTAGAGCTGAAGGTTAAGCGAGAATCTTGGCTTTGATGGGGTAACTCATTAAGAGATAAGGTAATTGAATTCCTTATTATGAGTTTGAGTGTGTGTGCGTGTGTGTGTGCCCCTAAGCGCATATTTTTTAGTGATATAAGAATGTTTTATATTGTGTTGATTGATTTGTTGAGTGGCTTATGAATTCTGGTCAATGCGAGTAATTAACGTTATTGATGGGGATTTCTAAACACTTGGACGGAGCAATTCGACTAGTATTATTTTGAAATTGAGTAGATGAAATAATTTTACCTTGATTATATTTTATATATAAAGGAATTATTTTTTAGAAATTAACATAGAATATGTGGTGTGTTTGGTTGTTAATGAATCATAATATTTGATTATTATCATTTGTTATTTGTTGTTATTTTTAATAAAAGTTGTTATTATTATGATATAAGCAAAGATAAGCAATTAAGGAATGGTTTTATATAACTAAAGTGAAATTATATATATGAGGAAAATGACACGGATATGGTTTATAAAAGCGCTTTATAGATAAAAATGATTTAAAAACTGAGAATTTGAGTCCCGTTGGTTTTGAAATTTTTCTTTCATTGTTTTAAAGAAATAATAATGGAATTATTTTGACTAGAAATATTTTTAAAGGGATTATAAAGAGATAGGAAGCAATGAACTCACTTCGGTTGTTGGAAAATAATTTTGGTGATGATTGCAGCATACCGACGTTCATTTTCGTGTTTCTAAGAGAGGAATTGCTATAGTTTGAGTTTTATTTTGGTAAAACTAGTTTGATATTAAGATTCAAAAGCACGATTTAAAATACAAAGGAATTATTGTTTCAAAATAGTTTGAAATAAGAAAAGGGGGTTGAAACTCTAAAAAATTTCATTTAAGTGTTTTATTGAAATATGAGAAAATAAGTCTAATAACTTATAAATTTTGAGAATTAGTAAGTTAAAACAAAATTTTAAATTTATTGAATATGAATGTAAAGAAAAGCAACAATGAAATTAAATGAAACTTAAGCTAAGTCAAATGGATGATTTTTGAAATGAAATTGATTGTGATTTGAGATGAATCAATGAAATGAATTAATTAAATAAATTAGTGAATTGAATATGGTTTAGAATGTGTTTGATAGAATTGAATAATGAAACCGAACAATGAATTAAGTTAAGTGAAACTGAATTTGATTTAAAATGGATAGGGACTTAAGTTATGAAGTGGTAATAAACATGAGAAGAGTTGTATAAAATATTTATAAACTTAAGTAACATTTTATAAAATGAATTATAAATGAATTTAGTATGGAGTGAAATGTTAAACATAAATCGAATGGAATGGTTCTTAAGTGATATTAGTATTGGAAGAACATACTAAGTAATAAATGAGTGCGAATAAAGTAATGTGAATAATGATTATGAATAATTGAATGTAAATAAAATGAATGAGAATGAAATGAATGTGAATAAAAAGAATTTGGTATATCTAAAAAATCAATACGTAAGTTGTATGTATATTATTTTATTCGCATAACGATTTGATCTTTATTTGAGTACACGATTTCGAATTGATTTATATCGGTCCAAGTTGCGATTTTTAACTCAACGCTTGATGGCGAACACTGGATATGGATTTTTGACTGATTCTGGAATTCTCTATCATAGATATGGACATGGATTTCAGGAGACGGGCCGGAGGACAGAGAGTATTCACGTACATGGTTATTTTTCCGCTGCCTTCATTGTTTTATTTATCAGCAATTGTAAGGACGGATTGTTATAATTGTCCGGGCTGAAATAGGTTAGTATACTCAGCTTAATGTCCATATATACATATATTGCTGTTACTTATTGTGTAAAGATTTATTTTATATTATAGATTATTTATTAAGCTGTGAGATTCTATGTTGTTTAGTTTTCTTCTTATCTTCTTCCTTTCTTTTTCCCTAATAATCAGGTTTTTCGGCATTCGATTGCTCGGCATGCAATACAGTGAACGTATTAGTGCAAATTTTCGAGGGTCGAAAATTCCGGCTCGTTATACACTTGCTTCCGACTGATCAATTCCATCATTACTAAGAATTTCCATTAAATAGTTCGACCATTAGGCTAGAAAAGTGAATGTACGAGAGTGGATGTGACTTAAACATAATTGGGAGGAAAAGAGTGAATGACCATACTTGCGTATGAAAAGCAAAGGTAGGAGAGTGGATGTAACTTAACCCTTATATATCCTAAATCAAGGAGTTGATAGGTTATGAGAGCCGAAAGGCTACACGTAATATTTTCACATGAGAGATCTTATGTGGATCACCCCACAGGAGTTTGGGACCGACCAACATTGGTTGACTAATTTAGGTTATGGATATGAGTTTCATAAACTAAAAAGTAAATCAGTTTAATATATATATATATATACAAAGGTAGTTCATAAAATGTTTATGAATACTCATTCCGTTGCATGGAGAAATAATTATTGTTTCAAGAAATGGAAACTTCATGATGTAGAAATTTATTTTAGAAATTATTAATAGTAAAATGGATTTGGATAAGATCCAAAGATAAAATTTATTACAAAGGATCAAATAAAACTAACTAAGCCTGTATAAACATGACTTATTAGAATATTTAATAAGAACTCTCACATATTAAAACAAACTATGATTTTCATATCAATGTCGAGAAAAGAATTTCCTCAGTTGTTGATAAGTTATTAAGAATATTAACTCTGCAATATGGCACGGTATAAAAATCCAGAATAGATTCCAAGTATATTATTAAAATATGATTTTGATATTGTACCCGATGCATGTGATATGATCATCGACCGCAAATGTATCTTCAAGAAGAAGAATAAAGTAGTCAAGATATTATAAGCGCCGTTGGTACGAATAACATCATAAATTTCAATTGTTCAAGTTAGCATAACTGACTCATCATTCAATGTGCTTGAGTTAATTCGTATATTACTCGCAAAATTATCGTCCGATATGATTTTGATCTTTGGCACATATATGTTGAAATAACAATTTTAAATAATGACTAAGAATAATCTATTTGCATATAACAATAGAAGTGTCACGAAGTCAGTGGAAGTGATATAGAGTTTGCGGGTTTCTAATAGCATCCTCGAACTAATACAAAAATATCATTTGGAAAGCATCATAATTGAGCAATTATTTTGACATTGAAATCAAATAATTTGATTTTCAATCAAAATGAAGAGGAAGCGTGAGTTGTAAAAAATACATTAAAAGGTATTAAGATATCTCTAACTTTAAGTAAGTGTCATATTATTGATTATCAATAATGTAACTTCATTAGAAATAGTCTATAGTTTGGTTTCTTAATTCTAGATATAGGTTTGAAAATGACATCTTTATAACACGTAAAAAAGTATGTTGGGATTATCCAAAATGATATACACATACACTATGCTAGAATTTTACTATGGAACATATGAGATGGATTTCTCATGCATTGGTAGTACGTATTATCATTTATGTTATGTTTTCTACTATATTATATTTCGTTAATGTATTTGATACGTTAAGCATGTATTGAATTTGAATTAAGATCACTATTTGTAGTTAAGAGTATTCTAGAATATTTATGAAACATTAAAGAATCAATTGTAGAAACAATGAACTCCTAATGAAGGAGTGTTAAGACCAAAACTTCACGAGTAATTCTCAGCATAGTATGTCAATCTTAAATCCATATATTCAACCTTATTAAAGAGATTTAATATGGAAATATTTCAAACAAGATATTGTGGTTAATTCGACCAATACAAACGCACACATATATGCACAAATTTATAACGAGTGAGAGATGATTCCAAATATTAAGAATCTCATGACATTATTATATAATAACAATGTTGCAATAAAAATAGTGAAAGAATCTAAAGCTGACTAAAATTTGAGAAACATACTCCGAAAAGTTGTACATGATAAATTTGATGCATCAACATCGAAGAGAGTTGATTAACAAAGAAGATAATTAAAACAATATAGCATACTCATTCACTAAGGGACTAACTTGATTAGTTATGAGAAACCGATAAAAATGATGTGATTAAGATTCCTTCTTTGAACCTAAGTACAAGAGGGAGATTGAGAGAGTTAGGGGTATGCATCATAGGCAATTATGTAATCTATCACATATATTAACTTTATAACCACTCTTGTTCGTAATAAAGATCTGATTTCTATTATATATGTTGCTGCATAATGATATGATTAACTAAGTAATTAATCTAAAGTATATTAAATCACTAAATAATATTTATGTGGAAATAATTACAAGGAGTTGTAATCATGAGAAAAATTATCACAATATAAAATAACATATCGTTTTAAATATTCCCAGTCAAGATGTTTTGAGAAAGGATATCGATACATTCATTAAGACCAGAATATGTAAGGCTCTCCAAATATTAGACAATGTATTACTCATGGCTATTGAGGGAACCGATGGGCTACATGTTGATAATTATTGGATCACCATAGAGTGGCATACTTGAAAGTTTCCAATTGGTTAATGTCAACCTGGTCAAACATGAAGTCTCGGAGTGACGATTTCATATAGTTCTCTCGTCTTGAGAATACTACATAGCTTTAATATAGATATCCCACTTTGATTATAGTTAAATCATAATGATCATGGAGCGACTATAGTGGGCCTAAGTTGAAATATTGAAAAACAACAATATTCAATAGAGAATTCACCCCCTCACTTATATGAGGTTGTTATTATGGTCAACTATACTCAACTCAAAGTAAACATATTTGGCCATAGTAGTACGGTCAACAATAAATGTTGTTTATGAACGATGGACTTGGTTTACGGACTAACTGAGTTGAATGTGGATCATATTGGAATTTTGACCAAAACCAAATTCTGTGAATCCTAAAGTGATATAGTGTCGACAAAGATACTTGATGTAAATATTCATTACTAAAGGGTACCGCTTAAAATGTAAACTTGGATTTTACAATGAAGATTTATAAGAGATAAATTCGGCCAAACTGTCACTCCACTAATTAAGGTGAAGTCTAAACATTAATCTTCGATTTGTTCGACCATTAACCACTAACTAAATTTGTACCTACAAGATGCACAACTGTAACGGTGAATTCTCTGAAAAACTATGTGATTTAATTCATTTATGAATGATATAAATTAATCAATATTTCTGAAATAATTATTATTATACATTTGATATTCTAGGTGTTATTCTTAAATTTGTGTAAGTGTCGTTAGTAGTTAATTGGGTGTGTATATAAAAGTGATATATGTGCGTATGGATATACAATAAAAATACACATTTAACCGTGATTTAAGTGAAATTAATTATTAAATGGGTTTGATGTTTATTAGCCAACTTAAGGATCCAATTTAGACCAAGCCATAGAGAGAGGAGAAGGAGTTTTAAATTTTAAATCTAGATATGATAACTTTGGTAAATAAAGAAAAAGTAAAAGGTGGATAATTTATCTCCCTTGCTCTCTATATATAAACAAATCAAGCCTCATTTCCCATAAAGCTCATGATGTCTTCATCCTTTGGTTGTGAGTTCCTACCCACTCCACTTTATAGACAAGTGCATCTACAAACACACATCAAAATAAAATAAAAACATTGGCGCACTTGATCATGGCAATATCAGTTGATCAATTCCTTTAGATCTAAGAGATTTTTCTAATCAAGGCGAGATCAAAAGTTACGTCCTCAAGGTATAATTCCAACTTTATGTATTTATTCTTATATATATATATATATATATATATATATATATATATATATGTTATCTGAGCATTTATAGAATGGTTTTCTATATATTTTAATATCTAACTTTAATTATAAATGCATTAGATCTAATTAAACAATAGTTTTGCATAAAACAATTTATATAATATAAAGTTTGAAATTAAAATATATATGTAAATGTTACAGTTAGGCTTTATACATATGCTTAAGTATATATTTTAACTTTCTAAGAATTAAAAAATGTTTTATAGTAATTTTAATGATTATTTATTAATTATAAAAGCTAAACTTCATTTAAAATCAAATTATACATGTACATTAAACTATTTCAAAATAAATTTTAGTTTTTAAATAATGAATAAAATATCGTCCTTTCCAAAATTTATTTATATTACATTACATTGTATGTGTGTGTGTTAGTTATAAATTAATTATATCTTTATAATAACTTGTCTCGCTTCACAGTATTTCCACTAGTAACAACAACTTGTCTCACTTTTGGAAATTTAAAACATTTTAAATATTAGCATTAACAATATAGTCGAGTCCGATAATAGCATGTCTTATCGGCTCCATGGCTAGATTTTGATTATACACTTGAGAGTTGAGTTCAAAGAACTTTTCGATATTTATAACTTCAAAGATGCTTTAATATCTTTGGTTTTCAAAACCTTAAATGAATTTCCATGGAACTTTAGTTTTAACATTTCCCTTGTAGAAATTACTTTGACCCAATTTGTAATTCTCTACACTAAGCTTGAAAACTATATCTTAGATAGCGGGAACAATACTAAAATTTGGTATTGGAAAAATAATAATATTTACTCCTCAAAATCACTTTACAAGTTGTTAAAATTTTCTGGAAACTAAACAAAATATTTCAAATTAATTTGGAAAGTTAATGCTCCACCTAAATCAAAATTTCACATGTGATTAATACTGCATAAGGAATTTAACAATATTGAATTTTTGAAGAAAAAGAAATTTCCTATAGGCAAAAATTATGTTTTTTGTAATTTAAGTTCAAAGAACATAACGCACTTGTAGTACAAATGTCCCTTAACTAATTCTATACCTGTAAACACTCTTACCTTGTTTGACCTATACTTAATAAACTTTGATTTTACCTATGCTATTACTGGGACAAACTAAGAATTCAATATGTCAAGTATTATAGAATTTTACTCGATACTATTTTGACTATTACCCGTTGGCATTTATGGTTTAAAAGGAACTAAAGGATATTTAATAATGTTAGAACCTCATTCGATAATATGATCTACACTATTACCCTTTTTAATTATAATTAGATTTCAAATTCTATTTACAAAATGGCTAGAAATATATATTAAGAAATTGCTTAACAAAATGAAAAGGTGCATTGATAACCTGAAAATAAAAAATTGCAATAACATGTCAACGTCGATATAGTTGATCGTTTTAATGAAGATGATCTTTTGAACATGTTTTCTTTTTGAATTACCCAGAGAACCAAGCTTCGCTTGTAAACTCTGGGGAAGTATGTGCCTGCCAAACACATACTTCGGGTACTTATTACAGGGTTGTTAGTTTCGGGGCTCGAACTCGTGACCTTCGATCACGCAGTCCGGACCATCAACCAGCTGCGCCAACCCTGTTGCTCATGTGTGAGAACTAAGATTAGTCAACTTTTGTCATTACTGTACTATTTACATGTATATATGTATATAAACTCATTATGTGTGTGTGTGTGTGTGTGTGTGTGTAGGATTTACATTCTTCTTGAGCCTTTTCAGGTTTAGTATGTTGTAATGGATAGGACCAAATACGTTATAGTGCTTCATTGACCATATAGGGGATGCCATAGGATACCTCTTAATAGCTCTTCTTGAATATTAGCTTGTAGGCTGGCTTCTACTACTTTGCTTCTACTAAGTCGCTTGGCTTGTTAACCGTATCCTTCGGCTTGGTTTGGCAAATTTCATCATGACTTCTCCTTGACCAAAGCCTTTTCTTTCTCCTTTTGGATCTTTCTAGGTTCCTTAGGATCCTAGTCCTTAGTATTTGGGAGAGCTTTTTTATTTTC
This sequence comes from Allium cepa, assembly GCA_030765085.1. NCBI lineage: Eukaryota > Viridiplantae > Streptophyta > Magnoliopsida > Asparagales > Amaryllidaceae > Allium > Allium cepa. The sequence continues at coordinate 551,734,556 of CM060941.1, read as the reverse complement.
TATTTTGGAAGGGTTTCTACAAGCCAACCTTGTTGGCAGCTCCTTTTTAAATGTAGAATAAACTTATGTGAGTGCTCTCTACCTCAAAAGGACCACTCAATTTAATTGAAAAATATATATATAATATTGTATATATACAAACATTTATTAAAATTTGCTTTCAAATTAAATAATTTTTATTACTAGCAAAATAATATATACATATTATAATTTTAAAACATTTGTTTTATAATATATATATATATATATATATATATATTGCAAATATTAAATAAGTGTAGTATATTTAAATAGATAAATAAATAAAATATTATTTTTGGATGTAATAATTATTTTATATAAATGTAGATATTTAAATTTAATTAAAGATATTTTAATTGATTTTTAAAGATCTAGTTCTAAATTTTAAAATGTTTTACTAAGTCTTATGATTTTTTTCAGATATTAAATTTATTGACTTGATAAAAATTAGATTGGATATTTTGTATTTTATTATATATGAATAATTTAAAATTTTGCAATATGTTAATAATTTAATTTTTACATTCTTATTTATATATTTTATAAAATATATTAAAAATTCTTTTGAGACAATTAACAAATATATAAATGATAAATATTTACGTAGTGGGTATAAATCCCAATATCTAGTTATGTAATCATTAACCATGCACACATTGTATGTTGCATATTACACATATATGCACATGACTATATATTGATATATCCAAAACATATAAATGTTAGATTAATTGACTTACATTAATTAATTAAATCAAGAAATTTGAATAAAATATGATTTTACTTAAATTAACTAGATCGAATGTAGTACACGCATTAAACTTCTAAGGCCATTAAGATCCAATTAGGAACTATTTTTTATTCTTGAAATTTTCTCATTTCACCCCCTACCAGACTAATTCCAATAGCATCAACATAACTAAACATGTAGCAATTTTGTAGCAAATAAAAACATAACCAATGAAAGCATATCCCACGCCATAGAAAATGTCATCAAGAGGCAACCGTTCTATACTATTATATGAAAAAAAGAGTATCTAACCCCTAGTATACTCTTTCCACAATTCATCTCATTTTTTATAATTACATCTCAGTAATTTAAAGGTATATTCACATTTACAGCCTTATATTTTTATTTTCATTCATTCAAGATGTTAATGATGTCACTAATGCCTAAACATATATGACAAAGATTAATGATATCCTTAATGCCTTTATACTGAATGCCATATCTATTATGTTCTATTTTATTATATAATTATTAAAAAAATTTAACGTTTGACGATTTGTATTATTATTTTCATCCACAACAATCATGCATTCATTATTTCATCATTTTCAAACATCTCGAACCTTTCTCACCTTTTGGTTCTTTAATTTCATTTCGTTTTCTCATAATTTTGTCTCTCCACATTTTCTAGTTTTATACATATGCTACAATAAAAAATTCTATTCCTAATCTGCATCAAATTAAAGAATCTCTCCAAATAATTTTTGGTTAATATTCTAGTTTTTTTAGTCAAACTAGAATTTGTTTGGATTCATCGGTAAATTTTCGCTTCATATTTACCTTTAATTATTTTTGATTTTATACATGTTTTACAGCGATTGTGGTCCTTTCAATTACTTTCCATTTTATTATTTATATGAAAAAATAATCCAAGGACCTCAAGAAAAAATCTTGTCTTACTGGATCGATTAAGCTTGATTAAAAGGTAGGATCTTTTATTATTTGTATTCCATTTAATCGAGGTTGAATTTGCGGTTTTGTTCTAATTTATAAGTTTAAATCTTTGCTTACTTCTTTTATTTTATTTTATTTGATTAAAAGTTTTGTATTAAAATTAAGTTTCATTTGATTTTTGATTGTTTGGTATGATTTTACATTTTGTCTGCTTTATTTATTTATAGGGCATAATTGCTTTACTGCCACATAGACATCAAGCTCGGTTTTGAATATCTACTGGATGCAACATCCATGTTTTTTTCCATTTTGAACCATATAAGCATATAAAAAAAAATTGACCAAAAAACAATATATGAAGTAAAAGAATGTTAAAATAAAATAATTTGAACTGTGTTTTAGAGAAAGAGTACCAATTTTGATCTAGCTACAGCAGGCAACTTTAAATTTTTGTCAAAGGTTTGATTGTATGTATGTATTTATGTATCTGTGTGTGTGTGTTTTTCAAATTTTTACTATTTAAATAATTAGTATTGTATTACGAGACTTAAACTTTTTTTTTGTAGAATCTAATATTAACCATCTTTATCAACTTTGGCTTTAACACATTTTTTAATGGTGTTGTTTAGTCACCTATAAAATATTCATAAGCAAAATGCACTATTTCAATTAATGCATTGTTTTGATCTATTTTATTCTATTATATAAAAAGGAACATCTAACCCTTAGCATGCTCTTTCCACACTTCATTTAATTTGGTGTATTTATTCTTAGCAATTTGAGATAATATTTGCATTTGTAACCTTATAATTCTATTTTCATACAAACCAGATGTTAACCATACAATCAATGCCTATAACGTAATTATGATCTATTTCTATTTTATAGTTATATAAAAAGTTCAGTGTTTGACTATTTGTATTCTTATTTCCATCTACAACAAATTATGCATTCATGATTTTCATACATATCACATCTTTCACATCTTTTTGGTTCTTCTACTCCGTTTCATTTTCTCATAATTTTGCCTCTCCGTCTTTTACAGGTTGGATGGATCCAACTAGATTCCTCAAAAACGTTATTTTAGTTTCATATATGTTGATATATGATGTGTGTGAATATTCTGCTATGGATTGTAAAATGTTTAATTTATTGGATGCTACAGTAGCACTGGCCTTAATTTTTGTATTATAAATACCATGAATAATATTTTTGAATTTTAAAAAGAAATTCAAAGGATATTCTAGAAATGGAAATATTTATATCGAATTTTGGATAATTTTAAGGAAAATTGATCTGGATAAAACAATGATTTGATTTTGGGTTTGGACTTAACTATTCGTAAAATGTTTTGATAGTGATTTTAAAATAATTTATACAAGGGATTTTTAACAATCGATTTTAAAAGATATTTCTGAAAATATGGACAAGGAGTTGAAATCAATACTTACAATAGATTTGAAAAAGTAAATGGGATTTATAAAATGATAGATTTAAAAATGAAGTTTATAGATGAGAATGTTTTATAAATAAGTGAAACCCAAATGAGTTTATAAATTTATAAACGATGCTTATAAATAAAGTGAAATTATTTTCATTTGATAAATTGGAAAATATAAATTCGCAGTGAGAATTTATAATAAGATGCAGAAATTATTTAGAAAGAAATTTTGGATTCTATTTTTGAAATTGGAAATAGTTATGAAATTGGAAACGCAAGTCGATTTGTGATAAATTGAGAGAGATTTATAAATGCTAAAATGGTTAAATTGGATTTTAAAAATAGATTCAGTTTGTTTAGAAAAGGGATTTTTATTTATTAAATTATGTAACTTAAGACTAATTTAGCATTGAAAATATTTCAAAAAGTTGGTTAAGCAAATATTGGATATTTGTTGAATGAATTATAATTTTTGTAACAAGCTTGGTAAATCGATTAGTATTATTTATAAAGGAATCGGAAATTGGTATCGTCGTTTGTTTGAAAGAGTTTCGGATATTTTAAATGATTACTTAAACGTATTTTGAAATAAACTACTATTCTTAAAAAATATTTGTTATTTTATATATGGAATTTAAAGGCAAGTGATTGGGATGTGATTATAAATACTCTCGAGATTTGTGAAATGGGTTCTATTTGATGGATGTGATTTTATAAGAGAAAATCTTATGATGGAATTCAGAAACTTAAGAAAATTTGAGAAAAGGAAAGTTTCATATTATTTGGATACGGGAGCTTCGAAAATGAATCTGAATTCATTAAAGAAGTTATAAATTGTTAGTTGAACTATAAATAAGAATAATCGATAAATTTTAGAGAATTTTAAAAGGGGTTAATAAAAAGTGAAAATAAGGGACACATCCATAAAATGAAACTTAATGCACAAAACTTCCTCCTCATTAAAAAGATATAAATTACATCCCTATTTTCAAATACTATAATTTTCTTCCCTACAATAACCATCTTCTCCATTGCAGCAATGTTGATTCTTTATATATATGCATGTTATTCTCACATCCATAATTAAAATTTGTACCCCATTAATTATCAATTTTTAAAAGGCAATAACTTCGTATATAAACGATGGATTAACAAACCGTTTTCACCATTGAACCACAAATTTTATTATTTTTCTAACTAGTGACATTGTGCATATATAATAACAACGACAGAACAAGCTATTCGCCGATCCAACTCCGCACTGAGTTGGCTGGGGGTTTCTGCAACTTATATGCAATAGTTGCAAACATTTCTGCAAAAATTTATGCAATAATTGTAGACATGTCTGCAATTATACCATATAATTGCAGAAATGTCTGCAATAGTTGTAACTGTATGCAATAATTGCAAACAAAGCCGCAATTATACCTTGCAATAGTTGCAACTGTATGCAATAATTTCAGACATGCTGCAATTATACCATATAATTGAAGAAATGATTGCAATTATATGCAATAGTTGCAATTGCATGCAACTATATGTAATAATTGCAGACATGTCTATGGTTGCAACTATATGCAATAATTTCAGACATGCTACAATTATACCATATAATTGTAGAAATGACTGCAATTATATACAATAGTTGCAACTGTATGCAATAATTGCAGACATATTTGCAATTATATAGTAAAATTACAAAAATATCTACAATTATATGTAATAGTTCCAACTATATGCAATAATTACAGACATATGTGCAATTATACCATGTAATTGCAGAAATATCTGCAACTATATGCAATAGTTGTAGACATTTCTGCAACTATATGTAGTAATTGCAGACATGTCTGCAATTATTCCACATAATTGTAGAAATGTCTACAATTATATGCAGTAAGTGCAGATTTGAAGAAAAATCGAAGATGATAAAATTTGCAGAATTGTCTGCAAATATATGGAATCATTACACATTTACTGCAAATAGGATTTTTTTAGTATCAACAATGGATCTCATTTTAAAGATCACAATTTTTTGTTTTTGGTGAAAATGGTATGTTGATCCAATGTTTCTACAAAAAGTTATACGCGTTTGAAATGTTAAAAACGTAAAGGATATTTGGGCCTTTATGCATGTGTGAATTTGAAAACAGGGTCCGACAACTCATTGAAAACATAGAGGGATGTTTTGTGTATTTTCAAACCTTATTAGTATTGTATGCCAAACACCCTAATAAAAATCCAAAGATTTATGAGATAAGTTATGAAACATTTTCAAAGTATGGGTATTAGAAATGATTTTCGGAAAGTAGACTTATAATATTTTCCTTAGTATTGGAATTAAAGGTTTTGGAGATATTTCAGCGACGAAGTGATTTATATAGAAATAGTTTTCTAAGTAATGAATTATAAGTTGGATTTGGAAATACTTTTAAGTGTTGATATGGGTTGAAACATCCAGTTATGGATTTAAGTGTTTGAAACTATTTTCAAATATTGAAATAACGAAAGAGATTTGAATATATACCTTTGTAAAGATATTTTGAGATGAACTGTTTCGAAAGATTTATAATATGGGCCTAGTGGCTGCTTATGTGTGTAATTTAATAGTTAAATAATCGACTATCAATTCTGGCTAGATTCATTGATTATTTCGAAGAGAACGGGATCGGATTTAATTATCCGAAAACCACTTCGATCTGATTTATGCGTTACAAATTATGATATCGTGAAGATAATGAAGATGGAGTTCTTGGAGATTCGGTTTGTCCAGACCCAGGACAACTTGTATGGATGAATGTTATCATTGCATTGTCGCTTAGAAGGCAGTGTTAGCATTCCAACTATGAATAATGTAAAACGCAACCTCAAGCCTCATCAACTGGGAATGAAAAAAATAGGGGAGGTGCAGCAAAGCTAGGTGGGTCGCTCCCATTAGGGTATGATCATCACTCATCTAGAGTGGACATATGTCATCACTTTTATTTGTATGCATTTCGAGGCCCGTCGGTGGTGATCATATTCGGTACTATCCAGTAAGGGATAGGCCGTTCTTATGTTGGTAGGGATCGATAGGTTCGATCTCGGTATATTTTTCTAGAGGTGTATTGTATGGGGGTAACCTAGTAGCACTGTCATTGTATGGAACCCAATATCCACTACGAGCCTGTACGGATTTGATTGTGCTCAACTGTGCTGAAATGTGAGATGCAAGCATTTCAACTATTTCATATTTTATTTTCTGTAGACGCTATTATAATATCAGGTGATTTTGATATAAAATGTTTTGGTTATCGTAAGATAAAAACCCATCATATTTATGTATGGCGTGGTCTTACTAGATACCTTTGTTTTTCAAAGGATTTTGATAACAATAGTAATTCAAATTGAGTGTGTTTTCTCACGCTGGTTTTCCAGACTGACTCGGGTGTCATTTTATTATAATGTTCGGGTCAGACCAAGTATTGCAGATGCAAGTTAGGATGCTATGGAGCTCAGAAGACGAGCTGGAGGATTTCAGGCCTATTACACGTATTTGGTTATTTCTACTGTGTGTGTTACGTTGTATATTCAGTACATGTGAGGACAAGTTATTATAACTATCCAAATTGATTGTTGACTGTTGTACTCTGATGAATGTATGTATAAAGATCTGTTATGATATATTTATTTTGTTCCGTTGCAATTGTGAGATTCTGTATTGTTATTTCTATTTCTTCTTCTATCCTCTTCTTTCTCATAATTATTCGTTTTTTCATACAATTTATGTTGGACAATTGTGATTAAATGTCAGCTCAAAGGGTACGGAACGACGGGTCGCTACAATATCATTTACTTATACAGCTATACATTGAAATTTCTTATTCTAATTATTTGTTAGTCATTCTCAATATTATTCAATATTCACTGAATCAGAATGCAGATGTTTAGTTGTATCAAGATAGAACCTTTGGCTTTGATACGTTATTCTTTTAAACAACTTTCTTCTTCATAGTTCACCTGTTTAAAAACATTTATTGCAATTATGTAATATGCAATCTGTATATGAATAAAAAGGATTATACATCTGAATCTCCATAGTAAATGTCAGTATGTCAATAGCAAAATTTGCATCACCCTAAATATGTAGATTTGAGCCAACAAGCACACAGAATTGATTTACTTCAATAACTAAATACATATATATATTTTTTAGCTATATAATTATGTAGCTATATTATTTCATTTAACACTATGCATAATTAAATCTAACAAGAAAATATAGTCACTTGAACTACATATTGGATGTTGTTAATTTGTCTAGAAATGTACATTAACGTATATCCTAAAAAAAAATCTTGAAGAGATATATCTAAAAAATATAATGTCAAACTAACAAAAATATAAAATTAAAACCACAACCGTTTCAATCTGTGTAATACTGATATGTTTTATGTTAAAATATTTATTACTTTTAGGTATGACTTGTGCTTCAAGCAACATGGAAATCATTTGTAGGATTTCCATGTGCAAGTCACAAGTCTTAAATGAGTGCACATAAATGTAAGTTATGTCTATCTTCCTGCTAGAACCTTATATATTATTGGTTATACCCCCAATGTTAATATTATTTTCATTCAATCTCTTAGAGAATCGCGACAAGTTGATCATAGAGCTAGCTCTCCATAAAAAATGAAGGGTAAGCAAACAAGCATTCCTGGAAAAACCAAGGAACAATATGCAGGAAGACATTGGAAAAAAATAAAGTTTGTTAGCTCTAATTTTTGCTTTGTGGTAAAGCGTATGGTGATATTTTTTAAGGTAGTTTTTTCCTTGCTATACGTTAATTCATTATGTTTTCGAAATGATTTTTTGTCCTATGTTTATGTTTTATTACATTGCTATTATGCTATTCTATTTATATTTTAAAGAAGTTACCCTTAGATTTGACTTGGTATCTTTTTGCAAATAAATGATAGATAACCTAATGTAAGTCATTTTTCACTAATATTATCGTTGTTTATCTCAATTGTTATACGAGGTATTTTTCTATAGGTAAAATGATAACTTAGCTCAAATATTGAATTTAGAGGAATAGTTAATTCTTATTAAATATACTCTCATTTGGGTAAGTAAATAACAATTCTTCAAGTACTCAGTTTGAAGCGAAGGAAACAATATTTTTACTTACCGGCTATGTAATATATTACAGTGAAGAACTATAATTATATCTAAAGTTATATTGCCATATTATGTTTCATATATGTGTGTGTGTGTGTGTGTGTGTGTGTGTAGTATGTAAACAATTTTAACGGTTCTTATATATTCTTTTTACCTCACTGTGATATTAGATTACATAATTGAACTTTATTATACGTTAGCTTTAAACATTTTTATTATAAGCCTTATTATATTTGCATCATTATAAATCCATCTTTTAACAATTTTCATAAAATGTTTATTGCGGGTTGACTGTAAATGCAAGATATTTTTTTCATAATGTATTCTATCTTAAGCGAAATACATGGGAAACTGTATGAAAACTAAGTTTATAATTTTAATTTTATAGATCATGCATAAAATATTATGATTACTAAGATATTAGTAACTCAACTACGTGTTCATTATTTTTAAAAATCACAACATCCGTGTACGTAGCATAGATTCACCCTAGTTTGGAATAAAATATAACATTAAATTCACATTCCAAATATCACTTAAATATCAACCAATTATCATAACATCCTTTTACTTCAAATTTCACTGGCTAAAACGATAATATTGAAATCTTAAATGGAAAGAGATGAAGATTTAGATGGAGATTAAGATTGTAGAAAATGAAGTTAAGTTGTATACACCTCCATACTCATAATTTGAAGCAATTATCTAAAGAAGGAAATAAGAGTTTTAGGATTTTGAGGATGAAAAGTACAATAAAAGTTTGGGATGAGTACAAATGTACATGAAAGATGAGAGAAGAAATATATTTTCGAAATAGTTAATCCGATAAGCAAATACTAATATTATAAGGGAAGAATTAATGAGTAGTTATTTCCTTAGAAAAATTATCAAAATAAAGAAATAAATATTTTTACCCTTGTAACAACTCACCCCAGAACAGACCTAAATTTCGATCTAGAAAATGCACATAGAAACTTAGATCCATTCAAAGGCAAACTATTGGTAGTAAAAAGAAATAACATTGTAGAGCCATAACTAAACTTTCAAAACTCACAGCAGATGAAACAAAATATAGTAGTAAAGTATATCCATTTATTTTAAAACCATAAAAATGTTATAACACAAAATCCCATAAAAACCGTAACATATATCCGTTACAACAATTGTCTAAATCCATGGATACACATAAAAGCAAATAATAATAAATACTACACTAGCCCAACTTCTCCATCTCTAAGCATCGTCACCGCCATCACTCCATCCTTAGTTTGTGTTGTAACGAGGAGAGAGTCAGAACAATAAGTGTCTAGTGAATCAAAACCTCGAGTATTACCTTTTCAGTACTTGGGTAGTATATTTCAAAATTAGAATATGTCTATGAACATAAAACCATTAAAGTCTAGGTGGTGGGTCCAACCACTTAATACCTTCCATTTCAGAAGTATGTTTCTAAAATCACATATCCCAATTATATGTCAGAAATAGTTAATAATATGAGAGACGGTACCCAAGCCGCTTAATACCATTTATTGGAAAATAGGCAGACTATGGTCAGTTAAGACTTTAATTAGGACAGACCTCATCATTTAAGACTTATTTCCAAGGTGTGCTCCATAATGGTACTATCAAGCTAACATCATATGGAATCTCATAGGCCACTTATTACTTCCAAGTGGAAAATAGGCAGACTCTGATCATTTAAGACTTTAATTAAGGCAGATCCCATCATTTAAGACCCATTTTCAAAAGCGAATCCATGCAGAGGTACCACCTAACGCGCCTCCTCAGCTGTTTAATACTTTATCTAGGGAAAATAGGCGGGTCTAACCACTTAATACCTCAAAACCCCAAAGCAGACCCTTCGTCTTATGGTCCATATTCATAATGAAGTCTCATATTAGTACGTTATTCATAGGAACTAGTAGCCAGATCAGCTGGGCAGATTTCCACTACAGAATTTGGGACTAACCTCGCGTCATTACAAATATTTATCATAAGGATATCTCACATCAATAAAAGTGTACACAACTGCTGGTAGCCTCAAAGTAAATGGCAGGCTTCTGTCATGTAACTCTATTGACCTCGCATCCTTATGACTTAATCATATTACACTACACACACACACACACACACACACACACACACACACACTCATCTCATCGTTTCATAAATAAGCCTTATAAGGAATCTTCCTTATTACCCCGTAAAATTATAATTAGGCTATATGAGAGTTTCCTCTTATATTCGCCTCACAATCAATTACTTCCAAAATGGAGAAAATAAATGTAGATAAATGCCTAACTAACTACGCCATGTACGCAATAATTATACGTTAATTATGTAAATAGAGATAAATAAATATTTGTGCCTAATAAGTTCTAAACGCATGGATTTTACACTCTAAACTAGCATTAAATGTCAGTTCCCTAACCAATTATTATTACAAGTCCTTTTTCTTCAAATTCCCAAGATTTCATGGGGTTCTAATGTCCAAAGCAGGGAATAAATATTCATAACTAGAGCTGCAATAACAGACTTGTAAATAAAATAGAAACTCAATTTATTACACTAATCCACTGGAATGTCCTAACAATAAGAATTGCAATCTAAACTCCATATTCTATTTGATTCCTCTCTTTTACAAAGAAACAGATAAGAATAAGTGGTGTATACTACGAATAGAGTCGTAATCTAAACCTTTTATTTTATTAAAGAATCACAGTTTGACCCAACGAAGAAGGAGAAGTAGAATGTATTGTGAAATTATCAAAAATTGCATGAATGAAATAAATTTCATCAAATGAATGTAAATAATTGGAAATCTCATCATAGAATTGAAATATCGAAATAAAAAGGAATTTTGGAGGATATTATCTATCATATTTTCGGAATCCTAAAATTCCTGAGGCATATTCAAATCGAAAAAGAAATACATTAAACAATTGCTGAAAAGAAATACTAAGGTTTCTACTCATAGATTAGCCTTAGCTTCACTCAAATATACTTATAGCCTTCCGATCTCTTCCAAAATCTCTCTCTTTTGATATATATACATGCAATAGAGAAGATGTATATATGTTCATTAGATTCAGAATAACTGAAGAAGAATAGAATAAGAATATATTGAAGGAAGAAGAAACAAATAAGAAATAAGTTGAATTCTCTATGGAGTTTCTGAATCTTATTAGAGAGAGTTAATAATGGCATGTATTCTCCAAAATAATACAAATAAAAGTGGATAGGATAGAGTCCTATTTATAGGGGTTGAAACACACCAGATTCATAGGATGGAAGCAGGTAAGAAACAGATAAATCTAGAGCGGGCAACTGAATATAATATAGCTTCAAACCCTAGCCACCACTGGCAACTTTGCTAATTTCACGTAGCTTATAGGCGATCAGTCGACCACTGCGGTCGACCGGTTGACCTATACAGGTCGACCGCTCCTTTATTTCAATGAACATTTATTTTCTTCTTTTGCAAGATTATTTTATTATCTAATTACCTTCTTAACGTTAAACATTAATTAAATGTTTACTAGCCTCTAAGCTAATTTTTGAAATTTAAACCCTAAATTTGAATTCTCATTTGATGAATTCAAACTAAATTAATTTAAATTTAAGAACTTCAAATGCTCATAACTTCTTTGCTTGAGCTCCGTTTTTAGCATATTATATATAGAAACAGATCATAATTTCGCCACGAACGCAATGGAATAACTTTCGTGGTCAAATTCCAACTTCTATAAAAATTTCATATCCAACCCTTATCATATTTCATTTACTTTACTTTATTTATTTATGGTTGATTTTATGGAGTGTTACATTCTTCCCCCTTAAAAAGGATTTTTGTCCCGAAATCTTTCAAGGAGCGAACAACGTAATGCACAATAACATTCATGTTACACAACTAAGTTCTCTACACAACCATCTACTCAAACAACATGCAATGTGATTATGTACTACGGATATGCTAAAAAGAGCTCCTAGCATAAGAGTGTAATCGTGTCATGAAAGTATGTATGCAAATATCCTTAACATGCAATTTTTTTTACATGAGTGTAAAGTGATTATGAAAAGGTGTAACAACCATTTACTACCATCCAATCCAGCAAGCGTTACGCAAAAAAAATATCCTAATTTTGAAGAGAAAAATTGTTGGTGAAAAGCTCCGGGTGAGTGTTTTTCATCTTCTCCTTGGTCTCCTATGTGCTTTCAGCCGGATTATTTTCCCTCTACCGGGACCAACCAAATTATTTTATTGCAGAGTCTCCTAGAACCGTGCCCCACAATACATGCGATGACATAAGGCACCGTCGGCTCTATTTTGAAATCCCCAAGTAATCCGACTCAATTCTGTTAGAGGTATCATGAAGGTACTTCCTAAGATGACAAACGTGGAAAATATTGTGGACTCCTGCCAACTTATTAGGAAGCTCCACACGACATGCCAATTTTTCTATTCTTTCCAGAATTCTGAATGGCCCAACAAATCTAGGTGCCAATTTTCCAGACTTGCCAAACCTAACAACTTTTCTAAGAGGGAAGATTTTAACAAATACCGTATCTCCAACCTCATATTCAAGCTCTTTCCTTCTTTTATCTGCATAAGAATTGAATTGAATCAAATTCAACCTCAAATTCTAACAACTTGTTAACGGCATCATAAAGGTATACAACTACACATATAGGTCTATGAATTGAATTTGAAATTAATACAATTTAATTAACATTAATTAATTAATTAAATAAATTAATTAAATGTTAATCAATTAAACGTTGATTAAATAAATAAATAAATAAATAAATAAAATATTAATTAATTGAATTAATCAATCAAAGGTTAATCAATTAAAGGAATATATACATATATAAGATATATGTGTAATACTATAAAGGTTATAGTATGCAATAAGTACTTAATATAAATGTTATATTAAATTAATATAAATTTAATTAAAATGTTAATTAACTAAAAAATTAATTAAATATGATTTAATTAATATAATATTATACATAAGCCTACTATATAAGTAATAAAAAATATAAATTTTATATAATCATAAAACTTATATAATACGAGTGTATAAACTAAATGTGAAACATTTGAAGAAATCGTACACAGATTAAAGAGATAAAAACATACATTTTTTAAATATACTATGATTTTAGATGTATCCGACACTTGAATCATAAGAGTATTACATAACAAATACATTATTTCCTAAGTCAATATCACTGGACATAATATACTGAAGATTATGAATCTTCAATATAATGTTGTATATATATACATAAATTACCTGCATACTCCTTAGCTGTTGAGCAAACTCAACCTGAGAATGTTATGTGTAATGTTATTAATATATTGAATATATGAGGTAATATAACTATATGTATTATTGTGCAAACTCAAGGTACATATGCTATACTTAGGTCACCATGGTATGGTAGGTACGAGTGAATAACCTCTTTCGATTTGTTGAGCAAACTCAAGGTTGAAATGAGATTAGGACAAGGAACAATAAGTTAGAAGTTGTATGTGATACTACCGATAAGGAGTTATCCATCATCTGTGGAGCTATGATCTGTTGAGCAAACTCAAAGATAGTATTCCAAAACGGACGAGTCCTAACATTCGTTGGTGAAGTCAAAAGACTTCTATGTTTCGCTTAGGGTTTGGTGGAATATAAAAGATTAGTGGAAGGCTTATTAGAAAATTTAAACGATAAAATTCAACCTTTCTAATATTGTACGAACATATGCTATATAATGTTAATAATAATCTACATTGATAAATTTGTGCATTTAAAATGATTCATAAAACGTTTATCAATTAAGATATATAATTATACCGAATTGAAAATTGACAGATAGAAATATAAATTATACTTACCAATAAATGATTATTATAGGTGAATGTTTCTATACCGACGTAAGTGCCTGATTTTACAACTACTAAATGTGTTCGTAATTTGGTCGCTTACGTGTTTATTTGGTCAAGGCTGTGTATTGCATTATATGAGTTTCGAACTTCAAAAGCAATACAAGACTAAGGATATTCGATTCGCATACTATCGCATATATGTCTGTATATATATTATATATGTGCGTGCATGTATATATGTTACTGCAATACATTTAGATGTATGTATGTATATTTATAAAGAAAAAAAATTAAATTGTATGTAATATAGTTATATATACGTATGTTTATTTTTTATACTATAATATTATATATATATATATATTACTTGTTTATATGCACATATAATAATTGTAAACACATACATATTTGGACAATATACAATACATATATAATGAGCTAATGTGTTTGTTGCGATGTAAATCGCAACATCTTTATACGGACATGTTACACATTGCACGATATATCATGTTACACATGCACATACATATACATATGCATATGATACATATGTATACTTGTACACAAATTGAAAATAAATTAAATAAATTTCTATCAACAATTTATAAATTTAAATGAATTATATGATTTTATTTAAATTAAATTTAGAAATGTTCTAAATAAATTAGACTTCATATGCTCAGTTAAGATCCATTAGAGTAAAAAATTTAAAGTTCACCCATAATTTCCACCGTGGGTTGGTCTAGTTTCAAAACATTTAACCATGGTTTTAGTAAGTAACCTTTTCTAAAGTCTACCTTTAATCATAATTCCGATGTTACGTAGAAATATAGTAAGTGATAATATGAAAGACTTACACTTAAAGTAAACATTATTCCAATGTACGCTAAGTTTGATGTAACACCAAATCGAAATACGAAGCTAATTATTGAACATGTAAGTAATGAAATAAACGGGAAAAAGAGGCATATTTCAAATAATACAGCAAATATGTAAAGCGGTGATAGTTTGCACATACATTACATATTTGCTTGGTGGTAAATACTTCCCTAGAGTTTATAAGCGAAGCTTGGTTGGCGTAGTTGGTTGATGGTCCGGACTGCGTGATCGAAGGTCACGAGTTCGAGCCCCGAAACTGACAACCCTGTAACAAGTACCCGAAGTATGTGTTTGGCAGGCACATACTTCCCTAGAGTTTATAAGCGAAGCTTGGTTCTCTAGGTAATTCAAAAAAAAAAAAAAAAAAAAAAAAAAATACTGCAATAAATTATCATATTGATTACGATTCTTTGCCAATATGAATAAAAATGGTTTCCATGTTTCTACCCTAAATATTAATAACAACGTTCTATAGCACGTGCAACATGATGCATATATAAAACTTTTGTAAAAATATTAAATTTAAAATTTCTACGTATTTTTGATAAGAACGAATTGAAAAATATAAAGAATAAAATTGTAAATTTTAGAACAGGGCTTTGAACTTGCAAACTAATTGCGTTTCAAAATTTTCATTTAAAAATAGATGTTAAGTTTTGTTCTTGACAAGATTCAAACTCCTGATCTCTTGTTTGCATATAAGGGCATTTTTGAAACTTCGCGATTGAACCAAATACTGTGTTTCCATTCCAACTGTTAATAAAGATTATTAATAAAAAACTGTGTAACGCACACGAATTGTTACTTCTACAATTTATATATGATTAACGTATCAAGAGAAAATGATTTGTAAAAATATTTAACCATATTTTTACGTTGAAATCATGTGTAGTTAATTTAAATTTTTATTTCTAAATTGCAACATTTAAATTTTTGTTAGTTTGAATTTTATTTATATTTTTAGTTAATAAACAACGAATTTGTAAATTCTGTTTATTTGTTTAAATGACGTTTATTTGTTATATATTATTTTTTAAGCGTAGAGGGATATTTTGAATTTATAAAGAAATTTAACCGTTTTAACTTAGTTTGAATAATTCAGTCCAGCCTAGAAATAAGAAGTTAAAAATAACAATGAATAACATCTGCACTTGATTATGATTTTACCGATTCTTTTTATGTATTTGTACTTGGATTAATAGATAATAAATAAATTATACATAAGTAAAAGATATTTTGGAAAGTTTACGGTCGGACCAAAAGATTGCGTTTCTATTCCAACTAGTAATAAAGATTTGTAGGTCAGACACATAGAATTGATTTCTTTATGCTAGGAAAGTTATTCGTAAGAAATAAAAATCTAGCAAAATCTATTTATCCAACAAAACACAGTACCCTTTCCCATTGTTTCTTCTCAAAGTACTTTTCAACAACTTCTTTACCTTTCCTTTGGTTTAGGTAGTCTCAAAGTTTATACCTTGGATCGGGCCGGGATGGGCTGGGCTTGACAGTCATCTCCCCCAACAAAAAAACCCCGAAGATAGCAGTGTTCTGAAGTAAAAAAGCCGTTCCCTCCAAAATCGCACCGCGCATCCCGCTCAACGTCGTTCAGCCATAAATTCATCTCCAAATCCCTAATCGGTTAGGGTTATGATTACGATAGGGACAGAATTGGAACTGAAGGAATCAATTACTTGCATGATCACAGTATTGGACCCACACCCAAATATTTCCCAAAACAAACCTGGGCCTAATTATAGCCGTCCATACTATTTCATTAGAAATAAATAACCAAGTTCACAACCGTTCGTTTCTTCTGTTACGATACAATTACTAACCCTCTCTTCCTCCAGTTGCCATTTCTGCCGTCAATTGAATTTCACTTTTAGGTAAAGCATGTCGATCTCTTTCCTTTTTCGTTTTTTAGCTATTAGATCAATTATGTTTCTCTTTCATTGTATTTTTGTTAACTTATTCCTTCGATGCCGACATAAATAGCGGTTAATTGCTTGTTGCATTATAAAAAGCGTTCGCTTTAATTTAACTTCACTTTCCTTTTTCAGTTATGTTATAATAATTAACGATTTTGTGCTACCTGTGGTATTTTTTTACCATGTAAATTGTAAGCATATGATCACATGGGAAGCTTCTAACTAAGTATATCTCACCTCTATCACATCAGGCCCACTATTCTCATATATCCACGCCTACCTCTTCTCTAGACCTTAAAACCCTAATTTATTTTTTGGTTTCTCTTAAATTATTGGTTCTTAAATAGCCAGTTTCTTCTCAAACTGCCGTTCCTCTTGTCACTGTATTTCATACAGATCCGAATCTTGTGACAAAAAAGTATGTTTTTTTAGTGAACATGCTGAATTTACTCATTTTAGTGATGCTTGAAATATTTACTGTGTTGAATTGTATTGTATTTTAATGATGTTACGTTCAATAAAATAAAGAACTGTGACTTGCATTTATTGGTGTACTATATATTGTATAGGGCATCTCTAATAGTTGAAATTGAGATAAAAGTGGGAGGGATTTTCAGTTTTTCTAGCTTCACTGTGCTCCAACAGTTGGTTGAAGGGCAGTGAGCTAAAGAAAGTCTGGTCCAACTTTCATTTTGACCGTGAGGGCAAACAAGTTTTTGAAAATCATTTTAGATTAAATGGTTTTCCGAACCCGTTTTTATAACTAATCGGTATTCTAAGTGTTGAGGTGTTTCGCATTGTGTGTGGGTAATGGGCACACTGGAAAAAAGAATAGTCTCACATCGTGAAAAATAATGGAGGTGGTGTGGTGTATATATGAGTTTGGTCGCACGTAACAATAAGGTATTTCTTTTGTTAAAATGTTTGACCAAAATCATATCTTGTAGGGATGTGCAGACATGATTTCAACACTAAGGACCCTAAGTCTGAAAGAAAAGAAACTTTTTTGCTAAACGAGTCTCCGAAACCCCTTTTTAGTCTTAAATGGGTTTCAAAATTACATTATACATTTTTTTTTTAAGAAATGAAAAAAAATATATATAAAAATCCACTCAACTGCTGTATTAGTTTGTAGTTTTCCACGTTTTTATTTTGCTTTTCCTTTACATGAAATTGACACTTTGCCGGAGATGCTCTAATAAGTAAACATTTTTAATGGTTCAACATGGTAATTTGTGTCATACTTATTTATTGGGTTACAAAGAGTTTCAACATTATACTAGAAGTCCATGACTCGCTAAAGAATTTGAGATGCACAAGAAAAATTGTTACTTCAATAATAATTTATTTTATCTGCTCATCAAGAAAAGAAGTCTAAATACACTTTAGACATTTTTAATTTTAAAGGATTTAAGTTAGGATTCAAATAAAATCAGTTAAGATTTGATCAGAAATTGACGAGAATTGGACCTGGGTTTAAAATTTGAGTTTGAGAAGAAGAGGAGGAATAAATTGTTAGGGATACAATGAGAAAATATGTTTGTTTTGTTAAATTGTCCATACCAAAAAAGGTCCCCCAAAGTATTTACAATATATTGGAATTCCTTAACCAGTCTATAGGTGTTTTTAGCACTGTTCCTATTTTAATCATGTGATTTTACACTGGAATTTTTGTTTGTTAATACATTTTTGTAAGTATAATTTATCTCTGTTTATTTATTAGATTCAGGATTAATATGCCCCTTTCCTATACCAACTTGACCACATAAAAAATTCATTGCAAACTATTTTATTTATTCTAAATCATAGTTATCAAGGCACGCGTCTAAGCTCAAAAAAGGCTCAAGCTCACGGTGGGCGCCTTTTTGCAGTTTGAGGCGCCTTTTTGCAAAATCCTAATTTTAGTTTACAAAAGAGTTAAATAAAGAATTTAAATAGTTAAATATATTATAAAATATCGTTTAAAATTTAAAATCTAGATGATAAAATATTTAAATAGTTAAATGAGTTATAAACTATGGTTAAAATTTAATTTGTATTTAGTAAAATAGTAGATCAAACTTGTATAAATGGCACGCAAAAAGGCCCAAGGCTCAAAGCTTGCGCCTTTTTGCGTCTTAGCGCCTTAACTACTATGCTCGTAAGAAGCCGTGTCATGCAAGCAGGAATTGAAAAGTTTATTTTCATGTTGCAGAAAATGTTCTAGATTCTATTTGTTTATAAAAAAAATCAGCATTAATACACTCCTTTCAGATATCAACATGACCACATGGAATAATTTACTTCAAACCATTTTACTTATTCTAAACTGTATTAAGCAACTGTTTCATATAAGGAGGAACTGAACTAAATACTTTTATTTTCATGTTGTAGGAAAAATTCTTGAGAATCATGACCGAGGAAAGTGAAGAAAAGCGTATTCCTGAACAACTGGTACATGTTTTATCTTTCCTTACATATTTATAATGTTCCCTTTAATTTTGTGGGCTTGGAGGATGAGATGGGCTATATTCACTTTTTAGTAGCATACAAACTACATTGTTAAAAGTTTTGGTTTAGAGTGTTTAGGTTCCAAAAGTCTTGGTTAGGAGCGTTTAGGTTTTCCGTAAGCTTTGTTTTTGCTTAGACCTATCGGCAAAATATGTCATATCGTATTGCTTCGTCTGGAATAACATCACCTATTTGATGTTCTCTTGTATTATTAGACCTTCGTCACCCAATGCTTCACTCTTCTCTCCATTTCCTTGCCTTTTTACATTGACAACATAACAAACGAAGAATTATATGAACATGCATAGGTTTTTGATCTTTGTAATGTGACACTAATGAGATGTTTACTTGCACATAAATTTGCTTCGTGATTTCTGTAGGTTTTAACTTCCATATGTCAATCTCATATTGGGTGATGATTCATATATATGATATCTCATACTGAACAAGATGCTGAACAAAGTGAGTTTTACTAACACGTGCATCTGAAATTAAAATTGCAGAATCAAATATTGATCTTGGACTATACTAAAAATTTAGTAACGGGTAAAAATAATTAAGCCATAAAACTTGAGATAATTATTTCGTAATTCTTACTTACTCTCAAATTTAATACCGATCCATTTTCTAAAATATCCTTTGTTTTATATCAATATTTATAGTCCAAGCAAGATATGCTAGGGATGGACACAGTGGTTAATATTTTCGGTTAACCGTATATTAAGTTCGGTTCGGTTGATATTGATGGGGGTATACCGACCGACCCGGTTAATTTTAACCGCGGTTAACTGGTTATTTTTATCGGTTAACCGTTAATGTTTAAACGTTTAAATTAACCGATTAACTGTTTAAATTAACTGGTTAACTGACCAAACTAAGATAAATATCAATTATAACAGTGCAATAGTAAGCTAAAAAATACATAAACACAACATTGTATTAACAAATATTTAAAGTTCGTTTAGACAACTAATACATTACCAGCAATACATATATTAGTGATTCAAAGTTTTTAACTCCAAAGTTTGAATGACATAAGCATATAATACAATGAGAATGAATATATTAAGACCGAGTTATTGCAAAGTTGCAAACTACAGACTCCATTCTCCAATACTCCAAGTCCAAAGATATCGTATGTTAACTCCAGTTTATATTCTCCGGTTCTGTCCATATATAAACATATATAAATGAGCAATTAACATGCATGACCGAGACTTGAGTAATAAGAAAATAAGATTACCATGCTGCATATTTACTGAATATAAGATTAATACGCACGAGATTAAATGAACTCATAGTCTATGACATTTAGTACACATTTCACATATATTACTGCATATTAGTTCATAATATAGGTCAAGTACCTTTCCATAGTTACTATGAGCAAGTGATATGTAGTCAGTACCTTTCCAAGTCATTTTATGTTGCATCATAATGATGCGGGCACCTTATTCGTTTATCTAATTAGAAATAAAGCATAATATAAGTTACTAACGGTTCCAAAATTAGCTCATATATAAATGGCGCCATATATAAGAGTAGCAACAAAAGTGCAAGGGTCATGCTCATGTTTATTATAATTTTATACTTTAATTAGTATATATTTTTATTAAACGATGATATATTTAATTTTACCGAGGTAGAAAATCATTTAAGATTGAATATGAGGTTATAGATTATAAAGATTTAATATACTGATGTAAAATGGTTAGTGGATGATCAATTGACATCTCTTGTAATCATGATGGAAGAGTATTAAATCAGTAACTAAACTCTGTCATGAATTTTTTTTTGAACATTGAAAATGAAAATAGGAATAAAATATAACGACAATAACATCGTAGTTTGGGTAAACTATTTAAATGAATATATCTCAGGAAACCAAATATACATTTCTCAATTGAAAAGTACCTAATAACAGCCAGTTTCTGTAGTTGTTGGCACCATTCTCACAAACAACCAGCAAAAGGAAGTCATAAGTGGGAAACTGTAGTGCTGATCTAGAATGGTGGCACCGTATGTTAGTCCATGTAACTATTTAAACTCATTTTATACTGATTGATTATGATATACCTATTGTTCTATTATTTGTCGAAGTGTGTGTTGGTTGACCAATCATTCAAATGAGGTGATGAGCACATCAATAATAACTTGAACATCATGCTTATTATAATGATCTTTTTTCCTAAAGATGGTTTATTTGATAGTTTTAGTATTGAGGAACAACAAATCTGCTAAACCCGTCATAATGAGGCAGCAAGTGTTGGTGATTATTATAATAACTTTCCATTATGCCATGCATTTCAAATTTCATAACCGTGACAGTCCAATTAAAGTTACTTATTAAATACAGTAACACTTAATCAAAATGAGGCAGCAAATGTCGGTAGATTGGAATAAACCCATCATAAATAGGAAAACAAACATGCTAACCTACGACAATGTCCGATTTAAGCTAAAAGATTTAAGACATATTCATAGTATACACACTCTTATGATACTCCTATTCTTATGTGATACCGTCAGCTGTTGATCTTATTGCATAGTACTAGATTATTTTGTACACATCAGCTAACTGAATAGATCACACGTTGGTACATTACTAAGAAGTTTTATATAACAGTAAGTAGAACTAAGTAACTAACCCATTAACTTTTCTTCGTACACAACCAAAAAAAAAGGTAAAAAAATCGATAAATAACGATTTTTACAGTAGATAGTTAAACCAAATCTGAGCACAACGAATTTAGTTCCTCCACAATAGATTGTTAAACCAGATGACTTTCTATACAGTAGATTGTTTGACATAAGCTATTTTTACATAAAACAGAATATCTATTTCTTTAATTCTAGAAAAGCATACTCACAATCTTTAGTTTCCATCTTGAGGTCATTAATTACTGCAACAGCTCGATGGTGGTGATGGTCTTCACCAGCCTAGTGAAGCGTCGCAACTAAGATGGGAGATTAGCAGACGAGACGAGCGTGTAGATTAGATCTAGGTTTCGAACTTCCCCTTTTTTAAATTTCATCTGGAAAATGAGAATAGGAATAAATCTAGAAAGAGGAATAATAGGGCATGCTAAGTACTTGTTTGGTTCGGGTATGCTTTATTTATAAATGGGCTGGTTTGGACTGCAATTTAAAAAAATTTAATTTTTTGGTCGGTTAATCAACCGTTCATCCAGATTCTGTTAACCGTTAACCGAACCGAAAATGCTCGGTTATGGTCGGTCGGTTAACCAATGATGTTGGTTGACCGAAATTATCGGTTAAGTCGGTTCGATCGACGTCGGTTAAGTTGGTAATGTCAGTTAAGTCGTTTAAATGCCCACCCTAAGATATGCCCGTGATCTCAGCAAAGATCAATTCTCAAAACCAGGTTTTGTGATTTGTTTAAGGGCTCAAGGTTTTGGTTTTTGGTTCTGTTTCAGTCTTTTGAGATCTTAACAATTTTGGTCTAATTTGGAATTTCACTGATTTCAGTGTTAAATTCGACTTTGGGTTTCAATATAAATTTCTACACATACATTAATGGATATTAACTCACCAATATAAAATAAGTAACATGCCAAACATTTTTCAGTTTATAAATTTTGTACTTTGAAATAGAGAACTAGATATAAATATTGTTCAACACAATTTCTACACAGGCAAGACAAAATATTATACTGTAGTGTAAATATTGACTCAAATAAGATAATGGTTTGGTTATCCGATACTAGTCCACTAAAAACAGATGTCAAAAGATCGATACGATGTCTATCCACATTTTCTCTTTCTATGGATACTTGTTTATTCCCTTTGGTGTTCTCCACAGGCCATTCTTTCTCTCTCAATACAATAACTATGGCTTGAAAATTTGCAAAAAAGTGTGAAAATGGTTTAAAGTGGAGAAGAAATAGGAAATCAACATAAAAAATGGTACAAACGATTGGTTTAGACTTTCAGTTTATTTTAATATTCTTTTTTTTAATCTGATTTAAATAATCCTAAGGTCAATGATACTTTTTCTTTTAGTTTTTTTTTATAATGATTTTAACATTATTTAATCACAAGTTTAACGAAACTAGATTTTCTATACAATTCATTCCGTCATTGAACCAGCCAAAATCTAATGGGAATGGCTGGAATTTTAGTGTTCCCATCGGAACCCTACACCCTAGGTTTCATTTCATTTAATTTACAAAAATAGCATGTCTATCGCGATCTCAATCAAACCATCCAAATTTGAAACGCTTAAATGTATTTTATGTAATGATGCAATTGACATATGCCAAATAACAACTCATTTTATATAACTTGGTTTCAATTCAATAATTTCCAAATAAAATCTAAAACTCGTGATTCAATCATGATATTCAAATTTGTATTGTCGTATTTTAACAATATAATTGACATTTGTCATATAACAACCGAATTTGTAATTATCTTCTAACATATATGACACACATGATATCTGCAAGCGTGGCATTTATTGTAGACGAAAAAAAGCAGTTGCAATCATTTCAAGTGCACATAAATTATGTTTTTTTATACCAATGATCACATGTCAAAATGAACTGATATTCTTTATGAGTAGGTTTTTAATCCTTTGAATGAAACATTCTGTATTTTTCATTGGTGTATGGAGGGAGATTGAGAATGAAAATGCAGAAGTAAAATTTGAATTTTAATAGGTGACGCACTGTTGAGAGGAGATAGTTTAAATCATTGTTAGTAGACATAAATATCAACATTCTTTTTGGGTGCATCTAAATAAGAATAAAATAGCTTAGCTTGCCATTAGCATGTATTACATTAGGAGTACGTGATTTCACATATAAATTATACATACAGTATAACATCCCTCGTCGAATATAGTTGATGTTTTGAAGCAAGCAATATTCACATCATGGTTTGATCCATGTGATGATGCATATTAATGGCATATCAACTTACCCGGAAGCGTTATTGTTGAGCTTAATATTCTGTGCCCAGCTGTTTCTTAATTTCACATCTTGTCTTCAGTAAACTCGCCTGTCAGATTCTTGTTTTCTTGATTTCATCAGCTAATACTCTATTGAACTACATTAGTGCGAAAATACTAATTCAATATATCATGCATGTTCCGTGCATTGTGGTGTGTATAGATCAAATATATTAGTGTCTATTTTTATTTTTGTATTAGTTGTAACTGGAAAGGTTGTAAATTTTGATTTCGGTATTAGTTTTCAGCATTTTACAATCTTTGTAAAGTTGTTTGTTTCAAAAATCTCAGTTTTGTGTTTTGGTTCTGCTTTAGCTATTAATTTTTCAAAAAGTTGTATCATGTTGTTTTTATAATTATGCTCTCTCTTTTTACACAATAACATCGATTGATATCATACAATTTTCCTGCTAGGGTTGGAACCTAAAATAAAATAAGGCAGAGAGGCAAAAAGAGAAAATGAACGTTCCTGAGTGACGTAACCACTCATTATCCACCTGAGGTTTTGTATATGGTGAAGCTAATAAGGGACCAAATATATCTTTTTTCAAACAGTTGTCTAAACTAAAAAAAATACCTAAACCATTGTCGTCATTGTTCGTCGTGTTTCTGCGATTTAAAAGTACACATACAACTTTTTAGAAAAAGTACAGGACTCGGATTTGATAAATATTCACATGCTTTGTTATCCAAGTTTGGGACCGACAACAAATTATATGGTGGAGTTATATATGAAAAATCAGAAACATTATATATAATAATTCTCACTAAATTGACACGGCCTTTCTCAAAGAAATTAACAAGCAGTTTTGTATAAAATTAATGTTAATGTAGAGTATGATGCTCTTAAACTGTAAAGCCTTTTCTATATGCAATTTGTTGTTTTTGTTTCATCTCTGGGATCTTGGTTCTTAGTCTTAACTTGTTCCATTGATCTAATTAACTTCTTTCTTTCAGGATGTTCTTGAAGAGAACAGTTCTTTTGTCCACGATATGCATAGTCATCTTGCTTATGGCATACACTCGTCCACAACAGAATTTGATCATCAGAAAGGTCTGGATGAGCCTGCGATTATGCCTATTTATTCAAGTATTTCGAAAGAAGGCTTTGAAGATTTACAAACCGAACCTAAAATTAGTATTGTTTCAAAAACAGAAGAACCATCACCAAGAGATGCTGATATTGTGCGATGTGCCTTAGGTCAAATCAATCCTAGAATCAGTATGTTTTCGGATATTATTCGAAATTCATCACCAAGAGATGCTGGTCTAGTGAATCCTGAAATCTTATACTCGCAGAAGAAAGAAGTGAGATCATTAAACTCAAATACTCCTCAGCACAGCTCTTGCATGAGTGGTATTTATGTCAGAACTGGGAAGGTATACATACTTTATTTACCGTAACCTATAAAAAATCCCCTGTAAAAATCTTATAACCTTGTTTTAAAATTCAATTGAATTTCTGCAACTACAAGTATTTGGTGAGAAGTTCGGAGACAAGCTCGTGCTTTTGTGTTAACTGGATTTGTTTGTTTTGTATGTAGATATACATGTAATCTCCAACTTGAAAAAAATATGTACAAGTAGAATACGGATGAGGATATGAAGTTTGTACAACAAAAAATATGATGAATGTCCTTCTATAGGTAGCCAAAAATAGCAAGGAACTAAAGAATATGGACATATATGCTGTGATGTAGTCAAAACAAAATCCTGTGCAATATGAGAAAATTCTAAAGCATAGGCTTGGGGTCTAAGTTTAATCATGTTGCTTTGTTTTGTACATTGGTGCTACAAGTTTTTTGCATAAAAAAGGTGCAGCAATAAATGAGCGAAGTAGGAAAGTGCAGTGTTTTAAAAGGCATTCCTCAAGTGCGCCTTAAGGTCTGTTTCAAGGCGAGACAGAGTAAACTGTCTTTACCCTTGCCTTGAAAGATTTTTTTGCTTCCAAGACTTATGCCTTAGCAATATGAGACATGCAAGGCCTACAAAATGTATCTCTCATGCAATTTAAGCTGCTGAGACATACGCGGTTTGCCTTCAACTTCAATGAAGGTTGTGTCTAACAAAAATTACAAAGCCCTAATCGTTTCATAACTAGCAAAAACAAGAGTAAGGAAACAGCAATAAATAAAAATTTTAAATAAATTTTGTAATCAACTTCGAAATCATTAGATTTTGATCGAACCATTTCTTTTAAAAGCATGAAAGAATCAGAGAGGAAGAACAAAAATAATAAAAGAATAATTTATCTGCTTTCTACTGCTTGTAACATTGTATTTAGGTTTTCTTTTTTGATTATATTAAAATTGAATGCTACATGTAATGGTCCATGTTCCAATTTGAACCTTTTCTTTTTAAAAGCATGAAAGAATCAGAGGGGAAGAACAGAAATAAAAGAAGAATAATTTACCTGCTTTCCACTGCTTGTAAAATTGAGTGTAGATTCTCTTTTTTGATTTATATTAAAACTGAATGCTACACATAATGGTCCATCTTCCAATTTTGAAATTAGGTTTGCTTTTGCTGCTGCTTTTGAATAGAACCGTGTCTAAAGCGTTTTTTTTTTTTGAATTATTTTTAAATTTATGTTGTGTTTATTTATGTACTAATAAGTTGTGTATAAGATAGGTTCTTAAATGAAATGTTTTATATGTAAATGATTGTATTTTATGTGAACACTAAAAGTTTTTCATGTTCTTATTCTTATGTTCGACATTTGATATGTATGTGTATAACGTTTACCTGGTAAACATACACCTCATTACCTCGAGGTTTATGCCTCACATAGGGAGCTCAAAAATGCCTCATGTACGTATTTGCCTTGTAAAGCTTTGTGAAAGTATAATGCAAGCTTCAAAGGGACTTTGCTTCTCCAAATCAACCAAAAGCAATGAGAAGTAAGATCCCTATCTGGTGGATGGAAGCTGCGATGCAGCAGAGCACAAAATTCTACTAAACAAACATAGATTCAATTAAAAAGGAATAATGTATTACATTCAAAAATCCGAATACAAAGTCTGATGAGTCTAAGGTTTGAACTTATTTATTTGTTCTTGTATTTCGATAGTACATTTTATAATGTGTGTTTTCTTTTTTAGAGATGCGATTTTTTTAAATATATTGTAACATTAAACGGAGTAACTCATTACTTATTCAAGGTTTTAGCTATAGTGAAGCTTAAAGCAAATAAGGGAGCGACAATAATTTCTGTTTTCAAATGATTTACTACACTAAAACAGTATCTAGACAATTGTACTTAATATTAGTTGCACATGCAATTAAAAGGTACTTACGACTTTTTAAGCAAAAATACATGACAATGATTTGGTGAAGTTTCACTTGCTACGTTATCCATGTTTGGGACTGACAAGAAAATTTACGGTGTTATGTTAAAATCCGGAACATGATTACTTCTCACCGTATTGATACTACAATTCTGAGAGAAATATACATGTAGAGAAATATGCTAAAAGTTCTTCTATGTGCATTTTGTTAGCTTTTTTTTCTCTCGATGTTATTTCTGGGCTTTTGGGTCTCAATATATGATTTCCTAATTGGGGCCGGCTATTTGAACACAAAATTAAACACAAAATGGTGACACAAAAGATTTGGACCATTAGATTTTTTTGTCTTTATGGAGAAGGTGGAATTCAGGGGGTAATCCAATGGTGGAAATTCTTTGTGTCCGATTGTGTCTATATTTTATGTCTAAATAGAGTTTCCCTTCCTAATTATCTAATTAGTCCCTTTCTTTCAGGATGTTTTTGAAGAGAATTGTTCTTTTGTCCACGAAAATAGTCAAGTTGCTTATGGCACATACTCATTCACAAAAGATGTTCAAGGGAAAACATTGGATGAGTCAGAGACTGAGCCTGTTTATTCATGGAATGGCTTTGAAGATTTGCAATCTGAACCTAATATTACTACTGCTTCAAAAACAAAAGAATCATCACCAAGAGATGTTGATTTTGTGCAGTGCACGTCAAAACAAGGTTTTGAATATTTGCATCTCAGATCTAAAATTGGTATGGTTTCAGATGTTATACGAAATTCATCACCAAGAGATCCCCGTCTTGTGCATGCTGAAAATTTGTACGCACTAAGGAAAAATCAGAAATCATTAAACTCTAGTACTGATCAGCAAAGTTCTCCTCGCATGTATGGTAATTATGTCAAGACTTGGAAGGTAAATATATTTTATTCACCAATAAAACTCCAGTTTATCTCCCTTTGAAAACCTTGTAACATTTGTAAATTATGAACTTGAATAGGATTTTAATGATAGCTATAAAACTATTTGTTTTAATGTAAATTATAAGCAGCTAATTGATAAGGTTAATGCGCTGCAGCAGCAGCAGCAATAACGACGATGACTGCAACCACAACAACAAAACTATAAAAGTAAATAGTAGCGGTAGTAGTAGTACTGCCTTATCATATCTAATTTACTAACATTTGACATTATCATTTTCATTGCTATTTGACAATATTATTATTTTCAAATTTCCATCTTAGTTAGGTTGAGATATATTCTTTCCATTCTTGTTGAGGCCACCTACTACAGATCAGTAGCATATGCAATTGATTGTAATTTATACCTTGCTTTCAGAGCCAAAATGGGTTAATACCTTTTCGACATTGTTAATTATTATTTTTTGATATTTTCGACATTGTTAATTAGTTTCTCTGATATTTTGCTCTTTCAGATTTTGTGTCTTGTAATATGTGTATGCAAGGTATTCAAAACACAATGCAAAGCATAATTCATAAAGTACAAACTTTGAAACGAAACTGAATTTTAAAACAATAAGGAGTAGATTCAGTTGATTTACATTATAACGATTGTGTTAGGATTTTGGTAGGTTAAAACCCTAATCTACGCAGAATAAATAAGAACGCGAGATCTAGAATCAGTGATTTGATGATAAATAGGTCAAATAATAAATAAATAGGCATATAAACAGGAAAACTCGCAAATCTGATCTAACTTTTCTTTTATGGTTTTTGCTTGAATAAATGACAAGTTACAAGAGAGATTTACAAATTGGATAGAGATTAATACAGTGGAGAATTACAATCTCAAAATACACGATTAATAGAGGAAGAATAAATATATTTTCGTGGACTGATTTCTTTTTCTCTCCCAGCTGCAATATTTATAGGAGTAAAATACTTGGAGATGAAGCAATACAGAAATCTCTAGAAAGTAGATAAGACCTGACTCAGCGCCATCTGGAATTATCCCTTAATTGGCTTGATTCACCGCCTTCAATTGATTACCTAGTATAAGCAGTCGACTGGTGGCGTAGGCAGAAAGAAACATGCTTTCTCCTGCACAAGTTCAGTCGCTTGGCTGTGGGTAGCCAGTCGGTTGAACTAGGCCAAAATTGGTCTAGTTCTTTCTGCCTCAACTCTCCACTTTTGCCTAGCTTCTGCTCTTAGGGGCAGTTGCCTTCCCTTTTACTTCCAGTCGACTGAATTGCTTCAGCTTCCCAACCCAGTCAACTCAAGTGCTTCAGCTTCCCAATCAACTTGACTGCAGGATATTTGGCAGTCTACTGACATGCTTCAGCTGCTCCAAAATTTTCCTCCTGCTGCTTTGTACCTTCAACACTTCATAGCTTCTTCCCTACAACTTCAAATAACTTGCCGTCTTCACTATAGCACTCCTGAGACCTTCCTCTATGATTTGATGTATATTGTGTCACATGCTTTTATGCTAAAAATTTAGTCTATGTAGGTTGTCAAATAACATTTAAATATCTAGAAGCATTGATTCTTCTTTTCTCTGTAATATTTTGTATTTCTGAAATTGGCTTTAACGTCTGGCTTCTACATCTAAATCTAAGACTTTATTTTCTGTTTTGTTTTCTCTTCAGTTTGTCTATAAAACAATAAAATTTGAATTCTAGATTCAAACTGGCAAATAAAGTAGGTAACGTTATATTTTTTTTTCCAGCATTGATTGAATGTTTTTTTTTTTCAATCATGTTTTTAATTGAGTTTGAACTTTGAACTGTAATTTGATAATCAAACCACAATAGAAGAGGTTCAGTTTAAAAAACAAGTCAATCCATATGATTGTAAGATTTTTGACGTCTGTGTGTGTGACATAGTGGTGCCAAGTATATAATTTAGTTGTATTGTGATATGTTTAAATTTCAGTCCCCTCCAAAGTTTCGTGGTACACCAATTGGAGCTCTGTACGCATCTCGATTGTCGAACAAGGTGGCATCCTATCCTCACCAAGAACACTATGATTCTCCTTCTACAAGCAATCGCATGTATGCATCTCGTTTTTCAGATCGGGTTCCATTGCATTCTCATCCCGAACAATTCAGTTCTTTTCGTAGAAGTAATTCTATGCATGCGGCTCGTTTTTCAGATTCTCATCAAGAGCAAAAATATTTTCTTTCTAGAAGCAATTCCCATGGATCCAGGTTGACAAATCAGAGTAGAAACAACGATTACAAACATTTTGGGTTCTCAAATGACCAAGTGCGTGGTCCTCGTGCATCAGGATCAAAATCAACTACAAGTTCTCCAGATATAAATAGTTCTTATCTTTATGCGCAAAAGGACAATTACAACAAGGCAGACTTTGAAGTTAACTATGAACAGGCGAAGTTCTTCATGATAAAGTCTTTTAGTGAGGATGATATACATAGAAGCGTAAAGTATAGTGTTTGGGCAAGTACTCCAAATGGTAACGAAAAGCTTGATGCTGCTTTTAGAGAAGCAGAGAAGGAAAAGATGGAGAAGAGTAAACCGTGTCCTGTTTTTCTGTTTTTCTCGGTAAGCTATTATTCATTTACATGTTTTACGCATGATTTTCAGTAGAACTTAAAATCACAAGAAAGGTCATAACCATGTTTAGTGTCGTAATTGCTTAACTAAAATTAATATCATTCAGTGCTGTCAAAATGGCATTAAGAGTAAGACATTAAATGCTGTTGTTAAGCTTTTTATTTCAAGGGGAAGATGGTTGTCCTCCGCAGCTTACATTGTTTTTGATTGAATTCAGGTGAATACGAGCGGGCAGTTTGTAGGTTTAGCGGAGATGATAGGCCCAGTTGACTTTAAGAAGGATATGGATTTCTGGGAGCAAAACAAATGGAATGGGTTTTTCCCTGTCAAATGGCATATAGTGAAGGATATACCCAATAGAATTTTTCAGCATATCACTCTTGAAAACAATTTTAACAGAGCTGTGACTTATAGCAGAGATACACAAAAGATATTACTTCCACAAGGTTTGAGTATGCTTAGGATTTTCAAGAATTACCCACTCAGAACCTCAATCCTGGATGATACCGATTTCTATGAGAAGAAGGAGATGGAGAAAGAGAAAAGTATACCACAGCATGGAGGAATGAATTTTGACCCTAGCCCTTTGGTAATTCAGAATTCCTTATCCTTTTTATATAAATAGTTCATATTTTATAAGTAACGATATTATGTGCTTCAAATAATTATCTTTAAGACTCCACATGATGAAATCTGGTTAATTCTTATAGTGTCTAATTACATGTAGATTTGACTTATGCTTCACCACTGCATGACAAGTTCCCCTCCAAAATGATACATGCTAAAACAATTTCTTTGTTTATATGTCATTGGCAGTGTATCCTTACGAATACCTTATTGTTGATAAGCAGCACATCTATAAATTGTTCAGCTGTGTGCATATATGCCCTTAATTGTTGTACAAGGGGGAAAAAAAACTCAATTCAGCCCACTTTTTGAAACCTAGAACATATTTAGCTCATTTCCAAAACTAGTCACTCCTTATGAGTCTGCACAATTTTGATTTAAAAGTGGCCTAAGTTGTTAACTAGTTTTCAAAAATAAATAAATAATAATAATAACTTTGCTAAACTACGAGAGAAGAATATGATGTGGATCGCACATGGTATTTTATCCATTATAATTTAAACTTACAATATCTTTTTGCAGTAAGAGTAGCATCTATGTTTCAAAAATCGGCTAAATCTGTTATATTTTTGATGAAATTGGCTGAAATGGTAAATTTCCTTGTACACATTCACAAATGGTAGTCAATCCTGTCAGTGTCAGACATAGATACAAGCATCTTTTCCTGCCTCATCACCGATTTTTTTTTTTTTTTTTTTTTTTTTTTTTTTTTTTTTTTACCTGACCTTGGGACTTGTACAGATGCATTTGGAGTCATCGTTCAGAAACATGAGCATGTCAACAAGAGCTGTTAAACCAGGCGACACCTCAATGTATTCTCCTACAAGCTTTGCTGCCAAGAGGCGCCCTTTCAACAATCACTAAAGCATCAACCAAAATTTGCATATGAGTTAATCATAGAAGAAAACATGAATGATAGCAGCATTATCTACATACATATAACTCATATATATTGCATAGCATTTTACAGTACACTTAAAAGTTCATTTTTTTTTACTCTTTCTAAAGTTGTGTTTCGGGAACCTTGATTTTTATTCATTCTTTTAGAGCAGACTGGCGTGTTCTGGTTTAGTTTGTTTATATACTTGGTTTGTAATCAAAGTTGATTTGCTACTGTTTTACGTGAATAAGCTACATGAACATAGATGTTTTCTTGTCTATTATGCTTTGTATGATATCTGTTGAGCAATCAGCAAGGTTCTTCAGCACGTTACATGCATGTACATACATGGATTATTATTTAATGCTCGACATATAGACCCTACTACAAATAATTTCATGATTTGTTTTTCGTTTCCATGAATACAAGTAATAAAGACTTGTGGAAATAATTGGATAGAAGAAAACAAGAATTAATGACTCCCGACTCAGATTACAACTGAACAAAGCTATAAAATGAGAAAGAAGGATGAGGCTCCACTTAATTTTCACTTTTTGTCTACGTGCAGTGGTTCTAAGTTTGATATGCAATCATAGATAGCACTAGTCTCATTTTTTCTTACTTTGATTTGAATTGGTTTCTACCTTTGCCAACATTTTCCTGCAATCTTAATTATTAGTTTATTTTGTTTCCTTTTTTCTTCTTTTAACTCGTTGATACATTTAATGAAGGATGCAACTATAGAGGCTTAACTTCTATCTTCTAACATCCATGCTTTTATCCATCCATTGAAATGACAAAACCCATCCACTTTACATTACTATTTTATTCATGAAACCCCAAATTTTCAAATGACAGTTCATTACTTAATAATTTAGACATTATTTTAAATTCATGCAACTAAATCAATCTTGCATTTGAATTTGTTGCTAACACTGATAGTTTTAATTTAAATTTGAATTTCACATTGTTAAATGCTGTACTTTTATTTCCTTTTTTCAGTTCGAAATGGTACTATGTAGAGAGGTGAGTGGTAATATTAGTACTCTAAGGGAAACTCAATGAAAGCTTAGGTAAATAAAACCAACGACTCCAAAAACATGGAAAAAAAAAAATAACAACCACATTCACATATAAACATAGTATAGTATTTCCAATTTTGGAGAGTTTCGCTCAAAGGACTTCTTTATGCACGGTAATAGTTTTAGGGACAACACTTTTGAAAAATTTAAGTTTAAGGACCATTTTCAAAAAAAGGAAAAAATAAATGAAGTTATTATTTTCAGTTAAACAAAAATAATGATAAATGAATTTATCATTTTCCTGTATAACCTAAAAAGATACAAGAATTTATTATATTTTTCTGTAAATTGTCCTTAAAGCTAATTATTCAGAAATATTGTTCTTAAAACTTATTATCCTGTAATGAGAAGCCCTTCAACCTAATTTTCACTTTTACCAGAGTTGTGTGTGTAGAGTTACTGTGATTTGAAACATGGATCTTTCACTCTAAACTTGGGCTCAACTATTTAAACACCCATATGAGTTCTCAATGGTTGTGCCGTTATATCCTTTACAAAATCAACAAATCACCCTTTTATGAGATAATAAGATGTAGCCCCATCAAATTATTTTTGTTTGAACTTTGAAAGATTTCTCTAATGTGTATGTCAGTGTAACATGTCGCATTCATACAAATTTATAGGAATTTCACAAGATTTGGCCACTATCGGTAAAAGAATTTTATACAATAAATTATCAATCCGTTAAGTGAATATTTGTTTATATAATGATACCTAAAGCTGCTTTCATTTAAAATATGTTGGATGTATAATTACATTATTTTTTCACTGCAGCATGAACCGCCAAATGTAAAATTAATTCCCTATCACAATAATGAATAATTAACATCATAATCACTCACTGAAAGAGAATAATTATGCCTTATCTTTTGCTCATCAATCTTCAAATTCATCAAAATAAAACAGTACATATGTCACTACATATATTAGTAACGTGTATCTTACTACTACGTCAAAAATATTGTTAGCACCTTTATTGTAATAATGTATCAAAATCTTCAATGAAGGGATATATAATTGCAATCTTTTGCCTTTTTCCATCTAGGCCAATATTAAAAAAATTCAAAAGTTAATAGAATTATTCGAAAGGTTTTGTGTAGTGCGTGTAATTTTTTGTAATCCCATCCGTTGTTATTATATTATAATATATAGGAGCAAAACGATAACTTTAGCCTAGTGCATGTCATCATGTAATAAAAGGAAAACAAACTCAAATATAACAATCCAATGTCTCCACTTTGCAATATCTTGAATAAGTAATGGACTTTAATTTTTGTGGCAACGTACATTTCTTGAAATGTAGGATACTTTAATGATACGAATTTAGTCACTTTTTGGCTAATTGAGCCAATTCATAAGAAACTCAACTAGCGTTTCCACCTCATAACCTTATCTTGCTATATATAGAGAGCTCTCACGAACTCTGACATATATATATGCTTCTCCATTTTTCTTAGAAAGAGAAAGAGAGAGATATATAGCAAGAAAGAAATAATGGGAGTAGACATTGAAGAAGGCGATCACGAAAGGCATGGTATGGACTTTTTTTTTTTTGGTTTATACTTGCTAGCTGATATTAGTTACATACTTAATTATGTAGGCATAGTAAGAAAGTCAAATGTGACATAGTACCAAGTGCATAAAAATACATTTCAAATGTGAGTAAACTACCCATACTTAGTTATTTATTCATCTATTTTTACTTTCGGAGCATAATTCTTGTTCCATGATAACTGAAACGTATTTGGCACATTTCTAGGTAAGAGAGTGAAAGTTTAAGTTAAGAATCCAAGGAAAAAACGCACATCAAAATGACTACGTAAACGAAGTTGAAACATAGTTTGAACATGGGCATTTGTGATATACAGTTCACAATTACTTTACCATCTGTAATGTTAAGATTCCAAATAGATCTGACAGAGTGCCAAGAATAGAAGCCAATAACAACCAGCGATAACAGATTCAGTTGTGCATATAATCAAATTTTCTTGTAGTTTAAGAAAAGAAAATATACCTGGACACAACATGGCATACACAAATTAAGGTTCAGCTCTAAAGGTAATTAATTTTCAGTTATAGATACTGTATACGCTTCAAATTGGGTGAACGGTGCCATATACTTTTGTAACTGAAAGTAGCACATAACAGACTGCTTTCAGTTTTTGGTTTTCACAAGCAACCTGTGCTCACCATATCATGACTTCACCATAAATTGTATTTTCAGTTTTCTGATGAAAAATGACTACAAAGTGAATCGAGTGAATGTGTACTGATGTCAATATATAAATGAGAACAGGAACAGTATGGACAGCAACGTCACATATAGTGGCAGCAGTAATTGGGTCAGGAGTGCTAGCATTAGCATGGAGCGTGGCCCAGCTTGGATGGATTATCGGCCCACTTGTCCTTTTCGGCTTCTCTTGTGTTACTTACTACACTTCTACTCTTCTTGCTGATTGCTACCGATACCCTGATCCTGTTACTGGCCAAATCAACCATGTTTATATTGATGCTGTCAGATCTTACTTAGGTACTTCCTTCTTTAATATCTGGATCCCTCCATCTTTGAACAAAAATTTAATGAGTGGCATGCAGATAAATATATGCATTTTCACAATAGCTATCATTATTTCATACAGGTCCTACAGAAGTTCTCCTCTGTGGTTGTGCTCAGTATATAAATCTTTGGGGAACACTAGTTGGTTACACTATTACAGCAGCCATTAGCATGATGTAAGCTAAAACATTCAATCATATAAATAAAAAGTTTATCTGAATCCTTTTATTTTACGTTTTGATTTCGGATTTTTTTTCCTTTTCTTGATGATGATGATGAAATAAATCAGAAAAGCCTACAAGTTCAATACAGTAAATTAGCAAAGGAATTTACTACACTTGTTAATACAATGGGATATTTAGGTAAAATTTAAATTCATTTAAGGATCTTTTACCATTAAAACAAACCACTCTTGAGACACATTACATATCTCTACTACTAATAAAGAAAATTCGTTGAATTAATTTACTCGACGCCTTTTTAAAATTCTGAAAATGCCCTTGCTTTCCGTTTATAATAATATAAACAGCTCATGTGCGAAGCACGGTCCAGTTCTAGCATATTATAAACCACTTTCAATATATCAAATGGAGGCTGCATGTGTGTGCGCACAAATAATTTTCACCATGATGGCTGGCATAGGGTGAAGTATTTTTGTAGTTTGTTTTAAAAAAGCATTCAATTTGTGGTTAGTTTAGCAAAGTGGCTCTAGGTATTAGTTTTTAATAAGAGAAACCTTTATTTTATTTGAGTTTAGAGCGGTGCAAAGATCAAACTGCTTCCACAAAAATGGGCATTTGGCAGATTGCAGAGCATCCGGAAACATGGTAATGCTTGCATTCGGAGTAATCCAAGTATTACTTTCTCAGCTTCCAAGCCTGGAGAACATAACATGGCTTTCAGTAATAGCAGTCATCACTTCATTCAGTTACTCCTTCATCGGCCTTGCCCTATCGGTTGCAAAATGGATCTCTCATGGACATACCAATGGCACCATTTCTGGTGCCATAGCCAAAACAAATATGGACAGAGTTTGGAATGTTCTGCTAGCTTTAGGAAACATTGCTTTTGCCTATACTTTCGCAGATATTCTCATTGAGATACAGGTAAGTATGTCCATAATCTATATGATTAAATTTGAAATTATCAATATGAATCAGTGTGTATTTTTATTGAAAAACAGTGAAAATATTGGCTATTGTGTGTATCTATAGAATCAATATCAGACACTACACCTACTCCTTACCAATGATCATTATCTGAATTAATATACATTTTTTATTATTATAATTCTCTACTTTATACTTGAATTTGTATGGGTAGAAGGGTATAACAAAAATTTCTATTACACATCAATAAATTCGCCATGATATTGAATCTAAGACTTTCGATTCACTATGAAGAAATTATTGTCTGTTTGTTGGACGGTTTAGCAAAAGTCGACTCTTGATATTCAAAATCTTGAATGTTAAGAGCTAGATCCATTGTAGATGCTCTATGGTCATTGGCCGCTATGTTATTATTATTGTTTTATAGATAAAATATATGATAATTTATAGCATTTAACCCAAGACCTTTAATCATGCTGTCAAAGGTGGTGTCCCCGTATCAGTGGT
Organism: Allium cepa; assembly: GCA_030765085.1. Classification (NCBI taxonomy): domain Eukaryota; kingdom Viridiplantae; phylum Streptophyta; class Magnoliopsida; order Asparagales; family Amaryllidaceae; genus Allium; species Allium cepa. Next base: position 551,696,519 of record CM060941.1, on the reverse strand, counting down.
TACTAGTTTGAACGCATACTTCACACATGAAATTAGCATTAACACTACATGTAATAACAAGAATAAACAACTAAATACATGTACTAAAAGTTTTAAATTTGTTGAATCTTATAGGTGGAATCTACATGATATGAAAAATGAAAAATAAATTTAAAAGAGATGAGAGGAAATGAAAGAGAAAGAGGAGGTGAAACTATTTTTGTAAAATGTGTGACTTTTGGACTTCTTTTGAATTGACCTTTTCTTTTAAAATAAGAAGAAATTTGCGATTTTTTTTTTTAAAAAAAGAAAACGATAATAATAAGAAAATGGAAAAAGGAAGTTAGCCTGAATTCAACTTTACAGATATATAATTAGATTGGCAACAAATTCACTATATTATAACACATTATTATTGAATTGCAGAACACATTGAAATCGCCTCCCGCTGAAAATAAAACCATGAAAAAGGCAGCGTTTTATGGGATTGGCATGTCCTCTACGTTCTACCTTGCTGTTGGATGCGCTGGATACGCTGCATTTGGAAATAATGCACCGGGAAATATTCTTACGGGATTCGGGTTTTACGAACCCTTCTGGCTTGTTGACATCGCTAACTTTTGCATCATTGTTCATCTTCTTGGAGCCTATCAGGTTTCATCTATTATCGATTGTTAAATGCCGAGTAGTTTTAAATGTACTTAAACCACTAAAAAAGTTCTCAACGCTTAATAACTGTAGGTATACGCTCAACCAGTTTTCGCCCAAGTGGAAAACAGGGTAGCATTGAAATGGCCAGATGCAAAGTTCATCAACACAACATACACATTCAGCCTTCCATTCTCCAACAAAGGCACTTTAACCTTCACACTGTCCAAACTCGTACTGAGGACCACACTCGTATTAGTCACAACATTAATAGCGATGCTGTTGCCCTTTTTCAATGCGGTTTTGGGGCTAATTGGAGCTTTAGGATTTTGGCCTCTTTCGGTGTATTTTCCAGTGAGCATGCACATTTCACAGAAGAAGATTAGAAGAGGTGCACCAAAATGGATTCTTTTGCAGGGGATGAGTTTTGTTTGTTTGATGATATCGATTGGAGCAAGTATTGGATCGGTAGAGGATATCATTAGCAACCTTAAGAATGCTGCACCTTTCAAGCTTTCTTACTAACCTACATTGAATGTTAAGTTGATTGAAGTTATATGGTTCAGGGTTATTTTGAAAGTTGGGATAGAACAGCTTAATTAATGTGTTATAATGTTTATGGATGAAGGTTCTACAATGAAGAAATTACAAAAATTTAGTTAGCTGTCTGTTCTTAACTAGAATCTGATTCATCATACAGCTCTGCCGTTTATTGTTCATCAGATACATTAACTTAATTATTATAAAAATATAGATTAAAAAAAAACTCAAAGACTGAAATTGTCCGATTGTCAACTGAACACGGTTGAAATTTATAAAACCAATTAAGTAATATTGGAATTGTATAAAATTTTCCAGTCCTATGATATACAATTTTAAAGGAACGTGTGTTCAGGCTTCTTATGTTTTAAATTGTACAGTCGGTTTGACCGGTATTGAGATTTATTTACGGTAGTTGCCCAAAACCTACTCTGAAGAACATGTAAAATTGCTACCGTTCTCTTCTTGGACGTACTCTCGGTTTTTGCGTTCTCTTGTTCTTGTCTCTGCAGATATAGCTCAACTCAATCAAACCCCGTATTCAAAACAAAATCAAAATGAGGGATTTCAACAAATTAGAAATTTCACAACGAAACCGGCTTCTACTTGGATCGTTTCTCCCGTCGCTCCTCCTTCGATCATCGACTCTCCGACTGTCGCTCTCTTATCTGGAGTTTCTCATAAGATCTTCATCCTCTTCTTTACTTCTGGTAATATGATTCTAGCTAAAACTAATTTTAATTTAATTTTTTCAATTGACCTAATACATCATTTTCATTATCAAATGTTCTATTTTCTGCAATGAATTGAAAATAATTTTTTTTAGATATGATGAATTAAAGTTATTAAAACAGGTCAAAAATAAATAAATTTCATACGCTAATTTTCCAAATTTAATCTCCACACCCCAGCTTGTTAGTGAACTTTGGAGCAATTCTGAACATGGAAGTGTAGAAAATAAATAAACTTGGGTGTAAAATATTTCATATGATCATGGCCATTTGTTGCTGTATTATTCATGACAAATACATGGAAGGTGGGGAGACTTTCCTAAATCCATCACGTTATGGATTTTTTTGCCCAAAACAGAAAAAAGAAAAAAAAGAAAAGAAAAGAAACATGTCTTCATTTTATCGAGCATGGACGGTACCGTACAACCGAACGACAATATATGACCGTTCAAAAGATTGTTTGGTTTTTTCAAAACAACACATACAATCGGCAGTATAAGGCCGTTCGGCAGTATAAAATTTGGAAAATGTCGAGTTAGGTTCGGCAGTAGAAGACCATTCGGCAGTAGAAAATTGTTCGGCAGTATGAAGTTGTTTGGTGAATGGGGTAGCACGAAAATAATTGGTGGTTATTTTGAAGTGTGTAATCGTATAGTGCTGAGTAAAATGAAGAATGAGTAAAAAGTGTTGAATTTATGTGATTCAAATATTTCCAAAGAAGACAAGAAAATAATTAATTGATTCAGTCAATCAATTAATTAGCGTGTATATGGAATGATAAAGAAGAAAGATATGCGTGATATCTTTTAGAGAATGGAAACTAATTAATTCCTAATCAATCAAAATTAGTCAGATTTATTATATGAAGATAAAGAAGTTTATACATGGAGATTAATTTAAGCAATAGAAATTTCCAGAAACATAGATTTTTTGTCATTTATGTGCATTGGAATCAAATCAAGTAATATGGAAAGGTTGTCACATGATCTGGAAGTTAATTTTCTTCATCTTCAAGCACTCTTCATTTTCATGCCTATTTAAATGAAGGAAGTTCTTCTTCATATGTGTGTGAGCGTGTCAGAGAGCATCCACCATTATCTTTTTCTTTAGTAAACCCTAATTTCTGCGGTCAATCAATTAGGGGTTTTGAGCGTAAGTAAGTCTTTGTTAAATTGATTATTCAATTTGTAACTATATGTTAGTCTCTCCACTTTGCTACCTATAATTTTGTAATCTCTCTCTTTTGTACTCTCTTTCTTCAGTGAAATAAAGAATAGTTGTTGGGTCCGTGGACGTAGGCAATCTAGCCGAACCACGTTAAATCTGTGTTCTCCGCTATTCTGTATTTTTTGTTTGGTGATAATTTTTCATTGAATTTGTGATTGGTAATTAATCGACAAGCTAGATCCTTCTTTTGATTGTTTCCGTGCATCAGCATTCCGCTGCATTTTTGGAGTTGTGCAAATCAGTTGAATTTCCGCACAATAGTTTGGTATCAGAGCTAGCTGTCTTGTTCTAGATTAGTTATCAATGACAAATTCTTTCAGCAGTGGTATGAAAAATTACGGCATCACCAAATTTGTTAGAAAAGGGGTTTTGAGGACATGAAAGGTGAAGACTAATGACGGTGTTCTTCAGCAAAAACTTCATTCATTTAGAGGAAGAGATAAAAGCCAGAAGCACCTTGGAGGTAGAAGAGATATGCGCATGTCTCATTTCATGGGTCCTAGAAGGGGTGCTTGCTATTATTGTAAGAAGAAGGGACATTTCATACGGGATTGTCCAGCTCTTAGAAAGAAGAGAGAGAAGAAAGAGAAAGCTTCAGTTTTACCAGTAGTTAGATCAGATGCGGATAGAAGTTATAGTAATACATCATTACTTTCAGCCAGTATTTCACCTTTAGAGCATACAAGTTGGGTGATTGATTCTGGAGCCTCTTTTCATATGACGCCAGATAGGAGCTGTTTTGTCAGTTACAAGAAAATTGATGGCGGAACAGTTCATATGAGGAATGACACATCTTGTCATGTTGTGGACGTTGGAAGTGTGAGGTTTTGGATGCATGATGGTGTTGTTAGGACTATCACGGATGTTAGACATGTTTCGATGCTGCGTAGAAGTTTGTTATCAGTTGGAGCTTTGAGTAGACTTAGTATGAGGATAATAATAGATGAAGAGAATTTGAGAGTGGCGAAGGGTTCCTTGGTAGTGATGAAAGGGGCGTGAGTTAATGATATTTATGTGCTTCATGGAGAGACAGTCTTAGAAGAGTCGGTTGTTTCTACCGATTCTACTATTTCAGATTCTACTCAGTTATGGCATCTTCATTTAGGTCATGTTGATGAGGAGAGTCTTGAAGTATTGAATAAGCTTGGGTTGATTGATGGTGTTTGTCAGTCGAAATCTAGCTCTTGTGGAGATTGTTCTTTTGGAAAGAAGAAGCATATCACATTTGATGTTGGAAGACCTAGAACTACAGAGTTTCTAGAGTATGTTTATTCTTATGTGCGGGGACCCACCCCAGTTGCATCTTTTGGTGGAGCCAGTTACTTCATCTTATTTATGGATGATTTCTCACGTAAGGTTTGAGTCTATTTCTTAAAGGCCAAAGATGAAATATTTGTCCAATTTTGTAAGTGGAAGAGCTTGGTAGAGAAGCAGTCGAGGAAGCGTTTGAAGGTTCCCAAAGTTGGAAATAGTAGTGAATTTATGTCACAAGAATTCACTAACTATTGTGAGTCCGAGCATGTAATTAGAGATTTTTCTATTTCTGTTGAGTCACATTGTTACGGAGTGGTCGAGAGCATGTTTCGGATATTGTGGGAGAGAGCTACGAGCTTGAGAATGACTGCTGGTCTAGAAGTGGGATTTTGGGCAGAAGCGATATCTATGGCAGTATTTCTCAACAACCGCACACCTTCTATTGCCATAGATATGAAGATCTCAGATGAGATATGGAAAAGAGAGCTCGTTGATTATTCATTCCTTAAAGTGTTTGGTTGTTCAGCTTATTTAGAAGATGAGAGACATGATAAGTTGAAGCCTAGGGAAAGCAAGCACATTTTGTTAGGCTATAGAGAAGGAGTGAAGATGTATAGGTTGTGGTGTAAAACAACTAGAAGAATCGTGACTAGCAGACATGCGATATTTGATAAGAGGTCTTTGTTGAAGGTGGAGCCTTTATCAAGTGATGATATTGGGAGGACAGAAAATTACCAAACGCATTTGGAGTCATCAGATTGTTTTCATATTCAGAAAGATATTGGTATTTCCGATGATATCATGGTTGATGAGAAGATTACAGAGGTTCAGACTCTTGGTGGAGCTCACTTGCTGGAAAGACCTTTTGGTTCAGTTGATCCTATTTGTAAGCATATTTGTAGCGATGATTCTTCATCTTATACTTTGAATGTTGTGGAGCTTGTTGGTGAGTCTGTTGATGTTGACTTAAGAAAGTCTAGCAAAATTCTTGTGGAGGAGATTGGAGTAGATAATATTGAGTATGTCCTCATTCAATTTGGAATGGAGAAGGTGAAGCGCGCTTTTAAATCTCCATTGGTCTCTCGAAGATTAGTATCTACATATTCGTCTCCAACATCGGATTTGTTGAAGAATTTTGATACTTTCTCATATGCATTATGTTTGATGATGCGCATACTATCTTTCTTGTGCTTGGGAAAGATTTGGAAGCTCTGTTTAGGCAATATTGCCCATACTAGTTCACATTGAACTTGTTGAAGTAGACCCAACAGTTTCGAGATGTGGTGATGTAGAGAGATAGTTATATTTGAATCAAGGTGGAGTGTTGAATTTATGTGATTCAAATATTTTCAAAGAAGACAAGAAAATAATTAATTGATTCAGTCAATCAATTAATTAGGCTGTATATGGAATGATAAAGAGGAAAGATATGCGTGATATCTTTTAGAAAAAGGAAACTAATTAATTGCTAATCAATCAATTAGTCAGATTTATTATACAAAGATAGAGAAGTTTATACATGGAGATTAATTTAAGCAATAGAAATTTATGGAAACATAGATTTTTTTGTCATTTATGTGCATTGGAATCAAATCAAGTAATCTGGAAAGGTTGTCACATAATCTGGAAGTTAATTTTCTTCATCTCCAAGCATCCTTCATTTTCATGTCTATTTAAATGAAGGAAGTTCTTCTTCATATGTGTGTGAGCGTGTGAGAGAGCATCCACCATTATCCTTTTCTTCAGTAAACCCTAATTTCTGCGGTCAATCAATTAGGGGTTTTGAGCGTAAGTAAGTCTTTGGATAAATTGATTATTCAATTTGTAATTATAAGTTAGTCTCTCCACTTTGCTACCTATAATTTTGTAATCTCTCTCTTTTGTACTCTCTTTCTTAGTGAAATAAAGAATAGTTGTTGGGTTCGTGGACGTAGGCAATCTAGCTGAACCACGTTAAATCTCTGTGTTCTCTGCTATTCTGTATTTTTTGTTTGGTGATAATTTTTCATTGAATTTGTGGTTGGTATTAATCGACAAGCTAGATCCTTCTTTTAATTGTTTCCGCGCATCAGCATTCCGCTGCGTTTCTGGAGTTGTGCAAATCAGTTGAATTTCCGCACAAAAAAGAAGCTCATAGCGTGGTGCATTTAGCGCTGTGATATCCCGAAATTTATGGGAATAAAAATTTAATAATCTATGTTTAATATTTAAATTAATTTGATAATTTTTGTTAATAAATTTGAATTGATTTAATAATCTTCTTTAATAAATATTTAATTAGTGAATTTATCTAATAAATTGTTTTCTATTTATAATGTATATATATATTTATATATATTTTAAATAGATGAGTTTGGTTTTTATTTAATATTAAGCTTTTCAAAGCTATTTAATAAAATAACTATATGATTTTAAATATATAAGATAAATGTTTTATCTTAAATTATATTTTAACTTAAGTTTGAATATTAAGTTAGATTTAAAATAAAGTTATAAAAATGTTTGTTTTATTTCTTTTAAAATATTGATTAATAATTATGATTTGTAAATTGAATATGAAGTTTAAAAATACAAATTAAAATATGAAACATGTATTCATTTAAATAACAAGTAATTTACAATCTCTTTTATAGATTTAAAATGATTAAAAATGTTATTTTCAAATAATTGATATGTGTATTATTTTATTTATAATTATACTTTGTTTTATTCTTTAAAAATTATTTATCTATATAACTAAGTATTAAAAACTAATCAATTAAGTTTAAACTCTCATTAACACTTAATTAAAAATACTAATTACTTAAATGACATGTGTAAGTATATTAAAGCCTAATTTAACATGTGTTAGATGTTTAAACAAGGTAATTTACAAGTGTTAACATTTTAGACAAGTGTCAAATTTTAATTTTTTATTTTCTTTAATTTTTAATTTATCATAAATATTGTTATATAAACTTGCCTTCTTCCCTTTTCTATTTTTTCCTCATCTTCATTCTAAACAAAGAATTCTTTCAGCTGAAACAATCCTAAAAATCAAAACCATAGTCCATCTTCAAATCAAATTAAACCTATAATCAAAACTCTTCATCCTCATATCCAAACACATGCAAATCTGAGTTTATCTTCATACAAAAACCTCTGTTTAAATGCATTCAATTCTTCTAAAATATGGAAATCATGAAAGCCTGCATTCAATTCATTCAAAAAACTAAAAAAATAAAGCAAACCAGCATGCATGTCATTTTGTAAATATGGAATTCAAACAAAAGTCTGCATTTTTGTTTTCTGCAATCTGGAAAGTGGCAACTACATGCAAGTTAAAGACATCAGCAAGCATTCAAGTTTAAGGTTGATAAAACAGTAATAAAAGCATTCAAACAATTGCAAAAGATGTTCAAAAGGGTTTTTCAAATCTGGACTGTGCTCTGCTCTGCATGTTTAAAATTAGGCGAGTAACTCCATTTTTATTTTAAGTAAGTTAAAGTTTGAGTTGCATGCTGGTTTATCCGAGATGAAGTTTATATTATGTTTATATATCTTTGAAAAGTTCCTGTGTATGTATGAATGAATAAGTGATTTTGTTGTTGATATTGCTTTTGCCTGTTCTTAGTTAAAGTTAGATTCAAAAACAAAAGAATCCAATATCTTTTGATTTGGTTGCTGTTAAAATGTAGGATTTAAACAAGACATATATATGTTGACTTTAAAGATTAAGATTTAAGATTTTATTCAAGTTAAAATTAAATAGGAATTTATTGGAAACATAAATAACAGACCAATAAATTGTATAAGTGGAAAATTCAAATATTACAATTCAATGTTTCAGGATTATGAATCAAAACATCCTACAAAATCATGAATTTTAAACCAAAGATTTCAATTTTTAATGTCAAAACCAAAGAGCAGTTCCAAATTCACTGTATTTTACATTTTGGGTTAGCACTGTTGATTTAGGTGTTCGATTGAGTTGAAATTGCTCCTAAAGATGGTGAAGTGATTAGGGATGTTGAGAAAATTATTGGATTGAGTTGCATTTCGTTTTTGACGTTGTGATTGGGATTTGAAAATCTAAACCCTAGTTTTACTGTGGCTAGAAGAAGTGATCATTTCGGCATCTATAATTGATCGAGTTCAATGAATTTTTGGAGGATGATAGCATGGTAGTTGGCAAATGCGTGGCCGGAGTTGCTGTCTTTCTGGTGGCCGGGGGTATGGGAATGAGGAATTTTCCAGGTTTGGTGGCATTTCCAGTTCCTGTTCCAGGTTTGGGGGTTGAGAGCTCGAGTGCGATTTCGAGAATTTGTGAACGATCTGATGCTCGCGTTAGGATGTATCGGTGAACGATGACTTGAGAATATCATCGGTGGTGATAGGAGTTGAACGGCGCCACCGTGCATGTGCACGGTGCACTTTTTCAATTCTGGTGAAGTTTGTTTTGCAGTGGGTTAGTTCTCGTGTTTATCTCGGGTGACTCGAGTGAAGGACTCGAAGCATATAGGTTTCTGACTCGAAGTCAATACAAGGAAAGCTCGAGTATGTGTTGTTTCAGGTTTTAACAATAAACAGAAAACCTGTTTCTGTTTTTAAAATTTAAAGTAAAGTTTGAATAAACTGGAATTTAACTTAGAATTTAAGCCTGAATTGAATCTGAATTCAAATAGTTTGAATCTTGGTTTTTGAAATAATTTGAATTTTGAAAATTTAAGTTTATAAAAACAGAATCCTGTTTCTGTTTTGAAAATTAAAAGAAATTTTTTAAATGTAAACTAAAAGTTAAAATTAGTTTGAACCTGAGATTTTAAATCCGGGATTTGGTTTGAATTTCAGTTTTAAAATAAAATAAGTTTTTAAATTTAATTTGTTTTAACTATTTTAGAAATAGTTAAATAATTTGAATTTTTAAAAGGAAGATGTAAAATGTAAATAAAGCTTTAAAGATTTAAGTTTAAATCTGGAATAAAAGATTCAAACTGTATTTCAATTTTGAAATTAAAAGGAATTTTTTTTAAATTGAATTTGTTTTAAAATAACTTGGAATGTTTAAGTGTGTTTTTTAAATTGATTTAAATTGAGATTTAAATTCTTTTAAACTTATTTTTTAAAGTGGATGTTTCTTTTAACATATGAGATAAAAAGGTTTTGAATTATTTTTAAAACCATGTTTAAGCTACATTTGTATCTTAAGTTTAAAAATGAAGTTTAAATGGAATTTAAAGTAAATTTGAAAACAAATTGTTTTAAGTACTTGATTAAGTAAGAAATGTTATCTTAAAAATAAATAAAATTTAATGATTTGGATTCATTAAATTATTAAGTTGGATAATTAATTATTTAATTAATTAATAATATGGATGATTAATTAAATAATTAAGAATTTTTAAATTAATTAATTAAGGTTTAATATTAATTAATTAAGGTTAATTAATCTGTAATTAGGGATTACTAATTAAATTTTAATCAATGATTAAGAATTAATTAATCGAGTGATTAAGAATTAATTAAGTTGCAGTTAACACTTAATTAATTTAATAATTAGTAATTAAATATTAATTAATTTGTAATTAATAATGGTTTCTCTGAATTAATTTCTTAATAAAGTAATTAAAGAATTGTTAATGAAGGTCATTAACTATGATTATTTAACAATTAATTAATGTGATTAATTTTGATAATTAATTAGATTAATTAATTAATAATAATCATTTTGAAATTGTTTAAGTTTAATTACTTAATGGAAGTAATTAATGAATTAATTACTTAATGTAATTAATCGTATTAATGTGATCAGTTAGATTAATTAATCAAGTTTAATTAATTTAAACACTTGATGATTTGATGAATAATTACTTTATGTAATTAATGGGATTGTAATTACTTAGGGATGTAATTAATTGATAATCTCTGGATGTAATTAAAGATGTTTATTTACGGAAGTAATTTGGATTAAATTACTTTGTAATTAATCAAAGGATTAATTGAGATAATTAATTAAGAGTAATTAATTTAAGGAATGAGTAATTAAGGGTAGTTAATTACTGGATGTTATTAATCAAGAGTGATTAATATATATGTGATTTGATTGAAGATTAATTACTTAATGTAATTAATTTATATAGAGAGATTGATTAAATGTAATTAGAAATCATTAATTAATAAAATTAATGAATTGTTTAATTAAGGAATAATTAATAAATGAAGTAATTAATTAATAAAAGGATTAATGTAATTAACTTTAGTTAATTAATTGATTAAGTTATTACAAGTTAATTATTGCAAAGGGTTAAGTATAATTAACTTATGTAATTAATTTAAAGGCTAATTACTTATTGTAATTAGGGAATTGTTAATCAGTAATGATTAATTGAAATGACTAATGAGATGGTGATTATTTAATTGATTTGTAATAAATTAATGGTTAAGTTAAGCAGGATTATAATGATGAGGTAATTAATTTAATTCATTTTAAATTAATTAGAGATGATGTAATTAATTTAAATCATTGCCTTGAATGGTTTGTAATCTCAGCTATGAGACGGGTAATGTTATGTAATATGGATGCATTGGTTGCATTGTGATGATGATATGGATTATCTGTTTGTAATGCTTATATGGATTATCTGTTGATGATGATAATGTTGATTATCCATTGTTATGTTGTGAATTATCTATCTGTGTGTATATAGATAATGAATTGAAATTGTTTTAAACTCTAAAACAACTTGGCCTTAAAAGATACGTTTTGGATTTCGATGAGACCGGGATCGGGTTTCCATATTTGGATATCCGAAAACCACATTGATCCAAATTAAACGATAGGTCGTGAATCTGAAGTGAAGATGAAGATTCAGAGTGTAAGGGTTATCGTCGTTAACTCTGAGGGTGATTCCAAAATGAGTGTAACGAGATAATGCCTACGGTTTCGTTCGAACCCGAAAAGAACTTGTATGGATTGAATGCTTTCAGAACATCGTCAGGTGGACGATGAGCATTCTAAGTGATGTGTCCTATAAAGGTAATCGTAGCCTCAAGACTCATCAACCGGGAATGGCTAAAACATGGAAGGTGTAGCAAGGCTAAGTGGGTCATGCCCAAGTAGGACGAGATTTACCCATGTCTAGATGTCCCTTTTATTTCGGCTTTGTGGTGCGGTTGCTGATCACAACTGCGGGGTGGTCTTTTTCGGAACTGTTCAGTAAGGAATGGTTCTGGCTTTGTGTTGCAGAGGATTGGGGGTGATCCTCGGTACGGTGATCTAGGTCACGTACTGTGACGGGCGGTACCCCGGTAGCCCTGCCATTGTATGGAATCCAAAATCCAATAAGTGCCATCGGTTTTGATTGTATTACCCACTTTTGTGGCTAGTAGCTGAAATTTAATGAATGTAACAATTTCGGCTATTTCATATTTACTTGAAAACTCTAGACCTATTATAATATCATCGGATTTTCTATCAAATGTTTTGGTTAGCGTAAGGTAAAAACTTTTCCATGTTTATGTGTGGGAAGTCTTATGTGATACCTTTTCTTTTCAAAGGTTTTTCAAAAGTTAAGCAACTTTAACATGTTACTCACACCAGACTGTCTGACCCGGAGTTTATTTATGTTTTCTTAAACTCTTGGGTACTCAAATTTTTACGAGTAGCCAAGAGATTCAGGTTAGCTTTGACGAATTGTGGAGGAGCAATGGAGCAGGAGGCTTCCGCGTATAGATATATAGTTTTCCGCTGTGTTGGTATCTCTGAGTGGTTTCTTTGTTGATGTTGTATTTGAGTTGTAATAACTAGACAGGTGTATATAACTGTCTAATATGTGTTGTATTGTCTGCGTAGCTCTGATAATTGTTGTATACTATGTAATACTTATGTTATTAATATAATTTATTTGTTTCGCTGTTGAGATCAATACTAAGCAGGGACAGAAAGATTTGCACTGGCGCATTTTGCAGATGCGCCAGTGCAAATTAAAAGGGGCGCATTTCTGAAATGCGTCCTGTTATATTTTTAAAAAAAACAAGGCCAGCTCATCGCTGAGCTGGCCAAAACTAGCATATATCTGCAAATAGTTTCAAAACTGGCCTCTTCATGCAAATGGTTTTGAAAATCGGTCTCGTTTGAAAATTTATCCAATAAAAAATGACTAATGTACGAGTTTCTTTGAGTTCAACAATGGATATAAGAGTTTAAAGGAGAAAATTTACTTTGTATGGCATATTTCAAATATGTCCTTTGTAAAAAAATCACGTGGAAAGCAAAATTGCAAATGTTTAGAAATGATCTTATTCTTTTCTAATATTACTTTGTTGGTGCACGTATGTCTTATTTAATTGTTACTTGTTATAAACTTTACTATCAGGTTACATACCTAACATATTATATGATCAGTTGACTGGTTCAGACCCTGTGGATAATACAAAAGCAAAAGCTTATGCATATTAGAAACTCGTGAGTTCAGTTAATAACTTAATCTCAGTATAGTCATATCAGTTTCCATAAATTGACAGAATGCTCATTGTTTTCTTTAGCTGCTAACAGGGAAACGATGATATCAATATAACCTTTCCCATAACCTTCTCCATCTTCTCCTCCCTTTATTTCCATTTGTGGTTTCAACAGCTTCTCACCCTACAGCTGCTCCGAACAATCAATGTAATAATGTTTACTAGTCCCACCATTTTCTTGTTTGATCTTATTTCTTGATTTTTCTCTTTCCTTAAGATGTTTCCTATTCCATCTTTATTGTTTTCATTGTAATTTATCTATCTGCTACATCTGTGAATGAGTCAGACATTTGTGGATGTTCCATTAATAACCTATTTGATATTTCAACTATTTAGTGTTGCTGATAAGTATATAAATATACAACTTTTTAATACGTAGAACATTTATTTAGGTCATAGAAAAGTTGGTGTTCTAGCATCAGAAGTCTGTTGTCGTGGAACTCAAGATAAGATAGTTTTCCTTGAACCATCAGAAGCATTTTTTCTTGGAGTTCAAAACTATCCAGCTGCAATTATTCTTTGGTTGATTGCTAGTCTTAATCTGTCACCTCCTGATATTAAACTATTTATCTTATGATCATTTAGGTATTTTGCATTTTTGCTATAGAAGGACTGTGCGTTTTACTTTTAATTTGTGTGTAGATCCTCCTGGCCATGTCAACGAAAGAAAAATAAGGGATGCTAAAGACTATCCACTTGGTCAGTGGTTCTTGAATTTCTCTGAGGTAGATGAGTTGCTGGAAACTTGCTGCTGCTCAACAACAGGTTTTGGTCATTTCACTTGGCTTACAACAATTAATTTATATTACATGATATGTGATAACTAGGATCATAAAACGAAAAGTAAATGTCAAGTGCATTAAGTTTTATGTAAACAGTTGAGTTGCATATTCCGCGTTGTTCATCGGACAACAGTTTTTGGTCTTTTTCTTTCACTTTCAATAGTTGAGTTGCATATTCCATGTCGTTCATTTGACAAATTGTTGTTTTAATAAAATGTTATGTCCATATTAAATGTTTATTACTTGGTCTTAGTATTATCTGCAAGAATAATGTTAACTTTGAATATATATAAGATTGCGTAACCAACTAAATTGTACACTGCAATTTATTTATTCTTTCTCCTCCTTTTTTAACACTGTGGAGTTCCTGACCTTCATAAGTTAAATTTTTTTAGCAGTGAAGTTATCATTCTTTTAATATAAAAAATTCATACAGCAAAACGTATTTACTTGCAATGCATAAAATTGTTTTCTTAGCAGTGAAGTTAAATTTATATTTAGCAGTGAAGTTAAATTTATATTTTATTTTAATGGAGTTTTTTAAACGAATCAGCGGAGCCATGCATAAAATTGTTTTCTTTTTTACCTTGAACACTGTTACTAGTTATTGCCATTTTTAATTAGTATTAATCGTATAATATTCTTTTAGTTGATGCATAGGTTCTGTAATAAGTTGGTGGTTAAGAAAGAACGCAATAGTGCAATGCTTGGGTCTTAGTATTAGTAGCTGTAAGAAATGACCACTTATCCGCACAAAAAATTGTGGTATTTTGGAGCATCCATTGTGTGACAGTTAATTCGTCTTATACTAATGCCAATATTACACATTGTTAGAGCCTTATGTCATGTAGATTTAATAATCATTTTCTTCTTGGCATGTAAATTTTTTATGGAGTGGCCTACATGCATGTTGCTGTAAGTATGAATGTTGTTGAATATACTAAGACCCAAAATTACACATTATGCCTTCTTCATTTTTAACACAGAGTAGTTGCCGAACTTCATTTAATTTAAATTCTTTTAATATTGAAGTTATCATATTTACCTTAAAAAAATTTCCCTATGGCTAAGTGTATAGACTAGCAAAGTACATATCATTGTTCTGTTGTCGGAGTTGCTTTTGTGAACCATCGGTGCTATGCAAAAAAATGTATTCATTTTCCTTGAACCCTTCTACAGACTGTTACAAAAATTAATTACTAACAGTATTCATATAATAACTTTCCGATCAATTCAGAACTTATAAAATTGTTTGGTGGTAGTTGACAGTACTATTGCTGGTGATAGCGAAATTGGACTGACGTGGAGCATCCTTGCAGCAAAAGAAGCAGAATGAGTAGCTGCTATCAACTGTTCTGATCATGGAAAAGCTTGTCTAAATGGAATAATTCAGTGCGAGTGCAACACTTTTATCACTTTTGATTGCTTTGAACATTTACCAAACTGCCTTGCTGATGAAGCTGTGTGTGTAGATGAATATATTTTGGACATATAAAATTTATTTGATTTTTTTTTTTTTTTTTTTTTTTTTTGAATGCAGTGGGGACGTTACGTTCACAAATTATGTTCAAAAAATAGGACTGGCACATGCGGTCATTTTGCCCTGCTTCGTCCCAACGAACAACGGTCATTATCCCAGTTCACAATATTATATATATTTTAGATTTCGTTTTATCCCAGTTGAAATTCATTGCACTTTACATCTGTTAATATGTGCCAGGTACTATATTTATGAAGGCAGTACATATCATTATCTAGGATGCTTTGGGTTCTCCCTGCTTGTTTTTCTTCACTCGCATGCATAACTAAGTGTCCTGATGGGCGTGCGCTACACACACATAAAATATAAATTACACTACAAGATAATACGGCTATTCCAACGGCTCCTAGCCGTTGGCGGCCGTTGGAAGCCGTTGGAATAGCCGTTGGAATAAATCCCACGTCTTCCAATGCTTTCCAACGGATCCAACGGAATTTCCAACGGCCCTTAACGGCTTGGAGCCGTTGGAATCCGTTAGAAACCGTTACAATAAAATGACCAATAAACCGTTGGAAGCCGTTGGAAATACTGGGTTTATTTTGCTGTAGAACAGCAAGCCTATTTACCTTCTACCCATACTATTTCCAATCCATTCAATTTCCATTCCATTTCCAATCAATTCCACACATATATATCAATATCAATACAAACAACACACATAAATCAATAAAACACCAATATAGACAAACCAAACCGATCAAACATCACAAAATATACCATCAACGTACATACCATCAACAAATGTCAATAAACCATGTACATACCATCAAAATATTTCTCACTCACTCCGTACCAATATATACAACATCACCATCAACATCAAAACATCTCCAAGTCAATATATACATTGTTCAAACACAAATACTCAAAAACATACCTCCTCAAGGATCCTCGTCGCCTCCAGAAGCACCAGACGACGAAAGAAGGGTACCATGATTCTGCAAATACTGCGCAAGCTTTTGATCCAGCTGCTCCACATGGATGGCTCGTAGACGATTCTCCTCCTGTAGCTGCTCAACCATAGCTCTAAGCTCCTTGATTTCTTCTTTGTCTTGGTCTTTTTGAGCTTGTCGAGCCTGTCGAGCCTGCAAATAGAAATAATAGCAAAAGGGTTGTCTCAGCATATAAAATATTATAACATTATATATCTAAACGCTGATTTTTTGTACATATGTAAAAGGATTAATTACCGTTAGGTTTCCGAAGCCAAAACGTCTACTCCGTTGCGCCGGATCCATAACAGCGGTAAAAATGTTAACCTGCCCCTCCTGTGTCAGCGCATCACGACCAGACTGCTGAAGCGCATAAGCCCGTGCCTCCTGCAACCTCGACTATAATGACAAAAAAAACAATTTCAGTTGAAAAATAGTAGCATGTAATTATTTTGCATAGGTAGAAATTAATAAACTTATGGTGTAAGTATTAGAAATTAAAAAATGCATACATATGCCTCGGTCGTCCTATCTTGATCACCCCACTGATATATGATATTGCCAGCCTCGTCTACTTGTCTAGACGCGTGGGTGTGAGCAAACACGTCCACTAAGCCAACAGAGCCTCCACGAGCTCGTTCCTGCAATTGATAATTTGGATAATTTAACTGTACATAACTAACTACTGAACTGATTAATATACAAATGTGATAATAGATAAATTTACCAAATCTTCGCGGTGATGCTGAAAAGATTTGGAGCCTCCACGGTGTGATACAGGATTCCTGCTCCTGTTTGCCGAGTTCCTAGCTGACTCCTCCTGCAAATTTACAATGATTAATTATTTATTAAACGGTAAAAAATTGCTGAGATTTATTGTAGATTTACCTTGAACTCCTCAGAGTTCCACCACTCAACCAACTTCTCCCATACAGTCGCGCTCATCCACTTGGGCTTCTTTCCTACTTTTTTAGTCTCCGACATAGTCTCCCTATAGTTCTTCGCGATCCTGGAGTTCCAGTGTCGCTGAACTAAATTGACGTCAGACTCTTGCAAATTTATTGGGCCCTGTACAATGAGAAAATATTACTAATTATTTATTTGTATTTAATTAATCATCTTGTAAAGCGGTATAAACTTACCAGAAAATCTTGCCAAATCGTCTCTCTCACGTCGTCGGAGATCTTTCCCCACTTGGGCCAGCAATCGGTTATCCTAGCCATGTACGTCTGCTTCGAAATGTTCAGAACCACTTTGGATGGCTCCAACTCAAATCCACTGCGTTAAATATAAAATTGAACTTTAGACAATTGTAGATATATCATGTACAATTAAAAAATTAAAATGCTATGCTTGCTAATTATGATACTTACGTCTCATCAGCCTTAGGCTGCAAGTAAACAAGTGGCCGAGCTGGTGGCTCACCACTACTCTCTCCAATATGACGTGAAGAGCCACGTCGCCGAGACCCAGAACCAGAACCGGAACCGTACATAATATATATACCTGCCATATATACATACATATATAATTCATAATAATCATGATATGACGAATCATTAAAAAATGTAATACAGTATGCTACAAATGTGTCATGTTGTGTATGTGTTGAGTGTGTGAGTATACACTTATTGTCATTAAAATTGTATAAATTGGATAAATGCATTATTAATCAGAGATCAATGTAATGTGAATACTTTTAAAAATTATCGGATATTACTCAGTCGTCCTCATCGTTTTCTGATTCAGACTCGGTTTCGTGCTCTATGTCGTTTTCCTCTACACTCTCAAATGCTTCGACTAATACATTTGTCTCATCATTTAAAGGTCCAAAATCAGTTTGATCGTCTGTAATTGCTATTTCAGCATTTTCCTCCAGATCTGCTTGATAGCTTGTTCGTCTGGAATATTTTGTCCATCGAACGTAAATCTTGCTTTGGTTTTAAAAACCGCAGATCAATCTGCTTTATCCCTTTTTAGAGATGGATAAGGGGCATAATAAGCTTGTAGGGCTTGTTTGGCTAGTATAAATGGGTCGTACTTTTGATAACGCGAGGTATGTTTAATTTCTATAAGATTATATTTTGGATGCACGTTAATACCAGAACCTGGAACATTGCTGAAACAGTTGCATCTAAACAAATAAACATCCTCCACGGGTCTTGTAAAATATGTCAACTGCAATATCTGAGTTAACACGCCATAAAAATCATTTATATGATTATTAGGGTCATCACTGCCTTTAACAAATACACCAGTATTGTTTGTTAATTTTTCAGCACCGTATTCTTTGGTGTTGAATTTATATCCATTAACAAAAAATATTGGATACGTATTAATTTTTCTTTTCGGTCCAAACGCCAAATGTTTCAGTCCTTTATCGAGCACATTATTTGTGGGATCAGAAACGTATTTCGAAAACCAAGTACTGAAATCTTTGCTTAAATCGCCGCCTGGATTTTGTGATTCATAAATACTGCAAACACAAACATGATATATTACATTATTATTTATTCACACGTGTAGTATTAAATTTAACAAAACTTGGAATGTGCTAATTACCTAACAAATGGTGCAACTTCAGGACAATTAAGAAGAATATATGTGTGTGTTACATGGTATTCTTTATCATCTAGCCATACTTCCTCACATTTTCCAGCATGTCGGCCATGTTGTTTAAAAATAGATAATACTGATTCAGAAGAAGAATCTTGTTCAACGGCCTGATCGTCATTACGCGGAACACTTACAAATGATAAGTTCACATGGTCTTTAAAATAATGAGAGAAAAAGAAAGAAGCTTCTTCTTCGATATATGATTTGCAAATAGAACCTTCAACTCGAGCTTTTTGTCTCACTTTTTTCTTTAAATGATTTAAGTACCTAATAAAAAATATTTGGGTTAAGTATTAACTACTATATTTATACTTAAATCAACATTTACGTACTCAATAGTAACATACCTTTCGAATGGATACATCCATCCATATTGCACAAGACCTCGAAGACGTGCTTCATATGAAAGATGAACAGGTAAATGCTCCATTACATTAAAGAAACTCGAAGGAAATATTTTCTCCAGTTTGCAGAGCAGTATAGGAATTTCTTCTTCAAGTTTAAGTAGACGGTCAACTTTTAACGTAGTTGAACAAAGCTCCTTATAAAATAAACTAAGTTCTGTCATTACCGTCCAAACTTTTACCGGTAACAATTCTTTGAAAGCGATGGGTAACAAATTTTCCATCATTACATGACAATCATGGCTTTTCATTCCACTCAGTCTCCCATTTTTATAGTCGACACATCTACGAAGATTAGAGGAAATTCCATTGGGAAATCGTAATCCTTCCACCCATTGTAACAGTACTTTAACTTGGTTGCTCTCTAGTTCATAGCATGCTTTGGGTTTTTTATTGTCGGGAGTGCATATTTGCTATATATCACGTCTAGATTTCAAATCGTCCTTAGTCTTGCCCTTCGCATTCAAAACTGTATAAAATACATTATCAAATACGTTTTTTTGTTATGCATCACGTCAATGTTATGACGGATTAATAGATTTTTCCAATAAGGCAATTCCCAGAATATACTTTGTTTGCACCAATTATGAAACGTCGATTTATCTTGAATTTCTTCTTGTTGTCCGGTCTCGTGTATCTTTGGATAATCTTTACGAGTTCATATATATTCTCGCTTGACCAAACCGCTGGTGGTCGTAGAGTCTCATGTCTATTAGTTATGAAGTTTTTTTGTCTCTTCTAAAAGGGTGATTAATATGAAGAAAACATCGATGACAATCAAACCATGAAATTTTCTTTCCATTTGGTAAAGAAAATGCTCATGTTTCTTCCATGCAATAAGGACAAGCAAAACGACCGGCCGTACTCCAACCCGAAAGCATTGCATATGCAGGAAAATCGCTAATAGTCCATAACAAAGAAGCGAACATCCGAAATTTTTTCTTTTTTGATATGTCGTATGTTTCAACTCCTTCATACCATAATATTTTCAACTCTTTGATTAACGGTTGTAAGTAAACATCAATGCCCTGTGTCGGATCATCAGGACCAGGGACGACAATCGTGAGAAACATATATAGAGTTTTCATACACATCCACGGAGGTAGATTGTAAGGTGTGATTATTATAGGCCAAGATGAATATTTAAAACCAAACTGAGAAAACGGTGAGAAGCCGTCTGTACATAAACCTAGTCTAACATTTCGGCTCTCCGCTGCGAAATCGGGATATTTCTTGTCAAAATGTTTCCATGCTTCTCCATCGGCTGGGTGTGTCAACGTACCTTCTTGAGGTGTTCTCACACTGTGCCATCTCATATGATGCGCTGTTACAGATGATGCATACAATCGTTGAAGTCTAGGGGTGAGGGGCAAATAATGCATACGCTTGTACAGAACTTCTTTTCCCTTCTTTTTCCTCGATTTGTATCTTTCCTGATTACATATTTTACAATTTCTAAGATTGATGTCTTCTTTCCAATACAACATGCAACCCTTTAAACATGTATCTATTTTTTGATATGGCAAACCGAAAGATGACATAAGTTTTTTCACTTCATAATAATTTTCACACATTAAATTATCGGATGGCATATGACGTTTAGCAGCTTGCACAACAGCCGTAAATCCAGCTTCTGTAAGGTTGTATTTTGATTTCATTGCAATGTATTCTGCAGTTACCGATAATTGAGAGCCGCTTAAACATCCATTCCAAAGGGGTTTTTTAGTATGATCCAATAAATCATATATTTTTTTAGCTCCAACATTTGGTTCCTCTTCGATGTTAACATCGTCGTTATCAATTACAACGGTAGGGAACATTGATCGTGCTGCATCTTCGACCATATGTTCAATGAGATTCGTACTACCTTTTTCGCTGATGACCTCCACCGACTGTTCTTGATTATTAGGGGCTACAATTTCTCCATGACGATCCCACAACAAATAATTGGGTACGAAACCGAATTGACGCAAATGAACCTTAGCCATATTCGGTTCTAAATAGTTCAACAATTTGCATCTACTACACGGACAACGAATTTCTTCATCGTTTGCAATACTACTTATAGCAAATTCGATGAACACTTGTACCCCTTTTAGAAAATGTTCGCTTATTGCGCCACTAATTTCCCTTCTTTGATACATCTAGCTCCGATCATTAAAGTAATTGACCATGTTTCCCTACTAGAAAACCTATGATAGAGTAAAAATGTTATAAATCATTCATTTTATATTTTGCAGGAAATTTTCCAACGGCTTCCAACGGCCGCAAACTGCTAATTTCACAAACTTTATTTTAAATAAGCAACTATTGTTTCATTGCCACTTATGTGTCTTTCTTTGATGGTCGATCATCCTACTTCCCATTACAAACACAATAGTAATTATATTCCGTAAATCATATCATTTTAAACGATTCACAAAATTTTGGCAGCATTTCCCCCGTGTTTCTTGTATCGTACACAAATGCGTGTGCACAAGAAACGTAAAGGAAATGTCGTCGAAATTTTGTGAACCGTTTAAAGTGATATGAGTGACGGAATATAATTACTTTATAGTGTTTGTAACTTGTCCAATACTGGTACAAATCCGACAAATGATGTATCAGATGAATAGAGTTGTCCGTTTTGTGGAAAAAACGAATATCCTTAAAACGATCATATACAGCACTTGTCAGACGGGGCCGAATAATATCTAAGGATTTAACTATTTGTTTATATTAAATTTGAATATATAATTCATTTAATTAATATTGGTTTATATTTTACCGTTTTATTACACAAGTACAAATTCATTTTATACACTAAATTTGTACACAAAATTCATTTTTTACAAATTCACGTGTTCCTACAAATACAAAAATCGTATTCGCACAAATCTAATATCCGTTCTAACGGATTCCAAATGCAATAAACTCTATCACACACATACGTTCAATACTAACCAAATCAACATATATAAACTATTAAAATATCCCAAATTACAAAATTTTCAATCGGTAATAACTTGTTTATTATGGAATAATAACTAAAATTAGGGGATTGCATGATGTAATATGCATACGATAACAAGTAGGAAACAAGCACAAGTCAAATTAAACCCTAAATCAAAAAAGCAAAAATTTAGGTATAGAAAAAATACCTGATTTGGAGACGTAGAAGGATGGAGATGGACCGGAGTACCTTGTAGATGGCGTAGGAGGTGATTTGGATGGTTTTTGGGGCGGCGGCAGTTTGGTAGGAGATGGGAGATTTGGGGATTTGATTTGGGGAAGATGAGGATGAGGGAGAAGATGGCTCGCGGGCTGATATCTCAGGAAAATTTCCAACGGCTTCCAACGGCCGCAAACGGCTTATTTTCAATGGATTCAAACGGCTTCCAATGGCTACGTAAAAAATTAACGGGCCGTTGGAAACCGTTGGAATAGCCGTTGGCGGCCGTTGGAACAGGGGCGTTGGAATATACTGTTTTTCTAGTAGTGTTAATTTCCATCGTTAATTCATGAATTATAAATACTTTTTTTTACATACTTATAATTTTTTATTTTTTAAAATGTAAATAATCATTTGTCGAACATGTTATTATTATTATTATTATTGTTGTTGTTATGTATTCAACTGAAACTAATGAAAAGTTTATGTAATTTGTTTCAAAATTATGTGGTTAAATGGTTGGTTTTCCACCGTTGTACTGATGTGCTAGTTAAATGTGTTTAATAAATCCCTGCTGTCTATAGATAGTTTTACCTGTTCTTTTGTTTGTCCTAGTCTTTTGCTTGTTTGAGCACAGGTTCGTTATTGTGCAGCTTGTTTCTTGCTTTCCAGTTATGTAAAGGCTATTACAGAGCCGATCTTTGTTCAGTAATAAAGTAGTTCTCAAGTTCTTTATCTCCTCACTCTTATATTCTTATCAGTTATAAATGCTTGAAAACAGCTGTTCTTTCAAGTAAGTGGTAAGAAGATGACAACATAAAGCAACTTTGTTCAGTCGACAATTCCAAAGCTCGATGGCGACTATGATCATTGGGCTATGCTTATGGAGAATTTTTTGCTATCAAAGAATATTGAAGCTTGGTGGAACATGAGATCACTGAAGTAGCTGAGAGAAAAGCTCTCACAGAAGGACAAAAGAAAGTAATAAAATTAAAGATTTAAAGGTAAAAAAATTTATAATTTTCAAGCGATTGAATCTGGAAACTATCCTGAACAAAGATACATCAAAAAGTATTTGGGACGACTTAAAGCTGAAGTATCAAGGAACAGCAAGCATTTAGGAGGGGGTTTGGAATTCTTCAAATTAAAGAGGGAGAATCAATGAATGGATACTTTGTTTGACAACATGAGAACTGATGGTAAAGCCATGCTACTGTTATCGAAAAGATATTGTAATCCATGACTCAAAAATTCAACTACGTTTGTTTGCTCAATTGAAGAATAGAATGACACCAATACTCAGACTATTGATCAGTTGCAAAGTAGTCTACTAGTGCATGAACAACACATGAGTGTTTTGTTGGAAAATTTCAACGTGCGGGTAAAAAATAAAATATGTTATGCTATTTTGGTGTAAAGCTTAATTGAAGTGATCAAATTATGAATTAAAGTGAAAAGATTTAAATATATAATTATCAGAATATAAATGTGTAGATAACGGGGCAACTCTAATTTGTTGAAGGGCCAAATTAGAAAATGTCAACATTATAAATAAAGGGTCATGGTCCTCAAATTAAACTTCATTTAGAAGTCATTAAATTTTACTTAAGTTTCAGATCTGCTTGATGTATCGATCAATAATTTTTTCGTGATGATTTTGAATTTGGTTTAGTATCAGTTTTTTTCTATATATTGTAAATTGAAAGACTGATTTGTGAATCTGTTTTCATGTAGAAACATAGATTTAAATGATATGTATGTTATTTATGAAATAAGATAGAGTTTTAAAACCACTAAATTTTTGGGAAATAATTTAAATTCCTTTAAATTTCGAAAACAACTTATGTTGGTTAAAACATCCGCATGTTTATCACTGTATATTTTGTAAATAAGTTGTGAATTTTAATGTGAGGAATACGTTGGATCTGATATGTACAATCATTTTGTATGGATATATATATATGTGTGTATGTATGTGTGTGTGTGTGTGTGTGTGTGTGTGTATATATAATTTAGAACCATTTATGCAAGAAATATAAATCCGGTTCTATAATTATTTTACCTCAATTAACCTTTTTTTTTGAGGGAAATGTGTGATCCTCTAAGGATAGAGGAGAGCACGCATATAGCTATATATATAACACAGAAAAAAAAGAAGCTGCCAACATGTCTGGCAGGTGACAGAATGAAGGTACAAATACAAAAACAAAATAAGGCACCCCTAAGATGAGGGCCGACAAAGTCTCTACCCATCACACCCTAATATCGAGCGTAGGCATTACAACCGTCCGATATTAAAGTGTTTGAAGTACCTAAAAAGCACTAGAAAAACCTAAAAAAACAAGGCGACGACACAAGCAAAATAAGAAGCTCCCTGCTACAATGGAACAAAAGCCAAGCCGAAAAGCAAATCCTCTAGATGCAAGAGCTCCATAGTGGAGATGACGGTGTCCGCAGATGAAAACTCTATGCCTAAGCCCTTTCCGCAATCCAAAGCCCTGCAATCTGAAATCGTGAGAACCTGCAAAGTGAACCCAGACACCCTATCGTTCGAATCTGCGCCTGCAGAAAGACTAAATAAGAAGTTAGAATGATACGTATATATGTATATTAGAAAATTAATATACATATATATGTTTAAAAAACGATCTATCTAAACTAACCCCCGAACAGATAAAAGCACAAAACAAAAAACCTAAGCGCCTATGATCCTAAGCAAATTATGGTTGACAATGTGATCGTTGGATAAGTTTGGATAAATATAAATACTATTATTATTAGTGTTAAAGATATTATTATTGATTTTAAAAGAGTTAATATTATACCTAACTTTGCTAAGGAACCCTTTAAAGAATTTGTTTTTAGCTAATTTATATTTGGGGTTGGAAATCTAATTAAAACAAAAAGAAGAAATAGTGTAAATCAGTTTATTACCCTGACTAATATTATTGTTAAAAATTCTTTGATTTCTTTCGAACCAAATATATCAACTAATAATAGTGAATAAAGTGTCTAGTAAGAATCTAATATTCTTTTTGAACCTAAATCTATATCCGCTCCAGTAGAATTCACAATCATTGATTTTAGTTGTAATATTAAAATTAAAAATTCTGAGAGTATTGTTTAGGATGCAATAAGACTCTAAGCAGTCGTAGTAAATGTGCTTAATATCTTCAGTATGTAAATTGCAAAAATAACAATTGTTATCATTATGAATGTTTTTTCTCTTTAGTAATTCTATAGTATTAAGTTTTCTATGGAGTATTAACCACATATGAATTTTAGATTTAGGAGGAGCATTTGCTTTCCAACTATAGTTAAAAGAGATGTTTGATGTGCCTGAAAAGTTAATAAAATTATAAAAAGAATTTGGAGTATATTTCTTACTCTTATCCCATTCCCACCTAATGGTGTCATTATCATTATCAATATTATAAAGACTTAATTTAGCATAAAGTAAGGAAAGCTGCCTAAGGGTTGAGCCTACTAGAATTCTGTTAAAAGTAAAGTTCCAAGGGGGATCGTTATCAGGAGTAAAAACATCACTAATTAACGCATATTTAAAGGTGCAGATTTCGTAAAGCTCTTTCAATTCTACCTTAAGAGGTAACACAGAAATCCACCTTTCATGCCAAAAAGGAGTACAATTACCAGAATGTGGACAATCGTACTAAGGCCTAGGGTGAAAATATCCTGACATTTCAAAATGGATTTCCAAAAGTTAGTAAGATTTTGATTGTTAGGAGAAATGATTTGATAAGAGTTAATACAACCATTATAGTAATATTTTATAATGATCTCATTCCAAGTAGCATTATCGTTTATATCCTTAAACTTCCATAACCACTTACTAAGCAAAGACAAGTTCATATTACGCAAGTTAATTACTCTTAAGCCACCTTCCTTTCTAGCTTTGCAAACAGTTTCCCAGTTTACTAAACATTTTATGCTATTGTTAGTATTTTCCCCACTCCATAAGAAATCTCTTCTAATTTTGTCAATTTTATCAATTACCCAATCCGGAAATAAATGCATGGACATCCAGTATATTGGAAAGGTAGTTAGAATAGAATTTATTAAAACTAATCTACGTGCTCTAGATAATAATCTCCCATTCCAATTGGATATTCTATTTTTGATTTTATCAATGATTGTAAACCAGTCATCATGTTTGAGTTTAGAAGGTCTAATCATAAAGCCGAGATAATCAAAAGGAAAGTTCATAGTCTTGCAGTTGAGAGTATTTGCAACTAAACTTTCAACATTATCATGATCGTTCAGGACTAGAACAGAACTTTTATCAAAGTTTATTTTCAAACCCGATAAGAGTTTGAAACAATATAAGATGAACTTAAGACAAACGATATGTCTTGGTAAATGGGAAGAAAAAAGCATGGTATCATCAGCAAATTGGAGGACTGATATACCATTACGCGATATATCATTACCTAAATTTCCCAACGATCCATTATCAACCGCTTTTTTAATAATCTTAGCAAAAATGTCAGCGGTGAGATTAAACAGAAGAGGCGATAAAGGGTCCCCTTGCCTTAAACCTCTCTTAGATTGGATTTTATTACCTAAGATACCATTAACCATTATACTAGAGTTTCCAGTTTTTAGCAAATTCATGATCCAGGTAATCCATCTATGACTAAAACCTCTAGCATAAAAAATATCAATTAAAAAATCCCAATCAACAGAATCGAAAGCTTTGGCGAAATCAAGTTTAAGGATAGCACAGGTAATATTGTTTTTACAGCAGTGATTTATATATACTTGAACAAGTGCGACACCGTCAGTGATATTTCTTCCTTTAATGAAAGCAGATTGTGAACAGTCAATTAGATCATTCATTCTCATACTCAGCCTATTAGCTAATACTTTTGAATTTTTTTTAACAGAGCAGTTAATTAAAGAAATAGGTCTAAAATATTTTAAATTATTTGCGCTTGCTTTTTTGTGTAGTAAAATAACATTTGCAAAATTGAATCTTCCTAATTGCAAGCTTCCATTATAAAAATCAGTAAACATTTTAATTAGGTCTAGTTTCAAGACATCCCAAAAAGTTTTATAGAATAAAATGGGGAACCCATCCAGACCCGAAGATTTATCGCTAGGCATGTCGTTAATGGCTTTCCAAATTTCCTCTACGGTGAAAGGTTTATCTAGATCAGAAATATCAACATTGGATTCAGGCGGATAAATATCATTCCAGTTAACATTTATTCTAAATTTATTTTTAGCACCAAAAATATCTCTATAATAATCTGTAAAAGCCTTATTAAGATCTCTCTGATCAACTAAAGTCTCATTGTTAATAGAAATAGAATTAATTGTATTAATTCGTTTTCTACCATTGGCCATGTTATGAAAAAAATTTGTGTTATAATCACCTTCATTAATCCACTGGATTCTAGACCTCTGTTTCCACATAACATCCTCTTTTTCAAGAACAGAATTTAGCTCCTCCTTAAGATTAGCGAGAACGTTGCGTTCTCCTAAATTTAGTTGTCTAGTTTCTTCAATCTTATTTATTTTGAGCATCTCACTAAGAATATTATCTTTTTTAATTTTTATATTACCGAAAACATTTATATTCCAATTTTTAAGAAAAATTCTAAGGTTTCTAAGTTTTAAAACAAATTTTTTAGCAGAGTTATCCTTATGTCTAATATCATAGAAACTCAAAGAGATCCATTTATTATGAATCAAATTGAAAAAGTTAGATTCTAAAAGCCATATTTTTTTAAATTTAAAAGTCCCGTTAATTACCCTATGCTTATCACAAGTAAGAATAATCGGACAGTGATCGGAGTATGTGTAAGGAAACCAGAAAACTCTCCAAATGGGAAATTTATCCTCAATCTCATCACTAACAAAGAACATGTCCAGAAGAGCCATGGAAGGGGATTCCCTAGTATTACTCTAAGTAAAATCTCTGTTAGAAAGAGGGATTTCAATCAAGTTGGAGTTAATAATAAAATGATCGAATTCCTCCATGGCAGAGAAATCTCCTTCACAAGGAGAACGCTCCCCCAAAAAACGAGTAACGTTAAAATCCCCCCAGGATCTAAGAGCCCGGAGCTAAAGATCTAAATTCAAGGCATTCATTCCATAAAATTCGACGATTAATTTTTGAATTAGGGTCGTATACATTAGAAATATTTAAAAAAGAATTATCAACAAGATTAATAAAAATAATGTGCAAAGAATGCTCTTTTGGAATACATTGATGGTGCTTAAAATAATTATCACGCCAACCAACCATTAGACCCCCGGAAGCGCCAACAGATGGTAAAAAAGCCCATTTTCTCAATTGATAACCTCCTAATCTTCTAAAGAATCTAAAATCAGGGCAATCAATTTTAGTTTCCTGAAGGAGAGCAATGTCAATAGAATAGTCTTTAAAAAAAATTCTAACTTTGTCACATTTATTAAAATCGTGTAAACCGCTAATGTTCCAACTAATAATCCTCATGAACCAACAGATCTAGCGCTGTCCAACTCCCTACATCTAATAAACTCATGATCTAACTCGACATCAGAGAAAATGAAACAAGTATCAGAAGCTAACTTACTAAAATCAGAAGCGGATAGGTTACCTAACGCGTACGAAGAATACGTATTACCCATATCGAGACACATACCTAAGCCTGAGTTCGAGGTGCCGCTCTTGGCATTCGAACCAGGACACTCACCTGAGTCCTGAGACTGGTTACCTCTGATCCTGGCGCTACGTCTAACCGTTCCACTAACAGGCCGCATCTTTCTCCTGCCTTTCTTGGCCAAAGGTGGGCATGAACCATGTTGCTTAATTCTCTCGCCATTGGGTTCAAATAATGAAGTCTTCGAATCCAAAGCAGCCCCAGAAACTACTTCTCTGCTCACATGAATGATAACATCAGCATTATTAACACTGGACCCAAAACCAGGCCCGATTTTATCTCTTGAGCCAGAAACACAGCTCTCTTTACAATAAGCATTAGCAGCATAGAGCATCAATAAATCCTGTCTATCACCAGAAAGATTACCATCTGAACTAGTATCGGTTATATTGTGCACATTTCTCAAACAGTGCAGACTATGCACATTGACATCATCTGGATCAACATCTATATTGTTAATTGAGAGATCCAGGCCCTCACTGCTAGACCTTCTTACACAACTCTCTATCTTTAATGCTTCAGGAACCAACACAACCGAAAGATTTGCATGTGCCACCTTGTCACACTCACACACTTCGTCTAGAGAGACTTCATTATCCATTTCAACCAGAGACCCCCCATCCTTTTCATCATCTACATCAGGCTTGTCGTTTACACTAGGCAACCTACTGTAATTCGAAGGATCCCCTGTAGCTTTTTTCAGTGGTGATGGGTTTGAATCAGTTGAAATGTCAACTGGGCAAGCCCCTAACTCTTCATCTGATATTAATGGGATTGCTAAACAATTAAATGGGTTATTAGTGAATATTGTGAAAGGGATGTTTTCACTCGGTCTAACCACGTTGCTCTTCTTAGAGACCTGAACAAAATCACTCTCGCCCTACCCATCACATTTACCAGTGTCGCTAAAGCCTATTTCTTTTAAGAAGAGCAGTCTCTCGGTTAATGCAAATACATCGGGGTCCAGTAGCATTGGGTCAACAGTTTCAGAGCACTCTGGCAGCACATTGAAGAAACGATCATCGCATTCGAGCAAACTGCTTAAATTGTTGCAGCTCAAACAGCCTGAACTTTCATTAGTTTCGCGAAACCCTTGTCTGAACATTTCCAATTTTCCAACTGACCATTTCCAATTTTGGGATAATAAATAGTGTCAAAATGCCTGAACATCTCTTCTAGTAACCCGATACCCTTGTCTCTTAGTTGCCATAGATTATCTAGCAGTAGACCTCTCAATATCAAAAATTTAAGCACGAATTGGAATCCATGGTCTACAATAGAAGGGCTGGCATTTGGGACGTCTAGATCAAGCTTCGGCCTTGATTTTCCTGAGTATGTCTCTGCAGCACTGGACCTTTTGTTGTATCCCCCGCCAGAGCTTGGCGAGTTAATGGCATCAAAATGGGTGACGATGTTTTGAATGCGGAAATTTTGGGCATAGAAGGTTTACCTGCCCCTCTAATGTGAATCGATGCAAATCTGTGCCTGTCTCCATGGTTAGCCATGGATTCCAATTCGTCTTGAAATTTTTGTTGTTAAAAGGTCTCTTGCTAGACAATCTCAGGCAAAGGAGACTGGAGAGTTTAATTCTTCTTGGATTTACTGTATGTGCCGAAATTGGCGTATGAAGCAGATTTGACAGCATCGACGTACGATTTTCACAATTTAGTGCTACAGTTGACCTGAATCGATTGCTTGTTGTATTGGGGGAAAGAAGAAGAAATCGCTAAGCAAGAGGTCGCCAATTTTTGACCGTTTATTTTGAACTTAAAGAGAGAGAAAGAATTTTTATCATAAATAAATTCTAGAAATTTTTATCATAAATAAATTAACTTTTGATTAAGTAATTTGGATATAAATAAGGTATTTTGTTTATTTTAGAAATTCTGACTAATCATAAATAAATTATGCTCCTTTAAGGTGTTTATTTTTATTTTATTATTGAAATAAATTTCAACATGACACTAATAATACATATTGGACCACATAACGGTCAATTGCATTTTTACCATAAATGCTTTAAATGTGGTTGTTATGGTAATAAACTAATTAACTTATTATTATAAACGCTCTAAATGTGTCAATTGCAGTAAATTTAGTGATGCAACATGTTTAAATTTGAAATAAGAAATGACATATGGTTTATTATTTGATGCATTTATGTTTGATAGATACAGATATTTTATATGTATGAGTCATGCTCATTATAAATATATTTCACTTTCATGATTTGGTTATATAAAATAAAAGGAGTAGCAGTTTTCATATTTTGCCAAGATGCATGATTATTAAACCTTAATTAATTATTTAAATAATAAACTAAAAATGTAGTGGCAAAGTAACATTCTGTATAACTATATTATGGTTCAGAAATACATCATAGCTACTACATTCATTCATGTTATTTAGTATGTCATTTACTATGTCATTTATGTATACTTTTACGTGTCATTTAATTCTGGCGTTCATCCGTGACATTTGTTATATGATTTATTTATAATGCATTATATTATATGATTTAGGGAATGTAATTGTGTAAACACATACTTAAAGTAAAATATTATAACAACTATGATTAAAACATGTTGTGCCAGGTTATATTTTTGACATTTTCAAGTGTCATATAGGCGTAAAGCATTTTTGTAAATGTTTTATAGCACTCGAAATATGTTATACATACACTAAGAAATAAATTCAAATATGTTTTTAGTATCCCTTTTGCAAACTAAATGTAAAAATTCTACATTTCATGTGAGCTAATTGAAATAACATGTCACCAAAGCGACCTTTCTTATTTTCATTGTTCAAAAATTGTTTGATATTTGTGTGCATTTATTCATGCGGATATTAGCCGGCCCAATAGGAGACTAATATTTGCCTGAATCACTTACACATATGTGATGGTAAATATGTAACAATTATAAAGTTTTACAAGTGAACAATTAATTGATCCAAAGGAAAATTATTATTTGATTTGAATTTATTGTCAATGTTTGACCATTGCAACAAGAGTATCACTTATAGTGAATATACTAATTTTACTGTCAAAAGGCTTGATATTAATGTTGTGCTAAGTATCTTGAGAAAAGACCTATCAATTATTTGAATTTACTATGGATGATATTTGGATATGAGCATATACAACCAATCTTTATTTTTATTCAATTTTCAACTAATTTGACTAAAGTATTGGCCAATTTTAATAATATTCTCATCCGGTTTGGAACTAACTCTAGTGTTTAGTAAGAGAACATGTTGTTTGTTCTTGACTTCCTGGATCTAGATTTTGCAATTATGCACAACCATTCCTATTAGAGTTGAATGTTCTTACAATGTTATAAAGAACATTAGGAAATGAGATAATTCAAACAAAAAGAGTAAAATGATTATAAGGTAAAATATTTAAGAAACTTTCAAAGATGTGGTATCCGTATGGATAACCAATTTTAAGGAGTTATTTACTAAGAATGAAAAGAGTTTTTGTCAGAACGATAAGGGGAAACAAGCACGCTTTGTAGTGCTTGATTCTATAAAGTCAAAATAAAGGAAATGTAAATGAGTACTATATGAAAAATATTGCTTCAAAAGTTAAAGACACTCAAGTTATTATTTCGTGGATACTCTCTTTATTCACAGAATAACCATTTTAAGATTTTTATTAGATACTATTATTTTTAAGAAGAAAATGACCTCTTATTGAGTTCATTTCTCATTGTGGGAAAAAGGAGAGAGATTGAAGCATGATAAAATTGAAAGTACTCGTTTAACATACATCGTAAATAAATGTATAAATAAGGATAAAGAAGTCGCTAATGTTCTAAACAAATGAAATAACGTATTGATATATTTATAGTTATTTATTTTATGAAATATATGGATATATAAAAAGAATTTTACTACATATCACACATGTCGTGTCCAAAAAAAAGATATGCATATTGTTTTGAATTTGTTTGATATTTTTATTATACTTTCACTTAGACAGATTTCGATTTTTAATTTTGGTTGAACAAATTTGGTTATTATTGTTCCTTCATAAATAACAAGACTAATCTATTAATAACTTCATACGTTATTAGAATTGAATATCTTAAAATTTATGATAATGGTGATTAATGTAATTATTTATTACATCTTACTAAATAATTCTAGCTTTAGGCAATAAAGATAGTAAATAATTTATTGATATTCTAAGCGACCTAAAAGGTATAAGTTTTATAAACTCATACTAGGAATTATTTTTTCAAGATGAGGCAACAATTTTTTGAGGATGTTGAGAAGGAAGAAATAAAGTATGGATCATTGTCTTTAAAGAGAATCATTATCTTTGATTCAACTACAATTATTTCTTTCATAATGTATAGGATTTGTTTTCTTTCATTGACAAGAAGTAAATTAGGAACCGTAATAAAACAATGTTAAACAAATTTTCATATGGATCATTGTCTTTAAAGAGAATCATTATTCTTGATTCAACTACAGTTTGTTCTTCATATAATGTATAAGATTTATTTCCTTTCATTGAAAAAGGTAAATCAGGAACCATAATAAGACAATGTTAAACAAAATTTTCTTCAAGTTAAGGTAATGGTTCACGAAAACAAACCCAATAACATTAAGATGCAAGGTCATTGAGAAAATCCACTTGAAAAGAAAGAGATACTATTCTGGATGACTATGTAGTATTTCTCCATAAAGATAAATATTGGATTGTTGATGATGATTCTGTGGACTTACATCAATCCATACAAGCTACTAATTTGAAATGTGGATCTAAAGTATGAATATGGTGTAAACGTATAAAGACAATAAAGTTTGAGACCTTTCCCACAACCTTAAGGTAACAAGATAATTGGTTATGAATAACTACTAGGAAAAAAGATCAAGTGGGTAATGTGGAAATGTATAAGGCTAATTATAGAAAAAGCTATACTCAAAAGGAAAACAATGTTTTTCTAAAGAGACTTTCTCTTTGGTTTTACTGAAAGACTCTTTAGAATTATTTTGAAACTTGTTGCAGATTATGATTTTAAGCAATATCAGAAAGATATTAAAGTCATGTTTCTCAATGGAGACATTGATGAAACAACTTAAGGAACCCACTTATGAATTATTCTTTTGTATTATGGATTCAAATACACAATTATTATTCATGGGGTGATATTTGGATTATTACAAAAGGGCTATACAGATAAGGCTTGAAAAAAGTGTTGGTATGATCCGCATCAATTGATTCGCAGTTTGCTAAAATAGACAAATGTTGTCTTATATATCAATATAAGAACACCCTTGAAGCTAAAGATATGCAAAAAGTTCCCCATGCATTTGCGGTGTGGAGTCTAATACATGCTAAGGCATATACACATATGGGTATTGCATGCATTATTTGGCAGATATCTTACTGACGTTGAAAGTGGATCAATGGTGAGTAGCCAAAATGGTTATGTAATATCTTTAAGGAACAAAAAGAATATATGCATAAAGATAAAAGATCGAATTGGTTGAAGATCATAAAGCGTTATAATCTAAATATTTTAGATGCCAAGAGTATAAAAGAACCACTTTAGATAATAATAATATTGTTGTTGTTGTTGTTTTTTTTTGGATGAAGCTATATAAGGAAAGTTGTCATACAAACACTTATAGCCTTATTTACTATTTTCTGTTATGAGGCATCAAACGATGGAAAATAATTGTAAAATTTTGTCACAAAGTTATGGATTATTGAATAAAGAAATCGAAAGACTATTAAATAGTATTATGACAATAAGAAACATTTTATTTTCCAATAAGGAGAGAGTGCAAAATAGATTGTAACTCATAGAGCATATTGTGAAAAACTCCATTATGGCGAATCTGCTTACAAAAGGATTTTCATCATAGGTCTTTTATGATCTTCTTGCTCAATTGTTGTAACTTTTATGTAAGAATATTTTGTTCATAAGGAGTTTGTATTTGGTACTATCATATGACATATTGCTTTATTCTTCGGTTATAAATACATATCGAGTTCTTTTTTCTGATCAGAAATAAAGTAATAAAATTTTGTTTGCACTCTAGGTTGTTTAAATATTGAATGTCTTGACCTCACTTAAGTAGGATCAATTGGAAATAAACATGTATAGATAACATTTCATATAATTTTCATGCTACACATCCATGATTGATCTATGTCGTTTAATTATGCTGGTATATGTGACCATTGATGGGTTTAGTTGTGCTAAAAGTTAAACATATTTATAAGATTGTTTCGAAAACACATTATTTTATAAGTAGTAAATTTTAGAGCTCTTAAAGTTAAACATATTTATAAGATTATTACATACATGGCCCGGGGAAGATTGTTGGAAGATTTCAACATATGGGCCATCATATGTAAAATAAAATTTATCATGTTTGGTGTAAAGCTTAATTGAAGTGTTCAAATCATGAATCAAAGTTAAAAGACTTATAGATATAATTATCATGATATTAATGTATAGATACCGCTGCAATTATAATTTGTTGAAGGGCCAAATTAGAAAATGCTAACATCATATATAATGGGTTATGGTTCTTACTGTACACAAGCTTTAGTTATTCTCCTAATCTCTTCCATAAAAATAATTCAGATATAGGGTTTGTGTCAATTTGGAAGATCAACCAATTCTTCTTCTCTTTCAATCAGAAACTATGGATTCAAGTATGGCTTACGCTAATTCATTTATCTTCCTTTGATTTCTTTTCAATCAAATCAATATGAGTCACATATTCAGATATAGGATTTTATGATTAATCAACCCTAAAGTATATTGAAATCGTAACATGAATCTGCAAATGATGAGCAGGCCTTAAAGGTAACATATAAAGATAGATACAAAAAATTGAGAGGATGAGGTCATGAAGGATTTCATGGTCAAGGAAGAGGCTTGTTAGGCTTTAACAAATCCATTGTAGAATGCTATCATTGCCATAAACTTGGACATTATCAACATTGTGATGGCCCGCAAATCCGCACCCCTTTGAGCCGACAATATTCCACATCAATTCAACTCAAAGTGGACGGAATATGAGTCTTCAGGGTAAGAGAAGAAAAAGGTAGAAGAAGAAGATAAAAACAACATTAGAATCTCACATTCGCAGCGGAACAAAATATAATATAGAACAACAACTTTTAAATACAAGGAAATCTGTACTGTTATATATACATACCATTATCAGAGTACAACAATCATCCATCACTTTAGACAGCTTATTATCTGTCCTTACACAACGAAAATAGTAATTCAAATACGGAGATACGTCTCTGTCATCCAGCTCACCTCCTGAGTTGCATAGCATATTATCCTGGATCTGTTCAACTTGGTTTGACCCGAGTATCATAATAAAACAACACCCGAGTCAGTCTGAAAAACCAGCGTGAGAAAATCACACTCAATTAGATTATTAAAGTTTTGAAAATCCTTTAAAACAAAGGTATCTCGTAAGACCACGCCAGAAATAAACATGTCGGGTTTTCACCTTAGGATAACCAAAACATTTTTTTATCAAATCCGTCTAATATTATGAGAGTGTCTATAGAAAGTAAAATAGAATCTAACTGAAATGCTTGCATCTCACGTTCCAGCAATAGTTGGGCACAATCAAAACTGTACGGGCCCTTATTGGAGATTGAATTCCATACAATGGCAGGACAACTGGAGTACCGCCCATCACAGTACCTGATCTAGATCAGAGTACCGATGACCACTCCCGATCTCCTACAACACAAGACCGAAGCCACCCCTTACTAGATAGTCCGAATAAGATCACCCCGTGGTTGGAGCTAACAATCGTCCATACAGCCGAGATAAAAGGACATTTAGACATGAGAAATTTTACCCTACTTAGGTGCTACCCACTTAGCCTTGCTGCACCTCCCCTGTTTTAGCCATTTCCGGTTGATGAGGCTTGAGGCTATGCGTTACCTTTTAAGAACGAGTCTCACTTAGAATGCTCATCGTCCTCCTGACGATGATCTGATAGCATTCGTCCATAAAAGTTGCCCTGGGTCTGGACAAACGGAATCACCGTCTTCATCATCTTCACGGTTTTCATTCGTAATCGTTCAAACCGGATCGAAGTGGTTTTCAGATAATTAAATCTGATCCCGGTCTCTTCGAAACGATCAATGCGTTGGCCAATATTGATAGTCGGTTATTTAACTATCGTGTAACATCCACAAGAAAAATCATGCCTTAAATAATTTTTCAAATTATTTATCTCAAATATTTACACCGGTTATCATTCCCCTATTTCAACACTTTGAAATTAGTTTCAAATCCCTTTTATTCCCAAGGAATCAAATTTCAACCCTTTCCCAATACTTAATATATTTTTCCCACTTCATTATTTACTCAACACTTGAAAAATATTCATTTTATTTCCTATTTCTTCTCTCAAAAATCATTTACAACTTCATTTGTAAATTCCAACTCGTTTTATAAAAATTCTATAAATTCCAGAATTCCTTAGTTAATTTTCTTTTATATTTCCAAAGCCATTTTGCTTATTTAAAATTCCAGTTTCACTTCTACTTCCATTGTGAATTTTATTTCACCTTCGAAGTTCGCTTACCTTACACTCCAAAATTTATTTAAGTACCCACAATACCCCTATAAGATTTTTCTTCTAAAATATTATTCGTTATTATTAAAATTTAATTCCCATCTCGAGAGGATTTATGATTGAATTTTGAACATTTAAAATTTTATATGAAATAAAAATAATGGTTTACTTTTAAAAATATGGTTTTAGGTAAACTAGAATACAATTTTCTAAAAGCATTTAAGAGTTTTTATTCAGTTACTAATTAATTTACAATGTTGATTTACAAAATTAGAATTTATTTAAATAAATATTAAAATAACTAACTTTGGGATATCCTATTATAGTATGGTAATTTAAAATCCCGTTTAAAATAACTTCTATTTGCTCAACAAAAGTCTATTTTTAGAAAGTCCAATATTCACCAATTCAATTCATAAATTCCTCTTGATTCGTATCATATTTACCATATCACCATTTCTCACATTAAAAATATATTCCACTATTTCTTTCCAAACAGTTTTCCATAACTCGATATAAGTTCACACCATCAACTTATATTTTTACCATATCCACTGATATCAATCTATCTCATTTATAAACCCCGTTTATAAATTTATAAACTCTCCTGAGTTTTCCATCTATTTATAAAACAAATTCTATTTAAAAGTCTGATTTTAATTTCCTTCCTTAATAAATTCCAATTTGTTTCAAATCTATTTTTAATTATTACTTAAGTTCTTTTCCATAATTTCCAAAATATTCTTCAAGTTCTTCTATATAATTTATTTCGAAATCTCTACTTAAATCAATTTTACGAATGGTTAAGTATAGCCTAATTTAGTTAATATATTTTTATCCTACTTAGTTTTCCTTTAGAATAAATCTAGTTTACAATATAAATATTTACTAATTCAAATTTCCGTTTACATTCCTTCAAATTAATTATCTATGGTATTTAAAATGCCCATTTTAAATTTCCATGCCATTTAACATTTAATAATTCAATTCACAGAAACCATATCAATTTATCCATTATATCATATATATATATATATATATATATATGAACAATAAATATTTTTGAGGAATCTTGTTGGATCCCTCCAACCTGTTTTTTCCTGCATCCACAGATGTTAGTCAACAAATAAAATACCAAACGAAGGGGATATCATGGTATAAAGGGACATCCGCTTTATGCGGGGCGTACAGGGTCTCATTCGCTATATAATGCGGGAATATCAATCACTCCAATATATATATATATATATATATATATAACATCCAAGAGATAAATTATAAATTTATCAATCAAGTCAGGCATAATTTAAATTTAACATTTAATTTTTAACAAGGTAATCCGAATGAGTGAGAAAATCTCACCTTTATTTTTGTTTGCAATCCGATCCAACCTTGACTTGTTTCTCCATTATTTTAGACCTTGTATGAAGATCTATATGGTTTATTAATATTCGAAATAAATCGAACAATCAATTGCCATTTTATAATTTAATTAACTAATAATTTAATTTAAACTAATTTTCCTTTTAATAAATTATTTTTAGTGATTAAAATAATTAAATAGGTTAGTTAGACAATTATTCTCCATAATACATTATTTTCAAATTAAACTTGTCAGTGAGAATAGGCACATACGTATATTTATTTTATTTTTCTTCTATGAAACTACTTATACCAAACTAACCTATATACGTTTTAAAAATCTAGTTTTTATATAAACTCTATAACATTCTAAAATTCCTGTATCTTCCAAAATCTTAGATATATATTTTTTTTTAAAAAATTAACCAGTGCTCTAAAGTATGTATAAATTTTTTTTTTAACCAAATCATTAATTTTATAACAGGGAAAATATTAACACTATTCATATTTTAAAGATAAACAGTAAGCATAATTATTTGTATAGATTTTTATCCTTTTCTAATGTATATATATTTACTTAAATAAAAAAAACTGCTATTTTCCCTACTGTAATAAATTTTTTCTGTCCAATTCACGTATATATATATATCTATAAATTAAGTTTAATTGGAAAAAATAAAATCGAGAATACCTCACTGCCCAAACTTCTAGCTCAGGAAACCCTCAAGCAGTCGCACTACCTAGTGGCGCACGCGCGCTCCAGTGCCTTGCAATGATGATCGCCGCCTTCTGATTTGAACCTCACCGTCCCCTAGCTTGCCTCCATCCACTGTCGATCATCGCGAACGACGCGATTGCTACGAGTCCGAACCCTCCAACTGCTCGATTTGGCAAGCTCTACCATCGATCACCGCACGTGAGCGCCTCCCCTCTGGCCTTGCTCAAGTTCGAGCCCACACACTCGCGACTGAAACGATCATCGAGCCTCGCTGTTCGATTCGAACGTGGCTCCCTTTTTCCTGAGACGATTCGTGAATTCACGATTTGGAACCGAGAGGGATTTTTTTTGAAGTAATCGAATTCGAATTTGAAAACGAGGGATCTCGGGATTTGAATGTGTAGAGGAACACTTGATTTAGTTTCGTCTGCCATTCATTTTTTTGGGCCTTCGATTTGAACTGAGAGGAAAGGAAGGAGGATTACACGATTTAAGGAGGGAGTTGTCGGCCTGCTTGCATTTTGAAAAAAGAGAACGGGGAACTGGAAAAGATAGTTGCGTGTAAGAGATGAGCTACAGTGCTTCTGAACGAAGGAAAAAAGTATCGATGTGAAGGAATTTCGGCTGCAGAGTAGGTTGACTAAGAAATATTTTTATTTAAATTCCAAACGCCTCGATTTACGTAGCTTAAAATCGCGAACCCCTATCGTGGCATGCCGCTAAACGTTCATTATGTTATGCCTCTATTCCAAACGTAATGGAAAAGGTTTCGAGTCCTAGTTCGATCGTGTGGAGAAGATAATTTTTTGGACCCAGTTATTATATTGAATTCGATATTAATTTCTGCGCGTTTATACACCGTTCGATCACATTGTAACTCCAAACTCTACGAAAATTGAAATCCGTTAATAATACACTATTATAGATCCAATGAAACTAGTTTCGTCGAATTCCGAGACTGTGCCTCGGAAGGCTATTTTAAATTGTCAATTTAAACGATATATTTTTAAAACTGAACAAATCACCTCCAAATTCAATTTTAAAACTTTTAATACCTTTATTACCATTGATATAAATTTTTCAAGCCTTTAAAATATTCTTATCGAGATTAAAACTCAAGATTCACTATTTTACCCAAATTTCATTTATTAAATCTAAAAGTTGAATTGTCCAACAAATCGCTATATTTAAATTTCGAATCTATTTTATAAATGAAAACCAATAAAATTCATATCCAAAAATCAATTTATAATTCAAATTAAATATTTAAACCATTTAAATATCCCAAATTGAATGTTGAAAAATCCAGGTCATTACATTCCTCCCACCTTAAAAGAATTTCGTCCCCGAAATTACTAAGGCAAAAGAGTTCCTTAAACCCATAATCTTACTAAAACTCATTTAGTGAAAATCCCATATTCACTTTTCTATTCCTTTAGTTCCAACTAAACCATTAGTTTCAATTCCAACTTCAAAATCCTTTATTTCAATTCCAATATGAAATCATTCGTCGTTAACAAAAATGTTTCCAAAAAATTTCAAACTCCTAAAATTTTCGAAATTCTTTTGGCAGAGTCTTCCTTGTACGGAGGAGCTTTTGCAATTTGACAAGAGAGATAAATATATATATACATCGACCCACTCGGTAGGAAAACAAAAATATTAACAATATTTCATATTTTTATTCTTTTTATTGCGTACGCGTACCTCTATTTAGCATTTTAAGTCAGCGGCTTATTTATTTAACAATTAGCGCGACCAAAAATCCAACCAAACGGCCTCCAGGTACCTGTACTTACTCAATTTAAACATGTAAGCAACAATTATGTAACTTAATAACATTTTACTTGTTTGCAATAGCTAAACACATTGATTTTTTATAAGCAATGCAGATTAAACAATATTTATAAGCAACCTATATAACTTCGACTCTCATTCAATTGTTTCAGTCAACCCATATACTATTTTCATTCGATTTAAATGGTTTACAACTCAATCGTTCACATTCAATTCATTTTAAACCAAACAAACTCATATTCATTTCAATTGATCCAAAATCAATTTTATTTGCTTCTATCAATTCATAGAATTTCATTTCCTTTCGCTTACGTCAAACGACAACTTTTCTATGTGAATTCGACGATATTCACTTAATATAATATCCAATTTAGTTTGTAACTACTTCAAATTAATTCCAACTTATTTTATATTTAATTCCATTCCATTTCAATTTTAACTTATTCGCAACCAATATAATTTCATTCTTCTAATTTATTCACAATCCATTTACCTGCATTTCATTCATATCTGTTTTGTTTTATCCAAAACCATTTTATTAAGCTCGCCAACATTCCATACTATGGCCATTTCCCATATTTACTTAAACCGAGATTCCATTCAAATATTTGCTTAAGTTATTTATTTTCTTTAAGTTATTTCACCCCATAACTTGTTTATTTTTTCCTTGTACCCAAATTCCCACATTAAATCCTTGACTTGATTTTTATTTAATAAAATCATATCCATTTTACTAATTTATTTTGATTAGTCTATTCACTTATTTCAAAATTTTCAATTTCTAACCTTAATTCATTCTCGAGCTCATTAAATTAATATTAAGGCTATTTTCAATTATTTCTACTCACTTGGATTTTATTTGTAAATTCAAACCATTTCTATTTTAATCCAATTCCATTTTATTTGATAACATTTCAAATTTATATTTAATTTACCAACAATTCAAGTTGAATTTTATTTATAACTCGAGTTCATTTTGAAACTTCATTATTAACTCACAATTCCACTTCTATTAATTTACTTATCTTCCTTTGCCATATTCCGTGAACTAAGTCCTTAAATCAAAGTTTGATTTCTATTCCAAAAATCACATTAACTAGTTTATTTGAGTTCAATCTATTTTATATTTCGAGTTCGGATTTTCTTTCATTTCCCAAAACATCAAATAATTTTATTTTGGCTTATCAATCCCACTTTTACATTTTATAAGTTCTAGGCTCGAATATATTCACTTTTCATTTTAAGTCGGGATTATACACTCATTTAGCTAAGCATGCAATTTTATTTCATAAACTCCAAAATTTTTTATAAGCTATCGGAATTTATTAATTCCAATTCAGTTCTTATTCAACTTACTTTTATTTATTTAAGTAAGAATTTAATTTCATTTAATATCATCTATAACTCAACTGAATTTTATTTTGATTTAATTCTATTTCAACTCAATTTCATTTAATTTAAGTTAATTTCAATTCAATTCTTATTTCTCAAATTCAACTAATTTTTATTTTTCTCAATTCAATCGCATCCAAAATTTAATGCATTTAACTAAAATTTAATCCATTTAACTAATCTACTTTACTTATTTTTTTCTTCCAAAACACCATTAATTTAATTTCAAAAATTTAATTTTTTGTCAGCTTAATCCAAGTTAAATTTCTTTTCTTTTTTCTTGTATAATTTATACTTATACAATTTTCCCGTATTAGTTGTATGAACTATTTCAAATTTTATAATCTTATTTGACTATAATATTATCATCTAAACACTTTCATTATATATAATAATTTCAGAAAATTATTTCTTTTTATATCAAAATATATTTTGGGTAACATTATTTCACTCACCCACTTCAAAACAATACCATGTCGGTTTATCGAGTTCAGTGTTCATAAACTCTTATCGAATTATCTGCGCCACAACTCGATCAGAATTCATATTCCACTCAGCAATAAGTCAACACAGTATTAAAACCATTTATATTCACTAACAAATGCACACTCATATCTATTAAGACACTCAAACTCATTCTAGAGTACTACTAACTCTATCTCTAATGAGTAATCCCCACCAGAGTCAAGGTTCTCGCTTAACCTTTAGCTCTGATACCAAGTGTGATTGCCCACAAATCCATACCCTTTTGAGCCAACAATATCCCACATCAATTCAATCAAAGTGTGAAATACGAGTCTTCAGGGTAAAAGAAGAAAGAGGTAGAAGAAAAAGAAGATAAAAAACACCAGAATCTCACAATCGTAGCGGAACAAAATATAATATAGAACAACAGCTTTTAAATACAAAGAAATCTGTATTGTTATATATACATACCATTATCAGAGTACAACAATCATCCATCACTTTGGACAGCTTATTATATGTCCTTGCACACTGGAAATAGTAATACAAATACGGAGATACGTCTCTATCATCCAGCTCGCCTCCTGAGCTCCATAACATATTATCCTGGATCGTTCAACTCGGTCTGACCCAAGTATTATAATAAAATAACACCCGAGTCAGTCTAGAAAACCAGCGTGAGAAAATCACACTCA
Source organism: Allium cepa (assembly GCA_030765085.1). Lineage (NCBI taxonomy): Eukaryota > Viridiplantae > Streptophyta > Magnoliopsida > Asparagales > Amaryllidaceae > Allium > Allium cepa. The sequence goes on along the minus strand of CM060941.1, from coordinate 551,652,533 downwards.
ATTGGATTATTAAAGTATTGAAAATCCTTTAAAACAAAGGTATCTCGTAAGACCACGCCACAAATAAACATGTCGGGTTTTTACCTTACGATAACCAAAACATTTTTTTATCAAATCCGTCTGATATTATGATAGTGTCTATAGAAAGTACAATAGAATCTAGCTGAAATGCTTGCATCTCACGTTCCAGAAATAGTTGGGCACAACCAAAATCGTACGGGCGCTTATTAGAGATTGGATTCCATATAATGGCAGGGCTACTGTGGTACTGCCCGTCACAGTACCTGGTGTAGATCAATGTACTGAGGACCACTCCTGATCTCCTACAACACAAGACCAGAGCTACCCCTTACTGGATAGTCTGAATAAGATCATCCCACATTTGGAGCTAACAACCGTCCACACAGCCGAAATAAAGGGACATCTAGACAGGGGAAATCTTACCCTACTTGGGTGCTACCTACTTAGCCTTGCTACACCTACCATGTTTTAGCCATTCCTGGTTGATAAGGCTTGAAGCTATATGTTACCTTTTAAGAACGAGTCTCACTTAGAATGCTCACCGTCCTTCTGATGAGGGTCTGATAGCATTTGTCCATACAAGATGCCCTGAGCCTAGACAAATCGAATCACCGTTTTCATCATCTTCACGATCTTCATTCGTAACCGTTCAAACCGGATCGAAGGGGTTTTCGGATAATTAAATCTGATTCCGGTCTCTTCGAAACGATCAGCGCATTGGCCAATATTGATAGTTGGTTATTTAACCATCGTGTAACATCCATAAGCAACAATCAGGCCTTAAATTTTTCCAAATTATTTATCTCAAATATTTGCACCAGATATCATTGAGGTGGAGCCTTAGCGCAACGGTTAGGTCACCTGCATGGTGATCTGTGCGTCTAGGTTCGAGTCTAGAAACAGCCTCTTCGTAATGCGAGGGAAAGGCCGCGTACATTATCGACCTCCTCAGAGCCTGCTATCGTGCGGAAGCCTCATGCACTGGGTTTCTTTATTTACACCAGATATCATTCCCATATTTCAACACTTTGAAATTAGTTGCAAATCCCTTTTATTCCCACGGAATCAAATTTCCACCCTTTTCCAATACTTAGAATATTTTTCCCACTTCATTAGTTACTCAACACTTGGAAAATATTCATTTTATTTCATATTTCTTTTCTCAAAGATCATTTACAACTTAATTTGTAAATTCCAACTCATTTTATACAAATTCTATAAATTTAATTCCTTAGTTAATTTTCTTTTATTTTTTCCAAAGCTATTTATGCTTATTTAAAATTCAAGTTTCACTTCTACTTCCATTGTGAATTTTATTTCACCTTCGAAGTTTGCATACCTTAAACTTTAGAATTTATTTAAGTTCCCACAATACTAAGATCTTTCTTCTAGATCTTACCTGTTATTATTAAACTTCGCTTCCCATCTCAAGAGGATTTATAATTAAATTTTAAACATTTAAAATTTTATATATGAATAAGAATAATGGTTTACTTTTAAAAATATGGTTTGGGTAAGCTAGAATATCAATTTCGTTAAAGCATTTAAGAGTTCTTATTCAGTTTTTTAATTAATTTACAAAGTTGATTTATAAAATTAGAATTTATTTAAATAAATATTAAAATAACTAACTTCGGGATATCCTACTACAGTATGGTAATTTAAAATACCGTTTGAAACAATTTCTATTTGCTCAACAAAAGTCTATTTTTAGAAAGTCCAATATTCAACAATTCAATTCATAAATTCCTCTTGATTCGTATCATATTTACCATATCACCATTCCTTACATTCGAAATATATTCCACTATTTATTTCCAAACAGTTTTCCATAACTCGATATAAGTTCACACCATCAACTTATATTTTTACCATATCCACTGATATCAATCCATCTCATTGTAAACCCCATTTATAAATTTATAAACTCCCCTGAGTTTTCCATCTATTTATAATACAGGTTCTATTTAAAAGTTTGATTTTAATTTCCGTCCTTAATAAATTCCAATTTATTTCAAATCTATTTTTAATTATTACTTAAGTTCTTTTCCATAATTACCAAAATATTCTTCAAGTTCTTCCATATAATTTATTTCAAAATCTCTACTTAAATAAATTTTATGAATGGTTAAGATAGCCCAGTTTAGTTAATATATTTTTATCTCACTTAGTTTTCCTTTAGAATAAATCCAATTTACAATATAAATATTTACTATTCAAATTTCCTTTTAAATTCCTTCAGATTAATTATCTATGGTATTTAAAATGCCCATTTTAAATTCCATACATTTAACATTTAATAATTCAATTCACACAACCATATCAATTTATCCATCATATCATATATCAACACACACACACACATATATATATATATATATATATATATATATATATGAACAATAAATATTTTTAAGGAATCCTGTTGGATCCCTCCAACCTGGTTTTACCTGCATCCACAGATGTTAGTCAACAAATAAAATACCAATCCCACTTCGAGGGGGATATCGCGGTATAAAGGGTCATCCGATATTATGCGGGGCGCATAGAGTCTCATCCGCTGTATAATGCGGGAATATCAACCACCCAAATATTAATATATACACTACTATATATATATATATATATATAACATCCAATAGATAAATTATAAATTTATCAATCAAGTCAGGCATACAATAATTTAAATTTAACATTTAATTTTAAACAAGGTAATCCGAATGAGTGAGAAAATCTCACCTTTATTTTTGTTTGCAATCCGATCCAACCCTGACTTGTTTCTCCATGATTTCAGACATTGTATAAACATTTATATGGTTTATTAATATTCGAAATAAATCGAACAATAAATTGCCATTTTATAATTTAAATAACTAATAATTAATTTTTACTAATTTTCCTTTTAATAGATTATTTTTAGTGATTAAAATAATTAAATAGGTTAGTTAGACAATTATTCTCCATAATACATTATTTCAAAATTAAACTAGTAAGTGAAAATAGGTATATATGTATATTTATTTTATTTTTCTTCTTTGAAACTACTTATACCAAAAATAACCTATATACATTTTAAAAATCTAATTTTTAGATAAACGCTATAACATTCTAAAATTCCTATATCCTCTAAAATCTTATATATATATATATATTTTAAAAATTAATCAGTGCTCTAAAGTATGTATAAATCTATATTTTTTTGACCAAATTATTAATTTTATAACAGGGCATATATTAACACTATTCATATTCTAAAGTTAAAGAGTAAGCATAAATATTTGTATAGACTTTTATCCTTTTCTAATCTATATATATTTACTTAAATAAAAAAAACTGCTATTTTCCCTACTGTAATAATTTTTTTCCGTCCAATTCACGTACATACGTACATACGTACATACATACGTATATATTTATAAATTAAGTTTAATTGAAAAAAATAAAATCGAGAATACCTCACTGCCTAAACTTCTAGCTCAGGCAACCCTTAAGCGGTCGCACTGCCCACTATCGCACACGCGCTCCAATGCCTTGCAATGATGATCATCGCCTTCTGATTTGTACCTCGCCGTCCCCTAGCTTGCTTCCATACACTGTCGATCATTGCGAACGACGCGATTGCTATGAGTCCAAACCCTCCAACTGCTCGATTTGGCAGGCTCCACTATCGATCACCGCAAGCGAGCACCTCCCCTCTGGCCTTGCTCGAGTTCGAGCCCACACACTTGTGACTGAAATGATCATCAAGCCTCGCTGTTCGATTCGAACGTGGCTCCATTTTTCTTGAGACGATTCGTGAATTCACGATTTGGAACCGAGAGGGATTTTTTCTTGAAGTAATCGAATTCGAATTTGAAAATGGGGGATCTCGGGATTTGAATATGTAGAGGAACACTTAATTTAGTTTCGTCCGCCATTCTTTTATTTTTTCGGCCTTTGATTTGAACTGAGAGGAAAGGAAGGAGGATTACGCGATTTAAGGAGGGAGTTGTCGGCCTGCTTGCATTTTGAAAAAAGAGAATGGAGAACATGATAAGATAGTTGCGTGTAGCAGATGAGCTATAGTGCTTCTGAACGAAGGGAAAAAGTACCGATGTGAAGGAATTTCGGCTGTAGAGAAGGTTGACTAAGAAATATTTTTATTTAAATTCCAAACGTCTCGATTTACGTAGCTTAAAATCGCGAACCCCTATCGAGGCATGCTGCGAAGCGTTCATAATGTTATACTCATATTTCGAATGCAATGGAAAAGGTTTCGAGTCCTAATTCGATTGTATAGAGAAGATACCTTTTTGGACCTGGTTGTTATATTGAATTTGATATGAATTTCAGCGCGTTTGTGCACCGTACGATCACACGATAACTCCAAACTCCACGAAATTTGAAATCCGATAATAATACACTATTACGGATCCAATGAAACTGATTTCGTCGAATTCCGAGACCGTGCCTCGGAGGGCTATTTTAAATTGTCAATTTAAACGATATATTTTTAAAACTGAACAAATCACCTCCAAATTCAATTTTAAAACTTTTACCACCTTTATTACTATCAATATAAAATTTTCAAGCCTTTAAAATATTTTTATTGAGCTTAAAAATCAAGATTCACTATTTTACCCAATTTCCAATTATTAAATCCAAAAGCTGAATTGTCCAACAAATCGCTATATTTAAATTCCGAATCTATTTTATAAATAAAAACCAATAAAATTCATATCCAAAAATCAGTCTATAATTCAAATTAAATATTTAAACCATTCAAATATCCCAAATTGAATTTTGAAAATTCGGGTCGTTACAAACATAATATCCAAATAAGCAGGAGAAAGCAAATTTTTCAAAAGCTCAAGAGAAGGTGCTTATGATGGCATATATGGAGAATGACCAAGCGAAAAAGGAAGATGTATGGTTCCTTGATTCTAGATGTAGCAACTATATGTGTGGTAAGTATCTGTTATCTGATATAAATGAAAATTTCAAAAAATTTTGAAACTTGTAAACAATTCTAGTATGATGGTAGAAGGGAAAGGCAACATGAGATTTCTAACAGATAAAATATCACACACCATTACCAGTGTATTCTATGTTCTTGAACTAAATAATAACCTGTAGAGCATCGATCGACTACAAGAAAAGGACTAACAATCTTATTTCAAGAAGGAAATTCGTGTTCCACATAGAGGAATGCTTGATTATGGAAGCATCGATGTCACCAAATAGAATGTTCATTCTACATCTTATTTCTCAACTAGGTGTGTGAGCATGCTTCTACATCAGCATTAAAGATCTAGCTCACTTATGGCATCTTATGGCATTGTAGATACAGTAAGGGTTTAAAACTCTAGAACACAAAGAAATGGCGAATGGCTTGTTGTCGCTGAAAACTTTTTCCGGAATCTGTGATGATTACTAGCGGGGAAACAAAAAGGGACCCATTTCCAAAGGAAAGTGCATGGAGAGTGTCCAAGATTTTTTAGTTAATTCATGCAGACATATGCGGTCCAATCACACCCATTTTGAATGGAAAAATAAGGTATCTAATCACCTTCATTGATGTTGTAGCAACAAACTTGGATTTATTCTTTCTAGGAAAAGTCACATACCCTTAATAGCTTCAAAAGCTTTAAGAATCATGTCAAAAAAGGAGGCAACTACATTCATTCGGAGTTTGCACACCAATTGACAGAGGAGGGGAATTCACATTTAAAAAATTCACTGTTTTTTACAATGAAAATTTCATAAGTTAACAACTAACAACTGCATACACACCACAATAAAATGGCGTTGCGGAGAGGAAGAGAATGATATCGACTATGGTTCATGACATGCTCTATGAAAAGAAGATTCCAAAGACTTTCTAGCCTTAGGTAGTCAATTGGTTGTTCATGTGCTGAATCGATGTGCTAGAAAAAGCATGAAGTGGAGTAAAGCCATTAGTTGAGTAATTTAGAGTTTTTAAGAAATCAAAGAATTTTTAATAATAATAATAGTCATTTTAACACATTGATTTTACAATTTCTTCATTTTGTTTTAATTGGATTTCTAATCCCAAATATAAATTAGCTAAAAATAATCTATTTAAAGGGTATCTTAATAAGGTTAGTTATAATATTAACTTATTCAAACACAACAATTATATATTTAACATTAACAATATTAATATTAATATTTTTTCAAATTTATATGATGATCTAAATGTTAATCACAACTTACTTATGATTAAAGATTCATAAGAATCTTTTAAGTTTTGTTTCAATTATTGTTCTTGTCTTTGTTGGTATTAGTTTATAGGTATTTTAATTATATTGTTTTTGTCCAGTTTAGTCTTATTTAGGTTTTATTTCCTACCTCATCTATACATATATATGTATATTAATTATATAAATATACATATATATGTATAATTCTAACTTTTTCCTTCGTCATCCTTCAGATACAGGTATGGGTGATAGGGTGTCAGGTTCTTTTTGCAGGTTCTCATGTTTTCAGATTGCAGGATTACAGATTGCAGAGAGGCCATCAGAGTAGAGTTTTCCACTCAGGAGTACTTGCAGTTCCACCACTGATGCATGATACTTTCATCTCTATTGTGGCGTATTATCTTCAGGAGGATCCATTCTTCTGCTTGTTACTTCTTTCTTCGTACAGAGTCTCTAGAGCAGATTTTTCATTCAGCATCATATCTCACTACAAAATTAAACGGCTATTCCAACGGCTCGGAGCCGTTGGCGGCCGTTGGAAGCCATTGAAATAGCCATTGGAATAGAATCAACGCTTTCCAGCGGTTTCCATGGGATCCAATGGCCATTTTCCAACGGCTGCCAATGGTTTGTGGCCGTTGAAAACCGTTACAAGTCGTTCGAAAAAAATGTTCAATAGGCCGTTGAAAACCGTTGGAAATCTGGATTTATTTTGCCAGCAAGCCTATTCACCTTCCAGCCACACTATTTCCAATCCATTTCATATCCAATACATTTCCAATAAATTTCCAATCCATTCCACACATATATATCAATATCAATATAAACAACACACATAAATCAATTAAACACCAATATAAACAAACCAAACCATTCAAACATCATAAACCGTACCATCAACGTAAATACCATCAAAACATGTCAACAAACCACGTACATACCATCAAAATATCGTTCTCACCCACTTCGTACAAATATATACAACATTAGAACGCATAATAACCATCTCTAAGTCAATACATACATCGTTCAAACACAAACACTAAAAAACATACCTCCTCAAGCATCTTCGTCGTCGCCTCCGGAAGCACCAGACGACGAAGGAAAGGTAACATGATTCTGCACATACTCCGCAAGCTTTTGATTCAGCTGCTCTATCTGTACAGCTCGCAGACGATTCTCCTCCTGTAGCTGCTTAATCATAGCTCTAAGCTCCTTAATTTCTTTTTTGTCTTGGGCCTTTTGAGCTTATCGAGCCTGTAAATAGAAATAATAGCAAAAGGGTTGTCTCAGCATATAAAATATTAAAACACTATATATCTAAATGCTAATTTGTTGTACATATGTAAAAGGATCAATTACCGATACGTTCCCGAAGCCATAACGTCTACTCCGCTACGTCGGATCCATAACAGCGTCAAATATATTATCTTGCTCCTCCCGTGTCAACTCATCACGACCAGACTGCTGAAGCGCATAAGCCCGTGCCTCCTGTAACCCTGACTATAATGAAAGAAAAACAATTTCAGTTGAAAAATAGTAGAATGTAATTTTTATTTTACATAGCTGATAATTAATAAACTTATCGATGTAAGTATTAGAAATTAAAAAACACATACATATGCCTCAATCGCCCTATCCTCATCACGCCATTGATATATGATTTTTCCAGACTCTTCTACTTGCCTAGATCCGTGGGTGTGAGCAAATAAGTCCACTAAGCCAACGGGATGTCCATAAGCTCGTTCCTGCAATTGATAATTTGGATGATTTAACTCCACATAACTAATTACTGAACTGATCAATATACAAATGTGATAATAAATAAATTTACCAAATCTTTTCGCGGTGATGCTGGAAAGATTTGGAGCCTCCACGATGAGTTACTGGATTCATGCTCCTGTTTGCTGAGTTCCTTTGTGACTCCTCCTGCAAATTTACAATGAATAATTATTTATTAAACGTTAAAAAAATTACTGAGATTCATTATAGATTTACCTTGAACTCCTCAGAGTTCCACCAGTCAATCCACTTATCTCATACAGCCGCGCTCATCCACTTTGGTTTATTCCCCAATCTTTTAATCTCTGACATCTTCTACCTATAGTTCTTAGCGATCTTTGAGTTCCAGTGTCACTGAACTAAGTTGATGTCAGACTCTTGCAAATCTACTGCGCCTTGTACAATGAGAAAATATTACTAATTATTTAATTGTATTTAATTAATCATTTTGTAAAGTGGTATAAACTTACTAGAAAATCTTGTCAAATGGTCTCTCTCACATCATCGGGGATCTTGCTCCACTTAGGCCAGCAGTCGCTCATCCTGCTCATATACGCCTGCTTAGAAATGTTCAGAACCACTTTAGATGGCTCCAACTCAAACCCACTGCGTTAAATATAAAATAGAAATTTAGACAATTATAGATATATCATGTACAACAAATTAAATTGCTATGCTGCTAATTATGATACTTACGCCTGATCAGCCTTTGGCTGCAAGTAAACGACTGGACGAGCTGGTGGCTCACCACTACTCTCTCCAATATGCTGGAAAGAGCCACATCGCCAAGAGCCAGAGCCAGAGCCAGACATAATATACCTGCCATATACATACATATACAATTCATAATAATTATGATATGATGAACCATTAAAAAATGTAATACAATATGCTACAAATGTGTCATGTTGTGTGTATGTGTTGAGTGTGTGAGTATACAAATGTGAGCATTATTAATCAGAGATAAATGTAATGTGAATAATTGTAAAAATTACCGGATATTACTCAGTTGTCATCGTCGTTTTCTGATTCAGACTCGGTTTCGTGTTCTATGTCGTTTTCCTTTACGCTCTCAAATGCTTCGAATAATACATTTGTCTCATCATTTAAAGGTCCAAAATCAGTTTGATCGTCTGTAATTGCTATTTCAACATTTTCCTCCAGATCTGCTTGATAGGCTTGTTCGTCTGGAATATTCTGTCCATCGAACGTAAATCTTGCTTTGGTTTTAAAAACCGCAGACAAATCTGCTTTATCCCCTTTTAGAGATGGATAAGGGGCACAATAAGCTTGTAGGGCTTGTTTGCCTAGTATAAAATGGTCGTACTTTTGATAACGCGAGGTATGTTTAATTTCTATAAGATTATAATTTGGATGCACGTTAATACCAGAACCTGAAACATTACTGAACCAGTTGCATCTAAACAAATAAACATCCTCCGCGGTTCTTGTAAAATATGTCAACTGCAAAATCTGAGTTAACACGCCATAAAAATCATTTATATGATTATTAGGATCATCACTGCCTTTAACAAATACACCAGTATTGTTTGTTAATTTTTCAGCACCATATTCTTTGGTGTTGAATTTATATCCATTAACAAAAAATATTGGATACGTTTTAACTTTTCTTTTCGGTCCAAACGCCAAATGTTTCAGTCCTTCATCGAGCACATTATTTGTGGGATCAGAAACGTATTTCGAAAACCAAGTACCGAAATCTTTGCTTAAATCGCCGCTTGGATTTTGTGATTCAAAAATACTGCAAACACAAACATGATATATTACATTATTATTTATTTACACGTGCAATATTAAATTTAACAAAACTTGAAAGGTGATAATTACCTAACAAATGGTGCAACTTCAGGACAATTAAGAAGAATATATGTGTGTGCTACATGGTAATCTTTATTATCTAGCCAGCCATACTTCCACATATTTTTCAGCATGTCGGCCATGTTGTTTAAAAATAGATAATATTGATTCAGAAGAAGAATTTTGTTCAACGACCTCATCATTACGCGGAACACTTACAAATGATAAGTTCACATGATCATTAAAATAATGAGAGAAAAAGAAAGAAGCTTCTTCTTCGATATATGATTTGCAAATAGAACCTTCAACACGAGCTTTTTGTCTCACTTTTTTCTTTAAATGATTTAAGTACCTAATAAAAAATATTTCGGTTAAGTATTAACTTTTATTTAAAATTAAATTAACATTTACATACTCAGCATAGTAACATACCTTTCGAATGGATACATCCACCCATATTGCACAGGACCTCGAAGACGTGCTTCATATGGAAGATGAACAGGTAAATGCTCCATTACATTAAAGAAAGCCGGTGGAAATATTTTCTTCAGTTTGCAGAGCAGTATAGGAATTTCTTCTTCAAGTTTAAGTAGAGGTCAACTTTTAACGTAGTTGAACAAAGCTCCTTGTAAAATAAACTAAGTTTTGTTATTACCATCCAAACTTTTACCGGTAACAATTCTTTGAAAGCGATGGGTAACAAATTTTCCATCATTACATGACAATCATGGCTTTTCATTCCACTCAGTCTTCCACTTTTATAGTCGACACATCTACGAAGATTAGAGTAAATTCCATCGAAAAATCATAAATCCTTCCACTCATTTTAACAGTACTTTAACTTGGTTGATGTCTAGTTCGTAGCATGCTTTGAGTTTTTACTGTCACTGGACTTCATATGAAGCTCACGACGATTGCATATTTCCTCTATATCACGTGTAGATTTCAAATCGTCCTTAGTCTTGCCCTTCACATTCAAAACTGTATAAAATAGATTATCAAATACGTTTTTTCGTTATGCATCACGTCAATGTTATGACGGATTAAGAGATTTTTCCAATAAGGCAATTCCTAGAATATACTTTGTTTGCACCAATTATGAAACGTCGTTTTACCTTGAATTTCAATTTGTTGTCCAGTCTCGTGTATCTTTGGATAATCTTTTACAAGTTCATATATATCCTCGCTTGACTAAACCATTGGTTGTCGTAGAGTCTCATGCCTATTAGCTATGAAGTTTTTTTTGTCTCTTCTAAAAGGGTGATTAATATGAAGAAAACATCGATGACAACCAAACCATGAAATTTTCTTCCCATGCGGTAAGGAAAATGCTCATGTTTCTTCTATGCAATAAGGACAAGCAAAACGATCGGCTGTAGTCCAACCCGAAAGCATTGCATATGCAGGAAAATCGCTAATAGTCCATAATATAGAAGCGAACATCTGAAAAATTTTCTTTTTTGATATGTCGTATGTTTAAACTCCTTCATACCATAATATTTTCCACTCTTCGATTAACGGTTGTAAGTAAACATCAACACCCTGTGTCCGATCATCAGGGTCAGGGACGACAATTGTGAGAAACATATATGGAGTTTTCATACACATCCACGGAGGTAGATTGTAAGGTGTGATTATTATAGGCCAAGATGAATATCTAGAACCAAACTGAGAAAACGGTGAGAAGCCGTCTGTACATAAACCTAGTCTAACGTTGCGGCTCTCCGCTGTGAAATCGGGATATTTCTTGTCAAAATATTTCCATGCTTCTCCATCGGCTGGGTGTGTCAACGTACCTTCTTGAGGTGTTCTCACACTGTGCCATCTCATATGATGCGCTGTTACAGATGATGTATACAATCGTTGAAGTCCAGGGGTGAGGGGCAAATAATGCATACGCTTGTACGGAACTTCTTTTCCCTTCTTTTTCCTCGATTTGTATCTTTCCTGATTACATATTTTACAATTTCTAAGATTGATGTCTTCTTTCCAATACAACATGCAACCCTTTAAACATGTATCTATTTTTTAATATGGAAAACCGAAAGATGACATAAGTTTTTTCACTTTATAATAATTTTTGCACATTAAATTATCGGGTGGCATATGACGTTTAGCAGCTTGAACAACAGCCGTAAATCCAGCTTCTGTAAGGTTGTATTTTGATTTCATTGCAATGTATTCTGCAGTTACCGATAATTGAGAGCCACTTAAACATCCATTCCAAAGGGTTTTTTTAGCATGATCCAATAAATCATATTTCTTTTAGCTCCAACATTTGGTTCCTCTTCGACGTTAACATCGTCGTTATCAATTTCAACGGTAGGAAACATTGATCGTGCTGCATCTTCGACCATATGTTCTATGAGATTCGTGCTAACTTCATCACTAATGACCTCCACTGACTGTTCTTGATTATTAAGGGCTACAATTTCTCCATGACGATCCCACAGCAAATAATTGGGTACGAAACCGTATTGGCTTAAATGAACCTTAAGTATATTCGGTACTAAATAGTTCAACAATTTGCATCTACTACATGGACAACGAATTTCTTCATCGTTTGCAATATTACTTATAACAAATTCGATGAACACTTGTACCCCTTTTAGAAAATGTTCACTTATTGCGCCATTAATTTCCATTCTTTGATACATCCAGCTTCGATCATTAAAGTAATTGACCATTTTTCCTACTTGAAAACCTATGATAAAGTAAAGAAATTATAAATCGTTCATTTTATATTTTGTTTAAATTTTATTTACTGATGTAGTAAACATGTACTAAATTTTATATTTTTTCTACAAACTTCATTTTAAATAAACAACTATTGATTCATTGCCACTTATGTGTCTTCTTTGATGGTCGGTCATCCTACTTCCCATTACAAACACAATAGTAATTATATTTCGTAAATCATATCATTTTAAACGATTTTAAAAAATTTCGGCAGCATTTTCCCCGTGTTCCTTGTATCGTACACAAATGCATGTACACAAGGAACGTAAAGGAAATGCCGTCGAAATTTTGTGAACCGTTCAAAGTAATATGATTGACGAAATATAATTACTTTATAGTGTTTGTAACTTGTCCAATACAGGGACAAATCCGACAAATGATGTATCAGATGATTAGAGTTGTCCGTTTTGTAAAAAAACGAATATCCCTAAAACGATCATATACAACACTTGTCTGACGGGGACAAATATACTAAGGATTTAAATATTTGTTTATATAAAATTTAGATATATAACTCGTTTAATTAATATTGGTTTATATTTTACCGTGTTATTACATAAGAAATAAATTCATTTATACACAAAATTTGTACACAAAATTCATTTATTACAAATTCATTTATACACTAAATCGGTTCGCGTGTTCGCACAAATACAAAACTCGTGTTCGCACAAATGCAACATCCGTTTTAACAGCTTCCAAATGCAATAAACTCTATCACGCACATACGTTTAATATACTAACCTAATCAACATAAACTAATGCAATATCATAAATTACAAAATTTTCAATCGGTTATAATAACTTGTTCATTATGGTATAATAGTTGCAATTAGGAGATAACATAATGTAATATGCATACACTAACAAGTAGGAATCAATCACAATTCGAATTAAACCCTAAATAAAAAAAAACCTAAATATTAGGTTTAGCAAAATTACCGATTTGGAGAGCTAGAATGGTGGAGATGGGCTGGAGAAGCTTCTAGATGGCGTCGGAGATGGTTGGGATGGTGTTTGGGCCGACGGTAGCAGGTTGGAGGTGGTGGAATGGGGGAATTGGGGGAAAATTATGAAGGGGAAGATGATAATGTGCTGAAGATCGGCTCTCTGGAAAAAATGCAGGAAATTTTCCAACGGCCGCAAACGGCGTATTTCCAACGGTTTCCAACGGCTTCAGACGGTTACGTCAAAATCCAAGGAGACGATGGAAGCCGTTAGAAACGCCGTTGGAAATTGGGCGTTGTAATACACTGTAGTTCTAGTAGTGTCTAGTTCCACTTCAGAGTAGATGCTTTTCATTCCTTCCGATTCAGATGCATGAAGCTTCCTTCTTAGTTTGTGATGCATAGAGCTCTCGATTCAGATTCATGGAGCATAATATTCTTTTGTTTCTAGGTACTCCTAACACCTTAGTATTGGGTGGTGGCCATGCAGGCACTCGATATCGGGGTGTGATGGGTGGTGGCTTTGCCGGAACTCATCTTAGGGGTACCTGATTTTCTTTGATACTTGTATTTAGTTTTGTTACCTACCAGGCATGTTAGCAGCGTCTTATTATTGTGATACATATAGTTGCATGTTTGCTCTCCTCTATTTGCAGAGGATCACACATTTTTCTCAAAAGATGTGTATCTCATGTCTATATTACCGGATGAAAAAAGAACCAAGTTGGAAAACAAGAGTGTGAACTGTGTCTTACTTGGAGTTGGTGAAGAATCAAACGTATACATATGTATAATCCAATAACTCATAAAATCATTGAGAGCTGAGATGTTGTTTTCAAAGAAGATAAAAGCTGGGAGTGGGATACGACAGTTATAAATTTGAAAGTAGTGTGGTTACCAGATAAAACCGATGGAAGCTAACTAGAATCAAACAAAAGAAGAAATAGACATCAACCTATATAGCTGAAAGACTATGAGAGTGGAGACGGCCTTTCTGAAGAAGAAGACACGAGTAACTTGGTTATGTTTGTAGTTGCTTATCTAATATGTTATGAAGAAGCTATAAGCATGAAAAATGGAGAAATGCTATGGATTTGAAGGTCAATGCAATAGAAAAGAATAAGACATGGGCGTTGACGGATTAACCAGTTGAAGTAAAGAAAATTGGGTTGAAATGGTTATTTAAAACAAAGCTAAATGAAAGCGGAAGAGTAGAAAAACACAAAGCATGACTCATCGTCAAATGTTATGCTCAAGAATATGTAGTGGATTATAGTGAAGTCTTTGCACCTATAGAAAGACTAGATACCATTTGGCTAGTACTTGCTCTTGTGCTCAAAAGGGATGGATCATTTATCATCTGGATGTAAAATCATCTTTTCAACATGGCGAATTACATCTGGATATGAAATTAAAGGCATTGAACAAAAAGTTTACAAACTTAAAAAAGCTCCCTATGGACTAAAGCAAGCTCCATGAGCTTGGTATAACCACAGTGAGTCATATTTTGTGGAAAGACACCTTTAAAAATGAACTTATGAATCAACTTTGTTTGTCAAAACAAGCGATAAAGTTAAATTTTTAATTATAAGCTTATATGGTGATCATCTTATATTCACCGACAATGATTACTTTATGCTTGTTGAATTCAATGAATCCATGATGGCTGAATTTGATATGACCGATTTGGAGAAATGAGTTATTTTCATGAACTGAAAGTGCCGCAAAAGGCTGATGCTATTTTCATTAGTTAGAAAAGGTATGTGGCAAAAGAGCTAGAAAAGAATCAAATGGACAAAAGCAATTTGGTCCGTAATCCAATAGTTCCTGGAGAAAAGCTTTGCAATAATGAAAATGGTGAGAAAATTGATGAGACTTATTACAAGAAGATAGTAGAGAATCTTATGTACATGACTGTTATGTGACTAGATATATTGTTTGCTATTAGTCTTATCAGTAGGTACACGGAACATCCTACAAAGCTACATTTACACATTTACATGCAGTGAAATTCTTTTTAAGGTACTTGAAAGGAACTGATTATGGTGTGCTCTATAAGAAGGGAGGAAACAAAGAATTTCTTGCATATGTCATAGCGACCATAATATCTTGGTTATCTGGAATAGCACTTTAGGATATTTCTTTTGAGTTCTGATGCGGTATCTTGGTTATCTAGAAAGTAGTTTGTAGTTTCTTCGTCCACTATGAAAGCTGAGTTCATGGCTACAGTTGCATGTGTTTGTCATCCTATTTGGCTAAGAATAATTCTAGAGAAACTTGGTCATATACAAAGTAACTCTACAACCATTTATCACGACAATAATTCAACCATTAAACTTGCCAAAAATCAAGTGATGCACAGTCCAAATTGATGTTTTTCATTTCTTTCATGAACTAACAAAAATAAAATAGTACAACTAGTTCATTGTAATACTTGGGAGCAAATTGCAGATGTGATGACAAAAGCTTTGAAACTTGATACTTCTGTAAAGTTGCACATATTGTTGGGAGTGTGCTCTTTGGTCAATGTAAACGATATCAACTAAGTCAATTTAAGGGAGAATGTTAAGCCATCGTATGTTTGAAGTTGTGTACTTAAGACATGTTTGATAAAATCCCTACTGTTTACCGATAGTTTTACTTGTTTGTTTGGCTGTCCTGGTCTTTTTCTCGTTTCAACACGTTCATTATTGTGTACTTTGTTACTTGCTTTCCAATAATGTAAAGGCTATTATAGAGCCAATCTATTGTTCAGTAATAAAGCAGTTCCCAAGTTCTTACCTCGTCACACTCTAATAGTTTTATCAATGTAGAACCCAAGTACCCAACCCAAATTATGGTGACCTTGTATATCTCCTGCCACTCCACTGCTTCAGGTGACAACATTCCAAAATAAACGCTACTAAATGTAGTGGTCGTTGAGGCTACAAAATGAAAATCCTATGCTCGATTGCTTTTTTCTAACATTAATGTTTTCACCTTAAACGACAACAACAATATTTTTCTTATATATCTATATTCATATTTTCCCCTAATGGATATGATTTTTTCTTCCATCTCTTCATCACAATACTTCTGTTTCCCTTCCTTGATTTCACCTTCAAATACTACATAATTTTTTTCTTGTAAGATGTTCGACAAAGAATATTCGTAAAAAACATGAAGATGTGATGGATTTGAATACTCAACGAGACAATCAAAAGATGCAAAGAAACTCAGAAACAAGTCTTGTTGGAATTCCTCTAATACAAATTGAATGAAATATACATATAGTCCCACATCGCCAATTTGTTGAGAGGTATAGAGGTTTATATATGCCTTTCTCATGAGGAGGTTGGGGGCCGGGCCGGGTTCGGGTACGGGTACGGGTCTAAAATGACCATTCTTTTTACTAGGCCACTGTTTAACAGTTTTGGGCTTTGTCTGAAACTGGGCTGGGCCTGGAAATTGAAGAGAAGCGGGCGGATGAAAGACAGACGCGGATTTTGTCTGAAGAGGCGCGATTTTTGAAACGGGCGCGGAAATGAACGGGTGCGATCTGACTGAAGCAGACACAGGCGAACGGGTGCGACCCGACTGAAGCGGTGCAGGCAAAACAGTACGAGCGGGCGGGTGCGATACAGATGCGACTGTACGGACGCGACTGCTTGAACGAACGGGTGCAGACACGACCGTTCGGAAGGGATACGGACCAACTATAAATAAGGAGGAAAACTGATCACTTTCCTCACTGAATTTTCTAATCCCTTCTCTTCTATTAACTGCTGTTCTTATACTCAAATCACAGAGTGATATACTCATTACAATTTCGAGCGGAATTCGTCTGTTGTATCTTGGGAGAATTTTTGAAATAAAATTCTTAAGGAAATCGTTACGACGAGCCTCAGACACAATCCGGTTAGAATTTTAGTCTGTTTGTATATTCATATACATTATTCTATTTTTCTACCCTTTATTTTGGTTATACTATTTATTCGAAATAGTATAACGTTGTTGTTGTAATTTATTTACAACATTCATATTGTTATAATAATTAATACAGAATTCCAGTGTAGTGGAAATCTGAATTATAAACTTGTGCGACGAGTTTATATTCTCTGTTTTGGTATACTAACGTATAACAAGTCTTACAGACAACTGTGCATGCTTCAAAAGAAGAAGGTTTTTCTCCTTTTTTTAATACCCAGAGAACTAATCTCTACTTTCTTGTAAATACTGAGAAAGCATGCATCAAAACCATAACACCTAAGCCATTCACAGATATATGAAATTAGCAAGAATTGAATATTTGATCTTGCATGTAAGCGCCACATGTCATAGCCAACTATGCCACCTCTGGAGTAACAAGGGTGAAGATATACTCTATAATCAGATGCGCATCAAAAAATTCTCAAATGAAAATATTTTGTTTTGTAACGTTACACCACCATCTTAAAGACAACTATTTGTATGAGTAACAAAGGCACCTTCAATTAAACAAACAAGGAAGATTTTTTAAATCGCTGGGCAAATTCGGTTTGCGGGATCTTCAAAGTACATATCCCAATGTACTTATTTTTCTGATGAATTTCCTATGTTTAGACGATCAAACTCTTGCCCACCTATTCTAATGGTTAGACTCTTGTCCACCTCTTTAGTCACCCAAAATCTTCTCCGTGTCGAAACTATAAAAGAATGTGAAAACTTCATAATCTAGAAAATTGTTTAAACAACCCCATCCAAATCATGCCCGATTTCGCTGCAACATGACCCGAGTTTAGCAGGCATGATCAGAAAAAACATGGAAAGTTTCATCTCCAATTTACAAGTTTTATCTGTTAAATCAAATTTATCGATGCACCGAACAATTTCATATATAAATACATAGTGGCATCACTACTTGAAATACTCAAAATATATGAATGTATAAATACCAAAATACCTCAAATTATCATTTATACAAAAATCACGATCATTACAATGGGGCACCCAAGAGTCTAAAAGAAAGAATCCATTTGAGCTAAGGTAAGAATTTTAGTGTGAGTAATCTCTTGAGTGATCCATTTTAGCTATAAAATAAATGTCATGCTTAAAAAGGCTAAGCCTACCTTAGTGTAAGTCAAATATACGTGTTATCGCACTCTCTCACTAGAAATGAGTTAGTCATACAAAAACGATAAATAGTATAAAATAACCATACACGAACCTCTATTAAAGCGAATGGACTATATGAGTATACTACTAGTCCACTCATCCTCTTGCTTACAAAGAGTTTGGGGCTATTAGAGATATACAAGATATAACACAACCATGATATTTTATACCTCTACTTAGTCAAAACCATGAATATTGAAGACCACAAACAATATGTTGGGATACTCATTCATTGGTTGGAGTTATAGATATCAAAAATGATACTTGGAAGTATTTTTTTCTCCGATGTATCAGTATTCGATTACCCGCCTGTTGACTAAGTCACATGGAGCACTTATACACAAAGGTAACTGGCAATGGTAACCTGGACTTCAAATCACCAACATTATGCTTAATTAACTATAGCATAATAGATACTCTGTGAATGGGAGCTGGCTACGATTTGAATTACAAGACCATCAACAATCTCTTTCATCGTGGAACTTAAACTACTGCCTCAATCAACCACTCACTCGATGACTAAGGCGCAACGAACTAACATACTAGAGCTGGCCACAATCAGTATATTCATCACTGTACGACCTGCTGAATGTCTACTTTAATATAAACACTCTCAAGGGTAGTGATTCCCAATGTTTAACATATAAGACCCGCTTGACTTCACTGCCATTACTTCTCATAAGACTCGATTCTGTAACTCAACTATTCGGCTAGACGAATCGCAAATCATAACACAGACTCATCCTGAAAACTCAACCATCCAATCTCAATCACCAACAAACATCATGCAAACTGGACCATGGAAATCTAATCTCGAGCGCCACCAAACCTCACACGAACTCAGTTCAAAAAATCATTCACCCGAACTTGACCATCACTCATCTCACATACTCAACCCTGAACTTAACCATACAGTCTAGAACATCAACAACTTTAGTGCAAACTTGATCTTGAAAATCACGTATTCGGGTTCAATCACCAAACCAACCTCAGTACATGGCCTCCTAATTCAACCATTCAATCTCAAATCCTTTCGCATAGGGCTAAGCAAGTTCAACCATTTAGACTGTCCAAGTAAAAGGGAACTTGGATGTCACTACTCGCAGTCCGTGTGGGGACTCAATTTCAAAACCTATCATCCACCCTTGAAAAAAACACAAATCATTAAAAGGACTCAATCCCGGAACTCAATCATGTGCACTATAAGAAAAATTATCAATTTCCATCACAGAATTCCATATGCCATGTTTACGTGGTGTAGAAAAAACAATGGATGGTAAGTGCGGCGTAAGGAAGGCACAGGGAATTCTTTACGCCATCCTTATGTCATATTAGATTTTTTATATTCACAAATACTCACAACGATATGTAAGGAATGCATAAGAAATTCCTTGCATCGTCTTACCTACACTTTATTAATCTTCATTCGTCATCCCTACATCGTTGTGAGGATGGTGTAGGGAAATTCCCTGCATCATCCATACGCCTCAGCTACGCCGTCGTAGCAATAGTGTGGTGAAATTTGTCTATTTTTTTAAAATAAAGCACAAGGAATTCCCTATGCCTTACGCGTGCCTTCTTAATTTACCTACGAATTCATATGGATATTTAACCCAAATTTAGAAAGAATTAAGCATAGGGTTAGCGTTTGTTATAAATTTTATAATGTATATTAATTATATGCTTAACTAATGGGACATGACATGTTTGAACCTAGTGTTATTTTCGTTTGACTAAATTAAATCATACATAATCGTTATTGTTGTCGTAAAAACTTGAATATAATATTTCATGTCATTCGGACTTAGTTTGATATTCGACCTTGTAATTTATCCTTTTTGTGTGTGTGTACATACATACATACATAAATATATATATATATATATATATATATATATATATATAACTGACATCAACTAATGATTAAATTTGATAACATGGAGTACCAAACTGACTCGGATGAAATCATATATTTAAGATTCTCATACAATATTAATCAATGTGTACAGTCAGATTTTGAAAATTCAGAGCGTAAACATGATTGTTGTTCTAAACTGATTGTCTAGATATAACTCTAAGTAACTTATAATGGAAACGACCGGCATGTACTAACATTGTTGTTTCTATTGTAATTCTTCAAAATTCAACCATACAGAACTGGTATCGCTACTGTAACAGCTCAAATATAAAATTTTGTATCATTCGAACTTAGTTTGATACTCAATCTTATAAGTTATTTGTTTTTTATAGATATTTATCTGACATCGATTAATATTTAAATTTGATAAGATAAAGTATCATTAATTCTGACATAAAATAATATATTTAAACTTCTCATACACTATTAATTAATATGTATGGTTAGATTTCGAAAACTCAAAAACGTAAACATGACTATCGTTTCAAACTGTCGTTTGTAATATAACTCTTAAGTAATTTACAATAGAAACAACCGCGACAACGTTGTTTTCATTCTGATTTTTCTAAATGAAACCAACCATACAAAATCGTTATTATTGCCGAAAAAGCTTAAATATAAACATTGTGTCATTTGAACTATAGTGTGATACTCGAGTTCATAAGTTATGTGTTTGATAAGGTTAAGTATCAAATTGATTCAACGTGACACGAAATCATATATTCATGCTTCTCATACAATATTAATCAATGTGTATGGTTGAATTTCAAAGCATAAATGTGGTTAATGAAAATACAATTTGAATTTAAATTATGACAACTTCAAAATTTTAAAGTTTAATTTAAAATAAAATTCAAAAATTCATATTTCAAATATAACTTTTAAATATGATTTTAAATTTAAACTAAATTATAATAACTTTTAAAGAAGTGAAAAAAGTTATAAATATAGCAATAAAAATAATTTTTCAAACAAAATTTAAACTTAAATTAAATTATGAAAATCTTAAAAATATAACGTGGATCAAATTATATAATATATATAACCAATAAATTTAAAATTAAACTATATAACTTTTATATTTTAATTTAAATTAAAAAATATAATGACTTTCAAAAATTAAGTTATAAATATAACAATTAAAATAATTTTCCAATTAAAATATAAATTAAAATTTAAAAATATAATTTGGATCAAATCATATTATATACACATATGTATAACTACTCAAACGAATAAGAGGAATCATTGTATATCCAATGATGTATGGCAACAGCTTTTAAAGTACCAGGAGAGAGAGAATGTGAAGGAGCTTTGCAAAAAGAACTCTATAGCTCACAAGGCCGAACATATGTGGTTTTAAACTAATGTCGCAATGGATGAATGATTCATAATAGTTTAAATTGTTTATTGCTAGCATTAGGGTCATGGGGTAACAATAGTATACAATTCATAAAAAATGCATGATAAATTATTAATTGTACTAGGAGGAAGAACTAGGTTGAATGCCGACATACATGGAGGTATCCATCTAGATGCATTATGTCAAGAAGTCGGATGGTGTAAATGGAGGATGGATTGATGAGTGTTTAGAACAATTTGTTGTAAGTATCTAAAATAATTTCGAACTTTAATTTACAAAAGCCAATCTGCTTTATGTATATGACAATAAATATTGTAAATATTTCACAGTAAATACAACGAATGAGTTGCCCAGATGGTTGAGAGTCAGTGTCGGGAGCTCTCTCATGACAAGTTGAACCTCCTTTTCATACAGCTCACCTGAGAGGAAAGACATCTACATCATCAAGAACAACACGAAGGCTTGGTACATGTAATAGTCCCTGGGGTAATTACTCAAAACTTGATTAAATTTATTTTACTTCGATTTAAAAATGACGTGCCTTAGATAGTTTACTTTTAGGTAAAATAAAAATAAAATTCAGAGCGGTATTATATTTGAACTATAAATGGTTTATAAATTTACATTTTATTGTAAATTTATAATCTACCATTTCAATTATCATTTAAAACTTAATTGAAAATTAAAGAATGTTGGTTAAATCCGTTAATAGTAATATAAATGGTTTATATCTTTAAATGAACTAATTAGATATTCATATATAATCATTTATATAAAAAGCAGCTAATACCTACAAATGATTGTATAATTTTGGGTAAATAATTCGAGATTATGATTTAAATGCAGATATACAGAGATAATACTTATAGTATTTGGTCTACAGTTTTGGATGATAGGGAAACACTTGTGGAGGAGGTACAAGAGCTAAAGGGTACAAATCAAAAACTGAAGCACACGGTAAACAAGCTACAAGAACAAACGAGTTCAATGCGGGATTCTTGATGGAAGTTAAGGCAGGAGCGGGGGAAGGGATCTGGATTTCTTAGTGAATTATTCTTGTTCTGCTTTTATACGTACACTTGTGAAGGAAATGAGTGTTGAATTGGAACGCCAATGCGTTATATTTGGTTTTTTGCTTCAATTGTGAAGCATTAGGTAGAGTTACATAACTTATATGTAATAGGCGTCTTGCTCAAGTAAGCAACGCTAAATAGTATACACAGACATATACACAGACATAAATTGTTTAATAGTGAAACAAAAGATAATATATAGATTAGTGCAACGGTATTGTAATCTTTAGATTTTTATATTAAAAATATGCATATTCAAAATAATTGCACATTGCTAGTGTATATACTATATAGTGATAGAAATACTAATATGAGTATATTACGCATACACAAACTCATTGTATTTGATATAAAAAACACTCTACCTTCTATTTACATAATTTTGAGGTCCAATTAGAAAAATGAGAAAACACACAACCTATGTTCCTAATGATACAATTAAGATAAAATATCTTCCATGATAATCATCACATAATCTTCCAACAAAATATTCTCATATTTTAAATTGAAGTTGTACCTAAAATTTGGATACATTCATTCACTAGCTTCTAGATTATCGCAAGGCATAGATCACTTCAAGCATAAAGAGTCTAACAAATTGCAAAAACCACTTTTGAAGTAAATGGCAATATCTTTTCCATTGTCATCCCTACAAAAAACATATATAAATTCACAGCAAAAGCATCTCAATAGTTATGCTTGCTACTTATTGAAATCTTAAAAAATACCTTCTAACATTCTATATTCTCTTTAAGCATATAAAGAAACAACCATTATTGTTCAATAGTCATTAATTTCCAGTTTGGTTCACACTAAACTCTTATTTACATAGCATGCGTAAAATAAAGCTTCAAAATATATAATGTATTACACTAATTGCAATATAGATTTATCTTGTAGATTGTTAATTAGTCGTGACAAATAATTTAACGAAGGGAGTATAAATAAGTAGCAATTTAACTTAATAAAGCTCATGTATGACGGAGTATAGTATGTTAATATAATATATAGTATTATAAATTATCCATTTATCTCATTACTTGTTCATCTCTTAACCTCTTTATTTGCCAAAGTTAAGTTTGCTCCCATACACAAAGGTTAAACATTCTTTATAACAAACAATAATCAAGCATAAGTCAAATGTTTAAACTTATTGTAGTTTCTACTTCTTTTGAGTTTGCTTGATTTCTCATGTTTAGTTTGTTAACATTGCAGAAAAATAAAAGAAACATAAAACAATACCTACTTTTATCATATCATTTTTTATTAAACAATTTACAATATCTGAAGTTATAATAACCTGGAAATGTAGAAATGTGCCAAACGGATCCAGATCCATTGTAGCATGTTAATAGATTAGCTCAGCCATTTATTTCAAAATAACTCTTTATATTACAGCTTAGAAAGAGGGATCAAGCTCCATTGCAGTCAACATAGTCAAGAGCCTACCAATGGAGGGAGGATATATGCAAGATGTTTGGTTACAATTGTCTCCATTTCAATATTAGTATACAAAGATTATTGTTGTTGGCACAACGAAAAAAAAAAGTTAGAATTATAATGTATTACCAAAATCAAAATGATTTTTTCTCAAAATTATAATTGTTTTTGATTGTGTTAACATAATATATATCAAGTTTTATTAGCAAAAATGTATTCCAGTTACCAAAGGTGTTCAAGTGATTACTTTAGAAATTTTAACTTCACTAAATAAAGAAACCAAGTAGGCGAGTGTAAGCATGAATTTAAACGTAGAATTATATATGTAAGTATGTATGTATGTATGTATATACATAGACATAACACACACACTCTATCAAGTGATAATTTAATTGTTCTTGCTATCTGTACTCCTGAATAGCAATGATTTGAACTTAAAAATAAATTCAGCTATGGACAATTTTGATGTTTATTGATCTTCAAATACTAATTATCAGAAAAATAAAGTGAACACTTAACATTTAGGGCTTCTTTTCTTTTGAAAATAATGTCTAAACTTTTGTAAAATTCTATTATTAGATGGCTTAGCATTTATAATGGCATCAATGGTATACTGTACTTGGGCACGTAGCTATTCTGTCTAATTATTTATACTCCTAGTAATTAAGCATCAGCAATGACCAATTATGTTCAAAATACAATGACACAGTAAGCATAATCTAAATTCATAAAGGGAGAATTATTATAAAAATATATAATCCAAATCATCTTTTTTCCACTTGCATTTATATTTTATGATTTATCTTGTTTATGTGTTCACAAACTACCTAAGGTCATATTCAACATGTGCTTCAGAGAAAACATCACATAAACTGGCAATGGATGTAGCAAACAACAAGTCACGTATCAAATAAAAGAGAAGAGAAAATCGGTAGTAATAAATAGTACCTCTGATATTCAACATTAGATTTTCGGAACTTAAAGCTCTTGGTAATGCTTCCAGTCATCAATGCACGGTTAAACAGACTTCACCAATGCTTTCAATTCAGAGATCTGGAGATTGATTCTCCTAACTGATTGTGAAGTGAAGAATAAATGGAATTTCATTCCTTGGTTTGAATCCAAGTAAATTATGAGAGGCTAAGATGAATGAATTATTGGCAATTACAGAGAAAGATTTCCTTTTGGAAAAGAAAATTTGAACATAAAAATTGAAACCATCAAATTAGTGGAAGAAACAAAGTGAAAAGTTAGAGAAGAAAAAAAATTGAAATTGGAGAGAATGAATGTCTTGCGACTGTCGAACGCTTTTAGAGATAAAAGATAGTGATGTTGACATTCTAAGATGTAGTATTTGTTTGATTTTCCTTCTTCCAATGAACGATTTATTTTCTTTCAATTTTTTAAGGCTTTGAAAGTGCACAAAGAAAAAGGAAAATGGATTAAGAACCCGAGTTGAGGAAGAAATGGTTGTGGAAATCCGCAATGTGGCGGGCTAGAAGGGAAAAAAAGACAAATTGGTCGCATATCCATTATATTATTATTAATGAGTTGCATTTTAAGAACGCAGAAGCCTCCGTCATTTTTTGTCAATCGAAAGGTTGCGTTTTTATTTTTCCCTTCTCCTACCAGCTATCCGCTTCGTCCTTTTCCCGTAAGCTAGAAATAAAAAGGCCAGTGTTTTCCTCCCTGCTCTCCGCTTCATCATTTTCCACCTGCTAAGAATAGAAAGCTTAGGGTTTCCAGACAATTCTTCCACCTGATTTCTTCCACCGCGATTATCAACTTCGTGTAGAAGGTAATTTGTGTTCTATTTTTCATCCAGGTTTTTGCATGCGGTGTGTTTATTTCTTCCTTGATGATATTATTGGGATTTAAGCATATTTTAATATTCAGTTTTTTTTTGGATTTGTTAGTGTTTCCCCCTCTTTACACATCACTGTATATGCTAACTTGATGAAACATATAGGATAGCTACAAAAATGTATAGGATGCCTGGCAAAATTGTGTGCGATCCTCATGTGCTGCAGAAGGATTTGAATTTGGAATTTTAATCTCTGTAAATCCTATCTCACAAATTAAACTCGCAGGATGATGGGGGCGAATCTCTATCGACGCTGATACCAACAAATTCTCATATATTTCTCTATATGAAGCCTTTCTCTGATGCTTTTTTTACATATTTCCCATCCCATCTCTAACTAATTTAGATAATTTTCAGTCCATTGACTCGGTAGCTTTCGATTTGCAGAACCTTTACTAAATTAATTGCTTAATCTATTATCCTTCTTTGCCTACTTCAACTACTGCATCATTCAATTTTCAGCCTCAGCATTTCAGTTATCATTATTCTTACTTTGTATACTTTTTATATATTATGTTATTGAGGCTTTAGAATTTGGTAATGATTTAGGTTTTAATATTTTGAGTCCTTGATTTGTTTATATTGATCGTTTCTAAATACGAAAGTTTTTATTACTGGATCAGTATAAGAATATATTTGATATATTGATCAAATGTTACTTGAGTACGTATTGTAATCTGATCAATTTGATTTGGGTTCGTCGTTCTTTAATATTTAATGCATTGTAATATGAATCAATATAAGATGGTATTTGACAAATATTAAACGCAAAGTGATGTACACCTATTTGATCTGTAGAGACGTATACATACTTGACAAACTATCCTACTGCATATTGGATTCAAAGATTTGTTAGATTGTCTATGGTTACTTCATTGTTTTTGGTTTGAACCACTATACACTTTCTTAAAATTTCAAACAAGGTATCAAACTTACATTTTTATGAAATGCTGCGAAGATGAAAATTGGTTTTGAAATTCTATATTTTTTTATGAATGTGGAATTGGGCACGATCCATGTTCATTTAATTTGTTTGCAATTGTATGTTGCTAAATATATTTTTTTAATTAAGTTTAGCAGCATTGTACTCTGTTGAATTTAAAATCTTACTGTGCATTTTCTTTCTTTCTTTGCTTAGTTTTTATTTTTAGTTGAGCTTATAGATATTTGGACAGTTTCCAATGAGGTTTGGTTTTTCACCCAAATTTTTTCTTATAGTGACATCTCTTAAGTAGGTGAAAAAATTGGATTTTTGAATCCAAATTTTTTATGCAACAGTATATAACTATTTAGAAACTGTATAAAAATTTGAAGTGGTTCGCTAATGGGTATGTAAGCCTTATTAAGCAAGTAAATCTATTCATGAGAGAACAAGTCTACATAGAAATGTGAGTACAACATGTTAGACAATATTTAAAGTTTTACAACTTCTATGATTAACCAACTGTGAAGTGTACATTACAGATATTGGATTCAATATTTATGTAGCAAAGTTGGTAGCTTAATTAGATTTGTATTATAAAACCTAATCTATTTTTAGTTCAATTGGTTATCTTTGGTAACTTTTGGTGGTGTAGGTGAAGGTTGGCAAAGATAATATATGACAAGATACAGTTTCAAACATAGGTACATTTCGAATTACCATTATGATTGACAAATATAATCTTACTCCCATGTGACAAATAATGGCTATATTTTTTTGTCCTATTTTGTTGGGATAAGATTAGTTTACAAAATAATATATACAACATATTCAGTGTATTCTCACAACTTGTAGCTGGATTTTAGTTCAGATCCTAAAAAATCATTACACTCTCTACTAGCTCCACATTAGGTACATGGGAAAATCTGAAACCATACACACACACACACAGAGAGCCTTTGTGTTCAATTTGTAGTATGTCAATTAAATGGTTTTGAAATTCTGTAGACACACTCACATATGTCAATGGTCTATGTATAGTTATATATGCACATATATGAATTAATATGAAAGAACTATCCTACATGCTCGTACTCGATAAGTGCACATATATGTGTGCATTTATGAGTAGAAGCACACATGCACGCACACTACATACATAAACACATACATAAGCATTTAACATTTATGTACGAACCATTTTTTTACAAAATTTTTAATCCAAATTACTATAAAAGAATCTAATAGTTTCTATGTGATGTATATGTAATTTGATATTTTCTGTGTGATGTATAGGTAATTTGATATTTTCTATGTGATGTATAGGTACTCTGTATGCATCACACACTCCATTTGTGCAAATAATATAACTATAAATGACTGTTATTATGTGAAGTATACATAACTCTGGCATGTATCAGATACTCCATTTGTACAAATAATATAGCTATAAATGATTATTATGGTGATATGATTCCAATTTTAATGGTTGGTTTAGAGATGGATTTACAAGTTATGAATTATGCTGAAATTACACAGATTTAATCAGTCTAATCTTAATTGTTCTTAAAAACCATATATATTATTATGTGAAATATATACTTAATTTGTATACAGGCCAATTTTATGATTTTACTTTTAGATAAACCATACGAAAATAAAACGATTTAAAGCCGTATAAAAAGGTTTGAAGTTCTAATTATTTGATCATATATATATCTGGTTCAATTTTAAGCTTGGAACTTTTCCTTTGTAATAAAATAAATTTTCATAATATTTGATCATCTAAAGTTTTATAAAAAGGTTTGAAGTTCTAATTATTTGTAAATTTAAATTTGACAGAAAGAAAATTTTACTTATAGTTACCGAGAATCTTTTTATATTTATGAAGTACCAAAACATCCAGAAGCAAAGGAAAAGAACTATTTGATTTACAACACTATAAGAGTTCATATAATAATTAACCAAATTAATGATTTTATTATGTGTACATGAAAAAATGGATTTTAATTGTCAAGTATGTTAGTTCAAGCATGTAATTTTAGACATATTGCTCATCATAGTCAATAATATTAATTGCATCAAATTTCGATCATATTGCCCACCCTTATACATACGTCACACACGTAATACATCACACACGTCGATTTTGATAGTTGAGTCAATGCTTGATGATTATGCTCACCCTCTCCCACAGTAGTCACATTAAAAAAAGTTCTACATATGAACGTACGAGTTCTAAATCTAGATCGGTATGCTGCGAATAGATTTATAAAGAATGGTTTTGGTTTAGTGCATTTACGTTTGATTCTATGAAGACAACAAAAGTGTGTCTTGACATTGAAATTGAACAGCTTTAAGGCGCTGTCAAAAGTTATGAACACGAAGATATCACATGTCCGCTTGAAATTTTCTTTATTAGTATACTTCAAACTCACCTGCTTGAAAATTACAGATATGAGAAATGTAGAACATCAAAACTTCCCATGCTCACAAATAGGCATAACAGCCAAACAATTGCAGTTCTAGAAATAATGGAATGTACACTAGCCCGGCTTATGGACAAACTAAGAACTAGAAACTACTGGATATATGCCGCCTAGCTATGCAAATAAGGTTTACAATACTCTAAACTTATCAGATTTTTATTTTTGCTATTACTAACATTGAATGTTATCTAAAATTGTATCATCCACTAAATATTGCTGCATTTCTTTACATCATTTTACCGATTACTACTTACGAATAATGTTTTACCTGTTGGCAGTCATGTCCCTGTATATTATCTTCTCAACTGTTTATATAATGACAACATATTCATAACCTATATATATGTGTGTGTGTGTGAAAATTTTAAAATAAACATGATTTTTGAGTGTAAATTACAAACCCTTTGGACCGACTTTATCTGTATGATTTTTTTGTATGTATATGTTTCTATCAATCTGGCACACCCGTATTGTTGATAACCAATGTATTATGACACATCAGCTATTAATAGAATGATTATGTCAAATCCACTTATGCAATTAACTACTCTACTGCCTAATTCCCCTACCATGCCTTCTTAGTCACATTTGCATTTATTCTGACGCATGGTTGGTTGAAATAAACCTGAATCTAAATTGTATTCTGTGCAAAGATAGTAATATTTACCACATACAGTTTTTACTTAAATGCATGGAAAGAAGTACATAATACCAGTAATTATACTGAAAATTTGGACTCTAACTGCGTGGAGTTATTTTTCATGTGTCGTTTGTAAAGAAGTTGTATCATTGGAGGGAACAAATTACTTCTGCTAAAAATCTCACATGACGGCCAATAGTCCAATCAACATGTAACTGTTATAACATATTATATTAAATTTTTATGCTTGAACTAATTACTCAGCATTTGTAGTATATACAAAAAGGTATAACACAACATCCCCTGAATTATTACTAGAAACTAAATGATTAGCTATTTCCTGTCACATATCATAGTCTCATAAATATTTCAAATTTTTTTGCCATGAACAACTGTCTAACTTTCTGAGTCACACCAGATAATTTAATATATTAACTATGAGATGAGAAACACACATATATTATTTTTTGAAAGGAAAACCACCATGAAATTAACAGACTACCCACACCTAGGTATGAATAAGGAAAATACGCATTTATGTGAAATATGTTAGTCAACAACAAAGGTGTAGTTCAAATACTTGCTTTAAATGGATCATCATGGTTGACCTCCGCAAAGCATTCCTCTAAGTAAGCTCGGCACAAGTGTGGAGCACGCTTCAGCTGCAAACAGTCAAAACAAATGAATTACTTCAGGCAATAAGTAGGAAAAAAAATTCAACATCGGGTTTGAGTTAGGCATTCATTATTTTCTCTGTAGTCATCCCATATTTAATTGCATTAACAGTCATTGTAAACTACAGGCGGATGAGAAGGCTGACAACATTTAAACCATTCAAGTTCACCTTGCTACATCAACTAGCAGGGACAGGAGAGGGAAAGGAATTACCTTCGATGTAAGTCATATCTAACAGCAAAAACGTTTAGCAATTAAAAAATATATGTTGAACCAGTACTGCAAAAAATTACATCTTAATTTTATCTACAAAAGCACAGAACATCATTATGTTCGCACATTCTAACCAAAATTCATATTTGCACCAACTCATTCTTTGAACCATTTACACCCATACGACCCTAATGTTTAGGCATCTATCATTTTTTGTACTTACTTCATGTCCTTTATAGGACACTGAACTTTGCCATTTCAATTTAATCAAACTTCGGGAGAAAAAACTGCATAAAGATGCCTGAAGCATAATTCTGCATTGCCAGGCATAGACTATGGCAGTAGATGGCTCTTGGAAAGTGTAGAATGCCCGAAGATCTGTACCAAATTTGACTGTAAATATTATGTGTGCCTATTTCATTTTCAACTTCATTTTGTGTTGTACAAACCACTTTTCAATTTAACCATTTTAAATTACTGCAATTTTTTTCACATCATGATAATCAGACCATTGCATATGTTGTTTTGAATCAGATACCGTTACAAATAAAAGTTTAACAAAATTATTCTCAAACTCTACATAATTCTGAAGTATAAAGTACATGAACAAGATATTAAACTTTCATATAATTTTCTCTTCGTAACAAATTTTTTATTTATTTTAACAATAGCACATGCAATATACTTTATAACTATTACCAAAAGGAAAAGCATGCACTACATCAATTTACAAAATTTACTCTAACCATAAATAATTATTTATACTTAAACCAAAATTATGACCACATCCATTTGTGCTCCAGCTAAACAAAACTAAGGTGAAGTCACAGTTAACTAACAAACATGAAACTTATGCTTCGTCTCTTCAGTAACAATTTATTTCTGACCTATGTGTACCAAAACAATGCTACTGTCAAGTACTTTACATGTACACCTTAACTTTTCTTCCTCGCCTTCGTGCACATATTTTACTTTTCTTTTAGTTTTCATCCTTACAGGTGGGCATACACATTTGTCAAATATAAGTACACGTTCTACACCTTTAAAACCTCTATTATGATGGATGTTCTATATGCATTTAATATTTGTCTATGTAACTTCATTATACCAGTGGCCATTTTGTAGTTCCTTATATTAATTGAGTTTAACCCCATGAGCATGTAGTGTTGTTATACATCTCCTGCCTTTTAGCTTTACAATCTCAAAGGCTAATATATTGGTTAGCTTGACTTTTAATAGAAATTAATTTTTATACATTGTGGAAAAAGGAAAGTTGGTTTGAATTAATAATATAACCGTAAGGAAAATAATTGAAGATTCAACGATAGTTGTCAAAAAAACATGTGACTACATTCTGTGTGCGTAGCACATATTCACACTAGTATTTTATGCATATTAAGGACTCAAGGGTTTTTTAGACGTTTTAGAAAGGATTCACTTTGGCCACATTGACTAAGTATTTGCTTTATATATAAGATTATTTGATATTATTTTGTAATGCTATGAACTTAATATAGCAAATGCACATTCTAAGATGGTATGAACTTGATGTAGCGAGTGTCATTTGACTTGTATTGGACATTATTTTTTATAGACATGTTTGTAGTTATATTTTTTGCACTTTGGAGTTGATGTGCATTGTATTAAAATTGTTCATTATGTTTATGTCCATTATTACTTGTTTGGGATCGCATATATTTGTAGTATTGTATATTGGGTACAACTAATTTGGCTTATATGATATTATGTTGTGACTTGTTTTGGATGAAGCAAAATATGGCAGAAACATACAAAATTTTGTGTCAGGTTGGCGTAGAAAAAACATAAGTAAACTCCTATTTTACACTTTGAAAAAAAATGTAAAGATGATGTTGGGAAAGCGTAAAGAATTTCAAGGCATAGGGATGACGAGGGAATATGACATAGGAAGGATAGACAAATTTGTAGAAAACCAAAGAAAAGCTTAATCACAAAGGCATATATAAGGCATGGGTAAAGAACGACGTAAGGAAAACATAAGGAAGACGTAGACGAATTTGTAGGATACTAGGGGAAAACTTAGACATAAAGGCATAGGGAAGACGTAGACAAAATATGTCATAGGGATGACCTAGGAAAACAGGATGCAGGTAAGACAGAAATTTTTCCATCGATAGCATATAAAATGCGTAAAAAATTGTAAATTTTATATGACCTGAATTATAGAAACAGTAACAAACAGCGATAACAGTGCATACAGATACACATATTTCATGCACAAAAATGCACAAACACTATGCAAGAGTGCAATGATAACAATGCAGTAGAAAGGAGTGGATGAATAGAAAAAACAGAAGACAAATTAAAATGCAGAAATTCAAAAATAAAACAATCTAGTCCATTATAAGGAAATTTCGTCCGAGCCTTGCTATAACAATTTCCTTAAGACTTTATTTGAAATATCCCAAGATACTTTAGACGATGATCTGCATGAGATTATGACGAGTATGATAGCTCCATGATATGAGATTGCGTTGGTTTTAAGAACAAAAAATGGGAAGAAGATGAGTGAAAAAGGAGTTAGAATATGACCATCATTCTTCTCTTTTATAGTTTTCTCTTTAATGGTTGTGTCTCTTCGAAAGGTTTTGTCTGTTCGTTTGAACCAAGCAGTTATTTGCAACGGTCATGTCCGTTGGTTATTTACAACGCTTTTTGCAATAATCATGTCTATTGGGAATTTGTAACAGTCATTTTGCAACCACTATATGCAACGGTTAAAAGTCCAGCAAAAATATAAAACAATTCAGTCTTTTTGGACCCGCAACCACGCCTATGCCCAACCCGATCCAGTTCTATATAGGATGGGCGGGCGGCATGCACGCGTTAAACTAGGTCATATAGGTCTTTCCATTTTCATAAAATTATCTAACCCTAAGGGCCTATATAAATTAATGGGAAAAGGGTATGTAAGCATTTATATCTCTTCTATTTTTGCCAATGTAGGACTTTTAAATATATCTTCATTCATTTCCGTGCAAGGTTCTCTAACAATCCCCAATGTGAATGACGATATATGTCTCCCCACATAAAGGGGGATATCACATAGTACATATGAAAAAATGTTATATCTAGGATAAGTAGATATTTCACTTTGAACCTTTCCAAGTTAAAACTTATCAGATATACTTGTCTAACTGGTGAGTTATTTCATCTTGAACTGTCAACCATTGGTGTATAACTAAACAATAAGTTTTATAAAGAATTGTTTCCCTTCACATCCAATCTTTTGGTTGTGTTCATTTTGGTCCTGAACCAACTTAGTTCTGTGAGTGTATTTAGAGAATTTAAGCCTTAATATCCTCATAGACCCGACCCAGCTCACACTTGCATAGGTGATCGCATCTATAAAGAGTATCGTACGTATACTTCATTTGACATTTTCAAGATACGGACATCATTAAAAGCTAGCTTAACCCTTCTAATGCTTCTGTAGGCATGCATTTTGTTGTGCATCATAGGAACATAGTTGGACTAAGTCCAAACAAATGCATTGTCTCTTGAGTTACCCAGAAATGGTTTGCCTATTAATCCTAGTCCATGGGATCTCCAGTTGCTAGGATAGATTTTGTATAAAGTAACTATTGTTGGTTTTAGGCTTTTAGACCTATTCTCCTCGATGCACAGTCAATTTTCTCTCTTGATAACCCCTTAATAAATGCATTCGCTAACTATCTTTTGATCTTACATAATCAATAGAAATACTTCCATATGAGAGTAACCGCCTTACCGTGTTATGACGTCAACGAATGTGCTGTGACTTTCCATTATACATAAAGTTTTATTCTTTACTTAACACCGCTTGATTGTCGCGGTGAATACATATGGCCAGTATAGGTTTTGGCCAAATTAGAATATATTTTAAAAATTGACGAAGCCATTCTGCTTCTTCGCCTGCTTTGCCTAAAGCGATGAACTCAGATTCCATAGCGGATCGAGCTATGCATGTTTGTTTAGTATATTTTTATGATATTACTACTCCTGCTAAGGTAAAGACATAACCACTTGTTGATTTAGATTCTTCTGAATTTTAAATCCAATTTGTATCACTATATCCTTCTAAGATGGCATGATATTTTTCGTAATGTAAGGAAAAGTTATGGTATTCTTTACATATCCCAACATTCTCATTAGTGCCTTTCAGTATTCCTTCCCTTGGTCACTTATATGTCTGCTCAGTCGACTTTTGCATAAGCTATATCTGGTCTTATACAATTCATGAGATACATTGGATATCCTATTACACTAGAATATTCTAGTTGCATTACACTCTCATTAGTATTTTTATGCAGGACTTCTGATGGATTAAAAGGTGTTTTTACACCTTTGATTCCATAATCTTGGAATTTTTCAATCATTTTGTCTATATAGTGTGACTGAAAATTCAATTCCATTAGGTGTATTATTATTTTTGATCCTAAATTAATGTCTGCTACTCGTAAGTCTTCATGTCGAAATTGTTGATTGATGTTTTCTTTATGGTCTCTATAACCTCAATGTTGGGATCAAAGATTAGCATATCGCCCACATATAGGCAAATCATCATATATGATTGGCCAACTTGTTTGTAATAAATACACTCATCATGTTCATTTATACAAAAACCATCTTTCATCATGAAACTATCAAATTTTGCATGCCATTGTTTTGGAGCTTGTTTAGGTTCAGATAATGATTTTACTAATCAACAGACTTCGTTCTCATTTCCTTTGGAAATAAAACCTTCAGGTTGCTCCATATATATCTGCTCATCAAGATCTCCATTTAGAGTGTTATCTTTACATGCATTTGATGAATTTCTAGATTATAGATGGATGCAATTGTTATTAACATTCTTATAAAGGTTATTTATATAACAGGTGAATAAGTATCAAAGAAGTATACACCTTCTTTTTGATGATATCATTTGGCTACCAATCTGGCTTTATATTTATCAATAGAGCCATCTGGTTTTATCTTCTTTTTGAAGATCCATTTACAACTAATTAGTTTTATACCAAATGGGATTTTAACTATTTCTCAAGTTTTATTACTTAGAAATGAATCAAGTTCACTTTTGATTGCTTCTTTACAACAGGAAGATTCAGAAGATGACATTGTTTCTTTATACGTTTGAGGTTCGTTTTCTACATATATGCTAGAAATTTCGAACCAAATAACTTGGAAGTTCTTTCCCTTACGCTTCTTCTGGGTTCAATGTCATTTTTACCATGATAAGTTTCATCTACATATGGTTCATCCCTTTCTTCCCTCGTCCTTTAGGAACATAAGTTCCATCGTTCCTTTTATACAGGAACACATCTTCAAAGAATGAGACATCTCTTGACTCTATGATTGTATTTATGCTAATGTCATTTATATCAGATTCAAAGACTAAAAATATGTAGGCATTATAATTTTCGGGGTCCTAGATAGTAATAGTCCATAATTTTTGGTCTAAGTTTGACCTTTTTGGTAGATGGAACTAGGGATGGGCATAAACCGCACCGCTATATAGAAACCGCCCACACCGGACCGCAAAAACGATGCAGAAACCCACACCGAGTCTTCTAATCAATGCAAATACCCTAAATCAGATCGACCCACATCGATATGGTTGGGTTGCAGTTTGGATGATTGAGCCGACCATATTAAACCGAATATTTACACTAGTAATCTTATGATAAAAAATACAAGCAACTTCTATCTTATTTTATATTCTAACATTGTATATTCTATTTTCAGCTTGTATCAATAACAATCGTTGTCATAAAGGAAGAAGTTATAGTTTTAGTATGATATTTTTCATCCCATGTTTTGGATAAATGCTAATTATAATCTTATTCCAGTTCTTTTACTAATGATTAGGCATTGGTTAACGTTGATGATTGGTTAATCTACTGAAAAAATCTCACTTATAGCTAAATGACAAATTGAAATATTCAATTAAAAAACAAATCTTTCATTTCTATATGACATTATGTGTTTAACCTTTAAGTATAAAGGCTTCACGCAGTTGCCTTCGTAAATTGATTGTTGATAGAAGTAATTCTCTTATTTCATATTTAATATGGTTCAAACCGAACCAGACCAAAACCGGACCGTATTACATTAAACTGAACTGAAACTGAACCATTTAAATGGTTAATATAATGGTTTGTATTTTTATTAGCTGCTTGATGTGGTGCGGAAGCGGTTGGGCTTCAGACCGCACCAAACCGACCCGCACCCACCCCTAGATGGAACCAGAACTTTTGCTAAGCACCCCCACACTTCGAGTTATTTGAAACTTGGTAAGTTCCCTTTCCATAATTCATATGGAAATGTTATTGTTTTACTTTGAAAAACTACATTTAATATATAATTAGACATATTTAGGGCTTCCTCAAGTTTGTTGGTAGACCCGAAGTTAAAAGCACAGTGTTAATCATGTCTTTTAACGTTTTATTCTTTCCCTCGGCAATATCATTTTGTTGTGGTGAATATGAGGTCGTTCTTTGATGAATTATACCATTTTCTGCATAGAATTGTTCAATGGTGATTCATGTTCTCCACCTCGATCCGATCTAAGTGTCTTGATCTTTTTGTTGATTTGATTTTCTACTCCAACTTTGTATTTTATAAATGATGCTTCATCTTACTATTTAAAAGATATACATAGCAATATCGTGTATAATTGTCAACAAATGTGATAAAATACTTTTTCCTACCTCTTATAGGTAATTACTTGAAATCAATAAGTCAGTATGAACCATCCCTAATGGTTCGATACTCCAATCAATAGTATGAAATGGTTTTTTGACCATTTTTCTTCTACACATATCTCACATTTGTATTTTTTATCTACTTGGAATTTTGGAATTAATCCTAAGTTTGCTAGTTTTTTCATTTTTTTAAAATTTATGTTTCCTAATCTATCATGCCATAAAAGAGTTTCATGCACAATGACATAAGAAACTTCATTTTTATTCATTGCACAATCAGAATACATAGTGTTGTTGCCGATTATGGCTATAGTTGTCTTAAACAGACCATCATATAAATATCCCCTTCGTACATAAATTCCAGCCGTAGGTAGAACCATCTTGTCTGACTCAAATACCATTTGAAATCCTTTCTTTGAAGTCACATGTTCAGAGATTAGGTTTTTGCGTATATCTAGAACATGAAGGATTTCATTCATGTAATAGTTTTTCTAAAGGTATATTTAAGAATGATGGTACCACTACCTTCGATCATGGAAACTACAGAATTACCCATGTAGATTGTTTCTTCCTGATCGGATTTATTATAAGTGGAGAATATGGATTTGTCAGAGTAGACATGACGAGTAGCCCCTATGTTCACCTACCATTGTGTAGGGTTCTGAACCAACCAGCGTTCTGTTACAACTTTGGAGAATTTCGAATCATCAATGTCCATTTTGTCCATTATATTTGCTTCTGAATTGTTCTCCTTCTTATGTCTGCAGTTCTTAGCGGCGTCTCCTATCTTTCCACGAACCCAATACTGACCATTAAACTTTTTGGATTGCTTATTTTCTCTTGGTTTGTTTGCTCATGATTTCCTCTTATGTGGAAAATTCTTCTTTTTGCTGTAGAAGTGTCCTATCTTCTTTGACCCTTTAGCAACAAATGTCCCCTCGATTTTTGGTTATGTCACCCCATGATTATCTTCCTCGATTTTCAATCTGACAATGAGATATTCTAAGGAAATCTCCTTCTTGTGTTTCAAATAGTTAAGGTAGTGTTTCCATGATGGGGCAACTTTCCTGTTATCGCTTCAACAAGAAATGACTCTCCAACTTTATGTCCTTTCGATTCAAGTTTATGAATGGTAAGTTGAAGTTCCTGCACTTAAGTAGTCACTAATTTGGTATCTACCATCTTGTAGTCCATGAATTTTTCCACTATGAACTTCGTCAGACTGACATTTTAGGTTTTGTACTTGTTTACGAGTGCAATCTAAAGAGATTTTGCTGTTTGATGAGGCTGATATACTTTGTACAACACCTTGTCCAAATAGTTCAGAATGTAATTCTTGTACAGGAAGTCAGAATGTTTCCATGCATCAACAGCCAGAAATGCATCTTTATGTGTTTATCTAGTTTCACCTGGTTTTGGCACAGGTTCCTCCTCTTCGAGATACCTTGTAGACCCAACATAGTTAGATACAATAGCATCTGACTTTGCCATGTCTGGAAATCATCGCGTTCTCCTTTGAATGGATCAGATCTGTTGTGAGTAGCAGATTTTATTGATAACTTAACCGTTTCCAATTATGTTTCAGTAAAAACAAGAAAGTCTTAAGATGTATGACCTTAATTACAGAAACAGTAACAAACAATGATAATTAGTGCACACAGATGCACATACAAAGATGCACAAACACTACGCAAGGGTGCAACGAAACAATGCAGTAGAAATAAGCAGATGAATAGAAAAAAAAGAAGACAAATTAAAATGCAGAAATAAAACGATCTAGCTGATTATAAGAAAATTCGTCTAAGGCTTATCGTAATAATTTTCTTAAGACTTTATTTGAAGTTTCCCAAGATGTAATAGACCATGATCCGCACAAGATTGTGATGAGTATGATAGCTTTGTGATATGAGATCGGGTTTGGTTTGAGAACAGACAAGGAGGAAGAATATGAGTGAAAAAGAAGTTAGAATATGATCAATATTCTTCCCTTTTCTAGTCTTCTCTTCAACGATCGTGCCTCTTCGAAAGGTTGTGTCCGTTTGTTTGAACCAAGCAGCTTTTTACAACGGTCATGTCCATTGGTAATTTGAGACGCTGTTTGCAATAATCATGTCTGTTGGGAATTCACAACAGTCATTTTGCAGCAGCTATTTGCGACGGTTAAAAGCCACGCCTATTCAAACAGTCATTGCAACGATTTATATCTGTTGGGAAAATTCATGTCCATTCATACATGCTGTTTGAATTTAAACAGGCAAAAATATAAAATAGTTCAGTCTTTTTGCACCAGCAATCTTGTCCATCCCAGCTCGGTTTGGTTTGATATAGGATGGGCAGGGTGCACGCTTTTGTTAGAACATGGCCATACAGGTACTTTCTCTCGTATAAAATTATCTGACCCTAAGAAGCAATATAGGTTGATGGGAAAGGGTATATAAGCATGTATACCTTTACTATTTTTTGCCAATGTTGTACTTTTAAATATATCTTCATTCACTTCCATGTAGCGTTCTCTAATAATTTTCACACCGACTTGGGCATCGAGATGGCACAAGGAATTTTTTGCCCAATTCCACCAAAATTCTTTTGTAATGTTGATCTTGATGCTCACAAAATGACCCATACTCTGTCATGAAATTAAACCATCCAGTCTTGACAAGTCACAATCATCACACAAACTCTATCTCGAAAATCAACAATCCAATTCGACTATTCACAACCATCACACAAGCTCAATTATTCAGTGTCGACGATATGATCAAACAATAATTAACCATCCACAGATCAAGTTTATCCAAACACCATCGCTCATACTTAGCGAAAGTCTCGTATCATAGATCACAATAGACAGAACATGGCTCATGAAAGACGAACAAGACCTTTGCATTCGTTGAAAGTTTTCGAATTTTCCCTCTACGACTACTCGTTTTTCTATCATACCATAGCCAAACTAGGGCCAGGTGTACTCTAAAAGTCATTATCACATACTATATGAAGGAAAACACCATGTTACACCTCCACAAATCTTGAATCAAGTATACTCCTAAAGTTTCATCATGACATACACACACATCGATGGAGAAACCATTGATAATCAACTATGAACTCATATATCAATATTTGGTCACATGTTGACACTCCAATGTTAAAAAGGGGTAACTCTTATCCGTATCTAATATACGACACATAGTTACCAAATGACTGCAACGAGACCCTTGCATTCCTTGCAAATTCTTGATTCCATCCATTGCGTTTAAAGTCCTCGGCTTCCCCCAATAGGCTTGCATGTTCCATAGCTGTTCCATATCCAAAATAGGCTTAAATGCACTTCAAATGTCAACATTAATTCTTCAACAAGACTCGAACTATTCCACCATCCTTATCGAATGAACTGTACTTTACTCGAGTCATGAATCCTATTCCTTATTGTAGACCTCTATAACTTCTTTTTTTCGATTCTGATTCCAATGATTCTCAAACCCATGCAAAGCCCTTCATGTCCTCATCGCATCCACATTACTCTGCTTGAGAGCATGTGCTAACCACTCGAGAACTTTTGTTGAAAAGAGCCTACTTGCAGTACCTCTTCAAGAAATCTATAAATTTGAACTCATGTATCTTTCCAATTATGCTTCTTAATCACATGCTGTAAGATGTGTCATGACTGTAATTGCGAGCACTTTGAATTAAATCATGGTACGTGTACCTAAGCTAACCATACCTAGTTCGGTGTTTAGTTTCTAAAAAGGAATTAAACTATACATACCCATAAATATGATTCAAACACTATTTAGTCACATGTTATAACTCAAATCAATCATATACTCAATGAACAAATACTTGAGTCCAATATACAAATTAAGCA
Organism: Allium cepa; assembly: GCA_030765085.1. Taxonomy (NCBI): domain Eukaryota; kingdom Viridiplantae; phylum Streptophyta; class Magnoliopsida; order Asparagales; family Amaryllidaceae; genus Allium; species Allium cepa. Next base: position 551,610,706 of record CM060941.1, on the reverse strand, counting down.
AAACATAATATTTGGTAAATAATGTAACTAAAGGGATGTTCAATGATTATTGTCGCTCAAAATTCTCGTGAAAGTTTAATAGGGCACGGCTGCCACCCACCGAAAGACAAAAGCTTCAGCCAAACTAATACAGCTTCCTTGGAACCGACCGGTCCAAGGGCCGGTCGATTCATACGCCCAAGTTCCTCTCACATAAAGATAGAAAGCCAGCCGAAGTGGCTTTAGGGAGAAAAAACGGTCAGAATGGCAGAGAAATACATACCCACTAAAGTCCTGCCACCTTGGAAAAATGCTAATACAACCACCCTACCACTAACTGCTCCTATCTGATGTAGAAAGCGACAACAAACTACGAGTTGCACCACCTGACATCCTACAAAGGAAGCAACCATAGTACGGAAAGGAAGTTTGTCCCCATATCTACATGTATAGCCGCCAACCCTCCAACTGGCAACCATCCCATGGTCCGATCTGCCGTACAGACCGCGAATATCCTCAGGCAATCACAACCACAAATCAAAGGAGGCTTACTCATATAAATACCCCAAGCACTTCACCAGGCAAGGGATCAGATTCATAAAACCGAGAAGGATAGCACTTCCCTCTATACGCTTATCATCTTCAAGCATTCCTCATTACCTCTATGTATCCATTGTAACAATACATATATATGTACAAAGAATAATATGTACAGTGGACATAAGCATTTATTTTGGCCAAACCACTCTAAAATCCATGTCTCCTTTATTACTAGCATTCCTTCATTAATTCATAAACATGCACGGTAAAGCTAACAACACTACTAAACCCCCACTCTCTCACAAATTCCAAGGTTGATTAGTCATTCTGTCTTGCTGATGGAATTTTTAGTCAATAATTGTAGTGAGCATTACTCACCTAAGCATGTAAGTGTTGAACTCCAAGCCATAAAAATGCTCCTTTCCAAGATCCAATGCCATGATCTCACATGCCCCATCTCTCCCAATCTACATATCCATAGACCTTATGCTCCATATCCTCTATTCTTTAACATTCATCTATCACAGGCACTTCATCCCTCATTCGTGTCTCACATTAAACTTCTCCATAAATCTCCAAGCACATAAACACAACTACATTGCCGGTGTCCACACAACAAAACAACTCACATAACTCCTACATCTCTCCATAGCTATCAAACATCACACCAGCATTTGCATATCTCTCATCAATACATCCAAAAACTCCATACCCATCACCAAGTCAAGCTTGACTCAAATAGTTAACTCCATAATGAATTCCTAACCTAATCTGTGAAATGGAAACCACAAATCACCTATCTGCTACATTTTTCAACACTAATATCGACTTCTTCTGAGAAAATATAATTTCAGTATCACTCATATTACTTCGACGTATAATCCCCTACATTATACCATCTTTCAAAAATAGAAATCGTCTTAATCTAAGTCACATAGGACAATGAATAATGCGCAACTTCCATACACCCTCCTCTCTGCCCAAAGCATAATGAATGGCATATGGACATAGACAAATGCTCTCAAATAAACATCTACACTGTCAGCAACCAAAAAAGGCGAGGGATAGCTAGTAAGTTATCATAAAACTTCACTTATCCTTATCCAACTCCTTTCAATGAAACATCGTACATACTTCCACGTATAGATGGTTATGTAGTCACACTAATATCCAAGCCCGGCCCAGGGGAAGCCCACCTAGCCCATGGGACGGGGAAGCCCCTAGTCAAGGGAAACATAAAACATTAATGTCATGCATATAAAGATCGTATGAAAAATACCTACAATAGCAATGGTCTGCACTTATGGCCTAGTTTTTAGTTTATTGGCCTCTGTGTATAGAGAGCTGGGTTCGACTCTGGAAAACGGTTAAGCTTTTTTCCAGTAATTGGATTCAGATAAATTTGGGTTTAAAGGGCAACTTTTTCCAGCAATTGGTTGAGATAAATTTAGGCTTGGGCAGCATTTTAGATGGGTCGACTCTACTAATATTTCATACCAACAATCCTGGAAAATTAATATATAGTAAGTAGAGGTTCTCTAGACAATCAGTAGTTGGAGGAGAAACTAAAGCCAGATGGGAATGGTGAGGTTGCAAGATGAGGCTTCGGTGAGATCTAAGAAGATTAACCAATGGGATTAAGGGTTGAAATGGTTGGGGAGGCTCAGATCTCAATTTGGCTGCAGGTGAAGAGAGCGGTCGCCAAAATTAGGTTTTTGAGGACCAATAGGAGGTGGAGGAGCGCGGTGGTACAGTCATAATTTACTGTTGTATAATCTGATTTTTAAGAAAAAATTATTTGGAAGTACAACACCAGAATCAAAACAAGTTCACATTGCCAAATGATTTAAAACTTATAAACATTAAATATTTTGGTGGTATAAAAATGTAAGAAAAAAACAATATATAAAATTTCACATCGTCGAATGATATTTAAGCAAGTTTTTTTTTAAGTTTGTCGGTTTTTCAGTTTCAACTTATCAATGCGATGAAAAAATTCACGACAAAAAGTAAAATCATAAATAAATATCAAAACCATACCTGTTTGTAATGACATAAACTATAATAATGTGGGTTGTGACGAAGTCGGCTATATCTTCTTCTTTGAGATAGCAAGTTTTCTTGTAGGAGGCTTAACCACATAGTGAATAATGGAAGTGACGGTGAAAATTTTAGGTTAAAATAGAATGCGAAGGACGGTAAAATGGAGGAGATTGGGTAGTGTAAAAAATAGCATGGTAAATGAAACTTAGGTTGTTAAGGTTGTGTTTAAAATGGAGAGTGGATAAAAAGCAGCCCGTATATTGTGCATTTAACACCACTTTATTTTTGAGGAGATGAGGAAAAAATGAGCGTGTGACTAATAATCCGCTGCTAATTTTATTTACATACCTATATTTGCTTTACTACACTCAACTATGGAACAAACATAATACACCATTTTTTACTTATTCATAAGTCTGTCAATGAATACTCGAAAAATCTTAAATCCATCATCCTCCGTATCTAAAAAGCTAAATAATAACCAATATTTGAAAAAAGGGATACAGATATGAAGGCATCCGCAACGTAAATTATCTGTTTGGTTTTTATCAAGATCATAACTTACATTATGTGTATTTTAGTACGATGAAAAAATATATTTATTGTTTTGTTAAATATATAACTCATATTATATGCATCTAACACATATTAGTTGCTCAAAAATATTTACTATCATCGTATTTGTTGATTTTGCACAATCTTATAATCGGTGGGATTAAAAAAATTATTTTAATCAAAAATTTACTATATATGTTTCTTAATTCATCGATCATTAGCGGATGGATAATCATCTGATATCCATCCATATCCACGGATGCAGATATCCGATATCTGAAAATGACTCCGAATGTGAAAGCGGATATGGCAGTATCCCCATAAGTATTCATTGACATGCCTAACTTTCTCTTTCTACCATTATGTCTTGCTCACTCACCCATTCATGCATCAATTGGTCATTCACATAAACCCTAAATTCTAGTACATTCAATCAACATGCCATCATGACACCATGTAATTTCTAAGCCGAAGCCAACACCAAACCAGGCCGATGGTAGAGGCTTCTTCATCATTAGGTTGGTTTATTTTTTTACTGCTGATGTTGTAACATAGTTTCTGCGAAAGTCGAGATTCTGCACTGTGGTTGCCTACGGTTATTAGCAAAACCGCTTTAAAGAGTTGTGGGGTTTTTCCCCACCTATGTGGAAAAATATATCACCAAGGAAATCCTATGTGGTTCTCATCTTTTTCCTAGTATAACATGTGCAGGGTAGTTATTTTTTGGTTATTTCTATGATATGTTTTGGTGATGACAAATATTAGGATAAATGTATATGTTAACGTTAATTAATTTTCATTATTATTTTTACCTGTATATATGTTTATCTTCGTAGATTTTTTTAGGGTATTGGACAAGGATAACCATATCTTTTAGAAGAAATTGAGCAAAAGGAAGATTGGACATGATGAACGAATTTTGTAAATGAAGATGTTCACTGTATTTTTCATCAACCTTGGAATTGCATCACGAAAAGCAAAGGTCACTTGCTAATCGTCCACTTTAAGAGCTAAAATGAGCATTCAATGGGTAAATGACACTAGATATTGAGTGGTTCGACAAAGCTGCCTACGTTCACTGTGAGTTGCTTTTATACGATTCTCTTACAGTTACATAGAATTACAGGAGATGCAACAAGATAAAAGGGTGGCCCAAGACTAATATTGTTGCTAATCTCGAAAGCTTACCACACTTAGAAATGCAAACGGTGGGATGCTTTAAGAATCAGCTGCTTAATGCTAGTTGAGGACATGGGATCGTGACTGCCTGATGGATCCTTTGAATAAATCGACCATCGCAGGTAGCATCCAAGTTTTGGGTAGTCGACCCATGGCGGATGGCGACCAATCTTTGAGCAGTCGAACCTTGGCTGGTGGCGACCAATCTTTGAGTAGTCGACCCTTGGCGAGTGGCGACCAACCTCTTTGAAGTTTCCATGCATGAGGTATTTATAATGGTTGAAACCGATGTTGGAAAGTCCGAGATGATGCTGTAAAACCGGCTGGAAAGGCACTGCATCATAGATTTGATTAAACAGGTTTGATGATGGACAACTGGCGAAGTGAAGGACATCAACGGTCGAGGTCAACATCAATGAGAAAACCTATCAGATATATGCCCTGCTCTTACTGTTCAATTAATGTTTATGCATAATGGAAACATGTTGCACATCATGCTCCGTGGCAGTAGAATACACGTTTGGTTGTATTTCTTTGTCGGCCTTGCCTGCATGCTGATGTGACGAGGCAGACCAAGCAGGCTAGTTTTTTCCCAGGGATATGAAAAGAGGTGATAAACTTCCAGGAGTAGTTCTAAAGGAGCGGATCATGCCGGGCAATTCTGGCGGTAGTGCTCATAATGATAGGGAGGATCAGCTATAAGGTTGCTTATAGGGGGCTGCATCAAAGCCGAGTTAGCGATGGGTCATTCCCGAGGCAATCTAGAGACGCGTTGGTCAACAAATAATTGAGCGAGGTGCTTGAGTAGATGTGTTGTCTTGGAGCCAACTGGTTATAAGAAGTGACCGGACGATGGAGGCTGGGACGAGTAGTTGAGATGTCTTGCTTTGCTTGACAGGTTGGCTGATGTCTTTGTTTTTGGGTGCGCCGGCCGAGGGGCCGACCTGAAGTGCCATGGAGAGGATGGACTAATAAGGGTTCAACCTGGACAACAGTCGAGGAAGGCTTGCTAGCCTGTTTCTAATTCTCGAGTAATTTATGGTAGGCTGGCTTGGGCCCAAGCCAGCCTAGACCGAAGCGGATTAAGCCAAGAAACATTGATTAGCCTATCTTCTTACTTAAGAAAATTTTAAGTAACATTTTTCTCTCTATGCATGTATCCATGAGCGGATGCGAGCTTGTGAAATCTAGAAAACTCCATCAATTGATGGTTCTTCTATGCAATTAACACACTATCTACATGGCCTTGCGCCATTAGTCGTCATAGTTGTGATTCTCAAGATATGGTAGAAATGTATCTTTTCATCCATGTGCATGGTGTGGTACAGCACTTATCATTTTCGAATGGTCGAGATTTCTTTTGCTTTTTCAATTAAGACAATTGTGATTGAAGGGAGGGGCATATAAATACCCAGTTCCCCTTCTATTTCAGACCTATGGAGTTTTGGCCGCTTGAGATAGACCTTACCTTTGGCTGGGCCCCGATTCCCCTAGCTAAAGTTATGATGTTGATCAAATGTTGACCAAAGCTATGGATTCGGAAGGGGCTAGGAGGCTTTCTTGCTTTGATCTCCTATTTTTCCGACCGTCGATTTGGACGCTTCTACAACCCATTGGAAGGAGTAGGAGCCGATGCTTCTAATTTAGATGTCATAATTAAGGTCTTGGTCTTCTCCTTGACGACATTGCCTATAAGATTTTTGTGAAATTTTAGGAGATTTGATGTAGAAGGCATTGATGGTAGAAGCATACTCCTTCTTCAACAAGTTCTTCATCGTTTTCCTAACTGAGCACTTTCTAGGTGGTAATAAGAGCGTTGGCTAACCTGCCTTAGATGAGCTGTTCATGTGCTGCTTCTTCCCTTTTATTTTACTTTTTTTCTATTAGTTTGCAATTGAAAATTGTAGTAAGCCTAGCGGGGCAGGCACTGTGCCCCCGCACACTATTGAACCGAATAAAATAGATTCTTTGTTGCAAACTTGTTTGAGAAACTAGCTGTAGTAGTTTGTTCTAACTTTCAAATTGTCGGGTAGCGTATCTCGAAGAGCTGGCGGTATTTTTAGTTGGTCTGACCAAATTTCTTCGATTGTCTGCCTGGGCAGGTTAAGGGACTTGAAAATGAGCATTGACCGTGAGGTCTGGGTGCCTTTTAGGTGCCGAGGACAGTGCTCTGTAGCCGAGCCTCATATGTTGCTTTGCCGATGGGTGGTCCCAGTTCGAACCTAAGCGCTGTAGGGCTTGGAGGTTCTATTGAGTGATGCGCTGCTTGAGATGATCATACATTATTTTTAGAAAAAACTCTATTTAAAGTCTGCTAAGTGCAAGATTGTCATGCATCGGTCATAGCCCGGTTATTCGTTCTAACGAGCCAAGTGCCCATCAAGAGTAGAGTGATAGGTGGCGAATGACAGGTGGCACTAGCACTGAATAGGAGCATATGCTTGCCTATGGGTTCTCTTGGGTGACAATCAGTCGTGTGTATAGCAATGGATGGGCCCTAGCTCAAACCGGAGTGCGTAGGGCTTGAAGGTTCTCAAGGGTGACACGTCGCCTATTGCTTAGAGGACTGCAGGGCCCGGTTCGAGCACTCTTGTATGATGGAGTGATTATGGTGGGACGGGCAGATGGTGCCATTGTTCATTAGAACTTAGTAGATAGAAATTGTTAAAAGTGAACTTATATGTGTATTGCTTTGATGGTAGATGATCTCGGTACGAACCTAAGCACTAAGCGGCTTGAAAGTTCCCCTAGGTGACATGTTGTAAGTGGAGGCTGACCCGACTTATTTTTAGCAGGCGCACTATGGATGTCGGATTTTGGCTTCACTTAGGGAAACGACGCCGATCCAGACAACACTGTCCCATCCCGTTCAGTGGATGAGGGCATCATGTGTTGGAATTGAACCAACCAGCAGTGGAAGTTATGAGTGAATTTAAAAAAATTACCCTATAAGATCTTTATTAGGCCTATAAAGTCTAATTTATTTAAAACATTTCTAAAGATAGAAATTCATTTAATTTATTGTCAATTTATTTATAAATAAACATATATATCATATACATGCGTGTGTGCAAGTGTAACATGATATTCCATGAAGGGTAGAACAAGCCCGTATATAGATACAGGGATTTACATCGCAACGGCCATGTTAGCTCATCCTATATGTATTGTATGTTGTCCAAATATGTGTATATATTTATGCATATTATGTATAAAACCAAGAGTGTATATATTTATATGTATATGCGTATATATGTGTATAAATGTATTATGAGAAACATTATGGTTATATTTACACGTAAATTTTTTAGTGTTAAATAATATATATAAGTTCAGTGATATATATATATATATATTAAGATATATATATATGTGTGTGCGTGTATGTATATGTATGTACTAAAGTAATATAATTATATGCATATTATATATATATATATATAAAATTTAATTGTAAATATGATTTAGAATGGTTTATATATATATATATATATTATAAAATTAAAAAATCTCCTTTTAATGTTCTAGATCGAATACAACTGGTACAGTTTTAAATATAATTTTATTATATTAATATATAAATATTATGAATTGATTATTTAAATAATAATAAATAAATGATAAAAAATATATAATATATATTTCAAATTTTAAATTTTCAAAAAATTTGAAATCATGTTTTATAGCTTATTTAAAAATTTGAGAATTTCCTAAGTCAAAATATTATTTTTATTAATTAATTACTTTCAACCTAATTAAAAAATGATTGTTTAAAAATATTAAAACGCTTGAAAATTTCTAATTTTTTGTCCTAAAGCTTCTATAATGATAAAATAATTTTAGAAAATTTAAGAGGTAAATTTTAAAGCATGATGTATTTTATATAACTTTTTTAATTTGTATAATGATTAAATAATAGTAAAAAAATTAAATAATACTAAACAATTATTTACAGCCGTTAAAAATTCTAATTGATATAAATATACAATTTAAAAATATTATTTTAATTTTTATATGATAATATATATATATAAAATCATTATTCATGTAAATAAATATATTAATATATATACATAAATTATTAATAATAATAAATGAAATAAAATAATTTCGACTATGTATATTAAATCTATTATAAAATAATGTTTTTTATAAATATAACCAATCAATATATGTGACAGCAACAATACTTATAGGAATCTCACCTAACTAACAATTAAATAATAACAATATGTATGTGTGTGAACAATATTGAGTTATACAAAGATTATGTATCATATACAAAACTAAATACTTACCTAAGCTAATGCCATTAAGTACGCCTTGTAATAATGAGTTTCCTTCCTCTTTAAACCTTCCCGATTTAGCAAACTGCATGTCTTTGGATCGCAGACCATTTGCTATCGAATAGCCATTGATTTGAATTGGTTTTATTTGGGTTATGTTAGAGCGCTAGGAGGTTTAATTCGGCCAGCAAAAATGGGGAATTGAGGCAGCCAAAAATTCCTTCTAAAGCTAGGGTTAGAGTCTCTTATTTAATGGTTGAATCAAAGAGAAAAGTTCATCACATCACTTACCTTTTCTCACCTAATCTTAACCATCTATTTCAAAACCCTTTTTCCCTCTTTTGGCGACCTCTTATAACATATACTTGCTGCCAAAATTTTCCTCTAATGTCATGGGGTAATAACCCATATATAAATTGTTAATACCTTAGGCATTGTTTTGATGACAACAACCATATGTCATTATATAAAATATAGATACTATTGTTTTTATCAAGATATATATAGTATATAGTGCAGGATATTGGACATGTGTTGATCAAGAAGATTGTACAGTATCAACAGCAGATTTAAGAGGCTGATATGGAGATTGAAGAGTTAGAGTTTGAAGAATTATGAGTTTTGGAGATTCAAAAAACTCATGGTTGCACTTCTTTGATTTCTCTTCCATTTTTCAAAAAGGTTTTTAAATCTATTCTTTGATTTTTAATGATTTTCAAATATCCTGGTTATCAAAAATGATTTTTAAAGAATCTCTGTTTTCAAAATGATTTTTTAAAGATATATTCAAAATTGTTTGCAAATGATTTATGAACTTTACAAGTTTATTATTTTGATTAAAATGTTTCAAAATAATTTAAGATTTATTATGATTGAAATGTGTATAGACTATGTTCAAATGGTTTTACAAAGTATCAAAATAGTTTACAAAACTTAACATTTTCAAAACAATTCTTATTTAATGGTTTTTCAAAATTATAATGGATATGTCAACATATCCCCATCATGTATGTCAACATATAGGCCGGGGATTTCAAAATTCGAATAGAAGTTTCTTTTCGTCATATCGCTTCATGAATGAACATGACTGTTGGTTCTCTACAATAGGGGTTTTCAAATGAATTTTCGTTAACTGCTTTCTCATATTTTCTCTCATCTTTCACTCTCTTGATTTCGGAAAGAAATTCTCTTCAAAATCTTCTCAAATTCAAGTAGAATCAAATTCAAACTCTATTGATTTGATTCTCTACTATTTCCTCTCCGCTCTCTCTCATCTCTCTCATTTAAAAAAAATCAAAGTGCTATTTAAGAAGTTACAGGAAAATTTGTATTCAAGATCAAGAAATTGAGTATGTAAACTCCATCAAATCATATGCCTATACTCTTGGTTGCGCTTGATGTCCTTGAAATTCAAGTGGGTATGCTTGTGTCCCATCTAAATCAAGTGGTGTGCTTGGTGTCCTGTTTGAATCCAAGTGGGTGTGCTGGTGTCTTGTCCGAATCCAGTGAGTGTACCCAGAGCTTGGAAAATCTAGATGGTGTGTCTTATAGCCTAAAAATCGAGATTATATAAACTTTGATATTTAAAAAGAAATATGTATAAGAAATTGTACAGGACTGGATGTAGGCTAACTCCGAACCTATATAAAAGTTCTTGGTGTTGTCTCTCCAAATCTTTACTTTTCACTTTTACTTATTTATATCTGTTTGTGTTTGCATCTGTGGTTGTTGATTTTGCATTGTTTAATTATAATCTTAAAGAATTTAATAAGATTCACAAAATTAGTAAACACTATTCACCCCCCTCTGGTGTTAAATTAGCCTTAAGATCCATCTTCCACAACTAAAATTTGGTATTAGAGCCTTGGTTTTCAAAGTATTCATAATTTTGATTTTTGAAAAGTTTAAATGGCTAACAATGCTGCTACTCTACTTGTTAGTAACACCTTCGTCGAAGGACAATCTACTGCTAGACCACCATTTTTAGGCAGTAATTACACATATTGGTCATGTAGAATGAAAATTTATCTATAATTAACTGGTCTAGATATTTGGAATGTCACACAAAATGAGTATACTGAGCCCAAGACTAACTTTTCACAATGGACTACCGACCAAAATGAGCGTTGTTAGCCATTTAAGAATGAATTCAACAGAGTGTCTATTTGTAAGGCTGCATATGAAATATGGCGAACATTGCAAAGTTACACATGAGGGCACTAGTAAAGTCAAACAGACCAAAATCTCTACGTTAATTCAATTATTTAAAATGAGTCCAAATGAGTCCACTTTTTATATGTATAATAGATTTCAAGATATTGTACATTCACTAATTGTATTGGGTAAAGGTTTTTCTAAAGAGGATCAAATTAGAAAAATTCTTAATTTACTTACTCCTGAATGGGGCCAAAAGACTCTTGCAATTAAAGAGGCTAATGACACTAGCACTCTAAAAACTGAAGAGTTAATTGGAAATTTAATGTCATTTGAAGCACAAATGTAGAGTAGGAGAGAAAATAAGGCAATAGAGCAAAAATCCATCATTTTCAATGCCACAACAGATGATCTAGATTCATATAACGATGATGATGAAATTGCCTTTATGATAAGAAATTTTAGAAATTTTATGAAATACAAAAAGATAAATAATCTTAGGAGAAATGATAAAAAACTCCAGGAAATAAAAGTGGAAGTGGAAATGTTAGATGTTTTAACTGCAATGAATTTGGCCATATGCAGAGAGACTGTCCACAACAGGAGAAATCCAATAATTCATTAATTTGTCCAGAAAACGGAGAAGAACTTATACTGCAACATTAAACGATTCAGATACTTCCTCAAGTGATAATGAATTAGATATTAAAAATGCTAATATATGCTTCACAACAATAATCAATTCAGAAAAGTCAAAGAAATGGAGCAAAAAATAGATACACATTTAAAATATAAAATTTGAATTTTTGAATGGAGTTATCGGTTACTTTTGATTGTTAGGAATAATCTATAATTTAATAGTAATATTGGATGAATCTAGTATGTGTGTGTGTATTTTAAATATTTTATAAATTTATTTTTATAATATAATAAAATATTAAAATAAAAATAATATGAAATATACATATATTTTTAATTTTGAAATTATTTACTAAATACATAGATTAGTAATAATTAAAGGATCATTAAATATATGCATATACAAACAAATAGGAATAGTTTATTCAACTCTTCATTTTGAAAATCACGGGCTATATGTCGACATATCCCCTAGCCATATGTCGTTACATGCACACAAATTCAGAATTCGAAATTTCATTTCAAATTCAAAATTCCCTCCATCTTTTCACCAACTCCAATATCCTGAAAAGGTGTCACTTTACCAGAGAAACATGCTCATTGATTCTCTATTTAATTATTCTATCTCCAACCATTCTTTTCACTCTCATTTTTTCAAAATTAAAATATCCATTATCTCTCTATCTCTTCAAGCAATTCATGATGGCATCCTTATGCAATGGTCCTAAATTCGTAAGGCTTTCTAAGAAAACAAAGAGCTATCCTTTTCATGATAAAGATGCAATGGAAGCTTATATGGAATATGTTTCTTTCGGAAAAGTCTCCTCCGGAAGATTTGCCAAATTTGAATATTTTTCTACCTATGATCTTTACGATCTTTGTGTTAAAAATGAAATCTTTGGTTGGATTGATGCTTCACAAAATGGTTTTGTATGTTTTCCAAATTCAATAAAAATGTATTATGCAAATTTAAAAGGAAAGTTTTATGAAGGGAATGAATGCGAAGTTTGGAGTAGCGTCAAAGGCACTCAAATGGATTTAAATTGTGAAATTTTAGGTAACATTCTCATATGCAAATCTAGTGGAATGGACCTTTCAACTTTAAAATTGATATTCAAAATCGTGAATTTCTTAACGATATTTTTTAAAGTGATGATGATTTTGAGTTCAAAAACAAAAATTTACGTCCTAAAGCAAGAATTTTAAGTCTTCTTTTGCAACAAAGCATAACTCCGAGGATGGGAAATTATAATAACTATACTCAAAAGGTTTCAAAGCACTTTTTGCAATTTATGGTCATTACAACATAAATTAGTCACAATTTATTTTGGATGAATTTGTTCCTAAGATAGTCTCTAGGCACGAGAACGCATTCTTTCATGGTGTGATCTCACTATAATATTCATATATTTTGTGTTGAGCTAAGATGAGAGGAAACCATTCCTTAAATACTTTTCGACACGGACAACATCTCTTTCATGCAAATTTTACCTATTTTTGAGCCTTATGTAACACTTGCGGAAAAGGAAAAAAGATTAGCATGGAAAGAAGAGGAAGAGGAAAGAGAAGAAATGGAAATGGAGGAGGAGGAAGAACAAGAAGAGGAGGAAGATACTTCTTTAGAAAGTATCGAAATGCCATCTCATCTATGCAACAAAGAACTTCTCAAAAATCAAGAGAAAATTGTTAATAACCAAAAGAAGCTTAAGAGATCATTTTTTGAGAAATTCACTTCTCTTTCCAACAATGTAGACAATTACTATGGAAAGATCATTCCTAAGATTAGTGGAAAAGCTTCATCTTCATCTACCTCTTCCTAGTTGTATTTCCTTTGATTTTCTAGTTTTTAGTTTGAATAATCTTAGTTTTAATCCATGTATCTTTATGTTTATCTTTGAAATTCCATGTACTCATCCATATTCATTAATGAAATCAAGTTCCTTGCTGGTATATATTGTATTAGTCTCTGGAAATCCTTAAAAGTACAATAGTTTAGGCTAATTACAGAAATATAGGAAGATAGTTATTTTTGCAAAAATTGGTACATATATCCACATATGCATAACCTATATGTCGACATATAATGGGCAAAAACCAATTTTATTTTTAATTTTCAAACTAAAATAAATACCAAACACCTATTCATTTCAAACGACTTCTCACCTCTATATAAACCTATTCACTTTAGAAAAACATCATTTCTATTCTCTTTCTTCTCCCTTTTCATTTATAAACTTAACTTTTCAAAAATGGCCTCTCCACACCAAAAATTATACGAAAATCTTCGACAAATCCTTCAATCATTCAAGAATATTCTAACTTTTATCTTAGAAATCAACGACACTTAGAATCGAGTCAAATGCATATGATAAAAGAATAAGAAAAATTATTTTGACATGATTCGATGGTGATTTCTTCTCTTATCAAAGGCGAACCAATCAACAATCCAAATTATGCCATCAACAAGGATAATGGAGATTGGAATGTAATCAAAGAAGATCCAATTTTCAGCTCCAATGGTTGGGTAGAAGTTCGTATGAATGTTTAAAATAATTGGTTTGTTTTATTAAGATTTGATTTAAGTTTGTATAATTAAATATTATACTAGAATAACACGTGTGAACTGGTGTGAATTGACTTGTTTAGGATTAGTTGTGTTTTGGCTTGACTTTTGTTTGATTTATGTTTGTATTGGATTGAATTGAAAGTGTGATTATATTGACTTGGATTGACTTAAATGTATGTATTGGATTAAAGTAATTAATAAAATTGGTTTGTGATATTTCTTCTTATTTACATATCAATCTTATATGTTGTCCGTATCCCTTTTTATATATCATATAATACCTTAGTTAGGAGGAGTTTTGGTTATATTTCCGTTGATGACAAAGGAGGAGAAATATATAAAATATCCAAGCATAGATTAAATGGGACTTTCTGTAACACATGAGGAGTTATATCATATTTTATAAACATGGTTGTCATCATCAAAAATGAGGAGATTATTAGTACATTAGGCATTGGTTTTGATGACAACAACCATATGAAATTATATAAAATACATATATTATTGTTTTTATCAAGATATACATAGTATATAGTGAAGGATATTAGACAGGTGTTGATTAAGAAGACTGTACGGCATCAAGAGCAGATTCAAGAAGTTGATATAGAGATTTAAGAGTTAGAGATTGAAGACTCGTGAGTTTTGAACATTCAAGATATCAAGATCAGTTATAGAGTCATAGATTATTATTTTTAAAACCTTGATAGCACATATTTGATCTCTCTTCCACTTTTCAAAAATGTTTTTAAATCTATTCTCCGATTTTAAATGATTTTCAAATATCCTGGTTTTCAAAAATGCTTTTTAAAGAATCCTGTTTCCAATATGATTTTTCAAACATATATTCAAGATTGTTTTCAAATGATTTTTTAACAAGTTCATTATATTTTGAGTAAGTAAATTTTTAAGCATTTTATATTTTGATATACTTTTAATCTATTATATTTTAATATATTTTTAATATATTATATTTTGATATAGTTTATAATGTTTGTAGTGTTTGAAAGTATATTTTGACATTTATTAAACTCTGATTTTAAATATATATTCACTTATACTTGTATATATACACTTTCAAAAGAAATTCATACTTAAATACTTTATATATTAAAATATTTCAAAATAATTTTATAAAGTTTTCTTAAGATTTATTACGATTATAATGTGTATGATCTATGTTTAAATGATTTTACAAAGTATCAAAATATTTTATAAAACTTAACATTTTCGAAATAATTTTTATTTAATGGGTTTTCAAAATTACGAAGGATATGTCGACATATCCCAATCATGTATGTCCACATATAAGCTGGGAATTTCAAAATTCAAATTTGAATGGAAGTGTCTTTTCATCATATATCTTCATGAATGGACACGACCATTGTTTCTCAATAAAAAGGGTTTTTCAAAACAAATTTTTGTTAACTACTTTTTTATATTTTCTCTCCTCTTTCACTCTCTTGGTTTCTAAAAGAAATTCTACTCAAAATCTTCTTAAATTTAACTAGATTCAAAATAAACTCTATTTTTTGATTCTCTACTATTTCCTCTCTGATCTTTCTCATCTCTCTCACTTAAATCGAGATCAAAATGCTATTCAAGAGGTTATAGGAACATTTTGTGTTCAAGATCAAGAAATAAGTCTGTAAAATCTATCAAATCATACTCTTATACTCTTGGGTGTGCTTGGTGTCCTTGAAATCCAAGTGGGGGTGCTTGTGTTCAGTCTCAATTAAGTGGGCGTGCTTGGTGTCTCGTTGAATCCAAGTAGGTGTGCTAATTTCCCGTCTGAATCCAGTGAGTGTACCCAAATCTTGGAAAATATGGAGGATGTATCTCGTATCCTTGAAATCGAGGTTGTATAAACTTCGATATTTGAAAAGAAATCAGTAAAAGTACGAGACGGGATGTAGGATAACTCTAAACCACTATAAAAATTCCTATGTGATCTTTTCAACTCTTTACTTTTTATTTTATTGCATTTATATATGTTTGTGTTTGTATCTATGATAGTTTAATTTCCATTGTTTAATTTTAATCTTAAAATAATTTTAAGCGATTCACAAAAATCAATAAACATTATTCATCCCTTCTCTAGTGTTAAATTAGCCTTAAGATCCATCTTTCGCAAAGTAACAAATATATTTAATAAAATCCAATTTAGTTTCTTACCGATATGTCATATCAATCGATATATTTATGACTATTATAAATATATACAACAATATTTATTCTTCAAATCATATTCAAATTTTATAACTAATATTTCTTAAATATTAATAAATTTAATTAATTTATAATAACAATAAACTAATCAAATCGTTTGGTCTAAAGAGAATTCATCATTTCGGTTGTGTGACTCGCGGATGTAAATTCGGCCAGCGATTAACTTCGAACTATTTGAATGTTAATGTTCACACGTCACTTAGCTGGTAGTTTGACACTTGGCCAAATTTATTATTGAATTAGTTTTAGTAAAATCCAGTTTCGCTTTATTAAGCGTTACCCGGTTACGACATTTATTTTACACCAATTCTCTTCGTCAAAACTATATCACTTTGGACTTATGGAATTTGGTAACGATCAAAATTCCAGTATCATCCATATTCAAATCTATAGTCCAAACACAAAGTCCTTGGCTCAATAATAACAATTATTATTAAGCGAAATGCTCTGGCCAGAGACTTTGACTTTGAGTTAACTGTGATACTAACCCCATATAACCGAGGAGACAAATTCTATCTTGAATAGTGTTTCACTTTCAATACTTCCACTTGACCCAACTATAGTCACACAATGAAATTTCATGCCATAATTTGACTATAATCAAAGCGAAGCTATAATATTGCAGATCCACGGTATTTTCAAGTCGTGAGAGCTGTGTAAATCAATCACATCGATATTTTCTCTTTGCCCTTAGTTATATTTACCAACATAAAACTATCAAGTGTGTCGTTCCATAATTATCCGTTAACTGTCTATACGTAACCCCTTGGTACCCTCAATAGTCACGAGTAATACACTGTCCAACATTTAGAGAGTGTTACATACTCTAGTTTCAATAAATACGTCGATATCCAGTCTCAATGCATCTTGGCTAGGAACATTTAAAATGGTATATTTGTTTACATTATGATAAATTACTCACGGTTATAACACTTTGTAAGTACTATTAAAAAACATATCAATTATGGATTTTCTATAAATATACTTTTAATTTAATTAATTAATTAATTAATATAATACACTATATCAAGTATATAATACAAAGAAAAACACCTTTTGTTTCAAACAAGGTTGATTACCAAGTTAGATATATGTAACAAGTCACATAAGTGCCCTTAGGGAAAACCCCTAACTCTAACAATCTCCCACTTGCACTTGGGGTTTGTTATGGAATCTTATTCCAACTTCTCCATTCGGTTTCCTTAAAATGAATTGGGTTAGTCCTTTAGTGAACGGGAATGCTATTATGTTTTAATCATCTACTCTATCAATTAACTCTCTCCAATGCTGATAAACTACCTTTATCTTGTGGAACAATTCAAATTATGTCTCTCGACTTCTAGTGAACTCTAAGTTATGTTACATATTATGTTGTGACATTATTATCATATAGCAATGTCATGTGATTCTCAACTTTTGAAACCACTCTCGGCTTAGTTATAGATTTGTGCATTTATTATATACACACATTGTTTTTATTGTAGCGCTATTCAAGTCAATGAATCAACCACAATCGCTTCTATTTGGAACATTTCCAACTTAAAGATTCTTAACTTGAATTTATTATTGACACATTATCATTTATGAATTTTGAGTTCGAACACTCGTTCATAAGGAATTCATTGTTTCTGTAAATAATTCTCTAGTATTTCGTAAATGCACGAGAACACTCCAAACTACCATTAGTATATCGGTTTGCATTTGATATTTGCTTCATGTATCAAATACAAAAACAAATCACGATATCACAGACAACATAAAATGTATGATAATTCCTATTGCCAATGCTAAGGAATTCACCCTACATGTTCTGTATTAAACAATTTAATAAGGTGTCTTTGCATATCGATTTAGGACATTCCCAGTATCTTTTATACTCACTATAAGTGACATCATTTACACATCAACATCGAGTATTAAAACAACCAAGGCTATTTTTAATACAAGTACGTCATTAAAATCAGCAATATGCTGCTTATCTACAGTTTAGAAATACGAATGTACCTTTTAATGTTCTTTCTTATGAACACATGCTTCCTATGTATTTTGATGGATAATCAAAATATTTGATATTTCTATCAAAATATTTGTTCAATTCCGGCGCTTATAAAATGATACTTTCTATCATTTCTTGGATCATATCCAAAGACTCACAATCTCAATATCACACCGACTAACTTTGAGACATTTTGCTTATTATGTATGAAAAGCTTACTCTAAATCATTATAGAATTATCTGTTTCAATACATTTGTACCAAACATAAAATCATACAAAGCAATAATTTTGTGAGTAAATTCGAATACTTGAGCACGTTTCATATCGAAACTATTACGCTAATTTCGACAATTGAAATTTGTGATATTGTTCTTATCAATGTTGCTCATTATATTCCAACTGCATTAGTCTTGATCTCAAAGACACAGGCCGATGGATCATATCCCTTTCGGTACATCTATCAAAATCATATTTTGATAATGTACTTGGAATCTATTTTGGATCTGTGTATTGTATAATATCATAGAGTCAATATTTTTAATTAATTGACAAATGAGGATTATCTATTCTCGATATTGATAAGAAACTCGTAGTTTCTCTTCAATGTGCAAGAATACTTACTAGAATAAGAAATATGATTTCGACATTGATAAGAAACTCATAGTTTCTCTTCAAAGAAATTCCTTCACTACGAAGGTGGTATTTCTTAAAACAACAGCGCAATGGAATAGGTATTCATAAACACTTTACCTTTTATATAAAATTGATTTAGTTTTTAGTTTACAAAACTTATGTTCAAAACTTAAATATATCATCTAATGACAGACTTTCCCATACTCCTATTGGAGAGATTCATACAAGATCCCTCACAAACAATTATTACGTGCAATTTTCGACTCGTATAACCTGCCAACTCCTTGGCCTATGATATATTGCGGTTTCTTATAAACCTAATCTTGTATGATTTTGTATACTATAATTAAGATGAAATAATATTAATCTTGTGTACTATTCTTAAGTACATGACCTTATAGAAAGAAATTAATTCGACTTCACTCACAATTAATCGTACTTTGTCCAACAAAATTCGATTACTCCTTATCGATACATCATTATGTATCATATGGAGGAGTGACTTTTGAGATTGAATCTTTATTCATCTTTAGGTACGTTCCAAACTATTTTCAATATACTCACCTATTTGATCAAATCGAATCATTTCTATTGTATGTTATTTTATTTACTCCCATTGTATACTCTATGAGTTTACCATAGACATACCACATGTGTATCAAATACACATGTCCATGTCGGTGACACTCATCTATGAATATAACAAAGTATATGAAATTGTTTTGGTATTGATAGATTTGTGATTGCATACATCAATGTGCATCAATTGGAAGAGTTCATCAACTCTTATGTCATTCCCACTAAATAGTTGCATTGCCCTTAATTGTTTGAGATACAATTACCCAGTGTTATATGATTCATAATAATAAAATAATATTGTTTCTCAAAACTACGGCTTAGCCCATAATTTCCAAATAATTGTAAATAACTTTAGATACTTTAGTACTTTCCAATGCATCAATTTTGTTATGAAAACAGATACCACACTATAGTTTTATTTCATACCGAATATTCATAATATTCACATTTGAAATATAATTATGTCTATTTTTCAATCGATATTGAAAAACGGTCATTATTTCATAAATAATGTTCGGTTTGTTTTAAAAAAATAATTTTCGTAACTTGGTGCATTCAATAAGTGCTATATGTCATGCTCTTACTATTTACCCCATTACTATAATAGCGTACTGAATTCGGAGATCCATCGTTCACTTAATATAGATTTATTTATTTCATATAGTGCAACTAGTTTGCAACGAAGAGTTCTTTGATCAAATATCTTGAACTTAAGAAATAAATCTTAGAGAAAACAATTTTATATATGAAAATACGTTTTGGAATAGAAATCTATTTCTTATTCCAATGTCGAATATTAATCATTATTATTACAATTCTTGTTTCTGTTATTTCTTTATGAAGCAAAAGTGACTATTCACTCTCTAATCCAACTGTACCTTAAATTACATTTACTCTTATACATTTTTTTTCCTTTCAAATGGTCGATCGTTCAAAGAAAACCCATATTACAATATCATAACGAACTCTCTACAAAAGTGCATTCGATTATCCTCAGCATTAAGGACATCAAATATGTTGCACTTTACATAAACTGATCAAAATGACATTTCAGTGATCAAGTTCTTAGATTAATATTGTAGTTTTGATCTAGTGTTACATTTAACACAATAAGATCCTTTTGTAATCAATCAAATTGAATACTCGATCTGCACTAAGATTCATTTGGTTTATCGGATGAACTAATTTCATCAAAATATTGCAGATTACAAACTTTGATTGATCACCATACAACATTCATATGCGATTGTATATGAATCAGTTATCCATAGTCTTGTATTGCTTTTAGAGTTCGAAACTCATTGAATATGGTCTTGACCAAATAAACACGTAAACGACCAAACTACAAACGTAATAAGCAGATGTGAAATTTGGTGCTTGCATGGATTTAGAAAAGTTCACATGCAATAATCATTTATTAGTAATATTTTATATTTTTGTTTGTCAATTTTCAATTCAGTTTAGTTATATATTTTAATTGATAAATTTTTATCAATCATTTCAAATGCACAAATTTATGATGTAGATAGTTATAACATTATATAACATATAATGTTACAGTATTAAAAAGATTAAATTTTATAATTTCATTTTTCTAATATGGCTCCCACCAGTCTTTTATGTTTCACTAGACCCTAAGTGAAACATAGAAGTCTCTCGACTTTACTAGTGAGTATTAGGACCTGTATGCCTTGAGATTATGACCTTGAGGAAAGCTTAATAAATCGTAGGCCCATATACGATGGATAACTCCTTATCGGTTGTATCACATACAACTCCTAACTCATAGTTCCTTGTCCTAATCCTTACCTTTACCTTAAGGAAAGCTCAACAAGTAAAATGGGATTATTCACTTGGACCTATCCTTTCACGATGACCTAAGTAAAAAGCACATACCTTGAGGGAAGCTCAACAAATATGTGCAGTTATCTTACCTCATCCATTCAATATGTTAATAGTACTACATGTAACATCCCTAGCTTGAGAAGCTCAACAACTAAAGAATGTGCAAGTTATATATTAATACACGAATAACAGAGGACAACTTTATATTAAAGATTTATAATCCTTAATATATTATTTCGAGTGATATCGACTTATGAAATAATGTATTTCTTATGAAATACCCTTGTGATTCAAGCATCGAACACATCTGAAATTGTGGTATATGTACAATATATATGTATTTTTTCCCTTATGTCTGTTTAGGGTTTCTTTAATGTTCCACATTTAGTTTATACATTCATATTATATTAAGTTTTATTGTTATATAACTTTTATATTTTATACCACTTATATAACAGTCTTATGTATAATATTATATTAATTAAATCTTATTTGATTAATTTTTAGTTAATAAACATTTTAATTATTTTATATTATTTTAATATAACATTTATCTTAAATATTTATTACATACTATAACCTTTATAATATTGCACATATATCTTATATATGTGTATATTCATTCAATTAAGTAACCTTTAATTAATTTATTTAATTAAATAATTTTAATTAAATTACATTAGTTATAAAATTCAATTCATATACATACGTGTATACATATGTTATTTTAAACATTTTTTAATATCATAATTTATAATACGTGCATATATATTTTTATTAATTAACTTTTTTAATTAATTTATTTTGTTAATCCAATTAATAAATTTTAAAATTTCGAAACTAATATATATTTTCCAACATTTTGAAAATTTTATTATATTATAATTTTTATAATATATTTATATCTTATCTTAAATTTGACTTTTATGTTTAAAATCATATATTCTAGTTTTCAAATAATTTTGAAAACTAGCCCAAAGCCTAATTCAAATTTAGGCATTTTCTATTAGAGATAACTTTTAGGTAGTAAGCTTGATAGTTAACCCTAATATAACTAATTTTGACCGCATAGGCTATTAAATTCCGACAAATTGTTGGAACTGGGCCTGCGAGCATAGGAATTTATGGGTAAATTTTAAATTTTTTACGATATAGGATCTTTATTGGGCCTATAAAGTCTAATTTATTTAGAACATTTCTAAATTTAATTTAAATAAAATCATATATTTCATTTAAATTTATAAATTATTGATAGAAATTTATTTAATTTATATATATATGTGTGTGTGTGTGTGTGTGTGTGTGTGTGTGTGTCTGTAAGTGTAACACGATATTTTGTGAAGGGTATAACATGCCCTTATAAATAGATGTCGGGATTTACATCGCAACATACATGTTAGCCCATCCTATATGTATTGTATGTTGTCCAAACATGTTTTTATATTTATGTTAATATATATAACCAAAAGTAAATAAATATATGTATATATACATATATGTATGTATGTATATAAGTATATTATGAGAAAATATTATAGATATATTTATACGTAAATTTTATGGTTTTAAATAATATATAAATAAATACACACACATACAAAAGATGTAAGTTCAAATATTATCTCCTTTTTTAAAATTCTAGATTGAATACAAAGCAGGTATAGTTTAATTATAATTTTATTATATTAATATATAAATATTATGAATAAATTAGTTAAACAATAATAAATAAATGGTAGAAAATATATAATATAACTATATTCCAAATTTTAAATTTCTAAAAAAGCTGGAATCGTATTTAGAGCTTACAAAAAATTGAGATTTTTCTAAGTGAAAATATTATTTTCTATTAATTAATTACTTTCGACCGAATTAAAAAATGACTTTTTAAAAATATTAAAACAATTGAAAAAATCAAAATTTTTGGCCAAAAGCTTTTGTAACTGTAAATTAATTTTAGAAAATTTAAGATCTAATCTTTGAAACATAATTTATTATATATATATTTTTTAATTTGTTTAATGAAAAAATAATACTAAAAATATTTAATAATTACTAAAAAATTATTTGTTGTTACTAAAAATTATAATTGATATATATCTATATATATATACATTTTAAAAATATTAGTTTAGTTTTATATGATACAAAATATTTATACATTAGTATTAGTCGGATAAATAAACAAATTAATATATGTATAAATAAATTTGAAAAAATTGAAATAAAATAATTTCAGCTATGTGTGTCAATTATATTATAAAAAAAATATTTTTATACATATAACCAACAAATATATGTGACAATAATAATACATGTATGTATGTATGTACGTATATGTATATGATATTGAGTTATATAGAGATTATGTACCATATATAAAATTAAATACTTATATAAGCTAATGCCCTTAAGTACACCTTGTAATGATGAGTTCCCTTCCTCTTGAAACCTTCCCGATTTGTCAGATTGCAAGTCTTTGAATCACGGACTATTTGCTATCGATTAGCTATTGATTTGAATTGATTTTATCTGAGTTGTGTTGAGCATTAGGAAGTATAATTCAGCCACCAAAAATGGTGTAATGACCTGGATATTTTAACGATTTTAAATAACGTAATTAACTAAAAAATTCCACGAAATTATCCAATGAAATTTTGCAATGAAAATTTGATATTTGGTATGTGTCTATTTAAACATAGTAAGTGACAAATTTTATTTGGAAAATATAAAAGTTTGTTCTCTTGTGTAATTTCAATTTTTTTAATTTGAAATCGGTTAAATTTGATGGAAATAAAATATTTTTTAAATCTGAATGTTTTTACATAATAAAAATGTAAATCATTTTTTGAGTGAGACGTCATATTTAGTTTTGCCAAATTGGACTGCTCTTGCTCCGTTTATATTATTTTCGGCATTTAGTAGAAGTTTTAGCAGCGATTATAAACTTTTGATAGGATGATCATATCACTCATATCTGCGTACCATTCTGTTCGTCTTATCGTGCTGATCTCCACAGTATATTCATTTGTGTATTTTGGTGACCAGTACGTGGCGAAATCGGCAAAACATTTTGACGTATTGGTTCTGTATTTGGACTTTTGGGTTTCTTATGCCTTTCCATCTATCTGCCGTGTTAATCAATAGCCATCTCTGCTTTATTTATTTTCAGAATTCAATACTTTGACTTTCACTATTCCCTAGTTTTGAAAATATATTTGCTATTTCATTTTTATCTCCGGTTCATTCGTTTCCTTTCCTCTTCTCTCTCGGTCTGTTCTTTAAATTGTGAAAGCTAACATTATATAATATAGTATTGCTGTCATATATATAAACTCGTATATTTATGTGACCTTCAACATGCTCACTTTCTTCCTCTCGCCCATTATTTCCAGATCTACCCTACTTGAAGCATCTGCACCATCCTCTCCACCGCCACCTCCCTTCCAAACAAAGTAGCCGAGCAGGTCAACCCACACCATAGCCAACATCTCACCTTGTAGCCATCAACAACCTGACCTTGCCCTTCTTTCACTCGTCCCCTCCTCCTTTATCAACCGAACCATCAACTCAGTGCTCGGTTTCTCCCATTTCATCGCAACTTTAGCCCTCTACCACAAATGAGCATCACAGCCACATCCAGTGCAGTTAGACCCCACCCTACTGCCTCAGAACCCGACCCGCACTTCCCTTCTGTCACCCTATCCATTGCTTTCTCCTCCTTGACTAATCCCATCTTTTCCCTTTGCCAAATCAACGAGCCACGCGCCTGAGGCTGGGTTTTTTCCCATTATTCCAATTTCCACGAATTTCCGTCCGGTTGTTTCCTAAAATTTCCACTTCTGTGTTTTTTCCTAAAAAAATTGTTGGAAGGAATTCCTTCCATTTTAACCTGGAAATTTTTGGAATTTCCATAGGAAAAGTTTTCCTTCCGCAAACTGGGCCAAGGCCATACGCCTTCAATTTCGAACACCGTTTTAACTAAATTATCCATAACCCTGATTATCTTCCTTGCAGTGCTTTCAACGACAAACGTTGTTTCTTCAAAAAAAAACCTTATCTTGATTTTCTCCTCCCCTCGTACACACTCGATCTGCTCTGGCTCGCATCCTTCTCATCTGCACTCAGACCCCTCTCATTTATGCTCACATCCTCTGAGCCTACAACCTCAGAAGTTACTTTTGCTCAGCTACTTAAAATTTTAGATTTTGCTTTATTTTTTTAACTTTTTGAGTTATAATGAAAGTCTCAAATTTGATTTCTAAGTGCTATTTTTCTTTTGTTTCTATTTATATAGTTTTTGTTTGTTTCTGTATAGGTTTTGTATGCATATTTGTAACGATTTTGTATTACTGACTGGTTTAAGTTGCATGTTTTTGCAAGTTTGTGTAGTTGCTGGTTACTGCACCTATGATTTAACTTATGATTTAACCGGTAAAATTTGGTAATATCCGCATAAAGTTAGCTTGGTAGGATATTTGCAACATGAATATTAGTTCAAGAGCAATATATGTTGTTTGTTTAACAGCTTGTTGAATAAAAATACATAAATTAGTTTATATACCAACTAACCTATTGTATGATCAATGTAACTGCTGTTGTTCTTTGTCCTACTATTAACATCCTACTATGCTTATTCTAACAACTTTAGTCTAAATAAATATCAACGTTCCTCCAGTAATGATTATTTGCCTATGGTAACTGCTATGCCCACTGCTCCTTCTGTTATGAAGCCCGTTGATTTGTCTGCTGTTGATTTTATGTACTGAAATTTTACTACGCCATGGTGTGATCTCTTAACTTCTGCTAATAGAGCGTACAATTGATTAAAAATTACATTGCTGTATTGTTCATGTGTTTCTCTTCATTGTTTTTGTTCGTATTTAGTAATTTTTTTATGATGTTTCAATGCATTCAGGTTTGAAATATATGTAACGGGACATGTGTAATATCACATATTGACCACTGTTTGATGAAATGCCGATGAGACAGTTGATGTATATCCTATATACTATGCTCAATTTATTACTTGTTTGTATTTTGCTGGCATTTGTTGTATATTTTGCATTTAAAAAGTTTGTTGTCGGAAAAATGGAAATCTCCATTTCTTTCGATTTCCATCTATTGGAATTCCGGGGTTTGCGGTACTGAACACGAAGCATGTCGTATTATTCCGTTAATGATTGGAAGAAACATAAAATGTTTCGGTTGGTACGGAAACATTCCATACCCACCCCTACTCACAACCTACAGCCCAACACGACATAATCAACTCACTCATCATCATGCCACCATACTCCTCCATCCATCGCCGCCTACCCTACAGTTCACCCTGCCTCTGCCCGACAGCCCACGCACCATGCAAGCTGCAATTCCCACCTTTCCTTGCTCCACCGATAGTTCGCCAACCATAGCACCCTCTTCCTTTCAACCTCCTCCGTACGAAAAGCCGCATCCCCTCATCAAAAGCCCATCTACACTGACAGGCCTCTGCTCCATATGGCCGAGCACATACCCAGTTCTCCCTTGCCTCCCTTAATCCGAACACCTTGCACCTATCACTGATTCATTTTTCCCCACTCAAATAACCCTGCACCATCTGAAGCCGTAGTAGCTGAGCAACACCAAGGGCAGCAGCCTTCTTCTCTCCCTATTAAAAAAATAATATATAAAGTTATATTTATATTGGTTTTCAGAATCTTGCTCCTCGTTTATAAATTCATATATATTTTATATGTGTTGTTGTCATTTGCAATTCTCTCCTCTATTATAAAAAAAAGAATATTGATTTTTAGTATTGATTTTAAATATGATATACATAAAGATTTTGATTTTAAGGTATTTCAAATTAAATATTGATTTTTAAATATAATATGAAAATTTTGTTTTAAATACGTGTTTTAAATTGAATATTAGTTTTAAAATATAAGATAATTTTTTCATTTTAAATATGTGAGTAAATTTTAGATTTTCAAAGATTATACATTTTGTTTCCATTGATTCAAGTCCACCGTGCCTTGCTTTGGGATAGTCATTTGGATTTGATCGATTTTCAAGCACATGATTCAAAATCGTAGCTTGTTGTGTTGTCCATCTTTTCTAGCCTCGAATGGTGAGCGATCACTCACGATTAACATTCTTATGTTTAGTAAATTCAATTCACATAAAATGAAGATTTAAATGTATTGTTAAAATTAAATTTGTTAGTAATTAAATTTGTTGAGTATGATATGTTATTAGTTAAAATTGTTCATCTTTGTAATTGACATATGACACCATCACCATATTGTGTGTGCGTATGCATGTATATATAGAAATTGTTAATTATGATCCATGCTGTAATTGATATGTTATGCTATTTTATATTATTATTTAATTTTTCTCACTCTGCAAGTTTCTTATTAGTTTAGAAATTCCCTATGGGTTGGAATGATAAATACCCGAACAATATTATAGATTAGGGAAAATCATATGGGTTGAAATGATAAATCCAAGTGATTTTATTGATTTTGAATTTTGGGATTGCGGGTTGAAATGATATATACCCGTAAATATAATAGTATTACAAATTGAAATGATAAATATTCGTATCACTTGACCATAGGTTAGAAAACTATATACGGACACCAAGTCTATTTTTAAACGGTTTTCATTTTTTTTTAAAGAAAATATATGTGTTTGGATTTTTAAATAAAATATAGAGAATTTATTTTAATATATGTGTAAAAATTTCGATTTTTAATATTATACATTTGGAAATATTAAGTTTATAAGTCAATTTTGAAAAACATAAATTTTGAGATTCCACTTATAATTTTATTATTTAAATATTAAGATTTA
The DNA here is from genome assembly GCA_030765085.1 of Allium cepa. Lineage (NCBI taxonomy): Eukaryota > Viridiplantae > Streptophyta > Magnoliopsida > Asparagales > Amaryllidaceae > Allium > Allium cepa. The sequence goes on along the minus strand of CM060941.1, from coordinate 551,582,645 downwards.
ATATAAAATAACTTTAATCAAAAGATTTAATTTAATTAGTATACATAATATGTTTAAGTATTTATTAAAATTTATTTTAATATTTTTAAAATAGATTTTGTAATGACTTTAAAAATAGAGATTGGAAAGATAAATTAAAGTTGAGTTGAAAATTTAATTTGGTTAATAACTAAATTTAAATAAAAAATTAATTTGGAACTAATTGATTTTGAGATTTTAAAGATATGATTTTATCACTTGATAACTAGATTTTAACTAAAGGCGATTAAATGAATATTTTCAAATCTAATAAAATTGAACCTCTAACCTTTAATTTTGATTTAAAATTGAATTTGAGATTTTATTTAAATGTTTATAAAAGGTGATTAGTGAATATGTCAGAATTAAATAAATTGAAGATAGATATTTAATATTTTAATTTTGATTTAAATTTGTAATCTAGAATTTTATTTAAATGGTTTTAAAAAATGATTAAGAGAATATTTTCAAATTTAAATAAAAATAAAGTTAAATTTTGAAAATAAATGAAATTTATCAAATTGAGTTATTGTAAATTATTTGAATATTTAACTTTAAACCTATTGAATTTAAAGTGGTAATTCAAACTTTGATTTGAAATCGATATAATTAAAATTAATGGTTTTAATGAGAATTTTTGAATTCAACCCTTAAAATTTTTAATTGAAATTGTTGGACTAAGATTGATTTAAATTGAACTTTTAGAACTAAAGTTGATTTGAATTGATTTATGAAACTGGAAGAAACAATTCTAATTTGAAACTATTTCGATATAAACTCCTTTTAATATATAAACTAATTTTAGTATATAAACTATTTAAATCTATAACTTATTTTAAAATATAAACTATTTTAATAACTATTCTAATATATAAACTATTTTCAATAATTAAACTGTTTAAGTTGGAACCATTATGATTTAGATTTAATGGATTTAAATGCGAATATTTTGATATTATGGTTTAAACTATTTTTGTGGATATGATTTTGAAATGAACATGATATTTTGACATAAAGTATGAACTGTTTGGAAAATAGAAATGACACCGTGTGAAATAAGCATTTGGTTGTTAAAGAGACCGAGATCGGATATTGTCACACTCTCTGCCAATACCGAAAACCACTTTAATAGCTATGTACATGGTGGAGAATCTAGAACAAAGTAGGATGGTTTGGCGTCATTTGTATGAGGTATGAACACAACCCCGACTCCCTTGAGTCAGCTTGATGTGGCCAAAAAAGAGCTATACCAGGTCAAGTGGGGTCGCTCCCCCTGTCGGGCATATTTCTTCGATATCATTCTATTACTTTATGATCTGATTGGGTGCACTTTTGATTGTGGAAGTACGTCTTGAGATGGGCGGTAGTAGCTGCTATGCGTTACCATCAGTTCGGGAGTGCAAACGGTAGAATCCTACCTGACATTCCCTTGCATGCCTTGTCATGTGCCTTATCGTGCCCTCTACGAGTTTGGTTTTTATCGTACCTATGGAGTGCTCCCTGAGTAAACCACTGGTTTTGTGGAGCTTACAACATCTGTATAGACTACGGGAATGTATAAAATGTGTTAAGGGGGATATGGGTAACGCTTAACGTTATTTTAATATTTTACTTTACTATAGACATTATTATGTAGCATATTGTACTATGTATGTAGATAGTTTAACAGATCCTTAAAGGGTGGAATCCCCAACATCCTCTAAGTTATATTTTACTTCACTTGAAATTTCACTTGAGTTGATTTACTTACATAAGAATGTTAATCCTGACTCGAGTGGTTTATGTTTTTCTTTATGCTTGGGTCAGATTGAGTGTCACCGCATCTGAGACTCACCTTTGTAGCCTGGAACTTTGCATGAAGATCTGCTTTTTCTATTCAACTTTCAGTTATTCTTGTTATTTCTGGTTATTTATGTTCATACTTGTCAATTGCTTTTGTATTAATGACTCCTATGTACTTGAGATATTATGTTGTATTTTGTATTAAACTTTGATGTTCTATAGTAGCTTCATGAACTACTATTTATCTATTCCGCTGCTTATTGTTATATTACTCTGTGTCTGTGATTGTTTTGTATACTATATATGCTAAGTTTTGCCAAATATAAATTAACAATCTATTATTTTGAGCAATTCAAGTCTAACATGAGTGGATGATTGGCGATTTGAATGGTTCGAAATAGCAGGTCGTTATAAATGGAGAGAGGAGGCACCCAAAAACTGTTAGAACCTCCAACTTATGTTTTAGTGATAACAACTATACAATCATTTACATATATGGACTTTATCAAGATTGCAGATATATACTACAAGCAGACACCATGATCGAAGATATTGAGACTCAAAGAGAAACCAAGATCCATTGACCATACTAAGGTTATTCTATAATAAAAGAGAACTAGATAAAATATTGTTAAGGTCTTTTTGAGTATGCATGCATACACGATTACACATAATTTTATATACATCAAAATCTAGGGGAAAACTACTTTTCACCTCACAGACTTCAGAGGTATACCCACAGGCGTCTGTGACAAGTCTTGGGTTAAAAATCAAAACTAGTCAAGACGTTTATCATTATACCACGGATGTTTGTCATGGAAAAAACTGCAATATTTTAAAAGACACTTATTTTTGAAACTAAAGGAAATCATCTTCCATGAAGAGTTGTTGCAATTTAAACGAAAAGATTTCTTCGAAGAGTAACAACTCTTCATCTGCACCTCTTTGATTCTATAACTAGCATCTTGATTGAGAAGTAGATACAACTAATTAACTTGATTTGATCTATTCTTTACTCTCTTGATTTCAATTCACTATCTTGCATATACACTGTTTACATACTCTTAACCATTATAACCTTTTGGTTAAATCATTTCCTACAACTCAAAGCAATCATATTCATATACTCAAAAGAGATCATAGGAAGATTTATACTATAAGTCACAAACAGTGTTATTGGAACACAAGAATGTTAAAGACACTTTTGTATTAAGCCTATTCCTCCGAGCAAAGTGAGGGTGGTTTGTTTAAAGGAAATACCGAATGAGAGCTTCGAGACTGGACGTAGGATGGGAGGTCCGAATCAGTATAAAAACTTTGGTTTGCACACTTTTTATATTTTAATATTGATTGTCTACTATTGCATTGATTTATATACTTGCATATTACACACAAGTTAGGTAGTATACGATCCACTAAACTTTCAATTGGTATCAGAGCTTGGTCATTTCAATCTATAATAACACGTAATTGAAATTATTAATATGGCAAGTACATTTCAAGGAGGTCAATCAACTGCATGTCCCCACTAATCATTAGCTCTAATTATGCTTATTGGTCAACACGAATGCGAATCTTTATGGAAGCAGATGTTTAGAAATATGGTTAGCAACTCAAAATAAACATGAATCACCTAACACTGATATAGGCACATGGATCGATGCACAAAAATCGAGGCATCTAACAATGCCAAAGCTATGAATGTTTTATTTTGTTCACTCTATAAAAATGAATTTTCATGAGTCATGTTGTGCATTACTGCTTATGAAATATGGCGTATATTAAAAATTACCCATAAAGGCACAAATAAAGTCAAGCAAACAAAGATTTCTATTCTACAAAATCAATTTTCATCTTTTAACATGAAATCAAATGAGTCGATTATTGACATGTATGCTAGATTTCAAACTGTACAACACAATCTTATGGCACTAGAGTTAAATTCATTAATTTTGATTGGGTCACATGAATTTTGAACTCTTCCACAAACGAATGGAAAAGAAAAGTTTTAGCCATCGAGGAAGCTAATGATCTTTTCCAACTCAAAGTGGAAGAGTTAATAGGAAGCCCGATGTCGTATGAAGCAGATTACAGGCAAGAAAAGAGCAAAATCAAGAAAGGAAAAACATCGCATTTCAGGCAAACAACGACAACTCCGACTTGGAAGAAGATGAGATTGTGTTCATTGCCAGAAATTGCAACAAGTTCAAGAAGTTCAAAAAGATGATTTTTTTTTCAAAACAACAGCAAAACTAATTCCTTTAATCAAACATCAATGAAATGCTTCGGGTGTGACAAATTTGGTCATATGAAGAAAGACTGTCCACTACTCAACAATGATAAAAAGAAAAACGAATTCAAAAATTTCAAGAAAAAGAGAAGAGCATTTCAAGTAACTTAGGATGACTCTGACTCTTCCTCTTCATCCGATAGTGACAGTGACACTGAACAAGAAAATGTTTGTTTTATGGCTAGCACAGATGAGGTATGTCCTGCATTAACATATGATGAACTTCTTGAAATTAGTATAGAATTAGAAGACATGTATAGAGAATCAAAGAATTAAATAAAGAAAATATAGGAAAATTAAACAGAGCTGAATTAGAAATTGGAATGTTAAAATACGAAAAAAGTATTTTAGTAGAAGAATTAGAATTAGCACAAAATGAATGCAAAAACTCTCATCTCAAAATGCTTCTCTAACACATGATATAGATAATAACAAAATAGAGAGTTATAAACTTTAAAAAGAAAAGTATGAATTAAAACAAAATTTAGAATTAGCTAATATAGAAATTTTTGATCTCAGAAATAAATTAGATAAAATTACTAACAATGTTTCAAAGTTTAATAAAGGATAGAAAAATCTAGATAATTTGATAAAGATTTCAAAACCATCAGGAAATAGGAATGGTTTAGGATTTAACAAAAATAATCATAAACGTTCAAGAAATAATCCGGTCTCTAATAATAATCAAAGTTTTAAGAAGTATAGTACATTATATGCAAATCTTAGAGAGACAAAATCTAAATATGAAAATAAGGGAACAAAAATGATTAAGGTATGGATTCCTAAAAAAAATAACAAATTAATTAGACAAAAACACCGATGTATATTTAAAAGAGATAGTTAACAATGAAAATTACATTTCTAAAGGTTCCAAACCCTCGTGATTATGGCTACCTTCTCCTACTAACCCATACGACCCTAACAAAGGATGTGGGTACCAATTAAAACTCTTTATTATCTTATAGGTATCCAAAAACAAAAATAAGAAGAAGTGGATACTCGATAGTGGATGCTTCAAACACATCACGGGAAACACACACATGCTGTCAAACATCACTTACATGGACGATGGCCGGTCACTTTTGGGGATAATTCCAAAGGATATGTTATCAGAATTGGAAACTTCATCAATGTTGGTACATCCGCTTCTCCCATTATTTCAAATGTTTTATTAGTTAAAAACTTAAAACATAATTTACTTAGTATAAGCCAATTATGCAATAAGGGATTTAAAGTTGATTTTGAAAAAGATAAATGCAATATCTTTGATCAAAATAAAATTTTAATTTTTGGAGGAACAAGAAATCGAAATATTTATATTCTACACATAATAATGATTTATATTAACTGCAAATCATGATGATCCATGGATATGGCATAAAAGATTTTGTCATATAAATTTTAAATATATAAAAAAATAAATTTGCTAAGAGGATTACTGAAAATAAATTTCAAAGTTAAAAATCTATGCGATGCATGTCAACTTGGAAAATAAAAGAAAAGCTCGTTTAAATCTAAAAGGGAAATCTCTTCTAAACTACCTCTTGAATTACTTCATTTGGACTTACTTGGTCCAACTCAAGTACGTTCAATAAATCATAATAGATATGATTTTGTAATTGTAGATGATTTTTCAAGGTATACTTGGACGCTATTTTTAAACATAAATGTGTTACATTCGAACTGTTTAAATTTTTTGATAAAAGAATTAACACTCTAATGGATTTAAAAATAAAAAGTATAAGAAGTGATCACGATAGAGAACTTGAAAATGAATTGTTTACCAACTTTTGTAATAAGAAGAGAATTACTCATAAATTTTCATTTCCATGAACACCTTAACAAAACGGAGTAGTCAAAAGAAAAAATCGCACCTTGCAAGAATGTGCTCAAACTCTCCTAAATGGCAGTGACTTACCAAAGAATTTTTGGGCTAAAGCATTTGCTACTGCTTGTTACATATTAAATCGAGTAACTATTAGACCTATGATTAAAAAGTATATGTTATGAAACGTTCTTTAAAAAAAACCAAAAGTATCATATTTTCGAATATTTGGATCAAAATGCCTTATTAATACAAAAGATAATCTTAGAAAATTCGGTTCAAAAGATGATGATGGAATTTTTGTCGAATATTCTGATTAAAGTAAAGCTTATAAATTTTTTAACAAACGAACAAATGTTGTAGAAGAAATTCTTCATGTCTCGTTTGAGGAAATTTTCAAAAACATAAGTAAAGATGGCGAAGAAATTTTTGACATTAAGCAAAGTAGAAACATTGAAAATAATAATAATCAAAATAATATGATTGAAAATAATACCAATCAAAATAACAATGATTTGAAATCACCACCCCGCATTTTAAAAGATCATCCTATTGATAACATAATTGGAAATCTAGATAACAAAGTTTCAACTAGAAGACAAATAAATCAAATGAGTAATGTAGCATTTATATCTAATTTTGAACCAAAAAATTATAAGGAAGCATCAAATGATGATTTTTGGATTTTACTAATGCTAGAAGAACTTAATCAATTTGAATGAAATAATCTTTGGGAATTAGTACCAAAGTCAAATGCTCTATCAATAATTCGAACAAAATGGGTTTTTAAAAACAGAGCTGATGAAAATAGAAATATTATATGTAATAAAGCAAGATTAGTGGCACAGGGATACAATCAAGAAGAAGGCATTGATTATGAAGAGACTTTTGCACCCATGGCACGTCTTGAAGCCATAAGAATATTACTTGCCTTTGCGTGCCAACATAACTTTAAGCTATTTCAAATGGATATTAAAAGTGCTTTCTTAAGCCATTTTATAAAAGAACATATTTACGTAGAACAACCACCACTATTTGTTCATAAAAAATATCCAGATCATGGTTTTATAAAGTTTAAAACAAGCACCTCGAGCTCGGTATGATCGATTAAAATCACATTTAATTAATTTCGATTTTCAAATTGGTAAAATAGATAAAACATTATTTATTATAAGAGAATAGAAGGATGTATTAATTATTCAAATTTATTTATGGGTGAATTAAATTTCTTTTTAGGATTACAAATAAAAAAAATTAAATAATGGAATTTTATAAATCAAGAAAAATACTGTAAAGAACCACTAAAATGTTTTGGAGTGGATAATACATCAAGTAAACCCACTCCAATGAGTACTTCTACTCATCTAAACAAAGATGAACATGGAAAAGAGTTTGATCAAAAACTATATCGAAGCATATAGGATCCTTACTATATTTAACCGCCGGTATACCAGATATTATGATGAGTGTTTTTTTATGTGAAAGATTTCAAGCACAACCTAAAGAATAACATCATTGGGCAGTTAGACGGATTTTATGATATTTAGCCAACACTAAAGATTATGAATTATTTTACCCAAAAGGAAGAACGTTTGAACTTGTATCTTACAGTGATGCGGATTTTGGTGGATATAAATTAGATAGAAAAAGTACAAATGACACATGGCACTTTATTGGTCAATTGTTAGTTTCGTGGTTTAGTAAAAAGAAAAATTGTGTTTCTCTTTCAACATGTGAAGCCAAATATATTTTTGCTGCCTTAGCTTGTGCTCAAGTAATATATATGCAACAAACACTAAAAGACGACGGAAAAGTAATAAATAAATCTCCAATATATTGCGATAATACTAGTGCTATAATTTTATCTAAAAATCCAATTAATCATTCTCGAACAAAACATATAGATATCCATCACCATTTTCTGAGAGATAATGTTGAAAAGAAATAATAACTCTAGAATTTGTTAGTACCAAAAATCAAATAGCTGATATTTTTGCAAAACCATTAAGTGAACAAACTTTTATTAAGTTAAGACGGGATCTAGGAATTTGTTTGAACAATGACATGATTAACTAAAGTTATAGAAATAATATTTAGTTCACTTAAGTCTGTAATAGCTTATATGAAATTTCGACTAAAAATTAATTTTATAATTTTGAATTAACCACTACCACATAATTTTTTTTAATAACAACCATTTAAAAACAGGTAATTAAATAACAATCATTTAAAATCTTATGGTTTAACTCATTTTTTTCAACTACTTTTCTAAATATAACTAAATTTTATCTTATAAGTTCAGATATATACTACTTAGAAATAAATAAACATAGATGATTTTTCTACAAAGATATACAACAAGGTCTTCCGATCATGACTCCACTTATTCAGCTACCGACTACAAATCCTCCTTGTCCGACAACACTTACGTATCTCCAACAAAAACCACTCCTACATCATCTCCTTCTCTAAACATTATCGCTTCATCAACGTACCATATTGGCTTTTCTTGGAAGGGAAAGAAAGATAAACAATCAATTGATCTAAAATCATTATTTCTTTTTGACAAAGTCGATGAGATATATCACTATCAACAAGAGATGATTGACGTTCGACATGAAATGTATTACGAGCATTGTCGTCAAGAATCCCGTCTAAATTTTCTTGAAAAGTGTATCCTTGCAATTTGTGGTCATTCACCAACAAAAGATCACGTACATCAAAAGTCTCCTCGACTATGAGAAACACCTACAAAAACATATAACATTACTCCGAGAAACCTATGTAAACTAGGACCGCCAACCAACCTTGGATTGACACCCCAGCTCATCTAAGTTGGTCTCCACTCAAGCCATTACTTAACGATACAAAACTTGAACCAAATTCATGAGATTTTCAAAAAAACAATAATTCTGAATTTTTCAACCAAAACTAAAAACTTTGGTTATATATCATATACATTATATTTATTTATTGATGGTTGATTTGTATTTTGGTTAATATATTTTAATAAAAAAAGTTATATTGAAATTTTCCCTATATATCAAAATTTGAATATCACAGACGTATGTCAACACTTTCGGGAAAAGATTCCCTGTAGTCACAGCCGTTTGTGGATACATCATACACATCTGTGAGTACTCTTTGTTTAAAACTCTTTTGGCCATAGACGTTTGTGGATCCCACACAGATGTCTGTCCAAACTCTCGGTCTTAAAATTACTGAAGCCATAGACATCGTGCCTTCTTCACAGACGTCTGTTGCTACTCAGCCAACAACCCTATATAAAGAAATTTACTCCCTTTTTCACCTTACCTACATTCCAACTTACTTGATAATCTTCCTGAAATATATAAAGAAATTTACTCTAATGAATTTTAATATGTTAGATGTCAAAACCTTACTTGATAATCTTTAGGAAAACAATTTCGACACTAATGAAAGTACCCTTTCGAAAACATAGGGTTTTACTCCTTAAAAACAACCTTTGGGTCAAAATGGTTATATACGAAAGTATCTCTTTTGAAACCCCTTATAGAATTGTTTGAGAAAAAGTAGAAGGAGTTGGAATTACCTATTCGTAATTTCAAAACCTTTAATTTAAAACTTCGAAGATTAGCATCGAAATACCCTTTCGACCCCATTGCCTTCATAACCCTCAACCATTTTTGAAAGCATTTAGGAAGTGGCTTAGCTTAGATTAAAACTGAGATAACCCTTTGAAAGCTTTGATGGCTTCAATACACTCGGAAGAGAAAATAGGGCTAGGTTTCAACTTGGTCGAAACCATTATTTTCGAAAGCACTTAAACAAAAGGAACCCCTTTCGAAAGTTAATACTTTAAACATAAAATGTAATCTTCTTTGAAAGCTATTTATAAACTCCTTTCAAAAATACATTCGTTTCGACTAGGTCAAAAGCTCTAAGCAAAAAAAGTAAACTCTTAACTTTTGAAAATCAAATAGGGTTTCAACCCCATCGGAAGCATTCCTTTTGACACCATAGCTTCCACCTTTCTCCAATCCACTACGTACCATATGAGTGATACCTTGTGTATTGGTTTCGAATAAGTGGGTTTCGACTGGGTTGGTTTCGAATGAGTTGAGGTGAAAGCATGGAGTTGAAGGCCACTTCCAAAAGGGGTGGAACCGACATTTTTTTAAATGCTGAATTAAAGCTAAGTTTAGTAAATGCTTTGTAACTAACCTGCGCATTTGTAAACTCCTGTTTGGTTGCCATAAAACTTTTCAAATACTTTACGAAATAATTTCTGCATTTATCAGATCTAAATCAAAGGAAAATTAGCGTTTAAGTCCTTCCATTAAGCAAAACACATATTACAAATAAGTCCTTCATTTAAAATAATTTATTTTCCATAGCAAATTAATTTGGAAAAATCCCCATAAATCACAGAAATTCAATTTCGTCATGTTATCTAACATATTAAAATTTCAGACCCGATTTCTTCCTGAAATAATTAAAATAAATTTCAAACCTAATTATAGCATATTTTCCATTAGAAATTCATAATAAATTCTCCATAGCTTGGAAAATTATGAAACATTAAATCCATCTCTAAATCCCTCCATTCCTCCAAAAAATCTAATACCACATTCTGTTGTCTTCTACTAAGAGCATCCGCTACCTTATTACCTTTACCTGGTGTGTACTCTATATTGAATTCATAAGTAGCACAAAACTCCAGCCACCTTTGTTATCTCATATTCAACTCCTTCTTAGAGAATAGGTACCTTAGATACTTATAATCCATGTATAGCTTAAACTTCTCCCTAAGAGGTAATGTCTTCAAATCTTCAATGCGAAGATTACTGATGCCAATTCCAAATCATGATTAGGGTATCTAACTTCATGCAATCTAAGCTGTCGTGAAGCGTAGGCAATAACTTTACTATACTACATCTACACTGCTCCTAATCTAGTTCCAAAAGCATCTGTATATACCACCAGCCCTTGGTTTCCGTCTGGAACAACTAAAACTGGTACACTGGTCAACAAATGCTTTAACTTAAGGAATGCCTCCTCACATTTGTCGGACTAGATAAACTTCACCTCCTTCCTAGTCAACTTAGTCAAAGGTGCTACTATCCGATAGAAGTCCTTAATGAATCTCCGATAGTAGCCAGCAAGTCCAAGAAAACTTATAATCTCAGTCACCATCTCTGGTCTCTTCCAATTATTCACTGCTTTGATCATATCTGGATCGATTGACAAGCCTTTCTCTGAAACCACATCACCAAGAAACTCAACCTCTTTCTTCAGAAATGACACTTGGTAAACTTCGCCTTCAACTGATTCTGCCTCAGCGTCTCTAGCACCACTCTAAGATGATCCTCATGCTCTCTTTAATCTTTAGAGTATACTAAAATATCATCTATTAAAACTAGCACAAACCTATCCAACTACTCTTGGAAAACTCGGTTCATCAAGTCCACGGAGAAAGCAGGTGCATTCGTTAATCCAAATGGCATCACAACTACTCATACAAACCATACCTAGTCCGAAATGCTGTCAAAGGAATACTATCCTTTGCCACTCTTAACTGATGGATACCTATCGCCTGGTCCAACTGGGAAAACCTGTTGCCAAATCCAACTGGGAAAACACTCTGGCTCCACTTAATTGATCAAACAGATCGTCTATTCTAGGCAAGGGATACTTATTCTTAATCGTCCTTTCATGCAACTTATGATAGTCACTACACATTCTCAATGACCCATCTGGTTTCTTTACAAATACTGCGGTCGGTCCCCAAGACGAGCTGCTTTGCTTGATAAAATTCCTTCCTTCAAGATCCACTAGCTGCATCTTTAATTCCTTCATTTCAATAGGTGTCATCTTGCTAGGTGGTCTACTCATAGGTTCGGCTCCAGACACAAGATATATTCTAAACTCCACAACTCATTTCGGTGGTAGTCCTGTGACTAGCTCAAAGACATCTGCAAACTCTTACTACCCGAACCTGACTTAACTCATCCCTATCTTCATAGCATTAAGCAAAGTACTAACATTTTGGTTAGAATTTTCCACTGGAAATATTATTCGGTTATGACTATCAAGGTGTCTCAGTGATATCTTCCTACCCTGGCATAATATTATAGCCTCATACCTGCCCAAAAAATCCATACCCAAAATGATTCCGAAATCTACGAAATCAATAACATACAAGCTGCATGCAATCTTATGACCTAACAAATCAAGTTCAAATTGGTCACATCTCATTCTAGAGTTTCATACCTCCTATTGGATTCATAACCCTTAAGGAAGTAACATGACAGGTTGGTTCTAAGCAAAATCTATCAACTAAACATTGAGATATAAACAAATGTGATGCATCAGTATCAAAAGGTACCCTAATTGGTATACTCGGAATCAAAAATGTACCTTCCATCACAGTATTACCTTTATCTACTGTAGTAGGCCTAGCTAGTTCAATAGCAAAAACCTTTCCTTTGTCCTCCCTAACTGGCTTCAGACACTGATTCTTGTAATGCCCAACTTGATCATAGTTGAAGCACTTCATATTCTTTGTACTTGCAGCTTTCTTTCAATTTCCCGACTGACACTCATGTGCAAAGTGACCCTTCTTGCCACACTTATAGCAAACTATCTTAGCCTTTGACTTCTTGGTAATATCTCCTTTCTGGGCTCCCTTCTTCTTAAAGAACTTTCTCATCTTCCCCCAGCAACCCTAAACTTCCATTAGCTTCTCTCTAGCACAATTAGCAAGCATTTCCTCATGGAGAATGGCCATCGCCAAAACTAAATTACTAGGATCACGAAGATGTGGCAAAGTCGCCCTAGCAATCTCGGGCCTCAGTCCCCTAATGAACCTCTAGTTCCTTCTGATGTCAGTGTCTATAAATATTTGCCCATAATGGGACAACTCCTCAAACTTAGTGGCATATTCAACAACCGACATCTTTCCCTGCCCCAGATCATAAACTTCCTCATCAGCTCTGACTTAGCAAACTCAGACACAAACTTGTGCTCAAATCTTCTTCTAGAATCCACCTAAGTCAACCGCTCCTCTGAAACTTTGGTAGTAACACTATACCACCAATGAAGCGTTGACCCTTGTAACTGCTTAAAGGCCTACCTTCTCTTTTGTCCATCATCTAAACCCGAATCATCAAATATACGCTCATAATGCATCAACCAATTTTCTACCTCAATAGCATCCTCTGTCCCCATGAATGGCTTCCTACCCAAACTGGTGTGGTCTCTACGCAGCTTATCATAATTATTCTCAACTGGAGCTACATGATTAGCTTCTCCAACATTTCCAACCACTCCTGCAGCAACACCTGCTTGCATCATATTGACAAATAACTTATACATCACCCCCATATCTACCGGTGGATTCCCAGCAACCACATTGGCATCAACATTTTGGTTATTAGCATTAGCCGGTCGACCCTGGTTCCTCCTGGTAGTGGGTCGAGCATTTCCATTAGCTGTGGTGCTTTTTCCACCTTGATGTTCTCTTCCGTTTCTTTCTTTCATATCTCCTTTCTCATAAACCTGCATACGAGCCTTAGTAAGATATAGAAGAATGATCTAAGAGAGCAGGGAATACATACTTATATATATAACTATATGTCAAATACAAGTACATTACTATAGCATTAACCCAAACACCAATCTTGTTGTCTGATTCATTGGGTTATGTTTGAAAAATCTTATAGGTTTAAGTTTCTTTTAAAGTTTCATAAACCTGGCTCTGATACCAACTTGTAACATCCCCTTACTTGGAGGCACAAAACTAACGGCTACGGATGCTGCTGTGATCCATAGTTATTAATCCTCTACGACCAAATACGACATCGTTAGATACATTGATATAAAAGCACATGAACATGGAATTTTTTTTCAAATGGCAACAAAGTCAATATTCCATTTCAAAACATTTCAAATTCATTACATAATCCTAGAGCACAGATCACGTTCAGACAAAATATACTTATTATAAAATACACCAAGAGCGATATATAAAGATACATCCTTGGATGATCAGAGTATATGATAAGGCATTAAAACAAATTTGCCTTTACAATCAAACACACAGTGGAAATAAAAGAGCTACAATAACAAGCAAAGCTTTATTCGTCTAAAAGAACACCTGAAAACCTTAACTCTCAACCTATGCAAAATCAATTGAGTACCCAAGAGTTTAGGGGTAGAAAAAAACTTCGTGTCATACATAAAGCCTGGTATGAATAATAATCTACCATCTCAAACCATTTAGTTAACTAGTGAGACCACGCCGCTTAGCAGAATGGATTTTCCCCTCACTAGTATACTAGAACATTTATAAAACATATACTATGCTCTTGCATCCACAATGGTTAAAACATAGTGTCTCAAAATTTTGTAGTATGATGACATGCAAAATAAGTAAGTTAAATCTGGATTATCCATCCCCATTCATTTTGACTATCTGTCTCAATTATAGTTTCTAGGGTTACTATTAACCTGTTAAACGTTTATGGACTATCTATCCAATATCATAGTTTTCATGGGATCACTAAGAACCTATTGGTAACTTCAGTATCTTTTCAATTATCCAAGTTTTCATGGGCTAACTAGGAACCTATTGACCGACTGTCAATATCTTAATCTGGGTATAGTTTTTATGGGCCAACTAACCCTATCAAGACCAAATCATAGTTTTCACGGGCTGAATGTGAACCTATTGGCCCCTTCCAATATCTTTAGTTAAGATTTTATCATTTCATAAGTTATATTCACTACTGGAAAAACCTAACCGGTTATTCTGCCCTTCCCCAATTTACAGTCATGGTTAATTTCAATGTGAATAAATATATAAAGAAGTAATACTCTTAAAAATCTTTATTTATGCCATGGTATTTCCTTTTAAAAATGAGAGTGGGTTGTTTATTTTGAAACCTTAAAAAATCACTTTTGAAATCACTGGATGACCTTCTTCGAAAGCATAGAAAAACCACTTTTCAAAACTCAAACTATATACCTTTCAAATGCATCAAAACCTTAATAATCTTTAGTAAAATAGCTTCAAAACTAATGAAAGTATCCCTTTTGAAAACATTGGGTTTTACTCCTTAAAAATATCCTTTGGGTCAAAGTGGTAATATATGAAAGTATCTCTTTCGAAACCCATTATAGAATTGTTTCAGGAAAATTAGTAGGTATCAGAGCCACCTATTTGTAAGTTTAAAACCTTTTAAGTTAAAACTTCGAAAGGTAGCGTCGAAACCCCCTTTAGACCCCATTGCCTTCAGAACCCTCAACCCTTTTGGAAGCATTTAGGAAGTGCCTTAGCTTAGATAATAACTGAGATATTCCTTCAAAAGCATTGATGGTTTCAATACACTTGAAAGGGAAAATAACGATTAGGTTTCGACTTGGTCGAACCATTACTTTTGAAAGAACTTAAACAAAAGGAACCCTTTTCAAAAGCTAGTACTTTAAACATAAAACGGTAATCTTCTTCGAAAGCTATTTATAAACTCCTTTCGTAAACATTCATTTCGACTGGGTCGAAAGCTCTAAGCAAAACAAAGTAATTACTTAACTTCTGAAAATCAAATAAGGTTTCGACCCCATCGGAAGCATTCCTTTCGACACCATACCTTCCACCTTTCCTCCAATCCACCACGTACCATTTGAGTGATACCTTGTGTATTGGTTTCGACTAAGTGGGCTTTGGTTGGGTTGGTTTCGACTGAGTTGAGGCGAAAGCATGGAATCGAAGGCCACTTCCAAAAGAGGTGGAACCAACATTTTATTTTAAAGGCTGAATTAAAGCTAAGTTTAGTAAATGCTTTGTTAGTAAACTGCCCATTTATAAACACCTGATTGGTTGCCACAAAACTTTTCAAATACTTTACAAAATAATTGTTGCATTTATCAGATCTAAATCAAAGGAAAATTAAAGTTTAAGCCCTCTAATTAAGCAAAACCCATATTGCAAATAAGTCCTTCTTTCATAATAATTTATTTTTTATAGCAAATTAATTTGAAAAAATCCCAAAAATCACAGAAATTCAATTTCATAATGTTATCTAACATATTAAAATTTCAAACCAGATTTCTTCCTAAAATAATTAAAATAAATTTCAAACCCAATTATAGCATATTTTCCTTTAGAAATTCATATTAAATTATGTATAACTTGGAATTATGAAAAATTAAACCCGTCTCTAAAATCATGTTTTACCTAACATATAATTTTTCCATGGCATTCCAAATCCAATAACAATCGGTTTTACTCTAAAACCATGCAATTTCATATGTTAATGAATTGATTTAAGTCAAACGTAATATAGCTTAAGCATATCATCATCCATAACGTCATAAAACTGGGTTTAGTCTTAAATCCGAAAACATATGAATATAAAACGAAATAAAGATGGAACGAATTATTATTCACCTTAGATATAATAAGGAATTTGAGATTTATTGTAGACTAATCCTTCCTAGCTTTGATCCTTAGCTTTAGATGGAATTTTCCTCCTTGTTAATGGCCGGCTCTAATTTATTTTTTTGATTTGTGTTTGAGAAAAATGAGAAGTGAAACGTGAATGGTCAATTAAAAAAGTGTATAGCCGTAAGAATGAGGAGGTGCGACTATTTACTAATATGCCCATGTGTATATTAATTAGCTTACAAAACAAATTAAGCCCATTTATTTTATTATTAAACACAACCCTATATGTTTTATCCAAATCTCAATCCCTTTATCATCATTATTCTATTTAATTTATCTAATTAAATTTCCTGAATAATGTTATCAAAAATTAAGAATGTTACAAGTCTATCAAGTGCAACCCTCTCCCGAAGGGACATCACACCATCGAAGTGCTCGAGGGAAGACTCCTATTGACGTACAACCAAAGGAAGATGAAAGTGATGAGATGTACTTGTCTGACACTCCACATTTTCAACAACCATACATGGCATTTCAAGGCCTTTCTATTCACGAGGATGAGGAGTACAACGACCATACATAGTGGCCAGGTACATATGAGCAGGATCCATCTTCTTACTGGGAGTATTATGAGAATTATGGAGGATTATCTTATTCGCACAATTAGTGTAATTAGACTTTATTTTCTGTTATTTTGTAACTCTTATGCTTATTTTCTATCTTATTTTAACAACCTTTGTTTTCATTTTATGTTGAACGTTAACATTTGATGATAACATGCCATGATTATTTACTATTTCCGTATCATTTATCGTTCCACCATTTTGATAATGACAAAGGGGGAGAAATCTATGCATATACATAGGGGGAGAAGCATATACATAAGAGGAGACAAAACATAGACAAACATGATAATACTTCTATTCTATTATCGATATATGATTATATGGTTAATATTTGAATGTATAATTGATTTATGATTGTATAGTTGTCATCATAAAAAACGGGGTGATTGTCAGAACCTCTAACTTTTGTTTCAATGATAACAACTATACAATCATATACATATATATACTTTATCAAGTTTGCAGCTATATACTACACGCAGACATCATGATCGTAGATATTGAGACTCAAAGAGAAATGAAGATTCATTGACCATACTAAGGTTGTTCTACTGTAAAAGAGTTCGAGATATAATATTGTTAAAGTCGCCTTGAGTAAATATGCATGCACGATCACACACAATTTATATACATAAAAATCTAGTGGAAAATTGCTTTTTCACCTCACAAACGTCAAAGGAATACTCATAGACGTCTGTGACTCGATGATGTAAATTTGGCCAGTGATTAACTTCGAACTATCCAAATGTTAATGTTCATATGTCATTTAGCAGGTGATGTGACACTTGGCCAAATTTATTGCTAAATTAGTTTTAGTAAAATCCAATTTCGCTTTATTAAGCGTTACCCGGCTGCAACATTTATTTGACACTAGTTCTCTTCGTCAAAACTATATCACTTTGGACTTATGGAATTTGGTAACGGTCAATATTCCAGTATCATCCATATTCAAATCTATAGTCTAAATACAAAGTCCTTAGTTCAAAAATAATAATAATTATTAAGGGAAATGCTTAGGCTAGAGACCTTGACTTTAAGTTAACTGTGATACTAACCCCATATAACTGAGGAGATGAATTCTATCTTGAATAATGTCACTTCCAATACTTCCACTCAACCCAACTATAGTCATTCAATAAACCTCCATGCCATGATTTGACTATAATCAAAGCGGAGCTATCATAGTGAAGATCCATAATATTCTCAAATCAAGAGAACTATGTAAATCAATCTCATCGATATTTTCTGTTTGACCGTATTTATATTAACCAACAGAAAACTGTCCAGTGAGTCATTCCATAGTTATCCAACAACTATCAATATGTGTGACATCCCTCTACTTGGAGCCCCAAAACTAACGACTACGGATGCTGCAGTCATCCATAGTTATTAATCCTTGGCGACCAAATATGGCGATATTAGGTATATTGATACATAGAAACACAAGAATGTGGAAAAAAATTAAACAACAAGAAAATTCCACATTCCATTTCAAAATATTCCAAATTGATTACATAATCCAAAATCGTAAACCATATTCAGATAATATATAATTATTACAGAATATGCCAAGATCGACATATGAAAATGCCCCTTGGTAGATCAGAGTATACAGATAGGCAAGAAAACAATCTACCTTTACAAACAAAACACATAGCGGAAATAAAAGAACTCTAATACCAAGCTTGCCTTCTGCCCTTATAAGCTTTATTCGTCTAAAGAACACCTGGAAACCTTAACTCTCAACCTACTCAAATTCAATTGTGTACTCGACAGTTTAAAGGGAAAACAAAAACTTCGAGCTAGACATAAAGGCTTGTATGAATAATAATTTACCATCTCAAACCATTTAGATATCTAGTGAGACCATGCCGCTTAGCGGAACAGGTTTTCCCCTCACTAGCATCCTAAAACTTTTACAAAATCATATATTGTGCTCCTACATCTACAATGGCTAAAACATAGCATTTCAAAACATTATGATGACATGCAAAACAAATAAATCAATTTTGGATTTCCCATCCCCGTTCATTCTGACTATCCGTCTCAATTATAATTTTTAGGGTTACCATTAACTTGTTAAATGTTTAAGGACCATCTTTCGAATTACTTAGTTTTCGTGGGATCACTAAGAACCTATTGGTAACTCCAATATCTGATTTCTTATCCTAGTTTTCATGGGCCGACTAGGAACCTACTGGCCGACTGTCAATATCTTAATCCGGATATAGTTTTCATAGGCTATCTACAAACCTATTGGCCCTTGACAGTATCAAGTCATAGTTTTCATGGGCTGATTATGAACCTATTGGCCCCTGCCAATATCATACAGTTTTCATAGGCTTACTGTAAACCTATTGACCCATGACAATATCTTTAATTAAAATTTAACATCTGTTAAGTTATATTCACTACTGGGTAAACCTAACTGGTTATTCTCCCCTTTTTCTAAAATATAGTTATGGGTTAATAACAACGTGAATAATATTTCCAAAATATTTATTTATGCCATGGTTTTTCCTTAAAAATGAGAATTGATTATTTGTTTGAAACTTTAAAACATCTCGAAACCTCTAGATGACCTCCTTCGAGACCATATAAAGCCTCTTTTCAAAACTCTAAGTATATGCCTTTCAAAATCAATGATACCTTTCAATATATCAAGAAAGCATTCTTTAAAACATGGCATCGAAACAAATAAAGTACCCTTTCGAAAGCATTGGGTTTTCTCTTAAAAACATCATTTGGGTCAAAATGGTTATACACGAAAGTATCTCTTTCCAAACAAACAAAAATTAATTTGGATAAAAGTTGATGGTGTCGGAACCATCTAGTTCGAAAGCAAAGACCCTTTAGATTAAAAATTCGAATGACAGAGTCGAAACCCCTTTTCGACTCCAATTTCTTTGAAACCCTCAACCCCTTTCGAGAGCAATTAAGAAGCGGCTTAACTTAAGTAAAAGCAAAGAAAACCTTTTGAAGACATTGATGACTTCAATACTTCGGAAGAAAAATAGCGGCTAGATTTCAACTAGGTCGGAACCATCTCTTTCGAAAGCTTCTTATTTTAAGAAAAAGGCACCCCTTCGAAAGGTATTTATAAAACTCTTTCGAAAGAATGGCTTTCGACTATGTTGAAAGTTTAAGTAAACCAAGGCAGGAATTTAACCTTAGAAAATGAACTATGGTTTCGACTCTATATGGTATCGACTTAGTCGAAAGCCCTTCAAAAACTAGGCAGGTGCTGATCATTTTAAAACTGAACCTCGGTTTCGACTCTGACGAAAGCATTGTCTTCGACACCTTACCTTCCGATACTTACCAATTCACTTCATACTAATTCTATTAATACCATGTGCCTTGGTTTCAAATATGTGGGTTTCGATAGTGATGGTTTCGACTGAGATGGAGTGGAGATAAAGGAGTCAAAAGATGCCTTTGAAATAGGCGGAACCACCTTTTTCTAAAATGCTGATTTATAGCTAATCATGGTAAAGTGCTTTATAACTAACCTGCCAGTTGTAACGCCTTGATTGGCTACTTTAAAACTTTTCAAATACTTTTCCATTAAAAACTACCGCAATAATTAGATTTAAACCATAGAAAGGTAAAGCTTTAGCCCTTCCATATAATAAAAGTAATATTTGCAGAAAAGTCAGTCTTTTAAAATAATTTATTTTACTTAATAAATTAACTGGAAAAAATCCCTAAAAGAAAAATCCCTAAAAATCATCGAAAATATCTTTCATTATATAATTTAACGTATTAAAATTTCAGACCCAAAGTTCTTTATGAAATACTCGAAATAAATTTTAAAACCAATTATATCATATCTTCCTTTAGAAATTAATAACAAATTTTCTATAGCTCGGAAAATTCTGAAAATCAAAATCCATCTCCAAAATTATATGTTATGCAACATAAAAATTTTCTATGCCAATCGAAAATCATAAACTCTTGGTTTTCTCTTAAAACCGAGCAAAATCATATGTGTATGATTTAAAATAATTCGATCATAACATGATTCAAGCATATAATCATCCATACCGTTATTAAAAATGAATTTAAACATAAATCCGATAACACATAGTCATAAAATAAAATAGAGATGGCATAAAATTATTATTCACCTTAAACTTGATAAGGAATTTGAGATTTTTTGTTGATTAATCCTCCCTAGTTTTTGATCTTTAGCTTTAGATTGAAATTCCTCTTTTCTTCCCTGTTAATGGTCAGCTATCTTAGGGTTTTTGAGTTTTATTTTTGATTTAAGAAGAATAAGCATGAATGGACAATAGTGAGAAATGTATATTCGAGTAAAATAAAGAGGCTATTTCACTAATATGCCCATGTGTAGCTTAATTATCTTATAAACCAATTTTAAGCCCATTAGATTTTTATTATTAAGCATGGCCCATTATGTAACTTATTCAAATCTCAATCCCCTTATCATCATTATTCTATTTCATTTATCTAATTAAATCTTCTGAATAATGTTATCCAAAATTAGGGATGTTACAGGCTCCCCCCTTAAAGCATTTCATCCTCGAAATTCAGTAAGACTAAATACTAAATATAGCAATCATCTGCAACACTCATAATAACCTACTTTTCTAACTGACTGGCAACTATTTATATAAATCTAATATAGACATAACCCTCAAAGTTGACCAGGATAAGTATCACTAATCCTGTCCTCTGTCTTCCAAGTACAGTCCTTCTCGTTGTCACTCCACTGAACTTTCACCTATCTGACTTTCTTGTTCCTAAATCTATTCTCATCTCTAGCTACAACCTGAATTGATTGTCTGACAATAGTTAAATTAGGCTCTACTATTAAATCATCCAACCCTGTCGGAGGAATAGTAGCCTCTGGATCACGAACATACTTGCAAAGATAAGACACATGAAATACACTATGGACTCCTGACAAACTGCTCGGCAACTCTATTATGTATGCGAGCTTTCCAATCCTCTCTATAATCTGGAATGGTACATATCTTGGGGCTAACTTCCTCGACTTTTCAAATCGTATTACACTCTTCATAGGTGATACCTTAATGAAAATCTTTTCTCCAACTGAGAATTCTAGGTCCTTACGCCTTTTATCTGCGTAACTCTTCAGTCTTGACTAAGGCTCCTTTATCCTTCCTCGGATTAACTCGATATTCTCTGATGCCTCTCTAACCAAATCTGAACCTAAGACTAATCTGTCTCCAGTCTTCAACCAACATGTTGGTGATTTGCATGATTTTCCATACAAAGCTTCAAACGGCGTCATTTCTATACTAGTCTGGTAACTATTATTATAGGAAAACTCAACCAAATGTAGGTGATCCTCCCAAGATCCACAAAAGTCCAATTCACAAGCTCTCAGTAGATACTCGAGTACTTTGTTGACTCTCTCTATCTACCCATCCGTCTGAGGGTGATACGCAGTACTCATATTAAGCTTGGTACCCATCACTTCCTGTAGACTCTTTCAGAATTCACTAGTGAACGAAGCGTCTCTTTCACTTACTATACTACCAGGAACTCAATGCAATCTAACTATGTTCTTCAGGAACAACTTAGCTTAAACGGTGCCCTGGTTGACTTAACTGGAATGAAATGGGCACTCTTGGTCAATCTATCCATTATAACCCATATACTTTCATTACCTCTATTTGACCTTGTCAACCCATCTATAAAATCCATAGATATCGAATCCCATTTCTAAACTGAAATCTATAAAGGCTAAAGCAACCCACTCGGTTTCCAATGTTTAGCTTTCACTTGTTGACAGTTTGCACACTGCCTAACCTACAAGCCAACATCCCTCTTCATACCTTCCCAATATAAGCTTCTCTTCATATCCTAATACATCTTAGTCCCTCTAGGATGAATCGTAAGCTTGAATCGATGACATTCTTTAAGAACTTCTCTCCTCATGTCCTCCACATGCGGAACACACAACTGTCCCTTCTTCCTTAGCCATCCTTTCTTGTCAAGGCTAAAATCCTTTAAATCATCGATCTCTGTTCCAACTACCAGTCTTTTGATCCTTTCTGCAAATACTGGATCCTCCTTTTGCTTAGAAGCAATTTTCTTAATCATTACTGGTCGAACTTCTAAACAAGGCAACCTGATGGTACTTTGACTAGAACTAGCAGTCGATCTTAACTGCACATCACTTCTGACTAAAGCTTCTAAATCCTTCCACTTCACCAACATAGATAACAACACATTCTGATGTTTTCTGCTAAGAGCATCAGCCACTTTATTACCTTTTCCTAGTGCATATTCTCTACCAAAATCATATGCAGCCAAAAACTCCAGCCATCTCTACTGTCTCATATTCAACTCATTTTGAGAGAATAAATACCACAAAGACTTATGATCGATATAAAACTCAAATCTCCCCTTTAAGAGATATTGTCTCTAAATCTTCAATGCAAATATCACAACTACCTAATCCAAATCATGAGTAGGATATCTAACTTCATGTGGTCTAAGCTGCCTAGATGCATAGGCAATGACTTTACCATTCTGCATCAGCACCGCCCCTAATCTAGTTCCACATGCATCAGTGTACACCCCCAATCCTTGGTTTCTGTCCAGAACTACTAACACGGGTGCACCGGTCAATGAACATTTTAACTCAAGAAATGCCTCCTCACATTTGTTGGACTAACCAAATCTCACTTCCTTCCTGGTTAGCTTAGTTTAGGGTGCTGCTATCCTCGAGAAATCCTTAATGAATCTTAAGTAGTTGCCAGCAAATTCAAGAAAAGTCCCGATCTTAGTCACCGTCTTTGGTCTCTTCCAATTATTCACGACTTTGATCTTATCTGGATCGACTGACAATCCTTTCTATGGAACCATATGACCAAGAAATTTTACCTCTTTCTTCCAGAAATGATATTTGGTAAACTTCGCCTTTAGCTGATTCTATCTCGGCGTCTCAAGCACCACTCTAAGATGAACTTCATGCTCTCTCTCATCCTTAGAGCATACTAGAATGTCATCTATAAACACTAGTACAAACCTATCCAAATATTCTCAAAAAACTCGGTTCATCAAATCTACGAAGAAAGCACGTGCATTCGTCAAACCAAATGGCATCACCAACCACTCATATGAACCATATCTAGTCCGGAATGTTGTTAAAGAAATACTGTCCTCCGCCACTCTTAATTGATGGAAATATGTCGCCAAATCCAACTGGCAAAATGCTCTGGCTCCACCTAACCAATCAAACAGATCATCTAGTCTTGGAAAAGGATACTTATTCTTAATTTTCCTTTCATTTAACTTATGATAGTCTATGCACATCCTCAACGACCCATCTGGTTTCTTCATAAACACCATGGCTGCTACCTAAGGTGAACTGCTTGGTCTAATAAAATTTCTTTCTTCTAGATCTACTAGCTGCACCTCCAATTCCTTCATCTCAGTAGGTGTCATCCTCTAGGTGGTCTACTTACAGGTTCATCTCCTGGCACAAAATATATTCTAAACTCAACAGCTCTTTTCAGGGGTAGTCCAGTGACTGGCTCAAAGACATTTGCAAATTCTCTTTTTCTATCTGAACCTGACTTAGCTCATTTCCTACCACCATAGCATTAAGCATGGCACTAACACTCTGATCGATATTCTCTACTGAGAATATCACTTGGTCATGACTATCAAGGTGCTTTAGTCATATTTCCCTATTCTGGAAAAATATTCTAGCCTCATACCTACTCAACCAATCCATATCCAAAATGATTCTACAATCTACGAAATCAATAACATACAAACTACATGCAAATTTATGACCCAACAAATCAACTTCTAACTAGTCACATCTTGACCCTAGTGTTGCATACCCTCCTATCGGATTTGTAACCCTTAAGGAAGTAACAAGGTAGGTGGATTCCATACATAATCTATCAACCAAACACTGAGATATAAATGAATGTGATGCACCGGTATCAAAAAGTATTCTAACTGAAATACTCTAAATCAAAAGCGTACCTTCCATCACAGTCTTCCCATTATCAATTGCAGTAGGCCTAGCTGATCTGACCTTTCCTTTGTCCTCCCTAAATGGCTCTAGACATTGATTCTTGTAATGCCCAACTTGATCACAGTTGAAGCATTTCACATTCTTCTTACTTGCAGCTTTCTTTCCATTTCCTGACCAACATTCATTAGAAAAGTGATCCTTCTTGCCACACTTATAGCAAACTGCCTCAGCCTTTGACTTCTTAGTTGTGCCTCCCTTCTGGGCTCCCTTCTTTTTAAAGAACTTCATCTTCTTTCCTTGAGAACCCTAGGTTTCCAGTGACTTCTCTTTAACTAAATCAGCAAGTAATTCCTCATGGCGAATAACCATCTCCATCACTATATTACAAGGATCACAGACCTGCGTCATGGCCATTCTAGCAAGCTCGGGTCTCAACCCAAATGAACTTCTCATTACTTTTGATGTCAATATCTTTAACAGCATATCCATATCGAGACAGTTCTTCAAACTTAGTAGCATACTCGACTACTGACATCTCTCCTTGCACTAAATCTATAAAATTCCTCATCGGCTCAGACTTGGCAAACTCAGATACAAACTTCTGCTCAAATCTCATTTTAAAATCAACCCAAGTTAACTGCCCTTTCGGAACTCCAGCAGTGACACTATTCCACTAATGTAGCGCTGACTCCTGAAACTATTTAGAGACCAACCTTCTCTTTTGTCCATCATTCAGATCTAAATCAGAAAATATACACTCACAATGAAACAGCCAATTTTGAGCTTCAACGACACTTTCCGTTCCCAAGAATGGCTTCCTACTCAAACTGGTGTAATCTCTACTCAGCAAAGCAATATTCCCAACTGGAGCCACATGATTACTTCCTCCTATATTTCCAATAACTCCAGCAGCAGCTCCTACTTGCATTGAACCAGCAACTGTTACATCGCCCCATATCTACTGGTAGATTCCAGCACTTATATTGGCATCGGCATTTTGATTACTAGCATTAGCATGTCGACCCGGATTCCTTTTGGTAGTGGGTCGAGCATTTCCATTGGTTATGGTGCTACCTCCACCGAGATTTCCTTTTCCATTTCCTGCTTCCATATCTCCTTTCTCGTAAATCTACATACGAGCCTTAGTAAGATAAAGAAGAATGGTCTAAGAGCATAGGGAATACATACATACATACATACTTATATATATATATATAAGTATGTTACTATAACGTTAACCCAAACCCCAACCTTATTATCCGATCCATTGGATTATATTTGAAAAATCTTGTAGGTTTAAGTTTCTTTTAAAGTTTCATAAACCTGTGCTCTGATACCAACTTGTAACATCTCTCTACCTGGAGGCTCAAAATTAATGGTTACGGATGCTGCATTCATCCATAGTTATTAATCCTCGGCGACCAAATACGACGATATTAGGTACACTGATACACAGAAACACAAGAATATGGAAAAAATTTAAACAACAAGCAAATTCCACATTCCATTTCAAAATATCCCAAATTGGATACATAATCCCAACTCGCAGACCACGTTTAGATAACAAATAATTGTTACAAAATATGCCAACAACGACATATGAAGATGCCCCCCTGGTAGACCAGAGTATATAGGTAGGCAAGAAAACAATTTTCCTTTACAAATAAAACACACAATGGAAATAAAAGAACTCTAATAACAAGGTTGCCTCCTGCACATCCTCGGGAGTTTTATTCGTCTAAAGAACACCTGAAAACCTTAACTCTCAACCTACCCAAATTTAATTGATTACCCGAGAGTTTGAGGAGAAAACAAAAACTTCGAGTAAGACATAAATCCTGGCATGAATAATAATTTATCATCTCAAACCATTTAGATATCTAGTAAGACTACGCCGCTTAGCGGAACAGGGTTTCCCCTTACTAATATCTTAAAACATTTACAAAACTATATACCGTGCTCCTGCATCCATAATGGTTAAAACATAGCATTTCAAAACATTATGATGATATGAAAAAAAAATCAATTTTGGATTACTCATCCCCATTCATTCTGACTATCGGTCTCAATTATAGTTTCTAGGGTTACAATTAACCTGTTAAATATTTAAGGACTATTTGTCCAATTACTTAGTTTTCATGGGATCACTAAGAACCTATTGGTAACTCTAATATCTAATTTTTTATTCTAGTTTTCATGGGCTAAC
This sequence comes from Allium cepa, assembly GCA_030765085.1. Classification (NCBI taxonomy): domain Eukaryota; kingdom Viridiplantae; phylum Streptophyta; class Magnoliopsida; order Asparagales; family Amaryllidaceae; genus Allium; species Allium cepa. Next base: position 551,555,479 of record CM060941.1, on the reverse strand, counting down.
TAGGAACCTACTGACTGACTGTCAGTATCTTAATCTGGATATAATTTTCAAGGACTAACTACAAACCTACTGGCCCCAGCCAGTATCAAAGCATAGTTTTTCATGGGCTGACTATGAACCTATTGGCCCCTGCCAATATTATACAGTTTTCATGGGCTTACCGCAAACCTATTGGTCCCTGCCAATATTTTTAATTAAGAATTTAACGTCTGTTAAGTTATATTCACTACTGGGTGAACCTAACTGGTTATTCTGCCCTTTCCCCAAAATACAGTTATGGGTTAATAACAATGTGAACGGTATTTTCAAAATCTTTATTTATTCCATGGTTTTTCCTTAAAATAAGAATGGATTATTTTTTTGAAACTTTAAAACATCACTTTCGAAACCTCTAGATGACCCCCTTCGAAAGCATAAAAAAACCTCTTTTCAAAACTCTAAGTGTATACCATTCGAAACCAATGATAACTTTCAATGATATCAAGAAAGCATTCTTTAAAACATAGCTTTGAAATAAATAAAGTACCCTATCGAAAGCATTGAGTTTGCTTTAAAACATCATTTGGGTCAAAATGGTTATACACGAAGTATCTCTTTCGAAACCAACAAAAATTAATTTAGGAAAAAGTTGACGGTGTCAAAACCATCTAAGCAAAGACCCTTAAAATTAAAGCTTCCAAGGATAGAATCAAAATCCCCTTTCGACTCTAATACCTTCAAAACCCTCAACCCCTTTCGAGAGCAATTAGAAAGCGGCTTAACTTAAGTAAAAGCATAGATAACCTTTTAAAGACATTGATGACTTCAATACTTCGAAAGGAAATTAGTGGCTAGGTTTCGACTAGGTCAGAACCATCCCTTTCGAAAGCTTATTATTTTAAGAAAAAGGCACCCCTTCGAAAACTATTTATGAAACTCTTTTGAAAGCATGGATTTCGACTATGTTGAAAGTTTTAAGTAAGGAAAAGCAGGAATTTTACTTTAGAAAATAAACTAAGGTATCGACTGTATAGGGTATCGACTCAGTCGAAAGCCCTTCTAGAACTAGGCAGACGTTGATTTTTTTAAACCTGAACCTTGGTTTCGACTCTGACGAAAGCATTGCCTTCGGCACCCTATTTTCTGCTACTTACCAATTCACCTCATACCAATTATATCGATACATGTGCCTTGGTTCTGACTATATGGGTTTCAACAGTGATGGTTTCGAATGAAATGGAGCGGAGATAAAGGAGTTGAAAGGTGCCTCCGAAATAGGAAGAACCACCATTTTATGAAACGCTGATTTATAACTAATCATGGTAAATTGCTTTATAACTAACCTACCGGTTGAAACGCCTTAATTGGCTACTTTAAAACTTTTCAAATACTTTTTCGTTAAAAATTGCTGCATTAATTAGATTTAAACCATAAAAGGTAACATTTTAGCCCTTCCATATAACGTAAGTAATATTTGCAGAAAAGTCCTTCTTTTACAATAATTTATTTTCCCTAATAAATCGATTGGAAAAATCTCCAAAAAATCATCGAAAATCTCTTTCATCGTATAATTTAACATATCGAAATTTCGAACCCAAATTTCTTCCTGAAATACTTAAAGTAAATTTAAAATCCAATCATATCATATCTTCCTTTAGAAATTCATAATAAATTTTATATAGCTTAGAAAATTCTGAAAATCCAAACCCATCTTCAAAGTTATGTGTTATGCAACATAAAAAATTTCCATGGCGATCGAAAGTCTTAAACCCATAGTTTTCCCTTAAAACCGAGCGAAATCATATGTGTTGAATTAAAATAATTTGATCATAACATGATTCAAGTGTATCATCATCCATATCATTATTAAACATGAATTTAGACATAAATCTGAAAAGACGGTCATAAAATAAAATAGAGATGGTATAAAATTATTATTCACCTTAAACTTGTTAAGGAATTTGAGATTTGTTGTTGATTAATCCTTCCTAGCTTTTGATCTTTAACTTTAGATTGAAATTCCTCTTTTCCTCCTTGTTGATGGCCGGCTTTGTTAGGGTTTTTCCATTTTATTTTTGATTTGAGAAGAATGAATGTGAATGGACAATAGTGAGAAATGTATAGTCGTGTAAAATAAAGAGGCTATTTTACTAATATACCCATATGTAGTTTAATTATCTTATAAACTAATTTAAAGCCCATTAAATCTTTATTATTAAGCACGACCACTACAAGAAAAACTATTTTTAGTGACATATCTTAGTAGAGTTAAACACTAAGTGCAACACTAATCATATAAAAAGGTAAAAGTAAATAACTAAACGCGACCAAAATACCCCATCGACAATTCGTCCTGAAATTTTTAGTGGCCGCTCAAATCTCTTTTTCTTACCTCAAGCAAAATACCCCGCCAACATTTTTATTTCCCATCTCCTTCCGAAGAAGGTAGATTACCTAAACAATTCTCTTCAATCAGTTCCATACCTCCCATATTTCCTCTCTCAAACCCTTAAATTTCTCTCGTTAAAGTAACAATCGCGATGTAACACCAAACAATCGCGATGAGATCGGGTCACTCAAAGAGATCCACCTCGATCTATTAAGGAGTACAATATCATCATTCTGCTCTATTTCGGCCTGAAGGATAAGGTCATGAAAATCATGTCGGTACAAAAGCAGACACATGTTGGTAAGAGAATCAGGTCAACGTGTTAGTGGTCGTCGATGATGGTAATGGACAGGATGGTTGTCGATGAAGTTGGGGTTCTAATTAATAGAACAAAGTCATATATTCTTATAGGTCGAAATGAATCTAAACCTAGTATGCCTCGTTAAAATTCGAAAGGGTACGATTTATTGACATTGTTTCTTGAGTTTTGATTGTTTTAACTTTAATCCATTGTCAAGGGTTGTTTAAAGACTCACATTTCAAAATTGCACCTTTCCAGTTTGTGCTATTGAAGAGGGCATTGTAGCATAAATTTTGTTATTTCTTTGATAAAAGAAGTCTGAAATCTGAAATCTAAATGCGTAGAAACAAACATTCTAGGGTAAATAGTCTTAATATTAGACATGAATTTAGTTTACAAATACCACCGTTTGCTTTTGTAAATAGACTTGATCCCTATTACCAAATTGACTAAATTGCACATAACATTTAGGTTGTGAGTTCAAATTCAGTATTATGATAAAGAAATATTAATTGAATAGAATTTCCAGTTTTTGATTGGTAGTCAATACAAAAATATTCATGTAGAAATTATGGAGAAAACCATGATATTGCTGTATCAAAGTTTGATGCAAATGTGAACTATGTATCATAGTTAATGCATGAAATTAGTGCTCACAAGTATACCTGTCAATTTATCAAATACTGTTTAGATAGATTAAAATACGGATCTGAGACTATGTACTAAAATCATAATCCGAGTTTGGTTCGAGCCTGGTATTTCAAACTCATTGCCCAAGTAAATATGCTTCGTAGAAACTAAATATATATCTAAAAATTTAATAACACATCACTTTAATTCATAAAGCTTAAAAACTATACATAAACATAGTTTACGTACAAATTGGATAGTGATAAAATGGTACAAATTGCCTTCAATGCAAATATCATAGTTTTCAAGTGAATATGGTAATCAATAGCCTTCCTATCCAACCTTCTTTGGTTTTCTTACATCCCATCATCCATAACTTATCTTATCCTTGATACTCTCTGTTAATTTAGTTCAAATTTAAAAACTGTTCTTCTTTGGATGCATATTTAAGTACAATTTTGAGGCACCCTGTCAAGTGGAAAGAAATGAGGCACTTGAAATGCACAAACGTGACGACAGAGCAATATTTTGTTGGTTATATACACATGACATATTTATGTTTCATATGTTCGTTATCTTTACACTACTATGATCGGAAAAATACATTGGATCCTTATTCATGATATGTAACTTTATTATATAGACATGGCATGAACACAATAAAAAAATGGTAAATTTGAGTGCATCTATAAGCTGTGCTCTCTAATTGTTCATAGGAAAATATACCAGTAACATGCACAATATATATTATCATGCTGTGAAATTCATCATTTCCTTTTTACCGAGTATGCTTTTTTCACCTTTTCCTTTTGATCCATTTCATCGATGTATTTCTTTCATTTTTGTTCCACTAGTCTATAGGAGCACAATATCATTTATGCCAAATAATATATAATATGGAAAACATGTGAAGTAGGTAAAATAAAAATATTATGAAGATAATTTTCTTTAAATCACAATTCTTAATGCAAGGAACATTGAATTGCTAAGATTTTCAATCTCAGAAGGAGTTGATGTGGAGTTTCAAAGTGATGCTGGCACTCCTCTAATTTGGGCAGCTGGGCATGTGCACGAAGAAGCTGTTTAGGTTCTATTAGAGAATCATGCTAATGTAAGAATTCTATTTACCACATTAATTAGGCATGATCAGATTGTTTTGTAGGTTTGGCTTTCTTAGATACATCATAAAAGTCCATGTGATATTTTAACATGTAATGTAGAATGGATAAATAAAATAAAATAACATAGACATAAATGGTGACCTTTAGTCATCTCCCTTTTAATTAAGCCAATGAAAATTTGTACGCATATGATTTGAATGGAAACAATAATTGCTATATTTTGCACAATCAAGTAGATATTGAGAGACATTGAATCAAAGTTAGATGTTACATTTGACCCTACAAAATACATAATTAATTTACATAAAGTTCACATGAACAACATATATATATATATATATATATATATATATATATATATCCATCGAATATAAACACAAAATAAATGAACTATATTAAGCAAAAAAGAAACCATCAGATGCAGCAAAACCCAAAGCACTTTTAGGTTCAAAAGTCATCTTTACATCAATGGCCATCCCCTTCAAATTTGAAATTTCAAGTTAATACGCAGGTTAGTGATCGGGGAAAAGACTAGTGGAGGCCGGGATCTTCACAAATGGGCATGGTACCGCTGTTTTACACAAAAGTGCCTAGCACCGCTTTGTAAACAACAGTGTTGCACTATTGTGTCATATAGCAGTGCATAGTACTACTGTTTACTCAGTAGCGTATGTCGGGCATGTGTCGAAGCTTGCTGCGTGGGAAGTGTAAGGTGTTTTGCGTATGATGACTGTGCCTGTGTGAGTTGTAGGTGTGTATATTATGAGTGTTTCTGTGTTAAGGGCTGGTATTCTGGGTGTGTGGCTGTGTGAATTTGTGGTGCATGTATGTATATATGTGTTTTAGCTGTGTGTGTTATTTCTATGTGAGTTGCTGTTTTTATGTACTTCGTTAGTTTTATATGTATAGTTTAGCTATAAAATCTACTTTGTGCTAGGCTTGGCATATTTATAATCTTGAGGTTGAAAATGTTTTTAAAGCTCTGAGAAAATTTGGTGTGAAAACAACCATTATCATTTGTCTTGGTTAGGACCAATTGCAAGATATATATAAGAACATGCACATTCATGTGCAACCAAGCAGGAGCATTCATTCACACTGAATTTTATTACTATATCTCGGTGAATATGAAATACAATTTGATTAGTTTGATATTTTATCAATTCCATCTCCTTCAATATATGGAGATTTTCTATATGCATTGTTAATATAATAGGATTACATTTAGCCTGGAAGTGTATAATATTAGTTTGAGGTAGCAATAGTGGGCTCAACAACTAGTGATTCCACACCAGTCATCAATTTCTTCTTAGCAAATTTTCTCAGGTACGTACATATATACTTCGGTTATTTTCGTATACTTGGTAAGTATAATCATCAATTTAATGTTAAATTTTCACTTTTCAAAGGATGGAAATGTTTAACATGAAGAAATTTTCTGGGATGGAAAAAATCGTTAGAGTAGTGTCATGCATTTCAGGAATAATGACTATTGCTTTCTATACTGGACCTCGTTTAAATCCTTTAATCCATCATCAGCTCTTTCGAAATAAAACATCACCACATATTTCCACCGAATCCTCGAAGTCTACATAGGTTAAAGGAACCTTCCTTTTAATCACCTCAAACACTGCTTGGACCCTCTGGATTGTTCTGCTGGTTTTTCCTCTCTTTTTTGTCCCTTTTTTCTTTCTTTTTTTTGTTTCCTTTTTTCTCTAGAAAAAGATAAATAAGATTAAAAAAAATTTGTGATGACGCATTAAAAATATTGTGTAGGGACTGTTGCTTAGAGAGTATTCTTCGAGCTTCTGCTTACGACTTTTCAGTGTCTGTTTAGCACCATTCGGTCATTTTGTATTGCCTTAGCTTTTGAGAGAGATGCATCAAGGTGGTATTTGGGATGAAATATGGGCTTGTTAGCGGTTGCATATTGTGTAAGTACATTAAGGCTTTGCATGTTGTTTTCTACAGGTAGATTAAGTCTTTAGCATTTCATAATTGCATTGAGGCAAATAACAGTATATTCATGCTTTAGAAATCAAAAATCGAATAAGGCAATCTGAGTATGTTGTGCCTACCCGTACAACTTGTAAGAAACATTATTGTTCATATTTAATAATAATAATAATAATAATAATAAATCGACCAAGCTAATAAAAATTAACTAAGTTTTGTTAAAATTATAAATTTAACTAAGTTTAAGTTAACTAAAATTTATAAATAACAATAATATAACTAATTTAACATAGTTTTATAAATGATGATGATGATGATGATTATTAATTAACTAAGTTAATAAAAATTAACTAAATTTAAAATAATAATAATAATAATACTATAACTAAGTTTATGTTAACTAAATTTTATAAATAATAATACTATAACTAATTTAACAAAATTTCATAAATAATAATGATGGCAACGATGATGAATCAACTAAGTTTATAAAATTAACCAAGATTTTAATAATAATAATAATAATACAATTAAATTAACCTTGTTTTTTTAATAATATAATAATAATAAGTTAACTAAGTTAACCAAGTTAATAAAAATTAACGAAGTTTAGTTAAAATTAAACAAGTTTTATAAAATTAGTTAAATTTAAGCTTACTAAATTTTATAAATAATAATATGACTAATTTAACAAAGTTTTATAAATAATAACAATGATTATGATAATGATGATGAATTTGCTATGTTTATAAAAATTAACTAAGTTTATAATAATAATAATATAATTAAATTAATCGAGTTTTAGTAATAATAATAATAATTTAACAAAGTTAACCAAGTTAATAAAAATTAACTAAGTTTTGTTAAAATTATCTAAGTTTAAGTTAACTAAATTTTATAAATGATAATAATAAAACTAATTTAACAAAGATTTATAAATAATGACGATAATGATAAATTAACCTAGTTTATAAAATTTAACTAAATTTATAATAATAATATAATTAAGTTAACCGAGTTTGAATAATAATAATAATAATAAATTAAGTTAACCAAGTTAATAAAAGTTAACTAGGCTTTGTTAAAACTAAACAAGTTTTATAAAATTAACTAAGTTTAAGTTAACTAAATTGTATAAATAATAATAATATAACTAATTTAACAACATTTTATATACAATTGTAAGAGTGGACTTTATTTATTTCATTTTGTTTATAACATTGGTTATTTATATGACATTATATATAATATAATATATTCGTACAATGTTGTAGATGTTTGATATTTGATTTGAAGTCCTAAGAATTAACATAATTATTTGACTATATGTTGTGCTTTTACTTATGCAAGCATTGGATTTCCAAAGGGAGCAAGGTTGGACTTTTATGGTGCTAGGTTTAACTTGTGCATGCAACAAAGAATTATGGGTAATCAAGCGTTTTGTTAGAACCAGTTTGACATAACATTTTATTAGTGCTAAGTGTGTAAATTTGTATATGAATGTCTATTATATGTGAGTTTGGTCATTTTATCAAAAAATAATTGTATTAGAATGGTTATTGATATCTTATTTGATTATATGATTAATATGTTTTTTTAATTGTTTGAATATGATGATTATGTGAGTGATTGTTGATTGATATAGTAGAAACAAAATAGACCATCAATAGGAAATAATAGCATGAAAAAATGATGCAAAATGATCAACTTTTTGGCGTTTCAAACACGCTATAGAAATACATATAGTGGTGATGAGTAAACGCAACCGTAAAGTAGGGTAAAGTTGTAAACTCTATTGGTAGCACCAAAAAACCTTTTGGTGGCCTTTTTCAAACGCAATAAAAAGATTTATGGTGGCATTTGAGAAACGTTGAATAAAAGGATTTATAGTGGTTTTGAAATAAATGCAACTAATAGTTGCGGGCTTTATCACAGTGTTTATCAAAACGATACCATAAGTTTTGGTAGCTTTTTTGTGCGCTAACAAAAATAAAATTTCTTATAGCGGGCCCATTATGTAACTTATTCAAATCTCAATTCCCTTATCATCATTATTGTATTTAATTTATCTGAATAAATTTTCTGAATAATGTTATTAAAAATTAAGGATGTTGCAGTATATAACCCCTTGGTGCCCCTAACAGCCATGAGTAATACACTCCAACATTTGGAGAGGATTACATACTCTAGTCTCAACGGAAACATCGATATCCAGTCTCGATGTATCTTGACTAGGAACATTTAATATGATGTATATGTTTTCATTGTGATAAATTACTCACGGTTACAACATTTTATAGCTACTATCACAAAACATACCATCTATGGATTTTCTATTAAATATACTTTTAATCAAATTAATTAATTAATATAACACATTATATCAAGTACATAATAAAAAGAAAAACACCTTTTATTTCAGACAAGATCGATTACCAAATTAAATATATGTAATAAATTTCATAATTGCCCCTAGGGTATACCCTTAACTCTATCATCATAGATGGAGGGTATAAACCATTGCAGCCACACATCCATTCTCCAACGCACCCTGACATATACGGGAGAGACGTCATACCCAAACTCCTAGGGTAGGGGGAAATCCCCAAATAAAGAAATGAACGCGTGATGATTCATCTTTTCTGGATAGTCTGACAGGCCTCGACAAGGAAATGAATTCTCAGCAATTCATCCTCATGGATAGCCTAGTGGCAAGGAAGGGAGCAATGGCTCACGTGGTCCTAGGCGGCGGAGGGCGGCGGTCGCCAGATAGGGTAACAAATGATAGCTAGAGTTAGGGCTATGCTCTAGGGGCAATTATGTAATTGGTAGTACATATTATTACTATAAATTTTAAGTAGCATACAACATATTATTTGTCAATATATGTTTGAATCACGCTATGCAAGTTTTGAACCTATCAGCTCTTGCACCAAAGTCGAAGCACATAACCACTAGGACAGTGGTGCTGGTCACTCGATAATCAATCTTGCTCGAAATAAAAGGGTTTCCTTTCTATTATATACTTGATATAATTTATTATATTAATTAATTAATTTATTTAAAAGTATATTTAATAGAAAATCCATAGATTGTATGTCTTGTGATAGTAGTTACAAAGTATTGTGCCCGTGTGTAATTTATTACAATGAAAACAAATATACCATTTTAAATGTTCCTAGTGAAAATGCATTGAGATTGGATATCAATGTATCCATTGAGACTAGAGTATGCAACGCTCTCCAAACATTGGGCAGTGTATTATTTATGACTGCAGGGGGAACCTTAGGGTTACTACTAATAGGTATTGGATAACTATGGAACAACTCACTTGATAGTTTCCGTTGGTTAATATAACCAAAGTTGAACAGAAAATATCGATATGACTGATTTACACAGTCCTCTCAACTTGAGAATATTATGGTCTTTAATATGAAAGCTCCACTTTGATTACAATCAAATCATGGCATGACATCCATCGAGTAACTATAGTTGGGTCAACTGGAAGTATTGGAAGCGAAGCACTATTCAAGAGAGGATTCAACTCCCCAGTTATATGGGTTAGTATCATGGTTAACTCAAAGTCAAAATCTCTGGTCGGAGCAGTTTGATTGATAATAATTGTTATATTGAACGAAGGACTTTGTTTTTAGACTATAGAGTTGAATCTGAACAATATTACGATTACCAAATTTCATGCGTTTAAAGTGATATAGTCTTAACAAAGAGAGTTGGTGTAAAATAAAAGTCACAAACTGGGTAATGCTTAACAAAATGAAATTAGATTTTATGGAAACCAAATGAGTGATAATTTGTCAAAAATATCACACCACCTGCTAAGTGATGTGAGCGCGTTAATAATCGAATAGTTTGATATTAATCGTTGATCAAATTTACACCTGACAAGTCACACAACCTAAACGATATATTCTCTTTTAACCAAATGATTTAAATAATTTATAACTGTTATAAATTAATTAAACTAAATAATATTTATAAATTTGATTTTGATTTTATAAATAATATTAAATGTATTTATAATTTATAAGTATATTAATCTGTATACAATATAGATAAACGTTTTAAATTAGATTTAAAATGCAAAATATTTATTCAGGCCTTAAATGGGTTTAAGGCCCATCACGAGGACTGGTAATTTGGCGGGCTTATTTAAGGTTAAATAGGATTACTTTTGGATTAGATTAAAGGAGAATAAGTATGAGATTAGATCTATTTTTATCTCCTTTTTATCCACTATATAAGCAACCCTAACCCTTATTAGATAGCTGACGATTAACGGTTAAAGTAACGGCAATCTACTGAGTTGTAAAGGGTTTCAAAGGGGAGAGTTTATCTTTTCAAGGTGTACTTCAAGGCTTTGGAATAAGATATGGCCTTTATCGGATTATAATTTGTAATTCTTAGTATAATATTTTATTATGTGTGTGTAATATATATCTCTGTGTGTGTGTTATATTTTTAGTTAAGTGATGATTCTGATATGTAATAATGTTGTCAAAGATCAGTTTGGTTATATGCATGTATACATTTATGTTTAAAAAAAATTAATTTTTTAATATATATTGGATTAGCGTCGAATATAATAATAATACAATTGAGTACTTTAAATTGATATTTATACATATATGTGTAAATATATATGTATAATTTAATTATATGTAGTTTATAATTAATTACAATATCACACTATAGTTAACAAATTTCATATAATTTTATATATAAAATTTAATATAATACTAATTTTCGATAATAAGAAAATAACTTTTATAAATATTCATTATTATATAATATTATTTAAATCATTTTACTACATAAATAAATTTTATTAATTTAAATATGTTACGAAAATTATTTTTAAAATTTATTTTTATTAATGTCAAATAAGCACTGGTCAAAAAATAAAACAAAAAACCAATATTGTTATTTTTAAAAATTAATATTTAATTCTGTCGAATATTAATAAATTATTTAAAATTTTATTTGAATCAAAAAAATGAGGTAAAATTATCAAACCATAAAATATCATTTACAATTTAGGGGAAATTTAAATTTTCAAATAAGTTTCAAAAATAATTTTTTATAGGATTTTGTGTAATTTTAAATGAATATTCAATTAATTATATTTTTTTAAATAATAAAAAGAATAATAAATTAATTATGAGTTGTGCATATGATTTGGAATTTTATAAAAAAATATTATCATATTTATTAATATATATGTATATATATATTTATATATTACAAATATATTTATGTGTGTATATATATTATAATTAAAAAATATTACTTTATTATTGTATATATTTGTGCATATATTACACATGGTTTGAAAAATAATAATATTTAATTAACTTATTTATATTTAAAAATATATATTATATAATATGTGTATATATATTATTAATATTTTATTTATAAGATATATATATATATATATATATATATATTATACATTTATATAAAAGCATTTAAACAAACTTAACATATACATAAATACATACATATATATAATTTATATATAAGTAATAGTTATTATACATACATATATTTCGATAACATATACTTGTATATCGGATGAGCTAACGTGCCCGTTGCGATATAAATCCAAACATCTATACATGGGCCTGTTATACCTTGCACTAGTTAATATGTTGCACATGTACACACATATATGTGTATATGATACACATGCATCAATGTGTGTGTGTATATATATGTATATATATATATTAAATAAAACTATTTAATTTATAATTTTAAATAAAATAAAAGATTTTATTTAAATAATATTTAGAAATGTTCTAAGTAAAGTAGTCTTTATAGGCCTAATAAAGATCTAATAAGGTTTTTATGAAATTTAACCACAATTTTCGCTGCGGGTTGACCCTAGTCCAACAATACTATCAGAGCTCATTAGTTTAAGCGGTCTAAACCAATCATGTTAGAATTAACGAATTACACTACTAGAAAAGCTACCTATAGCAGTAGCCTCTTGCGTCGGCCGGCGACGGTTAGAATTAGCAGTCGATGCACGATTTGGATATACAGACCGAACAACCTGCGAACTGAAAAGCATAAGCTTTTCCCACCAAAAAAAGACACCTCCATTCTTGCCGTCGCTGCCTTCAAACGTCAACTGCCTACCATGTCGATCATCTAAATCCTCCAAAGCTCATCGGTATCTCCTACCTCTCAAATTTCAGCTTAATCTAGGTATGATTGAAACCCTAATTACCGAAAATTGGTTGATTATGGGTTAGAAATTAATGTTATTCTGTATTAGTTGATGATAATAGTGTATTAGTTGATTTGGGGATATAACTAAAATCCTAATTTCGAAAATTAGTTGATTATGGATTTGAAATTGATGATTATTGCATATTAGTTGATGATAATAGTGTATTAGTTGATTTAAGGATATTAATTAGTGATTTGATTGTTTAATTTGTCTCTAAAAATTAAGGTTGATTTAAAATTTGAAAATTAGTGTATAATTATTGGTTAATATGCTTATTGATAATTTTACACGAATGTTTCTTATAGTTTTGAACAATGTTTGTTATAGTTTACGTGAAAATTAGTGTATAATTAGTGATTAATATGCTGTTAGATATGTACGGTTAAGCAAATGCAATCTTTTTTAATTAATTAGTGTGTTAATAATAAGAGTTAGTGGTTAGTATAAAATAAATTTATTATAAGTCAAACTTCAAATTTCAGTTTACAAAATCAGTAAATAAAAAATTTAAATAGCTAACTGAATTGTAAAATACATTTTAAAATTTCTTTAGTTAATAAAATATTTAAATAGTTGAATGAATTATAAAATTAAGAAATAATAAATTTAATTTTAAATAATAAATTTTTTGAAATAAATATTCTACTAAAATCGACGCTAGCCTTTTACGTTGGCCGGCGATGCTAGAATAAGCGGCCGACGCTAGCCATCGCTAGTCGATGTAGATCTGGGTACATAAATCAAAAACCCACGAACCAGAAAACTTTTCATTCTTTTACACAAAAAATTAAGGTTGATTTAAAATCCGAAAATTAGTGTATACTTATTAATTAATATGCTTATTAATAAGTTTAGCGAATGTTTAGTATAGTTTAAAACAATGTTTGTTATAATTTACGTAAAAATTAATGTATAATTATTTACTAATATGTTGCTAGATAGTCAAATGAATTATAAAATATGTTTAAAATTAGTGTGTAATTATTGATTAAAATAGGTGCAAAAATTAGTGTATAATTATTGATCAAAATCAGTGCAAACTTCAAATTTTAGTTTACAAAATCGGTTCAAAATTTAAGTAGTTAAAGGAATTGTAAAATATGTTTTAAAATTTCAAATTTAGTTAATAAAATATTTAAATAGTTCAGCTGAAACAACAGATGGTAGAGTTCAATGATTGGGGAAAGAACGGAAGATTGCCACAGCTGCTAGATAAGAGGATTGCGACATATTTAGCAGAGCACAGGAGAATGCCTGGGGAGGATGGGTTGGGAGATGACGATGAGTAGGTATGACTGTTGTGTCTGATGGATTTTGTTCGTTTTGTTTTGTATTTATTCGACATGTGTTGATAGATTTGATAATTGTGTTGCTTGATGGTTTTGTGGATGTTTTGTTTGATGGACATGAGCATTTATCGGTATAATCGTGTTGTTTGAAGGATTTGTGGATGTTTTGTTTGATGGACATGAGTATTTTTAAGTATGCTTGTGTTGTTGGTTGGAATATAGACGCCGTTTGATGGAATACTGATGTAGATATTACCTTTTGCGTTATATACTTGTTTATATGTGATACACGATGGCTGTAGTTGCGAAATTGGATTTATATGTGTTGTAGATTAGATGGATAGAGATATGGTGTTATTTGCATGGTTGGATGGCTCAAATAGAATTGCAGGTAAAAATATATATCTAATATTGCGACGACTTACGTTGGCTAGCGATGACCCACTTGTTCAGGCTTGCATCGGCTAGCGACGGCCTGCTACGGCTCATTTACTCAGTTTTGCGTCGGCTAGCATCGGTCAGCGACAGCCCAACGACCACTCTGGATTCACCATGTGTCTACTTCGCAACACTGGCCATCGCTAAACTTGTGACGCCGCCGTTGCAAAAGCCATCTCAAAACCTATTGGCATCGACCGTTTTTCATCGTCTTTTAGCGATGGCTAGCAATAGCCGGTGATGGCCCACGTGGCATTCTATCCGTCGCTAATGAAAATGTCTTTTGTTATGTTAAGCTCACAGCCCAGTTAGTGTGGTGTTTAGGTTTGGGTAATCTAGTACTCTGCCTACTTGGCTACCAATCGGGCCCGAACAGATATGTGAGTCCAAAGGCTGCTCCTAATAAAAAATGCCCAATTTAAATTGGGCCATGAGCTAATTTTCAAATTTGTTTGAAAATTAAAAATATAAGATTTTAAATTTAAAAGTTAAATTTAAAATTAGATATACTAATATTATAAAAGTGATAATATAATAAAAAATTTCAAAATGTATGAAAAATAATATAAATTTATTTCAAAATTTTAAATTTACTAATAAGATTAATAAAATAAATAAATTAGTTAAATAAGTTAATTAATGAAAAATATATACACGTATTATATATGTTTGACATATATTATGATATATTAAAATGTTTGAGATATTATAAGTATATATGTATGTATATAATATTATCTTTGAAATTAATATAATTTAATTAAAATTGTTTAGTTAAATAAATTAAATAAATTAATTAATTAAAGGTTAATTGATCAAATAAATTAATTAAAAGGTTAATTAATTAAATAATATATACATATATAGGATATATGGGTCATACTATAAAAGTTATAATTTATAATAAATATTTAACATAAATGTTATATTAAAATAATATAGATTAATTAACATGTTAATTAATTGAAATTATTTAAATAAGATTTAATTAATATAATATTACACATAAGATTATTATATAAGTAATATAGAATATAAAACTTATATAATATGAATGTAAAAGCTAAAGGTGGAACATCAAAGAAACCCAAATAGACTTAAGAGATAAATACATACGTAATGTACGTATACTGAGATTTTATATGTGTTCGACATTTAAATCATGAGATTATTTCATAAGAAATATATTATTTCATAAGTCGACATCACTCAATATAATATACTAAAGGTTCCAAATCTTCAATATAATGTTGTCCTCTACCACACACACATACACCAATAAATTACTTGCATACTCCTTAGTTGTTGAGCAAACTCAAGGTAGGGATATTGTGGGTAGTATTATTAGTATATTGAATAGACAAAGTAAGATAATTATATGTATTTTTTGAGCAAACTCAAAGTATATATACTATACTTAGGCCGCCGCAATATGGTAAGTACGAGTGAAAATTTTCATTTTGGTTTGTTGAGCAAACTCAAGGTCGAAGTGAAATTAGTAGGTCATTTTGGTTTGTAACGACCCAGAATTTTGGGTTATTTGAAATTGTTTATTTAATTGACTTTAAATATTGGAACGCAAAGTTTTATCGATTTAGTAGGTTGAATTTGAAATATAATGATTTATTGATAATTTAATTGTTGAATTAAATAATTGAAATCGTGAAAATAATTTAAATCCTGGATTTTTATTTAGAAAAAAATAGTTTAAAGGCTTATTAAATTTATATTCATAAGAATGAAGGTAATAGAACTTTTAAATTGAATTTAAAAGTGATTTATTCAATTTTAAAAATAACTTTTTTAAATTAGCATATAAAAAAATAGCCTTCCAGGGCACATTCTCGAATTTCGACGAAACATGTTCCATTGGATCAGTAATAGTGTGTTATTATCAGATTTCAAATTTTGTAGTGTTTGGAGTTATCGTTTGGTCATACGGGATAAAAACGCGTTGAATTTAATATCAAAAATTTAATATAATCATTGGGTTCAAAAAGAAGTCTTCTCCATACCATCGAACTGGGACTTAGGACTTATTCCATTGCATTTTGGAATAGGGGTATAACATTATGACGCCTAGCAGTATGCATCGATTGGAATTTGAAATAAATATCTAGATATCTAAATTTAAAATAATAATAATATATACATTGATTTGACCCTACCTTCACATCAACTATACCAGCTCACCCTATTCCTGTCCAAGCCACCCTACAACCACCATCTACATCTCTTTTCACTTATTTAAACATAGCACACAATAGACAGTAAAGAAAAAAAATGAAGACGAAAAACTTTGAAAAATTATTTCTCAATCTACACTCAACTAAAAATTCCCAAACAAGTTTTAAAATTCATATTTTGCATCGAGCTTCACTCGTATGCATAGAGCAAGGTGTGGTCGTCGTTTGGGTCGATCGAATGTAAGAGGCGTATGGTTTTCGAATTAGGCTTTTGATTTTTGTAGATTTAAGGGCGGACTCGTCGAATTGGATATTGGATTCGAGATCGTGGGGATGTAGCGCACCTTGGGATAAATTTCATGGGTTGCAGTGATGGTTCGTGAGTTGCAACCTGGGGATGTCGAAGGGATGCTCTGCAGTGTTGCATTTTGGTTGAGGAAGCTAGGGGACGTGGCGGTGGTGCTAGATTAACGAGGATGGCTAGGCAAATTCGCGGGCGAAGTCGAAGTTGTGACGACCCGGAAACTTTAAACATTTGAAATTGGAAATATTTAATTGGTTTTAAATGTTTAGGAGTTAATTTAAACTTGAATTTCAAATATCACTATGAATTTGGCAATTAAATTTATTTAATTTAATTATTGAAGTTGGACAAAAATTTGAACCTTCAGTTTTATGCTTGTTAAAAATATTTTCAAGGGTTAGAAAATTTATATTCACAATACTGAAGATAATGGAAGCTTCAGAATTTAATTTGGAACTGATTTGTTCAGTTTTGAGAATTTATCATTTAAGTCGATATTTAAAAATAGTCGTCCGAGGTACAGTCTTAGATTCCGATGAAACCAATTCCATTGGATCCGTAATAGTGTTTTATTATCGGATTTCAATTTCCGTAGCATTTAGATTTGTCGTGTGGTCGTACGATAAGCAAACGCGCTGAAAAATTTATCGAAATTAAATTTAATAACCGGGTTAAAGGTTATCTTCTCCGTACGATCGAATTTGGACTAGAAACCTTTTCCATTGCGTTTGGAATAGGCGTATAACATTATGAACGCCTGGCAGCATGCCTTGATTGGAGATCGAAATTTTGAGTTGCTTTATCGGACGATCTAAAATTTGAATTTAAAATTCGATATATATATTTTATTGACTGAAAAATGCTGTTATAATTTACTAGACGTGTTCATATGAGAAAGATATGTTCCCTTACCATTTTTAAACGCGTACAGATGTTCTCTTCATCTTGGAAAATTTTTTTAAGAACAAAATAAACTGCCAGCTCACTCTTGATAACAAAATCAAAATGAAATTCAATATAAAAAAATATTGAAACGTATGCAGTTCAAAATGGCCGAATGCCCTTCTCATCTTCCTCTTCTCAAATAAAATTAAAATCGATCAAAAAAAAATGGCCGCTCTCTTTCCAGGAAATCAAAAAATCGATAATCAACTTCGGAAAAATGGCGAAACCATTCCTAATCCCACTTCACTTCTCTCGCCTCTATTGCAATTCGCGTGAGTGCGAATTCATGGTTCCGTGACAGTTGGGGGGGTCGATTTTTAGGGTTTGCTTTTGGTAGTCACTGCCGCGATTGGCGACTTCGGAAGAGGGAAGTGCTTTGCATTAGGCGTCTTAGCGATGGGGTGTGAAGACTCGGAAGGTGTAAGGAAGTTGATGCTAACATGCATGCAAGTTGATGGCGGTATGCTTGAGGGTGGCTCGCAATGGTCGAGTCTGATAAGGGTAATCTGGAACTTAAGTCTAAGCTACTAGTTTTTATTTATTTATTTTCTGATTGAAAGAAAAATTAATAATTTTAGTCCGAGAAAATAGATATACTAAAAGTGGAGAAAAATAATGATAGTAAGAAAAGAAATTCTGCTTTGTTATTTACTGTAATTATATACATAGGCAGTAAGGTGTCTTTATTTTATTAGGATTTAATGTATATGTATATATGTACATATATAGTTGAAACTGAAATTATATAAATATACCTATTTTAATCTGTAAGGTTGTTTTAAGTAATGGATTTAGTGAAAGATGGTTTAATTTATTCATTCAATTATTTTAGTCACTAAGAGAATTATTTAAAAGAAAATTTGTTTAAATTTTTTTCGTTAAAATTAAATCATTAATTTAAACTAAATTATTAGTTGAATTAAAATTATAAAATGGCAAATTAAATTGTTCGATTTATTTCGAATATTGACAAATTCATATAATTGTTTATACAAGGTCAAAATTGCAAAAAAAATCAAGCCGGGTAGGGAATGGATTGCAAAATAAAAGCAAAGGTGAGATCTTCTCACTCAATCAGATTTTTCGATTTAACTTTAAATAGTTAGATTTAAAATTGTTGATTGTGTGCTTGGATGATAAATTATTATCAGTTGTATTGAATTAAACCCTATGTGCCGTATAATATCAGATGATATTATGTTAAACCCATATACCGTGATATTCCACCTCGAAGTGGAATTGGTATTATATATGTATTTGGCCTGATTGATTTTCCGCATTTTATAGCGGATGAGACCCTATGCGCGACATAATAGCGGATGATATTTTATAAATGCCATATACCGCGATATTCCACCTCGAAGTGGAATTGGTATTTAATTGTTGTGCTAACGTCTGTGGATGCAGGGAAACAGGTTGGAGGGATCCAACTGGATTCCTCAAATATTTGAATTAGTTTCAATATTGTGTGTCGATTATTTATAATCTGTGTGTGATTATTTGTGATTGAAACTGTTGAAGGCTATAATTTAGCCAAATTTTTTTTTTGTATCGTAGGATACCAGTAATAAATAGAATTGGATTTTTGAAATTTGAGTAAATTTTTTATAATAAATTCATTCAAAAGAATTGGGTGAGTTTAAAAGAAGAAATTTAAATAGATAAAGTTTTATTTTGAAAACTTATTGAATAAATTCCAAAATATGGAAAAAGTTTAATAAATGGATTTCGAGTAATATTATTTAATAGTTGAAGAATTTATTTAAATACGGATTTTAAATATTTGAAAGAGATAAAGGAATTTAGGAAATAAATTTAGAAATTAAGTTGGGATTTAATTTGGAGTTAAAATAAATTTTAGGAATCGATTTGGAAATTTGATTTGGTGCTTTGGAATTAAATTGGGAAATAAATTTGAAATTGATTTGATGTTTTAAAATTAATCTTTGGGAATTCGATTTGGAAAATTTGATTTGGTATTGGGAAATAAAATTTGAAATCAATTTGGAATTTGATTTGGTGTTTAAAATAAATTTTGAAATTAATTTGGAAATTGATTTGGTATTTGTAAATGATTTTTGAAATCGACTTAAAAATCATATATCAGTGGATATTTGAAAGTTTAAAAATTCATAATGGGAATTTAAAAAGGAAATGGAAATTTGTTTTAAAAATAAATATTGTTTTATTTTTAAATGTGCGGAAAAAAGTTTACGGATTTGGAACGTAAATTTAAAATAAATCTAGAAAGATTTATTAATTGATTTGAATGAACTATTTTAGAATGGAAGGTGTACTTTCCCTGGAAAGCCGTGTATATTTTTAAAATATCTTTTGAAATATAAATTAAAAATTCTAGAGTTGGTTTTAAAAGAATTTTTTGGAGAAATTATTTTCTTAAGTTATTTTGTAAATCTTTAAAGTAAAGATTTATTTACTTAATTAATTTTAGAAGGGATTATTTTAAAGATTAAAATTAATATTGGATTTAGAAAGTGGATATTTAAGTAGTTATACCCTATATACTAATTTTGTTTTAAAAAAAATTTGTTTGGACTTGAAGTATTATATGAGGTATTGGTATAATTTTTTCATATCTAATATTTAAATAAGTATCTAGAAATAGTTTTATTCTAAATGTTTCCAAGCATATTTTGGTTAATTGATTTGAACTATTTTAAAGTATTTGAACTCGGCAGATTTTCAGTGGAAATGAATAAATATTTGGAAATATATTCCACGTAAGGAAAATGATTTAAAATTTGTTTACAAAGGATTGAAATGTAGAAATTGATTTGAAATTTGTTTTCGAATGGTTGAAGTGTTAAAATTATATCTTGCGGAGATATTTTGGAAAATAAATAATTGAAAGGAAATTATTTGAAATCCAGTAATTGTTGTGAACATTAATTGATAGTTAAATAACCGACTATCAATATTGACCTTTGATGGCATTTGAATTTCGATGCGACCGGGGGTCGGATTCCAAATGGATATTCGAAATCCACATCGAACCTTTGTGATTGTGATGGATCTTTTATTTAAAATTTCAAAGCGAAAATTTGTTGTGATTTGTTTGAAATCTGATTGAACACTTATTTTTAAAAATAAGCGCTCATTATTCGGATTAGCCGGGAGAGGACTTTGTGTCATAAAACCCATTCCGAATAATGATACGACGAAATGAGATTGCATTTGAAGACGGAGTTGAAGACCAGGTATTTTCGAAAATGAAAGGATTACCTATCGAATGTCTCTGCACCGGGTTGCTCCGGTATAGAGATTTTATCACCATTTGTGATTGGGATTCCGGATTTGTAAGGGCTTCTTTGGAAGTGCCTTCGGTTCCGTTCGATCCCGGAACAGACTTGTATGGATGTGTGTCTGATGTTACACTTTGAGATGTAAAGCTGGTTTCTATCAAATACATTTCTGTTGGCGGCGGAGAATTTATTCTCTTAGCTTAACACCCTTCTCTAAGATGTATGAGCTCAGATGTTATGTAGTTTATGGTTACTAGTGATACATTCCCAATTTGGTAACGTGGCATACGAAGTGCCGCTGATCATCTATTGATCGAAGCATGAATTTATGAAAAGTGTAGCTTTGTGGACGAGACTTCGTCGGACCTCACACCCAGGAAATGGTCGAAACAGGAAATATGCGGCAAGGTTATGAGGGTCGCGCCCTTTTGGGGTATGTCATTTCCTTCTGGAAAAGGGTGGTATCATGGTATGAAGCCCAGAAATTTAACCTATATGGTTGCTGCAAATTTATTATACTTTGTGGTTGAGGATCCTCAGATAAAGGTTACAAACGACCGAGGGATGGCATACTCGTGTAGTAGTTATCTAGTTACAGAGGTAACCGAGCCTTGTGTTGGTAGAGAGCTGGTTAAGTTATCGGGACGTCCCTCTAGAGACGTACCCATGTGGCAGTAGGAAGTTCCTTAGCCTGACCATTGGTTGGAAATCCAATCTCCAATACGCGCCTTGTACGGTTTTAGTTGTATAACTTGCAACTTACTTATGGTGGTCACCATTGTTTAGATGGTAGCTATAGTAGGCATAGTTCGAAATATCTATGCTGGCTAAGATTAATATTATGCTTTCGAAAGGTCTTATGCACTATGCACTATGCACTAATAGTAATATTGAAAAGATTTCGCGTATCAAGCATGTTTGACTATCATAAGGAGAAATCTCCTCCAATTCTGCATTTGCATTGTGTGTGTAGAGGGAGACCATATGGTAGTTTCATTTTCCAAAAGCATAGTGGGTTTCTTTTTATTTTATTTGTGAAAATAAATGTATTTAAGATCTCATACCAGTCCCATGACTGACCTAAAGTTTAATTTTCCCTTTCTAAACTCTGAGTGCCCATAATTTTCCACACGGGCAGCCTAGAGTCAGGTTGTCAGTTGTTCTAGAGCGAAGTCAGAAAAGAAGTTGCTGTGGAGATCTGGAGTTCAAGTTGGATGGCAAGACGTATGACTTATATTATGTAGTGTCCGTTGCGTATGGGTTGGTGCAAGTTAAGTTTTCATGTAAGCAAGTTCTAATGAATGCATGTGTTATGATTTGTGTTGTTGTAAACTCTGATAGTGTGATGTATGTAAAACTGATATAGTTCTTTGTTTAAAGATATTCATTTATCTATTATATATTGTTCCGCTGCAAATGTGAGATTTTGCAATTGTTTCTATTTTCTTCTTCTTCTATCTTCTTCTTGTTAAACCCTAACGGTACGGTTTTCGGCATTCGACCGTGTGGCATTGGATACAGTGGACGTATCGATGTCGACTTTCGGGCGTCGAAAAATTGGGTCGTTACAATTTGGTAACAGAGCATTTGGTTAAGCGACAACCTTGGCTTTGGTGGGGAATACTCATTAGAGATAGAGTCAGTAGTACCGTGGAATGAGTTTGAGTGTAATAATAGATATAAGCGCGTATTTGTTAGTGAATATAAAATTATTTTGTATTGTGTTGACTTATCGGTTGATTGTTTATAGATTTTGGTCGGTGCAATTTGGCCAACTGTATCGATAGGGGTTCCTAAACTCTTAAACAAGATAAATCGACACAGTATTGTTTTAAAATCGGGTAAATAAGATAATTTACCCAAACTATTTTTGGTATATAAAAGGAAATAATTTTCTGTAAAATTATTATAGTATATGGTTGCTTGGATGTTAGAAAGTGATAATATCAAATTATTATCATTGATTATTGAATAAGAAATTGAAATCATAACCAAGAGTTAAGAAATAAAATTCATATACGAATGGGATTTGTAAATATGAATTGTAAAAATGATTTATAATTTGAAATAGAATTCCAGAGAAATTTTTGAAAATGTTTTTGAAAGGATTGAAATTGGAAAATTTGGAAAAAATTAAACCCCTTTTGATTTGAAAATGATTTTCAAAGGTTTGGAAAAATGTTTTTTAAGGGATAAAAGCTCTAAACTCTTTTCGGTCGCTGGAAAATAACTTAGGTGATGACTGCAGTATCATCGATGTTCATTTTCGAGTTTCCAAGAGAGGAATTGCTGCCAAATTATTTTAAATGGAAGTTTTTCGCAAAATGGGTTGGTTTTGAAAATTCAAAAGATAATTTGAATTGATTTCAAATATGATTTTGAAAGGTTAAAACGACTCTGGAATCTTATTAAAATAGTTATGGAATAATAAATAAGTTTGAAAACTTAGAAGATTCAGATTTTAACTGAAATTAACTTGAGTTAATTTGAATAATGGTAAATTTGAGAAGTCTTATAGACTAAATGATTGGAATAAAATCTATTAAGGTGGAAAATAAAATTATGAATGAATAAATGAATTTACAATAGCAAGTAAATGAAAGGGAAATGGAATGTTGAAATTCATTTCGAATTTGTAAGTAAATAGAAAAGGAATTGGAATTGAGTTTGATATGTGATAAACAAAGCGAAGTATTGAAAAAAAAAGTTTGTAAGGGAAACTAATTGAAGGAATGACAAGATACATTTGGTTTGAAGTGAATTGAATTCAATAATTATAAATAAATGGTAAATTAAATTCATATGGAATTTGAAATCCAGTTTAAATATAAGTGGTTGTAAACCTAAAATGGTTTGAGATGAAATGAATTGGAATTTGTAATGAATTAGTAAATGAAACTAATTTAAAATAATGATATGAATCAGTTGTGAATAAAAGATAATTGATAAAATTCAATATTCAGAAGGTAAATTGAATCCCAATAGAATTGAAAGTGTAAGATTGAATGAAAATGGATATATAACTTCAATAGTGAAGTAAAGATAGTGAAGTAAAGATGGTATAAGAAGTAAGTATTCAAACTTTTGTAATGGAATGTGCAAAATGATTTTTTTAGTATAGAAACTAGATATGGTTGTTAAATAGCGTACAGGTGATATAAAGAAAATGGAATTGGGATTTCGATTTAGAAGATATTTGAATTGCTCGAAAAAGGTATGTATTTAAATTTCAGTATGAAATTTGATGGTTTTCTTGTCTAGCTATTTGGCTTTTTGTTTTTTTGAATCTGGGGCCCGTGGTGGCATTTTGTAGTCGTACCGAGCTAGCCGCGCAAAGGAGGTGCTAGCGAAATTTTTTGAAAATTTAGGGAGTTAGAAAAAAAATTAAGAAAATTTTGAAAATTTAAATTTTGAATTTAAATTTAAATTTGAATTGGTTAAGAAAACAATATTGTTTGGAGTTTGTGGTTGAGGTTAGAAAGTTAGTTAAAGTAATAATGGTTTTTTAACAAACGGATTTGTTTTGGGTAAATAGTAAACGGGTTAAGGTCCATTCTTCTTAACTATTAATTTCGGGATGAAATTCTTTTAAGGGGGGAAGGATGTGACGAGTCGGAAATTTTAAAAATTTGAAATTGGAAATATTTAATTGGTTTTAAATGTTTGGGAGTTAATTTAAACTTGAATTTCAAATATCGCAATGAATTTGGCAATTAAATTTATTTAATTTAATTATTGAAGTTGGATAAAAATTTGAATCTTCAGTTTTATGCTTGTTAAAAATATTTTCAAGGGTTAGAAAATTTATATTCACAATACTGAAGACAATGGAAGCTTCAGAATTTAATTTGGAACCGATTTGTTCAGTTTTGAAAATTTATCGTTTAAATCGATATTTAAAAATAGCCTTCTGAGGCAAGTCTCGAATTCCGACGAAACCAGTTCCATTGGATCCGTAATAGTGTTTTATTATCGAATTTAAATTTCCGTAGCATTCAAAGTTGTCGTGTGGTCGTACGATAAACAAACGCAATGAAAAATTTATCGAAATTAAATTTAATAACTGGGTTCTAAAAGCTATCTTCTCCGTACGATCGAATTTGGACTCGAAACCTTTTCCATTGCGTTCGGAATAGGCGTATAACATTATAAACGTCTGGTGGCACACCTCGATTGGAGATTGAAATTTTGAGTTGCATTTATCGAGACGATCTAAAATTTGAATTTAAAATTCGATATATATATTTATTGACTGAAATATGCTTTTATAATTTACTACACGTGTTCATTTGAGAAACACGTGTTCCCTTACCATTTTTAAATGCGTACATATGTTCTCTTCATCTTGAAATTTTTTTTAAGAACAAAATAAACTGCCAGCTCCCTCTTGATAACAAAATCAAAATGAATAAAAAAGAAAAATATCGAAACGTATGCAGTTCAAAATGGTCGAATGCCCTTCTCATCTCCCTCTTCTCAAATAAAATTAAAATCGATCGAAAAAGTGGCCGCTCTCTTTCCAAGAAATCAAAAAAATCGATAATCAACTTCGGAAAAATAGAGAAACTATTCCTAATCCCACTTCACTTCTCTCGCCTCTGTTGCAATTCGCGTGAGTACGAATTCATGGTTTCGTGACAGTTGGGGGCGCCGATTTTTAGGGTTCGCTTTTGGGGAGTCGCTGCCGCGATTGGCGACTTCGGAAGAGGGAAGTGTTTTGCATTGGGCATCTTAGCGATGGGGTGTGAAGACTCGGAAGGTGTAAGGAAGCTGATGCTGACATGCATGCAAGTCGATGGCGGTGTGCTTGAGGGTGGCTCGCAATGGTCGAGTCTGATAAGGGTAATCTGGAACTTAAGTCTAAGCTATTAGTTTTTATTTATTTATTTTCTAATTGAAAGGAAAAAAAACAAATAATTTTAGTCAGAGAAAATAGATATACTGAAAACGGAGAAAAATAATGACAGTAAGAAAAAAATTCTGCTTTGTTATTTACTGTAATTATATACATAGGCAGTAAGGTGTTTATTTTATTAGGATTTAATGTATATGTATATATATACATATATAGTTGAAACAGAAATTATATAAATATACCTATTTTAATCTGTAAAATTGTTTTAAATAATGGATTTAGTGAAAAATGGTTTAATTTATTCATTCAATTTAATTTAGTTACTAAGAGAATTATTTAAAAGAAAATTTGTTTAAAATTTAATTTTTAGTTTAAAATTAAATCATTAATTTAAAGTAAATAATTAGTTGAATTAAAATTATAAAATGGCAAACTAAATTGTTCGATTTATTTCGAATATTGATAAATTCACATAATTGTTTATACAAGGTCAAAATTGCAAATAAAATCAAGCCGGAATGGGAATGGATTGCAAAATAAAAGCAAATGTGAGATCTTCTCACTCAATCAAATTTTCCGATTTAATTTTAAATAGTTAGATTTAAAATTGTTGATTGTGTGCTTGGATGATAAATTATTATCAGCTGTATTGAATTAGACCCTATGCGCCGCATAATAGCGGATGATATTATATTAAACCCATATACCACGATATTCCTCGTCGAAGTGGAATTGGTATTAGATATGTATTTGGAGTGATTTGTTTTCTGCATTATATAGCGGATGAGACCCTATGCGCCGCATGATAGCGGATGATATTTTATAAATCCCATATACCGCTATATTCCACCTCGAAGTAGAATTGGTATTTAATTGTTGTGCTAATGTCTGTGGATTCAGAGAAACAGGTTGGAGGGATCTAACTGGATTCCTCAAATATTTAAATTAGTTTCAATATTGTGTGTTGATTATTTATAATCTGTGTGTAATTATTTGTGATTGAAACCGTTGAAGGCTATAACTTAGCCAAGTATATTTTTTTGGTATCATAGGATACCAGAAATAAATAGAATTGGATTTTTGAAATTCGAGTAGAAAATCTATAATAAATTCATTCAAAAGAATTGGGTAAATTTAAAATAAGAAATTTAAATAGATAAAGTTTTATTTTGAAAACTTATTGAATAAATTCCACAATATGGGAAAAGTTTAATAAATGGATTTCGAGTAATATTATTTAATAGTTGAAGAATTTATTTAAATACGTATTTTAAATATTTGAAAGAGATAAAGGAATTTATTTCAAAAGGAAATAAATTTAGAAATTAAATTGGGATTTAATTTGGAGTTAAAATAAATTTTAGGAATCGATTTGGAAATTTGATTTGGTGTTTTGGAAATAAATTGGGAAATAAATTTGAAATTGATTTGGTGTTTTAAAATTAATTTTTGGGAAATCGATTTGGAAAATTTGATTCGGTATTGGAAAATAAAATTTGAAATCAATTTGGAATTTGATTTGGTGTTTAAAATAAAATTTAAATTAATTTGGAAATTGATTTGGTGTTGTAAATGATTTTTGAAATCGATTTAAAAATCATTTATCAGTGGATATTTGAAAGTTTAAAAATTCACAATGGGAATTTAGAAAGGAAAGGGAAATTTGTTTTAAAAATAAATATTGTTTTATTTTTAAAAGTGTGGAAAGAAATTTACGGATTTAGAACGTAAATTTAAAATAAATCTAGAAAGATTTATTAATTGATTTGAATTAACTATTTTAGAATGGAAGGTGCACTTTCCATGAAAAGCCATGTATATTTTTAAAATAGCTTTTGAAATATAAATTAAAAATTCTAGAGTTGGTTTTAAGAGAATATTTTGGAGAAATTAGTTTCTTAAGTTATTTTGTAAATCTTTAAAGTAAAGATTTATTTATTTAATTAATTATAGAAGGGATTATTTTAAAGATTAAAATTAATATTTGATTTAGAAAGTGGATATTTAAGTTGTAACAACTCGGGATTTTGCAATTATTTTATTATCGTCAGTTGACGATTAATGATGATAGCTAATTGCTGTTTGTTGTTGAAGATTTTAAACCGGGTTGAAATTCTTAAAAAAAAAAAAATTGGTTAAGTGTTGTGAGCTTTGAAATTGTGAATATCGGCCATTTACTTTTGAATGCCGTTCCCTTTTTATTTCAATTCGACCCGTCCTCCTTTCATTCTCGTTCATTCGAAAAAAACCCTAAAATAAACGAACGAAGGAAGTAAAAATGGCGGCTTCTTCGTTGTTCCTCCCCCTCCATTTAACTTCGTAGCGCAAGCTAAATCAGACGAGGGGAGAGAGTGGCCACTTGCTAGAGTTTCGATTTCGTCCTCGCTTGGTTTGAGTTCGTCTTTGGCCTCGTTCGATTCTTGAGTGCCACGGCTGCTTCGATGTCAAAGGTGAGTGAACTTTTTCACTCACATCTTCTTCAACTCGCACTTCGACAGTTGTATTTTGTACAATTATGTTTTGAAGTTGATGATTACTTTGGCCACTTGATTTCGTTTTGATGCTGGTGATTGATCTCTGACCTCGGGTGTTTATTTTGTTTTGTGGCCTTCAATTTCGACTGTTCGAGTTTGATGATGTTGTTTTGCTTTTGACTTCGGCCATTTCTGATTTCATGAATTTCTAGTGGCTTCGGCCTCGAATTGAAACTACTGCATACTGAACTGTTGTTGCATTGTACACCGTTTGTTTACTTTAATTCTGCGGTGTCTTTGATGTTGACATTGTGCTCGAGTTATTTGATTCATGTGTTATTTCATTACTTTTATATTGTTACTGGGAGTTTGTTGTAGTCGGGTTTGCATTGTGTTCATAAACACGGCTCACCTCCCAGGTCTGTTGCACTATAACTGTTGAGACAGTGGCATTTATATTTGATTCTTTATTTGGTCTTTAAGTCTATATGCGTTAGTGCTTTGACCCTGACTCGTTCATTGTCACTTGCTTATGATCTGTTCACTTGTTCGAACTTGCTACTGTCTTGCATTCATTTGTTCTTCATTATTGAGGCTGGTATAGTTGTCATATATGCAGCTTGCTTTGATTCTACCAATTCAATGTTGAATTCATTTACATGATGTGCTTGAGTCCTTGCTTCTGTGGTTGGTCCAGTTATTACTTTGATATTGTATAGCCTGGTCTGAAGCACACTTTGGTTCAGGTTGCACATTGTATCTTACCATGGTTGTGGTCATGTTGGTGTACCCAGTGGGCTTCTATCTGGTCTCAGCTGATGCTTGATTACTCGTACATTTATATTGAGCCACTGTCTCATTGTTTTATGTACTTTGTTCATATTATGCTGTTCTTTGATTAGAACTGCCACTTGATGTTGTTGTTTGGGTTTCATCTCTGGTGCATGTATGCATTCCTGTCATACTTGTTGTCCTTTGTAGCTGCACCTGTTTATCTTTGCAGTCCTACAGGAACCATGATGTTTAGTCTTCATCTCTGGTGCATGTATGCATCCTGTCATACTTGTTGTCATTGTAGTTGCACCTGTCTGTATGTGCACTTCCACAGGAGCCATGTTGTCTGGTCTTCATGTTGTACCACTGCCCTGTGCACTGGTCATTCGAGTTGAGTTTCTTTGCAGTTGGGTTGAGTCATGATGGTAGTGACTTGACCTCTGCTGTTAATAATTGGAGTTGTGATGATATCATATACTATAGTGGCGAGGCAGTGCACGCAAGCGTGAACTGCAGCCACATCGTACTAATTTTATTGGTATTTCTTTGGATTTTGGTTCGTTGATCTTTTGTGTACATCATCACTGTAGTGGCAAGGCAGTGCACGCAAGCGTGAACTGCAGCCACACGGTATTGCTTTTATTGATATTTCAATTACTTTTGATCCATTGATCTTTTGCGTATTACACATGCCGTATTGGCGAGGCAGTACATGTTAGCGTGTACTGCAGCCAATTAGAATTGATGTTTAAGTGATATTTCAATTGTTTAAATTGATTTAGTTTCATTTAATCATTTCGTTGTTATCTAATTACCTATTTGATAATTAGATTATGAGTTTCTAGTTATTTATTAATAATTAGATTTTGATGTTAATTGCCGATTAGGCAATTCTGACGTTTTTTCTAAATTATCTTCATTAATAATCCTTTCATCTGACTTCGTTGATAATTTGAGTTAGCTGAATTGTTGTTTAACACTATACGTGTTATATTCACTGTTATCCGATTTTCTTGTTAAAGGATCGGATAGGTGAATTTATTTTGACTGTCGTCTAATTGTTAATTAATTATTACTGCTTCTGTGCATTAATAACTAAGTTTGAATTAGACTGACCCGTGTATTATTTTCTTTTGAATGTAATACTCGGGTCAGATCGAGTATTTACCGGTTGTTGATTTCTTACTTTGGGTTGCTGCTTGAGCTATGAAGTTTCTTTATATCGTTTGGAGTAGATGTTGTCATAGTATAGGATGTTGTACATTCATGTATATTATTTACGATAATGTACTTGTATATGTAACTTCCAGAGTCGACAGTTGTAGTTGTATCATATGTACTGTATCAAATGTATTGTAACTGACATCAGTTATTATATATATGAGACTTCGTTTATCTGTGTTCCGCATTTATATTATCTGTGTTATTATTATATTTATTGTCCTAAACTATTATGAACCATCGTAGTTCATTTTATACTAGAATTGGATATGTCGATGGGAGTAAATAAATAAGAGATGAAAAATTAAAAATATATACTACTCCTATCGAGGTAACCAATACTAGTGTAAGGCCTAACTACGGATGGCCGCTCCTATCCGGCCTTATTCTTCGTAATAACAGACAGCATTTCTTTTAATACTCTTTGTTACTGTGAGCATAGAGGTGGGGCGTCATAGTTGGTATAAGAGCTTGGGGCTTATGGACATAATATAAAACATAACTTAGATGGAACATGTGTTACAACTATTAGTCGATATTTTATTGTGCTTTGAGTCAAAGCTAAAGTTTTGAAATTTTGATGAAATTTTTAAATATCTGTATTTAAAAATAAAAGAGAATTGTGTTTTGTTTATCAGAGTGCGTAGCGAAAACAGTGAGACTGCTTCGCTGAGTACAGTTGATAATTATTTTGATTTAAAAATCGAAATATGAAAATGAATTTAATTTCATTATGCTGTTTAACCAGTGGTTTGATTTATTGAAATTCTTGCTGGTTTTCTTTGGTGCTAACCATATCTGATTAGATTTTTGCTGTTTTGAATTATCTTCGTTGAAGATATATTTGAATGATTTCTTTGTTCATTTTGCGGTATTCATGCAAATTTATGTTGCACGTTACTGCATTAATTTTACGTTGAACCGATGTTTGGTTATGATACGTATTTTGTTGCCGTTATTTTTATAACGGGATTTTTACACCGATGCTAGATTTTTGAAGTACGGTGTTTTGTTGACATTTTTAATGAATGAAAATTCACTGATATTATGTTTTGATGCAAATTATTTTGATGAGATTTTGACGTTTAAAAATCTCTGTCGCTTTGACTTCAATGACCGTCAAATTTTAAAGTGGATTTTCAAGCGGTTATCCCGTAATGCTGATTTTGAGATATGTTTCTACGGTGTTTTGAGAAGTACAATTTTCTTATCGAAATTGTCATTAATGTTACTGTTTTTTATCACGGATTTGCAAATCGTTTTAAAAATAATTTTTTTTCCAAAATTTTTATAGTTTATGCTTTCAAAAGAATAAGGAAGCGATTTAAACGATTCAGCAAAATCGAGGATTATGACCCCTTTCTTTTACTGATTCGCTTAATTCCGGACTTGTTCGTTTGAGAATGTAGATTATTAACTTTTATAAAATAAATGAAATTGTTTTCAGAATTTTTACAGTTTGCGTTTTCAGAAGAATGAGAAAGTGACTTAAACGTTTCAGCAAAATCGAGGATTATGACCCCTTTCTTTTACTGATTCGCTTAATTCCAGACTTGTCCGTTTGAGAATGTGAAATGTTATTTTTGGAATACGCAATTTTGCACTTTCAAGGAAACGATGAAGAGATTTAAACAATTTAGTAAAACACGTGGTTATGGAACATGTGCGTTTGCTATTTTGGTTAATTCCGGACTCGTTAATTGAAACATTTGCTGTTTGATGATTTTGATGATTTTACACGTTCAAAGAAACGATGAAGAGAATCAAACGATTTAGTAAAACACGTGGTATGGGACATGTGCGTTTGCTATTTCGGTTAATTCCGGATGAATATATGATGATTTTCGTGTGCTTTCGAGCCACTATGAGGAACTTCGGGTCATATGTTGGAACTTCGGGTCAATACCAGTACCAGACCTTCGGGTCATTTGTTGGGCGCAAAAATTATGTTGGGTACTTGGTAGGCTTCGACCATATGGGATGCACGTGCGGCGTAGCTAAAACTCGCCATCTGATGGGATCGATCCAACCTTTTTTGTTGTTTTTCTAGATCATCTTAATTGATTTCTAGATATTTGTTGTTTCCAATTATCTGCAGGTAATTGGATATTTGTTGATATGAATTCTAATTATCGCTTGTGATAATTAGATATTTGTTGTTTCTGATTATCGCTTATGATAATTAGATATTTGTTGTTTCTGATTATCGCTTGTGATAATTAGATATTTGTTGTTTCTAATTATCGTTTCTGATGATTAGATATTTGTTGTTTCTGATTATCGCTTCTGATAATCAGATATTTATTGTTTCTGATTATCGCTTGTGATAATTAGATATTTGTTGTTTCTCATTATCGCTTGTGATAATTAGATACTTGTTGTTTCTGATTATCGCTTGTGATAATTAGATATTTGTTGTTTCTGATTATCGCTTGTGATAATTAGATATTTGTTGTTTCTGATTATCGCTTGTGATAACAAGATATTTGTTGATTCTAATTATCGTTTTAGATAATTGAATATTTGCTGATTTGAAATTCGATTATCGATTTTGATAATTGAATATTTGCTGATTTGAAATTCGATTATCGTTTTTGATAATTGAATATTTGCTGATTTGAAATTCGATTATCGTTTTTGACAATTGAATATTTGTTGATTTGAGATTTGATTATCGCTTTTGATAATTGAATATTTGTCGATTTAAGATTTCTGATTATCGTTTTTGATAATTAGACATTTGTTTTTTTTTCTGATTACCGTTTTGGTAACTAGATATCTGCAGTTTTGCGATTTTTGATTTGTGTTTTATAATTATCTTTGTTGATAATTAGATTTTGCTGTCTTCTAATTATCGTATCGATAATTAGACATTGTTGTTTTGAGATTTCTGTATTCTGATTATCTATTTGATAATTGCTGTTGAAAATTTGGGAATTTCTTTTATGAAATTAAAAGATTTCTTTGATGTTTATATTCTCGACTTTTATTTTTCTAGCTTAACCAGTTTATGTTAGAAAAATAATTGTTATTGACGACCTTAATTATGAAAATTGCGGGGACGCAATTTTTATAAGGAGGGGAGTCTGTAACAACTCGGGATTTTGCAATTACTTTATTATCGTCAGTAGACGATTAATGATGACAGCTTATTGCTGTTTGTTGTTGAAGATTTTAAACCGGGTTGGAATTCTTAAAAAAAAATTTGGTTAAGTGTTGTGAGCTTTGAAATTGTGAATATCGGCCATTTACTTTTGAATGCCGTTCCCTTTTTATTTCAATTCGACCCATCCCCCTTTCATTCTCGTTCATTCGAAAAAACCCTAAAATAAACGAACGAAGGAAGTAAAAATGGCGGCTTCTTCGTTGTTCCTCCTCCTCCATTTAATTTCATAGCGCAAGCTAAATCAGACGAGAGGAGAGAGTGGCCACTTGCTAGAGTTTCGATTTCGTCCTCGCTTGGTTTGAGTTCGTCTTTGGCCTCGTTCGATTCTTAAGTGCCACGGCTGCTTCGATGTCAAAGGTGAGTGAACTTTTTCACTCACATCTTCTTCAACTCACACTTTGACAGTTGTATTTTGTTCGATTATGTTTTGAAGTTGATGATTACTTTGTCCACTTGATTTCGTTTTGATGCTGGTGATTGATCTCTGACCTCGGGTGCTTATTTTGTTTTGTGGCCTTCAATTTCGACTGTTCGAGTTTGATGATGTTGTTTTGCTTTTGACTTCGGCCATTTCTGATTTCATGAATTTCTAGTGGCTTCGGCCTCGAATTGAAACTACTGCATACTAAACTGTTGTTGCATTGTACACTGTTTGTTTACTTTAATTCTGCGGTGTCTTTAATGTTGACATTGTGCTTGAGTTATTTGATTCATGTGTTATTTCATTACTTTTATATTGTTACTGGGAGTTTGTTGTAGTCGGGTTTGCATTGCGTTCATAAACACGGCTCACCTCCCAGGTCTGTTGCACTATAACTGTTGAGACAATGGCATTTATATTTGATTCTTTATTTGGTCTTCAAGTCTATATGCGTTAGTGCTTTGACCCTGACTCGTTCATTGTCACTTGCTTATGATCTGTTCACTTGTTCGAACTTGCTACTGTCTTCCATTCATTTGTTCTTCATTATTGAGGCTGGTATAGTTGTCATATATGCAGCTTGCTTTGATTCTACCAATTCAATGTTGAATTCATTTACATGATGTGCTTGAGTCCTTGCTTCTGTGGTTGGTCCTGTTATTACTTTGATATTATATAGCCTGGTCTGATGTACACTTTGGTTCAGGTTGCACATTGTATCTTACCATGGTTGTGGTCATGTTGGTGTACCCAGTGGGCTTCTATATGGTCTGAGCTGATGCTTGACTACTCGTACATTTATATTGAGCCACTGTCTCATTTTTTTAATGTACTTTGTTCATATTATGCTGTTCTTTGATTAGAACTGCCACTTGATGTTGTTGTTTGGGTTTCATCTCTCGTGCATATATGCATTCTTGTCATACTTGTTGTCCTTTGTAGCTGCACCTGTTTATCTTTGCAGTCCTATAGGAACCATGATGTTTAGTCTTCATCTCTGGTGCATGTATGCATCCCTGTCATACTTGTTGTCATTGTAGTTGCACCTGTCTGTATGTGTACTTCCACAGGAGCCATGTTGTCTGGTCTTCATGTTCTACCACTGCCCTGTGCACTGGTCATTCGAGTTGAGTTTCTTTGCAGTTGGGTTGAGCCATGATGGTAGTGACTTGACCTCTGCAGTTTCGACTGCTGTTAATAATTGGAGTTGTGATGATATCATATACTGTAGTGGCGAGGCAGTGCATGCAAGCGTGAACTGCAGCCACACCGTACTAATTTTATTGGTATTTCTTTGGATTTTGGTTCGTTGATCTTTGGTGTACATCATCACTGTAGTGGTAAGGCAGTGCACGCAAGCGTGAACTGCAGCCACACGGTATTGCTTTTATTGATATTTCAATTACTTTTGATCCATTGATCTTTTGCGTATTTCACATGCCGTATTGGCGAGGCAGTACACGTTAGCATGTACTGCAGCCAATTAGAATTGATGTTTAAGTGATATTTCAATTGTTTAAATTGATTTAGTTTCATTTGATCATTTCGTTGTTATCTAATTACCTATTTGATAATTAGATTATGAGTTTCTAGTTATTTATTAATAATTAGATTTTGATGTTAATTGCCGATTAGGCAATTCTGATGTTTTTTCTAAATTATCTTCATTAACAATCCTTTCATTTGACTTTGTTGATAATTTGAGTTAGCTGAATTGTTGTTTAACACTATACGTGTTATATTCACCATTATCCGATTTTCTTGTTAAAGGATCGGATAGGTGAATTTATTTTGACTGTCGTCTAATTGTTAATTAATTATTACTGCTTCTGTGCGTTAATAACTGAGTTTGAATTAGACTGACCCGTGTATTATTTTCTTTTGAATGTAATACTCGGGTCAGACCGAGTATTTACAGGTTGTTGATATCTTACTTTGGGTTGCTGCTTGAGCTATGAAGTTTCTTTATATCATTTGGAGTAGATGTTGTCATAGTATAGGATGTTGTACATTCATGTATATTATTTACGATAATGTACTTGTATATGTAACTTCCAGAGTCGACAGTTGTAGTTGTATCATATGTACTGTATCAAATGTATTGTAACTGACATCAGTTATTATATATATGAGACTTTTCGTTTATCTGTGTTCTGCATTTATATTTTCTGTGTTATTATTATATTTATTGTCCTAAACTATTATGAACCATCGTAGTTCGTTTTATACTAGAATTGGATATGTCGACGGGAGTAAATAAATAAGAGATGAAAATTAAAAATATATACTACTCCTATCGAGGTAACCAATACTAGTGTAAGGCCTAACTACGGATGGCCGCTCCTATCCAGCCTTATTCTTCGTAATAACAGACACTATTTCTTTTAATACTCTTTGTTATTGTGAGCATAGAGGTAGGGCGTCATATAAGTAGTTATACCCTATCTCCTAATTTTGTTTTAAAATAGTTTGCTTGGACTTGAAGTATTATATGAGGTATTGTTATAATTTTTTCATATCTAATATTTAAATAAGTATTTAGAAATAGTTTTATTCTAAATGTTTCCAAGCATATTTTGGATAAGTGATTTGAACTATTTTAAAGTATTTGAACTCGGCAGATTTTCAGTGGAAATGCATAAATATTTAAAAATATATTCCTCGTAAGGAAAATGATTTGAAATTTGTTTTCAAAGGATTGAAATGTAGAAATTGATTTGAAATTTGTTTTCGAATGGTTGAAGTGTTAAAATTATATCTTGCGGAGATATCTTGGAAAATAAATAATTGAAAGGAAATTATTTGAAAGCCAGTGATTGTTGTGAACATTGATTGATAGTTAAATAACCGTCTATCAATATTGACCTTTAATGGCATTTGAATTTCGATGCGACCGGGGTCGGATTCCAAATGGATATTCGAAAACCACATCAAACCTTTGTGATTGTGATGGATCTTTTATTAAAAAGATCAAAGTGGAAATTTGTTGTGATTTGTTTGAAATCTGATTGAACACTTATTTTTAAAAATAAGCGCTCATTATTCGAATTAGCCGGGAGAGGACTTTGTGCCATAAAACCCATTCCGAATAATGATACGACGAAATGAGATTGCATTTGAAGATAGTGTTGAAGACCAGGTATTTTCGAAAACGAAAGGATTACCTGCCGAATGTCTCTGCACCGGGTTGCTCCGGTATAAAGATTTTATCACCCTTTGTGATAGGGATTCCGGACGTGATTAGTGAATATCCGGATTTGCAAGGGCTTCTTTGAAAGTGCCTTCGATTCCGTTCGATCTCGGAACGGACTTGTATGGATGTGCATCTAACGTTACACTTTGAGATGTAAAGCTGGTTCCTATCAAATACATTTCTGTTGGTGGAAGAGAATTTATTCTCCTAGCTTAACACCCTTCTCTGAGACTACGAGCTCAGAGGTTATCTAGTTGATGGTTACTAGTGATACATTCCCTATTTGGTAACGTGGCATACGAAGTGCTGCCGATCATTTATTGATCGAAGCGTGACTTTGTGAAAAGTGTAGCTTTATGGACGATACTTCATCGGACCACACACCTCAGAAATGGTCAAAACGGGAAAGATGCGGCAAGGTTATGAGGGTCGCACCCTTTAGGGTATGTCATTTCCTTCTGAAAAAGGGTGGTATCATGGTATGGAGCCCAGATATTTAACCTACGTGGTTGCTGCAAATTTATTATACTTTGTGGTTGTTGCTTTGTGGTTGAGGATCCTCGGATAAAGGTCGGAAACGACCGGGGGATGGCATACTCGTGTAGTAGTTACCTAGTTACAGAGGTAACCCGACTTTGTGTTGGCAGAGAGCTGGTTAAGTTCTCGGGACATCCCTCCAGAGGCGTACCCATGTGGCAGTAGAAAGTTCCTTATCCTGACCATTTGTTGGAAATCCAATCTCCAATACACGCCTTGTGCGGTTTTAGTTGTATAACCTGCCATTTACTTATGGTGGTCACCACTGTTTAGATGGTAGTTATAGCAGGCATAGTTCAAAATGTCTATGTTAGCTAAGGTTAATATTATACTTTCGAAAGGTCTTATGCACTATGCACTAATAATAATATTGAAAAGATTTCGCGTATCAAGCATGTTTGACTATCATAAGGAGAAATCTCCTCCAATTCTGCGTTTGCATTGTGTGTGTGGGGAGGCCTTATGGTAGTTTCATTTTCCAATAGCATAGCGGGTTTCTTTTTATTTTCTTTGTGAAAACAAATGTTTTTAAGATCTCACACTAGTCCCATGACTGACCTAGAGTTTATTGTTCCCTTTCTAAACTCTGGGTTCCCATAATTTTCCACACGGTCAGCCTAGAGTCAGGTTGTCAGTTTTTTTGGAGCGAAGTCATAAAAGAAGTTGCTGTGGAGATCTGGAGTTCAAGCTGGATGGCGAGAAGTATGACTTATATTATGTAGTGTCCGTTGCGTATGGGTTGGTGCAGGTTAAGTTTTTATGTGAGCAAGTTCTAATGAATGCTTGTGTTGTGATTTGTGTTGTTGTAAACTCTGATAGTGTGATGTATGTAAAACTGATATAGTTCTTTGTTTAAAGATATCCATTTATCTATTATACGTTGTTCCGCTGCGAAATGTGAGATTCTATAATTGTTCCTGTTTTCTTCTTCTTTCTTCTTCTTCTAAAACCCTAACGGTTCGGTTTTTCGGCATTCGACTGTGTGGCATTGGATACAGTGGACGTATCGATGTCGACTTTCGGGCGTCGAAAAATTGGGTCGTTACATAAGTGATCGTTGGGCACCGGGAGTTCGTGCACGTGCACGTTTCAAGGATGTGAACATGGTTTCTTTTTCATGTACAGGGACAAGAGTAAGGTTGGGGAAGAAGCATTGTATTTGGGCCGGGTTAGAACTTTGGGTAATGAGTTTAATTTAAAAAAAATTAATTAGTGTTTTAAAATTTAATTATATTTGCCAATGAACTAAAATTTTAATAACTCTCACATAAAAGGTCGAATCGAGGCATGGATTCTTACATTGCGATCATGATAACGAGAGCTTCGAAATGAAACTAGTTCGATGGATTTGGGGACTATCGAAATTTGGGCTAAATCGGACGTTGTTCGTTTTTAATTCCAAAATGGAACGTCTCGACGACAACAGAAAATAAAGGCTATAAAGTTCACAAGTACTAGATTATTTTTATGCTAGTTAAATTCGAAATTATGAAGTGATATAAATATATTGATTTTTATTTGATAAATTTAATTGCCATCTAAACTGTTAAAAATTAAAATTGACAGTTAAATTTGAAATAGGAATTTAATTGCCAGAAAAACACCGATTGTAATAACTATGAAATTATTATGGATTATAACTGACTGTGAGGATGATTGATTGCGATGGATGCCATTGGTCGATATTTGAATGGTTGGATGTTTATTTATTTTAATATCCTATTATTACCCCATATATTATTTGCAGTATATAAAACTGAAAATTGAATTATTCGAATAAATTAAGAAATAGGTTGAAATGATATATACATGTGACACTGTGATTTGGGTTGAAATGATATACATCCATCCCTAAAATTAAATTGAAATAACCGATCACTTGGCCATAGGATGAAAATTATATAAGGACAACAGATTGGTTAAATTAAATGATTTAAATTTTTTGATTTGAAATTATTAAAATGATTGGATTTAAAGAAATAAAGAAAATCGAGTTTATGGAAATCAAATTATTTTCGAACTTGAGCTCAAATTGTGGAATTGAATTGTGTTAAATGAAATTGTTTAAAAATGAAGCTTGAGATTTTGAAGTATAATTGGAATATGACTTGAATTTCAGAAATTGATTTGTTTAAAGGATTAGACTTTTATTCGAACTTTGAGTATTTCCAAGTAAAAGTGATATAAAAAGATATTTCAAAATTGAGCTTGGAATTGAATTATATTTAAAGATTGGGATTTTAAACTGAATATTGAAAATCTGATTTAAGTGTTTTGAATCGATATTTTGAGAATCGAGCTCAAAATCAATATAAATTGAAATTGAATTAACTAGATTTGAAAGTGGAATTTAATTAATTTGAAATCGAAGTTGTAACAACCCGAAATTTAAGGAGAAACTAATAAATAACTATAAGTGAAAAAAAGAAAAATAGTGTTTATAATTGAAATTTGGTTGAAATTAGTATTGAAATTAATTGGCAGTAGATTTATTGAAGTGTTTCAATATATATATAAAGGGAAAGAGTAATTAAATTTTAATGATTGAGTTTAATATAAAAACTTGCATTTGTGTCAACATGGGATGAACATTTTAAATAAAAATAAATGCATGTTTTGAGATAAATAAAATAAACTTCTCATTTTTGAATATATGTATGACTTTATACAGGGAGTTTGTTTTCTTACAAAAAAAAAGATATAGCAGTATATTATAAAGAAGGCGTCTACTTTTATAAATTTGAAAAAAGAAGATGATGTTCAAATGAGATGAGTTATTGTAAATGAGAGAAAATATAACCATATATTTATAAAAAGAATTCATTTAATAAAATAAACGTTATATTTTGAAAAGAAAAGGCAAAAGTGTATTATGAAGGGATTGCATTTCTTACAGAAAATATAAGGTATATTATTTCTTTGTTAGTAAAGGAAAAGGGCCAGTTTGGTTTTTGAACATAAAAACATTAATACCAATCAATTAATGTAATTAATTGCTCAATTTAAAGGTAAAGAATAAGGTTACTAATTAATACTCAACATATATATATACACGTTTGTGGACAAATGTTATTTATCTAATTACAACAGAAGTGAATGTAGAAAAATATTGATATGTTGTTTATTTATTTATTTTAGACGTAAACATGTAAATTAAATGGGATGATGAAAACCGAAATGAAACATGCGAATAAAGAGAGACGCATGAAATTTAATCTGAAATAAAATGTCACAAATTAGAGATTAATGGAGGATAAGAGAACATTATTTAGAGTTTGTATATTATTAAGGGTGGAATTAATTAAATTAAATATAAGCTAAGGTGCTGGCAAGGTGCATTGTAAGATTTGACACAACAAGAAGTCAACAGAAGTTTCTAAAGATTCTAATCTACGTTTGAAAGCACACATAAAACACTATAAATAGGACCTAAACTAACCTAGGTTTTCACTCTAAAATCAAAACCTATCCCCCAATTCTCTCTCTCAAATATTTACCTACATTCTTCGTTTATAAAATAAAATCATATTATACATACATTTAAATAAGAGACGGAGATTGTACAAATTAGAAGGGATTTCTAGAGAATTTTGGATGTTATAAAAGGGGTTCTAGCTTTTGTTTAAGGTGAGAGTTTAGTGATTATTTTAGATTCTTAAGTAATTTAAAATAATAAGGTTTCCAAAAGTTGTAGCTTTTCTACAATTTTAGGATAACCTTTTTACCAGTTTATTTTCAATTTTAGACTTGTTTTTCTATCTATTTTCTTTTAGCTATTCTTTTTCAGTTGTTTGTAATTATTTACTGTTAACTATAGCTTTTCCAATTATTTACAGTTATTTACAGTATTTATAGTTATTTACGTTTTATTTACATCTATTCTATGTTTGGGATTTCCTCTGCAATTGACAGTTTCTTTTTAATTTCCTTTTTACACGAATGGAATAAATAGAATAGAATAAATTGCGAATATGGACTAAATAATAAGAACATTGATTTGATAGAAAATGGGATGTAAAATAAGAAGGTTGTAATAAATTTGACTTGGACTGAAATAGGCAAATTTAAGATATTTGCAGGATTAATTATAACGTATAATTATGGTTAAAAAGAGTAAATAGAGGAAGTAGCTTATTTTTAGGCTTAAACCTTGGGTTAAGTTAATAAGCACAATTATAACATAGGTTATAATTAGAGACAGAATAGAAAAGGCTTATTCTTGAGACATAAAATAAATTAATAAGCTAAAGATAGTGTGAGCCTAGCGGTAGTCGAGCGTTCGACCTCGGTGCGGGGACATAATTCGCTATTGAGTTCCAAAGCATGGTAAATAAGAAGTCTATGGTGGAGGGGGGGGGGGGCAACAGATAGCGCGAACCTAACGGTGGTCGAGCATGTGACCTTGGTATGGGGATATAATTCGCTATTGAGTTCCAAAGCGCTTAGTTGGTGTCTTTCGTAGGCACTGGTGTCTTTTGCTATAGGACCCACATAATGGGACTAGCCCGTAGTAGGCATAACAGAATAGAAGGCCAATCAAAGGGTAGAATTAGGACTTCAGCCTAATTAAAGTAGAATTGAGAATTCAGCCTAATTAAAGCATTTATCTAAGGCAAGTGCAAACAATCAAGATAATCTAATCGAACTATCTAAGCAAAGCACACAGTCAATACCGTATTTTATTCCAGCTTTATCTTTTCTTCTATTTACTTTATTTCCTTCTTACACTAGAACTGTTGCAAAGTTTATTATCTTTACCTTGCTTAAGAATACTAGTAATTACTTCCAATCGCCAGATTTTTAGTCTGAACCACTCCTCTACTTCCCTTTTTCCCCTTCCCCTATAGGCCAGCAGAGGCAGAGATAGTAGCTTTCAGATTCTTTTTGAGGTTCATTTGCGGAGATCTTTCTTCTTGTATTCTACTTCCTCTTTTTCAGTTTCTATTTCATTTGATATACCGATACTTTTCTTTGAGAGGGAAGTTTGTTTATTTACTCTGATATTATGACTGAGATTATGGTTTTCATAAGACATGTATTTGATATTATGAGACACCTTGTATTTGGTTTCATGACTCTACTTTATGAAGTTGGTCTGAATAATAAGTTATTGTTTTTAAATATTTCGATTGTTTTATTTATTTGTCCTGTGAATCTTAGTCTCTGCAAGTTTTTAGCTATACCTACAACGCACAACATCTTTTAATGTGATTTTTTGGGTATACTAGTGGGTGTGGGGTGTTACATTTGGTATCAGAGCCTAAAGTTACAGGATTCCTAAAAAAATTGTTTTAAAAGTAAAGTATTTTTCAAAATAACTTGTTTTAAAAGAACTTTTCAAAAAAGACGCTCTTTAATTTAGAAATAGTTTTTAAGTATAAAAGAGTATTTTTTTATAAAAATCCCCTTAATGTCTAGTTCAACCTTCTTTTGATTCTTTCAAGCCTAAGTTTCCTTTTCTTTGCATAGTATGATAGACTGATTCCGTAGAGCTATGGTATTAGAGGTGCAATGGCATGTGCCCAATACAACACCGACAGGTGGAAATCACTTTAATTTACCTACACCAGTCGATTTTTCTAAGCTATGCAAGGACTTTGCTAGTATAGCAGGCAGGACATTTTCTTGCATGGAGGATTTCGAGGAGACACAAGCAAGGTTGGAAGATGTGGAGCAAAAGTTTAGGCTGTTAGACTTGGAAGACCAACGGAGAGTTCAACCTACATCTTGGCAACCGAAGGGAGAGAATAAAGAGGTTCCTAAGTCAAAAAGCTCCAAAAAGCCGTGTGGAAGAACAAGAAAGACAAGTATAAGAGGAAAGAAGGAGGACCTCCGAAGCGGATCAAGAAAAAGGAAAATGTCATAGCTGTGGACTGATTGGTCATTACGCAAGAGACTGCAAGAAGTAGTTATGAATGAAAAGAAGGTGTTATATTTGTGGACAGCCCGATCACATTAGTAGATTTTGTCCTCATAAGACGGGGCAGGAAGCGGGCGCACCTATAACATAGAATCAAGCATTGGATGCAACACCTTCCAGCAGCAAATCCGATAGAGGTAGGAAAGTCAACATGGAAGGTTTGATTTCTATTTTTGATTTTCCCATTTGGACTCTTTTCGATTCTGGTGCCTCACACTCTTTCCTATTTCCTTGTTTGATTATTTGCACTTTGATACCTCTTTAGTAGTAGACCCCACAGTTGTTACAAACCTCATAGGAGGATCGACATATTTATCCATGATTTGTAGGGGTTTGAAATTTTTTATAGGCATAGAGTTTGACTATGACGCCTATTTATTGGGATATTTGGGGTATGGGGGAATGGATTGGGTATCCACTTATGGAATGATATTAGACTGCGAGAGGAGAGTTGTTAGACAAGAGACATGCAGCAGTAGGACTCTCGAGGTTTCTTGCGATACACAGGGTCAATCATGTTAAGCTTCTTTTATCCTCTCGATTCATCACCAGCAGAGTTAGATTCAGTTCCGTATATGGTATAACCTATTTCGAAAAATATGAAATAAGTTCCTTGTAATTTCACATAAACATAAAATCCTCTTTTAAAGGATTCATAGAAGGCTTTAGCATTAGTAATTTCTCATAACAGAAAGTGGTTTCAATACGTTAAGGTATAAAACTATTACGTGTAATAAGAAGACATGCGAAGACATTTTTTAAAGGTATTTTAAAGAAAGATGGTTTAGTGAAAAGGTAAATAAGTTTTTGGAAGCGATAAACTTAATAACAGTTAAATTTATAAATTCCAATTTTTATAGAAAGCTGTAAAGGTCTTTAAAAGAAAATGAGGAATAAGTTTTGAAATTAGAACTTGAAATTTTTTCCTTCTTTGCGAAATAATGTAAATTCAAAAAGCTGTAAGAATGCAAGCCTTAAAAGACAAAGTAACCAAGTATTTTTGAATTCAATAGGAACTTAAAGATAACACATTTAAAGACAAAGATTTTTAGGATTTGATGTTTTACAATTTTTTAGAAGCCTTAGTTTTGAAATAAAATGATAAATACCAAACCAAACCCTTAAATATGGAGTGGATAGGAATCGTTTCCAAGGTGTGATGGAAAAAAGTGTAAGGCTATATAGGAGATAACAATGATTACTTTTAGAAGTAATAATAGAAGTTTTCATAGAGTGTATGAGGCACTAGTGAGAACCTAGGAATATTACTTCAAATGCTAGGCTAAAGAAGAAT
The DNA here is from genome assembly GCA_030765085.1 of Allium cepa. Classification (NCBI taxonomy): domain Eukaryota; kingdom Viridiplantae; phylum Streptophyta; class Magnoliopsida; order Asparagales; family Amaryllidaceae; genus Allium; species Allium cepa. The sequence continues at coordinate 551,510,564 of CM060941.1, read as the reverse complement.
AGTAAAGTGATATTAGTAAGATAGTAAGACACGTGGTTAAAGATGTGTATTCTTGATTTAAGAAAGACATCGGAGAAGATTGATTTGATTAGGAAAGAATATGCACTTCTTAACCACATCTCTTTGATAATAAATTTTGAATTTCCTGTTTCCATCTTTAGTTTTGAATAGGTTTTTTCTTTTATTATCCTTTGAGAGGGTGAAACTTAGGATTTAATCTGTGGACAGGATGATTTGATGCAAACATGTTATTAAAATATGTTATGTATGATGGATACTAGTGGTTGCGAGTGGTTGCTAATGGATGCTAGTGGATGCTCTTACACTAGGCACTATTACCTCTTAGGGTTCGGCCTAAAGGACACTAGAGCATATGTATATGGATGTGTGCATATTTGCATTTTTATTCCATGGTTGCTATAAATGGATGATTATCACATGGTTGTTGCATTTGGATGTTGATTGTAGCACGCATATAGAACTATCGGTTATCATAAGTGAATTGGGATTCATTTGGATACATGGTACGAACATGATTGCATAAAAGGAGGTTGGCTGAATCAGTGGACCGCCTAATCTTTTTACATTAATTAGGGACATTGACACTACACTAATTGCATAAGTATCATAAATCGCATTAGAAAAACATAAAGACAATGGATGAAATGGGTGATGATTGAGTAGGTGGTTGTAGGACTTGGATGAAAACATTTATTTCATTCTTCGATCCTTAAAGGTTTCGGGGACAAAATCCTTTAAGGAAGGGAGAATGTAACAACCCGAAATTTAAGGAGAAATTAACAAAAAATTATAAGTGAAAAAAGTAAAATAGTTTTTATAATTAAAATTCGTTTGAAATTAGTATTGAAATTAATTGGCAGTAGATTTACTGAAATACTTCAATAAATAAAGGAAAAGAGGAATTAAATTGTAATGATTGAGTTTAATATAAGAACTTGCATTTGTATCAACATGGAATGAACATTTTAAATAAAAATAAATGCATGTTTTGAGATAAATAAAATAAACTTCTAATTTTTGGATATATGTATGATTTTATAAACAGGGAGTTTGTTTTCTTACAAAGGAAAAAATGTATAATGGTATATTTAAAAAGAAGGCATTTACTGTTATTAATTTGAAAAAAGAAGATGACGATGTTCAAATGAGATGGATTATGGTAAATGAGAGAAAATGTAACCATATATTTACAAAAAGAAGGCATTTAATAAAATAAACGTTATATTTTAAAAAGAAAAGGCAAGAGTGTATTATGGAAGGATTGTATTTCTTACAAGAAAGATACTGTATGTTATTTCATTGTTAGTCAAGGAAATGGGTCAGTTTGGTTTTTGAACATAAAAACATTGATACCAATCAATTAATGTAATTGATTGCTCAATTTAAAGGTAAAAAATAAGGTTACTAATTAATACTCAACATATGTATGCATGTTTGTGGACATATGTTAAAGGTAAAGGAAAAATATTGATATATTATTTATTTATTTATTTCAAACATAAACATGTAAATTAAATGGGATGATGAAAACAAAAATGAAACATGCGAATAAGGAGAGACACACGGAAATTTAATCTGAAATAAAATGTCATAAATTAGAGATTAATGGAGGAGAAGAAAACATTATTTATAGTTTTTATATTATTAAGGGAGAAATTAATTAAATTAAATATAAGATAAGCTTCTGACAAGGTGCATTGTAAGATTTGACACAACAAAGAGTCGGCTGAAGTTTCTAGAGATTCTAATCTACGGTTGAAAGCACACCTAAAACACTATAAATAGACCTAAACTATCCTACATTTTCACTCTAAAATCAAAACATAGCCTCTATTTCTCTCTCTCAAATATTTAAAATAAAATTGTATTATATATACATTCAAATAAGAAATGGCGATTGTACAAATTAGAAGGGATTTCTAGAGAATTTTGGCTGCTATAAAAGGGATTCTAGATTTTGTTCCAGGTGAGTGTTTAGTAATTATTTTAGATTCTTAAGTAATTTAAAATAATAGGGTTTCCAATAGTTGTAGTTTTTCTACAATTTTGTGATAACCTTTTCACCAGTTTATTTTAGTTTTAGACTTGTTTTTCAATCTATTTTCTTTAGCTATTCTTTTTCATTTATTTGCAATTATTTACTGTTAATTATAGCTTTTCCAATTATCTATAGTTGTTTACAGTATTTATAGTTATTTACTGTTATTTACATTTTGTTTTTCTATGTTTGGATTTCCTCTATAATTGTCAGTTTCCTTTTAATTTACTTTTTACGCAAATGGAATAATACAATAGATTAAATTGTGAATATGGACTAAATAATAAGAGCACTGATTTTATAGAAAATGGGATGTAAAATAAGAAGACTGTAATAAATTGGACTTGGATTGAAATAGGCAAATTTAAGATATTTGCAGGATTAATTATAACGTATATTTATGATTAAATAGAGTAAATAGAGGAAGTAGCTTATTTTTATGCTTAGACCTTGGGTTAAGTTAATGAGCACAATTATAAGATAGGTCATAATTAGAGACAAAACAAAAAGGCTTATTCTTAAAACTTAGAATAAATTAATAAGCAATAGATTACACGAGCCTCGTGGTGGTTGAGCGTGCGACCTCGGTGCGGGGACATAATTTGCTATTGAGTTCCAAAGCGTGGTAAATAAGAAGTCCATAAGGGGAGCAACAGATAGCGTGAACCTAACGGTGGTCGAGCATGCAACCTCGATGTGGGGATATAATTTGCTATTGAGTTCCAAAGCGCTTAGTAGATGTCTTTCGTAGGGACCGGTGTCTTTTGCTGTGGGACCCACATGATGAGACTAGCCCGTAGTAGACACAAAAGAGTAGAAGGCCGATCAAAGGGTAGAATTAGGACTTCAGCCTAATTAAAGTAGGATTGGAAGTTCAGCCTAATCAAAGCAGTTATCTAAGACAAGTGCAAACAATCAAGATAATCTAATCGAGCTATCTAAGCAAAGCACACAGTTAATACCGTATTTTATTCCAGCTTTATCTTTTCTTCTATTTCCTTTATTTCCTTTTTACACTAGAACTATGGCAAAGTCTATTATCTTTACATTGCTTAAGAATATTAGTAATTACTTGCACTCACCAAACTTTTAGTCTGACCCACTCCTCTACTTCCCCTTCCCCTCCATAGGCCAGTAGAGGTAGAGATAGTAGCTTTCGGATTCTTTTGGAGGTTCAACTGTGGAGATCTTTCTTCATGTATTCTACTTCCACTTTTTCAGTTTCTATTTCATTTGATATACTAGTACTTTTCTTTGAGAGGGATGTTTGTTTATGTACTCTGATACTATGACTGAGATTGTGGTTTTCATAAACATATATTAGGTATTTTGAGACACCTTGTATTTATTTTCATGACTCTACTTTATGAAGTTGGTTTTGAATAATAAGTTATTGTTTTTAAATGTTTCGCTTTTTTTGTTTATTTTTTCTTGTGAATCTTAGTCTTTGGAAGTTTTTGGCTATACCTACAACGCACCACATCTTTTAATGTTTCTTTTTGGGTATACTAGGGGGTATGGTGTGTTACATTTGGTATTAGAGCCTAAGGTTACATGATTTCTAAAAAAATTGTTTTAAAAGTAATTTTTTTAAAAAATAACTTGTTTTAAATTTTTCAGAAAAGAAGCTCTTTAGTTTAAAAATAGTTTCCAAGTATAAAAGAGTTTTTTTATAAAAATCCCCTTAAAGTCCAGTTCAACCTTATTTTTATTCTTTCAAGCCTAAGTTTCCTTTTCTTTGCATAATACGACTAACTGGTTCCGTAGAGCTACGGTACTAGAGGTGCAAGGGGAAGCGCCTAATACAACACCGGTAGGTGGAAATCCCTTTAATCCACTTACACTAGCCAATTTTTCTAAGCTGTGCAAGGACTTCGCTAGTATATGTGGCAGAATGTTTTCTGGCATGGAGGATTTCGAGGAGACACGAGCTAGGTTGGAAGATATGGAGCAAAAGTTTAGGATGTTAGACTTGGACGACCAACAAAGAGTCAGCTTGCATCTTGGCAACTGAAGGGATAGCTTAAAGACGTTCCTAAGTCAAAAGGCTTCAAATAGCTGTGGTAGAAGAACAAGAAGGATATGGACAAGAGGAAAGAAGGAGGACCTCAGAAGCGGATCAAGAAAAATAGAAAATGCCATAGCTATGGATTGATCGGTCATTACGCAAGAGACTGCAAGGAGTTATGAACTAAAAGAAGGTGTTAAAGTTGTGGACAGCTTGGTCACATTAGTAGATTTTGTCCTCAGAAGACGGGGCACGGAGAGGATGCATCTATAGCACAAAATCAGGCATTGGATGCAACACCTTCCAGCAGCAAACCCGATAGAGGTAGGAAAGTCACCACAAGGTTTGATTTCTATTTTTGATTTTCCCATTCGATCTCTTTTCGATTCTAGAGCCTCACACTATTTCCTAGTTCCTTGCTTGATTATTTGCACTTAGATATCTCTTTAGTAGTAAACCCCACTGTTTTTTTAAACCCCATAGGAGGATCGGCATATTTATCCATGATTTGTAGGGGTTTAAATTTTTTTTATAGGCACAGAGTTTGACTGTGACTCCATTATATTGGGATTTTTGGGGTATGAGATGATTTTAGGAATGTATTAGGTATCCACTCATGGAACGATATTAGACTGCGAGAGGAGAGTCATTAGACAAGAGACATGCAGCAGTAGGACTCTCGAGGTTTGTTGCGACCCATAGGGTTCAGTCATTTTAAGCTTCTTTTATCCCCTCGATTCATCATCAGCAGAGTTAGATTCAGTTCCAATCTTCATAAATTTCCCAGACGTCTTTAAAGAAGTGCGTTTCTAGGGCATAGAGAGGGTCAACACATGGAAAGGATTTGAGAAACGGTTTTGTACGTTTAGGTTTGGATTATGGAAATTCAAAGAGCAGCAAGCCCATGTGTAAATAATTGAATTTTTTCTAATAGTTTCACATAAGTGGATTTAATGGTAATGCCTAGGAATAAAAGACTTTAGTAGGGAAATGAGATTTCCAAGGTTTATGAAGGGTACTCCTAGGGTAGTAAGAAGAAAGTCCACTTTATATCTAGTCCAATAAAACAAAATTGTTAGAATTAAAAAGTTGAAAAATATAATTTTTAACATATTAAATTTTAAAAAAAAAAAGTGGTATGAAATTTAAATTGGTTTTTATATCATGTAAATTTTTTGTAAAAAGTAAAATCATTTTTGAAGATTTATAGAGCATATATATAACTCGCTAGTTTCTTTGTAGATAAACAAAGATTTTAAAAATAAAAACCTAGAGTATAGAAAGCGCAGGTTACAACATTTATTATTATGATGGATGTTTTTGTGAAAAATAAGAGGGGCATAGATTATAGCACGATTGTTATAGTAAGTAACTCCCAATAGAATTTTTTTTACATATTATATGAGATTTATTAGTATTTATTTGAATTGAATCCATACACTAGTATTTTTGGGTTGTAGTAACGGTGTTTTACGCAACAACTGTTTTGACCCAAATAAAAATATGTCTTAGAGATAATTTCTAAATATAGAAATAAAGTGGTTTGTAAGTACACTTATGTTTTTTGAGTATAAGAAATTGTTTTCTAACTATGGAAAGGTTAAAACAGCTTTGAAAATGAGTTCCTTTGAAAAAGAATTTTTAAGTTAAATATTAGGAGATTAATAAATTCCATAGAAAATTAATATATATATATATATATATATATATATATATATATATATATATATTAGACATACTCTAATCTATTGGAATAAAATGAATAATGATATAATTTTCTATCAAACCAAATCACAAATATTTTGTGCAAATTATAACGAATACATGAAAGAGACATAGAAGGTATGAGAAGCACCATATTTTGTATAGCCTATTTCGAAAAATATAAAATATGTTCCTTGTAATTTCACATAAACATGAAATCCTCTTTTAAAGGATTCATAGAAGGTTTTAGAATTAATAATTTCTAATAAGAGAAAGTTGTTCCAATACGTTAAGGTATAAAACTATTAGGTGTAAGAAGAAGATGTTTTGAAAACATGTGAAGACTTTTTTTAAAGGTATTTTAAAGAAAGATGGTTTAGTGAAAAAGTAAATAAGTTTCTGGAAGCGAAAAAATTAATAACAGTTAAATTTATAAATTCCAGTTTTTATAGAAAGCTATAAAGGTCTTTAAAGGAAAAGAAGGAATAAGTTTTGAACTTAGAACTTGAATTTTTTTCCTTCTAGGTTTGGGAAATAATGTAAATTCAAAAAGCTGTAAGGATGCAAGCCTTGAAAGACAAAGCAATAAGTATTTTTGAATTCAATAGGAACTTAACAGTAACACTTTTAATGACAAAGATTTTTAGAATTTGATGTTTTATAAAATTTTAGAAGCCTTAGTTTTGAAATAAAATGATAAATACTAAACCAAACCCTTAAATGTGGAGTGGATAGGAATCGTTCCTAGGTATGATGGATAAAGTGTAAGGCTATATAGAAGATAGCAATGATTACTTTCAGAAGTAATAGTATAAGTTTCTGTAGAATGTATGGAGCACTAGTGAGAACTTAGGAATATTACTTCATATGCATAGGCTAAAGAAGAATAGTAAAGTATTATTAGTAAGATAATAAGACATGTGATCGAGGATGTGTATTCTTGATTTAAGATAGACTTTGAAGAAGATTGATTTGATTAGGAAAGAATACGTACCTCTTGTCCATATCTCTTTGATAATAAATTTTGAATTTCCTGTTTACATCTTTAATTTTGAATAGATTCTTTCCTTTATTATCCTTTGGGAGGGTAGAAATTAGGATTTATTCTATGGATAGTAGGACTTGATGTAAACATGTTATTAGAACATCTTATGTATGATGGATACTAGTGGTTGCTAATGGATGCATATACTTACACTAGGCACCATTACCTCTTCGGGATCGGCCTAACTATGACAGTAGAGCATATGCATATGGATGTGTGCGCATTTGCATTTTTATTCCACGGTTGCTATAAGTGGATGATTATCGCATGGTTGTTGCATTTAGATGATGACTGTAGCATACATATAGAACTATCAGTTGTCATTAGGGAATTCACATTCATTTGGATACATGGCATGGACATGATTGCATAAAAGGAGGTCGACTGAATCAGTGGACCGCCTAATCTTTTTGCATTAATTAAGGACATTGACACTACACTAATTGCATAAGTATCATAAATCGCATTGAAAAACATAAGGACAATGGATGAAATGGATGATGATTGAGTAGGTGGTTACAGAACTTGGATGAAAACATTTATTTCATTCTTCGATCCTTAGAGGTTTCGGGGACGAAATCCTTTAAGGAGGGGGAGAATGTAACAACCCGAAATTTAAGGAGAAATTGATAAATAATTATAAGTGCAAAAAAGAAAAATAGTGTTTATAATTAGAATTATTTTAAGATTAGTATTGAAATTAATTGGCAATAGATTTATTGAAATGTTTCAATAAATAAAGGAAAAGAGGAATTAAATCACAATGATTGAGTTTAATATAAGAACTTGCATTTATGTCAACATGGAAAGAACATTTTAAATAAAAATAAATGCATGTTTTAAGATAAATAAAATAAAATTCTCATTTTTGAATATATGTACGATTTTATAAACAGGGAGTTTTTTTTCTTACAAAAGAGAAAAAAGATATAACATTATATTTAAAAAGAAGGCAATTACTTTTATGAATTTGAAAAAAAAAGATGATGATGTTCAAATGAGATGGGTTATTGTAAATGAGAGAAAATCAACCATATATTTATAAAAAGAAGGCATTTAATAAATAAAAATTATATTTTGAAAAGAAAAGGCAAGAGTGTATTATGGAAGGATTGCATTTCTTACTGAAAATATAAGGAATGTTATTTCTTTGTTAGTAAAGAAAATGGGTCAGTTTGGTTTTTGAACATTAAAACATTAATACCAATCAATTAGTGTAATTGATTGCTCAGTTTAAAGGTAAAGAATAAGGTTACTAATTAACACTTAACATATGTATACACATTTGTGGACATATGTTATTTATCTAATTACAACAGACGTGAATGCGGAAAAATATTGATATGTTGTTTATTTATTTATTTCAGACGTAAACATGTAAATTAAATAGGATGATGAAAACCGAAATGAAACACGCGAATAAAGAGAGACACATGGAAATTTAATCTGAAATAAAATGTCATAAATTAGAGATTAATGGAGGAGAAGAAAACATTATTTATAGTTGTATTAAAGGTGCAATTAATTAAATAAAATATAAGATAAGGTGCGGACAAGGTGCATTGTAAGATTTGACACAGCAAAGAGTCAGCAGAAGTTTCTAGAGATTCTAATCTACGGTTGCGAGCATACCTAAAAACTATAAATAGGACCTAAACTATCCTAGGTTTTCACTCTGAAATCAAAACCTAGCCTCTATTTCTCTCTCTTAAATATATCCCTACATTCTTCATTTATAAAATAAAATTATATTATATATACATTCAAATAAGAGATGGAGATTGTACAAATTAGAAGGGATTTCTAGAGAATTTTGGCTGCTATAAAAGGGATTCTAGATTTTGTTTCAGGTGAGTGTTTAGTAATTATTTCAGATTCTTAAGTAATTTAAAATAATAGGGTTTCCAATAGTTGCAGTTTTTCTACAATTTTGGGATAACAATTTTATTAGTTTATTTCAGTTTTAGACTTGTTTTCTAGTCTATTTTCTTTTAGCTATTCTTTTTCATTTATTTGCAATTATTTACTGTTAATTATAGCTTTTCCAATTATTTACAGTTGTTTACGATATTTATAGTTATTTACTGTTATTTACGTTTTATTTACATCTATTCTACGTTTGGGATTTCATCTGTAATTGTCAGTTTCTTTTTAATTTCCTTTTTACACGAATGGAATAAATAGAATAGAATAAATTGCGAATATGGACTAAATAATAAGAACACCGATTTTATAGTAAATGAGATGTAAAATAAGAAGACTGTAATAAATTGGACTTGGACTGAAATAGGCAAATTTAAGATATTTGCAAGATTAATTTTAACGTATAATTATGATTAAAAAGAATAAATAGAGGAAGTAGCTTATTTTTATGTTTATACCTTGGGTTAAGTTAATAAGCACAATTATAACAAAGGTTATAATTAGAGGCAGAACAGAAAAGGCTTTTTCTTAAGACTTAGAATAAATTAATAAGCAACAGATAGCGCGAGCCTAGCGGTGGTTGACAATGCCACCTTGGTGTAGGGACATAATTTGCTATTGAGTTCCAAAGCGTGGTAAATAAGAGGTCCATAGGGGAGCGACAAATAGCGCGAACCTAACGGTGGTCGAGCATGCGACCTCGGTGCGGGGATATAACTCGCTATTGGGTTCCAAAGCGCTTAGTAGGTGTCTTTCGTAGGCACTGGTGTCTTTTGTTGTGGGACCCACATGATGGGACTAGCCTGTAGTAGGCATAACAGATTAGAAGGCCGATCAAAGGATAGAATTAGGACTTCAGCCTATTTAAAGTAGGATAAGGAATTCAGCCTAATCAAAGTAGTTATCTAAGACAAGTGCAAACAATCAAGATAATCTAATAGAACTATCTAAGCAAAGCAAACAGTTAATACCGTATTTTATTCCAGCTTTATCTTTTATTCTATTTCTTTTATTTCCTTCTTACACTAGAACTGTTGTAAAGTCTATTTTCTTTACCTTGCTTAAGAATACTATTAATTACTTTCACTCACCACACTTTTATCTAACCCACTCCTCTACTTCCTCTTTCTCCTATATAGGCCAGCAGAGCCAGAGATAGTAGCTTTTAGATTCTTTTGGAGGTTCAGCTGCGAATATCTTTCTTCATGTATTCTACTCTCTCTTTTTCAATTTCTATTTCATTTGATATACCAGTACTTTTCTTTGAGCGGGGTGTTTTTTTATGTACTTTGATATTATGACTGAGATTATGGTTTTCATAAGATATGTATTTGGTATTTTGAGACACCTTATATTTAGTTTCATGACTCTATTTTATGAAGTTGATTTTGAATAATAAGTCATTCTTTTTAAATGTTTCTGCTGTTTTATTTATTTTGCTAGTGAATCTTAGTCTCTACATGTTTTTAGCTATACCTATAGTGCATCACATCTTTTAATGTGCCTTTTTGAATATACTAGGGGGTGTGGGTTTTACAAAGTTGAAATTGATTTGAATTGAAAATGAAATTGAATTGAAAACGAAATTGAATCGATTGAATGGAATTGAAATTAATTTAAATTGAGAAGATTTGGAAAGTGAATCAGTTTGACTTTGAAACTATTTTCAAATAATTTTTTTTTATATAAAACTATATAAAATCTACTTTTTAAAATATTCTAATTATTTTGATTTTCTAAACTATTTTATTATATAAACCATTTTCAATACTCAAACTATTTTCTATCAAACTATTTTAACTATTTTAAAACTATTTTCTAAAAGTCAAACCGATCAAATGGGTGGAATGTTTATATATAAATCTTGGATTAAAGACGAATTAAGTTATAATGAAGGTATAACTTAAATTGAAATTTGAAACAATTTTGGAAGCGAAATCAAGATATTAAGACGTTATGATTATGAATTGAAATTGATTTCAAAATATGATGATTTCAAAATGAAATTGATTTCGAAGCGAATATGATATTTTTATATCAAGTAAGAATGCTTTTCGAAATGTAAAAGAGCCAACCTTTGTGTAAAATGACGTTTGGTTGTTAAAGAGACTAGGGCCTCTCGTTGTCATACTCTTTGTCAATATTGGAACCACGTTGACAACTATGTATGTGGAGGAGACTCCAAAACAAAGTGGTTGGATTGGTTTCATTTGCTGGATTTGAAGAAAGAGAACGATGATGGATAGACCTCAGCACTTGTGCTTGTTTGAAATGACTAAAATAAGACAGCTTGATATGGCAAGTGGGCTAATTACCCCGAGCGAACATCCGTTCTTCGATTCTCTTGGACTCGGTCCATATTATTACTCTTGTTTTCGGTTCAGTTGGTGCACTTTGATTTGGGATAGCCTCCCTTTGACTCGATATGGGAAAGATGGATGCGGTGGACAGTCATGGCTATGATGCCTCACCACCAGCCCTGTGACCTGAACTGGTAATATTCTACCATAAGCATTGCCTCACGTTCCTTGTCATACTTTTAACCCTATATGAGACTCATATGCTTTTCGTTTAGTGTTGTTATTCATGGTGCATCCCTGACTACCGACATGCTACTGGTGGTGCCAAATGCAAATAGTATGACAGTGCTTAAAAATGCGTTAAGGGGGATAAATGTAAAGCCTTAACGCTAAAAAATATATTTATTTTATTGATTAGACATTATATTTGTAGCATATTCTACTACATATAAATATTTTGACGAATCATTAAGAGATGGAATACCCCGTAAGATCTCTTGAGTTACTGCACGCATGCCATACCATGGATAGGAGATGTGAAAACCCGTAAACATCTCTGATGCCATGACACTCATGTTATATGCGATATCGATTTGACTCACATATGAATATTTTAGTCCTGGCTCAAGTGTTTTGTCTTTTCATTACTCTCGGGTTAGTCCTGAGTTTTTAAGCTTATTGAAGATTTATTCTAGAGGATGAAGATGAAGATTTGGTATACTACTACTAGTATTATCGCTGCATCATGTTGTCTGCTGCATTACTTTATTTATTCCTGATGTATATATAACTCTGATAAATGTTGTATAGATTATAATCAAATGTATTATATAAACAGCTTTATGAACTGTTTATTTGATTATTATATTTTGTCTTCTGCTGCGAGATTCTATGTTTGTTCTTTCTACTTTTCTTATCTTTCTTGCTTAACCCCATTGATTATCTATATTTCGGATTGTTTAAGTTGGACATGTGTGGATTATTGTCAATTTAAACCTTTCGAAATGCGGGTCGTCACATCTATTATCAGAGCTAGGTTTAGCGATAACCTTGGCTTTGAGGGGGGTAACTCATTAGAGATTGGGTCAATAGTACCCTAGAATGAGTTTGAGTGTATATATAAGTGCGTATTTGTTAGTGAATATAATTTTTTTTATTGTGTTGGTTGATTTGTTGAGTGGCTTATGGATTCTGGGCAATACGAGTAATAATGTTATTGATAGGGATCTCTGAACACTTAAACAGAGAAACCCGACATGATATTGTTTTGAAATTGGGTAAATGAAATAATTTTACCCTGATTATATTTTATATATAAAGAAATAATTTTTCAAAAATTATTAGGGTATATATAGTGTGTTGGTGGTTAGGAATGATAATGTTGGTTATTATCATTAATTGGTCATTGTGCCTTAATAAAAGAAGTTTAAAATAAACAATGATAAAACATTTTTGAAATGTTTTAAGGAAGTGAAATTTTGAAAATACAATTTATAAATGTGACTTATAAATTGAAATGGATTTAAATTGAGAAGTTTTGAATCTAAGTCCCAGAGATTTTGAAACGTGTTTCAAAGTGTTTTGGAGAAAATAATAATGATAGTATTATTTTGGAAATAGTTTTGAATAAGAATATTTAAAAATGGTTTTTAAAAGAGATAAAATCACTAAACTCACTTCGGTCACTGTAAAATAATTCTGATGATGATCGCGACATCATCGGTGTTCATTTTCGAGTTTCTAAGTGATTGATTACTACCGTAATAATTTGCTAATGGAGTCTTGTTTTGATAAATTAGTTTTTGATTTTAAGAAATTAATTTTTTGATTTGATATAAAAGTGAGATATGTGTGTGTGTATGATTTCAAATTGGTTTGAAATTAAGCTTGGTATTTAGATTTTGAAATTTGCTATCTAAGTGTTGTGAAATGAATAAAGATAAGTTTTGAACTTATAATTTTGAGAAATGATATAGATAAGAAAAGAAATTGGGAAGTTGAGATAAGAGATTGAATTTAACTTAAGAAAAGTTAAGTGAAGTGGAATAAATTGGTGAACTGAAATAATAAAGTGAATCCGAAAATTTGGCCTAAGTGGGGCTAAATAAAATAAAATTTTGGAAATGGATTTTTATTAAGATTAGAAATAATTAATGAAATGGGCTAAGTGAACTAACTAATTTAATTAGTGAGTAAATATGGTTTGGATATGGTTGATAAAATTCAATATTAAAATTGGGAGATAAATTGAGTTAAAATAAACGTGTACAAACTTAAGTAGAATTTTATAATTCATCAATGGATATAGTATAGTGTGAAAGGTGTTAAACATGAAAATTGGATTTGAGTTTAAATGAATATAGACTTAAGTGGTGAAGTGGTAATAAACATAAGAAATTTTGTATAAAAAGTTTATAATTGACTTAAGAAAATTTGATGGTGAAATTCTTAAGCGGAATTGGTATTCAAAGGATATACCAAGTAAATAGGTGAATGTGAAGTATAAATGTGAAGGATAACTATGAATAATTGAATGGAAATGAAGTAAATGTAAACAAAGGAATTTTCTATAGGTAAGAGTCAATAGAAACAAATACGTAAGTTGGACATATATTATTTTATTCGCATAATGATTTGATTCAGATTCGAGCACATAATTTCGAGATAATTTATATCGATCCGAGTTAGGATTTTCACTTGATTCTCGACGACGACCCTTAATTATGGATTTTTGATTTGATTTTAGAATTCTCTATCATAGTGTATGGCTATCCAAGAAGAATTACAATTTTTTATCAAGGAATCAAATCTAAGTCCGCATTAGAGAGTCGTGTGAACGATACTAGTCCGGAAGTGAAATTATGTGGTCGAGTGAGCGATCAGATTTGATATTGTGTACGGATGATATATGTACATTGTATGGGCTTAAATAAAGAAAATATAGGAAATTGAAAATGTAAAATATAAAATGATTTTAATTTATATGATTGGATATCATTGGTAAATAAGACGTAGGTATTTAAAATCAAGAAAAATTTGGATTGCCTGACAAAAAGGTACATGTTTATTTTGTCATTAGATTTAATGGTTTTATGCTTGAGCCACTTGGCTTTTACTTTCTTTTGTTGGTTTGGGCCCGTAGTGGCATTTGTAATTGTTCGGATTTAGCCGTGCAAAGGAGACGCTGGCGAAATTTTCCAAAAATTAAGGAGGTAGAAAATTTTGAATTTTTTTAATAACAGAAATTTGATTTTGGATTATAATTTGAAATGATTGAGTAAATAATATTATTCAAAATCTATGGATGAATTTGGGAATTAACAAAAATGACAATGTTGTTTCAACAAATTGATTTTCGGAAGTTGTTTCAACTAATTTGTTTTGGGAAGGTTAATGGGTTTTAAGCCGTTCTTCTTATCTTGGAAATTTCGGGGACGAAATTATTTTCAGAGGGGAGGTATGTAATGACCCAGAATTTTGGATTATTTTAAATTTTTTATTTAATTTATTTTAAATATTGGAAAGTAAAATTTTATCGATTTAATAGGTTGAATTTCAAATATATTGATTTACCGATAATTTAATTGTTGAATTAAATAATTGAAATCGTGAAGATAATTTAAGTTTTGGATTTTTATTTGGTAAAAAATAGTTTAAAGGCTTATTAAATTTATATTCATAAGAATGAAGGTAACTTATAAATTGAATTTAAAAGTGATTTACTCAATTTGAAAAATAACTCGTTTAACTTAGCATATAAAAAAATAGCCTTCCGGGCACAGTCTCAGATTTCGACGAAACTAGTTCCATTGGATCTATAATAGTGTGTTATTATTGGATTTCAAATTTTGTAGCGTGTGGAGTTATCGTTTGGTTGTATGGGATAAAAAAGCATTGAATTTAATATAATGATTGGGTTCAAAAATCTATCTTCTCTATACGATCAAATTGGGACTCGGGACCCAATCCATTGCATTCAGAATAGGGGTATAACATTATAAATGCCTAGCAGCTTGCCTCGATAACATCCCGCTATTTTGGACCATTCAAATCGACAATAAAACCACACATGTCGGAATTGAATAATTCAAAAGAATAGATTGTTAATAAATTTAATAGCAAATAAAATCAATCACAGAATCATAGACACAAAGTATCAGAATATCAGAATAACTCGCAGCGAAACAAAATAAACATATTAGTTCATGAAGCTACTAGATACATAGTCTCATAAAAAATATATAATACTAGAGTCTGAAAGCAAATACCATTGGAAATCCAAATACATAAGTCCACTAATACATAAGCAAAGGCTGAGTGGAAATAACTGAAATAGAAATAATAGATAGATAGCCAAATCTCTAGCAGATTTCTAGCTCCAAAAGATGAATCCAAAGCTGTGATATTCAGGCTGACTTGAGCGTAAAGCAAAATAGGAAACACCCGAGTCGGGACACGCATACTTATAAAATGTAAAAAAAACTCAAGTGAACTGTAAAGAAATGCATCAGTAACTTAAAGGATGCTTGGGATTGCCCATCCTTTAAGGATCTGTTAAACTATCTACTATGTAGTAATATACGCTATTATAATAATAATGTCTAAAGTAAGACAAACTATTAAAATAGCGTTAATGCGTTACCCATATCCCGCTTAACATATTTTATATATTCCTATAGTCTATACAGTACCGTAATCTCCCTCATACTAAGCGTCGTCAAAGGGCACTCCATAGGTATGGTACAAAACAAACTCGTAGTGGTCTCGATAAGGTAGGTGACACGACACAACTAGAAAATGCTAGGGTAGATATACCAATTACACTTCCGGGCTAGCGGTAAAGCATAGCCGCAGGTATCGCCTACCTCGATCCGTACTCCCAAATCAAAGGTGCGCACCAAATCAATCAGAAAGTAATAGAACGGCAATCGAAGAAGTGTGTCCAATCGGAGGAGCTACCTCACTTGGCCCGTCAATTGCTCCTATTTTAGCCACCTCAAGCTAACTCACGGGAGTCAGGTCCACGTATATACCTCAAATAGAACGTCGCCAACCACCTACTTCATTCTGGAATCTCCATTGTGTACACAGTTGTTAAAGTGGTTTTGGGTATTGGTAGAGAGTATAACATACCGATCCCGGTCTCTTTAACAACCAAACGTTATTATAACCCATGGTTATTTATTTTCAAATGGTTTATATTTCATATCAAAACATGTTCATTTCAAAATCACATAAATCCAATATCATTATTCTTTAAAATAATATTCATTTTCAAAGTCGTAACATTTTCAAATTTACACTTAATTGTAACACTTTGGAAAACATAATATTTTAGAAGCCATAACACTTTGAAATGTAACCTTTTATAATTTATAGCAATTCGAAAATATAACCTTTTAGAAATCATAATATTTTGGAAACATAATACTTAAGAAATAATAGCATTTTGGAAGCGTTACCTTAAGAAATTATAGCATTTTAGAAATGTAATACTTTCCACTATAACATTTTATATAATCAAAATGTTATATAAACTCATAATTTAACATAGTTATTATATAATCTATTTTTTTATAAAAATTATTTATTTAGATATTAAATAAACTATGATTTTAGTTAAATAAAATTTATTACTATAATATCCAATTAAAGCTAAAATTTCTTATATTAAGTTAAAAAGTACGTTACTAACTTAAAATTTATACTACTAGGTTAGATTAAAAATATTATTATTAAGTCAACTTAAATTTATAAATTTAATTAAAATTTTATATTATAAACCAAATCTTAAATTACATCTTAAACCCTTTATTGACTTATAAAATTTTTAACTCACAGAAAATAAATATATAAATCTTTATAAAATAATTAAAGTAAATTTAAGTTAAAATTTATATATTTAAAAATCAAAAATACTTAATAATTTTAGAAAATTATTTTAAAACCAACCATGGAGTATGCATAAAATTTTCTAACTTAGGGTCAAATGAATATGGATGTGTATCATTTCAATCCGAAATTATTAATTTTCCTGGTTTATATCATTTCAAACACGCAATCCCAAGTCAAATAAAAACCGTTCTAGCCTATCATTTCAGCCCATAACGATTTTTGCCTAATCTAAAGACCGTTCGGGTGTGTATCATTTCAACCCATAGTGAAGGAACTTGCAATATGAAATAAACAAAAAAAATATAACATATCATAGCATATGATCATAACAGTTATAACATCAGGTGAGATAACATAATATAAGCAGATGTGAAATTACTAACATGCTTCTACATCTCAATACAATTCAAATGACATCGATTCACCAAAATATAAGTATGTAGTCAAGAGTGATTACTCACCATTCATAGCTAGGGAAAATGATTCCAAACAAAACACAATAATTTCGAATAGGCACGACAATCAAGAACAAGATTGAGTGGGAGGAGAATCCAAATCCAAAGCTTATAAAATAAATAAATACATATGTAAATTAAATAAATTTTCATAGATAAAATAAATAAAAGTATATAAAATTTTCAAAGAAACAAGTGAATGGGCTAGCCTAAAGGACTAATAGGCTCAGCTAAGATGAGGGTTTGGCTTGGCCAAAACTTAGCTAAGGGAAGTGGCTACAAAGCTTGGCTAGCATGGTTTGGAAAGTGGCTACAAAGGCTCGGCCTTTTGCAAATACAAAGGCTATGGTTCGGCCACATGACTTTGGTTAGGTTTGGTTCAGCCATGGTGATGTTAGGGTCAAGGCAAGGCTTGGCTAGGCTAGGCTCACGGCAAGGTCACGACAAGAGGAAGGCAAAAGGTTTGGGAAGGCAAGGAAAAGGTCACGACAAGGCAATTGGAAGGGGAAAGTCATGAAGTGGTTCGGCCTTGTGTTGTGTAGGGTGTGGCTTTGGGTTGTCACGGCTAGGGGAGAGGTCACGGCTATTGGCAAATGGTGATGTGATCGGCTATGAAGAGGAGGAGGTTGGCCTTGGTTGGAGAAGAAGGAGGTGGAGATAATGACAAGGTATGGCCGAAAATAGGAGGAGCAAGGAAGATAAATTAGAGAAAATTTTTTGAGAAGGAGAAGAAGAAACTTATAATATTTTTTTAAGCCGGAAGAAGAAAGTGAGAAGTTAGAAGGAAGGAAGTAAATTGAACGTAAAAGTTTCTCAACAAGTGACTTCTCAAATTAATCGACTATTCAGGTGACTTTTGACATCCTAGCCCATTAGCCTAAGCCCCACAACAAAATAAATAACTAAAGTCTAAATCAATCTATCCCAAAAACCCAAAACAAATAGAAAAAAATGAAACAATTGCGTGTAATACGCTGAAAACTGTAAATTTTGAGAAGTAGAAATCAGAATTTAACGAAACGAGAAATAGGGAAAAGGTTGGAATCAAATCCATCTTCATAAAAAAAGAATAAAAATTTAAATTTCAAATATAAAATTTTCAACGGGAAGTCAAACTTTGATCAGAATTGACCAAAATTTGAATTTTTAGATTTTTTTTAATTTTACTAGATTGGGAAAATATTTCACGTCAAATCCCAAAAATATAAAATAAAATTCCAAATTTATCGATTTTAAAATAATTTAATTCAAAGTTTCAAGTAAAATTCCTTTCAAAATATTTATAGAATTTACGGGTTGTTACACTCTCCCCCACTCAAAACTTTTCGTCCTCGAAAATGAACGAGACACGGGGAAAACAAAGAAAGATAAGATAGAATAACGAATAGTACCCGAAATAAACAATTATGGATTCAAAGTATGCATGCTCTCCTCCGTCTCCTAAGTACAATCCCGATCATCGGTACTCCATTGCACTTTGACCAGATTAACAGATTTCCTTCTCAGCTTCTTTGTACCTCTATCGATAATACGAAGTGGCTTCCTCTCGACAGTAAGGTTTGGCTCAACATCCAAACTTTTAAGAGCAGAAGGCTGAACAATCAAAGATGGATCATGAAGATACTGATGAAGATGTGAAACATGGAACATATTATGCACTCCAGAAAGCTTCTCAGGCAAATCCAAACGATATGCTAAAGGACCAACTCTCTCTAAGCTACGTAAAGGACCAATGAACCTAGGAGCAAGCTTCCCTCTCCTACCAAACCGAATCACATTCTTCAATGGAGAGACCATAAGGAAAACCTGATCACCAACAGAAAACTCCAGACTCCTCCTACGCCTATCAGCATACTTCTTCTGCCTATCCTAGGCAATCCTCATCTTCCTCATAATTTCTTCAACCCTCTCAGAAGCCTCAAGGATCATATCAGGACCAACAACCAAACGATTACCGGATTCAATCCAGCAAGATGGAGATATGCAAGGTCGTTCGTAAAGAGCAGCAAATGGATCCATTGCGATACTAGCCTGAATTCAAAAGATGGAATAAGATAGATAAATGTTTAAGACAACCTTAAACAGAAGATTTGAGATTGTACCTGATAACTATTGTTATAGGTGAATTCAACGAGATAGAGACGATCTTCCCAAGATCCTCCATAATCAAGGACACAAGCACGAAGAAGATCTTCCAGAATCCGATTCACTCTTTTCGTTTGACCGTCAGTCCACGGATTATAAATGGTGCTCAGATTTAGGTGAGTATCTAAAGCTTCCTGAAAAGCTCTCCAAAACTGACTGGTAAAGATGAGGTCTCTATCACAAACAATACCGACTGGAACACCATGAAGTCGAAAAATCTTTCTCATATAAATCTCAGCTAAACTCAAAGCAGAACGGTTGGACCTAAGCGGAATGAAATGAGCTGACTTGGTCAATCTATCCACAACAACCCGAATACTCTCATTACACCTCCGAGTCCTCGGTAATCCAACAATAAAATCCATAGAAATTTGTTCCTATTTCCAATTGGGAACCTCAAGGGGTTGCAATAATCCAATGGTCTTCTGATGATCGGCCTTGACCTGTTGACAAGTCACACATCACTAAACAAAGAGGGAGATATCACACTTCATACCACCCCACCAATACAACTTCTTCATATCCTAATACATCTTCGTCACACTCGGATGAATAGAAAGTTTGGACCGATGATTTTCCCGAAGTAACTCTTGCCTCAATCCATCGACATTCGGGACACAAATTCGATTATTAATCCTTAATATCCCTCTATCGTCGATCTGAACTCCACTTCCATCTTGGCTACTACTGCCTCTGCTATGAACATTCTCCTTAATAAGCCTAAGCATCTCATCCTCATCTTGCTTAGCGACAATACGATCCATCAGAGGAGAAGAAACAACAAGCTGACACTACATCACCTTCTTCTAACTCAAGGCATCGGCGACAACATTAGCTTTCTCGGGGTTATAGTTGATGTCGAGGTCATAAGAAGCAAGAAACTCAAGTCATCTAACCTGCCTCTGATTCAAATCCTTCTCGGTGAAAATATACTTCAAAGACCGATGATCTGTAAAGAGCTCAAATTTAGTTCCCAAAAGATAATGTCTCCATAAATTTAAAGAAAAAACCACGGCAAGCAATTCCAAATCATGGGCTGCATAATTGGCTTCATGGGTTTTCAACTGACGACTGACATAAGCAATAACCTTCCCATCCTACATCAGAAGAGCTCCCAAACCATCACGACTAACATCAGTATATACCATAAATCCCTCATTTCCATTTGGAACAGTAAGAAATGGTGCAGAAGTAAGCTTGTGCTTTAACTCATTGATACTTATCATTCCATATAAACTTAGCATTCTTATTAGTCAAAGCAGTGAGAGGTGCAGCAATCCGAGAAAAATTCTCAATAAATCTCTAACAATAACCAACAAGGCCCAGAAAGCTACAGATATCAGATGGAGTCCTAAGAATTTTCCAATCCTGAAATAGAATATGGAAAATGAACTACCGAGAAAGATAGAATAATTAGATTACAAAAGAAGGAAGAGAAAATAGACTTACATTGATCGCAGCGATCTTAACTGGATCAACATAAACTCCATTTCCCAGAAACAATATTCCCGAGAAAATGGACTTCATCCTTCTAGAAATGGCATTTTGAGAATTTATCTTTCAAATGATGAATCCTAAGAGTTCCAAGAACAAAGCTCAAATGTGATTCATGCTCCTCCTCTGGCTTAGAGAAGATAAGAATATCATCGACGAAGACTAGAACAAACTTGTTAAGAACATCACAGAAAACACGACTCATAAGATCAACATAGAAAGCTGGGGCATTAGTCAAACCAAAAGGCATAACTAACCATTCATAGAAACCATTCTCAGCAGGGAAAGCAGTTTTGGGAATGCTTTCCTCGGCAGCTCTGAGCTGGTGGAAACCAGTGGCAAGATCAAGCCGAGAGACCACTTTACCTCCATAGAGCCGATCGAACACATCACTGATACGAGGCATAAGATATATGTTTTTCATAGTGAGCTTGTTCAGCTTCATATAATCAACAAACATCCTCAAAGAACCATCAGAATTAGTGACGAAAACCACAACTGCTCCTCATTTGGAATGACTAGGTCTGATCAGACCCTTGGAGAACAAGTCCTCAATTTGCTTACTCAACTCAACCTTCTCGTGGGTGCCATTGTTCTAGGAGAAAGAACTACAGGTCGAGCTCCAAGAATAAGATCAATATGGAATTCGATTTCTTGCTTAGGAGGTAAAGAAGTGACTTCACCAAACACATTGGGATAGAGTTTGACCACAGGAGTTGAATCAAGATCACCAGGAGAAGAATCAAGAGAAAAGATAAAACTACTAGCATAATCCTGAGGCATACGACATTGAATCACCAAAGGATTACCCTGATCATCAACAAGAGAAATAGTTCGGGTTTTACAAGAGAAAACGACTTCATGATTCTTCATCCAATCACCTCCAAGCAACATATCAAAAGCATCGAAAACCAGAACATAGAAATCACTAGAAAAACGATGGCTGGAATAGAAGAGTTTTACTTTGTTACAAATCCTACTAAAGTTCGTGGGACCACCAATAGGATTAGTAACACATAAAGGTTCAGATGCATACTTAGGTGAAAGGATATGCTCAAACTTATCACAAAGATCCATAGAAATGAAACTATGAGAAGCTTTAGTGTCAAATCAAAACACGAACATGAAAATTAGAAAAAGTAAAGGTGCACTGGAGAGTATCTTGGGTATCACTAGGAGTAGGTGGAGTGGATGAGGTAATTGCAAAGATACCAGATGGCTTGCCCTTCTGCTGAGTTGGACAATCCTTCTTGAAGTGGCCAGGCTACAAAAAAATATGGCAAAGATCATGCCTAGTCATCTAAACTGGAGGAATAGAAGCTCCAACTGAAGTAGGGCAACTATTAGCATAGTGTGCCTTATGGTCACACTTGAAACAAGTGATGGAAGAAAGTCAATAGGCTGCCTCTGAGAAGAAGATCCCAAACCTGGAGTCTTAAGCCAATTCTTCCTCTACTGATGGAAATTAGGCTTCCTCTTCTTAGAGTTGCCAGAAAAATGCTGAGATGAAGGTGCACGAGCAACAGATGAATCCTTAGAAGTGGGGTTCTCAAACCTAATGGGAATATCCATCAATCCAGTAAAAGGGCTATGCACATGAGAAATCAGACGATCATAAAGCTTTGGGCGAGCTTCAGCTATAAACTTCTCATTCTTCTTAAGAGGGGTATCAATCAAGCTAGGACCATACTTGGAAAGTTCGTTGAACTTTTCTCATACTCGGAAATGAGATATTACCCTGCTTAAGATCCATAAACTCCCTGTATAGCTGGGACTTCCCGGCTTCGGGCATCCACTTAGCCACAAAAGCATCCCTGAAATACGATATCCAAACTTAAGAAAAAATCCAAAGAGATAACTAAACCAAAAACAAAACCAACCCAAGATAATACCTAAACTACTCCTAAGAGATATTTGCCTCAATAGCGTCGGCTATAACATACTCCCACCAATCCTGAGATGCCTCCTACAACTGCCAAGCTGCTAATTGACGCTTTTGAGCGTCGGTGATCTCAAGACTAAAGAAAATCCTCTCTAAACTCCTCATCCACTGCTGAGCCTCAATGATGCTCTCTGCTTCAGTAAACTTGGTGCCACCAAGCTGAGTGAACTCCTTACAAAGAGTGGTGAACCTAATGGGTGCAATGGGTTCTGGAACAGGAGCAATATCACGACCCCGACCTCTGACATTCCTACGATTCATCTTGGAAATTCAAAAATGAATTTTAGGACAAAGATATAAGAAAAGATAAAAGAAAAGATTCAAACTAGAATGGAAATCCTAATCAAAGAATTCTATTAAACAAGGTGGATTCGAAAAGGAAGGAAATTCAAAGAAAAATGAATTACTTGAGAATTAATCACCTAACCCTGCTTAATTAATCATTAATTAATTTCAACCATTTAATTAATTAATCATTCTTTAATTACCTTATAAACCAATTAATTAATCCTTAATTACTGATTAATTATCCTTTAAAAATTAATCATTCTTGATTAATTATTCTTTAATTACATTAAGTAATTAGCCTTTAATTAATTTACACAAATTAATTATTCTTTAATTATTTATAGTTAATTAATAAGAGTAATTAAAATTAATTAATATAAATATTAAAGAATAATTAATTTGTGTAAATTAATTAAAGGCTAATTACTTAATGTAATTAAAGAATAGTTAATCAATGATGATTAATTTTTAAAGGATAATTAATCGGTAATTAAAGATTAATTAGTTTGTTTATAAGGTGATTAAAGAATGATTAATTAATTAAATGGTTGTAATTAATTAATGATTAATTAAGTAGGGTTAGGTGATTAATTCTCAAGTAATTAAAATGAAACGATTCGCCTTTCTCTCCACAAAAAGACGCATCATTATTAAGAAAGAAAGGGATAGAAAAGAGAAAAGATAGAGAAGAAAGAATGAAACAACATCTGAACCTCACAGCGAAACGAATAAATTATATTAATCACATAAGTATTACATAGTATACAACATCTATCAGAGTTACATAGCTCATACATCGCATACTAGACAGTTATAAACACATGTCTAGTCTTTACAACTCAAATACAACTCAGAGATACCAACACAGCGGAAAACTATATATCTACAAACGCTGAAGCCTCCTGCTCCATATCTCCTCCAGAATTCATCAAAGCTAACCTGAATCTCTTGGGTACTCGTAAAAATTTAAAACAAGAAAATTTTAAATCCAAAATAATCCTTAAAAATCATTTTAAAATCACTTAAAAGCCATTTATACTTAAAAATATGTTCCCTCACAAGGAATGATTCTAGGACTGATTTTACTCATTCTAGGGTATTTCTACCCTATCTCTAATGAGTTTTCACCCTAAAGGCTAAGGTTTGGCTAAAGCCAAAGCTTTGATACTAAATGTAACATCCCTCTATTTTTGACCATTCAAATCGACAATAAAACCACACATGTCGGACTTTGAATAATTCAAAATAACAGGTAGTTAATAAATTTTGGGGCAAATAAAATCAATTACAGAATCCCAGACGCAGAATATCATAATAACTCATAGCGGAACAAAATAAACGTAGTAGTTCATGAATCTACTAAATACATAGTCTCAAAACAAATACATAATACCAGAGTCTGAAAGAAAATACAATTGGAAATCCAAATACATAAGTCCACTAATACATGAGCAAATGCTGAATGGAAATAACTGAAATAGAAAAAATAGATAAATAGCCAAATCTCTACCTCCAAAAGATGAATCCAAAGCTGTGATACTCAGGCTGACCCGAGCGTGAAGCAAAACAAAAAACACTCTAGTTGGGACATAAATACTTATAAAATGTAAATCAACTCAAGTGAACTGTAAAGAAATACATCAATAACTTAAAGGATGCTTGGGATCGCTCAACCTTTAAGATTCTGTTAAACTATCTACTCAGTAGTAATATACGCTATTATAATAATGTCTAAAGTAAGATAAACTATTAAAATAGCATTAAGGCATTACCCACATCCCCCGAATAAATTTTATATATTTTCATAGTCTATATAATACCATAATCTCCCACGTACTGGGCATCGTAAGAGGGCACTCCATAGGTATGGTACAAAACAAACTCGTAGTGGTCTCGATGAGGTAGGTGACACGACACAACTAAGAAATGCCATGGTAGATATACCAATTACACATCCTAGCTAGTGGTAAAGCATAGCCGCAACTATCGCCTACCTCGATCCACACTCCCAAATCAAGGGTGCACACCAAATCAATCATAAAGTAATAGAATGACAATCGAAGAAGTGTGTCCGATCGGAAGAGCTACCTCACTTGGCCCGTCAATTGCTCCTATTTTAGCCACCTTAAGCTAACTCACAGGAGTCAGGTCCATGTATATACCTCAAATAGAACGTCGCCAACCACCAATTTAATTCTAGAATCTCCACCGCGTACACAGTTGTTAAAGTGGTTATCGGTATTGACAGAGAGTATGATAATTGCCAATCCCAGTCTCTTTAACAACCAGACTTTATTATAACCCGTGGTTATTTCTTTTAAAATGGTTTATATTTCATATCAAAACATATTCATTTCAAAATCACATGAATCCAATATCATTATTCTTTAAAATAATATTCATTTTCAAAGTCGTAACATTTTCAAATATACACTTAATTGTAACACTTTGGAAAACATAATATTTTAGGAACTGTAACACTTTAAAATGCAACCTTTTATAATTTATAGCAATTCAAAAATATAACCTTTTAGAAATCACAGAATATTGGAAACATAATACCTAAGAAATAATAGCATTTTGAAAACGCAACCTTAAGAAATTATAACATTTTGGAAATGTAATACTTTCCATTATAACGTTTTATATAATCAAAATGTTATATATACTCACAATTTGACATAGTTATTATATAAAATCTATTTTTTATACAATATTATTTATTTAGATATTAAATAAACTATGATTTTAGTTAAATAATTTTTTTTACTATAATATCCGACTAAAGCTGAAATTTCTTATATTAAGTTAAAAAGTACATTATCAACTTAAAATTTAAAATGCTAGGTTAGACTAAAATTATTATTATTAAGTCAAATTAAATTATTAAATTTAATTAAAATTTTACATTATAAACCAAATCTTGAATTACATCTTAAACCATTTATTGACTTATAAAATTTTTAACTCACATAAAATAAATATATAAATCTTTATAAAATCATTAAATTAAATTTAAGTTAAAATTTATATATTTAAAAATCCAAAATACTTAGTAATTTTAGAAAATTATTTTAAAATCAACCACGAAGTCTGTATAAAATTTTCTAACTTATGGTCAAGTGAATACGGATGTATATCATTTCAATTCGAAATTACTAATTTCCCGGATTTATATCATTTCAAACTCGCAATCTCAAGTCAAATAAAAATCACTCGAGCCCATCATTTCAGCCCATAACGATTTTTCCCTAATCTAAAGATTGTTTGGGTATGTATCATTTCAACCCATAGTGAAGGAACTTGCAATGTCAGAATATAATATGAAATAAACAGAACAATATATAACATTTCATAGCATATGATTATACCAGGTATAACATCAGGCGAGATAACATAATATAAGCAGATGTGAAATTACTAACATGCATCTACATCCCAAATCAATTGAAATGACATCGATTCACCAAAATATAAGTATGTAGTCAAGAGTGATTATTCACCTTTCTTAGCTAGAGAAAATGATTCCAAACAAAATACAACAACTTCGAATAGGCACAACAATCACGAAAAAGCTTGAGTGGGAGGAGAATCCAAATCCAAAGATTATAAAATAAATAAATACATATGTAAATAAATAAATTTTCATAAATAAAATAAATAAAAGTATATACAATTTTCAAAGAAACAATTGAATGGGCTAGCCAAAAGGACTAATAGGTTCGGCCCAGATGAGGGTTTGGCTCGGCCAAAACTTGGCTAAGGGAAGTGGCTACAAAGCTCGGCTAGCATGGTTTGGGAAGTGGCTACAAAGGCTCGGCCTTAGGCAAATACAAAGGCTATGGTTCGGCCACACTAGGTTTGGGGTCGGCCACCTGACTTTGGGTTAGGTTCGGTTCAGCCATGGTGATGTTTGGGTCAAGGCAAGGCTTGGCTAGGCTAGGCTCACGGCAAGGTAATGGAAAGGTCACGGCAAGAGGAAGGCAAAAGGTTTGGGATGGCAAGGCAAAGGTCACGGCAAGGCAATTGGAAGGGGAAGGTCATGAAGTGGTTCGACCTTGTGTTGTGTGTGGTTCGGCCTTAGGTTGTCACGACTAGGGGAGTGGTCACGGCTAGGGTTAGGCAAATGGTGATGTGATCGACTATGGAGAGGAGGAGTTCGGCCTTGGTTGTGGAGATGATGATAAGGTATGGCTGAAAGTAGGAGGCGTAAGGAAGATAAATTAGAGAAAAAATTTTGAGAAGGAGAAGAAGAAACTTGTAGTATTTTTTTATGAGCAGGAAGAAGAAATTGAGAAGTCAAAAGGAAGGAAGTAATTTGTACGTAAAGGTTTCTCAATAGGTGACTTCTCAAATTAACCGACTATTCAGGTGACTTTTGAGGTCCTAGCCCATTAGCCTAAGCCTAACAAAAAAAATAAATAACTAAAGTCTAAATCAATCTAGCCCAAAAACCAAAAACAAATAGAAAAAAATGAAAACAATTGCGTGTAATAGCTGAAAACTACAAATTTTGAGAAGTAGAAATTAAAATTTAACAAAACGGAGAACAAAGAAAAGGTTGGTATCAAACCAGCTTTATAAAAAAAGAATAAAAAATTTAATTTAAAATTTAAAATTTTCAACAGGAAGTCAAACTTTGACTAGGGTTGACTAAAATTTGAATTTTTATAATTTTTTTAATTTGACTAGATTTGGAAAAATATTTCACATCAAATCCCAAAAATATATAATAAAATTCCAAATTGATAAATTTTAAGTAATTTAATTCAAAGTTTCAAGTAAAATTCATTCAAAACATTTATAGAATTTATGGATTGTTACATGATAGGACTTCAAAATAAATATCTAGATACCTGAATTTAAAATAATAATATATACATTGATTTGACCCTACCTTCACGTCAGCCCAATTTTTACTGTACCAGCTCACCCTATTCTTGTGCAAGCCAACCTACAGCCACCAACTACATCTCTGTTCTCTTATTTAAACACAACATGCAACAGACTTTAAAGAAAAAAATAAAGATGAAAAACTTTGTAAAATTATTTCTCGATCTACACTCAATTAAAAATTCCCAAATAAGTTTTAAAATTCATATTTTGCATCGAGCTTCCCTCTGGTATGCGTAGAGCAAGGTGCAATCGTCGTTTGGGTTGCTCGACTGTAAAAGGCATTTGGTTTTCGAATTAGGGTTTCAATTTTTGTGGATTTAAGGGGGAACTCGTCGAATTGGATATTAGATTCAGGATCGTGGGGATGTAGTGCACCTTGGCAACAAATGTCATGGGTCGCAGTGGTGGTTCATGAGTTGCGACCTAGGGATGTCGAAGGGATGCTCTGTAGTGTCATTTTGGTTGAGGAAGCTAGGGGTCATGGTAGTGGAGCTAGGTTGATGAGTACGGTGGGGCGAATTCGGTGGGCGAAGTCGAAGTGATCGTTTGGGCCCAGTAGCTCATGCACGTGCAAGTTTCAAGGATGTTGGCATGGGTTCTTTTTCGTGTATAGGGAGAAGAGAAAGGTTGGGGAAGAATCATTGTATTTGGGATGGGTCAGAACTTTGGGTAATGAGTTTAATTTAAAAAAAAATTAATTAGTGTTTCAAAATTTAATTATATTTGCCGATGAACTAAAAATTTAATAACTCTCACATACGAATCGAGGCACGGATTTTTGCATTGTGATCGTGATAATCAGAGCTTCGAAATGAAACTAGTTTGGATGGATTTGGGGGCTGTCGAAATCTGGGCTAAAATCGGACGTTGTTCAGTTTTAGCTCAAAAACAGAACATCTTGGCGACAATAGAAAATAAAGGTGAGTGCTTTATAATGCTCACAAGTACTAGAATATTTTTATGCTAGCTAAATTCTAAATTGTGAAGTGATATAAGTTTATTGATTATTGTTTGATAAATTTAATTTCCATCTAAACTGTCATTGAATTAACTGTTAAAAATTAAAATTGACAGTTAAATTTGAAATAGGAACTCAATTGCCAGTAAAACACCAAATATTAATAACTATGAAATTGTTGTGGATTATAATCGACTATTTGGATGACTGAATACATGGATGCTATTGTGATATTTTGAATGATTGGATGTTTATTTATTTTATATATCTTGTTATCACCCCGTATATTATTTACAGTTAATAAAACTATAAATTGAATTATTTCGAATAAATTAAGAAATAGGTTGGAATGATATATATATATCTTCGACACTATGATTTGGGTTGAAATGATATATATCGATCCCTGAAATTAAATTGAAATAATCGATCACTTGGCCATAGGATAAAAAATTATATACTGATACCGAATTGGTTAAATTAAATGATTTTAAATTTTAGATTTGAAATTATTAAAATGATTAGATTTAAAGAAACAAAAAAAATCGAGTTTATGGAAATTGAATTATTTTTGAACTTGAGCTCGAACTGTGGAATTAAATTATGTTAAACGAAATTGTTTAAAAATGAAGCTTGAGATTTTGAAGTATAATTAGAATATGCTTTAAATTTCAGAAATTGATTTGTTTAAAGGATTGGACTTTTATTCGAATTTTGAGTATTGCTAAGTAAAAGTGATATAAAAATGATATTTCGATGCTCGCAATTGAATTATATTTGAAGATTGGGATTTTAAATCAAATATTGAAGGTTAATTTTATTTAAGTGTTTTGAATCGTTATTTTGAAAATCGAGCTCGAAGTCGATATAAATTGAAATTGAATTAATTGTATTTGAAAGTGGAATTGAATTAGTTTGGAATTGAAGTTGAAATTGATTTGAATTGAAGACAAAATTGATTCGACTGAATGGAATTGAAATTACTTTGAATTGAGAAGATTCGAAAAGTGAATCAGTTTGACTTTGAAACTATTTTCAAATAATTTTTTAAATATAAACTATTTAAAATATTCAAATTATTTTGATTTTCCAAACTATTTTATTATATAAACCATTTTCAATACTCAAACTATTTTCTATTAAACTATTTTAACTATTTGACTATTTTAAAACTATTTAAACATTTTCTAAAAATTCAAACCGGTCAAAAGGTTGGAATGTTTATATTTAAATCTTGGATTAAATACGAACTGAGTTAAAATGAAGTTATAACCTAAATTGAAATTCGAAACAATTTTGGAAGCGAAATCAAGATATTAAGGCAATATGATTATGAATGGAAATTGTATATTTTGAGTAAATATGACGATTTCGAAATGAAATTGATTTCGAAATGAAATTGATTTCGAAGAAAATATGATATTTTTATATCAAGTATCAATGGTTTTGGAAATGCAAAAGAACCAACCGATGTGTAAAATGAAATTTGGTTGCCAAAGAGACCCGGGCCTCTCATTGGCATACACTCTGTCAATATTGGAACCACTTTAACAACTGTGTACGCAGAGGAGACTCTAGAACGAAGTGGTTGGATTGACATTGTTCGTTGGATTTGAAGAAAGAGAACGATGATGGATAGACCCCGACAATTGTGCCAATTTAAAATGACTAAAACAAGATGGATTGACAAGGCCAACTGAGATAATTACCCAAGCAGACATCCTTTCTTCGATTTTCTTGGTCTCGGTCCATATTATTACTCTTGTTGTTGGTTTCGATTGGTGCACCTTGATTTGGGATAGCCCCCCTTTGACTCGATATGGGATGGATGGATGCGGTGGGCAGTCATGGCTATGATGCTTCACCACCAGCCCTGCAAACCGAACTAGTAGTATCCTACCTTGGGCATTGTCTCACATGCCTTATCATACTTTTATCCCTATACGAGACTCATACGATTTTGGTTTAGTGTTGTCGTATCATGGTGCATCCTTGACCGCCGACGTGTTACTGGTGGTGTCAAATGGAAACTGTACGACAGTGCTCAAAACACGTTAAGGGGGATTAATGTAAAGCCTTAATGCTAAGAAAAATATTTATTTTATTGATTAGACATTATATATATAGCGTATTCTACTACATATAAATATTTTGACGGATCTTTAAGAGATGGAAAATCCCATAACATCTCTTGAGTTATTGCATGCATACCATACAATGGATTGGAGATGTGAAAACCCATAAACATCTCTGATGCCATGACAGTCATGTTATATGCGATATCGATTTGACTCGCATAAGAATATTTTAGTATTGATTTGAGTGTTTTGTCTTTTCATTACGCTCGGGTCATTCCTGAGTTTTTCATATTGAAGATTTATTCTGAAGGACGAAGATGAAGATTTGGTATACTACTACTATTATTATCCCCGCATCATGTTCTCTACTGCATTATGTTATTTATTTCTGATGTATATATAACTCTGATAAATGTTGTATAGATTAAAATCAAATGTATTGTATAAACAGCTTCATAAACTGTTTATTTGATTATTATATTTTGTCATTCCGCTGCGAGATTCTGTGTTTGGTCCTTCTTCTCTTCTTATCTTTCTTAATTAACCCCATTGATTATCTATATTCCAGATTGTTTAAGTTGGACATGTGTGGATTATTGTTGATTTAAACCTTCCGAAATGTGCGTCGACATAATTTTACTCACAAAATTATTGCATGGTATGACTTTATTATTTCATACGTATGTGTTGAAACAAAAAATTCTAAATAATGATTTAGATTAAACTATTTGCACGTAATAATTAAAGTGTCTCAAATTCAATAGGAGCGATATTGAGTTTGTGAGTTTTTGGATATGATCCGAGAATGGATATTAAAGTATTGTTCATAAAAGCATCAAAATTGAACATGTGTTTTGATAGAAATATCAAATAGTTTGATTACCAATCAAAATGTAGAGGAAGAGTGTGTTAATAAGAAAGAATATTAAAAAGTACACAGATATTTCTAAACCATAAGTAAACAACACACCACTGATTATTAACGATGTACTAGTGTTAAAATCATCTTTAGTTGTTTTAATAATCGACATTGGATTTGTAAAGATGTCTTTTATAATAAGTATAAAAGATAATGGGAATGTCCCAAATGACATGTAAGAACACCTTATTAAAATATTTAACACAGAACATATAAGATGGATTTCTTTTGCATTGGCAACTAGAATTATCACACATGTTATGTTGTTTACGATATCGTAATTTGTTTATGTATTTGATACATAAGGCAAATATCAAATCCAAATTGATCCTAAATGTTTGTTTGAGGTGTTCTTATGTATTTATAAAATACTAAAGAATTGTTTATAGAAACAACAAAATCATTATGATGGAGTGTCATACTCAAATGTCATAAATGATATTGAGTATAATATGTTAATAATAAATTCAAGTTAAGAATCTTTAAGTTGAAAATGTTTCAAATGAAAGACGTGGTTGATTCAATGAAAAATGTTAAGTACATCATCTTGAACAACGTCGCAATAAAAGCAATGTATATAAATAAAATTGCACAAATTTATCACTAAGCCGAAGGTTACTCTAAATATTGAGAATCTCTTAACATTGTTATATGACAACAATGTCATGACATAGTTTATAATAGAACTCAGAGCTCACTGGAAGTCGAGAGACATACTTTAAATTGTTCCACGTGACAAAGGTAGTTTATCAGCGTCGGAGAGAATCGATTGACATGGTAGATAGTTGAAACATAATAGCATACCTATTTACTGAGGGACTAACCCAATTGGTTTTGAGAAAACCGATTAGAGAAGTTGAACAAGATGCCTTAATTGACCCCCAAGTGTAAGTGGGAGATTGACAGAGTTAGGGGTATGCCCTAAGGGCGATTATATAATTCGTTACATATATCTAACTCGATAACCAACCTTGTTTGAAATAAAAGGTGTTTTCTTTCTATTATATACTTGATATAATGTGTTATATTAATTAGAAGTATATTTAATAGAAAATCCATAAATGAAATTTTTTGTAATAGTAGTTACAATGTGTTGTAATCGTGAGTAATTTTTCACAGTGAAAACAAATATACCATTTTAAATGCTCTTAGTCAAGATGCATCAAGACAAGATATTGATGTACCCATTGAGACTAGAGTACATAACGCTCTCAAAATGATAGGCAATGTATTATTCATGAATGATGGGGGCAACTAGAGGCTATGTACTAATAGTTATTAGATTACTATGAAATGACTCACTCGATAGTTTTCTATTGGTTAATATAAATAAGGTCAAATAGAAAATATCAATTGACTAAATAACACAGTTCTCTCGATGTGAGAATGCTATGGATCTTCAATATGAAAGCTCTGCATTAATTGTAGTCAAATCATGTCATGACATCCATCGAGTAGCTATAGTTGGGTTAAGTGGAAGTACTGGAAGTAAAGCACTATTCAAGAGAGGATTCGTCTCCTCAATTGTATAGGGTTAGTATCATTGTAACATCCTGCATATTTTATGATTATATATTTAAACGTTTTATTTAAATATAACATCAGTAGTTGAATTTAAAGTCTGAAATGTGACTATTTGTAAATAGTCGAATCCGGAAACGAGACCACTTCCATGGAGTTTAAAACGATGTTTACAACTTGTTTAAGTATAAACATCGATATGTTTGGAATTGGTTAGGATTTTGGTATTTTCAATTGGGCTTTGGGTTGTGTTCTAGCCCACTAACCCAGCAAGATAACCCAAACCTTCAACCTACCACTTCACTCCTTTTCATTCATTCATTCCACTCATAATTTTCTAACACTCAAGCCCTAGGAAGAATGGTAGGAAGTGGAAATTAAAATTTCTAAGCCCTAGCTTTTCTAAGGAATTCAAATTCAAGTTATAAATCAAAGAAAAGCTTAGGTAAGCATCCTTTTCATCTTCTCCATCTCAATCTCTCTTCAATTTTCATAATTTCCTATAACCTAACTTAGGAAATCTTTGCATGTGATAATAGATTAAAGATCTTTAAGGTGTTGTTGAAGAGAAATCAATCTTAGCTTGTTTTAGAGCTTTTTATTTCTACATTTGAGCTTAAAGGTGAGTTCTTGAACTCACATCTATGTCTATAGCTTACATTGTTGTTAGGTATGGATTCCTAACATCTATTTCATGTTCAGTTGCTTTTGATTTGAATTGGTTTGGCAAATTTTCCAATTTTGGCGTTTTGAAGTCAAAATCTTAAAGATCCTATCTTAGATATTTGGACATGTTATTTAGGGTGTATCGAAGAGCCAATAGAGCTGGGTTGTCGCTAGGCATAAATCCCTAACCTACATCGCTCATTTGATTGCTTCTGGTTTTGATCTGCCTTCTTTGGGCTAGGCAAATTGTTACCCAACACAGGCAACCGGACGTCTGGTTGAAGAATCCAGACGTCTAGTTAGTGTTTTTGGAAAAGTTTTATAAAGAAAGAGAAAAAGAAAATTCCAGAGCCCAGGACCAGATGTCTGGTTAAGTCTAACCAGACGTCTAGGAGGCTTCTGAAAATAAAAAAGAAAAAGAAGAAAAAAATATAAAATTTCCAAAACTCAGAGCCAGACGTCTGGCTAAACCTACCAGACGTCTGGATTTGTGGAATTTTGCCTATTTTGTCTATTTTTAAGTGGATTTACAATTTTTATCGATTTTTGTTGATCCGGTCAGTTGTTGTCATTTATTATCGACTTTGATGACTTCTTTTCTAGATTTTTGGGAATATCCATTTGATTGGATTTGATATCGATTTTTATGCTTTTAATTTCCGTCGTTGAATGTGGATTTTGGTGATAGATTGTTTTTACAATCATTTCTGTGATTTGTCACTTTAAAATACAATGTTTTTTTTATGCTAGTAGTAAATAGTAAAAACTCATTCACAAAAATAATTTCAACACTACTTTTAATACAAAGCTCATTTTTAAAACCGTTTTCCAATCTATTAGTATATACAAACCTTTACCTCATTCGTATGAGAAATCTAATTAAACGACTTTGCAAAACAAGTGGTATGAAATGCCTGCGTTTACTTCATCGGTTAATCTTTGGACTTGTTCGATTGAAATATCGTGACAACCTTTGAGTGGAAATCTACAATTTATTCATAAATATTTAAGTTAAGCCAGTGGTTATGGGACATGAAGCTAAACTCATTCATTTACTAGCTTAGTTTAATTTACGCTTCTTTTTGATCAATGATGATCATTTTTGGAGCTTTGTCTCATTTTTATGGGCTAATGATCCATGGATTTTTAACCTTTTTATGGAATTCGGTTCATCGAGCGTATCATTGTACTACATCGTTGTTTCGACTTATTTGAGTTTTAGGTTCATCGGGCGTATCACTGTACTACGTCGTTGTTTCGACTTATTTGAGTTTCAGATTCATCGGGTGTATCACTGTATTATATCGTTGTTTCGTCTTATTTGAGTTTCAGGTTCATCAGGAGTATCGCTGTACTACGTCGTTGTTACGGCTTGTCTTAGTTTCAGGTTCCTCTTGCGAATCGCTGTACTACGTAGTTGCACCGGCTCTATTGGTTAGCGATCCATGGGATAGCATCTCGTTTGTGACACACGTGTTGGGAGTTTTCATGTTTCTGTTTGTGATAGGCCTCCCCCTTTTTGTGATTTCTGGATTTCTAATTGATGATTTTTGGAATTTTATGTTTCACCAATTTTTGCGATTTGCATAGATATGTTTTTCAATATCTGAGGTTTGGTGAATAAGCTAAAGAATATGATATTCTTTTTATGGATATTTGAGGAGATTTGAGATATTATATGATTTTCATTGTTAACAGATATATACTTGTCACAGTATGACAACATTGTTATTATATTTTTTGTCATATCTCTTATCCTATCTCATCTTGTATGATATTTATAGCTAGACTGACCTGTCTGACCCGTTTATTATGTTTCTTCTTAAATAATAGTCGGGTCAGACCGAGTTGTTTCAGGTGCTTCCACCGGACTTCTTAGTAGGGACTAGCTTCTGACTTTTGGCTAACTACTTTAGCTTAGTAGTTTTTGTTTTATATATTCGAGATAGAGACTCCTTGATGTATACATATTCTTTTGTCTAGCACTTGTACCTATTCTTTTGTGATGTAGTGGATCTTGTATGACACTACGTTGATGTTTACTTCTATGTGTTATATTCATATCTATTTCCGCCTTAGTGATATGAATATCTGTAACTGATTTGTGTTATGCTTATTTTATATTTGTTTCCAAAGGCCACATATCCACTGTGTAGTAGCTTTGAGTTTGTATTGGATATGTCAGATTTCCTCTTGAAATGAAATGCAGGTCATACTATCTGACATATCGATACTCGCACAAAGCAATTACACAAATGGTCGCTCCTCAGTAGCCTTATTCTTTATGCTAGTGATGGCATTACCCCATAGTGTCCTTGGTTAGTGTGAGCATAGAGGTGGGGCATCACAATCATGGTTAACTCAAGTCAACTCATGTCAAAATCTCTGGCTAGAGTAGTTCAATTAATAATAATTGTTATATTGAACCAAGGACTTTGTGTTTATACGATAGAGTTTTGACAAAGAGAATAGATGTAAGAAAATTGATGTAAAATAAAAGTCGCAAACCGGTAACGCTTAACAAAGTGAAATTGGTTTTTACCAAAACCAAGTAAGTGATAAATTTGGTCAAAATGTCGCACCACCTGTCAAGTGTCGTGTGAGCATCATTATCTAAATAGTTCTATATTAACCGCTGACCAAATTTACACTTGACGAGTCACACAGCTGAAATGATAAATTCTCTTTTGACCAAATGACTTAATTAATTTATAACTGTTATAAATTAATTAAATTAAATAATATTTATGAAATATTATTTATAGTTTTATTTTGATTTGATAAATGAATATTAAATGTATTTATTAAAGTTATAATACATTAGTCGATATATGATACGATAAACATTTTGTATTTGATTTAAAATGCAAAATATTCATTCGGATTTAAGGCCTATCATGAAGGCTGGTAACTTAGATAACAAAATCAGCTAAGGCGATGACTCATTTAGAGCTAGATAGGCTTAGTTTTGGATCAGATTAAAGGAAAATAAGTATAAGATTAGATCCCTTTTTTTCTTCTTTTTATCCACTATATAAGCAACCCTAACCCTAATTAGATATAATCTTTTGTTGCCTCCTCTTCCCTTCTTGCTGGCTGAAATTGTATTCTAGCCTCACCATCAATGCATACTCAAATCAAGTTAGATCCGATCATTATTCGATAGCTGAAGGTCAACGGCTCAAGGATAAGCAATTTACTAAATTGGAAAGGATTTCAAAGTGGAGAGTTTGTCTTTTCAAGATGTACTTCAAGGCTTTGGAATCAAGGTATGGTTTTTATTGGATTATAATTTATAATTCTTAGTATAATATTTTGTTATGTATATATGTATATGTATATGTGTATGTGTGTATTATTAATTTGGTAACGATTCTGATATGCAATAATGTTGTCAAAATGAATTTGGTTATATGCATCTATATATTTATATTTTTAAAAAATTAATTTTCTAATACATATAAGATTAATGTAGCTAAATATAATAATAATATAATTTATTACTTTATTACGTATATATATATAATTTAATTATACATAGTTTATAATTAATTACAACATCACATTATGGTCTAAATTTGTCATATAATTATATATATATATATATATATAATTTAATAGTAATACAAATTTTTGATAGTAAGAAAATAATTTCTATAAATTTTTATTATTATTTAATATTATTTAAATCATTTTACTACATAAATAAAGTACATTAATTTAGATACGCTGTGAAAATTATTTTTTAAATATTTTAAATTTTACTAACATCAGATAAGCTCTAGACCAAAAAAATAATTTTTTATCTTTAAATATTAATATTTAGGTTGGCAGAATATTAATTAACCATTCAAAATTTTATTTAAACCAAAAAAGATGTGGGAAAATTTTGCAAATCGTAATACATCATTTATGATTTACTGGAAATTTAAATTTTGAAATAAATTTTCAAAATATTTTTTATTAATATTTTATGTATTTTCAAATGAATATTTAATTACAATATGTTTTAAATTAAAAATAATAATAAATTATTTATGAGCTATGCATGTAATTTGGAACTTTGTAAAAAAATATAATTTTATTTGTTAATATATATATATATATATATATTTATTAAATATATTTATGGGTGCATATATTTTATAATTAAAAAATATATTACTTTTTTATTATATGTATTTCTACACATATATTACTCACGGTTTTAATTTTTTTAGTATTTAATCAAATTATTTATATTTAAACAAATATATAATATTATGTTTATATATATTATTAATATTTTATGTATAAAATTATATATTTACATATACATATATATACATATATATATATATATATAAATATATTATACATTTATATAAAATCATTTAAACAAACTTAACATATACATACATACAAAGATATATATATATATATATATATATATATATATATTTAAGCAATAGTTTATGTACATACATACCTTTGGATAGCATATACTTGCATATCGGATGAGTTAACGTGTTCGTTGCAATGTAAATCCCAACATCTATACATGGGTATGCTATACCTTACACAGGTTGATATGTTACACATGCACACACACGTATATGTGTAAGTGCATATATGTGTGTATGTGTATCAAGACATATATTAAATAAACTATATAATTTTAAATAAAATAAAATAGTTTATTTAAATAATATTTAGAAATGTTCTAAATAAAGTAGACTTCATAGGCCCAATAAGGATCCAATAAGAGAATTCTCTTTTTGAAATTCACTTATAAATTGCGCTGCGGGCTGTCCCAGTTCCAACAATGGACACATGAAAAATCATCCTCGTTAGATAGCCGAGGCATTCTCCAATAAGGAAATGAATGCTCAGTAATTCATCCTCATGGATAGCGAGATGAACAGGAGGGGAGCAACGACTCATGCAGTCCTAACCGACGTTCCCCAAACAAGGTAACGAGCGCTTGAAAACTCATCCTTGTTGGATAGCCTTGTCACAAGTGCTGAATAATATGGGCATTGAATACTTAAATGCTCTCTTTGCCAAGGGCTATGGGCTCGAAAGAAAGCTTGAGAAAGTCATTGGTCGTAGATCTTAGATGCTCTCAGACATGCAGACGTGCAACTAGTTGCTCTCGGGAACCTTTAAAGGCGAAAACGGAGGAGGGATTCACATGGTAGCCTATGGGTGTTGCCCATAATATTGAAACGAGTGTCGGGTCTCGGGGATTTTCCAAGGGGAGCAAAGTGGAGATTAAGATCATCGACGACGGTCATACTGCCCCCGGGTCTAGTCGTGAGGTTGGTCGATCTGGGCATCTTACAGGGACATGCTTAGCGAGCAGTGAGAGGCTCATTCCCCATGCTCGTGGGTTGCCACAGCTTGAACCCATTGAAAGCTCCAATGCGAAAGCTTTTCCGATCAGCTAGTGTGATTCTCACGTAGCATATGTACGACTGCTGTAATTTTATCAATATTAGCAATAAAGTAAAGACGCAAGTCTGCCTATACTTCGGCTGCACGCAGCACAAGGCAAAACAGAGATCATTGGGTGGGTCCTTCGATGTTTGAAAGGGCGAGTGGGACTGCACTTGTAGTTTCATAGTTCATACTGGATATGGGATACCAAGTGTGAAAAGAGCTTGCACAAGAGGCTACTAAACATAAGACTGGAGGTTTGGCGCTCCTTCTAGTGTTAGTATATTTATTGTATTTTCATCAACCTCGGTCCTCAAAATTACACCACAAAAGGGAAATGTCACTTGCTATTCGTTAAGTTTAAGAACTAAAATCAGCATTCAATGGCTAAATGATACCAAATAGTATGGTCGATAAAGCTGCCTTGGTCCATTGTGAATTCTCTAATCATATAGCTCTCTCACAATTACAGAGAATTACAAGGGATACAACATGATAAAATTGGAGGCTTAAGACTAATGTTGCTGCTATCTTGAGGGCTTGTTGCATTTAGAACTACGAACGGTGATCTTGTGTGAGAATCTACTTCTTGATGCTAAGTTGAGGATGCAAGATTGTGAGTGGCTGATGGATCCATTGAATAAATTGATTCTTGTTGGTGGCAACAAGCCTTCAGTAGTCGACTCTTGCATGGTGGCGACTAACCTTTGAGTAGTCGCCCCTTGGCGGGTAGCGACCAACCACTTTGAAGTTTCATGTGTGTTGTATTTATAGTGGTTGAAACTAATGTTGGGAAGATTGAGATGATGCCATAAAATTGGTTGGAAAGTGTTAGCACCAGAATTAGTCACTAACACCCTTAAGAAAGATTGTGTAGAGAGAATAATTAAGAAAGTAAATTAAAACAGAGAATTGTATGCTAAATCAAATGCAAAAACAAGAACACCGGATTTATAGTGGTTCAGCATAACTGCCTACGTCCACTTTAAGTTTTGATCTTTATTGATTTCACAAATGGTTGAATGCAGATATAATCCGTACTATAATTACATGAATATAAGTGCAAAGTAAAATAGAATAAGTCTTGGATGCAGCAGAGTCTCCCCAGTGTTCTCGAAAAAAGGTCCCTTTCATTGTGCCCATGCCCTTCTATTTATAGACGAAGATAGGTCGGACTTCCCTCATGTGCCCAGGAACAAAGTACCTCGGCCCGTGTTAACTTCTACGCACCGAGCCATAAATGCCGAACGGCAATTTCCGAGCAAAGTTGGTCGAACCAGAGGATGCCGAGCGAGGCCTCCATGCCGAACGATACTCACATGCTGAGCCACACATCCAGGCCGAACGACATTCTTATGCCGAACGTGGTGCTGTGCCGAACAACATCTTAATGCCGAACGAGGTGCTATGCCGAACGACCCCATAGTGCCGACCGAGGTGCTGTGCCAAACGACCCCTGAATGCCGAACGAGGCATCTGTGCCGAGCGACCTCTAAATGCCGAACGAGGCAAGATGCCGAGCGACCTCTCTATGCCGAACAAGGCAAAATGCCGAGTGACCTCTCTATGCCGAGTGACCCTTTTATGCCGAACGAGGCAATATGTCGATCGACCCTTCTATGCCGAACGACGCTTCATGCCGAACGAGGCAGTATGCCGAGCGACCTTTCTATGCCGAACGACGCTTCATGTCGAACGAGGCTCTGTGTCGAGCGAAGTCTTCTTGCCGACCGAGGTGTCATGAATGATGCTTTGTATTGAACGGTTCTTTATGCCGAGCGATGTACTTGCTTGGTGATCCTCGCGTTATCGTGTTAATTGCCCCCCAAAGTGTGTTGTGTGAGGCAACACAACACGCTTTGAGTTAATATCTAATTCCCTCTTTTTCTTTGTGACATACACAATAGACCGTTCCATAGAGCTGCCGAGCAAGTCGTTCGGCAAGTCACATGCCACTTGGCATAAGCATGCCGAACCATCAAGATACCTTGATCGGGTCCACCGAACGATGCCTGTTCAACTTCCCTTATATCTATGTAAGCCGATACTTCTTCTTCCTCTCCCTTTTACTTTTACCTTCGCTCCACAGGACTTACGAACTCGTCTTCGACCAGACTTGTGCTAATAATTTACCCTTCCCTTTTCTTCTTGAACTCAATACGTTGCTCCACATCGTTCTCCGACAATGAACCTGACCAGGATCTCGCTTCCAATTCCAGAATCTCCCTAAGTTTCGAGCCATTTCTTAGGTAATGACTTCTCCATTAAATGCTTCATCTCGACTAGGAAACTTAGCAAGAGATTCAAGTTTGTGAATCTTTGCAAAATCGAGGACAGTAGGAACCACGTGGATGAGGAAATCGAACCGCGGTTAGAACATGTCTCAGGGCTAGGCGGAGTGAAGGAAGGAAGAGGGTGTCAGAGGTGTTTAGGACATGAGTTATTAACGAGTTGCCGAGTGAGGGAATAGGAAGGGTGCTTGGCTCAGTAGGAAGTAGCGAGGTCAGGGAGTGTAGTTTAAGCGTGGTGTACAAGTTGGAAGAAAATGTATGGCTGTGGCTCGACATGACGTTCGCGTGTCGAACGACGAAGAGAGATGGAGGGAGAGAAACATGAGTCATGCCGAACGGCAAAGAGAGAACACGGGAGAGAGATGAGTGTTGGACTTAGGAGGCCGAGCGATGTGGCTCGGTATTGTCGCGGCTCGGCATGACCCCCGCATGCCGAACGAGGAAGAGGGAAAACAAGAAAGGAGTGTTGAACCTAGAGTGCCGAGCGACGCGGCTCGACATTAACCCTTTGGAGT
Source organism: Allium cepa (assembly GCA_030765085.1). Lineage (NCBI taxonomy): Eukaryota > Viridiplantae > Streptophyta > Magnoliopsida > Asparagales > Amaryllidaceae > Allium > Allium cepa. The sequence continues at coordinate 551,468,044 of CM060941.1, read as the reverse complement.
GCGAGAGAGTCGACGGGGTTGGTTAGTTGAGTCTTTTGAGTGCCGTTTTACATTAAGTCTTGAAATATGCAACAATGGTTGAAACCATTCTAACTCAAACACAGCTCGTGCTAACTTGACTTACTTATTATGCCTAAACATATGACAAAAACAAGGACAAGGACTTAAGAAAATATGCATATCGACCAATCCGGACTGATAACTCCCCTGTCTCAAGAACTATAAATCTGAATTTAACTCGGTAAAAATAGAATATAACCTTCGACATATATTATGAACTTCCGAGTTCAAAACAAAAAACCATCACTGGACACTTGTACTTTACTTTATCCTATTAGTTTCATGACTTTAAATCCTTTGACACTTATACTCGAACGACTGCACTAGTTCACAAACCACATAGGGGGAGTATTCTTGTTGTTATGTCTAATGTTGATTGTTTTTCAAGTATAGTTTAAACAGGTGCTTCATCAGATTCTACACACACTAGAGATGTCTAAGAAATCCAGTTCTGCCACGATCTTGTACAGACCCGGGCCATCTTCCCAACAAGAAGTAGTTGGAACTTCAAATCCGTCAACTATTCCTGTACAAGATATTCCGAGCCCCACGATCGCATCCGTCGACTTGGCTCCTGATTCCATGGATGCTGCGATCTTTTTAGACGATCCAATCGATTCTCAAGCCTCGAGAATTTACGAAAGCACGCATATGCTCGGTACACGGGATTCCTTTTATGATGTGTTGGTTCCATCAGGACAAGATCGTCCTCACCTGCTCCCAGTCAGATATACGGCCTGCAAAAAATTTATATGCTGGGTTGGTAGCGTGCTGCCATTCAACTCCTTCCTTCGCGACCTACTACAGTATATTGAGATCGCTCTATCGCAATTACATTCAAACAGTCATGCGTTCATGTACGGCACGTGCATCCTCTTCATGAGCGTCCTTTTCAGGATACCGACTCCTGGCGATATCTGATACATTTTTAATTCAAAGAGACGATCAGACAGCCCATATTTTGTATTTCATGAACCACACAACAAGTGTCAAATTCTGACTGGGGAGTGGAGCAAATTCGCCCAGTATAAGCAGGAGTGGTTCTACGTGCGCTGTCCCCTGGGCTTTACAAGGAGATGAGTGGAAGGGAGTAAGTCTTTTTTCTGGATCAATACTTGCATTCGAAAGAAATTGCACCTTTTTGAACTCTTTTTCTATTTTTACGGGTATTATTCCACGTCCCGAAGGCTCCGGGTTTTCTGAAGCCATTGAAGCTATCCGAGCTATCCCTGCAAGAGACCGGGACATTAGATCTCTTATTTCAAACGAATTGCTCTCGAAGTTTGGGCTTCTGGCGGCAGGCCGCCGGATAAACCTTCCTCAAGGTGTCACTATAATAGCGTCTGCCTTGGGCAAAGGTAAAAAGCAAGCTAGGCCTTCAGCACATGACGCCCCTGACACACCTGAGGAGGGAGAGATTAAAGAAGCTGAAACGGCCAAAGTACCGGATGAGAATGTTAGTCCCGGTCTAGAGTCAGTAGTCGAGGTGCACGATATCGAAGTAATGCCTCCCCCTACGAAGGGAAAGAAAAAATTGACTTACAAACTGAGGAAGAAAACGACGGGTGTAACCTCTAAACTCACAATCACCCGGTGGAGAGAGAGCCTTCTCCTCAACGCTTAGAGAGTTCATTGAAAGGCTTGTCGGACCTTACTATTCTCGATGATTTTATTAAATATGGCTTCAATGATCCAGAAGCGCTTAAACTTCATTCGCCCGTAAGAGGCGGTGCAGGCGCTCAAGCCCATGTTCAGGGAGAAAAAAATCCCATAAGTAGAGATAAAGAAACTGGTCCATTGGAGGGAAACACTAGGACACACACGTATACATGCACTTCACTTTGCACTTCAATTTTAACCATCACTTTATTATTTACTGACTTGTCATTATTCACATTCCACGCAGGCGACATGGGACGCACTCACGGACTCGACCGTCTTCGTAGATCATCTATTTTTCACCACTCCGGCCAAGATTCGGGTTCCGGCAAACGTCGAGACAGAGATGACACCGACGATCGAGACTACCGCCACCGAGAATCATCCTACCAAAAAAACCTATAGCCAGTCCTCCTACTCTCGCGATCCTCCTTCTTAATCGGAGCAAAGCAAGGAGAAGTCTGCGCATAAGGGGTCCTAGCCTGAGGCCCATTGAGATCAACACTCCGGTTCATCCAGTACCAGGCAATCCCGGGATCCCCACAAAACACCTATAGTCTCAAGGCAAGACTCCTCCCACTCCTGTATCTGATCCATCGGTAGCAGAATGACTTGCTGAGCTTAAAGCCACGTTCCAAAAAAATGCTTTGATGGCTTGAAATTTCTCTCGACGATTCATCACATTTCAGGACATGTCAAACAAAGCACCATTTCTTGTACTAACGACGTCTACGTTCAGCAAGACGCGTTTGTCCGCTTAGCTGAAAAAGCCTCGGAAGTCTCTATTGAGCGTCAACATGAGATTGATCGCCTGAAGCTCGAGACTATTCATGATAAAGACATTATTAAATATCAAGACGAAGAGCTCTCTTCATATAAGTCTCAGCTCGAAGCTGACCAAAAAAGTGATGAAGACACAACGGAGGCCGTTAATCGTTTGGAGTCGTCACATAAGAAAGATATTGACGAGGCGGTCCAACGCCGTGGGGCCTTAGCTTTGGAGAAAGATACCATTCAAAAGGATAGGGATGCATTCGTCCTGTGAGTCAAAGAGTTGGAAGATCTACTCCGCGAAGAGAGAGATGAAAAAACCGTTGCTCAGGAAGAGTCACAACGATATTGCGATGAGATTGCTGCTACGCAACTCCTGAAGGCAAAGCTCGATGACGAACTCTCTAAGGTCGGGATGCTGAAGGATGAAGCCCGTGAAGAGGGCAAAAAAATAACATCCATGGAGATTGACTCTCGCCTCGAGGCGGCTACAGAGGCTGGTAGGGAGGAGATCAAGTGCTTATTCGACCCGCTTATAGCAGAATACAACGCTCGTGTCCTTATGCATCGTGACTTAACTTTTCTTGGCGAGGGCTACCTCGAATCTCTAGCTGAGGCATGGGAAACTTTGATAAAGATCATAAAAGTCGAGCTGGGCACCGAGGAGGTTGACGAGGAGGCTTTGGTAAAAGAATTTCTCAGGAGGAATGAGCCTTTAGACTTGTCTGCAGCGAAAACCCTCTACAACAAAGGTTCCTCCTCATCAAAAGGAAAAGATGAGATTACTGATCCATCTAGAACCGAGTCTCCAGCTCCTCCCCTTACTCAATCGACCGGTTGCCAGGTACTTGATCCGTTCAAACAACATGTTGATTATGACTCGAAAGCCCCTGGCCTTGACATTCACGTACTATCTCCCATTCCAGAGGGCGAGACTCCGAGGACGGTTGAGAGTCAGCAAGAAACCGGTAAATAACTCTTCTTTTTAAAGTTCAAAGAGCCATTGTTTTCGATGTGAGTTCATTATATTCTAACATTTGTCTCTTGTGGTTTTACGTAGGACGCTTTGACCCCGAGCCCACTCCAAGGAGCGATGATGCCAAGGAGAAGAAGGAGAAGGCGAGCGAGGCAATTCAAGCAGGAGAGACTCTCGGCCCTGATGCTCAAGTGATTGGGGCGCTTGACAAGGACAAGTCTGAGACTTTGTCTCCCGCCAAAGAAAGTTATGAATTTGAGATTACAGGCGCCTCTGAAGACACTTCAAAAATGAGCATGAAGGAGCAACTCGTGAAGGATAAGAAAAAGAAAGCTGAAATCAAAGTTGAGCCCCGAGTTATGGATCTAGATGATCCTTTGAACAAGCCTTTGAAGATCATCCTTCCTGGTGGGTCCAGGCCACTAGAAGTCCCTCGTTCCTGCTCAGATGTTACTTCTCAATCAAGCAAAGCGTCCAAGCGAAAGCGCGTAGGGGAGGAGTCAACTAAGAAAACGAAGGCAGAAAAGAAACCAAAGAAATCGAAGAAGTGGCTGTTACACTCGTTCAACAAGAGTTAGCTTAGATTATGTAATTATTTTTATTTATTTTCGTAGTCAATGTGGATAGACTTTTAACTTCGAGTTTTGGAGGAGTTGTAGTAGAACCTCATTTTTGATTAATAAATAAAACTTAGTTCTTTTGTCTTTCAAACGACTTTTACTGTTCAGCTTTCTGTATAATTATGGTTGAAACTCGAGCTATTGTGAGTTACATAAACCCCCAATTCATCTTCATATAACTCGGAAATTCTTTGGTATTATACATCCTTTATTCCACGCTTCAGGTACTTAGAATATTCTTTAGTCCAGACGCTAGGGACTTGATGACTTCAAGTCATTTGTACTCTAGTCCGCACTCCGAGGACATAGAGATTTTTAAGTCGTTTATACTCTAGTCCGCACTCTAGGGACTCAGAGTACTCCAGTACGCACTCTGGGGACTTGGAGATTTCAAGTCGTTTATATTCTAGTCCGCACTCTGGGGACTCAGAGTACTCCAGTCTGCACTCTGCGGACTTGGAGATTTTGAGTCGCTTATACTCTAGTCCGTACTTTGGTGGCTCAGAATACTCCAGTCCGCACTCTACGGACTTGGAGATTTTGAGTTATTTATACTCTAGTCCGCACTCTGTGGACTTAGAGTACTCCAGTCCTCACTTTGGGGACTTGGAGTTTTGAGTCGTTTATACTCTAGTCTGTACTCTGGGGACTAAGAGTACTCCAGTCTGCACTCTGGAGACTTGGAGATTTTAAGTCATTTATGCACGTTGGTATGTCAGACAGAATAATGTAACTCTAGTTTTTTCCATAGAATTATCATTCATGGAAATATCAATAATTCATGGAAAAAAATGGCTTCAAGCCTTTATTAATGAAATCAAGCTAAATTGTCTTATTACATGCTGAAAACTAAGAATCAACGAAATAAAAACATACTAAAAATAATTGCAACAAAGATAGAAAATGAATGTACTAAGTATAATAATGCCGCAGATGCTCGCTATTCCATGCTCGGGGGAGTGTCGCGCCATTAACGGTCGCTAGCTTGAAAGTTCCTTCTCCAAGCCTCCGTTCAATGACGTATGGACCTTCCCATGTGGGATTCAGATGTGAAAGGATCGGAAAAACTCGTTTCAAAACGAGGTCGCCCATACCAAAGACTCTTGGCCGGATTTTTTCACTATAATGTCGAGCGACTCGATGTCTATATGCGGCCGCTCTTAAATCAGCTTCTTTACGTTTTTTCATCAATGAAGTTCAGTGATTCCAACAAAAGTTCCCGATTCGTCTTGGGGTCATAATGAGTTACCCGATGTGATTGAACTTCAAGTTCTACGTGTATAACAACTTCCGTGCCATATGCCAACGCGAATGGAGTGTGGCCAGTCGCGGACTTGTGGGTGGTTCTATAAGCCCAAAGTGCTGTTGGAAGTTCATCCATCCACTTGCCTCTAGTCTTTTCCAAACGCCTTTTAAATATGGACTTGATTATTTTGTTCACGGCTTCCACTTGTCCATTGGCTTTCGGATGAGCAACTACTGCAAACCTTTTTTCAATGCCATACTTTTGACAAAATTCTTTGAACTCTTTGCTTTCGAATTGAGTTCCGTTGTCTGTAATGATAGTCCGTGGAAGGCCAAAACGACATATAATGTTTCATACAATGAAATTAATGACCTTCTTAGTGGTGATCGTGGCTAAGGGTTCTGCTTCTGCCCACTTGGTAAAATAATCGACCGCAATTATCGCGTATTTTGCACCACCTTTAGATATGGGTATGGAACCGATTATATCGATCCCCCACATTACAAACGGCTAAGGGCTAACCATTTACATGAGTTCCTTCGGCGGAGCACTCGGGATTTTTGCATACTTCTGGCATTTGTCACATCTCCTTATGTAGTCTGTGGCATCCCGATTTACAGTTGGCCAATAGTATCCATAGCGGAGGATTTTCTTTGCTAATGTCTTCCCCTAGTGTGGTCACCACATTCTCCTTCATGGACTTCCTTCAGGACTCGTTTTATCTCATCGTGGGCAATGCACCAGAGTAAGGGGTCGAGAATCCCTTTCGATACATTATTCCGTCCTGCATTACATATCATGAAGCCTTACGAGTGACTTGTCGTCTTTTGCTCCTTCTTTCGGGCAAGATCCCGTGTAGCAAGTATTGTTTGAATGGGGTCATCCATGACTCCTTCTCGATTTCTGTTTCTGACACGAGATCTGTCTCCCACACATTTATACTCGGAGCATGTAAGGTTTCGACGGGAACCAATCCCATTTGCTGTGCATCGCCAGTGCTTGCAAATTTTGCCAATGAATCGGCTTCTTTGTTTTGTTCACGCAGGACATGCGAAATATCATAATATTCTAGACTTGTTAGCAGCTCTTGAACCCGTGTAAGGTATGGGGAAAGTCTTTGTCCCTTCACTTGATAGTCCTCCCGCACCTGATATACCACCTATTGTGAGTCACAAAAGATCTCAACCGATTTTACTCCCAGCTCTTTGATAAGTTTCAAGCCAGTGATCAATGCTTCATACTCGGCCTCGTTATTTGTTGCTGGGAATTTGAGCTTCAAAGCGTAATAAATTGATCGGTTTTCGGGAGTCACAAGAACTATGCCAGCTCGTGAGCAACGGTCGTTAGATGCCCCGTCGGTATACATCTTCCGTCGAACGGAAGGTATGACATTGTGACCGTTTGACTCATCTGACACGGTGAATTCAGCAATGAAGTCTGCTAGCGCTTGCCCTTGTATGGCCCTTCATGGCATGTAGGTAATATCGAACTGACTCAACTCGATATTCCATTTTAACATCCTTCCAGAGGTTTTTGGTCATTGGAGTACCTGCCGCAAGGGTTGATTGGTATAAACACTGATTGAGCGTGCCTGAAAAGTACGGTCGGAGCTTGCATGACGCAATCACCAAACAATAGGCTAGTTTCTCAATCTTAGGATAATTTTTTTCTGCCCTCGTTAAACGTTTATTGACATAGTACACTGGCTTTCGAACTCGGTTCTCCTTGCGAACAAAAGCCGTACTGATAGCATGCTGGGATACAGCCAAGTACATGTACAACATCTCGTGGTCTACTGGTTTTAATAGTACCGGGGGACTTTCTAAATGCCTTACCAGATCTTGAAATGCTTCCTCACAGTCGGATGTCCATTCGAAATTCCACTTTACTTTCTTTATTATGTTAAAGAAAGGAATACACTTATCTATGGCTTTGGATATGAATCGACTCAGCATGGCCACCTTTCCATTCAAGCTTTGTACATGCTTTATAGTTCTAGGCACTTATATGTCTCGAATAGCTTGAATCTTCTCCGGGTTAGCTTCGATTCCCCACGCATTCACAATGAAACCCAAAAACTTCCCTGACGTAACGCTAAAGGAACACTTCAAAGGATTGATTTTCATTCCATAATGTCTGAGTATATCAAACATCTCCGCTAAGTCTTGAATGTGGTCTTTTGACTGCCGCGACTTCACGAGAATGTCATCCATATAGACTTACATTGTTCTACCAATGTGGTCTTTAAACATTCGATTCACCAGACGTTGATAAGTCGCTCCCACGTTTTTCAATTCGAAAGGTATCACTATATAACAATATAACCCAACGTCTGTGACAAAACTAGTGTGTTCTTGGTCTGGAATATGCATCGAGATCTGATTATATCCCGAGTACGCATCCATAAATGATAGTAACTCGTATCCAGCCGTTGAGTCGACCAGCTGGTCGATTCTGGGTAAAGGGAAACTATCCTTCGGGTATGCTTTGTTCGAATCAGAGTAATCAACGCAAGTTCTCCACTTCCCATTTGCTTTCCTTACTAGAACATGGTTAGATACCCATTCAGGGTAGAGAGTGTCGCGAACGAACCCATTGGCTTTGAGTTTGTGCACCTCCTCTCTGAGAGCAGCGGACCTCCCCGGGTCCATGCCTCTCCTTTTCTGTTTTACAGGAACGTACTTCGGGTCTATGTTCAACATATGACTTGCAATAGAGGGAGAAATCCCGCATATATCAGAACGTGTCTAAGCGAAAACATCAAGATTCGCTCGGAGGAAATCAGTGAGATCCTTGGCTACTGACGGGTCGAGTTGTGATCCAACCTTAAGTACTCGTGATGGGCCATCTCGGCTGACTGGAATGTCAATCGTCAGTTCAGCCGGTGCTGCTTTTGCTTCCCTGGGTTCCCCATCATCATCTCTTGGATTTATGTCTCTATAGATCCAAGAATGTTGCCTGAGCCAGGGCTCGGGCACTACTTGTCAATTGTCAGTATTTCGGATGCGGACAGAGTTATCCATAACCTTTCCGTTCCCTCTCCACTGGACCCCTCTCAGCTCAGCCACATAACATGCACGACTGGTCATCTGATCGCCATGCACCACACCAACTCCTTTGTCTGTCGGGAATTTCAAAGTCACACCATGGGGACAAAGCTTCCCTAAACTCTGCCAGTGCCAGTCGACCTAGAAACACATTATATGGAGAATCAACATCCAGCACTATGAAAGGTAGGATTCGTACCCTCCTACGCTTACCTTGTCCTAGTTTAATTGGCAATTCAACATATCCTACTGCATCAGTCGCTGCACCATTAAAGCCATGAATACGGGCTTTAGACGGTTTCAAATCCTTCATCTCCATCTTCATTTGGTCGTATGCCTTTTTGAAGATGATGTTTACAGTACTTCCACAATCAATTAAAATTCTCTTCACATATGCTGGCCCGATTGTCGTGGATATGACCATCAGATCAACCGTAGGAGCCTCCACCTTGTCAGCATCTCGGCTCCTGAACACTATATCGTCTGTCATCATGCATTGCTGTTTAGCGGAGGTCCCGTCCTCCACATTCGAACAACACTCATAATCTGCATGCCTTAAGGAGTTAGCATACCGCTCTATTTCCTGCCAGTTTTTATCTGTAGGATGAGGTCCACGGACTATAGTGTTTATGACCAGTCTACCTACAGTTCATTCAGGTTCCTCCGGATGGCGTGGGGCCGATCTGCGTCCGGGGTCCGATGTTCCTTGCCTACCTTCCTATGGGTTCTTGACAAACTCCTGCAATTTTTTCTATCTGATCAACTTTTCTATGGCATCGTGGAGGTGTCTTCACTCCTTTGTATTGTGCCCGTAAGTCTCATGGAAGCGGCAGTACTTCCCGGTCCGTTTTTGTTCCTTTGTTGACTCCTTTGGGCGCGACTTTCTGTATTGGAAAGTATTACAAGTTGATAGGTAAATATTCTCCAGAGATGCATTCAAAGGTGTATACTTGTTGTAAGTGGGAATTCCTGACTTCCATTTCCCTGTCTTCCTTTTCTTTCCAGAATTTCCTCCTTTGGACCCTTTAGATTGCCCGGGTTTATTCTGGGCATTGACTTGAACCTTCCCTGAATTGTCACCGGACTGTTTTACAGTGATGTTGCTTTTTACAGTCTCCTGAACAGTCCCTGGTGCCTTATCTCGCCTCGTCCATCTGGCTTCCTCTTTTCTTGTTAATTGATGAGCCTTTGAATAGAAACTCTCTAGCGTAGTTGGAGGCTTTCTTGTCGACCAATCTCCAAACTCTGAATCCGGATCCACTCCTCGCATTACCGCCACTAGAATTTCATGTCATTAGGGTTGCTAACTTCAGTAGCCATAACATGAAATCTCTGCAAGTACTCTTTCAATGACTCCCTCGGAGCCTGGATTACACTGGATAGGGACATCACATCCTTGGGACGAGTGGCATGTATCCTGAACCGTTTCACAAATTTCATCGCCAATTCGTCAAAGCTGGATATAGACCGTGGGGGAAGTCGAGCGAACCACATGGTGGTGATTCCGGATAAAGTAATTGGAAAGCATCTACACTTGGTCGCGTCATTTGCTCTAGCCGAATCCATCATCCATTCATACCTCATCACATGTTGTTTGGGATCAATCTTTCCTTCGTAGGCTGGGATAGTTGGCATGCTAAACTTCATGGGGCACTCAGCCTGTAGAATAGTATATGTGAATGGAGTATGACTCTGGGATATCCCCCATCTTCATTGGTCAAGCCCTGATTTTCTCTCATCAACTGTCTGATCATAGCTGATAAGTCTAGAGTTTGTATGGAGGATGGAAGGTTGGATTCTATTCTACGGGACCGCTCAGGTTGGTGTCTCCTCTATTGGCGATCTGCCAAACGTGTATCTTGGGGACCAACTTCATTAGGGTCTTGGTGAGCCCGACATCCGGTTTCCACACGTACTCCTGCTCCTAAGTTTCTTGTTCCAGCCTGGGTGTGGTCTCCAAGATGTAAGTGATACCTAGTTTATCAATCAGCAGCACCTATTTGTGCAGTTTCTATTTTGCGGCGTCTACACCTAGAAGGTTCGTCGGAAGAGGTCGAACTATCAGATGAAGAATAAGGAACTGGGCTACCTCCAGTATTCTGATGTTGTTGCTGAGTAAGACGAGTCATGAGGTTAGCGTTAGCTTGAATCTGCTCAGCAAGTTGTCTCCTGCTTTCCATGAGTTCTCTCATCAGGTCGTTGAACTCCGTCCTAGTAACGATTTTCATCTAGCTATGGGCTCCGGCAGTCTCTACACCAGGATTAACTTTCTGATTGCTAGGTCCTATTTTCCATACGCTAGCAGTCTCGTTGACGTCCGCGTTATGAGAGGCTGATTTGGTACGTGGTCTTCCCATAGTAGAGTTGTTGATCGAAACTCTGAGTAGATTCAACGGATGTCCCGTGAATAAATTGGATCTACTTCAGGGGATTTATTCAATCCAGTAGCTACAAAGTAGATACTAGTGGCCTGAGTTCAATTCTCAGTGAATGCACCAAAATGTTAGCACCAGAATTGGTCACTAACACCCTTGAGGAAGATTGTGTAGAGAGGTTAATGAAGAAAGTAAATTAAAACAGAGGATTGTATGCTAAATTAAATGCAAAAAATAAGAACACCGGATTTATAGTGGTTCAGCATAACTGCTGACGTCCACTTTAAGTTTTAATCTTTATTGCTTTCACAAATGGTTGAATGCAGATACAATCCATACTATAATGACTTGAATACAAGTAAAAGTAAAATAGAATAAGTCTTGGATGCAGCAGAGTCTCTCCAGTATTCTCGAAAAAAGGTCCCTTTCACTGTGCCCCTTCCCTTCTTTTATAGATGAAGATGGGTCGGACTTCCCTCATGGGCCTAGGAATAAAGTACCTCGGCCCGTGTTAACTTCTGCGGCCGAGCCATAAATGCCGAACGGCAATTGCAAAGCGAGGTTGGTCGAACCAGAGGATGCCGAGCGAGGCCTCCATGTCGAACGACACTCGCATGCCGAACCATACATCTAGGCCGAATGGCACTCGTATGCCGAACGAGGTGCTGTGCCCAACGACCTCTTAATGCCGAATGAGGTGTTGTGCCGAACGACCCCTCAATGCTGACTGAGGTGCTGCGCCGAATGACCCCTGAATGCCAAACGAGACATTAGTGTTGAGCGACCTCTCAATGCCGAACGAGGCATGATGCCGAGCGACCTCTCTATGCCGAACGAGGCAAAATGCCAAACAACCTCTCTATGTCGGGCGACCCTTCTATGCCGAACGAGGCAATATGCCGATGGACCCTTCTATGCCGAATGACGCTTCATGCCGAACGAGGTAGTATGCCAAGCGACCCTTCTATGCCGAACGATGCTTCATGCCGAACGAGGCTCTGTGCCGAGCGAAGCCTTCTTGCCAAAAGTGGTCTCGTGCCGAACGATGCTTTGTGATGAATGGTTCTTTGTGCCGAGCAATGTACTTGCTTGGTGATCCTCGCGTTACTGTGCCATTTACCCGGGTAACAGGAAGGAGTTGCAATATAGATCTGATTGTAGGGGTTTGACGAGGGTCAACTAGCAAAGTGAAGGGAATCAACTACTAAGGTCAACATCAACAAGAAAGAACTCTGTAAGATATATGCCCTACTCTTATGGTTCAGGTAATGTTGATGCACTATGGAAGCATGTTTTACAACATGCACCGTGTTAGAAGAGGACACACTTGGTTGTACTTGTTTTTCGGCCTTGCCCTCATGCTAATGTGGCAAGGTGGACCAAACATGCCAGCCTTTTCCACGAAGACGAGGAGACCGAGGATTACCAATATGTGAATGATGGAGATGTGGATGATGATAAAGATGGAAAAAGATGAGGAAAAAACAACATAGATGAAAAATATGTTGATCAAGTGTTAAAGATGTGATTAAAGACTATGAAACTCATGTTGCTTCTACAATATGGGAATGGAAGATATATTTTGATTTTCATAAGTTGGTATTATTTATTCCATAGGCATAGTATACGTTGCAATACAGAAAAATATAGTCATATTAATATAAGAGATAACCACTTACCTGTATCAATCATGGTCATAAAGTTTTAGAATGGTAAATACTACAAAATGCAATGACTTTCAGAAATTATGTAATAACTTTGGGGTTTCTATCTATTGTACATACTTGCTACCATAATGTGAACAAAAATATTCAATATATGCCTTTGTAAAATGATGACATTCAAAAACAAATACTTTTCATATGTCGTTTGGTGAAATGACGATTACTTTAGATGACATAGCTAGTTTGTTATGCATTCCTATAAAAAGAAAACCAATTGATGTTCAATTCATTCACTATGGATGCTGCTGACTTAGCTTTTAGATTACTATGTTTGGATATGAATGAAATCAGAGTTGATATGAATGAGAAGGTGGTTATAAACTAATTCTTGCTAAACTTCGTCAAATATTCAAAAATGTCAATGAAGAATGAAATGATAGAAAAGCGAGGCATGCAACGTGGGCATATTTGTTATATGTACTTAGCAGACAAAGAAATCCCATGTTTACTTGACACTTTTGAAACCATTGGCATCAATGGTGTGGAGTATACGTCTTATTTGATGATAAAAAATATATTTTTGTATTTGATTTTTCTATAAGGTGTGTTATGGTAGAATTTCAACAAAGCATAGTTTGTCGTCAGTCAATTTGTCATATATTATATTTCATATGCTTGATGCACATGTATTATATCACACATTCGCACTTTATTTGTAAATTTCGATGTATCTTTATTATTATCAAAAGTGAAAGATTATGAAATATTAAAATCAATTTTCATTTTGATGTTAATAAGCTTAAATTTGTATCTGATGTGTTTGTTTAGTGTTGTGTATTTACAAGACAACAAGATGTTGTCAACATTCTTCAAAGAAACCAGGTTTTGAGCCATCATATTCAATTTTATTCAAACTCAGTCCACACGTGCTAAAACTAAAGAAGCGCTAAAATGAAGAAATATCAAGCAGTGAAGCATTCAGACACATGACATATATATTTTTTCTCTCTGCCAAATCATTACCTTATTCTAGTGCGATGGGAAATCATACTATTAAAAAAACAAAAATATTTCACTTGATTTTTTTGATTGGATTACAATATCACTTTCTGAAATGAAAACTTTTTATCCCTCTTTATACACTCATCGACATCCACAATCCAAGAATCTCTTTGAACATAAAAGGTCAACAAAGCACATTGTTACCCGGTACCTTGACCTGGTTATATTGGACTAATCTTGCAAGATAGACTCAACTGTTGTCAAGAATGATAACCGTGTTGTAATGGCTATAGGACCCAGAAATAGAGTTCAGATAGTTATACAAAACCCGGATTAGACAGAGTTAATAAACAGATAATGCAGGATGTTAGAAATATGGAAACTAGCTTGGATGACATAGTGATCGGCATAGTCATTTGTAAACATAGATAAAATACTAGAGGGATTGGTATAGCAAAGTGGAGCATAGGGATTGGTATGTCTATTTGAATTGATAACCAGCATTAGCAGTGTAAAAGAGGAGTCGGTATAGGTGATAGCGCTTAGTTCAACATGACTTGTTAAAACTCAATGGATTAGCATATCATTCAAGAAATGGAGGGACCGACATACATTTATAAAGCAAGGAGGACCGACATATATCTATGAAATCAGAGGGATTGGCATAACATTCCAAGCATTATGGATCGACATGTATTTATAAAGCAAGATGGATCGGTATATATCTATGAAGCTAGAGAGATCGGCGTAATGTTCTAAACATTATGGATCAACAGAGAACAATTGAATCAGAGGGATCGACACAGCTTATTGGAGGGATCGACAACAATGACATAAATGGTGATTCGAACCAAAGATCAAGCGAAAACTCGAGCTTCACACATCCAATCATCATGACATTTGAGATACCATCATATTCGAGCATGAGGAAGCTATCATAGGGATCGTTTCTCCAAATTCAACATATGAAGGGATCGGTACCGATCCTTATCTATTGATATTTGGGCCTAGTGCTCCCTATGGTGGGTCCATATGGATGAAGAGGTCCTGTTGCTAAAGTTCCAGTCAGATTGGCGGTCGCCTTCACCTATAAATATAGGCTAGGGGGTCATTCTGAGGATCTTTATGCTATTGGTTAGATAACACTATTATTGTAATCAACTTCCTCCATTATTCTCTTGTTTCTCACTGTTTCTTACTATAATCAAGATTATTGTGAATCAATAAATAGAATATTCAAAGTGGACGTTAGCAATTAACTTCGAACCAATATAAATCTTGTTATTCTTGTTTTCTGCTGTGATTTTCTGGTTAATTTGATATATTCCACTGTTTTAATTTAGTTTCTTCATTTATTTCACTACACAAATCTATTCTTGGGTTTTATGGCCAACCATCCTGCAAACATTTAATTCTTTCGCTGAGAACTCTAATTCTGAGTCCGTTAGGATCCCCTTTGCTACTACTGGATTGACAAAATTCCTCGAAGGAGATCCAGATTCATCTTCAAAAGCTGCAGATGCAACTCAGATTTACTAGAATCCAATCAAAAAAATCCAGAATGGTGAGGCATACTAGATTAACTTCCCAAAATGCTGATGCAAATGAAACTGCCAGCATTTGACAAGGATCTCCAAGCAAGCAGCCTGCAAATTTAAATGTGGAGCTTGCTGAAGTCCAAAACCCTACTGATATAACTAGAGCTGAATTCAACAACTTGATGAGGGAGTTAATGGAGAGCCATAGGTAGACGAATGAGAAAATTCAAATAATGCTAACCTAATGAACCAGATTTCTTAACAATAGCGTCAGAGCACCAGAAGGGATCTTGCTTCTTACTCGACGTCGGAGAGTTCAACCTCATCAGATGAATATAATAGGCGTATATGTCGCAAGGTCGAAGGAAGCAAGCGGGGACATCAGAGCATTTCTTGGCAGACCAACATGGCCTGCCAAGACGGATCGGTGTCGATCCTTCCCTAGGGATCGGTGCCGATCCTTCCTTCAGAGGAGGGGTTCCCAACTGCACTTGGGGAATCGACTCGGAGCTGTTTTCAGAAGCTTGGATGCAGGAGTCCATTTGAATGCTGACCAACTACTCCTCTGGAATGACGACGAGATGAATGCTCACGGTGCACATTAAGAGGATGATAGACCAAGGAGGCATGAGATAGCCCGTAGACATCGATTGGACCATTCACATGAGGTGGAGCGTGACCACCACTTGGCACCACCCATCAAGACACCGGACTTACCAACGATGGTCAGACAGCTGGTGAAGGAGAACTAGGGTTTGATGAATGACGATTGGGGAATCTCAAGGAGCCATACCCCATTTACTGACAATGTATTACATACGGAATTCCCGAGAAGGTTCAACATGCTTACGATGCATGCATATGAGGAAAAAACTGACCCCAGGCAGCACATTATGAGGTATGAATGGTTGATGGACTCAACAAGAGCCAATGACGCAACCAAATGTTGATGCTTTCCTATAACCCTCTCTAGGATTGCGATGACGTGGTTAACAAGACTACCCCGTTGATCGATTTCAAGGTTTGATGAAATGGCAACAAAGTTTGTAGAGCAGTTCTGGATCCACACTGCTCGTCCTAAAGACATGATGTTAATATCCCATGTAATCCAGGCTCTGATGAAGTCATTAAAGGACTACTTGGAAAGATTTCATATCGCTGCTACAGAAGTCAGTAACCCAAATGACCATGCTATACTAATGGCTGTGACGATAGGGATTGATCTAGAACCCGAGTTCGGCGATTGGCTAGCTAGAAAGCCACCGGCCACATTAGAATGCTTTTATTCAAAGGCAGATCAGTTTATAAGAAAGGAGGAGCCTAGGCCCTCTAGAAAAAGCAGTGTCATAAGATCGTGAAGAGAAGCGGTACATAGCAACATTGCAATAAAGCATTCCGGTGAGAGTTCTGGAAAGGTTTGGGTTAATGTTCAGAACAAGACGAATCAACAAAAAAGAAACGATGAAGAGAATCGAGGCCAGAAGAGGGAACCTGGAAGATCAAAGCCTAGGATTCCTATGTATGACGACTACATGCCTCTAAACGCATCCTTAGAGAATATCTACTTATCCAACCGTAATACTTTTCAATACAAGAAGCCTCATCCAAAGGAGTCAACAAAGGCACAAAAACAGACTAGAAAGTATTATCGATTTCATGAGTGTTACAGGCATAATATGAATGAGAGCAGGCATCTCCAGGATGCTATCGAGAAGTTGATTCGGGAAAAGAAGTTGCAGCAGCTCATGAAAACTCCGTAGGATGGAGGACATGGGACATATGACCTCAATCGAGGACAAGCTCCGCTTAGGGCTGAGGAGACTACGCAGACCGGAGGAAGATTATTGATAAACACGATAGCTGGAGGACTACATCCTGCGGATAAGAGCTGGCAGGAAATGGAGCGCTACACCAGCACGATGAGGCATGTGGATTTTTAGTATTGTTCAAATACGAAGGACGAAATTCCGGCCAAGCAAACAACGTACGATGAATGATGATATAGCGTTCAGAAGCAGGGATGTAGATAGAGTAGATGCTCCTACAATTGATCCGATGGTCATTTCTGCCATGATTGACCCTGTTCTGGTGAGAAGAATTTTGATTGATTGCAGAAGTTTGGTAAACATTATTTTCAAGAAGGTGTATGATCAAATGAGAATGGAGGCTAAAGATTTGAAACCATTAAAGCTCATATACATGGTTTCAATTGTGTGACGGCTGAGGTAGTTGGTTATGTGGAGTTGCTAGTTGAATTGGGGAAAGGTGAACATAGGAGAGTGTGGATCTTACCGTTCATTGTTTTGGATGTTGAATCACCGTACAATGTTTTTCTAGGCCGACCGACCCTGGTTGAATTTTTGGCAGCCCTCACCCCATGTTGTTTGACTTTGAAATTTATGATTGATAATGGAGTAGGAGTGGTGCATGGTGATCAGGCGATTGGACAAGCCTATTATGTGGCTGAGTTGAGAGAAACTTAACGTAAGGAGAAGGAAAAGGGTGTAGACAAATCTGTTTGCATCCAAGTTACCGAAGATTGAAAAATGGCTCCCAAGCCTTGGCTTGGGTGCCATAGTCGGCTTTATAGAGATAAAGATTCGAGGATGAAGAAAAGGAGCCCAAGGAGACCAAAGCGGTGCCGGCTGAGTTGACGATTGATATAACAGTCAGCCACGATGACCCATCATGGGTCTTGAAGATTAGATTGCATCTCAGCCCTCGATGGTGAGAGAACTTGCTGATTTTCTCCGAGCGAACCTGGATGTATTTGCTTGGACTCATTCTGACATGTGTGGGATCTCGCCTGTCATCGCGAGCCATGCATTAAACATTGATCTGAAGTACATTCTGGTAAAACAAAAAAGGCGAGGCATGGACCAGAGAGATCCGTTGCTCTTAAATAGGAGGTGGATAAACTAAAATTCAACGGGTTTATTTGTGATGCCCTCTATCGTGAATGGATATCTAATCCCGTGTTGGCGAAGAAGGCAAATGGAAAGTGTAGAACATGCATTGACTATTCAGACCTGAATAAGGCGTGTCCTAAAGATAGTTTTCCCCTTCCAAGGATTGATTGGCTAGTTGATTCAACTGTAGGGCATGAATTGTTATCCTTTATGGATGCGTACTCGGGGTATAACCTCTGATGTAGGTCCTCGATCAGGAACACACCAGCTTTGTGACGGATGTTGGATTATACTGTTACGTGGTTATGCCGTTTGGATTGAAGAACGCTGGAGCAACCTATCAACGCTTAGTGAATCAAATGTTTAAAGATCAGATTGGGAAAATAGTGGAGGTCTATGTGGGTGATATGCTTGTGAAGTCACGGTGATCAAACGACCACATTTGAGACTTGGCAGAGATGTTCAACATCCTCGGATTTTATAACACGAAGATCAATCCTTTGAAATGCTCATTCGGTTTTGCTCAGGAAAGTTCTTGGGCTTTTTTGTCAATGCTCGAGGAGTTGAAGTCAATCCATAAAAGATTCAAGCTATTCGAGATATTCAAGTGCCCAGAACCATTAAACCAGTGCAAAGTTTGATGGGAAGGTTGCTGCTTTAAGTCGATTTATCTCCAGGGTAACTGAAAATGCATTCCTTTCTTTGATTTGATTAGGAAGGGAAAGAGAAACTTTGAATGGATTCGGGATTGTGAGGCCGCGTTTCGAGGTCTGATGAATCATTTGGAGAGACCTCATGTCTTATCAAAAGATCATGAGGAGTTGTACATTTATTTGGAAGTATCAACACATGCTATAAGGGCTGCTTTGATTCGCGAGGAACCAGATTCAAAGACCGGTGTATTATGTCAGAAAGTGATTAATAGAAGCAGAAAGAACTATCCAAAGATAGAGAAATTGGCGTACTGCATGCTAATCGCATATGGAAACTCCATCTGTACTTCCAGGCACATCCGATCAACATTTACACCAACCAACCATTACAACAGGTCTTATAGTGACCTGAGATGTCTAGAAGGTTGCTTAAATTGAACATTAATCTCAGCCAGTTGACATTACATATCTTCCTCGAAGGGCTATCCTGGGTCAAGCACTGGCCTACTTTATAGCAGAATTTACCATGCAAGACGAGCTTCCAAAAGGAAATGGAATCCCTACCATGCGATGGAAGTTGTGCACTGATGAAGCATCTAATGGACACTGTTCCGGAGCTGGAATTGTGCTTGTAACCACTGAGAATCGGTCAATGTGCTATGCTTTAAAGCTTGATTTTCCTGCCACAAACAACGAGGCTAAGTTTGAAGCATTGATTGCTGGACATAAACTTGCTAGAGAGCTCAGATTGAAGTCTCTTGAAATCTTTTGTGACTCACAACTAATAGTATATCAAGTCATAGGAGACTATCAGGCCAAGGGACAACAACTTGCCCCGTACCTCATCCGAGTTTAGGAGTTATTGGCGGACATCGAATACTTTGACATTTCACATATCCCACGTGAGCAAAATAGAGTAGTTGATTCATTGGCAAAGTTCGCTAGTACTGGCAATGCGCAACAGATGGGTTTGGTTCCGGTCGAGATATTACTACCCTAAGTATAAATATGATGGAAATTGATTAAGTACTAGAAGTGGAATCTGAGAGGGAATCGTGGACGACTCCATTTAAGATTACATGTTGCATGGAATCTTGCCAGAAAGGAGAAATGAAAAGTGACAAGTCCTTCGCAAAGATTCGCGGTATATTATGCAAGAAAGAACTATGTATAGAAAAGGGATTTTCATTTCCTTATTCCGGTGTATCGCTCATGGTGTGATAAAGCAGTTCCAAAAGATCCTCATTTACGAATATTATTGGCCAACTACAAACTGAAATACTGCTGATTATGTGAGACGATGTGACAAGTGCCAGATATATGCAAAAGTCTCAAGTGCTCCACCGATAGAAATCACGCAAATGGTCATTCCATGGTCATTCTCTATGTGGGGTATTGACATCGTCGGCTCTTTGCCAATCTCTAAAGGCGACGCGAAGTAGGCTATTGTCGCTATTGATTACTTCACCAAATGGGCCAAGGCAGAACCGTTAGCCACAATCACAACCAAGAAAGTAATCAATTTCGTTATTCGAAACATCGTATATGGCTTCGGACTTCCATGAACTATCGTAACAAATAATGGGATTCAGTTCGATAGTGCTGAATCTAAAGAATTTTTTTTCGAGATATCGCATTGAAAAGAGGTTTCCAGCGGTCGGTCACCCTCAGGCAAACGAACAGGTTGAAGCTGTAAACAAAATTATCAAGTCTATTCTGAAAAAGCAATTGGAGATGGCTAGAGGCAAGTGGGTGGTAGAACTTCCTACAGTGCTTTGGGCCTACAGAACCACTCACAAGTCCGCGACTGACCATACTTCATTCGCTTTTTCTTACGGCTCTGAAGCTATTATTCTGGTGTAACTCGAAGTCCCTTCTCATCGAGTGATTTACTATGACCCCAAACAAAGATCTTCTCTTAGAATCCTTGCACTTTATAGATAAGAAGCTCGAGGAAGCTGATTTGAGAGCCGCTACACACAAACATCAAGTCGCCCGATATTACAACACTAAAGTTCGATCGAGAACATTTGAAATTGGCATTCTCATCCTAAAGCGGGTTTTCCCAGCCCTGTCACACATGAATTCAACATGGGAAGGACAGTATGTCATTGAGCAGAGGCTTGGAGAAGGAACATTCAAACTAGTGATTGTCGATGGCATTACACTTCTAAGAGCATGAAATATCGAGTATTTATGACGCTATTTCACTTAGAACATTTCCTTTGCATTTCAGTTCTATTTGCTTTCTATATTTGCATTAGCATTTGATTTCTCCAAATATGTAACAAGACAGAATAGTTTGTTCTTTTCCATTTTATGAATAAAGACTTGGACTTCCTTTTCTTATATGAGTGTTATTGCATTTTTACTAAATACATAATGAAGCTGATTGATATCGATATATATAACATGTGAACAGGCTCCCAGAGTTAGAAATCGATCATTCATATTAATCCCCCTTGGGATCAAACAAGACAAGCTCCATTAATTTTCTCAGTTAACAATTCCTATAGATGATCCAAAGGATAGGACATGCAATAAGGAACAAAGATCACAGGCAATCAGGAGATTGAAGAACTAATGACTCGGACTATGGGACTGGAACAAAATCGAAGCGTGAATCGACCGCTCATGAGAAAATTTTGAGTCGCCGGAGTGTGGACTGGATTATAAAAAATTCGAGCATGAACCGGTCGCCTATGAGAAAACTCTAAGTTTTCGGTGTGCGGATCGGATTATAAATAATTCGAGCATGAACCGACCGCCCATGAAAAAACTCTATGTCCCCGAAGTGCAGACCAGAGTATAAACAAATTGAGTGTGAACCGACCGCCCATGAGAAAACTCTAAGTCACCAAAGTGCGGATCAGATTATGAACAAATCAGTTGTGAACCGACTGCCAATGAAATAATTCTATGTCCCCAGAGAGTGGACTAAGACAAAGACGTAAATCGAGCGTGAATAGACCGGTAAAGCGCGGATTGTTCTCTTTCCTACCAATTCCGACCTTAAATTGATAGGAGGAATACAAATTACTGAAGACTGGATATGACAGCTCACTACAGCTTCGGTTTAGCATTTTTATGACTTAAGGCAACGACCGCAGGGAGGCCTTGAGATGTAGATGGTGAACTGTTAACGGAATTGGCAATCATAAATTACAAGTACATTGAATGGAAAGTAATCTTTCAACTATCAAAATTACGATTTGCACGATGATTAATCGAAAGAAAAAACCTTTATACACAAGTCTTAAAATTTAGATACAATTTATTTCAAAAAATTACAATTCCTACCCAAACACCTATGACCGAGGAAAGAAATAATTAGTCAAATTATGTACAATGACATAAAGTAATGACTACTTCTTTGACTTTCTCTCCCTCTTTGTATTTTTAGAAGTGGAGTCGACTGAGCCTCTCTTCCAGGACCTTTTGCCGTCCTTGGCTAGAATGCTTGAAGAAGAAGGAGGGATTTTACCGGGAAACATCTCGTTTGGTGGAATAACTTGTAGTAGTACAAGATTAAGATCTACAACTTCCACCTCGACGGGCTCGCCTTTAACTTTACGCTTTGACTTCTCCTCCTCGATCTGCTCCCTTATACTGGTTTTAGCAGTGTGCTCCAAAGCATCTGTGATCATTACATCTTCCGAGTCATCAGCAGGGGACCAATCTTCTGGCTAACCTTCATCAAGCACGCCGATGACTTGAGCATCGGGCCCTAGGATATCAATAGCGGCTAGGACTTTGGTCGTCTTCTCCTGCTGCTCCGTGGAGGCATCGTTCCAACGAGTGATCAAGGCCCGGAAGGCCTGCAAAAATTTGTTAGAAAATGGACATTAGTTAAATCACATTGTGCATGGAGAATAGAAACTTTTCAAATTCGAAGAAGTTTAATATGATACCAGCATCCGGTTGACTTTCTGTAGTCAACGGAGTGCTTCCATCGAGAATGGGAGACATCGTATATGGTCCAAAGCCAGGCCTATCCGAATCATAGCCAATGTTTTTCTCTTATTATGAGAAGATGATGGTCTGGCTACTTGGATAGGAGAGGAAACCTTAGGATCAGTTCCAGAAGACTTAACGATATCCTCTCCTTCCTTAGTCCGTGCAGTAGCCTTAAAAAATTGAAGTTTGGCGATGGCCAGATCAGGTGGTTCGTTTCCTCGAAGCACTTCTCTCATAAGTTCTTCTTCATTGAATTCTGCTTCCACCAACTTTTCCTTCTTTATCTTGATGATGTGCTCCCAGGCTTTGGCAAGTGATTCAAGATATCCCTCGCCAAGAAAGCTTAAGTCGTGGTGGAGAAGGACCTTCACATTATATTCAATAATTAGTGGATCAAATAAGTCCTTAATCTCATTCCTACCGGACTCGCTGGCAGCCTCCACCTAGGAGTTAGCTTGTTCAAGCACTTCTTTTCTACCCTCTCCCAGGCTTCTTCCTTCAAAGCTTCAACCTTGGTGAATTGTTCGTCGAGCTTTGTTCTCAAGCTCCTTGCCTCGATGATTTCCTCGCAGTATCTCTACGACTCCTCTTGTGCCTCAATTTTATCCTCCCTCTCCTTCTTTAATAATTCTTCAAGCTCTTCAATGCGACGAGCTATAACATCTTTCTCCTTTTGCAAGGAGTCCTTTTCTAAAGCAAGCGTGTCGCTGCATTGAACCGCCGCGTCACGTTCCTTCTTATGAGAAGTCTCCAAGTGACTTACTACCTCTACAGTCTCCTTTGCATTCTTTCCGGCTTCTGCAAGTTGGCTCATGTATTCAAGCAAATCAACGTCTTGCTTGATGATATCTTTATCGTGGATAGCCTCCTGCTTAAGATGGTCGATTTCATGCTAATGCTCAATGAAGACTTCGAAAACTTTCTCGACGAAATGAATGAATGATTCATGCCGTAAGAAAACATCATTCATGCACGCTAATGAGCTCTCTTTGGCATGTCCAGGAATGACATGTATGGAGGGGAGAAATTTGAGAACATCGAAGTAGATTTTCGAAAAAGTAGCTTTAAGTTCAGCTAACTTTTCTGCTATAGTAGAATCAGGAGTAGCAATCGGTGGAAGTGGATCATAAGTGGCAAGTGGATGCTTGCCGGAGAGGGGCTCACATGACTGCCTTGAACTAGACGAGTTAGAATGTTGCTCATAAGACGCGACGACATGAGGGCCATGATACGAAGATTTTTCTCTACTGTGAGCAGGAAGGTGAGAGTGTTCGTCATGACGAGAAGCATGGGATTGGGACTTCCGCTTCGATGAGGAAAAGGATTCCCTAGAATAATAATCTCTGTCTCGTCCATCATCCTTCTCTCTACATTACGTGGACTTAGAGTCTCGACCTGGGCGGTGATAAGTAGAAGAACCCCAGAGACGATCGAAGGCACGAGACTGAGACATTGCAAAAACAAAATAAGAACATATTGAAAGTTGTCATACGAAAGATTAATAACAATAGTGTAGTGGAGTGTAAGTGTTTATGAGTGTCCTAGTGTTCCCTCCAATGGACCGGTAGCCGTGGCTTCTCTCATCGGACTACTCTCCTCTTTATTGGAAGGTTGGATGCTTTCGCCGCTTCAAATAGGGGAGTGATAATGAACTTTCCAATCGCTGGAAAGATGATTCTTCTCCAAGGAGAGTAATAATGAACTCTAGATCTGATCTAGCCTTTCTTTTGCTTAGTTGGTACACCAACATCTTCTTTCTCTTCGGAAGTGTCTACGATTGCCCGACTTGCGATGGATCATCCATCAACGCTTTTTCAAGGCCTATATCATCTCCAGTATTATTAGCTTGAGAATCTTTGATTTCTCCCTCTTTAGTACCTTCCCGAGTCCCCACGGCAGTGGGCACGATGGGGTTGACTGTTTCTTCTCTTCGTTTATCAACAATCTTTGGATCTGCTTGGCTTTCGAGGAGTCCAATTCTGCGGCCTTCCTCCTTAACAGCTCGAATAATATTAGAAGCTCATCAGTTACGAGGAGTTTAACATCCCAGTTCTCAATAGGAGTGGCACGGATGGCGGCGATGGCTCTAGAAAACTTGATGCCTTCGGAACGTGGACGAACACCTGAAAGAGCTTTGAATGTTAGTATATTCAAAGGAGAAGATATGACCTGAGTCATCGAATGTAAAAGGAAAATGGAAGTAACACTTAGATCCTTCTAACCATCTCCTTATTAAGCCGGGAGGACATCGCACGTAGAACCACTCGTGCTTAAATAAGGAAAGTTTGTTCTATGGGCCCGTCAAGACTTGACAATTCGACGAAGGTTTAATGAAGACGTAAGAAGGGCTCCCTGATCATTAAAGTTATAGAAAAATCTAATGTCTTCAAGAGTCGGCGGACGGAATAGAAAATTCATGAATAAGAGAAAATCCCCGCGAATGAAAGCGCAGCTGTTGGGATGCAACTAAGTAAAGGCAATCCCAAGATACCCCCGTGAATGAAAGCGTAGCTGTTGGGATGCAACTGAGTAAAGGTGATCCCAAGATACCTCAACACCTCCCGAATGAAGGAGTTAAAAGGTGGAATGCATCCAGCCCAGCACATGAACTTGTTACATGATGTATATCCGACTGGGGGCAAGTGAGGTCTATCTTACCTTGTAAGAACTAAAACATCTCCGAACGGGAACCCATGGATGAAGCACAATCAACAAAGAGCGGCTTCGCGCGATTCGAGAAGCTTGTGAGTCGACAGGGTTATCTTGGACAATGGCACCCTCAATGGCATCGGGAGCCGTGCCGATAGTTTCTGCTGCTAGAACTGGAATGTTGGAGAAAAGATTAATGTGAGTATTAGATGCTTCTAGTGTTTTTCATGGTGGCTCGAAGAAGATCTTTCAGATATAGTGGAAGAACTTGATTATGCTTCAGAACCGATGTGTCTCGCCGCTGATTCAGAAGACATGTTGATTAAACGCTTTGTATGTCTGGAATCTATGTCAATTATACTTGGCAGACAATCAAGATTAGAAATAATAACCTATTACCCCCTTATCAAATGTGAACTAGTGCAGTGCAATGAAGTGTGAAAGAAGCATAAATAGTTTGAAATTAGAAAAGCAAGAATAAAATAACGAGACTTGGAGTTTTGTCCAAAGAGACTGTCATCACTAACCGTCTTAATTGGCAAGAGAGTTGATCGGCCACGATAGCTTTAGGATCGATTACTAGCATATTAAATTAAGAAGTTCATTATCCAAGTTTATTAGCCAATTTTTTACTTAGTTCATACTAAGAAGTCCTGAAGTTTGTTCTTTTAAGCTTAAGTCCGACAATCCAAGTATGCAAGTCGCATTGTCCTTAGTCATCTTATATACAGACAAGGCAGTATGAAGTTAATTGTTCACATGACTTAGATTAAGTTGGTCTTTAGTGTCGATACCGATCCCTTCACTATATGCTGATCCCATACCCCAAACATTTCCTACCGATCCCTCATAACACCACGACTTACCAATCCCTTTCCACAGACATTTCCTACCGATCCCTCACTGAGAAACCAACACACCAATCCCTCATCAGTACAACATCCTACCGATCCCTCAACTTAAGACATCTACACCAATCCCTACACCAAAGCAACCAACACTGATCCCTCACCAATCAACTTCGTACCGATCCATCAGCCTTAACACTGATCCCTCTCCGACTAATTCCAAGGCTTAACTCTACATCTTCTCCATTAACCATAAAACACCATCTCACCCGAACCCTACATCTCTATCTTCACCACCTCCTTCTTTTCCTCCTCCTTACCCTTATATCATGATGCAACCTACTAAACCAGCCACTTAAAAAACACTGGAATTCACCAAAGCTCGAGATTAATAACTCAATTACTCGATTAAAAGAGAAGTCGTTCCTATATATACTGAATTAAAAATGGATGAGTAATTGGGGCTTTGGTGTAACAACCCAAATTCTAGTGGGTCCAGATTTTTCACAAAAATGCTAAAACCCAAGCCCAATGAAACCTGAGTTAGAAATATGGTATCCTACAAATAGGAAAAGATAAATATATCAGAGCTCAATTAAATATCTCATAGAGGAATTGACTAAAATGTAATAGTAAGTAAATACTCACCAATATAATAACACTTTCTAAACAAGTGTCTTAAAGCTGGAAAGTCTCTGCCATCTACCTAACCTGTAGAATGTCATAAGGAGGGGGTCAAAACTAAAGTTCCGGTGAATGGATAAGTTGTACACTTTTAAGCTTAATTCTACGTATACCATTTTATTTCCATTTACTGTTATATCAGGTTCACTAGGTTTATCATACTCTCGCCTCTATGTGTGAATCGTACCCATCTACTCCTTAGTAGATTAAAACCTAATAACTGACATATAAGTAGCTATATGCCCAATGACCATAATGGTCCTAGGTACTACCCATAGTACTTTCCGTATCGTCCTCGCAAAGGACTCCATCATCTTGCTCCTATAGCGTTCTATGACTACTTCTGTAAAGGACAGCATCGTGAGGCCTGCAATATAGATGTTTCGTCGTCTACTATAAAAACGTAAAACTATGTTTGCACTTGTCTATACTAATGCTCGGACATCCGTAATGTACCAGCCAGTGCGTACATTGAGGACTATATGTAATCGTTCTGTCAACTCTCTGAATCCCGCCAACAAGGTCTACCTTATATGGAACTCAGTCGGAGATTTTCTATATCTGTAAAGGACAGCTTCGTTAGGTCTACAATACAGATATTCTTGTTGGTCTGTCTCTTTTATCAATGTGGCTATGGCCCCACGAGCCACCCCTCAACTAATAGAAAGACCTCTAAAGAGTTAAGTGGTCGTGCCCTACAACAAACAATCTACCTCTAATTGGCAGTGCCCCTCATCCAATGTCTCGATAGTGAAAGAATCATTGGATTTTTGGTTTTAACTCTAGCCTTTCCCAAACTCGCTCTTGGTTTTGATGCTGGCCAATATCCGCATGCGACTGTAATTTTGGGTCTTGCTCACTAAACTTACTTGCAAGTTCTAGGACATACGAATATCCTACTCCAAACACCAACCCCTTCTGACTGTCTATAATGGTCCTTCCATGCAAAAAGCAGTCAATGCATACTCTCTTGATGGAACACCCACAGACCTGCCTCCGGGGATGTAGCTTCATTAGGCTTCCTTGATGGAACACCTACAGATCCTTAGGTCCCGTTGAAGTCTCGTACTTCCTTCTAGCCCAAAATAACTAAGTTGGACATGCTTCTTCTTTGCTAAAATCTATGATGAACTGGTTCGTTAGGCTCTTCATCCTTTGGGCTACTCCAAACGCATCTCACTCTTTTATTAGACCATAAGTCTAATATTTTAATTGGCGTTTAGTTTACTTTTCTTATTCTGATGGCTACTTATTTACCCTACTTAGCTTATTCTTGCCCTTGTCTCACTTCTGGCTATTGTGAGACCACCATTGATCTAATAGGAAATGTTGTTGGTACTACCACTTCTATTACCTTGCTTATATAACTCAATTTAAGTCTTAAGTTTATTAAATAAGCATCTTCTATTATCTCTGTTCTATTTATTTATTAACTTAATTAAATCTTAAATAAGCCTTTCTATTCTTTCTACTTTAATTATAACCTATGTTGTAAAATTACTTGTAATCGTCACTTTTATCTTCTTTTATAATCTGTATATGATTACAAGTGTCTCTCTTCTGTTCTAGGCTATTTTCTTTTATTATGATATAAAATTCTCTTTAATTCTCTTATATTTATAATTCACTTATCATAATAACTGTCTTATTTTATACTCTGCGTAGTAAATGTAGATCTAGGTTCATTATCGTTTACAGCTTCAAATTCTTTTCTAATAATTTACTTGATTCCTTTCATACTTTTACTTTATTTTCTTCTATTCTAGATAGTAATTCTATTTTATTTGGTTGGGTATGAAACTATACTGAAAGTTCATATTTCAATTCTAAATAATACTAAACAATAATTTGTAACTGCAAGTTATTTCTTTTATTATTTTGGAATAGGGTAAAATACAGTGGTTTCTCTGTGATGACCCAGAATTTTAGGCAATATCAATTTAATAATCTGTGTTAAAATTTAAATTGATTTGATAATCTTTGTAATAAAATTTGAATTTAATTTAATAATTTAATTTAATAATATTTAATTGCTAAACTTTATCTTTTAAAAGCTAATAAATTGTTTTCTATTTATAATGTAAATATATATGTATATATCGTAAATAGATAAGCTTTGTTTTAAATTTAACAAATAAGGCATATTTTCTAATTCTAATATTTTAGTAATTTGGAAATTTGATTAAATTTAATATAAAGCTTTTCAAAGTTATTTAATAGATAACTATAGGGTTTTAAATTGTTAAGGTAAGTTTAAATTGTTTAAAATGATTTTAGCTTAAGTTTAAATTAAATTAATTAACAATAAGGGTTTGTTTTGTTTTCTTTTTAAATATAGCTTGATAAAATAACTAATTTATTAATAAAGAGATAATTTATTTTATAAATTATTTTAATTTGATAATGAGTTATTTTTAAATAATAATAATAATAATGTTGTTTTTACAAATAGATTTTAATAAAAATTGAATTGTTATTTCAAATTGAATTATGTAGTTATATATGTATATATATAAATTGATTTCAAAATTGAATCTTTGAAATTTTTTTTGAATTTGAATTTAAAGTTTTGAAATTCAAAGTATAGATTTTAAATTGTTTTGGATTTTAAAATATTTGTATAAACTTTTATTTAATAAATATAATTGTTTTATTTCTTTAAAATTATCTATTCACATAAATAACTACTTATTAACTAATTAATTAAGTATAATCTTACATTAACCTTTCTTAACATTTAAAATAAATACTAATTAACTTAGAAAGACAAGTGTTATTATCTTAAGTCTCATTTTACAAGTGTTAGATAGTTAAATATGATATAGGACAAGTGTCATTTAATTTAGTTTTTCTTTTATTTATTTTTTCATTTCAGCTTTTGTTCCTTTCTCCCATTCTTTTCTTATTCTTTTTCTAAATCTAAAGCTAAGAACAATGCTAAAAACATTAACTCAGAACAAAATCTGTAATCACTTCCTCATCTCAAAACCAGAAATCCATCTGTAATCTCTATAACCAAGTTTGCAAACATCTTCCAAATCCTCAAATCAAACATGCAAAGCAAATCCTGTAACCATTTTCAAATTGTAATCATTTCCCTGTAAATCAAATTCCTGAAAATCAAACCTGCATATTTTCAAATCTATTCAAGCCTGCATCATATTTTTCTTCAATCTGGAAGCATACAATTGCATTTTCAAATCAAAGCAGACATTCCAGTTCCAAATCAAAAGCATGCATGTAGTTTTCAAATCAGGAGCATTTCAGTATTCAAGTGCAAAGTTTTAAAGCAAAAAGTAAACCAGTTTTCAAAAGCTATTTTCAAATAAAATCTTGAAGCTCTGTCTTCTTCAAAATCAGGTGAGTAACTTTATTTTTAAAAGTTTGAGAAAAAAATTTGGTTGCATGCTAATGTTGTTGAAAGGAATAGTATTGTGAAGTATGTTGTGTATACATATGAATGTTTGGGTATGCATGATGTTTCCATAAGAATACTTCTCTGTTTCTAGTTCCAGTTTTACTGTTTTTGACTTAAATTCAAAATCCTTAATTTAATCTTTGTTTAGACTTAAGGTGCAAATGAAACTTGTCTGTTTCATTTTAAATTTTAGTTTAGAATTTTAATTAAGCCAAAATAATATTTATTTGACTCTGCAAAACAAATTAACTGACCAAGACTAAAAATAAGTTTAATTTAAATATCACAATTTATTATTTCAGGGTTAGGACCTGAAACATCATGCAAAAACATGATTTTTAAACCTAAAATCAAGATTTTTAGTTTGGAATTAAGGGTGCAGTTCGGGGATGAACTGGAAAGAGGATATTGGGGGGTTTTTGGGTGATCTATGCAATCTGGAAGGTCGAGATCTTAGGTGATGATGGAGGAGTAATCAGTGATGATAGGAAAAATGCCTGATGGTGTTGCATTTTATCGAGGAGGCAGCGATAGTGAATTCTTTTCTGGAACCCTAGTTTTAACTAGGCTAAGTAATTCGATCATTTTGGTTTCTACAGTCGATCGAGTGCAATGGGGTTTTGGGTGATGGAAGTTTGGTCATTGATGAGGTCAAGGCCGGAGTTGTAGTATTTCTGGTGGTCGGAGTTTCATGGTCGAGGCAGTATCCAAGTTGAAGTGTTGTTCCATATATTGTTCCAGGTTTGGGTTGAAGATCTCGATTTCAATTTCGAGAATTTGAGCACGATCTGAGGATCGTGGTGTGGTGTTGAGTGTTTTTCCGATGTGAGAAGATCATCGGTTGTGGCCAAAGATGATCAGCATTTTCTGGTGAAGTTTGATTTTGGTTGTACTCGAGTAAATTTATGTTTTACTCGAAGTATTGTGGGGATTTGCTCGAAGTTAGGATGGGTTTTGACTCGAAGTCATTTGATGGTGGCTCGGGTTAATATGTTGTTACGGGTTTTAAAAGAAAACCTGTTCTGCTTTTAAAATTTTAAAATGAAATTTAAAAACTGAAGTTTAAATTGTAAAGTAGAGATTTAAAACAAGTTTTAAATCAAAGTTTTAAAATCTGGAATTCAAGTTTAAATCTCAGTTTTAAAAAGGTATTTGAATTGTTTTGAATCTCAGTTTTAAAAAGTTTAAATCTCAGTTATAAGATAAATATTTCTTTAACTTGTGAAATAAAAAGGTATTTGAATTGTTTTTAAAATTTTGTTAAAGTTAATTTATATTCATTTTAAATCTTAAATTTAAAATGAAATTTAAAAGTAAATTTGAAAGTAAATTGTATTTAAAAGCTTTGTTAAAGATTATTTAATCGTTAATAAGAATAATGTTTTTCTTAAAGTTAATTAGGATTTAATGATTTTTAATTCATTAAATTATTAAGATAATTAAAATGGATAATTTATTTATTTAATTAATTAATGATTGGATTAATTAAATAGGTAACTAAAGGTTTAAATTAATTAATTAAAGTTTAAGATTAATTAATTAAGGAGTAATTAATTCGTAATTAAGGATTTATTAATTAGAATATTAATTAATGATTAAGAATTAATTAATCAAGTAATTAAGGATTAATTAAGTTACAGTTAACACTTAATTAATTAAATAATTAGAGGTTAATTAATTGGTTATTTAAGATTAATTAATTTATAATTAATAATGATTAATTTAAGTTAATTACTTAAGAAAAGTAATTAAAGAATTGTTAATATAGTTAATGAAGGTCATTAATTTAATATTATTTAATAATTAATTAATGTGATTAATTTTAATAATTAATTAGATTAATTAATTTAGGATAATCATTTATGAAAATGTTTAAGAATAATTACTTAAGGGAAGTAATTACTCAATGCAATTAATTGAGTTAATGTGATTTATATAAGTTAATTAATTAAGTTTGATTAATTTAAGACAATCATTGGATGATTTGGTAAGTGTAACTACTTAATGTAATTAATAAAGAATAATTACTTAGTGAAGTGATTAATGATGGTAATTATAGGATGTAATTAATTGAAGTTTGAAAGTAGTTTGGGTTTAATTACCTTGTGTAATTTATAAGAAGGATAATTACTTTAAGAAAGTAATTAATAATTAATTACTTAGTATAATTAATTTAAGAATTGATTAATAAAGTTATTTAAAGATAATTAAGTGATGTAATTAATTGAGGGAGATTAAATAATATAATTAATTAAAGATTAATTACTAAATGTAATTAATTAATGAGTAATTAATTTAATTAATAAAGTTACTATTTGTGATTAATCAAGGGTGATTAATAATTATGGTTAATAATTAATTTAAAAGTAATTAAGTGATCATTAATTAATATAATTAATGATGTAATTTAGGGTTGATTAATTAAGATTAATTAATCAATGATTAGTGATTTAAGAGTAATTAATTAATGTAATTAATTAAGGATTAATGTAATTAATTATAGTTAATTAATTAATAGAGTAATTAAAGGTTAATTACTATAAGTGGTTAAGAATAATTAATTTGTGAAACTAATTAAAGGCTAACTACTTGAATGTAATTAAAGGATAATTGATCAAGGGTGATTAATTAAGGTGGATAATTAGAGAATAATTAATTAATTGATTTGTAATTAATTAATGGTTAAGTAAGCAATATTTATATTGATGAAGTAATTAATTTACTTCACTTTAAATTAATTAGAGATGTTAATTAATTTAATTCATTTTAAATTAATTATAGTGTGATTATTAATCCTTGCTTATGTATGAATGGATGATATTGATTGCCTTAAATGGTTTGTGATCTCAAATATGAGATAAGTAATGCTGTGTGATATGGATGTTTTGGTTAAAGTATGATGCTAATATGGATTATCTGTTTATAATGATAATATGGATTATCTGTTTATGATGATAACATTGATTATCTATTATGATATTGTGAATTACCTATCTGTGTGTATATAGATAATAGAATTGAATTGTTTCAACTTTAAAACAACTTGGCCTTAAAAGATATGTTTTGGATTTCGATGAGACCAGGATCGGATTTCCAAATTTGGATATCCGAAAACCACATCGATCCAAATTAACGATAGGTCGTGAATCTCAAGTGAAGATGAAGACTCAGAGTGCAAGGGTTATCGTCGTTAGCTCTAAGGGTGATTCCAAAATGAGTGTAATGAGATATGCCTTCGGTTTTGTTCGAACCCGGAGCGAACTTGTATGGATTGAATGCTTTCAGAACATCGTCAGGTGGACGACGAGCATTCTAAGAGATGTGTTCTCTAAAGGTAATCGTAGCCTCAAGCCTTAACAACCGGGAATGGCTAAAACAGGGGAGATGCAGCAAAGCTAAGTGGGTTATGCCCAAGTAGGATGAGATTTTCCCCTGTCCAGAGGTCCCTTTTTATTCGGCTTAGTGGGCAGTTGGATATGCGCACCAACTGTGGGGTTGTCTTGTTCGGGACTGTCCAGTAAGGGATGGTTCCGACCTTGTGCTGCAGGGGATTTAGGATGGATCCTCGGTACATTGATGTAGGCCACGTACTGTGACGGGCGGTACCCCAGTAGCCCTGCCATTAATGGAAACCCAAACTCCAATAAGCGCCCTCGGATTTGATTGTATACTTTTGTAGCTAGAATTTAATAAATGTAACAATTTCGGCTATTTCATATTTACTTGAAAATCCTAGACCTATTATAATATCACTGGATTTCCTATCAAATGTTTTGGTTAGCGTAATTTAAAAACTTACCCATGTTTATGTATGGAGAGTCTTACGTGATACCTTTTGTTTACAAAGTTTTTCAAAGTTAAGCAACTTTAACCTGTTACTCACACCAGATCCATGTCTGACCCGGAGTTTATCTTCTGTTTTCTTAAACTCTTGGGTACTCAAATTTTTATGAGTAGCCAATGGATTCAGGTTAGCTTTGACAAATTGTGGAGGAGCACTGGAGCAGGAGGCTTCAGCGTTGTAGATATATAGTGTTCCGCTGTGTGTTCTCTGAGTCGTTTTGTTGAGTTGTATTTGAGTTGTATTTGAGTTGTATCACTAGACAGGTGTTTATAACTATCTAGTATGTGATATAGAATCTGTGTAACTCTGATAATGGTTGTATACTATTTAATACTTATGTTATTAATATAATTTATTCGTTCCGCTGTTTGAGATTCTGATGTGTTTTCCTTCTTTCTTCTCTATCTTTCTCTTTTCTATCCCTTTCTTTCTTTCTTATTAATGATGCGTCATTTTTGTGGAATGAATGACAGGTCGTTACATTTGGTATCAGAGCATAGGTTGAAATAATACCTAGGCTCTGGAGTGGTGTCTATCTTGAGAGAGCGTATTTGTAATTTTAAATATATATATATATATATATATATATATATATATGTGTGTGTACGTATGTATGTATGTATTTCTACCTATTTGTTGGGTTACCCATACAGGTTTTCCAATATAAGTTGTAAAAGTAGATGAGGTAGTGGTGTGTGTAACACAACTACCAATGGTTGGAGTTTGAATGTTTGAGGTTGGAAGTGGATTTGTCGAGACTGTAGATCTAATACCGTCTCGAGTGAGTTTTGCAGTAGTGTAAGGATTTCATTGATCTCTGAAGGAAACCTGTTAAGGTTCGGTGTCTATCTTTGAAGTTGGATGAGTGGAGTTTGGGTCTATCGGCTGAGCTAAAGCAAGTTATGGTATCTTGGCAACCTCAGGAAGTAGTAGATACGTGATGAGATGCAGTGACTATGGATTGTCTCCGAAGATGTTTTCTTTGGAACAAGTTTAAGGAAGTGTGTCTGCTTCGGTGTTGTGGCTGAGTTCAGTAGGATGTTTCTATTTGTTTTGAGGTCCGAGTTTCTCGAAGAGCTTTGGGTAGGAAGTTTTTGGCATCTGTGTCAGCAGTGCAGCTCAGAGATGTTCTGTGTGTCGGCAGGAAGTCTTCTGGCTTAGCAGTTTGTCTAGAGGAGGAGTTCAGAAGCAGCAGAGTGGATCCATTTCTTCGATGGATTGGTTAGATGACTATAAGCTGTTCTGATTGGTAAAGAGAAAATAGTTTCTTTGGAAATTGGGCTGGGTTGATTGCAAAAGTGACTTGCGATAGTTAGTGTTCTCTTGAGTTATCAGAGAATTATCCATATGTCTTCAAGAGGTTTGCCTTAGCATCTGGAGTTTGAGTTTCCTTATCGACTAGGATTTCAGGAATGATTCCGGTGGTTCAGCTAGTTGAAGGATGGTTCATAGAGGTAGAGTTGGTGAAGCAGCTCAGGATTTTGTGGAATTTTTGAGTTTTCTTTTATGGATCTGTGGAACCATATTTCTATGATGGGTTGTCCAGTTTGTGCTCATGCTCATCATCAGCATTCTTATCTACTCCAGATCAGAGTTGTGCGGCGGAAGCACTTTGGGAGTGCATCTATTTTATTTTTTACAGACAGGCGAAGTAAGTTCAGTCTTCTGAAGTTTGAGGAGTAGAGTTTGTCCTTGGTTTTTAATTGATCTTGAGAGGATCATTGTGTTGGGTTGTTTTTGGTCTAGTTTGTTTCTAGAAGCATCAGCGTAGAGTGAGCTGATCAGTAAGGATGTAGGCAGCCCAGCATCTTCCGAAGAGTTTTGTGGATAAGAGACGAAGAAATTTGGATTCCGGAGTCAGAGATTTGATTTGGATAAGTTTTCTCCGATCTAGGGAGCTATTAAGTTTTGGTAAGGCTGGGAAGTTAGCTTCGAGGTGTTTTGGATCTTTTCTGTGTTCTTGTGAGGATGAGTGTTTGGTCTTCTGGATAGAATTGCCAGTTTGGATGACTGGGATTCGATGTGTTTCACGTATCTTTGAGGGTGTACGTGTATGATCTATCTCTGGTTTTGGAACCGGCGGTACAGGAG
Organism: Allium cepa; assembly: GCA_030765085.1. Lineage (NCBI taxonomy): Eukaryota > Viridiplantae > Streptophyta > Magnoliopsida > Asparagales > Amaryllidaceae > Allium > Allium cepa. Next base: position 551,432,033 of record CM060941.1, on the reverse strand, counting down.
GATGTGGTTGTTGAGACAGACTCATCTGCAGTCTGATATCCTGTTCAGTTGTAGATCTAGATGAGTAGGAGCTCTGTATCTTAGTAGTATAGATTGTTTGGATCCTATAGAGCGAGTATCCCGGTATTTATACTTGGAAAACTCTAGGAAATTCTATCCGTAATTTTGTCTGGATAGTTAGTTTTGTTTGATTGGGTGAATTGGTTGCTATTATTGTTAGCATATGATTGATAATATATGCTTGTGATTTTAAATTAACATCTTGAATGAGATTAATAAATTACCTTTGCTTTTAAATTTCAGGGATGAAATTCTTTTAAGAGGGGAGGAATGCGATGACCCAGAATTTTGGGCGATATCAATTTAGTAATCTGTGTTAAAATTTAAATTGATTTGATAATCTTTGTAATAAAATTTGAATTTAATTTAATAATTTAATTAAATAATATTTAATTGGTGAACTTTATCTTTTAAAAGTTAATAAATTGTTTTATATTTATAATGTAAATATATTTGTATATATTGTAAATATATAAGCTTTGTTTTAAATTTAACAAATAAGACATATTTTCTAATTCTAATATTTTAGTAATTTTGAAATTTGATTAAATTTAATATAAAGCTTTTCAAAGTTATTTAATAAATAACTATAGGATTTTAAATTGTTAAGGTAAGTTTCAATTGTTTAAAATGATTTTAGCTTAAGTTTAAATTAAATTAATTAACAATAAGGGTTATTTTGTTTTCTTTTTAAATATAGCTTGATAAAATAAGTAATTTATTAATAAAGCGATAATTTATTTTATAAATTATATTAATTTGATAATGAGTTATTTTTAAATAATAATAATATTGTTGTTTTTATAAATAGATTTTAATAAAAATAGAATTGTTATTTCAAATTGAATTATGTAATTATATATGTATATATATATAACTTGATTTCTAAATTGAATTTTTGAATTTGTTTTGAATTTGAATTTAAAGTTTGAAATTCAAAGTATAGATTTTAAATTGTTTTGGATTTTAAAATATTTCTATAAACTTTTATTTAATAAACATAATTGTTTTATTTCTTTAAAATTATCTATTCACATAAATAACTGCTTATTAACTAATTAATTAAGTATAATCTTACATTAACCTTTCTTAACATTTAAAATAAATACTAATTAACTTAGAAAGACAAGTGTTATTATCTTAAGTCTCATTTTACAAGTGTTAGATAGTTAAATATGATATAGGACAAGTGTCATTTAATTTAGTTTTTCTTTTGTTTTTTTTTCATTTCAGCCTTTGTTCCTTTCTCTCATTCTTTTTCTATTCTTTTCCTAAATCTAAAGCTAAGAACAATGCTGAAAACATTAACTCAGAACAAAATCTATAATCACTTCCTCATCTCAAAACAAGAAATCCATCTGTAATCTCTATAACCAAGTTTGCAAACATTTTCCAAATCCTCAGATCAAACATGCAAAGCAAATCCTGTAACCATTTTCAAATTGTAATCATTTCCCTATAAATCAAAATCCTGAAAATCAAACCTGCACATTTTCAAGTCTATTCAAGCCTGCATCATATTTTTCTTCAATCTAGAAGCATACAATTGCATTTTCAAATCAAAGCAGACATTCCAGTTCCAAATCAAAAGCATGCATGTAGTTTTTAAATCAGGAGCGTTTCAGTATTCAAGTGCAAAGTTTTAAAGCAAAAAGGAAACCAGTTTTCAAAAGCCGTTTTCAAATTAAATCTGGAAGCTCTATCTTCTTCAAACTCAGGTGAGTAACTTTATTTTTATAAGTTTAAAAAAAAAATTGGTTGCATTCTAATGTTGTTGAAAGGAATATGTATTGTGAAGTATGTTGTGTATACATATGAATGTTTGGGTATGCATGCTGTTTCCATAAGAATACTTCTCTGTTTCTAGTTCCAGTTTTACTGTTTTGGACTTAAATTCAAAATCCTTAATTTAATCTTTGTTTAGACTTAAGATACAAATGAAACTTGTTTGTTTCATTTCAAATTTTAGTTTAGAATTTAAATTAAGTCAAAATAATATTTATTTGACTCCGGAAACCAAATTAACTGACCAAGACTAAGAATAAGTGAAATTTAAATATCACAATTTATTGTTTCAGGATTAGGATATGAAACATAATGCAAAAACACGATTTTTAAACCTAAAATCAAGATTTTTAGTTTGGGATTAAGGGTGCAGTTCTGGGATGAACTGGAAAGAGGATATTGGGTGTTTTTTGGGCGATCTCTGCAATTTGGAAGGTCAAGATCTTGGGTGATGATGGAGGAGTAATCAGTAATGATACGAAAAATGCCTGATGGTGTTGCATTTCATTGAGGAGGCGGCGGCGGTGAATTCTTTTCTAAAACCCTAGTTTTAACTAGGCTAAGTAATTCGATCATTTTGGTTTCTACAGTCGATCGAGTGCAATGGGGTTTGGGTTAAGGAAGTTTGGTCATTGACGAGGTCATGGTCGGAGTTGTAGTATTTCTGGTGGTCGGAGTTTCATGGTCGAGGCAGTTTCCAGGTTGAAGTGTTGTTCCAGATATTGTTCCAGGTTTGGGTTGAAGATCTCGAATTCGATTTCGAGAATTGGAGCACGATCTAAGGATCGTGGTGTGGTGTTGAGTGTTTTTTCGATGTGAGAAGATCATCGGTGGTGGCCAGAGATGATCGGCGTCACCGTGCATGTGCACGGTGCACTGCATTTTCTGGTGAAGTTTGGTTTTGGCGTACTCGAGTAAATTGATGTTTTACTCGAAGTATTGTGGGGATTTACTCGAAGTTAGGATGGGTTTTGACTCGAAGTCATTTGATAGTGGCTCGGGTTAATATGTTGTTACAGGTTTTAAAAGAAAACCTGTTCTGTTTTTAAATTTTTAAAATGAAATTTAAAAACTGAAGTTTAAATTGTAAAGTAAACATTAAAACAAGTTTTAAATCAGAGTTTTAAAATATGGAATTCAAGTTTAAATCTCAATTTTAAAAATAGATTAATGTTTTCAAATTAAAATTGTTTTAACTACTTTAAAATGGTTAAGTAGTTTGAATTTTTAAAGTGAAGTTTTAAAATGTAAGTAGAGTTTAAATCTAAGTTTTTCAAATTTAGTTTGAATCTTAGTTTTGAAATGAAAGGAAGTTTTTAAATTTAATTTGTTTTAAACAACTTTGATGTTAAAGTGTATTTTAAATTGATTTGAATCTAAATTAAATTTTGTTTTTAATTTCTTTTAAACTTCTTTATAAGATAAATATTTCTTTAAATTGTGAAATAAAAAGGTATTTGAATTGTTTTTAAAATTTTGTTAAAGTTAATTTATATTCATTTTAAAACTTAAATTTAAAATGAAATTTAAAAGTAAATTGTATTTAAAAGCTTTGTTAAAGATAATTTAATCATTAACTACTTGCTCATACCATTATAGATGTTGATCTTATTCCTTACATCAACATCAAACCACCATTTGCATTTAAACCTCCTCCTCCTTTATCAACTCTCTCCCCCACTCAGAATTCAACCCCTCCAAAATCTCTTTTCCCAATTTCTCCAAAGTCAAATGAAACAACCAATATGGAAGATACCCCTCTTTCAGCAACTATCCCTAACTACTTGTCTTCGTCGCAAGCAGTAACTAGGAGAATGAAGATTGAGATGCTCAATGCCCGTGTTCCTCAATGATGACACGCATTGGAGCATGGAATATTCGTGGTGGTCACCAGGCAATCAAGTTAGATGAATGTAAACAGATTATTAGTACTCATCAGTTATCAATATTAGCAATTCTTGAAACAAAACTAAACCTTCCCAAAACTATCAAAGCAGCAGATTATATTAACCCTAATTGGTTATTCCATCACAACCTGAATAAAGCTTTGTATGGAAGAATTCTTATTCTTTTCAACCCTCTTCATGTCCAACTTTCTCCAATCTTATCTACTTCCCAGCTTATCCATTGTCATGCTCTTGATCATTCTGACAATTCAACTTTTTATGTCACCTTTGTATATGCATTTAATACTACAGCGTCAAGATCTTCTTTACTTTCTATCATTCCATCCCTGAGGCAAACCACTCATCCATGGCTAATCCTAGGAGATTTCAATTGCTGTTATTTGCTCTCTAATAGAGTAGGAGGAAATCCCCTATCTATCAATGAAATACAACCACTTGCTCATACCATTATAGATGCTGATCTTATTCCTGTCAGATCGGTAGGAATGCAATTCTCATGGAACAACAAAAGAAGACATGCTTGTAGGACCTTTTCGATAATTGATCACACTTTCTCCAATCAAACAGCACTAACCAAATGGCCTTTCCTTTTCAATTATCTCCCTCCTCCTTTGCTTTCCGACCACTCTCCCCAAATCATCCATCTTCGTGGAGCAGACAAGAGAGGAAAATCAAATTTTAAATTCTTTAACTCTTGGGTTCTCGAACCTGATTTCAAAAATATCATTAGTACAACATGGAACAAAGATATAAATGGTAATCATCTGTTTGTTTTGCAGGAAAACTTAAGCAAGTTAAAGAAAGCTTGAAACTGTGGGCATTCAAAAGATTTGGCAAAGGTGAAAAAATGAGCACAACAATTAGAGATAAGCTTTCAGAGGTCCAAACTGCCATGATGTCTAATGTTAATGATGTTCATCTCTCCTCTATTGAAAGTTCATTGACTCAGCAATATCAAGAAGCGTTAGCAAAAGAAAGTGATATGTTAAAGCAAAAGTCGAGAATAAAATGGATGGAAAAAGGGGACAGAAATAGTGCTTATTTTCATGCTAGTCTCAAGAACAAGCAGAGAAGAGAAAATATATCTACTATTTTTGATATGAATGGCGATTTGCAAACCACAACTATGGGAGTTCAGGATGCTTTTATTAAATACTTCACTGAAATGTATGGCAACTCTGATAACTTCATTCCTAATATCGATCAAATTCCGTATGATATTCTTCCTAGACTTAATACAGATGACAATAACCTCCTCAGTGCTGCAGTTACCCCTGAAGAAATTAAACAAGCGGTGTTCTCTGTGAATACCGACTCGTGTGGTGGACCTGATGGACTGAATGCCCTATTCTACACATCGTGTCGGTCTATTGTCTCAACAGATGTGTGTAAAGCTATACTGCTGTTCTTTAGAAAAAGTAAAATATTTAGGTCGTATAATTATACCAATTTAGCGCTGCTTCCCAAACTCAAGAATGCTCTCAACGTTAGTGAATTCCGTCCCATATCGTGCTGTAATACCCTTTACAAATGTATCTCGAAGATTATAGCTACGAGGTTAAAGCTTGTTCTTCCTAACATTATTTCAAAGAATCAAGCTGCTTTCCTACCGGGCAGGAATATACTTGACCATGTTCTCCTTTCCCATGAGCTTCTTAAGGGTTATAGCGCAAGAGTACTACTCCGAAAGCCATGATGAAACTCGACATAATGAAAGCTTTTGACATGCTGTAGTGGAACAGCATTGTTCGAATTATGGGCTACATGAACTTCCCACCACACTTTATATCTTGGATATACGAGTGTATCTCCACTCCAACCTTTTCTGTCAGTGTTAATGGTACGTTAGCTGGTTTCTTTACTAGTAAGAAAGGAACAAAACAGGGTGATCCGTTATCTGCTTACATCTTCATTCTTGTCATGGAGCTACTTACAAGGATGTTATACAATTTAATAATCCACAACAGGTTCAAACTTCATCCAGCTTGCAAAGATCCTCAAATCACTGCGTTACTGTTCGCTGATGACCTGGTTGTGTTTTGTACCCCTGACAACAACACTGTCACGAATATCATGGAAACTCTTGAGCAGTTTTATACCATGACAGGACTTAAGGTCAATCTCCATAAGTCTGATATTATTTTGGAAGGTGTTAGTGAAGAACAGTCTGCTCGAATAACCCAAATCACTGGAATGTCTATCAACTATCACACTGTGTCATACTTGGGTCTGCCGCTTACTACATCAAAAATCTCTTTTAATCAATGTATTCCTCTTTATGAGAAGATAACAGCTAGATTGAATTGCTGGACCTCTAGGTCCTAAGTCAGGCAGGTAGGCTAACTCTGATTAAGTCGGTTATTTTTTCTATGCAAGTATATTGGGCTAGAACCTTTATTCTACCATATAAGTTGATTAGCATGATCAAAAGTGCTTTTATGAGATTCCTATGGGTAGGCAAGACAACTGACAGATACATAGATCCAATCAAATTTGGTAAACTTGAACGGCCAATGGACAAGGGGGGTCTTGGCATCCTCAACTTAAAGCAATGGAACAGGGCTGCATTTGCGAAACATATTGACACTTATTATAATGGTACTGACAGCCTCTGGGCTATTTGGTCTGAAAGAAATGTGATTAAAGGAAGTAGTTTATGGAACAAGTCTAAATCTCAAAACATGAGTTGGACATGGCAAAGTCTTCTCAAAACTAAAGAAATCTTCCTACCGCAGATTCAAATGAATACCTTCCCTACATACTGTGTTAGCTTCTGGGACGATCCTTGGCTTGATAAAGGGTTTATTCTCAGGCGACATCTCTCGTTCAATGATATACGGCAGTCTGGTATTCATACTTCGATGATGGTTAGGGATGTTCTCTACAATAATAACTGAATACAATGCTTTTCTTCCAATCCTAGAATTCAGAATATATGGAATATTATTAATAGATTTACTGCGCTTTCCACCTCTACTGCTCGTATTGTTTGGGGAGACAATAAGGCTAAGCACAGTATTGGAGATGGATACGAATTCTTGATGAAAAATGGAGCGCTCCCAAAGTGGAAATGGTGGAAACGGACTTGGAGTTTGGACAGTAGCTTCAGAAATAACTTACTGCTGTGGAAAGTTCTTAATCGTGCTGTTCAAACTAAAACCAAACTTGCTTGCATGGGAATGAACGTTAATATCTATTGTTCTTTCTGCTGTGATAAACCAGAAACTGTCGAGCATCTCTTCTTTGAATGCTCATATATTAAACATCTTTGGATTGCGGTTATGGCAAAGCTAAAAAGGCATAATGTTTTCCAAGATAATCATGTTGAGTGGGAAATCATTCATGAGAAAACTGGGACCAAGAATGAATGCAAGAGATTATTTACTGTTGTGACGAAAAGCTTCATCAGTGCGGTATGGAAAGAAATAAATAATAGAGTGTTTGAAGTGAGCAAAGTGAAATCCGATGTTGAATTCAAAAACTGGATAATGCATGAGATAAAGCAGTCCATGGGAACGCTAACCTTCAGCATTGACCCAGGGACAAATGCCTCCTTCCACAAGTATTAAGTTGTGTTTGTTTTCCTTTTTGTGTTGTTTTCCCCTTGTGTTTGTAGCTCCAAGGTTTCTTTTGTTTTCTTCGAGTTGTCGCTGTATGTTGTTTGTGTTCTGTTTCTTTTGGAGTTGCAATAAAATGGTCGGGGTCCATTCAACCCCGTCGGCCTTGCCAAAAAAAAAAAGAATAATGTTTTTCTTAAAGTTATTTTGGATTTAATGATTTGTAATTCATTATATTATTAAGATAATCAAAATGGATAATTAATTTGTTTAATTAATTAATGATTTGGATTAATTAAATAGGTAATTAAAGGTTTTAATTAATTAATTAAAGTTTAAGATTAATTAATTAAGGAATAATTAATTTGTAATTAAGGATTATTAATTAGTATATTAATTAATAATTAAGAATTAATTAATCAAGTAATTAAGGATTAATTAAGTTACAGTTAACACTTAATTAATTAAATAATTAAAGGTTAATTAATTGGGTATTTAAGATTAATTAATTTATAATTAATAATAATTAATGTAAGTTAATTACTTAAGAAAAGTAATTAAAGAATTGTTAATAGTAAATGAAGGTCATTAACTTAAGATTATTTAATAATTAATTAATGTGATTAATTTTTGATAATTAATTAGATTATTTAATTTAAGATAATCATTTGTGAAAATGTTTAAGAATAATTACTTAAGGGAAGTAATTAAGGAATTAATTACTCAATGTAATTAATTGAGTTAATGTGATTTATATAAGTTAATTAATTAAGTTTAATTACTTTAAGATAATCACTGGATGATTTGGTAAGTGTAATTACTTAATGTAATTAATAAACAATAATTACTTAGTGAAGTAATTAGTGATGGTAATTACAGGATGTAATTAATTGAAGTTTGCAAGTAGTTTGGGTTTAATTACCTTGTGTAATTTATAAGAAGGATAAGTACTTTAAGAAAGTAATTAATAATTAATTACTTAGTATAATTAATTTAAGAATTGATTAATAAAGTTATTTAAAGATAATTAAGTGATGTAATTAATTAAGGATGATCAAATAATATAATTAATTAAAGATTAATTACTAAATGTAATTAATTAAGGAGTAATTAATTTATTTAATAAAGTAATTAAGGGTAGTTAATTACTGTTTGTGATTAATCAAGGGTGATTAATAATTATGGTTAATAATTAATTTAAAAGTAATTAAGGGATCATTAATTAATATAATTAATGATGTAATTAAGGGTTGATTAATTAAGATTAATTAATCAATGATAAGTGATTTAAGAGTAATTAATTAATGTAATTAATTAAGGATTAATGTAATTAATTATAGTTAATTAATTAATAGAGTAATTAAAGGTTAATTACTATAAGTGGTTAAGAATAATTAATTTGTGAAATTAATTAAAGGCTAATTACTTGAATATAATTAAAGGATAATTAATCAAGGGTGATTAATTAAGGTGGATAATTAGAGAATAATTAATTCATTGATTTGTAATTAATTAATGGTTAAGTAAGCAAGATTTATATCGATGAAGTAATTAATTTAATTCACTTTAAATTAATTAGAGATGAAGTAATTAATTTAATTCATTTTAAATTAATTATAGTGTGATTATTAATCCTTGCTTATGCATGAATGGATGATATTGATTGCCTTGAATGGTTTGTGATCTCAGATATGAGATAAGTAATGCTGTGTGATATGGATGTTTTTGGTTAAAGTATGATGATAATATGGATTATCTGTTTATAATGATAATATGGATTATCTGTTTATGATGATAATGTTGATTATCTATTGTGATATTGTGAATTATCTATCTGTGTGTATATAGATAATAGAATTGAATTGTTTTAACTTTAAAACAACTTGGCCTTAAAAGATATTTTTTGGATTTCAATTAGATCGGGATCGGGTTTCCAGATTTGGATATCCGAAAACCACATCGATCCAAATTAACGATAGGTCGTGAATCTCAAGTGAAGATGAAGTTCAGAGTGTAAGGGTTATCGTCATTAACTCTGAGGGTGATTCCAAAATGAGTGTAACCAGATAATGCCTTCGGTTTCGTTCGAACCCGGAACGAACTTGTATGGATTGAATGCTTTCAGAACATCGTCAGGTGGACGATAAGCATTCTAAGAGATGTGTTCTCTAAAGGCAATCGTAGCCTCAAGCCTCATCAACCGGGAATGGCTAAAACAGGGGAGGTGCAGCAAGGCTAAGTGGGTCATGCCCAAGTAGGATGATATTTCCCCCTGTTTAGAGGTCCCTTTTTATTCGGCTTAGTGGGCAGTTGGATATGCGCACCAACTGTCTTGTTCGGGACTGTCTAGTAAGGGGTTGTTCCATCCTTGTGTTGTATGGGATTTAGGGTGGATCCTCGGTAGGTTGATCTAGGCCACGTAATGTGACGGGCGGTACCCCAGTAGCCCTGCCATTGATGGAAACCCAAACTCCAATAAGCGCCTTCGGATTTGCTTGTATACTTATGTAGCTGGAATTTAATGAATGTAACAATTTCGACTATTTCATATTTAACTGAAAACCCTAGACCTATTATAATATCACTGGATTTCCTATCAAATGTTTTGGTTAGTGTAAGGTAAAAACTTACCCATGTTTATGTGTGGGGAGTCTTACGTGATACCTTTTGTTTACAAAGGTTTTCAAAGTTAAGCAACTTTAACCTGTTACTCACACCAGACCCATGTCTGACCCGGAGTTTATCTTCGGTTTTCTTAAACTCTTAGGTACTCAAATTTTTACGAGTAACCAAGGGATTCAGGTTAGCTTTGACAAATTATGGAGAAGCAATGGAGCAAGAGGCTTCAGCGTTGTAGATATATAGTGTTCCGTTGTGTGTTCTCTGAGTCTTTTTGTTGAGTTGTATAACTAGACAGGTGTTTATAACTGTCTAGTACGTGATAGAGAATCTGTGTAACTCTGATAATGGTTGTATACTATGTAATACTTATGTTATTAATATAATTTATTCGTTCCGCCTTTTGAGATTTTGATGTGTTTTCCTTCTTTCTTCTCTATCTTTCTCTTTTCTATCCCTTTCTTTCTTATTAATGATGCGTCATTTCTGTGGAATGAATGGCGGGTCATTACATTCTCTATTTTACACTAGTTGGCTTTTTCATTATTTTATTCTTGAAGTTATGTTTATCGTTATCTTTTAAATATTAAATTATAGAACTGTATCCTATTTTCTAAACCAACCAATTAATCTATTACTTACTTCCAAATAAAGTTATTAGATTAATTTATTATTCCTTTTTAGTGTAATTTATTGTAGAATTTCATTTTTGTAGCTTTATTCCAACTTTTCTTATTTTACATCTAATCTAATATTTTTCCATTTTAATCCATAATTGCGAATTTTCTTTTTAACTATATTATTCACGTACAAAGAGAATAAAAAGAAACTAGCATTTAGGCTAAATTATAACTTCAAATTAGATTTAATAACTGTAAATTTCTTATAGTTCAGCATAACTAGTTAATATAATTAATTACTGAAATACTGAATACAATTATTTAACGGGAATTTTACGATAATATATCATAAACATAAAAGATATAATTAAATCCACTCATATTGCTAGCTTTCCAAATTTCCCTGATTTTATTTTAGATTTGTCCCTAACATCTATATTCACCTCCCTTGTAATCCCTATTGGAAATTATGAACGATATATTTACAAATCTGTAATTTTGAAAGAGAAAAGGAAGAGATTTGGATTAGAAATAACAAATAAGACTCAGATCTAGGGTTTTACCTTTGACACAACCATCTGATTTGAATCAATTTCTTAATTCTCTAACTAATTCTATTTTCTTTCTATTTAGATCTAAATTTGTGTGAATTAGATCTAAAATTTTGTTACTAAGAAATTGTAAAGAGATAGAAAAATGGCAGAACTTCTGTAGGCAAGAGATAAATAATGAGAATAAAAATGATGCTCTGCACCTATATTTATAGTGGTTCAAATCAGTGCAAACCATTAGATATAAAAGCCTAAAATCTAAAGCGTACACTCAGGCTATGGACGTTAAACTACTGTGTTTTCTTATGCGTTTGTTTTTATTTCAAATTGATTCTCTAACAATCTTTTCACTAATCACTTCCCCTTCTCTCTCGCAATCTATGAAAACATATATTTTTAAATGTGACGTTTCTTTTGAATAAGATTCCCCTATTAATCACCCAATTAATAGATTTCATATATACCTGGAATTAATTTACTATCCAATTAATCCCTGCCTGCACTATGATTTCTTACCAAATTAATATGCCAATCAACACCATATTAATTCGACACATATATGCATATTAATTTATTTTATTCACATAATTATTGCATACATATATATTCTACAATTGAATTTTGAATGACAATCTTAATTATACATGTTACCATAAGTCTCCATGTTTATTAATTGACAATTGATTACTTGCATAAATTACTCTTCATTCATTTTATTCTCTTGCACTAACATATATGTTTCTAATCATATCAATTAGTTGCTACAATATATGTTCCCTTTCTTGTCAGTTCCTGTCAATTAATCACTCTACTAATTAATTGAATATTAATTTCCCTTTTAAACAAACACCATCAATTAATCTTCCATATTAATTTATTTCATATAATTTCTATCTCTATTTTATTTGTTACACAAATATGTATGTATTCCAAATAATATTAATTAGTTGACCAATTTACAAATATTTCTTTGTTTTAAAATTTTAAACGTGTATAAATTTATTAAATTATTTGCATATATAATTGTAGTTTAATGCGGGGTGTTACATTCTCCCCCCTTAGGAAATTTCATCCTTGAAATTTGATAACGGTTCAATTATGTAATTTCTCGTATTAATAACATTCATTTTGTGTACATCCAATTTTGCAATAATACGTACATAATGCAAAGTGAAATACATCATAAAAAATATGCATGTACAAAAATTTCTATGCGGTACCTCATATATGAATGCTTTTTTCCTTTTAGAAATTCTTTTTAAAACATGATGCACACATCCTAAATATACTTGCAATTTCTATATGAACGCAATTTTTTGAAAACTTAAAATATTTTTCATTCAATTTTTCCCACACACATATTGGATAGGTGCATTGTTCAACAAATTTTTACGTCCAAACCTACCATACAACTTTTAATTTTTGAATTTTAGAAAATTCTAATTTTCCATATTCGATTTCTTATGTTATAAAGAAGGTGGAAAATGAAAAACTTCATATTTCTCCGATTTTCTTTTGCGCACATCTTCCTTCGTACTTGGGATTTAGGCTGCTATTCCAAAAAAAATTATTTTACTTCCCCAAGCATAGTTTACATAAGAAAATGTCTCTTTCTAAAATTTTCTGCTGACGTTTCTGTTGCTTTCTTTAAATTTGTTATTTTCCTTTTAGTTATTTTATTCTGCTTTTACTCTTTTTTTTATAGAGCAACTAAACACAACTGTCATTTAGGGCAAGGAGTTCTAGGACCATGTCCATTTTGACACAGAAAGGTCCTACTTTAGGAATCCAAGTAACACATATGCTCCTCCTACCACCTATTACTTGTTACCAACTTACGCTGTATTACTCATGACGAATAAGATCTATTCATCTCTTCTATTTCATGCTCAAAAAGGAATAACTAAGTCTCGTTTACTATGATGGATGAGGGTTTCAATCTATGCAGTCCCTATCTAAAAAGACAACTAAGCTTGGGGAAATTTTTTCTTTACCTTTCATTTTTCTCCAACTAAGGTCTACATATCCCAACCACGTGTGTCTTATCATCTGACTAATATCATTTTACTATTCTTCTATAGTCTGCACACATGAAGCAACATTTCAAGCTTTTCACTAGTGTCCTATACTCCTTATGAGAACTTTTATTATTACTAAGAGTAATTAATGCTATAACCATATACTCTTTTCGTTACACCTAGGAAATGATTCCTATCTACTCTATATCTAAAAGTCTGATTTGGTTTGGTATCTATCAATTTTTCTTCAAAAATTAAAACTTCTAAATTTTATCTTTTCAAAAACTTATTTACTTTTCCGCCAAACCATCTTTTTTACTAAACATATCTTGCTTGTTCTTAAAACATTTTTCTTTTTTTGACTTAAAAAAATGTCCTCACATGTTTTCAAAATATCCTTCTTCTTTTTTTTTTATAGATTTTCAGATTTACTAAAACTGGGGTAAATAAGAACAATTATTTACCAAAAATCTCTTAACTTTCCTACTCTTTCAATTACTTAACCTTAAAGGAGTCACTACCTTACTACACTTAATGGTTTTATACCTTAATGTATTAAAATTACTTCCTCTTATGAGAAAACATTAACGCTAAAACCTTCTATGAATCCTTTAAAGGAGGATTTCATGTTTATGTGAAATTATAAGGAATTTATTTTCTATTTTATCAAAATAGGCTATACAAGATATGGTGCTTTACATACCTTGTACATCTCTTTCACGTATTTCTTATAACTTGCAAAAAACATCTTTATTGTGATTCATAGAATATTATTTCATTATTTATTTCATTCCAATAAATTAAAGTATGTTTACTCTATATTCACTTACATAAGATACTTCCTACTAAATTCATTAATTTATCGTACATTATTTTCAAAAGAACTCATTTTTTAAAACTTCCTTACAACTAGAAAATATTTTTATGTGCTTATTTAAGTTATAAGTGTACATACAAACCACTTTAGAAATTCTCCAAAATTCATTTGGGTCAAAACAGATGTTGCGTAAAACACCGTTACTACAACCCAAAAATACTAATATATGGATTCAGTTAAAATAAATACTAATAAATCCCATATGCTATGTAAAAACATTTACTTTAGGAGTTACATACTATAACAATAGTGTCATAGTCTATGCTTCCTTTATTTTTACTAAAAACATTTATTACAACAATAAATGTTGTAACCTACGTTTTCGATGCTTAACACACTCTAAGTTTTTATATCTAAAATCATTGTTTACCTACAAAGAAACTAGAGAGCTATATATGCTCTATAGTTCTCAAAAAGAATTTCACTTTTAACAAAATTTACATCATATATAAACCAATTTAAATTTCATACCACTTATTTTTTCGAAAACCTAATATTTACTTCCTCAAATATATTAACAATTATATTTTACAACTTTTTTAATTCAAAAGATTTATTTTTATTGGGTTTGACATAAAGTGGATTTTCTTCATACTAAAACCACTTATTCTTCCTGAAATAAGAAGACTCTCCCTACTATCCCTAATGAACTTCCCTACTTACTAAAATATATGGATACAAATTTTCTCTCAAAACATGGCTTATTTGTATGATATAAATCAGTAATAACATAGGGCTCTACATATTTGGGTCATCCCAAACCCAACTAGCAAACTATGCACAAGTATAATCCTAAAAACTTTCCATATTTTAAAATCTATGGTTGGGGACTATTTGGATTTTAATACATAATATATTTATGTTTTATTAAAAATATAAATACGTTCACTCACTATCTACCTAGGAATTCTAAACCTAGGCTCTGACATCGAATGTAACAAACTGAATTCCAATGGGTCCGAATTTTTCGCAAAAATGCTAAAATCCAAACCTACTGAAACCCAAGTTGGGAATCTGGTATCCTGCAAATAGGCAAAGACAAATATATCAGAGCTCAATTGAATATCTTATAGCGGAAATAGATTAAAATATAATAGTAAGTAAATATTAACCAATATAATAACACTTTCTAAACAAGTTTCTTAAAGCTGGGAAGTCTCTGCCATCTATCTAACCAGTAGGATGTTATGAGGAGGGGTCAGAACTAAAGTTCTGCTGAATAGATAAATTATACACTTTTAAGCTTAATTCTACATATACCATTTTATTTCCATTTACTATTATATTAGATTCACTGGGTTTATCATACTCTCGCCTTTGTGCGTGAACCGTACCCATCCACACCTTAGTGGATTAAAATCTAATAACTGATATATATATATACACACATATACATATACGTTTGTGTATGTGTAGCTATATGCCCAATGACCATATTGGTCCTAGGTACTACTCATAGTACCTTCTGTATCCTCCTCGTAAAGGACTCCATCGTCTTGCTCCTATAGCGTCATGTGACTACATTTGTAAAGGACAGCTTCATGAGGCCTACAATACAGATGTTCCGTCGTCTTCTATGAAAACATAAAACTGCGTCTCTGCTAGTCTATACTAATGCTCGGACATCGGCAATGTACCACCTAGTGCTCACATTGAGCACTATACGTAATCATTCTATCTACTCTCTGAATCCCACCAACAAGGTCTACCTTGTATGGAACTCGTCAGGGATTTTCTGTATTTACAAAGGACAGTTTCGTTAGGCCTATAATACAGATTTTCTAGTTGGTCTGTCTCTTTTCTCATCGTGGCTATGGCCTCACACAGCCACCCCTGAACTAATCGAAAGACCTCCAAAGAGTTAAGTGGTCATGCCCTACTGCAAACAATCTAACATCCAATTGGTGGTGCCCCTCATCCAATGTCTCGATAGTGAAAGAATCATTGGACTTTTGGTTCAAACTCTAGTCTTCCTCGAACTCGCTCTGGGTTTTTATGCTGGTCGATATCCGCATGCGACTATCCTTTTGGGTCCTGCCCACTAAACTTACTTGCAAGTACTAGGACATACGAATATCCTACTCCAAACACAAACCCCTTCCGGCCGCCTACAATGGTCCTGCCGTGCAAAAAGCAGTCATGACATACTCTCTTGATGGAACACCTACAGACTTGCCTCCGGGGATGCAGCTTCATTAAGCCCATCCAGTGAGCCATCCTATAGTATCCTCACGTCCCGTTGAAGTCTCGTACTTCCTTCTAGCCCAAAATAACTAAGTTGGACGTGCTTCTCCTTTGCTGAAATCTGTAATGAACTGCTTCGTTAGGCTCTTCATCCTTTGGGCTACTCCAAATGTATCTCACTCTTTTATTAGACCCTAAGTCTAATCTTTCAATTTGCGTTTAGTTTACTTTTCTTATTCTGTTGGCTACTTATTTACGCTAATTAGCATATTCTTGCCCTCGACTCACTTCTGGCTATTGTGAGACCACCATTGATCTAATAGGGAATGCTGTTGGTACTGCCACTTCTATTACCTTGCTTATTTAACTCAATTTAAGTCTTAAGTTTATTAAATAAGCATCTTATGTTATCTTTTTTCTATTTGCTTATTAACTTAATTTAAATCATAAATAATCCTTTCCATTCTTTCTACTTTAATTATAACATATGTTATAATTTTACTTTTAATTGTCACTTTTATCTTCTTTTATAATCTGTATATGATTACAAACGTCTCTCTTCTATTCTAGGTTGTCTTCTTTTATTATGATATAGAATTCTCTTTAATTCTCTTATATTATATAATTCACTTATCATAATAACTATCTTATTGTATGGTCTGCGCAGCAAATGCAGATCTGGGTTCATTATTGTTTACAGCTTCAAATTCTTTTCTAATAATTTACTTGATTCATTTCATACTTTACTTTATTTTCTTCTATTCTAGAAAGTGATTTTATTTTATTTGGCTGGGTAAGAAAACTATACTAAAAATCCATTTCCATGTTTTAATACTAAATAATACTATAAACAATAATTCGTAACTATAAGTTTTTCTTTTACTATTTTGGAATAGTGTAAAATACAGTGGTTTCTCTATTTCACACTAGTTCCCTTTTTCTTTCTTTTATTTTTGTTGTATCGTTTATCGTTATCTTTTAAATATTAAATTATAGAAATATATCATATTTTTTAAACGAACCAATTAATTTATTACTTACTTCCAAATCAAGTTATTACATTAATTTATTATTCTCGTTTTAGTGTAATTTATTGCAGAATTCCATTTTTCTAGCTTTATTCCAACTTTTCTTATTTTACATCTAATATAGTGTTTTTCCATTTTAATCCATAATTGCGAATTTTCCTTTTAACTATATTATTCATGTATAAAGAGAATAAAAAGAAACTAGCATTTAGGATAAATTATAACTTCAAATTAGATGTAAATTTCTTGCAGTTCAACATAACTAATTAACAGAAATGATAACTGAAATACCGAATAAAATTATTTAACAAGAATTTAACGATAATATATCATAAGTGTAAAAGATATAATTAAATCCACTAACAATGCTTGCTTTTCAAAACTCTCTGTTTTTATTTCAGATCCGCCCCTAACATCTATATGCACCTCCCTTGTAATCCCTATTTGGAATTACAAATGATATATTTACATATCTATAATATTTGAAAGAGAAAAGGAAGAGATTTGGATTAGAAATAGCAAATAAAACTCAGATCTAGGGTTTTACCTTTAACATAGCCTTCTGATTTGAACTAATTCCTAATTCCCTAATTAATTCTATTATTTTTCTATTTAGATCTAAATTCCTGTGAATTAGATCTAAACTTTTGTTAGTAATTAAGTGTAAAGAGATAGAAAAATGGCAGATCTTCTGTAGGCAAGAGAAAAATAATGAAAATAAAAATAAGGTTCTACACCTATATTTATAGTGGTTCAAATCAGCGCTAACCATTAGATATAAAACCTTAAAATCTAAAACATACACTCAGTCTATGGACTTTAAATTAATATGTGTTCTTCTGCGTTTGTTTTTATTTCAAATTGGTTCTCCAACAATGTTTCCATTAATCACTTTCCCCTTCTCTCTCGCAATCTATGGAAACATATATTTTTAAACGTGATGTTTCTTTTAAATAAGATTCCCCTATTAATCACCAACCTAATAGATTTCATATATACCAAGAATTAATTTACTATCCAATTAATCTCTGCTTGCATTGTGATTTCTTACCAATATAATATGTCAATCAACACCATATTAATTCATCACATAGGCATATTAATTTATTTTATTCCCATAATTATTGCGTGCATATATTCTACAATTGAATTTTGAATCACAATCTTAGTTATATATGTTAGCATAAGTCTCTATGTTTATTAATTGACGATTGATTACTTGCATAAATTACTCTTCCTCCTTTTTATTCTCTTGCACTAACATATATGTTTCTAATCATATCAATTAGTTGCTATAATATATGTTCCCTTTCTTGTCAGTTTCTGTCAATTAATCACCTCTACTAATTAATTGAATATTTATTTCTCTTTTAAACAAAAACTGTCAATTAATATTCCATATTAGTTGATTTTAGATAATTTCTCTCTCTAATTTATTTGTTATAAATATAAATATATATATATATATATATTCCAAATAATATTAATTAGTTGCCCCATTTACAAACATTTCATTGTTTTAAAATTTCAAATATATATAACTTAACTAAATTATTTGCATATACAATTATAATTTAACACGGGGTGTAACATTTGGATTGAGGTGAACGAAAGACGATATTGAGGAAGTGCTCGTTTTGTTGCTCAGTTTAAGTTCTAAAATTGAGGAGTTTTTCTTCATTCATCAAGGGCAATCGACAGTAATCCGAGTTTCGCAGAAATGTTTATGCAACAATAGGTAAAGTAAAAAAAGTAAATAAAGGAAGAAGGGGAAGTAAGTTTATATATAGAGAGAGATATGGAGAAGAGACCGTTTATGGGTGGTAACCCAGTCAAAGATGGGAAGGAGGGATCGTCACTGAGATCTGCCGATCCCTACTTATGTATCTTTAGCAAGCAATCGACATCCGATCCCT
Source organism: Allium cepa (assembly GCA_030765085.1). Classification (NCBI taxonomy): domain Eukaryota; kingdom Viridiplantae; phylum Streptophyta; class Magnoliopsida; order Asparagales; family Amaryllidaceae; genus Allium; species Allium cepa. Next base: position 551,412,911 of record CM060941.1, on the reverse strand, counting down.
CCATTATATAAAAAATAATAAAATAAAATAAAAAATAAAATAAAAAATAGTATAAATGAATACTGAAAAATGAAGTGAAAAGGAAATGAATGGAATGAAATATGGAAGAAGAGAAATGGCGGACACTTGAAAGATGTTTGACGATCGTTATCATGAAGGCTCGATTGCAAACACAAGCGTACAGAATACCGTAAAAATTGGCAAAGACCTGTGAACATTTGAACATGTCCGGGATCCAACAAAAGAAACGTGTATGTGGATATGCACAGGAACGGTTTAAAAGTTTGACTTTTTGAGATCAATAAACAATGCAATCAAGCCTGAAACTCTCAAGTTCGAGATCGAATCGGATAGAAGAAGGCCTATAATCCCCACATGATCGAATTTGTATACGCTGACGGAATGCGACATTAGACTTATATTATGGAAAGTTGATGAAGAAATAGAGATCAACCAAGAAGTTGGATGGATTCCTTTCCGACAATTCAGAATTTTTCCGATTCAAAGCACGTCATGTTACTCACAAGACGTACTTTGGGGAGCAAGTGTTACCCAATACCCTGACCCGGCTATATTAGACTGATCAAGGAAGATAGACTCGACTGTTGTCAAGAAGGATGACCGTGATACAATGGTTATAGGACCTAGAAATAGTGTTCAGACGTTATACGAAACCTGGATTGGAAAGAGATGACAAACAAACAACGCAGGATGTCAGAAATATGAAATTAGCTTGGATGGCATAGGGATAGGCATAGTCATTTGTCAACATAGATAAATTACTAGAGGGATCAGTATAGAAAAATGGAGCATAGGGATCGGTATAACAAAGTGGAATTGATAATCAGCATAAGTAGTGTAAAAGAGGGGTCAACATAGGTGATAGCGCTTAGTTCAACATGACTTCTTAGAACTCGAGGGATCAGCATATCGTTCAGGAAATGGAGGGATCGACATACATTTATAAAGCAAGAAGGTTCGGCATATATTTATGAAGCCAGAGGGATCGGCATAATGTTCTAAACATTATGGATTGGCATGTATTTATAAAGCAAGATCGATCGATATATATCTATGAAGCCAGAGGGATTGGCGTAATGTTCTAAGCATTATGGATCAAGAAAGCACAATTGAATCAGAGGGAGTGGCATAGCTTATTGGAAAGATCGGCAGCAATGACATAAGTTGGTATTCGAACCAAAGATCAAGCGAAAACTCAAGCTTCACAGATCCAATCATCATGACATTTGAGATACCATCATTTTCGAGCATGAGGAAGCTACCATAGGGATCGCTGCCCCAAGTTCAACATATGGAGGGATCAGTACCGATCCCTCTCAATTAAGATTTGGGCCTAGTGCTCCCTATGGTGGGCCTATATGGATGAGGAGTTCATGTTCCTGAAGTTCTGGTCAGATTGGTGTTCGCCTTCACCTATAAATACAGGCCTTTGGGGCCTTTCTGAGGATCTTTACGATGTTCGTTAGATAACACTATTATTGCAATCAACTTCCTCCATTATTCTCTTGTTTTTTTCTATTTCTTAATGTAATCAAGATGATTGTGAATTAATAAAGAGAATACTCAAAGTGGACATAGGCAATAAACACCAAACTACTATAAATCTTGTTGTTCTTGTTTCTTGCTGTGATTTTCTTGTTAATTTGATATATTTCTCTGTTTTAATATAGTTTCTTCATTTATTTCACTATACAAATCTATTCTTGGGTGTTTTGGCCAGCCAGCCTCCAAACTCACATCTTCTCAATCATCATCATCAAGTTGTTTCAACCAGCCTCAGAACACATCTGCAACCAACTTTTATTAGTTCCAACCAACTTGCATGGAGTGCTAGTTTGGATGGCTTATTTAAATTGCTTTTTGAAAGCCAAAATAAATTGTTTGACTTAATGATAAAATATATATAAAAAAGGGCTTATATAGGTCGATCAAAATGAGCCTTTAAGGCATAAAATATAGCCCACACATGCAAAGTGATACCCATCAGAGATCACATGTAAAGGCGGTTGTTACATCCTTCATCAAGACCGTACTACTCATTAAAGCAACATGTCACCACCAACAGTTTCATTCATTCAGTTATCATCACAACCTATCAACATGACATTATCATCTCAAGTCCATTATTAGGAACATCATCTTCAGCCCAGAATTATCGCACTCCAAGCAACAGATCAGGCATAACCAGATTTAGACAATAACCAACTTGCATACAACTAAAATGCCGGACGATAACATCAACCACAAGATCACAAGGGAATATATATATATATGATAGTTCATCTTAGATCTACAATCAAGAGCATCAACAGTTCAAATATCCTAAAACCATATAGCTTAACAGTCGTAAGGAAGCACTCACTCAACATTGCATCATCTTAACAATGTCAGCATCAACCCTGACAAGCTCCTTAGATTAAGAATTTGTATGTAAGTAGGGAAGTCAAAATCTTTAAAATCTTAGGCATCTAGGTTTGGTTTACTAGCACTAGAATTTAACATTGCATCACAATCTCAGTGCAAAGGCGACGGCTAGCAAGTGACGACACTCGCGACTTCGATAACATTGATACGACGAGTAGTGCTTCAAGCAATGGCTCAAATTTGACGTGAGGCGGACTTCTCTGAAGTATGCAAAAATCATTGAAAAAATTAGATATACAATGGAGATAGAAGGAGACATGGGGCAAAACAAAATTTTGAAGTTTGAATTGAAGGATGATTGATTCTATTCACATCCCATTTTCCTCCGTTCAAACCCCACCACTTCATCATTTTTTAGGTTTTCCAAAATTTCCCTTATCTTCGAACCACACTAGATTATGTTTAAAAGAAATAATCATGTACAAAAGCTCTAAAGGAGTGATGCTTATGTAAAAACCTTGCTCGGTTCAAGCGAGGTTCCTATAACAGCTTAGTTCGTACCAAGCGAGGTTTGTGCAACAACCTAGTTCGGGTCGAGTGAGGTTTATGTAGCAACCTAGTTCGGACCAAACATGGTTCGTGAATAAACAACGTCAAAACTAAACATGGTTTAAAAAATGTGAGGATATTTTTGGAATGAAATGGGGGACGAAAGGGAAAAAGTGGGGTGTTATGATTATTGTAACCCAGTGGGGTGTGAAGGGAGAAAAGAGGGGTAGGAATAGAACCAGGCTTAAAGAATTTATTTATTTATTTCTTTTGCTCGTATTGAAGAAGCGACATTTTTGTTCAACGAAAGTGAAAAAATTGAAGATAAGCTTCTTTTGGTCTGAAGAGGAAAAATGTTCTTTAAAATGGGTAAAGGAAAAGGATTTTTTAAGCCACTCGTAGGTTTTTTAAGCTAGCACTTCAAGATTTTTTATTTATTATGGGTGGTGGATTTATTTTAATTGTATTGTATTTTTCAAAATTTGAAACTCTGAACTTAATCCAGAATTGAGTTATAGTTTATAGTTTAGGGATTCTCGACTTAGGGTCGGATTGAGGCAGAGTTACTAAGTGTACATCCCTCATTCCAACATCCAAAGATGGAATCCCAATGTGTTGTAGTCAACTTGGAATTAACTTTCGACAACAAAGATGAGATCGCTATATTATACAGCTCTAAGTAAATATAACAGGTATACAAAATGAACACATCATTATAGATTTAGTTTAACAATTGCTTTTACGTCCTAAATTTACACCACGCGGAGTCAAAAATATAGTAGAACATAACTATTAGTGTCATGCACCACATATGAAGATGTAGAAATAAGCATTCGACACAACAAAATTAAAACAACAATAATATAACACCCAAACCTCCTGCTTCATCATCGGCTTGCATTATTCGATCATCCCAAAAGCAACTTGTCTAAGCCCATAAACACGGTCAACTATAATGGGTACCTGTAAATTTATAGGGAAAACAAGAATAAAAATACGGTTTAAACATAAATTTTGGTATGAGTGTCATAGTACCCTAAGTAAAAAATAGAGAGACTACTCCACTAATATACAGGACAAGTTTTCTCCTTTATAATACCTAGGTAACAAATTATCTAATTCACAATTAACCCTATGTTGTTGGTTCGTTAATTTAGTATCAAAACAATACCGTGAAGCCACAACCGAATGAATCTTCAAGTTTGATCTACAGAATGATCAAAGTGTTTCAATATAACTAATATGTCATACCCTTGATTACCAATAAGGCCTAACGTACTTTTATGGTAGATACATATCATTAAAGTTCTATTATTCGGCTACCACTAAGGCCTTACGCCTATATACTATATACATTTACACTTATCTTTTGGCATCCACTAGGGCTTTATGTCTCGCCATTCTTTTTGCCACTCAGACCTCACACCAACACTTTCATATTTCAGCTACCACCTTAGGTCTTACACCTACTTTGTTTACAGTTCCTATATTTCCACTCTCATCCTTATGTCTACTACCAAGCCTTTAGTTTCCGACCTAAGACTTACACCAATGCTTTAGTATTTCGGTTGCCACACAGGCCTTACATCTAGGCTATTGTATTACGGTTGCCACATATGTCTTACACCATTGTTATCTGTTCGTTGACCGTTATCTGTTCATTGACCACCACCTCAATCCTTATATCGTCTAACAAACCTTTTAGTTAACTATTCGCTTTTAGGCTTTTCAGTTAGCTATTTACTATGCTAATATTTAAACTAACCACCTTGCAGTTATTAATACTGCTTGTAACATTATCATCAATGTATCTAGTTTTAATCTCGTCCATTTTAAGCCGTATCATCCCTCATTGTCTTTTGAGGTCAATAGTCCCTATTTACACTTTCTACCATGAGTTATATTACTTTCAATAATCACTATCATAGATCTAGTCTAGGGAAGCCTATGATAGTTTTAGTTTAGGTGATTTATGAAATTAATCTTTAATTTATTTAAAATCACATTCTCTACTCATATTTCCTCCTTAACCATCGACAGCCTTCGGTTCTTCGTTAAATACCTTTGGTTTTCCAACCTTTGCCTCCAACCTTTCTTATCTTAGCGTTTCTACTTAAACCTTTATACTTAAGATTTTGCTTTATTAACGTTTCGGTTCGACCCTACCCCTTTGGAATTTCCCTTTAGTACACGTTAAAATCGTTCCTACACATCTGCCATTAACTTTTCATGTGTCGACTTCTAATCATTTGACTTGGACCTTTCTAATGATTATTCAATACTTAGTAGACATGTTCGTATATAAAGTAGATATGGTTTATTAACCCAATATATTTTTTATAAAACACTATCAGAGAATAGTTAATTGTTTTTCGACTCCTTGTTATAACCCTTCGGTTATCTTATTTTCTTTCATAAATCACACAAATCAACTTTAATGATCTATGATAATGTTATCCATGGTTTGTTCATTCACAAGTCCTTGTTCTTCCTAGTTTCTACCCATTTTTCATATTGTATTCCATTCTAATAAGTCATAACAATTTTTAAAGGAGAAATTCTATGAATCGAAACCCACTTTCAATAAATTGTGTCCATCACCATATTAAATTCTTAGCTCTCAAAGATCTTAAGAAGTACGAAATTCATTCAATAAGAATTTGATCATGAGAAATTCAAGGAAGAAAGAAGGATTAGACAATATATTTACTCACTCAGAGTTCATAGTTAATCAAGTCTTTGGTTCCCTTAACTTTAAATCTTCTTTAACTTCTTTTTCTTGTTTAGGCCACAAGGACAATTAAAGAATTCAAGCTTTTTTGTTTTTAGTTATGTGCGAAATGAAATAAAAAGAGGTAATTACCGTTATTTTAAGAAAATAATTGGGCCATCGACCCATTATCTCCTTTTCTTATAAATTATTTGCTCGAATGGTTGCATTTAATTCTCATTAACTTAGATTTTCATCTAGCTTTTTTTTATTTATCGCTTGATTCATCCAAGCATAATGAGTAGCCAAGCATCCCATGCATATTATTTCTCTTTCATTATTTAATTTTTCTTTATTTTCATAATTAATTGCATATTTATTTAATAATATATTGGGTGTTACAGGCTTCTCTCCTTATAGGAATTTCGCCCTCGAAATTCAAACATGGTACAATAATCAATTTTAGGCCTTCTTATGCCTACAATAATTTGCACATACATGAGTTCTTCACTTGGGTGTCTCAATCAAAATGCATTAGTGCTTCAATTAATACATAAAAAAATCAACCATAATAATATGTGTGTGTGGGGGAAGGGAGGCATATAACCGAACATAGAAAACATACATGCTAAGCTAAACAAACAACTAAGGATATGCCCTCTTGACCATATCCTCCGTTTCTCAAGTACAATCATCCAATTCCTCACTATTGGAACTCAACAAGCTTTACCTCCTTGTTCCTAAGCTTCTTGACACCTTGATCTACAATCCGAATAGGTTTTCTTATATAGGTCATGTTTGGTTCAACAACCGAGTCTTCCATAGCTCTTGGAATACAACATCCTTTTGGTCTCAGATGCACTTCCATAAATGTGGTACATGAAACACATCATGGACCCCAACATAAGTGATAGAGTTAGGGATATGCCCTTCTATACTCTACAATAAACTATTAGCTCTTCAATAAAATCTCAGTTGAAATAAAAGATGTTTTTCTTCCTATTATATACTTCATATAATTTTTTATGTTAGCTATTTATTCAATTAAAAGTACATTTAATGGAAAAATCCATAAATGGTCTGTTTTGCGATAGTAATTACAATGTGTCGTTATCAATTTATCATAATATAATAAAAACATCATTTTGAATATTCTTAGTCAAGATGTATCGAGACTAAACATCGGTACATCCATTAAGACTAGAGTACGTAATGCTCTTCAAATTAGGTAGTTTGTTCCTCATGGCTGCTGGGGGCACCAAGGGTGTAACGACCCAACTTCCATACTCCAGGAAGTCGGATCGTTAAGAAGAAAGAAAGGGATAGAAAAGAGAAAAGAAAGGAAAGAAAGAAACAGACAACATCAGAATCTCACAGCGGAACGAATAAATTATATTATATCACATAATACTTTACATAGTATCATATACATCAGAGTTTACAGCCAATACAACACAAACTAGACAGTTATAAACATCTGTCTAGTGATAACAATTCAAGTATATCAGAGAAAAACATATACAACTCAAACACAGCGGAACCACTATATATATCTACACGCTGAAGCTTCCTGCTCCATTATCTCCTCCAGAACTCGTCAAAGCAATCCTGAATCACTTGACTACTCATACGTAATATGAGTACCCAAGAGTTTAATAAAACAGAAAATAAACACTCGGGTCAGACAGGGGTCTGGTGTGAGTAAACGGTTTAAAAGTTGCTTAACTTTAGAAAATCCTTTGAAAACAAAAGGTATCACGTAAGACTTCCCACACATAAACATGGAAAAGTTTTTACCTTACGCTAACCAAAGCATTCGATAGGAAATCTAGTGATGTTATAATAGTGTCTAGGGTTTTCAAAATAAAATAAAGAAATAGCTGGAATGCTTACATCTCATGTTCCAACATAGTTGGGCACAATCAAAACCGTACAGGCACTTATTGGATTTTGGATTCCATCAATGGCAGGGCTACTGGGGTACCGCCCGTCACAGTACGTGGCCTAGATCACCGTACCGAGGAGCCACCCTAACTCCCCTGCAACACAAGGCCGGACCCATTCCTTACTGAATAGTTTTGAACAAGACAACCCCGACGGTTGGAGCTCAAAACCGTCCACACAGCCGAAATATAAAGGGACCTCTAGACAGGGGTAAATCTCACTCTCAAGTGGGGGCTACCCACGAAGCCTTGCTGCACCTCCCCTGTTTTAGCCATTCCCGGTTGATGAGGCTTGAGGTTACGATTACCTTTAAAGATCACATCTATCTTAGAATGCTCATCGTCCACCTGACAATGTTCTAAAAGCATTCAATCCATACAAGTTCGTTCCGGGTTCGAACGAAACCGAAGGCATTATCTCGTTACACTCGTATTGGAATCACCCTCAAAGTTAACGACAATAACCCTTGCACTCTGATTCACCATCTCGAATCTATAAGTACTATTCCGTCAAACTCATTACGGAATCACCCACAGAGTTATACTGACGTATAGCCCTTACACCTCGAGTCTTCACTTGCTTCACTTGGATTAACGACCTAACGTTTAATTGTAATCGATGTGGTTTTCGGATATCCAAATATGGAAACCCGATCCCGGTCTCATCGAAACCAAACGCCATTTTAATGTCCAAGTTATACTTAAGGGTTTTAAACAATTAACTCATTTTATTTTTATCTATTTCACACAGATAGATAAACTATATATTCTCATCATAGCAGATAACCCATAACATTATCACATCAGATGATCATCACAACAGTCAATTATCACAACAAACAACCATCACAACCAAAATAATTCATCATACTATAACTAAGCATCCATATCCTATAGATACTACTCATCTCATTTCTGAGATCACAACCATCCAAAGGTATAACAATATCACCCATAAGTAATGATATATATCCATCATTTATAATTAATTTAAAATGAATTAAATTAATTACTTCTATCCTTAATTAATTTAAAATAAATTAATTACTCACCTATAAATCTTGCTTATAAATCTATTGATTAATCAACCTAGTTAATTAATCATTCATTAAGTATTCAACTTGATTAAACATCTATAATTAATCATTCACTAATTACAATAAGTAATTAGTCTTAAATTAATTCCATAAAATTAATTAACCTTAATCATAAGTAATTAACATTTAATTACTTAATTTATTAATTAACTATAATTAATTACATTTATCCTTAATTAATTACAATTAATTAATTACTTAATTAATTAATTATTACTTAATTAAACAATTCTTAATTACATCATTAATTATAATAATTAATGATCTTTAATTAATATTTAAATTAATTACTTAATTAAATCTAATTACATTTAGTAATTAATCTAAAATTTAACATACAATTATTAATCACTTTGATTAATACTTAAATCCAGTAATTAACTACCCTTAATTACTTATTAATAAATTAATTATCCAATAATTAATTATCTTCATTAATTAATTCTTGATTAATTACAAAAGTAATTATCCAAGTTACTTTATTAAAATAAATCACCTTTTCCCTAATTACATTCCAGTAATTATCAATTACAACTTCTCTAAGAAATTCCTGCTCCATAAATTACATTAAGTAACTATTATCATTAAATTATTAAATTATTTCCTAAATTAATTAAACTAAATTAATTTAACAAAGCACATTATCAGAATTAATTACAATAAGTAATTAACCCTTAATTACTTTTAAAAAGTATTTATACTTATCAAATTACAATTGATTATCTTAAATTAATTAATCTAATTAATCAATCAAAATTAATCACATTAATTAATTATTTAATTATCCTTAGATAATTAACAACATTTTTATTAATTCCTTACTTAAGAAAAATTACCTTAGATTAATTATCCATTAATCATTTCTAATTATAAATTAATTCAAGTTATTATTTAAAATCAAACAAATAAGTAAATTCTTAATTATTTTCAAAATAATTCATTTACTTATTTATAACCTAATTAATATTCAAAATGTATTTAAATAATACATTTCTAAAATCTAATTCAACTTTAATTTAAGAAATTTAAGATTTCAAATGTTTACTATATAAACATTTCAAAATTTAAATAATTTAATAAATTTAAAAGTAAAGAACTAACATTATCATATAAGAAAAGTTTAAAAATCAATATTACTTAATTTTACTAAGAAATCAAACATTTGAAAAAAGATAGATTATTTAACTTCCAATTTAAAGTTAAACATATCATACTTTTATTTCAATACTTTTATTTCAATACTTAAAAGAAAGAATTCTTTAAAATTCAAACCTTGTTTGAAATCAAATTCATATTTGAATTATACTTAAAAACATTTCCTGTCCAATATTTTAAAAATTTTCAAAACTATTTTGAATTCGAACTGATTTCAAAGTAAAATTGAAATCATACTTAAAACTTGATTTTTAAAACTACATTTTAAATCTGGCTTAAAATTAAAAAGTTCATTTTCAAACTTTGAAGTCAAAAGTATTTTTAATTCAATTCAAACTTACACCTAAGCTTGAATCTTTATTCTAAAAAAAAATTGAATTCCTTTTAAATTTTTTTTTAAAAAGAAACAAAACTGTTTTTAAAATAAAAACCTGGATTCAGAAAAACCTGAACAATATTTACACTGTTTCCAAATTTAAATTTAAATCTTGTTTAAATTTAAATTCATCATTTTAAACTTTTGAATTCATAACTTACTTGAATTTAATTCAAACCCTCACTTGAATTTAAATCATAGCCCTTTTTTAAAACAAAATTAGTTTCCCAGGTTTAAAAAAAAAAAACAACTGCACAGATTTATCACCTGCACAACTAAACCCGAGACACCATCAATTTACTTCGGGTTAAACCCTCATTCACTTCGAGTTACAACATTAACTGCACGGGGTTGACTTCGAGTCACCCAAAGCCTGCACACCTAGAGTTCACCAGAGACAAACAATCACTGTGCAACTGCGACCACTGCTCCGGCGACTTCCAGCATCCTTCACCAACCCCTCCAATACACCATCCACCCCTATACTTGTTAACAATCAACAACCAAACTCTCTGTTGCTTGAAAATCAGATTCAAGCAAAAAGACATCAACCTGAAAGCTTCACCACCACATACCAGAACCTGTCAATCATCACAACACCCTACTCCGGCCATTCCATGACCTCCAACTCCAGCCAATGCTCCACCTATATCCCCACTGCCAAACCCCAAAACCACAGACCACTCGAATCCCCATAGGGTACAGACAGTTCAAGACCCTTGCTACTTTAAACTAGGGATTCAAACCTGAAAAATACCCCCAAAATTCCAAATTCTGCACTGTCCTAAATTTCTAACAACACAGAAGTCTTTAAAGCTTGATGCATGTTTTAATATCCATGTTTTTAAACATGTATTAAAGCTTTAAACTTGATTGAATAATTTAAAAAATGTTTGGTTATTTTACTTTTCAAAAGAAATGTATCAGTTGCTACTGTTTCCCTGAGTTATAGATTTTTAATTTAATTAAATTAAAATTTTACAAACCTACATCTATGCTAAACAACACCATTTGTTCACACAATACTCTCTAACTATGATTCAATCATGTAGAAGTAGATTTGTATTTAAATCCAAGTAATAACAGAAACATGTCTAGAAATTCACATCATATGTATCTGCATACTCAAGAATGTATGCAGGCATAATCACACTATAGTCAAGCATACACAAACTCATGCACACATAAATTTTAAACAACTTATAAAAATTTAGGTTACTCACTAAAGAGAAGAGAACAGAACAGTTATTAATTGCCACTGTTTTAAATTTTCTTATTTAAAAGGCAATTTGATTTAAACTTTAGATTCTGCAAATCTTGATAACTTGTATTTTCTTAAAAAGTAGAAACTGTTTTTAAAACAGAAAATTTACTCACCTAAAATTGAAAACAGAAAGCATCCAGATGCAATTTATTTCCAGGGCCAGAATTTCCATTGCGCTGATCTGAGCTTGTAGTTGATTACAATACATGTTGATTGCAGGCTTTTGGAACAGCATTTGATGATGATTTGTTCTGCATGCTTCCATTTCAACTTTGCTTGAGTTGATCTTACAGATTGCAGGACTTTGTTTGTTTGCAGGTTACAGAATTTAAGATTTGGGTTTTCATTTGCAGGTTTAAAGAATTTGCAAATTTGGGTTTTCAGATTTAAACATGCATTGAGTTTTTGAAGAATTTTTGATTGAATTTGGGTTGTGGATTTTTGAGAGAAAATGATTTCAGTTTTCTTTAAATCTGAACTTAAATTCATTATAGAAGATAAGGGTTTGAAATGAAGAGATTTGTGAAGTTTTATTCAATATTGATTTGTATTGCCACTTGTTATTTAGATGTGAAGATTTATTTACAAGTGTCAATTTAAAAACATGAAGTTAACACATGTAAGATTAAAGATGTAAATAAATTTCTTTGTTTACTAATGTTTTAGTTTGAGATAAAACCATTCTAATTTAATTTTAAGATGTTTTGTATGTTTATTTACATTTAATCTTTAAATGATTACAAATGAATTATCTTTACATTTAAATATTTGCTTGAATATTTTAAATTTTTTTATTTAAAACCATTTTCAAAAGAGAAACTTTTTTTTTTGAAAGAAAAGAACAATGTTGAATTCATTTTATTCATGAGTTTCAAATATACTATACTCTAATATAAAAATTTAATTCAAAACAAAATGAGCTTTATTGTAAAATACAATTTTTAACTATTATATATTTATAACAAAATATTTACTATAATTTCCTTTTTGAAAATACAAGATAGATTTATAAATTGACTTATGAAAAAGTCTCAATACTATTTCCAATTTAATTTAAATCAATTCATAAATTATGCACACACATATATATATATATATATATTATAAATTTGAAATTATCCTTTATTAGATTTAAATTTAAAATAAAAATCAAAACTCCTATTTACAATGTATACACATATATACATTATAAATAAAATATTTTTAAATCAGCTTAGAAAGGAAATTTTATCATTTATACATTTTTAATATTTTAAAACAATAAGATTCTCAAATTCAATTATTATTATAAATTTTCAAAAGAATATTATTTATCAACAAAATAATTATAAATTTTCAAAAGAAAATTATGTTTGAAATGGATTATTAAATCAATATATCACATTTTAAAATAATTATAAATGAAATTATTAAATAAATATTGCCCAAATTTCCGGGACATCACAAAGGGTTACGTACTGATAGTTAACGAATGACTATGAAATTAATCACTCGTTAGTTTTTCATTGGCTAATATAACCAAGGTGTAGTAGAAAATATCGATGTGATGATGTTACACAATTCACTCGATTTGAGAATACCGTTGAGCTTATCATGAAAACTTTGCTTTGATTATAGTTAAATTGTGGCACTGAGTCCATCGAATGACTATAGTTTGGTTGGGTGGGAGCATTGAAAGTGAAAGACTATTCTATAGAAATTTGTCTCCTTAGTTATATGAGGTTAGTATCATAGTCAGCTGAAAATTGAAGTCTCTGGCCAAAGCATTTTGGTTAAAAATCATTGTTATTTTTGACCCAAGGACTTTTTGTTTGGACTATAATGTCAAATATGTGCGATATTGGAATTTTGACCATTAGTAAATTCCATAAGTTCCAATGTGATATAGTCTTAATGTAGAGAATTAGTGTAAATAATTGCCACTACCGGGCAACACACAAAATAAATAAAATTAGATTTCACTAAAGCTGTGTAAATGATAAATTTGGCCATAATATCGCACCATTAGTTAAGACGAAGTGTGAACGTTAATATTCGAATTGTTCGATATTAATCGCCAACCGAATTTGCACCTAAGAGTCACACAACTGAAATGTTGAATACTTTGATTTCCTCTTGATACAATTAATTATAATTCAATTAAATTGATTAAATTTTTTGAAATATTAACTATAAATTTTTATTTGATTTGTGTTAATCAATATCAAAATATTGCATATATAAAGTTGTATACACATGTACCGATATACGATATCGATGTTCGTTTAAATTAGATTTAAATGTATATTTATTTTATTAGGCTTGAAGTAGTTTAGAGGCCTCAAGATTGTTGGCTTTGTATAGTGAACGAGGTTGAACTAGATTCAAAAAGGTTTTAAATAATGAGAGGAAATAGTGGATCCGGATCCACTTTTAGCCCCACCAACCTTCTGCTATTTAAAGGCCTTTAACCCCACTTTTTGCAACTCTGGATTTTGTCTTCTCCTCACACATTTCTGGATGGCCCCATTTCCCTTTCTCCTCCGTAGTCTTAAGAAATTAAACATAAGATTAAAATAAAGGACATCGGTGGTTAATGCTTTTAGTCTCGTAGCACTCTTTGGAAGTTTTGGATATAGATTCAAGGAGTCGACCGATCCAATATTTCAACAATTTACAACTAGGCCATACTCAGTATTAACTTTATTTACATTAGTATATACATAGATTTTATTATATCATTCCTATGCTATTAGATTGCATGTATGTTATAACGAATCTACATATATTTGTGCTATCAACATTGAATGAACACACACACATACATAGGTATATGTATGTACGCATGTATTAATTTTCATATGTATATATGTGTATAGCTCACGGTTATAAGAAAAAAATTCAAATTGAATAATAATTTTAAAAGGATTATTAAATAAAATGTTCTACAGTGTATAAATAAATATATTTGTAAATGGCATATAAAATTTTGTTAATATTATAATCAGAATTAAAAATTCATATATTTATTAATAAAAACCATATACACATATATTTCAAATTTGACATATTACTTAATTCAGTATACATGTAAATAATATATTTTAATATACATACATACATACATACATACATATATATATATATATAATAAGTACAAATTTTAAACATTGAAAAACTAAGTTTTCAAAAAAATTATATGTATATACTTTAAGCAATTTTCATATCGAAATTATTTGTACTAAGTTTTTTAATATTAAATAAATTAAAAACATAAGCAAAAAAAAGTAATTTTGTTTAGCTATGAATATATATATATATAATTTTGTATCATTTTATATTTGTTTATAAATATTAATATTAACACACACACATATGTATGTATGTATGTATTTTTTTAGATGTATATAAAACACACACACACACACACATATATATATTGTATACAATTTTTTAAGATAGTTTCGAATTAAAAATTATAAGTTATTTTAAAATCTAGATTTATATTTGAAACTTAAAATTTGAATTTTTTAGTTTATGTTTAAATTCAAAATCATTTATATTTGAATTTACGAATAATATTATTATACACCGTTATATATATGTTTATACAAATTTTATATTTTATAAATAAAATTTCATATCATATTAAGTATATATGCGTGTGTGCGTGTATGCGTGTGTGCCTATGTCTGTGTTAATCACCACATATGTATATATCTGTGGGTCTGTGCCCAGTACTTATATATGGGCATGCTAAACCTTGTACACTGTATATGTTGCACGTGCACATGCACACATATGTGTATATAATATGCATGTTATATTATATAATATAAATACAACATAAAATAAAACTTTATTTACAACTTAAATAAAATATTGATTTTATTTAAAATTAATTTAGATCAGATCTAAATAAATTTAGACTTCATTAGCCCAACGAGATCCATAGTAGAATTTTTTTTGAAACTTACCCATTTAACCCACTACGTGCTTGTCCGGTTCCAACAATAAGTACTCAGTAGATCGAGTTTATATGCTACTTTACTGATCCTCTCAAGTATTAGAAACATACCAACATATGATGTCAACTTTTAAGCTTTTCCAAACTTTATAATGCCTCTCATAGGTGATACTTTCTCAAACATATGATCCCTAGATCAAATTCAAAGCCCTCTATCTCTTATCGGCATAACTTTTTTGCCCAGATTGAGCATCTTTCATCCTTTGTTGAATCAGTTATATTTTCTCTGAAGCTTCTCCTACTATATTCGTATCTTACACAAGTCCATCTCCCATCTTACACCAACTTACTAGCGACTTATAAGGCCTTTCGTGTAATGCCTCAAAAGGTATCATCCCAATACTATATTGGTAACTACTATTGCATGAAAATTCCACTAATTATGTGTGATCTTCCCAAAATCCATCGAAATCTAGCACATAAGCTTTTAGCAAATCTTCTAGCACTCGGTTGACACTCTTGGTCTGGCTATCCATCTATAGATGGAAACAGTACTCATACATAACTTCAAACCCAAAGCGCTCTATAGGCTTCTTCAAAACTCACTAGCAAACAATGAGTCTTGGTCACTCCCTATACTACTTGGAGTTCCATGAGTCTTAATATAGTCTTGGCATATAATTCATCCAACTTAGCGGCCATTCTCGTGGACCTTTTAGAATGAAATAGGCACTCTTAGCTAACCGCTATAACCTATACACTTTAATTTTCGACTCTTGTCCTTCGCAAACTATCGTTAATGTTTATCAAAACCAAATCCCTTTTCCATAATGAAATTTCCAAAGGTTGCAGAAGACCAATTAGCTTTTGATATTCCG
Source organism: Allium cepa (assembly GCA_030765085.1). Classification (NCBI taxonomy): domain Eukaryota; kingdom Viridiplantae; phylum Streptophyta; class Magnoliopsida; order Asparagales; family Amaryllidaceae; genus Allium; species Allium cepa. The sequence goes on along the minus strand of CM060941.1, from coordinate 551,396,608 downwards.
CCTTAACTTATTGGCAAGTGAAAGATCTCTTCACACTTTCCCCAAACCTCTCTTTTCATTCCCTCCCAGCAAAAACTCTGCTTCATATCATGGTACATCTTAGTTCCTCTTGGGTGAATAACAAACTTGGAACGATGACATTCGCCCGAAATCAACTTCCGTAGGTCTCCACTATCCAGAACATACAACCTCCCTTTGTTCCAACGCCAACCTTTTTCATTAATACTAGAGTCCTTCAGTTCTTTGGTCTCGGCACCACTTCTCAAAACTTTGATCCATTCAAAACATAACAGATCTTTATTCCATTCGTTAACAATCCATTTAAAATCATTAGATGAACTTCTAAGTAGGAGGATAACATCCCAGAGTTTCGGCTTGGACATGTATTTGATTGAAACTTCACATTGCATGAAGCTAATGTCTTGAAGACATTCCACTCCTTGATCATGGCCAAAACACAATTTTGCTACTTCCGCCTCAAGGCATCAACAAGTTTATTTCCCTTTCTTGGGGTATACTCTATTCCAAAATCATATGATGCCAAAAAAAACCAACCATCTTTGTTGCTACATGTCCAACTCCTTTTGAGAGAACAAATATCTCAAAGACTCATGGTCAGGAAACAACTCAAAATTTCCCCTAAAAGGTAATGCCTTCAAATCTTCAGCGCAAATATAACTACCACTAATTCTAAGTCATGAATTGGTTGCCTAACTTTTCCCTTCTACGCCAATATGGCTCCCAAATCTAAACCCGAAGCATAAGTGTACAAAACCATATCCCCATTTCTCTTCGGCATATCCAAAACCAAAGCTTTTGTTAGTCGAAGCTTAAATTCTCAAAATGTTGCCTCATATTCTCTCGTCCAAAAATACCTTTCATTCTATTGAGTAAATTTAGTCAATAGTTTTGCTATTCTAGAAAAGTCCTTAATGAATCTCTGATAGTATCTGGTCAACCCAAAGAAACTTATGATCTTGGTAACTACCTTTGGCCTCTTCCAATAACTTATGGATTTGACCTTTGAAGGATCTACAGAAAATCTCTTCATCGAAACCACATGCATAGGAACTTCACTTTCGGTTTTCAAAATTAATACTTAGAAATTTTTGCCTTCAACTTAAGCAATCTCATGGTCTCTAATATCAGTCCACGATGAGTTTCATGCTCTTGCTCATCCTCATAATATACCAAAATATAATTTATAAAGGCCAATATAAATCTATCTAATTGATCATGAAAGACTCAATTCATTAAATCTACAAAGAAATATGGAGCATTCGTTAGCCCAAAGGAATAACCAACCACTCATATGAATCGTACCTTATCCTAAACACGGTCAAAGGAATACTCTCCTAACTCTTACTTGATGGAACCAAGCAGTCAAATCCAACTGCAAGAATACTTTAGCTCCACTTGGTGAAATGGATCATCTATTCTTGGCAATGGATAATGATTCTTCACCTTTAGTTTATTCAACTTCATGTAGTCTATACGCATCCGAAGTGATCCATCCGAGTTCTTGATGAATACTGCTAAGGCTCCCTATGGTGAATTACTTAATCTAATGAAACTTTGATGCTTAAGTCCCACTAACTATTTCTTTAATTACTCCATTTCTTTTGATGGAATTCTGTGAGGTGGTCTACTAATAGATTGTGTCCCAAACACCAAATCAATGCAAAACTCAAGCGCCCTTTTCTAATATGCCAGTCTAAGGCAATTTTAAATTATTTTTTCTGATATTAAGAATAAAAAAGCCATGATCAAGGGCCGAAAAAGTGCAGGTGTGAGAAATGCGGAATACGGATCTTAAGGCTAGGATTAACACTAGGAGGGGGGTGAATAGTGTTTTAAAGAATTACTAAATCTTTTTGAGTTTATATTAATTTGAACACAAATGTATGCAATATTCAGACACAGATATGATCACAGATACAAACATAGATGCAGAAATAAAGTAAAAAGCAATAAAGGAAAGAACACACCGGATTTTATACTGGTTCGGAGTTACCCTACATCCAGTCCCGCACACAAGTACAGATTTTCTTTCAAAAGCAATTGTACAATTACACCCTCAATTTCAAGGCCATGAGGTACACCACTCCAGATTCACAATCCTCTGGGTAGAGATACTTGATTTCATGGGCAACAAGTTCACCCAATTGATTTCCAAGGCTACAATCACACCTTTTCTCACTTGATTGATTTCACAGGCTACAATCACACCTTTTCTCGCTTAGTTTATTACAAAGAAGCCTATAACTCTGAATAGCACTGAGATCTTGTTGAGATAGTGATAGAGAATCAAAGCAGAGATGGTCTAGTAAGATTCAATATTGATTTTGGCAGAGTAATGGTGAAAATGTGTATAAAGAAATGTGGAAGAAAAAGAGGAGTAAAATCAGAGAAAATATGAATACAAATTCGTTCAAAACTACCCCTATTTATAGTAGAACAACAGCTATGTCCATTCATGAAAGGATATGATGAATAGACTCTTCCTTTGAAATTCAAATTTTTGAAATAAATTGCTACCATGTCGACAAAGGGTACTTGAGGATGTCGACATGCCTATGGTATTTTTGGTAATTTTCTTTTCTTTGAAAATAACCTCTATCTTGTATTAAAACTATTTTAAGCTTTATAAATATACTTAACTATAGTTAAAATACATAAGTAAATATAGAGAATAATATTTTGGTATTTATATAAAAATTTACTACAATTTTATATTTAAATCTAAGTATAAATATTAAAATTTAAATATATTATTATTATTAAAAGATAGTTTAAAAACCAAGGATAATTTGATTTTGAAGATAAAGATTATTTTGAGGCTAAAAATATTTAAAACCAGAATAGATGTTTTTGATTCTTTTAAAAGGAAGGTTTTGAAATCATTTCGAAAACAAGATATAATTTTGTAAAAACATTTAAATAAAAGGTTAGTGGATACAAAACACTATTCCGCTAGATTTTTTGTAGGTTCGATCCTACTTAGGGTTCCATCCCTTTAACAGGCTCGAAGTGGATTCCATTCCACGAATAAATTGGATTTTAAGATGCCAGTGCTTTTATAGGAGTTTTAACAAAATTCCTAATTATATTACTTATTATTGATGTTTGAGCTCTTGATAATCTTGATACTAATGAGTCTTCAATCTTGATATCTTGAATCTATATACTGTACCGTCTTCATTCTTGGTACATGCATGGTTAAATCTTGCATATACATATATATCTAAACTATAATGTTAGTATTTATATTTTATAATCTTATTCTAAGGTTGTTGTCATCAAAACCATCATCTCAAGGACTAACATGAGGCACCAGACTAAGGCTTTTGAGGCTTTTCTGCCTTGACAACTTTGATTATCACAAAGATATTTTATATTACCCATGGATAAACGCAAAAGAAAGGATTTGCAATTTTAATTCATTATGGAATATGCCTGATTTATCACCCTGTGAGGCTTGGTTACCGAGAGCAAAATATCACCAAATATAATTTCTTCTTTACTGGCTACATCTCAACCAAACATATATATCTACTTCAACATACGATAGAGGACATAACTCATCTTTAGCATTGTAGATAAGAACGTTTGAGCTTCACTGGTTTGAAAAGTCTTTACAAAAAGGATTGTTATCGATTTGCCACAACGTAAGACACCTTTAAAGATATGAAAGGATTGCTTAGTGGGAAAACAACATAAAGAACCATTTCTGAAAATGAGCACATGGTGGGCTTCTCAAATTCTTCTTTCTTTAATCTATACATGTCGATATCTGTGATCCGATCAAACCTTCATCAAGCAATAAAGAAAGGTACTCGATTGGCTTTACAAATGATTTTAGTCATCAAAGTAGGGTTTATTTCTTAAATGAGAAATTAGAAGCTTTATGTCTTAAATGAGAAATCAAAAGCTTTTAGATACTTTCAAATATTAAAAAAATCATAGTGAGAAAGAAACTGGTTCGCACATTAGTTTCACACTAATCTATAGAGTGAGTTCACATTTAAGAATTTATTGATTTTTGTAATAAAAATGATATTTGTAGACAATTGACTACTAGTTACGCTCCATAACAAAATGGAGTTGAAGAAACAAAGAATGGAACCTTTATGAATATGATTCATAATATGCTCCCCGAGAAGAAGATTCTTAGAATCTTTTGACCTGATGCAGTCAAATGGATTGCATGTTATGGATCGAACTCCTACTAGTGCACTGAAGAAAAAGATATCTCAAAAGAGGCATGGAGTGGAGTTAAACCACTAGTTGATTACTTTCGCATTTTTGGATATTTATACATGTTCATGTACGTGATAATTAAAGAACAAAGCTAGATGACAAAAGTTTGAATTGTGTTTTTCTTGGAATTAGTGAACAGTCAAAGGTATATAGATTGTATGATCAAAATTCTCATAAGATCATTATGAGCAGAGATGTTGTGTTTAAAGAACATAAACATAAGGACTTGGACAAAAGTCATTAGCAAACCACTGTAGCAGATCTGGAATGGAGTGGACATGAAGAGTAAGTTGTAAGTAATGAAAATGAAGCTAATCCTAATAATGATATAGCAGTAGAGAATCCTATTTTAGATGGTCAAATTGATGAGGTTTTGCCTAGTTCAACTTAAAGAGGGGAAAAAAGACAAAGACGATAACTAATTTGGATGAAAGACTATGTCAGTGGAGAAGACATGTTAAAAGATGGAGATAATGTGGTGAATTTGACAATGTTAGTTGCAGCCACTGATCCTATTTGTTTTAATGATGCCATGAAAAATGAAAAATGAAGAAAAGCTGTGGATATGAAAATAGAGATGATCAACAAAAATGACACATGGGAATTGATGAACTCACCTGTTGGAGTGAAAAGAGTTGCAGTAAAATGGATTTACAGAACTAAACTTAATGAGAATGGTTGTTATGGTGTCTCGCATTGAATGTGGGTAATTGGCGCATACACATCGTGAAGAATAATAAAGGTGAAGTGATATATATATATATATATATGAATTTAGTCGTATATAACAACAAGGAATTCATTTTGTTAAAAGATGTTGACCAAACACTAAGTTGCCCCATAGTGGGATGTGTAGACGGATTATAAAAATTTCAACATGGTATCAAAGCAAATTGTTATGCATGAGACAATGGACAATGCGTAAAAGATTTGTAAATCATTGTATGCAGTCATATAAACTTGTTGGATCTAGGCCAACCCGCATCAGAAGTAATAGGTGAATTTCAATTTTTTTAACCATTTTGGATCGTTATTGGGCCTATAAAAATCTGATTTATTTAGAACATTTCTAAATGTCCTTTTAAATAAATCATTATTTTATTTAAATTATAAAATGATTTTATATTATATAATTAATTCTATAATATGTGTGTGTGTATGCACACGTATATTATATACAAACATATTTGTGTGTGCACAACATATCAATTCATACAAGGTATAACATGTCCATGTATAAGTGTTGGGATTTACACCGCAATAGGCATACTAGCTCATCTAATATACAAATATATATTCTAAATGTATGCTTATTGGTTGCAACCAAATTGGTCACAAACACTAAAAAATAGATTTATGTAGTGAAATTAATGAAGAAACTAAAATTGAAATAGAGGAATAGAATAAACTAACAAGCAAATCAAAGCAATAATCGAGAACATAAAGATTTATAGTTGTTCGACGTTGTATGCCTATGTTCACTTTGAAGATTCTCTTTATTGATTCACGAATAGTTTGATTACCTTAGCAAATAACAAGAAATTAGGAGAAAACTTGATTACAATAAAGACTAATGCAACAGCAGTGTAAAGATCCTCAGAATGACCCCATAGGTTAGTATTTATAGGTGAAGGCGACTACCAATCTCTTTGAAACTTTGGCTATAGGACCTTTTTATCCATAAGGGCCTACCAGAGGGGCCGCTAGGCGCAAATTCTAATGAATAGGGATTGGTACCGATCCCTTCATTGGTCGATTCTGGGGCAGCGATCCCTATGTTAGCTTCTTCATGTTTAGACATATGTTTAAACATGTTGGTACTTCCAATATCACGTTGATTGGACAAGTGGAAATCATGTTTTTGTTTGATCTTTGTTTCATATCCATTGGAGGTTATTTCTATGTTCAAATGGATTATACCGATCCCTCATAGTTGACTCAAGTATGCCGATCCTTATTTCCTATCAAACTCTGCCGACCCCTCTTACATGCTATGGCAATCCATTTGCTTATCCAATCATGTTGATCCATGCCCTTCTATTTATGCTGATCCATGCACAATTATTTATACTGATCTCTCCATTGCTTCAACTATGCCGACCCCTTGTCCAACTAACTATGCTGATCCCAAGGATATTACCGAGCTATGCCAATCCCTTGCTTATCTAAGCTAATTTCCATATTTCTAGCATCCTGCATCGTTTATCTACCAACTCCATTCAATCCTTGCTTCAAATGACCATCTGAACTCTACTTCCAAGACTTACAGCCATTGCTCCCTGGTCATCCTCCTTGATAAATGTCAAATCTATCTTGCGCAATCAATTCAATATAGTCGGGTTAAGATACCGGTAACACTTATATACTTTTATTTATATATATAGAAGTTACAAATACACGCACAAAAACACATATATAAACTATATTTTTTATTTAAATAATTTTCTATGTACATATACACACACACACACATATATATAAATATAAATATAAGTATGATAATTCAATATTATATATATTTATAACTATATGAATATATTTAAATCATTTATAAATATTATATGTATATATTGCAAAGCCAAGAAGAATATATATATATATATATATAATCATATGTGTATACATAAAATACACATATAAATATATAATATAATAATAAACATAGATTAATACTTATAAAGAACACAATATATATAATAAATAGGGTACTTTTGGCACAGGTCCTTGATAGGTTTTAAAATTCACAAAAACCCCAGTGGAAAAAAGTATGTAAATTAGGTCCTTATTTTTCGAAAATCATCAAAAAAACACATAAAAAACAAAAACTTTCAAATTTTAAAAATTATTTCATTAATACTTATCTTCGTATTCATGTCAAAAAAATCAAAAAACAAGGATGAAAAGGGAAAAAATGACACACGATATGTTTCAGGAATACTTGTAGACATGTATGCAATTTTAGAGAATAATTGCAGACATGTCTGCACTTATTCTGGATAGCATGCAACTAAAAATTACAGATATGTCTACAATTTTAAGGAATAAGTGTAGCTATTTACATAAATATCCTTACTGTTAAATCAAGATGCTGTTATTCAGTGAATAATTGCATATATGTCTGCAAATATATGGAATAATTACAGACATGTCTGTAGTTATATATATTTTTATTCAATGCAGTTATTCAGTGAATAATTGCATACGTGTTTGCAATTATATGGCATAATTGCATACATATTTGCAATTATTCAGATGTTTATTGAATGCAATTATTCAGTGAATAATTGCAGACATATCTGCAATTATATGAAATAATTGCAGATATGTTTGCAATTTCTTTTTTTTTTCTTTTAAAAACCTAGTTATAATATTTACAATTTTTTGAATTTTTTTCAGCACCGACGCAAAAAAAACACGAAAAATACATGCTGCTACAATAAAATAATTATAGGGACCCACTTTACAACTTTATTGAGGAAGAATGCCATTTGAATTAACTTTGGTTTTAGGGATGCTTGACCAATATTCACTAATAAATATGTATTAACTAGGTCATGCGCACGGATCAGATACTTTAATTTTAATTTTTTAAAACTTTAAAATATATTTTAATGTAAGTACCGTATGGATATTATTAAATATTATGAAAAAATATTTTTGAATCATACTTTGAATTTTAAATTTAACGTAAAATTCTGAATTATATTTTGTAATTTTAAATTTAAGGTCAACAACCTCTAGCTCAAATGGTCAGAGATATGACGCTTTAGACAAAGGTTCTAAATGTCATGGGTCCGAGCCATTAAAATATCATAATGAATGTTTTGCTTGAATAAAATATCACTCTCGTTATCAAGAAAATTGAATATTTAACATATAACTTTAAAATTAAAAATCAATTTTAAAAACAATTTTTAATTTTTGGCCAATAATTAAATATTTTCAAATTACAATTTTTTTTTTAAGTTTTGCCGAGAGCATGTTATGTATTAATTTAATTTTATAAAATACAAAACATAACTTATAATACATATTTATTAACATAATTAATTTATATGATTAATCAATTTAAATCTATCGAAAATATTATACGGATTAAACTTTATATATAAAATTGTATAACCATGCTTTGTGAAAGTATGATGTAGTATTTAATTTATATATCATACACATATAATTATTGTATATTAAATTATTTATAGTAAAATCTTTTTACTTTGTGTCGGCTATATATGTGTGTATACATGATAATTAATTTATAAATATAAAAGAATATACAAATATACAACCAATCTAATTGTGACAATATATTTATTTACTGGAATCATCACCTAACGTTATAATATATATGATAATAATTATATATCAGTATTAATATTCATAGAATGGTTAGGAATATACCCTATATCCAACGCATGTAAGTACACCTTGAAACAATGAGATTTGCTTCTTGAACTAATTTCCAATCCAACAGAGTGCTAGTCTCTTAACCGATCACCAACAGCTATCGAATAGAACTGTTTTTTACTTTGATTTGAACTTGAAATGATGGAGGCCATGGGAGCTATGGTTCAACCAGAAATAAAAATATACAGAGGCTCCAAAAAGTATGGAATGAGAGCAGGTAGAAATGTTTATATAGAGGAGGAATGAAGAGAGAAGTTAGGATCAAATTCCATGTTTTACTCTTACTCCTTCTTTCCCTCTTATCTCCTTTACCTTAGCACATCCTAGCCACTCATATGGCCGCCCCCTATGCCCTATTAGAGACAAACCAACTAGCCCCCATATGGGCCTTAGACCTATTTAAATCTCGAACAAAATATTTTGCATTTAAATCAAATTTAAACGCGTATCAATATCGTATATCGATTAATATATTTATAACTATTATAAATATATTTAATATATTTGTTCATCAAATCAAAATAAAATTTTATAACTAATATTTCACAAATATTAATTAATTTAATTAATTTATAGCAATTACAAATTAATTAAAATGTTTAATCAAAGGAGTATTCATTGTTTTGGTTGTGTGACCATTTAGATGTAAATTTGGTCAGCAATTAATATCAAACTATTCGAATATTAACGTTCCTACATTACTTAGTAGGTGGTGTGACATTTTGGCCAAATTTATCGCTTATTTGGTTTCAGTAAAATCCAATTTTACTTTGTTGTGCGTTAACTGTTTGTGATAATTATTTACACCAATTCTCTTTGTCAAAAATATATCACTATGGACTTATGGAATTTGGTAACGGTCAAAATTCCAATATCGTCCATATTCAACTCTATATGCCAAACATAAAGTCTTGGCTCAACAATAACAATTATTATTAACCAAACTACTCTAGCAAGAGATTTTGACTTTGATTTGACTTGAGTTGACCATGATACCAACCCCATATAATTAAGGAGACGAATCCTCTCTTAAGCGATATTTCACCTTTAAGTTGACCTTGAGATTTTTACTTTAAGTTGACTTGACTTGAGTTATATTGATATTTTTTGTTTGTCCTTAGTTGTATTAACTAACAGAAACTATCGAGTGAGTCATTCCATAGTTATCCAATAGCTATCAATACGTAACCCTAGGCGCTCCCAATAGTCATGAGTAATACACTGCCCAACATTTGGAAAGCTTACATATATTAGTCTCAGTGGATATGTCGTTATCTAATGTCGATGTATCCTGATTAGGAATATTTAAAATGATGTTTTTTTTATATTATGATACAACACTTATGATTATAACTATTTGCAATTATTATTACAAACACATTACTTACATATTTTCTATTAAATATATTTTAATTGAATATTTAATTATTTGTAACACATTATAACAAATATATATCGAAAAAACACTTTTATTACGAACGAGAATTAATTATAGAGATAATTAATTTACTGTAAATTACAGAATTATCTCTAAAGCATTCCCCTAGCTCTACCAATCTTCCACTTGCACTTGGAGCCAATTATGGAATCTCAATCCATACCTTCAATCAGCTTCTCGAGAGCCGATCGAGCTAGACCCTTCATAAATGGATGTGCTATGTTATCCTTAATATCTACCCTTTGTATCCCGACCACTTTCTTCTTGAAAAATTCTCTAATGAGATGGAACTTCTGAAGAATATGCCACGAGTTCTTGTGTACTTGGGTTCCTTTACAATCTGAATTTTCGTATTGTTATCATAGAATAATACCATAGGATTTTTTGTATCGGGAATCGCGCCATGTTCACTCAAAAACATGTGCATCCATACTGTTTCTTTAGCTGCTTCATTGAGGGTGATGTATTTAGCCATCATTATCAAATCAGCTACCACCTCTTATTTGGAACTTTTCCAATTAACGGCACCGCCATTAAGTTAAAAGACGTAACCAGACACTGACTTACTATAATCTATATCATTTTGAAAGATAGAGTCTGTATACCCCTTGATATGGGGGTCTTCATTCCTATAAATAAGGAAAAAGTCCTTAGTATTTCTTAAATAGTTTAGGTTACATTTCACAGTCGTCCAATATTTTTCTTTGGAATTAGGCTGGTATCGACTTTCGCATCCTAATGCATATGCCACATCCGATCTAGTACATAATATAATATACATTATGGATCCTATGGTTGAAGCATAAGGAATCCTCTTCATATGCTCTTTCTCGTCATCGGCATGGGTAGCGTCTTTCTTAGAAAGGATGATTTCATACCGCGTTGGAATGTTTTCATGCTTGGAATTCTCCTTATAGAACCTTTTCAGTATGGTATCTGTGTACAAGGATTGGAACAATCCCAACAACCTCTTAGATCTAACTATATAGTTATTTACACCAAGTATATAGTTTGTTTCTCCCAAATGCTTCATGGAGAAATTCTTAGAAAGCCAAGCTTTCACTAATTGCAACAATGAAGAGTCATTGCTAATCAATAATTGATCATTGACATAAAGCATTAAGAACACAATAGTGTTTCCTTGTTCCTTTCTGTATACGCACGCTTTCTATGTATTCTAACTAAAACCAAACTATTTGATTACCTTATCAAAGCACTTGTTCCAACCACTTGAAGCTTATTTAATTCCATAAATGGACTTTAACAACTTACAAGCCTTTCCCTACTCGCACTAACCACAAAACCCTCAGGTAACGACATATAGACAGTTTCTTCTAGATCACCATTTAGAAATGCCATCTTCACATCCATTTTCCATATTTTATAGTCATTGAATACATTAATGGCTAACGTAATCCTAATGAACATAAGCAAGGCTACGAGCGAAAAAGTCTCGTCATAATCAACACCTTGAATTTGACAAAATCCTTTCCAAACTAACCTTTCCTAATAAGTCTCAAAATCCATTTGCAGGTGATGGGCTTTATTCTTTTGATTACGTCCGACAAAGTCCAAACTTTGTTTTCGTGCATGAAACCATCTCAGGTTTCATTGCTCCAAGCCAAAGTGCAGAATCTCTACTCTGCAGCACTTGTTGGAAAGATAGAGGAGTGTCATCATCTAGGACACGGTCCTTCTTCTCCCAATCCACCAGAAAATAGCAGTATCCCTCTCGTGCATGAGATTCCCTACTAGACCATCTAATAGGTTGCATGAACTTAGTTCTCCCACTAGTCCAGCCTCAATGTTAATTTTTTGAATCTCATCCAAGTCTACAACTTTGTTGTTAATTTCTTTTGACATAAATTTATTTTCTAAAATGACAACGTGTCGAGAAACAATAATTGTTCTTTCCTCGAGTTTGTAGAATACATATGGCATTGAGATTTTAGGATATCCTATAAATTTATACAGCGTCTATCTTTCCTCTAGTTTATTTGGCTCAACGTTCTTAACATATGTTGGTCAACCCCACATCTTTAAATATTTGAGTTGGGGTTTCTTACCATGCCACATATCATATGGCATTTTAGACACGGATTTAGTGGGCGATAAGTTCAACATATATGTTGTGGTTTCTAGTTCATATCCCTAGTATAACAAAGGTAACTCAACCTTACTCTACATGGAATGAACCATATCTAATAAGGTTCAGTTCCTTTATTTAGACACACCATTGTGTTGGGGAGTATAGGGTGGAGTAACCTGAGAGATAATCCCATTATCTTTTAAGTGCCTTTGGAGCTCTTGGCCAATGTGACTGTCTCCTCGATATGGTTGAAGAATCTTAATCTTATGGCCCGTTTGGTTTTCTACTACATTTTTATATTTGAAAAATTACTCATAGACATCAGATTTGTTTTTCATAAGATAGATATATCTTAGTCTCAAGAAATCATCAGGTAAGGTAATAATGTAAGAACTATTATCTTTGGTGATTATAGGCATAGGGCCACATACACCATTAAGTATTAATCCTAAGAGTTCATCAACTCTTTCATTGCTTCCACTGAAGGGTTGCTTGCTCATTTTACCTTTGAGACATGACTCATACGTGTTAAATGATTCTTTTAAGAAAAAACCTTTGATATTCAGTTCGTGTAGCCGTTTCTCACTAATATGACCTAGCCTGTAATGCCAAACTATCATTTATATTATTAGATGTATTAGTCACAGAAAACATGTAAGTAGTATTGATCACTTATTTAATATCAAAACTACTCCATCAGGTAAATAAAAGGATGGGAGAAGCACAAAATTATTAGAATACATATAATTAGTATTGATCATTTATTTAAGTGACGGGAGAAACACATTATATCCAGTCTTAGACAATCTAGAAATAGAAATAATTCCACAAATAAAGTATTTTACAAAATAACACTTATTCAATATCAAAACAACTCCACTAGGAAAAACTAAATGATAGTCTACTACTGCCATTGCATCTATAATAGATCCATCAACAACTAGGAGCCTCATCTCTTCTTTTTCCATGTGATGCTAGTCCTAAGCTCCTGTAACAAATTACAAATTTGAGCTCCAGATCCAGTATTTAATACCCAAGCCATTTTATTGATGACAAAATAATCTTGAATCACAAATGTATCTGATTGAGCCGCAGAACCATTCTGCTTCTTTGTTCTAACAATCTTCAAGTAGTCAGATAATTCCTTTTCCACTAACCTTAATTGCGGTAGTCGTGACATTCACTCTTGTCATCGGTCTTCTTACTGTCACTTTTCCTTTTCTTAGAACTCTTCGAAGATGATGTACTACCCTTAACAGTAAGTATAGCCTCTTGATCCTTAGATGCAAACTCGGTTGACCTCAACATTGAGGAGCTCCACAAGATTCGCATTTAATTGGTTCATATTATAATTCAGTATGAATGGTTCATGCCAAGGAGCAAGGGAACCAAGGATCAAATCAACTTGCGATTCATTTCTTATATGTATGTCCAATTGCAAAAGCCTATCAATATAGCCCTTCATCATCTATACATAATCATCCACCTTCTATGCGTTGGTCGTTTTAGTATTGAACAGCTTGTTCGTAAGCTCGTATCTTGAGAAACGTGACTGTTTACCAAACAAGGCCTTGAGAATATCAAATAATTAATGGACGGACATATTTCTATGCTGCCTTTGCAACATCTTGTTTGACGTAGACAACAATAAAACTTAGGCAATCTCTAGGTCCAACGCTTATTTTTCATAGGAGAGTCCGAGGTTCGCCTCATCAGTGAGACATTCATTGGGATCGCATATAATAGCTAGCCATAGGTGCTTGTAAGTTAATGCTATTTTAATTGCTCTTAACCAGCCAGTTTAGTTAGGTCCGGTAAGCTTGTTATTTTCAGGGAATAATTTTGAAGTTGTCATTTTATGCCAGTTTAAATGGTAGATTATTAGAACAAATCATAGGTAGATGTTCTTATAATATTAGTAAGGTTAAACTTTATATTTCATTTTACTAATGAGCTCCCACTAGTCTTTTATGTTTCGACAAACCCTAAGTCAAAATATAGAAGTCTTTAGCCTTCACTTGTAACATCCCATAAAATTTGTAAGAAATTAATTAATTAGTAATATGGCTAAAAATAGAAATTTTGTAAAATGTTAGAATTTGACAACGAAAGTTACACCATTGCGTTTATGGCAATTTTTTGATCAACTTTCATATACAAAGTTTTGTAATCGAAGCTCAAAATAGAAAAGTTATTGACATTTGAAGTTTTCAAATTTAAAATTATTTGAAGTGAATTTAAATTAAAAAATATAAGTAATATTAACGTTTGAAATTTAAAATACTAACAAATATTTTAAGATCGATGAGAATCTTAGGGTTTAAGGAACATTGAAATAAACGTTAACATTAATATTAAAATGGGAAACAAATTAATTAAAACGACAACATTAATTCACGTTTCAAATGAGGGGATTGGTCGAGCTCCTTATCATGATCGGTCGACTGCTAGATGGTAGGTGGTCGATTGGTGTTGTCAAGGTGGCTAGGGTTGTGTTAGGTGCAAATGGCTCAAATTTTATTATTTAAAACCCACTTAAATCAAACGGTTCGGACATATTCTAACCACTATAAATAGGAGACTACCGCCCTCACTTTTATTCACAAAAATATTTGAAACGCTAGCAAACTCTATCATTCTTCTTCCTCGACTAGATTCGAGAATATAAATTTAAGGAAAAAAGGTAATAGGTTCATATATACATATATATATTTGTTCTTCTACGTTTATTCTTTTCTAATCCTTACTTTCTAAATCTAATTTATATACAATTCAATTGTTGTATATTTTAGAAAGAAGAAGATTAAAAGAGAAATTAGGAGCGGATGCGAATCGAATCCGAAATAAGGCAGGCAAATTATGTGTGAGTGGAAACATTAGTTTTTCACTTTGTAGTATATGATTGTAAAAGTTAGGATTTGTTTAATGCCATGGGGAATTTTATTCATGAAAATGTTAAAACTAAAACCCCAAAATTACCTCAAACAGAACGTCAATTCTTACGTTTATTGGAATCTCAATTATTTATAGTAAAATAGTAGATTTTATTTTATTATTGCAATTTGAATATTTTATACTTTATTCCACTTCTAAATTTTCTCTATTGTTGTGTTAAAGGGTTTTAAAAAGAAAATGAGTTTGAAAATGGTGTGTAAAGGAGGAATTATCCTATTTGTAGTTTGCACTGCATATTTCCATAATTTAATACAAATCCCTTTTTCATTGTATATGCAAAAGTTAAATATAATATAAAGGGTTTAAATTGTAAGTTTTATTCCTTAACGTAGAGATGCTGATTCTACTATATTAATATAAAATAAGTTTGTTATTTGATTCTATTTATGCAAATCTATTATTTGGTTAAGGATATAGCTAATTTTTAAGTTATTACATAAAGTTAGACTTGTATGAATTGGAAGTTTTGACATTTAAAACGATTAGTATAGGATGAAGAAATCTTTGCATGCTTAGGAATATTTAGTTAGCTTAAATTACATACATATAAATATATTAGCGTATAAATATATTATTAACGTATAATTAATAACGTATTAATCGCATAGTACAAATATGTTAGTAACTAGCATTAAACCCCATAGGTAGGAAGTGAGAGTAATTATTGAAATTTTCTCATAACTGAAGGCGGAATAAGGAGTTTTCCTTTTATGTCCTTAATGTGAAATGTGATGAGGTATACGTATAGTAGTATGTTAGAAGAGTGGAATTATGACTAAGTTATAGGGATGCAAGGCCGGTCAAAAGCACACAGAAGTCTTCTCAGCTAATCTGGCTATTAGTAGTGCGACTTTGAGAATGATGTGAGACATCGCCTATAATAAATACCAAAGGTGGGCATGAGGTTGGTCCTAATTCTGTAAGGTAAGTCTACCCGGTTAATATGGCTATCAGCTCCTACAAATAGTTGGACTAATGTGAGACGTCATAGTTTGGGCTATGGGTCATAATACATAGGCCTGCTTCTAGGTCAGGGTATTAAGTGGCTATTGCAGGGTCCGCCTCCTTCCCACTTAAGAAGTATTAAGGGGCATTTCACTAGAAGGACAAACTTTACAGTCCAATTAGTTTCTAGGACACATCCATAGAAATTAATTTCAAGACCAATGTCAGTGGAATAATTACTTTTAAGGACAAATTCAGCAGTCCAATTACTTTCAAGGACATAATTTCATAGGTTTTTATTCCTTAGAAACTAATTATTTTTCATTTTGTCCTTAAAAGTAATTAATTCAGTTGTGTGTCCTAGAAATTAATTGCACTTGCTAAAGAGGCCCTTGTGGCTAATTTCCACAAGTATTAAATGGTCGAGATGAACATTTACATGAGGTAGTAGGGAATCTCGAGAAGGGTCCGCTTCACTATCGAGGTATTAAGTAGCTATTGTAGGGTCCGTCTCTTCCCATAAAGAAGTAATGAGTGGCCTGATGAGATTCCATGCCATGTCGGTTAGGGAGTGCCAGAGAGGAACCCACCTTGAATTAGGTATTAAATGATGGGTATCTGCTAAGGTTATAGGTATTAAATGGTTAGAGTCTACAAAATTCCCATTAAAGAGGTGTTAAGTGGCCCGAGTACTTTCTCTCACATTGTTAGGACATTATTGACGGTGGTTGCATGTGACTGGAAAAGGCCTTTGGCCTACAGTTGAAGATGCGCTATGAAGTAGGATTAGAAGAGCCTTCGGGCTTACAGTTGATGGTATATTTGATAGGATATAATATAAAATGCGTATGATATTTTACTTATCTAAATGACACTGCCCAAATAGTATTATGGTAAGATTTGAGATTTTCATTTAGCAGACGTTGTTATTCTAAACACCTACTCATTACAACATACAGGTTAGGGGAGGCAATGCTGATTTAAAAGATGATGCAGAGGCAAAGTCTTGTGGTAGTTTACGTACCTATTTATGTTTTTGATATATTTTGTTGTACCCAGTTTCAGACATGTTATTATTGTTTTGGGACATTGTATTTTGGATATTTAAGATGATATGTTGTATTTCTAAGATTTAGATTTTCTACGAAATGAGTACATATTTCTGATATTATGTTTTATCCTTTCCGCTGTGATATTCTGATAGGATAGATAGATAGCTCTATATGTTGTTCACTGTATCAATTTTACCAGTCAACAGCCGGCTTTAGAATGGGTCTAAGGTTCTATGGGCTTTTATTGGGTCAAAAGTCAGGCCCGTTTCAAGGTAGGTTGTTACATTGGTACAGAGCTTAAATTACCCGTCAACGGGGATAAGTATACATAAGAGTGCATATTTGTTATTTTTAAAAATATTTTCATACCCTTACTACATATATACCCACACGCACACACTTTTATGAACATACGCAAACACACTAGGTAAATTTTTGTTTTCGCAAAAATACTATCTTAGGAAATTGTAACTAAAAGTTTAAACCTACAAATAGTTGATTTTGGCTAACAACCATTCTGAAACCCCTCTACCCAAGAGATACCCACTCTCCAAGGGACGCCATTCAAGCAATACCTAAGGCATGTAGGGTTTTTCGTCCCCTCAACAAGTTACACAATTGGTACCCATTCCTTCATCCACCGAAGTAGCACCACGTCCATTCGACTTTCCCAAATTGTCAAATTTTGTAAAGACTTCCATAATATGGGAGGATGGGTGTATATAGGAGCTGAAGGTCCATGGAAATGAAGGTTGGATTAACGATTGTGAACGTATATTTCAAGAGATTGGATGGGAAGACCGAATCAATGAGATGGATGTCTGCATGGCATTTAAAAGGGGAGGTGCTTGATTGGTGGACTATAGTGGTTGAGGGGAATGTTGAGGAAGAAATCACTTGGGATGAATTCAGAACTTGCTTTGAGTTGCGATTTATGTCCATTGCCAAAGTAAGTTTGCAGTTGAAGAATTTTATACAACTTAGTCAGGGAGACTCCACGTTAAAGGAGTATATCGATAAGTTCATAGAATCGGCAAAGTTTGGATTGAGCTTGATTGATACCCCCATGAAGAAGGCTATGAAGTTTGTTAAAGGCCTAAATTCCCCACTTAGGGACTTGCGTTTGACCAAGTACCCATGGACGCCATTTATGAGATGATAGTTGAAATGGACCTCCTACAAACTACTAGTAGAGGGGAGATGGAGAATCTTGGACCGATGTGAAAGCAAGGTAGAGCTAAGAATGGAGGATTTCGAGTGGACAAGAAGGCCAAGGGGGAAATAAAAAAGGGAAGTATAACATGCCATATATATCAGAAGAAGGGACATGTTGCTAAGGGCTACAAGCTGAGCTTGATGAAGAAGGATTTTAAGGGAAGATGCTATCACTGTCAGAAGGAGGGACATTACAAGAATCAATGTCCAAAGCCAGCTAAAGAGGGATAGAGTAGGCAAGCTTATGCCATTGAGGCTGAACCTATCACGAATAGACCTCCACCTAGAAATCAAGGAAAAGCTGAAATGGAATGTACAACTATTATTTCTAGGAATACTATTCATACCTTATTTGACTTAGGATTATCACATTCATTCTTAGCTAGAAATATAGTTAACTCCTTGAGTCTAGAAACCAAAGTTGCCACCAACCCAATAGTCGTATCAAATCCTATTGGGGGGTCGATACATTTTTCTTTAATTTGCAAAGGCCTAGTTGTGGATATATGTAACATCGATTTTGTATGTAATACGTATATTCTTGATTTTGAGGGGTATGGACTTATCTTAGGGAAGGATTGGTTATCTTACTACAGAGCTGTCTTAGATTGTGATATGAGGATTGTATGGTTAAGGGGTTGTAAAGGGAAAGATATAGATGTTCGTTGTACACCTTAAAACTCAATCGAGTTAAGCTATTTATATTCACTAAGCCTATCACAAGATGAGCTCTCATCTATGCCCATAGTTCAGCAATTTCCTGGCTCCTTTGAAGAAGTCTCGGGTCTCCGACCTCAAAGGGAGACCAAGATTATGACTGATTTGGAAAATAATGCTAGAACTGTCGCTCTACCACTAAGGCACATGGCCCCAAAAGAAAAGTGAGGGTTGGATAAACAAATTTTAGAGCTATTACGGAAGGGATTTATTTACTGTAGTACTTTTGAATGAGGAGCGCTTATTGTCTTCACCACTAAGGCAGATGGTTCTTTAAGGCTATGCGTCGACTATAGAGAACTCAACAAGCTATCCAAGAATAATAGAGATCCTTTACCTAGAATAGATGATTTGTTTGATCAGCTTATTGGAGCCAAAATCTTTTTCCAGATTGACTTAGCCACGGGATTTCACCAATTGAGGATGACTAAGGATAACAAGTAGAAGAACGCATTTCGCACTCTGGATGGACTATATGAATGGGAATTAATGCCTTTAAGGTTGACAAATTCCCTTGCGTATTTTGTATATTTGATGAGTAGAGTCTTCAAGGGGCAACTAAACAAGTTTGTGGTAGTGTTTGTAGATGATATTCTTGTATTTTCTAAAAGTGAAGGTGAGCATGGACATCACTTAAGGGAAGTACTAGGCACTTTGAGAAGCGCCAACTAAAAGCCAAATTCTCGAAGTGTCACTATTGGAAGAAGGAGGTGAGATTTCTAGGTCATATCATTTCAAAAAAGGTATTGTCCACGGACCCTAAAAGGTAGAAGCTATTCAAGACTGGAAGATCCCAAAGAATGCCATGAAGTTTAGGAGTTTTCTTGAGTTGGCGGGTTACTATAGGAAATTGGTCAAGGACTTTACCAAGATAGTAGTTACACCACCTCACTTAACCAAGAAAAATTTAGCCTTGACATAGGATGAGAAATGCACGGGAGCATTTGAGATGCTGAAGAGACAATTGATTAGTGCACCACTACTTACAGTTCTGGATGAGACAAGACCTTTCCTTATTTATACCGACGCATGTGGTGTGGGGTTAGGAGCTACTCTCAACGAGAAGGAAGAGTGATAGCCTATGCTTGTAGGCAGTTGAAGGACCATGAGAAGAGGTACCCAACTTAGAACTAGGAGTTAGCCGCTATTGTCTTTGCTTTGAACATATAGAGGCACTATCTTTTGGGAGAAAGGTTTGAGCAATTCATCGACTATAAATCCCTTAAATACTTATTTTACAAAAAAATCAAATCTTAGGCAGCAGATGTGGATGAAGTTTATAGCATCATATGACTTTGAGATACAGTATACGCCCAAAAAAGGGAATGTTGTAGCCGATGCTCTTAGCCGGAGGCATTCTACTCTAGGTGCTATATATGAGTAGAGATAGTTGGAGTTCCTCTTGAATTTCAATTTCCAACCACCAATCTAGGCTATTTAGCAGCAATGGAGGATAGACCGACATTAATGGACTGTTCGGGCAAGTGCAGAAGAAGGATGCAGTGATAGTAAATATTTTAGGCAAGTTGAGTAGAGGAGAGCGTCTCCCTTATAGAGGCAGGTATGCGATTAACGAAAGAGAATGTTTGAGAAGAAATGGATGCCTTTGTGTTCCCATAGTGGAGAATATTCCAAAAGTATTTTTGTTGAGTGTCACCATTTTTGGATGACCACTCACTCGGTGGAGATAAAATGTACAAGGATATGAAGCGAATTTTCTATTAGTCAGGTATGAAAAAGAGGGTAGCGAAGTTTATCTTTAGATGTTTGATGTGCCAAAAGATAAAGTAGAACAAGGGAAGCCCGAAAGGTTGTTATTGTCGTTAGAAGTGTCAACTTGGAAGTGGGAGCATATATCGATGGGCTTTATAATGGACTACCTAGGAGTCAAAGCGGAAATGAAGTTATTTATTTTATAGTGGATAGACTTACTAAAAGTGCCATATTTATTCATGTTAGGAATAACAGGACTACATCATCTCTAGCGCAAATTTATATCAAGGAAGTTGTAACTTCATGTAGTCCCGGTTAGCATTGTTAGTGATAAGGACTCCTTATTCACTAGCGAATTTTGGAGGAGTTTGCTATCAGCTTTAGGAACGACATTGAATTATAGCACCGCTTACCACCTACAAGCTAAAGACCAGATAAAAAGGGTGAACATGATTTTGAAAGATTTGTTAAGAGCTTGCATCTTGAATTTTGGAGGACAATAGGAGCAACACTTACCCTTAGTAGAGTTCACATACAATAATAGTTACCAAGCGATGATTGGCATGGCACCCTTTGAAGCATTATACGAGAGGCTATGCAAATCACCTAATTGCTGGTGAGAAACCATTGAAAAATTCTACTTAGACCAGATTTGATTCACGAGACCTCGATGACTAGACGACCAATGATGGCCGCATATGACCATCAAAAATCCTATGCTGATAGGTGGAGAAAGGAATTAGAGTTTGTCATAGGAGACATGGTTGTTAAGGTTTCTCCTCTTAGGAAGGTTATGAGGCTTAATATGTCAGGGAAGTTAGCGCCAAAGTTTGTTGGGCCTTTCCTGATCTTGGAAAGAATAGGGAAATTTGCATATCAAGTGGAGCTGCTAGATAAGTTTGCAGGAGTCCATGAAATCTTTCATGTTTCGCACTTGTGGAAATGCCTGCAGAACACTGCCACTATAGTAGAGCCTGATCAGTTAGTAGATGTTGACACATAGTAAATTGATAAAGTTATGGGTATGCTCTTTCCCAATTATGTAATCTGTTACATATATCTAACTCGATAACCAATCTTATTCGAAGTAAAAAGTGTTTTTTCTATTATATACTTGATATAACAAGTTATATTAATTAATTTAATTAAAAATATATTTATTAAAAAAATCCACAAATGCTATGTTCTGCGATAATAGTTACAAAGTGTTGTAAACGTGAGTGATTTATCATAATGAAAATAAACATACCATTTTAAATATTCTTAGTCAAGACGTATCGAGAATGGATATCGATACGTCCGTTGAGGCTAGAGTAACGCTTTTCAAATATTGGGTGGTGTAATACTCATGGTCATTGGGGAAACCAAGGGGTTACATACTAATAGTTATTAGATAACTATGGAATCACTCACTCGATAGTTTTCTATTGGTTAATATAACTAAGGTAAAATGAAAAATATCGATGTGATAAAATTACACGGTTCTCTTGACTTGAGAATGCTATTGATCTTCAATGTGATATTTCCGCTTTGATTATAGTTAAAGCATGGCATGACATCCATCAAATGACTATAGTTGGGTCGATTGGAAGTAACATACTATTCAAGAGAGGGTTCCTCTCCTCAATTATATGAGGTTAGTATCACAGTCAACTGAAGTCAACTAAAAGTCAAAGTCTATGGTCAGAGCATTTCAGTGAATAATAATTGCTATTATTGAACCAAGAACTTTGTATTTAAACTATAGAGTTGAATGTGGAAAATATTGGAATTTTGGCTATTACCAAATTACATAAGTCTAAAGTGATATTGTTTTGACAAAGAGAATTGGTGTAAATTAAAGTCACAACCAGATAGTGCTTAACAAAGTAAAATTGGATTATACCGAAAACCAAGTAAGCGATAAAATTTTAGCAAAGTGTCACACTACATGCTAAGTGACATGTGAACGTTAATATTCAAATGGTTCAATATTAATCGTTGATCAAATTTACACCCAATGAGTCACACAACTGAAGCGATGAATTCTCCTTTGACCAAGCAATTTAACTAATTTGTAATTGTTATAAATTAATTTAATTAATTAATATCTATGAAATATTAATTATAAAATTTTATGTTGATTTGATGAACAAATATTATTAAGTAAATTTATAATAGTTCTAAATATATTAATCGATATACGATATCGATAAACATTGGATTAGATTTAATTGCAAATTATTTGTCCGGGCTTTAAAAGTTTAAATCCCATATTGGGACTAATCATATCGGCCTCAATGAGGGGTAGGTGCGGGAATAAGAAGGTGCAATAAAGACGTTGAGATGGAGGACTAAGATGGAAGAGAATTGGTAAGAGCTGACGTAGGATATTGATCATAAAATATCTCCAACCTCTCCTCTATATAAGCATCTCTAACTATACTACTTTGTGGATTTTTTTAAGCCTCCACATCCCTCAAGATTTGGCCAAAATTCCCCTTCCATATCTCTAATTTTCTAGGCTTAAATCAAATCAAATCACATGGCATTTGATAGCCGGCGGTCAACAGTTCAAGAACTGGCACTGTTCTGGATTCGAAATCATTTCAAGGAGCTTATATCATCTTTTCAGGGTGTGCTTAGGGCTTTGGCTAAAAGGTACATTCCAAAAATGATTACAAATATTAAACTATATTTATAATGTTTATTATATACGTAATATAATTAGTTAGGTGATGATTTCAACATGTTACTATAAGCATGGCTCAGAACAAAAGAAAACATTTTTTTATTATTTATATAATTTAATATATACTATATATATATATATAATTTAAAATTTAAATGTTATATTAGACATATGTAAAATATGAAAATATAATTTTTTTAGCAAGGCGTGAAAATATAATTTTATATATAATGTTTAACAAGCGTAGTAATTTTGGCAGGAAGAAAACATATATTTTTATTTATATATTACTTTAAATAATATTTAAATCAGTTAATCATATAAATAATTATATAAATTCATATATATATATGCACACACGCATATTATAATTTGTTTGATATTTTATAAAATTATGTTAATACATATTATACTCCTGGCTGAAATTAATTTTTCTATTTTTAAATATTTAAATATAAACCGAAAAATAGAAAATAGATCTTAAATTGTTTTAAATTATAAAATAAAACAATAAAATTTCAAAGTCTAAATTTTTATCTAAAATTTTATTGGGAATTTAAAATTCAAATTTTATTTCAAAAATAATTTTTTATTAGTTTTAATAATTTAATATGGTTTTATTAATATATGTATATATATTTAAAATTAAAAATTAAAAAACAAAAGATTTGAGCCATGCGCAAGACTAGGTTGATATATATTTGAATATAATTTATTGTATTATTTTATATATATTAATATATATTTACTATTATATGTATAAGTTTTTGATATATACATTTATAAATATATATATATATATATGTATATGTATATGTATATATTTTAAAAAAAATTATATTTATACATGTACTGATTTCGGCATTGTAGTAAATTTTTCAAATATAATTTACAAGTGACTTAAACATATCTATATAGTTATAAATATATACATATTGTTAATATTTTATATTTATAGTCATACACACACAGATATATATGTATATACAAAATTATATATAAATAAAATTTTACTTTATACACATACATATATACGGTAATATTTTATTTATAAAATAAAAAGTGTGTATATATACAGACATACATTTGGACAATATATTTGCATATTAGACAAGCTAACGCGTACATTGCGAATGTAAATCAACACCTATACTCGGGTATGTTATACCTTGCACGGATTGATATGTTACACTTGTACGCACTTATATCTATGTATATGATACATGTACATACTTAATATTAATATAAATTAAATAATAAAATATAATTTATAAATTGGAATAAAATAAAAGATTTATTTAAATAAAATTTAGAAATATTATTTAAAAGGTGGAGCCTTGGCGCAATGGTTAGGTCACTTGCATGGTGATCTAGGTTCCCAAGTTCGAGTCCGAAAATAGCCTTTTCGCAGTGCGAGGGAAAGGCTGCGTACATTATCGACCTTCAAAAGCAAGCTATCTTGCGGGAGCCTCATGCATGGGTTTCACCATTTTTCTTTAAATTTAAAAATATTATAAATAAATTAGACTTCATAGGCCCAATAAAAATCTAATATGGTAAAAAAAAATGAAATTCACTCATAACTTCAGCTATGCGTTAGCCCGGTTCCAACAATGGTATTGAAGCAAAATCGCCCATGCGGTTGAAATTATTCATATTAGGGCTGACTTATTAAACCTACATATATAGTAGGTTGTCTAGAAAAGTAGTGTCTAAGGTTGGGTTTGGATAATCAAGTACTCTATCCTACCTAGCAACTAGTTGGCCCGAAATGATGAGGTAAACCTAAAAGTTTATCCCTAATAGAAGAAGGCCAAACTTAAATTGGCCGTAGGCTAATTTCAAAATTGTTTTGAAATTAAAAATAAAAGTTTTAAATTTAAAAGTTAAATTTAAAATAAGAAGAAAATTATAAATGTTATAATATAGATTTTCAAATTATTTTGAAAATTAAAATAAAATTTCTAAATTTAAAAGTTAAATTTCAAACAAGATACATATTAAAAAGGTTATAATATAATTTTTTAAAATGTTTGAAAATGTTGTAAATTAATTTTAAAAATTTAAATTTATTAATAAGATTAAAAAAATATAAATTAATTAAATTAGTTAATTAATGAAAAATATATACATATATTATATATTCTGATATATATGTTATGATATTTGAAAATGATTAAGATATCATAAGTATACATGTATGTAAATAAAATGAATTCCAAAATTAATATAAATTTAATTAAAATTGGTCAATTAAATAAATTATTAAAAGTTTAATTAATTAAATAATATACATACATAGATACATACATACATACATATATAAATATATTGTATGTATGTATGTATATGTGTGTGTGAGATATATGTTATGCTATAAAGGTTATTGTATGTAATAAATATTTAATATAAATGTTATATCAAGAAAATATATAATTAATCAAAATGTAAATTAATTAAAAGTAATTAAATAAGATTTAATTAATATAATGCAATACATAAGACTATTATATAAGTAATATGAAATATAAAAGCTGTACAATAATAAAACTTATATAATATGAATGTATAAATTAAACGTGGAAAATTAAGAAACCCTAAATTGACTCAAGTAATAAATACATATGTAAATGTACATATACCATAACGATTCGTCTTTTTTACGCCTCAAGGCGACACTTAATACATCCATGGTATTCGTGTGCCTATCATCTATTCTGAAAGACGGATCATTGGGGTAAAAGAAAAGACAAGAAAAGAGAAATAAAGAATCTCAAAATACTGGGAATATATATATATATATATATATATATATATATATATAGTAAAACATAAGATAGTACATACAGTCACTTTCAAAATGAAACATTAGAGTTACAATATATACTAACTTCAAACAAGGACAATTATAACTCCTACCCCTATAATGCTGATACATGACTACATAAAAAAACAGAAATAAAATAGACAACTGTGAAGCCTCCTACTCTATGATCCTCCAAAATGCATCCATAAGTATGTGGACTACTTGGCTACTCAAAAATTAGAGTACCCAAGAGTTTAAGGAAGAAAAAAAGAAAAAACTCAGGATCAGACATGGATCTGGTGTGAGTAAGCTCAAAACATATGTTCATTGAAAAATAAAGGTATCTCGTAAGACCATGCTGCACATAAACATGGGCAGGTTTTACCTCACGATAACCAAAACATTTGTGCTTAAAATCAGGGGATATTATTTTTGATTTCTAAGATTTAAAATGAATATATAACATAGCTAAAATGCTTGCATCTCACGTTCCAGCGTATTTGGTATACAAAAAAGTCCGTAAAACACGTATTGTAAAATTTATTTCATACAATGACAAGATAAGGGACTACCTTCCGTATAGTACGTTTATAGAGAAAATGTACCGAGACTGCAAGTATATAGCACCTCTATAAATCAGGATCGACCTACCCCTTCCTGGGTAGTACCTAATATGATCATCCCTCGGTTGCGATCAACAACCTTTTTCGTGGCCATAAGCATAAATAAAACAATAAACATCGATATAGATCAGGTAATGACTATATCCTAATGGGTGCGATCCATATAACCCTACGTCATAACTCCTTTTTTTATCATTACCGGGTGTGAGGCTTGAATCAAAAATTACCATATTTAGCAAATCCATCTTGGAATGCTAACACTAGTCTCCAAGCAACAATGCTATGCCGACATTCATCCATACAAGTTGTTCCAAGATCGAACAAATATAATAACCTTAATACCTTCCATTTTGGAATCACCCTCAGGGTAGGTAGTACCACTCCATAGCATACTTCAAAATAATTCAGATTACGAATCGTTTGTTAGTTTGAAGTGGCTCAGATAAACCCTACTTATTCGAAACCGATGTCTCCAAACTAAAGTGATGAACCCCCGGTTGACTTAATTACGGTTCTTTCAAAAGTATTCGAACAAATATAAGAGTCCCGGATGGGATCTCAAATATACATTCTTAAAAGCGAACTACGTTTTATAGAAATGAGTCGTCCTTGGGATATCTTGAATCGTATGAAATCACGAATGTTTTATATGCTTCTCAAGTCAAAACAGGTCAAGTTGTCGATAGTGGACAAACCATTATTTGGTATAAGTAATTAGTTTGCTTATGTAAAATCGAACATCATATACTTATTAACACTTTTTGATTTCAGCCCTATACTATCCCTTGATTAAAAATAAAGTCGGACAAGATGGTGAACTACCCTTACCTCAACGTACATTCTTAAACTCTCACAGATACAAAATAGGCTTCCATACTTCAAAATTTATTTTCAAGTATAAGATGAAATATGTTCCATATACTTAATCATGATCTATTTATCGAAATTAACCCTCTTATACTTATCAGTTTTCCAACATTTCGACTTCTCTATCCCTCGCCCACAATCGAAGTCACATAAGTCAAGGTTCTGGTTGCACCTCGTCTGCCTTAGTTACAACACTCTGATTCTAAATCTCACGGATAAAGGAAAGTCTACTCATCGACTTTTAGTGCTAAATACAAACGACTTATTTTTCATAAAACGTGTCAACGTTTTAGCACTGCTTTATCATATTGGTTTTGTGTTATTTAATGGCACCGACGAAGAAATACGCTGTTTAAAAGAAAAGTCCTTTCTAAAATAATTGAAAACCAACTTTATAAACTTATTTCTAGTTTTTGGTTTCAAACTAGTAATTAAACCTTTTCCAAAAAATCTTTTGTTTAAAACTAAAGCTTGATTTTTTTTTTAAAAAAAGTAATATTTTCCTTTATAAATGTAAACACCCTCTTAAATAAATTCCAAACCACTTTCTACCTTGTTTGTAAAGAGTTTTGAAAACAAGAATCGAGTTCGGAAAATCTTTTAAAAACATTCTTAGAAAACAAGGTAGCAAACTTCTTTAAAGAAAAACATGAGATTTATAATGTTACATAGAAATCCATAATAAGTCTATTTACCATAACCATGCAACATTCACAAGCATTTATATAAACAAGTATATATACAAATCAAAAGGGCGAGGAACTCCTTAGAGTCCCTCTACACAAGAGTCCCTTGTAAATCTTGCCGTATGCACTTCGAAGTGTGTTGTCGTGACATATTCACTACGACGACTTTATTTCTAGTCCCCTATCTAAAACCTACCCAAACAATATTAATTACATACAGTTATACATGTCATCAAACCACCTAAATTATCACAACAAAATAATGAAATTTCAAACTTGCTTTTAAGTGACCTTTTACTCACTTAAACAAACACGAACTTCACCCAATGCTACCGCGACCTCGTAAACAATACACATACCTAGCTTCCTTCTTCAAAAATTACTTTTCATGACCCATGGGAGGTCATATAAGCTTAGCCATCGCTATGGAGAGCTTGGCCATGCTTAATGGGGGAAGGTTTTGGGTTTGATTTTGGTAAATGAGTGATGTAGAGAGTGATGGTAATGATTTTAGAAACTTGTTTATGGATATAAAAGTGAAAAAGTGAATTTGAGTGATTTTATTTTAGGAAACAAGATGAAAAAGTAGTGAAGAAAGTGGAAAAGAAGGGAGTAAGAAGATAGGAAATGAAAATAAATGAAAGTTGAAAGTGGAAAAGAGGTGTTCTTTTTATAAAGAATGGAAAGTGGCTAATTGCCAAACCATCCTAAGCTAATACTCTCCTTAAAAGTTGATGACTCACCCTTCTTTCATCGTTCCATGGTGCTAAACCATCACATCTCCTTTTCTAGTGTACTTTTTCTTATATTTAATGTTTTGTTAATTTTTAAAATAAAAAGAAAAACACACTTACTTAATTACTTAAGTATCTTTTTAAACTTGTTTTTAACCTAAATTATTCCATTACTAAAAGTATTTATTGTTTGAATAAGTGTATACATATGTACATTAATGCGCACAACACATTTTGACAACTTTTGGTTGATGAAAAGTCAAAATTCCAAAAAATGATTTATAGTCGCATTTTCGATTTTTCTTCGAATTGCTTATTTTTGTGAACCAAATTTTCAAAACTAATTTACTATCATTAGTTATTACTAAAAAGAGATATATTTGAGTTATAAAATCCATCATTTAATTATTTAAAAATATTTTATATATTCATAGAGTAAGTGATCAAAATTATGGGTTGTTACATTCTTCTCCACTTAAAAAAATTTCGTCCTGAAATTAACACACAAAGAAGATAACTC
Organism: Allium cepa; assembly: GCA_030765085.1. Classification (NCBI taxonomy): domain Eukaryota; kingdom Viridiplantae; phylum Streptophyta; class Magnoliopsida; order Asparagales; family Amaryllidaceae; genus Allium; species Allium cepa. Next base: position 551,366,910 of record CM060941.1, on the reverse strand, counting down.
AAAAGGAATTACGATGAAACTACATAAAAGAGATACCTAATAAGTGACAACACCACAACCGGTGAGAAACACTATCGACACACTAAGCAAACACTCAACTCATAACAACTCGAGATAAGCACCTCTCATGTTATCCTCGATTTCCTAAGTGTGGCCTTTAGGATCTTCACTCCGTTGAACTTTAATCAATCTCACGACCTTATTACATAATTTTTTTACATCATGAACAACAATGCGTACCAAATGCATTATCATGGTCAAGTTCCATTCCACTTCCAAGTCTTCCTGAATAGCCAGCTCAATAACCAGTGATGGATCATGCGCATACTTCCTCAAATGAAATACATGAAAAACATTGTGTATGCCTAACAATCACTTAGGCAACTTAACTGGATAGGCAAGCGACCCAATCCTCTTAAGAATCTAAAAAGGTCCAACATAATGAGGTGCCAACTTTCTTGCTTTTTGAAGCCTTCCCACTCTTCTCATCGAAGAAACCTTAACAAACACAAAGTCCCCGATTGAGAATTCCAAATCTTTATGCCTCTGATCGGCATACCCCTTTTATCCAAATATATATTAGCTCATCTAATATACAAATATATTATCCAAATATATGTTTATATGCTTTATATATATATAATATTACATACACATATATTTATATATATATACACTAAAACTTTTTGTCTAAATAATTTTGCATAAATATCAATGTGTGTGTACATATATATATATATATATATATATATATTTATAAACATATATAATTATGAAATATTAACATTATATATATAACTATGTGAATATAATTTAAATAAACTAAAAAATATATTGAATATAATAATTTTTTAAAGTCAATATATATATATATATATATATATATATGGTTTATATATATATTATATTAAATACACATATATAAATGTATAGATTAATACTTATAATATACATAAAAATATTTCTTTAGTAAAACTAGTTTTGTGCATGGCTCAGAATAATTTTTTTAAAAATTTTAAATTATGTTTTATTAACTTTCATACAGATTAATCTTAAAATATTAACAAAAAATATTTTCAAAACTTAATTTTGAAATTTAAATTTCCAGTAAAATTCTAAATGATATTTTATAGCTTGAATATTTATTACATAATTTTATAGTTTAAAAATAATTTCAAAACTAATTATTAATTTTTGGCTTTTATTTAAAATATTAAAAAAATGTTTTTTATTATTCTACCGAGCATGTATTTTGTGTTAGTCTGATTTTATAAAATATAAGGCATAATTTATATATAATACATTGATTTAATTAATTTATGTAATTAAATGATTTAAATAATATTAATATATATAGATATATAATATTTTTATTACAGCTAAATATAATATATCTATTATACTTTACATATAAAATTTATATAACTATATTTGTATGAAGTATGATGTAATAATTAAATTATAAACAATATGTATATATATTTACATAATATATATTATTGAAATAAAAATTGGTTTTTTTGCCGGATTGTGCCATTATACGTATATACATTATTTTATTTTAACATACAAATATATACACACATAAAACCAATCTAATTGTGATAATTTATTTATATATCGGAATCATCATCTAAATAACAATACAAAATATGTATACAATCATATATTAGTAGCAATGTACCTGACTCCCACTGCCTTAAATTACACCTTGAAATAATGATATATATTTCTTGAACTGATTTCCAATCCAGTAGAGTGTTAATCCCCGAATCGATAACCACCGGCTATCGAATAAAATTTTATTTTATTTGATTTAAAATTAATAAGATAGAGGATGATGGAGACAGGATTCAGCCAACAATAGCTAATAATGGAGGCCTTAAAAAGTCCTCAAACAAATGTGGGTAGAGAACTTTAGATTGAGGAAGAAAAGGAGAGAAGTTTGGATTTGATCTTTGCGTATTCTCCTTCCATCTTTGCCATCCAAATCAAAGCTTCTCTAGCCCATCATTTAGCCACATGTTACCCCTTATTAGAGCTGAACCTACCAGCCCCCTTCATGGGCTTTAAACCCATTTATAGCCCGAATAAACATTTTGCATTTAAATCTAATTTAAACGCTTATCGATATGTTTATCGACTAATATATTTATAACTATTATAAATACAATTAATAATATATGTTTACCAAATCAAAATAAAATTTATAACTAATATTTCACAAATATTAATTAATTTATAACAATTATAAATTAACTAAATCATTTGGTCAAAGGAGTATTCAGCGTTTCGGTTGTATGGCCCGTTAGATGGAAATTTGATCAGCGATAAATAGCGAACTATTCGAACATTAACGTTCACACGTCACTTAGCAGGTGATGTGACATTTGGACAAATTTATCGCTTATTTGGTTTCGGTAAAATCCAATTTTATTTTGCTAAGCGTTATCCAATTGCCATGCGATTAAAGCGCTTAGTTATTCTATAACGATGGAGGAGGTGCAAAAAGTTACAGTGGGGATATAGAGGATGATAGCAGAGATGTAAAAAGCTTTATTAAACATAAAAATAAACATGTAAAGTTAATTTTTTCTCATTCTTACACCATTTATGTAAAGAAAAGAAATAATCTTATATAACAAAACCAAAGAATATCACAATTTATGCAGACAAGGTTTGGTGACCGCAATAGATTTCTAAGTTATATTGAGAATTTATGCCTTAAAATTAGGCCTTTACCCTAACTTTGCTGATTTTTTAAAAGAGAACTATTCAAATCAACATTTATATGTTAATTGCTAAAGCGGCCTATAAACCCTTGATTTAGGGGGTGTAGGGGAAAATAACGGGGTTTAAAGTAGATCTACTATTTAATAGCACTAATATGAAATAGTATAGTGGTTGATGAGCGTTATGCGCTATAGTGGGGATTTTGTGGGGCTATATCAGAGCTTTAATGTGCATGTGTAATATATCAACTCGTGCAAGGATAGCATTCCCGTGAATAGGTGCTAGGATTTACACCACAATGGACATGTTAGCTTATCTAAAATACAAATATACTATCCAAATGTATGTTTATATATTTTTATTTATATATATATATATATAAAAGTTACAAATATATATATATATAAATAAATAAACTATGTTTTTTTCTTTAAATAACTTTGTATGAATATATATATATATATATAAGTATGAAATATTAACACTATATATATGTATATTTATAACTATATCAACATATTTAAATCATCTATAAATCCTATTAAATAAATAAGTGTGTATATATTGCAAAGCCGAGAAGAATATATATATATATATATATATATATATATAATTTTTATCATATGTGTGTGTGTTTGTATATATTAAATATATATATATATATAATATAATAATAATTATAGATCAATGCTTATAAAATACACAATATATATATATAATAAATATGTATTTACCGACTCATATTTTCTTATTAAATTTAAAAATATATTTTAATGTAAATATCTGTACGGATATTGTTTAAATATTTATAAAAAATTATTTTCGAGTCATATCTTGAATTTTAAATTTTGAGTAAAATTTTAAATGATATTTTGCAATTTTGAATATTTAATGTATAATTTTAAAATTAAAAACCGGTTTTAAAATCAATTTTTAATTTTTGGCCAATAATTAAATATTTTTAAATTATAAAAAGTTGTTTTCATTTTTCTCGAAAGTATGGTATGTATTAATTTAATTTAACAAAATATAAAACTTAATTTAATATATATATATATATATATTAATATAATTAATTTAATGATTAACTGATTTAAAGATTATTTAAATAATAATAATATATATATACAAATATTTCTGTTTCTGTCAAAAATATTATACTATTAAACTTTATATATAAAATTATATAACCATGTTTTATAAAACTATTATTTAACCGATTCAAAGTATGTTTTTGTAGATTTCTATATTGTCATAATTAAATTATTTATAACTAAAATTGTTTTTAATTTGAGACGAGCTGCATGTAGATGTATAATTGAAATTTATTTTTATAAATATAAAAGCATATACAAATATACAACCAATCTAATTTGACAATATATTTATATATTGGAATCGTTACCTAACTAACAGTGTAATATATATGGTATAAACATTATATGTAAACAGAAATATTCTTAGATTGGTTAGGAATATACCTTATTTCCAATGCTTGTAAGTACACCTTGAAATGATGAGATTTGCTCCTTAAACTGATTTCCAATCCAGTAGAGTGATAGTCTCTGAACCGATGACTACTAATTATCGAATAGAACTGTTTTTACTTTGATTTGAACTTGAAATGATGGAGGATGAGGGAGATATGGTTCGACTAGAAATAAAAGTATATGGAAGCTCCAAAAAGTTTGAAATGAGTGTGGGTTGAGATGTTTATATAGACGAGGAATGAAAAGATAAGTTAAGATCAAAATCCATGTTTTTCTCTTACTCCTTTCCTTTTATCTACTCAACCCTAGCACATCTTAGCCAATTGTATGGCCACACTGTATGCCATATTAGAGTCGAACCAACCAGCCCTCCATATGGGCTCTAAACACATTTAAATTTCGAACAAAATATTTTGCATATTAATCCAATTTAAGCACATATTGATATTGTATATCCATTAATATATTTATAACTATTATAAATATATTTAAGAATATTAGTTTATAAAAATTACAAATTAATTAAATCGTTTGGTCAGAGAAATATTCATCGTTTCGGTTGTGTGACCCGTTAGGTGTAAATTTGATCAACGATCGAATATCAACGTTCAAATGTCACTTAGTAGGTGGTGTGATATTTTGGCCAAATTTATCGCCTACTTGGTTTCGGTAAAATCCAATTTTATTTTGTTAAGCGTTACCGGGTTATTATAATTATTTACACCAATTCTCTTCATCAAAACTATATCACTTTGGACTTATGGAATTTGATAATGGTCAAAATTCCAATATCGTCTATATTCAACTCTATAGTCCAAATATAAAGCTCTTGGTTCAATAATAACCTAACCGAATTACTCTAACCAAAGATTTTAACTTTGAGTTGACTTGAGTTGACCGTGATACTAACCCCGTATAACCAAGGAGATAAACACTCTCTTGAATACCGTTTTACTTCCCATACTTTCACTTGATCCAACTATAGTCACACGATGGGCATCGTGCCATGAGTTGACTATAATCAAAGCGGATTTTTCATATTGAAGATCAAAAGTATTCTCAAGTTGAGAGAACTGTGTAAATCAGTCACATCGTTGTTTCCTATTTGACCTTAGTTATATTAACCAGCAGAAAACTATCAAGTGTCGTATGGCGCAGTGGAAAGAAGACTTGGGTTCTGGTAAAAAGACTCAAGTTCGATTCCTGCCATACGCTTCCCTATCCTATATAAATTTACCAGGGGTATGAGGGCTTGGATCAATAGACGACTTTATTATACCCTTCCCAGAAGTTTACCGGCCCATCGGGTTCTTCTGGGTTTTCAAAAAAAAATTATCGAGTGAGTCATTCCATAGTTATCCAATAACTATCAGTATGTAACCCCTAGGTGTCCCCAGCAGTCTTGAGTAATACACTGCCCAACATTTGGAGAGCGTTACATACTCAGTCCAAACGGATACATCAATATCTAGTCTCAATATATCTTGACTAGGAATATTTAAAATGATGTGTTTATTATATTATGATATAATACTCATGGTTACCACTATTTGTAATTACTATCACAAACACATCACTTACGGATTTTCTATTATATATATTTTAATTAAATATTTAATTTTTTATAACATGTTATGACAAATATATAACAGAAAGAAAAACATCTTTATTACGAAAGAGAATTGATTATAGAGTTAATTAATTTACAATAGACTATAGAATTGCCCCTAGGTTATACCTCTAACTCTATCGTGATACGTAGCGCCTGAAAGAATGACATGTGATCAAAGTCTCCTTATAATGGAAGCATCAAAGTTGGTATAGCAGAAGAGGAATGAATAGATGCAAGCCAGGGTGGAGATTTGTTGGATGTCTTGCATTGAATGTGGGTAATGGGTGCATATCAGAAATAATAGTCTCACATCATAAAAAATAATAAATGTGGAGTGGTATATATATGAGCATGGTCGCATGTAACAGAAAATCCTTTTGTTAAAAAACGTTAACCATACTTCATGCTGCCCCCACAAAGAGATGTGCAGATGGATCCTAAAATTTCAACAATGGCAACATAGAGAAATGCAAGGACTTGTAGCAAAGGATATACGCTCAACAATATAGAATAGATTACATTGAAGTGTTTGTACACATGGCACATTTGGATACGATATGTTTGGTTATTGCACTTGCAGCTCAAAATGGGCGGACCATTTACTAGTTGGATGTATCTAATCAATGAGGAGGTCTTTTTAGAGCAGCCCATGGATATGAGAAAAAAGGTCAAGGGAAAAAGGTTTATAAGCTCAAAAAGGCTTTGTGCGGGCTTAAGCAAACTCCACGAGCTTGGTATAGTCATGTAGAGTCATACTTCATGAAGAAAGGGTTCGAAAGGTGTCATAGTGACTGTACTTTGTTAAACGAAATAATAAAATTTTGTTTGTAAATCTATATGTTGATGACCTTGCATCGATAGGAAATGACTAGCTTATGCTTGTGGAGTTCAAAAAAAATCTATGATGTAAGAAGTTAAGTCTGGCTCAAAACAATTCTATAACAGTTCATTGTGATGATAGCTCAATGATCAAACTTTCCAAAAATCCTATGATGGAAGGATGCACACATAAATGTTTGCTTACGTTTCCTTAGAGACCTCATAAAAGATAGAGTGTCGGAAATGGTTCATTGTAATACTCAAGAAGCAGATGTGATGACCACGTTTTTGTAGCTTGATGCATTTCCGAAGCTGCAAAATCTATTGGCTGTATGTCCAATTGTCGAGTGCCTGATGTAAACAACATGCTAGCAGCATTTGGTTTAATGGAGGATGTTATGTTACAGGTAATTATGGTAGAAAAGTCCTTATAATCTATGTTCTTTAGGGCATGTTTGTTATTTCTCCTATTACCTAGCCAGTTATAAGTTTGTAGTATTTATTAGTATGTTAAAACTTTTAAAAGGTAATGAAATCCGAAACCATAAATAAAACGAAAATTCTAAAATTTTCAAAACAAAATTGAAATTTCAAAATTTTCTAGCGATCAAAGCAGAATTAAAAATGGAAATTTCGATCCTTGATATTTACATTGCCATTATCTGCAATCACCTCCACTCCGACAAAAATTATAGCCTCTTGTGCCATCGCCAAAGGGCTACCGCGCTAATTGAGAGATTTAATTGTTGTTTGTTCGTCGTTTCGACTATCGGCATAGTTACATAAATAACCTTTAAAATTTTCGTACTCTACAGTATCTTTAAATCACATGCATTTATGCGCACATCGTGACATAACCTAGTCTTCATAATTACTTTAACAAATATGCATGGAATTTTGGTCTTTTTTATAAAATTATGAATAAAAGCAAGGTTTAAAATTTTGGTCTTTTTTATTTTGTTATGGTCATTTGAATTTTTTTAAAATTGATTCAGTTTAGGGAAGTCCGTTGTTTTTTGTTAGTATTATTTAATGTATGCTTTTTGAATATTTTTTCTTTTAAATTTGGTTAGTATGCATATTTAGGTGTTCAAACCAAGGTATCGAAGTAAGGCCGGCACGCCAGAGTTTCGGCCATCTCGGCCCGGTTCCAGCGTGAATCGAACCGAAACGATCAAAGAAAACTAATTTCGGATGGTTTTCATCTTCAAAGAAAAAAAATGAGAAAAAACGAAAACCAACAAAATCAAAGAAAACGCATGTGAAGCACGCCAACAAAATCAAAACTTTATTCTAATCAATCAAAGTTTTGTCTGTCATATGCAAATTCAATCGAACAAATTCACGTGAACAATAATCCATTTATGCTCTATAAAACCAGAGACGATTCATACAACATATGAATATAGGCAGTAAAACTAACCTCCTCATTCGCGTCGGCTCTGACGATCCTTAATCGAGCTTGGCAGCACCTGATTGAATACGACAGAAACGAACGCGGCAGATCGAGCTTGGCAGCACCTGTTCACGGCAGAAACGATCCTTGTTCGAGCTCGATCTTCCTTCGACAAACAGCAGTGACCAGTTTTTTTTCTCTCCCTCTTTCGTCTATTTGATTTGCGTCTGTTTGATGGTAGGACAAAAATGAACGTGGGAAGATAGGTTAATGTGCCGGTTGTTATTACCATGTATGGCATAAATGAATGTGAGAAGTGAGTGTTTAATCTTTGTATTTATATGATTATTACTCTCTACTAATAATGCAAACAGATGATTATTGGTTTTTCTCATGTATATTTATCTTCCAAAATTGTTTTTTCACAAACAAATCAGACATTTGGATTAAATCATGACATAGATTTCTTGTGCCTTGTCATTCGTTCAATTATGTAATTTAGAATTACCTTTAAAAAATATATGGATATAACACGCAATTGCTAAAGCTAAAAGTAATTTTGAAATATATTGTGATAAAAGTTATTATAAAAAAATATATTGGTTACTTTAATTTGATAATTGAACAATTATGAATGGAAGTTCTATAATGCAAATAATATATTGTTTAGTTTGCATTAAAATGTATTAGCGTTAAGTAATTAAATATTAAATTATTTTGTTTCTTATTTAGGTGGCTGATTATGGTAAATCGTGATATCGTTTGGAATTATTGTACGGCGGTTATTGGTGAAAAAATAAAAAACAGATGTAATTATTTCCATAAAATAATTTCTGATGGAGGTATAACACGTATGAAAGAATATTTAGCATGACAAATAGACGACGTGGCAGTATGTCCGACTGTTTCCAGAGAAGTCAGGAAACTTATACAAGAACATCTGAATAAAAAGAGAAGTGAGCGAAATCAAGGGAAGCTCGAAAAACAATGTGTGCAAGAAGAGCTAATGAGCATGCTCGAACAACAAAATGAAGATACCGATAGTGATGGAAGTGAAGACGACAGATAGCTACGATGCGCCTTGCAAGAAAGTAAAGAAAGTTATATTCGTATTGTGGGTTAAAACAACCGTATGTTGCTGAGCCATCAAGCAACCAAAATGAACCCTCGCCCTTTGATAATATAATGGCGATATTTTTAAATTCGGATCAGATACAGCAGTATGTTTTTCCAGCATATTATAATTCGACACAAGATGAAGAGAGCGATGAACAAAATTTATATGATGCTTAGAGAAATAGCTTTTGGTATTAAATTTTATGTTGTATGTTTTGTAACTTTTATGTCACTTGAATAATTTAGTGTAATTGACTATCAGTATTGCATATTTTTTTGCGTATTTATAACAAAAATGTATCGAAATTCACAAACCGGATTTAAAACGGAATTTCCGAAAATCCGAAACGGGACCGAAATTTTGAATTTTTCAGATGACCAGAACGGAAACAAAAACCGGATTCGAACCTTGTTTCAAACTCAAAGCTCTGACAACTCATGCTAGGCAGCGGCAGAGCCAACCTTTTGAGTTCAGATAGGCCAAAATAATAATTGTAGGGGATCAAAATGTAGTATTTTAGTCCCAACGTTAAGAAAAGGAGAGTTAATACAAAATCAACAGGTATATAAACAGTATAAGTGGTAACTAGTGCTAAGAAACATATGCGGTTACATGAATTATGGGCTTTATAAGGAAGAACTGTTGGGCATATATAGTTGAAATTTTGGCTGTGGCCAAAAACTAAATACTGCTATTTTTAATAATAAACTGAGTGCTAGTTCGAAGTAATGTAATTGTGGCATATTTTCTTGCTTTTTTTGTGAATATCACATAATAAACTGAGCGCTAGTTGGCAACCAAGAAAAGAAGACAAAACAGTAACCACATAATTTTCTGTTTTGCGTTGCATGATAGCTTATGCAGTGAGGTGCCTTTGATAATACCATAATGATTTTTAAAACATTGGAGATACGTACGTTAAGCATTCTTTATTGTACAAGAAACAATCATCATCTGTTTCCTCCATGTATGAAACCTCATTTTTACAAAACAAATTGTGGAACCTAAGAGCATCTCCACCTAGGAAAGTAAATATTACAAATCGGTAATTCTAGACCTTTAGGAACTTGAGTTACTTACAGCTTATGATCAAGCGCAAAATTCAGTATCTGTTAAACAAAAGTACAATAATGAATGTTTGAGTCATCAAGGTGGTCAAGTGGTTAAATGTATGATGCTTTAGAAAAAGTTCTAGAAGTCATGGATTCAAGCAGACATAATAATAAGTGTTTTGCTTTAATAAAATATTACTCTTGTTATTCTTGAGGCCTGTTAAGACCCCTGGCTGCTTGAAGCCTGTTAAATATGATAGGAATACGTCAACGCTGACTTATTTATAGCTATTAGAGTTGTTGCTCTATTCAATAAAAGCTCCGGTTACGTAGGAGCTGTAGTTCTAGTTCAAATAATTTTTTTATTTGTCATAGTATTAAGCAGATCACCAAGGGATACTATCTTGGAATTTGAATTGTTTTTTGCATTCGTTTGTCATGCCCTATATAAGAGCCAAGTCTGTTATTCAATAAATTATTAAGTGTCGAGCATAAAGTTAACAACTGGTATCCGAGCTTTATCAAGTGGCCTGATCAAGTACTCAAGAGGGTGCAAACAAGGGTTTGTGAAAGAGAGCGAAACACTTAGTGCGAAGAGAGAAAAGAGAGAGCAGAAGCTTGATGTCAGAAAGTAGTAGCGCAAAGGGAATCGTAGTGCCAACCATTCCTAAGTTTGACAGGTTCTATGATCATTGGGCAAGATTGGTGGAGAACTTCATCAGATCAAAGGAATATTGGGATCTGATAGAGAATGAGTTCAACTCACATGAAGAAGCCATACCAACCGAAGCACAACAAAAGGTGATCGATGATCAAACTTTGAGAGATTTGAAACTCAAGAACTTTCTGTATCAGTCAATTTACACAAGGTTCAACTAAGATAGAAAGAGCACTAGGAAAGGATTTTTAAATCCTCAACATGAAGGAAGGTGAGTCAGTAAACAACTACTTTGCAAGAACACTTGTCATAGTCAAGAAGAAGAAAGATTGTAATGAAACTATTCGAGAGAACACCATCAAAGAGAGAAGACCCTGAGATCTATGACACTAAAATTCAACTATGTAGCGTGTTCCGTTGAAGAGTCAAACAATTTGGACACTATTGCATTGGATGAATTACAGAGTAGCTTGCTGGTCCATGAACAACGAATGATGACTAATACATAGGAAGAACAAGTGCTCAGGGTGTCAAGTAAGTTACAGGGAACTGGAGAAAGAGGTTGAGGAGGAAATAGAGGTGGCTTTAGAAGTGGACGAGGCAAAGGAAGAAATAGCAGTAGGGCCCATATCGAATGCTTAAAGTATAACAAACTGGGGCACTATCAGTTCAACTTGCCCAACTGGGAAAAGAGTGCTAATTATGCTGAATTGGATGAGAAGGATGAACTGTTGCTTATAGCAAACATCGAAAAGAAAGGTGGTTAAGGAGAAGGAGTATGGTTCTCGGACTCGGGCTGCTCCAATCACTTGACTGGAAGCAAGAGTTGGTTCATGGACCTGGATGAGCAATTCATGCACTTTGTGAGACTGGGAAACGACAGAAGAATGCAAGTGATAGGAAAGGGAACGATCAAGCTAGTTATTGAAGGAAGAGCACATGTTGTGAGCAATGTATATTACATACCAGACATCACTACAAATCTATTGAGCATTGGACAACTACTAGAGATATTGCTTTCCCTCCTAATTGAAAATGGAAGGTGGAAAATATTTCATCGAGAAGGGGATTGATCCTGCAGTCAGACATGACAACAAACATGATGTTTTTGCTTCTAGCTGATTCAACAACTTTTACAACTTGTCTGCAAACTACGACTAAGGATGTCACAAAGCTCTAGCATCAATGGTATGGCCATCTTAATATGAATAGTCTTCATATGCTATGCAATAGACAGATGCTCAAGGGTCTTCCTCAGATGAATGATGCTATTGATGTGTGTGAAGTATGCCATAAAGGAAAACAACACCCTGAACAAATTCCAAAGAAGGCTAAATGGAGAGCAACCGGAAGACTCCAGCTTGTGCACACAAGCAACCGGAAGACTCCAGCTTGTGCACACAAATTTGTGTGGTCCAATCTCACCAAGTACAGCAAGTAAGAAGAAGTATATACTGACGTTCATTATGATTTTAACAGGAAAATTTGGATCTATTTTCTATTTGAGAAAGGAGCTAGAGACATTTGGTGTGTTCAAGAACTTCAAAAAACTTGATCGAAAAAGAAACAAAGCACAACATATGTTGCCTAAGAAGTGGTAGAGAAGGAGAATTCAATTCCAAGTGTTCGAACTGTGCCGGTCCACAGTGGAAGAAATGAGTGATTTTTTTTTACCATTTTGGACTTTTAATGAGTCTATAAAGTCTAAATTCATTTAGAACGTTTTTAAATTTAGTTTAAATAAAAACATATATTTTATCTAAATTTACAAATTGTAGTTAGAGATTTCTTTTTGTTACTTATATATATATAAATATACGTATGTATGTATCATATACATATATATATATATATGTGTGTGTGTGTGCGCGCGCATATGTAACATAGCAATCCATGTAGGTTGTAACATGCCCGTTTATAAATGTTGAGATTTATATCGCAATAGACACATTAGCTCATTTTGTATGTATCACATGTCTTTATGCCAAAATTGGTCACAAACACCCAATAGAGTTTTGTAGAGAAATAAATGAAGAAATCTAAATGAAAATAGAGGAAATATGTAATTAAATAATAGAAAATAAGCAAAAAAAGAACGTAGGGATTTATAATGGTTCGGCGTTGACAGCGTACGTCCACTTTAGTGAAATTGCTTTATTATTAATTTTGAATTCTGAGAACCTTAGGGATCAAATCGAAATACGTGAACACAATGGAGTACAAAGAAAACAACAGCGTAAAGATCTCTCAAATGAACCACGAAGCCTGTATTTATAGGGGAAGTTGATCAAATATCTCCTAAAAAATCATCAGCGGAATCTCTAGATCCAGACAAGGTCACACAAGCGATCGCCAGGCCCAAATCCCAAGGAGTAAGGACTGGCTTCGATCCCTCTTAACAGCCACGTGGGTTGTCGCGATTCCTCTGATGGGTCCCTCTTTATGTTAGCTCCATGTCACCAAAAGTGTTTAAATATTTGACTTATGAATTTTGAGATATCGATCAATCTCCATTGAGTTGAACTACTAAGCTGATGCGATCTGATCCCTTGTATTGAGGTAAGGATCATACTTGATCCCTCGCTAGTTGAGACTATAATCCATACTTAGAATGTTCTATAGGGTTCATCCCTTGGTTTCTCTTAATCGCTGATTTATATTGTTTTCTATGCTCGATCTCTTGACTTTGTGGTCATCTCACTGAAATATTTTCCTTTTCGATCATCAAATCTTACTTGTCCAGTCGGTCTGAATATAGTTGGGCCAAAAGGCCGGGTAATAATTATGTTGTCAAATATGTACATGAACATATAGTTATAAATTTCAATTATTATTTGTGCATGTGTTTGTATTTACGTATGTATAAAATATGTTTTATGATTAAAATATTATTATAGAAAGTATTTATTTATACAACTATATATCGTACCATAAATAACAACAAAGATATATGAACATATATATATATATATATATATAATAAAATAATTAATATTTTTTTATAACTTACTAGTTAGAAAACATATCATATCTGAAGTTACATTGATTTTAATATTTAATATATACATATATATAATATAATGAATTAAATAGTTTCGGCCACAATAAATTAATATTAAATAAACATATGATAAAAATTCAAGTTTTAGATTTTTAGGATACCTGAAAATACATTTTACGGCTTAGGAAAAATTTCTGGAATTTTTTCAAATGAAATATAATTATACAATTGATAATAGGCCGAAATTAAATTAATTTTAAAAAATATAAAAATCAAGTTGAAAAATTTTGAGCCTTTTTTCAAAGTTATTGACACGATGAATTAATTTTAAGAAATATAAAATAGAATTTTAGAAACATGGATTATTTTATATGAATTTATTGAATCAGATAATCATTAAATATTAATGATAATATACATATAAATGATATAAAATTATTTTTAGCACTTATAATTCATATTTAACATAACAAGTGTTTGAAAATTTTCAGATCACATATGAAAACATATGTTTTAATTCAAATTGTATGTGAATATTAAATCATAAATTAATACATATATATGTATACATATATAATTTTAATCCAATTTTTTTAATATTTAATATTAGTTTACAAACATAAATCATGAACTAGATCTCTAATTTTACATACATATCTAATCTCTATTGTTACAACAACAATACATACAAAAATCTCACATAACTAATGAAATTACAATAATCTGATTATATACATATGTTTACATAATTAACAAATCTAAAAACATAGTAATATTATCAACATATAAATAAAATTACCTGGAACAGACGCCCTAAAGTCCACGTTGAAATAATGCATTCTCTTCCTCTAAAATTCCTTGATCCATCAGATTACTAGTTTATAATCAATGACCTTTCACTATCAAATAACTTCTTATTTCAACTTGAATTGGATTTGAGATTTTGGGATAAATTTAGAGAAAAGTTGCAGCCATGAAGGAAGAAGGAGATGGCGGCTCAACAGAATGAATTAGTATGTGATTAGGGTTTTGAGATTAGCATTTATAATGGTTGGATAAGTGCGGAAACTATGTAAGTTTCTCACTAGATCTTAGCCACACATCTCCAATCCATAATCCTATGTTGTAGCCACCACTGACCTTAGCCAAACCAGCCCATAACTCGATTTAAATATATACAAATATATTTAACTTATTTCGTTATCAATATCTCATATTGATCAATATATTCATAACTATTATGAATATATGCAACAGTTTATTTCTTAAAAATATTCAAATTTCATAATTAATATTTCATAATTTCGATCTAAAGAGAATTCATCATTTCGGTTGTGTGACTCTTGAGTGTAAATTTGGTCAACGATTAACATCGAACTATTCAAATGTTAACGTTTACACGTCACTTAACAAGTTTGTGACATTTGGCTAAATTTATCGCTTACTCAGCTTCGATAAAATCCAGTTTCACTTTATTAAACATTATCTAGTTTTGATAATTATTTAAACCAATTATCTTTGTTAAAACCATATCACATTAGGACCTATGCAATTCGGTAATGGTCAAAATTCCAATATTGTGCACATACAACTTTGTAGTTCAAACATAAAGTCTTTGGTTCAATAATAACAATTAGTGTTAATTGAAATGCTCTGGCTAGAGACTTTGACTTTGAGTTGACTTGAGTTGACTTGAGTTGACCATGATACTAACTCCATATAACCGAGGAGACGATTCCTCTATTGAGTGCTTCACCTCCAATACTTCCACTCGACTCAACTAACATGATGGATGCGATGCTATGATTTGACTATAATCAAAGCGGAACTTTCATATTAAAGATCTACGTTATTTTCAAGTTGAGAGGACTATGTAAATCAGTCACATTGATATTTTCTGTTTGACTTTAGTTATACTAACCAACAGAAAACTATCGAGTGAGTCGTTTCATGATTATCCAATAACTATCAGTATGTAACCCCTAAGTACCCCCAGCAGTCATGAGTAATACACTGTCCAACATTTATAGAGCGTTATGTACTCTAGTCTCAATGGATACATCGATATACAATCGTATGCATCTTGATTAGGAACATTTAAATGGTATATTTTTTCATTGTGATAATAACGCTTGTAACTACTATCACAAAATGTACCATTTATGAATTTCTATTAAATATACTTTTAATTAAATTAATTAATTAATATAACACATTATATCAAGTATATAATGGAAAGAAAACACCTTTTATTTCAAACAAGATTGGTCAACGAGTTGGATATACATAACAAATTACATAATTGTCCTTAGAGCATACTTCCAACTCTATTACCAAGGAGTTCAATGATTGCTACGCTGCTAATTGGAGTAAATACGTAGTTGACTGCTACTACACATCCTAACATAATGTGGTAGTTGAACGTAAAAATAGAACCATAATGGATATAGTCAGATGCCTACTCAATGAGAAAAGAATGCCAAATATATATTGGGTGAGGCTGCTTGCTGGACAGTTCACAGACTGAACAGAAATTGTACTTTAGCTTTGGAGAGCATGGCACCATATGAACGTTGGAGTGGAAGTAA
The DNA here is from genome assembly GCA_030765085.1 of Allium cepa. Classification (NCBI taxonomy): domain Eukaryota; kingdom Viridiplantae; phylum Streptophyta; class Magnoliopsida; order Asparagales; family Amaryllidaceae; genus Allium; species Allium cepa. The sequence continues at coordinate 551,350,444 of CM060941.1, read as the reverse complement.
GCCTAATTTTGAATGTTTTACAGTCTTGGGACGTATAGGACATGTTCATATTCCAACATAGAAGAGGGTGAAGTTAGATGACAAGAGTCACAAGTGTGTGTTTGTGACGACCGCCCATGACTCCCGCACTAAACAAGGGAATGGTGCGCTGAAAGGCGTGTCAGGCAGCCATGGACGATAGCCAGGGCAAGATAAAACAGAAACTCTATCGTACAACTCACAGCGCATGGACAAAATACAATAGAGAAATATATGTATATAGTGAAGCTCATAACAGAATATCATCACATAGACTTCATAAAGGTTTGATACAAACATCTGAACAATCAATACATCAAGCCTCACTATATAACACTCAAAACATATACAAGCAGCGGAATATCCAGTACATATAGTAAGAAAACTAATATGCTAGCCTCCAGCTCGTCTTCGTCATCAACAGCGTTGGTAGCCAAGAACAGCACCTGTCACCTGCTACCTAGTCTGCCCATCCCAACATGGATGAACATCCCAAGGTAATAAGAGTTGAACATAAAACCTTGAGTCAGACAACAGTCTTAGTGAGAAGTAAATTAACTATCGAACATACCAAAAGAGCATAAAGGATAAAAGGAATAGGAACTCAACCATCCCACTCCACCTCATTCCACAGTGATAGCCCCCCCCCCAGACCCACTAAGCATAAACGAGTATAGCAAAGCAGACAATTTAAGTAAAGCAATTATCACTCGAGTCAAGGTCGATGTTTTCCAAATACAAACCCCCAAGGCCTAAACCAAGATCAGATAAGCACCCAGAAAACACCGCTCTTGAGACCGAATGATGGTACAATCAAACGTCCATGACTCTGGCTATCACTGTTAACATTGCCTCGATATCACCGTTAATTGAATGACCGGCACCTTCTTTCAGCCGTCTGTCAAGGGCTAATGGCAACCCCGGTTCTAGACATAACTCCGCACGTCATCATGACCCGTGCCTAGGACTATCGCATCTGCCCAGAGTACTAACACGTCATCATGACCCGTGTCTGGAACGTCATCGTGACCCATTCCAACGTACTCTTGCTTTGAGCATGCTAGAACCTTCAATAACGATAAGACCGAAGCCTCCTAGTCATCCTCCTCGACGACTATTCTCACACTGGCCCAAGCGCCTCTCGAGCCCACCATTATCAACCAACCCGGACCGCATCACCGAGTTATCAACATACTTGGGATGATCCCGTCTGGATTAAACCAAGGCTTTCACACATCATGCTTTGCTTCAACGCATCATAGCAAAGTCCCATCTCACATCATGGTTTGCCTCATCGCATCATGGCAAAGTCCATCATCATCGAATCTATCCATATGAGCTTCCACATCCGCTTTATATGCCACAAGCAGCTTTCACCATTCAAGAGCCTTTCCACTTAGCTTTTTGAATCATCTTCGACCAACTTGTTCAAATCAACTACTAGCTAATTTGAAACAATCAATCAATCATAAATCAATCATTAATCCAAGCAATCAAACATTCAACAAGATCTAATAAGCAATTACAACAATAATGGCAATTTAGTAATTAAAGTATCCAAATCTAACAAGTATGAATCATAGACAAATGTCTCTATAACTTGATGAATGAACTTGCATAAGTGAACATTTAGTAAAATAGATATCAAAACTTCATAGGTGATAGATCTACATGCAGACTTAAGGAAAATGCAAGAAATCACTATCTTTAACACATAAACAAGCCATCAATCCAATATACTCCCTTGGGTCCGTGTGAGAGATAACTACCACTCACCGAATCACCTAAACACCTCAAAAATTTCAGATCTGGACAGCAAAGATCTAAGCTTGATCCGGCAAAATCTCACTTCAATCGATGAAATCTCTCTTTGTTGGATGAAGATCTTCAACTTTGGCTCTTGGATCTTCGATTTGATCTTCAATTTAGATGGAAGGAATCACTAGATTAGAGTGGAGAAAAGAAGTGAAGAAGTGTTGTAGTCGAGCTCTCAAAATGGCAGCACTTCGTTGCTTCAAAATCCGGTGCCAAAAAGTGAAGATAGGCGCCCCTATTTATAGCAGAAATCCTTAAGTCGCACGGTTTTAAGTCGTTCACTCGGTTTTAGGTCGTCCACGACTCATCGAAACCCAACGACCTACGACCTAGAACTCCGCCGACTTACTACTTAACGACTCACGGCTTCGAATGACTTATCACCTATACAACCTAAAGACTAACTATATTGCCGACTTAACTAGGTCCGACTTAACAAAATCAATGGTCCAGATGTTACGCGACCTAAAATGAACGTGGATCTACGATGCCACGACTTAACTAAGTCATTAACGACCCAAAAGCATCCCAGGTTAACAAATGCTTTGACTTAACTTCCTAGCGACCTACCTTAAGTCGTCCAACAACCTAACTCCATTAACTCGTGTTAACGACCTAACTCGCTAACACACTTACAACAGGGTCTCCACGACCTAACCATACTTAAGTCGCTTACGACTTAAGCCCTAGCACTAAGTCATTCACCACTAACCCGCTAACTCGTCCCAGTTCTTAAGTCGTAACTCGTTAACCCCCTTTAAGTCGTAACTTGCTAACCCGCTACACCACTAACTCGTTAACCTATTACAACTATTAACTTGATAAGTCGTTTACCACTATGTTAACTTTTATAACTCGCTAACACATCTAAACTGCTAGGTCGTAATCCCCTAAGTCGTTCACGACTTAAAACCATCTACGACCTAACCAAGAGCCGATCTAAGGACCCTATGCAACCGAGTTAACTTCCTTATGAGCCATCTTTTACACGACTTAGGCTATGGATGACATAAACAATACTAACGACCTAAAAATTTTACGATTTTATCGACACGTAAAATACGGGTCGTTACATTCTCTCCCCTTTAGGAATTTCGCCCCCGAAATTCCAAACAAACAAGAGCAACCAAATTATTCCGCATGCCTACCATCCATAGCAATCAACGAACCATGCATCCAATTACTAGCCTAGCATGCAGAATTCTAAAACTTAGAACAAGCTACAAATTCGTGAGATGTCACGACACCTTAGGGCCATACCTCGAAGAGTTCAGGATAAGCTGCCTTCATCCTCTCTTCCTCCTCCCATGTACAGTCGTCAACATCATCACTCCATTATACCTTGAGCAACGTGATCGTTTTCCTCCTAAGCTGTTTCGTGTCGGTTTCAACAACACGAAGCGGCTTACGAGGTCTCGTAACAACTGGGTCAACCTCCAAGTCTTCACAGCTACCAGCAGAAACCACCCTATTCGAGTCGTGCACATACTTCCGTAGATAAGATACATGAAAAACATTGTGCACACCCGCCATCTTTTCCGGTAACTCCAATCTATAAGCGAGCTTTCCAATTCGCTCGATAATCGGGAATGGTCCAACAAATCTCGGAGTCAATTTTCCTTTCTTCCCGAATCTAATAACATTCTTCAGAGGAGAAATCTTCACAAAAACCATATCACCTACGTCGAATTCCAAATCCTTACGACGATTATCGGCATAACTTTTCTGACGATCTTGGGCTGCCTTCATTCGTCGCCGAATGATCTCTATGCAATCCGTAGTCTGTCGAATCATCTCTGGCCCAAGTATCAACTTTTCTCCAGTTTCCAACCAACATGTCGGAGAGTTACACGGTCATCCATACAATGCTTCATACGGTGCCATACCAATGCTTGACTGGTAACTATTATTATACGCAAATTCCACCAAATGAAGGTGATCTTCCCATGATCCTCCGAAATCCAAAACGCATGCCCTCAGGAGATCTTCCAAAACTCGGTTGACTCTCTCGGTCTGACCATCCGTTTGGGGGTGATAAGCTGTACTCAAACACAACTCGGTTCCCAAAACTTCCTGGAAGCTCTTCCAAAATCCACTAGTGAACAATGGGTCTCTATCGCTCACTATACTCTTCGGAATACCATGGAATCGAACTATCCACTTAACATACAACTCAGCCAACTTCTATGCAGTCCTAGTTGATCGAACAGGAATGAATCTTGCACTCTTAGTCAAACGATCTACGATGACCCAAATCCCTTCATTCCCTGCCCTGGTTCTAAGTAGACCATCGATAAAATCCATCGATACCTGCACCCACTTCCATGTAGGAACCTCTAATGGCTGAAGCAATCCACTAGGCTTCTTCTTCTCAGCCTTCACCAACTGGCAGTTCATACATTTGGAAATAAAATTTCCAACATCCTTCTTCATACCTTCCCAGTAATAGGTTCTCTTAATATCCCGATACATCTTATTTCCATCTGGATGAATCGTCAACTTCGAGTGATGACTTTTCCTCAGAACTTCATCTCTCAATCCATCTATATCGGGAACAACTAGTCGTCCTTGTTTCCGAAGCCAACCCTCTCGATCGACTTCAAATCCTTTATCCTTTTCTGGATTCAATCCAGATTCCAAATCACGGATAATCTTGACAAGCTTATCATCTCGCTTTTGGCTCTCGCCAATCCTTTCCACAAGAGTAGGTCTTATCGATAAGTTTGCCAACATCTCAGGTTCCAATTCACATCTAGGCCTGAAGTCAAATCCAACCAAATACTCGAGACTCTTCCATTACGAAAACATGGCTCCCAATCCTGTATGTCTTCGACTTAACGCATCGGCCACTGCGTTACCTTTTCCCGGAGTATAGGCTATTCCAAAATCATATGATGCTAAGAACTCTAGCCATCGTTGCTGCCGAAGATTCAAATCCTTTTGGGAGAACAGATACTTCAACGACTTATGATCCGTAAACAACTCGAATCGAACTCCCAATAAATAATGTCTCCACATCTTCAGAGCAAAAACAATCGCCGCTAACTCCAAATCATGAGTCGGGTAATTCCATTCATGCGGCTTCAGTTGTCGACTTGCATACGCAACAACTTTATCCTTCTGCATTAGCACTGCTCCAAGTCCAGTACCACATGCATCGGTGTAAACCACCATCTCACCATTCCCACTTGGAATAGTCAAAACAGGAGCACTTGTCAGTCGCTCTTTCAGGATTACGAAAGCTTGCTTACACTTATCATCCCATCTAAACACTTGGTTCTTTTTCGTCAATCCTGTTAACGGTGCAGCTTTCTTGGAAAAGTCTTTGATAAACCGACGATAATATCCTACTAATCCAAGAAAACTTCTCACATCAGATGTATTCTTAGGTCTAACCCAATCCTGGATTGCTGCCACCTTAGCGGGATCAACCGCTATTCCATTTCCAGAGATAATATGGCCTAAGAACCTCACTTCACTCTTTCAGAAGTGACACTTCGAAAACTTAGCCTTCAGCTGATGTTTCCGCAAGATTTCCAAAACAATACGCAAGTGTGTATTGTGCTCTTCCTCAGTTCTGGAATAAATCAGAATATCATCCACGAACACAAGTACAAACTTGTTCAACTGATCTCTGAACACTCTATTCATAAGATCCACAAAATATGCTGGTGCGTTAGTCAATCCAAACGGCATTACCAACCACTCATAAAAATCGGATGGTGTCCTAAAAGAAGTCTTCGGCACACTATCCTTAGCCACTCTCAACTGGTGAAATCCCATTGCCAAATCCATCTGAGAAAACACCTTAGCCTCGTGAAGCTGATCAAACAAGTTATCTATTCTTGGCAATGGATACTTGTTCTTATTAGTCACCTTATTCAGCTCACGATAATCCACACACAACCTCAACGATCCATCCGCTTTGGTTGCGAACACAACGGGTGCACCCCATTCGGACACACTACGCCGAATGAATAAATCTTTCCGAAAAAGGTCATCAACCTGCACCTTCAGCTCTTGTTGTTCTCTAGACGCCATCCGTCTAAGAGGCATCACAACAGGTCTGGCTCCCTCAACTAGATCGATACGAAACTCGATCTCCCTATGCGGCGGTAACCCTTTGACCTCGTCAAAGACGTCTTCAAATCCATTCACAACCGGCATCGATGACAGTCCATCCCGTGGAACAACCAGCGAATACATGAAGCCCATGAAGACGCCTTCTTCATGCTTACATCGTACCACAACCTTTCGCCCTTCCACATTCCCGACTGTCACCTCCAGTTTCTCACAATCAACCTTTGCCGCATACTTCCTAAGCCAGTCCATACCCAAAATAATTCCGAACCCCGCAAAGTTCAGAACAAAACAATCACAAACAAAAGAGCAATCATGACTCGATACAACTAGACCACGGCATACCATACACAAACAAGACGAACCCCCAACTGGATTAGTCACAACCAATGGTCTATCAACAATTTCCGGTTCCAAACCCAACCGACCTACCAAATCATCACAAACAAACGAATGCGATGCTCCAGTATCAAACAACACTCTAACAGGAACACCACAAATGTAAAGAGTACCTTGAACCATCATACTCTTCCCTTTCTCATCAACAGTAGGAGCTTTCGAAGACGATGGAACAGCTCCCAAAGCATAAGCTTGCACAATCTGCTTATCTTTCCTTGGTTCTGGACAGTCCTTCATGATATGTCCCAGCTTATCACAATTGTGGCACTTCAACTGCACCTTTGGATTCTTGCAATCCCTAGAGAAATGGCCCTTCTGCCGACAATTGTAGCAGGTCACTTCACCCTTTGGCTTCTTCTGGCCATCCTTACCCTTCTGCTGTTGCTGCTTCCTCTTCTTGTTCCCATTTTGCTCCTTAGTCACAGCAACAACAGATCCTTCCTTAGGAAACAAACTCTCGTGCCTGAGAGCTTTCTCCACAAGCTTCTCAAATGGATCGTCCAGATGATCCACCAACTGTCTCCCAAGATAACTGTCCAAGCCTGTCACAAGCTTCTCATTCTTCTGATAGGGAGATTCAATACGACCGAGCATACTTGGACAAAGCTTCAAACTCAGAAACATACTCAAGAACTGGTCTCCCACCTTGCTTGAGCTCCACAAACTTCTTAAACAAAACAGATTTCTGAGCCGTAGAAATGAACTTAGCTTCAAATCTAACTTGGAATTGCTCCCAAGTAATCTCTTCCTCAGGAGTATCAATGGTGATAGAGTTCCACCAATCCGAAGCTCTCCCTTGAAGCTGTCTTGATGCAAGCTTTCTCTTAGTTGCATCCTCAATTCCCAAATCACCAAAGATCCTTCTACAAGCATCAATCCATCTCTGCACTTTAATGGTTGATTCTGTCCCTAAGAAAACCTTTCCTCCAAGAGCAGTATAGTCCTTACACAACTTAGCAAAATCCACTGGTCTTGGAGCTTGAACTTGAACTCCAACATCTACTGATGGTCCTGAAGTTGGTATCCTTCTCATGATCGAAGTCATCGTAGCTTCGAATATTGCAGCATAGTCAGTAGCTCCCCCAACAGAACGGCTTTCCCTAGCAGCTTGTCTCTCACTTCGACTCATCCTTAATATCTACAAAAAGGAATGATTTAGAACACCTTGAGAAACAACTACATAAGGAGTTCAAATCCTTCTAAACTACTATATTATATATAGTAATCATCCATCAAAATTACAATTACGTCTCTCATACGTAGTTACGTCAGCGAGCGTTGGCTAAAATCGATTAACCAAAGCTCTGATACCAAATGTGATGACCGCCCATGACTCCCGCACTAAACAAGGGAATGGTGCGCTGAAAGGCGTGCCAGGCAGCCATGGACGATAGCCAGGGCAAGATAAAACAGAAACTCTATCGTACAACTAACAGCGCATGGACAAAATACAATAGAGAAATATATGTATATAGTGAAGCTCATAACAGAATATCATCACATAGACTTCATAAAGGTTTGATACAAACATCTGAACAATCAATACATCAAGCCTCACTATATAACACTCAAAACATATACAAGCAGCGGAATATCCAGTACATATAGTAAGAAAACTAATATGCTAGCCTCCAGCTCGTCTTCGTCATCAACAGCGTTGGTAGCCAAGAACAGCACCTGTCACCTGCTACCTAGTCTGCCCATCCCAACATGGATGAACAGCCCAAGGTAATAAGAGTTGAACATAAAACCTTGAGTCAGACAACAGTCTTAGTGAGCAGTAAATTAACTATCAAACATACCAAAAGAGCATAAAGGATAAAAGGAATAGGAACTCAACCATCCCACTCCACCTCATTCCACAGTGATAGCCCCCCCTAGACCCACTAAGCATAAACGAGTATAGCAAAGCAGACAATTTAAGTAAAGCAATTATCACTCGAGTCAAGGTCGATGTTTTCCAAATACAAACCCCCAAGGCCTAAACCAAGATCAGATAAGCACCCAGAAAACACCGCTCTTGAGACCGAATGATGGTACAATCAAACGTCCATGACTCTGGCTATCACTGTTAACATTGCCTCGATATCACCATTAATTGAATGACCGGCACCTTCTTTCAGCCGTCTGTCAAGGGCTAATGGCAACCCCGGTTCTAGACATAACTCCGCACGTCATCATGACCCGTGCCTAGGACTATCGCATATGCCCAGAGTACTAACACGTCATCATGATCCGTGTCTGGAACGTCATCGTGACCCGTTCCAACGTACTCTTGCTTTGAGCATGCTAGAACCTTCAATAACGATAAGACCCAAGCCTCCTAGTCATCCTCCTCGACGACTATTCTCACACTGGCCCAAGCGCCTCTCGAGCCCACCATTATCAACCAACCCGGACCGCATCACCGAGTTATCAACATACTTGGGATGATCCCGTCTGGATTAAACCAAGGCTTTCACACATCATGCTTTGCTTCAACGCATCATAGCAAAGTCCCATCTCACATCATGGTTTGCCTCATCGCATCATGGCAAAGTCCATCATCATCGAATCTATCCATATGAGCTTCCACATCCGCTTCATATGCCACAAGCAGCTTTCACCATTCAAGAGCCTTTCCACTTAGCTTTTTGAATCATCTTCGACCAACTTGTTCAAATCAACTACTAGCTAATTTGAAACAATCAAATCAATCATAAATCAATCATTAATCCAAGCAATCAAACATTCAACAAGATCTAATAAGCAATTACAACAATAATGGCAATTTAGTAATTAAAGTATCCAAATCTAACAAGTATGAATCATAGGCAAATGTCTCTATAACTTGATGAATGAACTTGCATAAGTGAACATTTAGTAAAATAGATATCAAAACTTCATAGGTGATAGATCTACATGCAGACTTAAGGAAAATGCAAGAAATCACTATTTTTAACACATAAACAAGCCACCAATCCAATATACTCCCTTGGGTCCGTGTGAGAGATAACTACCACTCACCGAATCACCTAAACACCTCAAAAACAACCAACTTCAGATCTGGACAGCAAAGATCTAAGCTTGATCCAGCAAAATCTCACTTCAATCGATGAAATCTCTCTTTGTTGGATGAAGATCTTCAACTTTGGCTCTTGGATCTTCGATTTGATCTTCAATTTAGATGGAAGGAATCACTAGATTAGAGTGGAGAAAAGAAGTGAAGAAGTGTTGTAGTCGAGCTCTCAAAATGGCAGCACTTCGTTGCTTCAAAATCCGGTGCCAAAAAGTGAAGATAGGCGCCCCTATTTATAGCAGAAATCCTTAAGTCGCACGGTTTTAAGTCGTTCACTCGGTTTCAGGTCGTCCACGACTCATCGAAACCCAACGACCTACGACCTAGAACTCCGCCGACTTACTACTTAACGACTCACGGCTTCGAATGACTTATCACCTATACAACCTAAAGACTAACTATATTGCCGACTTAACTAGGTCCGACTTAACAAAATCAACGGTCCAGATGTTACGCGACCTAAAATGAACGCGGATCTACGATGCCGCGACTTAACTAAGTCATTAACGACCCAAAAGCATCTCGGGTTAACAAATGCTTTGACTTAACTTCCTAGCGACCTACCTTAAGTCGTCCAACAACCTAACTCCATTAACTCGTGTTAACGACCTAACTCGCTAACACACTTACAACAGGGTCTCCACGACTTAACCATACTTAAGTCGCTTATGACTTAAGCCCTAGCACTAAGTCGTTCACCACTAACCCGCTAACTCGTCCCAGTTCTTAAGTCGTAACCCGTTAACCCCCTTTAAGTCGTAACTTGCTAACCCGCTACACCACTAACTCGTTAACCTATTACAACTATTAACTTGATAAGTCGTTTACCACTATGTTAACTTTTATAACTCGCTAACACATCTAAACTGCTAGGTCGTAATCCCCTAAGTCGTTCACGACTTAAAACCATCTACGACCTAACCAAGAGCCGATCTAAGGACCCTATGCAACCGAGTTAACTTCCTTATGAGCCATCTTTTACACGACTTAGGCTATGGATGACATAAACAATACTAACGACCTAAAAATTTTACGATTTTATCGACACGTAAAATACGGGTCGTTACAGTGTCCCTCGGTGTTAGTGAAGAATCCAAGGCTTACAAACTATATGATCCAATGTTTTAGAAGGTTACCATCAGTAGGGATGTTGTTTTTGATGAAGACCAATGTTGAAAATGGGGAAGGATCATAGATGAAGAGACGCATGATATTCTAATACTAGAAGTAGATGAAGGAGACTTAGGCAGAATTACTACGGATAATGATCATCAAGAAGGAAGCACCAACTCTTAACATGAATCACTTCGACCTTAACTAAAGACGATTCTTCCAATTCTGATAGAGAGAAGTTGAGCCAAGGAGAAAGAATGAGAAGGGCACCTAGTTACATGCATGATTATGTTAGTGGGGAAGGACTTTCTGAAGAGGAAGAAGAGCAAGTGTAACGATCCCAATTTTTGAGTAAAATTAAATTTAGTAATTGATATAAATTTGTGAATTTAAATTGAAAATTAGTTTAATTTTTCCAAGATTAAATAAGATATTTGTTTATTTGGACATTGTTTTAAAATTTAATTGTGGGTTTGAAATTCTATATTTAATATCTTATAAATAAATAAAATTTGGATTTGAAAACTATTATAATTTTATAGAAATTTGTTTTCTAATTTTGAGAGACATATGTAATATATTTATAAAGTTATATTTTGAATTGAATACAAATGATTTTCAAAACAATTGTTTAAAAGCTAAATTCTATAATATACATATGTGTGTTTATTTATTTAAAAGTATAATAACTTGAATTTAAAATGTAAAATAAAAATGAATAAAAGCTTTAGATATGTATACATAATGAAATGTATTAATTAGGATTCAAAATGGAATAAGTACATATAAAATATATGTGTTAAAGTATAATTTGATTTTTAAATCATATTTTTTTAAAGAATATAAATATGTATATTACTAAAAGTAAACTAATATACATATTAAAATTTTATTAATATAAAGCTTTGATATGAATGTATATTTTGAAAGTGTAAAGTTTAAAATACATACAACCCATGTGAATATAAACATATGTTAGGATATGAAAATATAAATGCTTAAAGGTTTAAAAAACAAAATTTATAAAATAAATTGAAGTAAGGATATAAACATAATTTGTATTGTTTTAACAAGTGTAAGTTAAGAATAACATAAGTTAACAAGTGTAACAAATGGATACAAGTGGCAATTGGTTTGTTTTAAAATTTGTAATGGAAATAAACATCAAAATTAAGAAAAAAAACTAGGCTATTCTCAGGTGTAATTTCTCAAACCTAAAAACAACAATTCAAAAGGGATCAAGGAATCAAACCTGAAAAGCTTCAATCCTGGGAAACTTAAATATAAATCAGGGCAATTTAAAAGTTCTCAGATCAAGAGTAAAATCTGAAACAAATCAGGAAACAAATTACCCAAAGCTTGAAAATCAAAGCAGTTCAAAAAAAAAATCAATTTCTCAGTTTTCAATTCAAACAAGAAATTAAAAGATGATCAAACCAAAGCCTCAAGATTCAACATTAACAAGAAATCCAGAGTTTAGCTTCAACCTGAAACTAGAGAAAAAAATCAAAACAGGAAATGCAAAAGAAACATAGATCTGAAGCAACTCAACAATCTAGATCAAGATTTAAAACCTGAGCTCAATGGAGATTTAATTCAAACAACTAGCTCAGATCAAAATCCAGTCTTTAAAATAAAAAAGGAGTTCAAAACCTGGAAGCCTAAGAAGTGGACGCAAATTAAATTCCAGATCAATCAAAGTAAAATAAATTTCCAGAAGTTTAAAACCTGGTCCTCTGTTCTTCCCACACAGGTGAGCAGACTTTTATTCTAAACCTTAATGCATATGATCATCTTTGGGATTTGATGAAGAATCTGCTTGCATAAATATGTCGGTTTATGTCTGTGTGTATGTATGTTTACACATCTCTATTGTTCTACAAACTTAAACCCACTGAAACAAAATTTAATTGCTCTTTATACAATCAATCTTAGAGTAAGATTATTAAAGATAAAATGATTGTTTGGATGTGAAATTATTTTTAAAAATAATTCCAAGCAAAAATGTTTTGAAAATATGTTGAAAATAGAATGTTACAGTAGGAACTCTAAAATATGATAAATTCAAACCTCATTATTCTCAATTTCACCTATGTAATCTAAACCCTCTTTGAAAATCATGAATTTTAATAGTTGAATTAAGATTTTTAGCTTTGAATTGAGTTAGAAATTATAAGTTGAACAGAAAACTTGTTATGGTTGATCCTTGTCGATCGGCAATAAATGAGTGTCGTGATCATGGGTAAAGGAAGCTGGCATGATGACATTCATAAGGAAAATATTCGAAAAAATTAGAAGTCGCCATGGTGGCACGGAGAAGCTCTAGTGGGGTTTAAGCCTCAATTTTGGTTGACGGTATCGTTTGAACTCGTGCATCGTAAAGGAGGTATCGGGGGTGATCGGACAAGGTTGAAGGAGGCATAGTGTCGTGGCGAGGCTGGGGTCCAAATCTCAAATCTTTCGGTAGTCGGTGGTGGCTACACGTGATATTTTTCTTGTGATTGGTTGTTCGACTCGAAGCAGGTTTGAAGAGTGAGGTTGCTCGATTTCTCTTCTTCACGAATTCGTGGGAACTGAGGGACTGAAGTGTTCATTTAGATGTTCATCGACTTGTTGATGACCAGAGACTTGATCGGAGATCCCCAATTCAATCATGCATGTACACGAGTACAGTGGCATGTCTGTTAGTTGTAAGCTTGGGGAAGACGAAGTGAAGCTCGGGTAGTATCTCGAGGAAATGTGTTCTGGCTCGAGGAATCTATCGTGATGGCGCGGGAACATTTGCAAGTTATACTAGGTTTTAGATTTAAGAAAAATTAAACAGAACAAAGTTTTAAGAAGAAGAAAAGAAACTCGGGTGGTTACCCGAGGAAATTGGTATTTGACTCGGGATTAAACCCGAAGTCGTCTCGGGTTTGTATTAAAACTCAAAATTTAATTTTAATCAAGTTTTAATCACTTTCTTAGCTAAAGGATTTTATACTAGTTTTGGGATTAGTTAAAGTTTTAAATTAAATTATATTTCAATTAATTTCAAGTGTTTTAAATTGTTTATTTTAAAGGGATTCTTAAGTTTATTTTAAATAAATTTAAATGGTATATTTAAGTAGTTAACGATAACGGTTTTGATTAACTTAAGTATTTTGAGTTGTATTCATATGTTTTTTTTAAAGATTATTACTTAATGTAATTAAGTTATAATCACTTTGTGTAATTATATTTAAGGATAATTAATTAACAAGTTAATTGATGATAAATAATTAAAGGTAATTAATCACTTAAAGATAATTTTCTTTTTTGGCAAAGCCAGCCGGTTTTATAGTGGACCGTCCACTCTTTATTAGAACCGTAATACAAACTTGAAATACAGGAGTTAGTAAAAGCACCTAAACTACTATGAAAAGAAAAATACAGCACAAGAGTGTGACAGACATGCCACAACTACAATATAAATTACATAGACTGCTACTCCTCCGAAGAGGAAGAATCACCATCATCTGCATCAACCAGGGAAGATACCAAAGGGGCAGACCCCAAAAGACTGGCAAAAGTGCGATAATATGTAGAAATATACGGATCAAAAACCAAAGCATCCGGAGAGTAAATAAAAGATTGATCCCAGGTAGAATCAGCAAGCAAGATAGAATTCAACCGCGCGAACTAACTGACCATATCAAGAACTAATGAATCACCGGAAGGTGTGTAATGAAGGCACCTAAGGTCGAGATCATCATCAGAAACGAATCTAAAGTAAGAATCATCGGAAGGGTTAAATCTCATATCAGATTTGAGATCAATCCAACATCCCTCGGACTCAACCCAAACAATAGGCAGCCTAGGTGGAACAGGATTAGGAGCAGCCACTGGATCAGCAGAAACAACACTAGGGACAACTGTAGCATTAGGGGAGGCAGGCCTAGCGACAGAAATTGGAGGAGGACCCGAGTCAGGTGAAGGAACAGCTGGAATAGGGTCAGATGGAGAGACAGAGGAAGAAACCTTGGGAACCCATTTCCTGAGCGGGGGGCGAGGCAGAGGGATCTTAGGAGCTGCTGCAGAGACAACAGAATGCGTGCAGGTGATAGCCAGGTGGCCAAAGGAGTGACAAGTGGAACAAATAACAGGAACCCAACTGTAGCGAACACGGACAACCGCAACATGGCCTACATCTAACTGAACGGGAATAGTTGAAGGGAGAGGCTTATCGGGAGAAATCTCTATCAGAGCCTTAGCATAAACCAATTTTTCACGTGCAACTGTATTTGAATCAAAATATTTTAAATTACCTACATTACAAGCTAGCCAGTTCAAACCAAGTAAAGGTTGAAGAGCAGAGGGGATTTGCGAAAGGTTAACCTAAACAGGGATAGCAAGAACTTGCTCACGAGCGCTAGCCACAGTCGGGGACTAAGGAGTAATAATAAAAGTTTGCCCATCAAAAAAGGCTCTGCCTCAAGAACTAGACGGCGATCCTCAGGGGAGGAAAATTTGAGGAAATATATGGAGTCAACCAGCATAACACATAAATCACCACAAAGTTTCCAGGGCCTTCGGCAAACTAAAGTCAATCACGCAGGCGGTGATTTGGATCCAAAAAGAATCCAACTAAATAATCAGACCTATAATCCAAACCAGCTTGTAGTACCATTGGGGGAGGGATCATCGCTCTATTTTCCTCAACAATATCCAAAGAGAGGACCAAGATTTGGTTCCTGCAAGGGAAGTAGGATGAAGACTAGATGATCCCGAATGCACCACACCAATGGGCTTACCAGCAGTGGCGTTGCAGTGAGAAGATCCAGAACACTTTTTGCGGTAAAAGGGTACACAATAGTCACAGGCAATAACACAAATACCATCAGTGCATCGATCAATACAAGTTTAGCAACCGAAGCTTTATCACAACCAATCTGCCCAACATCCATACCATTATCATCAGAGACAACAACCACTTCACCCGAGTCAAAAACATTAAGCATAGAAATAGGTTTGCCCAAATCGCATTTCGAATTAACAGAAAAACCCAAACCAACATCGCAATCGTTGAGAGATAATGGCTCCTTACCGATCTCAATCGTAGACAAAGCCCCAATCTTAGATTGAAGGATAGCAGCAGGAAAATTCGAATCTAAAGGACATAAGCTATTGCAAGCAGCAGGAGCAAAGGAAGAAGGAATTAAAGCGGGCAAAGGAGGAAAGTCAGAGATTGAGTGAAGCTGAGGCAAAGGTCGATGGGGTGCTGCCGGCAGGCCATTGAAAAAATGGCCAGACCGAGTGGAAGAGCGAGAAGGGGAGGGATCTGTAATGAAGGGGAGCTGGGGAGGAGAATCCGACATTGGAAGGGGGAATGAGAGGGGAGGAGGGCGGAGGGGAACGCAGGCGCGAGAATTGAAAACAACGGGAAGAAAAATAATTACTCAATAAAAGAAATTGAGGTTAATTAATTAATGAAATTGATCATGGATTATCACTTATTATAATTAATTAAGAATAGTCAATTAAATAATAATTGATTAAAGGTTAATTAATTAATGTAATTAAGAATAATTAATTAGAGAATAAATAATAATTAGAGGTTAATTATTTAATGATTAAAGGTTGTTTATTTATTAATTAATATTGATTAATTAATAATTGAAGGTTAATTAATATATTAAAAGTTAATTAATTAAATTGATTAAAGGCTCATTAATTTATAATCAAAAGATATTCACTTAATTAATTAAAGGGTAATTAATTACTTGAAGATAATAACTTAAATAAAAATAATTAATTAATGGATAAAGTTAATTAAGTGATTAATAATCACTTATTGTAATTAATTAAATAATAATTAATTAAGGGTTAGTTAATTAAAGTAATTAATTAAGGGTTAATTAATTAAAGTAATTAATTAAGGGTTAATTAATTTGTATAATTAACTAAGGATAATTAATTAAAGAATAATTAAATAATTAAGGGTTAATTATTTAATAATTAAAATTTTTATCTAATTATTAATTAAGATTGATCAATTAATAATTTAAATTTAATTAATTAACAATAGATTAATTAACCTGGGTTAGTGATTAATCTGGTTTCAATTAATCAGATAATCAATTAAACTTCCTTATGAATAAATGTATTCTATTGAATTGCTGTGAATTGTTTGATATCTCTTCTGTGTGATGCTTGATTTGAATTATTTTAATTCAAGCTGTGATGAATGTAATTTATTTATCTGTGATAATTTATATTATCGGTGAATCTGTGAATGAAGATAAGCGTTATAGATTATACCACTTATCGATATTGTTATGATTGAATCTGTGATGATTGATGTTGTGCACTATTGTGTAAAACCCCTGGACTACACCTTACACACACAAATATGGATTGCACGAGGAAATTGGTTAAGTCACAGATTTTATGAATTGGCTTTAAAAATTGAATTTTGAATCCAAATGATTTTGGAAATAGAATTGGGTTAAATATGAAAAGCTTTTGAAAAGAAGTTTTAAAAAGATACAAGTTATTTTGAATAACTTGTTAAAGTTTTGAAATTTAAATAATTTGATTTGAATTTGAATTCAAGATTTGAATTGAATTCCATGTTTGGAAATTATCGTTTAAAAAGGTTTTACAAGTTATAAATGTGTTTATATGGGTTTTAAACCATTTAAAAAGTATTATTTTGGGAATTTGAATTTAACCCAAGTTTTATACTTGAAAGGCTTTAACTTATGTAAATGTAATCGGATTTTTCGAAAACGAAAACTGTTTGTTTTCAAATAATAATAGCTTTCATATAAAGAAAGGATTTCCAATTTATGTTGAAAAGATTTCAAATTTGAAATAGAATTGTTTTGGAAGCTATGAATTAATCTTTGTGAAAGATGGGTAAACTTTGTGAAGTGAATCTTTTTGTTTAAAGGATTAAAATGATAATTTGTTTAACCATTTGAAAGAAAAGTTTTCGGTGATAAGTTGTGACTTAACTGAAATCCCATTATCCATATGTTTTAAAATATTGCGCTCAATATTCGATTTAGCCAAGAGAGGACTATGTGTCATATAAACCATTCCAAATAGTGATACGACGAAATGGATATCAATTGAAGACGGTGGTGAAGACCGAATGTCTTCGAGAATGATAGGATAATCTGTCGAATGACTCTACACTGAGTTGCTCTGGTATAGAGATCTCCATATGTGATGGGGAGTCCGACTGGGATTGAGGATGCTCGGATTTGCAAGGGCTTCTTTTGAAGTGCCTTCGGTTCTGTTCGACCCGGAATAGACTTGTATGGTTGTATGTCTGACATTACACTTTAAGATATAAAACTGATCTCTATCAAATACATTTCTGTTTGGTGGTGGAGAATTTATTCTCTTAGCTTAACATCCTTCTCTGAGATGTACGATCTCAGAGGTTATGTAGTTGATAGTTATCGGTGATATACTCCCAATCTGGTAGTATGGCATGCTAAGTGCTGCTGTGTGTTGTTGATTATTTGTTGATCAAAACATGGCTTTTGTGTGAAGCGTAGCTTTGTGAACGGGACTGCATCAGGACCTCACACACCGGAAATGGTCGAAACAGGAAAGATGCGGCAAGGTTATGAGGGCCGCGCTCTTTATGGGGTGTCATTCTCTTTTGGAAAAGGGTGGTATCATGGTATGGAGCCCAGGTACTTAACTCATGTGATCACTGTAAATCTATTACTTTGTGATTGCTTTGTGGTTGTTGGTTGAGAGGCGCCTCGGATAAATGTCGCAAACATCAAGGAATGGCATGCTAGAGTAATAGTTACCTAGTTACAGAGGTAACCTGGCCTTGTGTTGGCAGAGAGCCGGGTAGGTTCTCGGGACGTCCCTCCAGAGCCGTACCCATGTGGCAGTAGGAAGTTCCTTTGCATGACCATTGGTTGGAAATCCAATCATCCAATACGAGCCTTGTACGGTTTTAGTTGTAGAACCTGCCATTTAACATGGTAGCTATAGTAGGCATATTATAATGCTACGTATGCTGGTTAAGATTAATATTATACTTGCAAATGTTTTCTACATTATGCACTTATAATAATATCAAAATGGTTTTCGTGTATCAAGCATTTTTGAATGTCATAATGAGAAATCTCCTCCAACTTTGCGCTTGCATTGTGTGTGTGGAGGGACGCCTTATGGCAGTTTCATTTTCTAAAAATCATTGCGGTTTTCAATGTTTTAAATTCTTTTGTTGTTTATTTTAAAGATAAACTGTTTTTTTATTTGCTCATACCAGTCCCATGACTGACCTAGAGTTTACCGTCCCCTTCCTAAACTCTAGGTGCCCACAATTTTCCACACGGGCAGTCTAGAGTTGGGTTTTTCAGATAATCAAATAGTAGGTGTAGAATTCGATGGCGTCTAGCCTTTGGATTTGGCGATAGCAATTGTTCACTTGGACCGGACTTGCTTAAGTCATCGTATTGGGGGTTTGAGCTTATGGTTTGGGTATAAATGCTTTTGGTTTGGAGCATTGGAGCTTTGGCTATGAAGTTTCAAATATTAGATTCTGTCTCTCCTTCTCTCTTGGAGATCAAGTTTGAAATTTCTTTCCGCTGTGTCATATTCTACTCTGATATTTTGAATCTTTTGTATCTTGTCGTAACAGATATTGTATCATTCTTGTATCAAAGGTTGTATGTCAATGTTATATGATATTATTCTTTTTCTTCTGATGTGTTATTATACTTAATGTGTTATAAGCTCCGACGAGCCAGATTCGACGTTTGAATTTGCGGTGTTCGAGTACAAGTGAAATACGGGTGCCATTTTCTAAGGTCGAGTCAGGATCATTATAATTGGTATCAGAGCTGAAGGATGAAAATTTAGCTCAGGAGTATAACACATTAGGTAACTCATTAGAGATAGGGTGAAGTATACCCTAGAATGAGTATATCCCTAAGATATCCGTCTGTATGCCTCAGTGAATTCTCTTACTATCCACTGATAGTGAGTATGAGTGCAAGAAGAGGACGAGATAGGGGACATGGAAGTATCATTTTAAATGGTCGATACCGTGCAACAACAGGAAACAATCTTTTCTCTATCAATCTCCTTTGATCCAATTTCAAATTCTTTGATGGCTTCGTGGCAGCTCGAGGAGAAGCTTTAGTATGGTGGTGGATCTGCGAATCGTGTAGATAAGTTCCTATCTTGTATTCTCATTATTAGCTTTTCGTTTTAAAAACTTTAGTGAATTTGAAATTTGAATTAAAATAAATTGGTAAACAAGAATATAAAATTGAATTGGGTTGCATCGATTTTGATTAAAACCAAATTCAAAATTCTATTGTAATTTCTTGTGAGTATCAAAGTCCGAAAAGGGACAAGTTAATATATACTTTGGGGTATTCCGACCTGAGTTAGAATCCATAGTTATTGTTTAAGAATTATGGAAGATTAATCCCATTATCTGTTCTTTTTGGGTCCAAAAATATTCTACGAATGGTTAGTTATCCCTTCGAACTAACTAATGCCCTATATATCTCGTAGATCTGGTGACCCGAGTATCCAGTGTAATATCAAATGAGTTTGTTCTCATATTATTGATATTCTAATTTGGTAAGCCAAATGCAGAAGAGATATTCAGTTTGATCTGGAAAACTGTTTCTCTATCTTTGTGTATCTATTCTTTTTTGTCTCCCTGGCAAATTTCGAGGACGAAATTTTCTTAAGTGGGGAATCTGTAACGATCCCGATTTTTGAGTAAAATTATATTAGTAACTGATATAAATTTATGAATTTAAATTGTAAATTAATTTAATTTTTCGAAGATTAAATAAGATATTTGTTTATTTGGACGTTGATTCTAAAATTTAATTGTGGGTTTGAAATTCTATATTTAATATCTTATAAATAAACAAAATTTGGATTTAAAAACTACATAATTTTATAGAATTTTTTTTCTAGTTTTAAGAGACATATGTAATATATTTATAAAGTTATATTTTGAATTACATAAATGATTTTCAAAACAATTGTTTAAAAGCTAAATTCTGCAATATACATATGTGTGTCTATTTATTTAAATGTATAATAACTTGAATTTAAAATTTAAAATAAAAATGAATAAAAGCTTTAGATATGTATACATAAGGAAATGTATTAATTAGGATTCAAAATGGAATAAGTACATATAAAATATATGTGTTAAAGTATAATTTGATTTTTAAATCATATTTCTTTAAACAATATAAATATATATTACTACAAGTAAACTAATATACATATTAAAAATTTATTAATACAAAGCTTTGATATGAATGTATATTTTGAAAGTGTAAAGTTTAAAATACATACAACCCATGTGAATATAAACATATGTTAGGATATGAAAATATAAATGCTTAAAGGTCTAAAAAACAAAATTTATAAAATAAATTGAAGTAAGGATATAAACATAATGTTTATTGTTTTAACAAGTGTAAGTTAAGGAATAACATAAATTAACAAGTGTAACAAATGGATACAAGTGGCAATCGTTTTGTTATAAAATATGTAATGGAAATAAACATCAAAATTTAGAAAAAATCAGGCTATTCTTAGGTGTAATTTATCAAACCTAAAAACAAAAATTCAAAAGGGATTAAGGAATCAAACCTGAAAAGCTTCAATCCTGAGAAATTTAAATATAAATCAGCGCAATTTAAAAGTTCTCAAATCAAGAGTAAAATCTGAAACAAATCAGGAAACAAATTACCAAAAGCTTGAAAATCAAAGCACTTAAACAAAATCAATTTCTCAGTTTTCAATTCAAACCAGAAATTAAAAGATGATCAAACCAAAGCCTCAAGATCCAACATTAACAAGCATTCTAGAGTTTCAGCTTCAACCTGAAACTAGAAAATAAAATCAAAACAGGAAATGCAAAAGAAACAAAGATCTGAAGCAACTCAACAATCTAGATCAAGATTTAAAACTTGAGATCAATGGAGATTTAATTTAAACAACAAGCTTAGATCAAAATCCAGTCTTTAAAATCAAAAAGGAGTTCTAAACCTGAAAGCCTGAGAAGTGGATGCAAATTAAATTCCAGATCAATCAAAGTAAAACAAATTTCCAAAAGTTTAAAACTTGGCCTCTGTTCTTCCCACATAGGTGAGCAGACTTTTATTCTAAACCTTAATGCATGTGATCATCCTTGGGATTTGATGAAGAATCTGCTTGCATATATATGTTGTTTATGTCTGTGTGTATGTATGTTTACACATCTCTATTGTTCTACAGACTTAAACCCACTGACACAAAATTTAATTGCTCTTTATACAATCAATCTTAGAGTAATATTATTAAAGATAAAATGATTGTTCAGATGTGAAATTATTTTTAAAAATAATTCCAAGAAAAAATGTCTCGAAAATATGTTGAAAAATAGAATGTTATAGTAGGAACTCTGAAATATGATAAATTCGAACCTCATGATTCTTGATTCACCTATGTAATTTAAACTCTCTTTGAAAATCATGAATTTTAATAGTTGAATTAAGATTTTTAGCTTTGAATTGAGTTAGAAATTATACGTTGAACGAAAAACTCGTTATGGTTGATCCTCGTCGATCGGCAACAAATCGAGTGTCAGGATCATGGGTAAAGGAAGATGGCGTGATGACGTTCATCAGAAAAATGTTCGAAAAAATTAAAAGTCGCCGTGGTGGCATGACGAAGCTCTAGTAGGGTCTAAGCCTCAATTTTGGTTGACGGTTTTGTTTGAACTCGTGCATCGTAAAGGAGATATCGGAGGTGATGGACCAAGGCTGAAGGAGGCATAGTGTCGTGGCGAGTCTAGGGTTCAAATCTTAGATCTTTCCGTAGTCGGTGGTGGCTGCACGTGATGTTTTTCTGGTGATTGGCAGTTCGACTCAAAGAAGGTTTGAAGGGTGAGGTTTCTTGACTTCGCTTCTTCACGAATTTGTGGGAATTAAGGGATTGGAGTTTCTAGATGATCATCGACTTGTTGATGACCAGAGACTTGATCAGAGATCGCCAATTAAATCGTGCATGTGCACGAGTACGGTGGCATGCCTGTTAGTTGTAAGCTTGGGGAAGATGAAGTGAAGCTCGGGTAGTATCTCGAGGAAATGTGTTTTTGCTCGAGGAATTTATCGTGATGGCACGGGAACATTTGCAAGTTATACCAGGTTTTCGATTTTTTTTTTATAATTTTTTTAAACAAAACAAAGTTTTAAGAAGAAGAAGAAAAGAAACTCGGGTGGTTACCAGAGGAAATTGGTATTTGTCTCTGGATTAAACCCAAAGTCGTCTCGGGTTTGTATTAAAACTCAAATTCTAATTTTAATCAAGTTTTAGTCACTTTGTTAATTAAAGGATTTTATACTAGTTTGGGGATTATTAAAGTTTTAAATTAAATTATATTTTAATTAAGTTCAAGTGTTTTAAATTGTTTATTTTAAAGGGATTCTTGAGTTTATTTTAAACTAAATTTAAATGGTATATTTGAGTAGTTAAAGATAACGGTTTTGATTAACTTAAGTATTTTGAGTTGTATTCATATGTTTAATTTTTAAAGATTATTAATTAATGTAATCAGGTTATAATCACTTTGTGTAATTATATTTAAGGATAATTAATTAACAAGTTAATTAATGATAAATAATTAAAGGTAATTAATTACTTAAAGATAATTACTAAATAAAATAAATTGAGGTTAATTAATTAATGAAATTGATTACGGACTATCAGTTATTATAATTTATTAAGAATAATTAATTAAATTTATTTAAGGGTTAAGTAATTAATGTAATTAAGAATAATTAATTAGAGAATAATTCAATAATTAGAGGTTAATTATTTAATGATTAAAGGTTGTTTATTTATTAATCGATACTGATTAATTAATAATTGAAGGTTAATTAATTTATTAAAGGTTAACTAATTAAATTGGTTAAAGGATCATTAGTTTATAATTAAAAGATATTCACTTAATTAATTAAAGGGTAATTAATTACCTAAAGATAATTACTTAATTAAAAGTAATTAATTATTGGTTAAAGATGATTAAGTGATTAAGGATAATCACTTATTGTAATTAATTAAATAATAATTAATTAAGGGTTAGTTAATTAAGGTAAATAATTAAGGGTTAATTAATTTGTATAATTAATTAAGGATAATTAATTAAAGAATAACTAAATAATTAACAGTTATTTATCTAACAATTAAATTTTTATCTAATTATTAATTAAGATGGATCCATTAATAATTTAAAGTTAATTAAATAATAATTGATTAATTAACTTGGGCTAGTGATTAATCTGGTTTCAATTAATCAAATAATCAATTAAACTTCCTTATGGATGACTGTATTCTATTGAATTGTTGTGAATTGTTTGATATCTCTTCTATGTGATGCTTTGTGATTTGAATGATTTAAATTCAAGCTGTGATGAATGTAATTTATTTATCTGGGATAAATTTTAATTATCCTTGAATCTGTGAATGAAGATAAGCGCTATAGATTATACCACATATCGATATTGTTATGATTGAATCTATGATGATTGATGTTGTGCACTATTGTGTAAAACCCCTGGACTACACCTTACACACACAAATATGGATTGCATCAGGAAATTGGTTAAGTCACAGATTTTATGAAATGGTTTTAAAAATTGAATTTTGAATCCAAAAGATTTTGGAAATAGAATTGGGTTAAATATGAAAAGCTTTTGAAATGAAGTTTTAAAAAGATACAAGTTATTTTGAATAACTTGTTAAAGTTTTGAAATTTAAATAATTTGATTTGAATTTGAATTCAAGATTTGAATTGAATTCTATGTTTGGAAATTATGGTTTAAAAAGGTTTTACAAGTTATAAATGTGTTTATATGGGTTTTAAACCATTTAAAAAGTATTGTTTTAGGAATTTGAATTTAACCCAAGTTTTATACTTGAATGGCTTTAACTTATCTAAATGTAATCGGATTTTTCCGAAACGAAAACTATTACTTTCAAATAATAATAGCTTTCATATAAAGAAAGGATTTCCAATTTATGTTGAAAAGATTTCAAATTTGAAATAGAATTGTTTTGGAAGCTATGAATTAATCTTTGTGAAAGATGGGTAAACTTTGTGAAGTGAATCTTTTTGTTTAAAGGATTAAAATGGTAATTTGTTTAACCATTTGAAAGAAAAGTTTTGGGTGATAAGTTGTGACTTAACTGAAATCCCATTATCCGTATGTTTTAAAATATTGCGCTCACTATTCGGTTTAGTTGGGAGAGGACTTTGTGTCATATAACCCATTCCGAATAGTGATACGACGAACTGGATAGCAATTGAAGACGGTGGTGAAGACCTGGTGTCTTTGAGAACGATACGATAACCTGTTGAATGACTCTGCACTGAGTTGCTCCGGTATAGAGATCTCTATATGTGATGGGGAGTCCGACCGGGATTGAGGATGCTCGGATTTGCAAGGGCTTCTTTTGAAGTGCCTTCGGTTCTGTTCGAACCCGAAACAGACTTGTATGGTTCTATGTCTGACATTACACTTTGAGATATAAAACTGTTCGCTATCAAATACATTTCTGTTTGGTGGCGGTGAATTTATTCCCTTAGTTTAACACCCTTCTCTGAGACATACGAGCTCAGAGGTTATGTAGTCGATAGTTATCGGTGATATACTCCCAATCCGGTAGTGTGGCATGCTGAGTGATGCTGTGTGTTGTTGATTATTTATTGATCAAAGCATGGATTTTGTGTAAAGCGTAGCTTTGTGGACGAGGCTGCATCAGAACCTCACACCCCGGAAATGGTCGAAACTGGAAAGATGCGGCAAGGTTATGAGGGTCGCGCCCTTTAGGGTGTGTCATTCCCGTCTGGAAAAGGGTGCTATCATGGTATGAAGCCTAGGTCTTAACTCATGTGGTCACTGCAAATCTATTACTTTGTGATTGCTTTGTGGTTGTGGGTTGAGAAGTTCCTCGAATAAAGGTCGCAAACGATCGGGGGGTGGCATGCTCGAGCAGTAGTTACCTGGTTACAGTGGTAACCTGGCTTTGTGTTGGCAGAGAGCCGTGTAGATTTTCGAGACGTCCCTCCAAAGGCGTACCCATGTGGCAGTAGGAAGTTCCATTGCGTGACCATTTGTTGGAAATCCAATCATCAATACGATCCTTGTATGGTTTTAGTTGTAGAACCTGCCATTTAACATGGTTGCTATAGTAGGCATACTATAATGGTACGTATGCCAGCCAAGATTAATATTATACTTGCAAATGTTTTCTGCACTATGCACTTATAATAATATAAAAATGGTTTTTGCATATCAAACATTTTTTACTATCATAAGGAGAAATCTCCCCCAAGTTTACGCTTGCATTGTGTGTGTGGCGGGAAGCCTTATGACAGTTTCATTTTCCAAAAAGTATTGCGGTTTTCAATGTTTTAAATTCTGTTGCTGTTTGTTTTAAAGATAAACTGTTTTTTTGCTCATACCAGTCCCATGACTGACCTGGAGTTTTTTGTTCCCTTCCTAAACTGTGGGTGCCCACAATTTTCCACACGGGCAGTCTAGAGTCGGGTTTTTTAGATAATCATATAGTAGATGTAGAATTCGATAGCGTCCAGCCTTCGGATTTGGCGATAGTTTTCAATTGTTCACTTGGACCGGACTTGCTTAAGTCATCAGGTTGGGGGTTCGAGCTTATGGTTTTCGTATAACTGCTTTTGATTTGGAGAATTGGAGCTTTAGCTATGAAGTTTTAGACATTGGATTCTGCCTCTCCTTCTCTCTTGGAGATCAAGTTGGAAATTTCTTTCCGTTGTTTCATATTCTGCTCTGATATTTTTTGGATTTGTTGTATCTTATTATAACATATATTGTATCATTCTTGTATCAAAGGTTGTATATTAATGTTATATGATATTATTCTTTTTCTTCCGTTGTGTTGTTATACTAAATGTGTTATAAGCTCCAGCGATCCAGATTCGACGTTTGAATCTATGGCATTCGAGTACAAGTGAAGTACGGGTGCCAATTTTCGAAGGTCAAGTCAGGATCGTTATAGCAAGAATTAGTACTGCTTGTCTCTCATAAAGACCCTACAAGTTATTGTGAAGCTGCAAAGGAAGAGAAGTGGAGAAAGGATATGGACAATGAAATAGAATCCATAGAAAGGATAAGACCTGGGAACTTGTTAGCTTACCTCCTGTAATGAAAAGAATTAGCATGAAGTCGGTATACAAAACCATAAAAAATGAAAAGGGAGAAGTGAACAAATGCAAGGCCAGGTTAGTGGAAAAGCGGTATGCACTAAGACATGGGATTGGTTATGAAGAAATCTTTGTGCCTATGGCTAGGTGGGATACCATTAGAATGATGGTTGCTCTAGCAGCACAAAGAGGATGGAATGTTTTTCAGCTTGATGTCAAGAGTGCGTTCCTCCATGGCGTCTTAAAAGAAATGATCTATGTTGAACAACCTAAGTGCTACATTCAGAAGGGACATGAAGACAAAGTCTGCAAACTTAAGAAAGCATTATACGGCCTCAAGCAGACACCAAGAACCTAGTACAACAAGACTGAAGAGTATTAGGAAGGCTTCATCAAATGTATTCATGAAAATACATTGTTTATCAAGAATGAAGCTAAGGGTAGTCTCTTGATTGTAAGCCTATATGTTGATGATTTGATCTTTACATGAAATAATTCAAATTTATACGATAGATTCAAGGCATCCATGAAGCAAGAGTTTGATGTGACATATTTGGAAAGGATAAGGTATTTCTTAGGAGTTGAACTACATCAATCAAATAAATGCATTTTTTCATGTCAAATGAAGTATGTTATTGAGGTTCTAACAAGATTTGGAATGGAGACTTGCAACTCAGTGAACAATCCAATGGTTCCTGGAACGAAGTTATCAAAGGATGACAGAGGAGAAGCTGTTGATGTAACCCAGTACAAGCAGTTAGTAGGTAGCTCAATGTACTTAATAGCCACAAGACCCGATGTGATGTTTGTAGTATGTTTTCAAACTAGGTTTATGGCTAGTCCTTGATATGCTCACTTAATGGCAGTGAAGAGGATATTATGCTACATCAGTGGTACATCAGAGATAGGACTATTTTACAAACGAAATGAATGTGATGCATTAAAAGCCTATACGGACTGTGATTTTTCTAGAGATATAGACAGTGAGAGAAGCACACCTGGTTATCTAATTTTAATGAGTAAGGCAGCCATGGCATGGAGTTCTAAGAATCAACCTATAGTCACATTATCAAGCATTGAAATAGAGTATGTGGCAACCTCGGCATGTACCTGTCAAAGCATATGGATAAGAAAGATTTTACATAGTTTTAATGTGTCACAGTATGAAAGTACAACCATCTTCTATGATAAAAGTTCTTCAATTAAATTCTCAAAGAATTTTGTGTTTCATGGAAGGCAAAAACACATCGAAGTAAGATTCCACTTTCTATGAGAGTTTGTGTAGGATGGTGAGGTTGAACTTGTGCATTGCAGAACTCAGGACTAGATTGCAAACATTATGACAAAACTTTTGAAGTTGGATACTTTTCAGAAGATGCGAATTTTTTTTGGAGTTTAAGGTCAGGAAGATATAAACTAAATTGCTTTCAGCATTCTCAGTTTGGGGAAGGATTGGATAAGAATACGTCAATATTGACTTATTCATAGCTGTTAGCATTATTGTTCTATTCAATAAAAGCTCTAGTTATGTAGGAGTAGTAGTTCTAGCTCAAATTGTGTAACGACCCGCACTTTTGACCCCCGAATGTCGATGCTAATACGTCCGTGGTATTCGTGTGCCAAGCATCCAAGTGCCTAAAGGACGAATTATTAGGGTAAAATAAAATGAAAAGGAAATATAATAAGAAAGAGGAACACAATATCCGAATCTCACAATAGAACGATAGTATATAATATCAAAAGAACAGTACAAAGGAGTTACTCCAATATAGAAATTTTGAAGTTACCAAAACCTAAGTACTATCATCAGCCTGGATGGTTATAACAACATGTCTTCATAAATGCTGATATGTACAATACAGTAATGCAACGGAAATAAGAATACAATGGTAAGTGAAACATGCAGCTCATCTTCTCAAGCTCTAAAGAGCATCAATTAAAACTGGCCTTTCTCAGACTACTTGAAAGAGCACAAGAGGAATCTAGTGAAAAAAAACCAAGCGTCGAACAAAAGTCTGGTATGAAAAACTCAAGAAATACGTGTTTAGGTGTAATAGTACTTTTGAGACCACATGGAATGTCATAACGGCTATCCCCTCAAAAGAACTACCATCTAATGGTACATAAGGTGATATAATAGATAATGTTTAGGGTGTTGAATATAAATATTATAACACAGCTAGATTGTTTACATTAGCTACATTCAATAGCATATTATGAGTATAATCAAAACTTGAAAAGGAACGTTCACATAATGGATTTTCTGTAGAGATCCCTCCAGTGGAGCCAGATCCGAACTTCATGCACAAGGATCATAAAAAACCTTCTAAGCGTCGTGTATCTCTAGATAAAATATACCATAATATAAACATAAAGATCCACACTAGAACTTAAACATGAACAATGTGAACCAAATACCATCAACTCCCGCGTGCAATATCGATAAGCATACTCTAGATCTGGAGTTGGCAATATCCTGTCATGGGACTGCAAAACCCCAGATTGTGCATCCTACTATGCCTTTAGCCATATTCGATGTCAAGGTTAAGTTCAATATCTTTCACACAAGTCTTAATCAATCGAACATAACACGAATCCTAATTTGGATCCCCATATCTTGAACAGATCACGAAACCACATATGGATTTCCATATCTCAACAGATATTGGAATCACACATGGATTCACACACCCTGAATAGATCATGAACAACAACATGTGTTCGAGCGTCCTAAATAGATCTCGAATCTTCACATAGATCCTTGTGTCTCAAAAGATCTGCTTCCAATAGATAGAACATGTATCTCAGACTTGAAGTGGTTTTCAATATGTAAAACACTTACCGATCTCGGTCTCTCCAAGACTGAATCGATGAATTTGGTCATCAATGATAATGAGAACGTTCGCATATGGAAACAAAGTCTTGTATACTTATCATGTTTCTGATATTTTCCTCTCACACCATGCCTTGATCAAGAGTGAAGCCGGTAGGTTAGAATTCTATTACTCATATCCCTACACGAACATCAGTCTCAATTCCCATGGATAGACAAGTATACTTCATCGGCTTTTAGTGTTAAGTATATGAATAAATATTTTCCATAAATGAGAAAATAAAAAAAGCACGATCAAGTCATACAAAGCACGATCAAGTTACATAAGCTACTTATAATCCTCTTTTCACTTAATTAATCTTTTATTAATTAAAACTCTTTTATTAGTAAAACCTCTTTAACCTAATAAAAATTCATTTATGAATTCCTACTATTCATTTGCACATTTTCAATAATCTAAAAAGTATTCATATACTTATCTGAAATGGTACAAGTATATTCACAAATCATTAACAAATTTTTTTTACTTTAAACCTTTGCTTTTTCTATCTTTTTCAAAAAGATTCCTTACTTATAATTTCCTTCAAAATATCCATTTTAAGGATCTAAGTACTTTCACAAATCCATTCAAAAAGTTTAAGACTAAAGTTACTCAAACATTGTCACTACAACCAAAAACTATTTCACTTTTGCTTATTTCTAAAATATTCTTTTAAAGATCTATTTACATTCATTAGTATAATAAAAAAGGATTAAAGATGAATGTGATCAATACATTGTCACAACAAACTCAAGACCGTTTCATTTATGCTTATCTTTAAATCATTCTTTTAAAGATCTATTTATGATCCCTAAGTATAATCGAAAAGGGTTAAAGGCGAATGCGATTAACACATTATCACAAAAAATCCAAATCTTTTTCCTACTTGTCACTACCTTTACAAACCTTTGTTTTAAAGATCTAAGTTCTTATTCGGTTAAGGTTGATAATCGACCAATCAATTATCTAATCAAAAAATATTGCTTATACAAATCAATATTTGTATACTTAAATCCTTTCTGACATTCCCAACTTAACCATTCCTCATTCAAGAGGAAAGCTTGGTAGGTTAGAGATCTATTGCTTTGTCCCTACTCGACATTAATTTTAACTCCCAGAAATAGAGAAGCCTACTTCGTTGGCTTTTAACATTAAGCAAAGTTAATTACCTTTCTAAACAAGTAAATAAGTAAACAACAAGAATAACACATTTCTGACATTTCAACTTATATTGTTCCTCATTCAAGAGTGAAGCTAGGTAAGTTTGAGCACTGGTTGCTCCAAGCCTTGCCTAGACTCTTATTATTGAATCTCACAAATATATAAGTTTATTCGTCAGCTTTTAATGTAAGCCTAGTTAATCACCTTTGTCAAAATTATGTGTGTGTGTGTGTGTTTATATAGTAATACTGTAATAGGTTTCAAATGCCTAAATAAAATATTACTTGAAAATAGCTAATTTAGAAGTTTGATTAGAAACATGTTTTACATTTTGCAGCACTTTACTTTCAAAATTCATAAATAATCATTAAAACTATATTTAAACATCTATTCCTTTTTTCACACTCAAATACATTTTATAAGAACTTCCATAAAAGTATTTTATAAGGAAAATAACTTATAAACCATTTAAATCATGAAAAACTAGCCAAAACATCACATTTAAACACTTAAAACAATAAGCGACTTACTACAACATTTATAAATGCTGTTAAAAATCCTTGTAAAAACAACATTGAAAAACACCATCTTTGCGACTACTTTTAACCACATAAATAAATGATTTAAGACATGAAATTTTTATAATAAGTACTAACATTAGGGTACTCAAAAATCATGGAAAGAAATCCCTTAGAGTATCTTTCCATTTATTTATAAAAATTCTTGAAAATAAGGGATTTGGAAGTGCACTTATAATGACTATTCTCGCTTCAAACACTTTCAAACTTCCTTCAGTTTAACATATAAGTTAAACAACCATTTAAACATCAAGTCATGGCCACGCCACATGTTTAAGTGGGTAATAGAAGTGAGGTTATACAATATAAACTTATCACTTGCTTTCAAAAGCAAGATGGGTCCAAAGTTTATAACTTTACTTAGTTAATGTACTTTAACTTTACAATTCAAAAACAACATATATATATATACACACAGTAGTGAGATAACTCACTCAGATCCATGCCTAATCCAAGCACAAAGCTACATATACCAAAGAACCACCTCTTCCATCAACACAAGCCTAAAGCTCCAACCTTTAGCATTTCCAAACCAAAGCCAACACTTTTCTTCTCATCCTCCTCCTCCATGCTCACAACCCATCTAAGCTGCACCTCTTCCTCTCACCTCATCCTACTACTTACTTTCTAATCATGCTTTCCATGATATCTTGGCACAAATCTATAGTTTAAAAGAGATTTAAGAAGATTTGGTTAACTTTTGAAAAGGTTAGAGAGTAATAAGTGGATTAGTGCTTAAGCACTTCCACCATTTTCAACCCTCCTAATTCATCTCAAGCTTATTTGATTTTATGTGATTATTTCCTAAGAGTGCATCCCTCCTTCTATAGGCTTAAGAATGTAATGGTAAAAGATCGAAAACCCCTCAAAACCCTTATAACATTAATTACGAACATCACTTCTCATTTATCATTTACTTAACTTTTAAGACTTTCCATTTATGCACATTTCCTAAGCATCTTCCCTTACCTCATGCATGACATCATGCATAAATTTTATTTTTATAAATGGAAAAATATTTTCATTTTTAATTCCTAAGCAAATAACTTATGTAAAAATACCGTACAACTTCTAAGGGTTAGAAAGTTGTTTATCAATAAAACGATTTTCAGTCACATTATCAATATTTTTTCATAGTGTTTACTATTGTAAATATTATTCCAAAATAATTTTACCATCATTACTTATGATTTAAAAGAAGGTTAAAAAGCTTATTAAATCATTTAATAACATTTGATCTAAGATTCAAATATTTAAATAATTCAGATATTTAATTACGAAGCACACAAAATTCCGGGTTATTGCATTCTCCTCCATTTAGAATATTTCATCCCAAAGTTATAATATGGACAACCAAAGAAATAGTCACATAGAGATACCTAACAATATTCAAAATCACTTAGCAAACAAAACTCATGGTTTGTTCAAGTTCAAAATCCTGTCATCGCACAAGGATGTTATACAAACTACTAAGCGTACCGTATGCTCAACAGCCTCAGGTTGTTACTTAGTAGAGTATTCAAACTACCTCATAAAAAATTGAAGAGTCATCACCTAAACTCTCCATAGGCCGACAAAACATAGTACGCAAATATGCTAAAGCCTGTACGATATACATGGATTATCTGTAAGCAATATTAAATTCGATCACTTGCTCGATCACACAAATTTTACTTCCTGACTAGTATAGATCACTTTACCCCGCTAGTGCGGACTTCGATCAGGTTCCTTGATTAGAAATCTCTATTCTCCTTGCATAGAGATATACTGTGATAGAAAACTTTGGGATCTTATCCCAAATCTTACCAAGTGTTTGCCATCAAGAATCTAGTGAAAAATCCTTGTTTGGACTAGTGTAAACCACCTGAAATCATGTACTCGAATACTGGATAAAGAACAGTCATGCAAATAAAACAATCTGCATACAACTTACATACTTATCCTATTGGTTTGTTAACTACACAAATACCTTTTATCAGTTTTCTTTACACTAATAGAATGTCATTATACTAAACCATTTATGAACCATTTCATAAAACATAACTTTAAGTTTATAAATAGTTTACAACTTAAGTTCATACTCATATACTACTCTATGACATCCGAAGAGTATATACAAGGCATTAGATTCAATTTTACTTAACAAGGATGTTGAACAAAATTTAAATTGTTTTAACTTATTACATTCTCAAGTCAAATGTTATGTAAAAAAATCTAAATTTTCACAAAACACTTGATTTCAAACTTTATACGGTTTATAAATTTCCGACTGACCAAAATTGTTGAAAATCTTGTTCCATTTTAACAAATGAATACTTCCAAACAACATATCATAATATGAGGCACATACCATACAATCCTAATGCATAGGCAACATGTGTCCATAAAATATTTAACAAATTTTAATAATTCATTAAACATAGTCAACCCAAAAAAGGAAAAAAGTTCCAACATTTATTCCGGGCTATGCCACTACCACTCGGGCACCCTACATAGTACACATATAAAACTTTTCTACATTAAAAAGTTTGTATGAAATCTCTTTTCGAAGAAAAACTTCAGAACTAAACACCCACTTTTATTTCAAATCATTTTTAAATAATAATATATACAATTTTATTTTGTACAACAAATCATTCTTTTGAAATTCAAATTAAAATCTGTTTTACTAAAACAATCATGTAGCATTCCCCAATTAGAAACCTGAAATGAATGCCGATGATGTTGAAGCCATCACTGGAATTATTTTCAAAAAACGAGAGTGAGTTCAGTACATCCAATTCATTTCTTTTAGACATAATCAAAACCATTTTTAAAATGATATCAAATACTTTGCAAATATTACCAAGTATCATGATCTCAATTTCATAAACCAATTTTCCAAATACTCACTTTCAAATAATACTACTATTATTTTCTCAAAATCTTAAAAAATACTTTAAAAGACACCGGGATTTAAGTTCTCAAAATATTAGTTAAATTCTTCTTATTTATAAATCACATTTTATAAACCATACTTGTATAAAATCACTTTCATATTTAAAAATCCTTTTACAAATGTTTGTTCTAAAATAACTTATCTTTCTCATATTAAAATAAACATCTTTTACTAGATTAAACTTTTACAAAAGTTAACTTTAACCCGGTATTTTCAATGAACGTCTTATAGTCAAACTGTGAAACTAAATTGACAAGGTGTTTTTTAATGTATCTACGATTACTTCTACCCAATCCATGTAGTAAAAAGGTAAAAATGCCCATAAACTGGTCGAGCATATATCAACAGTCAACAAATAGTAGTTAATGTCCATTAACTGGCCGAGTATAACTAAACTAATTAATGAGGGATAAGGATAAATATCATTAACCCCTACATTAATTAAACAATACTTTACATTCACTTATAAAAGTTACCCTATATAAGATCTTTAATTGTTTTAGTTATAATTACCATTAAGGTATATGTTTATAACAGTTACAAATACTCTCTCTTACATATAATACACTCAACTCATGCAATGGTATTCCTTTACCCTATCTCTTAATGAGTCATATCCACCAAAGCCAAGGTTCTCGCTTAACCTTCAGCTCTAATACCAGCTATAATGACGCACACTTTCAACCATCGAATCTCGACATTAATACATCCATGATATTCGTGTATCGAGCATCCAAGTGCCAGAAGGACGAATTGTTAGGGTAAAATAAAATGAAAAAGAAATATAACAAGAAAGGAGGAATGTAATATCAGAATCTCATAACAGAACGATAATATATAATATCAAAAGAATGTACAAAGGAGTTACTTTGATACATAAATTTTAGAGTTACCAAAACCTAAGTACTACCATCAACCTGGATAATTATAACAACATGTCCTTGCAAATGATGGTACGTACAATATAGTAATGCACGAAAATAAGAATATTACTGTAGGTGAAACATCCAACTCGTCTTCTCGAGCTATAAAGAATATTAGCGAAAACCTGCCTTTCTCAGACTAGTCGAAAGAGCATGCGTGGAATTAGGGAAAATGAAAAAACCAAGCATTAGACATAAGTCTG
Source organism: Allium cepa (assembly GCA_030765085.1). NCBI lineage: Eukaryota > Viridiplantae > Streptophyta > Magnoliopsida > Asparagales > Amaryllidaceae > Allium > Allium cepa. Next base: position 551,315,084 of record CM060941.1, on the reverse strand, counting down.
GTATGAGAAACTCAAGAAACATGTGTCCAGCATATAACAGTACTTTTGAACCGCATGGAATGCCAAAACGTTTATCCCCTCAAAAGAACCACCATCTAATATGTACATAAGGTGATATAATAGAGAATGTCTAGGGTGTAGAATATAAATACTATAACATAACTAAAACAATTACATTGGTTACATTTAACAACATATTATGAGTACAATCAAAATCCGATAACGAACGTATGCATAATGGATTTTCTGCAGAGATCTCTCCAGTGAAGCCGGATCCGAACTCCATGCATAAGGCTCAGAAAACACCTTCTAGTCATCGTATATCTCTAGATGAAACATACCATAAGGTAAACACAAATGTCCATGCTCGAACATAAACAAGAATAATGTGAACCAAATACCATCAACTCTCGCGCGTAACATCGATAAGCATACTTTAGGTCTGGAGTTGATAATATCCTGTCGTAGGACCACAAAACCTCAAATCGTGCATCCTACTATACCTTTAGCCATTTCCAATGTCGAGGTTACATTTGGCATATTTTACACGAGTCTTCATCATTTGAACAGAACACGAATCCCAAATTGGATCCCCATATGTCAAACAGATCACGAACACGAAACCACATATGGATTCTCATATCTCAACAGATCTCGGGATCACACATGGATTTTCACACCCTAAATAGATCACAAAGAACTGCATGTGTCCGAGCATCTTAAACAGATTTTGAATCTCCACATATATCTCAAACAAATCCACTTCTCATAGATAAAACACGTATCTCAGCCTTGAAATAGTTTTCGGTAAGTAAAACACTTACCGATCTCGGTTTCTCCAAAATTGAATCGATGAATTTGGTCATTCAATGATAATGAGAACGATCACATATGAAAACTAAGTCTCGTATACTTTATCATGTTTTCGATATTTTCCTCTTATATTATCCCTCGATCAAGAGTGAAGCCGGTAGGTTAAAGCTCTATTGCTCATATCCCTATGCTGACATCAGTCTTAATTCCCATGGATAGATAAGCCCACTTCATTGGATTTTAGTGCTAAGTATACGAATAAATATTTTCCATAAACGAGGAAACAAACAAAGCACGATTAAGTCATACAAGGCAAGATTAAGTCACATAAAGCACGATATAGTCACATAAGCAACTTCTAATCCCCTTTTCATTTAATTTACATTTTATTAATTAAAACCTCTTGTATTAGTAAAATCTCTTTTATCTAATAAAAATTTATTTATGAATTCCTACTATTTATTTTTGTTTTTTCAATAGTTCAAAAGGTATTCATGTACATATCTTAAATGGTATAAGTATATTCACAAATCATTAACAAGATTTTTTTAGTTTAAACCTTTGTTTTTTCTATCTTTTTCAAAAAGATTCCATATAATTTCCTTCATAATATCCATTTTAAGGAACTAAGTACTTTCACAAATCCGTTCAAAAGGTTTAAGACTAATGTTACTCAACTACAAACCCAAAACCATTTCACTTTCGCTTATCTTTAAAACATTGTTTTAAAGTTCTATTTACATTCATAAGTATAATAAAAAAGGGTTAAAGATGAATGCGATCAACACATTGTCACAACAAATCCAAAACCATTTCACTTATGCTTATCTTTAAATCATTCTTTTAAAGATCTATTTACATCCCTAAGTATAATCAAAAAGGGTTAAAGACGAATGCAATTAACACATTGTCACAACAAACCCAAATTATTTTCCTACTTGTTACTACCTTAAGAAACTGTTGTTTTAAAGATCTAAGATCACATTCGCTTAAGATCGATAATCGATTTATGGATTATCTAGTCAAAAACCATTGTTTTTACAAATCAACGTTTATATACTTAACTCGTTTCCAATATTCCTGACTTAACTATTACTCATTCAAGAGGGAAGCCTAGTAAGTTAGAGATCTATTACTCCGTCCCTACTCGACATCAATCTTAACTCCCAGAATTAGAGCCTACTTAGTTCACTTTTAGCATTAAGCAAAGTTGATTACCTTAATAAACAAGTAAACAACAAGATTAACATGTTTCTGACATTTCAACTTATACTGTTCCTCATTCAAGAGATATGTTAGGTAAGTATGCGCACTGGTTGCTTCAAAGCCTTGCCTAGACACCTCATTCTTGAATCTTACAAACAGACAAGTTTACTCATCGGATTTTAGTGTTAAGCCTAGTTAATCGCCTTTATCAAAATTTATATATATAACATAATACTTTAGAAATACTTGTAAATAGGTTTCAAACACCAAAGCAAATAATACGTGAAAATAACTAATTTATAAGTTTGATTAGAAATATGTTTTTCATTTTGCGGCACTTTATTTTTAAAATTCATAAATAATCATTAAAACTATATTTAAACTTTGATTCTTTTTTTCATACTCAAATACATTCTATAAGAACTGCCATAAAAATATTTCATAAAGAAAATAATTTAGAAACCATTTAAATCACGAAAATCTAGCTAAAACGTCGCATTTTATACAGTTAAAATAATAAGCGACTTACTACAGCATTTATAAATGCTGTTAAAAATCCTGGTTAAAACAACACTGAAAAACACCATCTTTGCGACTAGTTTTAAACAATTAAACAAATGACTTAAAATTCGAAATTTTTATAGTAAGTACTACCATTAGGGTACTTAAAAAAAAAGGAAAGAAATACCTCATAGCATCTTTTCATTTTTTTTATAAAAATTCCCGAAAACAAAGGATTCAAAAGTGTGCTTATAACGACTATTCTCGTTTCAAACACTTTCAAACTTCCTTCAATTTAACAAAAAAGTTAAAAAACTATTTAAAAATCAAGTTAAGGCCATGCCGCATGTTTAAGAGGGTAATAGAAGTGAGTTTATACAATAAAATCATCATTTGCTTTCAAAAGGAAGATGGGTCCAAAGTTATAACTTTACTTAGTTAATATCACTTTAACTTTATAATTCAAGCATAATATAAATATATACTCAAGAGATAGTGAGATAACTCACTTTGATTTATGTTTAACCCAAGCATGGAGCTACTACAACAATTAAAGAACCACCGCCTTCCATCAGTACAAGCCTAAACGTCTAACCTTTAGCATTTCCAAACCAACGCCAACACCTTCCTCCTCCTCCTCCGTGCTCATGCCCCATCCAAGCTCCCCCTCTTACTCTCACCTCCTCCCACTTCTTACTTACTAATCATGCTTCCCATGATGTCTTATCCCAAGGCCAAAGTTTAGAAGAGACTTGAGAAGATTTGGTAAACTTTTGAAAAAGTTAGAGAGGAATAAGTGGATTAGTGCTTAAGCAATTCCACCATTTTCAACCCTTCACTTCATATCAAGATAATTTTATTTTGTATGATTATTTCCTAAGAGTGCACCCCTTCTTATATAGGCTTAGGAATTTGATGGAAAAAGACCAAAAACCCTCAAAACCCTTATGCCCTTACTTACAAACATCACTTCTCCTTTATTATTTACTTAACTTTTAAGACTCTCCATTTATGCACATTTCCTAAGCATCTTCCCTTACCTCATGCATGTCATGATCCATAAAGTTTATTTGCATAAATGGAAATTATTTTTATTTCTATTTCTTTAATCCCTAAGCGAATAAGTGTATGTAAAAAAATTTAAACAACTTCTGACTGTTAAAAAACTGTTTATCGATAAAATGATTTGGTTACATTATTGATGGTTTTTCAAATTATTTATTTTTGTAAACACTTTTCCAAAATAAGTTTTCCATCATTACTTATGATTTAAAAGGAGGCTAAAAAGCTTATTTAATCATTTTAATAACATTTATGCCAAGATTCAAATATTTAACTAATTTAGATATTTAAATACGATGTGTTTGAAATTCCCCGTTGTTACATATAATTTTTTCTGTCCTTGTATTAAGCAGACCCCATAGGGATATTATTCTTGGTTTTTAAATGTTTCTTTGCTACCATTTGTAATGCTTTATATATGAGCCAAGCCTATTATTCGATAAATTATTAAGTGTTGAGCATAAAGTTAACAAAATAACCTCCTACAAATTAAGAACTGTAAAGCATGTGCCTACTTCATCTTTCAGTTATAGGAACTTGCTAATTACATTGTGTAATATCCCAAAACTTAACATACAAACCTGTAAAGCCGTTGGAGATTCTTTAAGCTGTGTATGTTGATACAGTTCAACAATTCAAAAGTTATTTTTGTCATCATAATATACATAGTAACCCCATGCTTTATGCATTTAAGTAACCCCATGCTTTATGCATTTACCCTCATAGCACCTTCATGCTCTTCAACCTAATTGTGATTTCAGTTTTGTCAATTCAATTGTTGTTTCTATTATAGGCAGCTTTATAACAACAATATTAGCGGGACGATTCTATGATAGCCCGGTTTTTGAATAACAGTTAATAGAACAATTAAATGGTTTTTAACCATTGAGATACCAATTTTATTTGAATTAAACAAATAAAGTTTGATAATTTAAAATATCTGGATGTATATAAGTAAATTTGAAGCTATAATAATAACTGAAATAAAATGGTAGTAAATCATTAAATACATATATAAATATGTGTAAACTCTATTATTTTTGAAAACTTTAAAGTATGTCCATATACATGTTTATTTATTTATGTATAGTTAATTTTAAAATCATATTCTTCAATTTGTATATATATATATAACATTTAAAATAAATAATATTAATTTATTTCAATTATAATAGTTGAAATGAATCAAAGTATTAAATATTTTATTTAAGGATTTATGTACATAATAAAAGATAACATGTGTAAACATTTTAAATACCATCAAACAAGTGTAAATATTTTAGCATACACATTAACATTTGTAAGCTCTCTAGCATAGGGGCAACACTTGTAACCTAAGTGTCATTTTAAATAACAAGTGTCTTTCCTTTTTTTTCTTTTTCTTTTCCTTTTTCTAAATGAATTATAAGTAAAAATTGAAACCATATTATAATCAGTGAAAAAAAAATACTCAAAGCCAAGGGAAATTTGAATCAAAACTCTTCCAAATAATTGAAACTGAAGAAAAACTATGATCCAAATTCAAGTTTAAAACAAGAAGATCAATTAGGCAAATTCAGGTGCAAATTTCAGTTTTTCAAACCTGAAGCATCTTCAAGTTATCATGCTTAGCAAATCAAAATCAAGAAGCGGATGGAATTCAAGATCAGTATCAAATCAGAGAGAAAAATGCAGATCATCTCAAAAACAATATGTAATTAGATCAAGAACACTATCGAGAATAGTTCCCAGTTTTTTTTCAAATTTCAAAATCTGCTTCTCTGTTCTTCAGCAAGCAGGTGAGTAAACATTAATTTGTTTTAAATAAATTTGGTTGCATGACTAGTAGCTTGATGATAAATTTGTTGCATGTTGTTGAACTAATTATATTTATTTTAAATTTGCTTGCATGTTTAAGTTTAAAGCTTCTAAATATATGTGTAATGATCCAGCATATTGAAATGAAGATGATTCTCTGTTTCGTAATTTACAGAGTCCAGAAAATTTAAAAAAAAAATTAATTAAATTATATATAAATATACAAATTTGCCAAACCAATTATTGCTGCATTTAATGATTCATAACAATTATGATTATAGGTTCATAATCTAAAATTTAAATTTTTGTTTAAGAATTTATAATATGGAAATTTTCTGAAAACAAATATGATTAAACTGTGAGAAACATCATAATATAAATGGTTTAAAGTAAAATTATGTTGCATGTTTTATCACTGGAAACAAATATGATTGTGAATGCATTTATAAGCATATCTCTGAATATTTATATGGATGTATTGGTGTGTTTTGTGATTGTCTGTTCTGTTCTTATTTTGTTTCTCAAGCTCAAGATTTTTACCACCTGAACTAGTTTTATTAGGACTTGATTTATAAGTAAATGTTGTTTAATTTATCATAGTCTAAGGTTTAAAAAAAAACTTAATCAAGTTAAATTAAAGACTATGTACTACTGTAAAACAAACATCAGTGCATGCTCCCAAACATAAATTTTCAAACTGTGAAATTTAAAGATTCATAATTATGGAATGAACTCAAAAACCAAATCATGATTTTTAACACTAGAATCACAAATTTTAAATTAGAATTAATGGTGCAGATCTGAATTGCACTGTTTTGGGTTTTTTGGGAAATTATGGTGATTCCAATTGTCGGAGAGGTTAGGTTTGATTCTGGAGGTAGAGGAGTGAGTGGGGAGGCAAGCAAAAATAGTAGGAAGTTTGTTTGAGATATGTGGTGATTGCGGTGGTTCGATTTAGTTTCGAAACCTAGTTTGGAAGTGGCTGGAATGTTGGTTCATCTCGAGGCCAAAAATTGATCGAGTGCCACTATACTCTGGGAAATGGAAGCTGGGGCATGGACGAAGTTGTGGTCGAAGGTGTCGGCATTCTAATGATCGGAGAAGCTTGGTTGAGGCATTGCTAAGTTTAGAGAAGGAGGTTCCTATTGTTCCAGGTTGGAGTTGGAAACTCGAATTCGATTTTGGACTGTGGAATGATGAATTGATGGTTGTGTTGGAAGGGGAGTTTGGTCACCGGTATGTGAAGGCCACCGGAGGTGACTAAAGATTGCCGGAGGCACGGTGCATGTGCACCGTGCACTTTTAGTTTCAGGCGGCTGCTTGGGTATGAGCCGTGGGAAACTCGAGAATCACTCGAGTAGGTGCTGCGTATTACTCGAAGTTGGGGAATTGTTTACTCGAAGCAGATTTGGCCCTTGCTCGGGTTTAAGTGTATTAACAAGTTTAGTTTTGAAACCTGTAGATTCGTTTCAATTTTTTTTAAAAAAAAATTAAAAATTGAATTTAAATGACAGTGAAGTTCTTTTTAAAATAAAATTTAAATCTTGTTTCAATCTTAGTTTAAGTAAAATCTAAGTCTAAATTAAATTCAATTTATTTTGAATCTAGTTTGGAAATAATTGAGTTTTTAAAATTCAAATTTGACTTAATATTATTAAAATGTTAAGAAATTAAAATGTAATTAAAGAATTTGAATTTAAATGGAGTTTGAAATGTAGTAGAGGATTTAATCAAATTTAAATCAGAATTTTAAATTTGAATTCAAATTTGATTTGAATTCTTAAGTTTTGGAAATAAAGTTTATAAAAATTGTAAATAAGTTGAAAGGTTAAAGTATACTTTAATAGTATGAGATTAAAAAGTAAATTAGTTTAAATCTTTAAATTTCTTTTATAAGTATTCTTTAACATATGAATTTCAAGTTTTATATTTTGGTTTCATTTTAAAGTTTGAACTTAAAATGAAAATTTGAAATTGAATTTGAAATAAATACTTTCAAAAGTATTTAAGAATGATAATCTAACCATTGATAAGAAAGGTTTTATCTTAAAATAAATTTAGAGTTTAATGATTTATAATTTCATTTAATTATTGAGGTAATTAAATGAATAATTTGTTTAATTAATTAATGAAATGGATTAAGATAATTAAGGATTTTAAATTATTGATTTTAAGTTTAAGTTAATCAATTATTTATGAATAATTTATCCATTGTTAAGAATCATTAATTAGATTTAATTAATGATTAGTAATTAATAAATCAAGTAATTATGAATTAATTAAGTTATTACTTAATTAAGTAATTAAGGAAGTAATTACCCAATGTAGTTAATTAAAAGTAATGTGATTAGTCAAGTTAGTTAATCGGTTTAATTAATTTAAGATAATCACATGATGGTTGTTAAGGGATGATTAATTAAGATGAAAAATTGGTGAATCATTAATTAATTGGATTATCATTAATTAATGATTAGTAAGCAAGATTAAGAAGTAAATGTAGTAATTAATTAATTAATTAGTGGTTAATTAAATTAATTTCAAATGGTGTGTTGATAAATCTTGCTTATGAATGATTGAATTATATAGTATGCTTAGATTAGTTGATATCTATGATTTGTGATATGTGATGCTATGTGATATGTTATACTGGTCTAAACAGTGACATCCCGTGTTTAAGTTTGAGCTATATTTCATTTGAATAACTTAGGTTAAGACGACATGAGATTCGAAGAGACCGGAGTCGGGCATTAGCTAATATCCGAAATCACTTCGATTCTTATAATTCGATATGTAAAACTAATAGGCTGAAGTGGAATGACTTAAGTAAATTGAACCATTTAAATCTAAGTTTAGGCACTTAGAATTGATGTGTGACATGGTTGATGTCTATAACAACTTGTAAAGTGTAAATTGATATAAGTTACCCCGGGTATCTTTAAGTTGTATGTTTTTGTATTCCTTGTTAGTTGGGTTTACTCACGCTGGTTTCCAGCCTGACCCGGGTGTTACTTTGATGTAATACTCGGGTCAGACCGAGTATTACAGATTTTCAGGTAAGGACGTCCTGGAGCTCAGGGGGCGAGCTGGAGAGCAGAAACGTATGGAGAGCTTATGATGTTAATATATATTATAGTATCTGATACAGATAGATTTATCTGTACTGCGATTGTAAATCTGTTGTAACTCTGATATAATAAAGTGTAATTTGAAAGTATAGTTTCATTTGTATAACTATTATTTATGAGATATTATATTTTATCCGCTGCGTATGTGAGACTTTGGGTTTGGTTTTCTGTTCTTCTTCTTCTATCTCTTCTTCTTTTCCTAACTATCTGGAAATTTCGGGACCGAAATTTCCGGGTCGTTACAGATTCCATCTTCGAACATTGACAAATCTTGTTAGTTTGGAATTGCATCTAAATAAATTTATAAGAAGAATACGAAATTCCTTGGGCAAGTTATTAAATTTGTGTTTCCATTATGTTTTTTATTCTTCATATAGATTTTATATTTCTTATGCTCATTGCATAATTAGAAAATTCTGTCAGTTCACCAAGTTCATTGATAAAATAATATAATAGATATAATGAAGTGCGCCATGGATTTCTTTTGTGCTTCTTCATGTTATTCATTTGCACATGCATCTCCACTGATTAAGTTATAAAGTATTTTTTATTAGTTTATAGAATTTAAAATAGGTATTAAGAAATAAGATGATGAGAAATGTACCTAAGAAACTCATCCATAGACTTAAAATTTGAAAATAGAAATTTTAAAATTGACGAAAAGTTTTAGCTTTAGGGAATCCCCTTGTTTATTTGCAGATAGGGTTAGAACAAAACCTTTTTTCAAAAAAGATATGTTTGTGGAATGGAGCCATTCTAATGAAGGGGTGTCGATTATTTTTATTAGGATAAATGTCAAATATATAGACTCATCAAAATACTTGCTATGAAAATAGGGTGGGTTAAGAACTTATTATAGAAATGAGCTTAGTTTCCACTAATTCAAAATTTATGCATGCTAACTTTTAAAGTGCACATGTATAAATTTGCATTTTGTACATATGCATTTTTGAAGCATGCATGTACTTACTGTTTTTATAGATAAAATGAATTGTACATGTGCACTTTAAAGTGCGTATTTACAAAAGGCTAAGTGTCCGTTTAGTTTCATTTTGAGTTTTATATTTTTCATTTTTAACTTGCATTACAAAATATAAGAAAAACGGAAAAGAAGGTTTAAAAATATTAACTATTATGATGATAGAGGAGATGGATTGGTTTTTGTATTTTTATTATTTTCCAAAACACGGAAAACACAATTTGTGTTTTGGGACATAAATAAGGCATGGAAGACGATCCATTTTCTCCGCCATCTGTTCATCATCATAATGACTAAGAATTTTAAGTCAATCCTCCACATTCTCGTATCTACAATGTATATTGAAACACAAAACACAAACTCAAAATGAAACCAAATAGGGCCTAACTTTGTAAAACCGGGTTTATTGTTTTAATAAGTTTTCAACGAAGTTTGTTTGCATAATAAGTCTTTTAATGAGGCTATACCAAAATTTTGCTCTTCGTATCATTCTCCATGTTTCATTTCTATGTTACCTTCATTTTTCCTTTTAACATAAAATTTGATTCTGTTTTTTGAACAAAAAATATGCAAGGATAGCCTGCTTAATAGCGATACATTGTCTGGAAAAATTCCCATGTCTTTTGTTATGAAATTCAAACTCGAGATCACTCTAATTCAAAAGACGTGCAAAAATAATCGACCAATATCCCAATACCAAAACTCGAAACCAATCTAAATAAACCAATCTTAATCACAAGCAAGTAAAATAAGCAATAACGAAAGTAAATCACACTTAAGATTTATAGTGGTTCCACTAACGTTGTGTTAGTGTACATCCACTTTGAGGAGATCACATTTATTACTTACAATGAAAGAGTACTGGAGAGTTTAATACAATGGCAACTGAAAATTTTAGAGAATTTGACTTTGTGGAGATTAAGAATTGAAGAAATTTTACAGAAGAAACCCTTCTTTTAACTTTAATGAACCTCCCCTTTAAGGCTTGAAAAATAGCTTATATATAAAGAATTCTCATTTGGAAAATATCAAATTTACCCCTGAAGTCTTTACAATCAACAAACACCAGCATGGGCATAATAGACCACGTTTCTAGGCAATCCGTCGTCTGCCCACAACGTTCAACCATCTAAATTACCAAATCAGATGGTTAAATGAACATTTTAAACGGTTGAAAATGCCAAAATTACACCTGAAGTTTCAGGAAATTTTCCTAAAACTCTAGACATTTGAATAGGTTCTTCAAGCTGCAAAATTACAAGCCTTTGAGCTCCGATTCGCAAGCCATCTACACCGACATCAAGGTATTCTATCCTCTTAAATTGTCGTCAAAATCCAACATCTTGAACAAACATGGATGCACTACAAGTTCTGTAAGTTACTTTAAATTTTATTTTAAGTAACTAATGTTTCACATCTATCTTTTTTTTCCTCTTAAAATACCCTACTCTGGAGAGCGGAGCTAGGGGATTCAAATGGCCTACTACAATGAGCCCTTTTAGCCAGCCCAATATAGACCATTAATCCTCTAAGCATTCCTCTTTTGTTAGGGATAACCGCTCCATATCTTAAAGAAACTTCGTTTCATGATCGCTAGATAGCTGGGATGAACTAAGTTATGCACGCAGACTTTAACATCTATCCTTGGTCCTCTTTTAGTCTTATTTCAATCGATTCAAATACTATAGGCATCTTTCAAACTAGGAACTCCATGGAGAAGTCCTATCCAATGGATACTTTTCATTATTTACCTCTATCACGTATTAAAATAAAATAAAATTAACATGAATCTATATTGCTCATTATGATTGCTTGCATGGAATATCTTAGCTTTGCAAATAACCCAAATTTATGTGGGTTTTGCTACTTCAAAACCATGTCATTATTCTCCTCCACTATGATGATGTAATGATCGCTTGCATTTTAAACAATTACATTTTATGGTAACATACAATGTTTTCAAATGGGATTCAAACCATAAAATCGTAAAGTTCAAAATTTAAATTGAAACAGAGTTTAAATTATGAATTGTACGATCAAAAGATCCATATTTCAATGGGTATATCTTCATTTCAAGTTGAAATCTTTTCCCACCTTCATCCTTGTATACCACGAGCTTTACTCATACTTCATTGAATTCGGATTTTGTGAATGCACATGCTCTTTTATTTATATGATAATTACAGAATGTTAGAAATAAACTTGATTTTGTTAATCTAGATTTTTCCATATAGGAAATATTTATAGCGTATGCTAGATATTTATGGAATATATTTGAAATTGTATAAGAAATATTTAAAAAATATTTATGGAATAATATATTTGAAATTATTTAGGAGATATGTATGGAGAACTGTTAGATTTAATGAATCTCCACCATTTATTTGAGATGCGACCTCCTATAAATAGAGGTGGATTCACTCATATTGGATGTAAGAGAAAAGAAATGTAGTAAGAAAAAAGAAGAAATGTAAGAAAAAATATAAATTTTTGTAATAAAGTTTAGTAGTAAAGTTTTTCTCCTTATATGAAAAAATATCATTTTTTCTCCAGCCTCTTATCTATCTTCTTCTTAAATCAAATCTATTTGCAGTTGAAGAAAACTTCCAGCAAAGCAGTATCAGAGCTTAAAAATCCTCTTAAAAGATGGAGAATAGCGGCGTTCCCTTACAAATTGCAATGCTTAACAACGTAAATTATGACAATTGGATTAAGGATGATGGTTCTCTTTGGAATGTGTGATGTATGAGGGATAGTTGAGAAAGGCTACACCGAACAAATGAATGAATATAGTTTGAGAGACTCAAGGATGGGAGATAAGAAGGATCTCTTTCTAATATATCAAGCATTGAATGACGATGCTTTTATGAAGGTTTAGGGAACAAATTCAGCCAAAGAAGCATGGAAAAAGCTTCGAACATCTTACGAAAGAGTCAATCAATTCAAAAAGGTACGTCTTTAAACTTTAAGAGGAGAGTTTGAAACTTTGCATATGAAAAAAGGTGAACTTGTCTTTGATTACTTTTCAAAAAAATTAATAGTTACTAATAACCAAAAAAGAAATGGTGAGAAGTTAAATGATTTAATAATTATGAAGAAGATTCTTAGATCATTAGATCCAAAGTTTGAACATATTATCACCATTATCGAAGAGACAAAAAACTTAGAGGCTACGGCAATAGATAACTTCTTGGTTCATCGCAAGCTTATGAAAAAAAGAAAATGAAAATGGAATAGATTATGGAGCAAGTACTCAAGGCATGAATTGATTCAGAAAAGAAAGAAAGCAATCGAAGCCAACAAATACGAGGTTATGGTCAAGAATGAGGAAGAGATCGTGTATATGGACAAGGACAGGGTTGAAGATCTAGTAAAGAAGACAACAATGACGACAACAACCGATGTCATGAGAGAGGATATTCAAAGTCAAGGCATGACAAGTCACGTGTCAAATGCTACAATTGCGAAAATTTTGGTCATTATGCTTCTCGATGTCGAGCTTCTAGCAATAATAAAGTTGAAGAGAAGGCCAATTACATTGAAGAAAGAAGTCAAGAAGATGATACTTTACTGCCGGCTTACAATGGAAAGAAAGAGGAGTTAATCTCCAAAGGATTATGCGAGATTTTTGAAAATGGTTATGAATAGCCCAATTATTTGGAGAGCATGTCATAAATTGACAAGAAAGCATTTACGAAATTATGATGGAATGATCATCATGCTGGTGTTGTGACGAGTGAGAACATTAATGAAGTAGCGTATGATCATATACTTGGACAAGGTTTTGCAAAAGAGTCATGAAATTCGTTGAAAAAAGGAAAGAATGATGCAAAAATAATAGAAGAAGATAATTCGATTGATGAGAAAGATGAAAAGATGAATAAAAGGAAGGAGAAAGATGCTGAAAAATTGCTGAAATTTAAGGAGTTATAGAATGATAAATTGGAAGAAGAAGAAAAACGAGTAGAGGACTAAAAAGAAGAAGATAAAGAAAATAAAGCAAGCAAAGATGTGATGACCAGCCCTTCTACTACCAGAGAGACGCATCATCATTAAGAAAGAAAGGGATAGAAATAGAAGAGAAAGAGAAAGAAAGAACAGCAACATCAGAAATCTCACAGTGGAACGGAATAAAATATAATATATCACATAAATATTACATAGTTTTTACATATATCAGAGTTATACAATATCAAAACATATGACTGTTATACATACATTTATCACTATATACATCAGAGGTACAGTACACATCAACTAACACAGCGGAACTACATAAATAGCTATATACGTCTGGAAACTCCTGCTCCAAGCTCCTCCAGAAATCAAAGTCCAAAACCTATCACTTGGCTACTCGTAAAAATTTGAGTACCCAAGAGTTTATGAAAAACAAAATATAAACTCCGGGTCAGACATGGGTCTGGTATGAGTAAACGGTTTAAAGTTGTTTAACTTTGAAAACAGTTGAAAATAAAGGTATCACGTAAGACTCCCCACAAATAAATACGGGTAAGTTTTTACCTTACGCTAACCAAAACATTTCATAGGAAATCCAGTGATATTATAATAGTGTCTAGGGTTTTCAAGTAAATAGAAAATAGCCGAAATTGTTACATTCATTAAATTCCAGCTACTAGCCACAAAAGTGGGTGACACATATCCAAACCGTAGGGTCTCGTAGGGAAAATGGATTTCCAACAATGGTAGGGCTGATGGGGTACCGCCCGTCATAGTACGGGGACTAGATCACCGTATCGAGGATCACTCCCGACCCCCTACAACACAAGGCCGGAACCATTCCTTAGTGAACAGTCCCGAACAAGATAAACCTCGCGGTTGTAGCTAGAAACTGTCCACACGGTCGAAATATAAAGGGACATCTAAACAGGGGAAATATCTTGTCCTGCTTGGGCATGACCCACCTAACCTTGCTGCATCTCCCCTGTTTTAGCCATTCCCGGTTGATGAGGCTTGAGGCTGCGATTACCTTTATTGAACATAATTCTTAGAATGCTCATCGTCCGCCTGGCGATGTGTTGAAAGCATTCAATCCATACAAGTTCGTTCCGGGTTCGAACGAAACCGAAGGCATTATCTCGTCACACTCATTTTGGAATCACCCTCAGAGTCAACGACGATAACCCTTGCATTCTGAAAACACCATCTCGATCTTCATTTCAGAATACACGACCTAACGTTTAAATTGGATCGATGTGGTTTTCGAAGAATCAAATTTGATTCTTCCAATCCCGGTCTCGTCGAATCCAAACGCCATTTTAAGGGCCAAGTTGTCTATTTAACTTAACAGTTTAAATAATTTAAATTCAACAATTGAATTAACATAGCATTTATCACAGATAAAACATATACAAGCATCATAGATATATCACAGCATATCAGAGAGCATCACAGAATATCATCAATTTAAACATCACAAACCAGACATTTTACATACACAACAATCCATAAGCAATCACTTTAAATTCTCATTGTAATTAATTCGATTTAAAATCAATTACTTGAGAATATATCACTTAATTGTTTGCTTGATCGTTGGTTAACAGTTAATTACTTATTTCTTTTTAAATTATTTAATTTAATGAATCTGTAACGACCCGCTATTTTGGACCATTCAAATCGACAATAAAACCGTACATGTCCGACTTGAATAATTCAAAATACCGAATTGTTAATAAAATTTGGCAAAACTTAAAATATACAGTAAATAAATCAATCATAGATCACTTACACAGAGTAATACAATGCAGCGGAATAGATAAAGAATAGTAGTTCATGAAGCTACTATATACCTCAGAGTTAGAAATAAAATACAACCGAATAGTTCAAATGCCATGAAGTCTCCAATGCAACAGATGGCTTCTCTGAACCAATCAACTGGATGACTGAAGGGATAGATAGCTGGATCTTCAAGCAAAGCTCCAACTTCGAAGATGAGTCTCAAATGCTGTATCTCTCAGTCTGACCCGAGCGTAAAGCAAAACACAAAACACTCGAGTCAGGATTAACATTCTTATATCTATAAATCTAACTCAAGTGAAATATCAACTGAAATATAATTAACTTAGAGGATGTTTGGGATAACCATCCTCTAAGGGTCCATGGAACTATCTAAAAGATAGAAATATACACTATAACACCGTAGTCTTTTCAACTTAATTTATACTTCAAAACCAAATATCATTTTCACTTCAAATATCTCTATACTTCCCAAATAGTATTTTTATATATTAAATAATTTGTACAGTAAAGAAATTTCAATTCCCTCAACTTAACAAATCGTTTAACATCAACCCGACCACCCCATTTAAATCTATTTCAATCTCAATTTATTAATTTAAATTCAACTCAATTTCTAAAATAACCACTTCAATTTTATCGATCTCAAATTCGGATTTGAAATCACAAAATACCCTTTATGTTCAATATATTTCGAAACTTTAAGTATTCAACGTTTCAAACTAACTTTTTAATCAATTTAGTTTCTAAATAATAAATTCAACTATACTGATTTCAAATACATATCCGAATCTCAAAATAAACCATTTAAATCCCAATATAGTTCAAAGCTTTAATATTTAATTAAATGTTCAATTTAATAGTTCCATATAGATCTCGATTTAACCTCATTATTATCTAGTCTTAAAATAATCCCTCATTAGATACAATATCATTTAAGTAACCTTAAATTACATTTTACTCAATATTTTCTTTAATTTATTTAAACGTGAAATATTCATTAAATCACTTAAATAAAAATCCAGTTACAAAATCATACCTTTAAATTTCCCATTCAAAAATTTCAAATTGATTTAATTGAATAAATCCTTATTTAAATACCATTTAGATAAACCCACATTTATCTCCCAATCTTAGTAAATTGCAGAATACTTTTGGAATAAAATTTACATAAATATTTAGCATAATTTATGTATTAAATCAAATTTTGACTAAATTAAATATTATTAAATCTATATATCATTACCCTTTATATATAAAATTTTTTAAGGATTAACATTTAATAAGACCATATATTTCTTTCCAAAACAATGAATTAAATTGCAAAATATTTATATATATGGACCAACGATGTATGTATATATTTCTTATCATATGGTCAAGTGTTACGGATATTTATCATTTCAATCCGTACACTAAATGTATACGGGTGGATAACATTTCAACCCGTAATCCCAATTCAATTAAATGAAAATCGCTTGGGTTTATCATTTCAACCCATAACGATTTTCTCCTATTCTAAAGTTTGTTAGGGTATGTATCATTTCAACCCATAGTGATTTCTATACTAACAGAGAACTTGCAGAGTGATAACAGATATGTAAATAATAATAACAACAGGCATATATCATCAAAATAAATATATAAACAATAGGATATGGTGTCATATCCCATAAGTGAATAGTTACAGATAATAGCATATATAACAATTTAAATAACTACAGCCTCATATTTCAATTGTCGTCTCAATTGAAATCAAATTTAGTAAATAAAAGAATGTTAATCGTGAGTGATTTCTCACCTTTCGAGGCCAGAGAAAAAGAAGTGAGTTATGAAATCCAGATCCGAATTCCAAAACAAAGCTAGATGGACACGGTTCAATGATCAAAGCTGATAATAGGAATAGACGAATTCAAATCAGAATTGGATCAAGGAAGATAAATAGGATAAGTGAGCTTATATACAACTAGCCAACATATGCAGACACAGTTTATAAAATATGCAACAAAATATGCATGCCTCGGTTAATATATATACATAGGTGTGCAGACCGACTATATTAATATAACCATATATATACTATATAACATTTCCTCTACCAATTTGTATATGACTACACATATGACTATACTTGAAATCAAAATACACATCCCTAAAAAAAAATCCAACGTATATCAGTCAGTGCAAACAACCTTAAGGCTGACATGAAATAAACTTTTGAAAGCATATACTGTTGAAATTATAAAATATTGATATAACTTATACTGTAAAACTACCATAGAAAATTTATATATATATACCTACATTTAAATATAAGTTATGTAAATTGTTGAAAATAAAATAAAATACAGTACGGTAGACTCTAAAATACTAAAACAATCATAAAAATATATATATTATAAATTGACCTATCAAACTTGTACCCACCAATTTTATATAATATATATACCAAAACAGTAACGAAAATTGAAATACTATATTTTATATATCTAACATATGAAAGCTAATAAAATAACATATTTTATTATAGTCGAAACTGTTATAACCAAATATATAAAACATATAAAAATACGTATATTAATAGAAGGCTGCCAAACTTATACCATATATACCGTAAGCTATCAATAGTAAAATAAAACGCGTATATATATATATATATATTTAACTTATCAACTAGTTAGTAAAACATACGTATCTAAAAGCCGTACGATAACTATATGCTAACAAAAGTCAAAAACTATATACCGTAAAATCTGAAAATAATATACATAATACAGTATAAATATATACTAACCTTTATATATGAACAGAAGTTAAATATTTATATACACGTTTATAAATATAACAATTATCATATATATACTATTATGAAATATATTATTATTTTTAAAGTTCAACTGTTAGGGAATTCAAAATCCCCATAGTTGCAGTAAACATATAAAACAAAACTTATGCACAATCTATACTGTTCTTAATATATAAAATAGACTTATATCAAATAAAATGTGTACTTACTTTTAAAAACCAGAGAGGAAATGTTTTGCCAACTAATGCATGATGCCATGGGGAGGAGGCAGGCCAAGGAAAAGAGAGAGCTCATGCTCAGGTTTGGAAGAAATAAGAAAAGATGGAGGGGAGATGAGAACAGGCGATTTTTAAAGGAAGAATGCATGCGTGATTCAAGCAACATGACATGGCGAAGGGCATTCTCCAGGCAACAGAGAAAATGCTAGTTTCTTAAATATAAAGGTAGGTCTGCATCTGATATGTGAACGTGCTATATGACTTTATATAATATTTACAAAGCTCTCTCCTCTTTTAATATTAATTTGAGGGCAACGAATAGCCTACAGAGAGAAAAGAAGATGCAATCTATGCTATACTATATATATATATAAATATATATATATATATATATACATATTCCTAGAAACACGGAAATGAAGAGGTAAAAGAGGGAAGCGAAAGAGGCGTATAAATGAATGGTAAATAAATTTAGATTTCAAATGAAATAAATGGAACAGCAGAGATTAAAGTATGGATGTAAATCCTAGAATAATAAAAAGCAACGGTTATATGTTGATTAAGAAAAATAATTAAAACAATTAATGGCTTAAATGGGGCAGCATGTTTCAAATTTTTGAAATGCAAAAGAAACGTACACTATAAATATAAAGTTTTCAAAAGCAAAAGAAACGTAAAGCTGTCCATTAATTCATCAAAACGTTATTTAAGTAATAAATTGAAATGTAAAAAAAAAAAGTAATTGTAACGGTCAATAGTTGATTTAGCTATACACTTAAAGCAATAAATTTTTGTTTGTTTGTACAACACATAATGAGTTTTGAAAGTCAAGGATATAAAAATGGATAAAAGGAAAGAAATCAGGAAATTTTTGTGAGCAATAGCTTTCCAAGGAAAGGTAGGCTTACATTATATATACATGCTGAGATGATTAGGCACGTTCAAAATTTTTGAAGCAATGAAGGAATTGGAAATAAATATAAAATGAAAGAAATTTGAAAAGTCCGTAGCTATGATTTAGCCAAAATTTATTAAAGCCATTTACTAGGAAGGTTGGAACCGAAATAATAGGGAGAGGAAGGCACATTAAATTTGATGACAAAGTTGTGTTCGAATCTATAAGCAAGTGGTTTATATATTATAGGCCTTATGAAAGTGAGGGAAGGAACGGATGCTACTAGCTTGATGATTTGAGATTCTTTCAAGCGTTAAAAACAAAAATAAAGAGAGACCAGAATAAACGCACCACCATAAATATAAATATACGCTTCAATTGCAAAAGAAACGTATAGAGAAAATTATGGGTAGTGGGAAAGGTAAAGTCAGTGAACGAAACTACAAGGAATAATAAAAGCAAGGTCGATGATCTCAAATTTATTAATGGTTACGAATTGAAAAGTCTACCTGGATTGGAAAAGTATTAAGCAATAGAAATCTTTAACGGTAGTAAAAAGAAACCGTTACGCGCTGATTCAGAAATCAATTAAAGCAATTAATAGCTTGAATTGGATAGCACGTTTTCTCAATTAAATAAAATTCCATAAAATTATTTGAAAATTTATAATCTGCTATATTTAAATATACGTATTCTAAATATATAAACATTTTATTTAAAAATTCAATTATTATAAGATTTCACAAATATTCAATTAAATACGTTATAGAATCAATTAAAATTGTTAAAATTTTCCGGGTCGTTACACTCTCCCCCACTCAAAACTTTTCGTCCCCGAAAAGGAAGGAGGTAGGAGAATAAAACAAGCAGAAAAAAAATAGATTGAAAGCCAAGATAAATAATAAATTTTAAAACTATATAAATTTTATTTAAAATATTTATTTGAAAATTTCATTTGAAATTAAATTTTCTTTAATATTTAATACTTCTCAAACTCCTTTGCAAACAATTATTTACATTATTACTTCTATTTACAAAGACTATTGAAAATATTAAATCCAAAATTTATGAAAATTTTAATTTATCTCAAGATACCTTTCAAATATTATCAATAAATTAATAATCATTTTCTTTAAAGATGTTTTATTTAATTTATAACTTCAAAAATATTTATAACACTAAAATTTTATATAAAACAATGTAGTATACAAATAAGCAATATTTAAAAGATTTATTCAAAAAGGAAGGGAAGGTAGATTCCGAAAATGGAATATAGGTGAAAAATGAAGCTGAGCAGATGAGGTAGATTCAAAAGAATAGAATCGGGCACGAATAATTTATTTCAAACCATAAGAATTTTAATTTCAAATATTAATACAAAATTTCTTTGTTGGGAAAAATACTTTTATAATAAATACCTTTATAATAATACGTTTATATCGAAATAAATCTTTCTTTCGAAAATATTTTTATAACTCGATGTTTTAACAAGTTTATCCTCGTTCCTGAAGACTCTGGCCGTGCGTTGATCGGGCGCAAAGCTAGAATTCTTCAAGTACTTAGTAGACCAGTTTCAACACCCAGTGAAAATACTTGAAAAGCCTTTTAAAAACAGATATGGAAAGTACAATCCAAACAAACAACCAAACCAAAATCTTTGTCCGACCATGGTTCGCAGATACACAATGGTTACGCTTGGGTCTCCCCGGAAACAATCCATATCCGTAAGCTTTCTCAGCCCTGCGAGTTACGCCATGATGACTAGTAGAGTGCAGGATACACAATGGTTACGCCTGGATCCCCCAGGAAACAATCCGTACCCCTAGGCAAGACTCGGCCAGGCATTTGCGCTACTATTCGCGACCTACGCAGATTGCAGGATACACAATGGTTACGCCTGGATCCCCCAGGAAACAATCCGTACCCCTAGGCAAGACTCAGCCAGGCAATTGCACTATGCAGTCACGAGAGAAAAAAACCATGGGTTACGCCACGGTGCGAAACACTCGAGTATTACATCCGGAAAACCGAAAATCAGAGAGAATAATATCGATAGAATGTATCCACGATGTGGCCACAAAGCGGATATCAAGCAGAAGGCACTTTCCATATCTTTACTTCGAAAATATATATCATATAGTACCTTTTCAAATACTTTCAAATATCATACTTATATAAAATCCATATATATATATATATATATATATATATATATATATATATATATATATATAAGATTCCATTTTCAAATTTAATACTTTCCAAATCAATAGTATATCAAATCATACTTATATAGACTTCGATTTATAAAAAAATTCTCTTTCCAAATTGAGTACCTTTCAAATCAATAGATTTCAAATCACTTCATACTTATACAAATCCATTTTATATAAGTTCGACCACTCCCAAATCAAGTGCTTAACAATATAAGGTTCTCAATTTCAAATCATTTCAATATCAATTCAGTTTCAAAATCATATAGGATTTCACCAAATTTTCTTCCAAATTAAGTATCTAAATTTCAAAGTTCCCAAAATAATAGGTTTAGAAAATTATCCCAGTTTCCAAATTAAAATAATTCAAGTCAAACAAATTCATTTCCAAAATCACCATAGAAGTACTGGTTTTTAATTTCAATTTAATTTCAAAACCAAATATTTTCTCAAAATCAATTATACTCAAAATGGTTTCCAAATTTATAATCATCACTTTAAAACTTTTAAACTATCTATTTCCATTAGAAATATCCAATTTACCTTTCTGAAAACCATTATTTGAAATTAAATTTTTTTTTCCAAAACATTTCAAAACTAAATTCCATATTAGTATAATTAAAAATAGTCATATTCACTTACTTAACAAAAGGTTTCAAACTTACTTAAGTCATACTCTTCAAAACTAAAGTTATATGCTTTATCAAAAATTTTATACTTTTCGAAATTTCTTAGTTTAAAACTTTTAAACCTTGATTTGGAAGTGCTCGAACCTTCAAAATAGTCGATGAAATCAAATTTCAAATCTAAGAGTTGGAAATCAATTTTTTTTTTATATAGAGTTATTACTAGTCAAATTGAAAACTCGAGGACTGAACACCGGTCTCACTTTAAATTGTTTCAAATATATACATATATCTTTAGAAAATATCAAATTATACTTCGGAATTTGAAATCAAAAACGGTTTTACAAAATCACTCGCATAGCGAAGCTATTAAAGTGGCCTCTGCCCCACTCTGAAACTCGAAAATCAATGTCGATGATGCGTGCACTCATCACCGAAATTATTCTCCAGCGACATAAGTGAGTTCTGGACTTCTATTTTCTTGAAAACTTCTTTGAAATTTCTTCAAAATTATTGGAATTCATTTGAACCCATTTGAAACATTTCTTATTCGGAAAAATACTTTTAAATCGTATTATTTTTATATATTTTCCCATAATCTTAAAACCAATTTCAAAATATCGGAATTCAATTCTCGAATTTCAAATTTAACCCTTCAGTTATAAATCCTTTTTATATAAATCACTTTCTTATAAATTTTCAAAATTTCCAATCCTTTCAAAACTTTTATATATAGAATAACATTTCTTATTCGTTTTATATATAGGTATATAATCCTTATCGAAAACATTTTCACTTTTATATATAGAATAAAATCATAGTTATCAAATCAATAATTTCGTATAAAACAATTTTAAAATACAACAAACTCGATTTTCAAAGGATGATTCAAGAATGGATTTCAAAACAAAGATAGAGATTTAATTTAGAGGAACTCTAATCAATAGAATCCTGATTCGAAGATAGGCTCAAACAAGGTTGAGAAAATCAAATTACAAAATAGAAGATGGATATACTTCTATAAATCTCGGGCGACCTTAACCGGGTCAACCGTGACTTCAGGAATATAATTGATGCGGAATTCTAAGGCAAATCGACATTCGATTTCCAGAGATAGAATTCGGCATACCAAGATATAGCAGCATCGTAAACCGAGGATAAAGAAATCTCCGGTGAATCAATGCCAATTGTAAAGGAGTTTTCACCCCCTTTACAATTCATTCCGTGGAGTTATGGGATACTCTAGAATCAAACGAATATAAATAGGGAGAGACAAGAATGAATTTCGGAACCGAGGGACGTTCCAAAATTCAAAGGAAATCAAATCAAAAAAGAAGGGATTCAACTCGAACGAAAGTGATTCTATAAATGAATTTACCATATATGCTAGGTTTTGCCTAGAGCCAAAGCTATGATACCAACTGTAACGACCCGCTATTTTGGACCATTCAAATCGACAATAAAACCGTACATGTCCGACTTGAATAATTCAAAATACCGAATTGTTAATAAAATTTGGCAAAACTTAAAATATACAGTAAATAAATCAATCATAGATCACTTACACAGAGTAATACAATGCAGCGGAATAGATAAAGAATAGTAGTTCATGAAGCTACTATATACCTCAGAGTTAGAAATAAAATACAACCGAATAGTTCAAATGCCATGAAGTCTCCAATGCAACAGATGGCTTCTCTGAACCAATCAACTGGATGACTGAAGGGATAGATAGCTGGATCTTCAAGCAAAGCTCCAACTTCGAAGATGAGTCTCAAATGCTGTATCTCTCAGTCTGACCCGAGCGTAAAGCAAAACACAAAACACTCGAGTCAGGATTAACATTCTTATATCTATAAATCTAACTCAAGTGAAATATCAACTGAAATATAATTAACTTAGAGGATGTTTGGGATAACCATCCTCTAAGGGTCCATGGAACTATCTAAAAGATAGAAATATACACTATAACACCGTAGTCTTTTCAACTTAATTTATACTTCAAAACCAAATATCATTTTCACTTCAAATATCTCTATACTTCCCAAATAGTATTTTTATATATTAAATAATTTGTACAGTAAAGAAATTTCAATTCCCTCAACTTAACAAATCGTTTAACATCAACCCGACCACCCCATTTAAATCTATTTCAATCTCAATTTATTAATTTAAATTCAACTCAATTTCTAAAATAACCACTTCAATTTTATCGATCTCAAATTCGGATTTGAAATCACAAAATACCCTTTATGTTCAATATATTTCAAAACTTTAAGTATTCAACGTTTCAAACTAACTTTTTAATCAATTTAGTTTCTAAATAATAAATTCAACTATACTGATTTCAAATACATATCCGAATCTCAAAATAAACCATTTAAATCCCAATATAGTTCAAAGCTTTAATATTTAATTAAATGTTCAATTTAATAGTTCTATATAGATCTCGATTTAACCTCATTATTATCTAGTCTTAAAATAATCCCTCATTAGATACAATATCATTTAAGTAACCTTAAATTACATTTTACTCAATATTTTCTTTAATTTATTTAAACGTGAAATATTCATTAAATCACTTAAATAAAAATCCAGTTACAAAATCATACCTTTAAATTTCCCATTCAAAAATTTCAAATTGATTTAATTGAATAAATCCTTATTTAAATACCATTTAGATAAACCCACATTTATCTCCCAATCTTAGTAAATTGCAGAATACTTTTGGAATAAAATTTACATAAATATTTAGCATAATTTATGTATTAAATCAAATTTTGACTAAATTAAATATTATTAAATCTATATATCATTACCCTTTATATATAAAATTTTTTAAGGATTAACATTTAATAAGACCATATATTTCTTTCCAAAACAATGAATTAAATTTCAAAATATTTATATATATGGACCAACGATGTATGTATATATTTCTTATCATATGGTCAAGTGTTACGGATATTTATCATTTCAATCCGTACACTAAATGTATACGGGTGGATAACATTTCAACCCGTAATCCCAATTCAATTAAATGAAAATTGCTTGGGTTTATCATTTCAACCCATAACGATTTTCTCCTATTCTAAAGTCTGTTCGGGTATGTATCATTTCAACCATAGTGATTTCTATACTAACAGGGAACTTGCAGAGTGGTAACAGATATGTAAATAATAATAACAACAGGCATATATCATCAAAATAAATATATAAACATTAGGATATGGTGTCATATCCCATAAGTGAATAGTTACAGATAATAGCATATATAACAATTTAAATAACTACAGCCTCATATTTCAATTGTCGTCTCAATTGAAATAAAATTTAGTAAATAAAAGAATGTTAATCGTGAGTGATTTCTCACCTTTCGAGGCCAGAGAAAAAGAAGTGAGTTATGAAATCCAGATCCGAATTCCAAAACAAAGCTAGATGGACACGGTTCAATGATTAAAGCTGATAATAGGAATAGACGAATTCAAATCAGAATTGGATCAAGGAAGATAAATAGGATAAGTGAGCTTATATACAACTAGCCAACATATGCAGACACAGTTTATAAAATATGCAACAAAATATGCATGCCTCGGTTAATATATATACATAGGTGTGCAGACCGACTATATTAATATAACCATATATATACTATATAACATTTCCTCTACCAATTTGTATATGACTACACATATGACTATACTTGAAATCAAAATACACATCCCTAAAAAAAAATCCAACGTATATCAGTCAGTGCAAACAACCTTAAGGCTGACATGAAATAAACTTTTGAAAGCATATACTGTTGAAATTATAAAATATTGATATAACTTATACTGTAAAACTACCATAGAAAATTTATATATATATACCTACATTTAAATATAAGTTATGTAAATTATTGAAAATAAAATAAAATACAGTACGGTAGACTCTAAAATACTAAAACAATCATAAAAATATATATATTATAAATTGACCTATCAAACTTGTACCCACCAATTTTATATAATATATATACCAAAACAGTAACGAAAATTGAAATACTATATTTTATATATCTAACATATGAAAGCTAATAAAATAACATATTTTATTATAGTCGAAACTGTTATAACCAAATATATAAAACATATAAAAATACGTATATTAATAGAAGGCTGCCAAACTTATACCATATATACCGTAAGCTATCAATAGTAAAATAAAACGCGTATATATATATATATATATATATATTTAACTTATCAACTAGTTAGTAAAACATACGTATCTAAAAGCCGTACGATAACTATATGCTAACAAAAGTCAAAAACTATATACCGTAAAATCTGAAAATAATATACATAATACAGTATAAATATATACTAACCTTTATATATGAACAGAAGTTAAATATTTATATACACGTTTATAAATATAACAATTATCATATATATACTATTATGAAATATATTATTATTTTTAAAGTTCAACTGTTAGGGAATTCAAAATCCCCATAGTTGCAGTAAACATATAAAACAAAACTTATGCACAATCTATACTGTTCTTAATATATAAAATAGACTTATATCAAATAAAATGCGTACTTACTTTTAAAAACCAGAGAGGAAATGTTTTGCCAACCAATGCATGCGGCCATGGGGAGGAGGCAGGCCAAGGAAAAGAGAGAGCTCATGCTCAGGTTTGGAAGAAATAAGAAAAGATGGAGGGGAGATGAGAACATGCGATTTTTAAAGGAAGAATGCATGCGTGATTCAAGCAACATGACATGGCGAAGGGCATTCTTCAGGCAACAGAGAAAATGCTAGTTTCTTAAATATAAAGGTAGGTCTGCATCTGATATGTGAACGTGCTATATGACTTTATATAATATTTACAAAGCTCTCTCCTCTTTTAATATTAATTTGAGGGCAACGAATAGCCTACAGAGAGAAAAGAAGATGCAATCTATGCTATACTATATATATATATATATATATATATTCCTAGAAACACGGAAATGAAGAGGTAAAAGAGGGAAGAGAAAGAGGCGTATAAATGAATGGTAAATAAATTTAGATTTCAAATGAAATAAATGGAACAGCAGAGATTAAAGTATGGATGTAAATCCTAGAATAATAAAAAGCAACGGCTATATGTTGATTAAGAAAAATAATTAAAACAATTAATGGCTTAAATGGGGCAGCATGTTTCAAATTTTTGAAATGCAAAAGAAACGTACACTATAAATATAAAGTTTTCAAAAGCAAAAGAAACGTAAAGCTGTCCATTAATTCATCAAAACGTTATTTAAGTAATAAATTGAAATGTAAAAAAAAGTAATTGTAATGGTCAATAGTTGATTTAGCTATACACTTAAAGCAATAAATTTTTGTTTGTTTGTACAACACATAATGAGTTTTGAAAGTCAAGGATATAAAAATGGATAAAAGGAAAGAAATCAGGAAATTTTTGTGAGCAATAGCTTTCCAAGGAAAGGTAGGCTTACATTATATATACATGCTGAGATGATTAGGCACGTTCAAAATTTTTGAAGCAATGAAGGAATTGGAAATAAATATAAAATGAAAGAAATTTGAAAAGTCCGTAGCTATGATTTAGCCAAAATTTATTAAAGCCATTTACTAGGAAGGTTGGAACCGAAATAATAGGGAGAGGAAGGCACATTAAATTTGATGACAAAGTTGTGTTCGGATCTATAAGCAAGTGGTTTATATATTACAGGCCTTATGAAAGTGAGGGAAGGAACGGATGCTACTAGCTTGATGATTTGAGATTCTTTCAAGCGTTAAAAACAAAAATAAAGAGAGACCAGAATAAACGCACCACCATAAATATAAATATACGCCTCAATTGCAAAAGAAACGTATAGAGAAAATTATGGGTAGTGGGAAAGGTAAAGTCAGTGCACGAAACTACAAGGAATAATAAAAGCAAGGTCGATGATCTCAAATTTATTAATGGTTACGAATGGAAAAGTCTACCTGGATTGGAAAAGTATTAAGCAATAGAAATCTTTAACGGTAGTAAAAAGAAACCGTTACGCGCTGATTCAGAAATCAATTAAAGCAATTAATAGCTTGAATTGGATAGCACGTTTTCTCAATTAAATAAACTTCCATAAAATTATTTGAAAATTTATAATCTGCTATATTTAAATATACGTATTCTAAATATATAAACATTTTATTTAAAAATTCAATTATTATAAGATTTCACAAATATTCAATTAAATACGTTATAGAATCAATTAAAATTGTTAAAATTTTCCGGGTCATTACAGAATCTTAACCAAATCAATTATTAAGTCTTATTTATTTAATTACTTAATTAAATATTCCTTATACATTAATTAATATCCTTAATCATTAATTAGTGGAACTTAATTCCTTATTTGTTAGCTACTAATTAATTGATTAATCATTTATTAATTCTAACTTAAATTTCTTAATCAATTAACTATTACCATCCATTAATTAACTTAAGTGGTTGATTGCAATTTTGTAAATCACAAAATTTATTAACGAATCTCTAATTGTAATTATTCTGAATTTCTTTCTAAAATAATTAATTAATATTAATTATTCAACTTAATTAAACACTCAAAACTCTGCTTTAAATTTGGAAACTAACTTATTATTAACTATAACCTCAAACGATAATTAAATTTATATTAACTTAAATTAATCACTTAATTAAAACATTAGTTAAGAGTTTTAATGTTTGTTATTCATTAACTAAGCAATTTAATTTGTATAAAGTTTAACTTAAATTGTCAAACACTTGTTAAATTTAAAATGTTGAAATCCTGGAAAAAAAACTCAAAATTTCTTAACTTCATTTTTTTTCAAATACTGCGGATAAATATGAACTCGAGGTTACCCCTGATTTACTCGAGTAGTACTTCGGTCCTTCCTCAATTCTTCCCGCGTAACTCCCCTGTACATCTTTCTTCTTCTCTTTTCCCTTTTTTTTTATTTCTGTAAGTTAAAAACTTTACTATGTATAAAAGAAACCATCAGTAAACATTCGAAGACGACATGAAACAAAACCCGAAGCTACTCCCCATTATACTCGAGCACGACTCGAGTAAGAAGACAGCATACCCTGATACGACGTCCTGCTCCAATCGCCACCGTGCACGTGCATGGTGGTTCGGCGCACCTCCGACAACTCGCACCATTTCCAGCAAACCCCAATCCGTCTTCTTAATCGAACACAAATCCAAAAAAATCGAATAAAGGTCAAAACTAAAAATTCGCCTACAGCTAGAAAAAAAGAACTGCAACAAACACTCAGGGGAAACCACCTGGCCACCACCGTAGGGATCATTGGCATCGCCCATACTACGTCTACGCCTTGACAACTCGATCATCCTCCCTCTCCCACACTCACGCGCAGCTCGATCACGTTATGGAGGTGAAATCGACGATTTACAGAGAAGAACAAAATACCCAATAAAAACCCTAAATAAATCTCGTGTTCGAATTTCAATCAATAGAAGAATTAGTTTATATTTTTCCCGAGTTGATAGATGTATAAACTTGCCTCAATCCAAGTTTATTTAATTAAAAACAAATCAATCTCTTGAATAAGCTAAAATGCAAATTTTCTTTAAACCCAAACTGCTTCTTGAATATAAAATTTTAAATTTTGATCTTTGTTTTAAAAATCCCACCTTGGAATGTCTATTCAAGATTTGAATCCAAACTAACAAATTTAATTATTCGAATTTCTACCTTGATCTTCCCTTTTACTGCAAAATTTAATATACAGTGTTTTAACTACACTGTACACCTTCAAACATTACTTCCAGGCCATGATTCTAGTTTAAACCAGTTTAATTAACTTAAATTATCAAGTTTAAATATTTATATGAAGATGCAATTTAAACTATTCTCTGTTTTACTTTATACAGTAGCTTGAAATGTGAAGAACACATATAACAGAGCTTCCAACATTTTAGAATATACAGCAACATAAGATTTCATAATTAATTATCAAACTTAAACTTCAATATGTATGTTTACTCACCAAAAATTCCCTTGAACAGAAAGATGCATTTGAATTTTTGAACACCAGAAGCTTTAAAACTGCCTGTATATATTTTTATTTGTTTTGTATTGAATTTACATTTTGAGTTTTGCTTGCTTTATTATTGGTTTCAGGTTTCCTAAGTTCCTTTATCTCAACGAACTGAAAAGAAAATGTATTCATATGTATATATAGAAGATAAGAAGAGATATAAAGGGAGGCTCAACTGGTCAGGTATTTACTTAGCTTTGTTCTGTTTAAAACAGATTTCATTTATTACAAAGAAAAGATTTGCTATATTTGCTTTGAACACAAGAGTGGATGAGATGATAGCAAGTACTTATTTTGCTTCATAATAGGTCTACACACTATAATTATATTTACACCATCATCATTTTGTAGTTAACTTACGGCCTGTACAAACACAATATTTGTACATGAACATATACTTGCAGGAAACCCTGTTCTTAAAGGCTTGTATATGAAGCTATTGTGTATAAAGATATTTTTAGTATTTGCTTGATTGAATAACATATGATTATGTTTGTGCCAGAATTATTCATTTTGGTCTGGTATTACTTCCAACTTGAACTTACAGGCAACTCTGTTATATATATATGAAGATATTTATTTAAATATTTGTTTCATTATTATGACAAACTTGTTTTTGTTTCATTTTATACTTAATGTTTCATTTAACCCCTGCCTATATTTACATTTATAGTTATATTTTATTTTCATTTGTATTTTAACAATAAATATTGAACTTAGATTCATGAGTTCACTTATTAACTTGTATTTATATTTTTGACTTACATTAATATTAATATTTGGATTAGATTCATAAGTTATATTTACATTTATTCTCATTTTTATAATTCATTTGTATTTATTTAAATCATACATAATTTGACTCATAATTTACCTTTGTATTTTGTATTGCTAGAATTAGATTTTAAATTTTAAACATTATCAAGCATATGTATTTATTTAACAAATGTTAACAATGTATAGCATTTTAATTTAATTATATGAGTTAAATTTTATTAATAATATTATTAAGAAACTTATTTTAGAATTTCAAACATTATTACCTATATATATATTATTTTATACTAAATATAAACAAGGTAAAGTATTTTATAAGATAGATTTTTATTGTGAATATTATTGAAATACTTCTTTCAATTTCCAAATCAATCTTCTTTTTAAAATACAGTTTATATAAGTAGATGGCAATATTTCCAAAATCATATTCATTTAAATATGATCAATTCACATTTTATATTTAATTAGATTAAACATTTATTAAAATAACCGGGGTCGAAATCCAGGGTTGTTACATTCCTCCCCCCTTAAAAGAATTTCTTCCCCGAAATTTAAACCAAGATAATTTTAAAAGATGTTATACCAACCATTCAACATAGATACCATTCATTCATTAGCAAACAACCAAACAGTCTATCATAACTAACAACACTAGTTATCCGAACACAAATCCGGATAAAATTCCCTAACATTATCGACAGTTTGTTTCTCGATGATTAACAATCCAAACTGGATTCCTGAATTACTGGTTTATCAACTGATGAATTATGAACAAATTCACTTAGATGGGATATATGGAATATACAATAAATTCCAGACACCCGTTCTAGCAATTCAATACTGAAATCTACAATATTAACTCTTTCCAATTTTATTGACTTCTTTATAGATTTCAATATCTATTCAATCAAGCCCGTATGATGTACATATATCATTCGTACGCAAAATCAAATCCGATCGCTCGCTCGATCACACAATTTCATTTCTGAATTAGTATCGTCCACCCGACTTCCCAGTACGGACACAGAAATGGTTTCTTGATCAGAACTGTCATTCTCCTTGCATAGTCACAACTATGATAGAGAATTTCCAGAATCAATCAAAATCCATATCCATGGTTCGTCGTCGAAAATCGAGTGAAAAATCCTAACTCGGATCGATATATAATTATCTCAAAATTCTGTGCTCGAATCTGGATCAAATTCTTATGCGAATAAAATAATATACGTTCATCCTACGTATTTATATTCATTGATTATCAACTACATCAATTTCTTTTATTCACATTATTCTGATTTCTATTCACTTGGAATAATTTTTCCCAATATCAAATTTACTTAAGAATTTCACCATTCATTTCTTAAGTTTAATATAAGCATTATATATTCCCTTATATTATTACTCTACCATTTAAGCCTTAATCTTCTTATATCTACTTATTTCCAATTCCATGTGAATTCAATTTATCTTCAACTCTGAATATTTAATTTTATTGGCTATCTTTCTTTAATGACTGATTCTTATCATTATTTTTAAATTAGTTTCATCCACTAGTTTATTTCAATTCCTAATTTGAAATTGTTTTGTTGCTAATTTTTTTATATATAGTTTTCAGATTTTGAAAAGTTTTGACAGAGTCTCCATTTGTTTAGCATTACATATCTCCATAAGCACATATGTAAGGCTCCAATCCTTATCACAATTAATTCCAATCAATTCTCAAATCATTCTCTTCAGTTTAAGTGGTTTATAACTTACTTGCTTATATATATATAATCCATTTAAGCAAAACAAACTCATATTCAAAATCATCTTATTTTGCTTCCAATAATTCATAGAATTTTATCTAATCTTGTTTACTTCTAAACAACTCATTTCTATATGCAATTTAACAATACTATTGTGAATAAATAATTACTTAGGCTTTATAACAAATCTTAAATTGATTCCAACTCAATTTACACTTGACTCCGCCACAATTAATTTATTCACAATCTTTTCATTGCATTTTTTTTCATTTCAACGGGTTTGGTTCCAAACCATTTTATTAAACACAACAACCAATGTTTTAAATAACCATCTCACAATTTACTTAGGTCATTTATTTTCTTCAAACTGTTCCACCTAACAACTTAGGTTTATTCTATTTCACCAATTTTCATTTAAATCTTTGATTTGATTTTCTTTTAATCAAATCTCAACTATTTACTGATTAGTTTATTCTTTTATCCATTCTTAAATTTTAATTTTCATTAACAACTCATTATTACATATATTTATAAAATGGTCATTCAGTCTATGCTTGAATTAGATTTGTTTACAACTTACTCCAATTCTATTTTATCCAAATTCAAGGATATTCTATGCAATATATTTATAGCTCGATTGAATTCATTTAAATTCAATTTTATTTTAACTCAACTCCAATTAAATTTAGCTACTTACCATTCTTTTAAATTTATTTCTCAATATATGAGCTCAAAACTTATTTGTTTACTTAAAAGTTTATATTGCTCATTTGAGGCATCTCATCTTATAATCACCATTTCAGATTATATATATATATATATATATATATATATCACTTACTGTCTTAAGGTATAAATTTCCACCTCACAATTACAATCATTTTACCTTCCAATGCTATATCCAAATAAGTTCATTTTGAACTTCAATTCCATTTAACTTATCTCCGGTTAAACTCTAATATGTTTTCTTATTTTCATTTACTTCAGTTAAATTTTAATTCTGGGATTAAAATTTCCCAATTTCATCTTATTAGTATCAACTTTACTTTATAAGTTCAATAGTTGATTTATTCATTTAAACCTTTTACATTATCTAAATAGAATTTCTTAGAATTCAATTGCCCGGTTTTCATTTCCAAAACCATTTTGAAATGATAACTACTCATACTCACTTGGTATGTCAAATCAAAATTTCAAATTCCAAACAATTGTTTCCACCAAAACTAATTTTCTTTTTTTTTAAATTTCTAAAACAATTTGTATACCCAACAAGCCCAAACAATATCATGACCAACTATCCTGGTAGCAATCCATCACTTTAGAAACTCGAAAATGAATACTGATGATGTGGCCATCATCATCAGGATTATTTTCCAGCGACTGAAGTGGGTTCAGTGCTTCCTTATTTCCACAAATTTTCCCAAAATAATTTCCATTCAACAATATTTTCCAAAACAATATTCCATTATTGCCTTCAAATCTTTGGAAAAACATTTCAAACATTCCCAAGATTTTTAAATTCCCAAATCCTTTTGTTTAAATTCATTTAAACATCTTTCAAAGTTCCGGGACTTAAATTCTGTTTTAATCTAATTTTAGTTGTTACCCTTTTATTTAAAATCATACTTAGACAATTTTATTTGGTTATAAACCACTCAAATTTTAATATTTTATTCAATTATAGTATTAACAACCAATCATCCAAACATATATAATAATTTCAGAAAAATATTTCTTTTATATCAAAATATAATTTTGGGTAAAATTATTTCATTTACCCTACTTTTAAGAACAATACTTTGTCGGTCTACCTTGTTTAAGAGTTTAGAAATCCGTATCGATGAAATGGCGTCCCACACATCGACCAGAATCCATAAACACTCAACAGATAAATCAACACAATATAAAAACAATTTTATATTCACTAACAAATACGCGCTCATATCTATTAACACACTCAAGCTTATTTTAGAGTTCTACAAACTCTATTTTATGAGTAATTCCTACCAGAGCCAAGGTTATCACCAACCTATGCTCTGATACCAACTGTGACGACCCGCCCTACTACCACCAGAGAGACGCATCATCATTAAGAAAGAAAGGGATAGAAATAGAAGAGAAAGAGAAAGAAAGAACAGCAACATCAGAAATCTCACAGCGGAACGGAATAAAATATAATATATCACATAAATATTACATAGTTTTTACATATATCAGAGTTATACAATATTCAATACATATGACTGTTATACATACATTTATCACTATATACATCAGAGGTACAATACACATCAACTAACACAGCGGAACTACATAAATAGCTATATACGTCTGGAAACTCCTGCTCCAAGCTCCTCCATAAATCAAAGTCCAAAACCTATCACTTGGCTACTCATAAAAATTTGAGTACCCAAGAGTTTATGGAAAACAAAATATAAACTCCGGGTCAGACATGGGTCTGGTATGAGTAAACGGTTTAAAGTTGTTTAACTTTGAAAATAGTTGAAAATAAAGGTATCATGTAAGACTCCCCACAAATAAATACGGGTAAGTTTTTACCTTACGCTAACCAAAACATTTCATAGGAAATCCAGTGATATTATAATAGTGTCTAGGGTTTTCAACTAAATAGAAAATAGCCGAAATTGTTACATTCATTAAATTCCATCTACTAGCCACAAAAGTGGATAATACAAATCAAAACCGTAGGGTCTCGTAGGGAAAATGGATTTCCAACAATGGCAGGGTTACTGGGGTACCTCCCGTCACAGTACGGGGCCTAGATCACCGTACCGAGGATCACTCCCGACCCCCTACAACATAAGGCCGGAACCATTCCTTACTGAACAGTCCCGAACAAGATAAACCCCGTGGTTGTAGCTAGCAACCGCCCACACAGCCGAAATATATAGGGACATCTAGACAGGGGAAATATCTTGTCCTGCTTGGGCATGACCCACCTAACCTTGCTGCATCTCCACTGTTTTAGCCATTCCCGGTTGATGAGGCTTGAGGCTGCGATTACCTTTATTGAACATAATTCTTAGAATGCTCATCGTCCGCCTGGCGATGTGTTGAAAGCATTCAATCCATACAAGTTCATTCCGGGTTTGAACGAAATCGAAGGCATTATCTCGTCACACTCATTTTGGAATCACCCTCAGAGTCAACGACGATAACCCTTGCATTCTGAAAACACCATCTCGATCTTCATTTCAGAATTCACAGCCTAACGTTTAAATTGGATCGATGTGGTTTTCGGAGAATCAAATTTGATTCTTCCGATCCCGGTCTCATCGAATCCAAACGCCATTTTAAGGGCCAAGTTGTCTATTTAACTTAACAGTTTAAATAATTTAAATTCAACAATTGAATTAACATAGCATTTATCACAGATAAAACATATACAAGCATCATAGATATATCACAGCATATCAGAGAGCATCATAGAATATCATCAATTTAAACATCACAAACAGGACATTTTACATACACAACAATCCATAAGCAATCATTTTAAATTCTCATTGTAATTAATTCGATTTAAAATCAATTACTTGAGAATATATCACTTAATCTTGTTTGCTTGATCGTTAGTTAACAGTTAATTACTTATTTCTTTTTAAATTATTTAATTTAATGAATCTTAAGCAAATCAATTATTAAGTCTTATTTATTTAATTACATAATTAAATATTCCTTATACATTAATTAATAACCTTAATCATTAATTAGTGGAACTTAATTCCTTATTTGTTAGCTGCTAATTAATTAATAATAATCGTTTATTAATTCTAACTTAAATTTCTTAATCAATTAACTATTACCATCCATTAATTAACTTAAGTGGTTGATTGCAATTTCGTAAATCACAAAATTTATTAACGAATCTCTAATTGTAATTATCCTGAATTTCTTTCTAAAATAATTAATTAATATTAATTATTCAACTTAATTAAACACTCAAAACTCCGCTTTAAATTTGGAAACTAACTTATTATTAACTATAACCTCAAACGATAATTAAATTTATATTAACATAAATTAATCACTTAATTAAAACATTAGTCAAGAGTTTTAATGTTTGTTATTCATTAACTAAGCAATTTAATTTGTATAAAGTTTAACTTAAATTGTCAAACACTTGTTAAATTTAAAATGTTGAAATCCTGAAAAAAAAACTCAAAATTTCTTAACTTCATTTTTATTTCAAATACTGCGGATAAATATGAACTCGAGGTTACCCCTGATTTACTCGAGTAGTACTTCGGTCCTTCCTCAATTCTTCCCGCGTCACTCCCCTGTACATCTTTCTTTTTCTCTTTTTTTTTTTATTTCTGTAAGTTAAAAACTTTACTAAGTATAAAATAAACCATCAATAAACACTCGAAGACGACATGAAACAAAACCCGAAGCTACTCCCCATTATACTCGAGCACGACTCAAGTAAGAAGACAGCATACCCTGATACGATGTCCTGCTCCAAACGCCACCGTGCATGTGCACGGTGGTTCGGCGCACCTCCGACAACTCGCACCATTTCCAGCAAACCCCAATCCATCTTCTTAATCGAACACAAATCCAAAAAAATCGAATAAAGGTCAAAACTAAAAATTCGCCTACAGCTAAAAAAAAAGAACTGCAACAAACACTCAGGGGAAACCACCTGGCCACCACCACAGGGATCATCGGCATCGCCCATACTACGTCTACGCCTTGACAACTCGATCATCCTCCCTCTCCCACACTCACGCGCAGCTCGATCACGTTATGGAGGTGAAATCGACGATTTACAAAGAAGAACAAAATACCCAATAAAACCTAAATAAATCTCGTGTTCGAATTTCAATCAATAGAAGAATTAGTTTATATTTTTCCCGAGTTGATAGATGTATAAACTTGCCTCAATCCAAGTTTCTTTAATTAAAAACAAATCAATCTCTTGAATTAAGCTAAAATGCAAATTTTCTTTAAACCCAAACTGCTTCTTGAATATAAAATTTTAAATTTTGATCTTTGTTTTAAAAATCCCACCTTGGAATGTCTATTCAAGATTTAAATCCAAACTAACAAATTTAATTATTCGAATTTCTACCTTGATCTTCCCTTTTACTGTAAAATTTAATATACAGCGTTTTAACTACACTGTACACCTTCAAACATTACTTCCAGGCCATGATTCTAGTTTAAACCAGTTTAATCAACTTAAATTATCAAGTTTAAATATTTATATGAAGATGCAATTTAAACTATTCTCTGTTTTACTTTATACAGTAGCTTGAAATGTGAAGAACACATATAACAGAGCTTCCAACATTTTAGAATATACAGCAACGTAAGATTTCATAATTAATTATCAAACTTAAACTTCAATATGTATGTTTACTCACCGAAAATTCCCTTGAACAGAAAGATGCATTTGAATTTTTGAACACCTGAAGCTTTAAAACTGCCCGTATATATTTTTCTTTGTTTTGTATTGAAATTACATTTTGAGTTTTGCTTGCTTTATTGTTGGTTTCAGGTTTCCTAAGTTCCTTTATCTCAACGAACTGAAAAGAAAATGTATTCATATGTATATATAGAAGATAAGAAGAGATATAAAGGGAGGCTCAACTGGTCAGGTATTTACTTAGCTTTGTTCTGTTTAAAACAGATTTCATTTATTACAAAGAAAAGATTTGCTATATTTGCTTTGAACAAAAGAGTGGATGAGATGATAGCAAGTACTTATTTTGCTTCATAATAGGTCTACACACTATAATTATATTTACACCATCACCATTTTGTAGTTAACTTACGGCCTGTACAAACACTATATTTGTACATGAACATATACTTGCAGGAAACCTTGTTCTTAAAGGCTTGTATATGAAGCTATTGTGTATAAAGATATTTTTAGTATTTGCTTGATTGAATAACATATGATTATGTTTGTGCCAGAATTATTCATTTTGGTCTGGTATTGCTTCCAACTTGAACTTACAGGCAACTCTGTTATATATATATG
The DNA here is from genome assembly GCA_030765085.1 of Allium cepa. Taxonomy (NCBI): domain Eukaryota; kingdom Viridiplantae; phylum Streptophyta; class Magnoliopsida; order Asparagales; family Amaryllidaceae; genus Allium; species Allium cepa. Next base: position 551,276,463 of record CM060941.1, on the reverse strand, counting down.
AAGATATTTATTTAAATATTTGTTTCATTATTATGACAAACTTGTTTTTGTTTCATTTTATACTTAATGTTTCATTTAACCCCTGCCTATATTTACATTTATAGTTATATTTTATTTTCATTTGTATTTTAACAATAAATATTAAACTTAGATTCACGAGTTCACTTATTAATTTGTATTTATATTTTTGACTTACATTAATATTAATATTTGGATTAGATTCATAAGTTATATTTACATTTATTCTCATTTTTATAATTCATTTGTATTTATTTAAATCATATACATAATTTGACTCATAATTTACCTTTGTATTTTGTATTGCTAGAATTAGATTTTAAATTTTAAACATTATCAAGCATATGTATTTATTTAACAAATGTTAACAATGTATAGCATTTTAATTTAATTATATGAGTTAAATTTTATTAATAATATTATTAAGAAACTTATTTTAGAATTTCGAACATTATTACCTATATATATATATATATTATTTTATACTAAATATAAACAAGGTAAAGTATTTTATAAGATAGATTTTTATTGTGAATATTATTGAAATACTTCTTTCAATTTCCAAATCAATCTTCTTTTTAAAATACAGTTTATATAAATAGATGGCAATATTTCCAAAATCATATTCTTTAAATATGATCAATTCACATTTTATATTTAATTAGATTAAACATTTATTAAAATAACCGGGGTTGAAATCCAGGGTTGTTACAAAAGACGACGTCAATAATGATGAGCATGAAAGCAAACGAGATGAAAATGAAGAAGACATCAATCAAGGAGATAAAATACAAGAGCTTGGAAGAGACTTGAAATATGAGCAAAAATATAAAGAAATGGAAATGGATAATGTTAAATAAATAAAAATAGAAATGGTCAAAGAGGAAGGTAAAGTGTTAAGCGATGAATTTTATCATCATGAAAATAGAGAAGTGAGAAAAGCTTATATACTTTTGAACAAACCTATTTTTCAAGTAGCGTTTTCTGAAATGACATGCATAGTGAATTTGGAAAACATATATAGAAATTGGAGGGGTCAAAAATTACAAGAGCGAAGTTATGAAAGAATGTAAAGATAAAATATATGGTTTATTTAAAATTTGTGACATTGAAAGAAGGCAGATGTTCGCTTAATTTATGGAAAATTCTATTGTGACGAAGAAGGATGAAATGAAAGAAGTAAAATAAGTCTTCGCAAACTTGCATTAAAGATCTCGACGTTTGGTATGAAAGTGAGTGCAATAAAATTATGTTGGATAATATCTCTATTCCTACCCAAGCACGTGAAATACAAAGATTTCAAGCATTACTTGATGTTCCAAAATCAAATTTATAGGAGGGTGTTGAAAATAAACTTAATTTTTTTAATATTGAATTTTACATATAGGAAATATCTAAAGCATATGCTAAATATTTATAGAATATATTTGAAATTGTATAAGAGAATATTTAAGAGACATTTATGGAATTATATATTTGAAATTGCATGAAAGGATATTGAGGAGATATATATGGAGAATCGTTAGATTAAGTGAATCTCCATCGTTTATTTGAGATGCGACCTCCTATAAATAGAGATGGATTCACTCATCTTGGATGTAAGAGAAAAGAAACGTAGTAAGAAAAATGAAATGTAAGGGGAAAAAAATGAGCTTTTGCAATAAAGTTTAGCAAATTTTTTCTCATTATATGAAAAAAAAATCAATTTTTTTTCCTTCAACCTCTTATTCATTTTCTTCTAAAATCAAATCTATTTGCTATTGAAGAAAACTTCCGACATGAACTTCATCTACATTTCCATTAACTGGTGTATTTGTAAAAGAACAACATTGGGTTTTGAGAGTGGTCTATCGTATTTGCACGAACAATGCAATCCAAAACCATTCATAGAGACGTAAAAGCTACCAATATCTTATTGGATAAAGATTTCGAAGCAGTGGATGAAGTTTTGATTTGGCAAAGTTGATGAGTGACAAAGATACTCATGTGATGACAGCGGTGAAAGGAATGGTCCATCGTATTGCTTCCGAGTATTTGTCTATCGGGAAAACTTTAGAAAAGACATATGCTTTCCATTATAGGATTACGCTTCTTGAGCTCATCAGTGGATAGCGAGCTTTTGATCTCCCTCGCCATGCAAATGGTGGTGGTCTCATGTTATTGAACTGGGCACAGTCTTGTTTCATGTTGTTCCTGATTATATCGCACAAATAATCATAAACCAGCTCATGTTTTCTTATTATATTTCTTTGGCTAGGTAAGAGGACTACTACAAGAGAAGAAATTGGATATGTTGGTCGATCCCAACCTTAGAAAAATGTGCATGGAAGCAGAAGTTGAATCGCTCATTCAAGTCTCCCTTTTATGGGTCAACCACAAGAGACCGAAAATGTTAGAAGTAGTGAGAATGTTCAAAGAAAATGGACTTGTAGAAAGATGGAAAGAATGGCGAAAGGTCGAAGTGGTTAACCAAGAACGAGAAAACACTGCTGCTATTAGTGGTTATTACAAATGGATTTTTGATTCAAATCATAACTTGCATGTCAAAATATCAGGTCCAAGTTAATACTTGTGTTTTCAAACTAAGGCTCTTGCTCCAACTTTACTTCAAGGTAGAAAACATGATTATCTTTCCAATATTGTATAAATGCACTTTTTCTTGAAGGCAATAGATCTATCGTGCACTGCCATTGAGCATGTAGATATTTTTATATCAAAACATGAACTTTTTCCCAAATTGGGTACTTAGATGGTATCATATATTAATTATAGGTCTTCAATAGTTTACAACATATTATATATCAATATATGTTAGAATCATGCTGTGCAAGTTTCGAATCTATGACCTCTCGCACCAAGTCAAAGCGTCTAACCATTGGGACAGTGATGCTGGTCAAAATATGAACTAATGATAGCGCTTGTTATGTAATCATGTACAAGTCTAAACTCAAAAATTCTGTTTATGAGAAAATAATGATGAAACGTTATTGTATATAGAAATACTTTGTTCATTTACATTCTTCATTTGATGGCGTTTTCTTCCTATATGAGCTCAATATACTATAGCTTCAAAACATTCTCATTCTTTGATCAACGGGCCCATTACAAAAATAATTTTTTTGTAAGTGGTTTATCCATTCTCCCCACCTCATATCAATCGTAGTAAGATTTAGAATTTTAAATCTTCTTTTCGTTTAATTCATGTTTGTAATGCATGTTAAAAACGCAAAACACAAAACATGAAATAAAACCAAACGGGCCCTAACTCTTTAAAGTCCCCACCTTTGTTAAAAGCTTTATACCATGGTAAACTATATTGAGAATAAAGAGTCATGATATCCAATCTCCTACCTTTGCTTTAAATGGTAAAGATGCCGAAACAAATGAATGATATGATATGTATATGAAAATTAAAGAGTGCGCAAAAACTTATCATGTGTTTATCGAGTATACCGAGAACTAAATTTTGTAGGTAACCACTAATATGAAAATGAAAGATCCCTTGCATACAACTGTTCTCAAATTTTTATTTATTTTACCCAGTAGAATACTTTGTCGAGATATGACTAGTAACCCTAGGGATCATAGTTCTATTCATGGGTCTCGTAAGCGTGGTAGCAATCTTCTCCTACCCTTATTACTCTTTCAATTTCAAAATTAAATATATTAATAATACTTATAATATAATTTAATTAACAAAAAGATATATTCATGTTTTATAAATTTTGTTATATATTATGATATTTTAAAATGTTTAAGATATCATAAATATACATGTATGTATATGTACATATATATATATATGATATATATATATATATAATATTATAACAGTTATAGTATTTATATTCGATATAAACATTATATTGGATTAATACAAAAAATAATTATAGTGTTAATTATTAAAATTAATTAAATAAGATTTAATTAATATAAAAGTATACATAAGACTATTATATAAGTAATTTAAAATATAAAAGTTTTATAATAATAAAACTTACATAATATGAATATACAAACTACAGATAGAACGTTAAAGAAACCCAAACATAATAAAGAAATAAATACATACGTAAATGTCCATATACCATGATTTCTTATGTGTCCGACACTTGAATCATGAGAGTAATTCATAAGAATTAAATTATTCCATAAGTCAATTTCACTTGATATAATATATTAAAGATTATGGGTCTTTACTATAATGTCGTCCTCTGCCATTTATGTGTTGATAAATTAGTTGCATACTCTTTACTTGTTGAGCTTTCTCAAGCTAGGAATGTGATGTGTAGTACTATTAACATATTAATAGAGGAGGTAAGATAATTGTACATATTTGTTGAGCTTTCCTCAAGATATGAGCATTATACTTAAGACGTCACGAAATGGTACGTCTGAGTGAATAATCCTACTTTATTTGTTACATTTTCCTTAAGGTAAAGGCGGTATTAGGACAAAGTACCATGGGTTAGGAGTTGTATATGATACAACCGATAAAAAGTTATCCGTCGTATGTGGGAGTATGATTTGTTGAGCTTTCCTCAAGGTAAGAATCCCAAGACATATGAGTCCAAACATCGACTAGTGAAATCGAAACACTTCTATGTTCGACTTAGGGTTTGGCGAAACATAAAACGTTAGTGGGAGCTTATTAGTAAAACAAAAAGTAAAGTTTAACCTTGCTAATATTATAAGAATATCTACTATAGTAATGTACTAATAATCTACCTACTAAAACTTGCGGATAATGTCAAATCCAAGACTTTTTAATGAAAGTGATCGATTAACTGGACCAAAGAACTATGGGACTGGCTACAAGCTATAAAAATAGCTCTGACTTACGAGTGAGTTTGGCCATCTATAACTTGTGCTCCACTAACAAGACTCATTGATGACAACCATAAAGACATGCATGTTGCTTATAGTAACTGGGTCACTGGCCTTGAGATCGTCCACGTATTCGTGTTGCCTACTTTAGAAAAATAGTTTCAATGGTAACACAAATCAATATCTATCCATGAAATTTTTGATAATCCAATGACACTATTTGGAGAGCAGTCTTGTTTTGCGAGATACAAGTCTACTAAGAAGTTGTTCAATACCAAAATGCAAAAAGGATAGAAGGTGGACAATTACACTTGATTATAAAGGGTTATATTGATAAGCTTGCATCATTAGACATGACTATAAGCAATGAGTTACAAGTCAACTTGATCTTTGGTTCGTTGATCCCTCAGTAGGAATCATTCATACTAAATTATAATATGAACAATTAAATGTGAATCTCATGGAGCTCCACAATATGTTAAGGTCGACCGAGTCATAATCTAAGGATTAGTGAGTTATGCTTGCATTTAAAGGTGGGGCGTCATCTTCAAACAGTTCAAATAAGTGCTCGAAGATAAGAAAAAGAAATAGTAAGAACAAATTAAAAAAGGAAAGAAATCCACTGATGACAAGGGTGAATGTCACCACTATCTTAAGAAAGGACACTGAAAGAGAAACATTCCTGAGTATGTTAAGATTGTGAAAGAAAAGAAGCAAAACCATTCTACAGCCCCATCAGATACATTTATGATTCATATATTTTTCTAATCGGTAAAATGTCATGGATTTTAGATATAGGATCTATAACTTATATTTGTAACTTGTTACAGAGGCTTAGGAATTGGCATCACATGGCGAAAGGGGAAATGATACTCCAAGTTGCCGATAGGTCTATTGTTGATGCAACGGCAGTAGTAGATTTTCTTCTATGTTTACCTAGTGGTTTTGTTTTGATATTAAATAATTGCTTTTCTATAAAAGACTTTATTTATGGAAATATTTCTATTTCTAGATTGCTTGAAACTATATATATATTTCATTGTGCAAATAATGTTATGAACATTAGTTTGAATGGAAATAAAGTCTGCAGTGGTATTCTTAAAAATGGCATTTATGCTATCAATGCAAATTATGCATGTTCTGTTAATAGTTCTAGTATCAATATAAATGGTAACTATCTTTAGCATTGTAGGCTTGGACATATTAGTAAGAAACAACTACGCAAATTGAAAATCGAAGGTTTATGAGTCATGTCTCAAAGTTAAAATGACCAAGCACCACTTTAGTGGGAGCAATGAAAGAGTTGATGAACATTTAGGGCTAGTACATAGTGATATATGTAGCTCAATGGCTATAAAACCAAAGATAATAGTTCTTGCTTCATTACCTTCATGGATGATTTCTCGAGACTAGGATATGTATATCTTATGAAGAACAAATTTGATGTCTGTGAAAAATTTAAGGAGTATAAGAATGAAGTTGAAAATCAAATAAATCAAAAGATTGAAATCCTTCAATTAACCTAGGAGATGAGTATGTTAGATAAGATTTCCAACAATATTTGAAAGATAGTGGGATGATCTCTCAGGTTACTCCATCCTATACTCCACAACAAAATATTGTGTCGGAGTGAAAAAACTGAACCTTGTTAGATATGTTTTGACCCATGATAAGTAAGGATGAGTTGATCTGTTCTACTAGGGATATGCACTGGAAACCGCAGCGCATATGATGGACTTAATACCCGCTAAATCTATGCCTAAGATGCCATATGTGATATAGCATAGAAAGAAACCCCACTTCAGTTACTTGAAGGTATGGGGTTGCTCGGCCTTTGTTAAGAACGCTGACCTTAATAAGTAGAGGTGAGATTGACTTTGTGTAAATTTATAGGATATCCCGAAAATTCCAGGGGATGTATTTTCTACAATACAAAGGAACAAAGCTGAGTGTTTCCACACATGCTCTTTATAGAAAAGAAATTTATATAGAAGGAAATTAATATTGAAGTTATAGCTTAGATGAGATCTGAGAGTCTAACACTAAGGCTGAACTAGTGAGAGAACCAAGTTCACCAGTATACAACATGCAACCTATTAGAAGATCTAGTTAGGAATCTTGTGCATCAGAAAGATACTACGGTTTCCTCGTAGCTGGTGAGAAGGAGGACCATGCCTTATATGACGACACTCCTCAATCTTTCCAACAGGCACTGTAGAGTAAGTACTCTGCACTCTATCTTGGAGCGATGAAACCCAATATGGACTCCATGTACGAAAACAATGTATGGACTTTGTCAGATATACCCAAAGGGATAAATCTCATCAACTGCAAATGGATTTTTAAGAATAAACTAATTGGAGATGGTGAACTAGAGACTTATAAAGCTAGGATAGTTCAGAAAGGATTTCATGAAATTCAAGGTATTGCTTATGATGAGACCTTTTCACTAGTAGCTATACTTAAGTCAATTCATATCATGCTAGCCATTGCACCATTCTATGACTATGAAATTTGGCAAAAGGATGTGAAGATGGCATTTCTAAATGGTCATTTAGAAGAGACTGTATATATGTCGCATTTCGAGGTTTTGTGGTCGATGGAGGTTTTGTGGGTTGGATAAGTGTTTTGATAAGGTAATCAAACAGTTTGGTTTTTATTAAAACATAGAGGAAGCGTGTGTATATAGAAAGAAAGAGGATAAATCTACCATATTTTAATGTTATATATTGACGATTTATTATCGATTGGAAATGCACATCATTATTACAATCAGTGAAAGCTTGTATTCTCAAGAATTTTTTGATGAAGGATTTGGGAGAAGCAACCTATATAGTGGGTATAAAGATATATAGAGATATATCTAAAAGGCAAAGGATTTGGGAGAAGCAACGTTGTTTGGAATCGTCCTTTCTAAGAAGGGCATTCCTTATACTGATGAGGAGAACGAGCGTATGAAGAGGATCACTTATGCTTCAGTCATAGGATCCATAATGTACGTTATACTATGTATTGGACTAGATATAGTATATGCATTAGGATGCTTAAGCCGATACCAGTCTAATGTTGGAGGAAAATATTGGACGACCATAAAATGTATACTAAATTATTTAAGAAATATTCAGGACTTATTCTTTATATATGAGCATGGAGACCTCCCTTATGAAGGGGCATACAGATTCGAGCTTTCAAAGTGATATAGATTTGGTTACATCTTTACACTTAATGGCGGAGCCGTTAATTGGGAAATTTACAAGTAAGAAACAGTAGATGATCAACAATGGAGGTACATCGTTCTCAATGAAATAGCTAAAGAGACAGTCCTGATGCACAATTTTTAAGTAGTTTGGAGTGATTCTCGATACCAGGAATCCAATTGCATTGTTTTGTGATAACAATGCGGTGATATAGATCGCAAAGGAGCCAAAGGCACATAAGAAGTCATGTCATATTCTTTAGAAGTTCTACCTCATTAAATGATTTGTTGAGAAGAAAAAGGTCGTGATAAAAGGGTAGATACCAAGAACAACATAGTAGATCCATTCACTAAGGGTCTTACACGGTCGGTTCTTGAGAAGCATACTCATTAGAGAATTCATGTTATATAAAAATAAAATTAGAAATTTTCTAAACGAACTTAGGCTACATAGGCCTAATAAAGATCCAGGATGGATTTTTTTTTTTGAAATTCACCCATTTCTTCCGCTTACAGCTGACCCAGTTCCAACAATAACAATGTAATGATAAGAGCTCATTAGAAGTCGAGAAACATACTATGACTAGTTCCACATGATAAACATAGTTTATCTACATCAGAGAGATTTGATTGACAAAGTAGATAATTAAAATAACAGAGCAAATCCATTTATGTAAGGGTCTAATTCGATCAGTTCTCATCAAACCGATCGAAGGAAGGGATAGAGATCATATTACACCCATTCTTACCATGAGTCACGACAGAAGAAACACATGATACTTCCTAACGATAACATAGCTAAGCCAAGAACAAACTTAAGGTTATAGCATTTAACCAGATCTAAGCCCTATTCATTAGGATCAAGGCTACATGAAGTAGGTGTTGTATGTAAGAGGATAGAGCAGAATTATTGGTTGCATCCAGATGCGAAGGCCAAATAGGAACACTGAACCAAGGCATAAAGACTAACAAATGAGGTTTTGATCTAGCTATACTCACATTCTGCGAAACGTCTGTAGGAACAGATCTGTACAAGCACATACTTAGGGCAACTTAGACAACGTCATATAGAGATGAAATCACACCGCTAGAGCTATATACAGGGTTGCCTAAGATATGCTTCAAATACAGATTCAATCATACACGCAAGTGACAAATTTGAAACTCTACCCCTCTTAATCCCTCATCAGCAACAACCAAGGAAACAATTCAAATAGCAAATAAGCCCAGAACTTGTCTAGGCAGCTTTCAGCATAGAATGAGAAAAGCTGCTCCATTTCGACCCGACACGATGATAAATTAAACAAAGAGAATAAAAGTAGTTTGTACAGCAGATAATGTCCACCACTACACTTAGTCTAGAACGTCCATAGTGTAATAAAGCTTCAGGGCAGTTTCATACCATTCCTCTCAGAGCAGCTTGCTATTTCAAGAGAGAGGAGGCTAAGCTATAACGACCTGGGCTTACCACCTACTTTTTCAGGCATCCCACTTCAAATTTCCAATATACTGCCAATATTTGGATTTCTCATCTAAAAAATATCACCAACCTAGGCATAAAATACAAATATCATGGATAAGCGACAGATGGCAAAATCCAAGGGAGGAAACTAAGGGAAAATATAGAAGATGATTGCAACCATCAATAATGCACATTTCATACTAATAAAGGAAAAGCACAAGGACAAAGGAGGGGATCTATCTTCTTTTTTTTGGATCTTCATTTTCAGCTTCTTCTCTTCCTAAAAATAAACATTGTACACCTAAGGGTCATAAAAGTATCTTGTACAAAAATAGTCAAATATAATGGATTACCTGTGAACGTAGGATTAACAACAATCCAAACCAACTAAAAAAATCTCTATGTCATTATATTCCTGCAATTTACTTTCCGTCACATTTTTTTGCTAATCCACCTCGACATTTCAACAAACAGTTGAAGTGTGACTACTTGACTATATAAGCATTCAGCAACAAAGTCGCTTCCTAAAGGCGAATTTAACAAAGCTTAAATTCACCGATTCCCATTTACGAGGACAAGAAATTGCAAAATTGCCTCACGATTCAGTCAAGTGTGGTGAAGATGAAAAAATTTCACCAACATTTTTTATGCTAAAAAAAGGGCCTAAACCTCCGCCCCTTCATACTTTCGCAACCCTCCAATTCCATCTCCCATTTCACCATCACCCATGGCTCACTGCCCTTGCTTATCTATTGCATGTGTCATCCAGCCGACAAGCAGCCACGATAACTTTAAAAATGAAGCGATGAGATCAGTCATAAGCTATTTGATAGAAAGACTCCACAACCGATGCTTCATAAAACTGAGTCAAAGATCCACCATCCTTTGCTTATGACTCTCCAACGTCAACCAACAACCAAGTTCCAAGCATAAATAAACCGGTTTCGATCGGCTTAGACAACGATTCCAATGATGGGAGATAACCCAAGATTGAAATTTGAAACCCTAGCGTGTCCTACCGGAAGGGGCATGAAAAATTTCTCTCATACGATGATAGTAAGGGCAAGGACCTTTTCACATTCTGCCTTAAAAACGATGGATTCAGCTGATGCTCCCATTTACTAGGGAATGAGATACACGCCAATCCAAAAGATCACTCTACACCAACAGGATCAATTAAGAACAAGGGAGCTACATCTATACTTCTCTCCCATGAGGAAAGATGCCCTCATTAATGGATATTTGGAAAATGAAAAGTTCAAGATCCGGTAGAGGAATTAAAATTAAAGTTAAAATTAAAGCATCAGCCAACAATTGAAAAGAAAGCACCCATACTTCACTGAAGGGCCCAATGCAAGTGTACTGACCCACAGACCATCTCCACAAAAAAGAGACCAGTGTATAAGCTGGACGCAGGGATATCACATAGCCCGAGCAGGTATAAAAAAGTCATTGTATTATTTCTCTATAATTTTTTTATATATAAGCACATTTACAGTTCACTGCTAATAGTCACTGATTTGGGAAAATTCTATGACAATGGGCAAACAAGACAACCTCAACACTGAGAACGGTGACACTGGCCCTACACACTTGGACTTGCATCAATGTAGTCCGGCTCTTTAGCTAAAAGATTTCGCTGAACAAGATGCCAAATTTCCCTACGCTGGTATGAATTTTTTTATAGTTGACGATCATAATGACAGGTTGTGGGGATACTAAACTGCTTGACTAGTATAAAAAAAAATTATGTTGGTTAATTCGATATACCACACTAGACGTACAAATATACTACCCGAACCAGTACAAAAAAACCATGAATATTTGATCGTAAGTTGTACCACAACCCTACTTTTTAGTCAAATCTACTCCCTTAATGGTAAAGACCATGCCAAAAGCATGAAAAATTACTCTTTCTAGCCCACCGCCATTGTTCCAAAGGTGTAACTTCACCCAAGAACAATATCGGCAATCTAAGAAATAAGAACAATGACGCTAGAGAAGAACGCGGCTCAGCATATTTATGACATTTCGCCCTAGAGTTAGGTCATACGAAGCTCGCATTTAAGGACATTTCGCCCTAGAATTGCGGTAGGTCAAGAATTCGACCAAGCATTTGGATAAGGACATTTCGCCCCTGAACACAGCGTAAGTCAAAACATACATTTTGTCCCAGAACAAGGGTAGGTCTAAATTCGAACACACATATGGCTAGGACATTCCGTCCCAGAATAGGGTAGGTCAAAATAGGCATTTCACCCTAGAACAAGGTGCACGTCAAAACAGGGGGCAGGTTAGCCCAACATTCAACTATAGACATTCCGTTCCAATTATCAAGCCATGATCAGGGATGCATACACTACTCCACAAAGCATATCGTAGGTGAAAGCAAATGAGTAGACAACAGGTAACGTACAACCAATCAGGTATAAACCCAAATGCTACTCAGGTCTCACCAGGTATACATCAAAAACCGAGTCATCGATACTTAGCCATGAATCTTACAACATTATCACATTCTTTAAACTTATGCGCAACCTACAAAAATTACCACCCAAGTCATATTACAAAGGAATTACCCTATTTATAAAAGTTAAATTACAAATTTAGCCTAAGCTCTGAAAATGAGCTGAGTGTGACCACACCATGTCATTCTGATCTACAAAAACACACCATGGTGAGCTAAGATGAAAATTAGCTCTTTTGCTTTGTAAACACCACTGATGATCGAGAACGAGAGACCCAACCATGAGCCGGTCTGTGATATGCCATATGTGGGTCATAGTTAGCATCGGCCCAGATGTTTTCGTAATCTACAGATCTTTATTCATAGTTAGCCCGATTATACATAAAGGATAAGTTAAGTCTAGGCCAGAAGCATTTGAAAATGCCAATCGCGTGTTGGTAATTGATTTCTACTATTTTGGTTTTCACTTTCTCTTTGTGAAGCTCATCCAAAAGGGATGCCCTATCCATCCCACCTTGGAAACCTTCGATGGAATCTAGTCGGGCCTCACATTCCAAACCATATATTTTGTTTTCTAAAGCATTTATGTGCCTTATATCCATTTTTCTAATTCTATCAATCTCAAGAAAGAGTTGTTCCTTTGACTTTTTAACATCCCTTGAAAAGGGACCAAAGAATTCATCCTCCATAAACAAGAATGGGCAAACATGATTTTTGGTATCCCAACTCTCCCTTGAAGCGATTCTCTAACACTTTAATCTTAGCCTCTTAATTCGCCTACAAATCACTCTTCCATTGAAGGATCTCGATCAAGTCAGTTCCATATGGAAGCACAAGGACTGCATCCAAACTAAGAGGGACATGTGAAGCTGGGCCGCTGGAGAATTCTCCTCTGCATTCATACGCATTGCCATTTATCTATCCTCTCCACAATCTTTCCTCTTAACTTTTTAATCTCATCCATATATACGACTGTATATATGCTCTCGGCATTCTTTAATAAATCTTCCAATTCTAGTATTCTAAGCTGAGCTAAGTCTAATTTCTTTCACAGAGCATCTACCTCTGAGTCCTAAGTAAAACGAGTTAACCAAAAAAGGTCGAATAAGCTTGCAATTAAATAATATTGAAAAATAAAAAATAAAATCACTAAAGGACCCGAAGGATTCTGCATAAGAATATTAGCCAACAAACTATAGTATTATAAAAGAAAACATTGTCAAATTGCAAAAATTGTTCTCCTTCCGTCCAAAGTCAAGTCAAACACTACAAAGATGTTTTCCTAATATCGAAGTCATAATATATCACACTAAGTTTGAGCGACAGACCGATAGGGGTCATAATGAGCTCCAGCCCAGGGGTCCTCACCTAAATCAGTTGATACCTCAAAGTCATCCTTATCACTCAAAAAACTTTAGTTCAATGAAGGATGGAAAAATTCCTAAACATCTCGGAAATGTTGCAAAAACGCTTCAACCTTCTTATTCTTGGCTTTCTCTTGTTTAAGCCTATCTGAGTATGAAGCAACCCTATCTCCAAAAGATAGCAATACACTTTCAAGCTTATATACCTCTAATATCGCCCTTCTTCTAATGTTATTTAAGGTCTCAATTAGGTGAGCCTTCATCCTTCTATTCTCACTTGAGAAGTCACTAAACAGTCTCCTAGCAATAGCCTTCCAATCATCACCTCGCAGAAAAGAAGGCTCGAAACTTATCAGAGAAACATAATCAATGTTTGATTGAGACACTTCACTCATCATCCTATGCTTAGTAGCCTCTAGTTCGTCAAGTAATCTGGAAATCTCAACTGACATGTCTACCACTTGTCTCCTATATTTAACAATTTATTCCCTATAAACAATGCCATAAAGTTCTTCTCCCATCTTTACAGACCATTTGTCCCATCCAGCATTGACGCGCATCTACATACCATGCACGCAATCTTTTATTACAATCATACTGACGTTCTAGCGCACTTTGTGCTTTTGCAAGCTCTTCACGATTAAACTTTAGCTCTATTCTGAGCCTCTCAACATCGTACCTAAGTCGAGAAATATCATCTTTAGGAGCATTGTCTACCTCAACGATATTAGAATCCTCCCAGACTGAAATAATAGTGGGCAGAAGCATCCTATTATAAAGTACGATGAGTGATAAACAAAGCTAAAGGAATCGATTCAAACCATAATTGAAATAAAACATAGTTAAGTTATCAAAACGTGGCAGACTAAATCATAATATTAAAATATTTGTTACATTGCATCTTGTTAACTGCATGGTAAAAATAACATAAAAATGAATAAAAACATAAGGAGATTATTCGTTAATCAAGGCTTTAAACCTAAACCTAAACCATTCTAGATCAGGGCTATTAAGTGGAAAAGAACCACTTTCTAACGTGTGATGCCAACGCTGCAACTCATAATTACTAAGGGCCTCTTTTTCTCAAACTACTTGGTCTATTAGGGCTAATAACTCCACAATCTCATTATTAAGATTTGAGTGAGTCTGGTTCCAATTCCTTTTCACGTCTAGTCAGTGCTACTATACTTAACCAAGATGATTTAATGTGTTTTTCTCAAGCCTACCCTAGTCTCCTTTAACATTTTATGAACATATTCACTCTAGAATACTATACAAATAAAAAGGAGAACACGATCATTCAAAACATCGAAAATACCATTTCACATTACAAACAACTAAACGAGCTTCATAAGTTTAAGTATAATAGAGCACAAAAGGATGTCCAGGGTTAATCAGCTAAATCTATCATAGAAGGAAAATTAACCTTGTTTGCAAGTTGGTCTTGCTCTTCAGGTTGCAGGTTCCTTTGATCCACATCAGTCGTTTCCTTCTCTTTTCGAGAAAAACAATTAGAGTGGCTCGGCTCAAGATCTTCTTCCTCGGCTTCCTCCTCACTCCATTTTGCCTAACAGTATGCAAGAATTAAATCGGCTATAAATTCATTTTCCACAAAGTCAGGCTTAACTTCCACCTTGTATTGACACCTAGCCACAACAAAAAAACCATACGTTACATTCGTGGAGACGGTATTAAGTTCCTTCTCAGATTTCCCCAGCTCCTCTTTGACTCTAGCCAGATCTTCATCCCTTTTATTGGCTCACATTCCTACGTAGATCGAGCTTCTTCAGCAACATTAACTACTTCCTCAACCTACTCACAGAATGTTCTGGCCTATTCCTTTGCTTTAGCTTTAGTAGAGACCAGCCCAGTATTGGCTGAAGTAAGATCAGCCTTAAGCTTAGCCACCCATCCTTAAAACAAGGCCTGCGTATTCACTGACTCACATGCCTTTATCATTAAGGCCACTGACTATGAGAATAGGAAATGCAAATCAGCAAGGGTCGTAAACCAATGCAATGCAAAGAAGAAAAGGAAAAAAGAACGTGATCATGTACACAAAACCATAGCTTTCCAAACTCTGACAAAATGGTAGCAGAAGACATCTCAGAAGCCAAGGAAGAAATAATAACAGGGCAATGTGCTGGCCACCTCAAAGCAAGAACATTATCTTCGGATGCAATAAAGCCACCAGTATCGAGGGTAGATTCCCCTCTAAAGAAAGAGCCGATTAACCCAGATGGTGTTGGAACCTCACATGATGTGGAAACAACTAGTTTCTTTAAAGGAGTAGAAAATCATCGGATCCTCCAAGCGGCCTTTTTAAAGCTTTCTCTTTCTTCTTCCTCTCATCCTTCCCCAAAGCCTTATGGAGTATAGCAACATCATTGTTATCCATGTTACCTGCAAGAATAGAGATAACAAAAGAGAAATCACAAGTATGGCAATATTAACATTTGTTACGAGATACTTATACCACTAATCTTAGAAGAGGAAGGAGCAGGCTTAAATCTGCTCCTATAAAATGCATGGTAGAGACATAGCAAATCATAAGCTTTCAACTTCGAATTGACAAAAAATTCTGGTATTTTCCTAACATCCATGGGAAACCCTGAGTCTGCCACCTATGAGATGCATACCACCGCTCATTGGCCTCTGAAGAGATGGTGTGAACATAATAATATTAAAAAAAGGAAAAGAACCCATCGTAATTCAAAATAAAAAGTAGAATGAGATCCATGATTCAGTCCAACTTGGTACATTGGTCAGAAATGAATCTATAGCCTGGATATAAAAGAAACCCTTTTTTCCTTTCTAGTACATCTTTTGACCTCAAAAGGAAATTGGAGTTCTTTGCTCGTAAGGTTAATACCATTTTTAGCATAAAGTATAAGGTGGTTAAAGCAAAAGGTATAAGAATTGAGGGCAAGTTGAACTGGAGCGATCCTAAGGTATCAAGCCATTCACAAATTACTGGACGCATAGGAAGAAACAACCTACACCGGATATGCTCATAAGTAATGGCGATGTAACCCTTCAATGGAGTATCCATGCATTCATGAGATTTTAGAATCCTAGGTGCATACCCATGGAATCCGAATTATTTAAGGACACTAATGGCATCCTCCAAATGAGTAATTTTAGGAGGAAACAAAAAGGAGGAATGAAACGAATCCATGCTAAAATCCTAGACACTATTTCGAAGAAGGACAGAGCAAGAATTAAAATTGCTTATCCTACTTTCAATCTGCAGGATTATCCATAAGTTTGGAAATTAATCTGATATTTCATAAGCAAGAAAGGAAAGTAAAATTTAGGGAAGATGGAGAAGAAAATTATGAAGCTGAGTTTAAACTGCAACTGCATGATTGAAATGATCAAATATCAGATAAAATGTGGATTTGTTGCAGAAATAATGAGTATATAAAAGACTTATGGAAATCCTCACAGAGAAATGAAAAGGAAAACTAAACAGCCACAAAAAGGTGGTCTAGTGAGACATTGACACAAGTACAGGAGCATGAAATGCACAAGTAGCTGAAAAGACTTATTCCCAGCACCGAAAAGATAGATTAGACAAGACTGGATGGAAGATACAGATCGGGTGTATAAGGTGACAAATCTACCTCGACTTACCGTCACTGTAGATTTGAGAGGCAAGTGTTACACTAGTTCTTACCATGAGTCACGATAGAAAGAAACAAATGATACTTCCTAATAATAACAACACTAAGCAAAGAATGGGCTTAGGGTTACAACGTTTAATTAGATCCGAGCCCTCTCCATCAGAATCAAGGCTACATGAAGTAGATGCTATATGTAAGAGGATAGAGAAGAATGCATTGGTTGAATCCATACATGAAGGCTAAACACAAACACTGAACTAAGGCATAAAGACTAACAAATGATGTTTTGAGCTAGCTATACTCACATTCTGCCAAACGTCTACAGGAACAGATTTGTACAAGCATATATCGAGGGGAAACCTAGACAGCGTCATACACAGCTGAAAGCACTCTATTGTAGCTGCATATAGGGTCACTCAAGATATGCTCCAAACACAGACTCAATCCTATAGATAAACGACAAATGTGAAGCTCTCCCCCTCTCAATCTCTCGTCAGCAATGGCCAAGGAAATAATTCAAATGGCAAATAAGCTCTAAACTTGTCTGGGCAGCTTTCAGCATAGAATGGAAAGAGCTATCCCATTCTGACCCGACATGATGACAAATTAAACAAAGAGAATAAAAGCAGCAACAAGGAAGTATGGTTTGAACACCAAATAAAGTCCACCGCTGCACTTAGTCTCGCATGTTTGCAATATAGTAAAGCTTCAAGGAAGTTTCCTACCATCCTCTTAGAGCAGCTTTCAATTTCAAGAGAAGGAGGTTGACCTATGCCGACTTGGGTTTCTTGCCCACTTTTTTAGGCATTCCACTTCAAAATTCCAATGTCCTGCTAATATTCGAATTTCCCACCAAAAACTCATCACCAATCCAGGCACAAAATGCAAACGTCATGGATAAGCGATAGGTGGCAAAATCCAAGGGCAGAAACTGAAGAAAAACGTAGAAGATGATTGTAACCATTAAAGATGGACTTTTCATATATAAAAGGAAAAGCACGAGGAAAGAGGAGAGGATCTATCTTTTTTTAGATATTCTTTTTCAGCTTCTTCTTCTTCCTAAAAATAAATATTGTATACCTCAAGGCCATAGAAATCTCTTGTACAAAAATAGTCAAATATAGCGGATTACCTTATGGGCATAAGATTAACAACAACTATCCAAACCACATAAAAATCTCAGCATCTTTATATTTCTGCATTTTACTTCCAATCACATTTTTGTTTGCTAATCCATCTCGACATTTCAACAAATGGATGAAGTGTGACTACTCGGCTGTGTAAATATTCAACAACACCGTTGTTTCTTAAAGGTGAATTTAAATTTGTTGATTCCTAATTGTGAGGATGGAAAATTGCAAGATTTTCTCACGATCTAGCCAAGTGTGGTGAAGACGGAAAAATTCGCCAACAGATTCAATAATTGATCCTAAGTGCAATTAGGATATTGATAGAGTTAGGGGTATGCCCTAAGGACAATAATATAATTGTTACTTATATCTAACTCGATAGCCAATCTTGTTCAAAATAAAATGTGTTTTCTTTTCTATTCTATACTCAATATAACGTGTTATATTAATCAATTGATTTAACTAAAAGTATATTTAATAGAAACTCCATAAATGGTATGTCTTGTGATAGTAGTTACAATGTGTTGTAATCATGAATGATTTATCATAATAAAATAAGTATATCATTTTAAATATTCTTAGTCAAGATATATCGAGATCATATATCCATATATCCGTTGGGACTAGTGTATGTAACGTTCTCCAAATATTGGGCAGTGTATTATTCATGATTGTAGGAGATACCAAGTGCTTACATATTGATAGTTATTAGATAACCATAGAATGACCCACTCGATAGTTTTCTGTTGGTTAGCATAACTAAGGTCAAACATAAAATATCTATGTGACAATATTAGAAAATTCCCTCAGCTGAGCAAACTGGTCGAGATTCAATGTGGAAACACCACTTTTATTATAGTAAAATTATAGCATGGCGTCCATCGAATAGCTATAGTTAAGTCAAGTGGAAGCATTAGAAATGAATCGTGGATGCACTGGATGTGAATCACTATTGGAAAGAGAATTTGTCTCCTCGGTTGTATAAGGTTAGTATCACAGTCAACTGAAGTCAACTCCTAGTCAATGTCTCTGGCCAAAGTAATTTGGTCAATAGTAATTGTTATTATGGTACAAAGGACTTTGTGTTTGACTATACAGTTGAATATGGATGATATTAGAATTTTTACCAATACCAAATTCCGTAAGTTCTAACATGATACGGTTTTGAAGAAAAAATTAGTGTACATAATTGTCACTACTGGGTAACAATTAAATAAGTAAAATTGGATCTTAACAAAGCTATATCTGTTCATAATGTCATACCACTAGCTAAGGTTAATTGTTCTTTTAGATGCCTTGTTCAAGTTTAAAGTCATTCTGGCTTAGTCTGGATGTTCTACCTCTTATTGAATTCTGTTGGGTTAAAAATCCAGTTAACATCATATATTTCAAGCTTTTCTATGATTATAAGATTGCAAATGACTTTGGGAGAAAGAATAATTCTAAAACTGTCATCTCCTTATTTGGATATCATCCTCTATTTATAATGACTCCTTGATCATTGGATGATTAACTTATTGCAATTAGTTGGTGGAGGTTTCTGCCTTGGTGATGATGTGGCCTACTTTGGTAATGACATGTCTCAATTTGAAAATGATTTCTTCCAAAAATTTGCAATGAGCTTTGTGGTCGCCATTTGTACGATTGATGTGGGCCAAAAAGCTAATGAAATATGGAAATACTATTTTTTATAGTTAGTGGTCATATTTCTGATAACAGAAGCCTATCTTTTGATAGCCGAAAATGACATTTTGGATAGTCAAAAATCATCTTTTCAACATTATAATATCATATTTTTATAGTAGTCAAACTGTGTTTTTGATAACTATAATTCCATGGATCTAATAATTATGAAACCATGTTTCAGATAGCCATAAACCATGTTTTTTGTTAGCCACATACTTTCATCGTTGAATGTTCTAAATTAATACGTCTGATAGCTACGTATTTCTTATTTTTGGTAGCATGTAACTCCATGTTTCTGATAGCACTTCCTTTCATACTTTCGATAGTTTTTGTTCATGTTTCTAGTAGCAATTCTCATCATACTTTTGATGGCACTTATTCATGTTTCAAATAGCACTTCTCTTTGTACATTTGATAGACCTTAACCATTTTCTAATAGCCCTTCTCTTCATAATTGAACCTTTTATATAATAACTACATCCTTGGCCATGCATTACAACTCTAGCTTTCGCCTATCATCATTCTGTAGGATCGATTTCACCATAGAGGGGGGTGAATAGAATGATACTATCAATTATAAAAATTTAGTGCGGAAGTTTATATAAAATATTTTCAACACAGATCACAGCAGAATAATAGCAGAACATAAAAAGCATAACACACAGATTTACTAGAAATTAAGTAGTCAGACGCTTACAAACGTAAACTCACGACACTCGCTACTGACTAAACCTAACTCTATGCTCAAAACCCCGCCACAACTCAGCCATTGAGTTGTGAATTCTCAAATTACGCCACGTAGTTTGTCCCCTAGTCACACGATTAGAAATTATAAATGTTTAAAAGAAATTGCAAATTTAAAAACAATTTAAAAACAAATAAACCCTAATCAAACTATAAAGCCCGAATTAAACAAGCCGGCCTAAATAAAAGTGGCTCCTTTTGCTTTTTATATTATCGGCCTGATCCTTTATCTCTATCCGGCCTGGTATCTCTTTCTTGTGATAAATGGCGGCTTCCTGTTCTTGTTCTCGTTCGTTCCGATTTAGGACTTCGTGATTATTTTCGAAGCTGCCGACTTTGTTGATTATCAAGTGGATATTTGCTTGTAGCTTTATTGATCGATCGTTTCTTCGTTGCTCTAATTTGGCTGCTTGATCTAGTTTGACTCAACAATCTGGTATGTGATTTGTTACTTTTGCTTTACTGTTTTAGCTTGCTTGAACTCGATGATGAACTGCCGATGATGTTACTTGTTTATATAGGGTTTAAACCCCTTGATTTTCGTTTGTATATTTTATACGAATTCGTCGATAGATTTTTTCTCGGCTGTACGATTTTGCTTGGATATTGATGATGATTTCTGACCTCTTCCAATTCGTATATTTATTTTTTACTTGGTTGACACGGTTTGATTTTTCTGACGTTGTTTTCCTTGCTCACCATGGTATTGATTTTGAACTGTTTGATCCATTCATTGTTGCCTTGGTCATCACGGCGTTGATTTTCTGGTGGCTTCGGTTATGCTTTGCTTTGAGCTTGGCCTTGATAAAATTGATTTTGTGAAAGTATTTTGGGTTCAGCACTGTCTTGGTTTAAAATTGCAGTTCCATGATTTTTCGAACTCGTTTTCGACTGTGACTTTGGCATTGCTTTGAACTGCAGTTTGAAATCTCCTCTGTCTTGATTTTGCAATTCACTGTTTATGTTGCATAGTATGTTGGTTCATCATTTTATTGCTTCTGCTCATTGCACATGTGCCATTCGAAATGTGATACTAGTTATCACTACATACATCATATATATGTACACACATTCATATTTGTTCTTCACGTTCACTGTCCTGTGTCTTATTACATGTGATGTTTGTTTCACTTGAGTTGTTTCTTTTCTGGTTGATATATTTGTCTACTTTACTGAACTTCAAGTCATGTAGTTCATGTGCAGTTTGTAGTTTACATTCACTTGTGTACATTTGTTTGGTCGACACTCGTTGGTCTTTGCCGCTACCACATTGTGACCGTATGTTGTGTTGCTTCGAGTTTGAAATGCTTGCAAGCTTGTAGTGTTTGTACATTTACATTGTATTTGACTTGAGTTTTATCGATGTTAAGTTCATTTGTTTTCACGTGTACTCAAGTTGAATCCTATTGCACTGCCTTTTTGTTTACTCTTACTAGAAGTGGTATGTTTGCAGTCTTCATATGACTACACTTCTTTTGTAGTTTGACTATGCAATATGCTTGTTACATACATACATACATACATACATACATACATACATATACATATACATATACATATACATATACATTTCCATATACATATACATATACATATACATACATACATACATACATACATATATATATATATATATATCGTTGATTTGAAACTGCTGCTATATCATTCCTTTGTACATTTCCTTGACCCTCTACATATTGAAGTCTTTTTCCTTCACTTTGGTATGTGTAGTTACACTTCATATTTGAACTGGTATGGTGCACTTTGACTATGTAGTCTGCAATGCTTAGAGATTCATGTATGGTTGCAGTCTTCAGTCTTATTGATGCATTGCATTTTTCCTTCAGTCACGATGTATTGGTTCCTGTTATTGTTTGAGACAGAACATATTGTATATATGTTTTTGAGCTTGGCATGTGTGCTTCATGTAGTCTAGTATAGATTTGGTTTCACTGTACTTGATCCTCTGAGTTGCTTGTAGTTGTGTTGACTTTGTTTGCAGTTTTTCTCTTGTTTGGTTTGTGGTGCACTTACTTCTCTGACATGTTCTTGTGCTTGTGCACGTCACTTTTCATTTTGATTTCACTTGAACTTCATCTTGATTTTTAGAATTGCACCTGTGTTGAATCCAGCTAGTAGCTCGGGTTTGAACTTGTGCTCGTGTTATGACTTTATTTGAATTGCACTTGAGTTGAACCCGGCTTTTCATTTGGGTTTGACCTGTGCTCACCTGTCCCTATAACTTTATCAAGTGTATATCGGTATGCTCGACCTTGTGGCATATACAGTGATACACTGTGCCTGTCATAAGCTGTTCATGTATGATGAATTTGAATTAAATGATTATGAACAACCCAAATAACTGAGGCAAATCAAATTTCCAAAATCACATTTTATTTTATACTGCAAAAATATTTTATTTTCAATTTTACTGCGTTAGTATGTATTTTTGTAGATTGCTCAGATGCTGGATTGAAGCTGGAATGAAGTTGAAGATAAAATATGAGTGAATGAGCGATATGTAGTGAGGACATTTGTAAATGAAAGAATGTGATGTAATTGAATTTGTATTGTAAACAAAATTGTATAGAGAGAGCTTGAATTTGTACTATTCAAAATTGTAATAAATATTTGTTTGAATAAAATATTTGTTTGAATTTAAATTTCATGTCATTTATTTTATTCACCAACTATTTATTTAATTATGTGAAAAATAAAATAGTACATTAAAAAATACATTTAAATGAATATATATATATATATAGATATATATGTTTGTTATCATCAAACAAAAATCATATACTTGCATATTCAACAATTTCCCCCTTTTGATGATAACAAACATATATTTAAGATTTTGAACTTGTTAAATTTATTTCATCATTCAATTTGCTCGCTCTATTTGAATGCTTCCTCTCTACACAAAGCTCCCCCTTCATATATACATACAATTAAAAATGCAAATGAGCCTAGATGCAAATAGAAAATATTTGACCTTTACTTTATTTTATTTGGTAAAATCTTAACTTTTCTCTTCCCCTTTTGCTATCAGCAAAGGAGTAATAGTGGTAGAAAATAGAGATAAAGCGATAGATATTAATACAACATTAAAACCCAATCGAATATAAATATTAAAATTCAATAAAAAATCAAACAAAAATCATAAATACTCTGTTTGAAGCATATTCAACTTTAGAATGATAGGGACGATGTCATCATATAAAACCATATAGTTGTGTCTATTTATGGTATATTTATATCAAGAATTTGAATAACTACTAACCATGCATAACCGTTAGGACTTTTAAATGAGATTAGTAGTATTCCATTTTAAAAAAAAAATGAATTCAAGTATCTTCTAACCACGCATAACCATGACAACTTTTAAATGGGATTAGAATCAACTTGTTTATTTAATAAATCAATTTTGATATGCGTTCCATACATGCATAACCGTGAGGACTTTTAAATGAGCATGGAAGCACATAAAAAATTCCATGTAATTCACCCATGCATAACCATGAGGACTTTTAAATGAGAGTGAATACTTTAGGTTATATATATATATATATATATATATATATGTATATATATAATGAAAAACGAATGATTCCTGTTTAAATCAACACATATTGACATACTATATTGGATTATGATGAGTGATGGTCGATAGAAAATGTGATAGAAATAGAAACGGTGATGGAATTTTTACCAACAAAAAGTTTTACAACTCTTGTTTATATTTCTAAAGAAATATACTAATTATACTGTCTCGAGTTATAATATATGATAAATATCAACACTCATCACTTTTTCAATCACTATTTATCTTTTTGATAATTAGTAAGGAGTCAGATTAGTCAATGTAGTCATTTAAAATCAAATTCAAAAATAATCATAAAATCAATTTTTCTGAAAATGACCAATCTGAAAACAAGATCAAAAATGATTTTCTAGAAGGGGTTTTTTTAAAAAAATTCTGCTAATTTGAAAATTATTCGAATGAAAAATATGCAGATATTTTCTTTGAAAAATTATGTAGTTACTAAATATCTCAACATAAATCACGTTCCACTAGTAATTTTTCTATCAACTAGATTACCAGTGTAATGTGCATCTGGTTTTTTCTTTCACTCAAAGTTATCATTTGGTTAATATTATAGACCAGACCTTGCAATTTTTAACAATTTCTTGAAATCCTTTTTTTAACTTTTTAAATGAATATTCTTTTGAATTTTAATTGAAGCCATGCAAATAAACAAAAAACTGTGAATATATTGTCAAATTTAGAAGCCATAGAATAAACAAATATATTTACGTGCACCGAGATTAATAATCAGTCAGTAAGATACCATCATTAGTCTAAACAAATTTATATGAAGCAATTCAAAGACTCTAGAGATGCATGTAGTGTTCTCGATATGAAAAGTATAATTGGCCAATAATTTTGAACAAATCAGAATCATTATCATCAATTATTTCTTTATCAATAACTGGCTGAATGAAATCAAATTATGGTGCAGATTTTCACATATATCGTTCAAGATATCTTTACCTATTTTACCTTTATGATAATTTTTCGTTGTTTGCTCATTGTGATTCTGTCATCTTTTGTACTAGGCTAAGGAACTTTACTTTGTCGTCCGTTGTGTTTCTGGAACAGCCAGAATCCAAGTAACACTATTGTTGTTCCTTAGCCTGCCACCACACCTACACGTTAAAAGATTTTTGTGACCTATTTGTTTTTATAGGTCCATGGTTGTTAGTGACAATTGATTTTGAAAAGTAATTTTGTGGAGACCCGTAACTATTTAAATATGTTCCTTTTGGCACCCGACTTTGTTTAACTTTGAGTGATTTTATATTTGTGCCTTTTGGAACCCAAATCGAATGGTTTTTTCGTGTTTGGGTCTATACCAACAATTATTTTGATTGTGTCCAAATTTTCTACAAATTGTGCACACTGAATTGATTTGATTAATTTCATTTCTAATATTTTTGAATTGATTATATCCAAGTCCTTGTCTATCTATATTAGCTGTTTGTTTTCTTATTAGCATATTTAGTGGTCTTTCACTTTTGGAGAATTTTCCCAAAGTTGTAGACAGTTGTTAGACATGTGTTTTAAGAGATTCATTTTCATTCAATAGTTCTGTGTACTTTTTCATTGAATTTTCTCTACTAGTATTTTCACTCTCTTTCAAAATCATAATATCATTTTTAAGCGATTTAATTTTAGTTTTTGATTTTTTAAACTCTTCTTCAAATGTTGGACACTTATCACACTTATGGCACTTGTTTAGATAGTTTTTAACTAATTGTTCAAGTTATTCATTTACTTCTATCAAACTATCTCTTTGTGATTCAATTCTATCATATTTCTCCCTAAGTCGTTCAAAACAGTCTTTACTTCGTGAAAATATATAAGTAGTTGTGAGTGAGTTTTGATACCTCGCTTGGCTCGTCATCGTCGCTATCAGTTATATTACCTTGAAGGCACATATCTGCTTTCTCACTCTCACTGCTAGTACTTTTATTATCTTCATCACTTGTATTCCACGTGGCTGCAAAATTTCTCCTTTTTGATTTCTTTTCAAAGTCATGTAGGTTTTGAGGACAATTGGGCTTGATGTGTCCGGGTTGGTTGCAGTTATGGCAGAGGATTTTTTGTTGTTCTGTATTATCTAAAACTTTGATTATTCTGCTTTTTAATTTTTGATTTAGAGATGGATTTCCGTATTTGCGGTTCCACCTTTTTAATCTCTTTATTACCATTTCCAACTCTGCTGCTCCATCGTCGTCGTCGTCGTCATCACTTTCAGTTGTTCCTTTGAGAGCTATTGATTTCTTTCGAGTATCTCCTCCTTCACACTCTTCCTTGAATTTCATTTCTAGCTCATAAGTGGTGAGATTTTCGATGAGTTCTTCAACTTTGATTTGTTTTAAATCTTTCGATTCTTGAATGGCAGTCACTTTTGCTTCAAAACTTCGTGGAAGGACTCTGAAAATTTTTCAGACTATTTCCAATTCCGTGTATGATTTTCCAAGAGCTTTTGATTTGTATACGATATTGGAAAGTCGTGCGTGCATCTCTTTGACATTTTCTTCCTTGGCCATTGTGAAATTCTCGTATTCGCTACTCAGTATGGCAATGCGAGATTCTTTGACTTGAGATGTTCCTTCGTGAGTCACTTCGAGTGTATACCATATTTCCTGCGCGGTTGAAAAATGTGAGACGTGACTAAATTCAAATTGATCCAATTAACAGATAATAGAATTCATAGATTTAGTGTTAACATTTTGTAATTTATTTTCTAGCTCTGTCCATTGATCCTTCAGTTTATTTATTTCCTGATTATTTACAATTATAGTTGGTGCTCTACACCCTGTCTCAACAATATCCCAAGCGTCAATGGTTTTTAGAAAAATTTCCGTCCTATTTTTCCAGTAAGCATATTCACCATTGAACATTGGTGGTCTAACTATGGACTGACCCTCCGCAAAAGCATTATTAAAGGAAGCCATTTAAAAAAAATGGTTTTTGAAAAATCAAACTTTTTAAAACAAAAATGGCTTTTGTTCCTAGCTCTGATACCACTTGTAGGATCGATTTCACCCTAGAGGGGGGTGAATAGGGTGATACTATCAATTATAAAAATTTAATGCGGAAGTTTATATAAAATATTTTCAACACAGATCACAACAGAATAATAGCAGCATAAATAATAATAGAATATAAAAAGCAGAACACATAGATTTACCCAGCTTCGGCAAAACCCTGCCTACGTGCTGCCCCCAAGGTTTCTACTAGAAATTAAGTAGTCAGGCGCTTACACACGTAAACTCGCGACATCCGCTACCGACTAAACCTAACTCTACGCTAAAACGCCTGCCACAACTCAGCCACTGAGTTGCGAATTCTCAAACTACGCCATGTAATTTGTCCCCTAGTCACACGACTAGAAATTACAAATGTTTAAAAGAAATTGCAAATTTAAAAACAATTTAAAAAAAACCCTAATCAAAATATAAAGCCCGAATTAAACAAGCCGGCCTAAATAAAAGTGGCTCCTTTTTCTTTTTATATTATCGGCCCGATCCTGTATCTCTAACCGGCCTGGTATCTCTTTCTTGTGAAAAATGGCGGCTTCCTGTTGCTCGTTCTCGTTCATTCCGATTTAGGGCTTCGTGATTATTTTCGAAGCTGCCGACTTTGTTGATCAATCAAGTGGATATTTGCTTGTAGCTTTGTCGATCGTTCGTTTCTTCGTTGCTCAATTTTGGCTGCTTCGATGATCGAGTTCGATTCAACAATCTGGTATGTGAATTGTTACTTTTGCTTTACTGTTTTAGCTTGCTTGAACTCGATGATGAACTGCTGATGATGTTACTTGTTTATATAGGGTTCAAACCCCTTGATTTTCGTTCGTATATTTTATACTTATTCGTCAATTGATTTTTTCTCGGCTGTACGATTTTGCTTGGATGTTGATGATGATTTCTGACCTCTTCCGATTCGTATATTTGTTGTTTACTTGGTTGACACGGTTTGATTTCTCTGACGTTGTTTTCCTTGCTCACCACGGTATTGATTCTGAACTGTTCGATCTGTTCATTGTTGCCTTGGTCATCACCGCATTGATTTTCTGGTGACCTCGGTTATGCTTTGCTTGGAGCTTGCCTTGATAAAATTGATTTTGTGAAAGTATTTTGGGTTTGGCACTGTGTTGATTTGAAACTTCAGTTCCATGATTTTGCGAACTCGTTTTCGACTGTGACTTTGGCATTGCTTTGAACTGCAGTTTGAAATCTCCTCTGTCTTGATTTTGCAATTCACTATTTATGTTGCATATTATATTGGTTCATCATTTCATTGCTTCTGGTCATTGCATATGTATCATTTGAAATGTGACACTAGTAATCACTACATACTTCATATATATGTACACACATTCATATTTGTTCTTCATATTCACTGTCCTGTGTCTTGTTACATGTGATGTTTGTTTCACTAGAGTTGTTTCTTTTCTGGTTGACATATTTGTTTACTTTACTGAACTTCGAGTCATGTAGTTCATGTGCAATTTGTAGTTTACATTCACTTATGTACATTTGTTTGGTCGACACTTGCTTTTGGTCTTTGCCGCTACCACATTGTGACTGTATGTTGTGTTGCTTCGAGTTTGAAATGCTTGCAGGCTCAAGCCTTTGTACATTTACATTGTATTTGACTTGAGTTTTATTGATGTTAAGTTCATTTGTTTTCACGTGTACTCGAGTTGAATCCTATTGCACTGCCTTTTTGTTTACTCTTACTAGAAGTGGTCTGTTTGGAATCTTCATATGACTACACTTCTGTTGTAGTTTGATTGTGCAGTATGATTGTTATATATATATATATATATATATATGTATGTATGTATGTATGTACTGCTGCATTGATTTGAAACTGCTGCTATATCATTCCTTTGTACATTTCCTTAATCCTCTACATGTTGAAATCTTCCTGCTTCACTTTGGTATGAGTAGTTACACTTCATGTTTGAACTGGTATGGTGTCGTTTGACTATGTAGTTTGCAATGCTTGGAGATTCATGTATGCATGCAGTCTTTAGTCTCATTGATGCATTGCATTTTTCCTTCAGTCACGATGTATTGGTTCCTGTTATTGTTTGAGGCAGAACATATTGTATATATGTCTTTGAGCTTGGGCATGTGTGCTTCATGTAGTCTGGTATAGATTTGGCTTCACTGTACTTGATCCTCTGAGTTGCTTGTAGTTATGTTGACTTGATTTGCAGTTTTGCTCTTGTTTGGTTTGTGGTGCTCTTGCTTCTCTGACATGTTCTTGTGCTTGTGCACGTCACTTTTCATTTTGATTTCACTTGAACTTCATCTTGATTTTTGGAATTGCACCTATGTTGAATCCAGCTAGTAGCTCGGGTTTGACCTTGTGCTCGTATTATGACTTTATTTGTATTGCACTTGAGTTGAACCCGGCTTTTCATTTGGGTTTGACCTATGCTCACCTGTCCTTGTAACTTTATCAAGTGTATATCGGTGTGCATGGCCTTGTGGCATATACAGTGATACACTGTGCATGTCACAAGCTGTTC
The DNA here is from genome assembly GCA_030765085.1 of Allium cepa. NCBI lineage: Eukaryota > Viridiplantae > Streptophyta > Magnoliopsida > Asparagales > Amaryllidaceae > Allium > Allium cepa. Next base: position 551,246,827 of record CM060941.1, on the reverse strand, counting down.
GTGTATGATGAATTCGAATTAAATGACGACGAACAACCCAAATAACTGAGGCAAATAAAATTTCCAAAATCATATTTTATTTTATACTGCAAAAATATTTTATTTTCAATTTTACTACGTTAGTGTGTATTTTTGCAGATTGCTCAAATGCTGGATTCAATCTAGAATGAAGTTGATGATAAAATATGAGTGAATGAGCGATATGTAGTGAGGACATTTGTAAATGAAAGAATGTGATGTAATTGAATTTGTATTGCAAACAAAATTGTATAGTGAGAGCTTGAATTTATACTATTCAAAATTGTAATAAATATTTGTTTGAATAAAATATCTGTTTGAATCTAAATTTCATGTCATTTATTTTATTCACCAAATATTTATTTAATTATGTGAAAAATAGAATAGTACATTAACAAATACATTTAAATAAATACATATATGTTTATTATCATCGAACAAAAATCATATACTTGCATATTCAACACATTCCTTATCATCACCAATAACCTCTCAAAGTCACGTACTACACTATACCTATTAAGCTAGTCCATACCCAAAATGATCTCAAACGTGATAAAACCAAGAAAAAAAATCACATAGAAAAGTATATCCATAACTTAATAACATAACATCATGAAAACCATGCACGGACTAATGAAACCTCCAATGGGATTCGACAAAACTAAAGGTTTATCAACTAAGTCAGGTTCTAGCATTAACTTTGCTACCAAGTCACTTGAAATAAATAAATTTGATGCTTCCATACCAAAATAAAACTCTAATCGGTATATCATTAATGGCAATTATACCTTGGATCGTACTGCTCTTTCCCTCCTCTTTCTCCAAATATGTAGCCTACAAACATTCGATGCATACTCCTTGACAACAGGCTCATCCTTAATCGGTGTTGGACAGTTCTTCCTAATATGTCCAAACTTATCACAATTAAAGCAGTTTCTCAATATCAAATATTCTCTCGAAAGATGCCACTTCTCCTTACATATAATAAGTTGGGTCTCATTTATCCTTTATGTAACTATCTCCGGTTCAGGGTTGCTTCTTTCCCTTGTTGTTGCTTTAGAACTTCCTACTTCCAACTATTTATAGTTTGTTCCTCTTTAAGAACAATAGATTTCTTTGGTTTTGGATACATGCTTTCCTATATCAAAGCTTTCTTAACAAACTTCTCAAACTGCTTCAATAATATTCATCAAATGCTCTCTTATACTCGTTCAAGCCAGTAATAAACTTCTCATTCTTTTTTAGAGGAGTGTCGATGAACGACATCCCATATTTTGACCAAGTGTCAAACTCAACCACATATTTTCCATTTTCATATCTTCTTACTCAAATCCACAAACTTATTAAACAAGATAGACTTATATGCAGCGATTAGAAAAATTCTCTTTAAAATGAGCCTTAAATCGATTTTAAGTAAACTAATCATTAGAAGTGGCAATCTCGATCGTATTCCACCAACCCATAGCTCAACTACGACATTGTCATAAGGCTAACTTCCTCTTTTGAGCATCCTCCCATTCCAAACCATTAAAAATATGCTCATAACTATCCAACTAATCACGCACCTCCATAGCACATTCTGTTCCTATGAATTATTTTTCTTTATGGCTAGCATGATCTTTGTTCAACTTTGATAAGTTAGCACTTTGTGCTTTCACGTAGACACCACCAACTATGACACCAATAGCCACTCCTTGGGCTTTTGCATCATGTTCATCATCATCTATGTGAACATAGTTGCATATGTGGTTCATGTCTTTCCCCATTGTCATTTCCCCATTCATTGAGTTTCCCGCTGTGTTCCTTGTTTTCATCTTCATTTTTACAGTTTATACAAAAATGATCAATAACTCTGACAAAGATAATGGTATAAGACGACATGGGTCCAATGCTTCTTACTACACACACATTATACAGTTGAAAATCAATAAACAAAAAGTATGCTCCCACATACGATGTTCAATTCATTCTACGACATATCACTTAACTCGCCTCTAATGGATCAAATTCACACAAAATGAGGTATTCACTAAACATAACAATTGTGCTACTAATCGCAAGTTAACTAATTTAACTGAGATTATCACATTGATTTGTAATAGCCTAATTCAATTAAATTACATCAAATGAAGTTTAATTAGGAATATATATATATATATATATATCATTTTCGTAGTATTCCTTAGATTAATTTATTGATCTAGGAAAGATTGACTAAATATATTGCATGTATTCATACTTCTAACATGATTAAATCGACTAGTTACATATTTATTACTAGAAAAGTTTATAAAAAAAGTCAATCATATCATTCTCATCTCTTTTATTATGCTAAATGTATTGGTGAAAACAATTATGTCTGATAAAAGCATGGAAGATATGTGTGGACCACAAATACATTGCTTTCAACAATACAAAGCGTTGTCTATAAAATTCCTTAGTCTCAAGATTCTTTATTACTTTCCATTTAACCTTTTGAACTAACTTCCATTTTATTTTACATATTATATGGATCTTGTAAGTAAGGATTTTGCTGCTGTGACAAAAAGAATTTTCTACCAAAATGTAATAATAGTGTATTTTGGGGATTTGGATGAATTTAGGGGGCAATTTGGTAATTTACTTTGTGGTCCCTTCGAAAATTTATTTTTGGTGTAGATTTTGACAAACACTTTTTTGTTATAGTAATATTTTGGTATAAGAAATGTTATCAATTCTGATAACTATCATTTTTCAATATAAATCGTGTTCAATCGGATAATGTTAATACCATTCTATCCAATTTCAAAATGAATTTCCAATTCCCAGTAGAGAAATTCTATTTGTAGATCATAAATTGCTTTAACTACACCAAAAAAATAGATAAAATTTTAGACAAAAATGTCCTCATTTAATTATAAAATTTTAGACAACCCAAATCATCATCCTTTCTACCCTTACTTTCTTCCATCAAGCATTTGACTATGTCCGCAATAAATGCCTCACTGATATGGTAGTGCACATGTGGACTATCAAGGGCTATGCCAAGCGTTTGACTCTGCAAATAGCCTTTGTTTGCCAACTGAAGTCTTGATTCTCCACTCTTTGGAAGAACCACTCCTGCTGGGTTTTGTTGGCGCACTGTTGGCTTTGTAGTGGAAGTTTGAACTTCCTTTCCAACATTTAGCCTTCCATTGTCAGCATCCAATTCCAGTACTTTAGCATCAAGTTGCATGTCATCTTCAGAATCGGAAAGAAGTATTGCAATATTCCATTATGGAGCCTTCACTCTAAGGTAAAGGTTTGTAGTATGTTTTCCTTTGGTAGGAGGGGTACTTGCATTACCTACAATAATAATTACAATTGCTCCACCAGCTATCTCCTTTTTCTTTTGCGTGTCATTCCTCCTATTCAAGCCTGAGACGAAGGAATTCTCCTATTCCATAGCCTCTGCAATTTTCGACCTAGTCCTTGAAGAAGTTGGTGGTTGTAGTGCTAGCAAAGCATTAATCTTGTCCACATGAGAATTCTGGCTATCAACTGTCTTCTTGTTAAGTTAATTAACCATCCAGTTAAGATCTCCTCTGATTATAACCTCTGGTTGAGCACAAGCATCAGGTGCCAGGTATCCATCCTTAACCTCTATTCACTGACTGTTGGCATTGTTTACTTCTGTTTACTAGAGATTGGCTTCATCAATGCCAAGTGTCGTTTCAACAGATCTTCCAATCGTTGTCTTCCTCTTAGGAGCTATTAGAATAGCAAATCTCCAACCTTCTTCAAGAAAACTTTCTTTGTTCTTAGTGAAAGCACCAAAATATTAACTTAAAAAATGGATCAACGCCCTGGAGTATGATGAGAAAGCACCAGCGCTGTTAGAATAGAGCAAATATAATAGAAAATAATAGAAAAGTAAATGAGACAGAGAGATTTTTATAGTGGTTTGGATGTTAACTAAGCCTACGTCAACTTTATAACATTACTTGTTGATTTGATCTTGTTATATGAAGTTAAAAGGGATTCGAGAGAGAAAAAATCACAAGTACAGGAGTTAGACAAGCTCTAAGTCCTAGAATTGCCTAGAGGAGCCGCCCTGTTGACTGTTATGAAGAGGAAAGAGTGGAAGAAGAGATAGAATTCTTGCCTAGTGATAGTCGAATCTAGATCCTTTCTGGTTGCACTATAGTTTGTATTTATAAGGGCGACAGACATGTTGGATCAGAAACTTGCTACCAGAGAAGTCTATGGATTGGCCCAAGATAGTACAAAAAATATCTTGACAACCTGAGTTATCATTTAAACTCAGTACCGAGTTAAGAGCTTGACTCTGGTCCGACTCTAATCCTTAGCCATAAGTTAGCTAAGTCCTTTTTTGAACCCCTCGCTCTCTCTAGATGTCCTCCATATAATTTGATAGATTATTGATGGGTTTTGATTATCATTCTTCCACGACTTGGATTATATTGCAGTTTGACTGTCACATACTCATTTCTTACGATTGGGTCACTAAAATCTACAAAATTTCATGATTATATTTAGGAAGATTCAGGGACCACTTGCTAAAAATATGAGGAAGCCAAGGTTTAACGTTTAGACTTAGTACAAAGTCAAGGAGGTTGCCTGGGGCCGAGTTAGCCACTTAGCTTATTTTTGGCTTATACTTTCTTGAGCCTTTTCTCTTGTCCTTCTTAGTATCTCTACCAAGTTTATGATCGTTCTGTTCTCATTTCAACTTCTAATTCCTATTGAATTATGGCTGGATAAAAACCCAGTTAACATTTAGCCCCCAGATTACGCCTTTGTTGGAAACAAAGTGTGCTCTGGAACAAGATAAGTCTTGAACTGCTATCTTATGAGTTTCAGTAGAATGTCGAATTCTGTTTTGAGATATATTTTTTTAACTGGTTAACCTCTGAATTGTACTTTTTTCTAATTTCGATTTTTATTTCAATTCTCCGTACTAACAATGCAATCTTTGCTCTGCAATTTACGTAAGGCTTTAATTTGGTATATAGGTCTATCGTGGTGAGTTGGAGCTGACCCGGGTTAGAGTGATAAACTCGGTGCTGGGTTAACCCTCAACTCATCCTGGGTTCAAGACTTAATCGATTTCCCAAGTAAGTTTTTCTTACCTATACTACCTTGCTTAGCTTATCCTCTCACTTGTATTAATTTCCAAACCAAGCGACTTTGCTCCTCTTCTCATCTCCAGCCGATTTAAGCCCTAGCTTCATCATCGTTTAATCTCCAGCCTTACCGTCAAACTCCGCTTTAACATTCCCCACTTGGAGGCCCAAAACTAACAGCTACGGATACTACAGTCATCCATAGTTATTAATTCTCGGTGATCAAATGTGGTATTATTAGATACATTGATATAATATAAACGCATGAATATGAAAAGAAAAAAAAGTTAAACTCATGAAACAAAAATTTTATTCCACTTCAAATTATATCTCAAATTCATTACATAATCCCAATTTCGTAAACCACATTTAAAGAAATATACTTATTACAAAATACGCCAAGAGCGACATATGAACATGTCCCAATGGATGATCAGAGTCTAAACATAGGCAATTAAACAAATTTGCCATTACAAATAAAATACAGCGGAATCAAACAGAAAGAACTCCTAATTACAAACTTACCTCCTACAAGTCTCCGGAAGCTTATTCGTCTAAAGGAGAACTTTAAAAACTAACTCTCAAACTACTCAAAATTAATTGAGCACACGAGAGTTTAAGGGTAAAACATGAACTTCGAGTTGGACAAAAAGTCTGGTATAAATAATAACCTACCATCTTGAACCATATAGATATCCAATGAGACCACACCGCAAAGTGAAACGGGTTTTCCCTCACTAGCATCTTGACTCAATTTGTAGTAACCATATATTGTGTACCTATATCCACAATTGTTAAAACATAACATAATAAAAGGTATTATGGTGATATGAAAATATGCGATAAGTCCTACATTTTCCTTCCCTTTTATGTGACGATCTATTTGAGATTATAGTTTCTAGGCTCACTATTAACCTATTAGTTTTCATGGGCTAACTAACAACCTGTTAATTCTTTATGGAATTCCTATCCACTTTCATAGTTTTCATGGACCACTATGAACCTATTGGTTTCTACCAATACTATCATCCAATCATAGTTTTCATGGAAACTCTATGAACCTATTGGTATCTACCAATAACTTTCTCCAATCATAGTTTTCATGCACATCCTATGAACCTATTAGGTTCTCCAATAACTTCTCTCATATCATAGCTTTCATGGGTAATCAATTGGGTTCTCTAATAACTTATCAGAACATATATTTCATGGGGTCACTAAGAACCTATTGGCCCTTCCAATAACAATATCTACACATAGTTTTCATGGGCTTACTATGAACCTGTCTACCAATAATTCTTTGATCAGTCTTTAGGCATCCTACATTCTGTTGTACCTGACCTCCTGGATGCAATTCAGAGTTAACTCAATATATATTCCCTACGGGGTTAACCTAGCTAGTTATTCTACCCTTAACACCCCAAAATGCAGTTGTGGGTTGATTATAAAGTGAATATAATTACAGAAGAAGCATACATGATAACTGATCATAACATAATAATATAAATGTCTATGGTTTATTTTTTGTTGTAATCATTTTTCAAATGAAATATGGTTAATACCTTTAATCTATTATTTTTAGCAAGGAAAGCTTCATTAAAAATACCAAAGTTAAATACCATTTCAAAACTCTTTCATATAGTCATGGGTTAACTTTTTTAAAATGAGATGGGGTTTATTGTTTGAAAACTAAGACTTTCTAACCCTTAGGCCTTCTCTTTTGAAACCATAAAAACATACCTTTCGAAACACTCAAATCATTCCTTTCGAAAGCATTGAAAACTTCCTTTCAAAATGCTTAAATCTTATCTTTCGAGGTTACCTAGTTCAAGTACAATTAATGGAAGTATAGCTTCGAAACCATTTAAGAGTATCTCTTTCGAAATCATTAGTTTTAACATTAAATATAACTTCTGGGTCGAAGGAAACAAAAGTAAAAGTAACCATTTCAAAACCCTTATCTTCAAATAAAAGAATTAGGGGTAAAGGATAGCATCGAAACCACCCTTTCGAAAGCATTGACAAAAGTGGCTACAGGAGCCCTTTCGAAAGCATTGATCTTCAAATAAAAGGATTGGGGAAAAGGATAGCATGGAAACCACCCTTTCGAAAGCATTGATAAAAACGACTACATGAGCCCTTTCGAAAGCATTGGGAAGGCGGTTTCAATTTTTACAAGGGCGAAAGCTGCCCTTTCAAAAGCATTGGTTTAAAATTATAAAGAAGGTGGCCTTTAACTAAATAAAAAGGCTTGGATGTGGCTGCTAGGTTTCGACTAGGTTCAAAATGCAGCTACCCTTTCAAAAACTCCTCTTCAAACAAACAAGCGGCAACTGAATTGAAAGCTTCTTTCTAAAAACAAAGTAAGGAGTGGATAGCTTGTACCCCTTTGAATGCTGGGTTTCGAAACTGTCTCTTCTGCCTTTCTCCAATCCACTATGTATCAATGGATTGATATCATGTGCATTGGTTTCAAATGGGTTTATTGGTAGAAGAATGGCGACAAAAGGTAGCAATTGGAAGTGGCGAAGTTGTAAATTACGTCAAACTGATTTTATGTCTTATAAGTAACATCTTTTCATCTAACTTGCCAATTTTTCAAAATATAATCGGTTGCCATTTCTTTATCACAAATATTTTTCTAAAATGGTTGCCGAGTTCAACAATTTATAATGGAAATTATTTTAACAAATAAGCCATTCCCTTCAATAAAACCTTTAAATATTTAAGTCCTTTAACTTAAATAATTTAATAATCATATTAAATACTTAAAAAATCCCCAAAAATCATCATAACTCACATTTAAAGTGTTTTCTAATGTATATAAATTTTAGACCTAAAGTCCTTTATATAAATGCCGTAATTAATTTTAAACCCAAATTATCTATTCCTTCCATTCAAAATTAATAATAAATTATCCATAGCTTGGATTGTTATGAAAATTTAAACCTATCTTCAAAATAATATTTTGCATAACATATTCAACTCTCATGGCATTCGAAACCCATTTTATATGATTTTAATCTTAAAATCGAATTAAATTTTACACCAAATACTTGTTTAAATCAAACATGGCATATAGTTAAAGCATATCATTATTTAATCCATCCAAACGGTTTTAATTCTTAAACCCAAAATTAAAATGTTCAATAAAGCATATATGAGATGTTTAGAATATTATTTACCTAGTTTGGATAAGAAATTTGAGATTTGTTCTTGCTTATTTCTTCCTTGCTTGAATCTTAGCTTCTAAGCGATTTTGTTCTCCTTTTCTCCTATGGTTATGGCCCACCTTGATATCCTTTTGTTAACATTTTTATTTTATGAAAGTATGAATGAGAATGAGGTATTTAACTTATCTAATTAAATCTCTTGAATAATGTTATTTAAACTTAGGGGTGTTACAATCTCCCCTCCTTAAAGAATTTAGTCCTCGAAATTCAACAAGGACTAAATGCTAATCATAGCAATCACCTGTAACATCTTCTACTACCATACTAGCCGACCTGACTAGAAAATAGTTTATATAACACAAATGCAGAACATACCTTTATAGCAGATCAGGATAAATATCTCTAATCCTATTTTCAGTCTCGCAAGTACAGTCTTTCTCGTTGTCTCTCCAGTGAACTTTAACCAACTTGACTGTCTTGTTTCTTAACATCTTCGCATCTCTCGCTACAACCCAAACTGGTTTTCAAACAAAGGTTAGATTCGGTTCTACTATTAAGTTTTCCAATGCAATAGGAGGAATAGTAGTTTCTGGATCCTGCATATACTTATGAAGAGAGGACACATGAAAAACATTATGGACACTTACCAAAGTACTCAGCAACTCTACTCTATGTGCGAGCCTTCCGATCCTCTCTATAAATGGGAACGGTCTAACATATCTTGATGCCAGTTTCCTTGACTTTCCGAATCATACCACACCCTCCTTCAGTGATACTTCAATGAAAACCCTATCTATAACCTAGTATTCTAGATCTTTTCGCCTCTTATCTATGTATTTCTTTTGTCTAGACTAAGCTTCCTTTATCCTACCTCGGATTAACTTAACCTTCTTTGTTGCCTCTCTTACAAGATCTAGACCTAAGACTAATCTGTCTTCAGTTTCCGACCAACATGTCAGTGACTTGCATGGCCTCCTATACAAGCTTTAAAAAGCGTCATTCCTATACTAGTCTGGTAACTATTATTATAGGAAAACTCAACTAATTATATGTTCTCTTCCCAAGATCCACCAAATCTTGCACACAAGCTCTTAACAAATCCTTGAGTACCTCGTTGACTCTCTCTGTCTACCTATCTGTCTAAGGGTGATACGTAGTACTCATCTTGAGCTTCGTAAAACATCCAATAGACTTTTCCAGAATTCTCTAGTAAATATAGTATCTCTATCGCTTACTATACTACTAGGAATTTCATGTAGTTTAACTATGTTTTTCATAAACAATTTAGCTAAAACAGGTGCCGTCCTAGTTGACTTTACAGGAATGAAATGGGTACTCTTGGTTAACCTGTCCACTGTGACCCATATACTTTCATTTCCTGGATTTGACCTTGGCAACCCATCTATAAAATCCATGGTATCAAATCCTATATCCAAACTGGGATCTTCAAAGGTTGAAGCAACCCACTCGGCTTTTGATGCTCGGCCTTTACTTGTTCACAGTTCATGTACTGCCTTGCCGACAAGCCCACATCCTTCTTCATACCTTCCCAGTAGATGCTCCTCTTCATGTCTTGATACATCTTGGTTCCTCAAGATGAATGGTAAATTTGGATCGATGAAATTCCCTAAGAACTTCTCTTCTTAAGTCCCCAACATTCGGAACACACAACCGTCCCTTCATTCTCAACCATCCCCTTTGGTCATGATTAAAATATTTTAGATTATCAATGTCCAACCCAACCTCAAGCCTTCTAATCCTCTCGACCAATAATGGATCCTCTTTCTACTTAGAAGCAATCCTTTCAATTAGAACTGGTCAAACTTCCAAGTAGGACAACATGGCAATGCCCTGACTAGAACTTGCAGTCGACCTTAACTGTACACCATAAGCAGTAATACTTTTAGGTCCTTCCACTCTGTTAACATAGCTAACACCACATTCTGATGTTTTCCGCTAAGAGCCTTGCCACTTTATTTTCTTTTCTAGGTGTTTACTCTATACCAAAATCATAAGCTGCTAAAAACTACAATCACCTCTGTTGTCTCTTATTCAACTGCTTCTGAGAGAATAAATACCATAAGGACTTATGATCTGTGTATAACTAAAATCTCTCCCCTAAGAGATAATGTATGCATACTTTCAGTGCGAAGATCACCGCTGCCAACTCTAGATAATGAGTGGGATATCCCACTTCATGCGGTCTAAGCAATCGTGAAGCGTAGGCAATAACTTTACCTTTCTACATCAATATTGCCCATAGTCGGTTCCACAGGCATCAGTATACACTACTAATCATTGATTCCTATCTTGAACTATAATACATGTGCTTTGTTCAACAAATACTTTAACCTATGGAATGCTTCCTCACATTTATCAGATCAAATAAACTTCACATCCTTCCTGGTTAGCATAGTCAAAGACGCTGCTATCTACGAGAAGTCCTTAATGAATTTTTGGTAATAGCCAGCAAGTCCAAAAAAAACTTCTAATCTCAGTCACTGCCTTGGGTCTCTTTTGTTAATAGCTTCGATCTTATCTGGTTCAATTGACAGACCCTTCTCCAAAACACGCGACAAAGAAACTTAACTTCTTTCTTCCAGAAATGACACTTTGAAAACTTCGCTTTCAGTTGATGCTGCCTCGGTGTCTCAAGCAGTACTTTAAGATGAACTTCATGCTCTCTTTCATTCCTAGAGTATATTAAAATGCCATATATTAATACCAATATGAACCTATCCAAGTGCGCTCGAGAAACTTGGTTCATCAAATCCATAAAGAAAGCTAACGCGTTAGTTAACCCGAATAGCATTACTAACCATTCATACGAACCATATCTAGTCCAAAACGCTGTCAATGGAATGTTGTCCTCGACCACACTTAACTGATGGAAACCCATCACCAAATCCAGTTGGAAAATACTCTCAGTCCACTCAACTGATCAAATAAATCATCGTTTTTCAACAAAGGATACGTAGTTTTGATCATCTTCTTATTCAACTTACGATAGTCGATACACATCCTTAACGACCCATCCGATTTCTTTACGAACACCATGTCCGCTCCCAAAGGCAAACTGCTTGCTCTAATGAAATTTTTTCCTTTTAAATCCGCAAGCTTCACCTTCAATTCCTTCATCTCGATTGGTGTCATCCTGCTAGATTGTCTACTTATAGGTTCTTCTACTAGCAAGATCTATCCGAAACTCGATGGCTCGCTTCTGTAGTAGTCCTGTGACTGGCTCAAAAAGTCTGCAAATCATTTGCTAACAAAATATTATTCAACTCTTTTTCTATTTCCATAGCACTCAACATAGCACAAGCACTCTGATTTGAATTCTCTACTAAGTGTATAATTCAGTTATGACTATTAGGGTGCGTTAGAGATATTTTTCTATCTTGGCAAAATATCCTAGCATCATAATTATCCAACCAATCCATACCCAAAATGATCCCGAAGCCTACGAAATCAAAAGCACACAAACTGCATGCAAACTTATGACCTAACTGTTTCAGTTCCAACCACTCAAATCTCATCCCCAGAATTACATACCCTCCTATCGGATTCGTAACCCTTAAGGATGTAACAAGGTATGAGGGTTCTAAACATAACCTATCTACCAAACACTAAGATATAAATAGATGCGATGCACAGGTATCAAGTAGTACCCTAACTAGTATACTATGAATCAAAAGCATACCTTTCATCACAGTCTTTCCCTTCTCTGCCGCGGTTGGCCTAGCAAACAATGGTCCCAAAGCAAAAAACTATCCCTTGTCTGCTTTGATCAGTTTCAGACACTGATTCTTGTAATTCCCAATTTAGTCATAGTTGAAGCACTTCACTCCCTTCTTATCTACAACCTTCTTTCCTTTTCCAGTTTGACATTTATGAGCATAATGTCCCTTCTTATCACACTTAAAGAAAACTATATTAGCCTTTGCCTTCTTGGCAGCTTCTCCCTTTTGGGCTCCTTACTTCTTAAACAATTTTCTCTTCTTTGCCCTGAAAACCCTAGGTTTCAACCTTCTTCTCCTTCCTATAAGTATAAAGCATCTCTTTATTCTGGATTGCCATCTCCACCACAACTATACTTGGATCATGGAGATGTGGCATAGTTGTTATAGAAATCTATGGTCTTAACCCTTGAATAAACTTCTTATTTTTTAATGACGGTGTCAATGGTAGCATATCCGTACCTAGATAACTCATCAAACTTCGTAGCATACTCAATCATTGACATCTCACCTTCTCCTAAGTCTAGGAATTTTCTCAGCAATACTGACTAGGCAATTTTAGACAAAAACCTCTCTCCGAATCTCCTATGAAACTCTGCCTAAGTCAATTCTTCCTCGAGAACTCCCATGGTAACACTCTTCCACCAATGAAGTGTTGTTCCTTGCAACTGCCATGAGGTAAGTCTCCTCTTTTTCTTATCGTTTAATCCCAAGTCAACTAAAATCCTTTCACAGTGATATATACAGTTTTCTACTTTGACAGCATCCTCTATTCCCAAAAATGGTTTCCCACCAAGACTGGTGTAATCCCTAGTCAACTTGGCATAGTTATTTCCAACTGGCGCCAAGGGATTAGCTCCTTTAACATTCACGGCATTCCCCTTAGCTACTCCTGTAGCTTCTCCAGCTTGCATCAGATTGACGAAGAATTGATACATCATCCCCATATCTACTAGCAGGGCTCCAGCGCCTACGTTGAAATTTGCTTTTGGATTAGCATTTGTCTATCGACCCAGGTTCCTCCTTATTTTGGGCAAGCATTTCTACTAGTTGTGTTGCTTCCTCCATATAGATTTCCTCTTCCATTTCCTTCCTCCATATCTTCCTTTCTCGCAAATCTATACATGAGCCTTAGTAAGATATAGAAGAATGGTCTAAGAGAGAGGGAAGTACGTACTTATAGATACATACATACATACATACATAGATATATATATATATATACACACACACATAGCAAATACAAGTACGTAACTGTAGCATTAACCCAAACCCCGATCTTAATTTCTGATTCATTGGGTTTCAACTTTCTCCAATCATAGTTTTCACGGGCTTACTATAAAACTATTGGGATCTCCAATAACTTCTCTCATATCATATTTTTTATGGGCTTATTATAAACGTATTGGGTTCTCCAATAACTTATCCGAACATAGTTTTCATAGGATCATTAAGAACCTATTGGCCCATGCAAATAACAATCTCTTCACATAGTTTTCATGGGCTTACTACGAACCTGTCCAAACCAACAATTCTTTGATTAGTCTTTGGGCATCCTACATTCTGATGCATCTGACCTCCTACATGCAATTCTACTCATACAGAAGTTAACTCAATATATATTCACTACGGGGTTAACCTAGCTGGTTATTCTGCCCTTGACACCCCAAAATGCAGTTATGGGTTGATTATAAAGTGAATATGTTTACATAAGAAGCACACATGATAACTAATCATAATATAATAATATAAATGTCTATGGTTTATTTTTGTTGTAATCATTTTTCAAATGAAATATGGTTAATACCTTTAACCTATTATCTTTAGCAAGGAAAGCTTCTTCAGACATACCAAAGTTAAATACCATTTCATAACTCTTTCATGTAGCCATGGGTTAACTTTTTAAATGAGATGGGGTTCCTTGTTTAAAAACTAAGGCTTTCGGGCCTTCTATTTTGAAACCATAAAAATGTACCTTTTGAAACACTCAAATCATTCCTTTCGAAAGCATTGAAAATTTCTTTTTGAAACTCTTAAAGATTATCCTTTGAAGGCACAATGGAAGTATAACTTCGAAACCATTTAAGAGTATCTCTTTCGAAATCATTGGGTTTAACATTAAATATAACTTTTGGATCAATGAAAACAAATTTGCAAGTAGCCCTTTCGAAAGCATTAATCTTCAAATAAAAGAATTAGGGTAAAGGATAGCATCGAAACCACCCTTTCGAAAGCATTGATAAAAGCGGCTACAGGAGCCCTTTCGCAAGCACTGATTTTAAAAAAATAATTGAGGAAAAAGATAGCATCGAAAGCACAATTTTGAAAGCATTGATAAAAGCGGCTACAGGAGCCCTTTCGAAAGCATTAGGAAGGCAACTTCAATTTTATAAGGGAAAAACTTCCTTTTCGAAAGCATTGTTTTAAAGTTATAAAGAAGGCATCCCTTAACTAATTTGAAAGGCTTGAATGTGGTAGCTAGGTTTCGAATAGGTTCAAAATGCAGCCACCCTTTCGAAAGCTCCTTTTTCAACAAACATGTGACAACTCAATCGAAAGCTTCTTTCTAAAAACAAAGTAAGCAGTGGATAACTTCTACCCCTTCAAAAGCTGGGTTTCGACATTGTCTCTTCAGCCTTTCTCTAATCCACTACGTATCAATGACTTGATATCATGCGTATTGGTTTTGAATGGTTTTATTAGCAGAAGTATGGTGATGAAAGGTAGCAAGTGGAAGTGGCAAAGTTGTAAATTACATCGAAACTGATTTTATGTCTTACAAAGTAATATCTTTTCATCTAAGTTGCCAATTTTTCATAATATAATTGGTTGCAATTTCTTTATCAAAATCTTTTTCTAAAAAGGCTTCCGTGTTCAATAATTTATAATTGAAATTATTTAAAAAAATAAGTCATTCCCTTCTATAAAACCTTTAAACATTTGAGTCCTTCAACTTAAATGATTTAATGATCATATTAAATTACTTAAGAAAAATCCCCAAAAATCATCATAACTCGCTTTCAATGTATTTTCTAATATATATAAATTTTATACCCGAAGTCCTTTATATATTGCTTAATTAATTTTAAACCTAAACTATTTATTTCTTTCATTCAAAATTAATAATAAATTATCTATAGCTTTGATTATTATGAAAATTTAAATCCATCTTCAAAATAATATTTTATATAACATATCGCATTCGAAATCCATTTTACATGATTTTAACCTTAAAATTGAATTGTACCTTTACACAAAAATACTTGTTTAAATCAAACACGACATATAATCAAAGAATATCATCACTCAATCCATCCAAATGGTTTTAAGTCTTAAACTCGAAATTAAAACATTTAATAAAACATATATAGGATGGTTTAGGTTATTATTCACCTTGTTTGGATAAGGAACTTGAGATTTTTTCTTGCCTAATTCTTCCTTGCTTGAATCTTAGCTTCTAATTGATTTTGGTCTTCTTTTCTCCTAGGGTATGGCTGGCCTTGATCTCCTTTTGTACGTTTTTGTTTTTATGAAAGTATGAATGAGAATGAGGTAAGGACAAAGGGATTACGGGGTTATACACGACTATTCCCATATTACCTTTGCCTTATTCCCTTTGGTATTTAACTTATAAAACCATTTTATAAACCAATTTAGTTAAGGCACGACCCTAGTTATTTTTCAAATCTCAATCCCCTTATCACTCTAGTCTCTACCTTATTCTATTTAATTTATCCAATTAAATCTCCTGGGTATTGTTGTTTAAACTTAGGGGCGTTACATCTACCGCCTCAATGTGATACTCGCCGCCGCTTGAGCAAACCACCACTACCCAATCCATCATCTAGAAGACCCAAACCGATTCAAGGAAAACCCTAGGCTGTGTTAGCTCTCTATTTAGATGAAGGTCGGTGATGGTGAACCAAAGCTTTGGCGGTGATGGGGACGGCAATTTGCTTTAGTTGATTCCAATTTTGAGATGGAGATGGTTGAATTTAAGCGTGTTATATTGGCTATATGATTAGGGTTTGTATCCACGTTAGATGTGCATGACTTGGGAGACAAACATGCTTCCTCATTTCGACCATCTCTACTCACCGAATTGACTAAAGCTGGATCATTGAATTGACTCTGATATGATGATTCGCCTTAAATTTAAACATATTAGATGGCTCTTTTACTATGCATTTTTGCATATCCAGTACCTCTGAAAAGAAAGAACTTTCCGCATGGCTTCAGATAACAGATCCATTATCGATCTTCTATCGATAATGGGTAAGTACATCAAAATGATTTTTGGGGACAATACAGATCGATTTTCCAATATGAGCGAGCTATCTACACGGGACAGCATGTTCTTAATGCTCATGACATTGGACTCATTCCTTGTAGATAACAGGCTGTACTTGCCTCGGTAACCACTTGGAATCTGATTGGTCATCACATACCGACTTCCTTTGGATTTCAGATGTTAACTGCAAGACAATTCTTATAATAAATTAAGTGTACCTGACCGCGATCGATGAGTTTTATTATCTAGAATGATGCACCAGTCGACAAGCCACAAGTCTGTTGATGGAGCATCCACGCCATCATGAGTTGAGTCAACATCTGCCCCAGTCTCTCCATCCATTCCCATATGGCCAAGTCAATCTGTGACTTCTGATCTTTATGGCCGCCAGTTTCGGTAGGACCTATACTCGATCAATAGCCTCCCGGGCTGAGAATTGTAACCGATCCTCCGAAACAAGGGCCTTCAATCTTGACAGCTAAAATGCTTGGAAACATATGTGTGCAACACGATATACTCGAGGGTGATGTTTATTTACCTACTCAAGCCAAGTTTGCACATAATCCTCCAAAGGCTTTATTCCTTTAATCGATACATATGCTTGAGCGACGTTATGCCACCGTTCATGCAGTTCTTGTCTGTGGTGCTTTAAGATTTAGGATTGGCACTGTTTTAAATTCATCCCAACGGTTATGAGCTCTTAAGTTCCTTGTACATCTTATTCATGACCAGGCTTGGGCGACTCCCAAGGCTAAATGAAGTCGTATATCTCCTACACTTCATGGGGAGACTGGACTGCCCATCCTCTATAATTATAGAAGCCTGGAGGGGAATGTAAGTTAATAAAGGATCTCGAAACAAACATTCAGTCTTCAAGAACGAGTTTTTCTTCGCCCGACATTAAGAGGGCTTCAATCGCTTCTGGTTATCTGGAAGTAAGTCCCTCTTCCTTAGCTCTTTCCATTTAAAGTGATTTTCCAGTTTCATAACCTATCATATGTCCTATTACTGTCACCCTGGGATAGGAAAGTAACGACAAGCTTAAAGCAATACTTGAAACTCTTAAGGTTGTGAGAGCTTCCGAGCACGCAGTGGACTTCCTTTTGAAAAATGAGAACCTCCAGCGTTTCGACTTGCTTCATACTAAAAGATTCGTTGTAGATGACGAGCCCTTAAATTTATGTGGCCCTCGGAGACATACTCATTGTTTACTGCATGCTCATGACTCAGACGAGAAGGATCAAGAAGACGTGGCTAGCCCATCAAAGGAAGCATCGCCTGAAAAGATTCCTAGTGCTGACACAGACCTACTCTATGATTATGAGATTATTGGGGACATGGATGAGACCCAGAGGATGTCTCTGATCCCCAAAGAAGAAAATGAAATGTTTCAGAGGAGAGATGGCAAGCCGCTTATGGTTAAGGAAGGAGAGGAAAAGGCTCGGACGGTGATGATGGTGAATCACATCTTCGTAAAAAGAGATGAAACTTTCGGCGAATCGCAAAAAATGAGTCCTGATCTTCCTAATCTACCGTCTCCAAACTTCTTAACTATTAAGGCATTAAGCCCCAAACTCCTGATTTCTCCTCCTTAAGAACAACCTATTACTGAGACCCTATAGTCTACTAGAGTTTAAGCTACTAGGACACCTTTAGAGATACATCTACTTTCGATTCCATAAGAGACATTGCCATCTATGTAGACGAACACAAAGATATCTCCATTAGCAAAATGATAGTTGAGATCGACTCGGAAATTGATATTTCCTCAAGCGCATTTGTAAGCAGTGGTGAAAAGACTCTGACCCTTAAACCCTATCGATATTGTTTGTAGAATATATAAGGGGTCATCGACGCTACAAAATTCACTTTAGGATCAAAAACACACATCTCTTCATCGCATTAAGCTCCTAAGTTTATTCTTGTTTTTTCTTAGGTACCATGGGATGTGGGTTATACCATAAGTTACGTCACGACACTAGCTCCCGCAAAGGCAAAACTTCCGATCCAGCTTATCGCCCTCCTCTTGAAACAGACGAGGAGTAGGAAAATAAAGGAGGATGAGGTTCGCCACCTGGAGCAAGAGCGTTAGAGGGGACAGAAGAGAAAAGGAGATGATGAGAGTAGTGCCCTTGGTGATGCACACAAGCGCCAGAGGGACTTTCATGATAGCTGTGGGCCATTATTATTGATTACTCCTCTTCGCACTGATGCGAAAATGCCAATAATTCGATCTTCTCAAGTAACAACCATTGCAATGGCCCCTGCTTTTTCCAAATGAACCAAGAAGTTTGTGCTTCCGCCAGGTCCACCCATGCTTCAAGCTACCTTTCCCAATCTGTTCTTGAAGGGAGTCAAGTTCGATAAGAAGATAAAACCCCTCAATAGGGCCACTTCCTTTAGCAATCTCGAGACAATCTATGAGGACTTAGAGGTTGGGTGTGATCTATAGCATTTAGTGAAGGCTCTTTCGAATGTAAAATGCATTAACTATCAAGAGATCCTCTCGTTTGAGGATGAAAGGGAAGACCATGCTACCATGCTATGGCGATGAAAGATCGTGATGGTGAGATAGTACGGTTGAGGACTGAGAGTTATGAAGCTCTAAAAGGAAAGCTACCAACAACAAGTTGTTGACTGAGGTAAACCAGGCTCATGATTGAGCCATTATCATGATCAAGGACATGTTGTTGACACTACTGAATGGTCCATTAAGCTCACTCGTCTTAGTAAGGAGAATGTGCAGCTAGTGAAAGTGAAGGAACATGATGCCTCTGCTAAGCTAGCCAAAGAGATCGACTATTTGATTACAATATTCGAGCTTACAAAGCTTGGGCAAAGTATGATGACATGATAAGCAGAATGGATTCCAGCATGCTCTACCTGCACACTAGCTACATGATGAATACGGGTTGCTTGAAATGGTTAGGTAATAACTATCCCCTGATTCTTGCCATATTTTGGGAAGAGGTATAAGTCAAATCTGAGGAGGCCAAGGATATGCAGACTAAGGAGGAACTGAAGGTCGGCTACATTAGCCCTAAGGACATAGACTTCTTAGTAGCCGGTAGAGAGATCCTAAGAGAGGAGAGGGAGAAAGAATCTACTGATACTACACCCAAAGCTCTTGTCGGCCCAAGCTCTTTGGATCAACATCAAACACTTATTTCTGTTTCTCAAGAGTAGACGACGAATATTTCTGTATCCACGGTTATTATTTCTGAATTCGTTCATGCCAACATTACATCCAAAACCTTGGGTGAGCGACGTCTCTCTCCAACCATCATGCAACCCTCTGAGATGGGGACTGGAAATAAAGCCTTCAAGGTAGAAGTTCATAACCAAACCCCTGGCTTAGGTGCTTCTCTTGTCCCTCCTTTGCTCCAGGCACTTCGATGTACATCAGACTACTTTTCTAAAATGTGCACCTCTCTTTCCCAACTTGTAGGTCAGCCAACTCTTCCACCTCCTCCTCCTCCAGCTGCACAGGGCGCAGGATCTATCGCTATCTTCATCCCTTCCACCGTTGTCTCTGTGATGGCTTCTAGCATAATTCCTATTTCCAGCTCCAAGCCTGGGCCCGAATACAAATAGATAGAGGTGCTACAAAACTTGGAAGACGTCTCAGCATCTGTGGATGAAGAGGCGGTGAATACCAGTGAGTGGAGGCCAATAGACGAGACGACCATAACAGAGGAGGAAAAGAAGGGGATGTAGATGAAGAAGGAAAAGGAGGAGCAAAAGTGCAATACTCCTACTACCATCATATTGAAGGTGTCGAAGGAGGGGAGTGTGGCTACTATAGGGTCTGACCCACTACAGGAGGAGAGACCCATAAGGATAGTAAGAAGAAGATCATGATTCGCCCAGGCATGGCAGTAAAGGTAGAGGGAACGACGAAAAGAAGTCAGTATGAGCTTAAGCACCAATGGAGTAGAGTACTCGTTGTCATTTTGTGTGTTTTTATGGTGTTAGAGTATGTAAAAGTGCAGAATTTGTACTTAGCATCTTTTTTCGTTTATCGTAGCATCAGTAACGTCTATACTTTTGCTTTTTGATGTCTGAAACATGACGATATTATGCAGTCATAGCCCCCGCTATTCGATTTCGTACATAAAATGGTATAAGTAATGAAAAGATTAGCATTTCCACTGTAATCTCTTCTGTGTACTTTTATATATTCTATGTGTTATGCTTGTTTATATGGCACTTTATGTGCATATAATATGATTGCTTATCTTGCAATTTCCATATTATGTACTGCTGTGTTGTTTGATATATGATGTCTTCATCTACTGTATTTATATGCATGTAAATGTATGTAACTCGTAGTTATTTAGCGTACTACTTTACCTAGTTCTGTTGTGATTGTCAAAATTCTCTGTTAGGCATAACAGAACCGTGGAGTGATTTTTATCCCGACCAAGTGTTAGTGTGTTGTCCCCCCCAGTCCATGGGGTTAGTTGCTCCGAACACTTAATATGAGACCGGATGCTCTAGGCGGCTCTACAGTTTCCCCCAGTCCAAGATGTATTGTAGCTCCTATCTTTAGGAACTTGTAATATGAATGCTCGATTGCGAGCACCTTGTACTTTGATTGCGGTTGATTCTTTCCTAGTTTGGTATTAAGGTTCTATTCGCACATTAGCTTCTATCTATAAAGACCTACGGACAACTCAATCCCTTGGATTTTCTTTCCACATTGCCAATATCTAGGCGATGTTGAATTTTAGGAGGTGGGGATTGATTTCTACCAATCCCGCAACTGAAGAATTTTCTGATTTTTCCAGAGCAACATCGATACTTAGGAGATTTTGAAAAACTAACGATGTTACCGGGGTAATATTGATGATTCGGAGCCCATTTGTACGCGGTTCCATTGGTTCAGCATAGGATTATGTGCTTGAAAGTACACTGGATCATATATATAATATGCCTTGTGTATAAGATAAGTATGTGTATAATGATATAAACAAATGTATATAGCAGGGTATAAAAGTAAAGAATGAAAAAGAGTACACCAGAGTTTTTATACTAGTTTGGACCTTCCGTCCTACCTCCAGTCCCGAAGCTCTCCTTCGGTATTTTTCTATCCAACAATCCTCGCTTAACCCTGAGGAATAAGCTTATACAAAAATGTTTCTTTGACATGCTTGTGTTCTATAAAACATGATTATTGACTACTAGTACAATTCTTCCTAAATCTCCCTTGAGTGTTTGTGAGTGTAGTTCTTGGATTTGTCGAAATTAAGTTTGCCAAAAATATAGATTTTGGTTGTAATTAATTGAGAGAATGAAATCGATGATAGAACAAGAGAGTTTAAGTACTTAGAGAAAATAGAGAGTGATAGTAGTTGTGAATGAGTTCAATCTTCATCGTTTAATATATTTATAGCTAATAAAGAGTTATATTTCAAAGAGTATGTCTCCTTGAAGAACTTTATTTTGATCAAAAGTCGCAACTACAAGAGAAGACATGAACGTTAAAAATGAAGAGAAGTGATGTTCAAAATATGACGGTTAAACAATGTCTGATGTCTGTTAGACATTTGATACATTTTAAGTTTTTAATCCGAAATTTAAATTGTTTTCAAAAATTTGCTAAGTTTTTTAATGATATGCTTTCATGTGTGCTTATGATAGCTCAAAGAGATTGTGCAAGATATTCTAAGACCGTGGTATAAATATATGACCTTACTTTCAATAGTATGATCTATTATTCTCCTGAATTATTTTCACGCCATGATATCGATGAGTGGAGTGATTTCTTCTACCATATACCTATAAATAAATAAGGTATTTCTTGTACATATGATTGTATAATTGCTGTCATGGAGTTCTAACATTCTCTCCCTTTCCGATGATGAAAACTATATAATCTTTTATAATGATATTTAAAAAATAAACTCGCCTTGAATATTTTATCTCCTCTTATCTATTGTAACGACCCCAATTTTGGAATTGATTTTATTTAATAATTAATTTCATTTTTGGATAAAAAATTGTGAAGTAATTGGTAATTAATATAAATTTAATATAAATTTTGAATTAATCGAGAATTAAATTGGATTTTTGGATATGATGTTAAACAAAATATTTAAATAGATTTTTAATTATATAAAATATGAAATGAACATATTAAATAATTCTAGAAATAAATAATTTAAAGAAAAGATATAACAAATAAGAATTTGTTATAAATCATAAAGTAAAATATATGTGCTGAATTGCATGTTAATAATTAAAACTTCAAATAGAAGAAAAATTTAAGAGTATGGTTGTAATAAGATTATATGGTTATGAAATAAACCATAATGAAATACATACAAGTTCTATATAAATTATTGTAAACCAGTAAACAACAAGACAAAAATATGTACATAACAATTTTTTAACTCAAGCATGAAGTATAAAACAAAACTAAAAAGAACAAGCATGTAAGCTGCAGCCACCAAAGTGATAAATGCAAGATCCTAAGTGAAGAGACAAAACAGACATAATAAATGCCAACATCCCTTATATCATCTCAGCCGAGTAAACAAAGCACTTGCAAAGTAAATAACAAAGTACAAATATGCATAAACAAGTAAAGTAAGAACTGTACATAACATAACAAATAGTATAAGCTTATAAACAAGGACTCTTGCATTTAATAACCAAGCATAAAACCATCTCCTCAGTACAAATGAATATCTTCCTAGCCGAAACCAGAGCATTGCTTAGTCAACAAACCCAAATAAACAAAGTCTAATCAAAGACAAAGTAGTACCAGAAAACACTTTACCCTATACCAAGCTATTGCCTTTATTTAATATACAATAGTTGTTCATAAGTAAGTATACCAGAGAAAAATGTAAGTATTATCATCAACACCCAGGAAACTCAAAACTGTTTCTTTATTTCAAAATATGAAGCACAAGTTCAACTCAGGAAAATTCAAACTGAAACAAAAGCATTTCCAGTTTCAAAGCCTTTTCTAATATTGAAGGCTCTGTTCAATCTTGTTCCAGGTGAGTAACTTCACTTTGAAATGAATCTTTAAAAGCAGCTTAAATCTTGGTTTTATCTTGCTCTTGTGAATGAATATCTTGATATTATCTGAACACTTGAATTAAAATGGGATGCATGTTTGAATTAAGTATATTTGAATGCCTGGGTAGTTTTAAATATATACTCTGTGTGTTTATTACAGGTCACAATTTTGTAATAAATTCAATAACTAAATTTTGAATTTGAGCTTGCTTATGATTTGTAAATAAAAGATGTTAGAAATCATGTAAGCTTTCATATAAAAATAGTTATAGGTATATAAAATGGATCTTGTGTTCAGAGTTTTTAAATTTACAGTAAATTCTTAAATGGGGTCGAAAATTAATTAAAATAATTTTAAGTTTTGACTACTTAATTGAATTCGTGATCGTAAACTATGAATTTTAAGGGTTGTATCATGATTTTTAGTCTAGTAATTAGTGAGATTTTTCGAATTGAATGTTTTGGACAATTCGACCAATTGGTGGCGAACGATGGCGAATTTGACGTCGAGGTTGAGCACGAAGGTTGAGGGAATGTCGATGATCGTAGGAAAAATGCATTGGGGATTTTTAGTTGATCGTGTTGGCCAGTATTGATCGAGTTAGGGTTTTATACCCTGAGTTTGACGTCGAAGTTCCATTGAAATTCACGGCGACGAGGAGCAACCGGAGTGAGTCTCGACTGGGGGAAACGAGAGAGGGAACTGCGGTGAAGCTCTGGGTGTGGTGCGTGGTGTCTTGTGGACGAGATGGTCGTGGCGTTGGGTTTTCCTGATGGGGTTTTGGGTCGATCGAACTCCTCGATTTTGATTCACGTGTTTATTTTTCGATCTTAATGTTCGAAGGGGTTTGCGTGGGGAGGAGTGATCGGTGAGGGTCACCGCGATGGCCTACGGTGGTCGAAAACGTTCGTGCACGTGCACGTGGAGGGATGCGTGTCAGTGTTAAGCGTGGGTGGTCTTATTTGCTTTCCAACAGCATTTGCTTAAGAAGAGGAAATGAAGAAGACAAGGGTACAGGAAATCTTGGGGTAATTTCATGTTGAACGCGATGTAAACCAGGACACTCGAGAATTTGGGAAGTTTACTTCAGGTTTCACTGAAGCACGCGAGTACATTTTTTATCTGCAGCTATATTTTTTTAACTTAAGAAAAAAGTGAGAGAGAGAGAGAGCGTGGAAGAAGAAGCACGAGCAGAAGGAACGCGAGAGGAAGACGGGGAAGACAGTGGGGAACCCGAGTTTGAACTCGAAGCAAGGCATGGGAAGTTTGTGGTAGTTTCCCTGTCAACTGGAAATATGTTTTGTTTTTTTTTAAGAAAAACATATAGAGTTAATGCTTAACCATGTTTTTAAACCCTGTTGATATTGTAATTAAGTAATAAATTTAGTTAGTATAAAGTAATTAACAATTAAGTTTAGTAGTAGATAAGGAATTGATTTTCAACTTTAAAGGAAGACTTTTTAATGTTAATCAAGTTGAATGATTAATTAAATTATAATTGTAAATAGGGATTTCTTAATGGTTAAGTGATAAAATAAGGATAATTAACCACTTAAGTTATTTAACGAATGACTAATAGTTAATTAAGTAATTTAATTTAGAATTAAATAAATGAATAATTAAGTACTTAATTAAATAGTGTGAATAAAGTAAATTAAGAAATGTTATTAGTTAATGAGGATAATTAACTATGAATTATTAAGTAACAAAATCAAATGTGATAAATTTTGATAACAAATTAGATTAATTAATTAAATCAATTGTTAATTGTTAATTACTTAATGGAAGCAATTAAAGGGTTAATTACCAATTGTAATTAAATTTGGATATTTTGATTTAATTAATGATAAAAATAAATTGGTGATTAATGATTTGTTATTATGAGATGATTGCTTAACGATAAGAAATTAAAGAGTAAATTTCTTGAAATAATTAATTAAGAAGTTAATTAATTATATAAATGGGTTCAAAAGTTAATTTAATTAAATATGATCGATTTGATTAATTAAAGTGTTTGATAAATTAATTTATATCAAATGATTTGGATTAAATAAATCAAAATTGGATAATGAATTCATAAGTAATTAATTAAATTTGAAATAGCTTGAATAAATTAGGATTAAACAATTGATTAATCCTGCTTATAAATGTTTATTGAATGCTTGACCTTACTTATGAATGATCATATTATATGTGATGCCTTGAATTGATTGTCCTATCTGATCTGTAATATCTTGTTCTGTGAATTGAGCTATGTGAAATTTACTCATTTATTTATGTACATTTGTGTATTATCTGTGAATCTGTGAATGGACGATAAGCATTATAGTTTATATTGCTTATCGAATATATTGTCGTATTTGATCTGTGATGATTGAATGGTTGTGCACTATTGTGTTAAACCCCTGGACCACACTTATACACACACCAATATGGATTTCACGAGGAAATCAGTTAAGTCACAGATTTTTGAAATAGTTTTGAATTTGAATATTTAAATTCAAATGTTTTGGAAATGGAATCGGAATAAAAGTGAAAAACTTTTGGAATGAAATTTCAAGTTAATTTACTTCATTAAATTTTGGAAATTAAATAAATTTATTTAAATTTAGATCCGAAATTTGAAATTGAATTCTATGATTTGAAATTAGGGATTAAAGATGTTATATCGGATATATATGAGTTAAACCACTTTTAAGTATTGTTTTTGGGAAATTGAATTAACCTAAAGATTGTAACTTATAAAAAGGAAATCGGGTTTTTCCAAAATAAAGCTGTTATTTCTAAATGATAAAAAGCTTTGGTTTCAAATCTTATTGAAAGGGATTTCAAGTTAAAACTAAGATAGTTTTCCAAGTTATAAATGAATATTTGGAAACAAATTTTGAAAATGAATGTTTGGGAACGATTTGAAAACTATGAGACAAATCTTTGAATTTAAAGATTTGATGAATTAAGCTTTTTGAAACGGGATTGTTTTGAAATCCTATAATGAATATTTATGAAAGTAAGTGAACATTATGAAATAAATCTTCTGTTTAAAAGATTTGAAATGGTAATTGGATTAAACCATTTGAAAGTAAGTTTTGAATTATTAAGTTGTGACTTAATTGAAATCCCATATCCATATGTTTTAAGTATTGCGCTCACTATTCGGTTTAGCCGGGAAAGGACCTTTGTGTTGTATAACCCATTCCGAATATGTGATACGTCGTTATGGATAGCATTTGAAGACCGGTGTTGAAGACCGGGTATTTGCGACGACGATAGGATGACCTATCGATTGTCTCTACACTGAGTCGCGCCGGTATAGAGATTTCCTAAGTGATGGGAAGTCCGATCGGGATTGTGAATACCTGGATTTGCAAGGGCTTCGTAAGAAGTGCCTTCGGTTCTGTTCGAGCCCGGAACAGACTTGTATGGATTGTGTGTCTGACATTACATTTTGTGATATAAAGCAGATTTCTTTCAAATACATTTCTGTTGGCGGCAGAGAATTTATTCTTTTAGCCTAACACCCTTCTCTGAGACGTACGAGCTCAGAGGTTATGTAGTTGAAGGTTATCGGCGATATATTCTCAATTTGGTAATGTGGCATGCTAAGTGTTGCTGTGAAATGATCATTGTTTGATCATTTGTGATATGATCATTTGTTTGATCATTTATCTTGATGATCATTGCTTTGATCATTTGTTGAGCCAAAGCAGCTTTTGTATAAAGCGTGGCTTTGTGGACGAGACTTCATCGAGCCTCACACCCCGGAATGGTCAAAACAGGAAAGATGCAGCAAGGTTATTAGGGGGTAGCGCCCCTTTAGGGCATGTACATCTCCTTCTGGATAGAAGTGGTATCATGGTATGGAGCCCAGATACTTACTTATTTGGACATCACAAACCTATATATATCTTGTTTTGTGATTTGATGTTGGGGCCCCGGTTAAAGGTTGTTACAACCGGGAGGTGGCATACTCGTGTCAGTAGTTACCCAGTTAGGGGTAACCCGGCCTTGTGTTGGCAGAGATCCGGTTAGGTTCTCGGGACGTCCATCCAGAGGCGTTTCCATGTGGCAATGGGAAGTTCCTTGGCCTGACCATTTGTTGGAAATCCAAAGAAACAATACGACCCTTGTATGGTTTTAGTTGTATAACCTGCCATGGAATGTGGCGGTAACCTGCTATTGAACATGGTAGCTATAGTAGGCATAAGTGCGGAATGCCTATGCTGGCTAAGATTTATATTCTACTTTCGAAATGTTTTCTACACTATGCACTAATAATAATATCAAAAATGATTTAATTTGCGTATTAAGCCATGTTTGACTATCATAAGAAAAAATCTCCTCCAAGTCTGCGTTTGCATTGTGTGTGTGGTGGGAGGTCTTATGGTAGTTTCATTTTCAAAAAGCATTGCGAATTTACTTTAAAATCTTTTATTGATTGAATTAAAAGATAAACTGTTTTTTTTTGCTCACACCAGTCCCATGACTGATCCGGAGTTTATTCTTCCTTTCCTAAACTCTGGGTGCTCATTATTTTCTACACGAGCAGTCTAGAGTTGGGTTTTTCAGATAGTCGGATTAGTGGATTATCTGGAGTTAGTTCAGTCTCTGGACCACACCAGTCTTGCTTATGCTAGGTGATATGTGATGGGGGGTTCTCGCTTCGTGGTTTGGTGGCGAACGGGAGACTCTTACCCCCACACATCCTCTTTACGGGGTTGGTTAGGCGAAGCCGTGACATTCGAAAGGGTGGTCGTAAAAGCAAGTTTGGGATATCAGTGTAAGCCACGGTGGGGCTGGAATGGTTGAAAAGCCTACCGGTTGTGACCACTTACATCGCATTCGTTACATTTGGTATCGGAGCTAAGGTTGAACTTTAGCTCAGGAGTATAACACATTAAGTAGCTCATTAGAGATAGGGTGAAGTATCCCTAGAATGAGTAATCCCTAAGATATCCATTCGTATGCCTCAGTAAATTCTCTTACTATCCACCGATAGTAGATATGAGTGCGAGAAGAGGACGCGATAGGGGACAGGGAAGTATCACTATAAATGGTCAATTTCCTACAACAGTGGAAACAATCTTTTCTCTATCAATCTCTTTTGTTCAGCGTCTCTTTCCAATTCTTTGATAGTTCCTGGTAGATCCGGGAAGGAAATTCGATATATTAATATGGGACATAAACTCCAATTTGGCCAGAATTGTTTGTTTGGATGAATTGGTTGCTTTGGTTGTTATGGTTGATAGATATACTTTAGTTTTAAACTGAAAAAAAATATTGAAATTGTTTCTCTATCTTTCATCTATCTTCGTTATCTCTCTCTGGCGAATTTCGAGGACAAAATTCTTTTTAAGGGGGAAGTCTGTAACGACCCCAATTTTGGAATTGATTTTATTTAATAATTAATTTCATTTTTGGATAAAAAATTGTGAAGTAATTGGTAATTAATATAAATTTTGAATTAATCGAGAATTAAATTGGATTTTTGGATATGATGTTAAACAAAATATTTAAATAGATTTTTAATTATATAAAATATGAAATGAACATATTAAATAATTCTAAAAATAAATAATTTAAAGAAAAGATATAACAAATAAGAATTTGTTTTAAATCATAAAGTAAAATATATGTGCTGAATTGCATGTTAATAATTAAAACTTCAAATAGAAGAAAATTTTAAGAGTATGGTTGTAATAAGACTATATGGTTGTAAAATAAACCATAATGAAATACATACAAGTTCTATATAAATTATTGTAAACCAGTAAACAACAAGACAAAAATATGTACATAACAATTTTTTAACTCAAGCATGAAGTATAAAACAAAACTAAAAAGAACAAGTATGTAAGCTGCAGCCACCAAAGTGATAAATGCAAGATCCTAAGTGAAGAAACAAAACAGACATAATAAATGCCAACACCCCTTATATCATCTCAGCCGAGTAAACAAAGCACTTGCAAAGTAAATAACAAAGTACAAATATGCATAAACAAGTAAAGCAAGAACTGTACATAACATAACAAATAGTATAAGCTTATAAACAAGGACTCTTGCATTTAATAACCAAGCATAAAACCATCTCCTCGGTACAAATGAATATCTTCCTAGCCGAAACCAGAGCATTGCTTAGTCAACAAACCTAAATAAACAAAGTCTAATCAAAGACAAAGTAGTACCAGAAAACACTTTACCATATACCAAGCTATTGCCTTTATTTAATATACAATAGTTGTTCATAAGTAAGTATACCAGAGAAAAATATAAGTATTATCATCAACACCCAGGAAACTCAAAACTGTTTCTTTATTTCAAAATATGAAGCACAAGTTCAACACAGGAAAATTCAAACTAAAACAAAAGAATTTCCAGTTTCAAAGCCTCTTCTAATATTGAAGGCTCTGTTCAATCTTGTTCCAGGTGAGTAACTTCACTTTGAAATGAATCTTTAAAAGCAGCTTAAATCTTGGTTTTATCTTATTCTTGTGAATGAATATCTTGATATTATCTGAACACTTGAATAAAATGGGATGCATGCTTGAATTAAGTATATTTGAATGTCTGGGTAGTTTTAAATATATACTCTGTGTGTTTATTACAGGTCACAATTTTGTAATAAATTCAATAACTAAATTTTGAATTTGAGCTTGCTTATGATTTGTAAATAAAAGATGTTAGAAATCATGTAAGCTTTCATCTAAAAATAGTTATAGGTATATAAAATGGATCTTGTGTTCAGAGTTTTTAAATTTACTGTAAATTCTTAAATGGGGTCGAAAATTAATTAAAATAATTTTAAGTTTTGACTACTTAATTGAATTCGTGATGGTAAACCATGAATTTTAAGGGTTGTATCACGATTTTTAGTCTAGTAATTAGTGAGATTTTTCGAATTGAATGTTTTGGACAATTCGACCAACTGGTGGCGAACGATGGCGAATTTCACGTCGAGGTTGAGCACGAAGGTTGAGGGAATGTCGATGATCGTAGGAAAAATGCATTGGGGATTTTTAGTTGATCATGTTGGCCAGTATTGATCGAGTTAGGGTTTTATACCCTGAGTTTGACGTCGAAGTTCCATTGAAATTCACGGCGACGAGGAGCAACCGGAGTGAGTCGCGACTGGGGGAAACGAGAGAGGGAACTGCGGTGAAGCTCTGGGCGTGGTGACGTAGTGTCTTGTGGACGAGATGGTCGTGGCATTGGGTTTTCCTGATGGGGTTTTGGGTCGATCGAACTCCTCGATTTTGATTCACGTGTTTATTTTTCGATCTGAATGTTCGAAGGGGTTTGCGTGGGGAGGAGTGATCGGTGAGGGTCGCCGCGATGGCCTACGGTGGTCGAAAACGTTCGTGCACGTGCACGTGGAGGGATGCGTGTCAGTGTTAAGCGTGGGTGGTCTTATTTGCTTTCCAACAGCATTTGCTTAAGAAAAGGAAATGAAGAAGACAAGGGTACAGGAAATCTTGGGGTAATTTCATGTTGAACGCGATGTAAACCAGGACACTCGAGAATTTGGGAAGTTTACTTCGGGTTTCACTGAAGCACGCGAGTACATTTTTTATCTGCAGCTATATCTTTTTAACTTAAGAAAAAAAGTGAGAGAGAGAGAGAGAGCGTGGAAGAAGAAGCACGAGCAGAAGGAACGCGAGAGGGAGACGGGGAAGACAGTGGGGAACCCGAGTTTGAACTCGAAGCAAGGCATGGGAAGTTTGTGGTAGTTTCCCTGTCAACTGGAAATATGTTTTGTTTTTTTTAAGAAAAACATATAGAGTTAATGCTTAACCGTGTTTTTAAACCCTGTTGATATTGTAATTAAGTAATAAATTTAGTTAGTATAAAGTAATTAACAATTAAGTTTAGTAGTTGATAAGGAATTGATTTTCAACTTTAAAGGAAGACTTTTTAATGTTAATCAAGTTGAACGATTAATTAAATTATAATTGTAAATAGGGATTTCTTAATGGTTAAGTGATAAAATAAGGATAATTAACCACTTAAGTTATTTAATGAATGACTAATAGTTAATTAAATAATTTAATTTAGAATTAAATAAATGAATAATTAAGTACTTAATTAAATAGTGTGAATAAAGTAAATTAAGAAATGTTATTAGTTAATGAGGATAATTAACTATTAATTATTAAGTAACAAAATCAAATGTGATAAATTTTGATAACAAATTAGATTAATTAATTAAATCAATTGTAAATTGTTAATTACTTAATGGAAGCAATTAAAGGGTTAATTACCAATTGTAATTAAATTTGGATATTTTGATTTAATTAATGATAAAAATAAATTGGTGATTAATGATTTGTTATTATGAGATGATTGCTTAACGATAAGAAATTAAAGAGTAAATTTCTTGAAATAATTAATTAAGAAGTTAATTAATTATATAAATGGGTTCAAAAGTTAATTTAATTAAATATGATCGATTTGATTAATTAAAGTGTTTGATAAATTAATTTATATCAAATGATTTGGATTAAATAAATCAAAATTGGATAATGAATTCATAAGTAATTAATTAAATTTGAAATAGCTTGAATAAATTAGGATTAAACAATTGATTAATCCTGCTTATAAATGTTTATTGAATGCTTGACCTTACTTATGAATGATCATATTATATGTGATGCCTTGAATTGATTGTCCTATCTGATCTGTAATATCTTGTTCTGTGAATTGAGCTCTGTGAAATTTACTCATTTATTTATGTACATTTGTGTATTATCTGTGAATCTGTGAATGGACGATAAGCATTATAGTTTATATTGCTTATCGAATATATTGTCGTATTTGATCTGTGATGATTGAATGGTTGTGCACTATTGTGTTAAACCCCTGGACCACACTTATACACACACCAATATGGATTTCACGAGGAAATCGGTTAAGTGACAGATTTTTGAAATAGTTTTGAATTTGAATTTTTAAATTCAAATGTTTTGGAAATGGAATCGGAATAAAAGTGAAAAACTTTTGGAATGAAATTTCAAGTTAATTTACGTGATTAAGTTTTGGAAATTAAATAAATTTATTTAAATTTAGATCCGAAATTTGAAATTGAATTCTATGATTTGAAATTAGGGATTAAAGATGTTATATCGGATATATATGAGTTAAACCACTTTTAAGTATTGTTTTAGGGAAATTGAATTAACCTAAAGATTGTAACTTATAAAAAGGAAATCGGGTTTTTCCAAAATAAAGCTGTTATTTCTAAATGATAAAAAGCTTTGGTTTCAAATCTTATTGAAAGGGATTTCAAGTTAAAACTAAGATAGTTTTCCAAGTTATAAATGAATATTTGGAAACAAATTTTGAAAATGAATGTTTGGGAACGATTTGAAAACTATGAGACAAATCTTTGAATTTAAAGATTTGATGAATTAAGCTTTTTGAAACGGGATTGTTTTGAAATCCGATAATGAATATTTATGAAAGTAAGTGAACATTATGAAATAAATCTTTTGTTTAAAAGATTTGAAATGGTAATTGGATTAAACCATTTGAAAGTAAGTTTTGAATTATTAAGTTGTGACTTAATTGAAATCCCATATCCATATGTTTTAAGTATTGCGCTCACTATTCGGTTTAGCCGGGAAAGGACCTTTGTGTCGTATAACCCATTCCGAATATGTGATACGTCGTTATGGATAGCATTTGAAGACCGGTGTTGAAGACCGGGTATTTGCGAGAACGATAGGATGACCTATCGATTGTCTCTGCACTGAGTCGCGCCGGTATAGAGATTTCCTAAGTGATGGAAAGTCAGATCGGGATTGTGAATACCCGGATTTGCAAGGGCTTCGTAAGAAGTGCCTTCGGTTCTGTTCGAGCCTGGAACAGACTTGTATGGATTGTGTGTCTGACATTATATTTTGAGATATAAAGTAGATTTCTTTTAAATACATTTCTGTTGGCGGCGGAGAATTTATTCTTTTAGCTTAACACCCTTCTCTGAGACGTACGAGCTCAGAGGTTCTGTAGTTGAAGGTTATCGGCGATATATTCCCAATTTGGTAATGTGACATGCTAAGTGTTGCAGTGAAATGATCATTGTTTGATCATTTGTGATATGATCATTTGTTTGATCATTTATCTTGATGATCATTGCTTTGATCATTTGTTGAGCCAAAGCAGCTTTTGTATAAAGCGTGGCTTTGTGGACGAGACTTCATCGAGCCTCACACCCCGGAATGGTCAAAACAGGAAAGATGCAGCAAGGATATTAGGGGGTAGCGCCCCTTTAGGGTATGTACATCTCCTTCTGGATAGAAGTGGTATCATGGTATGGAGCCCAGATACTTACTTATG
Organism: Allium cepa; assembly: GCA_030765085.1. Taxonomy (NCBI): domain Eukaryota; kingdom Viridiplantae; phylum Streptophyta; class Magnoliopsida; order Asparagales; family Amaryllidaceae; genus Allium; species Allium cepa. Next base: position 551,213,138 of record CM060941.1, on the reverse strand, counting down.
TGGACATCACAAACCTATATATATCTTGTTTTGTGATTTGATGTTGGGGCCCCGGTTAAAGGTTGTTACAACCGGGAGGTGGCATACTCGTGTCAGTAGTTACCCAGTTAGGGGTAACCCGGCCTTGTGTTGGCAGAGATCCGGTTAGGTTCTCGGGACGTCCATCCAGAGGCGTTTCCATGTGGCAATGGGAAGTTCCTTGGCCTGACCATTTGTTGGAAATCCAAAGAAACAATACGACCCTTGTACGGTTTTAGTTGTATAACCTGCCATGGAATGTGGCGGTAACCTGCTATTGAACATGGTAGCTATAGTAGGCATAAGTGCGGAATGCCTATGCTGGCTAAGATTTATATTCTACTTTCGAAATGTTTTCTACACTATGCACTAATAATAATATCAAAAATGATTTAATTTGTGTATTAAGCATGTTTGACTATCATAAGTAGAAATCTCCTCCAAGTCTGCGTTTGCATTGTGTGTGTGGTGGGAGGTCTTATGGTAGTTTCATTTTCGAAAAGCATTGCGAATTTACTTTAAAATCTTTTATTGATTGAATTAAAAGATAAACTGTTTTTTTTGCTCACACCAGTCCCATGACTGATCCGGAGTTTATTGTTCCTTTCCTAAACTCTGGGTGCTCATTATTTTCTACACGAGCAGTCTAGAGTTGGGTTTTTCAGATAGTCGGATTAGTGGATTATCTGGAGTTAGTTCAGTCTCTGGACCACACCGCACTTGCTTATCTTTGTGCACCGTGATGTTGGATCGAGCTGCTGTTGCTGGAGTTCTCTTTTGAAGATTATCTTAGAGTTATTTATTCCGCTGCTGATGTTATCATTTTCTTTTCCGCTGCTATTTGTTGTATCATATCTCTGATGTATATTGATATTCATTGTATCACCCTGTTGTATCAGTGTTGTATATCAATGTATTATTCTTTTATTCCGCTGTGATGTTTACTTAATTGTGTTATAAGCTTCGGCGAATCGGTTTTGAACGGTCGAATCTACGGCATTCGAATACGATTTGAAGTATGGATGTCGATTTTCGAGCGGGAAAAACCCGCATTCGTTACATCTATGTGCACACGAATATTCTAATATTCTCTCTCCCTTTGTCATTATCAAAAAGAATAATGTAAATGCATAATTCATAGAAAGAGAGCACACAATAGTACAAGAAAATACCAGAGAAACAGTTATAAACAATACATAGTTCAACTGCACAACACTAGTTTTATGAACACCACAGTCATAAACAAACAAAGCATAGTTAGTCAACATAATAAGAATGCAACAAGACAAATAGAAAATCATTGAGAATAAGAAGAAATTACCGATACCCGTGGTTATTGAAAAGAGCCCAATATAATTTTCATAGTACTCCGAATAGACTGATGGATCAATTTGATAGTCCTCTAGCCATTGATGTATTGTGCCATACTAACCATCTTCATGAATGGATAGACCGGGAAAAGAGGCATGCTACATGTGTTTAGGTGACGATGGATCAGACCGGGATTCCACTTCTTCTTTTTCCGCCAGTTGTTCTTGCATAATATTTTTGCCTCTATCATAAGCAGAAGCTCCAGCACTATGAGACAACCCATGGGATTAGGGACAGGAGTACGTGGTGTAGGGGTGTAGGAGAAGGAGATGGAGATGATCTGGAAGAAGCTCTACCATGGACTTTGTGACGACCCGGTATTTTTGAGCATTTAAAATCAGGATATTTAATTGATTTTAAATATTCAATAAAGTAATTTTAAATTAAATTACGAATGTCACAATTTATTTGATAATTGAATTATTAAATCAAATAAGTGAAGTTGGGTAAATTATTGAATCTTGATTTCTAAGCCTGTTAAAAATAATTTGAAGACTTGTAAAATTTATATTGACAATACTAAAGATAATAAAAGTGACAGAATCGAATTTAAAGACGATTTGTTCAGTTTTGAAAATTTATATCGTCTAATTGAATTTAAAAATAGCCTTTCGAGGCGCAGTCTCGGAATTCGACGAAACTAGTTCCATTGGGTCCGTAATATTGAGTTATTATCAGATTTCAAATTTCGTTCTGATCAGAGTTAGTATGTGAGAGTACGATATATAAACACACGGGAAGTTTAAGTGATAATAATTTAATGAAAGTTAAATAAATTGGTCAAACCTTCTTCTCTACGCCACTCCCCTTAATTCCAATCCGTGCCCATCCTTATCTTCTTTTAGATGCCAACCTATTTACTTTCCTGTCTCGTTTTCCATCTTCTTTGTACAGAAGAAAAAAAACCAAATCGACTTCTCAAAATCGAGCCTTCCTTTTCCCAATTCCAAAACCTAAATATCACGAATCAAACAAGTGGCTGACTCCCTCCTTTCCCCTCCTCAGATCCAAACGAAAATAGAATAGGTTAAAAAAAAGAAAAATGGCTGAAGCCTTAATTCCTCAAAATCAAAATCATCGGGGGAGGGAGGGGGGAGAGAGCTCGATCAAGTTCGAGGTCGCCGCTTCAGGGAGACGGTTGAATCTCGAGTGGCTCTCGCGTATGCAAAGTTTAATCGAGGCCGAGATTTGAGGGTTTCGAGATGTCGAGGAGTTTGAGTTCAAGCCGTGTTCTGGCGACTTGACGCGAGGCAGCGAGCTAGGTTGATGGTTCGAGGTGTTGTTCGGCAGGGTGCTCATGTTCGCGAGGTGACTTTGGTGATGCAGTTCCCGATGTAGGGTTTCCTTGCCATCGCGGCGTGGTGTCAGGAAAGAAGTCACAGTTTAAAAAAGGTATTCAATTTTTGTTTTACTGAATTTATTATGTGGACAGAGACTTATTTGCAGTAAGAAAGAAAAATAATAATACTGCCTATTTGTATTTCAGTCTACAGATTAGATATATATAGGAGGAAAAAAATAATAATAACAACATATATACAGAATAATAATGAAATATTTAGTTTGGTTAAATATATATATATATATAGTAAGCATACTGTTTAAACTCTAGGATATATATACTAAGGTAATTAACTTGTTTAATTAGTTTATTTAGTTATTAGTTAGGACTAGAATTTTTAGTTAGTAAATTTTTAGGTTAAAACCAAATTATTAACTTAAAATAAATAAATAGAAATTAATTGTTCAATCAATTCAAATATTAACAAAACTTATAATGTTGACTCAAGGTCAAAAATAATGAAGAATAAGTCGAGATGGAGTGGATTGCAAATTTAAAAGCAAAGGTGAGTTAATCTCACTCAGTAAATTTAAATTTAAATTGTTTGATTGGTTGAAATTGATTGATGTGCTATAGTAAGGTATATTCTAGAATTGGCATATTATTGTGCTAACATCTATGGATGCAGGGAAACAGGTTGGAGGGATCCAACTGGATCCCTCAACATTTATTATTTAATATTCTCTGTTGTGATTACTTGATATTCTATGATGAATATATTGGTGTATTGAATGTTATGATTTGATTGGATATATTTGGGTATAATGGATTACCAAAAATATATAAATTGGATTTTGGAAAGAAAATAAAGGAAGTAAAGTTGTAAACAAAATAATCTTGGAAAATTTAATAAAATTAGAATGAATTGAAAAGAAATAGAAGTATGTTAAATACTAATAAATAAATTTCGAGTATGGAAAAGAATAAGAATTTTGAATAGACTGAAAATTAAAGAATTATAACTTAAGTGATATTAATCAAAGAAATAAGAATTCTGTTAAAATTCAAAGTCTAAATTTATTTAAAAAGGGTTAAGAAGTAATTTGTAAAATCTAAAACGTGTATTTTCAATTAAAGCATGTTAAATAATAATTAAGAGATAAAATATGAAATTAATGGTTTTTGAGATAAATAGAATAAATTTGAAATCAATTTGGAAATTTATTCAAGAGTTTGAAATTGGAATTTTAAGAAAATGTGAAGTGAAGTATATTTTCCTGGATAGCCAAGTACGTTTTTAAAGAAAATTTTAAATATAAGATAAAAGTTTTAATGAGGTTTTAAAAAGCATATTTTAAGAAAATTTATTATTTCTAAATGTTTAAAATTCATAAGTAAACAATTTTTTTTTCAAATCTATTATTGTAATAACAATTTAAATGTGACTTAGTGTTTTATTTTTAAGAGTGAAAACTTAGTTTTATATATTTTTCTTTTTAAGTAACCTTATTTTCAAATATTTATATAGTATGTATATTTTACAAATTATTGAGGTAGTTTTTAACTTAAATGTTTGAAAGTATATTTCAAAGTAAAACGTTTTTAAATTATTTTAAAAATCTAAAAGTTTTGTGCTTGGTGATTTCAGAGGAAATAGAAACTATTTGGGAAATTTATTCTGAGAAAGGAAAACATTTGAAACTGTTTTCAAAATGGGTTTTGAAAGTGAAAATATATCTTGGGAAGATATTTTAGGTCTTAATAAATAATCCGGGAGAATTAATTATTGGTTGATGGTTGATTGTGAATATTAATTGATAGTTAAATAACCGACTATCAATATTGGACAAATGCGTTGATCGTTTCGAAGAGACCGGGATCGAGATTAATTTCTCGAAAACCACTTCGATCCGGTTTGTACGTTTCGTGTAAACGATTTTGGATTCGAAGATGGAGCAGTGAAGTGCAAGGGCTAGTCGCTACTAATCCTGAGGATATTTCCAAAATGGATGTAGTAGGAATAGTGCCTTCGGTTCCGTTCGAACCCAGGACGGACTTGTATGGATGAATGCTTGCGAAACATCGTCAGGTGGGCGATGGGCATTCTAAGTGAAACATTCTAAAGGTAACGCTTAGCCTCAAGCCTCATCAACTGGGAATGACTGAAAATCAGGGGATATGCAGCAAGGTTAGGTGGGTCATGCCCAAGCAGGACAAGATATTTCCCCTGTCTAGATGTCCCTTTATATATTTCGGCTTAGTGGGTGGTTGGTCGCGCCAACCACGGGGTTTATCTTGTTCGGGACTGTTCAGTAAGGAATGGTTCCGGCCTTGTGTTGCAGGGGATGAAGGGAGTAGTCCTCGGTACGGTGATCTAGGCCCTGTACTGTGACAGGTGGTACCCCAGTGCCTAGTCATTAGTTGGAAATCCATTCTCCCTACGAGCCTTGTACGAGTTTTGCTTGTATTACCCACTTTTGTGGCTAGTAGCTGGAATTTAATGAATGTAACAATTTCGGCTATTTTATAAGTATTTGTATATAGACCCTATTATAATATCAGAGGATTTCTATAAAAATTGTTTTAGCTATCGTAAGGGAAAAACCCGACATGTTTATTTGTGGCGTGGTCTTACGAGATGCTTTTGTTTTCAAAGAATTTTTAAAACTTTAATAACCAATTGGGTGTGATTTTCTCACGCTGGTATTCCAGACTGACTCGGGTATTATTAAACTGTAATGCTCGGGTCAGACCGAGTATTATAGAATACATGATATGATGCTGTGGAGCTCAGGAGACGAGCTGGATGACGATATGTATTCTTGTACTTATATATATATAGTCCGCTGTATTGAGTTGCTATGTATTCATTTGTATGTTATTGATGTGAGCTGTGACTGATGTATTCTGATGATGTAATATATGTAAACAGATATATTTGATTTTGAGTAAAGATTATTTACTACCTATTATAGTTTATTCCGCTGCGATGGTTAGATTCTGATGTTGATTCTGTTTTCTCCTCTTCTACCTCTTCTTCTTAAACCCAAATGGTTCGTATTTCTGTGCAACTTGAGTTGATTGTTGTAGAATAGTGTTGACTCAAGGGGTACGGATTTGTGGGCTATTACACTTGGTATCAGAGCTTAGGTTGGTGATAACCTTGGCTCTGGTGGGAATTACTCATTGAATAGAGTCCGTAGTACTCTAAAATGAGTTTGAGAGTATTAATAGGTATGAGTGCATATTTGTTAGTGAATATAAAATTGTTTTTATATTGTGTTGATTTATCGGTTGAGTGTTTATGAATTCTGGTCGATATATGGGACGCCCTGTTGTCGATAGGGATTTCTAAACTCTTGAACAAGATAAACCGACACAGTATTGTTTTAACTAGGGTAAATGAAATAATTTTACCCAAATTTATTTTATGTATATAAAAGAAAATGATTTTCTTAATTATTATAGCTATACATGGATGTTTGGATGATAGGAGTGATAATATGAAATTATTATCATTGTATGATAATTGAATAAAGATTGAAATAATAATTAAAGATTAAGGAATAAATTGACATAATAGATGAAGTTTATGAATGTGATTCATAACAGGATTAGGAAATTGAATTCATAATTAAAAACTAAGAAACCAATTCATATCAAATGAATTTGTAAATGTAAATTAAAGTGTAATAAATTATTAAAGTAAGATTAAATTCCAAAGAAAAGTTTGAATTTAAATCTAAAGGGTTTGGAATTTGGAGAGTTAAGTTTCTTTGAATTGGATAATGATTCTCAAAAGTTGGGAGGATAATATATTTTGAGAAATATTTTTGAATCGAATTTAAAATCTAAAGAGATTTGGAATTTAAAAATATTGGATGGATTTTAGAAAGAGAATAAAAGCATTGAACTCTTTTGGTCGCTAGAAAATAACTTCGGTGATGACTGCAGCATCATCGATGTTCATTTTCGAGTTTCCAGAAGTGAAATTGCTACCAAATTGTTTTGAATTGGAATTGTTTGCAAAGGGTGAATTTTATTTTAGAAATGCAAGGAATTTTGGATATTTGTGATTTCAAAGGGAAGTTGGAAATGTTAAAAGACTGCTTAAACCCCGGAATCTTAACTAAGAATGTTGATGGCATATAATTAGTTTGATAACTTGCAAATCTGGAATTAGTTGAAATAAAATTCAACTTGAAAGAGATGTATTAAAAGAAGTAGGAATCAAAATAAGATAGTAAACCAATACAATGGACTGAATTAAAAAGAATTGTGAATGGAATGTAATTAAATCTTGTACAAAGTAAATTTACAGGGAAGTAAATTGTGGGAGGACAAGTTTATTCAAATTTGTAAAAGTAAAGTGGAACCGAGCACTGGAATTTAAATTTGAATTGTGTGAAGTTAGGTTGAATGAGAAATTAGTCAAGATGGACTAAAAATAATTAATGTTTGGAAATAAAATTCATTGATTGAATAATGAATTGGTGAATGAATAAATGGATCGACTATTGTACTTATAAAGTGAAGTTGATACTAATAAAAAGAAATTGGAAAATTTTAATCCAGGATTAAAATTTAACTTAAGTGAATGAAAGTGAGAAAATATATTTGAATTTAACCTGAAATAAGTTATATAAATTTGAAATTGAAATTGAATTAAATTGGATTGAAATAAAATTTAGCCGAGTATAGGTAATATTGAATGGAATAAAATTCTACTCAAACAAATGAATGTAAAAATCTAAACTTGGAATATAACATAAGATTGAGCCTAAGGAAATCAAGAATGAGACTATAAATTGGAAATGTTGTTGAATAAAAAACGAATTGGATTAAATTGGATATGGTGTGAAATATAAACAAATCCAATTCAAGCCTAAATTGAATTGCCTTATTATTAATAAGTTCAATAATGAATTGTTGATGTAAATTAAAATTTACAATTGATAAAAGAATAAACCAATTGAATAAAATAGTGAAATGATTAGGATTTGATCAAAGGAAAATCAAATCAAAGATTGTGAATGGGTAATAAAGTTTGGAAATAAAGCTTGAATTGTATGGAATTGGATTAAAATAAAAATGATTTGAGATGAAAATAAATCCGATTCGAGTATGAATAAATTAAAAATGAGAATGAACTTAAGTTATGAATTGAGAGTGAATTTGAGTAAATTAACTTAAGTAAATTATGAGATGGTTATTGGTTATCGAGTTTAATAAAATGGTTTGGGGTTAAATTTTTGGATATGAATGCAAATGCAATGGAAAAGTTTGTGAATAAATTAAAAACGGAAATGCAACTATGGTTTGTAAATAAGCTAGATTGGAATGGAATTTATATACATTGAGTTGGAATCAATGTAAATTGGTTGTAAAGCTTATGTTATTATTTATTCACATAGATATTGTCGAATTGCTTTAGAAAATGTGTCGTTCGTCGTAGACGGAAGTAAACAAATGATATGAATCAATAGCAGTTTAATAAATTGATGTAGGCATCAATCGGAATGAGTATGGGTTTGTTTTGCTTAGAATGAATTAAATATAAGCGAGTAAGTTGTAAATCGCTTAAACTGAATGAAATGGTTTGGGAATTGATTGTAATCAATTGTAGCAAGTGTCGGAACCTTGCATATATGCTTATGGAAATTATATAACATGCTTTGTGTTAAATCTATGTGTTTGCTATTGAAAGAAAATTGAAATGTTAATAAATTGCATATATTTAGTACTTACATTTTCAAATTTGAGTAAGTACAGGTTCAGGGAAGCCATATGGTTGGATTTGATCACGCTAAATGCAAATTAAATAAGCCGCTTGCTTAACAATGCTTAATAAGGTACGCTTACGCAAAAGAATTCAAAATAGGAAATATGAACTGCATATATTGGTATATATTGTGATTTCCGGCCTGAGGCCGATGTATATATATATATATATATATATATATATATATATATATATATATTTGTGTATCCTGCGATATCGCAGAAGTCCCTCCGTACAAAGGAGACTCTGCCAAAATTTTTCGAAAATTTTGGCAGTTAGAATTATTTTTAAAAAACTTCCACTAACGACTAAGAATTTAAAATTTGTAAGCAAATAAATATGAAGCTGAATGTCGAAATTTAATTTAAAAGCGAGCAAGTAAAGTAAAGTGAAATCGAAGAAGTTGTTTGAAGAAACCAAAGGAAGAAAAAGTTGCAAGTAAACTTTTATTTGAAATTTTAAATAAATTAGTAAGCGGAACTAATAAAAGAAAATGGTTAATTACATATGGATTGAGATAAGACAAATATGATTCAAAACTTAAAGTTTGAAGATCAATAAAGAAGCATATTAAATGCTTATACTAAACTTAGAAGAAAAAAAATGGTGAATTCTTAGTTGGAAATTGATATTGCAAATATATTCTAAGTTTTTGAATGAATAGATGTTGACATTTGGTAGGGAAGTCAATAAAATGTTTTGAAAGTTGTGACTGGATATTATTACTAAGTAAAATATGCAGGTGTTTTAAAGGGGAAAGAAAATTGATATTTTTGATTCCAGAAGATAAATTGAATTGCCCGACAAAAAGGTACGTGTTTAAATTTCTATATGAAATTGATTGGGTTTTTGGATCTAGCCACATGGCTTTTTGTTTTCTTTTTGGATTTTGGAGGCCGTAGAGCCATTTTGTAGTTGTACCGAGCTAGCCGCGCAAAGGAGACGCTGGCGAAATTTTTCGAAAATTTAGGGAGTTAAAAAAATTTTGAGAAAATTTTAATAATTCAAATTTGGTTTTAAAATGAGAAATTCGAATCGATAAGTAGGCGATTATGTTTGAGGCTTATAGGCAAGTTTAGGAAATTAGGAAGAGGGATAGTATTTTTAATAAAAGATGGTTTTGGAAGGTCATTGAAAACTATTTGGGTTGAGGGAATAGTTAACGGGATATGGGTCATTCTTTCTAACTAGTAATTTCGGGGACGAAATTCTTTTAAGGGGGGAGGAATGTGACGACCCGGTATTTTCGAGCATTTAAAATCAGAATATTTAATTGATTTTAAATATTCAATAAAGTAATTTTAACTTAAATTACGAATATCACAATTTATTTGATAATTGAATTATTAAATAAAATAAGTGAATTGGGTAAATTATTGAATCTTGATTTCTAAGCCTGTTAAAAATAATTTGAAGACTTGTAAAATTTATATTGACAATACTGAAGATAATAAAAGTGACAGAATCGAATTTAAAGACGATTTGTTCAGTTTTGAAAATTTATATCGTCTAGTTGAATTTAAAAATAGCCTTTCGAGGCGTAGTCTCGGAATTCGACGAAACCAGTTCAATTGGGTCCGTAATATTGAGTTATTATCGGATTTCAAATTTTGTTCTGATCAGAGTTAGTATGTGAGAGTACAATATATAAACACACGGGAAGTTTAAGTGATAATAATTTAATGAAAGTTAAATAAATTGGTCAAACCTTCTTCTCTACGCCACTCCCCTTAATTCCAATCCGTGCCCATCCTTATCTTCTTTTAGATGCCAACCTATTTACTTTCCTGTCTCGTTTTCCATCTTCTTTGTACATAAAAAAAACCAAATCGACTTCTCAAAATCGAGCCTTCCTTTTCCCAATTCAAAAACCTAAATATCACGAATCAAACAAGTGGCCGACCCCCTCCTTTCCCCTCTTCAGATCCAAACGAAAACAAAATAGGTTAAAAAAAAGAAAAATGGCTGAAGCCTTAATTCCTCAAAATCAAAATCATCGGGGGGGGGGGGGGGGGGCGAGAGCTCGATCGAGTTCGATGTCGCCGCTTCAGGGAGACGGTTGAATCTCGAGTGGCTCTCGTGTATGCAAAGTTTAATCGAGGCCGAGATTTGAGGGTTTCGAGATGTCGAGGAGTTTGAGTTCAAGCCGTGTTCTGGCGACTTGACGCGAGGCAGCGAGGTAGGTTGATGGTTCGAGGTGTTGTTCGGCAGGGTGCTCATGTTCGCGAGGTGACTTTGGTGATGCAGTTCTCGATGTAGGGTTTCCTTGCCATCGCGGTGTGGTGTCAAGAAAGAAGTCGCAGTTTAAATAAGGTATTCAATTTTTGTTTTACTGAATTTATTATGTGGACAGAGACTTATTTGCAGTAAGAAAGAAAAAAAAAATACTGCCTATTTGTATTTCAGTCTACAGATTAGATATATATAGGAGGAAGAAAAAATAAAAACAACATATATATAGAATAATAATGAAATATTTAGTTTGGTTAAATATATATATAGTAAGCCTACTGTTTAAACTCTAGGATATATATACTAAGATAATTAACTTGTTTAATTAGTTTATTCAGTTATTAATTAGGACTAGAATTTTTAGTTAGTAAATTTTTAGGTTAAAACCAAATTATTAACTTAAAATAAATAAATAGAAATTAATTGTTCAATCAATTCAAATATTAACAAAACTTATAATGTTTACTCAAGGTCAAAAATAATGAAGAATAAGTCGAGATGGAGTGGATTGCAAACTTAAAAGCAAAGGTGAGTTAATCTCACTCAGTAAATTTAAATTTAAATTGTTTGATTGGTTGAAATTGATTGATGCGCTATAGTAAGGTATATTCTGGAATTTGCATATTATTGTGCTAACATCTGTGGATGCAGGGAAACAGGTTGGAGGGATCCAACTGGATCCCTCAACATTTATTATTTAATATTCTCTGTTGTGATTACTTGATATTCTATGATGAATATATTGGTGTATTGAATGTTATGATTTGATTGGATATATTTGGGTATAATGGATTACCAAAAATATATAAATTGGATTTTGGAAAGAAAATAAAGGAAGTAAAGTTGTAAACAAAATAATCTTGGAAAATTTAATAAAATTAGAATGAATTGAAAAGAAATAGAAGTATGTTAAATAATAATAAATAAATTTCGAGTATGGAAAAGAATAAGAATTTTGAATAGACTGAAAATTAATGAATTATAACTTAAGTGATATTAATCAAAGAAATAAGAATTCTGTTAAAATTCAAAGTCTAAATTTATTTAAAAAGGGTTAAGAAGTAATTTGTAAAATCTAAAACGTGTATTTTCAATTAAAGCATGTTAAATAATAATTAAGAGATAAAATATGAAATTAATGGTTTTTGAGATAAATAGAGTAAATTTGAAATCAATTTGGAAATTTATTCAAGAGTTTGAAATTGGAATTTCAAGAAAACGTGAAGTGAAGTATATTTTCCTGGATAGCCAAGTACGTTTTTAAAGAAAATTTTAAATATAAGATAAAAGTTTTAATGAGGTTTTAAAAAGCATATTTTAAGAAAATTTATTATTTCTAAATGTTTAAAATTCTTAAGTAAACAATTTTTTTTTCAAATCTATTATTGTAATAACAATTTAAATGTGACTTAGTGTTTTATTTTTAAGAGTGAAAACTTAGTTTTATATATTTTTCTTTTTAAGTAACCTTATTTTCAAATATTTATATAGTATGTATATTTTACAAATTATTGAGGTAGTTTTTAACTTAAATGTTTGAAAGTATATTTCAAAGTAAAACGTTTTTAAATTATTTTAAAAATCTAAAAGTTTTGTGCTTGGTGATTTCAGAGGAAATAGAAACTATTTGGGAAATTTATTTTGAGAAAGGAAAACATTTGAAACTGTTTTCAAAATGGGTTTTGAAAGTGAAAATATATCTTAGGAAGATATTTTTGGTCTTAATAAATAATCCGGGAAAATTAATTATTGGTTGATGGTTGATTGTGAATATTAATTGATAGTTAAATAACCGACTATCAATATTGGACAAATGCGTTGATCTTTCGAAGAGACCGGGATCGATATTAATTTCTCGAAAACCACTTCGATCCGGTTTGTACGTTTCGTGTAAACGATTTTGGATTCGAAGATGGAGCAGTGAAGTGCAAGGGCTAGTCGCTACTAATCCTGAGGATATTTCCCAAATGGATGTAGTAGGAATAGTGCCTTCGGTTCCGTTCGAACCCGGGACGGACTTGTATGGATGAATGCTTGCGAAACATCGTCAGGTGGGCGATGGGCATTCTAAGTGAAACATTCTAAAGGTAACGCTTAGCCTCAAGCCTCATCAACCGGGAATGACTGAAAATCAGGGGATATGCAGCAAGGTTAGGTGGGTCATGCCCAAGCAGGACAAGATATTTCCCCTGTCTAGATGTCCCTTTATATATTTCGGCTTAGTGGGTGGTTGGTCGCGCCAACCACGGGGTTTATCTTGCTCGGGACTTTTCAGTAAGGAATGGTTCCGGCCTTGTGTTGCAGGGGATGAAGGGAGTAGTCCTCGTTACGGTGATCTAGGCCCTGTACTGTGACAGGTGGTACCCCAGTGCCTAGTCATTAGTTGGAAATCCATTCTCCCTACGAGCCTTGTACGAGTTTTGTTTGTATTACCCACTTTTGTGGCTAGTAGCTGGAATTTAATGAATGTAACAATTTCGGCTATTTTATAAGTATTTGTATATAGACCCTATTATAATATCAGAGGATTTCTATAAAAATTGTTTTAGCTATCGTAAGGGAAAAACCCGACATGTTTATTTGTGGCGTGGTCTTACGAGATGCTTTTGTTTTCAAAGAATTTTTGAAACTTTAATAATCAATTGGGTGTGATACGCTGGTATCGCAGACTGACTCGGGTATTATTTAACTGTAATGCTCGGGTCAGACCGAGTATTATAGAATATAGTATATGATGCTGTGGAGCTCAGGAGACGAGCTGGATGACGATACGTATTCTCGTACTTATATATATATATATATATATATATATATATATATATATATATATATAGTCCGCTGTATTGAGTTGCTATGTATTCATTTGTATGTTATTGATGTGAGCTGTGACTGATGTATTCTGATGATGTAATATATGTAAACAGATATATTTGATTTTGAGTAAAGATTATTTACTACCTATTATAGTTTATTCCGCTGCGATGGTTAGATTCTGATGTTGATTCTGTTTTCTCCTCTTCTACCTCTTCTTCTTAAACCCAAATGGTTCGTATTTCTGTGCAACTTGAGTTGATTGTTGTAGAATAGTGTTGACTCAAGGGGTACGGATTTGTGGGCTGTTACAGACTTCCCTCATAACCTTGCCCAAAGTGGATACAACTTTTTCCATAGTTTTCTCAAGCTTGGTCATGAGTGTTGAGAAAGTCCTCTCCAAACCAATCATTTTCTTTATCAATGAGTTTTGATTCGTTGTGATTATCCTTAATTTCAAAGCATTAAGTCCTGTAAGGAATTATTTTGATCGGTTTCAATGCGGGCTTCGTAAAACTCCGATTCAGAGTGATATCATGCATCATGGTGAGAAGGAGTAGATGGTAGTGGAGGAGGGACTTGACTTTGTTATGGAGGTAGTGGGTGTAGTTGTTGTTTGTGTTGTTGTTGAGAAATTCATTGAGCAAGAGTAATATAAGGAGGCGGTGTTGTAGGAAGACGCATTAACTTGAAAAATCCTATTCCACTTTCTTTAGCGGGAATTTCTTTAAAGTGAGATATGTAAGTTGGTACATCTAGTGCTTTTATTATCCTCATAATGTAAGCAGCACATATGATAATTTAGCGATAACGACTCCAATAGTGTTTTATTTCATCATGGATAAACTATGTCTAAATTACATGAATTCCACCAAAAATTACATACAATGCTTTATGATCGTCTTCATATTTGTTCATGGCTGCCTAAATGTAACGTCCAGCCTTTTCGCACGGTTCAAGTCGACACACGTGCCAATTCAAACCATACGGAAGGGCGGATTGTTATGGGGTGAATAAGAAAAACAAGAAAAAAATAAAACAAATAGAATCTCACAACGGAAGGATAAAATATAATAATCAAATATACAGTTCATGAAGCTGTTTTTCAAATATTTAATTATACTTACAATATATATCAGAGTTATATATACCATAGAACATCAATAATACAGCGGAATACAATAGTGTAGTGGGATAATATAATAGATAATAGTACTACAAATCTTTGTCTTCGTCTTCCAGAATAAAATCTTCAAATCCTAAAATGCTCGGACTGACCCGAGCGAAATGAAAAACAAAACACTCGAGTCAGAACTAAAAGATCTTATGTGAGTTAAATCAACAAAAATAAATATGAGTGCAGTAACTCAAGAGATGCTCGGGATTTACGTCTCTTAAGGATCCGTTAAACTATTTATTATGTAGAATATTTCGCTATTATAATAGTGTCTAATTGTAAAATAAACTTACTTTTAAATAGTGTTAAGGCTTTATATTTTCCACCTTAACACGTAATAATGCCAATAGTCTATACAGTACCGTAATACCTCCTGATCGGGAGGCTACCAGAGGATACTCCATAGGTACGACACAAATAGAAACTCGTACAAGGCGTGCTAGGTAGGTGACATGGCATAACTAGGCAATGCCAGGGTAGATATACCAATTACACTTCCGGGTCGGTGGTTACGCGTAGCCGCAGCTACCGTCCACCTCGAGCCACACCCCCAAATCAAAGAAAAGAATCTAAAGTGGCCACCGAATCAATCCAAAGGTCAAAGTATAATATCGAAGGGATGTGTCCGATCAAAGGTGCTACCTCAATTAACCCGTCGATCGCTCCTGTTTTAGCCACCTTATGCCAACTCACGGGATTTGGATCCCGTGTTTACCTCAAAGGAAACGCCGCCGCCATCCTACTTCATTCTGGAATCTCCACCGCGTACACGGTTGTTAAAGTAGTTTTCGGAGTTGGCAGAGAGTATGACAACTTCCGATCGCGGTCTCTTAAAAAACCAAACGTTATTATAACACCGCGGTTATTTCAAAATAATTTATACTTTAAAACCAGAATATAATATCCCTTTCAAAACCATATAAACAAGATATTATTTTCATTTTTTTAAACCAAATCAATAAGATATCCTTTTCAAATATATCCCTTTCTAAACCCATAATAATTTCTTAGTTATAATATTTCTAAACCCAACGTTTGAAATATAGCCTTTCAAAAATACAAAATTTTAATTTCATAACTTTGGAATGTAACCCCACCACTTAAATGGGTTAAATATAAATTTATTTATATAATAAAATCGTTTCTTCACCTTCACAATTCAATTCCAATTATATATTTAAATTTCCAAATAAACCGTTAAGTTTCCATATATTTCAAATGTTTAAATATTACACCATTTCAAAACGTATTCTTTGATAATTTCGTATATATCAAATTCCATTTCTGTTATTTCGATTTGAAATATTTACTTAATAAATACAATATAATTTAAGTAAAACTTTTACTTCGCCTAACTGGATATTCTTTCAATTTATTAACTTGGCATATCAACTTTATATTCATTTAAATCCTTCTAAACCAAATTTAGTTATAAGAATCACACCCTTTAAAATCACAATTTTATTTAAGTTTCAAATCAAATTATTCGAGTATAATTCTTAAATAATTCAATTTAACCAATTTCATATTTATCTTCTAACTTAAATTTCATTTAAGTCAATTAAAAACTCTATATATATAATATCTTAAATAGGTACGAAACCATAGAATATAACAATCAACTCCATTTCAACTCATTTTTATTTATCAAATTTTATACATAGCTTAAATTCAAGAATTTAACTGTATATATATAAAATAATATTTAAATAACATCAAAAATTAATATTTATTAAACCATATATTTCATTCCAAAACCATAGAAAATCATTTCAAAATTAATTTATATATATACCGCGGTGCCTGTATATAATTTTCTATCCTATGGTCAAGTGATACGGATATTTATCATTTCAATCCGCAATTTAAAGAAAAAATGCGGTTGTATATCATTTCAAATCACAATCCCGAATGAAATTAAAATGCACAACAACTTGCAGTTTATACAATATAAAATACAGCATCCATTCATCCAATATCAACCATCAACCATTTATTACAATCATCATCCAAATTCAAACAATACATCAATATATAATATGTGATAATAACAGGTATCAACTATCAGTTTATATTCAATAATAAATTTAACTAAAACTTTTACTGGCAGTTTATATGCAATAATAAATTAAATAACAAGTAAATTAAATGAATGCAAATTAAGTAAGATAATGATGAAATATATGCCAAACAGCTATAAACAAATTTCAAATCACATCATATATCAATTTAGCAAACATAAGAAATTTTAGAAATTGTGAGTGGGTTAAAACACTCACCTTTTGAATTTAAATTGAATTAAAATCCAATTTAAACTCAAAAAATTGAACAGTCTCCAAATTCGTCCAAACTAGTGCCAAAAAGTCCGAAATTTTATTTTGATCCTAACAAAAACATCGCAGGTGAAACGGAGCTCGTATGTGGAAAATATAACGATAAATGCATTTGAATTCAATTTAAAAAAATAAAAAAATGGAACACTTTACCATCCAATCCACATCATCGTTTCTTCCTTAAGCAAGCTACAGGAAACCCAACATCTTCATTCGTTCGAACAAATACGAACGCCGCCAGTAGATGACCGCGACCCTTCCACTCAGCCCACGATCGCGCGCCCTGCTCGCCCCAGACGGCCGCCCATCCTCCTTCGACCCACGCGTGGCCAAGGCTGCAACCGCGCACGAGACGCACCCAGCCGCCGCCGTTAAATTTGTAACCTAATTGAATTATTGACGATGATCTGACCGTTAATTTGACGAATCAACAACTCCGATGAGCAGCACTCGGTCCCCTCTATGCCATGGTACCAACGATTTGTCGATCCATCAAAGTTCATCAATGGTCAACGAAAGGCCGAAAATTCTTCAATTTTTATCGGTCAAACGACAATCCAAAACGAAAAACGAACTTCACTAGAAGATTACGCACTTCGAAAGCTTCAACATATATATTTTTCAAATTTTTCTGAGGACTTCGAAATTTATGTTTTGGATTTGATTTGCAATTGGATCTGGATCTAGAGTTTGTTTGTCTACCATTGAGGAAAAGAGAGTTGAGATGTACATACATATAAATGAGAATTAGTGAGGCTAGGGTTTATAGCAGGATATTTATAGGCAGAATAGAAAATAGAATAGATGGATAAACAGATATACGCGTTAACGCCAAAGTGGCCCAAAAAGTCACTTTCGTCTCTGGAACGAAATTGGGTCAACCCATATATCAAAATAGACGTTTTAAAATATTTTAAACGCAATGGAAAAGGTTTAACGGCCAAATTCCATCGTATGAAGAAGTTATGCTAAAATCAATATTTTCCAAATTGATTTCAATTTCATAAATTTCAAGGCGTTTCGAGTCCGTACGATCAAACGACAAGCCCGATCGCTACGAAACTTGAAATCTTACAATAATCCACCATTACGGATCCGATGAAACTGGTTTCATCAAAATCCAAGTTAGTGGCCAAAATGGCCATTTTTCTATTAATTAAATAAATTAATAATTAATTAATAAAATCAAATTTTTAATTTAAATCCTAAAAATTGACCAATTTTATCGCTTTTATATTTCTCCATCAATTAAAATGTTTTAAACAATTTAAAAGTCAATTTAAAATTTTGATTAACTTATCGATTTCAGTATTTTCCTCAATTTCATTCGAATACAGAAATTATCAATTTAATTTCCAAAATTTCTATTAAATTAAATTACCAAATCTTTATTATCAAATAGATGGATTTAACATTGGATTCAAAACTATTGCATTAATATTTTCCAATTTCACTTAATTTTCAATTTACGTAATAATAAATGTTTAATTCTACTTAATTGCAGTAAACTCAATTACCTTAATTCTTTATATTCAAATAATATACACATCTTGATTTAAAATCTTTACATTAACCAATAGTCATATTATAAATGGAATTTACATTATCTCCAATTATTAATTACCATCAGTTAAGATCTTAACATTTGCTCCATAAATTTGTTTGCACTAAATTAGTTACTGCATTAATTCTTATTTATATAAAATTAAGGTTCTTTAACCCTGATTGATTTCCAATATTTATTTAACACCTTACATAAACAAGCCTCCTATATTAATTTCATTTATAAGTTCGTTACTTATCAAACCAGATTTATAATTCCATATCCAACGCTAATTTTATTTCATTACATTAATATATGTCTATTTACATTTTATTTTGAATGAATATTATATTTTTAAATGTGTACTTCTATAAATTTGAACACATTAATTAAGATTTTTAAATACTTTACATTCTATTAAATTTACAACATTAAATTTACATTCTATTAATTACTTTACATACTTTACGTATTAATTTCCCAATTAACATAATTTGAACTTATTTCCCAATCCACCAATTACTTCTTAAAATAAATTTACGCTTCTATTAATTTACATTCACACTTCTGTTACTATATTAATAGTCATTAAAGTAACGTTTATTATCAATATCAACAGTATAATTACTTAACATTTAAATGAATTTATTTCCATTAAATTCGTTAACCAATTAATTAGGTAATTTATAATACTTGTTATTATACCCTTAAAATTTACACTTAGGTTTATGTTATATTCAATTTGTCGCTAAGTATACATCTACATTGTTTCCACTGATTTGAATTTCATTCAATTAATTAATAATCTCTCAGTTAACATTAACGTAACATTTTTTTTATTGCAATTGATTCAAATTTCAATTCCTAATTCTTAATATCCACTAAATTACAACTTCCAAACATTATATTACTCCTCATATAAATGTGACATTTATTAATTTCCAATAAATTTACTACAAAATTTTCCCTTAATTGAAATTTGATTTATAGCCTAATATAACATTTACATTAACCCATTTCATTCAACTTATACAAATTCAGCTTTGACTAACTTTATTGCCTAAATTTACATGCAGTTACCTTTAAATAAATAAATTATTGCATTAGATAATTAAATACTTACCTTTATAAGTTTTCATTCCCAAACAATATTCAATTACTACAGAACATTGATTTAATTCAATTTACGATTTAATATTATCAATTCATTAAATTAATTCACATTTTTTTCTTTTTTTCTCTTTTCTTTCTAAATTTAATTTCAAAAATTAAATTAAACTAACCAATTTATTCATCAAATTTTACGGGTCGTTACACTCTCCCCCACTCAAAACTTTTCGTCCCCGAAAAGGAAAAGAAGGGAAAAGAAGGATTAAGAAAACAACATATCTTATTCAAAATATTAAATTTATAAACAACTAAATTTACAAAATTAATTACTTAAAATAAAATATACAAATTTATAACTATTAAACCTTTTATACTCAAATTAATAAAGTTTGGAAAACATTTTAAAAAAATTTCTAAGTCCAAAATACACGAAAAATTTCGGCAGAGTCTCCTTTGTACGGAGAAGCTCGGGAGAAAATAAAATATCAAATATATCAATATATAACATAATAATTTCCAAAATAATATATATATCCTAACCCAGGAACAATAATAAAAACGGTTTAAACCGTAATCCGAAAACGTACCTATTTTTCGGGCAATTTACGCTTAATTATGAAACCAAAAGCAGTAGCAATTGCTTCCATAACCTGTATTTCACTTATATAATCTGAAAAGAGTTAGAAATTATATAAAATGAAATATTTAAGTTGTTCAACCACAAACAAACAATCAATTCAACAACCAATTGCAACAAACAGCATACAAACTTCATACATAATCAATCATTCATTCTTATCAAACAAAACAGGTAGTTGTTCGGTTCAAAACTTTAAATTTGTACATAATGAAGAATAACTACTAGGTGCATCTTTTACTCAATAGTACTAGATGAAACGAAATAGATTATTCATACATCCAACAATCTTAAAGTATCCTTGCCCAAACAAGCATAAATCAACAAACATCAACAATTTCAAACAACAGATTTAGTTTATCCTTATTAATTCCATTCATACATTTGTTGTTTGATTTCCTTTTTATCCATATACTCGTTTATCCTTTTACTTTACATTTTACTTCTTACAAACTTTACTTTTATTCATTGGTTCAATGTTTATTTTAATTATTCCTTTATTACTTACAAATCTTATTTCATTCATTAATGCCATCTTTTATCAATTATTACATAATTTCATTTATTAGTATTCATGCTATTCATGCTTAATTCAATTCCTTTGCACATAATTTCATTTACTAAAGTTTACAATCATTTATTTATATTACTTACCTTCTTATTATATTAAATTAGTAGCATTTCAATTATACTTAAGTTTATAACACTACAATATCAATTCTTATTTATTAAACAATTCCATTAATTACTTTCATTACCTCAAGTTAATTACTTGTATAATATCTATTACATTTTCTTATTAACATTTCAACTTTTATATCTTTTGGGTAAGTTATATATATGTCTTTAAGAATGTAATTGAAAGTTATACAAGTTTTTCTCAATTCTTTTAATTAATTAATGGTTCAATAATTATATCCTTTATTTCATAGGTTACAATTTCAAATTTGATTTAATACCATTTATAACCTAGCATTAAATCTCTTATTTCCTTTAGAGGTTTCAATTTATTAATTACCTACGTTCCAATTCCCTACAATAATTGGACTATTAATTTGGAAACTTAAGAACTAAATACCGGGTTAAAACTCAAATTATTTAAAATAACAGATAAATATATCCTTATACTTCATATATCCAATTAAAATTAAAACAGTTTAAAATTTTATATTTGGTTTATTAAACAAATCTGAAGTAAACTGCTACAATGGCCTTCCCACTTCGAAACTCGAAAATGAATATCGATGATGCATGCACTCATCACCGAAATTATTTTCCAGCGACAGAGAGGGGAGTACAAAACTTATTTCTTTCCAAAATCTTCTTTAAAATAATTCTTCCAAATTATATTGAAATATTTATATCCGAAAATACTTCTAAATAATATTATTATTATATTTCAAAATCATTCAAAAGACATTTCAAAATCCTGGAACTTAAGTTCTAAATTTCCAATTTTCATTTATTTTAAAATTTCAATCTTATTTCACCGTTATTTAAAAATTTCATTACCTAACAACCAATATATTACAACCAAATATATATATATATATATATATATATCATTTAAAAAAAATTATTTTGTATATAGAAAATATAATAGGAAAAATTATTTCATTCACCTATATTAGAACCAAATATTATGTCGGTCTGTCCTATTAAGTGTTTAGAAATCCCAA
Source organism: Allium cepa (assembly GCA_030765085.1). Taxonomy (NCBI): domain Eukaryota; kingdom Viridiplantae; phylum Streptophyta; class Magnoliopsida; order Asparagales; family Amaryllidaceae; genus Allium; species Allium cepa. The sequence continues at coordinate 551,191,163 of CM060941.1, read as the reverse complement.
TTGATGTCATAGCGTCCCATGCATCAACCAAAATTTATAAATACAACACGGAACAGATTAACACAATATCAAAACCTTTTTACAACAGTAACAAATACGCTCTCTCATATATATACACTCAACGACTCCCATAGGGTATTACTACCCTATTAGTAAAGAGTCAAACCCCACAAAGCTAAGGTTTATCGCTAAACCAAAGCTCTAATACCAGATGTAACGTCCAACCTTTTCGCACGGTTCAAGTCGACACACGTGCTAATTCAAACCATACGGAAGGGCGGATTGTTATGGGGTAAATAAAAAAAACAAGAAAGAAATAAAACAAACAGAATCTCACAGCGGAAGGATAAAATATTATAATCAAATATACAGTTCATGAAGCTGTTTTTCAAATATTTAGTTATACTTACAATATATATCAGAGTTATACATACCATAGAACATCAATAATGCAACGGAATACAATAGTGTAGTGGGATAATTAATAGATAATAGTACTACAAATCTTCGTCTTCGTCTTCCAGAATAAAATCTTCAAATTCTGAAATGCTCGGGCTGACCTGAGCGAATTGAAAAACGAAACACTCGAGTCGGAACTAAAAGATCTTATGTGAGTTAAATCAACAGAATAAATATGAGTGCAGTAACTCAAGAGATGCTCGGGATTTACATCTCCTAAGGATCAGTTAAACTATTTACTATGTAGTATATTTCGCTATTATAATAGTGTCTAATTGTAAAATAAACTTACTTTAAAATAGCGTTAAGGCTTTACATTTTCCACCTTAACAGGTAATAATGCCAATAGTCTATATAGTACCGTAATACCTCCTGATCGGGAGGCTACCAGAGGATACTCCATAGGTACGACACAAATAGAAACTCGTACAAGGCGTGCTAAGGTAGGTGACACGGCACAACTAGGCAATGCCAGGGAAGATATACCAATTACGCTTCTGGGTCGGTGGTAACGCGTAGTCGCAGCTACCGCCCACCTCAAGCCACACCCGCAAATCAAAGAAAAGAATCAAAAGTGGCCACCGAATCAATCCAAAGGTCAAAGTATAATATCAAAGGGATGTGTCCGATCAAAGGTGCTACCTCAATTAACCCGTCGATCGCTCCTGTTTTAGCCACCTTATGCCAACTCACGGGAGTTGGGCCCACGTATTTACCTCAAAGGAAACGCCGCCACCATCCTACTTCATTCTGGAATCTCCACCGTGTACACGGTTGTTAAAGTGGTTTTCGGAGTTGGTAGAGAGTATGACAACTTCTGATCCCGGTCTCTTCAACAACCAAACGTTATTATAACAACATGGTTATTTCAAAATAATTTATACTTTAAAACCAGATATAACATCCCTTTCTGTGATATCCCGGAATTTCACACCCAATTTGAATATGATAATCTATATAATAAACTAATTTAAACTGATAAATTTGTTATTTATTCCACAGCAAATAAATGAATTGTAAATATAAATTTATACTAATTAAAACTAATATAAGGGTAATGAATGTGTCAAAATTGTACTCTTATCAGATTTGATTTTGAATTGAATTTAAAAACTTAAATTGAGTTTGAATTGATAAATTAAAAGATTTAAAATATGTAAATTTTTATTCTAAATTTTTACTTTGAATTTTAAGAAATATTCTCATGATTTTATTTAAGTTATAACATTTGTTTTATATTCATTCTTTAAAGAAAATTGATTTAATAGGAATTAAGAATGAATTTAAAATAAGAAAAAAATCAACTAAGAAAAACGTTTTAATTCTTTTTGCATGAAATTAACACTTGTTAATCATTTAAATCCTACTAATAATATGTGTTAGAGAACTAAACTAAATTGTAACAAGTGTCATAATTCAAATTTATTTTCTTTAAATTTTTGTAAAAACAAATTTTCAAATAAAAAGATATTCCATATTCTTCATCAAAATTTTCTCATCCTCATTTTCTAAAGTAAGAAATTCTTACACTCTTCATTTCCAAATCTGAAAATCTTCATTTCAAAAAATTAACCAAAACTCAAACCCTTTCCAAAATCTAACCTGCAAGGAATTTCTGTGATAAAATCTGCATCTTCAAATCATTTTTGAAAACTGTAATAAAGACTCCTGCAATCAACAGATTTCTGAAACAAATCTCAAGTTTTATCACTTATTAATTCAAGATTTGAAGCATCATCAAAGTTAAGCAAACAATTTCAAGAAGTGGGAAGAAAAAAAGACCTGCAATTCATATTTCTTTTTCCAGCAGCTTAAGGATTAACATCAAGAACAAATGAGTAAATTTTAAATCAAAATGTCAGGACACGATTCTTCGTCTTCCGAAAATTCGACATCGACACTCACTTTATCGACTGCCGAGAAATCGAACGACGGAAAACCGAACACTGAGGGTTTTTAAGAAAAAGAATTTAGGAAAAGAGAAGAGAAAAAGAAAAAGATAGAAATTTTAGATAGGGAAAAGAAAATAGAAATTAGAGAGAATAGAAAATAAGGAGAATAGAACATAATTTTAAAATAGAGAGAAGAGAAGATAGGAAATTTTAAAAAAATAGAAGAAATAGAAAAAAAAAAGAGGAAAAGAGAAAAACAGAAGAAAATAGGACGGAATAGAAAACAAGAACAACATCAGAATCTCACAATTCGCAGCGGAACAACATATAATAATAAATGAATAATCTTTAAACAAAGAACTATCAGTTATTACATTTTATACATTACATTACATCATATCATCAGAGTGTACAACATCATACAACAACAACAGTGCAGCGGAAAAAGAAATACTATATAAACTAGTAATACGCCATGCCATCCATCTTGCCTCCAGCAACTCCAGAATATCCAGAATATCCTGATAAACCTTAACTCTTGACTGCCCGTGTTGAAATTGGTGGGCACCCAGAGTTTAGGAAGGAAAACAATAAACTCCAAGTCAGTCATGAGACTGGTGTGAGAACTCAAAACAGTTTATTTATCTTTAAAATCAAAAATAGAAGAATATTTTTATTTCAATTCGCAATGCTTTTAAAAATGAGACTACCATAAGGCGTCCCGCACACACACACATGCAAACGCAGAATCGGAGGAGATTTCTCCTTATGATAGTCAAAGATGCTTGATACGCATTTAAAATAACATTTGATATTATTACTAGTGCATAGTGTAGAAAAAAATTCATTTCGAAAGTAAAGATATAAATCTTAGCCAACATAGACATTTCGAACTATGCCTACTATAGCTACCATCCAAACAGTGTTGCGACACCATAAGTGAAAGATAGGTTCTACAACTAAAACCGTACAAGTTTCGTATTGTTTCTTTGGATTTCCAACAAATGGTCAGGCCAAGGAACTTCCCATTGCCACATGAGAATGCCTCTGGAAAGACATCCCCGAGAACCAAACCGGAACTCTGCCAACACAAGGCCGGGTTACCCCTAACTGGGTAACTACTGACACGAGCACACCATTCCCCGATCGTAAACGACCTTTCTCACGGGATCCCGAAAACCAACAACCACAAAGTAATAAATTCGTAGTAACCACATAGGTTAAATATCTGGGCTCCATACCATGATACCACCTCTATCCAGAAGGAAATGTACGTACCCTAAAGGGTGCTACCCCTCATAACCTTGCTGCATCTTTCCTGTTTTGACCATTTCCGGGGCGTGAGGCTCGACGAAGTCACGTCCACAAAAACATACTTTATACAAAAGCCATGCTTTGGGTCAACAAATGATCAACACAATGATCACTAAGATAGACGATCAAATAAATGATCCTATCACAATAATCAACACAATGATCATTTACAGCATCACTCAGCATATCACATTACCAAATTGGGAATATATCGCTGATAATTTCAACTATATAACCTCTGAGCTCGTACGTCTCAGAGAAGGGTGTTAAGCTAAAAGAATAAATTCTTCGCCACCAACAGAAATATATTTGAATGAAATCGGCTTTATATCTCAACTTGTAATGTCAGACATACAATCCATACAAGTCTGTTCCGGGCTCGAACAAAACCGAAGGCACTTACAAAGAAGTCCTTGCAATCCGGATATTCACAATCCTGATCGGATTCACCATCACATATGGAGAACTCTATACCGGAGCAACTCGGTGCAGAGTAAATCGACAGGTCATCCTATCGCTCTCGCAAATACCGGGTCTTCAACACCGATCTTCAAATGCAATTATAACGACGTATCACATATTCGGAATGGGTTATACGACCCCATGGTCCTTTCCCGGTTAACCCGAATAGTGAGCGCTTATTTAAAAATAAGTGTGGCATTCAAATTCAATCAATTCACATCTATTACCCATTCAAAGGGAAATATTGATAGTCGGTTATTGAACTATCACTGATATGCACACATCACCAGTTTCCAAATAATTTTCCAAATTATTTATTTTCCAAAATATCTTCACTAGATATATAATTTCAATACTTCAAAAATAAATCAATATTTACTTTTAAACAAATTCTCCTTTATTTTATAAATTCCTTAGTGAATTTATTATTCCAAAATATCAATGAATATTCGATTTCAATTATTCATTTCAATTTATCTTCAAAAAGATAAATTCTCTAACGTTTCATTTCACATTGGAAAAACATTTCCATACTTATTTATTCATAAGTAATTCACAAATTTTATTTATTTTCAACACTTAGAAAATATTCAATATACTTCAATCGAAATTAAGTATATATTTCATTCTTTAAGGAAATCATTCTCTTAAACATTTCTATTTGGGCCAAAATGAATGTTGCGTAAAACATCGTTACGAAAACCCAAATTCACTAGTATAGGGATTCGAAATTAAAATAGATATATAAATCCCAATACTATACAAAACATTTCCTTTCGGAAATCATTTACTATAACAACAGTGTTATAGTCCATTATTTCCTTCTATTTCTCGAAAACGTCTATTTCAACAATAAATGTTGAAATCTATGGTTTCGAATCACAACACATTTTAAAACATCGTTAGATCGTTTTAATTCTGTTTAAAATATCACATTTTAAACATTTTTCTTTAACATGTTATTCACAATTCAAAAACGTGAATATATTTTGTTAACAACTTCTATCCTTTTATTCATTTTAATTCAAAGGATTATTCACTATTCAAAAATGTGAATATAACTCCATTAATAGGTTTCAACAATTAACTTATCAAAATAAGTTGTTTGCGAATTTATAAAACAACGTTTATAAATTCCATTTCTATTTATTTATAAAAAAACTTCCTTTTTATAAATTCTTTTATTAACCTATTCCAGTTTATAACTCAATTATAAACAAAAGTTCATATCATAAGTTAAACACTTATAATAAATTTGTTTGCAAAAACCGTTACTTTGAACTTCATAATTATGAATCTTATAATCTATAAGATTCACTTATTCACCCAAATCTATTCCTTTAATAACTTTATAAATTTATAAATCTTACTATTTATAAATTCCATTCATTTACAAAATTCATTTCCACTTCATTCAAACACTTATAAAAACTCGTTTTATAATGTCAATATTTCAATTTATAAATATCCATTTATAAATCTTCTAATATAAATCAATTTATATTATTCTTTAAAACGTCTTTAATCTCCTTTATTATTTCACCATTTTGATTCATAAAATAATTAAATTTTATAAATCCTATATTTTAAACTTTTCACAATAAATTCTAAAATCCCGATTAAACTATTTTATAAAATCATTAGCATCATATTCTCAAAAATCAGTTTTTAACTATATTTCTCAAAAATCATAATTTTTTATAACATTAAAAATTATAACGTTTATTTATTTAAAATGGATCAATTCCAAAAATAAAGTATATTTTCAAAAAATCACTTTTAAAAATCATTTTAAAATCCCAAAATTTGGTCCAATGATGTTACACACCAAATAGTCAATCACGACTACAACGATATCATATATCAATATGAAATCCATCAAATATCAAAATATCTGAAATCAAATAAAAACTGTTGAGGAATCCAGTTGGATCCCTCCAACCTGTTTTCCTGCATCCAAAAACATTAGCACAATACCAATTTCGTTCCAGTACGAAATTATCGCGGTATATGTTCTTATTAAATATTATCCGCTTAATAACGGCGTAATAGGGTCTCATCCGCTAAACAAATAAATGCGGGAAATCAATAACTCCAATATATACATATGCCAATATATATATATTGCTACTATATATAATACCAATTTCACTGTTTATGAAATATTCGCGGTATATGTTTTTATTAAATAACATCCGCTTACTAACGGCGTATAATGTCTATTTTAACAATCAATAGATATTAATCAACATTCAAACATGCATTCAAATATTTTAAATCTAACTATTTAAAATAAAATCGAAACTAATTCGATTGAGTGAGAAGTTCTCACCTTGATTTTAAATTCCGTTTTAGCGATTTATTTCGAATAAAATTAAACGGACGTTTAATTTTACCCAAAATTCTCACTAACTCCAAACGACTCCAAACCAACTCCATCGCGTAGTGCTCGTCCATACGATTCCAACGCAACTGAGTTTGCATTTTTTCGACCTCGTATGAAAAAGTTATGATTTTTATAAGATTGTACACGATTTTAAATAACATAATCAACATAAATTAAAAATTAAAACCCACATCCATCATCCACCCTTCATTCCCAATCCAACGGCTCCCCCCTTTCTTCCTCATCATCACGCAAATGCCCAGTACACGCACGTTTTAGCCGAACCCAATATAGCAAATTAGGGTTAGAAATTTCGATCACCTCGCTCAACTAAACTCCATCACGTCGCCACCACGTCGAAGCTCATCACGTGCTCTTTCTTCGGCCATAAGCATGGCACACTCGGCCCCCTCTCTCCCTATGAAAACGCGTGCGCAGGTAGGTCGAACGCAGGCAAATAACTCGGCCTATGGTCGATAACAACGAACTCCACCGTACGGATTTAAAGCTCTCGCAATGCTCTAGAACTTTCGTGTTAATGATTTCGTGAATCGATTGATGGATGAAGAGAAAAGAGGAGGAGAAGTTGATGATTTTCTGGCCGTTCAGTTTCTAGGGCCGGCTAGGGTTTTGTTAGGTTTTTATTTTATTTTTTTTTAAATTATGAAGGCAAGGGTCTATTTATAAGGAACGGGCGACACTATTCATCCCGGAAATTCCGAACTCCGATTTACGCGCCGTAACCAGCGTTTGTAGGGTTTACCCCACGTTCCGGACACAATGGAACAGGTTTCGAAAGCTAATTCGGAAGTATGTGCGAGTTATGGCTATAAACGCTCAATTTGAATTAAACCGATTTAAGTCGATTTCTAGGCGTTTTAATTCGTACCGGACAAACGGTAAATCCAATTGACTTGAAATTTGAAACCTTACAATAATATCACATTACGGATCCGATAAAACTGGTTTCGTCGAAATCTGAGACTTTTTGAAAAATGGCTATTTTCACTCGCCAAATTTAAATTAAAAATAAATCGATGCGTTTCGAGCTGCCACGCTCAAACGATAGCTCCGATTGACACGAAATTTGAAATCCGGTAATAACTAACTATTACGGATCCAATGGAACTAGTTTCGTTCAATTCTGAGACTGTTCAAAATTTGACTATTTTCACTAGTCGATTTTAATATTAAAATATTCAATTTTCACAAATTAACTTTTAAATCGATTTTAAAAGTTCTAAAATATCGTTCTAACTCCCATATGATAAAATAAAATTTTACAAATCATTTTAAATCATATTTAACCCTATTTTCAATTATTTCCATAATTTAACATATTAAATTATCGATTTAATTATTCAATTAAATCCAATAATTCAAATAAAAATTTATTTGACTTATAAATTCACTTATTAATATTTAAAATTAATTAAATATTAAAATTTTAATTAACAAAAATTCTGGGTCGTTACAATCTTCCCCACTTAAAAGAATTTCGTCCTCGAAATTATTAAGTAAGAAAAGTTACAGAATCTATTAATTTTCAAAAATCCATAGTCAAACTTCTTACAATAACTTACTAAGTTTTCCAAATCATACTTAATTATCTTTTAAAAAACAATCTACTATTGTTTAACTTTCAACTCCAAAATCAAAGTTAAAGTTTTCAAAATTTTCCAAATTTTCTCAAATTTTTCTAACGCCTTAAATTTTCGAAAAAATTCGCCATAGTCTCCTTTGCGCGGCTCGATCCGAAAAAAAAATGACAGTATATATATCACAAATATACATCTCATCAAGTAATAAGGCATCCCGCAGGGAAAAAAGTGTAAAAGTACGGTATTTAATCCGAGATATGTACCTTATATTTTATTAGCAAGCATATACGGCTAATATAGCGTAAAAGCGAGCTCCAAATGCGAAGCAAAGGCGATCCGCACCTACTAATTACTCAACAAACAACATGAGAATCATGCATATAGATAATAATCTCAATATACAACATATAGCAACATAATAACTATATATGTCAACATAGCAAATGAAACAAACAACAAATGCAATATATTCAACCAACTAACATTCATAACCAATATCAATATTCATTTATATTTTCATTAATATTTAATGAATTGGTTTTTCAATTTAATCACATTCGATTCATTAATAGTTGATGTTTACTAACATTCATTCTCAATTAGTTTATATTCACTAATTAAATCCAATTCACTTTCAATTCTATTCAAATTTATTTACTTTCAATTTGAATTTCAATTACTTTAGCTTTCAATTTCATTAACACTTAATGAATTTTATACAATCAACTAACAATCATATAACAATCAATGAATATTAATCACAACCAAATTCCTTTGCTTACAATTGGTTTAATTAAATTGATTTTTATTCAATTATTCAACTTTCAAATAACATTAGATTTTAATGAATTAACACTTATATTCATTATTTCATATCAATTATTCACATTCAATTGATTAATATTCAATCCATTAATTCAATTCAATTACAAAAGTTGAATTTCATTTCATATAACTCAAGTTCATTTTTATTACAACTCATATTCATAAATATATTCATATAGTTTCACTTCTTATATATATAAGTTTTATTTCACAATTGTAAATCACTTTAATTATAATTCAATTCTTATAATTCATTTTACTTATACAATTCCTTTATTTAGATTATTCAAACAACCTAACAATCAACTTATATACACTTTAATAATTCTGAAAAATTACTTTCTTTATATATAAAATATAATTAAGGTAAAATTATTTCATTTACCCAATTTTAAAATCAATACTGTGTCGAATTGTTCTATTCAAGTGTTTAGAAACCCCTTCGGCATAGTCTTGCGGACCACGCTGACGAAAGTTCATATACCACTCAACAAACCAATCATCACAATATAAAACAATTTTTATATTCACTAACAAATACGCTCACATAGCTATTATTACACTCAAATTCGTTGTAGAGTACTGCTGACTCTATCTCTAATGAATAATACCCAACAGAACCATGGTTGTCGCTTAACCATAAGCTCTGATACCACATTGTCAGGACACGATTCTTCGTCTTCCGAAAATTCGACATCGACACTCACTTTATCGACTGCCGAGAAATCGAACGATGGAAAACCGAACACTGAGGGTTTTTAAGAAAAAGAATTTAGGAAAAGAGAAGAGAAAAAGAAAAAGATAGAAAATTTAGATAGGGAAAAGAAAATAGAAATTAGAGAGAATAGAAAATAAGGAGAATAGAACAGAATTTTAAAATAGAGAGAAGAGAAGATAGGAAATTTTAAAAAAATAGAAGAAATAGAAAAAAAAGAGGAAAAGAGAAAAACAGAAGAAAATAGGACGGAACAGAAAACAAGAACAACATCAGAATCTCACAATTCGCAGCAGAACAACATATAATAATAAATGAATAATCTTTAAACAAAGAACTATCAGTTATTACATTTTATACATTACATTACATCATATCATCAGAGTGTACAACATCATACAACAACAACAGTGCAGCGGAAAAAGAAATACTATATAAACTAGTAATACGCCATGCCATCCATCTTGCCTCCAGCAACTCCAGAATATCCAGAATATCCTGATAAACCTTAACTCTTGACTGCCCATGTTGAAATTGGTGGGCACCCAGAGTTTAGGAAGGAAAACAATAAACTCCAAGTCAGTCATGTGACTGGTGTGAGAACTCAAAACAGTTTATTTATCTTTAAAATCAAAAATAGAAGAATATTTTTATTTCAATTCGCAATGCTTTTAAAAATGAGACTACCATAAGGCCTCCCGCACACACACACATGCAAACGCAGAATCGGAGGAGATTTCTCCTTATGATAGTCAAAGATGCTTGATACGCATTTAAAATAACATTTGATATTATTACTAGTGCATAGTGTAGAAAAAAATTCATTTCGAAAGTAAAGATATAAATCTTAGCCAACATAGACATTTCGAACTATGCCTACTATAGCTACCATCCAAACAGTGTTGCGACACCATAAGTGAAAGATAGGTTCTACAACTAAAACCGTACAAGTTTCGTATTGTTTCTTTGGATTTCCAACAAATGGTCAGGCCAAGGAACTTCCCATTGCCACATGAGAATGCCTCTGGAAAGACATCCCCGAGAACCAAACCGGAACTCTGCCAACACAAGGCCGGGTTACCCCTAACTGGGTAACTACTGACACGAGCACACCATTCCCCGATCGTAAACGACCTTTCTCACGGGATCCCGAAAACCAACAACCACAAAGTAATAAATTCGTAGTAACCACATAGGTTAAATATCTGGGCTCCATACCATGATACCACCTCTATCCAGAAGGAAATGTACGTACCCTAAAGGGTGCTACCCCTCATAACCTTGCTGCATCTTTCCTGTTTTGACCATTTCCGGGGTGTGAGGCTCGACGAAGTCACGTCCACAAAAACATACTTTATACAAAAGCCATGCTTTGGGTCAACAAATGATCAACACAATGATCACTAAGATAGACGATCAAATAAATGATCCTATCACAATAATCAACACAATGATCATTTACAGCATCACTCAGCATATCACATTACCAAATTGGGAATATATCGCTGATAATTTCAACTATATAACCTCTGAGCTCGTACGTCTCAGAGAAGGGTGTTAAGCTAAAAGAATAAATTCTTCGCCACCAACAGAAATATATTTGAATGAAATTGGCTTTATATCTCAACTTGTAATGTCAGACATACAATCCATACAAGTCTGTTCCGGGCTCGAACAAAACCGAAGGCACTTACAAAGAAGTCCTTGCAATCCGGATATTCACAATCCTGATCGGATTCACCATCACATATGGAGAACTCTATACCGGAGCAACTCGGTGCAGAGTAAATCGACAGGTCATCCTATCGCTCTCGCAAATACCGGGTCTTCAACACCGATCTTCAAATGCAATTATAACGACGTATCACATATTCGGAATGGGTTATACGACCCCATGGTCCTTTCCCGGTTAACCCGAATAGTGAGCGCTTATTTAAAAATAAGTGTGGCATTCAAATTCAATCAATTCACATCTATTACCCATTCAAAGGGAAATATTGATAGTCGGTTATTGAACTATCACTGATATGCACACATCACCAGTTTCCAAATAATTTTCCAAATTATTTATTTTCCAAAATATCTTCACTAGATATATAATTTCAATACTTCAAAAATAAATCAATATTTACTTTTAAACAAATTCTCCTTTATTTTATAAATTCCTTAGTGAATTTATTATTCCAAAATATCAATGAATATTCGATTTCAATTATTCATTTCAATTTATCTTCAAAAAGATAAATTCTCTAACGTTTCATTTCACATTGGAAAAACATTTCCATACTTATTTATTCATAAGTAATTCACAAATTTTATTTATTTTCAACACTTAGAAAATATTCAATATACTTCAATCGAAATTAAGTATATATTTCATTCTTTAAGGAAATCATTCTCTTAAACATTTCTATTTGGGCCAAAACGAATGTTGCGTAAAACATCGTTACGACAACCCAAATTCACTAGTATAGGGATTCGAAATTAAAATAGATATATAAATCCCAATACTATACAAAACATTTCCTTTCGGAAATCATTTACTATAACAACAGTGTTATAGTCCATTATTTCCTTCTATTTCTCGAAAACGTCTATTTCAACAATAAATGTTGAAATCTATGGTTTCGAATCACAACTCATTTTAAAACATCGTTAGATCGTTTTAATTCTGTTTAAAATATCACATTTTAAACATTTTTCTTTAACATGTTATTCACAATTCAAAAACGTGAATATATTTTGTTAACAACTTCTATCCTTTTATTCATTTTAATTCAAAGGATTATTCACTATTCAAAAATGTGAATATAACTCCATTAATAGGTTTCAACAATTAACTTATCAAAATAAGTTGTTTGCGAATTTATAAAACAACGTTTATAAATTCCATTTCTATTTATTTATAAAAAAACTTCCTTTTTATAAATTCTTTTATTAACCTATTCCAGTTTATAACTCAATTATAAACAAAAGTTCATATCATAAGTTAAACACTTATAATAAATTTGTTTGCAAAAACCGTTACTTTGAACTTCATAATTATGAATCTTATAATCTATAAGATTCACTTATTCACCCAAATCTATTCCTTTAATAACTTTATAAATTTATAAATCTTACTATTTATAAATTCCATTCATTTACAAAATTCATTTCCACTTCATTCAAACACTTATAAAAACTCGTTTTATAATGTCAATATTTCAATTTATAAATATCCATTTATAAATCTTCTAATATAAATCAATTTATATTATTCTTTAAAACGTCTTTAATCTCCTTTATTATTTCACCATTTTGATTCATAAAATAATTAAATTTTATAAATCCTATATTTTAAACTTTTCACAATAAATTCTAAAATCCCGATTAAACTATTTTATAAAATCATTAGCATCATATTCTCAAAAATCAGTTTTTAACTATATTTCTCAAAAATCATAATTTTTTATAACATTAAAAATTATAACGTTTATTTATTTAAAATGGATCAATTCCAAAAATAAAGTATATTTTCAAAAAATCACTTTTAAAAATCATTTTAAAATCCCAAAATTTGGTCCAATGATGTTACACACCAAATAGTCAATCACGACTACAACGATATCATATATCAATATGAAATCCATCAAATATCAAAATATCTGAAATCAAATAAAAACTATTGAGGAATCCAGTTGGATCCCTCCAACCTGTTTTCCTGCATCCAAAAACATTAGCACAATACCAATTTCGTTCCAGTACGAAATTATCGCGGTATATGTTCTTATTAAATATTATCCGCTTAATAACGGCGTAATAGGGTCTCATCCGCTAAACAAATAAATGCGGGAAATCAATAACTCCAATATATACATATGCCAATATATATATATTGCTACTATATATAATACCAATTTCACTGTTTATGAAATATTCGCGGTATATGTTTTTATTAAATAACATCCGCTTACTAACGGCGTATAATGTCTATTTTAACAATCAATAGATATTAATCAACATTCAAACATGCATTCAAATATTTTAAATCTAACTATTTAAAATAAAATCGAAACTAATTCGATTGAGTGAGAAGTTCTCACCTTGATTTTAAATTCCGTTTTAGCGATTTATTTCGAATAAAATTAAACGGACATTTAATTTTACCCAAAATTCTCACTAACTCCAAACGACTCCAAACCAACTCCATCGCGTAGTGCTCGTCCATACGATTCCAACGCAACTGAGTTTGCATTTTTTCGACCTCGTATGAAAAAGTTATGATTTTTATAAGATTGTACACGATTTTAAATAACATAATCAACATAAATTAAAAATTAAAACCCACATCCATCATCCACCCTTCATTCCCAATCCAACGGCTCCCCCCTTTCTTCCTCATCATCACGCAAATGCCCAGTACACGCACGTTTTAGCCGAACCCAATATAGCAAATTAGGGTTAGAAATTTCGATCACCTCGCTCAACTAAACTCCATCACGTCGCCACCACGTCGAAGCTCATCACGTGCTCTTTCTTCGGCCATAAGCATGGCACACTCGGCCCCCTCTCTCCCTATGAAAACGCGTGCGCAGGTAGGTCGAACGCAGGTAAATAACTCGGCCTATGGTCGATAACAACGAACTCCACCGTACGGATTTAAAGCTCTCGCAATGCTCTAGAACTTTCGTGTTGATGATTTCGTGAATCGATTGATGGATGAAGAGAAAAGAGGAGGAGAAGTTGATGATTTTCTGGCCGTTCAGTTTCTAGGGCCGGCTAGGGTTTTGTTAGGTTTTTATTTTATTTTATTTTAAATTATGAAGGCAAGAGTCTATTTATAAGGAACGAGCGACACTATTCATCCCGGAAATTCCGAACTCCGATTTACGCGCCGTAACCAGCGTTTCTAGGGTTTACCCCGCGTTCCGGACACAATGGAACAGGTTTCGAAAGCTAATTCGGAAGTATGTGCGAGTTATGGCTATAAACGCTCAATTTGAATTAAACCGATTTAAGTCGATTTCTAGGCGTTTTAATTCGTACCGGACAAACGGTAAATCCAATTGACTTGAAATTTGAAACCTTACAATAATATCACATTACAGATCCGATGAAACTGGTTTCATCGAAATCTGAGACTTTTTGAAAAATGGCTATTTTCACTCGCCAAATTTAAATTAAAAATAAATCGATGCGTTTCGAGCTGCCACGCTCAAACGATAGCTCCGATTGACACGAAATTTGAAATCCGGTAATAACTAACTATTACGGATCCAATGGAACTGGTTTCGTTCAATTCTAAGACTGTTCAAAATTTGACTATTTTCACTAGTCGATTTTAATATTAAAATATTCAATTTTCACAAATTAACTTTTAAATCGATTTTAAAAGTTCTTAAATATCGTTCTAACTCCCATATGATAAAATAAAATTTTACAAATCATTTTAAATCATATTTAACCCTATTTTCAATTATTTCCATAATTTAACATATTAAATTATCGATTTAATTATTCAATTAAATCCAATAATTCAAATAAAAATTTATTTGACTTATAAATTCACTTATTAATATTTAAAATTAATTAAATATTAAAATTTTAATTAACAAAAATTCTGGGTCGTTACACAAAATTTAAGTATAAAAAAATATACATGTTGCATGTGAATGTTAGCTCTGAAATGCTTGCATGTTTTCTATTTTGAAAATATCTATTTACAGGTTTTGAATTTGTTGTGCATGTTTAAAAGGCAATTGTAACTCCTCTGTAAATTCAAGTTCAGAGAAAATTTCTGAACAAAACTTCAAATTTAAATACAGTAAGGAGATGCTGAGTTGATATATTCAATATAGAAGTTTAAATTTAATATGAATTATTAGAAGTAAATATGCAATTAAAACAGTTAAAAACTGCAGAAAGTAAGAAATGCAGTAGAAACCAAATAATTATATCATGTAAATTTTGTTCGAATTTTAATGAATCAAATGTATATCCTAAATCTACTATGCATGATATGAATTTTAAGACGGAAACCAGAATTTTTAACTTAAGGTTGAAGATGAATTTTGGGATTAACTGAATTTGGGGGTTTTGTCAAATTCTTGTGACTGGGTTGTTTATAAGCCTTGAAATTTAAATCGAAGTTGTGTTTAATGTTGCTTAACACTAGAAAAATAGTGGTTGAATTTATCATGCAACACAGAATTTATATTTTTGATCTTTAGGGTTTTTGCTCTGTGTCTTTTCGAGTTTGGGAACTTTGTTCGTGTGAAGCATAGGGTTGACCGAGTTACGCGAGGCTGGAGGTGGATGTGTGTTTGGGTTGTGCGCATGCATGGCCGGAGTTGGGAGGCGAATGGTGGTCGGCTTGCCGTGGGTGATGGGGTTTTTCCAGGCGTCTGTAGTTTAGGTTTGGGTTCGAACAACCCAATTTTCGATCGAGCTTGAATTGATGGGTTCTGGGTTTTGTAATTAGGTCATGGGATGGTTTGGGGTTTGCGAGTGATGTCGGCGGCGGCGGTGGAGGCGCCGGAGCTTCGTGCATGTGCACGAGGCAGTGGCATGTGTCTGTAGTTTTTCTTCGCGTGCGTTGGGTTACAGCTCGAAGCCGTGCTCGTGTTTTGGATCGTGAATCTCGTGAGTGTGCTCAGGTGTGAGTGGCTGTGTTTGTGTGTGTTGGGTTCAGGTAGATAGAGGAGGAAAGGGAGATGGAGTATAGTGTTAATATTAGTTGGGTTTTGGTCGAGCTTATGACAAAATAAATGAAGCAAGTTTTAAACTTGTTTTAAATTTCAATTTTTGTTTTAAGTTTAAAAATTTAACACTTTACATTTTCACTACTTTATAAAATGTCAAATATTTTATTTCAAAGGTATTTCACAATTTATTTGTTGAAGTTTTGAAATGATTTTACATCTTTAAATCTAACTTTTTCAAAAAGGTAATTAGTTTTAATGAATTGAAATATTTAAATATGTAAGAGTTTTTAGTGATGAATGAAATTGTTTTGTTTTGAAAGTTAATTAAATTTTGAAATTAAAGTTTACTTTAATTAATTAGTAGTTAGGGTTGGAATTAATTAATTAATTTAGGTTAATTAATTGGTTAAGATTTAATTAATTATTTATGGATTATTTAATGGATAATTAAGAAATAAATGAAATAACAATTGATAGTTATTAATTAATTTATTAATTAATTTAAGATTAATTCATAAGTGATTAATAACTGATTAATTAAATGATTAATGACTAATAAATTAGTGATTAAGAAGTTAATTAATTAATTGATTAAGAGTTAATTAATTAAGTAATTAAACATTAATTAATTTATAATTAATAGTAAATTAATTAAGGGTTAAGATTTAATTAATTGAACAATTAAGGTTAATTAGTGAATAATTAATTAAGTAATTAAGATAAATTAATTTATGATTAATTAAGAAATAATTAAGGTTAATTAATTATAAATTAAGGGTTAATTAATAATCAGTTAAGGAATAATTAATTTTAAATCAATTTTAATTAATAAATAAATAATTATAGAAATTAATTGATAATTAAATAAAGATTATTAATTAATTAAGGACTAGTTAATTAATAATGGAAATAACTAAGAGGTGGTTAATTAATTAAAAGTTGTGATTAATTAATTAATGTTTGGTTAAGCAAGATTAAGTGACAAATTCTTAAGTAATTAATTTAATTTAAATTAATTAAATTAATTATAATATGAATTTAAGTAGTGCTTGCTTGTGGATGATTGTTTGAATTGAATATCTGAATATGGTTGATATCCGTTGAATGATAGTTGAGATATTCTGTGATGAGATGTTATATATCTGTGATAGATATTGGTTATTATCTGTTGATAATGTTGTATGATGCTATGTTTAAATCTGAATTGAATTGTTTAAATCTTTAAACAACTTGGCCTTTAAGACACGTTTGGATTTCGATGAGATCGGGATCGGGAATTGAATTGATTTTCGAAAACCACATCGATACAAGTTAAATGTTAGGTCGTGACATCTCAAGTGAGGATCGAGATGGAGTTTTAGAGTGCAAGGGTTATTGTCGTTAACTCTAAGGGTGATTCCAAAATGAGTGTAACGAAATAATGCCTTCGGTTTCGTTCGAACCCGGAATGAACTTGTATGGATTGAATGCTTTTAAAACATCGTCAGGAGGACGACGAGCATTCTAAGAGATGTGTTCTCTAAAGGTAATTGTAGCCTCAAGCCTCATCAACCGGGAATGGCTAAAACAGGGGAGGTGCAGCACGGCTTCGTGGGTAGCCCCAACTTGAGAGTGAGTTTTACCCCTGTCTAGAAGTCCCTTATTATTTCGGCTGTGTGGGCAGTTGTTGGCCACAACTGCGGGGTTGTCTTGTTCGGAACTGTCCAGTAAGAGATGTGTCCGGCCTTGTGTTGCAGGGGATCGGGAGTGGTCCTCGGTACGGTGATCTAGGCCCCGTACTGTGACGGGTGGTACCCCAGTAGCCCTGCCATTGATGGAATCTCATTTTCCCTACGATACCCTACGGTTTTGATTGTATTACCCACTTTCGTGGCTAGTAGCTGGAATTTAATGAATGTAACAATTTCGGCTATTTTCTATTTACTTGAAAATCCTAGACCCTATTATAATATCATTGAATTTCCTACCAAATGTTTTGGTTAGCGTAAGGTAAAAACGTACCCGTGTTTATTTGTGGGAAGTCTTACGTGATACTTTTTGCTTTCAAAATGATTTTAAAGTTAAACAACTTTAACTGATTTACTCACACCAGACCCATGTCTGACCCGGAGTTTATTTTGTTTTCATAAACTCTTGGGTACTCAAATTTTTATGAGTAGCCAAGTGACTAGGTTTGGATTAGCATATGTTTTGGAAGTTGGAGCTAGAGTCCAGACGTACTTTTCTATCTCTATCCGCTGTAGTGATTTAAGATGTTGTATTTTGGGTTGTGTGTATTGGCAAACTCTTATGAATGTCAGATGTAATGAAGTAGTATTGTTTTGTGTACTATGATATGTAAACTTATGTAATGGATTTATGTAATATTATATTTTGTTCGTTTCCGCTGTGAGATTCTAATTATTTTTGTTTCTTTTCTTTCTATCTTCCTATTTTTATCTCTTTCTTTTCTTATTGATGATACGTTTTTCTGGGTATTGAAAGACGGGTCGTCACAGTTGGTATCAGAGCATAGGTTGAGAAACACCTAGGCTCTGGAGAAGAATCTATCTTGAGAGTGCGTATGTGTAATTTTCTTATATAACTATATCCCTATCTAAATTGGTTGGATTGCCTGTTCAGGTAGCCAATATGAGTTCAAGAGGCCAATGGGGAAGAGTTGTTAGAAGTGCATCAACTGGTAACAGAAGAGAGCGGACTGATAATGAGACTGATAATCCAGTTACGTCTCCAGTCAGTTTTGCCGCATTATGCAAGGACTTTGTTCATCTTGGAGGAAAACCGTTTCAAGGATCGGAAACTATAATAGAAGTTCAAGCATGGATTCGCTCGTGTGAGAAGATTTTTAAGAGCATGAAGTTATCAGATGAGCAGAAGAGAATAATGGTTGCGTGGCAATTACAAGGTGGTGCCGTAGTATGGTGGAATTCAGTGACTGCTAATATCTCGGAAGATGGTATGTCTTGGGAAGAATTTAAGGAGATGTTTGAGGAAAAGTTTATGCCTGCTGTAGGAAGAACTCGGCTTTATCAAGACTTTCTGAATCTGAAACAAGGAAATATGTCTATAGCTGAATACGAGACAAAATTCAACGAGTTATCTTGCTACGGTCCAGGACTTATAGACACTCCTCTTAAGAAGAACGAGATGTTTGTCCAAGGGTTGAGGCCTGAGTACCATGAGAGAATGACTGCACATTTGAAAGGGTCTTTTGTGGAACTTATTGATATGGCGTTAAGGTATGAAGATTTGATGAAGAAAAGGTCAGTGGCACAAGTTGCTGCACCAGGAGGGAATTCTTCTAACCAGAATAAGAGAAAATTCAATCCTAATTTGAAGAAGCAAAACAAAAAGAAATCTGGGAACAAAAATGAGCCTCGCAAATGCTATATTTGTCATCAAGAAGATCACCTGGAAAATAAGTGTCCCAGCAAATGATCTCAGCAACAGCGACAGCGACAGCAGTATAGTGGACCAGGGTCAGCCTTAGTTCAGAAGTCTCTTTGTTTTAACTGTCACCAACCGGGACACATGATTAAAGACTGCCTGCTCCTTCATAAGGTTCAACAGAACAAAGTATTTGCTTTAGAAGGCGCACCATCAAACTCGTCGAAGGGCAAAGGAGTTTTAGAAGGTACCTTACTTTTAAATGGAAAGTATATTAAAGTCTTATTTGATTCTGGTGCTTCTTTAAGTTTTATTTCCCTGGGAACTGTAGAGAATTTCTTACTTACCCCTACTATCGTAGACAATCCCATTTGTGTATCAAATCTTATAGGAGGGGTAACCAAATTGGATAGTTTGTAAAGATTTGAGAATCTTCTATCTATCCTATAGTTTTTCCTGTGTTCCCTATGTATTGGATTTTAAAGGTTTCGACCTTATATTGGGAATGGATTGGCTTGACAAATATAGGGCTATTCTAAATTGTGATGAAAGAACAGTTTCGTTGGAAACTGATCTGAGTAGGATTGCCAGAGTAATGTGTGATAACTCTGGAATTCACTTGAGTATTCTTTTACATGGAATAGAGACTTCTCAAGAGGAGGTTGTAGATATTGAAGTAGTCTGGGATTTCTCCGACGTATTTGAGGAAGTTAAGTGTTTGCCACCGCACCGGGAAATAGAGTTTCATATAGATTTGGTTCCTGGAGCAGTACCTGTGTAACATCCCGCCTTTTCGCACACTTTAAACCGACACACGTGCCAATTCAAACCATACGGAAGGGCGGATTGTTATGGGGTATATAAGAAAAACAGAGAAGGAATAAAAACAAAATAGAATCTCACAGCGGAAGGATAAAATATAATAATAAATATACAGTTCATAAATGGATTACAAAACACTGGATTCTTCTTTATACAATAATTATCAGAGTTCACATACCAAAATATCAATGCAGCGGAACAGTGTAGTGCACTTAGTATAAATAATAATAATACAATCTTCGTCTTCGTCCTCCAAAGCTAAATCTTCAAATCCTGAAACGCTCGGACTGACCCGAGCGAATTTGGAAAGACAAAACACTCGAGTCAGAACTAAAAGATCTTATGTGAGTTAAATTTACAGAAATAAATATGAGTACAGTAACTCAAGAGATGCTCGGGATTTACATCTCTTAAGGATCCGTTAAACTATTTACTATGTAGTATATTGCGCTATTATAATAGTGTCTATTTATAAAATAAACTTACTTTTTAATAGCGTTAAGGGGTTACCCATATAGCTCTTAACACAGAATATATTCCCATAGTCTATACAGTACCGTAATCTCCCCCGTACTGGGCGTCGTCAGAGGGCACTCCATAGGTATGGTACAAAGCCAAAATCGTATAAGGCGCGCTAGGATAGGTGACACGGCACAACTAGGCAATGCCAGGGTAGATATAACAATTACGCTTCCGAGCCGATGGTAACGCGTAGCCGCAGCTACCGCCCACCTCGAACAAACTCCCCCAAAATCAAAGTAAAAGTGGCCACTAAATCAATCCAAAGTCAAAGTATAATATCGAAGAGGAGTGTCCGATCAGAGGAATGACCTCATTAACCCGTCGATCGCTCCTGTTTTAGCCACCTTATGCCAACTCACGGGAGTCGGGTCCACGTATTTACCTTACAGGAAACGTCGCCACCAACCTACTTCATTCTGGACTCTCCACCGCGTACACGGTTAGTCAAAGTGGTTTTCGGTATCGACAGAGAGTATGTCAGATATCCGATCCCGGTCTCTTTGCCAACCCATCGTTATTATAACACCGCGGTCATTTAAAATAGTTTATACTTAAAAACCAGAATAAAAATTTCCATTTCAAAAACTATGAGTACGATATCATTTTAAAACCCAAAACAATATGATATCATTTTATCCAAATATAATTCTTTCCAAAATCATACTGCTTTAAAATCTATAATATCTGGAAACCGAACATTTGAATTATACTTTCAAAGCATAATATTTCGAAATTCATATATTTTAAACCCATAACTTCTAACTTGAATGGTTTGGATATTCAACGGCATATAAAATAGATGGTTTAACTTTTAAGGTTACTCTGTAAAGAAAAATAATTTCCATGGCTTTACAAATATATTTCTTTATTTTAAGGTCTAAACCATAATTTAAATATCACTTTCAAGTTCCAAAAACCATTTCAATTTCTATATATATATCCATTTGGAGTATTAATATTTCAAAACTAAAGTTGGAATTTATTCTTTCAGCAAATTAAACGTACTATTATTTAGTCTTGAATATTCACATCAAATCCATAAATAAAACTCCAATTCTAGTAATTAAATATTTTCTCAATTTTACTTTATACTAGAATATTCCTTTTTAAATGTATTTAGGAAAAATTCAGTTTATAAAGATCACATTTTTAAAACTTCCAAACTTAACATATATTATAAATTATCAAATCCATTCCTAAAATTTTGATTCCATTTTATTTAACGGATTTATACAAAGCTCAAATTCAAAATTTAACTTTCATATGTATAGATATATGGAAGAATAATATTTATAAAATATCAAAACTAAATTTTAATGACCGTATCTCATCCAAACCATAAAAATCACTTTAAAATAATTTATATATAGACCACGGTGCCTGTATATAATTTTCTATCCTATGGTCAAGTGATACAGATATTTATCATTTCAATCCGCAATTTAAAATAAAATTTTGCGGTTGTATATCATTTCAAACCACAATCCCGAATGAAATATGCATGATAACTTGCAGTTTAATGATATACAAACAAAACATCCATTCATCAACATCATCCATCATCCAATCACAATCATCAATCAATATCAATCAATAACAATATATATTTGATAATATATAACAGGTAATAACTGGCAATTTTATTCAAATTAAATTTAACAACTATTAATCTAACAGTCTATATTCAGTAATAATTTATATAACTGTTAACTAGCAGTTTATAGGCAAACAAATAAATTCTAACTGTCAATTAATACGCAATAAATAAATTAAATTAACAGTTAAATTAAATAAATGCAATTCAACAGATATGATGAAATAAACGTGCCAAATAGTCATAAATAAATTTCTATTCATTTCTAAGATAAATTTAACAAACATAAAAGCTTTTAGAAGTTGTGAGTGGGTTAAAACACTCACCTTTTGAATTTAAATTGAATTCAAATTCAATTTAAACCCAAAAATTTGATGGTTTCCAAATTCATCCAAACCAGCGTCATCAGGTCCGGAATTAAATTACGATCCTAACAAAAAGAATCTCGTGTGAATCGGATATCGTATGACGAAGTTATAGCGAAAATTCGAGTTGAAAATCAAAATTAAATAAAAGAGGAAGGTACACAAACATACTCCATATCCAATCCACGTCAGCATCCACTAACATCGCACTGTTGCTCTCCAGAAACCCACCTTCATCGCATGAATATGCAGACCACGCACACGAGCTGCCACCAGATTCATAACGTGCTCGCCTCCTCGCCTGCACGAGACCGCACTACCCAGATGAAGCCACCTCCCCCTCCTCGACACGCCATAGTCCATGCGCCATGTCTCGACGTCGACCAACGTCGCACAAAGCAGCAGCCGCCCCTAATATTTAAAACCCTAATCCAAAATCTCCAACGATCTGACCGTCGAATCACCAGATAAACTGCATAGATGCAGTCCCCTCGGTCCCCTCTACAATACCCAGAAAGGGTTTCTCCATCCGACGAACTTTGTTACGGCGCTGATGAATGGCCGAAATTGATCTGAATTTTTTCTAGACAAACGCTAGCTCCAATCGAAAAACGGATTGTACCAGCAGATTACGAATCTTGAGAACATCGACATATATTTTTGTGGAATTTTTCTGGAGAGTTTGAATTTCCATTGAATTTTGAATTGAAGTAGATCTAGGTTTTGCAACCATTGAGGAGGAGAAAGATATGAAGAAATGAACATACAGCAAATGACAATAGGATGGAGCTAGGGTTTATAACTGGGTTTATATAGGTAGGCTAGAGATAGGGTAGATAGACCGTAGAATGAACGTGCGGAACAAACTATGGCCCAAAAAGCCCGCTATGCCTCCGGAACCGAAATTGTTAAATCTATATATCCAAATAGGTATTTTAAAATATTCTGAACGTGATGGAAAAAGTTTCACGACCAAATTCGATCGTATGAAGAAGTTACGCTGAAAACAAAATTTCCAAAATGATTTCAAATTGATTTTTAATTAAATCGATTTCAAGGCGTTTCGCGTCCGTGCGATCAAACGACAGGTCCGATCGATATGAAACTTGAAACCCTACAATAATTCACTGATACGGATCCGATGAAACTGGTTTCTTCGAAATCCGAGTCCGTGGCCAAAATGGCTATTTTTATATTCATTAAATAAATTGAAAATAAATTATAAAAATCCAATTTTATATTTAACTTCAAATATTGACCAAATTTTGTCGCTTATAAAATTCAAAATCAATTTCAATGATTTAACAAGATTAGATGTGAATTAAAAGTTAACAAGATATCAATTGCAGTGTTCATTTCTGCACTTTCTTATATTTAGAAATTATAAATTAAATTCTCAAAGACCCAATTATTAAATTTTTAACTTTTATATTCTCATCTTTTATCCAAAATAAGGATAACACAAACATAGGTTCATGATTTCACTTTAATATTCACAAATTCCATTTAGGTTTCAATAACGTAGAATTTAACGTTTAATTCCACTTTATTTGCAATAAATACTATTGCTGAATTTTGATACTTCAATTATAATTATAAATCTTGCTTCCTAAAGTTTATATCAACAAATGGCCCAATTATAAATAGAATTAGCATTAACTTTATCTTATAGAATTAAATATTTTAACTACCAAACAAACCTACGCTAACTGCACTATTAAATCAGTTAATTGAAATTAAGTCTACATTAAATCTTATAAATTATAAATGCAATCTCAATAAATTCATCTATGGATTTAGACTCTTCCTATACAGTAATTAAACATTTTGTGGGTATAAATAACCTTTGGATTATAATACATTTCATCTGTGCATTCTTAATTCCTTATAAATTCTCCTTTATTAACTAGACACATTAACAACCAAAATAATTAATTCAGATTTATTTCAAACTTTTTCCATTCTTAACTAAATAAAATAAATGGTTAACCTAAACACTTGTTATCCTTTTATATTCAAATTCACTTACAACATTTATTAACAAAATGTTGCCATAGGTTTAGATTTAAATAAATAAATTAGATGAATAGGTATACTTTGTAATTATCACCAAAGTCGAAAACATATGCGTTAATTACTACTTTATTACTAGAATTCATTTATTAATTTACCAGTTTCCATAGTTTTCTTATTTCCTATTTACTACCAAACTTCAAATTTAGTTATAGCTTATCAATACATAAATTTCCTAGGCAAAACAATTTATTACCAATTTGAGTACATTTATTATAGACAACATTCAATAAAATTACTTATCAACACTTATTGCATTGATTTATTCCACGGTCATTCTTATTTAGTCACTATTTATTATTACAACCAAATGTACAATCTCCACTATTTATTTTATATTAAATGAATTCCATTCTTTTTTTTATTAATATTCACTGATTCAACATTTATAGGTTTCTTAAAATTAACTTTTAACGAAGTGTGACAATTACATTAACCAAAACTATTGTCATAAAATTTAAATTGTTACATTAAATTCCAATTACTATATCTAATTACTACATTTTCTCAAATAAAATCTTAAAGCTTTTTATTTTATTCTAAATTAGATTAGAAATTATATTAATTTAATTCATTTAATATTATCAAGTTTAACGGGTCGTTACAATCTCCCCCACTCAAAACTTTTCATCCCCGAAAAGGAAAAAGAAGGGAGAAGGAAGAATAAAACAATAATCTTATTTTCAAATATTAACTTAAACAATAATTTACTAACTTTATTTTCTTAAATAAAATATACCTGTTTATAATCATTATATTCTTTTATACTTAAATTATTAAAGTTGGAAAAATATTTTCAACAAAATTCTAAGTCTAAAATTTACGGAAAATTTTGGCAGAGTCTCCTTTGTACGGAGAGACTCCGGAGAAAATATAATATCAAAATATACAAATATATACATATATTATCAAAATATTATAGCCCAACACGGGCAATTATATAAAATAACGCTATAAAACGTAATCCGAAAACGTACCTATTTGTCGGGCAATATACGCTTATTATTATGGAACCAAAAGTAGTAGCAGTTGCTTCCATCACCTGTATTTCACTTATATAATCTAAAAGGTTAAATATTTATACCAAAGTGAAATATTCAAGTAGATTCAATCATTCATATCCCATCAAATGCAACAACCATAAATTTTAACAAACAGCACACACCACAAACAAACAATCATTCAATCAACCAAACAATTAGTTGTTCGGGTTCAAATTCTGAAATTGTACGAAATGAAAAATAACTATCAAGTGCATCCTTTGCTCAACAGTCGTAGATGGAACAAAGATAGATTGTTTATTCATCCAACAACTTCAAATTCCTTACCCAACGAACATACATCAAACAAAACAATTCAAACCAACACCAAATTAGCTTATTATACTTTTATTTCAGGCTTCAGTGGTTTGATTTTTTTTTTTTCATTTATGGAGGGATTTCTTTATTTCTTATAATTTTCATTTTTCCATTTATTACAAAATTCATTATATTCGTATTCCAATTTACTGACTTAAGTTTATATCATCTATTTATACTTCTTACCCTTTTTTATATAGTAATTTCCAATTTAACTTAAGTTATTACAATCAAATCTCATTAATAATAGCAAATTAATAGAATACCTTTATTACCTCCAGCTTCACTTGTAAGATTTCCCTTTACATTTTCTTACTAACATTGCAACTTTTATTATATGGTAAGTTATATATGTTTAAGAATGTAAGTGAAAATTTACAAGTTTCTTCTCCATTCCTTTAATTAATATATATTTGTTTTATAACTTACAATTTCAACCTACCTTTAATTTCATTCATTTATTTAATGTTGAAGTTTCTATTATATTTAATAGTAGTAACACTTTAATTACCCACTTTCTATTATATTTAATTACAGTAACCCTCTACTGACACTTAAATTAATAACCCTAAGACCTCCATTCTTATAAATAAAGGATTTTATTAATTTATTACCTAGGGTTTACAGTCATTTATTTATATTACCTACTTTTATTATATTAAAGTAGTAGTGTTTCAATCATACTTAAGTTAATAACCCTACGCATCAATCCTTATTTATTAAAGAATTTCATTTATTTACTTAAGTTTAAATCACTTGTTCATAATACTTACCTTTATTTATGGAAAAATTCAATTTATAACTTAAGTTTATAAATTAACTTCTTATTGATAACAGCAATTCATTGAATACTTCATTATTTCCAAAATTTCTACTCGTATAATATTCTATTCCAATCTCTTATTTAGCATTTCAACTTTTTATATTTGGTAAGTTATTTATGTTAAAGAAGATGCAATTGAACTTATACAAGTTTAATCTCATCCTTTAATTAAATTTAATGTTCAATAAATCTTTAATTTTCCCTTACAAGTTAAAATTTTAACTACCTTTTATAGCTTAGAAATTTAGTCTCTTACCTAAATTTAGAGGTTTCAATTCATTACTTACCTACCTTTTATTCCACTAAAATAGTTCAAACAATTTAATTAATGGAAATTTTAGAATTAAATACCGGGTCAAATTTCCATTTATTTCAAATTAATAGATAATTTGTTTCCTACAACTTTTATATCTCAGTTATATTTTAAAACAAATAAAAATTCAATTAATTTCAAAATAAATCTGCAGTAGAGTGTACCACAGTGGCCTTTCCCCTTCGAAACTCGAAAATGAAAGTCGATGATGCGGCCGCCATCACCGAAATTATTTTCCAGCGACAGAGAGGAAAGTACGAAACTTATTTTCTCCAAAATCTTATTTAAAATAATTCTTCCGAATTGTACTAAATATTTATATAAGAAAATACTTATAAACAATTATTATATTTCATAAATCCTTTGAAAGCAAATTTCAAAAATCCCGGACTTAAGTCCTAAAATTTCCAAATTTCATTGATTTTAATTTCAATCTTATCTTACCTATTATTTAAAATTTTATTCCTAACAATCAATCTATTGCAACCAGAATATATATATATATATATATATATATATATATATATATATATAAATATTTTTATATATAGAAAATATAATAGGCAAAATTATTTCATTCACCTATATTAAAACAATTATTATGTCGGTCTGTCCTATTAAGTGTTTAGAAATCCCTATTGATGACATAGCGTCCCATGCACCAACCAGAATTTATAAATACAAAACGGAACAGATTAACACAATATCAAAATCTTTTTTATAACACTAACAAATACGATCTCTCATATATGTACACTCAGCGACTCCCATAGGGTATTACTACCCTATTAACAAAGAGTCAAACCCCACAGAGCCAAAGTTTATCGCTAAACCAAAGCTCTGATACCAACTGTAACATCCCGCCTTTTCGCACACTTTAAACCGACACACGTGCCAATTCAAACCATACGGAAGGGCAGATTGTTATGGGGTATATAAGAAAAACAGAGAAGGAATAAAAACAAAATAGAATCTCACAGCGGAAGGATAAAATATAATAATAAATATACAGTTCATAAATGGATTACAAAACACTGGATTCTTCTTTATACAATAATTATCAGAGTTCACATACCAAAATATCAATGCAGCGGAACAGTGTAGTGCACTTAGTATAAATAATAATAATACAATCTTCGTCTTCGTCCTCCAAAGCTAAATCTTCAAATCCTGAAACGCTCGGACTGACCCGAGCGAATTTGGAAAGACAAAACACTCGAGTCAGAACTAGAAGATCTTATGTGAGTTAAATTTACAGAAATAAATATGAGTACAGTAACTCAAGAGATGCTCGGGATTTACATCTCTTAAGGATCCGTTAAACTATTTACTATGTAGTATATTGCGCTATTATAATAGTGTTTATTTATAAAATAAACTTACTTTTTAATAGCGTTAAGGGGTTACCCATATAGCCCTTAACACAGAATATATTCCCATAGTCTATACAGTACCGTAATCTCCCCCGTACTGGGCGTCGTCAGAGGGCACTCCATAGGTATGGTACAAAGCCAAAATCGTATAAGGCGCGCTAGGGTAGGCGACACGGCACAACTAGGCAATGCCAGGGTAGATATACCAATTACGCTTCCGAGCCGATGGTAACGCGTAGCCGCAGCTACTGCCCACCTCGAACAAACTCCCCCAAAATCAAAGTAAAAGTGGCCACTGAATCAATCCAAAGTCAAAGTATAATATCGAAGAGGAGTGTCCGATCAGAGGAATGACCTCATTAACCCATCGATCGCTCCTGTTTTAGCCACCTTATGCCAACTCACGGGAGTCGGGTCCACGTATTTACCTTACAGGAAACGTCGCCACCAACCTACTTCATTCTGGACTCTCCACCGCGTACACGGTTAGTCAAAGTGGTTTTCGGTATCGACAGAGAGTATGTCAGATATCCGATCCCGGTCTCTTTGCCAACCCATCGTTATTATAACACCGCGGTCATTTAAAATAGTTTATACTTAAAAACCAGAATAAAAATTTCCATTTCAAAAACTATGAGTACGATATCATTTTAAAACCCAAAACATTATGATATCATTTTATCCAAATATAATTCTTTCCAAAATCATACTGCTTTAAAATCTATAATATCTGGAAACCGAACATTTGAATTATACTTTCAAAGCATAATATTTCGAAATTCATATATTTTAAACTCATAACTTCTAACTTGAATGGTTTGGATATTCAACGGCATATAAAATAGATGGTTTAACTTTTAAGGTTACTCTGTAAAGAAAAATAATTTCCATGGCTTTACAAATATATTTCTTTATTTTAGGGTCTAAACCATAATTTAAATATCACTTTCAAGTTCCAAAAACCATTTCAATTTCTATATATATATCCATTTGGAGTATTAATATTTCAAAACTAAAGTTGGAATTTATTCTTTCAGCAAATTAAACGTACTATTATTTAGTCTTGAATATTCACATCAAATCCATAAATAAAACTCCAATTCTAGTAATTAAATATTTTCTCAATTTTACTTTATACTAGAATATTCCTTTTTAAATGTATTTAGGAAAAATTCAGTTTATGAAGATCACATTTTTAAAACTTCCAAACTTAACATATATTATAAATTATCAAATCCATTCCTAAAATTTTGATTCCATTTTATTTAACGGATTTATACAAAGCTCAAATTCAAAATTTAACTTTCATATGTATAGATATATGGAAGAATAATATTTATAAAATATCAAAACTAAATTTTAATGACCGTATCTCATCCAAACCATAAAAATCACTTTAAAATAATTTATATATAGACCACGGTGCCTGTATATAATTTTCTATCCTATGGTCAAGTGATACGGATATTTATCATTTCAATCCGCAATTTAAAATAAAATTTTGCGGTTGTATATCATTTCAAACCACAATCCCGAATGAAATATGCATTATAACTTGCAGTTTAATGATATACAAACAAAACATCCATTCATCAACATCATCCATCATCCAATCACAATCATCAATCAATATCAATCAATAACAATATATATTTGATAATATATAACAGGTAATAACTGGCAATTTTATTCAAATTAAATTTAACAACTATTAATCTAACAGTCTATATTCAGTAATAATTTATATAACTGTTAACTAGCAGTTTATAGGCAAACAAATAAATTCTAACTGTCAATTAATACGCAATAAATAAATTAAATTAACAGTTAAATTAAATAAATGCAATTCAACAGATATGATGAAATAAACGTGCCAAATAGTCATAAATAAATTTCTATTCATTTCTAAGATAAATTTAACAAACATAAAAGCTTTTAGAAGTTGTGAGTGGGTTAAAACACTCACCTTTTGAATTTAAATTGAATTCAAATTCAATTTAAACCCAAAAATTTGATGGTTTCCAAATTCATCCAAACCAGCGTCATCAGGTCCGGAATTAAATTACGATCCTAACAAAAAAAATCTCGTGTGAATCGGATATCGTATGACGAAGTTATAGCGAAAATTCGAGTTGAAAATCAAAATTAAATAAAAGAGGAAGGTACACAAACATACTCCATATCCAATCCACGTCAGCATCCACTAACATCGCACTGTTGCTCTCCAGAAACCCACCTTCATCGCATGAATATGCAGACCACGCACACGAGCTGCCACCAGATTCATAACGTGCTCGCCTCCTCGCCTGCACGAGACCGCACTACCCAGATGAAGCCACCTCCCCCTCCTCGACACGCCATAGTCCATGCGCCATGTCTCGACGTCGACCAACGTCGCACAAAGCAGCAGCCGCCCCTAATATTTAAAACCCTAATCCAAAATCTCCAACGATCTGACCGTCGAATCACCAGATAAACTGCATAGATGCAGTCCCCTCGGTCCCCTCTACAATACCCAGAAAGGGTTTCTCCATCCGACGAACTTTGTTACGGCGCTGATGAATGGCCGAAATTGATCTGAATTTTTTCTGGACAAACGCTAGCTCCAATCGAAAAACGGATTGTACCAGCAGATTACGCATCTTGAGAACATCGACATATATTTTTGTGGAATTTTTCTGGAGAGTTTGAATTTCCATTGAATTTTGAATTGAAGTAGATCTAGGTTTTGCAACCATTGAGGAGGAGAAAGATATGAAGAAATGAACATACAGCAAATGACAATAGGATAGAGCTAGGGTTTATAACTGGGTATATATAGGTAGGCTGGAGATAGGGTAGATAGACCGTAGAATGAACGTGCGGAACAAATTATGGCCCAAAAAGCCCGTTATGCCTCCGGAATCGAAATTGTTAAATCTATATATCCAAATAGGTATTTTAAAATATTCTGAACGTGATGGAAAAAGTTTCACGACCAAATTCGATCGTATGAAGAGGTTATGCTGAAAACAAAATTTCCAAAATGATTTCAAATTGATTTTTAATTAAATCGATTTCAAGGCGTTTCGCGTCCGTGCGATCAAACGACAGGTCCGATCGATATGAAACTTGAAACCCTATAATAATTCACTGATACGGATTCGATGAAACTGGTTTCGTCGAAATCCGAGTCCGTGGCCAAAATGGCTATTTTTATATTCATTAAATAAATTGAAAATAAATTATAAAAATCCAATTTTATATTTAACTTCAAATATTGACCAAATTTTGTCGCTTATAAAATTCAAAATCAATTTCAATGATTTAACAAGATTAGATGTGAATTAAAAGTTAACAAGATATCAATTGCAGTGTTCATTTCTGCACTTTCTTATATTTAGAAATTATAAATTAAATTCTCAAAGACCCAATTATTAAATTTTTAACTTTTATATTCTCATCTTTTATCCAAAATAAGGATAACACAAACATAGGTTCATGATTTCACTTTAATATTCACAAATTCCATTTAGGTTTCAATAACGTAGAATTTAACGTTTAATTCCACTTTATTTGCAATAAATACTATTGCTGAATTTTGATACTTCAATTATAATTATAAATCTTGCTTCCTAAAGTTTATATCAACAAATGACCCAATTATAAATAGAATTAGCATTAACTTTATCTTATAGAATTAAATATTTTAACTACCAAACAAACCTACGCTAACTGCACTATTAAATCAGTTAATTGAAATTAAGTCTACATTAAATCTTATAAATTATAAATGCAATCTCAATAAATTCATCTATGGATTTAGACTCTTCCTATACAGTAATTAAACATTTTGTGGGTATAAATAACCTTTGGATTATAATACATTTCATCTGTGCATTCTTAATTCCTTATAAATTCTCCTTTATTAACTAGACACATTAACAACCAAAATAATTAATTCAGATTTATTTCAAACTTTTTCCATTCTTAACTAAATAAAATAAATGGTTAACCTAAACACTTGTTATCCTTTTATATTCAAATTCACTTACAACATTTATTAACAAAATGTTGCCATAGGTTTAGATTTAAATAAATAAATTAGATGAATAGGTATACTTTGTAATTATCACCAAAGTCCAAAACATATGCGTTAATTACTACTTTATTACTAGAATTCATTTATTAATTTACCAGTTGCCATAGTTTTCTTATTTCCTATTTACTACCAAACTTCAAATTTAGTTATAGCTTATCAATACATAAATTTCCTAGGCAAAACAATTTATTACCAATTTAAGTACATTTATTATAGACAACATTCAATAAAATTACTTATCAACACTTATTGCATTGATTTATTCCACGGTCATTCTTATTTAGTCACTATTTATTATTACAACCAAATGTACAATCTCCACTATTTATTTTATATTAAATGAATTCCATTCTTTTTTTTTATTAATATTCACTGATTCAACATTTATAGGTTTCTTAAAATTAACTTTTAACGAAGTGTGACAATTACATTAACCAAAACTATTGTCATAAAATTTAAATTGTTACATTAAATTCCAATTACTATATCTAATTACTACATTTTCTCAAATAAAATCTTAAAGCTTTTTATTTTATTCTAAATTAGATTAGAAATTATATTAATTTAATTCATTTAATATTATCAAGTTTAACGGGTCGTTACAACCTGTAATTCAACCTAGTAGAAGAATGGATCCAAGAGAGAGGGAGGAATTAGTGAAGCAAACTCAAGATTTGTTAGAGAAGGGTTTGATTAGACCAAGTTTTTCCTGTTGGGGCTCTGCTGTAGTTTTTGTCACCAAGTCGGATGGCTCGCTAATGTTCTGTGTAGACTACCGTGAATTGAACAAGGTGACCATTCGGAATAAGTATCCTCTTCCTCGCATTGATGATCTCTTCGACCAGCTTCATGGTGCATCAGTCTTTTCTCAGTTAGATTTAGCATCAGGTTTCCATCAGTTAAGGGTAGCTGAAGACAGTATTCCCTTAACTGCATTTAAGGGACCTAATTGTTTCTATAAGTGGTTGGTTATGCCTTTTGGGTTAACCAACGCTCCTGCCTATTTTGTTGATCTGATGAACCGAGTCTTTAGAGATGTTCTGAGTAAGATTTTTTTGGTATTCATCGATGATATTTTGGTTTATTCTAAATCGGAAGAAGAGCACAAGTAGCACTTGAGAATAGTTTTGGAAACTCTGAGAAGGCATGTGCTGAAGGCGAAATTTTCTAAGTGTCATTTTTGGAAATCTGAAGTAAAATTTTTGGGCCACATTGTTTCTGGTGAGGGAATCTCTGTAGATCCAGCTAAAGTTGAGACTATTCTGGAATGGAAGCAGCCTCGGACTCCTACAGAAGTTCGCAGTTTTCTTGGATTGGCCGGTTACTATAGAAAGTTTATTAAGGATTATTCTAAGATCTCTTCTCACCTAACAAAGCTGACAAGGAAGGGAGCTAAATTCAAGTGGACACCGGAATGTGAGGAAGCTTTCCAGAAACTGAAGACAAAATTGACAAGTGCTCCTGTATTGGCTATTCCTGATGGAAAGAGCAAGTTTGAAGTGTATACTGATGCATGTATTGTTAGATTGGGAGTTGTGCTTATGCAGAATGGTAGGGTTATTGCGTATGCGAGTCAGCAATTGAACCCACATGAGAGGAACTACGCTATGCATGATCTGGAGCTGTTGGCTATTGTTTTTGCTTTTAAAATATGGAGGCATTATCTTTTAGGAGAAAAGTTTGAGTTATTCACGGATCACAAACCGTTGAAATATCTTTTCTCTCAGAAAGATCTTAATCTAAGACAGCAGCGATGGGTTGAATTCTTGGCATCGTACGATTTGGATATTCTGTATACTCCGGGGAAGGTGAACGTTGTAGCCAATGCTCTTAGCAGAAATGCGGTTCTTTCTCTTTTGGAAGTGGTTCCATCTCTTTTGGAAAGGATTTCAAGCAAGCAAGAATCTGATAGTAAGTTAAGAGGAATTATCAGAAGAGTTAGGAAGGGGCAGTGTCCTAGTTTTGAGATTGATGATCAAGGAACACTGAGGATTAACAAAAGGATATGTGTTCCGTATGATAGGGATCTGCCTCAGGAGGTATTGTCAGAAAGTCATCGTTCCAAAATGAATATTCTTCCAGGGATCTCGAAGATGTACAAGGATATGAAAAGAGTCTTTTAGTGGAAGGGCATGAAGGAAGAGATAATCAGATTCGTTAATAGTTGTGCTATCTACCAGCAAGTGAAAGGAGATCAGTAGAAGCCAGCTGGTTTGTTACAACCTTTGGAGGTCCCGACATGGAAATGGGAGATGATTTCAATGGACTTCATCGACGGATTGCCTAGAACTAAGAAGGGGAATGAAGGAATATGGGTGATTGTGGATCGTCTTACCAAAAGCGCCCATTTTATACCAGTTAAGGCAAACCGTACTGCAACTTCTTTGGCAGAAATTTTCTTGAAAGAGATTGTGAGATTGCATGGCATTCCAGTCAGCATTGTAAGTGATCGAGATCCGATCTTCACCAGCAAATTCTGGGAGGCATTGCAATCAGCTTTGGGAACTAGCTTGAGATTGAGTACATCATATCATCCACAAACAGATGGACAAACAGAAAGGCTTAATCGAATTCTAGAAGATATGCTGAGAGCCTGTGTATTAGATTTTGGAGGATCGTGGGAGGATCATCTACATCTAGTGGAGTTCTCTTATAATAACAGTTACCAAGCAAGCATCAAGATGGCTCCTTATGAAGCATTGTATGGAAGACCGTGTAGATCTCCAGCTTCTTGGATAGAGTCGAAAGACCGTATTGTGCTTGGACCAGATCTGATCCGTGAAGCATCTGCAAAAGTCGAGCTTATCAAGAAAAGGATGAGAGCTGCTTAGGATCGAAAAAAGAAATATGCTGATAAAAGACGAAGACAATTGGAGTTCGAGATTGGTGATTTAGTCTTTGTTAAAGTTTCCCCTATTAAAGGAGCTGTAAGATTCGGGAAGACAGGGAAACTCGCTCCGAGATACATTGGTCCATTCCGAGTTCTCGAGAGGATTGGTGCTGTAGCATACAGGATTGAATTGCCAGTCCGGATGGCTGGAATTCACTATGTTTTCCACATATCTCATCTACGGAAATATGTGCACGATCCATCTCTTATTGTGGAGTCAGCTATGCAGGAAGAATTAGAAGTTGAGCCGGACTTATCAGTTGTCAGACATCCTGTTCAGATTGTTGATCAAGATGAGAGGCAACTCAGAAACAGGATAGTGAAGCCCGTTAAAGTCCAATGGAGTGAGGATCCCAGAGATTGTACCTGGGAAACTCTGGATAGTTTTAGGAAGGCTTATCCGGATATGTATCCGGTTGGCTAGTGGTGTTTGTATTGGATGTATGGTTGTTTGGATGTTTTGTTTGATGATTGCTTATGTATGGATGTTGTGTATGTTTGAAGTGTTGAATAAAATAAAAATTTTGGATTATCTTTTGTTTAAATTTCGGGGACGAAATTCTTTTAAGAGGGGAGGATTGTGATATCTCGGAATTTCACACCCAATTTAAATATGATAATCTATATAATAAACTAATTTAAATTGATAAATTTGTTATTTATTCAACAGCAAATAAATGAATTGTAAATATAAATTTATACTAATTAAAACTAATATAAGGGTAATGAATGTGTCAAAATTGTACTCTTATCAGATTTGATTTTGAATTGAATTTAAAAACTTAAATTGAGTTTGAATTGATAAATTAAAAGATTTAAAATATGTAAATTTTTATTCTAAATTTTTACTTTGAATTTTAAGAAATATTCTCATGATTTTATTTAAGTTATAACATTTGTTTTATATTCATTCTTTAAAGAAAATTGATTTTATGGGAATTAAGAATGAATTTAAAATAAGAAAAAAATCAATTAAGAAAAACATTTTAATTCTTTTTGCATGATATTAACACTTGTTAATCATTCAAATCCTACTAATAACATGTGTTAGAGAACTAAGCTAAATTGTGACAAGGGTCATAATTCAAATTTATTTTCTTTAAATTTTTGTAAAAACAAAATTTCAAATAAAAAGATATTCCATATTCTTCATCAAAATTTTCTCATCCTCATTTTCTAAAGCAAGAAATTCTTACACTCTTCATTTCCAAATCTGAAATCTTCATTTCAAAAAATTAACCAAAACTCAAACCCTTTACAAAATCTAACCTGCAAGGAATTTCTGTGATAAAATCTACATCTTCAAACTATTTTTGAAAACTGTAATAAAGACTCCTGCAATCAACATATTTCTGAAACAAATCTCAAGTTTTATCACTTATTAATTCAAGATTTGAAGCATCATCAAAGTTAAGCAAACAATTTCTAGAAGTGGGAAGAAAAAAAGACCTACAGTTCATATTTCTTTTTCCAGCAGCTTAAGGCTTAACAACAAGAAAAGGTGAGTAAATTTTAAATCAAAATTTAAGTATAAAAAATATACATGTTGCATGTAAATGTTAGCTCTGAAATGCTTGCATGTTTTCTATTTTGAAAATATCTATTTATTGGTTTTGAATTTGCTGTGCATGTTTAAAAGGCAATTGTAACTCCTCTGTAAATTCAAGTTCAGAGCAAATTTCTGAACAAAACTTCAAATTTAAATACAGTAAGGTGATGCTGAGTTGATATATTCAATATAGGAGTTTAAATTTAATATGAATTAAGTATTAGAAGTAAATATGCAATTGAAACAGTTAAAAACTGCAGAAAGTAAGAAATGCAGTAGAAACCAAATAATTATATCATGTAAATTTTGTTCGAATTTTAATGAATCAAATGTATATCCTAAATCTACTATGCATGATATGAATTTTAAGACAGAAACCAGAATTTTTAACTTAAGGTTGAAGATGAATTTTGGGATTAACTGAATTTGGGGGTTTTGTCAAATTCTTGTGACTGGGTTGTTTATAAGCCTTGAAATTTAAATCGAAGTTGTGTTTAATGTTGCTTAACACCAGAAAAATAGTGGTTGAATTTATCA
Source organism: Allium cepa (assembly GCA_030765085.1). Lineage (NCBI taxonomy): Eukaryota > Viridiplantae > Streptophyta > Magnoliopsida > Asparagales > Amaryllidaceae > Allium > Allium cepa. Next base: position 551,153,136 of record CM060941.1, on the reverse strand, counting down.
TGCAACACAGAATTTAGAAATTTGATCTTTAGGGTTTTTGCTCTGTGTCTTTTCGAGTTTGGGAATTTTGTTCGTGTGAAGTATAGGGTTGACCGAGTTACGCGAGGCTGGAGGTGGATGTGTGTTTGGGTTGTGCGAATGCATGGCCGGAGTTGGGAGGCGAATGGTGGTCGGCTTGCCGTGGGTGATGGGGTTTTTCCAGGCGTCTGTAGTTTAGGTTTGGGTTCGAACAACCCAATTTTCGTTCGAGATTGAATTGATGAGTTCTGGGTGTTGGAATTAGGTCGTGGGATGGTTTGGGGTTTGCGAGTGATGTCGACGGCGGCGGTGGAGGCGTCGGAGCTTCGTGCATGTGCACGAGGCAGTGGCATGTGTCTGTAGTTTTTATTCGCGTGCGTTGGGTTACAGCTCGAAGCCGTGCTCATGTTTTGGATCGTGAATCTCGTGAGTGTGCTCGGGTGTGAGTGGCTGTGTTTGTGTGTGTTCGGTTCAGGTAGATAGAGGAGGAAAGGGAGATGGAGTATAGTGTTAATATTAGTTGGGTTTTGGTCGAGCTTATAACAAAATAAATGAAGCAAGTTTTAAACTTGTTTTAAATTTCAATTTTTGTTTTAAGTTTAAAAATTTAACACTTTACATTTTCACTACTTTATAAAATGTCAAATATTTTATTTCAAAGGTATTTCACATTTTATTTGTTGAAGTTTTGAAATGATTTTACATCTTTAAATCTAACTTTTTCAAAAAGGTAATTAGTTTTAGTGAATTGAAATATTTAAATATGTAAGATTTTTTAGTGATGAATGAAATTGTTTTGTTTTGAAAGTTAATTAAATTTTGAAATTAAAGTCTACTTTAATTAATTAGTAATTAGGGTTGGAATTAATTAATTAATTTAGGTTAATTAATTGGTTAAGATTTAATTAATTATTTATGGATTATTTAATGGATAATTAAGAAATAAATTAAATAACAATTAATAGTTATTAATTAATTTAAGATTAGTTCATAAGTGATTAATAACTGATTAATTAAATGATTAATGACTAATAAATTAGTGATTAAGAAGTTAATTAATTAATTGATTAAGAGTTAATTAATTAAGTAATTAAACATTAATTAATTTATAATTAATAGTAATTTAATTAAGGGTTAAGATTTAATTAATTGAACAATTAAGGTTAATTAATGAATAATTAATTAAGTAATTAAGATATATTAATTTGTGATTAATTAAGAATTAATTAAGGTTAATTAATTATAAATTAAGGGTTAATTAATAATCAGTTACGGAATAATTAATTTTAAATCAATTTTAATTAATAAATAAATAATTATAGAAATTAATTGATAATTAAATAAAGATTATTAATTAATTAAGGATTAGTTAATTAATAATGGAAATAACTAAGAGGTGGTTAATTAATTAAAAGTTGTGATTAATTAATTAATGTCTGGTTAAGCAAGATTAAGTGACAAATTCTTAAGTAATTAATTTAATTTAAATTAATTAAATTAATTATAACATGAATTTAAGTAGTGCTTGCTTGTGGATGATTGTTTGAATTGAATATCTGAATATGGTTGATATCCGTTGAATGATAGTTGAGATATTCTGTGATGAGATGTTATATATCTGTGATAGATATTGGTTATTATCTGTTGATAATGCTGTGTGATGCTATATTTAAATCTGAATTGAATTGTTTAAATCTTTAAACAACTTGGCCTTTAAGACACGTTTGGATTTCGATGAGACTGGGATCGGGAATCGAATTGATTTCCGAAAACCACATCGATTCAAGTTAAACGTTAGATCATGACATCTCAAGTGAGGATCGAGATGGAGTTTTAGAGTGCAAGGGTTATTGTCGTTAACTCTAAGGGTGATTCTAAAATGAGTGTAACGAAATAATGCCTTCGGTTTCGTTCGAACCCGGAACGAACTTGTATGGATTGAATGCTTTCAAAACATCGTCAGGAGGACGATGAGCATTCTAAGAGATGTGTTCTCTAAAGGTAATCGTAGCCTCAAGCCTCATCAACCGGGAATGGCTAAAACAGGGGAGGTGCGGCAAGGCTTCGTGTGTAGCCCCCACTTGAGAGTGAGATTTACCCCTGTCTAGAAGTGCCTTATTATTTCGGCTGTGTGGGCAGTTGTTGGCCACAACTGCGGGGTTGTCTTGTTCGGAACTGTCAGTAAGGGATAGGTCCGGCCTTGTGTTGCAGGGGATCGGGAGTGGTCCTCGATACGGTAATCTAAGCCCCGTACTGTGACGGACGGTAACCCAGTAGCCCTGCCATTAATGGAAACTCATTTTTCCTACGAGACCCTACGGTTTTGATTGTATTACTCACTTTCGTGGCTAGTAGCTGGAATTTAATGAATGTAACAATTTCGGCTATTTTCTATTTACTTGAAAATCCTAGACCCTATTATAATATCATTGAATTTCCTATCAAATGTTTTGGTTAGCGTAAGGTAAAAACTTACCCGTGTTTATTTGTGGGAAGTCTTACGTGATACTTTTTACTTTCAAAATGATTTTAAAGTTAAACAACTTTAACTAATTTACTCACACCAGACCCATGTCTGACCCGGAGTTTATTTTGTTTTCATAAAATCTTGGGTACTCAAATTTTTATGAGTAGCCAAGTGACTAGGTTTGGATTAGCATATGTTTTTGAAGTTGGAGCTAGAGTCCAGACGTACTTTTCTATCTCTATCCGCTGTAGTGATTTAAGATGTTGTATTTTGGGTTGTGTGTATTGGAAAACTCTTATGAATGTCTGATGTAATGAAGTAGAATTATTTTGTGTACTCTGATATGTAAACTTATGTAATGGATATGTGTAATATTATATTTTGTTCGTTTCCACTGTGAGATTCTAATTATTTTTGTTTCTTTTCTTTCTATCTTTCTATTTCTATCTCTTTCTTTTCTTATTGATGATACATTTTTCTGGGTGTTGAAAGATGGGTCGTCACACTTTCAAAACCATATAAACACGATATTATTTTCATTTTTTTTAACCAAATCAATAAGACATCCTTTTCAAATATATCCCTTTCTAAACCCATAATAATTTCAAAGTTATAATATTTCTAAACCCAACGTTTGAAATATAGCCTTTCAAAAATATAAACTTTGAATTTCATAACTTTTGAATGTAACCCCACCACTTAAATGGGTTAAATATAAATTTCTTTATATAACAAAATAGTTTCTTCACCTTCATAATTCAATTCCAATTATAGATTTAAATTTCCAAATAAACCATTAAATTTCCATATATTTCAAATCTTTAAATATTACACCATTTCAAAACGTATTCTTTGATAATTTCGTATATATCAAATTCCATTTCTATTATTTTGATTTGAAATATTTACTTAATAAATACAATACAATTTAAGTAAAACTTTTACTTCACCTAACTGGATATTCTTTCAATTTATTAACTTGGCATATCAACTTTATATTCATTTAAATCCTTCTAAACAAAATTTAGTTATAAAAATCACACCCTTTAAAATCACAATTTTATTTAAGTTTCAAATCAAATTTATTCGAGTATAATTCCTAAATAATTCAATTTAACCAATTTTATATTTATCTTCCAACTTAAATTTCATTTAAGTCAATTAAAAACTCTATATATACAATATCATAAATAGGTACGAAACCATAGAATATAAACAATCAACTCCATTTCAACTCATTTTTATTTATCAAATTTTATACATAGCTTAAATTCAAGAATTTAACTGTATACATATAAAATAATATTTAAATAACATCAAAAATTAATATTTATTAAACCGTATATTTCTTTCCAAAACCATAGAAAATCATTTCAAAATAAATTTATATACATACCGCGGTGCCTGTATATAATTTTCTATCCTATGGTCAAGTGATACGGATATTTATCATTTCAATCCGCAATTTAAAGTAAAAATGTGGTTGTATATCATTTCAAACCACAATCCCGAATGAAATGAAAATGCACAATAACTTGCAGTTTATACAATATAAAATACAGCATCCATTCATCCAATATCAACGATCAACCATTTATTACAATCATCATCCAAATTCAAACAATACATCAATATATAATATGTGATAATAACAGGTATCAACTATCAGTTTATATTCAATAATAAATTTAACTAAAAATTTAACTGGCAGTTTATATGCAATAATAAATTAAACAACAAGTAAATTAAATGAATGCAAATTAACTGAGATAATGATGAAATATATGCCAAACATCTATAAACAAATTTCAAATCACATCATATATAAATTTAACAAACATAAGAAATTTAAAAATTGTGAGTGGGTTAAAACACTCACCTTTTGAATTTAAATTGAATTCAAATCCAATTTAAACTCAAAAATTGAACAGTCTTCAAATTCGTCCAAACTAGTGCCAAAAAGTCCGGAATTTTATTACGATCCTAACAAAAAAAATCGCAGGTGAAATGGAGCTCGTATGTGGAAGATATAACGATAAATGCATTTGTATTCAATTAAAAAAATAAAAAGAAATGGAACACTTAACCATCCAATCCACATCATCGTTTCTTCCTTACGCAAGCTACAGGGAACCCAACATCTTCACTCGTTCGAACAATATGAACGCCGCCAGTAGATGACCGCGACCCTTCCACTCAGCCAACGATCGCGTGCCCTACTCGCCTCAGACGACCGCCCATCCTCCTTCGACCCGCGCGTGGCCAAGGTCGCAACCGCGCGCGAGATGCGCCCAGCCGCCGCCGTTAAATTTGTAACCTAATCGAATTATTGACAACGATCTGACCGTTAATTCGACGAATCAACAACTCCGATGAGCAGCACTCGGTCCCCTCAACGCCATGGTACTAACAATTTGTCGATCCATCAAAGTTCATCAACGGTCAACGAACGGTTGAAAATTCCTCAATTTTTATCGGTCAAACGACAATCCAAAACGAAAAACGAATTTCACTAGAAGATTACGCACTTTGAGAGCTTCAACATATATTTTTTTTCAAATTTTTCTTAGGACTTCGAAATTTATGCTTTAGATTTGATTTGCAATTGGATCTGGATCTACAATTTGTTTGTCTACCATTGAGGAGGAGAGAGTTGAGGTGTACGTACAGACAAATGAGAATTAGGGAGGCTAGGGTTTATAGCAGGATATTTATAGGCAGAATTGAAAATAGAATAGATGGATAAACAGATATACGCGCTAACGCCAAAGTGGCCCAAAAAGCACGTTTCGACTCCGGAACGAAATTAGGTCAACCCATATATCAAAATAGATGTTTTAAAATATTTTAAACGCAACGGAAAAGGTTTCACGGCCAAATTCCATCGTATGAAGAAGTTATGCTAAAACCCATATTTTATTTCAATTTCATAATTTTCAAGGCGTTTCAAGTCCGTACGATCAAACGACAAGCCCGATCGCTACGAAACTTGAAATCTTACAATAATCCACCGTTACGGATCCGATGAAACTGGTTTCGTCGAAATCTGAGTCAGTAGCCAAAATGACTATTTTTCTATTAATTAAATAAATTAATTAATAAAATCCAACTTTTAATTTAAATTCTAAAAATTGACCAATTTTATCGCTTTTATATTTCTCCATCAATTAAAATGTTTTAAACAATTTAAAAGTCAATTTAAAATTTTGATTAACTTATCGATTTCAGTATTTTCCTCAATTTCATTCAAATACAGAAATTATCAATTTGATTTCCAAAATTTCTATTAAATTAAATTACCAAATCTTTATTATCAAATAGATGGATTTAACATTGGATTCAAAACTATTGCATTAATATTTTCCAATTTCACTTAATTTTCAATTGGGGTTTTTAGGCACAAGGAAAAGTTGCAAAAAAATTTAGTCTCAAGGACAAGAAGTTTGTTTTTTAGGTTGAAGGACACTATTAGTGTAAATTACAGAATGATAGTTGTAACTATCATTTTCAGTTTACACTAAAAAGTGTCCTTCAGACTAAAAAGAAAACTTGTTGTCCTTGAGACTATTTTTTTTTGCAACTTCTTCCTTGTAGCTATTTACCTGTTTTCAATTTACATAATAATAAATGTTTAATTCTACTTAATTGCAGTAAACTCAATTACCTTAATTCTTTATATTCAAATAAATTAACAAATCTTGATTTAAAATCTTTACATTAACCAATAGTCATATTATAAATGGAATTTACATTATCTCCAATTATTAATTGCCATCAGTTAAGATCTTAACATTTGCTCCATAAATTTATTTGCACTAAATTAGTTACTGCATTAATTCTTATTTATATAACATTAAGGTTCATTTAACCCTGATTGATTTCCAATATTTATTTAACACCTTACATAAACAAGCCTCCTATATTAATTGCATTTATAAGTTCGTTACTTATCAAACCAGATTTATAATTCCATATCCAACGCTAATTTTATTTCATTACATTAATATATGCCTATTTACATTTTATTTTGAATGAATATTATATTTTTAAATGTGTGCTTCTATAAATTTGAACACATTAATTAAGATTTTTAAATACTTTACATTCTATTAAATTTACAACATTAAATTTACATTCTATTAATTACTTTACATACTTTACGTATTAATTTCCCAATTAACATAATTGGAACTTATTTTCCAATCCACCAATTACTTCTTAAAATAAATTTACGCTTCTATTAATTTACATTCACACTTCCGTTACTATATTAATAGTCATTAAAGTAACGTTGTTACCAATATCAACATTATAATTACTTAACAATTAAATGAACTTTATTTCCAATAAATTCATTAACCAATTAATTAGATAATTTATAATACTTGTTATCATGCCCTTAAAATTTACACTTAAGTTTATGTTATATTTAATTTTTCGCTAAGTATACATCTACATTATTTCCACTGATTTGAATTTCATTCAATTAATTAATAATCTCTCAGTTAACATTAGCGTAACATTTTCTTTATTTTTATTGCAATTGATTCAAATTTCAATTCCTAATTCTTAATATCCTCTAAATTACAGCTTCCAAACATTGTATTACTCCTCACATAAATGTGACATTTATTAATTTCCAATAAACGTACAACTAAATTTTCCCTTAATTGAAATTTGGTTTATAGCCTAATATAACATTTACATTAACCCATTTCATTCAACTTATACAAATTCAGCTTTGACTAACTTTATTGCCTAAATTTACATGTAGTTACCTTTAAATAAATGAATTATTGCATTGGATAATTAAATGCTTACCTTTATAAGTTTTCATTCCCAAATAAAATTCAATTACTAAGAACATTGATTTAATTCAATTTACGATTTAATATTATCAATTCACTAAATTAATTCACATTTTTTTTCTTTTTTTTTCTTTCTTTCTTTCTAAATTTAATTTCAAAAATTAAATTAAACTAACAAATTTATTTATCAAATTTTACGGGTCGTTACACTAAACAAGGTAGCACGGTGTTGATTAGCATTCTATTTAACAATTTGGCTTGTAGTCGAAGATTTGCTAATATCCATTCTTGCATTCTATCTTCCTATAGTTCACGCGTGGTTGGTTACATGATAAGTTTCGATAATCAACTATTTCTTGTAATGTAGTACCACTAGAAGAACAATCTAGTATTCTCCCAATCGTGTTTACACTTATCTTTAAAACTTTACCATAAACACCCATCCATAACCATCCATCTTCATTCTTAGGTTTCCATATATTTTCGCTACATAAATTTGCACAGGAGAAGAAAAAGAAAAGTTAATCGATAATTACCTCATTTTCATCGAAATTGATTAAGGGACAGATGCCAGCTGGTAGAGTTAGTTCTTAAAGTCAGTATTCTACAAATTTAGATAATTGATATAAAGGACCAGCATGAAAAAAATTTAATTTTCATATCCTCAAATCTCTTTGTAGAATTTGGGATATTTCGAAGCCATTGTTGGATATGAGAATCGGTAACAGTAGATGTTTGAGAGGAGGAAGATTGGTCATTCTTAGATCTCTTATTAACTGGGTTTTTAGTTTTAGGTCCTATGACAGAATAACTAGAATGGTTGAGGAAGCTAGGTTTTCTGATTTGGGTAAAAAAACTGAAATGAGTTGGGTTGGAAAAGTTGAGATAGAAAATATATACTGCTGTACAGAGTGTCAGTCAAAAATTCTATCAGACATTTACCGGAATTTGCCAGACGTTCGGGAATATTCGGATTTTCAATTTGAGTATTTTACCATACATTTGGCCTTTTTCCTCAGACGTTTGGGAGTTGTTAAATTATACATTTTGAATTTCAAGTATATATTTCGAATTTGTATTTCATATATTTATTTTACAAATATGATAAATGATACTAATGATTATTATGAAATAAATACATATGCATGTTATATAATTAATTATATATATAGTCATGTTCATGTAATTATTGGATAGAGATTATTTCTCCTTTGATGATTGCGAGTTCTTATGCTTAGTTTGATTCCAATGATTTGTTTATTGTTAGTTTGCGCAGTTGAGGGCTTAAGTGGAGACCAATTTGGACAAACTGGAGTGTGATTCCAGCCTTGGTTTGATGGCCATGCCTCCTATAAGTTTCTTGGAGTAACGTTGTGAGTTTTTACAGAAGTCTCTATTAACGAGGAGATTTTTACTTAGGAGATCCTTCATTGGGAATGTCCATAGATTTCCAGAATACATCGTTCGAGAAGGTTAAGACGATTTTCTTGTCTTTGCTCGTAATACATTTTTCTTTGAACTCCTATCATTTCTTGTTGGTAGTGAAAAATTTCATTAACTTTCGTATTGATAAGCAATGATTCAAGGGTAATCACCCGCTTGACTTTCTTTCCTTTTGGAGAGTAGCCGTGTGATATGTCGATGATGTTATGATATTTGGTGAGGATGATTTAGTCGACGGAAGAGTAGTTTTTGTTGGTGATACATATGTACTGTTAGATGAGGATGAGCTAAAATCAATTATTAAGTAAGCGGAGTCGTGGTCGGGAGACATTTCTAGACCTTCTATTGTTATATTAAAAATATTTCTGTGTAAAAAAATTGCCAAGTAAACAGAGCATATTGTTTATCTGTAGCAAATAGTATGTAAGGACAAAATTTATCTTACCATAAACTTGTTAACAATTTATAGATATGGTAGTTTTAAAACTTTATTAAAAATAACAATACTGAAAATTTTGTTGTAGGAGAAAATTAAGGTTTAATATTCATGAAAATTATCAATTAATGTTTAAGAAAATGATTCAAAAAGTGAATATATACTAAGATCTCATCTTAGTTTTACAAAAGTTGATTCACATAATGGTTTAGTGAAGATATCGACAATTGGATTTTCCGTGTTAACAAATTCTACAGTGATAATACCTTTTTCAACACCGTCTCTCAAAAAATGGTAACGAATATTAATATGTTTAGTTCGAGAGTGGTTGATTGGATTTTTAGACAAATTTATAGCACTCGTATTATCACAATATATAAGAGATTTAATTATAATTTTTCCAAAATCTTGAAGTGTTTGTTGCATATAAATTTATTAAGCACACGCTAAGACAGTGGAGATATACCCGGCTTCAAATGTCGAGGGGGGAAACATGATTTTATTTTTTTACTAAACCATGAAAGCAGAGATTGACCAATAAAATGACATGTGACACTTGTATTTTTTCTATTCATTTTGAAACCACCAAAATTCTCATCACTATGTGATACGAGCTCGAAGGAGCTCCTTTTAGGTAAAAAAGCCAGTAATCTTTGGTATCGGTTAAATATCGCAAAATTATCTTAACTACTCGATGATGTGATTTCATAGGATGTGCTTGAAATCGTGCACATAAACATACACTCATCATTATATCTAGTCTGCTAGCTATTAAGTATAATAGAGATCTTATCATACTTCGGTATAATTTTTAAACAAATCTTTTCCATTTTCGTCTTTATCCAAAATGAAAAGTAGTGTTCATTGGAGTTGATTTACTAGATGTATTATCCATTCCAAACCGTTTTAACAATTCTCTACAATATTTTTATTGATTCATAAAAATCCCATTTTCTACTTGTTTTATTTTGTAAACCTATATGAGACATCTCGAATTCATTTTTCATTATGGTAGAAAATCATTACATAATTTCTCGTTGGTTGATCCAAATATGACATCGTCAACATATATTTATACAATTAGTACATCATCATTTTCGCTTTTTAATGTCGTATCAATTTCACCAATTGAAAATCGAAATTTATTAAATGTGTTTTTATTCTCTTACACCAAGCATGGGGTGCTTGTTTTAGTCTGTATAATTCCTTTTTTGATAGAAAACATGATCCAGATATTTTTCATGAACAAACAGAGGTGGTTATTCAACGTAAACTTTTACTATTATGAAACCCTTTAAAGATGCACTTTTAACATCAATTTGAAATAATTCAAAATTACGATGACATGTAAAAGCAAGTAACGTTCTTATAGCTTCAAGAGGTGCTATAGGCCCAAAAGTTTCTTCATAATCAATTCTTTCATCTTGGTTGTATCCCCGAGCCACTAATATTGCTTTATTACGAACTATGTTCCATTTTCATCTGCTTTATTTTTAAAAATCCATTTTATTTACAAATTGATCATTTGGTCTAGGTAAAAGTTCCCATATATCATTTCGTTCGAATTGATTAAGTTCATATTGCATTGCTATAATCCAAAAATCAATTTTTGATGCTTCTTTATAATTTTTAGGTTCTAAGATAAAAATGAAAGCTGCATGACTCATTTGATTTAGTTGATATCTAGTTGAAACTCTTATGTTTAAATTACCAATTATATTATTAATTGGATGATCCTTTAAGATTAGAGGTAGAGATCTTAAAAGATTATCGTTATCATTATTATGATATTATTATTTTCAGTTACAGTGGTATTATTATTATCACTATTGATATTGGAAACTTCTTAATCATCATTTTTGTTATTTTTAAAATCTTCGCCAAAGGAACATGAAAATTTTCTTCTATAGTATTAGTTCATCTATTAAAAATTCTATATGCTTTACTCCTGTCTGAATAACAACAAAAATTCCTTCATCAGTTTTTGGATCAAAATTTCCAAGATTATATTTAGTATTCCAGATAAAACATTTAGAACCAAAAACATGTAGATATGATACTTTAGGTTTCTTACCGAAAAATATTTCATAGCATGTATTCCAGTCATTGGTCTAAATCTTACATGATTTAATACATAACATGCGATAGCAATAGCTTTGGCCCAAAAATTCTTTGGTAAACCATTGCTATATAGCAATGTTCATGCACATCTTATACTTTTCAAAAAAATTCACCTTAATGTTGCAAAAAAATTCAAAAAAATCATTTCTAAATTCTCCACCACGATCATTTCTTATACTTTTAATCTTATAATTCATTAAATTCTTTATTCTTTTAGAATTTTTTTTGAGTATTTCAAATGTGTCGCTTTTATGTTTCAAAAACAGTGCCCAAGTGTATCTTGAAAAATCATCGACAATCATAAAAGCATATTTATTACGATATATTGATTGTACTTGAGTTGGGTTGAATAAATCTCGTTGGAGTAGTTTGGGTGGTTATTTTATAGAAATTTCCTTTTAAGATTTGAATGAATTTTTTTTAATTTTCCAAGTTGACATATATCACATAAATTTTAACTTTATAATTTATTTCGGGTATTCCTCTTACTAAATCATCTTTTGCTAATTTATTTATATATTTAAAATTTCTATAACAAAAGCAATTGTGTCATAACCATGGGCCATTACGATCTATGGTTAAACATAAATCGCTATTATATTTAACATTCATAATTAAAACATAAATATTTTGATTTCTCAATCCTTCAAATATTAAATTTTTATTTATATGGGATATACTACATTTATCTTTTTCGAAATCGATTCTAAATCCTTTATCACATAGTTGACTTATACCTAATAAGTTATGTTTTAAATTTTCTACTAATAAAATATCAGTAATAAGGGGATAAGTAAATATACCGACGTTAATGACGTCACCAATGCCGATGAAAAATCCTTTTGAATTTTCTCCAAATGTCGCAGCGTCACCATTAATATGCATTATATTTGATAACACGTGTGTATTTCCTATCATATGCTTACAGTTATCGAGCGTCCATTTCTTCTTGCTTTTAATTTTTTTTAGGTACCTCATTAGTGCTAGCCATAAAGCAAACTTTTTTTTTCTGAATTGCTTTCACTGCCACTATCAGAAGAAGAGGATGAATTGGAGTCATCCCAAGTTATTTGAAAGGCACTTTGCTTTTTCTTGAATTTCTCGAATTTGTTTTTCTCTTTGTCAATATTGAGTTATGGACAAACCTTCTTTATATGGTCGAACTTGTCACATGCATAACATTTGATTGATGTTTGATTTGATGAATTCAAATTGCCACCATTCTGAAATTTTGTCATCTTCTTGAATTTCTTAAATTTATTGTATTTCTTGGCAATAAACACAATATCTTCTTCGTCCAAATCAGACCGTCGTTATTTTCTTGCAAGGCAATATTCTTCTTTTCTTGATTTTTCTCCTTTCTTGCCTGAAAATTAGTTTTATATGCCACAAAATTTCCTATTAATTCTTCAACTTTGAGTTGAGAAACATTGTTAGCTTCCTAATAGCTAAAACTTTTCTTTCTCGTTCAGTAGTCGAAAAAATTTAAGATTCATGTAACTAGATCAGAATTAGTGAATTTAACCCCAAGTGGCATGAGATCGTGTTGTATAGTTTGGAATCTAGCATACATGTAAATAATAGATTAATTTGCTTTCATTTGAAAAGATGAGAAAATTGGTTTTGTAAAAAAGAAATTTTTGTTTACTTGACTTTTGTGCCTTTGTGAGTTACTTGTAAAGTGCACCATATATCATATGAAGTTGTTCAAAGCATGACTCATGAAAATTCATTTTTATCAAGTGAATAAAATAATACATCCATGGCTTTGGCATTATTAGTTAGTATTATTTTGTACATCGGTCGAAGTTCTTCTGCCAGTTGTAGGTGCTTCATACCTAGTTTGGGTAGTTTTCCAAATTTCTAAACCATTAGTTTTCATAAAAATTCGCATATGTATTGACCAGTTAGCATAATTAGACCCAGTAAATATTGGAGGACAAGCAGTTGATTAACCTTCTTGAAATGTACTTGCCATATTAAAAAAAATTCAATCACGTGATACAGTAAATTGAAATATCCTTGCTCTGAAAGTGAATGAAAGTCTAGTGGATCGTGTATAATATGGCTTGTGTATAAGACAAGTGTGTGTATAATGATTAAAAAAATGTATATAGTAGAGCATAAAAGTAAAGAATAAAAACGAGCACATCAAATTTTTATACTGGTTTAGACCTCTTGTCCTACGTCTAGTCTCGAAGTTCCCCTTCGGCATTTTTCCAACCGACAATCCTTGTTTCGCCTGGAGGAATGGGCTTATATAAAAGTGTTTCCTTAACAAACTTATGTTCTATACAGCAGGAATATTGATTGCTAGTACAATTCTTTCTATAATCTCCCTTGAGTGTTTGTGAGTGAAAGTTCTTTGTTTGTAGGAAGTAAGTTTACAAAAATATATAGATTTTTATTATAATTGATTGGGAGTACGAAATCAAAAATAACACAAGAAATTAAATGGCTGAATCATCTGCTCCTCCAGAATGGCTGGTAATACCACTTAAAGGCGGATAGACTGTCCACCCAGTGCCGCTACCCACTTCTACTAAGGCATAGCTTAATAGGAGCAAGAGACTTGGTGACAACAACCTCTCCGAGCCGTTCCCATTGCACGGACTACTCGAAGGAGGACTCACAAAGATTTGAACCATCAACTTAAGCCAATCAATGATTCAATCGCAGATTGATGCTAGACCAGACAATTTAACCGTCTTCACTAGACCCGAAGGTCGCGCTCATACAATGAGCTTTCAGGAAGAACCTGGTTCGCCTTGTTCTCCACGCCATTCATTCCCCTGGTAAATAATTCTACGAGATCGATGCGTTAAGCATAGTGTCTCTATCTCCAAATCCGTATCAACCACTGCGACTCTCGCTAGGATTTCTTTTCTGAACTAATATATTGGGAGACCAGAAAGAAGAGGCTTCCCCGTGAGCTAGGAGAGTAGGCGCCTCTTCACTCTCCTTCAGCCGATTCAGATACCGAATCATATCTCTTAGCGAGAGGTGCAGAAGCTCTCTCTTTGACTCAGGAGGGAGTTCCACCACTTCGACTGATGCGGACGTGGCGCAAAGCAAGTAATGGACAATAAATAAAGTTGGGGCAGCCACTCAGCCTTAGAAACGAAGACCGGTTCGCACCACAACCATCTCTTTTTTACAGGTTCTACGGACCGATGCCTGCTGCATCATCTGGTAGAAAAGATTCATAGATATGCCTGTCTGGTCGTGCCATTACTCTTGTTCCGGTATTGGTTCAAAGAGCGGCAGGCAGCCTTTACCTGGTCTTCAAGTACGTTGTCTATTGAAGAAGCAAACGAGTGCCATTGATGAGTTGCAGATTATGCAAGCTTCCCAAGTTCCGCTTGGAGGTTTGAATCAATAGGAAGAGTATATCTAAGAGTATATCTATTTATTTCGGGTTCTGGGACCAGGCGTTCTAGGGATCGACTCAGCTCTCTCAAACTGTTTTTCATTATTAAGAAAAGGTAACTTGGCCTACTTAACCTAATATCTTAGAAAGATTTTGGTCCCCCTAGGGCTTCCTGAAAGATGCCCGGATTAATATACTTGGCCTTGTCAACCATAGTTGGCAGTAATGAAAAGAAGTTCTGTAATGTTTGAACAGCTATCAAACAACTGGCATAGCCAGAAGGTAGAAAAAGGGGGTGAACGTCAACCTTTTTCCATGACTAGCCTCCGTTTATTCTGAATCTTCTTCTTCTGAGGCGTAGCGTAGCTGGAATTTCTTTTTGGTCCCTTTCATCCAGTGGTTAGGACATCGTCTTTTCATGTCGAAGACACGGGTTCGATTCCCGTAAGGGATAGGTGCTTCTCCCGGAACCACAGTCGGATCATATGTCTAATAAATCACTCATTCTCGTGCTATTGAGAAAGAAATCTGGTGAAGCGTCTGCACTGCGTTTTCAAAAGCTTCCTGTCGAACCGGCTCCTATTTCAATCCGTGCTGGACTGATCGATATACCAATAATTAAGTATCCAGTCAACTGGTGGAATACAGCGCATCAACCGGGGAGCATTAGCTGATCTGGTACATCCATACATGTTTCTATGCTCATTCCAAACCAAACGCTGTACCTATGGGATAGAGGAAGAGGAAGAAACCGAAGATTTCACATAGTACTTTTTTTTGATCGAAAAATCAATCTGATTTATTTCGTACCCCTCGCTCGATGAGAAAATGGGGTACTTAGAGAAAATAGAGAGTGATAATAGTTGTAAGTAAGTTCCATCTCAATTGTTTGATATATTTATAGGTAACAAAGAGTATATCTTCTCAAAGAACTTTATTTTGATCTGGAGTTGCAAATATGGGAGAAGACCTAAACATTAAAAATAAAGAGAAATGACTATACAAAATATGACAGTTGAAACAGTATCAATTGTTTGACATATATTGTTAGACGTCTAAGACATTTCAGGGTTTTAATACGAAATTTCTGTTAAACATCTGGCATTATGTCCTAGACGTTTGAGACAATATTGTTTGTAAATTTTGAGCTTGTTAATAATATGCTTTTGTGTGTGCTAATGATAACTCAAGGAGATTGTATAAGATATTATAAGACCATGGTACAAATATATGATCTTACTTTCAATAGTATGATCTGTTATTCTTCAGCATTGTCTTTATGCCATGATATCGATTAGTAGAGTGATTTCTTCTATCATATACCTGTAAATAGATAAAGTATTTCTTGTATATATGGTTGTATAGTTTTTTCCATTAAAATTATAGAAGAGGAGTTATAACTATACCCACTTTTGATGCGGTTCCACTGGCCTAAGAAGCGAGAGAGTGGAGCATACTTGAACCCAGTTCCATCGATTCAAGCAGCAACAGAATGGATGCTTACTTGGATAGGTTCCACCAATCCAGGAAGCAAAGAAATGGAGCGCACTTGAACGTAGTTCCATCGGTTCAAGTGGAAACATAATGGATGCCTATTTGGAGGCGGTTCCATCGATCCAAGAAGCAAAGAAATGGAGTGCACTCCAACGCAGTTCCATTGGTTCAAGTGGCAAAAGAATGGATGCTTACTTGGACACAATTCCATTGGTCCAAGAAGCGAGGCGCGACTTATGGATTCGTATGAGGCTTGTGACTTCATGATGTTGTGGAGCAACATCACTTCTTAGAAGGCTGGGATTGATTTTCCCCGTCGATCTGCTAGTTTGAGTCGATTTGATCCCGTGGACTCAACAGGTTGCTTACATGAACGCGGATTTGTTGTTCAAGAAGCAAAATAACTTTACTGATAAAATAAAGAGAAATGAAATCCTACCTGTTTACAATGCCCCCAGCATCCCTGGGTGGCTTATTTGTGGAAATAGAAAATACATTGAAAAGTACTAAATAAAATAGTGCCACAGTGAGTCGCCGTTCCAAGCATGGGGAATCGAAATTACATCAACCATCGTGAGCTTAAATGTTACATCTTAAAGTTTATGACCAATAATGTAGGGTCCTTCCTAATTTGGGTCAAGTGCCCTTATACCGAGAAAATTCGTTTCAAGACGAGATCTCCCACTTCAACGGTACGATTGTGAACCTTGGTGTTGAAGTGTCATGTCGCTCGCTTTTAGTGAGTGGAAGTCCTTAGCTCAGTTTCCTCCCTCTTCTCTTCGATCTGATCCAATTCCTCAAGCAGAAGCTGCTTGTTCTCTAATTAATTAAAGTGTTGTCTCTGACGAGAGGAGACCTCTAGTTCCACTAGGATCATTGCTTCAAAACCATATGCCAGGACGAAAGGTGAGTGCTCTGTCGCAAATTTATGTGTTGTTCTATAAGCCTTGTTAGGAACTGAGTTGATGATGTTTTGATGACAACAACCTTATATAGTTATTATACTTTACTTCATAAAATATATACTAACATTTCCATATATATATATATATATATATATATATATATATAGGAAGTATATGCAGGTAGCATCGAAGACTGATCAGTATAAAGACTCAAGCATCAAGATGAAGATTAGAGATTCAAGATTCAAGACTCTAGAGAATCAAGATTTCAAGATAAGTGTATAGTATTTTGTTAAAACTTCATAATAGCACTCTCATCTTTCTTCCAATTTTATTTTGGGATGGAACCCAATTTCTATCGAAACCAGTGGCTTACAAACCCACGACAAGTAGCTTACAAACCTACGACAAGTGGCTTACAAACCCACGAAAATCAGAATCATTTAAACTACTTTGTACAAGTTCTCGAGTCCTATAGAGGAGCTCTGTAGGAAGGTTCTTGCAATTTCAGTTTGAATAGATTTTTCAAAATGTTTTTAAATCTGTTTTCAAAATGTTTTAGCTTTCAAAATCATGTTTTCAAAAAGATTTTCAAACTTTGTTTTAGCCTTGAAATATTCCTCTATTCTGATTTTAAAAACTTCTATTTTTAAAACATCAAAACTTATTCTGATTTTAAATATTACTTATATAATTGACGGTCTATATCAATTATACATATATATTTAAAATAATGTTTTATATTCATTCTCTATCTCAAAATATTTTTTAAACACTTTACTTTGCTTCATAGAAGTTTCAACTTGTTTTAAATTCAATTGTCTTTACAAAACAACATCTCGATAATTTTGAACTAAGGGATGTCGACATAAGGGGATACCCCATGTCGACATGGTGACAGTTGGATTCAAAATTCAATTTTCAAAAGAAGTGTCCATTCGTTCAAAAACCTTTCGCCAATGGTTATGACTGTTGTGCATCTATATAAATGCTTCCTAAATGAATTTTTTTAAACTACTCTCTTATTTTCTTCACTCTTTCTTCTCCACCATTCCATATCCATAAAACTTCATATTTTCAAGATCGTGCCATCATTCTGCCAAATTCTCAATAGGAAATCATTTAGATACTCTCTCTATTTGATTCTCCATCATTCTACTAAAGATCAAAGTGCTATTCAGAGTTATAGGATTAATTTGTATTCAAAATGTCCATAGAGTCTATCCATTCAAAAGGATTGCTAATAAGAAGTATTATGGTGATCTTGTGTCCCGTAAATTAAGAGAGTTTACCCCAGACTCGGAGATAGGAGGGTTCCTCAAGGCCTTAGAAATTGAGGGTTGTAATTTGGATATTGGCTTATAAAAATCTGTACAAGGATATTTCCTTGGTGCAGGACTGGATGTAGGATGATTCCGAACCAGTATAAAATCCAGTGTGTTCTTTCCTTTTACTTGCTTTACTTTACTATTTGCATTTGTTATATGTTCTGTGATCATTCTGTGTTAGAATTCTGTTTAGATTTGTGTTGAAAGTTTTAATTTAGTCATATAGTTCATATATTCTTTAAAACACTATTCACCCCCCCCCCTCTAGTGTTATTTCTGCCTTAAGATCCTTAATCCGCATCCCTAACAATTGGTATAAGAGCATTGGTTTTCATTATTTACATAATCTGAAATTTTGAAAAGTTTTAATGGCACAACACACTAATAATGTCACTCCTGTCACCACTACTTCTGTCAACACAAGCACTAACACTAGTTCATTTGTAGAAGGTCAGTCTACTGTCAGACCACCACTTTTTAATGGCAGTAATTATGCATATTGGGCATGTAGGATGAAAATTTATTTACAATCCATAAGTTTAGATACTTGGAATATGACACAAATTGAATATGTTGAACCAACTACTAATTTTTCCCAGTGGACTACCGAGCAAAAGACGGTTGCACAAAACAATTCTAAGGCTATGAATATACTATTTTGTTCACTAGATAGGAATGAGTTTAATAGAGTCTCTGTTTGTAAGTCTGCATTTGAAATCTGGAAAACTTTGCAAGTAACTCATGAAGGAACAAACAAAGTTAAACTGACTAAAATTTCCATATTAACTAACCAGTTTCAATTATTTAAAATGCATGAAAATGAGTCCTTTTTCGACATGTATTGTCGATTTCAAGATATTGTACATTCATTGATTGCTTTAGGAAAGGGTTTCTCAGAAGAAGATCAAGTCAGAAAGATACTCAATTCACTCACTCCAGAATGGGATCAAAAGACACTTACTATTGAAGAGGCAAATGATGTTACTCAAATGAAGATCGAAGAGTTAATCGGTAATCTAATGTCTTATGAAGTTCAACTACAAGGGAGAAAAGAACCTAAGGCAACGGAAAAGAAATCGATCGCATTCAAAGCAACAACTGGAGATTCAGAACAAGATAGTGATGAAGAAATTGCTTTCATGACCAAAAATTTCAAAAGTTTCTGAAGTATAGAAAGATGAATAACTTTAAAAGAAATGATCAAAGGAATTCCAGAAATACTTCGGAGAACAACAAAAATTACAACAACAACAACAATGGTGATAGATGCTACAACTGCAACAAAACAGGGCACTACAAGATAGATGGTCCATATCCAGACAAACAGACATTTCAACCAAATAACGAGCAACTAAGGAAAAGAAAGAAGGCATATGCAGCATGTAACGAGTCAGATTTTGCCCGCTCGAAAATCGACATCCATACTTCAAATCGTATTCGAATGCCATAGATTCGACCGTTCAAATCCGATTCGCCGGAGCTTATAACAATCATTAAGTAAACAACACAGCCGAAATAAAAGAATAATACATTGATGTACAATTTTGATACAATATCTGACACAACAGATGATCCAATAAATATCAATATACATCAGAGATATGATACAATAAAATAGCAGCGGAAAAGAAAATAGATAACATTTAACAGCGGAACAAATAACTCTAAGATAGTCTTCAACGAAGAACTCCAAATCGGAACTGTAACTCCATTTCCAAGAATCAATCCAGCAATAGCTCGAACTCCTAATAACGATGCACCAAGACGAGCAAGACTGGTGCGATCCAAAGACTGAACTAACTCCAGATAATCCACTATATCTAACTATCTGAAAAACCCAACTCTAGACTGCTCGTGTAGAAAATAATGAGCACCCAGAGTTTAGGAAGGAAAACAATAAACTCCAGATCAGTCGTGGGACTGGTGTGAGCAAAAAAAACAGTTTATCTTTTAAAAACATTCAATAAAAGATTTTCAAAGTCAATTCGCAATGTTTTTTAAAAATGAGACTACCATAAGGCCTCCCGCACACACACACAATGCAAACGCAGAATCGGAGGAGATTTCTCCTTATGATAGTCAAAGATGCTTGATACGCATTAAAAATAACATTTGATATTATTACTAGTGCATAGTGTAGGAAAAATTCATTTCGAAAGTAGAATATAAATCTTAGCCAACATACGACCATTATCGTATGCCTACTATAGCTACCATCCAAACAGTGGTGACCACCATAAGTGAATGGCAGGTCCTACAACTAATAGTGTACAAGTTTCGTATTGGGAATTGGATTTCCAACGAATGATCAGGCCAAGGAACTTCCCATTGCCACATGAGAATGCCTCTGGATGGACATCCCCGAGAACCAAACCGGATCTCTACCAACACAAGGCCGGGTTACCCCTAACTGAGTAACAACTGACCGAATATGCCATCCCCCGGTCCTTTGGGACCTTTATCCGAGAGCTCTCTAATCAATTCACACAATCATAACAAAGTGTTTTCAACTTGAGTAAGTATATGGGCTCCATACCATGATACTACCCTTTTCCAGAAGGAAATGCACACATCCTAAAGGGCGCTACCCCTCATAACCTTGCCGCATCTTTCCTGTTTTGACCATTCCCGAGGTGTGAGGCTCGACGAAGTCACGTCCACAAAAACATACTTTATACAAAAGCCATGCTTTGGGTCAACAAATGATCACCAGGATAGACGATCAAACAAATGATCCTATCACAAATAATCAACACAATGATCATTTCACAGCAACACTCAGTATGTCACATTACCAAAATTGGGAATATATCGCTGATAACCTTCAACTATATAACCTCTGAGCTCGTACGTCTCAGAGAAGGGTGTTAAGCTAAGAGAATAAATTCTCCGCCACCAACAGAAATATATTTGAAAGAAATCGGCTTTATATCTCAATTTGTAATGTCAGACATACTATCCATACAAGTCTGTTCTGGGTTCGAACAGAACCGAAGGCACTTACAAAGAAGTCCTTGCAATCCGGATATTCACAATCCTGATCGGATTTCCCATCACTTAGGGAGTTTCTATACCGGCGCGACTCGGTGCAGAAACAATCGATAGGTCATCCTATCGCTTTCGCAAATACCCGGTCTTCATCACCGGTCTTCAAATGCTATCCATAGCGTCAAATCACATATTCAGAATGGGTTATATGACACAAAGGTCCTTTCCCGGCTAAACCGAATAGTGAGCGAAACATTTTAAAAATATATGGATATTGGGATTTCAATTAAGTCACAACTTAATAATTCAAAACTTTCTTTTAAATGGCTTAACAAATTACCATTTTCAATCTTTAAACAAAAAGATTCATTTTCACAACCTTTAACGGTTTAAACAATTTTCACATTTTAATCTTTTAAACAAAAGATTCATTCTCATTCACAGATTTTCCAAATCAATTTTCATTTCAATTTGATTAACTCGTTAAATCTTTAAATCAAAGATTTAACTTATAGCCTTCAAAAAAATTTCATTTCAATTTGATTTAAACAATCATCAATTTAAATCTGTTAAGAATAAACAGATTTAATTCATAGCTTTCAAAAAAAAGAATTCATTCATAACTTAGGAAAATCATTTCTCCATTCAATCTTGAAATTCCCCTAATTAACTGGAATCTCAGTTCTTATTTAAGAGTGTTTATCATTTGAAAACAACCGTTTTCATTTTGGAAATCTGATTCGTTTATACGAGTTGAAATCCTTGGGTTAAATTTAAATACCCAAAAATAATACTTTAAAAATGATTTAACTCATAATGACTAGTATAATATCATTAATCCCTAGTTTCAAAATACAGAATTCAATTTGAATATTGAATTCAAATTTAATTTAAAGTATTTAAATTCCAACACTCAATCCTGTTATTGAAAATAAATTTCCATCTTTGAAATTCCCTTTTCAATTGCTTTTCACATTTAGTCCGATTCCATTTCCAAAACGTTTGAATTCAAATATTCAATTTTTTTATAAATCATTTCAAAATCTGTGACTTAATCGATTTCCTCGTGAAATCCATATTTGTGTGTGTATGGTGTGGTCTAGGGTTTTAACATACTAGTGCAACATCATTTCAATCATCACAGATTTAAATACAACAATATATTTGATAAGCGATATAACCATAACGCTTATCTTTCATACACATATTCGCAGATATATATATCACAAATAATAAACTATATCACAGATCACAATACAAATCAGGATAATCATAAAGCATTACAGTTCAGAAATGTCAAATAATTCAACATTCAATAGAATCCAAACATTCACAAAAGAATTTATTAATCAACTGATTAATTTAGATTAGATGTATCATTATAAATCCGGTTTGATTATCATAATTTAGTTTTAAATTATATGAAATAAATCTTCTTTCAAATTTATTAGTCAACCCTTAATTATTAACTAATCATTCTTAAATCAATGAGTCAATTAATCTTAAATTTATTAATCTTAATTAATTGCCATTATTAATTAATCCTTTAATTATTCACAAATAATTATGCTCTGATTTAAAAATCATCATTTAATTAATTACCTTTATTAATTGTCTATTAATTTCTTCTCTAAGCAATTAATTTTTCGAAACTATCAAATGATTACTCTGAATAAATTAACTTAAGAAATTTAATTTAAATAATTTGATTAACTCCATAAATTACACCGAATATTTAATTTCACAATTATTGTTATTAAGTAATCGTACTTAATAGTTCTACAATTGATTATTATGAAATTAATCAATCTAAATTTATTGTTAAGATTTATCACATCAATTAATTCTTCAAATAAAATCTTAATTAATAGTCTTTATCAATTATTTAATTTATTTAATTTCCTTTCCAAAGAAATTTCTTATATTAAATTTTAACATCTGATTTAAGATTAGTTCCAGGTTCTACTTTTAAATTCAATTTGTTTAAATGTCATTTTCAATTTCAATTCTATTTTAAATTCAAATTCTTTAATACACTTAATTGCGTTGAAATTATTAAACCAAATTGAATTTAAAACTTTATTTTATTTACATTTTGATTTAAACCTCAGCTTAAAACCTTGTTTTAAAATTTAAATTTTTGTTTTGAATTCCTGGAAGATAGGTTCAGGTAAAACCTGAAACCAAACCTTATACTCGAGACCCCTCTTCCTTGCTTCGAGTCAATCTGCAAAAATCTCGGCACGTCTCGAGTTCCCCCCCTGCTCCTTTCCTTTCGCGTTTCCTTCTTCTTCTTCTTCTTTTTTTTTTCTTTCTGTTCTTCAGATCCAAGTGTGCATGGTGCACGTGCACCGTTGCCTCAACCACCTCCGGCCATCCACACGAACCTCAACATGACGCCTTCCATCACCAGATGCCATCACGATCAACCAAAAACCATCACCACGCCCAAACCAAAATCTAGCAGTGAAAACCAAAACCTGGAAACACAAGAACCCAAACCTTCCCAACCTGTCAACGAGTCGTTCTCCCCACCTCGGCCACTTGAACTCGCCAAACTCCAGCCATGAACTCGCCTTCGACCATGCTACCACCTTCCCAAACCTCATGCAACTCGATGCACAGTTGAAGACGCGGTGGTCAAAAGTTCAATCACCTCAAAAATTAGGGCTACCAACTTCAAATCACTGCCCCCATCGCCACCGCCACCGTTGGCACCTCCAACCATTTTTCCCACCACACCCATCAGCTCCTCCTCTACCTCGAACAAACCCGACACCTCTAGTTCATCGCGTCGCCGGAAATCGGCCAAAGTGCAAATTTCGTTCATTATTGAACTGCTCGGAAAACTCGACACTAAAAATTACCAAACATATCTTAAAAATCATTGTTTTAGGTAAGGATTCAAGCTACATGCTTGGATCAATGTTTTATGAAATTCGAAATTTCCCAAATTTAGAGTTTCATCTGTAAAAAATAAATTTTTCCTCTTGTATACATTTATACTTCATGAAATTATTTTTAGATCATAGTTCTTATTTAAATACACAACTTTGATTTAGATATCAAGGCTTGAAAGTGATTAGAAATGGAGGATTGAAGTTATTTCTATTTGGTTCATCCTGAACAAAAAAAAAACAGACATCTCAACACTGTCAAAATAGTTTCATATACACAGTGTCAAAACAAAGAAGATATTCAACATCCATAATAAACATAAATCATTCACTGGTCATAGCTTAACATAAAATTTATATTATGTTTACTCACCTGGAAGAAGATTTTGAATTTTCTACTATTTTGTTGGACTCTGTTATGTATAAGCAGAGGTAAGCTTTGTATAAACAGATGCAAGCTTTTGCTTGATAACAGATATGCACCTCTTAATTCACTGTATAAACACATCTATACTTGCTAATATGTAAACATTAAAACCATATTTCCAATCATCACCATCACAGACATAGGAGATCAGAGGAGTTGGTTTAAAAATTAGAGTTTGCTCACAGTTGATTTAAGAAGAACAGAACTTGCTTCCTGTTGACACAGGCTTTGATTTTTCCAATAGAAACCTTGCTTCTTTGATCTCTGGCTCGAGTTGATTGTTTTATTTAAGTTGAAATTTGTTTATGTTTGAAATGGTTTTTACTTCAGTTTATTCTTAGCTTTGCAGGAACGAGCTGATGAAAATATATAGGAGAGCAAGTTTATAAGTTGATGTATATATAAAAGAGGAGTTGTACAGGTTGATTATTGTTCTATGCAAGGTGATGTTACCTTCTCTTTGTACTATAAGCATGGTTGAAGATGCTTTGTTCAATAATTATGTATGTACAGTTTATATATGTGCTTGTTTGAGTTGAGATGAAAGCTTTATTACTTTTCTTTGTACTTCTTTATTTCAGCCTGCATTTTCTTGCCTGCATATACTTACCTGTTTATAATAATAGGTTTAGCTAATGTACTGTTATGTATGTACAGTTTTGTGTTGTATTTTATTTGTTTCTTTTCTTTTTAACTTTAAATTTTATCTTGTTGGTTTGGTTTAATTTGCAAGTGTACATACAAAAATATATATTTGCTTTGTCTCAGCGGTAGCATGTTTGAAGATGATAATGATAGCTTTCTTTTGTTATTATATGTTAGATTTTTATTTAATATGTTTACTTACTTTATATTTTATAAAACTATATATATATATATATATATATATATATATATATTCATTTTCAAACTATAGCTGAATTCCTAGGTTTTTATTTTGTACTCGTATTTATTTGTTTTGAAAACTTTATTTGTATTGCCTACATATCTATGTTTTTATTTGTTTGTTATTTTTACTTTGTTTTGTTTACTTTGCTTATTTATTTGTTTGAATACTTTTATTTGCTCTTATTCTTGCATTTTTAAATTTACTTCTATTTTTAGTTTAAATAATTATTGTTAGAATTGTTGCCAATGTATTTACTTTATACTTGAATGTATTTGTATTTTATTTATAAATCTCGATTCGATTGAATTCAAAACTTATATTAAAATTTATATTTATACTTGTAGTTTATTTTACTTATGTATTGAATTCTAATTAACTTTAACATTTATTTCTAACCATACATTTATTTGAAACATTTATTGCTAATACTTTTTATTTTTTTCTTTGTTCATATATACCCAAATATACATATATATATATATATATATATTCACATATATACGTATATACATAATATTTAAAAATTAAATGATTTATATAGAATATATTTGAACTCGGGGAAACTCACATCACTATTTATAATTAATTTTATAAATTTTTATTCAAAATATCATTTAATTATCAATTTAAATTAAATTAAAATCTAGGGTCGTTACAGACTTCCCCCCTTAAAAGGATTTCGTCCTCGAAATTCGCAGGCACGAAAACAACAAAGATAGATGAAAGATAGAGAAATATCATTTCAGATCAAACTAGATATCAGTTCTGCATTTGGCTCACCAAATCAGAATATCAACAATAGATACAAGTAATTATAATAAAATTTCAAATTTGGTTTTAAACAAAATCGTTTAATTGATTCAATTCAAATTATTCTTCATATTCTATTAATCAATTTAACTCAATTTTTTTAAACTTCCAGTTTATTCAAAATTTTCTAATTCATTTAAAATTTCCAATTCATATTCATTAAGGTTTAAATCAACAACCGATAAGAAACCGATGAAGATACGAATTAAAAAATTTCTACAACGATTCGTAGGGCCATCATCACACCGAAATTTCTTTCTGGAGCTATCACGAAGAAATCAAAAGAATTTGGAAACGAATCAAAGAAATTTGATAAGAAAGATTGTTTCCACTTTTGTTACAGAGTATCGACCAATTATAGTCGTATTTCCCTGTCTTTTATCTCGTTCTCTTCTTGCACTTATACTTACTATCAGTGAATAGCAAGAGAATTTACTGAGGCTTTCAAACGGATATCTTAGGGATTACTCATTCTAGGATTTACTTCATCCTATCTCTAATGAGCTACTTAATGTGTTACACTCCTGAGCTAAAGTTTCACCTTAGCTCTGATACCACATGTAACGAGTCGGATTTTGCCCGCTCGAAAATCGACATCCATACTTCAAATCGTATTCGAATGCCATAGATTCGACCGTTCAAATCCGATTCGCCGGAGCTTATAACAATCATTAAGTAAACAACACAGCCGAAATAAAAGAATAATACATTGATGTACAATTTTGATACAATATCTGACACAACAGATGATCCAATAGATATCAATATACATCAGAGATATGATACAATAAAATAGCAGCGGAAAAGAAAATAGATAACATTTAACAGCGGAACAAATAACTCTAAGATAGTCTTCAACGAAGAACTCCAAATCGGAACTGTAACTCCATTTCCAAGAATCAATCCAGCAATAGCTCGAACTCCCAATAACGATGCACCAAGACGAGCAAGACTAGTGCGATCCAAAGACTGAACTAACTCCAGATAATCCACTATATCTAACTATCTGAAAAACCCAACTCTAGACTGCTCGTGTAGAAAATAATGAGCACCCAGAGTTTAGGAAGGAAAACAATAAACTCCGGATCAGTCGTGGGACTGGTGTGAGCAACAAAAACAGTTTATCTTTTAAAAACATTCAATAAAAGATTTTCAAAGTCAATTCGCAATGCTTTTTAAAAATGAGACTACCATAAGGCCTCCCGCACACACACACAATGCAAACGCAGAATCGGAGGAGATTTCTCCTTATGATAGTCAAAGATGCTTGATACGCATTAAAAATAACATTTGATATTATTACTAGTGCATAGTGTAGGAAAAATTCATTTCGAAAGTAGAATATAAATCTTAGCCAACATACGACCATTATCGTATGCCTACTATAGCTACCATCCAAACAGTGGTGACCACCATAAGTGAATGGCAGGTCCTACAACTAATAGTGTACAAGTTTCGTATTGGGAATTGGATTTCCAACGA
Organism: Allium cepa; assembly: GCA_030765085.1. Classification (NCBI taxonomy): domain Eukaryota; kingdom Viridiplantae; phylum Streptophyta; class Magnoliopsida; order Asparagales; family Amaryllidaceae; genus Allium; species Allium cepa. Next base: position 551,125,253 of record CM060941.1, on the reverse strand, counting down.
ATGATCAGGCCAAGGAACTTCCCATTGCCACATGAGAATGCCTCTGGATGGACATCCCCGAGAACCAAACCGGATCTCTACCAACACAAGGCCGGGTTACCCCTAACTGAGTAACAACTGACCGAATATGCCATCCCCCGGTCCTTTGGGACCTTTATCCGAGAGCTCTCTAATCAATTCACACAATCATAACAAAGTGTTTTCAACTTGAGTAAGTATCTGGGCTCCATACCATGATACTACCCTTTTCCAGAAGGAAATGCACACATCCTAAAGGGCGCTACCCCTCATAACCTTGCCGCATCTTAACTGTTTTGACCATTCCCGAGGTGTGAGGCTCGACGAAGTCACGTCCACAAAAACATACTTTATACAAAAGCCATGCTTTGGGTCAACAAATGATCATAGAAATGATCACCAGGATAGACGATCAAACAAATGATCCTATCACAAATAATCAACACAATGATCATTTCACAGCAACACTCAGTATGTCACATTACCAAAATTGGGAATATATCGCTGATAACCTTCAACTATATAACCTCTGAGCTCGTACGTCTCAGAGAAGGGTGTTAAGCTAAGAGAATAAATTCTCCGCCACCAACAGAAATATATTTGAAATAAATCGGCTTTATATCTCAATTTGTAATGTCAGACATACTATCCATACAAGTCTGTTCTGGGTTCGAGCAGAACCGAAGGCACTTACAAAGAAGTCCTTGCAATCTGGATATTCACAAACCTGATCGGATTTCCCATCACTTAGGGAGTTTCTATACCGGCGCGACTCGGTGCAGAAACAATCGATAGGTCATCCTATCGCTTTCGCAAATACCCGGTCTTCATCACCGGTCTTCAAATGCTATCCATAGCGTCAAATCACATATTCAGAATGGGTTATATGACACAAAGGTCCTTTCCCGGCTAAACCGAATAGTGAGCGAAACATTTTAAAAATATATGGATATTGGGATTTCAATTAAGTCACAACTTAATAATTCAAAACTTTCTTTTAAATGGCTTAACAAATTACCATTTTCAATCTTTAAACAAAAAGATTCATTTTCACAACCTTTAACGGTTTAAACAATTTTCTCATTTTAATCTTTTAAACAAAAGATTCATTCTCATTCACAGATTTTCCAAATCAATTTTCATTTCAATTTGATTAACTCGTTAAATCTTTAAATCAAAGATTTAACTTATAGCCTTCAAAAAAATTTCATTTCAATTTGATTTAAACAATCATCAATTTAAATCTGTTAAGAATAAACAGATTTAATTCATAGCTTTCAAAAAAAAGAATTCATTCATAACTTAGGAAAATCATTTCTCCATTCAATCTTGAAATTCCCCTAATTAACTGGAATCTCAGTTCTTATTTAAGAGTGTTTATCATTTGAAAACAACCGTTTTCATTTTGGAAATCTGATTCGTTTATACGAGTTGAAATCCTTGGGTTAAATTTAAATACCCAAAAATAATACTTTAAAAATGATTTAACTCATAATGACTAGTATAATATCATTAATCCCTAGTTTCAAAATACAGAATTCAATTTGAATATTGAATTCAAATTTAATTTAAAGTATTTAAATTCCAACACTCAATCCTGTTATTGAAAATAAATTTCCATCTTTGAAATTCCCTTTTCAATTGCTTTTCACATTTAGTCCGATTCCATTTACAAAACGTTTGAATTCAAATATTCAATTTTTTTATAAATCATTTCAAAATCTGTGACTTAATCGATTTCCTCGTGAAATCCATATTTGTGTGTGTATGGTGTGGTCTAGGGTTTTAACATACTAGTGCAACATCATTTCAATCATCACAGATTTAAATACAACAATATATTTGATAAGCGATATAACCATAACGCTTATCTTTCATACACATATTCGCAGATATATATATCACAAATAATAAACGATATCACAGATCACAACACAAATCAGGATAATCATAAAGCATTACAGTTCAGAAATGTCAAATAATTCAACATTCAATAGAATCCAAACATTCACAAAAGAATTTATTAATCAACTGATTAATTTAGATTAGATGTATCATTATAAATCCGGTTTGATTATCATAATTTAGTTTTAAATTATATGAAATAAATCTTCTTTCAAATTTATTAGTTAACCCTTAATTATTAACTAATCATTCTTAAATCAATGAGTCAATTAATCTTAAATTTATTAATCTTAATTAATTGCCATTATTAATTAATCCTTTAATAATTCACAAATAATTATGCTCTGATTTAAAAATCATCATTTAATTAATTACCTTTATTAATTATCTATTAATTTCTTCTCTAAGCAATTAATTTTTCGAAACTATCAAATGATTACTCTGAATAAATTAACTTAAGAAATTTAATTTAAATAATTTGATTAACTCCATAAATTACACCGAATATTTAATTTCACAATTATTGTTATTAAGTAATCGTACTTAATAGTTCTACAATTGATTATTATGAAATTAATCAATCTAAATTTATTGTTAAGATTTATCACATCAATTAATTCTTCAAATAAAATCTTAATTAATAGTCTTTATCAATTATTTAATTTCTTTAATTTCCTTTCCAAAGAAATTTCTTATATTAAATTTTAACATCTGATTTAAGATTAGTTCCAGGTTCTACTTTTAAATTCAATTTGTTTAAATGTCATTTTCAATTTCAATTCTATTTTAAATTCAAATTCTTTAATACACTTAATTGCGTTGAAATTATTAAACCAAATTGAATTTAAAACTTTATTTTATTTACATTTTGATTTAAACCTCAGCTTAAAACCTTGTTTTAAAATTTAAATTTTTGTTTTGAATTCCTGGAAGATAGGTTCAGGTAAAACCTGAAACCAAACCTTATACTCGAGACCCCTTTTCCTTGCTTCGAGTCAATCTGCAAAAATCTCGAGCACGTCTCGAGTTCCCCCCTTGCTCCTTTCCTTTCGCGTTTCCTTCTTCTTCTTCTTTTTTTTTCTTTCTGTTCTTCAGATCCAAGTGTGCACGGTGCACGTGCACCGTTGCCTCAACCACCTCCGGCCATCCACACGAACCTCAACATGACGCCTTCCATTACCAGATGCCATCACGATCAACCAAAAACCATCACCACGCCCAAACCAAAATCTAGCAGTGAAAACCAAAACCTGGAAACACAAGAACCCAAACCTTCCCAACCTGTCAACGAGTCGTTCTCCCCACCTCGGCCACTTGAACTCGCCAAACTCCAGCCATGAACTCGCCTCCGACCATGCTACCACCTTCCCAAACCTCGTGCAACTCGATGCACAGTTGAAGACGCGGTGGTCAAAAGTTCAATCACCTCAAAAATTAGGGCTACCAACTTCAAATCACTGCCCCCATCGCCACCGCCACCGTTGGCACCTCCAACCATTTTTCCCACCACACCCATCAGCTCCTCCTCTACCTCGAACAAACCCGACACCTCTAGTTCATCGCGTCGCCGGAAATCGGCCAAAGTGCAAATTTCGTTCATTATTGAACTGCTCGGAAAACTCGACACTAAAAATTACCAAACATATCTTAAAAATCATTGTTTTAGGTAAGGATTCAAGCTACATGCTTGGATCAATGTTTTATGAAATTTGAAATTTCCCAAATTTAGAGTTTCATCTGTAAAAACTAAATTTTTCCTCTTGTATACATTTATACTTCATGAAATTATTTTTAGATCATAGTTCTTATTTAAATACACAACTTTGCTTTAGATATCAAGGCTTGAAAGTGATTAGAAATGGAGGATTGAAGTTATTTCTATTTGGTTCATCCTGAACAAAAAAAAAACAGACATCTCAACACTGTCAAAATAGTTTCATATACACAGTGTCAAAACAAAGAAGATATTCAACATCCATAATAAACATAAATCATTCACTGGTCATAGCTTAACATAAAATTTATATTATGTTTACTCACCTGGAAGAAGATTTTGAATTTTCTACTATTTTGTTGGACTCTGTTATGTATAAGCAGAGGTAAGCTTTGTATAAACAGATGCAAGCTTTTGCTTGATAACAGATATGCACCTCTTAATTCACTGTATAAACACATCTATACTTGCTAATATGTAAACATTAAAACCATATTTCCAATCATCACCATCACAGACATAGGAGATCAGAGGAGTTGGTTTAAAAATTAGAGTTTGCTCACAGTTGATTTAAGAAGAACAGAACTTGCTTCCTGTTGACACAGGCTTTGATTTTTCCAATAGAAACCTTGCTTCTTTGATCTCTGGCTCGAGTTGATTGTTTTATTTAAGTTGAAATTTGTTTATGTTTGAAATGGTTTTTACTTCAGTTTATTCTTAGCTTTGCAGGAACGAGCTGATGAAAATATATAGGAGAGCAAGTTTATAAGTTGATGTATATATAAAAGAGGAGTTGTACATGTTGATTATTGTTCTATGCAAGGTGATGTTACCTTCTCTTTGTACTATAAGCATGGTTGAAGATGCTTTGTTCAATAATTATGTATGTACAGTTTATATATGTGCTTGTTTGAGTTGAGATGAAAGCTTTATTACTTTTCTTTGTACTTCTTTATTTCAGCCTGCATTTTCTTGCCTGCATATACTTACCTGTTTATAATAATAGGTTTAGCTAATGTACTGTTATGTATGTACAGTTTTGTGTTGTATTTTATTTGTTTCTTTTCTTTTTAACTTTAAATTTTATCTTGTTGGTTTGGTTTAATTTGCAAGTGTACATACAAAAATATATATTTGCTTTGTCTCAGTTGTAGCATGTTTGAAGATGATAATGATAGCTTTCTTTTGTTATTATATGTTAGATTTTTATTTAATATGTTTACTTACTTTATATTTTATAAAACTATATATATATATATATATATATATATATATATTCATTTTCAAACTATAGCTGAATTCCTAGGTTTTTATTTTGTACTCGTATTTATTTGTTTTGAAAACTTTATTTGTATTGCCTACATATCTATGTTTTTATTTGTTTGTTATTTTTACTTTGTTTTGTTTACTTTGCTTATTTATTTGTTTGAATACTTTTATTTGCTCTTATTCTTGCATTTTTAAATTTACTTCTATTTTTAGTTTAAATAATTATTGTTAGAATTGTTGCCAATGTATTTACTTTATACTTGAATGTATTTGTATTTTATTTATAAATCTCGATTCGATTGAATTCAAAACTTATATTAAAATTTATATTTATACTTGTAGTTTATTTTACTTATGTATTGAATTCTAATTAACTTTAACATTTATTTCTAACCATACATTTATTTGAAACATTTATTGCTAATACTTTTTATTTTTTTCTTTGTTCATATATACCCAAATATACATACATATATATATATATATATATTCACATATATACATATATACATAATATTTAAAAATTAAATGATTTATATAGAATATATTTGAACTCGGGGAAACTCACATCACTATTTATAATTAATTTTATAAATTTTTATTCAAAATATCATTTAATTATCAATTTAAATTAAATTAAAATCTAGGGTCGTTACACAGCAACTCTTGACGATTCAGATTCATCCAGTGATGACGAGAAGAAAACTGATAATCCAAATCTGTGCTTCACTGCTATTCTCGAATCGGAAGACGGTCGGAGTTTGGATCTAAAAATAGGTACACATTTATTTTAATTTTATTGGATGCTTGTTTGTTTTGATTTTGTTTGCAATTCCTTGAATTTTTAAATTCAAAATCACCCTTTGAAATTTGAATTTTTAAATTCAAAATAATATTATTTTAATAATATTTTAAATATTAAAATATTTTAATATTATTATATTTAATATTATTACTGGAATTATATATAGATATAGAATATAGATTAGTTTTCTTATGATTTTAGGAATTTCTTAGATTTGAGAAAAAGACACCCCTTTTCAAATTCAACAGGCACATGTCGACATGCCAGGATACCCCATGTCGACATGTCTCTCAAAAATTTGATTTCAAACTTTTGAATTTCCCTCCACCTTTTCACTTACTTCAAAATTCTGAAAAGATACCTCTTGACCAGAGAACATGACTTTAGAGAATCTATTTAATATACTTCTCTTATCATCTCTTTTCACTTTATTCTCATAATTCAAACTTTCTTCATTATCTTCTACTCCTCTCAAACACTCATCAATGGCTTCCTCAAGTACCCCATCAACTATGAGGCTGACCAAATCCATCAAAAATGATCTTTTTAATGACCCGGAGGCTATCAAAGCTTAGATAAGTTATGTAAACTATGGTAAAGTCAATACGGGAAAATTTGCTATTTTTGATGATTTTCCTTCTTATGAAATCGATCAACTTTTTGAAGAAAACTCCATTCTTAGCTTTATTGATAACAAGAAAAATGATTTCGTTTGTTATCCAAACCTTGTCAAAATGTTTTATGCAAACCTAAACCGTGAATTTTATAATAGAAATGAAGATAAAATTTGGAGTAGTATTAAAGGAACACTTATTGTTTTAGATTCCAATATTTTGGATACTATTTTGGGTTGCAAATCTACCGGTATGAATCTCTCGCAATTTCAAATCAATGAAACCGATCGAGAGACTTTTCATCACATTTTTGAAAGCGATGACCACATGGATTTTAAGAATCGCTTTTTCCACCTAAAAGCAAGAATTGTCAACCTTCTTATTCAACACACCATTATTCCTAGGTCGGGAAACTACAATAATCCCACCTCAAAAGTGTGTAAAGCTCTTTTTGCTATATTTGGAAAATATGATATTAATTGGGCACAAACTATTTTGGATGAGTTAAGACCCAAAAATTTTACTATGGGAGAAAACACTCTTTATCATGGAATTTATCTTACTCGGATTTTCAATTATTTTGGTGTGGATGTTAAAAAGGAAGAGTTTGTAAGTAGGAAAGTGTTCAATCATGGGAACATTTCCCTTATGAAAATCCCACTTATGTTTCAACCGTATGAAACACTTACCGAAAAGAAGAGAGACTTGCTCATGAAGAGTTGGAAGAAGAGGGAGAAGAAGAGGAAGAAGAAGGGGAAGGAATGGAAATTGAAGAAGAAGAGGAAGATGAAGAAACCTCTTTGGAAAGTACAGAGTATCCACATACACCCGCCAATCCGTCCAACAAAACCATACTCAAGAACCAAAAGATACTTGCTCAAAACCAAAAGTGTAACGCACGCGGATTTTCGTTGCCGAAAAACCGAATAGTTATGGGTTTTAAAAAGAATTTAAGAAAGGAAAGAAGAAGAGAGAAGAAATAAGATAGAGAGAAGAGAAATAGAGGGAAAAGAAAACAGATAGGAAATAGAAAATTTTGAAATAGAAGAAAAAGAGAATAGAGAATTTGAAAACAGAGGGAAAATAGAACGGAACAGAAAACAACAGAACAACAGAATCTCACAATTCGCAGCGGAACAACATATAATAGATAAATGAATAATCTTTAAGCAAAGAACTATCAGTTATTACATATTATACATTTCATTACATCATATCATCAGAGTATACAACATCAACAACAAACAGTGCAGCGGAAAAGAAATACTATATAGCTAGTAATACGCCATGCCATCCAGCTTGCCTCCAGCAATTCCTGAATATCCATAATATCCTGATAAACCTAACTCTTAACTGCCCGTGTGGAAATTGGTGGGCAACCAGAGTTTAGGAAGGAAAACAATAAACTCCGAGTCAGTCATGTGACTGGTGTGAGAACTCAAAACAGTTTATTTATCTTTAAAATCAATTGAGAGATATTTTTATTTCAATTCGCAATGCTTTTAAAAATGAGACTACCATAAGGCCTCCCGCACACACACACATGCAAACGCAGAATTGGAGGAGATTTCTCCTTATGATAGTCAAAGATGCTTGATACGCATTTAAAATAATATTTGATATTATTACTAGTGCATAGTGTAGGAAAATATTTCGAAAGTAGAATATAAATCTTAGCCAACATACGACCATTATCGTATGCCTACTATAGCTAACTATGTTCAATAGCAGGTTACCGCCACATTCCATAGCAGGTTATACAACTAAAACCGTACAAGTTTCGTATTGTTTCTTTGGATTTCCAACAAATGATCAGGCCAAGGAACTTCCCATTGCCACATGAGAATGCCTCTAGATGGACATCCCCGAGAACCAAACCGAATCTCTGCCAACACAAGGCCGGGTTACCCCTAACTGAGTAACAACTGACCGAATATGCCATCCCCCGGTCCTTTGGGACCTTTATCCGAGAGCTCTCTAATCAATTCACACAATCATAACAAAGTGTTTTCAACATGAGTAAGTATCTGGGCTCCATACCATGATACCACCCTTTTCCAGAAGGAAATGCACACATCCTAAAGGGCACTACCCCTCATAACCTTGCCGCATCTTTCCTGTTTTGACCATTCACGGGGTGTGAGGCTCGACGAAGTCACGTCCACAAAAACATACTTTATACAAAAGCCATGCTTTGGGTCAACAAATGATCAACACAATGATCACAAGGATAGACGATCAAATAAACGATCCTATCACAAATAATCAACACAATGATCATTTCAGCATCACTCAGCATGTCACATTACCAAATTGGGAATATATCGCTGATAACATTCAACTACATAACCTCTGAGCACGTACGTCTCAGAGAAGGGTGTTAAGCTAAAAGAATAAATTCTCCGCCACCAACAGAAATATATTTGAAAGAAATCGGCTTTATATCTCAACTTGTAATGTCAGACATACAATCCATACAAGTCTGTTCCGGGCTCGAACAAAACCGAAGGCACTTCTTACGAAGCCCTTGCAATCCGGGTATTCACAATCCCGATCGAATTTCCCATCACTTAAGGAAATCTCTATACCAGGAGCTACCCAGTGCAGAGACAATCGATAGGTCATCCTATCGCTTTCACAAATACTCGGTCTTCAACACCGATCTTCAAATGCAATTCACAACGACGTATCACATATTCGGAATGGGTTATACGACCCCATGGTCCTTTCCCGGTTAACCCGAATAGTGAGCGCTTATTTAAAAATAAGTGTGGCATTCAAATTCAATCAATTCACATCAAATACCCATTCAAAGGGAAATATTGATAGTCGGATTATTTAACTATCAATAGATATGCACACATCACCAGATTCCAAATAATTTTCCAAATTATTTATTTTCCAAAATATCTTTACAAGATATATATTTTCAATACTTCAAAAATAAATCAACGTTTTTTTTTTTAAACACAATTTCCAATTTCATTTATAAATTCCATATTGAATTTATATTTCAAAATATCTATGAATATATGATTTTAATTATTCATTTTCAATTTATCTTCAAAAAGATAAATTCTCTAATATTCACTTTATATTGGAAAACATTTCCCTACTTATACATTCATAAGTAATTCACAATCCTCTTTATTTTCAATACTTAGAAAATATTCAATATACTTAAATCGAGATTAAGTATATATTTCATTCTTTAAGGAAATCATTCTCTTAACATATTTATTTGGGCTAAAACGAATGTTACGTAAAACATCGTTACGACAACCCAAAATCACTAGTATAGGGATTCGAATTTAAAATAGATATATAAATCCCAATACTAAACCAACATTTCCTTTCGGAAATCATTTACTATAACAACAGTGTTATAGTCCACCATTTCCTTTTATTTCTCGAAAACGTCTATTTCAACAATAAATGTTGAAATCTATGGTTTCGAATCTCAACATATTTTAAAACATCGTTAGATCCTTTTAATTCTATTTAAAACATCACATTCAAAACAATTTCTTTAACGTGTTATTCACTATTCAAAAACGTGAATATACTACGTTAACAAATTTCATTCTTTTTATTCATTTTAATTCAAAGGATTATTCACTATTCAAAAATGTGAATATAACTCCATTAATAGGTTATAAAAATTAACTTATCAAAATAAGTTGTTTGCGGATTTATAAAACAACGTTTATAAATTCCATTTCTATTTATTTATAAAAACTTCCTTTTTATAAATTCCTTTATTAACCTATTCCAGTTTATAACTCAATTATAAACTACAAGTTCATATTATAAGTTAAATACTTATAAAACGATTATTTTACAAAATCGTTCCTTAGAATTTCATAATTATAAATCTTATAACTTATGAGATTCAATTATTTACCCAAGTCTATTCTTTTAATAACTTTACAAATTTTATAAACCTACTGTTTATAAAATTCCATTTATAACTTCACCGTTTATAATTCTATTAATTTCATTCTTTAATGAAATTCATTTTCACTTCATTCAAACACTTATAAAAACTCGTTTTATAATGTCTATATCTCAATTTATAAATATCCATTTATAAATCTCTTAATATAAATCAATTTATATTATTCTTTTAAAACGTCTTTAAATTCCTTTATAATTTCACCATTCTATTGATTTATAAAATAATTAAATTTTATAAACCCTATTTTTAATCTTTTCATAATAGATTCAAAAATCCAATTTAAACTATTTTTATAAAATCATAAATCCCATATTTCTCAAACATCAACTTTTAACTATATTTCACAAAATCATAATTTTTATAACTTTAAAAAAAATTATAACGTTTATTTATTTATAATGGATCAATTCCAAAAATATAGTATACTTTCAAAATCACTTTTAAAATCATTTTTAAATCCCAAAATCTGGGTCCAATGATGCTACACACCAAATAGTCAATCACGACTACAACGATATCACATATCGTATATGATAATCAACGAATATCAAAATATCCATAATCAAATAAATACTATTGAGGAATCCAGTTGGATCCCTCCAACTTGTTTTCCTGCATCCAAAAACATTAGCACAATACCAATTTCGCTCCAGTACGAAATTATCGCGGTATATGTTCTTATTAAATATTATCCGCTTAATAACGGCGTAATAGGGTCTCATCCGCTAAAAATACGGGAAATCAATCAACTGAAATATATACATATGCCAATATATATATATTGATATTATATATAATACCAATTTCACTGTTTATGAAATATTCGCGGTATACGTTTTTATTAAATAACATCCGCTTACTAACGGCGTATAATGTCTATTTTAACAATCAATAGATATCAATCATCATTCAAACATGCATTCAAATATTTTAAATCTAACTATTTAAAATAAAATCGAAACTGATTCGATTGAGTGAGAAGTTCTCACCTTGGTTTTATTTCCGTTTTAGCGATTTATTTCGAATAAAATTAAACGGACGTTTAATTTTACCCAAAATTCTCACTAACTCCAAACGGCTCCAAACCAACTCCATCGCGTAGTGCTCGTCCATACGATTCCAACGCAACTGGTTTCGCGCGTTTTCGACCTCGTATGAAAAAGATATGAATTTATGAAGATTGTACACGATTTTTATAAACTAATTACAACCATTATTTATTTTTTTTTTATTTTTTTTTTACCCAAGACATCTCAGCCGTTCGTTCCATATGCATGAATCAGGGCCGCATCACGCTACTTCTTCTCCCAGGTGATAATCGCGTTCGAGATACCCATTATCACACACGAACCCTAAATCAACGCAACACCAAACCTCCACTTTACGATGATCGGGCTACGCCATTCAACTCGCCGTGCTTCCCTACGCCAACGCCTTGAACCACGTGGCACTCGGCCACCTATCAACGTCGATAAACGCGTATGAACGCATGGGGTTTGAATGCAAATTGCCATCGATTCACGTGCCTAAATTTGATCACAGCCGTTGGATACGTAGAGCTCACTGGCCTCTACAACTTTGTAGTTGACCATTCATCGAATCGATTTGTGGATTGAGAGAAAATTTAGGAAGAAAATCGCTCATTCTCGGCCATTGATTATCAAGTGGCGGCCGTGCTGTGTAAACTAGGGTTTTATTTTTATTTTTTTTAATTTTTTTAAGAATTTGGGGGTATTTATAGAGAATTTTTCAATCACTATTCATCCGGGAATTCCGAACTCCGATTTACGCGCCGTAACCAGCGTTTCTAGGGTTTACCCCGCGTTCCGGACACAATGGAACAGGTTTTGGAAGCTAATTCGGAAGTATGTGCGAGTTATGGCTATAAACGCTCAATTTAAATTAAACCGATTAAATCGATTTTCTAGGTGTTTTAATTCGTACCGGACAAACGGTAAATCCAATTGACACGAAATTTGAAACCTTACAATAATATCACAGTACGGATCCGATGAAACTGGTTTCGTCGAAATCCGAGACATTTTGAAAAATGGCTATTTTCACTCGTCAAATTTAAATTGAAAACGATTCGATGCGTTTCGAGCTGCCACGCTCAAACGATAACTCCGATTGACACGAAATTTGAAATCCGGTAATAACTAACTATTACGGATCCAATGGAACTAGTTTCGTTCAATTCTGAGACTGTTCAAAAATTGACTATTTTCACTAGTCGATTTAAATATTAAAATATTCAATTTTCACAATTTAACTTTAAATTCGATTTTAAAAGTTCTAAAATATCATTCTAACTCCAACATGATAAAATAAAATTTTACAAATCATTTTTCTATCATATTTAACCCAATTTTCAATTATTTCCATAATTTAACGTATTAAATTATCGATTTAATTATTCAATTAAATCCAATAATTCAAAATAAAATTTATTTGACTTATAAATTCACTTATTAATATTTAAAATTAATTAAATATTCATTTTTTAATTTCTAAAAATTCTGGGTCGTTACAATCTTCCCCACTTAAAAGAATTTCGTCCTCGAAATTAAAAGTAAGAAAAGTTACAGAATTTATTAATTTTCCAAAATTCATAGTTAAACTTCTTACAAATCTTTTACTAAGTTTTCAAATCATACTTAGTTATCTTTTCAAAAACAACTATATCATTTAACTTTCAATTCCAAAATCAAAGTTAAAGTTTTCAAAATTTTCCAATTTTTCTCAAATTTTTCTAACGCCTTAAATTTTCGGAAAAAATCGCCATAGTCTCCTTTGCGCGGCTCGATCCGAAAAAAAATGACAGTATATATATCACAAATATACATCTCATCAAGTAATGAGGCATCCCGCAGGGAAAAAAGTGTAAAAGTACGATATGTAATCCGAGATATGTACCTTATATTTTATTAGCGAGCATATACGGCTAATATAGCGCGAAAGCGAGCTCCAAATGCGAAGCAAACGCGATCCGCACCTACTAATCACTCAACAAACAACATGAGAACATGCATATATGAAAATAATCTCAATATACAACATATAGCAACATAATAACTATATATGCCAACATAGCAAATGAAGTAAAAGCAACAAATGCAATATATTCAACCATCAACCAATTAACATCCAAATAATAAATATTCATTCATATTCTCATTAATATTTAATGAAATGGTTTTCAATTTAATCACATTTGATTTATTAACATTGGATTTTATCAACATTCATTCTTATTCAATTTTAATTAGTTTGCATTCACTAATTACATCCAATTTACGTTCAATTCTATTCAAATTTATTTACTTTCAATTTGAATTTAATTACATAGCTTCCAATTTCATTAATACTTAATGAATTATATACAATCAACAAACAATCATATATCAACCAATGTATATCAATTACAACCAAATTCCTTTGTTTACATTCATTCTCATTCAATTTTATTCAACTTCCAATAACATTAGATTTTAATGAATCAACACTTATATCCATTATTTCATATCAATTTATTTACATTCAATTGATTCATTCAATTCAATTATAAAAGTTGAATTTTATTTATATAACTTAATTCATTTTTATATTTACAACTCATATTCATAAATATATTCATATAGTTTCACTTCTCATATATATAAGTTTTATTTCACAATTGTAAATCACTTTAATTATAATTCAATTCTTATAATTCTTTTGCTTATACAATTTTTCTTTAATTTAAATTATTCAAACAACCTAACAATCAACTTATATACACTTTAATAATTCTGAAAAATTATTTCTTTATATATAAAATATAATTAAGGTAAAATTATTTCATTTACCCATTTAAAACAATATCGTGTCGAATTGTTCTATTCAAGTGTTTAGAAACTCCTTCGGCATAGTCTTGCGGACCACGCTGACGAAAGTTCATATGCCACTCAATAAACCAACCATCACAATATAAAACAATTTTTATATATTCACTAACAAATACGCTCTCATAGCTATTATTACACTCAAACTCATTCTAGAGTACTGCTGACTCTATCTCTAATGAGTACTACCCAACAGAACCATGGTTGTCGCTTAACCATAAGCTCTGATACCAAATGTAACGCACGCGGATTTTCGTTGCCGAAAAACCGAATAGTTATGGGTTTTAAAAAGAATTTAAGAAAAGAAAAAGAAAGAAGAAGAGAGAAGAAATAAGATAGAGAGAAGAGAAATAGAGGGAAAAGAAAACAGATAGGAAATAGAAAATTTTGAAATAGAAGAAAAAGAGAATAGAGAATTTGAAAACAGAGGGAAAATAGAACGGAACAGAAAACAACAGAACAACAGAATCTCACAATTCGCAGCGGAACAACATACAATAGATAAATGAATAATCTTTAAGCAAAGAACTATCAGTTATTACATATTATACATTTCATTACATCATATCATCAGAGTATACAACATCAACAACAAACAGTGCAGCGGAAAAAGAAATACTATATAGCTAGTAATACGCCATGCCATCCAGCTTGCCTCCAGCAATTCCTGAATATCCATAATATCCTGATAAACCTAACTCTTAACTGCCCGTGTGGAAATTGGTGGGCACCCAGAGTTTAGGAAGGAAAACAATAAACTCCGAGTCAGTCATGTGACTGGTGTGAGAACTCAAAACAGTTTATTTATCTTTAAAATCAATAGAGAGATATTTTTATTTCAATTCGCAATGCTTTTAAAAATGAGACTACCATAAGGCCTCCCGCACACACACACATGCAAATGTAGAATCGGAGGAGATTTCTCCTTATGATAGTCAAAGATGCTTGATACGCATTTAAAATAATATTTGATATTATTACTAGTGCATAGTGTAGGAAAATATTTCGAAAGTAGAATATAAATCTTAGCCAACATACGACCATTATCGTATGCCTACTATGTTCAATAGCAGGTTACCGCCACATTCCATAGCAGGTTATACAACTAAAACCGTACAAGTTTCGTATTGTTTCTTTGGATTTCCAACAAATGATCAGGCCAAGGAACTTCCCATTGCCACATGAGAATGCCTCTGGATGGACATCCCCGAGAACCAAACCGAATCTCTGCCAACACAAGGCCGGGTTACCCCTAACTGAGTAACAACTGACCGAATATGCCATCCCCCAGTCCTTTGGGACCTTTATCCGAGAGCTCTCTAATCAATTCACACAATCATAACAAAGTGTTTTCAACATGAGTAAGTATCTGGGCTCCATACCATGATACCACCCTTTTCCAGAAGGAAATGCACACATCCTAAAGGGCGCTACCCCTCATAACCTTGCCGCATCTTTCCTGTTTTGACCATTCACGGGGTGTGAGGCTCGACGAAGTCACGTCCACAAAAACATACTTTATACAAAAGCCATGCTTTGGGTCAACAAATGATCAACACAATGATCACAAGGATAGACGATCAAATAAACGATCCTATCACAAATAATCAACACAATGATCATTTCAGCATCACTCAGCATGTCACATTACCAAATTGGGAATATATCGCTGATAACATTCAACTACATAACCTCTGAGCACGTACATCTCAGAGAAGGGTGTTAAGCTAAAAGAATAAATTCTCCGCCACCAACAGAAATATATTTGAAAGAAATCGGCTTTATATCTCAACTTGTAATGTCAGACATACAATCCATACAAGTCTGTTCCGGGCTCGAACAAAACCGAAGGCACTTCTTACGAAGCCCTTGCAATCCGGGTATTCACAATCCCGATCGAATTTCCCATCACTTAAGGAAATCTCTATACCAGGAGCTACCCAGTGCAGAGACAATCGATAGGTCATCCTATCGCTTTCACAAATACTCGGTCTTCAACACCGATCTTCAAATGCAATTCACAACGACGTATCACATATTCGGAATGGGTTATACGACCCCATGGTCCTTTCCCGGTTAACCCGAATAGTGAGCGCTTATTTAAAAATAAGTGTGGCATTCAAATTCAATCAATTCACATCAAATACCCATTCAAAGGGAAATATTGATAGTCGGGTTATTTAACTATCAATAGATATGCACACATCACCAGATTCCAAATAATTTTCCAAATTATTTATTTTCCAAAATATCTTTACAAGATATATATTTTCAATACTTCAAAAATAAATCAACATTTTTTTTTTTTAAACACAATTTCCAATTTCATTTATAAATTCCATATTGAATTTATATTTCAAAATATCTATGAATATATGATTTTAATTATTCATTTTCAATTTATCTTCAAAAAGATAAATTCTCTAATATTCACTTTATATTGGAAAACATTTCCCTACTTATACATTCATAAGTAATTCACAATCCTCTTTATTTTCAATACTTAGAAAATATTCAATATACTTAAATCGAGATTAAGTATATATTTCATTCTTTAAGGAAATCATTCTCTTAACATATTTATTTGGGCTAAAACGAATGTTACGTAAAACATCGTTACGACAACCCAAAATCACTAGTATAGGGATTCGAATTTAAAATAGATATATAAATCCCAATACTAAACCAACATTTCCTTTCGGAAATCATTTACTATAACAACAGTGTTATAGTCCACCATTTCCTTTTATTTCTCGAAAACGTCTATTTCAACAATAAATGTTGAAATCTATGGTTTCGAATCTCAACATATTTTAAAACATCGTTAGATCCTTTTAATTCTATTTAAAACATCACATTCAAAACAATTTCTTTAACGTGTTATTCACTATTCAAAAACGTGAATATACTGCGTTAACAAATTTCATTCTTTTTATTCATTTTAATTCAAAGGATTATTCACTATTCAAAAATGTGAATATAACTCCATTAATAGGTTATAACAATTAACTTATCAAAATAAGTTGTTTGCGGATTTATAAAACAACGTTTATAAATTCCATTTCTATTTATTTATAAAAACTTCCTTTTTATAAATTCCTTTATTAACCTATTCCAGTTTATAACTCAATTATAAACTACAAGTTCATATTATAAGTTAATTACTTATAAAACGATTATTTTACAAAATCGTTCCTTAGAATTTCATAATTATAAATCTTATAACTTATGAGATTCAATTATTTACCCAAGTCTATTCTTTTAATAACTTTACAAATTTTATAAACCTACTGTTTATAAAATTCCATTTATAACTTCACCGTTTATAATTCTATTAATTTCATTCTTTAATGAAATTCATTTTCACTTCATTCAAACACTTATAAAAACTCGTTTTATAATGTCTATATCTCAATTTATAAATATCCATTTATAAATCTCTTAATATAAATCAATTTATATTATTCTTTTAAAACGTCTTTAAATTCCTTTATAATTTCACCATTCTATTGATTTATAAAATAATTAAATTTTATAAACCCTATTTTTAATCTTTTCATAATAGATTCAAAAATCCAATTTAAACTATTTTTATAAAATCATAAATCCCATATTTCTCAAACATCAACTTTTAACTATATTTCACAAAATCATAATTTTTATAACTTTAAAAAAAATTATAACGTTTATTTATTTATAATGGATCAATTCCAAAAATATAGTATACTTTCAAAATCACTTTTAAAATCATTTTTAAATCCCAAAATCTGGGTCCAATGATGCTACACACCAAATAGTCAATCACGACTACAACGATATCACATATCGTATATGATAATCAACGAATATCAAAATATCCATAATCAAATAAATACTATTGAGGAATCCAGTTGGATCCCTCCAACCTGTTTTCCTGCATCCAAAAACATTAGCACAATACCAATTTCGCTCCAGTACGAAATTATCGCGGTATATGTTCTTATTAAATATTATCCGCTTAATAACGGCGTAATAGGGTCTCATCCGCTAAAAATACGGGAAATCAATCAACTGCAATATATACATATGCCAATATATATATATTGATATTATATATAATACCAATTTCACTGTTTATGAAATATTCGCGGTATATGTTTTTATTAAATAACATCCGCTTACTAACGGCGTATAATGTCTATTTTAACAATCAATAGATATCAATCATCATTCAAACATGCATTCAAATATTTTAAATCTAACTATTTAAAATAAAATCGAAACTGATTCGATTGAGTGAGAAATTCTCACCTTGGTTTTATTTCCGTTTTAGCGATTTATTTCGAATAAAATTAAACGGACGTTTAATTTTACCCAAAATTCTCACTAACTCCAAACGGCTCCAAACCAACTCCATCGCGTAGTGCTCGTCCATACGATTCCAACGCAACTGGTTTCGCGCGTTTTCGACCTCGTATGAAAAAGATATGAATTTATGAAGATTGTACACGATTTTTATAAACTAATTACAACCATTATTTTATTTATTTTTTTACCCAAGACATCTCAGCCGTTCGTTCCATATGCATGAATCAGGGCCGCATCACACTACTTCTTCTCCCAGGTGATAATCGCGTTCGAGATACCCATTATCACACACGAACCCTAAATCAACGCAACACCAAACCTCCACTTTACGATGATCGGGCTACGCCATTCAACTCGCCGTGCTTCCCTACGCCAACGCCTTGAACCACGTGGCACTCGGCCACCTGTCAACGTCGATAAACGCGTATGAACGCATGGGGTTTGAATGCAAATTCCCATCGATTCACGTGCCTAAATTTGATCACAGCCGTTGGATACGTAGAGCTCACTGGCCTCTACAACTTTGTAGTTGACCATTCATCGAATCGATTTGTGGATTGAGAGAAAATTTAGGAAGAAAATCGCTCATTCTCGGCCATTGATTATCAAGTGGCGGCCGTGCTGTGTAAACTAGGGTTTTATTTTTTATTTTTTATTTTTTTTAAGAATTTGGGGGTATTTATAGAGAATTTTTCAATCACTATTCATCCGGGAATTCCGAACTCCGATTTACGCGCCGTAACCAGCGTTTCTAGGGTTTAACCCGCGTTCCGGACACAATGGAACAGGTTTCGGAAGCTAATTCGGAAGTATGTGCGAGTTATGGCTATAAACGCTCAATTTAAATTAAACCGATTAAATCGATTTTCTAGGCGTTTTAATTCGTAACGGACAAACGGTAAATCCAATTGACACGAAATTTGAAACCTTACAATAATATCACATTACGGATCCGATGAAACTAGTTTCGTCGAAATCTGAGACTTTTTGAAAAATGGCTATTTTCACTCGTCAAATTTAAATTGAAAACGATTCGATGCGTTTCGAGCTGCCACGCTCAAACGATAACTCCGATTGACACGAAATTTGAAATCCGGTAATAACTAACTATTACGGATCCAATGGAACTAGTTTCGTTCAATTCTGAGACTGTTCAAAAATTGACTATTTTCACTAGTCGATTTAAATATTAAAATATTCAATTTTCACAATTTAACTTTAAATTCGATTTTAAAAGTTCTAAAATATCATTCTAACTCCAACATTATAAAATAAAATTTTACAAATCATTTTTCTATCATATTTAACCCAATTTTCAATTATTTCCATAATTTAACGTATTAAATTATCGATTTAATTATTCAATTAAATCCAATAATTCAAAATAAAATTTATTTGACTTATAAATTCACTTATTAATATTTAAAATTAGTTAAATATTCATTTTTTAATTTCTAAAAATTCTGGGTCGTTACAAAAAGGTTCTTAAGAGATCTATTAGCAAGAAAATGGATAAAATCTCTACCAAGATCGACAAGTTCTTTGGGAAGATAGGCAGGAAACTTGGCTTGTCCTTATAATCATCTTCATCAAACTAATCCTAGCCATTATCTCTCTAGCTATCGTTTATCTATCTTTGTATTTTCTATTTTTTTGGTTAATATTATGTAATGTTAACTAATATAAGTAATGTTATCTTATTCTCTGTTTTCCAGCTTTATATCTCTGATAGTTATTTATTTTAAGTTTATATAGGTCCACTAGTATAAAAATAAACTTAGAAATCAAAAATAACTCAACTTGGTCATTCTGTCTAGACCATGACGACATGCCCCATCCCCCCATGTCGACATATAACAGTCAGAAAGTAGTTACAATTTCTAACTTCAAATTCTTGTAACTACCAAGTGACAATTCATTTTGAACGGCCAATAACTCCTATAAATACCTATTTATTTCAAAAAAACTTCTTTACCTCCATTTCTATTCATCTCCTCTCATACTTCAACTTATTTCTTAAATTATGGCTTCTCCAATTAAGAATTTAAGTGAAAATCTTGAAGAAACTCTTACTTCTTTCAAGAATATTCTCTCTTTTATACTTAGAAATAAAAGGCACTTAGAATTAAGCTAAATGCAAATGATCAAAGAGCAAGAGAGACACTTCGACACACTTTGTTGGATGATCTCAAGCCTTAGCAAAGACGAACCCGAAGCAAATCCACCGGTCACTCTCGACAAAGATAATTGGGATGTTATCAAAACTGATCCTATCTTTGGAGAAGATGGATGGGTGGAAGTCCCAAGGAATGTCTGATCATTATGTATGTTTGATTGTTTGTTTGATTTGATTTGATTTAGATTTGATTAGGATTTGATTGAATTTAAGTTTGATTTGGATTTGGTTTGTATATAACTTCATATACTATACATGATTGGTTTGCTATGTATGATATTGATTTGATTGTCAAGTTACACTTATATATATGCTCACACACTTGATCACTTACTCGTTCACTTTACACTTTTATTCTATATATACTTGATTATCTTAAAAATAGGTAAATCTTTTTTTCCTTTTTGCTGATGACAAAGGGGGAGAAAGTTATAAAAATATATGTGCTTGGTGTAAGGGGGAGTCATGAAGTAAGGGGGGTTGTAGTTTTAAGAAGAAATCACGGAGTAAGGGGGAGTTATGGTATGGTAAGAATATTTTATAAATAAAGGTTGTCATCATCAAAAATGGGGAGATTGTTAGGAACTGAGTTGATGATGTTTTGATGACAACAACCTTATATAGTTATTATACTTTACTTTATAAAATATATACTAACATTTCCATATAGATATATATATATATGTATGTATGTATGTATGTATATAGAAAGTATATGCAGGTATCATCGAAGACTGATCAGTATAAAGACTCAAGCATCAAGATGAAGATTAGAGATTCAAGATTCAAGACTCTAGAGAATCAAGATTTCAAGATCTCAAGATAAGTGTCTAGTATTTTGTTAAAACTTCATAATAGCACTCTCATCTTTCTTCCAATTTTCTTTTGGGATGGAACCCAATTTCTATCGAAACTAGTGGCTTACAAACCCACGACAAGTAGCTTACAAACCTACGACAAGTGGCTCACAAACCCACGAAAATCAAAATCATTTAAACTACTTTGTACAAGTTCTCGAGTCCTATGGAGGAGCTCTGTAGGAAGGTTCTTGCTATTTCAGTTTGAACAGATTTTTCAAAATGTTTTTAAATCTCTTTTTCAAAATGTTTTAGCATTCAAAATCATGTTTTCAAAAAGATTTTCAAACTTTGTTTTAGCCTTGAAATATTCCTCTATTCTGATTTTAAAAACTTCTATTTTTAAAACATCAAAACTTATTCTGATTTTAATTATTACTTATATAATTGACGGTCTATATCAATTATATATATATATATATATATTTAAAATAATGTTTTATATTCATTCTCTATCTCAAAATATTGTTTAAACACTTTACTTTGCTTCAGAGAAGTTTCAACTTGTTTTAAATTCAATTGTCTTTACAAAACAACATCTCTATAATTTTGAACTAAGGGATGTCGACATAAGGGGATACCCCATGTCGACATGGTGACAGTTGGATTCAAAATTCAATTTTCAAAAGAAGTGTCCATTCGTTCGAAAACCTTTCGCCAATGGTTATGACTGTTGTGCATCTATATAAAGGCTTCCAAAACGAATTTTTTTAACAACTACTCTCTTATTTTCTTCACTCTTTCTTCTCCGCCATTCCATATCCATAAAACTTCATATTTTCAAGATCGTGCCATCATTCTGCCAAATTCTCACTAGGAAATCATTTAGATACTCTCTCTATTTGATTATCCATCATTCTACTAAAGATCAAAGTGCTATTCAAAGTTATAGGATTAATTTGTATTCAAAAAGTCCATAGAGTATATCCATTCAAATGGATTGTTATTAAGAAGTATTAGGGTGATCTTGTGTCCCGTAAATCAAGAGAGTTTACCCCAGACTCAGAGATAGAGGCTTCCTCAAGGCCTTAGAAATTGAGGGTTGTAATTTGGATATTGGCTTATAAAAATCTGTACAAGGATATTGAGTTGGTGCAGGACTGGATGTAGGAGGATTCCGAACCAGTATAAAATCTGGTGTGTTCTTTCCTTTTACTTGCTTTACTTTACTATTTGCATTTGTTATATGTTCTGTGATCATTCTGTGTTAGAATTCTGTTTAGATTTGTGTTGAAATTTTTAATTTAGTCATATAGTTCATATATTCTTTAAAACACTATTCACCCCCCCCCCCTCTAGTGTTATTTCCGCCTAAAGATCCTTAATCCGCATCCCTAACAAGCCTATAGTGCAAGTGCAAGTTCATCTATCCAATTTCCTTTAGCTTTTGTTAGTCACTTCTTGATTATGGGTTTGATGATTTTGTTCAATGCTTCTACTTACCCATTTTTCAGTGGGTGCGCTGCCGCTGAGAAGCTCTTCTCGATCCGATAACGCTTGCAGAAGTCCTTGAATTCTGCACTTTCAAACTGAGTTTGATTGTCCGTAATGATTTTCTATGGTACTTCTACCCTACAAATAATGTTTTTAGTTACAAAGTTAATTACTTTTTAGTGTTAATAGTGGCCAGTGGTTCTGCTTCAACCCATTTGGTAAAGTAATCAACTGCAGCAATAGCATATTTAGCTTCTCTTTTGGCTAATGGTAATACATCGATTAGATCGATTCCCCAAATAGCAAATCGCTATAGGCTAATCATTTGCGTTAGTTCTGAGGATGGATCTTTGAAAATCTCAAGCATCGATCGCAGCATTTGGCATAGTCTACTGGGTGTCAGTTGATTGTGTGCCAGAATATCTATAACGTAAAACCTTCTTTGCCAGTATCTACCTCCTAGTTTGCTCACTTCAGCTGCCTTTGTGGACCCATTAGAATCTTCTTGGCTTCATCTTTGGTTACACACCTTAGCAAAGGGTGGAGAAGCCTCTCACGTATAACACTCCATCTGGTAGCATGAACCATGGTGCCTTTCGAAGGAGCTTATTTCATTCATTCCAGTGTTGTAGGGAGTATTCCTTTGAGCAGATAATCCTTAATTGGCGTCATCCATGATTATTTCTCTTCCATGATCTCCAGAACCCAATCTACATCCATCTTATCCATGCTTGAAGCTGTTAAAACACTTCAACTAGGACCAATCCCATTGACCGTGCCTCTCTAGAACTGGCCAGTTTGGCTAAGTAATCGACCTTTACGTTCTATTCCCTAGGTATATGGGTTATCGTGTAGTGTTCAATATTGTTGAGCAATTCCAATGCTTTTGATAAGTAAGGAGCGAGATTTGCCTCTTTAGCTTGATATTCTCCCTTTACCTGACAAACGACTAGTTAAGAGTCACTGTAGATATGGACACCTTTTATTCCCGGCTCTTTTACGATTTTCAACCCCATTATCAATGCCTCTACTCCACCTCGTTGTTAGTAGTAGGGAATTTCAATCTTAGAGCATAGAAAACAGATCATCCTTTGAAAGTATCAAGAATAACTCCCGCCCCTAAGTAGAAATCATTTGACACACTATCAAAAAACAGTTTCCATTGTGACACCACTTCTATAGTATCTTCTTCCTCACCGTCTTGTATCGTGAATTTGGCGATGAAATCCGTCAATGCATGTCCATTGATTGCACTATAGGGGTGATAAGTGATGTCGTACTGACTTAACTCAATATTCCATTTAAGTAGTCGTCCTGATGTCTTTGGATGGTACAATACCTATTTCAAGGATTGATCGATTAATACTTTGATTGGGTGTGCTTAGAAATACGGTTGTAGCTTTCTTAATGTGATCCTCGGGCAATAGGCTAGTTTTTCCAACTTTGGATAGCTTTTCTCAGCTTCAGTGAATTTCTTATTAATGTAGTAAATGGGCTGCTACATCCTAGCTTCTTCGTGTACCAGTGCTGTGCTCAAAGCCTGAGTTGACATTGCCAGGTAGATGAATAGGTCTTCCCTATCCATCGGTTTAGATGGAACCAGTGGGATCTCCATATGTCGCAATAATTCCTCAAAAGTGGTTTGGCAGGACTGATTCCATTTGAAAATTTTCTTACCCTTCTTCAATGCAACAAAGGACGGTATACACTTGTATATTGCTTGGAAATGAATTAGCTCAATGTTGCAACCTTTCCATTCAGACTCTGCAATTCCTTTTTTGTTGTGAGGGAAGCGACATTTCGCAAGGTAGTCATTTGCTCGAGATTAGCTTCAATGCCCCTAGCATTCATGATGAAACCTAGAAATTTCCTAAAAGCTACACTGAAAGAGTATTTCGGCAAGTTAAGCTTCATTCCATACTTTCGAAAAATCTCAAACATTTCTGAGAGGTTATCCAAATGATATCCAAGTATACGTGATTTGACATACATATCGTCCATGTAGAATTCCATTTTTCGTCCAATCTGATCCTTGAACATTGTGTTCACATACCGTTGATAAGTTGCCCTAGCATTCTTCAAGCTGAAAGACATTACTTGATAATAATACAATCTGAAGTCGGTGCTGAAGCTGGTTTTCCTGATCAGGTTTATGCATCATAATCTAGTTATATCCTGAGTAGGCATCCGTAAAAGAGAGTAGTTCATGCCCTTCAGTTCCATCCATGAGCTGGTCAATACTAGGCAGTGTGAGGCTATCCTTTGGGAAAGCTTTGTTCAGGTCTAAATAGTCAACAAAAGTTCGCCAATTCTCATTGGACATTTTAACCAGAATGGGATTTGATACGCACTCAGGATATTTCACATCACAGATGAAGCCTCTAGCCAACATCT
Source organism: Allium cepa (assembly GCA_030765085.1). Classification (NCBI taxonomy): domain Eukaryota; kingdom Viridiplantae; phylum Streptophyta; class Magnoliopsida; order Asparagales; family Amaryllidaceae; genus Allium; species Allium cepa. The sequence continues at coordinate 551,099,878 of CM060941.1, read as the reverse complement.
TATCCACTTCCTCCTTTAGTGCAGTGGATCGCCCTGGACCGTGTTTCTTCAGTCTCACTAGAGTGAACTTGGGATCGATACCGAGTGCATGACATGCTATCTCCAACGATATCCCAAATCTATGAAACATAAAAGTGATACTTTTGATTCATTTAATTTTTTTTACAGAAAGCCTTCAAAACCAACTTTCTTTAAAACTTATAACCATTCATAATGATCACGGTGGGGAATTTGAAAATGAAAATTTTGAGAGATTCTACAATAAAAAGGGAATAACTCATAATTTCTCTTTCCAAGAACTCTACAACGAAACGGAGTGGTAGAACATAAAAATAGGACGATTCAAGAGTGTGCTAGAACAATGCTTCCAGATAGTAATTTTCTAAAACATTTTTGGGCTGAAGCAATTGGTACAACTTGCTACGTTTTGAATAGATAAATTAGACCGTTAACTGATAAAACACCTTATGAACTTCTTTACAAGAAGAAAGCAAAGGTATCTTATTTTAGAATCTTTGGAAGTAAATGTTTTATTCTAAATACAAAGGACAATTTGGATAAATTTGATCCTAAATCTGACAAAGGAATCTTTATCGGATATTCTAATAGAAGAAAATCATACATAGTTTTCAATTTAAGAACTAATACCATTGAAGAAATAATGCATGTTTCGTTTGATGAAAGTTTCATAGATGTTGAACAAATTAACGATGAAGAAGATTTTGCTACCCTAAATAGTGAATCAGTTGAAACAAAAAAATGAACTTATTCATCCAAATAAAATGTTAAGCTTTAAAAGATCATCCTATAGAAAATACACTAGGAGATATTGAATCCATTTCTAGAACTAGAAATCAACTATATAGCATGAGTAATGTAGCTTTTATATCATCTGTTGAACCTAAAAATCCAAAGGAAGCATCGTTTGATGATTCATGGATTCTGGCTATGCAAGAAGAACTGAATCAATTCACCATTGTTTGGGAACTTGTTCCTAGACCCAAGGATAAACTATAATAGAAACTAAATGGGTTTATAAAAATAAAATGAATGAACTAGGTGAGTCGTTAGAAATAAAGCTCGATTAGTCGTACAAGGTTTTTGTCAAGAAGAAGGAATAGATTATGATGAAACCTTTGCACCCATAACAAGATTAGAAGCCATTAGAATTCTACTTGCTTTCGCAAACTATAATAATTTCAAATGGATGTTAGAAATGCTTTTCTAAATGGATTTGTTAAAGAGGAAGTTTATGTTGAACAACCTCCACTTTTTGAAGAAGAAAAAATTTCAAACCATGTTTTTAAACTTAAGAAAGCTCTATATGATTTGAAACAAGCTCCTAGAGCATGGTATGACAGACTAAGATCTTTTTTTATTACAATCAAATTTTGAAATTGGTAAAGTAGATAATGCTCTTTTTATTAAAAGAAATAAAAATGATATCCAACTAGTACAAGTTTATGTAGATGATATTATTTTTGGTTCAACTAATCATGAAATGAATAAAGAATTTTTTGAAATAACGGTAAAATAGTTTGAGATGAGTCATATTGGTGAACTTACTTTCTTCTCAGGTTTAAAAATAAAACAATAAGATAATAGTATTTTTATTAGTCAAGAAAAATATGTTAGGGATCTAGTTAGTAAATTTGGTATGACTACTGCGAGTGGAAAACCCACTCCCATGGCAACCAATGAAGATTTAAATAAAGAAGATCTTTCAATAGATGTAAATCAAAAACTATATATGGGAATGATTGGATCACTACTCTATATCACTATGAGTAGACCCGATATCATGCATGGTGTTTGTCTCTATGCAAGATACCAATCTCAACCCAAAGAGACTCACTTAAAAGCTGTGAAACGTATCATAAGTTATGTTAAACACACTTTTGACTACGGTTAATTTTACCCTAAAAATGATTCATTTGATTTAATCTCTTATTGTGATGCTGACTATGCTGGTTACAAATTTGACTGAAAAAGTACAAGTGGAACCTGTCACTTTTTGGGGCATTCTCTGGTTTCATTGTTTAGTAAAAAGCAAAAACACCGTTTCTTTATCAACAACTGATGCTTTGGCCTGCTCTCAAGTTATTATATGCAACTAACCCTAAAAGATTTTGGATTAACAATTTGAAAATCACCAATTTATTGTGATAGTACTAGTGCAATAAATTTATCTAAAAATCCTACTCATCATGCTAGGACTAAACATATTGATATCAGACATCACTTTCTCCAAGATAGTATAAGTAAGGAGATTATTTCTCTTGAATTTATCTACCCCGAGAACCAAATTGCTGATATTTTAACCCAACCCTTAAATCAACCTATATTTAATAAGTTAAGAAGAGAACTAGGCATTTGTTCAATAACTGAAATTTAGAATATAGATTAGTAACATATATTTTTAATAAACAGAAATATACAAGGAAACCAAATTTTTCATAGGCATGTCGACATACCCCTACCACCCATGTCAACATACAATGGCAAAATTTAAAAATTTGACCTTCCCTCTAAAATTAGTTTGGAAGTTATATAAATCTACGTGTTTCGAATTTTTCTGTCTTCTCACTTTTCTTTCTCTGTATTACACTTCTGAAAATTGATACTAATGGCCTCTTCCACTAAATCAACCCCAAATGACACCGTTTCTTTTCCTTCTCCTCATTCTGGTCCATTCCAATGCATTACACTTGCACATGTGATAAAGATTGAAGAGTCTATAAAGGATGCCATGCAAATGTGGACTGAACTTCAAGTTGTGAAAATAAGGATGGCAAGAGTACATGAAAAGAAAAGAAACATTCTTTGGAATTTGCAAAAATTCCTAATGGATAATCATACAAATCCTTTTGTGATTGGAGAAGATTCTCCCAACATTCAAGTGCATAACCCCTTAGAACACAGCGAAGAGGAGGAAGAAATAGAAGAAGAAGAAGAAGAAGAAGAAGCACCTATGGAAGAAAACAACAACTTGGTCTATGTGGGCGAAGTCTGTTTTGACAAAGATAGGAATTTGGTTGAACAGCGTAGAAAATTTTGTTTTCATTATCCAAATTGTTCGATTCACAAATCTCCAATCGTCAAAAACTCTCGTTAGTAGTGTTATTCTATAATTTATGTACTTAAATATATTTGCGTGTTTATGTTCTATATATACATGTAAATATAACATCGTATATAATATAATATTTGTTTTCACTTATTATACTTCCTTATTAGTATTTAGTTTGGATAGTATTAGATTAAGGGGGAGTTATATTAGTTTAGGATTAGTTTTTGTTGATGACAAAGGAGGAGAAATATAAAATAGAGTAGTTAGAGTAGTTAGGCTTAGAATAAGGGGGAGTTATTAGTTTTAGGGGGATTTATTGTGAAGGAAAATATATTTACATACATAGGTTGTCATCATAAAAAGGGAAGATTGTTAGTCCTTGAGATGATGGTTTTGATGATAACAACCTTAGGACTTGTTATAAAATATAAATACTAACATTATAGTTTAGATATATATGTATATGCAGGATTAACCATGCAGGTACCAAGAATAAAGAATGTACAGTATAAAGATTCAAGATTGAAGATATCAAGATTGAAGACTCATGAGTATCAAGATATCAAGAGTTCAAAATTTCAAAGTACAAGATAAGTATTGAGTCTAGAATTATGTTAAAACCTCTTGAAAGCGCTTACATCTTTATTCAGAATTTATTCGTGGAATGGAATCCACTTCGAGCCTGTTAAAGGGATGGAACCCAAGTGGGATGGAACCCACGATAATATCTAGTGGAACATATAGTGGTCCTATCATGATATCCACTAATTTTATGAAAATGCTTTTCAAAAATATATCACTTATTTTAAATGTTTTTAAAACCTTCTTTTCAAAAAGACATCTCCCTTGTTTGAAATATTTTAGCCTCAAATTATCTTTATCATTTTTTAGTATTTTGATTTCAAAATTGTCCTTGATTTTAAACTATCTCTTGTTTTAAATATTTAGCTTTTAAATATTTATGTACTTGGATTTTAAATCACTTTATAGATTAAGATCATATATATCAAAAAGTACTTCATATGTTTAAACTATATTCAAATATATTTACAAAGTTTAGAAATTGTTTTGACAAATTATAGAAACCAATTTTAATAAGAAAATCAAAATCACCAATTTTTACCCAGAGCATGTCGACATGCTCCTACCCTCCATGTCGATAAGGTGCCCGTTAAAATTCAAAATTCAAAATTTCAAAAGAAATGTCTATTAGTCGTACCTTTTCACGAATAGATATGGTTGTTGATCTTCTATAAATACCAGTAGTTCTAAACGAATTTTAATCAGATTTCATTTGTTTTCACTTCTCTTCATCTTTCATATTTATTCTAAAAGAGGCCCAAACTATACTCTACCGAAATATCAAGCGAATCAAACTTGATTATCTTTTGTTTGATTCTCTGCCACTCTCTCCATAAGATCTCAGTGCTATTCAGAGTTATAGGATCATTTGTAAATCAAACTGTTGAGTAAAAGGTGCGGTTGAGCCTTGAAATCAATTGGGTGTGATTGTAGCTCTGGAAATCAATTAGGTGATCTTGTAGCCTGGTTAAATCAAGAGAGCTTTCCCTGGAATCAAATACAGAAGGGTGCACCTTGTAGCCTTGAAATCGAGGGTGTTGTCTATGAGATTATTTTGAAAAGAGATCTGTACTATTGTACGGGACTGGATGTAGGGTAACTCCAAATCAGTATAAAATCCTAGTATGTTCTTTCATTTACTGCTTTTATTTAGTATTTGCATCTGTGTCTGATTCTGTGATTACATCTATGTCTGCATTTGTTAGTGATTGAATTACATAAGTTTTAAAAAGATTTAGAAAATCCATAAAACACTATTCACCCCCCTCTAGTGTTATTCCAGCCTTAAGATTCGTAACCCGCATTTCTCACAATATCTTCGTTAGGATTGCTCATTTCAATAACCGTAGTATTAAACCATTTCATAAAGGTTTTAATGACTTATTTGGTCCCTAGAAAAGGCTAGATAGAATCATCACATCTTTTGGTTGTGTCGCATGAAGTCTGAACTGCTCCAAGTATTTCTTTGCTAACTTGTCAAAGGTGGAAATGGATCTTGGTGATGTTAGGAACTGAGATGTTGGTTTTGATGACAACAACCTTTTTAACTTATCTTATTATAAAATATGAACTAACACTATTGCCTAGATAGATATGTATATGCAGGATATGTATACACACACACGCGCGTGCGCGCGCGCAGGTGTTGATTACTAAAGACTAATCAATATAGAGACTCATGACTCAAGATTCAGAATGGAGATATCAAGATTGAAGACTCTATAGTATCAAGATCAAGATTTCAAGATAAATGTCTAGTTTTTGTTAAAACTTCATAATAGCACGAAAATATTCATTCCAAATTTCATTTGGGATGGAACCCATTTCTACCTTCTTAGTGGCTTACAAACCCATGACAAGTAGCTTATAAACCTACAACAAGTGGCTTACAAACCCATGAACATCCTGGTTTTGTACAAGTTCTCTAGTCCTGATGTGATGAGATATTCTGCAGGAAGAAGCTTGCAAAACTACTTAAAAAATGGTTTTTTAAAATGATTTTCAAAACTGCTTTTCAAAATATTTTAGCCTTAAAAATTATGTTTTCAAATGATTTTCGAAAAGAAGTATTAGCCTTAAAAATTATGTTTTCAAATGATTTTCGAAAAGAAGTATTAGCCTTAAAATATTCTTGTTTTGTTTTTAAATAAACTCTTGTTTTAAACTTCGTTTGTTTTTAAAATTATCTTCTGATTTCTAAATATTCTTTATAATATATATATACACTTGAGATTTAAAATCAAACTTATATATACATTCTAAAAATATATTTTTCTACTCTTATTTATTTTAAAACATAGGAAAATTAGTTTATTTTACTCTAGAAATCATTTCATCTTGTTTTTCTTTCAATTCCATTTTCAAAATAAAATTATATAAATTTTAAAATAGAGATGTCGACATCATGGGATACTCCATGTTGACATGGTGGCCGTTAAATTCAAAAGTTTCAATTTTCAGAAGAAGTGTCTATTCGTTTAAATCTCTTCATAAATGGTTATGACCATTGGTGGCCTATAAATAACCTCACAGATGAATTTTTAACTAACAAATTTCTTATGTTCTTCACTCCTTCTCCACAAATCCATATTCTAAAATTTTCATATTTTTAGATCGTGTCGAAATTCTACCGAATTCCCATGTGAATCTAACTAGAATCTCATTCTTGTTTAATTCTTTGCCCGCTTTCAAAGATCAAAGTGCTATTCAGAGTTATAGGATCAATCTGTAATCAAAAGTTTATCGATTCTCTCTATAAGGTGTGGTTGTGCCTGGAAATCAATTAGGTGATCTTGTGTCTCGTAAATCAAGAGAGTTTGCCCCGGACTCGAGAGACAAGAGGGTGGCTCAAGGCCTTTAGAAATTGAGGATTGTAATCTCGACATTGGTATAATAAAAATCTGTATGAGGTGTTTGCCTTCGTACAGGACTGAATGTAGGGTAACTCCGAACCAGTATAAAATCCGGTGTGTTCTATCCCTTTACTGCTTTTAATTTACTTTATGCATCTGTGTTTGATTCTGTGATTGTTCTGTGATTAAGTTCTGCATTTGTTTATATCATAATTTTTAAATTAGCCCATATGAGTCTTAGAATCCATTAAACATTATTCACCCCCCCCCCCCTTCTAGTGTTAAATTAGCCTTAAGATCCTTAATCCGCACTTCCTTTCAATTGGTATCAGAGCATAGGTTTTCATAGTTTAAATAATCTGAAACTTGAAAATTGTTTTAATGGCTACCAACACTAGTAATGTCAACTCTAGCACTAATTATGTTAACATTAACACTAGTTCATTTGTGAAAGGTCAGTCTACTCTCAGACCATCATTTTTCAATGGCAGTAATTATGCATATTGGGCTTGTAGAATGAAAATTTATTTACAATCAGTAGGATTAGATACTTGGAATATCACACAGACCGAGTATGTTGAACCAACTACCAATTTTTCCCAATGGACTGCTGAGCAAAAGGGTGTTCCACAAAATAACTCAAAGGCCATGAATATATTATTTTGTTCACTAGATAGGAATGAGTTTAATAGAGTGTGTGTTTGTAAGTCTACATTTGAAATTTGGAAAATTTTGCAAGTTACTCATGAAGGAACAAGCAAAGTTAAACAGACTAAAATTTCCATATTAACTAATCAGTTTTAATTGTTTAAAATGCATGCAAATGAGTCTATTTTCGACATGTATTGTCGATTTCAAGATATTGTTCATTCACTAATTGCACTGGGAAAAAGCTTTTCGGAGGAAGACCAAGTCAGAAAAATTCTAAATTCACTCCAGAATGGGATCAAAAGACCCTTGCAATCGAAAAATCAAATGATATCAGCCTTATGAAAATAGAAGAATTGATTGGGAATCTGATGTCTTATGAAGTTCAACTACAAGGAAGAAGAGAAAACAAGGTTACTGAAAAGAAGTCATTAGCATTCAATGCAGCAACCGAAGATTCAAAACCAGACAGTGATGAGGAGATTGCTTTCATGACAAGAAACTTTCGAAAATTCCTAAAATATATAAAAATGAATAATTACAAAAGAAATGATCAATGGAATTCTAGAAATAATACAAAGAACGTCAACAATGATAGATGCTACAATTGTAATAAATTCGAGCATCATAGGAAAGATTGTCTGTATCCAGATAAACAGTTGTTCCCTTCAAACAATGATTCGTCAAAGAAAAGAAAGAAAGCATACACAACAACTCTTGATGACTCAAACTCATTATCCAGTGACGACGAAAAGAAGACGGAAAATTCAAACTGTGTTTCACTGCTATTCATGAATCAGACGATGATAGGAGTATGGATCTAACATTTATTTTAATTTTTCATTGTTTGAATGGATGCTTGTTTGTTTGCTTGATTTTTTTTAAATTCCTTGAATTTCAAATTCAAATTTATCCCTTGAAATTTGAATTTTACGTTCAAAAATAATATTATTTTAAAAATATTTTAAATATTAAATTATTAATATTTAAGTATTATTATATTTAATATTATCATAGGAATTATATAAGTAGAATTAAATTAGTAATAGACACTTGTCCTTTGATTCAATAGGCACATGTCGACATACTCGGATACCCCATGTCGACACGCCCCTCAGAATTTGATTTCAAAATTGAATTCAAAATTTTGAATTTCCCTCCAGCTTTTCACCAACTTCAATGCTCCAGAAAGATGTCTCTTGACTAGAGAATATGTCATAGAATCTCTATTTAATTCACTCTCTTTATCATCACTTTTCATTTTTATTTCAACTTTTAAATTTATCTTTATTATCTTCAACTCCTCTCAAACTTCTTCAATGACCTCTTCAAGCACTCCTAACACCATTAGGCTTCCAAAAGCTGTCAAAAACTTTCTTTTTAATGACTCGAAAGCTATCAAAGCTTACATCAACTATGTAAACTTTGGTAAAATTCATACGGGTAAATTTGCTATTTTTGAAGATTTTCCTTCTTATGAAATTGAAAAAAATTTCAACAACGTTCTATTTTTAGTGTAGTAGATAACAAACAAAATGATTTTGCATGTTATCCAAATCTTGTTAAGATGTTTTATGCAAATTTGAATCATGGTTTTTATGATGGGCAAAATGGACAAATTTGGAGTAGTGTTAAAGGAACATAAAAAGTTTTAGATTGTGAAATTTTAGTAAATATTTTGGGATGCAAGTATACCGGAATGAATCTCTCGGAATTTCAACTAAATGAAAATGATCCAGAGACATTTCATCACACCTTTGAAGCGGATGACAATTTTGAATTCAAAAATCGTTATTTTCGTCCAAAGGCAAGAATTATTAACCTTCTTATTCAACACACTCTTATACCAAGATCGGGAAACTACAACAACCTGACTTTGAAATTTTGCAAAGCTCTTTTTGCAATTTTTGGAAATTATGATATTAATTGGGCTCAATTTATTTTGGATGAGCTAAGGCCCAATAATTTTACTAAGGGTGAAAACATATTTTATCATGGAGTTTATTTCACTCGAATTTTTAATTACTTCGGAGTTGATTTCAATAGGGAAGAATTTATAACTAGAAAAGTGTTCAGCCATAGAAATATTTCCCTTATGCAAATTCCATTAGTGTTTCAACCATATGAAACACTTACGGAAAAAGAAGAAAGGATTGTTCATGAAGAGATGAAAGAAATGGAGGAGGAGGAGGAAGAAGAAGAAGAAGAAGAAGAGGAAGAGGAAGGAATGGAAATTGAAGAGGAGGAAGAGGAAGATCAAGAAACTTCCTTAGAGAGTATTGAATATCCTACTATTCCCGTTAATCCATCCGATAAGACCATTCTCAATAATCAAAGAATTATAGTGGAAAATCAAAAGACACTTAAAAGATCAATGAGTAAGAAAATGGATAAGATTTCCACTAAAATCGACAAGTTCTTTGGGAAAATTAGTAGAAAGCTTGGACTATCATCTTCTTCATCTTCATCTAATTAGTTTTATTTCATGTTATCTTGTTTTTTTCAAGTTCTATCCATGTATTTTTCTTTATTTTAGTAAATATTATATTATTTTATGTAATATTAACTAGAATCATTAACGAAATCTTTTTATTTCATGTTGTTCAATTTCACTTGTCTCTGTAATTGCTTGTTTTTATATTATACAAGTTTTAGTTACATAGATTTGTCCATAATATTCAAAACAAAGCAAATTGCCACTTTAGGTAGAGGCATGTCGACATCCACTATCCCCCATGTCGACATGCAATGGGCAAAAAGTAGTTACACTTTCAAATTTTAATTTCATGTAACTAACTTGTGTCCATTCATTTTAATCGACTTTCTACCCCTATTTATACCTATTTCTTCCAAAATAAATTATCAAACTTCATTTCTAATCACTCCCTTTCATATTTCTTCCTCTTTCTTGAATTATGACTTCTCTGATTAAGTATCTAAGTGATAATCTTGAAGAACCTCTTACTTCCTTCAAGAATATCCATACATTCATACTTCTTAATCAACGCCACTTAGAATTGAGTCAAATGCAGATGATCAAGGAGCAAGAGAGACATTTGGACGCCCTTCGTTGGATGATCTCAGCTCTTAACAAGGCGATCTCGAAGGAAATCCACTAGTCACTCTCGACAAAGATAAAGAAGAATGAGATGCCATCAAAGCAGACCCTATCTTCGGGAAGATGGATGGGTGGAAGTACCTAGGAATTTCAAGTTATTCTGTAAGTTATTTGTTTGATTTGATTGGTGTGTTTTAAACTTGATTGACTTGACTTATTTCAAAATTTGGTATAGTTTGTATATATGATTGAATTGAATAATTACTATAAATATGATTGAATGATGGTTGATTTACTTATGAATTACACTTATGATCACACTCATGATCACAATTCACATTTATGATCACACTTCATACTTATGATCACACTTAGCACTTATTACACTTATATATGGATTACTCTATTTTGTTATGGTTGATTATCTTATATCAAGTTCATGGAATTTTGTTATTAAGAAGTTTTTGTTGATGACAAAAGTGGAGAAGTTATAAAATAGTAGTTGGCTTGGAGTAAGAGGGAGTTGTGATTGGAGTAAGGGGGAGTTATGATAGGAGTTACGGTATGATAACTATATTTTATAAATACAGGTTTTCATCATCAAAAAGGGGAAGATTATTAGGAACCGAGATGTTGGTTTTGATGACAACACCCTTTTTAACTTATCTTATTATGAAATATATACTAATACTGTTGTCTAGATAGATATGTATAAGCAGGATATATATATATATATATATATATATATATATGCAGCTATTGATTACTGAAGACTGATCAGTATAAAGACTCAAGACTCAAGATTCAGAATGGAGATATCAAGATTGAAGACTCTAGAGTATCAAGATCAAGATTTTAAAATAAGTATCTAGTTTTCGTTAAAACTTCATAATAGCACATAAATCTTCATTCCAAATTTCATTTGGGATAGAACCCATTTCTACCTTCTTAGTGGCTTATAAACGCATGACAAGTAGCTTACAAACCTACGACAAGTGGCTTACAAACCCATGAACATCCTGGTTTTGTACAAGTTCTCGAGTCCTGATGTGGTGAGATATTCTGCAGGAAGAAGCTTGCAAAACTACTTAAAAATGGTTTTTCAAAATGATTTTCAGAACTGATTTTCAAAATATTTTAGCCTTAAGAATTATATTTTCAAACGATTTTTGAAAAGATGTTTTAGCCTTAAAATATTCTTTGTTTCTGTTTTTGAATAAACTCTTGTTTTAAACTTCATTTGTTTTTAAAACTATCTTCTGATTTTTAAATATTCTTTATAATATATATATACTTGAGATTTAAAATCAAATTTATATGTACATTCCAAAAATATATTTTTCTACTCTTCTTTATTTAAAACATAGGAAAATTATTTTATTTTACTCCAGAACTTTTCATCTTGTTTTCCTTTAAATACCATTTTCAAAACAAATTTTACATAGCTTTTTAAACTAGGGATGTCGGCATCATGGGATACCCCATGTCGACATGGTGGCCGTTAAGTTTCAATTTTCAAAAGAGGTGTCTACTCGTTTAAATCTCTTCACGAATGGTTATGACTATTGGTGGTCTATAAATAGCCTTCACAAACGAATTTTTTAACTAACAAAATTCTTATTTCTTCACTCCTTCTCCAAAAATCCATATTCTAAAATTTTCACATTTTTAAGATCGTACCGAACTCTGTTGAATTCACAAGTGAATCAAATTAGAATCTCATTCTTGTTTGATTCTCTGCCCTCTCTCAAAGATCAAAATGCTATTCAGAGTTATAGGATCAATTTGTAATCAAAAGTTTATCGAGTCTCTCTATAAGGTGTGGTTATGCCTGGAAATCAATTGGGTGATCTTGTGTCCCGTGAATCAAAAGAGTTTGCCTCGGACTCGAGAGATAGGAGGGTACCTCGAGGCCTTAATCTCGACAATGGTATAATAAAAATCTATATGAGGTGTTTTCCTTGGTACAGGACTGGATGTAGGGTAACTCCTAACCAGTATAAAATCCGGTGTGTTCTTCCTTTTAATGATTTTTATTTACTTTCTACATTTGTGTTTCATTCTGTGATTGTTCTGTGATTATGTTATGCATTTGTTTATATCATAATTTTTAAATTAGTCCATATGAGTCTTAGAATCCATTAAACACTATTCACCCCCCTCTAGTATTAAATTAGCCTTAAGATCCTTAATCCGCACTTCCTTTCAAGTGGGAGTCTAGTAAACCACATAGAAGCAACGCCTTCCAAGAAGATAGGGAAACATTTGATCGGACAGCAGCCGTCACCCTAGCTCCGTTAACAGTACTTGTACAAGTTTTGTTCGGGGTCCGTCGTCCTGTTGTAAGATGGTATAGTGGCATTGTAAAATTTTGGGGATGCTCTTCCCTTAAATTGTTTTCGATAAACGGAGTTCGGCTTTGTGCGGAACCCCAATCGTCATCCTTCCTACCCTTAATTTCTTCCATCAAGCATTTAACCATGTCTCAATGAATGCTTCACTAGTCTGGTAGTCCACAAGTCAACTTTTAGGTGCTACGCTAAGCGTTTTACTCTACAAATGGCCTTGGTTGCCAACCGAAGTCTAGTTTCTCCATTCTCCGAAAGAACCACTCCTACAGGATTTCGTTGGTGGGCGGTTGGCTTTATAGCAGTAGTTTGAAATTCATTTCTGCCTGCCTATGTCAGCATTCGTTCCAGTCCTTTAGCATCAAGTTGTATGTCATCTTCAAAATCGGAGAGAAGCATTGCAATATTCCCTTGTAAGGCCTTCACTCCAAGGTTAGGCTTGGCAGGTTGTCCTCTGGTAGGAGGGGTACTTCCATTACTTTAATAACAATTCGAATTACTCCACCAATTATCTCCTTTTCTTTTTCTTTCCATTCCTCCTCTTCAAGCCTAAGATGGAGGAACTCTCCTTTTCTATAGCCTCTGCAGTTTTTTGCTCAGTTCTTAGAGCAATTGCTGGGTATAGCGCTAGCAAAGCATCAATCTTGTACATGAGATCCTTTTGGCTATCAGCCATCTTCTGGTTATGTTGATTAATCATCTGGTTAAGCTCTGCTCTGGTTACAATCTCCTGTTGAGCGGAAGCCCCCGGTGCTAGGTTTCCATCATTAACCTCTGTTTGCTAATTATTAGCATTATTTACTTCCGTTGTTGGAGATTGGTTTTATCAACACCAAGTGTTGTCCCAATAGATCTTCCATATGTTTTATTCCTATTAGGAGCCGTTAGAATAGCAAATCTCTAGCTTCTTCAAGCAAACTTTCCTAATCTAACCTTTGGATCTATCCAATCCAAAGTAGATGGCTAGATCCAAATCTGGCTTTTTTATTCTCAGTGAAAGCACCAAAATATTAACCTAAAAAATAGATCAACACCTTGGAGAATGATGTGAAAGTATTACCTTGTTAAAATGGAGTAAACATAATATAAATAGCAGAAAAGTGAATGAGATACAATTATTTATAGTGGTTCGGTTGTTAACTAAGCCTACGTCCACTTTATAACTTTTCTTATTGATTTGATCTTGTTATATAGGAATACAAGGGGTTTGAGAGAGAAAGAATCACAAATACAGGGTTAGACGAGTTCTAAGTCCTAAAATTGTCTAGAGGAGTTGCGTTGGTAATCGTTGTGAAGAGGAAAGAGTTTTTTTTTTTTGAACTGGTACTTTATATACAACAAATCAATGGGACAACATATCCCATGTCAAATAAACGTTCGAAAGCAAGTTTCGAACTTGTGACATCCTACACCAAGCCGAATCAATTAACCACTTGGACAATGGTGCTTGTCGAAGAGGAAATAGTTGAAGAAGAGATTAAAAAAACTTCCTAATGATAATAGAATCTAGACCATTTTATGGTTGCTTTATGGTTTGTATTTATAGGGATAGCAGTCATGTTGGATCAAAAGCCTGCTACCAGAGAAGTCTAAGGACTGGTCCAAGATAGTACAAAAAATATCGTGACGACCCAGATATCATTTAAACTTGGTATCGAGTCAAGACCTTGACTCGTGTCCGACTCAAATTTATAGCCATAACTTGGCTAAGTCCTTTTGTTTTGAGCTTCTTTGCTCTGTCATGATGTCCTTCATGTAATTTGGTAGATTATTTACGAGTATTGATTATCATTCTTCCACGACTTGGATTATCATGCAGTTCGGATGTCACATCTTCATTTTTTACAATTGGCTCACTAGAAATCTATGAAACTTCTCAATTATGCTTAGGAAGACTCATGGACCATTTGCTAAAAAAATATATGAGGATGCCAAGGTTTAACATTAAGACTCGGTACCGAGTCAAAGGGGTTGACTCGGGCCAAGTTAGGCGCCTAGCTTATTTTTGGCTTATACTTTCTTGAGCCTTTCCTCTTATCCTTTTGAGTATCTTTGCCAAGTTTCAGGTCATTCTGTTCTCATTTCAACATTTTAATTCCTGTTGATTTCTATTTGGATAAAATCCAAGTTGACACCCCCTAATTGTTATACCAAAAAACTTCCGAGAACAAAAAATTGTACGGAAAACCTTAATTTAAACTAAATTTTAATTTAAAAAATGTAAAAAATTCAATTGGCGTATGCCGGACGAAAACCACAAAATCGACAATAGGTTGCCGAAATAAAAAAATTAAATAGTAAGGGCTTTCGAATTAAATTATTCATTTCGGTCATCCCCTTCCGAACTTTATTTCAAACATTGGTCATACATTGATTTTTCTCGTCGACAAAAAATTAAACTCTGCCTACAAACTCTAGATTATTGATTTTCCTTTAATAAGAATTAATCTTGTTTATTTTTCATTTGGAATTTCATCTGCAGATAAGTTTGATTTCTCCATTGATTATTTATTTGGTTTAAAGATCAAAGACTGATATTAATGGGGATTAAAGGAATCAGGATTAAAAGAAGAAGGGGGCAAATTAGTTAATTTAAATTGTAACTTTATGAGACAGTAAAGAAGTTGCAAAAAAAATTAGTCTCAGGTACAACAAGTTTGTTTTTAGTCTAAAGGATAATTTTTAGTGTGAATATAAAATGATGGTTGCAACTATTATTCTGTGATTTATATTAAAAAGTGTCTTTTACCTTTAAAAGCAAACTTTTGTCCTTTAAACTAAGTTTTTCTCAAATTTTTTCCTTAGCCTAAATACCCTTTTTTATTAGTTCTATTTTCTTTTAAAAAAAAATGATATGAAATGGAGTGCCAATATCAATGTGCGAAATTTGTCAAACGCGTGCTTAAACTATTGGTGACATTAAACAGTTAGCAGGTGTGATCAAGTCAACAACTTCCCTTATCACGTTCGCGAACAAGTTTATAAAAATCTGGCCCCAATGGAAAGGAAGAACAAGGTTAGTGTAGCCAGTAGCATAGAAGATGTGAGTCATGACATGATTGGTCTGGTATACTTTGTGGCTCGGAAAATTCGAAGTAATCCAAACCGTAAAGTTTATAAATGCTCAAAACGCCACAAAGAGGTTTCAAATTCTCTAGCTTACGGAGGGTGTATAATTCTTATAGAGATAAAAGAAGGAAATGGAGCTAGACGAGGAAGAATCAGTAAAGAATAAATATTTTGAAATTAAAACTAATCTGTCTTCTATTGTCTCGTTCTTTGCATCTTCACAAACAGCCAGTGCTATTTTGGTTTGATTCAGTAATAACAAACTTAAATCAACCAAACCCCATTGTATCCTGAAACAGATGTCCAATTAAAATTATTTGTAACTAGAATTGGCCCGTGCGAAGCACACGGACTGTTTATATTATCGTAAACGGAAAGCAATAACATTTTCGGAATTTCAAAAAGACGCCGAGTAAATTAATTCAACGAATTTTCTTTATTAGTAGTAGAGATTAAGAGGTAGTCATCACTTGTAAAATATAGTTGAAACAATTTTCACATTAGTTACCATAGACTCAATACGACTGCAAACACAGCAATACACACGCGCGACCTCAACTATACATCAATTTATTGGTAAACATTACATTGCCATTCAAAATGAGCTCTGAGATACATTGTTATTGCTAGCAATTATTTCCATCAAATCCATCTCCCTGTTGATATGATTACTTTCATACAGGGAACTTGACATGGTTTCTGAAGGCATTCCTGCATAAAAGTTATACATGCCCTGATCATAATGACACAATGTTTGTTGGTTTGGACAAGAAACTTCTATTCCACTGCATGAATCTTTCTTCTTGTTGTCCTTTGATGAATCTAAGCTGAGAGTATTTATGTAATTCTGCAATAAAGTCCCATTTAATGTAGGATGTTTTCTCCTATTTTTTTTATTACCGCCAGTTAAATGCATAATCTTCCTCTTTGTTGCATTCCAATGGTTTTTTATGGAGTTTTCACTTCTTCCAGGAAGACGTTTTGATATTTCTACCCATTTATTTCCTATTTCACAATGAGCTTCGATCAGAATCTTCTCCTCTTCCATGCTCCAGCTACCCTTCTGTATGGATCAAAATATATATACTACATAATTCATTGGCATAATATTTTACAGCCATTAAATTTTTAGTTTAAGCGATTCAATGTAATGTTCTTATGTTGAAGACTTTATCAAGTGATATAAATTAGGACATAAACTATTTATTCCTGAAACAATATGTAATTAATCATTTGGTAATTGCTAGCTACTGATGCCTCGTACGTTTATTATTTGCGTTTTTTTAATAAATTTTGTTTTTCTTATCTCAATATTCCTCTCTGTCGTATGAATTCTCTAACTGCAATTTTTTAACACTTTGACATTTTGTTTTATCGTATGAACTTTGCTTAATTACATAATTTTAGCATATAATTCCTGTATCACTTGATGTTGAACTTTATAACGGTTAATTGTTGTTTTTATCAATTAGCAATAAAACTTCATCCCCTTATTATTTTTAAATCAAAAATAAATAAAAAAATAAAAAAATAAAAAAAAAGAAAAGAGAGAAAGAGAAAAGAAGAAGGAAAGAATAGAAAAATCAGACAAAAAATGAACCGCATTCCCAATTCATATTACTATATGCTCCTTCAACAATTGTAGTTTACCGCAAACAAAATTTGTCAAAACTTGCATGTTAGAGAGAAATAATCGGGACCCCCAAATATTCGACCTATAAATTCAAAGTTAATTCGCTCTATTTCCATGTTTTGGCATACTTAATTTTGGATATTGTAGCACTGTTCATCCTCTTTCTTTCCATTTTTAAAACTTCAAAAGTGAAAGATAAAAATATTGGAAGAAATATACATATAATAAAGCAAACCTTGATATCAGGTTTCAAATGGTTGTGCCACCTCTCCCTACATTGCTTTCCTATTCTTGCTCCCAATTTTTGAGCTATATAACTCCATTTTTTGGTCCCATGTTTTTCCACCAATTCAGTCAGCAAACTACAAAGTTGTCAAAACTAATCATCATTAAAAACTTGCTAAATAATCCTAATTTTAAATCATAATAAATATTTCAAAACAATATCAAAGCACAAAATGAAAATAATAACATTAATTCTTCATAAATATACAACAACAACAACAACAACAACAACAACAATAATAACTTTTTGAAGAGTGGTAAAGATCACAAGCAATTAAATTATTACCAGTCTTCTTCAGGTGTCCAATGCCCTTTCACAACAGCGGATTTACCATCAGTAACATTCATTGGTATGAACATGCTATCCTGATTACTCTGACCACATGCTATATTCAACTCATAATGAGGGTCGATGCAATGGAGAGAAGAATTAGCTGAAAATTGAGGATAAAAATGTCTTTGATTGTCAGACATTGGCATAGCCGCATGTTGATAAAAATCATCAACAATATGACTAGTATTAACATCATTGGATGACATATAACTTGGATTATTGCTCTGATGTCCCACCCCATCTAGAAATGAAGTGTTCGAATCATGAAATGAATGACTGAGATTTAAAAAACCGTTTGTATCGACTGGTGTAGCACTTGTAAAGTACTCATTTGATGGATAAGTTTTGAAACAGTTTAAGTCCATGGAGGAAAAGAGAGAGATAGAGAGAGAAAGGATCAGATGGGATGGAAAATATGGTAGTGTTAACAAGGCAAGTGAGCTAGTTAGCTCTCAATTTAAACTAATGGATGTTGATTTAGGGTTTAATCCAACGGTCAGGAAGCTATGATATTGTGATGGTTAAACTTCCCCTCTAAAACATTTTTTTTTTTGGCCAATAAAAGGCAGTCAGCAAACAGTTATTTTAAGT
Source organism: Allium cepa (assembly GCA_030765085.1). Lineage (NCBI taxonomy): Eukaryota > Viridiplantae > Streptophyta > Magnoliopsida > Asparagales > Amaryllidaceae > Allium > Allium cepa. The sequence goes on along the minus strand of CM060941.1, from coordinate 551,081,408 downwards.
GAACTGAATTTGGTATTTTCTGGGTCGGAAATGTACAAGTGGCATGCATTTTGATGTTGTTGCTCTGTTAAATTTAAAAAGCTTCATTCCATAATTATCATTTTTAATATGCCAGTGTAAAAATTAAGTAAAGTTAGTTGTAAAAGACACGTTTGTTACTCTTTTCCATAGACGTATCTTTTTTGAAAATTTGTGACTGCGTACCAATAATAAAATGATAAAAAAGACCTGTTTTAGTACATTTGTTCTTGCCAAATGTAATTGCATTTATCCATTATTTTTATTTTTCATTTTGAACCTTTGTGTGATTGCATGTTAATAGTAGTATATTAATATTGGAATATAAAATTATCAAGCTGCGTTAACAGTCATTTATGTCAAGATAAAAACGTAAAAAACCATTAATAGCATGCATTTACATCATAATTGACCATTAATCAGCACGTGAATGCAGTAACTAATAAGAAGGTTAATTCATTAATTCAAAAGTTGGCTATTTATGAGGTTATAATTAAGTTTTAATGTTAATTTATATGTATTTATTTATGCTACGTGCATATAATAACTAGAAATATTTACTTTTTATTTAATAAAAAATTAATGAACATGCTATAAGTGCAAAAAATTTGATGGTCACAAACTTATCCTAGTAGTTTGTTAGTGGTGTCGATTGCAAGTTTATAGTGAAATTCCGTTGTCGGATGATCGAAAAAGGATGATGGTGGAGGAGACGATGAGATTCAGTGTACGGTATTTTCGAAATTTCAAAAAGATACCGTGTAAATCCTATTCATTGAATTTCCTTTATTAATAGTAGGGATACGTTAACCAAATATTAGGTTAATTAAAATGCATCAAGTGATCTATAAAAAAAGGTTTGGAAATAATCTTAACCAATAGAACATACATCCCTAACGTGTAGTAGCGTCAAATAGTGGATGGAAATATAGTAATTTCATGTTAAAAATGTACACTAATAACAGACTATATTATCACATTATGAACTAGTATAAAAACGTAATTATAATTTCAAAATGAAAATAAGAACAGTATTAAGTTGGAACGTAGCATCGTACTTTTGACTTTGAGGATTGGTTACTGCGGATTCTTTCAAAAACTAACTCAACCCTATCGAGTACAAAATGACTATGGAGCTAATCCTGTCAGGATTCAACAAAGCCTTCTAACGGTGTCACTTAATTCGAAGGTTTGTACCACTTTAATTAAGCCAAGAACACAACAAAAAAGTTTCGGATGATTGCCAAGAAAGAGTGGCGAAATAAAAAGATGATTTAGTCACAAAATCTGATAATAAAAATGCAAGCACTAATACTGTTTATATAAATGATGTTTGGATGCGAAGAGGGGTCGCTTCTCTTTAGAGAAACTGTTAGAAAAGCTACTGAACGAAGAGTAGCAGCTATCAGCAAGAGTTGCAACTCTTTGAACGGGCATAGCTATTCACGACCATTGTTTACTTGCGATCGGTAGTACCACCAGTCGGCCGGCGGTACCTACTGATGCATAGTAAACATTTGAAAATATACAGCATTCTCCTCCTACTTTTAAAGTTTAAAACATTTGGAATGGCTGCATCACTTGAGTGGCAGCCTATGTGCCCAAGTGGGATCAAACCAACGTAGTTCAAGAACAAATATGGCATTCTTGTGAAAACCAATACCTAGGCGATGAGTATCTTTTGGGTTTGAACTCTTCACTTAGTGTAAATTATTCAAAACCGTATCGAAGTTATATGGTGAACGAGTCTTGAACCAATTACCCTAGTGATATGAACAGAAGAATCACACATACTGATTTTCATAGATTGATGTGTTTTGCATGCTCCGCACATTAATGGCCATGTGCCATAACCCGTATTTTTCATGAGTCTACTTAGAAAGCGGTCTTACTTTTTTAGAAAACTGCATGATTTTCACACTCATAGAGGTAAGTCTTTAAGTGCTTCCGCGATACACTTATGTATACACTTGCTAAGGAATTTAATCCATCCTCATTCATGCTGAATACCCAACACTACCTTCTGGGAAATTTGGTGCAGTGTTCCATAATCATTCCTTTAACTTGTTGATACCCATTGAACTTTGTATATCTTTTTCAAGACTTAAGTTGGGTTGCCGTTAGTCGATGATCAACCTTCATTTACAGACCTTAATCTCGTTTCTCTTAATTTTATAAAAACGTCCACTTTTGGAAGACTTTTTGTCAACAGACCATCTAAGTTTTTTCTTGTTTCTATGTAATTGACTGTAATTACTCCTCGCTTGAGTAATTATTTTATCATCTAATATCTTAGACTTACATGTCTAATCTTCCAATTATATGTCTTATTAGACATATAATATATCATAGTCTGATTATCTTAATCATAACTACTGGAGATGGCTAAATCCATACAAGAGTGTCTATTAAAAAAAATATTTAGTCATTCCGCCTCTTTACATGCATCCACTAATGCGATTAATTCTGATAACATAGTTGAGTCAGAAACACAGGTTTGCTTCTTTAAACACCCAGGCACAACATCTCCTCTTAATGTAAATATCCAACAAGTCGTAAATTTATATTTAAATTCTACATTGTTCCAAGTAGCATCTATATCCTTCTAATACAGCAGGATATCCTTTATAAGAAAGACCATAGTCAATGATACCTTTCAGAAAAGGTAGAACTCTTGAAATTGCTTTCCAATGTTCCGTACTTAGATTACTCATAAATCGACATAATAAGTTAATAGCGTGTGCTATGTCAGGTCTTGTTCAATGCATAACATACATAAGACTTCTAATAATACTAAAATATTTAGTTGAAAAATAGTACACCCAGTATTCTTCTTTAATTTGATAATAGGATCTAAAGAAGTTGGAGCTGCTTTGTCATTATAATAGCCATATTTATTGAGAAATTTCTCAATATAATAAGATTGTGTTAACACAAACTCTACCGGTTTTCTTAGAATCATAATTCCTAAGATAACATCAGCTTCTCCTAAATCTTTCATATCAAATTTCAAGGATAGAAACTTTTTTGTTTCATTTACACATGATATATCATACGCAAAAATTAGTATATCAATAACGTACAAACATAATGTAACATAACTGTTTTTATCTGATTTGCTATATGTACATTTATCTGCATTTGACTTTAAGTCCATATGATAATGCTACTTCATCAAACTTCTCGTGTCATTGCATGGGAGCTTGCCTCAGATCATAAATAGATTTGACTAATTTGCAAACTTTTCTTTCTTGGCCTGGCAATATGAAACCCTCGGGTTGTTCCATGTATAACTCTTCTTTTAAATTACCATTTAGAAATGTTGTCTTTACATATATTTGATGTATAATTTAATTATGTATGGATACTAGCGCCATCATACAACATATAGAAGTAATGTGACCAACAAGAGCATATGTATCAAAATAATTCACTCCTTGTCTTTGTTTACAACCCTTTGCAACTAATCTGGCTTTAAATTTGACAATGGATCCATCTATTTTCAATTTCTTCTTAAGTACCCATTTACATCCTATTGGCGTAACATCGGGAGGTAAATCTATCAAAACCCATGTCTAGTTTGACAGAATTGATTTCATTTCGTTGTTCATTGCCTCTTTCAAGAAGTTTGCATCTTTGGAACTCATAACATCAGAATAGCTTATAGGATTCTCGTCGACATTTATCACATATTTAGTGGTATTATGGATGAATCCTTGGTGCCTTCGATAAGATAAGTACTAAAGTCGGGACCAAAATCATTTTCTAGTCTTGCTTTTTTTCTTCTTCTCCGTTCATTATCTTCTTTAGGTATTGAGATTTTCTTGTTATTTTGGTTAGAGATGTAATCACAATTAATATCACTATTAGTCTCAGCATATCATGGACTAAGTGATATTAGTAGTCCATCACTATTTTGGTCTTGTGATATAAATTTATTCTCAAAAGATTCTACACCTATATATTCTATAACTTCTAAGTATCCAAAATAATGAACCAGCAAGTACTTCTATTTTGAGAATATCTTATAAAAGCACATTTATAAGCTCCATTTTCTAACTTGGGTCTTTTAGGATCAGATTTTCTAACAAAAGCCAAACAACCCCTGACCTTAAGTTTTGATAAGGTTGGTTTTCGATTAAACCATAATTCATAAGGCGATACATCCTTTTGTTTCAAAGGAACTATTTAGAATGTAACAGGACGATAGCATAGCATCACCCCATAATGAATTGGTAGCTTAGAACTAATAAGCATTGCATTGACCATTTCTACCAATGTTTTATTTTTTATTTCGCAACACCATTTCGTTGTAAGGTATAAGGAGTCGTACATTTTCAAATTGTGTTGTTTGCAAAATAAGGTGAATTCATTTGAAAAGTACTCACCGCCTCGGCTCGAATGCAACACCTTAATTTTAATACCAATTTTTTTTTCTACTTTTGCCTTGTAAATTTTGAATTTATCAAACACCTTTTCTTTGGTTTTCATTAGATATACATAAATATATCTAGAGTAATCATCAATAAATGCGACATATTATTTATTTCGTCCGTGCATTGTATGACTTTAAGATCATCAACATTGCTATATACTAAGTCAAGCAACTAGTATTCCTTTCAATAGATTTGAAGGATTTTCGATGAATCATTTCTTGAAAGCATATCTCACATTTATCAGCAGATTCAAAATTGCAATCAAAAACCAATCCTAACTTATGCATAGGTTTAAGGAAATTATAGTTAACATGTCCTAATTTAGCATGCCATAACTTAAAGGTGTCAACAATATAAATATAACTATCTTTTATTCTAATCAACTTAATCATATCATTACAAAAGTATCTCTAACCCATAAAATTACCACTCTTTGACAAAACAAGCTTATCAGACTCATCCACCATCTTGAATCCTGTTTTATTAAGGAGGTATCCAGATGCAAGATTCTCATAAATATAAGGCATATAAAATAATCAAAGTAAAAAAATTTCCCAAGGTGAATGAAATTTCAATAGTGCTTTTTCGTTAAGCTACGAGCTTTATTTTCCCCAGTAACTTTATTTTCTTTTCTGTTTGTTCCATTGTACATCATAAAAAGACGATGATCCTTGCATATTTGTTTTGGTGCTCCATTTTAGAGCCACCAATTATTTTCTATGCCATTAACGGAGTTTACCTCATGCACTACACCTGTAATCTTTTCTTCGGCCACATTCACTTTTTGTTTCCTACGTTGATGACAATTATGAGCATAGTGGTCGGGCTTGTTACAAAAAAAAACAAGCACCCTTGTTTTTGTCATTCTTTGCTTTTCTTTACTTATTTTTAGTCCTTTACTTTGATGGATGAATTTCTTCAATATTGTTGGCCTTGGAATGAAACTCAGTTTCTTGACTATCGATTTGTTCACGTTCACATGAGTCTTCTTCTATGCGAGGATGGCGTTGTAAAGCTTCTAAATCATAGTCCAGTTTGGCATGTTTTAGTTTCTTCTTGTAATCATTCCAAAAAGAGGGAAGTCGAGATATAATAATCCCAATTATGAATGATTAACGAAGCTTTACATTGGCATCTTTAAGATGACTAACAACAAGTAAAATCCCATTTACTTGTTCGATGATCATTTTATTATCATTTCTTAAATTCCATAAAACTGTTACTTACCTTGGAAATGCGGTATTTGTTCTCCAGTGCAGTCCATAGCGCCTTCACAGTTTCCAAGCTTCCATGTGGATTGTAGACAGATGTAGATAGTGCATTCAATTTGTGTTCTCCACACACGAAGTCATCCTCCTTTCGCTTATGTTGTTTAGCTTTTTATTCAACAGTATCCGCTGGAGTTTTAGTCGATAATTCTTCCAAGCTATCTTTTAGTATTTATAAAATTTTCATAGTAATGATAAAGAACTTCATCGTCTCTTACCAACGAGTAAAATTCTCGCCATCAAAACATTCTAGCCTTATTAAATGTTCGTTCATGACTTGAAGTGCATTATAGTTACTTGAACCCTTAATTTGCTGATATTATTTTCTGAAATTTTTTGGAATATAGTGTGGATACTATTATCGTACTTTTGGCTTTGAGGATTTGTTATAGATTCTTTTAAAATATAGTTCATCCTTATCGAGCGCAAAAAGACTATCAAATTATTACCGTGAGGACTCAACAAAGCCTTTTAACGACATCACTTGATTCAAAATTTTATACCACATTGATCAAGCTAAGAACACAATAATAAAGTTTCTGATAATTGCAATAAATGAGTGGAGAAATAAAAAGATGATTTAATCGCAAAATCTGATAATAAAAATGCAGGCACTAATACTGTTTATATAGATGATGTTTGGATGCGAAGAGGGGTTGCTTCTCTTCAGAGAAACTGTTAGAAAAGACACTAAGCAAAGAGTAGTAGCCATCGGCAAGAATTGCAACTCTTTGAACGAATATCTGTTTACAGCCATTATTTATTGTGTGATCGGTAGTACCACCGGTCGATCGACGATATCCCACCGGTAGACCGGTGGCATCTACTGATGCACAGTAAACATTTAAAATAAACAATATGTTATTAGCAACACTTTATCAATTTGGTACAAAAACCTTATAGGTATTTCTTTAAATAAAAACCATCATGGATAGAAATAAAAATCTTTACTCTCTAAAAATTATAAGGGTTAATTCTTATTACATAAATTTATGCATAATTGGCTAAAATGAATGAGTTAATATTTAGTATAATTGTGTCTTGTCAAAAAACACTGGACAAATGGATCATTGGTTTAGATGAAAAGGTTGTTGTTTGGATTGGGTTGATAATAATCATGGTAATTTTTAGATAATTGTGCCGCATTTTTCTGATGATTGCATTGCACCGTTGAATCATGTGCTGCAATCCAGTAGGAGGAGGATGGAGGTGAGGTTTATGCTCAATTACAGTGATAGAGGGTTCGTGGTAATTGTGGATTCGACCTAGGGTGTTAGATGGTGATGTTAGAGAGAGGGCAAGGGGAAGATAGAGGAGTTTGGGTTCAATAACAAAATAAAATTTGATTTAGGGTTTCATGAAAACCAACGAAGAGTATTTGCAGTGAAGGGTGTTATTGGAATTTCAAAAAGACACCGTGGAAATCAGTTCATTGAATTCTCTTTATTATTTTCATGTTTCATTTTCTATGATTGCATATTTGACATAATATGTTAGAAATATAAATTAAATCCTTACACATTCTTTTACAAGTTGATGTTCTCACACCCATTTTAACACTTCTCATATATTTTTTAATAGTCAGAATGCAATAACATTCTTGCAGAAAGATCAAATTGAATCATTTTCACCGTTAAATCATAAATTTTTGTGATCGTTATAAAGATAAATATTATGCATATGTAAATTCAATTTTCTCAAAGTAGAAATTAGGATTGACCCCCTATTTCTAAATTTAATGCCCAAAAAACACTTCTAAAAACAAGTATCAGGAAACATCTTTGTTATTATTTTGAGCGATATGGTGCATAATTTTGTAAAATAAATATTTGAATATTTGTAGTGTGAACTGGAAAAAATACTTATAAAATAAATATTTGCAGTGTAGACTACAGTGTAGATTACATATTTTTGATAAAAGTAATATTATGGGTTTTTCATGAAACGTATTTTTTAGAAGGGCCGAAAGTGAATTTTGAAACTTGTGAAGGGTGTTTGTAACGACCCAGGATTTCTATTAATTAAAATTTATATATTTAATTTAATTTAAATATTAACAAGTAAGATTTGTAAGTCGAATAATTTATTTTTCGAATAATTGGATTTAATTGGATAATTAAATCGATAATTTAATAGTTGAAATTACAGAAATAATTGAAAATTGGGTTAGATATGATTGAAAATGATTTGTAAAATTTTATTTAATCATGTTGGAGTTATAAAGATGTTTGTGAACTTTTAAAATCAATTAAAAGTTAATTTGTGAGATTGAATATTTTAATATTTAATTGACGAGTTAAAATAGCCATTTTTCAAACGGTCTCGGATTTCGACGAAACTAGTTTCGTCGGATCCGTAATAACATATTATTATAAGGTTTTAAATTTTGTGTCAATCGGATTTATCGTTTGTCCGAGGCAAGCCAAAACGCCTAGAAAATTCGTTTAATCGGTTTAATTTAAAATCGATCGTTTATTGCCGTAGCTCGCACAGATGATCGAATTGGCCCCCGAAACACGTTCTATTGTGTTCGGAATGTGGGGTAAACCTTAGAAATGCCAACCGGCACGCTTCGTTTGGAGTTCGGAAAATTTCGATGAATAGTAATTTGGGCAATTTTCTATATAAGGACTTGCTATCTTCTCATTTGCAAAACCCTAGAAGGCAAGTTTCAGTCGCCGGCCCTAGAAATTCCAATGGCCAGAAAATTGTCACCTTCATCCTCTATTTTCTACAAATCCATCAACAATTAACAACACTCTTCAACTACAAAGTTGTAGATAATGATGAGATCTTCGACTTCAACGGTCAAGATCGTAAAAGGAGCTACTGATAGTCGGCAAATCAAGTTCAAACGCATGACATTAATCCACGTTTTTCGAAGGGGGTTCTCGGCCGAGCTTCAAACGAATCGAGCCGTGGGTGAAGCTCGTGATGGTCTTCGAAATGGGAGTTGTTGATCGAGCTGAACGTGAAGTATGGGGGGCGCGACTTGGAGAGTTTCAACGTGCTGGTGGGTTGTTTTGTTGAACGCGTTCGTTCATATCGGGGAAGATGGAGCATTTGCATAGGACGGCCTGGATGCAGGGGGTTTGAATCCAACGGTAGTGATTAAGTTAGGGTTATAAAATATAAAAGAAATGTGATTTATATATAATTATAAATCGTGTAAACTTTAAAAATTCATATCTTTTTCATACGAGGTCGAAAACGTACGAAACGAATTGCATTGGGTTCGTATGGACGAGCAATACGCTATGGAACTCGATTGAAGTCGTTTGGAGTTAATGAGAATTTCGGGTAAAATTAAATGCTTGTTTAATTTTATTCGAAATAAAAGCTGAAAACGAAATAGAAATCAAGGTAAGAACTTCTCACTCGATCGAATCGGTTTCGATTTTAATTTTAAATAGTTAGATTTAAAATTCTTGATTGTATGTTTGAATGATGATTGTTATCTATTGATTGTTAAAATAGGCATTATACGTCGTTAGGAAGCGGAGGTTATTTATTAAAAACATATACCGCGAATATTTCATAGTACAGTGAAATTGTTATTATTTATGTACTTGGAGTTGATTTCCCGCATTATATAGCGGATGATACCCTATTGCGCCGCCTATTAAGCGGATAAAAATTTTATAAATCCCATATACCGCGATAATTCCGTACTGGAACGGAATTGGTATTGTGCTAATGTTTGTGGATGCAGGGAAACAGGTTGGAGGGATCCAACTGGATTCCTCAACAATATTGATTTATTTACAGATATTGTGATGTTTGTTGATTATCATATCGATATATGATATTTGGATGTCGTTATTGACTATTTGGTGCTGTTGCATCATCGGATCTATTTTTAAAGTTTAAAAATAACGGTTTTGATTTTAAAAGGATTTTTAAAAATTATTTTCTCAAAGTATACGTTTTATTAAATTTTTGAATTGATTCATTTTAAATTGTTAAAACGTTATAAATTTTTATGTTATAAAAATTAAGATTTTTGTGAAATATAACCAAAAGGTGATTTTTAAAATAAATAGTTAAGTAATTTATAAAATGGTTTAAATTGGGATTTTTGAATTATTAAAAACGATGTATATAAAAGATTTATAAAATTTGATATTTTATAAGTTTAAAATATTGGAATAATAAAATGAGTTTTATAAATGTTTAAATGAAGTATTGAAGGATTTCATAAGTGAATAAATTCACAGTTGTATAAATTGTGAAGTTATAAAATGAATAGATTTTGTAAAATAAAAGATTATAAGTAACTAACTTATAAATTGGACTTTGGCATTTAAATGAGATATAAATAGAAATTGTTAATAAAGGGATTTTATAAGTTGAAGTTGTTATAAAATATAATAGAATCTTAAAAGTAATAAGATTATAATGTGTGAAGTTTTTAAAGAACGATTTTGTAAATAAATGAGTTATAAGTATTTAACTTATAACATGGACTTTTGGTATATATTTGAGATATATAAATTGAATTGGATTAATAAAGGAGATTTATAAATCGAAGTTTATAAATAGAAATGGAATTTATAGACAATGTTTATAAATTCGAAATCATTGAATTTGATAAATTGAATATAGAAGTTTATAAAAGGAAATATATTCGCGATTTTGGATAGCGAATAAATTCTTGAATAAAACGTGTAGTAAATATTGAAATTGGGTTAGTGAAGTATATTCGTGATTTTGGACGGTGAATATATTATTAAAGGAAATAGATATGTTTTTGGAAAAGTGATATTATAAAATGAAGTTAATGGTTTTAAAGATGTTTAAAAAGGTATGGACTATCGAAACCATAGATTTCAACATTCATTGTTGAAATAGACGTTTTCGAGAAATAGAAGGAAATGATGGACTATAACACAGTTGTTATAGTAAATGATTTCCGAAGGGAAATATTTTATATAGTATTGGGATTTATATATCTATCTAAATTTCGAATCCCTATACTAGTGATTTTGTGTTGTCGTAACGATGTTTTACGCAACATTCGTTTTGGCCCAAATAAATGTGTTTAAGCGAATGATTTCCTTAAAGAATGAAATATATACTTAATTTCGATTTAAGTTTATTGAATATTTTCCAAGTGTTGAAAATTAATGGATTTGTGAATAGCTTATTATTAAATAAGTATGGAAGTGTTTTCCAATATGAAGTGAATATTTTGAGATTTTATCTTTTAAAGATAAATTGAAAATGAATATTAAAAATCGATTTGAAAATCGTATATTCATAGATATTTTGGAATTGTAAATTCACTATGGAATTTATAAAAGAAAGGGAAATTTGTTTAGAAATAAAAGTTGATTTATTTTTTGAAGTGTGGGAATAAATTTATGGATTTGGAACGTAAATATAAAGTAAATCGGTAAGGATTTATTTAATTGGTTTAAATGAACCATTTTGAAATGAAAGTATATCCCGTGTAGGGAAACGATTTGAAATTTGTTTTCAAAAGTGGTAAAGGTGAATAGTGATTTGAAAATTTGTTTTCAAATGGCTGAAGTGTGGAAAATTATATATCTAGTAAAGATATTTTTGAAAAATAAATAATTTGGAAAATTATTTGGAATTTGGTGATGTTGAACACGCCTATTGATAGTTAAATAACGACTATTAATATTTACCTTTAAATAGGTATTTGTTGTGTTTTGTTTGAATTTGAATGCCACACTTAATTTTAAAATAAGCGCTCACTATTCGGGTTAGCCGGGAAAGGGCCTTGGGGTTGTATAACCCATTCTGAATATGTGATACGTCGTTATGAATTGCATTCGATGACCGGTCACTACAACAAAATATGTTATTAATAACGCCATTTAATAACGCGTTATTCTAAAGCGTTATTGTTTACCCTTAGTTATTTGTTTTTTTAACTCAATTGCTTTATTTTGGTTGTGGATTGGCTCCGTTACAAATTTAGTGGCTCAAACTTTTTGCGTGCCCGCCTCTTCCCAAAGTATTCCCTCTTCCTCCCGTTATTTCCTCAAATCCCTAACCATAGAATCCCTTCCCTTATCACTGCCTCCGCCCGTAACTTTTCACACCCGCCACATGCCACTGGCCTCGGCTTGCCTCAAGCTTGTCAAACTCTTGCTTATCGTCGCCGACCTTAGCCTCCTTATCGAACCTCGAGTTCGATTCGTTTTTCTCCAAAACCCTAGATCCGTTGCGACTGTTGTTGATGAAATATGAAGCTCATTTCACAAAGATTTCAGGTATATCTTTAAGTCTTTTTCTTGCTTCTCTTTTGAGTTTGTCTAGATATGTCGCGCTTTTTTCTTGCCTTCCTAGCCAAACTGCTTTCTTCACTTAAAATTTGTCCTTGATCATTTATGAATTTATGATCTGTGTTTTTTCTGTTATTTGACAATTTTGCATGGAAGAACTTGAATGTTGATCTCCTTGAGTAAATCAATTAATTTTTTTTCTTTTTTCATGTTTTCCTTAGCTTCATAGTGCAATACTGTTTGCAATTGATGCACACAATTCTCATATTCTTGAATTAATTCAAAATTATGAGGATTGTTCAAAAGCTGAAGGTATATTGATTTTTTTCCTTGATAATATCACATTGTTTCTTGATACTAGTATTGTTGTAGCTCCAATTTTTAAGACCAGCTTTTATGTTTTTGATTTTAGTAATGAAGCTTAACAAAGGGCTATCATTACCTCTTGAGTCGATGCATTGTTGTATTGCCTCTCGATAACCAGCCTGCTATTTCCAAGCATTATTATATTTAAATGCTTTATGTCTATTTCCAGTTAACCTAGAAAAAAGATTTATGTGAATTGGTGAGTGGTCACTGGTTGAATGTTTGAGAGTGATTACGAAAAACTTGTGTAAACTTGTTAAAGAATTCAAAATTGTATAAGGCCCTATCAATTTTATTGTGTATACTATAATTTAAACCATCTCTCCACGTAAAGAAATTTCCAATAGATTGTAATTCCTTTAGGCCAGTTGTAGTTTGACATGGTTGAAAGTCAACGTTTGCTACTTGATTATTAGTGTGGGGTGTTTATTCATCACTATGAAACACACAACTAAAATCCCCTACTAGTAACCAAGGCATATTAATATATTGTGATTTGTTATTCAGATGATCCCATATAGCAACTCTATCTGTAATAGAATTTTTAGCATAAACTACCATGAAAACTAGCTTAATATCACCTCTATTATCTACTAGGCAAGTTATATATTGGTCTGACTTGTGTATTACCTGAAGCAACCATGATGCAGGGTCCCACAAAATGAACATTCTACCTTTGGAGTCAAGTTCATTTTGTGAACATGATTCCAGCTTCTATTGAGTAAGTTATTAAATGGTCCGGTGTTAGATTCACTCAGTTAATGCTCCATTAGTCCAGCAATGGTAATTTTATAGTTAGAAAGATGTTGTAAAACATTTTGCTTCTGAGTAATTTATCCACCTAATTCTTAGTTGAGAACTTGAGATGTGAATTTGTCCCGATTTGGGTTGTCGATGACATCTGCATTACATGTTGCTTTGAACTCAAAAACCTTTTCGTCGCTTCTAGCTTTACAAGTGAGTCTCTGCTTATTTGATACTAATTTCTTCATTGTGAATTGCAGGATTTGGATTTATGGGGTTGTTGTTACTTTGCTGCAATTAAGGTGATGCTGAAGGTTGCTGACGTTGCATTGGGATTTAGAGGTGAAACTACTTGCTGAATGATCTGAGGAAACTGGGGGTTCCACCTATGGTTGAGGAGGAAGGCCAACACTTTGGGAGTGCAATCTACTGTACCATTAGCCTGAACTGCTGCGCAATTCAATTTATCTGAAACTGAAATTATCATAAAGGCCTTCTACTTTTTCAACATTGTCTTTGTTTCAACTTTCATATCCCGAAATTTCCTTCCCAGGAAACCTTGGTGGCTCCATAATTATTGATATAGCCACTGGAAGAATTAATTGTTTATTTCATGCATATCCTTTTCTTTTTTTACATTTTATAACCAATCAGTTAATTTCTTTGACGACCTATTGATTAGTTATTGGATCCATCAACTAATTTCTCTTCTTTATGGTGTTACATTTGAGTTAAACAACAATTTTAAAAGACTGGTCTAAATTTGAGTATTATAGACAAACTTTATTCATTCTTTTTTGTACGAAGGATGGAGCAAAAAACATTGCTGATCATAACTTTATTCATAGAGAGAACATCAACACATATATACAAGTACTCATAGAAAAAACCTAATACAAGGGTTCTTTCACAAACACATGCACACTCATCGCCATATTCAGTGATACAGTTCAATGATACAGCGCATTCCCAAAGCCGGAATAATCTTATACTCCTTAAACCCAACCGCATCGAAAAGGCTCTTCCACTCCTTTTCAGTCCTCTGCTTCCCAGTCAAATGCACCATCATCTGCTTATACTAGAACTTCAACAAAAATGCAAATACCGACAAAATAAATATTCAAAGTAAATATTGCCTTCAACGACCTCTAGCTCAAGTTTCTTATAAGAACTAAGAAGATTACGTGCTTTCTTTTTTTGATTAAGTGTCTACCAACTCATGACACCTATCCATCAAAAATTCTATTTTAATGTTGCTAATCTATTTGTTTGATTACTGTTATTTTGAAAGCATATGTTTTGTTGTTGAGTAGCCATGAATTGATTTGATGTATTTTTACACTCAATCTGATATTAATTTCTCTGTTTGCATCGAGCCTAGTGCATTTTAATTTTTTTTCTTTTCTGGTGGTTCAAGTAGTAGAAAAATGTGCATGAACATTTTGTCTGGATACATTGCCATTTCCAGTTTACCACTTGTTCAGATTCATAAATCATGGCTTACTGCATACCTTTTTTTGTGGTTAGTTTCATTCACTTAATGCACATCACATCCCTCTTGATGTAATAGCTGTATACAGCACGAAAACGGATGTTGAAGGTTTGTAATATCGGGAGCAGACAATTTGTTACCCCTGTACAAGCTTTGACTTGAAACTCTCTATATAGAGACGACAGTGTGTATAGAGATGACAGTGTCAATTTCCAGCCGTATAGACTGTAAAATAATCATATAGAGTTCGTTTGAAGCATTCTTCACACCAACAGTTAAGAATCAGAATTGAGCGAAAGATGATTTGTGGTTCAATTGCATTGTTGCTTTATATGGCCCTTGCTAGGCCTGTTTTAACATTCATATCATTTCTGAGATTTGCTATTTTTAGGTACTATGAAGGCCTTTCTGATAAGTTTCTATCATGCCCAGTGCCAAAGCTCTTATTGTTAGCAGGAACAGACAGATTAGACAGGTTTCAATTATTACCTTCTCATTTTATTTTGTTTCCCTTCTAGTTATGGCATTACTCTCGAATGTTTTAGAATTAGACCTCTTTTCTATATTTCAACCAAACGAAATAAGTATTATTTTGGTTGAGAAAATATAATCTAGAAGACGGCATGTTTCGTGCCTTTATAAAAAAAACTATCATATTATAACATACGTAATTCACCAAACCACTATTGCAACGATTCTTAAGGATCGAGCTGCTTAGAAGCAAAGGCAGAGCAGCTTTTACCCCTTAACTCCAGTACATTTCTAAAACTTCTTTTGCTATACAGAATTAGAAATAACATCTATAATTTATAAATGCTTCAACTCCAGTACATTTCTAAAACTTCTTTTGCTATATGTTGTCTCAATATATGTTGGAATAAGAGTGTCTTGATTGCATATTTGCTTAATTGACGCACTTGGTGATAAATTTAGTCAAGATTTTCCACTAGAATTATTGTTCGTTAAAGAATTTCATTATTATTTGTAACAGCAGGTGACATTGTTTGATTGAGTTGCATTATTGTTTGGTTGGCTGGACTTATCTGAGTGGATGAGCGACAGAATGCAAAAGCTTATTAAGAAGAGGAACATCAGGAGCGGTGCTGTTATGTCATAAAGAAGCTCCTCATGGTAAAAATTTTGTTGCAATTTTAGATAAGATGCGATTATTTGAAATGGTTCAAGTGATGGTGATCTTGGTAATTGTGTCACTTTATATTTTGAATTACTTAATTTCAAACTTAGCACTTAGTAAATCTTGCACCTCTATATTGATGTAATCATGTTGTTTGAGTAAATTAGGTGATAGTGAGCAGATTATTAAGTAGTGAGTAAATAAGTCGTGTTGGCATACTTCTTAGATGGTTAATTTGGTCTAGTGTTCTTGGGGATGAATGTGTTGATATAGACATAAACTGTTGCTTCACCAAATTTTTTGCATTTTGGTGGACCAAATTTTTTTGAAGCAATTTCTTTGAATTCTTATGAGTAGATTCCACGTACAGGAAGACTTGTAGAATAGATATCATAATGGCTGATATGTCATGCATTGTAATTTTCACCTGCTTTAAGTAAACAACATCTTTACTACTAAAACATGTGATCTGTGCTATTTTTTTATGGACAACTTATATAGATAGGTAAAAAAACTATTGAGTCATATATTGAAAAATCAAGCTGCTGACCACTTTATTTAAGGTTGATTTACCGTGTGGCATTATCTTTCAATATAGGTTGTGGTTTTGCAGATGGTTCACAAGCTTCACGGCTATCGGGTTTCAATTATAGTTCAGTAGATGTACCATCCTCATGGCTATGGTAAGAAGTTTGTTTTTATTCATCATTTTTTTATAAATTTTCAGGTGTTGGTGACTTTGGTAGTTGCTTGTTTGGTTGCGCATTTGGTTGCAGGTTTTCCAGGCCCTGCATCAATTGTAATTGGTAATGGTTCAGTCTTATCCTCCACTGTCGTTGTATTGTAGGTAGAATATTATGTACTTAAAAACTATTGCTTGAGTGAGTTACAGTGAACAGATTTTTCTGACATAGAAAACCATTGCTATATTGGTTTCATTTGAATAATTTTGCATATTGTGAATCAGTTTATGTAACTTTTGGTGTAAATGACAGTGCACCAGATATCCCTGTACTTCTGGATCCTAATCTCATTCCCAACTTCAATAATTCAGATCCCAAGTAAAATTTCCCTCCATGTTTCCTTCACCAAAAGTTAAATTGATTTCATCAAATTTTAATCTACACCCTTCTTGTTGTAAAATATTTCTTTTTTTTGTTGCTAATCTAGGGTATGTTTGCACAAAAAGTTCATGTGTACACAAGGTACGTCAGAGGCAATTCATATGTTTTTACTAATGTTTCATGATAACCAACTATTTAGGTTAGTTTTTTTTAAAGAAGTAACACAAAAACAAATGGAAAATCAAAACAATTGAAATCAAAAGAAGCAAATCAAAGCAAAAGATCTCTAAACAAAAGATATATATACAGTTTTTTTTATACATATCAAAGAAGAGATTAGAATGAAGGAAAAATCAAAACAAATAAAAGGAAGGAATAAAACAAAACAAAAGAAAGAAACTTATTTGTTTTTGTTGTTGTTTTTCCTTTTTTAATAATTTTTGAAAGGAGAAATAAATAGAGCAAAACAAAACTCAAAAAAAACAAAAAAACAAAAGGAGAATTGAAAACAACAAAACTCTTTCTAATTGTAAACAAAAGGAAATTGTAAATTAAAACTTGTTGAAATTGTAAATTAAAACTCTTTCTAATTCTTTTTTTTTTGGTTTTGTTTTGTTTTGTTATTCTTTTCTTTTTATATAAGATGGAAGAACAAAAAGGAAACTAATTAATTTAAACAAAACAAATTTGCGAAGAAACCAAAACTAAAAAAATGAAAATTAAAACCACCCGGCCCAAACAACTCTATATCCAATTATACCCAAATTTACTTTTGCGTTCTCTGTTGAAAGAAAATACAAAGTCAAAGAAAACAGTAGAAACGAAATTCAGAAAAAAAATTGAAATCAAAATCGAATTTCGGAGTTCGCATTTTGGATTCGTGAAGTAACGGGCAAGTCGAGTTGAGGAGGCAATTTCAAGGAGGTTGCAGTTTCAGGCGATCTCGGTTTCTGGTGGTCTTCGAGGCTATTGAGGGATTGGTTGATTCACGGATTGTAGATAGACTCGAAGATTGTCGCCACTACAAATGTATCAGTGAATATAATTATTATAAGCATGTACATTCAAATATATAACCAGTTTGGGATTATATTGATGTAATAATCACTTTAATTGTAAAGTCAACATGTGGAATTAATTAAGTTTTTGGACTACATATGAAAGGTTACAAAGATATTTTTGTATAGTGACACTTTAACTTATATTACGATTCTTTATTTATTACTTAGGAAGGATGTACATGCATAAATAAACATAATAAACCATTGAAGTTCAGACCATCATGATTCGCTGTACAGACCCATGTTTGCAGATACGACAGTTTTTAACTAATGATTTGAAATAAGAAGTGGAGATTTTTCCTTCTTTTTTTGTTCACTAGAAAGATCTAAAATCATATAGCTATTTTGCTTTTGGTGTAGGGGGAGGACGTGCTTAGGATTGAACTTGGCAAAATATATGATGTTGATATTTCTGCATCGACTAGTTACAACTTACAGGTATGTTTTCCTGGTTTTCCAATCTGGTCAATGCTATGAATCACCTCTTTTTTTTCTTTTTCTTCTTTTTTTTTAATGGAAATAATATATAGTATATACAATGATATATACATGTTGTGGGTGGAACATTTATGCTGCTCCTTTTGCTTATGTTTTATAAATTGCAACTGATACATGGTGATTTTGTTTGCTTGAGCTTGTTTTGGTGTATCAGTGACATTTATGCTTATGTTGCTTGCGTTTATGAATGGATTAGTGAGTTATTGTGTGTCCTTTCTTAATGAGTTCGAGAGTGTGTACGCATGTGTGTTCTTTGATCCAGAGACTACAGCAGGTAACATGCACCATATTTTTGAAAAAAAAAATCATTACATTTCTACATTTAACATTTGCTTGAATGAAAAATGTTTTCATTCATCACCTAGTATTCTAATTAATTGAGTTGTGGTTTCAGGTGATGGGTTGACAGTATTTTGGTGGGTGTACGTAGATGCTTTTGTATGGGGTGATGGTTATTTTGGATGGTTGCAAGGCAGTGTTTTTTTAAGGAGGAAAGTGGTAGTGGACAGAGAAGCAAGGTGATGGTGAATGACACAGTGGCAGGCATAGGAGTAGTTTTGTAAATGAAGGTGTGGGGAAAGGTGTAGTTAACATTGTGGCTTTGGAGATGGTGGCAGAGTGAACTGGAATAGCAGTATGGTATGTGGATGGAACAGTGGGTAGTGAGATACACAGTGAAGTGCAGAAGTGAAGGCAGGTTGGTGGTGACAACTGTGGCAGTGGAGGTTCTGGTGGTGGAATGGGGATGGTGGTAGGTGCAGTGGAAAGGACTTGTTGTTGTAAGTGAGGTAGTTTTTTTTCAATGTTAGTGAGGAAGTGGTAGGGTAAAGTTGTTTGATAATAGAAATGTCGTTTTTGGTCGAAGTGTTGAATGATGAGGCTGGTGATTGATAAGTGAAGTGGCGCTCTGTAGTGGCAGCAGTCAGCAGAAAAGCTGAGTTTGGTGATGGGAAAATGTAGACAAGTGATGGATAGAAGTGGTTGTACAGAAGCTTGAAGTGTAGTTGAGATGGTTTATGTTGGTGGGCAGTTTGTGATGTATTAACAGGTAGAACATTGAAGTGAAGAAGGAATATGTGCAGCAATTATAAGCAAAAAGAAGATAGTGAGTTTGGGCTATGGATGGAGATGGTGGTAAGGCTGTGGTTGATGAAGTTGAGGCTGTGGTCGATAAAGTGTGCACTGGGGTTGCTGTGGTTTGTATAAGCAGTGGTGAGGAATGGTCGAAGTGGATTGTTTATGGTATTCACGTTTGTATGATGTATGAAATAGGGTAGTATGGATTGTATGATGACAGACCATAAAATTTTATGATTGATTATCTTTTATGATTATTATTGTGCTTTTTGATATTGGTATTTAATACTGCAGTTTATTAGTAGGATGTAGAAAATTTTTGAATTGTGAAATTAAATTATAGCACTTCAAAACCGATATAATATTTAATAGCGCCTAATGGCCGCTATCAAATCTGTTAGTATTAAAGATGCAGACCATAAAAAGCGCTATGGTATTACAATAAGCGCTATAAAATAAGATATTATAACAGAGTACAAGCGTTATTGTAGCTGACTTTTTATAGCGGCATATTGGAGTTGTGACAAGTCACCGTCTACAATAATCTATTCAAATACAGCGCTAATAATCCGCTATTAACACTTTCTATAGCGCAATATTAGTGCTATCTTAGAAAAAACAAA
The DNA here is from genome assembly GCA_030765085.1 of Allium cepa. Taxonomy (NCBI): domain Eukaryota; kingdom Viridiplantae; phylum Streptophyta; class Magnoliopsida; order Asparagales; family Amaryllidaceae; genus Allium; species Allium cepa. The sequence goes on along the minus strand of CM060941.1, from coordinate 551,061,369 downwards.
AAGTATTTTGTGGCTAATAACGAATTTCATAGCGGGCTAATAGCGCTGTGATATTAATCAATAACGCCTATTTTGCCGCTATAAAAATAAATAACATAGCGCAATGTTTGTGCTATGAAATTAAAAATTTTTATAGCGCTTTTTTGTGCTATCTAATGTTGGTTGTTTTTAATCACATGTCGTTATACAGCGTTTATCGAACCGCTATAATATCCTTTAATAGCATTTTTCGGGCGCTATCGTAGGGTCTTTTTGTTGTAGTGGGTGTTGAAGACCGGATATTTGTGAAAACGGAAGGATTACGGTCGAATATTTCTACATCAGCTGATCTTCGATATAGAAATTTGTTACCCTTTGTGATGGGATCGACTTGTATGGATGTGTGTCCGGCGTTACAATTTGAGATGTAAAGCTGGTTTCTATCAAATATATTTCCTTGGTGGCGGAGAATTTATTCTCTTAGCTTAATACCCTAGAGGTTATGTAGTTGATGGTTACTAGTGATACAGTTTCCAAAGTGGTAATGTGGCATACGAAGTGCTGTTGAGCATTTGATGATCAAAGCACAGCTTTTGTATAAAGCGTGACTTTATAGACGAGACTTCGTCGGACCTCACACCCCGAAAATGGTCAAAACAGGAAGGATGCAGCAAGGTTATTAGGGGGTAGCGCCCCTTTAGTGTATGTCATTCCTTCTGGATAGAGGCGGTATCATGGTATGTAGCCCAGATACTTAACCTATGTTGTTGCTGCAAATTTATTGCTTTGTGGTTGTTGGAAATCGAGGATCCTCGGATATAGATCGGTTACGATCGGGGAATGACATATTCGTGTCAGTAGTTACCCAGTTAGGGGTAACCCGGCCTTGTGTTGGCAGAGATCCGGTTAGGTTCTCGGGTCGTCTTTCCAGAGGTGTACCCATGTGGCAATGGGAAGTTCCTTGGCCTGACCATTTTTTGGAAATCCAAAGAAACAATACGAACCTTGTACGGTTTTAGTTGTATAACCTGCCATGGAATGTGGCGGTAACCTGCTATCGAACATGGTAGCTATAGTTGGCATAAGTGCGAAATGTCTATGCTGGCTAAGATTTATATCTTTACTTTCGAAATGATTTTTCCTACACTATGCACTAGTAATAATATCAAATGTTTCTTTTAATGCGTATCAAGCACCTTTGACTATCATAAGGAGAAATCTCCTCCGATTCTGCGTTTGCATTGTGTTGTGCGGGAGGCCTTATGGTAGTCTCATTTTCTAAAAAGCATTGCGAATCTGTTTTAAAAATTATCCTGTACTTTGTTTTAAAATAAATTGTTTAAAGTTCTTAGACCAGTCTCATGACTGACTCGGAGTTTATTGTTTTCCTTCCTAAACTCTGGGTGCCCACCAATTTCCACACGGGCAGTCAAGAGTCAGGTTATCAGGATATTTTGGAATTTAGGAGTTGCTGGAGGCAAGCTGGATGCATGGCGTATTCATTTAGTATATAGTATTTCTTTTCCGCTGTTTTGTTGTTGTTTGTTGTTGTACACTCTGATGATGTAATATGGTGTAATGTAATATGATGTAATGTAATAACTGATATAGTTCTTTGTTTAAAGATTATTCATTTATCTATTATATGTTGTTCCGCTGCGATTGTGAGATTCTGATATTGTTCTGTTGTTTCTTTCTGTTCTGTTCTATCTTTTTCTCTCTTCTTTTATCTTTTTCTTTTTCTTTAACCCTAACGGTACGGTTTTCCGGCCTTCGATTGCTCGGCAGTTGATATAGTGGACGTATTGATGTCGGCATTCGTGGTCGACAAGTCACATTCGTCACATTTGGTATCAGAGCATATGGTTAAGCGACAACCATGGCTCTGTTGGGTGTTGCTCATTAGAGATAGAGTCAGTAATACTCTAGAATGAGTGTGGGTGTAATAATAGATATGAGCGTGTATTTGTTAGTGAATATAAATTGTTTTATATTGTGTTTGCTTATCCGTTGAGCTGTTTATGAATTCTGGTCGGTGCGGTGTGTACAACCGTAATCGATATGGGTTTTTAAACTCTTAAACGAGGCAAGTCGACATAGTATCATTTTAAATTGAGTAAATGAAATAATTTTATCTCGATTATATTTTATATATAAAGGAATAATTTTTCAGAATTATTAAAGTGTGTATAAAATTGATTGTTTGGTTGCTGAAATGTAAGAATATATATATATAAGTTAAATAAAAGTTGTTTGAATAAGTTGAATGAAACGTATGGTAAAAGAATAAGTTTTATAAATGAAGAATTATAAGTATGAAGTTATAGTTAAAATGATTTACAATTGGGAAATAATCTTATATATAATAAGTGAAATTATATGAGTAAAAGATTTATAAATATGATTTATAATCTGAAAATAAAATTCCAGAGAAGTGTTTTGAAAGGATTTGATATTTTGGAAAATTGTTTTGGAGAAATTAAAGCTCTAAACTCTTTTCGGTCGTTGGAAAATAATTCCGATGATGATCATGACATCATTGGTGTTCATTTTCGGGTTTCCAAAAGAGGGATTGCTGCCAAATTGTTTTAAATAAAAGTTGTTTGAAAAATTTGGATTTGGTTTTGAAATTCAAAGGATAATTAAATTGGTTTCAAAAATGGTTTTGAAAGATTGAAAAGACTCTGGAATCCTATTTAAAATATTTATGGGAGTAATAAATGAGTTGATAACTTATACAATTCGAATTTGGATAGAATAAATTTAACTTAAGGATGGAGATAAGTTAAAGGGAGTATAAGTGAATCAATTAAAAATCCAAGTTGTAATTGATGAATATAAGTGAAATGAGTTTTGAACTTATAAATATGGAATAATGAATGTAAGTGTAAATTCATTAGAAGTTAATGTTATTGGAAGTGGAATAATTGAATGAAAATCAATTTAATATAAACCAATTGAAAGTAAAAAAAGTGTTGAACCGAATTGAATGTAAATTTAATAATTTTGTTATGTTGAATCTACATTGGTTGTCATATGATTATAAATTGATTATATGTATGATTCATTAAATGATTAATGAAATTGAATTAGCGAAATTAAAAGCTATGTGATTGAATCCAAATTGGAAGTAAATAAATTTGAATAGAATTGGATTTGATTTGGATTGAAAGCGAATTAATGTGAATAAATTAGTGAATGTAAACTAATTGAAAATGAACAAATGATGTTAGTAAAATTCCAATGTTAATGAATCAAATGTGATTAAAATGAAAACCAATTCAATGAATATTAATGAGAAGTGAATTTATATTGATTTGGTTATGAATTTGTTGGATGATAATTAGATGATAGTTGATTGATGGTTGCATTTGTTGCTTTTGCTGCATTTGCTATGTTGACATATGTAGTTGTTATGTTACTATATGTTGTATATTGATATTATTTTAATATATACATATTTCTCATTGTTTGTTGAGTGTTTAGTAGATGCGGATTGCGCTTGCTTTGCCTTTGGAGCTCTCTTTCGCGCTATATTAGCCGTATACGCTCGCTAATAATAAATAAGGTACATATCTCGGATTAAATATCGTACTTTTACACTTTTTTTCCTGCGGAATGCCTCATCACTTGATGAGATGTATATTTGTGATATATATACTGTCATTTTTTTCGGATCGAGCCGCGCAAAGGAGACTTTGGCGAATTTTTCCGAAAATTTAAGGCGTTAGAATTTTTTTGGGAATTTTGGAAAATTTTGAAAACTATAACTAAGTATGATTTGAAAACTTAGTAAATTATTATAAGAAGTTTAACTATGAATTTTGGGAAAGTTAAACACTTAAAAGATTTGAACAAATCCAATTTGAATGGTTTGTTTTGAAAAGTTAATGGATTCTGTAAATTTTTCTTACTTGGTAATTTCAAGGATGAAATTCTTTTAAGGGGGGAAGATTGTAACGACCCAGGATTTCTATTAACTAAAATTTATATATTTAATTTAAATATTAACAAGTAAGATTTGTAAGTCGAATAATTTATTTTTCGAATAATTGGATTTAATTGGATAATTAAATCGATAATTTAATAGTTGAAATTACAGAAATAATTGAAAATTGAGTTAAATATGATTGAAAATGATTTGTAAAATTTTATTTAATCATGTTGGAGTTAGAAAGATGTTTGTGAACTTTTAAAATCGAATTAAAAGATAATTTGTGAAAATTGAATATTTTAATATTTAATTGACGAGTTAAAATAGCCATTTTTCAAACGGTCTCTGATTTCAACGAAACTAGTTTCATTTGATCCATAATATCATATTATAGTAAGGTTTCAAATTTCGTGTCAATCGGATTTATCGTTTGTCCGGGGCAAGCCAAAACGCCTAGAAAATTCGTTTAATCGGTTTAATTTAAAATCGATCGTTTATTACCGTAACTCGCATAGATGATCGAATTGGCCCCTGAAACACGTTCCATTGTGTTCGGAACGTGGGGTAAACCTTAGAAACGCCAACCGGCACGCTTCATTTGGAGTTCGGAAAATTTCGATGAATGGTAATTTGGGCAATTTTCTATATAAGGACTTGCTATCTTCTAATTTGCAAAACCCTAGAAGGCAAGTTTCAGCCGCCGGCCCTAGAAATTCCAATGGCCAGAAAATCGTCACCTTCTTTCTCTATTTTCTACAAATCCATCAACAATTAACAAAACTCTTCAACTACAAAGTTGTAGATAATGATGAGATCTTCTACTTCAACGGTCAAGATCGTAAAAGGAGCTACTGATAGTCGGCAAAACAAGTTCAAACGCACGACATTCATCCACATTTTTCGAAGGGGATTCTCGACCGAGCTTCAAACGAATCGAGCCGTGGGTGAAGCTCGTGATGGTCTTCGAAATGGGAGTTGTTCATCGAGCTGAACGTGAAGTATGGGGGCGCGACTTGGAGAGTTTCAACGTGCTGGTGGGTTGTTTTGTTGAACGCGTTCGTTCATACTAGGGAAGATGGAGCATTCGAGTGGGACGGCCTGGATGTAGGGGGCTTGAATCCAACGGTAGTGATTAATTTAGGGTTGTAAAATATAAAAGAAATGTGATTTATATATAATTATAAATCGTGTAAACTTTAAAAATTCATATCTTTTTCATACGAGGTTGAAAACGCAGGAAACAAATTGCGTTGGGTTCGTAAGGACGAACATTATGCTATGGAACTGGATTGGAGTCGTTTGGAGTTAATGAGAATTTCGGGTGAAATTAAACGCTCGTTTAATTTTATTCGAAATAAAAGCTGAAAACGAAGTAGAAATCAAGGTGAGAACTTCTCACTCAATCGAATCGGTTTTGATTTTAATTTTAAATAGTTAGATTTAAAATTCTTGATTGTATGTTTGAATGATGATTGTTATCTATTGATTGTTAAAATAGGCATTATACGCCGTTAGTAGGCGGAGGTTATTTATTAAAAACATATACCGCGAATATTTCACAGTACAGTGAAATTGGTATTATTTATGTACTTGGAGTTGATTTCCCGCATTATATAGCGGATAAGACCCTATTACGCTGCCTATTAAGCGAATAATATTTTTATAAATCCCATATACCGTGATAGTTCCGTACTGGAACGGAATTGGTATTGTGCTAATGTTTGTGGATGCAGGGAAACAGGTTGGAGGGATCCAACTGGATTCCTCAACAATATTGATTTATTTACAGATATTGTGATGTTTGTTGATTATCATATCGATATATGATATTTGGATGTCGTTATTGACTATTTGATGCTGTTGCATCATCGGATCTATTTTTAAAGTTTAAAAATAACGATTTTGATTTTAAAAGGATTTTTAAAAATGATTTTCTCAAAGTATACGTTTTATTAAATTTTTGAATTGATTCATTTTAAATAATTAAAACATTATAAATTTTTATGTTATAAAAATTAAGATTTTTGTGAAATATAACCAAAAGGTGATTTTTAAAATAAATAGTTAGTAATTTAGAAAATGGTTTAAATTGGGATTTTTGAATTATTAAAACGATGTATATAAAAGATTTATAAAATTTGATGTTTTATAAGTTTAAAATATTGGAATAATAAAATGAGTTTTATAAATGTTTAAATGAAGTATTGAAGGATTTCATAAGTGAATAAATTCACAGTTGTATAAATTGTGAAGTTATAAAATGAATAGATTTTGTAAAATAAAAGATTATAAGTAACTAACTTATAAATCGGACTTTGGCATTTAAATGAGATATAAATAGAAATTGTTAATAAAGGGATTTTATAAGTTGAAGTTGTTATAAAATATAATAGAGTCTTAAAAGTAATAAGATTATAATGTGTGAAGTTTTTAAAGAACGATTTTGTAAATAAATGAATTATAAGTATTTAACTTATCATATGGACTTTTGGTATATATTTGAGATATATAAATTGAATTGGGTTAATAAAGGAGATTTATAAATCGAAGTTTATAAATAGAAATGGAATTTATAGACAATGTTTATAAATTCGAAATCAATTGAATTTGATAAATTGAATATAGAAGTTTATAAAAGGAAATATATTCGCGATTTTGGATAGAGAATAAATTCTTGAAATAAAACGTGTAGTAAATATTGAAATTGGGTTAGTGAAGTATATTCGCGATTTTGGACAGTGAATATATTATTAAAGGAAATAGATATGTTTTTGGGAAAGTGATATTATAAAATGAAGTTAATGGTTTTAAAGATGTTTAAAAAGGTATCGACTATCGAAACCATAGATTTCAACATTCATTGTTGAAATAGACGTTTTCGAGAAATAGAAGGAAATGATGGACTATAACACTGTTGTTATAGTAAATGATTTCCGAAGGGAAATATTTTATATAGTATTGGGATTTATATATCTATCTAAATTTCGAATCCATATACTAGTGATTTTGGGTTGTCGTAACAATGTTTTACGCAACATTCGTTTTGGCCCAAATAAATGTGTTTAAGTGAATGATTTCCTTAAAGAATGAAATATATACTTAATTTCGATTTAAGTATATTGAATATTTTCCAAGTGTTGAAAATAAATGGATATGTGAATTACTTACTATTAAATAAGTATGGAAGTATTTTCCAATATGAAGTGAATATTTTAAGATTTTATCTTTTAAAGATAAATTGAAAATGAATATTAAAAATCGATTTGAAAATCGTATATTCATAGATATTTTAGAATTTGTAAATTCACTATGGAATTTATAAAAGAAAGGGAAATTTGTTTAAAAATAAACGTTGATTTATTTTTTGAAGTGTGGGAATAAATTTACGGATTTGGAACGTAAATATAAAGTAAATCGGTAAGGATTTATTTAATTGGTTTAAATGAACCATTTTGAAATGAAAGTATATCCCGTGTAGGGAAACGATTTGAAATTTGTTTTCAAAAGTGGTAAAGGTGAATAGTGATTTGAAAATTTGTTTTCAAATGGCTGAAGTGTGGAAAATTATATATCTGGTAAATATATTTTTGGAAAATAAATAATTTGGGAAATTATTTAGAATTTGGTGATGTTGAACATGCCTATTGATAGTTAAATAACTGGCTATCAATATTTACCTTTAAATAGGTATTTGTTGTGTTTTGTTTGAATTTGATTGCCACACTTATTTTTAAAATAAGCGCTCACTATTCGGGTTAGCCGGGAAAGGACCTTGGGGTCGTATAACGCATTCTAAATATGTGATACGTCGTTATGAATTGCATTTGATGACCGGTGTTGAAGACCAGATATTGTGAAAACGGAAGGATTACCGTCGAATATTTCTGCATCGGCTGATCTCCGATATAGAAATTTATTACCCTTTGTGATGGGAAGTCCGATTGTGATTAGTGAATATCCGGATTGCAAGGACTTCTTTGGAAGTGCCTTCGGTTCCGTTCGATCCCAGAACGGACTTGTATGGATGTGTGTCCGACGTTACAATTTGAGATGTAAAGTTGGTTTCTGTCAAATATATTTCCGTTGGTGGCGGAGAATTTATTCTCTTAGCTTAACACCCTAGAGGTTATGTAGTTGATGGTTACTAGTGATACAGTCCCAAATTGGTAATGTGGCATACGAAGTGCTGTTGAGCATTTGATGATCAAAGCACAGCTTTTGTATAAAGCGTGGCTTTGTGGACGAGACTTCGTCGGACCTCACACCCCGAAAATGGTCAAAACAGGAAGGATGCAGCAAGGTTATTAGGGGGTAGCTCCCCTTTAGTGTATGTCATTCCTTTTGGATAGAGGCGGTATCATGGTATGGAGCCCAGATACTTAACCTATGTTGTTGCTGCAAATTTATTGCTTTGTGGTTGTTGGAAATCGAGGATCCTCGGATATAGATCGGTTACGATCGGGGAATGACATATTCGTGTCAGTAGTTACCCAGTTAGGGGTAACCCGGCCTGGTGTTGGCAGAGATCCGGTTAGGTTCTCGGGTCGTCTTTCCAGAGGCGTACCCATGTGGCAACGGGAAGTTCCTTGGCCTGACCATTTTTGGAAATACAAAGAAACAATTCGAACCTTGTATGGTTTTAGTTGTATAACCTGCCATGGAATGTGGCGGTAACCTGCTATTGAACATGGTAGTTATAGTAGGCATAAGTGCGAAATGTCTATGCTGGCTAAGATTTATATCTTTACTTTCGAAATGATTTTTCCTACACTATGCACTAGTAATAATATCAAATGTTTCTTTTAATGCGTATCAAGCATCTTTGACTACCATAAGGAGAAATCTCCTTCGATTCTGCGTTTGCATTGTGTGTGTGTGTGGGAGGCCTTATGGTAGTCTCATTTTCTAAAAAGCATTGCGAATCTATTTTAAAAATTATCCTGTATTTTGTTTTAAAAATAAACTGTTTTAAGTTCTCATACCAATCCCATGACTGACTCAGAGTTTATTGATTTCCTTCCTAAACTCTGGGTGCCCACCAATTTATTCCCGAAAATAAATAATTAACAGGTATTTTGGAAATCATTTAAACATATGTGTGTGTGTCTATGTGGAAATATAAATACATGTAACGTCCCGCCTTTTTGTACGCTTTAGATCGACGATAAACTACACACGTCGGACTCAAACCATACAAAATGGCGGATTGTTATGGGGTAAATAAGAAAAAGAAGAGAAAGGGAAAAAAACAAAATAGAATCTTGCAGCGGAATGATAAAATATAATAATCAAATATACAGTTTATGAAGTTGTTTACAAAATATCCGATTATACTTATACAATATATATCAGAGTTACACATACCAGAGAATAATTAATAACAATGCAGCGGAATACAATGATGTAGTGGAATAATATAATAGATAATAGTAATACACTCTTCGTCTTCGTCCTCCAGAAATAAAATCTTCGAATCTTGAAATGCTCAGACTGACCCGAGCGAATTGAAAATACAAAACACTCGAGTCAGAACTAAAAAATCTTATGTAAGTTAAATCAACAGTAAATAATATGAGTGGAACGGCGTCAGAGATGTTTACAGGGTTGGACATCTCCTATCCAGTGTCTAACGTAAGTGCAGTAACTTAAGAGATGTTCGGGATTCACATCTCCTAAGGATCCGTTAAACTATTTACTATGTAGTAATATTTCGCTATTATAATAATGTCTATAGTAAAATAAACTTACTTTTAAATAGCATTAAGGCCTTACTTTTTCCACCTTAACACGTAATAGTCCCAGTAGTCCATCCAATATCATAGTCCCTCCTTATCGAGAAGCCACGAGAGGATACCACACGGGCTACGGAAGAAAACCAAACTCGTTTAAGGCGCGCTAGGGTAGGTGACACGGCACAACTAGGCAATGCCATGGTAGATATACCAATTATGCTTCCGGGCCAGTGGTAACGCGTAGCAGCTACTACCGCCCACCTCGAGCCACACCCCCAAATCAAAAATCAAAAGTGGCCACCGAATCAATCCAAAGTCAGAGTATAATATTGAAGGGATGTGTCCGATAAAAGGTGCTACCTTCTTAGTCCATCAATCATTCCTATTTTAGTCACCTTATGCCAACTCACGGGAGTCGGGTCCATGTATTTACCTCAAAGGAAACGCTGCCACCATCCTACTTCATTCTGGAATCTCCACCGCGTACACAGTTGTTAAAGTGGTCTTCAGAGTTGGCAGAGCGTATGACAACTTCCGATCCCGGTCTCTTTAACAACGCAACGTTATTATAACACAACGGCCTTTTCAAAATAATTTATACTTCAAAGCTAGGATATAATATTCATTTCAAAACCATATAAATACGATATCATTTTCGTTTAAAAACCAAATAAATATTATATCATTTTAAAATCATAGTATTTCAAAGTTATAAAATTTTGAAACCAAAGAATTAAAACTATAACACTTCCAAAACGTAATACTTTGAAATTTATAACTTTGAAACATAACTTCCACCCCTTACATGGTCTAAATATTTAAATATTTTATAAAATAAACTAGCTTCTTAAATTTCACAAATCAATTCTAAAACAAACCGAATTTCTAAATTTTAAATTTAACCAAATCCCCAAATCATAAATTTCAATTCAATTCGGTTTTCAAATAGACCATTCCAAATTTAATATATTTCAAAGCTTAATTATTCAATATTTCAAAACTAAATTTTTATAATTCATGTATATATATATATATATATACTAAATTTACTTTACTATTATTTAGTTTTGAAATATTTGCTTAAGAAATCCAATATCCTTTAAATAAAACTTCATATTTCAATAACTAGACATTCCTCAATTTATTTAGACTTGGTATATCACCTTAAACCCGAATTAAGTTATAAAACCATATTCTTTTAAAATCTCAATTTCAATAAATTCCAAATGGATTCTTATTAAATATAACTCTTAATTACATAAAGTCTCAAATCAATTTCAATACTGTCATCTCAACCTTGATTTATAAGAATCAATATAAACTCTACATTAAAATATAATTTAAGTAATTACTTATCCATGTTATATTTTAATAAATCAAACTTTATTATTTAAACTTATTTTATACTTTAAACCAATTTTATACACAGTTTAAAACCAATAATTTAACTATATATAAAATACCATTTATAAAATATCCAAATCAATATCTTATAAAACCATATATTTCTTTACAAAACCACAGAAAATCATGTAAAAATATTTTTATATATAGACCACGGTGTCTGTATATAATTTTCTACCCTATGGTCAAGTGATACGGATATTTATCATTTCAATCCATAATTTAAAATAAAAATACGGTTATATCATTTCAAACTGCAATCCCAAATGAAATAAAGTGCATAACAACTTTCAGTTTATAACAATATAAAATACAATATCCATTCATCCAATATCCATTCATCCAATATCAATCATCAACCATTAATCACAATCATCATCTAATTCAATCCATAGCATCAATGTATAACGGAAAATAAACAACAGCTATCAACTAGCTGTTTGTATTCAATAATAAATTAAATGAAAATTTAGTTGGCAGTTTTTATGCAATAATAAATTAAATAAAAATTTAATTAAATAAATAAAATTTAACTGGAATGATGATAAAAATATATCAAACAACCATAAATAAATTTCAAATCACATCAGAAATTAATTTAACACACATAAGAAATTTTAGAAGTTGCGAGTGGGCTAAAACACTCACCTTTTGAATTTAAATTGAGTTTAAATCCAAAATTTGAACGGTCTTAGAACTCGTGAAAATCAATGCCAAAATGTCTGGAATCTCAATACGAACCTAGTGGAGGAAACCGCGCGTAAAACGGACATCGTATGCGAAAGTTATTAAAGTTAGAGCGATCGAAATTAAATTTATATAAAATAAACAAAGCAAAAAAAACAACACGTCACCATAACATGTCACCACCATTGTCTTCTCCCAGGAACGCATGAGCCAGCAACGAAAACCAACCCGTCACCGCCTTTGACCGATCACGCACGCCACTACACGCCGCTACAGGCCTTGGGACCACCGCCTACGAACTCGCCTCCTCGGCCTCTACCTTCGGCCTGAGGCCGTAAGCCTCTGCTGCCCCCTAGGTCGCCGCGCCGCCCCCTAGGTCGCCGCGCCGCCAACGAAAGTCGAACCCTAATCGTCTATTTCTGCCACATCTGTTGATTTGCAGAACGAGCACCTCCGATGAGCTCTGCTTGACGATCTCTACCAAACCCATAAATGATTCGACGATCCGACAACGTTCATTGACGCGCGATGAACGACCGTGAATGTTTCCACTGATTCCGGGTGCACAGAAACTCCGATCGTAAAACAAACAGTGGATCTGGATTGCGCTCTTCAAGACCTTTCCGACGATATAAAATTTTATATTGTTTGTGGAGTTGGAATTTTTGGTTTTGAAATTGATTTGAAATTGAAATTGGGAATTTTGGTTGTCTGCCATTGAAATGAGGAAGATGAGAAATTGTAATTGTACGTACAAAAAAATGAATATAAGAGACAGGCCAGGGCTTATAACAAGGTATATATATGCAAGCTGAAATTAGAATGGACCGGATCGATTGGATATACGCGTTGAACGATAAATGGTCTGAAAAGCACGTTTCGACTGCGGAACGAAATTGGGTCAATCCATATATCAAAATAGATGTTTTAAAAAAAAATAAACGCGATGGAATAGGTTTCAAGTCCAAATTCTGTCGTATGAAGAACTTATGCTAAAATCAATTTTTTTCAAATTGATTTCAATTTCATTGATTTTTAGGCGTTTCGAGTCCATACGATCAAACGACAAGTCCGATCGCTACGAAACTTGAAATCCTACAATAATTCACCGTTATGGATCCGATGAAACTAGTTTCGTCGAAATCCGAGTTAGTGGACAAAATGGCTATTTTTACATTAAATAAATAAATAAATTAACTAATTAAATCAAATTCTCAATTTCAATTCTTTAATTGACAAATTTCATCATTTTTTATTTCTCAATCATTTACAATGATTTAAACAAATAAAAATGTCAATGTAGAGTTGATTAATTTATCAATTTCAGTATTAACCTCGATTCCATTATATTCAAAATTATAAATTTAATTACCAAAAATTATATTTAATTTACCTTTCATTTTATTCTTCAATTTATTATTATCAAACAGATGAGATTAACATTGGATTCAAAATCCATTACATTAATATTCTCACATTTCATCTAAATTCCCTTTATGTAATATTTAAATATTTAATTTCATTTAATTGCAATTAATCCTATTATCATAAATTAAATTCCGATATATTGATGAAACTTTATTTCCATTCCTTTTATTCAACCAACTGTCATTCTATAAACAAAATTGACATTATTTCCAATTATTTCCTTAATTTGTACTAACATAACTTTTAATTTAGATTTATTGCAATCGGTTTTAATTTAATATACTAAATAAATGGTTAACTTATACTAATTGTTACCATTAACGTTTAATTTCACTTATAAGTTATTATTAACAACAAATGTTGCAATTGATTTAGATCAAATTCAATAAATTAAATGAATGGGTAAACAATTAATAATTATCACTATTGTCAAATTTTACTCACATTCATACTTAATTATCAACTAACAATTATTATAATTACTTATCTAACATTGATTCTATCAAATTGCTATTTATTACGTATTATGTCATCAATTAATATAACTTTGTATTCATTCCCCAATTTACTAATTTCAATCAATTATAATTTTACAATTTTAATACATTCATTAATTATCAATTTCCATTCCAATAAATCCATTTATTATAAATTTGAATACCAATCAATTAGTTTCAAATAAATAGATTGATTCAATTCAACTCTTTTATTAAGTCTATATTAATCAAAATAATATTTCATTGGTTAATTCAATGCTTACTTTTATTTTCTCATATTCAATTTATATCCAGGTATAACACTTCCACTACTTCATTTATTAGAATTTTATTCAAATTACGAATAATTAGTTTTAATTAGCATTGCTATATTTCATTTTAGCATTCATTTCAATATTAAATTATAAAGGTTTTATTTCTTACTGGATTTAATTACAAAAATCTTATTAAATTACAATTTTAATTATTAAAATTATACGGGTCGTTACTCACTCCCCCAATCAAAACTTTTCGTCCTCGAAAAGAAACAGAAGGGAAAAGAAAGAGTTAAATAAACAATATATCTTATTCAAAATATTAACTTTATAAACAAACAAACTTAAAAAATTAATTGTTTTAAATAAAATATACCAATTTTATAACTATTAGTTCTTTTTATGCTCAGATTAATAAAGTTTGGAAAACACTTTTCAAAAAATTTCTAAGTCCAAAATTTACGGAAATTTTAACAGAGTCTCCTGTGTACGAAGAGGATCAGGAGAAAATATAATATTAAATATAACAATATATAACATATATTTTCCAACATATTATATATCCCAACATGGGAAAAATATATATATAATAACGCTATAAAATCGTAATCCGAGAACGTACCTATTTGTCGGGCAAACAACGCTTAAATTATGAAACCAAAAGCAGTAGCAATTACTTCCATAACCTGTATTTCACTATTATAATCCAAAAAGAGTTAATAATTATATAAAATGAAATATTAATTTAGTTTCATCCACTAGCAAACAAATCAATGTCAATCAACAACAATCGCTTGCAACCACAACATACAACCACCATATAGAATCAGCACAATTCAACTACCTATCCATATTAAACAAAACAAATAGTTATTTGGGTTCAAAACTTTAAATTGTACAGAATGAAAAATAAACTATTAAATGCATCATTTACTCAACAGTCTTTGATGAAACTAAATAGGTTATTCCTACATCCAAACAAATTCAAAGTATCCTTGCGCAAGCAACCATAAACCAAACAAACAATGATTTCAACAACAGATTACGTTCATTCTCATTAACTTCATTGCATAATATTTGTTGTTTGATTTCTTTTCTTTCATATTAATGATTTATCTTTTATTTTACATTTATTTCTTGCAAATTTTCATTTTTATTTATTCATATCATATAAATTTTCTTTTCATTGCATTACATTCATTCTTTTCTCAATTTCATTCATTTATTACTTAATTTCGTTTATTCATTTATTTATAATACTTGCCTTTCTATTTATTTAATTAGTAGCCTTTCAATTTTACTTAAGTTTATAACAAGTACAACATCAAATTCTTATCTACAAAAGAAATTCATTGAACACTTCCATTCATAAGTTTACTTGTACAATTTCCATTACATTTTCTTATTAAACAGCTTTTAACATTTGATAAGTTATATATATGCTAAAGAATGCAATTGAACACTATACAAGTTTATCTCATTTCTCTTTAAATCAATTAAATGTTCAATAATCATATCTTAAGTTCACAGGTTACATATTTCAACTTTCTGGAAATTTCCTTTATAACCTATCATTTAATCTTCTTATTTGTCAATGGTTTCAAATACTAACTTAAACTCAAGATGTTTTACTTACTATCCATCCTTCTACTTATTTAGTTATAAAAAACTTTAAACATTAACTTAACTCTTATTTTAATTAGAGGTTCCAATTATTAATTAGTTACTTTCCATTTCACTACAATAATTGAACTATTAATTAACGGAAACTTAAGAACTAAATACCGGGTTTAATTTCAAATTATTTTAAAGTAATAGATAAATATATACTTATAACTTATATTCGTTTATCCAAAATAAATTTGCAGTAAAACTACTACAGTGGCCTTCCCACTTCGAAAATCGAAAATGAATGTCGATGATGCGTCCACTCATCACCGAAATTATTTTCCAGCAACAAAGAGGGGAGTACAGGACTTATTACTTTCCAAAGTTTCTTTAAAACAACTCTTTCAAATCATTTTGAAATATTTATATCAGAAAATACTTCTAAATAATATTATTATTATATTCCAAAAATCATTTGAAAGAAATTTTCAAAACCCCTGAACTTAAGTTCTAAATTCCCAAATTTCATTTATTTTATTTTCTCATTTCAACTATCATTTATAATTTCATTACCTAACACCGATATTTACAACCAAATATAACATTTATAAAAAATTATTTTATATATATAGAAAATATAATAGGCAAAATTATTTCATTCACCTATATTTAAAACAAATATTGTGTCGGTCTATCCTATTAAGTGTTTAGAAATCCCTGTTGATGTCAAAGCCTATGCACCAACAAGAATTTATAAATACAAAACGGAACAAATTAACACAAATCAAAACCTTTTTATAACACTAACAAATACGCTCTCTCATATATACGCTCAGCGACTCATCATAGGGTATTACTACCCTATTAATAAAGAGTCAGACCCCACAAATCTAAGGTTTATCGCTAAACCAAAGTTCTAATACCAGATGTAACGTCCCGTCTTTTTGTACGCTTTAAATCGATGATAAACCGCACAAGTCGGACTCAAACCATACAAAAGGGCGGATTATTATGAGGTAAATAAGAAAAAGCAGAGAAAGAAAAAAACAAAATAGAATCTTGCAGCAGAATGATAAAATATAATAATCAAATATACAGTTTATGAAGCTGTTTACAAAATATTCGATTATACTTATACAATATATATCAGAGTTACACATACCAGAGAATAATCAATAACAATGCAGCGGAATACAATGGTGTAGTGGAATAATATAATAGATAACAGTAATACACTCTTCGTCTACGTCCTCCAGAAATAAAGCCTTTGAATCCCGAAATCTCAGACTGACCCGAGCGAATTGAAAATACAAAACACTCGAGTCAGAACTAATAAATCTTATGTAAGTACATAGTTTAAAACCAAGAATTTAACTATATATACAATATCATTTATAAAATATCCAAATCGATATCTCATAAAACCATATATTTCTTTACAAAATCACTGAAAATCATTTAAAAATATTTTTATATATAGACCACGGTGTCTGTATATAATTTTCTACCCTATGATCAAGTGATACAGATATTTATCATTTCAATTCGTGATTTAAAATAAAATTATATCATTTCAAACCGCAATCTCGAATGAAATTAAGTGCATAACAACTTGCAGTTTATAACAATATAAAATACAATATCCATTCATCCAATATCAACCATCAACCATTAATCACAATCATCATCCAATTCAATCAATAGCATCAATATATAACAGAAAATAAACAACAGGTATCAACTAGCAGTTTATATTCAATATAAATTAAATGAAAATTTATTTGGCAGTTTTTATGCAATAATAAATTAAATAAAAATTTAATTCAATAAATTAATTTAGCTGGAATGATGATAAAAATATACCAAACAGCCATAAATAAATTTCAAATCACATCAGAAATTAATTTAACACACATAAGAAATTTTAGAAGTTGTGGGTGGGTTAAAACACTCACCTTTTGAATTTAAATTGAATTTAAATCCAATTTAAACCCAAAAACTGTCTCATAATCCGTCCAAACCAGTGCCAAGATGTCCGGAATCTCAATACGAACCTAGCGGAGGAAATCGCGCGTAAAACGGACCTCGTATGCGAAAGTTATTAAAGTTAGAGCGATCGAAATTAAATTTATATAAAATAAACAAAGCAAAAAAAACAACACGTCACCATAACGCGTCACCACCATTGTCTTCTCCCAGGAATGCATGAGCCAGCAAAAAACCAATCCATCACCGCCTTTGACCGACCACGCCTGCCGCTACATGCCGTTACAGTCTTTGGCACCACCGCCTACGAACTCGCCTCCTCCCCCTCTACCTTCGGCCTGAGGCCACAAGCCTCCACTGCCCCATAGGTCACCACGTCGCCAACGAAAATCGAACCCTGATCTTCGATTTCTGCCACATCTAACCGTTGATTTGCAGAACAAGCACCTCTGATGAGCTCCACTTGACGATCCTACCAAACCCATTAATGATTCGACGATCCGACAACGTTCATCGACGCACGATGAACGACCGTGAATGTTTCCACTGATTCCGGATGCATAGAAACTTCGGTCGAAAAACAGACAGTGGATCTAGATTGCGCTCTTCAAGAGATTTCCGATGATATAAAATTTGATATTGTTTGTGGAGTCGGAATTTTTGGCTTTGAAATTGCAACTGGGAATTTTGGTTGTTTGCTATTGAAATGAGGAAGAGCAGCAGTTGGAATTGTACGTACAGAAAAATGAATATAAGAGATAGGCTAGGGTTTATAACAAGGTATATATAGGCAAGCTGAAATTAGAATAGACCAGATCGATTGGATATACGCGTTGAACGATAAATGGCCCGAAAAGCCCGTTTCGACTCCGGAACGAAATTGGGTCAACCTATATATCAAAATAGATGTTTTAAAATATTTTAAACGCGATGGAACAGGTTTCAAGTCCAAATTCCATCGTATGAAGAAGTTATGCTAAAATCAATTTTTTCAAATTGATTTCAATTGATTTCAATTTCATTGATTTCTAGGCGTTTCGAGTTCGTACGATCAAACGATAAGTCCGATCCCTACGAAACTTGAAATCCTACAATAATTCACCGTTATGGATCCGATGAAACTAGTTTCGTCGAAATCCGAATCAGTGGCCAAAATGGCTATTTTTACATTAATTAAATAAATAGATAAATTAACTAATTAAATCAAATTCTCAATTTCAATTCTTTAATTGACAAATTTCTTCCTTTTTGATTTCTCAATCATTTACAATGATTTAAACAAATAAAAATGTCAATGTAGAGTTGATTAATTTATCAATTTTAGTATTAACCTCAATTCCATTTTCAAAATTATAAATTTAATTACCAAAAATTCTATTTATTACCTTTTATTTTATTATTCAATTTATTATTATCAAACGAATGAGATTAACATTGGATTCAAAATCCATTACATTAATATTCTCACATATCATCTAAATTCCTGTTTATGTAATATTTAAATATTTAATTTCATTTAATTGCAATTAATCCTATTATCATAAATTAAATTCCAATATATTGATGAAACTTTATTTCCATTCCTTTTATTCAACCAACTGTCATATTATAAATAAAATTGACATTATTTCCAGTTATTTCCTTAATTTATACTAACATAACTTTTAATTTAGATTTATTGCAATTGATTATTGATTTTAATTTAATATACTAAATAAATGGTTAACATATACTAATTGTTACCATTAACGTTTAATTTCACTTATAAGCTATTATTAACAACAAATGTTGCAATTGATTTAGATCAAATTCAATAAATTGAATGAATGGGTAAACAATTAATAATTATCACTATTGCTAAAGTTTACTCACATTCATACTTAATTATCAACTAACAATTATTATAATTACTTATCTAACATTGATTCTATCAAATTGTCATTTATTATGTATTATTTCATCAATTAATATAACTTTGAATTCATTCACCAATTTACTAATTTCAATCAATTATAATTTTACAATTTTAATACATTCATTAATTATCAACTACCATTCCAATAAATCCATTTATTATAAATTTGAATATTAATCAATTAGTTTCAAATAAATAGATTGATTCAATTCAACTCTTTTATTAAGTCTATATTAATCAAAATAATATTTCATTGGTTAATTCAATGCTTACTTTTATTTTCTCATATTCAATTTATATCCAGATATAATACTTCCACTACTTCATTTATTAGAATTTTATTCAAATTGATATTATTAATTTTAAATAGCATTGCTATATTTCATTTTAGCATTCATTTCAATATTAAATTCTAAAGGTTTTATTTCTTACTAGATTTAATTACAAAAATCTTATTAAATTACAATTTTAATTACTAAAAATCTACCGGTCGTTACAATACATATATGTTTTTTCGAAAGGAAATTTTCGGATGAAATTTATTAAAAAAACAAACCTAAGGCTGAATAAAAATATCTAAAATATTTTTATACATGCACACACACATGTGTGTGTGTGTGTGTGTGTGTGTGTGTATGTATATGTATATATAAAGAAAATACTAGAGAAATGAAGCCTTTTTTGAACTGCCAAAACCGTTCCTTTCTTTACTACTTTTGTTTTATGTTAAATAAGGGTATGTTACTCTTTACGTCTCTATCGGATTCCTAAACCGTGCGCACACCCATTTTCTCATCACGTCCCCATTTCTACCTCACGAGCCTCAAAAAAGGTAAAATATATTATGTCAACAAATGAAAAATCAAAGCAATTGCATCATCTAAAATTTTGACTAAATTACGCTTTATCTTTTATTTTTAATGGCATTATGTGGTTTTGTGGGAATGGAAGATGATACATTTAAAAGGGCCATCTAGAAAATGTTATTTCGACTACAACAGTAATATCCTAGAATTAGAATATTTAATTAATTTTAAATATTTAAATAATTGGTGTTCAAATATCTATATAACTTACAGTCAAATATACGAGAGTATATGCACGCCTAGGTAGGCCTGCTCTAATCATAATGTGCATGCATGGGCAACTTGATTACTCCTCAAGATTAACAGAACCGTCTTTCAAACTTGTGCACTCGATGTTGAAGGATTAGGATATTTTTAGAAGTCACTTCCTAGGATTTTAGATATTTCAAAAGATATGTTTAATTTTGGAGAAAATTATAAAGAATGAAAAGAGCGAAGAAGATTTTTTTTTTTCTGTAGATTTTGTCTTCTTTTGAGAAAAGAGAAAAGAAAGATAATCCAATAAAACATACCTTTCTTTCTCTTACGCCTATCATTCACAGTAAATAAGCATCCCATAAATAAAATGTTTTCTCATTAATAAAGAATGCAAGAGGTCAAATAATAAAAAGATTTTGATTTTTGTTGTAACAACATCTATCACTCTCAATATATGTATAAATTTAGACAGGTGAATTATATTTGTTTTCCTTTAAAATCGTATTTTTCAAACATTTCAAAGTAACAATATTTAAAGCCTTGACACTGCTACTAAAAACCTATTTATTTCTCATTCAAAGTGGATGCAAATTCTAATTTGATATACCTATCACAGTGACCATACAAAATGGCGTTCTCTTCTGTTTGTTTTCGATAGTTGCTTACTGTAACTATATAATACTACTGTTTGCTTTCGTAATGCGATGACACATCTATCCCTCAATTAAAAACATCATCAAATGAGCAATCTAGATAAACAACTACTGTAATAACAGTATGACCCCAAATAAGATATACTTGAACTATAAAATAAACATTGTATGAACATCTTGTGCAAAAACAAAAATCTCTAAATATACATGCATACATTTAACTAATGTTTTCCATACAAATGACCCTTATATATATATATATATATATATATAGCAAAAGTTACTGTAAATAATACATATATCTAATCTACCTAAATCCAATAATTTTTAAGTTGGATCAAATCATATTTAAAGCACAAACAAGTGAAATACGGATAATTCCAAGATCTGGCTGTAAATTAAATCGAAACAACTTTTGTTTAAATCCATTGAATTAAATCTTCCGAGCAACTTAAAAAGTAATACACATCTAGGTTGGAAACAAATGAAATAAAGCTAACAATGAACAATTCCATTATATTTCAAATTGAACAGGCAACAAAAAAATGTTTTAAGTTATGCATAATCTCATGTACATTATATATAATAATGGACTTCAAAAGTATACAAAAATAAAAAATAATTAACAATGATATAGGTAAAGGGACATAAATCCCACAAATACTATAAGTTATAAGCTATCCATCTTTTTTTGCTACTCATTGAACTTGCAAAAAATTTCTTCTGCCATAATATATCTAGCTCAGAAAATACTCAACCTATTTTATTCACTATTAATTTTTTTTCGATTTGGCTTACATTAACTGAATTCATAATATTGATTGAACCTTCCTTTGATGTAAAATCATGATCATCACTTGGAGTCCCTACTGTAGTAAATTTTTTTAAAGCTTTTAGTAAAAAAATGATATAGTTAACTAAGGAGTTTGAAATATTAGACATCAATAACATCGGTGTCGTATAAGAATAAATATCATATTTTGTGGCCATAACATAAGTGTCATACTGTGTAGTATATAAGTAGTTAACTTGGGTTTGTTTTTGAAGTGAATAACTCTTAGTTTATTTTTCAAGTAAGCAGATATTCGTTCCACTATGTAAGAGGCATTCATTAAGAAGTTGCATCAAAAGCCTATCATTTCATCTCATTAAATCGTTGATAGGATAATGCTAGGCCTAAAACGGATGTTTTCTAACATAGTTTGAGATTTTTTTGTCTGAAATTCTTCTTACTCCATAACTTTGAAGAAAGGAAATTGGCTTGTTTGCACCGATATTATAACACAGCTGCAAAATACAACATCTCACAAAGCGCTCGGTTTTATATATTGGAGGGAACTATTGAAGATGAAACCAGCAGGAAATTTTTGCCAAATTTAATTTTTCTTATTGGAAGAAATTTAAGCTTCACACTTTTTATGCACGATCCTATGGAAGTATGACAATTGATGCTCCTATTAAATAATTGCATTTTGGTCATATGTATCTTAATCTTAATTTGCTCTAACAAACTATACCACAATATATATTTTTGTTTGAATTATTAATGAAGCATTAAAATGCATCATTTTGGATTGCTAAATAATTAAATTATTAGTGAAGCATTAAAATATATGCCTTTTATTTGTATATGTAAATCAAAATCATTCAGTTCCAGACTAATTTAAAATACATCATTTTGAAGCAATAAATCAAGCATTTCATTAGAGCATAAATTTTGTGATGGCCTTCGATGCTAAATTTAAATGTTATGTAGTAATAAAGATGTTATCACCATTTACTAAGAAAATATTTTAAATTTAATTTTAAAATATGGGATTAAAGAATTCTAGACACTTCATTGATTAAAATCTCATTGTACGTTTTCTAAGTTAACCATCAAGCTTGCTTATTCTATTACTAATTATTTTTCTCCATTTTTGTTAAAAAACAAAAATAAACCGTTGAATAGCTAGTTATATTAATATGATATAACTTAATAAAAAATGCAATTGACTATGAACACATAAATCATAACATAATAATGCAAACAAAATAATGACTCATTAACTTAGAGACATGTTTAGGAAAATACAAATGTTAAGCAATTGTTTCCAAAATAAATAAGCCTATTAATTAGCAAAAATAATTGTCTTTAATAACCTCACATAAAATTCTACATAAAACCTCACATAGAAACTATTTTGTTAGTTTCTCCCCCAAACTCACATCCTTAGAAGACAGAAAAGCAATGACAGAATAATTTACAAAGTTTTTACTGTTGTGAATATATAACTATATATACGTTTTGTTATTCTATCGATCGCATTTTGCCCTAAGTATGATGAACCAAAAAGTAAATATATTCCAAATTCAATAATCTTAGCCTTGGGTTCTACGGTTGTTATGGTATAGACAGTTAAAATTCATGCTCTACAGTTAAATTCCTGGCAGTAATTTTCTTAATATAACTATAAATTCCAAGAAAAAAAGAAAATAACATCTACATCAAGATAATAGTAGAACATGTATAGTCAAACCTTAAGCGTCTAAATAGAAACACATAAATCAGTTTTTTTGTGTTTATTGATTGAAGGCTTGAACATTGAAGGAGAAAAAATAGTATGACCTAATGAAATTTTAGCTACTTAAGACATATGCTAATAGTTGATAGAATCAAACATATAACTAAATTTCATATTCATGCATGAAGCTGCATGTGCGCTTCTTTAAGGGTTATGAAGGATTGAATGAGACCATTAGAGATGACTGTTTAATGGATGAAGCTTTGATTAGGCTATCAAAATCAATGATGAATAGTATAAGATTGGAAGAATACAAGGGTTTACTTTTAGAGGTTTGACAAAAGCGAACAGTATATGTTCTTTTTAGATAAAATGAAATCATAAAAGAGTGACAAGCACCATTGTCCAAGTGGTTAATTGGTTCGGCTTTGGTGCAAGAGGTCACAAGTTCGAAACTTGCTTTTGAATATTTATTGACATGGGATATGTTGTCCCAATGATTTGTTGTATATAAAGTACCATTTCAAAAAAAAAATCATAAAAGAGTACCAAGTATATGTGTTTGATTATGATTTGTAATCTCGTTTAGTTTAAACATGACCAATATATGTTTGGAAGTAATAGAAATATGATCATTACAATATGGTAAAATTATGATAAATAAAGATGATATCAAAATTTTATTACATTTTTATGCTATGTATGATACACGTGCATGAAACATTGACGCTTGCTTTCATATTTTTTTAAAATCATTATCAAGCTGTTTATTTGCATTAAAATTTGGATGCATTGTGCAGTATAAAGAACTAAATCACCTATTTTTATGTGGACTATAACTAACATATTCAAAATGTTAAACGGTCTTTTAATAAAGCCATAACTCAGGATACAAATTATACACACACACACACACACACACACAATAAAGAAACCAACGAATTCAAACTCATGCATACTAAATTATCTAATGATTAGGAGGGTTAAAGTATAGTTCAGGCAATTCAAGTTGTTCGGGTGCTGTGTATGGATCGGTTATTGTGACAGCCCGCAAATCCGTACCCCTTGAATCAACATTATTCTACCCTAATTGACTCAAGTGGAACAGAAATACAAACCATTGAGGTTAAAAGAAAAGAGATAGAAGAAGAAGAAACTAAACAATATCAGAATCTCACAGTCGCAGCGGAATAAAATATAATAGCAACTATATATCTTTACACAAAATGAAATCTATAACTGTTTATACAACATATCATCAGAGTAACTCATACATCAATCATCACATAACAGACATACCATACAACATAGCAGCGGATATATATATAGGTACATATAATACGTCTCGAACTCCAGCTCCTCTCCTGCTCCATAGCAACCTATCCTGAACATATAATACTCGGTCTGACCCGAGCATTATAATGAAATAACACCCGAGTCAGTCTGGCATACCAGCTGATAATAATGCACACAATTGATTATTAAAGTTTCAAAAATCCTTTTGGAAACAAAAGCATCTCGTAAGACCACGCCACAAATAAACATGTCGGGTTTTTACCTTACGATAGCTAAAACACTTTTTATAGAAATCCTCTTATATTATAATAGGGTCTATTTACAAATACTTATAAAATAGACGAAATTGTTACATTCATTAAATTCCAGCTACTAGCCACCGAAGTGGGTAATACAAACAAAACTCGTACAAGGCTCGTAGGGAAAATGGATTTCCAACAATGACTAGGCACTGGGGTACCACCTGTCACAGTACGTGGTCTAGATCACAGTACCGAGGACTACTCCCTTCGTCCCCTGCAACACAAGACCGGAATCACCTATGGGCAATTCCGAATAAGATCACCCCGCGGTTGGGATCAGCAACCGCACCACTAAGCCGAAATAAAAAGGAACCTCTAGACAGGGATGACCTTACTCTCCAGTGGGGGCTACCCACGAAGCCTTGCTGCATATCCCCTGATTTTCAGTCATTCCCGGTTGGTGAGGCTTGAGGCTTAACGTTACCTTTAGAACGTTTCACTTAGAATGCCCATCGTCCGCTGACGATGTCACGAAGCATTCGTCCATACAAGTCCGTCCCGGGATCGAACGGAACCGAAGGCACTATTCCTACTACATCCATTTTGGAAATATCCTCAGGATTAGTAGCGACTAGCCCTTGCACTTCACTGCTCCATCTTCGACTCCGAAAAACGTTTATCGCACGAAAACGTACAAACCGGATCGAAGTGGTTTTCGAGAAATAAATCTCGATCCCGGTCTCTTCGAAACGATCAACGCATTTGTCCAATATTGATAGTCGGTGATTTAACTATCAATTTATATTCATAAACATCCATAGCATCCATCACACAATAAATAATTCCCAAATTATTTATTTACCTCAAATATCTTTAAAAGATATATTACCAAATTTCCAAATCTCATTTGAAAACATTTCTCAAAATTCCTCCATTACAAGGTAAATCATTTACCATATATTTCCATTGGAAATATCCAAGTTCAAAACAGTTTAGATTTAAAACAGTTAAAAACATTTTAATTTAAAGTATACTTTAAATAGATAAATTTACTACTAATTATTTAATCAAAATATAATTCCAAAATATTTAAAGCAAAACTGTTTAAAAGATATAGCTTAATTTAAATTAAGGTTAAGTTATACTATATATTAAAATAAAGTGGTAAAAAGATTAACTCTTATTTCAATATACTTAGGTCAAAACTAGCTTTTAAAACAAATCCATTTGTAAACATAATTATTAAAATATTTATAAAATTTTACTATTGCTAATTTATAAAAAATCACTTTAAAATAATAATTTTTAAAACATTCTTTAAAATTAGTTTAGATTTTAAACTTTCTTTTTATAAAATCAATTTAAAACTCGAACTTGGTTTTTCCCAAGAAAATCTCATTTCTACTAAATCATCACAGAAATCCTTCTCACGATTTCTGTCCATTTATTTACTTTAGTTTTATGGTTTTATAACATAAATTTATTTCCCAAATCTTCAACTAATAACATTTATCTTTAATTATCATTCCAGATTTTACAACTGCCAATTTCCATTCTAAATAGATTTCAAATTTTAATCCTTTAAAATTCATTATTAACCATATCTTTTATTTCTCTAAATTCAATTTATCCATTTACAATTAATTATGGATTTATAATTTATTTAGAAATATTCCAATACTATTTCATTTCAGTTTTCCCATCCAACAGATTATAATTTTATATTCTTCAAATTTCATATTTATTAATTTCTTAGTTTCTTTTGAAACCCAATTAAATTTCTTTAAAAATTAAAACTCCAAATTCTTTTATAATTAGCATTCTGAGCTTTATAGTTAATACCACAATATCACAATGCAATTAAATTCCAACTTATCAATCACAATATATAAACAGGCATAATCATCAATATAAAAATATTACTACTTTGTGAGGAATCCCGTTGGATCCCTCCAACCTGTTTTCCCTGCATCCACAAATATTAGCACAACAGTATATATATCAATTCAATTTGATAATAACTAACATATTCAGCTAAACATCCAAACAAACAATCAATACTAGCTATCTACTTTACTAGTATCCAGATGTGAGTGAGAATAACTCACCTTGAGTTGCGACGAGCGTTCGAAATTTAAATTAAATCGAACGACGCTCGATTTAACCTAAATTTCTACTTGCCTGGAACGATTCCATATTTGCATCATCGCGTAGTGCCCGTCTCAGCGATTCCAACGCTTCCAGATTCGCCTCAATCTGATATTGCATGCGATAGATATGAATAATTGAAGTTTGAATTGAATTTTTTTTTAAACAATTTTCTTTATATTTTACCAGAACCAAAATCTGGCCGTCCATCACAAGGCAAAGGAACGGCCGCTCTCCCTTCCCCTCTTGTTTACAACCCGCGAACGCAACTACAGGGAACCAGGAACCCAACACGTGCTTCTAGGGCTCGCCGCCGCGCCTCCATCAGTCGCCAATACAACGATCAAACGTCGCCACTTCGAAGCCCACGTCGTACTCCATGCTCGCCCCAATTCCCACGAAGCTCGGCCCTCTATGCTCACCAGAAAACGCCTACGAACGGCCCTCGTTCGAACACCCCTAACCACTCATCCACTTCGCCAAATCCCATCATACCCGTTGGTTATGTAGAGCTTCTCGAGCCCTACGATTTTCATTCAGGAAGTTTTTGAAATTAAGGCCTAGATCGAGAGGAAAAGAGGAAGAATCGCGAGAGCACGTCAGCCATTGAAAGAAACAACGGCGGCTCTGAAGGCAAATTAGGGTTTCGGCCATAATTCTAAGTATATATATAAACCTTTTAACCATATTATTTTAATATTAAAATCAATTCTAATGAACATTTGCAAACGAACTCCAAAACTCACGTTCCAACAGGCTATCCTGGGGTTTTCCCGCATTCCGGACACAATGGAATAGGTTTCGTAAGCTAATTCGATCGTATGCACGAGTTACGGAATAAAACGATCAATTTCAAATTAAATCGATTAAAACGATTTCGACACGTTTCGAGCTGCCGGGGTCAAACGACAACTCCGATTGCTTCGAAAATTGAAATCCGATAATAACTAACTATTACGGATCCAATAAAACTGGTTTCGTCGAATTCCGAGACTGTGCCCCGGAAGGCTATTTTAACTCGTCTATTTAATTAAGCGATTTTCGAAATTATCGAAATCACTCCAAATCTCCACTTTTAAAATTTTATTAACTTAACAATAATTCATATAAAATTTATAAACACATTAAAAATCGTTCTGGTTCATTCTGGACTTAAATCGGATTAATTGCAATATTTAATAATATTAAATTCATTTTAAATTCATATAAAATTCCAAATAATAATCTATTAACTTTTAAATTCTTCCAAAAATCTAACAATATCATTTATAACCTATGGAACTTAAAAATGCATTTAAACATCAATTTTATAACAATTCCCATTCAATTTCCAATTTATTCTCAGTTCTAATAATTATTATTATTACTCCAATTCAAATGGAATCACCATATTTTGAAACTATAACTCATCTTATTAACTCAACCATAGTCTTCTATTATCAAGATTCAAATTAGAATCCATATCCAACATTTAAAATGAATTAAATGTTAAATTTTGGCGACCCAAAATTCCGGGTCGTTACATTCCTCCCCCCTTATAAAAATTTCGTCCCCGAAATTTGTATAAGGTAGAACATACACTTAAACCCATTTACTTATCCCATTAGCTTAGTTAAAAGCTTATATACACTTCACAAAATCCTTTTTGTTCAATTCCCAAACCTATTTGCTTTATTAATTCTAAAGCTTTAATTTTAACTTATAACTTCATAAGTTACTTAACTTTTCCCAAAACCCAAAAAATTTTCTAACTCTCAAAATTTACGGAAAATTTTGGCAGAGTCTCCCCTGTACGGAGGAGCTTCTGCGATATCGCAGGATACACAAATATATATACATCGGCCCACACGGCCGGAAACCAAAATATAACACAAGATATATATCATTTTCCAATTTTATTTGCGTAGGCGTACCTTTTAGCAAAATTAATAGCAAGTAGCTAATATATAATGCATATACGCGCTTCAAACCCTCTCGAACGCCTCGCATTCCTGCACTTACTCAACATACTCATTAGTTACAAGATATGTGCATTTTAATCAACATTTTCCAATATAAAAGCAATCCAACATATCTATGGCATAATCCAAACCAAGCAAATTTCAAAATTTACTAATATTAACCATCCTTTACCAACAATTCAAGATTTTAAATCATCTTTCCAATTATCTATTCAAGTCCAACATTATTTACTTTCACTTGAATGATTTATACTCAAATCAACCATATACAATTCATATTTATCTCAATAGGATTAACATATGCTTCACTAATAGCAATCTATTTCAATACAATTCCTAATTGATTTACAAACCACCTTTATCTTCAGGGTAGAAGCATCTTCATTCTTATGCAAAATTACTTAATAACATTTCAATGCATTCCAATTAATTCAAAACCAAGTTCAGTGTTGAATACACTAAGACAACTCATTCATATTCACTTCAATATTATGAATAGGTGCTTTAATTCATTTATATGCAACATTATTTAATTTGATTTTCAATCAAATCCTTATTTCCAATTTGAAGCACTCACATTCCTTTATTAAAATTTCGCACATTTTAGTTTCCTCCAACTAACCTCATTTTACTTCACTTGAATGATTTACATTCAAGCTTTCTATACACCATTCATATTTCTTATAACCAATTGATTTCTATTTCAAAATAATTAACATATGCCTTGTTCACACTTTTTTTTTTTTTTTTAACTTACCCTTCCAATTTGATTTGTAATCAAATTTTATTTTAACTTACATTCCCAAATTTGATTTTAAATCAAATTTTATTTAAACTTGAAACATTTGCAATTCTTTCATGATTTATTTCCATATATATGCAAACATTGCTTATTAAAATGTTAATTCATCCCAATTGATTCCAACTCAATTCCATTTGCAACTTGAAACCAATTTACTTGCATTCATTTACCAACTCTTTGAATTGGATCCTAATCCATATCAATTTATTCAAACATCAATTCAATTGCATAATATCTCAATTCTTTCTTGCATACCAAATTTAGTTTCATTTTAATTTGACTTCACTTAATCAAATTCTAATTTATCCAAAACCAATTTAGTTGTTTAAACAACTCAATTCTAAATACATTCAAATATTCAAGTCATTCAAGCAAAACAATTGCCACTTAAGCTTATAACCCTTTAAAATTAATTCCAACTTGGATTTATATTAGTTCCATTAACCAATCCAAGTTTATATTAATATCTCTCCCTCCTGGATTATTTACAACCCATACATCCTTAATTTATCACAATAACTTATTAATATCATTTCTTGCAATTATTATCTAACAAATTTCATTCAACATTACTTAATAAGGCTCATTCTCAACCATTTTGTTTTTCTTTCAATTTGCTTAAGTTCTTTAACAATATTCTCATTATTTCCTTATAAATCAAATTTTATTTCATTTGATTCTCATTCAAATCAAATTTCCATTCATATACAAATTTAATGCTCTTTGTTTAGTTATCCAATTCATATTAAACTTATTTTATTTACAAAGAGGCCATTTAAATTATTTTACTCATTTGAATTTTATTTACAATCCAAATCATCATAAATATATTCAAATTCCATTATTCATTCACACCTCCAATATTCATTTCCATAATTGAATCCCAATTCAACTCAGGATTTCTATTTACTTTCCAAACTTGACTAAACTATCAAAATTCTCCATTACAATACAAATCCCAGTTAATTTGTAATTTAATTCAGTCAATAACATAATCCATATTAGTTTTCACTCCACTTTCTTAATTTACTCTGAATTCATTCATAATATCACCATTTTCCAATTATTTCATTTGGCACATTTAAATTTTCTACCTTTCCTTTTTACTCCTATAAATAGAATCTAAATTTCTTTCAATATTATTTATTACACAACTGAAATTCAATTTCAATTTCATTACCCAACAAACCTTATCTCAATCCATATTCATTTGAGATTAAGTTAATTCCACTATACCATTTCACTATTCCCTCATTTGTGATTATAATTCTATTTCTATATATAAGTTCACCAACTTATCTACTTAACAGCTTATATAGCTCATTTTAATCCATCTACAACTTATAATCACAATTTCAACTTTTATAAATATATACCCCTGAATTCATAAAGATATAGATCTTTTTTTTTTTTTTTTTTTTTTTTACCCAAATCTTTTACAAATTCTAAATTTCATAATTTCAGATTATAAGTATATTACTTAATAGCTTGTGGGTACAATCTATTACACAACAACCCAAATTTTCAAATCAACTTACTTTTGATTTAAACCCAAATCCATTTAATTCTGGGTCCAATATTTTTAACTTGTCCAAGTTAAATTTAAATTTCCATTCACTTCAATACCCTTCATTTACTTCAATACATTTTATTCACTTTCAATTACTCAAATTAAATTTTAATTCCATGATTAAAATTTCTCATTTCCTTCTTATTAGCATTAGCTCCACT
The DNA here is from genome assembly GCA_030765085.1 of Allium cepa. NCBI lineage: Eukaryota > Viridiplantae > Streptophyta > Magnoliopsida > Asparagales > Amaryllidaceae > Allium > Allium cepa. Next base: position 551,029,544 of record CM060941.1, on the reverse strand, counting down.
TAACAAATTCAATAGTTGATTCATTTCAACTTTACTCATTATTTAATTAGAACTTTCCCAGAATTCAATTTACCCGGTTTTATCTCAAAACCATTTTGAAATATATCAAATATATATACCCATTTGGTATATCAAATCAAATTTCCATGTTTTCCAAACCAATTTGTTTGTACCCAAAACAATTTGTTCATATCCCAAACAAATTTCCATTTTTGAAATATCCAAAACAACTGTTATCCCCAACAAATCCAAACAATACCATAACCAATTACTAGGGAAGCAATCCATCACTTTAGAAACTCGAAAATGAATTCTAATGATGTGGCCAGCATCATCAGGATTATTTTCCAGCGACCACAGTGAGTTCAATGCTTCTTAACTTTCCCAATTTCATTTCAAACAGTTTCCATTCAAAAATATTACCCAAAACAATACTCCATTATTGTCTTCAATACATTGGAAAACATTTCAAAACTTCCCAGGATTTTAAATTTCCAAATTTTTATTTTCAATCTATTAAAAATCCTTTTCAAAACTTCCGGGTTAAAATTCTGGTTTAAATTCAAATTTTAATTTCACTTCTTATTTGCAACATATTTAATTAATTCTATTTGGTTATAACCATTTCAATTTTATAATCTTATTCACTTATCATTTCAAATTTGGTCAAATTCAAGATTCTTATTTGATTTTCAAAATTTGGCAACCAAACAGTCAAATATATATAATTTCCAGAAATTTATTTTCTTTATATCAAAATATAATTTTGGGTAAAATTATTTCATTTACCCACTTTAAAAACAATACTATGTCGGTTTATCTTGTTTAAGAGTTTAGAAACCCCTATCGATACGGTTGTACTTCCCGCACCGACCAGAATTCATAAACACTCAACCGATAAGTCAACACAGTATAAAAACAATTTTATAAACACTAACAAGTACGCTCTCATATCTATTAATACGCTCAACTCATTATAGAGTCCTATTGACTCTATTTGATGAGTAATCACCCCACCAAAGCCTAGGTTGTCGCCAACCTAAGCTCTGATACCAAGTGTGACAGCCCGCAAATCCGTACCCCTTGAATCAACATTATTCTACCCTAATTGACTCAAGTGGAACAGAAATACAAACCATTGAGGTTAAAAGAAAAGAGATAGAAGAAGAAGAAACTAAACAATATCAGAATCTCACAGTCGCAGCGGAATAAAATATAATAGCAACTATATATCTTTACACAAAATGAAATCTATAACTGTTTATACAACATATCATCAGAGTAACTCATACATCAATCATCACATAACAGACATACCATACAACATAGCAGCGGATATATATATAGGTACATATAATACGTCTCGAACTCCAGCTCCTCTCCTGCTCCATAGCAACCTATCCTGAACATATAATACTCGGTCTGACCCGAGCATTATAATGAAATAACACCCGAGTCAGTCTGGCATACCAGCTGATAATAATGCACACAATTGATTATTAAAGTTTCAAAAATCCTTTTGGAAACAAAAGCATCTCGTAAGACCACGCCACAAATAAACATGTCGGGTTTTTACCTTACGATAGCTAAAACACTTTTTATAGAAATCCTCTTATATTATAATAGGGTCTATTTACAAATACTTATAAAATAGCCGAAATTGTTACATTCATTAAATTCCAGCTACTAGCCACCGAAGTGGGTAATACAAACAAAACTCGTACAAGGCTCGTAGGGAAAATGGATTTCCAACAATGACTAGGCACTGGGGTACCACCTGTCACAGTACGTGGTCTAGATCACAGTACCGAGGACTACTCCCTTCGTCCCCTGCAACACAAGACCGGAATCACCTATGGGCAATTCCGAATAAGATCACCCCGCGGTTGGGATCAGCAACCGCACCACTAAGCCGAAATAAAAAGGAACCTCTAGACAGGGATGACCTTACTCTCCAGTGGGGGCTACCCACGAAGCCTTGCTGCATATCCCCTGATTTTCAGTCATTCCCGGTTGGTGAGGCTTGAGGCTTAACGTTACCTTTAGAACGTTTCACTTAGAATGCCCATCGTCCGCTGACGATGTCACGAAGCATTCGTCCATACAAGTCCGTCCCGGGATCGAACGGAACCGAAGGCACTATTCCTACTACATCCATTTTGGAAATATCCTCAGGATTAGTAGCGACTAGCCCTTGCACTTCACTGCTCCATCTTCGACTCCGAAAAACGTTTATCGCACGAAAACGTACAAACCGGATCGAAGTGGTTTTCGAGAAATAAATCTCGATCCCGGTCTCTTCGAAACGATCAACGCATTTGTCCAATATTGATAGTCGGTGATTTAACTATCAATTTATATTCATAAACATCCATAGCATCCATCACACAATAAATAATTCCCAAATTATTTATTTACCTCAAATATCTTTAAAAGATATATTACCAAATTTCCAAATCTCATTTGAAAACATTTCTCAAAATTCCTCCATTACAAGGTAAATCATTTACCATATATTTCCATTGGAAATATCCAAGTTCAAAACAGTTTAGATTTAAAACAGTTAAAAACATTTTAATTTAAAGTATACTTTAAATAGATAAATTTACTACTAATTATTTAATCAAAATATAATTCCAAAATATTTAAAGCAAAACTGTTTAAAAGATATAGCTTAATTTAAATTAAGGTTAAGTTATACTATATATTAAAATAAAGTGGTAAAAAGATTAACTCTTATTTCAATATACTTAGGTCAAAACTAGCTTTTAAAACAAATCCATTTGTAAACATAATTATTAAAATATTTATAAAATTTTACTATTGCTAATTTATAAAAAATCACTTTAAAATAATAATTTTTAAAACATTCTTTAAAATTAGTTTAGATTTTAAACTTTCTTTTTATAAAATCAATTTAAAACTCGAACTTGGTTTTTCCCAAGAAAATCTCATTTCTACTAAATCATCACAGAAATCCTTCTCACGATTTCTGTCCATTTATTTACTTTAGTTTTATGGTTTTATAACATAAATTTATTTCCCAAATCTTCAACTAATAACATTTATCTTTAATTATCATTCCAGATTTTACAACTGCCAATTTCCATTCTAAATAGATTTCAAATTTTAATCCTTTAAAATTCATTATTAACCATATCTTTTATTTCTCTAAATTCAATTTATCCATTTACAATTAATTATGGATTTATAATTTATTTAGAAATATTCCAATACTATTTCATTTCAGTTTTCCCATCCAACAGATTATAATTTTATATTCTTCAAATTTCATATTTATTAATTTCTTAGTTTCTTTTGAAACCCAATTAAATTTCTTTAAAAATTAAAACTCCAAATTCTTTTATAATTAGCATTCTGAGCTTTATAGTTAATACCACAATATCACAATGCAATTAAATTCCAACTTATCAATCACAATATATAAACAGGCATAATCATCAATATAAAAATATTACTACTTTGTGAGGAATCCCGTTGGATCCCTCCAACCTGTTTTCCCTGCATCCACAAATATTAGCACAACAGTATATATATCAATTCAATTTGATAATAACTAACATATTCAGCTAAACATCCAAACAAACAATCAATACTAGCTATCTACTTTACTAGTATCCAGATGTGAGTGAGAATAACTCACCTTGAGTTGCGACGAGCGTTCGAAATTTAAATTAAATCGAACGACGCTCGATTTAACCTAAATTTCTACTTGCCTGGAACGATTCCATATTTGCATCATCGCGTAGTGCCCGTCTCAGCGATTCCAACGCTTCCAGATTCGCCTCAATCTGATATTGCATGCGATAGATATGAATAATTGAAGTTTGAATTGAATTTTTTTTTAAACAATTTTCTTTATATTTTACCAGAACCAAAATCTGGCCGTCCATCACAAGGCAAAGGAACGGCCGCTCTCCCTTCCCCTCTTGTTTACAACCCGCGAACGCAACTACAGGGAACCAGGAACCCAACACGTGCTTCTAGGGCTCGCCGCCGCGCCTCCATCAGTCGCCAATACAACGATCAAACGTCGCCACTTCGAAGCCCACGTCGTACTCCATGCTCGCCCCAATTCCCACGAAGCTCGGCCCTCTATGCTCACCAGAAAACGCCTACGAACGGCCCTCGTTCGAACACCCCTAACCACTCATCCACTTCGCCAAATCCCATCATACCCGTTGGTTATGTAGAGCTTCTCGAGCCCTACGATTTTCATTCAGGAAGTTTTTGAAATTAAGGCCTAGATCGAGAGGAAAAGAGGAAGAATCGCGAGAGCACGTCAGCCATTGAAAGAAACAAAGGCGGCTCTGAAGGCAAATTAGGGTTTCGGCCATAATTCTAAGTATATATATAAACCTTTTAACCATATTATTTTAATATTAAAATCAATTCTAATGAACATTTGCAAACGAACTCCAAAACTCACGTTCCAACAGGCTATCCTGGGGTTTTCCCGCATTCCGGACACAATGGAATAGGTTTCGTAAGCTAATTCGATCGTATGCACGAGTTACGGAATAAAACGATCAATTTCAAATTAAATCGATTAAAACGATTTCGACACGTTTCGAGCTGCCGGGGTCAAACGACAACTCCGATTGCTTCGAAAATTGAAATCCGATAATAACTAACTATTACGGATCCAATAAAACTGGTTTCGTCGAATTCCGAGACTGTGCCCCGGAAGGCTATTTTAACTCGTCTATTTAATTAAGCGATTTTCGAAATTATCGAAATCACTCCAAATCTCCACTTTTAAAATTTTATTAACTTAACAATAATTCATATAAAATTTATAAACACATTAAAAATCGTTCTGGTTCATTCTGGACTTAAATCGGATTAATTGCAATATTTAATAATATTAAATTCATTTTAAATTCATATAAAATTCCAAATAATAATCTATTAACTTTTAAATTCTTCCAAAAATCTAACAATATCATTTATAACCTATGGAACTTAAAAATGCATTTAAACATCAATTTTATAACAATTCCCATTCAATTTCCAATTTATTCTCAGTTCTAATAATTATTATTATTACTCCAATTCAAATGGAATCACCATATTTTGAAACTATAACTCATCTTATTAACTCAACCATAGTCTTCTATTATCAAGATTCAAATTAGAATCCATATCCAACATTTAAAATGAATTAAATGTTAAATTTTGGCGACCCAAAATTCCGGGTCGTTACAGTTATCAAAAATGCCAATTTTATGAGCTGACATAAAATTTTAGACTTTGATGCAACATAACTCAAATTATATGGTTTAAAATTTTAAACTTTGATGCAACATAACTCAAATTATAAGGTTTCTAATTAGATAAAAATGATTTGCAAATTATATAAAATGCTATAATTTTGATAGAAAAATAAATATACCGTTATGAACAAATTTAGTGTCCAGGAGACCATAAATATATTGATGAATATAGGCATTTATAAATTGATATATGTATTAGCTCATTTGATATACGACTCGGCTAAATACTATCAACGCAATCGAAATAAATTAATAAAGGCATGTATGCAAAATGCATCCAATGCAATTCAAATCAGTATGATGCTAAATTTCATTGACTATGAATTGTAAATCTACCATCATAGTATGTAAATTCACTATTAATGTAGTATAAATGTCCAAAAGGCCAAGGAATAAATTAAGAATTAGCAATGAATTTAAATCTAGAAGATAGTATGTAAAATCAGTCTAGGTTAATGAGAATCGGCATAAAATTACTTTGATGGACGACTGATGGATAACGGCACAATGATGGTTGAGTGTGGTCGGGGTTAAATCCATCGGCTCGTAAGCTGGTAACCACTGTTAGTTGCCAGTCATCGTTGCTGCTGGGGTAACAGAGGAAGGAAAATGCCCAAACAGTTGGAGTCAATGGAAATCAAATGAAAAATATTTATGGTCGAAGGCTGGTGGCCATCGGTTTACTAATGGGTGAGGCAACTGTCAGTAAGTGGTAGTCAACGTTGATTGCCTACCAGGGTTAATTGCAAGTCGACTGGTATGTCTAGTGTTCGTCGATAGGAAAGAGGGAAGGGAAATTAGGGTTTTTTAGTTCCAGGATTAATGTTGGGGAGTTAAGGAATGAGATATGCGGGAGTAAAGAGGAAGGGTATATTTGGTATTTCACAAAGACACCGTTGAAATGTATTCAACGAATTCTCTTTATTATTAGTAGAGATGTGCTATTTAAATATTTAAATTGTGAATTTAATATCAGTTAAATGGATTTAATAGCCTTCCTTTTAATTGATAAATAATATTAGTAAACTCATTTTGTAAATTTATTTACAATAATAAATGATTTGAATAAATAATAAGGGACCAATTATACTATTTTTAAATGAATCCATTGGGTGTTTCTGTTTGCGCCAAAATTGGCCACAAACCCCCAATACCGTGAAAGCACCAGTGTGTGAATACAAATCAGCAATATTCAAACACAAATCACAGATCTCAGCAAATAACCCAAAAATGTTTGCACAAAAAATGGGCAAACACCTCCAAGTCGTATGATTTAGTTGATTTTATGTTGTTCGTAGTGATTTGGGTGGTTTATGCAAATACGTAAAAAGCAGGGACTAAACTGTAAAAGACACACAGATTTATAGTGGTTCGGCCAGAATGTGCCTACGTCCACTTTATATGTTATGCTCCTTTTCCGATCCGATTACAAGTACAAAGCTTTGATTACAAGTATATCAAAGTTGTTTGAAAGTTCCTTCCAGGCTTGAGCTCTCAAACTTGTCCCCCATTGTTGTACCCCTGCCCCTCTATTTATAGAGTGAGGCTGGGGGCAGGGGTCTTGGATGTATATAGCTGCTGGTGGGCCTGGGCTGATGCAACCTGGCCTGGCAAAGTTGGTTCGGCAACACCTTGGTTCGGCAGTACTTTGGTCCGGTAGTAGAGGAGAGAGGGGTTGGTTCGGTGTGGTTGATACGGTGATGGTTGGAGCGGCAGTTGGTTGGTCCGGCGAGGCCTTGGACTGGTGGAGCTTGGTTCGGTGGGATGGTAGTGCATCTAGTTCGGCATGTAGGGGAGTGGCACCTGGTTCGGCATGTAGTGGAGTGGCACTTGGTTTGGCATGTAGTGGAGTGGCATCTGGTTCGGCAGTACCTTCTTCCTACCTTGCATCGATCATATCTCCTTCATACGAACCCCGATTAACCTCAAATTTGAAACATAGCCTCTCCTAATCCTTATCATCATCTCTAATCAATTTCGTCCCGATCGGAGCTCAACCCCGATATCCAACATTCCTTGCTAATTTGTTGATATTCCAGTTTTGACCAAAAAATGGGATAACACTTTGCCCCCCAAAACATGCCTTGTGATAACAAGGCGTGTTTTGAATAGTTCCGAATCCAATATCCAAAGTCCATAGCCATATTGCTAGAGTATATCATCTTTGACTGCTCCGAGTCGATATCCAATTCCAAATCCAATAACCAAAGCTTGAGCCAATTCCGTGTCCATCCGAACTCGGCAACCAAATCCCAAACCATCCTTATCCAATAGCCAATAACCGAATCCAGGACCTCTCCGGGTCGATATCCAAATCCATAACCTCTCCGGGCTCTTGCCAAGTGCAATCTACACCTGACGGTCGTGATCCAGTGTCCTTGGATGTTAAGCTAGCCTCATCGTGTTCTTGTCGAGCGTAATCCACACTTGATGATCTTGGTCCAGTGTCCCTGGACGTTGAGCTAACCTCTTCGGGTTCTTGCCAAGCGTAATCCACACTTGACGACCTTGGTCCAGTGTCCCTGGACGTTGAGCTAACCTCTCCAGGTTCTTGCCAAGCGTAATCCACACTTGACGACCTTGGTCCAGTGTCCCTGGACGCTGTACAATGCCATGGCTTAAGTCCTAAGCCGAATCCTGGTCTCTCCGGACCCCTTGTTGAGCATAGTCCATACTCAACGACCTGAAAATTACAATTGATAATACAGGGCCTAAGTCCTAGGCCGAATCCTGGTCACTTCGGACCCTTATCGAGCATAGTCCATACTCGACGACCTGAATGAGTCAATTTACCACGTTCGGGCAAAGCGACTCACCCCTTGCCAGGCGTAATCCATACCCGACGACCGTTTATCAAAAATCAGATAAAAATCCAATCAAAATCCAATCCAAAATCCAAAGCCAAAATCCAAATCCAAAATCCAAATCAAAACCAGAAAACCAGAAATCCAAACCAGCATCTAAACCGAAGACAATCATCCAAAGGAAAATCCAAATCAAAAAGCAAGAAAAACCAGGAGCTCAATCCAAGCTCCAAAACCGAAAACCAAAAAGAAAAGCAGTGTCCAACCCAAAAGCAAAAGATAAATTTCACAAACCATAGCATTGCAGTTTATCATCATTCAGAGCATGCCTAGGGGCTATCTCTGTCCCCGTACATGTGTAAATGACTTGGTTGCTTGCCAATAGTTCGCTACTTATTTCATATTAACTTGGTCAATGGATGATCAACCGACCATCATTCCTGGGCCTCACACCATCGTAGCCTGAGGTAGGCGGCGGTTGCTCCTGCCCTGCCGTTGCATTCCGAGGTCCAACATATTGTGGCAGCTGTCCATTCCTTACATGCTCCTCAATTATGTCCTTTAAGTGCCTGCAGCTGTTAGTGTCGTGTCCATCCAAATCATGGAAGAGACAGTGCCTTCCTGATGTCCTTTCCCGCCCTGGTTGGTTCTCTCCTAGCCGGCCTCCGGTAGGGAAGGCGATTCCGAGTATCCAAGTATATCCGCTCCAGCGTCTCGTTCAATCCCGTGTATGTGGAAAACTTTGGATCCTTCCATTGCTTTCTAGCATTTCTAGAATCATCGTCCAACTTCCTTTTTCCTTTGTCTTTATCCAAACCTTTGCTGGATGGTCCTCCCACCTCCACTGCATTAACCTTTTTTAACTTTAAATCCGTATTCTTATCTTCTTGCCGAAGGAACCTTTCTGCCTCGTGAAAGAATTCGTCGAGATCCCGTGGGGGATCTTGTATCAAAGATACCTTGAAATCCGAGTTCTCCCTGACTCCTGATACTGCTGCCATTAAAACCATCGATGGATCGGGCCGATCCACCGAAGCAACTGCGGCACTGGATCGAGTTAGAAAGGCTCTAAGCGATTCATCAATCCTTTGCTTTACCGATGTCAATGTCATCACGTTCTTCGGTCTCTTGACATGAACCCGAAACTGTCCCAAAAACCTTTCCACCAATTCCCTCCAAGTCCTGATAGATCCTTCTTCCAGCTGCCTAAACCACATCGCAGCTAAGTCCGTTAAGTACAAAGGGAAGCATCGAGCCATCACTTCCTCCGATGCCCCCAGCACCTCCATGTGTCTGGTGTACCTCATCAGGTGATCCGTAGGGTCTGCCTTGCCATCGTATACCTCCACGCTAGGTAGCTTGAACTTAGGTGGATTCTGAGCCATCCTTATTTCTCGAGCGAACGGACTCCTGTTTACCCCTTCCAAGTCCCCGCTGGTCAAACCACCTCGCATAGTCTTCCTGATTATATCTACCAATCCTGCGTTGTCTGTCGGGGGTTTCCCCCGAGGGAATTCCGGTACATACTCTTCATGTGGCTCGCTAGCAGCAACGTCGGTTCTAGCCTGTTGAACTCCTTCCAAAGGTCCTTCTGTGTTGGATCCTGCGGGCCTGCCCCCCAGCCCTTGTCGATTGCCCTCTAGCTCTGCATCCTGTCCTCCATTGGGTTCCATAACCCTAGCTCCTTGTCCTGCATCCACCGCCGCTGTAGCTGTTCCTAAGTTCTGGGTCCCTGCAGCTCTCATTTGCTCCAAGAAAGTCTGCATCATCTCCTGTTGACTCTTCAACAACCTCTCTTGCAGTGAATTTGTTATGGCTTCCATTTCGTCCCGGGTTATGTAGATCGAAGCCGGTCCTTCCTTAGCTCCGGAGGATGCTTGCTGACTTCCTTCCGGTTGGCTTCTCTCAGCCCTTTGCCTTCTACTATTTAGCCTAGCCATTGTCTCCCAAATCCAAACTTCTATCCGATATAGCGGGCGCTAGTTCTTCTCAGTGAAAGCACCAAAATGTTTGTGCCAAATTGGCCACAAACCCCAAATACCGTGAAAGCACCAGTGTATGAATACAAATCAGCAATACTCAAACACAAATCACAGATCTCAGCAAATAACCCAAAAATGTTTGCACAAAAAATGGGCAAACACCTCCAAGTCGTATGATTTAGTTGATTTTTTGTTGTTCGTAGTGATTTGGGTGGTTTATGCAAATACGTAAAAAGTAGGGATTAAACTGTAAAAGACACACGGATTTATAGTGGTTCGGCCAGAATGTGTCTACGTCCACTTTATATGTTATTCTCCTTTTCCGATCCGATTACAAGTACAAAGCTTTGATTACAAGTATGTCAAAGTTTTTTGAAAGTTCCTTCCAGACTTGAGCTCTCAAACTTGTCCCCCATTGTTGTACCCCTGCCCCTCTATTTATAGAGTGAGGCTGGGGGCAGGGGTCTTGGATGTATGTAGCTGCTGGTGGGCCTGGGCTGATGCAACCTGGCCTGGCAAAGTTGGTTCGACAACCCCTTGGTTCGGCAGTACTTTGGTCCGGTAGTAGAGGAGAGAGGGGTTGGTTCGGTGTGGTTGATTCGGTGATGGTTGGAGCGGCAGTTGATTGGTCCGGCGAGGCCTTGGATCGGTGGAGCTTGGTTCGGTGGGATGGTAGTGCATCTGGTTCGGCATGTAGGGGAGTGGCACCTGGTTTGGCATGTAGTGGAGTGGCACCTGGTTGGGCATGTAGTGGAGTGGCATCTGGTTCGGCAGTACCTTCTTCCTACCTTGCATCGATCATATCTCCTTCATACGAACCCCGATTAACCTCAAATTTGAAACATAGCCTCTCCTAATCCTTATCATCATGTCCAATCAATTTTGTCCCGATCGGAGCTCAACCCCGATATCCAACATTCCTTGCCAATTTGTTGATATTCCAGTTTTGACCAAAAAATGGGATAACAGTTTCCAAAAAATTAAATTAGGGAAATAATTAAAATTTCGTTTGATGTATTTCAAGCCGAACGTTGGTATTTTTAAAATTTCACAGAATGAAATAATCTATGTTTTTTATTGTTGATTTGTGATCATGTCACATTTTGATGCACGACCGTATTTTTATTTCTGTTGTTTGCGGTTAGTATGCGAATGGAATATTGTGTAACTATTGTGTAACAGAGTAACGTAAATATCTCTTTTCAAAACCTTTTAAAAATCAAATCTAAATTCAAAACTTTGAAGGTTATGTCATGTTGGCTTATAAAATTTTATTTACTTGGAATTTTTGTTTAACTTAAATCAGTTTTAAAGAATATGGATTTTGTTTTTAAAGGCATATGACTTCTAACACTTTAAAAAATTCACTTTCTTGTTTCTTTTTACCTCTTTGCATCTTTCCCTCTTCTTTATTTCTTCCTAAAACAAAAAAAAGAATGGCCTCAACGTTCTAAAATCTAAATCAAATAAAATACTTAATGAAAAATTGTAAATTTTGAATCTTTGAACTGTGTGCGTTAGAGCTTTGATTTGGTGTATGCTTTGAAGGGTGTGGTGATGATTTAGGGAGTCTGATATAGCTAGGACATGCTAGGGTTTTAGGGTGGATGGAGTTTGGAGCGATGGTTGGAAAATCAGGAGGTGGCGTTGGAAATTTGGATAGAAGTGGAGCGAAACGAGGTTGGTTGAAGCTTGTGTGGTTCATGTTGGCAATGTGCGACGTTGTAAATGGGGAGAGGGATGCTCCAGGTCATGGTGATTGGGAGGACGTTGGAGGTTGATTCGAAGGTAGCGTTGAACTCGTGGCGCGAGGACGAGTGGATTGACGTTGTTGTGGAGTGCTTTGATGCTTCGAGGCCAAAGGCAACGTCGATACTTCAAAGAGGGAAGGCACGCTTGATTTCTTATTTTGGTGATAGAGCGTTGAATATTGGTGGGCAATGTGTAGAGATAGAGGAAAGGAGTTTGATGGAGTCGACGGTTCTTTGACTCGTCGCGGGGCGATGGATAATTTGGTGACGAGAATCATGTGTATGGATGAATGTATGTCTATTATCTCGTGCGCGCATAATTAAACGTTTTGAAATTTGGGAAGAAAAGTTTTAATATGGGTAGTTAGAGTTAATTAAGTAATTAGTTATATTAATTATTTTAATTGATTCGAAATCTTATAAATTGAATAACTTTTCCATACGAGGTCGGATTCGGACGCGGTAGTTGCGTTGGACTCGTACAGACATTATCTTCATATTAGGATTGGATTAATTGAGTTTGAAACTAGTTCAATTTTGAGCTAAAATCGAACGTCGTTCGATTTTAGGTCAAGCTAGAATGTGAAAGCACCAATTGGAGTTTCTATGAGTTTACCCACCTTTAAATAAACTATAAGATATTTGTGTTGCTATATATTATTATTGAATGCTTGGATGATAGTTGAAAATTTTAATGAAGTATAGATTAATGATAAAATTATAGTGATTTAATTTAATTGCGTTTAAGGTAGTTAAATTAGTTATACTTTATTTGTGATATCTATTTAGCAAAATAGAACCTCGTAATTCACCGTTCTGTGCTTGTAAATTAAAACAAATATTATTATTTGGATTTGAATTCCCGTTTGAAAGCAGATGTCATAAATAACCATTATGTTGCAGGGAACAAAAAGGAAGAAGTCAGAGTGTTTTTGTAGCGAATAGGTTGCTACGAAACACTTTGAAGTCAATATATATATATATATATATATATATATATATATATATATATATATGATATTATAAGGGACTTTTGTAGAGAGACCCTAAGGGGTTTCTCACCATTATTAATTTACTATGTTATGCATCTTACTTATATTCTTACGTTGCTTGTATTGATGTTCGGTCGAAATATTTATGACATACTCTTGATTTGTTTAAGTGTCGTTGTAGCAATTATCATTATACCGACGTTTATCAAATATTATCTCCTTAAACCCTTATGTGTGATGAACTTGTGCTTGTAAATTTGCAAAATAACATTTGGTTGCATTTTTTCACTTCGAAATTTCGAATATTTTTATAATTTTGAAAATAAAGGATAAGCATTGATTAAAATTTATAAAAGCAGTTATAAATTTGATTAATTATCTTTTAGCATAATTAAAGTTGTTTTAATTTATAAAAAGGATTTTAATTTTGATTTATTTTCCTTGGGGATAATTAATGTTGTTTAATTTATAAAAGATTATAAATTTGATTTATTTTCCTTTAGGATATTTAACGTTGTTTACATTTATAAAAGATTATAAATTTGATTTATTTTCCTTCGGGATAATTCATGTTGTCTAAATTTATAAAAGATTATAAATTTTTTATTTTCCTTTGGAATAATTAATGTTGTTTAAATTTATAAAAGGTTATAAATTTGATTAATTATTTTAGGTTAATTAATGTTATTTTACATTCATAAAAGGTTATAAATTTCGATTTATTTTCCTTCGAGATAATTAATGTTATTTTAAATTTATAATAGATTATGAGTTTGGTTTATTTTCCTTCAAGATAATTAATAGTGTTTAAAATTTATAAAAAGTTGTTTATAAGGAGGAAATTATTTGAAAAGGGAATGTTTAAAAACAAAGCTAAGTGTAAACTATTTTGGAATTTATAATAACAAAGTTTTGGATGACATTTATTTTTGACCCTTCTTTTTAATACACTTAGAAATATAATTTGCCCTTTTATAAAGAATATCTTCAAAGAATTTTTTAAAGTGTTTTACAAATATTTATGATGTGAAAATCAAGCACAAGTAAGAATCAAATGTTTTAAAAGCTTGATTTTTTTATTGGTGGCAAGTGTATGCATCTAATTTCCATATACAATCATTCATTTACTTTCGATAGTTATTTTATTAACTATCGATTTTGATTTCATTTTTTGTGCTTTGTAAATTAAAGGTGGTTTGTCGCTTATTTTGAGCATTGACATCCAACACCGCAAATAAGTAAAACCAAAAAGCGAGGTGTGTCAAGCAATGTGGGTCACACCCATTAGGATATATTCACATTTATCCAAAAAGTGTTGGTAGCATGCATGCGTCGATGTATGTATATTCGGTGCCCATATGAGGTGGGGTCTAGCTTGGAAGTTCCTGAGAGTAATTTGCATTTGGCGTGGGTTCTCAAGTATATTTTATCTAGAGGTATACTTTTAGGGTAGGGGACGCACCCTTCTAGTCATGTTAGATAAATTCATTCTCCTTGTTTCGATTCAAACCTTGGAATTAATCTTTTCTTCTTTTATGTTTCGTTAGAAGATTTATTCCTCATTCTAAACGTTGATATTCTTTGTCGGAGACGACTAAAACCGAAGAGCGAGTGGAAGCAAAACTATGTGGTGTTACTTCCATCGGTTTATCTTCACATCTACTCTAAATTGGATTCGGTGCTAAACGCTCGAAAATGTGAAATACTCGGATTCCTAGTAAGGTTGGCGAGGTCCGGCTTAGATGTGTCCGAGTGCCATTGTAGTTCTCAACTATATTTCTAAAGGTATACTTTTGGTAAGGGGGCGCACCTCCTAGTCATTATTGGAAAATTTCCCTTCCCCTTATTTGATTCAAGTGATTGAATTGTTTTCTTAATTGCATCGAGAAGTGTCTGGAGCTCTTCTTGATGTTTCATTATTTGTGTCCATTATTTAAATTTGGATTTTGATCTTGTTTATACCCATTCTTGTAAGTTGGGTTTTGTTCTAATTGTTTTCTATGGATGTTGTTCTTGTGAGGTACAAACCCGTTCCACGTTTAGCCCCGTAGTCTCACAGAATAATGATATGCTCGTCATATTACTTGAGTTTTCTCATGCTAGTTTTCCAGATTGATTTGAGTGATATTTTATTATAATGCTCGGGTTAGACCGAGTATTTTACCAGGTTTATCGTTAGTAGGACATGGAGCTTAGGAAGTAGAGTAGGATTCTCGCCTGCCGTAATATTTTTATTTTCCATTATATTAATATACCTATTAATAATTGTAAGGTCATAAATTTATAACTTTCTCCCTTATGAGGTTTGTTTTTAATACTGATGTATTTTATATCCTGGAGTGACAGTTTATACTATCTTTGTCATACTATATGTCGTCATTTCCGCTGTGAGATTATGTTTCCCTTATTTATTCTTCTTATTTTACCCTAACAATCCGACTTTTCAATGATTGGATGTTCGGTATTGGAAAACTTTGGACGTATTTGATTCTAATTTTTCAATGGTCGAAAAGGTGGGTTGTTACAATAGCCAAATTCTGGATCGTCATTTTCTGCTACCGCATTGATTAATACTGAGGTAAAATATGCACTTATTTGCATGCTTTATAAACTTTTTTCATATTTTATTTTTCCTCTACGTGTATTAGCACATACCCTAAGAAATTATAGCAATCTTGATATTTGTTTATTTAAATTATCTTTTTTTATGGATTTTATAACATTTTTGATGATGTTGTCATTGATTCACCTATTTGGTAAGGCTGTAAAGTTATGTAATAGAGCATTGATTTCCTTTATTACATTGATGATAAAATGATAAATTTGCATCATACTATAAAATGCTTGATTAAATGATGTGCACCCTTGGTAATTGTAAAATTAAATGCAACGGCCTTATAGACAATAAAATATAAATATAGACAATAAAATGCTTGATTAAATGATGAGCATTCATTTGGTTTGGTTCTCGTATTTGTGTGGATAAGACTCTACCATGAACGTTTTCATAGAGTTTGGTCTTGCAAAATGAATTATACATTGATCTAATCAATTTTTGGTATTCAAGCATTAGTAATCTCTTTATTACTTATAAAGTTATAGTAATTTCAAACTTCAAAACTGACCTTCATTGTGTTTGGAAAAACCAATTACAAGCACATATATTTAACAAGTAAAGAATTTTTTACTAGATTTCATTGATACTTGTTGTTCACATATAAATATAACATTTCAAGAAAAAATAGCATTCAATGCTTATTTTGGACAGTCAATATATGAATTTCTCTAATTTTGTATTATTTAGAGAGTTGGTCTGTTGGTCTACTTTATTTTTTTATGTGGCTAAGTTGATTTCATACATTGAGGTTTTGTAGATTTTCTTTTAATGGAAATATATCTTTATATTGGATTTGATTTTCCATCAAAATTATTACATACTAATTTCATCATTGATACACCCATTTGATAAGGTTCATTTTATTATTGCCTTCCATGAATGGATAGATAACAAAATGCTAAACTGTGTTCATTGCATAAAATTGATTCTTAAATGACATGCACCATTCTTGATTATAATATTGAATGAACTATTAATCATGCCATTTAAGTATTAATTTTCTGCAACGAAGCAATTAAGAATTTAATTGCGCATCCATGTTATGTTATGTAGGGCTTGAATTATCAGAAAGGCATTTTTTAACATAAAACCAACCTCTCCTTTTATAATCATCGTTGTTTCGAAAAAGAAGGTTGATTTATTTTTTGGTGCTACTTTTTTGTTAGCCATTAATTCCTTGATAACTTCAAATGCAACTTTTTATGCTTATTGGCTATTAATTCCTTACCATCACAAGAAACCTCCATATCTTGCTATTATATCAATGTTTTCTTCTATTTAGCATTAAGAACTGATATTCCTTAGGCTTTAAGATTTGCTAGCCTATTATTTCGTATTGTATGGAGTTTATTTATTTTATTTTCAATCACTTCGCCCAACCTTTGCCTGATTTTGAATTATTTTTGTTTTAATTTCGGTATTCAACATTGGAATCAAATTTAACTATATTAGATTAAATCGGTAATTTTTTTATGTTTACCTTTTAGCTAGAAATATTTCCTTTCTCAGTTGCAATTCATTTTTTGTGCTTAAAAATTGCTTTTGACCATTGGAATCATAATTTTCATTATTTATTTGAAATTATTCTAAATGTTATCTACTTCCACGTGAAAGTGGGGTTTTTAAGACGATATTTGAATGAATTAGATTTTTTTGTGTTACATATGTTTCACAACATATCTCAGTTATATATTTCATTTTCTTAGGCTTATAATTTTATTTCCTCTATGGTGTTAATGCTATGGACATTTACACTTACACTTCAACATGATTTTTTTTCATTCAAGCTTGCTTCCATCTCAATCTAACATCACTTCTTTATTTATTTTATTCTTTATAACGATAACGATATTAAGAATGTGTTATCCCATTTTTGGTCAAAACTGGAATATCAGTGTTGGGTGCGTTTCCACCACGACCGAACCAAGAAGAAGCAGCCAGCAAGCGTATATAAGTCTGGAATTTCACTCATGATTCAAGTATAAAATTCCATTCGGTATCAAAGGTTTAAAGTTTCATTCGGCAATGTAGAGCGAAATCTCATTCGGCATTCAAGATGCCTTGGTTCATCCGGCGTTCCCAATACAAGAGCTCATTCGGCACTCCCAAATATAGAAGTTCGTTCGGCATTCCCAACTCACTGCCGAATTAAGTACACCCATTCAATACCGAACCAACTCCACTTCCCTTCCTAGCCGAACCAACCACACTTCCATGTACTACCGAACGAGCTCCACCGAATCACCTCCACCGGTCCAAGGCCACACCGAACCAACTACTACCGGACCGGAGCTGCCGAACCAACCCACGCTCCACACACTACCGGTCCAATCAACACTCCACTCACCGTCGAACCAGGGTGTTGCCGAACCAACGTTGCCAGACCAGATTGCTTCGGCCCAGGTCCACCGGCAGCTATATACATCCAAGACCTCTACCCCCAGCCTCACTCTATAAATAGAGGGGCAGGGGTACAACAATGGAGGACAAGTTTGAGAGCTCAAGCACGGAAGGAACTTTCAAACAACTTTCATATACTTGTAACCAAAGCTTTGTACTTGTAATCTGAAGAGAAAGAGGAGAATAACATATAAAGTGGATGTAGGCACGTTCTGGCCGAACCACTATAAATCTGTGTGTCTTTTACAGTTTAGTCCCTGCTTTTTACATATTTGCATAAATCACCCAAATCGCTAAGAACAACATATAATCAACTAAATCGTACGACTTTGAGGTGTTTGCCCATTTTTTGTGCAAACATTTTTGGTGCTTTCACTGAGAATTGAACTCAAGGATTCTACCGCTTGGAATTCGAACTTGAGAGTTTAAAGATTCAGATTGGAAGAGTCATGGAAAGACAATCAAGCAGAAGGCCAAGGCCAGAGAGATGTGAACATGGAGGAAAATCAAGAGGCTTCTTCAGAAGCTAATCAAGCATCGATCCTGCATGGGGGCACCACACTTGGAGCATGTTGATCCAATCCCAGAGAGAGAGATAGGGGCCTCTGAGCAACCTGGTAAGGAATGAACGCTCATCCAAGGGGCAGGTAAAATTCCCTCCTGAACTCGGGGGGCAGGTCGAAAGCGATGAACAAGTCGCAAACCTCTCACTAGCACGGTTAGATCATTTACACATGTAAGCGATCGCGCACGATCCATAGGCATGCTCTGAATGACTACTGACCGCACCATAGTAAGAATTTATGCTTTGACATCCTCGTCTTGCTCTTGCTTTGACCTTGACTTGAACGTTCCTGTTGTGGAATTCGTATGGTTATTGCTTTGATATTTGCAAATTTACTCGTATGCCCGTTGGATCGCGAACGGTCCACAAGCACCTCTTGTATGGCGATGAACCGCCAAAGTATTTGATTCAGAAACTCCCCCGAACATGAAATCTGGCAAACGATCCAGAGACCCACTCGAACGTGAACTTGGTATCAACAATACCAAGCCCCTCCGGCACACTTACTCGCCTCCAATAGGCACACAAACGATCCAAGGACCCACTCGAACGTGAGCCCGACATCAGTAATACCAAGCCCTCCTGGGCACACTTTCTCGCCTCGAACGGCACCCCAAGCCCTCCTGGGCACACTTTCTCGCCTTGAACGGCACCCCAAGCCCTCCTGGGCACACTTTCTCGCCTCGAACGGCACCCGACTTCGAACAGTCACAATTCGCCTCGAACGGCACCCGACTTCGAACAGTCACAATTCGCCTCGAACGGCACCCGACTTCGAACAGTCACAATTCGCCTCGAACGGCACCCGACTTCGAACAGTCACAATTCGCCTCGAACGGCACCCGATCGCGAACGATCACAACTCGCCTAGAACGGCACCCGACCTCGAACGGTCACAACTCGCCTCGAACGGCACCCGACCTCGAACGGCACCCGACTTCGAACAGTCACAAACTCGCCTCGAACGGCACAACTCATCTCGCCACAAATGGCTCGATCGCGAAAGGTCGCAATTTGAGGTCCACCCCCTGACCGCCAACAGTTGCACCTTACCACGAATGGCTCGATCTCGAACGATCGTCATTCGAAGTAAGGCGCTTGACCGCGAACGGTCCTATTCCATCTTTTGCCGCGAACGGCACCGGCCGTGAACGGTCACATTTCACCTCAAATGGCTCGATCACGAACGGTCGTCATTTGAGGTCCGCCACTTGACCGCGTACAGTCGCACTGCTCCTCGAATGGCTCGATCCCGAACGATCGTCATTTGAAGTTAGGCACTTGACCATGAACGGTCGCACTTCATCTCAAATATCTCGATCCCGAACGGTCGTCATTTGAGATCACATAAAACTATAAATTCCTTTGCAGGACATCAACAGGATATGAACATCCAGCTCATGGCATTACAAAACACGCCTTCCTACCACAAGGCATGAGGACATCAACAGGATATGAACATCCAGCTCATGGCATTACAAAACACGTCTTCCTACCGCAAGACATGTTTTGGGGGGCAAAGTGTTATCCCATTTTTGGTCAAAACTGGAATATCAGTGTTGGGTGCGTTTCCACCACGACCGAACCAAGAAAAACAGCCAGCAAGCGTATATAAGTCTGCGATTTCACTCATGATTCAAGTATAAAAGTCCATTCGGTATCAAAGGTTTAAAGTTTCATTCGGCAATGTAGAGCGAAATCTCATTCGGCATTCAAGATGCCTTGGTTCATCCGGCGTTTCCAATACAAGAGCTCATTCGGCACTCCCAAATATAGAAGTTCGTTCGGCATTCCCAACTCACTGCCGAATTAAGTACACCCATTCAATACCGAACCAACTCCACTTCCCTTCCTAGCCAAACCAACCACACTTCCATGTACTACCGAACGAGCTCCACCGAATCACCTCCACCAGACCAAGCTCCACCGGTCCAAGGCCACACCGAACCAACTATTACCGGACCGGAGCTGCCGAACCAACCCACGCTCCACACACTACCGGTCCAATCAACACTCCACTCACCGCCGAACCAGGGTGTTGCCGAACCAACGTTGCCAAACCAGATTGCTTCGGCCCAGGTCCACCAGCAGCTATATACATCTAAGACCTCTACCCCCAGCCTCACTCTATAAATAGAGGCGCAGGGGTACAACAATGGAGGACAAGTTTGAGAGCTCAAGCACGGAAGGAACTTTCAAACAACTTTCATATACTTGTAACCAAAGCTTTGTACTTGTAATCTGAAGAGAAAGAGGAGAATAACATATAAAGTGGATGTAGGCACGTTCTGGTCGGACCACTATAAATCTGTGTGTCTTTTACAGTTTAGTCCATGCTTTTTACATATTTGCATAAATCACCCAAATCGCTAAGAACAACATATAATCAACTAAATCGTACGACTTTGAGGTGTTTGTCCATTTTTTGTGCAAACAGAATGTAATACTAAAAATAATCAATAATATAGTGGTACTTGGTGATATTCCTACTAATATTTTTGTTTCCAAAATTAATAGTAATCTCCCATAAGATAGTCACTAATTAGTGGTTTCTTTCTATTTCTCAAGTTTGTATGGCAAATCTATGATATACAGTTATTATTGAGTTAGGTTTTAACATCACAAAAGCCCTTTGAGTATTTTGTTAATTTTAAGCTCAACGGTCGGCTTTTTGCTTTTGTTCTTCTTCAATCGTGCCTTTCCTCCCTCCTTTACAGTTTTCATAATTTATTTTCACGCAAGGAATTCAATTCTTTTTCGTTCAGGTCCAAAGGCCTCTCCTCTCCCAAACCTTACCTACCAAAATTTCCTCCAACAAGCGACCCAAATCTGTCGCTTACTTAATACTCCAGAATTTGGCTGCCAACTTTCGTGTTTTGTCAGCAGGTCACTTCCTCCTTCCTGCCCCAGATCTGCTTCCTAATGTCAAGCCATTGCCAATTTCGTCTGCCCCAAATGCTATGTCGCTTAATCCAAACGACTTTATGCTGAGGTATCGCTTGACATTAAAGTTTTCTTTTGTAATTGATAATTTAAAAAACTGTTGAAATATTAAAACCGGGTATGATTTGGGTGTTTTAAGTTAGTTTCAAATAAAATGGTTCTGTAATTTGGTACCCAAAATATTTTTATGTCTATGTTTCAAGTTAAACCCTATATATCAATGTAAATGGAGATGATGAATTTATTGTTTTCATTTCCATTCTTTCGTTTGATTTTTGAGAAGTTTGGATTTAAATTGAACGTGTCTTGCTAAGAATAATTGTTTAATTTCTTCGTTACCGCCAATGATTGACCGATGGAACAATGTGCAAGGTGCTTTTTCCTACCTACCAGAAATAATCATTTATTTATAGGTCGTAATTTTAGATCTGTCACTATTATATGGTATGTTCTAATTTTAGACTTGTTTTTTTTTAAATTCTTTTCTTTTTTAATATTCTGCGATCATGAATAAATAATCAATTGCTGGCTTTATTTTGATTAGTTGCTCACTGATTAAGGACTTTGTTTAGGTTATTTTGAATGTATTCTCCCTTTTAAATCGATTTAGCAACAAATTGATTTCTCAAATGCAAGATTCATCTACATGAAACTTTCATTTTAGTATGTCGATTTTTGAAAAATTTACAGCTTTGATTGTTTCATGCATGTTTTTATATAAAGGAGAAGCTCCTTTTTGTTGAATTTCATGGTTTTTTCTTCACATCCATGTAAACCAAGAATTTAATCATATTGCATTGATGTGAGTAACTAATTTCATAGGAGGAAATATACCAATTTTATAGGAGGCAATAATTTAATCATATTGCGTTGATGTGAGTAATATTTTAGACATCATGTTGGCTATGCAATTTTTTTGCAGCACTACAGGATACGTTGTGCTTCATCTATAGTAGTCATCCATAGAAAATAATGAAGTTGAAAGAAGTGGACCAATGAAATTCAAAGAACTGGACAAATATATATTGGAGTAAAATTCCAATTTGCATGATACTATTTGTATGATTCCTTTTATTGTTATTTATTTGTATGGGATTAAAGTAAGGCAACACACTAAAAGTTCCTTAATAAATTCTGATAAGAAGTGATTTTGTTACATTTAGATTTTACCTTAAGCAAATACAATATTTCAAAATCACCTATAGTGCATATGAAGATTAGTTTTTGATCTGTGACGAAACCATCTTTTTCATCGTTTAACTTATTTATCTTGATTATATCTTGAACTTCATCAATCGTTATATTAAATGTGTATCAGTAGCCAACTATACCACTCTTATGGTATAGGTTGTAAGCACCAGTGTAGCATTTCAAATAGTCATCGGATCCAAATGTCAAGATTGAGTGAAAAGATAGATAAATAAATGTAACATTACATTCTAAGTTGTAATTCCTAACATAAGTCAGGACATAAACTGTTGGCATAAAAACCATTTTCTATAGTGTTTTTCGCCAAGTTTACCTTTTATGCAGGTAAAATATAACAATGCATACAATTTTTCACATAGGCCGGTTTTCTAATGAATTTTAAAATATTAGTTATTGATATCATTGTTTAAAATGTTTAAGTGAATAAATA
Source organism: Allium cepa (assembly GCA_030765085.1). NCBI lineage: Eukaryota > Viridiplantae > Streptophyta > Magnoliopsida > Asparagales > Amaryllidaceae > Allium > Allium cepa. The sequence goes on along the minus strand of CM060941.1, from coordinate 551,006,554 downwards.
TTACGGTGACAAACTGAAGTCATTTGCATTTACTGTTATACTTTGTAGGCTATTGTAGTTTTTTCATCTGAAATGGACAAACTTTGGTTGCAGGAATTACTTATGTCGTGACAACATTTGATATCAAGCTTTTACATAATTAAAATTATCAAGATGCACATTCTTATTTCATAAAATTTTATTTTGTCCATGTTAATTTTGAGAAATGCGAATATAAATTACAAGGTTCAGCGGTTGATATTTTTATAAGATATTTGCCCGTATACCTATTATTAAAAAAACAGAAAGATTATGCAATGAGTCAAAGATAAATAAAGAATTAACGCTCACACATATATTCAACTACGAGCACCGTCATGGATGAATTTACAAGATAGCTTGAGGGTATTTGTAATTGCAGATGAAGCTTGACTATCATAATGAGTTTTTTTTAAGAAAAATTGTGTTTTCCTAATTTTAACTTTATTGTCATGATGTCAATTTTTAATGTCTCCATTTATCATTTTTCCTAAACCATTGAAAAGCACTACAGTTAATCGTCATGAATTCTATGTCTTATTTTAACATTATATCAAAGTTTTACTATGAATGAAGAAAAACATTATTTTGAAAAAATTAGCTAGAGGTAGTAAAATTAGTCAAAAATTATAATGTTATTTTTGTGAAGAATTCGCAAAATATAAATATAGACCTTTGTTTTTTTCATTGTTTACAGTTTTGAGTGAAGGAAAAAAGGAAATGAATGAGGGAAAAGGAATAATAGATTAACGATGTACCGATACCTTGCTTGAGAGGGTTGATGGAATTAATAACATAATCTAAAAATTTGATGGGATCGGCCGAATCCCCACTCTTTTAATAGATTTACCCTTTAGCACTACATATTTTCATTTTTCATAAGCCATTGTTTTCTGTAACATTTTTAATTTGCTATATTGGTGTCAACATTTATAATTTTCATGTACAATGTGTTTCATATAAAAAAAATCTTATAATTACACTACTAAAACAAATGCAACAAAAGTCATTCGTTTTGTCCAAACTTTGTATGCTTTATATGTAATCATTAACTCTCATACAAAAACCTAATTTATAAAGGTGAATTTGAACATTGTTTTATTGAATAAAAGTTTACAACGTAGTTACATGCGTTATGCCTAAATCTACAAATTATTAAGATCTAAAGGATTTATTTTTTAGTTAGACAAGGTTGGAGCTTTTATAGATAAAATGTAAAATGTTAAAGCATTTTCAACCACACCAAATCATTAGTTGTTGCACATTACTGACCTTTTTAAACTACAGTTAGGCTTTTAACAAATCTATGGTTTCATGACTTCACTTTACTTAATGAAAGTAATTAAATGTTTTTCCTACCATGCATAGTTTTTATTATTTTAAAATGCAAGGTGAATATGAAATACGTAGTTTTAATAGCTCCATCAATTATTATTTTAAATTTAATATTTCAAAAACCGTTACATATTATTTTTTATTAAGTACCATGTATTCTTTCAACTTTGTTTCAAATCTTTATTTCAAAGAAGAAAAATTTAAGAGGAAAAACTAGCAAGAATCGAGTAAATTTAAACAAAATAGTAAGCTTATTTTTCTTAACAATCTACAAAATATGAAGAGAGACCTTTACTGTATTCATTAGTGATAGTTTAGTGTGAAGAAAAAAGAAACGAACAAAGTGCAAAAAAAATACAGGATTAACAAAAATGAATAGTGAGTAATGAAAACTTGCTTGAGAAGGTAATGGTATTAATAACAAAATCTGAGAAGTTGAGGGGATTAGCTGATTAACTAGAAAATATAAAATGCAATAAAACTAGCTCATTGTATGAAATCTTAAGATACTTCATATTTTTTTTAATTTAAATATATTTTTATTTAATTATCTATATAGAAAATTTATAATATTAACAAAAAAATCATTTTCGAAATTTTATTTTCAATTTTGAATTTTCAGTAAATCATAAACGACATTATATATTTTGAATATTTATACATGATTTAATGATCTAAAATAATTTTAAAATTGATTTTTTTAGTTTGTCTTTTTTAAAAAAAAATATTTTTAAAAACACAAAAAAGTGTTTTTAAATTTTCGCTAGGATTATATTTATGCTAATATTATTTCACAAAATATTAAACATAATTTTTACAATATATTTATATTTATACAATTAATTTATGTATTAATTAACTTATATAATATTTAAATAATAATATATATGTATAAAAAAATATCATTGCCCGAAACTATTATACCTTCAATACTTTACATAAAAATATATGACCATATTTGATTAAAGTATAATATTATAATTAAATTATAAACTACATACATCTAATTAAATATTATATATTAAATCATTATGACTTCAAAAATGGTTTTTTTATTGCAGAGCGTACTAATATGATACGAATATGATTCCAAAAAAATTGAATGTCTAAGCATATGCAAACCCATAACCAATTTAATTATGACAATAAATTGGTAAAGCAGAATCTTCACCTAACTATTAGTATAATATGTGCGTGTGTATATATACATTATATATAAACATAAATGATTGTAAATAGGTTAGATATGTATCTTATAATCAAGGCTTGAAAGCACACCTTGAAATGATGATACAAACTACTTGAAATGATTTCCAATCTAAAAGAGTCCCAGTCCTTGAACTATTGACCACCGACTATCGAATAACACTTGGTTTGATTTGATTTGAGCTTGACGCAAAAGAAGGAAGGAGAGGAGAGGTCAGCCAGAAATGAATGATAATGGGGGCTCAGAAGGTTCCCAAAAAGGTGAGGGTATAGATCTTTATATAGAGAAAGAGGAAGAGAAAAGGTAGGATCAAGATCTGTACTCATTCTCCTTCCATCTTAGCCATCCAAATCAAAGCCTCTTTTCCCATCATACGATCGCACCTTTTCATCCTCAAGTGAACCGAATGGACCAGCCTCCTTCATGGACTTTGAACCCATTTAATGCTCGAATAAAATATTTTGCAATTAAATCCAATTTGTATCGATGTCGTATATCGATTAATATATTTATAACTATTGTAAATATATTTAATAATTTTGTTCATCAAATCGAAATCAAATTTATTAACTAATATTTCATAAATATTAACTAATTTATAACAACTAAAATTAATTAAATCATTTTGGTCAAAGGAGAATTTATTATTTTGGTCGTATGACTTGTTAGGTGTAAATTTGGCCAGTTATTAATATCGAACTATTTGAATATTAACATTCACACATCACTTAACATGTGATGTCACATTTTTGGCTAATTTATCGCTTACTTGGTTTTCGGTAAAATCCAATTTTACTTCGTTAAGCGTTATCTAGTTGTGGCTTTATTTACACCAATTCTCTTCGTCCAAACTATATCACCTTGGACATACGGAATTTGATGATGGTCAAAATTTAAATATTGTCCACATTCAACTCTATAGTCTAAATACATAGTCCTTGGTTCCATACTAACAACTATTATTAACCAAAATACTATGGCCAGAGACTTTGAGTTTGAGTTGACTTTAGTTGACTGTGATACTAAACCGATATGATTGAGTAGAACCTCTGTAACGACCGGGCGATTTTCGATCCCGAAAAATCGACATCAATACGTTCACTGTATAGAGTGTCGAGTAATCAAGTGTTGGAAAAACCAGATTGTTAGGGTAAAAGAAGAAAAGAGATAGAAGAAGAACATAAATAACAATAACATAGAATCTCACAAACGTAGTGGAACAAAATATGATATACAATAACAGATTTTTGTACAAAAGTTGTATCAGTTAATATATAAATTATCAGAGTACAATCATCAACATTTAAATCTGGACAGTTATAATAACTTGTCCTCAAACAAATGATGAATATACAGTCTACAATACATAGCGGAATATAGTCAAATATGTGTAATACGTCTCTGCCATCCAGGCCGTCTCTTGAACTCCAAAAGCAACCTAACCTGAATTTGTAATACTCGGTTTGACCCGAGCATTACAATAAAGTAACACCCAAGTTAGGCTGGAAACCAGCGTGAGTAAACACACTTAATTTGAAATACTTAAGTTATCAAAATCCATCGAACACCAAGGCAACTCGTCAGACCGCGTCAGATATACACGACGGGTTTTTATCTTACGATAGCCAAAACATTTATATAGAAAATCCGGTGATATTATACCAACGTTCAAGTACCATACTTATTGAAAATGGTCAAATTTGTTAAATTAATCCGATTCCAGCATTTAGGGCTCTATAATCAAAATCGTAGGGGTTCGTAGTGGTTATTTGATCGAAGTGGTCCCGGATAATGAAGATATCCGATCTTGGTGACATCGGACTCAAACGGTTAATTTAAAAAGGCAATTTGTTCAATTAACAATTCCAAAATCAGGGTGTCAATGTTAACATATGGAAATTTATCCCATATGTTTAGTTTACCAAGACCAGTCCATCGAAAATAATTCGCTTGTAATTATTCCTTTCTTCGAAATCGAAATAGCGATCAGTTCCAGTCGACTTATTTCCAATAAAATGTGTCAATGTTTTATTTAACTGCTTTAATTCATTTGGCTACTTAATGGAATAGACAATAGATAGTTCAAATCATTATCCAAAAGGAATAATAGTCAAAATAGATCATTACTTAGTCAACATATATAATTGACATTCAATCAATTTACAACTCAGAATTGAATTGGTTCCAATTACTGAATCAAGTTATATTGTTAATCTAGATTATTTGGTAACTAAGAAATTTAATAAAATAATATATTATTAATTAAGTCAAAATTTACCGATCCATTTAAAATTTAATTGATTAATCAACATATAATAATTGTAATAAGATGTTACTTATTATTCATTTCAATCGTTTAAATCATTACATTTTACATCGCAAAAAAACTCGGCGATATTAGTTCAGAAGGGACTAAGAGACGATGGGGTCTCGAGGCACAAACTTGTTCGTTGATTGGATTTTAAAAATGGAAAGTAACATTGTTTTCAAAATTATAGGTTATAATTTGAATTTTTTTCTTTAAAACTTTCGGCCCAAATAATAAAAGAAAAACATGACCTAACATTTTTTTCTTCTTCTTCCTCCTCATGTTGTTTTTCCTCCCTTTCTTCTTTCTTTCACTAGAAATGCCCAACGTGCATGATACCTTGTACGTGCATACGGCTACCCTTCCTCGTATCACGCCGCTGACCCCTCAAGCAAGTTTTCCCACATCTCCATGTCACACCTGACCACCTGGAACCCACGACCATCCTCTAGCTCGCCATTTCAAACATCACCTAACAGCTTGGAACCACACCGCCTACCAAAATCACCCCGCCTCATCACCTCAAGCCACCATTCCTCACCAAACTCCACCCAGAGCTTCACCGCGCCCATCTCCACCTTTTCTCCTTGGAGTGCACCCCTTCGTCCCTTCCTCCTCGTCGCCATTACCCCAAAACTGAGACCTCTATCTGCACTAAACCCCAAAACGAGCTCGCCTGACTTCTTCGCTCCACTAAAAATCACGACACCATTTTTCTCCGATGCGCCTTCCCCAAGCCTCCTCCACTCCCCAACTCTTTGCCATAAAATCGTCCCCAACACTGTAATTTTGAAGTTTCCCCTAATTCTGTTCATCTTCCAATTCCTCCCTCCACACATAATTAAAAATCATCAAACCTCCTCTAAAATTCATGATTTTCAACAACTAACATTACCATATAATCAAATCATAAAATCATGATATTTGAATTTTAACCAAACTTAAGTTACTTACTGTAACATAGGATTTTCTTCTTCTATGCTACATGAAACTCAATGAAATAAATTTTAGAATACACTATACTCGAAAACAAACAAGTTTTATTTTGGAAAAAAGATTTAAAACTAAATAGCTCATAACATAATGATTTTTGAAGTTTAAGTTTTAAACTGTTTTTATTGTACAAACAAAGAACAAAGAAGATACAACATTGTTTTCAGTGTGAACAACTAGTCTGACATGCATAAAAAAGGCATGTACACACCACAGAAGCATGTAAACTTTTCACAGATCAAAAATTCGTCCATAAAATCACAGTTAGATATAAATACATGATAACTAGTTAGAAAAGGTAGAGTTCTACTCATAGTTAAAAATGATAAACCACTGCTGCTTTATCACTCCTTCCAGCTTTCGATACTTCACCTACTTATTTAATGGCGGACGATATTGAAAATTTTCTTTTCTTTTGTATGTAAATAAATGAACAAGGTGATAAGGCATGGCTATGCATATATATAAAGAAAAGAAGGTGTACAGAGTAAGCAATAAGGTGGATGGGTATTGTACAGGCTTCTCATTTTTTTTCTTTTAGATTTTGCCGATTTGATTTCATATGAAGGCTGGTTTGATTTTGTAATTTGATTTGCTATTTTATATGCTTGATTTGAAGTTTTGTATGTTTGAATTTAATGTTTTGTCATGATGATGTTCCCTTATATATATATATTCATATATAAATAAATTTACATATACACTAGTTTGACTATATGTATCATGCTCACCCATTTTCATGTTCCCTGATTTTTATAAATACACACACACATATATTCATTTTATTTGTTATCATAAAATTTGTACTCCTTGAATATATTATTACATATATACTATACTTATAACATACACACACATAAATAGACATTTACATATATATTATTTTGTATTATCATATACATATACATTTACTTACTTGTATTTGTCATCATATATGTATATATTTACATTTATACATATTTTCATATACATTACTTCATATGGGAATATATATATATATATATATATATATATATTTATACATCATAAGCTTGTATATATTACTACATATATGGATATTCTATCTTAAATTTTAAATGGTGGAGTTTATGTACATATATCTATATAATTTATCATATCTAAAAATTAAATATAGTTTAAATCAATTTATGGATTCATACATCTAAAATATTAGAAAATTTTCATATTCGACTTATAAGAATTAATATTTCAAAAATTAAAATCTGTTAATTATCCCAATATCAAATGGCTAAAAATCCAGGTCGTTACAACCTCCCTTAAATAGTGTTTCATTTCTAATACTTCTACTCGAACAATTATGGTCACTCGATGGATGCCATGTCATGATTTGACTATAATCAAAGTGGAGATTATTGAAGATTAACAGTATTCTCAAGTTGAGAGAACTGTGTAAATCAGTTACATCGATATTTTGTATTTGGCCTTGGTTATATTTGTTGGAACTGGGGTAGCCTGCAGTGAAAGTTATGGATGAATTTCTGAAAATTTACCCTATTGAATCTTTATTGGGCCTATGAAGTCTAATTCATATAGAACATTTCTAAATTTGATTTAAAGAAATCATATATTTCATTTAAATTTATAAATTGTCGATAGAAATTTATTCAGCTTATTTTCAATTTATGTACAAGCATACATACGTATCACGTACATATGTATATGTGTGTGTATGTGTAACATGATATATCGTGCAAGGTATAACATGTCTATATATAAACGTTGGACTTTACATTGTAACAGACATGTTAGCTCATCGTATATGTGTATATGTCTACAATTATTATGATGTGTGAAAAGAAGAAAGTGAGAAAATTTTCTCTTTGCTATAATTATGGTATTGTGAAAGATTACTGGAAAGTTTTTGCTAATTGTGGGAAAAAAGAGGGAAACGATATGGTAACCAAACAAAAATAAGGTGGTGTAAGAAAGACAATGGATAAAATTGATGATGATAAGCCCGATTAAGTTGCATCAAACTTTGAATTATCTATGATATTTTTGGTTTAATTAATAAAAAATTAATCAAGGCATATTAGTTTTAACATAAATAATATAAAAAGGGATGCCAAAATCTAAGTACGGTAATTAGGATAACAAAAAGTATATAAAACCCGGTCTACTTGCCACATCTCCATAAAGAATTGTGCATAGTATAGTTATATTACATTCACATGGATGACAGCAACACTAAAGCACTAAATTAGCTTTTTATTTGGACTATAACACTTCAAATGCAATTGATATACAAAATTTCGTCTCCTTTCAAATTCAAAAGTCATTGTAGTCTCTATTTATCTTTATCATTTGTGAATATCCTAAAGCATCACTAGTGATAGCTACCCAATCACACCAACTCTCTCTTTCAAAATTTGAAGAAGGCCCAATATGCACCGTTGATCTAAACTCTAGATGCGTTGATATCTATACTTCATGTTGAACTTTGGATGCTTATTATCAAGTACAGAGCTGAATAGCATAGAGTACAGAGCTGAATAGCATTAAGGAAGAAGGTTGTTAATTTCTTAGAAAAGGAAGTAAATATATTTATTAGAGTACTTATAATATGAAACTATTTAGAATGATTCTAGGAAGTCGTTGTATAATTATTATGCATAGTTGGTTTTCAAAGGGTAAAGTTGTGTGAGAGAACTGATCAAAGTATATATAGTGTGTTGCTAAAATTTGAATTTACAGTTGCAATATCGATTGAACAGAGTTTACAGATATGTATGGGTCATTGGCATGGGGTGCTCTGTGCCACTTATAACACGAAAAAGGAATGTGCTAAGATGAAATGACTTAGTGTAGAGTGTAACGACCCAGAATTTTTGATAATTAAAATATGAATATTTAATTAATTTTAAATATTAATAAGTGAATTTAAAAGTCGAATAAATTTTTATTTGGATTATTGGATTTAATTGGATAATTAAATCGATAATTTAATATGTTAAATTATGGAAATAATTGAAAATTGGGTTAAATATGATTGAAAATGATTTGTAAAATTTTATTTTATCATATTGAAGTTAGAAGGATATTTTAGAACTTTTAAAATCAATTTAAGAGTTAATTTGTGAAAATTGAATATTTTAATATTTAATCGACTAGTGAAAATAGCCAATTTTTGAACAGTCTCAGAATTGAACGAAACTAGTTCCATTGGATCCGTAATAGTTAGTTATTACCGGATTTCAATTTTCGTGTCAATCGGAGTTATCGTTTGATCGTGGCAGCTCGAAACGCATCGAATTGTTTTTAATATTAATTTGGCGAGTAAAAATAGCCATTTTTCAAAAAGTCTCGGATTTCGACGAAACCAGTTTCATCGGATCCGTAATGTGATATTATTGTAAGGTTTCAAATTTCAAGTCAATTGGATTTACCGTTTGTCCGATACAAATTAAAACGCCTAGAAATCGGTTTAAATCGGTTTAATTTAAATTGAACGTTTGTAGCCATAACTCGCACAAATGTCCGAATTAGCTTCCGAAACCTGTTCCATTGTGTCCGGAACGCGGGGTAAACCCTAAAAACGCTGGTTACGGCGTGTAAATCGGAGTTCGGAATTTCCGGATGAATAGTGTTCGATTTTCTTCTATAAATAGACACCCACTCCCTTCATAATTAAAAAAAATATATATATTAGGTTTTAATAAACCCTAGCCGCCATATACAGAACCAAAGGCCGAAAATTGTCCATTTTCATCCCTCCAAATCTTCAAATCCGTGAAGTATTACAACAAACTTCCAACTAGAAAGTCGTAGAGCACATCGAGATCTTGAAGTTCAACGGTCATGATCAAATATGGAGCAGCGGATTGACGTGAATTCTCGTGCAAGGGATGGCCGTTGTTCTCTAACTGCGTGCAACATGGGCAGCCGAGTTTGGCTGCATTTGGGGCGTGGGTGGTGCCGGGGGGCGCGCGGTGTTGCCTGATCGAATAATCGTCGAGCGTGGAGGTCGAGAAATCTAACCCTAAATCTCGTGTGTTGGGTTGCTTTGCGTCGTGTGTTAACCTGGAAGGTGATTTGCGTGAGGGAGAGGGAGAAAGGATGGAGGGCTGTGATGAAAAGGTGCTGGATCGTGCGGCTGTTAATAGGGTGGGGTTAAAAAATTATTATAAATTTAAGTTTAAATTGTTTATATAAATCGGGTACAAACTTCAAATATTCATATCTTTTTCATACGAGGTCGAAAAATTGCGAAACCAGTTGCGTTGGAATCGTATGGACGAGCACTACACGATGAAATTGGATTGGAGTCGTTTGGAGTTAGTGAGAATTTCGGGTAAAATTAAACGTCCGTTTAATTTTATTCGAAATAAATCGCTAAAACGGAATTTAAAATCAAGGTGAGAACTTCTCACTCAATCGAATCAGTTTCGATTTTATTTTAAATAGTTAGATTTAAAATATTTGAATGCATGTTTGAATGTTGATTGATATCTATTGATTGTTAAAATAGACATTATACGCCGTTAGTAAGCGGATGTTATTTAATAAAAACATATACCGCGAATATTTCATAAACAGTGAAATTGGTATTATATATAATATCAACATATATATATTGGCATATGTATATATTGGAGTTATTGATTTCCCGCATTTTTTGTTTAGCGGATGAGACCCTATTGCGCCGTTATTAAGCGGATAATATTTAAAATCCCATATACCGCGATAATTTCGTACTGGAGCGAAATTGGTATTGTGTTAATGTTTTTGGATGCAGGAAAACAGGTTGGAGGGATCCAACTGGATTCCTCAACAGTTTTATTTGATTTCAGATATTTTGATATTTGATGGATTTTCATATTGATATATGATATCGTTGTAGTCGTGATTGACTATTTGGTGTGTAGCATCATTGGACCAAATTTTGGGATTTTAAAATGATTTTTAAAGTGATTTTTTAGAATATACTATATTTTGGAATTGATCCATTATAAATAAATAAACGTTATAATTTTTAAAGTTATAAAAATTATGATTTTTAAGAAATATAGTTAAAAGCTGATTTTTGAAAATAAGGAATTAATGACTTTATAAAATAGTTTAATCGGGATTTTAGAATTTATTGTGAAAAGTTTAAATATAGGATTTATAAAATTTAATTATTTTATGAATCAAAATGGTGAAATAATAAAGGAGATTAAAGACGTTTTAAAGAATAATATAAATTGATTTATATTAAGAGATTTATAAATGGATATTATAAATTGGAATATTGACATTATAAAACGAGTTTTTATAAGTGTTTGAATGAAGTGAAAATGAATTTTTGTAAATGAATGGAATTTATAAAATTAAAAATGGTGAAGTTATAAATGAAATTTATAAATAGTAAGATTTATAAATTTGTGAAGTTATTTGAAGAATAGATTTGGTTAAATAAATGAATCTCATAAGTTATAAGATTTATGATTTGGAAAGTCTTTAAAAGAACGATTTTGTAAAATAATCGTTTTATAAGCATTTGACTTATAATATGAACTTTTAGTTTATAATTGAGTTATAAACTGGAATAGGTTAATAAAAGAATTTATAAAAAGGAAGTTTTTATAAATAAATAGAAATGGAATTTATAAACGTTGTTTTATAAATTCGCAAATGACTTATTTTGATAAGTAAATTGTTGAAACCTATTAATGGAGTTATATTCACGTTTTTGAATAGTGAATAATTCTTTTAAATAAAATGTATAAAAGGATGAAATGTGTTAACGTAGTATATTCACGTTTTTGAATAGTGAATAAGATGTTAAAGAAATTGTTTTGAATGTGATATTTGAAATAGAATTAAAACGATCTAACGAAGTTTTAATTGTGTTGAGATTCGAAACCATAGATTTCAACATTAATTGTTGAAATAGACGTTTTCGAGAAATGAAAAGGAAATAGTGGACTATAACACTGTTGTTATAGTAAATGATTTTCGAAAGGAAATGTTTTGTATAGTATTGGGATTTATATATCTATTTTAATTTCGAATCCCTATACTAGTGATTTTGGGTTGTCGTAACGATGTTTTACGTAACATTCGTTTTGGCCCAAATAAATATGTTTAAGAGAATGATTTCCTTAAAGAATGAAATATATACTTATTTTTAACTGAAGTATATTGAATATTTTCCAAGTGTTGAAAATAAATAAAATTTGTGAATTACTTATGAATAAATAAGTATGGAAATGTTTTCCAATATAAAGTGAATATTTTGAGAATTTATCTTTTTAAAGATAAATTGAAAAGGAATATTGAAATGAATAATTGAAATCGAATATTCATATATATTTTGGATTATAAATTCACTAAGGAATTTATAAAAGAAAGTGGAAATTGGTTTAAAAATAAATATTGATTTATTTTTGAAGTATGAAATAATATATCTTGTAAAGATATTTTGTGAAATAAATAATTTGGAAAATTATTTGGAATCTGGTGATGTTGTGCATATCCATCGATAGTTCAATAACCGACTATCAATATTTCCCTTTGAATGGGTATTTGATGTGATTTGTTTGAATTTGAATGCCACACTTATTTTTGAATAAGCGCTCACTATTCGGGTTAACCGGGAAAGGACCATGGGGTCGTATAACCCATTCCGAATATGTGATACGTCGTTGTGAATTGCATTTGAAGATCGGTGTTGAAGACCCGGTATTTGCGAGAACGATAGGATGACCTGTCGATTTACTCTGCATCGAGTTGCTCCGGTATAGAGTTCTCCATATGTGATGGTGAATCCGATCAGGATTGTGGATATCCGGATTGCAAGGACTTCTTTGAAAGTGCCTTCGGTTTTGTTCGATCCCGGAACAGACTTGTATGGATTGTATGTCTGACATTACAAGTTGAGATATAAAGCCGATTTCTTTCAAATATATTTCTGTTGGTGGCGGAGAATTTATTCTTTTAGCTTAACACCCTTCTCTGAGACGTACGAGCTCAGAGGTTATATAGTTGAAGGTTATCAGCGATATATTCCCAATTTGGTAATGTGACATGCTGAGTGTTGCTGAAATGATCATTGTGTTGATTATTTGTGATAGGATCATTTATTTGATCGTCTATCTTAGTGATCATTTCTATGATCATTTGTTGACCCAAAGCATGGCTTTTGTATAAAGTATGTTTTTGTGGACGTGACTTCGTCGAGCCTCACACCCCGGAAATGGTCAAAACAGGAAAGATGCGGCAAGGTTATGAGGGGTAGCTCCCTTTAGGGTATGTACATTTCCTTCTGGATAGAGGTGGTATCATGGTATGGAGCCCAGATATTTAACCTATGTGGTTACTACGAATTTATTACTTTGTGGTTGTTGGTTATCGGGATCCCGTGAGAAAGGTCGTTTACGATCGGGGAATGGCGTGCTCGTGTCAGTAGTTACCCAGTTAGGGGTAACCCGGCCTTGTGTTGGCAGAGTTCCGGTTTGGTTCTCGGGAATGTCCTTCCAGAGGCATTCTCATGTGGCAATGGGAAGTTCCTTGGCCTGACCATTTGTTGGAAATCCAAAGAAACAATACGTGACTTGTACGGTTTTAGTTGTAGAACCTGCCATCTATTATGGTAGCTATTAGTAGGCATAATATAATGGTACCTATGCTGGCTAAGATTTATATTCTACTTTTGAAATATTTTCTACACTATGCACTAGTAATAATATCAAATGTTTTATTTTAATGCGTATCAAGCATCTTTGACTAACGTAAGAAGAAATCTCCTCCAAGTCTGCGTTTGCATTGTGTGTGTGGCGGAGGTCTTATGGTAGTTACATTTTTTAAAAGCATTGCGAATTGATTTAAAAATATTCCTCTATTTTTGATTTTAAAGAAAATAAACTGTTTTGAGTTCTCACACCAGTCACATGACTGACTCGGAGTTTATTGTTTTTCTTCCTAAACTCTGAGTGCCCACCAATTTCCACACGGGCAGTCAAGAGTTAAGGTTTATCAGGATATTCTGGAGTTGCTGGAGGCAAGCTGGATGGCATGGCGTATTACTAGTTTATATAGTATTTCTTTTTCCGCTGCATTGTTTGTTGTTGTTGTTGTACACTCTGATGATATGATGTAATGAAATGTAATGTATAAAATGTAATAACTGATATAGTTCTTTGTTTAAAGAATATTCATTTATTATTATATGTTGTTCCGCTGCGAATTGTGAGATTCTGATGTTGTTCTGTTCTGTTTTTTTCTGTTCCGTTCTATTTTGTTCTATTCTCTATTTTCTTTCTATTCTATTTTCTTCTTTTCCCTCTATCTTCTACCTTTTTCTCTCTTTTTCTTTTCTTAAATTCTTTTTAAAAACCCTAACTATTCGGTTTTTCGGCAACGAAAAATCGACATGTTACATTTGGTATCAGAGCATATGGTTAAGCGACAACCATGGTTCTGTTGGGTATTACTCATTAGAGATAGAGTCAGCAGTACTCTAGAATGAGTTTGAGAGTAATAATAGCTATGAGAGCGTATTTGTTAGTGAATATAAAATTGTTTTATTTTGTGTTGACTTATCGGTTGATTGTTTATGGATTCTGGTCGATGTAGTCTTGCTAACTATCGTAGATAGGAGTTTCTAAACTCTTAAACAAGATAAACCGACATAATATTGTTTTAAATTGGGTAAATGAAATAATTTTACCTTGATTTTATTTTATATATAAAGGAATAATTTTTCAGAATTATTAAAGTGTATATAAGTTGATTGTTTGGTTGTTTGAATAATCTAAATAAAAGAATAATTGTATAAGAAAAAGAATTATAAGAATTGAATTATAATTAAAGTGATTTACAATTGTGAAATAAACTTATACATATAAGAAGTGAAACTATATGAATATGCGTTGTGAATAAAAGTGAATTTAAAGTTAAATGGAATATAACTTAAGTGTTGTTGAATGGAATTGATTTGGGTATCGAAGTAAATAATCAAGTGGATTAAATAAATGCGAACTTGAGTTATGTAAATGAAATTCAACTTTTGTAATTGAATTAAATTAATGGATTGAATGTTAATCAATTAAATGTAAATAATTGATATGGAATAATGAATGTAAGTGAAATTCATTAAAATCTAATGTTATTGGAAGTTGAATAATTGAATGAAAATCAATTAAATTTAACCAATTGTAAGCAAAGGATTTTGGTTGTAATTATATATACATTGATTGTTATATGGTTGTTAGTTGATTGTATATAATTCATTAAGTGTTAATGAAATTGAGTTAATGAAATTGAAAGCTAAAGTAATTGAAATTCAATTGGAAGTTAAGTGAAACTTAAATAGAATTGAATTTGAATTGGAAGTGAACCAACTTGAATATGAATTAGTGAATATAAGCAAATTGAAAATGAATGTTAGTAAACCCAATGTAAATGAATCAAATATGATTAAATTGAAAATCTATTTCATTGAATATTAATGAGAATATGAATGAATATATATTGGTTATGGATGTTAGTTGGTTGATGGTTGCATTTGTTGTTTGTTTCATTTGTTATGTTGACATATATAGTTGTTATGTTGCTATATGTTGTATATTGATACTATTGTCTACATGCATGATTCTCATGTTGTTTGTTGAGTAATTAGTAGGTGCGGATCGCGTTTGCTTCGCATTTGGAGCTCGCTTTCGCGCTATATTAGCCGTATATGCTTGCTAATAAAATATAAGGTACATATCTCGGATTAAATACCGTACTTTTATACTTTTTCCCTTCGGGATGCCTCATTACTTGATGAGATGTATATTTGTGATATATATACTGTCATTTTTTTTTCGGATCGAGCCGCGCAAAGGAGACTATGGCGAATTTTTCCGAAAATTTAAGGCGTTAGAAAATTTTTGAGAAAATTGGAAAATTTTGAAAACTTAAACTTTGATTTTGGAATTGAAAGTTAAATGATATAGTTTGGTTTTGAAAAGATAACTAAGTATGATTTGAAAACTTAGTAAGTTATTGTAAGAAGTTTAACTATGAATTTTGGGAAAATTAATAGCTTCTGTAATTTTTCTTACTTGTAATTTCGAGGACGAAATTCTTTTAAGTGGGGAAGATTGTAACGACCCAGAATTTTTGATAATTAAAATATGAATATTTAATTAATTTTAAATATTAATAAGTGAATTTAAAAGTCGAATAAAATTTTATTTGGATTATTGGATTTAATTGGATAATTAAATCGATAATTTAATATGTTAAATTATGGAAATAATTGAAAATTGGGTTAAATATGATTGAAAATGATTTTTAAAATTTTATTTTATCATATTGAAGTTAGAAGGGTATTTTAGAACTTTTAAAATCAATTTAAGAGTTAATTTGTGAAAATTGAATATTTTAATATTTAATCGACTAGTGAAAATAGCCAATTTTTGAACAGTCTCAGAATTGAACGAAACTAGTTCCATTGGATCCGTAATAGTTAGTTATTACCGGATTTCAATTTTCGTGTCAATCGGAGTTATCGTTTGATCGTGGCAGTTCGAAACGCATCGAATTGTTTTTAATATTAATTTGGCGAGTAAAAATAGCCATTTTTCAAAAAGTCTCGGATTTCGACGAAACCAGTTTCATCGGATCCGTAATGTGATATTATTGTAAGGTTTCAAATTTCAAGTCAATTGGATTTACCGTTTGTCCGATACAAATTAAAACGCCTAGAAATCGGTTTAAATCGGTTTAATTTAAATTGAACGTTTGTAGACATAACTCGCACAGATGTCCGAATTAGCTTCCGAAACCTGTTCCATTGTGTCCAGAACGCAGGGTAAACCCTGAAAACGCTGGTTACGGCGCGTAAATCGGAGTTCGGAATTTCCGGATGAATAGTGTTCGATTTTCTTCTATAAATAGACACCCACTCCCTTCATAATTAAAAAAAAATATATATTAGGTTTTAATAAACCCTAGCCGCCATATACAGAACCAAAGGCCGAAAATTGTCCATTTTCATCCCTCCAAATCTTCAAATCCGTGAAGTATTACAACAAACTTCCAACTAGAAAGTCGTAGAGCACATCGAGATCTTGAAGTTCAACGGTCATGATCAAATGTGGAGCAGCGGATTGACGTGAATTCTCGTGCAAGGGATGGTCGTTCGTTCTCGAACTGCGTGCAACATGGGCAGCCGAGTTTGGCTGCATTTGGGGCGTGGGTGGTGCCGGGGGGCGCGCGCGTGATGGTGTTGCCTGATTGAATAATCGTCGAGCGTGGAGGTCGAGAAATCTAACCCTAAATCTCGTGTGTTGGGTTGCTTTGCGTCGTTTGTTAACCTGGAAGGTGATTTGCGTGAGGGAGAGGGAGAAAGGATGGAGGGCTGTGATGAAAAGGTGCTGGATCGTGCGGCTGTTAATAGGGTGGGGTTAAAAAATTATTATAAATTTAAGTTTAAATTGTTTATATAAATCGGGTACAAACTTCAAATATTCATATCTTTTTCATACGAGGTCGAAAAATTGCGAAACCAGTTGCGTTGGAATCGTATGGACGAGCACTACACGATGAAATTGGATTGGAGTCGTTTGGAGTTAGTGAGAATTTCGGGTAAAATTAAACGTCCGTTTAATTTTATTCGAAATAAATCGCTAAAACGGAATTTAAAATCAAGGTGAGAACTTCTCACTCAATCGAATCAGTTTCGATTTTATTTTAAATAGTTAGATTTAAAATATTTGAATGCATGTTTGAATGTTGATTGATATCTATTGATTGTTAAAATAGACATTATACGCCGTTAGTAAGCGGATGTTATTTAATAAAAACATATACCGCGAATATTTCATAAACAGTGAAATTGGTATTATATATAATATCAATATATATATATTGGCATATGTATATATTGGAGTTATTGATTTCCCGCATTTTTTGTTTAGCGAATGAGACCCTATTGTGCCGTTATTAAGCGGATAATATTTAAAATCCCATATACCGCGATAATTTCGTACTGGAGCGAAATTGGTATTGTGCTAATGTTTTTGGATGCAGGAAAACAGGTTGGAGGGATCCAACTGGATTCCTCAACAGTTTTATTTGATTTCAGATATTTTGATATTTGATGGATTTTCATATTGATATATGATATCGTTGTAGTCGTGATTGACTATTTGGTGTGTAGCATCATTGGACCAAATTTTGGGATTTTAAAATGATTTTTAAAGTGATTTTTTAGAATATACTATATTTTGGAATTGATCCATTATAAATAAATAAACGTTATAATTTTTAAAGTTATAAAAATTATGATTTTTAAGAAATATAGTTAAAAGCTGATTTTTGAAAATAAGGAATTAATGACTTTATAAAATAGTTTAATCGGGATTTTAGAATTTATTGTGAAAAGTTTAAATATAGGATTTATAAAATTTAATTATTTTATGAATCAAAATGGTGAAATAATAAAGGAGATTAAAGACGTTTTAAAGAATAATATAAATTGATTTATATTAAGAGATTTATAAATGGATATTTATAAATTGGAATATTGACATTATAAAACGAGTTTTTATAAGTGTTTGAATGAAGTGAAAATGAATTTTTGTAAATGAATGGAATTTATAAAATTAAAAATGGTGAAGTTATAAATGAAATTTATAAATAGTAAGATTTATAAATTTGTGAAGTTATTTGAAGAATAGATTTGGTTAAATAAATGAATCTCATAAGTTATAAGATTTATGATTTGGAAAGTCTTTAAAAGAACGATTTTGTAAAATAATCGTTTTATAAGCATTTGACTTA
This sequence comes from Allium cepa, assembly GCA_030765085.1. NCBI lineage: Eukaryota > Viridiplantae > Streptophyta > Magnoliopsida > Asparagales > Amaryllidaceae > Allium > Allium cepa. The sequence goes on along the minus strand of CM060941.1, from coordinate 550,987,919 downwards.
TAATATGAACTTTTAGTTTATAATTGAGTTATAAACTGGAATAGGTTAATAAAAGAATTTATAAAAAGGAAGTTTTTATAAATAAATAGAAATGGAATTTATAAACGTTGTTTTATAAATTCGCAAATGACTTATTTTGATAAGTAAATTGTTGAAACCTATTAATGGAGTTATATTCACGTTTTTGAATAGTGAATAATTCTTTTAAATAAAATGTATAAAAGGATGAAATGTGTTAACGTAGTATATTCACGTTTTTGAATAGTGAATAAGATGTTAAAGAAATTGTTTTGAATGTGATATTTGAAATAGAATTAAAACGATCTAACGAAGTTTTAATTGTGTTGAGATTCGAAACCATAGATTTCAACATTAATTGTTGAAATAGACGTTTTCGAGAAATGAAAAGGAAATAGTGGACTATAACACTGTTGTTATAGTAAATGATTTCCGAAAGGAAATGTTTTGTATAGTATTGGGATTTATATATCTATTTTAATTTCGAATCCCTATACTAGTGATTTTGGGTTGTCGTAACGATGTTTTACGTAACATTCGTTTTGGCCCAAATAAATATGTTTAAGAGAATGATTTCCTTAAAGAATGAAATATATACTTATTTTTAACTGAAGTATATTGAATATTTTCCAAGTGTTGAAAATAAATAAAATTTGTGAATTACTTATGAATAAATAAGTATGGAAATGTTTTCCAATATAAAGTGAATATTTTGAGAATTTATCTTTTTAAAGATAAATTGAAAAGGAATATTGAAATGAATAATTGAAATCGAATATTCATAGATATTTTGGATTATAAATTCACTAAGGAATTTATAAAAGAAAGTGGAAATTGGTTTAAAAATAAATATTGATTTATTTTTGAAGTATGAAATAATATATCTTGTAAAGATATTTTGTGAAATAAATAATTTGGAAAATTATTTGGAATCTGGTGATGTTGTGCATATCCATTGATAGTTCAATAACCGACTATCAATATTTCCCTTTGAATGGGTATTTGATGTGATTTGTTTGAATTTGAATGCCACACTTATTTTTGAATAAGCGCTCACTATTCGGGTTAACCGGGAAAGGACCATGGGGTCGTATAACCCATTCCGAATATGTGATACGTCGTTGTGAATTGCATTTGAAGATCGATGTTGAAGACCCGGTATTTGCGAGAACGATAGGATGACCTGTCGATTTACTCTGCACCGAGTTGCTCCGGTATAGAGTTCTCCATATGTGATGGTGAATCCGATCAGGATTGTGGATATCCGGATTGCAAGGACTTCTTTGAAAGTGCCTTCGGTTTTGTTCGATCCCGGAACAGACTTGTATGGATTGTATGTCTGACATTACAAGTTGAGATATAAAGCCGATTTCTTTCAAATATATTTCTATTGGTGGCGGAGAATTTATTCTTTTAGCTTAACACCCTTCTCTGAGACGTACGAGCTCAGAGGTTATATAGTTGAAGGTTATCAGCGATATATTCCCAATTTGGTAATGTGACATGCTGAGTGTTGCTGAAATGATCATTGTGTTGATTATTTGTGATAGGATCATTTATTTGATCGTCTATCTTAGTGATCATTTCTATGATCATTTTTTGACCCAAAGCATGGCTTTTGTATAAAGTATGTTTTTGTGGACGTGACTTCGTCGAGCCTCACACCCCGGAAATGGTCAAAACAGGAAAGATGCGGCAAGGTTATGAGGGGTAGCTCCCTTTAGGGTATGTACATTTCCTTCTGGATAGAGGTGGTATCATGGTATGGAGCCCAGATATTTAACCTATGTGGTTACTACGAATTTATTACTTTGTGGTTGTTGGTTATCGGGATCCCATGAGAAAGGTCGTTTACGATCGGGGAATGGCGTGCTCGTGTCAGTAGTTACCCAGTTAGGGGTAACCCGGCCTTGTGTTGGCAGAGTTCCGGTTTGGTTCTCGGGAATGTCCTTCCAGAGGCATTCTCATGTGGCAATGGGAAGTTCCTTGGCCTGACCATTTGTTGGAAATCCAAAGAAACAATACGTGACTTGTACGGTTTTAGTTGTAGAACCTGCCATCTAATATGGTAGCTATTAGTAGGCATAATATAATGGTACCTATGCTGGCTAAGATTTATATTCTACTTTTGAAATATTTTCTACACTATGCACTAGTAATAATATCAAATGTTTTATTTTAATGCGTATCAAGCATCTTTGACTAACGTAAGAAGAAATCTCCTCCAAGTCTGCGTTTGCATTGTGTGTGTGGCGGGAGGTCTTATGGTAGTTACATTTTTTAAAAGAATTGCGAATTGATTTAAAAATATTCCTCTATTTTTGATTTTAAAGAAAATAAACTGTTTTGAGTTCTCACACCAGTCACATGACTGACTCGGAGTTTATTGTTTTCCTTCCTAAACTCTGAGTGCGCACCAATTTCCACACGGGCAGTCAAGAGTTAAGGTTTATCAGGATATTCTGGAGTTGCTGGAGGCAAGCTGGATGGCATGGCGTATTACTAGTTTATATAGTATTTCTTTTTCCGCTGCATTGTTTGTTGTTGTTGTTGTACACTCTGATGATATGATGTAATGAAATGTAATGTATAAAATGTAATAACTGATATAGTTCTTTGTTTAAAGAATATTCATTTATTATTATATGTTGTTCCGCTGTGAATTGTGAGATTCTGATGTTGTTCTGTTCTGTTTTTTCTGTTCCGTTCTATTTTGTTCTATTCTCTATTTTCTTTCTATTCTATTTTCTTCTTTTCCCTCTATCTTCTACCTTTTTCTCTCTTTTTCTTTTCTTAAATTCTTTTTAAAAACCCTAACTATTCGGTTTTTCGGCAACGAAAAATCGACATGTTACATAGAGCCTGCACAAACAGAACTGAAATAACTTGTTGTGGAGCCAGCATAAATAAAACTAAAGCAAGAACTGGGGTATGCAATGAATTAGCCATAGAGAGTTTGAGCTGATGTATGCAAAATATGGTGAACTTGTCTCTCTTCTAAGCAAACAAATTTCTTTGATTTATCCTGTTAGTTCAATGATTACAAACTATTGAATATAGATCACACAAATGGTGTCATATATAGTTGCACTAAATAAAAAAAATCATGCCATAAGTATACTTAATATATGTTGATACATTTTCTATATGTGCACCCTTGGATTAACTACTGAGAATGAAAACGATTGCATCAGTTGAAGTCTATGGTTATTTATTTGATAATTATGTGCTAGAAGAGTAACATTTGGCGATAAGAATTACTACGTTCAGATTATGATAATTGAAGGAAATAAAGAAATATTAAAACAAAACATATAAAATAAGTTACATTGTGACTGTTGTCCATTCGTTTGTGTCAGCATACCTGAAATAGCTCTCTGTCTTTCTTGCAATCTAGTAAGAATTTTAGTATCCAAATGAGTAGGATAAATATAGAAGAAACCACTGTAGTATTACCAAAGTGAATTTAAATGACCTTAATAACACACACACAGAGTGTAATAAATATAAACTTCTTTTTCATCTTTAGTTTTAACCATGTAATAAATATAAACAATGTAATAATTACACTCCTTTGTTGTTGTATTTGTAAATATATATAATATATATATATATATATAATTAAAATTTATGTTGTTGTGGTTGACTTTCAAATCTACATTGTCTGTATTTGTAAATATATGATCAAAAATTTAGGTAGATCAAAATGAAATTTGTAAACACCTACAAAATTAGATATGTAAACACCTATAAAATTAGATATAAATAGCATTAAATGTTCATAACTGAAAATATCTTTCATTATTAAAAGTAATAATATCAACCTTACATTCTTAATGGTGCTAATACACCACTTGAATAAAATTAATAGGTTAAGGCAATTATTAAAACAAAAGTACACCATAACTATCTGGTTTGTGATCATACATATGGTCACCTATGATCGAATCACAAATGCACAAAACATAGGTGAAACATATTTTGTACTCTGACAACTTTCACTAATTTAGAAAATATAAATTGTGGATTAGGCAAGCCTTTTATTTTCTTTCTTATATATAACTTCAAAAGTTCATATATTATATTATAGGATATTATATTATATTATACTTATTGCTCGATCTTCTTAAAAGAGTTATTTCTATTTGAAAGGAATTGTAAAGCTTCAAGTCCTATTATTGTGTTAAGACCATGATTAAAAATATCCGATTACAACGAAAAACTATGCTTGAAACCGAACCTTGCTAGGGTAGCAGTAAAGATTATAATGGAAGCAGCAGTGGTGTCACATGAAAATATTGGAAACATCGGAAGTATCCTAAGAACATGTAGAGACATTTTTTTGCTAAGGTTTATGCTGAGAAATGGCATTGGTATCGACCAAGAGCCTAAATATAGGAAATTTAGTAAATAGTAATGAATAACTGGAGAAGAAGATCACTAAGTCATAGTTCCACCCTATTTAATAACATTTAATAACTTATCTACAATTTTCAGTATATGTAATCCACGTCTCAGTTATTTTATTGCTTGATCTAACATTGCTTAGTAATATTGTACATTTTGCATAATCTGAATGATCTATATGCATCAACGAAATCTTCGATTTGGGTTGCAAATGATAGTCACATCGAATAAACAATTAGTAAAGGACAAAGGTCAAGATGCCATATTAAATTCATGTAGTTAGTAATAGCGAGATGAACTCAACAACCCAAAGAAAATAGATCGAAATTGAGTTTCAATTTAATTACACGTTGAAATTTTGGGGCACACCATCTGGGTCTTTAATTTCTGATAAAAATAGGAAAGTTTATCTCATGTTTTATTCATGTTCGAAAGAGTATCCAAATGGTTAGGGAGTTAGTAAATATTGCAGGCATTGCCAGTTCATGCACTAACACTAACCTAAAGATATTAAATACAACTTTGGTCTATCAAGCAAAATTGTCGAGAATGAAATGGTTCCTTATGCATGTAAATGGTATGTTTAAATTGAAAGATACCTTCTATGAATAGAGAAGTATTTTGGGCACCGGATCCTTGTTAAGGTACTGTCTAAAATAGTTCTATGGATTTTAGCAAAGTGTTTTACATAAACGTCACAATAGAATACCAATTTTGATTAAAATTAGTGAATCTATTTATAAAAGATTGAATAAATGGAAGAAATAAAAACCATATTTTAGCAGTATTTATCAAAATACTCATTAACTCCAATACTTATACATGATTGAAAATAGTGACCTTCTTGAATTTGTGAATTACCTAGGAATTGATACCAAGAGTGAAAAAAATTCAGCTAGTTACTAAGAAGTTGATAACGATAGCCAGTTTATCCGCTCGCTTAATATGCTTAGCTGCAATCAAATTGCAAAAACTGAAAGGTTAACATTAGCAAATGGTTCATATTAGAAAATAATAACATAAACTGCACTTTAAACATACAATTATTGTAATAGGAAGTAGTGATTAATCTGTAAACAAAACAAAAGTAGGCATACATTCTTTCGAGATAGGAAATAAAAATTAAGGATGTACAAATGGGATGGAAATCAATATGCTTACGATTTGTGGAAGATAAACATGAAAGAGTAGAGGTGTAGGATGAGTAGTTAGCCACTGTTTGAAAATGTGGATGGAACTACAATTTGACTAAAGTATATAAAAAACGTACCATTTTTAGTTAGTGTTTAACATAATTTATATTTGCGAATCAATATACAAAGTATCACCATAAAAACGCATTGTATAAAAAACAGAGACTACGATCAATGCAAGTAATCATATTTATATGTAATGCATCTTGCAAATAATTACAAATTAGATGATAAAAACTGACCAATGATTTTGATAATTAAACCACATCAAAATAATTTAAAATTGCTATTTAATCAACTATTTTTTAAAACTCATTTTAATGACTGAAACAACCACTTCAAACATTTCGAAATCTATTTATTAACAAACAGATGTTTTAATAGAACATATAAGTAATCATGTTTGGAATATGCTCAATAGTTCTTGAACAATGCTAAAATGAAAATTTAGTGGCTTGAAGAGCTATGAGTTGCTGAAACAACAATGAAAAAAGGTGGCACAACTCTTTCGTTTTATATAAGCAATGCAGATAAAAATTCTTGGCAGTTTAAAGAAAAGTCCAAACGATGATTTCTAATGATACTAATACAATTAAAGTACAAAAATTTTGTTACAATACAACACTAATAGGCCCTAAGTCTTAACTACAACTGGTACAATACGATTTGAATTCGACGATAAGAAATGCGAATTTATTCATTTTATTCATGATGACATAATCCTTTTCTAAATAGCTAATTCCACACCGATATAATAATTATCATACTAGCACATGGATTATCTACTTTGCATGTCATAATCTGCACATATAAATGATCCTCTCAATAGTGTAGCCTATTAACACGTCCATTTGATTAGGTTTCATCCATTGCATCTCACTTAAGGATTGTACTCTCTTTCCATTTCTTTCTACTCTTGATCTCCACTTCTTTATTAAAATCACTATCAAGGTTTGTATAGATATGATATAGTAATTTCAAAGGAAAAAATATTTTTATTTTTTCAGCCTTAGGTCATAATTTGTGGACAATAGAAACAACAATAATGCCAAATAACATGTATGTTAACTTACTTATAAGCTACATATCTTAGTTTGGTGTATTAACAGTTGGAAAATTTATGCATCTTGCTTCATAATGGGTAATATAAACCAACTACTAAAGAATAATAATCATAATACTATTTGTAATTTCCACAAACACGTTAAATGCATCAAAAAAGAATAAATAATATAACTTGGCATTAAAAGGAAGTTCGCTTATAGATCCAGGTCTTGGTTGTGTGTTCAACAAAATTGATCGAGATTAAAAAACATATCATATATTTATTGAAAAAAGATATAATGATCATATAAATAATATAACGACCCACCTTTATGGACAGTTTAAATTGACAATAAACCACACATGTCAACTCAAACCATTTAAAAGGGAGGATTGTTAATGGGGTAAATAAGAAAATAAGAGAAAAAGAAGAAGAAACAAACATAAAATCTCGCAGCGGAACGATAAAATATAATAATCAAATAAACAGTTCATGAAGCTGTCTAATATACTTTTGATTATCATTTATACAACCTTTATCAGAGTTAAACATACGTCGGAAATAAATGAATGATGCAGCAAACATCATGATGCACGAATAATAATAGTAGTGGTATACCAAATCTTCGTCTTCATCTTCCAGAATAAATCTTCAATAAGCTAAAAAAAACTCAGGACTGACCCGAGCGTAATGAAAAGACAAAACACTCAAGTCAGGACGAAAATATCCTTATATAAGTCAAATCGATCGTAAATGAATTTGAGTGTAATGGCATTAGAGATGTTTACGGGTTTTCACATCTCCTATCAAGTGTATAACATGCGTCCAATAACTCAAGAGATGTTACGGAATTTTCCCTCTCTTAAGGATCCGTCAAAATATTTATATGTAGTAGAATACGCTATATAAATAATGTCTAGTCAGTAAACTAAATATTAAAATAGCGTTAAGGCTTTACATTACTCCCCATTAACACGTTTTTAAGCATTGTCGTATAGTTTGCAAAACACCAGTTACACAGTCGGTGGATAGGGATGACCATGATACGACAACACTAAACCAAAATTGTATGGGTCTCGTTTAGAGATAAAAGTATGACAACACACATGAGGCAATGCCAAGGTATGATACTACTGGTTCGGGTCGTAGGGCTAGTGGTAACGCATCATAGCCATGACCGCCATAGAGTCCATCCATCCCATATCGAGTCAAAGGGAGGCTATCACAATCAAGGTGCACCAATCGAAACCAACATCAAGAGTAATAATATGGACCGAGTCCAAGAAAATCAAAGAACAGATGTTGCTTGGGGTAATTAGCACACTTGGCCCTGTCAAGCCGTCCTGTTTTAGTCATTTCAAATTGGCACAAGTGCCGAGGTCTATCCATCATCGTTCTCTTTCTTTAAATCTAGCAAACGACGCCAAATCTAATCACTTCATTTTGAATCATCACTCCACGTACACAATTGTCAAAGTGGTTCTGACATCGACAGAGAGTATGTCCATATCCGAATCCGGTCTCTTAATAACCAACGTCGTTTTACACATCGGTTGGCACTTTACATTTCAAAACAGTTCGTATTTGATATCAAAATATCATATTCGCTTAAAAAATCAAATCCATTTCGAAATCATCACATTTACTCAAAATATACAATTTCAATTCATAATCGTGTTCACCTCAATATCTCAACTTCGATTCTAAAATTATTTCAAGTTCCAATTTGATTTATAACTTCAATTAAATCCGATTCGTATTTAAATCCAAGATTTAAATATAAACATTTCACTCTTGACCAGTTTGTTTTTTTGAAAAATAGTTTGAATACTTTTAAAATAGTTTAAGTAATCAAAATAGTTAAAATAGTTTAATGTAAAATAGTTAAAATAGTTTTAATAGTTAAAATAGTTTAATATAAAATAGTTTAGTAAACCAAAATAATTAAAAGATTTGAAGAATATAGATTTTCAAAAAATTATAATAAAATAATTTATTTAAAAATGCTTTTAAAGCCAAACCGGTCCAATTTCAACTTTCCAATTCAAACCAACTTCGATTTTCATTCAGTCGGTTCAATTTCGTTACCAATTCAAATCGATTTCAACTTCAATTTCAAATTAATTCAATTCCATTATCAAATCAATCAATTCAATTTCAAATTCAATTTAAATCGATTTCGAGCTCGATTTTCAAATATCGACTCAAAACACTTAATCGAATTTTACCCTCAACATTCAATGCAAAAATTCAATTTTCAAATATAATTCAATTCTGAGCTCAAGTTTGAAAGTTTGATTTCCGTAACTTTGACAATTTATTTCTTTTAAATCAAACCATTTAAACAATTTCAAACCGAGCGCGTTAGATTTAACCTAAAATTTTAAAGAGCTCCAAACATCTCTAGGTCTGCACTGCACCGTAGATCTCGTCTCTGCGATTCCGGCATCGCCAGTCTCGTCCGATCCAGACCTCGTACGTATGAGATATGAGTTGTTAAAGTTTGTATATATATATATTAATATACAACAACAAAAACAACAAAGCCATTATTCCCAAACAAGTTGGGGTCGGCTAGAGATGAACTCTAAAATAAAAAAAATAAAAAATAAAATAAAATAAAATAATAATAATAATAATAATAATAAATAATAATAATAAAATAAAGTCAAATAGGTAAATTAATAATAATAACTACGTAAAATAAGATAAAATAAAAATGTATATGTATATATAAGAGGAATGATAATAATAATACTAATTGCAATAATGATACTAACAGTAATATTGGTCCAAGACTAAACCTACGTCTTAGGCTCATGTTCTCTAGTCCTATAATCTAAAACTCAATGCTCATGGTTCTGGTACGTAAATCGCTAACCTCCACTCGCTCCGATCCTTCACCAGCTCTTCGGATATACCACAATCTTTCAAATCCCTTTTTACTACTTCCTTCCATGTTAATCTTGGTCGACCTCTACCTCTCTTTGAGCAATCAACGCGGCCTATAATACCAACACTCACAGGTGCCTCGGGAGGCCTTCGTTGAAGATGTCCAAACCATCTTAAGCGATGTTGAATTAGCTTCTCCTCAATCGGTGCTACTCCAAGTTTATCACATATATCATCATTTCTAATTCGGTCTCTTCTTGTATGACCGCAGCTCCATCGCAGCATACGAATCTCTGCTACGTTTATCTTTTGGACGTGTTGGCTTTTAGTAGGCCAACATTCTGCACCATACAACATCGCAGGCCTGATTGCCGTTTTGTAGAACTTTCCTTTAAGCTTTTGTGGGACCTTCCTGTCACAGAGAATTCCAGACACTTGTCGCCATTTCACCCATCCCGCTCGAATTCTAAAACTAACATCTTCATCAATCTCACCATTATACTGCAACATTGATCCAAGGTATCGAAATGATTCCTTCTTGGGAACTAATTGTCCGGCCAGAGTGACATCTCCATCCTCCGACCTGACACCGCTGAACTCGCACTTCATATACTCTGTTTTAGTTCTGCTAAGTCTAAATCCCTTCGATTCTAAAGTCTGTCTCCACAACTCCAGTTGTCTATCAACCCCAATCCTACTTTCATCAATTAGCACAACATCATCAGCAAATAGCATACACCAAGGAATCTTGCCTTGTATATCCTTCGTAACCTCATCCATCACTAGAGCAAAAATGTAGGGACTCAAAGCCGACCCTTGATGTAATCCTATGTTAATGGGAAAGTCGCTAGTCTCACCATCGCATGCTCTGACACTAGTCCAAACATCATCGTACATATCCTAAATAAGTGTAATGTACTTTGTGGGGACTCTCTTCTTTTCCAGAGCCCACCACATCACCTTTCGCGGTACCTTGTCATAAGCTTTCTCCAAATCGATAAATACCATGTGTAGATCCTTCTTTTGCTCCATAAATCTCTCCATAAGTTGTCTTATCAAGAAAATCGCCTCTGTGGTTGACCTCCCAAGCATGAAGCCAAATTGGTTTTTTGAAACACTTGTCATTCTTCTTAATCTATGTTCAGTGACTCTCTCCCAAAGCTTCATTGTATGACTCATAAGTTTAATTCCTCTGTAGTTATTGCAACTTTGGATGTCTCCTTTATTCTTAAAAATTGGAACTAGTATGCTTCTCCTCCACTCATCTGGCATCCTGTTTGATTTGGAAATATTATTGAACAACTTAGTTAGCCAGGCTATCCCTGCATCTCCAAGGCATCTCCACACTTCAATGGGGATGTCATCAGGCCCCAATGCCTTGCCTTCTTTCATCCGCTTTAGTGCCTCTTTTACCTCGGATTCTTGAAATATCCGAACCAAATGTCTACAGGTGTCATCCGAAGAGTCGTCTATCTCGATCATAGTGCTATCATCTTCTTCATTAAATAGCTTGTCGAAGTAATCTCTCCATCTCTTTTTTATCTCCTCGTCCTTCACCAAAAGTTTATTATTGTCATCTTTGATGCATTTAACTTGGTTGAAGTCTCTTGTCTTCCTCTCGTGGAGCTTAGCTATCGTATAGACGTTTTTCTCACCATCCTTCGTACTTAGATTATGGTATAGATCTTCATACGCCCGACCGCGTGCTTCACTCACCGCTCTCTTTGCGTTCTTCTTTGTCGCTTTGTACTTTTGCATGTTGTCCTCGCTCCTGAGATGGTGTAAGCACTTATAGTATTCCTTCTTCTCTTTGATAGCCTTTTGCACATCACTGTTCCACCACCAAGAATCTTTAAGTTCACGTTTATTTCCTTTCGCTATCCCAAACACATCGGTAGCCACTTTCCGAATGCGTCTTGCCATCTCACCCCATATGTGATTTGCTTCTCCTTCCATATTCCATGCCCCTTCTGCCATCACTCTATCCTTAAACACCCGTGAGGCATCTGTTTTGAGCTTCCACCACTTCGTCCGACAAATCTTGGCTCCTTTACCATGTTGAACACGTATTCGGAGACGAAACTCGAAAACCAAAAACTGATGTTGTGAGACGACACATTCTCCAGGTATGACTTTGCAATCTACACAAGCTCGTTTGTCGTCTCTTCTAGTAAGGACAAAGTCAATCTGGCTAAAGTGTTGGCCACTACTAAAAGTAATTAAGTGTGACTGTCTCTTCCTAAAGAAGGTATTAGCTATCATGAGGTCATAAGCAACAGCGAAATTCAATATTTCTTCTCCTTCTTGGTTCATATCGCCATATCCAAAACCACCATGCACTCTCTCAAACCCCCCACTAGTTGCACCAACATGGCCTGTGTAGTTTTCTATGCAGCCTGTCCCAAGCCAGGATAAAGGAGGAGGGTTGTGATAGGCTTGGCGAGCCAACGTAAAAACCCCAGCCTCTCTTATGGATATGGAACCTAATTATATATATTAATATAATTTTAAAAAAATTTCTTTATATTTTTATCACCACAAATTGTGGCCGTACATTTCAAAATCAAGTCGATGCCTTTCTCCTTCCCTCTCGCGTGTTACAGGCATCACATGCACAGAGAAAACCCAAAGCACGATTGAAGCCTAGAACGTTGCTCGAGAATTTGATCGGCGACCACCAACCGATGCGTCACAGCCCCCTCCACCCACTCCTGAAGCCGCTTGGAGCTCAGTGCTCCCATTTCCTTGAATTTCGCAAACAAGGTCGCAACCTTTCTCCCTGCATTGCCGTCGACCCTCGCCGCCGTGTACGATCTTAACCATTGGATCTCACAAGCTCGCCGAGCTAAACATTTTCGTAGTTGAAACTTTTCGACGATATCGTGTGGATTACGAGAAAAATGAGGGAGAAGAGGGTCGCTTTTTGGTGCGGCTGTGTTTTTAGAGGAAGCTAGTTTTTACTATTCACGTATATGTAAGCATATATAATAATATTTTAATATTAAATTCACTTTTAAACAGCTTTTTCAAACGATCTCCAAACGACATGTGCCGATAGGCGTTCATAATGTTTTACTCATGTTTTCAACACAATGGAACATGTTTCGGGGTCTAATTCGATCGTATGTGCGAGTTATGGAAATAAACAATCAATTTTAAATTAAATCTACTAAATTAATTTCTATGCGTTTTTAGCTGCCACGGTCAAAAGAAAACTCTGATTGCTATGAAATTTGAAATCCGATAATAACAAACTATTACGGATCCAATAAGACTAGTTTCGTCGATTTCCCAAACTGTCCCCCAGAAGGTATTGTAATGCGTCGACTAAACTAACGACTTTTCTAGAATTTACAGAATTGCTTAAATTTCAATTTTAAAATCTTACTAACTCTATTACAATTCAAATATAATTTATATACATGTTGGAGACCAATTTGAATCAAATGAAGTCAAATTTCAATTATTTACACTATTACACTATATTAATTTTACTATATGTAATTAGTATATAAATTTCTAAATTTAACTTATTGACTTTGACTTTCGTACAAAAGTCTAGTATTATAATTCCAACTCCAATAGAATTTTATTTCACCTAAGAAATCATATTATAATCACAATTCAATTATCCAAACAAGCTTCCAATATTAAATTAAACAATTTAATTATTCAACATTAAACAAGCTTCAATATTTGTTTTCACTTGAATTTTATTTAACTATCAATTGCTTTATTTCCATTTACTGAATTCAACATTTATTATTTAATTTGACTATGGTGAAAACCCACTCAATACATAACATTATCTTCAATACTCGTTATTGCTTAAATCTTCGAAATTAATCTATTTATAAATACTATTCAAGTTCATATCCAATAACTTATATTCAAAATCATTAAATTTATATTTTAACCATTTTTATTTAGTAATTACATTAAATTCAAAATTTAAAATAGCTAAAAATACGGGTCGTCACATTCTCACTTACTCAAAACTTTTCGTCCTCGAAAAGGAGCTAAGTAAAGAATTCAACATTTGATATACTTTATTCAAAGTTATCAACTTATAAAACAATAAGATTTCATTTATAAAATTGTTACTATGCCTCCACTACGCTACTCCGATCGGTTTACGAAAATTTTAAGTTAGTTATCAAAACAAGTTATAAAATTTTAAAGCTTCAAAAAAAACCCGGAATTATGAAATTTTTTGGCAAAGTCTCCTTTGCACGGCTCAATCGGCACAACTACAAAACGCCTCTACGGGCCTCAAACCAACAAAAGAAACCAAAAGTCAAGTGGCTCCATCATAAAACCACAAAATCCAATGACAAAATAAACACGTACCTCTTTGTCGGGCAATCCAAATTTCCTTGATTTTAAATACCTGCTTCTTATTTATCAATGGTGTCCAACCATATAATTTAAAATCATTTATATTCCACATTGTCAATTTTCAATATTAACTTTACTTAAGCCCGTACGATGTACATATATCATCTGTACGCAATATCAAATCTGATTGCTCATTCGATCACACAATTTCACTTCCGAACTAGTATCATCCGCACGACCCTTAAGTGCGGACTCAGATTTGGTTCCTTGATCAGAAGCTGTTATTCTCCTTGCATAGCCATATATTATGATAGAGAATTCCATAATCAAATCAAAAATCCATGTCCAAGATTCACCGTCGAGAATCGAGTGAAAAATTCTAACTCGGATCTATATAAATTATCTCAAAATTATGTGCTCGAATGTGGATCAAAGCGTTATGTGAATAAAATAATATACGTATAATTTACGTATTTATTTCTATTGATTCTTAATTACACCAAATTCTTTTCATCTACATTCATTTTCATAACTTTCTTTAATAACTGATTTATTAGTGAAACATTTTTTCTTTAATCACTTTAGTTTATGATCATTCTATAAAAGTCATATATAAGAAGTTGGACTTTATCTAAGTTTATAGTTATCTCAAAGTTATAAATTCAATTCCATAATTTCTTTGCAAATTTATATTCAATTATATAAACAATTAACATAGATATTATTTAATTCATTTATATACTTTCTTCATTTTCACTTACTTATTTCATTTAGTCCTTATCATTTCATAATATACCTAAGTATATATACATTTATTATTACAACTAAATTTCCATTTATATACATTTTAATCACTTTTAAGTTTTGCTTACTTGTATATTTCAATTACTTTTAGGTTTTGTTTACTTGTATAATATCTCATTACATATCTAAATCATCTTTTTAACTTTTTTTTTTTACATTTGGTAAGTTTTATTATATGTTATTAGAATGCAATTTGGTATTATACAACTTATTACGATTCATTTTCCTTAATTTGATTGTTCACAATTTTACTTGTTTAAATTTTCTTTACTTTCAATTTAATAGTTAAATTTCAACTCTAAAGTTTCCTCAAAATATTAAGCTTAGAATTCTTAATCCGCTTATTATATAAGTTCTGGTTGTTTACATTCCATTAAAAAAATTGAAAATTATTAATTAACAGAACTTAGAAATTTAAATGCCCGGTTCATTTCAAATCATTTGAAATAAATATATACACTTATATCTTCAATATATCAAATCATACCTTTAGAGTTTAAACCAAAATCCATTTATCAAAACAAATCCGAAGCAAAGCAAAGTTTCGCAGAAGTCTCCCCCACTTTGAGACTCGAAAATGAACGTTGATGATGTTACGCAGTCATCACCGAAATTATTTTCCAACGACAGAAGAGGGAAGTACTGAATTCATTTCTTTTTAAAGAAATCGTTTCAAAATATTTCCATAAATATTTTTCAACTAATATCGCTATATATTTTTCTTCAAAGTTTGAAAACCATTTTCAAATTCCCGGGTCTTAAATTCGATACTTCTCAATTTAAATATATTTTACTTTATAAGTCACATTTGTAATTTATCCTTACAAATTTTACTTTCTTCAAACATTTCACAAGTTGTTTATCATCGTTTATTTTACAGTGAACCTTATTTATTAAAACATAATATCTAATTAATGATAACAATCAATATTATCATTCCTGACAACCAAACAAGCTAGGTAAATCATAATTATTTTTGAAAATTATTCCTTTTTATACAAAATATAATTAGGGTAAAATTATTTCATTCGTTCAATTTCATAACAATACCATGTCGAATTGTTCTGTTCAAGTGTCTAGAGATCCCTATCAATGATGCTAATTACTCGTATTGACCAGAATGCATAAGCAACTCAACAAATCAACCAACACAATATAATTTTTTTTAGATCACTAAAAAATACGCGTTCGTATCTATTAATACACTCAGACTCATTCTAGGGTATTACTACCCTATCTATGATAAGTCAAATCCCACAAAGCTAAGGTTATCGCTAAACCAAAGCTCTGATACCAACTGTAATGACCCATCTTTTTGGACAGTTTAAATCCACAATAAACTACATATGTCAACTCAATCCATTCAAAAGGGAGGACTGTTAATGGGGTAAATAAGAAAATAAGAGAAAAAGAAGAAGAAACAAAAACAGAATCTCGTAGCGGAACGATAAAATATAATAATCAAATAAACAGTTCATGAAGCTGTCTAATATACTTTTGATTATCATTTATACAAACTTTATCAGAGTTATACATACATCAGAAATAAATGAATAATGCAGCAGACAACATGATGCAGGAATAATAATAGTAATGGTGTACCAAATTTTCGTCTTCATCTTCTAGAACAAATCTTCAATAAGCTGAAAAACTTAGGACTGACCCGAACGCAACGAAAAGAAAAAACACTCGAGTCAGGGCTAAAATATCCTTATGTAAGTCAAATCGATCGTAAATAAATATGAGTGTAATGGCGTCATAGATGTTTACGGGTTTTCACATCTCCTATCCAGTGTATAACGTGTGTGCAATAACTCAAGAGATGTTACATGATTTTCCATCTCGTAAGTATCCGTCAATACATTTATATGTAGTAGAATACGCTATATAAATAATGTCTAGTCAGTAAACTAGTATTAAAATAGCGTTAAGGCTTTACATTAATCCTCCTTAATGCATTTTTAAGCATTGTCGTACAATTTGCATATAAAACACAAGTTACACGGTCGGTGGATAGGGATGCACCGTGATACGAAAACACTAAACCAAAATTGTATGGGTCTCGTTTAGGGATAAAAGTATGACAAGGCACGTGAGGCAATGCCCAAGGTAGGATACTACCAGTTCGGGTCGCAGGGCTGGTGGTAACGCATCATAGCCATGACCGCCTATCGTATCCATCCATCCCATATCGAGTCAAGGGGAGGCTATCCCAATCAAGGTGCACCAATCAAAACCAACAACAAGAGTAATAATATGGACCGAGTCTAAGAAAATCGAAGAACAGATGTCCGCTCGAGGTAATTAGCCCACTTGGCCCTGTCAAGCCATCCTGTTTTAGTCATTTCAAATTGACACAAGTGCCGAGGTCTATCCATCATCGTTCTCTTTCTTCAAATCCAGCAAGCGACGCCAAATCCAACCACTTCGATCTGGATCATCACTCCACGTACACAGTTGTCAAAGTGGTTCCGATATCGACAGAGAGTATGCCCATATCCAGCTCGATCTCTGTAATAACCAAACGTCGTTTTACACATCGGTTGGCACTTTACATTTCAAAACAGTTCGTACTTGATATCAAAATATCATATTCACTTCAAAAATCAAATCCATTTCGAAATCATCACATTTGCTTAAATATACAATTTCAATTCATAATCATGTTCACCTTAATATTTCAACTTCGATTCCAAAATTGTTTCAAGTTCTGATATGATTTATAACTTCAACTAAATCCGATTCGTATTTAAATCCAAACATTTCACTCTTGACCAGTTTGAATTTTGAAAAATAGTTTGAATACTTTTAAAATAGTTTATGTAATCAAAATAGTTTAAATGGTTTAATGTAAAATAGTTAAAATAGTTTTAATAGTTAAAATAGTTTAATATAAAATGGTTTAGTATAAAATGGTTTATATAGTAAAATACTTGGAAACCCGAAATAATTTAAAGATTGAAAGAATATAGATTTTCAAAAAATTATACCAAAATAATTTATTTAAAAAATGGTTTCAAAGTCAAACCGATCCAATTTCAACTTTCCAATTCAAATCAACTTCGATTTTCGTTCAATCCATACAATTTTGATACCAATTCAAATCGATTTCAACTTCGATTTCAAATTAATTCAATTCCGTTATCAAATCAATCAATTCAATTTCAAATTCAACTTATATCGATTTCGAGCTCGATTTTCAGATATCGATTCAAAACACTTAATCCAATTTTCAAATGTAATTCAATTCCGAACTCAAGTTTGAAAATAGTTTGATTTCCATAAATTTGACAATTTATTTCTTTTAAATCGTACCATTTAAACAATTTCACATCAGAAATTTTAAACTCATTTAATTTAGCCAAGCCGATGTTTGTATATAATTTTCTATCCTATGGCCAAGTAATCAATTATTTCGATTTAATTTCGGGGATGGATATATATTATTTCAATCCAAATCATAATGCCATAGGTATATATCGTTTCAACCTATTTTATAGTTCATTCGAAATAATTCAGTTTACAGTTTTATACATTGTAAATAGTATACAAGGTGATAATGGGATATACATGAACAAATAACATCCAACTATCCACATATCAACCAATAGCAACCATCGCAATCAACCATCCAAAAAGACAATATAATTCACGGCAATTTCATAGTTTTGAATATCAGGAAACTTAATTTCAATTTAATTCCAATTCCAATTTGATTGTCAATTTCAATTTTTAATGGTAAATTCAATGGCAACCTAAATGACAATTGAATTTATCAAACAATGACCAATAAAAATCACATCACTTCATAATATCAAATTTAACTAGCATGAGAATATTCTAGTATGTTGTGAGCATTATAAATCTCTCACCTTGAGTTTAAGTTGCCAACGTTCGAATTTTAAATTAAACCGTGCACGTCGATTTAACCTAAAATTTTCACGAGCTCTAAACATCTCCTGGTCTGCACTGCAGTGTAGATCTCGTCTCTACGATTCTGACGTCGCCAGTTTCTTCTGATTTCGACCTCGTACGCATGAGACATGAGTTGTTAAAGTTTGTGTGCATATATATATATATATATATTAATATAATTTAAAGCAAAATTTCTTTTTATTTTTATCACCACAAATCATAGCCGCACATTTCAAAATCAAGGCCGATGCCTTTCATCTTCCCTCTCGTGTGTTACAGGCATCACACGCACAGTGAAAACCCAAAGCAGATCGAAGCCAAGAACACCGCTCCCTCCACGTTGCTCGAGAATTTGATCGACGACTACGAACTGATGCGTCACAGCCCCCTCCACCCATGCCTGAAGCCACTTGGAGCTCGGTGCTCACATTTCCTCGAATTTCGCGAACGAAGTTGCGACCTTTCCCTCCGCTTTGCCGCCGATTCTCACCACCGATCCATATCTTAACCATTGGATCTCACATGCTCGCTGAGCTATGGTTGAAACTTTTCGACGATATCGCGTGGACTACGAGAAAAAAGAGGGAGAAGAGGGTTGCTTTTCGGCCATTTATCTTTAATGTTGGCGGCTGCATTTTTAAAGGAAGCTAGGTTTTACTGTTCACGTATATATAAGCATATATAATAATATTTTAATATTAAATTCACTTTTAAACAGCATTTTTAAACGATCTCCAAACGACGTGTGCCGACAGTTGTTCATAATGTTTTACTCATGTTCCGAACACAACGGAACATGTTTCGGGGCCTTATTCGATCGTACATGCGAGTTACGGAAATAAACAATCAATTTTAAATTAAATCTACTAAACTAATTTCCAAGCGTTTTTAGCTGCCACAGTCAAATGAAAACTTTGATTGCTATGAAATTTAAAATCCGATAATAATTAAGGATCCAATGAGACTTGATTCGTCGAATTCTGAGACTGTCACTTGGAAGGCTATTGTAACGCGTCGATTAAATCGATAACTTTTCTAAAATTTACAAAATTGCTTAAATTTCCAATTTTAAAACCTTACTAACCCTATTACAATTCAAATATAATTTATATTCATGTTTGAGACCAATTTGAATCAAATTAAATCAAATTTCAATTATTTACACTATTACACTATATTAATTTTACTATATGTAATTAATATATAAATTTCTAAATTTCAATTATCGACTTTGAATTTCGTATAAAAGTCTAGTATTATAATTCCAACTCCAATAGAATTTTATTTCACCTATGAAATCATATTATAATCATAATTCATTTCTCCAAAGCTTCCGATATTAAATTAAACAATTTAATTATTCAATATTAAACAAGCATCAATATTGTTTTCACTTGAATTTTATTTAACCAATCAATTACTTTATTTCCATTTACTAAATTCAACATTTATTATTTAATTCCACTATGGTGAAAACCCACTCAATACATAACATTATCTTTGATACTCGTTATTACTTAAATTTCGAAATTAGTTTATTTCTAAATTCTATTCAAGTTCATATCCAATAACTTATATTCAAAATCATTAAATTTTTATTTTAATTCATTTTTATTCAATAATTACATTAAATTCAAAATTTAAAATAGCTTAAAATATGGGTCGTTATAAATAATTGCATAAATCAACTTCTAAAAGTGGGCCTTTTAAAATAAATTTGGAGCTAACCTTCACATGTATCTTGCCACAAACAAAAGATAAAGAACCAAGGTTGAATCGGTAGATCAACCTGCACGCTTTTAAACCAACATTTATGTAAATGTGTTAGTTGAATAGTGATATATGCAACACTATAGGTTTTTGGGTCTATTTTGCAGTTCCCACTAATCCACCTTTCCCCATAGGCCTGTTTTGAACAGTAATATGTATATATATGTGTAGATTTTCTATAGTTAAGTTTTTTCTATGTCAAGCTAATGCAAATAAACTACATCACTAATATAGAAAAGTATTCAGATGTAAATGAACAACCGCATAGGCAGTTTTTCAATATCCTGACTAATTAACATGATCATTTTAGTCAATAATGCTTTTATTTTATTCATCAGATGCGGTTGAGTTATCAAAAGAGAAACATTACATGAGCAATCATGCATGATATATGAAACTGATCAAAAATAGAACCCAATTCATGGTATAACGTTGACAAATAAGTTTGCTTTCACTATGAAAACATAATGTTTGAAACCTCAGAGGAAAAAAAAATCAAAAACCAAAAAATCAATCAAATCAAAATAATTCAGATCCAACATATTTAGTTACTTCATCAATATCACCTGAATAATCCAACTATCAGGTGAATTACAAATTCTAATTTCCCGTTTCATCAAAAAAGTGCAATATCTACAGCGTATGGTTAAGGCCGAACAATGATGCTAACCACCACGTAAAAACAAATAAATAAAGCAATTTGCACAAATGAGACATGATAAGAAAAAAGAAGATTAATAAATCATGTAGTAAAGTACTTGAACCTCTTACAATGAAGAGTGGTTGCAACTGCAATTGTTCAACCATCCTCTGTGGCAATGCCATTTGAATCATGCAATGAAATTATAGACCAAGCACCAAATGGCCTAGTGGTAAATTAGTTAGCATTAACAGTAAGTAAGTTACAGATCACATATCAGAAAACCAAACTAACTAACAAATTCTAAAACTATTTAACTCGACAGTACTTACATAAGAATAAGATCCAAGTTCATAAGTCCTTGATATGTTTGTAAAAAGCAAATGAATATGGGGATTATCATGTTCATAAGTCTGTAAAAAACTCCGCTGCATTTCAGAAAAGCTAAATGTTCCCTCAAATAGTAGAACCTTGCATGAGCAACATAATTTAGACCCAAGCTACACTACTATTCAAAAGTTATTAGACCTAGATTCCAAAGAGCGTAGTAAGGAAAGAGATGATCAACCGCAATGGAAACTAGGTTCTATTTGATATACAGATTTTTTGTGTGAAGTGGCTTCTATTTTTATAGTAAAATTTAATATAAGCTATGTAACTCTTTCATAATCGAACCCAACATTTTACGTAATAAAACTTCAAATTAATGCAATACAAATGTAATTAAATCTGAAATTAATCATGCAAGAATAAAAACATTAAAAAAACAATTAATGAATGGAGAAACCCCAAACAAAAAAGTTGAAAATTCATAACTGAAAGCAAATAATCCAAAATTTATACAAACCTAAAGTCGCGTTCTTTGATTATAGCAAAGTAATCTGGCTTCCAATGATCAAGACTGACGGAAGAAGAGAAATTTGTGGTTCATTCGAAAGTGGGATTTTTGTTTACAATAAATGGATGCGAATGGATGAGAACGTGGAAATGTGAGTTGGCTTCCACTACTTTTTTAATGATGTAAATAGCCTTACAAAACTATTTGGAATATTTTTGCAAAAAGGTAATTTTAGGAAACTCGAAAAAGGCTTCACTTTGACCCTTTGGCCTAGGGTTTTGCTTTATAGTATAAGATATATTAAAAATATTATAAATAAATACATACATATATATTTGTGTGTGTAAAATATTATAGTATATTAAAATATATATATATAATATACTATTTATTTATTTTTAATAATTTACATACATATATCTAAATGTATTAATGTAACACAATTACATATATATATATATACACACACAAATATAATTATTAAATGTAAATATGATTTAGCATATTTTATATAATTATAAAATTTTGAAATAAATAATTTTTTCATTTCAGATTGAATACACAACAATTCTAAATTTAATTTAATTTATTATATTAATACATATTTTTTAAGAGTTAATTAGTCAAACAGTAATAAATAAAAGATAGAAAATATATACCTGATAAATATTTCTTATTTTAAAATTTCATAAAATCGATGATAATATTAAATAGCTTAAAAGTTTTCAAATTCTTCTAAGTCAAAATAATAATTTTTTATTAATTAAACGCCTTTTGGTTGAATTAAAAATAATTTTTAAATATTAAAAATTGTTTAGAAAATCTAATTATTTGACCAAGAGATTATGAGATAATATATTAATTTTAGAAAAAAATATATATGATATTTCTAAACATATTTTATTTTATATGAATTTATTAATTTGTATAATGATTAAATAATAATGATAAATATTAAATAATTATCAAAAAAATAATTTCACTTACTAAAAATGAATAATAAATGTACATTTAAAAAATATTATATCAATTATTTAAGTGATATAGTTATACTATTTAATACAAGTCATATAAATAAATCAGCTAATATATTAATAAAATATAAATATATATTCAAAATAATAATATTGGCTGTTTATCATAACCTTATGGAAAATTTGTATTTATATTTTATTTCATAAACATATACACATTACCATTCAATATGTGACAACAACAATACCTATAGGAATCTTGCCTAACTAACAATATCGTAATACCAATATATGCATACACATGAACAATACACATTTATACAGAGGTAATACATCATATATATATATATATATATATATATATAAACTAAAGCATATGCCTAAAACTAATGCCCTCAAGTCCACCTTGCAATGATGTGTTCTCCTTCCTTATAAAACTTCTCGATTCGTCAAATTACTAGTCCTTGAACCGTATACCATTTGCTATCAAATAGCTTTTGATTTGAATCGATTTGATTTGAGTTTTGATGAAGTATATAGAGAGATAGAATTCGACCATAAAAAGATAGAGGAAGCAACACTTTTTTGCATTAGAGTTAGGAGTCGTTTTATAGTGGAAGAAATAAAGAGAAGTGTGGATCATATCTCTTACCCTTTCTCCCTAAATCTGAGCCATCCATCTACAATACCCCTTGCCCATTTTTTAGCCTCCCCTTACATCCTTTTCATTCAAAATTTATATCCACTTTCATGGATTTTAAACCCATTTTAAGCCCTATAAATAAATATTATTAATTAAATCTAATTAGCTGCTTACCGATACCGCATATTGACCGATATATTTATAGCTAATATAACTATACAATAATATTTATTCCTCAAATCATATTCAAACTTCATAATTAATATTTAATAAATTTTAATTATTTAATTAATTTATAATAATTATAAACTAATTAAATCATTTGGTCTAAAGAGAATTCATCATTTCAGTTGCACGACGCTCTGTTGCAAATTCAGTATTCGAATGTTAACATTTAAGTATTGAATGTAATATTCGCATGTCACTTAGCAAGTCGTGTGACATTTTGGTTAAATTTATCACTTACCTAGTCTCGATAAAATCCAATTTCAATTTATTAAGCGTTATCGAGTTATGATATTTATTTACACCAATTCTCTTCGTCAAAATTATATCATTTTGGACTTATGGAATTTGGTAACAGTCAAATCTATTAATTGAATATGGAATTTGAATATCATCTATGCAACAACCCTATATTTATGCAATAATAATAAACTAGTTTAATTAAAATAGAGGTGTTTGAATTTGATTTTTAATAATTATTACTTTTAGGAATCAAATTATTATTCGATTAAAGTCTATTTACTGAAGGATTTTGTTATAATAAAAATAAAATTTATCAATAAACTCCTTTGTGATAATATTTGGAAATACGAATAATTTTTTGAATAAATATAATAGTATTATAGCATAAATATATTTTTATTTATATGAGTGGTATAGTCGGAGATTAATTTATTTTACACTGACACGATAAATAATTAAATAAGAATGGATGAGTATCAAATTGAAAAGAATTGTGTAATTTGGAATATATATTATAGAATGAAGTGTAAATCAAATTAGAATAGATTTTCAAATAAATAAAGGAATCACTTAACAAAAGAATGAAAAATAGAAATGGGAAAAGAAACAAAAATGAAGCCCAACCCAAACATCGTTTCAAGGCCAACCCTCTTTGTTCCTTAGCATGTATCCTTCTTTTCCCCTTTATTCAATACTGTTCGTTCATCTTATCCCCAAATTCCCTAGCCCTAAATTGGTTCACGAAAATTTAATAAAAGAAAAAAAAGAAACATGAACGAGGAGGCGCTCTTCTAGGCCAGGATGACATCGACATCGTAAGGGGCTGGTGGTCATCGTCGACACAACCTCGACTGGAGGTGTGGCCGCATGTGTTCTGGACTAGAAGGGTTTGGCCATGGTGGAGATATTGGCATGCGTGTTATAGGTGGATGACGGCAATGCATGGCTAATTTTCAAGCGAAGTGGTGATGTCCTTTTTGCTCGTCTCGAGCTTTTGAGGATGTAGTGGTAGTCTCATCAGGAATAGGGTGGAGAGGTGATGACTGCGATTATCAAAAGCGAACGTCAAGGTAGCAAGGCAGCGAATGTTGTTAGCTAGCAGATACAAATAGAAGTTTCATCCAGCAATTTGTTATGGTGATTTAATTTTAATTCACGAATTCTATTTTAAATGTTAGATTTCCTTTTGCATGTTATTGGTTGATTGTGTTATAATCTTTGGTTGTTCATGGTTGAATTGGATAAAATATGCTTGTAGGCTTATGATTGACTATTATATAGTGAGTAATTTTATTTAACTCACACCTTACATCTAAATCAGTTATATCATTATTTGTATGCCTGGTTTTTCGTAAATGTTTAGTAGTGATAGAAAGATAGGATGAAATAAAATAACATGCTATAATTTTTAATTAAATTGATGTTTAAATTGATTGAATTATGTGTTAAAATATGGAATTTTGAATAATTAGTTGAAATTGAATCGAATGATTAAAATAAGATTATACGTTAAGATATAAATTTTCATTTGTATGTTTGGATTGATGGTTAATTATGAAATGACATGTATATTGAAAACCATCAAAATACATTTGATTTTGTAGTTAAATTATACAATGATTGTGCGTTGTTAAAGTGATCAAAGTTGTTGGAAAGCAACTCGGATCGTTAAATAATTTTGTATTATGAGGTTATATTTTATAGAGCGATGTTGGTTACAGTAGCTACAATTTTGATGGATTACTAGTTTAAATTATTTATTTTTAATTTTTTTATTTCAAACGTGAGATCTAATTTAGTTGATCCTTATTGGAAATTTAATGTGTAGGATATAGTTAAATTATACTATTTTTAATTTTCGCTAGTAATTGAGATATGAAATTGTTTTAAATGTTAATTTAAAGAAATAGATCTATTTGTAGATATAAAGCCTTGTTTTAAAATGGATTTAACTATGATTTTTTGTTTACAAATAGTTTATGGTTTTAAAGTATTTATGAAGTAATATTATATATATATATATATATATATATATATAAAGATTTGAAATAAACTGAATTATCAATTATTCAAATATTATTTTTATTCAAAGACCTAATAAAGGAATTTTATTTTAAGACTTAAATTTTGTAAATTTTTTCTTTTTAATATATGAGTTATTGGATTTTTAAAAGTGATAAATGTGCTATAGATAAAATAATTTAGAAATCATTCCTATATAATAAAATTTTATTACTTTCTTTTAAACAATAGCCTATTACTGGCTTTAATTGTGCTTAGCCTTTGGCTAATCATATACCATTTTGGTATTTCTTTGATGACTTTTTGAAACATTGATTTCGAACAATTAATGCTTTCACTTGTGTTTCTATTGAATTTTGTGATTTTCTATGAACCAAAGAATTTTAATAAATGATTGAATTATCGAGTGGTATGGGACACTTTGTACAATTCTTTTGATTGTTATTATAATTTGTTAAATAGAGTTTAAGTGGAAATTACTAGCTTTTAGTAAATATCTGAATTTACTATATGGTATGGGATAGTTGGTTAGATTCTTATGATTACTGGAGTGACGGTAATTAACACTTAGAGTTGTGTTATCTTAGGTGTTTGGATTTCAAACTGATAGATCCTCGAGAGAAGATAATTCATTTTTCATTAATCTAATAATCGATACATTTTTAGATTTCGGTAGATAGACCTATTTCTTGAGGTTAGGTCTATTCTAGTATAACACGACTATCCTTGTTGTTGTTTAGATAGATGTTACATTGCAGCACTATCAGTTTATTTTAATGTTGGACAATGTTTAGCTATTTATTTTATTTAGGTAAATTTTCACATATTTTTGTCATAAACACGGCTACCTATTTCTTTTTTTTAGGAGTTTGGGTTTTTACCCGGTATTCTATTTATATTCTTTAGACTATTACGATATATGGTAGGGTTTATTTATTTTAGTTAGGACCTGTGTCGCACTTTATCACACTGATAGTTGACTACCATTGTAACGACCCGATATTTTCAACCATTCGCATCCAAACATGCCGGACTTGAATAGCTTAAAATACCGAATTGTAATTTAAATTTGGCAAAATACAGCATAAACGGTAAACAAATAAATCACAGATCACAGACACAGAGTAATATAATGCAGCGGAAGTAAAGAAATAGTAGTTCATGAAGCTATTATATAAAACATTTGAGTTAAACAAGATACAATAGGAGTTTAATTCAATAATCAAGTACAAAGCTGAATGCTTCACTGGGATCAACTGAATAACTGGAACTGAAATAGATAGCTGGATCTTCAAGCAAAGCTCCAACTCCGAAGATGAGTCTCTAATGCTGTATCACTCAGTCTGACCCGAGCGTAAAGCAAAACACAAAACACTCGAGACAGGACATACATACTTATACAATGTAAACCAACTCAAGTGAACTGTAATATAAGGTACAAGTAACTTAAAGGATGCTTGGGACAGTCCATGCTCTAAGGATCCGTTAAACTATTTACTATGTAGTAATATTTCGCTATTATAATAGTGTCTAATTGTAAAATAAACTTACTTTTTAATAGCGTTAAGGGGTTACCCATATAGCCCTTAACACAAATAATGCCAATAGTCTATACAGTACCGCAATACCTCCTGATCGGGAGGCTACCAGAGGATACTCCATAGGTACGGCACAAATAGAAACTTATAGTAAAGACTCGGTATGGTAGGTGACACGGCATAACTAGGCAATGGCAGGGTAGATATACCAATTACGCATCCGGGCTGGTAGAAACGCATAGCAACTACTACCGCCCACCTCGAACAACACCCCCAAAATCAAAAATCAAAAGTGGCCACCAAAACAATCCAAAAGTCAGAGTATAATATCGAAGGAGTGCGTCCGATCAGAGGAATGACCTCATTGGCCCGAGAATCGCTCCTGTTTTAGCCACCTTATGCCAACTCACGGGAGTCGGGTCCACGTATTTACCTCAAAGGAAATGCCGTCGCCATCCTACTTCATTCTGGAATCTCCACCGCATACACGGTTGTTAAAGTGGTTTTCGGAGTTGGCAGAGAGTATGACAACTTCCGATTCCGGTCTCTTTAACAACCAAACGTTATTATAACCCATGGATATTTATTTCAAACTAGCATATCCATTTCAAAATCATATCATTTCTTTCAAACTAGTATATACTTTCAAAACCATATCACAATAGTATCATTTCCATTTCAAAACTAATTCGATAATATATCATTTAAATAAAACTCAAATTTCCAAATCATTGAATATTTCCTTCAATTTATTAAACTTGAAACATTCCTTTAAATTATCATAGCATTTTGGAAATGTAATACTTTCCACTTTAACATTTTATATAATCAAAGTATTTATATGCTTACAAATTTAACATGGTCATTATATCATAGCCTTATGGTTAAATAAATTTTGTTACCGTAATATCCAATTTAAAGCTGAAATTCTTACGTTAAGTTGAAAGTACCTTATTAACTTACATTATTATTACAATAAAGAAACTTTATTATTTTAATAATTTAAAATATGCCATTTACATAAATGAAAACTTGCATATCAAATGTACATTATCAACTTACATTTTATTGTTACAGTAAGGAACATTTATCATATTAATCAACTTAAAATACACTATTACATTAATTAAAACTTACATGTCAAATGTACGTTTTAACTTACATTTATTACAATAAAGAGAATTTATCATTTTAATCAATATTACACTAATTAAAACTTACATTATCAAATGTACATTATCAACTTACATTTTATTTACAGTAAAGAGCATTTATCATTTAATCAATATTACACTAATTAAAACTTACATTATCAAATGTACGTTTTAATTTACATTTTTATTACAGTAAAGAGCATTTATCATTTTAACCAATATTACATTAATTAAAACTTTACATGTCACATGTATGTTTTTAACTTATATTTTTATTACAATAAAGTGCATTTATCATTTTAATCAATATTACATTAATTAAAACTTTACATGTTTCTTTCATTAATTAGAACTTTACACGTTTCTTTCATTAATTAAAACTTTACATGTTTCTTGCATTAACTAGAACTTTACACGTTTCTTTCATTAATTAAAACTTTACACGTTTCTTTCATTAATTAACACTTTACACGTTTCTTTCATTAATTAACACTTTACACGTTTCTTTCATTAGTTAAAACTTTACATGTTTCTTTCGTTAATTAAAACTTTACACGTTTCTTTCATTAGTTAAAACTTTACATGTTTCTTTCATTAATTAAAACTTTACACATTTCTTTCATTAGTTAAAACTTTACATGTTTCTTTCATTAATTAAAACTTTAAACGTTTCTTTCATTAGTTAAAACTTTACATGTTTCTTCCATTAATTAAAACTTTACACTTTATACATTAACTTATACAACTTAACCTATAGAAAATAACTGTAAACCTATTTATACAAACATATCCACTTCATGGAATAAAATTCATTCCAACTACTAGGCTAGATTTAGAGTTCCACAATAAATCAAATTTCATTATTAAGTTGTTTATTATATTTCAAATCTTCAAATTACAAATTTAAAACCAAATAAAGATTTTTTTTTTCATTACAATTAAAAACCATAATCAACTTATAAAATTTTAACTTATAGAAAACCAATAACTCTTTATATTCTAAATCCTTAAATCAACTTTTTATTTAAATTTCCATATATTTATAAATTCAAAATACTTAATAATTTTAGAAACTATTATAAAATTTTATCCATGGGCCTGTATAAAATTTTCTAACCTAGGTCAAGTGATACGGATATATATCATTTCAATCCATAATTTAAAAAGAAAAATCCGGGTTCTATTATTTCAAACCCGCAATCTCAAGTAAAATAAATGCAATAAAAAAATCACTCGGGCCTATCATTTCAGCCCATAGTGATAGGGTACTTGCAGTGGTGATTAACAGAAATAAAATAACAGTATACGTATAATATCATAACAAATAATGTAATAAATATATAACGGCGTTTATCATCATGTAATCACAACACAGGCATATATGAATGACACATCAATGTCTACAGATTCACTTGTCATTTTTTTCACGAAAATATAAGTACATATGTCTAGAGTGATAAAAACTCACCTTTTAAAAGCTAGAATCAAATTTATAATACACAATTGAAACTCCATAAAGCACGACAAGGCATGACTAAACTTTTGAGTGGATGGAGAGTCAAGATCCATATCTTGTATATAACAAATACACAAATCATAAGAATAAGATTCAACACAACAAAAGATGGATTAAACTATATAATTATGAATCAAAGAACATAACCTTGCTTTCAACCACCAAGTGGGCTTGGCCATGGTCTAATAGTGAGGAGGAGGTGATATTGTGGTGGTGTAGGCTGAGCTATGCAAGGAGAAAACAAAAAGAAAAAGAAAAAAAAAGTGGAAAAAGAAGAGAGAAGGAAGCCATGGAAATAACCTAGAGCTTGTTGTATTGTCTTCACGCAAATGAAAATGAGAGGATGAGAACTTGTACGTGAATAAGAGAAAAAAGGAAGGCGACTAGGGTTTCAAGAGATTTGAACGGCTAAGATGTAGGGTTTAGAAAATGAAAGGCTAGCAAATAAAAAGGCTAGTGAATGAATGGGATTTATTTCCTATTTAATAAAAGAAACTTACTATAAAATATTTCAATCAGAAGAGGCAAATGAGGAAGTGAGATATTGAGAAGATTTTTATGTGATTTGATAGTGTAACGCTTCGATTTTTCGTTGCCGAAAAACCGAATAGTTAGGGTTTTTGAAAAGAAGGAAGAAGTAGAAAAAGAAAGAAGAAAGAAGATAGAAAATAGAGAGAAAAGAAAATAGAAAAGAGAACAGAAAATTTTAAAATAGAAGAAAATAGAAGATAGGAAATTTTAAAAATAGAAGAAATAGAAAGAAAAAGAGAATAGAGGAAAAAGAAAAACAGAAGAAAATAGGACGGAACGGGACAGAAAACAACAGAACAACAACATCAGAATCTCACAATTCGCAGCGGAACAACATATAATAATAAATGAATAATCTTTAAATAAAGAACTATATCAGTTATTACATCACATTATATTTCATTACATCATATCATATCATCAGAGTGTACAACAACATACAACAATAAACAGTGCAGCGGAAAAGAAATACTATATAAACTAGTAATACGCCATGCCATCCAGCTTGCCTCCAGCAACTCCAGAATATCCAAAATATCCTGATAAACCTAACTCTTAACTGCCCGTGTGGAAAATTGGTGGGCACCCAGAGTTTAGGAAGGAAAACAATAAACTCCGAGTCAGTCATGTGACTGGTGTGAGAACTCAAAACAGTTTATTTATCTTTAAAATCAAAAAGAGGAATATTTTTAAATTCAATTCGCAATGCTTTTAAAAATGAGACTACCATAAGGCCTCCCGCACACACACACATGCAAACGCAGAATCGGAGGAGATTTCTCCTTATGATAGTCAAAGATGCTTGATACGCATTTAAAATAACATTTGATATTATTACTAGTGCATAATGTAGTAAAACAATTTCGAAAGAAGAATATAAATCTTAGCCAACATACGACCATTATCGTATGCCTACTATAGCTAACTATGTTCAATAGCAGGTTACCGCCACATTCCATAGCAGGTTATACAACTAAAACCGTACAAGTCACGTATTGTTTCTTTGGATTTCCAACAAATGGTCAGGCCAAGGAACTTCCCATTGCCACATGAGAATGCCTCTGGATGGACATCCCCGAGAACCAAACCGGATCTCTACCAACACAAGGCCGGGTTACTCCTAACTGAGTAACAACTGACCGAATATGCCATCCCCCGGTCCTTTGGGACCTTTTCACCGAGCGCTCGTAATCAATTCACACAATCATAACAAAGTGTTTTCAACATGAGTAAGTATCTGGGCTCCATACCATGATACCACCCTTTTCCAGAAGGAAATGGACACATCCTAAAGGGTGCTACCCCTCATAACCTTGCTGCTTCTTTCCTGTTTTGACCATTCACGGGGTGTGAGGCTCGACGAATTCACGTCCACAAAAACATACTTTATACAAAAGCCATGCTTTGGGTCAACAAATGATCAACACAATGATCACAAGGATAGACGATCAAATAAACGATCCTATCACAAATAATCAACACAATGATCATTTCAACATCACTCAGCATGTCACATTACCAAATTGGGAATATATCGCTGATAACTTCAACTATATAACCTCTGAGCTCGTACGTCTTAGAGAAGGGTGTTAAGCTAAAAGAATAAATTCTCCGCCACCAACAGAAATATATTTGAAAGAAATCGGCTTTACATCTCAATTTGTAATGTCAGACATACAATCCATACAAGTCTGTTCCGGGCTCGAACAAAACCGAAGGCACTTCTTACGAAGCCCTTGCAAATCCGGGTATTCACAATCCCGATCGAATTTCCCATCACTTAGGAGATCTCTATACCAGGAGCTACCCAGTGCAGAAACAATCGATAGGTCATCCTATCGCTTTCACAAATACTCGGTCTTCAACACCGATCTTCAAATGCAATTCATAACGACGTATCACATATTCGGAATGGGTTATACGACCCCATGGTCCTTTCCCGGTTAACCCGAATAGTGAGCGCTTATTCAAAAATAAGTGTAGCATTCACATTCAAACAAATCACATCAAATACCCATTCAAAGGGAAATATTGATAGTCGGTTATTGAACTATCAATTGATATGCATACATCACCAGTTTCCAAATAATTTTCCAAATTATTTATTTTCCAAAATATCTTTACAAGATATATAATTTTAACACTTCAAAAATAAATCAATATTTATTTTTAACAAATTCTACTTTCTTTTATAAATTCCTTAGTGAATTTATATTCCAAAATATTCATGCATATATGATTCCAATTATTCTTTTCAATTTATCTTCAAAAAGATAAATTCTAAATATTCACTTCATATTGGAAAACATTTCCATACTTATTTATTCATAAGTAATTCACAAATTTTATTTATTTTCAACACTTAGAAAATATTCAATATACTTAAATCGAGATTAAGTATATATTTCATTCTTTAAGGAAATCATTCTCTTAAACATATTTATTTGGGCCAAAACGAATGTTACGTAAAACATCGTTACGACAACCCAAAATCACTAGTATAGGGATTCGAAATTAAATAGATATATAAATCCCAATACTATTCAAAACATTTCCTTTCGGAAATCATTTACTATAACAACAGTGTTATAGTCCACCATTCCCTTTTATTTCTCGAAAACGTCTATTTCAACAATAAATGTTGAAATCTATGGTTTCGAATCTCAACACATTTAAAACATCGTTAGATCGTTTTAATTCAATTTAAACATCTCATTCAAAACAATTTCTTTAACATATCATTCACTATTTAAAAACGTGAATATACTATGTTAACAAATTTCATCCTTTTATTCATTTTATTTCAAAGGATTATTCACAGTCTAAAAACGTGAATATAACTCCATTTATAAGTTATAACAATTAACTTATCAAAATAAGTCATTTGCGAATTTATAAAACAACGTTTATAAATTCCTTTTCTATTTATTTATAAAAACTTCCTTTAATAAATTCCTTTATTAACCTATTCCAGTTTATAACTAAATTATAAACTAAACGTTCATATTATAAGTTAAATACTTATAAAACGATTATTTTACAAAATCGTTCATTTAACTTCCCAAATTACTAATCTTAACTTATAAGATTGTTTATTTACCCAAGATTTATTCTTTCGATAACTTTATAAATTTTATAAACCTACTGCTTATAAAATTTCATTTATAACTTCACAGTTTATAATTCTATAAATTTCATTCTTTAATGAAATTCATTTTCACTTAATTCAAACACTTATAAAAACTCGTTTTATAATGTCTATATTTCAATTTATAAATATCCATTTATAAATCTCTTAATATAAATCAGTTTATATTATTATTCTGAAACGTCTTTAATTCCCTTTATAATTTCACCATTTTGATTTATAAAATAATCAAATTTTATAAATCCTATATTTAAACTTTTGATAATAAATTCAAAAATCCAGTTTAAACTATTTTATAAAGTCATTAATTCCTATTTCTCAAAAATCAGCTTTTAACCGTATTTCTCAAAAATTATAATTTTTATAACTTTAAGAATTATAACGTTCATTTATTTAAAATGGATCAATTCCAAAATATTTTATCTTTTCAAAAATTACTTTAAAAACATTTCAAAATCCCAAATCTGGGTCCAATGATGCTACACACCAAATAGTCAATCACGACTAATAACGATATCATATATCGATATGATAATCCATCAAATATCAAAATATCTGAAATCAAATAAAAACTGTTGAGGAATCCAGTTGGATCCCTCCAACCTGTTTTCCTGCATCCAAAAATATTAGCACAATACCAATTTCGCTCCAGTACGAAATTATCGCGGTACATGTTTTTATTAAATATTATCCGCTTAATAACGGCGTAATAGGGTCTCATCCGCTAAACAAAAAATGCGGAAAATCAATCAACTGCAATATATACATATGCCAATATATATATATTGATATTA
Source organism: Allium cepa (assembly GCA_030765085.1). Taxonomy (NCBI): domain Eukaryota; kingdom Viridiplantae; phylum Streptophyta; class Magnoliopsida; order Asparagales; family Amaryllidaceae; genus Allium; species Allium cepa. The sequence goes on along the minus strand of CM060941.1, from coordinate 550,953,271 downwards.
TATATAATACCAATTTCACTGTTTATGAAATATTCGCGGTATATGTTTTTAATAAATAACATCCGCTTACTAACGGCGCATAATGTCTATTTTAACAATCAATAATTAACAGTCATCATTCAAACATGCATTCAAATATTTTAAATCTAACTATTTAAAATAAAATCGAAACCTATTCGATTGAGTGAGAAGTTCTCACCTTGGTTTTAATTTCCGTTTTAGCTTTTATTTCGAATAAAATTAAACGCGCGTTTAATTTTACCCGAAATTCTCACTAACTCCAAACGACTCCAAACCAACTCCATCGCGTAATGCTCGTCCATACGATTCCAACGCAACTGATTTCGCACAGTTTCGACCTCGTATGAAAAAGTTATGAATTTTTAAAGTTCGTACACGATTTATACTATATAATTTACAACAACCTTAAATAAATTTTAAACCTAAACTTGATCAAGGCCCTCCATCCCAAACCCAAGCACATCAGGCCGCACACTCCCATATCCCTCTCCCTCATGCAACTCCATCTCCAGATAATAGAACGCACGCACAACCCATTCAATCACAACTAGGGTTCCAAATCTAGCCTTCAACACTCGACAATACACGATCACCTCAACGCCAACGCGAAGCCCCAAACCTGAGCTACCTTCGGCCCCCCTATGGTGGAGCTCGGCCACCTGATGATGCCTCAAATTGCATGCGTGACTGGCCACTTTCGGCCTCATGCTCCTCCCCCTTCGACGCTCCAAACTCCATCAAATCCGTATGGATGTGAAGCCCTCGAGATTCTCAACAACTTTCATGTTGAACACCTTAGCTAAATCATTGTAGATTGAGAGAGATTGAGGGGGAAAGGAAATTGAATTCTGGCCTTAGAAATAGAAAGTGGCGGCTGTAGTATAAAATTAGGGTTAGGTTTTTGATTTTATTTTTTTTGTGATTTTAACTTCTATTTATAGAAAAAGCAAGCGTAAACACTATTCATCCCGGGAATTCCGAACTCCGATTTAGACGCCGTAACCAGCGTTTCTAAGGTTTACCCCGCGTTCCGGACACAATGGAACAGGTTTCGGAAGCTAATTCGGAAGTATGTGCGAGTTATGGCTGAAAACGCTCAATTTAAATTAAACCGATTTAACTCGATTTCTAGGCGTTTTAATTTGTACCGGACAAGCGGTAAATCCAATTGACTTGAAATTTGAAACCTTACAATAATATCACATTATGGATCCGATGAAACTGGTTTCGTCGAATTCCGAGACTTTTTGAAAAATGGCTATTTTGACTCGCCAAATTTAAATTAAAAATAATTCGATGCGTTTCGAGCTGCCACGATCAAACGATAACTCCGATTGACACGAAAATTGAAATCCGGTAATAACTAACTATTACGGATCCAATGAAACTGGTTTCGTTCAATTCTGAGACTGTTCAAAAATTGACTATTTTCACTAGTCGATTTAAATATTAAAATATTCAATTTTCACAAATAAACTTTTAATTCAATTTTAAAAGTTCTAAAATATTTCTATAACTCCAATATGATAAAATAAAATTTTACAAATTATCTTCAATCATTTTTAACTCAATTTTTAATTATTTCCATAATTTAACATATTAAATTATCGATTTAATTATCCAATTAAATCCAAAAATTCAAATAAAAATTTATTTGACTTATAAATTCACTTATAAATATTTAAAATTAATTAAATATTCAAATTTAAATTATTAAAAATTCTGGGTTGTTACAGATAGAGTAAATGCTAGGAAAACAAAGAGACAAGAATTAACGAAAAAAAGCTTATACATATTTTATTCCTAAATGCAAATGAAATATGAGAACATAATGGGAAATAAATTATGTACGTGAACGAAAAAAGAAAATACACGGCTATAGAAGAAGAAAAAAAGAGCTAAGGAGTTACGAATGCTAGGGAAATGGAAAGGCATAAGTTAAGGAGAAAGAAACGCATAATATATTTTATTTTTAAATGCAAATGGAAAATGAGAGAGTTTAAACAATGAAACTTATGCCTCTTAAATTTCTCCAAGCTATTTATTTGCATACATTTCTTTCTAGAAATGAAATGCGAAGTAAATGTGTACGTGAATTATGAAGTGGAGTGGATTGAAAGAAAAGATTTGAATGGCTAAAGAGGAGTAAATGATAGGAAAACAAAAAGGCTAGGAAAAAAAGGCAAGAAATAAGGAGAAAGGAACACATATGTATATATTATTAAATGCAATTGAAAAGAGGATATTTTGAGATATTTGCACGTGATTAATAAGAGCAATTCACGGCTAAGAATGGTGAATGCTTATGGTAAGTAATAAAGAGAGTAGTAAATAAAAAAAGGCAAGCATTAAAGAAATGTAACACATGTCTCCTTGATTTCTTTCAAGCCTTTTATGAAAAGACATACACACGAATAAAATCCAACAAATAAAATTTAGATAAACAAAATAGAAAAATAAAATAAAATAACATAGAAAATAAAATATAGAAATGCACATAGAAAAATAGAAATTGAAATACAGGAAATAACTGCGTGTAAAACGCTGTAATTTATCTAATTTAAAAAGTATAACTCAGAATTTAACGAAATGAAAAGAAGACAGATATCATAAATATATTTTGCTTCAAAGAAAAAAGATTAAAATTTAAAATTCAATTTTAAAAAAAAAATTGAAAATTCAAATTTTGACCAAAATATAAAATTTTCAAAAATTGTTTATTTATTTCATTTGGAAAATAAATTACAAACAAATACCAATCTTACATTGGAAAAATTTCTAAAAATTCACTTTTAAATGATTTAAAAATCAAAATTTCAAATAAAAATTTAATTAAAAATATTCACAAAATTATGGGTTGTTACAACCACTATTATTTCATTAGTGATGATTATTTCGTCAGAGGTTTTGGGATAGATATTTAGTATCTTTTTAGCTCTGACGAATTTTGAATTGGTTATCACCTTATTTTGAGATGATAGTCCATTAGAGACCTGATATGAATTTATGAAATGGTGATTTTGATCAATATGCCTTATTTTGAATATTTGTTTTTAGGCATATTTTGAAATGACTTATTTTAGAGCTAAGTCATTTATGGATTTATAAAGTAGTGACTATAATTAGTATGCCTTATTATGATTTTTGTTTGGCGTATTTAATATGGCTTATAATCTTTAAGTCATAAGGTTATAATATTATCTTAATTTTTATTTAGATACAATCTGACCCGTTTATTATTTTAATACTCGGGTCAGATCGAGACTTTATAGGTACAGGGACCCATTAACCTTTGGATTTTGTGCTAGCTAGCATTAAAGTAGACTATATGATAGTTTTAGTTTACTTCATACTTGTATATATTGGCAGTTAGGAGTGTATGTCATCTATATATTATTGTACCTGATACCAGATTTTGGATATGATACACACACACACACACATACATATATGGGTCTAGTACTCATATTTTGTAGACTCGTATTTTATTATGTATAAGATGATATATATTATTCCGCTGTGATCTGTAACTCTGATTTATCCATATTATATACTGTTCTGAATATTTTTAATCGGTGTGTTTATTACTTGTATTAAAACTGTGCACGTCTAAATTTCAGTTCAGATTCTAAAAAAGGTAAATAAGACATGTCAGTGTTAGTATATATATATATTCACATTTAATCGCCCTTTACCAGCCATGTTCTCTGGATTAGCAGACGACATTATTATAATGTTCTTTGCTAAACTGGGCATAGCGGTGTGGTTGCTACAATCTATATTCAAATCTATAGTCCAAACATAAAGTTCTTGGTTAACTAATAACAACTATTATTTCTTTGACTTGACTTGAGTTGATTATGATATTAACCCCATACAACTGAGAAGTTGAATCCTCTCTTGAATAGTATTTCACTTTCACTTGATCCAACTATAGTCATATGATCGAACGTCATGCCATGATTTGACTATAATCAAAGCAGAGCTTTCATATTGAAAATCCACAGTATTCTCAAGACGAGAGAACTGTGTAAATCGGGCACATCAATTTTTTCTGTATGGTTTCAATTGTATTAACCAATAGAAACATATCGAGTGAGTCATCTCATAGTTATCCAATAACTACTAGTATGTAACCTCTTGGTGCCCCCAACAACCATGAATAATACAATGTTCAACATTTAGAGAGCGTTATGTAATCTACTCTCAATGGATACATTGATATCCAGCCTCGATACATCTTGACTAGGAATATATAAAATGGTATATTTGTTTTTATTATGATAAATTACTCACGGTTATAACACTAACTACTATCATAAAAACATTCCAATTATGGAGTTTCTATTAAATATGCTTTTAAATAAATTAGTTTATTAATATAACACATTATATCAAGTATATAATAGAAAGAAAAATACCATTTATATCGAACAAGATTGATTACTAAGTCAGATATATGTAACAAATTACATTATTACCCCTAGGGCATGCCCATATCTCTGCTAATCTTCCACTTGCACTTGGGGTCAATTATGGAATCTTATTCGAACTTCTAATCTGTTTGCTTAAAACCAATTGGGTCAGTCTCTTAGTGGATGGGTATTCTATTATATTCTAATCATCTACACTGTCAATTAACTCTCTCCGACACTGATAAACCACCTTTATCATGTAGAACAATTCGGAGTATGTCTCTTGACTTCTAACGATGCAACAACTTGAAATTTCACCGCTTTGGCTTATGAATATTTAATTAATTTTAAATAGTCAAATAACAAATTTTATAATTAAAACAAAAATCTTTTAAATAATAAACAATGATGGTGAAATAGTTTTCAAAATTAGTTTACAAAAATAATTAGTTTTAATAAAACTGAAAATGTGATTGGAATTCGTTTTTCGGATTTTCGACTTTTCGTCGGCTAAAAATTTTCAGAAAACATTGTGAACACTTGGTATAAATATTCACATTTACAATAAGTGAGTAAATATTATATATATATATATATTGGTACATAAATAAGTGTGCATTCTTAAGTATATAAAGATAAGATATGTCGTTTGTGAAATAAAAAGTAAAAAGTAAGTGCCACATCTTATTAAATATAAGTAGATATGGTATTAAAAACATGTTGGAACATGTTGGTAAGGAGGTGGACAAACATGGCGAGGTGGCATGAAGTTGTGGAGAGTAAAGTACATAAGGATAGTTGAGTAATTTAATTTTTGCACTTAGTATATAAACTAATTTCCTAATATTTTCCTCATTTTCATTTCATTCTCACCTTGCAAATTTTCCTTCAAGTCTTCATGAATACATTACCATGGCCCCTTCCTAAGTCTAAATTCAAAATTCTAACTCTTTTTCATTTTTTAAAATCCATAAAACCTTGTTAAAACCTCCTCCTTCTAGTTCTACACCTCCTCTTCTTAAAACAAGTCCACATCAACCCCTACCCTTCATGGCCGAATTCATCCAATCTAGGTCGAGCAAAAATTTCCACTTTCTAAGGCAAATGATCGGGATTTTACTAAGACAAATCCAAGATCTAGGGTCGATCTAAAGTTAAATTTCACTTGATTTAGCTATGTTTTAATGAGTAAAGCTCCCACTTTTACATAAAGTTTGTAACTTTATTTTGATATGACTTTATAGTTAATTTGTTGCTTGTTTGGGTGTGTATGTGTTTTGTTATACATATGTATGTTTGGATGAAATATTGTTTTAGACCTGTAAATGAAAAGGTTAAAGTTAGTAAAGTTTAAGTTATAACCTTATTAAACGTTGTGATGACGTGTATATTGGTTATGTTCATGCATACGTGGCTATATGTGTAAAATAAAAAGTTAGTATTTGGGGTCATAGTTGTGACTTTAAGATCCTTTGGTTTTAAAAACTTGTTTTCCTTACTTACTTTTTAGAAATGTTTTCGTAAATTTCAAAAATCCTACTTTTGTTTTCTAAAAATTTATACTAAGTTTATAAATTAGTTCATGTATAAAAGATAAGAATTTTTTAGCTATTTGTTTTAAAAATAAGTTTCGAAATTACGGGTCATATAGCGATAGTCGCTTTGGGTGCGGTTCATAAGAACGAACTCTTTTTGAAATCTAAAATGTTTTTCACTTAAGTAGTTTTTGAAAAGTGTTTTCAAACATATTTTAAGAAATAAAAAGTAATTATTATTTATTTAATTAACGACTATTTAATTAATTAATTCAGTAAGGTAATTAATACTTAATCATTAGTTAATAAGGTTAAGTCTTAATTAAGAAATTTATATATAATTAGTTAATTAGTAAAGGTTAATTATTATTCAATTTATTATTTAAGGATTAATTATTATTTAATTATTTATTATTTATTAATAAAGTTAAATTTAAGTTAGGATTTAATTATTTTTAAATAAAGATTTAATTTATTATTTAAGTTTTAATTAACATATATTTAATCAGTCAATTGAGATTAATTGAGATTAATTATTATTTAAAGTTTAAATTATTATTTAATAATTAATCAAAGATCAATTGTGGTTTAATTACTTATTTAAAAGATGATTATTATTTAATTATTTATTTAAGGATAATTATTATTTAATTATTAATTTAATTATTGTTTAATCATTAATTTAAGGTTTAATCATTATTAAATAGATGGTTTAAATGTTATTTAATTATTAAATGAAAGTTTTAATGTTTTAAACCACATTATTTCTAAATCGATTTTGTTATTTTTAAGCAAGCTCTCTTTTAAAGAATGGTTTAGATCCAAGGGATTTCTTTATCAATTACCCTTAAGTAATCCTAATTGAATATGAAATCCAATGACATAGGTTTAGCAGAATTAAACACGGTTCTATTAATTTAATTTATAATTAATATCTATTAGCAGAATAAACCAATTTTATCATAATTCACTAAGTACATTATGTGGACATCTATTAGGCACAACAAATCGTCATTCTGCAATTTTATTAACTTAGACATTTAACGGACATCTATTAGGCACAACAAATCGTCATTCTGCAATTTTATTAACTTAGACATTTAACCTTATGTTGATTGATTGTTATTGGCTGATTCTTTTTACATATCTGCTAGTTATGTAATACTCATGTTATAACATGGATAAGTTCAACCTGATTAAATGAACCATTATGGTCACTAAGCCTCCTCCTGATTTTGCAAAGTCCAATATTTCATTTTATTCGTTTTGAAATGGTTTAAAGTTTATTAATATTTTTAAATATGATATTTAAAAGATAGTTAAACAATTATTTTATTAAATGTTGAAGTTAATTTAATCTTTTTAAATGATTATTTGAAATCAGTGTTTGGTTAATATGGTATAAAAATAATTAAATGAAGAATGTTTTAAATAATAACTTGTTTATTTAAAGGTGTTCTAAATGAGTGATTTGATTAAGGGAACTTTATGAACTAAGTTTTATTAAAGGATTTTTATTTTAAATAAATAAGTTTTATAAATGATTTTGGAGATTTATAAAGTGTTATATAAATGGTTTTAATATTTATAAAAGAATTTTGTAAATTAACTTGGAGTTTTATAAATAGTTTTATAAATGGGTTTGGAATCTAAGTAAAAGAGATTTTATAAATAAAAAAGATTTATTAAAAGAATTTGTCGAATTAAATTAAAAAAGAACTTAAGATTGGATTTCCTTTAACTAACCTTGTTAATTTTGGTGGTATGGACATTCGCTCTACACTTAACAACAAAGGAATAGTGTTTGAGGTTAAATTTATCTCCAATTTAAATAACATTTGTTTTGATCCTTTTAATATGATTTTGAAGTTAGAAATCTTTCACAAATGTTTTGTGAATATACTTATGTCATTGAGATAATTATATGAATGTTTTGATAAATGTTTTGAAAAGAGATTTAATAAATGAAAGATTTGTTTTGTGGTTGCTATGGGTAATTAAATCTTTAAATTCTTGTTGTTTGATTATTTGATAGTTAAATAACTGACATTAAATCTTCACATATTTTGACTCAGGAAGTATGATTGTATATTTGAGTTCCTCAATGAGGACTCAATACTTGTTGTATACTTCCAAGAAAACCGATAACGAGTCAACTAAAAATTATCATCGTTGGTTTGGAGAGATCGAGATCGGATCCGTTTGCGAAGTTGCTTTCGAAAGGTAGTCCCTTACCTTTCCATTTGCTAGAAACCCATTCTCCTATATAAGCCTACGATTTTTGATTGCATATCTATCATTGCTATCATGTACATACATCACAGCTACTTGGTTATTAAATACTTTAAAGCCTAGACATTATTATAATATCACCATCCGTGTTTATATACGACATGGTCTTACAAGATACTTTTGATTTTAAAAGGGTTTTATAGGTGATAACAAAGTTCCTTGTGATTTGAGTTTCTTACGCTGGTTTTACCGGACAGACCCGGACGTTGTTTTCTTATAATTCTTGGGTCAGCCCGAGCATATTTTTCAGATTTAGATGGATTCTTTGAACCATTTAGAAGACGAGACAGATTCTCTAATATGTATTCAAGCATCTTAAAATCCTCCACTGTTTGTTCTAGTTGTAGTTATTAAATTATAAGAACAGGCTGTTATAACTCTCTAGGGTGATAATAAGATAGTGTGATGTTGTGTATAAACAAAGATAATTTCCTTTCGTAAACATTTTGTGTGTATTATATATGCTCGTCGCATTTTGTGAGATTCTATTCTGTATTCTCTTTCTTCACCCCAAATGACATGTCTTTCGGACACTTAAATGATCGACACATAAATATCGAAGATGTATTAAGTATCGTCTTTAGGTTTAAAAAAGGCAAGACTGTTACATTTGGCATCAGAGTGCAAGATTAAGCAAGAACCTTGGCCTTGGTGGGGTAAACTCATTATGGATAGAGTTAATAATATCCTAGAATGAGTATGAGTGTGTTATTTATATAAGTGTGTATTTTTTAGTGCTATAAAAATGTTTTATATTGCGTTGATTTATCCGTTGAGTGCATATGAATTCTGGTTGATACAGAAGGTACAACTGTATCAATATGGGTTGCTAAACACTTAAACTAGGTGAATCAATATATTATTATTTTAAAATCTAGTAAATGAAATAATTATACCTTGGAATATATTCTATTTTATATAAAGAAATGATTTTCAAAAATAAAGTATAATTATTTATAATGTGTGGTTGTTAGGAGTTGATAATATTTAATTATTATCATATAGGGTTTGATTAGTCATGCTCGCCTAGCCTTGAGCATTAGCTTTGGTTCGTAAATCGTCTGTAATTTTTCTTTTAAAAATCATAGGTTGGGTAGATAGAACTTGCGGCAACATTGAAACGAACCCTTTTAAATTAAGTTTCATAGTCTAACTATATGACATTCGATGATATGTTGGGTTAAAAGTGGATTTAATATAAAGTGTTTATTTAAAGAAATATTTTTAATTTTTTTATAGGATTTGATTTATAAATCAGTATAAAATATGTTTTGATTGAAAAGAGTTTTAGAGAATTAAAAATCCTGGTGTCTTTAAAAGAATTTCAAATGTTTTTGGAGAAAAGGTAATAATAGTTTTACTTAAAAATACTTTAAAGGTATAAATATTTTGAAAGGAAATTTGAGAATAAGATTTTTCTTTGGATGGTTCGAGGAATGAGTCTTAATCTATTTTGTGTGATGATTAGAATAATTTTCAAAGTGACAATCGGGTGTTTGTTTAGGCAGATGTGATAGTGCAATTAGTAAATTAAACTCTTTGTCATTGTACGATCAAAACGAGTTCGAATCCGAATGCATCCAAAGAAAGTGCAAGATAAATATTTTGTTAAAGCAGTTTAACGGGAAATATATATACATATAGAATTATTTAAAAAAGGGATTAGAAAATAAGAAGTATTTTTATAATTAACTAGTTCGAGTGACTCGAAAGTGACTATAAATGGGCAAGAGACGTATTCAAATAGTAAACGCTTCTCTTAAGTATTACCCGTCTTGGTAAAGGGATATGTAATACTATTTGGTACTACTCAGTTCCTTGATATCATTTTGCAGTTACTCGGGCTATATATATTTTTTCTAAGGGTTAAAAATAAAGTATCGTTTCAAAAAAAATTGAAATACAATCCGGGTATTTTGGCTCCTAAGGTTTCAGAATAATAAGGTATTTTAATTAAAGAGTGGATTAATAAATGAAGTTTTAAACTTAATAAGAGGATTAATAAACTTTGTTTTATTAAATTGTGTCTTTTGATTTTAATACTTGGAAAGTTAAAAAAAAATTGATGTTATTGGGCCAGCTAATAAACATTTTTATCTTAAAGGTGTCTATGAAAAAGTTGATTTTAGGACGGAGTTTAGATACTAGCATCCCACTCTTCTTAGCTACTTACCAAATTGATTAGGTAAAGCAATTGGATTGCTCGACTCAGTTTTAAGACCTAAGGTTATTTTTGACCACTGTTTGAATAGAATTAAAAATCAGATATTTTGTATATACTTTTAGGATGAAAAGAGTATTATACAAATTAATAAAGTAGAATGATTTTATGAAAAGGTCTCATTAATAAGTTTCATTTAAAAAAGTTTCAACCTAAGTTGGAATTACTATGAATGTCTTCATAAATATTTTTTGGGTGAGTTAACAACAATTGGGTAAATTAAGAACCTTTATATGGGTATGTAGGTTGTACGTAGATCACTCGATCTGAGATTCGAGCACATGACTTGAGGTGTTTTACACCATTCCGAAGAAGGTTCACTCGATTTTTGATAGTGAACACTTGGTGAGAGTTCTTAATTTAGAACCAAAGTTTTCTATCATAGTGTATGGCTATGTAAGGAGAACAAGGGTTTATAATTGAGAAGCCTGATCAGAGTCCGCACTAGGAAGTCGGGTGAGAAATACTAGTTCGGAAGTGAAGCTATATATTCGAGTAAGTGATCAAATCATATTTTTCGTAGGAATGATCTATGTACATCATATGGACTGTAACAACTCAGTTTTTCAGTCATCTAAAATTAGAATATTTAATTGAATTTAAATATTTAAAAATTAATTTTATAAGTTAAATCAGTTATAAATGTAACTTGGAATCTAATAGGAATTAAAATGACTTCTACCATTGTTTTAAATCTTAATTGAATTAGAATGGATTTAGTAAACGTTTTTAGCAAAGGCTAGCGGGATTAATAGGGCCCTACCTGATTTTATTGCCTAGAAAAACAATAAAATAAAGAAGCTTAAAACAAATTTCAAACTCCTAAAACACACAAGTGAAAAACATGCGAGTTACAAACAGGTACATAGCAAAAAGAGTAAACAAAGGTGGAAAACACTACAAAAACCCGAAGCAAACAACAAGCTAACTCCAAGCAGAACTCAAAGTAGGTGGAAACAAGGCCAGCCTCTTTAGGATTTCAAAAATTTCATGCTTTAACACTTTCCAAATAACTTCACCATCCCTTTTATTCTTTTCAAAGAAAATCAAATTTCATTCCCTCTACATAGTGATCAGGTACTTCTTCAAACAAATTGTCATTAGTCTTACTTTCATAATTCTCCACCTATTTGATATGTAGATCATTTTTAATTCAATTGATGATTGTGAAGAAAAACACAGAGCTAACAACAATCCTCGTCATTCTTCTAAATAATATTAGGTTCACACAGAGCTACGAGCAACTCTCCACATAGTAAACTTTTAAAATTGAATTAAAAGTTAATATACAGAAATTGAAAATTTTAATATTTAATTAACGTGTAAAAGTAGTCATTTTTGACACTATCTCAGATTTCAACGAAGCTAGTTTCATTGGATCCGTAATAGTGAATTATAGTGTGCAGTCAAATTTCATGTTGATTGGACTTACGGTTTAGTCGTGTGAAGTTGAAACGCATAGAAATTTGTTTATGTAAATTTAATTAAACTAATTCAATTCGAAAACCTATCTTCCAAATACGATGGAATTAACCTCCGATACATTTTCCATTGTGTTCGGAATAGGGGTAAACCATTATAAACGCATGGCGGCATGCCTCGATTAGAGTTCGAAAATATTTCGTGTGAATAGTGTTTTAAAACATTGTCTATATAAGGACCTTCATTTGCTAAAGCCCTAGCCCCTCTAACCCTAGCCGCCACTAACTATTCAATGGCCAGAAATAACGCGATTTCCTCCTCAATTTTCTCACAATCCATCCACTTTCATCGAACATCCTCAATTACAAAATCGAAGAGCTCATCGAGCTCTATAATCTTAACGGTCATGATCGGAAATGGAGCAATGGAGTGATGGAGATTCCAGTTCGAAGGGCACATGTTCAACATGCGATTTCGAGTGTTGGGCGGAGCTATAGGCGGCCGGTCCTTGGAGTAGGTGCGGCGAAGGATGGCGCACGCGTGGGTAGGGTTCGATCGGGGTTCGATTGCTCATGGATGGAGCGACGATCGAGGACATGCATGCGTGATGGGTTATCTCGACCTGGAGGAAATGCGAAGGAGAGGATGATTAGGGGAGATTAGTTTTTAATTAAGGTGATTAAGGATTTGTAATTAAAATAATTATTTATATTAATTCGTGCATCTTATAAATATAGTAAGGTGTCCATACAGGGTCTACTTCGCACGAAACAAGTTACGTTAGGTTCGTATTCACGAACATTACGCGGTGGAGCTAGTTTGGATGGATTTGGAGCTAGTGAAAATTTTGGTTAAAATTAAATGCTTATCTAATTTTAATCGAAATAAAACGCTGAAACGACGACTGCAACCAAAGTAAGTAAAGCTCACACTTTATAACCCGCTTATATTTTTATATAAGTGTGAATATTTTTATTTTTCTATTTTGATGACTGTTGGATGTTATATATATATATATATATATATATATATATATATATATATATCTGTGTGTGTGCGTGTGTGTGCGTGTGTGTGTGTGTATGTGTGTGTGTCTATATTGGATGTTATGCTATAGTAGTTAGTAGTTGGATATATTCCTGCCAATTAGAGAAGATGCGACCCTATATGTTCCCGTGTATGAGTGCATGACCCTTTGTACGCATGTCTGCCTCGAAGCAGACATTGTACATATTTTCTCATATGCATATTTGTTGCAAGTAATGATCGGAGGGATCCAATAGGATTCCTCACTATGGTCGATGTTTATTTACATATATTATTGTGTTATGTGATATTTGATGTGATGGATGCCATGATTTTTATTACTAATGTGAATCCCCTTATTTAGTACTTTTGCAGCATTGGGCCAATTTTTGGAAATTTAAAAATAGAAATGAGGATTTCAATTTAAAAAGGATTTCATAGTGATTTTGAATAAATATATATGTTTTAATAATTTTTGATTGGTTAAAGAAACGGATTTATTTCAAACAAATAAAAAGTTATAATTTTGACGTTATAAAAATTATGTTTTTGTAAAATACGCTTAAATAAGATTTTTGAAATATGAAGTTAACATTTTGTCAAATAAGTTAAATTGAGAATTTTGAACTTATTATAAATGGTTTATATATAAGATTTATAAAATTGATATTTCATAAATAAAAGTAATGAGATTATAAACGAGTTTTATTGAAAGTGGCTACTGTATGGCTAGTTATCACTTTGGATCGTTTAATATGGAATGTATTATAATCTAAATGCGAAAACAGATAATAATAATAGTAAAGTAAACAAGAATAAGCGTACCAAGAGTTTTTAGATTGGTTCGAACTTCCCGTTCTACATCCAATCCCAGAATTTCCTATGGAATTCCAATCAATTACCCCTCACTTAACCCGGAGGAATAGGTAAACAACACCTGAACAACCGAACAAGATTTTTCTGCCTCAATAGCCGAAGAGGTCTTTTCCGCCTGATTCAAACTAACAAGACTTCAATGGTTTCAATAAAATTGCTTAACACTTTGTGTTCTTGATAACACTTATTTGTCTTTGATAGTACACCCTTCCTATAATATTTTTCTCAAGTATATATTGTGTATGTAAAGATTTAGAAAGGAAAATATTGCTTTGAATCGAATAATAAGTTAATTGATTCAGAGATTCAAACAATATATATAAATTGTGATTGCTTGTAGAATGCAGAGATAGTAGAGAGTATGATCAGAAAATAGAATAAAATTCGATGATTTTGAGAAGTGAATCTCATGTGTTTATATAGTAGATTTATATAGTAGATAAACAGCTACAACCATTCACGAAGAGTTTTGAGCAAAAAATGCAGCCACAACTGTTCAAATTGGATTGTATCTCTTGGCAAATGGAAGTGTCTATTCAGAGAAAATTGCTGTTAGAAAGATACTTTCGACTGACCCAAAATGACCAGCCAACTAAATATTGAAAGTTGGTGCAAAATAGAGTGTATCTGTGTAATTGAGCAGGTTCAGTTGACTGGTCATATCTGGTCAGTCGACTGACCTAGTTGTCAATGCACAGTTCACACATTTTTTGAAGAAATTGAATTTTAAAACAACTTTGATTTTGTTTGGACTACTTGAGGATAGATTTTAAAAATTCTAAGACTAAAAAAAACTTCAACAAATAAACATACTATACTCAATTCTAAAGTCTTGTCTCCTTTGTAGTTTTAGGATCATATCTCGTTCTCTTTTTCTCGCTTGATCATGTAGTATCATTAATGATTTGTTTAAGCTCTTTGTCATGAATCAAAAATTATGATTCAACATTCTCCCTCTTCTTGATTGATGACAACCTGTTTTAGAGGATACTATATTTTAAGAAAAATATAACAGAATTATATATATCTCCCCCTGAATATCTGGCGACATGTTTAATCCTGCAAGAAATGGTTAGTCATACAAATTTCTCCCCCTTTGTCATCGAAGAAAAGGAAATAAACAATAACATCATCATTGAACTAACAACATAATAATCAAAAAAAATGTTCGAATGTTTGAACTACTTACTACCACCAAGAAACATATCTGAGCCACTTATACAAGCTCACAAAAAAATAAACAGAATTTTTAAAACAAATAAAGATAACTTACTACCACAAAGAAATATCGATATCACCCATCAGAATCAGACTCTGTTTCTTCTTCCACTTGCATAGGTTCTTTGCCTCTTGAAGAACTTTCCACAAATTGTCTGCCAACCCCATTTCCGCTTGTGTCAGAACTTGTTTGTTCTTCGGATGTCGACCAAGTAAAGCGAGGAGCTAGACTTTTACCTGGATCATGCTGTGAAGTTTCCGTAGTTATGGAAGAGGAACAAGAGATGGCATCCCATAAAATCCCGAAAAAGCTTTTAATTTTCTCAAATTTCTTGTCGATTTTCTTGTCGAGATTTTTGATGCGAGAATCTAAAATGACTTGATTTCGCACAATTAGATCAATGGATTCTCGGGTGCTTTGGGATGGGGTTGGTGTACGAATGTTATCTCTTTGTTGCTGTGGAGTATTAGTTTGTTGACGAGGTCGTGATTGCCAGTTTTGAAAAGACATGATAGTTAGAGGTCTAGGAGGCAATTTCATTAGACTTATTGTGCGGCTATTTAGAGTTTTGGAAATGGAGGTATCAGATTCCGGAATAGGAATCTTTAGGTTCATAAGTAGCCGCATAATATATTCACCGTAATAGATGATATTCATTTGACCTTGGTTAAAAGACAAGAATTCATCTAGAATTAGCTTAGGCCAATTTATTTGGACATCTCCCCAAATAGCATATAACACTCTAAAATTATTTGGATATACAAGCTCATAAGAACCAGTACGAGGAAGAATTGTGTGCATTAAGGCTCGATACACAATTCGGGCTGTAGGGCGTAAGGCGATAGGTTTTAGTTCAGTCATATCATCTTCCAAAAACCTATGACTTACTTCATCTCGTTCGCCTATAGGAACATTTAATTCTTCCAATGGAATACCATTAGTTGGCGTATGGAGAATGTGTCCAATTCTATCTAAAGACATGAATACTTGTTGACCGCAAACTAAACTCTATATGCAATTATCACAATTACAAGGATTTTAATGACCCAAATTTAAATTTGCATAAAAAAGTTTTACCAAGGTATGATTAATTTTGAGATTATTCTGATTGTGGTCAAGAAGAGATTCTAGACGACATCTCCTTGCAAGCTCTTAAATTCTATAGGAGCAAAGTCTGGAAACACAACAAAAGATCCGTCGAAAAAACGTGCTTCCTTCATTTTGTTCCATCTTTGGAGAGATGTAGCGTCGTAAAGCCATTGAGCAATTTGGGAGTCAATTGGCTCAAAGGAAGAGGTAGAGGCATGTCTAGATCGTTTAGGTTGACGTGGAGCCATTGAAATAATAATGGAGTAAAGGAATTTGAAATTTTTGGGAGCTAGATTTTGAAATTATGAAGGGAGAATTAAAAGTGAAGATTAAAAAAGGAGATAGTGGGTTAAAGGGGTAAAAAGGTAGGTGAAAAGGTGTAAAAAAGCCCAGATTTGTCATTCAGTCGACTGGACGTATATGGTCAGTCGACTGATTAATATCTCGAAACTCTCTGCTTCATGATTCAATCGACTGGCCAAATTCGTTCAGTCGACTGAATATTGTCTGAAAGCTTTCTGTTTCCAGATTCAGTCGATTGGTCGAATCTGGTCAGTCGACTGAATTCCCTTTTTTTGCATAAAATATATATACAAATATATTAAATAGTGCATACAAATAAGAGTGAAATAAATTAAAAAAATATAGAAAGGTAATAAATTATTTTGACGAAGGAGTGGATGGAGACTTCGAGTTATCTGGTTCAACCTTCGTCTTCTCTTCATATAGTTTTAATGGCGACTAGCGATTCCACGCTCCCATGAATTAGGAGATGCATTTGGAGGTTGTGGCTACTGATCCCATGGATTCCGAGAGGAAGAGGTTATAGGTTGATGAACAGTAGATGAAGACGACCCGCAAAATTTCCAACCACGTTGCTCCAGAAAGCTAAGTCGTCTTGAATTCGTCTTCTGTTCATGGTACATTTCACGTTGAATTGCTATTGATTCCCTCTGATAATGACGTAAATCATCAATCTTTTTCTTTGTTTGTGGAGAGCCAAAGAACAGAAAATGACGTGTCTTCTTTTTTTCTGGAGTATGACCAGTATGATAGTTTGAGGGTCTGGCCGGTTCATGATATGCTGTAGGTGTAGGTGAATTTGATGGTGCAGAGATAAGTGTCGGGAAATCGACAAAGGAATATGCAGAGCCATTTAAGGAGTTTTCTTGTGAAGATATTGTAGTAGAAAAAAATTATGATTGAAGCAAATTTGATGGAAAAAAAAGAACTCTTGGGATACACACACACACACACATACATAAGTGAAAACGTAGTTAAAGGTTGATGGATTAGCGGATAACCTGCAAATCAATTAGAGGATGAAAACAAAACACAAATTTTGAGGCTGAGAATTGTTCATGAGAAAAGTGAAAAATAGATAAGGAAAAAATTATAATAGAAACAGTTGCGAAACAGAAAACGGTCAAATGGCAGAGATATAGGATTTCCAAATTGAAGGTGCTGAGTTCAAGTACCAGATATATATATACACACACATATATATATTTAATAAAATTATTTTAGAAATTTTATAATTATTTTAAAGAAATTATACCTAGTTCTCTTCTTATTTTTATAAAACAGTTTTCATTGAGTGGTTTAGTGAAAATATCAGCTAACTGATTTTCAGAATTTACAAATTCTAAATTTATTATATCCTTCTCAATATTATCATGAAGAAAATGATGAGGAATGTAAATGTGTTTTCTTCGTGAGTGATTGATAGGATTTTTAGATAGGTTTATTGCACTGGTGTTACTACAATATATTATAGATTTATTTAATTTTATATCAAAATCTTGCAATGTTTGTTGCATCTAGATTACTTGAGCACAAGCTAAAGATGCAGATATATATATTTTGCTTTGCATGCCGATAGTGAAACGTAGTTTTGTTTCTTGCTAAACCAAGATACTAAGGATCGTCCAATAAAATGACAAGTTCCACTTATACTTTTTCTATCTGTCCGACTTCCTCCAAAATCAGCATCACTATAAGATATTAACTCAAAAGGACAACCTTTTGGATAAAATAGTCCTAAATCATTGGTCTTGCTAAGATAACGAATTATAGTTTTACTACTCGCATATGTGATTCTTTAGGATTTTCTTGAAATCCAGTGCATAAACAAAACACTCATCATAATGTCAGGTCGACTAGTAGTTAAGTAAAGTAATGATCCAGTCATGCTACGATATATTTTTTGGTCGACACTCTTACCATTTTCATCTCTGTCGAGATGTATAGTTGTACTCATAGAAGTTGGTTTGACAGAAGTGTTCTCCATACCAAAATGTTTAATTAGATTATTAAAATACTTTTCTTGATTAATAAAAATTCCATTTTGCAATTTTTTAATTTGTAGTCCAAGAAAATACGATAGTTCTCCCATATGTGACATTTCAAATTCATTTGTCACGATAGTCGAAAATTCCTAACATAATTTTTCATTTGTTGAACCAAAAATAATATCATCAACATATATTTGAATAATTAAAATATCTGTTTAGATTTCTTAATAAATAAAGTTTGATCAATCTTTCCAATTTCAAAACCAGATTCTATTAGATAGCTTTTAAGTTGGTCATACCAAGCACGAGGTGCTTATTTTAAACCGTACAAGGCTTTCTTAAGTTTGTAAATGTGATCTGGAAATTTTTCATGAGTAAAAAAAGGAGGTTGTTCAACATAGACATTTTCTTTTATATATCCATTTAGAAAAGCATTTTTAACATCCATTTGATATAATTTAAAGTTATGAAAACATGCAAAAGCCAATAGAATATGTATAGCTTATAATCTCGCGACAGGAGCAAATGTTTCTTCATAGCCTTTTCCCTCTTCTTTATTATATCCTTATTTACTAATCTAGCTTTATTTCTAGTAATGTTACCTTTTTCATCAGCTTTGTTTTTGAAAACCCATTTTGTACCAATGACGGATTGATCACTTGGTCTAGAAACTAATTCCCAAACTTCGTTTCTTTCAAATTGATTTAGCTATTCTTGCATAGCTATAATCCAATAGTCATCAGTGGAGGCTTCTTTAATACTTTTGGGTTCTATATTAGAGAGAAAAGCTATATGGTCCATTTGATTTAATTGATGTCTTGTTCTTACATTTGAATTTACTTCTCCAATTATATTCTGAACAGGGTGATCCCTAAGAATTTTTGGAGGAGATCTTACTATATTTTCATTATGAACACTGTTTTCATTTTCTCTAGTATTATCAGCATTATTATTTTGAAAAATAATATTATCATTTTTAAATTATTTATTAAAATTTGATTTGAATTATTTTCCAAGTTTGTATTTTTAGAAGAAATTTTGGCATTTTCATCAAATTAAACATGAAAAGTTTCTTTGATTATTTTAGTTCTAGTATTAAAAACTCGATAAGCTTTGCTTCTTTTCGAATATCCTATGAATATTCCTTCATCGTATTTTGGATCAAACTTACCAAGCTGATCTTTAGTGTTAAGTATAAAACATTTTGAACCAAAAAATTTGAAATATGATATATTAGGTTTTTTACCATTTAAAAGTTCATATGGAGTTTTTTTTAATGATCGAATAGAAACATGATTCAAAACATAACAGGCAGTTGTAACAGCTTCTGCCCAGAAAAGCTTAGGTAAAGTGCTTTCATTTAATAAAGTTCTTGCACATTCTTGTAATGTTTTGTTTTTCCTTTCTCTAACTCCTTTTTCCTATGGTGTTCTAGGAAAGGAGAAATTATGATTAATTCCTTTCTTGTTACAAAACTGTTCAAAAGTGTCATTTTCAAATTCACCTCCATGATCACTTCTAATATTTTCAACTTTTAAATTCTTTATATTTTGAATTCTTTTTACAAATAATTTAAAATTCTCAAAAGTATCACTTTTATATTTCATAAAAATAGTTTATGTATATCTTTAAAAATCATCTACAATAACAAACACATATCTATTGTGATTAATAGATTGAACTTGAGTAGGTCCAAAAAGGTCCATATGTAGTAGTTCAAGTGGTTGTGTTGTAGATATGATTTTCTTATATTTAAAAGAAGATTTTTTTTTTAATTTTCCTAACTGACATTCATCACAAATATTGTCGATTTTGAACTTCATATCAGGTAGTCCTTTAACAAGTTTATTTTTAGCTATTTTATTAATAGTATTAATATTTATATGACAAATTCTTTTGTTCCATAGTCAAGAATCATTCTCTGTAGCTACTAAACACATGTTTATATTATACTTTATATTCATATTTAAAATATAAATATTTCTATCTCTTATACCTTCAAAAAATGAATTTTGACTTTTATCAGAAATATTACATTTATTTTCTGAAAAGGATATATTAAAACCTTTATCACATAATTGACTTATGCTTAATAAATTATGTTTTAAGTTTTTAACTAATAAAATATCAATAACAAGAGGTGAGCTAGAGATACCGTTATTGCTCACATCGCCTTTCTCGATGATATAACCTTTTGAATTATCTCCAAAAGTGACCGATCCTCCATTTGAGTAGACAATGTTTGTTAACATGTCCTAGTTACCAGCCATTGTTTCGAGCAACCATTGTCTAAAATCCATTTTCTTCTCTTTTTAAGTCGTACCTGCAAAAAATAAAGACTAAGATGGTACCCACTTTTCTTTTTAGGGTCCTGAAAGTTAGGTCTTAGGAAACCAAACCCAAGAAGGTTCAAAATTCCCTTTATAAATATAATTCTCATATTTATGAACGGTTTCCATAAATGTTTTGATGTGCTTATTCCTAATTAAGCTATAATTTGTTTTAGAATCCATATTTTAATAGTTTTAAAATCTTTAGAAAATGTTTTCTTAATATCCTTCTTAATTTTGTTTTCAAACTTTTTTTTTTATTTTCCAGATTTCTTTGGACTTTCAATTCTCTTATATCATAGTCCCTTTTTATTTGAAGTAAACTGAGAATTTTCTATAATTTTAGAAAGATTTTCTCGTCCTTTATTAAAATTAGAAATATTTTTATTAATATCTTCTAACTTAGTATTGAGACTGGACTTTTCTAACTCTAATACTTTAGTGTTAGATTTTAAATCATTAATTTCAACTGATAAATCATCGTTTTTATTTTTTTGAATTTCTAATTCCTGAGTTATCATAGAAAGTTGAGATGCTAAATTAGAATTAGATTCTTGAGATTTTTCAAGTTCTTCATCCAGAATTTTCTTTTCATCTCTTAGCATACTAATTTCTAATTCAGATCTATTTAGTTTTCCTTATAACTCCTTATTTTGCCTTTTAGTTTGTTTTACAAATTCCACTAGTTTTGAATTAATTTCAACCAAATCATCAAAACTTAGTTTACTTACATCATCACTTGTAGCCATGAAGCATACATTTGCTTGCACTGTGTCACTGTCACTATCACTCTCTGATGATGATGAAGAATTTGAATCATCCCATGTTACTGAAAATGCTTTCTTCTTGAATTTATTTTTTTGTTTCTCTGGACAATCTTTCTTCATATGATCCTTTTTATGACATTCATAACATTCCATGATGGAAGATGATGGTTTATTGCTATTGTTGTTGTCATTAGAATTATTTTTGTAACTCCTGAACTTGTTATTCTTTTTGAATTTCAAAAACTTTTTGAAATTTTTAGCAATAAGTGCCATATCTTCTTCATATGAGTCAGAGTCATCTTTTCTTGCTTGAAATGCTAGATTCTTATTATCCTATGCTTGAACTTTCTTTGCCTGTAAATTTACTTCATATGACATTAGATTTCCTATTAACTCTTCTGATTTCATAGTGGAAAGGTAGTTTGCTTCTTCAATAGCTAAGACCTTTCTTTCCCATTCATCCATTAAAGAGTTTAGGATTTTCGATACTATATCAAAGTCAGAAATTTTTTATCCTAGTGCCAATAGTAAGCGATACATATCTGAAATATAGAGTACATGTCATTCTACTTTCGTTTGATTTCATTTTGAAATTTTGAAATTGATTTTTCAACATAGAAATTTTGCTTTGTTTAACTTTGTTAGTTCTTTCATGAGTTACTTTTAGAGTTCTCCATATCTCATAAGTAGTTGTACACATACTAACTCTATTAAACTTTTTTTTATCTAATGCACAAAATAACATGTTCATAGCTTTAGCATTTGAAGTAGCATCAGCTTTCTGTGTAGTAATCCAAGTTGAAAAATCTTCAATTGGAATGGTATATTCATTTTGGGTAATATTCCAAGTTTCTAAACCATTAGCTTTCATATATATTCTCATTCCAGTTGACCAATAATTATAATTCATTCCATTGAATAGTGGAGGTCATGTAGTAGATTGTCCTTCAATAAAACTAGTGTTAATGACAGTACTTGTGCTGGTGTTATTTTCCATATTAGTAAAATAAATTATCAAATAACTGTGTTACGGTTATAGGATGTCCTACTCTGATACCAAATGAAAGTGACTACTGTGTGGCTAGTTATCACTTTGGATCGTGTAATATGGAATGTATTATAATCTAAATGCGGAAACAAATAATAATAGTAAAGTAAATAAGAATAACCACACCAGGAGTTTTTATACTGGTTCGAACTTCCCGTTCTACGTCCAGTCCCAGACTTCCCTCTGGAATTTTACTCAATAACTTCTCTCTTAACCCGGAGGAATAGGTAAAGAACACCCGAACAACCGAACATGATTTTTCTGCCTCAACAGCCGAAGAGGACTTTTCCGCCTGATACACACTAACAAGACTTCAACAGTTTTAATAAAATTGCTTGACACTTTTTGGTCTTGATAACACTTATTTGTCTTTGATAGTACACCCTTCCTATAATCTTTTTCTAAAGTATATATTATGTGTGTAAAGATTTAGAAAGGAAAATATTTCTTTGAATCGAAGAATAAGTTAATTGATTCAGAGATCCAAATTATATATATATTGATTTCTTGTAGAATGCAGAGATAGTAGAGAGTATGATCAGAAAATAGAATAAAATTCGATGATTTTGAGAAGTGAATCTCATGTGTTTATATAGTAGATAAACAATTACAACCATTCACGAAGAGTTTTGACCAAAAGATGCAGCCATAACTCTTCAAATTGGACTGTATCTCTTGGCAAATGGAAGTGTCTATTCAGAAAAAATAACTATTAGAAAGGTTCAGTCGACTGACCCAAAACGACTGGTCAACTGAATATTCAAAGTTGGTGCAAAAGAGAGTGTATCTGTTCAATTGAGCAGGTTCAGTCGACTGGTCATATCTTGTCAGTTAACTGACCTAGTTGTTAGTGCACAGTTCATACATTTTTTGAAGAAATTGAATTTTAAAACAACTTTGATTTTGTGTGGACTACTTGAGGTTAGATTTTAACAATTCTAAGACTAAAAAAACTTCAACAAATAAATATACTATACTCAGTTTTGAAGTCTTGTCTCCTTTGTCGTTTTAGTATCATATCTCTTTCTCTTTTTGTCTCTTGATCATATAGTCTCATCAATGATTTTTTTAAGCTCTTTGTCATGAATCAAAACTTATGATTCAACAATTATAAGTGTTAAATGAAGTTAAAAATGAAACCTTATAAGTAAATGAGATTTATAAAGTAAGGAAGTTTTAAAAGGAATGTTATTAATAAAGAGATTTAATGAAATAAATTTTGTAAACGTTGTTTTATAAATATTAGAAATGGAATTGTAATCAAATTTGTATATGGATTTGTAAATAAAATTTAGAAATGAATTTATAATGGACTTTATAAATAATGAGATTACAAAAGATTGAATTTGTAAATAAAGAGATCTATAAGTAATTAAACTTATAATGGCTTTTTGACATATAAATGAGATAAACCGGAAATTGGGTAATGATTGAATTTTATAAATGAAAGCTTTACAAAATGGAAATGTGAATTGTAAACACTATTTTATAAATGCGAAATCAATTTAATTTGATAAGCTAAATATGGATTTTTATAAAAGGAAATATATTCACATTTTTAAAGAGAATAATATTTTAAATGAAGATTTTGGAAAGCGATATTATAAAATGGAGTGTAAATGGTTCGAAAATAAAATAAATTATGAATTCACTTATTATTAAAATAAGAATATGGAAATGTTTTCCAAATATTTAGATATTGAAATGGTTTTGGAATTATATCTTTTTAAAGATAATTTGAAGTAAATGGTTTGGAAAAGCGATTTAATTAATGAAAGATTAATAAATCAGGCCTAGTGAGTGTGTAAGTGCTAAATTTTGTTTTTAGCCATTTTAGTTTTTCAACTTGATGTAGAAACTAACTAGTCGTACACTTAGTACGTAGCTGAATGTGTAAGCTTGATTATCCTTTATGTTGAGAATGTTGATTCGTGTAGTGCGGAGTGATTACTCCAATCTATCGAGCTTCCTTCTTGGTTGAAGGATAGCAAGTTGAAAGTTGAGGAGGTGATAAGTCTATGAGACTTGGTATCTGTGTGAGGTTGAGATACACTTTTGCATTGTTGGTGCGATTAGACCAGGATCAGATTTATCTGAAAACCATTTCGGACCAACATATATGCGACAATTGTGCAGGTTGGTCGATGATATTGATATTTTGGATTTTCATAGCGAAGGACTTCTTGTTGATCATTTAGGGTTAAATCCTAATATACATATAGTAGCAGTAGTCTCTTTGTTATGAAATATCCATTATATAGGCTATCACTACTATTCCTATAGGATGTGGTAGGAGAGTACCTTTAGTTTGTCATGTTCCTGGACAACCTGTATGGACGAGTGTCTGACATTGCACTTCTAAGATTACGTACATTGGTTTTTACAAACGTACATCATATGGTGGAGGAGAAGGCAACTTCTTTTAGCTTAACACCCTCCTTGAGACATATGAGCTCAAGGGTTATATTTTTATGGAAGGCAATTAGTAGTCAACGAGAATGGAAATGTGGCATTCAAAGAAGATGATGATATGTAATATATGAAAGGTAATCGGTACCTCTTTTGGCCTCACTCCCCGAAAAATGACTGAAATAGGGATAAAAGCGGTAAGGCTAAGTTGGTTGCTACCACTAGGAGATGTCATCACTCTTCTAGATATATATTTACATGTTATGACATCATGTATATGATTATTGTTGATGTATGCTTGTGGCCGTGGATTTTAGGTTAGCAACGACCAGAGTGATGACATATTCGGTACTAACCAAAACTGGGTAGGCCGGTCTTGTGTTGGTTTAGCCGGGCAGTATCTACTCCCTTGGTACATCCCTCTAGAGGTGTATCGAGTTTGGTTTGGAAAGGTAGTCTCTTTACCTAGTCATTTGTACGGAATCCAAAATCCACTACGTGCCTGCCATTTTGTTTATAGAGCTTAGTATTGTTGGAATTTAGTTGTGGTAACAATTTCAGCTATGTTGATTATTATTTATATAAAAGACACTACTATAATATAACATGATTTGATATGAAAATGTTTTGGTCATCTTAAGGGAAAAAAATCATCTGTGTTTATGTATAGACGTGACCTTACAAGATACCTTTGCTTTTAATAAAGGAAAAGTTTTGATAACTTTATAAATTCATTTGAGATGTGTTTTTCTCATGCTGGTTTACCAGACTGATCTGGACATTCTTCTCTTTCAATACTCGGGTCAAACCAAGTATATGTACAGGTTCATATTTGGTGCTTTTGGAGCTTCAGCAGGTGAGCTGGAGATCTTCATGTCGTATGCACGTATCTGTTTATTTTTCCACTACTTTGCATTGTTGTTGTTGTAAATTATCAGCATTTGTGAGGACAGGTTATTATAATTGTCCAAGCTGGTGAGTACTTATTATGTACTCTGATATTGATTTATGTATATTACAGTTTCTCTTTTTAAAGATTATTGATCTATATTATATGTTATTCCGCTGCGATATGAGATTCTGTATTACTTTGGTTTGTCTTTTCTCTCTTCTTCTTCTCTCTTTCATCTCACCCTCTCTTCTCTTTATCATGATCGTCTACAATCCTGTGCGCTCTGGGTCGACATGTGTGGTTTATTGTCGGTTCAAAGGGTACGGATTTGCAGGTCGTCACACGGATTGATTATAATGTTAGGTATTCTAGAGTTAGTTTTTTTTTCTGGGATTGGGTTGTGGTAAATTTCGGGGTCGAAATTTTTTTAAAGGGAGGAGAGTGTAACGATCATGAATTTCATCGCTTTGATTTACGAATATTTATTTAATTTTAAATATTCAAATAACAGATTTTACAGTTAAATAAAACTCTTTTAAATAATAAATAATGATGTTGAAATAGTTTTCAAAATTAGTTTACAAAAATAATTGGTTTGAAGAAAATCGAAATGTGATCGGAATTCGTTTTTCGAATTTCGACTTTTCTTCGGCTGAAATGTTGTCGAAAAACATTATGAATAGTTTGGTATAAATATTCACATTTTCAATAAGTTGTATATACATATACATACATACATACATATATACACATATTGGTATATAAATAGGTGTTTATACTTAAGTATGTAAAGATAAGATGTGATCGTTTATGAAATATAAAATAAAACTTAAAAGATAAGTGTCACATCTTATCAAACATAAGTACGTATGGTATTAAAAGCATTACATGTTGGCAAGGAGGTGGACAAATATAGTGAGGTGGCAAGAAGTTGTGGAGGGTAAAGTACATAAGGGTAGTTTACTAATTTAATTTTTGCACTTAGTATATAAACCAATTTCCTAATATTTTCCTTATTTTCATTTCATTCTCACCTTGCAAATTTTCCTCAAAGTCTTCATGTATACATTTCCATAGCCTTCGCCTAAATCTAAATTCAAAATCCTAATTCTTTTCCATTTTAAAAAAACCATAAAACCTTTTTAAAACATCTTCCTTCCATTTCTACCCCCTCCTCTTCTCCAAAATAAGTCCACACCAACCCCCACCCTTTATGGTCGAATTCATCCACTCTAGGCTGAGCAAAAATTTCCACTTCCTAAGGCAAAAGACCGGGTTTTTACAAAGGCAAATTCAAGATCTAGGGCCGATCTAAAGTTAGTAGAAATTTCAATTGATTTGGCTATGTTTTTGTGAGTAGAGCTCTCACTTTTACATAAAGTTTGTAACTTTAATTTTTATATTACTTGATAGCAAATTTGTTGCTTGTTTGGATGAATATGGTATTGTTTGGTGATATATATGTGTGTTTGGATGAAATATTGTTTTAGACTTGTAAATGAAAAGGTTGAAGTTAGTAAAGTTCAGGTAATAACCTTTTTCCTATTGAATGGTGATGGCATGTATATAGGTTATGTTCATGCATATTGGATATATTTGTAAAATGAAAAGTTAGTATTTGGAGTCATAGTTGCAACATCGAGATCCTTTGGTTTTATAAACTTGTTTTCCTTATTTACTTTTTAGAAATGTTTTCATAAATTTAAAAAATCCTACTTTTGTTTTCTAAAACTCTATACTAAGTTTCTAAAGCAGTTAACGTATAAAAGATAAGAATGTTGTAGCTATTTGTTATAAAAATAAGTTTTGAAATTACGAGTCCTAGTGATAGTCGTTATGGGTGCAATTCATAAAAACGAACTCTTTTTGAAATCTAAAATGCTTTTCACTTAAATTGTTTTTGAAAATTGTTTTCAAATATATTTAAGAAATAAAAATAATTATTATTTAATTAATTAATGATTATTCAATCGATTAATTAAGTGAGATAATTAGTACTTAATCATAGCTAACAAGGTAATTAGTACTTAAGTGTTAATTAAGAAATTCATTTATAATTAGTTAATTAATAAAGGTTAATTATTATTCAATTTATTACTTAAGGATTAATTAATATTTAATTATTTATTAATTACAAATCAAGTTAAATTTAAGCTATGATTTAAGTATTTATAAATGATGGTTTAATATATTATTTAAGTTTTAGTTAAGGACTATTTAATCAATTAATTGAGATTAATTAACAATTATTAAAAGTTTAAATTATTATTTAATAATCAATTAAAGATTACTTATGGTTTAATAACTTATTTAAAAGCTAACTATTATTTAATTATTTATTTAAGGGTAATTATTATTGATTTAATTATTGTTTGATTATTACTTAAAGGTTTAACCATTATTAAATAGAGTATTAAATGTTATTTAATTATTAAATAATTTTTTTTATAGTTTTAAACCACTTTATTTCTAAATATCGATTTTGTTTTTTTTGGAGGCCCTCTTTTAAAGAATAATTCAAATCCAACGGATTTCTTTGTTAATTACCCTTAAGTAATCCTAATTGAATATAAAACCTAATGACATGGGTTTAGCCAAATAAAAGTATGTTAATTTAATTTATAATTTGTATTCGTTAGCAAAATAAATCAGTTCTGTCATAATTCACTAAGCAGATTATGTTGATATCTATTAGGCAGAATAAATCCTGATTCTGTTATTTTATTAACTTGGACATTTATCCATATGTTGATTGATTGTTATTGGCTGATTCTCTTTACATATCTGCTCGCTATGTAATACTTATGTTATAACTTAGATAAGTTAAATCCAATTAATTGAACCATTATGATCACTAAGCCTCCTTCTGATTTTGCGAAGTCCAATATTTTATTTTATTCGTTTTGAAATGGTTTAAAGTTTATTAATATTTTAAATATGATATTTAAAAGGTAGTTTAAAAATTATTTTATTAAATGTTTGAAGTTAATTTAATCTTTTTAGATGATTGTTTAAAATCAGTGTTTTATTACTATGATTTAAAAATAATGAAATGAAAATATTTTAAATAATAACTTGTTCATTTAAAGGTGTTCTAAATAAGTGATTTCATTAAGGGAACTTTATGGACTGAGTTTTATTAAAGGAGTTTAGTTTTAAATAAAGAAGTTATATAAATAATTTTGGATATTTATAAAGAGTTATATAAATGATTTTGATATTCATAAAAGAATTTTATAAATTAACTTGAAGTTTTATAAAGATTTTTATAAATGGGTTTGGAATTTAAGTAAAGGAGATTTCATAAAATAAAGAGATTTATTAAAAATATTTGTCGAAGTAAATTATAAAAGAATTTAAGATTGGATTTTCTTTAATCGGCCTTCTTAATTTTGGTGGTATAGACATTCACTCCATACTTAACACAGAAGGAATAGTGTTTGAGGTTATCTGTATCTCCTATTTAAATAACATTTGTTTCGATGCTTTTAATATGATTTTGAAACTAGAAATCTTTCACAAATGTTTTTGTAAATATACTTATGTAAGTGAGATAAATATATGAATATTTTGATAAACGTTTTTAAAAGGATTTAATAAATGAAAGATTTGTTTTGAGGCTTAGTGGTTGCTATAGGTAATTAAATCTATGAATTGTTGTTGTTTGATTATTTGATAGTCAAATGATGACTATCAAATCTTAACATGTTTTGACTCAGGAAGTGTGATTGTATATTCGAATTCAGCCGTGAGGACTCAAATACTTGTTCTATACTTCCAAAAAAAGGGCAACGAGTCAACCGAAACTTATTGTCGTTGGTTCGGAGAGATCGGGATTGTATATGTTATTCGAAAACCCCTCTGAAACCAGCATATGTATACGAGTGGAAGACATCTTGATGATGGTTGAACGCGATGCTCCTTGAAGAGCCTTTTATTTCATTTAGGCCTAGAACGAACTTGTATGGATGAATGTTATCTTTGCATTTCTTCCTGGAGGAATATGTTGGCATTCCAAGAGGGATTTTTAAATGTTAAAAGCGTAGCCTCTTAAGCCTCACACCTCGGTAACGGCTAAACAAGGTAGATGTAGCAAGGCCATGTGTGTAAAGACCCGTAAGTCCGTACTCCTTGAATAGACACTAATCTCCTTTGTTTAATTCAAGATGAACGAAAATACGAACCCTTAGGGGTTTTAAAAAGATTTTAAGAAAAGAAAAAGTAGAAAAGAAGGTAGAAAGAAATGGAAGATTAGAAAATAGAGGGAAGAGAAGACAGAAGAAAATAGGAAATTTTAAAATAGAACGGGAAGAAAGAACAACAGAACAACAACAGAATCTCACAATTCGCAGCGGAACAACATATAATAATAAATGAATAATCTTTAAATAAAGAACTATATCAGTTATTACATCACATTATATTTCATTACATCATATCATATCATCAGAGTGTACAACAACATACAACAATAAACAGTGCAGCGGAAAAGAAATACTATATAAACTAGTAATACGCCATGCCATCCAGCTTGCCTCCAGCAACTCCTGAATATCCAGAATATCCTGATAAACCTAACTCTTAACTGCCCGTGTGGAAATTGGTGGGCACCCAGAGTTTAGGAAGGAAAACAATAAACTCCGAGTCAGTCATGTGACTGGTGTGAGAACTCAAAACAGTTTATTTAACTTTAAAATCAAAATAGAGGAATATTTTTAAATTCAATTCGCAATGCTTTTAAAAATGAGACTACCATAAGACCTCCCACCACACACACAATGCAAACGCAGACTTGGAGGAGATTTCTTCTTATGTGAGTCAAAGATGCTTGATACGCATTTAAAATAACATTTGATATTATTACTAGTGCATAGTGTAGAACAAATCCTTTCGAAAGTAAAGATATAAATCATAGCCAGCATAGGTACCATTATATTATGCCTACTATAGCTACCTCCTGAGGAAGCAGGTTCTACAACTAAAACCGTACAAGTCACGTATTGTTTCTTTGGATTTCCAACAAATGGTCAGGCCAAGGAACTTCCCATTGCCACATGAGAATGCCTCTGGATGGACATCCCCGAGAACCAAACCGGATCTCTACCAACACAAGGCCGGGTTACTCCTAACTGAGCAACAACTGACCAAATATGCCATCCCCCGGTCCTTTGGGACCTTTATCCGAGAGCGCTCTCTAATCAATTCACACAATCATAAAAACAAAGTGTTTCAACATGAGTAAGTATCTGGGCTCCATACCATGATACCACCC
The DNA here is from genome assembly GCA_030765085.1 of Allium cepa. Lineage (NCBI taxonomy): Eukaryota > Viridiplantae > Streptophyta > Magnoliopsida > Asparagales > Amaryllidaceae > Allium > Allium cepa. The sequence continues at coordinate 550,922,143 of CM060941.1, read as the reverse complement.
TTTTCCAGAAGGAAATGGACACATCCTAAAGGGCGCTACCCCTCATAACCTTGCTGCTTCTTTCCTGTTTTGACCATTTCCGGGATGTGAGGCTCGACGAATTCACGTCCACAAAACATACTTTATACAAAAGCCATGCTTTGGGTCAACAAATGATCAACACAATGATCACTAAGATAGACGATCAAATAAATGATCCTATCACAAATAATCAACACAATGATCATTTCAGCATCACTCAGCATGTCACATTACCAAACTGGGAATATATCGCTGATAACTCCAACTATATAACCTTTGAGCACATACGTCTCAAAGAAGGGTGTTAAGCAAAGAATAAATTCTCCGCCACCAACAGAAATATATTTGAAAGAAATCGGCTTTATATCTCAAATTGTAATGTCAGACATACAATCCATACAAGTCTGTTCCGGGATCGAACAGAACCGAAGGCACTTACAAAGAAGTCCTTGCAATCCGGATATTCGCAATCCTGATCGGATTCACCATCACATATGGAGAACTCAATACCGTAGCTACTCGGTGCAGAGTCAATCGATAGTTCATCCTATCACTCTCGCAAATACCGGTCTTCAACACCGATCTTCAAATGCGATTCACAACAACGTATCACATATTCGGAGTGGGTTATACGACCCCATGGTCCTTTCCCGGTTAACCCGAATAGTGAGCGCTTATTCAAAAATAAGCGTGACATTCAAATTCAATCAATTCACATCCAATACCCATTCAAAGGGAAATACTGATAGTCGGTTATTGAACTATCACTGGATATGCATACATCACCAGATTCCAAATAATTTTCCAAATTATTTATTTTCCAAAATATCTTTACAAGATATATTATTTCAACACTTCAAAAATAAATCAACATTTATTTTCATACCTATTTCACTTTTCACATATAAATTCCATAATGAATTTATATTTCAAAATATTCGTGCATATACGATTTCAATTATTCATTTTCAATTTATCTTCAAAAAGATAAATTCTCAAAATATTCACTTTATATCGGAAAACAATTCCATACTTATTTATTTATAAGTAATTCACAAATCTCTTTTATTTTCAACACTTAGAAAGTATTCAATATACTTAAATCGAATTAAGTATATATTTCATTATATTAAGAGAATCCTTTCTTAAACATATCTACTTGGGCCAAAACGAATGTTACGTAAAACATCGTTACGACAACCCAAAATCACTAGTATAGGGATTCGAAATTTAAAACATCGTTAGATCGTTTTAATTCAATTTAAACATCTCATTCAAAACAATTTCTTTAACATATCATTCACTATTCAAAAACGTGAATATACTTCTTTAACAAATTCCATCCTTTTATTCATTTTACTTCAAAGAATTATTCACTGTCTAAAAACGTGAATATAACTCTATTCCTAAGTTATAACCATTAACTTATCAAAATAAGTCGTTTGCGAATTTATAAAACAACGTTTATAAATTCCATATTATTTATTTATAAAAACTTCCTTTTTATAAATTCCTTTATTAACCTATTCCAGTTTATAATTAAATTATAAACTAAACGTTCATATTATAAGTTAACTACTTATAAACGATTATTTCACAAAATCGTTCCTTAGAATTTCATAATTATAAATCTTATAACTTATAAGATTCATTTATTTATCCAAAACTATTATTTTAACAACATAATAAATTTTATAAACCTACTGCTTATAAAATTCCATTTTTGACTTCACCGTATAAAATTCTATAAATTTCATTCTATTTATGAAATTCATTCACAATTTATTCTAACACTTATAAAAGCTCGTTTTATAATTCCTACGTTCTAATTTATAAATTATCAATTTATAAATCTTTAATATAAATCAATTTATATTTTTCTTTTAAAACGTCTTTAAATTCCTTTATAATTTCATCATTCTGATTTATAAAATAATCAAATTTTATAAATCCTATATTTAAACTTTTATCATATATTCAAAAATCCAATCTAAATTATTTTATAAAATCATTAGTTCATATTTCCCAAAAATCGACTTTTAATCGTATTTCTAAAAATCAGCTTTTTAACTATATTTCACAAAAACCATAATTTTTATAACTTTAAAAATTATAACGTTTATTTATTTATAATGGATCAATTCCAAAAATATAGTATATTTTCAAAATTACTTTAAAAACATTTTTAAAATACCAGAAATTTGGTCCAATGATGCTACACACCAAATAGTCAATCACGACTACAACGATATCATATATCGATATGATAATCCATCAAATATCAAAATATCTGAAATAAAATAAATACTGTTGAGGAATCCAGTTGGATCCCTCCAACCTGTTTCCCTGCATCCAAAAACATTAGCACAATACCAATTTCGCTCCAGTACGAAATTATCGCGGTACATGTTCTTATTAAATATTATCCGCTTAATAACGGCGTAATAGGGTCTCATCCGCTAAACAAAAAATGCGGGAAATCAACAACTGCAATATATACATATGCCAATATATATATATTGATATTATATATAATACCAATTTCACTGTTTATGAAATATTCACGGTATATGTTTTTATTAAATAACATCCGCTTACTAACGGCGCATAATGTCTATTTTAACAATCAATAATTTACAGTCATCATTCAAACATGCATTCAAATATTTTAAATCTAACTATTTAAAATAAAATCGAAATCTATTCGATTGAGTGAGAAGTTCTCACCTTGGTTTTAATTTCCGTTTTAGCTTTTATTTCGAATAAAATTAAACGCGCGTTTAATTTTACCCGAAATTCTCACTAACTCCAAACGACTCCAAACCAACTCCATCGCGTAGTGCTCGTCCATACGATTCCAACGCAACTGAGTTTGCATTTTTTCGACCTCGTATGAAAAAGTTATTGATTTTACAAGTTTGTACACGTTTTATATAACTTAAATCACACATAACTTAATTATTTTAACCTCTCCTCAATCCTAGCCATCAGATCTCTCATCTTTCCATCACGACCGCACACCCTCTCCCTTCTCCCTCTCGTTCTATCTACAGGTCCAAGCCGAGCAAGATGAACCCATGACATCAAAATTAGGTTTAATCTTTGCCATCACCACATCGAGCTTTAGGTCGATCAACTTGCTCCATTGCGAAGGCCTTCTCCTCCACTACACTCGGCCCCCTCCATGCCAAGCTCGGCCTGCATATGTGCCTAGGATTTCGTGCAAAATCTGATGCAAACGGCCCTCATTTGCTCACTCCCTGTTGCTCCAAACTCCATCAAATCCGTATGGATTTCAAGATCTTGCGAAGCTCTACAAGTTTGTAGTTGATCACTTTGGCCAATTCTTGATGGATTGGAAGAGATTAAGGGGAAAAGGAGATTGATCTTCAGCCTTTCAATAGTTAGGGCCGGCTGTAGAAATAGATTAGGGTTTTGTTTTTATTTTTATTTTTATTTGTGTGTGTGGTGTATTTATAGAAAACCAAGCGTAAACACTATTCATCCCGGGAATTCCGAACTCCGATTTACGCGCCGTAACCAGCGTTTATAAGGTTTACCCCGCGTTCCGGACACAATGGAACAGGTTTCGGAAGCTAATTCGGAAGTATGTGCGAGTTATGGCTGTAAACGCTCAATTTAAATTAAACCGATTTAAGCGATTTTCTAGGCGTTTTAATTTGTACCGGACAAACGGTAAATCCAATCGACTTGAAATTTGAAACCTTACAATAATATCACATTACGGATCCGATGAAACTGGTTTCGTCGAAATCCGAGACTTTTTGAAAAATGGCTAATTTGGCTCGCCAAATTTAAATTAAAAATAATTCGATGCGTTTCGAGCTGCCACGAACAAACGATAACTCCGATTGACACGAAAATTGAAATCCGGTAATAACTAACTATTACGGATCCAATGAAACTGGTTTCGTTCAATTCTGAGACTGTTCAAAAATTGGCTATTTTACAGTCGATTATTAAATATTAAAATATTCAATTTTCACAGATTAACTTTTAATTCGATTTTAAAAGTTCTAAAATATTTCTATAACTCCAGTATGATTAAATAAAATTTTCCAAATTATTTACAATCATTTTTTAACTCAATTTTCAATTATTTTCATAATTTAACGTATTAAATTATCGATTTAATTATTCAATTAAATCCAAAAATTCAAAATAAAATTTATTTGACTTATAAATTCACTTATTAATATTTAAAATTAATTAAATATTCAAATTTTAATAATTAAAAATTCTGGGTCGTTACAATGTGGGTCGCATCCATTAGGGTTTGATCATCCCAAGATCTAGTGTCAATATCTCTATGTATGCATTGGGCCCATTTTTGGTTGTGATCATAACTAAGGGGTGATCATATTCGGTACTGCCCACTTCAGTGGTAGGCCAATCCTGTGTTGGTAGGGGCCGAAAGGTTTTCGATTCCACTGTACATTTTATATAAAGGTGTACAAATTTTCGAAAGATTTTACCAGACTGTCCCGAGCATTGTTTACCCATAATGCTCGGGTCAGCTCGAGCATATTTTCCAGATTTAGCTAGATTCTTTGGAGCTTTTAGGAGACGAACTGGACTCTACAAGAATCTTAAAATCTTCCACTATTTGTTTTAGTTGTAGTTATTAAATTGTAAGGATAGGCTGCTATGACTCTCCAGGCTAATAATAAGATAGTGTACCCTAACGTTATGTATAAATAAAGATGATTCCTTTTTGTAAGTTTTTGTTTATATTATATATTACTCATCGCATTTTGTGAGATTATGTTTTTTCTTTTTCTTTCTTCATCCCAAATGACCCGTTTTTCGGACACCTAAATGATCGGCACATGAATACTGAGGATGTATTAAGTGTTGTGTTTAGGTATAAGAAAGAAAGATCGTTACATTTGGGCTTTAATTTCTATTACAAACTATGTTAGGACATTATTATCATATAATAATGTTATGGAATTCTCAACATTTGAAACCACCATCATATCGGTTATAAAATTATGCATTTATATTTATATACCTTACTTTTATTGTAGCACTATTCAAAGTGATGTACTTAGCATTTTTCATTGAAATAACCACCGTATTTCATTTGGAACATTTTCAACTTAAAATTTCTTAATATGAATTTATTTTTGATATATTATACTCAATATCACTTATGAGAATTTGATTTCGAACATTCCTCCATAAGGAATTCACTGTTTCTGTAAACAGTTCTCCTGTATTTCATAAACACATGAGAACACCTAAAAAACATTTAGTGATATCAATTTGGATTTGATATTTGCTTCACGTATCAAAAACATAAACTAATTATGGTATCATAGACAATATAACATGTATGCTAATTCCTTTTTCCAATGCATAAGGAACTCATCTCACATGTTCTGTATTAAACAATTTAATAAGGTGTCTTTGCATGTCGATTTGGGACATTCTCATTATCTTTTATACTCACTATAAAAGACATCAATTACACAAACAACATAGAGTATTAAAACAACTAAAATTGATTTTAATACAAGTGCATCACAAAAATTAGCATTGTGTTGTTTACTTACAGTTTAGATATATCAATGTATCTTTTAATGTTCTTTCTTATTAGCACACGGTTCCTCTGCGTTTTGATTAACAATCAAACTATTAGACATTCTATCAAAACACTTGTTCAATTTTGATGCTTGTCGAATGATACTTTCGTATTTATTTGGATTATATCCAAATACTCACAAACCTAAATATTACTCCCACTGACTTCGAGACACTTCGGTTGTAATGTGCAAACAGTCTATTCTAAATCATTATTTAGAATTTTCCATTTCAGCACATATATACAAATTACAAAGTCTTACAAAGCGATAATTTTGTGAGTAAATCTAAAATAACTTGATTATGTTGAATGATGAATATATTACGATAATTTCAATGTTTGAAATTTAGGAGCTTATTCTTATCAACAGTGCTCGTTTAATTCCAACTACATTAGTCTTGCTCACAATGACACAATCGCGGCCGACGGATCACATTCCTTCAGTTACGACTACCAAAATCATATTCTGAAAATGTACTTGGAATTCATTTTTGATTCTTTGCACATACCATATAATAGATTCAACACTCTTAATGGTTTAAGGATTGTATATTTTCGACACTGAAAAGAAATCATAGTTTCTCTTCAATTTGCGAGAATACTTATTAGACACTCTAATGCGATTTGTTCATTTATGTTAGTTAATTTCATTTCAATTCATCCAATCAATTTTATTTTTGGATCGTATCTAATTCTATTTTACAACCAATACTTTCTTAAATAAATTCCTTCACAATGAAGTTGGTATTTCTTGAAACAATAATTTTTTCTCAATGCAACAGAATAGGTATTCATAAAAACTTTATGAATTTCCTTTTATATAAAATTTATTTAGTTTTCAGTTTACAAAACTTATGTTCAAAACAAAAATATGTCGTTTAATGACAGACATTTTCAAACTCCTTTTGGGAAGATTCATACAGGATCCCTCACGAAAAATTATTACGTGCATACTTTCGACTTGCACAACCTGCCAACTCTTTGACCTAGGATAAGATGGTTTTCTTATAAACCCTTATCTTGTATGATTTTATAAACTATTATTCAGATGAAATAATATTAACCTTGTGTACCACTCTTAAGTTTATGACCTTATAGAAAGAAAATAACCTAATTTTACCCTCAATTAATCGTACTTTGTCCAGCAAAGTTCGATTACTCTTTATTGCTACATCATTATGTATCACATAGAGGAGTGAGTTTTGAGATTGAATATCTATTCATCTTTAGGTACATTCGGAACTTTTTCCTAAATACTCACCCATTCCATCAAATCAAATTATTTTATTGCATGTCATTTTATTTACTTCCGTTTTATACTCTATGAGTTTACCATAGAAATAATACATGTGTATGAAATACACATGTCTATGTTGGTGAAACTCATCGGTGAATATAACGAAGTATATAGAACTGTTTTGGTATGAATAGAATTGCAATTGCATACATCAATATGTATCAATCCAAAGGGTTCATCAACTCTTATGATGCTCCTACCAAATAGGTGCATAACCCCTAATTGTTTGAGATATAATTAACTAGTATCATATAATTCATAATCATATAATAAAAATTATTTTTCAAAACTATGACTTAGTCTATAATTCCAAAATAATTATAAATAATTTACACACTTCAATGTCTTCCAAATGCACCACTTTGTCATGAAAAAAAAACCATATTATAGTTTTATTTCATAATGAATATTCATAATATTCATATTCAAATATAACTATGTCTATTTTCAGTTGACACCAAAAATGATCATTATTTCATAAATAATGTTTGGTACGTTTTACAATGTAACTGATGCATTCAATAAGCGTTATTGGCACGCCTCCCAATTTCCGTCATTATGATAATAATGTATTGAATTTGGAGATCCATTATTCACTTAATATAGATTTATTTATTTATTTTATATACCATGACTAGTTTACAGCGAAGAGTTCTCTGATCAAATATGTTGAACTCAAAGAAATAAATCTAATAGAAAATAATTTTCTATATGAAAATACATTTTAGAATAGAAATTAGATTTCTTATTCTAATGTTAAGTATCAATTATTATTATTACAATTCTCATTTTCGATGTTTCTTCATGACAAAGAAGTGACTATTCACTCTCTTTATCCAACTGTACCTTAAATCACATCTACTCTTGCACATTCGTTATCATTTTTAAATGTTCAAACAATTCGAAAGAAAATCCTTATTATAATATTCTACCAAACTCTTTACAGAATCACATTCGATTATCCTCAACTTTTCAAAACATCAAATATGATGCGCTTAGCGTAAATTAATCAAACTAACATTTCAATGATCGAGTTCTTAGATTTATATTGTAGTTTTGGTCTAGTGCTACGTTTAACACAATATGATCCATTTGTAATTAATCAAATTGAATACTCGATCTCGTATAAAGGTTTACTAAGCTTTTCGAATGAACAAATTTTATCGAAATATTGTACATTACAAACTTTGACTGTTTACCATATAACATTTATATGCGATTGTATATGGATCAGGTATCCATAGTCTTGTATTTGCTTTTGGCGTTCGAAACTCGTAGATTGCAATGCACGGTCTCGACCAAATAAAGGTGTAAGTGACCAAATAACGAATGTATTTAGTGGTTGTAAAATCAGGCACTTGCATGGATGTTGAAACGTTAACATGCAATAAGCTTTTATTGGTAAGTATATGTTATGTTTCTATTGTGTAATACCCCGTAATTTTATATAATTAAATAATCAAATAATAATGAATAGTGAAATAAAATTTAAAAATTGTTAGAATATGGCCTCAAAACTTATACCATTTTCTCCGTGGCAATTTTCTGATCAATTTTCATATGTAACTTGTCAAAATCGGAGTTAATACGGAGAAATTACGAAAGAAACAAAAGTCAAGAAAAACGAAAAAACAAATATATATATATATATATATATATATATATATCCAGTTTGACCCACAGCACCCCAGGCCAACCCAAACAGAACAACGATCGACCCTAGGTTCAACCAACGTTACTAGTTGGACGCAATCTCACCCAAGTACGTGCCAAACCAAATAAAAATTGATTTTTACTCAATCTGAGCCATATGTTGATAGATCTGATGGCTCCAAACGACCTTGTGATGTGGTGGCTTCGGATTCAATCCAAGGATCCCACGGTCTGAGATCTCCAAACTCCACTATAAATAGGACCCTAAGCCTAGTTATTTTCTCACAATCAAATTTTCTCCCAATGGGTTCATTGCCCGAGGCTGAACCCTAAATAGAAAATATTTCTTTGGGTTCATTGGTAGAGGCTGGAACGTAAAAAGAGAATATTTCTAGGGAGAATGTCTTCACGATAAAATATTAGACACCTAAGAAGGGGATCCAAGAAGACCATGGAGCCATGCTAAGCACGAGCAAAACTAAGGACGACAGGTGAGTGGATTTAAATTATATATCTTTTACGTTTATGATATATTATCATTAAATTCCCGTTAATTATTTAATTTTGCATTTATTTCGGTAATTAGTTTGTAATTTATTATGTTGAGACTATAAATTTAATGGAAAAAAAAGAAAGAGATCCATTTAAATATGAAGAAAACTAGGCTTAACAATAATAGAAAAAGACTTAAGCCTAGAAGAAAGACATTTACATTAACTATGCTAAAACGAGAGTAATAAATTAAATAAAAATCTAATAACTTGATATGAAAGCAAGCGATGGACTAATTGGTTGGTTTAGAAAAGAGAATACATTTCTATAGTTTAATATTTAAAAGATAATGATAAACCTAATTGCAAGAATAAAAGAAAGAAAAAAGGTAATTAGTGTAACGTAGAGAAACTACTGTATTTTACACTATCCAAAAAGTAAAGAGATAATAAATGGAATATCTTACAGTTACGGACTATTGTTTATAACATTATTTAGTATAAAAATATAAAAATGGATTTTTAGCACAGTTCTGTAACCAAACAAATAGAATAGTACCACTTCCTAAAATAAAAGAAGTTAAAGTGTAGAGTTATAGAAATTAAAGAAGAAATCAAGTTAATTATTAGACAAGAAACAATAAACAAAAATATACCTATATTTGCATTTACTTCATAGATAGTAAAATAAACGCAAAGCAGTTATTATGATAAGTAAATTTATGACAATCGGACGTAGTCCCAAGCCAAGATTGTTATATAATATAAGAGAACTAAAGGGAATTCAATATCATAATAAAAGAAGGCAGACTAGAACAGAAAATAGACGCTTATAATTATATTTATAATACAGATTATAAAAAATATGGACGCGACAATTACAAGTAAAATTATAATATAGGTTATAATTAGCCAAAAAGAACAGAGAAGACTTATTTTAAGACTTAAATTAAGTTAATAAGCAAATAGAGCAGAAATAACAAAAGTGGCTTATTTTAATAAACTTAGAACTTGGATTAAGTTAATAAGCAAGATAATAGAAGTGGTCCATACCAACAGCATTCCCTTTTAGTTAGGACCTAATGGTCCCACAATAGTTAGGTGAGGCTGGGATAAGATCATGCTAAGTAGGTTAAATAAGTAGCCAACAAAATAAGAAAAGTAAACTAAACGCAAAATAAAATATTAGACCTAGGGTCTAATAAAAGAGTAAGCTGCATTTGGAGCAGCCCAAAGGATGAAGAGCCTAGCGAAGCAGTTCATCATAGATTTTAGCATAGAAAAAGCACATCCAACTTATTTATTTTGGGCTAGAAGGAAGTACAAGACTTCAAAGGGATGTGAGGATACTCTAGGATGGCCCTCTAGGGTAGGCATAACGAAGCAGACCCCTGGTGGCAGGTCTGTAGGTGTTCCATCAAGAGAGTTTTCCTTGACTGCTTTTAATTAGCAGGACCATTGTAGGCAGTCAAAAGGGATTGATGTTTGGAGTAGGATATTTGTATGACACCTTACTTAACTTGTGAGTAGGTTTTAGTGGGCAGGACCCAAAAGAATAGTCGCATGCGGATATCATGCCAGCATCAAATAAAGAAGCGAGTTTGGGAAAGACTAGAGTTAAACAAAATGGCCAATGGTTCTTTCAGGGTTGAGACATTGGATGAAGGGCACAGCAAATTGGATGTTTAGATTGTTTGCAGCAAGGCACAACCACTTATCTCTTAAGAGGTCTTTTGATTACTTGAGAGGTGGCTACGTAGGGCCATAGCCATGATAAGAAAAGAGATAGACCAAGTAGAATATCTATAGGCCTAACAAAGCGATCCTTTCCAGATATAGTAAATCTTCGACCGAGTTCTGTATAGGGTAGACCTTGTTAAGCAGTATTTAGGAAGTAGACAGAATGATTACATATAGACCTCAAGGTATGCACTGTGTGGTATATTGTGGATGTCCGAGCATTAGCATAGGCTAGTGCGGATATAGTTTTACGTTTTCATAGCAGACGATGGAATATATGTATTATAGACCTCGCGAAGCTGTCCTTTACAGATGCAATCAAAGAACGCTGTAGGAGCAAGACGACGGTGTCCTTTCCGAGGAAGATATAGAAGGTACTACGGGTAGTACCTAGGATCAATGCGGTCATTAAGAATATAGCTACATATATATTAGTTATTAGGTTTTAATCTACTAGGGAGTAGACATGTATGGTTCACGCATAGAGGCGAGAGTATTATGAACCCAATAAACCTAATATAATTGTAAATGATAATAAAATGGTGTATATATATAGAATTAAGCTTAGAAGTGTATAATTCATCCATTCAGCAGAACTTTAGTTCTGACTCCCTCCTCATAACATCCTATAGGTTAGGTAGATGGCAAAGACTTTCCAACTTTGAGACATTTGTTTAGAAAATGTTATTATATTGGTGAGTATTTACTTACTATTTGTGACAACTTGGAATTTTTGGATATTTTAAATTAGAATAATTAAATGATTTTAAATATTTGAATGTTAGTTTAACTTGAATTTCAAATATCACTGTGAATTTGGCAATTAAATTATTAAATTTAATATTGGAAGTTGGGTAAAATATTGACTCTTGAATTTTAAGCTTGTTAAATTATTTCTAAGGGCTTATAAAATTTATATTGATAATACTGAAGATAGCCAATGTGTTAAAATTGAATTAAAAGGTAATTGGTTTGGTTTTAAAAATATATCGTTTAAATTGATATTTAAAAATAGTCGTCCGGAAGACAGTCATGGAATTCGATGAAACCTGTTTCATTGGATCTGTAATAATGCATTATTATCAGATTTCAATTTTTGTAGCATTTGGAGTTGTTGTTTGATTGTGCGAAGTATAAACGCACTGAATTCTATATCGAAAATTAAATTTAATAACTAGGTCCGAAAAGCTATCTTCTCCATAAGATCGAATTAGGACTTGAAACCTTTTCCATTATGCTCGAAATAGGGGTATAACATTCTAAACGCCTAGCGGCATGCCTCCATAGGGGTTCGAAAATATTGATTATGAAAATCGTGACAATTTGAATTTTAAATTCAAAAAAAATTAATTGCATTGCAACACCGTTGCAAGTGTAGACACATGAAGAAAATTTCAAAACACGTGTTTACCTGGATAACACGCGTCTTCGTTTAAAAATAAAAATATATGGCTGAACTTAAGAAATCGTCTCCATATTTCTTTCTGCCATTTCTTGTTCACAAACAAAATCAAGAACTCAAAAAAATGGTAGCCGAGCTTTTCAAATCTATTTCCCTACCTTATTGTCTATAGATCAAAATCGAAATCAAATACACCATTTTCTTTTTTTTTTCGGGAATCGAATTTTATCGAGAGTCGAAAGGAAACTGCATGCCCATCCTTCCTCAATTCCATTTAACAACATCGAAACGACTTCGATTCCAAGAAGAGGGCGAGCCAGTTTTCGGGCAAGCTGAGGGTTTCATGGTCCCGATCACAACGCGAGTTAAGGCTTGAGTGGGATGCATGATATTAGGGAAGGCTCGCATGGGACGATTCAAGGATCGAACGGTAGGTGGGCATTCATTGCTAGAAGAAGTGGGTGGCGGCGCGCGGTTTTGGGAAGGGTTCGATGAGGCTAGAGCTTCGCGAGTGCTCTGTTAAGGTTTTTTGTAGTTAATTTTAAATTTTTGTTTACCATGCGTAAGTCAGAGGATATATATATAATATAGTAAGTTTATAAAACAATTTATATATATATGTATGTATGTATGTATATACAGTAAATTAAAGTATTGTTGATATTTGCCGAAAAAGAAAACAAAAATTTCTTTTTACACACACACACACACACACACACATATATCGGACTTTGAAAACATAGGGATTTATATAAATATTTGATCTATATAGATTATTTTCTTAGTTTATGCAGTTTCAAAGAAAAATAAATTTAATTAATATACATATATATAAATATTTTAAGTTACTAGTTTAATTTAAAAATAATACTTTATGGAGATTAATTTGTTTAATAAACTTATTTTATTACTTTAGTCACTAAAATTATTTTATTAAAAGAAAATTTGTTTATGGGTTTAAACCCAAAATATTAGCTAAATTAAATGAATAAATAGTGATTAACTTATTTATTTATTTAACTTATCTAATTTATTTTAGCTACTAAAAAGTTTATTAGAAAAAGGGAAAATTATTTGTTTGAATTAATCATTAGTTAATTAATTTATTGGATTTAGTTAAATTATTAAATGCCAATTAATTGTTTGAATGTTAATAAAACCATACAATGTTTATACAAGGTCTTAAATTATGATCAGAAAAACAAGCCGGGATTCAAGTGGATTGCAAACAAAAGTTAAAGGTGAGTTTATCTCACTCAAATTGGAATTTCTGCAATTAATTTTAAGTAGTAAAATTAATTATTGATTGATGGTTTGAATTGGATGATTATTTTTCGATGGATGTGGTATATTATATATAACATTATAAATATATTGGAGTGATTGATTTCCCGCATTATATAGTGAATGAGACCCTATGCGCCCGCATAATAGCGGATGACCCTTTATACCGCGATATCTCGCCTTGAAGCGGGATTGGTATTTTAAATTTGTATGCTAACATCTGGATGTAGAAGAATGGGTTGGAGGGATCCAACTGGATTCCTCAAAAGTGATGAATTTATTTCATATTCTGTGATATGATAGATTTGATAATCTATGATAGGTTATATTTGTGATTGAAATTATTGAAAGCTGTGGTTTGGCTTAGTATGTTTGGTATTTTAAGATATTGGAAATATAAAAATTGGATTTTTGAAGGAAATTAAAGGAGAGAATTTTAAATAAAGTAATTTTAGAGAATTGGATAAATTGAAAGAAGAAATTTGAAAAAGAATAAAAAGTTGTTTTTTAAAATCCGATCGAATAAATACCAAGTATGGGAAAAAAATTGTATAAATAGGAATAAACAAATTTTTGAGAACTTAAGTTATATTGTTTAAAATTTGAAGAATTTATTTTAAATTTGGGATTTAAAATGGTTTGGGAAAATAAAGGAGAATTTTGAAATATAGTATGAAATTAATATTTCAGATTAAATAAGATTTTTAATCTAAATAAAGGAGAGATTGAATATGAAATCAATGTATTTTAAAATAAATCTAGAGAAATAAAGGAATTTATTCTAAAATGGAGTTGGTTTTGAAATCCATTTGGAAAACTGACTAAGTGTTAAACTATGATTAAAAGAGAATGAGATTATGGAATTTATAAACCAGGTTTATAAATTAAAGTGAATTATTTATCATAGGATAATTTGGAAGTATAAATTCAGGATGGGAATTTATAAGAGAAGGGTGATTTTTTTAAAGATAAATAATGGTTTATTTTTTAAAGATGTAGAAATGGAAAGTGTATTTCCCTAAAAAGCCGAGTATATATTTTCAAAGAAGGATTTTCAGGTATAAGTTAGAGGTTTTAAAGTGGTTCAAAAGAATATTTTAGGAAGAATTATTATTTGGTGGTTTAAAAAAAATTTAAAGGTAATATTTATAAAGTTAGTTATATAAGTAAATTATTTTAAAGGTTTAACTAGTATATGATTTAAAAGAAAATTATTTAATATTTATACCTTATAGAATGACTTTTATTTAAATTTAATTTGGCTTAAGATTTTACATGAGAAATTATTTTAAAATTTCATAACTAATATTTTAAATAAAGTGTTAAGTAGTTTTTATTTTTAATGTTTAAAGTATATATATTTTTGGATAAAGCGATTTATTTTGAAATCTAAAGTATTAAGGCTTGGTGATTTTCAGTGGAATGGAAACAATTGGGTGGGAATTTATTCCACAAGAGAAAAGTGTTTTGAAAACTATTTTAAAAAGGATTGAGGTGTATAAAAATATCTTGCGAAGATATTTTGAAATAAATAATTTAGGAAACTATTTGAATCTGATGGTTATTTGTGGATGCTATTTGATATTTAAATAACTGACTATCAATATTGACCAATGCGTTGATCGTTTTGCAGAGAATGGGATTGGGATTAATTTCCTGAAAACCACTTCGATCCGGTTTAAACGTTTTTGTAAGGAAGACAAGAGCTTGGAGTCAAAGATGGAGCAGTGAAGTGCAAAGGCTAATCGTTAATAATCCGAATGGTGATTCCAAAATGAATGTAGTAGGAATAGTGCCTTCGGTTCCGTTCGGACTTGGAACGGACTTGTATGGACGAATGCTATCAAAACACCATCAGGAAGACGATGAGCATTCTAAGTGAATGTGTGCTAAAAAGGTAACGCTTAATCTCGAGCCTCATCAACCCGGAATGGCTAAAACAGGGGAGGTGCACGCAAGGCTAAGTGGCTAATGACCAATTAGGGTAAGGTCATCCCTGTCTAGATGTCCCTTTTTTCGACTGCATGGGTGGTTGCTCATCCCAACCGTGGGGTGATCTTATTCGGACTATCCAGTAAGGGGTAGCTCCGGTCTTGTGTTGTAGGGATCAGGGCGGATTCTCAGTATGGTGATCTAGACCACGTACTGTGACTGGCGGTGCCTCAGTAGCCCTGCCATTGTATGAAATCCAATCTCCAATAAGCGCTTGTGCGGTTTTGATTGTGCCCAACTATTGCTGAAACGTTAGATGCAAGCATTTCAGCTAGATTCTATTTACTTTCTATAGACACTATTATAATATCAGAAAGATTTGATAAAAATGTTTTGGTTATCGTAAGGTAAAAATCCGAAATTTCTATTTGTGGCGTGGTCTTACGAGATACCTTTGATTTCAAACAATTTTAAAAGTTAAATAATCCAATTGGATGTGTTTTTCCAAACTGACTCGGGTGTTATTTCACTATAATGCTCGGATCAGACCGAGTATTATAGGATATATGATGGGATGTTGTGGAGATCAAGAGACGAGTTGGATGGCGAGATGTATCACACATATTTGAAATATATTCCGATGCACAGTATAAGCTGTATAGTCTGCTTTTGGGTAGGGACATGTTAATATAACTGTCCAATATTTAGTAATTGATTGTGTTGTACTCTGATGATGTGATGTATAAACAGTTACATATTCTTTTGTATTAAAATCTATTGTTATCTATTATATATTGATTCCGTTGCGTTTGTGATATTCTGATGCTGTTTCCTATTTCTTCTTCTACCTCCTTCTTCATTAAACCTAATTTTCGGTTTTTCGGCATTCGATTGTTCGGCATTTGATACAGTGGACGTATTAATGTTGATTTTTCGGGCGTCGAAAAATCGGGTCATTGCAGTTGGTATCAAACCAATGGTTAAGCAAAAACCTTGACTCTGGTGGGGATTACTCATTAAAAGTAGAGTCCGTAATACCCTTGAATAAGTTTGAGTGTATCAATAGATATGAGCGAGTATTTGTTAGTGAATATAAAAATTGTTTTATATTGTGTCGACTTATCGGTTGAGTGTTTATAAATTCTGGACGGTGCGGTCTAGCCAACTGTATCGATAGGGATTTCTAAACTCTTAAATAAGATAAAACGACACAGTATTGTTTTAAAATAGGGTAAATGAAATAATTTTACCCAAATTATTTTTGTATATAAAAGAAATAATTTTTGTAAATTATTATAGTTATATATGGTTGCTTGGTTGTTTGAAAGTGATAACATTAAATTATTATCATTGTTGTATGAAAACTGAATAAGAAATTGAGGTAATAACCAAAGGATAAGGAAATAAATTCATTAATAGAATGAAATTTGAAATATGGATTGTAAATGGGATTTATAACTTGAACTTCCAATGAAATATTTGAATAAAAATTGGAAGGTTTTGAGGTTTGAAAATTTGGGAAATTAAATTCCTTTGATTTGAAAATGATTTTCAAAGGTTTTGGAGAAATAATGGTTATATTATTTAGGAAATATTTTTGAATTAGATATAAAATCTAGTGAGATTTGGAATTTAAAAATATTAGGAATTTTTTTGAAAAGAATAAAAGCACTGAATTCACTTCGGTTGTTGGAAAATAACTTTGGTGATGACTACAACATCATCGATGTTCATTTTCAAGTTCCAAAGGAGGAATTGCTGCCAAAATGCTTTAAATTGGAGTTGTTTGCAAAACTGGATTTGGTTTTGAAATGCTTAAGTGATCGTTGAAAACTCTAGAATATGTTTAAAATGTTTTTGAGTGTTTAAGTAATGGTTTAAACTCTAGAGGTTTAACTAAAAATGTTTATGGATTATAAACAGGTTGGAAATTGCCTGAAATGAAATTAACTTGAAAAATTTAATGGAAGTAAGTGTGACTAGAGAATAAAGTTAGAAAGGTAAGCCAACTAAATGAAAAAAAAAAACTACAGAAGGTTAGAAAATGGAATGAAAATAAATTGGAAGACTTATGGAAGTTTAAAATTCTGAATAGAATAGAATATAACTGAATTAGCTTAAAGGGAATAAATCTAAGTAAGATGAATGAAATGGCTATTGAAACAAAATTTATTAAATTGAAATAAATTTGTGAATGAACAGGTTAATTTAAATTTGTAAATGGAAAATTAGTCAAGTAGGACTAAATAAAACAAAGGATTGAAAATAAAATTAGTAAGTAAACAAATTGATTCAAGTGGGTAAGCAAATGAATTGGAATTGTATATTGAGATGATATTTAATTTAAAATTAAAGTAATGTTGTAGAATTAATTCAAAGAGGACTAAAATAATTTAAGCTTGGAATAAAAGTTCATTTGGATTTAAAATAAATTAGTAAGTGAAAATAACTAAAGAAATGAGTAATGGAATTGGAAATTTAAGATTAAATAAAATAGATATGAAGGCTTAAGTGGTGAAGTGAAAATAAATATAAGAAATATATATAATGTTTATATGGGACTTAAGATGGAATGGTGAAACTCTTGAGTAAATTTGGGATTGGGATAATGTACTAAGTTAACAATTGAGGGAAGATTAAACTGGAAGTTGTGAAATGGTGTAATTATGAATGAGTGGATAGGAATCAAGATGAATGTGAATAAAAAGGAAATTGATATGGCTAATAACCAATTGAGATAAACATGTAGGATGTACATATATTATTTTATTCGCATAATGATTTGATCCAGAATTCGAGCATAGAATTTTGAGGTAGTCATACCGATTCGAGTTGGCATTTTTCACTCGATTTTCGACGGCGAACTCTGGATACGGATTTTTGATTGATTCTGTAAAATCTCTATCATAATTTAGGACTATGCAACGAGAATGACGGTTTATGATCAGGAAACCAGATCTAAGTCTGCATTAGGGAGTCGAGTGGACGATACTAGTTCGGAAGTAAAATTGTGTGATTAAGTGAGCGATCGAATTTGGTATTACGTACGGATGATATATGTGAATCGTACAAACTTGAATGAAATAGATATTGAAACTTTTGTAAAACAATGTATAAAATGATTTTGAATGATATAATTAGACATTATTGCTAAGTAGGATATATAGGTGTTTTAAAAGCAAAGGAAAATTGGTGTTTTGAATTTAGAAGGTAAATTGAATTGCTCGACAAAAAGGTATGTATTTAAATTTCTATATGAAATTTGATGTTTTTTGGTCTAGCCACTTGGCCTTTTGTTTTCTTTTGAATTTGGGGGACCATAGAGGCATTTTGTAGTTGTACCGAACTAGCAGCGCAAATGACAAGCTGGCGAAAAATTTCGAAAATTTAGGGAGTTAGAAAAATTTTGATAATTTAAAATTTGGTTTTAAATTAAGATTTGAAGTGGTTAAGTAAGTAATGTCGTTTGGAAGTTATGGATGAGTTTAGGAAAGTTAGCAAGAGTTATAGTGTGTCCTTATTAAATGATTTGTTTGGGAAAGTTGTTACAAACTGTTTTGGTTTGAAGAAAATGATGGACGGGTTATGGTCCACTCTTCTTAACTAAGTAATTTCGGCTACGAAATTCTTTTAAGAGGGGAGGAATGTGATTACCCTAAATTTCTTGATATTTGAAATTAGAATAACTAATTGATTTTAAATATTTGAAAGTTAGTTTAACTTGAATTTAAAATATCACTATGAATTTGGCAATTAAATTATTAAATTTAATAATTGGAAGTTGGGTAAAATACCGACTCTTGAATTTTAAGCTTGTTAAAATTATTTCTAAGGGCTTATAAAATTTATATTGATAATATTGAAGATAAATAATGTGTTAAAATTGAATTAAAAGGTAATTGCTTTAGTTTTGAAAAATATATTGTTTAAATTGATATTTAAAAATAGCCATCCAGAAGACAGTCTCGGAATTCGACGAAACCAGTTCCATTGGATCCTTAATAGTGTATTATTATTGGATTTCAATTTTCGTAGCATTCGAAGTTGTTATGTGGTTGTACGAAGTATAAACGTGCTGAAATCTATACCGAAAATTAAATATAATAACTGGGTCTGAAATGTTGTCTTCTATATACGATCGAATTAGGACTCGAAACCTTTTCCATTGTGCTTGAAATAGAGGTATAACATTATAAACGCCTAGCGGCACGCCTCGATAGGGGTTCAAAAATTTAGATTGTGAAAATCAAGATAATTTGAATTTGAATTTTAAATTCAAAAAATAAATAATATAATTGCATTGCAACACTGTTGCAAGCGTGGACACATAAAGAAAACTTCAAAACACGTGTTCACCTGGACAAGACACGTCTTCGTTTAAAAATAAAAATATGCGGCTGAACTTAAGAAATCGTCTCCATATTTCTTTCTTCCATTTCTCATTCACAAACAAAATCGAGAATTCAAAAAAAGGGTAGCCGAGCTTTTCAAATCTATTCCCCTTCCTTCTTGTCTACAAATCAAAATCAAATCCACCATTTTCTTTTTTCCTGGAATCGAATTTAATCGAGCGTCGAAAGGAAACCGCATGCCCATCCTTCCTCAATTCCATTTAACAACATCGAAACGACTTCGATTCGAAGAAGAGGGCGAGCGCGACCAGTTTTCGAGCAAGTTGAGGGTTTCGTGGTCCCGGTCGCGACGTGATTTAGGGCTTGAGTGGGCTGCGTGATGTCAGGGGAAGGCTCGCATGGGGCGACTCGGGGATCAAATGGCAGGTGGGCGTTCGTTGCTGGAAGAAGTGGGTGAGGTGCGCAGTTTTGGGAAGGGTTCGACGAAGCTAGGGCTTCGCGATTGTTCTGGTAAGGGTTTTTGGTAGTTAATTTTAAATTTTTGTTTACATGCATAAGTCAGAGGAAATATATATAAAAATATATAAATAATACGGTAAGTTTATAAAACAATTTATTTCTTCAATATATATATATATATATATATATATATATATATATGTATATGTATGTATATACGGTAAAGTAAAGTATTGTTGATATTTGCAGAAAAAGAAAAAAAAATCTTTTTATACACATATTTATATATATTTATATATATATATATATATATATATGACTTTGGAAAACAGAGGGATTTATATAAAGATTTGATCTGTATAGATTATTTTCTTAGTTTATGCAGTTTCAAAGAAAAATAAATTTAATAAATATACATATATTTAAATATTTTAATTTACAAGTTTAATTTAAAAATAATGCTTTATGGAGATTAATTTGTTTAATAAACTTATTTAATTACTTTAGTCACTAAAAATATTTTATTAAAAGAAAAATTGTTTAAAAATAAAATATTGGTTTAAACCCAAAATATTAGATAAATTAAATGAATAAATAGTGATTAACTTATTTATTTATTTAACTTATCTAATTTATTTTAGTTACTAAAAAGTTTTTTTAAAAAAAGAAAAAAATTATTAGTTTGAAGTTAAATCACTAATTAATTAAATTATTGGATCTAGTTATATTACTAAATGGTAATTAATTGTTCGAATGTTAATAACACCACACAATGTTTATACGAGGTCTTAAATCATGAAGAAAACCAAGCCGGTATTGAAGTGGATTGCAAACAAAAGTTAAAGGTGAGTTTCTCTCACTCAACTTGGAATTTCTACAATTAATTTTAAATAGTAAAATTAATTATTGATTGATGGTTTGAATTAGATGATTATTTTTCGATGGATGTGGTATATTATATATAATCGTATATATATCTTGGAGTGATTGATTTCCCGCATTATATAGCGGACGAGACCCTATGTGCCCGCATAATAGCGGATGACCCTTTATGCCGCGATATCTCACCTTGAAGCGGGATTGGTATTTTAAATTGTTGTGTTAAAAACAGGTTGGAGGGATCCAACTGGATTCCTCAAAAGTGATGAATTTATATCATATTCTATGATATGGTAGATTTGATAATCTGTGATAGGTTATATTTGTGACTGAAATTATTGAAAGCAGTGGTTTGGTTGAGTATGTTTGGTTTTTTAAGATTTCTAAAATATAAAAATTGGATTTTTGAAGGATATTAAAGGAGAGAATTTTAAGTAAAGTAATTTTAGAGAATTGGATAAACTAAAATAAGGAATTTGAGAAAGAATAAAAAGTTGATTTTTAAAATCCTATCGAACAAATTCCAAGTAAAAAAGATTTTGTATAAATGGGAATAAACGAATTTTCGAGAACATAAGTTATATTATTTAAAATTTGAAGAATTTATTTTAAACTCGGGATTTAAAATTATTTAGGAAAATAAAGGAGGATTTTGAAATTTACTATGAAATTAATATTTTAGATTTAAATAAGATTTTAAATCTACATAAAGGAGTGAATATGAAATCAATGGATTCCGAAATAAATCTGGAGAAATAAAGGAATTTATTTTAAAATGGAGTTGGTTTTGGAAATCGCTTTGGAAAACCGACTAAATGTGAAACTATGAATACAGGAGAATGAGATTGTGGAATTTATAAATGGGGTTTATAAATTAAAGTGAATTATTTATCATAGGATAATTTGGAAGTATAAATTCAGGATGGGAATTTATAAGGGAAGGGTGATTTGTTAAAGATAAATAATGGTTTATTTTTTAAAGGTGTGGAAATGGGAAGTGTATTTCCCTGAACAAAGTATATATCTTCAAAGAAGGATTTTCAAGTATAAGTTAGAGGTTTTAAAAGAATATTTTAGGAAGAATTATTATTTGGTGGTTTAAAAAAAAATTAAAGGTAATATTTATAAAGTTAGTTATATAAGTAAATTATTTTAAAGGTTTAACTAGTATATGATTTAAAAGAAAATTATTCAATATTTATACCTTATAGAATAACTTTTATTTTAAATTTAATTTGGCTTAAGTTTTTACATGAGAAATGATTTTAAAATTTCATAACTAATATTTTAAATAAAGTATTTAAGTAGTTTTTATTTTTAATGTTTAAAGTATATATATTTTTGGATAAAGTGATTCAAATTATTTTGAAATCTAAAGTATTAAGGCTTGGTGATTTTCAGTAGAAATGAAACAATTGGGTGGAAATTTATTCCGCAAGAGAAAAGTGTTTTGAAAACTATTTTCAAAAGGATTGAGGTGTAAAAAAGTATCTTGCGAATATATTTTGAAATAAATAATTTGGGAAATTATTTGAATCTGATGGTTATTTGTGGATGTTATTTGATAGTTAATTAACCGATTATCAATATTGACCAATGCGATGATCGTTTCGAAGAGACCGGGATCAAGATTAATTTTCCAAAAACCACTTCGATTCGGTTTAAACATTTTCGTAAGAAAGACAAGAGCTTGGAGTCAAAGATGGAGCAGTGAAGTGCAAGGGCTAATCACTACTATACCTATGGTGATTCCAAAATGGATGTTGTAGGAATAGTGCCTTCGGTTCCGCTCGGACTTGGAACAGACTTCTATGGACGAATGCTATCAAAAACGTTAGGAGGACGATGAGCATTCTAAGTGAATGTGTGATAAAAAGGTAATGCTTAACCTCGAGCCTCATCAACCGGGAATGGCTAAAACAGGGGAGGTGCATGCATGGCTAAGTGGCTAGTGACGATTTAGGGTAAGGTCATCCCTGTCTAGATGTCCCTTTTTTCGGCTGTGTGGGCGGTTGCTGGTTCCAACCGTAGGGTGATCTTATTTGGACTATCCAGTAAGGGGTAGCTACGGTCTTGTATTGCAGGGGATCAGGGTAGACCCTCGGTATGGTGATCTAGACCACGTACTGTGGCAGGCGGTACCCCAGTAGCCCTGTCATTGTATGAAATCCAATGTCCAATAAGTGCCTGTACGATTTTGATTGTGCCCAACTATTGCTGAAACGTGAGATGCAAGCATTTCAGCTAGTTTTTATTTTACTTTCTATAGACACTATTATAATATCAGACGGATTTGATAAAATGTTTTAGTTATCGTAAGGTAAAAGCCCGGCATGTTTATTTATGGCGTGGTCTTACAAGATACCTTCAAACGATTTGAAAACTTAAATAATCTAATTCGGCGTGTATTTCTCACGCTGGTTTTGTAGACTGACTCGGGTGTTATTTCACTATAATGCTCGGGTCAGACCGAGTATTATAGGATACAGGATGGGACACTATGGAGCTCAAGAGACGAGCTAGATGGCGAGACGTATCACACGTATTTGAAATATATTCCGATGCATAGTATAAGCTGTATAGTCTGCTTTTGGGTAGGGATAGGTTCATATAATTGTCCAATATTTTGTAATTGATTGTGTTGTACTCTGATGATATGATGTATAACAGTTACAGATTCTTGTGTACAAAAATCTATTGATATCTATTATATATTGATTCCGTTGCTTTTTTGAGATTCTGATGTTGTTTTCTATTTCTTCTTCTACCTCCTTCTTCTTTAACCATAATGGTTCGGTTTTTCGGCATTCGATTGTTCGATATTTGATACAGTGGACATACTAAGGACAATTTTTCAGGCGTCGAAAAGTCGAGTCATTACACTATTATATTTTAGTCGGTTCCGCTGTGAGATATTTATCTGAGCTCTGATATATTTTTCTTTGCTTGCAGGATACAAGAAACCCAACTCGGCTTCAGTGGGCTTGAATTTTAGCATTTTTGCAAAAAATCCAAACACACTGGAATTCGGGTTGCTACATTTGGTATCAGAGCCTATGTTTAGGATTCTTGGGTAGATAGTGAGTGAACGAATTTGCGTTTTTAAAGTAAAAATCTACACACCCCTAGACCAAAAGAGAAATCCATTCTTTTGAGAAAATCAATATTTGGAAAGAGTTTGGAAAACAGTTTTGTGCATCGAAGTTTGGATTATAGAAATCCAAAGAGCTAAAGGCCCTAGAATGGCATTTTAGATATACACTAGATTCAGTATAAAAAGGGTAGCCTTGTGAAAACAATTGCCGATTTATTATTATTTCAGAGAAGCGGATTTAGCGGTAAGGCCTTAGAGTAAAAAGAGGCATAAGAAGGGAAATGGATTAGGAACATATATAATTGGATTGAGAAGAATGACTTCGTGGGAATATTTAGGAAAGTATAAGGAGGCTAAGAACCCACTTTGAGTGTAGTCCAATAATTAAACTTTTAAGAATTTGAAGAAAAAAAATGATTTAGAGAGTTTTCAAGTTTTGGACTTAAAAGTTTGCTGTTTAAGTATGTACTGGTTTAAACATGGAAAATTGTGTGAAAATAATTTTTGAAAGAAAAAGAGATTTTTTAGATTTGAAAAAATTGAACAACGTGTAAGTAAAATATTTGAAAAGTATATATTTGGTTTGGAAAAAAAGAGAAAATTTATGGTAGAGAACTTTATAGTTTTTAAAATATATATTATTTACTTTGGTTAAATCCATAAACTGGTATTTTTGGGCCATAGTGATGGTGTTTTACGCAACGTCTATTTTGACCCAAGTAAAAAACGTGTTTTGAACATAATTTTTAAGTATAAAATGGTTTGTGAGTACACTTATTTCTTAGATAAGTGTATTAAAATATTTTCTAGCTATGAAAATATTAAAATAGTTTCGAAAAAATACAATATAGGTTAGACGATATAAGCGGATGGAGAAAGGTTGTGGATATAAATAAAGATTTAGTTGAAGTATAAAAGACATCAAGATTCCACTTGGATGGTGGGAAACGGTCAGGAATATTTAGCCAAAGTCTTAACCGCAACTCAGATGACCCAAGAATTGGTAGGATTAGGTTGGGATTAAATTAGTTAGGAAGGAAAACGGGCAAGACAGATGCCGCGTATAGATGGAAAAAAAATTTTAACTAGGCCGACCTTGGTCGACTTAGAGCAAAGGCGGGTCGACCGCCTTCGACCATTTTTCACGTATATACATAGTGATGAGGCCGAGCCTCGTCACTTTCATCTCCTTACCCAAAGCAACTGAACCCAATTTCCACCATTTCCAACATCCCCCATCACCTCAAAACACCTCCAATCAACACATGGTTAGTATCAAATTGAAGCACGTGCAAGATCTACCCATACCCATACTCCTTTCCCACAGATCTGGAGATTTTTCGCCATGCCTCCGAGACCATCTTTGGCGAACCTTTTTCCCCATCTGACACCCCAAGGGATAGCCTGGTGCCAAGGTAATAAGAGGATAGTTCAGACCTATTTTGACACAGCTTCATATCAGTTTCGGCCAGAAAGGGCGGTGAGATTTTCAAACTTCCATGGCTCGCCTTTAGAGCAACTTTTCTTGGATACCGGATTGCGTCAGATTTTGAGTCATAAGACCTTTGAGCAGAGAGTGTATACCCGGTTAGTACACCTTTTTGACACTAATTTACATAGAGATATTGGATTTAATGAGTTGGCCTTCCAAACGGAGGTCAAGGGAGTAGTAGCGTTTACCGAGACACAGTTTGCTACTATTTTAGATATTAGAGGGCATGGTCTAGATATAGACTATATTGAGATGACGGACCATGCCATCCTACAACATATTTTAGTAGACTCCCAACATCCCGATTGGCCTGTAGGACAGTTGCGCCCTTTAGCTAGGTTGGTTATATGCATTTTACAGTATAACCTCTTCCCCAAGATGGGGAGCTACGACTAGATTTATCCATGATGAAGCAGGCCACCTATGCCATATTTGGAGGCTTATAGGTGAACCGAGATAAGGAGATCATGGCCTAATATCTGATAGTAGTGAGAGGTGGTCGATCTTCTATTATCTTTAGTCATATTTAGACACGGGTTTTTAGGGGGCCTGGAGTAGAGATGGATAGAGAGGTCTATATTGAGCAGACCCACCCTATGATAGGTTCATCCACCCGAAGGAGGATGGGTATAGAGTTAGCCGAGCTACAGGCTCCATAGGAGGAGCAAGAGCCCAAGCCACCGCCCTCGCCACACCATCAGGCGTCGCTGTATTTCCACTGGTTGCAGAGCTTTCCTTCGCCACCGCTTGGAGGTGGCTTTGGACATACAGAGTCACAGTGGCCCTCTTGGACACCAGAGCCTGCGACACAGAGTACTAAGGGCAAGGATCTTGGGGAGAGGGAGCGGGACCCTCCCTACCCCCTTCGCCAATGGGTTACGACAAGCAGATGAGGATCATTGCCTAGAGCAAGAGCAGCTCGCCGGAGAGCATGCAGAGCTCCTACGAGGACAGTAAGAGATATCTAAACACAACACGAGATTGTAGCGAGCACCAGATGGCAGGCGGAGCTCCTTAGTTGTTTAGGTTCATTAATTAGGACCTTCTTATGTCAGGGCGGACATAGTCCTAGACCTTCTAGCCGTGCGACTTGAAGGACATAATTCACTGTGGATTCTTACATCCGCCATTTTCTATAAGAAAGAATGTGCTAAACTATTTGCAGGGGTAGAAACCGCAGCAGTTAAGAAATTACAACCTTCCAAATAGGAACTGGTGGTAGGATTGGTTTTCTCTTTTGATTATGAGATTGTACTTTAAAGTAAGCATTTAATTCCTATTATTGCAAATTAGTAATAATGCTTTTTCTCCGTGTTTTTATGATGTTCACAAATAGAAAATAGGGACATAAGACATTAAGAGAAGTAAAAGCTGATAATAGAATAACTAAAAGGAAAACAACAAATTTAAAGAAAGCGACAGAAACATCAATAGAAAAATTTAAAAAGAGTTATTTTCTTATGTAAATTGTGCTTGGGAAAGTAAATAGGGATTTTATAGAATAATAGCCTAAATTCCAAGTACGGAGAAAGATGCGCGCAAAAGAAAAACGGAGAAACGTAAAGTTTTTCCATTTTCTACCTTTTTCTGATGTAAGAAATCAAATTCGAAAAATTAGATTTTTCTGAAATGCAAACACTAAAAGTTGGGTGGTAGGATTTTGGATGAAAAATTCATTGAACTACACCCCTATTCAGCAGGAGTGTGAAAAAAATTGGATGAAAAATGTATTGAGTTTTCAAAAGATTGCATTCATATAGAAATTGCAAGTATATTTAGGGTGAATGCATCATATTTTAAAAATAATTTTTTAAAGAAGAAAAGCATTCATATAGCAGGTAATGCTTAGAAATTCATGTATATACATAAATTTTGTATTGAATAACACTTTTGCATAAGAACACAGATAGTCGCAAATTGGATGTACACAAAATGGATGTGATTGACGCGAGGATTTACATAATTTTACCCTTGTTGAATTTCGAGGATGAAATTTCCTAAAGTGTGGGAGAATATAACATCCCCCATTTGTATATAATTAAATAATCAAATAACGATGAATAGTGAAAATAAATATCTTT
The DNA here is from genome assembly GCA_030765085.1 of Allium cepa. NCBI lineage: Eukaryota > Viridiplantae > Streptophyta > Magnoliopsida > Asparagales > Amaryllidaceae > Allium > Allium cepa. The sequence continues at coordinate 550,894,358 of CM060941.1, read as the reverse complement.
GGAGTTGTCAGAATATGACCTCGAAATTTATACCATTGTGTCCATGGCAATTTTTTGAACAATTTCCATATATAACTTTTTAAATTCCAAGTTAATATGGAGAAATTACGAAAGAAACAAAAGTTAAGAAAAAGGGAATATATGTGTATACTGGTCGACCCATATGTCGACCCATAGCACCCCATGTCAACCGCCAGGTCGGCCCAAAGAGAACAGCGGTCGACCTGAGGGTCGACCCATGTTACTATCAAGACACAATCTCGCTTAGGGTCATGCCAAACCAAATAAAAATCGATTTTTACTCAATCTGAGCTAGAGGTTGATAGATCTGATGGCTCCAAACTACCATGTGACGTGGTGGCTTCAGATTCAATCCAAGTATCCAACGATCCGAGATCCCCAAACTCCACTATAAACAGGACCCTAAGCTTAGCTATTTTCTCACAATCAGATTTTCTCCCAATGGGATCATTGACTAAGGTCGAACCCTAAATAGAAAATATATCTTTGGGTTCATTTCCTAAGGCTGGACCGTAAAAAAAAAAATATTTCTAAGGAGAAGGTCATCTCAATAAAATATTAAACACCTAAGAAGAGGATCTAAGAAGACCATAGAGCCAAGCTAAGCACAAGCAAAGCTAAGGACGACGGGTGAGTGGATTTAAATTATATATCTTTTATGTTTATGATATATTATCGTTAAATTCCCATTAATTATTTAATTCAGCATTTATTCCAGTAATTAATCTGTTAATTTGTTATGCTGAGACTATAAATTTATATGAGAATTTAACTATTTATATGGAAAAGAAAGAAAGAGATCCATTTAAATATGAATAAAACTATGCTTAACAATTATAGAAAAGGCTTAAGCCTAGAGGAAAGACATTTATAGTAACTATGATAAAACGAGAGTAATAAATTAAAGAAAAATCTAATAACTTTATTTCGAAGTAAGCGATAGATTAATTGGTTAGTTTAGAAAAGAGAATACATTTCTATAGTTTAATATTTAAAAGATAACGATAAACGTAATTGCAAGAATAAAGAAAGAAAAAGGGAATTAATGTAAAATAGAGAAACTGTTGTATTTTGCACTATCCAAAAAGTAAAGAGATAATAAAAGGAATATCTTGCAGTTATAGACTATTGTTTATAGCATTACTTATTATTAAAATATGGTAACGAATTTTTAGCACAGTTCTATAACCAACCAAATAGAATAGAACCCCCTCCTAGAATAAAATAAGTTAAAATGTAGAGTTATAGAAATTAAAGAAGAAATCAAGTTAGTTATTAGACAAGAAACAATAAATAGAAATGTACCTAAATTTGCATTTACTGCACAGATTGTAGAATAAAAGCAAAGCAGTTATTATGATAAGTAAATTTGTGACAATCGGACATAGTCTCAAGCCAAGTTTGTTATATAATATAAGAGAACCAAAGGGAATTCAGTATCATAATAAAAGAAGACAGACTAGAATAGAAAAGAGACGCATGTAATTATATTTATAGTACATAGATTATAAAAAATATAGAAGCGAAAATTACAAGTAAAATTATAACATAGGTTATAGTTAGACAGAAAGAACGAAAAAGGCTTATTTTAAGACTTAAATTAAGTTAATAAGCAAATAGAGCAGAAATAATAGAAGCGGCTTATTTTAGTAAACTTAGATCTCGGATTAAGTTAGTAAGCAAGATAATAGAAGTGGCCCATGCCAACACCATTCCTTTCAGTCAGGAACTGATGGTTTCACAATAGTTAGGTGAGGCTGGTACAAGATTATACTAATTAGGGTAAATAAGTAGCCAACAGAATAAGAAAAATAAACTAAATGCAAAACAAAAGATTAGACTTAGGGTCTAATAAAAGAGTAAGATGCATATGGAGCGGTCCAAAGGATAAAGAGCCCAACGAAGCAGTTCATCACAGATTTCAACATAGAAGAAGCACATCCAACTTAGTTATTTTGGGCTAGAAGGAAGTACGAGACTTCAATAGGACGTCAGGGTACTCTAGGATGGCCCTCTGGGGTAGGAATAGCGAAGCAGTCCCCCGGAGCCAGGTTTGTAGGCGTTCCATCAAGAGAGTATGCCATGACAGCTTTTGCATGGCAGGACCATTATAGGCAGCCAAAAGGATTGATGGAAGGGCCATTATAGGACCATTATAGGCAGTCAAAAGGGGTACTAATCAAGAGAGCTAGTTGCGGCCAAAATCGTGGCCAATGGTGACATGTGGCAGTCCCAATTCACGACAATCTCATTTTCGTTTTTTGGGTTCCGGAGGATGGCGGCGGCGTTAAGGTGGCCTAGGAGGTGAGGTGAAGGGGGTGTAGGCACGCGTGTAGGTGAACTCGCGTGACAGGCGGCGTTGGGATAGAGGCGTGGTGACGATGGAAAGTCACGTGTTTTCACCGCGAGCGAGATATCTAATTTGAGAAGATGGATTTTGTTCTAATGATGGTAATTAAGGTCTAAAAGATAATTAAGTAATTAGTATATATTTTATATCATTTAACGTTGCAAATCTTATAAAATTGATAACTCCTTCATATGAGGTTGGATTCGAACACCGTTTATTGCGTTGTGCTCATAATGTCAAAAGCTTCGCGATGGAGCTAGTTTGGACAAATTTGGAGACTATTGAAATTTGGGCAAAAATCGTACATCATTCAGTTTTAGTTCCAAACAAAAATGCCTAGGCGACAACAGAAAATTTTGGTGAGTTAAACTCACCTTTTTGGTTAACTAGTATGATATATAGTAAATAAAAATTATTGAATGATTGTTTGGATGAATTACTATATTTATTGGTTGGTTTGGATATATTTTCGCCCCTGAAGCGGATGAGACCCTATTACGTTCCCGTGTAAGAGCGGATGACCTTTTGTATACAAATCCCGCCTCAAAGTGGTTGGTTTATATTTTATGATTATATGAGTCGTGATGCGGGGGGACGGGTTGGAGAGATCCCACGGGATTCCTCGATATTATTGAATTGGTTTCAATAATATTTTAGTTATATCAATTATTGGATAGAAAACCTGATTTGTTGAAATATGGGTTATGTGTAATGACCCTATTTTTTATAATACTATTCAGTAACATTTAATTAGTTAAATTAAATGAAATAATGTATAATGGTTAAGGGATAGAGATTTGTAATTAGTAAGGGTAGCCGTGCCTTGTTGACAAATGAACTAAGTAAATTGAAGTGGAATAGAATGTTCTCTTGGAATCCGAGCATGTTTTTGGCATTTCTCACATTTCTTTGCATAGTTCGCCGCATCACGGTTCACAGTTGGCCAGTAATATCCGTATCGGAGTACTTTCTTGGCGAGTGCTTACCCCCCAGTGTGATCGCCACATTCTCCTTCGTGCACATCGTGTAACACTCGTTCGATCTCATCGTGCGCGATACACCGGAGGAGAGGAACAAAATACCCTCTTCGATACATAACTCTGTTCCGAACGATAAACTGCGAGGCTTTTCGAAGAACTTGTCTTTTAAATTCCAAGTCAATATGGAGAAATTACGAAAGAAACAAAAGTTAAGAAAAAGGGAATATATGTGTATACCGGTCGACCCATATGTCGACCCATAGCACCCCATGTCAACCGCCAGGTCGGCCCAAAGAGAACAGCGGTCGACCTGAGGGTCGACCCATGTTACTATCAAGACACAATCTCGCTTAGGGTCATGCCAAACCAAATAAAAATCGATTTTTACTCAATCTGAGCTAGAGGTTGATAGATCTGATGGCTCCAAACTACCATGTGACGTGGTGGCTTCAGATTCAATCCAAGTATCCAACGATCCGAGATCCCCAAACTCCACTATAAACAGGACCCTAAGCTTAGCTATTTTCTCACAATCAGATTTTCTCCCAATGGGATCATTGACTAAGGTCGAACCCTAAATAGAAAATATATCTTTGGGTTCATTTCCTAAGGCTGGACCGTAAAAAAAAAATATTTCTAAGGAGAAGGTCATCTCAATAAAATATTAAACACCTAAGAAGAGGATCTAAGAAGACCATAGAGCCAAGCTAAGCACAAGCAAAGCTAAGGACGACAGGTGAGTGGATTTAAATTATATATCTTTTATGTTTATGATATATTATCGTTAAATTCCCATTAATTATTTAATTCAGCATTTATTCCAGTAATTAATCTGTTAATTTGTTATGCTGAGACTATAAATTTATATGAGAATTTAACTATTTATATGGAAAAGAAAGAAAGAGATCCATTTAAATATGAATAAAACTATGCTTAACAATTATAGAAAAGGCTTAAGCCTAGAGGAAAGACATTTATAGTAACTATGATAAAACGAGAGTAATAAATTAAAGAAAAATCTAATAACTTTATTTCGAAGTAAGCGATAGATTAATTGGTTAGTTTAGAAAAGAGAATACATTTCTATAGTTTAATATTTAAAAGATAACGATAAACGTAATTGCAAGAATAAAGAAAGAAAAAGGGAATTAATGTAAAATAGAGAAACTGTTGTATTTTGCACTATCCAAAAAGTAAAGAGATAATAAAAGGAATATCTTGCAGTTATAGACTATTGTTTATAGCATTACTTATTATTAAAATATGGTAACGAATTTTTAGCACAGTTCTATAACCAACCAAATAGAATAGAACCCCCTCCTAGAATAAAATAAGTTAAAATGTAGAGTTATAGAAATTAAAGAAGAAATCAAGTTAGTTATTAGACAAGAAACAATAAATAGAAATGTACCTAAATTTGCATTTACTGCACAGATTGTAGAATAAAAGCAAAGCAGTTATTATGATAAGTAAATTTGTGACAATCGGACATAGTCTCAAGCCAAGTTTGTTATATAATATAAGAGAACCAAAGGGAATTCAGTATCATAATAAAAGAAGACAGACTAGAATAGAAAAGAGACGCATGTAATTATATTTATAGTACATAGATTATAAAAAATATAGAAGCGGCTTATTTTAGTAAACTTAGATCTCGGATTAAGTTAGTAAGCAAGATAATAGAAGTGGCCCATACCAACACCATTCCTTTCAGTCAGGAACTGATGGTTTCACTATAGTTAGGTGAGGCTGGTACAAGATTATACTAATTAGGGTAAATAAGTAGCCAACAGAATAAGAAAAATAAACTAAATGCAAAACAAAAGATTAGACTTAGGGTCTAATAAAAGAGTAAGATGCATATGGAGCGGTCCAAAGGATAAAGAGCCCAACGAAGCAGTTCATCACAGATTTCAACATAGAAGAAGCACATCCAACTTAGTTATTTTGGGCTAGAAGGAAGTACGAGACTTCAATAGGACGTCAGGGTACTCTAGGATGGCCCTCTGGGGTAGGAATAGCGAAGCAGTCCCCCGGAGCCAGGTTTGTAGGCGTTCCATCAAGAGAGTATGCCATGACAGCTTTTGCATGGCAGGACCATTATAGGCAGTCAAAAGGATTGATGGCAGGGCCATTATAGGACCATTATAGGCAGCCAAAAGGATTGATGGAAGGGCCATTATAGGACCATTATAGGCAGTCAAAAGGGGTACTAATCAAGAGAGCTAGTTGCGGCCAAAATCGTGGCCAATGGTGACATATGGCAGTCCCAATTCACGACAATCTCATTTTCGTTTTTTGGGTTCCGGAGGATGGCGGCGGCGTTAAGGTGGCCTAGGAGGTGAGGCGAAGGGGGTGTAGGCACGCGTGTAGGTGAACTCGCGTGACAGGCGGCGTTGGGATAGAGGCGTGGTGACGATGGAAAGTCACGTGTTTTCATCGCGAGCGAGATATCTAATTTGAGAAGATGGATTTTGTTCTAATGATGGTAATTAAGGTCTAAAAGATAATTAAGTAATTAGTATATATTTTATATCATTTAACGTTGCAAATCTTATAAAATTGATAACTCCTTCATATGAGGTTGGATTCGAACACCGTTTATTGCGTTGTGCTCATAATGTCAAAAGCTTCGCGATGGAGCTAGTTTGGACAAATTTGGAGACTACTGAAATTTGGGCAAAAATCGTACATCGTTCAGTTTTAGTTCCAAACAAAAATGCCTAGGCGACAACAGAAAATTTTGGTGAGTTAAACTCACCTTTTTGGTTAACTAGTATGATATATAGTTAATAAAAATTATTGAATGATTGTTTGGATGAATTACTATATTTATTGGTTGGTTTGGATATATTTTCGCCCCTGAAGCGGATGAGACCCTATTACGTTCCCGTGTAAGAGCGGATGACCTTTTGTATACAAATCCCGCCTCAAAGTGGTTGGTTTATATTTTATGATTATATGAGTCGTGATGCGGGGGGACGGGTTGGAGAGATCCCACGGGATTCCTCGATATTATTGAATTGGTTTCAATAATATTTTAGTTATATCAATTATTGGATAGAAAACCTGATTTGTTGAAATATGGGTTATGTGTAATGACCCTATTTTTTATAATACTATTCAGTAACATTTAATTAGTTAAATTAAATGAAATAATGTATAATGGTTAAGGGATAGAGATTTGTAATTAGTAAGGGTAGCCGTGCCTTGTTGACAAATGAACTAAGTAAATTGAAGTGGAATAGAATGTTAGGAAATAAACAAGGGCAATATAGGAATAAATATTATTCTTACACCCAAACCCCTTAATCCATAATCTTTACATTCATTTCTATATTCACAATACTAAAACCAAAGTAAGAAGCCAGGCACCATTAAGGGAAACAAAAGAAGATAAAGCTAGGATCAAGTGGAAAGCTTAAGCAACAAAATCAAAGATCAAATCTCAACACCTTAATCTCAAAGCTAAGGTGAATAATGACTACATCTCATATTTTTCTTGTTTTCGGTTTTGTGATGAAATCCGAATTATTTTGCAAAGTTATTTGCCATGTTTTTATTGTAGAAATAGAGATATATGCTTGTTGATGATTTATGATAATTCATATAGATTTTATGATATAATTTAATGTGAAAATCCTATCAAATGACATCCAAATGTCTAGCAGTTTTAGTATATGATCAGCAATGATATTTTAGAGAGGGTTTTAATTTTCATGATTTTCTGAGTTAATGTGGACTTAATATTAATTTTCCAGTGAACAAAATAATTATTTGGGTTTAAAATTATTTACGACTAAATAATATATGTTTTGGCTCTATAATTTATATATGTTGGAAAATATATTAAAATGATTTATAGGAATTTTTGTAGAATTTTCCTAAGTGTTTTATTGAATATATAAAATTATTTAAGGTATGGGACTTAAATGTTTTATATATTTATAAAAGGAGAATGGGTGTTTTGTAAATAAATTAAATTATTTGTTTCTAAAATATTGGCAGCACTTTTAGAAAAGAAATTAGCAACCAATAATATTTTGACAAACAAGGCGGGTTATTTGAAAAAAATACTTCAAATAGCTAAAAATCAGTTTAAACATGCTTTTTACCTATTTCACCACTTTTGCCATCCTCCTTCCGACGCCTTACTTCTGCCTCCTTCTCTTCCGAAACAAATGCACCCGGTACCAATACTTGGTACATAGCGAATTGGAGTAAGGCGGAAAGTATGAAGTCGAAGCACTGGGTTTCGAAGGGGTCGAAGGTGTCTTCGTTTTTAAAAGAGAATGCGTCTACTTTGCTTTTGACTGGGTTAGTTTCATCTGGGTTAAATTGTTTTAAAGGAATGGTTGCGCCTTTTTGTTTTAATTAATGGCTTTCGACTAGGTCGAAACCTTCCTCACTGCCGCCTTTTTCCTTTCGTCCAGTGCGTTTAAAAGGTCCCCTTGTTTTAAAATCCAAGCCGCTTCTCAATTGCTTTCGAAGGGAATGTTTCGGCACCATCACTTCTTCTACTTAGGAAATAGCTTTTGAGAGTGTTGCTTTCGACCCTGTTCTTTTATGACCCTTTTAAGACTTTTAAAAATAAACCAAAGATTTCGAATAACATAGTTTTGAATGGTTTCGAAAGGTTGTTCCATATGTTTTACTTGAACCCAAATGCTTTTGAAATATTTGTTGGATTTAATACTTTTGAAAGGTTGGTTTCGAAGGGATGGTTCCCTAACGATTTCAAAAGGTTTTAAATGGAAGGTTTCCAAAAAATTTGAAAGGCCCATTTAAAGTGTTTGACAAAAGGATGCTTAAGGTTTGTAAAGCTTTCAAAAGAGATTGTTTTAATGTTTTCGAAAGGAATATGTGATTGGTTTCAAAAGTTATGTTTTGGCCTTTTGGCCTAAGGTTTTACTTGATCGAAAGGGGCACTTTCAAGGGTTCGAAAGGGGTATGTTCTATGGTTTTAAATGATATTGTTTAAAGGTTTAAACAAAGGTTTAATGGTTTCATCATCGTTAAGAAGCATATATAACATGGCAAAGTGATTTAAGTAAAGCATAGTATATTTTCCTTGTTTAAGTATAAATTAAAAGGATTAAATCATTTTGATAAGAAAAGCTTTTTCAAGAAATTTTTTGGGTATATAACTCTAAGTAAAATAACTCAGATATAAGAATACCAGATGGGACTGGTATAGGGTCGTGCCCTATACATTAGCTATTAGCTCCTATCTAATTTAGTCCAAAATTTCAGCGTGTAGGGCTTTGTCATAGGTAAGACTAAAATGATGTTACACACAGAAAGAAATATATAGAGAGAAAATATGTTATTGGTGAGTCTGCAAAACTATTAGGATCAGTTGACCTTGGAGAGGTAAGTTAGGGACAGACCATCTAGAAGAGGAGTATCTAACAGAAGTTAGATTGTTTGTTTATTTTGTTTGGTAGGCCTGGGTCAGCCAAAGGTTAGTAGTTAGCCAAACAAAACTACTTTGTTCGGATGGATAGTCCCTTTGTTACCTGATTTATATGCTTTCATGAAATTGATATTATTGTTTTAACCATTTGATGTGCACGTAAATGTGCATATATATACACACACACACACTAATGTGAACCCGTGCTTTGCATATGGACCGCACTCAACCGCTTATCATCGTAACATGTTTAAATGATTTATATGGTTCATTGATTAAGAAATAGTGATCTTTTTTATCAATTTTCAAATAAGTTTGCATTTTGTCTAAAACTTGTGTATAAATCTTTGAAAACAGTAATGCAGATAGTACTGGTGCTTGATAAACAATTGCAAAATATCAAGCAAAAATGATTTCAAAGATAAAATTTCCACACAATACATATATAAATTTATTGTGTGCACCAGCTATTGCTCCATGCATCAGCTGTATTATATGTAACTTCATTTGATGAGATACCTTTATCAATCATTTCCTTTAATACTTGATGTCGTTGATTCCATTTGCTGCTTCGATAATAACTATCTATAAGAGCAGTGCGGGTAACAATATTTGGTTTACACTTGACCATTGATTCAAAAATGCCAAAAGCAACGTTGACATGATTCATAAGAACGCAAGTGTTGATGATGATCTCATAACTGACTATGTCTAGGAACACATTATGTAGCATCATATTATTGTAAAATGATAAGATTAGAGGATAAAGAGATTTATTTCTGTTTTGAACGATTCTTGTGAAAAATATGTTAAATCTAAAGCATACATATTTTATGTCTGAAGTGTTGGAACTAACAACCATTATTCAACAATATTTATTTTAATGTAAAGAATATCATTATATTTCTTTTACAGTCAAAGCAAATTCAATATAATAAGAAGCATATAATTGTATTTAATGTTTTTGAGCTTTCTGGTTCCATTTCTAATTCTATCTAAAATTGTTGCTGTATTTTGGTAATGTTGATTCCACCAGACTTGACTGCAATTTGTGAAAGTAGAATCAGAGGTTGGAAATTTTCAAAACAAGCAACGACATAGATTAGTTAAAAGAAATAAAGTCAAACAGATTTAACAACTTTAATAATATGAATAATCCGAAAAACTATGATTTTTAAAAAAATTATTTTTAGCTATCAACAATGGATATCATTGGAAAGCATATTAAATTTGAGATTTAATAGTGAAATCGATTCTTAAATTCATGTAATGTAGAAAAAGTTATCACATTTCAAAGTTTGAAATAGAAAGAAATTAAAAACGTGACTGTTCATTTCCCAAAATAAGAAGGAGGCCTATGTGCTCTTGAAATCTAACTCGATAATAATATTATAGTATAGATATATCCATGTTTTATCTTTTTTTATTTAAATAAACATCATATTTGGGTATTTTAACATGTTTAAAACCAAAATTCAATTATTTTCAAATCATCATATTTTCATCTTCATTCAGGGGCGAAATGGTCAAACTTTGTGCATGTGTCAATTTGAGAATTTTTACTTGGACGACTTTTATGATTTTTATAAGATATTTTGATGCATATGGAAGAAGGATTCATGATGATATATGGATGCACAAGGAAATACAAAGAAATGAAGAGAAAATAATTCAAATTAAAGATCATGGAGGACCCCACCACTTACTTAAATCTACAATTAGAAGCTAATGGACAACTAAGTGGAGGTTAAAGCTTCATGCATATTAAATGATGGATTAATTAGATGCTAATGATTACTTGGTGGTCACACTTCCTAGATGGCATTTTAGTAAGCACCCTAAAAATTGAATATTGATTTTATACATGTATAAATAGCCCTCTTATGTACATGCAAATATCTTCTACTCTCTCATATATTTGCTTAGGAAATTAGCAAGTTGTAAACAAATATAAAAGTGAAATAAAAATGGCTTCCAAGCCTCTTTCTCCTCTCTTTTCTACATGTTTTCTTTGTTTTATTGTTAATATTTATTTCTATGCTCTCTTTCTTTTTATATTCATAGCTTAGATTTACATTCACGCATTAGTCTAATTAATTTCCTTCTAGTAGTTAATCTTTTTTTTCTTTGTTTATTCTCTACTTTCTTTCATTTTCAATGTTGAAACTTACATGTATTGGTTTGATAACACAAATGAGTAGCTAAACCCCTTTAATTTAGGGGTAACGAAGCTCTTAAATATTGTGTAATTTCAACATTTTATGATTTATGATCTCTTTAGCTTGTGCTTCATGAAAGAGAATTTTGATGTAAGTTTATACAAATGGATTTGATAGCATATATTGCTTATGCAAATGAACTATTCTTATTTAACATAAACACAATTTACATCATCAATTGCTAATTAATTTTTGATCTTGAAATGAAAGTAAAAATGAAATTTGATGATCTATATTACTAGTTACAATAGTAAATAGATCATACTTAAAATAGCTTTTGCTTTAGCTTCATTTTCATGAGAATTGATATTTATTTGTTGTATTATAGTTTGATGGCTTGAGTTATGTTACTTAATAACATAAACAAACCATACTTATGGTAAATACAATAACTATTTCACTTAATATCAAAATTAGAGATCATAAATTATTTGTTTGTTGATTTACAAAAATATGAGAGTGGACTTTCCTCTAAATTGTTCTCTAGTCTAATAGTTTTTAAATCGCATTCAACTCTAGCCTTAGCTTCTTTTTGTAGTTAACAATTTTCTCTCACTTTGGTCTAATTTGATTGAATTAAAAAATTTAAAATCTTAAAAATTCCTTGCGGATCGACCAATACTCGCCACGTACTAAAATTGTACGTCGTGCGCTTGCGGTTATTTTTATTTAAAAAATTTCGACATTTTTCTAATTCAATAGAAAATTTACCGTTAAACAAGTTTTTAGCACCGTTGCCGGGGAGTTGCTTTGATTTCAATTTTCTATTCTTCGATTTATTTTTCATTTGATTTGTGTGTTTGTTTGTGTCTTGCATTAAAAAAATTATTTGTGAGTGTTTGTTGTTTTTATTTTCAATCTGTTGTGTGCATGTTTTAGTTTTCAATTTGAATTTGCATATTTTTTTAAAAAAAAACTAAAAAATATATATATACACCATTTCATTTGAAAAGAAAAAAAATTCATTGCATTTTTCAATTTACATTTCAATTTTCAATTACAATTGACAACTCAATTTCTTTTACAAACTTGATTGCCTAAAAAATGTTCTACATTTCCCCCCTCTCTTACTGTTACTGCACAACCTTCCCACTGTGGTCACCACTTCTTACACACACACAACACCCAATTACCCATACCATTGCCCCTCCATCAATCGAGCACACTGACTTCACCAGAGCAACAACCAGACTGCCATCTCACTACTTACAACATACCAGAATAATTCCCCATCTCCACTATCAACATACAAGCATTGTCAAAACTGTCTTCAAAACCGCCTTTCAAAACCACAAACTACACCTTCTACATCACAATTGTCTACAACACTGTTCCGGCTACTACAACTCTGTCCACCACCAAACAATCACACTGCAAACTTCTTTCTGCTATTACACTTCAACCCAGTCATCTACTCCCTGACCTCTGCTGTACAAATCAAACAACCACCATTTACAAACTTCAATTCACTTCAGAACAACATTGTTTCATCATTAACCATTTCAAGCTGCTTCGCTTAAAACTGTGCCATCACTTCTCAATTGTGCCATTGACATCACTGCTTCTACTAACCTACTCAATTCTGCAACAAAGTCTCTGACCACACCAGACTACTGAATTCACATCCTCATCAACTTCCATTACAAGACCACATACAGTCCCTTCCACCTTCAATCAACAAACAGTCAAATACAGAACTGTCAGTAACCCACACACCATCTGCAAATTTCCTGTCACACACACACCATCCTCCATATCACTAACATATCCCCTTCAACAACAGATTACAATCAAGCAACCAATTCATCGACCTCTATAACATAACTCCCTGTTGGTGCTAACTACATACATCACCACTGTTCGATCACATACTATGTCTCCAACTCTGGTTACTTCCAGTCACGACTATACCATATCAGTCATAACCTTTCCACTTGCCTCACCATCATCTCCACACACAGTCACAAGAAAGAAAATAAATGACCTACAACTGTGCACTTCTTTCTCATCTCAATACTGCTGCTACCAGAGCTCGGACCGCAACCCAACTTCATCATACAAACCAAAGAAAATTGAGCACTGCCGCAATCTTCAATTCTAATGCTTGAACTTCATCTCACAGCAAGCCGAACTAGACCATCTCGCGAATCCACCAGAAAGCACTCGCACTTCAGTCGAACTTCATCACTTCAAACTCCAGCCTCTTCGAACAGCAGACAATCACCACGAACTGCCAGCCAACACCTAGCCTCTGCTAATCGCAACCGAAATCAACAACCTCAAACCCAATCAACATCGAACTCCAATGCAACATCATCCTCGCAACCTCGATTTCATCAACGATCCCCAATTGACTCGCCAATCTGCACGCCAATCACCGAACATCGAACTGCCTCTGCGAACAATCCAAATCACCAAATCGAGAATCGCCAAAACCACTCCGCAGTCGCCTCCCTTCAGCAATCACCTCGACTAAATCGCGAGTCCCATAACGCGATTACACAACCACAATTCAAGCCAAAAAAAATCGTAAGACTCAGGTATTGTATTGTTCTGTTTAAAAAAAAGAGCATTCTTGTAGGCTGGTGAATTATTATTATTTTTGTTAGGCCGGGTTTTGGGCTTGAATAATTTTATTTATATCTGGGTTTTGGGTTTTGGGTTTTGGGCTTGAATAATTATTACTATTGTACATGCCTTATTCATTTGTTTGTTTATTTTGTTTTGTTTTCCATTTGTTTTAGTCTAAAAAAACAAAGTCAACTTTGTTTAATTTTCATTTTTCATTTGTTTCACTTGTATCAGTTTTCATTTATTTTATTTTCATTTGTTTTGTTTTTCACTTGTGTTCTTTTTCATCTTTGATAAACATATTTTAAAAAAATAATTGTTGTATATATTTTACGTTTAATTTCTTTTTACTTTCTTTTTAGGTTGTCGAAGCAGAAAAAGAGAAGGCTTGCTTGTTAAAATATTGCTTTGCTCGCTTGTAAAAAAATTGCCGCTAAAAAAAATAAAATTGCTAATAAAATCTACACGCTTTGGTATCGTGCAAATTTCCCTTGTTTTATTTGAATTGCGTTGTTGGTTGCTTGCATTTGCATTTATTAAAAAATTCGAAATCCAAAAACAAAAACAAACTTCATTTTAGTTGCATTGCAAATTCATGTTTAATTTCTGCTTTTTATTCATCTCATCTTATTTTTATTTTCTAAGAGCAATACCCCAATTTACATAAGGTAAGGGATTTCATCACCCTTTCCTTAGCCCGTAAAAGCATTTCATCGTAGAATTTGACTAATAATAAAGGTTAGACATTCGGCCTAAGAATGTCACGAGCTCACTTAGGGCTTAATTATATGTTCATAATTTTTTATTTAAACAATTCCATTTCTTAATGTCTATGCTATGGCATAGTAATAACCAGTTACAAAAATTACGATGATTCGTAAATATTATATTGGTTGTTCCTCCAAAGGTACTTAAGCGTTCGGCTGCATTGTTACGGTGATTCGTGGTGCACCGATAACTCCTGCCCATTGATTGGCTGAGAAATATTTTTGTTGATTTAAGATAAAGTTTGATTATACAATTTTGGGTTAGGAGCTACTAAGGACAGAAAACTGTAATTAAGTCCTTTGCATTCATTTAGTTGCATTAGTTCATGCATATTTAAAAAAAAACAAAAAAATCCAAAAAATTGTAGATTTTACTTAATTATTTTTTTTCATCCAAATCCTTTCCTTTGAAAATTCCCAATCAAAAAAAAAAAAACAAATATACATACATACATACATACATACATACATACATACATATATATATATATATATATATATAATCTTTTCAAAAACAAAAAAATTCAAAATTCAAAAAAAAAGAAAATTCAAAAAAAAAAAATCAAATTTCCATTTTCTAAAAACAAAAAAAATCCTTTTGGTAAGTATTTGAAAATTCAAAAACAAAAAACATATAAAAATTTGAAAAGACAAAAAAATCAAACTTCTCATTTGAAAATTAATTTCACTTGCTGAATAGTTTTCTTCCTTGTAAAAAAAACAAAAACCAATTTTTCACTTCATTTTCCAAATCTTGTTTTATTCTCCAAACTCGATTCTAACTTCTTTCTCTTTTCGAATTTCACTTGTGCATGAGTACTTGGACTCGTGATACAACAAAAAATCGTTGGATTCATGACTCAACAACTAATCGTTTAACTCGAACAGACGATCCTTCCGAAATGGCGAATGAGAACGCCCTCGAACTCTTATGGATAGAATCTTTCCCGATAGAGTTTCTATTCCTTCTTGCATCACGTTACCCGCCCCTACGTGTAACCATTTTGAAATTCACTCGAACCACATTGTCACGCTTCTAAAATTTGACAATTAGAGCACGATAACCCATACATCTTCTTGACTAAATTCGAACAAGTTTGCGCAACCATTAAACTCCAACAACTTTCCAAAGACGGAATCAAACTTCGATTAATCTCATTTTCTCTTGCGGACTACGCTGAAAAATGGTTGTATAGCTTACCATCGAACTCGATTAAAATTTGGGAAGAATTCGTAAAAGCTTTCTTAAAAAAGTTCTACCCCTTGGAAAAAACAAGTAGAATACGAAACGAAATTGTAAATTTTCACCAATTTAAGGGAGAACCATTAGAAAAATATTTTGAAAGATTCAAAGAGCTTTTGATAAAATGTCCACACCATAACTTCAAAAAATGGACGATTTACCAAATCTTATACGATGGACTCGAAAATAACTCACGAATCATGCTCGAATCAATGTGCCAAGGCAACTTTCTTGCCCAACATCACGATGATGCTTGGCAATTTCTTGAAAATCTCGTCGAAAAAACATCCCAATGGGAACGATCAAACGAAAAATCAATTTACTCACGATCGAGTGCACACTCTATAGGATCTTCTTTTTCTTTGGAAGCTAAGATAGACGCAATGATCAAAAAATTCGATAATATTTTCTCATCGAATCAAATGAACCAAGCTTTCCAACCAATGTGATATAAACGCAACGATCCTAATCATATAGCCGATCAGTTTTCCAATTCTGTCGAACAAATCTATGATTTAATAAGGCAAAAAACAATCCATTTTCTACAACGTACAATCCTGGTTGGAGAAATCATCCAAATTTTGCTTGGAACCAAAACAATACCAACATGAATACGGTTTGTCCCAATTTTCAAGCATTCCTAAATAATGCTTTGAATCCTCCCTTTCAGCCCAACAATTTTCAACCTAACTTTGCGGGTACGTCTCATAATTAACCGCAACAATCAAATTTTCAACCAAATTCTGCTCATCCTCCCCAAGACGATAAACGTTTAACTTCACTTGAGAAAACACTTGAAACGTTGGTTAAAGAAACCACTCAAAGCCTTCAATCAAATAGCATGCAAAATTTATTGACCTTGTATATGCAAAACACAAACCAATCAATTGCAATAATCGAAATGAAAATGAGTCAATTAGCTACGTCTTAAGTTAACGCGAACGTGGAACATTCCCAAGCTAACCAATTCCAAATCCTAAAAATCAAAATGCAAATTCAAATCAAGCCCATGTTGTTCAAGATAGCAACGTGACCCAATTGAATGCTATCACAACTCTCCGTTTTGGTAAAAATCGATATTCAAGTTGTTAATCCCAACGATTTACCGAAAACATCTCTCGACACCTCTAAAACAATGAATGAATCTGAATAAAACGTGGAGCTAAACGTTGAATCGAATTCCAATCAAAATTCTTCTTCTACTCGAGTAGACCTGCCTACCGAGTATCGTGTTTCATTTTCACACCGTCTTTGACCAAAGAAACACTCAGACCAAATGGAAAAGATGCTGAATTTTTTTAAATAAGTCAAAGTTAACATTCCGGTTCTTGACAGCGTTCAGCAAGTCCCCATGTAAGTGAAATTTCTTAAGGACTTGTGCACCCAAAGTGACACACTCATGTTCGCAAAAAAGTCATCTTAGCCGCCAGTTTGAGTGAAGTCTTGTCCCAATCCATGCCCGTCAAATACGAAGATCCTGGCTGCCCTACGACTTCATGTACAATTGGAGACAAGATGATTAACAAATGTTTGATAGACTTATGCATGAGTGTCAATTTGATTCCATATTCCGTGTACGAACAATTAAGCTTAGGTGAGCTCAAATCCACAAAAGTTGTAACGCTCCACCCCGAGACCCACCTTAGTAAAGAGAATCAAGGAGTAATTCCGTCTACTAAAGCAGAGAATAGGGTTGGTTAAGGGCGACCATCTATAACTTTGTCTTAAACATCTACTTAATACGTTGATAAATGCAATATGATTTTTTATTTTCTATCTCAATGGATCGACATACACAGTAAATGCTTAATCCAAAACTATAGGTGGCTAACGGATTTATCATAACAAAATACAATACCTAAATGTAAAGCACATCACAGAACAGTAATAAACATCATATATATATATATATATACACACACACTGATACATGTTTAGTACAATACAATATGAATACAATAAAGATAACACTCAACCACACCATATACATTAAATCAAACACATCAGAGTATGCGGAAGAACAGAAATTTCTCAAGAGAAAGGAGAGTTGGTATCCAGCATCAACTTCAAGCTAAGTCCAATAGATGATACCTGAAACAACTCGGTCTGACCCGAGTATAAATATACGGGTCAGTCTAGCTACACAAATTGGTCAATAATGGTAATATGAAGCAGAGTAGACATGAAGATACTTCTTCTCGAAACAGAAGAATGAATCGTTAAACTCATAAACTCAACATTTAAGTAACAAACGCTACTTAGTGAACAAATACCTCAAAGGAGGTAACTCAAACTCAATACTCAAATCAAACACAAGTGCCTCATATCATCGGCGACATCTCAAAATGTCTACATGGTTTCCATGAACCATATCTCCTCAAAAGGAGAAACATCAATACAAACTCTCGCCAAAATGGAAAACATAAAACATTCTCAAATAGGATGATCCAAAACTCAATTATAGATGAATCTCCAAATTCAATTATACCTCATCTCATCGGTATAAATGTATATAAATCTCAACTCGCCAAAATGGCAAAACCCAGAATATCCTATAAAATCCTGAAATTATTCAAACTCATAACTTAAGGAACTCGATAAGAGTTCAAAACATCATAATTGAAATCACTATATATATAACATCTCATATAGCATTAGGCTATCAATGTAAGATAACATCTTAAAAAGGTGAAATCACAATAAAACAGAAAACTCAGAAAATCCGGATTGGCCAAATCCCCGATTTTAATGCCGAAGCAATACTGTGCGTGCAAAACTCAAACGACCGAAGCCTCAAACAAGGTAGCTAACACCTCCCAAAGCAGTTCGTCCTCATGACAAGGTTGCTAACACCTCTAAAAGCCATTTTGTCAGCTCTAACAAGGTCGTTAACACCTCCCAAAGCAGTTCTCCTCATGACAAGGTCGCTAACACCTCTCTAAGCCATTTTGTCAGCTCTAACAAGGTCGCTAACACCTCCCAAAGCAGTTCGTCCTTATGACAAGGTCGCTAACACCTCCCAAAGCAGTTTGTCCTTATGACAAGGTCGCTAACACCTCTCAAAGCAGTTCTGTTAGGTATACATCATGAATGTGTCACAATCTCACGGATAGGAACCTGAAAAGTGTTAACGTGTGTCCCATACCACACATTCGCACTTAGCGGTTTACTACCCGTTAGTCGATGCCACACTAGAAACATCATAAAAGTCAGAAAATTATATCTCGCCTAGTCTCATTGGCGAGTGATAAAGAGACACCATACTTGACTCATCTCATCGACAAGTATTAAATGGCATCGTAACTTGTCTCATCTCAAGTGAAAACATCATGATGATTCCTCATAAACCATAAATCTCAAAATATGAAATCATAAACTCAAGACTTTCCATATATCATTGGCAAGTAAATAAAACATCGTGATGGATCTCATCGACCATACTCCTATATAAGAGATCTCAAACCATGATATTTGCCAAATATTGGCCATCTTAGATAATTCTAATAAATAGAAATTATAAAACTCAAAATACGCCATAAAATGGCAAAACATCTCAGAATCAATATTCTGAAATAGCTTCGATCGTACAAGTCCGAAATTAACTGAAATAGTAAACGCACATGTCATATACCACATGATTTACTAAATCGTTTAATTCTCTTTCTCATACGTTCAAATAGTATAAAAGTAATTAAAATAAATAAAATTAATTATAAAATATTTTACTTGATAAAACGGGGTTATAAAAAAAATTAGAAATTTATCTAAAAGATTTTGAGAGAAAATACATCATTAAAAAGGATTTTAATAATTTTTAAAAGCCTTAAAAATAAATAATAATTGTTTAAAAACCTCTAAAATGTGTAAAAACATTTATTACTCCAACCATGATGTTAGAAGATTTTCTGGAATTTATTCGGATTTTTAAAAATCAAGAAAACATCAATTTGCAATTTAATCGGCATAAATCGATATTCAAATTTAAATCGATTTCAAATTAATTTAAATTAAAATCTCATCCTAAATTGATTATTTCATTGCTGGACAAAATGATCAAATATTAGCATCAAATTTCATTAAAAAAAATTGCAAAAGAATGCATATGAAATTGTCAAAATCGGACAAATATATAAATATTGTGGTTATCAATGACAGACCAGCAGTAAAAACATCAATTTTCCACCATGTAAAAAACAAAATCATACAAAATTTAAAACTTAAAAGTTGTAGAATATTTCCTAAGGATTCCATAACATCTTGAATTTCAATATTCCAATCAGTAACGTGAAAGTTATGATCGAAATACCACCTAAAAAATTTTATGTGCACTCGCTATTAGCACGAGCCAGCGATGAAAAATTCAATTTTTCACTATGTAGACTTCAAAATAATTTAAAACCAAAAACATAAAAGTTGTGGAATATTTCACAATGATTCCAGAACATCTTGAATTTCAAGATTCCGATCAGTAATGTGAAAATTATGATCGAAATACTACCTAAAAAATTTATGTGCACTGGCTATCAACACAGGCCAGCGATGAAAAAGTCAATTTTTCATTATGTAGACTTTAAACTCATTCAAAACCGAAAACATAAAAGTTTTGGAATATTTCACAGGGATTCCAAAACATCTTGAATTCCTAAATTCCGATTTGAAACGCAAAAGTAATGCCAGAAATACTATTCATCCAATAGAGCAATAATATCAAAAAGAAGTTAAACAACGACAAGCTGAATTTACAATAAACAAATAATTCCATATTCTTGTCCAGAGAGTAAATTTAGCTAGAATTTGTGAGTTAGCCACTCACCTTGCAATAATTGAAGATTAAATTATGCTAACTCAAGAAAGCAGATGTCTTTAGGCAAGAAGATCCCTCAACGACCTATCAAATGAACAAAATAGAGGCATGCAACAAGAAAAGAAACAATTACAAACAATCCAAATCTTAAAATAGAAATTTAATGATATAATCTATGTTTTGGAGTTGATTATCTGTGAAAAAGAGCTTTAATTTGATTTATTTCAGCAAACACTTGGATTAGTCGGAGATTTGAAGTCTAGAGTTTGAAAGAGGAATAACATTTTTTCTCTTTTTGTTTCTGGTTACAGTAAAATGAACGTACCAAAAAAATGGAAGAGGAGAGAAGGATGGTTTCTCTTCTCTTAACAGACTAAGTCAAAATGGGTTATGACCCAAACAAAGAAATTTAGCCTAAGTAAATCTAATTTATCACTAAATTTACCCTAACACTCTTATATTTACATAATACAACATATGTGTATTTACATGATTTCATCTCTACAAATTGTACAAATATATTTTTATGTTTCACAAACATTTTTTTACAACAAATAAAAAGATAATTTATTTATAAAAATATTTTTCATTATTAAAAACTCTATTTTTCTTAAGTACACAATTTACACATTAATTCATATAAAACTCTATTTTTAACTCCAAAATTACATAAAAATTATTTTCTTGTGCAATAAAATATAACAAACCATTCTTTCAACATTTTACAACAAAAAATATATTTTTAAACCAAATTTTATTTTTAAATATAATATACCACTTATTAAATGAAATGCTTCTTTTAAAATATATAAAAGAAACATTTGGCACTAATTATCAAAATTATTGCATTTCTTTATATTAAAATCATGATTAGCTCATTTTTTAAATTAATTAACCATGTAAAGTTTCAAAACTAATTTAATATTAGAGGTAACCATCAAAATGAGGGTTGTTACAAAAGTCATGCTTCAATTCGTCGATCATTCCATTAAGAAGCATGTGGGAGAAATCATGGACGTGCTCATTCAAGTAGGGCAATTCATATTCCCCGTTGATTTTATCGTTCTCGAAACACAACCTATGAAAAACCATGCGAGTCAAATTCCATTAATTTTAGGCCGACCATTCTTAGCTACCTCAAATTCCTTAATTGTCGCAACGGTTCAATGAAAATCTTTTGGAAGCATGACTTTGGATCTTAACATTTTCAATCTTGAAAGCCAATCAAATGAACCTCGTGACCAAACATTGGAAGTTAGCGCCATTCATGAAAACTTCGAAAACGAGATACTTGACCTTAACGACGAACGCGAAGCCGAGTATGAAAAATTGTTTCACGAAACTCCCAACGGAATTGAAGACACTCTTCCCATTGAATCACTTCCAGTTGAGTCTTAATCTCAACCTAATTCTTTGATTGAAAGACTCCCAAAGTTGGAGCTCAAACCACTTCCCGATCACCTTAAGTACGCATACTTAGGTGAAAACGAAACTTATCATGTCATAACTTCTAACAATCATTCTTTGGACCAAGAAACTTCTCTTCTCTCTATTCTTTCGAACAACAAGGAAGCGATTGGATGGTTGATCTCCAATATAAAGTGAATTAGCCCCGCTCTTGTTCAACATCGCATCCATTTAATCAACAATGCCAAGCCTGTTCGTGACGCGCAACGAAAACGTAATCCAAAAATGAAAGATGCCACGCGTGATGAAATTCTTAAACTTCTCGACAACGGAATCATTTATCCAATCTCTGATAGTTCATGGGTAGCCCAATTCACGTTGTACAGAAAAAGTCTGGGTTAACCGTTGTCAAGAACGATTCAAACAAACTTATTCCAACTCATACTCAAACGGGGTTGGCATGTTTGCGTTGACTATCGAAAACTAAATGCCGCAACATGTAAGGATCACTTCCCTCTTCCTTTTATTGATCAAATGCTTGAACGTTTAGCCCACCACAAATTCTACAGCTTCCTTGATGGTTATTCCGGCTATAACCAAATTACAACCGCTCTCGAAGATCATGAAAAACAACTTTCACGTGTCCATTCGGTACCTATGCTTATCGACATGTGCCATTCGGACTTTGTAATGCTCCTGCTACTTTCCAACGATGCATGGTTGGCATTTTTTCTGACATGATTGAGTGCTTTCAAGAAGTCTTTATGGACGATTTCTCTCTCTTTGGCGATTCTTTTTCCCAATGTTTACATCATCTCGAATTGGTTCTAAATCGATGTAAAGAAAAAAATTTGACTTTAAATTGGGAAAAATGCCACTTTATGGTCAAACAAGGCATAGTCCTTCGACATATCATCTCAAAAAAGGCATTGAGGTAGATAAAGCGAAAATCGACGTAATTGCAAACCTACCCATTCCCAAATCTGTTAAGGACATTCAATCATTTTTAGGACGCGCTGGCTTTTACTAACACTTTGTGAAAGACTTTAGCAAAATCACTCGTCCTTTTATGACTCTTTTTGGAAAAGATGTTCCTTTCGATTTTAACTCTGATTATATCTCTTCTTTCGAGCGTCTCAAAAACGAATTCATTTCCGCTCCAATCATTTGCGCATCCAATTGGGATTTTCCTTTTGAAATAATGTACGACACTTCTAACTTTGCAGTTGGTGCTGTCTTAGGACAACGCATCAACAAAATCCTTCATGTCATTTACTACGCGAGTATGAATTTGAACGACGCTCAACTCAACTACACAACAACCGAAAAAGAGCTTCTAGCTGTCGTTTTTGCACTCGAAAAGTTTCGACCTTACTTGATAGTTTCATACATTACTGTGTACACAAACCATTCTGTGCTTTGATATCTCTTCGCTAAAAAGGACGCTAAATCTCGCTTGATTCATTAGATCCTTTTATTACTAGAGTTTGACCTTACAATAAAGACAAAAAGGATCCGATAATGTCATAGCCGATAACTTATCTCGTCTTTCGAACGCACCATCTTCTTTGCCAATCAATGAAAATTTCTTCGATGAACAACTTCTTTCAATTTCTATCAATCCATGATATGCGGATATAGTGAACTATTTAGTCAATAAAGAAACTCGCTCATCTTGATCCAAACCTGACAAATGCAAATTCATGTCCTAAGTGAAATATTTCTATTGGGACGATCAATAATTGTTACCAAATCATCCGATGTTGCATTCCAAATAATGTGATCAGGATTGTTCTTTCGTTTCGCCACAATCAAGCATGCGGTGGATATTTCGGTCCTCGAAAAACTGCGGAAAAAGTGCTTCAGTGTGATTTCTATTTACCTTCTCCTTTTAAAGACTCGTTTGAATTTTTCAAAACTTGCGATCGATGTCAAATGCTTGGACGAATTTCTCAACGAGATATAATGCCTCTAAACCCCATTCTTACGATCGAAATCTTTGATGTTTTGGGCATCGACTTTATGGGATTGTTTGCGCCAAAATTGGTCACAGATACCCAATTGTCGATGAAAGCACCCATTTACAATCAGGATCACATATAACAAATATGTAGAGAATATAATTATGAAGAACACTCAGAAAATTAAAAGGAATGCAGTGAAGATATAAGGTTTATAGTGGTTCGGCTATCTTCAACTTACATCCACTTTGAAGAGTTGATGTTCTATTAATTATTACTCACTGGTTGTAAGAGTATAATTGATAACAATTGAGTTACAATGGAGTTCGGTAGAATAAAGGCGTAAAAGAACCAGATGAAGATCCCTTTTCTAAAGCTCTTCGACTGGTATTTATAGGTGTAGGCTGCAAATATCCCGTCCAGTTCGTGGAGGACTCCTTCTCTCACATGGGTGGGCACACGCGATCGATCCCGAGCGATTTCGATTCGATCCATGAATATCTTTCCCAATCGAGTCAAGATCGAGCATGGACATTCTTGGGGTTGTACACAAGCTCCTGTGAAAATTTGGTAGCATTTGGACTTGTAGATTGTGAGTTATGATCGATGCAAGTTTTACATTTCCATAGTCCGGCGTCTTCGCATTGATCCTTTCGTATTGATATGTTAGTATCCATCACTTTCATATCAATCGGAGTGACGTGGCGTGATTGTTTAGGTGAGATCCACTTTCCATGCCATACGACCAAGCCTTCCCCTTAATTACACCTCGTTTGTATTGACTTGATGTGCTCCATGCTTCGCATCGATCAAGGGATGCTTGCTTCGTATCAATGATCTCTCCTCCAATTCGTATCGATACAGACTTAAACACTTCATATCGATACCTTTCGGGTGTTACCTCGTACCGCTCGTGGGTGGTATGATTTGTGTCGATCATTGACCAATTGATACGAATTATGTAAATGATGATCGATACGAGCTGCACGTTAACGGAAGCGATACGAAATGTCACACGGTGATGGATACAAACCAGAGTAGATGTGATCGATATGAAGTGGTGCCTCTTCCATGGATACGAACTAGCGATTTTTGATGGATATGAACAAGATGTGTGCTTGATCGATACGAACGAGACTTCCTGGATGGATACGAATTAAAATATTGATTAAGTTGCATCGATCGTATCTTGAGCATACGAACTCCAATTGACCTAAAATCTAAAATATAGCCTTACCTAGCCTTGCTCATCATTCCCAACCGATCCCGTCTTGATTGGTGCTCGGTCAACTTTTAACGACATCGATCATAGTCCTGTTTCCAACCGATCTTTAATACTATTTCCATCCTCTTTAGCCTATTCGTTGATATCCCAGCCTTGACCAAAAAGGCGGGATAACATTTGCCCCCCAAGACTTGTGGTGAGAAGGCGTGTTTTGAATAGCTCTGAATCCAACATCCAAGGACCATATTCCATTCTTAGCCATACCAAGTCCACGACTGCTCCGAGTCGATGTCCAATTCGAAGTCCTATAACCACAACCTTAGCCAATTCTGTAGCTATCTGAACCCATTAACCGAGCTTTAGTCTATCCATATCCAACAACCAATAACCAAATCCATAACCTTTCTGGGTTGATATCCAAATCTAGGACTGCACCGGGCCCTTTGCCAAATCCAGGATCGCTTTGAGTCCATTTATCCTAAGCCGAAATCCAAATCCATGACCTCTTCTTGTTTAACTTTAAATCCATAGAGCTCTTTGGGTCACGTTATCCAATTCTGACCCCAACTCTCTGGCCAAGGGTTTTTATGTC
The DNA here is from genome assembly GCA_030765085.1 of Allium cepa. Taxonomy (NCBI): domain Eukaryota; kingdom Viridiplantae; phylum Streptophyta; class Magnoliopsida; order Asparagales; family Amaryllidaceae; genus Allium; species Allium cepa. The sequence continues at coordinate 550,868,802 of CM060941.1, read as the reverse complement.
CTCTGGCCTTAACTCTCCAGCCAAGGACTTTTATGTTCTCCGGCCTCGACTCTCCAGCCAAGGACTTTTATATTCGCCGACCGTGGCTCTCTGAACAAGGAATTTTATAATGTGTTTGAGTCCAATCCATCGCTCTCTCACGAAGGAAGTTGTAATTTGCAATTACTTCCTCGTCTCTCCGATCGGGACCGTAATCGCGGGACCTGCATTATTTATTACATTAATCTGAATCCAATCATCAAAATAAAAGGCTTTGCATACAGGGAAAATCAAATAAATCCGAGGCACAAATCAAAGTTTTCAGGAAAACGAAAAGAAAAACAGTATTTCACAAATTCGAGCCACATAGTTTATTATCATCTCGGAGCATGCCTAGGGACCGTCCTCGATCCTATACATGTGTAAGCGACTTATCCATATTACTTCGAGCTCTATTACTTATTTAATGCCGTAAATTTATTTAGTTGATAACAAGTCATCGTTGCCTAGATCCAGTGCCATCTTCGTTTAAGGCGGGTGGTGGCCGCTCCTATTCAACTACCATAGCTCGATTTCTTACATATGGTTGTAGATGACATTCCTTACATGCTCCTCAACTATGTCCTTCAAATGCCTGCTGTTGTTCGTGTTATTCCCGTCTAGCTCATGGAATAGGCAATGCCTTCCCGATGCTTGCTCGTAATCAGAAGGTTCCCTTCTTGCTGGCCTTCGATATTGGAGGTGCCCTCGAGTATCCAAGTAAATCCTTTCCAGAGTTGCAGTTAGATCCATGTAAGAAGAAAATTTTGACTCCCTTTGTGGCCTTTTTGAAGTGCTTCTGTTGTCATTAATTTTCCTTTTGCCTTTATCATCTTTATTTGGATTCTCCTTGGGTGGACCTCTAGTACTTACTGCATAAGCTTCAGCCTGTCTCCCTTCTCTCTCAGCCTACGCATCTTCCTGCCTTAGAAATATCTCTGCTTCATGGTAGAACTCCCTGAGATTCATTGGTGGGTACCATTCTAATGATATTTTAAAGTTTGGACTATCTGTAATTTTCGAAACCGCTGCCATCAAAACCATCGACGAATCATCTCGATCCACCGAAGCCACTGCGCATTGAATCTTGTCAAGAATTCTCTAAGTGATTCTCCCTTCCACTGTTTCATCGATGTCAAAGTCATCACGTTCTTGGGTCGGACTATATGGACCTAAAACTGTCTCATAAACTTTTCAATCAGCTCCGTCCATGTGACAATAGAGCCAATTTCTAGCCGTCTGAACCATAATGCAGCTATATTCGTCAAATATAAAGGGAAGCATCGTGCTATAACCTCCTCCAATGCCCCCAGTACTTCCATATGCCTCATGTATCTCGTCAAGTGAACTGTGGGATCTGTTCTTTCGTCATATATCTCCAACGTTGGTAGTTTGAAATCCGGCGGGTTCCTAACTTGCATGATCGTAGGAGCAAAAGGACTCCTATTCACATCCTCCAAGTCTTTATTCACCAGTCCGCCCCTCATGGCTCGCCTAGCTATATCCTCCAATCTGTCGTTGTCGCCAAGCTATAGTCCTTGTATGTTGCCTCCAATCTGCCCCCCGAGTTCACGAAGGAGTTCTAGAATTTTCTCCCTTGAACTAGTATCCATTCCTCTACCAACGCCGTGTTGCACAGCTCCACCTAATACCTTACCCGAGATTGTATCCACATGCTATGGGTGGATGCCTCCTAGATCTGGTGCTGCTCCTGATGGTTCAACTGTATTCTGGATTCAAGCAGCTCCATACTCCTAACTCCTATCTCTAGCATCTCCTGCAATTGCGTTAACTTGATTCTACACTCTAGTTTTTCCAGCTTGTCAAAGCAAATTCTTCATCATCTCATCTTGTCTTTTTAGAAACTCTTCATGCATAGCTCCTATCATCATCTCCATCTTGTCCTGGGTGATGAAGACTAAAGCCTGATTCGCTCCCAAGGAAGCCTTCTGACTCCCTTCATGCTGACTCCTTTCAGTCGTCTGTCTCCTTACTGATTGTTTCATCATTGCTTTCCAGATCTAAGTCCTTAAGCCTTCATATCCAAAATCCAAGATATAGAATCCCCGAGTTCAAGTTCTCAGTGAAAGCACCAAAATGTTTGCGCCAAAATTGGTCACAAACACCTAATTGTCGATGAAAGCACCCATTTACAATCACGAATCACAAATAGAAAATATGTAGAGAATATAATTATGAAGAACACTCAGAAAATTAAAAGGAATCAGTAAAGACACAAGGATTATAGTGGTTCGGCTATCTCCGGCCTACATCCACTTTGAAGAGTAGCTGTTTTAATGATTATCACTCGCTGGTTACAAGAGTAAAATTGATAATACTTGAGTTACAATGGAGTTCGGTGGAATAATGGCGTAAAAGAATCAGAAAAGGATCCCTTTTTTAAATCTCTTGGACTGCTATTTATAGGTGTAGGCTGCAAATATCCCGCCTTGATCGCGGAGGACTCCTTCTCTCATGTGGGTAGGCCCACGCGATCGATCTCGAGCGATTTCGACTCGATTCACGATCGATACGAATGGAATTGGTATCGATCAAGATCTTTCCCAATTAATTCGACATCGAGCATGGACATTTTGGGGTTGTACGCAAGCTCCTATGAAAATTTTGTAGCATTTGAACTTGTAGATTATGAGTTATGATCCATGCAAGTTTAACATTTCCATAGTCTGGCGTCTTCGCATCGATCCATCTCGTATCAATATGCTAGGATCCATCACTTTCGTATCGATCAGAGTGACATGGCGCGATTTTTTAGGTGAGATCCACTTTCCATGCCGTACGACCGAGCCTTCCCCTTAATTGCACCTCGTTCGTATCCACCTGATGCGCTCCATGCTTTGCATTGATCTAGGGATGCTTGCTTCGTATCGACAATCTCTACTCTAATTCGTATCGATATAGACTTAAACACTTCGTATTGATACCTTTTGGGTGTTATCGCGTGTGGGTGGTATGCTTTGTGTCGATCATTGACCGATCGACATGAATTATGTAAATAATGATCGATACGAGCTGCGTGTTAATGGAAGCGATACGAAATGTCACTAGGTGACGGATATGAACCGGAGTAGATGTGATTGATACGAAGTGGGGCCTCTTCTATGGATACGAACTAGTGCTCTTTTGATGGATATGTACCAGATGTGTGCTTGATCGATGCGAACGACACTTCCTGGATGGATACGAATTAGAACATTGCTTGACTTGCATCGATCGAATCTCGAGCATACGAACTTCGATTGACCTAAAATATGAAATGTTGCCTTTCCTAGCCATGCTCACCATTCCCAACCGATCCCGTATTGATTGGATCTCGGTCAGCTTTTAACGACATCGATCATAGCCTTGTTTCCAACCGATCTCTAATACTATTTCCATCCTTTTTAGCCTATTTGTTGATATCTCGGCCTTGACCCAAAAGGCAAGATAACAGAGACCTTTTTCCAATACTTTTGAAAACTTGTATATCCTTCTCTCTGTCGATTATGTCTCAAAATGGGTCGAAGCCGTTTCTTGCAAAACCGATGATCATAGGATTATTGTGAAATTTGTCAAAGAAAACATCTTTCGAGATTTGGCACACCTCGTACAATAATCAGTGATAACGGAACACATTTTTGCAATCGACTTTTTGTAACATTAATGAACATACTCGATATCCCACAAGTTATCCACTCCATATCATCCTCAAACTTGTGGGTAAGTTGAAGTTTCAAATCAACAAATAAAACAAATCTTGGAGAAAACTATCAACAAAAATCAAAAAGACTGGTCTCAGAAATTGACTGATGTGCTTTAGGCTTACCCTACTGCTTTTAAAACTTACCTTGGGATGTCCCCGTTTCATTAAGTTTATGATAAAGCTTGCCATTTACCCTTTGAAATCGAACACAAAGCATTGTGGGCAATAAATAACTTAAACTTTGATCTCGAGAAAGCTGGCGAAAATCGAAAAGTACAACTCGATGAACTAGAAGAATGGAACGACATGTATGAAAACGAGAAAATTTACAAAGAAAAAACCAAAATTTTTAGATGACAAGTCAATCTAAGGAAACATTTTTGCCCAACCAAAAGTTTCTTTTATATGACTCAAGACTTCATTTATTCCCTGGAAAACTTAGATCAAGATGGACTGGACCATTTTATAGTACGAACTATTTTCCCACATGGTGCCGTTGAAATAGAAAACCTTAGGCAAAGATCGATTTTCAAAGTCGACAGTCATCGTTTGAAACCTTTCTTGGAATTGCACTGTAACCAAGAGGAGGAGCTCATGATTCTTCGTGAGCCAAGCTATGTCTAGTAAGAATGTTTACTCTCTTTTGTAAATATGTAAAAAAAAATTCTGTTACACTCATTATATCATGCATTGACTATGGGGACACAATCAAAATTAAGTGTTGGGGGAGTCTCATTTTCATTTTTTTAGTTTTCATGGTATTTTTGAAAGTTTCATGGTATTTTTGAAAGTTTCATGATATTTTTAAACTTTCATTTTTAATTTTTTAAAAAAATATCAAAAGTTATAAATCTCAAAAACATTTTCTTTTTAGCATTTTGATTTAAAGAAACACTATAGGATAAGTATGAATTTTGGTTAATAAATTGAAATTTTTGAAAATTTATTTGTCTTAACAAAAATAAAAATGAAGTTTGATTACATATAACAATGGTTTAACAAGTATATAGGAAGGTAAAAAAACACAATATATATATATAAGTAAAAAAAACTTTGTATATGTATGTTTTTAATACCTAGAGTTATGTGTTCACACTCGAATGTTCACTCGCCATGCTCTGTACCCTTCTCATGTAAGCCCGAAAGTTAGTGCACGATCGGTATATCTGGCCTCATTTTATCTGAGTTAGGTGTATGTATCTAAAAACTCTTTTTAATAAAGCCTGTAATTGATAAGTGTTCACATTTGTGTGTTCACTCGCCACGCTCTGTATTCCCCTCACATCAGTCCGCAAGGCAGTGCATGGGTAATATATCCAGCCTTAGTTTACCTGAGTTAGGCATATTTAAATATCAACAAAATTTTCAAACAAGAGAGAGCAAGCAATTGAAATCTAAGCACTATTTTTACTTGTTTAATTTAACTTTCTATTGAAAAGAAATGAGAATACCACTTCGACAAACTTTGATAATCAACTAAGGATCCATTCATAATTACATTGTGTTATCAACCGAAACAGCTAGCCAAATTATGGTCTATCTGTTATGACAACTTGATTTTTATTGGAAATTTTAACAAGTTAATGACTTAAATTTGAAGTTCATGACCGAAAATTATATTTGACTTATTTGTGTCGATTTAAAGATAAATATTTCATTGTAAATATTTTCAAAAAATCACGTTCATCTCATTGTAAATAAATCTTGCATTTTGTAAATATTTTCACTTTCCATTCGGATTCTGTGGGTAGTATCCGCTAAAAACCCTCACGAGACAACACTCGTCCTATTGGAAACATCCAGAGGTTTAACGGCTTATTGCATACGCTCAATAGAATCGTGCTTCCTACGAAAATGGATTTATCTCAGTTTTCCTTTACTCGAGGACAAATAAAAAGATTAGTGTGGAGGTATTTGATGTGCACGTAAATGTGCATATATATACATCCATATTTTATCTCTTTTTATTTAAATAAACATCATATTTGGGTATTTTAACATGTTTAAAACCAAAATTCAATTATTTTCATATCATCGTATTTTCATCTTCATTCAGGGGCGAAATGGTCATTTTTGTGCATATATCAATTTGAGAATTTTTACTTGGACAACTTTTATGATTTTTATAGGATATTTTTATGCATGTGGAAGAGATATTCACGATGATATATACATGCACAAGGAAATAAAAAGGAATGAAGAGGAAATAATTCAAGTTCAAGATCACGGGGACCCCACCCACTTACCTAAATCTACAATTAGAAGCTAATGGACAACTAAGTGGAGATTAAAGCTTCATGCACATTAAATGTTCGATTAATTAGTGGCTAATGGTTACTTGGTGGCCACACTTCCTAAAGGGCATTTTAGAAAGCACCCTAAAAATTGAATTAGGGTTTTATGCATGTATAAATAGCCCTCTTATGTACATGTAAAATATCTTCTAGTCTCTCATATATTTGCTTAGGAAATTAGCAAGTTGTAAACAAAAATCAAAGTGAAATAAAAATGGCTTCCAAGCCTCTTTATCCTCTCTTTTCTATATGTTTTTCTTTTTTTTATTGTCAATGCTTATTTCTATGCTCTCTTTCTTTTTATGTTCGTAGCTTAGATTTACATTTATGCACTAGTCTAATTAATTTCCTTCTAGTGGTTAATCTTCTTTTTCTTTCTTTTTTATTCTCTACTTTCTTTCATTTTCAATATTGAAACTTACATGTGTTGGTTTGATAACACAAATGAGAAGCTAAACCCCTTCAATCTAGGGGTAATGAAGCTCTCAAATATTATGTAATTTCAACATTTTTATGAATTATGATCTCTTCAGTTTGTGCTTCATGAAAGTGAATTTTGATATAAGTTTATACAAGTGTGTTTGATAGCTTATATTGCTTATGCAAATGAGCTATTCTTATTCAACATAAACACATTTACATCATCAATTGCTAATTAATTTTTGATTTTGAAATGAAAGTAAAAATGAAAATTGATGATCTATATTACTAGTTGCAATAGTAAATAGATCATACATAAAATAGCTTTTGCTTTGGCTTCATTTTCATGAGAATTGATAAGTGGTTTATTTGATGTACTATAGTTTGATGGTTTGAGTTATGTTAATTAATAACATAAACAAACCTATGATAAATACAACATTGTTTCACTAATATCAAAGTCAGAGATCATAAATTATTTGTTTGTTGATTTACAAAAATATGAGAGTGGATTTGCCTCTAAATTGTTCTCTAGTCTAATAGCTTTTTAACTCACATTTCAGTTCTAGCTTTAGCTTCCTTTTGTAGTTAACAATTTCCTGTCACTTCGGTCTAATTTGATTGAATTGAAAATTTAAAATCTTAAAAATTCCTTGCGGACCGATCCGCACTCCCTATGTACTAAAATTGTACGTTGTGCGCTTGCGGTTATTTTTATTTAAAAAAACTCGGCATTTTCTAATTCGATAGAAAATTTGCCATTAAACACCATTTTTGGTTGCAAGGTTAAGATTTGCAAAAGATATGTTTTAAAAGGATATTAGTGAGGGAAAACCCATTCCGCTAAGCGGCGTGGTCTCACTTAGTATCAATTAACCGATATGTATAATATTATTCACAGTAGGCTTTATTTCTGACCCAAAGTTTATGTTTTTCCCCTTAAACTCTCGAGTGCTCAAAATTGATTTGAGTAGGCTGAGAGTTGACGATTTACAGGTTTTTAGTAAGCGGATTAATAATGCTTTCGAAGACAAGAAGGAGGCTGAAGTTATCTATTTAGGAGCTGTTCTATTTGTTTTATTATGCTGTGTTGTATTAAGTCAGTTATGACTATATAGTACTTTGGTCAACCAAGGGGGCATCTTCATATGTCGCTCTTAGCGTATTTTGTAAAAATTATATTTGATCTAAACTTGGGAAACATTTGGTATTATGTAACTTGGATATGAAATGTTATTTTGAAATATAATCAGAAAATTGTTTTAATTTGTGATGATTTTATTTCATATTCAAGTGCTTCTTATATTATAGATACCATTAACATATTTGATCACCAAAAGTAAATACTATGGATGACTGTAGCATTTGTAGCGCTTAGCTTCGGGCCTCCAGATAGGGGATGTTACATTATAACAGCGTTATATGTTAAAAAATGAAGACCCGTAGTGATAAAAAAATATCAATATCAATGTTGGTTGAGCATTGGGTGGCTACCAAATTTGTATTTTAAAAATATTACAATTGCCATTGAGTAGGAATTGATTTTGAGATAAGAAATGATTTTAAATCCAAAATTAGGTTTCAGAAAAATATTATTTTTAAAGCAATTTAATTACATTAATATTGTCTAAAAATTATTAAATCATATTAGTTTTGTTTTGAAGTTATTTGCTTATAGTTAATATTTTTTAAGTATTTATCAAAATGTTAATATTTGAAAGGTTAATTAAATTAAGAACAATTATGGTTTGAAATTAATAATAAGGATTTATTAATAAGGTTTTGGAAAAATAAGTTATTATTGTTATGATAAAGATTAATTATTTTTGTTATTTCATAATGATTTGAAATCACTAAATATTATTTTTTAAAAATTTTTAAAATTGATAACTTTCATTTAAATATATTGTTTATTGTTAATAGTTATTACTATATAACAGTGTTTAAAGTAAATGATTTTCAATTATTTATGAATGTATTCGAAAGGCATAAATAGAGTTTTATAAACGGACTTGGATTTTATAAGGGAGGTTAACAAAATTGTTTTAAGATTCAAGGGAAGATTATTTACAAGGTGAAAGAGCTTTATAAATGGTTAGATATTTATAAACGAGTTTAAGAAATGGGTTTACAGATTTATTGAATAAATTTTATAATTGTATGGATTTGTAAAGGATCTTAGAAATGTACAAGAAGAATTTATAAGTGATTGAAATGTATAAAAGGTTTTTATAAATGTTTTTCGAAGATTTATGAAATGGTTTACAAATTGTTTTGGAGAGTTGTAAGGAATTAATAAATGATTTGAGAGTTGAATAAAAAGAAAATTTTCCTCAATTTTGTAAATATACTTATACTGTAATGATAAGTATATGAGTGTATTTTCTAAGATGAAAAATATAATGTGTGTGAATATACTTATACCGTTGAGATAAGTATATAAATATTTTCTAGTATTGGAAATATAGGGAATTGTCGATATACTTTGTAGAAGTAATTACTTACAAGAAATTTACAAAGTGATATAATTAATGAAAGATTAATTAAGGAGGCTAGTGGTTGCTTATTTGTCTAACCAATGTTAGTGTTTCCTTTAGAAATTAATATTGATTTGAATGTGTGTTTGTTGATAGTTAAATAACCAACTATCAAATGTGGACCCAAAACATAACCTTGGAAATATCTAGGAGAAACACGTGAGTTACATGGCACTGTCATCTCTGATAATGTTTTACTATATGTGTAAATCTCATTTCGTTTTTCTAGGACAATGATAAGAAAATCTGTCAACTAACAGTTCGAAGGTGATCTCCAGTCTTATCTTTGACTGTTTATTTCCTAAAGAACCAAGGTTGAGTTTACCAGAAGCTGTCAAGTGTTGTCTTGAAGAGACCGGGATCATATATGTTATCTAAAAACAACTTAGATCCAACTCAAGAATTCGAAGTGAAGACGTCTTAAAGATGATATAATTGAAAACAGCGCTCTCAATCATTTTGTTCAGTCCTAGAATGAATTTGTATGGATGAATGCTGATATTGCATTGTTGTTGGAAGGGCGGTGTTAGCATTCCAAGAGGGAAGTGCTATATAAATGGTAAGAGCATGGCCTCTTCGAGTGAAACACCCCCACATCCTTAAATATACCTAGAGGACACAATTAAAAGGTGTGGTGCAGTGTAGGTATAACTAAAGCTAACATAGACTAAGATTCACAAGACAAAAGTAGATAAAAAAAATTAGCAGAAACATAAAATAATAACTTAATTAAACAAAACTTCGTAATTACTTCATAAATAAGTCACATACCAAATGCCACATACATGTCTAAAAATCCAATATGTCTCATGAAATAAGAACTCATAATCTCAAAATTAGAGTACATAATATCCCTTATAATAAGCCAGTACATAGAAAAAACTAGAGCTGAAATAAAAAATAATAGTAGAGAACTCCTCCAAGAAACTGCCAAGCAACTGCAATCCACTGCCCTCTCCCTTGATTGCCTATGGAGGGAAAGGGGAAAAATAGAGGAGTGTGTCAGACAAAAAGTATGGTGAATAATGAGAATTACTAGAGTCGTTAAGCAAAGTAAAAGTAATAGACTCTACAACCGTTCTAGTATATGAAGAGGAAACAAAGGAAATAGGAAAGAGATAAACTGAAAATAATTACGATTAACTATAAGATAGGTTAATTTTTATTTCTTGCATTTGTCCTTGATTTCTGCTCTAAGTAGGCTGAATTCCTAATCTTGTAGTTAGGATGTAATCCTAATTCTACCCTTTTTGATCGTCCTGCTACTCCATAGACCTTACTGCAGACCAGATGCTATATAACTCCATACACAACAGCCAATGGTATCTACGAAAGATGCAAAAAACACCTACTATGGATCCGGACGGCATATATAGCTCCCTACACAGAAGGCAATGGTGTCTACGGAAGACACCCATATTAAGCGCTTGGAACTCATAGTGATTACTAAGCACTAGAATGGAAGTCGCATATGTAACTGCCACCATGTCCATGCTACCTTTTGCTCCACCTATTAGGTCTTCTTATTACCTCAAACGCCAGCGTTAGCATACCCCTCATCCCACTTCAGGCTAACATGAGATCACAGTGTGTCCATAGAATCTATAGGGGAAATGCTGTTGGTACTGGCCCATCATCCAAATAATATCTAGTTGCACCCCATATCCAAATCCCCCCTGATTTGGACTTCTATTAGACCAATTACTACCTTTCTTAGCATAAGCATGCCCTCATCTCTCTTCAAGCTAATGTGAGACACCATTTTGTCTAATAGGGAATGCTATATGGTACAGGTTCTACTTTCATCTTTTCTTATTAACTTAGATAAATTATTTAATTAAGCTTTTATTATCATCTTTACTTTCTACACTGATTAATTTATCCCAAATCTTAAAATAAGCCTCATTCTACTCTTTTTCATATTATAACATATGTTATAATCATGCTTATTAATTAACCCAAGGTCTAAATGTGAATATTAGCTTCTTCATTTTTTTTCTATAACTATTTTTTAGTACTAATTCTTTGTTATAACTAAGCCAATTAATTAGTCATATCCCAATCATAATTAAGCATAATTTCAGTTCAATTCCATTTATATTATAGTCCAATTCCATTATTATTACAGTCTTTATAATTTACATCTTATTTTCTTCATTTAATATTCTTACATATATAAACCATATTTGCGTTTAATTTTTTTAATCCATACGCGAAGAAAAAGAGGAAGAAGAGAGCAGACGCTTGCATAAAATCTAAAACGTTAAAAAAGATGCAAATAAGAAATCAATAACAGTCAAAGAACTTAAATACTGCAAATAAACTATAAATAAATAAAAAGCTATGTTTAACAGTAATAAATTATAATTAACCGGAAAAGAATAATCAAAAGGGAATAGACTGAAAAATAGATCTAAAACTGATAATAAGGCTACTCCAAAATCGTAGTAAAACTACAACTATTGAAAACCCTATTATTTTAAATTACTTAAAGAAATCTTAAAATAATTACAATCACCCACCTTCGGTCCTAAGCTCTTCCATTGATCTTCCCGGATCCACTTGGAGTTGTAAAATAATTTAGTTTATAACGATTCTCTCCTTTGGAAAATTATTCTGTTTAGGGTCCTTCCTAGAATGGTGAACCCAATTGGAGAAAACCTAGAATGAGAAAAAGTGTTAGGTCTAAGGGTCAATTTATAGGGGTAGAAGTGGATCTCAGACCGTTGGATTTGGGGATTGAATAGGATGCAACCACGTCATAGGCCGAATAGGAGCCATTAGATCCAAAAAAAGATGGATCGGATTGGTCAGAAGAATGCAAAACACGTTAGTCTAGGCCCTGGAACGTTTGAACGAATGAACTTTCGTTCGTTCATAAATAGCTGAGGCGAGTCGACTGCCTAATGCCTAGGTCGACCGACCGGCCGACCTGTATATATATTTCTTCATTTTTTGCTTATTTTGTTTATTTTATAACTTGGTCATATTAGCTCAGATTTTTACGTTCTATATATGGAAATTGAGCAGAAAATTAGCACGGACATAATGATGCTACTTCCGTGGCTTAATTCTAATAAATTCACAAAGTTATTTTGTTATCTAATTAATTAATGAATTAATTAATATGGATTAAATTTTGGGTTGTTACATTCTCCCCTGCTTAAAGGATTTCGTCCCCAAGATCTCTAAGGATAAAAGAATAACCGAATGTTTTCATCCAAGTTCTACCACCAACTACTCAATCATCAACCATTCATTCATTGTCCTTGAGTTTTTCTAATGAAGTTTTTGATTCCTATACAATTAGTGTAATGTAAATGACCCTAATTAATGCAAAAGATTAGGTGGTCCACTAATCCAGTTGATCTCCTTTTATGTAATCATGTCCATGCCATGTATCCAAATGAATGCAAAAATTCCTAATGATAACTAATAGTTCTATATGCATGCTACAACCATCATCGAAATGCAACAATCATGTGATAAACATCCGTTTATGGTAACCATGAAAATAAAGTAAAAATTCACACACATCCATATGCATATGCTCTAGTGTCCTAATTAGCCTGATCCCTAAGGAATAATAGTGCCTAGTGTACCTATATGCATTCATTAGCATCCACTAGCAAACACTTGTAACCACTAGCATGCATCATTCATAACATGTTTACATTAAATCCTACCATCCATAGGTTAAATCCTATGTTCTACCCTCCCAAAGGATAATAAAGGAAAGAACCTATTCAAATCTAAAGATGGAAAAAGAAATTCTAGAACCTACTATCAAAAAGATAAGGATAGGAAGTACGAATCTTCTCTTCTACTTCTCAAGTGGCATCTGCAACGTCATCTCCCCATTGCACCTTCACCAGTGGAACCTCATTTTTCCTTAGTTGCTTGATGTCTCTTCAAACAATCTTCATGGAGATACGCCAAATAGAAGCTTCCCATTCTACCTCCACCTTCTCCAACTGACTAGGCTCTACAACCTCCATAGAGTCATGTAAGCACTTTCGCAGGTGTGAAACATGGAAAACGTCGTGCACTCCTGTGAGCCTATCAGGTAGCCTTACTGGTAAGCCAACTTCCCGACTCTCTCTGTGGTAGGAAATGGTCCAACAAATCTAGGGGCTCACTTTCCATTTTATCCAAACCTTACCACCTTCATAAGCGGGGATACTTTGATAAAAACTAAGTCACCGACCTTAAACTCTAAGTCTCTCCTCCGCTTATCTACATACAACTTCTGTCTATCTTGAGCCATCTTCACGCTTCGCCGAATCAAATCCACCCACTCAGAGGTCTCCTAACTATATCGGGTCCAAGTAATAACTTCTCCATAGACTCTACCCAACATGATGGGGACTTGCAAAGTCTCCCATATAAAGCCTCAAATAATGCCATTCCTATACTTGTTTGGTAACTATTATTGTATGCAAACTCGACCAATGGAAGATGCTCCTCCCAAGTTCCTCCAAAGTCCAAAATGCACATCCACAGCAAATCCTTAAGCACCCTATTGATCCTCTCCATTTGGCCATCTGTCTGGAGGTGATAGGCCGTACTCAACCTAAATTGCATCCCTAGCCCCGCCTGTATGCTTCTTCAAAACTCACTAGTGAAAAGGGGATCTCTATCACTAACAACACTAGAAGGAACTCCGTATAGACAGACTATCTCTCGAATATACAAGAATGCCAAATATGAATTCGTACGCTTACTCTTAACTGGGATGAAGTGGGCACTCTTGGTCAATCTATCAACAATCACCCAAATGCTAGTGTTTTCCTTCCTAGAACGGGGTAAACCATCAATGAAATCCATAGAAATGCTATCTCACTTCCAGTTCGGCACATCTAAGGACTGAAGTAATCCACCAGGCTTCTTCTGCTCTACTTTTACCTTTGGCATATGGGACACTTTGCTAGGAATTTCGCCACGCCCTTCTTCATGCCACCCTAATAGAATATCCTCTTCATATCCCGATACATTTTCTCACCACCAGAATGAATAGTCATATGGGAACGGTGTGCCTCTTCCAAAACTGCTCTCAATAAGTTACTGGCACATTGAACACAAATCCTCTCATCTCTCCTAAGCGGCCCTTGCTATTTATGGAATAATGTTGGAGATGCCTAGAGGCCTCTCTTCGACCAATCCTATCTATAATGCCCATGAGTTCCGAATCCAGTAGCTGTCTCGAGCCAATCTGATCCATAAGGGTAGGCCCCACCTCTAATTTCACCAACAATCTCGGAGTAATGTCCGTAGAGGGCTTAAATCAAAACGTATAAATAAACTCCAAGCTCCTCCACTCTACGAACAAAGGACTAAGGGTTGCTTTCTTTCTACTCAATGCATCCGCAACCACATTACCCTTGCCAGGGGTATAAGCTATCTCAAAATCATATGAGGCTAAAAACTCCATCCACCTCTGTTGCCTCAAGTTCAAGTCCTTCTACGAGAATAAGTACTTCAAAGACTTATGGTCGGTAAGAAGATCAAACCTCTCTCTAAGAAAATAGTGCCTCCAAGACTTAAGTGCAAAAACTATGGCAACCAACATTAAATCATGGGTAGGGTAGTTCTTCTCATGCGTCCTTAACTACCTACTACTATACATAACACACTACCCTCCTTTTTTGCATCAACACTGCTCCTAAACCCATTCTGCATGCATCAATGTATACAGTGAAAAGCTTAGCTCCGTCGGGTAAAACTAACACTGGTGCACTAGTAAGGGCTCTCTTAAGCTTCGTAAATGAATCCTCACAATCCACTCCCCATACGAAAGCTTTATTCCTACTAGTAAGGTGGTGAGTGGTGCTGAAATCTTAGCAAAGTCTCTAATGAACTTTCTATAGTAGCCAACCAATCCTAGGAAGCTCCTAACCCTTGTAAATATTGGGGGCCTTCCAATCTTGCACCACAATAATCTTGGCGAGGTCAATATCCAAACCTTCCTTCAAGATTACGTGCTGGAAGAAACGAACTTCCTCACTCCAAAAATGATATTTCGAAAAGAAGTGTGCGAAGAACTTCTTCCAAATGAACAGCATGCTCCTCCATATTCTTGGAAAATACCAAGATATCATCCACGTATACCACCACAAACTTATTTAGGACGTCCCTAAACACATGGCTCATCAAATCAACGAAATAGGCTGGAGTATTTGTTAGCCCGAAATGCATAACCAACCATTCGAAGAATCCGTCTGGTGTTCTAAAGGCAGTCTTATCTATGCTGTCATCAACGACTCTAAGCAGATGGAAACCCGTAGCTAGATCAAGTTGAAAGAAAATCGAAGAACCTACCAACTGGTCAAAAATATCATCAATCCTAGGGAGTGGGTATCGCTTCTCTTTGGTGAGCTTATTTAATTCCTTATAGTCCATGCAAAGTCGGAGAGAACCATCCGCCTTAGTGGCAAAGACGACTGACGCTCCCTACTCTGATATGCTCCTTCTTATGGATCCCTTCTCCAAAAGCTTACGGATCTGCATGCTCAATTCTTTTCTCTCCCTAGATGCCATGTGCCTCACAAGTAAGGCTACTGGCTTGGCATTCTTGGTCAAATAAATTCTAAATCCATTCTCTCTCTTGGTGGCAGTCCCTTAATCTCCTCAAAGACCTCTACAAAATCTATGACGACAGGAACTAAATGCAACTCTGATGAAGATGAATCGAGGGAATAGAGAAAACTCAACATGACTGACTCTTGCGGGTCACAAGATACCTCTAGAGTCCTACCACTGCAAGTCTCAAGTCTAACGACTCTCCTCTCGCAGTCTAAGATAGCTCCGTATGTGGATAACCAATCCATCCCCAAGATCATCTTATACCCCGAGAATCCCAAACATAGGCATCGCAGTCAAATTCCATGTATAGGATAAATATTTTCAGTCCCCTACAACCTATAGATAAGTGTGTCGATCCTCTTATAAGGTTTGAAACAGTAATGGGATCTATTACTAATGATATGTCCAAGTAATCTACTAAAGAACTAGAGATAAAAGAATGTGATGCTCTAGAATCGAATAAAGTCCGAATGGGAAAATCAGATACAGAAATCAAACCTTCAACTGTGACTTTCCTACCTCTATTTGGAATGTCACTTGAATCTGCTGCGTCTAACGCCAGAATCTGTGCAACTGGCGTGCTTGCTCCCTGACCGGCTCTTTAGGGATAACTCCTACTCATATGACCGAGATGCCCGCAAACATAACACTTACCCTTCATCTTATCCTTCCTGCAATCCTTAGTTATATGTCCAACATTCCCACAACTATGGCACTTTAATCCCTTCTTAATCAACTTCTGAGGACCATCACCTTTCTTATTCCCCTTATTCTTTTCCCACCACTTCTTCTTTGAACCTTCTGACTTAACCTCCTCTTTAGACTCTCACTTCTTGACAATTTCCAACATAAATGCCATCTCGATCAAATACTCATAAGTAGCTCCCATCGTACATGAGTCAGCAACAATCCCTGAAGGGGTTGATTCAATCCCTTCGCAAACTTCATAGCTTTCTTATGCTGCTTGTCCACCAAATCCAGACCAAACCATGATAGCTCATTAAATTGATTGATGTATTCCTTAATTGGATAACTTCCTTGCTTCAAATTGATAAACCTCTCGAACTGAACACTCTCTTCTGCCTGAGATAGAAACTTCCTATCGAATCGCTCTTGGAATCCATCCCAACTTATATTCCCTCTCTCCAACTCGATCACCTCCCACCAATAAGATGCCTTCTCCTTCAGCTGCCAAGAAACTAGCTGAACCACTGCTGACCATCCAATCCCAAAAGACCAAAAATCCTCTATGTGTCCTTAAGCCATGCTCTCGCTTCCACATAAGTCTCCTTGCCAGAAAAAATCTTCCCGCCCAAACTCAGAAAATCTTTGCAATGCTTAGAGAAATTGATGGCGGCATGTAGGTTGATGGGATTTCCACCCGTTGGTGCAGGATTGGGCACAGGCCCGTGCACCTCTGGAGACGTGGCTTGTAAATACCTACGAAACCATGCTGGGATAAGGATGCCCTCGAGAAGGTTCGGGGCATCAGCCATTCTACGAAAAGAAAAAATGGTTTAGGAAAGAGTCGAAGGAAGATTGAGCTAGACTTATGAGGGGATTTTTATGAAAATTTCTTTTATATTTAAAAACATTTCTAAGAGTTCTTTTTTGAAAAATATTTTTTTAAAACAAGTTATTTGGAGAAATAATATATTTTTAGGAATCTTATAACTTTAGGCTCTAATACCAAGTGAAACACCCTACACTCCTTAATATACCCAAGAGGACACATTAAAAGGTGTGGTGCATTATAGGTATAACTAAAGCTAAAAGAGACTAAGATTCATAAGATAAAAATAGATGAAAACAAAGGAAACTTAAATAATAACTATATTAAAACAAAACTTCATAATTACTTCATAAATAAGTCAAATAGAAAATACCAGATACATGCCTAAAAATCCAATATGTCTCATGAAACAAAAACTCATAGTCTCAAAATTCAGAGTACATAATATCCCTCATAATAAGCCAGTAAATATAAAGAACTAGAGCTGAAATAAATAAAAAATACATAGTAGAGAACTCCTTCAAAAAACCGCCAAGCAACTGCAATCCACTGCCCTCTCACTTGATTGCCTATGGGGGGAAAGGGAAAAAAATAGAGGAGTGGGTCAGACAAAAGGTCTGGTGAATGATGGTAATTGATAGAGTCTATAAGCAAAGTAAAAGTAATAGACTCTATAATTGTTCTAGCATATAAAGAGCAAACGATAGAAATAGGAAAGAGATAAACTGAAAATAAACATGTTTACCTATAAGATAGGTTAATTTCGATTGGTTGCACTTGTCCTTAATTTCTACTTTGATTATGCTGAATTCCTAATCTTGTAATTAGGATGTAATCTTAATTCTACCCTTTTTGATCGACCTGCTACTCCAAAAACCTTACTGCGGACCAGATGCTATATAACTCCCTACACATCAGCCAATGGTATCCATGAAAGATGCACAAAGCACCCACTGTGGATCCGAATGACATATACAGCTCATTATACATAAGGCAATGGTGTCTATGAAAGGCACCCATACTAAGCGCTTGGAACTCATAGCGATTACTGAGCACCAGAATGGAAGTCACATGCGTAACTGCCACCATGCACATGCTACAATTTGCTCCACCTATGTGTTTTCTTATTACCTCAAACTCCAGCATAAGCGTGCCCCTCATCCCACTTCAGGCTAACATGAGATCTTCATGTGTCCATAGAATCTATAGGGGAAATGCGGTTGGTACTGGTCCATTATCCAAACAATATCTAGTTGCGCCACTTATCCAAATCCTCCGTCATTTGGACTTCTATTTGACCAATTACTACCATTCTTGGCATAAGCGTGCCCTCAGCTCTTTTCAGGCTAATGTGAGACACCATTTTATCTAATAGGGAATGCTATATGATACATGTTCTACTTTCATCTTTGCTTATTAACTTAGATAAATTATTTAATTAAGCTTTTATTATCATCTTTACTTTCAACGCTTATTGATTTATCTCAAGTCTTAAAATAAGCTTCATTCTACTTTTTCTCTTATTATAACCTACGTTATAATCATGCTTATTATTTAATCCAAGGTCTAAGTGTGAAAATAATCTTCTTTCATTTTTTACTCTTTTTTTAAGTTATAATTCTATGTTATACCTAAGCCAATTAATTAGCCCTATGTTATTCATAATTAGGCATGATTTCAGTCCAATTCCATTTATATTACAGTCCAATTCCATTATTTATTACAATCTTTATAATTTACATCTTATTTTCTTCATTCAATATTCTTACTTATATAATCCATATTCGCGTTTAATTTAATCTAATCCATATGCGAAGAAAAAGAGAAAGAAGAGAATAGGTGCTTGCATAAAATCCAAAACGTCGAAAAAGATGTAAATAAGAAATAAATAACAGTAAATGAACGTAGATACTGTAAATAAATTATAAATAAATAAAAAGCTATGCTTAACAGTAATAAACTATAATTAATCGAAAAAGAATAACCAAAAGGGAATAGACTAAAAAATAGATCTAAAACTGATAAAAAGGCTATTCCAAAATCGTAGTAAAACTACAACTATTGGAAACCCTATTATTTTAAATTACTTGAAGAAATATTAAGACAATTACAATCACTCGCCTCCGGTTCTAAGCTCTTCCTTTGGTCTTCCCGAATCCGCTTGGAGTTGTAAAGTAATTTAATTTATAACGATTTCCTCCTTTGGAAAAATTATTCTGTTTAGGGTCATTTCTAGAAAGGTGAATCCAATTGGAGAAAACCTAGAATGATGAAAAATGTTAGGCCTAGGGGTCTATTTATAAGGGTAGAAGTGGACCTCGGACCGTTGGTTTTGGGGATTGAATAGGATGCAAGCACGTCATAGGCCGAATAGGAGCCATTGGATGCAAAAATAAATGGATTGGAATGGTCAGAAGAATGCAAAACACATTAGTTTGAGGCTTTGGAACGTTCGAATGAACATTCGTTTGTTCGTAAACTGCAGTGGCAGGTCGACCGGGCAGTTGACTGCCTGATGCCTAAGTCGACCAGTCGGTCGACCTACCTATATATATATATATCCTTCATTTTCTGCTTATTTTGTTTGTTTTATAACCTGTCATATTAGCTCAGATTTTGACGTTCTATATTTGAAAATTGACAGAAAATTTCCATGGACATAATGATGCAACTTCCGTGGGTTAATTTTGATAATTTCACAGAGTTATTTTATTACCTAATTAATTAATGAACTAATTATTATGGATTAAATTTTTGTTGCTACATCGAGCCTCACATTCGAAAAATGAATAAAGTAGGTATATGCAGCAAGGCTATATGGGTCGCACCCAAGTAGGGTATGATCATCTCGAATCTAAACCGGTATTCATGTATGCTTCGGGATCCTATTGTGTGGTTGTTGATTGCAACCAAGGGGTGATCATATTCGATACTACTCGAGAAGGGGTAGTGCCGGTCCTGAATAGCAGAGGTGCAATGTGTTGTAGCCTCTCCTACATTTATCTTGAAATGTATGGATTCAGTGGGTAGACCCTTACCCTTTCATAATTGGAATCTATTATCCACTATGAGCCTTCGGTTTTGATTATCGAACCTAGTTGGCTGGAATTTAATTAATGTAATAATTTTAGGTATGATTAATAAGTACTTGTACTTTAGACACTATTATAATATCATAGGATTTCATATGAAATGTTTTGGTTATTGTAAGGTAAAAACCTATCCGTGTTTATGTGCGACATGGTCTTAGGAGATACCTTTATTTTCAAAAGGTTTCTTATTACTTTAAAAATCCAATAGGTGTTTTTCTCATGCTGGTTTTCCAGACCTACTCGGGTGTTATTTTATTATAATGCTTGGGTCAGACCGAGCATATTTACAGATTTCTTTGAGGCATTGGAGCTCAGGAGACAAGTTGGAGTCCTTTAAGTCATATGCTTTTTTGCTGTTTTGTTGTTGAAATTATCAATAATTGTGAGTACAGGTTGTTATAACTGTCCAAGCTGATGATTGTGATTATTGTTAAACTCTGATGGAGGTATGTATATGATAGTCTCCCTTTTTAGAAGATCATTGATATTATATTATATATTGTTCCACTGCAATTGTAAGATTCTGTGTTGTTTTGTTTCTTTCCTCTTCTTCTTCTTCTTCTTCTCCTCTTCTTCTCCTTCCTTCTTTCTTTCCCCATAATTATCCATCTTTCTATTCGATTTGGGCTGGTCATATGTGGTTTCTTGTCTGCTTGAATTGTGTGGAAAAGCGGGTTCGTTATAGTATGTGTATGCATATCTAACATGATTTACCATGCAATGTATAACATGTCTGTATATAGATGTTGGATTTACATCGCAACGGACACGTTGGCTCATCCTATATGTATTATATGTTGTCTAAATATATGTATATATTTACAATTATTATACATATAAATATTCAAGTAATACACATACACATATATATGTTATTAGAAAATACTATATAAATAAACACATACACATACAAACATACATATATGTATGTGTGTAGAATATCATAGCATTTAAAAGAAGAAATGTATATATAATATATAATATACAATTTAATTTGTTTTTGTAATTTGTTTTTGAAAATATACATACATATATCTAAATGTATTAAAGTAACATAATTATATATATACGTAAATGTAAATATAATTATTAAATTTAAATTTGATTTAGAATATTTTATATAATTATAAAACTATAAAATAAATAATTTTTGCTTTCATTCCAGATTAAGTACACAGCAATTACAAATTTAAATATAATTTTATTATATTAATATATATATATATACTATAAGAATTAATTAGTCAAACAACAATAAATAAAAGATATAAAATATATACATCTCAAATATTTAAAATTTTAAAATTTTAGAAAAACAGTAATAACGTTAAAGCTTAAGAATTTTTTCTATTTTTATAAGTCAAAATAATATATTTTGTATTCATTAAATGCTTTTTAGCTGAATTAAAAATAATATTTAGAAATATTAAAAAAGATTTGAAAATCTAATTTTTTTTACCGAGAGCACATGAGTTATCATATTAATTTTAAAAACTATAAAAACAAACTTTTGAAACATATTTATTTTACATAAACTTATTAATTCATATAATGATTAAATAATAATAAAAAGTAATAAATTGTTACCTAAAAATTATTTTTAGTTACTAAAAATTAGTTTAATATAAATTTAAATTTAAAAATATTAGATCAATTATTTATATGATATAGTTATGTAGATTAATATAAGTCATATAAAAAAATCAGTTAATATATATATATGTGTGTGTGTGTGTGTATTAATAAAATATAAATAGTTAAAGATAATAATTTCGGCTATGTGTATCAAATCCTTATGGAAAAATTATATTTTTATTGTATTTTATAAACACATATACACATAATAATCAACATGTGACAAGAATAGTACCTATAGGAATCTCAAATAACTAACGATATAGTAATAGCAATATATGTATATACATGAACAACATACATTTATATAGAGCTAATACATCATATATATAAACTTAAAACTTACCTAAAACTAGTGCCCTCAAACCCACCTTGCAATGATGAGTTCTCCTCCCTTAGAAAACGTCTTGATTCGTCAGATTGCTAGCCCTTGAATGGCAGACTATTTGCTAACAAATAGCTTTTGATTTGAATTATAATAGAGTAAATAGAGAAATAAATTTCGACCATAAAATGATAGAGAAGGCAACAAAAAGTCCTTTTTGCATTAGGGTTAGGAGTCAATTTATAGTGGATGGAATAGAGAGAAATGGGATCATGTCTCTTACCATTTCTCTCCAAATCTATGTCATCCATCTAAAATACCCCTAGTCCTTTTTAGTCTCCCCATGCATCCTTTTTTGTCAACATTTGTAGCTCATTTCATGGGCTTTAACCCTACTTTAAATCAAATAAATATTATTAATTAAATCTAATCTAGGTGCTTATTGATATACATATCGATAGATACATTTATAACTATTATAAAATATTTATTCGTCAAATAATATTAAAATTTCATAATTAAAATTTCATAAATATTAATTAATTTATAGCAATTATAACCTAATTAAATCATTTGGTCTAAGAAATCATCATTTCGATCGTGTGACTTTCGGGTGTAAATTCGGTCAGAGATTAACACCAAACTATTTGAATGTTAATGTTCACACGTCACTTAGTAGTTGGTGTGACATTTTGGCCAAATTTATCACTCACTTATTTTTGATAAAATCCAATTTCACTTTATTCATCGTTACCCAGTTGTGATATTTATTTACACCAATTCTTTTCATCAAAATTATAACATTTTGGACTTATGGAATTCGGTAATGGTCAAAATGCCAATATCATCCTTATTCAACTCTACGGTCCAAACATAAGGTCCTTGGTTTAATAATAACAATTATTATTAACCAAAATGCTCTGGCTAGAGACTTTGACTTTGAGTTCACTATGGGGAAAAAGGCATCAGATGGCGGATATGCACCATTATCTGATTGCGTATATATCTGTCGTTAAATCCTATGTCGTCTCATTACACATCAGATCATAGGGATGCTCTATCATTTGATATGCGCTAGCATGAAGAAAATAAAATGTTGTCTAATGTTATAGTATCATTTCTAAAAATTCTTAGTAGGAAACATATAAATATTGACTGTATGAAGTGTTCACAAAATGAAATTCAAATATTTTATTTAAACAAATATTTTATTTCAAATCACATTCAAATACAATACAACTTTCGCTATCACTCTACTTACATTTTTAAATATTACTTTCACTATCACTCTTATATATACAACATTTCTATGCACTCTCATATACAACATCTCTTTTACTTACACGGACTCACACCCACACGAGTTTATTTTTGATGTTGATCTTGATTTGCTGGCTCCAACTTGCATCTAGCCATCTCCTATACCTGTCAAATAAACAATGTAGGAAAATGGGAAAAGAAATAAACCTAAATTGCAAAAATAAATATGAATTTGAATATCAGTTTATGGGTTTGTTTTTTATCATGTTTTAGACAGAGACAAATATATAAGTGCCTGGACAACTTATGATATGCACAATGTATCATTGTGAATATCAGAAGGTCGAGCCTCAATCCAATCCCATGGACAAGTGTGAACAAGGTCAGACCAAGCAGTGTACAAAAAGCATTCACATAACACGGTCACACATATATACATACATATGTATGCATGTATATATGGTGAAACAAACACAAGTGAAGATCAAAATATGGTGCAGCAAACATCACCACAGGGACAGTTCAATAGAAGTGAAGACCATAATATGGTGCAACGAACACAAGTGCATAAGCTCATATCAGTAAACTAAAATGAAACAAAATGGAAACCAGATTCAATCCAGAATATGAATTCAGACATGAACAAAAATCCATGTACTTGTGTATCAGGTCAATACTAATGCAACAGCAAGCATGAATTGTGATTCAAATCGAACAAGGCAATAAGATGGAAATCAGACCAGACCCATGTACAAAAGGCAGTTCACACACACACACACACATATATATATATATATATATGTATGTATGTATGTATATACATGGAAGTTCACAAATAATATGCAGATGTATAAAAACATACATACACATCAGTATGGAGGAACCAAGACAGCACAAACGAGCTCAGGCAATACAAGTGCTAAAGAAAGTATCAAAGTGCACAAACAAGCAAGCATCGACTAGTTCAAAAACAAGAACTAATGCAATAGGCTAGCATCATCTAGTTCAACAGTGATGCATATGTATATACATTTTCAAAATAAGAAATTCAAGAATTTGAAAGGTAATCGAGCTATGGACAAGAAACCAAAGCACATGAAAGGGATTCAATCAATGTCAAGATAGTGCAAGTATGTGGATAAGGCCACAATGCAACAATGCAACATGTGAACAAGGCCAACAACATAGACCAAGGCAGAGCAAAAACAAGATTGCAACACATAGGAGACACACATATATGGAAGTTCAAAGCAAAAAAATGATAATATTTCACACAAACATATGTATGTTTGTATATACATGGAAGATATTTCACAAACCAAACTCAAAGGCTAACAACATATCAGTAATGGTACAAACATTCACACATATATACATACATATGTATGTATATACGTATATGCATGGAAGTTCAAACTTCGAGAATATAACAAGTAAAAGGAAGGGACAAGTGTGCACATGAACTCGAAATGAGTTGCAAGAACTCAAATGAAGTGATCAAAATAGAACTTAACCTCCTAAAATCAAATAATGAAATTAAAATGAAGTTGTAAGGTGCAAGAATCAAATGAACAGGAATCAAAAGAACATTCACACATATATACGTACATATGTACGTATGTATATACATGGAAGTTCAAAAAAATCCATAAACTCAGACATGAACTAATAAAGTAACAACCAAAGTTTGCACCATCATAACACATATATCTCAAAACATATATACATATATACACATATATCTCAAAACAAAAATCTAAAAACACATATATCTCAAAAACATATGAACTCAATTGGAACTCTGACATGATATAGACACACACACACATGTACATATATACACTTGAACTCAAGATGAACTCGAGTGAAACTAAGCCAGGAAATACATGGAGTTCAAGGCAGTGCACACTGCCTTGTTAAAATCAACATCAAAGCAAGTCAATATTGAAAACTCAAGTAAGCATGAGGCAATTAGAAACCAGATAGCAAGCTCAAGTGAAAAAAAAATCAAATAATACTAACATCTATTAGATTTCAAAATCGGTAATAAAGCAACCAAAATCATAAGTACACCTGTATTCATGAAATATAGAGTTTTAATCCCTATAAATAACCCAAAATCATCGTTGACACAACAATTTTTAATTCGCAGCATCAAAATTCAAGAACGTGACAAATCAACAAAGGGAAAAAGGCATACCGAGCAATTAAATTCAGATATCATCGACTCATGAAAGCAATCGATTATGAAACCCTATTTTTCGAAGGCAGCTTGAAGATGAAAGGAGCGACCTGAAGCAAGCGTTTGGAAGAAACCCTAATTTAGTAACCCTTGTTTTGAGAGGGAGAGAGTATTGGTTCTAAAATTGAGAGGGAGAAGTAAGTGTTTTGAGAGGAACGAAGGCGGCCATGAATTGGAATGCCATTTTTCTTCTTTTACAAATGAAAGACTTGAGAGATGGAATGAATTGGAATGAAGGTAGCCATGAAATAATATGGTGAATATTGAAAGGGAAAAATGGAATGAGAGAAATAGAAGAGGGAAATAATTAAAAGAACCGACATCCATAAAACAATTGAGAAGGTAACCAAGATATAAGTGGAGCCAAAACTATTTTTTTTATAATTTCAATCAGACAACTAACAAAACGTTGTCTGAATGACAAGCATAAACATTAAGATTTCACTGGCTGTGTCAAACAACAGATTATTTTTCTATATGTCATGTGCAATGGTGGTAAATATTGTGATAATGGAAATTCTACCTTATGTTGTGCGATCACTATTATCTGATTCACTTTGTGGAATAGTGATTGACCATGATACTAGCTCCATATAATTAAGAAGACGAATCCTCACTTGAATAGTGCTTCACTTCCAATACATCCACTCAACCCAACCATAGTCACTTATGGAACACGATGCTATGATTTGACTATAATCAAAAGGAAGCTTTCATATTGAAGATCCACTTTAGTCTCAAGTCGAGAGGACTATGTACATTAGTCTTATCAATATTTTCCATTTGATCTTAGTTATATTAACAAACAGAAAACTATTAAGTGAGTCGTTCCATTGTTATCTAATAACTATCAATACACAACCCCTTGATGCTCCCAACAGCCATGAGCAATACACTATCTAACATATGGAGAGCTTTAGGTAATCTAGTCATAACGGGTACATCGATATCCAATCTCAATGCATGTTGGCTAGGAACATTTAAAATGCTGCATTTCTTTTTATTGTGATAAATTACTCATGGTTACAACACTTTGTAACTACAATCACAAAACATACGATTTATGGATTTCAAATATACTTTTAATTAAATTAATTAATTAGTATAACTGTTTATACATTCAAGCTTATTTTCTTTTTAATGGGGACCATTCCCATGTCCTTTATTCCTTTTTCTTCGTGCAAACCTTCCTTAACTTCGTATTGTCCCCCTCTTCTTCATCCCATTATACCATCCCTATCTCTGCTGCTCCCATGCTCGTGCCACCAACCCCTGATCCTCCCCCGTCTGTTCTTCCTTTTTTGCGGCTGTCCTTCTGTCCCCTTCTCTTAATCTGTTAGCTGAAGCTATCCATCCCTCCTCGTCCTCCTTCGTCTCTGTGCTATGGAACTCCCTTTTAAATCCAAACCACATAATGAAGGTTCTTAGTTCTCTCAAATTATTCCCATGGAATACTCTATTGATGTGCTTATTCCATCTAAGGAAATCATACTGGCTGGGAATGATATTTGGAAGGGTTTCTTGGTGGGCTTCTTCCTTGACAAACCCCCTATCTTACTCGTACGTTTTACGTCACTTAAAAAAGTGTGGAGGCTTAAGTGTGAAGTGACACAAATCTGATGGTTTTTAGTTCCTGTTTAATTTTTCTTCTGCTGATGAGCGGAAGAGGGTGGCTGAGGCTGACCCAATCATTACAAAAAATGGGATGCTTCGTAGGAAATAGTTGTGGAACCATTCGATCTGTTCCTATATGGATTAAACTAAGTAACATACATCTCTATGCTTGGTCACACTATGGAATCAACTGGCTTACGTCAAGAATTGGAAATTTTTTACGTATGGATGAATTTACTGAAAAGCTTGAGAGAATGACCTTTGCCAAATGTTTGGTTGAAGTTAAACCTGATCAGAAACTGTTGGATCAGTTTCCTATGAAATTGCTTGAGGGCAGTGACCAGATGGTACCAATCAACTACCTATGGAAGCCTGAAATATGTGTAAAATGTAAAGAGTTTGGTCACATTGATAATTCTTGCTTTTTGGCAATTAGTAATGATAATAAAATAAATGGTTTGAAACTAGTAATATAGAACATAATGAAGCACAAAATGGGGAAATATAAGTTTTGAGCAAAGTAATCAAGTTGAAACAAGTTTGGAAGAGAGTATCTCACAATAAGAAGAAAGATAAAGGCAATAAACAGCAGATTAACATGTAAAATGAAGTTCGGGAAGTGCAGATGTAGGATTTAAACAGACTTATGCTAATGTAGATAAGGAAGAGAAAAGTGAGAATTATGAATGTTGTGTTCATACTGCCAATCAGAATCAATCCATAAACAAGGTGAATACCATGAACTAATTTAGTGTATTGGTGGAGGTAAATGACACTGCTGTTGAAGAAACTGTAGGAGATGGTGACGAGGTAGTTAGGGTAAATGAAATTGTAGGTGAAGATGGTGAAATACTCGAAGATGATCATGATTTTGCTAGGCTTGGAACCGGAGGAAATGAAAAGTTGTGTTTAAACCATGACATGGGTGAAAATAATCAATGTAATATGCCTCCGCATGTACACACTGACACAATTATTGAGAATGGTGATTTCCCCGAAGTGAACATTGATACAACTAGGCAAAGACTAGAAGGGCATGAAGAGCTTAGTTTAAACCAAAACATAGGTATCAACAATCAAAGTAAAATGTTTGTGCACATGCACACTAACATTGGGCTTGATCTTCCCAGTAACTGTATTTTTGATCTTTATGTTCCATAAGATCATCAGGGAAAAAAATTGTTGAAACTGATGGACGAATCAATGATGTTAGTACTGAAGTTGCTGAAACAGCTTTTTGTGATTCGCTTGAAGCTCAACTGAAACAAATTGTGTTTTCTTCGCATGATCAATCTGTTCCTCCAATTTCTTTATCTTCATCCCATTCTTCATCATCATTTCCCTCCTCTTCTCCCTTTCTTGTTGCTCCTACCCGTCCTTATGTAAACAACTCTTATATTCCTAGATGGGTGTCTACTCCTCTGTCTAATAATTCCACCGTTCCCTAATCATCTTATGTTCTCCTTCAGGTTGACAGTGTTTATGAAACAAGGAAGAATAAGAAATTTCCACCGTCTAATAAACACGGTAACCTATCTGCCATTTCTAATTCCCTATCTCCTACAACTGGGAGTAAGAAATTTTCTAACCATTAACCTCTTTAGTTTTATGACGATACCAAACACAGGGGTTTGGAATATTAGAGGTGCCCACCATCATCTAAAACTTGATCGGGTAAAAAATCTTATTTCTATCCATGATCTCAAACTTGTTGCAATTCTTGAAACAAAACTTAATCTGCCATTAACTAACCAAGCTGCTAGCATCATCAACCCTACTTAGACTCTTAACCATAATCTCATCGATGCTGAATATGGAAGGATTCTTATTCTTCACGATCCTTCCTCTTTCTCCTTGAAAACTATCATCTCTTCTAGACAGTATATTCACTTTCATGTTACTTTCTCTCACCCTTTCATTTCCTTTCACCTCACAATTATATACACTGACAATTCCATTGTCTCAAGGCAAAACCTACTTAACTCCCTCCCCCATTTTAGGCAAGATACTCACCCATGGATTGTTATGGGATATTTCAACTGCTATCTTAACTTAGATGATAAGCAAGGTGGCCTTCCCCTTCTGCCTAAAGAAATCCATCCACTTAACATTGCTACCGCTAATCTAGTCTCATTAAAATAATGTCATCCGGTGCTAAATTTACATGGAATAATAGGAGTAGGAGTGGTGTTATAACTTTTTCAACTATTGATCATACCTTCTGCAACTTTTTCTCTTATACTTTCTAGCAAAATCTTTATGTGCATATGCCCTTTCCTATCATGTCTGACCATTCTTCTCTTATCTTTTCTTCTGGTTGTCCCAAGGTTAATGAGAAAAGAGGCTTTAAACTTTATAATGCTTGGGTTGATTCCCCTGAATATGAAATTATTGTTAGATCTGCTTGGTCCAAAAGAAGTTATTGTAACCCAATGTTTAAACTGTATAGGAAATTAAAATATGTTAAGCTGCTCTAAGAACTTGGATAAATATGATATATGGTGATGGTACAAAGTAGTCTACTTAAATTAAAGAGAAGCTTAAGGTGGCATAGGAAAAATATGATGAACAACCCTGATGATGCTGAAGCAGCTAAAGAGGAAGGAAAGCTTTTTTTATCCCTCAACCAAGCTCAGGATATTGAAAGCAAGATGAAAAAACAGCAGTTAAATAATAAATGGATCCAGGATGGTGATAAAAACGCTGCTTTTTTCAAGCTTCTATCAAAATCAAGCAAGCTAAAGAACAAATACCCTCAATTCATGGAGAGGATGGCTCCCTCTAGTCAACTCCTGATCTGGTGGATAATGCTTTCCTTCACTATTTCAAAGATCACCTGGGCAACTCAACCAATTTCTCTCCTGATTTGAATATGATTAATGAAATTCCTCTTCCTATACTCTACTCTGACCAAGCTTCCTTTCTTCTCACCAAAGTATCCGATGAAGAAATAAAACACACACTATTCTCTATGAATAAGAAATCTAGTGGGGGGGCTGATGGGTTCAATGTTGTTTTTTTCACAACTAGCTGGGATTTGATAAAAACTGAATTTGTAAAGCTGTTCATAATTTTTTCGACAAGTGCAAATTTCTTTCTGAAGTTTATACAACTAATCTTGTTCTTATTCCAAAAACTCCTCATGCATCCTTGGTTTTCTCCTTCTGGCCATTATCTTGCTGCAATGTTGTCTACGAGTGTATCTGCAAAGTTATTGCTTCAAGGCTTGTTCTTATGCTCCCTGATCTCATTTCCCAAAATCAGGTTGCTTTTTTGCTTAAGAGGAATATCTGGACAATTGCTTCTTGCACAGGAGCTTCTTTTTGGCTGTGGAAGAGTTAATGTGTAATGAACCGTTTTTTCATTCCATTTGAATCGACAATAAACCACACATGTCTAACTCAAATTGCACGAAAAGACAGATCATCAAGGGTAGAAAGAAAATAAAGATAGAACATAATCTCACACGAATTGAAGAACATATATTATTTCAATAATAATCTTTATAGCAGAAAATTTTAAAATACAATATCAGAGTCTAACCTAGATTCATCTTAGACAGTTATAACACCTGCCCTTGCAAATGCTGACAAACAACAAAACAAATGCAGTAGATGCAGCATATAATAGAATACATCCATATGATGATGAAGATCTCCAGCTCTCCTCTGGAAACTCTAACCGTCTTCAACTAAACCTGAAACAACTCGGATCTGACCCGAGTATTGAAATTACCCAGATCAAGCTTGATAAAATAGCGTGAGAAAACTTAATAATAAATGACAGTGTCATCTATCAGCCTTTGAATAAAATCCTTTGAAAAGAAAGAGTATCTCATAAAACCATGCCTACACATAAACACAGACCAGTTTTTACCTTATGATAGCTAAAATATTTTTATAAATCAAAACATTTGATATTATTTCTAATGACATCTCTTTGAAAACATTTGCAAATAAACTTATTAATCTTATCCGAAATGGTTACCCATATAGCATTTTGAGGCTGTTCATTATGCCAATACAAACAAAACCGCAGGTTTTTATTAGAGAATGGATTTCCATACAAATGACTAGGTAAATGATCTACCTTCCGAATGGATATACCTCTAGATGGATGTCCTAAGAAACCATCACAAAGATCCTCTTCCAACACAAGATCGGCCTAACTCTATAACTAGATAGTACCGAATATATCATCCCCCGGTCATTACCGACCTTTAACCGAGCACTCATTTCCATACACCAAATTAATTTACATCCTGAATGCCATAACGAGAAGAAATATATCTAGAAGGGGATGACCATACCCTATTTGGAAATGACCCTTAGCCTTGCCGCATCTAATCCTGTTTCGGTCATTTTCAGTTTGATGAGGCTTGAGGTTACAATTACCTTTTCACATAACACATATTCTTTCACTTTGAATGCCACACTGCCATTCCTTTGATTACTATTTGACTCCCACAAGCATACAACCTATGAGCTCCTATGTCTTAGAGAAGGGCGTTAAGTTAAGAGAAGTTGCCTTCTCCGCCACTAATTTGATGTACATTTGTAAAAGTCAAACGTTGCGTCTAAGAAATGTAATGTCATACATTCATCCACACAAGTTTGTTCTAGGACTGAACGACACCAAAGGAACTTTCCTTGGCCATTACTAGGCGAGAAGTCCTTATGGCTTTTTGAGGTTTTCATAACATAGAGACCAATGCTATAATATAGTGAATCGAGAGTTATCCCCAATTAATCAACAAGTAGTCCTTCATTATTATTCTTCTCAATATCTCTGTCTTCAAACATCTTCATTTTTCAAACACGTAAACTGGTTCGAAGTGGTTTTCGGATAGGAATCAACCTCTGACTCTGGTTCCTTCGAAACTAATCATTGCTTTAAAAGATGTTAAGTTCATATGTGGATATCAACCAATTACTTCATCTTTTATTTAAATCAAATATCTTTCTTAGATATATTCTCTTCAATTTATTCCATTTTCTTTTCCAGAGTATATGGAATCATTAAGCCTCATTTATTAAATCATTTGGTTTATTTAAACCTTTCTTAAATCCTGAAATAATTCCAAATCATTTTCTCTTTTACATAGGGAAACCATTCTAAATCATTCATTAAATCTTAATCAAATATTTCTTATATTCAAGTTATTACTTTTAACATAGGGAAAATATTCCCAAATCATTCATTAAATATCTTAATCAAAGATTTCTTTCTTAACTTCAAATCATATTCTTGCAAATCAAAGATTTTCATAATAGAGCACTACTGCCAATTTAGATATGGTAAATTTCGCCTCCGGGGACTAATGGCAAGTAATCCTACATTATGAAGATCTTTGTGTTCAATGATCATTGTCTTCAATATGTTTTATTTCGAAAATTAGTTTGAAGGGGTTTTTGGATAGGAATCACCCAAATCCGATCCCGGTTCCTTTGTACCAATCATCGAATAAAAGATGTTAAGTGATTAAATAACATTCAAAGAATCCATTTCTTTTCTTTTATTTTGAAAAAAACTTAAATATGATCTTGTAGAGCATCCGGGCTTTCCTTTCGATCTATTCCACCTCTCGCCTAAAAAGAGAAAACATAAGCCTGGTAAGTTTAGGGCACTGGTTGCTCCATTCCTAACCTTAGTCAAACACCGTGTTTTATCTTCTCAGATCTCACAGATGGGACAAATGTACTAGTCGTTTCTGCATACTCATTTATTATTACATTCAATACTCTTCACTTTTTGTTTAAGTGGTATAAACAATTCATCTTAACCATTTATTCAAACTCTTATTAAAACTACCAAATCACCTTTAAATTACTTGATTATTCTTTTAAAATCTTTCACAAAAGACATAGGAAAGAATTGTTAAGTTTAAAAGTTATTTCAAACTGCTGTGTAAAGCGTTGCGAAAAGTGTTGCAAATAGCGTTTTAAAAGCTACATTCGTCAAAATGACTTTTATATTATTTAAAAATCCATATATTCAGCTTAAATTTATTTTTAATACATTTTAAAAGATTTTTAAGATTTACTTCATATTTTAAAACATTTAAAATATCAATTTTAAACTTTGGTCACTTTACTGCAAAAGCGTTATTTTTCTGGAAAATTATTTTCGACATATTTAAAACACACAAGATGAAATCTTGATTTTCTTCCTTTATTTCTTTAAAAATATTTAAATGTTTATAAAACATTTCTAGCTCATTCTAAAACTATTTCCAAAAGTTTTAAGCATTCTATATACACCATTTTATTTTCAAAAGGAAAGTGTTTTCCTTTGTGCTTATCGACGTGTATTAATGTGACTTGGTAAAACAATTTAACAATCATATCAAACAATCAATACTTTATGATCAAAGTATATATAAGCATCCATAGCAATCATAACATGACATCAAACATGTATATATGTAAATAGAGATGTTAAATAGAGTTTCTCGCCACAAACCAAAGCAATTAACTTCCGACCAACATTCTAATCAACCAATACATCATAAATTAAATCCTACTCCATTAATTTCTAGCATACAGCACCCTCTTCCTTCCAATAGCGTAGCTGCGGCTTGAGATGGAGGTAGGACGAAAATATAGGGAAGAAACGGTAGAGCATTGATCTTGAATTCTCAAAATTGGTCCAGAAAAATAGGTCGCGTTCTCTCTTGTTTCTGACTCTCTTACTCTCAAAATTTGAAAAACTTGTTAACTGAAAAGTTGTTGAAAATTCTTTTCTCTTGAATATTAAAAAGTATGCTTTATTTTGATTAGTTTTGAGGAAGATATAGTCAAAAGAAAACGAGCTATTCTCTAATTCACAAATATAAAGCCTGAAAATGTACTTCAAAGAATTGAGTTTCAACTATAGCAAACCTCAAAATTGAAAAAGTGATCTACATAAAATTGTTGCCACTGAAATTTAATATGGTTTTTAAAAAAAATTCTTGATTTGGATCTGTTATGATCAAGTTATGATCAAAACAAAATGGTCTGTTCTCTGGCTTAAAACTGGGCCAGAAAATACACTGGAAAGATGTGTGTTTTTGACAGAGTTAACTTTAGAATGAGACAAAGTAATCAACATAAAAGTTGTAGCCACTGGATAGATACATGATTGGAATAAAATAATTTTGCATTTTGATTCTGTTTTGAAGAAGTTATGGCCGAGATAAGAATAGGGAAAATATATAGAAAAAGGAGTTTGATTTGAAGAGAATGAACATTGATTTCTTTTGAATATTTTGTAAATATTTTTACATTATTTATTTCTAATTTTTTTTCGCTATGGCTTAGAAGCCATTAAATAGAAGAGGAAGAAGAAGAAGATGAAGAAGCTTGAGAAAAGGAGAAGAAGAAATGTGAATGAAAGTGAGAAGGAGGTGGGTATTATAGAAAAAGAAAGAAGTGGTAAATTTACCAAGATAACCTCTTTCCAAATTAGCAAACTAACCTTACTTCAACATAAAGCAATATTTACTTTTTCAACATTTACCATCACCTTTCGCATCCTTACTTTATGTCTTAATCCCTTAATAACTAATCTAAGTGAAATAATAATCATGTTGGTTTTTGATGTGATATTGATTTGATGTTTATTTTTCTTACTTTTGTTAGTTCTTACTTACATTTACTAATGACTTCTAGAAGTTTTCTAATCTTATTTAATAAAGGTAAAATATTTAGTTATTAAAATTTGTAATATATATGTGAAAACATATTAACAAAGGTACGTTAACATTGCGGCAACTTATTTTGAATAAGACGTCGATTTTCGACAAAACGTTTTACGGTCACATTTTGACGTTTTTGTTAAACTATTTATTCATGTAAACCAAACTTCAAAATTGATTTGTTATCATATTTAAATACTTAAAAAAAGCATATTTGACTTATAAAATAATATCCAAATCTATTTGTAAAAATACGACATCGATTTATCAGTATGCGACAAAATTTGTCAATTTTATAAAACAAGTTTTATATATTTATCAAACCATTATAAATTAAATTACTATTATTATCAAATGAGTTTGATATCGATTATATATATATTTAAAAGGAATTATTTATCCTTTAAACAAATTTCTCAAACATTTATGCTACTTTATCGGAATCCGACTTTTGTCAATTTTACAATCGGAATCCAAAACCTTTATTTGATATGAATAATAAATTTACCATCCTTATTTATCATATAAAACTTAATTGTTTAAGTTTGAAAATTCTACATTTGAATATTTAAAATAACTAAATATCTCATTTTCAAAGTGTTAAAATTACGGTCGCTACATAATGCATCCCTGACAGCTATGTTGAAACTTGACATAAAGAAAGCTTATGATTCCATTCAATGGTCTACTATAGTCTGAATCATGGAACTTATGGGTTTTCCTAAACCTTTTGTTGACTGGATTTATGAGTGTATCTCTTCTCCAACTTTCTCCCTAATATTAAATGGTCGATCTGTTGGCAATTTTAAAACCAAACAAGGAATTCGTCAAGGTGACCCTTTATCCTCCTATATATTTATTCTTGTAATGGAAGTTTTTTCTAGGCTCGTATCTCTTAAATATAACATCAATCTCATAAAATACCATCCTAGATGTAGCAACCCAAATATATCCCAACTCTTATGTTCATTGATGACATAATGATTTTTACAAAACATCACATGCCTTCAATTAATTGCATTATATCCGCCTTGGTATCTTTCCCTCATATGATAGGTCTAACTCTTAACCAAACCAAATCAAGCATAATATTCTCTGGAGTCCCCTTGCATCTTTCAATTGAACCATTCTTGTCTTCTAGCCTTCGACTGATGAATAATGACATATCCTATTTAGGATTGGCCCTAATTTCGTCCAATATATCTTTATTTGCTTGTCTTACCCTATACAACAAAATCACTTCAATCATGGACAGCTAGGCTAATAGATTCCTTTCCCAAGATGGTTGCCTTAATCTCATTAAATCTATTTCCTTTTCTATGGTGGTGACTGGGCCAAAGCTTTCAACTTGCCAAATAAACTGTTGAGGATGATTAGAAGTGATATGTTGAGGTTTTATTGGTCTGATAGTATTTATATGAGGAAACCTATGCCATGCTCTTTTAGTTTAATTGAAATGTCAAGGTGTAAAGGAGGGTTAGGATTGAAGAACATTATTCTTTGGAATATGGCTGCATTAATTACCCATGTTGACTGTATATAGGCTCATATCATTGGTAGGAAGGAGTTCTGGTGTATGGATGTTCCTCAATTTTGCAGCTGGACTTGGAGAAATCTAATGGGGTTGAGAACAACATTCCTTCCTTTTATTTTGATGAAGATGTCTGTCCTTCCCCTGTTAAATTCTGGTGCTATTCTGTCTAGGTTTAAGTCATATCAGCATATAATACAATCTGGTATTGCTAAGGATGCTAGGGCCACTGACTTTATTATGAATGGCCATCTGATGCTTCCTTACTCCTTCAATCAGGTCATCAGAGCTGCTTGGGAATAGCTGTAAGCTATCTCTTTTCCTTCTGTGATACATGATCATGTTGTCTGGAAGGAAATGCCACACTCTATTGCCCATGTTTATCCACGGATGAATCTTTTCCTCGTTGCTAGAGGATGAAGATTATTTGGAACTCTACTTCATCCCCCAAGGAGAATCTAACGTTATGGAAAGTGCTGAAGTAGGCATTGCCAATGAGGGATGTTTTATTAAGATTTGGTCTGAATCAGGTTACTTATGCTATATTTGTGGTGTGCGCAATGAAAGCTGCAGTTACATTTTCTTTAGTTATCTCCCTTTATGGAGAAGGATGATGGGTAAGGCAAGAAGCATTGCTTTGTCTAGTCTATCTGATATTGACTAGAATATGATATTTAACTCGACTAGATGGCGCAATAGTGATTCTCATTTAATAGATCTGTATCTTAAGAAATACCTATTTCTGATTTAGAAGGAGTGGAATCTCATCTGCTTTGAGAATAAACGGAGAGACCCTGAAATGCTTTGGAAAGTGTTGAAATATGAAGTGGTAATTGCTATGAAAAAGATGGCAATCTACTCTGATGCATTGATTGATGCTTGGAGTTAACATGTGCAATGCTTCGGCTTCTTTTCATTTTTTTTGTGTTTTCCTTGTGTCTCTCATTTCCTATGTGTGTTTTTTGTTTGTTTTTTCGTGTGTTTATCTTGTATTTTTCTTAGCTTGAAGTATGTTTTGTTCTAATTTTATTTTATTGTGTTTGGCAATAAAATATGGTAGGGGCCCAGTCAACCCCGCTAGCTTTGCTAAAAAAATTAATTAGTATATCACATTACATCAAGTATATAATAAAAAGTAAAACATCTTTTACTTCAAACAAGATTGATTACCAAGTTAGATATATGTAACAAATTACATAATTGCCTCTAGGGTATACCTCTAAGTCTATCACTATTAGGCGACAGAAAACTGTCGAGTTAGCCATCCGATAGTAATCCAATAACTATTAGTATGTAACCCCTTGGTTCCTCCAACAGTCATGAGTAACACATTGCCTAACATATGGAGAGTATCATGTACTCTAGTTTTCACAGAGTATCCATATCCAGTCTCGATACATCTTGACTAGGAATATTTAAAATGCTATATTTATTTTTGATGTGATAAATTACTCACGGTTACAACACTTTGTAACTTTTATCATAAAACTCATCATTTATGGATTTTCTATTTAATATATTTTAAATTAAATTAATTAATTAATATAACATATTATATCAAGTATATAATACAAAGAAAACACTTTTTATTTCGAACAAGATTAGTTATCGAATTAGATATAAGTAACAAATTACATAGTTGCCCTTGGATAATACCTCTAACTCTATAAGTCTTTCACTTGTACTTGGGGTAAAGTATGAAACCTTATTCCAACTTCTTTGATTAGTTTCCTCAAAACTAATCAGGTCGGCCCTGAATGAATAGATATGCTATTATGTTTCAATTGTCTATTCTTTCAATCAAATCTCTTCGACGTTGATAAACTACCTTTATCATGTGGAGCAATATGGAGTATGTCTCCCAACTTCTAGCGAACTTTAAGTTTTGTTGTAAACTATATCATGACTTGTTATCTTATATAATGTTATGGAATTTTCAATATTTGAAATCATCCTCGGCTCAGTTATAAATTTGTTGAATTTATATTTATATACATTGTTTTTGTTGTAGCTCTACTCAAAACAATATACTTAGATTTTTTCATTGAACCAGCCATAATTTCATTTGGAACATTTTCAACTTAAAGATTCTTAACCTGAATTTATTATTAACATATTATACTCAATATCACTTATGAAAGTTTGAGTTTTAACACTCCTTCACAAGGAGTTTGTTGTTTTCGCAAACAATTCTCTAGTATTTTGTAAATATACGAGAACGCTCCAAATTACCATTTAGTGATATCAATTTGGATTTGATATTTGCTTTATGTACCAAACACATGAATAAATCACGATATCATAGACAATATAAAATGTATGATAATTTCTATTACCAATGAATAAGTAATCCATCTTACATGTTCCATATTAAACATTTTAATAAGGTATCCTTACATATCGTTTGGGACATTTATAATATCTTTTATACTTAAAATAAAAGACATCATTTACAAATACAATATTGAGTATTAAAACAACCAAAACTAATTTTAACACAAGTAAATTGTTAACAATTAGTAATGTGTTGTTTACTTATGATTTAGAAAAATCCACCGCCAGGCTTCTTTCCCGACCACTTCTTCATCCCTTTGCGCTTGAAAAATGGCTTACTAGCAACAGGTATCACTGATAAAGGTTGGGTACTAAATACTGACACTACTCCTTCCTAAACTCCTTGCTCAATATTAAGGGCCTTAAATCTCAAAGCCATACTGATCAGATTGGTAAAGGTACCATTGAGATGATTGGTCATTTCCTGATGAAATTTTAGTTGCATTCCTTTAATGAACATTTCATTTTTTTGAGTGGCGTATCAATCAATCCTGGTCCAAAGCGGGACAATGCATTGAACCTATGCTTATACTACACCACTTTCATCTCACCCTTTTTCAAATCCATAAAACTTCGGAACAACTAAGTCCTACCCGCCTCTGGGATAAGCTGAGCTTCAAAGAATTCCTTAAACTGCGCCTAAGAGAAATCTTCTTCTGATGTATTCAGGGTGACAGAATCCCACCAATCCATTACCGCTTAAGCTGACATAATGCCAACAATCTCTTTCAAGCACCTCTCATTTGAAGATCCCTAAATATCATTTCACAAGAGCCTTATTTGAACTCCCAAAATATCTTTAGTTCCATAGAAAGGCTTACCACCTAAAACAGTGTAATTCTTGTATAAGGTCGCAAAGTTCTGAGGTGTCTGAACTTGCATCACTACTTCCACCACTGGCACTACAACTCGCTCATTTCTAGGAGCAATGCCATTTGTAACCATGATGATTCCAGATCCCCTCCCTCTTCTTCCTCTTGTACTCATTTTCAATAACCTGGATAAGTGACAGGTATCATTAGAATGCAAAGATAGGTTCAAAGATGAAAAGTGGGAAACTGCAATTAAGGATCTAAAACAAGACTTTTAGGGGAGAAAAGGAAATGCTCTCTCAAGATTAACTCATTATAGGGCTCTACTCACCTTATCTCTAATTAGTTGCACCTCAATCATCGCTCAATCGACGCTCTGATACCAATTGTGAAGACCCGCCTTTTTGACCCCTAGAAATGGCACTTAACACATCATCGGTGTTCGTGTGTCGTTTGCTAAATAAAATATTATAGTCAATAGTACATCATGTTACTCCTTAATAGGGAGTTATCAGAGTTACACAAAAGTAATACAAATTGGCTTAGGCAATTATAACATCCTGCCTTTACAAACGCCGAAACAAAATACGCTTATACAAACTAGATAAATAGCGGAATAGATAGCTAAGTAGATAAAAGCCTCCCGCTCGGATGTCGTCTTCAAAAGAACCCAAAAAAGTCCTGCTACTCTCGGACTACTCAAATAAAATGAATACCCGAGAGTTTAGGAAAAACAAACAACTCGAATCAGACGATATGTCTGATATGAGTAAAAGTTTTAAAACAATAGATATGAAATTGAACACAAACAAGTGAAGCCACACCACTGAACACGGAATTGTTTACTCCCACATAAATCAATATCCAAAAATAAAGAATGGATAAATAATTAAACACTACAAAGAGTGGTTGAACCTTCCCAATGCAAATAAGAGAATAAATTTAAAGGTTCGAATCAAATAAGAAAAGAAAAATCTCCAACAAATGACCAGGAAGGTGCACCACCTGAAGTATACTCTAGTAATATACTTCTTAGAAGCTCATTTACTCTAAGAAACTTCTTGAAACCCTCCAAGCCGAACCCAACCACTCATCGAATTCAAACTTATGTTATTTCTTGGTTAACAAAATATTGGACAAGTTAAGGTAGTGTTACTTAAAGTCATGTCTCATGATTATTCTTAACTTTCGAAATAGCGACAAGTCTACTTCTTCGATGTTTAGTGATAACTATACAAATAAATCATTTCCATATAGTAAATTACTTTACGAAAATTAATTCATTTCCATAAACAATTCAATCATTTTCTTTTAAAACCTGAATTCATAATTGGCTTCATATTACAAGTATTACCTTTAAAACACTTTGTTAAAAGAGTTTACTAACTTTGAGACATCATTATCAAATGGATTTAACAACTTAAAAATCCTAATTACATTGATTAATTAACTTTAAAACTTTGTTAACTAATATAATTAGTTAACTTCAATAACGGTTAATTAAAAAGGGGTAAAATACCTTTTAAAATATCATTAATTCAATTAACTAATAATATAATTAATCAAATTAATTAAATAATAAATAAATATCAATATTTAAAATTGATTAATCAATTCAAAACTTTTTTGAAGACAAGATTAATTAAAGTTAAATAGATTTATTAACCTTTAA
The DNA here is from genome assembly GCA_030765085.1 of Allium cepa. Taxonomy (NCBI): domain Eukaryota; kingdom Viridiplantae; phylum Streptophyta; class Magnoliopsida; order Asparagales; family Amaryllidaceae; genus Allium; species Allium cepa. The sequence continues at coordinate 550,827,540 of CM060941.1, read as the reverse complement.
AAGTCATTAATCAAAAAGGATTAATTAATTTTAGAAACATCGTTAATTAATAAATTAATAAATCTTAATACACCATTACCAAAATATTAATTATCCTTAAACATAAAATGATTAATTAAATTTAAACATCATTAACCAAGTAATTAGTTAAATTTAAAACACATCATTAATAAGTTAATTAGTTAACCTTAAACCTTATCAATTAAATAAAAAAATTATTTAAATAAAAAATCATTAGTTAAAATAACTATTTATTATTGAAAACGTAATTAATAAAAAAAATCTTAACTTGTAAAATAATTTCAAGCACGATAATGAAACCAAACGCTTTCGATAAAAGGTGATTTTCCGGAAGTGCCGATATAGCAACTATCGCTATACGGGCAGTTCGGAATTCAAGCTTATGTCACTTGCAATACAACCAAACATCTTATATCAAGAGAAGGAGCATACATACATGATGATTTACAATAATACAACATATATCAAGCATTTATTTACAACGAGATTGACTTAACTGCTAGATTTTCATATAACTTAAGATTTGCTTACTAACTTACCGAAGTGACTAAATTTCAAGCAACAAACCAATCCACCAACCAAACCATTATCACAACTATACAATAAGCATTTAATAACTACGAATACGAGCATGAACATGGTATAAATTTTATGGTTCAAAAGCGGAAGCTTCACTCACCAAAATGTACTAAAACAAAGTCTATTCCACCAACTTGTCTAAATGCTAAGCAAACTTCCTTAGCTTGAATTTATGCACTCTTGTGGGCTTGAGGATTGGAATTTGGGTTTGGCCTACGACACATAGGGCTCCGTCTAGATGGTTAAAGGGGATGTAGGTTTTGTTTTGGTGGAGGAATGTTTGTCGAAGAGGAGTGGACATAGTGAGCTTAGAAATGAAGAAGGGATGGCTTTTCAAGCTTGTATTAGGATTATGAGTGTATGTAAGCCATGGATCATTTCATGAACATAAACTTATCGCAATGAACTTTGAAATGAAGATGCAAAGTTGGAAAAGAGTATGGGCGGTGATATTTATAGGCAAAGAAGTCGAGTATTAATTTAATATAAGTTAAATATTTAAATAATATAAATGTTAGCAACATGGAAGCCGTGTCTCTCCACTACCCTTAATACACACGTTAACCCCCCTAGGTTCACCTACACCATGCTTTAGGCCCTATCCTAGATAGTTTAGGTGATGGTTAGGTTATTTAATTAATTTCCGAATGTTATTTAATATATTTTGTGTATTTTATGTCAAATCAAGTTTTATATTTAAACCAAGCTTGATTATTAACTTTAACACATTAATTATCTTATCATTTGACATGTATACATGTGTGTGCATGTGTATATGAGTGATACAAAAATGTGCATAATGTTTTTGATGACATTTCGAGACCGAAAAGTCGAAAAATTCGAAAAACGTTTTTGGTCACATTTTCTTTTTTTATTTGAACTAATTATTTTGGTAAACAAAATTTGAAAATGATTTCAATATCATTAATTAATATTTAAAATGTGTTTATTTAGTTATTAAAATCCGTTATTTAAATAGTCAAATACAAAGTAATTAATTTACGGGTCGTTACACTCTCCCCCTTTAAGAGAATTTCGCCATCGAAATTAATACACAAAAAGACACTCCAAAGGTATATATGATGCCAAGAAATTCATATAATGATGCAAGCAACTGTTCCATACGAGAACATACATAATGCATTCAAACAACAAACAACTACCTAACGTTACATTAGGGTAGGTTTCTCTAATATGATCCTCCATCTCCCAGGTATAATCGTAGGGATCATCACTCCACTGAACCTTCACAAGCTTCGCCCCCTTGTCTCTCAATCTCCTTTCATCCGATCTACAATATGAACTAAATGTCGGACTACCATAAAATTTGGTTCTATCTCTAAGTCTTCCTAAACAGACTTCTCAGCAATCAAAGATGGATCATGAACATGCTTTCTCAGATGCTATACATGAAAAACATTATGAACTTCAGAAAATCTCTTGGGAAAATCTACTCTATAAGCCAACGATCCAATTCTTTAAAGGATTCAAAATGGTCCAATGAACCTAAATGCTAGCTTTCCCGCCCTTTTGAATCTTATAACTCTATTCATGGGGGATACTTTCACAAATACCAAATCCCCTGCCACAAACTCCAACTTCCTTCTCCTTTGATCGGTATAGCTTTTCTATTGGTCTTGAGCTTCTTTCATCCTTTCCTTGATCATAGACACTTTCTTTGATGCTTCTCGTGTTATCTCTGGTTCAAGAACTAAACGGTCTCCAGTCTCTACCCAACAGGAGGGTGATTTACATAGTCGTCCATACAAAGCTTCATAGGGTGCCATGCCAATGCTAAATTGGTAACTGTTTTTATAAAAGAACCTTACCAAATGCAGATGATCTTCCCATGAACCTCTAAATCCAAAATGCATGCTCTCAAGAGATCCTCAAAAATTAAATTCACCCTTTCGATTTGCCCTTCGGTCTATGGGTGATAGGATGTGCTCCAACAGCCCTAAAGCGACTTGCGATGTTCCCTAAAATCGACTAGTGAAGATGGAATCTCGATCACTGACTATACTTACTGGAATTCCATGTAGTCGAACAATCACCCTCAAATAAATCCCTGCCAAAGAAGCTGCAGTTCTTGTAGACTTTACCGGAATAAAGTGGGTGCTCTTTATTAATCGATCTATAATTACCCAAATGCCTTCGTTACATCTTCTCGTTCTGGGCTACCCATCAATATAGTCCATAGATATTTTTTTCCCACTTCAAATTCAGTATCTCCAATGGTTGGAGTAACCCTGTATTCTTCTGCTGGTCACTCTAGACTAGTTGACAATTTGCACACCAGCTCACGAAGATCGAAATGTCTCTCTTCAACCCTTTCCACCAAAAGGTCATCTTTATATTCAATAACATTTTAGTTACTCCTAGATAGATAACCTTGACCGATGGCATTCTCTCGGTACATCATGCCTTATTCCATTAACATTTGGCACATAAATCCGTCCACTCATTCTATAAATGTCTCGAGAGTCAATCCGAAAAATAGAAATAATTCTATCTTCAACATCCTTCTTAAGCCAAGCTAATAGAGGGTCTTCTTCCTGCAAATATGATATTCTCTCCATTAGAGCTGGCTTAACTTCCAAATTTTCAATTGTCGCCACATTCCTACTTAACACATCTGTAATGGCATTTGCTTTCCCTGGGGTATAAAGAATCTCTAGGTCATAATAAGGAAGAAATTCTAGCCATCTTTGCTGCATAAAGTTCAAATCCTTTTAGATAAAAAGATACTTTAATGACTTTTGATCTGTATGTAACTCAAACTTTGCACCCAAAAGATAGTACCTCCACACCTTTAATGCAAAGACAAATGCCAAAAGCTCCAGATTATGTGTAGCGTAATTCTTCTTATAAGGTTTCCACTCTGACTCGCATATGCTATTACCTTTCCATTCTGCATCAAAACTGCTCCCAATTCGGTCCTATAAGCATCAATATAAATTGTTAATCCTTTACTCCCATCTGGAATAGTTAAAATGGGAGCACTTGTCGATTTTTCCTTTAACTCATTGAATGCTTGATCGTACTTGGATGTCCATACAAACTTAGCATCATTCTTCGTTGACTTTGTCAAATGAGAAGCAATCTTCGACAAATATTTAATAAAACTTCTATAGAAACCTGCCAATCCCAAGAAACTTCTAACCTCGGTTGCACTTTGGGTTTCTTCCAATCTTGAACTACAATAATTTTAGTTGGGTCCGCTGATATGCCTTACAAAACTATGTGCCCTAACTTCGGATTTCTAGAAATGGCACTTAGAAAACTTTTCCACTAAAACATGACTTCTTAAAGTACTTAGAACAACATAAAGATGGTACTTATGCTCTTCCTCTGTCTTAGAATAAACAAAAATATCATCTAAAAAGACTAGGACAAACTTGTTAAGAAAATCTTAAAACACTCTATTCATCAAATCCACAAAATAAGCGGGTGTGTTGGTCAATCCAAACGGCATGACTAACCACTCGTAAAAACTATCAAGGGGACGAAAAGCTATTGAGGGTACATTCCCCTCTGCAACCCTTAATTGGTGAAAACCAATGGCAAGATCCAATTGAGAAAATATCTGAGCTTTATGGAGTTGATCAAAAATGTCATCAATCCTAGATAATGGATACTTTTTCTTGATGTCCTCTTATTTAACTCTCGATAGCCTACACACAATCTAAAAGAGCCATCCACCTTGGTAACGAACACTACTGGCAATCCCCAACTCAACGCGTTGCGTCTGATCAAACCCTTCTATAATAAATCAAACGTCTTCTTCTCTAACTCTCTCCTTTCCTTTGGAGCCAACCTTTGAGAAAGTTGTACGATCGGTCTGGTTCCTGGAGTTAAATCAATGTGGAACTCTACTTCTCGATGAGGAAGTAAACCTTGCACTTCTTCAAAAATATCATTGAAGTCCTGGACAATTAGTATTTTACTTTTCTCCTCTTTTTGTACTTTGAAAGAATAAAGGAAACAACTCATCAACCAATTAGGCTCCCCACAATAAATATCCATATAAACATTTCCAGCATCACCAATTATGACAATCCTTTTATTACAATTTATGACCGCTCTAAATTTAGACAACTAATCCATACCCAACACTTCCCTAAAACCCATGAACTCAAGGATAAATATGTCAGAAAAGAAAGGTCAAAATATCGATAAGAAATAGGCACTTTCAAACATTTGGTGTCAAGATTGGTTGGACCCTCAATTGGGTTCAACACACAAAGAGAATTGTTTAAAAGAATGGGTTTGAGGTAAAACTTATCAGTAAGATCTGTTGAAATGAAACTATGGGATACCCTGGTGTCAAATAATATTCTAACAAGAATATCGAAAATGGATAATGCACCTTACAACACCCGCTTTCCTTTTGCGTCCGTAGAAGTAGATGGTATTTCCTTAATAGTAAAAGCTTGTCCCAATGATCTCTTCCTTGGAAAAGGGCACTGGTTCTTCATGTGTCCATGTTTGTCGCAATTGTAGCAGAGTGGTCCACTTGCCAAGTTCAGACATTGATTTGCAAAGTGGCCCATTTGGTAACACTGTAACAAAGGATGTTGGTCAAGTCTAATTGCTTATTCTGAGCTGGAGATCCACCCCCAGGCTTCTTTCCCGACCACTTCTTATTCCCTTTGCGCTCGAAAAACGGCTTACTAGCAACAGGTATCAATGATAAAGGTTGGCCATTAACTGCTAGCACTACTCATTTCTGAACTCCTTGCTAAATATCAAGAGCCTCAAATCTCAAAGCCATATATTGGTAAAGGTACTGTTGAGATGATTGGTCATTTCCTGATGAAATTCTGGTCGCATTCCTTTCACGAACATTTCATTCTTTTAAGTGGTGTATTAATCAATCCTTGTCCAAAGCGGGATAATGCATTGAACCTATGCTCATACTGCGCCACTGTCATCTCACTCTATTTCAAATCCATAAAACTTATGAATAACTGAGTCCTCCCCACCTCTGGGATAAACTGAGCTTCAAAGACTTCCTTAAACTGCGCCCAAAAACAGAAATCTTCTTCTGGTATATTCATGGTGGCAGAATCCCACCAATCCATTGCTGCTTTCTAAAGCTGAAGTAATGCCAACCATCTCTTTCTAGCATCTCCTAGCTAAAGATCCCTGAATATCCTTCCACAAAAGAGGAGCCATGTCTAAACTCGCAAAATATCTTTAGTTTCATAGAATGGCTTACCACCTAAAGCAGCGTAATTCTTGCATAAGGTCGCAAAGTTCTAAGGAGGCTGAACTTGCATCACTGTTTCCACCACTGGCTCTATAACTGGCTAATTTTTAGGAGCTCTACCATTTGTAGCCGTGCTGGTTCCAAATCGCATCCCTCTTCTTCCTCTTGTACTCATTTTCAATAACCCGGATAAGTTACAGGTATTATTAGAATACAAAGATAGGGTTATTAGAATACAAAGATAGGGTCAAAGATGAAAAAAGGGAAACTGCAATAAAGGATCTAAAACCAAACTTTTAGGGGTGAAAAGGAAATGCTCTCTCAAGATTAACTCATTCTAGGGCTTTACTCACCCTATCTCTAATGAGTTGTACCCTAATCAGGCTAAGGTGTTTGCTCAACCGACACTCTGTTAACAATTGTGAAGCCTCCCTTTATGACCCCTAGGAATGACACTTAACACATTCTTGGTTTCATGTGTCGTTGACCAAGCATTGGAAATATGAATCGTCGTAGGGTGAAATAAAGAACATAATAGAAAACCTCACAATGAAATTGCTAAATAAAACATAACGGTCAATAGTACATCAGGTTACTCCTTAATAAGGAGTTATCAGAGTTACACAAAAAGTATTACAAATTGGCTTAGCAGTCATAACATCTTGCCTTTACAAATGCCGAAACAAAGTACACTTACACAAACTAGATAAACAGCAGAATAGATAGCTAAGTAGATAAAAGCCTCTTGATCGAACGTTGTCTTCAAAAGGACCCGACAAAGACCTGCTACTCTCGAACTACTCAAATAAAATGAGTACCCGAGAGTTTAGAGAAAACAAACAACTCGGGTCAAATGATGTGTCTGGTATGAGTAAAACTTTTAAAACAATGGGCATCAAATTGAACACAAACATGCGAGACAACGCCGCTAAACAGGGAATGGGTTTACTCCTACATAAGTCGACACCCAAATATAAAGGATGGATAAATAATTAAACACCACAAAGAATGGTTGACTCTTCTTAATACAAATAAGGGAATAAATTTGAAGGTTCGAATCAAACAAGAAAAGGAAAATCTTCAACAAATGACCAGGAAGGTGCACTCCCCTTGAAGTATACCTCTAGTAATATATTTCTGAGAAGCTCATTTACTCTATCAAACTTCTCGGAACCCTCCAAACCAGACCCTGCCAAACATCACTGAGAATCCGAATTTTTCACATCTAGCGCTACCAAATCCAATCTAGATGAGGTGTGAAAGTATCTTAATGGGAGAAACCCCATATAGCTTAGCCTCCTTTCTCCCTTTGGCTTTAGTCATTTTCGTCAAAGGATATCAATGCACAACGAAGCAATAAATCGTCTTAGTATGACGATAATAAAGAAACTGAAGTAACCAATAGCTGATTAACCAACTATCGAGGATATAAAACGATCGGATATAGAAATTAAGTCTTGTTTGCTTACAACCACTCATCGAGTTCAAACTTACGCTATTTCTTGGTTAACAATAATACCAAAAAATGAAAGTGACTGTACAATAGCATTAAGTAATATGGAATATAAGCTAATACTATATATATGTGCAGAATGATAACATAAAAGTAAAGAGCGGTAAGGAAGATGACATCGGGGATTTTTATGCTAGTTCGAACTCTCATTCTACGTCCAGTCCCAGACTCCTTTTGGATTTAAACTAGAAACCCTTGCTTAACCAGGAAGACTAGATTTACACCGCCTGGGCAAGTGAACATGACTTTGACTACCTGAGCAACCGAACAGGATTTTCCCGCCTAAGCAACCGAATAGGACTTTGATACAAGTGAAATGTTTTCTTGACTTTGTGTGCTCTTGTTACAACATAGATTTGTCAAATGAAGTACACCCTTCCTATAATCTTTTCCTCAAGTATAATATGTATATTTATGTGTATGTGAAGATAAGGAAGATATATATTGCTTTAGAAATGGAGAATTGAAAGCGTGATTCCATAAACTTAAAGCAATAAGAGATTCTGAAATTCAAGAGAGTACATAATAGAAAAATTAAGTTAGTTGATCTTCAAATTTGGGCATGTATATAGTGGACAGAGAGTTACGACTTCTATTAAAAAGTTTTATCGGATAGCAATGGACATAACTCTCTATGAAGAAGAAAACCGTTCATGAAGAGAAGTGTCTATTCATAAAAATGGCAGTTAGAACTTGGTTAGCCAACTGATTATGAAATTCAATAGATTGAATTTGAATTTGTATACATGCATTCAAATTTGCACAGATTCATTGACTGACTGAGTGCATTCAGTCGACTAATCTGTGCATTTTATAAAAAATATTTGCACAGGTTCAGTCAATTGAGTGCATGAGTCCAGTCGACTGAACTGGGTATTTTCCAAAAACAAGTTTGAAAATATGTTGGAAAGTTAATTTCATTAAGGCTGTGAAAACTTTAGTATATAGGGAGTGAACTACTTGAGGATAGATTTTAACATAGCTAAAACTGGATTTGACTCTAAACAACATATATATATATATATATAAAAACCATACTTCATATTATTGAGTCCGGTCTTTGTAGTTCTTTGTCGTAATTCATGAATCTTCGTCTCGGTTGAATTTCTTGTCATTGATCAAATATAATATCCAACATTCTCCCCCTTTTTGATGGTGATAACTCCATTTGTGATACGAATGAATCTCGACAATATTGCTCTGTAGTTCTATATCTCCCCCTAAATATATGTTGGTCTTATCTTTCAGTTTCTCCCCTTGAATCTGTACTTTTATTCCTGCTGCAAATAGTGTTAGAGCAGTATCTTTCTCCCCCTTTGTCATCGACAAAAAGGAGGGTTTACATGATGACATAATCTATAAAATATATTGAACTGCCTTTAAACATTCAAAATCAATCATTTTCCTTTTATTTCTGCAAGTACCTATAATAAATAATAATAATTTTGACACCCACTTACTATGTTAGGGTCCGGGGGGTTAGGTCATAGGAAACCATACCCATTCGGGTATGGCTGAACTTTTATAAATATAATTTTCATTACTAACTACCATATAAAAATAATCATCAATGTATTTTTCTCTATTTTTCAATTAACAGGAACCCACTTGGACAATTTTTATTCATATTTTCTGTCAATGATTTTGCACTTCTAAAGAAATTATAAACATCGTTGGTCAATGCAGTATTTGAATTTCTACAAAAAAATAGATTTGAACTTTACTCGAAATTTAGTACTAGCACTAACATTTTTACTATACATGATAGCGTATCTTGTGCTATTTCAACAATTAGTTTAATTATGTCCTAAACCACTTTTATCATGAGATATTACTTTAACAGTATTTGCAGCAGGAATAAAAGGACAGATTCAAGGGGAGAAACTGAAAGATAAGACTTGCATATATTCAGGGGGAGATATAGAATTACGGAGCAATATTGTTGAGATTCATTCATATAACAAATGGAGTTGTCATCATTAGAAAAGGGGAGAATGTTGGATCTTATGATTTGATTAATGACAAGAAATTCAACCGACACAAAGGTTCATGAATCTACAACAAAGAACTACGAAGACCGGACTCAACAATATGAAGTATGATTCATATATATGTTGTTTGGAGTCAAAGTCTAGTTTTAGCTATGTTAAAATCTATCCTTAAGTAGTTCACCCCCTATATACTAAAGTTTTCATGACCTTATTGAAATTAACATTTCAACATTATTTCAAACTTGTTTTCAAAAAACGCTCAGTTCAGTCGATTGGACTCATGCACTCGGTCGACCGAAACTGTGCAAATATTTTTTATAAAATGCACAGATCAGTCGACTGAATGCACTTAGTCAGTCGACTGAATCTGTGCAAATATGAATGCATCTATACAAATTCAAATTCAGTCGATTGAATTTCATAATCAGTCGACTGACCTGGCTCTAACTGCCTTTTTATGAATAGACACTTCTCTTCATGAACGGTTTTCTTCTTCGCAGAGAGTTATGTCCATTGCTATTCGATAAAACTTTTTACCAAAAGTTGTAACTCTCTGTCTATTATATATATGCATGAATTTCAAGATCAACTAACTTCATTTTTCTATTCTTCGCTCTCTTGAATTTAAGAATCGCTTATTTCTTTAAGTTTGTGCAATCACGGTTTCAATTCTTTGACAAATCTATGTTATAACAAGGGCATGCAATTTCAAGAAAATATTTCGCTTGTATCAAAGTTCTGTTCAGTTACCCAGGTGGGAAAATCTGTTCGGTTGCTCAGGCGGTGTAAACCTATTCCCTCGGGTTAAGTGAGGGTTGCTAGTTTAAATCCAGAAGGAGTTTAGGACTGGACGTAGAATGTGAGTTCGAACCAGTATAAAAATCCCCGGTGTGATCTTCAATGCCGCTCTTTACTTTTATATTATTATTCCGCACATATATATTGTATTAGATTATATTCCATATTACTCGATCCTATAGTACAGTCACTTTCAGACAAGTCAAGGTGGTGTTACCGTAAAGTCATGTCTCATGATTATTCTTAACTTTCGAAATAGAGACAAGTCTACTTCTTCGACGTTTAGTGCTGATTATACAAATAGATCATTTCCATATTAGTGAATCTCTTTATGGAAATTTATTCATTCCATAAACAATTCAAACCTTTTCTTATAAACCTGAATTTGTACTTGGCTTCACATTACAAGTATTAGCTTTAAAACAATTTGTTAAAAGGGTTTACTAACTTTGAAACATCATTATAAAAAGGATTTAATAACTTAAAACATCCTTATTACATTGATTGATTAATTTTAAAACTTTGTTAACAAAGTTAATCGATTAAATTCAAAAACTATTAACTAAAAAGGTAAATTACCTTTTATAATATCATTAATTCAATTAATTAATTAAATAATAATTAAATATCATTATCTAAAAGTGATTAATTAATTTAGAACTTTATTTAAGAAAAGATTGTTTAAAGTAAAACAGATTTATTAACCTTTAAAGTCATTAATTAAAAAGGATTAATTAATTTTAAAAACATCATTAATTAATAAATTAATAAATCATGATCCATCATCATTAAAAGATTAACTAGCCTTAAACATCATTAAATAAAATGATTAGTTAAATTTAAAACATCATCAACCAAGTAAGTAGTTAAATTTAAAACACATCATTAATAAGTTAGTTAGTTAACCTTAATCCTTGTTAATTAAATAATAAGTTAATTAAGTTAAATCGTTAATTAAAATAATTATTTATTATTGAAAACATCATTTATAAAAAAATTGCTTAACTTATAAAATAATTTCAATTATAATAATGAAACCAAACGGTCACAATAAAATGTGATTTTCCAAAAGTGCCGATATAGCGAATATCGCTATATGAACAGTTCGAAATTCAAGCTTATGTCATTTGTAGTGCAACAAAACATCTTATAGCAAGGGAATAAGGATACATACATGATGATTTACATTAATACAACATATATCAAGCATTTATTTACAACGGGATTGATTTAACTGCTAGATTTTCATATAACTTAAGATTTGCTTACTAATTTTTCGAAGCGACTAACTTTCAAGCAAAAAACCAATCCATCAACCAAACCATTATCACAAAAATATAATAAGTATTTAGTAGCTACAAATATGAGCACGAACATAGTTTAAACTTTATATTTCAAAAGTGGAAGCTTCACTCACCAAAACGCACTAAAAAAGTCTAACTTCCACCGAACTTGTCTAAACGCTAAGAAAACTTCCTTAACTTGAATTTATGAACTTTTATGGGTTGAGGGGTGCAATTTGGATTCGGCCTAGGGCCATGGGGCTCGGAATAGGTGGTTCAATGTGGATGTGGGGTTTTGCTTTGGTGGACGAGTGTTTGTTTGAAGAGGAATGGATGTAGTGAGCTTATAAATGAAGAAGGGCTAGCTTTTCAAGCTTGTTTTAGGATTTTGAGTGTATGAAAGCCATGGATCATTTCATGAACGAACTTACGATAATTGAAATTTTAAATGAAGATGAAAAGTAAGAAAATACTATGTATGGTGGTATTTATAGGCAAGAAATGGAGTATTAATTTAATTTAACTTAAACATTTAAATAATTTAAATGTTATTATGCAACATGTTAGCCATGCCTCTCCACCACCCTTAGTACACATGTTACACCCCCTAGGTCCACCTACACTGTGCTTTTAGGTCCTATCCTACATAGTTTAGGTGATGGTTAGGTTATTTAATTAATTTCCTAAGGTTATTTAATATATTTTATGCATTTTATGTCAAATCAAATTTTATATTTAAACTAAGCTTGATTATTAACTTTAACACATTGACTATCTTAATGCATGACATGTGTACATGTGTGTGCATGTGTATATGAGTGATAAAAAATGTGCAAAACATTTTTGATGACTTTCCAAGGCCGAAAAGTCGAAATTTCAAACAAAAATGTTTCTTGGTCACATTTTCTATTTTTATTTGAACTAATAATTTAAAAAAAATGAATATGATTATAATATCATTAATTAATATTTAAAATGTGTTTATTTAGTTATTAAATTTTGTTATTTAAATATTCAAATGCAAAACGATTAATTTACGGGTCGTTACAAACAACTTAGTATATCTTAGATCAGGATGTCTTATTTTATGCCGGTGGATGAGTTTTAGGCTAATCCAAAGCAAGCACAATGGGTATGTGAATAAAAAGAAGTAGAAGAGAAATCAAAACTAGGATCTTATTCATGCATCTTCTATTACCGACGCGGTAAAGAAGCGCATCATGTAGTTCTATGTAAGGATAGGAAAATAAAGGAAAAGGATAAAAGGAAAGCAAAGAAAAAGAAGAAAGTAAAATCTTTTATGGTTGATATAATCTGTTTCAAGTGTAAAAGGCAAAGACATTTTCCACATAAATACCCTAGAACAAAGAAGGAACCTAGAATTAAAACAAAGAGGTCTATGGGTTGCTACCGATGCAAGAACCTAAGACGTAAAGCCAAAGATTATCCCAAACGGACTTGCATTTGGTGCTTCGAGGGGAGATGTTTAATGACAGACTGTCAAAGATGAGATTGGGTGACTTGGGTATCAAGGATAAATCACCATCTACCTCATAAAAGGCTCAAGGATAGAATGGTAGTAATAGTATCCATATAGTTGTATGATGGTAAGCAGTATTTTGTAGGTCTATAATGAGGCTAGGGTTAGAAGTAGATGTATAAATATGATGTTAATTAATAAATCTCTTTTTCGATTATTCTCTCTATGCATTTCTTCTATTTTTCATTAGATCAATTAATAAGATATTCGGAAATAAAAAGTTTAAAGAGGTAACTTTCTAAAAAGTATTCAAACCGAAGCTAAAATTTTATGAAATATTTTCATAAAGATTTCTTGAAAATTACGTGTTTCAGTTTAAAAGGTACGTGAATCATTGATTAATGAATTAAACTAGTGATCATTAAATGTTATCAACATGTTTTTAATATTGTCTAAAAGGGAGTATATTATAATATAAGAAGTTTATTATAATATTAGAAATAAAAAATAATTTATCTTTAAAAAAATGGAAATGATTTCTTTGAAAAGAAAATAGAAATTTTTCATGAAGAAATATTTTTAGGGAATAAAAGGTTTATAAAAGTGTTTAAACCAAAGATAAAAGCTTTATGAAATGTTTTAGGAAACTATAAGTATGTATGTTATATAGAGATCATTTCATCACACAACTTTGATCTAAGGTTTGAGTACAGAACTTTAGGGTGTTCTAACCAGTTTGAAAGAGGATTTATCACTCGATTCTAGATGATGAACTTGATGAGGGTTTATGGCTGGGTACTTAAGTTTTTATCATATTTGAGAGCTATATAAGGGAAATGAAGGTTTCTGATCAAACAGCCTAATCAAATTCCGTACTAGAGGATCGAGGGATCAATACTAGTTTGTAAGTAAAGTCGTGGATTCAAACAAAAGATCAAATCACATATCGCATATGGATGATAGGTGTACATCATACAAAATTGAGTTTAAATATTGTTTTGAGCAAGTATTATTCGATTTTGGGTTTTGGTTTAATTTTGTGTAAGAAATTCTTTTCTTAAGTATGTGACGGCCCGTAATTTTATCACTTTTAAATGGAATATTTAATTAAATTTAAACATTCAGATATATAATTTTCAAAATTAAATAATCATATTTTATGTGATACATAAGAAAGGTGAACTTATTTTTAGAATTGGTATATAAAAATAAGAGATTTTGGAGTTTCATCGTAAAATTGACAAAAGCCGGTTTTCGATTAAATTTGATATAGGTTCGATTTTTGTTCTAAATGAAATAATTATTTTTAAATTATTATAAAATTATAATAATTAATTGATAATATATATATACTTGTTTTATAAAGATAGACAAACTTCGTCGCACTTCAACCGGTCATTTTACAATTGGATTGTAATATTATTAAATATGGTTTTATAAAATAAACTGGTTTTAATTTTTTTAAAATGATAAGAAACTTATTTTCAATTTTTTTTACACAAATAAATAGTTTGATTTAAAACTAAAAATGTGACTGACGATCATTTTCAGATTTTCGATCATTCGTCAAACAGAAGTTGTTTCGAATCATTGCAATGTTGTCAACATGATTTTAACACATATTAATACACATTTTAAAACCACCATGTATACCTTTAGTCAAATCTAAACATAGATAAAATATATAAATATAAATATATATTAAGAATGCTTAAAGAATAAGTAATGAAAAGCAAACATCAAATCACCATAAATGCATGTTTTACTTTATTACTAAGTAAGAAAGATGTGATGAGATGATGGTAAGTGTTGAAAATGGTGATGTGAGGCTTAAGAGAAAATATCCAAGGGTATTCATGTCATTTTACAATGTTTAACAGTTAAGGAATCCTACCCTATAGATACCACCTTCATTCTCTCATTTCTTCACACCTTCTCTTCTCTCTTTTCAAAACTTCATCTTCTTCCTCTCCTCTTTAATGCCTCCCCACTTAAAGAAAATTATGAAGAGAAATTAAATAAATTATAATATACATATACACACATCATCACCACACCTCAAAACAATACCAAACCACTCCTTTCTTATCATTTAACCCACGGCCCACCTAGCTACACCACTTGGCCGAGCACTATGGGAAAGAAGGCACATGGCCATGGGCATGAGGAAGTAAGGGGAGCATGGCCGAGAGCTTAGGAAGGAGATTGGAGGAGATGGCATGAGTTCTAGGTGATGGAAAAGCTTATGTCCATGAGCACTTGGAGTTTGGAAGAAGAGGCCGAGAGCAAAGTATGGCGTAGGGTGTGGTCGAGAGCATAAAGCAACGAGGAATGGAGTAGATGACGATTAGTTGAAGTTAACAAAATTTTAAGTGGAGTGTTGGATTGAATAAATGTTGGTACGGAGTAAACAATTTGGTTAATGGTGAGTACTCATATTTTGCTAATCAATCTCTAAATTATTTCACGTATGATGATTTGAAAGTTTAAATATATTGGATAATTAAATGTATGGTATTGGATGATAACCTGGCTGATATTATGATTGGTTATATGGTTGTGATATGGTTGATAGCTTGGTTTGATAAATGATAAGAGAAATAGTTAGTAATTTACCATAGTTAATTAAATGGAAATTTAATCTGCAAATAATATGCGCATTAAGTTCTTTGGCTTCTTAATGATTTTAAATATATAAAAAGGTTTAAAATGAATACTATAATCATATAATACTATAGTATGAAATATGAGTTTGAAAATTACAATATTGTTCAAAAATAAGTTTAAAATATTTTCTAAGTGTTTTGTAAACATTTAAACTTTTTTTGAAAAATTTTAAATAGAAATAATAATTGAGTCAAAACCAAGCGCGTCGCGTAATGATAGTTCGCGATTTCGCGCCATAGAATTCAAACAAGTATGAAGAATGGAATATATCTTAAATACTTCGAGAAAAGAATTTTTCGGACTATTATAAATATAGTTTATGAAGAAAGAAAATCAAGATTTCATCATGTAAATTTTTAAATAAGTCCAAAACAAGTTTTCAAAAAATCACGGTTTTGTAATTTAAAACCCAAATTTGAAATTAATTTAAAATGAATATTTTAAATTTTTAAAAGTATGAAATAAATTTAGTAAATCTACTAAAAAAATTTAAAAGAAATTTAAGTTATAAGTATGACTTTCCAAAATGATAGAAAAGTTGTTTTAACCAAACAAGCTCTTAAAACACTATTTGCAGCACTTTTAAATAACTTTTGCAAATAGTGATTTTAACTTAATTATTCTTTTCTGAATCTTTTGTGAACCTTTTCAAATAAATAATTAAGTAATTTAAAGATGATTAGGATGTTTAAAAATGAGTATGTGGAAACGACTAGTACATTTATTCCATTTGTAAGTGTCACAAAAAATCCGATCGAGGAATGGAACAGATCGAAGGGAAAGCCCGGATGCTCTAAGATATTTAGAAGTAAATTAAGTATGTTAAAAGATTTAGAGTCGATTAAATAA
Organism: Allium cepa; assembly: GCA_030765085.1. Taxonomy (NCBI): domain Eukaryota; kingdom Viridiplantae; phylum Streptophyta; class Magnoliopsida; order Asparagales; family Amaryllidaceae; genus Allium; species Allium cepa. The sequence continues at coordinate 550,811,147 of CM060941.1, read as the reverse complement.
CTCGACCACCTTATGGGTGAGAGAGAGGTGGTCTTTAGGATTGGGTTTGGGAAACCAACTGCCAGCCCTCCCTTGCTACTTGGACTGGCCGACGGAAGGGATGGTAAATTTGATTTACTCGGATTAAAAAATTTCAAAGTATCAAAAATGTAATTTTACATATTCAAACAACTTGGATTGCTAAGAAATAATCTTCTTATACTCGGTATTAAATTTCGAGGAGGAAATCCGTACTATCCATGTCAATTTAAATGGCGATTTCACCGTTATTCGACGGATAGTAAAGGTTGAATATGGCAATTGATATTGAGTAGAATTAGTATAATTTCTACGATCCTTTTTACTCAATAACATTTTCCAATATGAGATTTAAATAAATAATTTGGAAATGTTTTTCCTAAGTAAAAAGTGAAACGATTTAGAATTATTCCAATATTCAAAAGGAGTTTTAATTAACTAAAGGATTTGACAAATGAGGCTTAATGATTCCACATACTCTGAAAAAGATAAGGAAATGGTTTAATGAATATATCTCTAAGAGAAATTTGATTTAATAAAAAGTTCAATTAATTGAATTTTGTGTGATAATCACCTATATACCTAAATGCCTTTTTATCGATGGTTGATTCGGAGAAACCGAGGTCGATGATGGGAAATTCCTATCTGAAAACCACTTTGAACCAATGTATATATTCGAAAGTGAAGACGTGTTGAAGATGATGATTATTGAGGACTGGAAATCTTCAGAATGTAGGGATTTCTATCATGAGTCCTAGGGGTTTACCCCTATATTATATTTATATGGCAGTGGTGTCTGCATTCTGAAATCTTCGTTGTATTGAAGACCGAAGATCTTCATCACGGAAGGACTGCTTGTTGACATTCTATAGGTCGCTTCCAATGTAGAGATATTTATTATAGAAGTGGTCCTATCATTTTTTGAAATCTCCTTAATGCAAGGACTACTCGCTACTGATCCTGTGGGTTATTCCCAAAAATAGATGTGGTAGTAGGAGTACCTTCAGTTTCGTTCAATCCTAGAACAAACTTATGTGGACGAGTGTCTGATAGTGCATTTCTAATCATATGAATTGATCGCTATCAACGTATTATCTGCTTGGTGGCGGAGGAGGCAACTCCTCTTCGCTTAACATCCTTTCTAGAGACGTACAAGCTTAGGATTTATACATTTATAGAAATCAGATGTGTGGTTAAGGAATAGCAATGTGGCATTCCAAGTGGAATGTGCTTTGTGGAAAAATAAAGCGCGGCTTTGTGAAAAACAAAGTATGGCTTTATGGAAAAAACATAGCCTCATGAGCCTGACATCCTAGGAATGATATTGTTACTATATGGTCTACAGGACATATTTTGGGCTATCAATTATGAGAAATGAAAGGTATCTGTTTCCACAAGGCATCTGTTTCCATAAAATGATGAAATGAACAGGTATTAATGGCTGACGGATCCCGTGTAAAGCCACCGAGCTAATACGTTGTACCATAGTAGTGTAGTAAGTGCAGTTCAAGTCGCCTGAACTATGGTTGTTATGCGGGGATTGAAGGAAAAGGCCACTAATTCCCTATCATGTTGGAAATCCAATTCCAAATACGAGCTTTATGATTTTGAATGTAGTCCCAAAATAGTTGTAATGCTTTGCAAACATTTCAGCTTTCCCTTTTGGTATCATATATTCTGTCCAGTATATTCTATTGACCTAGTCCGAATATATTATCATAATCCGGATATTGATACTTTCTTTTTATATATATTTAATTGAAAGTGTTTTCAAACAGATGTAATTAATAATAATATCAAAGTGATTTTCTGTGTAAAGTATTTTGGTTATCGTAAGGTTAAAACCTATCTTTATTTATGAGTGGCGTGGTCTTACGTGATACTATTCTTTTCAAAGGTTTTCTTTAGTACCCATATATGACTCTGTCATATGTTCTTGGTTCGAGTTTCTCATGCTGGTTTATCAAGCCCGATCCAGGTATTTTTAATACTCGGGTCAGATCCGAGTAGTTTGACGTGTAGTTAAAGACGCTTGGAGTTTCCAAAGGAGGGCTGGAGATTTTCATCTACGTATGGACGTATTCTATTATCCGTTGCATATATTGCATTTGTTTTTATTTTTCATCATTTGCAAGGACAGACGGTTTATAACTATCCAGGCTAAATCTAGGTTAGACTCTGATATTGTATTCAAATGTTTCCGCTGCAAAGATTATATATTGAAATAATATATATTATTCCATTTGTGTGAGATTCTATTCTATCTTTATTTTCTTTTCCCCTAACAATCGGGCTTTCCGACACTTGGATTTGCGGCACAAGGATGTATTAGTATCAATTTTCGTAGGTCGAAAATTCCAGTCATTACAGTTCAGTTAGTTTCGGTCAATTTTGTTTCATTGCTTATAATCATCTTTATCATTAGATCGAATCCAAATTCATTTTATACCAATAATTTCTAAAGAAATTCCTTCACTATAAAGTTGGTATCTCTTAAAATAACGGTTGTTTCTTGATGTAACAAAACGACATTCGTAAGCATTTTATGTATTGTCTTATATAAAACTAATTTTGCATTAGTTCACAATAAATTTATGTTCATAACGTAAGTTAATCATCTAATGACTATCGTTTCCAAAATTCTCTTGGGTCGATTCATACAAGTTCCCACACGTATAATTACTATGTACAATCTTTCGACTCGCATAACCTACTAACTCCTTAGCCTAGGATATATAGGTGTTTCTTATAAATGCTTATCTTATATGGTTTTGTAAATTATTCTTTGGATGATGTTAATTTTAACCATTTGTATACACACCACCTTATAGAAATAATTTTAACCCAAATTCACTCATTGTTAATTGTGCTTTGTCCAACAAAGTTCGATTACTTCTTATCAATACATCATTATATATTATTGGACCTTTGAAGTTCAATCTTTATTCATATTATGTACATATGGAACTCTTCCTAATATAGTTACACATTCGAGAAAATCAAATTATTTATGTCACTTGTTATATTATCTACTTCCATTTTATATTTTATGAGCTTATCATACACTTATACATGCATATCAAATACACATGTCCATGTCTGTGATGACTCATCGGTGAATATGACAAAGTATGTAGAACCATTTTGGTATTAATAGACTTACAATTGCGTACATCTATATGTATAAAAATAAAGAGTTCATCAACTCTTATGGTACTCCCAATAATTGGGTGTATAGGCCTTAATTATTTGAGATATAATTAACTAGCATTATATGATTAACAATCCCATAATAAAAATTATTTCCCAAAATAGCGGCGTAGTCTATAATTCCAAAATAATTATAAATAATTTTAGATATAATGGTATTTTCCAATGCATCACTTTTATTGTGAAAACAAATACCGTATTATAGTTTTATTTCATAATGAATATTTATAATATTCACATTAAAATATAACTACATCTGTTTTCAGTCGACAGCCAAAAATAATCATTATTTCACAAATAATGTTCAGTATGTTTTACGAAAATAGTTTGGCCAAAATGTCACACCACTTGCTAAGTGACATGTGAATTTTAGTATTTGAATAGTTCGATGTTAATCATTGACCAAATTTATACTCACAAGTCGCATAACCAAAATGATGAATTCTCTTTAGGCCAAACGATTTAATTAGTTGATAATTATTATAAATTATTAAATTAATTAATATTTATGACATATTAATTATAAATTTTGAATTTGATTTGAGGAATAAATATAGTTGTATATATTTATTGTAATTACAAATATGTCGATCGATATGAGATATCGATAAGGAATTAAATTGGATTTAATTGAATATATTTACTTGGGCTTAATGGGCTATTAGCCCATGAAGTAGGAGGAAAAATTTCGATAGTAAATGTTAGATATAGGGAATGGCCAAAATAGGGTAAAAAAAGGTTTGTGATTTATGGTAGAGGTTTAGTGAGAAAAGTTATGTGTTGTGATCCACTTTTCTCTCTGATTCAACCATTATAAAAGGAACCTTAACCCTAACTTTAGAAGGACTTTTTTACTACCTCATATCTTCTTTATCTTGGTCGAATTAAATCTTTCAAAAGCTCCAAGAAAACTCAAATCAAATCAATTCAAATTAACAGCTATTTGAGAGCAAAAGGGTCTACGATTGGGGACTAGCAATCTGTAGAATCGAGAAGTTTTCGAAAGAGGAGAACTCGTCACTACAAGGCAGACTTAAGGGCATTAGTTTTAGGTAAGTGTTCAGTTATGTATGTATGTATGTTTGTATGTATGTATGTATGTATGTATGCATGTATGTATAGGCTTCATAACCTCTGTATAACTGTAAATTGTTCATACATACATACATGCATACATACATATATATATTGTGATTGTTGTATTGTTAGTTGGGTGAGATTCCTTTAAGTATTAAAGTTGTCACATATTAATTAGTTATGTGTATATGTTTATAAAATAAAATAAAAAATAAGTTTTGGCAATTATTTAATATTTTATTACTATTTAATCACTATACGATACTCTTAGGCAACTTTCTTTACTTTATGCTAGTTTGAGTCTTTATAATATCGATAATGAAAATGATAATATTAGTTGGGAATGGGATAAGAGTAAGAAATGTACTTTATATTCTTTTATTAAATTTCTTAACTTCTTGGATGTAGTTAATAACTCTTTTAAATTTATTTGAAAAAACAAATGTTCCTCCTATATCTAAAATCATATGTGGTTTATCATGTGCGGAACACTAAATACAATATAATTTTTAAAAAGAAAAAATATGCAAATTGATAATAAATGTTATTTTTTTTAATATGCATGTTGAAGATATAAACATGTATACTATGATTGCTTAGATACTTACCTCATTCTGAATAATACTCTCAAAATCTATAACTTTGGTCTTACAACTAAAATTTCTGATTGCGATCACTATTGGAATAATTTTAGATTTAAGTTTAAAATGGAAAATAGATTTTTACTTGACACTTTATTCACTATAATTTGTTGATATATTTGGTTTGAGAGAAATCAGATAATTTTTATAATAATAATAACAATAATAGTTATTTTAACAAATTGATTTTTATAATTTCCTCATTATGCTTTAGTTGGAATTCAAATTCAAAATATAAATTAGCTAAAAGTAATCATTTCAAAGATTATCTTAATAAGGTTTGTAATAATACTAAGATATTTAAGCATAAAAACAATATTTTTGACATTAATAATTGTAGTATTAACATTTTTTTCAAACTTAAATGATGATTTCACCGAGTATCATAATATCGTTTTGATCAAAGGACCATAAGGATAAGTTTCAATTTGCTATAGTTTTTGTTTTAGTTTTAGTTTATTTTTGTTTTAGTTTATAGATCTTTAACTTCTTTGGGTCATGGATTCTTTTTTATCTACTTTTCTTAAGTTTTATTGCATTATGTCCTATTTTCTTAGCATTTGTTTCCTTACTTTTATTTTATTAATACATATATATATATATATATATGTATGTATGTATGTATATAAATTTCATTAATATACATATGTATGTATTATTCTTATATTCTTCTAGTCTTTTTTACAAATATTGGTTTTGGCCTGAAATGGTGTTAGCTTTTTTTTACAGGATTGCTGAGGGCAGGATTGCTGTTTACAGTGAGGAGTTCTTCTTAGTTATTCTACAGCAACATTACGGCGTTCTACTCTCCGGTCGATACACTTTTCAGCAAAGCACTCGCTCCAGTTCTATCTAGTCTACAGAGTGGCGCTTTCCAGTCCAGATCATTAGCATTTCCAATTCTTCGTAGTCTTCAGCGTGGCATTTCCTTCTCAGATGGAGTTGGCTTTTAGTATTACTGGTGCTGAGATGTTTCTTAGTTCAGCGGGTACTTCTAACACGTCAATACCGGGCGGTGGCCCTCCCGGAGCTCGATATTGGGGTGTGATGGGAGGTGGCCTTGCTGGAGCTCATTCTAGAAGTACCTGAGTTATTTTCATTGTATCTGTTCCTTGGTTAGCTACCTACTAGACATGTTGGCAGCACCTTGTCTTCTATGATATATACATATTTACATGTGTGCTCTCCTCTATTTTAGAGGATCATACATTTTTCTCAAAAAAAATATTTAATCACTATACGAATTAATAAATTAATATAAAATAAAATATGTTCTGAAAATTTAATTTTGAATTTTATGTAAATAAATAATCACTGTAGAAGCTCTCGGTCGAAAAACAAGTTTATTAAATCAATTTTTGCACTTTTAAAAGTCATTTTTAAATTCAGCTAGAAGTATTTAATTAATAAAAAATAAAATTTGACTTAGGAAATTTTGAAATTTTCATAAGCTATAAACTATCATTCCGGATTTTCTAAAATATTAAAATTTGAAATATTTATTATTTTAATATTTTATATCATTTATTTATTGTTATTCAACTAATTAATTCATAATATATGTACATATGTTAATGTAATAAAATTATAATTAAATTTAGAAATTCTGTGTATTTGATCTGGAATGCTAAAAAATATAATTTTTAAATTTTTAAATTTATATATATATAAATAAACTATTCTAACTCATATATACATTAATTATTATGTTTATATTTAAAGATTGTTATGTGTGTGTGTATGTGTGAAATTATGTTACTTTAATAAATACATATATATACATATTAAAAATTAAAATTAAACTCATATTTTGCGCGCGCACACACACACACATATATATTTATTTAATATTTAACAATATTATATTTTAATTATAGATATGTTATAATATTTTCTCGTAATATACATACATACACACACACACACTTGGGTTTTTATATATAATAAGTACAAATATATACCCATATTTGAACAACATACAATACATATAGGATGAGCTAACAAGTCTGTTGCGATGTAAATACCAGCATCTGTATACGACTATGTTATACCTTACACAGAGTATCATATTACACATGCACATACACATGCATAAATGCATATGATACATATGTATACTTATGTATAAATTAAAAAAAAATTAAAAAAAAATTCTACCAACAATTTATGAACTTAAATTAAATGTGTGATATATTTAAATTAAATTTAGAAATGTTCAAAATAAATTAGACTCCATAGGCCCAATAAAGATCCAAAAAAGTAAAAAAAAAAATTAAAATTCACTTATAGCTTCCACTACGGGTAGCTCAATTCCAACGATGGTATCAGAGCCCAAGAGCCTATGTGGTCTAATTAGTCATGTTAAAGATAAATAATTAAGCTTACAACCCAATTAGTAGGGTGTCTAAAAAAGGTATGTCAAAGGATTGTGTGTGGTTAATCAAGCACTCTCTGCCTTACTCGGCTACCAGTTTGTCCCGAACAAACATGTGAGCCCAAAAAAGTTGCCCCTAATAGAATAGGCCCAATATGAATTGGGCCATGGGAAAGTTTTCATAATTGTTTGAAAACTAAAAATAAAAGACTTTAAATTTAAAAGTTAATTTTAAAATAAGATATAAATCTAACATAAAAGTTATAAATAATAACAATTTTCAAAATGTTTGAGAAAAAATATATTAATTTTTGAAAATTTTGAATTTTCTTAATTAGATTAATAAAATAAATTAATTAAATAAGTTAATAAATGTATACATGTATGTATAATGAATTGAATTTCGAAATTAATGTAATTTAATCAAATTTTAATTCAATAAATAAATTAATTAAAGGTTAATTAATTAAATGAATATACACATATATAGGATACGTGTGTAATACTATAAAGGTTATGGTATGTAATAAATATTTAATATAAATGTTATATAAAATTAATTAAAATGTTGATTAATTAAAAATTAACTATATACGATTTAATTAATATAAAATTATATATAAGACTATTATATAAGTAATATAAAATATAAAAGTTATATTATAATAAAACTTATACAATATGAATGTGTAAACTAAAGATGGAACATCAAAGAAACTCAAAATAGACTTAAGGAATAAATACATATGTATATGTATGTATACCGTGATTTCTGATATGTCCGACACTTGAATCATGCGGAGACTTCAGAAGGAATACATTATTCCAAAAGTCAAAATCACATGTATAACCTATTGAAGACAATGAACCTTTAATATAAAGTTCTCCTCTATCATTTATATATTAATAGATTATTGAATACTGTTTAGTTGTTGAGCTTTCCTCAAGCTAGGGATGTTATGTATAGTACTATTAATATGTTGAATAGACGAGGTAAGATAATTGCACATGTTTGTTGAGCTTTCCTCAAGGTATGTGCAATACTTAGGCCATCGCGATATGATATGTCCGAGTGAATGGTCACATTTTACTTGTTAAGCTTTCCTCAAGGTAAAGGCGGGATTACGACAACGAACCATGGGTGAGGAGTTGTATGTGATACAACTGGTAAGGAGCTATTCATGTATATGAGAGTATGATTTGTTAAGCTTTCCTCAAAGTCAAAATCCTAAGATATATGGGTCCTAACACCCATAGTGAAGTCGAAAGACTGCTATGTTTCGCTTAGGGTTTTGTGAAATATAAAAGATTAGTGGGAGCCTTATTAAAAAATAAAATGATAACATTTAACATTTCTAATATTGTAAGAATATATAACATATAATGTTAAAATAATATACAATGATATATATGTGCATTTTGATACGATTGATAAAATGTTTATCAGTTAGGATATACAAATGATTTGAATCAAAGATTGACAAATAGAAATACTACATATATTTACTAATAAATGATTCTTGCATGTTAACATTTCAATACCCATGTAGGCACCTGATTTTGCAACCACTAAATATATTCATAATTCGGTTGCTTACGTATTTGCTTAGTCGAGACCGTGTATTGCATTCTATGAGTTTTGAACTCTAAATGCAATACAATACTATGGATATTTGATCCATATACTATTGCATATAAGTGTTATATGGGGAACGGTCATAGTTCATAATGTATGATACTACGATGAAATTAGTTCATCCGAAATAAGGAAATAAATCATTGTCTGAGATCGAGTATTCAGTTTCATTGATTACGATTAAGATCACATTATGTTAAAAGTAATATAAGACCAAAACTATAATATAGAATCTAAGAACTAAATCACTGAAATGTCTATCTGATCATTTTACGTAAAGTGCAACATATTTTATGTTCTTAAATATTAAGAATAATCGAGTGCACCTTTGTAAACACTACTACAAAATAGGCAATTTGCATCGGTTGTTCACCCCCCTGTTGTATCAGTTCTACAACCGATGCACATGCAACCGATGTAACAGGCTTAACAGTTTTGCATCAGTTCTAAAACCGATGCAAAATACGGTTGCAACAAAGGAACATATTGCATCGGTTGTAATGAAAACCGATGCAACAAAGGAACTTTTTGCATTGGTTGTTGTTGGAAACCGATGCAAACTAATCCCTCTATTATTAATTATAACAAATAATTATTGCATGCAATATTACAATCATTCAAAATTAAATTTGATGGCAAATACAAACTGAATAACATAATACCAAAATAAACATATATCAATTAAAGTGTTAACAATCTATACAAAATAATGGTTCATACATTCATTTTTGCAGCATAATTCAGATCTTTAGTACAATCATTAAGTGGTATAGTCTTAATTCAGATCTTTAATTAGTACAACCATTAAGAAATAGTATAGTAAAAACCTTAAAAACTTCATGGAATCTTGAAAACCCAAATTTTTAGGCTTCAGCTCAAAACCATATGCTGCATTTCTTTTTTTGCAATGTCAACTTGAACTTGGGAAAACAAGAAATAAACACGTGAATTAGTCATGCACTACCTGCGTGCCAAAATATTTGAATTAAACAAGTCTTACTGCCTTACTGCTTGAATAACATCTTCCCATGTCAATACTACCACTATCTAATCTTCATGAAAACATTCCACCACCAGAACATACATACTACATGTCATAACCATCAACCCCACTGCCCTTCTCCTCTAACCACATCAACAATACTTGCCTCATCACTTACTGCCATAAAAAAGGCTATCATTCACCTACTTGCCATATAACTTGCAAGTGCATATCTCCTCCTATAATTCTGCCACCACCCTCAGTTCTTCCTACTGACCTGCTATTGCTGCTTCAACACTTCATTCACCATCCGCACACTGTGAACCATCAAATGAATTGCCTAACTACTATTTTATTATCAATGTCAATGGAAGCTATTCGTTTATTCCTATGAATTCTTCAAACAATACAAAAAAATAAACCAAAATATAAACTGTTGTCCACACTTTTATTTATGTTATCATCTTCTTAATTTAGCAACTTGACCAACATCAGTTTGAACCTATAAACCATGCACCTAGTCTATCAAGCACAATAAAGCACCATTGTTTGATAAACCAACAAAAGCAGAATGGAAAAAATGGTTACCGCTGAAAAAATAGCAGAGGTAACAATAAATCATCCACCTATGACATCATTACATAAACAACAGAAGAATATGATGTTCTCAAAAATTGAGAAGGGAAAAGACTTACATGGATAATCCCTAAAATTTTCACTTCCATAGGAGGAACACGATTGAATCCCATTTATTTATAAGATGACATATAGGTTGAAATGGAAAAAAATTTGAAATTCATTAGCATGCAATTTTATTTATTCAATCGTCCATAGATATGAGAATCATTCACACATACTTAATGAAAAAGGAGAGCACCATATCCATAATTCTAACTAACCGATGAACTGTAGACTGTAAATTATTGGTAATGAAATCACATGTTCTTTCAGTCTCTTTTAGTCTTTTTTCCTCTTACAAAATCATTAGCTAATGATGCAACGATGTGACTTATGTGTCTAAATTGATCGTACCTGACATAACCACAAAATATGATACAATTTATACGAGGCAGTAGGAGAGAACTGTATTATACGGTCTTTTTTCGTTCACGTAAGCAAAATTAACAGCAAAATATGATATAATTAAACTATGTGTAACGACCTAGTATTTCTATTAATTAAAATTTGAATATTTAATTGATTTTAAATATTAATAAGCGAAATTTATAAGTCGAATAAAATTTATTTCGAATAATTTGATTTAATTGGATAATTAAATCAATAATTTAATATGTGAAAATACAGAAATAATTGAAAATTGAGTTAAATATGATTTGTAAAATTTTATTTTATCATATTGGAGTTAGAATGATGTTATAAACTTTTAAAATCGAATTAAGAGTTTATTTGTGAAAATTGAATATTTTAATATTTAATTGACTAGTGAAATTAGTCAATTTTCAAACAGTCTCAAAATTGGACGAAAGTAGTTCCGTTGGATCCGTAATATTTTGTTATTATTGGATTTCAATTTTCGTGTCAATCGGAGTTTTCGTTTGATCATGGCAGCTCGAAACGCATCGAAATTGTTTTAATATTAATTTGGCGAGTTAAAATGGCCATTTTTCAAACAGTCTCGTATTTCGACGAAACTAGTTTCATCGGATCCGTAATGTGATATTATTGTATGGTTTCAAATTTCGCGCCAATCGGATTTACCATTTGTCCGGGGCAAGCTAAAACGCCTAGAAATTTGATTTACCAATTTAATTTTAAATCGAACGTTTATTGCCATAACTCGCACAGATGACCGAATTAGCTCCCGAAATACGTTCCATTGTGTTCGAAACGCGGGGTAAACCTTAGGAACGCCAACCGGCATGCTTAGTTTGGAGTTCGGAACATTTTGGATGAATAGTGTTTTGAGAATTTTCTATATAAGCCCCCTTATTTCTCATTTTTGCAAAAAAAAAAAAAAAAACAAGCCCTAGGGTTTCATCTTCAGGCCGCCACTTTCTGAAACCAATGGCCGAAAATCACAGTTCTTCTCCCACAATTATCTCTTCATCCATCAACAATTAGCGAAATCTTTCAACATGAAACTTGTAGAGGATAGTGAGATCTAGGTATTCAACGGTTGGGATCGTGTTTGGAGCTTTGGATCAACGGGGATTTGGGCTCAAAGGCCTGCAGTTCGGCCTCGACGTGCGTGCTCAATAGGGGGCCGAGCTCCTTGTTATGGCAGCCTAGTGAAGAGCTTGAGATGGGCTTTGGAATGGAAGCTTCTGATCGTGTTCATGTTCGTCGTGGAGGCTCGAAAATCAAACCCTAGTGGCGTATGAATGGGTTCAAGTTGCGTGATGGTTGTCTGTAGAAAAACGGGAGATGGAAGGGAAGGAGATACGCACGGATCTGATGGGATCAAGGGCCGAGATTAAAGCAAGGTTGAAAATATAAATTATGTTGTAAATTTATGAATAAAAATTCGTGTAACTTATAAAATTCATATCTTTTTCATACGAGGTCGAAAACGCACGAAACTTTTTGCGTTGGAATCGTATGGACGAGCACTACGCTATGAAATTAGTTTGGAGTCATTTGGAGTTAGTGATAATTTCGGGTAGTCGAAATAAATTGCTAAAACGAAATTGAAATCAAGGTGAGAACTTCTCACTCAATCGAATCGATTTCGATTTTAATTTTAAATAGTTAGATTTAAAATTCTTGAATGCATGTTTGAATGATGATTGTTATCTATTGATTGTTAAAATAGACATTATGCGCCGTTAGTAAGCGGATGTTATTTATTAAAAACATATACCGCGAATATTTCATAAACGGTGAAATTGGTATTATATATGTACTTGGAATTGATTTCCCGCAGTATATAGCGGATGAGACCCTATTGCGCCGTCTATTAAGCGGATAATATTTTAAATCCCATATACCGCGATAATTCCGTACTGGAACAGAATTGGTATTGTGCTAACATCTTTGGATGCAGGAAAACAGGTTGGAGGGATCCAACTTGATTCCTCAATAGTATTTATTTGATTATGGATATTTTGATATTCGTTGATTATCATATCGATATACGATGTCGTTGTTGTCATGATTGACTATTTGGTGTGTAGCATCACTAGGCCAATTTTGGAATTTTAAAAGGATTTTAAAGTGATTTTTAAAAGTATACGTTTTATAAAATAATTTTGGAATTGATTCTTTTTAAATAAATATACGTATAATTTTAATGTTATAAAATTATGATTTTTGAGAAATATAGTTAAAAGTTGATTTTTGAAAATATGGGGTTAATGATTTTATAAAATAGTTTAAATTGGGATTTTTGAATTTATTGTCAAAAGTTTAAATATAGGATTTATGAAATTTGATTATTTTATAAATCAAAATGGTGAAATTATAAAGGAGTTTAAAAGATGTTTTAAAATAATAGTATAAATTGACATATATAAGAGATTTATAAATTGATATTTATAAATTAAAATATTTGAATTATAAAATGAGTTTTTATAAGTGTTAGAATGAATTGTAAATGAATTTCATAAATGAATGAAATTTATAGGATTATAAACGGTGAAGTTATAAATGGAATTTTATAAGCAGTAGGTTTATAAAATTTGTAAAGTTATCTGAAGAATAGATATGGGTAAATAAATGAATCTTATAAGTTATAAGATTTATAATTTGGGAAGTTAAAGGAACGAGTTTGCAAACAAATAAATTATAAGTATTTAACTTAAATTATGGACTTTTGGTTTATAATTGAGTTATAAATTGAATAGGATAATAAAGGAGGTTTATAAAAGGAAGTTGTTATAAAATAAATAGAAATGGAATTTATAAACGTTGTTTTATAAATCCGCAAACGACTTATTTTGATAAGTAAATTGTTATAACTTATTAATGGAGTTATATTCACGTTTTAGACAGTGAATAATCCTTTTAAATAAAATGTATAGAAATGATGAAATTGGTTAACGAAGTATATTCACGTTTTTGAATAGTGAATAATATGTTAAAGAAAATGTTTTGGATGTGATGTTTTAAATAAAATTAAAACGATCTAACGATGTTTTTAAAATGTGTTAAGATTCGAAACCAAAGATTTTAACATTCATTGTTGAAATAGACGTTTTCGAGAAATAGAAGGAAATGGTGGACTATAACACTGTTGTTATAGTAAAAGATTTCCGAAAGGAAATGTTTTATTTAGTATTGGGATTTATATATATCTATCTTAAATTCGAATCCCTATACTAGTGATTTTGGGTTGTCGTAACGATGTTTTACGCAACATTCGTTTTGGCCCAAATAAATATGTTTAAGAGATTGATTTCCTTAAAGAATGAAATATATACTTAATTTCGATTTAAGTATATTGAATATTTTCCAAAGGTTGAAAATAAATAGATTTGTGAATTACTTATTAATAAATAAGTATGGAAATGTTTTTCCAATGTAAAATGAAATGTTTTGAGAATTTATCTTTTTGAAGATAAATTGAAAATGAATAATTGAAATCGTATATTCATAAATATTTTGGAATATAAATTCACTATGGAATTTATAAAAGAAAAGGGGAATTTGTTTAAAAATAAATATTGATTTACTTTTGAAGAGTGGGAATAAATTTACGGATTTGGAACGTAAATATAAAGTAAATCGTTAAAGATTTATTTAATTGGTTTGAATGAACCATGTTGAAATGAAAGTATTTCCGCGTGGGGAAAATGATTGAAATTTGTTTTCAAAAGTGGTAAATGTGAAAAGTGATTTGAAAATTTGTTTTCAAATGATTGAAGTGTGAAAATTATATATCTTGTAAAGATATTTTTGGGAAATGAATAATTTGGAAAATTATTTGGAATCTGGTGATGTTGTGCATATCCATTGATAGTTCAATAACCGACTATCAATATTTACCTTTGAATGGGTATTTGTTATGATTTGCTTGAATTTGAATGCCACGCTTATTTTTAAATAAGCGCTCACTATTCGGGTTAGCCAAGAAAAGAACTTGGGGTCGTATAACCCATTCCGAATATGTGATACGTCGTTATGAATTGCATTTGAAGACCGGTGTTGAAGACCGGATATTTTTGAAAGCGAAAGGTCAACTCGTCGAATGTCTTTGCATCGACTGGTCCCCGGTATAGAGACTCCATATGTGATGGGAAGTCCGAACATGATTAGTGAATATCCGGATTGCAAGGACTTCTTTGTAAGTGCCTTCGGTTCTGTTCGATCCCGGAACTGACTTGTATGGATAGTATGTCTGACATTAAAAATTGAGATATAAAGCTGATTTCTTTCAAATATATTTCTGTTGGTGGCGGAGAATTTATTCTCTTAGCTTAACACCCTTCTCTGAGACGTACGAGCTCAGAGGTTATGTAGTTAATGGTTATCAGCGATATATTCCCATTTGGTAATGTGACATGCTAAGTGTTGCTGTGAAATGATTATTGTTTGATCATTTGAGATATGATCATTTGTTTGATCACTTATCTTTGTGATCATTTCTTTGATCATTTATTGACCCAAAGCATGGCTTTGTACCAAAGCGTGGCTTTGTGGACGAGACTTCGTCGAACCTCACACCCCGGAATGGTCAAAACAGGAATGATGCAGCAAGATTATTAGGGGTAGCGCCCCTTAGGGTATGTGCATTTCCTTCTGGAAAGGGGTGGTATCATGGTATGGAGCCCAGATACTTACTCATGTTGAAACACTTTATTTATCATTGTGTGATGTTGGTTATCGAGCGCTTGGATAAAGGTCCTAAAGGACCGGGGGATGGCATATTTGTGTCAGTAGTTACCCAGTTAGGGGTAACCCGGCCTTGTGTTGGCAGAGATCCGATTAGGTTCTCGGGGACATCTTTCCAGAGGCGTTTCCATGTGGCAATGGGAAGTTCCTTGGCCTGACCATTTGTTGGAAATCCAAAGAAACAATACGATCTTGAATAGAGCTCCCGCACCTCGGGACAACAAGGGCTTCGCACCTCCTCGCTAAAACACTGGTGCATATGTTTCGGGGAGGGATTTTACCCATGTTAAGGATAGACAGCTAGCCGGAGTAATTGCCCACTTTTAGGTAACTTAGCTGCTCCTATGATTCTCTTGCTCTCGGCCTTGGCTCAATGGCTCTGGAGACTGATCTCATTCGTATTCTGAGAGTCTATGATATAGCTAAGAGCTACTGCATAACGACTCCCGCTGGTAGCTCCTTAACAGTCGCACGTCACTTCGCTCCCCTCCCTGTTAGCTCGCCTCCCTAAGCCTAAGGGTCCCCCGGAGGTATGAATGAGAATGCCGGAAAGATCTAGTATGCTTGTTCAGATTCGTAAGCAATCAATAGTAGGGTGAGGGGAGGAGTGACCTAGAATAAGCTCGTAGCAGGGACAGGGCGCACCCTTACTTTCTAGGGTAGACCCGAGCTTGGCTAGTACGGCTTTAGTTGTATAACCTGCCATGGAATGTGGCGGTAACCTGCTATTGAACATGGTAGCTATAGTAGGCATAAGTGCAGAATGCCTATGCTGGCTAAGATTTATATCTTTATTTTCGAAATGTTTTTTCTCTACACTATGCACTAGTAATAATATCAAATGTTCTTTTTAGTACGTATCAAGCATATTTGACTATCATAAGGAGAAATCTCCTCCGATTCTGCGTTTGCATTGTGTGTGTGTGCGGGAGGCCTTATGGTAGTCTCATTTTTAAAAGCATTGCGAATTGACTAAAAAAATATTCCTCTATTTTGTTTTTAAAGATAAATAAACTGTTTTGAGTTCTCACACCAGTCACATGACTAACTCGGAGTTTATTGTTTCCATTCCTAAACTCTGGGTGCCCACCAATTTCCACACGGGCAGTCAAGAGACAGGTTTATCAGGATATTCTGGAATTCAGGAGTTGCTGGAGGCAAGATGGATGGCATGGCGTATCACTAGTATATAGTATTTCTTTTTTCGGTGTTTTTTGTTGTTTGTTGTACACTCTGTTGATGTAATGTAATGTATAAAATGTAATAACTGATATAGTTCTTTGTTTAAAGATTATTCATTTATCTATTATATGTTGTTCCGCTGCGATTGTGAGATTCTGATGTTGTTCTGTTGTTTTCTTTCTGTTTTCTTCTATCTTTTTCTTTATCTTCTATCTTTTTCTTCTTTTTAAAACCCTGAGAATACGTATTTCCGTTCATCTTGAGTTAATCAATGGAGATTAGTGTTTATTCAAGGAGTACGGATTTGCTGGTCCTCACAGCTGGTATCAGAGCATATGGTTAAACGACAACCATGGCTCTGTTGGGTATTACTCATTAGAGATAGAGTCTGTAGTACTCTAGAATGAGTTTGAGTGTAATAATAGCTATGAGTGCGTATTTGTTAGTGAATATAAAATTGATTTGTATTGTGTTGACTTATCGGTTGATTGTTTATAGATTCCGGTCGATGTAGTCTTGCTAACTATCGTAGATGGGGGTTTCTAAACTCTTAAACAAGATAAATCGACACGATATTGTTTTAAATTGGGTAAATGAAATAATTTTACCTTGATATTTTATATATAGAGGAATAATTTTTCAGAATTATTAAAGTGTATATAAGTTGATTGTTTAGTTGTTTGAATAATCTAAATTAAAGAATAATTGTATAAGCAAAAGAATTATAAGAATTGAATTATAATTAAAGTGATTTACAATTGTGAAATAAACTTATATATATAAGAAGTGAAACTATATGAATATATTTATGAATATGAGTTGTAATAAAAATGAATTTAAAGTTAAATGGAAATTTACTTAGAATTGGAATCTGAATTTATTTATAAGTGGGAATTTAAGTTATGTAAAACCAAGTGATGTTTGTAAAATGGAAGTATAACTTAAGTGATGTTGAATGAGGTTGATTTTGGTATCGAAGTAAATTAATAAAGTTAAGTGATAGATGTGAACTTGAGTTATGTAATGAAATTCAACTTTTGTAATTGAATTGAATGAATGGGTTAAATGTTAATCAATTGAATGTAAATTAAGTTGGTATGAAATAATGGATGTAGGTGTTAATTCATTAAAATCTAATGTTATTGGAAGTTGAATAATTGAATGAAAATCAATTTAATTAAACCAATTGAAAGTGATGGTGTTAAACCAAATTGAATGAATATAAGCAAAGGAATTTGGTTGTAATTAATATACATTGGTTGTTATATGATTGTTAGTTGATTGTGTATAATTCATTAAGTATTAATGAAATTGAAAGCTAAGGTAATTGAAATCCAATTGGAAGTTAAGTGAATCTTAAATAGAATTGAATTTGATTTGGGAGTAAACCAACATGAATATGAATTAGTGAATATAAACTAATTGAAAATGAATGTTAGTAAAAACATCCACTGTTAATGAATCAAATGTGATTAAATTGAAAACCCATTTCATTGAATATTGATGAGAATATGAATGAATATTTATTGGTTATGAATGCTAGTTGGATGATAGTTGGTTGATGGTTGAATATATTGTTTTTACTGCATTTGCTATGTTGGCATATATAGTTATTATGTTGCTATATGTTGTATATCGATACTATTGTCTATATACATGTTTCTCATCAGTTTGTTGAGTGTTTAGTAGGTGCGGATCGCGTTTGCTTCGCATTTGGAGCTCGCTTTCACGCTATATTAGCCGTATATGCTCGCTAATAATATATAAGGTACATATCTCGGATTAAATATCGTACTTTTACACTTTTTTCCCTGCGGGATGCCTCATCACTTGATGAGCTGTATATTTTTGATATATATACTGTCATTTTTTTTCGGATCGAGCCGCACAAAGGAGACTATGGCGAATTTTTCCGAAAATTTAAGGCGTTCGAATAATTTTGAGAAAATTTGAAAAATTTGTGAAAACTATAGCTTTGATTTGGAGTTGAAAGTTAAACAATAGTGGTTTTTTTTAAAAAGATAACTAAGTATGATTTGAAAACTTAGTAAAGTATTGTAAGAAGTTTAACTATGAATTTTGGGAAAGTTAATAGATTCTGTAACTTTTCTTACTTGGTAATTTCGAGGACGAAATTCTTTTAAGGGGGAAGTATGTAACGACCCGGTATTTCTATTAATTAAAATTTGAATATTTAATTGATTTTAAATATTAATAAGCGAAATTTACAAGTCGAATAAATTTTATTTCGAATAATTTGATTTAATTGGATAATTAAATCGATAATTTAATATGTGAAAATACAGAAATAATTGAAAATTGAGTTAAATATGATTTAAAATGATTTGTAAAATTTTATTTTATCATATTGGAGCTAGAATGAAGTTATAGAACTTTTAAAATCGAATTAAGAGTTTATTTGTGAAAATTGAATATTTTAATATTTAATCGACTAGTGAAATTAGTCAATTTTCAAACAGTCTCAGAATTGGACGAAATAAGTTACATTGGATCCGTAATAGTTTGTTATTATTGGATTTCAATTTTCATGTCAATCGGAGTTTTTGTTTGATCGTGGCAGCTCGAAACACATCGAA
Organism: Allium cepa; assembly: GCA_030765085.1. Classification (NCBI taxonomy): domain Eukaryota; kingdom Viridiplantae; phylum Streptophyta; class Magnoliopsida; order Asparagales; family Amaryllidaceae; genus Allium; species Allium cepa. The sequence continues at coordinate 550,791,640 of CM060941.1, read as the reverse complement.
ATTGTTTTAATATTAATTTGGCGAGTTAAAATAGCCATTTTTTAAACAGTCTCGGATTTCGACGAAACGAGTTTCATCGGATCCGTAATGTGATATTATTGTATGGTTTCAAATTTCGTGCCAATCGGATTTACTGTTTGTCCGAGGCAAGCTAAAACGCCTAGAAATTTGATTTACCGATTTAATTTTAAATCGAACGTTTATTGCCATAACTCGCACAGATGATCGAATTAGCTCCCGAAACACGTTCCATTGTGTTTGGAATGCGGGGTAAACCTTAGGAACGCCAACCGGCACGCTTCGTTTGGAGTTCGGAAAATTTCGGATGAATAGTGTTTTGAGAATTTTCTATATAAGCCCCCTTATTTCTCATTTTTGCAATAAAAAAAATACAACCCCTAGGGTTTCATCTTCAGGCCGCCACTTTCTGAAACCAATGGCCTAAAATCACAGTTCTTCTCCCTCAATTATATCTTCATCCATCAACAATTAGCGAAATCTTTCAACATGAAACTTGTAGAGGGGAGTGAGATCTAGGTATTCAACGGTTGAGATCGTGTTTGGAGCTTTGGATCAACGGGGATTTGGGCTCAAAGGCCTGCAGTTCGGCCTCGACGTGCGTGCTCAATAGGGGGCTGAGCTCCTTGTTATGGCAGCCGAGTGAAGAGCTTGAGATGGGCTTTGGAATGGAAGCTTCTGATCGTGTTCATGTTCGTCGTGGAGGCTCGAAAATCAAACCCTAGTGGCGTATGAATGGGTTCAAGTTGCGTGACGGCTGTCTGTAGAAGAACGTGAGATGGAAGGGAAGGAGATACGCACGGATCTGATGGGATCAAGGGCCGGATTAAAGCAAGGTTGGAAATATAAATTATGTTGTAAATTTATGAATAAAAATTCGTGTAACTTCTAAAATTCATATCTTTTTCATACGAGGTCGAAAACGCGCGAAACTTTTTGCTTGGAATCGTATGGACAAGCACTACGCTATGGAATTGGATTGGAGTCGTTTGGAGTTAGTGAGAATTTCGAGTAAAATTAAACGTCCGTTTAATTTTATTCGAAATAAATCGCTAAAACGAAATTGAAATCAAGGTGAGAACTTCTCACTCAATCGAATCGGTTTCGATTTTAATTTTAAATAGTTAGATTTAAAATTCTTGAATGCATGTTTGAATGATGATTGTTATCTGTTGATTGTTAAAATAGACATTATGCGCCGTTAGTAAGCGGATGTTATTTATTAAAAACATATACCGCGAATATTTCATAAACGGTGAAATTGGTATTATATATGTACTTGGAATTGATTTCCCGCAGTATATAGCGGATGAGACCCTATTGCGCCATCTATTAAGCGGATAATATTTTAAATCCCATATACCGCGATAATTCCGTACTGGAACAGAATTGGTATTGTGCTAACATCTTTATATCTTGGAAAATAGGTTGGAGGGATCCAACTGGATTCCTCAACAGTATTTATTTGATTATGGATATTTTGATATTCATTGATTATCATATCGATATATGATGTCGTTGTTGTCGTGATTGACTATTTGTTGTGTAGCATCACTAGGCCAATTTTGGAATTTTAAAAAGATTTTAAAGTGATTTTTGAAAGTACTATAAAATAATTTTGGAATTGATTCGTTTTAAATAAATAAACGTATAATTTTAATGTTATAAAATTATGATTTTTGAGAAATATAGTTAAAAGTTGATTTTTGAAAATATGGGGTTAATGATTTTATAAAATAGTTTAAATTGGGATTTTTGAATTTACTGTAAAAAGTTTAAATATAGGATTTATGAAATTTGATTATTTTATAAATCAAAATGGTGAAATTATAAAGGAGTTTAAAGATGTTTTAAAATAATAGTATAAATTGATGTATATAAGAGATTTATAAATTGATATTTATAAATTAAAATATTTGAATTATAAAATGAGTTTTTATAAGTGTTAGAATGAATTGTAAATGAATTTCATAAATGAATGAAATTTATAGGATTATAAACGGTGAAGTTATAAATGGAATTTTATAAGCAGTAGGTTTATAAAATTTGTAAAGTTATTTGAAGAATAGATATGGGTAAATAAATGAATCTTATAAGTTATAAGATTTATAATTTGGGAAGTTAAAGGAACGAGTTTGCAAACAAATAAATTATAAGTATTTAACTTAAATTATGGACTTTTGGTTTATAATTGAGTTATAAATTGAATAGGTTAATAAAAGAGGTTTATAAAAGGAAGTTGTTATAAAATAAATAGAAATGGAATTTATAAACGTTGTTTTATAGATCCGCAAACGACTTATTTTGATAAGTAAATTGTTATAACTTATTAATGGAGTTATATTCACGTTTTAGACAGTGAATAATCCTTTTAAATAAAATGTATAGAAATGATGAAATTGGTTAACGAAGTATATTCACGTTTTTGAATAGTGAATAATATGTTAAAGAAAATGTTTTGGATGTGATGTTTTAAATAAAATTAAAACGATCTAACGATGTTTTCAAAATGTGTTAAGATTCGAAACCATAGATTTCAACATTCATTGTTGAAATAGACGTTTTCGAGAAATAGAAGGAAATGGTGGACTATAACACTGTTGTTATAGTAAATGATTTCCGAAAGGAAATGTTTTATTTAGTATTGGAATTTATATATATCTATCTTAAATTCGAATCCCTATACTAGTGATTTTGGGTTGTCGTAACGATGTTTTACGCAACATTCGTTTTGGCCCAAATAAATAAGTTTAAGAGAATGATTTCCTTAAAGAATGAAATATATACTTAATTTCGATTTAAGTATATTGAATATTTTCCAAAGGTTGAAAATAAATAGATTTGTGAATTACTTATTAATAAATAAGTATGGAAATGTTTTTCCAATGTAAAATGAAACGTTTAGAGAATTTATCTTTTTGAAGATAAACTGAAAATGAATAATTGAGATCGTATATTCATAAATATTTTGGAATATAAATTCACTATGGAATTTATAAAAGAAAAGGGGAATTTGTTTAAAAATAAATATTGATTTATTTTTGAAGAGTGGGAATAAATTTACAGATTTGGAACGTAAATATAAAGTAAATCGTTAAAGATTTATTTAATTGGTTTAAATGAACCATGTTGAAATGAAAGTATTTCCGCGTGGGGAAAATGATTGAAATTTGTTTTCAAAAGTGGTAAATGTGAAAAGTGATTTGAAAATTTGTTTTCAAATGATTGAAGTGTGAAAATTATATATCTTGTAAAGATATTTTTGGGAAATGAATAATTTGGAAAATTATTTGGAATCTGGTGATGTTGTGCATATCCATTGATAGTTCAATAACCGACTATCAATATTTACCTTTGAATGGGTATTTGTTGTGATTTGCTTGAATTTGAATGCCACACTTATTTTTAATAAGCGCTCACTATTCGGGTTAGCTGGGAAAAGACCTTGGGGTCGTACAACCCATTCCGAATATGTGATATGTCGTTATGAATTGCATTTGAAGACCGGTGTTGAAGACCGAATATTTTTGAAAGCGAAAGGACAACTCGTCGAATGTCTTTGCATCGACTGGTCCCCGGTATAGAGACTCCATATGTGATGGGAAGTCCGAACGTGATTAGTGAATATCCGGATTGCGAGGACTTCTTTGTAAGTGCCTTCGATTCTGTTCGATCCCGGAACAGACTTGTATGGATAGTATGTCTGACATTACAAATTGAGATATAAACCTGATTTCTTTCAAATATATTTCTGTTGGTGGCGGAGAATTTATTCTCTTAGCTTAACACCCTTCTCTGAGACGTACGAGCTCAGAGGTTATGTAGTTGATGGTTATCAGCGATATATTCCCTATTTGGTAATGTGACATGCTGAGTGTTGATGTGAAATGATCATTGTTTGATCATTTGAGATATGATCATTTGTTTGATCACTTATCTTTGTGATCATTTCTTTGATCATTTGTTGACCCAAAGCATGACTTTGTACCAAAGCGTGGCTTTGTGGACGAGACTTCGTCGAACTTCACACCCCGGAATGGTCAAAACAGGAAAGTTGCAGCAAGGTTATTGGGGGTAGCGCCCCTTAGGGTATATGCATTTCCTTCTGGAAAGGGGTGGTATCATGGTATGGAGCCCAGATACTTACTCATGTTGAAACACTTTATTTATCATTATGTGATGTTGGTTATCGAGCGCTCGGATAAAGGTCCTAAAGGACCGGGGGATGGCATATTCGTGTCAGTAGTTACCCAGTTAGGGGTAACCCGGCCTTGTGTTGGCAGAGATCCGGTTAGGTTCTCGGGGACATCTTTCCAGAGGCGTTTCCATGTGGCAATGGGAAGTTCCTTGGCCTGACCATTTGTTGGAAATCCAAAGAAACAATACGATCTTGTACGGTTTTAGTTGTATAACCTGCCATGGAATGTGGCGGTAACCTGCTATTGAACATGGTAGCTATAGTAGGCATAAGTGCGGAATGCCTATGCTGGCTAAGATTTATATCTTTATTTTCGAAATGATTTTTCTCTACACTATGCACTGGTAATAATATCAAATGTTCTTTTTAATACATATCAAGCATATTTGACTATCATAAGGAGAAATCTCCTCCGATTCTGCGTTTGCATTGTGTGTGTGTGTGCGGGAGGCCTTATGGTAGTCTCATTTTTAAAAGCATTGCGAATTGACTAAAAAAAATATTCCTCTATTTTGTTTTTAAAGATAAATAAACTGTTTTGAGTTCTCACACCGGTCACATGACTGACTCGGAGTTTACTGTTTCCATTCTTAAACTCTGGGTGCCCACCAATTTCCACACGGGCAGTCAAGAGACAGGTTTATCTGGATATTCTGGAATTCAGGAGTTGCTGGAGGCAAGATGGATGGCATGACGTATCACTAGCATATAGTATTTCTTTTTCCGATGTTTGTTGTTGTTTGTTGTACACTCTGTTGATGTAATGTAATGTATAAACTGTAATAACTGATATAGTTCTTTGTTTAAAGATTATTCATTTATTTATTATATGTTGTTCCGCTGCGATTGTGAGATTCTGATGTTGTTCTGTTGTTTTCTTTCTGTTTTCTTCTATCTTTTTCTTTATCTTCTATCTTTTTCTTCTTTTTAAAACCCTAAGAATATGTATTTCCGTTCATCTTGAGTTAATCAGTGGAGATTAGTGTTTATTCAAGGAGTACGGATTTGCGGGTCCTCACACTATGATACAATTATATGAGGCAGTAGCAGAATTTGTAAAATCAATAAACTAATAATACACATAGTTTAATATGTAAATTTATAACATACTTTATTAGTTTAATATGTAAATTTATAACATACTTTACAATTTTCCTTGACTGAAACAATTGAAGGTAATGACGTAATCAATTGCCATGAATCGTTTTATTTGAGATATCTTATGAAAGTGATCTTGCTATATTGTACAAGACAAAAGGTTTTTAACTATAATAGCACTCAATTGTAATCTTGTTTAAGAAGAGTAAATTATACATGAATGAAGTGGGGTTTAGATATTCATCATCTGCCAAGTTTAATAAGAGCATTTAGTGGTTACACAAACCTAACCAGCTATTACCGTAATCTGAGATGGAAGAAAATAAAGCCATCATACCTTGTTGAAAACTTTGGTGATGTTTCCGTACTAACTTGAAATTCAAGTGGGCTATGACATAAACTTAGGAGGGTTTGAAGACTGTCAAATTCAATATCCCCCCTACAACTTCGTCTACAGCAAAAACCATCAGTCCAACATCACTCATATCACTTACACTACAAATACAAACATCACTTCTACACTATTGACATACCACTGCTACGACCTTTTCCCCCACATCCATCCCTGACCAGTTCCATTCCTGAGATAACATTACAGAGCAACTTGACCTCTCACGACAGAGCAACTCCACCAAGCATACTAACCGACTGGCTGTTAGAATGTGCATCATTTATATCAACTCACCACTGACTTGACACACATACATCTGCTCAACGGCCATCTTCTCTATTTACTTCACTACTACCTCCCACTGCAACTTCCCACTGACCAAAAAAAACCAATTGTTGCAACTGAACCTCCAGAAAAAACTTTGAGCATCGTTCAACCTCCCCTTGAAACCGCACAATCAACCACCAGAAACACCACACTCTTCAGCAACCACCATCAGTACTGATTACAACCAATAATAATATTAATCTCCAGTACCTAAATCACATAAAGGCAAGCTTGTTTAGACCCTTAACTTTTCTTTTACTGTTTTACTTCAAAATATTTGAATTAAACAAATGTTTAGAGCCAATATTTCGAGGAGGCCTCATATACACTCATATTTATACGGCTGTTACTATAAATATTTGGCTACTTGTACACTAAAGTTGTTCGAAACATCAGCAGCCATTTTTTTATACATTCTTTTAGAACAAAAATAAAAATGATAGACAATGTCTGCTTTTAAAGGGTCAAAAGGTTCTAAGATACATTAAGAGCCAACAATAATAAATAAATAAATTCTGTTCGAACGAAGTAACTCCGATACAAATACTATTTTTTTACTACATCAGCAGCCACCTAAGTGGTTTTTAAACTTGTTAAAACTTATGATTTGTTTAAAAAAAGGATCAAACTACTGAATTTCCAAACTATTAAAGTTTTTGCTTTTGCAAGCTGGTGCTGTGAAAAAGAAAATGATGCAAACAAAATACTCAACCTGAACTGGAAAACAACCAAACCCCACCTTTGAAAAGGATATAAACAAATAATGACTTAGCCTAAGAATTTGTCCACAATAGCATTGATCTCTAAAACTTCTGTCGTCGTTTATGTCTGCCCTCTATTAGTGTATATGCCAATAATATTCTTTGAATAACAATTTAAAATCTTTGAAATAACTAGCTTTTTTAAAAGAGGCTAACGAGCAACGTACATTATAAAATTTGCAATTAAATGCATCAATCAAAGATTTTATTTCGTCGGCTATTTCTTTTTCTTGAATGATGAATTCATAGGTGATAGAAATATACAGCAGCAAATTCAGTTCATTAAAACTAGTTCTTGTCATCATCCGTCTTTGGAACATTTCTAACATTTCTCTTTTCACCAATTGTTCATACCAACCATGTTTCACAATCTAGTGTGAGGTAAGATACATCGTTAATTAAATCTCTATAGTATATTACACATGATCAAATTGTTCTTCCTTAGTTCTAAAAATATACCAAAACTGTACATTCATATCCTTTCAATTTATCTACTAGTTCAGGCAATTCTGATGCTATATAGATACCAATAAAATGCAGGCTCAAAGAAGTAGTTCATCAAACCAAGCAGAAACTGGTATCAGACTCAAGGTATCTATCACATATCAATTTAAACTGGACTCAAATATCAAAACTTATGGAAATTGTACTTAATGGTAAAAGGGGAAAGCTAAATACTGGAATACTAAATTTCAATACCACTGTGGGAAAGTACTGGAAAAACAATTATTCACATGCAGGTACCTTTGAAATGAATTTCATCAAATGTTTAGATGACAACAGACGAGAGAGGAAATCACAACCACATATTCTTCATTTTTCTCACGCATATATTAATCTACAACTATTAATTTCCAAGCAATTAATAATAACCGAGTAATCAACATCAAATCCAATCAACGCTTAACATTACCAAGCTCACTGTTCTGGCCAACGGAACCCTTAAACAGAATGCCGGTACCGCAAAGAAAAAACCCAATCGCATGCCCTAAAATAGCGACAATCAACACGTCGACGTTGAATGACATCACGGAAAGCATCACCGTGTAAGATAGCAGCTGAACTAAGATAAATCGTAATTTGATTACAGTGAACTAAGATTTGGGATTTGGAAGCATGTGAATCTGGAGGTGAAGTATGAGGAGTTGCATATGTGGATTAGCGGTTGGATTTGGAATTTAGGCTTAAGGAAAGATGGGAAGCGGGAAACGAATATAAGAGGGCAGCAAACAACCATTAGCATCGGCTACAAAAAAATTAATGCAAATAAAGGTAGTTGCACCGGTTGTAAATAAAACTGATGCAACTAACACTTTTTGCATCGGTGTATTTTTTCGGTTGTTGACGATAACTGATGCAAATTTTATTTTTGTACTATCTAATGCTTTCCACATACCAAATGCATCGGTTGTTAAAACATAATCGATGCAAATACTTCTATTTGCATCGGTTGTGGTAACAACTAATGCAACTGATGCAAATGAGGCGAAGCAACATGCGTATTTTATAGTAGTGAAAGTGTTCGTTATGATATTGTAGTAAGGACATTGTTTTGAATGGTTTGACCATTTAGAAAGAATAACAAAAGCACAAGAGTAGATGTGATTAAGGTACAGTTTGGATGAAGAGAGTGATTTGTCACTTCTGATTCACAAACAAACATTACTGTAATAATAATTGATGTTAATATTGGAATAATAAATATAATTTCTATTCCAAAATGTATTTTCATGTAGAAAATTATTTTCTATGAGATTTATTTCTTAGAGTTCAAGGTAATTGATAATGGAACTCTCCACTATAATATAGTTACAATATATGAAATAAATAATCTATATTAAGTGAATGATGGATCTCCGAATTTAGTACGCTATTATAGAGATGGAAAAAATAGTTGGAGCATGCCATATAGCACTGATTGATTGCATCAAATTACGAAAATTGTTTTTGTAAAACATACCAAACATTATTTATCAAATAACTAATATTTTCGGTATTGATTGAAAAGTAGAAGTAATTATATTCTAGTATAAATATTCATTATGAAATTTAAAAATAATATGGTATTTGTTTTTATAACAAAGTGATGCATTGGAAAATATTGAAGTGCCTAAGATTATTTACAATTATTTTGGAATTATAGACTAAGCCATCGTTTTGAGATATAATATTATTATAAGATTATGAATTATATGATATTAATTAATTATATCTTAAACAATTAAGGGTTATGCACCCATTTAGTGGGATCATCATAAGAGTTGATGAACTCTTCGGATTAATACATATGGATGTATGCAATTGTAAGTCTATTAATACTAAAATGATTCCACGTACTTCATCATATTCATCGATGTGTTATGACAGACATGGACATGTGTATTTGATATGCATGTATAAGTCTATGTAAACCCATAGTGTATACGATAGAAGTAAATAATGTAATATGTGATAAAAATGATTTGATTAGATCGAATGGGTGAGTATATTGGAAAGTGTTCCGAACATACCTAAAAATGAATAAAGATTCAATTTCAAAATCCACACCCCCATGTGATACATAATAATGTATCGCATGGAGTAATTGAACTTTATTAGACAAAGCTTGATTAATTATAAGTGAAGTTAATTTCTTTCTATAAGGTTATGTACTTAAGAGTAGTACACAAGGTTAATATTATTTTATTTAGATAATAGTTTACAAAACCATAAAGATAAGAGTTTATAAGAAATCCTACCATATCCTAGATCAAGGAGTTGATAGGTTGTACAAGTCGAAAGTCTACACATAATAATTATTTGTGAGGGATCTTGTATGAATCTCTTTAAAAGAAGTTGGGGAAGGACTGTCATTAGATGACATATTTATGTTTTGAATATAATTTTTGTAAACTAAAATCGAATCAGATTTATATAAGGCAATTCATAAAATATTTATGAATGCACGTGCCATTGCATTAAAAAACAATTGTTTTTTCAAGAAATACCAATATCTAGTGAAAGAATTTCTTTGAGTAATTGTTGATAGTAAAATAAAACTGGATAAGATCCAAAGATATAGTTGATTACATGGGATGAAATGAATTAACCAAACCTAAATGAACATATCATATTAGAGTGTCTAATAAGTATTCCCACACATTGAAGAGAAACTATGAGCTTCTTATCAATGTCGAAAACAGATAATCCTTGATTGTCAATTAAGCCATTAAGAATATTGACTCTATGATATAGTATAATGGACAAATCTAAAGGGATTCCATGTACATTATCAAAATATGATTTCAATAGTCGTATCTGAAGAGATGTGATCCTTTGGTCGCGATTGTGTCTTAAGAGACTAATGGGGTTGGAATTTAATGAACAACGTTGATAAGATTAACCTTGTAAATTTCAATTGTTGAAATTAGCGCAATAGATTTGTTATTCAACATACTCAAATTAATTTGGATTTACTCACAAGATTATCGCTTGATAAGACTTAATGTTTTGGTACATATGCGTTGAAATAGAAAATTCTAAATAATGATATAGAATAGACTACTTGCATATAACAAACCGAAACATCTTGAAGTCAGTGAAAGCGATATAAAGGTTGTGAACTTTTAGATATGATCCAAGAAATGATATGAAAGTATCATTTTATAAGCATCAAAATTGAATAACAATTCTGATAGAAATATCAAATAATTTGATTTTCAATCAAAGTGCAGAGGAAGCGCATGTTTATAAGAAATAATATTAAAAGGCACATTAATATTTATAAACAATAAGGAAACAACATGTTGTAGATTTTTAACAATGTACTTGTGTTAAAATCAGTTTTAGTTCTTTTAATACTCAACGTTGGATTTGTAAATGATGTCTTTTATAGAGAGTATAAAACATATAAGGAATGTCCCAAAATGATATGCAAGGACACCTTATTAAAAAATTTAACAGAGAACATATAAGACGGATTCCTTATGCACTGGCAGTAAGAATTATCATACATGTTATGATGTCTATGATATCATAATTTGTTTGTGTATTTGATATATAAAGCAAATATAAATCTAAATTGATATCACTAGATGGAAGTCTGGAGTGTTCTTGTGTATTTATGATAAATTAGAGAATTTGTTATAGAAACAACGAACTCCATATGAAGAAGTGTTTAGATTCAAACTTCATATGATATTGAGTATAATATGTCAACAATAATTCAAATTAAGAACCTTTAAGTTGGAAATGTTCCAAATCTAAGAGAATGTGGCTGATTCGTTGACTTAAATAGCTCCACAATAAAACAATGTGTGTATACATAATAAATGCACGTATTTATAATTGAGGCGAAGGTGATTTCAAATGTTGAGAATCCTATAAAGTTGTTATATGATAACAATGTCATGATATAGTTCATAACAGAACTTAGAGCTCACTGGAAGTCAAGAAACATACTCCAACTTGTTCCACATGATATCAGCATTGGAGAGAGTTTATTGACATAGTAGATAACTAAAACATAAGAGCATATTTGTTCATTGAGGGACTAGCCCAATTGGTTTTGAGAAAAAATATTGGAGAAGTTGGAATAAGATTCCATAATTGACCCCACGTGCAAGTGGAAGATTGATAGAGTTAAAGATATGTCCTAGAGGCAATTATATAATTTATTATATATATCTAACTTGATAATAAATCTTGTTTGAAATAAATGGTTTATTTCAATTATATACTTGATATAATGTGTTATGTTAATTAGCTAATTTAAAAAAGTATATTAATATAAAATCCATGAAAGGTATATCTTTTGACAGTGGTTACAAAGTATCGTAACCATGAGTACTTTATCATAAAGAAAATAAATTTACCATTTTAAATGTTCCTAGTCATGATGCATCGAGACTAAATATTGAGGTATCCGTTGAGAGTAGAGTATGTAACGCTCTTCAAATGTTGAGTAGTATATTACTCATGGCTGCTGGAGGCACCTAGAAGTTACGTACTGATAATCATTGGATAACTATTGAATGGCTCACTTGATAGTTTTCTGTTGGTTAATATAACTAAGGTCAAATATAAAATATCGATGTGATGTATTTACACAGTTCTCTCGACTTGAGAATACTATGGATTTTCAATATGAAAGCTCTGCTTTGATTATAGTCAAATCATGGCACGGTGTTCCATCGAGTGACTATAGTTAGGTTGAGTAAGTATTGGAAGTGAAGCATTATTCAATAGAGGATTCGTCGTCTCAGTATATGAGGTTAGCATCATGGTCAACTCAAGTCAACTGAAAGTCAAAGTCCCCAGTTAGAGCATTTTGGTTAATACTAGTTATTATTGTTGTACCAAGGACTCTGTGTTTGGACTATAGAATTAAATATAGATGATATTGGAATTCTGACTATTATCAAATTTCATATGTCAAAAGTTATATAGTTTTGATGAAGTGAATTGCTGTAAAATAAATGTCGCAACCGCTTAATGCTTAATAAAGTGAAATTGGATTTTACCAAAACTAAGTATGTTAATCGCTGACAGAATTTTACACCCAAGAGTTAAACAACCGAAATGATGAATTCTCTTTAGACCAAACAATTTAATTAGTTTATAATTGTTATAAATTAATTAATATTTATGAAATATTAATTATAAAATTTGAATATGATTTGAGGAATAAATATTATTATATATATTTATAATAGTTATAAATATATGGATCAATATGAGATATCGATAAGGAATTAAATTTAATTCAGTTAAATATATTTACTTAGACTTAAATGGGCTATTAGCCCATGAAGTTGGAAGAAAAATTTCGACAACAAATTTTAGAAATAGAGGGCGGCAAAAATAGGGTAAAAAGGGTTTGTGATGGATGATAGAGATTTAGTGAGAAAAGGTATGTGATGTGATCCACTTTTCTCTCTAAATCAACCATTATAAAAGGAATCCTAACCCCAAAAACCTTAGAAGGATTTTTTGTTGACTCTTATTTCATTCATCTTGGCCGAATTACAACTTACAAAAGCTCCAACAAAACTCAAATCAAATTAGTTCAAATCAACTATTGTTTGACAACTAAAGGGTCTGTGATTCAGGACCAGAAATCTATAGAATCGAGAAGTTTTCGAAAAGGAACTCATCATTATAAGGTGGACCTAAGGGCATTAGTTTTAGGTAAGTGGTCTGTTATATATATATTTATATGATACATAACCTCTGTATAACTGTATATTGTTCATACATACATACATACATACATACATACATACGTGTGTGTGTGTGTATTGTGATTATTATATTATTAGTTAGATGAGATTCCTATAGGTATTGATGTTGTCACATATCGATAGGTTATGCGCATATGTCATTTTTATTAAGGATCTGATATACAAAGCTAAAATCATTATATTTTATTAATATTTTATTAATTAATTTGTATATATATTAATAAGTTAATTAATTTGTTTATATGATTTGCATTAAACTATATAACTATTTCACATAAACAACTGAATTAATATTATTCAATTGTATATTTATATTTACTATGATTTTTAATGATCAAAAATAATTTTTTGGTAATAATTTAATATTTTTATTATTATTTAATCATTATACAAATTAATAAACTAAAATATAAAATAAATTATATTTCAAAAATTAAATTCCACATTTTCTAAAATTAATCATAGAAGCTCTCAAGCAAAACATCAGATTTTTAAATCAATTTTTATATTTTAAAAAGATAATTTTAAAATATTTTGGAAAGCACTTAAGTAATAAAAAATAAAATTTTGAATTAGAAATTTGAATTTTTTTGCATAAGCTATGAATTATCATTTTTGACTTTTTAAAATTTGAAATTTGAAATATTTATTATTTACATATTTTCTATCATTTATTTATTATTATTTAAATAATTAATTCATAATACATACATATATATATATATATATTAATGTAATAAAATTGTAATTAAATGTAGGGCTGTTGTGTATTCGATCAGGAATGCAAAAAATATATATATACAAACTATTCTAACTCATATTTACATTAATTATTATATTTATATTTATATATACATACATATTGTTATATATATATATATATGAAATTATGTTACTTTAATACATATATACACATACATTTAAAAAAAGTAAAAATTAAACTATATTTTGCATATATATATATATATATATATACATACATACATACATATATATATATATATATATATATGTTTATTTAATATTTAACACTATAATATTTTAATTATAAATATGTTTATAATATTTCTCATAATATACATATATATAGACACAAGCACACTTGAGGCTTTATATATAATAAGTATAAATATACACATACATTTAGATAACATAGAATATATATCGAATGAACTAACATGTCCGTTGCGATTTAAATCCTAGCATATATACACGGACATACTATACCTTACACGGAATATCATGTTACACATGCATACACACATATATGTATATGATACATATGTATACTTATATATAAATTGAAAATAAATTAAATAAATTTATATCAACAATTTATGAATTTAAATGAAATATTTTATTTAAATTAAATTTAGAAATATTCTAAATAAATTGGACTTCATAGATCCAATAAAGATCCAATACGGTAAAAAAAATTGAAACTCACCGATAAATTCCACTGTGGGCTGGTCCACTTATAACACCAACTATTTTCGCCATTGCTATAATATCGTACTAAATTCGAAGGTCCATCGTTCACTTAGTATAATTTATTTATTTCATATACTGCAGCTAATTTACGACGGGGAGTTTTTTGATCAAATACCTTTAAACTCAAAGAAATAAATCTTATAAAAAACAATTTTCTATATGAAAATACATTACAGAATAGAAACATATTTTTTATTTCAATATTTAGTATCAATTATTATTTTATAATTCTTATTTTTGATGTTTCTTTATGAAGCAGAAGTGATCAGTCACTCTGTTCATCCCAGCTGTACCTTAAATCACATCTACTCTTGTACATTTGTTTTTCTTTCTGAATGTTTGAAACATTCAAAAGAATATCCTTACTACAACATCATAATAAACTCTTTAAAAATGCTCACTAGAACATCCTTGGTATTTTAGGGCATCAAATATGTTGCATTTTATGTAAACTGATCAAACTGACATATCAACGATCAAATTCTTAGATCCATATTGTAATTTTGGTCTTATGTTACATTTAACACTATATGATCTTTATCGTAATCAATTAAATCAAATACGAAATCTCACACTATGGCTTATTTTGCCTATTTCGAATGAACTAATTTCATCGAAATATTATACAATACAAACTATGAATGTTCACCATATAACATTTCTATGAGATTTTATATGGATCAAATATCCAAAGTCTTATATTGCTTTTGAGTTCGAAGCTCATAGAATGCAATACATGATCTCGACCAAATAAACACGTAAACAACCAAATTATAAACGTATTACACAGTTGTAAAATTAGGTACTTGCATGGGTGTATAAAACATTAACATACAAGGAGTATTTAATAGTAAGTATATTTTATATTTCTATTGTATACTTAATTGATAAATATTTTTCAATCATATAAATGCACAAATTTAACGATGTAGATTATTTTAATATTATAAAGCATACGTTCTTACAAATTTAGAAAGGTTAAATTTTATCATTTTATTTTTCTAGTAAGGCTCCCACTAGTCTTTTATGTTTCACCAAACTATAAGATGAAACATAAAAGACTTTCGACTTAACTGATGGTTGTTAGGACTCATATGTCTTGGGATTCTTACCTTGAGTTTTCTCAACAATTCATATCCCATAAATGATGGATAACTCCTTATTGGTTGTATCATATACAACTCCTAACCTTGGTACCTTGTCCTAATTTCACTTCGACCTTGAGTTTGCTCAACAAATTGAAATGAAATTATTCACTTGTACCTACGATATCGCAACGGGCTACGTATAGTATATGTACCTTGAGTTTGCTCAACAAATACATATAGTTATCTTACATCATCCATTCAATATATTAATAATACTACAATAACATCCCTAGCCTAAGTTTGCTCAACAACTAAGGAGTATGCAAGTAATTTATTAATATATATGGTAGCGGTAATATATATGGTAGAGGACAACATTGTATTAAAGATTCTCGTTTCAATGATATTGACTTATGAAATAATGTATTTCTTATGAAATACCCTCATGTTGCAAGTGTCTAACGCATCAGAAATCATGGTATATGTACATTTACATATGTATTTATTCGTTAAGTCTGTTTAGGGTTCCTTAATATTCCACCTTTAATTTATACATTCATATTATATAAGTTTTTTTTATTATATAACTTTTATATTTCATATTACTTATATATCTTATGTATAATATTATATTAATTAAATCTTATTTAATTAATTTTAATCAACTGACATTTTAGTTAATTTTATATTATCTTAATATAACTTTTATATTAAACATTCATTGTGTTCTATAACCTTTATATTATAACACATATATCTCATAATTTTTATTTAATTAATTAATCTTTAATTTAAAATCATCATTAACCATTAATTTAAGATCTTCTATATATAATTGAACCAATGTAATCATGATAATAAATTTTTACATCGAAATCGTCACCTTACTAACACTATAATTTATATACATAAATATTATATGTAAATATAAATGATTGTAAATAGGTTAGATATGTACTTTATAACCAAAGCCTAAAAGCACACCTTGAAATGATGATATAAATTTCTTAAAACAATTTCCAATCCAAAAGAGTGCTAGTCCTTAAACTGTTGGCCACCGATTATCAAATAGCTCTTGATTTGATTTGATTTGAGCTTGATATGAATGAGGGATGGAATGGAGAGGTCGGCTAGAAATGAATGAGAACGAAAGCTCAAATAGTCCTCAAAAAGGTGTGGGTAGAGATTTTTATATAGAGGAAGGAAAGGAAAAAAGTTAGTATCAAGATCTATACTCATTCTCCTTCCAACTTAGCCATCCAAATCAAAGCCTCTTTTCCTATCATATGGCCGCACCTTTTCATCCTCATTTGAGCTGAACCACCCAGTCCCCTTCACGGGCTTGAAACCCATTTAAAGCCTGAAAAAAATATTTTGCAATTAAATCCAATTTAATGTGTATCAATATCATATATCAATTAATATATTTATTATTATAAATGTATTTGATAATTTTTTTCATTAAATCAAAATCAAATTTAATAACTAACATTTCATAAATATTAATTAATTTAATTAATTTATAACAACTACAAATTAATTAAATTGTTTTGTTCAAAGAAGAATTCATCGTTTCCGTTGTGTAAATCGCTAGATGTAAATTTGGTCAGCGATTAATATCGAACTATTCGAATATTAACATTTACACGTCACTGAGCAGGTGTGTGACATATTGGCTACATCACTCACATATTTTTCGATAAAATCCAATTTTACTTTGTTAAGCGTTATCTGGTTGTGACTTTTATTAACACAAATTCTCTTTGTCAAAACTATATTACTTTGGATTTATGAAATTTTGGTAATGGTCAAAATTCCAATATCGTCCACATTCAACTCTATAGTTCAACCACAAAGTCCTTAGTTCAATAATAACGATTATTAATAACCGAAATATTCTGACTAGAAACTTTGACTTTGAATTGACTTCAGTTGATCGTGATACTAACACCATATAGCCGAGGAGACGAAACCTCACTTGAATAGTGTTTCGCTTCCAATACTTTTACTCAACTCAACTATATAATCGATGGACGCCGCGCAACGATTTGACTATAATCAAAGCAGAGCTTTCATATTGAAGATTAACCATATTCTTAAGTTGAGAGAAATGTGTAATCGGTCACATCGATATTTTCTGTTTGACCTTAGCTATATTAACCAACAAAAAACTATCAAGTAAGTCATTTCATAGTTATCTAATAACTATTGGTACATAATCCTTTGGTACTCGCATCAGTCGTGAATAATACACTGCCCAACATTTTGAGAGGGTCACCATATTCTAGTCTCAACGGATGTCTTGATAACCAATCTCGATATATCTTGACTAAAAATATTTAAAATGGTATATCTATTTTTCATCGTGATAAATTACTCACGGTTATAAAAATGTGTAACTAATATTACAAAACATATCATTTATAGATTTTCTATTAAATATACTTTTAACTAAATTAATTAATTAATACAACACATTATATCAAGTATGTAATAAAAAGAAAGCACGTCTTTTATTTCAAACAAGATTGGTTATCGAGTTAGATACAAGTAACAAATTACATATTTGCCCCTATGGCATACCCCTAACTCTATCATTTTGTATGTGAGCGTTTCCCTTAACATTATTTCTGGCATGACTTCCTCTTGGAATAGTCCCTTGTTATTGTTGTTGTGAACAATGCAATCTATGTTGTTTGGCTTATTCACTTAATCGGTCGATGGGGATCGATCGGTACCGATCGATACATTAAAGTTACAGCTCCAGTTGCATCGTTTCTTGCCTCGATGGCTCCTCCAACCTTATGTCGATTGTTCTTCACCTTGTAATTGAACTTCATTCCCCAGATTGAGCCAACGAGTTTCTCCTTCTATTGCGATCTCTTGCACGAGATCCATCTCCTTAAAAGACTTGCCTTATCAAATCGAACTGATATCTCAACCCCTCCATTAGCATATGCTAACTTTCTTTCATTTTTTGGTTAACTCCGACAACAATGCTCTCTCTCTCTGGTTCTTCCCAAGCACAAGATCTAATGGTGGTTGCGCATGCGATTCGCTATTTGTGCATTGCTCTCCAACACTTCTTTCTTCATTGCCAGCTCATCATTTATGTAGGTTTCCAAGATTCTTTTTAGGATCCATTTGATCTGATCTCCGAGAGGACGGAAATTAAATCAAAGTATCTTCAAAGATCTAGTCTAAATTCAACTCTTAATGAAATCGCTAAAGAATGTTAACCAAAAACTCGGTTAACATCTCCAAAGAGGCTGCATAGAACCAATGATTCAAAATGCAATCATTGATTGTTATTTGTTGGTGGATTTAGCATTTCATTTACATAGCATTTCATTTACATTGTTAGTTGTAACCAACCAATCTCAGACTAGATCCGATAGATATAAGAGAAATAGAAGATAAATGTAAAGGAAAGCAATATATTAATACACGATTTTGTATTAGTAATTTGTCTACATCCAATTTAATATATTCTTGTTTTCATGATCTTCTAGAAAGTATTACGATCGAAACCTCAAAATTTAACTTAATTTGAGATAGAAAATTGACAAAACATCTTCTTACTGAATAAATAATTCGATATCTTTCTTTGTTGATGTTTTCCTCTATTTATGAGTGTAGATGGAAGAGTTAGAATTCTATAATCAGGACCTCTCATTTGAAAAATAGACTACAAATATCTTTTAAGATCCATAAAAGACAAAGAAACATTAAACCTTTTTTCTGGATCAACAGCAGATCCATAAAGACAAAGAAACATTAGACCTTTTTTCTGGATCAACAGCACCTACCGACAGATAGCATGAATTAGTACCGATCGATGGACTTGGTTAATTTTCCGTACATTGTTTTGCTTCGTGCCATCCATCAATCCATCGTTATTCCATGCCTTAGCATTATTCCATGCTCCAAAGCAAAAATACATCAATGATTCACTGAAGGTTGTGAAATTATATCCATCGATCAGTACCGATTGATGATGCTCAAGTCTCATTATTTAACATGTCACGTATCATCTTTGCATTCGATCATCCATGAACTTCATATCCATTTCTCCGTCACTTTAAAGTCAAATTTCATCTAATCGTTGTGTGAAAAATCACAAATGGTTTCACCATTTGGAAATCCACTAAATAAAGTGCAATGACAATCGAAAAGAAAATGAAACAAATTTGGACTTTAATCTAAAAACCGTGCCCTTTGAGTAAACATTTTTCTTTAAGCCCTTTTAGATATGATACCAAAAATGGACCACCCTACCCTAAAACTAAATAACTTTTAAATTGGTTTTATACCCAACCACTAAGCATATCATATGAAGATACTACAACCTAAGAACCAAAGATCAAGGCTAGTAGGAATAAGGAAATGTAGAAAGACCAAGTACCAATATACAGCATCATGTTCACACACCATCCATCCACAGGTAATTACAACCAATCCTCAGCCAGATATAAACGATTGTTTGTCAGGCACAGTATAACCAAAAGCCAGAAAAGAGTTGGTTTATTAAAAACCAAAACCAAGTACTCACACTACGCCCCACCCCCCAAAAAATGGTACACCTGCACTGCAAGCATACATACATATAGGTCTGTCCTACATACACTGCTACCACTTTACCAGCCACCGCTACTCCACCCCCCACCACTGCCGCCGCCGCTACTCCACCCCCCACCACTGCCGCCGCCGTATCCACGACCACTGCCGCTTCCATAAGAACCTCCACTGCCGCTGTCAGTGCGTCGGAACTTGCTGTACCCACCACCATAGGAACCTCCACGTGAAACCAACTGCCGCAGTTCTTGAGGCACTTTCTGGTTTGCCCCTTCAAGAATTCTCACTAGGTCTGATGCGTACTTTGCGTCCTGGTCACTGAAGAATGTGTACGCTTCGCCTGTGGATCCTGCCCTGCCTGTCCTTCCGATCCTGTGAACATAGTCTTCGATTCCTGTAGGGAAATCGTAATTCACCACAACCCTGTAGATGTAAATTCTATTATTATTATTATTGTTTACCATCAAAATTTTCAGTTCATAAATCATAAAGTTACCGGAACTGGATTTAATTTAAATCGTGAATTGCACATTTAAAAAAATTCATATTTCCAGAGAGTGTGTGTACTTTAGAAACTTTGCTCTCCGTGTATACAAAACTGAATGACATTTAGGTATGTGAAAGCACTTATCCTTATTTTCCGTCAGTTTGGAACCGATTTGATGGGTGAATTTCTTCATCCAGATCTGAAACTTATAGTTCTCTATAGTTCATTCTTCAGTTTGCTTATAAGCCAAATTTGGATTACGTATTCATGTAAGCATCTTGATATCAAGGCTTTCAAAACAGGTCACTAAAAGTAAAGTTTAGACCTTAAAAAGGAACCAAATTACGAGTCAAATAGATTTTAAGGATTCATACATCAACGATTACATTTAAGCGATTCCATAATTCCTAAACAGATGTTTTTCTTTTTCCTTTCTAGTATTATTAAGTAAAAGAATGAAGTAATAGGAAATATGGTTCCGACTATGTACAAATGGCCAACCTCATTATAAGGTTCCGTAGGAACAATCAGTTAATTCTGGAAAAAAAGAAGGGAGGGAGGGGGAGGGGGGGAGGGGGGGGGGGAGAGAGAGAGAGAGAAGGCTACAAATTTTACTCAATATAAGTTTCGAATAAAATTTAAGTCCTACAGAAGCATCGACTCTTTCCTTTGTGACTAGACATTTTTTATTTTTATTTTTGGATCGATTCTAATGTGTGAGCATCTGCATCTAAACCTAAAACTACCCTCCCTCCCTCCCTCCCTCTCGGTTTACCTTTATTTTATCCATAAACGATAATATTTGAGCTGTATATTCAAATACTTACCTCAACATTTTATTTTAACATGAATTAGCCATCTTTTTCAATTGCTACTCTATTAGTTTTGAATCGTAAGTTGAGCACTGAATGATAATTGAAGAAATTCAGTTCGAAACAATTCAGATGGTAACATGCTAATAATTTTGAATCAATGCTTGAGATATTTTTATGTCAAACATTGATTGAGAGATTTTTCTGTACTATGATTAAAATCATAATTTAAGAATCAAATTGTAATCAGAGAAGTTCAATTTGAAATGAGATTCAAATCATAAATTTTTAAAAATTCTATAAGCAATGTTTACCATCTTAATATTTATCATTATCATTTCTATTTAATGTTAGAGAAAGAAAGAAAAAATCACCTGATGTCTTTGACATCCAAGCCACGTGCTGCCACATCTGTAGCAACAAGCACGGGTGATGCACCAGTTCGAAAATGAGATAAGATCGAGTCTCTCTCAGTTTGAGATTTGTCCCCATGAATTGCTGCTGCACCATATTGATCAGCAAGTGTTCTAGCTATCTGATCACACATTCTTTTTGTAGCACAGAACACTATGATTTTAGATCCTGGCTCCTGGCTTCTAATTATCTGCTCCAGCCTTCTCCTTTTCTCCATAGGTGAAATTACTTCTACATACTGAACGAAAACAACTTTGGTAAATGTTATTGAAGAGCACGACATTCCAATACATGTAAATGATGTGTACCTGTGTAATAGATTTATTTGCTACAAGCTCATCGATATTTCCAATATTAACTTGCACGGGATTGTTAAGGAATTCTGAAGCGATTTTACGGACTTCCTTTGGCCATGTGGCGGTAAACATAAGAGTTTGGCGACGTGATTGAACTGCGCTTAAAATTTTCCTAATCTGAGGCTCGAATCCCATATCGAGCATGCGATCAGCTTCATCAAGGACCAGGTAAGATATTTGATGAAGACTGACTCTTTTCATCACTAAAATGTCATTTAATCGACCTGGAGTCGCAATAACTACATCAGCTCCTCTGTCTAACTCTCTAAGCTGTGGTCCTTTTGGCGCACCTCCATAAAGACACTATAATTACAAAATTAGTCTTCAGAAGATAGTATTAGTGCTAACTATACATACTGCTATATAATTAATCTATCTCTAAAGAAAAAGAATAAGTCATGCATCATGCATGAGGAGGGTCAAAAGGCCAACTATTAACCCATATAGGGAATCATTAACACTCCTTTTTAATCTTTAATTCTTCACTACACACCAGCATAAAGAATGGTTATAGCAACGCATAGTATAAATGGCAGGTAATAAATTCGAGTCATTGAAGTCGCATAACTAGTAAAACTGGGACAAGTAACTGAAGTTTAGAAGGTAGGATGCATTATTCTAGCTTCCACTTCCTCCATCTTTTTTTCCTTGCTAATTGAATAACTTCTTCGTTCTTTAAGAATGCCGCTTATAGTGAAATTACTTTCCCCCTTTAATCACTTCTAAAAGGTGTTAATTCTGACATATGAAAGTTATATGAATATGGTGTCATTAGTTACTCCTGATGTTCAGTTGCACTAAACAAAAAATAAATGGGAAATTTGGATATTTAAGTAAGGAAGTGTTACAAATATCAACAATAAAAAATAATCAAAATTGGAGGCAAACCAACCACAGCTGAAATTTGTGAAGATCTGCCAAACTTTTCGGCTTCGTCGTGTATCTGGGTGGCCAGCTCCCTCGTGGGTGACAGTACCAACACTCTTGGTCCTTCCTTAGAATCATTTTGAAGTCGCTTGAGATGAATGAAAGCAGGTATCAAATAGCCTAATGTTTTCCCAGATCCTGTTTTTGCCACAGCCACAATATCACGATTCTGCATAGCAATAGGCCATGACTGTGCCTGGATTGGGGTAGGAGCTTTAAAGCCAGCACGTAGTACCTGTATAATAGGTTTATTAAGATAAAGGATTATTGGGATGTACCATGTACTCACTTATTGAGTCTATGGATAGTCTATAAGAAATATAAAATGTCTATAAAGGAAATATCAACACCTCTCTGAGAAGCTCTGAGGGAAAACCTGTTGACTCAAATGTTGTGAATGGATGAGGCACATTTCCCTGGTCAAGTGATCAAATAACTGATTATATCAATTATTAAAAGTACAGGAAAATCAGTGTAAATAATAACCCTATTTTATTTTATTTTTGGCTGAATTCAAGGTAAAAAATGTTTTATTCGGTAAATTTACTCAGTCTTGAAAAATTCACAATCAGTTTATCCTCTATTTTGCAAATATTGCATGTATGAAAAAAGTGAGTTTATATTCTGTAAAACTGACAAAATGTTGTGCTAGTTTCCTCAGGAAATAAATGTTAGTGTAATAATAAAATTGCATGAAACATTGGAAACCATGTAAAAGTCAAACAAACATCCATTAGAATACGAGTACGGGTGGCTCAAGAAAGTTTGTAGTAAGAAAGATGGCAATTCCAATTATTATTTAACCAGGTTAGCACAAGGATTCTTTACCAAAGCATGAGTGGTCTGTGTGAATACGAGGACTTCAAACTAAGAAGGCAGAGAATTTCTGCTGAACCTAAAGTCTTAGAAGGTTGGGATAACAGCTGGAGAAAGAGTATTACATCCTTTTAAGTTTAAAGCAAATTGATCATAACCATGTATAGGAATGAAGATGACAAAACAGGTAGACATTCACTACAGAGAATAAAACTTAAATTACAGTTATTAGGAGGCAGAGATGATGCCTGAAAAAAAAAAGGAATTAGGCATGTCAACAGTTACTTTCGGATGCGGAGAGCGCCATATCGTATCCGAAATCATTTTCAGATATCGGATATCCCCATCCATAGATCCAGACGGATATCGGATAACTATCCTATTCGCTAACAACCGATAAATCAAGAAACATAATGAAATTTTTTAGTTTAACATAAGCTTTTTTTCAATCTCATTGATTATTTAAGTGTAAAAAATAAACAAATAAAACGCTAATAAATAGTTTTGAGCAGTTAATATGCATTTGATGCATATAATATGAACTTCTAACTTAATAAAACAATAAACAAATATCTTTCATTATACTAAAATATACACAATTTAAACTATAATCGTATAAAAACCGGACGAATAAGTTTCGGATGCGAATTTCATCGTATCTGCGTCCGTTTTTTCGGATATCAGATATATCCACTTTTCGGATACGGATGCGAATGGATTTTCGATTTTTCGGGTATCAATCGACAGCCCAAAAAGGAATTACATTTAAGTTGAATGCAAACCATGGTTTAATGATAAGGATGACGACAGAACAAGAAGACATTCGGTACAAAGGGCAAAGCTGATGGTCCAATAGATTATCAAGCATATACCAGCTTGTTGTAAGGACTACTCAAGATCAGAAAACTCAGATGTCAGAACAATACACATTGTGTACTAGGTTATGCAAAATGGAGGAATCCTAAAAATACCAAACTGACACAATTTAATGGTTTTTTTCAGTACGTTACAAGCAACTTCCAGACCAATGATAACTTGATGAACAATGTAACAGGAAAGCAGCCAACATGTGACGTATATGCTCCAATAATAGAGGCAAGTATGTATCAAATTCGCAATTAACGCCTTCAGTATTCCACAAGCCAGGTAAGCATCAAACGCATTTCTTATCCATGTAAAAACTAAAGAGCATTTTGTTTCCGTGTTAGCTTCTATTCAATAAACATATTGATCAAGCATTTGTTGCAAATATTTCTCATAAACTATCTACGTTCCAGAAATTAAGTTCTGAAGAGATAAAAACAGAATAACATTAAATGTAGTTCAATATTATTTTAATGCAATCAAATTGTGATCTAAGATCAGAACTGTGAACAAGCAAAAAAAGAAAGAAAGAACAAATTGACAGAAAATAGAAGCAAAAGAACAGTGATGACAGAAAATGGAACTAATAAAAGGACAGTGACAGAAAATGGAACTAATAAAGATGCAATGAAATACTTACAGTAACTTTAATATCATGTTGACGGCGATAGGCTTCTGCCTCTGCAGGAGTGCATACATTTGTGGGTCCTTGAGTTTTAAAAGGCTCCTCGTTAATTTCTTGTACATGCATGCTCTCTCTAACATTGACCATATCACCCTACAATTATATAATTGGTTGATAAAAACAGGCATTATAAACAGCTGCACTGCGTTTGTATTATAAGGTGAGAAAATTAAAAATATTTTCTGTAGCACAAATGTATATTAAAAACAAACTAAATAACTTCTCCATTCTCCCTTTTGTGCATTTCAACCTATAGTGATTATATTGGTCTAAAGAATCTCACTTGCTGGACTGCAACCACTTCTTTATTTCTATTTACCTACCTATGTCAGTCGGTTGGTTAAAGCATTCACTATATTAATGAAGGCTCGCTAAATCAAAGCTATACTGCCAGAATGATCCCTCCTGTTGACTATTATTTTTCTATTTTCCATTTGTTTTACTACATAAAATGTGAAAGATATTTCATAGGACATACCATGGAAACAAACTAAACAAAGTAATAGTAGGTTGGGAAAAGTCAAGTAAAGAGGTAAAAGAGTTGAGTGAAATAAATCTAACCTTTACTTTCTCGTCTGAGCCCATTGAGCTATAATCATCCTGGTCTTGTTCTCGTTGTCGCTTTCCACTTACAAAAGATCTGTTAAAATCAGATGGCGTCTGAGAAATATTGTGGATGTCATCATTGACGACTGGATTAGGCCTTTGATATTGAGTAACTTTAGTTTCTGGATTCCAAAAATACATATAACCAGTGTTTCGATCAATAATAGCTCGCCATGGCTTTGGCAGAGTTGGGTCTTCTGCATATGCACGAGTACCTATGTTTGATGATTTATTGCCATTTGAAGGCTTTTCTGTAGAAACTTGAGTATTCACGCTGGATGATCTATGGTTATTAAAAGACTCTTCTGCTGCAGAAGTATTTAATTTTGGTGATTCTTGATTTTTAGCAGGCTCTACTGTGGATCCGGGAGTACTTGTAACTGATTTCTCTTGATTGCTAGGAAACTCTTTTATTGATACAGGAGTATCCACATCTGACAATGCATGGTTATCTATAGGATGTTCCATAGGAGCAGAAGCATCTGTATTGGACGTTCCGTTGTTATTTACAGGCGATGATCCATGGGTTAACAAATGTTCTCCAGATGCAGATAGATCATCAGTATTCATAGGTCCTTCCGCGAACGTATGAATATCTACTTTTGATAATCCATGTTTTTTAGTAGACTCCGAATCTTCAACATGCAAGTTACGTTCTTTTTCTTCAACTTTCGTGAAGTCATCCTAATGTTTTATAACCAAAAGACTACAGCTTAAAAATAAAAATAAAATAAAAAAATTGTGCTGGTAGTGTGCATGTACAAAGTGAGACGAACATCGTTTCCCATGTAAAATATTCGCTATTTCTACCAAAAGCATTCTTCTGGTAGTATACCTGATTTTTTAAAGGGGGGAAACCATTATTTTCCATACAATAACGAAAAGGTTATCAGGTTCTCTTCACTCTAAACTACTATATGAAAACAGAAGAAAACACAATGAAAGCGCCAAATTTTATGAAAATGGAGCGCACACAATGCATCAAGCTATAATGAAGCGCGCACACTGCACCAAACTAATATAAGATATCTGAGTCCCATTGAGCACATTTACATAAATTTGTGATAATGGAGCCACGATGCATCAAGCTATAATCCCTGTTTCACATCTTTTTGGCTTGATCAAGTAATGGAAAACACTACCTATTCAAAACAGTATTAACTTGGAAAAGCAAGTAAGGCCATGTTTGATGTTAAAACTTTAATTGTGCCGGCAACTTTAAAGAGTTTATGGAGGTTTTTCATAACAAGCGTTTCTAGGTTCACAAGAAATATTTCAAGATGAAATGCTCAAAAAATATTAGTATACTGGCTAAAGAGTAGAGTTACCAAACAAAGGCTTAAATTTATTTAGTGATGATGAAATTCCTGATATCATAGAGGCTAGATATTATAAAACACAAAGTTGATGCAGAAAAAATAGCAACAAGAATCAAAAGTGAAAATATATCATATGATTCCATCGACCACTATCTTTATATTTCATATCAGATGGGAGCCATCCTGAAAACCTAAATCCAGTTTCTTTCCATGAAAAGAAGTAAACAACATGTTGCATCAACTAGACCTAGCCTCAGGTTGGCTTAGTCTTCTTCAAAGCACAAACTGAGTTAAACCCAAACAAAGGTGATTCCAGTTACATAGATGCCCACTGCCCATCAATATATGTTGCTAAAAAAATTCACAATGTGATCTCTCAAAGCTAACATTGCAACGATTTTCATCAGAAATTAACTCTTCAACAACAAAAATTCCTTTCTAGGATTAACATATAAAACGGGTGATATACTGACAACACAACATAAATCCACTGATTTAAGCTGCAATGCAGCACACCGGACAAGTTCAAATCTTTTTTCTTCCATTTTCACTGAAATTATTTATCTACAATCAATTTCAAAATGCACATCAGCAAACTATAAACACAAAGCTACACAAAATCCAACAAATTAAAGTGTAAAAAGCCTCATCATTCTCCTTTTGATCATCTATAGATGAAACATCGGTGTTTTCGGATTTAGCTTCACTAGTCGCACAAACATCACTGTCACAAGGCTTTTGATATTGAGTGACTTTAGTAACTGGATTCCAAAAATACATGTACCCAGCATTGCCATCAGTCAATGCTCGCCATGCCTTCGGCAACGATGGATCTTCAGCTGTGAATCGAGGACCCTTTAAGGCTGATATTGTTTTAGTATAGCTTAGAACCCTAGATTTCCTGGAAATCGGACAAACCCTAGAATTTTGGAAATTAATGTTTGGTCCTGACAGACTTTGAAGGAAATACAAAACATCGCTGGTTGCTATTTCTAGCTACTAATTACTTTTATTTTAAAATCTCAAGTTTTACCTTTCTAAGTTTTTTTCCCCCATGGAATTTGGGTCAGAGAAATCTGAACCATATAGCAAGTGTAGACTTTGTTTCGTGCTATTGTTTCAAAATTGAAGATTATGATATTATTGTAGCATGTGTAGCCTTTAATCAATCTTATAATCGAAAAAATCACAGAAAAAATATTTGAATTTGCACATGGTACAAAAGAAGTCTTGTGCTTAGGCCACTCCAAAGATCTAAACCAACCAAAGAAGTTCACCCAATCTGCAATATATATAACATGTCGAGCTCTTTAGGTAACTCACACTCATCGGCCCTTAATACCCCCGAATCACACTATTGATTCGCAAGTAGGAGAGTGATATTAAGTATATATAGAAGACGAAAGAACAAATTGACATAAAATAGAAGCAAAAGAAGAACAGTGTTGACAAAAAATGGAATTTATAAAAGGACAATGTTGACAAAAAATGGAACTAATAAAAATGCAATGAGATACTTACAGTAACTTTAATATCATGTTGATGGCGATAGGCTTCTGCCTCCGCAGGAGTGCATACATTTATGGGCCCTTGAGTCTTAAAAGGCTCCTCGTTAATTTCTTCTACATGCATGCTTTCTCTAACATTGACCATATCACCCTACAATTATACAGTTAATTGATAAAAACGACATTATAACCGGCTGCACTGTGTTTGTATTATGAGGTGAGAAAATTGGAAATATTTTCTATAGCACAAATGTATATTTAAAACAAACTAAATAACTTCTCCATACTCCCTTTTACGCATTTCAACCTATACTAATTATATTGGTCTAAAGAATCTCACTTGCTAGCCAGCAACCGCTTCTTTATTTCTACGTACCTACTTATTTCAATCCGTTAGTTAAATCATTCACTATATTAATGAAGGCTTGCTAAATCAAAGCTATACTGCCACAATGATCCATCCTGTTGACCTGTTATTTTTCTATTTTCCATTTTTTTACTACATAAAATGTGAAAGATATTTCATAGGACATAACATGGAATCAAAGTAAAAGTAAGTTGGGAAAATCAAGTAAAGAGGTAAAAGAGTTGAGTGAAAAAAAATCTAACCTTTACTTGCTCCTCTGATCCCATTGAACTATAATCATCCTGGTCTTGTTCTCGTTGTCGCTTTCCACTTACAAAGGATCTGTTAAAATCAGATGGCGTCTGAGAAATATTGTGGATGTCATCATTGACGACTGGATTAGGCCTTTGATATTGAGTGACTTTAGTTTCTGGATTCCAAAAATACATATAACCAGTGTTTCGATCAATAATAGCTCGCCATGGCTTTGGCAGAGTTGGGTCTTCTGCATATGCACGAGTACCTATGTTTGATGATTTATTGCCATTTGAAGGCTTTTCTGTAGAAGCTTGAGTATTCACGCTGGATGATCCATGGTTATTAAAAGACTCTTCTGCTGCAGAAGTATTTAATTTTGGTGATTCTTGATTTTTAGCAGGCTCTACTATGGATCCAGGAGCACTTGCAACTGATTTTATTTTATTAGTTGGAGACTCTTTTACTGATACAGCCACATCTGACAGTCCATGCTTATCTATAGGATGTTCAACAGGAGCAAGAGCATCTGCATGGGATGTTGCGCTGTTGTTTATAAGCGATGATCCATGAGTTAACAAATGTTCTCCAGATGCATATAGATCGTCAGTATTCATATGTTCTTCTGCATAAGTATAAGTATCTACTTTTGATGATCCATGTATATCACTTGACTCCTTCGATTCTTCAACATGCAAGTCGCGTTCTTTTTCTTCAACTTTCGCGAAGTCATCCTAAAGTTTTATAGCCAAAATAATACAGTTTAAAAATTAAGATAAAATAAAATAATTGTGCTGGTAGTGTGCATGTACGAAGTGAGAGCAATGTCGTTTCCCATGTAAAATACTCGCTATTTCTAGCAAAAGCATTCTGCTGACAGCATAGCTGAATTTGCTTTGTGGGGGGTTTGGGGGGGGGGGTGCGGGGAGGATCATTATTTTCCATACGATAAAGAAAAGGTTATCACATTCTCTTCACTCTAAACTACTATAAGAAAACAGGGAAAAATACAATAAAAGCGCCAATTTTATGAAAATGGAGCACACACAGTACATCAAGTTATAATGGAGCACACACAGTGCACCAAACTACTATAAGATATCCGAGTCCCATTAAGCACATCAGTTTACATAAATTTGTGATAATGGAGCACACATGATGCATCAAGCTATAATCCCTGTTTCACATCTTTTTTTTTTTCTTGATCAAGTAAGGGAAAACACTACCTATATAAAACAGCATTAAGTTGGAAAAGCAAGTAAGGCCATGTTTGATGTTAACTTTAACTGTGCCAGCAACTTTAAAGATTACATGGAGGTTTTCCATAACAAGTATTTCTAGGTTCATAATAAATATTACGAGATAAAATGCTCAAAAAATATCACTATACTGGCTAAAGAGTAGAGTTATCAAACAAAGGCTTAAATTTATTTAGTGATGATGAAATTCATGATATCCTAGAGGCTGGACGTTATAAAACACAAGGTTGATGCAAAAAAAATAGCAACAAGAATCAAAAGTAAAAATATATCATTTGATTCCACCGACCACTATATGTATGTTTCATATTGGATGAGAACCATCCTGAAAACCTAACTCCAGTTTCTTTCCTTGAAAATAAGTAAACTACACTAGTGTTGCATCAACTAGACCTAGCCATGGGTCGGTTTAGTCTTCTTCAAAGCTCAAACTGAATTAAACCCAAACAAAAGTGATTCACAGTTCGGTAGATGTCATGTCCACTGCCCATCAATATATGTTGCTAAAAAAAATTCATAATGCGATCTCTCAGAGCTACATTGTAACGTTTTTCATCAGAAATTAACTCTTCAACAACAAAAATCCTTTCTAGGATTAACATATATAATGTGTGATATACTAACAACATAAATCCACTAATTTAAGCTACAATGCAGCACATCCGGACAAGTTCAAATCTTTTTTCTCCCCTTCCATTTTTGCTGAAATTACTTGTCTACGATCAATTTCAAAATGCACATCAGCAAACTATAAACACAAAGCTATACAAATTCCAACAATTAAAGTGTAAAAACCTTCTCATTCTCCTTTTGATCATCAATAGATGAAACATCGGTATTTCCAGATTTAGCTTCAGTAGTCGCACAAACACCACTATCACAAGGCTTTTGATATTGAGTGACTTTAGTAACTGGATTCCAAAAATACATGTATCCAGTGTTACCATCAATCAATGCACGCCATGGCTTCGGCAACGTTGGATCTTCAGGTGCGAATCGAGGACCCTTTAAGGCTGACATTGTTTCAGTATAGCTTAAAACCCTATATTTTCGGGAAATCAGACAAACCCTAGAATTTTGGAATTAAAGTTTGGACGTGATAGACTTCGAAGGAAATACAAAACATCGCTAGTTACTATTTCTAGCTACTAATTACGTTTATTTTAAAATCTCATGTTTTACCTTTCAAAGTTTTTATTTTTTATTTTGTTGAATTTGCGTCAGAGAAAACTGAACTATTGTTTCAAAATTAAAGATTCCGACGTTATTATAGCAAGTCTACCTTTAGTCAATCTTATAATCGGAAAAATGTTGGAAAAAACATATGAATTTGCATGTGGTACAAAAGGAGTCTTGTGCTTGGCCACTCCAAATGGTCACGCTAGTCAAAAACACTACGGAGTAATGCCGTCAATCAGCACGAAGAATAAGACTGTTGAGGAGCGAACATCCATGTAATTGCTTTGTGCGAGTACCGATACGTCAGATAGTACAACATGCATTTAATTTCAAGAGAAAATCCGACATGCCGATACAAACTCAAAGCTACTACACAGTGGCTATGATATCTTCGGAAACAAATATAGAAATAAACATAATACAAATCAGTCACGGATATCCATATCACAAAGGCGGAAATACATATGAATATAACACATAAAAGTGTACATCGGAGTAGTGATCAAAAAAATCCACAATAACACAAAAGAATGGATACAAGCGCTAGACAAAAGAATATGTATACATGAAGAAGTCTCTATCTCAAATGTATAACAACAAAAACTAACAATCTAATCTAGTTAGACAAAAGTCAGATGATGATCCATGATAAGGAGTCAAGCAGGAGCACCCGTAACATCTCAGTCTGACCTGAGTATTATTTAATAAGAAAATAATAAACGGATCAGTCTAGGTATAAATATCATATAAAATGAGATAGAATAAGAGATATGATAAAAACGTATGATAACAATAATGTCATACTGTGACAAGTATACATCTAACACCAACTAAAATCATACAATACCTCAAGGAATCTCAAAGCACCAAAAAGAATATCATATTCCTTAACACTTTCACCAAACCACAAATATTGACAAATACATCAATGCCAATCGTAAAAGTTAGTGAAACACAAATTCACTAATGCACAAATATTGATAACACTTATCAATGAAATCACGAAAATCGATGAAACACAAATTCTAGAAATCATCGATATAAATCCAGAAATCACAAAAAGGGGAGGCCTATCACAAAACGGGAGTATGAATGTAACGACCCGCCTTTTTGGACAGTTTAAACCGACGATCAAATACACATGTCGATTCCAAACCATTCAAAAGGGCAGATGGTTATTGGGATAAATAAGAAAAGAAAATGAAAGAGAAATAAAGGAAATGAAACAACACAGAATCTCGTAGCGGAACGATAAAATATAATAGTCAAATAAACAGTTCATGAAACTGTTTACTATACTTTGACAATTATTTATACAACATTTATCAGAGTTATACATTTACAACAGAACAAAAAAATAATGCAGCAGACAATCGTGATGCTAAGATAATAATAGTAATAGTATACCAAATCTTCGTCTTCGTCCTCCAGAATAGATCTTCAAAAATCTGAAAAACTCAAGACTGACCCGAGCGTAATGAAAAGACAAAACACTCGAGTCGGGACTAAAATATCCTTATGAAAGTTAAATCAATCGTAAATAAATACGAGTGTAACGGCGTCGGAGATGTTTACGGGGTTTGACATCTCCTATCCAGTGTCAACGTGCGTGCAATAACTCAAGAGATGTTACGGGATTTTCCATCTCTCAAGGATCCGTGAAACTATCTACTATGTAGTAATATACACTAAGTAGATAATGCCTATCAGTAATATAAAGTATCAAAATAGCGTTAAGGCGTTACCATAATCCCCCTTAACACATTTTTATAATCCCATAGTCTATACAGCACCGTAAGCCCCACCGTAAACTGGTGGTTATCAGAGGGTACCCCATAGGTATAACACAAAGCATAGCGTAGTGGTCGCGAATGGGATAATCAGTATGACAAGGTACATGAGGCGATACCAACTAGGATACAAGTAGTTGCGTGATCCGGACTGATGTTGGGCATAGCCAGCAGCCACCCCAACACCGTGAAACAACACTCCTAAATCAAAGAGTGCACCCAAATCGCATCACAAATGTAATAGAAATGGTATCGAAGAAGCGTGTCCGCTAGAGGTGGCGAACCTCAATGGCCCTGCGCGGCTCCTGTTTTAGTCATGTCAGGGGTCATCCAATATCGTTCTCTTTCTTCAGTCAACGCGTTCACCAAATCATCCACTTCATTCTGGGTCAACACTCCGCGTATAATAGTTATTAAAGTGGTGTTCGGTATCGACGAAGAGTATGTCCATATCCGATCCTGGTCTCTTTAATAACTATGTATTATTACACCGTTGGCTCTTTTACATTTCAATCGATTCATAATTGATATCAAAATATCATATTCGCTTCAAAAATCAAATTCATTTCAAATATTATCGTATCTATTCAACTGTAAGATTCCGTTTCAAAAATCATTTTTCGCATCAATATCTCATTTCGTTTTCAAAATCATTTCGAATTTCAATTTAGGTTGCAACTTCATTTAACTCAATTCGTATTTAAATTCAAGATTTAAATATAACATTTCACCTTATTGACCAGCTTAGGATTTTAGAAAAATAGTTTTAAGTAGTTTAAAAGTAGTTTAAAAGTAGTTTAAATAATTAAAATAGTTAAAATACTTTAAAATCTTAAAATGGATCTGAAATAGATAAATTTAGTTTAAAATAATTTAAATTGGGTTAAGTAGATTTAAAATAGATTAAAATAGTTTAAGTATTCAAAATGGTTTATATAACCGAGTAATTTGGAAAACAAAATAAAACAGCTTCAAAATCAATCCATTTCAATTATAACTTCCCAACTCAAATCAGTTCCAATTTCCATTCTACCGATTCAATTTCGATTTCAATTCAATCAACGTCAATTTTTACTTCGAATTAATTCAATTTTTCATTCACCTTTAATTTATTTAATTTCAATTTATATCGATTTAGAGCTTGATTTCTCAAAATATCAATTTATAACACTTTACAAAAATTTCCAACAATATTCAAGTTTAAATCCAAATTCCAAATATGATTCGATTCCAAACTCGATTTCAAAATATCATTTTATACCACTTTTACTTAGTAATATTCAAAGCTCAAATTAAGGTTAAATCCTTAAACAAATCAATTTTTCGACATTCAATCATATCCAATTTCAAATTTCAAAGTCTCAACTTAATTATTTAACAAAATTCCTTTAACCAAAATTTATTTCAACATTCCAAACTCAATTTTTCCGATGAATTCAATTTCTATAAATCGATTTCTATTTATAACTTTTAAATCAAAACGTTTAAATAAATTTCAAATCGACGATTTCAAATATTATTATTTTAGCCAATTCGGTGTTCTAATTTTCTATCCTATGACCAAGTAGTTATTTATTTCAATTGAATGTCAGGGATGAATATATATATATATCACTTAAATCAATCATAGTGGCATATGTATGCATAATAAGTTATATATATAAGCAAATAAGCATCCAAACATTTAAACATCAACCAATAGCATCCGTCGAAATAAATCATCCAATAGACAATACAATTCATAGCAATTTCATAGTTATCAATGTCAGGTAATTTAATCGCAATTAAATTTTAATTTCAATTTATCTGTCAATTTAATTTCAACGGTTAATTCAAATGACAATCTATATGACAATTAAATTTCATCAAACAAAGACAAATAAAATCATAACACTTCATAATGACAAATTTAACTATCATAAAGATATTTAGTACGTTGTGAGCGTTATAAAACACTCACCTTGATCTTTACGATTTTAAATCAAATCGAACGACGTTCGATTTAATCCAAAATTTTCTCCAGCTTCAAACGATTCCAATCCAGTTGCATCGCGTAGTGCTCGACAATACGTTTCCAACGCAAGTCGTTTCGCGCGTTTTCGACCTCGTATGAACAAGATACATCATTTTAAAGATCGTATGAATTTAAATAAAATTTATCTACAATCTTCTTTATATTTTTATAACCTTCTCATCTCTGGCCGTTCGTTCCCCCAAGGGCAAATCATAGCCGTGACCCCCTTCTTCCTCTTTCCCCAGTTTCATACGCGTAAACAACACCCAAGCCGCCCCTAATTGCTTGAATTAAACTCCTCCAACATCGAGCTATAAGACGATCAGCGAGCGCCAAATCGAAGGCCTCACTCTCCTCTACCTCCGGCCAGGAGCAGGTGGAGCTCGCCCCCCCCCTCTATCACGGAAACGCGCGCGACACGGCCAAAAACGCGGCTCCATATTCCCTCCAAACGACGACGATAGCCGAGATCCACCGTTGGATAGGTAGACGTTGAGGTGATCTTCGACTTTCCAGTTGGGAGCATCTTCTAAAACTCAATGAATTGATCGATAATTGAAGAGGAAAAGGAATGATTTTCGGCCATTGGAAAATAAGCGGCGGCGGCTGCAGAGAATTAGGTTTTCTCTTCTTCTTTTTTTGTGAATAAAGGGCTATTTATAGGAAACGACGAATATTATTTATCCGGCTTTTCCAAACTCCGAATTTCGCGCGGTAACTGACGTTCCTAGGATTTATCCCGCGTTCCGAACACAATGGAATAGGTTTCGGAAGCTAATTCGATCGTATGTGCGAGTTACTGAAGTAAACGATCAAGTTTAAATTAAACCGATTTAAACGATTTTCTAGGCGTTTTGGCTTGCTCCGGACAAACGGTAAATCCGATTGACACGAAATTTAAAATCTTACAATAATATCACATTATGGATCCGATGAAACTGGTTTCATCGAAATCCGAGACCGTTTGAAAAATGACTATTTTAACTCGCCAAATTAATATTAAAATAATTTCAACGCGTTTCGAGCTGCCACGGTCAAACGACAACTCCGATTGCTACGAAAATTGAAATCCAATAATAACTAACTATTACGGATCCAATGGAACTAGTTTCGTCCAATTCTGAGACTGTTCAAAATTTGGCTATTTTCCAGTTGATAAATAAATATTAAAATATTCAATTTTCACAAATTTACTTTTAATTCGGTTTTAAAAGTTCTACAACATCATTCTAACTTTAATATGATAAAATAAAAATTTTACGAATCATTTCTTAATCATATTAAACCCGTTATTCAATTATCCAATAATTCCAATTTTAAAATCTTATTAACTCTATTATAATCCCAATATAACTTACATTCACTTTGAAAACCAATTTGAATCATATTAAATC
Source organism: Allium cepa (assembly GCA_030765085.1). Taxonomy (NCBI): domain Eukaryota; kingdom Viridiplantae; phylum Streptophyta; class Magnoliopsida; order Asparagales; family Amaryllidaceae; genus Allium; species Allium cepa. The sequence goes on along the minus strand of CM060941.1, from coordinate 550,754,441 downwards.
GAATTTCAATTATTCACTCTATTTTCATATATTAAATTTCCATATCAAATTAATCGTATCAAATTCGGAATTTAATTATTCAAACATTTGTAATATTAAATTTAAACAAATTTGATTATTCTTAAATCACTATCTTTTGAAATATTCAAACGAACTTATAAAATTTAACAAATTCAAATTATAGAACAACCATTTCATTAAAACAGTTATTCAATTCCCGTTATTCAATCAATTCAATAAATTCCAAATATTAAATTTAAACAATTTAATTTTTCAAAATTTGAAGGATTTCAATATTGGATTTTTAAATAAGATTTCATTATCAGCCGATTTACTATATTACATCCAATGGATTCCACATTATTATTTAACTAAAGTTAGAGATAATGCACTCAACTAATATATATACTTTCATTTCAATTGCAATTGGTTTACAAATTCAATTCGACTAACAAAATGAATAGGTAACTTAAATACTTATCGCCGTTAACTTTTAATTACTTATAAGTTTATTATTTACAAACCCGTGTCACAATTACATATACAATACAAATTCATTCAATTACCTTTGACTACACCTTATTTCAATTGATTTGGGATTTCATTCAATTCATAAATAATTAACTTAGATAAATTTTGTTGCATTTCATTCTAGTTATTATTATTCCAAACGACTTATAATTTTTTTCTAACACTAAAATCACGAAAACTTATTAAATTAGCTATTTTAATTATCGAAAATTTACGGGTCGTTACACTCTCTCCCACTCAAAACTTTTCGTCCCCGAAAAGGAAAAAGAAGGGAAAAGGAACTAAGTAAAGAATTCAACATTTGATATATTTTATTCAAAATTATGCACTTATAAACAATGAAATTCTATTTATAGAGTCATAACTACGCTTCCACTAAGTTACTCCAAACGGCTTCCTACATTTAAAAGTTAGTAATCCAAAACAAGTTATAAAAAAAATTTAAAACTTGAAAATTTTTCTAACACCCGGATTTTACGGAAAACTTCGGCAGAGTCTCCTTTGCACGGCTCGATCGGAAAAAAAAATGACAGTATATATATCACAAATATACATCTCATCAAGTGATGAGGCATCCCGAAGGAAAAAGGTGTAAAAGTACGGTATGTAATCCGAGATATGCACCTTATATATTGTTAGCGAGCATATACGGCTAATATAGCGCGAAAGCGAGCTCCAAATGCGAAGTAAGCGCAATCCGCACCTACTAAACACTTAATAACTAATTTAGAACCATGCATATAAAGAAAGATCGATATACTTAGCCTACACAACAAATATATAACATATTTAGCTTCAAAACTGAGATTTCAATTTCAGGACAGCAAACAAATCTTAGTTTTACGACACCTAAATGATAAAATTCGGCAACTGAACCTAAACAAAAGTTGTTGCATTCATTTCAGGCTTTCCGAAATGTCCAAAATCATCAAATTCGGACCATACGTTCAAAAATTATGGTCATTTTACTTGGAGGATACGCCTCAACCTGGGCAATGAATTGCGCAGGTCAGCGACGTTCACCCGCGTTTTCGACCTTCTAAACGATATTAAAACACAAAACACATAAAACAAAAGTTTTAGATTAAGTTCTTATCTTTCCATAAAGTGCTAGATCATCAAAATCCGATAAACCAGTCAAAAGATATGGCAAAAATACTAAGGGTGTATACTACTGATTTTACTTATTTTTACACAGGACAGCGAGTAACATTCAAGTTTTTAACCTAGTAGACGAAGGAATTTTCTCAAGTTATCTAAACAAAAGTTGTGCTATAGTTTCTAAGCTTTTAGAAAAGTCCAAGATCATCGAATTCCGTTCAGCAATTTAAAAGTTATGGTTGTTTTCGTTTCAGCATATATTGGACAATTTTGGATTTTTTCCAAAATTTGCTTTTATTATTTCAAAGTACAAACCATCAAACTTCAAATTTTCTAAAGAACAATCATAAACACAAAGACATTTATTTTCTTATTCATCCATGCAATAGGTTTATATTCAATTTGTTTCCAATTTATTCAAGTTTGTTTCATTCACATTTTAAATTCAAGTCAATTTGCTTCAATTTAAATTGAATTCAATTATATTTAATTTCACTTTGCTTCAAATTTGAATTTAATTATTTTAAAATTTTATTCCGTTTATTCAATTCCATTAACACTAATGAATTCTATTTAATCAATTTTCATCTATCTAACAACCAATGCAATATCAAACATTAACATCCATCCAAAATCTACACTAAATCAATTATACATTTCCAAGTCAATTTTAATTTCATACACTTCCAAGTTTATTGATATTTAGTTATATTCAAATTTAATTAGTTTCCATTTACCAATTTATATTTCATTAATTTAAATTTATTCATTCACTTATATATATCATTCATTTTACAGCTTAAATTTCTTTTATATTTACAACTATCAATAGATCTTCACATTTTATTATTCATTCTCACACTGGTATATTATTTCTCTACTTATCCTTATTAGCATGTCGTTACACAACATACAACTTCTTTCATTTAAAGTTGAATTTTCAATTAATTAATTCTTAAGTCATTACTTAAATTTCACTATAATTTAATTTCACATTTACATTCACATATAGTATTTCCATTTTATATTAACATAATTGTGAATCACCTTTAAATGTTAATTTAAATTCCAATTATTTACTAACAATTTTATTTATATTAGCAAACCATTAATTAAATGCATATTTCATTATTCAAACCTATACTTGTATATTATCCAATTAACAATTTATATAACATTTTTGAACTTCTTAAATATTTTGGTAAGTTATATCTATGCTATAGAATGAAATTTAATACTATGCGAGTTTTACAGTTTCAATTTTATTTTAAGTTCATAATTTCCTAATTCTAAGGATTTCTACTTCAATTGATATTTTCACTTAGCTCTTAGGTTCATTTCTCATTTCACAATTCGGAAGTTCCTTAATGATTCAAGTCTAAATTCATTTCAATCATTTAAAAAAAATCATTAATTATTAAAGGACTTAAGAATTCCAATCCCGGTTTCATTTCAAATCAAGTTTTGAAATAATATATACTTATATAATTTATATATCAAATCATACTATAGAGAATACAAAATAAAATAAATTTGAATCAAAACAAGGTTTAGACAAGCTATTAAGTGGTCTTCCCCCACTCGGACTCTCGAAAATAAACGCCGATGGTGCATGCACTCATCACCGAAATCATTTTCTAGCGTCAAGAGAAGGGAATATAACACTTATCATTAAAGAAAATCCTTCGAAAACAATTTCAACTCAATTATACTATCATATAATACTCATATTATATTTTTCAAATTCTTGTAAGTCAATTTCAAACACCGGAATTTAAATTCCCAAATCCAAGTTAAAATTCATTTATATTCATTATCAATTGTGTTTACAAGATTTCATTTTCCTAAATCCATTGTTATTTAATCAATTGTTGTAAATATTGTCTGATCAAACAATAATGATAATAATCTAATATTATCATCTCCTAACAATCAATTCAATCAAAATGAATAAATATTCAAATAATTCTTTTATATAAAATATATTCCAAGACGATATTGTGTTGGTTTGTCCTATTCGAGTGTTTAGAAATTCTTATCGACGCCTTGACGTCCCAAGTATCGACCAGAATTCATAAATACTCAACGGAACAAAGTTAACACAATATAAAACCATTTTATATCAAATAACAAGTACGCTTTCTCATATACACTCAACTCATTCATATAGTTTACCTCTATTTCAATGAGTTATTCCCCACTAGAGCCAAGGTTTATCGCTAAACCAAAGCTCTGATACCAACTGTAATGACCCGCCTTTTTGGACAGTTTAAACCGACGATCAAATACACATGTCGATTCCAAACCATTCAAAAGGGCGGATGGTTATTAGGATAAATAAGAAAAGAAAAATAAACAGAAATAAAGGAAATGAAACAACACAGAATCTCGCAGCGGAACGATAAAATATAATAGTCAAATAAACAGTTCATGAAGCTGTTTACTATACTTTGACAATTATTTATACAACATTTATCAGAGTTATACATTTACAACAGAACAAATAAATAATGCAGCAGACAATCATGATGCAAAGATAATAATAGTAATAGTATACCAAATCTTCGTCTTCGTCCTGCAGAATAGATCTTCAAAAATCTGAAAAACTCAGGACTGACCCGAGCGTAATGAAAAGACAAAACACTCGAGTCAGGACTAAAATATCCTTATGAAAGTTAAATCAATCGTAAATAAATACGATTGTAACGGCGTCGGAGATGTTTACGGGGTTTGACATCTCCTATCCAGTGTCAACGTGCGTGCAATAACTCAAGAGATGTTACGGGATTTTCCATCTCTCAAGGATCCGTGAAACTATCTACTATGTAGTAATATACGCTAAGTAGATAATGCCTATCAGTAATATAAAGTATCAAAATAGCGTTAAGGCGTTACCATAATTCCCCTTAACACATTTTTATAATGCCATAGTCTATACAGCACCGTAAGCCCCACCGTAAACTGGTGGTTATCAGAGGGTACCCCATAGGTATAACACAAAGCATAACGTAGTGGTCATGAATAGGATAATCAGTATGACAAGGTACATGAGGCAACCAAGTAGGATACTAGTAGTTGCGTGATCCGGACTGATGTTGAGCATAGCCAGCAGCCACCCCAACACCGCGAAACAACACTCCCAAATCCAAGGGTGCACCCAAATCGCATCACAAATGTAATAGAAATGGTATCGAAGAAGCGTGTCCGCTAGAGGTGGCGAACCTCAATGGCCCGGCGCAGCTCCTGTTTTAGTCATGTCAGGGGTCATCCAATATCGTTCTCTTTCTTCAGTCAACGCGTTCACCAAATCATCCACTTCATTCTGGATCAACACTCCGCGTATAATAGTTATTAAAGTGGTGTTCGGTATCGAAGAGAGTATGTCCATATCCGATCCTGATCTCTTTAATAACTACGTATTATTACACCGTTGGCTCTTTTACTTTTCAATCGATTCATAATTGATATCAAAATATCATATTCGCTTCAAAAATCAAATCCATTTCAAATATCATCGTATCTATTCAACTGTAAGATTCCGTTTCCAAAATCATTTTTCGCATCAATATCTCATTTCGTTTTCAAAATCATTTCAAATTTCAATTTAGGTTGCAACTTCATGTAACTCAATTCATATTTAAATTCAAGATTTAAATATAACATTTCATCTTATTGACCAGCTTAGGATTTTAGAAAAATAGTTTTAAGTAGTTTAAAAGTAGTTTAAATAGTTAAAATACTTTAAAATCTTAAAATGGATTTGAAATAGATAAATTTAGTTTAAAATAATTTAAATTGGGTTAAGTAGATTTAAAATAGATTAAAATAGTTTAAGTATTCAAAATGGTTTATATAACCGAGTAATTTGGAAAACAAAATAAAACAGCTTCAAAATCAATCCATTTCAACTATAACTTCCCAATTCAAATCAATTCCAATTTCCATTCTACCAATTCACGATTTCAATTTAATCAACGTCAATTTTTACTTCGAATTAATTCAATTTTTCATTCACCTTTAATTTATTCAATTTCAATTTATATCGATTTAGAGCTTGATTTCTCAAAATATCAATTTATAACACTTAACAAAAATTTCCAACAATATTCAAGTTTAAATCCAAATTCCAAATATGATTCAATTCCAAACTCGATTTCAAAATATCATTTTATACCACTTTTACTTAGTAATATTCAAAGCTCAAATTAAGGTTAAATCCTTAAACAAATCAATTTTTCGACATTCAATCATATCCAGTTTCAAATTTCAAAGTCTCAACTTAATTATTTAACAAAATTCCTTTAACCAAAATTTATTTCAACATTCCAAACTCAATTTTTCCGATGAATTCAATTTCTATAAATCGATTTCTATTTATAACTTTTAAATCAAAACATTTAAATAAATTTCAAATCGGCGATTTCAAAAATTATTAATTTAGCCAATTCGGTGTCCGTATATAATTTTCTATCCTATGGCCAAGTAGTTATTTATTTCAATTGAATGTCAGGGATGAATATATATATATCACATAAATCAATCATAGTGGCATATGTATGCATAATAGGTTATATATATAAGAAAATAAGCATCCAAACATTTAAATATCAACCAATAGCATCCATCAAAATAAACCATCCAATAGACAATACAATTCATAGCAATTTCATAGTTATCAATGTCAGGTAATTTAATCGCAATTAAATTTTAATTTCAATTTATCTGTCAATTTAATTTCAACGGTTAATTCAAATGACAATCTATATGACAATTAAATTTCATCAAACAACGACAAATAAAATCATAACACTTCATAATGTTAAATTTAACTAGCATAAAGATATTTAGTACGTTGTGACCGTTATAAAACACTCACCTTGATCTTTACGATTTTAAATCAAATCGAACGACGTTCGATTTAATCCAAAATTTTCTCCAGCTCCAAACGATTCCAATCCAGTTGCATCGCGTAGTGCTCGACAATACGTTTCCAACGCAAGTCGTTTCGCGCGTTTTCGACCTCGTATGAACAAGATACATTATTTTAAAGATCGTATGAATTTAAATAAAATTTATTTACAATCTTCTTTATATTTTTATAACCTTCTCATCTCTGGCCGTTCGTTCCCCCAAGGGCAAATCATAGCCGTGACCCCTTTCTTCCTCTTTCCCCAGTTTCATACGCGTAAACAACACCCAAGCCACCCCTAATTGCTTGAATTAAACTCCTCCAACATCGAGCTATAAGACGATCAGCGAGCGCCAAATCGAAGGCCTCACTCTCCTCTACCTTCGGCCAGGAGCAGGTGGAGCTCGGCCCCCCCTCTATCATGAAAACACGCGCGACATGGCCACAAACGCGGCTCCATATTCCCTCCAAACGACGACGATAGCCGAGATCCGCCGTTGGATAGGTAGACGTTGAGGTGATCTTCGACTTTCCAGTTGGGGGCATCTTCTAAAACTCAATGGATTGATCGATAATTGAAGAGGAAAAGGAATGATTTTCGGCCATTGGAATAATAAGCGGCGGCGGCTGTAGAGAATTAGGTTTTCTCTTTTTTTTTTTTGAATAAAGGGCTATTTATAGGAAACGACGAATATTATTTATCCGGCTTTTCCAAACTACGAATTTCGCGCGGTAACTGATGTTCCTAGGGTTTATCCTGCGTTTTGGACACAATGGAATAGGTTTCGGAAGCTAATTCGATCGTATGTACGAGTTACGGAAGTAAACGATCAAGTTTAAATTAAACCGATTTAAACGATTTTCTAGGCGTTTTGGCTTGCCCCGGACAAACGGTAAATCCGATTGACACGAAATTTAAAATATTACAATAATATGACATTACGGATCCGGTGAAACTAGTTTCATCGAAATCCGAGACCGTTTGAAAAATGACTATTTTAACTCGCCAAATTAATATATTAAAATAATTTCAACGCGTTTCGAGATGCCACGGTCAAACGACAACTCCGATTGCTACGATAATTGGAATCCGATAATAACTAACTATTACAGATCCAATGAAACTAGTTTCGTCCAATTCTGAGACTGTTCAAAATTTGGCTATTTTCCAGTTGATAAATAAATATTAAAATATTCAATTTTCACAAATTTACTTTTAATTCGGTTTTAAAAGTTCTACAACATCATTCTAACTTTAATATGATAAAATAAAATTTTTATGAATCATTTCTTAATCATATTAAACCCATTATTCAATTATCCAATAATTCCAATTTTAAAATCTTATTAACTCTATTATAATCCCAATATAACTTACATTCACTTTGAAAACCAATTTGAATCATATTAAATCGAATTTCAATTATTCACTCTATTTTCATATATTAAATTTCCATATCAAATTAATCGTATCAAATTTGGAATTTAATTATTCAAACATTTGTAATATTAAATTTAAACAAATTTGATTATTCTTAAATCGCTATCTTTTGAAATATTCAAACGAACTTATAAAATTTAACAAATTCAAATTATAGAACAACCATTTCATTAAAACAGTTATTCAATTCCCGTTATTCAATCAATTCAATAAATTCCAAATATTAAATTTAAACAATTTAATTTTTCAATATTTGACGGATTTCAATATTGGATTTTTAAATAAGATTTCATTATCAGTCGATTTACTATATTACATCCAATGAATTCCATATTATTATTTAACTACAGTTAGAGATAATGCACTCAACTAATATATATACTTTCATTTCAATTGCAATTGGTTCACAGATTCAATTCGACTAACAAAATGAATAGGTAACTTAAATACTTATCGCCGTTAACTTTTAATTACTTATAAGTTTATTATTTACAAACCCGTGTCACAATTACCTATACAATACAAATTCATTCAATTACCTTTGACTACACCTTATTTCAATTGATTTGGGATTTCATTCAATTCATAAATAATTAACTTAGATAAATTTTGTTGCTTCATTCTAGTTATTATTATTCCAAACGACTTATAATTTTTTTCTAACACTAAAATCACGAAAACTTATTAAATTAGCTATTTTAATTATCGAAAATTTATGGGTCGTTACAATGAAAGCCCACCAACACGTGTATCATAAAACGGAACGCTATTCCATGGTAGCCGAAGCTCCACAAAACGGCCCGAAGACCATGGGTCGCTACCCCACCAATTTTGAGCCGAAGCTCCACAGAAACGGGGTTTAGTCTCCCTCGCAGATAAAGAGACATCGCACATTGCTAGTGTAAATCACAAAATGACCATCATCGATCATCAAGAAATGTCAATTACACTAAGCTAGTAAATAGATGAGTTTAGCTTCATGTCCCATAACTACTGGCTTAACTTAAATATTTACGAACAAACTGTAGATCTCCACTCAAAAGTTGTCACAAGAGTTTCAATTGAACAAGTCTAAGAATTAACCGACGAAGTAAACGTAAGTGTTTCATACCACTTGTTTTACTAAGCCGTTTAATTAGATTTATCATACCAGTTGTCACGACCCGTAAATTTCGTGGTTTTAAAATTGGTTGAAATAATGAGTTCTATAGTTAAATTTAGTAGAAAAAATATATAAAAGACTTTATAAACAAATATTGAAATGAACACTAAATTAAATTTTATAAATGGTGACTTAAAACTTATTTACTAGCAATTTGAATAAATTTCAATAAATGAAATAGGGTAAGTATTATACCTGGATATAAATTTCATTTAAAGGGAATTAACTAATATGCTAATGTAAATTAAGAAACTATTGGAATAAATGATAATTCCATTCATACTTATAAGCAGTTATTATAAGTTGCATGTTGAAATGGTTGATTGAATTGGAATTTAAAATTTAATTTAAATAAAAAATATATAAAGGTTTACAATAACAGAAATTTAGGAAATAGGGTTAGAACAAGCTGATAAGTAATAACCAAAATAAGGGAAAAGTATTAATGTAAATAAAGTTGAAACAATTTGGATATAGAGAAATAAATGTAGGCATTTAATAAATTAATTAATGTGGATTACAATAAATGATAATTGAATAAGAGTCAACATTCTCTAAGTAATCATTTTATTTGCTGGAAAGTAATACCTAATTGATTGAATGTGATTACGAAATTTTAAATTTTGTGAATATATGAAATGTTAAATGGTGATTGTTAAGTAATAAACCTATAAAAGCAAGTAAAGGAAATTGGTTACAATCCATATATGTTATTTATTTTATTTAGTATGTTAAATAAGGGTTGGAATTCAAATTACAATTAAAGGAGAGTAGGTAGTACGTTATTAGGAAGTAAATTTAAAGGTAGATAACAACTATTATAAATTCCCTAATTAATTGGTCAATAAATCTATTTGAAAAACGATCATTTAAAATGTGAGTAATTACAATGTCGTTATTGATTATAAGCGTTACTTTAATAATTATGATTAATTGAGAAATTAATACAAGAAGTATGTAAATAATTATGAAAGTAACACGTTATAAATTGATTATGACCTAAACTTAAGTGTAAGTTAAAGGTTGAAATTGAATCTAATCCGTTAAATTTGAAACTTATTAAAATAAAATGGGATTCAATTTATAATAAAGGGGTTGTTTTAAGAAATTAAAATAAATTCTATAATGGATGAATTAAGTTACTTTAAAACTGAGATGGGAATTGGTTTAAAGAATTATAAATTTATAAGTAAATCAAGACGATAAAATTTATAAATTATAGAATTTGAATTTTAATAGTGAGTTAATTTATTTAATTTATAATAGTTGGATTTATTGCAAATAAATGAAATCAAATATGTAATTATTACGTTAATTTAAAAATTAAGTTGAAAACGGGAAATATTTATGTGATAATTTTAAATCCAATGGTAAACTCTTCTACTTGAAATTATGAATGGAATAATTATGGGTAAATTCAATTTAATGGAAATTTTGGAAATTTATCTATAATTTTGAATTTTATGAAATTGAAGATTTCTATTGATTAATCTTTAATAAATTGACTTTTAAATTTTTTTAAATCATTGTAAATGTTTGAAAATTATAAAGTGATAAAGATTGCAAAGTTCAGAATTTTTAACGCGAAATTTGATTTAATTAATTTATTTAAAATTTATTTCATTAATATAAAAATAGCCATTTTGGCCACTGACTCGGATTTCGACGAAACCAGTTTTATCGGATCCGTATCGGTAAATTATTGTAGGGTTTCAAGTTTCGTAGCGACCGGACTTGTCGTTTGATCGTACGAACGTGAAACGCCTTGAAATCGATAAATTGAAATCAATTTGAAATTATTAATTTCAGCATAACTTCTTCATACGATGGAATTTGGACGTGAAACTTTTTCCATCGAGTTTAGAATATTTTAAAACACATATTTAGATATATGGGTTTACCCAATTTCGTTCCGGGGTCAGAACGGGCTTTTTGGGCCACGTTAGCGGTAGCACGTATATCTATCAACCTGATCCATCTATTTTCCAACTTTATCTATACAAACCCACTTCTAAACCCTAGCCTCCATCTACTCTCATTTGTTTGTGCGTTCATTTCCACAGCTCCTCCTCTTCCAATGGCTGCAAACACTAGATCCAAATACAATTCAAAAATCAAATCCAAAGCCTAAAATTTAAAGTCCTCAGAAAAATTCCAAAAAAATATATGTTAATGCACTCGACGAGCGTAATTCAATGGTGCTATCCGTTTTTAGATTGGAGTTTCTGTGTGTCCAGATCGGGGCAAATTAGTTTCGGCCGTTCGTATTAGGGCGTGAGATTCAACGGTGGATGTTCGTCTTGGCGACGATCAGGACGCGCCATCACGTAGAGGTCGTCGAGCAGTTGTCATCCATGTCATTCGCTGGTCCGTTAGTGCCTCGATTTTGCCAAATTCGACCAAGAAGGGCGGCGGCTGCGTGAGTAGTGTAGGCGACCAGAGATGGCCGCGCTTGGCCTATGGGGTGCGGCCTGGAGTGTTGGAGTGGGTGGCAGCCTCGGATCTAGGTGGAAGGTCTCGTGTGGTCGGAAAAGTTTGGTCAAAGGCAGAAATTGGTGGCGGCTGAGAGATTAAGGGGCAGTCGTAGGGTTTTCTCGCGCGTTTCTTCCTGTAGCTTACGTGAAGGAGACAGGTGACGTGGCCCAATAATAAGTGGCTAGTATTTGTTTTGTTTTAAAAATTTAATTTGGTTTTAAAACGATTAAATTGCTATAACTTTTCCATACGAACTCCATTTCACACGCGATTTTTTTGTTAGGATCGTAATAAAATTCCGGACACTTTGACGCTGGTTTGGACAGATTTGGAGACTGTCAAATTTTTGGGTTTAAATCGGATTTAAATTCGATTTAAATTCAAAAGGTGGGTGTTTTAACCCACTTACAACTTCTAAAATTTCTTATGTTTGTTAAATTGATTTATGATATTAGTAGAAATTCATTTATGACTGTTTGGCATATTTTATTCATCATCTCAGTTAGATTGCATTTATTTAAATTAAATTCTTATTTAATTTTATTATTGCATATAATTTGACAGTTAAATTTATTTATTTTGCATATAAACTTCAAATTAAACAGTTATTAATTTATTTGTGAATATAAACTGTTTGTTGATACCTGTTATATTTTATATGCTATTTATTGATGTTTGTTCAAATTGGATGATGATTGAAATAAATGGTTGATGAATGATGTTTGGTGAATGGAAGATGTGTTCTATATTATTTAATCTACAAGTTATCATGCATTTCATTTCATTCGGGATTGCGGTTTGAAATGATATACAACCGCATTTTATTTTAAATTACGGATTGAAATGATAAATATCTGTATCACTTGACCATAGGATAGAAAATTATATACATGCACCGCGGCCTATGTATATAAATTATTTTGAAATAATTTCCATGGTTTGGATAGGATACGGTTTAATAAATATTAATTTTGATATTTTATAAATATTATTTTATATATATACATATATAGTTAAATTGTGAATTTAAGCTATGTATAAATCTGTTAAATAAAAATGAATAGGTTGAAAAATGGAGTTTTATAATTTTTATTGTATGATTTAGTACAGGTTTAAGATATTGTATATATATAAAGTCTAAAATGGTTCAAATCAATTAAGATTTGAAGATAAATTGGAAATTTATTTGGAATTGAGCTTATTTAAAAAAAAAAATTAAACTCTACAAGTTGAGGTAAAACTTAGTAAACTTGGAAATTGTAAGGTTATGAGATTTATGACTGGATTTTTATTTCAAGATAAATTATACAAATATTTCTAGTGTTATCCCATTTTTTGGTCAAAACCGGAATATCGACAAGGAATGATGGAGGTCGGGATTTCACTCATGGTTCAAGGATAAAACTCCATTCGGTATCAAGGGTTTAAAGTTACATTCCGTAGTGTAATGTAAAATCACATCCGGCCTTCCCTTAGTCCATTCGGCATTCACAACCCCCAAGCTCATTCGGCAGTGTAAAGTGAAACCTCATTCGGCGTTCAAAATAACATGTTTCATTCGGCATTTCCATGCCGAGATTCATTCGGCACCGGTCCAAGAGAAAAGGAGCAAAACCTCTCCACCTCAAAGCCGGTCCAAAGCTCCTCCACAACATACCCACTCTGCCGAACCAACTCGACGCGGCACCACCGGACCAACCTCTCCCAAACCAACTGCCACCGAACCAGCCTAACTAACTCACCACCGAACCACCTCCACGCCGAACCAAGGCATGCCCAACCACATACCTCACCACCGAATAAACCTCCATCCCACTCCATCACCGGTCCAAGCTCCATACCGAATGAAAGCTCGCCGAACCAGAGTTGCCAGTCCAGATTGCCTCAGCCCGGGCCCACCAGCAGCTATATACTTCCAAGACCCCTGCTCCCTACCTCACTCTATAAATAGAGGGGCAGGGGTACAACAATGGCAGACAAGTTTGAGAGCTCAAACCTGGAAGGAACTTTCAAACAACTTTCATATACTTGTACTACAAGCTTTGTACTTGTAATCGGATTGGAAAAGGAGAATAACATATAAAGTGGACGTAGGCACACTTTGGCCGAACCACTATAAATCTGTGGTCTTTTACAGTTTGGTCCTTGCTTTTTACATATTTGCATAAACCACCTAGATCACTACGAACAACATAAAATCAACTAAATCATACAACTTGGAGTTGTTTGCCCATTTTGTACAAACATCTTTGAGTTATTTGCTGAGATCTGTGATTTGTGTTTGAATATTGCTGACTTATATTCATACACTGGTGCTTTCACGGTATTGGGTGTTTGCGGCCATTTTTTACGCAAACATTTTGGTGCTTTCACTGAGAACAACCAGCTCCCACTACATCGGATAGAAGTTTGGATTTGGAAGACAATGACTAGGCAAAACAGTAGAAGGCTAAGGGCTGAGAGAAGCCAACAAGGAGGAAGTCAACAAGCATCCTCCGGAGGTGAGGAAGGACCGGCTTCGATCTACATAACCCGGGATGAAATGGAAGCCATAACAAATTCACTGCAAGAGAGGTTGCTGAAAAGTCAACAGGAAATGATGCAAACTTTCTTGGAGCAAATGAGAGCTGCAGGAATGCAGAATTTAGGAACAGCTACAACGGCTATGGATGCAGGACAAGAAGCTAGGGTTATGGAACCCAATGAAGGACAAGATACGGAGCCAGGTGGCAATCAACAAGGGCTTGGGGGCAGGCCCACAGGATTCAACACAGGAGAACCTTTGGAAGGAGTTCGACAGGCTAGAACCAACGTGGCTGCTAACGAGCCACACGAAGAGTATGTACCGGAGTTCCCTCGGGGGCAACCCCCGACAGACAACGGTGGATTGGTAGATATAATCAGGAAGACTGTGCGAGGTGGTTTGACCAACGGAGACTTGGAAGGAGTAAACAGGAGTCCGTTCACCCGGGAAATAAGGATGGCTCAGAATCCACCTAAGTTCAAGCTACCTAGCGTGGAGGCATACAATGGCAAGGAAGACCCTACGGATCACTTGATGAGATACACCAGACACATGGAGGTGCTGGGGGCATCGGAGGAGGTGATGGCCCGATGCTTCCCTTTGTACTTGACGGACTTAGCTGCAATGTGGTTCAGGCAGCTGGAAGAAGGATCTATCAGGACTTGGAGGGAATTGGTGGAAAGGTTTTTGGGACAGTTTCGGGTTCATGTCAAGAGACCGAAGAATGTGATGACATTGACGTCGGTAAGGCAAAGGATGGATGAATCGCTTAGAGCTTTTCTAACTCGATTCAGTGCCGCAGTTGCTTCGGTGGATCGGCCCGATCCATCGATGGTTTTAATGGCAGCAGTATCAGGAGTCAGGGAGAACTCGGATTTCAAGGTATCTCTGATACGAGATCCCCCACGGAATCTCGACGAATTTTTTCATGAGGCAGAAAGGTTCCTTCGACAAGAAGATGCGAGTACGGATTTAAAGCTGAAAAAGGTTAACGCGGTTGAGGGGGGAGGACCATCCAGCAATGGTTCGGATAAAAACAAAGGAAAAAGGAAGTTGGACAGTGATTCTGGAAATGCTAGGAAGCAATGGAAGGATCCAAAGTTTTCCACATACACAGGATTGAACGAGACACTGGAGCGGATATACCTGAATACTCGAAATCGCCTTCACTACCGGAGGCCGGCTAGGAGAGAACCAACAGAACGGGAAAGGACATCAGGAAGGCACTGTCTCTTTCATGATTTGGATGGACACGACACCAACAGCTGCAGGCACTTAAAGGACATAATTGAGGAACATGTAAGGAATGGACAACTGCCGCAATATGTTGGACCTCGGAATGCAACGGCGAGGCAGGAGCAACCGCCGCCTACCTCAAGCTACGATGGTGGGAGGCCCAGGAATGATGGTCGGTTGATCGTCCCTTGACCAGGTTAATATGAAATAAGTAGCAAACTATTGGCAAGCAACCAAGTCATTTACACATGTACGGGGACGGAGATAGCCCCTAGGCATGCTCTGAATGACAATAAACTGTGATGCTATGGTTTGTGAAATTTATCTTTTGCTTTTGGATTGGACACTGCTTTCCTTTTTGGGTTTCGGTTTTGGAGCTTGGATTGAGCTCCTAGTTTTTTTTTTTCTTGCTTTTCTATTTGGATTTTCCTTTGGACGATTGTTTTCGGTTTTGGATGCTGATTTGGATTTCTGGTTTTCTGGTTTTGGATTTGGATTTTGGATTTGGATTTTGGATTTGGATTTTGGATTTTGAATTGGATTTTGATTGGATTTTTATCTGACTTTTGATAAACGGTCGTCGGGTATGGATTATGCCTGGCAAGGGGTGAGTCGCTTTACCCGAACGTGGTAAATTGACTCATTCAGGTCGTCGAGTATGGACTATGCTCGGCAAGGGTCTGGAGTGATCAGGATTCGGCCTAGGATTTAGGCCCTATATTATCAATCGTTATTTTCAGGTCGTCGAGCATGGACTATGCTCGGCAAGGGTCCGGAGAGACCAGGATTTGGCTTAGGACTTAAGCCATGGCATTGTACAGCGCCCAGGGACACTGGGCCAAGATCGTCGAGTGTGGATTACGCATGGCAAGAACCCGGAGAGGTTAGCTCAACGCCCAGGGACACTGGATCACGACCGTCAAGTGTGGATTGCGCTTGGCAAGAGCCCGGAGAGGTTGTAAATTTGGACATCGACCCAAAGAGGTCCTGGATTCGGTTGTTGGCTATTGGATAAGGATGGTTTGGGACTCGGTTGTCGAGTTCGGATGGACATGGAATTGGCTCAAGCTTTGGTTGTTGGATTTGGAACTGGATATCGACTCGGAGCAGTCAAGGATGATCTACTCTGGCAATGTGGCTATGAACTTTGGATATTGGATTCGGAACTATTCAAAACACGCCTTGTTATCACAAGGCATGTTTTGGGGGGCAAAGTGTTATCCCATTTTTTGGTCAAAACCGGAATATCGACAAGGAATGATGGAGGTCGGGATTTCACTCATGGTTCAAGGATAAAACTCCATTCGGTATCAAGGGTTTAAAGTTACATTCCGTAGTGTAATGTAAAATCACATCCGGCCTTCCCTTAGTCCATTCGGCATTCACAACCCCCAAGCTCATTCGGCAGTGTAAAGTGAAACCTCATTCGGCGTTCAAAATAACATGTTTCATTCGGCATTTCCATGCCGAGATTCATTCGGCACCGGTCCAAGAGAAAAGGAGCAAAACCTCTCCACCTCAAAGCCGGTCCAAAGCTCCTCCACAACATACCCACTCTGCCGAACCAACTCGACGCGGCACCACCGGACCAACCTCTCCCAAACCAACTGCCACCGAACCAGCCTAACTAACTCACCACCGAACCACCTCCACGCCGAACCAAGGCATGCCCAACCACATACCTCACCACCGAATAAACCTCCATCCCACTCCATCACCGGTCCAAGCTCCATACCGAATGAAAGCTCGCCGAACCAGAGTTGCCAGTCCAGATTGCCTCAGCCCGGGCCCACCAGCAGCTATATACTTCCAAGACCCCTGCTCCCTACCTCACTCTATAAATAGAGGGGCAGGGGTACAACAATGGCAGACAAGTTTGAGAGCTCAAACCTGGAAGGAACTTTCAAACAACTTTCATATACTTGTACTACAAGCTTTGTACTTGTAATCGGATTGGAAAAGGAGAATAACATATAAAGTGGACGTAGGCACACTTTGGCCGAACCACTATAAATCTGTGGTCTTTTACAGTTTGGTCCTTGCTTTTTACATATTTGCATAAACCACCTAGATCACTACGAACAACATAAAATCAACTAAATCATACAACTTGGAGTTGTTTGCCCATTTTGTACAAACATCTTTGAGTTATTTGCTGAGATCTGTGATTTGTGTTTGAATATTGCTGACTTATATTCATACACTGGTGCTTTCACGGTATTGGGTGTTTGCGGCCATTTTTTACGCAAACATCTAGCATAAATAAATTGAAGGAAACATTTAAGTTGTTAGTAACTGGAGTTTTATTTTAAATGATTTTTATTTATTATGTAAACATTTCAAAACTAAATAATAGGACAATGAATTGGTAAATATAAATTCCAACCTTAAGTTTTGAAATTGTTAAATACTCAAAGTTAGAAATATATTGAATTTGAAGTGGTTGATTTAACTGAAAGTGAATTTAAAATTTATGGATTTAGACTAAATTTTTTATGAATAAAATTGAAACATAGAAATTATTTTATTTTATAAAGTAATTTTAAATTCAAACTATTTTATTCTATATACCGTTTGAATATCCAAACCATTCAAGTTTTAAAAGTTATGGTTTTAAAGCAATGAATTTCGCAGTATTATGTTTTGAAAGTTATAATTCAAATGTTTGGTTTCCAGATATTATAAATTTTAAAGCAGTATGATTTTGGAAGAGAAATATATTTGAAATAAAATGATATTATTGATTTGGGTTTTATAAAAATAATATCAAAATGAGTTGTTTTGGAAATGGAAATGCTATCGTACTTATGGGTTTTGAAATGGATAATTATATTTTGGTTTTAAAGTATAAACTATTTTTAAAGACCGCGGTTTTATAGTAACGTTTGGTTGTTGAAGATACCGGGATCGGAAGTTGTCATACTCTCTGCCAACTTCGAAAACCACTTTAACAACCGTGTAGGCGGTGGAGATTCCAGAATGAAGTAGGTTGGTGGCGGCGTTTCCTGTAAGGTAAATATGTGGACCCAACTCCCGTGAGTTGGCATAAGGTGGCTAAAACAGGAGCGATTGACGGGTTAATAAGGTAGCACATTTGATTGGACACTTCCCTTCGATACTATACTCCGACTTTGGATTGATTCGGTGGCCACCTTCACTTTTGATTTCTTTGATTTGGGGGAGTTTGTTCAAGGTGGGCGGTAGCTGCGCACTACGCGTTACCACCGACCCGGAAGTGTAATTGGTATATCTACCCTGGCATTGCCTAGTTGTGCCGTGTCACCTACCCTATCGCGTCTTGTACGAGTTTGGTTTTCTCCCGTAGCCCGTGTGGTATCCTCTGGTGGCTTCCCGATCAGGAGGGACTATGATATTGGATGGACTACTGAGACTGTTATTGTGTTAAGGGGGAGATTGGATAACTCCTTAACGCTATTTAAAAGTAAGTTTATTTTACAATTAGACACTATTATAATAGCGAAATATACTACATAGTAAATAGTTTAACGGATCCTTCAGAGATGTGAATCCCGAGCATCTTTTAAGTTACTGCACTCATATTTATTTCTGTTAATTTAACTTACATAAGATCTTTTAGTTCTGACTCGAGTGTTTTATCTTTTCAATTCGCTCGGGTCAGTCCGAGCGTTTCAGGATCGAAGATTTTAGCTCTGGAGGACGAAGACGGAGATCTTTATTATTATTATATATTATATTCCACTACACTCATATTGTTCCGCTGCATTGATATTTATGGGTATGTGAACTCTGATATTTATTGTATAAAGAAGAATCAAATGTTTGTAAATAGTTTTATGAGCTGTATATTCATTATTATATTTTACCCTTCCGTTGTGAGATTCTGTTTAGTTTTTTTCTCTTCTCTGTTTTTCTTATTTACCACATAACAATCCACCCTTTTGTATGGTTTGAATTGGCACGTGTGTCAATTTAAAGCGTGAGAAAAGGCAGGATGTTACACCAGTGAGATAAAGGTTTGTATATAATAATAGGTAGGAAAATGGTTTTAAATAACGAGCGTTGTAATAAAATAGTGTTGAAATCGTTTTGATGAAAGAGTTTTGATATTTACTACTAGTATAGAAAACCTTTGCGTTTTAAAGTGACAAACCATAAAAATGATTGTAAAAACAATCAATCACCAAAATTTCACGTTCGAAGACGTGAATCAAAGCCACAAAAATCAATATCGAATCTATCAAACAGATATTCTCAAAAATTCCAAAAAGAAGTCATCAAAGTCAATAATAAATGATAACAAGAGATCGGATAATCACGAATCGATAAAAATTGGAACCTTAAGCAAAATAGGCAAAATAAACTGAATACAAGCAGGTCAGTCGACTGGCACTCTAAGAACAGTCGACTGGCCCATACTTGGAAAAACTCTCGGGCTCCAGGTCAGTCGACTGAACTCGGAGAGCCAGTCGACTGGAACCTGTTTTCTAGTATTTTCAACATAGCAAAATGAAGAGGAAACTCTCCACAATTTGCGATCGGACGAGAACGGACGCTAGGGATTTATGCCAATCGACAACCCAGTCCTATAGGCTCCTCGGTATGCCACCGAAAGCATGATCAAGCATCAAAGCTATGATTTTTAAAGATTTAACTTCAAAACATCAAAAATTGGAACATCCATAAAACCAATTCAAACCAAAGGCAAATGAACATCAATAAGTGTTAGGAATTCATACCTAACAACAAAGATAGATATAGACATAGATGTGAGATAGAAATCTCACCTTTTGCATAAAAACAAGGAGGAAGAAGCTATAGAGCAAGGCAAGAACAATCACTCTTCAATTCCAACCCAAGAAGCTTGAATCTAAGCTTAAAAGAAAAATATTTCCTATGTTAGGGTTTAGGAATTTCTGAAATTGAAGGTGAATGAGTTAAAGAAGAAGACGCTCACCAATAGCTTCTCTTTGAATTTAGAGTTAGAGCTTGGATTTGCAATGGAACTAGGGCTTAGGAATTATAATTCTTTTTCTCTTCCCCCATTTTTATCTAAATCTTGAAGGTATTAGGAAATGAAAGTGAAGAGAAGTGGGGGTGGAGCTAGATTTAATAGTTTAGGCTAACCCAAACCCAAACCCAAAGTCCAAAGTGCAAAGGTCAAATTTTTAGCTACCTTCAAACATATCGAAGTTTATACTCAAAAAGATCGCAAACACCATTTTGAACTCAATGGAAGTGGTCCCGAGTCCTAATTCGATTGTTTGCAAAAAGTAACCTTTCAGACTAAAATCCGACTAACGATGCTATATTTAAATAAAATATTTAAATATACAAATTATTAAATATGCGGATTGTTACAGACTCCCCTCCTTAAAGAAATTGTGTCCTCGCAATACTTAAGAAGAGAATATAAAAAGTAACAACCATAAAAGCATATCAACACAAAAGAAATTTGAAATAAGAAGTTCACCTCAAGGAGCACGAGAAAGTCCGGATGTGTTCCTCGATGAATTTTCTAGATTCCCAAGAACAATCCTTAGGATTTGAGGACCATTGAACCTTCACAAGAGGGACATCTTTATTTCGAAGGCGTTTTACCTCCGATGCAATGATACAAATAGGATGTTGCTCAAGTCAAATTCGGTGAAACTTCAATTTCTTCCACAACACATGGCTCAAGAATAGAATCAGAATCCCTAAGGCATTTCCGTAGTTGAGAAATGTGAAATATGTCATGAATAGCAGAAAACTGAGCCGGTAATAAAAGGCGATAAGCCACGGAACCAATACGTTCGATGATGGGAAATGGACCAATATATCGAGGTGCTAATTTTCCCGATCGACTGAAACGCACAACACCCTTCATAGGTGAAACACGAATGAACACAAAATTTTCCACAGAAAATTCTAATTTCCTTCTTCGGTTATCGGCATAGGATTTTTTCCTACTTTGAGCTTCTTTCATTCTATGGCGGATAAGCTCAATCTTTTATGTGGAATCACGAATAAAGTCTAGACCTAAAACCACTTCTCACCGGCCTCAAGCCAGCAAGAAGGAGATCGGCATGACCGTCCATAGAGCGCCTCAAAAGGTGTCATACCAATACTAGATTGGAAGCTATTATTATAGGAAAACTCAACAAGAGAAATATGATCTTTCCAACTTCCACCAAAATCAAGAACACATGCACGAAGAATATCTTCAAGAGTTTGATTCACACGCTCCGTTTGTTCATCGGACTGAGGGTGGTAATCGATGCTAAAATTAAGCTTAGTTCCCAAAGCTTTCTGAAGACTCTTCCAAAATCCACTAATAAACAATGGATCGCGATCGCTAACAATAGAAGTAGGGACTCCATGCAATTTAACAATTTCTTTAATAAAGAGTTTGGCCAAAAGAGGCACGGTCCGATTGGGCCGAATGGGAATAAAATGGGCGGATTTTGTAAGTCTATCCACTATCACCCATAGGCTATCATGACCCGCACGAGAACGGGGAAGAGCGTCAATAAAATCCATGGAAATTTGGTCCCACTTCCAAATTGAATGTCCAAAGGTTGCAATAACCCACCAGTCCTTCGATGCTCGGCCTTGACAAGTTGGCAAGTCATGCAATGCTTAATAAAGTTAGCAATATCAGATTTCATTCCATCCCAATAATAAAGTCGCTTCATATCCACGTACATTTTACCACTACTGGGATGAACGGTAAATTTAGAACAATGAGAATCTTCTACAATGTCTTTACGAAGATCACTAATATTTGGCACGATAAGTCTACCAATTTTTCGAATGCCACCATGAGCATCAATATCAAAGTCTTTCAAACCTTCAACATTAATTTTATCCCTACAATTTTGGCTAAGAAGAGCCAATTCAAAATCTAGCTTTTGAGCTTCAAAAATGCGGTCTAAAAGAGAAGGATGAGCCTCAAGGCTACATAAAAAGAGAGATGAACATAAATCGGATTCACGATCTCGAATATCATAAGTGGACAAAATCTCAAGATCATTCCATTCGGATATCATCATAGAAAAAACCGCTTGTTGCTTATGACTAAGGGCATCGGCAATACGATTCCCTTTTCTGGGAGTATAGAGAATATCAAGATCATAAGATGCAAGGAAATCGAGCCAACGTTGTCGAAACAAATTAAGCTCTTTTTGAGAAAATAAATACTTCAAAGATTTATGATCAGTGTAGAGAACAAATTTTTCTTCCAAAAGATAATGACGCCAAATACGAAGGGCGAAAATAATAGCTGCGAGCTCTAAATCATGAGTGGCATATCTAATCTCGACAGGCTTTAATTGCTTAGAAGCATAAGCAATAACACGTTCTCTTTGCATAAGAACGACTCCCAAACCAACACGACTAGCATCGGTATAAACAATAAAATCTTGGTTCCCCTCGGGAATCACAAGAATAGGAGAATCGGAAAGGACTTCTTTTAATTTCTGAAAAGAAGCTTCACATTTGTCCGACCAAATGTATTTAACTCCCTTCTTTGTCAAACTAGTAAGAGGCATGGAAATTTTTAAAAAGTCTTTTATGAAACGACGGTAATAACCTGCCAATCCAAGAAAGCTACGGATTTCCGTAACACTCTCCAATCTCTTTCAATTTTGAATCGCTTCAATCTTTGAAGGATTCATGGAAATTTCGGATTCAGAAATGATATGACCAAGAAATTTCACACGAGATTGCCAAAAGTGCCACTTAGAAAATTTTGCTTTCAATTGATTGCTCCTAAGAGTTTCCAACACAATCCGAAGATGCTTTTCATACTCCTTCTCGGTTTTAGAATACACAAGAATATCATCTATAAAGATGAGAACAAATCGATCGAGGAAGTCTTTGAAAACTTGATTCATAAGGTCAACGAAATAAGTTGGAGCATTCGTTAAACCAATGGCATAACAAGCCATTCATAAGATCCATAACGAGTACGGAACGACGTCAAAGGAATACTATCCTCTGCAATACGAAGCTGATGAAAACCGGTTGCTAAGTCTAACTATGAAAAGACTCTAGCACCACTAAGTTGATCAAACAGATCATCAATCTGAGGTAAAGGATATTTATTCTTGATAGTAATATCATTAAGCTTGCGGTAGTCAATGCAAAGCCTAAGTGTACCATCGGATTTCTTCACAAAAATAGCTGTAGCTCCCCAAGGAGAGAAACTAGAACGAATAAATTGCTTCATCTCCAATTCGGATAATTGTTTGCGCATCTCCTCATTTTCTTTATTGGACATACGATAAGGAGGACGAGTGATAGGTATAGCTCCAGGGATAAGATTGATTCTGAACTCAATTGCTCGCTTAGGTGGTAATCCTAAAACGGGCTCAAATATATCGGAAAATTCATGAACAACGTGAATAAGAGAAATGACATCTTCCTCATCATCATTATCGTGATCATGAGGATTTAAAGAATATAAAGACACTGCCAAATTGGAATCCGAATCTTTAAGAACAATAGAAATCTACTTAACAGATTGAGGATGTTGAAGATGAATAGTCCGCTTAGGACATAGGATTTGAGCTTCATAATGGTTAAGCCAATCCATTCCCAAAATCATTCCGAAGCCTAAGTAACACATGACATGTAAATCGGCTCGAAAAGAAAAATCACATAAAATAATCTTGACATCACTACAAAGCAAACTGAGTGTTGCGGATCCACCGATCGGATTCGCAATTCTCAAAGAAGTCATTAAAGCAACAACACCTAAAGAAAAAGTATCAACAAGTTCTTTTGATATAAAAGAATGGGACATGCCCGTATCAAAAAGAACTCGAATAGGTTGATCACGAAACATAATAATGCCATCAAGGATAGAATAAGGAATACCTTGACCACGAGAAGTGTTACTAGGAGTTTGCACCACATTTAGATTTCCATCCTTCCTGCTTTGAAGTTTGGGACATGCAGATATATAATGACCCAAGCTTTTGCAATAGCGACAAGCAAGGGGCTTTGAACACTTATTTGCATAATGGTCCTTAGAACCACAATTGGAGCATTGCCCACCACTAGAGGTAGAAGTCTTTGCTACAGGAGTTGCTTGCTTCCCTTTCTTATTGGGATAAGGGCCTTTAAAATTATTAGGCTGCTTCTTGTTGTTGTTGAAGTTCGGTTTAGCACTCCCAACTTCAACATCACTCTCTTTATCTGCCTCTTCAAATCGAAGAGCGATATCAACAAGCTGATCGAAAGCAACCTCCAATTTCAAAAGTAATGGCTTTTTGAGATTCTTATTAAAGCCATAGACAAATCTCTGATTTTTCTTCAATGGGGTATTAATGTACTCGACCCCATATTTAGAGAGGGATTCAAAAGATGCGACATAATCTTCCACAGAAAATTCACCTCGAATAAGGTCAATAAAACGACAAGCCAAAGTCACTTTTTCAGCTTCCGGCACAAACTTTGATTCAAATCTTTACCAGAATTGCTCCCAAGTATGATCCGCTTCAATAATTTCAGAAATAAGAAGCTCATACCAATCTAGTGCTCTTTCTTGGAGCATGCTAGAAGCCACTTGGACTCGGTGAAGATCAATAAGATTCATGCGAGAAAAGATGCGATCGCATGTTCTAAGCCAAGCTTGGACTTCGATAACGCCCCGGAACCCCTGAACGGCTTTCCACCCAAATTTGTGTAATCACTACACAGGTGTGCAAATTTGGATTTTGGGTGAGTATGCCCTGAAATGGGTCCGACGGCCTGAGCATTCTTTACTAGATCTAGAAGTTGTTGTGCAGACATAAATACTCCATCTTGGGGAGTAGCACTAGATTGACCGGTGCTGGGACGGCCAGATCTAACCATTTCTCTTCTTTAAGAAAGAAAGAAAGAAAGAAGAAGAAGAAATGTTATTCACAAAATGAGTACCAAACAATAATGATTGATAAAACAAGGCATCACAAAAGAAAATAGGATAAGACGGTACGAAGACTTGAATTAAACCCTAAGGCACGACTCCTAAGATGGACATAGGACGATGATCCTTGCTAAATTATTCTACATTGTTCCGAAGTTTGGCTCTGATACCAAGATGTGATGCCCCACCTCTATGCTCACGCTAGTCAAGGACACTACGGAGTAATGTCATCAACTAGCACGAAGAATAAGGCTGTTGAGGAGCGACCATCCATGTAATTGCTTTGTGCGAGCACTGATATGTCAGATAGTACAACATGCATTTCATTTCAAGAGGAAATTCGACATGCCGATACAAACTCAAAGCTACTACACAGTGGCTATGATATCTTCGGAAACAAATATAAAAATAAACATAACACAAATCTGTCACAGATATGCATATCATAAAGGCGGAAATAGATATGAATATAACACATGAAAGTGTACATCAGAGTAGTGGTCAAAAAGATCCACAATAACACAAAAGATTGGATACAAGTGCTAGACAAAAGAATATGTATACATTAAGGAGTCTCTATCTCAAATGTATGACAACAAAAACTACAAATCTAATGTAGTTAGACAAAAGTCAGATGATGATCCCTGATAAGTAGTCAAGCTGGAGCACCTGTAACATTTCGGTCTGACCCGAGTATTATTTAATAAGAAAATAATAAACGGATCAGTCTAACTATAAATATCAGATAAAATGGGAAAGAATAAGAGATGACAAAAATGTATGATAACAATAATGCCATACTGTGATAAGTATACATCTAACAACAACTAAAATCATACAATATCTCAAGGAACTCGAAGCACCAAAAAGAATATCATATTCTTTAACACTTTCACCAAACCACAAATATTGACAAATATATCAATGCCAACCGTAAAAGTTAGTGAAACACAAATTCACCGATGCACAAATATTGATAACACTTATCAATGAAATCACGAAAATTAATGAAACACAAATTTTAGAAATCATCAGTAGAAATCCAGAAATCACAAAAGGGGGAGGCCTATCACAAAACGGAAGCATGGAAGCCTACCAACACGTGTATCACAAAACGGAACGCTATTCCATGGTTGCTAACCATTAATTTTTTAGCCGAAGCTCTACAAAACATCCCGAAGACCATGGGTCACTACCCCACCAATTTTGAGCCGAAGCTCCATAGAAACGGGGTTTAGTCTCCCTCGTAGACAAAGAGACATCGCACATTGCTAGTCTAAATCACAAAATGATCATCATCGATCATCAAGAACTGTCAATTAAACTAAGCTAGTAAATAGATGAGTTTAGCTTCATGTTCCATAACCACTGGCTTAACTTAAATATTTACGAACAATTGTAGATCTCCACTCGAAAGTTGTCACAAGAGTTTCAATCGAACAAGTCTAAGAATTAACCGACGAAGTAAACGCAAGTGTTTCATACCACTTGTTTTACTAAGCTGTTTAATTAGATTTCTCATACGAGTGAGGTAAAGGTTTGCAATAGGTAGAAAAATGGTTTTAAATAACGAGCTTTGTAAGAAAATAGTGTTGAAATTGTTTTGATGAAAGAGTTCTGATATTTACTACTAGTATAGAAAACCTTTGCGTTTTAAAGTGACAAACCATAAAAACGATTGTAAAAACAATCAATCACCAAAATTTCACGTTCGAAGACGTGAATCAAAGCCATAAAAATCGATATCGAATCCATCAAATGGATATTCTCAAAAATTCCAAAAAGAAGTCATCAAAGTCAATAACAAATGAGAACAAGAAATCGGATAATCACGGATTGATAAAAAATGGAATCTCAAGCAAAATAGGCTATACGCAAAATAAACTGAATACAAGCAGGTCAGTCGACTGGCACTCTGAGAACAGTCGACTGGCCCATGCCTGGAAAAACTCTCGGGCTCCAGGTCAGTCGACTGAACTCAGAGAGCCAGTCGACTGGAACCTGTTTTCCAGTATTTTCAGCATAACAAAATGAAGATGAAACTCTTCACAATTTGCGATCGAACAAGCATGGGCGCTAGGGGTTTATGCCAATCGAGAACCCAGTCCTATAGGCTCCTCGGTATGCCACCAAAAGCATGATCAAGCATCAAAGATATGATTTTTAAAGATTTAACTTCAAAACACCAAAAATTGAAACATCCATAAAACCAATTCAAACCAAAAGAAAGTGAACATCAATAAGTGTTAGGAATTCATACCTAACAACAAAGATAGATATAGACACAGATGTGAGATAGAAATCTCACCTTTTGTACAAAAACAAGGAAGACGAAGCTATAGAGCAAGGCAAGAACAATCACTTTTCAATTCCAACCCAAGAAGCTTGAATCTAAGCTTAAAAGAAAAACATTTCCTATGTTAGGGTTTAGGAATTTCTGAAATTGAAGGTGGAATGAGTTGGAGACGAAGAAGAGGACGCTTACCAATAGCTTCTCTTTGAATTTGGAGTTAGAGCTTGGATTTGCAATGGAACTAGGGCTTAGGAATTATAATTCCTTTTCTCTTCCCCATTTTTATCTAAAGCTTGAAGGTATTAGGAAATGAGAGTGAAGAGAAGCGGGGGTGGAGCTAGAGTTAATAGTTTAGGCTAACCTAAACCCAAAGTCTAAAGTGCAAAGGTCAAATTTTTAACTAGCTCCAAACATATCGAAGTTTATACTCAAAAAGGTCGCAAACACCATTTTGAATTCAATGGAAGTGGTCCCGAGTCCTAGTTCGATTGTTTGCAAAAAGTAACTTTTCGGACTAAAATCCGACTAACGATGCTATATTTAAATAAAATATTTAAATATACAAATTGTTAAATATGCGGGTTGTTAAACTAAAGATCTAAATTCACATTTATCAGCCTTAACACCCCGAGTCACCTCGTTGGTTCGCAAGGAGTGTGATATCAAATATTGTAAAACCCAAATAAAGATAGTTATCCATTTATTCAATCCAGTTGAATAATTTCGATATATGTAAAGAAAGTAAAAAAATGTGAATTATTAGCACATAACCGGCTAAAATTTACTGATTTTAGTCGGATATGTTTGCTACAAATATCCAGCATTGCAAAACCTAACCGATAGAGTCATTTTTAATCATGGTTAATCAATTCATGTCTTCGAATTTCATGTTAAAACAAGGTCTTTTACACAATATGAAGGGATCAAAGATTGTGCGGATCGATTATCCGTTTGATCACATAATCAACATCAAATTAGATTAAAACCAGATTGTTTTACATATTTAATCAAATCTAATTTACATTTTAGAAATCCAATTGGGGTTCATTGGAGGGCTAAGAGCTCACACACCTGGTCAAGCAATAGTAACCCGACACATTGGGACTTGCAGGAGCAATTGGTAGGTCAGGCATGAATTTTGACCTAGGTGGGGTGACATGTAACGCGGTTCGGGTCATGGGATCGAATGGGGCCAAGAATATGGGCTCGATTCCCAAGGTCCGGGCAAGATTTTCTAGAGCTTGGAGGAATTCGAAGACTCGGACGCGGGCTCGAGTGGAGCTCTTGGGCTAGATCCTTCTTTATGCATAATTTCTCAATGTAAATTCAATCCATTAGGTGCATAGTCGGGTGATTGTAAGTAATCATTATTATAATACCTCGAAAAATTGGTATATATTATAATTAAATATGAACAATAGGAAAGTGTTGAAAGTATTTGGATTTAATGTGCTGATAGAATAAACTAAAAATAAGGATGGACAAAAATGGTCAATTTTCCAATTTTGGAGTTTGACGACGAAACCAATGCCATTATTACCATCTCATTTTTCTAATTCACGCGGTATTTTATTCATCTCGTTCGGACTCCGTATGAAAGAATTGTATTTGAATCTGTGTTAAGTTGAATGGACGTCAAAGTTTAAAATTTGAATTTTAGTGGATCGTTGTTTTTCCCTCCTATTTGAGCCAGGTATGTAACTTCTTCTTTTGTTTTTTCAAAAACTGGCATTGTTCTTCTTCTTCCTCTTTTGTTTTTTAAAAAACGGACACTGTTCTTCTTCTTCCGCTTTTCCCTCTTGCATACAAAAATTCAAACAACCATACCTTCCTCAAATCTCAACGAAATCAGCGACATCGTGTAGCTAACGTAGAGAGCTATATATTTATACCAACTTGGAAATGAAATTGTAAAGTGTAGAGGCGCAGCGGACACATCGGTAGTGAGAGGTGATAGATTTAGGGGTAATAATGTAATTTTTCACATATATCTAATTCGTTAACCGATTTTGTTCGAAATAAAATATGTTTTCTTTCTATTATATGCTTGATATAATGTATTATATTAATTAATTAATTTAATTAAAAGTATATTTAATAGAAAATCCATATATTGTATGTTTTTTGATAATAGTTACAAAGTGTTGTAACCGTAGGTAATTTATCACAATGAAATAAATATACCATTTTAAATATTCCTAGTCAAGATGTATCAAGACTGGATATGGATACATCCATTAAGACCAGAGTACGTAACTCTCTCCATATGTTGGGAAGTGTATTACTCATGGTTGTTGAGGACACTAAGGGGTTACGAGCTGATAGTTATTGGATAACTATGGAATGGTTCACTCAATAATTTTCTATTAGTTAATATAACTAGGGCCAAACAGAAAATATCGATGTGACGAAATTACATGGTTCTCTTGACATGAGAGTATTGTTGATCTTTAATATAGAAACTCCACTTTGATTATAGTTAAATCATGGCATGACGTCCATCAAACGACTATAGTTGGGTGGAGTGTAAGCATTGGAAGTGAAATATTATTCAAGAGATAACTCATCTCCTTAGTTATATGAGGTTAGTATCACTGTCAACCGAAATCAATTCAAAGTCAAAAGTTCTGGCCAAACCATTTCGGGTAATAATATTTGTTATTATTGAACTAAGGACTTTGTATTTGGAATATAAAGTTGAATATAGATGATATTGGAATTTTGACCATTACCAAATTCCTTAAGTCCAATGTGATATATTTTTGACAATGATAATTTATGTAAATAACAGTCACACCAGGTAATGCTTATCAAATTAAATTTGAATTTTACCAAAACCAAGTAACCGATAAATTTAGCCAAAATATCACACCACCTGTTGAATCACGTGTGAACATTAATATTTGAATAGTTCGATATTAAGCGCTAACCAAATTTACACCTAACGAGTCACATGACCGAAACGATGAGTACTTCTTTGACTAAAATGTTTTAATTAATTTATAATTATTATAAATTAATTAAATTATTTAATATTTATAAAATATTAAAATAAAATTTGATTTCGATTTGATGAACAAATATTATTAAATGTATTTATAAAAGTTATACATATATTAATTGATATATGATATCGATAAGCGTTTAAATTATATTTAAATGTAAAATATTCTTTGGGCTTTAAATGGATTTAAATCCCATATAGGGGTTGATCATATTCGATCATGATGGGGTCTTGGTGCCGCCATGAGATGGTGCAGTGAAGGCTTTGAGATGGCGGGCTAAGATGGAAGAGAATTGGTAAAAGATGACGTTACACCAAAAATTCTCAACGGTAAAAACGACGATTACCTTCCCGAGGAAAGTCATGCATTCTCCATTTGTGTATGATACAAAAGTTGCTATAACATAATGTATAAAAACCTAATGGAGTAATGACATATCGTAAAAACAGAGCCGCGGGCCGAAAGGAGCAGCCTAGTAGCAAGTCCGAAGCCCAAAGCATTAGTTTATAAAAGTAGGGATCTACGACTGAGATGGACAACAAAGACAACACGCGACTCGGATGTTAAAAATTGTTTAAGCGCGAGGCAAGTCATCAATCTACGCCTCTTAAGTAGCCTCCATTGGGTGAACAACACAAGCTCAAATCGTAGCCGCCTAATAAGCAACTTCAGCAATTCATAAAGGAAACTCTCCATCAATGGTGCCATGGCTACTAGCTATAAATAGGCGGGATTCCCAAGGCACAAAGGGTTGGCTGACATCACATCATTACTCTAACTTTCATACTAGCTATAATTCATCTTTTCATTACTCTAACTTGCTACATCACATCTCGATAACCTCCTAACCGATGCTTGATAATAGATTCCGGAGCCCTAGCTTCAAAATATAGGGTGTTGGTATAGACGAAATTCTACACTAACATTTTTGACGCTAGAAGGAGTGCCCGAACCTCCTTCATTTTCCTCTATCGAAAAGTCCAGTAACATCATCCTTTCGGCCATGATTAACCTAGAGAATGAGAACTGACCTCGGAGTTACCCTAAACCTTCGCATTCAGCTTATTGAAGAAGATAACAATGAGAGATTGATCGCCCTCGTCTCAAAAAATGGGAATAGCCAGGAATGTGACCCTATTTATGAACTTCAAGCTCTCCAAATAAGATAGCTTTCAGAGTATCTCCAGAAATCCCTCCAAGAGTCTGCTCAACCCAGAGGGACGATCATAGGTATGGCAAATAAAATCAAGGATGTGAGTATTAATTTAATGGAAAATTAAAGTTCAACTCTTCCAACTAAAAGAGCCTTTCCAGTTGTCCCAGCTCTTCTACCTCAAAAGAAGATCAAACGAGACCGAATCCTTATTTCTCTTAATCAAATTCTATCTCGCATTTTTTTGGAAACTCAAGCTTCACTGCCCAAATATCCCCCATCCACTTAAGAAAACCCAAAAGGAAAGGGTTATTATGTTTATCATCAAGTGAATATGCATGAAAAAAATGAGCATCGAAGACTTTCTCAAGCCATAGAATAACTTCATACAGAAAGGGATAGCTGAGTTTATTAAATAGTTACTTAAATAGCTCATATTTATAAATATCTAACTTTTTTTCTATGTTTCAGGAGAATCAGGTTTATCTTTTTCCTCTCTCGGTAAGTGCAATTTAGTCTCGGTACCCATAAAATTTAATCTAGTACATCCCCCTCTTCTTTTTCAATTGCCGTCTCTGCATTTAGAGTCCATGGGCCGAATTCTTTTATTAATCTGACGAGCTCAATAAAGAGTTTTACTTTTGCCTTAAAAATATTAATTCTCTTAACAATTCTCTTTCTTAAACTTAAAGTAAACATGCCTCCTACAAAGCAATAGAACATACCAACTATTCGATTTCAAAATTCTTTTAAAAAATTAATCTGAGAGCGCTCTTTTCAAAAAAATTATATTTTTCTTTATCAAGGTACCACTAGCATTAAGTATAACTATTAACTTAAAATAATTTTAGATGGCTGATACTTACCAAAAGTAGTTTTAGATGGCCGACACCAGCCAAAAGTGGTTGTAGAATAGCTGACACCAGCCAAAAGTGGTTGTAGATGGCCGATCCAGCCATAAGTTTGTGATCCCTTTTAGCCTCCATATCTCCCTTAGATCTGGCTGAACTCTCCCCTTATATCTCTTTAATTTTCTATTTTCAAATCAAATTAAGTGTTATTCGATAGCCAGTGTTAAGGACTAGCACTCTAATTGTTTAAAAATCAGTTTAGGAAGCAAATTTCATCATTTCATGGTATACTTTCAAACATTGGGTATAAGGTAAATTTCTAATCAATATATAGTTATTAAAGTTTAGATCTAATATTTATATTATATATATATATATTGTTAGTTAGACGATGATTCAGATATAAAAATATAGTGTCACAATGGGATTAGTTGTATATTTGCATATACCTGTATATTAAAAAAATTGATCATGTACATACTTATAATGGTACGGCTCAACAATAAAAATTAAAAATAAAACAATTTTTTTAATTTAATAATTTAATATACAATATTCAAATATACATATAGAGTTTATAAATAAATATTACTTCATACATCATACAATCATAGCCATATATGTTTAGGCCTGTCAATGAATACCCGAAATATCCAAAATACATCTGCATTTGTATCCGAAAACATGAAAAATGCCCTATATTCGAAAAGCAGATGCGGATATCCGATATTTGAAGCATATTTCGATAGGGATACAGATATAGCTGTATCCGTATCCGATAAATATCCGTCCAGTTTGAAATTAAATAAATATATATATATATATTAATATGTTATTTTATATCCATAAATTTAATACAAATACACTAATATTAGAAACAAAATCATTTTACAAAAATACAACCCCATTATCACTTGGCCCATTTACAAAAATATAAGCCCAAATGCCCAATAATTATTCTTACGCACACTACACAGTACAGACATGAGATAGTCGTCCAAACTTCAAACCCTAGATCTAAGTTCAAACTTCAAAATAGAAAAGAAAAAAACCTTAGATCGCATTCGCATAGAAGCTCCGTTGGACCGTCGCATCTTTCACCGCCTCCATTCGACTGCTGCATCTCAGTTTCAGTAAGATTTCAGTCTTTTTTTCGTTATTTTATTTTATTTTCATTATACTGGTTAAACTATTTGGTTTTATCATCACCTAAGTATGTATCATTTTTTATAATTGGATGATTATTAATGTCTTCATGTGAACTTGAGTAATCAGGACTGTTTTTCAACATATAGAGAATTATAAAGGAAATAGGTAATCAACATCAAGGACAAAGTTAATAAGATAAAAATTGATTTGGAATCTCAAACTTTATAAATTAAAAAATAAAGTTTAAGGACCCTTTTGGTTGAACTTAAAAAAACTGTTTTTTGCATTTTCAAAGTCCAAATGATTAGTTTTTTTTCTTTTCAAAACAACTCATTTAAGTTCATTCAAATAAAAGTTAACCCATTTTCATTGGGACGTAGAAGATTGACTTTTTATTTATTTTAGTCTTGGGTTATTTAACTATTTAGCTTTAGCTATGGCCAATACATACTTTTCGTGGTTTTGAGGAAATTAATTACCGTTCTAATTTCCTAAAAGTATATTTCAAAATATCTGTATAATCCTTTTGGTAAAGAGTGCACATAGTGTCAATCTAGCTCAAGAAAAACTATTTAGCGGTTCCTAGCACCATTTTATTACAGTGACATTGGTATTACGAGCTACAATAAATTGTATGATATTATGCTTGTTTTTTTTCTATAAGGTCAACAATTTTAATATTAATAATCACAATTCTTGTTGAATTTCTTTGTACAGGCACCATCAATATACATCCAAGTTTGCTTTCTCTTTATCGTGGTGTTGCACCTGTTCAAAGGGCTTTAGCGGTTTATCAAGTTTGTATTCACTCAGAAATACTGATTTTTACTAACAAATAATTAATTATAATTCATGTGGTGCATTTTACTAGGATAGCATGATAGAAACTAGAGTTTCGCTTGTATATGCATATCTTCATCTTTTTATGTAGGTGATAGGAGATTTTCTCCATAGAAAGGGTCAGTTATAGATTCGGTTATTGGAGTTTTTCTTACTTAGAATGTTTCACATCATATTTCTACGTAAGATTTGACCATGACGAATTAAATAACAGTTTCAAACAACAAGCTAGCTCATTTTGAAGCTTGCGCAAGGATTTTTTTTATTATTAATACACAACTTTGTATTTTGCAGGGTAATCTTTTGAAGCATTAGCCACTTCATAGAAAAAGAATGCAATATTTTAGGCTATATGTATGTTATGAAGGTGATTTTTATTTTTTGGTATTTGTTACAATTACGATGTATGCTGCGTATTTGCTTTTATGATTTGCAGTGATTGAATTAGCCTATGGATTTTGCGTATGGATTTTGTGTGATTGAATTAGCTATTGTTAATTTGATGTAATTTATGTATTACACGGTTTTTCCATCTTTTTTTCAATCAAAAAAATGAAATATGCATTATATCGATTAATTTTTGGATATTTTCAGATATGTTTTGAGATTCCGATACAGATGAAAATATCTGTATTTGCTAAGCAGGATACATATATTTTTGGATATTCGATTATATTCATGGATACGGATAATTTACAACAGGTATTCGCGGATATCGGATATGGATTTGTATACGGATTTTTATTTTCGGATATGGATACGGATACAACACTATCCGATTGCATTTAGGCCTATATATTATATACATAGTATTATCGATATACTATTATTCGCAATAAATATATATATATTATTTAAATCAATTAATTAATGTAAATTAATTATATCGATATATATATTATGCATAAATTATGTTTGATATTTTATAAAATTAAGTTTACACACAACATACCGTCGGTTGTAAATTTAAAAAAAAATTCTATAATTTGAAATTATTTAAATTAAAACCGAGTATTAAAAATTAGTTTTTAAAATTATTTTAAATTATAAAATATATAATAAGTATTCAAAATACAACTTATCTTTTAGAATTTTACCGGCAATTTAAAATTTAAGTTTCGAAACTAATTTCTTTTATTAATATTATATATATATATATATTTGTATGGATACTTAATAAAACATATTTTAGAATTAAACAAAAATTATGCTGAGACGTGTGTATGACTAGGTGAATATATATTTATTAAAAAAACATTTTGTGTATTTTATAAATATTAATATATATTTATATTTTATTATTATATATAATTATTTAATATATACATATATATAATATTTTATATATGTATATGTATAATGTTTTTGAATTTATAAAATAAAATTTTACTTGATATGTTTAGCATCCGTTTATAGGCCTATATATTATATACATAGTATTATAAATATACTATTATTCACAATAAACATATATATATATATATATTATTTAAATATTATTTAAATCAATTAATTATGTAAATTAATTATATCGATATATCTATATATTATGTATGAATTATGTTTTATATTTTATAAAATTAAGTTTGCACATAACATACTCTCGGTTGTAAATTCTAAAAAATTTCTATAATTTAAAATTATTTAAATTAAAGTCAAGAATTTAAAATTAGTTTAAAATTATTTTAAATTATAAAATATATAATACGTATTCAAAATACGACATATCTTTTAGAATTTTACTGGCAATTTAAAATTTAAGTTTCGAAACTAATTTCTTTTATTAATATTATATATATATTTGTATAAATATTTAATAAAACATATTTTAGAATTAAACAAAAATTATATTGAGACGTGTGTATGACTAGGGGAACATATATTTATTAAAAATACATTTTGTGTATTTTATAAGTATTAATCTATATTTATATTTTATTATTATATATAAGTATTTAATATATACATATATACATATGTAATATTTTATATATGTATAGTGTTTCTGAATTTATAAAATAAAAAATTACTTAATAAATTTAAAAATGATTTAAATATTAATTTATATAATTATATATATATTATATTTATAATATTAATTTATTTTATATTTATATTCATAAACATGTATATATACATAAAATTATTTAAATAAGAAATATAGTTTTTATATATAAATATATTTGTAACATTATGTATATGTATATATAAGTAAAAGTGCATGGATATACATTTTGATAATATATTTTAAACGAGCTAACGTGCATGTTGCGGTATAAATCCCAACACTTATAGAAAGGTATGTTATACCTTGCGTAGATTGATATGTATGCATGCACACACATATATATATGTGTATGTGATACACGTGTGTGTATATGCTATATATATAACATTAAAAAATAATATAATATAATTTTATAGTTTTAAATAAAATAAAGATTTTGTTTCGAAAAATTTAGAAACGTTCTAAATAAATTAGACTACATAGGCACAACTAAGATACAATATGGATTTTTTTTTGAAATTCACCCATAACTTCCATTGTGGTCAGACCTAGTTCTAACAAGAGGCGAATTCGACGAGTGGTTCATGGTTTCCTCTTTATACAATTCAATCTTGATCCTATAACTATGATTTTTTTCTATACTAGAGTAGATAATCATTTATAATCAATTAAATTTAGGTTAAACAAGGGGTTTCGGAGGGATTTGATAAAAACAGTAAAGTAGAAACTACATTTCGCCTTTTCCTTAATTATAATGAATATACATTGAAATTTGATGAATTAAAGCATAACTGAATATAGAAACATTGGGTTAGGTGTTATAAACGTCCTTAGACGATAGGAGACGAAACAGAGGCGATTGGAGGTGAAACGACATAATGGAACAACCAAATCCATAGTCAGCAAATTCCCAATTTTCATGTAGGCCAATCCATCGGTCTCTATCATAGGTCCACTGGTGGTCTTCTCTGAGCATATATATGTTGGAATTTTCAAATAAAATGATTTAGATCTGAGTATGATGATGCCGCTTTTATGTAGAGGAACTTTTGCCGAAGGCAGTTGAATTAGTGTAAAGATGCTGGTTATTTGTACGAGACTAACCCAAAAGAGTAAGTAGTTTATTTGTACACCGGATTGTGAGACGGCATACCAGGAATTGAAGTATCTATTGACGAATGAACTTGTGCTAGTGATACCCGAAGGGAATGATGGTATGACAGTATATACTAACGCATTAGGTTCAGTGTTAGGAGTAGTGCTGATGTAGAAGGGCAAAATAATAGCCTAGCAATGCATCTAGGCAGCTGCAATCCTATGAAGTTCGATACCCTACCTATGATTTAGAGTTAGCAGTTGTTGTCTTTGCATTAAAGATTTAGAGGCATTATCCCTTAAGGGAGAGATTCAAGTTATTTATGAACCATGAGTCCTTGAGATACCTATTCTTTTAAAGAAATTAAATATGAGGTAGTAGAGGTGGTTAGAGTTCTTAGCATTCTATGATTTTTGATAGAGTATAACCCAGGGAAGGGAAATAAAGTTGCTGATGCCTCAAGCTAAAAATAACAAGGTTGTGTTTTAGCTATGATATAAGAATGGACCATCTTGGAAACGTTGTCTACCTGTAATGTGCAGTTTCGATCAAATGCAGGTTTGATAGCACTTTCGGATGCTAGCATGCCTAGAAGTAAGGCCTGCATTAGTGGGAAGGATTGTTGAACTATAGAAGGGAGACAAGTAACGCATCGACATAATAAGGAGCTTAGACTGAGGAGTCAAGGCAGAAGAGCTGAAGGGGCTCGGTGTTGATAGCGAGGGTAGAATGCTGAAGAATGGAAGGTTGTATATTTTGAGTATAGAAGGATTGTGGAAGGAAGTATTGGACAAATGTCATCATTCAAAGTTCACCATTCACCTTGGAGTTACTAAGATGTATTAGGATATGAAGAGAAGTTTCTTCTGGGAAGGCATGAAGAAAGATGTGAGAGAGTATGTGGGAAGATGTCTTACATGCCAACATGTGAAGGTAGAACATCAGAAACCTAGTGGGCTCCTGCAGCCTTTGGAATTCTAGTTCGAAAATGGAATTAAGTGCCTATGGACTTCGTAGATGAGTTACCAATGTCAAGGTAGGGAATGAAA
Organism: Allium cepa; assembly: GCA_030765085.1. Taxonomy (NCBI): domain Eukaryota; kingdom Viridiplantae; phylum Streptophyta; class Magnoliopsida; order Asparagales; family Amaryllidaceae; genus Allium; species Allium cepa. Next base: position 550,715,744 of record CM060941.1, on the reverse strand, counting down.
GCATATAGGTTATAGTTGATAGTCGAATAACTAAGTGTGGCCATTTCATTCCAGTGAAGGCCATTAGAACTACGCCTAGGTTAGTAGAGATATACGAAGGTAGTGGTGGGATTACATAAGGTGCCTAGCACTATTTTTTTAGTGAGTTTTGGCACAGTTTGTAGAAGGTATTGGATACAAAGTTGTGCATGAGTATTGCATACCATCCAAAAACTGATGGGCAGACCTAGAGGGTCAACAAGTCTAGTAGACTTAATGAGAGCTTGCATTTTAGACTTCGATGGATCTTGAGACGATCAAAATTTGGTTGAGTTTTCATACAACAACGGCTACCAAAGTAGTACCAGGATGGTCCCATTTGAAATGTTGTATGGGAGACCATGTAAGTCACCAACATGTTGGTTGGAGATAGGATTGTGTTAGGACCAGATGTGGTTAAGGATGCTACTAAGAAAGTAGGATGATCCAAACTGATTAAGGCAGCACAGTCTAGGCAAAAGAGTTATACCAACATAAAGAGGAAGGAATTGGAGTTCGCGGTAGGCGATTAGTTATTTGTAAAGGTTCTCTAATGAGATGTGTGATACATTTCAGGAAGGATGGAAATTTTCATCCAGATAGTAAGGTTGTTTTCAATCGTAGAAAGGATTGGAAAGGTAGCTTATAAAGTGGAACTGCGTAGCGCTTTGGTAGGGATTTCATGACAATACGCACCTTAATAGGCCCAAATTTCAATTAAACTGAAATCCAAGTTTATTGGGGTACGAATCGTTGCTTTTGGTAACCTACAATAAACTTGAGCATATCTAAGAGTGATTAATATAAACTCACAGCGGAAAATATAATAGATCATGCATATTAACTAAGGCTGCTACCTTGGAATATCATTCCTTAGATATTTAATTTCCTTGTTAGCTTCGAGCATGAATAAGAAGACTTCACCATCTGCATTTTCCGTCTTGCTCCAGTATTCGGTCCTTCTAAACCTAACATTTGGGTTGTGATGAGGAGTGGGTCAGAACTACGTCCTGGCGATTAGAAAATTACATACTTTACCCATCCCATTAATTTATGCCGATTAGTTTCCATTTAAATGTTATGTCTATTATTTACGGCTAATCCGTTAAATCTTATATGCACGTACGATATGTCTAATCTAACCTTCTTCATGGTATAACTTTATATGTATATGCTGATAGAGTTAGGGGTATGCCCTAAGGGCATTTATGTAATTTGTTTCTAACTCAATAACCAATTTTGTTCGAAATCAAAGGTATTTTCTTTCTATTATATACTTGATATAATGTGGTTACATTAATTAATTAAATTAAAAGTATATTCAATGGAAAATTCATAAATGGTATGTTTTGTGATAGTAGTTATAAAGTGTTGTGACCATGAGTAATTTATCATAATAAAAATAAATATACCATTTTAAATATTCCTAGTCAAGATGCATCGAGACTAGATATTGATGTATCCGTTAAGACTAAAATACATAACGCTCTCAAAATGTTAGGCAGTGTATTACTCATGGCTGTTGGGGGCACCTAAATGTTACGCACCGATGGTTACTGGATAACTATGGAATGACTCACTCAATAATTTTCTATTGGTTAATATAACTAAGGTCAGACAGAAATTATCGATGTGACTGATTTACACAGTTCTCTCAACTTGAGAACACTGTGGATCTTCAGTATGAAAGTTCTGTTTCGATTATAGTCAAATCATGACATGACGTTCCATCGAGCAACTATAGTTGGGTCGAGTGGAAGTATTGGAAGTGAAGCACCATTCAAGAGAGGGTTCATCTCCTCAGTTATATGCGGTTAGTATCACGATCAACTCAAGTCAACTAAAAGGAAAAATCTTTGGTTAGAGCATTTCGGTTAATAATAATTATTATTATTGAACCATGGACTTTGTGTTTGGACTATAGAGTTAAATTTAGATGATATGGGAATTTTGACCGTTACCAAATTCCATAAGTCCAAAGTGATATAGTTTTGATGAAGAGAATTGGTGTAAATAAATGTCACAAGCGGATAATGCTTAATAAAGTGAAATTGAATTTTACTAAAACCAAGTAAGTGACAATTTTGGCTATAATATCATATCACCTACTAAGTGATCCGTGAGTCTTAACACCCAAATAGTTTGATGTTAATTGTTGACCGAATTTACACCGAAGAATTACAAAACCAAAATAATGAATTCTCTTCAGACCAAATAATTCAATTAGTTTATAATTGTTATGGATTAATTAAATTAATTTATATTTATGAAATATTAATTATAAATTTGAATATGATTTGAGAAATAAATATTGTTATAAATATTTATAATAGTTATAAATACATCGATTAATATAATATATCGATAACGAATTAAATTGAATTTTATTAAACATGTTTAATCTGGGTTAATTGGGCTATTAGCCCATGGTGTTTAAGACATGGTTCGGCTACAAAAAGGCATGGGGGTGGCTAACAAAGAGGTATGATTGGTTTTGAAATGAACGATTGGGATTAAGTAAGAAAGAGTATGAGATACTATCTTATTTTCTCTCTTATTCATTCAATATAAAGTCATCTCTAAAACCTAATTTGCTTTTTTTCTGCCTCTATTATCTTCATTATGGTTGAAACTCTCCTCTAAAACCCCTAAAAGTTCTCAAATCAAATTCGTTTAAAAATCCAAGGCTATTTGATAGCAAGAAGGTATGTGATTCATGACTAGCAATTTTGATGAATCAAGGAATTTCTAGAGGAAGAGGATTCATCTTTTCAATTTAGACTTAAGGGCATATGTTGTAGGTATCATTTCATTTACATAATAGGTAGATAATTATGATATAATAATTTACTACTCATGTACACCTATATATATACATGTTATTATTGCTTAATTAGTTAGGTGATATTTATGATGTTGTCACAGTAATGATTGGAAATGTGCATAAATTTAATGTACTCATACATACTCATATTTTATTAATAATCCATGCTAAATAAAAGTATTTTATTTTAATATTATATTAATTAATACACATATATATTAATATGTAAATCAATACATTTACACTATTTATATCAAAGCATATGTTAGTTAATTTTCTAATATATGTCTATATCAATTATGAATTTTACAAATGAAAATAATTTTTTGTTATTATTATTTAATTTTTTATTTAATCAATATAAGATTTAATAAATTCATATAAAATAGATAAAGTTTCAAAAATTCAATTTTATATTTTTTTTTAAAAATTATATCATCACCTTAGAAGCTCTTGGAAATAATTTCAGTTTTTTGTATTTGTTTTCATATTTTTTAAAAATTAAATTAAAATCATCTATTTATTATTTAATTAATTAAAAAATATAATTTTTATTCATAAAAAATCTGAAAAAATTTCGCAACACTAGAATATCTTTTTTGATTTTTGAAAAATTTAAAATTTAAAATTTTGTTATATAATTATTTTATATTATTTAATTAATGTAAATTTGATTAATTAATTAATTCATAATAAATATATATTAATATGTTAAAATTATAAAAAAAATTAGATTTGTATTGATTTCTAATTGGAAAATTGAAAAAATAATCTACATACATATATTTATATTTATATATAATTTATTATAATACAAACTTACATTTAATTATTATATTAATATATATGTATGTATGTATTTATATAATTATTTACTTTAATTAGTACGTATGTATACATATATAAGTGAAATAATTTATTTCCATAAACATATAATTTTGAATGTATGTATATATGTTTATTTGTTATTTATAATATATATATATCTATAATATTTGTATATAATAAAAATATTTAGACAAACACACAGATATATATATATATATATATATAAAATTACTTAGATATTTATAACTATAAGTATATGCACATATTTGGATAAAATACAATACATATAGAATGCGCTAATGTGTCCTTTGCGATGTAAATCTCAACATCTATATATGGGTATGTTATACCTTGCACAAAATATTATGTTACACATCCACACACATGTACATATGTATATGATATATATGTATACTTATATATTAAGTAAAACTAAATCAAATAAACTTCGTACAACAATTTATAAACTTAAATAAAATGCATGATTTTATTTAAAATTGATTTAGAAATGTTCTAAACAAATTAGACTTCAGAGGCCGAGTAATGATCCAATAGTGTAAAAAAATTGAAATTCACCCATATCTTCCACTACGGGTTGGCCTTAGTTCCAACAATAGTATCGAAACCCAATAGCCTATGTGTTCTAATTAGTTATATTAGAGTTAACTAATTAAAGCTTACCTAGTAGGGTGTCTAGAAAAGTAGTATCTAAGGTTGGATCTGGATAATCAAGTACTCTGCCCAACCTGGCTACTAGCCTAGCCCGAAATGTTGAGGTAAGCCCAAAAGGTTATCCTTAATAAAAAGGCTCAATTTGAATTGGGCCTTTGAGCTAATTTCAAAATAGTTTTGAGATTAAAAAATAAAAGTTTTTAAATTTAAAAATTAAATTTAAAATAAGAAAAATATTACAAATTTTATAATATAAATTTTCAAAATTGTGTGAAAATTAAAATATAAAATTTAAAATAAGATATAAATATATTATAATAGTTATAATATAATAAAATTTTCAAAATATTTGAATATATATATATTAATTTCAATTTTTTAAAATTTATTAATTAGATTAATAAAATAAAATAATTAAATTAGTTAATTAATAAAAATATGTACGCATGTATTATATATCATGATATATGTTATGATAGTTTAAAATGTTTAAAATAACATAAGTACATGTATGTATATAAATTGAATTTTGAAATAAATATAATTTAATTAAAATTGTTTAATTAAATAAATTAAATAAATTGTATAAATTAATTAAAGGTTAAATAAATAAATATTAATTAAATGGATATACACATATATAAGGTATATGCATGATATCATAAAGGTTATAGTAAGTAATAAACATTTAATATAAATGCTATATGAAAATAATATAAAATGCTAATTGACTTAAATTAATTAAATAAGATTTAATTAATATAATGTTATACATAAGACTATTATATGAGTAATATAAAATATAAGACTTATATAATAATAAAACTTATATAATATGAATATAGAAACTGGAACATTAAAGAAACCTTAAATAGACTTAAGGAATAAATACATACGTATTGTATGTATACTCTGATTTTAGACATGTCTGACATTTTAATCACGAGGGTATTTCATGAGAAGTACATTATTCCATAAGTCGATATCACTCAATATAATATATTGAATATTATGAATCTTCGATATAATGTTGTCCTTAGTTGACGAGCAAACTCAACCTAGAGATGTTATGTGTAGTATTATTAATATATTGAATAGACGATGTAAGATAACTATAAGTATTTGTTGAGTAGACTCAAGATACATATACTATACTTAGGCCGTCACGATATGGTGGGTACAAGTGAATAATTTCTTTTCGATTTGTTGAGCAGACTCGAAGACGAAGCAGAATTAGGACAAATACCAAAGGGTTAGGAGTTGTACGTGATTTAACTTATAAGGAGTTATCCATTATTTGTGGAGATATGGTTTGTTCAATGGATTCAAGGTCAGAATCCCAAGAAAAATGAGTCCTAACACCCACTAGTTAAGTCGAAGGCTTCTATGTTTCACCGAGGGTTTGGTAAAACATAAAAGACCAGTGGGAGCCTTATTAGAAAAATCAAATGATAACAATTAACCTTTCTAATATTATAAGAACATATGCTATATAAAGTTATAATAATATACAATGATATATTTGTGCATTTAATACGAATGATAAAACGTTTATCAATTAAGATATACAAATGAGAATCAAAGATTGACAAATAAAAATATAACATATACTTAATATAAATGCTTCTTGCATGTTAATGTTTCAATACCCATGCAAGCACCTGATTTTACGACTACTAAATATGTTCCTAATTTGGTTGCGTACATGTTTATTTGGTCGAGACCATATGATGCATTCCATGAGTTTCGAACTCTAAAAGCAATATGAACTATGGATGTTTGATAATTTTTTCATATAAATGTTATAGGGGGGACAATCAAAGTTTTTAATGTACGATAATTCGATAAAATTAGTTCATTCGAAAACAAACCAATAAATAGTGCTATAAGATCCATTATTCAATTTGATTGATTACAAAAGTATCGTATTATGTTTGTTATCTATAACACTAGACCAAAACTATAAAATAGATCGAAGAACTCGATCGTTGAAATTTCAGTTTGATTATTTTATGTAAAGAGCCACATAGTTGATATGACTAAATGTTAGGGATGATCGAGTGCACTTTTGTAAAGAGTTCGTTATGATATTGTCGTAAGAGAATTCTTCTTTTGAATGGTTCGACCTTTTAGATTGAAAAATGAATGTATAAGAGTTGATGTGATTTAAGGTACATTTGGGACGAGGAGAATGAATAGCCAATTCTCTTCATAAAGAAATATCGAAAACGAGAATTGTAATGATGATAACTGATACTTAATATTGGAATGGAAAATACGATTTCTATTACAAAATGTACTTTAATATAGAAAATTACTTTCTATGAAATTTGTTTCTTTAAGTTTAGGATATTTGATCAAAGAACTCACCGCTGTAAACTAGTTGCAGTATATGGAATAAATAATTTATATTAAGTGAATGATGAATCTCCAAATTTAGTATGCTATTATAGTAATGGTGGAAATAGTCGGAGCATGCCATATAACACTTATTGACTGCATCAAATTACGAAAATTATTTTCGTAAAACATACCAAACATTATTTATGAAATAATGACCATTTTCAATGTTGATTGAAAATAGACATAGTTATATTTCAATATGAATGTTATGAATATTCATTATGAAATAAAACTATAATATTATATTTGTATACATGACAAAGTGATGCATTTGGGAAATACTAAAGTATCCAAATTATTTACAATTATTTTGGAATTATATACTAAGGCGTAGTTTTGAGAAATAATTTTTATTATATGATTATGAATCATATGGCACTACTTAATTATATCTCAAACAATCAGGGGCTATGCATCCATTTGACTACAGCGTCATAAGAGTTGATGAATTCTTCTGATCGATAAATATTAAGGTATGCAATCATAAGTCTACTAATACCAATACAGTTCCACATGGTTCGTTATATTCACTGATAAGTTGCTACCAGCATGAACATGTGTATTTGATACCCATGTAGTATGTCTATGATAAACTCATAAAGTGTAAAACAGAAGTAAATTAAATAACATGCAATATAAATGATTCGATTTGGTCGAATCGGTGGTATATAGGAAAGAGTTTTGAACGTACCTAAAAATGAATAAAGATTCAATCTCAAAAGTCACTCCACCATGGGTTACATAATGATGTATCGATAACGAGTAGTTGAACCTTTGTTAGATAAAGTACGATTAATTGTGAGTGAAGTTGAGTTAGTTTCTTTCTATAAGATCAAGAACTTAAGAGTAGTACATAAGGTTAATATTATTTCATCTAAATAATAGTTTACAAAATCATATAGGATAAGGGTTTATAAGAAACCCCAACCTATCCCAGGCCAAGGAATTGGCAGGTTGTGCAAGTCGAAAGTCAGCACATTATAATTTTTCGTGAGGGATCTTATATCAATTTCCCCAAAAAGAGTTTGGAAAGGACTATCATTGGATGATGTATTTATGCTTTGAACATAAGTTTTGTAAACTAAAACTAAATTTGTTTGAAATAAATGGCAATTCATAAAGTGTTTATGAATACATATTCCATTGTATTGGGAAACAACTATTGTTTCAAGAAATACCAACCTCGTATTGAAGGAATTTCTTTGGAAAATTATTGGTAATAAAATGAAATTGGATATGATCCACTGATAAAATTGATTACACGAGATGAAACGAAGTCAACTAATCTAATTGAACACATCGTATTAGAGTGTCTAATAAGTATTCTTACACATTGAAGAGAAACTACGAGTTTTTATCAATGTCAAAAATAGATAATCCTCAATTGTCAATTAAGCCATTAAGAGTATTGATTCTATGATATGGTATAACGTGCAAATTCGAAGGGATTCCAAGTACGTTATCAAAATATGATTTTGGTAGTCGTACCCGAAGGGATATGATCCATCGGTCATGACTGTGTCTTTAAGAGGTTAATGCAATTGGAATTTAACGAGGAATGTTGACAAAAATAACCTTGCAAATTTTAATTGTTGAAATTAACATAATAGATTCTTTATTCAACATACTCAATCTTTGTCGGATTTACTCATAAGATTAATGCTTGTAATACATAGTTGTTTCGGTATGTGTGCTGAAATAGAAAATTATGAATAATGTTTAGAGTAGACTATTTGCATATAATAACCAAAGTGTCTCAAAGTTAGTGGGGGCGATATATAGATAGTGAGTTCTGGGATATGATCCAAGAAGTGATACGAAAGTATCATTTTATAAGCAACAAAATTGAATAAGTGTTTTGATAGAAATATCAAATAGTTTAATTGTCAATCAAAGTGCAGAAGAAACGTGTGTTTATAATAAAGAATATTAAAGGGTACATTGTTATTTCTAATTCATAAGTAAACAACACATTACTGATTGCTAACGATATACTTATATTAAAATCAGTTTTAGTTGTTTTTATTACTCAACATTGATTTGTAAATGATTTTCTTGTATAAAAAGTATAAAAGATACAAGGAATATCCTAAAACAACATGCATGGACACCTTATTAAGATATTTAATTGGAAATATGTAAGATGGATTCCTTATGCATTGACAAATTATCATACATGTTATGTTGTTATAATATCGTGATTTGTTTATGTATTTGATACAAAAAGCAAATATCAAATGCGAATTGATATCACTAAATGGTTATTTGTGGTGTTCTCGTGTGATATCCCGAAAATTTCATGCAAAATTTAATGTGATAATTCCCTTTATAAATTATTTTAATTTGATAAAAATTGTTATTTTCAAACAATAATGATAATGGGTTGTTTTTTTAATATAGATAAATAAATTTTTAAATAGAATTATTAATTAAAAATTGAATTTAGGTTTGTTTAAAATATATATGTATTGTTGACTTGATTTTAAATTAGATTTTCAAATTTAATTTGAATATGAATTTGGATTTATTAAGTAATTCAAATGATAGACATTTTAAAAATATTTGGATTTAAAATATATGTATAAGCTTTTATTTATGTATAATTTGTTTTATTACATTTTCTTTAAAAATAAATTCATATATACAATTACATAAGAATAAATGAATTAAGTAAAGGCTTTTATCAACGTTTTAAAATTAAATATAAATTACTTAATTACAAGTGTATATATATTAAGCTTTATTATAACAAGTGTTGATTAATAAATTATAGTGAATGACAAATGTAAAGATTTTAAACATGTGTCCCTTTTTATTTTTGATTTTTATTTATTTTACATAATTCAAATTTAGCCTATATAAAATATTGTTCCTTCTTTTCATTTCTTTTTCCTGTTCTCTTCTCAAGCTAAGAAACTAAAGCCCTATAACTCCAAAACAATCAGTGATCAATCTTTCCTCAAAACTAGAATTTATCAAACAATAAAAAGCATATCATCTTCAAAATCAAAACAACTCAAAGCCTATAAATTTTCAAAGATCAATATCAAAGCCTGCAAACCATTTTAAGATTCAAATCATTAACCTATAACTCAATTTCAAAATCAAACCAAGACTGAACATATTCTTCTTTAAACCTTAGATAAACAAGCCTACAAAATATTTTTTTCAAACCTAGAATTTATCTGAAGCATTCTTCAGCAATATTTTCAACATTCAAGCATTTTCAACATTCCAATTTTTAAGATCAAAGAAGAATTTTATTTCAGCAACTCATGTTTAGAGATTCAAAAGCTTTTTAAAATATGGAAGCCTCTGTTCATCTTTGTGACAGGTGAGTGATCTGATCTAGTTTCCTCTATTTTTTCTTTAAAAAAAATGACTGTGAGTAAACTTTTACTGTTTAAAACCGGTGCATGTTGTTAACTCTTGAAGAAATTGTGATGAATGTTAGCATAAATGTTGGCATGATTGTTTAAGGGTGAATACATGTGTGTATGTATATAGAAAATTTTGTGTTTGACTGTGTATGAGTATGTCTTCTCTGTTCTTTAAAATATAGGTTTCTAATATATTCAAAAATCAAAATCACATCCTTAGATCATCTATTGACTTGGATATCTAAATAAAATGTGTTCAAATTGGCAAGCTTTAAATTTCAAAAATATATTTTTGATAGAAAAATGAAGGGATTTACTGGAAAGTCTAGAAACTCAGTAAAATCATATTTTTGTTCAAATTTTGATTGATTAAAATTTGGGTTTTAATTGATTGATCCTGTTTGTATACCTAAACCATGAATTTTAAGATTAAAATCGAGATTTTTAGCTTGGAAAACCGAGAGGAATCTCAAGTTAATCAGAAATTGGAATTTTGCTAAATTCTGGCGATCGAAAACAATTTTGGTCACGGGGTTGTGACTGGAGCTAGAACGTGGGAAACGGCGAAGGGAATATTGATGGCTCGATTTTTCTGGTGATATGGTGGTCAGGCGAGGTGAGGCTAGGGTTTAGGAGCCCGATTTATCGATGTCTTTCGTGAGGAAATTCAGAGTTCGTTGGGGCATCGGACTTCGTCGCGTATGGTGGATTAGATGCATGAGGCTTTGGTGAAGTTTTGGGGTGGATGGCATGGTGTCCGATGGTCTACTGTGGCGGTGCGAATTTGATTTTGGTGATGGTGTGTTCTGGGTTGAGTTCTAGCCTGAGTTGTAGAGTTGGATTTCGATTGAATGATATTTACATGCTTCTGGGTGGTGGAAACTGACGACGATGTTGTCATCGACGTGATGGTAGTGGCGACGATGACTAGAAGGTCGCCGTCGATCGATGCACGTGCGCATAGCTGGAGTGTGTATCGGTGGTTGATTGGCGAGATGAAGACGAAATGACTCGGGGAAAGTCTCGAGGAGGAAGAGTTGTGGCTTGGGCGGGACTTCGTGTTTTTCTTGTGAACGTTGATTCAGGTTTAATCTTTTAACTTAACTAAGTTTTTTTAAAAAAAAAGGGTAAGAAGTTTCTCGGGTCATGACCCGAAGTATAATATGGGTTGACCCCAAGCTAAATTTAAACAGTTTTTTTAGTTAAATGTAAACAAGTTTTTAAAATTAATTGAATTTAGTTTAAAACTATTATATGATAAATATTATAAAATATTTGATTAAATAAGTTATATGATTTGTTGATTTAAGTTTGTTAAATATTTAAGTTATTTTAAACTATAACTAAGTGATTAAATATGGATAAATGGTTTATCTTAAGGTTAATTAAGACCCTGGATGATTAAGGATTAATTAATTTAATAAAGTAATTAAGAATTAAGTGTTAAGGGTTAATTAATTTAATAGCAATTAAAGGTTGATTAAGGAGGTTAATTAACCAATGAAATAGTTACTTGATGAAAGAAATAAAGGTTAATTACTTAAGGGAAGTAATTAAGGATTAATTACTTAGTGTAATTAGTTAAAGGATTGAATTAAATTAAGGAAATTAATTAAGGATGATTAATTAATTGGGTTATAATTAATTAATGATCTAGTAAGCTGGATTAAAGATGATTGAAGTAATTAATTTAATTAAGCAGAAATTGTGTGACAATTAATTTGCTTATAGATGATTAAATGATATTGAATATCTTGGGTTATTGGTTATCCCTGGTGTGTGATTGTGATGTTATAAGATATGGTGTTCGAATACAGATTACCTATCTGAGATGAATTGCAAAGAAATATGTAATTCAAGATATAAATAGAATTGTTTATACTTAAACAGCTTTGTTTTAAGATAATATTGGATTCGAAGAGACCGGGGTCGGGTATCAGCAAAATAACCAAAACCACTTCGATTTGTAATCTGAAATAATCTATTTATGGTTTTGATTTTGTAATAAATAGGCTGGAATGAAATAAATGATGTAAACTTGGTCATTTAATCTGAGTAGTAATGCTTAGATATGATTGTAAGATGTGATGTTGATTATGGAAAGTTAAGAACTCGTAATAAGGTACGAGTTACCCTGGATTTTAAATAAGTTCTTTGCATTGGAAATTCATGTTAGACGAGTTTACTCACGCTGGTTTCCAGCCTGACCTGGGTGTTACTTTGATGTAATGCTCGGATCAGACCAAGTACAGGTAAGGACGTTCTAGAGCTCAAAAGGCGAGCTGGATGGCATGCATATATGGAGTGTATTCCGCTGTGATATATTGTTTGTATTTTCTGTGACAAGTTCTTTTAATTGCCCAATGATTGTGAAGTATTGTAACTCTGATGTATTAAAATGTAATTGACTGATTCATCTTTCTTTATGTAAAGAATATTATTTGATATTATATTTTATCCGCTGTGAATGTGAGATGTTGGTGTTTCCATTTCTTCTTTTCTTCAATCCCTTTTCTTCTTTTCCTAACTATCTGGAGTTTTCGGGATCGAAAATTCTGGGTTGTTACATTTGGTATCAGAGCAAAGGCCAAGCGAGAACCTTGGCTCTGGTGGGATTACTCATTAAGGAAAGGTTCAATGGTACCCTAGAATGAGTTGAGTGTGTGTGTGTGTGTATGTATGTATATATGAGAGTGTACTTGTTATTTTCTTATATAAAGATTTTAAATGATTTTATATAATAATATATTTTGATATATAAAGCAATATTTCTTTCTAATAAATATTAAGGTAATTGGTTGTTAAATTATTGAAATTAAATTAAGTGGTAATAGAAATACAACAAAATTGAAATTGAATGAAGATAAGTTTGAAATAGATTCAAACTGAAATTAAATTTGGAGAAGAGTTTCAGAATAAGATAATAATGAATTATTTCCAGATATGATAATCTTGGTTATTATCATAAATGACTATTGTGTTTAATAATAAAATGCGTATTAATAAGTAAGCAAAATGAAATGTTTTAGGGAAGTAAAACATTTAGGGAAGTATGACTTATAAATTGGAACCGAAGATGATCTAAATTGTGAAGTTTTAAATCTGGGTCCAGAATTTGAAAATTGTTTCAAAGTGATAATGAAATAATAAATAAGATTATTTAATGTATTTGAATAAAAGGGTCATATTTCAAACAAGATTTGTTTGAAAATTTAAAGGAATTTGTTTTGAATTGAAACCAGGGTGGTTTAAAATTTGAAGTATAACTTGGTGTGTAAAGAAATTAATATATATATATATATATGTATATATATATGGATATACATAATATCAAAGATGATTTGAGATAAACTCTAAATGTTGAGTTTTAAATTTTTATTTGGAATGGGATGTGAAAATCCAAAGGGGTATAAGTTTTGAACTTATAAGTGGGAAAGAATTTTGAAATTTGAAGCGGGAATTCAAATTTGAGTAGGGTTGACTGGATTAAGTAAATTGAATTTAACTTTGGGAAAGTTAAATAATTTAACAAGCAACCTGAATTGGAAATTTCAAGATGAAACTGGGATTTAGCTTGGAAAGTTAAATGGTTGATTTGAATTGGGAGTTTGAGTGATCTCAAAATGGGTTTGAGATCTGGAAATTGGAAATGGATGGATGTTTTAAATAATTTGGATGATATCATCCTATTGTTATTAATAATCTTTAAACTGTGAATTGTCTTGTTTAAGATGAATTAAGAGGTGGATTGTGATATTTTATATCCATTATAGAAATTAAACGGAAATAAAACTTTAAATTGAAATTATTTAAGTAATTTTGATTTTTGAGGATAAAAAATTTAACTTGGGGAAGAGATATCACTTTGAACTTAAGTTTTGGATGTTTAAAGGAACTTGGAATTCAAATTTTGTTAAGGATTGGTTTCAAAATTGAAATTTGGTGATAAATTGATTTCAAAGATTAAATTGTTTAAAAATGGGTTTGAATTATTATTTGAACCTAGAAGTAGGTTTATCGAGATGTAAAGGCAATTTAAAATAGAATTTTGAATTTTTGCACTAAGAATTAAATTGTTCAAAGACTTTGAAAATAAAGGATAATCTGGTTTAAGAGATTAAATAAACATTTAAAAATTTAACTCGAATTTATATAATTTGGGATGGTTTAAATTTGAAATTTGAACCGAATTAGTTCAAATTAAATTTGATTTGAATTAATTAGAATTGTGATTGAAGATGAATAAGTTTAAAATTCAAATGGGTAATTTGAATTGGATTAATTTGAACTGAAATTAAAGTTGAATAAGTAAATTCAAATGGAATTTGATTTGAATTTAGGAAGAAATTGAGGATTAATTCAACTTGAATTGGGGTTAAATCAATTTCAATGGAAATTGAAGTTGTATTTAAATTGGAATTGAGTCAATTTAAATGGGAGTGGAAATTTAAATTGAATTGATTGGAAATGGAGATCGAGAATTAAATAGTTTGACTCTGGACTATTTTCAAAATAAATTGTTTTAGTACAAATCTATTTTTTCAAGCTATTTATTATATATATAACCTTCCTTATTAAACCCAAAACTATCTTATACTTATTTTATAACTATTTTGGGATTATTTAACTATTTTGCAACTGTTTTATAAACTAATTACTGTTTTTCAACTACTTTATAACTAATTACTATTTTACAACTATTTTGCAATTATTTAAAATTTCTATTAGTATTTGACTATTTTCCAACTATTTTACAATTACTTAACTATTTTACAGCTATTCTACAAACTAATAATTATTTTTCGACTATTTATCTATTTTTAATCTTTCAAGCTATTTTCTAAATTTAAGCTGGACAGAGTTTAAACTGTTTATGATTTAATATCCATTGAAATAAGAATTGAGGTGATAATACAAATGAGAATTTAAGCAATTGTGAGTAAGTGAATGAAAAACTAAGTGAAGGTGAATAGAAAGAGAATTTATTTGGATAATAAACAATGAAAATAAATACGTAGGATGTACGTATATTATTCTATTCGCATAGTGATTTATCCAGATTCGACCACAGATTTCGAGATAGTATATCAATGCGAGTTTTTCACTCGATTTTCGACGGCGAACCTGGATATGGATTGTTTATTAGTTCTGGATATTCTCTATCATAGTTATGGCTATGTAAGGAGAATGATGGTTTTTGATCAAGAAACCAGATCTGAGTCCGCACTAGGAAGTCGGGTGGATGATACTAGTTTTGAAGAGAAATTATGTGATCGAGTGAGCGATCAGATTGATATAACATATGGATGATATGTGTACATCGTATGGGTTTGAATAAAAATTGATATTGGGAAGTTTGTGGATAAGAATGTAAAATGGTTTTTGAAATAAAAGTATATTTTGTGAAATATGATGAAATTAAGTGGAAATTGGATATTTCTGTGATAAAAATTTACTTTATATAAGTAAGCAATATGGTTAATAACTTTATAAAAGAGTAATCAGATTTGAATATTTGATTTGAAATAAAGTTATATATCTTTGTTATGTAAGATAAATCTTCCCTTGTTGAATCTATTGCCAGAAAGGATTTTTTGAAAAGTATTTAAAGTATAAAAAGGAACTTTATACAAGTATGAAATGATTCAAAGATTTTTCAAGGTTTTATATATATATATATATATATAAAGGATTTTATGAGAATGATTTGGAGTTGGAACCTATGGATTTTGGAAAGTCTTTTGAATTTTGAAAAAAAAATCAATATTGGAATTTGGAAAGCCTAGTTTGAGAATTATCGATTTTGGGATAATCGATTTTGAGAAAAGAAGCTTTATATGAGATTCATACTAGGTGTATGATTTTGAAGATACTATAAGAGTATAATATAAAGTGTTTTGAGATTGGCTCTGGGGAAAAAGGCGCTCCCTTGAAATAAACTTCTCAGGAGTGCTATAGGGTGGTACTGCCTTGAGCCCTAAGGGGGGGTTCTAAAGTTGATCTTGTGAGGAGTCCGGACAAACTAGTTCTTGAGGATTATTGGGTAGCGAAAGTCGAGAGCGCTGATGGCTACAGGGGCATTTGGGTTATGTTGTGACGACGGTGTAACTCGATGTCGCTGCTATCTACTGAGGACCATAGCGGAAATCATGTGGAGGTGAGTGTCAACGGTCTACGCTTGATTTTGCCGGAAAGGCAACGTAACATTGGTAGACTACGATCTATGGTCGAGTGGAGTGGAGAAGTTTCATTCTTTTGGCAGCAAAATTCGAGGGCGCTGAGGCCTATAGTTATATGGGTTTTTGTTGCGACAACAACGTAACCCCGGTTGTAGCTACGATCTATAACGGGTTCCATGGCGTAATCGAGGGGCACGGAGTGCCTACAGTTATCTATGGATTTTGCCGGGATGGCAACGTAACCATCGGGTTAACTACGACCGTGGATGAGGGTGATGATTTCCAGAGCATTCTCACCAAAGATATTTCCTCTATTTTCAAAATGTTTTCTATATTTTCACAAGGTTTTAATAAAATTATTTTTCAAAGTATTTTCACTAAATGCTAAAAACGGGTGTGCCAAACACTTATAGATTTTCAGTCCTACGCCTGATCAACATATGATCGAATTTCTATGAGAACGAAGATGGACTTATGGAAACATCGAGTTATAAAAGTATTTTTATAAAACTATTTTGATAATATTATATAGATTTTAAAGTGTTTTAATAAAGATCAAAGATTAATTTTTCTTCTATTATGCATTTTAATTAATTCTAGCTTCATTCCTTTTCGAGGACCAAAAGATTCTAAGGGGGGAGGAATGCGATATCCCAAAATTTTCAAGCAAAATTTAATGTGATAATTCCCTTCATAAATTATTTTAATTTGATAATAATTGTTATTTTCAAACAATAATGATAATGGGTTGTTTTTTTAATATAGATAAATAAATTTTTAAATAGAATTATTAATTACAAATTGAATTTAGGTTTATTTAAAATATATATGTATTGTTGACTTGATTTTAAATTAGATTTTCAAATTTAATTTGAATATGAATTTGGATTTATTAAGTAATTCAAATGATATACATTTTAAAAATATTTGGATTTAAAATATATGTATAAGCTTTTATTTATATATAATTTGTTTTATTACATTTTCTTTAAAAGAAATTCATATATACAATTACATAAGAATAAATGAATTAAGTAAAGGCTTTTATTAACATTTTAAAACTAAATATAAATTACTTAATTACAAGTGTATATATATCAAGCTTCGTTATAACAAGTGTTGATTAATAAATTATAGTGAATGACAAATGTAAAGATTTTAAACATGTGTCCCTTTTTTATTTTTTATTTTTTTATTTTAAATAAATAAAATTTAGCTTATATAAAACATTGTTCCTTCTCTTTATTTCTTTTTCCTGTTCTCTTCTCAAGCTAAGAAACTAAAGCCCTATAACTCCAAAACAATCAGTGATCAATCTCTCCTCAAAACCAGAATTTATCAAACAATAAACTGCATATCATCTTCAAAATCAAAACAACTCAAAGCCTGTACATTTTCAAAGATCAATATCAAAGCCTGCAAACTATTTTAAGATTCAAATCATCAACCTATAACTAAATTTCAAAATCAAACCAAGACCGAACAACTCTTCTTTAAACCTGAGATAAACAAGCCTGCAAAATATTTTTTTCAAACCTAGAACAACATTCACGCATTTTCAACATTCCTGTTTTTAAGATCAAAGAAGAATTTTATTTCAACAACTCAAATTTAGAGATTCAAAAGCTTTTTCAAAATATGGAAGCCTCTGTTCATCTTTGTGACAGGTGAGTGATCTGATCTAGTTTCCTTTGTTTTTAAAAAAAATGTCTATGAGTAAACAGAAGCTCTTTACAGTTTAAAATTGGTGCATGTTGTTAACTCTTGAAGAAATTGTGATGAATGTTAGTATAAATGTTGGCATGATTGTTTAAGGGTGAATACATGTGCATATGTATATAGAAAATTTTGTGTTTGACTGTGTATGAGTATGTCTTCTCTGTTCTTCAAAATACAGGTTTCTAATATATTCAAAAATCAAAATCACATCCTTAGATCATCTATTGACTTGGATATCTAAATAAAGTGTGTTCGAATTGGCAAGATTTAAATTTCAAAAATATATTTTTGATATAAAAATGAAGGGATTACTAGAAAGTCTAAAAACTCAATAAAATCATATTTTTGTTCAAATTTTGGTTGATTAAATTTGGGTTTTAATTGATTGATCCTGTTCGTATACGTAAACCATGAATTTTAAGATAAAAATCGAGATTTTTAGTTTGGAAAATCGAGAGGAATCTCAAGTTAATCAGAAATTGGAATTTTGCTAAATTCCGGCGATCGAAAACTGTTTTGATCAGGAGGTTGTGACTGGAGCTAGAACGTGGGTCGGTGGCCAAGGGAATATTGGTGGCTCGATTTTTCTGGTGATGTGGTGGTCGGACGAGGCGATGCTAGGGTTTAGGAGCCTGATTTATCGAGGTCTTTCGCGAGGAAATTCAGAGTTAATTGGGGAATCGGACTTCGTCGCGTATGGTGGATTAGATGCACGAGGCTCTGGCGAAGTTTTGGGGTAGACGGCATGGTGTCCGATGGTCTGCAGCGGCGGTGCGAATTTGATTTTGGTGATGGTGTGTTCTGGGTTGAGTTCTAGCCTGAGCTATGGAGTTAGATTTCGATTGAGTGATATTTACATGCTTCGGGTTTGTGGAAACTGACGACGATGTTGTCGTCGACGTGATGGTAGTGGCGATGATGACTAGAAGGTCATCGTCGATCGGTGCACATGCACGTAGTTGGAGTGTGTATCGGTGGTTGATTGGCGAGATGAAGACGAAATGGCTCGGGGAAAGTCTCGGGGAGGAAGAGTTGTGGCTCGGGTGGGACTTCGTGTTTTTCTTGTGAATGTTGATTCAGATTTAATCTTTTAACTTAACTAAGTTTTGAAAAAAAGAGAAGGGTAAGAAGTTTCTCGGGTCATGACCCGAAGTATAATACGGGTTGAACCCGAAGCTAAATTTAAACGGTTTTTTTAGTTAAATGTAAACAAGTTTTTAAAATTAAATGAATTTAGTTGAAAACTATTATATGATAAATATTGTGAAATATTTGATTAAAGAAGTTTTATGATTTGTTGATTTAAGTTTTTAAAATATTTAAGTTATTTTAAACTTAAATTTAATGATTTAATTAAGTAAGTTAATTTGAAAGATAAATGTTTTAAAATATATGATAACTAAGTGACTAAATATGGATAAATGGTTTATCTTAAGGTTAATTAAGATCCTGGATGATTAAGGATTAATTGATTTAATAAAGTAATTAAGAATTAAGTGTTAAGGGTTAATTACTTTAATAGCAATTAAAGGTTGATTAAGGAAGGTTAATTAACCAATGAAATAATTACTTAATGAAAGAAATAAAGGTTAATTACTTAAGGGAAGTAATTAAGGATTAATTACTTAGTGTAATTAGTTAAAGGATTGAATTAAATTAAGGAAATTAATTAAAGATGATTAATTAATTGGGTTATAATTAATTAATGATCTAGTAAGCTGGATTAAAGATGATTGAAGTAATTAGTTTAGTTAAGCAGAAATTATGTGACAATTAATTTTGGTTATAGATCATTAAATGATATTGAATATCTTAGGTTATTGGTTATCCCTGGTGTGTGATTGTGATGTCATGAGATATGGTGTCTGAATACAGATTAACTATCTGAGATGAATTGCAAAGTAAATATGTAATTCTAGATATGAATAGAATTGTTTATACTTAAACAGCTTTGTTTTAAGATAATATTGGATTCGAAGAGATTGGGGTCGGGTATCGGCAAAAACCGAAACCACTTCGGTTTGTAATCTAAAATAATCTCTTTATGGTTTTGATTTTGTAATATATATAGGCTGGAATGAAATGAATGATGTAAACTTGGTCATTTAATCCGAATACCAATGCTTAGATATGATTGTAAGATGTGATGTTGATTATGGCAAGTTAAGAACTCGTAATAAGGTGTGAGTTACCCCGGATTTTAAATAAGTTCTTTGCATTGCAAATTCATGTTAGATGAGTTTACTCATGATGGTTTCCAGCCTGACCCGGGTGTTACTTTGATGTAATGCTCAGGTCAGACCGAGTATTACAGATTTTCAAGTAAGGACGTTCTGGAGCTCAGGAGGCGAGCTGGATGGTAGGAACGTATGGAGTGTATTCCGCTGTGATATATTATTTGTATTTTTTAGGAAAAGTTATTTTAACTGCCCAGTGATTGTGAAATATTGTAACTCTGATGTATTAAAATGTAATTGACTGATTCAGCTTTCTTTGTGTAAAGAATATTATTATATTTTATCCGCTGCGAATGTGAGATGTTGGTGTTTCTGTTTCTTCTTTTATTCTATCCCTTTTCTTCTTTCCTAACTATCTGGAGTTTTCAGGATCGAAAATTCTGGTTCGTTACATCTCGTATATTTATGAAGTACTAGAGAATTGTTTATAGAAACAATGAACTCCTTATGAAGAAGTGTTCAGATTCAAAGTTCATAAGTAACATTGTGTATGACATGTCAATAATAAATTCAAGTTAAGAATCTTTTAGTTTATATTCCAAATGAAAGACTACATCTGATTCAATGAAGAAGGATAAGTACATCGTCTTGAATAGCATAACAATAAAGAAATGTATATAAATATAAATGCATACACTTATAACTGAGCTGAGAGTTGTTCCAAATGTTGAGAATCCCGTAACATTATAATATGTTAACAATGTCACGATATAGTTTGTAATAAAACTTAGAGCTCATTAGAAGTCAAGAGATATACTCTGAATTGTTCCACATGATAAAGGTAGTTTATCAATGTCCGAGAGAGTTAATCGAAAAAGTAGATGATTAAAACAAAATAGCGTACCCGTTCTCTAAGGGACTGACCTAATTGGTTTTGAGAAAACCGATTGGAGAAGTTGGAATAAGATTCCATAATTGACCCTAAGTGCAAGTGAGAGATTGATAGAATTAGAGATAAGCCCTAAGGAAAATTATAAAATTTGTTACATATATCAAATTCAATAACCAGTCTTGTTCGAAATCAAAAGTATTTTCTTTCCATCATATACTTAATATAACATGGTTATATTAAGTAATTAATTTAATTAAAAGTATATTTAATAGAAAATCCATAAATGGTATGTTTTGTGGTAGTAGTTACAAAGTGTTGTAACCGTAAGTAATTTATCACAATAGAAATAAATATACCATTTTAACTGTTCCTAGTCAAGATGCATCGAGACTGGATATTGACGTATCCATTGAGACTAGTATCATAACGCTCTCCAAATGTTGGGCAGTGTATTACCCCTGGCTGCTGGGGCACGTAAGTGTTACATACTGATAGTTATTGGATGACAATGGAATGACTCACTTGATAGTTGTTTGCTTGCTGACTACAACGAGTTACAACTGATTACAACAGCAAATTTCGAGTACACTGATGAATCCGGTAGAGTCTGGACGTAGAAGAATCAAAAAAGTCCCTTTTCTATAGACCTTGGGATGCTATTTATAGACGTAGGATGCAAATATCTCGCTCAGATCTTGGAAGACCTTTTCTGGCATGTGAGTGGGACCACGCTATCGATCACACGTGATTCAACTTGATCCGTGATCAATACGAACGAATTTCGTATCGATCAAGATTTGATCCAATTAAGTCAAAATTTGGCATGAACATTCCGTAGGTCCTATGTAAGCTCATGTGAAAATTTGTTGGCATATGGACTTGTAGATTGTGAGTTATGACCGATGCAACTTCGAGCCTTCAGTAGGCTGTTTGGTTCGAATCGATCCATTCGTATTGACCAGTTCGAATCGATGTTGAGCACGCGCCTGCAAGTTGACGTAGCACTAGCTCCTCGGATCGATCTACTTTTCGTGCCGTGTTGACTGCTTCCTTATCCATATCCATAACCTAAGCCTTGTTTGTATCGATAGTTTACAGGCCACTTCGTATCGATGCTGGCATACTTTGATTCGTATAGCTTCTATTAATCATCGCTTCGTATCCATATGTGTGACATTATTTGTATCGATGATTCAAAGGTGCTTCATATTGATTGCCTTGCATCGATTGTTTTAATAGTATTCTTCGTAGCGATACGCTAAGCGATCAATACGATTTGAGCTGGGGTAGCCAACCGATATGAAACATAATGAGATGGGGATCGATACGAAACATTGCCTGTTGGTGGATACGAAATTTAGTAAATTCGATGGATACGAACCAGAGCGCATGTGATGAATATGAAGCAACACACTTTGGTGGATACGAACTAGCGCTCAACTGATGGATGCGAAGTTTGATGGACGTGAACAAGGCCTTCCAGTTGATGGATATGAAGAGTGCATCGTGGTGAAAGCAGAGCCGATGCGAAGAGAGCGATGGGATGGATACGAGCGGATCTATTTCCCTAGTTTGTATCGATCATATCTTGAGCATACAAGCTCGGATTGACTTAAAATTTGGGACATTAGCTTCCACAGCTTTGATTGTTGTGCCTTGTTAATTGTAGCTCGATTCAGACTCGAGCAAAAATGCATCGATATCCATAATGAACCCGTGTATAACCGATCTTCGAGACGATCTATCTTTGATTTCAAGTCAATATCTTGGTGTCACGGCCTTGCCAAAGAGCGGGATAACACTTTCCCTCCAAAACATGCCTTGCAATAGGAAGGTATGCTTTGTAATTCGATGAACTGGATGTTCTTATCCTGTTAATGACCTGTAAAGAGATTGATGATCTTGTCTGACTGTGAATAATGATCGTTCGCGGTCGGATGCCGTTCTAGGTGAATTGTGACCGTTCGTGGACGGGTGCCGTTCGAGGTAAATTGCGACCATTCACGGTCAGGTGCCATTCGAGGTGAATTGTGACCGTTCGAGGTCGGATGCCGTTCGCGGCGAATGGTAACCGTTCGAGGTTGGATGCCGTTCGCGGCAACTGGTGGCCGTTCACAGTCGGGGTGCCGTTTGAGGCCATTTGTGATCGTTCGTGATCAGGTGCTGTTCGCGGCGAATTGTGACCGTTCGAGTGAGTTTCTGAATTGTGTGTGGTGATGCTTTATCGCCATCTTAGAGCATGTCTGAGGACCGTTCACGATCCCGTACAT
Source organism: Allium cepa (assembly GCA_030765085.1). Lineage (NCBI taxonomy): Eukaryota > Viridiplantae > Streptophyta > Magnoliopsida > Asparagales > Amaryllidaceae > Allium > Allium cepa. The sequence goes on along the minus strand of CM060941.1, from coordinate 550,692,382 downwards.
ATATAAGTGGCTTAGCCGTTATGAAATTACAAATAGCAGATTTACATTCAAATCGAGTCTTTCAACAAAAATGTCCAAAAAAACCAAGTCCAAACATGAGGAATAGAAAACAAAAGCAACATAGAGACGTCAAAGTGCAAACACCTACACCGATGCGATTAGTAGTCGTATCAGAGCATGCCCGAGGATCGTTCGCGGTCCTGTACATGTGTAAATGACTTAATTGTTGATGTGGAGTTTGCCACTTATTCGTCCTTATTTCAATTAGTTGATGACAAGTTGATGCCCCGATCCCGAGCCGTTCCCTGTTGATGCAGGTGGTGGCTGCTCTCGTTCCATCGTTGTTGCTTCTCTTCTCACATACTGTGATAGCAGACCATTTTTGGATATGCCTTTCAACCTCATCCTTCAAGTGCCTGTAATCATTTGTGCTATGACCATTCAGCTCGTGGAATAAGAAATATTTGTTGGATCTTCTTTCATTGCTGGTCGGATCCCTTCTCATTGGCATTCAATAAGGAATTTCCCCCTCGGTATCCTAGTAGATTCATTGCAAAGTCTCATTCAATTTCGTATAAGAGGTGAATCTTGGTTCCTTTCATGGTCGCGATGGTCCACCACCGTTATCCTTGGCCTTCCAGTTCCCTTTATCAGTTCTTGAATCTTTTTTAGGAGGATTTCCACCCTTGGCTGCATAAACATCGACTCCTTATCCATCCTCTCTTTCAACATTTGCATCCTCTAATCGTAAAAATCCTTCAGCCTCATGATAAAATTCTCCTATATTCATAAGGGGATCCCTTGTCAGTGAATTCTTGAATTCCGTGCCATCAGCTATGCTAGATACAATTGCCATCAAAACCATGGATGGATCTGGTCGATCCACCGATGCTGCCGCTGCATTGAATTGCGTTAGATAGCTCCTTAAAGATTCCTCGGTTCTTTGCTTTAGTGTTGCCAAACTCATCACATTATTGGGTCTCGAAATGTGAACTCTAAACCACCTCATAAACTTCTCAGTCAAATCGGTCCATGTTCTAATGGAGCCGCTCTCTAGTTGTCTGAACCATAGCGCTGCAATGTCTATCAAATAAAATGGGAAGCACCGGTCATGATCTCCTCCGATTCCCCCAACACCCCCATATGCCTCACTTATCTTGTCAGATGAACTATTGGATTTGTCCTCCCATCGTACATCTCTAATGTCAATAGCCTGAATTCTGGTAGGTTCCTAGCCTGTCTGATTGCGGGAGCGAAGGGGCTTCCATTTACGTCTTCCAGATCTCTATTCATTAGTCCACCTCTCATGGCTTGTCTGACCATCGTCGCCAGTCTGTCACGTCTCCAAGACGTAGTCCTTGTATGTTGCCTCCGGTCCGCCCCTCCGATTTCGCAAGGGAGTCCTAGAATCTGCTCTTCTGGACGGGCATCCATCCCACTATTAATGCCATGTTGAACAGCTTCACCTGGTATCCTGCCTAAGGTTGGATCAACATGCTTCTGGGGAGTACCCCTAGCTCTGGGGCTGCTTCTGATGGTCCTGCTCTGTTCTGGGTTCTGATTGCTCCACACTCCTGACTCCTATACACTCCTGACTCCTATCTCTAGCATCTCCTGCAGCTGCGTTAGCCTTATTTTGCACTCCAATTTGTCCAGTTTGTCGAAGCAAATTCTGCATCATCTCCTCTTTCCTTTTCAGAAGCTCTTCATACATAGCTCCCATCATCATCTCCATCTCGTCCCAGGTGATGAAGACTGAAGCCTGAATCGTTCCTGAGGAAGCCTCCTGACTCCTTTTATACCGACTTCTTTCAGTCCTCTGTCTTCTTGCTGATTGCCTTGCTATTTCTTTCCAGATTCGAGTCTTCAAATCTTCAAATTCAAACTCCAAGATGTAGAATCTCTGAGTTCAACTTTTAGTGAAAGCACCAAAATGTTTGCTTGCTGACTACAACGAGTTACAACTGATTACAACAGCAAATTTCAAGTACAATGAAGAATCCGACAGAGTCTGGACGTACAAGAATCAAAAAAGTCACTTTTCTGTAGACTTTGGGATGCTATTTATAGGCGTAGGATGCAAATATCTCGCTCAAACCTCGAGATACCTCTTTTGGCACGTGAGTGGGCCCACGCGATCGATCCCACGTGATTTCGACTCGATCCGTTATTGATACAAGCGAATTTCGTATCGATCAAGATTTGATCCAATTGAGTCGAAATTTGGCATGAACATTCCGTAGGTCATATGTAAGCTCCTGTGAAAATTTGTTGGCATTTGGACTTGTGGATTGTGAGTTCTGATCGATGCAACTTCGAGTTCGAATCGATACATTCGTATCGACCAGTTCGAATCGATGTTCAGCACGCGCCTGCAAGTTGACATGGCGCTAACTCCTCGAATCGATCCACTTTTCATGCCGTGTTGATTGCTTCCTTATCCGTATCCATAATCTAAGCCTTGCACGTATCGATAGCTCACAGGTCAATTGTTATCGATGCTGGCATACTCTAATTCGTATCGCTTCTGTTAATCATCACTTCATATCCATAGGTGTGGCATTATTCGTATCGATGATTCAAACGCGCTTTGTATTGATCGCCTCGCACATCATGCCTCATGCCGATTGTTTTAATAGTATTCTTCGTATCGATATGCTAAGCGATTGATACGATTTGAGCTAGGGTAGCCAACCGATACGAAACACGATGAGATGGGGATCGATACGAAACGTTGCTTGTTGGTGGATATGAAATTTAGTAAATTCGATGGATATGAACCAGAGCGCATGTGATGGATACGAAGCAATGCACTTTGGTGGATACGAACTAGCGCTCAACCGATGGATGTGAACAAACGAAGCTTGATGGACACGAACAAGGCCTTTCAGTTGATGAATATGAAGAGTGCAGTGTCAGATGGGTGAAAGCAGATCCGATGCGAAGAGAGCAATGGGATGGATATGAACGAATCGATTTCCCTAGTTTGTATCAATCATGTCTTGAGCATTCTAGCTCGAATTGACCTGAAATTTGGGATGTTGGCTTCCACAGCTTTGATTGTCCTGTCTTGTCAATTGTAGCTCGATCTGGACTTGGGAAATTTTTCATTGGTATCCATAGTGAACCTATGTATAACCGATCTTCGAGACAAACTGTCTTTGATTTCTAGTCAATTTCTTGGTGTCACGACCTTGCCAAAGGGCGGGATAAAAATAGTTTTCTGTTGGTAAATATAACCAAGAGTCAAACAAAAAATATCGATGTAACCAATTTATTATCTTGACAAGAGAATACTATGGATCTTCAATATGAAAGCTCCGCTTTGATTATAGTCAAATCATGATATGACGTTCCATCGAGTGACTATAGTTGGGTCAAGTGGAAGTATTAGAAGTGAAGCACTATTCAAGGGATGATTTGTCTCCTTAATTATATGGGGTTAGTATCACGGTCACCTCAAGTCAACTCAAAGTCAAAGTCTCTGGCCAGAGCATTTTGACTAATAATAATTGTTATTATTGAACCAAAGGCTTTGTGTTTGGACTTTAAAGTTGAATATGGATGATAAGGCAATTTTGATCATTACCAAATTCCTTAAGTCCAAAGTGATAGTTTTGAAGAGAATTACTGTAAATAAATGTTACAATTTGGGTAACGCTTAATAAAGTGAAATAATATTTTACCAAAATTAAGTAAGTGGTAAATTTGGCCATAATGCCATACCACCTGCTAAGTTACATGTGAACGTCAACATTCGAATAGTTCGATGTTAATTGCCGATCGAATTTACATCCAAGAGTTACATAAACAAAATGATGAATTCTCTTTGGACCAAACGATTTAATTAGTTTATAATTGTTATAAATTAATTAATATTTATGAAATATAAATTATAAAATATGAATATGATTTGAGAAATAAATATTGTTATATATATTTGTAATTGTTATAAATATATTGGTCGATATAAGATATCGATAATGAATTAAATTGAATTTAACTAAACATATATAAGTTGGGTTAAATGGGTTATTGGCCCATGTTGTTTAAGACATGGTTTGGCTGCAACAAAGCATATAGGCAAACAAAGAGGCAAGATTGGTTTTGAAATGAATGATTGAGATTTAGTGAAAAAGAATTGAGATACTATCCTATTTTCTCTCTTATTCATTTAATATAAAGTCATCTCTAAAACCTAACTTGCTCTGATTTTTTTTGTTGCCTCGGTCATCTTCTTTGTGGCCAAAACTCTCCCTTAATAACCATAAAAGCTATCAAAACAAATTCATTTAAATCCATGGCTATTTGATAGTAAGAAGCTCTATGATTCAAGACTAGCAATCTGACGAATCAAGGAATTTCCAAAGGAAGAGGTTTCATCTTTTGAATGTGGACTTGAATGATTTTTTTTAGGTAACCTTTTATTTACATAATAGGTAAATAATCATGATACAATAATATATTGCTCAGGTGCATCTATGTATGTACATGTTATTATTGCTTAATTAGTTAGTTAAGATTTCTATAGGTAATGTTGTTCACAATAATGATAGATATGTGCATATACTTAACATACTCATACTCATATTTTGTTGATAATCTAATGATTTGCGCACAATAAAAGCATTTATTTTAATATTGTATTAATTAATACGCACATATATTAATATGGTAATCAATACATTTACACTATATATATGAAAGCGTGTGTGTATATATATATATATATATTACAAAATCGATCAAATAATTTTATAATATATGTTTATATCAATCATAAACTTTAACAGCTGAAAATATTTTTTTTGTCATTATTACTTAATTTTTATTATCATTTAATCACTGTAAGACTTAAAAAATTCATATAAAATAAACAATATTTAAAAAATTCAATTTTATATTTTTAAAAATTAGTTAATCATCTTGAAAGCTCTCTAAAATATTTTAATTTTTTGTATTTTTCTTTATATTTTTTAAAAATTAAATTAAAATGGTCTGTTTAGTGTTTAATTAATTAAAAATATAATTTCAGTCAAAAAATCTAAAATAAATTTCACAACATTTACAATATCTTTCTTGACATTTGGAAAATTTCAAATTTGATATTTTATTATATAATTATTTTATATTATTTAATTAATCACAAATTGATTAATTAAGTCCTAATAAATATATATTAATATATTAAAATTGTAACAAATTTAGATCTATAATGATTTCAAATTGGAAAATTAAAAAATTAATATATATATATTTATCTATAATATATTATAATACAAACTTACATTTAACTATTATACTTATATTTATATATATATATGTATTTATATAATTATTTTATTTTAATTCGTATGTATATGTATAAATAAGTAAATAATTTATTTCCATTAATATATAATTCTATATGTATATATATATATTTAATTGTTATTATAATATATATATATATATAATAAATATATTTACACTCACATATAATTACTTACATATTTATAACTATAAATGTATGCACATATTGGACAACGTACAATGCATATAAAATGAGCTAATGTCTTTGTTGCACTGTAAATCCCAACATTTATATATGAGCATGTTACACATTGCATAGAATATTGTGTTACACATGCACATACATGTACATATGAATATGATACACATGTATACTTATATATTAGGTAAAGCTAAATCAAATAAACTTCATACAACAATTATAAATTAAATAAACTACATGATTTATTCAAACTTGATTTCGGAATGTTCTAAATAAATTAGACTTCATAGGCTTAATAATGATCCAATAGGGTGAATTCCAACATATGCATATCCGCATATATGTTTCATAGTGTCACTACCCAAAAACCTCAACCTCTTAATAATTCTTAAATAGGAAGGAGGTGGACCTCGTAATGGCCACTCAATACCTCGGTCTTTACAGCTTACCCACAACTGTAGGCCAAATTCCCTTTTCAGTCCCACGCACCTACCATCAATCATGTCCTAACAATGTAAGAATAGTACCCAACCCACTTACTACCTTTTCTATGGGAACAACGCAGACTTTGACCATTTAATACCTACATTATAGGCAAGTCCCTGTTATTTAATACATATCCCAAGGCGAACTCCTCTCTGATACTATCAGCTGACATCGCACGGAATCTCATTAGGCTACTTAATACATTTTTATGGGAAAGGCGGACCCTATAATAACATCTTAATACCTCAAACCCAAAGCAGACCATTTTCGAGATATTCACTTTCACGCCTGATCACTAACGCCAACCATTTAATACTTCCTAAACAGGGAGGAGGCAGGCCCTATAATAGCCACTTAATACCTCCGTCTCAGAAGCAAGTCCTACTTTTTACGTATATCCCTTCCCTATGGGTCCTCTGGTTGGAGATGTCCTATATCAATAGTAAGTATACACAACTACTAGCATCCTCTAGGTAAAAGGTAGACTTCTGTTGAGTGACTTTACTGACCTTGCATCATAACCCACTAAACTGAACCAATCACCCAAAGCCTAAGTGTTGCGCTAAGCCCACTAATTCACTCTTGTTGTTAACATATAATTGAAGCTATATAATTTCCTACCTTGAAAACTATATTTCCTTCTATGTATATTTAATAATATTAATACTTACTTATTGCTACGTAATTAATCTTAATTATGCGTTGGGACTTGGTTTTTCTTGTAATTCTATTACCCGTAATAATCAATCATTAATATCAAAATCGGACAATCTCTAATCAATCCTCATCCAGTTTAATTAATCTATTTACCAATTTCAAAATCCATCTATTATGCCTATTCAGTTTCCCCAGAAATGTTGTACTAAATTCCTTGATCAGTTCCCATTCAATTATTTTTTAACTCTCCATTAATTACAAATTTATTGCCCATTAAACTTGTAATTAATGTCCATGAATCCTAGTCCTATAATTACTACACTATTAGTAACTAGTACGAATATCATCATAAATTACGCTATTTCTATAGTTTTATTTTTGAATGTTAAGCACATTATACGTGTTTATTTATTTATAATTCTAACTATTAATTTCTAAAAAGAACATTTCTTTCCACATTTTAATTCATCAGAGCTGCCCTTTCAAAAAGGATTACCATTATAACTTTCCATAAATTAACCAAAAGTGAGATCTTTTCTTTGTTTGAAATTACAAGAATTTTTTTTCTTTTATTGAAATAGACAATGTGAACTATAGAAAGAATATCCAAATCTTACACATCTTTTTCCATTTTTCATATATCCCTTGTTAATTCAAACGACGCGCTTTTATACATATTTTGAAATTGGACAATTCATAAAAATTATACGGAATCCACTCTAAATAAATCAAAACATAGAAATTCATGTTCCAATTATAGATCTAGAGTAAATAAACATTCTACAATAATAAATATTTAGGACTTAGTTCAAATTTCCAATTAGGTTATACATAATTTTCCTCTTCCAATTATCTATTTTAATGAATCTATAGGCGATATTCCTATATGTTTGTTTTAAGCCTACAATTCATTAGATCATATTTAGGCATGATAATTAAATAAAATCAAAAGATAAAAATTTCAATTTAATTATATAATTTCTCACTTACCTTTTAAAGCTTTCTAAATCTGAATCCATTTATTTACTTGACTCGTTTTCCTTTCTAATCCAAAAGAATATGTATAACAAGATGTATACATACTATTAGAATTACAGATCCAAGAAGAGATTTTAGGTTAAGGGTAATATAGATTTATAATTATAAAAATCACAATTTCTTTAGTATTGATTTGCTCCTTCTTTTCTTCTCTTTTATTTTCTAGCCTCCTTCAATTATATATTTATATATAATATTTTATAATTTTTAAAAGTAGTAGAGAAGAGAAAATAACAGAGCTTTGTTGCTTGAAAAGAAAATATGAGAAGAGAAGTGAGGGGTTAGGTCTTTATTTATAAATGCACAAATCAATAGTAACCGCTAGATTAAAATAATTAAATCTAGGCCATTGGTCAAGGTTCAAACCCCAGCAACTACGTTTGAACCGGTCGATCATTCCCCTATATGCAATCAATCACTAATGGTTGACCGACTTAAGAAGGAGGTAGTTCAGTGGGTCCCGTATAATGTTATTTATTGTCTATTTTTTTAAATTATTTTTGCTTTGGAAACGTCAAACATTGAATACTTTTCATTTAAGCTCCGATCTTGAAACTCTAGATATGAAAGTTGCTCAGAAAATCGCCAAGCACACAAAGGTGCAAGTTTCTTGGCCAAATTCCAAGTTTGCCCAAATTTCATTTTTTGAGCCTTATTAATTATTATTAATTTTACAGGACATTACATTCTTTCCCATTAAAAGAATTTCATCCCTGAAATTCCCTAAGGGTTGAATCATATAACATAGCACACAATTAATCTAAGTAATCCAACTAGCCATAGTACAAGCAATTTTGTATCCAAACATGTACAAGTGCATGTGTATTACAACATATATAAAATGTATGCAGAATGACTCTAAATTGGCACCTCTTATACGAATGCATTCTTTTAATTTTTTTTTTTTGAAAATATGATGCAAACAAGCTAGATATATTGGTTGTTTTATATGTTTGCAAGTTTTCAAAAATCCTTCTTCACATAATAATTTCCACACTCATGCGAGTAAGAATATGGTTCAACCAATTTTGCATCCGATCCTTACCATCCAAAACCTAGCACATACTTTTAACATCCAAAAATTTTGAAAATCCAATTTCCAAATCTATACTCCTATGTCAAAAAAGGAATTCAGATGGAAAATTTTACAATTCTACCCTTTCCTTGGATACCTATTCCATTGAACCTTGGAACCTTCTCTTCTGCGCCAAAACTTTTAATCTTTTCCAAGTACAATTTGCAGAGGTTTATTTTTAGATGTTAAACCGTAATTATCGTAAGCGCAAGTTTTTGGTTACTATCAACAAGGTATGAAAATAAAAATTCCAAAGCTATGACAGCCTTTTCCCTTATTATTATCTGTGTTTTCATATTATCACCCTTATCGGACAGCAAAATTCACATTCACTAACATATTGACCCGTCCTTCATTAAGCATGTGGCACTAGAAAATTGAAAACCTTTTATTTTCCACCAATTTTTTTCCCTTTCCGATCAAACTTGCAAAATAGTTTGAAAATCAAATTCCTAAAAGCATTTAGATACAATATTTTATTTTATTTTATTTTAATACTATTTTTATCAAAAGCATTTCCAAAAACATTTGAACCTAAATTCTCAAAAGCATTTAAAAAAAATTTCACAAGCATTTGAACTTGATTTTTCAAAACAATTGCCACTTCATTCTTAAAACAAATCAAGCCACGTCTTACGTAATAGAAACTCAGTCCACGAGTTAATGCGTATGATTAACCCTACTATTGTGCAGTTAATCTTTGATCTGGGGAACCTTTTTCTTTATTCTAAAAAAATAAATTACCTACAAGCATATTTATAAATTTTAGCTTTTTGCACATAAGGACAGCTACCCATGATTTTGCAACAACTTTCACTGTCCTCCGCTTGCTAATTTTTTCTTCAAAATCCTAAAGTTTTTGGGATTAAAGCATTTTTAGTTTCTAGTCGCTATCTTAATTTCCTAATTTATTTTATAAGCTTCCAGTCTTACCTATATTTTTATCGCTGGTTAAATGCCCTTATGACATCTCCTTATTTGCATTGTTTTCCAATATATTTATATTTATATAGCCGTCTAATCCCATTCATCAAATCAATACAGTGATAAAACATGTAAATATCTCATATCATATCGTACGCTTTTCTAATAAGCAAAGGGTAACAACTAGCGATTAAACCAAAAACCCTAAAAGAAAAAAAATTAGCCGCTGTCATTCATCAGCAACTGGTGTTAATGAAGTTACGGCCCGAACACTCCTTACTAAATTAAAATGAAAATTCCTAGCATGATATTCCATTATCACCTACCTTCCTTAACTCTCCTTCTTAGCTTCTGATAAACGTGGTCCATCTATTACTTCAATTATTATACCAAATTATGGAATAATTTATGCATCCCTACACTAAAGTGGGTAAGAAATATGAACTATGATCATTTAGAATAACTCATTAGAAAGTTTTGTTTGGTGGAATAACTTCCCTACCATCTACCTTTCCATCTTCAGCTTTAAGTCAACCAATGTCCTTCATGCGTGTTTGACACTCACTAGTCTCTTCTCTAACCATACTACTATTTTCTCTAAATCAAAATCTCTTGACGATATCCTCAAACTTTGGTGCTTACTTCCTCTACATCCTTGATCCTTCATGTGAGCATATCATGAGACTCACAAAATTGTACTTTGTTACCCTTCACCATTCCTTTAAGGGTTCTTCTCATGGATTCCACACATCTCTAATAAAATATTCCTAGTTTCATATCAACATTCCTTATATCGATGGGGATCCCTTATTTACCCTATGAGCATTTGTAGCTATTTTATTCATAGCCTAAAACCTTTCATTCATATTATCTAAGTAATGATACCTATTTATTCCATATTAAAAACTTGGTTTGGTTTTCACTATTCTTTATCAAACTAAAACTTCGTAATCATGAAGTACCCAATCCAAAACCTTTATCTCTGAAAATATAAACATAGAAACTATTTTTATTAAATTCAAAAATTGCTTGAACTCTAAAAAGGAGTCATGTAAAATTTCTCTTTTCTAATTAACTTTACCTTTTCAAGGACTTCTACAACAGAGATTTACTTCTTTTAAAAGTAGGGTTTTTAACTCATACCAAATCATTTTTTTTCTCAAAAATATCTTCTATTACTTTAAACAATGAAAAGAGAAGTAGACAAGAATAACTTTCATCCTATTATTTTTCTATTACCCATGCTATCTCCACTTCCTCCTTTGACGGATATTATCATAGCACAAGAGGAGGACTTCTAAATGATATGCGTAATTGCAACATCTATCTAAGTTTCGAAGTATATGTGCAATTACTGCATATCCATGGAATTTATCCGTTCTTCCTATCTTATTCCTATTATTTTTCTACTATATCATTTCTAACTAGATTATTAATCGTGTGTATATATATATAATTAATATTATTTCTATCTAAATTGTTGGACATTCTTACCCTTCTAATCTCTATACCCTATTTGAATCAAGTATCATTTCTATTTGTCCACCCAAAACTATATATTTAAAAATAGAACTTTCAAATTTAAAAATAGGAAAAATTATTGACTATAATCCACGCTCTATTTTACATTTATTTCAAAAACAAAATATCCCTTTATCAAAAATCTTCAAACTGGAAACTTTTTGACTCAAACAATTTTAAACTAAGATTTTTGAAAATGAAAAACCTTTATTTTACCAAAACTTGTAAATTAGAAACTTTTGACTCAACAAAGTTTCATATTATGAATTTCAAAATTTCCTTGCCTTTTCAATACAACTTCTTAATAAATCCTTTAAAGATCACGTTCAAAACATTCCGAGGAATTCTCAAAATCCTTTTTGTCAAATTCTTTCACATAGGTTTAGACTTAGAAATGGACTATTATTTCCCTATCTTTAAGATACTCCTTCTTCCCTACTCATCCTTATTGTAGTGATTAGTGTAAAACTTCTTGCGGGAACTTTCTCCACTCCTTCTTCGTACCCTTCTTTTGGATGCTTCATATAGGTTCTTACTTTAAATTTTCCCAGATGAAATGCGTATGCTCAATCGGCAATTCATCAAAATCCATAATCATAAGGTAACTTTGCCCAATAAAGGAGTCAAGTATCATCCAGCCTAAGGGATTCTTCTATATGCCGTAGTCATGCTCTTCTTGGTCAATTCCTAATGACACAACCTTCACCCCATGGGGTAATCGAGGTAGGTGTATAAATTTAAATATATTTATTTTTCCAACTCATAGTCACCTCACCCATCATTTCAAAGCATGGTTGCAACTACTTTTATAGTCGAAATTGATGGGTTTACCCATATAACGTATATTTAATTATAGGTAAAATTACAAATACATTCCCTCAGCATATCCCAATTCCTATGATCGACTAACCTAAGCTCTAATACCAAATTTAACAACCCGCATCTTAAGGGCCTGAATTTCGACTAAATTGAAATCGAAGTCCATTAGGGTATCGTTGATTTTGATAACCTGTAATAAACACAAGCATATTGGAGAGCAATTAATATAAACTCATAAAGAAATTGAAAAATATAATAGAACATGTGTATTGACTAAGGCTACTACCTCTGAATATCATTCTTTGGATATTTAATTTTCATGTTAGCATCGAGCATGAATAAGAAGACTTCACCATCTACAATTCTCGTCTTACTCCAGTATCCAGTCCTTCTAAATCTAACTTGTGGGTTGTAATGAAGAGGGGGTCAAAACAATGTTCTAATGATTGGAAAATTATATACTTTACCTATCCCATTAGTTTATGCTGATTGGTTTCCATTTAAGTGTTTTGTCAATTATTTATGGATAATTCGTTAAATCTTATATGCATGTACGGTATGTCTAACCTAACCTTCTCCATGGTATAAATACATAAGTATACACATATTTATATATGTCTAATCGTTTCACTACCCAAAAACCTCGATGACTTAACGCTTCTTAAATAAAGAGGAGGCAGACCCCATAATGGCTACTTAATACCTCAGTCCCCAAGTTAATCCTCCGTAACATAACCGCTAGTCAATCGGTCCTCATTGCGGAGACTGATGACATAGATAAGGCTTTATAATAATTGCTATATTACTAACACATATCAACTCTACAACTTACCCTCAATTGTAGATTAAAGGCCCTTCCCAATCCCACACAACTACCATCAATCATGTCCTAATAATATAAGAGATAGCACTCAAGCCACTTAATACCTTTTCAATGGGAATTAAAAAGATTATGACCATTTAATACGTAAATTTTAGGGAGAACCAGTCATTTAGTACTTATCCCAAGGTGGACTCCTCTTTGAAACTATCTAGTTTACATCGTAGAGGATCTCATCAGACCACTTAATGCTTCTTCATGGGAGAGGCGGACTTTATAATAGCTACTTAATACCTCAGACCTGAAGCAGACGCCTTTTGAGATATCCACTACCATGCCTAGCCGCCAACCCTGACCATTTAATACTTCCTAAATAGAGAGGAGGCGGACCTAATAATTGCTACCTAATACCTCCACCCCAAAAACAGGTCTTATGTCCTATGCATATCCCTTTCCTACGGGTTCTATGGTTGGAGATGTCCCAAATTAGTAGTAAGTATACACAATTGTTGATAGACTTTAGGTGAAGGGAAGACTTTCATTATGTAATTCTATTAACCTCTTATCCCCACCCACTAAATCGAACCAATCACCCAAAGCCTGGGTGTTGGGCTAAGCCTACTAACTCATGCTTATTCTAAATGTATAATTTAAGCAATACAATTTCCTACTTTGAAAATTATGTTGCCTTATATGTATATTTAATAGTATTAATACTTATTTTTTCATTAGGTAATTATCCCTAATTTATACGTTAGGCTTTAGTTTGCTTACAATGTCTATTTCCTGTAATAATTAGTTATTAATGTCAAATTGGACATCTCTAATCTATTCTCATTTAATTCATTTAATCTATTTACTAATTTCAAAATCCATCTATTATGCCTATTTAGTTTCCCCATAAATGCTGTATTAAATTCCTAAACCAGTCCTCATTAATTTCTTTTTTAGCTCTTTACTAATTACAAATTTATTGCCTATTAAATCTATAATTAATGTCCATAAATCATAGTCCTAAATTACTACACTATTAATAAATAATACGAGCATCGTCCTAAATTACGGTATTTATATATTTTTATTTTTGAATGTTAAGAGCGGTTATACGTGTTTATTTATTTATTTATAATTCTAACAATTAAGTTCTAAATGAGAACATTCCTTTCCACTTTTTAATTTATCAAGGTCGCCTTTTCAAAAAGGATTACCATTATATCTTTCCATAAATTAACCAAAAGCGAGATCTTTTCTTCGTTTAAAATCGTAAGGAATTTTTTTTTATATTGAAATTGTGATGACCCGGATTCAGCACTCGAAAATCGACATCCACACATCACCTGTATTCGAATGCCACAGATTCAAACGTTGAAATCCAATTCGTCGGAGCTTATAACAACATTAGGTGATAACAGCACAGGGGAAACAGAAGAATTTTATTGATACACAACAACTGATACAACAATGATACAATATGAAGTAATCAACTTTATCAGAGATATAACACAACGACGGAAGAAACAAAGCAGCGAAAAACAGTAGCAACAGCAGCGGAAAGATAACATCTTCATTGCTAAAGCTCCAAAGCTCCAAACCAAAAGCTCGAACCACCATCATGCTGAACTTGTAGCAACCTTGGTGCACAATGTGATTGCCAAATCCATAGACTTCAAAGATTGCCAAAAGCTACACCTACTATCTGACTATTTGAAAACCTGACTCTAGGCTGCCCATGTGGAAAATTAGGAGCACCTTGTGTTTAGAAAGGGAACAATACACTCTAGGTCAGTCATGAAACCGGTGTGAGCAAACAAAAATAGTTTATTTGATCAAGAAAGAAATAAAAAGAAATCCATTATGCTTTTTGAAAATGAAACTACCATAAGGCCTCCTACCACACACACAATGCAATCGCACACTTGAAGGAGATTTCTCCTTATGATAGTCAAACATGCTCGATATGCAAAAATCCTTTTGATATTATTATTAGTGCATAGTGTGGAAAACATTTCGAAAGTATAATATTAATCTTAGACAGCATAGGTACCATTATATTATGCCTGCTATAGCTACCACCTAAGGTGGCAGGTTATATAACTGCAATCGTAAAGGGCTCGTATTGGGTGATTGGATTTCCAACAAATGGCCAAGGCAAAGGATCTCCTTTCCGAAATGGGTACGCCTCTAGAGGGATGCCCGAGAACCTAACCGGATCTCTGCCAACACAAGGTCGGGTTACCTCTATAACTAGTTAACTAACTGTCACGAGTATGCCATCCCCCGGTCGTCACCGACCTTTATCCTGGGATTCACCCAAAAATTCCAACAACCACATAAGTTAAATATCTGGGCTCCATACCATGATACACTTTTTATCTAGAAGGAAATGCACATACCCTAAGGGGCGCTGTGACGACCCGCCTTTCATTCCCCAGGAAGATGCATCATCTCTACTACTAATAAAGAAAATTTGTTGAACTAATTTACTCGGCGACTTTTTGAAATTCCAAAAATGCCCTTGCTTTCCGTTTACATATTCAAGCTCAAACAAAATATCAACGTATACAATAACACAAACGACCCGCGTGCGAAGGACGGGTCCATACTAGTCAATAAGAAAGAAAGATGTAGAAATAGAATAGATAGAAGAAAGAATTAAACAATATCAGAATCTCACAGTGGAAACAGAGCAAAATATAATATTTTACATAACTATTACATAGTCATTACATATCAGAGTTACACAGTTACCATAACATCATCACACAGTTATAAAGAACTGTCTATCCATTACAACCAAAATACAACAGTCAATGACACTACACAGCGAAAACAGATAGACATATATATACTTCTGCACTCATGCTCCAAGATTCTCCAAAATTCGTCAAGCCAAGCCTGATCACTTGGCTACTCATAAAAATTTGAGTACCCAAGAGTTTAAGAAAAAAGAATAAACTCCAGGTCAGACATGGGTCTGGTGTGAGTAAACGGGTTGAAGTTGTTTAACTTTAAAAATCATTTGAAAACAAAAGTATCACGTAAAATTTCCCACACATAAATATGGGCAAGTTTTTACTTTACACTAACCAAAACGTTTGATAGAAAATTCAGTGATATTAATAGGGTCTAGGGTTTTCAAATAAATATTCACATAGCTGAAATTGTTACATGATTAAATTCCAGCATACTAGCCACAAAGTGGGTTATACAATCAAAATCGTAAAGGCACATAGGGATAATGAGTTTCCATCAATGACAGGGCTACTGGGGTACTGCCCGTCACAGTACGTGGCCTAGATCACCGTGCCGAGGATCCACCCTAAATCCCCTACAACACAAGGCCGGAATCATCCCTTACTGGATAGTCCCGAACAAGACAACTCCACAGTTGTTTGAAACCAACTGCCCACACAGCCGAATAAAAAGGAACCTCTAGACATGGGAAATCTCGTCCTACTTGAGCGTGACTCACTTAGCCTTGCCGCACCTACCTTGTTTTAGCCATTCCCGGTTGATAAGGCTTGAGGCTATGATTACCTTTTAGAACACATATCTTAGAATGCTCATCGTCCTCCAATGACAATGTTCTGAAAGCATTCGTCCATACAAGCTTGTTCCTGGTTCGAACGAAACCGAAGGCACTATCTCGTGACACTCATTTTGGAATCATCCTCAGAGTTAACAACAATAGCCCTTGCACTCTGAATCTCCATCTTGAAACTAAAAGTACTATCTCCGTTATACTCGTATTGGAATCGCCCTCAGAGTTTTAACGACAAATATTTCGTACACTTCGAGTCTTTATCTTCACTTGAGATTTCACGACCTAACGTTTAATTTGGATCGATGTGGTTTTCGGATAATCAAATCTGATATCCGATCCCTGTCTCATCGAAATCCAAACATTTCTTAAGGGCCAAGTTGTTTAAGGTTTAAACAATTTAATTCAATTCACTACTTGAATTCACACACCATTCATCATAGATAAATATCACACATTTATCACAGCTATGTCCATTATCACATCACAAAACATCACAAATTATCATCCAATAGATATCAACCAATCCAGACATTCTACTCAAAACAATCATCCATAAGCAAGAATTATTAATCTATATTATAATTAATTTAATTAACTTAAATAAATAAATTACTTAAGAGTTAATCACCTAATCCTGCTCAATTAATCATTAATTAATTACAATCATTTGAATCAATTAATCATTTAATTACCTTATAAAACAATTAATTAATCTTTAATTGCAGATTAATTATTCTTTAACTATTAATAATAAACCCTGATTATTAATTAATATCCCTTAATAACAAATTGATTAATCCTTAATTACCAGTTGATTAATCCATAAATTAATCTTTAATTACAGATTAGTTATCTTTCAATTATTAATTAATAAACCCTAATTATTAATTAATAAAACTTAATTACAAATTAATTAATCCTTAATTACCAGTTAATCAATCCTTAATTAACAGTTAATTAACCCTTAATTAATCTTTAATTACAGATTAATTATCCTTTAATTATTAATTAATATAACCTAATTATTAATTAATAAAACTTAATTACAAATTAAGTACTTCCTAATTACTAGTTAATTAACCTTTAATTACTTAATTAATTAATCTCTAATTATAAAATTAATCTATCTCAATTACTTAATTAATTAATTCTTAATTATTAATTAATTAATTATTCTCTAATCATTTAACTAGTAATCCTTAATTAAAAATTAATTAACCTCTAATTAATTAACTTCTAACCCTTAATTATTAATTATTAATGCTTAATCATTAATTAATCAAATTAATTAATTATACTTAAACTTCTTAATTAACTTAATTAATCTCAAATCATTAAAACCTTAGTTAACCTTAAGATAAAACATTATCTTTATTAATGACTTAATTATCATTAACGTATTTAAAATATTTTATCTTCATAATTGACTTCCTTAATTTTATTTAAAAATTAAGTTTTTCAAAATACTTAAGCAATTAAAAAATTTAAATTAACAATTCATACAACTTCTTTAAATCAAATAAATTAAAAAAAACCTTTATCAAAAAATAGTTAAACTAGATTTAAAAACAACTTATCTTTATTAACACTTAATTATATTACTACGTTTAGTTTAAAATAACATAAAAATGGTTTTAACTTAACAATTTAAAGTTAACCAAATATAAATTCTTAAATCAAATACTAAAAGAAAACATTTATAAAAGAATTTTATTTAAGAAAAGTTTCAAACTAAATTTATTTAAATTTTAAAACCTGCTTTTCAAAGACCTTTTTTAAAACTGTTTTAAATCTGCTTCGGGTCGAACCCAACCCAACCCGAGAGCTACACCGATTTTCCCTTCTTCTTTTCCATTTTTAAAAACTTAGTTTTTATTTAAGTTAAAACCTGAACGAATAACACTCGCATTCTACTCGAGCTTTTACTCGAGTCACCTATCCATATGCCCCGAGCTTCCCTTCGAGACAAAACCATACCCAAATTGCTGACACCACAAAACCACCGTGAATTTGCACAGACGATCGCGACGATGATGGCCACCGCCGACACCTTCGTCTCATCGACGAACACCTCTACAGACAA
Source organism: Allium cepa (assembly GCA_030765085.1). Classification (NCBI taxonomy): domain Eukaryota; kingdom Viridiplantae; phylum Streptophyta; class Magnoliopsida; order Asparagales; family Amaryllidaceae; genus Allium; species Allium cepa. The sequence goes on along the minus strand of CM060941.1, from coordinate 550,673,921 downwards.
TCTCGACCGCTCAAGCATCAACACGAGCCCGTGGTCAAAATCGAGCAACCCAATCGAATCTGGAACCAAAACCCATGGCCAAAACCCTCTCGAACTCACATCACCAACCACCAGCACTGCTGCAACTCCGGCCACACCTCCGCTAGCCCTCCATACTGCTTCTCCACCTGGTCCGATGAGACTCGATTCCAGAGACACGGCACAACAACCCCGATTCCACCCTCTACCATACCTAGGGTAGAAACCCTACATCGATCAATTTCTGACACCATGATGATGAAGAAACTCATCCACCATTTTTGCCAAGCTTGTCGACCTCCTCGCCACCTCCAGAAGAAACTCCGATTACCCAAGTACTTCCGGCCATCGGATCTTGCTCAAAAACCACTTTTTGGTCATCACCAAAATGCACACTCGATACATCATTAAAAATCATGATTTCCTTTTTAAAAATCACATTTACCTGAGTCGATTCAATTTATATAATTGAATCAGCAAATTGCAACATTTGATTTTAATCATGTTCTAAATTTTCTACTGTTATATCTTGAACCCAATAGATTTTCAAGCCTATTATGCTTGAACATATTTTTAAAACTTAGATTGAGTTTAAATTAACTTATCACGTTTGAATTTCAAGGTCTAACAGAGATCAGATGAAAAGATTTTGAATTTTGAACAAAACTTTAAGCTTTGCACTAAGAACAGAGATGTTCACATACAACAGACATGCATACTTCATATATACAAAGACTTACTTATATACATACGTGCGAAGCAATCTTCATCATAGATATTCACATGCAACAATCATTATCTACTTAAACACTTTAATTAAATGTTTACTCACCTTTTGAAAAGATAGAGAGCTTTGAAATAGATGCTTGAAAACTGGAAACTTTGAATTGCTCTGATTTCTTTTAAACTGGAAATGCTTTTTGAACTGGAACTTGATGATGAGATGATTTAAGACTTTTGATTTCAGGTTTGCTTGATTATCTTGCTGGAACTTTAATTTAAATATCTGATCACTAAAATGGTTTTTCTTTTAAAACAAAATGGATTTGCCGATTGAATAAATTTTCAAGTTTGAGAAATGGTTTACAGGCTTATGTTTTTGGTTTGTGAAGTTTTACAGATTTGTTTCTTTGTTTTTGAAATGAAGATAGTAAAAGAAATAGAAGAGAGTAGATAGGAGTTTATATAGAGTTAAATTATGATTTATTTTAAAGAAAATAAAAACAAATTTGTAACACTTGTTAAACTAGTTAACATTTGTCATTACACTTATTAATCACATTACACATGTTATTAACTGATCTCTCCATTTAACACTTGTAATTATTCATTTTTTATTATTTTTAAATGTTAAATTAAAGCTTTTGTATTTAATTTTCCTAATTAATAAGTACATTTCTTAATAAATAAATGCTTTTCTTAATTTTAGATAAATAAAACCCTTTAAAGAAAATAGAATAAAAACTAATTATATTGTAAATAAAATCAGATATAATATATTTAACTCCAAAATATATTTAAGATATATATCTTTTAAATTTCAAATTTAAATCCAAATTTTAAATTCAAATTTAAAAATCCAATTTAAAATCAACTTAAATAAATATATATATATATATATATATATATATATTAATTTAAACAAACACACTAATAAATTTTTAAAAAAATTGTTCTATTTGAAAATCTATTTAAATCTATTTACATAAACAGCACATTATTTTTTTATTGTTTGAAATAACAATTTTACCTATTTTATATAATAAATAAAGGGGATCATCACATTTTAAATTGTTTGAAATTTTGGGGTATCACATTCCTCCCCCGTAAAAGAATTTCGTCCTCGAAATTTAAAACAAAAGATAATCCAAAACTTTTATTTTTGTTCAACAATCCAAGCATACATATCAACCATACACTAACAACCAAACAACAATTCATCCAAACAAACAATTTCATTCAATAAATAATTTATTCAAACAAACATCTCCAGCTATCCGGACACAATTCTAGATAAGCTTTCCTAAACTATCTAGAGTTTCCTAAGACAAACTCTGGAATCCTTGCTCCACTACACCTTAGAGTCGCCTCTTAACTTGATCAACGATCTAGACTAGATGCCTGAGAATAGATAAATCCGGTTCGATCACTAAATCTTCCTGCAATGCTGGCTTCACAACAAGAGATGAGTCGTGAACGTATTTCCTTAGATGAGATACGTGAAAAACATTGTGAATTCTAGCCATCCGGACTGGCAATTCAATCCTGGAGGCCACAACACCAATCCTCTCAAGCACTCGGAACTGACCAATATACCTTGGGGGCAAGTTTTCCCGTCTTCCCAAATTTGATCACTCCTTTGGTCGGGGAAACTTTAGCAAATACTAAATCTCCAATCTCAAATTCCAATTGTATTTGTCTCTTATTCGCATTTTCTTTTGGCGATCCTGTGCTGCTCTCATTCTCTTCTTGATAAGCTCTACCTTCGTAGATGCCTCTCGGATCAAATCTGGACCAAGAACAAGACGATCCCTTGACTCTACCCAACAGAATGGGGATCTACAAGGTTTTCCATATAAAGCTTCATAGGGTGCCACCTTGATACTCGCTTGATAACTATTATTATATGAGAATACCACCAAATGCAGATGGTCCTTCTATGATCCACCAAAATCCAAAACACAACCCTCAACACATCCTCAAGAATTCTATTCAGCCTTTCCGTCTGTCCATCGGTCTAGGGATGATAGGCTGTCTCAAACTAAATCTCGAACCCATAGATGATTACAAATCCTTCCAAAATTTGCTGATGAAGATAGGGTCACGGTTGCTAATAATGCTGACAAGAACACCATGCAGTCAGACAAACTTCTTCAAGAAAATCTCTACTAAAGATGCCGCATTACGGGTTTCCTTAACTGGAATAATTGGGCACTTTTGGTTAGCCGATCTACAATCACCCATATTCCTTCATTTTCCTTTTTGGTCCTTGGCAAACCATCGATGAAATCCATAGAAATCATTTCCCACTTCCACTTTGGAACTTCCAAAGGCTGCAACAATGCCGCGGTCTTCTATTGATCACCTTTCACGAGCTGACAGATCACACATCCATTGGCGAAAGCAGCTACATCCTTCTTCATGCTCGGCCACCAGAAGACTCTCCTTATATCCTTATACATCTTTGAAATCCATGGTGGATACTCCGCCTAGAGCGATGACTCTTTAACAGAACTTCTTGCTGCACATCCTTGAAATTCGGAACACAAATCCTTCCGTTGATCCTTAATGTTCCTTGGTCATCAATCTCAAAAACTAGAATACTGACTATTCTTGACTCAATCCATCCACCTCTGGCCTACATAAACGTCCGTGCGGACCTCAAACCTACTCTTACTATCCAGAATAGCTAGAACAGGTGCACTGGTCAGCCTTGCCTTCAAATCCAAGGAAGCCTCTTCACACTCAGGGTACATTTAAACTTTGCTCTTATTCGAGTCAACTTGGATAAGTGCGAAGAAATCTTAGAATAATCCTTGATAAACTTCCTGTAATACCCTGCTAAACCCAGAAAACTGCGGACTTCTGTTGGAGTCTGCGGTTGCTTCCACTCCTAAATAATAGCTACCTTAGCTGGATCTATAGAAATACCCTCACCAGAAACAATATGCCCCATAAAATCCGACCTTCAATTTCCAAAAATGGAATTCCGGAAACTTAACCCTCATAACTAGCCTCCTCAAAGTCTCTAACACTATTCCCAAATGTCGCTTGTGCTCCTCTTCAGACTTGGAGTAGACCAGAATATCATCGATGAACACGAGTACGAACTTATTCAGCTCATCTCGAAAAACTCGGTTCATCAAATCCACTAAATAGGCAGGAGCATTGGTGAGCCGAAAGGCATAACCAACCACTCAGAAAATACAATTGGGTCCCCTAAACGCAGTCAAGGGGATACTGACCTCCGCTACCCTTAACTGATGGGAACCCGAAACTAAAACTAACTGGGAGAAAACAAAAGCTCCACGGGGTTGATCAATAAGATCATATATATGGGCAATGAATATTTATTCCTAATGATAACCTTATTCAATTCCTGTTAATCCACGCAGAATCTCAAAATACCCATCCGACTTGGTCATAAAGACTACGGCAAAACCCCAATTGAAAAAAACTTGGCCGGATCAAACCTTTCTCTAAAAATCTTGGGTCTGCTTCACCAACTCTTCTCTCTCCTTCGACGCCATCCTTCTACTAGGCTGAACAACAGGTACTGCTCCTGGAACCAAGTCGATCCGAAACTCTATCTCCTGATGAGGGGGCAAGCCTTTCACTTCCTTGAAAACATTCGAAAAATCTCTGACTACTTCGATGGACTCTACGCCTTCTGGAGATGCCTCGACACCATTCAAAAGATTACTCAAATGAACTCCGGAATTATCGCAAGCCACTTTTGCGATCCTTCCCAACTCAGCCTCTAAAGACACAATCCTCTCTTCTCACATCAAGACATCCTTATATTTATCCAACCAATCCATACCCAGAATAAGATCAAACCCTTTGAAATCCAATGCAAAAGGGTCGTAAGAAAAACTATGAGACAGATAATAAAGCCTTAAGTCTCTACAGATCTTATCTAACTTGGTTACCCCGCCTATAGGTTTAGATACATAGATAGGATAGTCAACCAAAAAAAGGAAAAGATGAAACTTCTCTAGAACTCATGTTGGAAACCCGAACAGGTACCCAATAAATTTAGTTGTTTAACTCCTGCTTCAAGCTTCTCCAAAATTCGTCAAGACAAACCTGATCACTTGGCTACTCATAAAAATTTGAGTACCCAAGAGTTTGAGAAAAATAGAATAAACTTCGGGACATACATGGGTCTGGTGTGAGTAAACGGGCTAAAGTTGTTCAACTTTAAAAATCATTTGAAAACAAAGGTATCACTTAAGACTTCCCACACATAAACATGGGTAAGTTTTTACCTTACGCTAACCAAATCTGATAGGAAATTCAGTGATATTATAATAGTATTTAGGATTTTCAAATAAATATTCACGTAGCTGAAATTATTACATGATTAAATTCTAGCATACTAGCCACAAAGTGGGTTATACAATCAAAACCGTAAATGCACGTAGGGATAATGAGTTTCCATCAATTGCAGGGCTGCTGGGGTACTGCCATCACAATACGTGGCCTAGATCACCGTACCGAGGATCCACCCTAAATCCCTTGCAACATAAGGCCGAAACCATCCCTTATAGGATAGTCTCGAACAGGAAAACCCCACAGGTGTTTGCAACCAACTGCCCACACAGCCGAATAAAAAGGGACCTCTAGACAGAGGAAATCTCGTCCTACTTGAGCGCGACTCACTTATCCTTGCTGCACCTTCCTTGTTTCCCAGTTGATGAGGCTTGAGGCTACGATTACCTTTTAGAACACATATCTTAGAATGCTTATCGTCCTCCAATGACGATGTTCTGAAAGCATTCAATCCATACTAGTTCGTTCCGGGTTCCAACGAAACCGAAGACACTATCTCGTTACACTCATTTTGGAATCACCCTTAGAGTTAACGACAATAGCCCTTGCACTCTGAATCTCCATCTCGAAACTAGAAGTACTATCTCCATTATACTCGTAGTGGAATCACCCTCAGAGTTTTAACGACAAATAGTTTTTGCACTTCGAGTCTTGATCTTCTCTTGAGATTTCACGACCTAACGTTTAATTTGGATCGATGTGGTTTTGGAATAATCAAATCCGATATCCGATCCCGGTCTCATCGAAATCCAAATGTTTCTTAAAGGCCAAGTTGTTTAAGGTTTAAAAAATTTAATTCAATTCAATACTTGAATTCACACAACATCCATCACAGATAAATATCATACATTTATCATAGCTATGTCCATTATCACATTAGAAAACATTACAGATTATCATCCAGTAGATATCAACCAATCTAGACATTCTACTCAAAACAATCATCCATAAGCAAGAATTATCAATCCATATTATAATTAATTTAATTAACTTAAATTATTAAGAATTAATCACTTAATCTTGCTCAACTAATCATTAATTAATTACAATCATATGAATTAATTAATCATTCCTTAGTTACCTTACAAACCAATTAATTAATCTTTAATTATAGATTAATTATTCTTTAACTACTAATTAATAAGCCCTAATTATTAATTAATATCCCTTAATAACAAATTGATTAACTCTTAATTTCCAGTTGATTAATCCATAAATTAATCTTTAATTACAGATTAATTATCTTTTAATTATTAATTAATAAACCCTAATTATTAATTAATAAAATTCAATTAAATTAATTAATCCTTAATTACCAGTTAATCAATCCATAATTAACCGTTAATTAACCCTTAATTGATCTTTAATTACAGATTAATTATCCTTTAATTATTAATTAATAAAACCTAATTGTTAATTAATAAAACTTAATTACAAATTAAGTACTTCTTAATTACCTGTTAATTAACCTTTAATTACTTAATTAATTAATCTCTAATTATAAAATTAATTAACCTCTAATTATCAATCAATTAATTAATTAATCTCTAATCATCTAATCAATAATCCATAATTACAAATTAATTAACCTCTAATTAATTAACTTCTAACCCTTAATTATTAATCCTTAATCATTAATTAATCAAATTAATTAGTTATACTTAGAAACTTCATAATTAATTTATTTAATCTCAAATCATTAAAACCTTAGTTAACCTTAGGATAAAACATTATCTTTATTAATGACCTACTTATCATTAACATATTTAAAACATTTTATCTTTATAATTGACTTCCTTAATTTTATTTAACAATTAAGCTTTTAAAAATACTTAAGCATTTAACAAATTTAAATTAACAATTCATATAACTTCTTTAAATCAAATAAATTAAAAAAACCATTATCATAAAATAGTTAAACTAGATTTAAAAACATCTCATCTTACTTAACACTTAATTATATCACTAAGTTTAGTTTAAAATAACATAAAAATGGTTTTAACTTAACAATTTAAAGTTAACCAAATATAACTTCTTAAATCAAATATTAAAGAAAACATTTATAAAAGAATTTTATTTAAGAAAAGTTTCAAACTAAATTTACTTAAATTTTAAAACCCGCTTTTCAATTTTTTTTTTAAATCTGTTTTTAAATCTGCTTCGGGTCGAACACGAACCCAACCCGAGAGCTTCCCTTCTTCTTTTCCATTTTTAAAAACTTAGTTTTTATTTAAGTTAAAACTTGAACAAATAACATTCGCATTCTACTCGAGTTTTTACTCGATTCACCCATCCATATGCCCGAACTTCCCTACGAGACAAAACCATACCCAAACCGCTGACACCACGGAAACACCATGCACCTACACAGAAGATCGCGACGACGATGACCACTGTCGACACCTTCGTCTCATCGACGAACACCTCTACAGATAATCCCGACCAGTCAAGCATCAACACAAGCCCGTGATGAAAATCGAGAAACCCAGTCGAACCTGGAACCAAAACCCATGGCCAATACCTTCTCGAACTCACGTCACCGACCACCAGCACTGCTACAACTCCGGCCACACCTCTGCCAGCCGTCTATACTGCTTCTCCACCTGGTCCAATGAGACTCGATGCCAGAGTCACGGCACAGCAACCCCGATTCCACCCTCGACCATACCTAGGGTAGAAACCCTACATCGATCGATTTCGACGCCACGATGATGAAAAAAATCATCCACCATTTTTCCCAAGCTTGTCGACCTCCTCGCCACCTCTAGAAGAAACTTCGATCACCCAAGTACCTCCGGCCGTCAGATCTTGCTCAAAAACCACTTTCTGGTCATCACCAAAATGCAGACTCGATATAGCATTAAAAATCATTGTCTCCCTTTTAAAAAATCATATTTTCCTGAGTCGATTCGATTTATATAATTGAATCAGCAAATTACAACATTTGATTTTAATCATGTTTTAAATTTCTACTATAATATCTTGATCCCAGCAAACATATTTTTAAAACTTAGATTGAGTTTAAACTAAATTATCTTGTTTGAATTTCAAGTTCTACCAGAGATCAGGTGAAAAGATTTTGAATTTTGAACCAAACTTTAAGTTTTGCACTAAGAACAGAGATGTTTACATACAACAGACATGCACACTTCATATATACACAGACTTACTTATATACATACATGCAAAGCAATCTTCATCACATAAATTCACATGCAATAATCATTTATCCACTTAAGAATTTTAATTAAATGTTTACCCACCTGTTGAAAAGACAGAGAGCTTTGAAATAGATGCTTTAAAACTGGAAACTTTGAATTGCTTTGATTTCTTTTAAACTGGAAATGCTTTGTTGAACTGGAACTTGATGATGAGATGATTTAAGACTTTTGATTTTAGGTTTGCTTGATTATCTTGCTCGAACTTTGATTTAAGTAGCTGATTACTGAAATGGTTTTGCTTTTAAAACCAAAATGGATTTGCTCAGTGAATAAATTTTCAGGTTTGAGAAATGGTTTACATGCTTATGTTTTTGATTTGTAAAGTTTTACAGGTTTGTTTCTTTGTTTTTGAAATGAAGATAGTAAAAGAAATAGAAGAGAGCAGATAGGAGTTTATATAGAGTTAAATTATGATTTATTAAAATTCAAAGAAAATAAAAACAAATTTGTGACAATGTTAAACTAGTTAAAATTTGTGACAATGTTACACTTATTAATCACATTACACATGTTATTAACATGATCTCACCATTTAACACTTGTAATTATTCATTTTTTATTAATTTTAATTGTTAAATTAAAGCTTTTGTATTTAATTTTCCTAATTAATAAGTACATTTCTTAATAAATAAATGCTTTTCTTAATTTTAGATAAATAAAATCCTTTAAAGAAAATAGAATAAAAACCAATTATATTCTAAATAAAATCGGATATAATATATTTAATTCCAAAATATATTTAAGATATATATCTTTTAAATTTCAAATTTAAATCCAAATTTTAAATTCAAATTCAAATTTAAAATCCAATTTAAATTCAACTTAAATAAATATATATATTAATTTAAACAAACACATTATTAAATTTGTCAAAAAAATTATTCTATATAAAATCTATTTAAATTTATATATATACAACACGTTATTATTTTATTGTTTGAAATGACAATTTTACCAATTTTAAATAATAAATAAAGGGGACTATCACATTTTAAATTGTTTGAAATTCTGGGATATCACAGGCGCGACCCCCGTAACCTTGCCATATCCTTCCTATTTCAACCATTTCTAGAGTGTGAGGTTTGATGAAGTCTCGACCCACAAAGCTACGCTTTTCACAAAAGCCATGCTTCGATCAACCAATGATCAATACTTAGCATGCCACATTACCAAATTGGGAACATATCACTAGTAAATATCAACTACTTAACCTCTGAGCTCGTACGTCTTAGAGAAGGGTGTTAAGCTAAGAGAAAAAAATTCTCCACCACCAATAAAAATCTATTTGATAGAAACTAGCTTTACATATCAAAGTGTAACGTCAGACATACATCCATACAAGTCCATCCTGGGTCTGAATGGAGCCGAAGGCACTTCAAAAGAGGTCCTTGCAAATCAATAATCCCTAATCACGTCCGGACTCCCTATCACATAGGGTAATCAAAATCTCTATACCAGGGCCATTCGGTGCAGAGACATTCGACAGGTAATCTTTTCGCTTTCGAAAATACCCGGTTTTCACCACCGTCTTCAAATGCTATCCATTTCGTCGTATCATTAATTCGGAACGGGTTTTATGGCATAAAGTCCTCTCCCGGCTAAACCAAATAATAAGCACTTATTTAAAACATTTGGATACATTCGGATCTTAGTTAAGTCTCTGAATGATTTAAACAAACCTTGACTTTTAATCTTTTAAACAAAAGATTCGCCCTTTAAGATCCTCTTAAATTTGAAAACAAGGTTCACCAGTCTTTAACAAAGATTCATTCATAGCTTTCAAAACTATTTCCATTTCAAATTCGAAATTCTTTCAACAAAACTGGAAATTCTTTCTTTATGTGAAAGCTATTTTATTTTGAAAATAAATGTTTGTCCTTTTGGGAAAATCCAATTAAAGTTATAGCCTTTTAAAGTATAAATCGGAAAATCAGTGAACTGCCGTATCCTTGGCAAAATCTATTTAAATTTCCAAAATAATTCATTTAAAAATACCTTTAAAAATGGTTTAAATCCATATATATACATTATATAACTGAATAACCTTTTTAAACCATAGTTTCCAAAATTCCAAAACTCCAAAACTTTAACAAGTCATATTATATTCAAAATAATTTTAATTCCAAAATTCCCTTTTCAAAAATTTAACCCAAATCACTTCCAAACAATTTTGGATTCAAATTTCAACTTTTTAAAAGCATTTTGAATAAAATAATATTAAATTCAAAAACCCATGACTTAACCAATTTCCCTGAAATCCATATTTGTGTGTGTGATGTGTGTAGTCCAAGAGTTTCACAGGCAACAATAAAATATCAACCATCATAAATTTAAGCACAACAATATCAATAAGCGGTATAATCCTATAACGCTTATTTTTCATTCATAGATAAATATGTAAATTCATCACAGATAAATAAATCACAGTTCACAGCTTAATACGAAGCAATAATATCACAGAATATCACATATCAAAGATATTAAACAATTCAAGGCATTCAATATAATCCAATCATCCATGAGCAAGATTAATTAGTTACTCAATCCCTAATTAACTCAATTTAACCTCCAGATAAAGTTAATTAATTACTTTAATTACTTTTTAAATCCTGCTTGATTAAAATTAGTTAATTACAAACCAGTTTGTCTTTATTATAATTAACTAATGAAATTTATTAATTATCCTTAATTATTTATCCTAAGTAATTATCCTTAAATTACATTAATTAATTATCTATGATTAATTAATTAATTATCCATAATTAATTAATTAATTATTCCTTAATTAATTAATCCTCAATTAATTAATTATCCTTTAATCATAAAATTAATTAACCTTTAATCATTAATTAATTAACCTTAAATTAATAAATCAATCAACCTTTAATCATTAAATAATTAACCATTAATTATTTATTTATTCTTTAATTAATTATCCTAATTAATTACATCAATTAATTAACCCTTAATTAATTACAATAACAAATTAACCCTTAATTAATTAGCATTTAATTAATTAATTATCCTTAATTAATTATATTAAGTCATTAACCTTTAAGTAATTATCATTAATTAACCATTAATTAAATCACATTAATACATTAATTAATTATTAAGTAATTAATTCTTTACATTGAATAATTATCCTTTTAATTACTTCTATTAAGTAATTATTCTTAATTACTTTCGTTAAGTAATTATTCTTTAATCAATCAGATTAATTAACTAGTCTTAACTTAATTCCATTAAGTAATTAGCCTGAATTGATTACATTAAGTAATTAGTCTTAATTTATTTAAGATAAACCAATGTCTTAATTAATTACTTAATTACATAATTTAATTCTTTAATAACCTTTGAAATAATTTATCATTATCATATGAATTAACTTAAGACTTTTTAAAATAATTAACAAATAAAAGACATTAAGATAAACTATTTATCTTTATCTCTTACTTAATTTCATCATTGGATTTCATTTGAAAACCCTTAGGGATTTACTTAATCATCTAAATAAAATTGTTACAAGCTACATAAATTAATCTTAAAAACTTCTAATCTTTAGAAATTAATCTTGAAACTTGTTAATAAATTACTTTGAAACTTGGTAATTTTTTCTCTTTTGAAAACCTATCCATTTAAATACACTTTTAAAAACTTGGCTAAGCATTTTCTTTTACTTTAGAACCCGATCAAATTTTCTTTTAAAAACCTCGGTACCTGTCTTATTTTTAAATTTTAAAAAACCTGGTACTTGAAATAAACAATCCGAGCCTCAACCATGAATACTCGAGCCAAATCTCAAATTTCCCGAGCCAACTTTGATTCTTCCCCGAGCACTCATCTCGTTCTTCGTTTTCCGGAGGCAAACCATGTTTTACTTCGAGTTCGTTCCTAGAAACCCTTGTCTTCCCTAACTTTTCAAAAACAACAACAGTTACAACCATACACGTGTACACGTGTACGCCTGGACTGGCCATCTCCGACCAACCTCGCCACCCTCAACACATCGACGACGACCCTCAAAAATTTCCTGACCACCTAGGTTCGACGTTTTCGTCGCCATTCAAAATCGAGCACACGAGCAACCCTTGGAACCAAACCGATCACCCAAATTCGCCTCGCGCCGCCGCGACCGACCATCTGGAACCTCATTGTTCCACACAGAGATGCATCACACATCAACGCTTCGATTCCCCCCATACCGGTTGCTTCCAGTTCACTCTCGACATCGCCAAGCCCTCGAGAACGATGACGATCCAAAACTACTCGAAAACCCTAAATCAACGATGCCTGACCACCATTGTAACATCCCGCCTTTTTGTATGCTTTAAATCAACGTTAAACCACACATGTCTCTTTTAAAAATACAAAAGAGCAGATTGTTATTGGGGTGAATAAGAAAAGCAGAGAAAGGAATAAAACAAAACAGAATCTCACAGCGGAATGACAAAATATAATAATCAAACAACAGTTCATGAAGTTGTTTTACAAAATAATCGATTGTACTTATACAACACGGATCAGAGTTACACATACTAGAGAATAATAAATAATGCAGCTGCATACATGATGTAGTGAAATATAATAAATAATAATAACAATACAGCCTTCGTCTTCGTCCTCCAACAATCGGTATTCAAATCCCAAAATGCTCAGGCTGACCCGAACGAATTGAAAAGACAAAACACTCGAGTCAGAACTAAAAGATCTTATGTAAGTTAAATCAACGGTAAGTAATATGAGTGGAATGGCGTTAGAGATGTTTACGGGATTTGATATCTCCTATGCAGTGTCTAACGTGAGTGCAGTAACTTAAGAGATGTTCAGGATTCACCTAAGGATCCGTTAAATTATTTACTATATAGTAATATTTTGCCATTATAATAATGTCTATAGTAAAATAAACTTACTTTTAAGTAGCATTAAGGCTTTACATTTTATACCTTAACACGTAATAGTCCCAATACTCCATCCAGTATCAACGCATCTCCAAATCGGGAGACTTCTCCAAATACTCCACGGGCTACGGGAGAAATCCAAACTCGTACAAGGCGCGCTATGGTAGGTGACACGGCACACAAGGCAATACCAAGATAGATATAACCAATTACCACCTTGAGCCACACTCCCAAAAATCAAAAGTAAAAAGTGGCCACCAAATCAATCTCAAAGTCAGAACATAATATCGAAGGAGTGTGTCCGATAAGAGGGGCTACCTCACTGGCCCGAGATCGCTCCTCTTTTAGCCACCTCAAGCCAACTCACGGTAGTCGGTCCACGTTCATACCTCAAAGGACGTCGCCACCATCCTACTTCATTCTGGAATCTACACCGCGTACACGATTGTTAAAGTGGTTTACGGAATTGGCAGAGAGTATGTCAACTTCCGATCCTGGTCTCTTTAACAACCAAACGTTATTATAACACCACGGTCACTTTCAAAATAGTTTATACTTTAAAGCCAAATATCATTGCCTTTCAAAACCAAATCAATACAATATCATTTTCATTTCAAATATATCCTTTTTCTAAATCATTACCCTCTCAAAGTTATACATTTCAAAATCAAGACACTTGAAATATACACTTTCAAATCATAATACCTTGAACTCATAACTTTGAAACATGACTTCCACCACTTAAATGGTTTAAATATTTAAAATACTTTAGATAATAAAACAACTTCTTCAATTTCACAAATCAAATCAAACACAATTCAAATTTCTACATTTTATATTTAACCAAATCCCAAATCATAAATTTCACAACAATTCAGTTTCCAAATAAACTATTCCAAATTTATCGATTTCAAAGCAGATTTGATCCAAAAAATAAACCATTTCTAATTCAATATATTTCAAACTTTAAGTATTCAACAATTTCAAAACTAAGTTTGATAATTTCATATATATATAATTCAATTTTCTATTATTTAGTTTTGAATATTTAATTAATAAATCTATTATCATTTAAAATAAAATCCAGATTTCAAATAACTAAATGTTTCCTTCAATTTATTTGTACTTGAAATATTTATTTAATTCACCTTAAACAAGATCAATTTATAAATCTATCCTTTACAAATCTCAAATTCCATAAGTTCCAAATCGGTTTCATTTAATAAATTTCTACATTTAATAGAATTTCAAATCAATTTCAAATCTATCTTCTCAGCCTTAATTTTATTAAAAATCATTATAAACTCTACATAAAATATAATTTATATAAATACTTAGCCATATTACATTTTTAATAAAACCAATCTTTAATTTTAAACTTGTTTTATACCAAACAAATTTATACATAGCTAAAAGTCAATAATTTAACTATATATATAGTAACATTTATATAATATCTGAAATCAACATTTCTATGCAACCATATATTTCTTTACAAAACCATAGAAATCATTTCAAAATATTTTTATATATAGACCACGGTGTCTGTATAAAATATTCTATCCTATGGTCAAGTGATATGGATGTTTATCATTTCAATTCGCAATTTAAAATATAAATACAGTTACATATCATTTCAAACCGTAATCCCGAATTAAATAAAAATCCATAACAAGTTGCAGTTTAGAATAATATAAAATACAACATCCATTCATCTAATATCAATCATCAACCGTTTATCACAATCATCATCCAATTCAATCAACAACATCAACATAGAACAGAAAATAAACAACTGCATTCACTAGCAGTTTATATTCAATAATAAATTAATTAACAGTTTAACTGGCAGTTTATATGCAATAATAAATTAAATAACAATTTAATTCAAATAAATTCAATTTAACTGAGATGATGATTAAAAATATGCCAAACGGTCATAAATAAATTTCTAATCACATCATAAATCAATTTAACAAACATAAGAAATTTTAGAAGTTGTGAGTGGGTTAAAACACTCATCTTTTGAATTTAAATCCAATTTAAACCCAAAAATTGAATAGTCTTAGAATTCGTCCAAACCAGCATCAAAAAGTCTGAAATTCTAGTATGATCCCAGCGCAAGAAACTGCGGCCAAATCAGACCTCGTACGTAAAAGTTATTGCGATTAGAACGCGTTGAAAAAATAAAAATAATAAAAATAAAATGAAGTGAAGACTTTTGCCACAGTTATCGGCCACGTCATCTACTCCAACTCGCAACCCTAAACAAGCTCGCACAGAACAGTGCCGCCACCATCGAACTGCGCAACCCACTGTCGCCAGAAGCACCGCGCCCGATCCTGGCATAGCCGACCCCATGCGACCCTTCGTAGGCCCCACTCCACCACCAGCGACACCCCAAAGAGCACGCAGCCGCCACTTTAACAAAACCCTAACCGAATTGTTCACGGCAACCTAACCGTCAAACTGCCACACAAAATGCACCGATGGACAGCGCACAAGACTCTGCAAAACCCATAAATTGATTCGACGATCGGACGAGTTTGATCGATGCGCGATGAACGGTCGTAACTTGGTCATCAATTTCTGGCCACCTCGAAGCCCAAATTGAAAAACGAATCACATATTTGACTTGCACTTGTTGATTGCTTCAAATCGATATATAGTTCGATATATATTGAGGAGACCGAATTTTGAAGTTGAATTTTCAAATGAAACTGGGTTGTGAATTTTAGGGTTTGTCTGCCATTGAGAAAGAGGAGCAATAGAAATTTCTGTACGTACAGAAATGAGAAATAGAAAGACTGCTAGGGTTTATAACTGGATATATATAGGCTTAACAAAATAGAACAAATGAGCTTGATTGGTTTGGAAGATTGAACGATAACGCCCCGAAAAGCCCATTTCGACTTCGGACCGAAAATGAGTCAACCCATATATCAAAATAGATGTTTTTAAATATTTCAAACGCAATGGAATAGGTTTCAAGTCTAAATTCCATCGTATGAAGAAGTTATGCTAAAATCAAGTTATTACAAATTGATTTCAATTGATTTCAATTAAATTGACTTTGAGGCGTTTCGAGCCCATACGATCAAACGACAAATCTTATCGTTACGAAACTTGAAATCCTATAATAATTCACCATTACGAATCAGATGAACTGGTTTCATCGAAATCCGAGTCAGTAGCCAAAATGGCTATTTTTCACATTATTAAATTAAATTAATATTAAATTAATTAAATCACTTTTTCATTTTAAATTTTAAAATTCACAAATTCCATCATTTTTGATTTCTTAAACAATTACAATAATTTAAACAAACTTAGATATCAATTTCAAGTTAATAAATTTACCAATTACAGAGTTTGAATTCAATTTCAGTAACTTCATATATTATAAATTAAATTTCCAATAATTACATTTAATTTAACTTGCATCCTATTATCCAATCTATTATTATCAACTAGAGAAAATTAACTTGGTTCATGGTTTATTACATTAATATCTTCAAATTTCAGCTAAATTTACATTAACTTACTAGTTAAATATTTTAATTTCATTTAGTTGCAATTAATCTAATTATTATATTTTAAATTCCATTAAATTAATAAATCTTGATTTCCATTCTTCTTATCCAACCAATTGTTATACTATGAATAAAGTTAACATTATTTCCAAATATTAATTTAATTTACATTAACATTAGATTCAATTTAGATTTATTGCGATTAATTCCAATTTAATTTAACGGATTAAAAATATATGTAACTTATAATAATTGTTGCCATTAACTCTTAATCACCCTTTATAAGTTTATCATTTCTAAACCAATATTATAATTACTGACAGAACATTGATTTTATCCAACATTTTTCATTAATTCGTTAATTAATTCAATATTTACGTTTGTTTTTTTATATTCAATTTACAGCCTAGTGTAACATTTACACAAATTCCATCAATTGTAATTTAATTCAAATAGTTAATAAATAACTTAGGCTAGCCTTATTACATTTCATTTAAGTTATTATTTCATTAATGAATCACAAATTTCTGTTTTTTCGATATTAGATAACAAATATTTAATAAAATTAACAATTAAATTATCGAAAATTTTACGGGTCGTTACAACCATGGTGATTGATAGACCCACCTACCATTTTTCAGATGACCTCCATCACCTCAGCCACCTCCAGCTTCAAACTCGATGAACAACATTAAGCCGATCGTCGGAATTGGACCAAAATGCATTTTCCATTCAACTTGAAATACCTTATTGTATACAAACTTAAAAATCACGAATCGATTATCAAAAATCATCATTTTTCAATACATGTCTGATCATGAATTCAAATTATGAAATTAAAGTGGTCGATTTTTGACTTATATCATATTTTCACTGTAAATTCAAGTTTTTGAAATAATTACTTGAAAATCCTCTTGAATCTATTTTTTAAAAATGATGTTACCATGTTACAAACATTTTTCTTTCAAAAATCAAAGCCTAAATTTGATTGTATAAGGAACAATTGAATTTGTTTAATGGGTTGGAGCCTGTAATACTAACAGAGTGATATATATATATATATATATATACACACACATATATATATATGTTTATACAGACATGCAAAGTCATTTTTTTATTTATATACATGCATTTATATTTATAACAAAACATTTCAAGTTATCACTCACATCCATCATCACAGGCAAACCAAGATATATATACAGATTCAATAGTTGCTCATATGTTTTGGTTGTATAGAGAAGCAAAGCCTGGAAAATAAATTTGATCTTGGAACTTGAAACTCCAAGCCTGGTCTTTGATTTGAATATACTTTGCTTGATATTTGATCTGATTTGGATATTTGATCTGATATTTGATTTTGCTGAGTTGCTTCCAGGTTTTGATTTTCTTTTGCATAGCTTCAGGTTTTAAATGATTGTTTATTTTGAATCTTAATTTGAATTTTTTTTTCAGTTTTTGATTTTGTTTTTTGGTTTTATTTTTTCCCAGGTTTTGGTTTCTTAGGTTTTGAATATGTGAAAGAAAGATGAGAAAGAAGTATAGATGTATATTTAGCTTATTTCTTATTTTTTTAAAATGAAAAGAAAATTTAAAACATGACATTTGTAATTCATGTTAAAATCAAACAAGTACTTGTTTAATCCTTATGTTAAAATACTTACACTTGTACTTTCATGTTATTAAATAGTTACACATGTAATTTGCATGTTTTCTTTTTATTAAATATCTTTAATATGTTTATATAATTTTTATATTATGTTCACCTTGTATTTTCAATTTATTTTAAATATTTATATAATCTTAA
Organism: Allium cepa; assembly: GCA_030765085.1. NCBI lineage: Eukaryota > Viridiplantae > Streptophyta > Magnoliopsida > Asparagales > Amaryllidaceae > Allium > Allium cepa. Next base: position 550,655,383 of record CM060941.1, on the reverse strand, counting down.
AGAAAAGGATTTTTGAAATCCTAATTAATCATAAACAAACAAACATATATATATATATATATATATATATATATTATATTATATTAGTTTTTTTAAAATATAAAATTTTAACCCTTAGATATCTTTTGAAAAACTAATATTTTTGAATTTAAAACATAACTTCTAAATATATATATATATATTCATATTTATTATAATTAGAAAACAAATTTTTATTAGTTTTATATTATAGAGTTTTCAAATTCAAATTCATTTATAAGATATTTATTTTCGAATTTCAAATTTAATTTCTATTTACAATCAATAACAGATATTTATTTGTTTTGGAAATTTTCAAATTAATTCGCCAATTAATCCCAAAATTTTAAATTAATTACTAAACTTAATTTGGCTCAAAAAGGGGATCTTTACAGATCCCCCCTTAAGAAAATTTCGTCCTCGAAATTTGCTAGACAGGGAGACATCAAAGAACAAATGAACACATAGAAAGATAGAGAAATGGATTATTAGATCAACTGAATATCAATTCTATATTTGGCTTACCAAATCAGAATATCATCAATAAATATAAAAATGAACTTATTCAACAATTTACGAAATATTCGGGTCATCAGGTTTATGAAATATGCAGGGGGATTGGTTAGTCCGAAGGGATAACTAACTATTCGTAGAGTGTATCTAGACCGCAAAAGAACATACAAATGAATACAATCTTATTTAGCTTCATATTTTTTTAACCAATTTATTCTAAATAAAATTTTAAATTCATTAAAGTTAAGAACGAAAAGACTGATAAGAAACTGATGATTGAAATACGAGACCAGAACCTTTCTACAATGTAAACAAAGATTCACAGGGCCACCACCATACCAAAACTTATTCTTGTAGCTGCCAGGAAGCAATCAAAAGATTGAAATTGGATGATGATCAAAAGAGATTGATGGGAAAAGTTGTTTCCTTGTTGTTACAGGGCATTGACCATTTGTATTGGTACTCCCCTGTCCCCTACCTCGTCCTCTTCTTGCACTCATTCTCACTATCAGTGAATAGTAAGAGAATTGACTGAGGCATACGGATAATATATCTTAGGGATACTCATTTTAGGGCATTTATATATCTCTAATGAGTTACCTAATGTGTTATAATCCAAAAGCTAAAGTTCTTACTCAACTCTGATACCAACCGTGACAACCTAGATTCAGCGCTCGAAAATCGATATCCATACATCACTCGTATTAGAATGCCGTAGATCCAGACGTTGAAATCCGATTCGCCGGAGCTTATAACAACACTAGGTGATAACAACACAGCGGAAGCAGAAGAATTTTATTGATACACAACAACTGATACAACAATGATACAATATGAAGTGATCAACATTATCAGAGATATAACACAATAGCGGAAGAAACAAAGCAGCGGAAAACAACAAAAATAGCAGCGGAAAGATAACATCTTCATTGCTAAAGCTCCAAAGCTCCAAACCAAAACCTCGAACCACCATCATGCTGAACTTGTAGCAACCTCAGTGCACAATGCAATCGCAAAATCCACAGACTTCAAAGATTGCCAAAAGCTACACCTACTATCTGACTATCTGAAAACCTGACTCTAGGCTGCCCGTGTAGAAAATTGTGGGCACCCAGAGTTTAGAAATGGGACAATAAACTCCAGGTCAGTCATGAGACTGGTGTGAGAAAACAAAAACAATTTATTTGAACAAGAAAGAAATAAAAATAAATCCGTTATTCTTTTTGGAAAATGAAACTACCATAAGGCCTCCCGCCACACACCCAATGCAATCGCACATTTGGAGGGGATTTCTCCTTATGATAGTCAAACATGCTTGATACACGAAAATCCTTTTGATATTATTATTAGTGCATTGTGTGGAAAACATTTCGAAAGTATAATATTAATCTTAGCGAGTATAGGTACCATTATATTATGCCTGCTATAGCTACCACCTGAGGTGGCAGGTTATACAACTGCAATCGTATAGGGCTCGTAGTGGGTGATTGGATTTCCAACAAATGGCCAAGGCTAAGGAACTTCCTTTCCGAAATGGGTACGCCTCTGGAGAGACGCCCCAGGAAACTAACCGGATCTCTTCCAACACAAGGCCGGATTACATCTGTAACTAGGTAACTAACTGTTACGAGCATGCCATCCCCCAGTCGTCGCCAACCTTTATCCCGGGATTCACCAACAAATTCCAACAACCACATTAGTTAAATATTTGGGTTCCATACCATGATACCACTTTTTATTCAGAAGGAAATGCACATACCCTAAGGGACGAAACCCCCGTAACCTTGCCACATCCTTCCTATTTCAACCATTTTCGGGGTGTGAGGTTCGATGAAGTCGTCCCATAAAGTTACACATTTCACAAAATCCATGCTTTGATCAACCAATGATCAACACTTAGCATGCCACATTACCCAATTGGGAATATATCACTAGTAAATATTAACTCCATAACCACTGAGCTCGTACGTCTCAGAGAAGGGTGTTAAGATAAGAGAATAAATTCTCCGCCACCAACAGAAATGTATTTGATAGAAACCAGCTTTACATCTCAAAGTGTAACGTCAGACATACATCCATACAAGTCCATCCTGGGTCTGAATGGAACCGAAGGCACTTCAAAAGAAGTCCTTGCAAATCCGGATAATCCCTAATCACGTCCGGACTCCCTATTACATAGGGTAATCAAAATCGCTATACTGAGGCCATTCGGTGCAGAGACATTCGACAGGTAATCCTTTCGCTTTCGAAAATACTCGGTCTTTACCACCATCTTCAAATGCTATCCATTTCGTTGTATCATTAATTAGAAATGATTTTTATGACTTAAAGTCCTCTCCTGGCTAAACTGAATAATGAGCCCTTATTTAAAACATAAGGATACATTCGGATCTTAGTTAAGTCACAAATTTTAGCCCTTATTTCCCAAAACCTTTCCTTCTGAATGATTCAATTTTTTTTCCACTTTAAATCTTTTAAACAAAAGATTCACCCATTAAGATCCTCTTAAATTTGAAAACAAGGTTCACCAATCTTTAACAAAGATTCATTCATAGCTTTCAAAACTATTTCCATTTCAAATTTGAAATTCTTTCAACAAAACTGGAAATTCTTTCTTTATGCGAAAGCTGTTTTCTTTTGAAAACAAAGGTTGTCGTTTTGGGAAAATCCAATTAAAGTTACAGCCTTTTAAAGTATAAATCGAAAAATCAACGAGCTGCCGTATCCCTGGCAAGTTCTATTTAAATTCCCAAAATAATTCATTTAAAAATACCTTTAAAAATTGTTTAAAATCCATATATATACATTATATAACTGAAAAACGTCTTTTAAACTATAGTTTCCAAAATTCCAAAACTTTAACAAGTCATATTATGTTCAAAATAAATTTAATTCCCAAGTTCCCTTTTAAAAAATTTAACCCAAATCACTTCCAAACCAATATGGATTCAAAATTCAACTTTTTAAAAGCATTTTGAATAAAATAATATTAAATTCAAAAACCTATGACTTAACCAATTTTCCATGAAATCCATATTTGTGTGTGTGATGTGTGTAGTCCAAGGGTTTCACAGGTAACAATAAAATATCAACCATCATAAAGTCAAGCACAATAATTCAATAAGCGGTATAATCCTGTAACGCTTATTTTTCATTCATAGATAAATATGTAAATTCATCACAGACAAATAAGTCACAGTTCACAGCTCAATTCAAAGCAATCATATCACAAAACATCACATATCAGAGATATCAAATAATTCAAGGCATTCAGTATAATCCAATCATCCATAAGCAAGATTAATTGGTTACTCAATCCCTAATTAACTCAATTTAGCCTCCAGATAAAGTAAATTAAGTACTTTAATTAATTTTTAAATCCTGCTTGATTAAAATCAGTTAATTACAAACCATTTTGTCTATATTATAATTAATTAATGAAATTTATTAATTATCCTTAATTATTTATCTTAAGTAATCATCCTCAAATTACATTAACTAATTATTCATAATTACTTAATTAATTATTCCTTAATTAATTAATCCTCAATTAGTTAATTATCCTTTAATCATAAAATTGATTAACCTTTAATCGCTAATTAATTAACCTTAAATTAATAAATCAATCAACCTTTAATCATTAAATAATTAACCTTTAATTATTTATTTATTCTTTAATTAATTATCCTAATTAATTACATTAATTAATTAACCCTTAATTAGTTACAATAATAAATTAATCCTTAATTAATTATCATTTAATTAATTAATTATCTTTAATTAATTATATTAAGTCATTAACATTTAAGTAATTGTCATTAATTAACCTTTAATTAAATCACATTAATTAATTATAAAGCAATTAATTCTTTACATTGAATAATTATCCTTTTAATTACTTTTATTAAGTAATTATTCTTAATTATTTTCATTAAGTAATTATTCTTTAATCAATCAGATTAATTAACCAGTATTAAATTAATTCCATTAAGAATTAGCTTGAATTGATTACATTAAGTAATTAGTCTTAATTTATGACAAACCAATATCTCAATTAATTACTTAATTACATCATTTATGTCTTTAATAAACCTTTGAAATAATTCATCATTATCATATGAATTAACTTAAGACCTTTTAAATTAATTAACAAATAAAAGACATTATTTAAGATAAACCATTTATATTAATCTCTTACTTAATTTCATCATTGTATTTCATTTGAAAACACTTAGGGATTTACTTAATCATCTAAATAAAATTATTACAAAACCACATAAATTAATTTTAAAAACTTTTAATATTTAGAAATTAACCTTGAAACTTGTTTTAAAACTTGTTAATAAATTTACTTTGAAACTTGGTAATTTTTTCTCTTTTGAAAACTTATCCACTTAAATACACTTTTAGAAACTTGGTTAAGCATTTTCTTTTACTTTAGAACTCGATCAAATATTCTTTTAAAAACCCTGGCACCTGTTTTATTTTTAAATTTTAGAAAACTTGGTACTTGAAATAAACAACCCGAGCCTCAACCACGAATATTCGAGCCAACTTTGATTCTTCCCCGAGCACTCATCTCATTCTTCGTTTTCCTGAGAGTTTGTCCCTATAAACCCTCTTCTTCCCCAACCTTTCAAAACAACAACAAATACAACCATAAACGCGTGCACGTGTACGCCTGGACTGTCCATCTTCGACCAACCTCACCACCCTCAACACATCGACGATGACCCTCAAAAACTTCCTGACCACCCAGGTTCGATGTTTTCGTCACCATTCAAAATCGAGCACACGAGAACCCTTGGAACCAACCTGATCACCCAAATTTGCCTCGCGCCACCGTGATTGACCATCTGGAACCTCGTTGTTCCACCCAGAGATGTGTCACACATCAACGCTCCGATTCCCCCATATCGGTCACTTCTAGTTCACTCTCGACGTCGCCAAGCCCTCGAGAACGACGATGATCCAAAACTAGTCGAAAATCCTAAATCAACGATGCCTGACCACCATGGTGATTGATAGACCTACCTACCATTTTTCCGATGACCTCCATCACCTCAGCCACCTCCAGTTTCAAACTCGACGAACAACACTAAGCCAATCGTCGAAATCCGACCAAAATGCATTTTCCGCTCAACTTGAAATACCTCATCGTATACAAACTTAAAAATTACAAAACAATTATCAAAAATCATTATTTCCCAATACATGTCTGATCATGAATTCAAATTATGAAATTAAAGTGGTCGATTTTTGACTTATATCAGATCTTCACTATAAATTCTAGTTTTTGAAATAATTACTTGACAAATCCTCTTGAATCTATTTTTAAAAATGATGCTTCCATGTTACAAACATTTTTCTTTTACAGATCAAAGCCTAAATTTGATTGTATAAGGAGCAATTGAATTTGTTTAATGGGTTGGAGTCTGTAATACTAACAGAGTGATATATATATATATATATATATATATATATATATATATATATATATATATGTTTATACAGACATGCACATGCATTTTTTTTATTTATATACGTGCATTTATATTTATAACAAAACATTTCAAGTTATCACTCACATCCATCATCACAAGCAAACCAAGATATATATACAGAATCAACAGTTTACTCACCTGTTTTGGTTATACAAAGAAGCAAAGTCTGGAAAATAAATTTGATCCAGGAACTTGAAACTGCAAGCCCGATCTTTGATTTGAATATACTTTGCTTTATATTTGATCTGATTTTGAGTTTTAAAATTGAAAGCTGGAACTTGTTTTGATTTTGTTGAGTTGCTTCCAGCTTTTGATTTTCTTTTGTATATCTTCTGGTTTTAAATGATTGTTTGTTTTGAATCTTGATTTGAATTTGTTTTCAAGTTTTGATTTTTTTTTTGGTTTTATTTTTTTCTAGGTTTTGGTTTCTTAGGTTTTGAATATGTGAAAGAAAGATGAGAAAGAAGTATAGATGTATATATAGCTTATTTCTTATTTTATTTTTTTAAAATGAAAGAAAATTTAAAACACGACGTTTGTAATTCATGTTAAAGTCAAACTAACACTTATTTAATCCTTATGTTAAAATACTTACCCTTGTACTTTCATGTTATTAAATAGTTACACATGTAATTTGCATGTTTTCTTTTTATTAAATATCTTTAATATGTTTATATAATTTTTATATTATCTTCACCTTATATTTTCAAATTAGTTTAAATATTTATATAACCTTAAAGTAAAGATTTTTAAAATCCTAATTAATTATATATAAATAAACATATATATATATATATATATATATGTTTTTTTAAAATATAAATTTTAACCTTAAATAGCTTTTAAAAAACTAATATTTTTAAATTTAAAACATAACTTTCAAATATATATATATATATTCATATTTATTATAACTAGAAAATAATTTTTTATTAGTTTTAAATTACAAAATTTTCAAATTCAAATTCATTTGTAAGATATTTATTTTAGAATTTCAAATTTAGTTTCTATTTACAAACTATAACAAATATTTATATGTTTTGGAAATTTTCAAATTATTTCACCAATTAATCCTAAAAATTTAAATTAATTACTAAATTTAATATGGCTCAAAAACGGGATCATTACAGAAATAGACGTTGTAAACTATGGAAAAGAATATCCATGTCTTGCATATCCCTTTCCCTTTTTCATTTATCTCTTATAAACTCAAACAACGCGTTTTTATACATATTTTGGAATTGGATAATTTATGAAAATTTTACGGAACACATCCCAAATAAAGCTCACATTCCAAGTCAGCTAGAGCAACCTAATTTACAATCCAATTACAGATCTGGAATAAACAAATATTCTACAATAATAAATATTTGGTGTTGAGGTCAAATTTCCAAATTAGGTTGTACGTACTATTTCTATTCTAAATACCTATTTTATTGAATATGTAGGCGATATTCCTATAAATTTATTTTAAACCTAAGATTCATCAGATCTTATTTGGGCCAATAATTAAAAAAAATCCAATAACATAAATTTCAATGTGGTAAATAAATTATATAATTCTCACTCTCCTTTTAAAGCTTTTCAAATCTAGAAATCTAAATCCATTCCTTTATTTGACTCCATTTCCTTTCTAATCCTAAAGAATTTGTATACCAAAGCGTATACATACTATTAGAATTACAGATCCAAGAAGAGATTTGGGGTTAAGGAAAATATAAATGTATAATTTTAAAAATTACCTTTTTCTACCGTGTTGATTCGCTCATTTTCTTCTCTTTTATTTCTACCCTCCTCCGATTATATATTTATATATAATATTTTAAAGTTTTTAGAAGTGTGGAGAAAAGAAAATGGCAAAGCTTCGCCGCTTAGATAAGAAAATATAAGAAGAGAAGTGAGAGGTGGGCTTTTATTTATAGGCACACGAATCAATCGTAACCGTTGGACTAAAATTATTAAATCTGGGCCGCTGGACAAGGTTCAAACCCTAGCTGCCATGTTCGAACCGATCAACCGTTCATCTATAGGCAGTCGACCGTTGGCGGTTGACCGGTCAAGGAGGGGATCTACTGGTGGGGTCCCTTATTTAATGTTATTTATTTTCTTTTTCATTTTTAATTATTTTCGCTCTAGAAACTTCAATGGCTGATAACTTTTTCGTTTGAGCTCCGATCGCGAAACTCCGAATATGAAAGTTACTTAGAAAATCAAGTTTCATGACCAAATCCCAATGTTTTTTCGTATTTTATTTTTGGAGCCATATTAATTATTGTTAAATTTTTGAGGTATTACAGATTCATAATGTGTTTCACATGTCATATATGTGGAAATGCATTAGATATCCAGACGTAGTGGTAAATCCGAGGATAGTAGTAGACCTGGTCATCAAACCAAATATGACCTGTGCGAAGACGGATTCAAATAGTGGATCAGGATATGAAATGACTTCGAAACAAGGTGGTGAAGCTAGTATGCAATAACCCGGGATTAAACACTTCGTATTTAAATATCTAAATTATTTAAATATATTAATTCAAGAACTAATGTGATTAAATATGATTGTATAACCTTGTTAAATACTTTTAATTAATAACTAATATTAGAAAACTAATTTTCGAAATGTGTTTATATAAATATACACTTTGGCTAAATATTAAAAATGCTACCAGAAACGTTTTGTTAAAAATCAACTTTATACAATACAAGTTGTGTGAATATGTTTCGACTTGAATAGTTATCGTATGAAAACACATGACAATTGTTAAAACACATCTCTTTGATAACAAAAGATTAGTTAAACTAAAGAGTTAACTAGAAAAAATAAGCATGGACATTTAGTATAGAAGGACCCCTAAATCAAGGCTTGATTTAAGGAAGTACGGTTATGTAAGAGGAATGGATGTGTAAGGATGTGGTGTGCATGTTCTCATGCATGGAAGATGAGGGAGGTTTTTTAATCTTTTCTATAAAATTTCTAACTCTATAAATACACACACACATTCACTTCATATCTTCACAACTTCATATGTAAATTAATGTCTTCACTTTCTTATCTCCTCTCTAACTTTATAGAAAACTGTGCATATCCTATCTGATCACCACCAAACTTTTCCATAATTATTATGTCATCATAAGAACATGGTTTAGCCTCTAAAAAAATGAAATAATGATGAAGCATAAGGGGAGTAAGGCCCATGGCCATGAGCATGACGAGGAGGGAGGAAGATGATGGCCGTGTGCATAAGGTAGGGGGAGGAGGCCATGGACATGAGTTTTGGTGGAAGTAGGAACGGTTAGGATGATTGAATGTTGGTAGGAAGTGTATGTGTTGATAAAAGTGATTTAATCTCACTTAGAATCAAGTTATTAACTTGATAATATTGCTTGTTATATCACTTGATAATTTTTTTTTGAATTACCTAGAGAACCAGGCTTCGCTTGTAAACTCTAGGGAAGTATGTGCCTGCCAAACACATACTTCGGGTACTTGTTACAGGGTTATCACTTGATAATTACTTGTTAATCACATGTTAATATGCTTGTTATTATATATGATAATAGACTAACTACTTAAAGTTGCAACCTTTTATTATATGCTTCTAAAAGCATATGATTTGTTAAAGTAGTTACCTTAAAGTGAATGGAGTGATGATGTTTAAATTAAACACATTTAGACATCCAAAGTGGATATATTGATTAATATATGTTAAGTAGTAATATGATTTGAACTTGGAATCATATATGTGTATAAAATGGAATGAAACTAAATATTGAATTGAATACAGAATTGTACATATAGCGATAGTTGCTATAAATGCACTTTGAATCCCTTAAACTATAACTCATGAAAATAGTGATTTAATATCATATCCTAATAATAAGATGTTTGGTTATTATGTACATTTCTGTAAGTGTTTAGAATAGAAAAGAATATGTTTTGAAAAGTTATAGAAGAAGTAAATCAAATTAACAAAAGATTGAAGTAAAGATGTAGATATAATGACACTTATAAAAATAGTCCATTTTTGGAAATAACGCACATTTTTGTGGAAACTTTCTTAGGGGTTTCTTTAGCAATTAATAAAGTAAACAACATACTACTCTTATTGGGAAAGTTTTGAAGCCTAATTCATTTGACAGCCAGTGAAAGAAATGCAAAAAGTTGGAGCGAAATATTCACTATAAGTGCAGTTCGATAAATTACCATGTTTTCAAAAAAATTTCTAAAATAATAAAAAGATAATCTTTTTAACCTTTCTTCATAATTCCCAAATACCCAAAGTATACTAACTAAAGTAAAAAAGAATGGATACAAAATCATTTGTTAAGACGTCGAAATCTAGGCGCAGAGTTGTAGCAAATCCACCTAGAATAATAGTCAAGGACTTTAGGTAGCACTGCACTGTCTTTTCTTCTGGGACACCTTTGAGCTGTGCGAATTATTTGGTAGCATTTGCAGAAATGCTACCTTTTCTGTTTGAAACTATAATTTTTTTTAAAATGATATGTAAATTATATATTTTTCTCTAATTTTTTGAGGGTTGTTTTCTAACTTATATAAGAGTGTTCTAAAATTGGTTTCAAGTTAAATATATCTTTAACAATTAATTATGAATTTCTAAACCAAGTAGCTTTTAAAATAAGAAAAATTGTTTTTCTATTTGTTCCAAAATTCTTTATTTTTACTTAATATTCTATATAAATTATTATCATCTATTTTAAGTAGTTTTAAACGTCTTTTAACATATCATTATTTACTTTAAAGATATTAGTATATATAAGTTATAAATATTAAATTAAGTATTTTATAAATATAATAAAGGGAGTTTGGATTTTAAAATTTAATTTAAAATAATTTTTTTATGGAATCAACTAAAAGTGTACTGCCTTAATTAATAAATGTGGATATGCTTTGTTCTATAAATAAACGTTTGAAATTATGAAAGGATAAGTGAATAGTTTTGGGTTATTGTAAACAGTGTTTTTAGCAACATTTTTTTTAGCCCATATTATTAGTTATACTTGGAAATATGATTAGATATTTACTAATGGATATTTCGTAGAAAATAAAATAATTTATTTAGGTTTGTTGTGACAAATTTTTTGAGAAACACTTGTCTTTAATCCTTAAATATAAATAAATGTTTAAGAAGAGAGTTTTAATTAGGAATATTTTTGTAACAACCCCCTATTTGGAAGCCAAAAACTAATGGCTACGGATGCTGCAGTCATCCATAGTTATTAATCCTCGACGATCAAATATGGGGCTATTAGGTTTATTGATACACAGAAACATATGCATATGGAAATTTTTTTAAAACATCAAACAGATTCACATTGCATTTCAAAACATTTCCAATTCATTACATAATCCCATAATCATCAACCACGTTCAGAGAAAATATATTTATTACGACATACGCCAAGAGCGACATATGAAGATGCCCACTTGGATGATCAAAGTAAATATAGGCAATATTTCAACTTTTCCGTTACAAACAACATAGCAGAATCAAATAAAAGAAAACTCTATATAGCTATCACGCCTCCAGCACGTTATTGGAAGCTGCATTCATCTAATGAGGTATTTGAAAACCTCAACTCTCAGACTATCCAAAATCAATTGAGTATCCGAGAGTTTAAGGGAAAAACATAAACTTCGATTCAGACATAATTATGGTATCAATAATAATCTGCTATCTCAAATCATTTGGACACCAGCGAGACCATGCCACTCAGTGGAACGGGTTTTCCCCTCACTAGTACCTTTAAACCTTTATAAACCATATACTGTGCTCCTACATCCACAATGGTTAAAATATAGTCATTTCAAAATATTATGATGATATGCAAACATTTTAAAACATAGTGGATTTCCCATCCTCTGTTTAAATTGACTAACTGTCATATTTTATAGTTTCTAAGGTCACTGTTAACCTATTAGTTTTCATGGGCTTACTAATAACCTTTATATAATGTATGGACTCCCTATCCTATTTCATAGTTTTCATGGGTGCACTATGAACCTATTGGCCCCTTAGCGATCAACTTAATTAATTCATGGGTTCCCATGAACCTATTGGTAACTCCAATAACTTCTCTCTTATCCTAGTTTTCATGGGTTAACTAGGGACCTAGTGACAACTGTCAATAACTTAATCCGGATATAGTTTTCATGGGTTCACTACAAACCAATTAGCCCATACCAACCACTCTTTATAACATAGTTTTCATGGGAGCACTATGAACCTATTGGTAACTCCAATAACTTCCTAGTCATAGTTTTAATGGGATCACTATGAACCAGTCTCCCCAACAAGTTCCAAATTTAGACATCTAATGTTTTGGTCTCCCTGACCTCTTGGAAGCAAATATACTCATCCAAGAGTTTAATCAATTTATATTTACTACTGGGTTAACCTAGCTAGTTCTTCTACCCTTCATCCCTAAAAATATAGTTATGGGTCTATTATAACGTGAATATTTTTATTTTGAAGAAGCAAACATAATTTTGGTTACCTTAAGTTTTTCTGAGCAAACATGGTTTTATACTACTTAAAGCAAACCTTTTTCTAACAACCTTCCACATGTTAACACAAGATTGGTTTCCTTAAGTTTTTAAAATTCTTTTCGAAAATGAGTGCCGCTAATTTTAGATCTAAACCATGGTTAAGTTAATCACATAAGCCCTTCCATTAAACAAAACCAATTTTGCAAAGAAGTCCCTCTTATAAAATAATTTAATTTGCATAGGAAACTATTTTGGAAAAAATCCCTAGAAATTCCATAAATTCACTTTAATCATGTTATCTAACATATCAAAATTCTAGATCTAAATTCTTAATATATTTTTCAAAATAAATTTATAAACCCAAATAACCATACATTCCTTAGAAAGTTCATAACTTTTCATAGCTGGAAAATTATCAAAACTGAAACCCAACTCCAAAATCATGTTTCATATAACATAAAATTTTTCCATGGCCTCTAAACATCAACATATCTTGGTTTTAACTTAAAAGTGTATAAATCTATTTAAACAAACTTGTTTAAATTAAACAAATTTGTTTAAATTAAACAAATCAAATTTAAAGCATATCATCATTCAATCATATTAAAAACAAATTTATCCCTTAAATTCGATACGTATGATTCCAAACCAAATAGAGATGGAATTATTATTCACCTTAGTTTGGATAAGGAAATTGAAGATTGATTGAGATTGATTTCTTCTAGCTTGAATCTTACGCTTTCCTTGAATTTCTCTTCTCTTCTTTCTTCCTAATAGCCGATCTTGATATTTTCTTTCTTATGTTTTGTTCGCTTATAACAAAATGAATGTGTATGGCTAAGGAAAAATAGTACATGGGTGGAAACATGGGCTACAGTTTACCCTAATGCCCCTATGTTTACTTAGTTAACACTTAATCATTATAAATTCATTCATTTTAAACAAGAATGGCCATTGATATTAATTTACCAATCTCAGTCCTCTTATCACTCTACATTATTCTATTTAATTTATTCTAGTTAACTCTCTCGAATAATGTTATCAAAATATTAGAGGTGTTACAGACTCCCCTCCTTAATGAATTTCGTCCTCGAAATTCAGTAAGGACTAACTAGCAAATATAGCAATCATCTGTTACCACTCCTAATAACTATACAAGCATACCTGACTATCAACTAATCTATATAAATCTAACATAGATATACCCTCAAAACTGATTAGGATAAGTATCTCGAATCATATCCTCTGTCTTCCAAGTTATCGTTGTTGCTCCACTGAATTTTCACCAACTTGATTGTCTTGTTTCTCAATCCTTTCTCATCTCTTGCAACAACCCGAACTGGTTGTCTAGCAAAAGTCAAATTACGCTCTATTACTAGATCTTCCAACCATGTCAAAGGAATAATGGCCTTTGGATCATGCATCTACATGCGAAGATGAGACACGTGAAATACATTATGGACATCTGCCATATTGCTTGGCAATGCTAATCTGTATGCGAGCTTTCCAATTCTTTCTATAATCTGGAATGGACTAACATATCTCGGTGCCAGCTTCCCTGACTTTTCAAACTGTACCACACCCTTCATCAGTGATACTTTAATGAAAACTCTGTCTCTAACTGAGAAATCTAGGTCTTTACGCCTCTTATCTGCGTAACTCTTCTATCTGGATTGAGCTTCCTTCATCTGTTCTTGGATTAACTTAATCTTTTCTAATGCCTCCCTAGCCAAATCTGGACCTAAGACCAATCTATTTCCAGTTTCCAACAAACATGCGGGGAATTTGCATGGCCTTCCATACAAATCTTCAATAGGGGCCATTCCTATACTAGTCCGATAACTATTATTATAGTAAAACTCAACCAAATGTAGGTGATCCTTCCGAGATCCACCAAAGTCCAACACCCAAGCTCTCAACAAATACTCGAGGTACCTTATTGACTCTCTCTGTATGCCCATTTGTCTATGGGTGATATGCAGTACCCATCTCGAGCTTAGTGCCTAACACATCCTACAGACTCTTCCAGAATTCGCTTGTGAATAAAGAATCTCTGCCACTGACTATGCTACTAGGAATCCTATGAAATCTAACTACGTTCTTCATAGACAACCTCGCCAAAAAAGGTGCCATCTTGGTTGAATTGACTGGAATGCAATGTACACTCTTGGTCAGCTTGCCCACTGTAACCAATTTTCTTTCATTTCCCCTATTCAACCTTGGCAACCCATCTATGAAATCCATGTATATCAAATCCCATTACCAAACTGGAATCTCTAAAGGCTGAAGTAACCTACTCAGCTTTTGATGTTCTGCTTTCACTTGTTGATAGTTTACACACTGTCTAACCCACAAGCCAACATCCCTCTTCATGCCTTCCCAATATAAGCTCATTTTCATATCTTGATACATCTTGGTCCCTCCAAGATGAATCGTAAACTTGGATTGAAGACACTTCTCAAGAACTTCCCTTCTTAAGTTCTCTACATCTGGAACACATAATTGTTCCTTCTTTCTCAACCATCCTCTCTAGTCAAGACAAAAATCTGGCAAATCATCTAGCTCAGTTCCAACCTCAAGCTTTCTAATCTTCTTGTCTAATAATGGATCGTTCTTCTGCTTGGAAACAATTCTCTCGATCAACACTATCCGAACTTCTAAGCTGGACAACATGGAAGTACTCCAACTAGAACTAATAGCCAATCTTAACTACACACTGCAACTGGGAAAAGCTTCTAGATCCTTCCATTCTTCCAACATACCTAATACCACATTTTTATGTCTTATGCTAAGAACATCAGCCACTTTATTACCTTTCCCTATGTGTATATTCTATACAAAATCATAAGCAACCAAAAACTCCAGTCATCTGTGCTGTTTCATATTCAACTCCTTTTAAGAGAATAAATACCTTAAAGACTTATGATCGGTATACAACTCAAACCTCTCTCCCAAGAGATAATGCCTCCAAATCCTCAAAGCAAAATTTACCGTAGCCAACTCTAAGTCATGAGTAGGATATTTTACTTCGTGCAGCCTAAGTTGTCTAGATGCATAGGCAATGACCTTGCCCTTCTGCATCAATACCGCTCCCAATCCAGTCCCACATGCATTAGTGTATACCACCAACCATTATTTTTTGTCTGGAACTACCAACACAAGTGTATTGGTCAATAAATTTTTAACTTAAGGAATTCTTCCTCACATTTGTCAGACCAAACAAACTTCACCTCCTTTCTGGTAAGCTTAGTCAAAGGCGCTGCTATCCACGAGAAATCCTCAATGAATCTTCCATAGTAGCCAAAAAGTCCATGAAAACTTCTAATCTCGGTCACTATCTATGGTCTCTTCTAATTGTTTACAACTTCGATCTTACCTAGATCGATTGATAATTCTTTCTATGAAACCACGTGACCAAGAAACTCAACCTTTTTCTTCCAAAAACGACACTTGGAAAACTTCGCCTTTAGCTGATTCTGCCTCAACATCTCTAGCACCACCCCAAAATGATCTTCATGCTCTCTCATCCTTAGAGTATACCAAAATGTCATTCATAAACACTAACACAAATCTATCCAAATAATCTCGGAAGACTCGGTTCATTAAATCCATAAAGAAAGCAGGTTCATTTGTCAACCCGAGTGGCATTACTAACCACTCATACAAACCATATCTAGTTCGAAATGCTGTCAAAGGAATATTGTCCTCTATCACTCTTAAATGATGGAACCCCGCCGCCAAATCAAATTGGAAAAATACTCTGGCTCCACTCATTTGATCAAATAGATCATCAATCCTCGATAGAGGGTACTTATTCTTTATAGTCCTTTCATTCAGCTTATGATAATCGATACACATCCTCAACAACCCATCTGGTTTCTTCACGAACACCGCGACCGGCCCCCAAGGTGAACTGTTTGGTCTAATAAAATTCCTTCCTTCTAGATCCACTGGCTACACCTTCAATTACTTCATCTCATTCGGAATCATCCTGCTAGGTATTCTACTTACAGGTTCAGCTCCTGGGCCAAGATCTATCCAAAAATCATTAGCTTGTTTTGGTGGTAGTCCTGTGCCTGGTTCAAAAACATCTACAACTCTCTTGCTATTCGATCCTAACTTAGATCTTCTTCCACTTCCATTGCATTTAACAAAGCACAACTACTTCGGTCAGAATTCTCTACTGAGAATATAATTCATTACGACTTTCAGGGTGTCTTGAAGATATTTCCCCATCTTGAAAAAATATTTTGGCCTCATACCTTCTCAACTAATCCATAGCCAAAATGATTCCAAAATCTACGAAATCATAAACATACAAACTGCATGCAAAAATATAACCTAATAAGTCAAGTTCTAACTGGTCACATCTCATCTCCACAGTTGCATACCCTCCTATTGGATTCACAACCCTTAAGGAAGCAACAAGGTATGTGGGTTCTAAGCGTAACCTATCAAGAAAATACTGTGATATAAATGAATGTGATGCACGGTATCAAAAAACATCCTAACTGGTATACTTTGAATCAAAAACATACCTTCCATCAAAGTCTGTAGTAGGCTTAGCTGATGATCCCATAGCAAAAACTTTCCCCTTTGGCTATGGACACTAGTTCTTGTAATGCCCAACTTGATCATAATTGAAGCACTTTACATTCTTCTTGTCTACAGCGTTCTTCTTCTTGCTTGTCCGGCACTCATGAGCATAATGACCCTTCTTGTCACATTTGAAGCACACCAAATCAAGATTTTCCTTCTTGGTAGCATCCCCATTTTGGGATCCTTTCTTCTTAAAGAACTTCCTTTTCTTTCCTCGAGGACCTTGGGATTCAATTGACTTCTCACTAGCACAACCAGCCGACATATCTTCATGGCAAATGAACATCTCCACCACTACATTACAAGGAACATGGATACGAGTCATGGTCATTCTAGCAAGCTTCGGTCTCAGTCCTTGAATGAACGTTTCATTTCTTCTGATGTCAGTGTCTATGGTGGCATATTCATATCGAGACAGCTCATCAAACTTAACAATGTACTCGATTACTAACATATTACCCTGGACTAGATCCATAAACTTCCTCATCAACGCTGACTTAGCAGCCTCAAATAAAAACGTTTGCTCGAACCTCATTCTGAAATCAGCCCATGTTAACTCTTCCTCTGGAACTCCGACAGTCATACTATTCCACCAGTGAAGTAGTGTCCCTTGCAACTGCCTAAAGGCCAGCCTCCTCTTTTACCCATCATCCAATCCTAGATCAGCAAAGATCCTCTTACAGTGCAATAGCCAATTGTGAACTTCAACGACATCCTCCGTTCCAGGAAACGGCTTTCCACATAGACTGGTATAATCCCTGCTCAACTTAGAATAGTCATTCGCAATTGGAGCGACAAGATTAGCTCCTCCAACATTACTAGCAACTCCATCTTGCAAAATATTGGCCAATAACTGATACACCATCCCCACATTAATGGCGGATTTCCAACACCAACATTGGCTTTAGCATTTGGGTTAGAAGTTGCCGCTCGACCTTGGTTCATCCTGGTATTAGGTCGAGCATTTCCATTGGTTGTGGTGATTCCTCCACCTAAATTTCCACTTCCATTTCCTGCTTCCATATCTTCTTTCTCATAGCTAGATACAAAAGAATGGTCTAAGAGAGAGGGAGCATGTACTTATATATATATATATATATATCAAATAAAAGTACGTTACTATAGCGTTAACCCAAACCTCGATCATATTTTCAAATTCGCTGGATTATGTTTGAAAATCTCTTAGGTTTAACTTTCATTTAAAGTTTCATGAACCTATCCTCTAATACCAACCTGTAACACTCCCTACTTGGAGGCCCAAAACTAACAGCTACAGATGCTGCAGTCATCCATGATTACTAATTCTCGGTGATCAAATACGGTGGTGTTAAGTTCATTGATACACAGAAACATATGCATGTGGAATTTTTTTTAAAACATCAAACATATTCACATTACATTTCAAAAGATTTCCAATTCATCACATAGTCCCATAATCGTCAACCACATTCAAAGAAAAAAATATTTATTACAACATACGCCAAGAGTGACATATGAAGATGCCCCCTTAGATGATCAAAGTAAATGTAGGCAATATTACAACTTTACCATTACAAACAACACGACAGAATCAAATAAAAGATAACTTTATATAGATATCATGCCTCCTTCAGGTCTCCGAAAGCTTTATTCGTTTAATGAGGTACCTGAAAACCTCAACTCTAAGACTACCGAGAACCAATTGAGTACCCAAGAGTTTAAGGGGAAAACGTAAACTTTGAGCCAGACATAAGTCTGGTATAAATAATAACCTACCATCTAAAATCATTTAGATGTCTAGCAAGACCACACTGCTTAACGAAATGGGTTCTCCCCTCACTAGTTTCTTAAAACCTTTATAAAACCATATACTGTGCTCCTGCATCCACAATGGTTAAAACATAATCATTTCAAAATATTATGATGACATGAAAACATTTTGAAACATAATGGATTTACCATCCTCTGTTTAAATTGACTAATTGTCATATTTTATAGTTTCTAGGGTCACTATTAACCTATTAGTTTTCTTGGGCTTACTAATAACCTTTATATAATGTATGGAGTCCCTATCCTATTTCACAGTTTTCATGGATGCACTATGAACCTATTGGCCCCTAGCAATTAACTTAATTAATTCATGGGTTCCAATGAACCTATTGGTGACTCCAATAATTTCTCTCTTATCCTAGTTTTCATGGGTTAACTAGGGATCTAGTGACAACTATCAATAACTTAATCCAGATATAGTTTTCATGGGTGCATTACAAACCAATTCGCCCTTGCCAACCACTCTTTATAACATTGTTTTCATGGGAGCACTATGAACCTATTGGTAACTCCAATAACTTCCTACTCATAGTTTTCATCCTATCTTACTGACAACTTCCAAATTTAGGCATCCTATGTTTTGGTCTCCCTGACCTCTTGGATGCAAATCTACTCATCCAGGAGTTTAATAAATTTATATTTACTACTAGGTTAACTTAGCTGGTTCTTCCACCCTTCATCTCCAAAGTATAGTTATGGGTCCATTATAATTTGAATATATTTATTTTGAAGAAGCAAACATAGTTACATAAGATACCACTCACATGGGTTTAATATAAAACATGGTTCCCTTTAACCTATTATTTTTATCAAGGAAAGCTTCTTTTTAAGCCATTACAAAACTCCTTTAATTTAACTATGGGTTTTTCTTTTAAAAATGAGTTTGGGCTATATACCTTTCAAAACCTTCAAAACCTTAATCTATCTTTAAAACATCAGGCTCCTGCCTTTCTAATACTTTAAAACCTTGCTTTCGAAACCTTTCGATTGTATTAAATTATTAACATTTAACTTTAGAAGCATAGCTTTGAAACCAGTTGAAAGTACCCCTTTCGACACCATTGGAAGTAACCCTTCTGAAATCATTGAAAGTCCCCTTTTCAAAACCATTGGGTTTATACTTAAAACATTATTTAAGTCAAAGTGAATATAGGCAAAAGCAACTCTTTCGAAACCATCCCTTTATAATACATAGAAATATTGGGGAAATATGATGGCGTCGGCACCATCCTTTCGATAGCATAAAACATCTGGGTAAAATAGCGGAAGGTTGGCATCGAAACCCCTTTCGAAACCATAGCCTTCGAAACCCCTAACCCCTTTCAAAAGCTATAGGAAGTGTCTTAAACTTAGAAAACAAAGTACCTTTCGACAACATTGATATCTTCAATACCATCAAAAAGCTAATGAACGACAGCCGGGCTTCGACTAGGTCGGGACCCCTTCTTTCAAAACATTTTTTCATAACCCATTCAAAAGCAAACTTATGTTATGGAAACCCTTTCAAAACCTTTTAAAACCTCTTTTGAAACCATATGCTTCGAATCCTTCGAAGGCTAAAACAAAACAAAGGCAGGCGCTTCTCTTTTTAAAATAAACCAAGGTTTCGACTCCTTCGGAAGCCATGCTTTCGACACCTAGCCTTTTTCTTTTCTCCAATCCACCACGTACCATCTTTGTGATACCTTGTCTGTTGAAAGGTACTTCCCAAAGTAGGCAGAACCCACTTTTCTGAGTAAACATGGTTTAATACTACTTAAAGCAAACTTTTTGCTAACTAACTTACCACATGTCAACAAAAGATTGGCTGCATTAACCTTTTCAAATTCTTTTCTAAAATAACTGCCACTAATTTCAGATCTAAACTATGGTTAAGTTAATCAAATAAGCCCTTCCATTAGCAAAACCAATTTTGCAAGCCCCTCTTATAAAATAATTTAATTTGCATAGCAAATTACTATGGAAAAAGCCACCAAAAATTCCAGAAATTCACTTTAATCATGTTATAGCATATCATAGTTCCAGACCCAAATTCTTAATATATATTCCAAAAAAATTTGTAAACCCAAATAACCATATTTTCTTTGAAAATTCATAACAATTTTTCCATAGCTTGAAAAATTATTAAATTTAAACCCAACTCCAAAATCATGTTTCATACAACCCAAAATTTTTCCATTGCCTTTAAACATCAACATATCTCGGTTTTACCTTAAAACCATATAAATCTATTTAAACAAACTTGTTTGAATTAAACAAATCAAATTTCAAGCATATCATCATTCAGTTCATATTAAAAACAAACTTATCCCTTAAATCCGGAACATATGATTAAAAACCAAATAGAGATGGAATTATTATTCACCTTAGTTTGAATAGGGAAATTAGAGATTGATCGAGATTAATTTCTTCTTGCTTGAATCTTAAGCTTTACTTAAATTTCTCTTCTCTTCTTTCTTCCTAATAGCTGGCCTTGATATTTTCTTTCTTAAGTTTAGTTTACTTATAACGAAATGAATGTGTATGCCTAAGGGAAAATAGTATAAGGGTGGAAACATAGGCGTAATTAACCCTAATGTCCCTAGGTTTATTTAGTTAACACTTAACCATTTATTAGCTCATTCATTTTAAATAAGCACGACCACAAATATTCATTTACCAGTCTCAATCCTCTTATTACTCTACATTATTCTATTTAATTTATTTTAATTAAATCTCCTAAATAATGCTATCAAATATTAGGGGTGTTACACTTTTAAATGTGTAAAATATTTGGGTTTGTTGTGATAATATTTTTAGCAACACTTGACCTTAACTCTTAACTATAATTAAACATTTAAAAGGAGAGTTTTAAAGAAAATGATTAAATGGAATGTGTCTGGGTTTGTAGTAAATAATATTTCAGCAACATTTGTTATTAACCCTTGAATTATATTTTGGAAGGAATATCATAAATATTTAACAATGGAATTTTAAAGATAATAACAAATATTGAAATCTTTGTAAATAGATAGAAAATGTTATATGTTTAATTTATAAAAGAAAAGGAGTTTAATATAGCAATGTTTTAGTAGTAATGCTTTACTCTCTTTGATTATATTTCAAGTAAGTAAAACTTGTTAAACGATTTGTGAATACACTTATACCATTGAAATAAGTTTATAAATACTTTTAAGTATTAAAAGAATAAATGAATAGTTTAATTTGTAAACACAAGTATATGTCTTTTATAAAGAGAAATCCAATATACTTATACAAGTATATAAAGGAAGTTTTAATTAATAAAAGAGTATTAATTAATAAAGGAAGTCTTAATTTATAAAAGAAGTTTTAATAGATAAAAAGATGTTTTACTAATAAAAAGGGTTTTAATTAATAAAGGATAAATCAATTATAAAGGGATTAAAATTCATTTATGTGACTTGATTATACTTGGATGATAAGCAACAACTATGTAATGACCTTAGTTTGATTGTTTATGGGATGTTAGTACTAATATGCTTAACACTAAAAGTCGAACGAGTAAGCTTTCCAATTTGTGAGAGTCAAGACTAATATTAGGTAGGGATGGAGCAATAGAGCTCTTACCAATCGGCATTCTTCTAGGCCGAGGAATAATTAAGTAGAAAGGTCAGAAACATGTAAAATGTGGAAGCTTGATTCCCATAAGCAAGCGTTTAAGACTAGATACTCGATTAGTCGACTACCGATCTTGACCAAACTTAATTTAGGAAGTATACGGAATGCTTCGTTGATTTATAATAATAAGAACCCTTGAGGAGGAGTGTTGGTACAAAACACATCTACCTTTCAATTACTTCTAAAGGAACCGGAATAGAGTTAATCAGAAATTCATCGATTGGCTTTGAAGAGTTCGGAATTGGTAAGTGTTTTGCTTACCAAATACCACTTCAAAACTATTATACTAATTCTATTCTTTGGAAGTGGAATGATGGAAAATATGTGTGGTTTTGAAATCTGGTTAGATGATGGGATCCATGTGGGATTCATAATTTGATCGAGTTTTGTTGAAATCTCATGTGAAGTTGCTGAACGTAGCCTCGGTATTGGAAAATGACTAAAGACAAAGTATGATGCATGATCTCGAGTTCAGCTAGCCCAAATAATGGGTTATCAACTCCATTATCTAGAGTATGCTTATCAATATGTTACGCATGGGGAGTTGGTGATACTCGGTTCATGTGTTACGGTGTGGGCTGGTTGTGTTTACCTTATGGTATATTTTATCTAGAGATATACGATGCTCGGCTGGTAGTTTCTGATCCTTGTCATAGTTGACTGGTCCCATTATGGCTTACGAGTATACGGGGGAGGTCTCTGTAAAAAATCATTTATATGAATGTACCTTAGCGATTTTGTTTGTATACCTAAATATGATGTTAAATGTAATCAATGAAAACATTTCAGCTATAATTTGTATTTATATTGAACACCTTAGACATTATTATAATATCACTAACTTTTCCTATAAAGTGGTTCGGTTATTGTAAGGTAAAAACCCGTTCATGTTTATTTGTTGTATGGTCTTACGAGATACCTTTATTCTTTACAAATGTAGTAATTTTAATTACTTGAGTTTTCTCACGCTGGTTTATCAGACTGATCTGGGTATTAATCTTCTTATAACGCTCGGGTTTGCTCAAATATAGTAATTTAAATTACAAGATTTCATTGATGATCATTGGGGTTCTTAGAGAGTGGAGCTGGATGGTTCCTATCGTAGATTTTATTTCCTCTACATTACATTGTTTATTTTTATATCAGCAATTATAATGACATGTTGTTATAACTGTTAGGCTTATGATAGGTTAGTTTAATCTGATTATGGTACATATACTGTTTTCCTTTGTAAAGGATCATTTTGATATTATATGTCATCATTCCATTGTGAGATTCTGATGTTGTTGTTATCTTCTTTCTTGTTCTTTTCTTCTCTTTCTTTTATTTTACCCTAACGTTATGTCTTTCCGGCACTTAAGTGCTCGACATGTGATGAACATATTTTTCTGCATTTTAAACCGTTTGTTTCATATATTTTTATTTTAATAAAGTGGTATTATACGGGTATTTTTTTGTGGTTTTGCAGATTATAGATTCCAAAGTGCAACATTTTGAATACCGTCGAAGAGAAAGTACATATCGTTCATGAAGAAATGCATCTCACGTCACCAACATGTGTACTATTCATGCAAGAAATAAATTGCAAATATTGAAAATACACATTCAAAGTTTGACCTAAAAATCTCTCAAAGCAAGGCCACTTGTTAATCAAATAACAAAGCAAATACCAATTCAAAGTGAGGTGGCCTTATTTTTCTCCTAATATCAAGCACATGGACCTAAATAATAGGGTTATTTGTGGAGGCTGAAGTCTTTAAATAGGGAGAGGAATGCAAATGGAAAATGATCTCTTATCTCATCACTTTTCTTCAAGTTTAGATTTAAATTCAGCACTGTTTTTATTTTCGAATAGTATACGTAGGATTGTTGATTAGATTTAGCAATTTATTTATTCTTGTTCTTAGTTATTTTCTGCACTCTTTTCAGTTAGTTAATAATTATTTCAGTTTTTTGCTCCGTTATCTTCTTTTCCGCAATTTCAATTTCTGTTCTGATTTTTTTACAATTCTATATTTTGGTTGCAATTTCGATTAGTTTCGAAAATGATTCGGAGTATATTATTGTTTTTATTTTCTGTTCAAAATTCACCGTCGAATTCGTTTAACACGCCTAAGATTTAACTATGGATTTTAATTGTTTTAAAATACAATTCCCTGTGTTCGACCTGCATACTACACGCCTGTGCGCTTGCAAAATTTATTAAAATTTGTACTTTTCTAATCAATAGAAAAGTCGCAACAAGTTTTTGGCGCCGTTGCCGGGGAGTTGCTATTTTGAAATTTTCGATTTTTCGTTTTTAAGTCTATTCATATTAATTTATTTGTTTTTGTATTAGTTTTCGAAAAAAAAATCGTTTTTTTTTCGTTTTTCAGTTCCTTGCACCAAAGTAGCGTTTTACTTAAAAAAAAAATCGCATTTTGTTCGTTCGCTGCATTTGCTTTTTCCGTTACATTTTGCATGTGAGTTGCATCTCATTTAGTTGGTTTCTGTTCACATACCCAGCTTACGTTAGTTTAAATTGTGTTTCTCACGTTCATGTGTATGCTATCACATATAATCTCATTTTAAGCATTACTAGCTGTCACATATACGTGAACTTCTCCTTTCATTTTTGTGTGTCAACTTACTGCTGCTACACGTTATTTAGTTGCATTGCTATTTTGATCTATTTTGGTTTCCACGTAACAAAAAAAAAATACTTTTTTTTCTCGTTTTTCAAAAATCACGTTTCATTTATATATACACAGTTGCAGTTTAATATTTTCTAAGCTTATCATCTCTTAGATATTTGACAGGTAGCAACAACATAGCAACCGCAAACTTTGGAGTTTGATCCGCTAGCGCTACTCAGCTGCATTGGACGGGCTATCATACACATCTGTAAGTAATTTTCAACTCTACAGGTGCCCAACTGAAAAGTGATTTAATTTACTTTTGCCTGTTACACCTTGATTTGTTTATGCGCGTTTGGGCAAGAAATAATTTTAACCGTTTAGAAAGCCAAAATATTTCATTAAACAAATCAACGGAAATTTCAAATCAAACAAATATGAGCAATCACGGTTCACAACACGGTTCACAACACAGTTCACCGAAATTATCACCTAAATCACTTGTTGGAAATAATGAATTTCATGAGAACTGACCATTATCCCTTAGAGACCGATGTTATCCAACACGGACTGTTCAACCTTCGGTTATTTCATTTCCACCTGCCGAAGGAAATAATTTTGAGCTAAAACATTCTTTTATCCAAGGGGTACCAAAATTCACTGGGTCTGAAAATGCGTATGAATTTCTTAGTGAATTTGAGTTATATGCTTCTACAACTAAAATGCAACAACTTTCTAATGAATCCATCAAGCTAAGACTTATTCCATTCGCACCTCTAGAAAGTGCGAAGAGATGGCTTAATTCTCTTCCTAAAAATTCAATTAAGAGTTGGGACAATTTCGTTACTATATTTTTGAAAAAGTTTTTTCCTTTCCACAAAACTCTTAAAATTCGAACTGAAATCAACCAATTCTCTCAGAATGAAGGAGAAACGTTTTCAAAATATTTTGAAAGGTTCAATCAATTGTTATATAGTTGCCCACATCATGCAATCTCTAAACACGTTTTGTGCCAAATCGTTTATGAAGGGCTTAACTATCAAACAAGATCCCAACTCGAATCAATGTGCGGAGGAGAATTCATGGCAAAAACAGACGAGGAAGCTTGGGAATTTTTAGAAGAGTATTCGGAAAAGGATATGCAATGGGAAACAATTCGTGTTCCAATTCGTGCTCCAAATAGAGGAGAACATGTCATTGACCCATCACATCTTCCTATAGATGCCCAAATTCCTCAAGAAGGAGAAGGACTACCCCATTACTACACACAAGACCAAATCAATGCTATAGCTCAAAATAGTCCTTATTCATCCACATACAATCCTAACTGGAAGCATCATCCCAATTTTTCATGGTCAAATCCTAACAACGTGGCTAATCCATCACATATGTATCCAATGATACCAAATCCGAATTATCGAGCCCCAACCTCTAATTCTCAAAATTCTCAACCCGCTCCTCAAACAAAACCTTCGAATCAACCATACAGGCATCCTAATTTCAATCCATCAACCCAACCTTCTCAGCCTTCACAAGAAATTGCTCGATTGGAAAAACAACTCTCTAAATAAAATGAACAAATCACCAACCAAGATGCAAGAATTGAGCAAATCACTAAACAAAATGAACAAATGTTGATAATGATGAAGGATCTCATGAAAATCAATGAGAAAGGTAAATTGCCTAGTCAAACCGAAGTGAATCCAAAGTATAACTCTCGAGGAGTAAATCTTTGTGAG
The DNA here is from genome assembly GCA_030765085.1 of Allium cepa. Taxonomy (NCBI): domain Eukaryota; kingdom Viridiplantae; phylum Streptophyta; class Magnoliopsida; order Asparagales; family Amaryllidaceae; genus Allium; species Allium cepa. The sequence continues at coordinate 550,628,433 of CM060941.1, read as the reverse complement.
AACGAAGATGTAAATCCGGTTAATGCTGTCACCACATTAAGGTCTGGAAAGAAGGTGGACAACCATGTCGGCACCACCGACATCCTTCTTAAATCTTCCCATGTTCCAAATTCTGAAATTCAGTCGACAACCACGGTTGTCAATCAAAACGATTCTAATTCTTCATCTAAGGTTGGCAATTCCGACCACTCTTCACCTTCTGATGTTGGCAACCCCAACATTCCAGCTCCCTTATCTTCACCCTCTAATATAACACCTTCTTCTTCGAATGAAAAAACTTCCGAACGAGTCTATAAACCCATTGCTCCATTTCCCCATAGACTCAACAAAAAGAAGAAGCCCGCTAATTTTTACCAAATTCTTGAAATCTTCAAACAAGTTCGAGTCAATATTCCACTTCTTGATACCATCGAGCAAATTCCTCAATATGCCAAATGTCTGAAAGAGCTATGTACTCAAAAACGTGCCACTAACGTTCCTAAGACTGCATTTCTAACTGCAAACACTAGCTCTGTTCATTCAAATCCCTCCCCAATCAAGTATAAGGACCCCGGTTGTCCTACGATCGGTTGTAAAATCGGTAACACTCACATTAGTCATGCCTTACTCGATCTTGGAGCGAGTGTGAATCTTTTGCCTTATACTGTGTACTGTCAACTTGGATTAGGGGAATTAAAACCTACAAACATCACAATTCAACTAGCTGATCGATCTGTCAAAAAACCATTGGGCACGGTTGAAGATGTTTTGATACAAATCGAGCAATTCTATTTCCCAGTCGATTTCATAGTCCTAGAGACTGCACCTGTCTCAAATCCCAATAGTCAGATTCCTTTGATATTAGGTCGTCCGTTTTTAGCAACATCAAATGCTATCATAAACTGTAGGAATGGTCAACTCCGACTTTCCTTTGGGCACCTAACCATTGAACTAAATATCTTCAATCTTAACAGACAATCAAGGGATTTTGAAACAGAAGAAGTTGACATGGTCCAAACAATTGTAGAAAATGATTTTAGTGATATTACGGAGTCTCTTAACATGTGCCTAGATCATTTTAATTCCAATTTAAATGAAGATGAATACATTTATGAATTAAATGATATGCTATGCTCTTTTCATAATTAACTAGAATTCAATCAGTTGATGTCTACTGAAGCCTCAAAAGAAGTACGCCCTAAATTAGACCTCAAACCTCTTCCAAACGATCTTAAGTACGCATACTTAGATTCTTCAGAAAATTTCCCTATAATCTTGGCATCCGATCTCATTAAGGACCAAGAAGAACACCTTTTGAAAATTTTAAGGGAAAATAAAGAGGCATTGGGATGGGTAATCGCTGACATTAAGGGAATTAGTCCATCAATCATCGAACATCGAATACATTTAGTCGATGAGGCTAAACCCACTCGCGATGCTCAAAGGCGATTAAACCCTAATATGAGAGAAGTGGTAAAGGAAGAAATTATCAAATGTTTAGATAATAACATTATCTACCCTATCTCTGACAGTACTTGGGTAAGTCCGGTACAAGTTGTACCAAAGAAGTCTGGAATCACTGTGACAACAAATGAGAATAACGAATTTGTTCCGACAAAGGTCAAAACAAAATGGCGCGTTTGCATCGACTATCGAAAACTCAATGCAGCAACAAGAAAAGATCATTTTCCCCTTCCCTTCATTGATCAAATGCTCGAACGCTTAGCCGGTCATAAATACTATTGTTTTCTTGATGGTTACTCCGGCTATAATCAAATTCCCATTGTGTTAGAGGACCAACACAAAACAACGTTCACATGTCCCTTCGGAACTTTCGCTTATCGTCGCATGCCCTTCGGTCTTTGTAATGCTCCCGCTACCTTTCAACGATGTATGATGAGTATATTTTCTGATATGGTGGAAGATTTCTTAGAAATATTCATGGACGATTTTTCAATCTATGGGTCATCTTTTGATCAATGCCTCCTTCGTTTAGAACGTGTCTTAAAGCGATGTAAGGAGAAATCTATTGTTCTTAATTGGGAAAAATGTCATTTTATGGTTAAGCGAGGAATAGTCTTAGGTCATGTTGTCTCTAAAAATGGCCTAGAAGTTGACAAATCTAAAGTTGATCTTATTGTGGGCCTTCCTCCTCCACGGTCCGTAAAGGACATTCGCTCATTTCTCGGCCATGCAGGATTCTATAGGAGGTTCATTAAAGATTTTTCAAAAATTTCAAAACCTCTTTCGAATCTTCTGGCTAAAGACGTTAAATTTGAATTTTCCAATGAATGTGAAACGTCTTTTGAAACCCTCAAATCGATCTTGACCACTGTACCTATCATCCAACCTCCAAATTGGACTTTGCCTTTCGAATTAATGTGTGACGCTTCTGATTATGCCATCGGAGCCATCTTAGGTCAACGAATCGATAAACTTCCTCGAGTCATCTATTATGCTAGAAAAACTCTTAATGAAGCTCAGTTGAATTACTCAACCACAGAAAAAGAGTTTTTAGCAGTTATCTTTGCCCTCGATAAGTTTAGATCATATCTAATAGGTTCTAAGGTCATAGTTTACACCGATCATGCCGCCTTGCGGTATTTACTCACGAAAAAGGATACCAAACCCCGCTTAATCCGTTGGATTCTCCTTCTTCAAGAGTTTGACCTAGAAATATGATATAAAAAGGGTTCTGAAAATGTCGTAGCTGACCATCTTTCTCGTATAGTGCATGAAAACTATGATAACTCTCAAATCAACGATCATTTTCCCGATGAACAAATTCTTTCACTCTCTAGTGCACCATGGTACACAGACATCGTAAATTATCTTGTCACAAATGAAACACCTTCCCATTGGTCAAAACAAGATAAACAAAAATTTCTCTCCAACGTTCGAAACTTTTACTGGGACGATCCTTATCTTTTCAAATATTGCACCGATCAAATCATTCGCAGATGTGTCCCAGAACATGAATTCCATAGCATCCTCTCTTTTTCACATAATCAAGCATGTGGAGGACATTTTGGAGCAAAGAAAACTGCTGCCAAGGTGTTACAGTGCAGTTTTTATTGGCCTTCTCTTTTTCGTGATGCCCACGAATTTTGCTCCAAATGCGCTAGATGTCAACAAACAGGTCGTATTTCCAAACGTGACATGATGCCCCTAAATCCGATCCTTGTCATCGAAATTTTTGATGTTTGGGGCATCGATTTCATGGGTCCTTTTCCTAATTCTTTTGGAAATCTCTACATCCTACTTGCAGTAGATTACGTGTCTAAATGGGTTGAGGCCATTCCTACCAAAACGAATGACAATAAAGTTGTTGTCAAATTGTTGAAAGAAAACATATTTTCCCGTTTTGGCACACCTCGAGCCATTATAAGTGATAACGGTTCTCATTTTTGTAAATGTGCTTTTGAACCTCTTCTTAAGAAATATTCTATCACTCATAAACTATCTACTCCATATCATCCACAGACCAACGGTCAAGTCGAGATTTTCAATAGACAAATTAAACAAATTCTTGAAAAGCCGGTTAACTCCAACAGAAAAGATTGGTCATCTAAATTGATAGACGCCCTTTGGGCATTTCGCACAGCTTATAAAACCAATCTAGGAATGTCACCATACCGATTAGTCTTTGGAAAAGCATGCCATTTACCAGTTGAGCTCGAGCACCGCGCACTTTGGCAATCAAATACCTTAATTTTGGCATAGAAAAAGCCGGATCGCATCGTAAATTACAATTGTCAGAATTAGAAGAACTAAGAAATGAAGCGTACGAAAATGCAAAGATTTATAAAGAGAAAACCAAATTCTATCATGATAAATCCATACTTCGTAAGACATTCGAAGTAGGTCAGAAAGTTCTCTTATATAATTCTAGACTTCATTTATTTCCGAAAAAATTGAGATCCCGTTGGATAGGTCCATATATTGCGAAAACAGTATACCCTTATGGCGCAGTTGAAATTGAAAATCCTAGGGACGGTTCCATTTCAAAGGTCAATGGACAACGCTTGAAGCCATTTCTAGAGTTTGAACAACACGAGGACGATGAGTTCGTGGATCTTCACGAACCTAGCTATTCGGCATGAGCCGCTCACTATCTTGCACATATTAGGTTGTATTTTTTTAGGTTTTTCTTCTATTTTGCATTTGCATTCTATTTGACAGTTGGGACACTGTCTCATTCCAGTGTGGGGGGGACGCATATCTCATTCTGTTTGTTCATATTTCATAGTGTAGCATCATTTTTTTTAAAAAAAAATCATCTCATTATTTGTTTTCAAATTTCTTTTCAATTTTTTTTCATTTCCCAATATTTTTAGAACTTCGATTTACTTTTAATTAGTCAAGACAAAGTTAGTAAGCAGTTGAAGTCAATTGATAAAGATTTTTGTGAATCACTAATTTCAAATGTAAAATATAATGAAAAGTTGAATTACAAGCGATAATAGTGAGGTTAGTATATAGGGGGATTCATAGGTGATGGTTATGAAATCTTTTCTAAACTGTAGTCTTTGTTTAAAAAAAATGGCAGATTTAAAGTACATGCGTTGACATCTCAAATCATTAAAGTTAAGTGGTGCTAAGTTGATTTGCATAACACTCTTTAGCTCTTCTCAAAAAAAAAACTAATAAGAAACACCTACAGTCGATAGGTGTGCACACTTGTGAAAGTGTGTGCACTCGCCACGCTCTATACTCTTCTCACGTAAGCCCGCAAGGCAGTGCATGGATGGTATATCTGGCCTCAGCATTCTGAGTTAGGTGTATAAATAATTAAATAAATAATCACCTAAGGATTACCGACCTTTTCTGACATAGTCAGCGTCGGTTTGCACAATCCGCCAAGCTCTGTCCCAACTCTCACGTAAGCCCGCGAGGCAGTGCATGGGTGGTATACCTTGGTCCAAAGGATAGGTGTAAAAAAAAAGAAAAAGAGAAAAAAAAACTAGTAAAGAGAGACTAAGCTTTGAAACCCAAACACTTCTTGACTTTGTTGGTTTGGCTTGTTATACAAATGGAAATGAAAAATACCATTCTGAAAAAATCTGTAATCAACAGTGAAGAATTTATTTCATGGCTGCACTATGTTATCGACCGAAACAACTGGCCAAACTAGAATCTAATGTACGAAAACTTGAGTTACATTGAAATTTGTGATTAGTGAGGAACCAAAAATTTGAAAAAGTTGACTAAAACTGACATACATTACTTTGTTGCAATTATTCTGAAGTAAATCGAGTCTCCATTTGTTTAAAATTTTGCATTCATGTAGTACAGTAGAATCATCACATAATGCATTTGGATTTTGTGGGTAGTATCCGCTGAAAACCCTCACGAGACACCACTCGTCCTACTAGGGACACCTAGAGGTTTAACGGCTTGTTGCATACGCTCAATGCAATGGTGTTTCCTACGAAAAAGGATTTAGTTAGTTTTTATTTTCTTCTTTATTCGAGGACGAATAAAGTTCAAGTGTGGGGGTATTTGATGTACATATTTTTCTGCATTTTAAACCGTTTGTTTCATATATTTTTATTTTAATAAAGTGGTATTATACGGGTATTTTTTTGTGGTTTTGCAAATTATAGATTCCAAAGTGCAACATTTTGAATACCGTCGAAGAGAAAGTACATATCGTTCATGAAGAAATGCATCTCACGTCACCAACATGTGTACTATTCATGCAAGAAATCAATTGCAAATATTGAAAATACACATTCAAAGTTTGACCTGAAAATCTCTCAAAGCAAGGCCACTTGTTAATCAAATAACAAAGCAAAGACCAATTCAAAGTGAGGTGGCCTTATTTTTCTCCTAATATCAAGCACATGGACCTAAATAATAGGGTTATTTGTGGAGGCTGAAGTCTTTAAATAAGGGGAGGAATGCAAATGGAAAATGATCTCTTGCCTCATCACTTTTCTTCAAGTTTAGATTTAAATTCAGCACTGTTTTTATTTTCGAACAGAATACGTAGGATTGTTGATTAGATTTAGCAATTTATTTATTCTTGTTCTTAGTTATTTTCTGCACTCTTTTCAGTTAGTTAATAATTATTTCAGTTGTTTGCTCCGTTATCTTCTTTTCCGCAATTTCAATTTCTGTTCTGATTTTTTTACAATTCTATATTTTGGTTGCAACTTCGATTAGTTTCGAAAACGATTCGGAGTATATTATTGTTTTTATTTTCTGTTCAAAATTCACCGTCGAATTCGTTTAACACGCCTAAGATTTAACTATGGATTTTAATTGTTTTAAAATACAATTCCCTGTGTTCGACCTGCATACTACACGCATGTGCGCTTGCAGAATTTATTAAAATTTGTGCTTTTCTAATCAGTAGAAAAGTCGCAACAACATGTGAATACCGTTGATGTATAAGTATCAACATTTAGGGTCGAAAAAGTGTTCATTACTACCGTGGTATCAGAGCTGAAGGTTAAGCGAGAACCTCAACTTTGGTTGGGTATAACTCATTAAGAGATAGGATAATGGAATGCCTTATTATGAGCTTGACTATATTGTATATATGAGAGCATATTTGTTAGTGCTAGAACAATATTTTATATTGTGTTGATTGGACTGCTGTGTGCTTATGGATTTTGGTTGATGTGTCTGATCAACGTTATCAATAGGGATTCATAAACACTTAAACATAATAAATTGACACAACATTTTCTTCAAAATTGGTGAATGAAATAATTTTACCTAGGATTATATTTTATATAAAAGAATACTTTTCAAATAATTAATATAGTTATTTATAATGTATTTAGTTATTAGGAAATGGTAATATTCAATGATTATCATTTATTACTTTATTAGCTGTGCTCGATCAGTTTATGAGAATAAACTGTTGTTTATTGAATAATAAGTAAATTAAACTTCTTCACAACATGAGTTGGTAGATAGTAATTTATAGTAACATTGAAATGAACACCTTATGAATTAAGTTTCACAATTTAACTATAAGGCGTTTGATGAAAACGTTGGATTAAAAAAATAGGTTCTTAGCATAACTTAAAAGAAGGATAAGATATTTAAAAGATAAATACTTATGAAATGATTTAATATAAGAAAGAAAATTTATATAAATATAACTTATATAAATATGGTTGATATAAATATGACTTATATAAATATGGTTAGTATAAATATGAGTCATAAAGGATTTAAATTGAGAATTTGTGGACTTAAATCTCAGTGTTTTTGGAAATGGTTCCTAAAGGTTTTTGAGAAAAATAATAATAGTATGATTTGAAACTAATTTAAAGGATCAATGTTTTCAAAAGAATTTTAAAGATTATGTAACAGCCCACAAATTCGTACCCCTTGAGTCAACACTATTCTACAACAATCAACTCAAGTTGCACAGAAATACGAACCATTTGGGTTTAAGAAGAAGAGGTAGAAGAAGAGAAAACAAAATAAACATCAGAATCTAACCATCGCAGCGGAATAAAATATAATAGATAGTAAATAATCATTACTCAAAATCAAATATATCTGTTTACATACATTACATCATCAGAGTACATCAGTCACAGCTCACATCAATAACATACAATGGATACACAACAACTCAACAGTGGAATATATATATAAACAAGTACGAATGTACGTATCGTCAATCCAGCTCGTCTCCTAAGCTCCATAGCATCATATCCTGTATCCTATAATAATCGGTCTGACCCGAGCATTACAGTTAAATAATACCCGAGTCAGTCTGGAATACCAGCGTGAGAAAATCACACCCAATTGATTATTAAAGTTTCAAAAATCCTTTGAAAACAAAAGCATCTCGTAAGACCATGCCATAAATAAACATGTCGGGTTTTTACCTTACGATAGCTAAAACAATTTTTATAGAAATCCTCTAATATTATAATAGGGTCTATATACAAATACTTATAAAATAGCCGAAATTGTTACATCTATTAAATTCCAGCTACTAGCCACAGAGTGGGTAATACAAACAAAACTCGTAAAAGGCTCGTAGGGAGAATGGATTTCCAACAATAACTAGGCACTGGGGTACCACCTGTCACAGTATGGGGCCTAGATCACCGTACCGAGGACCACGCCCGATCCCCTACAACACAAGGCCGGACCCATCCCTTACTGGATAATTCCGAATAAGATCACCCCACGGTTGGGATCAGCAACCGCACCACTAAGCCGAAATAAAAAGGGACATCTAGACAGGGATGACCTTACTCTCCAGTGGGGGCTACCTACGAAGCCTTGCCGCATATCCCCTGATTTTCAGTCATTCCCATTTGATGAGGCTTGAGGCTAAGCGTTACCTTTTTAGAATATATCCCTTAGAATGTCCATCGTCCACCTGACGATGTTTCACAAGCATTCACCTATACAAGTCCGTCCCGGGTTCGAACGGAACCGAAGGCACTATTCCTACTACATGCATTTTGGAAATATCCTCAGGATTAGTAGCGATTAGCCCTTGCACTTCACTGCTCCATCTTCGAATTCAAAATCGTTTTCACGAAACGTACAAACCGGATCGAAGTGGTTTTCGAGAAATTAATCTCGATCCCGGTCTCTTCGAAACGATCAACGTATTTGTCCAATATTGATAGTCGGTTATTTAACTATCAATTTCTATTTACAAACATCCATCAAACAATAAATAATTTTCCAAATTATTTATTACCTCAAAAATATCTTCACAAGATATATTTCTATTTTCAAACCTTTGAAAACAGTTTCAAAACCATCTTTCTTTTCAAAATAAACTTTCCCAAATATTTTCTATCTCCCCTGAAATTACCAAGCACAAAACTAGATTTTAAAAATAATTTAAACCACTTTACTTTGAAATATACTTTAAAAATATTTAAATTAAAACTACTTTTATAATTTGTAAAAAATACATATTATATAATAAGGATTACTTAATAAATATAAAACTAGATTTATACTTTTAAAAACATAATATTAAGTCATTCTTTAAATTATTACTACTATAATAGATTTAGAGAAAATACTCACTTTAGAATGTAAATATTAGAAATAAGCAATTTTCCAAAATTTTCTTTTTAAAACAACTTTTAATCTTTTAACTTATATTAAAAACTTTACTTTGAAAACGTACTTGGTTATCCAGGGAGAATTCCAACTTCAATCACTTAAATCAATTTTCCAAATTGATTCCCAATTTATTCCATTTGAAATAAATTTCTCTACTTATCAGTTTATCTCAAAATTCATTAATTATGGACTTTATATTTATTATTATTATTTTCCGTTTGGTTTTATACCATTTAACTGAAATATACCAATTTCAGATTCTTTCAAATTTCTTCTTTATTCTTTTCAATAAATTGAATCTTAAATTTTAAATAAATGTTTTATTCTTTTAAAATAATAACGTTAAAATTTAAAATTCATTGATCTTCTGATTATTCAAATTTCCCTTACTAACTTAAGATTTATTTATTAGAATTTTAAAGGGCACTTTATTTCTTTTCCAATTAATTCTTAAATTTATTCCAATTTTCCATATTTATTTTACTTACAATTTCACCTCTTTTATTTTCATTCCTAAACTCAAATTATATATACTTGGTAATTTATTATTGCCCGATTATAACAATCAAGCCATAGCATTCAATATTCCACATAATTCATTACAGGATATCAAATATTCAGAACAGAGAATATTAAATAATTAAATAAAGTTGAGGGGTCCAGTTGGATCCCTTCATCCTGTTCTCCCTGCATCCACAGACGTTAGCACAATATAAATATCTCCGCTATAAAATGCAGAAAATCAATCATTCCAAGGTGTAATATATATACTACTATATATACTATAACACACCAAAGCCAATCAACCAATCAATTATTTAAACTTAACCAATTAAATTTAAATTACAATTCAGCTGAGTGAGATTTAACTCACCTTATTCCGTTTGCAACCCATTTCCAGACCAGCTTGTTTCTTCACAATTTAGACCTTGAGTCAATATTATAAGGTTTGTTAATATGTGAATTGATTGAACACTTAATTACTTTAAGTTAATAATTTGGTTTTAACCTAATAATTTATTAACTAACAATTTCTAGTCTTACATATGCATACACATATATTATTCTGATTTCTTTGCATGTATAAAAATCTGCATCCCTATATTTTTCCTAAAACCTTAACTACATACCCAACTAAATTAAATAGGCCTGCCTGCATATATATTCATTAATGAAAATCTTTAAACTGAAAAAAATCAATTTGTTTAAATCTGTTACTGTCAATGCTTCTTTTTTTTTTCTCTTCTCTTTTTTTCCCAAATGTATTTATGAAATTTTATAAATGGAAATCTATCACTTAAAATATATATACATATACATTAAATTAAATTAATTTAAATCTCCTAACCTTACCTGTAAGATTTCAAAAATTCAAGTTCACTGTAATAACAGAATCCTATAAAAAAATTATTTCAAGTTTCCACTTATTTTAAAATTTTAAATACGAATTAAAAAGAGAAGGAAGAACCCATACCCCAAAATCTCGACCGAGCACCAAGCTCGCCCCTCCACTAATCAGAACTCCGAATCAGACCTGCCATCCTCCTTTCCCTCAAAAATCGCACCTCCCTAACCCCAAAAACGTCAACTCGAACTGCGACAGCAAACGCAACTGACCCCGTCTCTTCCTACTGTAGCTCAATGTCGCGACTGCGAAAGTGGTGTAGCTCCACTCCAATTCCTCTCGTAGATACTACACGACCCTAAAAATCCAATCTACTCTCCGATTGTCGAATCACTGCTTAAATTTCGCCTATAAGCTAACCCTAGCTATCTGCAGGGATCCCCAATACTACCGATTGTCGAAATAGGAAACCGCACCAAAGCAAACTCGAATGGATCAAAGCTCAACCTATCACGATTTCAAGGATATTTTCTTATGAAATTTTCATGGAATAGATTTAGGGTTTTCAAATTTTGAAGTTTGAAAAGTTTATACTGTTTTCCTCTACTTTTCTGGTTTCGTGCTTTCGATCAGAAATGAAAAGAGAAGGGTGGAAAGTAGATGCGAAACGAGATAGAAGCGACCATGTTATTATCGATTTTCGAAGCATCCTGTTATTGTCTCGTTTGATTTTTCTTTCTTTTTTCTGTTGAAAGGAAAGATGTTTTTAAAGAGGAAGTAGCGTGGTTGAAACGCTTTGCCACAGTGTTTTGAAGATGAAAAGAAAAGGTATCGATGTGAAGGAAGGCGGTTGAGTATTGACTATGGTATATATAAATTATTATTATTTATTTATTTTTTTCAAATTTTCTTGATAAAAAAAAATTCAGTGCGTTTATATATCGTAGGCTCACACAACAACTCCGATTACCACGAAATTTGAAATCTTATAATAATTCAATATTACGGATCCATTGGTACGGGATTCGTCAAATTCCAAGACTATGCCTCAAAAGGCTCTTTTTAAATTCAATTTAAACGATGAAATTTCAAAACTGAATAAACCACTATTAAATTAAATTTTACAACTTCTATTATCCTCTGTACTATCAATATAAATTTTACAAGCCTTTAAATTATTTTTAACAGGCTTAAAATTCTAGATTCAACAATTTACTCAACTTCTAATTATTAAATTCTATTATTTAATTATCAAATAGATAGCAATATATGTAATTCAAGTTAAAATTATTATATTGAATATTTAAAATCAATTGAATATTCCGATTTTAAATGCTCGAAAATTCCGGGTCGTCACATTCCTTCCCCCTTAAAAGAATTTCGTCCTCAAAATTACTAACTAGGAAGAATGGTCCAATACCCGTTACTATTTTCTAAAACCAAACAGTTTCTAACAATTCAACATCTCACCAACTATCTTCTTATAAAAGACCCATATTTATTCTTACTAACTTTACAAACCTTTCCTTAGTCCCAACCAACTTTACTTATTAAGCTCACTACAAGAAAAACCATTTATAGTTGCAAAAATCGGTGGCGTTTTATTGTAAATGCAACAAAAAATAGATTACCAAATAATATAAACGTGGCAAAAAATAATTCACGTTCCCGCTTTTAAAAAAAAGAGTTCGCGCGAACTAAATAAACGTAACCTATCATTTTACTCTCGTACTTAACAAAATTCTCGTCCCTAATTTGCTTTCTTCTTCAGAAAAAAATTTCCCCTTTTAATCGTGTTAAATTTTCATCGCACTCAAGTATCATCGCCAACTCCGTCGTTTCCCCCTTACTCAACATCGAGTCACGGCAGCCAGCAGATCTAGGTATAATTAGGTATGAATCTTTTAAATCGATTAGGTATATTTAGGTATGAATCTGTTAAATCGACTTTGTGATTCTATTTGGCTTTTATATGAATTTGAATGCATCTTATTTTCGTATTTTTTCCTAAACTATTACTGAAATGGTTGATTTAACCCTCATTGCAATGATCTGTTGGGATATCTGCTTTGATTTCTTTGAGTATATGAATGTTCTGTTGAAGTGGTTCAGTGAATCAATGGTTGCTTGCTAAGAGGAGGTTGAGGTTGCGTGTTTCGAGAATTTGGTGGGTTCAACTAGCATTGATGGAGGTCGCGGTTTTGTTTGCGATTGGGTATTGGCTGGCTGGATGGTTGAGAGTGGTAAATGTTGGAGCATAAATAGTCTTTTGTGGAGTGGCAGGCACTGGAAATATGTCAGTTGTGTGGATGTGAGGTAGTGAAGAGGAGGCGGAGAAGTTGACGGTTGGTTTGGTAAGAGGGGGCGAGGCTGGGGGAAGGATGTGAGTATGTGTTCGTAAGGAGTGGTAGAATGTCAGAGGGCAAGTTGATGAATGTTGCGTGAGTCTCTGGTAGTTTGCTGCGGAGGCTGGGTTGTTGATGTTTTGTTGAGTTGTAGTATGAAGTGCGGTTGCGAACAGGTTGCAGGTTGGAGAAATGGGAAGGAGGATGGTCTATGGTTGCTTGGGGTTTGTAGTTGGAGTGGTCACTATTGTAGTGTGTGAATATGGTGCAGTTGGTTGTATCAGTGCAGTAGTCAGTAGGTTGTAGAATGGTTATTGAAGCAGGCTACAAGAATGTAGGCAAGTGGATATTGTCTTTGGTGATATGAATGAATGTGGTGTGTATGAGATGAAAGTGGGTATTGTTATAGGCTAGTATGAAACTGTGTTGTTGTGAGGAGTGAATGAATTGTTTAACAGTGGAGTGGGGGAGTGATTGCAGTGTTGAAGTATATTTATGGAAGTGGTTGAATTAAACAATGTTGTGAGAAGTGGTAAAACAGGATTGAGTAGTATGGTGATGAGAGGTTGCTGCGTTTTTTGAAAGTTGCAGCAATGTGTGGCAGCGGAAATGCACCGGCGTTTGTTGGTGATAGGTGGGAGGAAGTTTGGTCAGTGGTCTGTGTGTAATGGTGAAGTGCAGAGATTTGCAAAAGTTTTGTTGAAGTGGAGTGACTGGAATGTTGTTTGTTGAAGTGGAGCGTTTGTGGATGGATTGACAAAGGAGGGGCAGATAGCTGTAACTGTTATGCAGCAGTTTGGAGGGCTGTGACTTGGTCAGTTATGTGTGGGTAGGAGTGTGGTGTTATGCATGGACTAATTATAAATACATGTAAATCTGAGGTTAAATGCAAAATATAAGTGTAAAATTTATATTTTTGGAAAAGTATTCTTTGCCTTTGTCTACTAAACTACCATGGTTATATGCAGTAGTGCTACAAGTATTTGTACTTCAACGTCTAGTTATTTTTTTGATTAGAACAGATAACCAATTTATACGTCAAAGATTGGAAACTTATTTGCCTTCAAATGTCGATAATGGAAAAAGGCTGGGTTTTTTTAAACAGGTGCTAAAACCATGACTAACTTAATATGTATTTTGAGAATTAGAACATATAATCTAATACTAAAGCTCACTTTTTTTTTTACTTTTTTCATAGAACTAGTATAGAATACCGACAAGGAGCAGTGAATTTCGTGCATGCTGCTAAGAGGAATGTAAGAAGTGTAGAAATTTTTTTATGCCCTTGCAAGGATTGTCGGAATCTTAGTCGTCATGATGACCAAATCATCGTTGAACATTTAATTATAAAAGGAATGGATCCTAAATACATTGACGGTGTATGGTTTAACCATGGTGAAGAGATAAATGTAGAGAATAAAACAAATACGTTTGACGTATATGAACTATTCAAGATGATTCACTATGAAGATGAAGATTTTTTGAATCAAGATTTTTTTGATGGTGATAAAGACGATGTTGATTCTCGAAGAAAAGAGGATGAGTTAGTCAAGAACTTGGAAGATGCAGAAACTCCATTATATCCTGGTTGCACAGATCACACAAAATTATCTGCCATCACCGTCTTGTATAATCTTAAATGCGAGACTGGCTTGTTCGATAGTGGTTTTGATAAGCTTTTAGCTGTGCAACATCTATTTCTGCCGAAGGATAACGTGCTTCCCAAAACCTTATATGAAGTCAAGAAATTTCTTAAAGCATTCGACATGGGTTTTGAAAATATACATGCTTGTGGGAATGATTGTTGCCTATTTAGAAAAGAATACAAAAATTTAGAAAGTTGTCCAAAATGTGGTTCCTCGAGATGGAAGAAAAATCAAGATATTAAAGAGGTTATACAAGGTGTTCCAGTTAAAGTATTGAGATATTTCCCAATTATTCCGAAGTTTAGACGAATGTATAGATCTCAAAAGATGGCTGAAGAATTAAGATGACATTTTAATAATAAAAGTAATGATAGAAAAATGCGTCATCCCGTGGATTTTATGACATGGAAAATGGTGGATGAAAAGTATAAATCTTTTTCATATGATCCACGCAATCTTAGGCTTGGTCTTGCTACAGATGGATTCAATCCATTTTCCATGTTGAGTTCGAAATATAGTTGCTGGCCGGTAATGCTTGTGACATACAATCTCTCGCCTATGTTGTGTATGAAGAAAGAAAATATTATGTTAACTTTACTTATTCCAGGCCCGAAGCAACCCGGGAATGATATTGATGTATATTTGGCTCCTTTGGTGGAAGACTTGCATCACTTGTGGTCTAATGGAGTTACTGCTTATGATGCATTTAGTAAAACTTTATTTAAACTGAATGCAATTTTGTTATGGACGATTAATGATTTTTCGGCTTATGGAAATCTTGTTGGATGTCGTGTGAAAGGGCAAAAAGCTTGCCCATTATGTGGTGTCAATACCCATTCTTGTTGGTTGAAACATAGTCGAAAGTTCGCCTACATGGGTCATAGAAGATTTCTACCTCCTTCAGATTCACGGAGGAAACAAAAGGCATTGTTTGATAATACCGTAGAGACAGATGGTGCTCCTAGAATGCTTTCTGGGAGAAATATCTATGCATTATTGAAGGATTATCCAAATGATTTTGAAAAAGGAATAGAGGAGAAAAGTACGAAGAGAAAGCATGTCTATGATAAAGAAGATGAATATGATGATACTAACAGTTCTACAGAAGTAGAGCTATCAAGGTGGAAAAAACGATCAATTTTCTTTGATTTGCCTTATTGGGAGGTTAGTGGTTAATTTATTTATTTTTCATTGTTTTAATACAAGAAAAACCCAATAATGCATTATTGTTTTGGTTTTCATAGGAACTTCCATTACGTCACAATTTAGATGTGATGCATGTGGAGAAGAACATTGGTGAAAGCCTATTGGGCACAATGTTGCATGGAAATAAATCCAAAGATGGAACCAACTGTAGAAAGGATTTAGAGGATTGGGGAATTTGAAGTGAGCTTCATACACAACCTCGTGGGAATAAAACATATCTTCCACCGGCTCCATATATGTTGTCAAAATCCGAGAGAAAAATATTTTGCAAAAGACTGTATGATTTCAAAGGACCGAATGACTACTGTTCAAATTTAAAAAATCGGATTTCGTTGTCGGATTGCAAAATTAGTGGATTGAAGTCACATGATTACCATGTATTCATGCAATATTTATTGCCAGTAGCATCGAGAGGGTTCATGGCAAAGAAGGCAAGAAAAGCGATAATTCGCTTATGTTCTTTTTTCAACAAATTATGTCAACGTGTTCTTGATAGAGAGAAGGTAGAACAAATCAATATTGAAATTATTGACGTTTTATGTGAGCTTGAAATTTTTTTTCCACCATCTTTCTTTGATATAATGATACACTTATCCATTCATCTTGGAAAAGAAGCACAAATGTGTGGACCTATTCATTTGCGATGGATGTACCCATTCGAAAGATATATGAAGACACTCAAAGATTATGTTAGAAACTATGCACGACCAGAGGGATGTACTGCAAAATCGTATCTTGCAACAGAATGCATGTTGTTTTTCATTGAATTTTTGAAGAAATCAGGACATATAGAGGAGAAAGGAGCTCGAAATGAAGATTATGAAAGTAGTAGAATATTAGAGGGACGTCCAATTTCAGTATCGAAGACAATTAAATTGCCAGTTAATGAGAAAGAAAGTGCTTATTTAGCCGTGTTAATGAATATGGCCGTGGTGGAACCGTTTATAGAGTAAGTTTATGTTATATTGTTTTAAGTATTTTGATGTGTTCGCAATGATATATATAACTTATAATCAATTGTTCAATACTAGTTTGCATTTAGAGGAATTAGAAAATTCAGACCAACGCATGACAAAAAATGCGACCTTACTTTGGGAAACAGATACAAAAAGTTTTGTCGATTGGATTAAAAGGAAGGTTAGTTAGATTTCAAATATATTCTCATTCAACTATCAATATTACTATATAAATTTACATGCTAAATGAAATTTGTTGTAGATACCTATTACCTCCAAGGATCATAATGACATGTTAAAATGGATTGCTTATGGTCCGAAGGATGATGCCATGTCTTTCAAAGGATATATCATCAACGAGCAACGTTTTCATGTAAAAGATTTAGGGAGAGAAACTCAGAATTGTGGGGTGACTTTTGATGCAACTACTATGTGTAGAGCAAGTGCTAAAGATATGTCCCAAGTGGTTGATGTGGTCACTTATTATGGAATATTGACAGATATAATTTTATTAGATTATCATTTGTTTTATATTCCAGTTTTCAAGTGTCGTTGGACGTATAAAGGAAATGGAGTAAAAGTTGATGATGATGGGTTCACTCTTGTTAATTTACATCAAGCATCATTTTCACGAGACCCATACATACTTGCATCTCAAGCAAAACAAGTATTTTATTCAAGAGAGAATGATGTTTCTAATTGGTACGTTGTGATGAAAGCACCATCAAGAAGTTTTAATGATATAGAGGAGCACGATGCATCGAGGAAGATATTCAAGTGGTGGAAGATGAAATAACTGAAGCGGATGATGAAGATGTTTGCTATGTTAGAGAGGATTGCGAGGGCATAATTGAGTAGATTATATGTTCTACTTGAGCATAGTTGTTCATTTGCTTTAGTGATGGCTGAACTTATATATTAAATCCGGGCTATTTGGAAATTTCATTGAACTTGTATTGATTTTCTTTAGTGATTGTACCATTTAATTTTCTAATCCATTGTAAATGCATGTACCATTCAATTTTTGTTCTTTGTGTTTTGATCTTTGTATACTTCTAGAGACAAAGCATTATATGTTCTTATCAATTCTAATTGCATATATTGCTTGATAATGAGTAGTGTTCTTATCAATTCTGTTTGCATTACATGTACATTTTCTTATAAAATTACAAATCCGTTCATCATCTCAAGGCTTTTAGGCCTGCTTGTTTGGTATGCAAACTGCCACATCTCTTTTCAGCTACATGTTGATGATATTTAAGTGTTGTTTGTTAATATTTATCGCTGCTTATTGTTTACATGTGCTTATTGGTTTATACTGTGTTTTCTGTCACTTGCAGAAAAATATGTCTACAACATCTGTACGTACCCGCTTGTAGAGAAAGGCTAAAGAACAAGCAGTCAGAGGTAAGAACAAACAGTCAAAGCGAAAACGTAAAGTTCCAGCTAGTATAAATGAAATAGAAGAACAACCAGACAATGCTAAGAAGCAAGCCATTGTTCACAATGAAGAAGACGAACAACCACTAGACGATATCCCCTCTGATCCAAATGAAGGACTCCGCTCAGAAAATGAAACCCGTCCTGAACAAACTGCTGATGCCGAGCTGGAAATTGGGAAACAAAGTGAAGCTGAAATCGGAAGTACATCTCGAAAAAGAGGCGGTAGAGGTCCAGCAAAAGCAAAAAGACTCCCGTCATGCAGTCAGGATCGAATTGAAGTTGAGTTCAATGATCTAGGTATACCAGTAGGGCAAGGGTCGGTATATTTATCCTCTTTTCTTGGACCGCTTGTGCGGGAGCAGGTTCCATACACCATTGATCATTGGAGGAATATTAGTGATGACTTAAAAGAAGTTTTGTGGCAGTCGGTTCTGGTATGAAGCAGGCATCTATTATTTAACATTCTGACTCTAATATGTTTTGAAAATGACTTCTAATATTGCATGGTCTTGCCAATTATAAACTGAAACTGCCATCTACCTGTCAGTCGTATTTAAATTAAATAAATTTTACTAATATCATGTTTTGATGTATTATTGCAGATTAGATTTAAATTGGAAGAGGAATGGCAAAGAAAAGCTATATTTCAACAAATGGGAGTACTTTGGAGATCGTCAAAAAGCAAATTGGTTCGAAATTTGCAAAAAGCGGAGAACGATGAGGAAAGACTTAAAATGAAACCTACGAATATAAAAAGCATAACCGATTGGAGGAAGTTTGTGAAGGCGAAAACAAGTCCGGAGTTTAAGGTAAATCGTTCCTACTGAACTCGTCTGGCATGTTTCTGCAAATACATCTACATAGTTAGCAACTGATAAATTTCTTTAGAAGTGAAGTCCAAGTGTTGGTGGATGCTGAGGGTTCCTGTTTAGGTATTAGCTGCAGGTACCTATGACAGTGCAAAATACAAATGCATTATGACAAGCACAGGAACATTTTAAATGAAGTAAAAAAAACACTTTGCAAGTTAGTTCAATCTATAAATATTATTAGTAGATATGGAATGCTGTATATGTCACTGAGTTGTCCAGCACTAATAATACCAAATAAGTATATGACCATGATGAATTGATTTTCAAATAAATTGCAATCCTCACCATACATATTTACCCTGCATTATAAATATTAGATAGTTCTTTTTTTGTGATTTTGTTGTTAAATTCTAGCATCTTTCAACATTTTCAGCAAAAAAGTGAGAAATATTCAGCCCTTAGGTACACACAAATTCCGCATACAACCGGTCGTAGGGGAATGGCTAGAAAGACCGAAGACATGGTAAGTTAATTAACTATAGCATTATTTAACATTATTTTATACCTGTCAGTTTATTAATTTAATGTTATTCTATTTTTAGAAAAAAGAAAGTGTAGATCCATCGTCCATAAGTAGAGCTGATGTGTGGATTAGATCTCACATTAAAAAACTGGTGAACCAGTGAACATGGAAGCTAGGAATACTATTGTAAAATTATTTTTAATTTTATTGGTATTTTTTTTTGAAACTATGATATTTTTACCATTGTACATTATCTATGTGTATTTATTTATATAGGAGGAGATCAAAAAATATGGTAGCTCATCCCAATCCGGCTCGTCACAGACTGATATTGGAAAAGATGCTCTTGTGCATGTACTGGGACAAGATAAACCGGGACGGTTAAGGGCATTGGGTAGGGGTTGCACTTTAACCAAGCTAGCTTTGGCCCAGTCCAAAGATAAACAAGTGTCTCGGTGTCGAGAGGAAATAGCAGAATTGAAGGGAATGATACAGACTCTGATGGACCAGAAGGTAAATTTTTGGAAATTAATTTATATTCGTAAAATATTAATTTATATTCGTGCTTCGCTGCAGGGTAAAGAAAGTTCGAGAAGGAACTCACCTGATTCGGTAAAAATAATATTTATATTACTCAATAAATGAAATTTATATTTTAATTTTTTAATCCAGTAATTGATTTAATTTTCGGTTGATTAATTGTAAAGCGACGACGAAGTATGTTTGCTGTTGATTGGGATGGAACCTCTGGAGTTGTTGCCCATGGGAGGCTGTTGTCCATGGACCCAGATGACGTTGTCAATGGCATTCGTCTGGGACCAAATGCCGGGAGCGTTGTTATAGATTCAGTGGATAAAGCAGATATTTATTTATGGAGGCCTATACCTGAAATGGAAGTCTTGGCAGACGCTAAGAATAAGGTAGTTGCTTGGCCATCAGTTTGCATCAAGGTCCCGCTGCGAACACGGTTGAACTGTAGTGCAGCCAGTACGGTAATTTTTTTCACGTTAAGTATATTAGTGTAATATGCTGCGAGCTTATTGATATCTAAAATGCAGCGAACACACCCCCCATCTGAATAAAAATTTAACACATATTCGTTGTTTTTGTATAGCATACTAAAGTCTTGAATTTCACTTCTCATTTTTAGAGTACCAGCATCATCGAAGACACTTGCAAGATTTACGGTTGGACTGAGGGTGAAGGTGTAATTGCCGAAGGAAGAATCCATGCCACTGATCCAAAATATACTGTTAATGGTATTCCACTCGGTCCGTCTGCTATTGTGATTTAGGTGGACAAAGTAGTAAATAAAGATGCTTATTTGTGGCGACCCACATCTAATATGTCGTGCATTGGAGATGCAGTTGGTATGAAAATAGCATGGTCAAGTTCAAAAGTAGAAGCTGATCAAGAAAAACTAGATGAGAGTCGTGATGATATTGAAAATGTTGTGAATTCTTCCATGAAATCTGCACATATGGTCATGAATAAATCGCAAAATGTAAGTATTAATTTTCAAATTTGAAGAAGTTAACTGTGTATGAAAGTTTATTTAATGTGCATGTATACATTGTGCATAATAATCTCTTTTCTTTCAGCCAATTGCAACCATGCAAAAGGATGCCAAATGCCAGTTGATCGATTTGGGTGGAGCAGACGTAGTGGCGGAAGGAAGTATTGCATCAACTGATCCGATAACGATGGTCCATTATCGTCCACTGGGACGTAATGCTGTAAAAGTTTGGATTGAACTGGTGATAGTTCCAGATGCAGAGATATGGAGACCAACGTCGGGTCTGAAGTGCATGGATGATTGCTTTGGCGTTCCCATAGCTTGGCCAATGGAAAAAATCATTATTAAGTCCAAATGAAAGGTATATAATTTTTTTATATATATACATTAGGAATGCTAGCAGCTAAAGTGCAGATAGATTTTTGGTAAACTGATAAAAGTACATAAGTAGGGGTGTTATATTCGAATTGTGATTGAATGATTGTGATTGTTGAGGAGTTATGTATGGATTGTGGTGGAATGTTAGTGATGCAATATCATATCTACTTAAGAACTTTCTCTATCATATAAAATATCTCACGCATATTCACTTTAACAGGATTCACTCATTCTTCTTCTGGAATTAATTAAAACCTATTATTGTCATTTTCTAAATTAAAAATAAAATCCAAGAAATTATTATAAATTCTGATATTCGAGCATGTTCATTAAGACACTCTTAGGCTTTTCTGGCACAAGTCCATCTATCGCATTACTAGGTTTTGGGCCCAGTGTCGCGTGCGTAATATAAGATAAGAAAAACAGTGGAAGGAGATAGAGTGGAACGTGATTTACAGGTGAGTGTTACCACTCACAAACCTATGGCAAGCTGCTTTTGTTTTGTGTTTTCCCAAGTACTATGGTGTTTGAGAGTGTGTGCATGCTAGCCTACTAGGTATATGTGTTGCTACTGCCTTGAATTTCTATGTGCATGAAGAGAGTGTGTGTGTGTTTTAGTGTTTTGTATTGGTGTGCATATAGATGTGTGTTGCCTGGAGTATATGTGTTCTTACGTACGATCTGTGTTTTTGTGTGTACATATGAGCGTGTGTGTCGATTAATTTGTATGTGTGTAACCTGTAGGTGCGTGCGCGATTTTGTATATATGCGCTAGTGTGTTTATGAGGATGTGTGCTTACCCAACTGTGTATGTGTGAGTGTGATTGTGTTCAAATTATCATCTGTTTACTTAATATCATACTACTGAGTAAACAGATGATAATTTTAACACAGCATCTAGCACAAATAATTTTATTACGGCACATTAGCATAAAGTAGCGAGAAACTTATAGCAAGTAAATTCCTAGTTATAACTAGAAGTGTTGGATGTGCCATATTATTCACTAATTAATTTTTTATATATATAAACCTTGTCTTAAGCGGTTAACTATCATTTAAGGCCATGTAACCATGATTAAGCAATGTGTGTTCTGCATTGTGTTGTGTGTGTGCATTCAAATGCTATATGTTTATGTGTGAGTGCATTTGTGTCTGTGTGTCTATATATATAGTGTTATGTATTGTAAGAACTGTTGTGTTTATATTGAATGGATGTTGTGTGTGTTTGTGTGTTGTCTTCATATATTTGAGTTTCAGTTTTGTTTTTGTGTATCTCACGTGCATGGGGTGTATTGTTGTGCTTTTTGGTGTTTTAGACTTGTTTAATTGACCGTTACACTGTTACAATACTCTTACTATATCATATCTTGTCCATTTTGTAGAATTGATTTCATTTCTTTTATGCGTAGGTACATCCCTATTTATCTATGCAAGTCTTAGTAATTTATATTTTTAAAATACATATGTCCGTATATTTATTCAGATATTACTTTAGTATAATTGATGGTGAGGAGTTATGTATGGATTGTGGTGGAACGTTAGTGATGCAGTTTTAAGTTTAGGTTTTTTTTTCTCACTCTTTTGTTTTGTTCTTTGTTTACAGGTAGTTCAGGTTTTGAAGACATCAGCAATGACAGGTAGTTCAGGTTTTTATGGTGGTTCAGGTTTTGCTCGGTACTTTGGTTATTTCAGACATTTATTTCAGATGTATATGTACGGTTATAACACTTATGGTAGTTTGGTTGTGTATGTGTACGGGTAGCTTTTTGTCGACACCTATGTATGTGAATGTATGAATGTCTATGTATCTTGTGGATCTTCAACGTGTATACGTATTTTGTAGTTGTTTAATATATTGTGTTCAAAAGTGTATGTGCTTGCGTATTCTGTTATTATATAATTGCATGCTAGATCAATGGTAAATCTGGAGTAGTAGGTGGAGGGAAACAAACGCTACTGGATATTATTTATTTTGGTAGCGTTAAAATGTCGCTACAAAAGAGTGATTAAAAACTCAAGTACACTTATGTTGGCGTTTATTAAGCGCTACAAAATAGTGATTAAAACTCAAGCACACTTATGCTGGCGTTTATTAAGCGCTACAAAAAATGTATATAACGCCATGAAAAGGTAACGTGGAGGAGTAAACCCTTTCGGTGGCGTTAAACAGGCGCTACAAAAAATTTAGATAACGCCATAAAAAAGTATCACGGAGGAGAAAACCTTTTCGGTGGCGGCAAATAGGCGCTACAAAAAAGGAATTCTATGGTGTTATAAAAACGCTATCAAAAAAAAAATTTGGTAGCGTTTACAAAAGTGCAACTAATACTCGAGGATTTTTAGTGGCATGTTTTTTCGTAACGATTATCGAAACGCCACTAAAAATACTTAGTGGTGGTTTTTGGGCGCTATAAAAAATCAGTTTTCTTGTAGTGGCTATTCAAATTATAATTCAAAACCAGGTTTAAAAGTTTCAAAATTTCTCAAAAATTTTCCAACTCTCTAAATTTTCGAAATTTTTTGCCAGCGTCTCCTTTGCGCGGCTAGCTCGGTACAACTACAAAATGGCTCTACGGCCTCCCAAATCCAAAAAGAAAACAAAAAGCCAAGTGGCTCAATCCAAATCCCAATCCCATTCAAATTTCATACCAAATTTAAATACATACCTTTTGTCGGGTAATTCAAATTTATCTCTTGAAATCAAATCCAATTTCCTTTTCCCTTTTATAATACCTGCATAACCTGCTTAGCACTAATATCCAATCACAATATTCCCAAAACTTATCGACTTTCTGACAAAATGTCAATATCTATTTATTTCAATATTATCTTAGATTATATTTGTAATATCAATTTCCAATCTAGAATTTACCATTCCTTTCTTAAGTTAGCATAAACATTATATATGTTTCTTATATTTATTTTCATTTTCCACTTTAGTTTATATCTATTTCTATTCAAATTAATTCCTTCATTATCATATGAATTTAATTTATCTTTAACTCTGCATATATAAATTTTATTTGTCATTTATTACTAACTCATGTCATTACTTTAATTAGTTTCATTTACTAACTTATTTCAATTTTCAATTCGAAACCATTTTGTCGTTAACAAAATTTTCTAACTCCCAAACTTTCTGAAAAAATTTGACAGAGTCCCCTTTGTACGTAGGAGCTTTTGTAATTTGACAAAAGAGATAAATATATATACATCGACCCACCCGGTCGGAAAAACCAAAAACAGTTCATATTTCCTATTTTTATTGCGTAGGCGTACCTTATTTAGCATTTTAAGCAAGCGGCTTTATTATTTTTAGCAAATAGCACAACCAAATCCAGCCACACGGCTTCCAGGTACCTGTACTTACTCAATTTAAACATATAAGTGCCAAATATATGCAGTTCAACTATATTTCACTTAGTTGCAATGGTTAAAACATATGAGTTCTAAAGAAATACACATCCAACATTTTCCGTAACCAATTTTTTTTTTTTACAACTTTCATACTAATTCAACTATTTCAATTAATTTATAAACCATTTTCATTCAATTTGAATGGTTTAAAACTCAATCGCTTACATTTAATTTATTCTTAAGCAAACTGAACTCATATTTAATTCAATTGCTTTCAAAATCAATTTATTTTACCCTTATCAACACATATAATTTTAATTACTTCCATTTCATCCAATAACAATTTATTCCATGCAATTTGATGAGATCTATGTGAATAAATAAGTATTATGTTTTATAATCAATTGAAATGGATTTCAACTCAATTTATACTTAATTTTATTCCATTTTTAAATTTATTCACAATTCATATATTCTCATTTTCATTGCATTTTAGATTTGAATAGATTCACCTGCATTTCATTTTATTAACCAAACTAGTTCATCCAAAACTATTAACAGCTTAGGTTCATCTTCATTACTAATTAAATTTCTTTTTATTTTAAATTTATTCACGACCATTTATTCAACTCGACCCATTCCATGCTTGCACATTACTAACCATTCCCGAATTAATTCAAACTAAGCTTCATTTAATGGTCTTCCAATTCTACTTGTAGTCGAGCTTCTAATTATTCTCAACTTAAGTTAATTTATTCGATTTATTTCACTGATTTGAATTTTATTTGCAATTCATACCATTACTATTTTAATCCATTTACATTTTTATTCGATACATTTCTAACTATATTTAATTTGTTAACACTTCAAGTCAAATATTAATTAATAACTCAAATTCTGATTACACCATTCACCTTTAACTTACCATCAAATTTTATTAACTCACAATTCAGCTTCATTCTCTATTTATTTAATTATATACTTTATTATCTAAATAGTCTTTCCCAATTTATAATCCAACACTTGATTTTAAATCTCAAAATATCTTCATTAAATTTTCTTAAGTTTAAGTAATTTTATAATTCAAGTTTTGCATTTCTTTTTATATTTTCAATTCATCAAACAATATTTATTTTGGATTTTGTATTCCATTTTCAATTTTATAAGTCACAACTTATTATTTACACAATTCCATTCATTATAGGCTTGAATAGGTTCATCTTTTATTTTTTTATTTTTTTATTTTTAACACAAGCCTTTTATTTATTTATAGCCCGAGCATATTTATTTCTATGGATTTTTAATTCTCTTATAAGTTATTCTGATTTATTTATTTCAATCTAATTCTTATCCAATGTATTTCTTATCCAACTTATTTTCCAGTTATCCAGGTAAGAATTTAATTCCATTCAATAATTCAACTGAATTTTATTCCAAATCAATTTTATTTAACTCAGATTTATTTAACTCAATTCGACTTCAACTTAATTCGAATACACTGGATATTATTTTCAGCCTATCCAATTAATTTCAATCCGGTCAAATTTTTATTTCCCATCCAAGTTAATTTCATTTTTAACCTTCTCTTTAAATTTACATTCCAACATTCAAAACTCATATTCCCTTCACGATTTAAAAATCATCTCAATTTATAAGCTTCCAACCCATCCTATCAGGATTTTTTAAACTCCCGGCTTTGGTTTCAAATCATTTTGAAATCTCCAACATCCCAAAATCACACTTCTCAAAAATTTCAAACCAATCCTGGTTTTTATTTCCAACAAATTTCCTTTGAATATTTGAAAAACAAACAGGATTTCCTAAACAAATCAATTTGGAAGCAATCTGTCACTTAGAAACTCGAAAATGGACATCGATGATGCTGCAGTCATCACCGAAGTTATTTTCCAGCTACTGAAGTGAATTCAATGCTATATCTCTTCCCCAAAATTTTTTTGAAACAATTTTCTTTCAGACATACCCCAAAAACAACAATGCTACTATTTATTTTCAAAATACTTCCAAAATCTCCGGGGTTTTAAAGTTTCAAATTCTATTTTAATTCAAAATTTTAAATATAATGCATTTGTATACTTTATGCTTATACAAATTCTCCTCTGATTGTATTTCAATTCATAAATTATATTTATAATTCATATTTATAAATTGCATTTCATAATGAATTTATTCCCTTAAATTTTAGTTATATTTCAATTTCTAGTTAAATTTTTACTTAACAATGATAATACTTTAGTATTATCATTTCTAGCATCCAAGCAACCATATAGTAGCTAAATAGTTTACAATACTTTTATTTATATCAAAATATATTTTGGGTAAAATTATTTCATTTACCCACATTTAAAACAATACCGTGTCGGTTGCTCTATTCAAGTGTTTAGAAACCCCTTTGATACAGTTGTCGAGACTGTGCCGACGAAGATTCATATGCCACTCAATAAACCAGTCAACACAATATTAAAACAATTTATACTCACTAACAAATACGCACTCATATTTATTAATATGCTCAAACTCATTCTAGAGTACTTCAGACTCTAGTTTAAATGAGTAATTCCCACCAGAGCCAAGGTTATCTCCAACCTATGCTCTGATACCAACTGTAACAGCCCGCAAATCCGTACCCCTTAAGTCAACACTATTCTACAACAATCAACTCAAGTTGCACAGAAATGCGAACCATTTGGGTTTAAGAAGAAGAGGTAGAAGAAGAGAAAACAAAATCAACATCAGAATCTAACCATCGCAGCGGAATAAAATATAATAGATAGTAAATAATCTTTACTCAAAATCAAATATATCTGTTTACATACATTACATCATCAGAGTACATCAGCCACAGCTCACATCAATAACATGCAATGGATACACAACAACCCAATAGCGGAATATATATATAAACAAGTACGAATGTACGTATCGTCAATCCAGCTCGTCTCCTGAGCTCCATAGCATCATATCCTATATCCTATAATACTCGGTCTGACCCGAGCATTACAGTTAAATAATACCCGAGTCAGTCTGGAATACCAGCATGAGAAAATCACACCCAATTGATTATTAAAGTTTCAAAAATCCTTTGAAAACTAAAGCATCTCGTAAGACCACGCCACAAATAAACATGTCGGGTTTTTACCTTACGATAGCTAAAACAATTTTTATAGAAATCCTCTGATATTATAATAGGGTCTATATACAAATACTTATAAAATAGCCGAAATTGTTACATCTATTAAATTCCAGCTACTAGCCACATAGTGGGTAATACAAACAAAACTCGTAAAAGGCTCGTAGGGAGAATGGATTTCCAACAATGACTAGGCACTGGGGTACCACCTGTCACAGTACGGGGCCTAGATCACCGTACCGAGGACCACGCACGATCCCCCGCAACACAAGGCCGGACCCATCCCTTACTGGATAGTTTCGAATAAGATCACCCCGCGGTTGGGATCAGCAACCGCACCACTAAGCCGAAATAAAAAGGGACATCTAAACAGGGATGACCTTACTCTCCAGTGGGGGCTACCCACGAAGCCTTGCTGCATATCCCCTGATTTTCAGTCATTCCCATTTGATGAGGCTTGAGGATAAGCGTTACCTTTTTAGAACATATCCCTTAGAATGCCCATCGTCCACCTGACGATGTTTCGCAAGCATTCATCCATACAAGTCTGTCCTGGGTTCGAACGGAACCGAAGGTACTATTCCTACTACATCCATTTTGGAAATATCCTCAGGATTAGTAGCGATTAGCCCTTGCACTTCACTGCTCCATCTTCGAATTCAAAATCGCTTTCACGAAACGTACAAACTGGATCGAAGTTGTTTTCGAGAAATTAATCTCGATCCCGGTCTCTTCGAAACGATCAACGTATTTGTCCAATATTGATAGTCGGTTATTTAACTACAAATTTCTATTTACAAACATCCATCAAACAATAAATAATTTTCCAAATTATTTATTACCTCAAAAATATCTTCACAAGATATATTTCTATTTTCATACCTTTGAAACAGTTTCAAAACCATCTTTCTTTTCAAAATAAACTTTCCCAAATATTTTCTATTTCCCCTGAAATTACCAAGCACAAAACTAGATTTTAAAAATAATTTAAAACACTTTACTTTGAAATATACTTTAAAAATATTTAAATTAAAACTACTTTTATAATTTGTAAAAAAAACATATTATATAATAAGGATTACTTAATAAATATAAAACTAGATTTCTACTTTTAAAAACATAATATTAAGTCATTCTTTAAATAATTACTACTATAATAGATTTAGAGAAAATACTCACTTTAGAATGTAAATATTAGAAATAAGCAATTTTCCAAAATTTTCTTTTTAAAACAACTTTTAATCTTTTAGCTTATATTTAAAAATTTACTTTGAAAACGTACTTGGTTATCCAGGGAGAATTCCAACTTCAATCACTTAAATCAATTTTCCAAATTGATTCCCAATTTATTCCATTTGAAATAAATTTCTCTACTTATCAGTTTATCTCAAAATTCATTAATTATGGACTTTATATTTATTATTATTATTTTCTGTTTGGTTTTATACCATTTAACTGAAATATACCAATTTCAGATTCTTTCAAATTTCTTCTTTATTCTTTTCAATAAATTGAATCTTAAATTTTAAATAAATGTTTTATTCTTTTAAAATAATAACATTAAAATTTAAAATTCATTGATTTTATGATTATTCAAATTTCCCTTACTAACTTAAGATTTATTTATTAGAATTTTAAAGGGCACTTTATTTCTTTTCCAATTAATTCTTAAATTTATTCCAATTTTCCATGTTTATTTTACTTACAATTTCACCTCTTTTATTTTCATTCCTAAACTCAAATTATATATACTTGGTAATTTATTATTGCCCGATTATAACAATCAAGCCATAGCATTCAATATTCCACATAATTCATTACAGGATATCAAATATTCAGAACAGAGAATATTAAATAATTAAATAAAGTTGAGGGGTCCAGTTGGATCCCTCCAAACTGTTCTCCCTGCATCCACAGACGTTAGCACAATATAAATATCTCCGCTATAAAATGCAAAAAATCAATCATTCCAAGGTGTAATATATATACTACTATATATACTATAACACACCAAAGCCAATCAACCAATCAATTATTTAAACTTAACCAATTAAATTTAAATTACAATTCAGCTGAGTGAGATTTACTCACCTTATTCCGTTTGCAACCCATTTCCAGACCAGCTTGTTTCTTCACAATTTAGACCTTGAGTCAATATTATAAGGTTTGTTAATATGTGAATTGATTGAACACTTAATTACTTTAAGTTAATAATTTGGTTTTAACCTAATAATTTATTAATTAACAATTTCTAGTCTTACATATGCATACACATATATTATTCTGATTTCTTTGCATGTATAAAAATCTGCATCCCTATATTTTTCCTAAAACCTTAACTACATACCCAGCTAAATTAAATAGGCCTGCCTGCATATATATTCATTAATGAAAATCTTTAAACTGAAAAAAATCAATTTGTTTAAATCTGTTACTGTCAATGCTTTTTTTTTTCTCTTCTCTTTTTTTCCCAAATGTATTTATGAAATTTTATAAATGGAAATCTATCACTTAAAATATATATACATATACATTAAATTAAATTAATTTAAATCTCCTAACCTTACCTGTAAGATTTCAAAAATTCAAGTTCACTGTAATAACAGAATCCTATAAAAAAATTATTTCAAGTTTCCACTTATTTTAAAATTTTAAATACGAATTA
The DNA here is from genome assembly GCA_030765085.1 of Allium cepa. Lineage (NCBI taxonomy): Eukaryota > Viridiplantae > Streptophyta > Magnoliopsida > Asparagales > Amaryllidaceae > Allium > Allium cepa. Next base: position 550,598,045 of record CM060941.1, on the reverse strand, counting down.
AAAAGAGAAGGAAGAACCCATACCCCAAAATCTCGACCGAGCACCAAGCTCGCCCCTCCACTAATCAGAACTCCGAATCAGACCTGCCATCCTCCTTCCCCTCAAAAATCGCACCTCCTTAACCCCAAAAACGTCAACTCGAAATGCCACAGCAAACGCAACTGCCCCCGTCTCTTCCTACTGTAGCTCAATGTCGCGACTGCGAAAGTGGTGTAGCTCCACTCCAATTCCTCTCGTAGATGCTACACGACCCTAAAAATCCAATCTACTCTTCGATTGTCGAATCACTGCTTAAATTTCGCCTATAAGATAACCCTAGCTATCTGCAGGGTTCCCCAATACTACCGATTGTCGAAATAGGAAACTGCACCAAAGCAAACTCGAATGGATCAAAGCTCAAGCTATCACAATTTCAAGGATATTTTCTTCTGAAATTTTCATGGAATAGATTTAGGGTTTTCAAATTTTGAAGTTTGAAAAGTTTATACTGCTTTCCTCTACTTTTTTGGTTTCGTGCTTTCGATCAGAAATGAAAAGAGAAGGGTGGAAAGTAGATGCGAAACGAGATAGAAGCGACCATGTTATTATCGATTTTCGAAGCATCCTGTTATTGTCTCGTTTGATTTTTCTTTCTTTTTTCTGTTGAAAGGAAAGATGTTTTTAAAGAGGAAGTAGCGTGGTTGAAACGCTTTGCCACAGTGTTTTGAAGATGAAAAGAAAAGGTATCGATGTGAAGGAAGGCGGCTGAGTATTGACTATGGTATATATAAATTATTATTATTTATTTATTTTTTTCAAATTTTCTTGATAAAAAAAATTCAGCGCGTTTATATATCGTAGGCTCACACAACAACTCCGATTACCACGAAATTTGAAATCCGATAATAACTCAATATTACGGATCCAATGGTACGGGATTCGTCGAATTCCGAGACTATGCCTCAAAAGGCTCTTTTTAAATTCAATTTAAATGATGAAATTTCAAAACTGAATAAACCACTATTAAATTAAAATCTTACAACTTCTATTATCCTCTGTACTATCAGTATAAATTTTACAAGCCTTCAAATTATTTTTAACAGGCTTAAAATTCTAGATTCAACAATTTACTCAACTTCTAATTATTAAATTCTATTATTTAATTATCAAATAAATAGCGATATATGTAATTCAAGTTAAAATTATTATACTAAATATTTAAAATCAATTAAATATTCCGATTTTAAATGCTCAAAAATTCCGGGTCGTCACAGATTTATTCGAATTCGAGATTACTCCTGGAAATAACAAGTTGATTCAAGAAACAAAATATTTTTATGCTAGCTATTTCGAGTGATTCGAAAGTGAGTAAAAATGGGTAGAAGATGTGTTCTGTTTGAAAGCATTTCTCTTGAGTATTACTCTTCTTAGTAAAGGGAATATATGGTACTATTGCTAGAACCCAGTTCCTTGAATCATTCTGTTGTTGCTCAATCTATATTAATAATTTCCATGGATTTTAAAGAAAATAGTTTGGAAACTGGTTTTAGAAAATGATTTTTTAATCTCAAAAAGTATATTCAACATCTAAAAGATATACGTATATATTATTACTTCAAATGATTTGAAATAAAACCCAGAGTTCGAATTCTTAAGTTTTCAACAAAGATATATATGGTTGCATGTATCCTTTGCATTAAGGTAGATTAGTTGTGCATCTTATTATGGCATGGTATTAATTTCAATTATTGAAATAAAATAAAATTTTCGACAATTCTGAATAGTCGGAACTTCTGAATTAATATAATTGAAGCTAAGTATTTTTGTGAAAAATATAAAAGTTAAACTTTTATAACTCTTAATTTAAAAAGATAGTAAATTAAAACAAGTTTAAAAAGTTATTTAGCATATTTGTTAAATAGGGCACTCGATGTTGTTGGGCCAACCAATAAACGTCTTTACTCTTGAGTTTGTATACTAGAGTCCTACTCTAACTAGATACTTTCCAAACTCGACCGTTAAAGACGTTTAGATGGTTTACTCAATTATAAGATCCAAATTTATTTTTGGTCTTTGTCGAAATTTTAGAAAGTAAAAATGTAAATGAATGTTTTGTATATACAGTTAGGAAGTAGTAGAGTATTATACCAGCAATAGACTTAAGTCTTGAAATGTTTTCAAAATAATCTAAGTAGTAAAAGAGAATATTGTTTGGATAAATGATTACGAACTTAAGAAAATGAAATGTTTTATAAATAAAATTGCGGCTTTTTTCGAAATGATAATATAATTGAGTGATATCTTATATAAGTAAAGATAAGTCTTTACATATTGTTTATAAGCTTAAAGAAATGTTTTAAGAAATGTTGCATAAATAATTTAGTATTATGTAAGAAATAATTTGTAAATAAATTGGTATAATTAAGAAACCAATTGGATTAAGCATGTAAGTTATACGTAGATCACTTTATTCGCATAACTATTCTGATCTAGATTCGAGTACATGATTTCAAGGTGGTATACATCGATCCAAACAAGGATTTTTCACTAGATTCTTAAGATGATCCCTAAGTTTTCTATCATAGTTTATTGCTATGTAAGGAGAATGGAGGTGTATAATCAAGGAACCAGATCAGAGTCTGTAATGAAGAAGTCAAGTGAAATATACTAGTTCTAAAGTGAAATCTATGTGATCGAGCGAGTGATCAAGATTAAGATTGTGTATGAATTATATATGTACATCATACAGACTTAAGTATAATTACACACTATGTTGATTGGCTTATGGAGGGTTTGGAAAAGGGCTCTTCAAATTGTTTAGTGTAATATGGATATTCGACTAAGTAATAACCTAAGACGGTTGAGCAAAAGGTACGCTTAATAGTTTGTTTATCATCCTTGGATGATGAAAAGATTTTGACCTAGGCAAACTATTAGCCTTGTTTACTATTAACAATATTATTATTAAGTATTATTGTATGGTTGTTTCTTATATTGTTTATGTTCGAATTTTGAGGAACAAAATATTCTAAAGGGCGAGAATGTAGACCCGAAATTTCAAACACTACGTATTTAAATATCTAAATTATTTAAATATTTGAATTCAAGATTTAGTGTGATTAAATATGATTTTATAACCTTGTTAAACACTTCTTTTAATAACTAATATTAGAAAACTTATTTTTGAAATGTGTTTGCAAAAATATACACTTTGGATAAACACGGAAAATGTAACCGAAAAGCATTCTATTAAAAATCAACTTTTTATACGATACAAGTTGTGTGAATATGTTGCAATTTTAATAGTTATCATATGAAAACATATAACAAGAATTAAAACTCAACTCTTTACAAACTAAACATTAATTAAACTAAAGAGTTAATTAGAAACAGTAAGCACAGACATTTAGTACAAAATGACTCCTAAATCAAGGCTTGATTTAATGAAGTATGGTTGTGTAAGAGATATGGATTGTGTAAGGGTATGGCGTGCATGTTATCATGCATGGAAGAGGAAGGGGTTTTGTAGTCTTTTTCGTAAAATTCCTAACTCTACAAATACACACATACATTAACTTCATATCTTCACAAATTCATATCTAAACTAATGTCTTCACTTTCTTATCTCCTTTCTAACTTTCTAGAAAACTATGCAAATCCTATCCAACCACCACCAAACATTTCCATAGTTATTATACCACCTTTAGAATATGGATTAGCCTCTAAAAAGCCGAAGAATGATGGAGCAAAAGGGAAGTAACACCCATGGTAGTGAGCATGATGAGGAGGGAGTAAGACGATTGCCGTGTGCATAAGGTAGGAGGAGGAGACCATGGACGTGATTTTTGGTGGAAGTAGGAAGGGTTAGGATGATTGAATGTTGGTAGGAAGTGTATGGGTTGAATAAAAGTGAGTTAATCTCACTTCGAATCAAGTTATTAACTTGATAATATTGCTTGTTAATCACATGTTAATATGCTTTCTATTATATATAATAATAGATACGAACTACTTACAGTTACAACCTTTTATTATATGCTTCCAAAAGCATATGATTTGTTAAATTAGTTGCCTTAAAGAGAATGGAATTATGATGTTTAAATTAAGTACATTTAAACATCTAAAGTGGATATATTGATTAATATATATATGTTAATACATGTTAAGTAGTAATATGATTTGAACTTGGAATCATATTTATGTATAAAATGGAATGAAACTAACAATTGAATTGAATATGGAATTTACCGTATAGCGATAATTGCTATAAATGCACTTTGAATCTCGTAAACCATAACTTGTGAAAATGGCGATTTAATATCATATCCTAATAATAACTTGTTTGGTAATTATGTACACTTCTATAAGTGGTTAGGAAAGAAGAAAATATCTTTTGGAACATTATAGAAGAAGTAAACCAAAGTAATAAAAGACTAAAGTAAAAATGTCGCTATAGTGACACTTTTAATAATAATCCGTCTTTGAAAATAACATGCATTTTTATGGAAACATTCTTAGGGATTTCTAATTGTTTTATGGATTCAACTAAAAGTGTAGTGCCTTAATTAATAAGTGTGGATATGCTTTGATCTTTAAATATATGTTTGAAGTTATGAATGGATAGGTAAATAGTTTTGGGTTATTGTAAATAGTGTTTTTATCGACATTTGTTTTTAACCCTTATTATTCATTATACTTGGAAATAAATTAGATATTTACTAATGGATTTAGTAGAAAAACACAATTAAATTTTTTGGGTTTGTTGTGACAAATGTTTTGAGCAACACTGGCCTTTAACCCATAAATATAAATCTTTAAGAAGAGAGTTTTATAGAGGAATGTATTTAAAATATAAAATGTTTGGGTTTGTTGTGACAATTGTTTTTAGCAACACTTGTCCTCAACCCTTAATGTAATTAAACCTTTAAAAGGAGAGTTCTAAAGATAATGATTAAATGGAATGGGTTTGGGTTTGTAGTAAACAATGTTTTAGCAATATTTGTTCTTAAACACTTGAATTATATTTTGGAAGAAATATCGTAAGTATTTAACAGTGGAATTTTAAAGATAACAACAAGTACTGAAATCTTTTATAAAGAGATAGAAAATGTTAGATGTTTAATTCATAAAAGAATATGAGTTTATCATAATAATGTTTCGATAGTAATTGTTTTAATCTCTTTGATTATATTTTAAGTAAAACAGGTTAAAGGATTTGTGTATCAATGGAATAAGTATATGAATACTTTTAAGTATTCAAAGAATAAATGAATAGTTAAGTTTATAAATAAAAGTATATATCTTTTGTAAAGAGAAATCCAATATATGTATACAACTATATAAAGGATGTTTTAATTAATAAAAGAGTATTAATTAATAAAGGAAGTCTTGATTTATAAAACAAGTTTTATTAGATAAAAAGATGTTTTACTGATAAAAAGGGTTTTAATTAATAAAGGATAAATCAATTATAAAGCAATTAAAAGTCATTTAGGTGACTTGATTATACTTGGATAATAGATAACAACTATGTAATGACCTTAGTTAGATTTATTATGGAATGTTAGTACTAATATGCTTAACACTAAAAGTTGAACGAGTACGCTTCTCTATTTGTGATAGTCAAGACTAATATTTAGGTAGGGATAAAGCAATAGAGCTCTAACCTATCAGCATTCTTCTAGGATGAGGAATAGTTAATCAAAAAGGGTCAGAGACATGTACACTGTGGAACTTTGATTTCAATAAGCAAGCGTTCAAGACTCGATAGTCGATTAGTCGACTACCGATCTTGGCCAAACTTAAGTATATAGAATTGTAATGACCTAGAATTTCAGTCATCTGAATTTAGAATATTTAATTTATTAAAAAATTAAAAGTTAATTTTATAATTTAATAACTTGGATTTCAAATGTAACGACTTATTTGATAATTTAATTTGTTAAATTTAATTTTTGGAATTTGTACAAATAATTAAATCTTGAATTTAATATAAATGAATTTTTTTTCGAAAGCTAATTAACTTCTATATGAATAATAATAATAGAGATAGTAAACCTTTAAATTTGATTTAAAAGTGATTTAACTGATTTTTGAAATTATTTGTCCTAACTAACGTGTAAAAATAGCCTTCCAGGGCACAGTTTTGGATTTCGACAAAACCAGTTTCATTGGACCCGTAATAGTGAATTATTATATGCCATCGAATTCCATGGCGATCAGATGTACCGTTTGGATGTGCGAGATCGAAACATGTAGAAATTGGTTTAAGGAATTTATAAAATAACTGATTTTGAAAAGCTCTCTTTTGCATACGATCGAATTAGGAGTCAAAACAAGTTCTGTTGTGTTCAGAATTGGGATATAACACATAGAACGCTAGGCGGCACATCTTACTTGGAGTTTGAAATTTCGGACGTTTAAAGTTAGGCATTTTCTAATTTAAATTATATATATATACATATATACATACATATACATATACATATACATACATACATATATATAGTCGCACTCATCCAAAGCTTAGATCTACCTTCATTTTTGACTTTCCCTTTACTCATACCCTCATACTGTTTCATAAAAGTATCCAACTGTCAAAAGAAAAATAATAATAATAAAAGAAAGTAAGTTTTCAAAAGCCTTAAAAATTCAAATCAAATTGGATAAACTTTAGAAAGGTGTAAATCTTTCATCTTTGTGCTAGTTTCCTCTATATCTAAATTTTGGTATAAGCTTTGGGAGGGTGCGAGTTTGTTGAGGAGGCCGATAGTTCTTGGTGTAAGGAGTTTTAGGCTAGGGTTTGGATTATATAGTTATTAAGGAGGTGTTAGGTGAATTGAAGCATGAATTCGAGTTTCTGGTGGAGGGTGGCATCTTCGGCTAAGTTTCTGGAGGATGCGGCACTATCGAGGGGTGTGCGACGTCGAGCTACAATACAACATCGAGACTGGGTTGCCTTTTTTGGCAAAGACTAGGTTTTCTATGGGGTAATCATCACAAAGCTCGTCAGATATAAAGTTCGTTGAAGGAAGCGATGCTTATTTTCATTGATTGGAGAAGGAAATATTGGGCTATGAAGGATCGGCCATGGTGCTACATTCAGTTTAATGACCCGGATTTTTTGTCGTTGATTTTGGAATTTAATTTATTTCAAATGTTGAGTTTTGAAATGTGAATGGAAGATTAATATGAAGTTTATGGATAAAAAGTAGTGTAATAAAAACTTAAGTTCCAAACATAGCGATTTAATTTATAAATTTAATTGTTGAGTTAATAATTAGAAATCAATTAAATAATTGAATTGGAGTTGAAATGAAACTGAAACAATTTTTAACGTTGATATAAATTCTATTTGAATTAGAATTGAGTTAGTTAGTTTTTAAAACTGGAATTTCAAGCGATTTTGTAAAATTTTGAAATCGTCTTTATAATCGACGCATTAAAATAGTGATCTGGGGCACAGTCTTGGAATTCAGCGAAACCATTTCATTGGATCCGTAACAATGTATTATTATCGAATTTCAAAATTCATAATGTTTGGAGTTATCGTTTAATCGTACGGGATAGAAATGCGTTGAAATTAATATTGAAATTTAATATAATAATTGGGTCCAAAAAGCTATCTTCTCCATACGATCGAATTAGGACTCGAAACATGTTCTATTATGTTTGGAATAGAGGTGTAACATTATGAATGCCTAGCGGCATGCCTCGATAGGGGTTCAAAATTTTGAGTTACTTAAATCAAGAAATTTTGAAAAAAAATTAAATAATTTATTTTCTTTGATTGGACTGGGCTGTCTCTTCTTTCACCCAGTCACGATACCTTTTCAAACACGCGACCTCAAAGCTGTTCAAACATGCTATTCCCATTATCTTCAAATCTCATGCCTCTCCTTTCCTTTTATAAGTCACATGTTCTTCCCTCTTTTACCCTCGAATACAAAATCGAATCAGTTAAATAAAAAAAGAGGAATCGATAGAAATCGATTCGATATAAAATACAAAAATAAAAATTTTCGCCCGAGCGCCTGAAATCAAGGGTAGGAAACGAAGGGTATGAAGTTGCGATGGGGTTTGGACCACTGTCGACTAGCGTATTTTGCATGATGTAGAGGCGATACGGCGAGGATTGGTGACGTGGATGGGGGCAGGCGGCGAGCACGTGGGACGCAACAGAGTGTGTGGTTGGAGTTGGCACTCATGGCCAAGTCTGTGGGAGTGTGGCTACTTATTGAAGGGAAGGTTGCGACATTAGTAAGGTCGAGGAAGGTTGCGTGAATGATAAGACGATGATTAGGGATTGCATTTGTATGGCAGCCGCGAATGGAAGCGCGATTGTTGGAGCACGCGATTCGAGGGGGCGAAAGATTTGGATGAGGGTACATTTGCGTGGGCGATTGTTTATGGTGGAGTAGCACGATGGTGTCAGGCCACGATGAAGGAGGGAGATCACATTCGAATCAGGAAGGGTGAAAGCAGGAGGCGCGGGTTCCTTTGGTGGTCGTTCGATGAATGAAGCGGTGACTGTTAAGGAAGAGGCAGCGGTCGGAAATGGCAATATTCGAGGTAATAAATCGTTAATTACTAAAAATTAAGAAATATTTAAGTAAAAATCGAAGTCTTATATGTCATATAATTTATTCATACGAGGTTCAGATAAACAAATACAAGTTGCGCTGTGCTTGTGTCACTGAATACTACACAACAAACTGGTTTGGGATTTTTCGGAGTCAGCCGGGATTTTAGGAGAATTAAAATCTGGATGTTCGGCAAATTAAAAATCAAGGTGAGACATTCTCACTCATTTGGATTATTAGAATTTATTTAAATAGTTAAAATAAATTATTGAATGCTGGTTGAATTTATAAATTATTATCTGTTGGTGTTTTATATATAGTAGTATATATATTAGTAGTTGTATTTATTTTCCGTCGATTAGAGCGGATGAGAGCCTATGCGCCCCACATAATAGCGGATGACCCTACATACCACGATATCCCCCTCAAAGTGGGATTATTATTTTTATGTTGTATTAACATCTGTGGATGTAGAAAATAGGTTGGAGAGATCCAATTGGATTCCTCATAAATATTGATTTTAAATTTCATATATAATGATATATGATGTGTTAGAATAATCTTTATAGATTATTGTTATGATTGAATAATTGGATGCTAAAGTAGTACTGACCTGAATTTTGGAATTTTAAATACTACTAATATTATTTTTGAAATTTTGAAGGAATTAAAAGAATATTTTGAATATAAAAATATTATATAGAAATTTGGTTATTTTAAAAGAGATTGATTTGGATAAAATAAAAAAATTAATTTGGAAATGGACTTAACTATTCGTAAAATGTTTTAATTAGAATTTAAGAAAATAATAATTATAAAGGATTGTAACAGTGGAATTTTTAAGTTCTGGAAAATATGAAAAAGAGTTGAAATCGATAATTTAAATAGATTTGTGAAATATTTGGAAATTATTAAGAAACAGATTTATAAAAAATGAGATTTTATAAACGGAATTAGTTTTATAAACAAGAAAACCCTAAAGGAGTTATGAAATTTATAAACAATGTTTATAAATAGGGGAAACGATAATTAATGATATATTGGAATAAAAATTCATAGTGTGAATTTATACGAGATATGGAAATAGTTTAGGGGAAAATAGTAGAATCTATTTTTGGAAAGTGAAATGTCTAGGAAGTTGGAAAGGAAATTGATGTGTTGTGAATCGAGAGGGATTTATAGATTGGAATTGGTTATTGAGAATTTTTTTTATAAAAAACATATAAATATTTTTACTCGAAAATTAATTTTTTTTAAAAGGATAATTTTATTTATTTAACTATGAAATTTTAAACTTCTTAATATTGGAATATTTTAGAAAGTGGTTTATTCAAATATAAGTTTTTATTGAAATAAATTCTAACTTTTATAACAAGTTTTGTAAATCAATTAGTTTTAATTAAGGATGGATTGAAAAATGAGTTACTAATGTTTTATTTAAAAAGTGTTTGATGTTTCTAACAATTATTTGAACATGTTTCAAAAATAAATTATTATTCTTTAAAATACTTATTATATATATAGTCCTGAATGATTTAAATTGTTTATTTATTTATAAACTCTTTCGAGATGTGGAAACAGATATGATTTTTAAAAGTGGTAAATGGATGGACGAGATTATAAGTAAGTATAATCGACTTTGGAAACTGTAAAGGAATTAATATAAATTTCGAAAATGTAGGAGATAGGATAAGAAAAACTCCTAAGTTTTGATATTATAAATGATTTTGGAAAATGGATTATAATATTTTCCGAAGTGAGAAAATGACGTATTTTTGGAAATATTTAGAGACGTATATATCAAGATATTTTCTAAGTAATGAATTATAAATCGAAGTTGGAAACATTTCACTAAGTGTTGAAGTGAGGTACGGGTGGAGATATCCTGTTATGGAAATGAGTATTTAGAAATGTTTTCAAATATTGATAAATTTGAAAGAGATTTGAATATATATCTTTGTAAAAATATTTTGAAATGAATGTTTTAAAGAATTATAAATAATGGCCTAGTGACTGCTTATGGATGTTATTTGATAGTTAAATAACAAACTATCGATATTGGCCAATTTCATTAATCGTTTCGAAGAGACCGAGATCGGATTTGATTATCCAAAAACCACATGGATCCGGTTTGAATGTTACGAATGGATATCATGAAGATAGTGAAAATGGTGATTCAGTTTGTCTAGATCTAGAACAACTTGTATGGACGAATGCTATCAGAATATCGTCATTGGAGGACGATAAGCATTCTAAGTGGAATTGTTCTTGAAAGGTAATCGTTAGCCTCAAGCCTCGTCAACCAAGAATGACTAAAATAGGGGAGATGCAGCAAGGCTAAGTGGTCGCACCCAATTAGGTTATGTTGTCACTTTTCTAGATATCCTTAGAAATATATATAAATTATGGGTATGGTTGTGGATGAAAAAGGAAGCACTCGATTTTTAAGGGTGGGAACACCCAGGGTGATAATCTATTCGGTTCTATCCATATTAGGGGTAGATCGGTCTTTTGTAGTTGGGGATCCTGGCGAAGTCTTGGGTATATTTTCTAGAGGTGTACTTTGATGGGCGGTACCCTAGTAGCCCAGTCATTCCATGAGATCCATTCTCTAATATGAAATTTTACGGTTTTGGTTGTATAGCCTAGTATGCTGGAATTTAATTAATGTAACAATTTCGGTTATTTGAATAAGTATTTGTATTTAGACACTATTATAATATCACCATATTTTCGATAAAATGTTTTGGTTATTGTAAGGGAAAAAATCCGTCGTGTTTATGTGTGATGCGGTCTTACTAGATACCTTTGTTTTTCAAAGGATTTTGATAACTCTAATAATTTAAACTGAGTCTGTTTTCTCATGCTGCTTTTCCATACTGACTTGGGTGTTATTTTATTATAATGCTCGGGTCAGATCGAGCATTACAGATTCAGGATAGAATGCTATAGAGCTCAGGAGATGAGTTGGAGGAGTTCAGACATATATCACGTACTTGGTTACTTTCGTTGTGAGTTATGCATATCAGGACAAGTTATTATAATTGTCTAGGTTTAATGTAGTGATTGTTGTACTATGATGATTGTAAGTAAAAAACAAATATAGTTTTTGTATTTAGAATCTGTTATTATATATTATATTTTGTTCCGCTGCGATTTTGAAATTCTATATTGTTGTTCTATTTTCTTCCATCTTTTTCTTCTTCTTTACCCTAGTTATTCGCTCTTTCGTACAATTTGGGTTGAACAAGAGTGCATTATATCAACTCAAAGGGTATAGAATGGTGGGTTTCTACATTTAGGCAGTTCATTTTGAGCATTGGGAGGGAAGAAGGGTAATTTTAAATGTTTTGGTGTATATATATATATATATATTATAATTCAATTAATTCAAAAGTTAATAAATCCATAACTCACTCATACGAGGTCGCAATTCAACGCGACGAGTCGCGTTGCGATCGTATTGACGAAGACTACACTATGGAATTTGGTTGGCTGATTTCGATGCTAGTTGGAATTTTGGGTTGAAATTGGACGTTCGTTCAATTTAATTCAAAACGAAATGTTTTGGCAACTACTAAAATCATTGTGAGTTATTCTCACCTTTTTGGATAATTAGAAATTTATATAGTAAATAAATATTATTTATTGGATGATTGGATATTTATTTTTGATCATTATTGGTTGTTTAGATAATATACTAAATTATATTGTTAGTTGGATATATTCCCGCCCATTGGAGCAGATGAGACCCTTTACGTTCCTGTATAAGAGCGGATGACCCTTTGTATATGAATGTCACCTCGAAGAGTTGATTTATATATTTATGATTATATACTGTTTGTGATGCAGGGGGACATGTTGGAGGGATCCAATTGGATTCCTCACATTGTTGATTTATTTTCAAATATATATTATGATATATAATACTGTGGATGTTATTGGCTGACATGAATTTGATTTGTTTATCAAGGCTTTAGTAACACCTGGCCTTGTTTTTGGTATTTTAGGATACTATTAATTAATGATTTGATCCAAAAACGGATTTCAAAGTGATATTAGAATTTTTATATGTTTAATAATTTTTCTAATGTAAAAGCGCGATTTTTAGATATTATAAGTTAAGTGATCCATGAAATATTTTAAATAGCGATTTTTTGTTTTGTAAAATAAAGATTTTTTTTAGAATCCTAAAATAAGTCTGTCTTTTATAATTAAGGGATATGTTTAAAGGAGAAATAAAAAAATATATTTTTTATATAAAAATTTGTTAACCATTTCAATATAAAGTAATATATATATATATATATATATTTATATGTCTATAGGCATATATATTATAATGGGATATATAAATGTGATAAGTTATAAAAGTGAGATTTTACAAAAGAAGTGAAGATTTGCAAAATCTTATTTTTGTTAGTAAAAGTATGAATTTATAAACCGTGTTTATAAATAAAAGGAAGCTATTATCATGGGATAGATTGGAAAAAAATAAATCAATAGGTGGATTTACTATAAAATGTGGAATGATAATTTAAAAATGGTTGATTCTATTTTGGAAATTTAAGGCGAGGGTAAATTTGGGAATTGTTAGGCGATATTTTATAAATTGAGAAAAATTCATAAAAGAAAAGTTATATCTATGGAAGCAAGGTCCAAACAGTTAAAATGATGTTTTGAATGGGACTTTTTGAATAAATCAGATATATAACTGAATGGAGTTATAAATAAGTTCAGAAATAAATGGATTTTATAGAAGGAAGTTTCATAAAATAGAGAAGATTTATAAATACAGTTTATAAATATGGAAATGGTCATGTTGGAAATTAAGTATGAATTTTTATCAAAGGAATATAAGTATATTTTAAAAGTTATTAACTTATATTAGTATTATTTTAAAAGCGATTTATCAGTATTTTACTACTTTAAAATGTTAACTATTTAAATTTATTAGTATGGTGTGAAATTAAATATAAATATATATAAATGAAGTTTTGGAAATTTATTATTAGTATTGATAAAAATGTTAAAGATAAATTATTATTTTTATTTAAGAATGTTTTGAAATTATTAATTATTATTAAAATGTTTTAAATTATGTATTTATTTATTTATAATCTTACTATTATATAGTAATGTTTTTAAAACAAATGGTTATAATTTATTAAAATTGTTTTCAAGATTTATAAATGGAGTTTTACAAATGGTTTTGTGGATTATAATAAGGTTTATAAAAGGTTTCTGAATTGACTAAAAAGGGTGATTGTGATGCCCCACCTCTATGCTCATAATAACAAAGAGTATTAAAAGAAATACTGTCCGTTATTACGAAGAATAAGGCTGGATAGGAGCGGTCATTCGTAGTTAACCCTTACACTAGTATTGGTTATCTCGATAGGAGTGGTATATATTTTTATTTTTCATCTCTTATTTATTTACTCCCATCAACATACCCAATTCCAGTATAAAACGAACTACGATGGTTCATAATAGTTTAGGACAATAGATATAATAATAACACAGATAATATAAGTGCGGAACACAGATAAAACAAAAAGTCTCATATATACAATAACTGATGTCAGTTACAATACATGTGATACAGTACATATGATACAACTACAACTGTCGACTCTGGAAGTTACATATACATGTTCATTATCGTATATAATATACAAGAATACATACCTTCCTAAACTATGACAACGACTACTTCAAAAGGTATGAAAATACTTCATAGCTCTAGCAGCAACCCAAAGTAAGATATCAACAACCTGTAAATACTCGGTCTGACCCGAGTATTACATTCAAAAGAAAATAATACACGGGTCAGTCTAATTCAAACTCAATTATTAATGCGCAGAAGCAATAATAATTAAATAATCAAATAGACGACAGTCCCAATAAATTTACCTATCCGATTCTTAAATAAAGAAATCGGATAACGATAAATATAACACATAACAGTGTTAAACAACAAATCAGCATAATCAAATCATCAACAAAGATAAGTGAAAAGAATTTCAATGAAGATAATTTAGAAAAACATCAGAATGGCCTAATCGGCAATTAACAACAAAATCTAATTATTAAATAAATAATTAGGAACTCAAAATCCTATTATCAAATAGATAATTAGACAAAATGATCAAATCAAACCAAATCAATTCAAACAATTGAAATGTCACTTGAAAAGATCAATACTGATTGGCTGCAGTACACGCTAACGTGTACTGCCCGCCAATACGGCATATGAAATACGCAAAATATCACAGAATCAAAAGCAAAAGAAATGCCAATAAAATTAATACGGTGTGGCTGCAGTTCACGCTTGCGTGCACTGCCTCGCCACTACAGTGATGAGTCACATAAAAGCTCAGTGAATCAAAAACAAATGACATCAACTCAAATCAAATGAACCAGATGGAATTGCACAACAAGCGCAGTATACACCCAGTAACCATCAAAGGGACAAAGTGCACATGAAGGCAAAATGAAAATTCACAATCAAGCACAAGGTCAAATCCAAAATATCGGATGCAACACAAGTGCAAAGCCAAACCAAAGCAAACAGCAGTACCAAGAAATCACATAAGGTTAAGTCCGGGCGACAATGAATGATCAATAAGTTCACATCACTGCCCAAACATATTATGAAACAAAATTGTCAAATTCCTCGAATGGTATAACTACAACGACCAAAGATTTCTGCATCATATATATGATGTAATGCACAGCAGACAAAAGATTCAAGTATGGCAACATTGCGCAAAGGCACGAGACTCTCAAATACACACTGCAATTATAAGTGCAGGCGTCTACAATGACCCAAGATTTCAAAGGGAAGTAAATCACATACAGGAGTACACCGGAGGGTATGCAACTTGAATTCAATTGAATGGCAACAACAAATGCAATGCTTTACTGTATAAACTAATGCACAGTGAAAATTTACAAGCACAGGTGACGCTGAAGAACAGGAGAACCGGATAAGTATTCTAGGGATGCAACACAAATTTGTATATCGATCATATAGCACAGTTCACACTGCACCAAAGAGCAATGACCAGTTCACGTGACAATGCCAATTTGAACAAGTGCACATGCATCAGAATGTATATGCAATGTATAACAAAGTCGAGGCCGCAAGTAATCAAACGCCCAAGGATATCGAAGACAACAGGAAAAATGCAGTTCAATCCAAACTGCAATGAACAAGTCAAGTAGCTAGGTGCAACAAAACTCAAGCTCAAGTAAAACAATTGACACAGCAACCAAACCACAGCAGTTTTGAAAACAATGCAAAGATACATTATGAAACCAGATAACATAACTATGTACACAGTGGATAGGACTATATCAATACCAGTTTTCGAAGCATGTATGAAGTGGTGAATATGTGTATGGTCAAGCACCAAACTGGAAGTGATCAGAGCTTAAGTAAAAAGACTCAAAGCTATGCAACGAACTAAAGGAAGTATAAACGAATTCTGTCAGAGGTACAACACCGCAAATGGTCACGAGTATAACCAAGTCACAGTCGAACTGAAAACCAAATGAAAACTCAGATATCAATGACTAAATTCACAGAGCAAAAAGATTACCACTGTCAACAAGCACAATTGCAACACCAACACGGCAGTGCGACAATATAGTGCAAGTTTAAAAACAAGGTATTGCAGTTTCAAACAAAGACAGATATGTCTTGCAAATCATCACATAAATACTGTCAAGATAAACCAAGCCAAAAACAATATGTAGTTCAAAAATCAAGTCAGAGCCTTGGCACTCTAGAAATCGACCCAAGTCAGCAAAAATCATCAACAACCAACAAAATCAAACTGCCGAGATAAATGTAATCACAAATTCAAACGAAAAAAATATAGGAATTTAGAACCTATATAAACATGAGATTGAAGTAGATGTGAGTGAAAAGAATCACTCACCTATCTCGACGCGATTAGAAGAAGCCGCGAGCCAAGCGAAGAAACCACCGATCGACAAAGTAACACGCCAATATCCTTAAATCGATCTACAAAAGTCGCGGCTTCGAAGAATTTTCCAAAGCCCTAATTTTGCAAAGAGGACGACGAAGAATTGATGCCGCCATTTTTTTCCATTACTTTGTTTTAGGGTTGAGAACGAATGAATGGAAACCGAATGAGAAACGGGTCGAATTCAAGTAAAAAGGGAACAACATGGAGAATTTTAAAGGAATATTGGACCGAGATTAAATTTTCAAAGCCCACTCAACGTTTAACCCATTTTTTCCAAAAGAATTTAAACCTGATTAAAACTCCAAACAACAACCAGCTAGCAAAATCAGTCGTTTAATAACGATACTTAATTAATGCGAAATCCCGGGTTGTTACAGACTCCCCTCCTTATAAAAATTGCGTCCCTGCAATTTTCATAATTAAGGTCGTCACTAACCATTATTTTTCTAACATAAACTGGTTAATCTAGAAAAATAAGGTAGAGAATACAAACGCCACAGAGACCTTTTAATTTCATAATAGAAATTCGCAAATTCTCAACAAAATCTAGCTATCAAATAGATAATCAGAAAACAACAAAGCTGAATAAATGCAATTATCAGCAATATTCAATTATCAATTAGATAATTAGAATATAGAAATCACAAACAACAATATTTAATTATCGATACGACAATTAGAAAACAGCAAAATCTAATTATCAACAAAGATAATTAGAAAACATGAATTTCATAATCAGCAAACTCTAACTATCAACAGAGATAAACAGCAATTCAATATAACCAACATAATCTAGAATAAATTAGAGACTAGAAAATCTTATAATCAGAAAAATGAGCAATTATCTAATTATCAAAAATGATAATCAGAAATCTCAAATCACAAATATCCGATTATCAAAAACGATAATCAAATCTCAAATCAACAAATATTCGATTATCAAAAACGATAATCAAATCTCAAACCAACAAATATTCGATTTTCAAAAACGATAATCAAATCCCAAATCAACAAATATTCGATTATCAAAAACGATAATAAACCAACAAATATTCGACTATCAAAAACGATAAACAAATCTCAAATCAACAAATATTCGATTATCAACAACGATAATCAAATCTCAAATCAACAAATATTCGATTATCAAAAACGATAATCAAATCTCAAATCAACAATTATTCAATTATCAAAAATGATAATCAAATCCCAAATCAACAAATATTCGATTATCAAAAACGATAATCAAAACCAACAAATATTCGATTATCAAAAATGATAATCAAATCTCAAATCAACAAATATTCGATCATCAAAAACGATAATCAAACCCCAAATCAACAAATATTCGATTATCAAAAATGATAATCAAACCAACAAATATTCGATTATCGAAAAAGATAATCAAATCTCAAATCAACAAATATTCGATTATCAAAAACGATAATCAAATCTCAAATCAACAAATATTAGATTATCAAAAACGATAATCAAATCTCAAATCAACAAATATTCGATTATCAAAAACGATAATCAAATCTCAAATCAACAAATATTCGATTATCAAAAACGATAATCAAATCCCAAATCAACAAATATTCGATTATCAAAAACGATAATCAAACCAACAAATATTCGATTATCAAAAACGATAATCAAATCTCAAATCAACAAATATTCGATTATCAAAAACGATAATCAAATCTCAAATCAACAAATATTCGATTATCAAAAACGATAATCAAATCAACAAATATTCAATTATCAAAAATGATAATCAAATCTCAGATCAACAAATATTCGATTATCAAAAACGATAATCAAATCAAAAATATTCGATTATCAAAAACGATAATCAGAACTCATAACATCAAATATCTAATTATCACAAGCGATAATCAGAAACAACAAATATCCGATTATCAAAAACGATAATCAGAACTCATAACATCAAATATCTAATTATCATAAGCGATAATCAGAAACAACAATTATCCGATTATCAAAAACGATAATCAGATCTCAAATCAACAAATATTCGATTATCAAAAACGATAATCAAATCAACAAATATTCGATTATCGAAAACGATAATCAGAACTCATATCATCAAATATCTAATTATCACAAGCGATAATCAGAAACAACAAATATCCGATTATCAAAAATGATAATCAGAACTCATAACATCAAATATCTAATTACCTGCAGATAATTAGATTCAACTAATATCCAGAAATTAATTAAGATACTCTAGAAAATCAACATAAAAGGTGGATCGATCCCATCATATGGCGAGTTTTAGCTACGCCGCACGTGCATCTCATATGGCCGAAGCCTACCAAGTACCGTCATCATAATTTTGGCGCCCATCATATGACCCAAAGGTCCAACATATGACTCGAAGGTCTGGTACTGGTATTTGACCCGAAGGTCCTCATATGACCCGAAGGTCCATCAAAGTGGCTCGAAAGCACACGAAAATCATCAAATATTTCAATTAACGAGTTCGGAATTAACCAAAATAGCAAACGCACATGTCCCATAACCACGTGTTTTACTAAATTGTTTAAATCTCTTCATCGTTTCCTTGAAAGTGCAAAATTGTGTATTCCAAAAATAACATTTCACATTCTCAAACGGACAAGTCTGGAATTAAGCGAATCAGTAAAAGAAAGGGGTCATAATCCTCGATTTTGCTGAAACGTTTAAATCACTTCCTCATTCTTTTGAAAGCGCAAACTGTAAAAATTCTGAAAACAATTTCATTTATTTTATAAAAGCAATAATTTACATTCTCAAACGAACAAGTCCGGAATTAAGCGAATCAGTAAAAGAAAAGGTTCATAATCCTCGATTTTGCTGAATTGTTTAAATCGCTTCCTCATTCTTTTGAAAATGTAAACTAAAAAATTTTGAAAACAATTTTTATTTTTAAAACGATTTTCAATCCACGTGCTTTAAACAGCAACATCTGTAGCAATTGCAACAAGGAAATTGTATTTCTCAAAACACCGTAAAAACAGATCTCAAAATCAGCATTGCGGGATAACCGCTTGAAAATCCACTTTAAAATTGACGTATACTGAAATCAAAGCGACAGTAATTTTTAAACGTCAAAATCTCATCAAAATAATTTGCATCAAAATATAATATCAGTGAATTTTTTTTATTCATTAAAATGTCAACAAAACACCGGGCTTTAAAAATTTAGCACAGAGGTAAAAATCCTGTTACAAAAATGACGGCAACAAAATACGTTTAGAACCAAACATCGGTTCAACGTAAAAATAATGCAGTAACGTGCAACATAAATTTGCCACAAAATGAACAAAGAAATCATTCAAATATATTTTCAACGAAGATAATTCAAAACAGCAAAAATCTCACCAAATCACATAACTGCAATCGCTTTGGATCCTCAATTGACTTCGAAATTTTTAAAGAAAACAAATTAAACACAGCTATGTAAACGTCAAATGAAATTTATATCAATTTCATATTTTGATTTTTCTAAATCAAAAGGGTTATCAGCTGTACCCAGCGAAGACAGTCTCACTGCTTTCGCTGCGCACTCTGATAATCATAACATAAATTCACTTTTTATTTTTAAATAAAGATATTTAAAAACTTCATCAAAATTTCAAAACTTTGATTTGGACTCAAAGCACAATAAAACATCGACTAATAGTTGTAACACATGTTCCATCTAGGTTATGTTTTATATTATGTCCATAAACCCCAAGCTCTGATACCAACTATGACGCCCCACCTCTATGCTCACAGTAACAAAGAGTATTAAAAAAAATACTGTCTGTTATTACGAAGAATTAGGCTGGATAGGAGCGGCCATCCGTAGTTAGGCCTTACACTAGTATTGGTTATCTCGATACGAGTGGTATATATTTTTATTTTTCATCACTTATTTATTTACTCCCATCAACATACCCAATTCTAGTATAAAACGAACCACGATGGTTCATAATAGTTTAGGACAATAGATATAATAATAACGCAGATAATATAAGTGCGGAACACAGATAAGACAAGAAGTCTCATATATACAATAACTGATGTCAGTTACAATACATGTGATACAGTACATATGATACAACTACAACTTTCAACTCTGGAAGTTACGTATACATGTACATTATCGTATATAATATACAAGAATACATATCTTCCTAAACTATGACAACGACTACTTCAAAAGGTATGAAAAGACTTCATAGCTCTAGCAGCAATCCAAAGTAAGATATCAACAACCTGTAAATACTCGGTCTGACCCGAGTATTACATTCAAAAGAAAATAATACACGAGTCAGTCTAATTCAAACTCAGTTATTAATGCGCAGAAGCAATAATAATTAAATAATCAAATAGACGATAGTCCCAATAAATTTACCTATCCGATTCTTAAAT
This sequence comes from Allium cepa, assembly GCA_030765085.1. Lineage (NCBI taxonomy): Eukaryota > Viridiplantae > Streptophyta > Magnoliopsida > Asparagales > Amaryllidaceae > Allium > Allium cepa. The sequence continues at coordinate 550,577,059 of CM060941.1, read as the reverse complement.
AAAGAAATCGGATAACGATAAATATAACACATAACAGTGTTAAACAACAAATCAACATAATCAAATCATCAACAAAGATAAGTGAAAAGAATTTCAATGAAGATAATTTAGAAAAACATCAGAATTGCCTAATCGGCAATTAACAACAAAATCTAATTATTAAATAAATAATTAGGAACTCAAAATCTGATTATCAAATAGATAATTAGACAACAACAAATTGATCAAATCAAACAAAATCAATTCAAACAATTGAAATGTCACTTAAAAACATCAATACTGATTGGCTGCAGTACACGCTAACGTGTACTGCCTCGCCAATACGACATATGAAATACGCAAAATATCACGGAATCAAAAGCAAAAGAAATGCCAATAAAATCAATACGGTGTGGCTGCAGTTCACGCTTGCGTGCACTGCCTCGCCACTACAGTGATGAGTCACATAAAAGCTCAGTGAATCAAAAACAAATGACATCAACTCAAATCAAATGAACCAGATGGAACTGCACAGCAAGCACAGTATACACCCAGTAACCATCAAAGGGACAAAGTGCACATGAAGGCACAATGAAAATTCACAATCAAGCAGAAGGTCAAATGCAAAATATCGGATTCAACACAAGTGCAAAGCCAAAGCAAAGCAAACAGCAGTACCAAGAAATCACATAAGGTCAAGTCCGGGCAACAATGAATGACCAATAAGTTCACATCACTGCCCAAACATATTATGAAACAAAATTGTCAAATGCCTCAAATGGTATAACTACAACGACCAAAGATTTCTGCATCAGATATATGATGTAATGTACAACATACAAAAGATTCAAGTATGGCAACAATGCGCAAAGGCACGAGACTCTCAAATACACACTGCAATTATAAGTGCAGGCGTCTACAATGACCCAAGATTTCAAAGGGAAGTAAATCACATACAGGAGTGCACCGGAGGGTATGCAACTTGAATTCAATTGAATGGCAACAACAAATGCAATGCTTTACTTTATAAACTAATGCACAGTGAAAATTTACAGACACAGGTGACGCTGAAGAACAGGAGAACCGGATAAGTATTCTAGGGATGCAACACAAATTTGTATATCGATCATATAGCACAGTTCGCACTGCACCAAAGAGCAATGACCAGTTCATGTGACAATGCCAATTTGAACGAGTGCACATGCATCATGATGTATATGCAATGTATAACAAAGTCGAGGCCGCAAGTAATCAAATGCCCAAGGATGTCGAAGACAACAGGAAAAATGCAGTTTAATCCAAACTGCAATGAACAGGTCAAGTAGCTAGGTGCAACAAAACTCAAGCTCAAGTAAAACAATTGACACAACGACCAAACCACAGCAGTTTTGAAAACAATGCAAAGATACATTATGAAACTAGATCACATAACTATGTACACAGTGGATAGGACTATATCAATACCAGTTTTCGAAGCATGTATGAAGTAGTGAATATGTGTATGGTCAAGCACCAAACTGGAAGTGATCGGAGCTTAAGTAAAAAGACTCAAAGCTATGCAACGAACTAAAGGCAGTATAAACGAATTCTGTCAGAGGTACAACACAGCAAATGGTCACGAGTATAACCAAGTCACAATCGAACTGAAGACCAAAAGACAACTCAGATATCAATGACTAAATTCACAGAGCAAAAATATTACCACTGTCAACAAGCACAGTTGCAACACCAACACGGCAGTGAGACAGTATAGTGCAAGTTTAAAAACAAGGTATTGCAGTTTTGAACAAAGACAGATATGTCTTGCAAATCATCACATAAATACTGTCAAGATAAATCAAGCCAAAAACAATATGTAGTTCAAAAATCAAGTCAGAGCCTTGGCATTCTAGAAATCGACCCAAGTCAGCAAAATTCATCAACAGCCAACAAAATCAAACTGCCGAGATAAATGTAAATTACAAATTAAAACGAACGAAATATAGGAATTTAGAACCTATATAAACATGAGATTGAAGTAGATGTGAGTGAAAAGAATCACTCACCTATCTAGACGTGATTAGAAGAAGCCGCGAGTCAAGCGAAGAAACCACCGATCGACAAAGGTACACGACAATATCCCTAAATCGATCTACAAAAGTCACGGCCTCGAAGAATTTTCCAAAGCCCTAATTTCGCAAAGAGGACGACGAAGAATTGATGCCGCCATTTTTTTCGTTACTTTGTTTTAGGGTTGAGAACGAATGAATGGAAATCGAATGAGAAACAGGTCGAATTCAAGTAAAAACGGAACGACATGGAGAATTTTAAAGGAATATTGGACCGAGATTAAATTCTCAAAGCTCACTCAACATTTAACCCATTTTTTCCAAAAGAATTTAAACCCGATTAAAACTCCAAACAACAACCAGCTAGCAAAATCAGTCGTTTAATAACGATAATTAATTAATGCGAAATCCCGTGTTGTTACAGTGATCTTCTAAATTGTTGGTGAATACACCTACACCATCGAGATAAGCATATAGATATTTTTTTTCCAAGTATGAGGAAATAGTGGTTTTGTGTTCAGGCCAAATTTGTAAAAAGAATTTTTGATTCAAGTATTAAAAAGTGAAATTAATTAATAAAAGATTTATTAGTAAGAGGCTTAGTGTTGCTCGAGGCTTAACCGATGTTGTTTTTCCCTATGGAATTAAATTTCTGATTGAATGGTTGTTACTCGATAGTTAAATAACCGAATATCGAACTTGGATCCAAATGTAACTTCAGCAATATCTAGGAGAAACAATTGAGTTATATGGCATAGTCATCTCCGATGGTGCTGTACTAGGTGTATAAATATCTTTTGCTCTTCTAGGACAACGATAAGGAAATCCGTCCATTAAGTTTAAAAGGTGATCTCCGATCTTATATTAGACTGTTTATTTCCTAAAGAACCGTGGTTGAGTATCGGGTATTGTCAAACATTGTTTCGAAGAGACCGGGATCGAGTATGCTATCCAAAAACCACTTCGATCCAACGAATGCGTTTCGAAGTGAAGATATCTTGAAGATGATGGAAATGGAGGTAGAGCTCTCAAGTGTTTCGTTTAGGCCTAGAACGAACTCGTATGGAGAATGCTAGTATTGCAATATTGCTTGAAAGGCACAATTAGCATTCCAAGTGGGAAGTTCTATATAAAGGTAAAACATAGCCTCAAGCCTCATCAACCAAGAATGACTAAAACAAGGGAGATGCAGAAGGGCTAAGAGGGTCGCTCCTAAGTAGGGTATGATCATCCCTATCTAGAGTCGCTATTATCTCTTATTTGTATGCTTCGGGGCCTATTAACGGAGGGGTGATCATATTCGGCAATATTTAGCAAAGGGTTGGCCGGTCCTATGTTGACAGGTGATCTAGGCGAGGTCATCAGTGTTATTTTGTCTAGAGATGCACCATGACAAGCAGTACCGCAACAGCCCAATCATTGTATGGAATCCATTTTCCAATAAGCACCATATGGACTTAGTTGTATCCAACTCTACTGAAACCTGAGGTGCAAGAGTTTCAGCTATATTCATATTTTACTTTCTGCCTAGACATTATTATAATATAAATGGATTTTCTAAAAGAATTTTTTTGGTTATTGTAAGGTAAAAACGTCCGTGTTTATGTGCGACGTGGTCTTGCGAGATACTTTTGATTTCAAGAATATTTCTTATAACTTTAAATCCAAATCAGTGTGTTTTCTCACACTAGTTTTCCAGACTGACTCGGTGTTATTTTATTATAATGATCGGGTCAGACCGAGCGTATTTACAGATTTTCTTTGGGTGCACTGGAGCTCAGGAAATGAGTTAGAGTTCTTCAAGTCGTATTCGCGTATATGCTTATTTTTTACTGCTTTATTAGTTGAAATCTTCAGCAATTATGAGGACAGATTGTTATAACTGTCCAGGCTGGTGATTGTGAATTGTTGTTGTACACCGATGAATGTATGTATATAACAGTTTCTCTTTGTAAAGATCATTTGTATTATATTATATATTTTTCCGCTGCGATTGTGAGATTCTTTATTGTTTTTAATTTATTTTCTTTCTCCACTCCTTCTCTACTTCATTCCTCTTTCTTTCCAATAACTATCCATCTTCCCGTTTAATTTGGGTTGAACATGTGTGGTTTATTTTTAGCTTGAATAGTACATATTGACGGGGCGTGGTATCAGAGCTTACGTTGAGCGAACACCTAGGCTTTGGTGGGAATTTACTCATTTGAGACAGGTAAGCGAGTCCCTAGGATGAGTTTGAGTGTATATATAAGTGTGTATTTGTTAGTGATTATAAAATGTTTTATACTGTGTTAATTTATCTATTGAGTAGCTTATGAATTTTGATGGGATGCCACGATATCAATAGGGATTTTCAAATACTTAAACAAGGCAAACTAACACAGTATTATGTAAAATGCGGGTAAATGAAATAATTTTTCCTAAATTATATTTTATATATAAAGGAATTATTATTTATAAATTATTATGAGCTATATATGGTGTGTTTGGATGTTAACGAATAATAATATTTGATTATTGTCATTTGTTGTTGTTATAATAAAAGTTGTTATTATTATAAACTAAACTAAGATAACAATTTGCAAATACATTATATAGGACAGTGAATTTATAAATATGATTTATGAATGTGATTTACAAGTGGAAAGGAAATCAAAATTTCATAAATATATTTGTAGATATGATTTTGTAAATGGAAATAGTTTTAAAACAAGGAGTGTGAGAATTTAAATCTCGTTGAGTTTGGAAAATTGTTTTTCAAAAGTTAGAAAATAATAATAGTACTATCTTGGAAATATTTTGGTTATAAATATTTTTAAATGGGATTTAAATGAAATAAAAAGCAATGAACTCATTAAAGTCGCTGGAAAATAATTCTAGTGACGATGGTCATTGGTATTCATTTTCGAGTTTCTAAATTTGGAATTGCTGCCATTGAAGTTTTATTTTAGTAAAACAAATTTGTTTTAGATTACAGAAGTGTAATTAAAAATTTAAAGGAGTTATGTACATGTATGATTTCAAAATGATTTAAAAATAAACCAGGTGTTTAAAATCTTGAAATTTATATACAAATTTTTGAGGAACATAAGATAATAAGTTGTGAACTTAAAATTTGGAAATAGTATGGATATGAAAAGAAAATTGGAAGTGAGATATGAAATTTAAAATTTAACTTGAATTAAATAAATTGAATAATCCATAAAACGAATTGATAAGTGAATTAATGAAATGAAGTAATGTAATGAGTATAAAATTTGAGTTATTAAATAAAATTTGATTTAAGTTGTAAAAATGAAGATATGCTTTGGAATGTTTGCTAGAAATGAATGAATTGAATCGAGCCAATGAAATAAATTTCTGAATGGAATATGGTTTGGTATGTTGTTTAATAGAATTGAATATGAATTTAAGTTATGAAATGAAAAATAAACATGAGAATTATGTTGTATTGAATGTTTATAAATAAATTTAAGTAAAAGATTTTATGAAATGGTTATTAATGGTTATCGGTATTAAAGAAATATACTAAGTGAAGGATGAATATGAAGGCAAATGAACGTGAATTAGATAAAAGTGAACGGTGAATATAAATGTGCATGAATCTAAGTATAATAATGGTTGTAAGTAAATTGATTTAATTAGAATGTAAATGAATAGAATATGACTCAGTTGAATGTAAGTAAATTGAATGTGAATGAATTGGATATAAATTGAAGTATAAATTAAAGGTTAACAATGAAAATGAAAATTTATACGATGGTAAATAAAATTGGATGGATGTTATTTGTTTAATAAGTTCTCTTATTACATTCACTGAAATTTCATATGGTATGGTATAGTTTATGTTATATAATGATATTGTTTTCTATGTACATATTCTCATTGGTCTGTTGAGTGATTAATAGGTGTAGACGATGTATGCTTCGCAACTGGAGCTCACTTTCATACTATATTGATGTCATATGTTGCTAATACTAATTAAAAGGTAAACATCTCCGATTACATACTATACTTTTATATCTTTCCTCGAAGATGAGGTGTACATTTTTGATATATATATATATATATATATATATATATATATATATAGTGTTATCTACTACGATCGAGCCGCGCAAAGGAAACGCTGGCGAAATTTTTCAAAAAAAGGCGTTAGAATTTTTGGAGAATTTTGGCAAAAATTTCGATAGAAAAAATTTAGTTTTTGAATTGTAACTTTTAAATGATATTAGTTGATTTTTGGATTAGTATTAGTCAATAACTATGAATGAATTAGAAAACTTAGAAAAGTTTTTATAAGTAGTTAAACGAATTAGAGTAATTTGGTAATCCACTTCAACTAATTGCATTTGAAAATAAATAGGTTTGTGACATTTCTCCTTGGTAATTTCGGGGACAAAATTCTATTTAAGGGGGGAAGAATGTAATGACCCAAAATAACTATCATCTGAATATAGAATATTTAATTTATTTTAAATATTGAAAAGTTATTTTTATATTAACTAACTTGGATTTCAAATATAACGATTTATTTGATAATTTAATTTGTTAAATTTAATTTTGGATTTTGTTTAAATAATTAATCTTGAATTTAATATAAATGAAGAAAATTTCGAAAGCTAATTTAAATTCTATTTGAATAATAATAGAGACAGCAAACCTTTAAATTTGATTTGAAAGTGATTTAACCGATTTTTGAAATTATTTGTTTTAATTAACGTGTAAAAATAGACTTCCGGTGAACAGTTTCCGATTTTGACGAAACCAGTTTCATTGGATCCGTAATAGTGAATTATTATATGCCATTGAATTTCAAAGCGATCGAACGTACAGTTTGAAAGTGCAAGATTGAAACGCATAGAAATTAATTTACGGAATTTATATAATAACTGGTTTTGAAAAGCTATCTTCTGCATATAATCGAATAGGGCTCGAAACAAGTTCCATTATGTTCGGAATAGGGGTATAACACATAAAACGCTAAACGGCACATCTTGTTTGGAGTTCGAAATTTCGGACGTTTAAAGTAAGGCATTTTCTAATTTAAATTATATATACATATATAGTCACATTTATCCAAAGCTTAGATCTACCTTCATTTCTTACTTTCCCTTTTCTCATACCCTCGTACTGTTTCGTTAAAGTACCCGAGTGTCACAAGAGAAAAATAATAATAAAAGAAAGTAAGTTTTCGAAAGCATTAAAAATTTAAATCAAATTGGATAAATGTAACAACCCGCATATTTGGACCATTTAAATTGACAATAATCCACACATGTCAACTTAAATAATACAAAACACGAATCATTATGGTATTATAAATACATAAATGTAAATGAGAATCAATACAACACCACAGTCACAGAATAATGCAGCGGAAAATACATCGTCATAATAGCAGTTCATGAAGCTACTACATAAAGTACAACAATGTTTAAACAAAAGGTGACTGAAAGGAAATACAAAAATGCCCAACAGACAAGGACATCAATACTGGAATAGAAATAGACCGATAAAGATAAATGCTAAGTCTTCAGCATCTTCAACCAACCTTGATCAGCAAACTGGATAGCTTCAGACTGACCCGAGCATATACAAAAAGAAACACTCGAGTCAGGACTCAAAATCTTATACAGGATAATCAAGTGCAGGGAATAAAGTCCATAACTCAAAGATGAATAAATAACATCTCTAAGGATCCGATAAACTATCTATGTATACAATAGAATACAGTATGTAGATAATGTTTAATCAGTAAAGTACGATATTAAAATAGCGTTAAGGCATTACCATAATTCCCCTTAACACATTTTATAATGCCATAGTCTATACAGCACCGTAAACCCCACCGTAAACTAGTGGTTATCAGAGGGTACCCCATAGATATAACACAAAACAAAACGTAGTGGTCGCGAATAGGATAATCAGTATGACAAGGTACATGAGGCGATACCAACTAGGATACTAGTAGTTGTGTGATCCGGACTGATGTTGAGCATAGTAGCTACTATCTCCACACCGCGAAACAACACTCCCAAATCAAGGTGTGCACCCAAATCGAATCACAAAAGTAATAGATATGGTATCGAAGAAGCGTGTCCGCTAGAGGTGGCGATCCTCAATGGCCCGGCGCGGCTCCTATTTTAGTCATGTCAGGGGTCATCCAATATTGTTCTCTTTCTTCAGTCAACGCGTTCACCAAACCATCCACTTCATTCTGGATCAACACTTCGCGTATAATAGTTATTAAAGTGGTTTTCGGTATCGACAGAGAGTATGTTCATTTGCTATCTCGGTCTCTTTAATAACTACGTATTTATTACCCGATGGTCGGTTAAATTAACGTTTAAACAAATCAAAAGTCCAAAAGTCAAGGTGCAAATTTGACTTCCAAAATTTGACATTTTACGATTCAATTTATTTTAGATATTTTAAAACATATTTCCGAATGCAATTTTTAGTTCAAACATTTGAGTTGACAATTTAAAATTAAGTATTCAAGTTCGATTTAATAAGGTCTAAATGTCGCTTATTAAATTTAGTTCATAATCAACGAATTCAATTTAATGCTAAACTTAGTTTAAATTATTAAATCAAATTCTATTCATTTCGCTTCATGTTTACATCCACTATTATCATAAATTCGATTAAATCAATTTCATTAACTAAATTCCTTTTAATCCAACTTCATTTGATTTATTTACCAATTCAATTAAATTTCTAAACAAAGAAGTCCATTTCCATTTACAATGTCCTGATTTGATTAATTCGTTAAATTTAAAATCATTTTAAGTTTAAATAATTACTAAGTTATATCCATAAAACTTTGTTTAGTTTTTGTATTCCTCTTAAGTCAAATTTTCTAAATTCCCAAATAAAATTTATAACATGTTCCAAATCTATTTAATTAAAAACCGAGTTTAAATCCAAACCTAACAAATCTAATAAATTTTTAAGTTATCAAATCCTAAAACTTACTTGTTTCTAAATCTCATTTCAATTAATTTGCCAATTCATTTTCATTCAATTAAATTGGTTCATCAATCCGTTTCACTGTAATCCATTAAATTACTTCAATCTAATCCATAAAATTTATCTCAATTAAATCCGTGAAATTTATTTCAATTACGTCCATTAAAACCGTTACCAAATTTCCAAATTAATTGTTAAGTTCATTCCTTAATTTTAAAATATATTTCAATTTCGAAAATGGTTTTGTTGACCAATCGGGTTTCTTATTTTTATTTTGTATCCTAGGCCAAGTTGTTTAAATTGGGTATTTATCATTTCAACCCAATATCATTCAATATAAAACAAAGCATAGCAAAAGGAACTTGCAGTGTGATAACTGGGATGGTGTCAAAGTAAATAAACAAGCAATAGCAACCATACATTACAATTTAACAATTTATTAAATAATCCCGAAATAATCGTATTAACTTACATTTGTTATTTATGCAAATTAATATAATTATTCCTAGAATCCACACTATCGTTCCATGCAGATTAAAGATTATTACATTATGGTTTTCACTTGGTGTCTTTTATCAAATTACTACATAAATCATACATTCAATGGTTCAAGGTGTAGTTAACGCTATTTCTACATGACGATTTATTTAACATTTAAAGGGGTCAAGTTCAACATATATAATCAATTTTAAATTGTTGACTATCCTATATCAATGTTAATTTCATATTAAATTTCACTTAGGTTAACAACCAAATTCAACATCACATAACAATTTTAGTGTCACAACTATTTGTCGTAAACTAACAATATTCAAATTTAACTTGCATAGCGATTTACAATTCTTATTTCAACAATTTTTAACAAACAACAATTTAATATCCAAATTAATATTAACAACAATTTATCACTCGATTATCATAGCATAATAGATTGAGTCATGAATGAAATATTCACCTTGCGTGGTTGAAGAAGATGTCGGCGAAGCACGAAGATGAGTAGATAAGAGACACAACAAGCACGACACAAAACGAACACAAACTGCAATCAAACAATTAATTAATCAATAATTTATTTATTGCAATATATATTGATTTAATATATATACAAACCATACCAAAGCAAATACACTAGATAGATCCGATAAGCTGAATGGAAGCCTAAGACTCCGAAGCGGTAGCAAGAACCAAACACAACAACAGTAGTGAGCACTGATGGATATTTAAATGAATACATATAAAACTGAGTAGATGGATTGAAATTTCTTTATACTACAATAGTCTATATATGTACAGTAAGCTAAATGTAAATTTATGAACTGGACTTGAAAAATGTAACTTTGCGAAACCAGCTTTATAACTAATGTATATTATATATATAAACGAACTGTCTTATCTTTTTTTTTGAAAAAAAACGTATATGCATAAGAACAATGCAGCCGGGTCGGTGGGGGTCGTGGCAGGGCGGAGACTAGCGTGGGGCTGGGTTGGAGGCGATGGTCGGTGGAGCGAGACTCGAGTGGAGCAGTGGGTAGGCCGATGGGCAGAGGCTAGTAGGGGGTGGCCGAGTGGAACGAGTGCAGTAGGGTATTGGGGAAGTGGACGGTGGACGAAGTTGGTGATGCGTGTGGCCGAGTGGTGTGGGGCCGTGGCTGCATGGGGTGGAGGAGTTAGGGAGGACGTGTGCGTGCAGCGGCTGGGTCTCGGTGGCTGTGGGTGGGCAGTGGAGGGACGGGCTGTGTAGCGGCAGGGGAAGGCAGTGGTGGTTGCATGGGGTAGCCGAGCAAACTGGGGGGAAAAACAGGGGGTTTGTAGTGGAGGGGAGGCGGGCCGCATGGGGTGGAAGGCGGAGGCGGTTGCAGGGGTGTGGTTGATGGGGAAGTGGGTGGCCGAGTTGATAGGGGGGAAGGACGTGTGGGCTGTGGTTGGTGGCCCGCGTGGCGCGGGTGGGTTGGTGGTGGACGAGGCGGGCTAGGCAGAGTGGCAGATGAGGGTGGGTTCGGGTGATGGAGGCGGAGACGGTTGCAGGTAGTGGGGGTGGCCGAGTGGGTAGTGACAGTGGAGGGGGATGGACCGTGCGCGTGGAGGTGGCTGCCGGGGTTTGCAGTGGAGGGGAGGCGGTTGCAGGGGTGGACGTGGCTGGAGACGGTGCATTTCATTTTGAAGTGAATAATAAAAAAGAAAAAGAATATGAAGAGAAAGGAGGAAGGAAGTGCAGGTAGAAGAGAAAAGAAAGGGGGAGCTGTTATGCGGCAGTGCATGGAGTAGATGGTGGGTTTCATGTTAATACTGGAGAGAACAACAAATAATAAAAAAAGAGAAATGGGGAGGGAGGAGAGAAAGAATTATGCAGAGGAGAAGAAAGGCTACGTACCCGAGAGAAGCAAGAGTGCAGTGAGCAATTAATGAATGAGCTGGTATGGAGAGGTATTAATGAAGGGAGATATATACAGAGGGGTTCAGAGTGTGCAGAGGTCAATGCAATGATGATTTTGCAAAGTGGAGGCTATTTGGGTTCCCAAGACAACTGCATATACTCTTAAACTTTGAACGTGGGAAAGTTGGGTACCGGTTTGTGCTGCGTAACAGACCAGTTTGTACTCCGTTAATAATTATAATTTGCAACGCCGAACTCCGATTGACACAAATAAATATATCGTTTTGATCAGCGCGTCGAGCCGGACACAACGGTATGAAGATATTGATGGTTCGACACCGTTTGCGAAGTGGTAAATCTTATTTAACCATTTGCACGAGCGAACATTTTAACTAGCAATTAAAAGCGAAATTTGACGAAACGAAATGCGCCATCAAGTTCAAAATATTTTTCTTATGCAACATTGAGAAAATATTTGAGTTCGAACGATAGGAAATTTACACATAAGATTTAAACTAATATGTAAATTCGACGAGCGTAATTTACTTCAATATTTTTCAACGAAATTTGGCGCACGCCTATGTCTATCTAGACGCATTCCAAATGTGAAGTTTGGATAGCAACGGAAGTTGTTTGTGAAAATTCGAATTTCTACATTAAATAAGTGATTTTAAAATTTTAAACTGGTTTTGAATTTCAGGGTCGTCACAATAAAATTCAGAAAGGTGTAAAGCTTTCATCTTTGCGCTAGTTCCTCTAAATCTACATTTTGGTATAAGCTTTGGGAGGATGTGGGTTTGTTAAGGAGGGCGACAGTTTCTGGTGTAAGGAGTTTTAGGCTAGGGTTTGGATTATATGGCGACCAAGGAGATGTTAGGTGAATGAAGCATGGATTCGAGTTTCTGGTGGAGGGTGGCATCTTCAGCTAAGTTTTTGGAGGATGCGGCGCTAGAGGGGTGTGCGACGTCGAGCCTGGGTCACGTTTTAACAAAGATTGGGTTTTCTATAGGGTAATCATCGCAAAGCTCGTCGGATATAGAGTTCGTTGAAGGAAGTAGTGCTCGTTTTCGTTGATCGAAGAAGGAGATACTGGGCTATGAAGGATCCGTCATAGGGCTGCATTCACGCAGTAGATTTTGAGCATTGGGAGGGAAGAAGGGTATTTTTAAATGTTTATATATATATATATATTCAGATTATAATTTAATTAATTCAAAAGTTAATAAATCCATAACTCACTCATACGAGGTCGAAGTTCAACACGACGAGTCACTTTGCGATCGTATTGATGAAGGTTACGCTATGAAATTGGATTGGACGATTTCGGGGTTAGTTGGAATTTTAGGTTAAAATTGGACGTTCTTTCAATTTTAATTTAAAATGAAATATTTTGGAAACTACTAAAATCAATGTGAGTAATCTCACCTTTTTGGCTAATCAGAAAATTTATATAGTCAATACATATTATTTATTGGATGTTTGGATATTTATTTCTGATCATTATTGGCTGTTTAGATGATATACTATATTATTGTTAGTTGGATATGTTCCCGATCATTGGAGTAGATGAGGTCCTATTACGTTCCCTTGTAAGAGCGGATGACCTTTGAATACGAATTTCGCCTCGAAGCGGTTGATTTATATTTTTATGATTATACACTGTTTGTGATGTAGGGGGACATGTTGGAGGGACCCAATAGGATTCCTCACACTGTTGATTTAATTTTCGTATATATTATGACATATGATATGTTGGGTATTAATGGCTGACATGAATATGATTTTGTTTATTAGGGCTTTAGTAACACTTGGTCTTGTTTTTGGTATCTTAAAATATTATAAATTAATGATTTGATCTAAAAATGGATTTCAAAGTGATATTGGAATTTTTATACGTTTATTAATTTTTATAAAGTAAAAGCATGATTTTTAGATATCATAAGTTAATTGTTCTGTTATGCCCCACTCCGAGAGCCTCATTAACAAAGAGTATTATATAGATAATACCGTCTGCTAATGCGAACAATAGAGTATAATGGAAGTGACCATGTGTAATCTTACTTTAGCTATCTACTGAACACGTCGAAAAGTGGAATCTATTTTTTTTCATCTCATGTGGTTCGACATATTCAATAAATACTTAAAGCAAAACTACATTGGCTAAAAGATCTATCAGAACAAAGCATAATAGCAAAATAAACATCATCACAGAACAACATCAGATAATAAGCAAATAGTCTCAGCACAATACAACATCAAGTACATAACCAAATATAAAAGTTGGTACAAAGCCACTATTCACACATCCGTGAGTCAAAATAATATACAAAAGATAGTCATAATATCAGAGTATCATAAAGGAAGGATAACAAGTAAAGCTATCTATAGTATATCGGATATATCCAAAGTGGAAGCACCAAAGCAAGCTAAGTCCAAAATGACCTAACCTGAAACAACTCGGTCTGACCCGAGCATAAAATACTCGGGTCAGGCTAGCTAAACAAATCAGTTAGATAAACTGAACAATGATCATGATAAGATAATGAGGAAAAATATAACATAATAATCTCAAAAAGAGAAACATATATCATGGTAATAAAGACCAAAATCTCTCACGTAGAGAAGAAACAAACATCTAAGTAGAGATGTATAACAAGCCTCATATCATCGGCATAACATAAGCACAAGTGCCAGTGTAGGCATAAAACAAGTTCCACAAGGTAGTCGCGCTTATATCGTGTAGTTGCATAAAACCACCACCGAATGGTGCTACATGAGGGAATATAAATCACACAGGAAAACATTAGCGCGCTAGTACTGTACTCAATCACACAGGAAATATACCCCAGTGACACACCCATCACTTTAGCTAAGGGGCAACACCTAAAGGAGACAGTTCGAAGACACTATCCAGAAGGTGATGAGCCAGAAGGAGACAGTCCGAAAACATTATCCCAAAGGAAATAAACCCACGGAAGACAGTCCGAAGACACTAACCAAAAGGTATCACTCAGAAAACACGCCGTAGTGGTAAAGGCTCGTAGGCCCAGTACTCGTTTACCACCAACGGTAGGAATGTGTCACGAACTCTTAGTAAGGAACCCGTAAAGTAGTAACGTGAGTCCCATACCCCAACGTTTGCACTAAATGGTTTACTAACCATTCGTAAGCTTACACACCCAAAGCAATAAAAAGTTAACCTCATGTCATCGGTAAACTAGGCCAAAAGGCTAAAACGATCAATCGAATAGGTCGTGGCTCAATTGGAAAGATAAACGCGCGGATTCATGGTCCATGTTTTACCTAACCATTTAATCACCTTTCCACTTCGCTCGAAGTGCAGAAGAGTGTATATTTTACTTAGAAAATAGTTGGACAAAGCGGATTTTTAATCGTTTAAAAACCTCTTTAGAAATAGCCTTTGAAATTCTCATATTATGGAGCAATTAATTTAATATTAAAATAATACTAAATAATAGTTTCAAAAGTTAATTTGATGGAAAATCACTTTAAAATGATTTATAAAATCCTTGCACGAAATCTAGAGACAAATCCCAAAGAAATCGAAAAATCTCAGAAAAATAGTCGAAACTATACCAAGTATAAAATCGCTGAAAACAAGTCGAATTCACTAGTTCGACGGCAGATTTGAACCTGCAAACTGAGTTCAAATGGTATGAAAACAGGCAAGCATGTAGACCAACATCTTGCTCCAAACTGCAAAAAGAATCGGGTAATTCCGACAGGAAATGAAGAAACGGCGTCGTCCCAAAGTCGGACAAAAATCACAAAACTCTGCTTTGTCAAAACAGTGCAAGGTCCAACTTCGACGACATGGTCGAAGGGTCATATGAACCCAGATCTTGATGAAAATTTGCAGGAGCATAGTACAATACTCCTACTTTAACATGCAATAAAAATCATTCGGTTCTGACTTGAAATGAAGAAATGGCAACGTCTCAAAGTTGGTTCGACGATAACTGAAAATGATCACTGTTGTAAAACAGTTTCTAGGTGCTACTTCGGCAATAGAAACGAAGTATCTACCGCACCCAGATCTAAACCAAACTTTGTAGCATTGAAGATCTCGACCTCATCTTTCCAACGAGACATAAGTCGATGAAATCTGACATCGGACCTACTCGCGGCGAGGTCGCGAAGTTGGACGTTTGAACTAAAATTAATCACTGTTTTTCAAAACATTTTCTGGGTGCTACTTCGGTAATAAAAGCTAGGTATCAAACGCATCAAGATCTTAACCAAATTTAGCAAGGTTGAATATATCGACCTCATCTTTCCAACGAGATTGAAACCGATGAAATCCGACGTCGGACCTGCTCACAGCGAGGTCGCGAATTTGGACGTTTGAATTAAAATTAATCACTGTTTTTTTTCCAAAACAGTTTTGGAAACTTGCAAACCAACATTCCAACCATAGCAAATATCAAATGGGTTTCTAGCTAGCATTTATTACCTTTCACCCAGCAAAAGAATGATCAAACACATAGATTAGCAATTCCCAAACAAGAAGATAAAGATTAATGAGCTTGAGTCAATGAAAACGCACAAAAGCAATGATTACTAATTTATTTCATAAATCAAAGAATGAATTAAAGGTGGGTTTTTTGTGATTGCTATTACCTCTTTTAATGGTTAGGATTAACTCTCTTTGATTTGGTGTAGATTGGAGTTTTTCTTAGGAGGCCATGGCTAGGTTAGGAGCTTTCTAATTAGGGTTTGGTGGTAATGAAATGAAGCGTTGGCTGAAATGGGAGAGTAGAAGATAATTTATAGGCTAATGGCTAGGGTTATTGGATCTAATACCAATTAGGACTTAGTATTATTCATGTGTATATAGATAGGCAATTTTCTCTAAGTATAATTTACATACAAATTACTAAATACAATTCAAACCATAGAAAATTATGAAAAGATATTAACAACTATTTTTAGCCATTTCATAAAATCCTATAACAATAATATTTTACATTTTAACCCATAATTTCACCAAAATATCGTTTATAGTTAATATTAGCAAAAAATCACCATTTTGCAAATAAATTGCAAATTAAATTCCCAAATCAAATATTGCACTATTTTACACATATAAAATTTTGCAATTTTATAAATTTCAAATTTCCCTAATCGATTTCCATAAAATGCTCCAATTTACACTTAAGCCCAAAAATATTAATTTATTCCAAATAACTAAATTTTGAATAAATTAGCCACATTAAAAATTCATTAATAGCTCCAATTAAATTAAATCACAATTTTAATTTATTATTTGGTAATTGCAATCATGGGTTGTTACAGACCCCCTCCCTTTAAGAAAATTGTGTCCCCGCAATTCCTTAAATATGGAAGTTATCTATAACATCTAATCCTTAAAATAAATCAAACAAAGGTGAAGTAATGATACTCACCAGAAACAGATGAAGATAGAAAACCAGGATAAGTATGCTCGATAAATTCTTTGGTCTCCCAAGTGCAGTCCTTAGGATTAGACGACCATTGAATTTTAACAAGCGGGACCTCTTCGTTTCGAACGCGTCTAACCTTCGAATCAAGCACATGAAGAGGTTGCTGGTCAATGATAGATCAGGAGAAATCTTTAAATCTGATATAATAAGCGGATCAATAACAGAATCAGGACCGCGAACACACTTGCGAAGCTGAGAAACATGGAACACATCATGCATTCCGGAAAAATGAGCAGGCAGAGCAACACGATAAGCTACGGGGCGAATGCATTCCGTAAAAGGAAATGGTTCGACATAGCGAGGAGCCAATTTCCCAGTGGAGTTGAAACGCACAACCCCCTTCATAGGAGATAACCGAATAAATACATGATCCCCAATCGGGAATTCAAGAGGCTTCCTATGGTTGTCCGCGTAGGATTTCTGATGGCTTTGCGCCGCTTTCATTCTCTAACGAATAAGAATAATCTTCTCAGAAGATTCCCGAATTGAATCTGGGCCAAGAATAAGCTTCTCGCCAGATTCTAACCAACAAAATAGAGAACGACATGGCCTTCCGTATAAGGCTTCGAAAGGAGCCATGCCAATACTCGACTGAAACTGTTGTTGTAGGAGAACTCCACAAGTGGCAAGTGGTCCTCCCAACCACCTCCAAAATCAAGGATGCAACAATGAAGGAGATCTTCCAAGACATGATTCACTCTCTCAGTCTGACCATCAGTCTGAGGATGATGAGTAGTAGAAAAATTCAACTTTGTGCCCAAAGCTAATTGAAGACACTTCCAAAAGTGACTAGTGAATAACGGGTCACGGTCACAAACAATGGAACTAGGGATACCATGAAGTCGAATGACTTCCTTCACATAAAGCTTAGCCAAAAGAGGAGCAGTCCGAGTGGACTTAATCGGAATAAAGTGAGCAGACTTGGTCAATCGATCAACGATGACCCAAACAGAAGTATGGCCCGACCTCGATTGAGGTAGACCGTCAATAAAATCCATCGAAATCTGATCCCATTTCTACAATGGAACCTCTAATGGCTGAAGAAGACCGAAAGGGCGCTGATGCTCGGCCTTGATAAGTTGACAAGTCATGCAATTGCTCACATAACTTGCAACATCACGCTTCAGGCCTTTCCAATAATATAAGCGACACATATCGACATACATCTTGCTAGAACCAGGATGAATGGTATACTTAGTACGATGACAATTGTCAAGAATGTCACGCATAAGTGCAAAATCAGAAGGCACAATAACACGGTTCTTCTTGCGAAGGCACTGATGAGAATCAATACTGTAATCTAATACGTCTCATCACTAGGTCCAGTCTCAACAAGATGAATGAAAGGCAATAAATCTGGATCTTGCCACTGAGCATGGGCTATACGATCCAATAAGTTAGGTCAAGGTTCCAGACCGAATAATAATATCCGTCGGATCGATTTCACCATAGAGGGGGGGGGGGTGAATAGAGTGATGTTATTAATTATAAAAATTAATTATGGAAGCTTATAAAATTATCTCAACATAGATCACAGAATAATAGCAGCACAGAAAAATAGCAGAATACTAAAATTCAGAAATAGAACGACACATAATTTACCCAGCTTCGGCAAAACCCTGCCTACGTGCTGCCCCCAAGGTTTCTACTAGAAATTAGATAGTCAGACGCTTACATACGTAAACTCGCGACACCCGCTATCGACTAAACCTATCTCTATGCTCAAAACCCTGCCACAACTCAGCCATTGAGTTGTGAACTCTCAAACTACGCCACGTAGTTTGTCCCCTTGTCACATGACTAAAAATTACAACGGTTTAAAATTTAAAAATAAATTTAAAAATAAATTTAAAAAGCAATTTAAAAACAAAAGACAAAAAAACCTAATTAAAAATTAAAAGCCCTTATATAATAAAAGAGAAATCTCTTTAGAAAGTAAGCCGACCCCTTTTATAATTTGACCCGATCCTTTTATTTTTATTTGCTCCGTTCCTTTTGAGATAATGGCGGCTTCTTTGTTCAATCACAATTAGGGCTTTCGTCCTTCGATCGAAATTAGGGCTTTGCGAAGCGCCGACTTTATGTTGATCGATCGTGTGGATAATCGCGAGTAGCTTTGATCGATCTTTTCCTTGTTGCTCACTTTGGCTACTTCTGTTTGATCGAGTTCAACGTTTTCTTTGGTATGTAATTTTCCCTTTTTGTGTTTTCTGATTTTCATATTCGAACTAGATGGATTGAATTTGCCGATGATGAATGGTTTATATAGGATTTGAATCCCTAGATTTACGTTCGTCTGATTTCTTCAACATTATGTTTCGGCCATTTGATTATTGCTTGGATGCTTATGATTTCACTGACTAAATCAAATTCGTACAAATTCGTGTTACTTGGTTGACACAGTTTTGAATTGCTATCGTGGTCATCACAGTTTCGAATTTGACTTGTTCGTATTGAGTACAATCAGTTGTTCACGGCTTCAACTTAATTTTTGATATTATCAAATTTTGATTTGTGAATTCATGTTTCTACTGGCTTCGGCCTTTGCTTGAGATCTTAAAATAAAATCTGGTGGTAATGTCGAACTGTACCATCCGTTCCATTATGATGGATTCTGTTTCTTTTTTCATATTGTTACCGTGTCACTTGTGTCACTTGATTGCCGAGTCTTTGATTTGTGTCACTTGATTGCCGAGTCTTTGAGCATTGTTGTGTCACTTGATTCTTATGAAGCTCGAGTTGCACACTGCTGTGTTTATTTACTTGGTTGTGTACTTGAGCTTTAGCATTGAAACTGTACTGATTCATTTTTGTATGTTGTCACTGCAATGTGAACTGTTGAGTTACTTGCGACAGTTTGGGCATTGCCTCCATGTATTTCATGTAGTCTAGTTTATATTTTTGTTGCCTCTGTCCATTTGCCTCTGGTTACTTTGGTTACTGGTTATACTTCACTTGCTTGTAGTTGTGTAGTTGGTTTATCATGATGTCTGGTTGACACTTGATGGTCTTGTGGTACTGCTTACTGTCATGTTGCATACTCTTTGATCAGTTGCATTGTTCATGTCATTTTGAAATTCCTTTGTGCCTTGGTTATATTGAAGTAGTCTTCATTGGTGTGTCTTTGAGCTTCACTTTGATATTTTTGCAGACCACTGGATCACTGTGTCATTCAGTTTGCATACATGTTGTCCAAGCCTTGTTGAATCAGTTTGGATATTTGTTGTATATATATGGGCTGATGGTTGATGCTCCTGTTGCACTGCCTTCTTTTTTTGTTTCCTGCTAGTTCATTGTGCAGTATTTTCCATTCACTATTTCCTTGAGTCTGTGCATTGATATTGGCTGTGACGAACTTGTACATCTCCTTCTGGAGTAGTTTGAACTTGAATCTGGTTCTCTTGTCGAAGTCTTGTTCGACATTACTTGAACCTTTGCTGTTTGGTTGATGTGCATGTGTGTTTTATTGAAGTGGTTGAGGCTGGTTTCTCTGTGGCATATCTGGATGTCTTCATCATTGACTTAGTTTTGTCTTGACCCATTGTTTCGTATTTGCACCTGAGTTGAACCTAGCTTAAACGCTCGGGTTTGATCTTGTGTGCGTGTTGTGACATTTATTTTATTGCACTTGAGTTGAATCCGATATTTTGGGTTTGACCTATGCTCACCTGTCCCTGTAAATTTATCAAGTGTATATATCGGTGTGCACGGCCTTGTGGCATATACAGTGATGCACTGTGTATGTCACAAGTTATTCGTGTATGATGGATTGAAAATTAAATGATGACGAACAACCCAAATAATTGAGGCAAATATTATTTTCAAAATTCACATTTTATTTTATACTGCAAAAAATATTTCCTTTTCAATTTTACTGCGTCAATATTTATATTTGCAGATTGCTCAGATGCTGGATTCATATGTGAATGAAGTTGAAGATAAATTATGAGTGAATGAGCGATATGTAGTGAGGTTAAATGTAAATGTAAAATTGTGATGTAATTGAATTTGTACCAAAGTTGTATAGTGTATAGTGAGAGCTTGAATTTGTACTATTCAAAATTGTATTTGAATAAAATTTCTGTTTGAATTCAAATTCTGTGTTATTTAATTTTATTCAGCAAATATTTATTTAATCTATGAAAAATGAAATAGTACATTACCAAATACATTTACACGAATATATATATATATATGTTTATTATCATCAAACAAAAATCATATAATCGCATATTCAACAATCTCCCCCTTTTGATGATAACAAACATACATTTAAGATTTTGAATATATTAAATGTATTTGATCATAGATATGCTCTAATTGCTCCCTCTATTTAAATGATTCCTCTCTATACCAAGCTCCCCTTACAAATATGCATACAATTAAATAATATGCAAATGAGCCTAGATGCAAATGGAAAATATTTGACCTTTGCTTGATTTTATTTGACAAAATCTTAACTTTTCTCTCCCCCTTTTGTTATCAGCAAAAGAGTAATAGTGTTAGATAAAATAGAGAAAAAGTGATCGATATTAATCCAATATTAAAACTTAATTGAATATAAATATTTAATTTCAATAAAATAATCAAACAAAAATCATAAATATTTTGTTAGGCTCATATTCCACTTTTAGAATGATGGGAATGATATCGTCATATAAAACTATACAGTTGTGTCTATTTGTGGTATATTTATATCAGGAATTTGAATATCTACTAACCATGCATAACCGTTAGGACTTTTAAATGAGATTAGTAGTATTCTAATTTTATTTTAAAAAATGAATTTAAGTATCTTCTAACCACGCATAACCGTGAGGACTTTTAAATGGGATTAGAATCAACTTGTTTATTTTAAAAATCTATTTTTGATATGCGTTCCATACATGCATAACCGTGAGGACTTTTAAATGAGCATGGAAGCACATAACAAATTCCAAGCAATTCACCCATGCATAACCGTGAGGACTTTTAAATGAGAGTGAATACTTTGGTATTTATTTATTATTATTATGATTTTAAAAAAAAAATATAAAATCAAAAACGATGATTCCTGTTTAAAGTACCACATATCGACAAACTATATTGAATTTTGATGAGTGATGGTCGTTAGAAATATGATAGAAATAGAGATGGTCATGGAATTTTTACCAACAAAAGTTTTATAACTCTTGTTTAAATTTCTAAAGAAATTTACTAATTATACTGTCGAGTCATAATATATGATAAATATCAACACTCATCACTTTTTCAATCACTATTTATCTTTTTGATAATTATTAGGGAGTCAGATTAGTCAAAATAGTCATTTAAAATCAAATTCAAAAATAATGATGAAATCAATTTTTCAAAAATGACTAATCTGAAAGTATGGTCAAAAATGATTTTCTCGAGGGGGTTATATGAGAAAAATTTCTGCTATTTGAAATTATTTGAATTGCAAAATATGCAGATATTTTCTTTGAGAAAACGATGCAGTTACTAAATGTCTCAAAAATTACGTTCAACCAGTAATTTTTCTATCAACTAGATTACCAGTGTAATCTGCATCTGAATTTCTTTTTCACTCAAAATTTTCATTAATTGAATTTGATAGACCATGAAGTGTGCAACAAAAATTTCAAAATCAATTTTAACAGCTTTTTAAATGACATTCTCTTGAATTTTAATTGAAGCAGTGTAAATAATCAGAAACCATGAATATAGGGTTAGCCGAATTATTACCAATTGTATTAATATCCAACAAAACACTATTTCTAATCCAAACTAATATATATGAAGTAATTCGAAGAATCTAGAGAATTTTACAGTGTTTTTGGCATAAGAATATAATTGGCCAACTATTTTGAATAAGTCACAATCAAAATCATCATCTTTTCATCATCACATTATTGGCTGATTTAATTCAGAATACGGTGCAGATTATCACCTTTAATATATCGTTCAAAATATACCATTGCCTATTTTACCTTTACGATAATTTTTTATGGTTGCCCATTGTGATTCTGTCACCTTTGTACTAGGCTAAGAAACTTTGCTTTGTCAGTCGGTATGCCATTGGAACAGCCAGAATCCAAGTGGCACTATTGTTGTTCCTTAGCCTGCCACCACACCTACACGTTGAAAGATTTTTGTGACCTATTTGTTTTTATAGGTCCATGATTGTTAGTGGCAGAATATTTTGAAAAATAATTTTGTGGAGACCCAAAACTATTTATAATTGTTCCTTTTGGCACCCAGATTTGTTTAACTTTGAGAGATTTTGTATTTGTGCCTTTTGGAACCCAAATCAGTATAGTTTTCACATGTTTGGGTCTATACCAACAATTATTGTGATTGTGTCCATATTTTCTACAAATTGTGCACATAGAATTAACTCGATTAATATTGCTTTCAAAATTTTCAGATTGATTGTATCCAAGTCCTCGTCTAACCGTATTAACAGTTTGTTTCCATAAGAGCATATTCAACGATTTTTCACTTTTGGAAAATTTATCTAAAGTCGTTGACAATTGTTGGACTTGTGTTTTGAGAGATTCATTTTCGTTTAATAATCGTGTGCACTTTTTAATAAAATTTTCTCTCCTAGTATTTTCACTTTCTTTTAAAATCAGAATTTCGTTTTCAAGTGATTTTATATTGATTTCCGATTTTTTAATTTCTTCTTCTAATGTTGGACACTTATCACACTTAAGGATCCTGCTTTGATAGGTTTTAACTAATTGGTCAAGTTGTTCATTTAATTCTATCAAAGTATCATTTTGTGATTCAAGTTTGGCATACTTCCCCTAAGTCGTTCAAAACAGCCGTTTACTTCGTGAAAATATATAAGTAGTTCCGAGTGAGTGAGTTTTGATACCTCGTTTGGCTCGTCATCGTCGCTATCAGTTATATTTCCATGAAGGCACATATCTGCTTTCTCACTCTCACTACTAGAACTTTGATTATCTTCATCACTTGTATTCCACGTGGCTGCAAAACTTTTCTTTTTTGATTTCGTTTTAAAGTCACGTTGATTTTGAGGACAATTGGGCTTGATGTGTCTGGGTTGATGGCACTTATGGTAGATGATTTTTTGTTCTTCTGGATTGTCCTATATTTTATTTATTCTGCTTTTCAATTTTCGATTTAGAGCTGGATTTCCGTATTTGTATTTCCACCTTTTGACTTTCTTTATTATCAGCTCTAATTCTGCTTCTCCGTCATCATCGTCATCGTCATCACTTTCAGTTGTTCCTTTGAGAGCTATTGATTTCTTTCGAGTATCTCCTCCTTCACGCTCTTCCTTGAATTTCATTTCTAGCTCATAAGTGGTGAGATTTCCGATGAGTTCTTCGACTTTCATTTGTTTCAAATCTTTTGATTCTTGAATGGCAGTCACTTTGGCTTCAAAACTTCGTGGAAGGACTCTAAGGATTTTTCGGACTTTCTCCAACTCTGTATATGATTTTCCAAGAGCTTTTGATTTGTATACGATATTGGAAAGTCGTCCATGCATCTCTTTGACATTTTCTTCCTTCGCCATTAGGAAGTTCTCGTATTCGCTGCTTAGCATGGCAAGGCGAGATTCTTTGACTTTAGATGTTCCTTCGTGAGTCACTTCTAGTGTGTTCCATATTTCCTGCGTAGTTAGACAATGTGAGTCACGATTAAATTCAAATTGATCCAATAAACAGATAATAGAATTCATAGCTTTAGCATTACTATTTTGTAGTTTATTTTCTTGTTCTGTTCATTGTTCCTTTGGTTTATCTATTTCCTGATCATTTACAGTTATAGTCGGTGCTCTATAACCTGTCTCAACAATATTCCAAGCGTCAATGGTTTTCAGAAAAACTTCCATCCTATTTTTCCAGTAAGCATATTCACCATTGAACATTGGTGGTCTAACTATGGATTGACCCTCAGCAAAAGCTATATTAAAAGAATCCATTTTAAAAATTCAACTTTTTAAAACAAAAATTGGTTTTTGTAAAATCAAATTTTCGAAACAAAAACAGGTTTTGTTCCTAGCTCTGATACCACGTGTAGGATCGATTTCACCCTAGAGGGGGGTGAGTAGGGTGATGTTATTAATTATAAAAATTAATTGTGGAAGCTTATAAAATTATTTCAACACAGATCACAGAATAATAGCAGCACAGAAAAAATAGCAGAATAATAAAATACAGAAATAGAATGACATGGAATTTACCCAGCTTCGGCAAAACCCTGCCTACGTGCTGCCCCCAAGGTTTCTACTAGAAATTAGATAGTCAGACGCTTACATATGTAAACTCGCGACACCCGCTATCGACTAAACCTAACTCTATGCTCAAAACCCTGCCACAACTCAGCCACTGAGTTGCGAATTCTCAAACTACGCCACGTAGTTTGTCCCCTAGTCACACGACTAGAAATTACAACGGTTTAAAATTTAAAAATAAATTTAAAAAGCAATTTAAAAACAAAAGACAAAAAAAACATAATTAAAAATTAAAAGCCCTTATATAATAAAAGAGAAATCTCTTTAGAAAATAAGCCGGCCCCTTTTATAATTTGACCCGATCCTTTTATTTTTATTTGCTCCGTTCCTTTTGAGATAATGACGGCTTCTTTGTTCAATCACAATTAGGGATTTCGTGCTTCGATCCAAATTAGGGCTTTGCGAAGCGCCGACTTTATGTTGATCGATCGTGTGGATAATCGCGAGTAGCTTTGATCGATCTTTTCCTTGTTGCTCACTTTGGCTGCTTCTGTTTGATCGAGTTCAATGTTTGCTTTGGTATGTAATTTTCCTTTTTGTGCTTTTCTGATTTTCATATTCGAACTCGATGGATTGAATTTGCCGATGATGAATGGTTTATATAGGGTTTGAATCCTTAGATTTGCGTTCGTCTGATTTCTTTAACATTATTTTTCGGCCATTTGATTATTGCTTGGATGCTTGTGATTTCACCGACTAAATCAAATTCGTATAAATTCGTGTTACTTGGTTGACACGGTTTTGAATTGCTATCGTGGTCAACACGGTTTCGAATTTGACTTGTTCATATTGAGTACAATCAGTTGTTCACGGCTTCAACTTAATTTTTGATATTATCTAATTTTGATTTGTGAATTCATGTTTCTACTAGCTTCGGCCTTTGCTTGAGATCTTAAAATAAAATCTGGTGGTAATGTCGAACTGTACCATCCGTTCCATTATGATGGATTCTGTTTCTTTTTTCATATTGTTGCTGTGTCACTTGTGTACGGAGCATTGCTGAGTCTTTGATTTGTGTCACTTGATTGCCGAGTCTTTGAGCATTATTGTGTCACTTGATTCTTATGAAGCTCGAGTTGCACACTGCTGTGTTTATTTACTTGGTTGTGTGCTTGGGCTTTTAGCATTGAAACTGTACTGATTCATTTTTGTATGTTGTCACTGCAATGTGAACTGTTGAGTTACTTGCGACAGTTTGGGCATTGCCTCCATGTATTTCATGTAGTCTGGTTTATATTGTTGTTGCCTCTGTCCATTTGCCTCTGGTTACTTTGGTTACTGGTTACACTTCACTTGCTTGTAGTTGTGTAGTTGGTTCATCATGATGTCTGGTTGATACTTGATGGTCTTGTGGTACTGCTTACTGTCATGTTGCATACTCTCTGATCAGTTGCATTGTTCATGTCATTTTGAAATTCCTTTGTGCCTTGGTTATATTGAAGTAGTCTTCATTGTTGTGTCTTTGAGCTTCACTTTGATATTTTTGCAGACCACTTGATCACTGTGTCATTTAGATTGCATTCATGTTGTCCAAGCCTTGTTGAATCAGTTTGGATATTTGTTGTGTGTATATATGTATATATATATATATATATATATATATATATATATATGGGATGATGGTTGATGCTCCTGTTGCACTGCCTTCTTTTTTTTTCCTGCTAGTTCATTGTGCAGTATTTTCCATTCACTGTTGCCTTGAATCTGTGCATTGATATTGGCTGTAACGAACTTGTACGTCTCCTTCTGGAGTAGTTTGAACTTGAATCTGGTTCTCTTGTCATAGTCTTGTTTGACATTACTTGAACCTTTGCTGTTTGGTTGATGTGCATGTGTGTTTTGTTGAAGTGGTTGAGACTGGTTTCTTTGTGGCATATCTGGATGTCTTCATCATTGACTCAGTTTTGTCTTGACCCATTATTTCGTATTTGCACCTGAGTTGAACCTAGCTTAAACGCTCGGGTTTGACCTTGCGCGCGTGTTGTGACATTTATTTGATTGCACTTGAGTTGAATCCGATATTTTGGGTTTGACCTGTGCTCACCTGTCCCTGTAAATTTATCAAGTGTATATATAGGTGTGCACGACCTTGTGGCATATACAGTGATACACTGTCTATGTCACAAGTTGTTCGTGTATGATGGATTGAAAATTAAATGATGACGAACAACCCAAATAACCAAGGCATATATTATTTTCAAAATTCACATTTTATTTTATACTGCAAAAAATATTTCCTTTTCAATTTTACTGCATCAATGTTTATATTTGCAGATTGCTCAGATGCTGGATTCATATTTGGAATGAAGTTGAAGATAAATTATGAGTGAATGAGAGATATGTAGTGAGGTTAAATGTAAATGTAAAATTGTGATGTAATTGAATTTGTACCAAAGTTGTATAGTGTATAGTGAGAGCTTGAATTTGTACTATTCAAAATTGTAACAAATATTTGTTTGAATAAAATTTCTGTTTAAATTCAAATTCGGTGTTATTTAATTTTATTCAGCAAATATTATTTAATCTGTGAAAAATGAAATAGTACATTACCAAATACATTTACACGAATATATATATATATATATATATATATATATATATGTTTATTATCATCAAACAAAAATCATATAATCGCATATTCAACAATATCGAATAATCAGGAGGCGGAGCTCGATCACGAATATCACAAATAGATAATGTCTCAAGAATATCCCATTCGGCTATCATCATAGAAACTAAAGCCGAATGCTTGCGACTAAGCGCATCTGCTACACGATTACCCTTGCCAGGGGTATACTGAATGTCAAGGTCATATGAGGCAAGGAACTCAAGCCATCACTGCTGCCTTATATTAAGATCCATCTGAGTGAAGAGATATTTCAAGGACTTATGATCGGTATAAAGAATGAAATATTCTCCCAATAAATAATGGTGCCATATCTCCAAGGCAAAGACAATGGCAGCTAACTTAGGATCATGAATAGGATAGCAAACCTCATTTGGACATAGTTGCCTAGAAGCATAAGCAACCACCCGATCCTTCTGCATGAGAAAAACACCGAGACTGCTACCGCATGCATCAGTATAGACAACAAGATCGTGGTTTCCTTCGGGAACCATAAGAATAGGAGCATGAGTGATAAGTTCTTTTAATCGCTAAAAATAATCTTCACACTTGTCTGACCAGATATAACGGATGCCCTTACTAGTAAGGGTAGTCAATGAAAGCATAATACGGGAATGGTCCTTTATGAACCAGCGGTAATAACCCACTAGTCCCAGGAAGCTACGAATCTCATGCACATTCTCAGGTCACTTCCAATTCTGAACGGCTTCGATCTTGGCGGGATCGACAGATATGCCTTTAGAAGATACAACATGACCCAAGAACCTAACCTCATTATGCCAAAAGTGGTATTTGGAGAATTTGGCTCTAAGATGATAAAGGAGAAGTGTATCCAAGACAATTCTCAAATAATGGATATGCTCTGTCTTGGATCTAGAACATATCAGAATGTCGAATACAAGAACAAACTTATCGAGATATCCTCGGAATACTCGAATCATGAGAACGACAAAGAATGCAGGAGTGTTCGTCAAACCGAACGACATGACTAACCACTCAAATGAACCATATCGAGTACGAAAAGCTTGAAGTGGCACACTATCATCCGCAACACAAAGCTGATGAAATCCTGTGGCAAGGTCAAGCTGAGAAACGACCTTCGCACCACTTAACTGATCAAACATATCGTCAATCCGAGGCAATGGATAAGGATTCTTGATGGTCACCTCATTAAGTTTGTGGTAATCAATGCAAAGCCTTAGAGAACCATCAGACTTCTTCACGAAGACCACCGTGGCACCCCAGGCGAAGACTGGACTGAATAAAATGCTTTACTTCGATTTCTACTAATTGCTTCTTGAGTTCCTCATTTTCCTTTATAGACATCCTCGTGGGAGGACGACTAACTGAATGAGAACCAGGAAGGAGATCAATACAGAACTCAATAGCCCGCTTAGGCGGTAAACTCGAAACTGGCTCAAAAATATCGGGGTAAACCCGAACAATAGGAATACGAGATATATCACAATCATCATCTCGTGAATCAAGAGAACATAGAGAAGCTTCAAAGATATCTACATCCCGAAGAACAAGAGCTTACCGAGTGGAAGAGTCAGGGTGACTAAGAAATAGTACCCGCTCAGAACAAATGACCTTGGCATCATATCGAATGAGCCTATCCATCCCCAATATCATATCGAAACCCAAATAAGCCATAACGTACAGATTCGCACGGAAAGAGAAGCCACAAAGATCAATATCAACATTCTCACAAAGCAAGCTAAGGGTCGTAGATCCGCCAATGGGATTCACAATCCTTAGAGAAGAAACCGAACAAGAAACATCCAAAGACATAATATCAACAAGTTCCTTTGATACAAATGAGTGAGAACCACCTGTATCAAAGAGAACCCTAATAGACCGATCATGAAATAAAATAGAACCTTAGAGAAAAGAAGGATGCGTACCTCGAGGCTGAGATGAAGATGCAGTAGCCTTGGCAGCATAAAGCTTGCCAGATCTAGGAGGTGCAGTAGGACAAGTGGAAATAAGATGATACAATAGCGGAAAATAAGAGGTTTGGTACACTCTTTAACCATATGGTCGGTAGATCCATAGTTGAAACACTTCTGAATGGAAAGTGTTCCACTAGGCTGAGACAGAGGCTGAGAACCAAAACCAGAACTGATGAACTTCTTCTTCTTCTTCTGGGAAGAGGAAGAATTAGGCTTGTGGAAAAACCTCTTCTTGTTGGGGTGCTTGGGCAGCTCAACATCATCATCACTATCCTTCTCCCTCTCGACTGCTTCAAGGTAAAGCGTTGAATCTACAAGCTCTTCGAATGAAAGCTTGAGTTGAAGTATCAGTTGCTTCTTGAGGTACTTCTTCAGACCCTCAACAAATTTGATATTCTTCTTATGTGGTGTGCTAATGAACTCGAGGCCGTACTTGGACAGGGACTCGAAAGAAGAAACATAATCTGAAACAGTGGATTTCCCTTGCTTAAAATCAATAAAGCGGCGGGAAAGAGAGATCTTCTCAGATTCTGGAACAAATTTGAGCACGAAACGCTCACGGAACTGAGCCCAAGTAAGAGTGGTCTCATCGACTTTGGCAATGAGAAGCTCGTACCAATCCAAAGCATGGTTCTGAAGCATACTGGAAGCAAAAAGAACTCTGTCATGATCAGGAAGAGTCATGCGAGAAAAGATGCGCTCGCATACGCGGATCCATTCTTGGACCTCAAGAACAGACTTGGAGCCATTGAACGGCTTGCCCTCGAGATGTAAGAAATCACCGCAAAGGCGCGCAAAGGCAGACTTGTGCGGTGCATCAGAAACTAGAGTAGGAGGCTGAGAGTTCCGAACAAGCTCCATAATCTGATCGGTAGTCATAAAAACGCCTCTCGGACGCGGGTCATCGGATTGCCCAGCATCTGCAAAACGACGGGTCCTACCTCTTCCAGACATAGTGAAAGTTAAGATAAGATACGAGTTAAGCACGATTCAAAGATAGATAATTCAAAGTGGAATACTACGGAATATAAATGTATTCCTAAACATATTCCTAACTTATCTATCCAATGTCATGAGGAAAGGGCTTTGTAATATTTGAATCATACTAGGATGTATTGTACTAAGTGTTACTGTTCTGTGTTTATTAAACTTAGTTCTGAACCTCACTCTGATACCAAGCTATTACGCCCCACTATGAGAGCCTCATTAACAAAGAGTATTATATAGATAATACCGTCTGCTAATGCGGATAATAGAGTATAATGGAAGCGACCATGTGTAATCATACTTTAGCTATCTACTAAACACGTCGAAAAGTGGAATCTATTTTTTTTCATCTCATGTGGTTCAACATATTCAATAAATACTTAAAGAAAAATTACAGTGGCTAAAAGATCTATCAGAACAAAGTATGATAGCAATCATCATAGAACAGCATCAGATAATAAGCAAATAGTCTCAGCACAATACAACATCAAGTACAGATCCAAATATAAAAGTGGGTACAAAGCCACTATTCACACATCTGTGAGTCAAAAGAATATGCACAAGATAGTCATAATATCAGAGTATCATAAAGAATGGATAATAAGTAAAGCTATCTATAGTATAGCGGATATATCCAAAGCGGAAGCACCAAAGCAAGAAAAGTCCAAAGCGACCTAACCTGAAACAACTCGGTCTGACCCAAGCATAAAATATTTGGGTCATGCTAGCTAAACAAATCAGTTAGATAAACTGAACAATGATCATGATAAGATAATGAGGCAACATATAACATAATAATCTCAAAAAGAGAAACATATATCATGGTAATAAAGACCAAAATCTCTCACATAGAGAAGAAAAAAACATCTAAATAGAGATATATAACAAGCCTCATATCATCGGCATAACATAAGCACAAGTGCCAGTGTAGGCATAAAACAAGTTCCATAAGGTAGTCGCGCTTATACCGTGTGGTTGCATAAAACCACCACCGAATGGTGCTACACGAGGAAATATAAATCGCACAGGAAAACATTAGCACGCTAGTACTGTACTCGATCACACAGGAAATATACCCCAGTGACACACCCATCACTTTAGCTAAGGGGCAACACCTAAAGGAGACAGTTCGAAGACACTATCGAGAAGGTGACGAGCCAGAAGGAGACAGTCCGAAAGCACTATCACAAAGGCAATAAACCCAAGGGAGACAGTCCAAAGACACTATCCCAAAGGTATCACTTAGGAAACACGTCGTAGTGGTAAAGGCTCGTAGGCCCAGTACTCGTTTGCCACTAACGGGAGGAATGTGTCACGAACTCTTAGCAAGGAACCCGTAAAGTAGTAACGTGAGTCCCATACCCCAACGTTCACACTAAAAAGTTTAATAACCAATCATAAGCTTCCACACTCAAAGCAGTAAAAAGTTCACCTCATGTCATCAGTAAACTAGGCCAAAAGGCCAAAACGATCAATCGAATAGATCGGGGATTAATCGGAAAGATAAACGCCCGGATTCATGGTCCATGTTTTACATAACCATTTAATCACCTTTCCACTTCGCTCGAAGTGTAGAAGAGTGTATATTTTACTTAGAATATAGTTGGAGAAAGCAGATTTTTAATCGTTTGAAAACCTCTTTAGAAATAGCCTTTGAAATTCTCCTATTATGGAGTAATTAATTTAATATTTAAAATAATACTAAATAATAGTTTCAAAAGTTAATTTGATGCAAAATCACTTTAAAATGATTTATAAAATCCGTTT
The DNA here is from genome assembly GCA_030765085.1 of Allium cepa. Taxonomy (NCBI): domain Eukaryota; kingdom Viridiplantae; phylum Streptophyta; class Magnoliopsida; order Asparagales; family Amaryllidaceae; genus Allium; species Allium cepa. The sequence goes on along the minus strand of CM060941.1, from coordinate 550,544,620 downwards.
ATGAAATCTAGAGACAAATATCAAAGAAATCGGAAAATCTCAGAAAAATAGTCGAAATTACACCAAGTATAAAATCGTTGAAAACAAGTCAAAGTCACTAGTTCGACGGCAGATTTGAACCTGTAAAATGAGTCCAAATGGCATGAAAATCGACAGGCATGAAGACCAACATCCCTGCTTCAAATTTCAAATTGAGTCGGGTAATTCCGACTTGAAACGAAGAAACGGCGTCGTCCCAAATTCGGACAATGTCATAAAACTCTGCTATGTCAAAATAGTGCAAAGGTCCAACTTCGGTGACATTGTCGAAGGGTCATATGAACCCAGATCTTGATGAAAATTTGCAGGAGCATATTACAGTACTCCTATTTGACATGCAGTAAGAATCGTTTGGTTTTGACTTGAAACGAAGAAATGGCAACGTCTCAAAGTTGGTCCGACGATAACTGAAAATGATCACTGTTGTAAAACATTTTTTGGGAGCTATTTCAGCAATAGAAACAAAGTATCTAACACACCCATATCTAAATCAAACTTAGCAGGGTTGAAGATCTCCACCTCATCTTTCCAACGAGACCTAAATCGATGAAATCCAACATCGGACTTGCTCGCAGCGAGGTCGCGAAGTTGGACGTTTGAACTAAAATTAATCGCTGTTTTTCAAAATAGTTTCTGGGTGCTACTTCAGCAATAAAAATGAAGTATCAAACGCATCCAGATGTTAACCAAATTTTGCATGGTTGAAGATCTCGACCTCATTTTTCGAACGAGATCGAAATCGATGAAATCCGACATCGGACCTGCTCAAAGCGTGGTCGCGAAGTTGGACGTTTGAACTAAAATTGATCACTGTTTTTTTCCAAAACAGTTTCATAAACTTGCAAACCAACATCCCAACCATAGAAAATATCAAATGGGTTTCTAGCTAGCATTTATTACCTTTCACCAAGCAAGAGAATGATCAAACATAAAGATTAACAATCCCCAAGCAAGAAGATGAAGATCAATGAGCTTGAGTCAATGAAAATGCAAATAACAATGATGACTAATTTATTTCAGAAATCAAAGATTGAATGAGGGGTGGGTTTTGTGATTGCTATTACCTCTTTTAATGGTTTGGATTAACTCTCTTTGATTTGTTGTAGATTGGAGTTTTGCTTTGGAGGCCATGGCTAGGTTTAGGAGCTTTCTAATTAGGGTTTGGTGGAAATGAAATGAAGTGTTGGCTAAAATGGGAGAATAAAAGATAATTTATAGGCTAATGGCTAGGGTTATTGGGTCTAATGCCCATCAGGACTTAGTATTATTCATGTGTATATAGATAAGCAATTTTCTCTAAGTACGATTTACATACAAATTACTAAATACAATTCAAACCATAGAAAATTATGAAAGGATATTAACAATTATTTTTAGCCATTTCATAAAATCCTATATCAACAATATTTTACATTTTAACTTCTAATTTCCCCAAAACATCGTTTATAGTTAATATTAGCCAAAAAATCTGGCGACTTTCATTACAAAAATGGCGACTTTAGATCTAGCGACTTTCGCCTTCTTTTCGTAACTTAATCGGTTCTGGTAATTCTGCCGCCTTCCCCCTCATTTTCGCCCCTCCTTTCCTACCTTTAGCCCGTCCCTCCTCATGCCCTTAAAGAAGATTTCGTCATCAGATCTAGTTTGCGATTCTGGTAGGCTCTTGGCTCCTGCGTGCCCAATTGCTTCGGTGCGTCCAACTATCGTGAGTACTGCTGCCACTAGTTCGTATCGCGCCTTCGCATTGCCTAGGGTGGTGCACGTTAGCCCTTTGGCTGGTATTATGTCAGATTTAATATCCCCAGTTTCGACCGTACCTACTGTTCATGGCATCAACCTGACTTCTGGTACGTCCCCTCTGTCGCCTATTTTAGCTTCAACTTCTGATTCTTCTTGGTCAATATTGGAGGTGGGTCTACCTGTTGAAACTAATTTGGCTTTTGTTGTATTTAAGATTCCTGATAATTGTATGGGAGGTAAGTTTGCTCCAAATGGCGGTGCCGTATGCGATGTTAATTTGAATGTTAACCATACTATAGTGGTGCCGAATGGTGGTGTGGAGGTAGCTGATGAATGTGTTGACGCAGCTATATTCTTTAAGGCTAATAATGGGTTAACTTTAGGTAGCACATCAGGTGCTTGTTGTAATGCCAATGACAGTATTCCCCTATCTGTTGTTTCTCAACATAATCCGTTGGACCCTCCATTGCCACGACCTACTCCAAAGTGGTCATCTTTGTTTTCCAAGCTGCCTAGTAATGTCGATATTCATTCGCCTTGTCGCTTGATATAGTTGAGAATGAGGGTGTGATGATTCCTCCCATGGAAGTTATAGAGGCCGGCGTGGATTTTTGGAAAGAGCATTTGGTCGGTTTCTTTCTTGACTCCAATCCTCCCTATCATTTAGTTAAGTCGAGGTGCAACATGGCGTGAAAGCCTAGGGGTGGATTGAGTGTTCACTTTGATAATGAAATGTTCTTTTTTAAGTTCTCGCGTAGTGATGAAAGGCAACGTATTCTAAAGGACAACCCTATTCTAATTGATGGTAAACCATTCATTATCACAACGTGGAGTCCTTCTGTGGATCGTGCGAAGGAACAAGTTTTATCCATTCCTGTCTGGGGTCACTTTTCTCATATACCTTCTGTTCTCCAGCCTCTTATCGGGATCGATTGGCTAGCTGGTCTAGTAGGTAAGGTGATATGTTATGATGCTAATATTGTGGCCAAAAAGAAGCTAGTTTATGCTAAAGCTCTAATTGAGATAACTCCAGACAAACCTTTGCTTATGGTTTTAAAGGTCAAATTAGATGAGAGCCATGTCGCTGAGGTCAGAGTTCGCTATAGTTGGAAACTTGAGATTTGTACGTCGTGTCAGTCCTTTGGCCATCTGCTAAAGCCTACTCTAGTGAGGTTGCTCCCCTTGTTGACCGGATTCCTCTTCCACGTCCGCCTGTCCCAAAGTGGGTTAAGAAGGTTGCACCTCCTGTACCCTTAGTTGATGCTCCTGTAGCTCCCATTGTTGTTCCTCCCATTGTGGATCCTCCTGCTGTTTCTTCGGATTGCCTAGCTCCTATTTTAGTGCTTGTTATAGCCCCATCTATTGTTTCTACTCCTTCGTCCCTGGACGTGGATCTCTCTGCTTCCTCTTCTAATATCATTTCCTGGAATTCTGATGAATGTGCTTGGGTTCACGCTCCTTCTAATATGAGATATTCGCGTGAGAGGGACAATTTTTATGCATTTATTAGTGATATTGAGGGAGAGAGTTGTTATCTTATCTACCATATTGAGGAAGATGGTTTGCGCCTCACTAGGGTTGGTAAGATTGGTGAGGAGAACAAAAGTAAGTTTTATGATGTCACGTGGTATAAGAAATATCTTTACTCTCCTGGCTCAGTTGGTTATGATCCTCATCTGGCTGCTCTCTTCTCTGGGTATTCTCATGTTATTGGACCTTCTTCGGTTGTTGGTCTGGATTGTTCTTCCTCTTCTGAGGAAGATTAGTACAGATGTTGCTGTAGTTTAGGCTCTTTTGTCTAACTCCTGTGCTTTCAAAATTCGCCTGTTTATTTGTTCTGTGCATGTGCAGAGCATCTGTTTTCTCAATTTATATATAGTGCCACGGCCCACTATAAAGCCGGCTAGCTTTGCTAATTTTTTTCTTTCAATTTTATAAATTTCAAATTTCCCTAATTAATTTCCATAAAATGCTCCCTTTTCAGTTAAGCCCAAAAAAATTAATTTATTCAAAATAACTAAATTTTGAACAAATTAGCCACATTAAAAATTCATTAATAGCTCCAATTAAATTAATATCACAATTTTAATTTATTATTTGGTAATTGCAATCACGGGTTGTTACATGTTCCATGAACTATTTTAAATAGAGATTTTTCGATTTGTAAAATTGAGATTTTTTTTAAGAATCTTAAAATAAGTTTGTCTTTTATAATTAAGGGATATGTTTAAAGGAGAAATAAAAATATATATTTTTATATAAAAATTTGTTAGCCATTTTTATATAAAGTAATATATATATATATTTATATATTTATATATATATATATTTATATATGCATATATATTATAACAGGATTTACAAATGTGATAAGTTATAAAAGTGAGATTTTATAAAAGAAGTGAAGATTTGCAAAATCGTATTTTAGTTAGTAAAAGTATGGATTTATAAAATGTGTTTATAAATAAAAGAAGTTATTATCATGGGATAGATTGGGGAAAATAAATCAATCAGTGGATTTATTATAAGATGTGGATGATAATTTAGAAATAGTTTATTCTATTTTGGATATTTAAGGTGAGGGTAAATTTGGGAATTGTTATGCGATGTTTTATGAATTGAGGAAAATTTATAAAAGAAAAGTCATATATATGGAAGCAAGGTCAAAATGGTTAAAATGATGTTTTGAATGGGATTATGAATAAATAAGATTTATAACAGAATGGAGTTATACATGGAGTTCAGTAATAAATGGATTTTATGGAAGGAAGTTTCATAAAACAGAGAAGATTTATGAATATAGTTTATAAATATGGAAATGGTCATGTTGGAAATTAAGTATGGATTTTTATCAAAGGAATATAATTATATTTTAAGGTCATTAAATTATATTAGTATTAATTAAAAGTGATTTATCAATATTTTACTACTTTGAAATGTTAACTATTTAAAAATTATTAGTATGGTTTGAAATTAAATATAAATATATTATAAATGAAGTTTTGGAAATTTGTTATTAGTATTGATAGCAATGTTAAAGATAAATTATTATTATTTAAGAATGTTTTGAAATTATTAATTTTTATTTAAAGATGTTTTAAATTAAGTATTTGTTTATTTATAATGTTACTATTATATAATAGTGTTTTTAAAGTAAAACGTTATAATATATTAAAATTGTTTTTAGGATTTATAAATGGTTTTGTGGATTATAATAAGGTTTATAAATGGTTTTTGAATTGAATATAAAGGGTGTTCGTCCAAATTGTTGGTAAATACAATTATATCGAGATAAGCATATAGATATTTTTTCCCAGGTACGGGGATATAGGGATTTTGGGTTTAAGTCAATCTTTGTGAGAATAATTTTTTATTAAAGTATTATAAAGTGAAATTAATTAATAAAAAATTTATTGATAAGAGGCCTGGTGTTGCTCGAGGCTTAGCCGATGTTGTTTTTCTCTATAGTATTAAATTCCTGATTGAATGATTGTTATTTGATAGTTAAATAACTGACTATTGAATTTGGACCCAAACGTAACATTGGAAATATCTAGGAGAAACACGTGAGTTATATGGCTCAGTCATCTTCGATGATGCTGTACTAGGCGTATAAATCTCTTTTGTTCTTCTAGGACAATGATAAGGAAGCCCATCCACTAACGGTTAGCAGGTGACCTCCGATCTTATCTTTGATAGTTTTTTTAAAGAACCGAGGTTGAGTTTACCTAGAATTATTGAACGTTGTTTTGAAGAGAACGTGATCGGGCGTGTTATCCAAAAACCACTTCGATCCAATGAATACATTTCGAAGTGAAGACATCTTGATGATGCTGGAATCGGAAATGGAGCTCTCAAGTGTTTCGTTCAGCCCAGAGCGAACTTGTATGGCTGAATGCTAGTATTGCATTATTGCTTGGAATGCACTATTAGCATTCCAAGTGGGAAGTGCTATATTAAGAAAAATGTAGCCTCAAGCCTCATCAATCAGGAATGACTAAAACAGGAGAGATGTGAAAGAAGCTATGCGGTAGGATCGTATAATATGGAATAGTGGAATGGTATAGGTAAATAGCAGTAAGCAACAAGTAAAGTGGACACCAAGACTTTATACTGGTTCGGACCTCTTGTCCTACATCCAATCCCAAAGCTCCTCTTAGGAATTCTAACTAACAACCCTCACTTAACCCGAAGGAATAGGTTTACAACTTACCCGAACAACCGAACGGGATTTCTTGCCTCAAGTACCGAATAGGACTTCAACTAGGTACAAAGAGTATTTTTGACTTATTGTGTTCTTGATAACACTAATGAGTCTAATTGAGTAAAACTTTCCTATAATCCAATCCTCAAGAATATGAAATGTGATTATGAAGATTTAGGAAATATAAATAGCTATGAATCAAAAGAGTTTTAAAAATAAATCAGAGATTCAAGCAATTGAAGTGGTTTGGGAATACTTTTGAAAACTTGAGTAATTTGAAAATATAATAGAGAGATTAAAGCAATTAGAATAGGTGATTTTGCAAATGATAGAAACATGTTTTTATATGTGTAGAAGAGATGTAACCATTTGTAAAAGGTGCAGGCAACAGATGTATCCATTTCCATTGGAGAATGGCTGCAACTCCTGGGAAGAAGAAGGTATCTCTTCAGGAAAAATTCGCAGGTTCAAATTCAGTCGACTGAATATGGATTTCAGTCAACTGGAACTGTGCATGTTGTAAAATGTGTAACAGGTTCAGTCGACTAAAATATCCTGTTCCGTCGACTGAACTGGTAGATTATGCACAATGAACACTTAACTGAAATATGAAGTTGTGTTATGTGTTTTTTGTGTTTGTGCAAGTTTCTTGAGGATAGATTTTAACAATAAAACTAAGACTAAGACCTATATATAATAATTACTCATGACATCCTTGGCCTTCATAGTCCTTCCTTTAGCTTTGCACATTTCTCTTCCTTTTTGTTGAAGCACATTGTCATTGATCAAAATATAGTGTATCAACATTCTCCCCTTTTTGATTGATGACAAAACCTATGTTTGTAGAGATGTAATTTATGTTTCCTCTCCCTGAATATATGCACTATTTTTCCTATAAAACAAAGTTAGTGACCTTTCTCCCCCTTTGTCATCGACAAAAAGGAAGTAATACATATATAATTGTCAAGAAAAAATAATCTCATACAGACATAACCATAGTATGAATTAAACAAACCATAGAGTTTCATAAAAGAAGGCTATTTATACAAGCCTTATCAGAAATGTTTGAGAATAAATAAAGTTTCTGGAAATCAAACCAATAAAGATGATCACTGATCCTTGTCCAAATCATAAGATCCTTCACGTCCTCCCTCTGGTTCTCGAATAACCGGGCCACCGGTTGGTTGTTGAAAAGCTCTACTTCCTTGACCACCACTGTTACCACCAGTGCTGCTGCTTGGATTTTCTTTGGAAGATGTCCATGTGAATGTTGGAGCCGGACGCTTACTGCGTGAGGTCGAAGCAGAAGTGGAGCTTGTGCATGAGATGGCGTCCCATAGCTTGTTGAAGAAACCTTTTATTCTATCAAGTTTGTGATCAACCTTTTTGAGGCGATTATCAAGAATTTGTTGATTTCTTGGTAGAATTCCTAATGACTGATTTGTAGTATAATCCGGTTGAACAAGACGAATATCATCATCTTGAATATGAGGTTCTTCTTGTCGAGCCTGAGGAGATTGGTGAGGTTGTTGATTACATGCTTCCCATTCGGCTAGAGACATGATGCGAGGAGGTCTTGCCGGGAGTTGCATGAGGCTTATAGTCCGTTGGTTGATTTGGTGAACCGTTGTAGATTCGGACTCTGGTAGTGGCGAATCAACGTTGAGGAGTAGTCGCATGATATACTCGCCAAGTATATCATTCTCATTTTTCCATTTTTGAATGTAAGATATTCATCAAGAATTAATTGAACCCAATTAACATTAATATTACCCCAAACGGCATAAAGTGACCGATAGTTATTTGGGTATACGATTTCATATGAGCCTGTGCGAGGAGTGATGGTACGCATAAGAGCTTTGTGTAGAAGCCTAGCTCTTGGTCGTAAAGAAGTTGATTTGATATCCTGGATATTAATGTTATCATCCAAAAATCGATGATTGATGTTGTCCTGAATATGAGGATTAAATTCTATTTCCTCAAGCTTTCTACCAATATTAGGAGATCCTTGAATATGTGCAATGCGGTCTAGAGAAAACCATACCTTTTTACTGCACACCATACTCCAAACACTATCGTTTGGATTTCATAGAGTTTGGTGTCCAAGATTTAGATTAGCGTAGAACAATCTTACCATAATATGATTAATGGCAAGATCATTGCGTTTAATATCAGTAGGGATGTCAAACCTCCTTGATCGGTCAAGGCTTGAATGTTGTAAGTTTGAAGACTCTGGAAATCGACGAATGAGTGTTCGAAAATCCTTGAATTCTTCATTTTATTCCATCTAGTGACGACCACTCCATCATAAAGCCATTGAGTAATTTGAGCATCAATTGGCTTGGAGGATGTTGAAGTAGAAGCTCTTGACCGTTTGGGAAGCATTTTTGTGAAGTATGGAGGAGAAATTAAATAAAAAGTTAACATTGGGAGCTAGGGTTTTAGGAGAAATGGTGACGAAGCTTGGAGAATGGTAAAAGTAAAAGGTAAAGTGACAAAACCGATGGGTAAAAAGAGAAAAGTATCTGGGAAACGACGTTCAGTCGACTAAATTGTCTGTTCAGTCGACTGAAAAGGTACCCAAAAATTTTCTGGGTAAGATTTAGTCGACTGAACAGAATTTTAGTCGACTGAATTCGTGAATGAGGAGTTTCTGTGTGAAGTTAAGTTAACTGAGCAGAAATTTGTAGTCGACTGAACTTTTGGTTGAAATTTTCTGTGTTAATTTCAGTTGACTGAGCAGAAAAATTCAGTTGACTGAATTTTGCACTTTTAGTTTTATGTTGAAAATATATGTAAATGTTTTATTTAATGAAATTTTTACAATTGTATAATAATATTACAATACAACATCATTATTTTAACCTTTAAAAAATATCATTTCTTGGGAGTTAGAGTCTTGGGGGATGGAGTCTTCTTCTTTTGTGTTGTATATCTTTTATTCGCCATATAGTTTTTGTCCCATGTTTGGACTATAGTGATGTCTTTGAGGCGAGACCCAAGGATGTATTGGGTCGTTTGATGTACGATACGACAAAGATGGATCATACGAATTAACTTGTCGTGGTAAAGGTTCACTCTCATCCTTTTTCTTCGACCTACAAAACTTCAAACCAATTTGTTTAAGAAAGCTTAGGCGTTTAGCCGTTACTTTCTGTTCGAAATACAATTCTCGTTGAAGGTCTAGTTGTTGCTGTTGATAATGATGAATTTCATCGATCTTTTTCTTTGTGTCGGGAGAAATAAACAGCGAACGTTTGACCTTCTTGGAATCCGATGTATACCCGGTTCGGTAATTTTCCATTTATACACAGGCTCGTGTGTTGGTGTCGGCGTAGGAAGTTGAGGTGAATAGACTAAGCTATTGGTTGAAAAAGTTATGATGATGGGAGAGTTTGATTTGTTGGAAGACATTTTTCTACAGAGATTGATCGTTTTGAAAAAGAATTTGTGTATTGTTTAAAATTTTAACATTTATATATAGGTTTGGAGTTATATAAACAAAATGTGGTGTAAAATCATTAAGGATTTAGAACCAGAAATTAAATTAATGGTTAATAATTTGCTTTGAAATGGATGGTTATGTTTTAGCGTATGAAATATTATCTAGTTAAAATGTATAAATGATTAAGTTTTTCAAACCTATAGTTATGTAAAAAATAATGTCTGCCTTTAAAATGAAGTGAATTAAAGTAAGAAATAAGTTACTCATGTATTAGGTTCCTTGCTATTATAATTCTTGTTATTAAATATCCTTGAAAGAAATTATTCCTAATTCTCATCGTAATTTTATGGATGAGTTTTCTAGTAATGGTTTATTAAATATATTGGCAATTTGATTTTCAGTAGAAATATGTTCTAAATTGATATTTCCTTTTTCGATATTATCACGTAGAAAATGGTGACGAATATCAAAATGTTTTCTACGAGAGTGATTTACTGGATTTTTAGATAAATTTATTGTACTTGTATTATCACAATATATTGTAGAGTTTGTTAAATTTATATTAAAATCTTTAAGTGTTTGTTGCATATATATAACTTGGGTACTAGCTAATGAGGCAGCTATATATTCCGCTTCACAGGTTGAAAGCGAGACACAATTTTGTTTCTTACTAAACCAAGATACAAGTGTTTTTCCAATGAAATGGCACGTACCACTTGTACTTTTTCTATCTATTCGAGATCCACCAAAATCAGCATCACTAAATGAAACTAACTCAAATGGACAATCTGTTGGATAGAAAAGACCAAAATCTTTAGTATTATTAAGATATCGCATTATTCGTTTTACGGCTCTTAAATGTGATTCTTTTGGATTAGTTTGAAAACGTGCACATAAACATACACTCATCATTATGTCTGGTCTACTAGTGGTTAAGTAAAGTAAAGAGCCTATCATACTTCTAAACAATTTTTGGTCTATACTCTTGCCATTTTCATCTCGATCGAGATGAGTTGTGGTACTCATAGGAGTAGGTTTACCAGAAGTGTTTTCCATTCCAAAGCGTTTAATTAGATTAGCGCAATATTTTTCTTGGTTTAAGAAAATTCCGTTTGTTAATTGTTTAATTTGAAGACCGATATAGTAAGATAATTCTCCCATATGTGACATTTCGAACTCTTTAGTCATTATATTTTAAAATTCTTTACACAATTTTTTGTTAGTTGAACCAAATATAATGTCATCTACATATATTTGAATTGTTAAAATATCTTTAGTTGTGTTTTTAATGAATAAAGTTTGATCTACTTTTCCAATTTGAAATCCTTAATCTAGTAGATAGCTCTTAAGTCTCTCATACTAAGCAGGAGGTGCTTGTTTGAGACTATATAAGGCTTTCTTTAATTTATATACATGATCCGGATATTTTTCATGAGTGGATAAAGGGGGTTGTTCTACATATAAATTTTCTTTTATAAAACCATTTAAAAAGCACTTTTAACATCCATTTGATAAAGTTTAAAATTATGAAAACAAGCGTAAGCTAATAGAATACGTATTGCTTTTAATCTTGCAATAGGAGCAAATGTTTCTTCAAAGTCGATACCTTCCTCTTGATTATATCCTTGTGCTACTAGTCTAGCTTTATTTCTAGTTATATTTCCTTGTTCACCTACTTTATTTTTGTAAACCCATTTAGTTCCTATAACTGATTGATTAGTAGGTCGGGGAACTAATTCCCAAACATCGTTACGTTTAAATTGATTTAATTCTTCTTGCATAGCAACAATTCAGTAGTCATCTGTTGATGCTTCTTTAGGGTTTTTAGGTTCTATTGTTGAAATAAAGGCAACATGTCCCATTTGGTTTAGTTGACTTCTTATTTGAACTTGTGAGTCAATTTCTCCAATTATATTTTTTGTAGGATGATCTCGTAGAGTTCTAGGAGGAGATCTAATTTGATTATTATCGATTTGATTAATATTTTCGTTATTTTCAAAACTTATATTTTCTGTGTTAGATATAATTTCTCCATCATCTTTGATGATTGTATGTTTATTAAAGTTTTCATCAAAAGATACATGTAAAGTTTCTTCTATTACATTTGTCCGTTTATTAAAAATACGATATGCCTTACTTCGTTCTGAGTAACCTACAAAAATACGATGGTCAGCTTTTGAATCGAATTTTCCAAGTTGGTCTTTTGTGTTAAGAATAAAACATTTTGATCCAAAGATTTTTAAGTACAAAATATTAGGTTTTCTTTCATTAAAAAGTTCATATGACGTGTTCCTTATGGAAATACGATTTAATACATAGCACGCAGTTGCTACAGCTTCTGCCCAAAAATGCTTTCGTAATGTACTTCCATTTAATAACGTTCTTGCGCATTCTTGAAGAGTTCTATTTTTCCTTTCTACAACTCCATTTTGTTGTGGAGTTCTAGGAAATGAAAAATTATGATTTATTCCTTTCTTTTTACAAAATAATTCAAATGATTCATTTTCAAATTCGCCTCCATGATCACTCCTTATATTTTTTACTTTTAAATTCTTCATATTTTGAATTCTTTTGACAAATTTTTTGAAATATTCAAAAGTATCACTTTTATTTTTCATAAATATCGTCCATGTATATCTTGAGAAATCATCAACTATTACAAAAACATATCGATTATGGTTAATAGATTGAACCTGTGTTGGTCCGAATAAATCCATATGTAATAATTCTAATGGTTGTAAAGTTGAAATGACTTTCTTCGATTTAAAAGATGATTTAGTTAATTTACCTAGTTGACAATCATCGCAAATATTATTTATTTTAAAATTTATTTTTGGTAAGCCTTTGACTAATTCATTTTTTGAAAGTTTTTGAATAGCCTTAAAATTAATATGACAAAATCTTTTGTGCCATAACCAAGGATCATTATCTTTGACCATTAAACACATATCTTTGTTATTATTAATTTTCATGTTTAAAACATAAATATTTCTATCTTTATTTCCTTCAAAAATAAGATTTTGATTTTGATCAAATATACAACATTTATTTTCAGAAAAATTTATTTCAAAACCTTTGTCGCATAGTTACTTATGCTTAATAAGTTATGTTTTAAGTTTTTAACTAAAGAAAAATTTGTAATAATGGGTAAATTTGATATACCGCAGTTGCACACATCTCCTTTTCCACTGATGAAGCCTTTTGAGTCATCTCCGAAGGTAACATAGCCACCATCAAAGTATGAAATATTTATAAGCATTTCTTTGTCTCCGGTCATGTGTTTTGAGTAACCACTATCCAAAATCCATTTTCTTTTCTTGAGTGGGACCTGCAAAAAATACTAATAAATACATTGGTACCCACCTTTTAATAGGGTCCTAAGAGTTAGATCTTAGGAAGCCAAACCCAAGTGGGTTTAGTATCCCTTTTATAAATATAATTTTTATTGTTATGAAAAGTATTCATAAATGTTTTAACATATTTGTTCCTGATTAAATTATTGTTAGTCTTTGGAACCCAAATTTTAATTATCTTAGTTTCTACTTTTGTTTTAGTAGGCGCTCTTAATGATATATTATGTTTTGAATCATTATTCTTCTTAAGATTAGTATTTTTCTTTTGAGAAATTTTTGACTCCTTTTTATATCCTAATCCATGTTTATTTGAGGAAGATTGATAATTTTCTAAAATCTTAGATAAATTTTCTCTTCCTTTGTTAAAATTAGAAACATTTTTAGTAATGTTGTCTAATTTAATTCGAAGACTAATATTTTCTAATTCAACTTGTTTTATTTTATTTTTTAAATTATGATTTTCAAAAATAATTTTATCATTCTTTGTCTTTTGAGTTTCAATTTCTTGGCTCAAAAGTAAAAGTTGGCTGTCTGAGTTTGAGAGAGATTCTTCAACTTTTTCAAGTTCTCCTTCCAATATTTTTTTCCGTCTTTTAACATATCTCTTTCAAATTCAGCTTTGTTTTGATTTTCACGTGTCTCTTTAAGTTTCTTTTTGAGAATTTTTATAGTATTTAAAAATTCAGTGTTTACTTCTATTAAATCATCATAAGATAAACCACTAACCTTAGATTCTTGAGCCATAAAGCATACATTTGCTTGTTCATTGTCGCTATCACTATCACTTTCGGATGAAGATGAATCTGAGTCGTCCCATGTTACAGAAAATGCCTTCTTTTTGAATTTATCCTTCTTATTTTTGTTGTTGAAGATTTTTTGATTTTCCTTCTTTTGTTCTGGACAATCCTTGTGCATGTGTCCTTTCTTGTGACAGTTGAAGCATTTTATATTTGAAGATGAAGGGTTTTTCAAGAAATTCTTTTTGAATCCGTTTTTATTTCCTTTTCTATATTTTAAGAATTTCTTGAAATTTTTGGCAATAAATGCTAAATCCTCATCCTCAGACTCCGATTCTTCCTTTTCTGCGTGAAAAGCCACATTTTTTCTTTCCTGTGCTTGGTCTTTCTTAGCTTGCATGTTAACTTCATAAGACATAAGGTTTCCAATTAATTCTTCTGGTTTCATTATAGACAGATCTTTTGCTTCCTCGATTGCTAATACTTTTCTCTCCCATTCATTAGTGAGTGAATTTAGGACCTTAGATACAATATCAAAATCCGTAAATTTTTCTCCTAATCCTATTAAAGCATTATGAATTTCTTGAAATCTCGAGTACATGTCATTGATAGATTCATTTTGTCGCATTCTAAAGTTTTGGAACTGGTTCTTTAACATGGAAATCTTTGTTTGCTTGACCTTGTTTGTGCGTTCGTGTATGGTTCTAAGTGTATCCAATATCTGATGTGCAGTAGTACAAATGCTAACACGATTGAACTCATTTCTATCCAAAGAGCAAAATAGCATATTCATAGCTTTGGCATTTGCACTGGCTTCATTCTTCTGAGTTTGTGTCCATGTAGGATAATCAGTTGTAGGTACAATGAACTCTGTTTGAGTTGCATTCCAGGCTTCAAAACTTGTTGCTTGCATATAAATCCTCATTCTTGTAGCCCAACAATTATAGTTTAATCCATTGAATAGAGGAGGTCTTTTGGTAGATTGTCCTTCTGCAAATGTAGAGCAATATGCAGTTATTGTGCTTGTGTTATTTCCCATATTATCAATATGTCGAATAACGATGTTATGGTTATAGGACGGCCTTGCTATGATACCAATTGAAAGAAGCTATGCGGTAGGATCGTATAATATGGAATAGTGGAATGGTATAGGTAAATAGCAGTAAGCAATAAGTAAAGTGGACACCAAGACTTTATACTGGTTCAGACCTCTTATCCTACGTCCAGTCCCTAAGCTCCTCTTAGGAATTCTAACTAACAACCCTCACTTAACCCGAAGGAATAGGTTTACAACTTACCCGAACAACCGAATGGGATTTCTTGCCTTAACTACTGAAGAGGACTTCAACTAGGTACAAAGAGTATTTTTGACTTGTTGTGTTCTTGATAACACTAATGAGTCTAACTGAGTACAACTTTCCTATAATCTAATCCTTAAGAATATGAAATGTGATTATGAAGGTTTAGGAAATATAAATAGCTATGAATCAAAAGAGTATTAAAAATAAATCAGAGATTCAAGCAATTGAAGTGGTTTGTGAATACTTTTGAAAACTTGAGCAATCTGAAAATATAATAGAGAAATTAAAGCAATTAGAATTGGTGATTTTGCAAATGATAGAAACATGTTTTTATATGTGTAGATGGGGTGTAACCATTTGTAAAAGGTGCATGCAAGAGATGTATCCATTTCCATTGGAGAATGGCTGCAACTCTTGGGAAGAAGAAGGTGTCTCTTCAGGAAAAATTCATAGGTTCAAATTCAGTCGACTGAACAGGGATTTCAGTCGACTCGAACTGTGCTTGTTGTAAAATGTGTAACTGGTTCAGTCGACTGAAATATCCTGTTCAGTCGACTGAACTGGTAGATTATGCACAATGAACACTTAACTGAAATGTGAAGTTGTGTTATGTGTTTTTTGTGTTTGTGCAAGTTTCTTGAGGATAGGTTTTAACAATAAAACTAAGACTAAGACCTATATATAATAATTACTCATGATATCCTTGGTCTTCATAGTCCTTCCTTTAGCTTTGCACATTTCTCTTCCTTTTTGTTGAAGCACATTGTCATTCGTCAAAATATAGCGTATCAACAAGATGCAGCAGGGCTAAGTGGGTCGCTCCCAATTAGGGTATGATCATCCCTATCTAGAGTCGCTATTATCTCCCATGTGTATGCTTCGAGGCCCATTAACGGAGAGGTGATCATATTCGGTACTATCTAGCAAGGGGTAGGTCGGTCCTGTGTTGGTAAGGGATCTAGGCGAGGTCCTTGGTATTATTTTATCTAGAGATGCACCATGACGGACGATACCCCAGTAGCCCAGTCATTGTATGTAATCCATTCTCCAATAAGCGCTATACGGACTTAGTTGTATCCAAATATGCTGAAATGTGAGATGCAAGCATTTCAACTATATTTATATTTTGCTTTGACTCCTAGACGTTATCACAATATAAATGGATTTTCTAAAGGAAAATGTTTTTGTTATCGTAAGGTAAAAACCCATCCGTGTTTATGTGTAGCGTGATATTATGAGATACTTTTGATTTCAAATTTTTTTCTTATAACTTTAAATCCAATTGGGTGTGTTCTCTCATGCTGGTTTTTTAGACTAACTCGGGTGTTATTTTATTATAATTCTTGGGTTAGACCAAACATATTTACAGATTTGGTTTAGGCGCATTGGAGCTCAAGAGACTAGTTGGAGGTCTTCAAGTCGTATTCGTGTATATGTTAATTTTCCGCTGCTTTGTTTGTTGAAATCATCAGCAATTGTGAGGACATGTTGTTATAACTGTCTAGGCTAATGATTGTGAACTGCTTTTGTACACCGATGAATGTATGTATATAACGTTTCTCTTTGTAAAGATCATTGGTATTATATTATATATTGTCCTGCTGCGAATGTGAGATTCTGTATTGTTTTTAATTTCTTTTCTTTCTCCTCTCCTTCTCTACTTCTTTCCTCTTTCTTTCCCATAACCGTCCGTCTTTCCGTTCGATTTGGGTTGGACATGTGTTGTTTATTGTCAACTTGAATAGTACGAATTGGTGGGTCATTACACGTGGTATGAGAGCTTAGGTTGAGCAAATACCTAGGCTTTGGTGGGAATTTACTTATTTGAGATAGGGTAAGCGAGACCCTAGGATGAGTTTGAGTGTATATGTATGAGTGCATATTTGTTAGTGATTATAAAATGTTTTATACTGTGTTAAATTTATCTGTTGAGTAGCTTATGAATTCTGGTCGATATGTGGGACGCCACGGCATCGATAGGAGTCTCTAAATACTTAAACAAGGCAAACCGACATAGTATTGTTTAAAAAGTGGATAAATGAAATAATTTTACCTAAATCATATTCTATATAAGGGAATAGTTTTTCAAAAATTATTATTAGCAATATATGGTGTGTTTGGATGTTAACGAATGATAATATTTGATTATTTACATTTGTTGTTGTTCTAATAAAATTTGTTATTATTATAAACTAAACTAAGATAAAAATTTGCAAATACATTATGTAGGAAAGTGAACTTATAAATATGATTTATGATGTTAATTGTAAGTGGAAAGAAAATGAAATTTTCATAAATATATTTATAGATATGATTTCGTAAATGGAAACGGTTTTAAAACAAGGAGTGTGAGAATTTAAATCTCGTTGAGTTTGGAAAATTATTTTTCAAAAGTTGGAAAAATTATAATAGTACTATCTTGGAAATATTTTGGTTATAAATATTTTTAAATGGGATCTAAAAGAAATAAAAAGCACCAAACTCATCTTAGTCGTTGGCGAATAAATCTGGTAATGATGGCCGCATCATCAGTATTCATTTTCAAGTTTTTAAGTGAGTAATTACTGCCATTAAAGTTTTATTTTGGTAAAACAAATTTAGTTTATATTCCATAAGTGCAACTGAAAATTTAAAGGAGTTATGTATATATATGTTTTCAAAATGATTTGAAAATAAACCGGGTGTTTAAAATCCTAAATTTTTGTACAAATGTTTTGAGGAACATAAGATAATAAGTTTTGAACTTAAAATTTGGAAATAGTATGGATACGAAAATAAAATTAGAAGTGAGACGTGAAATTTAAATTTTAACTTAAGTTAAATAAATTGAATATTGGATTAAATGAATTGATAAGTGAATTAATGAAATGAAGTAATGTAACGCGTATAAATTTGAGTTACTAAATGAAATTTGATTTAAGTTGTAAAAATGAAGATATGATTTGGAATGTTGTTTGCAAGAAATGAATGAATTGAATCAAGACAATGAAATAAATATGTGAATGGAATATATTTTGGTATGTTGTTTGTTAGAACTGAATATGAACTTCAGTTATGAAATGAAAAATAAACATGAGAATTATGTTTTATTAAATGTTTATATATAAACTTAAGTAAAAGATTTTATGAAATGGTTATTAAGAGTTATTGGTATTAAGGAAATATACCAAGTGAAGGATGAATATAAATGTAAATGAACATGAATTAAATAAAAGTAAATATGAATATAATCGTGCATGAAAGTTAATAAATTAAAGTATAATAATGGACGAAAGTAAATTGATTTAACTGGAATGTAAATTAATAGAATGTAAATTAATTGATGTAAGTAAATTGAGTGGAATGAATTGGATATAAATGGAAGTATAAATTAAAGGGTGACATTGAAAATGCAAATTTATACGATGGTAAATAAAATTGGATGGATGTTATTTGTTTAATAAGTTCTCTTATTACATTCACTGAAATTGCTTATGGTATGGTATAGTTTATGTTATAAAGTGATATTATTTTCTATATACATATTGTCATTAGTTTTGTTGAGTGATTAGTAGGTGCGGACGGCGTATGCTTCGCAATTGGGGCTCGCTTTCATATTATATTGATTGCATATGTTGCTAATACTAATAAAAAGGTAAACATCTCTGATTACATACCATACTTTTATATTTTTGTCCCTACGGGATGCCACATCCTCGAAGATGGGATGTATGTTTGTTATATATATATATATATATATAAACATATATATATAGTGATTTACTATGATCAAGCCATGCAAAGGAGTTGCCGATGAAATTTTTCAAAAAAAGGCATTAGAAATTTTTTAAGAATTTTGGGAAAAATTTTGATAGCAAAAATTTAATTTATGAGTTGTAACTTTAAAATAATATTAGTTGATTTTTGGATTAGTATTAGTCAATAACTACGAATGAATTGGAAAACTTTGAAACGCTTTTATAAGAAGTAAAATGACTTAGAAGAATTTGTTAATCCACTTCAACTAATTGCTTTTGAAAAGTTAATAGGTTTGTGACATTTTTCCTTAGTAATTTCGTAGACAAAATTCTATTTAAGGGGGAAAGAATGTAATGATCCAGAATTTCAATCATCTAAATTTAGAATATTTAATTTATTTTAAATATTAAAAAATTATTTTATAAGTTAAATAACTTGGATTTCAAATATAGCAATTTATTTGATAATTTAATTTGTTAAATTTAACTTTTGGAATTTGTTTAAATAATTAAATCTTGAATTTAATATAAATGAAAACGATTTCAAAAGCTGATTTGAATTCTACTTAAATAATAATAGAGATAGTAAACCTTTAAATTTGATTTAAAAGTGATTTAACTGATTTTTAAAATTATTCGTTTTAATTAATGTGTAAAAATAGCCTTCTAGGGCATAGTTTCGGATTTCGACGAAACCAGTTTCATTGGATCTATAATAGGAAATTATTATATGCATTATATTATTTGGTGATCAGGCGTATCCTTTGAATATGCGAGATTGAAACACATAGAAACTAATTTAAGGAATTTATAAAATGACTGGTTTAAAAAGCTATCTTCTGCATACGATCGAATTAGGGTTCGAAACAAGTTCCATTGCGTTCGGAAGAGGGGTATAAAATATAGAACGCCGGGCGGCACATCTCGTTTGAAGATCAAAATTTCGGATGTTTAAAGTTAGACATTTTCTAATTTAAATTATATACATATACATATATGCATATACATACACACACACATACATACATACACACACACACACACACACACTTGTCCAAAGCTTGGATCTACCTTCATTTTCTTCTTTCCTTTTTCTCATACCCTCATACTATTTCATTAAAGTACTCCAGTGTTAGAAGAGGAAAAAAACAATAAAAGAAAGTATGTTCTCAAAAGCATCAAAAATTCAAATAATTTCTGAATGGTGTAAAGCTTTCTTTTTTGTGCTAGTTTCATCTAGATCTACATTTTGGTATAAGATTTAGGAGGGTGCGGGTTCATTGAGGAGGCCGACTGTTTCTGGTGTAAGGAATTTTAGGCAAGGGTTTGGATTATATGGCGATTAAGGATGTGTTATGTGAATCGAAGCATGGATTCAAGTTTCTGGTGGAGGGTGGCATCTTCAGCTAAGCTTTTAGAGGATGCGGTGCTACAAAGGGGTGTGCCACATCAAGCTATAGTGCGACGTCAAGCTAGGGTTGCCTTTTTTCTGGCGAAGTATGGGTTAGCTATAGGGTGATCATCGCAAAGCTCATCGGATGTAGAGTTCGTTAAAGGAAGCGGTGCTCCTTTTCGTTGATCCGCGAAGGAAATATTAGGCTATGAAGGATCGGTCATGGTGTTGCATTCAGGCAGTAGATTTTGAGCATTGGGTGGGAAGAAGGGTAATTTTAAATGTTTATATATATATATATATATATATATATATATTCAGATTATAATTTAATTAATTCAAAAGTTAATAAATCCACAACTCACTCATACGTGGTCGAAGTTCAATGCAACGAGTCGCTTTGCAATCATATTGACGAAGGCTACGCTATGAAATTGGATTGGATGATTTCAGGGCTAGTTGGAACTTTAGGTTAAAATTGGACATTCTTTCAATTTTAATTCAAAACGAAATGTTTTGGAAAACTGCTTAAATTGATGTGAGTTAATTTCAACTTATTGGCTTATCAGAAAATTTATATAGTCAATAAATATTATTTATTAGATGTTTGGATATTTATTTCTGATCATTATTGATTGTTTAGATAAATATACTAAATTATATTATTAGTTGGATATATTACCCCCAGTTAGAGTGGATGAGACCTTATTACTTTTCAGTGTAAGAGTGGATGACCCTTTGTGTACGAATCCTGCCTCGAAATTGTTGATTTAATTTTTATGATTATATACTATTTGTGATGCAGGGAGACAGGGTGGAGGGTTCCTACAGGATTCCTCACACTATTGATTTAATTTTCATATATATTGTGATATATGATATGTTGGATGTTATTGGCTGACGTGAATTTGATTTTGTTTATTAGGGCTTTAGTAACACTTGGCCTTATTTTTGGTATTTTAAATTATTATAAACTAACGATTTGATCTAAAAATGGATTTCAAAGTGATATTGGAATTTTTATATGTTTAATAATCTTTCTAAAGTAAAAATATGATTTTTAGATATTATAAGTTATTTGTTACATGAAATATTTTAAATAGAGATTTTTCGATTTGTAAAATAAAGATTTTTTTAGAATCTTAAAATAAGTCTATCTTATAATTAAAGAATATGTTTAACCGAGGAATAAAATATAACATTTTTATATAAAGTAATATATATTTATATAGGCATATATATTATAATGGGATTTATAAATGTGATAAACTATAAAAGTGAGATTTTAGAAAAGAAGTAAAGATTTGCAAAATCGTACTTTTGTGAGTAAAAGTATAGATTTCTAAACTATGTTTATAAATAAAAGAAAGCTATTATCATTGGATAGATTGGGAAAAATAAATCAAAAGGTGGATTTATTATACGATGTTGAACGATAATTTAGAAATAGTTGATTCTATTTTGGAAATTTAAGGTAAGGGTAAATTTAGGAATTGTTCGGTGATATTTTATAAATTGAGAAAATTTTTATAAAAGAAAAGTCATATCTATGGAAGCAAGGTCAAAATGGTTAAGATGATGTTATGAATAGGACTATATGAATGAATTAGATTTATAACGGAATGGAGTTATAAATGGAGTTTAGAAATAAATATATTTTATGGAAGGAAGTTTCATAAAATAGAGAATATTTATAAATATAGTTTATATTTATGGAAATGGTCATGTGTAAAATTAGGAATGGATTTTTATCAAAGGAATATAATTATATTTTAAAGGTAATTAACTTATATTCATATTATTTTAGAAGCGATTTATCAATATTTTACTACTTTGAAATGTTAACTATTTAAAAAGTATTAGTATGCTTTGAAATTAAATATAAATATATTATAAATGAAGTTTTGGAAATTTGTTTTTAGTATTGATAAAAATCAAAGATAAATTATTATTATTATTTAAGAATGTTTTGAAATTATTAATTACTATTTTAAAATGTTCTAAATTAAATATATATTTATTTATTATGTTACTATTGTGTAATAGTATTTTTAAAGTAAAAGGTTATAATTTATTAAAATTGTTTTCAGGATTTATAAATGGAGTTTTGCAAATTATTTTGTGGATTATAATAAGGTTTATAAATGGTTTTTGAATTGAATTAAAAGGCCGATCTTCCAAATTGTCGGTGAATACACTTATACCATCGAGAGAAGCATATAGATATTTTTTCCAAGTATGGGGAAACAGGGATTTTGGGTTTAGGTCAATCTTTTTAAAAAGAAATTTTTGATTCACGTATTGCAAACTGAAATTAATTAATAAAAGATTTATTAGTAAGAGGCCTAGTGTTGCTCGAGGCTTAAACAAAGGTTTTTTCCCTATGGAACTAAACTCCTGATTGAACGATTGTTATTTGATAGTTAAATAACTGACTATCGAATTTGGACCTAAACGTAACTTTGGGAATATCTAGGAGAAACACATGAGTTATATGGCATAGTCATCTCCGAAGATGCTGTACTAGGCGTATAAATCTCGTTTCATTCTTCTAGGACAATAATAAGGAAATCCATCCACTAATTCTTAGGAGGTGATCTCCAGTCTTATCTTTGACTATTTATTTCCTAAAGAACCGGGGTTGAGTTTACCGGTAATTATCGAACGTTGTTTCGAAGAGACCGGGATCGGGCATGTTACCCGAAAACCACTTCGATCCAACGAATGTGTTTCAAAGTGAAGACATCTTGAAGATGATGGAATTGGTGACGGAGCACTCAAGTGTTTCGTTCAGCCCCAGAACGAACTTGTATGGATGAATGCTAGTATTGCATTATTTCTGGAAGGCAGTATTAGCATTCCAAGTTGGAAGTGCTATATAAAGGTAAAACGTAGCCTCAAGCCTCATCAACCGGGAATAACTAAAACAAGGGAGATGCAGTAGGCTAAGTAGATCGCTCCCCAGTAAAGTATGATCATCCCTATTTAGAGTCGCTATTATCTCTCATTTGTATGCTATGGGGCCCATTAATGGAGTGATGGCCATATTCGGTACTATCCAACAAGTGGTAGGCCGGTCCTATGTTGGCAGGGGATCCAAGCGAGGTCTTTGGTGTTATTTTATCTATAGATGCACTGTGATGGGCGGTACCCCAATAGCCTAGTCATTGTATGGAATCCATTCTCCAATAGGCGCCATATGGACTTAGTTGTATCCAACTATGCTACAACATGAGATGCAAACATTTCAGCTATATTCATATTTTTCTTTGACCCCTAGACATTATTATAATATAAATGGATTTTCTAAAAGAAAATATTTTGGTTATCGTAAGGTAAAAACCCGTTCGTGTTTATGTGCGGTGTGGTCTTATGAGATATTTTTGATTTCAAGGATTTTTCTAATAACTTTAAATCCAATTGGGTGTATTTTATAACACTGGTTTTCCAGATTGACTCGATTTTTATTTTATTGTAATACTCGGGTCAGATCGAGAATAGTTACGATTTGCTTTGGGTGCATTGGAGCTCAGGAGACGGTTTGGTGGTCTTCAAGTCGTATTCGCATATATGTTTATTTTTTGTTACTTTTTTTGTTGAAATCATCAGCATTTGTGAGGATAGGTTATTATAACTGTCCAGGCTAATGATTGTGAACTGTTGTTGTACACCGATGATGTATTTATATAACAAATTCTCTTTGTAAAGATCATTGGTATCATATTATATATTGTTCCGTTGCGATTATGAGATTCTGTATTGTTTTTAATTTCTTTCCTCTCTCTTCACCTTCTCTACTTCTTTCCTCTTTCTTTCCCATAACTATCCGCCATTCCGTTCGATTTGGGTTGTACATGTGTGATTTTATTGTCAACTTGAATAGTATGGATTGGTGGTCATTACAGGAAAGCTTCGTAGATTCATGTAAATAAGAACCCTCGGGGAGGAGTATTGGTATAAAATGCCTCTTTCTTTTGATTACTTCTAAAAGAATTAGAATAGAGTTAATCCAAAATTCATAAATTGGTTTTGAAGAGTCTGGGATTGGCAAGTGTTTTACTTACCAAATACCATTCCAAAACTATTATACGGGTTCTATAATTTGGAAGTGGAATGATGGAAACTATGTATGGTTTCAAAATCTGGTTAGATGATGGGATCCATGTTGGATTCATTATTTGATCAACTTTTTTTTTGAAAACTCGGGTAAAGATGCTTAATATAGCCTCGACTTGGAAAATGATTAAAGACAAAGTAGGATGCATGATCCTGAGTTCAGCTAACCTAAACAGGGGGTTCGTCAACACCGTTATCTAGAGTATGCTTATCTGTATGTTGCACATGGGGAGTTGATGATACTCAGTTCATGTGTTAGGGCGTTGGTTGGTTGTGTTTACCTTACAGTATATTTTATCTAGAGATATACGATGCTTGGAAGGTAGTTTCTGACCCTTGTCATAGGTGATCAGTCCCAATATGGCTTACGAGTATACGGAGGAGGTCTCCGTGGAAAATCCATTTGTATAAACATACCTTAACAGTTTTTTTATACCTATTTTAAATGTAACTGATGTAACCATTTCAGCTATGATTTATGTTTATATTGAACAACTTAGACATCATTATAATATCACTAAATTTTTCTGTAAGGTGGTTCGTTTATCGTAAGGTAAAAACCCGTCCATGTTTATTTACGGCATGGTCTTACGGGATACCTTTATTGTAACATTCTCGAATTTTAACCAAGTTTAATTTGACAATTAATTTAATTTTGGAATTAAATTGTGAATTTATTTTTAAATTAATTAGAAAATTTCCAAAATAAATAAAAATTTAAATTATAAATAGGATTTTGGTTTGAAATTTAAGGATAAGTATTTTATAAATAAAAATTGAATTTAAAAATAAATATATTGAAAATAAATTGGATTTGAAAATTTATTTTTAAGTTAATGAGAATTTGTTTCTAATTTTATTAAATATTCATTTTGATTTAAAAATGATGTTTTGAATGTGATAATAATTTTTTTCAAAGGCTAATTAAGTATGAAACTCTAATATATTTATTTATGTGTAGTTTAATTTTAAAACTATTTATCTTTAAAATATTATATAAATGAATTATAAAGAAAATGTATTTATTTAAATAAGAAATATGATATTAAATTTATATTTAAAATATTATTTGTAGTGTTTAACATATAGTAAAAGTTTGAATGTTGTTTAAAAGCTAAATTCTATAAAAACAGATGTGTGTTATTTATTAAAGTATAATTTGTTTTAAAATTCAATTTTTCATAAGGTTTTATAAAAGAAAACACATTTATTTATTGAATAATAGAAATTATTTATATGAAAACATTTGTTATAACAAGTGTAAAATAAAATAAAAACATATGTTAAGATATGAAATTTTATATACGCAAAGGGTTAAAAACAAAATTTACAAAATAATTTAGATTAAAGATTTAAACATAAATTGTATCTCAAATGAAATTTGTGAAAATGGGATAACATATGTTAAAAAGTGTTAAGCAAGATTAACAAGTGGCAAAAACAAGATTTTCTCTTGAAATTTAAAATATACAAAGAAAGAAATTAGAGAAACATGACATATTTTCTCAGATCTCAAACCTGAAACAATTGAAACTAAAGATTTTTTTTAGTTTTTGAAACTTGGAAATCAAAGCTGAAAAATAAAAGCAAAATCTGTTGAAAAAGTTTAAACAGTTTTTAGTCTTCAATTTGATTCAAATCTGAAGCATGCATATGCATTTCAATCAAACTAGATCATCTCAAACCTGAGATTAGATCATTTCAACATCAACTTTCAATAGATCAGTTTCAATCATCAGAGCAAAGTCTTCAGCCTAGAAAACAAAGCCATTCAAAGCTTTAAAAAAATTCAACTGTAAAGAACAAGTATCAGAGCAAATCAAAATCTAAAAGTCTGAGCAAAACAAATGCAAAGGCCATATCTATTTCAACTTAAGATCATCAAATCCAGATCAAAGCATCAAGCTTCAGACTTTATCTCCAGATTTTAAAAGTTAAGCAGGTCCTCTGTCTTTCTTTAATTTTTAAGGTGAGCAAACTATCTATACCACAATCTGGAATATGTTATAGTTGTTTTACATATGATTGATGCTTGAAATAAGTTGTCAAAATGCTTGCTTGCCTATATGTTATGTGAGTATACAGGTGTGTGTGTATCTGTTACACATTACTCGGATTAAACAAAACTTGTTCAAATATCCAAAACCATCCCAAAAACCTTTATAAGCTTTAATCCATGAATGAAAAATGCTTGTATAGGTGTAACATCACTCTTAAATAAATTCGAATATTTAAGTTAAGCATTTCTTTCAAAAAAATGATATATATAGAGTGATGATCTGAAATAAGCCCAGAATCAAATGTTTTGATTTTTAAGTTTGATTATAGGGATGGGTTTATATTCCAAAAACATGATTTTTAACAATCATTTCAGAATTTTTTAATTGATAAATCGAGTTATATTGAGAATTGAACAGAATTTAAATTTACATCAAATTCCGACGATCAAATAGATTGGAGACGTTTGAGTTGAGGCTGGAGCACGATTGTAGATGGGAAAAATAGGTGAAGGATTTTTTGATGATCGTGGGTGATGTTCGACATGGATTTAGGGTTTAATCACCTACTTTGGTCGACAATGTTCACGGGGGAAGTTTGTCGTCGTTGAAGCAATTTGGTCGATCGCACCCATGGGAAAAGGTTCATGGGTGAGTGGCGAGGCAGTGGGCACGGCGGCATGGTCGCATATGATCGGTGATGATCAGACGTAGGGGTTTTGTTGTTCGAATTGGGTTCCTGTGTCCATCGAGTGGCTCGATTTTGGATTTCAGTCGAGACTGATGAGCTGTGTGGTCAAAATGACTAGGGGAAACTCAGGTGATTCGTCGATGGCCGAAGCGATGATCAGAGGTGATTGTGGAGATTGTGCATGTGCACATGTATGTTGGTGTGTTTGAGTAGTTAATTAGTGGGGAAGACGAAGATATACTCGGGTTCGAGCTTGAGATTTTGTACATTTGACTCTTGTTGGATCCCGAAGTCATATTGGGTGGATTCATGCGGATGCCAAGTAACACTTAGGAAAATTTTAAATTTGAAAAAAAAAGTAAATTAAGCACACGAGTAGATTTTGGGAAAACTCGAAGCAAGAAGGAAGCGTCCTCGGGTAAGACTCGAAGCAGTCTCGAGTCTGCCCTGTAAAACAGTTTTGCTTTAAAACAAATTAAAACTTTTAAACCTTTTTAAAACATGTTTTCAAAATAATGATTTTTAAATAATGATTTTGATTAAAGTTTGAATTAATTATGTAAAATGTTTTTAAAAAGGAATTAAATTTAATTTATTTGATTTTGATATATTATTTTATTAAACAAATAATGTAATTTAAAGGATGATCAAGATAAAATGTTATTCAAACTATCTTAACTTTTTAAAGCAACTAATGTATAAGGATGATTAAACAAGGTTTAAAGGATAATCAAAGTGATTAATAAAGATTTATCTTTTAATTTATTAAGTAATTAATGATGTTAATATAATTAGTTAAAAAGTAATCACTTAATTAATTACTTAATATTAAAGATTAAATAAATAAATAATTACGGTTAATTAATTTGTAATTAATAATTAATTAATTAAGGATTAATAAAAGTAATTAAGATTTAATTAATTAACAATCAGGGGTTAATTAATTAAGATAATTAATTAAGGAATTAATAATTAACCTGGATTAGTGATTAATCTGATTTCAATTAAACAGATGATCAATTAACCATAGTTATGGATGACTGTATTCTATTGAATGCTGTGAATTGTTTGATACCTCTACTGTGTGATGCTTTGTGATTTGAAATGTTTTAATTCAAGATGTGATGAATGTAATTTATTTATCTATAATACATTTATATTATCTATCTATGATTTTGTGTATATAGATTAGTGTTATAGGATTGTACCACTTATCGATATTGCTGTGCTTGAATCTGTAATGATTAATGATGTCGCACTATTGAGTAAAACCGCTGGACTATACTATACACACACAAATATGGATGGCATGAGGAAATTGGTTAAGTCATAAATTTTTGAAATGGTTTTAAAGTTAAATTTTGAATCCAAATGGTTTTGGAAATGGAATTGGGTTAAACGTAAAAAGCTTTTGAAAAGAAGTTTTAGAGATAAAAGTTATTTTGAACAACTTAATAAAGTTTTAAAATTTAAATAATTTGATTTAAATTTGAATTCAAAATTTGAAATTGAATTCCATGTTTGGAAATTATGGTTTAGAAGTGTTATACAAGTTATAAATGTGTTTATATGGGTTCAAACCAATTTAAAAGTATTGTTTTGGAATTTGAATTTAACCTAAGGGGTTTAACTTGTATAAATGCAATCGGATTTTTCCCGAAACGAAAACTATTCATTTTCAAATAATAAAAGCTTTCATATAACGAAGGAATTTCCAATTTGTGTTGTAAGGATTTCAAGTTTGAAATAAAAATTGTTTTCCAAGTTATGAATGAATCTTTGGAAATGGTTTTGAAAGATATGAATTAAATCTTTGATTTAAAGATTGGTTGAGTTAGTCCGATTTGAAGTGGAAATTGTTTTGAAATCTGTAAATGAATCTTTATGAAAAATGGGTAAACTTTATGGAATGAATCTTTTTGTTTAAAGACTTGAAAAAGGTAATTTGATTAAACCATTTGAAAAGAAAAGTTTTGGGTTTTTAAGTTGTGACTTAACTGAAATCCTAATATCCATATGTTTTAAAATATTACGCTCATTATTCAGTTTAGCCGGAAGAGGACCTTGTGTCATATAACCCATTCCGAATAATGATACGACATTATGGATAGCATTTAAAGAATGATGGTGAAGACCGGGTATTTTTGAGAACGAAAGGATAACCCGTCGAATGACTCTGCACTGAGTAGCTACGATATAGAGATCTCCATATGTGACGGGGAGTCTGATCGGGATTGTGAATACCCGGATTGCAAGGGTTTCTTAGGAAGTGCCTTCGGTTCTGTTCGAACCTGGAACAGACTTGTATGGATGTGTGTCTGACATTACACTTTGAGATGTAAAGCTGGTTTCTATCAAATACATTTCTGTTTGGTGGCGGAGATTTATTCTCTTAGCTTAACACTCTTCTCTAAGACGTGCGAGCTCAGAGGTAATGTTGTTGATGGTTACTAGCGATACATTACCAATTTGGTAATGTGGCATACGAAGTGCTGTTGATCATTTGTTGATCGAAGCATGACTTTGTGAAAAAGCGTAGCTTTGTGGACGAGACTGCATCAGAAACTCACTCCCCGGAAATGGCCGAAATAGGAAAGATGCGGCAAGGTTGTAGGGGCGCCCCTAAGGTATGTCCATTCCTTCTGGAAAAGGGTGATATCATGGTATGGAGCCCAGATACTTAACTCATGTGGACGCCATAAATTTATTACGGTGTGATGTTGCTTTGTGGTTGAGGATCCTCGGATAAAGGTCGCAAACGACTTGGGGTGGCATATATTAGGTTTTACTCCTAGGAAGGGAGTAAACCGGCCTTGTATTGGCAGAGATCCGGGTAGGTTCTCGGGGTGTCCCTCCAGAGGCGTACCCATGTGGAAATAGGAAGTTCCTTAGCTGACCATTTGTTAGAAATCCAATCAAACAATATGAGCCCTTTACGATTGCAATTGTATAACCTGCCACCTTAGGTGGTAGCTATAGCTGGCATAATATAATGGTACATATGCTGGTTAAGATTAATATTATATTTTTGAAAATTTTCCACTATGCATAATAATAATATCAAAAAGGATTTTTGTGTAGTAAGCATTTTTGACTATCATAAGGAGAAATCTCCCCCAAGTGTGCGATTGCATGGTGTGTGGACCTGGAGGCTTTATGGCAGTTTCATTTGCCAAAAAGCATAGCGGATTTCAAGGTTTTAAAAATCTTTTGTTGTTATTTTTAAAGACAAAATGTTTTTGTTTGCTCATACAAGTCCCATGATTGACCGGAGTTTATTGTTCTCTTTCTAAACTCTGGGTGCCCACAATTTTCCACACGGGCAGTCTAGAGTTGGGTTTTTAGATAATCAAATGATAGGTATAGATTCGTTAGCATTCAAAGTCTTTGGTTCGATAGCATTTAGAGATCTTCTTCAGCTTTTGGATCTTTGAAGTTTTGGTTTGGCAATCGCGTTTGGAATCACATTTGCTATAAGTTCAGCTTGATGGTGGTTCAAGCTTGAAGTTTTGAGCTTTGGCTTTGGAGTTTTGGTTTGGAGTTGCAGTGTTGGATTCTCTTGAAGACTATGCTCATGTTGTCATATTTCCGTTGTGGTGTTGTGTCATATGCAATCTTTGATGGTGTTGGGTTGTTGTAACATGATGTATATCACATTGTATCTATATTGTATCAATGCAATCATCTATTTGTTTCCGTTCTTTTGTTTTTCATCTAATGTTGTTGCAAGCTCCGGATAGTAAGAATGAGTGGAAGAAGAGGACGAGATAGGGGACGGGAAAGTACCACTTCATCTGGTCAAGTCCCTGCAACAACAAATATTCCCACTAAATCTCAACTAAAACTGGCTGATTTATATCGAAGTTTTTCTATATTTGGTGGAAAGCCATTCACAGGCAAGGAAACCATTATCGAAGCACAAGCCTAGATTCGATCATGCGAAAGGATTTTTAACGGACTAAAATTAGAAGATGATCAGATGCGATTGATAGCTTCCTGGCAACTCTGGAAAGAGGCTTTAGCGTGGTGGGAGATAGTTACCGTGGATGAGCCGGCGGATGAGTTTACTTGGAGTCGTTTGAAGGAAGTGTTTGAGCAGCGATATATGCCGTCTGTTGGTATCTCTAGAATGTACCAGGATTTCATGGATTTGAAGCAGAGAATTTTATCGTTTGAGGAATACTTGAACAAATTCAACGAATTATCTCGGTTTGGTCCGGAGTTGGTGAATACAACTTTAAAGAAGAATAAAAAGTATATTCAGGGAATGAACAAGGAATTCCAAGAGAGGATGACTAGTCACGTAAAAGAATCTTTTTCTGAATTAATTGATATGGGTTATAGATACGATACTCTGGATAAGCAAGAAGTTCCAGAGGAGAAAGGGAATACAATGTAACGACCCAGAATTTTTATTAATTAAAATTTGAATATTTAATTAATTTTAAATATTAATAAGTGAAATTTATAAGTCGAATAAATTTTATTGTGAATAATTGGATTTAATTGGATAATTAAATCAATAATTTAATATGTGAAAATGCAGAAATAATTGAAAATTGGGTTAAATATGATTGAAAATGATTTGTAAAATTTTATTTTATCATGTTGGAGTTAGAACGATATTTAAGAACTTTTAAAATCGAATTAAAAGTTAATTTGTGAAAATTGAATATTTTAATATTTAATCGACTAGTGAAAATAGCCAATTTTTGAACAGTCTCAGAATTGGACGAAACTAGTTCCATTGGATCCGTAATAGTTAGTTATTATCGAATTTCAATTTTCGTGTCAATCGGAGTTACCGTTTGATCGTGGCAGCTCGAAACGCATCGAATTGTTTTTAATATTAATTTGGCGAGTTAAAATAGCCATTTTTCAAAATGTCTCGGATTTCGACGAAACCAGTTTCATCAGATCCCTAATATAATATTATTGTAAGGTTTCAAATTTCGTGTCAATCGGATTTACCTTTTGTCCGGTACAAATTAAAACGCCTAGAAAATCGTTTAAATCGGTTTAATTTAAATTGAACGTTTATTGCCATAACTCGCACAGATGTCCGAATTAGCTTTCGAAACCTATTCCATTGTGTCCGGAACGCGGGGTAAACCCTAGAAACGCTGGTTACGGCGCGTGAATCAGAGTTCGGAATTTCCGGAATGAATACTGTTTTCGTTTGATTTTCTATAAATAGACCATACCCTCACAAAAAAAAAATTAACAAAACCCTAGCCGCCTATGCTGAAACCCACGGCCAGGAAACTCCTAAATTCTCTCCCCCAAATCTTCCAATCCACTCAATATTTTCGAAAACTTCCTGAAGCAAAATCGAAGAGCATCGCGAGACAAAGACATCAAACGGTGGAAATTGGCTATCATCGTCGTATGGAGGTGATTATCGGCTGCGTTCTGGTGCGTTTCATGCACGAAATACGAGAGAGAGGGGGGACTGAGCTCTATGATGTTGGGGGCGAAGGTGGCTCTTGGTCGTGGCTACGAAATGGTGTATCCTGATCATGCTAGAACTCGACGTGGTGGTGGCGTTTTTAAACCCTAATTTTTTGTAGTGGGTTCGGCTACTATAAGTCGCGTGAACGATAGGGAGAGGGGAGATGAAGACGTGCGGTCATGATGCAGTGGTAGTGAATCTAACGGCCTGTAATTAGTGAGGGTTTAAAATTTTAATTTAAGTTGTAATTTGTTTATATATAAATCGAGTAAACTTCATAAATGCATATCTTTTTCATACGAGGTCGAAAACGCGCAAAACCAGTTGCGTTGGAATCGTATGGACGAGCACTACGCGATGGAATTGGATTGGAGTCGTTTGGAGTTAGTGAGAATTTCGAGTAAAATTAAACGTCCGTTTAATTTTATTCGAAATAAATCGCTAAAACGAAATTGAAATCAAGATGAGAACTTCTCACTCAATCGAATCAGTTTCGGTTTTAATTTTAAATAGTTAGATTTAAAATATTTGAATGCATGTTTGAATGATGATTGCTATCTATTGATTGTTAAAATAGACATTATGCGCCGTTAGTAAGCGGATGTTATTTATTAAAAACATATACCGCGAATATTTCATAAACAGTGAAATTGGTATTATATATAATAGCAATATATATATATATTGACATATGTATATATTAGAGTTATTGATTTCCCGCATTTCTATAGCAGATGAGACCCTATTGCGCCGTCTATTAAGCGGATAATATTTTAAATCCCATATACCGCGATAATTTCGTACTGGAGCGAAATTGGTATTGTGCTAATGTTTTTGGATGCAGGAAAACAGGTTGGAGGGATCCTACTGGATTCCTCAACACTATTTATTTGATTTCAGATATTTTGATATTTGATGGATTATCATATCGATATATGATATCGTTGTTGTCGTGATTGACTATTGGGTATGTAGCATCATTGGACCAAGTTTTGGGATTTTAAAATGATTTTTAAGTGATTTTTGAAAGTATACGTTTATAAAATATTTTTGGAATTGATCCATTTTAAATAAATAAACGTTATAATTTTTAAAGTTATAAAAATTATGATTTTGAGAAATACGGTTAAAGACTGATTTTTGAAAAATATGGGTTAATGTTTTTATAAAATAGTTTAAATTGGATCTCTGAATTTATTGTAAAAAGTTTAAATATAGGATTTATAAAACTTGATTATTTTTTAAATCAAAATGATGAAATTATAAAGGAGTTTAAAGGCATTTTTAAAATAGTAATATAAATTGATTATTTTATAAAGGATTTATAAATTGATATTTATAAATGAAAATATTTAAATTATAAAACGAGTTTTTATAAGTGTTTGAATGAAGTGAAAATGAATTCCATAAATGAATGAAATTTATAGAACTATAAATGGTGAAGTTATAAATGAAATTTATAAATAGTAAGATTTATAAATTTTGTGAAGTTATTAAAGAATATATTTGGGTAAATAAATGAATCTTATAAGTTATAAGATTTATAATTATGAAGTTTAAAAGAACGATTTAGTAAACAAATGAATTATAAGTGTCTAACTAAAAAAATATAGACCTTTGGTTTATAATTGAGTTATGAATTGAGTAGATTAACTAAGGAATTTATAAAAGGAAGTTGTTATAAAATAAATAGAAATGGAATTTATAAACGTTGTTTTATAAATCCGCAAACGACTTATTTTGATAAGTAAATTGTTGAAACCTACTAATGAAGTTATATTCACGTCTTGACTGTGAATAATCCTTTAAAATGAAATGTATAAAAGGATGAAAATTGTTAACGTAGTATATTCACGTTTGTGAATAGTGAATAATATGTTAAAGAAAATGTTTTGAATGTGATGTTTTAAATAGAATTAAAATGATCTAACGATGTTTTAAAATGCATTAAGATTAGAAACCATAGATTTCAACATTTATTGTTGAAATAGATGTTTTCGGGAAATAGAAGGAAATGGTGGACTATAACACTGTTGTTATAGTAAATGATTTCCGAAAGGAAACGTTTTGTATGGTATTGGGATTTATATATCTATTTTAATTTCGAATCCCTATACTAGTGATTTTGGGTTGTCGTAACGATGTTTTACGTAACATTCGTTTTGGGCCCAAATAAATATGTTTAAGAGAATGATTTCCTTAAGGAATGAAATATATACTTAATTTCGATTTAAGTATATTGAATATTTTCCAAGTGTTGAAAATAAATAAAATTTGTGAATTACTTATTTTTAATAAGTATGGAAATGTTTTCCAATATAAAGTGAATATTTTGAGAATTTATCTTTTTGAAGATAAATTGAAATGGATAATTGAAATCGTATATGCATGGATATTGTGAAATATAAATTCACTATGGAATTTATGAATGAAAAGGAGAATTTGTTTAAAAATAAATATTGATTTATTTTTGAAGTGTGCAATTATATATCTAGTAAAGATATTTTGGAAAATAAATAATTTGGAAAATTATTTGGAATCTGGTGATGTTGTGCATATCCATTGATAGTTCAATAACCGACGATCAATATTTACCTTTGAAAGGTATTTGTTGTGATTTGCTGAATTTGAATACTACACTTATTTTTGAATAAGCGCTCACTATTCGGGTTAACCGGGAAAGGACCATAGGGTCGTATTACCCATTCCGAATATGTGATACGTCGTTATGAATTGCATTTGAAGATCGGTGTTGAAGACCGGGTATTTGCGAAAGCGATAGGATGACCTATCGATTCTCTCTGCACTGGGTAGCTCCTGGTATAGAGATTCCCTAAGTGATGGGAAATTCGATCGGGATTGTGAATACCTGGATTGCAAGGGCTTCGTAAGAAGTGCCTTCGGTTCTGTTCGAGCCCGGAACAGACTTGTATGGATTGTATGTCTGACATTACAAATTGAGATATAAAGCAGATTTCTTTCAAATATATTTCTGTTGGTGGCGGAGAATTTATTCTTTTAGCTTAACACCCTTCTCTGAGACGTACGAGCTCAGAGGTTATGTAGTTGAAGGTTATCAGCGATATATTCCCAATTTGGTAATGTGACATGCTGAGTGTTGCTGTGAAATGATCATTGTGTTGATTATTTGTGATAGGATCATTTATTTGATCGTCTATCCTGGTGATCATTTCTATGATCATTTGTTGATCCAAAGCATGGCTTTTGTATAAAGTATGTTTTTGTGGACGTGACTTCGTCGAGCCTCACACCTCGGGAATGGTCAAAACAGGAAAGATGCAGCAAGGTTATGAGGGGTAGCGCCCTTTAGGATATGTGCATTTCCTTCTGGAAAAGGGTGGTATCATGGTATGGAGCCCAGATACTTACTCATGTTGAAAACACTTTATGATTGTGTGAATTGATTGCGAGCGCTCGGTGAAAGGTCCCAAAGGACCGGGGGATGGCATATTCGGTCAGTTGTTACTCAGTTAGGGGTAACCCGGCCTTGTGTTGGTAGAGATCCGGTTTGGTTCTCGGGGATGTCCATCCAGAGGCATTCTCAGGTGGCAATGGGAAGTTCCTTGGCCTGATCATTCGTTGGAAATCCAAAGAAATAATACGAGACTTGTACGGTTTTAGTTGTATAACCTGCTATGGAATGTGGCGGTAACCTGCTATTGAACATAGTTAGCTATAGTAGGCATAGTTCGGAATGTCTATGCAGGCTAAGATTTATATTCTATTTTCGAAATATTTTCCTACACTATGCACTAGTAATAATATAAAATGTTCTTTTAAATGCGTATCAAGCATCTTTGACTATCATAAGGAGAAATCTCCTCCGATTCTGCGTTTGCATTGTGTGTGTGTGCGGGAGGCCTTATGTAGTCTCATTTTTAAAAGCATTGTGAATTGACTTTAAAAATATTCCTCTATTTTGATTTTCAAAGATAAATAAACTGTTTTGAGTTCTCATACCAGTCACATGACTGACTCGGAGTTTATTGTTTTCCTTCCTAAACTCTGGGTGCCCACCAATTTCCACACGGGCAGTCAAGAGTTAGGTTTATCAGGATATTCTGGATATTCTGGAGTTGCTGGGGGCAAGCTGGATGGCATGGCGTATTACTAGTATATAGTATTTCTTTTCCGCTGTTTGTTTGTTGTTGTTGTACACTCTGATGATATGATGTAATGAAATGTAATGTATAAAATGTAATAACTGATATAGTTCTTTGTTTAAAGATTATTCATTTATTATTATATGTTGTTCCGCTGCGAATTGTGAGATTCTGATGTTGTTCTGTTGTTTTCTATTCCATTCTATTTTCTATTTTCTTTCCTCTCTATTCTTATCTCTTCTTCTCTCTCTTTCTTCTTCTTTTCTTTTCTTAAACCATAACATTTCGGGTTTCCGGCCTTCGATTTCTCGGCAGTCGATAAAGTGAGTATCGATGTTGAATTTTAGAAAGTCGAAAATTTTCGGGACGTTACATTTGGTATCAAAGCATATGGTTAAGCGACAACCATGGTTCTGTTGGGTGTTACTCATTAGAGATAGAGTCAGTAGTGCTCTAGAATGATTTTGAGTGTAATAATAGCTATGAGAGCGTATTTGTTAGTGTATATAAAATTGTTTTATATTGTAATGATTGGTTTATTGAGTGGCATATGAACCTTCGTCAGCACGGTCTCGACAACTATGCCGAAGGGGTTTCTAAACACTTGAATAGAATAATTCGACACAATATTGTTTTAAAATTGGGTAAATGAAATAATTTTACCTTGAGTATATTTTATATATAAAGGAATAATTTTTTAAGAATTATTAAAGTATATAAGTTGATTGTTTAGTTGTTTGAATAATCTAAATAGAAGAAGAATTGTATAAGCAAAAGAATTATAAGAATTGAATTATAATTAAAGTGATTTACAATTGTGAAATAAACTTATATATATATGAGAAGTGAAACTATATGAATATATTTATGAATATGAGTTGAAATAAAAATGAATTTAAAGTTAAATGGAAATTTACTTTAGAATTTGGAAGCTGAATTGATTTATAAGTGGGAATTTAAGTTATATAAATGGAATTCAACTTAAGATGGTTAAATGAATTACCAATTGAATTGAATGAATGGATTGAATGTTAATCAATTGAATGTGAATAATGAATGTAAGTATTAATTCATTAAAATCTAATGATTTTGGAAGTTGAAAGATTGAATGAAAATCAATTTAATTAAACCAATTGAAAGTGATGGTGTTAAACCAAATTGAATGAATATAAGCAAAGGAATTTGGTTGTAATTGATATACATTGATTGTTATATGGTTGTTAGTTGATTGATTGTATATAATTCATTAAGTGTTAATGAAATTGAGTTAATGAAATTGGAAGCTAAAGTAATTGGAATTCAATTGGAAGTTAAGTGAATCTTAAATAGAATTGAATTTGATTTAGAAGTGAACCAACTTGAATATGAATTAGTGAATATAAACTAATTGAGAATGAATGTTATTAAAAACATCCACTGTTAAATGAATCAAATGTGATTAAATTGAAACATATTTCATTGAATATTAATGAGAATATGAATGAATATTTATTGGTTATGGATGTTAGTTGGATGATAGTTGGTTGATGGTTGAATATATTGCTTTTGTTTCAATTGCTATGTTGACATATATAGTTAGTATGTTGCTATATGTTGAATATTGATACTATTGTCTATATACATGATTCTCATATTGTTTGTTGAGTGTTTAGTAGGTGCGGATCGCGTTTGCTTCGCATTTGTGGCTCGCTTTCGCGCTATATTAGCCGTATATGCTTGCTAATAAAATATAAGGTACATATCTCGGATTAAATATCGTACTTTTATACTTTTTTTCCCTGCGGGATGCCTCATTACTTGATGAGATGTATATTTGTGATATATATACTGTCATTTTTTTTTCGGATCGAGCCACGCAAAGGAGACTATGGCGAATTTTTTCGAAAATTTAAGGCGTTAGAAAAATTTGAGAAAATTGGAAAATTTTGAAAACTTTAACTTTGATTTGGAGTTGAAAGTTAAACAATAGTAATTGTTTTTGAAAAGATAACTAAGTATGATTTGGAAACTTAGTAAAGTATTATAAGAAGTTTGACAATGGATTTTGGAAAGTTAATGGATTATGTAACTTTTCTTACTTAATAATTTCGAGGACGAAATTCTTTTAAGGGGGGAAGATTGTAACGACCCAGAATTTTTATTAATTAAAATTTGAATATTTAATTAATTTTAAATATTAATAAGTGAAATTTATAAGTCGAATAAATTTTATTGTGAATAATTGGATTTAATTGGATAATTAAATCAATAATTTAATATGTGAAAATGCAGAAATAATTGAAAATTGGGTTAAATATGATTGAAAATGATTTGTAAAATTTTATTTTATCATGTTGGAGTTAGAACGATATTTTAGAACTTTTAAAATCGAATTAAAAGTTAATTTGTGAAAATTGAATATTTTAATATTTAATCGACTAGTGAAAATAGCCAATTTTTGAACAGTCTCAGAATTGGACGAAACTAGTTCCATTGGATCCGTAATAGTTAGTTATTACCGGATTTCAATTTTCGTGTCAATCGGAGTTACCGTTTGATCGTGGCAGCTCGAAACACATCGAATTGTTTTTAATATTAATTTGGCGAGTTAAAATAGACATTTTTCAAAATGTCTCGGATTTCAAAGAAACCAGTTTCATCGGATCCATAATGTGATATTATTGTAAGGTTTCAAATTTTGTGTCAATCGGATTTACCGTTTGTCCGGTACAAATTAAAACGCCTAGAAAATCGTTTAAATCGGTTTAATTTAAATTGAACGTTTATTGCCATAACTCGCACAGATGTCCGAATTAGCTTTCGAAACCTGTTCCATTGTGTCTGGAACGCGAGGTAAACCCTAGAAACGCTGGTTACGGCGCGTGAATCGGAGTTCGGAATTTCCGGAATGAATAGTGTTTTCGTTTGATTTTCTATAAATAGACCATACCCTCACAAAAAAAAATTAAAAAAAATAACAAAACCCTAGCCGCCTATGCTGAAACCCACGGCCAGGAAACTCCTAAATTCTCTCCCCCAAATCTTCCAATCCACTCAATATTTTGGAAAACTTCCTGAAGCAAAATCGAAGAGCATCGCGAGACAAAGACATCTAACGGTGGAAATTGGCTATCGTCGTCGTATGGAGGTGATTATCGGCCGCGTTCTGGTGCGTTTCATGCACGAAATACGAGAGAGAGGGAGGACCAAGCCCTATGATGTTGGGGGCGAAGGTGGCTCTTGGTCGTGGCTACGAAATGGTGTATCCTGATCATGCTAGAACTCGACGTGGTGGTGGCGTTTTTCAACCCTAATTTTTTGTAGTGGGTTCGGCTACTGTAAGTCGCGTGAACGAGAGGGAGAGGGGAGATGAAGACGTGCGGTCATGATGTAGTGGCAGTGAATCTAACGGCCTGTAATTAGTCAGGGTTTAAAATTTTAATTTAAGTTGTAATTTGTTTATATATAAATCGAGTAAACTTCATAAATGCATATCTTTTTCATACGAGGTCGAAAACGCGCAAAACCAGTTGCGTTGGAATCGTATGGACGAGCACTATGCGATGGAATTGGATTGGAGTCGTTTGGAGTTAGTGAGAATTTCGGGTAAATTAAACGTCCGTTTAATTTTATTCGAAATAAATCGCTAAAACGAAATTGAAATCAAGGTGAGAACTTCTCACTCAATCGAATCAGTTTTGGTTTTAATTTTAAATAGTTAGATTTAAAATATTTGAATGCATGTTTGAATGATGATTGTTATCTATTGATTGTTAAAATAGACATTATGCGCCGTTAGTAAGCGGATGTTATTTATTAAAAACATATACCGCGAATATTTCATAAACAGTGAAATTGGTATTATATATAATAGCAATATATATATATATATATTGGCATATGTATATATTAGAGTTATTGATTTCCCTCATTTGTATAGCGGATGAGACCCTATTGCGCCGTCTATTAAGCGGATAATATTTTAAATCCCATATACCGCGATAATTTCGTACTGGAGCGAAATTGGTATAATGCTAATGTTTTTGGATGTAGGAAAACAGGTTGGAGGGATCCAACTGGATTCCTCGACAGTATTTATTTGATTTCAGATATTTTGATATTTGATGGATTATCATATCGATATATGATATCGTTGTTGTCGTGATTGACTATTGGGTATGTAGCATCATTGGACCAAGTTTTGGGATTTTAAAATGATTTTTAAGTGATTTTTGAAAGTATACGTTTATAAAATATTTTTGGAATTGATCCATTTTAAATAAATAAACGTTATAATTTTTAAAGTTATAAAAATTATGATTTTGAGAAATACGGTTAAAGATTGATTTTTGAGAAACATGGGTTAATGTTTTTATAAAATAGTTTAAATTGGATCTCTGAATTTATTGTAAAAAGTTTAAATATAGGATTTATAAAACTTGATTATTTTATAAATCAAAATGATGAAATTATAAAGGAGTTTAAAGGCATTTTTAAAATAGTATTATAAATTGATTATTTTATAAAGGATTTATAAATTGATATTTATAAATGAAAATATTTAAATTATAAAACGAGTTTTTATAAGTGTTTGAATGAAGTGAAAATGAATTCCACAAATGAATGAAATTTATAGAACTATAAATGGTGAAGTTATAAATGAAATTTATAAATAGTAAGATTTATAAATTTTGTGAAGTTATTAAAGAATATATTTGGGTAAATAAATGAATCTTATAAGTTATAAGATTTATAATTATGAAGTTTAAAAGAACGATTTAGTAAACAAATGAATTATAAGTGTTTAACTAAAAAAATATAGACCTTTGGTTTATAATTGAGTTATGAATTGAGTAGGTTAACTAAGGAATTTATAAAAGGAAGTTGTTATAAAATAAATAGAAATGGAATTTATAAACGTTGTTTTATAAATTCGCAAACGACTTATTTTGATAAGTAAATTGTTGAAACCTATTAATGAAGTTATATTCATGTTTTGACTGTGAATAATCCTTTAAAATGAAATGTATAAAAGGATGAAAATTGTTAACGTAGTATATTCACGTTTGTGAATAGTGAATAATATGTTAGAGAAAATGTTTTGAATGTGATGTTTTAAATAGAATTAAAACGATCTAACGATGTTTTAAAATGCATTAAGATTAGAAACCATAGATTTCAACATTTATTGTTGAAATAGATGTTTTCGGGAAATAGAAGGCAATGGTGGACTATAACACTGTTGTTATAGTAAATGATTTCCGAAAGGAAACGTTTTGTATAGTATTGGGATTTATATATCTATTTTAATTTCGAATCCCTATACTAGTGATTTTGGGTTGTCGTAACGATGTTTTACGTAACATTCGTTTTGGGCCCAAATAAATATGTTTAAGAGAATGATTTCCTTAAAGAATGAAATATATACTTAATTTCGATTTAAGTATATTGAATATTTTCCAAGTGTTGAAAATAAATAAAATTTGTGAATTACTTATTTTTAATAAGTATGGAAATGTTTTCCAATATAAAGTGAATATTTTGAGAATTTATCTTTTTGAAGATAAATTGAAATGGATAATTGAAATCGTATATGCATGGATATTGTGAAATATAAATTCACTATGGAATTTATGAATGAAAAGGAGAATTTGTTTAAAAATAAATATTGATTTATTTTTGAAGTGTGAAATTATATATCTAAAGATATTTTGGAAAATAAATAATTTGGAAAATTATTTGGAATCTGGTGATGTTGTGCATATCCATTGATAGTTCAATAACCGATTATCAATATTTACCTTTGAAAGGTATTTGTTGTGATTTGCTGAATTTGAATACTACACTTATTTTTGAATAAGCGCTCACTATTCGGGTTAACCGGGAAAGGACCATAGGGTCGTATAACCCATTCCGAATATGTGATAC
Organism: Allium cepa; assembly: GCA_030765085.1. Lineage (NCBI taxonomy): Eukaryota > Viridiplantae > Streptophyta > Magnoliopsida > Asparagales > Amaryllidaceae > Allium > Allium cepa. The sequence goes on along the minus strand of CM060941.1, from coordinate 550,502,384 downwards.
GTCGTTATGAATTGCATTTGAAGATCGGTGTTGAAGACCGGGTATTTGCGAAAGCGATAGGATGACCTATCGATTGTCTCTGCACTGGGTAGCTCCTGGTATAGAGATTCCCTAAGTGATGGGAAATTCGATCGGGATTGTGAATACCCAGATTGCAAGGGCTTCGTAAGAAGTGCCTTCGGTTCTGTTCGAGCCCGGAACAGACTTGTATGGATTGTATGTCTGACATTACAAATTGAGATATAAAGAAGATTTCTTTCAAATATATTTTTGTTGGTGGCAGAGAATTTATTCTTTTAGCTTAACACCCTTCTCTGAGACGTACGAGCTCAGAGGTTATGTAGTTGAAGGTTATCAGCGATATATTCCCAATTTGGTAATGTGACATGCTAAGTGTTGCTGTGAAATGATCATTGTGTTGATTATTTGTGATAGGATCATTTATTTGATCGTCTATCCTGGTGATCATTTCTATGATCATTTGTTGACCCAAAGCATGGCTTTTGTATAAAGTATGTTTTTGTGGACGTGACTTCGTCGAGCCTCACACCTCGGGAATGGTCAAAACAGGAAAGATGCAGCAAGGTTATGAGGGGTAGCGCCCTTTAGGATATGTGCATTTCCTTCTGGAAAAGGGTGGTATCATGGTATGGAGCCCAGATACTTACTCATGTTGAAAACACTTTATGATTGTGTGAATTGATTGCGAGCGCTCGGTGAAAGGTCCCAAAGGACCGGGGGATGGCATATTCGGTCAGTTGTTACTCAGTTAGGGGTAACCCGGCCTTGTGTTGGTAGAGATCCGGTTTGGTTCTCGGGGATGTCCATCCAGAGGCATTCTCAGGTGGCAATGGGAAGTTCCTTGGCCTGATCATTCGTTGGAAATCCAAAGAAACAATACGAGACTTGTACGGTTTTAGTTGTATAACCTGCTATGGAATGTGGCGGTAACCTGCTATTGAACATAGTTAGCTATAGTAGGCATAGTTCGGAATGTCTATGCTGGCTAAGATTTATATTCTATTTTCGAAATATTTTCCTACACTATGCACTAGTAATAATATAAAATGTTCTTTTAAATTCGTATCAAGCATCTTTGACTATCATAAGGAGAAATCTCCTCCGTTTCTGCGTTTGCATTGTGTGTGTGTGCGGGAGGCCTTATGGTAGTCTCATTTTTAAAAGCATTGCGAATTGACTTTAAAAATATTCCTCTATTTTGATTTTCAAAGATAAATAAACTGTTTTGAGTTCTCACACCAGTCACATGACTGACTCGGAGTTTATTGTTTTCCTTCCTAAACTCTGGATGCCCACTAATTTCCACACGGGCAGTCAAGAGTTAGGTTTATCAGGATATTCTGGAGTTGCTGGGGGCAAGCTGGATGGCATGGCGTATTACTAGTATATAGTATTTCTTTTCCGCTGTTTGTTTGTTGTTGTTGTACACTCTGATGATATGATGTAATGAAATGTAATGTATAAAATGTAATAACTGATATAGTTCTTTGTTTAAAGATTATTCATTTATTATTATATGTTGTTCCGCTGCGAATTGTGAGATTCTGATGTTGTTCTGTTGTTTTCTATTCCATTCTATTTTCTATTTTCTTTCCTCTCTATCTTCTTATCTCTTCTTCTCTCTCTTTCTTCTTCTTTTCTTTTCTTAAACCATAACATTTCGGGTTTCCGGCCTTCGATTTCTCGGCAGTCGATAAAGTGAGTATCGATGTTGAATTTTCGAAAGTCGAAAATTTTCGGAACGTTACATACAAGCAATCTAAATTTGGCGGAAAAGGAAGTTCGGTGGAAAGAAATCGAGGAGAGGCAAAGGAAAGAAGAAAAAGGTGAAAGATGTTACTTCTCTCAATTGCTTAGAGAAAGGCCATTACTCGAACAAATGTAAGAACCCCTGGAAGCAAGGAATGAAAGAGCCATTTATGAAGCAAGAACAGGAATCTAGGGAATGCTAGTACTGCCACAAGTCAGGACATTGGATTAAGGACTGTCCAGCACAGAAGCAAGCTCTAGTAGCAAGAGTGCATGCAATCAAAGATGATTCTTCAACGTCAAAGGCTGATAAAGGAAAAGAAATTTTATAAGGCAACCTTCTTGTTAACGATAAAATTTTCGAGTTTGTTTGACACAGGAACTACACATAGTTTTATTCCTCAGCAAATCGTAGATGAGTTAAATCTTGAATCTGAAATCGTAGTCGAACCTATTTCTATCTATTTCATTGGGTTTCGATATATTCTATGAACGGTTAGTTATCACTTCGAATTAACCAATACATTTGTATATTTCGTAGATCCGAATAAGCCGAATACTTCGTAAAATAATGTATGAGTTTGTTCTCATATCTACTGTTGATATTTTGATTTGGTAAGCCAAATGCAGAATAGATATTCGGTTTGTTCTGAAAAGATATTTCTCTATCTTTTATCTGTTCTTGGTTGTCTCCCTGGCAAATTTCAAGGATGAAATTTTCTTAAGGGGGGAATCTGTAACATTCCCAAATTTTAACCAAGTTTAATTTGACAATTAATTTAATTTTGGAATTAAATTGTGAATTTATTTGTAAATTAATTAGAAAATTTCCAGAATAAATAAAAATTTAAGTTATAAGTAGGATTTTGGTTTGAAATTTAAGGATATGTATTTTATAAATAAAAATTGAATTTAAAGATAAATATGTTGAAAATAAATTGGATTTGAAATTTTATTTTAAAGTTAATGAAAATTTGTTTCTAATTTTATTAAATATGCATTTTGATTTAAAAATGATGTTTTGAATGTGATAATAATTTTTTTTAAAGGCTAATTAAGTATTAAACTCTTATACATTTATTTATGTGTAGTTGAATTTTAAAACTGTTTATCTTCAAAAGATTATATAAATGAATTATAAAGAAAATGTATTTATTTAAATAATAAATATGATATTAAAGTTATATTTAAAATATTATTTGTAGTGTTTAACATATAGTAAAAGTTTGAATGTTGTTAAAAAGCTAAATTCTATACTATACACATGTGTGTTATTTATTAAAGTATAATTTGTTTTAAAATTCAATTTTTCATAAGTTTTTATAAAAGAAAATGCATTTATTTATTGAATAATAGAAATTATTTATATGAAAACATTTGTTATAACAAGTGTAAAAAATAAAAACATATGTTAAGATATGAAATTTTATATGCGCTAAGGGTTAAATACAAAATTTACAAAATAATTTAGATTAAGGATTTAAACATAAATTGTATCTCCAATGACATTTGTGAAAATGGGATAACATATGTTAAAAAGTGTTAAGCAAGATTAACAAGTGGCAAAAACAAGATTTTCTCTTGAAATATAAAATATACAAAGAAAGAAATTAGAGAAACGTGGCATATTTTCCCAGATCTCAAACCTGAAACAATTGAAACAAAAGATTTTTTTTCAGTTTTTGAAATCTGGAAATCAAAGCTGAAAAACAAAAGCAAAATCTGTTAAAAAAAGCAAACAGTTTTCAATCTTCAATTTGATTCAAATCTGAAGCATGCATACACATTTCAATCAAACTAGATCATCTCAAACCTGAGATTAGATCATTTTAACATCAAGTTTCAATACATTAGTTTCAATCATCAGAGCAAAGTCTTCAGCCTGGAAACAAAGCCATTCAAAGCTTTAAACAAATTCAACTGTAAAGAACAAGTATCAGAGCAAATCAAAATCTAAAAGTCTGAGCAAAACAAATGCAAAGGCCAGATCTATTTCAACTTAAGATCATCAAATCCTAGTCAAAGCATCAAGCTTCAGACTTTATCTTCAGATTTGAAAAGTTAGGCAGGTCCTCTGTCTTTCTTCATTTTTAAGGTGAGCAAACTATCTATACCACAATCTGGAATATGTTATAGTTGGTTTACATATGATTAATGCTTGAAATAAGTTGTGAAAATGCTTGCTTGCCTATATGTTATGTGTGTATACAGGTGTGTGTGTGTGTGTGTGTGTGTCTATATATACAAATCTGTTACACATTACCGGGATTAAACAAAACCAGTTCAAAAATCCAAAGCCATCCCAAAAACCTTTATAAGCTTTAATCCCTGAATGTTAAATGCTTGTTTAGGTGTAACATCATTCTTAAAATAAATTCGGATATTTAAGTTAAGCATTTATTTCAAAAAAAAGATACATATATACAGTGATGATTGTTGAATATGCGCTTATATGATTTTTGTTTGATGATAATAAACATATATATATATATATTCATTTAAATGTATTTGGTAATGTACTATTTTATTTTTCACAGATTAAATAAATATTTGTTGAATAAAATAAATTACACAGAATTTGAATTCAAACAGAATAAGTTACACAGAATTTGAATTCAAACAGAAATTTTATTCAAACAAATATTTATTACATGTTTGAATAGTACAAATTCAAGCTCTCACTATACATATACAATTTTGATTCTAATTACATCACAGTTCGGTTTACATAAATTCCTCACTACATATCACTCACACTCGTATTTTATCTTCAACTTCATTCCAGTTAGAATCCAGCATCTGAGAAATCTACAAACATATTCACTAACGCAGTAAAATTGAAAAAGAAATATTTTTGCAATATAAAATAAAATGTGAATTTCAAAAATAATATTTGCCTCGGTTATTTGGTTGTTCGTCATCATTTACATTTGAATTCATCACACACGAACAATGTGACATGCACAGTGAATCACTGTACATGCCACAAGGCCGTGCACACCGATATACACTTGATAATGCTACAGGGACAGGTGAGCACAAGGTCAAACCCAAATAAAAAGACGGGTTCAACTCAGGTGCAACATAAATAAAATCTCGACTTCAGCATAAGGTCAAACCGGAGTTGTGAAACTGGATTCAACACAGGTGAAAATGGCCAAAACTCAAGAATCAAGTGTCGACTAGTCCAATATAAACAAGAACCAGAGACTACAAATAAACTGCATCAAAGCACAAATACATGGAATAATACAACATGACAATGCAGACACAAATGAACACACATGGACAACTATCATGAATGAATTAGCAAAGGCTAGCCACCAACATAACAGCAACACCAACCAGAAAAGGAGCAAACCAAATATGCAGTGCATACTCAAGTACACAAGTGACACAAGTGTTACAAGACACAGTGCACAAATGCAACACCAAGCAATCGACTAATAAACATCATATATACATGTGCATTGAAGACCAGGGATTATGCAACATGGCAGTAAGCAGTGCTCAGTGATCAAACTAAAATAGTCGAAGTCAGGAAATGCTCAAGACCAAGTATAACACTTGAATGGACAGAGACAATAACAATGAACAAAGATGGCCAAAAACAGTGCAACATGCCCAGTTACAACAGACTCAAAGACCACTGAACAACCAGACTTCAAACCATGGAACAACAAGGTGATCGAACAAACAAGACCAGGCAATAGTGAAGTACAACATCACTAACAAATGCAAGCTCGAACACAAGTGTACATGACAGTGTAAAGCAAGCACCAGACTCCAACAAGTAATCAAGATCAAATGACTTCAAGCATGCAAACAGAAAAAACCAAACCAGTGCATCAAAGCAAACTACAAGATGTAGAGCAGAAATGCACAAGTATCAATATATAATGATCAAGATGGTTCACAGTACAACATACAAAATAAATCATACAGTTTCAATGCTAACTGCTCAAGTAAAGTGAAGGAACAAGACCGAACAAGCATCAATATGGCAACACAGCAGTAACATGCACCAGTAAACCAAAACAGTAATATTCAGGGACGAACACTCAGATGAACACATGGCCGAGGTCAATGAAGCCAAAGCAAACAGGACAGAGATGAACAATGTAAATGTCGAAGTCGTGGAAGCATAACAATGTCAATATTAAATTCATGAAATCAAAAAAAGTGACCGAAGTCAAAAGTCAGAAACGATCAAGTGTGGTCATCACGAAAATGAATCAAAGCCATGACCACCAAGCAAAGAATATACGAAATTGAAAAAGTCAGTCAAATCATCAACGTTCAACAAATATCGATCGGTAGAGAAAATAGTTTGACGAATTCAAATAAGTAATATACGACGTAAATTTAGAAGGTCGAATCATATAAATACATCACCCAAATAATCATTGGCATGTGTGGAAAAATCGATCGAGTTCAAGCACTAAAATCCAAATCGTCATCATCGGCAATTTAAAAAGCATCAGAATTCAAGCAAGCATCAAACCAGAAAACAAAAGGAGAAAATCATATACCGAATCGAAGTCGAACTCCATCAACTCGAAGTAGCCAGAGAGAGAGCAACGAGAAATCGATCGAGCAAGGCAACTCTCGAACAACCACAGATTCGATCGAAATAAATTGGCATTCGAAAGCCCTAATCTGGATCGAGAACAAAGCCCTAATTTCACAAAGAGGAACGAACGAGAGAACGACCCCCATTTTCCCAAAGAATAAAAAAGGATCGGGTCGAAATAATAAAAGGGGCCGGCAATTAAGTTTTAGGGCTTTTGTTTTTTAAAATAAGGGCTTTTGTTAAAGGGTTTTATCTTATTATTATTTTTAAATTTGTCTTTAATTTTAAATCTCTTTTCAAACCGTTGTATTTGCTAGTCGTGTGACTAGGGGACAAGCTACGTGGCGTAGCTTGAGAATTCACAACCAGTGGCTGAGTTGTGACAGGGTTTTGAGCGTAGAGTTAGGTTAGTCAGTAGCGGGTGCCGCGAGTTTACGTGTGTAAGCGTGTGATTATCTAATTTCTAGTAGAAACCTTGGGGGCAGCACGTAGGCAGGTTTTTGCCGAAGCTGGGTAAATTCTGTGTCGTTCTATTTCTGCATTTATTATTCTGCTATTATCTGTGTTGCTATTGTTCTGTGATCTGTGTTGAAATTATTTTATAAGCTTCTGCAATAAAATTTTATAATTAACACTGTCACCCTATTCACCCCCCCTCTAGGGTGAAATCGATCCTACAATGATCTGAAATAAGCCCAAAATCAAATGTTTTGATTTTTAAGTTTGATTATAGGGATGGGTTTATATTCCAAAATCATGATTTTTAACAATCATTTCAGAATTTTTTAATTGATAAATCTAGTTATATTGAGAATTGAACAGAATTTGAATTTATATCAAATTCTGGCGATCAAATAGATTGGAGACTTCGGAGTTGAGGTTGAGCACGATTGTGGATGGGGAAAGTTGGGAAAAATAGGTGAAGGATTTTTTGATGATCGTGGGTGACGTTCGACATGGATTTAGGGTTTAATCACCTAGTTTGGTCGACAATGTTCATGGGGGAAGTTCGTCGTCGTCGAAGCAATTTGGTCGATCGCACCCATGGGAAAAGCTTCATGGGTGAGTGGCGAGGCGATGGGCACGGCGACATGGTTGCATATGATTGGTGATGATCAAACGTGGGGGTTTTGTTGTTCGAGTTGGGTTCCTGTGTCCATTGAGTGGCTCGATTTTGGATTTCAGTTAAGACTAGTGAGCTGTGTGGTCGAAACGACTCGGGGAAACTCAAGTGATTCGTCAATGGCCGGGGCGATGATCAGAGGTGATTGTGGCGATCATGCACGTGCACTTGTATGTTGGTATGTTTGAGTAGTTAATCAGTAGGGAAGACGAAGATATACTCGGGTTCGAGCTTGAGATTTTGTACGTTTGACTCGGGTTGGATCCCGAAGTCATCTTGGGTGGATTCACGTGGATGCCGAGTAACACTTAGGAAAATTTTAAATTTGAAAAAAAAAATTAATTAAGCACACGAGTAGATTTTTGGGAAAACTCGAAGTAAGAAAGAAGCGTCCTCGGGTAAGACTTGAAGCAGTCTCGAGCCTGCCCTGTAAAACAGTTTTGCTTTAAAACAAATTCAAAATTTTGAACCTGTTTAAAACATGTTTTCAAAATAATGATTTTGATTAAAGTTTGAATTAATTATGTAAGATGTTTTTAAAAAGGAATTAAATTTAATTTATTTGATTTTGATACATTATTTTATTAAACAAATAATGTAATTTAAAGGATGATCAAGATAAAATGTTATTCAAACTGTCTTAACCTTTTAAAGCAACTAATGTATAAGGATGATGATTAAACAAGGTTTAAAGGATAGTCAAAGTGATTAATAAAGATTTATCTTTTAATTTATTAAGTAATTAATGATTTGTTAATGTAATTTTTTAAAAAGTAATTACTTAATATTAAAGATTAATTTAATAAATAATTAAGGTTAATTAATTTGTAATTAATAATTAATTAATTAAGGATTAATAAAAGTAATTAAGATTTAATTAATTAACAATTAGGGGTTAATTAATTAAGATAATTAATTAAGGAATTAACAATTAACCTGGATTAGTGATTAATCTAATTTCAATTAATTAGATGATCAATTAACCTTACTTATGGATGACTGTATTCTATTGAATGCTGTGAATTGTTTGATACCTCTACCGTGTGATGCTTTGTGATTTGAATTTTTTTGAATTCAAGCAGTGATGAATGTAATTTATTTATCTATAATGCATTTATATTACCTTTCTATGATTCTGTGTATATAGATAAGAGTTATAGGATTATACCACTTATCGATATTGCTGTGTTTGAATCTGTAATGATTGATGATGTTGCACTATTGAGTAAAACCCCTGGACTACACTAAACATACACAAATATGGATGGCACGAGGAAATTGGTTAAGTCATAGATTTTTGAAATGGTTTTAAAGTTAAATTTTGAATCCAAAAGGTTTTGGAAATGGAATTGGGTTAAATGTAAAAAGCTTTTGAAAAGAAGTTTTGGAGATAAAAGTTATTTTGAATAACTTAATAAAGTTTTGAAATTTAAATAATTTGATATATATTTGAATTCAAAATTTGAAATTGAATTCTTGTTTGGAAATTATGGTTTAGAAGTGTTATACAAGTTATAATGTGTTTATATGGGTTCAAACCATTTTAAAAGTATTGTTTTGGAATTTGAATTTAACCCATAGGCTTTAACTTGTATAAATGCAATCACATTTTCCGAAACAAAAACTATTCGTTTTCAAATAATAAAAGCTTTCATATAAGGAAGGAATTTCCAGTTTGTGTTGTAAGGATTTCAAGTTTGAAATGAAAATGGTTTACCAAGTTATGAATGAATCTTTGGAAATGGTTTTGAAAGCTATGAATTAAATCTTTGATTTAAAGATTGGCTGAGTTAGTCCTATTTGAAGTGGAAATTGTTTTAAAATCTGTGAATGAATCTTTGTGAAAAATGGGTAAACTTTATGGAATGAATCTTTTTGTTTAAAGATTTGAAAATGGTAATTTGTTTAAACCATTTGAAAAGAAAAGTTTTGAGTTTTTAAGGTGTGACTTAACTGAAATCCCAATATCCATGTGTTTTAAAATATTACGCTCATTATTCAGTTTAACCGGAAGAGGACCTTGTGTCATATAACCCATTTCGAATAATGATCTGACGTTATGGATAGAATTTGAAGACCGATGGTGAAGACTGGGTATTTTCGAGAATGAAAGGATAACCCATCGAATAACTCTGCACTGTGTAGCTATGGTATAGAGATCTCCGTATGTGATGGTGTAACGACCCGTAAATTTTTAATAATTTTATTTGTTTTATTTATATATTTAATTGAAGTTTTGTGAAATTGTAAACGATAAAATTTTGTATTAAAAATTTAATATTTGGAATGCGTCTAGTTAAACATAGCAACTGGTAAATTTTCGGCCTACGCCTCCACTGAAACTACCCAGATCCAACAAATCACTTCAGGCCTTTCCGATCCAAGTGCCTCGACTAGCACTGAACACCACTGTCTGCCGACCCCACCTCAGCACCTTGCTCAGCCGCCAACCACAACCACTCTAACCGAGAAAATCCCACCTCTCCACTACTCTCTTCCCTCTGCTTTCCCATGGGCCGCCGCCGACCACACTAGCTGCTCCTCTCCCCTGTAGCCGGCAGAACACTTCTCTTTTTTTTTTGGGTAAGTATTATCGTGTGTCATTTATGTATGTTGGTAAAATATTTATATATGACTTTTTTTATATAGATGATTTACGTCAGTGTACATTCAGATTTTTTTTAAGTATACACATATAGTTGTAGTGTCAGCATAGGTATATTTATCTAAGATATATATATCGGTCCTATATGTTATATTTAAGGTTACCTGTTAGTTGATATAAGTTCTGTTATTAAAAAAACCACAAGAAATATGATGTTTTGTGATCCTAAAGTGTATTCATTTGTAAATGTTTGAAATTATATATACGTTGATAGTTTATAATCGTGAAGTATATATGTTTGTTACAGGATATCGAAATATATATATATATGTGTGTAGGTATTTATTTATATATATCATGTTTTGTTAGCATCTTGAATTTTGTTTACTGCTAGATTATAATAACATTACATACCTTACCTATATGTATAGTTTTAGATCTGTTCATATAAGTTCAGAATTGTTTTATTTTAAAATCTATTTTCAAAGATAAATTAATATGTAAGTAGGATGGTGTGTGTGTATATGTATGTAACTATGTAACCTTTAAATTTTTTAGCTTAAGTGTTCATATATATATTTAAGATTTTGGAGTATATAGTTATATACGTTTATTTTTGACTTTCAAATTAAACGTATACATTTGGTTTAAAATATAGGTGTGAACCAAGTAATAACATTTTATATAAAACATATAGATTTTCCACCGACAGATTAGAATTGAATATTGATATTAATAGATATAAGAAATGGTTTGACATGCGTTTTAATTAAAACAATAACGTTGAAATAAATATATATTTAAAATTTAATACGTGCTTGGATATAGAATATGTATATAGTTATACTTAGTTATATAGATTCTAACATTATCTTCATCGATTCAGTTCTGATTTGATCTTGTCAATTTCTGTTATCATCTCTATCCGTCGCATCCGCGTCCATCGTGCCTTGCTTTGAAATTCGTGTATGGATCCGTAGCTCATTTCTTTGTCAAATTTATCAAGCCTCGAAAGGTGAGCACTCACTCACGATTAATGTTCTTTTATTTATTAAATTTGATTTCAATTGAAACGACAATTGAAATATGCCGCTGTTAGTTATTTACACTGTTTTATATGTTATTACCTGTACTGGTTCACCTGTGGCTTCTGACACCATTATCTGTTAATTATACAATGATAATCCCGTTTGGTTGATAATTGATTGATTATTTGTTATTATATTGGATGTAAATTGTAATGTATAAAGTGATAAATTTTATGCAATTGTATTGGACGTAGGATAGTTAAAATTTTGAATTGACATATTTGTTGAATTTGATTAGTTAAATTTGTATAATATGACCCCTTAAAGTTTAATTATTTGACACGAAGAAAAATGTTTAAATTACCCTTGAACCATTTGAATTTATGTTGTATTAATTGATGAAGTATGAAATTGAATAATTGATGTCAAGTGTAGAACCACATAAAATAACAGTGTAATAATCTTTAATCTACATGAAATGATAGTGTAGATTCTAGAAATAATTATATTAATTTGCATAAACAACAAATGTAAATTAATACGATTATTTCGGAATTATTTGAATAAATTGGATTGTTATTGATTGTTGTTATTGCTTGTTTATTTACTTTGACACCATCCCAGTTATCACATTACAAGTTCCCTTTGCTATGCTTTGATTTTTAACTTGAAATGGAATCCGGTTGAAATGATAAATACCTAAATGAACTTGACCTAGGATAGAGAATTAAATATAAACCCGATTGGTCAATAGTTTGATTTAAAATAAAATAAAGATTTTATTTGGATAAATAAAAAGGTTTTGAAATGAAGTTAGAATTTGAAATTTAACGAAAGGAAATGTTAATATTTAATAATCTGAAACAAAATATTAAAAAATTAATTGATGAAAGAACGTTGTTTAATTTAAGAAATGATTGAATTAAGTTTTGAAATTATTTAATAACTAAGTTTTAAAATTATTCAATAATTAAGTTGAAATTATTTAATAATTAGTTTTGAAGTTATTTAATAATTAAGTAAGATTGAATTATTTAATAATTAAATAAATTGAATTCTTTAATAAGTGAGACTGAACCTCTTGAATAAGTGAAACTAAGTTTCTTTATTAATTGAGTTTGGAATTGTAACTAAGTAAATAAATAAATGAAATAATATTTCTTTAACAAGAAATAAAATGCGTTTTATGGAAATTAATGTAAGACTTGTAATTTAAAGAATGGTTTTGACAAATCTAATTTAATTCAATTTGAAGTTTTGATATAATGAAGTTGAACTTAAATAATTTATTTAATAAATTGGAAATTAAATAGAAATTGTTTTGAATGACAAATTTATTTAATGAATATTTAATGAAATCAATCGATGAATTTAAATTGAGTTGATTGTTAAATTAAATTAAATTAAATGATTAAGGAATGAAATTTTTATACGAACTTGAATCAATATTTGCATCGTTTTAAATAAAATTGAATGTGAATTGTAAGATTCTGAAACAGAAATTTGGAAGTTTTGAAATGTAAATTATGGAAATTGTTTAGAGAAACAAATGAAATGTTGAATTTCAAATTCTAATTGAGATTGAATTTGATTTGATTTTGAAATTTATTAAACGACCAATTGGTGTAATAATTACGAAAGTTATTAAAGAAACCGGGATCGGTTATGGACATACTCTCTGTCTAAACCGAAAACCACTTTAATAACTATATGCGGAGTGTGATCCAGAATGAAGTGGTTGGAACGATGTATGTGATGACTGAAGAAAGAGAACGATAATGGATAACCTTGACACTTGTGTCAAATTGGAAATGACAAAAACAGGAGCTTTACCGGGCCAAATGGGGTTAGCCACCTCGAGCGAACACACTTCTTCGTAAACTAATCATTACTTGTTATTGATTGGTGCACCCTTGGAATTTTGGGAGTGTTGTTTTGTGGTGTTGCGATCCTTGCGGCGATGCGTTTTCACCAGTCCGGATCTGGCAAACGGTAGTTTCACTACCTTGGGTATTGCCTCATGTGCCTTGTCGTACTTGTATACCTATATACGCGACCACTATGAATTTGTTTTGCATTATACCTATGGAGTACTCCCTGATATCCCACTAGTTTACGGTGGAGTTTACAGTGCTGTATAGACTATGACACTTATAAAAACGTGTTAAGGGGAATCATGGTAACGCCTTAACACTATTTTGATACTTTATATTACTGATAGACATTATCTACTTAGCGTATACTACTATATAGTAGATAGTTTAACGGATCCTTAGAGGATGGTTATTCCAAACATCCTTTGAGTTACTTGTATTTTAGTTGCTATTTAACTTGAGTTGGAATTATTGATATAAGAATGTTAATCCTGACTCGAGTGTTTTGTGTTTTGCTTTACGCTCGGGTCAGACTGAGTGACCAGTATTCGAGACTCACCTTTGGAGTTGGAGCTTCGCCTGGAGATCCATCGATCTATCCATCTTTTAGATTTTCAGTTTTATTTCAGTGATGTATTCAGATTCTTGTATTTGACTATTTTATTCGAGACTTCTGTTGTAACTTATTTAACTTTGTTATATATATATAGTAGCTTCATGAACTATATCTTTTGCTTCCGCTGCATATTATTACTCTGTGCCTGTGATTGTGTGATTATTTATTTACTGTATATGTTCAGTTTTGCCAAATTTAAATTAACAATTCGGTATTTTGAATTATTCAAGTCCGACATGAACGGATACGAATAGTCCAAAATAGCGGGTCCTTACGGTTGGTATCAGAGCTTTGGTAGTTCTAGGCAAAACTTAGCATATAGGGTAAATGTATTTACAGAATTACTTTCATTCGAGCTTGAATCTCTTACTTTTACTTTGAATTTCCTTTGAATTTTGGAACGTTCCCTTGGTTCCGAAATTCATTTGTGTCCCTCATTATTCGTCTACCTTCAATTCTGGAGCATCCCATAACTCCACTTCGAATGATCTTTATAATCAGTCGGCGATCTCACCAATCTCAAATCGATTTGTAAAGGAGTGAAACTCCTTTACAATAGCATCAATTTACCGGAGATTTCTGTATTTTCAGTTTACGATGCTATCAACTCCTGCTATACCTGAATTCTATTTCTTGAGATCAAATGTAGATTTGCCTCGGAGTTCTGCATCGATCGTATTCTCGAAGTCTCAGTCGACCCGGTTAAGGTTGCTCGCTATTTATATTATCTTATCAATCTTCCTATTTTGTTATTTAATTATCTTATTCTTGTTTCAAACCTATTTTCGAATCAAAATTCTCTTTGATTTGTGTCAAAAAAATTTGAATCTCTATCATTGATTTGAAATCCATTATTGTATCATTGAGCGAGGAAGTGTATTTGTAAATTAATATTAAAAATGTTTTATATATTGTGGTTTGAGTTGTTGATGTTGATTTGGTTTTCCGATCGATTCGTTTGATCAACGCTATCGATAGGATTTCCAAAACACTTTAACAGAGCAAACTGACACAATATTATTTTCAAAATTGGTAAATGAAATTTTTTGTATGATTATATTGTATATATATAAGTAAATTTTCTGATAATTGTTAAATGAATTGTTTAGCTAAATGATGTTATTTTGATTTTGATTTATTTTGTAAACCATTGACTATTGCATAATATAAATGAATTTATAAAACTTGGGTGTAATTTGATTAGAATTTGAAGTGAATTTAAATTAGAATTTGAGAATTTAAGGTTCGATAATTTCGAACTATGGTTTTTACGTTTAAAATGTATACTATTTAAAATATTTTCAAATAAAAATGGTTTTCAAAGAATTTTGATTAAATTAGAGCTCTTCTCTTTTGTCACTGGAAAATAATTTCGGTGATGGCGGCCGCATCATCGACATTCATTTTCGAGTTTCGAAGTGGAGAGACTATTCTGTAGCCCTGATACACTTTTGTTTGGAAAATGAATTTGATTTGAACTTCTTAAGAATGACTTGATGTATAATATATTATATATAAGTATATGATTATAGGTTTAATTTGATATATATAGTAAATGTATATTTATCTATAAAATGGTTTGAAATTAATTCTAATTTTTTTGATTTAAGGATGATTTGCAATAAAGCCAAAATTTTGACTAAATACTAAACTTGAAATAAGTGAATTGAAGATTTTCTTTAGATAATACTCAATTGCATTATATATAACTTACCTAAAATTTTCAAAAGTTAATTATGTAATTGAATGTTATACAATATAAATAATATCAAAGGAATTTTTTTAAATAAATTTGAGTAGTTATAATAAATGTAAATATACTTAATATATATGTGATAAGATATATTATGTAGTCCGCGAGCATAGCTCAGCTGGTTGAGGACTACCTTGCAACCATGGAACAAAGTTCCTGGAGGTTGCGGGTTCGAGTCCCGCAGCTGAGATTTGCTCCCCTTAAGGCCTTGAGCGGTCTATCCTCAACAAAGCCAAAACGAGGTAGAGGATTAATGCTCTTGGCTGGGCTGGATAAATGGGGAGGTCAGTGTGGCGGACACCTGTATCCCCTAGCTCTGCTCTCCGGAATAGGGTTTTGCAAAAAAAAAAAGATATATTAAGTAGAATAAATTAAGTAATAATTTGGAACAAAGAAGAATTAAATTTGTCGAATAAAGTATGATTATTATAAATGACTATTCAAATTTATGATCTTTGAAATTGTTAATTTAAGATAATTGGATAATATACAATATAAATTGTCTTTATGAATAAAATTTGAGTGCGTATAAAAATGTTATACGCTTAAAGTTTAATTATAAAATGATTAATAGAGATAAATAGAATACTAGGTTAGTTGAATAATAAATGGATTAATAAACTAAATGGTTGTTTGAAATAAATTTTGTAACAAACAACAACAAATTTAAAATAAACCAACTTAATGAAATTCCTTGAGTTTAAAATCAATTATTGAATATTAATTAATTCAACTGAAATTTAAATGGTTTAAATTATTTTTCTTATTTTGGAATTCAATTATATTTCTTCTGGTTGTTTCTATTCTCCTACCTCCTTCCTTTTCGGGGACGAAAAGTTTTGAGTGGAGGAAAATGTAACGACCCGTAAATTTTTAAAAATTTTATTTGTTTTATTTATATATTCAATTGAAGTTTTGTAAAATTGTAAACGATAAAATTTTGAAATAAAAATTTAATATTTGGAATGCGTCTAGTTAAACATAGCAACTGGTAAATTTTCGTCCAAAAATATGATGTTTATTTTTGTGCGTAAATTTATTTCAAATTAATCAGTTGAAAATAAATGAAAATTAAACGTTTTCGAAACCTAAATATTTTTACATAGAAAAATTCTAAATCGTCTTCTGAGAAAGGCATCATTTTTCGTTTTTCCAAATTTGGATTTCTTTAGCTCCGTCGTTCTTATTTTTCAGCGTTTTTCTTACATTTTCCGCTAGTGTAAAAATTCAAAATTTTATAATTCAATCATACCGTAATTATCTATGTACCGTCGAAAGCGCCTCGCCGCGCTGATCAAAATGGTATATTCATTTGTGCAAATTGAAGTCCGACGTAAAACGTCGCTTTAATTTAACTGTTCCGTACGAACCGGTTAAACTATATTCAGCCCAAATAAATTCACAGCCGTACCCATTCAAAATTTTAAAAAAAAAATATAGTTGTTAGGTTTGTTCAATAAGGTAGTTGGCAGCTGGAAAGGGGCATGGAAAGTTGAAATATTGGAAAGTTAAACAGCATGTTTAGTATTCCAATATGGCACTTACTGTTGTTGGGGTTCCTTAAAATAAAAAAAATAAAAAAAGAAGAAAACGCATCGTTCATTATCGTCCACTGTACAAACTCTCCTCCCTTTCACATCTCTTACCTCCTTCATTTTGCATATATGGCCTACTCGCTCTCTTCTCTTTTTCCAAACCCTTCAACACAGATCCATGCACGTGCCTCCAATCCACTTTCGCATGTGAACCGCATCGCCACCTTCACTCAAAACCGTGCCGCAACCTCCAGCCTTCCCGACTCCAGCACGCAACGGCGCCCACCTTGCTCCCTCCGCACCTGCCGAGCTCACCACCCCATCTCAACCACTCCGCAACCATCCTTCGCACCACCCCTCTCGGCCTACGCCTCCACTGAAACTACCCAGATCCAAAAAATTACTTCAGGCCTTTCCGATCCAAGTGCCTCGACTAGCACCGAACACCACTGTCTGCCGACCCCACCTCAGCACCTTGCTCAGCCGCCAACCACAACCACTCTAACCGAGCAAATCCCACCTCTCCACTACTCTCTTCCCTCTGCTTTCCCATGGGCCGCCGCCGACCACACTAGCTGCTCCTCTCCCCTGTAGTCGGCAGAACACTTCTCTTTTTTTTTGGGTAAGTATTATCGTGTGTCATTTATGTATGTTGGTAAAATATTTATATATGACTTTTGTTATATAGATGATTTACATCAGTGTACATTCAGATTTTTTTTAAGTATACACATATAGTTGTAGTGTCAGCATAGGTATATTTATCTAAGATATATATATATATATATATATATATATATATATATCGGTCCTATATGTTATATTTAAGGTTACCTGTTAGTTGATATAAGTTCTGTTATAAAAAAAACCACAAGAAACATGATGTCTTGTGAGCCTAAAGTGTATTCATTTGTAAGTGTTTGAAATTATATATACGTTGATAGTTTATAATCGTGAAGCATATATGTTTGTTACAGAATATTGAAATATATATGTGTGTGTGTGTGTGGGGGGGGGGGTATTTATTTATATATATCATGTTTTGTTAGCATCTTGAATTTTGTTTACTGCTAGATTATAATAACATTATATATCTTACCTACATGTATAGTTTTAGATCTGTTCATATGAGTTCATAATTTTTTTATTTTAACATCTATTTTCAAAGACAAATTAACAGGTAAGTAGTATGGTGTGTGTGTGTATATGTATGTAACTATGTAACTTTCAAATGTTTTAGCTTAAGTGTTCGTATATATGTTTAAGATTTTGGAGTATATAGATATATACGTTTATTTTTGACTTTTAAATTATACGTATACATTTTGATTTAAAATATAGGCGTGAACCAAGTAATAACATTTTATATAAAACATATAGATTTTCCACTGATAGATTTGAATTGAATATTGATATTAATAAATATAAGAAATGGTTTGACATGCGTTTTAATTTAAAACAATAACTTTGAAATAAATATATATAGTTAAAATTTTATACGTGCTTGGATATAGAATATGTATATAGTTATACTTAGTTATATAGATTCATTTATAACATTATCTTCATCGATTCAGTTCTGATTTGATCTTGTCAATTTCTGTTATCAGCTCTATCCGTCGCATCCGTGTCCATCGTGCTTTGCTTTGAAATTCGTGTATGGATCCGTAGCTTATTTCTTTGTCAAATTTATCTTGCCTCGAAAGGTGAGCAATCACTCACGATTAATGTTCTTTTATTTATTAAATTTGATTTTAATTGAAACGACAATTGAAATATGCTGCTGTTAGTTATTTACACTGTTTTATATGTTATTACCTGTACCGGTTCACCTGTGGCTTCTGACACCATTATCTGTTAATTATACAATGATAATCCCGTTTGGTTGATAATTGATTGATTGTTTGTTGTTATATTGGATGTAAATTGTAATGTATAAAGTGATAAATATTATGCAATTGTAATGGACGTAGGATAGTTAAAATTTTGAATTGACATATGTGTTGAATTTGATTAGTTAAATTTGTATAATATGACCCCCTAAACGTTTAATTATTTGACACGAAGAAAAATGTTTAATTACCCTTGAACCATTTGAATTTATATTGCATTAATTGATGAAGTATGAAATTGAATAATTGATGTCAAGTGTAGAACCGCATAAAATAATAGTGTAATAATCTTTAGTCTGCATGAAATGATAGTGTAGATTCTAGAAATAATTATATTAATTTGCATAAACAACAAATGTAAATTAATACGATTATTTCGGGATTTTTTGAATAAATTATTGGATTGTTATTGATTGTTGTTATTGCTTGTTTATTTACTTTGACACCATCCCAGTTATCACACTGCAAGTTCCCTTTGCTATGCTTTGATTTTTGAATTGAAATGGAATCGGGTTGAAATGATAAATACCCAAATGAACTTGACCTAGGATAGAAAATTAAAAATAAACCCGATTGGTCAATAATTTGATTTAAAATAAAATAAAGATTTTATTTGGATAAATAAAAGGGTTTTGAAATGAATTTAGAATTTGAAATTTAACGAAAGGAAATGTTAATATTTAATAATCTGAAACAAAATATTAGCAAAGTAATTGATGAAAGAACATTGTTTAATTTAAGAAATGATTGAATTAAGTTTTGAAATTATTTAATAATTAGGTTTTGAAATTATTCAATAATTATGTTGAAATTATTTAATAATTAAGTTTTGAAGTCATTTAATAATTAAGTAAGGTTGAATTATTTAATAATTAAATAAATTGAATTCTTTATAAGTGAAATTGAACCTCTTGAATAAGTGAAACTAAGTTTCTTTATTAATTGAGTTTGGAATTGTAACTAAGTAAATAAATAAATGAAATCGTATTTCTTTAACAAGAAATAAATGCGTTTTATGGAAATTAATGTACGACTGGTAATTTAAGGAATGGTTTTGACAAATCTAATTTAATTCAATTTGAAGTTTTGATATAATGAAGTTGAACTTAAATAATTGATTTAATAAATTGGAAATTAAATAGAAATTGTTTTGAATGACCAATTTATTTAGTGAATATTTAATGAAATCGATCGATGAATTTAAATTGATTTGATTGTTAAATTAAATTAGTTTAAATGATTAAGGAATGAAATTTTTATACGAACTTGAATCAATATTTGAATCGTTTTAAATAAAATTGAATGTGAATTGTAAGATTTTGAAATAGAAATTTGGAAGTTTTGAAATGTAAATTATGGAAATTGTTTAGAGAAACAAATGAAATGTTGAATTTCAAATTCTAATTGAGATTGAATTTGATTTGATTTTGAAATTTATTAAACGACCAATCGGTGTAATAATTACGAAAGTTATTAAAGAAACCGGGATCGGTTATAGACATACTCTCTGTCTAAATCGAAAACCACTTTAATAACTATACGCGGAGTGTGATCCAGAATGAAAAGGTTGGAACGATGTACGTGATGATTGAAGAAAGAGAACGATAATGGATGACCTTGACACTTGTGTCAAATTGAAAATGACTAAAACAGTAGCTGTGCCGGGCCAAACGGGGTTAGCCACCTCGAGCGAACACACTTCTTCGTAAACTACTCATTACTTGTTATTGATTGGTGCATCCTCTGAATTTTAGAAGTGTTGTTTCGCGGTATTGCGATCGTTGCGGCGATGCGTTTTCACTAGCCCGTATCAGGCAAACGGTAGTTTCACTTGGGTATTGCCTCATGTGCCTTGTCAAACTTGTATCCCTATATACGCGACCACTACGAATTTGTTTTGTGTTATACCTATGGAGTACTCTCTGATATCCCACTAGTTTACAGTGGAGTTTACAGTGCTGTATAGACTATGACACTTATAAAAATGTGTTAAAGGGAATTATGGTAACGCCTTAACACTATTTTGATACTTTATATTACTGATGGACATTATCTACTTAGCGTATACTACTATATAGTAGATAGTTTAACGGATCCTTAGAGGATGGTTATTCCAAACATCCTTTGAGTTACTTGTATTTCGGTTGCTATTTCACTTGAGTTTGATTTATTGATATAAGAATGTTAATCCTGACTCGAGTGTTTTGTGTTTTGCTTTACGCTTGGGTTAGACTGAGTGTACCAGTATTCGAGACTCATCTTTGGAGTTGGAGCTTCGCCTGGAGATCCAGCTATCTATCCAGCTTTTAGATTTGCAGTTGATTTCAGTGATGTATTCAGATTCTTGTATTGGACTATTTTATTCGAGACTTCTGTTGTAACTTATTTAACTCTGTTATATATATATAATAGCTTCATGGACTACTATCTTTTTCTTCCGCTGCATATTATTACTCTGTGCCTGTGATTCTGTGATTATTTATTTACTGTATATGTTCAGTTTTTCCAAATTTAAATTAACAATTCGGTGTTTTGAATTATTCGAGTCCGACATGAACGGATGCGAATAGTCCAAAATAGCGGGTCGTTACAGATGGGTAGTCCGATCAGGATTATGAATACCCGGGTTGCAAGGGATTCTTAGGAAGTGCCTTCGGTTCTTTTTGAACCCGGAACAGACTTGTATGGATGTGTTTCTAACATTACACTTTAAGATGTAAAGCTGGTTTCTATCAAATACATTTCTGTTTGGTGGCGGTGATTTATTCTCTTAGCTTAACACCCTTCTCTAAGACGTACGAGCTCAGAGGTTATGTACTTGATGGTTACTAGCGATACATTCCCAATTTGGTAATGTGGCATACGAAGTGCTGTGGATCATTTGTTGATCGAAGCATGTCTTTGTGAAAAAGCGTAGCTTTGTTGACGAGACTGCATCAGAACCTCACTCCTCGGAAATGATCGAAACAGGAAGGATGCGACAAGCTTGCAGGGGTCGCGCCCCTAGGGTATGTCCATTCCTTCTGGAAAAGGGTGGTATCATGGTATGGAGCCCAGATACTTAACTCTTGTGGACATTGTAAACTTATTACGGTGTGATGTTGCTTTGTAGTTGAGGATCCTCGGATAAAGGTCGCAAACAACCGGGGGTGGCATATCTTAGGTTTTTCTCCCAGGAAGAGAGTAAACTGGCCTTGTGTTGGCAGAGATCCGGGTAGGTTCTCGAGGTGTCCCTCCAGAGGCATACCCATGTGGCAATAAGAAGTTCCTTAGCCTGACCATTTGTTGGAAATCCAATCAAACAATACGAGCCTTTTACGATTGCAATTGTATAACCTGCCACCTAAGTGGTAGCTATAGCTGGCATAATATAATGGAACCTATGCTGGTTAAGATTAATATTATACTTTCGAAATATTTTCCACTATGCACTAATACTAAATCAAAATGGATTTTTGCGTGGTAAACATTTTTGACTATCATAATGAGAAATCTCCCCTAAGTGTGCGATTGCATGGTCTGTGTGCCGGAAGGCCTTGTGGTAGTTTCATTTTTCAAAAAGCATTGCGGGTTCAAGGTTTTAAAATTCTTTTGTTGTTTGTTTTAAAGAAAAAATGTTTTAGTTTGCTCATACCAGTCTCATGACTGTCTCGGAGTTTATTGTTCTCTTTCTAAACTCTAGGTGCCCACAATTTTCCACACAGGCAGTCTAAAGTTGGGTTTTTCAGATAATCAAATAATAGGTATAGATTCGTTAGCATTCAAAGTCTTTGGTTCGGTAGCATTTGGAGATCTTATTTAGATTTTGGATCTTTGAAGTTTTGGTTTGGCAATCGCGTTTTTCGGTAGCATTTGGAGATCTTATTTAGATTTTGGATCTTTGAAGTTTTGGTTTGGCAATCGCGTTTCGAATCGCATTTGCTATAAGTTCAGCTTGATGGTGGTTCGAGCTTGAAGTTTTGAGCTTTGGCTTTGGAGTTTTGGTTTGGAGTTGCAGTGTTGGATTCTCTTGAAGACTTTGCTCATGCTGTCATATTTCCACTGTGGTGTTGTGTTGTATACAATCTCTGATGGTGTTGGATTGTTGTAACATGATGTATATCACATTGTATCTATATTGTATCAATGTAATCATCTATTTGTTTCCGCTGTGTTGTTTTTCATCTAATGTTGTTGCAAGCTCCAGCGATACGAATTTGATGTCGTTTGTTGGGCACCGAGTTCGGGTCGTCACATTTATTCTTTAAAGGGTTTTACAAATATAGTAATTCAAATTACTTGAGTTTTCTCATGCTAGTTTACCAGACTGATCCGTTATTATTCTTCTTATAATGCTCGGGTCAACCCTGTGTATAATTCCAGGTTTCATTGATGATCATTGGAGTTCTTGGAGAGAGGAGCTGGATGGTTCCCTATCTTAGATTTTATTTCCGCTGCATTACTTTGTTTATTTTTATATCATGAATTGTGAGGACAAGTTGTTATAGCTGTCCAGACTGATGATAGGTTAGTTTACTCTGATTATTGCACCTATACAGTTTTCCTTTGTAAAAGATCATTTAGATATTGTATGTCATCATTCTGTTGTGAGATTTTGATGTTGTTGTTATCTTTTTTCTTGTTCTTTTCTTCTCTTCTTTTTATTTTACCCTAACTTTTTGTCTTTTCAGCACAAGTGCTCTACATGTGAATATCGTTGATGTATTAGTTCGACATTTGGTGGTCAAAAAGACATTCGTTACATAGTATGTGTCCAGTGGAGCACATAGTGAAAAGACTGCATATGGAAAACAGATGATACATTTGAGAGGACCCAACAAGAATCGTTAGTTTCATATTAGCGTATGAGCTATATGTTAAATTGTATTGTTGTAGACCTTGTGTGTGTTTGTACATAAATATGAATATTATGGTTATTTTTCATATTAGTAAATAGCACTGGTACATTTTATATATGAATTGAGAATTCATGTGCATACTATGTGTAAGCATGAGATATTTGGCAAATCACTATGGTGCCTTAATTGCATTTTGGGCGAAATTCCTTTAAGGAAGGAAGACTGTAATAACTCGTAATTATTTAATCATTTAATTTAATTAATTATTTAAAGGGCCCATGTAGGATAAATAATAAGAAAAGGGGCAATGAATTAATGAAAAAGTATAAGAGTCCAAATCCAAATTATCATGGGATAATAAACATGAATCTTTTCAATTCCTTCATTCCATTCTACAAAAAATAAAAATGTACGCTTGAAAGTACATTAATGGTAGGAGCCTAAAGAGAGAAAATAAAGGAAAGATAAGGAAACACAAGCGAAAGAGGGATTACGAAGACAAAAGTAAGATATTTCAAAGATCAAGACGAGTAATAATAAACATATTTTACTATTCCCGATTATTTTTTTTTGTTATGATTTTGTATACTTTTATATATGATGGATTTTTATATGGATTTTCACTAAAAAATAATAAATGTATATAGTGAAACAAGAGTAAGATAAATAAGGGACCAAATCCATATAAAAGTTGAAAAGAAAAATAAATGACAGTGCCAATAATAAAAAGTGAAATCTTGATATAGCAGGTAACGATAAGTGTAAAAGTATTGTCAAACATATCAGAGTTTATCCGATGTTAAGCCGAGGAGGCGACTCGACTTTTAATAGAACTGGGCTAGGGAGTTGGGTGTAGCGAATTGCCAAGGGAATCCAGGAACTTTTAGGGGAAAGTAGATCTACATCGCAATATGTAGAAGACTAAACTACACCATAATATGTAGAAGACTAAACTACAGTATAATATGTAGAAGACCAAATTGCATAGCAAAATGTAAAGTGGGAAGAGTCCAAACCGCATCGTGATATGAGTACATACCGCGCCGCAACAAGAAAAATGAACACTTAATAAGAAATGCACTACGCATATAGTCTGGGGCAAGGTGTTACCGAACAAAGCAAGTTATGAATGAAACCTTATAACAGACGATTAGGAAGGACTCTGGGAAACTGAAGGTTGGTAGGGAGAAAGAACTCTCACACTAGAGTAAGGTCTTGGAAGAGGTATTGACGCTGAGTGGGGATGCTCACTTGAATACATACCTGAGAAGGCGAAGAGAGACTTTCAACTTCCAAGAAACTGCACGTGGAAATTCCATAGCAGTTTTAGTTTTACGAATAATAAACATGGACTGTGAGTGTCGTGTCATAGTATCCCCAAGTTTAGTGAATAAGAAATATGGACAATGGGTGGCCGTATCATATTAGTCCAAAGATTAACTAAAGAATACTGCAGTGGATTGATTTTATGTAGTTTAAACCTAATAAATGAATTTAAGAGATAATGTAAGGGGTTGAGTCCAAGCGGTATCAGACTGAAAAATAATTAAAATGGGAACTACGTCGAAGACTGCACTATGGCATAGTAGTAGATGGAAACCACATAGAAACGCATAAGGCACGGTAGTAAACCGAAACTATGAATGTCATTAACTAAGATTTTTCACTTATGATGTTGTGGATGGCGAGGGGAAGAGATGTTCCATGTAGTATGGCATGGTCTCATTATATATTTGTTTTGGGTAAGTATTATTGAGACCAAACTTTATACCTGACCTATGTTTTTATTATTGTTTTTTGCATAAAACTCATAGATAGTCATTTTAGTAGGCACAGTTTATGGGATTAGGCAGGTTCATAGTAGGGGCCGTAGGACGCAATTTAAAGATTGGGCATGAGGCTTCGTTAGCTAATAAAAATGTAACTTTCACTAGTTTAGTGAGTTCAGGTGGCATCATCGTATGTTGACCTGACTTTTTACTTTGAGACTTTCTATTGTTGTTTGACCCTTATGTGGGCATCAATTTGGGGTTAATATTTGGAAAAGATGTATGTAATGGATATTAAGACAATTTCTATGTAATGAAAATATTTAGTTGCTCTATTTTACCTAGACTGTACTTGAATATATCGAACTCACTTCTGTCATTTGAAAATAATTTTGGTGATGACTATAGTATGATCAGCGTCTATTCTTGGATCTCAAAGTGTGGGAAGTTACATGTGAATGAGATAAAAGCTTGTGATGGTCTACGAATTTTTGTGCCCTGCTAGAATTTGCTTGATGATGAAAGGTTTGGTAAATTATGGATAAGAGATTGTTTTTCTCCTTAATATATGCAAAGATGCTAAATTGGTTTAGTGTTTAATAAAGATGAAGCATGTGAAGATGAAACTAATGGTCGGATGTGTACTTGATGATATGAAAATAATGCCTTTTTGCATCCGATACATTTTGAGTTGATGATAGTCTGGCTATTTGGAATAGAGGTGATCGGATTATGGAGTGGCATAATGAATGTATATAAAGTATTTTCCTGTGATAAGTTAATTTATAATCCAATCCTTTGAGTGTAAGAAATGATTAAATTTATATAGGCTCATTGACGAGAAATAGTACTAGCATGAGAGGAATAGTATGGGAGAAGAAAAATGTGGGATAGTTTAAACTGAAGATTCCATACTTTGAATTTTCATTGAAAAACTATATATATATATATATATATATATATTATATAAGATATTTTCCATTCATATTTTTGTTGAATAATTCACCTTACATCCAATATGATTCTCCTTTGACATAAATAGCACTTGATCTCTCTTGAGACATTGTAGCCTTTGAATAATAATCCACCTTGATATTTGTTGTTTGGTTATTTACCTTTTTTGAATAAGAAGAGATTTTATATTATATATATAAAATATTCTCATATCTGATGAGATATACAAGTGAATCTAGTTAAATCTCTTACTAAAATTAGTACCCTGTAAATACACAACAATAAACAAACACATTAAATAAATAAATAAATATATATATAAATATATATATATATATATTAATATCAAACTAAAATTGATTGCAACATTTCACAATATTTCTAATTTGCAAATAACAAACATATATCAAATTTTATAGATAAAATGCAGATGTGTTTGATAAATGATGTGTGTAAATTAAGAATATAATGAATGCGATATTAATTGAAAACAATATTGTGCTTTGATGATTTTAAAACTATAACACTGTAACAACCCATACTTTAATGGGCCTAAATTTGTACAAAATCAAAACCTAAGTCCATCAAAGCACAGATTATTTGATTTGGCACCTGCAAATAAGCACAAGCATTATCAGAGGTTGATAGAAATCTATGCTTACAGCGAAAAGAATAATATAATAAGAATATTGATTATGACTACTACCTTGGAATAAATGGTATTCCTTGGATAATAGGCTGTCACATTAGCGTCAAGCATGAGATAAAAAGACTTCTCCAACAACAAAGCACATCCAGCTCCAATGACCTATTCTTCTAAATCTATCTCGTGGGTTATAATAAAGAGGATGTCAGAACAACGTTCTGATGACTGGAAAATCTATAAACTGTCTAAAACATAAATTTATACCGATTGGTTTCCATTCAATAATTATGTCTATTAAGGTTAGCAATTCAACCTAATCTTGCATTGCAAACTCGATTACTTACTGTTATCCGGGTTTTTAACCTAGCAGGAACTAATAAAATACGAAGCAAATTTGTGTAGGTAGGATGATTCAGGACTCAACTAGAAAAACTGAGATAAAGGATCGATAAGGGCCAAGCTATATGACTAGGGCAACAGATGGGATCAATAAAGCCGAGAGAATAGCATCCCTTTAGTCCAATTAGTAGCTGAGCGTAAACAACCAGTGAATTGCCATCAAAATGTAAGAACAACGATAAAAGGCTATGGGGATATCTCCAAGTCAAGATTCCAGAAAATCCTAAGGGCTTAGCTCGCCAGTAACCCATGCCTCTGCTCAAACCATCAAACGAACTAGATATGACCATTGAAAAGAGGCAAAACTTAACTACAAAACAAACCAGTCTATGGGTCACAGAAACTATCCAACCTCTATAAATAACATGCCACCTACGACATAAAGAGGATTCTCTGGGCCGGTGGCTGAAGTTGTGTTGGAATTATTCTTCACTCTCTACCTCCACACAACTATCTCCATAGGAATACATTGCGATCCTCTAGTTGATTCCAAATCTGGAGATTCAATCTGGCTAGAAAACAATCAAATCCTTGTAATCAAACAACTCTCAACTATTGTAACAATAATCAGTCTATAATAAAGTTATAAAGTGGATGTAGGCTTCATTAACAGCCAAACCACTATAAAAATTCTCTGTCTTATTTCTTTTATAGTTCTTTCTTTATATCTATGATCCGTGACATTGCTCTGTTAGGATAGAGCTGGTGCTTTCAAATCCGTACTAGGGAGTTAGTCCATTTTTTGGGTCATTAAGAACCTCCAACTCAGGATTTGGATCTAGCTATTTACTTTGGGACTCATATATCCAGAAGTTAGGTTCCCAATCTTTGCTTGAAGATCTAGCTATCTACTTTGGGTCTCATAGGTCTAGAAGTTAGATCCCCAATCCTTTCTTGAAGAATCTGCTGTTTAGAATCAGTGGCTTATGGATGAAGAAGAACTGCCTTTGGAATGTCTACATGGGCAGTAGTAGCTGGAGAAGATGTTAGTCCTTAGCAAACCGAAGTAAATGGCGCTAACTTAAGGAATCAGGCACCTGCCTACTCCAGCAGGCATGAAGTTGTTACCAGGGATGAGTTAAATAAGATGGTTGATGAGATTAACCAAAAAATGGAGAATAGCCAAAAGACTCTAATGGATAAGCTTAATGCTCTCCTAACCCTACAGTTAAATCCCACTCCAAGGACTATGCCCGAACCCACGGCTGCTGTGGAACAAGAGAATTCTTCCATTTCTGATCTACATAGAAGAAATGAAAAACAACCATAATAGAAGGTGACAACATGACTTAACGTGGATGGAAATGCAAGTACTCCGTATGCCATAAGGAAACCTATCCTGAATTTGAGTCAGGGGCAAAAGACCCCATTTGAAGACATAACTATGGATCTTTCCGACTCAGAGGACGGAGAGCCAGATGAAAAACTGGAAGAAGAAGCCAATGCATTTGATAATGCAAGGAATACCCAAACTGCGCCAGTTAGACTAACCGCAAGCCAATGGGACCCTGCAGAAGTGGCTCTTCCGAAGACAGGAGAGCTTAGGCCTCAGCCCACTCACCAAGACCGTTTGCAAAGTCAAACACTTGGCGAGTGACTAATCATCGTTCTTAAGACTCCCGAACATCAGAGGCATACATAACGGACATGGTTAAACGATTAACGGAGGAGAGTAAAGATAGAAGAGATGGTGAGTGGGGATCTGTGCCAAGTAGGACTCCCTTCACCGATGAAATCCTAAACAAGAGATATCCAGAAAAGTTCACAATGCCAACTATTCCATCCTATGATGGAACGAAGGACACGAAGCCTCACTTGTACAAATAATGTTGGTATATGAATGGAGTGAATGCCTATAAAGATGTTTGATGTAGATGATTCCCTATCTTTGTCGAAGGGGTTGTGTCAATGTGGTTTACTAGGCTTCCACCAAGATCTATCTCTACTTTTGACCAACTAGCGACAAGGTTCCTTGATCAATTTAGATTCCATAATACGCAGCAAAAAGATATCATGTCCCTATCTGGGTCCTTCCAAGGGAGAAACGAATTACTGAAGTCTTTCATGAACAGGTTTAACACCACAGTGATGGAAGTAAGCAACCCCAATGAAGACATGGTTTTCATGGCATTAGTTCATGCCATTCACTCGAAAACTGAATTTGGAAAGTGGATTAAAATGAAGCAACCTACCACCAGGAAAGATTTCAGTTGCAAAGCAAGTTAGTACCTAAGGTTGGAGGAAGCGCAAGAATTGGAAGGGAAGTCTACTATTGTGCAGCCGGCAAATGCCGAGTAAAGCGATGTAGCAATGAATCAAAGTGCGTACACTTCGCGAACTGCTGAAGAAACCACTAGGAAAGATGGGAATTCGAAGAGAAAAGTTCAAAAATCCAATAAGAAAAAGGGTAACGGTAGCAATAAAAAGCTCAAAGGGTTTAGGCCCAAAGGCTATACTCCCTTGAGCGACACACCAGAATTTTTTTTCTTGCAATTCAAGGAATCGTGGAATGCAAAAGTCCACCCAGAAAGGAGGCGACGAGCAGCAGAAGCACGCAATGAAGTTCTGCCGCTTCCACAAGACACACGACCACAATACGAACGAATGTCGCCACCTGTAGAATCTCATTGAGGAACTGATCCAGAACAACACCTCTAGTAGTATGTAAGAAAACCACAAAACCCCAATCAATCTGCAACTCCTTAACACCCAAGAGAACGAAGGAATCAAGCATGAACCAGCGAAGAAGGGTTGAAACGAATCGACCAGAGACACATCATCGAAACAATATCTGAGGGGCCTCATTCTTCATAAAGAAGTTGGTGGAAATGGAGTGATATGCAAGTTCACCGAAGCACATTCCGAAGGAATCATGTTTGGACATGGAAGACAAGACTCCAGTTTGGATGCAAAGGATCTTGAATGACGATATTGTGTTTTGAAATCATGATATCGAAGGGATCGAAGCTCCAACTCTTAGTCCGATGGACGGTAGGAATTAGGTCTGGTGTAGTTTGGTGGGTGTTGGTTGACAGAGGCAACTCCGTTAACATTCTCTTTAAATGCACTTTTGATCAAATAAAGATTGGCATGAAAAGCGTGTCCGCATGCCAAACAAAGATCCAGGGTTTTACTGGTGAACCCAAGCAACCGGTGGGAACAACTGACCTACCGTGGAGCTCGGAGAGGGTAAGTAAAGGGTCACCCTCATTTAGACCTTTGTGATTGTGGATGTAACGATCCTAAATTTTGAACAATTTAAATTGTGAATATTTAATTAATTTTGAATATTTGAATGATAATTTAAACTGAATTTCCGATATAACAATGAAATTGGTGATTAAATATTTAAAATTTAATCTATACAAAGCTGAAGAAAAATTTAAACTTGACTTTGGAGTTGAAATTGAATATTTAATTTGTAATTGAAATTCAAACTAATGACTTAAGAAAATAATTTGGATACAAGAATTTTTATTTATGTAAATTAATAAACTGATGGTTAAAATTTTAATAACATTCTTTTCTTTAGCTTAAATAAAAAAAAAATCAATACAAAATAAAATAAACAAATACACTTAGTAAAAAAATTTAACAACATAACTTAAACAAAAATTTACAAAACAAAGTAATGAAAATAATTAGACAAAACAAATTGGATTTAGATAAATAGGAAAAAAAAATAAGAGGAAAACTTGTTTATGGTTTGGGCTTTGAAATTTATACCGGCCCACGTTTGAATACTACTGCCTTTATCTTTAACCCGATCCCCTTCCATTTCACTTTACCCGTTCCCATTTTTTTTTAACCCTAAAAAAAAAAAAAAAAAAAGCACGAGAAAAAAAATATGGCGGCTTCGTTCTTCTCGACTCGTTCTGCTTTGGGAAATTTGGAGCTTAATTGAAGCTCTGTTATGCTCGAGATCCTTGCTTCTCGTTCTCTTCTTCGTTTGCGTTGCTCCATTTCGATTCGAGTAAAGGTGAGTTTTCTAAGCTCATGATAATCTTCATGCAAGTTTTTGAATTTGTTTGAAGTGAATTCCTTGGTTGCATGCTATGTTTTTGGGGCGATTTGATTATCTTTGGCTCGGCTAATTTAATTTTTAAAACTGATATGCTCAGATTTGTGACTGCATGTTGAATTTTTGTGCTAGTTGCTGTTATTTGCTCGATTTACTTGGATTTTAAATTGGTAGAAACAGATGCTAGTAATTATTTTAAACTATAAGAACAGATTCTACCCATTTGATTTAGTTTTTGAACTGTTAGGAGCAAATGTTTTTTTGATTTCTTTTAAATTTTAAATTTGTAAGAACAGATGCTGCCCAGTCTTAATTTTTAAATTGATTAGAACAAATGCTACCTGACTATTTGTGTTTGTTTTAAAATTGATAGGAACATGTGCTATTTGTGTTTGTTTTAAAAATTTATAAGAATAGATGCTATGTTTATCTCGTATTTAAATTGATAAGTACAGATGCTACTAAAATATCTTGTTTGAAACTGTTTGCAAACAATTGCATTTTGAATTTAAACTTGCATGTTTACTGAGTTATTTCTTAGTCTTGTTGAGCTTTACGGATAGCCCATGGATCTGCACTAGTTCATCATATAGCTTACAATGTTCTTTTGAACATTTTGCATTCCCACAATTTGATATTGTCCAGTCTTCATTTTAGTCTTCCCTGTGTTCATGTATTTGGGTTTGTGGCTGTTTGCATGTCAAGTTGCATCCATTCCACTTTGCATGTCTGTTGCACTTGGGTCTGGTCTCTGCTCTCCTGATTGTTCTACTCTTCATGTCATTATTGTTTGCATCCTGGTATGTGTTGCATTGCAGTTGATTCACTTCACTTGTGGTCTTCATATTTGACTCGAAACTTCTGTTTCAATTTGCATTATCTGATATGTTTCAGTTTCCATGTCAAGTTGTATCCATGCTGTTGCACTTTGGTCTGGTCATTGTTTTCCTGGGTGTTCAAGTCTTCATCTCCATTTTGTATGTACTGTTAGTACTTCATCCATGTTGTTCCTGTCTGCCTTCCCATTTTTGCATGTGATTGAACTAAGTATACTTGTTTAAAATTTGTTTGTATGTGAATGAAATATCAAAATGTCTCTCTGTTTGAAAATGTGCACATATGAATAATATGTTAAAAAGGGGAAAAAGTAAATCCATTTATCTGATTATCTTTAGCATGGGATGCTCAAATGGAAGTAGGTTGTGATGGTGTAAAACAATTTATTAAAATGTTAGTAAGCATCAAGTAGCTTCTCTGTTTTAAACTGCTAGGTGAATGAACATTTTAATTATAACTTAAGTGGTTAGTTATATTTTGCTTGACAAATTTCTGATATAATTGATGCTTGCATGAGTATATATAAGTATATGATCTGTGTGTATGAATTAAATGACTTGTGCCTGTATTTACTTGGATTGCTCTTCTCTGTTTTAAACTACAGAGAGTAAGAATAGAAGAAGAATTCAAATCTTCTGATCAGTTCCTTGTTAGGATTTAAGGTTTGAACATGATATGCTTGTTTAAACATTAATTTAAGTTTAAAAAAAAATCTTATTCAAGCAAAACAAATGTAGGAAATCCTCTGATTAAATCTTCTGTTTATAACTAATGATTTGAAAAGAATTCTTACTGGATTTTGTCTCTAGGATGAACTGCTGTTTGAAACAAAATTCATTTTTGCCTTGCACTCCATTTTCTTCTTTTGAAAACTGTTTTCCTGAGAGTGCATTACTACTTGAATTGATTTCCAGATTAACATTTTGCTTTGAACTGAGTTGAAAACTGAAGCTCTGTTTGATTTGTATATTTTTTTTCTTTGCTTTGGAAATCACTGTATGCTTTTCCAGGTTCTTTTGTGTTGTTATTTCCAGAATACTCTATGTCTATAACTTCAGTTTCTCTAAAGTTTTGATTTAAACTCAAAACCACTTAATCTAGCCTCTGTTTAAAACTTAGGTTTCAAATGAAACTTGTTTGTTCCATCTGCACTTGAACTTGTGATACTTTTATACTGTCATGTTGTACTTGCTACTGTTGTATTACTTGTTTCACTTAAGTTTTGTAACTGAAGCTTACTGTGTTCATTTTGAACACCTTGTATTTCCAAAACTTTGATATGTTCAGTCTTCATATCCATTCCATTTTGCATGCCTGATGTATTCAGTCTTCATTTAAGTCTTCCCTGTGTTCATGCACTTTGGTTTGTGGCAGTTTGCATGTCCATTCACTTCTCTGTGCATGTTGCAGTCTGTAGTGATGTTGCATATGTATTTTGTAGCTTGCTCTCTACTTGTATTTATGGTTCTTTGCTGGTATGGTCTGCATATTGACTGTTGCAGTCCAACTTGTTGTTGGTCTTACTTAAAATTTTGTAGCCAGTTCCCTCAGATACATGTATACTCGTTCAAATTGACACCGTCACTTGTGTTGGTCACTGCCTATTACTGTACATATCCTCTGATACATGTTTGCATTCCATTTGAACTGTGTAGTGTTTTCCCTGTGCACACAGTTCCCAGTTCCCTCTGATACATGTATACTTGTTCAAATTGGCACTGTCCAGTCCATATTGTTGGCATTGAGTTGTGGCACTGATTGTGTAGTCTGCACTGAGCACTTGGGTTTGTATTTGAGTTCTATTACCTCAGCCTTGTGGTCTGCACTACTTGTGTAGCTGGGTTGTTGTGCATACATGTTGATTCTATGGTTGTTGATATGCCTTGTGCTTGTAGTTGTATTTGGGGCTGCTGAAATTGTTGTGCATTGCGGCCTGTACTTGTGCTCTCTGCCTTTGACCTGCTGTGTTGTTTCTGTTCTGGCTTGTTATTGTATCTTTGTGGTCTTTGTGATTGCACTTGCATACGTGTCGGCAAGGCAGTGCACATGTGTGTAAACATACGTGTGTACTACAGCCACACACGTTTGACAGAATTTAAAAAATTGAAATTGTTAATGTAAAGTCCATAATAGATTAGACCGATTCATTTGTTTCACCATCTCTGTAACCATTTATTTCAGTTCATTTCAAATTTATTTACTTGAATAAAGATTAATCCTGACTCGAGTGTTTTTGTGTTTTGCAATAACGCTCGGGTCAGACCGAGTATTTTTGCAGCTTAGAGATTTGCTCGCAGCGAAGTTAGAGAGAGGGGGATTTCAGCACCACTAAAGTTTTAGCTAAAATTTTTTTCTCTTGTACTTAAATTTATAAATTGTTTCCGCTGTATAAAATGTAATGTATTGTAAACTCTGATATTTGTATATAAAAGAAAAGTTTGTTTATAAAATATGATTACTATTCTGTGATTCTGTAGCTGATTCTGTTTAAATGTTATAAACTAAATAACAATCCGTCATTTTGAACGTTTCTAGTTGGTTTAATTACCGACTAGAGGCGGTCAAGGCGGCGGGTCGTTACAGAGTGGTATCAGAGCTTTGGTTTACACAAAGCTTAGTTTATGGCGTTTAATATGAATAGTTACTAGAATCACTTTAAAGAAAGTGTTTTCAAATCTAAAGAAGTTTAAGATTGTTTTCTTTAAAATAAAAGGTATTTTGAAAATTAGAATTATTTTCGGAGATTCCCCTCTCTAAATTTAGGTTTGCGATAGTTTATATTCGGTGAGGTCTCGTTAGACTTGAGTTTCGATCGTTCGGAAACTCATTATCAAATTGTTGAGATTTATGGAAACTGAAAATATGAGTTAATTGAATTAATGAATTGGTTTAAATTGGTTTAAATCAAATATTTTGAATATCTTCAAAGTAGTAATTGGAAAATAAAATGATATGTC
The DNA here is from genome assembly GCA_030765085.1 of Allium cepa. Lineage (NCBI taxonomy): Eukaryota > Viridiplantae > Streptophyta > Magnoliopsida > Asparagales > Amaryllidaceae > Allium > Allium cepa. Next base: position 550,467,194 of record CM060941.1, on the reverse strand, counting down.
AATTTGATTATAATCAAATGGATTATTGAACTATAACTTGGAAATTTAATTTTGAATTCTTTTGAAAATTGATTTCAAATGTGGTGAAGAACGATTTAGTAAATGAATGGATTATAAGTATTTAACTTATAATATGGACTTTTGGTGTATATAACTAAGTTATATAAATTGAATTGAATCAAATTAAGAAAGGAGATTATAAAACGAAGTTTTATAAATAGAAATGGAATTTCTAGAGATGTTTGTAAAATCCGCAAACGACTTATTTTGATAAGTAAATTGTTGTAACTTATTAAAGGAATTATATCTATGGTTTTTGAACGGTGAATAAAATATCAAAAGAGATATGAATCTAATGAAAATTCGAAATAGATTTAAATAGATTCAATGATGCATTTGAATTTGAACGGGCATGGAATTAAGTTGAGTGGAAAACTTAGTATTGGGAATTTGAAATCGGTTTAAAACCAATATTTTTGAAGTGTATGTGGAATTCAAACCATGAATTAAGTTGAAGTTGAAAACTTAAATGGGAATGTTTTTGGGAAGAAACATTATGTAAATGAAGATAATTCATTTTGAAATGTGTTAAGAATCGAAAGCATAGATTTCAACACTTGTTGTTGAAATAGACGTTTTCGAGTGGAAAAATGGAAATGGTAGATTATAACATTTGTTGCTATAGTAAATAATTTCAAAAGGGAAATGATTTTGTTTAGTATTGGGATTTACATATCTATTTTTAAATTTGAATCCTTATACTAGTAGTTTTGAGTCGTCGTAACGATGTTTTACGCAACATTCGTTTTGACTCAAATAAAATGTGTTTAAAAGAATGGTTTTTTTAAGAATGAATATATACTTGATTTTGGTTTGAAGTATATTGAATATTTTCAAAGTGTTGAAAATAAGTGGATTTGTAAATTACTTATTATTGAATAAGTATGGGTATGTTTTCCTATATGAAATGAATGGTTTGAAATTTTATCTTTTAAAGATAAATTGAAAATGAATAGGTGAAATCGATTTGAAAATCGTATATTCATAGATAATTTGGAAATGTTTCCGTTTAAGGAAATCGCTTTGAAATTTGTTTTCAAAGATTAAAAGGTGAAGAAATGGTTTGAAATTTGTTTTCAAATGGTTAAGTGTGAAATTATATATCTTGTAAAGATATTATTTTTGGGAAATTTGAACAATTAGTTCAATTTGAAAATTTTCAAATGATTGAAATTTGAGCTAAATTGAGTTTAACTTTGTCACCCAAAACAAAGTAAGTTGAACTTTGAATTTTAAATGGATGATTTGGATTGTATGTCTAACGTCGTGAATTGACGACATATCAGTTGATTTCTATTAAATATATATCTGTTGGTGGCGGGGAATTTATTCTCTTAGCTTAACACCCTTCTCTGAGACGTACGAGCTCAGAGGTTATATATCGATAGACATCAATTATGTGTTGAGAATTGACGATGTAGCGTGAAATCCAAATCGAGTGTGTGAAGTCGATAATAAATTGGATTGTGAATGTGTATTAGGTTTGATATAACCTTAAAATTCCAAATCGACTTAGAGGAAAATTTTAAATGGTTAGTGAAATGGAAAATTGTGAATCCTCTATTTGTTATGGGTATGAAATGTTGTGGTTTTCATAACGTATATGTGTGAATACGATAAATTCGAAAACCAATTAGTTTGGAAAAGTAATTGTTGTGGAAAACTTATTTAAGTACATGGGTTGTACTAAGTGTGAAGTGAAATATTATATATGTATGTATAATATTATGTTTTCCAAAATTGAGGATATGGAAAGGTACCTTCCATTTATACTGTGTGACTGTGTGATGGTGATGGAACTCGAGATGAGTATCCATTTAAAAATCGTAGCTACGTAGTATTTCCATTAGTTGGATGACCATTTATATTTCCATTAGTTGGATGACCATTTATATTTCCATTAGTTGGATGACCTTTTGTATTTCCATTAGTTGGAATGTCCTTTTGGACTGGTATAGTGTGCTAGCGTAATTCGAGGGGCGAGATGCCTATGGTTACAAGCGATTCCACTGGGATAGTGGCGTAACCGCCGAGTATACCGCGATCTAGTTACACTCGGGTGGTAGCGTAATTTGAGGGGCGTGATGCCTACAGTTACAAGCGATTCCACTGGGATAGTGGCGTAACCGCCGTGTAAACTGCAATCTACAAACCAAAGCGTAATTCGAGGGGCGAGATGCCTACGGTCACGAGCGATTCTACTGGGATAGTAGCGTAACCGCCGTGTGAACCGCGATCTTTGGCAACAACCATGGCGAAATTCAAGGGATGAGATATCCACAGTTACAAGCGACTCTACTGGGATAGTAGCGGAACCGCCGAGTAAACTGTGATCCATGGGGGAATGTGCTTTCCATATCCATTTTTAAAAGAATTTTTAAAAGTATTTTCACTGGGAATTGAAGCAAGTATATTTAGTACTTGGAGATTGTTAGACTTGCGCCTGGCCAGCGTATGCCTAATGTCTTTAAGAACGACAGTAGACTTGTTAAATTTCGAGTTAGCAAGTATTTTCGAACTTTAATAGAAAATCAATTATCTAGAATTAGAATTCGCATAATTCCAACCTAATGAATTAAGGAAGAGGATTTTTGAAGGGTTTTGAAAGTCCACAGCTTTGGAAAAGTTATAATATGTAAATCTCTAATATAAAGTGTTTCAAATTTAAAATTTTGGGTTGTAAGTTGAAAATTTTAGTAAAGATTTTTGTGTCTTGATTGTAGAAAATAATAGACAAAAGAGTTAATTAGCAAAGCTAGCGAGATAAAACAAATAGAATGAATCCTATATTCATTCATCTTTAATAAGTGTTGAACTTGATAAAATTGAGTAAAATATAAATATTAGTGAAATTTTAACAATCATTTTTCCTTACTTGTAATTTCGGGACGAAATTCTTTTAAGGAGGGGAGATTGTAACGATCCTAAATTTTGAACAATTTAAATTGTGAATATTTAATTAATTTTGAATATTTGAATGATAATTTAAACTGAATTTCCGATATAACAATGAAATTGGTGATTAAATATTTAAAATTTAATCTATACAAAGCTGAAGAAAAATTTAAACTTGACTTTGGAGTTGAAATTGAATATTTAATTTGTAATTGAAATTCAAACTAATGACTTAAGAAAATAATTTGGATACAAGAATTTTTATTTATGTAAATTAATAAACTGATGGTTAAAATTTTAATAACATTCTTTTCTTTAGCTTAAATAAAAAAAAAATCAATACAAAATAAAATAAACAAATACACTTAGTAAAAAAATTTAACAACATAACTTAAACAAAAATTTACAAAACAAAGTAATGAAAATAATTAGACAAAACAAATTGGATTTAGATAAATAGGAAAAAAAAATAAGAGGAAAACTTGTTTATGGTTTGGGCTTTGAAATTTATACCGGCCCACGTTTGAATACTACTGCCTTTATCTTTAACCCGATCCCCTTCCATTTCACTTTACCCGTTCCCATTTTTTTTAACCCTAAAAAAAAAAAAAAAAAAAAAGCACGAGAAAAAAAATATGGCGGCTTCGTTCTTCTCGACTCGTTCTGCTTTGGGAAATTTGGAGCTTAATTGAAGCTCTGTTATGCTCGAGATCCTTGCTTCTCGTTCTCTTCTTCGTTTGCGTTGCTCCATTTCGATTCGAGTAAAGGTGAGTTTTCTAAGCTCACGATAATCTTCATGCAAGTTTTTGAATTTGTTTGAAGTGAATTCCTTGGTTGCATGCTATGTTTTTGGGGCGATTTGATTATCTTTGGCTCGGCTAATTTAATTTTTAAAACTGATATGCTCAGATTTGTGACTGCATGTTGAATTTTTGTGCTAGTTGCTGTTATTTGCTCGATTTACTTGGATTTTAAATTGGTAGAAACAGATGCTAGTAATTATTTTAAACTATAAGAACAGATTCTACCCATTTGATTTAGTTTTTGAACTGTTAGGAGCAAATGTTTTTTTGATTTCTTTTAAATTTTAAATTTGTAAGAACAGATGCTGCCCAGTCTTAATTTTTAAATTGATTAGAACAAATGCTACCTGACTATTTGTGTTTGTTTTAAAATTGATAGGAACATGTGCTATTTGTGTTTGTTTTAAAAATTTATAAGAATAGATGCTATGTTTATCTCGTATTTAAATTGATAAGTACAGATGCTACTAAAATATCTTGTTTGAAACTGTTTGCAAACAATTGCATTTTGAATTTAAACTTGCATGTTTACTGAGTTATTTCTTAGTCTTGTTGAGCTTTACGGATAGCCCATGGATCTGCACTAGTTCATCATATAGCTTACAATGTTCTTTTGAACATTTTGCATTCCCACAATTTGATATTGTCCAGTCTTCATTTTAGTCTCCCCTGTGTTCATGTATTTGGGTTTGTGGCTGTTTGCATGTCAAGTTGCATCCATTCCACTTTGCATGTCTGTTGCACTTGGGTCTGGTCTCTGCTCTCCTGATTGTTCTACTCTTCATGTCATTATTGTTTGCATCCTGGTATGTGTTGCATTGCAGTTGATTCACTTCACTTGTGGTCTTCATATTTGACTCGAAACTTCTGTTTCAATTTGCATTATCTGATATGTTTCAGTTTCCATGTCAAGTTGTATCCATGCTGTTGCACTTTGGTCTGGTCATTGTTTTCCTGGGTGTTCAAGTCTTCATCTCCATTTTGTATGTACTGTTAGTACTTCATCCATGTTGTTCCTGTCTGCCTTCCCATTTTTGCATGTGATTGAACTAAGTATACTTGTTTAAAATTTGTTTGTATGTGAATGAAATATCAAAATGTCTCTCTGTTTGAAAATGTGCACATATGAATAATATGTTAAAAAGGGGAAAAAGTAAATCCATTTATCTGATTATCTTTAGCATGGGATGCTCAAATGGAAGTAGGTTGTGATGGTGTAAAACAATTTATTAAAATGTTAGTAAGCATCAAGTAGCTTCTCTGTTTTAAACTGCTAGGTGAATGAACATTTTAATTATAACTTAAGTGGTTAGTTATATTTTGCTTGACAAATTTCTGATATAATTGATGCTTGCATGAGTATATATAAGTATATGATCTGTGTGTATGAATTAAATGACTTGTGCCTGTATTTACTTGGATTGCTCTTCTCTGTTTTAAACTACAGAGAGTAAGAATAGAAGAAGAATTCAAATCTTCTGATCAGTTCCTTGTTAGGATTTAAGGTTTGAACATGATATGCTTGTTTAAACATTAATTTAAGTTTAAAAAAAATCTTATTCAAGCAAAACAAATGTAGGAAATCCTCTGATTAAATCTTCTGTTTATAACTAATGATTTGAAAAGAATTCTTACTGGATTTTGTCTCTAGGATGAACTGCTGTTTGAAACAAAATTCATTTTTGCCTTGCACTCCATTTTCTTCTTTTGAAAACTGTTTTCCTGAGAGTGCATTACTACTTGAATTGATTTCCAGATTAACATTTTGCTTTGAACTGATTTGAAAACTGAAGCTCTGTTTGATTTGTATATTTTTTTTCTTTGCTTTGGAAATCACTGTATGCTTTTCCAGGTTCTTTTGTGTTGTTATTTCCAGAATACTCTATGTCTATAACTTCAGTTTCTCTAAAGTTTTGATTTAAACTCAAAACCACTTAATCTAGCCTCTGTTTAAAACTTAGGTTTCAAATGAAACTTGTTTGTTCCATCTGCACTTGAACTTGTGATACTTTTATACTGTCATGTTGTACTTGCTACTGTTGTATTACTTGTTTCACTTAAGTTTTGTAACTGAAGCTTACTGTGTTCATTTTGAACACCTTGTATTTCCAAAACTTTGATATGTTCAGTCTTCATATCCATTCCATTTTGCATGCCTGATGTATTCAGTCTTCATTTAAGTCTTCCCTGTGTTCATGCACTTTGGTTTGTGGCAGTTTGCATGTCCATTCACTTCTCTGTGCATGTTGCAGTCTGTAGTGATGTTGCATATGTATTTTGTAGCTTGCTCTCTACTTGTATTTATGGTTCTTTGCTGGTATGGTCTGCATATTGACTGTTGCAGTCCAACTTGTTGTTGGTCTTACTTAAAATTTTGTAGCCAGTTCCCTCAGATACATGTATACTCGTTCAAATTGACACCGTCACTTGTGTTGGTCACTGCCTATTACTGTACATATCCTCTGATACATGTTTGCATTCCATTTGAACTGTGTAGTGTTTTCCCTGTGCACACAGTTCCCAGTTCCCTCTGATACATGTATACTTGTTCAAATTGGCACTGTCCAGTCCATATTGTTGGCATTGAGTTGTGGCACTGATTGTGTAGTCTGCACTGAGCACTTGGGTTTGTATTTGAGTTCTATTACCTCAGCCTTGTGGTCTGCACTACTTGTGTAGCTGGGTTGTTGTGCATACATGTTGATTCTATGGTTGTTGATATGCCTTGTGCTTGTAGTTGTATTTGGGGCTGCTGAAATTGTTGTGCATTGCGGCCTGTACTTGTGCTCTCTGCCTTTGACCTGCTGTGTTGTTTCTGTTCTGGCTTGTTATTGTATCTTTGTGGTCTTTGTGATTGCACTTGCATACGTGTCGGCAAGGCAGTGCACATGTGTGTAAACATACGTGTGTACTACAGCCACACACGTTTGACAGAATTTAAAAAATTGAAATTGTTAATGTAAAGTCCATAATAGATTAGACCGATTCATTTGTTTCACCATCTCTGTAACCATTTATTTCAGTTCATTTCAAATTTATTTACTTGAATAAAGATTAATCCTGACTCGAGTGTTTTTGTGTTTTGCAATAACGCTCGGGTCAGACCGAGTATTTTTGCAGCTTAGAGATTTGCTCGCAGCGAAGTTAGAGAGAGGGGGATTTCAGCACCACTAAAGTTTTAGCTAAAATTTTTTTCTCTTGTACTTAAATTTATAAATTGTTTCCGCTGTATAAAATGTAATGTATTGTAAACTCTGATATTTGTATATAAAAGAAAAGTTTGTTTATAAAATATGATTACTATTCTGTGATTCTGTAGCTGATTCTGTTTAAATGTTATAAACTAAATAACAATCCGTCATTTTGAACGTTTCTAGTTGGTTTAATTACCGACTAGAGGCGGTCAAGGCGGCGGGTCGTTACAGTGGATGAAATGTTATCATACAACGCCTTCATGGGATGACCCACATTAGTTGACTTTAGAATAAACTGGCCCAATGGTGCCTTACAATGAAGTTCCTTATAGGACACGGAGTCAGAATTGTGAAAGGAGACCAAAGCATCGCCTAGGAATGATACATTGTAGAATTGTGTGAGTCAAGAAGAAAGGAACAAGGAAAGGATGTGGGAAAACCCTCCACATCCGTGAACCCTCCGAATAGAAACTACAGAACTGCCCTGGATTAGGTCCAAAGCTGATTCGATAAGGCTTTGGACACTAGAAAGAAGAGCTCGAGGGAGGATCGGGTAGCACCGGCTGAATTGACGGTATCTGTCCCAGTCTGTATGGATGACTCAACACGGGTCCTGAAAATTAGGCGTAGCTTGGAAACAAGATGCGTTCAGAACTAACCAAATTTCTTCACGTCAATTTCGACGCATTTGCTACGACACACTCCTATATGCACCTGAAATTGCCAGCCATGCTCTCAATAACCCTAAATTCATCCCAATTAAGCAAAAAAGGCGCAGCTTAGGACCGAAATGGTCCAAGGCATTGAGAGAAGAAGTAGATAAACTGATGGCTAACGGCTTCATTTAAGATGAAACCTACACTGAATGGATGTCGAACCCAGTCCTAGTCAAGAAGTCCAATGAAAATGGCGAACCTTTATTGATTTCTCGAAACCTCAACAAGGCCTATCCGAAGACAGCTTCCCGCTCCCCAGGATTGATCAACTGGTGGATGGAATGGTGGGACACAAACTGATGTCATTTATGGATGCGTACTCGGGCTATAAGCAAATCCTGATGCATGAACCAGACCAAGAGAACACCAGCTTCATCACTGATTTGGGACTGTATTGCTATCGAGTAATGCTATTTGGTTTGAAAATTTGCAAGGGCAACATACCAAAGGCTAGTGAATACTATGTTCAAATGCCAGATTTGGAAGACCATGTAAGTTTACATGGATTTATATGTTAATCAAATCCCGAGTGGCTGCTAACCATCTCGATAACCTCACCGAAATGTTCAAGATAATCCAAAAATATGGAATTAAACTTAATCCACTCAAGTGCCTCTTTGGAGTTGCCTTGGGAAAACTCTTGGGATTTATCGTGAGTGCCTGGGGCATCGAAGCGAATCCGGAACAAATAACGGCGTTACGGAAAGTTCAATCCCTTAGAAACAAGAGAGAGCTTCAAAGCTTAAATGGAAAGGTTGCAGCACTAAGTCGGTTCATCTCTAAAGCTACAGACAAGGGCATAACCTTCTTCGATGCACTGAAGAAAGGAAAGAAAAACTTTGAGTGGAGCAAAGCTTGTCAAACAGCTTTTAAGGAATTGCTACGGCACAAGGAAACTCCCACGATCTTATCAAAACTGGTGGATGGAGAAGACCTATTCATCTATTTAGTGGTTTCCCCGCATGCACTGAGCGCAACTCTCATGTGTGAAGAAGAGAGAATCCAACGACCTGTATACTACATTAGCAATGATTCACCAGAGCTGAGATGAATTACCCAAAGCTATAAAAGCTTACGTATTTCCTTTTGATTGCATCCCGGAAATTAAGACCATACTTCCTGGCCCATCCGATCAAAGTATTGATGGACCCGCCACTGAAGTAAGTTTTATATCGACCAAACACTTCTGGATGACTACTCAAGTGGAATATAGAGTTGAGCTAATACGACATCGCATACCATCGAAGGAAGGCAATCAACGGGCAAACGTTGGCCGACTTCATTGCCGAATTTACCATAAGAGATGACGAGGAGGAAGTTTTGACAAAAATAGATGCACAATGGAAGCGCTTTGTCGACGATGCATCAAACAACTTTTGTTTGGGCATAGGGATAGTACTCAAAACCCCCTAGGGGCGAGCAATTGCTATGCTTTGCACATGGAGTTCCCAACTATGAATAATAAAGCAGAATACGAAGCACTGAACGTAGGATTGAAGGTTGTGAAGGAACTTGAAATAAAGTCTATCCACATATATAGCGACTCCCAACTGGTCGTATGTCAAGTAAAAGGAGAGTACCAGGCATGTTGACAGAATCTCGCCCCGTACATGTCTAATGTACAAGAGCTGTCGAGTGATATCGAACACTATACCATAATACACATCCCCTGTGAGAAAAACACCAAGGCAGACTATTTGGCCTTGCTGCCAAGCTCCGGATAAGCCCAGTCATTTGGATTGGTTTCGGTCGAAAAGTTAACCAAGCCGAGCATTAGCAAAATGGACAGGATTCTAGAGACTACCGTCGAGCCAAAGACATGGATGACTCCGATAAAAGGACTATCTGCTTGTAAGAACCCTACCAACTGACCAAAATCAATGGAAGAAGCTCCTTTGCATGGCGCCAAGGTTCATGATACAAGATAGGATACTCCATCAAAGTGGATTCTTGACACCCTTCTTAGGTGTGTGACCAATGACGAAGCATGAAAAATCATGAAAGAAGTACATGAAGGCGAATGTAAAGACCACTAAGGGGCAGATGCTGGCAAAGAAAGTCCTTCAATACAGATACTTTTGGCCAATAATAAATCGGGATGCTATAAATCACGTCAGAAGATGCGATCATTGTCAAAGATTAAGCAAAACTAAGAAAACACTTTCAACGGAACTAACACAAATGGTCAGCCTATGGCCATTTGCGATATGGGGGATCGATCATATTGGTGTCCTTCCAATAGCCAAATAAGGAGCCAAATACGCTATAGTTGCCGTAGATTATTTTACAAAATGGGTCGAAGAGGAACCGTTGGCCACCGTAACCATAAAGAAAATTGTTAACTTTGTCACTAAAAACATCATTTGTAGGTTTGATGTGCCATAAGAAATCATCACTGACAATGAAACCCAATTCGAAAGTGTCGAGTTCAAAGACTTCTACAGGCGCTTCCGAATAAAAAAAAGCTTTTCCACAGTGGCTCACCCGTAAGCAAACTAGCAAGTGGAAGCAATAAACAAGATCATCAAATCAACCATCACAAAGCGATTAACAAAAGCAGAAGGAAATTGGGTTGATGAACTTCCACTCGCACTATGGGCATAATGGACAACACACAAAGCGGTAACTGGCCACACTCCATTCGCATTAGCATATGGTTCAGAAGCAACGATTCCTGTTAAATTAGAAGTCCCTCGCACAGAAGGTAGAATTTTAACCAAGCGCAAAAGGAGCAACTTCTACTCGAATCGTTAGACATGGTCGTTGAAAAAGAGAAGTCGTAGAGTTGATAATGGTTGCCCATCGAAAAAGGGTTGCACGGTACTTCAATTCCAAAGTTCGTAGTCAGACCATCGAAGTTGGAGTTCTTATGCTCAAGCGGGTTTACCCTTTGCTAGGAGCCTTCAGACCAAATTGCGATGGGCCTTATGTCGTTAGTCAAAAGCTCAGTGACGCAACTTTCAAGCTGACAACCGTCGATGGGGTCGTAGTTCCCAGAGCCTGGAATAGTGAATCGCTTCGCCATTATTTCATCTAAAAAATTATTTTATGTATTTTCCATTTCTTCAGCAAATAATTCATCCCAAAATTGCTGGTGGCATTGTAAATAGGCAAAGAATCTGCCATGCTTTCCTTAATAAAATTTGCTTCTTGAACCAACTAAACTGTGTTCACAATAATTACCCACAGAGTCGATGGAAGCAAATCGACTCGAACCGATTTTTACCCTCTGGCAATTAAACTGCTCCGGCAGCATCAAGAGGGATAAGAAAAATAAAAAACTCCCCGTGTTGCCCAAAGATAAGTAACATCGAAGAGCGCCATAACAAAAAAATCCTCGTGTTTCTCGAAGATAGGCAACACCGAGGAACTCAAAACTAAAGCTCCTTATGTTGGCCGAAGATAGGCAACGTCGAGGAGTCCCAAAACAAAAAACTCCTCGTGTTTCCTGAAGAAAGGCAACAATGAGGATCCCCAAATTACAAACTCTGTGTGTTTCCTGATGATAGGCAACGAAGAGGAGCCCCAAAATATAAACTCCTCGTGTTGCCCAAAGATAGGCAATGTCGAGAAGCCCTAAAACAAAAAACTCCTCGTGTTTCCCAAAGATAGGAAACACCGAGGAACCCCAAAATTAAAACTCCTCGTGTTGCTCAGAGATAGGTAACATTAAAGAGCCTCAAAATAACAACTCCTTGTGTTGCCTGAAGATAGACAACCCCGAGGAGTACCAAAATAACAACTCCCCGTGTTGCTCGAAGATAGGCAACATCGAGGAAAAACAAAAGCCATGCATCTTATGAGCCATGTACCAAAATTATAACTCCTCCCATTGCTCGAAGATAGGCAATACCAAGGAGCATGAGAAACTGCACACATATATTAAGGAATGGTAAGTGCAGCCCATACAAAATTGGCGCTAGAAGGAAGGCGCTCAATAATCGAGAAGATAGACCCATGGTAAATTTCATATTCACCCGAGTGTTGTAAAATTCCAAACAAAAAAATGAAATCACTTCCTAAAATCGCAATATGTCTAAAAATTAGAACCAAGTTGCAACTTAGTCAAATTTTCAATAAAGATTATTTAAACCCCAAGTTATCAGCCATTTGAAAGTTGTTTGAATCGAACAACCCTACGAACTGAGGGCATACACATGTACTAAGACAGAACCAAACAAATACAACAAGTTCACAGGCTTTGTCACTCCAAACCTCAAGCTCACAAATTCAACTTCTAAATTTTCAAACAACTTTCTAAGTTTTAGAAAATTTTATAAATTTTTGCAAGTTTCCAAACCAAAAAAAACTCTCTAAGTGTTGTTAATCTCTAAGTTCCGTCACTTCAAATGAAGGACTTTGGCAATAATCACAGAACTAGCAAAGTATGAAATGAATCACGCATAAGTACATAGAGCATATAAGAATAGGTAGATAAAAATACAGTCAAAACATCATTGTATTGCCTATGATTTTTTGTACATAGGATCAAAATGTAGGAGCCGTACCCACACAACAATGGCCAACAAAGAGAAAATACAGACTCTACAATACGAGCACAAAGTGCAGAATCTGTATTTGAACAAAGTGATTCAAAAAGAAACAAAAACAAGTCAAAACATGCCAGTCTTCCTGCAAGCTATTGGCCAAAACCAAGTCCATCCTCGCGCCAACCGCTCAGCACTTTTTACTGCTGCTTCCCTTTCCACCTCTGGTTGGTAGTATCTGCTTCTTTTTGGGAGAGGTATCGCTGCCAGTAATGTCAACATGCACTTTAGTGGCAATTTCCCCCTCCTTTGAAAGTTTTTCAGAATAGATTCTTTTTCCATTGCATTTCTTTGACTTCTTGGAACTCTTTGTAGCCTTGACAACCTCCGCTTTTTCCTCCTTGAAGGCAACCATCTCATGCTGAGCTTTTGACGGTTGCACCAGTTGTGTCCTCTGCTCTTTGGCTTCCACTGCAGTCGTATCATCTTCCAAATATGCCAAAGGGTCATCCAAGCCTTGAAGTGACGTTCTCAACCTCTGGCCCCAAATGTGAATTGGACGTTGATGCGAGGACTGGAGCAGGAATAGATACAATCTCTGAAGATGTGAAATGGGCAGCAGTCGTAGGCGCTAAGGAAGCTGTCACATCAACAGGAAAAGTGGAAGGACCTATAAGTTCAAAAAGGAAAGCATTAAACTCCTCTTGCTCCCGTGGTGTAAGAAGGAGGCTCCCGAAGTCGGAAGAAGCATGGATGTTACCTGCACCAGAGAAAGGACCATGAATGGCAACCTCGAACTCATCTCCTTCACCTTCTTTTGAGGGCTCCACCATACGAGGAACAATGTCAAGTCCTGAACTCATCGTTTGGTCGTGGAGTTGCCTTGATGGCTCACCTCTGCCGGAGGAAGAAGGCCTGATAAGCAAGTCAGTAGCAGACATCAAGGCAGTATCGGTAGCCTCCCTCTCACGTTCGACTCGGAGGATCTCTTGGCCCTCAAGCAACGCTGCCTTGGATTCATCGTTAAGATGGGCATCTCACAGCTCTTGACCGGAGTAAGCATCACCGCTACTGGAAAAATGAAACAAGATTTCCTCCCAAACGAGGTCAAGAGTGCATGGAAACTTCACGCCAAGATAGCTGAGGCTTCCTTGATGCACCAGAGAGTTGTTGTAGAATTTTAGAATTTTCATATCCAACTTCTCCATTTTTCAATCATATGTGTGCTGAAGGTCCAAGTAATTTGTTGTCACCATTGCCTTCTCAGTCTCAATGGCAGTCTTGTCGGCATTGAGTTGTGCGACCTGAGCCTGTAATTTTGCGAAGGCCTTGGCTTAGTCGGCGATCGTTTTATTGTACTCCTCAATAATTAGATCAAGGCCAGCGATTGTCTTCCGTTGAGCTTCGATAATAGCATTACAAGCAATCACTTCCTCTTTCAACTTCGCCTCCTTCGCATGAGCGATTTTGATTTCATCTCTCCAGATGATCTCGACCTCCTCACGCACCTCCTTCAGGTCTTTCGTTAGGCTGGCGGTTTTCTTATTCTCCCGGATGTCGTTTCCTTCTCCTTCTCTAACTGCTTAACTCAAACGTCCTGATCATCCAACGCCCTTTTCAAAATCAACTTTCTCGGTTTCGAAGGAAAGGATCTCTTGATAATTAGTCCTATTTGTGTCCGTTAGCTGCTTGTAGAGCTTCTCCCATTCTTCGTCCGCTCAAGGTCTCTTTGGATAGCTTGGAGATGCGACACGTAGGAATCCCTGCGAACAGGATGAATGTCCATGTTGAACTTAACTCCTCTTAGGAACCAACACGGAAGGGCCCACAGGAAGAGTGTAGGCCAGCCTTCGATAGGGATGAGATGCACTAGGGGAAGCAATAACAATAAAGGAAGATGGACATGTACTGGAGGTAGAATCAGAGCAGAAGAAACAGGAACCTCTTGACCCATGGAAGTATGCTTTGAGGTAGGCTCGAAAGGATGAGAGCGGTAGTCAAACTTTGATTTCTTCGACGGCTCATCTCTTTCCTCATGAGACCGTCTTTTCTCATACCCGCCTCCATGCGAACGAGCCTTATCTCTCTCGTATTGGTGACAAGTGTCGGCCTCAAGCTCTTTCCTCTGCCTATATTCGTCTTCTGCTTCTCGAACTTGGCGGCGGCTAATGGAGCACTTTGCGTACCACTACGAGTCGGTATAATCCTCGAAGTCATCGTAGAAGCCTCGCCCTCTTGTCATATCTAGAATAAAGTGTACATGAAAGGTTTCAGAAACACAACATGGATTAGGCAGATATACGAGGGAATAGAAGATTAGAAATAAGTGTAATCCTAGTGTGATGTGTCGTGCATTTCGAATATGGGCCTTAGGCATCGTCACAAACCAGAGCGAACAGTCGTTGAAGGAGGGATTGGGCTAGCTTTGGTTGTTATAAGCAAAGCTGGGGTAACTGGTGGAGCAATATCGCCTGAACAAGAAGGCCTCATGTCGAATTTGCAATCCCCTTTCATAAGCACGTTGAAGTCAACGAATATGTCACTAAAATCTCCATGGTCCGCACCGACATTCTTGCTTGGGGACTACTAGTTTTCGAGGCATTGCTCTTACCACTTATGTCGGAAGGGGGCAAATTCGGAAGGACGGGACTCATCCCCTGAGTTTTGTCGCAAGACTTTAAGTCATCACCTTCAGATACCGACGAAAATTACTCACTGATAGTAGTTTTACCGCTGCTACTTTCAAACCACCCTCCTCTTCCTCAGAGTCCATCACAACTTTGCCTTCTCCATGCACGGGCTCCTCTTCTATTTTCTCTTGAATTAGAGACATTCTAGTTGAACCAGTTAGGCCAGCTGTAGTGGTTTCTTCCTCCTTATGGGCCTCATCGTGTGGTCTTTCGGATGGACCGCATATCTCTCGACCTTCATCAAAATCGGGTGAAGAAAAAGAGGGTCTTGCGCGAACTCTGGCTCGACTAGGAGAAGGAGCTTCACTCTAGGCAACGGACTATTAGCAATGAGCCTGCCTGGAACCAACTGTCTATATTGGCATAAGTTCTCATCGTCATCAAGACTCTAACGCAGTGCTCCTCGGCATCGATAGTCTTTAAAGTTTAGAAAATCACATTAAGAGCTACATCTCTATTCGGCCTTATAATAACTACAAAGGATTCGTGATCAGTTAGAAACCCTATTACGACACTTCAAAGTCCGATAAACAAAAAAGAAAAGCTTACTCCCTATTGTCTATCAGCGATTGAACCCCTTGGGGAATCGAACAAAGAAGTACAATGTTTTAAACTATGATAGGTTGCTTTCCAATCACAAGATGTCCTTCTGTTTCTGTTAGGCTGCGATTATGATCAGAAAGGGGCAGTCATCTCTCCTATTGAACGCCATAAAATAACACAACTCATCGAAATTTGGAGCATGGCCAAACGTCGCATAAAAAGGACATGGAAGCAAGTAAGGATAGCACAACCATTTGGATGAAGCTAGAATGGGGAAATTCCCAAGTTCAAAAGAATTTTGCATAGAAAATCATTGAAAGGAGGCACGACTCCATTCGAGCACATATATCCATAGCAAGCAGTGTACCACGGGGGAGGCATATGAGCAGACTCATCATTCATAGCCGGACACACATCTTCCTCGGGAATCCCATGCTATAGGTATATATTGTGAAGAACCTTAGCGGAGACCACTGACGAGGCTCGTTCAAGTGGATTGAGAAGAACTCGAAAGTTGGGAGGCATATGGTCCATGATTGGCCCAACCGAAACTAATTGGCCAAACTGGGTTTGCGAGGTAGGTGATGATTTAATTTCGGAGAGCATGGGGCTTTTCTTGCTTGACTTACGGCGTGTGGATGGCTGCTTCATTCTGTATAATAGAACTCGCATTCGCAAGTGGTCACCCTAAATTATAAATTTCCCCAACCACACTTGAATTTTTTTTAAAAACTAAATTGTAATCGACACGTTGGACTTCAAGTGCGAATGGGGAAAGTGTGCAAGTGCAATGTGCTGTCTATATGGGATAAACTCGATGCTCGATGCACTACAAGCGCTCTATCCTATGTAGATAGTTTGCTCACAGTGGAAAAAGAGTAGAGCTTCCCCTGTCAGTTCGTCTTTCAATTTCTGTTTACTTACACTTGCCCATTATCAATCAACGATCGATAACGGATCCGTTGTCCAAAGTAATGGGGAAAACTCTTCCCATACAGGAGCACCGAATGTGAAATAACCAAGCAGGATAAGCCCAAGTTCTCTGGATGAATCAGGATGGATTGGTAATATGTCATGCAAGTAGCATCTGCAAAACTGGAGACAGGTCAATTCTGGTCTAATGGAAAAAATAGCAAAACGCGTCAAGCCATTGGTCCAAACCCGAATGTCATTCCAAGAGACAACTCGAGACTCGAATTACTATCTTCCTCCATTATACAACAATCAACTCGAACTTCATGCAATCGACATCACAAGTGAAGTCCAGACATTTAATTGTTGTACCAACATAGTAATTATCGAATCAATCGAGAAAACACACCTTAAACTGATTTAAAGGCACTAGAAGAATCATGACTCGAACTCATTGAACTATTGAGTGGATCATTGGTGGGTGAGTGATGGGTCAACAACAATCAAATGATAACCTAGGGTTTGGGTTCAGGCAAGATGATGGATTGGCTAGGGTTTCACAAAAGAAGCAACGCTTGAAGAAATCATTGACTCGAGTGAACAAGTAGATCGAATCGATGGAGGATAGATCGTGTGATGATGCAAATTCGAATGGAGCAATAGTAAAGAAACAGGGTTGGTTCAAGTATAAGTAGGCAGGTTGAAGTTCAAAATTTTTCGCTAAGTACTCTGGTCGCCAACGACCTGACCCATAATGGGGCGCCAGCGCCCAACTTTGCTATATGAAATCTTTCCTCCACCTAGGTCGCTAGCGACATACCACATTAATCGCTAGCGACCAAAAAAAATATAATGCACATATTTAAAGGAAGAAATAGAGCCATCTATTCATCTCAAACTCGGTCAACTACAACCATTCGTCATTCCAAAGGCATGCAGAAAGCTACAAATGGAAACATGATAGATTGTGGCAAGTCATGATAGTTAAAACAAAAGTAAGGTGGCCGGTGACATAGGGCTAACACATATGTAGAGCTCTAATGTGATAACCTGGTTTTCGAACATTTGTTAATTGGTAATTAACAGGATTAAATTTATTAAATACTGATTTATAAGTTGAACAAATAAAATTCTGATAACTAAAAATATCTAGATGTATATAAATGGATTTGAAACTATAATAAATATTGAATTATAAATATCTGGGAATGATAAATCTTATAGTAAATTAACACACACACACATATATATGGAAACTTCCTAATGTTGGAAATTTTAATTGTATACATATACAAGTATATAAGTATGTGTGTGTATATATATATTGTGATTAGAAAGCATTGTTTTAAATTTAATATAATAATTCTCAAAGCTAGTAAAATTTAAATTCTACATTTTTTAAAATACTAAAGATAAATCTGTATTAAAGTATAATAGTTGAAGTTTTAAATAAGATTTAATAAATGGTTAATATACTTTCATTTAAAATTTATACATGAATATAGTTTGTAAGTGTAAATATAAGAACATGAAAACAAATTTATAAAGCATGGTTAGTATGTATATATATATATAACATAAGGAATATATATATATATATATATATATAATATATGCATTTGACATTTGTAGGCATATGGCATCATGCAAAATAGCAAGTGTAAAATAATTCGTTTTCTTCTTATTAATAACTTTTGTATATGTAACAAAAAGGAGTCTTTCTTTTCTTGATTTTTGAAAATCAAAAGTTAAACAAAAACTGAAAAACCAAAATAAAACCAGGACTCAAATTAAAAGAAAAATCAAACAAATCCTTTCAAGTTTTTCAAAATTGAAACAAAAGCAAAGATTAAAAATTTCAAGCTTGGTGATTCAAAATCAAAAGCAGATTCCAATTTTCAATCTCAAGCTACTCTCTATTCAACATTTTAAAAAGGTGAGTAAACTTATCTTTCGAAAAGCTAAACCTTCTTATGTATGTGTGCATGTAAGAATTGATAATAGAATGCCTTGATTTCTACTTGCATGGATGAAATAATTTGCCTGGTATAGAAGTTTGATTTGTTGTATATATGTATAGGCCTATCTCTGTTCTTGGTTTACAGACTCGAACCCTTTCAAAAATTTATACCTCTTCGCTCAATCGCTTTCAAGCTTTGATCGTTTAAGAGATTTTAATCTTAAACATGATATCTTATTTTAAAAAATGCAGGCAAGTGAATTTATTAAGTAATTATTTGAAAAACAAGAATTTATGGTGAAAATCAAATTCAAGTCAGAAAATGAATTATCTAAATTTCATGTTTGATTATATAACCTGATTCTTTTTTAGAAATAATGATTTTTGGTAATAAAATTATAATTTTTAATCTTTTTAATTAAGTGAAATTTTGGGTTGAACGGATTTTGGTCAAGGGATGAATTGCGGCGGTCAAGAATTTTACGTGACACGATGTTTGGTGAGGAGGAGCGCGAGAAAGTGGATCAGCCATGAAAAATGGTATTGAATTATTCTGGGCAAGGTGGTGGTGTGCCAAGGTCAATCTACGGTATAAGGGTTGTTTTGGGTGGAGCTGGGTTTCTGGCCAACTGTGAAGTGGAGGTGAGAGGAGAGGAATGCGGTCCTAGGCGAGAAGGAGGAATGAATGATGGTGAGTGTATCGATGAGGTTTGGTGGGAGATGGAGCATGGTGGTGGCTCGCCGAGGGGATTGTTGGTGTCGATGTTCGTTCCAGTTTTGGTTTGGGTTCGAGATTTCGAACGAGAGCTCCTGCTGTGTTTTCAGGGCGATGAGCGTGGAAGTGGGGTCAGGGATGATTGGAGTGGATGGTCGCCGATGAGGGGACGCGGCTGGAATCATTGTGCATATGCACAATGAACGTGCACGTGGGATGCATGCATATGGTGGTAGATAGATTTTGATGAGTATAGGAAGAAAGAAGTGAAGGAGCAGGGAAGAAGGAATTTTGATCGGGTAAGGGCTCAGGTTGCATAGGGAATCAACTCGGGATTGGCTCAAGCTGTTTGCTGTAGTATGGAGTGGGAAGAGAGAAATGAAGGAGAAAAAGTAAGGGAAGAGGTTGGGCTAGAGGAAGTATTAGGCCGAAGTAATTAAAAAGGAAAAAAAGAGTGAAGGTAAGAAGAAGAAAGAGAAAGTAAAAGAATATAAGAAGGGAGATAGGAAGGAAATAGAAATAAAGAAAAAGAGGTGAAAATAAACATGTTTTAAAATCGATTTTCTTAATCAATTTATTTAATGGTAAATGTTTTATTTTAAATGTTAAGTTAGTATAGGGTGATATAATAATATATTTTTAGCTTAAACTAATTATATGTTCGGAATATTTTATTATATGCCTATTATTTAAATTAATTCTTAAGTTTATTAAATTAAAATTAAATAGTGTAATTAGGTAGTTGGTTTAAAGAAGTAAATGTATTAAGCTTGTAATTAATCAAAAGGTCTTAAGTAATTTTGTATGTCAATAATAAATTTCAAGCATTTAATTTAAATAATATTTTAATAATAATAATTAGGTAATTAATTAAAATAATGGTTTATCTTAGATTAATTAAGGACTTAAGTAATTAAGGGTTAATTAATTAACCTAAGTAATTATAGGATAATTAATTAATGTAATTAATGGATAATTACTTAAAGAAATTAATTAAAGGGCAATTAATTAATGTAAGTAATTAAAGGTTAATCAATTATGTGAATGATTAAATGATTAAAGAAAAATCAATTAATTTCGATAATTAATTAAATGGTTTAATTACTGTTAATTAAGCAAGATTTAAAGGTAATTAATTTGTTCCGTGTTAATTAAATTAATTAGATTGGGTGACAAATTAATCTTGCTTATAAATGATTAAATTGTATTGAATGTTTGGATTAATGTCTCTAGTCTGATAAATTGTGATGTTCTGTGACATGATTTGTTTGGGTCGAACGATGATAATATGGGTTAATTATTGGTGATGAATTGCTACGTAAATTGACATCCTATATTTAAAACTGAATTGTATTCACTCAACATCTTGGCTTAAAAGATGACATTGGATTCGAAGAGACCGGGATCAGATATCAGCAATATCCGAAACCACTTCGATTAGTAATCTACAATTTTTTTTATAGATTTGGTTTTAGAATCAAATAGGCTGAAATGAAATATTTAAGTAAAATGACTATTTAATAGAGTAACAGTTCTTAAATATTATTTTGTAATAAGTGATTGACTATAACAAGTCAAGAACTCGTAGTGAGGTACGAGTTACCCCGGGATTTCAAATATGTTTTATAACTTAGTATTTCAAGTTATATAGGTTTACTCACGTTGGTTCCCAGCCTGACTGTGTGTTACTTTAATGTAATGCTCGGGTCAGACCGAATATTATAGATTTTCAAGTTAGGACGTTTTGGAGCTCGGGGGAGAGCTGGATGGCAGGGACGTATGGAGTATATTCAGCTGTATATTGAAGTTATATTGTATGTATTCTGGGACAAGTTGTTACAACTGTCCAGCTTTGATGAGCTTTGATGTATTGTATGTAAATTTGACATATACAACTTTTCTTTGTATAAATGCTGATATTATATTTTGATCCGCTACGAATGTGAGATTATGTATTTTGTTTCTGTTTCTTCTTCTTCCTCTTTTTTCTTTACCCTAACAATCTGGAATTTCCGGCGTTCGATTGCTCGACATTTCTAAAGTGAACGTATTGATGTCAAATTTTTGGGGTCGAAAATTTCGGGTCGTTACATCTAATGCAATCACTTGAAATCATCAAATGACTATTGAAGACGATAACTTCCGGAGCGTACCTTGTTTACAACAAAGATGTACTATATGGGGGGTAATGTTATCCGGGTTTTAAATCCAGTAGGAACTAATGAAAATCAGAGCAAACTTATGTAGGCAGGATGGTTCAGGACACAACTAGAAAAAATGAGACAAGGGATCGACAAGGTCAAGCTCTATAACTAGGGCAATGGATGGGATAAATGAAGTCGAGCAATTAGCATCCTTTAGTCCAATTAGCTGCTGAGCGTAAACAACCAGTGAATTGCCATCAAAACGTAAGAGCAACGATAAAAGGCTATGGGGACATCTCCAAATCCAGATTCCAAAAAAATCTAAGGGCTTATCTTACTAGTAACACACGTCTCTGCTCAAACCATCAAACAAACTAGATATGGAACACCGTTGAAAAGAGGCAAAACTTGGTCCACAAAACAAACCAAATCTATGGGTCACCAGCGACCCGTAGGCCATGGGTCACCAACGACCCATAGTATTGGCTCGTTTTGCGAGCCAAAGTCCCTTCGGGTTGCCTGTAACCTACTTGATAGCTAATGATGGCAAGCCTGGACCAGAAACTCTCCAACATCTATAAATAGCATGCCACTTGCGACATAAAGAGGATTCTTCGGACTGGTGGCTGAAGCTCTATTGGAATTATTCTTCACTCTCTACCTCTACACGACTATCTCCAAAGGAATACACTATGATTCTCCAGTGGATTCCAAATCTCGAGATTCAATATAGCTAGAAAACAATCAAAGCCTTGTAATCAAACAACTTTCAACTCTTGTAACAATAATCAATCTATAGTAAAGTTATAAAGTGGACGTAGGCTTCATAGCAGCCGAACCACTATAAATATTCTCTGCTTCTTTCTTTTACTGTTCATTCTTTATATCTAAAATCCGTGACATTGCTCTGTTAGGACAGCGCTGGTGGTTTCAAATCCATACTAGGGTGTTGGTCCATTTTTTTGGGTCAACACTTACCTACCCCTTTTTAAGGTACAAAATACCGACGAAGCCTTATCGACCACCCAATACTTCCAAACGCATTTTCCACTTAATACTTCTAAATATGAAGCAGACGTCTATAATCACCACAATATACTTTTAAAAGAGAAATAGGTAGACTCTACCATTTAAGACCTCAACCAAAGTAGACCCTATCATATAAGACCTATTCCTAAGGTGGTTTTCTAATAATGTTATCAATGGCCGGTGGGTCCTAGCTACAAAGACCTCTAAACACTATTTAAGACTTTCGACATTTAACGTCCAACTATTATCCGCATCTATTGTAAAAAATATCATGGCCATGTATGAGACAGTGCCGAAGCTACTTAATATCTTTAAAAGGACTAGGCAGACTTCTAACCATTTACTTCCAATATTCTAGGCAGGTTCTACGTCACTTAATACCTATCCTCAAGCGGACTCCTCACTGGTGCTATCATTTTTATGGTCTTAGCAATGTAAGAGACTATACCCAAGCC
Source organism: Allium cepa (assembly GCA_030765085.1). Classification (NCBI taxonomy): domain Eukaryota; kingdom Viridiplantae; phylum Streptophyta; class Magnoliopsida; order Asparagales; family Amaryllidaceae; genus Allium; species Allium cepa. Next base: position 550,444,591 of record CM060941.1, on the reverse strand, counting down.
AATTAATACTTCATTAACAAGGACCAGGCAAACCTCTGATCATTTAACGTTTATTTATAGGAAGGAATTTGTCATTTAATACCTAACCCAAAGGCGGACTCCTCACTGGTACTATCTAGCTGAACTCGCTTTAAATCTCACTAGTTTACTTAATACTTCTTTTTAGGAGAGAGGCGAGCCCTTAGACCAGTCACTTAATTTCTCAAACTCGAAGTCAACCCTTCCCGATATAACCACTATCACTCTTAATTTTAAATATGGAATTTCGTTAGGTTACTGTTATCTCGCCTTTTAACAAGGTCGTGATACCAAAAGATTAACTGGAAATCAATGACAGTTCTCCTCGGTTGCTAATTATGTATAGGTCAGCTATGGATGTCGGTAAATTTTGATCGTCCGGATCAAGCTACAATTGACATAACACAACAAGCAAAGCTACAGAAGCCAAAGTTTCAAATTTCAAGTCAATCCGAGTTAGTATGCTCAAGATATGATCGATGCAAGCCAAGGAAATTAATTCATTCATACCCATCATTTTACTCTCTTCGCATTGATTCCGCTCGCATCCATTCGAAACTGCACTCTTCATATCCATCAACTGAAAGGCCTTGTTCGCATCCATCAAGATTTAACAGTTTGTATCCCTCGGCTATATTGGCTCATATCCGTCAAGTGGTTGTCATTTTGTATCCATCAGGTAACCACTGGTCTACATCCATGAAAAAGCATTGCACTTTGTATCCATTGACTGTAACATAAGTGTTCATTTCATATCGATTAAGTTTTAGACACGCTTCGTATCGATCGACCATAGATCGATACGAAACCAACACCTCTCATCGATATAAAGTGGAATACAAAAGATCTATACGAAGTGAGATGCAATCGATTGATGTGAACAGAGCAATGATGATCTATACGAACAAGGCAGAGGTGATCGACACGAACAAGATACACTCCAATGGAAGACTTAGTCACTTGGCATGAAAAGTGGATCGATCCGAGGAGTTAGCGCCAGATCAACTTGCAAGCATTTGCCCAAAAAGCGATATGAATAGATCGGTACGAAGGGAATCGATATGAATTCAATAGCCTATAGAAAACCCGAACTTGCATCGATCATAACTCACCATCTACAAGTCCATATGCTATCAAATTTTCCACAAAAGCTTGCATACACCCTCGAGAATGTTCATGATTGATATCGACTCGATTGGATGGATTATCAATTGATATGAAGCTCATTCGTATCAATCATAGATCGAGCGCAAATTGCATGGGATCAATCGCGTGGGCCCACCTACATGCAAAAAGAGGTCTTCCGAGATCTGAGCGAGATATTTGCACCCTACGCCTTTAAATAGCAGCCCAGGACCTAGAGAAAAGGGTCTTTTGGCTTTTCTACATCCAGACTTTGCCGGAATCATCCCTACCCTTCAATTGTATTGTTGTAATCAATTGTAATTCATTGTAACCAGCGAACAAAAATTAATAAAGTAGCAAAGCTTCAAAGTGGATATAGGATACAACGATGAATCACTATAAATCGCGTGTTTCTACTGCTTTACTTTGACATTTTGAGTGCTCTTCATATTTGTGTTCTCTACATACTTGCTATCTGTGATCTGTGATTGTGAATGGGTGCTTTCATCGGAAATTGGTGTTTGTGACCAATTTTGGTGCTTTCACTGAGAATTTAACTCGGGGATTTTAAAGCTTGGATTTAAAAGCTTGAAGACTTGGATTTGGAAAGCCAAAGGATCAGATCTAAAAGGAACCATGGTGAAACAATCAGGAAGAAGACAAAGAGCAGAGAGGAGTCAGCACGAAGGAAGTCAGGAGGCTTCCATAGGAGCAAATCAGATCTTAGTTTTCATCACCAAAGACGAGATGGAGATGATGATGGAAGCAATGTAGAAGGGAATGCTAAAAAGGAAAGAAGAGATAATGCAGAACCTACTCCAGCAAATTGGACAAGCTAGAATGTATAATCAAGAGAATATCACTTCAAGGGGTGTTGGATATAAGGATTAGAAGCATGGAACAACTAGGATCCAGAATAGAGCGGGACTGCCAGGAGTATCCCATAAACTGGGGGGGCATTCCACAAGAGCATGTTGATCCAACCTCAGGCAGGAGACTAGATGCAGCTGTTCAACATGGCATTGATAGAGGAATGGATGCCCGTCTAGGAGAGCAGATTCCAAGATTCCCTCGCGAATCCGGGGGGTAGATTAGAGGCAACAGACAAAGACTATAGCTTGGCGATGGTGATAGATTGGCGGAGATGGCCAGACGAGCCATGAGAGGCGGACTGGTGAATAGACATTTGAAGGATGTTAATAGGAGCCCCTTCGCTTCCCCAATCAGGCGGGCTAGGAATCCACCAGAATTCAAGCTACCGACATTGGAGACATATGATGAAAGGATAGATCCAACTGTTCATCTAACAAGATATATGAGACATATGGAAGTACCAGGGGCATCGGAGGAAGTCATGGCCCGGTATTTCCCATTGTATCTGACATACATAGCAGCATTATAGTTCAGGCAATTGAAAAGCGGCTCCGTTAGAACATGGACCGAGATGACTGAGAAGTTCATGAGGCAGTTCAAAGTTCACAACTCGAGGCCCAAGAATGTGATGAGTCTAGCGGCACTGAAGCAGAAGACCAGAGAGTCTTTAAGGAACTTCTTAATAGGATTTAATGCAGCAGCAGCATTGGTGGATAGCCCAGATTAATCCATGGTCTGAACGGCAGCCATATTTGGCATAGTTGATGGAATGGAGTTCAAAAATTCACTGACAAGCGTTCCCTTGTGGATCTAGGAGAATTTTATCATGAGGCCGAAGGATTTCTACGATTAGAGAATGCAAATGTTGAAAGAGAGGAAGGAGAGGGAGTAGAAGTTTATGCAGTCAAAGGAGAAAATCCTCCCTAAAAAGATTTAGGCAAGGATAAAGGAAAATGAAAAGCTGAGATATTGGCGATAAATCAAAACGACAGCGAAAGGAACCGAGATTCACCTCTTATACGGAGTTGAATGAAACTTTGGAATGGATCTAACAAGACACTAGGGGGCAGGTTCCTTATCGAAAGCCAATGAGGAGGGATCCGACCAACAATGAGAGGAAATCAGACAAGTACTGCTTATTCCATGAGCTAAGCGGCCATAATACCAATGATTACAGGCACTTGAGGGATGAGATAGAAGGGCGTATTCAAAATGGCATGCTATTACAGTATATGAGGAGGCGAGCCACGACGGTGGAGCAGGAACGAACACCACCTACACCAACTGGGAACGACTTAGGATCTAGGCATAAGCTTGACGTCAATTGATTGAAATAATGATGAATAAGTGGCAAACACCACACCAACACGATTAAGTTATTTACACATGTACGGAATCACGAATGATCCTCAGGCATGCTCTGATACGACTATCAATCGCATCAGTGTAGGTATTTGCACTTTGACGTCTTTATTTTGCTTTTGTTTTCTATTTCTCATGTTTGGACTTGATTTTGTTGGACATTTCTGTTGAAAGACTAATTTTAAATATAAATCTACTATTTGTGATTCCGTAATGGCTATGCCACTTACACATGTACGATATCGCGAACGGTCCTCAGGCATGTTCCGAGATGGCGATATACTGCCATAACAAACAATACAGAAACCCACTCGAACGTGAAATCTGACATTAACGATTTAATTCCCCAGGAGCAAACACAACTCGCCTCGAATAGAACTCAACCATGAACGGTCACAATTCTCCTCGAACGACACCCGACTACGGCACCCAACTACGAACGGTCATGAATCGCCTCGAACGGCACCCGACCACGAACGGTCATGACTCGCCTCAAACGGCACCCGACCACGAATGGTCACAACCCGCCTCGAATGGCACCGGACCGCGAACGGTCACTATTTGCCTCGAACGACACCCGATCGCGAACGGTTACATACCACCCTGAACGGCATACGATCTCGAACGATCGTCATTCACGACCTGGTAGGATTATCAATCTCTTTGCAGGTCGTTAACAGGATATGAAATCCAGCTTATGACATTACAAAACACACCTTCCTATCGCAAGGCATGTTTTGGGGGGCAAGTGTTATCCCATCTTTTAGCAAGGACGTGATACCAAAAGATTAACTGAAAACCAAAGATAGTTTCCCTCAGTTGCCAGTTATGTACAAGTCAGCTATGGATGTTGGTAAATTTTAACCGAATTTGGATCAAGCTACAATTGACATGACATGACAAGCTAAGATATGGAATCCAACATTCTAAATTTCAAGTCAATCCGAGTTAGTATGCTTAAGATATGATCGATGCAAGGCAATAAAATCAATTTGTTTGTGCCCATCATTTTACTCTCTTCTCATCGATTCTGCTCGCATCCATCTAGAACTGCACTCTTTGTATCCATCAACTGAAAGGCCTTGTTCGCATCCATCAAGCTACAGTTCGTATCCATCGGCTATATTGGCTCGTATCCATCAAGTGGTCGTCATTTCCTATCCATCAGGTGACCACTTGTCTACATCCATGAAAAAGCACCACACTTCATATCCATTGACTGTAACATAACTGTCCATTTCATATCGATTAAGTTTCAGACAGGCTTTGTATCGATCGAGCACAGATCGATACGAAAGCAACACCTCTCATCGATAGAAAGTGGAGTACAAAAGATAGATACGAAGTGAGATGCAATTGATTTATACGAATAGAGCTATGACGATCGATACGAATAAGGCAGAGGTGATCGATATGAACAAGATACACTCCAATGGAAGACTTAGTCACTCGGCATGAAAAGTCGATCAATCTGAGGAGTTAGCGCCACGTTAATTTGCAAGCACGTGCCCATAAAGCGATAGGAACAGATCGATACGAAGGGAATCAATATGAATTCAACAGCCTATAGAACACGAACTTGCGTCGATCATAACTTACAATCTTCATGTCAAATGCTGCCAAATTTTCATAGTAGCTTGCATACATCCCCGAGAATGTTCATGATCGATATCGACTCGATTGGATGGATTATCGATCGATATGAAGCTCGTTTGTATCGATCATAGATCGAGTGCAAATCGTATGGGATCGATTGCATGGGCCCACCCACGTGCAAAAAGAGGTCTCCTAAGATCTGAGCGAGATATTTACAACCTACGCCTATATATAGCAGCCCAGGACCTACACAAAAAGGAATTTTGGCTCTTCTATGTCAAGACTCTGTCAGAATCATCACTACACTTCAATTGTAATGTTGTAATTAGTTGTAACTCATTGTAACCAGCGAACAAAAATCAATAAAGCAGCAACCTTCAAAGTGGATGTAGGCTACAATGCCGAACCACTACAAATCATGTGTTCCTACTGCTTTTCTTTGACATTTTGAGTGTTCTTCATGTTTGTGTTCTCTACATACTTGCTATCTGTGATCTTTGATTGTGAACGGATGCTTTCATCGGTACTTGGGTGTTTGTGACCAATTTGGGCACAAACAGTTACTTCTTTCGATAGGGAGGCGGGCCCTAAAATAGCCACTTAGTACCTTAACACTAAAGCAAACCCTTTTAGAGACATCTTTATTTATTTGGAATCTCACTAGGTTACTTACTAGTTCCTTTTAGGAGAGAGACAGACCCTACAACCACTTAATACCTCAACCAGAAGTGAACCCCTACGGAGATATCCCTCGCCACTCCCAATTCCAAATCTAGACCATATAATACTTTTTAATTAAGAAAGCAGGCCAAATCTCTCACGTCATCATGGATCTTAAGATTTGTGATATAACACATCAGTACGTATTAAGCGCACCCGACCGCTGGTAACCTTAAAGTTAAGGGCAGTCTTCCAACGAGTGACTCTATTGACCTTACATTAGTAATCTAATAAGTCCAACTAACCATCCTAAGTCTTTAGTTATATTATCTTAGATAGACATTGGACTTAGCTTACTAATTTTCTTTTTATTTAAGGCGATAAGATTTACCTTAAATACTTGTCTACCCATAAATCCCCTTTTTATGTTATAAATATCAATTTATCCATAAAATCCTAGTAGACATTTCCTAATACATTTATGTATAATTATCAATTCCAAATTAGTAACCTTTTTAACTGTTCCACAGTTATTAGTTCAACTTCTTTATTTATTAGCCCAATTAATCCATTTATCCCATCAAATTATTGCAACTCCTATATTTATTACCATTCATTTCCCATTTATTGGAATTACAACTCTTTAAATTCCTTTTCCGTTAATTAATTATCCTAAATGTGAATATTTTGTGCAAGCGTTGCTATTAGCTTTTTATTTAATTATTATAAGCATAGTAAATTATGTATAGATATCTATTTTTATCGAATACAGTTTAGTTACACATCTTCACTAATTACCCTTTTCCATGTTGAATTGTGGAAAACATATCTAATAAGAATATCCGCTATAATTTCCATGAATTAGTACAAAATAAACATTTTACTTTCAAAATATAAAAGATTACATCGTTTGAAATTACACGGAATAATCATTTCTTTTTACTACTAAAAAAGACAGTGTAAAAGCCAATGACCTCATATTTTACACATCTCTTTCTCTTTTTGTTTGCATTTATTCCTTGTTAGATCAAACACTGTATTTTCTAAAAGGGAAAGAAATCATACTAATTTACAAATATTAAATGGGTCTATATTCCAACAACTCTAAACTCAGAAAAGTTTGCATTCCGATAAGATTAGGGTAATAATCCAAATTCGTAAAATTGTTATACAACCTATTTCCAGATCTGAAATAAATTTCATTCAATTTAATTTTGGGACTGATTTTCAAAACAGGTTGTAAATGGTTCAAAATCAATTCATAGACAAGAATATGTAGGTGATAATAATTGTATTCAGATCATATTAATTTGTTGCCAACAGCTCATATACAATTATCCAATCAGGCATAAAAAATTAAATAAACTCCTACATGATAATTTTCATATAATATCAATTTATAAAATTTCCTACTCATATTTTAAAATGATACGAATCTCCAAATCTAAAGTAAATCATTAATTCATCTCCAAATTCTTTTTAATCTAAGAAATATGTATAAAAAGGGTATATACATACATTAGAATTACAGATATAAGAAGAAAATTGGTATTGGGAGAGAACATATATACAATTACATAAACTACCTCAAATACTTGTATAGTTGGTTCTCTTCTCTTCTACTTTTTATTAGATCTCTATTCTTCTCCAATTTGTATGAATATAGATAAAAATATCTTATTTTTATAGTTTAAAAAGAAAGTGGAGAATAGGAAATGGCAGAGCTTTGCTACTGCCTCCTAGAAAATACGAGAAGAGAAGAGAGGGCTAGGCCTGAATTTATAGGCATAAGAATCAACCTCCACCGTAAGATTTAAAAAAGTAAATCCGTGCCGTTACGGCCTAGGTTTATTGCAACCACCTGAAAGCGATTTAGAATACAATAGCCTATGACTTTTGTTTGATGATAATAAACACACACACACACACACACACACACACACACATATATATATATTCGTTTAAATGTATTTTCTATTGTTGTACTATTTTATTTTTTCACATAATTGAATAAATATTTATGAATAAAATAAATAACTTAGAGTTCGTATTCAAACAAATATTTTATTCAATCAAATATTTTATTACAAATTCAAACACTACAAATTTAAGCTTTCACTACATATATACATTTTCAATTACAATACAACTTTCATCTCACTACATATTCACTCACACTCGTATTTTATCTTTAACTTTGCTCCAGCCTGTATCCAGCACCAGAATTATCTACAAAATAATCATCGATGCGATAAAATTGAAAAAATATATATTGCAGTGTACACTAAAAGTGTAAGTTTGAAAATAGCATTTGCCTCAGTTATTTGGGTTGTTCGTCATCATTTTCCTTTTGAATTCATTTTACTCGAACAACTTGTAACATGCACAGTGTATAATTGTACATGTCACAAGGCCATGCACATCGATATATACTTGCATGTTAAAACTACTTGGATAGGTGAGCACAAGGTCAAACCCAACCAAATGGTGGATTCAACTTGGGTGTACGCAAAACAACATACAACATCCCAAATATACACATGGTCAGTCTAGACTCAAGTCAAAATGACACAGACCAAACCAGGGCCATGAACTAGAAGAAACTCAAGTATGCATAAACAAGCTACAAAAAGAATCAATGCAATACCAGTTCAGGTATAGGGTGCAACCAAATCGGGTAAATGAACTTGCTTGAAGCAAATGAAGTCCAGACCAAATTGCAATACAACTAGATTCAATATCAACCCACCATACATATATATACTTATGTATACACACATGCATACCTATATATGCAGTAACACACAGCAGCCTCAACCACTCAAACTCAAGGCAAGAGCAACAAAAAAAAATGAACCAAAGGTAGACAAGACCACAATGTACTAGAGAAGTGAAATATGGAGATGACATTGATGTGCACATGAGGACAAGTAACAGAGATACAAAATCAAATACATAGAATCAAGGACCAAACATGAACATAGAATCAAAGTGAAGGCATGCAACCAGACTACAACACAAATAACAAGCATGAACACAACAACTAGTCCAGATCATCATAACCCAGGCATGCATTTAGGCACAAGATTGAAGTCAACACATAATGACAGCAAGCATTCAAAGTAACAGAGGCCATAAAACTAGTACAGACTCAACACAGAAACGGTCAAAGAAAAATCAGTTTAGGCATTAATGCAGACACACACATGAATCATTTCAAACATGACTCGAACATATTCAACAACAGCTCATAACAACAACAAGACTCCAGAGAATACAAGTACACTCAATCAAGCAAAAATTAATTTCAGTATCAACGAGGATACACATTCAGACTTTCAGGCATTCAAGAGACTCCAGATCAATAAAATGACAAACATAAGAATCATATCAAGTGGCAGTTATGTTTCACAGAGATGATACAAACAAAGTGAGAATCAAACACATATTTGTATGAAGACAACATACCATCAAAACTGTGTGAATATAGAGATAGGCATGGCCAAATAAGATGAACTCAACAAGTAAATGGGTCAAAGACAACATTCAGGCATGAACTCAATGAAGCAGTGGACTAACTGGCTAGAGCTACAAACTTATATGTTTAGGTAAACCAGAGAATACAAAAGGAAACATGAAAGAAAATCAAACTTGATGAGTAGCAGTTTCAAACCAAGTCAAGACTGAGATGAACAAATTCAACAAAATTCAAAAATATTTGAAAATGGAAAGAGCATGATGAACAAGCATCACAAATTCGAAAAATCAAAAACCAACGCAAGTTGTGGTGATCAAGCAAAGTACATCGGTATATCAGAAAAATATTCAAATTGAACAAGTCAGATTTATCATTCAAGCAAAATCGAACGGCCTAGTAAAATTATTTGAAGAATTCAACTCAAATATATGAACGTAATTTTAGGGCATTAATCCCCATAAAACCCAATTTACATCATCGACAAAATGGCCAAGATCCGAGTTCAAGAAAATACCATAGCAAGCAAGTCATAATCACACATCAATTTATATCTCGAATCGAAGCCGTGCTTAATCGAAATTGAAAAAGGAAATCACATACCAATATTTATACAAGTCGAGCTCGGGAAAATTGAAGCTGTCGTAAAGCTATCAAAGCAAGGAATCAACCGTAAATAAATTTGAAGAACTCAGATTGAAGCAGAAATCTAAAGCATCAATTTGAACGTATAATTCAGCGGCGACGTCAATTCTCAACACCCTAAAATTGTGAAGAGGAATGAAAAACAAAGGCGGCCACGAAAATAATAAAAGGAAGACGTCATTATTTTCTTGTGTTATAAATTAAAGTGGACCGGCTTCACTTTATAGTTGGGTTTAAACTAGAATTAGGGTTTTGTATTTTAATTATGTTTTTATTTTGTAATTTCTCTTTTAACTTATGCAATTGTCTACTCATATGACTAGGTTACGAACTATGGTGGGGTAACTCAAGAATTCGCAACTTAGTGGCTGAGCTGTGGTAGGGTTTTGAGCGTAGAGTTGGGTCAGTCATTAGCGGGTGTCGCAAGTTTACATGTGTAAGCATTTGGCTACTTAATTCTAGTAGAAACCGTGGGGGCAACACGTAGGCATGTTGAGGAAGTTGGGTAAATTTGTGTGTGATCTCTTCTACATTATTTTTTGCTATTGATTTTTTATTCCGCATTAATTTTTATTATTATTAGTATCGCCCTATTCACTCCCCTCTAGGGTGAAAACGATTCTACAGGCAACCAGTCGACCGCCCATGGAGCATTGATCGACCACTATGGTTCGATCGATCCTAATAACAGATTGACCTATGGGCCCGGCGATTAATTAACAATGTTAATTTATCTAGTGGAATCATTTTTGTTCCAAATTCATTTTTCATTTGTAACTTCTTTATTTGGAATTCGCTCACAAAACTCCAAATATGAAAGTTGCTCAAAAATTTTCCACAAAAGCAATTGTGCAAATTTCATGGTCAAATTCCATCGTTTGCACAACTTTCATTTTTGGATCCTAATTAATTAATCAAATAAATAATTAAATAATTAATGCCAAATTACAGGTGTTACAAACACTCTTTGGAAAAAATTAAATATAAAATTATATTTATTATCATCAAACAAGACGAACACTCCACACTAATTTCTCTAGCTTCGAATAGTTCTTTTTTGCTCCAGTGAACCGTTTGCTAATGCTGTAAATTGATCTTTGGACTCGATTTATTCTAGATTAGCTTTAGTGCCCATTAAGTTAATATGATGCCCAAAAACTTGCCTGATGCAGATTCAAAATTGTTGTTCAGTGGATTCAACATATGGGACATGATCCATTTCATGGCGGGTGAAAAGTGTTGGATTTCAAAAAATATCCTTTTTTGGATCATAGTGGCCCTGTGAAGTCAACTAGGTTTAGTTAGATCTAGTCTGGTTGTTATTAATAAAATCATACTTTATTAACATTGTGTTAATATTATTAATTAAATTTATGTTAATTAAGTGTGAAATTTGAAAGGGTATGAATATATCAAATATATTCATATTTTAAAAGGTGTGACAATCATGTGAAACATATAGTGAGGTAATCCTTTGAAGGTTAAGGATGAGAATAAACATGATATTATATCTAGATATAATCACATCAAAATCTAAAAGGAATGAGATAAAGGGGATATCATCTATAGATCCACCTTTCTAATTTAGTAAACATTTAATCAATACTACATCTAATCATTTTACAATGGATGATGTCTTATAACAATTGTTTGAAATGACAAAAGCAACAAATATAGCATAGTCAGTATATACATGTATAGACGTTGGGATTTATATCTACCATATATTTGCTATTTATATGTATATATTATTGTCTCAATTTTAAATTATTCGATGTAAAATATATGTATACATAGATATAATTTTTTTTTGAAAACAATCCTTAACAATAAAATAAAAATATGGATACTTACACACACACACATAATTATTGAGCTAAAATGATTTCGGATTAATTCAAAGTTAAACATCCATACTACATCAAATCTTTCTAAAGCATTTGCAAATACACACATGCACACACGAATATATATATATGATTTCAACCCAAAGATAAATTTGTTTTTTCGACCAGAATACGTTAAAACGAAATTATATACATCAAATTAAACAAGATATCGACAATCTCTATGTTTTAGGATTTATTGAAAATTCAAGCCAAAGCATTAAAATCATTAAATTGTATAATATGTTTAGTAATCCAAAACTATAGATTCATAAACTATAACATTTTTTATGCATACATAAATTTCGATTTTAGTTTGTCAAGTTAAGCCATTTAACAAAGCTGTATAAATTATATTACTAATTTTAGATCAAGGATAGGCAGTGATATGTACATATAAAAATGTGATAAATATATTACATGTAAGAAATCAATTAAAATCACCATATACCTTTCAGATCTAGCTAATTAGCGACACCTAGTTTTGGAATTCCCTACTTAGATCCTTGAATCTACACCCAACTTTGCACGAGAAGGATGAACTATGTAGCTTTATATTTATTTGTTTTTATTTTATTTGGAGTTGTTTTCATTTAAAAGAGGTGGAAGGAATTTTCGGCCATTGTAAGGAGAGAAGAGGGGAAAGAAAAAAAATTGAAGAGAATAAATAAGTGGATTTGTTTTAATGGAGCAAATGAAACCTTTACGGTTCTTTTAATAAAAAATTACCTTATTGATCCCTTAATTTTCTCTTACTCTACCCATCACTTTACATGGATGGTCAACCATTATTTGCCAAATATGGTGCAAAATTTCCAAATCTCTTCAAGTATTTATTTTTCATTTAAACCCTATTTAAAAGTTTACCAATTTCATATATCAATACTTGTAATTATAACTTCTATATGTGCATTCAAATATTTACTAAAAACACCCAAAGTGTTGATAAGTAAATAATAATTAATATTTCACAAATATTAATTAATTTAATCAGATTATAAAATTTTGAAAACTAATCAACTTGTATGCTTTTCGGAGAATTCATAAACATAGTGTGAGATTTAGAGATGTGAATTTAGTCAGCGACTAATTTTAAAGAATTCAAATATTAATGTTCACATTTCACCTTAGTTGTTGTGTGACAGTTTGGCCTAAGTCATCATTTATAGATCTTTTTGGTAAAATCTAATTCACATTTTCTTGAATGGAACCTGTTAGTAATGATAATTTACGCATGTAATCTTCATTAAAAATTTGTCACTTTAGGATATATGAAATTTGACATTGGTCAAAATTCCAATATAATATTCAACTTTGTTAGTCCAAATATAATGTACCTTTTTCAATAATAACAGTTATTACTACTCATACTACTATGGCAAGTGATTTTGACTTTGAGTTTATTACGTATAGTTTACCATGATACTAACCTCATACAATCGAGGAGAGCAATTATGGCCCATCGAGCGACTATAATTGGCCACAGCCTAATCGTCATAATTGAGATTTTTTGTTTGACTACTTGTTGTCGATCAATAGGAAACTCTCGAATAAGGCATTCCATCTTTTCTAATGACTATAATGTATAACCCCTTGGTGCCCTCAACAGCCACGAGTAATGCACTGCCTAACATTTGGAGAGTATTACACATTTGATCTCAATGGATGAATCAATACCCTTCTCGAAACATCGAGCGCCAAAATATCATTTTATTTGTGATTAACTACTCACAATTGCAACTATTTGTAACTAAAATCACATAAAATTTTATTTGAATATTTTCTTATTATATACTTTAAATTAATTATCATAGTATAAAAAAGTATTTAAAAGAAAATAAACATTGTTTTATGAATAAAATTAACCATAAAGTTAGATAAATATAACAAACTAGATAATTTCCCTTATAGCATATCACTAACACTTTCAATATCCCATTGCACTTGGGGTCAATTATGGAATCGGAAACCCATTTCACCGATCAGTTCAGAACTGATCGAGCTAGTTCCCTTATAACGATCAATCATTTTGACCTTTAAAAGTCGACACTAATACATCCACAATATTCACATGTCAAGCATTTAAGTGCTGGAAAGATAAATTGTTGAGGGTAAAAAAGAAAAGACATAACAAAATCTCATATTATGATGAGTAATATATAATATATAATAAATCTTTACAAAAGAAAACTGTAATATACATACATCGATCAATGTAGACTAAACAATAATTAGTCTAGATAGTTATAACATATCCTCACAAATGCTGATAAATATAAACAACTAATGCATCAAAAATAAAATACACGTGAATATGCCTTGAAGGCATCCAACTCATCTTCTAAAGCTCCAAAGTATCCAAACTAAATCTGGAAAACATGCTCGGGCTGATCCAAGCATTATAAGAAATAACGCATAGATCATTTTGGTAAATCAGCATGAAAAACACACATCAAATGGATTTTTAATATTATAAAACCTTTCGAAAATAAAGATATCTCGTAAGACCATGCCGCACAATGGATAAATTTTTACCTTATGATAGCCAAACCTTTTTTATAGGAAAACTTATGATATTATAATAATGTTTAGGGTTTAAAATAAATATATGACATATCTGGAATGGTTACCCATAATGACATTCAATAGTACTAGGTTCTACAACTAAAACTGTAAGGCATGTATTGGAGAATTGATTCCATATAATGACCAGGCACCGGGGTACCACCTGTCTAGTACACTTCTTGAAAATGTACCGAGGGCCACACATGAATACCCGCCAACGTAGGACCGGCCTACCCCTTACTGGATAGTACCAAGTATATCATCACCCTGGTTGCTTTGCAACCTTTTCCCTCAAGAGATCTCATGCACATACCAAATCCATAAAAAAAATTATTAACAATCTAGAAAGGAATGTCCATACTTTAATGGGTGTGACCCACATATTCTTGTTGCATCTCCCTTGACTTTATCCATTTGTCATTGTGAGGCTCGTGAGGCAATGATTAATATTTCCTTTTAGAAAATCCCACTTGGAACGCTAACACTGCCCTTTAAGTAATAATGCAATGCCATCAATCGTTCATACAAGTTGTTCATGGTATGAAAAATCCAAAGGCACTACTTTTACTACATCCTTTTTAGAACTACCCTCAAGATTAGTAGTAAGTAGCCCTTGCACTTCAATGAACTCCGTCTTCGATTCAATAAACTTTAGGATGTTTCTAATTCGAATGCTTATGTTGGTTCAAAGTGGTTTTCAGATAACATATCTGATCTCGGTCACTTCAAACTGACAATGATAATTTCAAAACTAGCCAAGATTTTGATAGTTGGTTATTTCACTGCCACATAAACAAACAATCAAATCGGATATTAAATTTCACAGGTAAAGCAAGAATGGTTAAGCTTATAAGCAATTATTAAGCCTCTTTATCTTCACTAATTAAAAACACTTTGCAAATTCTTTTATTAAAATAATTTTACGAAGATATATTTAGAAATCCTTCTTTTCTCTTTTCAATACTTGAAAAATATTGATATACTTATCTCTATTGTATAAGTCTACTTACAAAACATTTCACCTTCAATACATAGAAAACCATTTCATATACTTATATCAATGGTACAAGTATATTCACAAAACACTACACTTTCAATACTTAGAAAATGTACCGATATACTAACATAAATCTTACGGAAAATTTCACTTTTAAAACCATACCTAATTGGGTTAAACAAATTTCATTTAAAATATAGATAAAAATAAACCCAAAACACTATTGGTGTAAGTAAATGAAGAGTATGGAAATTAGACCAAATATACATAACACCACTTCCCAATTTCAAACATTCCTATCCCTTAATTAACAATGTAGTCGGAAAAGTTTGCATACTAACCTTACCTTGACTTACATTCTTAATTCTTAAGATAGAGACAAGTTTCCATGCCTCGAAATTTGGTGTTAAGTATGAAAATAATACTTTCCATACCACTATAAATTTAAAATTTCATTTATAAAAAACAAACCGCCTTTCCTTTTATAAAATTCATTTATAAATTTCTTTTAAAATATTTACAAAACTCCCTTTATAAATCCCCCTTTTATTTGAAATCGCCTTTTTATAAATCTCCAAATATAATTATAAAGCTCTTTTTATATTCTCTTTTCTATTTATAAAATTCCTTTTATAAATTTCCAGATTTATTTATAAAACTCCTTATAAAACATCATTGATAAATTTTCTTTATAAAACTTCATTTATGTATCTCATTTACATTTGCCAAACTCAAATACTTTCCATAAAACGATCATTCCATATATCACTATAAATTTCCAGATGTGATTTATTATACCTAATTATAAAAATGATATCCTTTCTCTTATTATAAAATACCATTTATAAATCTATTATTTTATTCAAAATTTTATATAAAACGTTTCACAAATATTTATTTTAAAATATTCCTATCTTCTTTAAAAAAACAAAATCACTTTATAATAAAAGATATTTATTTTCTTTGAAAATAGGCATTCATTATTATAATGACTTTTCTATAAAAATAATACTTTATGAAATTCCTTTAAAACATTTACATATAAATTAGAGGAGATTATAAAAAAGAATGAAGTAAAAAAAGAAGTCCCAAAAAACCATTTTTTAACAAAATGTAATAGAAAATTCAAAAATCATATTTAAAATCATTCTCCAAATCAAAACCATTTCCAATTCATAACAACAAACCATAGTATTTCAAAATATTATAATGAGGCCAATAGCTTCCATAGCATGCAACCAATACTATCAATACCTTTATCACTAAAAAGGTTCAATTTTAAACATATATCAATGTCATATCCAATATAGCCCAACTACCAAACTTTGACATTCAACAATGTTTAAGATAAGTATGTGACTAGAATTAAAATCAATAGGTATATAAGTGAAATCAAAATTGATAATAATTAGGAATCCAGATTCCTCTACAAAATTTCCTTTATTTTATTTTAAATCTCGTTCGCTTGTTGCAGTGGAAATTCAACCAAACCGTACCAATAAATCAATCAAGCACAAAAAAGATAATTTTTTATCTACTATGTATCATTAGAGTATTCATTCAGAGGTGAGATAACTCATCGAAATTACAACGGATGCTTAGGCGTACCGGTTTGATCTAAACCTAAAATTCCATTTGCTCCAAACTTGACGAAACCAATTCGATTGCATAGATATCGCTCCTACAAGTGCAATAGAAAAGACCATGTCTCTATTGGACCTTGTATGAAGAAGTTGTAAATTTAATAAGATTTGAGAATTAATTAATTATTAATTATTAATTACACTAATTACAATTTAAATTTTAATTACCCTCGTTAACCTCTCTTCCCCAATCCCATATTCCGCGCACGTACAACTAATACCCATCAATGCCCCGTTGCATCACCTACCTATCTCTTACGTTTCCCCATGAAAACAAAATCCGACTTCATCATTGAACTCCACATCTAAATCTCCACCTCACCGTCACACCAGGATAAACTCGATCCATCTATGCATAATCCGATCAAAACCTTCTCATGACTTGAATAATGTCGTGACCCTTAATCCCTAGTTGAGCTTCACCAAACTTCACCATAAGGTGCTCCTCCACAACACAAACCCAATGCAATTGATATCATTCCCTATCTCCTACCCAAACATGAGCAAAAAAGAACCCTAGTTAAACTCTATTCACGTCGATCATACCAGACTGCAAACATCCAAACTTGTATAGATTTATAGATCTCGTCAGTATGAACCAAAATATTATTGTTTTATAATTTTTCATTAAACATTTTGTTCGATCTTTATTTTTTAAGGTAACGACCTTTTTTTGGTTTCACTGTAAATGAAGAATGAAAAGAGAGAAGTGAAATGGAAAAAAATAAAAGAGGGGAAAGTGATCTTTTTTCAATGTTGAGGTTGCTTAATTTATAAACAACAATTACTTTACTTCACTTTCAAGCTAGCCAAAAACTTTAAGCCAACCATCCTATCAACAAAAATCATCATTAATGCAATTTGAAAATTTTGAATTATATTTTGATTTAAAATTTTTTAAAAAGAAAGCTTTTTTTCGCTACATAATATTCCTTTTTTACGTACGAATCACGAATGATAAAAATAAAAATACAATCATGCGCCAAAATACGACACGATCTCAAAACAATAATAATATACACTGGTTATCTGATTCTAAAACTTAAAAAACACCATCATTCGCCGAAAAATATGTCAAACGATAATTTAAATATTTTCTAAATTAAAAATTGTGGGAAAGGTCCTATAAATTAAAATAAAAATATGTCGTTAAAATCAGATAATTTTTAAAAAAATTGATTTACTTATTATGTATTGAATTTGAATCAAATCTGAATACTTAAATAAGTTAAATATTCCTATTCAAATCATTAAAAGTCCCGAGTCGTTACACTCCTAGTGAATGGATCTGCTATATTGTATTATTATCTACTCAGTCAGCCAAGATCTCTCCATCGTTGATAAACTGCCTTTATCATGGAACTTTTGGAGTATGTGTTTAGACATTATGTGAGCCTTAGTTTCCTTTATGATTTATATAACGATCCTATTTTCATAAACAATGTAATAAGATTCTCAAACATTTGGAATCACCCCTAGCTCAGTTATAGAAAATATTTATACTACTTACGTTGCAACGTTATTTAAGGTAATGTTCTTAGCCTTTCGATTGAATCTACCACCACCGCTTGTTTGGAACATTTCCATTTCAAAGATTCTTATTTAACGGTGAATATGAATTTAGGGTTGATATGCTATATTTGATATCACTTAAGAAGTCTAAGTCTGAACACTCTTTCATGAGGAATTTGTTGTTTTCATAAATAGTTCTATAGTATTTCATAAATATTTGAGAATATTCTTAGCTAACATTTGATGATATCAAATCTTTGCTCAACACACTAATTACACAAGCGAAATACAATATTGTAGAATCATAGTATGCATGATAATTCCTATTTCCAATGATAAGGAATCCATCCTATATGCTATATATTAAACATTTTAATATGGTGTCTATGTATATCGTTTAGGATAATTGCAACATCCTTTTATATTAGTCATAAAAGATGTCATTTTCAAATTCTACATCGACCCCAATTGAAAACTGATTTGAATATTAGTACACATTAAAAATCACTGATATGTTGTCTTCTTATAGTTTAGAAATATCTTATCACCCTTTGTATTCTTTCGTACGGACACATGCGTTCTTTGTATTTTGATTGAAAATCAAAATATTTGATCAACTCTAATTCTTGTTAAACAATATTATTGTATCTACTCTTAGATCTTATCTAACACTTACAAACTCAGTAATGACTCCCACTAATGTTGTGACATTTTGGTCATCATGTGCAAATAGTCTATTATAAATCATTATCCAAAATTTCTTTTACAACCAAGAAGAACTAAAATTCAATGTAGACGATAAATTTGCAAGTAGAATCCAAATTAACTCAGGTACATTGATTGACGAATCTGTTATATTAATTTTAACAATTGAAATTTAAAAGGTTATTCCCATCAGTGTTCCTTACTGTATTCCAATTGCATTGGTCTTGCTTTCAAAAACATACCTGCTATGGATCTTATCTCTTTAAGTACAACGATCAAAATAGTATTTCGATAATGTACTTGGAATCTATTCCAGACTTTACGAATCATGGAATATGTTTGAATCTATACTCTTTATGGCTTATTAGTAACTAAGGAAATTGTTACCACTAATAATTTCTTTTCTCAGTATTGATATGTAACTCATAGTTTCTCTTTAATGTGTGATAATTTGTAATGGACATTTTAATATGTTGTGTTTATTTTAGGCTTAGTTAATTTCTTTTCATCTTATACAGTCTGTTTCCACGTTATAGTATTTGTATCCAATACTTGCATAAAACTACTTAAACTATGAGTTTACGAAACTTATATTCATAACATATATTAGCCAACCGTCATTGGTTTATCCCAAACTCTAGGTGGTTGTTATAAGATACCCCATGATCAAATTTTATGTAAAGCCTCTCGACTCACACAACCTATCAACTCTTTGACCTAGGACATGTAGGTGTTTCATATTCATTCATATCTTGTGTAATTTTATAAACAGTGCTTTAGATGGAATTAAACTAAACATATGTATTTACCACTATTGTAAAATCCTTCTAGGCCTCGCTTAGGGGCTAGGCGAGGCTCACTGCCTAGCAATTTTCCTAGAGCTACCCCTTATGTAAAAATCTAAACATGTATTTAGATACTGGCTACACATTTTTTGATGTTCGATATCACATATAAGCATCAATATGCTAGTTTTAGGCGATGTTGCCTCCATAGGTACTCCTAAGAACATTCAAAATCTAAAAATTGCAATTCATATTAGTCAAAACTAAATAAAACACTAAAAATTTATTCAAAATGCATGAGTTATCAAAAATTCCTAGTTCTGATTAATCCTTGATTAATTACCCTTGAACGATTAATCCCTATTCTGTACTGACCACCTAAAGTCTTCCTAGTGATTTTTATATCCTTGGTACTTACTCCCAAGTACACATCCTCATAAAAAGAAACTAACTCAACATCACTCATCATTAATCGTACTTTCCAAAAAATTCCGATTGCTTTTTATCAATAAATCATTATGTATCACATGGAGTGGCTTTGAGATTGAATATAATTTGCTTTTAGGTGTTTTTTGGAACTCTTTCTAGCGTACTCACCTATCGATCAAATTGAATTATTTTATTTCGTTTGCATATTATATTTTCTATTTCGTTTTTAAATTTTGTGAACTTATCAAAGATATACTATTTGTGTGTCAAATACATAAGTTCAAGTCTATGGCAACTCATTGATGAATTAAACGAAGTAAGTGGATTGGTTTTACTATCGGTAGACCTCAGATTGAATACATCTATATGCATTAATATGAATAGTTCATCGACTCTTTCATCACTCCCACCGAATGAATGCTTTTCCCATGATCGCTTGAGATACAATTCACCAGTATCACTTGATTCATAATCATATGATCCAAGAATTATTTCTCAAAGATACGGCCTAGTCCGTAATTCCAAAATAATTGTTGAAATTTTAGATACTTTTGCATAATGTAGCCAATGCAACAAATACCATCATTCAAGATTTATTTTGCAATGAACATTCATAAAATTCATAACAAAACAAAACTTTATATATGTTCAGTCAACACTGAAAATATTTATTATTTTGCAAATAGTATTTTGTATATATATGAAAAAAATCTTCCGTATCTTGATGTATCTATTTATAAATGTCATATGGTATGCTCTCATTATTTCCCTTGTAATAACGCATAAATTACGAAGCTCCATTCAACTACTTATTATGGTTCATTTATTTTCTTGATTGTAACTAGTTTACATCGAGAGTTATCAATATAGATAACTTTTATAGTATTTTTTTATAATATATACATTTTGAACAGAAATCACATTTCTAGTTGCATATTAGGTATCTTACTAAATTTTATACAATTCTCATTTCAAATACCCTTTATGAAGAAGAAATGACCATTCACTCTCTTCATCTCAACTGTGCCAATTTTACATCCATTCTCGAACATATACATTCTTTTCAGATAGTCGAACTATTCAAAAGGTAACTATACTACAAGGCCATATGAAATTATTTACAAAAATGCATTAAGATATTCCTAACATTATAAGAGTATTGAATAGTTGCACTTAATTAAACTAATCGAAATCAAAATTTAAGTGATCGAAATCAACAAATGCATTAACTGTTATTCGCTTGCCGTTTTTGGATTCTGGCCTTGAGTTTCCTCACCTGATCATAGACCCACAAGAGATTATTATTCCTTTATCAAGTGTATCCTATACAACTCCTAACCAGGTTCTTTATCCCAATCTCAGTCTCGACCTTGAGTTTAATCGACAAATCGAAATAGATTTTTTTACCCGTATCAACCATTTCGCGATAGCCTAAGTATAGAACATATACCTTGAGTTCACCCAACAAATACATTTATGTATCCTACCTCGTCTAGCAATATATTGATAGCAATATATATAACATTCTTAGCTTGAGTTTGGTCAACAACTAAAGAGTATGCAAGTAATATGTTAATATATAAATGGTAATGGGCAACTCTATGTTAAAGATTCATAGTCTCTAATATATTTTGAGTGATATCAACTTATGGAATAATGTATTTATTACGAAATACCCTCATAATTCAATTGTCTTACATATTTGAAATCATGGTACATTTATCATATGTATGTATTTACTCCAAAAATCTATTTTGGGTTTATTTCGGTTCCACTTTCATTATATCTATGTACACATATATAGTTATATAAGTTAAATTTATTTATAATAACTACTATAATGTAATTAACTTATATAATATGTATAACATATATTTTTTAATTAATTAATATCTAATCAATTTTAGTTCTGATTAATTAAATCATATTTGACTAATTTTCAATTTATTTAATTAACCAATTAAATTAAATTTAAAAAAAATTAGAAATTTTATTTTATTCATCTTAAACTATTTAGGAGAAGTAAACCACTATAACATTTACAATTTTGTATTTATACCTAATAATATACGGATATAATCAACTTTTAATTAATGAATTTATTTGATAAATTCTTTTATTTACTTAAACAATTTAATTAAAAAATTAAATTGAATTAAAAATTAATATTATTCATCTTAAACAAATATAAGATAAATATACAGGTATAACAATTATTATGACATACATATATCACTATATATGTATGTGTTTACATTAATTAACATTTAATCAATTAATTTATCAAACAAATTATTCATTTAATTAAAACATTCTTATTAAATATTTTTAACAAATTTAAAAAATTTCATGTATAATTTACCTCAAACAATTATATATATATATATATATATATATATATATATATATATATATCTGTGGGTATGTGCGCGCATGTGCGTGTATATCATTATCTATGTTTATTTTAATTAGTTAACCTTTAGTTAATTATTTATTTAGTTATTCTAATTAATTAAATACTAAATAATTTTTGAAAACATTAAATTTATTTTCAAAACCGTTTTGAAAAATATTTTATAACTCTTTAAAATTTCATTTTATAGTTTAAACTTAACTTTTAAATTTAAAATATATTTTAAAATTTCAAATTGCAATTTGATAATCAGACTAAGGTCCAAACAGTTTTGGGCCTTACATCCGGGCCAACCTTTTGTACTTACTTCGTCTATTAGGCCAGGCCGGTAGCTGCCGATGAGAGAAAACTTGATTATTGAACTCGAAGCCTAGATACTACTTTTTTGGATTTCCATCAGATAGATGAGTTTAATTCGTCGGTTGTAAATGTTAACTAATTAGACTGCATAGATCATTTGGGCACTGATATCATTGTTGGTCCAATCCAAACTTCTTTGGGGTGACCTAACTAGGTACCTTACGAACATGTTAAATATGCAGCCTTACGACTAACATAACCATCATAGAACATGTAAAGGATAAGAGGCAATGCTTCATAACTTATCATAAAGTGAGAACCCCTTCTCAATCTAGTTGAAACATTACAAGAGAAATGACTGGTTTTCGATGTCGGTTAGCGACGTCATAGTGACGCGGCGCCACTAAAATTACAGTCGTCACTAAAGCATCACTAAGGCGCCGCTAAAACGTCGCTAATTTGCCATGCCTCAATGACGTTATTTTTATTTTCGGCGTTCTCAAATTGGCATCGCAAAACATTGGAAAATACCTACACCTCTATGACCTCGTGCATATTTATATGCCCATTCATTTACAATCATTAAATTCAATCCAATCTACCGTTCTATAGGTCTTTACCTCATCCATCTTCTCTACCATCTCTCATCCTATAAAACTCCAGATCACAAACATCTTTTACTCGTCCTTTTCAAGTTTACACAAGCCGAATATTTCCCAAATCTCAAAACCCTTTAGCATGCTACCCAATCTTTATGAAATCCGTATAGAGAAAAAAGCTTTCCCAAATCTAAAAAGATTGGCAATCGTGCCCAAATCAATTTTAGCAAGCACTTCCTAGGGGAGGTTATGATTGGAACAGTGAGCAATTGGAACAGAGATAAATCCATAGGTTCTTTCCTTTACCATCAAAATGTATGAAATCGGTGCATTTCAAAAATCACTGTTAAGTTGCTTTGCAAAATATAACATTTATTTGATGTTTTGGTATTTGTATGATTATTATACAAATTAAAAGGGAACAAAATGTAAGGTTTCATTTTAAGGATTTTGATCATCTTTTCAAATTTTTATTTTTATTATTTGCTTATGTATGATGTTTTAGAGTGAGATGATTTATAAATGTTATGTAGCATAGTTATTAAAAGATTTGGTAGATGATGTTATGAGTATAAAATGTTATCCATTTTAGGTTCAGATGCAATAAACTTTATCCATTCATGCGAAATAATGTAAATGCATTCTTCGCCTTATCCAATTAAATAACTAGTATATAAGAGACAAATAACAATGCATAATAACACGACCTCCGTTGCTAAACAATGGGTGCATTAATATTATCTATTATTTTGTCTAAATGTTGGCTAACCATTTCATGCAATCTTCATTCTTCAAATAATATTGTATGCTGCATTTTCTGTTTTGATTATGATCGCTTTCATTTATTTTTTTACAAGTTACTTTACATTTTCGTATAATTCTATATGTTTCTTAAACGAGTGAATGAATTTTATGAATTTTATCTCTTCTTTTAAGTTGTTACACCTTAGGTGTAAGAGTATTTTTTACACTTTGTGAAGAGAATCTAAAGAAGTATCAAAACCTCCATATAGTTTTGGATTTAAATTAGATGTTTATTAAACTATTTCAATATATTTAGATATTGCTTTCTGTTGATCTTTCTTTTTTTTCTTTGAACTATTCTATGTATCATAATTTATTGTATCAATTTAATTTGATATTTTTGGTTAGACACACATGCCTTGAGTGTAAATTGTTGAAACAAGGTTTAACTTAATTTACAACAAAGAGAAGGCATTTATAAAAAGTGCACAGGGATAGTTTCTGAATTTTGGTAATCAAAGTCCATCATAATAATTTGATGTTCACCAATATGTACATTAGCTTAGTTGTATCATACTATAGCATAGTGCACGTTTTCCACACATTTTCCTACTTCGCTTGCACTTCTTGGTCCATGAGGTCGTAGTTTATATATAGTAAGAGAAAGTTGGGATGTAAAATTTAAATGTTTTCCTATACATAGAAAGACTTTGTTTCATCGTCATTTGACTATCCATTAGTACATCTACTGTATTTTTACTTCAAACATCGTCTCTCCTATAACTAAAATAATACTAGCCTCATTATGTATGCATAATTTTTTTCCGCAAATGAACATTATCACATAACAATTTTATGTTTCGACAGTTTAGAACTAAGTTCTTTATCATTTGTTCGAACAAATGTTAAAGAATACAATTTGAAATCCTTAAGGTCACATATTGCACTGATCAGTCATGAGTCGATGCATTTTTCGAGAACTATCCGTGACTACATTGCATATGGAAGTGACGGTGCTTCTGAGGTAGAAATAACAAAATTTGTAATACTTGCTAATGCTCATGAATTCATAAGGTGTGCCTTACATAAATTTTACTACATTTTTTATTCTAGTATGCACGACTAATCCAAATCACCCTAAAAATAAACCAACTGTGCCATCACCCTCATTCATTCCCCTCCCTCCAAACAATTCACTTTTAAAAAACCATTCCTTCCTCCTCTCGGATCACTTCCTCATTTCCATGTAATATAATCATGATAAGTTTACATTTTCTATGTATATTACAATACTACCTTAGTAATATAACAAATGCTCATTTCACTATTAATTTCAGGCGAATGCAGCATCATGGATGGTAGTGATGAATGCAAGTTTAAGTTTAGGGAGTTGAAAGAAAATAGAACTACAGGTTCATAACGTTCAAGATCGATGAGAAAGAGCAACATGTCACAGTAGATAAACTCGACGAGCCAGAGCAAAGTTATGAAGATTTTGACGCCTGCTTGCTTGAAAACAAATGTCGGTATGTAGTCTTCAATTTTAATTTTGTTACTATTGAATATTTCAAAAAGAGCGTGCTCATATTTGTTGCTTAGCAAGCTTAAACTAATTTTGATTGCTTTGTGACTAGTTAATACATAATGAAAGGTGCATTTTGAACTTTTTTGTATTGTATTTCGGTCGCTGGATACATCAACAGTGAGAAGTAAGATGTGTGCAAGCTCAAAAGATAGATTCAAGAGAGAACTTGATGGTATACAAGTCAAATTGCAAGCTACTGACCCAAGTGAGATGAGCATGGATAGAGAGAACTTCTCAGTTTTGTAAATGATATTCATATTATATTTGGCATTAGCAGTGATTTGGAGTCCTAAGTAGCCTTCGGACTTCATTAAACAGTAATCATCGAACTTCAACGTTCATCAATCTTCGCTTCTTTCTAGTATAATGTATAAACATGATAACATGTTGTTGTGTCTCATAATATTATGTCAATGGAAACTGGGTTTGAATGAGTAATCTATATCCATCGTATACTTGTATTTTTTACTCTTTTGTTGTAGTCGATCTGTATTTATATTTTATGTTACCTATTCTTAATAGCCACTTTCCTCATATTACATTTTCATTACCTATTGTTTTCCTTGGAATTTTTCCTATATTATCTAATGCTTAAAAACAAGTACGTTCTTTGCAGTTTTATTTAGAATGGTTGCGTTTGGATAACCCTGCTAATTGCTAAATTGACCGTATACGTTAGGTAAAAGTCATATAACTAGCTAAATGGGTAGAAGAGAATCCTTTAGTTTTATTAGATTAGAAGTCTTTACATTTCAAGTAAAGTATAATTCTTATGTTGTTTCTTAGTAAAAGTAAAATGTATGAAAACATGTAGGTAGGATTTAATTGTTCACCTAATATTTGTCAGGAACTAATTAATTTTTTTTAGTAATAGAAAATTGATGTCATAATGGCATCAAAAAAAATTAGCAATACCTTCAATAAATCCAAAAATTGCATCGCAAAAGCATCATTAAAATTTTGCGACACCCTTACGATGCCTTAGTGACATCAAACAATTTGGCGACGCCTATTTTTCTGATGGAATTTTGATGTTGATATGGAATTGCTAAATAAAAAAGCGACGCCAAAAGGCATCAAAAAAACACAAAATCGTAGTAGTAAAGAGATTGAATCAGAGACATCCAATATACTAGATGAACGCCTCAACCAACCTTACTTTGATGTCATTGAAGGAATCTATTCCGTCTCATTGTGGGTAAAAGGCTGATTCCAAAATGATTCTCCATTCTGATCATAGTGGGCTTACGAAGTCTAATGGGTTTCGCTAAATCCAATAAAATTGCTAATAATAAAATTATATTTTATTAATATTGTCTAAGTCTTATTAATTAAATCTATGTTAATTAAGTGTGAATTTTAAAAGGGTACGAATATATCAATATACTTATGTTTTAGAAGGTGCGATAAACATGTGAAATATAGAGTGGGGTAATTGTTTGGTGTTTAAGGGTTGGAACAAACATGAAATTAGATCTATTTATAACACATCAATATCTAAAAGGAATGAGATAAAGAAGGTATCATTGATTGAATCCAACATTCCTCTTTAGAAAAAAATTAATTGATACTACATCTAAATAATTTATAAGGGATGATGTGTTACAACAATAGCTTGAAATGGAAAAAGCAAGAAATAATAACATGGTGTAACACCCCGTAAAATGAACCATAAATAAATAAAGTAAATTAAATATGATAAGGGTTGGATATATGAATTTTATAAAAGTTGAAAGTTGACCGTGAAAGTTATTCCGTTGCGTTCATGGTGAAATTTTAATCTATTTCCATATATGATATGCCGAAAACGAAGTTCAAACAAAGAAGTTATGATCATTTGAAGTTCTCATATTTTAATTTAGTTTAAATTCAAATGAGAAATAAAATTTAGGGTTTAAATTTCAAAAATTAGCTTTAGGCTAAGTGAACGTTTAATTAATGCTTAACGTTGAAAAAAAAGTTAATTAGGGAATAAAATAATACGACAATGGAAATAAATAAACGTCCATGATTAAAAGAGTGGTCGACTTGAATAGGTCAACCGGTCGATCCTAGCAGTCAACCGGTCATCCAAGGGTGGTCGACCGCTTGGCAACAACAGCTGCTAGTGGTGATTAGGGTTTTACATTACGTTATATTCGGTTGTGCGCTCCAGATTTACCCGTTTCCTACCTACTTCCATACTAACGGTTCTTATGTGTTTCGACTCCTATAAATAGAACCATATCCTCTTCACTTTATTCATATTATTTTAGAGAATATGATGAAACTCTGCCATTTCTATCTCTCTAATAAGATTTATAAACTCGATAGAGAATTCAATTAAGGATTCAACTTATTTCCTATTTGTTTCTTCTTCCTCCAATCTATTCTTATCATATTCTTCTCCAATTATCCTGAATCTAAAGAATATATATATATATATATATATATACATACATATATATATATATATGTATGTATGTATATACCTCTTTGCTAAGGCTAATTTGTTGGTGGAAACCTTAGTATTTCTTTTCAGCAATTGTTTAGTGTATTTATTTTGGATTTGAATATTCCTTAGGGATTTTGAGATTTCGAAACATGATAGATAAAATCTTCAAAATTCCTTTTTATTACAAAATTCAATTCTATGTTGAGATCCACAAATTTTTCTATTAATTTGATGGAATTTGTTTCGTTTATGCAATTTTTGATAATTTCATACTTTATTCCACTTCTCATTCTTTTTTTGGTCAAATTGTGATCATTCAACAAAATAAGAGGTTTAGATTACAAATTCAATTCATAGTTTACACCACTTATCCTTATCTGTTTCTTTGTAAAAAGAGGAGTTGAATAGAATATGGGGTTTAAATTGCAATTTTTATTATTTAAGATGTTCCATTGAATTTGTGTAATAGATTGAGTTTCTATTTTATTTACAAGTCTATTATTACAGTTTT
This sequence comes from Allium cepa, assembly GCA_030765085.1. Lineage (NCBI taxonomy): Eukaryota > Viridiplantae > Streptophyta > Magnoliopsida > Asparagales > Amaryllidaceae > Allium > Allium cepa. Next base: position 550,415,729 of record CM060941.1, on the reverse strand, counting down.
GATTATGAATATTTATTCCATGTTTTAGACATTAGAATTCCATAAAATCTTGGGAAATTGAAGAAGAAAGACTTATAATAATAATTGGTTAGGAATTGACATTTAATGCTAGTTTAGAGAGTAAAGTTCATGCGTTTAGAACTTATTAGATGTGAATATTTATTTATCTCTATTTATGTAATTAGCGTTAATTATTCGTAGTTAATTAGGCATTTATTAACATTTATTTCCCCCTGTCGGGAAGGTAATTGATTTTGAGGCGAAAATAAGAGTAAACTCTTATACAGCCCAACTATTATTTAAGGCATAATAAGGAAGATTCTTTATAAGGCCTTATTTATGAAATGTTGAGAAGAGAGAGAGAGAGAGAGTGTGTGTGTGTGTATGCTAATTTATGGCTAAGTGATAGGGATGTGAGATCAATGGAGTTACATGACAGAAGTCCGCCCTTCACTTTTAGGCTACCAGTAGTTGTGTATACTTTTATTGATGTGAGATATCCTTATGATAATATTTGTAATGATGTGAGGTTAGTTTCAAATTCTATAGGGGAAATCTACCTAGCTAATCTGGCAACTAATTACTATGAATAGTAGACTAATGTGAGACGTCATTATGAGTATCGGCTATAAGATGAAGGGCCTCCTTAGGGGTTTGAGGTATTAAGTGGTTGGACCCGCCTTTTCCCTCGATGAAGTATTAAATGGCCAAGTGGCTATGTTAAGTGGTATCTCTATCTGGGTCCGCTTTTGGAAATATGTCTTAAATGACGGGTTCTGCTTATTTTCCACATGGAAGTATTAAGTGGCCTATGAGATTTCATATACGTCATTATGAGTATGGGCTATAAGATGAAGGGCCTGTTTCGTGGTTTGAGGTATTAAGTGTTTGGATCTACCTTTTTTGTAAACGAAATATTAAATGGCCAAGGGGCTATGTTAGGTGGTCTCTCTATAGGGTTCTGCTTTTGGAATTAGGGCTTAAATGACAGGATCTGCTTATTTTCCCTTTGGAAGTGTTAAGTGGCCTATGAGTTCCATATGATGTCGGGTAGACCATTGAGGTGCATGCTTATGGAAATAGGTCTTAAAGGACGGGGTATGCTGATTTTCCACTGGGAAGTATTAAGTGGCTTGGGTACAATCTCTCACATTATTAGCTATTTATAATGTATGATTGGGATATGGGATCTACTTCTGGGATGGAAGGTATCAATTGATTCGACCTACCTCTTTTTCTTATAAATAAGGATTAAATGATTTTAATGGTTTTATTTTCGTAGACATGTTTTTATTTTGAAGTATACTGTCCAAGTACTGAAAAGGTAAAAGTCAAGGGTTTTATTCACCGGATACTTATTCTTCTAACTCCCTCCTCATTACAACAAAGGTTAAGGATGGAGTAATGGCTATGATAATGCATAAAGATGGGGAAGCTTGGCTAGTGGCGGTATCTATTATTATTTGCTTTCATGTGTAACCATGGATTTAAACAATTGTTGTAACGAATATTATATTACGATTTTTATGGGATTTTGTGTTATGACATTTTTATGGTTTTGAAATAAATGGGTACACTTAACTATTATATTTGTTCAATCCGCTGTGAGTTCTAAAAGTTTAGTTATGCCTCTGAAATGTTATTTCTTTTATTACCAACAGCTTGCCCTAGAATGGATCTAAGTTTCAATGGGCCTTATCTAGGTCGAAATTTAGGCCTGTTCTGGGGTGGGTTGTTACATTTGGTATCAAAGCCCTAGATTACTCGTTCAACGGGGGAAAACTTTTCTTCTTGAACATATGCACATACACTAGGAAAACTTTTCTTTTCTTTCAGCATGTAAATACTACCATAGGAAATTATCATTAAAGGTTTAACCTATAGATAGTTGATATGGCTGATAACGAATCTTCTTCCGAACAAGGGAATCCTACCCGTGAAAGATCGCCCACCTTGGAATGGCCGAATGGTTTATACAATACTTAGGACTATCGAGCAGATTCTTATTCCTCCAGATGCACCGTAGCATCCACTGTCCCGGCCGATGATGCCACCATCCTGCTGACTTTCCTAACCTATTTAAGGACTTTCTCAATATGGAAGGGAAGACATACTCTGAAAGTGAAGGATTTCAGAAGCTAAGGCATGGATTTGTAACCACGAGAAGATATTTGGAGAGCTTGGTTGGGATGATCAGCTTTAAAGAAGAATGGCAGCTTAGCACCTCAGGGAAGAAGCAATGAGTTGGTGGAACTTTGTGACTGATGAGCAATCGGGCATGATATCTCTTGGGATGAATTCAAGGATCGATACAAGATGAGATTCATGTCTAAAGCAGAGGTTAGCTTGCAGTTGGTAAAGTTCATTCAGCCAAGACAAGGAGATTATACCCTTAAGGAGTACATAACTAAGTTTACTGAATTAGCTAAATTCTAGATGAGCCTGATAGACACACCTATGTAAAAGGAAATGAAGTTCACGAAGGGCTTAAATTCCCGGCTAAGGGAAATGTTGTTGACCCAAGTACTTATGGTGGCCACGTATGAGATGTTGTTAGAAATGTTGTTGACCCAAGTACTTATGGGGGCTCGTATGAGCATGGACGGTCTAATAAGGAGAGCTTTTGGGCCAACAAGAAGTTGAAGGGGAAGTTTGGGAAGGAGGTAAAGGTATGTAAGAGATGCCAGAGGAAGGGTCATGAAACTAAAGATTATAGGGTGAGTCTGATGAAGGAAGCCTTTAAAGGAAGGTGCTTAAACTATCACGAGGATGGGCATTACAAGAATCAATGTCCCAAGATGGCTAATGAAGGACCAAATGGACATGCCTGTGCTACTGAAGTTATCCCTGTTGCCAATAAGCCACCAAGAGACCAAGGAAAAGTAGCTCTAGAAGATATAACTCTTTTTTTGGGGTTAGCATTTGTACCATATTTGATTTGGGGGCATCACATTCCTTTATAGCTTAGGATTTAGTAAATTCTTTAAACCTTAAATCCCAGATGGTCAACAGCCCAATAGAGGTTTCCAATCCCATTGGTGGTTCAACCCATCTTTCTCATATTTGCAAAAACCTAGCGTTAGACATATGCGGCGTTGAATTCATATGTACTGTGTATGTCAAAAATTTCGAGGGGTATGGGCTTATCTTGGATATGGATTGGTTGTCATATTTTGGATCCATTCTTAACTGTTCTAAAAGGGTAGTATGATTAGGGAGTCATAGAGGCCACAACCTAAAAGTTCTTTGTACTCCTAAATCTACAGTTGAGTTAAGCCATTTATACGCAAAAAATCTATCTATTGCTCGAGAGCCATTATCTGTACCCATAGTTTGTGAATTCCTTGATGTCTTTGAGGAGTTCTCGAGTCTCCCACCCACCTTATAGGGAGATTGTGTTTTGAATCGATTTGGAGAAAGATGCAAGACCCGTCGCTTTGCTTTCGAGACATACGGCCCCTAAGGAAAGATGGGGAATTGGGTAAGCAAATCTCAGAGCTAGTGAAGAAAGGATTCATTCATAGGAGTACTTTTGAGTGGGGAACGCTATTATTTTTGCTACTAAGACAGATATGGTTCTTTAAGACTTTGCATCGATTATAGGGGGTTGGACAAGTTGATCAAGGAAAAATAGGTACCCTCTACCTAGAATAGATGACTTGTTCGATTAACTTATAGATGCTAAATTCTTTTCCTAATTAGACTTAGCAACGGGATTCCATCAATTGAGGAATGCATAGGAAAGCAAGTTGAAGATGCATTCCATTTTCCATATGGACTCTTTGAGTAGGAGGTAATACCTTTTGGACCGATGAATGCTCTAGCATACTTTTGAATTTGATGAGTAGAGTATTTAAAGGGCAACTTAATAAATTTGTTGTGGTGTTTGTTGATGATATCCTTGTTTTCTCCAAAGGAAAGAAGGAGCGTGAGGGCCACCTTAGGGTTATTGGAGACCTTAAGGAGAAACCAACTCAAAGCCAAGTTTTCTAAATGCTACTTTTGGAAAAATGAAGTTAGGTTCCTTGGGCATATCGTTTCGGAGAAAGGATTAGCAGTGGACCTTACTAAAGTGGAAGCTGCCCAAGGATATAAGATCCCTAGTAATGCATTGGAAGTTAGAAGTTTTCTAGGGTTAGCAAGCTACTATAGGAAGTTCATCAAGAGCTTTGCATAAATAGCCACCCCTTTAACCCGATTGACTAAGAAGAATCTAGTTTTTGTTTGGGATGTTAAAAGCGCCAAGGCATTTGAGAAGAAAGTCATTGAATATTGCACCCATGCCCACTATTGTAGATGGAACCAAGCTGTTTACGGTTTCACGAATGCATGTTGCATAGGATTATGAGCAGTTCTTATGTAAGAAGGTAGTTGTCTATGCTATAGACAACTAAAGGACCATGAGAAGATGTATTATGTCCATGATTTAGAATTGGTAGCCATTGTTTTTTGCCTTAAAGTTGTAGAGGCATTATCTCTGGGGGAAAAGGTTTAAGTTATTCACTGATCAGAAATCACTCAAATGCCTATTTTCTCAAAAGATTTGAATCTTAGGAAGTAGAGGTGGATGAAGTATATAGCATCCTTTGACTTTGGTATTCAATAGACCTTTAGAAAAGGGAAGTAGTCGTTGATACCCTTAGTAGGAGATACGCTACACTAGGTGCTATATATGAATAGATACAATTAGTGTTTCTCTCAAATTTTAACCCCCTACCATTGGCAGTGTCCGTCTAAGTTTTTCTATCAGTCATGGAAGTTAAACCAGCCTTGATGGATCGTATATGGCACAAGTAAGTAAAAGACGAGGAGTTAGTGGTGATTTTTGAAAAATTTATAAAAGGAGAGCATTTTCCCTATGCTGGGAGGTACTCAGTAAATGAGAAGGTATATTTGAGAAGAGATGGATGTCTTTGCATCCCAATAATTAATGACTTGATGACAGATGTTCTTATGGATTGCCACCACTCAAGGATGACCATTTATCCCGGAGGAGATAAGATGAACAAGGAAATGAAGAGCATTTTGTTTTGGAATGGAATGAAGAGGAGTGTAGCTGAGTTTGTTGTTGGGTGTTTGGCATTTAAAAAGATAAAAGCTGAGCAAGGGAAGCCTGGCGGGTTATTATTACCTTTGGAAATTCCTACTTGGAAGTGGAAACATATCTCAATAGATATTGTGGAAGGATTGCCTAAAAGTCAGAAGGGAAATAAGGCTATTTGGATTGTTGTAGATAGACTCGCCAAGACCCATTTTTTTTCTGATTAAAAGAAATCGGACTAGTGCCTATTTAGCCCAGATTTATATTATGGAGGTAGTTCGTCTACATAGAATTCCAGTAAGCGTAGTCAGTGATAGGGACCCCATCTTCATTATCGAGTTTTGGAGAAGCCTACAAACATCTTTGGGAACTTCTCTGAGCCTTACCATGGTGTGTCACACATAAATTAATGGACAAACAAAGAGAATGAATAGAGTCTTGGAGAACTGGTTGAAATCTTATGTCTTGGATTTCAAATGACATTGGGAGCAGCATTTACCTTTAGTTAAGTTTATGTATAATTATAGCTATTGAACTATGATTGGTATGGTCCTTTTGAAGCACTTTATGGATGTCCACCCAAATCGCCTAGTTGTTGGTGGGAAGCCACCAACAAAGCATTGCTCGAACCCGATTTGATCCGTGATACAACAAAAAAAGTAGAGTTGATCAGGAAAAGGATAAAGGTAGCGCAAGACTGTCAGAAATCATATGGGGATGAAAGAAGGAAAAAGCTTGAATTTGAGGTTGGAGATATGGTATTATTAAAATCTCCCCTCTTTAAAAAGCTATTAAGTTTGGCAAGTTTGGAAAATCGGTGTCTAGATTGTTGGGCCATTCAGAATTTTGGAAAGAATAGGAAAATTGGCATATAGTGCGGAGCTTCCTAACAAGTTGGCAGGAGTCCACAATGTTTCCACGTTTCTCACCTTAGGAAATACCTTCATGACGCCGCTAGCAAAGTTGAGCCTAGTTAGGTGGGGGATTTCGAGATGGAGCTGATAGTGCCTCATGCCACCGCATGCATTGTGGAGCACGGTACTAGGAGACTACACAATAAAATAATTAAGTTAGTTCGAGTACAATAGAGGGACAATCCAGCAGAAAGCACATGGGAGACCAAGGAGAAGAAGAAAAACACTCACCCAGAGCTTTTACTGGTAATTTTTCTCTCAAAAATTAGGATTTAGGTTACATCATGGTTTCTAGATTGGACAGTAGGAGATGGTTGTTACACTTTTTCACAAACACTTTACACTCATATAGGAATTTCTATGCATGTTTAGGATATTTGCATAAATATTTACATGACATGATTCCATACACATGCTAAGATTGAGCTCATTTTAGCATGTGTGCAGTACATAATCACATTGCACTATTGGTTGAGTAGATGGTTGTGTAGAGAATTTGGTTATATAACATGGATGTTATTGCAAGTTATGCTGCTTGCCCCTTGGAAGATTTCGGGATGAAATCCTTTTTAAGGGGTGAAGAATGCAACACCCAGTAAAATGAACTATAAATAAGCAAATCAAATATGATAAGGCTTCGATATGGTAATTTTATAAAAGTTTGAATCTGACCACGAAAGTTACTCTAATGCATTCGTGGTGAAATTTTGATCTGTTTCCATATATAATATGCTGAAAACGAAGCTCAAACAAAGAAGTTATAAGCATTTCAAGTTCTCAAATTCAAATGAAATTAGTTTGAATTCAAATTCAAATAAGAAATCAAATTTTGGGTTTAAGTTTCAAAAATTAGCTTACGGGCTAAGTAAACATTTAATTAATGCTTAACATTAAAAGTTAATTAAGGAATAAAATAATACGATAACAAAAATAAATAAACATCCATGAATAAAAGAGTGGTCGACCTGAATAGATCAACCGGTGGACCTTAACCGTCGACTGGTAGCCCAAGGGCAGTTGACCGCTTGGCAACAACAGTTGCCATTGATGGTTAGGGTTTTACGTTATGTTCTATTCAGTTGTGCGCTCCAAATTTACCCATTTCCTACCTACAACCAACCTATGGTTCTGGTGCATTTTAATTCTTATAAATAGAACCTTATCCTTTCCACTTTTATTCATATTATTTTAGGGAATACGATGAAACTCTGCCATTGCTATCTCTCTAATAAAATTCAAAAACTGCATAGAGAATTCAGGTAAGGATTCAACTTACTTCCTATTCGTTTCTTCTTCCTCCAATCTATTCTTATCCTATCTTCTCCAATTATTCTAAATCTAATGAACATATATAGCTCTTCCTTATTATGTATGTATATACATCAAAAGAGAGAGATTCTGGAAGAGATCGGAAGGCTACAAATCCATTTCAGTAAAGCTAATGCCAATTTGTGAGTGGAAACCTCAGTATTTCTTTTTAGCAATTGTTTAGTGTATTTCTTTTGGATTTGGATATGCCTTACAAATTTTGGGATATCAAGAATATGATAAATAAAATCCCCTAAAAAAATTTATTTTGAAATGTCAATTATATGTTGAGATCCTCAATTATTTGTATTAATTTGATGGAGTTTGTTTCGTTTATTCAATTTTTAATAATTTAATAGCCTATTCCTCTTCTCCTTCTTCTTTGGGTCGAATGGTGATCCTTCAATAAAGAAAGGGGTTTAGATAATGGATTCTATTCGTAGTTCACACCACTTATTCTTACCCTATAAAAAGTGGAGTTGTATAGAATATGGGGTTTAGATTGCAATTTTTATTGTTTAAGATGTTCCATTAAATTATTGCAATAAGTTGAGTTTCTATTTTATTTACTAGTCTCTTATTGCAGTTTTTATTATGAATATTTATTCTATGTTTTGGACATTAGAATTCCATGAAATCTTGGGAAATTGAAGAAAAAGGACTTGTAATAATAATTGATTAAGAAATTGACATCTAACACTAGCTTAGAGCATAAAATCTATGCGTTTAGAAGTTATTAGGTGCGAATATTTATTTATCCCTATTTACGTAATAAACGTATAACTATTGCGTATATGGTGTAGTTAATTAGGAATTTATTTACATTTATTTCCCCTATTAGGAAGGTAATTGTTTTGAGGCAAAAATAAGAGGAAACTCTTATATAGCCTACTTATTATTTTAAGGCGTAATAAGGAAGATTCATTACAAAGCCATATTTATGAAGCGGTGAGATGAGTAATTAAATTTTAGCATGGTCACAGGGATGCGAGATCAGTAGAGTTACATGACGGAAGTCTACCCATCACTTTGAAGCTACCAATAATTGTGTACATTTTTATTGATGTGAGATATCCTTATGATAAATATTTGTAATGACGCGAGGTTAGTTTCAAATTCTATAGTGGAAATCTACCCAGCTAATCTGGCTACCACCTCTTATGAGTAACGAACTAATGAGAGACGTCATTATGAGTATGGGCCATAAGACGATGGGCTTGCTTCGAGCTTTGAAGTGTTAAGTGGTTGGACCTGCTTTATTCCCACATGAAGTATTAATTGGCCAAAAATTTACGTTAGGTGGTATCTCCGTAGGGGCTCGCTTTTGGAAATAGGTCATAAATGATGGGGTCTGCCTTTTTTCCACTTGGAAGTATTAAATGGCTTATGAGATTCCACATGATATCAGTTAGATTGTACCATTAAAGAGCATGCTTCTGGAAATAGGTCCTAAAGATGGGGTCTGCTTATTTTCCAATGGGAAGTATTAAGTAGCTTGGGTACCGTTTCTCACATTATTAGCTATTTATGACGTATGATTCAGATATGAGATCTACTTTTGGAATGGAAGGTATTAAGTGGTTGGACCCGCCTTCTTTTCTTATAAAGATGTATTAAATGATTTTAATGGTTTTATGTTCATAGACGCACTCTTATTTTTAAATATACTGTCCATGTACTAAAAAGGTAAGACTCGAGGTTTTTATTCATCAAACACTTGTTGCTCTGACTACCTCCTCATTACAACACAGGTTAAGAATGGAGTGATGGCAGAGACGATTCTCAAAGATGGATAAGCTTGGCTAGTCGCAGTATTTATTATTATTTGCTTCCATATGTACCCATGGATTTCAACAATTGTTGTAACAGATATTATATTATGGTTTTTATGGGATTTTATTTTATGACATTTTTATGCTTTTGAAATAAATGGGTACACTTTACTATTATATTTTGTTCCATCCGATATGAGTTTTGAAAGTTAGTCATAACTCTATAATGTTATTTCTTTTACTACCAATAGCTTTCCTAAGAATGGATCTAAGTTTCGATGGATCTTTTTTGGGTCAAAATTAGGCATATTCCATGGTGGGTTGTTACACAAGGTCAATATATACATGTGTCGATATTGAGATTTATATCTACCATGCATATATTCGCTATTTGTATGTATATGCTATTAGCTCAACATTAGTTTGTTCAATGACAAATAAATATGTACATATATAGAAAATGTTTCCAAAACAACAAAGATACACACACACATGTATGTTATATATAGTGATTGATTTAAAATGATTTCTAATTGATTTAACAAACATCCACATTACATTAAATTTTTCTGATGTATTTGCGAATATTTATACACGTGAATATATATATATATATATATATATTCAACCTAAAGATAAAATAGTTTTTCATTATCAAAATGCTATAGAACAAAGCTACATACATCAAATTATATAATATATCTATAATCTCTATGTTTTATAATTGATTGAAATTTGAATACATTAAAAAATTTGAATTGTATAATATGTTTAGTAATCCAAAACCATGGATTCATAACTAAAACATGGTTTTATGCATACATAAATTTTGTGTGACGACCCGGAATTTTAAATAATTTAAACTGGAACAATTTATTGAATTTAAACATTTAAAGGCTAATTTCAACTTGAATTCGAGATATCAATATTTACTTGATAATTAAATCATTGAATTATATAGTTTAAATATAAAATTTAATAATTGAAATTAGGTAAATTGTCGAATTTGAAATTTCTAAGCCTGTTTAAAATAATTTGAAGGCTTATAAAATTTATAATGATGATACTGAAAATAATAGAATGGTTGAAATTTAATTTAAGGGTGATTTGTTCAATTTTAATAATATGTCGTTTAAATCATATTTAAAGATAGCCTTCCGAGGGACAGTCTCGGAATTCGACGAAACTAGTTCCATTGCCGTAATAGTTAGTTATTATCGGATTTCAATTTTCATAGCGATCGGGGTTGTCGTTTGACCCTGGTAGCTCAAAACGCTTAGAACTATTTTAATCGATTTAATTTAAAATTGATCGTTTATTTCCGTAATTCGCGCATGTGATCGAATTAGCTTCCGAAACACGGCCCATTGCGTTCGGAATGTAGGTAAACACTTATAATCGCCTAGCGACATTCCTTAAGAGGAGTTCAAAATTTTTAAGTGGTGATTAACGAGGCGTTTCAAAGTTTTTATAATATAATAAAGGTCAAAGTCAATAGTCAAAGATATTTTATCAACAAGCGTATTCAAGAAGCTTCCCTTGCCTCCTTTCACTTCTTCTTAGCCATGCTTTAACACTATCTCCAAATCTCGTTCAACAACGAAACAAAACGAAGAATAATGGCCGATCGAACTCGTTCTTCTCTCTCCCTCGTTCTTCATTCGAAAACAAAGCGTATTCCCTTAAAAAAACCTAAATCAATGGCCGAAACCGTTCATTCAGAGAGGGGAATCGAAAAAAAAATGATGAATGGAGACTCGCGTTTGAAAATCGAATCGCGTGAAGGTCGTATGGTTCGACAGCGATTGTCGAACGGATCTCGAGAGAGGAAGGGCAAAGACGAAGCTCATTCGTGGCAGTGAAGGTGCCACACTAGAAGGGTCGGTTGGAGTCGCGATCTTCGAAGACGAGGCGCAAGCGAGCGCTTGGAGGAGCTGGGCCAGAGGGAAACTCGCTGCGGCGATCGTTGGGGAAGCTTGCCGAATCGAGCAGTGGAGGAATCTTCGAGCTTGAGCTCGACTCGAGCGATATGGTGAAGGCCGTGAGGGTTTCTGGTAATCCCTTAACCAAGTTATTTTTGTTTTTACCCAAATCGAATTTTATCCCTGAAAGGAAAATGCAAAAATAGAAAAGGTTTATAATTAGCAAATTACAGTTTGTTATTTGCAGAAGAAAAATGTTTTCACACATACTTATGTAATTTAAATATGCACAGATATGCGGTAAATATATAAAACTTTGGAAATTTAGAAATTTATATTAAACTTGAGTTTTAAACTTAGATAGATTATTTTATATGCTGTTTGGAGATGAAGGGAGGTAAAATGCAATTTACTAGGTTATGAAATTTTTATTAAGGTGATTAATTTATTTAATAAGCTTAATAAATTTATATAGTTATTAAAGGACATTTTAAATGGAAAATTGGTTAAAACTAAATTATTAGTTGATTAATTTATTAAAAAGGGAAATTGATTTGTTCGATTTGTTCGAGTATTAATAAATTTATATAATATTTATACAAGGTCTAAAACATTGAGGAAACAAAGGCAATATGGGATGGATTGCAAAACAAAAGCAAAGGTGAGTAAATCTCACTCTGTTGGGTTTTTATTTAAATTTAAACGATTAAATTTGAATACTGGTTGAATGATTGAATTGATTTGATATGCACTGTGAATTGATGATTTGGTGATTTTGGGTTTGGATGGTTCTCGAGTTAATGGTTGCTTAACTCGAAGTATTGGGAATTTTAAGTTGTTTTAAACTTAAAACATAAATAAGAAAATGTTTCCATTTTGAAAGTTACTAAAGGCTTAATGATTTGTGATACATTAAATTAGTAGGGTAACTAAAATGGATAATTAATTAATCCAATTAATTAACGATTTGGTTTATTTAACTTAGTAATTAAAGGGTTGAATAAATAACAAATTAAGTTGTAAGTTAATTAACTAAGTATAAGTAATTCAGAATAATCATTTGCTGGCGTGATAAATAATTACTTAATGTAATTAATAAAATATAATTACTTTGTTCAATTAATCAAGAGGTTAATAAAGATAGTTAAGTAATGGTAATTAATTTATGAATGAAAGATAGTTAATTACAGTTTGGGATAAATCGAAAATGATTAATACCGTGGTTTCATTAATGTAATTAAATTTGATTAGGATAAATTAAAATATAATTGGAAATCGTTAATTTACATAATTAATATAATTAATGATGTAATCAAAGATTGATTAATTAAGATTGATTAATCCATAATAAGTGACTTATGAAGTTAATTAAGGATTAATGTAATTAAACTAGTTAATTGATTCATGAAGTAATTAAGATTACTTATTGATTTTGGTTAAGAATAATTAATATCGTGCAGTTAATTAAAGATACTTACTTGAATGCAATTGAAAGATAATTAATCCAGGGTGATTAATTAAGATGAATATTGATGGGTTGACCAATTAATTGATTTGTAGTTAATTAACGTTAAATGAAGGAATCTAGGCGATTGAGGTTTGAAATTCAATTTGAATCAATTGAATTGATTTGTATGTGATTAAGCTTGCTTATGGATGATGGAATGGTATTGGATGTTTTGAATAAATTGATATCTCTGATATGAAAGGTTGTGTATTTCATTTGGATAACTTGGGATAGGGTAGCATGAGTTTCGAAGAGACCGGGTCGGGTATTAGGAAATACCCGAAACCACTTCGTATTAAAAATAAATCGATGTGTGAAATAAATAGGCTGGATTTAAATGATTTAAGTGGACTGGATTATTTTATATATGTTTGGTACTTAGAAATTTATATGTGATATAAGTGTTGTCTATAGAAAATTGTGAATTGGTTAAATTGATATAAGTTACTCCGAGTTTTATATGAGTAGTATGTTTTGTATTTCATGTTGAATGGGTTTTACTCACGCTGGTTTCCAGCCTGACCCGGGTGTTACTTTGGTGTAATGCTCGGGTCAGACCGAGTATTACAGATTTTCAGGTAGGTACGTTCTGGAGCTCAGGAGGCGTGCTGGATGGCAATAGCGTATAGAGTATTTCCGCTTTATTTATATTATTATTAATCGGAGACTTGATAATTGTATATATTCAGTGATTGAATGTATGTGAAACTCTGATGTATATTAAATGTAATCGATAGAAATAGTATTATTTTGTAAACAGTTATTATTTATTATAATATTTTATCCGCTGCGAATGTGAGATGTTGTTGATTTTGTTCTTCTTCTTCTATCTCGTTCTTCTTTTTCATAACTATCTGGAATTTTCGAGATCGAAAATCTCGGGTCGATACATTTGGTATCAGAGCTGAAAGGTTAAGCGAGAACCTTGGCTTTGGTGGGGATTACTCATTTGATAGAGTCTGTAGGACTCTAGAATGAGTTGAGAATATTTATATATGAGAGCGTACTTGTTATTTTCTTATATAAAGGTTTTAAATGATTTTATATAAAAGTGTATTTTGATATATAAAGAAATATTTCATTCTAATAAGTATTAAGGTGATTGGTTGTTAAATTATTGAAATGAAAATTAAGAAGTAATATAATACAACCAAATTGAAGTCTTGAATTGGAATTAAATTAAGTAGAAATAAAAATACAACCAAATTAAAATTTAATGCATTGAAAATGAAATTCTAAATCTGGTTCCAGAATTTGGAAATTTTGATTCAAATTAATGAAAAATAACAAATAAGTATTATTTGGATAACGGGACTTGTTGCAAACAATAGGTTGTTTGAAATTTGATTAGAATTTAAAACCAATGGTGGTTTAAAATTTTAAAACATGGCTGGGAGGGCCAAGAAATAAATATATATGTATGGATATACATGATATTAAAGATAATTTGAAATAAACTCTAAGAGGCTGAGTTTTGATTTTTTCTCTGAAGTGATGTAAAAACCCCGAGTGATATAAGTTGTGAACTTATAAGAGGGAAAGAATTTTAAAGTTGAAGCGGGTATTCAAATTGAGTGAGATTGATTGGATTAAGTAAATTGGAATTTAACTTGGAAAGATAAAATGGTTGATTGGAATTGGGAATGTGTGGGATCTCAAAACGGGTTTGAGATTTAAAATTTGAAAATAGATGGGCGTTTTAAAAATAAATTTGATGATATCATCCTATTGTAAATAAAAATCTTTAAATTAAGAGTGAAATTGTATAAATAAAATAAATTTTAATAATTAAGTTTGTAGATTAAAATTGTTTAAGAATTGGCTTCAAATTGGAAGATAAAGTTTAATAATAAATTAAATTTTTAAAAATAAAATTGTACTGAATTCTTATTTGAACCTTGAAACACATAAGTAAAGAAAATTTAAAATGGAATTTTGAAAATTGAACTCAGAAATTAAACTGATTAAAACTTTGAATAAAAGTTAATTGGGTTTAAGAAGGTAAACCAACCTTTGAGAGTTTAACTCGAATTTATATAATTCGAGATAGTTTAAATTCACGATTTAAATTGAATTAGTTCAAAATTGAATTTGGTTTAAATTAAGTGGATTGGTGATTGAAGATGTATAAGTTTAAAATTTTAAATGGGAAATTAAATTGGATTATATCGAAATGATTTGAATTTGAAATGGGTTCAATTGATAATAATTCACATTGATTGGAATAATTTGAAATTATAATATAAGTTGAACATGATTAAAATTAAATGGAATTTGTTTTAAATTGGGAAGAGAATCAAGATTGATTCAACTTGAATTGAGTTTAAATAAAATTTAATAGAAATTGAAGTTATTCAAGCTGGAATTGAGTCAATTAAATGGAAATTAGTTGGGAAGTGAACAGTTTGACTCTTGACTATTTCAATATAAATTGTTTTAATATAAACTTATTTTTCTAGGCTATTTAATATAAACAACTTTTCTTTCTTAAAGCCAAATTATTTTATACTTGGTTTGCAATTATTTTGGAGCTATTTAATTATTTTTCAACTGTTTTATAAACTAATTACTATTTTTCAACTATTTTACAAATAAATTACTATTTTCAATTACCTAAAATTTCTGGAACTATTTAACTATTTTTCAACTATTTTACAATTAGTTAACTATTTTAAAGTTATTTTGCAAACTATTAATTATTTTTCAACTACTTATCTATTTTTAAAATTTTCAAGCTATTTTCTAAATATAAACTGGGAAGTTCAAACTGTTATGGATTTAATACCCAACTGAGATAAGAATTGAAGTGATAATCCAAATGGGAATTAAGGCAATTGTAAATAAGTGAAGGGGAATTTAAGGAAATGTGAATAGAAAGGAAACTGATATAGCTAATAATCAATGGAAATAAATACGTAGGATGTACGTATACTATTCTATTCGCATAGTGATTTGATCCAGATTCGAGGACAGAATTTCGAGATAGTTTATCGATCCGAGTTGGGATTTTTCACTCGATTTTCGACGGAGAACCTGGATATGGATTGTTGATTGGTTCTGGATATTCTCTATCATAGTTATGGCTATGCAAGGAGAATGATGGTTTTTAATCAAGAAACTAGATCTGAGTCCGCACTAGGAAGTCGGGTGGACGATACTAGTTCGGAAGTGAAATTGTGTGATCGAGCGAGCGATCAGATTGGTATAGTGTACGGATGTTATGTGTACATCGTACGGATTTGAATGAAATTGATATTGGAAAGAGTAATCAAATTTAAATATTTGATTTTGAATAAATAAAGATATATATATATATATATATATATCTTTGTTATATAAGATAAATCTTTCCTTGTTAAATCTATTGCCGGGAGAAAAGGATTTTTGAAAGTGTTTGCAGTATAAAAGGGTTTTATACAAGTTGGAAATGATCCAAAGTTTTAAAAATCATATATATCTGTATATATATAAAGGATCTTATGAGGATTTTGGAAAAGGTTTTGAGGACCTTTGGATTTGGAAAGGCTTTTGATTTTTGAGTAAAATCAATGTTGGAATTTGGAAAGCCTAATTTGAGAATTATCGATTTTGTGTAAAGGAGCTTTGTATGGTATCATACTAGGTGTATGATTTGAAGATACTATATGTGTATAGTATAAAATGTTTTGATGATGACTCTGGCGAAAAAGGCGCTCCCTTGAAATGAACTTCTCAGGAGTGCTACTGGGTGGTGCTGCCTTGAGCCCCGGGGGGGGGGGGGGGGGTTCTAAAGTTGATCCTGTGAGGAGTCCGGATAAAACTAGTTCCTGAGGATTATTGGGAAGCGAAAGTCGAGGGCGTTGATGCCTACAAAGGCATTTGGGTTATGCTGTGACGACAATGTAATTCGATGTCGCTGCGATCTACTGTGGGGACCATAGCGAAATCGTGTGGAGGATGAGTGCCAACGGTCTACACTTGATTTTGCCGGGAAGACAACGCATCATTGGTAGACTGCGATCTATGGTCAAGTGGAGTGGAGAAGTTTCATTTTTGGCAGCGAAATTCGATGGCGCTGATGCCTACAGTTATATAGGTTTTTGCTGTGATAGTTACCTAACCCCAGTTGTAGCTGCGATCTGTCGTGGGTTCCATGGTGTAATCGAGGGGCGCAGAGGCCTACAGTTATCTATGGATTTTGTCGGGATGGCAACGTAACCATCGAGTTAACTGCGACCATGGATGGGCGTGATTATTTCCAGAGCATTCTTACCAAAGTTATTTCCTCTATTTTCAAAAAAACTGTTTTCAATATTTTCAATAAAATTATTTTCAAAAGTATTTTCACTGGATGTTGAAAATGGGTCTGCTAAGTATTTATAGATTTTCAGTCCTACGCCTGATCAACGTATGACTGAATTTCTATGAGAACAAGGATGGACTGGTTGAGACATCGAGTTATAAGAAGTATTTTTATAAGAAGCTATTTTATTAGTATGCTATGAATTTAAATACATTTCTAAAATTTGAAAATAAAAGTGGTGAACGATGTAAGAAAATCTAAACTGGAATTATAAAATAAAACTGAATTCAGGAAAATTTGATAAAGTAAATTTCTTTGTAATAAAAGTTGGAAGTAAGCTAATAAATAATTATTTGATAGAATATGTTAATAAAATTTAACCCGGGTAAATAAATGGATTGTAAGTTAATAATGGAATTTGGAAATGAATTCGAATTGTTAGTAGAATTCGACTTGGATTTGATAATGAATTAAATAAGAAGAGATGGTTTGAATTACAAATAAATTTCAAGTGTGATTTGAATAATACTTAACGAAATTTGCAAGCAAATTAGATAGAATGGAAAAGTTGTCGAATGAAATGAAGGTGAATTATAATAAAAATGGTTAGAGATGCAAACAAAACCCATGTGAACAGAAATAAATTGAGAACGGCATTGTATTAATAAAATAAATTCGAAAATGAATTAAGTAAGTAAATTTAAAATTTAAATGGGTTAATTGAATTAAATAATAAATGGATGAAGTCTGATTGAAAAAAAAAACTAGATTGAAGTTGTAATTGGAATCGGATTATTAGACTGAACTTAAGCTCGGTGGCATATTAATTTGAAGTATAAAAGAGTTAGGTATGTGCTTGGATATTATTTTGATGAATTGTGATGGGGAAGTAAAGTGAAATAGATGGGCTAACTAAATTTAATGGAAATTTGACTAAATGGGAATCAAATAGAAGTAAACTTAAGTTTGGTGTTGGAATAAATTAAAGTAACTTAAGTTTAAATTTTAAGGAAGCTTGCCTTCGAATAAGGGTAAAAGCCCATTAAATAAAAGCTCGGTTTAATTTAATTTGGGAATGGTTAGAAGTACACAAGCATGGAATGTGTCGAGCTAAATAAAATGATTGTGAATAAATTAAAATGGAATTGAATGAAATAAAATTGAGTTGGAGTCAACTTTAATTGGTTATAAAACTTAAGTAATTATTTATTCACATGGATATTATCAAATTGCGTAGAAATGAATTGTCGTTTAATGTAAACGAGATTTAATTAAATTCTATGAATTAGTGGAAGCAAAAATAATTGATTTTTGAATCGATTGATGTGAATATGAGTTTGTTTGGAATTATAAATGAATTGAAGGTAAGTAAATGAGTTGTACATTACTTAAATTGAATGCAAGGATAAGAAAAGCGAGTGAAAGCAAATAAACTGATTTTAAGAGCAATTGAATTAGCTTTAAAGTTATATAAATCGCTTATGAAAAGCGTTTGGTGCTTGTTGTTTATGTAATGCATGTGTTTAGCTATGGAAAGTAAGTGAAATGTTAATAGATTCTCTATATATGGCACTTACATATTTAAATTGAGTAAGTACAGGTACAGGGAAGTCGTTTGGCTAGATTTGGGGTATGCTAATTGCTAAAATAAATAAGGTCCTTGCTTAAAATGCTAAATAAGGTACGCCTACGCAATAAAAATAGGAAATATGAACTGTTTTTGCTTTTTCTGACCGTGTGGGTCGATGTATACATATTTATATCTCTTGTCAAATTGCAAAAGCGCCTCCGTACAAAGGAGACTCTGCCAAAATTTTCCAAAAATTTTGAGAGCTAGAAAATTTTTGTTAAGAAATTAGACGATTTTAAATATGAAACTGAAATAGATTAGTAAATGGAACTAATAAGACTTAGTTATCAATGGAAAATACAAATTCAATATTCAAAATTGAAATAAGTTGAATTCATATTAAAACGGGAAAAACGAATTTGAATAGAAGTAAATATGAAAACCTATATAAGAGAATGTATGAAATGATTTGTAAAGTTTCGATTGAATATTGTTGCTAAACAAGATATGCAGGTATTAAAGGGAAAAGGAATTGGATTTGATTCCAAAAGTTAAATGTGAATTGTCCGACCAAAAGGTATGTATTTTAATTTCTGTATGAATTGGATTGGGTTTTTGATCTAGTCACTTGGCTTTTGTTTTCTTTTGGAATTTGGGAGCCCGTAGAGGCCTTTTGTAGTTGTACCGAGCTACCGCGCAAAGGAGACGCTGGCAAAAATTTTCGGGAATTTAGAGAGTTAGAAAAATTTTGAGAAAATTTTGATAATTCCAAATTTAGTTTTAGATTGAAATTTAAATGATTGAACAAAGGGATAGTATTTGAAACTATAGAAGGTTTTGGAAGTTGCTTAAGGTGATAGTGGGTCTTTAATAAAGGATAGTTAGTAGGATGTTGAATTGTGAGTTTTTGGAAAAAAAAGTAAACGGATATTGGACCATTCTTCCTAACTAGTAATTTCGGGGACGAAATTCTTTTTAAGGGGGAAGGAATGTGACGACCCAGAATTTTTAATAATTTAAACTGGAATGATTAATTGAATTTAAACATTTAAAGGCTAATTTTAACTTGAATTCGAGATATCAATATTTACTTGGTAATTAAATCATTGAATTATATAGTTTAAATATAAAATTTAATAATTGAAATTGGGTAAATTGTCGAATTTGAAATTTCTAAGCCTGTTTAAAATAATTTGAAGGCTTATAAAATTTATAATGATGATACTGAAAATAATAGAATGGTTGAAATTTAATTTAAGGGTGATTTGTTCAATTTTAATAATATGTCGTTTAAATCGATATTTAAAGATAGCCTTCCGAGGGACAGTCTCGGAATTCGACGAAACCAGTTCCATTGGATCCGTAATAGTTAGTTATCATCAGATTTCAATTTTCATAGCAATTGGGGTTGTCGTTTGACCCTGGTAGCTCAAAATGCTTAGAACTATTTTAATCGATTTAATTTAAAATTGATCGTTTATTTTCGTAATTCGCACATGTGATCGAATTAGCTTCCGAAACACGGCCCATTGTGTTCAGAACACAGGTTAACACTTATAATCGCCTAACGGCATTCCTTAAGAGGAGTTCAAAATTTTTAAGTGGCGATTAACGAGACGTTTCGAAGTTTTTATAATATAATAAAGGTCAAAGTCAATAGTCAAAGATATTTTATCAACAAGCGTATTCAAGAAGCTCCCTCTTGCCTCCTTTTACTTCTTCTTAGCCGTGCTTTAACACTCTCTCCAAATCCGTCGTTCAACAACGAAACAAAAAGAAGAATAATGGTCGATCGAACTCGTTCTTCTCTCTCCCTCATTCTTCATTCCAAAACAAAGCCTATTCCCTTAAAAAAAACCTAAATCAATGGCTGAAGCCGTTCATTCAGAAAGGGGAATCGAAAAAAATGATGAATGGAGGCTCGTGTTTGAAAATCGAATCGCGTGAAGGTCGTATGGTTCGACAGCGATTGTCGAACGGATCTCGAGAGAGGTAGGGCAATGACGAAGCTCATTCGTGGCAGTGAAGGCGCCGCACTAGAAGGGTCGGTTGGAGTCGCGATCTTCGAAGACGAGGCGCAAGCGAGAGCTTGGAGGAGCTGGGCCGTGGGGGAACTCGCTGCGGCGATCGTTGGGGAAGCTTGCCGAATCGAGCAGTGGAGGAATCTTCGAGCTTGAGCTCGACTCGAGCGATATGGTGAAGGCCATGAGGGTTTCTTGTAATCCCTTAACCAAGTTATTTTTGTTTTTACCCAAATCGAATTTTAGCCCTGAAAGGAAAATGCAAAAATAGATAAGGTTTATAATTAGCAAATTATAGTTTGTTATTTGCAGAAGAAATTTTTTTCACACATACTTATGTAATTTAAATATGCACAGATATGCGGTAAATATATAAAACTTTGGAAATTTAGAAATTTATATTAAACTTGAGTTTTAAACTTAGATAGATTATTTTATATGCTGTTTGGAGATGAAGGGAGGTAAAATGCAATTTACTAGGTTATGAAATTTTTATTAAGGTGATTAATTTATTTAATAAGCTTAATAGAATTATATAGTTATTAAAGGATACTTTAAATGGAAAATTGGTTAAAACTAAATTATTAGTTGATTAATTTATTAAAAAGGGAAATTGATTTGTTCGAGTATTAATAAATTTATATAATATTTATACAAGGTCTAAAACATTGAGGAAACCAAGGCAATATGGGATGGATTGCAAAACAAAAGCAAAGGTGAGTAAATCTCACTCTGTTAGGTTTTTATTTAAATTTAAACGATTAAATTTGAATATTGGTTGAATGATTGAATTGATTTGATATGCACTTTGAATTGATGATTTGGTGATTTTGGGTTTGGATGGTTCTCAAGTTAATGGTTGCTTAACTCGAAGTATTGGGAATTTTAAGTTGTTTTAAACTTAAAACATAAATAAGAAAAATGTTTCCATTTTGAAAGTTACTAAAGGCTTAATGATTTGTGATACATTAAATTAGTAGGGTAACTAAAATGGATAATTAATCAATCCAATTAATTAATGATTTGGGTTATTTAACTTAGTAATTAAAGGGTTGAATAGATAACAAATTAAGTTGTAAGTTAATTAACTAAGTATAAGTAATTCAGAACAATCATTTGATAGCGTGATAAATAATTACTAAATGTAATTAATAAAATATAATTACTCTGTGAAATTAATCAAGAGATTAATAAAGATAGTTAAGTAAGGGTAATTAATTTATGAATGAAATAAAATGAAAGATAGTTAATTACAGTTTGGGATAAATCGAAAATGATTAATACTGTGGTTTCATTAATATAATTAAATTTGATTAGGATAAACTAAAATAAAATTGGAAATCCTTAATTTATATAATAATATAATTAATGATGTAATCAAAGATTGATTAATTAAGATTGATTAATCCATAATAAGCGACTTATGAAGTTAATTACTATAAGTAATTAAGGATTAATGTAATTAAACTAGTTAATTGATTCATGAAGTAATTAAGATTACTTATTGATTTTGGTTAAGAATAATTAATATCGTGCAGTTAATTAAAGATACTTACTTGAATGCAATTGAAAGATAATTAATCCAGGGTGATTAATTAAGATGAATAATGATGGGTTGACCAATTAATTGATTTGGAATTAATTAATGTTAAATGAAGGAATCTAGGTGATTGAGGTTTGAAATTCAATTCAAATCAATTGAATTGATTTGTATGTGATTAAGCTTGCTTATGGATGATGGAATCGTATTGGATGTTTTGAATAAATTGATATCTCTGATATGAAAGGTTGTGTATTTCATTTGGATAACTTGGGATAGGGTAGCATGAGTTTCGAAGAGACCGGGTCGGGTATTAGGAAATACCCGAAACCACTTCGTATTAAAAATAAATCGATGTGTGAAATAAATAGGCTGGATTTAAATGATTTAAGTGGACTGGATTATTTTATCTATGTTTGGTACTTAGAAATTTATATGTGAAATAAGTGTTGTCTATAGCAATTGTGAATTAGTTAAATTGATATAAGTTACTCCGGGTTTTATATGAGTTGTATGTTTTGTATTTCATGTTGAATGGGTTTTACTCACGCTGGTTTCCAGCCTGACTCGGGTGTTACTTTGGTGTAATGCTCGGGTCAGACCGAGTATTACAGATTTTCAGGTAGGTACGTTCTGGAGCTCAGGAGGCAAGCTGGATGGCAATAGTGTATAGAGTATTTCCGCTGTATATTATTATTAATCGGAGACTTGATAATTGTATATATTCAATGATTGAATGTATGTGAAACTCTGATGTATATTAAATGTAATCGACAGAAATAGTATTCTTTTGTAAACAGTTATTATTTATTATTATATTTTATCCGCTGCGAATGTGAGATGTTGTTGATTTTGTTCTTCTTCTTCTATCTCTTTCTTCTTTTTCATAACTATCTGGAATTTTCGGGATCGAAAATCTCGGGTCGTTACATTTTGGTTTTAATATATCAAGTTAAAATCAAATAAAATCTTTTAATAAGTTGAATAAATTGTATTACTAACTTTAGGTTAATATGAGGCAATGGTATGTACATATAAAAATATGATAAATATATTACATCTACTAATATTAATTAAAATCATAATATACCTTTCAAATCTATCAAATTAGTGACACCTTGATTTGGAATTCCCTTTTTAGATCCTTGAATCTACACCTAGCTTTATAGGAGAATGATGAATCATGTAGCCTTATATTTGTTTGTTTTTATTTAATTGAAAGTTTTCTTAGTTAGAGGAAGTATTTTTGACTATGGTAAGGGGAGAAAAGGAGAAAGAAAAACAACTAAAGGAAATAAAATTAGTGGATTTGTTTCAATTGAGAGAATGAAACCTTTACCATTCTCTTGATAAAAATTACCTGATTACTTCCTTAATTTTCTTTCACTCACTTATCACTCTACATGTATGGCCAGCCACTATTTCTCAACATGGTGCAAAATTTTAAAAACTCTTCAAGTAGTTATTTCTCATTTAAACACCGTTTAAACGATTTCATATATCGATAAGCGTAAATATAACTATTATATATGAATTCAAATAATTGATAATGACACCCAAAACATCAAATAAGTTAATATTTTTAAAATATCAATTAATTTAATCAATTTTGAATATTTTAAAAGCAAATCAAACCATATGGTTTTCAGAGGATTCATAAATACAATGTGAGGCTTAGAGGTGTGAATTTAGTCAGCGATTAATTTTAAAGAATTCAAACAGTAAAGTTCACACATCACTTTGCTGGTGGTGTAACTGTTTGGCTGAATTCTTCACTTATATATCTTTTTAGTAAAATCCAATTTCACATTTTCTTGGGCAATACATTTAATGAAAATTTACACACATTCTCTTCGTCAAACTATATCACTTGAGAATATATGGAATTTGGTTTCGGTCAAAATTCCAATATTATCCACACTCAAATCAGTTAGTCCAAAAATAAAGACCTTAGTTCAACAACAACATTTATTATTAACTGTACTACTCTAGCAAGAAATTTTGACTTTGGATTGACCATAGCTGACCGTGATACTTACCTCATACATCTAAGGAGGAAAATTATCTATTGAATAATGCATCCACTAAGATTCATCTATAGTCATTCAATGGATAACCATGCCATAATTTAACTATAATTAAACTAGAGTATTCACATTGAAGTTCCATAGCATTTTCAAGTTCAGGGAACTACGTATTATTGTCACATTGAGATTTCTTATTTAATACAGTTATTGTCAACCAATTAGAAACTCTCGAACGGGTCATTCCACAGTTATCCAATAACTATAAATTTGTATCCCATTGGTGCCCCCAACATCCATGAGTAATACACTGGTCAAAATTTGGAAAGCGTCATACACGGGTCTCAGTGGATGAATCGATGTCATTTTCCGGAAACACCTTGATAAGGAATATTTAAACCAAAATTTCATTTAATTTTGTTATTAATTACTTCGGTTGCAACTATTTACAACTACAATCATATAACATTTATTTAAGGATTTTCTTATTATATCTTTAAATTAGGTACTTGATTAATTGTACCACAGTATACAGAAGTATATAATAAAAAACATACACCGTTATTATAAGCAAGATTGACTACAAAGTTATACAAATACGCACGCACATTTACAACAGATTACTTAATTTCCCTTTGGACATACCACTGACTATTTCATCAACCTTATCTCATACTTTTGAAGCATATCGACATCTCTGAAAGGTCGTCTAATTTCACAAGCATATTATCTATATAGAATTCCATCGTCTGTCTAATCTATTCTTTAAACATTGCATTGGCCAAGCACTAGTAAGTAGTGCTAGCATTCTTTGAACTGAACGTCATGAATCTTTATCAACGTAGCCTCGAATCTCTTATAAATTTCATATTCTCTTGATCCAGGACGTACATCGCAATCTGGTTGTAGCTGGAATACACATCCATGAAATAAACTAGTTTATGACCAGCTCTCCCATCAACTAATTATTATATTCATGACAAAGCGAAGCAGTCCTTCAACACTTTTTATTCAAATTGTAATAGTAAATGCATGTTCGTAGCTCTCTGTTCGCCATCTTAGCCAACAATGGATTTGATATCCAATATGGGTATAGTGCATCGCGGTGAAGTCGTTTGCCTTCAGCTGATCCACTTCTTCTTTCAACATCCATGCTTCATCGTTTCTATTTCACTGAAATGTAGCTTGGGTTCACATTCTGTGCATGACATATAACTTCAAGCGATATAGTACACATATTGGAATGTGTCCAATTAAAAATGTCAGTATTCGCCTTGAGAAACCCCGCCAATACATTTCTCATCTTTAAGCTGAGCTAAGATCCGACTTTTATAACCTTTGAAGAATCACCATCGTCTATCGAGACCTCAATCACCAGCTTCATCGGTGTTTCCCTTGTTTTTTCTGCCTCCTTCCATGGGTCTATAGATTTATAGTATTTACCATTGGACATAAGTCAAGAATTGGGTGGTAATTGTCACACATCTACAGATTTGATGCGGAGAAGCTTCAAGCATCCTTCCTTTTCTCCTATCATTTTTCTTCTTTGAGCTCAGCTATAGAGCATTCGCAATTAGTGCTTTAGTCTTTTTGAATCACCCCTATGCCATTCTCTATCAGAAACTTCATCATTAAGCACCATGAAGCGGGTAAAACATAAAAATTAAGAAGGGTCGGTCGACCCAAGAAACATTATAAGCTAAGAATTCTTCAACCAAAAAAAAATTCTACAGCCGCACCACTTTGCAGTCTCAATCTCCTAATTCAATAAACAATTTGATGTGACTGATATGATCCTTAGCCTCTTTGAAAAATCCTTCGTTGCAAGATTTACATGGTTAAAAATCCTTCTTATCAAGTTGCATCTTACCGAAAGTCTGCTTGAATAGGATATTTACCGAGCTTCCACTACCAATAAGGACTCGGTCTATTATAGCTAGCCCTATCAAGACCATAATCACCATTGGATCAAGCATCAATGCCCCAACCCCATCAGCATCTTGGTTATTGAATATTATATCATCTTCGATCCTTCATTTTTATCTAGCTAGAGCTCCCTCTTTTATAGTGTAGCACATTTATTAAGGCGCGTACCTCATAGGACTCCAATAGTGCTTCATTTCATTCCAACTCTTCTCCATAGGATGCCAACCTCTTGAAATGGTCGTAGTCACAATACCTCTAACTGATTACCTTGGCCCTTCATCGCTGGGCCTAACTACATTGCTTTGGGCCAATTTCCTACGGGCCTAACCATATCCTTACCCACCTTCGTGCGGATTTCTAATATACTGGTGGAATTTATATTTCCTACTTCATTCTTCCATTACATGATGAAGATTTCTACATTCGTTCATATTATGTCCATGGGTCTCATGTAAATGATAGTACTTACTGGAGAACCTCTCCTCTTTAATATTCACCCTTAGGGGTAACTTATTTTACTTCTCAATACCCTGCATAACAAGGTAGAAATTTTCAATAGAATCCATCAACTTTGTATAGTTTCAATCATGGACTTTTAACACTTCATTGCATCTTGTTTCTTACTGCCTACATTACTTGGTTCTTCTACGTGTTATTGTTGTTCCTAACATTTACTCTAACATTTCCAAGACTATCATTACCTTGTTTAATATCTATATTGTTTTGAATCACGTTGCTCGGTTCATCATAACCACCAGCTGTCAATCCTGCCTCTAAATATGCCTCTTCTAAGCGCAGATACTGGGAGGCTTTTTGGTAAACTCTTTCAAAGTAGCTGGCTCCTTCCTCTTGAGCAATCTAAAAAAGTAGGTCTATAGGTGAACTTCATTCATAAGTGACATCAAAACTATTTCTTCTTTGGGGTTACTTATTCACATTACAATAGCATTAAATCACTTTAAAAAAATGTCACTTTTCAGACCTATGATGCACATTTTAGTATGACCATAGCATGCTTTGGTTGAATAGTATGTACTTGAAATAATTCCATAAATGTCTTGCTAATTGATCATACAATGATATGGATCTAGCTCAAACCAGTTAAAATCACATCATTGCCAGTCCCTTGAGAAAGATGGAAAACATCTATATCTTAAAACATCCATTGCATGAGCATTATCCAAGTGTCATCCATACTTCAACAAATATTTTCTATGATTAGTCATGTCATTGTAGCTCTGCAAGGTTGGTATCATAAACTTTTTCGGATACCTCTCCTTGAGAATATTTTCAGTGAATAGGGTTCGACTCATTAATGAACCCCATATATCTTCCTATTGTTGTTGATTTTGATTCATCGGTCTCTTTATCGAGAATGTTCTCTTTGCTACCTTGTCCTGTACAACAACGATAATCATGAATGTCCTTGTTTTTTTGGCCTGACAAATGATCTCAGTTAGTTTAATGATGTATAGGTCTCTCTGGCTCTAAAGGAACCATTCTTTTAGGCTTATGCTAGCGCCTCATTGGACTTTATCCCCTCTTATCTGGCTTATCAGTATTAGCTTCAACACCGCTAGCTTTAGGACCAATATCTCACCCTTTTTCTACGTTAATAAGTTGCATCTCCTCTTCATTAATATACAAGTGGAGTCTTTCAGTTGATAAATCAATGCCTACTAGTTTTAAAGCTGCCGATTGCATCCATCTTTTGAAACTTATTACCATGTTTCCCATAAACTTTCTACATTGGTCTTTTGTCAATTTTTCTATTCTTTTCTAATGAAGATGAGCTCCCTTTGCAAGAATCAAAGGATGATGAATCTCTTATACTTTTCTTTCACCTACGAGGTCCACCGTGTTGCAAGGGTAAAGTTAGCGTTGCCAAATGTTCTTGCATATTTTTCATTTTATCCATTTTAACTCGTTGTTGTTGCATCCTCAGATTCATATCCACTATCATTCATTTCATCTCATCCTTTGTCACAACCTCATGCCGAGATGAAGACTTCTGTTAGGCTGCCAGTCGAGTAGTTTCTTCACCATTATGTAGGAACCTTCATCATCCCTTCAACTATAGCTCCATACATGGTACTCCTATCCTTTTAGAAGCCATTGTCTTCTAGATCTAACTTTTGGATTCTTCCAAGTCCAAAATAAAAGAAGATCTACACTTGAAAAATGCATTCTCAATGAAAGCATCAAAAAATATTTTGTTAGAAATTGGGCAAACACCCCCAGTTCAAATAAAAAAGATATTATAGATTTATAAATTCAAGAGTAGAGAGAGAACACACAAATCTTTTAAAGTGGTTTAACTTGAACCTTGAGCTTAGTTCACTTTCAACCGTACTTTGGATTATTTTCGCAATTACTAGCAAGTGTACAACGAATTTTAGTATAGAATAAAGTTGATTTTGAAAATTTCAACAACTTGGTGCAAAATCCAGTAGAAGATTAAAAGGCCCCCTTTCTAAGTGAAAGAGGTGGCCTTTTATTGGTGAATTGCTCCATCATAATCAGCATAATGAGTTTGAATAAGTAAATATTTGAATCCGAGATTTTAGCCTTGAAGAAGAAGCAGAAATCCATAAATTTTGAATTGCCAAATCATTCAACACTAATTGGTTTTGATTGATACCGATTGGTTTTACTTACTATTTTCTTCGATCTCACTTCATATATGCTTAAGACTTCAAGCTTTGGGTCTTCATTCACAAAATTTCCCATTAATAATTATTCGGCACCAAATTGTTTTGCTTCTTCAGAGCTTGTCTTTTTCTTTAAACTTGTATGCAGAACTATCCATAGTCTAGAGTGGCCTTCCCTTGGTTTAAACCTTTCGCCATCGATCTCTTTATACTATTAGATGTCGATCGGTTTTGCTTCTCCAATACTTAGCCAAATTTCTTAAGAACCCTTCATTCTTCCATCTTGACATCTCATAAGCTTATTGATCAATAACTTTATTATTTTGAAGTCCAGATCTACTGAGATGTCTCTTGGTTCAAATACCGAATAACAACAACCTTGAGGATGTTCACCGAATTATAGTCCCATAAATGTTAAATAACACAATATTAGTTATATCTTATATATAACTCCTAACCATACAGTTTTTGTTACACCTATATTTTATAATGTCATAATATGGGCTTAATTAATAATAACTGAGTAATAGTTAAAATAGTTATTAAAGGAATCACTCAAGAAAAAATGCAATTAATCAAGAGTATGGCACTTAAAAGGGTAACTGACTTGAACTAAGGGTAATTACTACGATTAATTTCGTCCATATAAGATTAAATGGATAGAGGGAATTTTGCATAATAATGGGTTAATGTATTAATAAGATTAAGCAACGATAGATTTAGCCTATGTCCAAATTATTGACCAGTATATCCCTAAATGCTTGTCATTCTCTTCATTCTATTTCATTTCATGAAAAAAAAACTAGGTTGCAATTAACTACATGATGAGTAGGAAAAAAATCAAGGGCAATTTATGACTAATTTTTAAAGATAAAAGAGAAGATTTTAATCAAGCTTTTTTACTTAGGTAAGTAATATTAACCCTATTCTATATCCAAATCTGTTTAGATTCATATTTTATGTATTATTATTTTTTAATGATAATAAATATGTTTGTGCAACGACCCGCCTTTCTCTCCACAGAAAGACGCATCATTATAAGAAAGAAAGGAATAGAAAAGATAGAGAAGAAAGAACGAAACAACATTAGAATCTCAATAGCGGAATGATCAAATTATATTAATCACATAAGTGTTACATAATATACAACATCTATCACAGTTACACAGCTTAAACATCATAAATTAGACAGTTATAACACCTGTCTAGTCATTACAACTCAAAGACACAACATAGAGATACCAACACAGTGGAAACACTAAATATCTACAATCGTTGAAGCCTCCTACTCCATTTCTCCTCCAGTGTTCGTCAAAGCTAAATCGTCAAAACTAACCTGAATCCATTGGCTACTCGTAAAAATTTGAGCACCCAAGAGTTTAATAAAACAAAAAAATAAACTCTTAGTCAGACATGGGTCTGGTGTGAGTAACAGGTTAAAGTTGCTTAACTTTGAAAAACCTTTGGAAACAAAAGGCATCTCGTAAGACTTCCTGTACATAAACACAGAAAAGTTTTTACCTTACAATAGCCAAAACATTTGGTAGGAAATCCGGTGATATTATAATTTGGTCTAGGGTTTTCAAAAAAACAAGAAAATAGCCAAAATTGTTAGCTTTATTAAATTCCAGCATACATAGGTATAAAATCAAAACCGTAAAAGGGCACGTAGGAAGAATGAGTTTCCATATATGGCAGGGCTACTGGAGCACCACCCGTCACAGTACGTGGCCCAGTCACCGTACCGAGGATCCACCCTAAATCCTTTGCAACACAAGGCCGAAACCATCCCTTACTGGATAGTCCCGAACAAGACAACCCGGCAGTTGTTGCAATCAACCGCCCCACACAACCGAATGAAAAGGGACTTCTAGACATGGGAACATCTTGTCCTACTTGAGTGCGACTCACTTAGCCTTGCTTCACTTCCCCTGTTTTAGCCATTCTCGGTTGATGAGGCTTGAGGCTATGATTAGCTTTATAGAACACATCTATCTTAGAGTGCTCATCGTACACATGAAGATGTTCTGAAAACATTCAATCCATACAAGTTCGTTCTCGGTTCGAACGAAACCGAAGCACTATCTCGCTACACTCATTTTAGAATCACCCTCAGCGTTAACGACAATAGCCCTTGCACTCTGATTCTTCATCTTCACTTGAGATTCATGACCTAACATTTAATTTGGATTGATGTGGATTTTAGATGTCTAAATTTGGTAACCCTATCACGGTCTCACCAAAGTCCAAAGCGCCATCTTTTAAAGCCAAGTTGTTTTAAAGTTAAAACAATTTGATCTATTATTTATATTCACACAGATAGATAATTCAAAATCTCACAAATAGATAATCCATTTCATCACAATTCAACCAAAACATCTCATATCACAGATCAGCACAAATCTCATATCTGAGGTAACAAACAATCCAAGGCAGTCAATATCAATCAGCCATTCAAAAGCAATGATCTATTAATCACACTGTCTCTAATTAATTTAAAATAAATTAAATAAATTATTTTCATCACTATAAATCCTGCTTACTTAATCATTAATTAATTACAAACCAATTGATTAATCATCCTCTAATTAGCCATCTTAAATAATCATCCTTGATTAATTATTCTTCAATTATATTAAGTAATTAGCTTTAATTAATTACACAAATTAATTATCCGTAACAGTAATTAACCTATAATTACTTCATGAATTAATAAAATATAATTAATTACATTAATACTTAATTAATTACATTAATTAATTATTCTATAATCACTTATATTGGTTAACAAATCAACCTTAATTATTTCTTTAATTAATTATTCTTCTAATTAATCACATTTGATCATTAATCTTAAATTAATCACATTCATTAATCAACATTGATTAATTACATTCAGTAATTAACTACCCTTAATTAATTACATTAATTAATTAAGTTCTAAGTAAATTTTATTAATTAATTCGTTAGTTAATTACACTAAGTAATTAATCCTTAATTACTTCCATCGAGTATTACTAATTACACAAAGTAATTAAACCCAAAACTACTTCCATTCTTCAATTAATTGCATCCAGTAATTATCCATTAATTACTTCACTAAGTAATTACACTTTATAAATTACATTTAAGTAATTATACTTAACAAATCATCAACTAATTAATTAACTTAAACTAATCACAATAATTTAATTAATTACATTGAGTAATTAATTCCTTTAATTACTTTCCTTAAGTAATTATACATAACCAATTCCACAAATGACTATCCTTAATTAATTAATCTAATTAATTAGCTTGAATTAATCACATTTACTAATCATTTCCTAATCCCTAGTTAATGATCTTTCATTAATTATTACAATTCTTAAATTACTTTCCCTAAGTAATTAAACTTTAATTAACCATTATTAATTACAAATTAATTAATTTTTAATTACCAATAGTTAATCTCTAATTATTTAAATAATTAGTGCTTAATTGTAACTTAATTAGTCTTTAATTACTTGATTAATAAATACCTAATTATTAATTAATAATCTTTACTTATCCAATTAATGATCTTTAATTTCATATTAATTAACCCTAATTAATTAACAAACAACCCTTAATTACTTAATTAATTAATTCTAACCATAAATTAATTAAATTAATTAATTGCTCTTAAATTACCTTATTAATTTTATTAATTCCAAATCATTAAATCTTAATTAACTTAAGATAAAGTATTATCCTCATCAATGACTTAATTATCATTTACAAAAGCATTTGAAACATTTTACTTTTAAAATTACTTTAATTTCATTTTAAATTTAAGATTTAAAAATGATAACAAATTTAACTTTAACAAAACTCGGGATAAGCAAATTACAAATTTCTTATTCAAATATTAAAGAAAACTTTATTTTATTCAAAAGAAATTTATATAGGATAAGTTTTGAATCAAATTTATTTAAATTCAAAAACTTGCTCTTCTTAAAAACTTTTAAAATCTGTTCTAAAAAGCTGCTTCAGGCTCAACCCACAAGCTACTCGAGTATTTACCCGAGAAAATCCCATCTTTTCTTTCCTTTTCAAAATTTTGTTAAGTTTCAAAGTTTTAAATTCCGAAACTAAATCACTAACGAATCAACCCGAGACATTACTCGAGTCTAAACCCTGTTTACTCGGAACCTACTTAGAGACAAAACAACAACCCAAAGCTCCTGACATATCATCGCTGCTGTGCACATGCACCAGCGATTCAGCCACCTCCGTCCATCCATGATGCCCCTGACATGTCAGCGATCACCCTCGCACCAAATTCCGACCATCAGAATTTCAATAACAACTCAAAATCAAAATCGAGCCATTCTGCATAATACTAGAACAAATCCAAACTTGGAAAAACCCTCGAACTCGAAATGCCGATCACTGGAGCACCTAAGCTTTCAGCCACAACTTTTCAAACCTCCATGCCATCGATCCCCAGAGTTTGATGGAACTCGATCCACCATAGATGCCGAGATGATCACAAACTCCCGACCTTGCAAAAAATAAGGTTACAGACTAACCCGATCACCCATCGCCACTACAGTGCCTTGCTCACCCATCTGACATTTTTGCCGACCTCTCCAATCATTCCACTTCCTCTAGTAATGACCGCGTCCACCTCGATCACTTTGATCATCAGAAACCACCAAAAACGCAAAAACTGTTCAAACTCGAACTGCTCACTCAACCAAACTCTAAAAATTGTGATTTCATTTTTAATAATCATGTTTTTGGATAAATATTCAGTTTATATACCTGAATTGATCAATTAATATGTTTGAATTTTCACTTATCTTAAGCTTGCTCCGTTGTTTTTGGTTTTCCAGAGCAATTTCCAATTTATTTTCACTTAAATATAATTTTAAACTATAATCTATGAGGAAATAAACAAATTTTGTTTAAAGACTAAGTCTGAACAAAAATTAGATCAAGAAATAATGATTTTTGTTTGAAATTCTTATTTTGAAACTAAGAACATTGAAGTCACAGATACAACAGGCATGCACATAGCCATACATCCATATATACACAGAAAATTCATATATACAAAAAATACTTTGCTTCAGAGATTCAAATGCAACCAGATTTCATACTTAAGCTTTATAAAAAAATGTTACTCACCGGTTTAAAAATGATGAAAAGAGCCTTTTGGAAAAAGCTTTTGAAAACTTGAGTGCTGAAGAAAGCTTCTTTGATTTTTGAAAACTGGTTGTTATGATCTGAAAACTTGTTGCAAAATTTTAATTTTGATTTTTATTTTATTTTAAAAAAACTCATTTTCACCTATATAATCACATTGTTCCTTTTCTTCTATTCTTTTTCTATCTTCCTCTTTAATTCAAAACCAAGATAAAATTAAACCATATACTCAAAAACAATCTGTAACTCAAACACTTCTCAAACCGAAAATCAAAATCAATAAATTGAAAACCATTTTCAAAAATCATTTTCAAGATTCAAACCAGAAACCTGTAAATTTTCAATATAAGGAACAAAGCCTGCAAGTAAACTTGAGATTTAATCAAGGGCAAGCTCAAGATCAAAGCAGGAACCCCTCTGTTTTCAAACTAAGTGACACTTATTTAAACATTCAACATTTGTCATATACTCTTGTTTATTAATTAACACTTGTTACTAATGTCTTGATTTAATTACACTTGTCCTTTAAGTAATTTCTATTTATTTAAATGTTAATAATAAGCTTTTACTTAATTTACAAATTCTTATATAAATTTATATATAAATTTCTTAAAGAAAATATTATAAAACCAATTATATATAAATAAAAGCTTATACATATAATCTTAAATCTAAAATATTTTAAAATATCCATCTTTTGAATTTCAAAATAAAAACCAAACTCAAATTCAATTCAAATTTTAAAATCTAATTTAATGTCAACTTATATATATATATATATATATATAATAACACATTTAATTTTTAAATAACACTTCTATTTTCTTTAAAATCTATTTATATCTATATATAAAACAACACATTATTAGTATTGTTTGAAAATAACAATTTAGACAATTTCAAATAATTTAAAAAGAAAATATCACATTATTTATAATTTACTTCTATTACTAAATGAATTAATGTATCATATATTTTATTGTATTTTAAACTTTTATGTATATTTTCAAATCATATTTATCAAGCAATATTTAAGAAGAAAGTAAAACAAACTTTTTATTAATCTTATTTAAATTTAAACTTAAGCTTAAAAATATTTTAAACAATTATACAATTAAACATTCACCTTAAGTATTTTAAAACTATATGGTCAACTACTTAAATAATCTTTTTAAAAGTTTTATATTAAATTAACCATAATTTCCAGATTACCACTATATATATTAGAATTTAAAAACATGATTTTATTTGTTAAATTCAAATCAAAGCTTTTCTATTTACAATATATACAAATATATATACATTATAAATAGAAAACATTTTATTAGTTTTTAAAAGATAAAATTTACCATTTAAATATTTATTTGCTTTTAAAAGAATAAACATTGCCAATTTGAATTAAAATCATAAATGAAAATTATCAAATCAATTTAATTTTTAATACAGATTATTAAATTGATATTGCCCAAAATTCCAGGTCATCACATTCCTCCCCCCTTGAAAGAATTTCGTCCCCGAAATTTAAAAGCAAAGGTAATTTAATAACCCATCAAAGATTTTAAAAAAGCAAGCATCTTATCAACCACATACTAGCAACCATAGCAACCAATTCACTTAATCAAACAAATCTAATGGTCCTGACATAAATCAGGATAGAGCTTCCTAACACTACTTAGAGTTTTCTAGGTACAAACATTGGAATACTCTCTCTGCTGAATCCAAACTAGCTACAGTACAAGCTCCAGAGCTCCTATTCATCTAGATTTATAAACTGAACAGGATATCAGACCACAGTCAAGTCCGACTCAACTATCAAATCCTCAAGAACTCCTGGTTCCAAAACCAGTGATCGATCATACACGTACTCCCTCAACGATACGTGAGACACATTGAATCCTAGCCCTCCAAACTGGCAATTCAACGCTGTAGGCCAAAAACCTATCCCTACATGAACACAGAAAAGATCTAATATACCTCGGAGCTAGCTTCCCAGTCTTACCAAATCTGCTCCTTTGATTAGAGAAAACTTATCTAAAATCAAATCTTCGATTTCGAAATCCAAATTTCTCCTTCTCTTATCCACAAAACTCTTCTGACGATCCTGGGCTGCCTTCATCCTTACTGATTAGCTCAACCTTCGCTGATGTCTCTTGAAACAAATTGGGCCAAAAACAACCCAACAAAATGATTGTATCAAGATCAACAAAAATCAAGAACACAAACTCTACTCCACAATCATCAGTAGACTACAAACTTCTCCTATCCAAAAAAGATAAAACAGGTGCACTCACCGATCTCGCCTTCAGATCCTGAAAAACCACCTGTAGAAACCCTCTAATGCAAAAATACTGCAAACTTCCAAGGGTCTAGGGTTGCTTCCACTCTAGAGCAACTGCTACCTTGCTTCCGCTTTGCAACTCTGATCTGAAATAGATGATAATGTCGTTGATGATCACGAGCACAAACTTGCCCAATACATTCCAGAAGACACGGTTCAACAGATCCATGAAGAGAAAACCCAGAAGTTCCATGAAATCCTGAGCTGCTTCACCAAACCCTCTTTCTAGGAGCCATCCTGCAACTTAGCTGAACCATCGGTATCACTCCTGGAATCCTAGTCGATGCGAAAAACTCAATCTCCAGATGTTATGGCAAACCTTGACTTCTACGAAGACACCCGGAAAAATCTCTGACAACTTCGATAACTCCTACCTTCCCAGAGCTGCCTCGATCCCAAGCAAAAGATTACCCAAGAGAACACTCAACTATCGCAAGTCATTTTTGCGATCAACCTAACCTAATTTCCAAAGAAACTGTTCTCTCTTTACCAGTCAGAACAGCTTATGCTAATCTAGCCAATCCATCGAAGAAATGGATCCACTTCACTGCTTCTGAACTCCATCTCAAGAAAACTGCTTAGCCAGACGACCTTCTT
Organism: Allium cepa; assembly: GCA_030765085.1. NCBI lineage: Eukaryota > Viridiplantae > Streptophyta > Magnoliopsida > Asparagales > Amaryllidaceae > Allium > Allium cepa. The sequence continues at coordinate 550,379,144 of CM060941.1, read as the reverse complement.
GATGGCACACGGAACACCTCCGAGCTGCAACGCCACTGATGCCAAAGACTTCCTTATCCAAAGCTCTTCGAACCTCAAAGCCATATCATCCAATTCCACACGGAGCCTAGAGATGGGCATACATCTCCTCAAGAAACTCGGGATTCAAACCAAACACAAACACCCTACTGAACCAGTTTCATCACTGATGTAGACACACTTCCTTAAAACTTGCTCCAAAAGAAACATCTTTGGAAACATCCATAGTCACTACGTCTCACCATGCAGTTGCTTCTTCCTAAAGTTGCCAAGATACCATCACTCGCTTTTGCTTATCCTACAGATCCAAACTCTACTCATCCAAACTTGCACTTCAAAGATGGACTTTAAACCTCAAAAAGGTTTCCTTCAGAGATTGGTGAAATCCTTACACCACTGCAAAGCTTACTCGAAACGGTAATGGGTATAATGTCACGGCAGACACTTCCAACCTCATCATTCAAACTCCTACCATTGGTAGTCGTGCTACACACACCCTACCCTTACTACCTCTAGAACTCATATTGGAAAACCCGGACAGGTAACCCAACAAATCGGTAGAAATATATATATATATATATATATATATATATATGTAAATTACAAATACGCTCTCTTAAGAAAGAAATCACTCCAAAGCTTAGGTATTCACTCAACCTAGCGCTATGATACCAACTATAATGACCCGCCTTTCTCTCCATAGAAAGACGCATCATTATTAAGAAAGAAAGTGATAGAAAAGAGAAAAGATAGAGAAGAAAGAACGAAATAACATCAGAATCTCAAGAGCAAAACGAATAAATTATATTAATTACATAAGTATTACATAATATACAACATCTATCAGAGTTACATAGCTTAAACATCACAAACTAGACAGTTATAACACTTGTCTAGTCATTACAACTCAAAGAAACAACACAGAGACACCAACATAGTGGAAACAATAAATATCCACAATCGCTGAAGCCTCCTGCTCTATTTCTCCTTCAGAGTTCATCAATGCTAACTCGTCAAAGCTAATCCGAATCCCTTGGCTACTCGTAAAAATTTGAGTACCCAAGAGTTTAATAAAACAGAAAAATAAACTCCTGGTCAAACGTGGGTCTAGTGTGAGTAATAGGTTAAAGTTGCTTAACTTTGAAAAACCTTTGGAAACAAAAGGTAACTCGTAAGACTTCCCGCACATAAACACAGAAAAGTTTTTACTTTAAAATAACCAAAACATTTGATAGGAAATCCAGTGATATTATAATAGGGTCTAGGGTTTTCAAATAAACTAGAAAATAGCCGAAATTGTTATATTTATTAAATTCTAGCATACATAGGTATACAATCAAAACCGTAAAAAGGCACGTAGGAAGAATGGGTTACCATCAATGTCAAGACTACTGGGGTACCGTCCGTCACAGTACATGGCCTAGATTACCGTGCCGGGGATCTACCCTAAATCCCTTGTAACACAAGGCCGGAACCATCCCTTACTAGATAGTCCCAAATAAGACAACCCCGACAGTTGTTGCAATCAACTGCCCCACACAGCCGAATAAAAAGGGACTTCTAGACATGGGATCATCTTGTCCTACTTGAGCGTGACTCACTTAACCTTGCTGCACCTTCCCTGTTTTAGCCATTCCCGGTTGATGAGGCTTGAGGCTACGATTACCTTTATAGAACACATCTATCTTAGAATGCTCATCATCCACCTGACGATGTTATGAAGGCATTCAATACATACAAGTTCGTTACGGGTTCGAACGAAACCGTAGGCACTATCTTGCTACACTCGATTTGGAATCATCCTCAGAGTTAACGACAATAGCCCTTGCACTCTGAATCTTCATCTTCACTTGAGATTCACGACCTAACGTTTAATTTGGATTGATGTGGTTTTCGGATATCCAAATTTGGAAACCCGGTCACGGTCCCACCGAAATCCAAAACGTCGTCTATTAAAACCAAGTTGTTTTAAAGAAGAAAAAAAATTTGATTTATTATCTCTATTCACACAGATAGATAATTCACAATCGCACAAATAGATAATCCATTTCATTACAATTCAACCAAAACATCTCATATCACAGATCAGCACATATCTCATATCTGAGATAACAAACAATCCAAGGCATTCAATATTAATCAGCCATTCATAAGCAATGATCTATTAATCATACTATCTTTAATTAATTTAAAATAAATTAAATTAATTATTTTCATCACCATAAATCCTGCTTACTTAATCATTAATTAATTACAAACTAATTAGTTACAAACCAATTAATTAATCATCCTCTAATTAGCTATCTTAATTAATTATCCTCGATTAATTATTCTTCAATTGCATTAACTAATTAGCTTTAATTAATTACAGAAATTAATTACCCTTAACAGTAATTAACCTTTAACTACTTCATGAATTAATTAACTATAATTAATTACATTAATCCTTAATTCATTACATTAATTAATTATTCTATAATCTCTTATATTGGTTAACTAATCAACCTTAATTACTTCTTTAATTAATTATTCTTTTAATTAATTATTCTTTTAATTAATCACATTTAATAATTAATCTTAAATTAATCACATTAATTAATCATCCTTGATTAATTACATTTAATAATTAACTACCCTTAATTAATTACATTACTTAATTAACTTCTAAATAAATTTTATTAATTAATTCTTTAATTAATAACACTAAGTAATTAATCCTCAATTACTTCCACTGATTAATTATCCTTCTTACTAATTACACAAAATAATTAAACCCAAAACTACTTCCATTCTTCAATTAGTTACATCTAGTAATTACCCATTAATTACTTTACTAAGTAATTACACTTTATAAATTACATTAAGTAATTATACTTAACAAATCATCAACTAATTAATTAACTTAAACTAATCATATTAATTTAATTAATTACATTGAGTAATTAATTTCTTTAATTACTTTCATTAAGTAATTATACACAACCAATTCCACAAATGATTACCCTTAATTAATTAATCTAATTAATTTTCTTAAATTAATGCCCTAGTTAATGATCTTTTATTAATTATTACAATTCTTAAATTACTTTCCTTAAGTAATTAAACTTTTATTAACCATTATTAATTAAAAATTAACTAATTTTTAATTACCAATTAGTTAATCTCTAATTATTTAACTAATTAATGCTTAATTGTAACTTAATCAGTCTTTAATTACTTGATTAATAAATTCCTAATCATTAATTAATAATCTTTACTTACCCAATTTATGATCTTTAATTTCAAATTAATCAACCCTAATTAATTAACTTACAACACTTAATTACTTAACTACTTAATCCTAACCATAAAGTAATTAAATTAATTAAATTTATTAATTACTCTTAAATTACCTTATTAATTTTATTAATTCCAAATCACTAAATCTTAATTAACTTAAGATAAAGTATTATCCTCATCAATGACTTAATTATCATTTACAAAAGCATTTGAAACATTTTACTTTTAAATTTACTTTAATTTCATTTCAAATTTAAGATTTAAAAATGATAACAAATTTAACTTTAACAAAACTCGGGACAAGCAAATTACAAATTTCTTATTCAAATATTAAAGAAAACTTTATTTTATTCAAAAGAAATTTATATAGGATAAGTTTTAAATTAAATTTATTTAAATTCAAAAACTTGCTCTTCTTAAAAACTTTTAAAATCTATTCTAAAAAGCTGCTTCGGGTTCAACCCGCAAGCTACTCAAGTATTTACTTGCGAAAACCCCATCTTTTCTTTCCTTTTCAAAATTTTGTTAAGTTTCAAAGTTTTAAATTTCGAAACCAAATCACTCACGAATCAACCCGAGACATTACTCGAATCTAAACCCTATTTACTTGAAATCTACTTCGTGACAAAACAACAACCCAAAGCTCCTGACATATCATCGCTGCCGTGCATACGCACCAGCGATGCAGCCACCTTCGACCATCCACGATGCCCCTTACATGTCAGTGATCACCCTTGCACCAAATTCCAACCATCATAACTTCAATAACAACTCGAAATCAAAATCGAGCCATTTTGCATAATACTGGAACAAATCCAAACCTAGAAAAACCCTCGAACTCAAAATGCCGATCACCGGAGTGCCTAAGCTTCCAGCCACAACTTTGCTGACCTCCATGCTACCGATCCCCAGAGTTTGGTGGAACTCGATCAACCAGAGATGCCGAGATGATCAAAAACTCCCAACCTTGCCAAAACTAGGGTTATAGACTAACCCGATCACCCACCGCCACTACAGTGCCTTGCTCACCCATCTGACAATTTTGCACACCTCTTCGATCATTGCACTTCCTCTAGTGATGACCGCGTCCACCCCGATCACTTAGATCATCAAAAACCAACAAAAACACAAAATCTGTTCAAACTCGAACTACTCACTCAACCAAACTCTAAAAATTTTGATTTCATTTTTTAAAAATCATGTTTTTGGATAAGTATTCGGTTTTATATACCTGATTTGACAAATTAAGATGTTTGACTTTCACTTATCTTAAGCTTACTTTGTTCCTTTTGGTTTCCCAGAGTATTTTCCAATTTATTTTCACTTAAATATAATTTTAAACTATAATCTATGATGAAACAAACAAATTTTGTTTAAAGCCTAAGTCCTAACAAAAATTAGATCAAGAGATAATGATTTTTGTTTGAAAATCTTAGTTTGAAACTAAGAACACTGAAGTCACAGATTCAACATGCATGCACACAATCATACATCCATATGTACACTGAAAATTCATATATACGAAACATACTTTGCTTCATAGATTCACATGCAACCATATTTCATATTTAAGCTTTTTAAAAAAAATGTTACTCACCAGTTTAAAAATGATGAACAGAGCCTTTTTGAAAAAGCTTTTGAAAACTTGAGTGCTGAAGAAAGCATCTTTGATTTTTGAAAACTGGTTGTTATGATCTGAAAACTTGTTATAGAGATTACTTAGTTTGAAAATAGAGAGGTTCCTGCTTTGATTTAGAGCTTGCCCTTGATTAAATCTCCAGTTTGCTTGCAGGCTTATTTCTTGATATTGAAAATGTACAGGTTTCTAGTTTGAATCTTGAAAATGATTTTTGAAAATGGTTTGTAGTTTATTGATTTTGATTTTTGGTTTGAGAAGTGTTTGAGTTACAGATTGTTTTTGAGTATATGGTTTGAGTATATCTTGTTTTTGAATTAAAGAGAAAGATAGAAAAAGAATAGAAGAAAAGGAACAATGTGATTATATAGATGATTAACACTTGTTACTTGTTTATTAATTAACACTTGTTACTAATGTCTTGATTTAATTACACTTGTCCTTTAAGTAATTTCTATTTATTTAAATGTTAGTAATAAGCTTTTACTTAATTTACAAATTCTTATCTAAATTTATATATATATTTCTTAAAGAAAATATTATAAAACCAATAATATATAAATAAAAGCTTATACACATAATCTTAAATCTAAAATATTTTAAAATGTCCATCTTTTGAATTTCAAAATAAAACCAAACTTAAATTCAAATCAAATTTTAAAATCCAATTTAAAAGTCAACTTATATATATATATATATATATATATATATATATATAACAAAACATTTAATTTGAAAACAAAAATTCTATTTTCTTTAAAATCTATTTAATCTATATATAAAAACAAAGCATTATTATTATTGTTTGAAAATAACAATTTAGACAATTTTAAATAATTTAAAAGGAAATATCATATTATTTATAATTTACTTCTTTTACTAAATGAATTAATGTATCATATTTTTTATTGCATTTTAAACTTTTTTATATATTTTCAAATCATATTTATCAAGCAATATTTAAGAAGAAAGTAAAACAAACCTTTTTATTAATCTTATTTAAATTTAAATTTAAGCTTAAAAATATTTTAAACAACTAAACATTTACCTTAAGTATTTTAAAACTATATGGTTAATAATTTAAATAATCTTTGTAAAGTTTTATATTAAATTAACCCTAATTTCCAAATTACCAATATATATATATTAAAATTTGAAAACATGATTTTATTTGTTAAATTCAAATCAAAGCTTTTCTATTTACAATATATACAAATATATACACATTATAAATATAAAACATTTTATTACCTTTTAAAAGATAAAATTTACCAATTAAATATTTATTTGCTTTTAAAAGAATAAAATTTTCCAATTTAAATTAAAATTATAAAAGAAAATAATGGAATCAATTTAATTTTTAATACAGATTATTAAATTGATATTGCCTAAAATTCCGGGTCATCACATTCCTTCCCCCTTAAAAGAATTTTGTCCCTGAAATTTTAAAGCAAAGGTAATTTACTAACCCATCAAAGATTTTAAAACAACAAGCATCTTATCAACCATATACTAGCAACCATAGCAACCAATTCACTTAATCAAACAAATCTAATGGTCCTGACACAAATCAGGATAGAGCTTCCTAACACTATCTAGAGTTTCCCTGGTACAAACACTGGAATACTCGCTCTACTGAATCCAAACTTGCTATATTACAAGCTCCAGAGCTCCTATTCATCTAGATCTATGAACTGAACAGGATATCAGACCACAGTCAAGTCCGACTCAACTACCACATCCTTCAAGACTGCTGGTTCCAAAATCAGTGATGGATCATACACGTACTCCCTATGAGATATGTAAGACACATTGAATCCCAGTTTTCCAAACTGGCAATTCAACCCTGTAGGCCAAACACTTATCCCTACCAGAACTCATAAAAGATCCAGCATACCTTGAAGCTAGCTTCCCAGTCTTACCAAATCTGATAGCTCCTTTGATCGGAGAAAACATATCTAAAATCAAATCTTTGATTTCGAAATCCAAATTCCTCAATCTCTTATCCGCAAAACTCTTCTGACGATCCTGGCCTGCCTTCATCCTTCTTGGTCAGCTCAACCTTTGCTGATGTCTCTTGAAACAAATTGGACCAAAAACAACCCAACATAATGATCCTCTCAAGATCAACCACAAAATCAATAACACAAACTCTACTCCACAGTCATAAGTAGACTACAAACTTCTCCTTTTCGGAAAAGACAAAACAGGTGCACTCGCCAATCTCGCCTTCAGATCTTGAAAAACCACCTGTAGAGACCCTCTAATCCAAAAATACTGCGAACTTCCAAGGGTCTAGGGTTGCTTCCACTCTAGAAGAGCTGCTACCTTGCTTCCGCTGCGCAACTCTGGTCTGGAGTAGATGAGAATACCATTGATGATCACGACACAAACTTGCCCAATACATTCCTCAAGACATGGTTCAACAGATCCATAAAGAGAAAACCCAGAAGTTCCATGAAATCTTGAGCTGCTTCACCAAACCCACTTTCTAGGAGCCATCCGGCTACTTAGCTGAACCACTGGTATCACCCCTGAATCCTAGTCGATAAGAAAATCTCAATCTCCAGATGCTATGGCAAAGCTTGACTTCTACGAAGACATCCGGAAAAATATCTGACAACTTTGATAACTCCTACCTTCCCAGAGCTGCCTCGATCCCAAACAAAAGATTACCCAAGAGAACACTCAACTATCGCAAATCACTTTCGCGATCAACCCAGCCTAATTTCCAAAGAAACTATTCTCTCTTTACCAATCAGAACAGCTTATGCTAATCTAGCCAATCCATCGAAGAAATGGATCCACTCTACTGCTTCTGAACTCCATCTCAAGAAAATTTCTTAGCCAGATGACCTTCTTAATGGCACACAGAACACCTCCGAGCTGCAATGCTGCCATTGATGCCAAAGACTTCCTTATCCAAAGCTCTTCGAACCTCAAAGCCATATCATCCAATTCCACATAGATCTTAGAGATGGGCAGGCATCTCCTCAAGAAACTCGGGTCTCAAGCCAAACACAAACACCCTGTTGAACCAGTCTCATCGCTGATGCAGACACACTTCCTTAAAACTTTCTCCAAAAGAAACATCTTTGGAAACATCCATAGTCACTATGTCTCACCATGCAGTTGCTTCTTGCTAAAGTTGCCAAGATACCATCACACGCTTCTGCTCATCCGACAGATCCAAACTCTACTCATCCAAACTTGCACTTCAAAGATGGACTCTGAACCTCAAAAGGCTTCCTTCAGAGATTGGTGAAATCCTTACACCACTGTAAAGCATACTCGAGATGGTATTGGGTCTACAGTCTCGGCAGACATTTCCAACCTCATCATTCAGACTCCTACCATTGGTAGTCATGCTACACACATCACTACCCTTCCTACCTCTGCACCTAATATTGTAAAACCCGAACAAGTAACCCAACAAATAAGTAGAAATATATATATATATATATATATATATATATATATATATATATATATATTACAAATAAGCTCTCTCAAGAAAGAAATCACTCCAAAGCCTAGGTATTCACTCAACCTAGCGCTCTAATACCAACTGTAACGATCCGCCTTTTTGTCCATAGAAAGACGCATCATTATTAAGAAAGAAAGGGATAGAAAAGAGAAAATATAGAGAAGAAAGAACGAAATAACATTAGAATATCAACAGCGGAATGAATAAATTATATTAATCACATAAGTATTACATAATACAACATCTATCAGAGTTACACGCTTTAAACATCACAAACTAGACAGTTATAACACTTGTCTGTCATTACAACTCAAAGATACAACAATGAGATACCAACACAGTGGAAACATTAAATATCTACAATCATCGGAGCCTCCTGCTCCATTTCTCCTCCAGAGTTCGTCAAAGCTATCCTGAATCCCTTGGCTACTCATAAAAATTTGAATACCTAAGAGTTTAATAAAATAGAAAAATAAACTCCAGGTAAGACATGGATCTAGTGTGAGTAACAGGTTAAAGTTGCTTAACTTTGAAAAACCTTTGAAAACAAAAGGTATTTCGTAAGACTTCCCGCACATAAACACAGAAATGTTTTTGCCTTACGATAACTAAAACAATTGATAGGAAATCCAGTGATATTATAATAGGGTCTAGGGTTTTCAAATAAACTAGAAAATAGCCGAAATTGTTACATTTATCAAATTCCAGCATACATAGGTATACAATCAAAACCGTAAAAGGGCACGTAGGAAGAATGGGTTTCTATCAATGGCAGGACTACTGGGGTACCGCCCATCACAGTATATGACCTAGATCACCGTACCGAGGATCCACCCTAAATCCCCTGCAACACAAAGCCGTAACCATCCCTTACTGGATAGTCCTAACAAGACAACCCCGGCAGTTGTTGCAATCAACTGCCCCACACAGCCGAATAAAAATGGACTTCTGGACAGAGGAACATCTTGTCCTACTTGAGCGCGACTCACTTAGCCTTGCTGCACCTCCCCTATTTTAGCCATTCTCGGTTGATGAGGCTTGAGGCTACGATTACCTTTATAGAACACATCTATCTTAGAATGCTCATCGTCCACCTGACGATGTTCTGAAAGCATTCAATCTATACAAGTTCGTTCCAGGTTCGAACGAAACCGAAGGCACTATCTCGCTACACTTATTTTGGAATCACCCTTAAAGTTAACGACAATAACCCTTGCACTCTGAATCTTTATCTTCACTTGAGATTCACGATCTAACGTTTAATTTGGATCAATGTGGTTTTCGGATATCCAAATTTGAAAACCCGATCCCGGTCTCACCGAAACCCAAAATGCCATCTTTTAAAGCCAAGTTGTTTCAAATTTAAAACAATTTGATTTATTATCTTTATTCACACAGATAGATAATTTACAATCTCACAAATAGATAATCCATTTCATCATAATTCAACCAAAACATCTCATATCATAGATCAGCACATATCTCATATCTGAGATAACCAACGATCCAAGGCATTCAATATCAATCAGCCATTCATAAGAAATGATCTATTAATCACACTATCTCTAACTAATTTTAAATAAATTAAATTATTTACTTTCATCACTATAAATCCTGCTTACTTAATCATTAATTAATTACAAACTAATTAATTACAAACCAATTAATTAATCATCCTCTAATTAGCCATCTTAATTAATCATCCTTGATTAATTATTCTTCAATTACATTAAGTAATTAGCTTTAATTAATTACACCAATTAATTATCCTTAACAGCAATTAACATTTAATTACTTCATGAATTAATTAACTATAATTAGTTACATTATTCCTTAATTAATTACATTAATTAATTATTCTATAATTACGTATATTTGTTAACTAATCAGCCTTAATCACTTCTTTAATTAATTATTCTTCTAGTTAATCACATTTAATAATTAATCTTGAATTAATCACATTCATTAATCAACCTTGATTAATTACATTCAGTAATTAACTACCCTTAATTACTTACATTACATAATTAACTTCTAAATAAATTTTATTAATTAATTCTTTAATTAATTACACTAAGTAATTAATACTTAATTACTTCCACTGAGTAATTATCCTTCTTACTAATGACATAAAGTAATTAGACCCAAAACTACTTCCATTCTTCAATTAATTACATCCAGTAATTACCCATTGTTTGCGTAAAAAATGGTCACAAACACCCAATACCGTGAAAGCACCAGTGTATGAATATAAATCAGCGATATTCAAACACAAATCACAGATCTCAGCAAATAACCCAAATACGTTTGCACAAAAGATGGGCAAACAACTCCAAGTTGTATGATTTAGTTGATTTTATGTTGTTCGTAATGATTTAGGTGGTTTATGCAAATACGTAAAAAGCAGGGACTGAACTGTAAAAGACACACAGATTTATAGTGGTTCGGCCAAAATGTGCCTACGTCCACTTTATATGTTATTCTCCTTTTCCAATCCGATTACGAGTACAAAGCTTGTAGTACAAGTGTATGAAAGTTGTTTGAAAGTTCCTTCCAGGTTTGAGCTCTCAAACTCCTCCCCCATTGTTGTACCCCTGCCCCTTTATTTATAGAGTGAGGCTGGGGGCGGAGGTCTTGGATGTATATAGCTGCTGGTGGGCTTGGGCTGATGCAATCTGGCCTTGCAGCATTCTGGTTCGGCAGCGTCTTGGTTCGGCGGTGAGTGGTAACATGGGTGATTCGGCAGGTAGTGGAGATAGGGGTTCGGTGGTAGGTTGGACCGGTGGTAGCGTGGAGATGGAGCTGGACCGGTGGTTGGTTCGGTAGTATGGTAGGTAGAGGAGGTTGGTTCGGCAGTAGTTAGTCCGGCAGCTGGTTCGGTATGTTTGGTTCGGTAGGTAGTGGAGACAAGGGTGATTCGGCAGTGGAATGGAGGCAGGGGTGATTCGGCAGTGGCGTGGAGAGGTGGTGGTTCGGTGAGGGTACTACCGAATGGAGCTTATAGAATGCTGAATGATCCCTTCATATTCGAGAATGCCGAATGAGCCTTCGGATCAGAGAATGCCGAATGAACCAGGGGGAGTTCGAATACCGAACGAACTCTTGCCTCGCTTCCAATCGATTTTCAATCCCGACATCCATCATTCCTTGCCAGTTTGTTGATATTCTAGTTTTGACCAAAAAACGGGATAACACTTTGCCCCCCAAAACATGCCTTGTGATAACAAGGCGTGTTTTGAATAGTTCCGAATCCAATATCCAAGGTCCATAGCCATATCGGCAGAGTAGATCATCCTTGACTGCTCCGAGTCGATATCCAATTCCAAATCCAATAACCAAAGCTTGAGCCAATTCCATGTCCATCCGAACTCGACAACCGAGCCCCAAACCATCCTTATCCAATAGCCAATAACCGAATCCAGGACCTCTCTGGGTCGATATCCAAATCCATAACCTCTCCAGGCTCTTGCCAAGCGCAATCCACACCTGACGGTCGTGATCCAGTGTCCCTAGACGTTAAGCTAGCCTCCTCGTGTTCTTGTCGAGCGTAATCCACACATGACGACCTTGGTCCAGTGTCCCTGGATGTTGAGCTAACCTCTCCGGGTTCTTGCCAAGCGCAATTCACACTTAACGATCTTGGTCCAGTGTCCCTGGACGTTGAGCTAACCTCTCCGAGTTCTTGCCAAGCGTAATCCACACTTGACGACCTTGGCCCAGTGTCCCTGGGCACTGTACAATGCCATGGCTTAAGTCCTAAGCCAAATCCTGGTCTCTCCGGACCCTTGCCGAGCATAGTCCATACTCGACGACCTGAAAATAACAATTGATAATATAGGGCCTAAGTCTTAGGCCGAATCCTGGTCACTCAGGACCCTTGCCGAGCATAGTCCATACTCGACGACCTGAATGAGTCAATTTACCACGTTCGGGCAAAGCGACTCACCCCTTGCCAGGCATAATCCATACCCGACGACCGTTTATCAAAAATCAGATAAAAATCCAATCAAAATCCAATCCAAAATCCAAATCCAAATCCAAAATCCAAATCCAGAATCCAAATCCGAAAATCCAAATCCAGAATCCAAATTCAAAATCCAAATCCAAAACCAGAAAACTAGAAATCCAAATCAGCATCCAAAGTTGAAAATAATCGTCCAGAGGAAAATCCAAATCAAAAGGCGAGAAAAACCAGGAGCTCAATCCAAGCTCCAAAACCGAAAACCAAAAAGAAAAGCAGTGTCCAATCCAAAAGCAAAAGATAAATTTCACAAACCATAGCATCGCAGCTTATTATCATTCAGAGCATGCCTAGGGGCCATCTCCGTCCCCGTACATGTGTAAATGACTTGGTTGCTTGCCAATAGTTTGCTACTTATTTCATATTAACCTGGTCAAGGGACGATCAACCGACCATCATTCCTGGGCCTCCCACCATCGTAGCTTGAGGCAGGCGGCGGTTGCTCCTGCCTCGCTGTTGCATTCCGAGGTCCAACATATTGTGGCAGCTGTCCATTCCTTACATGCTCCTCAATTATGTCCTTTAAGTGCCTGCAGCTGTTGGTGTCGTGTCCATCCAAATCATGGAAGAGACAGTGCCTTCCCGATGTCCTTTCCCGTTCTGTTGGTTCTCTCCTAGCCGGCCTCCGGTAGTGAAGGCGATTTCGAGTATCCAGGTATATCCGCTCCAGTGTCTCGTTCAATCCTGTGTATGTGGAAAACTTTGGATCCTTCCATTGCTTCCTAGCATTTCCAGAATCACCGTCCAACTTCCTTTTTCCTTTGTCTTTATCCGAACCATTGCTGGATGGTCCTCCCACCTCAACTGTATTAACCTTTTTCAATTTTAAATCCGTACTCGCATCTTCTTGTCGAAGGAACCTTTCTGCCTCATGAAAGAATTCGTCGAGATTCCATGGGGGATCTCGTATCAGAGATACCTTGAAATCCGAGTTCTCCCTGACTCCTGATACTGCTGCCATTAAAACCATCGATGGATCGGGCCGATCCACCGAAGCAACTGCGACACTGAATCGAGTTAGAAAAGCTCTAAGCGATTCATCCATCCTTTGCCTTACCGATGTCAATGTCATCACGTTCTTCGGTCTCTTGACATGAACCCGAAACTGTCCCAAAAACCTTTCCACCAATTCCCTCCAAGTCCTGATAGATCCTTCTTCCAGCTGCTTGAACCACATCGCAGCTAAGTCCGTCAAGTACAAAGGGAAGCATCGGGCCATCACCTCCTCTGATGCCCCCAGCACCTCCATGTGTCTGGTGTATCGCATCAAGTGATCCGTAGGGTCTTCCTTGCCATTGTATACCTCCACGCTAGGTAGCTTGAACTTAGGTGGATTCTGAGCCATCCTTATTTCCCGAGTGAACGGACTCCTGTTTACTCCTTCCAAGTCTCCGTTGGTCAAACCACCTCGCACAGTCTTCCTGATTATATCTACCAATCCACCGTTGTCTGTCGGAGGTTGCCCCCGAGGGAACTCCGGTACATACTCTTCGTGTAGCTCGTTAGTAGCAACGTTGGTTCTAGCCTGTTGAACTCCTTCCAAAGGTTCTCCTGTGTTGAATCCTGTGGGCCTGCCCCCAAGCCCTTGTTGATTGCCACCTGGCTCCGTATCCTGTCCTTCATTGGGTTCCGTAACCCTAGCTTCTTGTCCTGCATCCACAGCCGTTGTAGCTGTTCCTAAGTTCTGCATCCCTGCAAGTCTCATTTGCTCCAAGAAAGTTTGCATCATTTCCTGTTGACTTTTCAACAACCTCTCTTGTAGTGAATTTGTTATGGCTTCCATTTCATCCCGGGTTATGTAGATCGAAGCCGGTCCTTCCTTACCTCCGGAGGATGCTTGTTGACTTCCTCCTTGTTGGCTTCTCTCAGCCCTTAGCCTTCTACTGTTTTGCCTAGTCATTGTCTTCCAAATCCAAACTTCTATCCGATGTAGCGGGTGCTGGTCCTTCTCAGTGAAAGCACCAAAATGTTTGCGTAAAAAATGGTCACAAACACCCAATACCGTGAAAGCACCAGTGTATGAATATAAATCAGCGATATTCAAACACAAATCACAGATCTCGGCAAATAACCCAAATACGTTTGCACAAAAGATGGGCAAACAACTCCAAGTTGTATGATTTAGTTGATTTTATGTTGTTCGTAATGATTTAGGTGGTTTATGCAAATACGTAAAAAGCAGGGACTGAACTGTAAAAGACACACAGATTTATAGTGGTTCGGCCAAAATGTGCCTACGTCCACTTTATATGTTATTCTCCTTTTCCAATCCGATTACGAGTACAAAGCTTGTAGTACAAGTGTATGAAAGTTGTTTGAAAGTTCCTTCCAGGTTTGAGCTCTCAAACTCCTCCCCCATTGTTGTACCCCTGCCCCTTTATTTATAGAGTGAGGCTGGGGGCGGAGGTCTTGGATGTATATAGCTGCTGGTGGGCTTGGGCTGATGCAATCTGGCCTTGCAGCATTCTGGTTCGGCAGCGTCTTGGTTCGGCGGTGAGTGGTAACATGGGTGATTCGGCAGGTAGTGGAGATAGGGGTTCGGTGGTAGGTTGGACCGGTGGTAGCGTGGAGATGGAGCTGGACCGGTGGTTGGTTCGGTAGTATGGTAGGTAGAGGAGGTTGGTTCGGCAGTAGTTAGTCCGGCAGCTGGTTCGGTATGTTTGGTTCGGTAGGTAGTGGAGACAAGGGTGATTCGGCAGTGGAATGGAGGCAGGGGTGATTCGGCAGTGGCGTGGAGAGGTGGTGGTTCGGTGAGGGTACTACCGAATGGAGCTTATAGAATGCCGAATGATCCCTTCATATTCGAAAATGCCGAATGAGCCTTCGGATCCGAGAATGCCGAATGAACCAGGGGGAGTTCGAATACCGAACGAACTCTTGCCTCGCTTCCAATCGATTTTCAATCCCGACATCCATCATTCCTTGCCAGTTTGTTGATATTCTAGTTTTGACCAAAAAATGGGATAACACCCATTAATTACTTCACTAAGTAATTACACTTTATAAATTACATTAAGCAATTATACTTAACAAATCATTCACTAATTAATTAACTTAAACTAATCACAATAATATAATTAATTACATTGAATAATTAATTCCTTTAATTACTTTCATTAAGTAATTATACATAACCAATTCCATAAATGATTATCCTTAATTAATTAATCATTTTAAATTAATCACATTAATTAATCATTTCATAATCCCTAGTTAATGATCTTTTATTAATTATTACAATTCTTAAATTACTTTCCTTAAATAATTAAACTTTAATTAACCATTATTAATTACAAATTAATTATTTTTTAATTACCAATTAGTTAATCTCTAATTATTTAACTAATTAATGCTTAATTGTAACTTAATTAGTCTTTAATTACTTGATTAATAAATTCCTAATCATTAATTAATAATCTTTACTTACCCAATTAATGATCTTTAATTTCAAATTAATTAACCCTAATTAATTAACTTACTACCCTTAATTACTTAATTAATTAATACTAACCATAAATTAATTAAATTAATTAATTACTCTTGAGTTACCTTTTTAATTTGATTAATTCCAAATCATTAAATCTTAATTAACTTAAGATAAAGTATTATCATCATCAATGACTTAATTATCATTTACAAAAGCATTTGAAACATTTTACTTCTAAAATTACTTTAATTTCATTTCGAATTTAAGATTTAAAAATGATTCCAAATTTAACTTTAACAAAATTCAGATTAAGCAAATTATAAATTTCTTAATCAAATATTAAAGAAAACTTTATTTTATTCGAAGGAAACTTGTATAGGATAAGTTTTAAATCAAATTTATTTAAATTCAAAAACTTGCTCTTCTTAAAAACTTTTAAAATCTGTTCTAGAAAGCTGCTACGGGTTCAACCCGCAAGCTACTCGAGTATTTACCCAAGAAAACCCCATCTTTTCTTTCCTTTTCAAAATTTTGTTAAGTTTTAGAGTTTTAAATTCTGAAACCAAATCACTCACAAATCAACCCGAGACATTACTCGAGCCTAAACCCTATTTACCCGAAACCTACTTCGAGATAAAACAACAACCAAAAGCACCTGACATATTATCGTTGCCGTGCACATGCACCAGCGATGCAGCCACCTTCGACCATCCACGATTCCCCTCACATGTCAGCGATCACCCTCGCACCAAATTCTGACCATCAGAACTTCAATAACAACTCAAAATAGAAATTGAGCTATTCTGCATAATACTAGAACAAACCCAAACCTGGAAAAACCCTCGAACTCAAAATGCCGATCGCCGGAGCGCCTAAGCTTCCAGCCACAACTTCGCCAACCTCCGTGCTATCGATCCCAGAGTTTGGTGGAACTCAATCCACCAGAGATGCCGAGATGATCACAAACTCCCGACCTTGCCAAAACTAGTGTTACAGACTAACCCGATCACCCACCGCCACTACAGTGTCTTGCTCACCCATCTGACATTTTTACCGACCTCTACGATCATTCCACTTCCTCCAATGATGACCGCGTCCACCCCGATCACTTAGATCATCAGAAACGACCAAAAACACAAAATCTGTTCAAACTCGAACTGCTCACTCAACTAAACTCTAAAAATTGTGATTTCATTTTCACAATCATGTTTTTGGATAAGTATTCAGTTTATATACATGGATTGATAAATTAAGATGTTTGAATTTTCACTTATCTTAAGCTTGCTCTGTTCTTTTTGATTTTCCAAAGCAATTTCCAATTTATTTTCACTGAATGTAATTTTAAACTATAATCTATGATGAAACAAACAAATTTTGTTTAAGCCTAAGTCCTAACAAAAATTAGATCAAGAGATAATGATTTTTGTTTGAAAATCTTAGTTTGAAACTAAGAACAGTGAAGTCACAGATACAACAGGCACGCACACGACCACACATCCATATATACATAGAAATTTCATATATACAAAACATACTTTGCTTCAGAGATTCACATGCAACTAGATTTCATACTTAACATTTTTCTAAAAAAATGTTACTCACCAGTTTAAAAATGATGAACAGAGCCTTTTTGAAAAATCTTTTGAAAACTTGAGTGTTGAAGAAAGCTTCTTTGATTTTTGAAAACTGGTTGTTATGATCTGAAAACCTGTTGCAGAGATTACTTGGTTTGAAAACAGAGAGGTTCATACTTTGATTTTGTGCTTGCCTTTGGTTAAATCTTAGGTTTTCTTGTAGGCTTTGTTCTTGATATTGAAAATGTACAGTTTCTGGTTTAAATCTTGAAAATGATTTTTGAAAATGTTTTGAAGTTTATTGATTTTGATTTTGGGTTTGAAAAGTGTTTGAGTTTCAGGTTGTTTTTGAGTATATGGTTTGAGTTTATCTTTGTTTTGAATTAAAGAGGAAGATAGAAAAAGAATAGAAGAAAAGGAACAATGTTATTATATAGGTGAAAATGTGATTTATTTAAAATAAAAGAAAAATCAAATTAAAATGACACTTGTTTTAAACATTCAACATTTGCCATATACTCTTGTTTTTATTAATTAACACTTATTACCAATGTCTTGATTTAATTACACTTGTCCTTTAAGTAATTTCTGTTTATTTAAATGTTAGTAATAATCTTTTACTTAATTTACAAATTCTTATCTAAATTTATATATAAATTTCTTAAAGAAAATATTATAAAACCAATAATATTTAAATAAAAGCTTATACATACAATCTTAAATCCAAAATATTTTAAAATGTCCATCTTTTGAATTCCAAAATAGAAACCAAATTCAAATTGAAATCAAATTTTAAAATCCAATTTAAAGTCAACTTATATATATATATATATATATATATATATATAACATCACATTTAATTTGAAAATAACAATTCTATTTTCTTTAAAATCTATTTATATATATATATATATATATAAACAACACATTATTATTGTTTGAAAATAACAATTTAGACAATTTTAAATAATTTAAAAAGGAAATATCACATTATTTATAATTTACTTCTATTACTAAATGAATTAATGTATCATATGTTTTATTGTATTTTAAACTTTTATATATATTTTCAAATCATATTTATCAAGCAATATTTAAGAAGAAAGTAAAACAAACCTTTTTATTACTCTTATTTAAATTTAAACTTAAGCTTAAAAATATTTTAAACAATTAAAAATTTACCTTAAGTATTTTAAAACTATATGGTTAACTATTTAAATAATCTTTGAAAAGTTTTATATTAAATTAACTATAATTTCCAAATTACCAATATATATATATAATTTAGAATTTGAAAACATGATTTTATTTGTTAAATTCAAATCAAAGCTTTTCTATTTACAATATATACAAATATATATACATTATAAATAGAAAACATTTTATTAGCTTTTAAAAGATAAAATTTACCAATTAAATATTTATTTGCTTTTAAAAGAATAAACTTTGCCAATTTAAATTAAAATTATAAAAGAAAATTATCAAATCAATTTAATTTTTAATACAGATTATTAAATTGATATTGCCCAAAATTCCGGGTCATCACAGTTTGGATGATGACAAATTGATCATATATAAGTATAGTCGTTAAGCAGCATCATTAAAAACATTTTTATAAGTAAAAGTTAAGTTAGTCGCCTTAAATTGAAATTTGGATATGACGTTTACATGTCAACCAAAGGGAAAGCTTTAATTTTTTCATAATTTTTCAATGAGAAAACAAATTTTTATGAGTTTTATTATAAAAAATAGGAAATCTGGCTATAAAATAATGTTTGAAAATAATACGATCTAATATTTTGATATGAAATTTTTATAGGATTTAATAAAAGTGTTTATGACTTTATATGAATTACTGAGGATTTTCCCATGACTTTTTCAAATCAATATGAATTAAATGGAAAGTAGAAAAATATCCTTAATTAACGATTTTTTTTTAAAAGGGATTGATTAAGGAGTAACTAAGGGATTAAATATTGGCTTGCTGTTGAGAATTTTTTTAAATTCTAAATGTTACGAATGAAGAAATTACATGTGTAAAGATTAAATCAAAAAGTGGTTACTTCATTAAGTAATATATCAATTTTCTACTTACTTAATAACAAATTTGCTATTATAAATTTAAAATAATAACACATATACGATAGCATATAAAAGTTATATACTTGATAACATATGGAGTTATAAACTCGATAATATACATGCGTTATGGACTCCATAACGTACAGAAGTCATATACTCGATAACATATAAGAATTATAAACTTGATGGCATATAGGAGTTATAAACTCGATATTTTACACAAGTTATAGACTCAATAAACAAATGGAAGGTATGGACTCAATAAAATTTATGTATAGACTCAACAACATCAGCTTATAGATTGATAGCCAAAGACTTCGTAGTGTTGGCTTATGGGTTCGATGGCCTTCACTTATACATGCGATAGCTTATAACCTCGATAACATTGTATAAACGCAACAACTTCTATCATATAGATTTGACGACGTGTAAATGCAGACTCGATAGCTATGTCGTTGATAGCTTATTCATATAGAAGTTATAGTGGCGATAGCTATAGCTAAACAACATTAGCTTATAAATACAATAACTGGACTTGTTTACATTTGATAGCCAAATAGGAAATCATTTGAGGCATTTAGAAGCAACTTTCCATGATTTTTAACTTGAATATATAGTTAGAAATGTGATAAAAGAAAGATGATAAGTTAATCGTAATAATTTATGTAAAGACGAAAATGGCTAAAGCTAAGGAAAGCTAAGAAATGATAAAAGGATTCATTTGAATAATGTAAAAGATGAAAATGCTTTACCAAAAGTAACAAAGGATTTTATCTAGATATAAAGATCTATGGAATAAGCAGGGTATGTAGTTAATAAATCAAAGAAATGAACAAAACTTAGTGTTGACTAGATTTTTAACCAAACTCGGAATTAGACTAATGTGTTGTGAGGAGCATAGGTTATTTGCTAATCACTGTGCATAAAATGGAAAATGAGGAAGAAAGAAAACAGTTGAAGTAAATGACATCGATATAGAGTGGTCTGGTAAGGTTGCCTATGTCAATTATGAAGTTCTCTTGATATCTTTCTCTTTTGCAATTATAGAGAATTACAGGAGAATAGTAGGAAAAATGATGCACTTAGGGATGATGAAGTAGCTAATATTAAAAACTTGTTGTGTGAAGAGCTCTGAATTGTGTATAATATCCGAAATTCTTATATTTTCCAACTCCTTTGAAATGGCAGTGCATGAAGTATTTGTAGGAGCTAAAAGGGAGGATGGATGGCTGAGATTATGTTATAAAACAGAAGGGAAGAGCACTTAGTCATTGATCTGGTCGCATGGGCCGATGTAAGGCAACTATAAAGGTGCAAATGGATGCAAAGCTGAGAAATATACCGATTGTCCCTCTATACCATGCACAGCCTTTGCATTTTAATGTACATTAAATGCCGCTGACTTGTTATAGGAATATCCATCACTTTAATCACCTAGCAACAAGGCTTTATACAGATGGACAGATAGATTGTTGTCTACTTTTATATGCCTAAGTGGCAAGTTTTGTTGAGCTAACTGGTCGGCTATTGAAGGCATAATGGAAGCTGAAAGTAACTACTGACCAAGCTGGGGAGTGTTGCCGGGATGGATATGATAAGATAGGTTGGACTACCAATGACCAATCGGAGGTGGTAGTACTAAAGCCGGGATAAGGATAGGCCACGCTCGAGCCAATCTTACCAGATATGGTCCGTTGTGGCAGCCTGGAGTAGTGCCGATTGGCAATTGAAATGATGTTGAGAGGATGGGGTGAATTAGAATCATCCTAAAAGTGAGAAAATATAGGAGTATCAACCGTCATTGAACTAGACAGGAGTTGACGGGATAGGACAATACTTAGCTTTGTCTTTTCTTAATGGATTGATTGTGAGTGCCGCTTAAGGCTAAGACTATCAGTCTTCAACATGTTTCCTTTGCTGGGTGGGTAAGCTAGTTTGGAACCAACTTGCGTCTAGACCGATATAAATGGCCTGGTCGAGAATAGCTAGGCAGCCTTTGATTGGGCCAGGTTACTTGCGAGAAAATTTAGCAACACTTAGGAACTTTAAATTGCCCCACTCTCAGTGAGATATTAAATGATAGGTTCCAAGCCTTACCGAAGTTTAAATTCAATAGGTATATGGTAGGGTTCTAAGAATTGGGAAAATGTGTTCAATTCAACAGAATAACTCTTGTGTGATTGAATAACATCAAATGGATGTAATGAATAAATGAACTAATTAGCCACATAAAATGAAATTATTTCTAGGACTTGGAGGGGCTATTGACACTTAATGAAGATGCTTATTAGAATGAATTCAGGGTGCTTAAATTCAACCTTCTAAGAGAGTCATGGTGGCTATTTCACAAGTGACGTTGTTCGAGTAAAAAGAACTAGTGATTGATAAACCTAGTGTGGTAATAGAAAAATAAAGTTAAGGATAACTTGTAAATTGATACCTAAATAAGAGTCTACGTGATGCATGCGAATATGAATGATAAATATACAACATGGTTCTTAATATGCTGATAAGTGTAGGTTATACTTATGACGACAACGATGATTCTATGACATGGTTCATATTATGTTGGTAAGTATATGGTATATTGATGATTGAATAATGCTTATATAATTATTCTTATAATATGATACTTTGATATTACATGACATGATGCAATTGTTGTTGATGATTTAGTGAGGGAAAAACTTGCTCCGTTAGGCAGCATAATCTCACTATACTTTGTGTTTATATTAAAGTATTACTCCTATCAAGCTTTATGTCTGACCGGTGTTTTTATTATTGTTTTCCTGATAAATTCATGGATATAAGTAGGCCAAGTTTATGGGATTGGCCAAGTTATCTTGAAAATGAAAAAAGCTACAAAGATGTAGCAAGAAGCTTAGTAGTTAATATTGTTTTCTTTTATTTCTATATTGTAAAACCATGTTATATAATAAGTTATACGAACATACTTGCATCCTCATATGTCAAGCATGTCACTATTATCCATGGTTTATTATTATCATACCTCTATGTGGATACTAATTAGGAAATCAAAATATAGTGACAATTTGTGTAATGAAAATTGGTTGGCTGCTTTGTTTACTTTATGTTGACGAACGATTCCGTTTTGTTGCTTGAAAATAATTCTAGTGGTGATTACTAACATTCAGCATTTATTTTTAGGTCTTGAAATTTGGGATGTGTTACAACTTGGTATCAGATTTTAGGTTAGTAGACATTTAAATAAAATAGAGCCAAGTACAAATCTAAGTAAAAAATGAACATCTTGAGAAAGATATGCTATATATATTGCATACTTGTATTTTGATGTAGGTTTAGCTAGATAAACCTATCGCTCTATTATTGCATTTACTCTCTTTAACTCCATCCCTTATGAGATCTTGCTTGCGTAGAAAGTAAGAAAGGAAAGTAGAAGTAGACAATTGATGTTAGGAGGTGCCAAGGCAAATGCTAGTAGGGAAACTGGAAGTATGCAAACAAACAGTCAAGGAGCGAAGACAGCCTCGAATTTTAATATGAAGACTAATACCCAAATGCCTATCTCGGCAGTTGAAGCAATGGATATAAACCCTCTCTTTCATTAGTATATGATAGAGTTAGGGTATCCATTAACAACCCGCACCTCTATGGGTCTGAATTTTGACAAAAATAAAAAGCCAAGTCCATCAAAGCACAAATCATTTGATTTTGTACCTATACGTAAGCATGAGCGTTATCAGAGATTGATAGAATCTAAAATCACAGCGGAAACAATAATAGGACAAGAATGCTGACTATGACTACTACCTTGGAATTAATGGTATTCCTTGGATAGTAGATTGTCACATCAGCATCCAGCACGAGAGAAAAAGAAGACTTCTTAAACAAAAAAGCACATCTAGCTCCAGTGACCTGTTCCCCTAAATTCTATCATATGGATTTTAATGAGGAGGGGGTTGGAACAATGTTCCGGTGAATGGAAAAATATATAAACTGTCCATAACTTAAATTTATACCAATTGGTTTTCGTTTAATAGTTGTGTTCATCAAGGTTAGCAATTTTAATCTAACCTTGCATTGCACACACGATTACTTACCTACCCCTTCCTAAGGTATAAATACTGATGAAGCCTTATCAACCATCCAATATTCCAAACCCATTTGTCACTTAATACTTCTAAATATGAAACGGGCTTCTATAATACTTTAAAAAAAAGTGAAATAGGAATACTCTGCCATTTAAGAACTTAATCAAGGCAGGCCCCGTCATTTAAGACCTATTCTCAAGGTGGTTTTCTAACAATGTTGTCAATGTGGGCGGGTCCTAGCTACAAAGACCTCTAACCACTATATAAGGCTTCTGATATTTAGTGTCTAATTATTACCGCATCTATCGCCAATAAAACCATAACCTTATAATAAACTACCTAATCCACTTAATACCGTTTATTGGAGATATGCAGACTCTGATAATTTAAGACCTTAATTAAGGCAGACCCCATCATTTATGATCTATTCCCAAGACATGCTCCTTAATGGTACTAATGTTATTATGGCCTTAACAGTGTGAGAAACTATAAACAAGCCACTTAATACCTCATTATTAAGGACCAGATAGATCACTGACTATTTAACACCTATTTATATGTAGCCCTTAATCATTTAATACCTAACACCAAGGTGGACTCCTCAGTGGTACTACCTAGCTTACATTGCTTGGAAATCTCATCGGGCTACTTAATACTTCTTTATAGGAAAGAGCCGAACCCTTTAGTTACTTAAGACCACAAACTTGAAGCGAACCCTTCTCGAGATATCCACCGTCACTCTTTAATTATAAATGTGGAGTCTCATCAGGTTACATCTTTTGATAGGGTGGAAAACCTTACACCATTTAAGACCTCAACACTAAAGTAAACCCTTTTAGAGACATCCTTATTTATTTGGAATCTTACTAGGTTACTTAATACTTCTATTTAGGAGAGAGGCGTACACTATAGCAACTTAAGATCTCAAACCAGAAGCAAACCCCAATGGAGATATCCTTTACAGCTTCTAATTTCAAATTTGGACCATTTAATACTTTTTAATTAAGAAAGCATGCCCTATCTCTCTTGTCGTCACAGGTCCTAGAATTTGTGATATCTCACATTAGTAGTAAGTACACCCAACTGCCGGTAGCCTCAAAATGGTGGACAGTCTTCTGTCGAGTGACTCTACTGACCTCACATCACTAGCCAACCTAATTAACCATTCTAAGTGTGATAACATGGATTTCTGGACATCTGTAATTGATAAAATAATTGGTTTAATTAATAGAAATACTGAATTTTAGATTGAACAAATGAATTTGATCAAATAAATATTTATATTTGTAATTGTGTTGTGTGTGTGTGTGTGTGTGTGTGTATATATATTTTAAATAGAATTATTATATACAAATTGAATTTGTGTTTGTTTAAATATATGTATATATCAAATCAATTTTTAAATTTGATTTGAAATTTAATTTGAATTTGGATATTTAAATTTGAAGTTCAAAAGATATATATATATATATATATATATATATATATATATATATATATATCTTAAATTATACTTTGGTTTTAAAATGTATTTTATTTGGTTTTATTTAGAACATAAATTATTTTATATTATTTTCTTTTTAAAGAAATTTATTTATATAAATTAAAATATGTAACTATAAATTAGAAAATTAATTATAAAAGCTTTATAAAACATTTATAAATCTATTTATGCATGCAAATTTACATGTGCTAAGATTTAAACCACTCTAATAACATGTGTGAACAAATTAAGTAAGGTTGGAGACAAGTGTTAATTCTATTAACAAGTGTCATATTTTTCATTTTATTTTCTTTAATTTTAGTAAATCAAAATTAAATCTATATAAACATACATCTTCTATCTTCATTTCATTTTCCTTATTTCAATTTCAAAAGCAAGAAACTCAAAGAACAAATCCGAAATTTATTCAAACCAGAAATCAAACCTGTAAAATAATTAACAAGCTCAAGAAAATTAAGCTAGTCATCTCTGATTCAACTTAAACCTTCTCAATAACAACTAAAGCTTCTGATTTCAAGTTCAAGTTAGATCTTTTCAATAAAGGACTTAGTTTTTCAAATCAAAGTTTAGGCATGCCAACTACAACAAGATTTCCAGCAATTCAAGTTCAAAGTTTCAAGCTTTTTCCAGTTTTTAAACATCTGCTTCAAACTCTCTGTTCAAAAACTCTTACAGGTGAGTGGATATATTTTAAAAGCTTAAGTAAATCTAAATCTGTGCATATGGATCTTTGGATTAGATTTCTGTTTTACATGTGTGTGTATATATATATGTATGAATCTCTGGATATATGAGTGTATCTGATCTATGCATGTTATTGTGTCTGTTCTTCTCTGTTTCCAAAAGTATAGAGCTTAACAACAATTCAAAAATTCATAATTTTTATCTAATCATGTTTAGGCTTTGAGATTCAAATACAATATGATTGTTTAAATATAGATTAAAGTTTAAAATTGTATTCAAGAAAAATAGGGTTGAAAATCTTTTAGAATTGGGTAATACAGTAAGATCTTTTGAAATGATAAAAATCAAACAATTTAATTTGTTTATTCAAGTGTGCAACTTGAATCAACTCTGGAAAACTCAAATTTTAAAACAAAAATCTTGAATTTTCGTTTGGATTTGAAGTTGCATTTCTGTGATGACCAAAAATGGAAGTTCGAGCAAAATTCCGATGACTGGGCAGTCTTTGGACGTCGTGGTTTTAGACGAAGCTGGGTTGTCAACTGTGAAGGTCGGGAAAAATGGTGGAAGGAGTGTTTGATCGTCATGGCATTGGCAGTAGATGGGATTAGGGTTTTGAAACCCAGTTGGATCGAGGTTGGTTTCTTGGGTCGTTGGTCGTCCACGGAGCGTCGAGTCAGGCGTGGCGTGGAGGAAAGGTGCTGGAGTCATGGACGGCGAAGTTACGGTGATTCCAGTGGTCGGAATTGTCTTATTGAGGCAGTTTCTGATGAGGATGTGAGTTTCCAGTTTCGACTGGAAGACTCGATTTTGATTTGGGCTTTGCGGCATATGTTTGAGAATCGGAATCGATCGTGTGGTCGATCGTCGATGTGTGCGAGTTGTCGTCGGAGGTAGCGGCGGCGTGGTTGAACTGTGCACGTTCACTGCGACATCGATGATGTCAGCATGTTTGGGATGATGTTTGTCTCGAAGTGGTTCTCGAGTAGGAAGAGGGATTGGCTGGGGGATGAGCTCGTATTCGTGAGGGTTATCTATCAACGGTTTGTTTAAAACTTAAACTAAATTTAAGAAAGAAGAAAAATGGAAGATGAAGGAGAAACTCGAGTCTGGTCTCCAGTCAGAAACAGGTCGAACCCGGAGCAAGTTTGGAAATGTTTTAAAAGTTTTGTAAAGCTAATTATAAAATTTAAATTTAAGCTGATTTGAACAATTATGTTTAAACTATTTTGATTAAAATGTTTTATGCTTTGTTAACTTAAATTTGAGAAATGTCAAGTATTTCAAAAACTTAATTTTTAAAAATAATTAAGTATTAATTAAGATGAAATGTTTTTAAAACATGTATTAATTAAAGTTAAGTAATTAATGTAAATGTTTTATTTTGGAAGTTAGTTAAGGTTTTTATGATTAATGACTACTTTAATTAATAAGGTAATTAAAGTTAAATTAATTAATAATTTAGGATTAATTAATTTATAAAGGTTTAGTTAATTAATTAAGGATAAATTAATTGTTAATTAAGAATTAACTAATTAAGAATTAATTAATTAAGAAATAAGATTAATTAATTGATAATTAGAGGTTAATTAATTAGATAATCACATGATGAAAGTAATTAAAGGTAAATTACTTAAGTGAAGTAATTGAGAACTAATTACTTAGTGTAATTAATTTAATGGTTGATTAATTAAGGAAATTAATTAGGGGTTAGTCAATTGACAAGTGAGGTTAATTAAAGGATGATTAATCAATGTAAGTGATTATAGGATAATAAATTTGAGTAATTAATTAAGGATAAATATGATTAATGTGAATGGGTGAAGATTAATTAATTTGTGTTATTAATTAAGAGTTAATTACTTAATATAATTAAAGGATAATTAATGAAGGGTGATTACTTAAGATGATAATTAAAGGATGATTAATTAATCGGTTTGTAATTAATTAATGTTAAGTAAAGGTAATCTAAGTGATTAAAGACTAGTAATTAATTTAGTTAGAGATAAATTAAATTAATTTGGAAGTAATCAACCTTGCATATGAATGATTGAATGATGTTAAATGCCTTGAGTTGGTTGATATATCTGATATGAAATGTTTTATGATATGATATGATTGGGTTGAACAGCGATAATGTGGTTATCTATCGAGATGAATTGCTGTGTAAAAAGTGACATCTTGTATTTGAAGTTGAATTGTATTTCACTTGAATGATTTGGGTTAAGATGGTATTGAACTCAAAGAGACCGGGGTCGGGTATTAGTAAATACCCGAAGCCACTTCGATTTGTAACCTACAATGATTCTTAATAGAATGATATGTGAAATCAATAGGCTGAAATGGAATAATTTAAATGATTGGACTATTTAATCTAAGTTTTGGTACTGAGAAATTGATGTGTGAAATAAGCGCTGTCTATAACAAATTATGAATTTGTAAACTGATACGCATTACCCTGGATTTTATATAAGTTTTATGATGTTAGATGGGTTTACTCACGCTGGTTTCCAGCCTGACTCGGGTGTTACTTTGATGTAATGCTCGGGTCAGACCAAGTATTACTGATTTTCAGATGAGGACGTTCTAGAGCTTAGGAGGCGAGCTAGATGGCAGGAATGTATGGAATGTATTCCGCTATGATATGTTGTAGTTTATCTAGGACATGTTGCTTTTACTATCTAGTGTTTGTAAATTGTCGTAACTCTAATGTATTAAAATGTAAATTGATAGATACAGTTTTCCTTGTATAACTTCTATTTTATTTGATATTATATTTTGATCTGCCGCGAATGTGAGATTCTGTGTTTCATTTCCGTTTCTTATTCTATCTCTTTTCTTCTTTTTCTAACTATCTGGTATTTTTGGGATCAAAAATTTTGGGTCGTTACATTTTGGTATCAGAGTAAATGGTTAAGCGAGAACCTTGGCTCTGGTGGGTGTACTCATTAAGGTAGGGTCAGTGTTACCCTAGGATGAGTTTTGTGTGTGTGAGTGTGTGCATATGTATATGAGAGCGTACTTGTTATTTTCTTATATAAAGGATTTTAAAATGGTTTTAATGAATGATTTTTATAAAATCTTATATTTTATATATAAATCAATAATTGGTTGTTGGATATTTAAATTGAATAAGAATTTAATTGATATATATATATATATATATATATCCAAATAAGGATTAAATAAGCTAAATTAGAATTGGTTTCAAACTAGATAAAATGGTTATTGTGTTTCATAATGGTATTATTGTTTTCCAATGATAAAGGAAAATGAAAAAGTTTTAAGGAAGTAAACTTTTTAAATAAGTATGACTTATAAATTGGAATTGAGCATGATTTAAGTTGTGAAGTTTTAAATCCAGAAAAGAATTTGAAATTGTTTTCAAAATGTTAAAAGAAATGATGAGTAACATTATTTAGATTATTTTTGAATATAATCTTATTTTAAAAATAAGGAGTTGTTTGAAATTTTAAAAGGAATTTGCTTTGAATTAAAACCAAATGTGGTTTAAATTTTAAAATATGGCTTGGTGGGCTAAGAAATAAATATGTATATGTGCGGATATACATAATATCAAAGATGATTTAAAATAAACTCTAAAGTGTTGAGTTTTTATTTTCCCTGAGAGTGCGATGTAAAAACCCATAGTGGAATAAGTCTTTGAACTTATATGTAAGGAAGAATATTGATATAAATTTGAAATTTAAGTGGAAATTCAAATTTGAATAATGTTGATTGGAGTAAATTGAATTGAATTTAGCTTAGAAGAAGTTAAATAAGTTTGAATGAACAACCTGATTTTGAAATTTCAAGATGAAATTGAGATTTAACTTGGGAAGTTAAATGGTTGAATTGAATGGGAAGTTTGTGTGATCTCAAAATGGGTTAGAGATCTGGAAATTGAAAATGGATGGATATTTTAAATAATTTGGATGATATCATCAGGTTGTTATTAATATTCTTTAAACTATGAATTGGATTTGTTTAAATGAATGAAGAAATGGATTGTGGTAGTATATCCAATATTGAGATAAATGGGAAATAAAACTTTAATTTGAAATTAAGGATATGAAATCACTTTAAACTTAAGATTTGAATGATTAAGATAAAATTTCAACTGAATTTGAATTATTATTTAAAAAGAATTTGAATTATTATTTAAACTTTGAAATAGGTTAAGTAAAGATAATTTAAAATGGAATTTGGATTCAGAATTAAATGGTCTAAAGATATAAGTTGATTGGATTTAAAGGATTAAATCAACATTTAAAATTTAACTTGAATTTATATAATTCATGATGGTTTAAAGTTGAGCTTTAAATTAAATTAGTTCAAATTGAATTTGATTTGAATTAATTAGAATTGTGATTGAAGATGGATAAATTTAAAATTCAAATGGAAAAATTGGATTGGATTAATTTTAAATGAAATTGAAAATTGAATGAGTTTAAATTTGAATATTTGATTTGGATTTGGAACGAAATTGAGGTTAATTCAACTTAAATTGGGATTTAATCAATTTCAATGGAAATTGAAGTTATTTAAATTGGAATTGAGTCAATTTAAATGAAAGTAAAAATTTAAATTGAATTGATGGGGATGAAGGTTGGGAATTGAACAGTTTGACTCTGTATTATTTTCAAAATAAATAATTTTAATATAAACCTATTTTTCCAAGCTATTTACTATATACAATCTTTCTTTTTGAAGCCAAACTATTTTAAAATTATTTTTGGAACTATTTTACAATTTTTCATTTGTTTAATAAACTAATTACTGTTTTCCAATGATTATATAACTAATTACTATTTACAACTATTTTATAATTATCTAACTACTTTACAATTATTTTATAACTACTTAACTATTTTACAGCTATTTTACAAGCTAATAATTATTTTTCAACAACCTATCTATTTTAAAAAAATTCATGCTATTTTCTAAATTAAAGCTGAAGAGAGTTCAAACTATTTACGATTAAATATCCATTTGAGGCAAGAATTGAGGTGATAATCCAAATGGGGATTGAGGCAGTTGGAAATAAATGAATAAAGATCTAAGGGAATGTGAATTGAAAGGGAAATTGATTTGGTTAATAAACAATGAAAGCAAATAGTAGGGTGTACGTATATTGTTCTATTCGCATAACAATTTGATCCGGATTCGAGCACAGAATTTCAAGATAGTATATCAATCCGATTTAGGATTTTTCACTCGATTTTCAATGGCGAACCTGGAAATGGATTGTTGATTGGTTTTGGATATTCTCCATCATAGTTATGGCTATGCAAGGAGAATGACAGTTTCTGATCAAGAAACCAGATCTGAGTCCGCATTAGGAAGTCGGTGGATGATGCTAGTTTGGAATTGAAATTGTGTGATCGAGTGAGCGATCAGATTGATATTGCATACGGATGATATGTGTACGTCGTACGGATTTGAATGAAATTGTTGTTATCCCACCTTTTGGCAAAGCCGAGATACCCAAAAATTAATTGAAAATCAATTATTACTAGTTATGGATATCGATTATGCATTGCAGGTTCACCATGGATATCGATGGGTTTTGTCCGAGTCTGGATCGGGCCACAATTGATAAGGCATGAGAAGTGAAGCCATGAAAGCCAACGTTTCAAATTTCAGGTCAATCAGAGTTCGTATGATGGAGATATGATTGACACAAGTTAAAAAGGACACACTATTCGTATCCATCGAGGGAAGTCAATTTCGAATCGATCGAGTTCGACTCGATCAACAGCATGATAATGATCTGTTCGAATCGATCGGGTTCGAGTCGATCCTTGACGTGCTATTCGAATCCATCAGGTTTGTATCGATCAATGTGGAACTATCTGTATCTATAAGGATAGAACTACTTCGTATCGATCAGGGTGGAATATAGTTCGTATCGATCACATGTAAGCATAGTTCGTATCCATCCAGTTCGTGGTTGTTCGAATCGATAGCATCCGAGTCCTTGTTCCTATCCATCATGCTCAAGCGAGTTCGTTTCGTATCGATGGTATCTGCAGCGATCAATATGAAATATACCCACAACTATCGGTACGAACAAGGGCGACGATGAATGGAAGCGAATTGATAATCGATTCGAAGAAGGAACGAAGTGACTGGATATAAGTCAACGACCGATGCGAACGAAGCTCCAGTATTGGGTGCGAATAACTCGGTCAACTCACCATAAAGATTGGATCGATACAGGAAACTCACGCCACGTCATCCTATGCGCTTGTGCTTCTGATCGATACGATGGTAATGGATATGAACCATGGATTCGAAGTCGGCAGCCTTCGAAGAATACAAAGTTGCATCGATCATACCTCCTAAACCACAAGTCCAAATACGATGAAATTTTCACAGGAGCTAACGTACAAGCTAAAGAACATTCCTGCCAAGTCTCAGCTCGATTGGATCATTTTCTGATTGATACAAAATTGGTTCGTATCGATCACAGATCGAGTCGAAACTTTCCGAGATCGGTCGCGTGGGCCCACTCACATGCCAGAAGGAGTCTCCCGAAGTTTGAGCGTGATATCAGCCTCCTACACCTATAAATATCCCCTAAAGCCTACAGAAAAAAGGGATCTTTGGCTATTCGATGTCCAGACTCTGCCGAATTCAATTCTACACCTTACCATCACTGTTGTATTGGAAATTCTTCATTGTAATCCGCTGTGATCGAATGTAACCTGCGAAGAACATCAATAAAAAGATAATTAATTGAAGTGGCGTAGGCCGGAGATAGCCAAACCACTATAAATCTTGTGTTTCTGTTCGTTATTTCTAGATTGTTAGTCGTTGTTAGCTTAGATCTACGACTTGTGCTCGAATATTGTTGATTTACATTCATATATTGGTGCTTTCACGATACTTGGGGTTTGTGACCAATTTTGGCGCAAACACTTTGGTGCTTTCACTGAGAAGAATTGGCACCCGCTACATCGGATTTGAAGTTCAGATTTAAAAGCTTTAAGAGTTCAGATTTGGAAGACAATGACTCGACAAACAAGCAAAAGACAAAGGGCTGAGAGAAGCCTACAAGGAGGAAGTCAAGAGCATCCTCCGGAGCTTGAGAAGGACAAGCTTCTATTTACATTATCAGGGATGAGATGGAAGCTATGGAAAATTCATTACATGAGAGATTGTTGAAGAGTCAATAGGACATGATGCAGCCTTTGTTTGAATAGATGAGAGCTGCAGGGACACAAAATATTGGGCCAACTACAGCGGCTGTGAATGCAAAACATGGAATTAGGATTGTAGAGACCCACGGAGGTCGGGCTCAAGGTCAGAATGCAGAACCAGAAGAAAATCAGCAAGGACTTAGGGGTAGATCCTTAGGATCAGACACTGGAAGACTTATAGATGAAGCTCAACAGGTTAGAGCCAACCCTATACTAACGAGCCACACAAAGAGTATGTACCAGAATTCCCTTCGAGACTTGGGCGACCGATAGAAACATGACAAGCGGGCAACCTCTAGATGGAAACGAAAGAATGGTTGAACTAGTGCGATGAATCATGAGAAGGGGGTTATTAAGCGGAGGATTGGAGGAAGTTAGCTGGAGTCGTTCACTCCGAATATCAGAAATTCGAGGAACCCTCCAAAGTTCAAACTACCAATATGGACCCTTATGATGGGAAGTCAGACCCAACCATGTACATTACCAGATACATCAGACATATGGAAGTGCTAGGAGCATCCAAGGAAGTGATAGCACGATGTTTATTTTTATTTTTATCAGATTTGGCTGCGCTTTGGTTCAGACAACTAGAGACTGGATCAATCAAAACATTGGGCGAACTAGTGGGGCGCTCCATGAGACAGTTCAGAGTCCACATGACACGACCCAAGAGTGTGATGACTTTAGGTTCAGTGAAAAAAAGGACTAGAGAATCCATAAAAGATTTTCTATTGCGGTTCAATGCGACGGTGGCTTCTATAGATCGCCCGGATCCATCGATGATTCTAATGGCGGCGGTAGCAGGAGTTGCTAAAAGCCACTGAATTCAAAGATTCTTTGGCTAGGGATCCACCACAAGATCTCAGTGAATTCTATCATGAAGCTGAGAGATTCATTCGGCTGGAAGATTCACGTGCCGAAAGACGGGAAGCAAATGCTGTGCAGGACGAAGGAACCGCCAAAGGATATTCTGGAATAGAAAAAGGAAAGCGAAAATAGGACAACAGATACGATGGTCTTGTTAAACGGAAGAAATTTTGAGAACCCAGATTCAAACAATACAAAGATTTGACGGCAAGCCTGGAACGGATTTACACTGAAACTTGGGGGCAACTCCCCTATCGAAAACCACCCAGGAGAGATCCCATAGAGTGGGAGCGTAGAAGTGGAAAATATTGCCTATTCTATGAGCTGGATGGGCACACTACCGATGAATGCCGCCACCTAAAGGATGAGGTGGAAGAATATGCCAGGAGTGGTAGATTGCCATAGTATACCAGAGAACGGGCAACGGCCGTAAGACCTGAACAGCTACCGCCTCCACCTAACAGAAATGATCCAGGATCGGGGTCATGACTCGTCATCAATTGATTATGATGGCAAGGGCCAAGTTCAGGATTGGGACTTTGGTCGATTAGATTTCTTAGATTTGATTTTGAAAAATAAGAAGGCTATTCCACTTACACATGTACGAGAACCGGAGAGATCCCTAGGCATGCACTGAGATGGTAATAGATCGATCTGCCTGGAGAGGCAATGTCTAGTTTTTCCTAATGTTTAAGATTAAACATCCAGGGTTTGAGTTTAATAAATTAATTTGAATTTCTCGAAATAAACCTTTGACCGAAGAGTTAAAGGATGAATATTATAAACCAGCCTGAACTTGATCGCTTTATGACCCTACCCGGAGAGGCGGGGTCCGGAGTGCAAGAAGTGGGTTGCTTCGCCGGAGAGCGATAGGATCGACTCACTTAACGTCGTTCCCCATTCACCGAAGAGTGATTGGATCGGGGATCGATAAGAGCCCGGAGTGGCTATTCTCGGCCCAGGACTTAGGCCATGACATCGCTTAATGTTCACAAACACTGAACCAGAGTGCAAGGGTGGTTGCCGCTTCGTCGGAGAGCGACAGGATCGGCACACTCAACGTTGTTTCCCCTTCACCGAAGAGTGACAGATAGGATCCAGCAAGAACCCGGAGAGGCTATGATCGGTCCAGAACGACCAAGACATCGCTATACGCCCTAGCTGGGGCCATAGTGCAAGGGATAGAAAGCAACACCGGAGTGCAACAGGATCTTTCTACTCGATCGCTAAGTCTGGAATGGACTTGGCAAGGGTCCGGAGTGACCACTGATAGTCTAGAGAGACTGTAGAATTTCATTCTTAACTTCCACAGGAGGGAGTGAATAATGATTTGGCTTCGAACAGCCGCAAATTTGATTGATAATGCTATACGCTTTGAATTAAACACGAATTCATTACATTCGATTTTGAGACTTTTCAAAAGACACCTTTTACAAAAAGGCATGTTTTGGGGGCAAAGTGTTATCCACCTTTTGGCAAAGCCAAGATACCCAAAAATTAACTGAAAATAAATGACTACTAGTTATGGATATCGATTATGCATTGCAGGTTCACCATGGATATCGATGGGTTTTTTCCAAGTCCGGATCGGGCCACAATTGATAAGGCATGACAGGCGATGCCATGAAAGCCATCGTTTTAAATTTCAGGTCAATCAGAGTTCGTATGACGGAGATATGATCGACACAAGTTAAAAAGGACATACTGCTCGTATCCATCAAGGGAAGTCAATTTCGAATCGATCGAGTTCGACTTGATCAACAGCATGATAACGATCTGTTCGAATCGATCGGGTTCGAGTCGATCCTTGACGTGCTATTCGAATCCATCAGGTTCGTATTGATCAATGTGCAACTATCCGTATCTAAAAGATAGAACTACTATGTATCAATCAGGGTGCAATACAGTTCGTATCGATCATAGGTAAGCATAGTTCGTATCCATCCAGTTCGTGGTTGTTCGAATGAATAGCATCTGAGTCCTTGTTCGTATCAATCATGCTCAAGCGAGTTCGTTTCGTATCGATGGTATCTGTAGTGATCAATATGAAATATGCCCACAACTATCGGTATGAACAAGGGCGATGATGAATAGAAGTGTATTGATAATTGATTCGAAGAAGGGCTGAAGTGAGTGGATACGAGTCAACGGTCGATACGAATGAAGCTCTGGTATTGGGTGCGAATAACTCGTTCAGCTCACCACAAAGATTTGATTGATAAAGGAAACTCGTGCCACGTCATCATATTCGCACGAGCTTTTGATCGATACGAAGGTAATGGATACGAACCATGGATTCGAAGTCGACAGCCTTCGAAGAATACATAGCTGCATCGATCATACCTCCTGAACCACAGGTCCAAATGCGACGAAATTTTCACAGGAGCTTACGTACAAGCTAAAGAACATTTCTGCCAAGTTTCAGCTCGATTGGATCATTTTTTGATCGATACGAAATTTGTTCGTATCGATCACGGATCGAGTCGAAACTTTCCCGGATCGGTCACGTGGGCCTACTCACGTGCCAGAAGGAGTCTCCCAAAGTTTGAGCGCGATACCAGCCTCCTACACCTATAAATAGCCCCCTGAAGCCTACGAAAAAAGGAATCTTTGGCTATTCGATGTCCAGACTCTGTCGAATTCAATTCTACACCATATCACCACTATTGTATGGGAAATTCTTCATTGTAATCCGCTGTAATCGACTATAACCAACGAAGAACATCAATAAAAAGATAATTACTTGAAGTGGACGTAGGCCGGAGATAGCCGAACCACTATAAATCTTGTGTTTCTATTCGTTATTTCTAGATTGTTAGTCATTGTTAGCTTAAACCTGTGACTTGTGCTCAAATATTGTTGATTTACATTCATATATTGGTGCTTTCACGATTCTTGGGGTTTGTGACCAATTTTGACGCAAACAATTGTTATTGAAAATTTGTGGATAAGAATTCTAAAATGGTTTTGAAATGAAAAGTAATGCGGTTAATAACTTTATAAAAGAGTAATCAAATTTGGATATTTGATTTGGAATAAACAAAATTATATATCTTTGTTATATAAGATAGATCTCCCTTTGTTGATCTATAGCCAGAAGAAAAGAATTTTGAAAGTATTTGAAGTATAAAAAGGGAATTTATACAAGTTTGAAGAGATCCAAAGTTTTTAAAAGTTATATATATACACACATATATAAAGGTTCTTATGAGGATGATTTTGGGAAAAGGTTTTTGGAACCTTTGGATTTGGAAAGGCTTTTGATTTTTGGAGAAAAATCAATTTTGGAATATGGAAAGCCTAGTTTGAGAATTATCGATTTTTGGGATAATCGATTTTGTGAAAAGGAGAATTATATGGGATTCATACTCGGTTTATGATTTGGAAGAAACTATATGTGTATAGTATAAAGTGTTTTGAAAATGGCTCTGGTGAAAAAGGTGCTCCCTTGATATGAACTTCTCATGAGTACCATAGGTTGGTACTGCCTTGAGCCTTAAAGTGGGGGAGGCTCTAAAGTAGATCCTGTGAGGAAGTCCGGACAAACTGAAGTTCCTGAGGATTATTGGGTAGCGAAAGTCGAGGGCGCTGACGCCTATAGGGGCATTTGGGTTATGCTGTGACGACAGGGTAACTCGATGACGCTATGTTCTAATGTGATCCAAGCGAAAATCGTATAGAGGTGAGTGTCAACGGTCTACCTTTGATTTTTCCGGAAAGGCAATGTAACATCGGTAGACTGCGATCTATGGTCGAGTGGATTGGAGAAGTTTCATTCTTTTGGCAGCGAAATTCGAGGGCGCTGATGCCTATAGTTACGTGGACTTTTGTTGTGATGGCAATGTAACCTAGGATGTAACTGCGATCTGTAGTGGATTCCATGGCGTAATTGAGGGGAGAGGAGTGCCTACAGTTATCTATGGATTTTGCTGGGATGGCAACGTAACCATCGGGTTAACTGTGACCATGGATGGGGATGATGATTTCCAGAGCATTCTCACCAAAGTTATTTCCTCCATTTTCAATTTTCTCTCTCAATATTTTCAATAAAATTATTTTCCAAGTATTTTCACTGGATGTTGAAGACGAGTTTACCAAGTACTTATAGATTTTCAGTCCTATGCCTGATCAACGGATGACCGAATTTCTGTGAGAACGAGGATGGACTTGTTGAAACATCGAGTTATAAAAAATATTTTTATAAAAACTATTTTATTATATTATATGGATTTTAAAAGTATTTTAAAATTATCAAAGAGTAAATTATCTGATTTTAAGTATTAAATAAATTCTGGCTTCGTTCCTTTTCAAGGACGAAAAGATTCAAAGGGGGAAGGAATTTGATAACCCGGATTTCTGGACATCTGTAATTGATAAAATAATTGGGTTAATTAATAGAAATACTAAATTATAGATTGAACAAATGAATCTGATCAAATAAATATTTATATTTGTAATTGTGTTGTGTATATATATAGATTTTAAATAGAATTATTATATACAAATTGAATTTGTGTTTGTTTAAATATATGTATATATCAAATCAATTTTCAAATTTTACTTGAAATTGAATTTGAATTTGGATATTTAAATTTGAAATTCAGAAGATAGATATATATATCTTAAATTATACTTTAGTTTTAAAACTTATTTTATTTTATTTTATTTAGAATGTAAATTGTTTGATATTATTTTCTTTTTAAATAAATTTATTTATATAAATTAAAATATGTTATTATAAATTAGAAAATTAATTATAAAGCTTTATAAAACATTTAAAAATCTATTTATGCATGCAAATTTACACGTGTTAAGATTAAAACCCCTCTATTAACATGTGTAAACAAATTAAATAAGGTTAGAGACAAGTGTCACATTTTTCATTTTATTTTCTTCAATTTTAGTAAATCAAAATTAATTCTATATAAACATACATCTTTTATCTTCATTTCTTTTTCCTTATTTCAATTTCAAAAGCAAGAAACTTAAAGAGCAAATCTGTAATTTATTTAAACCAGAAATCAAAATTGTAAAACAATTAACAAACTCAAGAAAATTAGCTAGTCATCTCTGTTTCAACTTAAACCTCCTCAACAACAAATAAAGCTTCTGATTTCAAGTTCAAGTTAGATCTTTTCAATAAAGCACTTAAGTTTTCAAATTAAAGTTTAGGCATATCAACTACAACAAGATTTCCAGCAATTCCAGTTCAAAGTTTCAAGCTTTTTCAAATTTTTAAACATCTGCTTCAAACTCTCTGTTCAACAATTCTTACAGGTGAGTGGATATATATTTTAAAAGCTTAAGTAGATCTAAATCAATGCATATGGATTTTTGGATTAGATTTGTGCTTTGCATGTGTGTGTGTGTGTGTATATATATGTATGAATCTCTAGATATATGAGTGTATCTGATCTGTGCATGTTGTTGTGTCTGTTCTTCTTTGTTTCCAAAAGTATAGAGCTTAACAACAATTCGAACTTTTTATCTAATCATGTTTAGGCTTTAAGATTCAAACATAATATGATTGTTTAAACATAGATTAAAATTTAAAATTGTATTCAAGAAAAATAGGGTTGAAAATCTTCTGGAATTGGGTTAATATAGTAAGATCTTTGAAAATGATAAGAATTAAACAATTTAATTAGTTGATTCAAGTATGCAACTTGAATCAACTTTAGAAAACTCGATTTTTAAAACAAAAATCTTGAATTTTCATCTGGATTTGAAGTTGCATTTCTGTGATGACCAGAAATGTGAGTTTGAACAAAATTCCGACGACTGGGTGGTCTTTGGATGTCGTGATTTTAGATGAAGCTAGGTTATCGACTGGAAAGGTCGGTAAAAATGGTGGAAGGGGTGTTCGACCGTGGGCGTTGGTAGTAGATGGGATTAGGGTTTTAAAACACAGTTGGGTCGAGGTTGGTTCTTACGATCGTTCATCGTCCTCGAAGCGTCGAGTTAGGCATGGCATGGAGGAAAGGTTCCGCAGTCATGGACGAAGGTGTTGGCGAAGTTACGGTGATTCTAGTGGTCGGAGTTGGCTTGTCGAGGCAATTTCTGATGAGGATGTTAGTTTCCAGGTTCGACTGGAAGACTTGATTTTGATTTGGGTTTCACGGCATTTGTTTAAGGGTCGGAATCAATCGTGTGGTCGATCGTTGATGTGTGCGAGGTGTCGTCGGAGGTAGCGGCGGCATGGTTGAACTGTGCACTTGCATGGCGACATCGATGATGTCAGCATGTTTGGGATGATGTTTGTCTCGAAGTGATTCTCGAGTAGGAAGAGGGATTGGCTTGGGGATGAACTCATGTTCGTGAGGTTTATCTTTCAGAAGTTTGTTTAAAACTTAAACTAAATTTAAAAAAGAAGAAAAATGGAAGATGAAGGAGAAACTCAAGTCTGATCTCGAGTCAGAAATGGGTCGAACCCGGAACAAGTTTGGAAATGTTTTAAAAGTTTTGTAAAGCTAATTTTAAAATTTAAATTTTAACCGATTTGAACTATTATGTTTAAACTATTTTGATTAAAAAAAATTATGCTTTGGTAACTTAAATTTGAGAAACGTAAAGTATTTTAAAATTTTATTTTTTTAAAATAATGAAGTATAAATTAAGATGAAATGTTTTTAAACATGTATTAATTGTAGTTAAGTAATTAATGTAAATGTTTTATTGTGGAAGTTAGTTAAGGTTTTTATGATTAGTGACTACTTTAATTAATAAGGTAATTAAAGTTAAATTAATTAATAATTTAGGATTAATTAATTTATAAAGGTTTACTTAACTAATTAAGGATTAATTAATTGTTAATTAAGAATTTATTAATTAAGAAATAAGATTAATTAATTACGAAATAAGATTAATTAATTGATAATTAGAGGTTAATTAATTAGATAATTACTTGATGAAAGTAATTAAAGGTAAATTACTTAAGGGAAGTAATTGAGAATTAATTACTTATTGTAATTAATTAAAGGGTTGATTAATTAAGGAAATTAATTATGGTATAGTTAATTAACAAATGAGGTTAATCAAAGGATGATTAATCAATGTAAGTGATTATAGGATAATAAATTTGAGTAACTAATCATGGATAAATGTGATTAATGTGAATGGGTGAAGGTTACTTAATTTGTGTAATTAATTAAGAGTTAATTACTTAATATAATTAAAGGATAATTAATCAAAGGTGATTAATTAAGATCATAATTAAAGGATGATTTATTAATCAGTTTGTAATTAATGTTATGTAAGGGTAATCTAAGTGATTAAAGACTAGTAATTAATTTAATTAGAGATAAATTAAATTAATTTTGGAAGTAATCAATCTTTCTTATGAATGATTGAATGATGTTAAGTGCCTTGAGTTGGTTGATATCTCTGATACGAAATGTTTTATGATATGATATGATTGGGTTGAACAATGATAATGCGGTTATCTATTGAGATGAATTGCTATGTAAAAGGTGACATCTTGTATTTGAAGTTGAATTGTATTTCACTTGAATAATTTGGGTTGAGATGATATTGAACTCGTAGGGATCGGGGTCGGGTATCAGTAAATTCCTTAACTCACTTCGATTTGTAACCTACAATGATTCTTAATATATTGATATGTGAAATCAATAGGCTGAAATGGAATAATTTAAATGATTGGACCATTTAATCTATGTTTTGGTACTTAGAAATTGATGTGTGAAATAAGCGCTGTCTATAACAAATTATGAATTTGTAAACTGATACGCGTTACCCTGGGTTTTATATAAGTTTTATGATGTTAGATGGGTTTACTCACGCTGGTTTCCAGCCTGACTCGGGTGTTACTTTGATGTAATGCTCGGGTCAGACCGAGTATTACTGATTTTCAGGTGAGGACGTTCTAGAGCTCAGGAGGCGAGCTAGATGGCAGGAACGTATGGAATGTATTCCGCTATGATATGTTGTAGTTTATCTGGGACATGTTGCTTTTACTGTCCAGTGTTTTATAAATTGTTGTAACTCTAATGTATTGAAATGTAAAATGATAGATGCAGTTTTCCTTGTATGACTAATATTTTATTTCATAATATATTTTGATCCGCTGCGAATGTGAGATTCTATGTTTCACTTCCATTTCTTCTTCTGTCTTTTTTCTTCTTTTCCTAACTGTCTGGAATTTTCGGGACCGAAAATTCCAGGTCGTTACACTAAGTATTTACTTAAATTATCTTAGGTAGACAATGGACTTAACTTACTAATTCCCTTTTTATTTAAGGAAATATAATTTACCTTAAATATTTATCTACACATAAATCCCCGTTTAATGCTCACAAATGTCAATTTGTCCATAAAATCCTTACGCACATTCCTAAGACATTTATGTATGATTAAAGATTTCAAATTAGTAACATTTTTTGTCTATACCATTTTTATCAGTCCCATTAACCCATTTACCATATCAAATTATTGCAACTCTCATATTTATTTCCATTTATTGGAGTTACAACCTTTTAAATTCCTTTCCAGTAGTTAATTATCCTAAACGTGAATATTCGTGCAAGCATCGTTATTAGCTTTTGATTTAATTATTATAAGCACAGTAAATTACATATAAATATCTACTTTTATCAAATTGTTCTAGTTATATATATTCGTTAGAATATTCTTTTCCAGGTTAAATTATTGAATCATATCTAAAAAGTTTATCTGCTATAATTTCCATAAATCAGCCTAATACAAAAGATTTAACTTTAAAGATTACATTGTTTGAAATTACAAGGAATAGTCATTTCATTTTATTACTGAATAGATGGTGTAAACTATAATGAATTCATACTTTACACATCTCTTTCTCTTTCTATTTGCATTTATTTCTTATTTAATCAAACATTGTATTTTTCTAAAAGGGAATAAATCAAATTAATTTACAAATGTTAAGCAGACCTAAATTCCAACAATTCCAAATATAGAAAGTTAACATTCCAATAAGATTATGGCAATAATTCAAATTTATAACATTATTGTACAACCTATTTTAGATTTCGAGTAAATTTCATTCAAATCGATATTCTAAATTCATACTTTTGGGACTGATTTCTAGATCAGGTTGTAAACAATTCTAAATCAATTCATAAATAAGAATATATAGGTGATAATTGTTATTTTCAGATTATATTTAATTTATTGTCTACAACTCATATCCAATTATCCAATTAGGCATAAAATTAAAATAAATAATAATGGGATAATTTTCATTTTATAAAAATCTATAAAATTTCCTATTCACCATTTAAAAGTGATCCAAATCCCCATATCTAAAGTGGAACGTTTGATTCATCTTCAAATCCGTCTTAGTCCAAGAGATATGAATAAAAGGGTATATATACATTAGAATTACATATCCGAGAAGAGATTTGAGATTGGATGAGAAAATAGATACAATAATATATAAATTACCTTAAATACGCATATGGTTATTCTCTTCTTTTTTTCTTAGATTTCTAGTTTTCTTCGAATTATATGAATATAGATAAAAATATCATATGTTTATAATTTAGAAAGAAAGTGGAAAAGAAGAAATGCTAGAGCTTCGCTACTGCCTCCATAAAAATATGATAAGAGATGGGAGGGCTAGAACTAAATTACAGACGCTAGAATTAA
Organism: Allium cepa; assembly: GCA_030765085.1. Lineage (NCBI taxonomy): Eukaryota > Viridiplantae > Streptophyta > Magnoliopsida > Asparagales > Amaryllidaceae > Allium > Allium cepa. The sequence goes on along the minus strand of CM060941.1, from coordinate 550,335,644 downwards.
CCAGAATCATTAGATCAAAATATATTAAATCTGGGCCATTGTGGCCTAGGTTTATTGCACCCAAGGTTGCCCAATCGCTCGACCACGTTGTATGCACCAATCGAGCGCTGCATGTGATCGGTCGCATTGAACCGTCGGCCCATGGGCCCGAACGCTATGGTGCAAGTTTCATGGTCAAATTCCATCATGTGCACAAATTCCCTTTTTGGAGCCTAATTACTTAACTCACTAACTAACTAAATAACCAACGGCAAATTACGAGGTGTTACATTCTCTACCCCCTTAAAATGAATTTCATCTCGGAAATTTTGCCAATGACTAAGTCATGATTTTGGCTCCTAATTGTCCTAAACTACATAACCAATGAGCTTACAACTAATTTTGCAACCTAACATTCCAAATGCATATTGTATTACTGTATCACCACACATAAAATAAATATGCAGATTGATTCTAAATCGGATCCTCCTATATGAATTCATTTCTTTTGAAACATGATGCAAACAACCTATAAATATACTGACACCACTATACATATGCAACTTTTTGAAAAATCTTTTCAACAAAAATCCCTATACTCCTACAGATAGAAGTTTGAAGCAACCAATTTTGCATCCACTTCCTACCATCCAATAACCTAATGCGTATAAAAATCGCTTTCAAAACTTTACTCCTATGCTGAAGAAAGGAATTTAGGCGGAGAATTTAACATTCTTACCATACTATAATCTTCCTATTCTAGTAGTATAGTGCAAATTTCTTCGCTGTTCCGGATTTACTCCAAATTTTCCATGCACAAAACGCATAAGGAGACTTATTTTCAACCTCTAAGATGGAATTAAGTCTAAAAATAGACTTGCACGCATCGTCGATAAGGTATGGAAATAGAATTTCCATGGCTAAACAGCTTTTTCCTCATTACCGCTTGCATTTAACGCATTGTCGACCCTAATGCACTCCTAAATTCATAAATTCTAACTCTATTTGTCTTTCCTGCATCTAGCACGTGGCCTTCAAAATCAAAATCCCCAAAAATCTTTCTCACTTTTCAAATTTGTACATCATTTAGAAAGTAAAATCCCAAAATATTTAGATGCACATTTTCTCTTGAAATAAAATTCTGAATAAAACCTCTAAAAATAATTTAAGAGCCAAAATAACTAAAACAAAATGCTTTTCTTTCTTTTCTTTTTCAAAAGGAAACTTTTCAAATCAAGAGGAAAATTTTCAAAATATTTTCCTTCTAAAAAGTTTTGATAAATCAAGCCATAATTTCAACGAAGTCGAAAGTCGGTTATGCGCTTAATGCACAAACCAAACTCTAAAATTTTACAACTAACCTTTACCCAAAATTTGACACTTTATTTAAAAATGTCGACACGTTTTTTGTTCAAAAATATTAGCTTTTAAGGAACATGAGAAATGACCAGTGATATCGAAACAACTTTATCCTGTCCTTCGCTAAAGTTTCCAACTATTCTAAACTTCCAGTCTTATATTGATTTTACTGTTAGCTAAGTGTCTTTATGAGATTCCCATATTTATATTGTTTCTCTACTATGCGTATACATGAGCGGTTCGCATATCAGAAATAAGAACGCAGAAATTGAATATAAACTCATAATATCACGCGTGCCTTTAATAAGATACAACTAATAGTTTTACGACCGTACAACCTAAAAGAAAAGAACAGATGTTGGAAGTAAAAGATGCAACAATCCTAAATAATACACCACTGATGAACTGTAAGAAGGCTTGCTCCATGGCTGGAGCTCGTTTCATTGCCATGACCATGGAATGGTCGTAGCATAGCGGTTATGCACCCAATCTTGTACCTCAGGCACTATTTCTCCACCCTAATCCCATAGACTCCGCCTGGACCTAATGGATAGCAACAAGCTCAGGACTCAAGTATCCCTCGATGCCCTATGCTATCCCATGTCGCTGGTGTTACTACTCAGGTGCTGCTATATTGGTGCAGCAGGCGATAAAGGAATATTCATATTCCTAATAGTGGACCGGTCGATGGCTGGAGGGCCTTCCTCACTACTGACCCTCCGCTTAAATTTACCTTGTAATGTCAAAACACTCAAAAGAGAAAGTGGTAAAATGAAAAGTGAGTCATAGGGGTATCAACTCCTTGGCCGACCATATAGAGCATTAAAATACGAGCCAATTGATGGCTCTCCACATTGAGATATAGATAAGGTCGAGGCTTTCTTTCTTTAGATTGATGTTATGCTGTATAATGCACACGACGAGATGGAAACCTAGTCATAAATTGTCGGCCCTCCAGTTGTCGACATTTCCAAAAAAGATCCGCTGTAGAATCTCAGGATTAGTCATTTCTTTGTCATCCAAATCTGTGCCTACTGTAGATATCTCCAAAATATGAGCGAGATCATCACGTGTCATCTTGATTCGAGTTCCCTTTACCTCAAAATCAATATAGCCATTGCCATCATCAAAATTCTACGCCACACGTGCATAAAAAAGACGGATACAACAGGGGTAATATTCCCGCTCATAAGTCTCAAAGTGGAGGATCGGTGCAAGTCCAGCCGTGATGAAAAAGTCTTCAAGCCCAAGAGCGGTGATATTTTCGAATTTCACTGGTCGCTTGTGAAGAAAATCAATGTCCACCATTTTGAGATAAGTGGTGAACTTCTGCTCGCTTCGGTCAACCCAAACAACTTCTTGCAGGGTAAGGGCGGGATGACGAGAGGAAGAGTCACCAGTGCGTGGTAGTGCCATGGTCTGAGAGGTGGTTGGAATAAGGGAGAAAATATTTAGATCTAGAGTGGTGGTGGGGTAAGATCTGACATGCAAAAATTTTGGCGTTGCTTAGTGGAGGAATGGAGGAGAGAGGCTTTGTTTAAATGAAAGAAGGGGGACGTGGAAATAAGGTTCTGCTGAAAATGGAGATGAGAAAGAGAATGAGGGGGTACGACATATGATGGTTTAGATGCGACTTATAGTCGTATTCCAGCTTAGGTTCGACCCAGATCCACCTTATGGTTGACCGCTATGAGGTCAAGCGATCGACCGCTTGTGGTCGACTGCTAGCCCAGATTTAGGCACGGCCTGAACCTGGACCCAATAGAGCCGGTTAAATTAATTTTCTAATGACTGTTCTGCACACCATCTTCAATTAACCCATCTAAAGAATTCTGCCTTCCACATGACCGTAACCACCTTTCCATGTAGACCCCTCCTTGGCAAGATTTCGATAGCCTCAACAAAGCTGTTGCCATCAACAATACTTTCAAAACCCAAAAATATTCCACTTACTATTTCCTTCCTACTTTGCATAGAAATATATCTTCCAATAGCTAGTGGATAAAAAAACACTTTGAACTACATACCCTAGAAAAGTTGATGGCATTCATATTTTATCTGTACCTTAAAAAGAGAAAATATGAAAACCTCGATTTTATAAATCGAAAAATTACTAAGCTAAACATATGCTTCATTATACTTGTTTCTAGATAATAGAAGCCATTTCGTACCAAAACTCCCCTTAAAAGTCAAATTTGCATGTATAAATATTTCAGTGTTTCCAAAAATCTTCGTTTTAAGATACAAATTTCCCAAATTGGAAAAGTATTTTTTTGCCAATCAATATCAAGTCTTTACAGATATATTTAAATATTTAAGGATTTCAAAAATTAATCCTTTATAAACCAAGAATTTCTTGACATGATCAACTTAATGGTATACATGTTTCTTTAAAAATTAAAATTTCAAAACTTTCCCAAAACAGAATTTATGAAATAAATCTTTGGAAAAAGAAATCCTTTGGAAACCCTTTTTCCAAAATCTAAGGCATTTCCAAAATATACTTTATAAAAATTCTCTCATGGGTTTTAGACAAAGGATTTGACATTAATAATCCAATAAAAATCAGTTTTCCATCAAAAAGGTGATCAATGGATGCATTCGAGCAAAACTTGCTTCTAGACAAATGCGGCATACAGACTCTATTTCTCGCCCGTTTGGATAAATGTGTGTCTCCGACTAAAACTCAAAATCCAAAATCAGAAGGTAGCTAGAATCTCAACCTTCAAGTCGAACACCTCCAGTCTCCGGGATTCAGTCATATATCATGTTAAGCTCTTCATCGACAGTGCTTTACACATCGCCAACACTCCGTGGGGCACTTCGAAGTTGGCATGGAAATCTTAACTCCAGGATATTTCCAACCCATAGTTGATTTGCCCATTCCTTCAAAGTGGAACTGCAACTACTTCTATAGCTGTAACTCTTAGAATCTAGCATAAAAATATAATATTACTAGATAAGAAATATGAATGCGTTCTCTTAATTTACTTGAATTCCTCTGACATACTAACCTAGGCCCTGATACCAAATGAAACAACCCAGACCCATGTGGGCCTAAATTTCGATTAAAATCGAAACCCAGGTCCACTAAAGCACATATCATTGGATTTGGTACTTGCAAATAAGCATGAGCAGTATCAGGGATTGATAGAAATTTAAACTCGCAGTTGAAACAATGATAGGATAATAATACTGACCATGACTACAACATTGGAATTAATGGTTTTCTTTGGATAATAGATTATCACATCAGAAACGAGCATGAGATAAAAAGAACACCTCTCTAACAACAAAGCATATCCATCTCCAATGGCATATTCCCCTGAATTCTATCCCATGGGTTGTAATAAGGAGGGTGTTAGAACAACTTTCTGGTGACTGGAAAAATATATAAACTGTCCATAACATAAATTTATACCGATTGGTTTACATTCAATAGCTATGTCTATCAAGGTTAGCAATTCTAATCTAACCTTGCATTGCACATACGATTACTTACCCACCCCTTCCTAGGGTACAAAATTCTGACGAAAGCTTAATAACCACCTAAAACTTGCAAACCCATTTTCCACTTAATACTTCTAAATATGAATCAGGCTTCTATAATACTTTTAGAAAAGAGAAACAGGCAAACTCTGCAATTTAAGACCTTAATCAACGTAGACCCCGTCATTTAAGACCAATTCAAAGTGGTTTCCTAACAATGTTCTCAACGGTCAGTGGGTCCTAGCTACAAAGACCTCTAAACACTATTTAAGGCCTCCAACATTTAATGTCCAACTATTACCGCATCTATCACCGATAAAATGATAGCCATGTAATGAACAGTACCCAAGCCATCTAATACCTTTTATTGGAAATAGGCAGACTTTGGTCATTTAAGATGTCAATTAAGGCAGGCCCCATATTGAAGACCTATCCCAAGGCATGCTCTTCAATGGTACTATCGTTAATACAGACTTAGCAATGTGAAGTATTATAGCCAAGCCGCTTAATACGTCATTAATAAGGACTAGGAAAACCCCTGACCATTTAAGACTTATTTATATTTAGGCCTTTGTCATTTAATACCTAACCCCAACGTGGACTACTCATTGATACTATCTAGTTGACATTGCTTAAAAATCTCATTGCGCTACTTAATACTTCTTAGGAAAGAGGTGAACCCTTCAGTCACTTAAGACTCCAAACTTGAAATGAACCCTTCCTGAAATATCCACCATCACACTTTGATTATAAACATGGAATCTAATTAGGTTACCTCTTTCTGTAGAGAGGCGAACCCTATAGCCACTTAATACTTCAACAGTGAAGTAAACCCTTTTAGAGACATCCTTTATTTGTTTGGAATCTTACTAGGTTACTTAATACTTCCATTTAGGAGAGAGGCGAACCCTACAGCCACTTAAGACCTCAAATCAGAATCGAATCCCTATGGATATATCCCTCATAGCTCCTAATTCCAAATTTAGACCATTTAATACTTTCCAATTAAGAAAGTAGGCCCCATCTCTTACGTCTTACGAGTCCTAGGATTAGTGGTATCTGACATCAGTATTAAGTACATTCGACTGCTATTAGCTTCAAAGTGAAGGGCAGTCTTCCATCGAGTAATTCCACTGACCTCACATCACTAACTTGCTAAGTCAAATTAACCATTTTAAATCTTTACTTATATTACCTTAGATAGACATTGGACTTAGCTTACTAATTCCCTTTTTATTTAAGGCAATAAGATTTACCTTAAATATTTATCTACCTATAAATCCCCGTTTAATGCTTGTAAATGTAAATTTATCCATAAAATCCTAATGAACATTTCCTAAGACATTTATGTATGTTTACTAATTTCAAATTAGCAACCTTTTATATACATTTCATTTTTTTCAAGCACATTAATCCATTTACTCAATCAAATCATTGCAACTTCCATATTTATTACCATTTATTCCCCATTTATTAGAGTTACATCCTTTTAAATTCCTTTCCCATTAGTTAATTATCCTAAACGCGAATATTCGTGCCAGCATCATTATTAGCTTTTTATTTATTTATTATAAGTGCAATAAATTACTTACAAATATTTACTTTTATCATATATGTTCTAGTTCTATATATCTTCACTAGAATATTCTTTTCCATGTTAAATTATTGGAATTAGATCTAAAAAGATTATCCGCTGTAATTTCCATAAATTAGCCTAAAACAAAAGATTTAGCTTTAAAAGATTACATTATTTTAAATTACAAGGAATAATCATTTCTTTTTATTATCAAAATAGACAGTGTTAACTACAGTGAATTCAAACTTTGCACATCTCTTTCTCTTTTGTTTTTCATCTATTCCATGAGATCAAACATCGTATTTTTCTGAAAGAGAAGGAAATCAAACTAAGTTACAAATATTAAGTGGACCTAAATTCCAACACTTCCAAACATACAAAAGTTTACATTCCAAGAAGATTAGGATAATAATCCAAATTTATAACATTATTACAAAACTTATTTTAGAACTGAAATAAATTTCGTTCAAATCGATATTCTAAATTCATACTTTTAGGACTATTTTCTAGATTAGGTTGTAAACAAGTCTAACTCAATTCATAAACAAGAATATGTAAGCAATATTTATTATATTCAGTCTCTCGCCTACGACTCATATACAATTATCCAATTAGACACAGAAATCAAGTAAACACCAACGGGATAATTTTCCTATTATAACATTCTATAAAATTTCTCACTCACATTTTAAAAGCAATCCAAATCTCAAAATCCAAAGTAAAACCTTTGATTCATCTCCAAATCCTTTTTAATCCAAGAGATATGTATACAATAGAATATACATACATTAGAGTTACAGATCTGAGAAGAGATTTGAGATTGGTAGATAAAGTAGATAAAAATATTTATAAATATATAAATTACCTTAAACACACATATGCTTGATTATCTTCTCTTCTCCTTTTTAATAGATTTATACTATTCTACGATTTGTATGAATATAGATAAAAATATCTTATCTTTATAGTTTAAAAAATAGCAGGGAAGAAGAAATGTCAGAGTTTCGCTACTGCCTCCATAAAAATATGAGAAGAGATGGAGGACTAGGTCTGAATTTATTGGTGCTAGAATCAACCAGAACCGCTAGACCAAAATATATTAAATTCGGGCCGTTATGGCCTAGGTTTATTACGCCTGCAATTGCCCAACCGGTCAACCACCTTATGTTAGCGCCAAAATTGGTCACTAACACCCTTAGAGAGTTTGTGTAGAGAGATTAATGAAGAAGATAAATTAAAATAGAGAAGATAATATAAATTAAAATGCGGGAGACGAGAACACAGAATTTATAGTGGTTCGGCGTTGTAGCCTACGTCCACTTTGAAGTTGATCCTTTATTTCTTCACTTTAAACTTGATTACAGATACAATCCGCTTTTAAGTATTCGAATACCATTGTGAAATAAAAGTAGAAGTCTTGGATGAGGTTTGGAGGCGGCAGAGTCTCCCCTGTGTTCTCTGAAATCTCCTCCCTCTTTTCTGTGCCCCTGCCCCTCTATTTATAGACGAATGTGGGTTGGACTTCCTTGGTGGGCCAGATGGCTAGACAGCTCGGTCTAGATAGGACGCGCCCTGCATGTTGAGTGGAACATGCCGAACGGTCGACATGCCGAGCCCTCCTTTCCAAGTCGATGGATCTCTCTGTTGAATGGAGGAAGCGGGCCGAACGATGCTGGGATGCCGAGTGAGGCGTGGATGCTGAGTGAAAGGATAAGCCGAGTAGAGGGAATGTCGAATACAGGACATGCCGAGCAAAGGATATGCCGAGCACAGGATGTTCCGAACAAAGGGTATGCCGAGCACGAGATGTGCCGAACAAATGGTATGCCGAGTGAAGAGCAGGCCGAGTGGAGGGAGTGCCGAGTGAAATGCTGAAGGTCTCGTGTCGAGTGCAAACCTGGATGGACGTACGTTCTTCAATGCCGAGTACAACCCTTGACTGCCGAACGTTCAAACGTGTCGAGTGCTCATTTGTGCCGAGTACAACCCTGCATGCCGAACGTTCTAGTTGCCTGGTCGATTCTCCAGGTAACATTTTGCCCCCCAAAGTACACCGTGTGTTCGTACAGGGTGTGCTTTGAACTACTGGATTAGTGCATTGCCGCCGAATGCCAAGGATGCCGAACGATCTTGCCGAGTGCCGAATGACTGGAAGCCGAGTGAAACCGTTTTGACCGGTAGAGCCGGTCAGAGTCCCTTCATCTTCCTCTTCTTCTCTATAAAAGCCGCCTTCTTTCCTTCTCTTTTCTCACTTCTTGCTTTTACAATTCCGGGCTCACGAACCATTCGTGCAATCAGAATTCAAGGGTTTCTCATAACTTTCCTACGTTCGATCCACGTACTAGGTATCTTCTCACCCGAGTTCCTCTTCTGGAAATTCCCCATCGATTCGCTGTTGGTGGGGACTTGAGTTTGATTTGGAATGTTTCCAAGGTCGAGCGTCTAGTTGTGAGAGAGAGAGAACCAAGTTCGAATGCCTTGTAGGATCATTAGTGAGTGTTCGGCGGAGGAGGAGAAGGTATGGAGGATATGCCGAGTGTTTGGACTCGGCATAATCTTAGTTTGGCACGGCGTAGTTTTGACCGAACGACACTAGCTCAGTGCGAACTGAAGCTGGGCCGGACGATGGCCGTATGCCGAATTGTAGCCCTGCCGAGCCACTACTTTAGCCGAACAAACTGTTATGCCGAGCGTACATAAATGCCGAGCCTACCTCCATGCCGAGCAAACCAACATACCGAACGTACTTGAGTGCCGAACAAACTATCCTGCCAAACAAACTAAGTGCCGAGCAGACCTTAATGCCGAACCCAAGTGAATGCCGAACAAACTATCATGCCGAACATAACTAGGTGCCGAGCAGACCTTAATGCCAAACCCAAGTGAATGCCGAACATACTTAACATGCCGACCTTACATAAATACCGGACCTATCTTCATGCCGAACATAGTTAGCATGCCGAGCATAATTAGGTGCCGAGCACACATAAATGTCGGACATATACAAATGCCGAACATACTCTCCTTGCCCAATTTCATAACTGGTCTTTACTTGGCATAATTGGATAATTACCTCTAGTGTCTTACTGCAGTCGTTATTCAGAAGGCTTTCGGAGACGATCAGCGATGACGGTTTTCGGAAGCGATGTTTTTAGGCTTGACGTTATATTAAATGCTTATGCACGATTGATTGCACTAGTTCACACACCACACGTGGGGGAGGGGGGGTTATCTGCGTTGTTAATTCTAACGTCGATCATTTTTCGAGTATAGTTCACACAGGTGCTTGGTTGGGTCTGCTATTTATTCAAGATGTCCAAAAGATCCAGTTCTGCTACACTTTCCGACAAACCTGGGCCGTCTTCTAAGCGAACGGCCCCCAACACAACTGATCCGTCGGTTTCTCCCGCTCATGACTGGGCTCCCGATACTTTGGAATCGTCGATTTTACTGGATGACCCAGTTGACTCACAGGCTTCGAGAGTCACTGAGGCCGCTCTTAAGCGGATATGTTCTACTCATGGCATTCCGTTTGCTGACGTGCTCGTTCCGTCGGGGCATGACCGCCCACATCTGCCCCCAGTGGGATATACGGCGTGTAGCAAGTTCATGTGCTGGGTTGGTAGCGTGCCACCTTTCAATCTATTCCTTCGCGACGTGCTGCAGTATCTGGACGTCGTCCCGTCTCAACTTCATCCAAATGGTCACGCTTTCATTTATGGCACGTACATGCTTTTCATGGCCGTCTTCTCCAGGCCTCCAACTCCCGGCGATATAAGGTACATCTATATGACCAAGAAACGGGGAGAAAGCCCCTCTTACATGTTTCTTGAGCCACATCGGAAGTGCCAACTTTTCACTAGCGCGTGGAGTAGTAAATTCGCCCTGTACAAACAGGAGTGGTTTTACGTGCGCTTCCCCCAAGGCTTTGCGAGGCGGTGGGTTGAAGGAAGTAGGTCCTTCCTCTGAGTTGATGTCCGTTCCCGATTGAGGTTGAACTTCTCCTAACTCATTGTTCTATTTTTTCAGATCTCGTCCCCCGTCCCGAGGGCCGTGGGTACTCCGATGCTGTCGACGCCATTAGAGCTCTTCCTGCCGAAGAGCGAGATATCCGAGCCCTCATTTCCAATGAGTCACTATCGAAGTTCGGCTTGCTAGCTCCTGGCTGCCGGGTTAGCCTTCCAGAGGGCGTATCGCTTCCCAAGTCCGTGCCCGTCAGAGGGAAAAAATTGCCTGAATCATCCGTTCGCCCTTCTCTTGAAGCACCGGAAGAAGGGGAAATTCTAGGCGAGCCACATAAAAAGCAAGGCGAGGATTTAGGTCCTACAGCTGAAGTTCATGATATCGAAACATCATCTTCCCCTTCGAAGGGGAGAAAGGAGCCGGCGCGCAAGTTGAGGAAAGAGAAGGTTGGTGGGACTTCCAAAGCTACGCCTGTTCAGCAAGAGAAAAAGGCTTCTTCACAGCGCGTTGGAAGTTCTCTAAAAGGCTTATCGAACCTCTCCATTCCCGACGACTTGCTCGACTATGATTTTGATGACCCGGAGCTGTTTAAGTTTCGCTCACCCGTCAAGAGTGATGCGGGAGTCCCGGCCCCGATCCAAGGGGAAAAAACTCCCGTTAGCAAAGCCACTGGTCCGTCGGGGGGTAGCACTAGGACACATACAGACACATGCATTTCACTTTGCACCTACTTTTCTTTCACCATTCTGCTCTCTCGCTAATTCGCTATTGTTTGATTGCAGGTGACATGGGGCGCTCTCACGGATACGACCGCCTTCGCGGTTCGTCGACTTTACGCCAGTCTGGTCGGGACTCGGGCCTCGGGAAGAGTCGAGACAGAGACATCGACAGCGACCGAGATTATCATGCCCGGACTCGTCATCCCGGAAGAAAACTTATTATCAGCCCGAACACCGCCAGGAGACCTCTTCTTATCAGGAGCGAAGCAAAGACAAACGTGGCCATAAGAGGTCGCATTCTGATGCTCCCCGGGACCAACACTCTGACTCTTCTTCTACCCGGCACTCCCGAGATTCTCATAGGAAGGGCGAACTTTCAAAGCCGTCTCCTCCCGCTCCCGTAACAGACCCGACAGTGTCGGAGAGATTGAACGAACTTAAGGCTAAGTTTTCGAAGATTTGTTTTGATGGGTTAAAGTTCCTCCCGGCGATTCATCCTATTCCCGGAGATGTCAAACAAAATGCTATCGCCTGTACCAATGACGTCTACGTGCAACATGACGCGTTCGTCCATCTGGCTGAGAAACTTTCTGAAGTCTCTATGGAGCGCCAGCATGAAATTGACCGCCTAAAGCTTGAAGCTATTCATGACAGGGATATCATTAAGGCCCAGGATGAAGAAATTGCCGCCTATAAGTCCGATCTTGAAGCTACTCGTCAGAGCGCTAAGGACACCGCCGAGGCTGTTTCCCACCTTGAATTGACTCATAAGAAAGAGCTCGACGAAGCGGTTCAACGGTGTGGGGCATTAGCTTTGGAGAAAGACTCCGTTCAGAAGGAGAGGGACACACTTAGTTATCGGGTTAAGGAACTCGAAGAGCAACTTTTCGAGGAGAGGAAAGAGAAAGTGGTTGCCCAAGTTGAGGCACAACATTATTGTGATGAGATTGTCGCCACCCGACTTCTAAAGGGGAAACTTGAAGACGATCTCTCCAAAGTCGAGGCACTGAGGAATGAGGCCCGTGAGGAAGGTAAAAGGGCAGCAACTGTCGACATCGACTCTCGCCTCGAGGCGGCCAGGGAAGAAGGCAGGGAGGAGATAAAGACCGAATTCTACCCTCTCATCGCTGAGTTCAATGCCCGAGTTCTCATGCATCGAGATCTAACTTTTCTGGGCGACGGCTACCTTGAGTCATTGGCCGAGGCATGGGAGACCCTGATTCAGATCAGGAAGGTTGAGAGCGGCGCCGATGAGGTCGACGAAGAAGCATTGATAAAAGAATTCCTGAGGGGGAAGGAGCCTTCAGATTTATCGGCTGCTAAAGCCCTCTATAGCAAAGGTTCTCCCTCCAGGAAAGGGAAAGAGGTAGCTACGGACCCTTCCGGCGTTGTGCCCCCAGTTCATGTGCCTACCCAATCGGCCAGTCGGTCAACACTTGACCCCTTCGAGCAGCACGTTGGTTATGACCCGGAAGCCCCCGTGCTTGGCATTCATGTTTTATCTCCCATCCCGAACGGCGGGACCCCCCTGGCGACTGAGAACCCACCGGCATCTGGTGAGTAACCTCTAGGCTTCACAAAGATCTTTCTCGTTCCCTCAGAAGTTGTTGTGTTCTAACACTTGTTTATTTTCATGTCTTCTGTGTAGGCTGTTCTGACCCCGAGCCCACTCCGAGGAGCGATGCCGCCAAGGAGGTGGAGATAAAGGCGAGTGAGGCTACTCAAGTCGGCGGAGATCCTGGTCCAGATGCTCAAGTAATCGGGGCGCCGGATGAAGGCAAATCTGACTCTTCCTCGGAGAGTTTCAAAGTAGAAATCACAGGCGCCTCTGAGCACACATCCGACTTGAGCATGAAGGAACGACTCGAGAAAGAGAAAAGAGATACGACCTCAGTCAAGGTCGAGCCGCGTGAAGTGGACCTGGACGATCCTCTGAACAAACCATTGAAGATCATTTTTCCTGGCAAGTCCCAGCCCATGGATGTTCCCCCTACGTCTTCGGTCGTCACCCCTCCGTTAGGGAAGGATTCCAAGAGTAAGCGCTCTGGGAAGGAACCGTCCGGGAAGAAGTCAAAGAAACACAAGAAATGACCGTCGTCCCCGTTCAACGAGAACTAGTTTAAGTCATGTACTAATTTTTGTAGACTGTGTAAATAGGATGTTGGCTCCAGACTTCGGAGCGTTTTTGTAACGGGAAGCTTTTTGTGAATAAAATTTGATCTTCACTTTTGTCTTCTCAAAAGACTTTTATTATTCAGTTTCTTTTATGGTTGTGATTGAAATCTGAATTGTTATGGGTAACTTAGACTTCTTGGTTCGTCTTTACATGGCTTGGGAGCTTCCCTGGATTTGATCAATCTCCACTTGGTGCTTCAAGCACTTAGAATATTTCATAGCCCGTATGTTGGGGACTTGACATATCCAAGTCATTTGCGTCGTAGTTCCTATTCAAGGAACTCGGAGGTCTGAACTGCTTGTAATTAAGTCTATACACCGGATTTCAAGTACTCCAGTCCGTGCTCCGGGGACTTGGAGATTTCGAGTCATTTGTATTCGAGTCCGCACTCTAGTGACTTGGAGATTTCGGATCGTTTATACTCGAGTCCGCATTCTGGGGACTTAGAGTACTCCAGTCCGCGCTCTGGGGATTTGGAGGTTTCAAATTGTTTATACTCGAGTCCGCACTCTGGGGACTTAGAGTACTCCAGTCCGCGCTCCGGGGACTTGGAGATTTAGAATCGTTTATACTCGAGTCCGCACTCCGGGGATTTAGAGTACTCCAGTCCGCACTCCGGGGACTTGGAGATTTTGAATCGTTTATACTCGAGTCCGCACTCCGGGGACTTAGAGTACTACAGTCCGCACTCGGGGGACTTGGAGATTTTTTGTCGTTTATACTCGAGTCCGCACTCCGGGGACTTAGAGTACTCCAGTCCGCACTCCGAGGACTTAGAGATTTTTTGTCGTTTATACTAGAGTCCGCACTCTGGGGACTTAGAGTACTCCAGTTCGCACTCCGGGGACTTGGAGATTTTGAATCGTTTATTATAAGCGTTCGTACGCTAGCCAGGATATCATAATTTTTAATTGCGCGTCATAGGAATATCATAGAAGAGACATTGGTCATTCATGGAAAAGATGGCTTCAAGCCTTTATTGATGAAAACAAGCTAGATTATCTTATTACATGCCAAGAAGAAAGCATACTGGAAATAAATGCAACTACCGCATAAAGGAAATAGACTAAGTGTAATAACGCCGCAAGTGCTCGCTGTTCCATGCTCGGGGGAGTGTCGCACCATCGGCGGTCGTTAGCTTGAAAGTTCCTTCTCCAAGCCTCCGTTCGATGACGTATGGACCTTCCCATGCGGGATTCACGTGCGAAGGGGTTGGAAAGACTCGTTTCGAAATGAGATCTCCCACACTAAAGGTTCTTGGCTGGACTTTTCCATTATAATATTTAGCGACTCGGTGTCTGTATGAGGCTGCTCTCAAATCAGCTTCTTCGCGTTTCTCATCAATGAAGTCTAATGATTCCAATAGGAGATCCTGGTTTGACGCAGGATCGTAATAGGTTACCCGGTGTGATGGAACTTCAAGTTCTACGGGTATGACGGCTTCCGTGCCGTACGCCAGTGCGAATGGTGTGTGGCCAATCGCGGTCTTGTGGGTAGTTCTATAGGCCCAAAGCGCTGTTGGGAGTTCATCCACCCACTTGCCTCTAGCCTTTTCCAAACTCTTCTTCAATATGGACTTGATGATTTTATTGACGGCTTCTACCTGCCCATTCGCCTTCGGATGAGCAACTGCTGCGAACCTTTTCTCAATGCCATACCTCTGACAGAACTCTTTGAATTCCTTGCTTTCGAATTGAGTTCCGTTGTCCGTTATGATGGTCCGTGGGAGGCCAAAACGACATATGATATTTCGTACAACGAAATTAATGACTTTCTTGGTGGTGATTGTGGCCATTGGCTCTGCTTCCGCTCACTTGGTGAAATAATCGACTTCCACTATTGCATATTTCGCGCCTCCTTTGGCTATGGGCAGAGATCCAATTAGGTCGATTCCCCACATTGCAAATGGCCAGGGACTAACCATTTGTGTGAGTTCCGTTGGCGGAGCTCTCGGAATCTTTGCATATATCTGGCATTTGTCGCATCTTCTCGCATAGTCTGCAGCATCCCGATTTACAGTCGGCCAATAATATCCATAGCGGAGGATTTTCCTCGCCAAAGTTTGCCCCCCGGTATGATCACCACATTCTCCCTCATGGACTTCTTCCAACACCCGTTTTACCTCGTCATGGGCCACGCACCGGAGTAAGGGGGTCGAGAATCCCCTTCGATACATTATCCCATCTTGCATTACATAACGCGAAGCCTTACGAAGGACTTGGCGTCTTTCGCTTCTTTTCTCAGGTAAGTCTCCGTATAGCAAGTATTGTTTGATCGGGGTCAGCCATGATCCCCTTTCGAGTTCGGTCTCCAAGACGAGATCTATCTCCATCATGTCTATACTTGGAGCAAGCAGAGTCTCGACAGGGAACAAACCCATCTGCTGTGCATCGCCAGTACTCGCGAATTTAGCCAATGAGTCGGCCTCCCTGTTCTGTTCGCGCGGGACATGCGAAATGTCATAATATTCCAGGTTTACTAGTAGCTCCCGGACCCGAGCAAGGTAAGGAGCCAGTCTCTGTCCTTTCGCTTGGTAGTCTCCCCGTACCTGATATACCACCAGTTGTGAGTCGCAGAAGATTTCGATGGACTTTACCCTCAGTTCATTGGCATGTCTTAAGCCAGCAATCAGTGCTTCATATTCGGCTTCGTTATTTGTCGTTGTAAATTCGAGCTTCAAAGCGTATCAAATCGATTGGTTTTCGGGAGTTACCAGAACTATCCCAGCTCCCGACCAATGGTCGTTAGATGCCCCGTCAGTGAACATCGTCCATCGGACAGGAGGGATTACTTTGTGATTTTCACTCGGTTCATCCGGAATGGTGAGCTCAGCACGAAGTCAGCTAATGCTTTCCCTTGGATGGTCCTTCACGGTAGGTAGGTGATATCAAACTGGCTTAACTCGATGTTCCACTTTAGCATCCTACCGGAAGTTTCCGGTCGTTGGAGTACCTGTCGCAAGGGTTGGTCAGTGTAAACACTGATTGAGTGCGCCTGAAAGTAGGGACGAAGCTTGCGTGATGCAATCACCAGGCAATAGGCAAGTTTCTCGATCTTTGGATAATTCTTTTCTTCCCCCGTCAGTCGTTTACTAACATAGTACACCGGCCTTTGAACCTTGTCTTCTTCGCGAACTAGGGCTGTACTGATAGCGTGTTGAGACACAGCCAAATATACGTACAACGTCTCGTGGTCTACTGGTTTTGATAACACTGGAGGACTTTCCAAGTGTCTTACCAAGGCTCGGAATGCTTCTTCGCAGTCAGTCGTCCATTCGAAGTTTCTCTTTCCTTTCTTTATGACATCGAAGAAAGGAACACACTTATCTGTGGCTCTGGATATTAATCGACTGAGCGCAGCTACTTTTCCGTTCAAGCTCTGTACCTGTTTTATGGTTCTAGGTGCCTGTATATCTCAGATGGCCTGGATCTTTTTCGGGTTAGCTTCAATTCCTCGTGCATTCACAATGAAACCCAATAACTTTCCCGACGCTACGCCGAAAGAACACTTCAGGGGGTTGATTTTCATTTCGAAGAGCCTCGGTATATCGAACATTTCCGCCAAGTCTCGAATGTGGTCGTTTGACTGCCGTGACTTCACAAGCATGTCATCGACATAGACTTCCATTGTTTTTCCAATCTGATCTTTGAACATTCGATTTACTAGACGCTGGTAAGTTGCTCCGGCGTTCTTCAGTCCGAAGGGCATCACTACATAGCAGTATAACCCAACATTTGTGACAAAGCTGGTGTGTTCTTGGTCTGGGATGTGCATCGGAATTTGGTTGTATCCAGAGTATGCATCCATAAATGACAATAACTCATGCCCTGCAGTTGAATCGACCAGTTGATCAATTCGTGGTAGAGGGAAGCTATCCTTCGGGCATGCTTTTTTTAAATCAGAATAGTCAACGTAGGTTCTCCATTTCCCGTTTGCTTTCTTTACCAACACAGGGTTGGACACCCATTCCGGGTAGAGGGCGTCGCGGACAAACCCATTGGCCTTGAGTTTATCCACCTCCTCTTTGAGAGTTGTAGACCTCTCCGGGTCCATGCCTCTCCTTTTTTGCTTCACAGGTACGTGTTTCGGGTCTGTATTCAACATATGGCTCGCAATTGCAGGGGAAATCCCACGCATATCAGAGTGTGTCCAGGCAAAGACATCAAGATTCGCTCGGAGGAAATCAGATAAATTCTCTATCATTAGGGGATCGAGCTGTGACCCAATTTTAAGAACTCGTGTCGGGTCGCTGTGGCTAACTGGAATATCAATTGTTAGTTCGGCCGGTGCTGCGTCTGGTTCCCTGGGTTCCCCTTTGTCATTTCTCGGATCTATGTCTCCAACGATCCGAGAATGTCGCCCGAGCCAGGGCTCGGGCGCTAATTGTCAATTATCATAATTCGGGATGCGGACGATGCTGTCCGCAGTCTTCCCCTTTTCTCTGCGCTAGGCCTCTCTCAGCTCAGCCACGTAACATGCACGCCCGGTTGCTTGGTCGCCATGCACTACGCCAACTCCTTTGTCCGTCGGGAATTTCAGTGTGAGACACCACGGGGCCAAGGCTGCCCTGAAATCTGCGAGGGCTGGTCGTCCCAAAAACACATTGTATGGTGAATCAACATCCAGCACTATGAATGGTAGGATTCGCACTCTCCTGCGTTCACCTTGTCCCAGTTCAACTGGTAACTCCACATATCCTACTGCGTCTGTGGCTGCGCCGTTAAAGCCATGGATTCGGGCTTTAGATGGCTTCAAATCCTTAGTCTCCAGCTTCATTTGGTCATACGCTTTCTTGAAGATGATGTTAACGGAACTTCCGCAATCAATTAGGATTCTCCTTACGAATGCCGGTCCGATGGTTGAGTATATGACCAATGGATCAATGGTGGGAGCTTCCACCTTATCCGCGTCTCTATTCCTGAATACAATATCGTCGTGCATCCTGCGCTGCTGCTTTGCGGGAGTTCCATCCTCCACATTTGAACAGCACTCATGCTCTGTATGTCTCAAGGAATTAGCATATCGCTCCATTTCCTGCCAATTTTTATCCGCAGGATGAGGTCCACCAGCAATTGTGTTAATAATCAATCTTCCCACAGTTCGAGTAGGTTGCTCTGGTTGGTGTAGAGCTGGGCCACGTCCGGGGTCTGAAGTCTCTTATCTTCCTTCTGGCATATCTTTGACGAATTCCTGCAGCTTCTTCTGCCTAATCAATTTCTCAATAGCGTCATGGAGATGCCTGCATTCGTCTGTGTTGTGCCCATAAGACTCGTGAAAGCGGCAATACTTTCTAGTCCGCTTTTGCTCCTCTGTTGATTCCTTAGGGCGTGGTTTTCTGTATTGAAAAGTGTTGCAAGTGGATAAGTAGATGTTTTCAAGAGACGCATTCAGTGGAGTGTATTCGTTGTAGGTTGGGATCCTTGACTTCCATCTCCCCGTTTCCTTCTTCTTTCCAGGATTTCCAGTTCCAGTTCCCTTAGACTGCCCGGGCTTATTTTGGACGCTGGCCTGAGTCTTTCCAGGGTTATCGTCAGTTGCTTTCATGGTGATGTTGCCCTTTACAGACTCCTTAACGGACCCTGGTGCCTTGTCTTTCCTTATCCACCGAGCTTCTTCCCTCCTTATGAACTGGTGGGCTTTCGAATAGAAACGTTCCAACGTAGCTGGTGGCTTTCCCGCCAACCAATCCCCAAATTCAGAGTCTGGATCCACTCCACGCATTACTGCCATCAAAATCGCGTGGTCGTTTGGATTGCTCACTTCAGTAGCGGCAACATGAAATCTCTGCAAGTATGCTTTCAGTGATTCTCCAGGAGCTTGGGTCACGCTTGATAAGGACATCACATCCTTGGGTCGAGTGGCATATATCTTGAATTGTTCTATGAATTTCCTTGCTAATTCGTCGAAGTTTGAGATTGACCGTGGAGGAAGTCGAGTGAACCACATGGTGGCAATTCCGGACAGAGTTATTGGAAAGCACCTGCACTTAGTTGCATCGTTGGCCCTTGCTGAATCCATCATCCATCCATACCTCATTACATGTTGTCTAGGGTCAGTTTTTCCTTCATAGGCGGGTATGGTGGGCATGTTAAACTTCCTTGGGTATTCAGCCTATAGAATGGTATCTGTGAAGGGAGTATGACTCTTAGACATTCCCCTATCTTCATTAGTCAAACCTTGATTCTCTCTCATCAACTGTCAGACCATAGCTGTCAAATCCGAGGTTTGTATGGTAGGAGGAAGGTTGGGTTCCGCTCCATGGGCTTGATTTCTAGTAGAGCGATCAGTGGCACCTGCTTGGTCATCTTCATCCTTGCGGCGTCCACGCCTGGGAGGTTCATCAGCTGAAGTTGAGCTATCATCTTCAGAGTAGGGGACAGGGCTAACTCCAGCATTCTGATGCTGCTGTTAAGCAAGTTGGGTCATGAGGTCAGCATTAACTTGCATTTGCTCAGCGAGTTGCCTTCTGCTTTCCGTAAGCTCTTTTATCAAGTCATTCAATTCTACTCGTGAAACAGCTTTCGCTTGGTTTTGGCTGGAGGGCCCCGTGCCTCGAATTGCTTGTTGATCGTTAGGTCCAAGTTGTTGAACACTAGCGGTTTCGCGGGCATCTACATTTTGGGAGGTCGATCTTGTTCGTGGTCTTCCCATGGTAGAGTTGTTGGTTGTAACTCTGAGTAGAATCAACAGATTCCTTATGGATAATTACGGATCTTCTTCGGGGGATTTATGCAATCCAGTAGCTACAAAGTAGATCCTCACAACCTGAGAATTCGGTTCCCAGTGAAAGCACCAAAATGTTAGCGCCAAAATTGGTCACTAACACCCTTAGAGAGTTTGTGTAGAGAGATTAATGAAGAAGATAAATTAAAATAGAGAAGATAATATAAATTAAAATGCGGGAGACGAGAACACAGAATTTATAGTGGTTCGGCGTTGTAGCCTACGTCCACTTTGAAGTTGATCCTTTATTTCTTCACTTTAACCTTGATTACAGATACAATCCGCTTTTAAGTATTCGAATACAATTGTGAAATAAAAGTAGAAGTCTTGGATGAGGTTTGGATGCGGCAGAGTCTCCCCTGTGTTCTCTGAAATCTCCTCCCTCTTTTCTGTGCCCCTGCCCCTCTATTTATAGACGAATGTGGGTTGGACTTCCCTGGTGGGCCAGATGGCTAGACAGCTCGGTCTAGATAGGACGCGCCCTGCATGCTGAGTGGAACATGCCGAACGGTCGGCATGCCGAGCCCTCCTTTCCAAGTCGATGGATCTCTCTGTTGAATGGAGGAAGCGGGCCGAACGATGCTGGGATGCCGAGTGAGGCGTGGATGCCGAGTGAAAGGATACGCCGAGTAGAGGGAATGCCGAACACAGGACATGCCGAGCACAGGATGTGCCGAACAATGGGTATGCCAAGCACGGGATGTGCCGAACAAAGGGTATGCCGAGTGAAGAGCAGGCCGAGTGGAGGGAGTGCCGAGTGAAATGCTGAAGGTCTCGTGCCGAGTGAAAACCTAGATGGACGTACGTTCTTCAATGCCGAGTACAACCCTTGACTGCCGAACGTTCAAACGTGTCGAGTGCTCATTTGTGCCGAGTACAACCCTGCATGCCGAACATTCTAGTTGCCTGGTCGATTCTCCAGGTAACACCTTTTATGCACCGATTGACTGCTAAATGTTGATCGATATAGTGAATGGTCAACCTATGGACCCGGGTGAATAATTATAAATCTTAATTTTTCTTATTTAATTATTTTCATTCTAGGTTCTTTTTCGTCCGTTACTTCTTCGTTTGGTCTCTGACCGCAAACTCTAAATTTGGAAGTCACTCAAAATTTTGTCATGAACGCAATGGTGCAAGTTTCATGATCAAATTCCATCATTTGCACATATTCCATTTTCGAATCCTAATTAATTAACTAACTTACTAATTAAATAACTAACACCAAATTACGAGGTGTTATATAGGCCTAAGGTGAAATTATGTAGTTTATTACCTAACCAATCATGTTAAAAGTAAAATGTGTTTTCTTTTATTATATACTTGTTGTATTGTGGTGTAGTTAATTAAGTTATTAATTTAAAGTATATTAAATTAAAAAAATCCTTAAATTATATGTTACATGATAGCAATGTGTTATACATGAGAATTTTATTATATTGAAAAATAACATAATGTTTTAAATTTTCCCAGTCAAGATGTTTCGAAAAAGGATATTGATTCATTTGTTATGATAAGAGTACATGAGGCTTTCCAAATTTTGACAGTGTATTACTTATGGATGTTGTGAACACCAAGGGGTTACATACTGATAATTATTAGATAACTATGTAGTGACGCACTCGAGAGCTTTCTGTTGGATAATATAACTAAGGTCGAATAGGGAATCTCGAAGTGGGGATGTTACACCATTTTGTCGACTTGAGAATACTGTTGAACTTCAATATGGACACTTCACTTTAATTATAGTTAAATCGTGGCATGGCTACTGAAGTTGGGTTTGAGCTGAAGCATTGGAAGTGAAACACTATTCAATATAGAATTCGACTCCTCGGTTATATTGGGTTAGTATCATGGTTAACTTTAGTCAATTTAAAGTAAAGTCTCAGGCTAGAGTAGAATGGTTAGTAACAATTTTAACTATTGAACAAAGGACTTTTTATTTGGACTATTCAAGTTGAATGCGGCCGATGTTGGAATTTTGACCAAAACGAAATTTCATAAGTCCTGTGATATAGTGTTGATAAAGAGAATTGATGTAAATAATCGTTTCTACCGAGTATCGCTTATAATAAGTAAAATTGGATTTTACCAAAAGATGCATAAACGATCAATTCAGACAAAATGTCACATCACTAGTTAAGGTCATGTGTGTACTTTAAATTTCGAATTGTTTAATATTAATTTGCTGACTAACTTGTACTACTCATGGCTGTTGGAGGTACCAAGTGATTACGTATTGATAGTTATTGGATAACCATGGAATGACTTACTTAGGTGTTTTCTGTTATTTAAAAAAATTAAGGTCATACAAAAATCTTAAAGTCATGATGTTGCACTATTCTCTTGACTTGAGAATATTTTTGAACTTCAATATGGACACTCCACTATGATTATAGTTAAATCTTGGTATGGAATCCATCGAACAACTACAGTTGGGTCTTGAAGCATTGGAAGTGAAATACTGTTCAACAAAGAATTTGTCTCCTCAATTATATGGGGTTAGGATCATGGCCAACTATAGTAAATTTAATGTCGAAGTCTCAGGCTAAAGCAATACAGTTAATAATAATTATTATTGAATCATAAACTTTTTTTTGGACTATTCAAGTTGAATGTAGCCGATGTTGAATTTTGACCAAAAATATTCCATAAGTCCTAATGTGATATAGTGTCAACAAAGAGAATTGGTGCAAATAATCATTTCTACCAGGTACTGCTTATAATAAGTAAAATTGGATTTTACCGAAAGATGCATAAGCAATAAATTTATCCAAAACATCACACCACTAGCTAAGGCGATGTGTAGACTTAATGTTCGAATTGTTCATATTAGTTGTTGACTAACTTGTACAGCTCATGACTATCTGTGTTACCAAGGGGTTATGTGACGACCCACATTTCAAAAGGTTTAAATGGACAATAATCCACATATTTTCGACTTAAACAATCCAAAATATAGATAATCAATGGGGTTAGTTAAGAAAAATAAGAAAAGAAGAAGAAAACGAACACAGAATCTCACAGAGGAACGATAAAATATAATAATCAGTAAACAGTTCATGAAGCTATTTATATTATACATTTGATTATAATTTATACAACTTTTATCAGAGTTATATATACATTTAAATAAAGTAATGAAGCAGACAACAAGATGCATGAATAATAATAGTAATAATACACCAAATCTTTGTCTTCGTCCTCTAGAATAATCTTAAAAGCGCTGAAAAGGGCCGACCTAAGCATAATAAAAAGACAAAACACTCGAATCGAAACTAAAATATTCTTACGTGAGTCAAATTGATATCACATATAACATAAGTATCATGGCGTCAGAGATGTTTACGGATTTTACATCTCCTATCCAGTGTATTACGTGCGTGCAATAACTCAAGAGATGTTACGAGATCTTCCATCTCTTAAGGATCCATCAAAATATTTATATGTAATATCATACGCTATGTGTATAATGTCTAATCAATAAAATAAATATTTTTCTTGGCGTTAAGGCTTTACATTGATCCCTGTTAACGTATTTTTAAGCATTGTCATACAATTTGCAAATAAAACACTAGTAAACCATCGGTGGATAAGGTTGTGCCGTGATAAAACAACACTAAACCAAAATCGTAGTGGCCTCTTATAAGGATAAAAGTATGACAAGACACGTGAAGCAATGCCCAATGTAGGATACTACCAGTTTACCCTTACCGGCTAGTGGTAACCCCTAACGGCCCACCGCGTCCAACACTCCCAAAATCCGAGGGTGTGCACCAATCGATAACAACGTCATGATAGTAATATAAAGAAGTGTGTCTGCTAGAGGTAGCTAACCTTATTGGCCGGTACGACTCCTGTTTTAGTCATTTCAAATTGACATGAGTGTCAGGCCAATCCATCATCGTTCTCTTTCTTCAAATCCAACAAACAACGTGAAATCCAACCACTTCGTTTTGGAGTCTCCTTCGCGTACACAGTTGTTATAGTGGTTCTAATATTGACAGAGAGTATGCCAATAAGACGCTCTGGTCTCTTTAACAACCAAATGTCGTTATACACACTGGTTGGAACTTTGACATTTAGAAACAATTTGTTTTTGATATCAAAATATCATATTCGCTTCAAATCAAATCCATTTCGAAATCATCATATTTACTCAAAATATACTATTTCAATTCAAAATCATGTTCATCTTAATATCTCGATTTCAGTTCCAATTCAACATTGCTTTGAATTTTCATTTGGGTTATAACTTCAATTTAACCAAATTAGTATTTAAATCCATGATTTAAATATAAGCCTTCCAGCCTTTGACTAGCTTGAATTTTAGAAAAATAGTTTGAAAATTTAAATTGTTTAAAATAGTTTAAATAATTAAAATAGTTTGATATAAAATTATTTAAGTATTTAAATGTTTTATAAGGTAAAATAGTTTGGAAATCAAAATAATTTGAATATTTAAAAAGGTAGATTTTGAGTAGTTTATATTAAAATAATTTATTTGAAAATAGTTCGAAGTCAAACCAATTCAATTTTAAATCTTCCAATTCAAATCCACTTCAATTTCCATTTTACTTTACTCAATTCCATACCAGTTTCATTCCAAATAAACTTCAATTCCAATTTCAATTCAAATAAATCCGATTTCGAATTAATTCATATACATTTTCAGTTCCAATTGATTTCATTTTCAATTCAAACTTGAATAAATTCCGATTCAATTCTCAATTTCAAACCATTTCAATTTATATCAATTTTGCATTTGATTTTTAAAATATCGATTCAAATCACTTAAATCAAATTAGTTTTCCATATTCAATTTAACATCCACATCTTCAAATATAATTCAATTCTGAACTCATTTTTGAAATATCATTTTATATTACTTTTACTTAGCAATATTCAAAGTTTGAATAAAAATCCAATCTTTTAAAACAAATAAATTTCAATAATTCAAATCATATCTCAGTTATAAATTCAAAATCTCAATTTTAATTATTTAAACCAATTCCTGTTATCAAATTTAAATTTCAACCTTTCGAGCTCAAGTTCGAAAATAATTCGATTTCCATAAATGTGATTTTATTTCTTAAGAATCAAAATCAATTTAAATAGTTTCAAATCAAAATCGTAAAATCATTTAATTTAACCAATTCGGTGTCCGTGTATAATTCTCTATCCTATGGCCAAGTGAATCAATTATTCCAATTTAATTTTAGATATTGATATTTATCATTTCAATCTAGAATAAATGTCAGGGGTATACATCATTTCAACCTATTTCTTAATTTATTTGAAATAATTCGATTTACAGTATATATGATGATAATATGATATATCAAAATAAATAAACATCCAAATCATCCAAAATATCAATCAGTTTTCATCCATCACAACCAACATCCAAATAGTCTGTAATCACAACAATTAATCAATTTTCAATAATCGGAGTATTTATTAGCAGTTATTTCTGATTCAATTTAGCTGTCAATTCATATCCTATCAATTAATTCCAATGTCGATTTAAATGTCAATTAAATTTATCAAATAAATATCAATATTTAAATCGCATCATAACTTCATATTTAACCAACATAAAAATATTCTAGTCAATCGTGATCGTATAAAACACTCACCTTTTATTTGAAACTGAAAATATTACAGCTTCAAAAGTGCCACTTCCATTCCATGCCAAAGCCTTTGTCGACACGATTCCGACGCCGCTTGTTTCGTCTCAACCAGAGCTCTTAGGAACAAGATACACATTTTAAAGATTACATGATTTAATATACACACACACACACACATATATATACATACATACACATATAAGTTTACAATTTTTTGTTTTTAACTTGAACCTTAGATCTGGCCGTAGATCTAGCCTTAAGGAAATCTAGCCGCTTGCTTCAAACTTCTCGTGTGCTCCAGATATTAGCACGCAACGAGAAACCCATTGTCGCCTCCTACATACGAACGCCTCCCACCATCGTTCCTCTCGAGTTTGATCGAACACCGCCATCTGAAAGCCCTACGCGCACTCCATCTTCGGCCAGTGTTGCGCCCCGCTCGGTCGTCCCCACGCTTTAGAAAACGCACTCGAACGCTGCACAAATGCAAGCTGATTTCTTCCCCTTCGTTGCGAATTGGATGATGATAACTGTATGGATGGAAAACTCTCGTAACGCTCTACGATTCCCTAGCTGAAGGATTTGATATAAGTGGATGGATCGAATTGAAGAGAAAAATCATTTCATTTCAGCCGTTGAATTTTTATGTAGCGGTTGCATGAAATTTAGGGTTAGGGATTCGAGAGGGTTGAGTATATATACACGTAAATATATTATTTTATTATATATTTTGACTATTCATGCGATTTTTTGGACGAACTCCAAATGAAGCATGCCGCCTTATGTTTATAATGTTTTACCCCTACTCCGAACACAATGGAACAAGTTTCGAGTCCTAATTTGATCGTATGTGGAAGATAGCTTTTCGAATCGAATTATAATATTAAATTTTCAATATTAATTTCAACGCGTTTCTATCTCGAATTCCAAACGATAACTCTAAATGCTATGGAATTTAAAATCCGATAATAATACACTATTATGGATCCAATGAAACTAGTTTCGTCGAATTCCGAGACTATGCCCTGGAAGGCGATTTTAACGTGCCGATTAAATCGAGCGATTTTCAAAATCGACGAAATTACTTGTAATTCAATTTTTGAAAACTTACTAACTCCATTATAATTCAAATAGAATTTACATCCATATTAGAAACCATTTTGACTCATATTAAATCACAAATTCAATCATTTACACTATTCTAAATAATAAGTTTCATTATTAAATTAATATATAAAATTTTGAATTTTAATTTATCGACTTTTAATTCCATTCAAAAGTCCACTATCATCGATCTAATTCAAATAGAGTTTTAAATCAACTTTATAAATCATTTCGGTTCACATTTAATCCAAATTCTCATATTTACCCGATTCCAAATACTAAATTACTATTCACCAAATCCATTTAGTCGCTATATTTGAAATTTTAAATCATTTCACTAACTCAACCAAAATATCCATATTCAAAATAAATTAATATTTCAAATTCAACATTAAAAATATAAATTGAACTTTCAAATTAAAATGACCAAACTTTTGGGTCGTTACTGTGACGACCCAGAATTTTTAACAATCTAAATCTGAATAGTTAATTGATTTTAAATATTCAGAAGTTAACTTTAAACTTGAATTCCAAATATCAATATTTACTTGATAATTAAATCATTGAATTATATAGTTTAAATATTGAATTTAATAAATTGAATTTGGGTAAATTGTTGAATCTGAGATTCTAAGCCTATTTAAAATAATTTGAAGACTTATAAAATTTATATTGATGGCACAGAAGGTAGTGAAAGTGTTGAAATTGAGTTTGGAAGTGTTTTATTCAGTTTTAAAAATATATCGTTTAAATTAAATTTAAAAATAGCTTTCCGAGGCACAGTCTCGAAATTTGATGAAACCAGCTCCATTGGATCTGTAATAGTTTGTTATTATCGGTTTTCAAATTTCGTAGCAATCGGAGTTGTCGTTTGACCCTGGCAACTCAAAACGCTTAGAAACTTTTAAATCAATTTAAACTAGAATTTATCGTTTTCTTTTGTAACTCTCGCATACGATCAAATTAGCCTCCGAAACATGTTCTATGGTGTTCGGAATGCGGGAAAAACCTTATAAACGTCTGTTGGCACGTCTGATTCGGGTTCGGGGTTTCGCGTATGCTTTACGAGACGTTTTGAAAGTTTTATAATATAATAAAATTTAAAGTACATATGTCAAAGATATTTTTTCCAATGCGTACTCGTGAAGCTTTCCCAAATCGATACTTATCCCCGTCCTTCTCTTTAATCTTTTAACAGAAGTTCGATCTCAAAAAAATAAAAATAAGAAATAAAATAATGGCCGAAGCCGGCTTCACCAAATCCAACGCACGAATTAAAATTAAAACTAATTTTTTTGAAATGGCCGAAGCCCTTGCGTTCAAAGGGAGGTCGAAAGAAAGGGGAGGCACGCGATTGAATCGCGTTTTCACGCGAGCTAGGGTTTGCGTAAATTTTTGGATTGTCGCGATAAGGCGAGCCGATGCTTGGAAGCAGCGGCTAGGGCATAGAGGGAAGCGAGCGTTCTTGTCGCAATGGGGTGCTCGAGTTCGTTTAATTTGGGGATTCAGGGTGATTAGTTGAGGTAACAACGTAGGTTGTGGGCCGCGTAAGGAGGAGCTATTTCGATGGGGGGGCTCATGTGGCTATAGGGTTGCTTCGCGATATTCGTTGTGTGGTTTCGATCACGACTGGAAGGGAGGGGGCTGTTGCTCAGTGATGAGGTGAGTGGATGTTCTTTTATTATTATTTATTTCTATATATATCTAGACGGAAAATAAAATTCAAAGAGAAGAAATACCAATATGTGAAACTTTTATACAAGTATGAATAAATATAAGTGGCATGCTATAATTTACTTAGGTAAGTGAAGTTTTATGTAGATAAGAGCGTAGAAAGAAGGAAATTTTAAAGTGTTAAATGTTTGTATAAAATTAGATTTTGAAAACTATAGATTGATCATTAATGTATGTGTTTCAAAAGAAAAGAAATAATTATTTATTATTGGAAAATAGATTTGAATAAAATAAATGGTAAATCAAATTTTATTAAATGGTAATTGGTAATTTGATTATTATTTCAGGTATTGATAAGACCCATAATGTTTATAAGGTCGGAGACTCGTGGAAATAAATCGAGAATGAAGTGGGTTGCGAAACAGGAATCAAAGGTGAGTAAATCTCACTCTATTAGATTCTATTTGAGTTTAAATGTTTAAATTAAAATATTTGATTGAATGATTTAATTGATTTGATATGCACTGTGAATTGATGTTCTGGTGATTTTGGTATTGGATGGTTCTTGAGTTAATGGTTGCTTAACTCGAAGTATTGGGAATTTTAAGTTGTTTTAAACTTAAAACAATAAATAAGAAAATGTTTCCATTTAAAAGTTACTAAAGGTTTAATGATTTGTGATACATCAAATTAGTAGGATGATTAAAATGGATAATTAGTTAATTTAATTAATTAATGATTTGGGTTATTTAATTCAGTAATTAAAGGTTTGAATAAATAATAAATTAAGTTGTAAGTTAATTAACTAAGTATAAATAATTTAGAATAATCATTTAATGGTGTGATAAATAATTACTTAATGTAATTAATAAAATATAGTTACTTTGTGAAATTTATCAGGAGATTAATTAAGATAATTAATTAAGGAGTAACTGATTTATTAATGAAGTAAATAAAAGAATAGTTAATTACATATTAAGATTAATCGAGAATGATAAATATTGGGGTTGAATTAAAGTAATTAATTTAGATTAGAACAAATCAAAACATAATTGGAAATCATTAATTTATATAATCAACGGTGTAATTAAAGATTAATTCATTAATATGAATTAATCATAAGACTCATGAGAAATTAATTTGTGAAGTAATAAAAGATTACTCATTGATTTGTTCAAAATAATTAATGTCGTGAAATTAATTAAAGATAATTACTTGAATGGAATTGGAAGATAATTAATCCAGGGTGATTAATTAAGATGAATCGGGAAGGGTTGATTAATTAATTTTGAATTAATTAATGAGGGAATCTAAGTGAATGTGGATAGAAATTCAATTAGAATCGATTGAATTGATTTGTATGTGATTAAGCTTTGCTTATGGATGATGGAATGGTATTGGATGTTTTGAATGAGTTGATATCTCTGATATGAAATGTTGTGTATTTCATTTGAATAACTTGGGTGAGGATAACATGAGTTTCGAAGGGACCGGGGTCGGGTATTGGGAAATACCCGAAGCCACTTCGAATTTTTTTATAAATTGATTTGTGAAATCAATGGGCTGGAATGAAATGATTTAAGTGGATTGGATTATTTTATCTAAGTTTGGTACTTAGAAATTGACGTGAGGAATAAGTGTTGTCTATAGCAAATTGTGAATTTGTTAAATTGATATAAGTTACCCAGGTTTATATAAGTGTTTGCTTTGGTATTCCATGTTAGTTGGGTTTACTCACGCTGGTTTCCAGCCTGACCCGGGTGTTACTTTGATGTAATGATCGGGTCAGACCGAGTATTACAGATTTTCAGGTAGGTACGTTCTGGAGCTCAGGAGGCGAGCTGGATGGCAATAGCATATAGAGTATTTCCGCTATTGATATATTATTGTTAACATGAAACATGATTATTGTATATATATTCTGTGACTGTATATATGTGAAACTCTGAAGTATATTAAATGTAACCAACAGATATAGTATTCTTTTGTAATCTGTTATTATTTATTATATTTTATCCGCTGCGAATGTGAGATGGGATGCTTTCTGTTCTTCTTCTTTTAACTCTTTCTTCTTTTTCATAACTATCTGGAATTTTCGGGTTAGAAAAATTTCGGGTCGTTACAATTTGGTATTAGAGCTGAAAGGTTAAGCGAGAAACTTGGCTCTGGTGGGGATTACTCATTTAATAGAGTCTGTAGTACTCTAGAATGAGTTGAGAATATATATATATGAGAGCGTACTTGTTATTTTCTTATATAAATTTTTAAAATGATTTTATATAAAAGTATATTTTGGTATATAAAGGAATATTTCGTTCTAATAAATATTAAGACGAATGGTTGTTAAATTATTGAAATTAAAATTAAGGAATAATATAATACAATCACACTGAAGTTTTGAATTGGAATTAAATTAAGTAGAAATAGAAATAGAACTAAATTAAAATTTAAGTGATTGAAAATGAAATTCTAAATCTGATCCCAGAATTTGAAAATTTTGTTTCAAAGTAATGAAGAATAATAAATAAGTATTATTTGGATAACTGGGACTTGATGCAAACAATGGGTTGTTTGGAGATTGATTTGAATTTAAAACCAAGGGTGGTTTAAAATTATAGAACATGGCTGAGAGGGCCAAGAAATAAATATGTATATATGTATGGATATACATGAGATCAAAGATAATTTGAAATAAACTCTAAGAGGTTGAGTTTTGATTTTTCTCTGAAGTGATGTAAAAACCCAAAGTGATATAAGTTTTGAACTTATAAGGGAGAAAGAATTTTGAAGTTTGAAGTGGGAATTCAATTTGAGCAAGGTTGATTGGATTAAGTAAATTGGAATTTAACTTGGAAAGTTAAATGGTTGATTGAATTGGGAATTTTTGTGATCTCAAACGGGTTTGAGACTTAGAAATTGAAAATGGATGGACGTTTTAAAATAAATTGGATCATCCTATTGTTAATAAAAATCTTTAAATTGTGAATGGTATTGTATAAATAAAATAAATTTGAATAATTGAATTGTAAAATAAACTTGTTTAAGAATTGGCTTCAAACTGGAAGATAAAATTTAATAATAAATTAAAATTTTAAAATAAAATTGTATTGAACTCTTATTTGAACATAAAATTACATAAGTTAAGATAATTTAAAATGGAATTTTGAGAATTGGAATCAGAAATTAAATAGATTAAAAAACTTAAAATAAAAGTTAATTTGGTTTAAAGAGTTAAACCAACCTTTGAGAATTTAACTCGAATTTATATAATTCGAGGTAGTTTAAGTTCAAGATTGAAATTGAATTCGTTCAAAATTTAATTTGGTTTGAATTAATTGGATGGGTGATTGAAGACGTATAAGATTAAGAATTTAAAGGGGAAATTGATTTGGATTATATTGAAAAGATTTGAATTTGAAACGGGTTAAATTGTTAATAATTCAAATGGATTGGAATAATTTGAAATTAAATTGATTCGACTTGAATTGGGTTTAAATAAATAGAAATTGAAGTTATTCAAGTTAGAAGTGAGTCAATTAAATGGAAGTGTAAATTTACATTGAATTGTTGGGGAAGTGAACAGTTTTGACTCTGGACTATTTTCAAAATAAATTGTTTTAATATAAATTTATTTTTCTAAGCCATTAAATATATACAATCTTTCTTTCTTAAAGCCAAATATTTTGTACTTGTTTTACAATTATTTTTGGAGCTATTTAATCATTTTTCGATTGTTTTCTAAACTAATTACTATTTTTCAACTATTTCACAAACTAATTTCTATTTTACAACTATTTGGCAATTATTTACAAATCTCTGAAACTATTCAACTATTTTTCGACTATTTTACAATTAGTTAACTATTTTATAGCTATTTTGCAAACTAATAATTATTTTTCAACTACTTATCTATTTTTAAAATTTTCGAGCTATTTTCTAAATATAAAATGGTCGGAGTTCAAACTGTTTTGGATTTAAATACACAACCAAGATAAGAATTGAAGTGATAATCCAAATGGGGATTAAAGCAATTGTAAATATGTGAATTGAAATTAAAGGAAATTGATTTGGCTAATAATCAAGGAAATAAATACGTAGGATGTACATATACTATTCTACATAGTGATTTGATCCAGATTCAAGCACAAAATTTCGAGATAGTTTATCAATCCGAGTTGGGATTTTTCACTCGATTTTCGACGACGAACCTGGATATGGATTGTTGATTGGTTCCGGATATTCTCTATCATAGTTATGGCTATGCAAGGAGAATGACGGTTTCTAATTAAGAAACCAGATCTGAGTCCCCACTAGGAAGTCGGGTGGACGATACTAGTTCGGAAGTGAAATTGTGTGATCGAATGAGCGATCAGGTTGATACAGCGTACTGATGATATGTGTACATCGTACGGATTAGAATGAAATTGATATTGGAAAGAGTAATCAAATTTGAATATTTGATTTGAATAAACAAAGCTATATGTCTTTGTTATATAAGATAAATATTTCCTTGTTAAATCTATTGCCGGAAGTAAAGGATTTTTGAAAGTGTTTGAAGTATAAAAGGGTTTTATACAAGTTGGAAATGATCCGAAGTTTTAAAAATTATATATATCTGTATATATATAAAGGATCTTATGAGGATTTTGGAAAAGGTTTTGAGAACCTTTGGATTTGGAAAGGCTTTTGATTTTTGGGTAAAATCAATATTGGAATTTGGAAAGCCTAATTTGAGAATTATCGATTTTGGGATAATCGATTTGGTGTAAAGGAGCTTCGTATGATATCATACTAGGTGTATGATTTATAGATACTATATGTGTATAGTATAAAATGTTTTGATGATGGCTCTGGGGAAAAAGGCGCTCCCTTGAAATGAACTTCTCAGGAGTGCCACCGGGTGGTGCTGCCTTGAACCCCAAGGGGGGATTCTAAAGTTGATCCTGTGAGGAGTCCGGACAAAACTAGTTCCTGAGGATTATTGGGTAGCGAAAGTCGAGGGCGCTGATGCCTATAGAGGCATTTGGGTTATGCAGTGACGATAGTGTAACTCTATGTCGCTGCGATCTACTGTGGGGACCATAGCAAAATTCGTGTGGAGGATGAGTGCCAACAGTCTGCACTTGATTTTGCCAGGAAGGCAACGCAACATCGGTGGACTGCGATCTATGGTCAAGTGGAGTGGAGAAGTTTCATTTTGGCAGCGAAATTTGATGGCGCTGATGCCTACAGTTATATGGGTTTTTGCTATGATAGCTATGCAACCCCAGTTGTAGTTGCGATCTATCGTGGGTTCCATGGTGTAATCGAGGGGTGCGGAGGCCTATAGTTATCTATGGATTTTGTCGGGATGGCAACGTAACCATCGGTTTAACTGCGACCATGGATGGGGGTGATGATTTCCAGAGCATCCTCACCAAAGATATTTCCTCTATTTTCAAAAACTGTTTTCTATATTTCAATAAAATTATTTTCCAAGTATTTTCACTGGGTTTTGAAAACGGGTTTACCAAGTACTTATAGATTTTTAGTCCTACGCCTGATCAACATATGACTGAATTACTGTGAGAACAACGATGGACTGGTTGAGACATCGAGTTATAAAAAAATATTTTTATAAAGAGCTATTTTATTAGTATGATGTGAATTTAAAAGCATTTCTAAAATTTTTAAATAAAAATGTTGGAATTTTGGAAAATAAAGGAAATCCAAACTGGAATTTTAATGAAGTGAATTTGTAATTAAAATCGAACATTGATTTAGAAGTTGAAAGTAAGCTAATTGGCTAAATAATTATTTGGTTGAGTATATCAATAAAATTTAACTTGGTTAAACAGATGGATTGTTGGTTAATAATGGGTTTGGGAATGAATTCGAATTTTAAATAGAATTCAACTTAGATTTAATAATGAATTAAATAAGAAGAGATGTTGTAAAATAAAAATAAATAGAGTTGGATTGAAAATGTGATGGATTGAATTACAAATAAAATTCATGTGTGATTTGAATATAAATTAGTTATAATGGAAGTGATGTCGAATGAAATGAAAATGGATTATAATAAACATGGTTTGAGTTGCAAAACAAAATCCAAAATGAATAGAAATAACTTGAGAATGGCCTTGTATTAATAAAATAAATTCTATAACGAATTAAGTAAATAAAAAATTTAAAACAAGTTAATTGAGTTAAATAATAAATGGATGAAGTCTGATTGAATAAAAACTAAATCAAAGTTACGATTGGAATTGGATTATCATACTGAACTTAAGTTCGGTGGCACATTAATTTGAAGTATTAATGTGTTAAATATGTGCTTGGATATTATTTTGGAAATTGAGAAGGTGAATTTAAAATTAAAATTTAAAATTGATGGGCTAACTGAATTTAATGAAAGTTGATTAAATGAGAATCAAATAGAAGTAAACTTAAGTTTGATGTTGGAATAAATTAAAGTAAATTAACTTAAGTTTAAAATTTATGGGGGCTTGGCTTCGAATAAGGGTGAAAACCTATTAAATAAAAGCTTGGATTAAATTAATTTGGGAATGGTTAGTAGTATACAAGAATGAAATGTGTCGAGCTAAATGAATGGTTGGTGAATAAATTAGAAATGAAATGGAATTAAATATAAAATGAGTTGAAAATTAATTTAAAGTAGTTATAAACTAAAATAGATATCCTATTAAACGAATATCGTCGAAATTGCATAAAAATGGTTGTCGTTCGGCATAAATGAAAGTAATTAAAATGCTATGAGTCACTAGAGATTAAATAAAATTAATTATGAATCATTTGAAGTGAATATGAGCTTGTTTGGATTAAAAATAAATTGAACACAAGCAATTGTATTGGCTTTAAATCATATAAATCGCTTATGGTAAGCATTTGGTGTTTGATGCTTTAGTAATGCTTGTGTTTTGCTATTAAAGTAAGTGAAATGCTAATAAATTCTTTATATATGGCACTTAAATGTTTAAGTTGAGTAAGTACAGGTACCTGAAGGCCATTTGGCTGGATTTGGATTGCACTAATTGCTAAAATTAATAAGCTGCTTGCTTAAAATGCTAAATAAGGTACGCTTACGCAATAAAAATAGGAAATATGAACTGTTTTTCTTTTTCTGACCGTGTGGGTCGATGTATACATACTTATATCTCTTGTCAAATTGCAAAAGCTCCTCCGTACAAAGGAGACTCTGCCAAAAAAATTTCCAAAATTTTGGGAGTTAGAAAATTTTTGGGAAAAATTTTGTTAACGACAAAACAATTTCAAATTAGAAATTTAAAGTAAATTTGTAGGTGAACTAATATGAATCAATTATACATGGAAAATAGAATTTAATATTCAAAATTGAAAATAAATTGAGTCCATATTAAAACGGGAAAAACAAATTTGAATAGAAGTAAATATGGAAACCTATATAAGAGAATGTATAAAATGATTTGTAAAGTTACGATTGAATATTGTTGCTAAACAAGATATGCATGTATTAAAAAGGGGAAAAGAAAATTGGATTTGATTCCAAAAGATAAATTTGTATTGCCCGACAGAAAGGTACGTATTTAAATTTCTAGATGTAATTGGATTGGGTTTTTGATGTAGCCACTTGGCTTTTGTTTTCTTTTGGATTTGGGAGCCCGTAGAGGCCTTTTGTAGCAGTACCGAGCTAGCCGCGCAAAGAAGACGCTGGCAAAAAATTTTGGAAATTTAGAGAGTTAGAAAAATTTTGAGAAAATTTTGATAATTCAAAATTTGGTTTTTAATTGAAATTTAGACGACTGAGCAAAGGGGTGTTGTTTGAAACTATAGAAGGTTTTAGGAAGTTGGTTAAGGTGATAGTGGACTTTAATAAAAGATAGTAGGTAGAATGTTGAATTGTGAGTTTTGGGAGAAGGAAAATGGGTATTGGACCATTCTTCCTAACTAGTAATTTCGGAGACGAAATTCTTTTAAAGGGGGAGGAATGTGAGACCCAGAATTTTTAACAATTTAAATCTGAATAGTTAATTTATTTTAAATATTCAAAAGTTAATTTTAAACTTGAATTCCAAATATCAATATTTACTTGATAATTAAATCATTGAATTATATAGTTTAAATATTGAATTTAATAAATTGAAATTGGGTAAATTGTTGAATCTGAGATTCTAAGCCTGTTTAAAATAATTTGAAGGCTTATAAAATTTATATTGATAGCACAGAAGGTAGTGAAAGTGTTGAAATTGAGTTTGGAAGTGTTCTATTCAGTTTTAAAAATATATCATTTAAATTAAATTAAAAATAGCTTTCCGAGGCACAGTCTCGGAATTTGACGAAACCAGCTCCATTGGATCATAATAGTTAGTTATTATCGGATTTCAAATTTCGTAGCAATCGGAGTTGTCGTTTGACCCTGGCAACTCAAAACGCTTAGAAACGTTTAAATCGATTTAAACTAGAATTTATCGTTTTCTTTTGTAACTCTCGCATACAATCAGATTAGCCTTCGAAACATGTTCTATGGTGTTCGGAATGCGGGAAAAACCTTATAAACGTCTGTTGGCACGTCTGATTCGGGTTCAGGGTTTCGCGTATGCTTAACGAGACGTTTTGAAAGTTTTATAATATAATAAAATTTAAAGTACATATGTTAGAGATATTTTTTCCAATGCCTACTCGTGAAGCTTTCCCAAATCGATAATTATCCCCGTCCTTCTTTTTAATCTTCTAACAGAAGTTCGATCAAAAAAAATAAAAATAAAATAATGGCCGAAGCCGGCTTCATCAAATCGAACGCACGAATTTAAATTAAAACTAATTTTTTTGAAATGGTCGAAGCCCTTGCGTTCAAAGGGAGGTCGAAAGAAAGGGGAGGCACGCGATTGAATCGCGTTTTCACGCGAGCTAGGGTTCGCGTAAATTTTTGGATTGTCGCGATGAGGCGAGCCGATGCTTGGAAGCAGCAGCTAGGGCATAAGGGGAAGCGAGCATTCTTGTGGCAATGGGGTGCTCGAGTTCGTTTGATTTGGGGATTCAGGGCGAGTAATTGAGGTAGCAACGTAGGTTGTGGGCCGCGTAAAGAGGAGCGATTTCGATGGAGGGGATCATGTGGCTATATGGTTGCTTTGCGATATTCGTTGCGTGGTTTCGGTCGCGACTGGAAGGGTGGGGGTTGTTGCTCAGTGACGAGGTGAGTGTATGTTCTTTTTGTTTTATTTATTTCTATATATATCTACACATAAAAGAAAATTCACAGAGAAGAAATACCAATATGTGAAACTTTTATACAAGTATTAATAAATATAAGTGGCATGCTATAATTTACTTAGGTAAGTGAAGTTTTATATAGATAAGAGCTTAGAAAGAAGGAAATTTTAAAGTGCTAAATATTTGTATAAAATTAGATTTTGAAAACTATAGATTGATCATTAATGTATGGGTTTCAAAAGAAAAGAAATAATTATTTATTATTGGAACATAGGTTTGAGTAAAATAAATGGTAAATCAAATTTCATTAAATGGTGATTGATAATTTGATTATTATTTCAAGTATTGATAAGACCCATAATGTTTATACAAGGTCTGAACTCGTGGAAATAAATCGAGAATGAAGTGGGTTGCGAAACAGGAATCAAAGGTGAGTAAATCTCACTCTATTGATTCTATTTGAGTTTAAATGGTTAAATTAAAATATTTGATTGAATGATTTAACTGATTTGATATGCACTGTGAATTGATGTTCTGGTGATTTTGGTATTGGATGGTTCTTGAGTAAATGGTTGCTTAACTCAAAGTATTGGGAATTTTAAGTTGTTTTATACTTAAAACAATAAATAAGAAAATGTTTCCGTTTAAAAGTTACTAAAGGTTTAATGATTTCTGATACATTAAATTAGTAGGATAATTAAAGTGGGTAATTAATTAATTTAATTAATTAATGATTTGGGTTATTTAATTCAGTAATTAAAGGTTTGAATAAATAATAAATTAAGTTGTAAGTTAATTAACTAAGTATAAATAATTCAGAATAATCATTTGATGGTGTGATAAATAATTACTTAATGTAATTAATAAAATATAGTTACTTTGTGAAATTTATCAGGAGATTAATTAAGCTAATTAATTAAGGAGTAACTGATTTATTAATGAAGTAAATAAAAGAATAGTTAATTACATATTGAGATTAATCGAGAATGATAAATATTGGGGTTGAATTAAAGTAATTAATTTAGATTAGAACAAATCAAAACATAATTGGAAATCATTAATTTATATAATCAACGGTGTAATTAAAGATTGATTAATTAAGATGAATTAATCATAAGACTCATGAAAAATTAATTTGTGAAGTAATAAAAGATTACTCATTGATTTGGTTAAAATAATTAATGTCGTGAAATTAATTAAAGATAATTACTTAAATGGAATTGGAAGATAATTAATCCAGGGTGATTAATTAAGATGAATCGGGAAGGGTTGATTAATTAATTTGGAATTAATTAATGAGGGAATCTAACTGAATGTGGATAGAAATTCAATTAGAATCAATTGAATTGATTTGTATGTGATTAAGCTTTGCTTATGGATGATGGAATGGTATTGGATGTTTTGAATGAGTTGATATCTCTGATATGAAATATTGTGTATTTCATTTGAATAACTTGGGTAAGGATAACATGAGTTTCGAAGGGACCGGGGTCGGGTATTGGGAAATACCCGAAACCACTTCGAATTTTTTTTATAAATTGATTTGTGAAATCAATAGGCTGGAACGAAATGATTTAAGTGGATTGGATTATTTTATCTAAGTTTGGTACTTAGAAATTGACGTGAGGAATAAGTGTTGTCTATAGCAAATTGTGAATTTGTTAATTTGATATAAGTTACCCGGGTTTATATAAGTTGTTTGCTTTGGTATTCCATGTTAGTTGGGTTTACTAACGCTGGTTTCCAGCCTGACCCGGGTGTTACTTTGATGTAATGCTCAGGTCAGACCGAGCATTACAGATTTTCAGGTGGGTACATTCTGGAGCTCAGGAGGCGATCTGGATGGTAATGGCGTAAAGAGTATTTCCGCTGTATATATACTATTGTTAACCTGAAACATGATAATTGTATATATATTCTATGACTGTATATATATGAAACTCTGAAGTATATTAAATGTACCGACAGATATAGTATTCTTTTGTAATCTGTTATTATTTATTATATTTTATCCGCTGCGAATGTGAGATGGGATGCTTTCTGTTCTTCTTCTTCTTCTATCTCTTTCTTCTTTTTCATTACTATCTGGAATTTTCGGGTTAGAAAAATTTCGTGTCGTTACGGTTACATTCCTCCACCTTAAAAGAATGTCATCCCCGAAGTTGCTATGGTAAGAAAAATGCTCCAAACCCAATTCTTTTCAAAACCCATTTGGATAAAAAAAATTATTAACATAGAATGGCCAAAGAACAAGAGAGGCAAGGCAAAATCCTTAGGAATTTGCAAAAATTTCTAATGGACAATCATGCTAATCCAATCTTGATTGGCGAAGATTCTTCAGGAGATCAAGTGCAAGAGGGCAGCGAGGAGGAAGAAGAATAAGCCTTCATGGAAGAAGAGCACGTTCTAGAAGACGACAAAGTCGTTTGTGTTGGCGAAGTGTGCTTTGACAAAGATGGAAATCTTGTCGAATAACGTGGAAATTTCTGTTTCCACTATCCAAATTATTCGGTTCATAGATCTCCCATTTTCAAAGACACTCATTAGTATCTTTTCTCTTTTTCCTATAGTTGTATGTTCTTTCTTGCGTTCTCAACGAAAATGTAAATATAACTATATAATTAATAAATAGTTCGTGTTCTTATATGTATTCTATTAAAAGTATTTTTATATGCATATTTAGTTAGGATAGTCAGTAGTTTAGGATTAAGTTTTAAGTTTTAGAGTTAAGTGTTGATTATTTATGATAACACTATCATTATAATCACACGTCATAGAGTATTAAATTAAGGGGGAGTTATATAGTTTTGAGTTAGTTTTTTGTTGATGACAAAGGGGGAGAAATATAAAATAGGATAGTTAGGCATAGATTAAGGAGGAGTTATTAGTTTTAGGGGGAATTATTAGGATAGAAGTAATATTTTATAAACAAAGGTTGTCATCATCAAAAAGGGAGAGATTGTTAGTCCTTGAGATGATGGTTTTGATGACAACAACCTTAGAATAGGATTATAAAATATAAATACTAACATTATAGTTTAGAAATATATGTATATGCAGGTACCAAGAATGAAGACTGTACGATATAGAGATTCAAGATAACAAGATTGAAGACTCATGAGTATGAAGGATATCAAGATTATCAAGAGTTCAAGATTTCAAGAATAAGCAATTTAATTAGGAATTTTGTTAAAACTCCTAGAAAAGCACTGGCATCTTAAAATCCAATTTATTCGTGGAATGGAATCCACTTCGAGCCTGTTAAAGGGATGGAACCCTAAGTAGGATGGAACCTACGAAAAATCTAGTGGAACATTGTTTTGTATCCACTAACTTTTATTCAAAATGTTTTTACAAAATTATATCTTGTTTTCAAAATGATTTCGAAACCTTCCTTTTAGAAGAATCAAAAACATCTATCCTGGTTTTAAATATTTTTAGCCTCAAAATAATCTTTATCATCAAAATCAAATTATCCTTAGTTTTAAACTATCTTTTAATAATAATATATTTAACTTTTAATATTTATGCTTAGATTTAAATATAAATTATAGTAAAATTTTATATATACCAAAATATTATTCTCTATATTTATTTATGTATTTTAACTATGTTTAAGTATATTTATAAAAGTTTAAAATAGTTTTAATATAAGATAAAAGTTATTTTCAAAGAAAAACAAACCACCAAAATTTCCTTTGTGACGTTGACATACTCAAGATACCCATGTCGACATGGTGGCAGTTGATTTCAAAATTTTGAATTTCAAAAGAAGTGTCTATTCGTCATATCTCTTCACGAATGGACATGGTTGTTGTTCTTCTATAAATAGGGGCTGTTTTCAACGAATCTCTAATCATATATTTCTGGTTTTCACTCCTCTTCTTCTTCCACATGTCTTTATACATATTCTTATCATTACTTTATCGAAATCAATATTGAATCTAACTAGATCATTTCTAGTTTGATTTTGTAGCACTATCTCAACAAAATCTCAGTGCTATTCATAGTTATAGACTTCTTTGTAACCAATTTAGCAAGAAAAGGTGTGATTGTAGCCTTGGACATCAATCAAGCGAGAAAATGTGTGATTGTGGCGTTGGAAATCAATCAAGTTAGAAAAGGTGTGGTTGTAGCCTAGGAAATCAATTGGGTGAACTTGTTGCCCCTGAAATCAAGTATCTCTACCTAGAGGATTGTAAATCTGGAGGGTGTACCTCGTAGCCTTGAAATCGAGGGTGTAATTGTACAATTGCTTTTGAAAGGAAATCTGTACTTGTGTGCGGGACTTGATGTAGGGTAATTCCAAACCAGTATAAAGTCCAGTGTGATCTTTCCTTTACTTCTTTTACTTTATTTTTGTATCTATGTTTGATTCTGCAATCACATCTATGTTTGAATATTGCATACATTTGTGTTCAAATTAACAAAAGCTCAAAAAGATTTAGCAATTTCTTTAAACACTATTCACCCCCCCTCTAGTGTTAACCCTAGCCTTAAGATTCGTATTCCACATTTCTCACAAAAATCTCCCGTTCACCACCAAACGCAAAGTGAGAACCCCATATCATGTTGTATTAAGCAAGGTCAATCATGGGATTGGTGCGAGATCTTTAAAAAAACAGTTATTTTCACAAAGAAACGAAAAGAAATCCGCTATTCTTTTGGAAAATGAAACTACCATAAGGCCTCCCGCCACACACACAATACAAACGCAGAATTGGAGGAGATTTTACCGAAAGATGCATAAGCAGTAATTCAGCCAAAACGCCACACCACTAGCTAAGGGGAGTGTAGACTTAATATTCGAATTGTTCAATATTAGTTGTTGACCAACTTGTACTACTCATGACCGTCGGGGTACCAAGATGTAGCAACCCACAGTTCCATACCCTTTGAGTTGATAATAATTCACTCTTGTTGAACGCCAAATTGTATGGAAGAGCGAATAACTAAGGTAAAGAAGAAGAAATAGAAACAACAACACAGAATCTCACAGACGTAGCATAACCAATTATAACATATAATAACAGATTTTTATACAAAAGAATCTGTAACTGTTTTATACTTACAATCATCAGAGTGCAACAATCACTACATCAATCTGGATAGTTATAATAACTTGTTTTCATACATAACTCACACAGCGGAAATAACCAAGTACGTGATTTATGTCTGAACTCCTCCAGCTCATCTCTTAAGATCCAAGGATTCTAACCGGAATCTGTAATACTCGGTCTGACCCGAGCATTATAATAAAATAACACCCGAGTCGGTCCGGAAAACCAGCGTGAGAAAACACACTCAATTAGAATATCTCCACTCGTACCTCACTTCAACACTTAGTGAAACATTTCCAAATTCGATTTATAATCCATTTCTTAGAAAATATCCCGATATGAATCCTACATTTCTAATATTTTCAAAAACTGTAATTTCCTCATGTAAGAAATTATAAAAATCCACTTTTCCTACACTTTTGGAATTTATATAAATTGCTTTTTACCTTCTCTAAGGATCGATTATACTCATTTATTTTAAAGACTTCTAAAATCAATACTTAGGGGTTTTTATATTTCTAATATTTACATTTTACATTCTCCAAGGATTATAGATACTTAGGAGTTTTTACATTTTTACCTTCTCCAAGGCGGTATTGGAGGAATTTTTACCTTCTCAAAGGATTGCTTTTTACATTGCTAGTATCAATACTTAGGAGTTTTTCCTATCCTATCTATTCACAACTTCTAAAATCATATCCGTCTTCACATCTCGAGAGAGTTTATAATAAATAATTTAAATCATTCAAGACTATATATAGTAAGTATTCTAAAGAATAATAATTTATTTTGAAACATGTTCAATAATTGTTTGAAACACCAAACACTTTTTAAATAAAATATTAATAACTCATTTTTCAATCCATCCATAATTAAAACTAATTGATTTAAAAACTTGTTATAAAAGTTAGAATTTATTTTCAATAAGAAATTATATTTGAATAATCTACATTCTAAAATATCCTAATATTAACTGGTTTAGAATTTCTAGTTAAATAAATAAAATTTCCTTTTTAAGACAAATTTAATTTCTATATGAAAAAATATATTTTTTAAAAATCTCAATAATTAATGTCAATTTATAAATCCTTTCGGTTTACCATACATTGATCCCATTCCGATTTTCTAACCATCCTCGCTTTTAGAAAATAGAATTCACTATTTTTCCCAGAATTTATTTTTCATATCTCAATATAAATTCACCCTATGAATTTTATATTCCCAAATTTTCATTTGTTATCGATTTCCTTTATTTATAAACATCATTTATAAATTTATAACTTCTCTGGTTTCACTTCTTATAAAAATAATCTCATTTGAAAATTCCATTTTATAAATTTAATTCTTTATAATTCTATTCATTTCCGCCAATCGATTTTTAATATCGATTTGAACTTCCTTTCCTATTATCCAGAAATATCATTTTTTAAAACCAATCGTTTAAAAATCCTTTATAAAACTTATTTTAAAAATCTCGATTTAAGATATATTTATGTGAATTTTTAAATACAAACCAAAATCAATTATTGTTTTATCCAAATCAATGTCTTAAAATAATCCAAATTTCGATATAAATATTTTCACATTCAAAATCTCCTTTTAAATCTTGTAAAATTCCAAAAATAATACTATACCAACATTAGGCCATTGCTACTATAGCATCCAATAATTCACATCATTACAATAATCTATAACAAATTATTCTAGCAAACCATATATTATTATTTATATAAAAAACAATCAATATAATTTTTAAGGACAGTTGGACCAACATGTTTTCCTGCATCCACAGATGTTAATACAACATAAAAATACCAATCTCACTACGAGGGGGATATCGCGGTATAGAGGGTCATCCACTATTATGCGGGAAGCATAGGGTCTCATCCGCTCCAATAGCGGGCATATATCCAACTACTAATATATATATATATATATATATATATATATATATATATAACATTCAACTGATAAATATATGAATCCATTCAACCAATCATCCAATAATTTATTCAAACTATTATAAATTAAATCCAGCAATTCAAAATGAGTGAGATTTACTCACAGTGATTTAATTTGTTGATCGTCCCAATTTCTAAATTAAATCGGATGATGTTCTATTTTAACCAAAAAATTCCAGCTACATCGA
The DNA here is from genome assembly GCA_030765085.1 of Allium cepa. NCBI lineage: Eukaryota > Viridiplantae > Streptophyta > Magnoliopsida > Asparagales > Amaryllidaceae > Allium > Allium cepa. Next base: position 550,290,851 of record CM060941.1, on the reverse strand, counting down.
CCACTTCCAGATCGATTCTAGATTTTTGCCCCTTTATAAATTTAACATGAATTAGTGAAATTCCAAAACAATTAATTAATAATCAATTTTAAATTTTAAATTGTTCAAGCTCAACCAAACCATACCAGTAGTCTGCTATCACCATCAGTCAGCAACAACCACATTAGCATCTCCATCATTTCGTTACTGTCAGACCTACAACCTCCTTCACTGTGCTATCCACCACAGCCCGCTTGCATGAAACATCACCACCGACTCTGTAACGATCTAGGCTTTTCAACGCCCAAAAGTCGACATCAATATGTCAAATGTATCAAATGCCGAAAAACCGAACCGTTACGGTTTAAGAATAAGAAGATAGAAGAAGAAACAGAAACAACAATAGAACCTCATGTTTCGCAGCGGAACAACATACAATGGACAAATGAATATCTTTAAAACAAAAGCACTATATCAATGTATACATCCCATTATCAATGTTTACAACAACACAATACAAACACTAGCAGTTATTTTAACTTGCTTACATAGAAATTTCGACTTGCACCAACCCAAACGTAACAGACACTATATAGTATAAGTGATATGTCTCGCCATCCAACTTGAACTCCAGATCTCCACAGCAACTTTTCTGACTTCACTCCATAATAATGATAACCTGACTCTAGGCTGCCCGTGTGGAAAATTATGGGCACCCAGAGTTTAGAAGGGAATAATAAACTTTAGGTTGGTTATAGGACTGGTGTGAGATCTTAAAAAACAGTTATTTTCACCAAGAAAGGAAAAGAAATCCGCTATGCTTTTGGAAAATGAAACTACCATAAGGCCTCCCGCCACACACACAATGCAAACACAGAATTGGAGGAGATTTCTCCTTACGATAGTCAAATATGCTTGATAGGAAAAATCCTTTTGATATTATTATTAGTGCATAGTGCAGAAAACATTTCGAAAGTATAATATTAATCTTAGTCAGCATAGGCATTTCGAACTATGCCTACTATACCTACCATGTTCAATAGCAGGTTACCGCCACATTCATGGCAGGTTATACAACTAAAACGTACAGGGGGCGTATTGTTTCTTTGAATTTCCAACCAATGGTCGGGTTAAGGAACTTCCTACTGCAACATGGGTATGCATCTAGAGGGATGTCCCGAGAACCTACCTGGATCTCTGCGAACACAAGGCCGAGTTACCTCTACAACTAGGTAACTACTACTAGAGTATGTCATCCGCCAGTCGTTTGCGACCTTTATCCGAGGATCCTCAACTACAAAGCAACAACCACAAAGTATAATAAATTTGCAGCAACCACATAGGTTAAATATCTGGGCTCCATGTCATGATACTGTTGAGTCACAAGCTTTATGAAAGTTTTTGATTTCTGACAAATAAGGCGATTGATTTCTGACAAACAAGGCGATCGACAAAAACAAGGTCAATAGAGCTGTATATGGTACTCTAGATTATAGGTTGATTATTTGTTGTTGTAATAGTAATAAATTTGTTAAAATCTATCCTCAAATAATCATGCATATCAAGGGAATCAATATATATACGAATAATTTATAAGTTGCATGCAGTTGCACAATTCAATGTGCAATTTAACAGGCACCGGTCGACCGGTCAATATAGGTGCGGTCGACCGTTCCTGTGTAAATTGCACAGTGAACGTGCACACATGCACATAACGTATATATATATTTGAATTCCTGTCTACCGGTCCATTTTTGACCTGTCGACCGTTTTTAAACAGAAAGCAACTTTTCCAAAAGACACTTCTCTTCTCCAAAGGTTGCATCTCCTATCTTTCATCAATGATCATAACTCTTAATGGCAACTGTTCACAAAGAGTTACAACTATTTTTCTCTATATATACTCATCTAAATCATTGATTCAAACATAAGTTTTTACAACGATTTCATATATTCTTTTAATCTAATCTCTGATCTCAATACTGTATTATAAAAGCTCTAAATTATTTATTGAATCTTTGAAACTATTTCATATCCTTTGATTCAATAATATACTTTCCTTAATCTTTTCAAAACATCATATCGCATACTTTGAGGATAAGATTATAGGAAGGGTGTACTGCTAGTGACAAATCCGTGTTTTCAAGAACACAAGTTGTCAACAACAATTGTATTTGTTCTTTTGTTGAAGTCCTCTGTGTTGTAAGAGGCAAGTGTTGAAGTCCTCAGTGTATTAGAGGCGTGAAATCCCGTTCGGTTGTTCGGGTATTGTAAACCTGTTCCTCCGGGTGAAGCGAGGTAGTTAATAGTGAAAATCCAGATAGAAGTCTGGGACTGGACGTAGGACGGTGCTCCGAACCAGTATAAAAATCTCTGGTGTGATTTTTCTATTTTCTATTTACAATGCTATTATCATCTATTTCCGCATTTGTATTGTAATCCATATTACACGATCCGTGTATACTATATTAGCACATATAATTGTATACACACCGCACTTTCAATTGGTATCAGAGCACGGTCATCATATAACCGTAACACAGTTATTTGATATATTCTTGTAATATGGCAAATAACGCAAGTACTAGCACTCAAAACACCACTTACACAGAAGGGCAATCGACACAAAGACCTCCATTTTTCAATGGTCTTAACTATAGTTATTGGGCAACACGTATGTCATTCTTTATGCAATCAAGTAGCTATGATGCTTGGAATGCTACTCAAAGAGAAATAGTGAATCCAACAACTGATTATTCAGAATGGACTGTGGCTGAGAAAACGGCAGCAGCCGTAAATGCAAGAGCAATAAATATGTTGTTCTGTGCATTAGACCAAAATGAATATAACCGTGTTAGTATCTGCACTACTGCATATCAAATTTGGCAAACGCTAAAAATCACTCATGAAGGTACTAACAAGGTTAAACAAGCCAAAATAGCCATGCTGAAAAGTCAATTTCAAAATTTCAAAATGAAACCAAATGAAACAATCAATGACATGTATTCACGGTTTCAAACTATTCACCATGCACTTATTGGGTTAGGACAAAAGTATTCTGATTTTGATGTTGTTTCAACAGTCCTACATTCTCTGACTAATGAATGGGAAGGAAAAGTATTAGCAATTGAAGAAGCTAATGACCTTTCCGTCATGAAGCCAGATGAATTGATAGGAAATTTAATGTCCTATGAAGCAAATTTGCAGGCTAGAAAAGAACAGAAAGAAGAAAAGAAAAATGTAGCATTTCATGTTGAGAAAGATGAAAATGAATCAGATTCTGAAGATGAAGATTTGGCGTTCATTGCTAAAGGTTTCAAAAAATTCCTAAAATATCGAAAAGCCAGTCGCTACAATAAAAGGAAACCTGGATCAAATAAACAATCTTCATCTGCTATAGAATGTTTCAACTGCCATAAAAAGGGACACATGCAGAAGGATTGTCCAGAACAAAAGAAAAAGTCAGAAAATGACAAATTCAAATATAAGAAGGACAAATCAAAGAAACGAGCCTTCTCAGTAACATGGGATGATTCAGAGTCATCTTCATCAGAAAGTGAAAGTGATTCGAAGAATGAACAAGCTAATGTTTGCTTTATGGCAACAGAAGATGAGGTACAAATTCCTACATTTGATGAATTACTTGATATTAATGCTGAATTGATAGTCAAATATAAAGACTTAAAACGTCAATTAAAAGTAGTCAAAGCAGATTTAAGTAGAGCAGAGTTTGAACGAGATATGTTAAAAGATGAGAAGAAAATATTAGAAGAAGAACTTGAAAATATTCAAGAATCATCATCTAATGTTGACTCTCAAATATCTCTTTTGAGTCAAGAAATAGAAGCTCAAAAAGAGAAAAATAATGCTCTCACTACTGAAAATCATGAACTTAAAGCAAAAGTCAAAATTCTAGACCTAGAAAAAGCTAGTTTACAAACAAACTTTGATGACATTACTCAAAATGTTTCTAACTTTAACAAAGGTTGAGAAAATTTGACTAAAATCATTGAAAGTTCACAATCTATTTCAGATAAACAAGGTTTGGGATATAACAAACATGAAACTAAGAAACATCTTAGAAATAAAAGGAAGAAGAAAGTACAAAAAACTGAAGCTAAGAAAAATCTTAGTTTATTATATTTCAAACCAAAACCAGTTGTGAAATTTCAAAAGAGAAATGTCAAGACTATCAAAATATGGGTTCCTAAAACAAATAATAATTTGATTAGGAACAAATACATTCAGCAATTCATGAATAATGTACATTTTAATAACAATTATATATATAAAGGGGATACCGGACCCAAATGGGTTTGGACTCCTAAGACCTAACTCTTAGGACCCTATAAAAAGTGGGTACCATGAACTTAATTCTATTTTTTGCAGGTCCCACTGAAGAAAAGAGGAAAGTGGATATTGGACAGTGGTTGCTCAAAGCATATGACGGGAGACAAGAGCTTATTAACAAATATTAAATACTCAGATGGTGGCTCAGTCACTTTTGGAGACAATTCAAAAGGTTATATCATCGGCAAAGGCGATGTGAGCAATTGCGGTACATCTAACTTACCTCTTATTACTAATGTCATGCTAGTTAGAAATTTAAAACACAATTTACTTAGTATTAGTCAGTTATGTGACAAGGGTTTTATAATTTCCTTTTCAAATAATAAGTGTAGTATTTTAGATAAAGACCATAATTTGGTTTTTGAAGGTTATAGAGACAGAAATATATATATTCTAAATATGAATATTAATCATAATTCAGATATGTGTCTTGTGGCTAATGACAATGATCCATGGCTATGGCACAAACGTTTCTGTCATATAAACTTCAGAACTATTGACAAGCTAGCCAAAAACAATCTAGTTAGAGGACTACCCAAAATGAGTTTTAAAGTTAACAACATTTGTGATGCATGTCAATTAGGAAAATTAACCAAATCATCGTTTAAATCCAAGAAAGTCATATCAACATTACAACCGCTTGAGTTACTGCACATGGATTTATTTGGACCTACTAGAGTTCAATCAATAAATCACAGTCAATATGTGCTTGTAATTGTTGATGATTTCTCTCGTTATACATGGACAATTTTCTTAAAAAATAAAAGTGATACTTTCGATCATTTCAAATCTTTCGTCAAAAGAATTCAAAAATCAAAAGGAATTAAAGTTAAAAATATAAGAAGTGATCATGGCGGAGAGTTTGAAAATAATGAATTTGAACATTTTTGTACAAAGAAAGGTATATATCATAATTTTTCGTTTCCCAGAACTCCACAACAGAACGGAGTAGTAGAACGAAAGAACCAAACTTTACAAGAATGTGCAAGAACATTATTGAATGGAACCACCTTACCAAAACATTTCTGGGCAGAAGCTGTCGCAACTGCCTGTTATGTTTTAAATCGTGTGTCCATAAGACCTCTTACCAAGAATACTCCTTATGAATTGTTTAACAAAAGAAAGCCCAAAATGTCATACTTCAAAGTTTTTGGTTCCAAGTGCTTTATTTTAAATACGAAAGACCAGCTTGGAAAATTCGATCCAAAATCCGATGAAGGAATATTTGTCGGTTATTCGGAACGAAGTAAGGCCTATCGGATATTTAATAAACGAACCAAAACTATTGAAGAATCACTTCATGTCTCTTTTGATGAAATTTATCAGCATCCTCACACAATATCAGATGATGACGAATCAATAGTCATTGATAATCCAATCATCTCAAATACTGATTCTGACTCAGAAGTAATTATTGAGAATACTCCTCAAATATGTGAATTACAATCACCACCAAGAATATTAAGAGACCATCCGGCCCAAAATATAATAGGTGAAATAACATCACATGTCAGAACAAGGAGTCAACTCAATCAAATGGGTCATGTCGCTTTTCTCTCAAATATCGAACCCAAGAATCCAAAAGAAGCTGCTACAGATGATTACTGGATCATTGCCATGCAGGAAGAACTAAATCAGTTTGAGCGCAATGACGTTTGGGAACTTGTTCCGAGACCAACTGATCAGTCAGTAATTGGTACTAAATGGGTCTATAAAAATAAGGCTGACGAACAAGGAAATATCACCAAAAATAAAGCAAGATTAGTAGCACAAGGATACAATCAGGAAGAAGGTATCGATTATGAAGAAACTTTTGCACCAGTTGCTCGACTAGAAGCTATTAGAATTCTATTATCTTTTGCTTGTCATCATAATTTCAAACTTTATCAGATGGATGTCAAAAGTGCTTTTCTCAATGGATTTATCAAAGAGAATGTCTATGTCGAACAACCTCCTTTATTCGTACATGAAAAATATCCTGACCATGTGTTCAAACTTAAGAAAGCTCTGTATGGTTTAAAACAAGCACCTCGTGCTTGGTATGAACGATTACGTAGCTATCTTATTAATTCAGGATTTGAAATAGGCAAAGTCGATCAAACTTTGTTTATTAAACATTCTCGAAAAGATATTCTGGTTATCCAAATATATGTAGACGATATCATCTTTGGTTCAACAAACGATAAACTCTGCAAGGAATTTGCAAGTATTATGACCAAAGAATTCGAAATGTCTCATATGGGAGAACTATCTTATTTTCTTGGACTTCAAATCAAACAACTTTCAAACGGTATTTTTATCAATCAAGAAAAATACTGTGAAAATCTTATCAAACGCTTCGGATTACAAAATACATCTGGTAAACCAACTCCTATGAGTACAACTACACATCTTGAAAAAGATGAAAGTGGTAAGAATGTTGACCAGAAATTATATCGAAGCATGATTGGTTCTCTTCTTTATCTTACAGCTAGTCGTCCAGATATATTAATGAGTGTTTGTTTATGTGCTCGTTTTCAAGCCGATCCAAAGGAATCACATTTACGAGCAGTAAAACGTATAATTCGTTATCTTAATAATACCAAAGATTTTGGTCCTTTCTATCCAAAAGAATGTCCATTTGAATTAGTATCATATAGTGATGCTGATTTCGGTGGCTCACGAACAGATAGAAAAAGTACAAGTGGTACATGCCATTTTATTGGAAAATCACTTGTCTCTTGGTTTAGTAAGAAACAGAATTGTGTTTCACTATCAACATGTGAAGCTGAATATATATCAGCGGCTCTCGCTTGTACTCAAGTACTATATATGCAACAAACACTTCAAGATTTTGATATTCATTTATCAAATTCTATTATATACTGTGATAACACAAGTGCTATAAATCTTACTAAAAATCCAGTGAATCACTCTCGAACTAAACACATTGATATCCGTCATCATTTTCTTCGAGATAATATTGAAAAAAGAAATATATGTCTTGAATATGTCCATACTGAAAATCAATTAGCAGACATTTTTACTAAGCCGCTGCTCGAATCTAATTTTATTAGATTACGAAGAGAGCTTGGTTTAATTTCAAGAAAAAATCTTGACTAAGCAATTACTAATGTACACCTTCTCTTTTGGTTATTTTCTTTAATTATAATTTTTTGTTTAAACTAAACTAATGTCTTTTCTCCTAGTAACCGTATCTTTTACTTAACCTATTTTTTATATTAAATATTAGCCATTACTTTATTTAATGGTTAAAATCTATTTACTCATTTTATAAATTCAGTTTTAAAAACAAAGCTATTTTTAGATTTACAATAAAATTTCTGCTTATATTTTCGTGGTTAAAAGTTATCATTAACTCACATCCATAAGAGTATATATAAGAAACTTATATATATAAGCTTGCAAAAAATTTTTATTTTTGTTCATCTTTACTTCTTATCTAACCATAATACTATATTCAACTTACACTATGGCTCATATTTGTGACAAATGTGCGCAAGAATCTCACATTTCTATTACAAGCTCTGAGTCGGACGAATATTATTCTCCTACTACTCCAAAACAAAAATCGAGCTGTCATCATCAATGCTCTTATATGTCTGATAAAACTCCAAATTCAAAACGAGTTAAAAGGACACTATTCTATTCTCCTCGAACCAAAGCTCAAATTGATGAGATACACCACTACCAAAAACATCAGATAGACCTTCAGAGACAACTCCATTACGGGCAAAGTCAACTTTATCACGAGCAACAACGGACATCGGCACGATTGTCTGTTTTAGAAAAGTTGGGAACATTTTTCTGCGGTTCCAACAAACATGACGTACATGAACCAATGCCGTCTAGGCCATCAACATCTAAAAGTCCTAACTCATGGGATCGGAACTATGAAAAGAATGAAGGAGCTCAGAAACAATGGAGTCCATGGTCGAATCGTATGAAAGGAAACAACGATAATTCTAATGACGAACTTTCTCATTAGATTTATATATAGTTGTTATATATTTATCTATCTCTTGTGTAATGATGGTTATATTTTGTATTATGTATAAAATAATATATATATATATATAGGTTGATATATAATAAAAAAACTTGAAAAAGAATCCTATATGCACAACAGACCAGAACCGGTCGACCACCCATATTATTGCCGGTCGACCGTTTGCTCTCTGGTTGAAAACGGTCGACCGGCCAAAAGTTGTAGGTCGACCGGTTACGCATTTTTCAGTTTTTTATATATAACCCTATACGTTACTTTACCCTCTACCCTCATTCACTCTCTACTCAAACTATTCTCTATCCCCAAATCACAAACCCTAGTTCCCATTCTTCAATTCCCAAATCACAAATCCTCCAACAATGGCTCCTCCTCAAAAGAAATCAAAGAAAGGAGCAATCTCTGAAACTTCATCTCATACCATCTCCGTCAAAAAATGGCTTCAAACTCCAATTGCTATAACACGATGGAATCAAATGACAAATTACAAGTTTCATCCGGGATCTTTCATCAAATTTGATGATTTCACGGCTTACGGAGTTCGAAGGTTAGCCGATAATGCCAACATTACTCCATTGATAGATTTTTCGGCAAATAGTGTGGAGGTAAATCATTTAATGATTAAATTATTTTACGCCAACATGAATCTTGATGAATATCAACCTGATAATCCAAACGGCGTCATCTGGTCTATGGTCTGTGGAAAACAAATTTTTCTTACTCATGCTAGAATTGCCTCTATACTTGGCATACCAAATCGAGGCGAAGAATTTTCATCTACCTTCTGCGAAGTTTTCACTCGAAATAGTACAAGTCATCAGTTTATAGAAGACAATAGTGATGGCACTAAGTCTATTGAACTTCGACCGATAGCAAGGTTACTTCATCGGGTCTTGATGCATTCTCTTTTTCCTAGACTTGGAAATTATGATGCAGTGTACAAAGAAAACTTCAAGGCACTCTATGCTATCTATGGTGAAATCCAAATCAATTGGGTTCACATGCTTTTTGATGAAATTCTCAAGGTAAATAATTCAACCCGGCCTCATTTCTTCTATAATGAATATATCATGAGACTTTTGTTAGCTTGTGGGGTCAATCCTCTTGATTCTGCAACTTCAACACCAAAATGCATTGATTCCATAACCATCAAAAGAATGAAGCTTCCTCCACCTTATCTTGAGATTATGCCTTTTGAAGAATGGCAACAACGAGGACCGAGAAAACAAAGAGCAACTTCCTCTCGACCTCGTCCCGATGAGGTGAAACTTTTAAGATCAAAGTCATCAACAAAAGAATCTCTTGAAACCATTGCGCGTAATCAATTTCTGCTTGAATCTCGTCTCAAGCGTATGGACTCTAAAATTGATAAGCGCTTCAATAAGGTCAAGTCGTTCTTCGGTATGCTATGGGACGCTATATCATGTTCCTCATCCACCTCTGTTCAAGCACAAGATCCAGGAAAACGTCCTGCTGCTCCAGTTTTCACATGGACATCATCTGACGAGGGCGAATCGTCTAGAGGGAACAATGATGAGGAGGAAGAGGAAGAAGATGAAGATGACGATGATGACGATGATGACGATGATGAAGAGGAGATTCGATCTGCTTCATCCTAGATTCTATTATGTTTTAGCTCTTTAAAAACATTTTTCGACACTTGTACTAAATAGTGTCGTTATTTATGCTTTTCAATTAACATTATGTTCTGTAGTAAACTCTGTTATGTCTTTGATGTGTTAATGATTTATTTTTCTATGCTTATCATATTCATTCTACGCATATCATATTCTAGTGATCTGTTACTCCTTTTTATCGATGACAAAGGGGGAGAAAGGGCTAACAATTGCTTGCAGGAAAGAAATCACATACTCAGGGGGAGATTCAGATTTGCAGATATATATATTGTCATCAATCAAAAAGGGGGAGAATGTTGAGTCACAAGCTTTATGAAAGTTTTTGATTTCTGACAAATAAGGCGATTGATTTCTGACAAACAAGGCGATCGACAAAAACAAGGTCAATAGAGCTGTATATGGTACTCTAGATTATAGGTTGATTATTTGTTGTTGTAATAGTAATAAATTTGTTAAAATCTATCCTCAAATAATCATGCATATCAAGGGAATCAATATATATACGAATAATTTATAAGTTGCATGCAGTTGCACAATTCAATGTGCAATTTAACAGGCACCGGTCGACCGGTCAATATAGGTGCGGTCGACCGTTCCTGTGTAAATTGCACAGTGAACGTGCACACATGCACATAACGTATATATATATTTGAATTCCTGTCTACCGGTCCATTTTTGACCTGTCGACCGTTTTTAAACAGAAAGCAACTTTTCCAAAAGACACTTCTCTTCTCCAAAGGTTGCATCTCCTATCTTTCATCAATGATCATAACTCTTAATGGCAACTGTTCACAAAGAGTTACAACTATTTTTCTCTATATATACTCATCTAAATCATTGATTCAAACATAAGTTTTTACAACGATTTCATATATTCTTTTAATCTAATCTCTGATCTCAATACTGTATTATAAAAGCTCTAAATTATTTATTGAATCTTTGAAACTATTTCATATCCTTTGATTCAATAATATACTTTCCTTAATCTTTTCAAAACATCATATTGCATACTTTGAGGATAAGATTATAGGAAGGGTGTACTGCTAGTGACAAATCCGTGTTTTCAAGAACACAAGTTGTCAACAACAATTGTATTTGTTCTTTTGTTGAAGTCCTCTGTGTTGTAAGAGGCAAGTGTTGAAGTCCTCAGTGTATTAGAGGCGTGAAATCCCGTTCGGTTGTTCGGGTATTGTAAACCTGTTCCTCCGGGTGAAGCGAGGTAGTTAATAGTGAAAATCCAGATAGAAGTCTGGGACTGGACGTAGGACGGTGCTCCGAACCAGTATAAAAATCTCTGGTGTGATTTTTCTATTTTCTATTTACAATGCTATTATCATCTATTTCCGCATTTGTATTGTAATCCATATTACACGATCCGTGTATACTATATTAGCACATATAATTGTATACACACCGCACTTTCAGATACCACCCTTTTCCAGAAGGAAATGACATATCCTAAAGGGAGCGATCCTCATAACCTTGCCGCATTCTTTCTGTTTTGACCATTTCCAGGGTGTGAGGTCCGACGAAGTCTCGTTCACAAAACTACACTTTTCACAAAGTCGTGCTTCGATCGACAAATGATCAGCAGCACTTCGTATGCCACATTACCAATTTGGGAATATATCACTAACCATCAACTACATAATCTCTGAGCTCATACGTCTCAGAGAAGGGTGTTAAGCTAAGAGAATAAATTCTTCGCCACCAACAGAAATGTATTTGATAGAAACCAACTTTACATATCAAAGTGTAATGTCAGACACACATCCATACAAGTCCGTTCTAGGATCGAACGGAACCGAAGGCACTTCAAAGAAGCCCTTGCAAATCTGGATATTCATGAATCACGTCCAGAATCCCCATCACAAAGGGTGATAAAATCTTTATACCGGAGCAACCCAGTGCAGAGACATTCGACAGGTAATCCTTTCGCTTTCGAAAATACCCGGTCTTCAACACCATCTTCAAATGAAATCCCATTTCGTCGTATCATTATTCGGAATGGGTTTCATGACACAAAGTCCTCTCTCAACTAATCCGAATAATGAACACTTATTTCAAAAAATAAGTGTTACATTCAGATCCAAACAAATCACAACAATTTTCACTTTGATCTTTTAAACAAAAGATCTATCACAATCGCAAAGGTCCGATGTGGTTTTCGGATAACCTTTGGAATCCGACCCTCGGTCACATCGAAATTCAAATGCTGTTTAAAGGCCAATATTGATGGTTATTTAAGTATCAATCAATATTCACAACAATCGCTGGTTTTCAAATAATTTTCCCCCAATTATTATTTTCAAAATATCTTCGCAAGATATAATTTTAACACTTCAACCATTTAAAAACAAATTTCAAATCACTTTTCACTTTTCAATCCTTTGGAAACAAATTTCAAGTCATTTTCCTTACGCGGAATATATTCCCAAATATTTATTCATTTCCTTTGAAAATCTACCGAGCTCAAATACTTTAAGATAATTTAAATTACTTATCCAAACATATGGAAATATTTAAAGTAAAACTATTTTGAAACACTTACTTAAATATTGGTTATGAAAATATTGTACTAATATCTTATATAAAAATTCAAGTCCAAACTAATTTTAAAATAAATTAGTAGATAGGGTTTAAATATTTAAATATCCAATTTCTAAAACCAATATCAATTAAATTTTTAAATAATCACTTCTATAATTAATTAAATAAATATTTACTTTAAAGATTTTTAAAATAACTTAAGAAAATAATTTCTCTAAAATATTCTTTTAAAACCAACTCCAGAACTTTTAATTTGTATTTAAAAAAAAACTACTTTGCAAATATACCCGGCTTTCCAGGGAAGAATTCTCTTTCCATTTCAAAATGGTCCATTTAAATCAATTAATAAATCTTCTCGATTTTTAATTTACATTCCAAATCTGTAAATTTCTTTTCACACTTTTAAAAATAAACCAACATTTATTTTTAAAACAAAATTTCCTTTTATAAAATTCCTGTTGTGAATTTTAAATTTTCAAATATCTATTGATACATGATTTTCAAATCGTTTTTCAAATATTCACTTTCAAACACCAAATCAAATCCCAAATTGATTTAAAAAATTTATTTCAGACACCAAATCAAATTTCAAATTGATTTTTCCAAAGATTCATTTTCAATCACCTAATTTAATTCCAAATTTGATTTCTAAATTTATTTCCTTTTAAAATAAATTCCTTTATCTCTTCCAATCTATTTAAAATCTGAATTTTAAAAAATTCTTCAACTACTAAACAATATTACTCAAAACCCATTTATAACAATTCTTTTCCCATATTTTGGAATTTATTCGATAAGTTTTCAAAAATAAAACTTTTATTACTTGAACTTCTTCTTTTAAATTCACCCAATTCTTTAAATGAATTTATTATAAATTTTCTACTTGAATTTCAAAAATCCAATTTTATTTATTTTCGGTATCCCACGATACCAAAATTATATTCGGCTAAATTATACCCTTCAACGGTTCCAATCACAAATATAATCACACGCGGATTATAAATAATCAACACAAAATATTGAAACAAATTCAAATATTTGAGGAATCCAGTTGGATCCTTCCAACCTGTTTCCCTACATCTACAGACGTTAGCACAACAATTAAATACCAATTCCACTTTGAGGTGGAATATCACGGTATATGGGATTTGCATAATATCATCCGCTATTATGCGGCGCATAGGGTCTCATCCTCTTTGTAATGTGGGAAAACAATCACTCCAAATACATATATAATACCAATTCCACTTCGAGGTGGAATATCGCGGTATATGGGATTAATATAATATCATCCGCTATTATGCGGCGCATAGGGTCTCATCCGCTATATAATGCGGGAAATCAATCGCTCCAAATACACATATAATACCATTTCCACTTCGAGGTGGAATATCACAATATGTGAGTTTAATATAATATCATCCGCTATTATGCGATGCATATGGTCTAATCCAATACAACTGATAATAATTTATCATCCAAGCACACAATCAACAATTTTAAATTTAACTGTTTAAAATTAAATCATAAAAATCAGATTGAGTGAGAAGATCTCACTTTTGCTTTTATTTTGCAATCCATTTCCAATCCCAATTTTGTCTTCACGGTATTAGACCTTGTATAAACAATTATACAATTTATTAATATTCGAAATAAATCGAATAATAAATTTTCGTTTTGGTAGTTTAATTTACTAATAGTTTTATTTAGACCAATTTCTCTTTTAAATTTTTATTTAACTAATAAATTAAATTTTTAAAGCTAAATTTCCTTTTTGAATAATCTTCGACAACCAAAATAATTGAATAAATCAATTAAACTAATTATTCACAATAAATTCATTATTTTAAATATCTAAAACTCAATCTGAAATTTGTATGTGTATATTTATTTTTATTTTTAAACTTCATATATATATATTTATAAAAACTATTCTTTATAAAATCAAATCTTTATATAAAATTTCTATTTTTTTATCCAAAACCTTAAAAAATTTATGTTAACCGAATATATATATTCATTTTTTTATAAACAGGAATAAAAATCAAAATACAAATTTTATTTCCATTTAATTTGAATAAAAATTAATAGCATTACCTTACTGCCGATGTGACAAAACCCTCGATTCGATATCGACGATGCCCCTAGACCCATCGCGAATGACATCGCGAGTGCCCTCTTTGTTGCAACTACTCGATCGATTGAAGCCATAGGCCGCCACCGCTGCCTCCAATACCAACGAACTCCAACTTCAGAAAAAAATCGCGACCTCAACTTCATGCTCGAACGACACTGCCACAATCCAAGAACTCCTCGACCATCGCACATAGAGCCCTAATCCCCACGATTAGGCCAGAGGGTAAAGAAATGGAAATCGCGATCGCCATCTTCGTTGCTGCCTCGACCTCGTCTGCCTTTATTGCTTTCCTCGCTCGATCGAGCACTTCGCAAAACCCACTATGCCCTTCTGACTTCGCACGAGTGCACGTCAAACCGGCATGGCCTTGTCGTCGCGATAGAACAGGGGCGACCATCTATTTGGGCTCGCGATTTTGAATTAATCGATTTTTTTATTTTTTATACGATTTAGAGTGAGGCTTCGGCCATAATTTTTTTCTCTTTCGATTTTCAAAAGAGGGAAGGAACGAAGAGGCAATTGGATTAGCTTTTGATGATTTCGATTTTTTTTCCTTTTTACGTCACAGTTATTTTCCTTTTTAAAAAAATACACATGTGACAAAAGTTCTTTGCATGCACGACAATTGTTGTGACCTAGAAGACAAGTGGCCAAAATATTTGACTAGTCAAACAATATATATTTAATTTCAAATTTAAAATCAAATCGTATTAAATTACGCAACTAAAAATTTTGATCTCCAATCGAGGCATGCCGTCAGGCGTTTATAATGTCATTCCGAACGCAACGGAAAAGGTTTCGAGTCTAAATTTGATCGTATGAAGAAGATAGCTTTTTGGACCCAGCTATTATATTGAATTTTCGATTTAATTTTCAGCACATATGCTTATCGATGGCCAAACGATCACACCAAATACTATGAAAATTGAAATCCGACAATAATACAACATTACGGATTCAATGGAACTGGTTTCATTGAATTCCGAGATTGTGTCCCGGAAGGCTATTTTTAAAAATCGATTCAAACGAAATAATTTCAAAAACAATCAAAGAATTTCCAAGTTCAATTCTGAAGCTTCCATTATCTTCCGTATTATCAATATAGATTTTTCAAGCCTTTGTAATATTTTTAATTACCTTAAAATTGAAGATTCAATTTTTTACTCAACTTCCAATTATTAAATTAAATAATTTAATTGCCAAAATTCGTAGTTATATCTGAAATCCAAGTCAAATTGACTTCCAAATACTTAAAATCAATCAAATATTTCAATTTCAAATGTCCAAAATTATGGTTCATCACATACTTCCCCCTTAAAAGTTTCGTCCCGAAAGTACTAGTTAAGAAGAATGATCCTTAACTCATTTACCATTTTCCCAAAGCCCAACAGTTTTATCGACTTATCAAACAAGCCTTCTTACTAAAGACCATCATTTCAACTAATTTTCCAAAATCTTCTATAAATTACAAACCGCATTGTTTTCTTAATCAATTCAAATTTAAATTCAAATTCAAATTTCAAACTTTCAAAATTTTCTCAAAATTTTTCTAACTCCCTAAATTTTCGAAATTTTTTGCCAGCGCCTCCTTTGCGTGGCTAGCTCGGTACGACTACAAAATGGCACCACGGGCCCTCAGATTTCAAAAAGAAAACGAAAAGCCAAGCGGCTAGACAAAAAAGTCATCAAATTTCATATAGAAATTTAAAATACATACCTTTTTCGAGCAATTCAAATTTATCTTTGAAATCAAAAATTCCATTTCCTTTTTCCTTTAACACATCTGTATATCCTGCCTATCATTTTGCATATTCCTTTGCAAAATTTTCAAAATATACTTCTTATACCATTTTTCACTTCACTAATGAAGTTATATATCCATTTTCATTCAATCTTGTATTATCAATTTCATTTGAATTCAATTCACAATTTCAATTCTATTAGGATTCAATTTACCTTCTAAATATTGATTTTTGTCAACTATCTTTCATTCACAACTGATTCATCTCACTATTTTAAATTAGTTTCATTTACTAATTTATTACAAATTCCAATTCATTTTATCTCAAACCATTTTTTTATTTCCACCTTTATTATCTTTAGTTCACTTTGAACTCATTTTACAACTTCATTTTATTTCACACAATTCAAATTGGTTTTCAATATTCAGTTTCAATTCCAGTTTTATTCTTTGTTCATTCCCTTGTTCACAATAACCATTTCATGATTTCCAGTTTAACCTTCACTTAATTATTAACTTGGTATATTCCCAATACCAAATTTACATAAGAATTTCACACTTCATTTCTTACGTTCAATGCAAATATTCTATATACTTCTTACATTATTTTTAAATCATCACTTTGGTTTATATTTTCTTATATTAAAA
Source organism: Allium cepa (assembly GCA_030765085.1). Classification (NCBI taxonomy): domain Eukaryota; kingdom Viridiplantae; phylum Streptophyta; class Magnoliopsida; order Asparagales; family Amaryllidaceae; genus Allium; species Allium cepa. Next base: position 550,273,803 of record CM060941.1, on the reverse strand, counting down.
TGGATTTCTAATTCTACATGAATTCAATTTACTTTCATTTATAAATATTGGATTCAATTCATTTTAAACCTTTTCCATTTGGCCATTCTTCAATTAGTTTCATTTACTAATTTTAGTTTAATACTTCGCTCTGTTTATCACAAATCAATTTCAATTCCAATTCCAGTTCTATTTACTTACAAATACAAAACGAATTTCAACATTCAATTTCACTTTCATTTACTTGCCATTACAAATTCATTTATTTATTCACAATTTTTTTTCCACCTTAATAAATTTTATTCCATAACTATTTTTATCAAATTCCAGAGTCTTTTCAATATTTCAAAATCATTTTTGAAATCAATTCAAATTTTCTTTTGAATTTCCACAACCCAATTTTCCAAACAATTTCCTTTTTAAAATAATTTGACAACAATTCCTCTCCTCGAAACTTGAAAATGAACATCGATGATGCTGCAGTCATCACCGAAGTTATTTTCCAGTGACCGAAAAGAGTTTATGCTTTTATCCCTCCCAAAACATTTTTCCAAACCTTTGAAAACCATTTCCAAATCAAAAGGGATTTAATTTCCAGATTTCCAAATTTCAAATCTTTCCAAAAACATTTCCAAATATTTTCTATGGAATTCTATTTCAATTTATAAATCATATTTACAATTTATATTTACAAATACCATTTGTATGTAAATTTATTTCTTAACCTTTGGTTATGTTTTCAATTTATTATTCAACAGTAATGATCATAATGTAATATTATCACCTTCTAACATCCAAGCAACCATATAATACTATAATGATTTACGGAAAATGACTTCTTTTCTATACAAAAATAGTTTGGGTAAAATTATTTCATTTACCCGATTTTAAAACAATACTGTATCGGTTTATCTTATTTAAGAGTTTAGAAATCCTTATCGATACAGTTTGCCAAACTGCATCGACCGGAATCTATAAACAATCAACCGATAAATCAACATAATACAAAACAATTTGTATATTCACTAACAAATATGCGCTCATATCTATTATTACAGTCAAACTCATTTTAGAGTACCACTAACTCTGTCTTTATTGAGTAATTCCGACCAGAGCCAAGGTTGTCGCTTAACCAAATGCTCTGATACCACTCTATAACGGTCTAGGCTTTTCAACCGTCGACAGCGGCCACTCTCGACTGTTAGGCTTTTCAACCATCCTAGCCCCGCAGTGGCATATAATGGTACCCAGCACTTGCTTTTATGGCCAGCCTTTCGACTTCTTCACCTACCCGGTTAACCAACCCCTCCCCGGGTACATGTAGGGGTAAGAGTTTTAGTCCTTGTGATGATGGTTTTGATGACAGCAACATTAGAATAGGATTATAAAATATAAATACTAACATTATAGTTTAGAAATATATGTATATGCATGATTTAGCCATGCAGGTACCAAGAATGAAGACTGTACAGTATAGAGATTCAAGATAACAAGATTAAAGATTCATGAGTATCAAGAATATCAAGGTTATCAGAGTTCAAGATTTCAAGAATAAGTAATTTAATTAAAAATTTTGTTAAAAATTCTAGAAAAGCACTGGCATCTTAAAATCCAATTTATTCATGGTATGGAATCCACTTCGAGCCTGTTAAAGGGATGGAACCCTAAGTAGGATGGAAGCTATGAAAAATCTAGTGGAACATTGTTTTGTATCCACTAACTTTTATTCAATTGTTTTGTATCCACTAACTTTTATTCAAAATGTATTTTCAAAATTGTATCTTCTTTTCAAAATGATTTCAAAACCTTCCTTTTAAAAGAATAAAAAAAATCTATCCTGGTTATAAATATTTTTAGCCTCAAAATAATCTTTATCTTAGAAATAAAATTATCCTTAGTTTTAAACTATCTTTTAATAATAATATATTTAACTTTTAATATTTATACTTAGATTTAAATATAAAATTATAGTAAAATTTTATATATACCAAAATATTATTCTCTATATTTATTTATGTATTTTAACTATATTTATGTATATTTATAAAAGTTTAAAATAGTTTTAGTATAAGATAAAAGTTATTTTCAAAGAAAAAACAAACCACCAAAATTTCCTTTGGGATGTCGACATACTTAAGATAACCATGTCGACATAGTGGCAGTTGATTTCAAAATTTTGAATTTCAAAAGAAGTGCCTATTCGTCATATCTCTTCACGAATGGACATGGCTGTTGTTCTTCTATGAATATGGGCTGTTTTCAGCGAAGTTCTAATCATATATTTCTGGTTTTCACTCCTCTTCTTCTTCCATATTTCTTTATACATATTCTTATCATTACTCTGTTGAAATCAGTATCGAATCTAACTAGATCATTTCTATTTTGATTCTCTATCACTATCTCAACAAGATCTCAGTGCTTTTCAGAGTTATAAACTTCTTTGTAATCAATTTAGCGAGAAAAAGTGTGATTGTAGCCTTGGAAATCAATCAAGCAAGAATAGGTGCGATCATGGCCTTGGAAATCAATCAAGTTAGAAAAGGAGTGATTGTAGCATAGGAAATCAATTGGGTGAACTTGTTGCCCCTGAAATCAAGTATCTCTACCCAGAGGATTGTGAATCTGGAGGGTGCATCTCGTAGCCTTGAAATCGAGGGTGTAATTGTACAATTGCTTTTGAAAGGAAATCAGTACTTGTGTGCGGGACTGGATGTAAGGTAACTCTGAACCAGTATAAAATTCAGTATGTTCTTTCCTTTACTGCTTTTACCTTATTTTTGTATCTGTGTTCGATTCTGTGATCATATCTGTGTCTAAATATTGCATATGTGATGACCCGCAAATCCGTACTCCTTGAATATACACTAATCTCCATAGATTAACTCAAGATGAACAGAAATACGAATTATCAATGTTTAAGAAAAAGAAAAAGGATAGAAGAAGAGAGAAGATAGTAGAAAATGGAGATAAAAGAAAATAGAAAATAGAACGGAATAGAAAACAACAGAACAACATCAGAATCTCACAATCGCAGCGGAACAACATATAATAAATAAATGAATAATCTTTAAACAAAGGACTATATCAGTTATTACATTTTATACATTACATTACATCATCATCAGAGTGTACAACAACAACAACAAACTGTGCAGCGGAAAAGAAATAATATATACTAGTAATACGCCGTGCCATCCATCTTGCCTCCAGCAACTCCAGAATATCCTGTTATCCTGATAAACCTTAACTCTTGACTGCCCGTGTAGAAATTGGTGGGCACCCAGAGTTTAGGAAGGAAAACAATAAACTCCGAGTCAGTCATGTGACTGGTGTGAGAACTCAAAACAGTTTATTTATCTTTAAAATCAAAATAGAGAAATATTTTTAAAGTCAATTCGCAATGCTTTTAAAAATGAGACTACCATAAGGCCTCCCGCACACACACACAATGCAAATGCAGAATCGGAGGAGATTTCTCCTTATGATAGTCAAAGATGCTTGATACGCATTTAAAAGAACATTTTATATTATTACTAGTGCATAGTGTAGGAAAAATTTATTTCGAAAGTAGAATATAAATCTTAGCCAGCATAGACATTCCAAACTATGCCTACTATAGCTACCATCCAAACAGTGGGGAGCCACCATAAGTGAATGATAGGTTCTACAACTAATACCGTACAAGATCGTATTGTTTCTTTGGATTTCCAACGAATGATCAGGCCAAGGAACTTCCCATTGCCACATGAGAATGCCTCTGGATGGACATCCCCGAGAACCAAACCGGATCTCTACCAACACAAGGCCGGGTTACCCCTAACTGAGTAACAACTGACCGAATATTCCATCCCCCGGTCCTTTGGGACCTTTCAACCGAGCGCTCGCAATCAATTCACACAATCATAAAGTGTTTTCAACATGAGTAAGTATCTGGGCTCCATACCATGATACCACCCTTTTCCAGAAGGAAATGCACACATCCTAAAGGGAGCTACCCCTCATAACCTTGCCGCATCTTTCCTGTTTTGACCATTCCCGAGGTGTGAGGCTCGACGAAGTCACGTCCACAAAAACATACTTTATACAAAAGCCATGCTTTGGGTCAACAAATGATCATAGAAATGATCACCAGGATAGACGATCAAATAAACGATCCTATCACAAATGATCAACACAATGATCATTTTCACAGCAACACTCAGTATGTCACATTACCAAATTGGGAATATATCGCTGATAACATTCAACTACATAACCTCTGAGCTCGTACGTCTCAGAGAAGGGTGTTAAGCTAAAAGAATAAATTCTCCGCCACAACAGAAATATATTTGAATGAAATCTGCTTTATATCTCAATTTGTAACGTCAGACATACAATCCATACAAGTCTGTTCCGGGCTCGAACAGAACCGAAGGCACTTCTCACGAAGCCCTTGCAATCCGGGTATTCACAATCCCGATCGAATTTCCCATCACTTATGGAATCTCTATACCAGGAGCTACCCACTGCAGAGACAATCGATAGGTCATCCTATCGCTTTCGCAAATACCCGGTCTTCAACACCGGTCATCAAATGCAATTCATAACGACGTATCACATATTCGGAATGGGTTATACGACCCCATGGTCCTTTCCCGGTTAACCCGAATAGTGAGCGCTTATTCAAAAATAAGTGTGGCATTCAAATTCAAACAAATCACATCAATTACCCATTCGAAGGGAAATATTGATAGTCGGTTATTGAACTATCAATGGATATGCACAACATCACCAGATTCCAAATAATTTTCCAAATTATTTATTTTCCAAAAATATCTTTACAAGATATATAATTTCACACTTCAAAAATAAATCAATATTTATTTTTAAACAAATTCTCCTTTTCATTCATAAATTCCATAGTGAATTTATATTTCACAATATCCATACATATACGATTTCAATTATCCATTTCAATTTATCTTCAAAAAGATAAATTCTCATAATATTCAATGAAATATTGGAAAACATTTCCATACTTATTTATTCATAAGTAATTCACAAATTTTATTTATTTTCAATACTTAGAAAATATTCAATATACTTAAATCGAGATTAAGTATATATTTCATTCTTTAAGGAAATCATTTTCTTAAACATATTTATTTGGGCCAAAACGAATGTTACGTAAAACATCGTTACGACAACCCAAAATCACTAGTATAGGGATTCGAAATTAAAATAGATATATAAATCCCAATACTATACAAAACATTTCCTTTCGGAAATCATTTACTATAACAACAGTGTTATAGTCCACCATTTCCTTTTATTTCTCGAAAACGTCTATTTCAACAATAGATGTTGAAATCTATGGTTTCGAATCTCAACACATTTTAAAACATCGTTAGATCGTTTTAATTCTATTTAAAACATCAAATCTAAACATTTTCTTTAACATATTATTCACTATTCAAAAACGTGAATATACTACGTTAATCAATTTCATCCTTTCTATACATTTTATTTTAAAGGATTATTCACTGTCTAAAACGTGAATATAACTTCATAAATAATTTATAAAAATTAACTTATCAAAATAAGTCGTTTGCGAATTTATAAAACAACGTTTATAAATTCCTTTTCTATTTATTTTATAATATCTTTCTTTATAAATTTTCTTTATTAACCTATTCGATTTATAACTCAATTATAAACTAAAGGTTCATATTATAAGTGAAATACTTATAATTTATTTGTTTGCAAAATCGTTCCTTTGAACTTCATAATTATAAATCTTATAACTTATAAGATTCAATTATTTATCCAAATCTATTCTTTCAATAACTTTATAAATTTTATAAACCTACTGCTTATAAAATTCCATTTATAACTTCACCGTTTATAATTCTATAAATTTCATTCGTTTATGCAATCCATTTTCACTTCATTCAAACCCTTATAAAAAAAACTCGTTTTATAATTCAAATGTTTTAATTTATAAATATCAATTTATAAATCCTTTATAAAATCAATTTATACTATTATTTTAAAACATCTTTAATCTCCTTTATAATTTCATCATTCTCTTGATTTATAAAATAATCAAATTTTATAAATCCTATTTTTAAACTTTTTATAATAATTCAAAAATCCAATTTAAACTATTTTATAAAAACATTAACCCATATTTCTCAAAAATCAATCTTTAACCGTATTTCTCAAAATCATAATTTTTATAACTTTAAAAATTATAACGTTTATTTATTTAAAATGGATCAATTCCAAAAATATTTTATAAACGTATACTTTCAAAATCACTTTGAAATCCTTTTAAAATTCCAAAATTTGGTCCAATGATGCTACATACCAAATAGCCAATCACGACAACAACGATATCATATATCGATATGATAGTCCATCAAATATCAAAATATCTGAAATCAAATAAATACTGTTGAGGAATCCAGTTGGATCCCTCCAACCTGTTTTCCTACATCCACAAACATTAGCACAATACCAATTTCGCTCCAGTACGAAATTATCACGGTATATGGGATTTAAAATATTATCCGCTTAATAGACGGCGCAATAGGGTCTCATCCGCTAAAAAATGCGGGAAATCGATAACTCCAATATATACATATGCCAATATATATATATATATATATATATATTGCTATTATATATAATACCAATTTCACTGTTTATGAAATGTTCGCGGTATATGTTTTTACTAAATAACATCCGCTTACTAACGGCACATAATGTCTATTTTAACAATCAATAGATAACAATCATCATTCAAACATGCATTCAAATATTTTAAATCTAACTATTTAAAATAAAATCGAAACTGATTCGATTGAGTGAGAAGTTCTCACCTTGATTTCCAATTCCGTTTTAGCGATTTATTTCGAATAAAATTAAACAGACGTTTAATTTTACCCAAAATTCTCACTAACTCCAAACGACTCCAATCCAATTTCATCGCGTAGTGCTCGTCCATACGATTCCAACGACTGGTTTCGCGCGTTTTTGACCTCGTATGAAAAAGATATCAATTTTTGAAGTTACACGAATTTATTTATATAAAATTTACAACATATTTTATATTTTTATACCTAAACAAAATCATCACCGTTGGATTCTCCCCTGCAAATCAGGGCCGTTACACGCAACACTATCCTCTTCAGTAAACAATGCACGGTGAAACCCATCGGCACGCACACCTATCTCCAGGTCGCGACCACCCACGGTCATCAAATCCCCATCACCTCCACGCCATTCGAACCGCCTCGCTCCACTCTTCCAGCGCCCCAAGTGCCTTGAAGTCCGGTCCTACATCTAGCACGAAAATCGAGGCCGACCGTATGGCTTTGACTGCAAATTGCCGTCTATCCACAACTCCATTCCCAATCTCCACCGTTGGATATGTAGAGCACACTAGCCTCTACGTTTTCCTAGTTGAAAGTTTTTGACAATATTGTGTGGATATGGAGATAAAGGAGGAGGAAATGGGGAAGTTTCTGGCCGTTCATAGCAATGGTGGCGGCTGCATTTGTTTAGGGTTAGGGTTTGGATTTTTCACAATTTTTGTGAATTTATGGCCCTATTTATAGAAAATTATTGAACACTATTCATTCCGGAAATTCCGAACTCCGATTTACGCGCCGTAACCAGCGTTTCTAAGGTTTACCCCGCGTTCCGGACACAATGGAACAGGTTTCGGAAGCTAATTCGGACATCTGTGCGAGTTATGGCTATAAACGTTCAATTTAAATTAAACCGATTTAAACAATTTTCTAGGCGTTTTAATTTGTATCGGACAAACGGTAAATCCAATTGACACGAAATTTGAAACCTTACAATAATATCACATTACGGATCCGATGAAATTGGTTTCGTCGAAATCCAAGACTTTTTGAAAAATGGCTATTTTAACTCGCCAAATTAATATTAAAAACAATTCGATGCGTTTCGAGCTGCCACGATCAAACGATAACTCCGATTGCTATGAAAATTGAAATCCGGTAATAACTAACTATTACGGATCCAATGAAACTGGTTTCGTTCAATTCTGAGAATGTTCAAAAATTGACTATTTTCACTAGTCGATTTAATATTAAAATATTCAATTTTCACAAATAAACTTCTAATTCGATTTTAAAAGTTCTAAAATATCGTTCTAACTTCAATATGATAAAATAAAATTTTACAAATCATTTTCAATCATATTTAACTCAATTCTCAATTATTTCCGTAATTTAACGTATTAAATTATTGATTTAATTATTCAATTAAATCCAATTATTCGAATTAAAATTTATTCGACTTATAAATTCACTTATTAATATTTAAAATTAATTAAATATTCAAATTTTAATAAATTAAAATTCTGGGTCGTTACAATCTTCCCCCCTTAAAAGAATTTCGTCCTCGAAATTAACAAGTAAGAAAAGTTATAGGATCTATTAATTTTCCAAAATCCATAGTTAAACTTCTTACAATACTTTACTAAGTTTTCAAATCATACTTAGTTATCTTTCCAAAAACAACTACTATTGTTTAACTTTCAATTCCAAAACAAAGTTAAAGTTTTCAAAATTTTCCAATTTTCTCAAATTTTTTCTAACGCCTTAAATTTTCGAAAAAATTCGCCATAGTCTCCTTTGCGCGGCTTGATCCGAAAAAAACATGACATTATATATATATCACAAATATACATCTCATCAAGTAATGAGGCATCCCGAAGGGAAAAATTTGTAAAAGTACGGTATGTAATCCGAGATATGTACCTTATATTTTATTAGCAAGCATATACGGCTAATATAGCACGAAAGCGAGCTCCAAATGCGAAGCAAACGCGATTCGCACCTATTAAACACTCAACAAACAACATGAGAACATGCATATATACAATAGTATCGATATACATCATATAGCAACGTAATAACTATACATGCCAACATAGCAAATGAAACTAAAGCAACAAATGCAAACATCAACCAACTATCATCCATAACCAATAAATATTCATTCATATTCTCATTAATATTCAATGAATTTGGGTTTTCAATTTAATCACATTTGATTCATTACAGTGGATGTTCTTTCTAACATTCATTTCCAATTAGTTTATATTCACTAATCCATTTTCAAGTTGGTTCACTTCCAAATCAAATTCAATTCTATTTGAGATTCACTTAACTTCCAATCGAATTCCAATTACTTTAGCTTTCAATTTCATTAACTCAATTCCATTAATACTTAATGAATTATATACAATCAACTAACAACCAATGTATATTAATTACAACCAAATTCCTTTGCTTATAATTGGTTTAATTAAATTGATTTTCATTCAATTTTTCAACTTTCCAATAACATTAGATTTTAATGAATTAACACTTACATTCATTATTTCATATCAATTTAATTTAATTGATTAACATTCCATTCACTCATTTAATTCAATTTCTTAAGTTATATTCCATTTAACTTTAAATTCATTTTTATATTTATAACTCATATTTATAAATATATTCATATAGTTTCACTTATCATATATATAAGTTTATTTCACAATTGTAAATCACTTTAACTATAATTCAATTCTTATAATTCATTTGCTTGTACAATTATTCTTTTACTTAGATTATTCAAACAACTAAACAATCAACTTACATACACTTTAATAATTCCAAAAAATTATTTCTTTATATATAAAAATATACTCAAGGTAAAATTATTTCATTTACCCAATTTAAAACAATACTGTGTCGAATTGTTCTGTTCAAGTGTTAAGAGATCCCTATCAACAACGTTAATTACTCGTATTAACCAGAATCTATATACCACTCAACAAACCAATCATCACAATATAAAACAATTTCATATTCACTAACAAATACGCTCTCATAGCTATTATTACACTCAAACTCATTCTAGAGTACTGCTGACTCTATCTCTAATGAGTAATACCCAACAGAACCATGGTTGTCGCTTAACCATATGCTCCGATACCACCTGTGATGACCCGCAAATCCGTACTCCTTGAATATACACTAATCTCCATAGATTAACTCAAGATGAACAGAAATACGAATTATCAATGTTTAAGAAAAAGAAAAAGGATAGAAGAAGAGAGAAGATAGTAGAAAATGGAGATAAAAGAAAATAGAAAATAGAACGGAATAGAAAACAACAGAACAACATCAGAATCTCACAATCGCAGCGGAACAACATATAATAAATAAATGAATAATCTTTAAACAAAGGACTATATCAGTTATTACATTTTATACATTACATTACATCATCATCAGAGTGTACAACAACAACAAACTGTGCAGCGGAAAAGAAATACTATATACTAGTAATACGCCATGCCATCCATCTTGCCTCCAGCAACTCCAGAATATCCTGATATCCTGATAAACCTTAACTCTTGACTGCCCGTGTAGAAATTGGTGGGCACCCAGAGTTTAGGAAGGAAAACAATAAACTCCGAGTCAGTCATGTGACTGGTGTGAGAACTCAAAACAGTTTATTTATCTTTAAAATCAAAATAGAGGAATATTTTTAAAGTCAATTCGCAATGCTTTTAAAAATGAGACTACCATAAGGCCTCCCGCACACACACACAATGCAAAAGCAGAATCGGAGGAGATTTCTCCTTATGATAGTCAAAGATGCTTGATACGCATTTAAAAGAACATTTTATATTATTACTAGTGCATAGTGTAGGAAAAATTTATTTCGAAAGTAGAATATAAATCTTAGCCAGCATAGACATTCCGAACTATGCCTACTATAGTTACCATCCAAACAGTGGGGCGCCACCATAAGTGAATGATAGGTTCTACAACTAATACCGTACAAGATCGTATTGTTTCTTTGGATTTCCAACGAATGATCAGGCCAAGGAACTTCCCATTACCACATGAGAATGCCTCTGGATGGACATCCCCGAGAACCAAACCGGATCTCTACTAACACAAGGCCGGGTTACCCCTAACTGAGTAACAACTGACCGAATATGCCATCCCCCGGTCCTTTGGGACCTTTCAACCGAGCGCTCGCAATCAATTCACACAATCATAAAGTGTTTTCAACATGAGTAAGTATCTGGGCTCCATACCATGATACCACCCTTTTCCAGAAGGAAATGCACACATCCTAAAGGGCGCTACCCCTCATAACCTTGCCGCATCTTTCCTGTTTTGACCATTCCCGAGGTGTGAGGCTCGACAAAGTCACGTCCACAAAAACATACTTTATACAAAAGCCATGCTTTGGGCCAACAAATGATCATAGAAATGATCACCAGGATAGACGATCAAATAAACGATCCTATCACAAATGATCAACACAATGATCATTTTCACAGCAACACTCAGCATGTCACATTACCAAATTGGGAATATATCGCTGATAACATTCAACTACATAACCTCTGAGCTCGTACGTCTCAGAGAAGGGTGTTAAGCTAAAAGAATAAATTCTCCGCCACCAACAGAAATATATTTGAATGAAATCTGCTTTATATCTCAATTTGTAACGTCAGACATACAATCCATACAAGTCTGTTCCGGGCTCGAACAGAACCGAAGGCACTTCTCACGAAGCCCTTGCGATCCGGGTATTCACAATCCCGATCGAATTTCCCATCACTTAGGGAATCTCTATACCAGGAGCTACCCAGTGTAGAGACAATCGATAGGTCATCCTATCGCTTTCGCAAATACCCGGTCTTCAACACCGGTCATCAAATGCAATTCATAACGACGTATCACATATTCGGAATGGGTTATACGACCCCATGGTCCTTTCCCGGTTAACCCGAATAGTGAGCGCTTATTCAAAAATAAGTGTGGCATTCAAATTCAAACAAATCACATCAATTACCCATTCGAAGGGAAATATTGATAGTCGGTTATTGAACTATCAATGGATATGCACAACATCACCAGATTCCAAATAATTTTCCAAATTATTTATTTTCCAAAAATATCTTTACAAGATATATAATTTCACACTTCAAAAACAAATCAATATTTATTTTTAAACAAATTCTCCTTTTCATTCATAAATTCCATAGTGAATTTATATTTCACAATATCCATACATATACGATTTCAATTATCCATTTCAATTTATCTTCAAAAAGATAAATTCTCATAATATTCAATGAAATATTGGAAAACATTTCCATACTTATTTATTCATAAGTAATTCACAAATTTTATTTATTTTCAATACTTAGAAAATATTCAATATACTTAAATCGAGATTAAGTATATATTTCATTCTTTAAGGAAATCATTTTCTTAAACATATTTATTTGGGCCAAAACGAATGTTACGTAAAACATCGTTACGACAACCCAAAATCACTAGTATAGGGATTCGAAATTAAAATAGATATATAAATCCCAATACTATACAAAACATTTCCTTTCGGAAATCATTTACTATAACAACAGTGTCATAGTCCACCATTTCCTTTTATTTCTCGAAAACGTCTATTTCAACAATAGATGTTGAAATCTATGGTTTCGAATCTCAACACATTTTAAAACATCGTTAGATCATTTTAATTCTATTTAAAACATCAAATCTAAACATTTTCTTTAACATATTATTCACTATTCAAAAACGTGAATATACTACGTTAATCAATTTCATCCTTTCTATACATTTTATTTTAAAGGATTATTCACTGTCTAAAACGTGAATATAACTTCATAAATAAGTTATAAAAATTAACTTATCAAAATAAGTCGTTTGCGAATTTATAAAACAACGTTTATAAATTCCTTTTCTATTTATTTTATAATATCTTTCTTTATAAATTTTCTTTATTAACCTATTCGATTTATAACTCAATTATAAACTAAAGGTTCATATTATAAGTGAAATACTTATAATTTATTTGTTTGCAAAATCGTTCCTTTGAACTTCATAATTATAAATCTTATAACTTATAAGATTCAATTATTTATCCAAATCTATTCTTTCAATAACTTTATAAATTTTATAAACCTACTGCTTATAAAATTCCATTTATAACTTCACCTTTTGTAATTCTATAAATTTCATTCGTTTATGCAATCCATTTTCACTTCATTCAAACCCTTATAAAAAACTCGTTTTATAATTCAAATGTTTTAATTTATAAATATCAATTTATAAATCCTTTATAAAATCAATTTATACTATTATTTTAAAACATCTTTAATCTTCTTTATAATTTCATCATTCTCTTGATTTATAAAATAATCAAATTTTATAAATCCTATTTTTAAACTTTTTATAATAATTCAAAAATCCAATTTAAACTATTTTATAAAAACATTAACCCATATTTCTCAAAAATCAATCTTTAACCGTATTTCTCAAAATCATAATTTTTATAACTTTAAAAATTATAACGTTTATTTATTTAAAATGGATCAATTCCAAAAATATTTTATAAACGTATACTTTCAAAATCACTTTGAAATCCTTTTAAAATTCCAAAATTTGGTCCAATGATGCTACATACCAAATAGCCAATCACGACAACAACGATATCATATATCGATATGATAGTCCATCAAATATCAAAATATCTGAAATCAAATAAATACTGTTGAGGAATCCAGTTGGATCCCTCCAACCTGTTTTCCTGCATCCACAAACATTAGCACAATACCAATTTCGCTCCAGTACGAAATTATCGCGGTATATGGGATTTAAAATATTATCCGCTTAATAGACGGCGCAATAGGGTCTCATCCGCTAAAAAATATGGGAAATCAATAACTCCAATATATACATATGCCAATATATATATATATATATATATATATATATTGCTATTATATATAATACCAATTTCACTGTTTATGAAATATTCACGGTATATGTTTTTAATAAATAACATCCGCTTACTAACGGCGCATAATGTCTATTTTAACAATCAATAGATAACAATCATCATTCAAACATGCATTCAAATATTTTAAATCTAACTATTTAAAATAAAATCGAAACTGATTCGATTGAGTGAGAAGTTCTCACCTTGATTTCCAATTCCGTTTTAGCGATTTATTTCGAATAAAATTAAACGGACGTTTAATTTTACCCAAAATTCTCACTAACTCCAAACGACTCCAATCCAATTTCATCGCGTAGTGCTCGTCCATACGATTCCAATGCAACTGGTTTCGTGCGTTTTCGACCTCGTATGAAAAAGATATCAATTTTTGAAGTTACACGAATTTATTTATATAAAATTTACAACATATTTTATATTTTTATACCTAAACAAAATCATCACCGTTGGATTCTCCCCTGCAAATCAGGGCCGTTACACGCAACACTATCCTCTCCAGTAAACAATGCACGGTGAAACCCATCGGCACGCATACCTATCTCCAGGTCGCGACCACCCACGGTCATCAAATCTCCATCACCTCCATGCCATTCGAACCGCCTCGCTCCACTCTACCAGCGCCCCAAGTGCCTTGAAGTCCGGTCCTACATCTAGCACGAAAATCGAGGCCGACCGTATGGCCTTTGACTGCAAATTTCCGTCTATCCACAACTCCATTCCCAATCTCCACCGTTGGATATGTAGAGCACACTAGCCTCTACGTTTTCCTAGTTGAAAGTTTTTGACAATATTGTGTGGATATGGAGATAAAGGAGGAGGAAATGGGGAAGCTTCTGGCTGTTCATAGCAATGGTGGCGGCTGCATTTGTTTAGGGTTAGGGTTTGGATTTTTCACAATTTTTGTGAATTTATGGCCCTATTTATAGAAAATTATTGAACACTATTCATTCCGGAAATTCCGAACTTCGATTTACGCGCCGTAACCAGCGTTTCTAGGGTTTACCCCGCGTTCCGGACACAATGGAACAGGTTTGGAAGCTAATTCGGACATCTGTGCGAGTTATGGCTATAAACGTTCAATTTAAATTAAACCGATTTAAACGATTTTCTAGGCGTTTTAATTTGTATCGGACAAACGGTAAATCCAATTGACACGTAATTTGAAACCTTACTATCACATTACGGATCCGATGAAACTGGTTTCGTCGAAATCTGAGACTTTTTGAAAAATGGCTATTTTAACTCGCCAAATTAATATTAAAAACAATTCGATGTGTTTCGAGCTGCCACGATCAAACGATAACTCCGATTGCTACGAAAATTGAAATCCGGTAATAACTAACTATTACGGATCCAATGAAACTGGTTTCGTTCAATTCTGAGAATGTTCAAAAATTGACTATTTTCACTAGTCGATTTAATATTAAAATATTCAATTTTCACAAATAAACTTTTAATTCGATTTTAAAAGTTCTAAAATATCGTTCTAACTTCAATATGATAAAATAAAATTTTACAAATCATTTTCAATCATATTTAACTCAATTCTCAATTATTTCCGTAATTTAACGTATTAAATTATTGATTTAATTATTCAATTAAATCCAATTATTCGAATTAAAATTTATTCGACTTATAAATTCACTTATTAATATTTAAAATTAATTAAATATTCAAATTTTAATAAATTAAAATTCTGGGTCGTTACAACATACGTTTGTGTTCAATTTAACAAAAACTCAAAAAGATTTAGTAATTTCTTTAAACACTATTCACCCCCCTCTAGTATTAATCCTAGCCTTAAGATCCGTATTTCGCATTTCTCACATTTGGTATTAGAGTAAGGTTTTCAAAGTTTCATAATCTATTTTTTGAATTTTTTTTAAAATGGCTATGTTTATTAATACTAGTTTAGAAATATTCAGATCATCATTGTCTCTTGAGTCTGCATATAATAAATGTTCAAATTCAAGTTGTCTACCAAAATTGTTTCATATGCAGGAAACATGCTTTATGGGGGTTAAGGAATCAATCCACAACGGAGAAATTGTGCAGATCAAAAGAACAAATGGATACTCGATAGTGGATTCTCTAAACAAATGACTGGAAATCCAGATATGCTGAATGATATAATATACAAAGACGGAGGGCTGATTAACTTTGAAGACAATTCAAAAGGATATGTGATTGGCATTGGCAAAGTCGATAACTCTAAAACTCCTATTATTACAAATGTTTTGCTAGTTAAGAATCTGAAACATAATCTGCTAAGTATAAGTCAACTCTGCGATAAAGGATATAAAATTAAATTTGAAAAAGATAAATGTCACGTTGAAGACAATTTCCTTTTTAAAATAATTCGACAACAATTCCTCTCCTGGAAACTCGAAAATGAACATCGATGATGCTGCAGTCATCACCGAAGTTATTTTCCAGTGACCGAAAAGAGTTTAGTGCTTTAATCTCTCCAAAAACATTTTTCCAAACCTTTGAAAACCATTTCCAAATCAAAAGGGATTTAATTTCCAGATTTCCAAATTTCAAATCTTTCCAAAAACATTTCCAAATATTTTCTATGGAATTCTATTTCAATTTTTAAATCATATTTACAATTTATATTTACAAATACCATTTGTATGTAAATTTATTTCTTAACCTTTGGTTATGTTTTCAATTTCTTATTCAATAGTAATGATCATAATGTAATATTATCACCTTCTAACATCCAAGCAACCATATAATACTATAATGATTTACGGAAAATGACTTCTTTTCTATACAAAAATAGTTTGGGTAAAATTATTTCATTTACCCGATTTTAAAACAATACTGTATCGGTTTATCTTGTTTAAGAGTTTAGAAATCCCTATCGATACAGTTTGCCAAACTGCATCGACCGGAATCTATAAACAATCAACCGATAAATCAACACAATACAAAACAATTTTTATATTCACTAACAAATATGCGCTCATATCTATTATTACAGTAAAACTCATTTTAGAGTACTACTAACTCTATCTTTATTGAGTAATTCCCACCAGAGCCATGGTTGTCACTTAACCAAATGCTATGATACCACTCTGTAACGGTCTAGGCTTTTCAACCGTCGACAGCGGCCACTCTCGACTGTTAGGCTTTTCAACCATCCCAGCCCCACAGTGGCATATAATGGTACCCAGCACTTGCTTTTAAGGCCAACCTTTAGACTTCTTCACCTACCCAGTTAACCAACCCCTCCCCTGGTACATGTAGGGGTAAGAGTTTTAGTCCTTGAGATGATGGTTTTGATGACAACAACATTAGAATAGGATTATAAAATATAAATACTAACATTATAGTTTAGAAATATATGTATACGCAGGATTTAACTATGCAGGTACCAAGAATGAAGACTGTACAATATAGAGATTCAAGATAACAAGATTAAAGATTCATGAGTATCAAGAATATCAAGGTTATCAGAGTTCAAGATTTCAAGAATAAGTAATTTAATTAGAAATTTTGTTAAAAATTCTAGAAAAGCACTGGCATCTTAAAATCCAATTTATTCATGGTATGGAATCCACTTCGAGCCTGTTAAAGGGATGGAACCCTAAGTAGGATGGAAGCTACGAAAAATCTAGTGGAACATTGTTTTGTATCCACTAACTTTTATTCAATTGTTTTGTATCCACTAACTTTTATTCAAAATGTTTTTTCAAAATTGTATCTTCTTTTCAAAATGATTTCAAAACCTTCCTTTTAAAAGAATCAAAAAAATCTATCCTGGTTATAAATATTTTTAGCCTCAAAATAATCTTTATCTTCGAAATAAAATTATCCTTAGTTTTAAACTATCTTTTAATAATAATATGTTTAACTTTTAATATTTATACTTAGATTTAAACATAAAATTATAGTAAAATTTTATATATACCAAAATATTATTCTCTATATTTATTTATGTATTTTAACTATATTTAAGTATATTTATAAAAGTTTAAAATAGTTTTAGTATAAGATAAAAGTTATTTTCAAAGAAAAAACAAACCACCAAAATTTCCTTTGGGATGTCGACATACTTAAGATAACCATGTCGACATAGTGGCAGTTGATTTCAAAATTTTGAATTTCAAAAGAAGTGCCTATTCGTCATATCTCTTCACGAATGGACATGGTTGTTGTTCTTCTATGAATAGGGGCTGTTTTCAACGAAGTTCTAATCATATATTTCTGGTTTTCACTCCTCTTCTTCTTCCATATTTCTTTATACATATTCTTATCATTACTCTGCTGAAATCAGCATTGATTCTAACTAGATCATTTCTATTTTGATTCTCTATCACTATCTCAACAAGATCTCAGTGCTTTTCAGAGTTATAAACTTCTTTGTAATCAATTTAGCGAGAAAAAGTGTGATTGTAGCCTTGGAAATCAATCAAGCAAGAAAAGGTGCGATCATGGCCTTGGAAATCAATCAAGTTAGAAAAGGAGTGATTGTAGTATAGGAAATCAATTGGGCGAACTTGTTGCCCCTGAAATCAAGTATCTCTACCCAAAGGATTGTGAATCTGGATGGTGCACCTCGTAGCCTTGAAATCGAGGGTGTAATTGTACAATTGCTTTTGAAAGGAAATCAGTACTTGTGTGCGGGACTGGATGTAAGGTAACTCTGAACTAGTATAAAATTCGGTATGTTCTTTCCTTTACTGCTTTTACTTTATTTTGTATCTGTGTTCAATTCTGTGATCATATCTGTGTCTAAATATTGCATACGTTTGTGTTCAATTTAACAAAAACTCAAAAAGATTTAGTAATTTCTTTAAACACTATTCACCCCCTCTAGTGTTAATCCTAGCCTTAAGATCCGTATTTCGCATTTCTCACATTTGGTATTAGAGCAAGGTTTTCAAAGTTTCATAATCTAATTTTTGAAAAGTTTTTAAAATGGCTATGTTTATTAATACTAGTTTAGAAGTATTCAGATCATCATTGTCTCTTGAGTCTACATATAATCAATGTTCAAATTCAAGTTGTCTACCAAAATTGTTTCATATGTAGGAAACATGCTTTATTGGGGTTAAGGAATCAATCCACAACGGAGAAATTGTGCAGATCAAAAGAACAAATGGATACTCGATAGTGGATTCTCTAAACAAATGACTGGAAATCCAGATATGCTGAATGATATAATATACAAAGACGGAGGGCTGGTTAACTTTGAAGACAATTCAAAAGGATATGTGATTGGCATTGGCAAAGTCGATAACTCTAAAACTCCTATTATTACAAATGTTTTGCTAGTTAAGAATCTGAAACATAATCTGCTAAGTATAAGTCAACTCTACGATAAAGGATATAAAATTAAATTTGAAAAAGATAAATGTCACGTTGAAGTTAATAATTCAACCATAATATTTGAGGGAATTAGGATAAAGAACATTTATATTCTTAGCATGAAAGTTTCAAATGATAACCTGTGTCTGTTGGCAAATACAAGTGACCCTTGGATTCGGCATAAGAGATTTGGGCATTTGAATTTCAAACTCTTATCTAGAGTATCTAAACATGATCTAATAAGAGGTCTCCCTAAAATGAATTACAAAGAAGATAGTCTGGGTGATGCATGTCAATTGGGAAAACTTAGAAAAAGTTCCTTTAAATTAAAAGATATGATTTTAACCTCAAAACCTCTTGAATTACTTTACCGTGATTTATTTGGTCCATCTCAAATACTGTCAATAAATCATAGTAAATATGTTTTTCTAATTATAGATGATTATTTTTGATTTACAAGGACAATATTTTTGAAGCATAAAAGTGATACTTCTGAATGTTTTAAGAACTTTACAAAAAGGAATCAAAATCAACTTTCTCTAAAAATTATAACCACCCGTAGTGATCACGGTGGTAATTTGAAAATGAAAAGTTTAAGGAATTCTGCAATAGAAAGGGAGTAACTCATAATTTTTCATTTCCAAGAACTTCACAATAAAACGGAGTAGTAGAATGCAAAAATAGGATGATTCAAGAGTGTGCGAGAACTATGCTTTCAGATAGTAAATTACCGAAGTATTTTTGACCCGAAGTAGTTACTACCGCCTGTTATATTTTAAATAGAATTTTAATTAGACCTTTAACTGATGAGACATCTTATGAACTTCTTCACTCAAAGAAACCTAAGGTATCTTATTTTAGAATTTTTGGAAGTAAATGTTTTATTTTATATGCAAAAGATAACTTAGATAAATTTGATCCTAAATCCGACAAAGGTACCTTTATCGGATATTCTAATAGAAGTAAAGCATACAAAGTGTTTAATTTAAAAACTAATACCATCGAAGAAACAATGCATGTTTCATTCGATGAAAATCTCAAATTTTTTGAAGATTCAAATGATAAAGAGGATTTAATCACTCAAAATCAAGAGTCAACTGAAACTAATAATGAAATTAATCATCCTAATAAAAGGATTAAACTTTTCAAAGATCACCCTATTGAAAATGTACTTGGAGATATGCAATCTGTTGTTAAAACTAGAAATCAACTAAGTCGAATGAGCAATGTAGCTTTTATATCAACTATTGAACCCAAAAATCCAAAAGAAGCATCAACTGATGATTCATGGATTTTGGCTATGCAAGAAGAATTAAATCATTTTACTAGAAATGATGTTTGGGAAGTAGTTCCTAGACCTGAAAATAAAACTATAATTGGAACTAAATAGGTTTATAAAAATATAATGAGTGAACAAGAAGAGGTTTTTAGAAATAAAGCTCGGTTAGTCGCTCAAGGTTATTGTCAAGAAAAAGGAATAGATTTTGATGAAACCTTTGCCCCCGTAGCAAGATTAGAAGCCACTACGATTCTACTTGCTTTCGCAAATCATAATAATTTCAAATTATTTCAAATGGATGTTAAAAATGCCTTTTTAAATGGATTTGTAAAAAAGGAAGTACATGTTGAACAACCACCACTTTTTGAGAATGAAAAATTACTAAATCATGTTTACAAACTTAAGAAAGCTCTTTATGGTCTAAAACAAGCTCCTAGAGCCTAGTGTGATAAACTAAGATCTTACTTATTACAATCAAATTTTTAAATGTGTAAAGTAGATAATACTCTTTTTATTAAAATAAATAAAAAAGGTATTCAACTAGTACAAGTTTACGTAGATGATATCATTTTTGGGTCAACTAATTTTGAAATGAATAAAGAATTTTCTGAAATAATGACAAAAGAGTTTGAGATGAGTCATATGGGTGATTAAACTTCTTTTTAAGATTACAAATAAAACAATTAGATAATGGTATCTTTGTTAGTCAAGAAAAATATGCTAAAGACCTAATTAGTAAATTTGGCTTGACTATTGCGAGTGGAAAACCCACTCCCATGGCAACCAATGAGTACCTAAGTAAAGAAGATCTATCAAAAGATGTAGATCAAAAGTTATATAGAGGAATGATTGGATGACTACTCTTTATCACTGCTAGTAGACCTGATATCATGCATAGTGTTTGCCTCTGTGCAAGATATCAATCCCAACCTAAAGAGACCCACTTAAAAGCCGTAAAACGTATCATAAGATATGTTAAACACACCTGTGATTATGGCTTATTTTACCCTAAAAATGATTCTTTAGACTTAATATCTTACTGTGATGCTGATTATTCTGGTTGTAAATCAGACCGAAAAAGTACAAGTGGAACTTGTCACTTTTTGGGCATTCTCTGATTTAGTAAAAAGCAAAACATAGTTTCTTTATCAACAACTGAAGCAGAATATATTTCTGCTGCTTTGGCTTGTTCTCAAATAATATATATGCAACAAACTTTAGAAGATTATGGTTTAAATATCTTAAAATGACCAATTTATTGTGATAATACCAATGCGATAAATTTATCCAAAAATACTACTCAACATGCTCGAACTAAACATATTGATATAAGACATCATTTTCTCAGAGATAATATAAATAAGGAAGTAATTACTCTAGAATATATTAATTCCGAGAATCAAATTGCTGATATATTAACAAAACCCTTAAATGAATCTATATTTACTAAATTAAGAAGAGAATTAGGAATTTGTTCAGTAACTGAAATGTAAAAATATAAATAACGAAGTGTAATTAAAAATTAAATCAAAATAAATCAAATAGTAAAAATTTCAAGGGCCATGTCGACATACCCCCTCATCCCATGTCGACAGACAACAATTTTTTATTTTTGAAATTTTTCCCACCAAAATTCAAATAATTGGTTATATATTCTTCTTATTTTCGAAAATTTAATCATTCTCTCTGTTCTCTCTCTGTTCTAACTTCTGAAATAAATTAAACTATGGCCTCCTCTTCCAAATCAAACAAAAATTCAATCTTTTCATTCCCTTCTCCTACTTCTGGACCGTTTCAACAACTACGCTCGCTCAAGTGACAAAAATTGAGGATTCTCTGAAAGATGCACTGCAATTATTGACTAAAATTCAAGTGGTACAACTTAGAATGGCCAAAGAATAAGGGAGGCAAGGCAAAATCCTTAGGAATTTGCAAAAATTTCTAATGGACAATCATGCTAATCCAATCTTCATTGACAAAGATTCTTCAGGAGATCAAGTGCAAGAGGGCAACGAGGAGAAGGAGGAAGAAGAAGCCTTCATGGAAGAAGAGCACGTTGTAGAAGACGACAAAGTCGTTTGTGTTGGTGAAGTGTGCTTTGACAGAAGATGGAAATCTTGTCGAACAACGTGGAAATTTCTGTTTCCACTATCCAAATTGTTCGGTTCATATATCTCCCATTTTCAAAGACACTCTTTAGTTTCTTTTCTCTTTTTCCTATTGTTGTATGTTCTTTCTTACGTTCTCAACGAAAATGTAAATATAACTATATAATTAATAAATAGTTCGTGTTCTTATATGTGTTCTATTAAAAGTATTATTATATGGATATTTAGTTTGGATAGCTAGTAGTTTAGGACTAAGTTTTAAATTTTAGAGTTAAGTGTTGATTATTTATGATAACACTATCATTATAATCACACGTCATAGATATTAAATTAAGGGGGAGTTATATAGTTTCGAGTTAGTTTTTTGTTGATGACAAAGGGGGAGAAATATAAAATAGGATAGTTAGGCATAGATTAAGGAGGAGTTATTAGTTTTAGGGGGAATTATTAGGATAGAAGTAATATTTTATAAACAAATGTTGTCATCATCAAAAAGGAGGAGATTGTTAGTCCTTGAGATGATGGTTTTGATGACAACAACCTTAGAATAGGATTACAAAATACCAATACTAACATTATAGTTTAGAAACATATGTATATGAAGGATTTAACCATGCAGGTACCAAGAATGAAGACTGTACAATATGGAGATTCAAGGTAACAAGATTGAAGACTCATGAGTATGAAGAATATCACGATTATCAAGAGTTCAAGATTTCAAGAATAAGTAATTTAATTAGGAATTCTGTTAAAACTCCCAGAAAAGCACTGGCATCTTAAAATCCAATTTATTCGTGGAATGGAATCCACTTCGAGTCTGTTAAAGGGACGGAACCCTAAGTAGGATGAAACCTACGAAAAATCTAGTGGAACATTGTTTTGTATCCACTAACTTTTATTCAAAATGTTTTTACAAAATTATATCTTGTTTTCAAAATGATTTCAAAACCTTCCTTTTAAAAGAATCAAAAACATCTATCCTGGTTTTAAATATTTTTAGCCTCAAAATAATCTTTATCTTCAAAATCAAATTATCCTTAGTTTTAAACTATCTTTTAATAATAATATATTTAACTTTTAATATTTGTACTTAGATTTAAATATAAAATTATAGTAAAATTTTATATATACCAAAATATTATTCTCTATATTTATTTATGTATTTATAAATATTTAAGTATATTTATAAAAGTTTAGAATAGTTTTAATATAAGATAAAAGTTATTTTCAAAGAAAAACAAACCACCAAAATTTCCTTTGTGAGTCGACATACTCAAGATACCCATGTCGACATAGTGGCAGTTGATTTCAAAATTTTGAATTTCAAAAGAAGTGCCTATTCATCATATCTCTTCATGAATGGACATGGCTGTTGTTCTTCTATAAATAGGGGCTGTTTTCAACGAATTTCTAATCATATATTTCTGGTTTTCACTCCTCTTCTTCTTCCACATTTCTTTATACATATTCTTATCTTTACTCTGCCGAAATCAACATTGAATCTAACTAGATCATTTCTAGTTTGATTTTGTATCACTATCTCAACAAAATCTCAGTGCTATTCATAGTTATAGACTTCTTTGCAATCAATTTAGCGAGAAAAGGTGTGATTGTAGCCTTGGACATCAATCAAGCGAGAAAATGTGTGATTGTGGCGTTGGAAATCAATCGAGTTAGAAAAGGTGTGATTGTAGCCTAGGAAATCAACTGGGTGAACTTGTTGCCCCTGAAATCAAGTATCTCTACCGAGAGGATTGTGAATCTGGAGGGTGTACCTCATAGCCTTGAAATCGAGGGTGTAATTGTACAATTGCTTTTGAAAGGAAATCCGTACTTATGTGCGGAACCGGATGTAGGGTAATTCCAAACCAGTATAAAATCCGACGTCATCTTTCCTTTACTGCTTTTACTTTATTTTGTATCTGTGTTTGATTCTGCGATCATATCTATGTCTGAATATTGCATACTTTTGTGTTCAAATTAACAAAAGCTCAAAAAGATTTAGCAATTTCTTTAAACACTATTCACCCCCCTCTAGTGTTAATCATAGCCTTAAGATTCGTATTCCACATTTCTCACAAAAGTCTCCCGTTCGCTACCAAACGCAAAGTGAGAACCCCATGTCATGTTGTATTAAGCAAGGTCAGTCATGGGATTGGTGTGAGATCTTTAAAAAATAGTTATTTTCACAAAGAAATGAAAGGAAATCCGCTATTCTTTTGGAAAATGAAACTACCATAAGGCCTCCCGCCACACACACAATGCAAACGCAGAATTGGAGGAGATTTCTCCTTATGATAGTCAAATATGCTCGATAAGAAAAATCCTATTGATATTATTATTAGTGCATGGTGTAGAAAACATTTCGAAAGTATTATATTAATCATAGCCAGCATAGACATTTCAAACTATGCCTGCTATAGCTACCATGTTCAATAGCAAGTTGCCGCCACATTCCATGGCAGGTTATACAACTAAAACCTACAGGACGCGTATTGTTTCTTTGGATTTCTAACAAATGGTCAGGCTAAGGAACTTCCTACTGCCACATGGGTACGCCTCTGGAGGGACATTCCGAGAACCTACCCGGATCTTTGCCAACACAAGGTCGGGTTACCTCTGTAACTAGGTAACTACTACTCGAGTATGCCATCCCTCGGTCATTTGCAACCTTTATCCGAGGATCCTCAACCACAAAGCAACAACCACAAAGTACAATAAATTTGCAGCAACCACATAGGTTAAATATCTGGGCTCCATGCCATGATACCACCCTTTTTCAGAAGGAAATGACATACCCCAAAGGGCACGACCCTCATAACCTTGCCGCATTCTTCCTGTTTTGACCATTTTCGTGGTGTGAGGTCCGACGAAGTCTCGTCCACAAAGATACAATTTTCACAAAGGCATGCTTCGATCAATAAATGATCAGCAGCACTTCATATGCCACATTACCAATTTGGGAATATATCACTAGTAACCATCAACTACATAACCTCTGAGCTCGTACGTTTCAGAGAAGGGTGCTAAGCTAAGAGAATAAATTCTCCGCCACCAACAGAAATGTATTTGATAGAAACTAGCTTTACATTTCAAAGTGTAATGTCAGACATACATCCATACAAGTCCGTTCCGGGATCGATCGGAACTGAAGGCACTTCAAAGAATCCCTTGCAAATCCGGATATTCACAAATCACGTCTGAAATCCCCATCACAAAGGATGATAAAATCTCTATACCGGAGCAATCCAGTGCAGAGACATTCGACAGGTAATCCTTTCGCTTTCAAAAATACCTTGTCTTCAACACCATGTTCAAATGCAATCCCATTTCGTCGTATCATTATTCAGAATGGGTTTTATGACACAAAGTCCACTCCTGGCTAATTCGAATAATGAGCGCTTATTTTAAAAAATAAGTGTTACATTTAGATTCAAACAAATCACAACAATTTTCACTCTGATCTTTCAAACAAAAATCCATCACAATCACAAAGGTTCGATGTGGTTTTCGGATAATCGTTTGGAATCTAACCCCTGGTCGCATCGAAATTAAAATGCTGTTTAAAGTCTAATATTGATAGTCGGTTATTTAACTATCAATCAATATTCACAACAATCACTGGATTTCAAATAATTTTCCCCCATTTCTTATTTTCAAAATATCTTCGCAAGATATAATTTTAACACTTCAAACATTTGAAAACAAATTTCAAATCACTTTTCACTTTCAATCCTTTGGAAACAAATTTCAAATCATTTTCCTTACGTGGAATATATTCCCAAGTATTTATTCATTTCCACTGAAAATCTGCCGAGTTCAAATACTTTAAAATAATTTAAATTACTTATCCAAACATACATACTTGGAAATATTTAAAATAAAACTATTTTAAAACACTTACTTAAATATTGTTTATGAAAATATTATACTAATATCTCATATAAAAATTCAAGTGCAAACTAATTTTAAAATAAAATTAGTAGATAGGGTATAACTATTTAAATATCCATTTTCTAAAACCAATATCAATTAAATCATTAAATAATCACTTGTATAATTAATTTGTTAAATCTTTACTTTAAATATTTTCAAAATAACTTAAGAAAATAATTTCTCTGAAATATTCTTTTAAAACCAACTCTAGAACTTTTAATTTATATTTATAAAAACTACTTGGCAAACATACTCGGCTTTCCAAGGAAGAATTCTCTTTCCATTTCAAAATGGTCCATTTAAATCAATTAATAAATATTCTCGATTTATTTTAATTTACATTCCAAATCTATAAATTTCTTTCCACGCTTTTAAAAATAAACCAACATTTATTTTTAAAACAGAATTCCCTTTCCTTTATAAAATTCCCATTGTGAATTTTAAATTTTCAAATACCCACTCATATACGACTTTCAATTCGTTTTTCAAATATTCACTTTCAAACACCAAATCAGATCCCAAATAGATTTAAAAAATTTATTTCAGACACCAAATCAAATTTCAAATTGATTTCCCAAAGACTCATTTTTAATCGCCAAATTTAATTCCAAATTTGATTTCTAAATTTATTTCCTTTTAAAATAAATTCCTTTATCTCTTTCAATCTATTTAAAATCAGAATTTTAAATAAATTCTTCAGCTATTAACAATATTATTCAAAACCCATTTATAAAAAATATTTTCCCATATTTTGGAATTTATTCGATAAGTTTTCAAAAATAATTTTTTTATCTATTTGAATTTTTTCTTTTAAATTCCCCAATTCTTTAAATGAATTTATTATAAATTTTCTGTTTGAATTTCAAAATCCAATTTTATTTATTTTGTTTATTCTATGATACCAAAAATATATTTGGCTAAACTATAGCCTTCAACGATTTCAATCACAAATACAATCACACACAGATTATAAATAATCAACACACAATATTGAAACAAATTCAAATATTTGAGGAATTCAGTTGGATCCCTCCAACCTATTTCCCTGCGTCCACAGATGTTAGCACAACGATTAAATACCAATTCCACTTCGAGGTGGAATATCACGGTATATGAGATTAATATAATATCATCTGCTATTATGCGGCGCATAGGGTCTCATCCGCTATATAGTGCGGGAAATCAATCACTCCAAATACATATATAATACCAATTCCACTTCGAGGTGGAATATCGCTTTATATGGGATTAATATAATATCATCCGTTATTATGCGGCGCATAGGGTCTCGTCCGCTATATAATGCGGGAAATCAATCACTCTAAAAACATATATAATACCAATTCCACTTCGAGGTGGAATATTGCGGTATATGGTTTAATATAATATCATCCGCTATTATGAGGCGCGGAAGGTCTAATCCAATACAACTGATAATAATTTATCATCCAAGCACACAATCAACAATTTTAAATTTAACCATTTAAAATTAAATCAGAAAAATCTGATTAAGTGAGAAGATCTCACCTTTACTTTTATTTTGCAATCCATTTCCAATCCCGATTTTGTCTTCACAGTATTAGACCTTGTATAAACAATTATGCAATTTATTAATATTCGAAATAAATCGAATAATAAATTTTCGTTTTGATACTTTAATTTACTAATAGTTTTATTTAGACCAATTTCTCTTTTAATAATTTTATTTAACCAATAAATTAGATTTTTAAAACTAAATTTCCTTTTTGTATAATCTTCGGCAACCAAAATAATTGAATAAATCAATTAAAGTAATTATTCACCATAAATTCATTATTTTAAATATCTAAAACTAAATCTGAAATTTGTATTTGTATATTTATTTTTATTTTTGAACTTCATATATACTTATAAAAACTATTCTTTATAAAATCAAACCTTTATATAGAATTTCTATTTAATCTTAAAAAAATTCTGTTAACTAAATATATATTCGTTTTTTTTAAATAGGAATAAAAATCAAACTACAAATTTTATTTTCATTTGATTTGAATAAAAATTAATAGCATTACCTTACAACCGATGCGACAAAACCCTCGATTTGATATCGACGACTCCCCAAGACCCATCGCGAATGCCACTGCGAGTGCCCTCTCTGTTGCAACTACTCGATCGGTTGAAACCACAGGCCGCCGCCGCTACCTCCGAAACCAACAAACTCCAACTGCAGAAAAAAATCGCGACCTCATCTTCATGTTTGAATACCCCGGAACTCCTCAACCATCGCGCGCAGAGCCCTGATCCTCACGATTAGGTCAAAGAGTTCAGAAATGGAAATAGCAATCGCCATCTTCGTTGCTACCTCGACCTCGTTTGCCTTTTTTTTCTTTCCTTGCTCGAATGAGCATTATGCATATCCCACGATGCCCTTCTGACTTCGCACGAGCGCATGTCAAACCGCCCTGGCTTCGCCGTCGCGATAGAAAAGAGGCGACCATCTATTTGGGCTCGGATTTTAAATTGATCGATTTTTTATTTTTTTATATGATTTAGAGTGAGGCTTTGGCCATAATTTTTTTTTTCTTTCAATTTTCAGAAGAGGGAAGGAATGAAGAGGTAGTTGGATTAGCTTTTGACGATTTCGATTCTTTTTCCTTTTTGTGTCACAGTTATTTTCCTTTTAAAATAATACACGTGTGACAAAATTTCTTTACATGCATGACAAAAGTTGTGACCTAGAAGACAAGTGACCAAAATATTTGACTAGTCAAACTATATATATAAATATTTAATTTCAAATTTAAATTTAAATCGTATCAAATTACGCAACTTAAAATCTCGATCTCCAATCAAGGCATGCCGCTAGGCGTTTATAATGTTATATGTCCATTCCGAACGCAACAGATAAGGTTTCGAGTCCAAATTTGATCGTGTGGAGAAGATAGCTTTTTGGACCCAGCTATTATATTGAATTTTCGATTTATACTTCAGCATATTTGTTTATCGTATAGCCAAATGATCACACCAAATACTATGAAAATTGAAATCCGATAATAATACAATATTACGGATCTAATGGAACTAGTTTCGTCGAATTCCGAGACTGTGTCCCGGAAGGCTATTTTTAAATATCGATTCAAACGAAATAATTTCAAAACTTATCAAAGCATTTCCAAGTTCAATTCTGAAGCTTCCATTATCTTTAGTTTTATCAATATAGATTTTTCAAGCCGTTGAAATATTTTTAATCACTTAAAACTAAAGATTCAAATTTTTACTCAACTTCCAATTATTAAATTAAATAATTAATTGCCAAAATTCACAGTTATATCCAAAATCCAAGTTAAATTGACCTTCAAAATTTTAAAATCAATTAAATATTTCAATTTCAAATGTCCAAAATTCTGGGTAGTCATAGACGCCAGAAACTATGGAGCATCACACGACTCCATCGTCGATGCCTTCATTAATAATACGGCCGTGCCCACTCCCGCGACCACCTCCCTGACGCCGACCAGTCTTGATTCGCCGACTCCCAAAACCCTGTTTTTCGAAAAGGCGACATGATCGCCTTTGACCTAGTGTCGAGCAACAGCCGTGATCCCCTATTGATGATCGATCCACAGAGAAACTCGCGCTGACATGCTATCTTCTCCAACAAACCCGAATGTGCACTCCAAATCGTGAATCGATAACTCCAGCTTCCACACGGCCGAACCTAACATCGCTTCTCCCGAACGAGCACCCCAGACTCTTGGGTACATGTGGGGCTCGACCTCCTCACCGCTTCGAACACCACCCCTCACAAAACCAACAACCCTAAAACCACTGCCGCCTCCTCGCGCCTATTTTCTTTTTCGAACGTGAAACTCCCTATTTTTTTATCTGAGATGATTTTTGATCAAAGATTGAAGGAGGGGAATGGGTTGGATCAATTTTTTTTCGTTAATTGATTTCGGTTCAAACTAGGAAAAGAAGGAAGTGAGCAATTTAAAACGAAAGGGGGCGACACGATTTAAAAGGTGAAAGGGTATCTTCGTACGTGATAGGTGGCACGTATTAGAAAGCAAGGCGACTTTGATTTGATTTCACTTTTATTTTATAAATATTCAAAATACGCCGCTTTGCATAACTCAAAATTTTGAACTCCTAGGCGTTTATAGTGTCATACCCCTATTTTGAACGCAGCGGAACATGTTTCAAGTCCTAATCTTATAGTATATGGAAGATAGCTTTTTAACAAAACTATTTAAATTAAATTCGATTAAATTATTTCTGGGCATTTTCAGATCGTACGAACAAATGATAAATTCGAGCGCTTCGAAATTTAAAATTCGGTAATGATAGATTATTATGGATCCAATGGAATTGGTTTCATCGAATTCTGAGACTATGCTCCGGATCGTAATTTAAATGCGTCGATTAAATCAATGATTTCAAAATTAATGAAATCGCTTGAAATTTCAGTTTTAAACTCTTACTAATTAAATTATAATTCAAATAGAATTTATACCAAAAATAGAAATCTTTTGTAAAGTAACTCCAATTTCCAATTATTTAATGATTTTCAACTATAAATTCAATAATTAAATTTATTCAGTAAATCGCTTTATTTGGAATTTAAATTAATTTTAAAATTTTCAACCAACGGCTTCACATTCAAGAATCAAATCATATTCCAATTCCATATTTAAAGCAACTTAGATATTCAAACTTAAACATCGATAAATCCGAGTCATCACATTTCTCCCCCTTAAAAGAATTTCGTGCCCGAAATTGCTATGGCAGGAAAAACGCTTCAAACCATTAACTTAACAAAAACCCACTTAGTTAAAACTAGACATTCACTTTTTCTAAACACTTTAGTTTCATCCAAACATTTAGTTTCCATTTCTAACCCAAAAGCTCTTATTTCAATTTCAATTTGAAACTCAACTTTTGGTTAACAAAAAATTTCAAAAAATTTCTAACATGCTAAATTTTCGAATTTTTTTTGATAGAGTCTCCTTTGTATGGAAGTCCTTTTGTAGTATGACAAAAGAGATAAAAATATATACATCAACCACATGGTCGGAAAACACAATATATATAAACATTTATATATTTTGCAATATTTAATCCGAAACGTACCTTATATTTGCATTTATAAGCATTATTAAGCAATTAAGTTTATATCATATTCAATTACGCAACCCAAATCTAGCTCATTAGCCTCTAGGTACCTGTACATACTCAATTTTAAACACGTAAGTACCAAAATATGAAATTCACTAACATTTCATTTATTTAAATAGTTAAACACATGAATTCCATCAACCAACATGTTAAACATATTTGTAAGCAATTATAAGGTTCTGATATTAATTTAATTACTTTCAATCTATTCGTATACCATTCGAATGATTTAGAACTCAATTTACTTGCATTCACTTTATATTTATACCAAACATCTCATATCCATTCCAAATTGATTTAAAAATCAATTTATTAATTCATAGAATTTTATTTACTTCCTTTTACATCAACGACAAATTTTTCTATGCAAATTCGACGCTATTTATTTAATAAAATAACTATTTAAGCTTATAGCTATTTTAAATTGATTCCAAATCAATTTATATTTAATTCTATTCCATTTCAAATTGATTCTTAATCCATTCATTTGCATTCCATTCATATCCACATTCATTACTTTCAAATCCATTTTATTTAGCTCGGAATCATTCCATGCTACTTCATTAAATAACCATTTCACAAATTTATTTGAGCCAAACCTCCATCCAAAAATATTAACTTAAGTTAGTTCGTTTATCTTCAATTATTTCAACCACATAACTCAAGTTTATTTTCCTTGCTAACAAATTCCATTTCAATTTTAGATTGATTCTTGTTTAATCAAATTCCATTTCATTTACTAATTAATTTAATTAGTTCATTCATTTAGTCCACCCTAAAACTTAACTTCACCCTCAAATTCATTCTCGAATTCATTTACATTATATCTAAGCCATATTTATTTTATTTACATTTAAATGGAATTTATTTGTAACTTAAGTCATTGCTACTTCAATCCAATTTCATTTTATTCGTCCACATTTCCAATTATATTTAACTCACTCATAATTAAATCGAATTTTATTTATAACTCAAGTTCCCAAGTCCCATTCAATATCTGATTCACTATTTAATTCTTCTAATTGGTTTGCTTTCATTTTATATCTCACAATTGGATTTTTATTTCAAGAATCATTTTATTTAATCCATTTGAGTTCACATTCATTTTATAATTCAAGTTTGGACTTTAATTCCTCCCTCAAAATACCAAATTACTTTTATTTTGGTTTTACCATCCTTTTTTTTCCAATTTAGAAATTTTGCAACTTATTTTTCTCGTTTTCATAAATTCAAGAGTATTTTCACATTTTATTCTTAACTCAAGATCATACATTACTTTATAGCCTAAGTATATTATTATTCTATTAGTTTAAATTTTATAAGCTATACAAACTCACTTATTCATTACATATTTTTCACTTAAATTTCATTTCATTCAAAATTTTATAACTTATGGTTATATAATTATTTTACCACTCACAATTTATATTTACTTCCATTCGATATTATTTCTAATCCAATCAACTTTATTTTACCTAAATTTCAATTCCTTTTTAATCAACATTTAAAAAACTATATTCGATTTATTCGTATTTAAATTACTTTCACCCCAAACAATTTTATTTTTATTTCATTTAATTTAATCAAGTAAAAAGTTAATACAAATTTCAAAATTTCCCACACTTCCTTATATTTATTTGTTCCATTCACATCATTCACATTCATATGAATTTATATTTTGTTAACTTCATTTTATTCTATTCATTTCATTTTATTTATTATAATCACTTCATTTTATTTATTGCCTTTAACTTTTCTTAAGTTAATTCCCATTTCGTCAATGCACTTCATTAATTCGATTCAAGCCCAATCAATTTGATTTAATTTATTCAACTTAACTTATGATGAATTCCATTTTAATTTTCTCAACTTAAATTAAATTCCAAACTACAAATTCCACACTTCTATCCTTATTAATCCGTAGGATTCCAGAATTTGTATATTTCAAATAACCTTGAAATTACATATATATATATGTATCTTTTTATTTAACAAACCATTTTCTTGGAATTTCCAAATTAACTTTATTTTATCCAAACAATTTTCCAAACCTGTTTTTCAACAAATCTCCATATTAAATTTCTACGACAGCAATCCGTCACTTAGAAACTCAAAAATGAACATTGATGATGCGGTCGTCGTCATCAGTATTATTTTCAGCGACTTAAGTGAGTTCAGTGCTCTACCGCTTCCAGTCCATATTTAAATCCAATTTAAAGCATTTTCTAATCCAAAATAATATCACCATTATTTATTTC
Organism: Allium cepa; assembly: GCA_030765085.1. Taxonomy (NCBI): domain Eukaryota; kingdom Viridiplantae; phylum Streptophyta; class Magnoliopsida; order Asparagales; family Amaryllidaceae; genus Allium; species Allium cepa. Next base: position 550,239,910 of record CM060941.1, on the reverse strand, counting down.
AAAATACATTGGAAAATCTTTCCAAAAATCTCCAGGATTTAATTTTCCAAATTCTGGTTTGAATCCACCTTTAGTTTTTAACTCATTCGTATAATTCATTCTTGTACGATCTAATTTAGTTTTAATAAACCTTTCCAATTTTATAACTTTGTTTTGATTATATTATAATGACCAAACATACCAATGTACTATAATAATTTCATAAAATTATTTCTTTCATATGAAATTATATTTTGGGTAAAATTATTTCATTTACCCACTTCAAAACAATATTTTGTCGATTTACCTGGTTTAAGTGTTTAGAATCTCCTATCGATTTTGGCGTCCTACTACTTAAACAGAATTTATATGCCACTTAACATATAAGTCAACACAATATAAAACTATTTATATTCACTAACAAGTAAGCGCTCATATCTATTTATACATTCAAACTCATTCTAGGTTACTACCAACCCTATCTCTAATGAGTAGTCCCCACCAAAGCCAAGGTTCTCACTTAACCTTCAGCTTTGATACTAAGTGTAGCGACCCACAGTTCCGTACCCTTTAGGTTGATAATAATTCACTCTTATTCAACCCCAAATTGTACGGAAGAGTGAATAACTAGTGTAAAGAAGAAGAAAGGGATAGAAATAGAAAAAACAACACAGAATCTCACAAACGCAGTAGAACCAAATATAATATATAATAATGGATTTTTGTACAAAAGAACCTGTAACTTTTATACTTACAATCATCGGAGTACAACAATCACTACATCAATTTTGACATTTATAATAACTTCTCCTCACACATAACTCACATAGCGGAAATAACCAAGTACATGATATACGTCTAAACTCCTCTAGCTTGTCTCCTGAGCTCCATAGCATTCTAACCTGAATCTGTTATACTCGAACTGACCCGAGCATTATAATAACACCCGAGTCAGTCTGGAAAACCAACGTGAGTAAACATACACGATTTAAATTATTAAAGTTATCCAATCCCTTTGAAAAACAAAGGTATCTCATAAGACCGCGTCACACATAAACACGATGGGTTTTCCCTAACGATAACCAAAAACATTTTATAGAAAATCCTGTGATATTATAATAGTGTCTATATATAAATACTTACTCAAATAGCTGAAATTTTTACATTAATTAAATTCCATCATATTTGGCTCTACAAAATAACCGTAAAGGCTCGTATTTGAGAATGGATCCCATATAATGACTAGGCTACTAGGATACCGCTTATCACAGTACACCTCTAGAAAAATGTACCAAGGACTTCGCTTGGATCCCCTGCTACACAAAACATACCTACCCCTAACCTGGATAGACCAAATATGTTATCACCCCGGGTGTTCCCACCCTTAAATATCAAGCGCTCCTTTTTCATGCACAACCATATCACTAATTGTATATATATTTCCAAGGATATCTAGAAAAGTGATAACATACCTTAATTGGGTACGACGCACTTGGCCTTTGCTGCATCTCCCTTGTTTTAATTATTTCCAGTTGATGAGGCTTGAGGTTAAATGTTACCTTTTAGGAACACTTCCACTTAGAATGCTCTTCGTCCTCCAATGACGATGTTCCGATTGCATTCGTCCATACAAGTTGTCCTGGTTCTGGACAAACCGAATCATCATCTTCACTATCTTCATAATATCCATTTGTAACGTTTAAATCGGAACAAAGTGGTTTCGGTAATTAAATTTGATCCCGGTCTCTTCGAAATGATTAACGAAATTGGCGAATATTTGATAGTTTGTTATTTCACTGTCAAATAACATCCATAAGCAACCACTAGGCCCATATTATAATTTCTTCCAAAATATTCATTTCAGAATATCTTTACAAAGATATATTCAAATCCCTTTCAAATTTATCAATTATTGAAAACATTTCGAATACTTGTTTCCATAACAGAATATCTCCACCCGTACCTCACTTCAACACTTAATGAAACATTTCCAACTTTAATTCATAATCCATTGCTTAGAAATCTTGATATAATCCTTCATTTCTAATAAACCATCATTTCCTTACTTAAGAAAATATAAAAATCCATTTTTCTGAAATCATTTCTAATATCAATACTTAAGAGGTTTTCTTATCCTATCTCCCACACTTCTGGAATTTATATTAATTCCTTTTTACCTTCTCCAAGGATTGATTATACTCACTTATAATTTCGTCTATCCATTTACAACTTCTAAAATCATATCTGTCTTCACATCTCGAGAGAGTTTATAAATAAATAAATAATATAAACCATTCAAGACTACATATATAATAAGTATTTTAAAGAATAATAATTTATTTTGAAACATGTTCAGTAATTGTTTGAAACACCAAACACTTTTTAAATAAAACATTAATAACTCATTTTTCAATCCATCCTTAATTAAACCTAATTGATTTACAAACTTCTTATAAAAGTTAGAATGTATTTTCAAAAAGAATTTATATTTGAATAATCTACTCTCTAAAATATCCTAATATTAACTAGTTTAAAATTTCTTAGTTAAATAAATAAAATTTCCTTTTTAAACAAAGTATTTTCTAAATAAAAATACATATATTTTAAAAACCTCAATAACCAATTTCAATTTATAAATCCTCTCGATTTGCCACACATTAATCCCATTTCTGTTTTCTAGCCATCCTCACTTTTTAAAAATAAAATTCCCTATTTTTCCCAGAATTTATTTTTCATCTCTCGATATAAATTCACCGTATGAATTTTATATTCCCAAATTTTCATTTGTTATCGGTTGCCTTTATTTATAATCATCATTTATAAATTTATAACTTCCGGGTTTCACTTTTTTATAAAAATAATCTCATTTATAAAATTCTATTTTATAAATTTAGTTCTTAATAAATTCAATTCATTTCCGCCAGTTTGTTTTTAATATCGGTTTCAACTTCTTGTCATATTTTCCAGAAATATCATTTTTTAAAATCCACCATTAAAAAAATCCTTTGTATAAATTATTTGAAAAATCTTTACTTAAAATATTTTTTACTAATAGTTAAATACAAATCAAAATCAATTATTGTTTTATCCAAATCAATTTCTTAAAAAATAATCCAAATTTCGATATAAATATTTTTACATTCAAAATATCCTTTTAAATCCTTTGAAATTCCAAAAATAACACTTATGGTATTTAAAATACCAAAGTTAGGCCAGTGCTACTATAGCATCCAATAATTCACATCACAATAATATATAACAGCAATTCAAAATGAGTGAGATTTACTTACATTGATTTAATTTGTCGATCGTCCCAATTTTTAAATTAAATCAAATGATGTTCTATTTTAATCTAATATTTCCAACTACATCGACCACTTCCAATTCGATTCCATATGTTTGCCCTCGTATAAGTTTAATATGAATTAGTGAAATTCCAAAATTGACAGGCAATTTAAAATTTAAAATTGTTCTTATATTAGATTACCTTCCTTCCAAGCTCAACCAAACCGTAGCAGTAGTATGCTACCACCATCAATCTGCAACAACCACATTAGCATCTTTACTATTACATTACTGTCAGGCCTGCAACCTCCTCCACGTCGCTATCCACCCTAGCCTACTTGCTTGAAAAATCACCACTGACGCTAGAAACTATGGAGCAGCATACAACTCCATCTCGACGCCCTCATCAATAACACGGCCGTTACCACTACCATGACCACCTCCCTGACGCCGACTAGTCTTGATTCGCCGACTCCCAAAACCCCTCTTTTGAAAACATGACATCATCGCCTACGACCTGCTGTCGAGAAATAGTCTCAACCCCCTATTGATCATCGATCCATAGAGAAATTTGTGTCAACATGCTATCTTCTCCAACAAACCCGAATATGCACTCCAAATCATGAATCGATGATTCCAGCTTCCACGCGGCCGAACCTAATATTGCTTCTCCAAAAGAAGCACCCTAGACTCTCGTCCTCTCGGCTACACATGCGGCTCAACCTCCTCATGGCTTCAAACACCACCCCTCACAAAACTGACAATCCTCAAACCACTGCCGCCTCCTCGCCCATTTGCTCTTTTGAACGCAAAACACTTTTTTTTATTTGAGATGTTTTCTGATCGAGAAGTGAAGAAGGGGAACGAGTTCAATCGATTTTTTTTCGTTAATTGATTTCGCTTCAAACTAGGAAAAGAAGGAAGTGAGCATGATTTAAAACTAAAGGGGATGACACGATTAAATAGGTAAAAGGGTATCTTTGTACGTGATAGGTGGCGTATATCAGAAGGCAAGGTGACTTTGATTTGATTTCATTTTTATTTTATAAATATTCAAAATATGTCGCTTTGTATAATTCAAAATTTCGAACTCCTATCGAGGCATGCCGCTTGACGTTTATAATGTTATACCTTTACTTCGAATGCAATGGAATAGGTTTCAAGTCCTAATTCGATCGTATGTGGAAGATAGCTTTTTAACCATTTCATATCGTACGACCAAATGATAAATCCAAATGTTTTGAAATTTGAAATCCAATAATAATACATTATTAAGGATCCAATGGAATTGGTTTCGTTGAATTCCAAGACTATTCCCCAGATCGCTATTTAAATGCGTCGATTAAATCGACGATTTCAAAATTGATGAAATCGCTTGAAATTTCAGTTTTAAAATCATACTAACTAAATTATAATTCAAATAGAATATATACCAACGTTATAAATCTTTCGCTTCATAAAAAACTCAAATTTCCAATTATTTAACTATTTTCAATTATAAATTCAACAATTAAATTTATTCGGTAAATCGCTATATTTGGAATTTAAATTCATTTAAAAAATTTCAACCAACATCTTCACATTCAAGAATCAAATTATATTCTAAATTCATATTTGAAACCACTTAAATATTTAAACTTAAATGTTGAAAAATCCGGTTCGTCGCACAAGGGGTTACATATTGATAGTTACTGGATAACTATGGAATGATTCACTTTGGAGTTTTATATTGGTTAGTATAACTAAGGTCATACAAAGAATCTTGAAGTAACGATGTTACATAATTCTCTTGACTTGAAAATAGTGTCGAACTTCAATGTAGACAATTCACTTTGATTATAGTTAAATGGTGGCATGACATCAATCAAACGACTATAATTGGGTCTGAGTGGAACATTGAAAGTAAAACACTATTCAATAGAAATTTCTTCTCCTCCGTTGTGTGAGGTTGGTATCACGGTCAACTATAGTCAATTTGATATCAAAATCTTAGGCCATAACAGTATAGTTAATAATAATAATAATAATTAAACTAAAGACATTTAGTTTGGAATTTTAAAGTCGAATGAATGCGATGTTGGAATTTTTATTAAAACCAAATTCCATAAGCCCTAATGTGATATAGTCTTAATGAAGAGAATTGGTGTAAATAATCATCGTTAATATCGGATACCAATTATAATAAGTAAAAAAGGATTTTATTGAAAGATGCATAAGTGATAATTTTAGCTAAAACATCACACCACTAGCTAAGGTGACATGTGGACATTAATATTTGGATTGTTGGATATTATTCGTTGTCTAAATTTACACCTTTGAATCGCACGACCAAAACGATGAATGCTCCAAATAAACCACACAATTTAATTAATTTATATATTGTAAATTAATAAAATATTAATATTTATGAAATACTAATATTTAAATTTTATTTTATTTGTTTAAATACTATAAGTGTTTAATAATGTATGTACATAAAATGTTATAAATGTTCGTATCTTTTTAATATGTAGGTAGAATATTTAAATTGGATATAAATATAATAAATGTTGAAGGTGTTTTTAAATTAATTAAATTAATTAATATTTGTGGAATAATAAGTATTATTAAATTTTATTTGATATTTGAATATTATTAGCTTTTAATAATGTGCGTATATAAAGTTAATAATGCATACAGTGATATAAGATATTCGTAGAACATTTAAATTAGATTAAGATGGGATTAATGCTAGTGAGATTTTAGAATTTTTGAGGCCCACATGTCGAACACTCAAGTGCCAGAAATATCAATTTGTTAAGGTGAAAGAAGAAGGTAGAAGATAGAAGAAAACTAAACAACATAGAATCTCACAATGTAGCGAATAATATATACTACAACAATGATCTTCACAAAAAGGAAACATCTTTATTCGTATATACAACATCAGAATACACTAGACTTATCCTAAATTTGGATAGTTATAGGAACGTATCCTTTCATTGACAAACATATAGACTCTATAATACAGCAGAAGAAAAATATACGTGAATACGTCTTGACCATTCAGGTCCTCTCCAACTCCAAAGTATCTAGCTAAACCTGGGAAAACATGTTCGGTCTGACTCAAGAATTATGTGAAATAACGCCCGGGTCAGTATGGTAAACCAGCGTGAGTAAAACTCGAAAACAGGCAACAACCGAACTGATTTCTACATTTGAAACTTTTCAAACAAAAGGTATCTTACAGGACCATACCGCACATAAAAAAAGATTGGTTTTTACCTTATGATAACCAAAACATTTTATATCAAAATCTAATGATATTATCATAGTGTCTATGTTAAATAGACAAAATAGCTAAAATGCTTGCATCTCACATTTTAACATACTAGGCTCTACAATCGAAAACGTAAGACATGTATTGGAGAATGGATTCCAACTAATGTTTGGGCTACTGGAGTACCGCCCGCTATAGTACACCTCTAGAAAAATGTACTGAGGTCGTACCTAACGACCCTTACCAACACATAACCGGCCTACCCCTTGATAGATAGTACCGAATATATCATCATCTCGGTTGATTTGTAACCTTTAATCGAGCGCTCTTACATACACGAATTCATTGATGATTGTGTGTAATGACCGGGTGATTTTCGACCCTCGAAAATCGACACTAATACGTTCACTGTATAAAGTGCTGAGCAATCGAGTGCCGGAAATACCAGGTTGTTAGGGTTTAAGAAAAAGAGATAGAAGAAGAAATAGAAACAACAGCACAGAATCTTACAATTGCAGCGGAACAAATATAATATACAATAATAGCATTTTATACAAACAAAAGCTGTAAGTGTCAATATACATTCAAATTATTAGAGTACGATAATCAACGAATAAATCCAGACAATTATAATAACTTGCCCTAAATACTAACTATACAGTCTATACTGCACTGTGGAATATAGTCAATACGTCTCTTCCATCCAGCTCGTCACCTGAGCTCCAAAGCATCCTAACCTGAAAACTATAATACTCGGTCTGATTCGAGCATTACAATAATGTAACACCTGAGTCAGGCTGGAAACCAGCGTGAGTGAAACCCACTAAATGTGAAATACTAAAGTTATCAAAATATTTGAACCCTAGGTAGCTCATACGAACAGGATGAATTTTTATCTTATTATAATCAACACCTTTACAGAAATCCGTCAATTTGCAATAGTGTCCAAGTACAATCACTTATTCAAAATAGTTAAATTTATGAAATTTATTCAGTTCTACTTTATTAACTCTATAATCAACTCCGTATAGGTTCATAGAAGTTACTAAATTGAAGTGGTTCTAGATAACACTAATATCCGATCTCAATCTCTTTGAAAACAAATCGATAAATTTTAAAGGGGTATATTGTTTAAAATAAACAATTTATATTTAAGGGGACAATATTCGAATATGGGAATTTATTATAGATTTTTATTTCAAATAAATACGTATCATTATTTTAATCTAACTATTTTAACTTGTCTGATCGCTTAATGACACAGGCAAAAATAATAGAAATAAGTATCCAATAGAGTTAAGTCAGGATATAAATCGCTAACCAATTTTAATGATCAATGCCTAATATCAAATGATTCACACATTAGGGTTATGTTAACATTAATTACCCGAATCCATTTATGTTTAAATCCAAATTAATTACAAACTAAAGAAATTAAAAAAAAAAAAATTAGGTAATCAAGGGTTTTACCCTCTATTTAATATCAAATTTTGTAAATTTTCATAAGTTTAAGTCAAATAGTGATAATAAAATTAATTAACCATTTTAAATATCATTAGCTCTAAATTATGGATTTAAAATGTCAATAGATTTTTAGTACAAATAAAAGAAGGTATATATTATCATATATATATATATATATATATATATATATATATATATATATATATATTAGTTCCATTTTTATTCTCTTTTCTTTCTCTTATTTTTACTTTTCCTTTCTTTAATTTTTATATTTCCCCTTTTCTTTATTTTTTCCATTTTCCTTATTCTTTTTTTTTCATTTCTTTTCCTTGTTTCCCTTTTACTTTTGGCCCACCTACCTTTCCCGGCCCATTCTCATTTTCTTTTCCCTTCCCTCCTCCTTCTTTTCATTCTAGTTCTCACCTATTCTTTATTCAACTTTCCTAGGCGACCGCACACAGTCGTGCATGCATACTGTCTCCGACTGCCGCCATTCGATGCCGACCGCCTCTACAAGTCGCCGCCGACCCCCACTCCATGCTCCACCACAGGAAACCTTCACAAAGCTCCCCGCTCGAAATTGAATAGCCAACCCCACACTATACAGAACCCATCAGCACTCGATCACCTTCCAATGCCTCCATGCACCACCATTAACCACCGAACCATGCCAGAACGTCCGCCATACCCTCCTCTTTCTCTTCCTCTTGGACCGTAGACCTCCCTTCCCCTCTTGTCACCCCCGATCCCCCATAAACGAAGCCAAGAAAAACCCACACAAAACCCTACTATGACTTCGCCTGACCACACCACTTATTATAAAAAGCCACAACATTATTCTTCGATGCCCTATCACCTAAACTTCCTTCACGACGATCGCCGAGGCATGACAACAACTGTGTCACCGAAATTTGAGGATAGCCCAAATTCTGATCATCTTCCCTATACTACCTCCACATCCAACTAAAAATCCTCAAACAACCATCAAAAATCACGATTTTCCACCACGAACCCGCCTAGATGATCCATTTGTTGACTTTTGAAATTTTGGTTGAGACCATTATTAACCCATTAACTGTTACTTACTTTTTTCCTTCTCCCTATTTGATGGATTTTCGTGAAACCAATTTTAAAAAAAGCTACACATAAAAATAAGCTACTTTGCTTTTGGAATTATAGGTTAAAACCAAACAGATGTTGATTTTTGGATTTTTGAAGTTGTTTGTTAACTGTGTTTGAACAAAAGAACAAGGAACAAAGTGGTTTTTCCTGGAAGAAGTACCGGATTTTGATCATGTCAAACGTATTCGTACTAATATATACACACACATACATAACATGTATGTTCACAGTCAACACAGTTTAAAGTCTATCCCAACACAATCATATGAATGTAAATACAATACCTGGTAAATACTTAAAAGTGTTTACTCACACTTCTTTGAGAAGGAACACTGCTTTTTTTTATTTCCTTTTCTTCAGTTTTCTTACTTCCCTTGATCTTTTTTTATGGTATCAAGTGAACAATTGAACAAAAACTGGGTGGCTATATATATAGATGAAATGGAAGTGTACAGAGAAAGCTAACACAGGTATAGGCTAAGATTTTCATTTTATTTTATATATATATATTTTATATGTAAATGAGTGATCAAGGCACGACTAGGCTATGCATATATAGAAGAGGGGAAGTGTATAGGCAAGCATTGGTGGCTGTAGATTTGTACAAGCTATGTTTTTATTTTATATTTCTTTTTCTTTTGTTTTATTTTGATTTGATTTTCATATGACTTGATTTTGATTTTGTTTTGACTTTGATAAATTATTTTTTAAGCTTTGAATTTAATGTTTTCCATGATGATGTCTCCTATATATATATATATTCATTTGGATGCATCATATAAAAATATACATATATATAGATTTTCATATACACTAGTTTTTGACCATATATGCATATATATACACTTACGTATATTTTATCATCATATACATATGTGTATATTTATACATTTCATATCCACACATACTATATACATTTTAACTTATGTATATGCATATTTATTTTATTTTTCCATGATGAAGTTTTTACATGAACCTATATATATATTTTATGCACTATTCTACATAACATACATATATATATATATTTACTTACATATGTTTGTCATCATATATATACATTTACATTTATACATATTCTTATATACATTGCTTCATATAGGCATACATGAATATATATACACTTATATACATGTGTGTGTGTGTATATGTTTAATTATCATAAATCTTATTTATATGTATACATACATACATATACACACACACACACACACACACTTTTATGAATATTCCATCTTAAAATTTTTAAATGGTAGAGTTTATATTCATTTCTCTATAAAATTTATCACATCTAGATATTTATAATTCAATATTTAATATAGTATTTAATCAACTTTATATATATTCAAATATATAAATATCAAAAAATTTATTCATTTGACTAATAAAATTTAAAATCCAAATAATTAAAATCAGTTAGTTACCCAATAACAGAAGTCGAAAATCCGTTCATCAAATTCCTCCCCCCTTAGAACTTTTCGTCCTCGCGAAGGAACGAAGCGAGAAATTTGAATTTTGATGTGTATTATTTTATAAATCATTTTTTAGACATTTTGACTCCTCATTCTTTTATTGTACATTTTAAAACACTCTAAATTACATAGTATTACCAAGTTAGTTTTATATAAAATACTTTTCATAACTCGATGTCTTAAAAGTCCATCCTTGTTCTCATAGAAATTCAGTCATATGTTGATCAATCAAACGACTGAAAATCAATAAGTATTTAGTAGACCCGTTTCAACATCCAATGAAAATACTTGAAAACCTCTTTCAAAAATGCTATGGAAAGCATCACCCATTATGGGTCGCAATTAGCACGATGATTGCGTCGCCATCCCGACGAAATCCTAAGAAAACTGTAGGCATCCACACCACTCAACTTTCACCATGGAAACTGTACAGATCGCAGCTACACCCAGGGTTTCGTTGGTATCGCAGCAAAACCCATGTAACTGTAGGCATCAATGCCACTCGAATTACGCTGCCAAACGAAACTTTACCACATAGATCGCAAACTACACAAAGGCTGCATCTCTATCTCAGTGAAACCCAATGTAGACTATAGGTACTCACCACCACACGATTTCCGCTATAGAACCATATAGATTGCAATCTACCGAAGTTACATCGCTCTCCTAGCGAAATCAAATGTAGATTGTAGGCAATCACTGCTACTCGACTTACGCTACGGAAATGCAGTAGATCGTAGTTACAACAAAGTTTATGTGGCCATCACAACAAAACTCAATGTAACCATAGGAATCAGCGTCACTCAACTTAAGCAACCCAATAATGATCATCAGGAACTCAATTTTCGTCCGAACGTCCTCTGGGATCCCAATTTCATTGAACCCACCCTTAGGGTTCATAGGCAGAACCACCTAGTGGATCTCCTGCTATAAGATTCGACTATCATGGGGGTACCTTTTTTCCATACCTTTCTCAAAACATATCATACTATATATAGTACCTTTCAAATCATACTCTTTATATGATTCACATATAAACTTCATTTGTACAAAATCGATATCTTCAAAATTGATAGTTCTCAAATTTGGTTTACCAAATTTGCAAAATAGACTTTTTGCCAAGTTCAAAAGTCTTTAAAAATCAATGGGTTCCAAACCCTCTAAGTTTCATTCTCATATACTGTGACGACCCGAATTTCTCACCACAGAAAATCGCATCATCCTGAAGAAATATAGGGATAGATAAGAGAAAAGAAAGAAGAAGAAAGAAGAAACAATATCAGAATCTCAACAGCGGAATGAATAAATTATATTAATAACATAAATATTACATAGTTTACAACCATTATCAGAGTTACACAGATTACACATCTCATTCTAGACAGTTATAAACACCTGTCTAGTTATACAACACAATACAATACAAGGAAACTACTCAGAGAAACCAACACAGCGGAATACTATATATCTACACGCTAAAGCCTCCTGCTCCATTGCTTCTCCATAATTCGTCAAGACTAACCTGAATCCCTTGGCTACTCGTAAAAATCTGAGCACCCAAGAGTTTAAGAAACAGAAGATAAAATCCGGGTCAGACATGGGTCTGGTGTGAGTAACAGTTTAAGGTTGCTTAACTTTCAAAATCCTTTTGAAAAGAAAGGTATCAAGTAAGACTTCCCACACATAAACATGGAAAAGTTTTAGCTTACGCTAATGAAAACATTTGATAGGAAATCTGGTGATATTATAATAGGTCTAGGGTTTTCAAGTAAATATGAAATAGCTGAAATTGTTACATGATTAAATTCCAGCTACTAGCCACAAAAGTGGGTAATACAATCAAAACCGTTGGCACTTACTGGATTTTGGATTCCATATAATGGCAGGGCTACCGGGGTACCATCCGTCACAGTACGTGGCATAGATCAACGTACCGAGGATCACTTCCAATCCCCTACAACATAAGGCCGGAACCACCCCGTACTGGACAGTCCTGAACAAGACAACCTCGACAGTTGGAGCTCAACAACTACCCACACAGCCGAAATAAAAGGGACCTCTAGACAGGGGAAAATATCGTCCTACTTAGGCATGACCCACTTAGCCTTGCTGCACCTCCCCTGTTTTAGCCATTCCCGGTTGATGAGGCTTGAGGCTACGATTACCTTTATAGAACACATCACTTAGAATGCTCATCGTCCATCTGACGATGTTATGAAAGCATTTAATCCATACAAGTTCGTTTCGGGTTCGAACGAAATCGAAGGCATTATCTCGTTACACTCATTTTGGAATCACCCTTAGAGTTAACGACGATAACCGTTGCACTCTGAATCTTCATCTTCACTTGAGATTCACGACCTATCGTTAATTTGGATCGATGTGGTTTTCAGATATCCAAATATGGAAACCCGATCCTGGTCTCATCGAAATCCAAAACGTGTCTTTTAAGGCCAAGTTGTTTTAAGGTTTAAAACAATTCAATTCAGTATTTATATACACATAGATAGATAACTCACAAATCACAATAGATAATCAACAATATCATAATAAACAGATAATCCACATTATCATTATAAACAGATAATCCATACTATCACCAAAATAGATAATCCATATTATCATCATAATGTAACCAAAGCATTCATATCACACTGCATTACTTATCCCATTTCTGAGATCACAAAGCATTCAAGGCAATCAATATCACCCATTCATACATAAGCAAAGATTTACTTAATCACAATATAATTAATTTAAAATGAATTAAATTAATTACCTCCATCTCTAATTAATCTAAAGTGAATTAAATTAATTACTTCATCTTTAATTAATTTAAAATAAATTAAATTAATTACTTCATCATTATAAATTTTGCTTACTTAACCATTTAATTGATTACAAATCAATTAATTAATCATTCAAATTAATCACCTTAATTAATCACCCTTGATTAATTTTCTTTTAATTACATGCAAGTAATAGTCCTTTAATAAATTTCACAAATTAATTATCCTTAACCAAAATCAGTAATTAACCTTTAATTACTTCAATTAATTAATTAACTATAATTAATTACATTAATTCTTAATTAATTACATTAAGTAATTACCTTTAATCACTTATCATTTATTAATTGATCTTAATTAATCAACCTTAATTACATCATTAATTATATAAATTAATGATTCCTAATTATATTTTAATTAATTTAAATTAATTACCTTAAGTAATTAATTTTAATTAAACCATAATTATTAATCACAACTGATTAATCACATCAAGTAATTAACTAACATTAATTACTTTATTAAATAAATTAATTATTCTTAATTAATTATCTTAATCAATCCCTTGATTAATTACTAAGTAATTATACTCAAATTACTTCCATTCTTAGAACATCACCCATTAATCACATCCAATAATTTTCAATTAATTACTTTACTGAGTAATTTCAATGCTTTAATTACATTTAGTAATTATCATCAAATCATCTAGTGTTTAAAATTAATTAAACTTAATTGATTAATTCAAACTAATCTCTTTAAACTCAATTAATTACATTAAGTAATTAATTCATTCATTACTTCCATTAAGTGATTACACTTAACTATTCACAAATGATTATCATTAAATTAATTAATTTAATTAATTATTAAAATTAATTAATTTAATTAACTATTAAAATTAATTAAGTATTAAATAATCCTAGTTAATGACCTTCATTAACCATTCTTTAATTACTTACATTAAGTAATTAACTTAGATTAGCCATTATTAATTACAATTTAATTTGTCTCTAATTATCCATTAATTAAACTCTAATTATTACAACTTAATTAATCCTTAATTATTTAATTAATTAGCCTTGATTATAACTTAATTGTTTAATTAATAAATCTTTAATCATTAAATAAAATATTAAATTATCTAATTAATGATCTTAATTACCAATTGATTAACCCTAAATTAATTATTTATTAATCCCTAATCATTAAATAATTATAATAATTAATTATTCCTTAATTATCTCATTAATTAAATTAATTTCAAAACATTAAATCTTAATCTAATCTTAAGATAAAAACATTTCTTAATTATGACTAAATTGTCATTAACAAATTTATTTGAAATCAATTTACTTGAGACTTTTCTTCAAATTTCATTTTAAATTTAATATTTAAAAATGAATACAAATTGACTTTAAACAAAGCTTAAAGACAAATCAAAACCTTCAATTCACATGTTAAAGAAATATTCATTTTATAAAGAAGTTTAAAACCAAATTTATGTTTAAATTCAAACCATAGTTAAAAATACACTTTAATATTCAATTTGTTTAAAACATTTTAAATTTGAAAACTTCTTTTTATTTAAAAATTGAAATGCATATTAAATTTTGATTCCAGATAATTTTTTAGATTTAAAAACCTATTTACAATATAAAACTTCATTTTTATAATACAAACTACTTAACCCTTTTTAGAGTAGTTAAATCAATTCAAATTTTAAAAACTTTACCTTATTTGAAAACTAAGATTTAAATTTTAAACTTGGATTCTAGTTTTCAAACTGGAATTTAAAACTTAGTTCAACTCTTACTTTACATATAAAAACTTAAGTTTTTAAGATTTTTTAAACAACAGTACAGGTTTTGTTAAAACCTGTAACAACCTTTAAACCCGAGACACCCCAAAATTTACTTCGAGCCCAATAACCTACCTCCCCGAGCAATTTACTCAACAACTTCGAGCAACTCGAGCAGCCCCCTCTGTTTCAAAACTTACCCCAACATCACCAGAAAATCACTTCACCGTGCAAATGCACAGTGACTCCGGCCACCATTGGTCATCAATGATGATCGCAACTCATCAGAAGTCAACACAGCAACCCTCCACGATCAACAAATCGAACTTCCACTCTCGAAATCGAAATCGAGACCTCGACCCCAAACCTGGAAACATCAGAGCCCTCCACGACCAAACTTGGCAACGCTTCGCATTCGTCCCTCCGACCACCATGACCCGTAGAACACCGGCATTGACTTCAACTGTAGCCAAGCTTCCACTACCCAAAAGCTAGTTGAAATTGATCAAATCTAAGAACCATGGTGATGGATTTACCAGGCACAGCTAAAACTAGGGTCTAAAAAGAAAATTCACTACCACAACCTCTCTGATGAATTTCAACACCAACTAGCATTTATCCTAGCTTCTCTGATCACCCCTCCATCATCAGGAAGAAATCCATCCCCTTCAGATACATGAATCACCAGAGAAACCCCAAAGTTCATTTTTAGGTCAAACAAGAGCTGTACATTCATCTTATTTCTAAAAATCTAGATTTTAATGTTAAAAATCATGATTTAGTTAATGTTTTCGATTTATAATACTAAATTAAGAAATTACACAGTTTGAATTTTGGTTAACATCAACATTCATTGATGTTTAAATACATCCACAGACCATCAAGTTTGAATTTGACTTGATTAAAATTTTAAACAATAATCTAAGTTAAATCAAACAATATTGGTTTATAAATCAGTTCCTATCACAAATTAAATTAAGTGGTAAGGGATTTTTAAATGAAAAAGTGGAACTGGAAACATAGCAGAGCACATAACAGCATGCATACACATAAATATTTACTTCAGACATCTACTTATAATAACATGCAATACTTATTCAACTCAGCATACAAGCATGCAACCAATTTTTAAATTTTAAATTTTTAAAAAGTTACTCACTTGTTCCTAAAGAAGACAGAGCCTGGAACAAGATAGAGCTCCATATAAAAAGGCTTTTGAAATTTGTTGAAGACATTTGCATGTAAACTTGATTTCTAGATCTAAGAAAATGCAGACTTCCTTTTCTTTTAAAACTGATTTTCAATCTTGCTTTAGTTTCAGGTAAATGATTTGAAGATGTGCAGATGCTTTTTGTTTGAAAATAGCAGGTGCAGGGTTTTGAAAATACAGGCTACAGATTTGTACAGGGATTTGTATTACTTTGATATGAGGAGTTAAATTTTCATGAGAACAGGTTTGCATTTGAAATGAATTATAGGCTTGCATGTTTGAATTGGAATGTGGATTACAGGGAAATGATCTTTGATATGAGAAGTTTGTAAACTGATTTTGTTTTTGAAGATTTGTTTGCAGATTTGCATTTGATCATGAACTATAGGTTTTAGAGGAAGTGATTTTTTAGGGATTTTGAGAAATGAACAAGTTGAAGTTTCTTTGATTAGGAAATGAGAAAAAAACAAGAGTGAAAAATGTATTCTTATATAGGCTAATTTTCTGATTTAATAAAAGAAAAGAAAAACAAATTTAAAAGAAGCCACTTGTAAATCATTTCAACATTTGTCACATTTGAAAGTTTATCTTTTAACATTTGTTAAATGATGCTTTAGGAAATCAACACATGTCTTTATAAAAGTAATTTGTATTTTATTTACATGTTAATATATAAATTATGCCAAATAAATTAGTTAATTAGTATTAAATATGTATAGAATTTTTTTAAAAGGAATAAAATTATACCTATAAATAAAAGCTTATGCATGTAAAAATCAAAACAATTAAAAATCTATACTTTGGATTCTAAAATTTTACATTCAAATTCAAATCAAATTCAAAAAGCTAATATTTAAAAATCAAGTTATATATACAAATTAAATTTGAAATAACAAATGCTATTTCTATTGAAAATCTATTTGTAAAACAATACATTATTAATTTTGTTTTTAGAAATAACTCATTATCAAATTAAAATAATTATAAAGGAAATTATCTCTTTATTAATAAGTTACTTATTTTATTAAGCTATATTTTAAAAAGAAAACAAAACTAACTTTTTTTTAATTCATTTATATTTAAAACTTAAGCCAAAATCATTTTAAACATTTAAACATCTATCTTAATCAATTTAAAATCATATACTTATTTATTAAATAGTTTTGAAAAACCTTAATATTAAATTAAATCAAAATTTCCAAATTAATATATATATTAGAATTTGAAACCAAGATTCATTTATTAAATTTAAACCAAGATTATTTATTTAATAACTTTGAAAAGCTTATATATTAAATAAAAACAAATTCTCAAATTACTAATATTGGAACTAGAAAATATGCTTTATTTATTAAATTTAAAACAAAGCTAATCCATTTACAATATAACCATATATTTATATTATAAATAGAAACCAACTTATTAGCTTTAAAAGATAAAATCTACCAATTAAATATTTATTAAAGAAAAATTATCAAATTAATTTGAATTATTATTAACAAAATTATCAATATCAATTAAATTTTTAATACGAATTATTAAATTGATATTGTCAAAAATTCCGAGATATTACTATCCTCCCCCTTAAAAGAATTTCTTCCTCGAAATTTAAAACAAAGGTAATTTAATAATCTCATTGAGATTTAAGTTTAAAACACAAGCATATCAAACATATGCTAACAAACATAACAATCAATTCATCCAATCAAACAAATCTAACTATCCAGACAAAATTCTGGATAGAATTTCCTCGAGTTTCCCCAAGTATAAATACTGGAATACTCGCTCTACATAATCCAAAGAATCAATATTACTAAGCTACATAGCTCCTACTCAAATAGATCTACAACACTAGACAGGATATTAGACTACAGACGAGTCTGACTCAACAGCCAAACCTCCCGAACTGCTGGTTCCAAAATCAGAGATAGATCATACACGTATTCCCTAAGAGATACGTGAAACTCATCGGTTCCCAATTATCCAAACTAGCAATTCAATCCTGTAGATCAATCACTTAATCTTACAGAAAAGATCCAAAACACTTCAGAGCTAGCTTCCCAGCCTTACCCAAACTTATAGCTCCTTTTCGATCGGAGAAAACTTATCCAAAATAAAATTCCCGACTCCGGAATCCAAATTCCTCCATCTCTTATCCTCAAAAAATCTTCGGACGATCCTGGATAGCCTACATCCTTACCGAACAGCTTAACTCTACGTTGATGCCTCTAGAAACAGACAAAACCAATCATCTTAACAAAATAATCTCCTTAAGATCAATCCAAAATCCAAGAACTCAAACTCAACTCCTCAACATCAGAAGACTAGACTCACTTCTCCTGACCGGAAAAGAAAAGCAGATGCACTTCCAAACTGCTTCCGCTGCACAATTCTAATCTGAAGTAGATGAAAATGCTGAAGAAGATCACAAGCACAAACTAGACAACACATCCCAGAAATATGGTTCATCTAATCCAAAAAAAATAATCTCAGAAGCTCCACTAAAACCTGAGCTGCTTCACCAATTCAATCTCTAAGAACCATTCTTCTACTAAGCTGAACCAACGGTAGCACTCCTGGAATCCTAGTCGATACCAAACTCAATCTCCAGACGCACACAAATTTCTGACTTCTCTAAAGACATGCGGAAAAAAAAAACTCTGATAACCCAAGAGAACACTCAACTATCGCAAGTCACTTTCGCGATCCATCCAAACCAAATCCAAGGAAAACTGTTCTCCCTTTACCAAACAGAACAGCGTACACTCAACTACCCAATCCACTGAAGAAACGGGTCCACTCTGTTGCTTCTAAACTCCTCCTTAAGAAAAACTGCTAAGCCAGAAGACTCCCTATCGACACACAGAACACTCCGAGCTGCACTGCTGACACAGATGCCAAAGAATTCCTAATCCAAATCTCTTCGAGAAACTCGGACCTCAAATCAAACAGAATCACCATGCTGAATATAGCCACAACACTAATGCAGACCTACTTCCTTAAACTTGTTCTAAAGAAAACATCATCGGAAACATCCATAGTCACTGCATCTCATCACGCAGCTACTACTTCCTGAGGTATCAAAATACCATTACTCGCTTCTGCCAACTAACAGATCCAAACTCTACTCATCCAATCTTCAAAAATAGACTCCGAACCTTAACAGGTTTCCTTCAGAGATTGATGAAATCCGAACACCACTATAGAACTCACTCGAGACAGTATTAGGTCTATAGTCTCGATAGATACACTTCCAACCTCAAAACATTCAAACTCCTACCAATGGTAGTCATGTTATACACACCACTACCCATCTACCTTTATAACTTATGTTGGAAAACCTGAACAGGTAACCCAACAGATAGGTAGAATAAATATATATATATAAATATATTAAAAATTACAAATACGCTGTCTCAAAATAGACACCACTCCAGAGCCTAGGTATTCACTCAACCTAAAGCTCTGATACAAAATGTGATGATCCGACTTTCTCACCACAGAAAATCGCATCATCCTGAAGAAAGAGAGGGATAGAAAAGAGAAAAGAAAGAAGAAGAAAGAAGAAACAACATCAGAATCTCAACAATGGAATGAATAAATTATATTAATAACATAATATTACATAGTTTACGACCATTATCAGAGTTACACAGATTACACATCTCATTCTAGACAGTTATAAACACCTATCTAGTTATACAACACAATATAAGGAAACTACTCAGAGAAACCAACATAGCGGAATAATATATATCTACACGCTGAAGCCTCCTGCTCCATTGCTCCTCCACAATGCGTCAAAGCTAACCTGAATCCCTTGGCTAATCGTAAAAATTTGAGTACCCAAGAGTTTAAGAAATAGAAGATAAACTTCGGGTCAGACATGGGTCTGGTGTGAGTAACAGGATAAGGTTGCTTAACTTTCAAAATCCTTTTGAAAAGAAAGGTATCACGTAAGACTTCTCACACATAAACATGGAAAAGTTTTTACCTTACGCTAACCAAAACATTCGATAGGAAATCCAGTAATATTATAATAGGTCTAAGGTTTTCAAGTAAATATGAAATAGCCGAAATTGTTACATGATTAAATTCCAACTACTAGCCACAAAAGTGGGTAATACAATCAAAACCGTTGGCACTTATTGAATTTTGGATTCTATAAAATGGCAGGGCTACCGGGGTACCGCCCGTCAAAGTACGTGGCCTAGATCAACGTACCGAGTATCACTCCCAATCCCCTGCAACACAAGGCCGGAATCATCCCTTACTGGACAGTCCCGAACAAGACAACCCCGATAGTTGGAGCTCAACAACTGACCACACAGCCGAAATAAAAGGGACCTCTAGACAGAGGAAAATCTCGTCCTACTTGGGCATGACCCACTTAGCCTTGCTGCACCTCCCCTGTTTTAGCCATTCCCGGTTGATGAGGCTTGAGGCTACGATTACCTTTATAGAACACATCACTTAGAATGCTTATCGTCCACCTGACGATGTTCTGAAAGCATACAATCCATACAAGTTTGTTCCGGGTTCGAACGAAACCGAAGGCATTATCTTGTTACACTCATTTTTGAATCACCCTCAGAGTTAATGACGATTACCCCTGCACTCTGATTTCACTTGAGATTCACGACCTATCGTTAATTTGGATCGATGTGGTTTTCGGATATCCAAATATGGAAACCCGATCTCGGTCTCATCGAAATCCAAAACGTGTCTTTTAAGGCCAAGTTGTTTTAAGGTTTAAAACAATTCAATTCAGTATCTATATACACACAGATAGATAACTCACAAATCACAATAGATAATCAACAATATCATAATAAACAGATGATCCACATTCTCATTATAAACAGATAATCCATACTATCACCAAAATAGATAATCCATATTATCATCATAATGTAACCAAAGCATTCATATCACACTGCATTACTTATCTCATTTTTGAAATCACAAAGCATTCAAGGCAATCAATATCACCCATTCATACATAAGCAAAGATTTACTTAATCACAATGTAATTAATTTAAAATGAATTAAATTAATTACCTCCATCTCTAATTAATTTAAAGTGAATTAAATTAATTACCTCCATCTCTAATTAATTTAAAGTGAATTAAATTAATTACTTCATCCTTAATTAATTTAAAATAAATTAAATTAATTACATCATCATTATAAATCTTGCTTACTTAACCATTTAATTGATTACAAATCAATTAATTAATCATTCAAATTAAACACACTTGATTAATTATCTTTTAATTACATGCAAGTAATAGTCCTTTAATCAATTTCATAAATTAATTATCCTTAACCAAAATCAGTAATTAACCTTTAATTACTTCGATTAATTAATTAACTATAATTAATTACATTAATTCTTAATTAATTACATTAATTAATTACCTTTAATCACTTATCATTTATTAATTGATCTTAATTAATCAACCTTAATTACATCATTAATTATATAAATTAATAATTCCTAATTATATTTTAATTAATTGCTTTATTTAAATTAATTACCTTAAGTAATTAATTTTAATTAAACCATAATTATTAATCACTCCTGATTAATCACATCCAGTAATTAACTAACATTAATTACTTCATTAAATAAATTAATTATTCTTAATTAATTATCTTAATCAATCCCTTGATTAATTACTGAGCAGTTATACTCAAATTACTTCCATTCTTAGAACATCTTCCATTAATCACATCCAGTAATTATCAATTAATTACTTTACTAAGTAATTTCAATACTTTAATTACATTAAGTAATTATCATTAAATCATCTAGTGTTTAAAATTAATTAAACTTAATTAATTCAAACTAATCCCATTAAACTCAATTGATTACATTAAGTAATTAATTCATTTATTACTTCCATTAAGTGATTACACTTAACTATTCACAAATAATTATCGTTAAATTAATCAATTTAATTAATTATTAAAATTAATCACATTAATTAATTGTTAAATAATCCTAGTTAATGACCTTCATTAACCATTCTTTAATTACTTTCATTAAGTAATTAACTTAGATTAACATTTATTAATTACAATTTAATTTGTCTCTAATTATCCATTAATTAAACTCTAATTATTTAATTAATTAAGTGTTAATTGCAACTTAATTAATCCTTAATTAATTAATTAATTAACCTTGATTATAACTTAATTGTTTAATTAATAAATCTTTAATCATTAATTAGAAATCTTAAATTATCTAATTAATGATCTTAATTACCAATTGATTGACCCTAAATCAATCATTTATTAATCCCTAATCATTAAATAATTATAATAATTAATTATTCCTTAATTATCTCATTAATTAAATTAATTTCAAACATTAAATCTTAATATAATTTTATGATAAAAACATTTCTTAATTATGACTAAATTGCCATTAACAAATTTATTTGAAATCAATTTACTTTAAACTTTTCTTCAAATTTCATTTTAAATTTAAGATTTAAAAATGAATACAAATTGACTTTAAACAAAGCTTAAAGACAATTCAAAACCTTTAATTCACATGTTAAAGAAATATTCATTTTAAAAAGAAGTTTAAAAGAAATGTCAAACCAAATTTATGTTTAAATTCAAACCATAGTTAAAAATACACTTTAATATTCAATTTGTTTAAAACATTCTAAATTCGAAAACTTCTTTTTATTTAAAAATTGAAATGCATATTAAATTTTGATTCCAGATAAATTTTTATATTTAAAAACCTATTTACAACATAAAACTTCATTTTTAAAATACAAACTACGTAACCCTTTTTAAAGTAGTTAAATCAATTCAAATTTTAAAAACTTTACCTTATTTGAAAACTGAGATTTAAATTTTAAAATTGTATTCTAGTTTTCAAACTGGAATTAAAAACTTAGTTCAACTCTTGCTTTACATATAAAAACTTTAGTTTTTAATATTTTTTAAACAACAGTACAGGTTTTGTTAAAACCTGTAACAACCTTTAAACCCGAGACACCCTAAAATTTACATCGAGTCCAATACCCTACCTCCCCGAGCAATTTACTCAACAACTTAGAGCAACTCGAGCAACCCCTTTGTTTCAAAACTCACCCCAACATCACCAGACAATCACTTCACCGTTCATATGCACGGTGACTCCGGCCACTATTGATCATCAACGATGATCGCAACTCATCAGAAGTCAACACAGCAACCCTCCACGATCAACAAATCAAACTTCCATTCTCGAAATCGAAATCGAGACCTCGACCCAAACCTGGAAACATCAAAGCCCTCCATGACCAAACCTAGCAATGCTTCGCATTCGTCCCTCCGACCACCGTGACCCCTAGAACTCCGGCATTGACTTCAACTACCAAGCTTCCACTACCCAAAAGCAAGTTGAACTCGGTCAAGTCTAAGAACCGTGGTGATCAATTTACCAGGCACAGCTAAAACTTGGGTTTAAAAAGAAAATTCACTATCGCAACCTCTCTGATGAATTTCAACACCAACTAGCATTTTTCCTAGCTTTTCTGATCATCCCTCCATCATCAAGAAGAAATCCATCCCCTCCAGATACATGAATCACCAGAGAAACCCCAAAGTTCATTTTTAGTTCAAACAAGAACTGTACATTCATCTTATTCTAAAAATCAAGATTTTAATGTTAAAAATCATGATTTAGTTAATGTTTTCGATTTATAATACTAAATTAAGAATTACACAGTTTGAATTTTAGTTAATATCAACATTCATTGATGTTTAAATACATCCACAGACCATCAAGTTTGAATTTGACTTGATTAAAATTTTAAACAATATTCTAAGTTAAATCAAACAATATTGGTTTATAAATCAGTTCCTATCACAAATTAAATAAGTGGTAAAGGATTTTTAAATGAAAAAGTGGAACTGGAAACATAGTAGAGCACATAACATCATGCATACACATAAATATTTACTTCAAACATTTACTTATAATAACATGCAATACTTATTTAACTCAGCATACAAGCATGCAACCAATTTTTAAGTTTTAAATTTTTAAAAAGTTACTCACTTGTTCCTGAAGAAGACAGAGCCTGGAAACAAGACAGAGCTCCATATAAAAATGCTTTTGAAATTTGTTGAAGACATTTGCATGTAAACTTGATTTCCAGATTTAAGAAAATGCAGACTTCCTTTTCTTTTTAAAACTAATTTTCAATCTTGCTTAAGTTTCAGGTAAATGATTTGAAGATGTGCAGATGCTTTTTGTTTGAAAATAGCAGGTGCAGGGTTTTGAAAATACAGGCTACAGATTTGTACAGGGATTTGTATTGCTTTGATATGAGGAGTTAAATTTTCATGAGAACAGGTTTGCATTTGAAATGAATCATAGGCTTGCATGTTTGAATTGGAAGGTGGATTGCAGGGAAATGATCTTTGATATGAGAAGTTTCTAAACTGATTTTGTTTTTGAAGATTTGTTTACAGATCTGCATTTGATCATAAACTACATGTTTTAGAGGAATTGATTTTTCAGGGATTTTGAGAAATGAACAAGTTGAAGTTTCTTTGATTAGGAAATGAGCAAAGAAAAACAAGAGTGAAAAATGTATTCTTATATAGGCTAATGTTCTGATTTAATAAAATAAAAGAAAAACAAATTTAAAAGAAGCCACTTGTAAATCATTTCAACATTTGTCACATTTGAAAGTTTATCTTTTAACATTTGTTAAATGATGCTTTAGGAAATCAACACATGTCTCTATAAAAGTAATTTGTATTTTATTTACATGTTAATATATAAATTATGCCAAATAAATTAGTTAATTAGTATTAAATATGTATAGAATTTTTTTAAAAGAAATAAAAACAAATTATACCTCTAAATAAAAGCTTATGCATGTAAAAATCAAAACAATTAAAAATCTATACTTTGGATTCTAAAATTTTACATTCAAATTCAAATTAAATTCAAAAATCTATTATTTAAAAAAAAAGTTATATATACAAATTAAATTTGAAATAATAAATGCTATTTTTATTAAAAATCTATTTATAAAACAATACATTATTAATATTGTTTTTAGAAATAACTCATAATCAAATTAACATAATTATCAACGAAATTATCTCTTTATAAATAAATTACTTATTTTATTAAGCTATATTTTAAAAAGAAAACAAAACTAACCTTTTTGTTAATTCATTTAAATTTAAAACTTAAGCCAAAATCATTTTAAACATTTAAACATCTATCTTAATCAATTTAAAATCATATACTCATTTATTAAATAGTTTTGAAAAAACTTAATATTAAATTAAATCAAAATTTCCAAATTAATATATATATTAGAATATGAAACCAAGATTCATTTATTAAATTTAAACCAAGATTATTTATTTAATAACTTTGAAAAGCTTATATATTAAATAAAAACAAATTCTCAAATTACTAAAAATATTGAATTAGAAAATATGCTTTATTTATTAAATTTAAAACAAAGCTAATCCATTTACAATATAAACCATATATTTATATTATAAATAGAAACCAACTTATTAGCTTTAAAAGATAAAATCTACCAATTAAATATTTATTAAAGAAAAATTATCAAATCAATTTGAATTATTATTGACAAAATTATCAATATTAATTTAATTTTTAATACAGATTATTAAATTGATGTTGTCAAAAATTCCGGGATATTACATATACATATAAAATTATTCTTTCAACTTGAATAATTTTCGAATCAAATTTTTTGAGTCCATGTAACGTCCCGCCTTTTCGCACGATTTACACATGCCGATTCAATCCATACGGAAGGGCGGATTGTTATGGGGTAAATAAGAAAAATAAGAAAGAAATGAAAGAAAACAAAATCTCGCAGCGGAAGGATAAAATATAATAATAAAATATACAGTTTATAAATCTGTTTACAAAACATTCATATAATACATATCAGAGTTACACATACCAACAACAATGCAGCGGAACAGTGTGTAGTGCAGTAGTATAAATAATAATAATATACGTCTTCGTCCTCTAGAGCTAAATCTTCAAATCCTGAAACGCTCGGACTGACCCGAGCGAATTGAAAAGACAAAACACTCGAGTCAGAACTAAAAGATCTTATGTAAGTTAAATTAACAGAAATAAATATGAGTGCAGTAACTCAAGAGATGCTCGAGATTTACATCTCCTAAGGATCCGTTAAACTATTTACTATATAGTATATTGCGCTATTATAATAGTGTCTATTTGTAAAATAAACTTACTTTTTAATAGCGTTAAGGGGTTACCCATATAGCCCTTAACACAAATAATGCCAATAGTCTATACAGTACCGTAATACCTCCTGATCGGGAGGCTACCAGAGGATACTCCATAGGTACGACACAAATAGAAACTCGTAGTAAAGGCGCGGTAGGGTAGGTGACACGACACAACTAGGCAATGCCAGGGTAGATATACCAATTACGCTTCTGGGCCGATGGAAACGCGCAGCGCGCAGTTGCCGCCCACCTCGAACAAACTCCCCACATCAAAGAAAACAAAAATGAAGGTGGCCACCGAATCAATCCAAAATCAGAGTATAGTATCGAAGGGAAGTGTCCGATCAGAGGTGCTACCTCATTAACCCGTCAATCGCTCCTGTTTTAGCCACCTTATGCCAACTCACGGGAGTTGGGTCCACGTATTTACCTTACAGGAAACGTCGCCACCACCTACTTCATTCTGGAATCTCCACCGCGTACACGGTTAGTCAAAGTGGTTTTCGGTATCGACAGAGAGTATGTCCATATCCGATCCCGGTCTCTTTGCCAACCAATCGTTATTATAACACCGCGGTTATTTAAAAAAATTATACTTTTAAAACTATAATAAAATATCCATTTAAAACCCAATAAACCGGATATCATTTATTCTTAAAACCCCAAATCAATACGATATCATTTATTTTCAAATATATATTCTTTCCAAAATCATAGGGTTTTCAAAGTAAAATATTTAGAAATCAAAACTCTTGAATATAATATTTCCAAATTATACTACCTTGAAAACATAGCTTTGAAACAAAATTTCCATCTCTTAAATGGTTAAATACTAAACTACTTTTATAAACAAAATAGCTTCTTTAGATTTCACAAATCAATTTCAAATATCGATTTAAACTTCCAAATACCATTTCAATTCTTATGTTTCAAGGCTTTACATATTTCACCATTTCAAACAGACTCATTTGACAATTCCATATATATATCAAATTCAGTTACTTATTATTTAATGTTTGCTTAATGAATTCAATATAATTTAAGAAAACCTTTAACTTCATATAACTGGATCATCTTTCAATTTATTATATATTCATTTAATCAACCTGATATTCATTAAAATCACTTTACACAAAAATCAAGTTATAAAAATCATATCCTTTAAAAATTCTAATTTTTATTAAATTTCAATTTAACTTAATATTCATCTTCCAAATCTATTCTCATTTAAGTCATAAAACTCCAGAAATTAAATTTTAAATAAATGTTTAATCTTATTTGATCTTAAAATCAAACTTTATTTAAACTTCAAATCAAATTTATACAAAGCTTAAAAACCAGAAATTACTATATATATATAATAGCCTTTATCAATAACCAAATCAATATCTCATAAACCATATATATATAACTTTACAAAACCATAGAAAAACATTTCAAAAATAATTTCATATATTTACCGCGGTGCCTGTATATAATTTTCTACCCTATGGTCAAGTGATACGGATGTTTATCATTTCAATCCGCAATTTAAAATGAAAAAAATGCGGTTATATATCATTTCAAACCGCAATCCCAAATGAATGAAATGCATAGCAACTTGCAATTAATAAAATTAATCATCCATTCATCCATCAAATCATACATCCATTTATCACAGTCATCATCCAATTTCAAACAATCATCAATACATAACAGGTGATAAATAATGGTATCAATTATCAGTTTATACTCAAAATAAATTTAATAACTGTTAATTGGCAGTTTATATGCAAAAGTAAACGTAAATTTAACTGACAGTTAATATGAAAATTTAACATAACTATGACTGGCACTTAATATGCAATTAAATAAATTCTAACTGTCAAATTTATGCAATAAATAAAATTAATTAACAGTTATATTAAATGAATGCGATTTATCAGAGATAATGAATAAAACATGCCAAACAGTCATAAATAAATTTCTACTCATATCTAAAATTAATTTAACAAACACAAGAAATTTTAGAAATTGTGAGTGGGTTAAAACACTCACCTTTTGAATTTAAATCGAATTAAAAAGCCGATTTAAATCCAAAAATTCGACGGTCTCCAAATCTGTCCAAACCAGTGTCAAAAGATCTGGAATTTTATTACGATCCTAACAAAAAAAATCTTGCGTGAAACGGAGTTCGTAGGAGAAAGTTATACGCATTAATGGTGATTGAAATTTCAAAAAAAGAAAAGAAAAAAAGAATAGAAATAAAAGAACACCTTCAAGCTCCACGTCATCCCCCTTTCTTTCCCTCTCTCCCTCATGCATTTTGCTTCCAGATTTTTCTGAGAAGTTTGAATTTTAGCTTTTGATTTCGTTTGGAATTTTTATTTGGATCTAAGATTTGTTTGTCTGCCATTGAGGAGGAGAAGGAGCTGATGAAATTTTACGCGCAGACAAATGAGAATAGGCAGAGGCTAGGGTTTAGCGGGGTATTTATAGATGAAGTTGGAATAGACAGATGGATCCGAATTTAAATGAATCCACAATTTGTCAAATTTAAATTCCAATAATCCATTTATTTGATTTTTAGATCTTATTATGAATAAATGGTCAACTTACCATTCCTATCATTTCTGATTGCAATTAGCTTCAAATTTATTAACCAAACCTCCATATCAAATAAAGATTTATCGCAAAATTTTTAGTGTTTACCCTTAATTAAAGTAAATTCAATAAATTATAAAATCTTATTTCAAATGAAATTTTATAACATTTGTATTCAATTCTCTTTATTAAATCAATCATCATCTTATGTATATATTTAACATTAGTATATATCAATTTACCCCAATTAAATAAAATTTTATTCCCAAATTGATTTACAGCCTAATATAACATTTGAATTTTATTCCCAATTCATAAATTACTACCTTAACTAAATTTTACGTTTCCCTTTTAATTTACATTTTCACCTTACGTTACTACATTAATTATCTTTAAAGAAACGTCTATTATTAATAACAATATTATAATTACTTACCATTTTATTTCATAAATTAATCCATTTCATCTAAATTCTTATCTATGTAATATTTCAACATTTAATTTCATCAAATGTAATTGTTTTCCAATACGTTAATAACTTTATTTCCAAGTCTTATATTACAACAAACTATCCAATACGAAAGTCTTAACATTGTTACAAATACTACTTTAATTAACATTAACGCAATACTCAATTAAAAATTATTGTAACTGATTTCAAAATTGTAAATTAACAAGCTACCAAAATAGGCAACATACAATAATCGTACTCTAACCTTTAGTCACATTAATACGCTTTTATTTCTCAAAATCAAAGTTCCCATTTAACTAAATCTCCATAAATGAATTTGACGTTATCTTCAAAAAGTATTTTATATTAACATTAACGTAAAAATTTATTTATATCTATTGCAATCGATTTAGTACTATTTTCTCAATATTTAAAATGATTTAACAAATTTTAAATGTCAATTTATTGAAGATTAAATCAATATAAATACTCAATTCCATAAAATCCAAAACTGTTGATAAATTTCCAAAACTTCCTTTTTTATTGAATCAACCTATATTTATTCCTTTCATTAATCTCAAATATAAGGGTTTACCCTTTGGATTAAAAATTATCACATAAATATCCTATTTCAACGTAATTCTTAATTTAACATAATAAATAAAATTTGATTTCATTTATCTCAATAAGTCCTACTATTATAAATTAACCAATTGACTCACTATTCAAATTCACCTTCTATAATTCAAAATTTTTCTATCACCTTGATTTACTTAACTTTATAATTCCTTAGACAAATCTCTATCTCAAATCTTAAATGTAAGTCATTCTACTAATTATAGTACTTAATGTTTTCTTAAAATAATCTTTCTATAATCCAATTTATTAAATAAGTTTCCAATTAGATCCAATTTCAACTTTGCACATAAGTTTAGGTTATAATTAACTTATAACGTATACTTCCCTAGTTATTTCTTTATATACTCCCCATATTAATTCCACAATTAACCATTATTATTAGAATAACGTTTATAATAAATACAATCCTATAATTTACTCAACACTTAATTATTTCCTTTTCCATTAGGGTAACATTCCTTTATCTGATTTTTACTTATTACACATTCTAATTCCATTAACAAGGAAGCAGGTAAATTATGATATATGCTACAAATTTTCAATTTATTACCATTCATTATTATTAACCTAAATTCAGCATTACTTACCTCGCATTAACCTTATTACTTAAAATCCTTATCCAATTGAAATTAATACTCTAAATAAATACATTTACTTCTTTCGAAGGCACACCTAATTATCTTTATAGGTAAATGAGTGAATTTACTAGTATCCTACTATTACAACCTTTAATATACTTGTATATGGTTATTTTACCCTTTTATAATCTCTTTATAAATATATGTACATCTACAAATTAAGATTTTCTAAATCCAATTTCTTATTCCATCTAGGTTCCATTTCTTCACTTTATGAATAACTAGCATTTCCTATTCATTTGTTACATCTACTTATATTCACTTTATGAATAGTTTTGATATTCCATTTATTACTAACTTTAATTATTGCAATTTATTATCTACATACAATTTGAATCTATTTTCAAATTTTCACCTTTTTAATAATTAACACCATCCAATAATAAATAAAAAGGATTGTACTAAATAAAATTTTATTTTCATTAATGAATTCAATCCTTGCCTTTATTTACTTATTTCTAACCTTATATCTAATTGCAACAATTTCCACTATTACACTTAATTGCAATAAACATTCAATTTGTAAATTTCAGTTAACCTAGATACATCTAATTTCAACGTTCTCTTTCATATAAAAAAATAAGATTTCCGTTTCTTTCTAAATTAAAATTAAAAATTAAAATTCCTATTAATTTAATTCATTTTAAGCATCGAATTTACACGGGTCGTTACAGTCCACTTTATACTTATATAAACTCCATTTAGTATTTCAAATATCTTTCCAAGATCATTTCTTCCTCATTATAAATTCAACAAGGGAAGTTTAAATATATAACTAATATTTATAATCTCCTTAATGCCAAATCAAAATTTCAAGTTCGATTTCATTTACAAGTTATTGTTACATTATTTATCTCTTATAAAGTAAGTTTCAATTATAGTACTATCTAACCTTCATTTTAAATCATCATATTTACTCATAATATACTCTTTTACTTCAAAACCATTTTTGCCTCAATATCCGGTTTCGTTCCAATTCAAAATTTTGCTTCAAGTTTCATTTTGGGTTATACTTCAATTCAACCCAATTACTATTTAAATCCATGGTTAAATATAAACAATTTCCATTTTGACTAGCTTGAACTTAGAAAATAGCTTGAATAGTTTTAAAATAGTTAATATAAGATAGTTTAAGTATTAAAAAGAATGGTTTGTATAGTAAATTACTTGGAAAAATCCAAAATGATTTGAATATTTAGGAAGATAAATTTTAAGACAGTTTATATTAAAACAATTTATTTGAAAATAGTTTCAGAGTCAAACTGATTCAACTTTCGATCTTCAATTCAAATCAATTTTCAATTTCAATTTCCATTTAGATTGATTCAATCCCGATTTCAATTTGAATTACCTTTGATTCCCGTTCTAATTCAAATCGATTCCCATTTTGATTTCAAATTAATCCAGCTTCGATTAAAATTCCAATTAATTCTATTCAATTCCAATTTTGAATTAATTCCATTTTAATCATTTTGGTTGACAAGTTCATTTTTTAACATTTCAAATTTAAGTTTAAAATGATTCTGTTTTCATAAGTTTGAATCTTATTTCTTAAAATCAAAATCATTTAAATAGTCTCAAGATAAAGTTTTTTCCCATTTAATTACAGGAATGGATATATATCCTTTCAATTCACCCTTTAATGTATTCGAAGTAATCCAATTTATAGTGTAAATAACAAACAGGATGATAGCATGATGTATCAAAGTGAATAAACATCCAAATCATCTAAAACACCTATCAATAGTATCCATCACACATTCCAGAATTCGAAACCTGTTTTATTTCAAAATCGTTTTGAAATCATATACATAACTTCTTTTGCACCCATTATCAAATCTATAACCTTTCCTTTCCCAATTAATTCATTTAACTTCCATAAGTTAAATTTCAATTACACTTTGAAATTTTCCAATTTCAGATTATAAGATCAAAACTTATTTAACTTGCCTTGAGTAATAGTCTTAATTCATCCAATCCATTTAACCTTACTCGATTTAAATTTTACCTCCCAAATCCAATTCTTGTTAATATCACTTCCCACTTATAAGTTCAAAACTTATTTGTCTTTGGGTTATACTTCCCGTTTTACGGGGGATTCCAAAATTCAAACATCAATATTTATTTAAAATCGACTTTGATATCACATATATCCACACATATATACATATTTATCCCATTTACATATCAAATCACACTTTAAATTTTAAACCATTCTTGGTTTTTAATCCAACACAAATTCATCTTCAAACAACTCTTGTTTTAAAACAAAGATTTCCATATTCAAAAATATTCTAAATAATATGATTTATTATTTCCTTCAACACTTTGAAACATTTTTTAAAATTTCCGAGACTAGATTCAAAAATTTACACTTAAGATCCATTTTTAATTTATGAGTCATGCTTATATAATTTTACTTCCTTAGAACATTTCACTCTGTTTCATTATTGTTTATTTCGTAATAAGCATCCTTTTATTGAAACACAATAACCAATTTATGATAATAATATTATCATATCTAGAAGTAAACACAACATATATTCCATCATAATTTTCTAAATGAAAAAAATGAAATCAGGATAAAGTCATTTGCATAATTAATCCTTACCTAAATTCTTATATATGTTA
Source organism: Allium cepa (assembly GCA_030765085.1). NCBI lineage: Eukaryota > Viridiplantae > Streptophyta > Magnoliopsida > Asparagales > Amaryllidaceae > Allium > Allium cepa. The sequence continues at coordinate 550,206,315 of CM060941.1, read as the reverse complement.
TCGCTAAATTTTAATAATTTTGTTTGAGTATAATAATAACAACCAATCACCTTGATATTCTAAAATAATCTATAAAAATTATTTCTTTTATCTCAAAATATTATCCTGTGTAAAAATTATTTTTAAAATCATTATATATGAAAATAACAAGTACGCCCTTATATATACTACGCTTAACTCATTCTAGGGTACTACTGAACCTATCTCTAATGAGTAATCCCCACCAAGTTTCTCGGTTAACCTTCAGCATTGATACCACATGTAACGATCGGGCGATTTTTGACCCTCGAAAATCGACACTAATACGTTCACTGTATAAAGTGCCGAGCAATAGAGTGCTAGAAATACCAGGTTGTTAGGGTTTAAGAAAAAGAGCTAGAAGAAGAAACGGAAACAATAGCATAAAATCTCACAATTGCAGCGGAACAAATATAATACACAATAACAACATTTTATACAAAGAAAAGCTGTAGCTGTCAATATACATTCAAGTTATCAGAGTACAATCATCAACGAATAAATCTGGATAGTTATAATAACGTATCCCTAAATAATGACTATACAGTCTATAAAACATAGAGAAATATAGTCAATATGTCTCTTCCATCCAGCTCGTCTTGTGAGCTCCAAAGCATCCTAACTTGAAAACTGTAATACTCGATCTGACTCGAGATTACAATAAAGTAATACCCGAGTCATGTTGGAAACCAGCGTGAGTAAAACCCACTAAATTTGAAATACTAGAGTTATCAAAATCTTTGAACCCAAGCTAACTCATATGAACATGATGAGTTTTTATCATATTATAATCAACACCTTTACAGAAATCCGTCGACTTGCAATAGTGTCTTAGTACAATCACTTAATCGAAATAGTTAAATTTATGAAATTTATCCAGTTCCAGTCTACTAACTCTATAATCAAACCCATATAGGTTCTTAGAAGTTATTAAATTGAAGTGTTTCTGGATAACACTGATATCCGATCCCGGTCTCTTTGAAAACAAATCGATAAATTTTAAAAGGGTATATTGTTTAAAATAAACAATTTATATTTGAGGTGACAATATTTGAATATGGGAATTTATTATAGATTTTAATTTCAAATAAAAACGTGTCATCATTTTAATATAACTATTTTAACTTGTCTGACAGCTTGATGGCACAGGCAAAAATAGCAGAAATAAGTATCCAATAGAGTTAAGTCAGGATATAAATCGCTGACCAATTTTAACAATCAATACCCAATATCAAACGATTCATACATCAAGGTTTAATTAACATTAATTACCCGAATCCATGTATGTTTAAATCCAAATTAATTACAAATTAAAGAAATTAAAAAACAATTTATTATTAGTTAATCATGGTTTTTACCCTCTATTTAATATCAAATTTTGTAAATTTTCATATGTTTTAGTTAGATAGTGATAATAAAATTAATTACCCATTTTAAATATCATTAACTGTAAATTACGGATTTGAGATGTCAATAGATTTTTACTAAAAATAAAAGAAGATATAAATTATCATATATATATATATATATGAGTTCAATTTTTCTTCTCTTTTCTTTCTCTTATTTTTACTTTTCCTTTCTTTCATTTCTTTATTTCCCCTTTTCTTTATTTTTGCCTTTTTTCCGTTTTCTTTTTTTCCATTTCTTTTCCTTGTTTCCCTTTTACTTTTGGCCTACCTATCTTTCTCTCCCCATTCTCATTTCCTTTTCCCTTCCCTCCTCCTTCTTTTCTTTCCAGTTCTCACCTATTCTTTATTCAAATTTCCCAAGCGATTGCACACTGTCCCCGACAGGCGCCATTCGACACTGACCGCCTCTATAAATCACCGCCGACCCCCACTCCATGCTCCACCATCGAAAACCTTCACAAACTCATTACTCGAAAATCGAACAGCTAACCTCACACTATAAAGAACCTACCACCACTCGATCACCTTCCAATGCCGTCGCGTACCATAATTAACCACCGAACCATGCCAGAACGTCCGCCATACCCTCCGCTTTCTCTTCCTCTTGGACCGCATATGTCTCTTTCCTCTCGTCACCCATGTTCCCCCATAACGGAAGCCAAGCAAAACCTAACCAAAACCCTACTATGACTTAGCCTAACCACCATGACTTATTACAAAAAGCCATAACATTTTTCTCATCACCTAAACTTCCTTTATGACCATCACAAAGGCACGAGATCAACCGGGTCGCCGCGCCCCAATTCTGATCACCTTCCCCATTCTACCTCCATACCCAAGTAAAAACCCTCAAAAATCATGATTTTCCACCACGAACCCACCTATATGATCTATTCATTGACTTTTGAAAATTTTGTTGAGACCATTATTAACCCATTCATTGTTATTTACTTTTTTCCTTCTCCCTATTTGATAGATTTTTGTGAAACCAATTTTTTTTAAAAAAAACTACATACTAAAATAAGCAACTTTGCTTTTGGAATCATAGGTTAAAACTAAACAGTTGTTGAGTTTTGGATTTTTGAAGTTGTTTGTTAATTGTTTTTGACAAGGAACAGAGTGGTTTTTCCTGCAAGAAGTACATGATTGTGATCATATCAGACAAATTCATACTTACACACACGCACATACACACACACATACACATATAACAGGTATGTTCACAGTCAACACAGATTAAAGTCTACCCCAACACAATCATATGAATAAAAATATAATAACCAGTAAATACTTGAAAGTGTTTACTCACAGTTCTTTGAGAAGGAACACTACTTTTTTTGGTTTCCTCTGCTTAAATTTTCTTACTGCCCTTGATCTATTTTTATGGTATCAAGTGAACAATTGAACAAAAACAGGGCGGCTTTATATATAGATAAAATGGAAGTGTGCAGAGAAAGCTAACACATGTATAGGTTGAGATTTTCATTTTATTTTATGTGTGTGTGTGTGTGTGTGTATAATGTGTAAATGAGTGATCAAGGCACGACTTGGCTATGCATATATAGAAGAGGGGAAAGTGTATAGGCAAGCAATAGTGGCTATAGATTTGTACAGGCTATGTTTTTATTTTATATTTCTTTTGTTTTATTTTGATTTGAAATATGTAGCCTTGATTTGATAAAAGATGATTTGATTTTCATATGACTTGATTTTGATTTTTTTTTGACTTTGATAAAATGTTTTGTAAGCTTTGAATTTAATGTTTTCCATGATGTTGTCTCATATATAGATATACATACATACATACATATATATATATATTCATTTGGATGCATCATATAAACATATACATATATACTGATTTTCATGTACACTATTTTTTGACCATATATTCATATACATACACTTATGTATATTTTATCGTCATATATATGTATATATTTTCATATCCATACATACTATATACATCTTAACTTATGTGTATGTGTATTTATTTTTTTTCCATCATAAAGCTTTTACACGCATCTATATACATTTTATATGCACTATTCTACATAACATACATACACATATATTTACTTACATATGTTTGCCATCATATATACACATTTACATTTGTACATATTCGTGTATACGTTGCTTCATATAGGCATACGTACATATACACACACACACTTAATACATGTGTGTGTGTGTGTGTGTATATATATATGTTTATCATAAAGCTTATGTATATGTACACACACACATATATACTTTTATGGATATTCCATATTAGATTTTTTTAAATGTTGGATTTTATTTTCATTTCTCTATAAAATTTATCACATCCAGATATTTATAATTCAATATTTAGTATAATTTTTAATCAACTTTATATATATTCAGATACTTAAATATCAAAAAAATTATTCATTTGATTAATAAAATTTAATATTCAAATAATTAAAGTCGGTTAATTACCCAATAACAGACGTCAGAAATCTGGGTCGTCACATTGTGTATATATCTAGAAGGGTGATGATATACCCTAATGGGTGCGACCCACATAGCCTAGCTGCATATTCCTTGTTTAGTCATTCTCGGTTAATGAGGCTTGAGGTTACGTTTTACCTTTCTAAATAGAAATCTATATTGGGATGCTAACACCGCCCTCCAGGTGTGAATGCAATGTCAGCATTCATCCATACAAGTTCCTATGGGTCCGAACGAAACCGAAGGCACTAACTCTACTACAACCATTTTGGAATCACCCTCCGAACTAGTAGCAGTAGCCCTTGAACTTCAAAGAACTCAGTCTTCCATCATCTTCAAGATGCCTTCCACTCGAAGGCATAGGTTGGTTTGGAGTGGTTTACGGATATAGATCCGATCCTAGTCTCTCCATATCAACAACCGATAATTTTCGGTTGACTCATTCCCAGTTCTTTTGGAAGTAATTATTTGAATCCTTATATGGGAACTTGAATTTACATTCACACTTCTTAAGTTATATTATGCCAAATTTGATAGTCGGTTATTTAACTATCAAATAAACAAACAACAACCAATTCCATTTTAGATTTATTTATCCACATCAACCATTAAGCCTCAAAACATATATTTGTTTAATAAATCTCTTTCAAAAACATTCATATACTTATGTTTCTAACATAAGTATATTCATAAAGCATTTGTAAGATTTCCTATTACCAAATATCTAAAAATGATTTAACTACATTATTTAAATTGGAGAAAAGGATAACTCTAAGCACTATTCCTTTGGTGTAAAGTGTGGAAAGGGCATTCCATACCATGATTTTTTTAAAGGTCATCCTCGAAAAACCCAAACCTCGAATTCTTGTTGTAATTACATTTAATAAATCCTTTTATAAATGTAACGTCCCGCCTTTTTGTACGTTTTAAATTGACAATAAACCACACACATCAGACTTAAACCATACAAAAGGGTGGATTGTTATGGGGTAAATAAGAAAAAGCAGAGAAAGAAAAAACAAAACATAATCTTACAGCGAACGATAAAATATAATAATCAAATATACAGTTCATGAAGCTGTTTTACAAAATATTCGATTATACTCATACAATATATATCAGAGTTACAGATACCAGATAATAATAAATAATGTAGCGGAATAGTATGAATGTGGTGGAATACTATAATAAATAATATTAAATCTTCGTCTTCGTCCTCTAGAATACGGTCTTCCAAATCCTGAAATGCTCAGGCTGACCCGAGCGAATTGACAAGAAAAAACACTCGAGTCAGAACTAAAAGATCTTATGTAAGTTAAATCAATGATAAACAATATGAGTGGGACAGCGTTGGAGATGTTTACGGGATTTGACATCTCTTATCCAGTGTCTAACATGAGTGCAGTAACTCAAAAGATGCTCGGGATATACATCTCCTAAGGATCCGTTAAACTATTTACTATATAGTAATATTTCACTATTATAATAGTGTCTAATAGCAAAATAAACTTACTTTTAAATAGCGTTAAGGGGTTACCCATATAGCCCTTAACACGTAATAGTGCCAATAGTATATACAGTACCATAATACCTCCTGATCGGGAAGCTACCAGAGGATACTCCATAGGTATGACACAAATCAAACTCGTACAAGGCGCGCTAGGGTATGCGACGCGGCACAACTAGGCAATGCCGGGGTAGATATATCAATTACGCTTCCGGACTGGTGGTAGCGCGTAACACTACTATTGCCCACCTCGAGCCACACCCCCAAATCAAAAATCAAAAGTGGCCACCGAATCAATCCAAAAGTCAGAGTATAATATCAAAGGGATGTGTCTGATAAAATATGCTACCTTCTTAGCCCGTCAATCACTCCTGTTTTAGCCACCTTATGTCAACTCTCGGGAGTCGGGTCCACGTATTTACCTCAAAGGAAACGCCGCCACCATCCCACTTCATTCTGGAATCTCCACCACGTACACGGTTGTTAAAGTGGTTTTCGGAGTTGGCAGAGAGTATAACAACTTCCGATCCCGGTCTCTTTAACAACAAAACGTTATTATAACACCGCGATCATTTCAAAATAATTTATACTTCAAAACCAGAATATAATATCCATTTCAAAACCATATAGATACAATATCCTTTCCATTTCAAAAAACCAAATCATTATGATATCATTTTTATAAAAATCCATATCAATATAATATCATTTTTATTTCAAATATATCTCTTTTCTTAAATCGTAGCATTTTCAAAATTATAATATTTCGAAATCAAACGTTTGAAATATAACCTTTCAAAACATAATACTTCGAATTTCATAGCTTCTAAACCGTAACTTCCAAAACATAAATGGTTTGGATATCCAAACAATATATAAAATAAAATAGTTTGAATTTAAAATCACTTTATAAAGTAAAATAGTTTCCTCGACTTCACAATTTTATTCACTTTATGTAAAATCTCAATTCATAACTTTCAACTCACTTCAATTTCAATAAACCATTTCAATTTCAATATATTTCAAACTTTGTGTATTAAACAATTTCAAAACTAAGGTTGATAATTATGATTCAACAATTCAATGTTCTATTATTTAGTTTTGAAATATTTGCATAATAAATCCATTATCATTTAAATAAAACTCAAACTACAAATAACTAAATATTTCCTTCAATTTGTTTATGCTTGAAATATTCGTTTAATTCATCTTAAAGAAAAATCCAGTTATACAAATCCTACCTTTTAAATTTTCAAGTTAAATAAATTTTACATCAACTTATGGAGTTTAATTCTTAAATAAGCTCAATTTCAAAAAAAAAATTCCAATTTACCTTCCAATCTTAATTTATTTAAATCGTTATAATCTCTATATTAAAGTATGATTTAAATACTTAACCATATTTTATTTTAAAAAAAATCAAACTCCATTATTAAACAAATTTATACACAGCTTAAATACATGAATTTAACTATATATAAAATACTATTTTTTTTCTTTATATGATATCAAAAAATCAATATTTATTAAACCGTATAATTTTATCCAAAACCATAGAAATCATTTCAAAATATTTTTATATATAGACCACGGTGTCTATATATAATTTTCTATCCAATGGTCAAGTGATACGGATATTTATCATTTCAATCCATAATTTAAAATAAAATACAGCTATATATCATTTCAAACCGCAATCTCAAATGAAATAAAATGCATAACAACTTGCAGTTTATAACAATATAAAATACAACATCCATTCATCCAACATCAATCATCAACCATTTATCACAATCATCATCCAATTAAATCCATAACATAGATAATATGCAACAGGTATTTACTGGCAGTTTATATTCAAAAATAAATTAATTAACAATTTAACTGGCAGTTTATATGCAATAATAATTTAATTAACCATTTAATCCAATAAATATAATTTAACTGAGATGATGATTAAAAATATGTCAAACAGTCATAAATAAATTTCAAATTACATCAGAAATTAATTTAACACATATAAGAAATTTAAGAAGTTGTGAGTGGGTTAAAACACTCACCTTTTGAATCTAAATTGAATTTAAATCGAATTTAAATCCATTTAAACTCAAAATTTGAACAGTCTCCAAATTCGTCCAAACCAGTGCCATAATGTCTGAAATTCTAATACGATCTTAGTGGAGAAAACCATGCGTAGTTTCGATCTCGTATGCGAAAGTTATACACATTAGAAGATTTGAACGAAAATAAAAATAAAATAAAACAGAAATAACCCGACTTGCCACGTCAACACAGCGTTGCCTATCAACAAACCCTAGCCTACGCGGCCATGCGTCGATCTGGCCTCGCCCTTGCCATCGCCACCACGGCCGACCCTACTTGACCCACGTGTCTCGACCGCGGCCTCCCCCTGCGCAAACGCCTCCGTCCCCTTTCTAAGCTTATCGCGATGCACCCGAGCTCCCTTCGACAAAAGCAATTGTGCCGATGCACTCAACAATGATCTCCACCTACGGCCACTCCCCGATCGAAGCCTCGTCGAGAATCCATCGTCGAAACCAATAATCCAATACAAACGGCCTAGGATAAACTAGCCAATTTGGCCACACAGCGATCTAGATTGGAAAACGAATTACAGTTCTGAAATGCGCTTGTCGAGAGCTTTCCGACGATATAAAATATGATATAGTTTGAAGAGTTTGAAATTTTGATTTGATTTTGAATTGCAATTGAATCTGGAATTTGATTGTTTGCCATTAAGGAGGAGAGACAGCTGAATTGGAATTATACGTATAGAAAAATGACATAAGAAATAGGCTAGGGTTTCTAACAGGGTGTATATAGGCAAGCTGAAATTAGAATGGACCGGATCGATTGGATATACGCGTTGAACGATAAAATGACTCGAAAAGCCCGTTCTGACTCTGGAACGAAATTGGATCAACGCATATATCAAAATAGATGTTTTAAAATATTTTAAATGCAATGGAAGAGTTTTCAGGTCCAAATTCCATCGTATGAAGAAGTTATGCTAAAATCAAATTATTTCAAATTGATTTCAATTTATCGATTTCAAGGCGTTTCAAGCCCATACGATCAAACGACAGTCCAATCGATACAAAACTTGAAATCTTATAATAATTCACCGTTACGGATCCGATGAAACTGGTTTCGTCGAAATCCGAGTTAGTGGCCAAAATGGCTGTTTTTTCAGTTAATTAAATAAGTTAAAAATTAATTAATTAAATCAAACTTTCAATTTCAATCCTAAAATCGACAATTCTTATCATTTTTAATTTCTCAATATTTACACTAATTTTAAAAAATTTAACTGTCGACTTAAAATTGAGGTAAAATTGATTACTTCCTCAATTTCAATAAATTCAAAAAATATAAATTTAATTTCCAATAATTCAATTTAATTTACTTTTCATTCTATTATTCAATTTATTATTATCAAACGGATGAAATTAACATTGGATTCCAAATCCATTATATAATATTCTCAAATTTCATCTAAATTCCCATTTATGTAATATTTAAATATTTAATTTCATTTAATTTCAATTAATCCTATTATCATAAATTAAATTCCAATATATTGATAGAACTTTATTTTCATTCCTTTTATTCAACCAACCGTCATATTATAAATAAAATTGACATTATTTGCAATTATTCCCTTAATTTATACTAACATAACTTAAATTTAGATTTATTGCAATTGATTACCGGTTTTAATTTATTATACTAAATAAATGGTTAACTTTTACTAATTGCTACCATTAACGTTTAATTTCACTTATAAGCTATTATTAACAACAATTGTTGCAATTGATTTAGATCTAATCCAATAAGTTAAATGAATGGGTAAACGATTAAAAATTTGCACTATTGCCAAATTTACTCACATTCATACTTAATTATCAACTAACAATTATGATAATTACTTATCTAGCACTGATTCTATCGAACTGCATTTTATTACGTATTATTTATCAATTAATATAACTTTGAATCTATTTTCCAATTTACTAATTACAATCAATTAAGACCTTACAATTGTCTCAATTAATTAGGATTGCACTAAATTTTTTAGATATCAACTTGCTTTAACCTTATTACCTTAATTTACGTTCAGTTATTACTAAACAATATATCATTTTCATTGGTTAATTCAACACTTCCAGCTATTGCATTAATTCTCATAAACATAACATTATTGATTCCCTATTTTAATTTGGTAGACCAATTAATTGTACCAATTCATTTATTTACACAACACTTACCCTTATTTACTTATATTTAAATTTATTCACAAATATAACGGTAACAATTAAATTAATAGGCTAATTGAATAGTAACTTACAACCGTTACTATTACTTTAATTCACATTAATGAATTCATTGTTCACAACAAATGTTACCCTTCTTATATACCCAAACAAATGTTACCCTTCTTATATACCCAATCTTTATTCACTGGTCATTTATTTCATATTATTCCATTTATAAATTTTAGATGTTTGCATTAGTTTTTCTTTCATTAATTTATATCCAAGTGTACCATTTACACTAATCCCATCAATTGTAATTTCATTCAAATAGTTGATAATTAACTTTGGTTAACCTTGTTACTTTTCATTTAAGTTATTATCTCCTTATTAATTAACAATTTTTTTCATTCTTTCGATATTAAATTACCAAAAATTTATCAAATTAACAAATTTAAAACAATGAAATTTACGGGTCGTTGCAATAAATTTCCCTTACCTATGAAGTCTTTTTTGCTTTAACCCAAACCCATTTACAAAACATTTATCAACCTCCATACTCATTTATGACACTCTTTATAATTATTCAAAACTGGTTATATAACTTCTTTATAAACTTTCAAATCTTGTATAAAATTCCCTTTATATACATCCAAACCCAATTATAAACATTCAAAGCTATTTCTAAAACTCTATTTATGAATAACTGTAACAACCCGCATATTTATCAATTTTATATTTAAATATTTTATCGTTCGTCGGATTTTGGTCCGAAAAGCTACTTTTTGCAAATAGTCGAATTGGGACTCGAGACCACCCCAATTGAGTTCAAAATGACATTTGCGACCTTTTTGAGTATAAACACTGATATGTTTGGAGAAAGTTGATTTTTGCCACTTTTTCACTTAGGGCTTTGGTTTGGGCTGAGCCCAATAACCCCACTTAAGTATTCAGTCCCAACCCCTTATCCTCTTCATTCCTTCATAATTTCCTAATACATTCAAGCTTCATCAAAAATGGGGGAAGAGAAAAAGAATTAGGAAATCCTAAGCCCTAGTTTCCATTAGCGAATCCATCTTCTAGCTCCAAACTCAAGAGAACCCATTGGTAAGCATCTCCTTCTTCTTCTCCAACTCATTCTCTCTTTGATTTCAGAAAATTCCTAAACCTAATTTAGGAAAAGTTTCTCTTTTACGCTTAGATTCAAGCTTCTTGTGTTGAGATTGAAGTGTGGTTGATCTTCCTTCGTCTTCAAGCTTCTCATTCATTGTTTTCGGGTTCAAAGGTGAGATTTTTATCTCACATCTTAGTATATGATTATCTTTGATTGTTAGGTATGAATTCCTAACACTTATTCGTGTGCATTTGCTCTTGGTTTGGATTGATTTGGTGAATATTCCAATTTTTGGTGTTTTGGGTTCAATTCTTTAAAAATCATAACTTTGATGCTTGAACATGTTTTTGATGATGCATCGAAGAGCTTATAGGGCCGGGTAGTCGATTGGCATAAACCCTTAGCGCCGTTGCTCGAGCGAATGCAATTTGATCGAGTTTGCACCTCTTTTGAAATAGGGTAGGGGAGTGTTGGCAACAGGTTCAGCCGACCGAGCTCAGGGTCCGGTCGACCGACCTGCTACCCAGGCACTTCCTGCCTCTGTTTGGAAGTGCTGGGTACAGAATTCGGCCGACCGAGCCCCTGGGCCAGTCGACCGACCTAGTGCCCTGAGCACTTCCAACCCCTGTTCGGTCAACTGACTCAGGGACTCCGGTTTACCGACCTGCTGCTATTTGCCAACTATGCCTATTTTGCCTAGTTGTCTGAATGTCCAACTCTAATCGATTTGTGTTGTTTCCCTATTTGTTGTTATCATTTGTTATTGACTTTGATGACTTATTTTCTTCGGGAATTCTTGGAATATCCATTTTGATGGATTCAGTATCGGTTTCTTTGGATTTTATTCATGTTTTTGAATGTGAATCTTAGTGATTGATTGTTCCTACAATCTTCTTTGTGATTTGTCACTTTAAAAATATAAAGGTTTTCTATACTAGTAGTAAATATCAAAACTCTTCCTTCAAATGATTTCAACACTATTTTATTACAAAGCTCGTTTTCTTAAACCGTTTTCCAATCTATTAGTATATACAAGCCTTTACCTCACTCGTATGAGAAATCTAATTAAACGACTTAGTAAAACGAGTGGTATGAAACGCTTGCGTTTACTTCGTCGGTTAATTCTTGGACTTGTTCGATTGAAACTCTTGTGACAATTTTCTAGTGGAGATTTACAATTTGTTCGTAAATATTTAAGTTAAGCTAGTGGTTATGGGACATGAAGCTAAGCTCATATATTTACTAGCTTACTGTAATTGACACTTCTCTTTGATCATGACGGTCATTTTATGTCTTAGACTAGAATGTGTAATGTCTTTGCTTTTGATTCATTGGATGTACCGTTTGCACTACATCAATGATATGCTTTTGATACAGTGGATGTACCGTTTGCACTACATCAATATCTTTGCTTTTGATTCATTGGATGTACCGTTTGCACTACATCAATGATATGCTTTTGATACATTGGATGTACCGTTTGCACTACATCAATGCATTTTCTTTTGATTCATTGGATGTACCGTTTGCACTACATCAATGATATGCTTTTGATACATTGGATGTACCGTTTGCACTACATCAATGTCTTTGCTTTTGATTCATTGGATGTACCGTTTGCACTACATCAATGATATGCTTTTGATACATTGGATGTACCGTTTGCACTACATCAATGCATTTTCTTTTGATTCATTGGATGTACCGTTTGCACTACATCTGTAACGACCCAGAATTTTATTTAATTAAAATTTAATATTTAATTAATTTTAAATATTAATAAGTGAAATTTAGAAGTCGAATAAATTTTAATTTGAATTATTGGATTTAATTGGATAATTTAATCGATAATTTAATATGTTAAATTATGGAAATAATTGAGAATTGGGTTAAATATGATTGAAAATGATTTGTAAAATTTTATTTTATCATATGGAAGTTAGAATGATATTTTAGAACTTTTAAAATCGAATTAAAAGTTTATTTGTGAAAATTGAATATTTTAATATTAAAATCGACTAGTAAAAATAGTCAAACAGTCTCAGAATTGAACGAAACCAGTTCCATTGGATCCGTAATAGTTAGTTATTACCGGATTTCAATTTTCGTGGCAATCGGAGTTACCGTTTGATCGTGGCAGCTCGAAACGCATTAAATTATTTTTAATTTAATTTGGCGAGTTAAAATAGCCATTTTTCAAAACGTCTCGGATTTCGACGAAACAAGTTTCATCGGATCCGTAATGTGATATTATTGTAAGGTTTCAAATTTCGTGTCAATTGGATTTACCGTTTGTCCGGTACAAATTAAAACGCCTAGAAAATCGTTTAAATCGGTTTAAATTAAATCGATCGTTTGTTGCCATATCTCGCACATATGATCAAATTAGCTTCCGAAGCATGTTCCATTGTGTCCGGAACGTGGGATAAACCCTTGGAATGTCAGTTTCGGCGCGTAAATCGGAGTTCGGAATTTCCGGGATGAATAGTGTCGTTCAAAACTCTATAAATAGCACCCTTCTCTTCATAAAAATAAAAAAAAGAAAAACCTAATTTTCTAAACCCTAGCCGCCTCCATATGTTATGAATGGCCAGAATTTGATTTCACTTCCTCCTCAAAATATCTCAATCCATTCACAATCAAGCGAAGTGATCAACTACAACATTGTAGAGCAAGGCGAGATCTTTAGATCCATACGGATATGATGGGGTTTAGTGTCGCGTAGGGGGAGCTATGGGGGGCCGATGGCTGTAACTTGTGCACGCATTTCAATGAAGAGGGGGTGGCCGAGCTTGCTATGGTGGTGGGCGAAGGTAGAGGGGGTTTGGAGCTTCGTGTTTGCACGTTGCTGATCAAATTCTCATCGAGTGTTGGTGGAGAAAAATCAAAACCTAGTTCTATGCCATGGGTTTATGTGTTTCGGCTCTTACCTGTAGAAGGAACGCAAGTGGAAGATGAAGATGTTGGACGGTCACGATGGTGGGGTGCTGGATCTTGTGGCTAGGATTGGCTAGGTTAAAAAATTATAAAATTTATGTTGTAATTAGTTTATATAAAAATCGTGTAACTTCATAAATTCATAACTTTTTCATACGAGGTCGAAAACGCGCGAAACCAGTTGCGTTGGAATCGTATGGACGAGCACTACACGATGAAATTGGATTGGAGTCATTTGGAGTTAGTGAAAATTTTGGGTAAAATTGAACGCGCGTTTAATTTTATTCGAAATAAATCGCTAAAACGAAATTAAATCAAGGTGAGACTTCTCACTCAATCGAATCGGTTTCGATTTTATTTTAAATAGTTAGATTTAAAATATTTGAATGCATGTTTGAATGATGATTGTTATCTATTCATTGTTAAAATAGACATTATGCGCCGTTAGTAAGCGGATGTTATTTATTAAAAACATATACCGCGAATATTTCATAAACAGTGAAATTGGTATTGTATATAATAGCAATATATATATATATATATATATATATATATATATATATATATTGGCATATGTATATATTGGAGTTATTGATTTCCCGCATTTGTTTAGCGGATGAGACCCTATTGCGCCGTCTATTAAGCGGATAATATTTTAAATCCCATATACCGCGATAATTTCGTACTGGAACGAAATTGGTATTGTGCTAATGTTTGTGGATGCAGGAAAACAGGTTGGAGGGATCCAACTGGATTCCTCAACAGTTTTTATTTGATTTCAGATATTTTGATATTTGATGGATTATCATATCGATATATGATATCGTTGTTGTCGTGATTGACTATTTGGTGTGTAGCATCATTGAACCAAATTTTGGGATTTTAAAATGATTTTTAAAGTGATTTTTGAAAATATACTATATGTTTGGAAATTGATTCATTTTAAATAAATAAACGATATAATTTTTAATGTTATAAAAATTATGAATTTTTGAGAAATATAGATAAAGGTTGATTTTTGAAAATATGGGGTTAATGGTTTTATAAAATTATGATTTTTGAATTTATTATAAAAAGTTTAAAAATAGGATTTATGAAGTTTGATTATTTTATAAATCAAAATGAGGAAATTATAAAGGAGTTTAAAGGCATTTTTAAAATAGTAATATAAATTGATTTATATTAAAAGATTTATAAATTGATATTTATAAATTAAAATGTTGGAATTATAAAACGAGTTTTTATAAGTGTTAGAATGGATTGTGAATGAATTTCATAAATGAATGAAATTCATAGAATTATAAACGGTGAAGTTATAAATGGAATTTTATAAGCAGTAGGTTTATAAAATTTGAAAAGTTAATTGAAGAACGGATTTTTGATTAAATGAATCTTATAAGTTATAAGATTTATGAATTGGGATGTTTAAAAGAACGATTCTTGTAAACAAATAAATTATAAGTGTTTAACTTATAATGTGGACTTTTGGTTCAAAATTGAGATATAAAGTGAATAGGTTAATAAAGAAAATTTATAAGGAAAGAAGTTATAAAACAAATAGAAATGGAGTTTATAAACATTGTTTTATAAATTCGAAAACGACTTATTTTGATAAGTAAATTGTTATAACTTATAAATGGAGTTATATTCACGTTTTTGAACTGTGAATAATCCTTTGAAATAAAATGAATAAAAAGATGAAATTGATTAACGTAGTATATTCACGTTTTTGAATAGTGAATAATATGTTAAAGAAAATGTTTAGAATGTGATGTTTTAAATAGAATTAAAACTATCTAACGATGTTTTAAATGTGTTGAGATTCGAAATCATAGATTTCAACATTTATTGTTGAAATAGACGTTTTCGAGAAATAGAAGGAAATGGTGGACTATAACACTGTTGTTATAGTAAATGATTTCCGAAAGGAAATGTTTTGTATAGTATTGGGATTTATAAATCTATTTTAATTTCAAATCCCTATACTAGTGATTTTGGGTTGTCATAACGATGTTTTACGTAACATTCGTTTTGGCCCAAATAAATATGTTTAAGAGAATGATTTCCTTAAAGAATGAAATATATACTTAATTTTGATTGAAGTATATTGAATATTTTCCAAGTGTTGGAAATAAATAAAATTTGTGAATCACTTATTAAATAAGTATGGAAATGTTTTCCAATATAAAGTGAATACTTTGAGAATTTATCCTTTTGAAGATAAATTGAAATGAATAATTGAAATCGTATATGCATGGATATTTTGGAATATAAATTCACTATGGAATTTATAAAAGAAAGGGGAATTTGTTTAAAAATAAATATTGATTTATTTTTGAAGTGTGAAAATTATATATCTTGTAAAGATATTTTGGAAAATAAATAATTTGGAAAATTATTTGGAAACTGGTGATGTGTGCATATCCATTGATAGTTCAATAACCGACTATCAATATTTCCCTTTGAATGGGTAATTGATGTGATTTGTTTGAATTTGAATGCCACACTTATTTTTGAATAAGCGCTCACTATTCGGGTTAACCGGGAAAGGACCATGGGGTCGTATAACCCATTCCGAATATGTGATACGTCGTTATGATAGCATTGAAGATCGGTGTTGAAGACCCGGTATTTGCGAGAGCGATAGGATGACCTGTCGATTGTCTCTGCATTGAGTTACAACGGTATAGAGACTCCCTAAGTGATGGGAAATCCGATCAGGATTGTGAATATCCGGATTGCAAGGACTTCTTTGTAAGTGCCTTCGGTTTTGTTCGAGCCCGGAACAGACTTGTATGGATTGTATGTCTGACATTACAAATTGAGATATAAAGCAGATTTCTTTCAAATATATTTCTGTTGGTGGCGGAGAATTTATTCTTTTAGCTTAACACCCTTCTCTGAGACGTACGAGCTCAGAGGTTATGTAGTTGAATGTTATCAGCGATATATTCCCAATTTGGTAATGTGACATGCTGAGTGTTGCTGTTAAATGATCATTGTGTTGATTATTTGTGATAGGATTGTTTATTTGATCGTCTATCCTGGTGATCATTTCTATGATCATTTGTTGACCCAAAGCATGGCTTTTGTATAAAGTATGTTTTTGTGCACGTGACTTCGTCGAGCCTCACACCCCGTGAATGGTCAAAACAGGAAAGATGCGGCAAGGTTATGAGGGGTAGCGCCCTTTAGGATGTGTGCATTTCCTTCTGGAAAAGGGTGGTATCATGGTATGGAGCCCAGATACTTACTCATGTTGAAAACACTTTGTTATGATTGTGTGAATTGATTACGAGCGCTCGGTGAAAGGTCCCAAAGGACTGGGGGATGGCATATTCGGTCAGTTGTTACCCAGTTAGGGGCAACCCGGCCTTGTGTTGGTAGAGATCCGGTTTGGTTCTCGGGGATGTCCATCCAGAGGCATTCTCATGTGGCAATGGGAAGTTCCTTGGCCTGATCATTCGTTGGAAATCCAAAGAAACAATACGATCTTGTACGGTATTAGTTGTAGAACCTATCATTCACTTATGGTGGCGCCCTACTGTTTGGATGGTAGCTATAGTAGGCATAGTTCAGAATGTCTATGTTGGCTAAGATTTATATCTTTATTTTCGAAATGAAATTTTCTCTACACTATGCACTAGTAATAGTATCAAATGTTCTTTTTAATGCGTATCAAGCATCTTTGACTATCATAAGGAGAAATCTCTTCCGATTCTGCGTTTGCATTGTGTGTGTGTGCGGGAGGCCTTATGGTAGTCTCATTTTTAAAAGCATTTCGAATTGACTTTAAAAATATTCCTCTATTTTGATTTTAAAGATAAATAAACTGTTTTGAGTTCTCACACCAGTCTCATGACTGACTCGGAGTTTATTGTTTTCCTTCCTAAACTCTGGGTGCCAACCAATTTCCACACGGGCAGTTAAGAGTTAGGTTTATCAGGATATTCTGGATATTCTGGAGTTGCTGGAGGCAAGCTGGATGGCATGGCGTATTACTAGTATATAGTATTTCTTTTTCCGCTGCACTATTTGTTGTTGTTGCTGTACACTCTGATGATATGATGTAATGAAATGAAATGTATGAAATGTAATAACTGATATAGTTCTTTGTTTAAAGATTATTCATTTATTATTATATGTTGTTCCGCTGCGAATTGTGAGATTCTGTTATTGTTCTGTTGTTTTCTGTTCCGTTCTACTTTCTATTTTCTTTTCTCTCTATTTCCTATCTTCTTCTCATCTTCTTTTCTCTTTTTCTTTTTCTTAAACCATAACATTTCGGGTTTTTGGCCTTCGATTTCTCGGCAGTCGATAAAGTGAGTATCGATGTTGAATTTTCGAAAGTCTAAAATTTCCGGGGCGTTACATTTGGTATCAGAGCTTATGGTTAAGCGACAACCATGGTTCTGTTGGGTATTACTCATTAGAGATAGAGTCAGTAGTACTCTAGAATGAGTTTGAGTGTAATAATAGCTATGAGAGCGTATTTGTTAGTGAATATAAAAATGTTTTATATTGTGATGATTGGTTTGTTGAGTGGCATATGAACCTTCGTCGGTGCAGCCTCGAAACTGAATCGAAGGGGTTTCTAAACACTTGAATAGAACAATTCGGCACAATATTGATTTTAAATTGGGTAAATGAGATAATTTTACCTTGATTATATTTTTATATATAAAGGAATAATTTTTTTTTCAGAATTATTAAAGTGTATATAAGTGATTGTTTAGTTATTTTAAATAATCTAAATAAAAGAATAATTGTATAAGCAAAAGAATTATAAGAATGGAATTATAATTAATGTGATTTACAATTGTGAAATAAACTTATATATATAAGAAGTGAAATTATATGAATATATTTATAAATATGAGTTGAAATAAAAATGAATTTAAAGTTAAATAAAAATTTACTTTAGAATTTGGAAGCTGAATTGATTGATAAATGTGAACTTAAGTTATATAAATGGAAATTCAACTTTGAAATTGAATTGAATTAATGAATTGAATGTAAATCAGTTGAATGTAAATTGAGTTGATATGAAATAATGAAAAAGGTGTTAATTCATTATAATTTAATGTTATTGGAAGTTAAATAATTGAATGAAATCCAATTTGAAGTTAAGTGAATCTTAAATAGAATTGAATTTGATTTGGAAGTGAACCAAGTTGAATATGGATTAGTGAATATAAACTAATAGAAAATGAATGTTAGTAAGAACATCCACTGTTAATGAATCAAATGTGATTAAATTGAAAACCATTTCATTGAATATTAATGAGAATATGAATGAACATTTGTTGGTTATGAATGCTAGTTGGTTGATGGTTGAATATATATTGCTTTTATTGCGTTTGCTATGTGACATATATAGTTATTATGTTGCTATATGATGTATATTGATACTATTGTCTATATGCATGTTTCTCATGTTGTTTGTTGAGTGATTAGTAGGTGCGGATCGCGTTTGCTTCGCATTTGGAGCTCGCTTTCGCGCTATATTAGCCGTATATGCTCGCTAATAAAATATAAGGTACATATCTCAGATTACATACCGTACTTTTACAAATTTTTCCCCGCGGGATGCCTCATTACTTGATGAGATGTATATTTGTGATATATATACTGTCATTTTTTTTTCGGATCGAGCCGCGCAAAGGAGACTATGGCGAATTTTTCCGGAAATTTAAGGCGTTAGAAATTTTTTGAGAAAATTGGAAAATTTTGAAAACTTTAACTTTGATTTGGAGTTGAAAGTAAAACAATAGTAGTTTTTTTTGAAAAGAGAACTAAGTATGATTTGAAAACTTAGTAAGTTATTGTAAGAAGTTTAAATATGGATTTATGGAAAATTAATAGATTCTATAACCTTTCTTACTTGTTAATTTCGAGGACGAAATTCTTTTAAGGGGGGAAGATTGTAACGACCCAGAATTTTATTTAATTAAAATTTAATATTTAATTAATTTTAAATATTAATAAGTGAAATTTATAAGTCGAATAAATTTTAATTTGAATTATTGGATTTAATTGGATAATTTAATCGATAATTTAATATGTTAAATTATGGAAATAATTGAGAATTGGGTTAAATATGATTGAAAATGATTTGTAAAATTTTATTTTATCATATGGAAGTTAGAATGATATTTTAGAACTTTTAAAATCGAATTAAAAGTTTATTTGTGAAAATTGAATATTTTAATATTAAAATCGACTAGTGAAAATAGTCAATTTTTGAACAGTCTCAGAATTGAACGAAACTAGTTCCATTGGATCCGTAATAGTTAGTTATTACCGGATTTCAATTTTCGTGGTAATCAGAGTTACCGTTTGATCGTGGCAGCTCGAAACGCATTAAATTATTTTTAATTTTAATTTGGCGAGTTAAAATAGCCATTTTTCAAAAAGTCTCGGATTTCGACGAAACCAGTTTCATCGGATCCGTAATGTGATATTATTGTAAGGTTTCAAATTTCGTGTCAATTGGATTTACCGTTTGTCCGGTACAAATTAAAACGCCTAGAAAATCGTTTAAATCGGTTTAAATTAAATCGATCGTTTGTTTCCATATCTCGCACATATGATCGAATTAGCTTCCAAAACCTGTTCCATTGTGTCCGGAATGCGGGATAAACCCTAGGAATGTCAGTTTCGGCGCGTAAATCGGAGTTCGGAATTTCCAGGATGAATAGTGTCGTTCAAAACTCTATAAATAGCACCCTTCTCTTCATAAAAATAAAATAAAAAAAAACCTAATTTTCTAAACCCTAGCCGCCTCCATATGTTATGAATGGCCAGAATTTGATTTCACTTCCTCCTCAAAATCTCTCAATCCATTCACAATCAAGCGAAGTGATCAACTACAACATTGTAGAGCAAGGCGAGATCTTTATATCCATACGGATATGATGGGGTTTAGTGTCGCGTAGGGGGAGCTATGGGGGGCCGATGGCTGTAGCTTGCGCACGCATTTGAATGAAGAGGGGGTGGCCGAGCTTGCTATGGTGGTGGGCGAAGGTAGAGGGGGTTTGGAGCTTCGTGTTGCAGGTTGCTGATCAAATTCTCATCGAGTGTTGGTGGAGAAAAATCAAAACCTAGTTCTATGCTATGGGTTTATGAGTTTCGGCTCTTACCTGTAGAAGGAACGCAAGTGGAAGATGAAGATGTTGGACGGTCACGATGGTGGGGTGCTGGATCTTGTGGCTAGGATTGGCTAGGTTAAAAAATTATAAAAGTTATGTTGTAATTAGTTTATATAAAAATCGTGTAACTTCATAAATTCATAACTTTTTCATACGAGGTCGAAAACGCGCGAAACCAGTTGCGTTGGAATCGTATGGACGAGCACTACGCGATGAAATTGGATTGGAGTCGTTTGGAGTTAGTAAAAATTTTGGGTAAAATTAAACGCGCGTTTAATTTTATTCGAAATAAATCGCTAAAACGAAATTAAATCAAGGTGAGAACTTCTCACTCAATCGAATCGGTTTCGATTTTATTTTAAATAGTTAGATTTAAAATATTTGAATGCATGTTTGAATGATGATTGTTATCTATTCATTGTTAAAATAGACATTATGCGCCGTTAGTAAGCGGATGTTATTTATTAAAAACATATACCGCGAATATTTCATAAACAGTGAAATTGGTATTATATATAATATCAATATATATATATATATATATATATATTGGCATATGTATATATTGGAGTTATTGATTTCCCGCATTTGTTTAGCGGATGAGACCCTATTGCGCCGTCTATTAAGCGGATAATATTTTAAATCCCATATACCGCGATAATTTCGTACTGGAACGAAATTGGTATTGTGCTAATGTTTGTGGATGCAGGAAAACAGGTTGGAGGGATCCAACTGGATTCCTCAACAATTTTTATTTGATTTCAGATATTTTGATATTTGATGGATTATCATATCGATATATGATATCGTTGTTGTCGTGATTGACTATTTGGTGTGTAGCATCATTGAACCAAATTTTGGGATTTTAAAATGATTTTTAAAGTGATTTTTGAAAATATACTATATGTTTGGAAATTGATTCATTTTAAATAAATATACGATATAATTTTTAATGTTATAAAAATTATGAATTTTTGAGAAATATAGATAAAGGTTGATTTTTGAAAATATGGGGTTAATGGTTTTATAAAATTATGATTTTTGAATTTATTATAAAAAGTTTAAAAATAGGATTTATGAAGTTTGATTATTTTATAAATCAAAATGAGGAAATTATAAAGGAGTTTAAAGGCATTTTTAAAATAGTAATATAAATTGATTTATATTAAAAGATTTATAAATTGATATTTATAAATTAAAATGTTGGAATTATAAAACGAGTTTTTATAAGTGTTAGAATGGATTGTGAATGAATTTCATAAATGAATGAAATTCATAGAATTATAAATGGTGAAGTTATAAATGGAATTTTATAAGCAGTAGGTTTATAAAATTTGAAAAGTTAATTGAAGAACGGATTTTTGATTAAATGAATCTTATAAGTTATAAGATTTATGAATTGGGATGTTTAAAAGAACGATTCTTGTAAACAAATAAATTATAAGTGTTTAACTTATAATGTGGACTTTTGGTTCAAAATTGAGATATAAAGTGAATAGTTTAATAAAGAAAATTTATAAGGAAAGAAGTTATAAAACAAATAGAAATGGAGTTTATAAACGTTGTTTTATAAATTCGAAAACGACTTATTTTGATAAGTAAATTGTTATAACTTATAAATGGAGTTATATTCACGTTTTTGAACTGTGAATAATATTTGAAATAAAATGAATAAAAAGATGAAATTGATTAACGTAGTATATTCACGTTTTTGAATAGTGAATAATATGTTAAAGAAAATGTTTAGAATGTGATGTTTTAAATAGAATTAAAACTATCTAACGATGTTTTAAATGTGTTGAGATTCGAAATCATAGATTTCAACATTTATTGTTGAAATAGACGTTTTCGAGAAATAGAAGGAAATGGTGGACTATAACACTGTTGTTATAGTAAATGATTTCCGAAAGGAAATGTTTTGTATAGTATTGGGATTTATAAATCTATTTTAATTTCGAATCCCTATACTAGTGATTTTGGGTTGTCGTAACGATGTTTTACGTAACATTCGTTTTGGCCCAAATAAATATGTTTAAGAGAATGATTTCCTTAAAGAATGAAATATATACTTAATTTTGATTGAAGTATATTGAATATTTTCCAAGTGTTGAAAATAAATAAAATTTGTGAATCACTTATTAAATAAGTATGGAAATGTTTTCCAATATAAAGTGAATACTTTGAGAATTTATCTTTTTGAAGATAAATTGAAATGAATAATTGAAATCGTATATGCATGGATATTTTGGAATATAAATTCACTATGGAATTTATAAAAGAAAGGGGAATTTGTTTAAAAATAAATATTGATTTATTTTTGAAGTGTGAAAATTATATATCTTGTAAAGATATTTTGGAAAATAAATAATTTGGAAAATTATTTGGAAACTGGTGATGTGTGCATATCCATTGATAGTTCAATAACCGACTATCAATATTTCCCTTTGAATGGTTAATTGATGTGATTTGTTTGAATTTGAATGCCACACTTATTTTTGAATAAGCGCTCACTATTCGGGTTAACCGGGAAAGGACCATGGGGTCGTATAACTCATTCCGAATATGTGATACGTCGTTATGATAGCATTGAAGATCGGTGTTGAAGACCCAGTATTTGCGAGAGCGATAGGATGACCTGTCGATTGTCTCTGCACTGAGTTGCAACGGTATATAGACTCCCTAAGTGATGGGAAATCCGATCAGGATTGTGAATATCCGGATTGCAAGGACTTCTTTGTAAGTGCCTTCGGTTTTGTTCGAGCCCGGAACAGACTTGTATGGATTGTATGTCTGACATTACAAATTGAGATATAAAGCAGATTTCTTTCAAATATATTTCTGTTGGTGGCGGAGAATTTATTCTTTTAGCTTAACACCCTTCTCTGAGACGTACGAGCTCAGAGGTTATGTAGTTGAATGTTATCAGCGATATATTCCCAATTTGGTAATGTGACATGCTGAGTGTTGCTGTTAAATGATCATTGTGTTGATTATTTGTGATAGGATCGTTTATTTGATCGTCTATCCTAGTGATCATTTCTATGATCATTTGTTGACCCAAAGCATGGCTTTTGTATAAAGTATGTTTTTGTGGACGTGACTTCGTCGAGCCTCACACCCCGTGAATGGTCAAAACAGGAAAGATGCGGCAAGGTTATGAGGGGTAGCGCCCTTTAGGATGTGTGCATTTCCTTCTGGAAAAGGGTGGTATCATGGTATGGAGCCCAGATACTTACTCATGTTGAAAACACTTTGTTATGATTGTGTGAATTGATTACGAGCGCTCGGTGAAAGGTCCCAAAGGACCGGGGGATGGCATATTCGGTCAGTTGTTACTCAGTTAGGGGTAACCTGGCCTTGTGTTGGTAGAGATCCGGTTTGGTTCTCGGGGATGTCCATCCAGAGGCATTCTCATGTGGCAATGGGAAGTTCCTTGGCCTGATCATTCGTTGGAAATCCAAAGAAACAATACGATCTTGTACGGTATTAGTTGTAGAACCTATCATTCACTTATGGTGGCGCCCTACTGTTTGGATGGTAGCTATAGTAGGCATAGTTCGGAATGTCTATGTTGGCTAAGATTTATATCTTTATTTTCGAAATGAAATTTTCTCTACACTATGCACTAGTAATAGTATCAAATGTTCTTTTTATTGCGTATCAAGCATCTTTGACTATCATAAGGAGAAATCTCCTCCGATTCTGCGTTTGCATTGTGTGTGTGTGCGGGAGGCCTTATGGTAGTCTCATTTTTAAAAGCATTGCGAATTGACTTTAAAAATATTCCTCTATTTTGATTTTAAAGATAAATAAACTGTTTTGAGTTCTCACACCAGTCTCATGACTGACTCGGAGTTTATTGTTTTCCTTCCTAAACTCTGGGTGCCCACCAATTTCCACACGGGCAGTTAAGAGTTAGGTTTATCAGGATATTCTGGATATTCTGGAGTTGCTGGAGGCAAGCTGGATGGCATGGCGTATTACTAATATATAGTATTTCTTTTCCCGCTGCACTGTTTGTTGTTGTTGTTGTACACTCTGATGATATGATGTAATGAAATGAAATGTATGAAATGTAATAACTGATATAGTTCTTTGTTTAAAGATTATTATTTTATTATTATATGTTGTTCCGCTGCGAATTGTGAGATTCTGTTATTGTTCTGTTGTTTTCTGTTCCGTTCTATTTTCTATTTTCTTTTCTCTCTATTTCCTATCTTCTTCTCATCTTCTTTTCTCTTTTTCTTTTTCTTAAACCATAACATTTCGGGTTTTTGGCCTTCGATTTCTCGGCAGTCGATAAAGTGAGTATCGATGTTGAATTTTCGAAAGTCTAAAATTTCCGGGGCGTTACAACATCAATGATATGCTTTTGATACATTGGATGTACCGTTTGCACTACATCGATGTCTTTGCTTTTGATTCATTGGATGTACCGTTTGCACTACATCAATGATATGCTTTTGATACATTGGATGTACCGTTTGCACTACATCAATGCCTTGGCCATCCTTTTCTTGTGATTTCTGGATTTCGTGTGTTGAATTCTGGAATTTATGTTTCACCAATTTTTACGATTGGCATTGATATATATGTCATTTATTGTGGCTTGGTGAATGAAATTAGGAGTATGACATTCCTTTTTATCTTTGAGAAGATCTTTGAGATATTGATTAATCTCTTGTTGATTTTTTTCAATTAGTTATTCATCACAGCTTGGCATTGTGATTATTATACGTTTAGTCATATCTCTTATTCTATATCATTTCATCTGATATTTATAACTAGACTGATCCGTTTATTATTTTCTTCTTAAATAATACTCGGGTCAGACTGAGATATTACAGGTGCTTCCTCATGGCTTCCTATCTGGAACCATCTTCTGACTTTTGGCTAACTACTTTAGTTTAGTAGTTTTTGTTGTATACATCTGAGATACAGACTCTATGATGTATACTTATTCTTTTGTCTAGCACTTGTATCTATTCTTTTTGATATTGTGGATCTTGTTTGACCACTACTCTGATGTACACTTTCATGTGTTATATTCTTATCTATTTCCGCCTTTGTGATATGAACTATCTGTGACTGATTTATGTTATGCTTATTTCTATATTTGTTTCCGAAGACCTTTATCGCCACTGTGTAGTAGCTTTGAGTTTGTGTCGGTATGTCGGATTTCCTCTTGAGATGAAAAGTTATATTTTTATCTGGCATATCGGTACTCGCACAAAGCAATTACACGGATGGTCGCTCCTCAACAGCCTTATTCTCCATGCTAGTTGACAACATTACACCGTAGTGTTCTTGGCTAGCGTGGGTATAGAGGTGGGGCGTCACAGCTTGGTATCAAAGCCAAACTTCGGAACAATATGGAATATTATAAGAAGGATCATCGTCCTAAGTCCATCTTAGGTGTAACATCCCGAAAATTATGAATTTAAATTTTAGTAATGTATTTAAACTTTTTGAAATTTAAATTGAAAAGTTATAAAGAAATAAAATATGAACAAAGTTTAGTGTTTTTAGTTAAAACTTTTAATAGAATTAAAACAAATAATTAAACAAATAAACAAATAATGTAACATCTAAACAAATAAACATGTTACTAAATCAAATCAGGTAAGTGTAAGAAACTAAAACAAAACATAACATGCTGAAATTAGCAAAGTAACTACAAACAACAACTAACAAAAGAATATGAAGGAATATAAAACTGTAAAAGGAAAATAAATAAATAAATAAATAAATCAAACAACACTATGTTGTAAGTATAGAAAGAGGCAAAGGAGCATTGTATACATGCCTCCATTTAATGCTTTCATTTAATGCCTATCCTCTCAGCACTACTTGATACCACCTCAGCCGAAAACAAGTATTGCTTAGTCAACAAAAGGAAATAAACCCATACCTGATCACACATAACATATTTGAATAACACTGTTTTCTTTTATCTATATATATGTAAGCAAGGCACCCTATTTTAGTTCGTCCAGAAAATTTAACAAAGCCTGAAAACAAAAGCAAGCATTTATTTTGTAAATCCACAGCTCAGTTATACAACCAAACAAAGGATCAGAATAGAAATTAAAAAGAAAAGAAGTTTATCACCTTATATTTCAAGTTGAAAGGCAAATCTCTGAAGGAAATTCAAACTGCAGTTGCAAACACATTTATAGTCTCTGCTCATTCATTATACAGGTGAGTAAACATGTTTTTGTAAAGGATTTTAAGTTTGTTTAAAATAGTTTAAACTTCAATTATAAACTGCTTTGGTTCATGCTTCACTATGATGATTTCCCAGTGATGCTCTGTCTCTGTAAACCTTTATACAGGGATTTTATTTGTTTCAAAACTGAAGTCTATTTGCTTTAAATCACTGACAAGCTTGGGTTTTCAAATAAGTCAAGTTGTTTTAATCCTCAAACAAGTTTTGTAAAGTTGTTTGAACCTACTGTACATTATCTTCCACTGGAAACATGTTTTATAGGTTTCAAGTTGAAATTTGATAAAAATAAAAGGTTGTAAAACATCAATTCAGGATTTTAATCTGAATCTATACTTCAATCCATGATTTTTAAAAATAAAGTGAGGATTTTTAGTTGGTTTTTTTCAAGAGTATTCTGTATTTGTATAAAAATGGAACTTGTATGAATTTATAATAATCGATTCAATTATAAATGCTAAAAATGGGTTTGTAGCAAGCTTGAACGTCAGAGGCTTCGAGAAAATTATCGAAGGATTTTTCTATTTCGTGAATTTGGAGTTTGAGATCAAACTAGGGTTTTAGTCTCGAAATGTATACGGTCTGGGAACGCGATGTGTACGCCACCTCTGACGCATCGAGTTAGGGGATTTTGAGGGGAATGATGGCATGAGGTGTGGACGTGATGGTGACGAAGTTCGAGCTGCTCCGATGGTTGGAGCAACGAGGGCGAAGCGAATTTGTTGGTGAGGATGGGTTCGAGTTTCGAGCTAGAAGCTCGATTTCGTTGTGGGGTCGTTGACATTGAATTGATCATCGTTTTCGAATAGGGGAATGAAGCGCGATTTGCTGACGATCGCGATGGCCACCGGAGTGGCGCCGCGATGATGTGCACGTGCACAATATTGTTCTGGTGTCAGTGAGTTGCTGGGGGGAAAGGTGAGTTGAAACTTTCAAAAAAAAATGATGTATGGCTTCAGGAGGCAACTCGAGAATATTAATTCGCACTCTGTTATTCTTAGTTTGAAATTTAATAATTATAACTTAGCTTAGAAAAAAAGAGAGAAAGAAACAGACAGGAAGGAGAAGAGGAAGTAGGGAAGGGAAGAGTGTGGCGCGAGTAAAATCTGTTTTACTCGTGTATTGGAAAAAAATTGGGTCTGGGCCCAAAACAATGTTCAAGTTGAAATGTTAAGTAAGTTGAGTTTGCAAAGTTAAATTCTCTTTTAACAAATGTTTTAAAATTTGTTAATTCTTTAATTAAGGAAGAAAAATTTGAAATAAAATTTTAGTTAACCCTTTTTATTTAATGATTTAATTTAAAACAAGAATTTTAAAATTCATTTACATTAAGATTTCAATGCAACAATAAATAAATTTTTAAAGTATAAAACAGATTTTCAAATGAAAATTAAGGTAAACGATTTTATCAATAGTTTTGAAAAGGAATTTAGAATAATTTAAAGATTGTGATTAAAATTGATTTAATAAACAATTAAGTACTCAAATAAATTTATAATTAAGAATTTATTGATTTGATAAAGCAAGTTAATTAATTTAATTGGCAGTTAATTAAAATAACTAATTAAGGAAAAATCAATGTATCAAGATGATTAAGATTAATTTAATTATTATTAAGAATAATAAATCATTGATTGAATAATCAATAAAATAAATATTTGGTTAATTTATCTCATTCGTTTTGATTAGTAAATAATTAACTATTGTTGTTAACTTATAATGATATCTCTGTTCTGTTTGTAATTCTGTATGATGTAATTGCCATGTTATTGCACTGTGATTATGATTTGTTCTGTATTGATGTGAAAACCCTGTTGTCCGTAAAACGACATTTAAACTTCGATGCGACAGGGAATCGGATTTCAGTTGGTTATCCGAAACCCACATCGACACTGTGAATATTTGTGAATGACATCCACATGTTTTAAAATTTGACACTCACTATTCGAATTAGCCGGGAAAGGACCTTTGTGTCATATAACCCATTTCGAATATGTGATTCGACGTTATGGATAGCAATTGAAGGCCGGTGTTGAAGACCGGGTATTTGCGAGAGCGATAGGATGATCTGTCGATTGACTCTGCACCGAGTTGCTCCGGTATAGAGTTCTCCATATGTGATGGGGAATCCGATCAGGATTGTGGATATCCGGATTGCAAGGACTTCTTTGGAAGTGCCTTCGGTTCTGTTCGAGCCCGGAACAGACTTGTATGGATTGTATGTCTGACATTACGAATTGAGATATAAAGCTGATTTCTTTCAAATATATTTCTGTTGGTGGCGGAGAATTTATTCTCTTAGCTTAACACCCTTCTCTGAGACGTACGAGCTCAGAGGTTATATAGTTGAAGGTTATCGGCGATATACTCCCAATCTTGGTAATGTGACATACTGAGTGTTGCTGTGAAATGATCATTGTGTTGATCATTTGTGATAGGATCATTTATTTGATCGCCTATCTTGGTGATCATTTCTATGATCATTTGTTGACCCAAAGCACAGCTTTTGTATAAAGCGTGTTTTTGTGGACGAGACTTAGTCGAGACCTCACACCCCGAAATGGTCGAAACAGGAAAGATGCGGCAAGGTTATTGGGGGTAGCACCCCTTAGGGTATGTGCATTTCCTTCTGGATAGAAGTGGTATCATGGTATGGAGCCCAGATACTTAACTTATGTTGATATCGCAGATATATATATATTACTTGTGATTTGTTGCTGAGGCCCCGGTTAAAGGTTGGTTACGACCGGGAAATGGCATACTCGTGTCAGTAGTTACCCAGTTAGGGGTAACCCGGCCTTGTGTTGGTAGAGATCCGGTTTGGTTCTCCGGGACGTCCTTCCAGAGGCGTTCTCATGTGGCAATGGGAAGTTCCTTGTCCTGACCATTTGTTGGAAATCCAAAGAAACAATACGAGCCTTGTACGGTTTTTGTTGTATAACCTGTCACCTCAGGTGACAGCTATAGTAGGCATAATATAATGGTACCTATGCTGGCTAAGATTAATATTCTACTTTTGAAATGTTTTCCTCACTATGCACTAGTAATAATATCAAAGAATTCTTTTTCTCGTACCAAGCATATTTAACTATCATAAGAAGAAATCTCCTCCAATTCTGCGTTTGCATTGTGTGTGTGGCGGGAGGTCTTATGGTAGTTCCATTTTTAAAAGCATACCGAAAATTCTTTTATAAATCTTGTTTTTATTTAAATGCAACTGTTTTTGTTTACTCATACCAGTCCCATGACTGATCCAGAGTTTATTGTTTTCTTTCCTAAACTCTGGGTGCCCATTATTTCCACACGGGCAGCCTAGTAGCAGGTTTCTGTATCTTGGAGCTATCTTAGGAGCTTTTGGAGATCACAGGTGTTTAGCTTTTGGGAGTTCGTAATCATCTCTCTCATTTGAGAATTTTTGGATATATGTTCACTGTTATATTATCATGATGTTGTATTTGGAGTTGTAGTGTATGTATTACGTACTCTGTTGTAGTATGGATATTATGTTGATGTTGTAACAGTGATGTTATTTATGATATTGATTCTGTTCCGCTGTTTTATATTCATCTAATTGTTGTTATAAGCTCCGGCGATGCGAATTTGATGTTGTTTATCGAACATCGAGTTTGGGTCGTCACAAGTGGTATCAGAGCTGTTGGTTGAGTAAGAACTTTAGCTACGGAGTATAACACATTAAATGGCTCATTAGAGATAGGGTGAAGTATACCCTAGAATGAGTATAACCAAGACTGAAACTTTAAAATTTTCTTAGTCTATTTCTTTTTACTGCTGATATTCCTTAAGATATCTCGTATGTATATCTAAATCAATTTTCTTACTAATCTCAGATAGTGAAAATGAGTGGACGTAGAGGAAGAGCTAGGGGTCAAGGCAATGCTGCAGCACCAAATCAAATTCCCCCAGCCGCAGAAGCAGTAATAGAAATTCAGCAGCAGCCGGACTTGGCTGATTTATATAAGAAGTTCGAAAAGCTTGGTTGCAAACCATTCATTGGCAAAGAGTCAATTATTGACGCTCAAGCTTGGGTAAGATCGTGTGAAAAGATTTTTAAAGGGCTAAAATTGCAGGATGAGCAGAAAAGACTTATAGCTTCTTGGCAACTCCAAGGAGAAGCTTCAGCTTGGTGGGAAACCATCATTGTAGATGAACCCGAGGAAGAATTTACTTGGGATCGTTTTAAGGAAGTGTTTGAGAAACGTTACATGCCATCGGCGGGAGTTTCCAGAATGTGTCAGGAATTTCTGGATTTGAAGCAAGGAAGTTTGTCGTTTGAAGAATATTTGAATAAATTCAGCGAACTATCTCGGTTTGGCCCGGAATTGCTAAATACACCTCTTAAGAAAAACGAAAGGTTTATCCGTGGTATGAACCAGAAATATCATGGAAGAATGACCGGTCATGTTAAAGAATCTTTTTCAGATTTAGTAGATATGGGGTACAGGTACGCTACTCTTGATATGGAAGAAGCAACTGTGGAGAAAGGTAATTCAGGTAGTCAGAATTATAAAAAGCGAAAATTCGGAGGCAAGAAACCTTGGCAAGGCAATGAGAAGAAGAGGAGCATTCAAGCAAGCGCAACAGAAAATGTCACTTGTTACAACTGCAAAGAGAAAGGCCACTATTCAAATGACTGCCCAAAACCGAAGAAGCCAGCTAAAGAATGCTACAATTGTCACAAACCGGGACATTTAGTTAAAGATTGCCCAGTGATGAAGCCAGCGCAGGTGGCAAAAGTTTATGCGATTAAGAAGGACCCCTCGACTTCTAAAGCTGATAAAGGGAAAAGTGTTTTGGAAGGTAACCTTACTATTAATAATAGAACTGTTAGAGTTTTATTTGATACAGGAGCTTCATATAGCTTTATCTCCCAACAAACCGTAAATGAATTAGGACTTGAAACTAAATTTGCTAACGATTTTATTTGCGTGAAAAATCTGGTTGGAGGTCCCGCAAATCTTTGTTCATATTGTAAGAGAGTTCCTATTTCATATGCTAGCTATAAATTTCCTATCAACCTTTATGTCCTCGAATTTGATGAATTTGAAATCTTACTCGGTATGAACTGGTTATCGAGATACGAAGCTATATTGGAGTGTAGTAATCGGACAGTTTTAATCAAAACAAGTTTTGGAAATTTTATTGAAATCTCTTGTAAAGATCCAAGTCCAAGGAGAGATAGGTTGATGTATACTTTGGGAAATCTTGAACCCACTTTGCAGTCTATACCTGTTGTTCGGGATTTTTCCGACGTATTTGAAGAAGTGAAATCTTTACCTCCTCATCGAGAAATAGAATTCCGAATCGATCTTGTACCTAATACTCGTCCTGTTGTTCACGCAAGTCGCAGGATGGCACCCAGGGAAAAGATTGAATTGGTTCATCAAACCTATGAGCTACTAGCAAAAGGATTAATTCGACCAAGTATTTCTGAATGGGGCTCAGCCGTAGTATTTGTTGCTAAATCAGACGGATCTTTGAGATTGTGTGTAGATTACCGCGATCTAAATAAACAAACTCTCAAGAATAAATTCCCTCTACCAAGAATTGATGATCTATTCAACCAACTTCAAGGCGCTCGTTTCTTTTCAAAAATGGATCTAACCCAAGGATTCCATCAACTACGAATCGCCGAAGACTGTGTCCATCTGACTGCTTTCAGAGGTCCTAATATGTTCTATGAATGGTTAGTTATGCCTTTCGGGCTAACCAATACTCCAGCATACTTCGTAGATCTTATGACTCGTGTGTTTCGGGAAGTTCTGAATAAATTTGTGCTTGTATTCATTGATGATATTTTGATCTATTCTAAGACTAAAGAAGAGCATGTCGAACATCTTAAAATCGTATTGGAAATATTGAGGAGAAATGTTCTATTTGCAAAATTTTCCAAATGCCACTTCTGGGTCAATGAAGTAAAATTCCTTGGCCATATTGTTAATGAAGAAGGAATTTCAGTAGATCCTAGCAAAATTTCCGCTATTCTTGATTGGAAACAACCCACTACTCCAAGAGAAGTTCGAAGCTTTTTGGGTTTAGCAGGCTATTACCGGAAATTCGTTCAAGATTTTTCTAAGTTGGCTAGTCCGCTGACTAAGTTAACAATGAAAAATGCAAAGTTCATTTGGACTCCAGAATGTAAATAAGTTTTTCAAGAGTTGAAAAAGAGATTGACCACTGCTCCTGTTCTCACTATTGTTAACGGGAACCGAGTCCTATCTGTCTATACTGATGCATGTGGTGAAGGGGTAGGTGCAGTATTAATGCAAAATGGAAAGGTGGTTGCCTACGCGAGTAGACAATTACGTCCGCATGAGAAAAACTACCCAACACATGATTTGGAACTTTTGGCTGTTGTTTTCGCTTTGAAAATATGGCGACACTATCTTCTGGGTAAGAATCTTTTCAGCTTTCCTAACAATTTATGAAACTAATTTGACTAAAGAAATATACCTAATAAACTCTCTTTGTTTTAGGTGAAAAATTCGAATTATTCACCGACCATAAATCCTTGAAATATCTTTTCACCCAGAAGGATCTGAATCTACGACAAAAACGTTGGTTGGAATTTCTAGCATCATATGACTTAGATATTCTGTATACACCCGGAAAGGCCAATGTAGTTGCAGACGCTTTAAGCAAAAGTTATGCTGTTCTTGCTTATCTGGTTATCACTCCTACTCTTCTTGAGAAAGTCGCCGGTAAACAAAAAGAGGACGAGTTCCTTTATCAAATTTATGAGAAAACACGTCATGGTGAAGATACGAGTTTTGAAAGTGACGACAATAAAATTATTAGATTAAAAGGCAGAATTTGTGTTCCAGACTTCCCTGATTTGAAACGTGAAGTATTGGACGAATGCCACAAATCCAAATTCAACATTCATCCAGGAGTCAATAAAATGTATCGAGATGTTAAAAGAACATTCTGGTGGAAAACAATGAAGAGAGACATATCTATTTATGTGAGTCGCTGTGCTACTTGTCAGCAAATCAAGAGCGACCAAAAGAAAGTGGCCGGTTTACTTCAACCTTTAGAAGTACCAAAATGGAAGTGGGATCAGGTATCGATGGATTTCATCGACGGATTGCCATGAACCAAGAAAGTCAATGAAGTGATTTGGGTTATTGTGGATCGTCTAACCAAAAATGCTCATTTCATTCCAGTTAAATCTACTCGGACTGCAGCAAGCTTGGCAGGTATATATATAAAGGAAATTGTTCGCCTCCATGGTATTCCCAGTAGTATAGTGAGTGATCGTGACCCGATCTTCACTAGTAGATTTTGGGAAGCATTTCAGGATGCATTGGGAACGAAATTAAATTTCAGTACTGCTTATCACCCACAATCTGATGGACAGACTGAAAGGGTCAATTGAATTTTAGAAGACCTACTGCGTGCTTGTGTGCATGATTTTGGTGGTTCTTAGGAGGACCATTTGCATCTGGTTGAATTCTCATATAATAACAGTTATCAGGCCAGTTTAGAAATGGCTCCTTTTGAAGCTTTATATGGTCGTCCGTGTCGATCACCTACATGCTGGATCGAATCAGGTGACAGACTTGTTCTTGGACCGGATATGATAAAAGAAGCCACTGAGAAGGTAAATTTTATTCGAAAGAAGTTATTGACTGCCCAAAGCCGTCAAAAGAGCTATTATGACCGACGAAGGAGAAATTTGGAATTTCAAGTTGGAGATTCTGTATTTCTGAAAGTATCTCCGATGCGGGGTGTATTGAGATTCGGGAAAACTGGAAAGTTGGCACCGTGTTATATTGGTCCTTTTCCTATTCTGGAAAGGATTGGTTTTCTAGCATATAGAGTGCAGTTACCCAGCTGGTTGTCTGGCGTACATGATGTGTTCCATATTTCTAATCTTCGGAAGTATGTGCACGATCCAGATGATATTATTGAAGAAGCTGCTCAGCAGGATTTTGAAATCACTCCCAACTTGGCAGTTAGAAGGGAACCGATAAAAATTGTTGATCGTGATGAGAAGCGATTGAGGAACAAAATTGTGAAATTGGTCAAAGTTAAATGGAGTGGCGATCCAAAGGACTGTACCTGGGAGACCGAAGATAATATGAAGAAATCATATCCCAAATGCAGAATTGACATCTCGACTTAAAGCTGTAAGTCATTTCCTTATTTATAAATTCATCTATTATTTGTTTTTGTTTCTCTCTCTTTCAATTTCGAGGACGAAATTTTCTTAAGGAGGGGATATTGTAACATCCCGAAAATTATGAATTTAAATTTTAGTAATGTATTTAAACTTTTTGAAATTTAAATTGAAAAGTTATAAACAAAGAAAATATGAACAAAGTTTAGTGTTTTTAGTTAAAACTTTTAATAGAATTAAAACAAATAATTAAACAAATAAACAAATAATGTAACATCTAAACAAATAAACAAATAAACATGTTACTAAATCAAATCAGGTAAGTGTAAGAAACTAAAACAAAACATAACATGCTGAAATTAGCAAAGTAACTACAAACAACAACTAACAAAAGAATATGAAGGAATATAAAACTGTAAAAGGAAAAAAAAAAATCAAACAACACTATGCGGTAAGTATAGAAAGAGGCAAAGGAGCATTGTATACATGCTTCCATTTAATGCTTGCATTTAATGCCTATCCTCTTAGCACTACTTGATACCACCTCAGCCGAAAACAAGTATTGCTTAGTCAACAAAAGGAAATAAACCCATACCTGATCACACATAACATATTTGAATAACACTGTTTTCTTCTATCTATATACATGTAAGCAAGGCACCCTATTTTAGTTCGTCCAGAAAATTTTAGCAAAGCCTGAAAACAAAAGCAAGCATTTATTTTGTAAATCCACAGCTCAATTATACAACCAAACAAAGGATCAGAATAGAAATTAAAAAGAAAAGAAGTTTATCACCTTATATTTCAAGTTGAAAGGCAAATCTCTGAAGGAAATTCAAACTGTAGTTGCAAACACATTTATAGTCTCTACTCATTCATTATACAGGTGAGTAAACATGCTTTTGTAAAGGATTTTAAGTTTGTTTAAAATAGTTTAAACTTCAATTATAAACTGCTTTGGTTCATGCTTCACTATGATGATTTCCCAGTGATGCTCTGTCTCTGTAAACCTTTATACAGGGATTTTATTTGTTTCAAAACTGAAGTCTATTTGCTTTAAATCACTGACAAGCTTGGGTTTTCAAATAAGTCAAGTTGTTTTAATCCTCAAACAAGTTTTGTAAAGTTGTTTGAACCTACTGTACATTATCTTCCACTGGAAACATGTTTTATAGGTTTCAAGTTGAAATTTGATAAAAATAAAAGGTTGTAAAACATCGATTCAGGATTTTAATCTGAATCTATACTTCAATCCATGATTTTTAAAAATAAAGTAAGGATTTTTAGTTGGTTTTTTTCAAGAGTATTCTGCATTTGAATAAAAATGGAACTTGTATGAATTTATAATAATCGATTCAATTATAAATGCTAAATATGGGTTTGTAGCAAGCTTGAACGTCAGAGGCTTCGAGAAAATTATCGAAGGATTTTTCTATTTCGTGAATTTGGAGCTTGAGATCAAACTAGGGTTTTAGTCTCGAAATGTATACGGTCTGGGAACGCGATGTGTACGCCACCTCTGACGCATCGAGTTAGGGGATTTTGAGGGGAATGATGGCATGAGGTGTGGACGTGATGGTGACAAAGTTCGAGCTGCTCCGATTGTTGGAGCAACGAGGGCGAAGCGAATTTGTTGGTG
Source organism: Allium cepa (assembly GCA_030765085.1). NCBI lineage: Eukaryota > Viridiplantae > Streptophyta > Magnoliopsida > Asparagales > Amaryllidaceae > Allium > Allium cepa. Next base: position 550,169,425 of record CM060941.1, on the reverse strand, counting down.
AGGATGGGTTCGAGTTCGAGCTGGAAGCTCGATTTCGTTGTGGGGTCGTTGACATTGAATTGATCATCATTTTCGAATAGGGGAATGAAGCGCGATTTGCTGACGATCGCGATGGCCACCGGAGTGGCGCCGCGATGATGTGCACGTGCACAATATTGTTCTGGTGTCAGTGAGTTGCTGGAGGGAAAGGTGAGTTGAAACTTTAAAAAAAAATGATGTATGGCTTCAGGAGGCAACTCGAGAATATTAATTCACACTCTGTTATTCTTAGTTTGAAATTTGATAATTATAACTTAGCTTAGAAAAAAAAAGAGAAAGAAACAGACAGGAAGGAGAAGAGGAAGTAGGGAAGGGAAGAGTGTGGCGCGAGTAAAATCTGTTTTACTCGTGTATTGGAAAAAAATTGGGTCTGGGCCCAAAAATGTTCAAGTTAAAATGTTAAGTAAGTTGAGTTTGCAAAGTTAAATTCTCTTTTAACAAATGTTTTAGAATTTGTTAATTCTTTAATTAAGCAAGAAAAATTTGAAATAAAATTTTAGTTAACCCTTTTTATTTAATGATTTAATTTAAAACAAGAATTTTAAAATTCATTTACATTAAGATTTCAATGCAACAATAAATAAATTTTTAAAGCATAAAACAGATTTTCAAATGAAAATTAAGGTAAACGATTTTATCAATAGTTTTGAAAAGGAATTTAGAATAATTTAAAGATTGTGATTAAAATTGATTTAATAAACAATTAAGTACTCAAATAAATTTATAATTAAGAATTTATTGATTTGATAAAGCAAGTTAATTAATTTAATTGGCAGTTAATTAAAATATCTAATAAAGGAAAAATCAATGTATCAAGATGATTTAGATTAATTTAATTATCATTAAGAATAATAAATCATTGATTGAATAATCAATAAAATAAATATTTGGTTAATTTATCTCATTCGTTTTGATTAGTAAATAATTAACTATTGTTGTTAACTTATATTGATATCTCTGTTCTGTTTGTAATTCTGTATGATGTAATTGCCATGTTATTGCACTGTGATTATGATTTGTTCTGTATTGATGTGAAAACCCTGTTGTCCGTAAAACGGCATTTAAACTTCGATGCGACAGGGAATCGGATTTCAGTTGGTTATCCGAAACCCACATCGACCCTGTGAATATTTGTGAATGACATCCACATGTTTTAAAATTTGACACTCACTATTCGAATTAGCCGGGAAAGGACCTTTGTGTCATATAACCCATTTCGAATATGTGATTCGACGTTATGGATAGCAATTGAAGACCGGTGTTGAAGACCGGGTATTTGCGAGAGCGATAGGATGATCTGTCAATTGACTATGCACCGAGTTGCTCCAGTATAGAGCTCTCCATATGTGATGGGGAATCCGATCAGGATTGTGGATATCCGGATTGCAAGAACTTCTTTGGAAGTGCCTTCGGTTCTGTTCGAGCCCGGAACAGACTTGTATGGATTGTATGTCTGACATTACGAATTGAGATATAAAGCTGATTTCTTTCAAATATATTTCTGTTGGTGGCGGAGAATTTATTCTCTTAGCTTAACACCCTTCTCTGAGACGTACGAGCTCAGAGGTTATATAGTTGAAGGTTATCTGCAATATATTTCCAATTTGGTAATGTGACATGCTGAGTGTTGCTGTGAAATGATCATTGTGTTGATCATTTGTGATAGGATCATTTATTTGATCGTCTATCTTGGTGATCATTTCTATGATCATTTGTTGACCCAAAGCACAGCTTTTGTATAAAGCGTGTTTTTGTGGACGAGACTTCGTCGAGACCTCACACCCCGAAATGGTCGAAACAGGAAAGATGCGGCAAGGTTATTGGGGGTAGCACCCATTAGGGTATGTGCATTTCCTTCTGGATAGAAGTGGTATCATGGTATGGAGCCCAGATACTTAACTTATGTTGATATCGCAGATATATATATATTACTTGTGATTTGTTGCTGGGGCCCCGGTTAAAGGTTGGTTACGACCGGGAGATGGCATACTCGTGTCAGTAGTTACCCAGTTAGGGGTAACCCGGCCTTGTGTTGGTAGAGATCCGGTTTGGTTCTCGGGGACGTCCTTCCAGAGGCGTTCTCATGTGGCATTGGGAAGTTCCTTGGCCTGACCATTTGTTGGAAATCCAAAGAAACAATACGAGCCTTGTACGGTTTTAGTTGTATAACCTGTCACCTCAGGTGACAGCTATAGTAGGCATAATATAATGGTACCTATGCTGGCTAAGATTAATATTCTACTTTTGAAATGTTTTCCTCACTATGCACTAGTAATAATATCAAAGAATTCTTTTTCTCGTACCAAGCATATTTAACTATCATAAGAAGAAATCTCCTCCAATTCTGCGTTTGCATTGTGTGTGTGGCGGGAGGTCTTATGGTAGTTCCATTTTTAAAAGCATACCAAAAATTCTTTTATAAATCTTGTTTTTATTTAAATGCAACTGTTTTTGTTTATTCATACCAGTCCCATGACTGATCCGGAGTTTATTGTTTTCTTTCCTAAACTCTGGGTGCCCATTATTTCCACACGGGCAGCCTAGTAGCAGGTTTCTGTATCTTGGAGCTATCTTAGGAGCTTTTGGAGATCACAAGTGTTTAGCTTTTGGGAGTTCGTAATCATCTCTCTCATTTGAGAATTTTTGGATATATGTTCACTGTTGTATTATCATGATGTTGTATTTGGAGTTGTAATGTATGTATTATGTACTCTGTTGTAGTATGGATATTATGTTGATGTTGTAACAGTGATGTTATTTATGATATTGATTCTGTTCCGCTGTTTTATATTCATCTAATTGTTGTTATAAGCTCCGGCGATGCGAATTTGATGTTGTTTATTGAACATCGAGTTTGGGTCGTCACATTAGGAGTCGTGCTTTAGGATTTAATTCGAGTCTTCGTACCGATTCATCCTATTTTCTTTATGATTCCTTGTTTTATCAATCAAGTTTGATTGAAATTTATTTTGAGAATAACTTTTTCCTCTTTTTTCTTTCTTTCTTAAAGAAGAGAAATGGTTAGACCAGGCCGTTCCAGCGCCGGTCAATCTAGTGCTACTCCTCGGGATGGAGTATTCATGTCTGCTCAGCAGCTTTTAGATCTCGTGAAAAATGCTTAATCTATAGGACCCAATCCAGAGCCTACTCATCCTAGATCCGGCTTTGCACGCTTGTGCAGAGACTACACCGATTTGGGTGGAAGGACATTAAAGGGATCCGAGAGTGTTATAGAAATTCAAGCTTGGCTCAAATCATGCGATCGTATCTTTTCTCGCATGAACCTTATTGATCTACATAGAGTCCAAGTGGCTTCTAGCATGCTCCAAGAAAGAGCATTAGATTGGTATGAGCTTTTAATTTCTGAAATCATTGAAGCGGATCTCACTTGGGAGCAATTTCGGGAAAGATTCGAATTGAAATTTGTGCCGGAGGCTGAAAAAGTAACTTTGGCCCGGCGTTTTATTGACCTTGTTCAAGGTGAATCTTCTGTGACAGACTATGTCGCATCTTTCGAATCTCTTTCCAAATACGGGGTTGAATACATTAATACCCCATTGAAGAAAAATCAGAGATTTGTCTATGGCTTGAATAAGAATCTTAAGAAGCCATTACTTCTGAAACTTGAGGTTTCATTTGATCAGCTTATTGATATCGCTCTTCGTCTTGAAGAGGCCGATAATGAAAGTGATGTTGAAGTTGTGCGTGCCCAACAGAACTTCGACAATAAATTGAAGAGGCCTATCAAATTCAAAGGCCCCAATTCTAATAAGAAAGGGAAGCAACAAATTCCGGTAGCAAAGACTCCTATCTCTAGTCGTGGTCAATGCTACAATTGTGGTTCCACGGACCATTATGCAAAGGAGTGTCCGAAACCCCTCTTTTGTCGCTATTGCAAAGGTTCGGGTCAACTTTTATCTTCGTGTCCTAGGCTTCCTAACAAGAGAGAGGGAAAGCTGCAAGCCCCTAACAACTCTTCTCTCGGTCAAGGTATTTTTCACTCAATCCTTGGCATTGTTTTATTTCGTGATCTTCTTATTCGAGTTCTTTTTGATATGGGTTTCATCTCATTATTTTTATATCAAAAGAACTTGTCGATTCTTTTTCTTTGAATATTTTGGGCTTGATGACTTCTTTGAGGATTGTGAATCCGGATGGTAGATCCGCAATACTCAATTTGTCTTTATTGGTGTCAAAATTATTTTATGTGATTTTTGTTTCCGAGCCGATTTTTACTTAGGCTTCGAAATTGATTTTTTTGAAAGGATTGGCTTATTGTGAAGCCCATATCCCATTTTCCGTGAGAGCTAATCATCTTCGACATTTTCTATCTGTTAAGCATATTTCTATTTTTTCTTGAGATTCCGATTTCAAATTATTGAAGGCATCCTTTAAGCCTTCATGATAAGGAAAGTGTTGTTTCTCTTATCTAAATAGTTTGTGAAATTTTTCGGTATTTTTGAATTTGTCTTAGGACTGACACCTAAGCAATCTTTTGAGTAGTGTTAAGGTCTTTTTGGCTCGACCTTGCCACCGGTTTTCATTTGCTATTAGTTGCGGAAGTTAGCATTCCACTTACCACATTCCGCACTCGTTATGATTCTTATGAATGACTTATTATGTCATTCGGTTTATCCAGCTTATTTCATCCATTTTATAAATCGAATATTCTATGAATATTTCGATAAGACCATTCTTGTATTTATTGATTTTGGATGAAAATAGTAACTTAAATTTTTTTGCAAATCTTTTCCATAAGATTTATTTGTAGGTAAAATTGGATTTTGTTCTTGAAACGAACGAAGAATATTCTTAAAAGTTTTTAAGAAACATGTTTATTATCTAGAAGACGATTTTGTGATTTTATTGCCCGTTGAGTGCTTTAAGAATTTTGGTCGATGCGCTTGATCAACGTTATCGATAGGAATTTCCTAAATGCTTTGATGAGACAATCAAACACAGTAAAATTCACTTCAAATAAGTAAAATTTTCTAAAAAGATGATTACATAAGTTAATTGTAATTTTGAAAGTTTTAGTTTTTGGGAAAGAAGATTATTTGAAAGAATTCTTTTCCGATACTCTTATTCTTGTGTTTTCCGAAGGGAACCAAGACTTTGCTATTTGTACCGATACTAGTCGTATTGGTTTGGATGCCGTTCTCTTGCAAAAGATAACGTGCTATCACTTGTGCTTCTAAATCATTAATAGCCGATTGAGACTAGGTATGCCGCTCATGATCTAGTGCTCAAGGCTATTGTTTTTATTTTTAGAATTTGGCATCATCATTTTGAATGAGAAATTTGTTCTCTACCTCGATATAAATCTTTGGAATATTTATTTTCTCATAAGGAACTTCATGTCGACTAGAGTTCCTAGCATCTTATGATCTTGATGTTCTTTTATTCCCGGAAGGGAAATCGTGTTGCCAATGCGCTTTGTATTAAGCAACAAGTGGTTGATTCTTTGATGATGTCTGAATGGAATTTCTTTGATGATGTCTGAATGGAATTATCTTTTTATCAAGTTCATCGAACGTTTATATACTTCGTTTTATTGAGCTTTATCTCATATTTTTTATGGACTAGCGTCTGATGTTCTTTTATGGTGTTTGGTTCATCGAATATACTGTTATTATACTACATCGTTGTTCCGGTTTATCGGTTCATTGGACGTACCGTTCTTGTACTACGTCGGTGTTCCGAAATTATTCGGGCTTTGGTTCATTTGGCGTATCATTTTTGTACTACGCTGAGGTCCCAAATTATTTGAGTTTCTAGTTTCTCGGGCGTACCGTTTCTGTACTACGCCATTGCACTGGCTCAACTTTCTGCTATTCTTGACGTTTTATGCGTCTTTTAACTATGGAAATGCTTTTAGGTTTCCTATTTTTATTCTCGAGCTGGTGTTATTGATGAAATTGAAGTCTCACCAATTTTGACTTATGAGCAACATTCCTTTCGCATCATTACTTCGGAGGTGGAGCGCCTTCGGAATAAAGATGTTCTTCTTGTGAGAGTTCAATGGTTCCCAAATCCTAAGGATTGCTCTTGGGAATCCAGAGAATTCATCGAGCGATCCCGTTCAGGCTTACTCTTTCATGCTCTTTATGGTGAACTTCTTATTTCAATTTTCTTTTGTGTTGATATGCTTCTATGGTTGTTACTTTTTAATTTCTTCTTAAGTATTGCGAGGACGCAATTTCTTTAAGAGGGGAGTCTGTAACAACCCGCATATTTATCAATTTTATATTTAAATATTTTATCGTTCGTCGGATTTTGGTCCGAAAAGCTACTTTCTGCAAACAGTCGAATTGGGACTCGAGACCACCCCCATTGAGTTCAAAATGACATTTGCGACCTTTTTGAGTATAAACTTCGATATGTTTGGAGAAAGTTGATTTTTGCCATCTTTTCACTTAGAGCTTTGGTTTGGGCTGAGCCCAATAACCCCACTTAAGTATTCAGTCCCAACCCCTTATCCTCTTCATTCCTTCATAATTTCCTAATACATTCAAGCTTCATCAAAAATGGGGGAAGAGAAAAAGAATTAGGAAATCCTAAGCCCTAGTTTCCATTAGCAAATCCATCTTCTAGCTCCAAACTCAAGAGAACCCATTGGTAAGCATCTCCTTCTTCTTCTCCAACTCATTCTCTCTTTGATTTCAGAAAATTCCTAAACCTAATTTAGGAAATGTTTCTCTTTTAAGCTTAGATTCAAGCTTCTTGTGTTGAGATTGAAGTGTGGTTGATCTTCCTTCGTCTTCAAGCTTCTCACTCATTGTTTTCGGGTTCAAAGGTGAGATTTTTATCTCACATCTTAGTATATAATTATCTTTGATTGTTAGGTATGAATTCCTAACACTTATTCGTGTGCATTTGCTTTTGATTTGGATTGATTTGGTGAATATTCCAATTTTTGGTGTTTTGGGTTCAATTCTTTAAAAATCATAACTTTGATGTTTGAACATGTTTTTGATGATGCATCGAAGAGCTTATAGGGCCGGGTAGTCGATTGGCATAAACCCTTAGCGCCGTTGCTCGAGCGAATGCAATTTGATCGAGTTTGCACCTCTTTTGAAATAGGGTAGGGGAGTGCTGGCAACAGGTTCGGCCGACCGAGCTCAGGGTCCGGTCGACCGACCTGCTACCCAGGCACTTCCTGCCTCTGTTTGGAAGTGCTGGGTACAGAATTCGGCCGACCGAGCCCCTGGGCCGGTCGACCGACCTGGTGCCCCGAGCACTTCCAACCCCTGTTCGGTCAGCCGACTCAGGGACTCCGGTTGACCGACCTGCTGCTATTTGCCAACTATGCCTATTTTGCCTAGTTGTCTGAATGTCCAACTCTAATCGATTTATGTTATTTCCCTATTTGTTGTTATCATTTGTTATTGACTTTGATGACTTATTTTCTTCGGGAATTCTTGGAATATCCATTTCGATGGATTCAGTATCGATTTCTTTGGATTTTATTCACGTTTTCGAATGTGAATCTTAGTGATTGATTGTTCCTACAATCTTCTTTGTGATTTGTCACTTTAAAAATATAAAGGTTTTCTATACTAGTAGTAATATCAAAACTCTTCCTTCAAATGATTTCAACACTATTTTATTACAAAGCTCGTTTTCTTAAACCGTTTTTCAATCTATTAGTATATACAAGCCTTTACCTCACTCGTATGAGAAATCTAATTAAACGACTTAGTAAAACGAGTGGTATGAAACGCTTGCGTTTACTTCGTCGGTTAATTCTTGGACTTGTTCGATTGAAACTCTTGTGACAATTTTCTAGTGGAGATTTACAATTTGTTCGTAAATATTTAAGTTAAGCTAGTGGTTATGGGACATGAAGCTAAGCTCATATATTTACTAGCTTACTGTAATTGGCACTTCTCTTTGATCATGACAGCCATTTTATGTCTTAGACTAGCATGTGCAATGTCTTTGCTTTTGATTCATTGGATGTACCATTTGCACTACATCAATGATATGCTTTTGATACAGTGGATGTATCGTTTGCACTACATCAATGTCTTTGCTTTTGATTCATTGGATGTACCGTTTGCACTACATCAATGATATGCTTTTGATACATTGGATGTACCGTTTGCACTACATCAATGCATTTCTTTTGATTCATTGGATGTACCATTTGCACTACATCAATGATATGCTTTTGATACATTGGATGTACCGTTTGCACTACATCGATGTCTTTGCTTTTGATTCATTGGATGTACCGTTTGCACTACATCAATGATATGCTTTTGATACATTGGATGTATCGTTTGCACTACATCAATGCATTTTCTTTTGATTCATTGGATGTACTGTTTTCACTACATCAATGATATGCTTTTGATACATTGGATGTACCGTTTGCACTACATCAATGTATTTGCTTTTGATTCGTTGGATGTACCGTTTGCACTACATCAATGATATGCTTTTGATACATTGGATGTACCGTTTGCACTACATCAATGCCTTGCCCATCCTTTTCTTGTGATTTCTGGATTTCGTGTGTTGAATTCTGGAATTTATGTTTCACCAGCTTTTACGGTTGGCATTGATATATATGTCATTTATTATGGCTTGGTGAATGAAATTAGGAGTATGACATTCCTTTTTATCTTTGAGAAGATCTTTGAGATATTGATTAATCTCTTGTTGATTTTTTTCAATTAGTTATTCATCACAGCTTGGCATTGTGATTATTATACGTTTAGTCATATCTCTTATTCTATATCATTTCATCTGATATTTATAGCTAGACTGATCCGTTTATTATTTTCTTCTTAAATAATACCCGGTTCAGACTGAGATATTACAGGTGCTTCCTCATGGCTTCCTATCTGGAACCATCTTCTGACTTTTGGCTAACTACTTTAGTTTAGTAGTTTTTGTTGTATACATCTGAGATACAGACTCTATGATGTATACTTATTCTTTTGTCTAGCACTTGTATCTATTCTTTTTGATATTGTGGATCTTGTTTGACCACTACTCTGATGTACACTTTCATGTGTTATATTCTTATCTATTTCCGCCTTTGTGATATGAACTATCTGTGACTGATTTATGTTATGCTTATTTCTATATTTGTTTCCGAAGACCTTTATCGCCACTGTGTAGTAGCTTTGAGTTTGTGTCGGTATGTCGGATTTCCTCTTGAGATGAAAAGTTATATTTTTATCTGGCATATCGGTACTCGCACAAAGTAATTACACGGATGGTCGCTCCTCAACAGCCTTATTCTCCGTGCTAGTTGACAGCATTACACCGTAGTGTTCTTGGCTAGCGTGGGTATAGAGGTGGTGCGTCACAATAACCTAAAATTATTCATAAACTTCTTTATATAATATTCAAAATAATTGCCAAATCATTCTTCAAATATCCTAATCAAAATAGAATAAAATTGAAGACTATTTTAGAAGAAAATGAAATGTTAACTTTCAAAACCAAACGGAGGCTTAATGACTACAATGGATCATTAAATTTGGATTTACTTATCCAAGCTATATCATGGGTATTACCTAACATCAGATATGTAAGGGATTCACACATAACATACAATCTATCATAGGTAGATGTCAAGTTACAGATATAGATACATCCATTATCGGGTGTAAAAGTTTTACATACAAAAGTATATCCATATGCTTAATTTATCATGACCCGCTTATTTGAAATTAACTTCCTTGCATTTATCACGTTAACGATATTCAACCTTTATGCTAAATACAAGTCAACTTACTTCCCATAAAATGTGTCAATATTTTATAATCACTACCTTAATTCACTTGGCTACTTAATGGTCCGAATGAGAGATCCTTTGATTTAAAATCAATTAATCTTAAAAAGAAAATCGATTTAAAACATAGCCGATTAAGCTTAAAAATAGCTTTGAAAAGATTAAAGTATATTTTTTTTTTTTTTTTTTTTTTTAGCAAAGCTAGCCGGCTTTAAAGTGGGCCGTGCCACTGTATATAAATAGGGGAGAACAGGTGCTCTACACATGCGCAGAACAGCTATGATGGAAAAAAGAAAGAAGAAAAAAATTAAAGTACAGGAGTTAGACAGAAAAGCCTAAACTACTAATACAACAGAATCATTCTTCCAGAGAAGAGGAAGAATGACGTTGTCCATCAATCACTGACGGACCAATAACATGCGAAAACCCAGCGAAGAGAGCAGCCAATCGAGGGTCATAACCAACCGAACCAGGCGAGTAAAGATATTTCCTATCCCATGTGACATCGTAAAACTTACTTTTGTTCTCCTCCCCTAACTCACCATCAGTAATGAGGCACAATCCTTCACCCACAATATGATACATAAGATAACGACTCTCGCCACCAGTCTCAGAAATAAAGGCATAAAAAATGTCCTTCTCAGGTGAATATCTCATGTCAGAAGGAGAGTGAACCCAAGCACGCTCATCCGAAAACCAGGAAATCGTATCAGAAGCGGTAGCAGAAGGTTCCACCTCAAGAGAAGAAGGAGGCGAGCCAGAGCTAGGGGAAAGAGCAGGCACAGACACAGAAGGAGCAACCTCAGCCAATGGGACAGCAAAAGGATTCACAATAGGGGGGTCTAAATCTGGAGCAAGAGGCACGTCAGCTAAAGGAACAGAAGGAGCAGGATCAGCAACCTTCCTAACCCAAGTACGGCAAGGAGGACGAGGAAGAGGCGTCCGGTGAACGAAGGGGACAACCAGTCCAGGACAGGCAACAGCACAATGACCAAAAGACTGACAAGAATCACAAATCTCAGGTTTCCAACTATAGCGTACTCTAACTTCAGCTATATGTCTCTCATCAAGTTTGACCTTTAAAACCAAAGGCAAGGGTTTGTCAGGAGTGATCTCAATTAGAGCTTTGGCATATACAAGCTTCTTTCTGGCCACAGTATTAGAATCATAACATATCACCTTACCTACCAGACCGGCAAGCCAGTCAATCCCAATTAGAGGCTGGAGAACAGAAGGAATATGAGAAAAATGGGCCCAGACGGGAATAGATAACACTTGTTCCTTCGCACGATCCACTGTGGGACTCCACGTAGTGATAATGAACGGTTTACCATCAATAAGGAGAGGGTTAGCTTCCAGAATACGTTGCCTTTCATCATTACGCGCAAACTTAAAAAAGAACATTTCATTATCATAGTGTACAGACAAACCACCTTTAGGCTTCCACACCATATTACACCTAGATTTAACTACGTGATAGGGAGGATTAGAATCAAGAAAGAAACCAACCAAATGGTCTTTCCAATAGTCCACGCCGGCCTCAATTACCTCAACGGGTGGAACCATAGCTCCATCGTTCTCAACTAATTCAAAACGACGAGGAGAGTGAAAACCCGCATTACTAGGGAGCTTGGTAAACAATGAAGACCAACTAGAAGCAGGCCGTGCCAGAGCAGGGACAAGCGGGTCTTGAGATACAACTGTCATAGGTTTTTTTGCATTGTCAAAACATCGAACAGATGATGTGCCACCCAAAATAGCTTCAGAAATTGTCTTGCTTCCCAATCTAGTATCAATACTGATATCCGTATTAACAACAGAATCCGTAGACACCGAAGTATAACAAGTATCATTCTCAATAACCGCGGCCGTAACCACCCCCTTATCCAAATTACAGCCAGGCCTATCAGGTAAATCATTAACAACTTCCAAACCAGAGTCAACAGGAAGACTCACGGCCAATGTCGACCAAGCGTTCGAAGGCGAGGCAGCTAAAAACGTTGACAAGGTGGACTTACCAGAATTAGGCATCGGTCCAAGCACCGAAGGCAAGGACGAGACAGAAGACGCGATTTCAGACAGCAAACCTGACAGCGGCAACGGCGAAACAAGCTCAGCAAGAGGCAAATCCGGTGCACAAATCGTACGAGCAGAAACCAAAAGCTCGCCAGAAATACGAGCCAGATCTGAAGACAAAGACGAAGGACGCGAAGACTTGGACTTCGGCATGGAATGAAGGGAGGACGTATGAGAAGAGAAAGATGGGTGGAAGGGGAGGGGATCAGAAAAGAAGGAAGGGAGGGGTCTGAAGTTACAGAGGAGACGCGTAAAATTTAATTCATAATCTTAAACCAGATTATAGTATATTCAATTATCTTAAACCTTAATTATGTCTTAATTAAATTAAGATTAATTCATAATTAAAATTTAATTGAATTAATGAACATGGTTGAGTCCTAATTAACTTCCTAATGTATCTTAGTTAAGGTTTAAACAATTCATTATTAGTTAAACTCTAATTAATTAAATAATCACTTAATTAAAAAATAATTAATCGACTAGTTAACTTAACGTAATAATAATTAACCATTTAATTACTTCTTAACTTCATTATCCACTAATAAAAACATTATTAGTCACTAATTAAAACTTTATTAACCAATAATTAGTCATTAACCTTCCTTAAATGTTACTTAAACCTCTAATCGCTTACTTAATTGCTAATTAAGTGCCAATTATCGTTAATTATTTATGAAATAAATAAATTATTAAATAATCTAAACTTATTCTCTTTCTATGTTGCTAACTAAGTTTGGAAAAATTTTGCAAAACAATTCCAAAATGAATCACTTAAAGGTAGAAATCATGAATATTTGTTGAACTTCATCCATATCAATTATCGTTATGAGCACAATTCACTCTACCTTATTTTAAGTGAAATATTTCACTTAATTCTTGCTCCTATGTGTTTTGAAATAATACCTTAAACCAAAATAAAACTTAAAACTATTGCCAAACTTTGAAACTAGAAATCATAATTTTGATTTCAAATTAGATGTCACGTCCATCGCAACACACAAAGTTGCTAACTTTGTTACAACTCAACATGCTTGATTCTTAAATCATGACCATATATCCATACTACTATACTCTTAACATCATACTGAAACACACATATAAACATAAGGTTATATGTTTACTAACTCGACAACATCACATTAAAATCTTAAATTCAATACCAAACATAACATCCATCAAATCACCATCAACCAATATAATAATCGTTCGCTTTCCTCATCATATTATCACAAAAATAACAAATCATTGTAAAGTCAAAAACTTTCCAAAACGAAATAGTTTTACTCACCGAAAACCTTTGAAACCTGAAATGCCTTAGATGCACCATAAATCACCCCAAAAATATGTCAACTTCCACTTGATTTTTGGAAATATTACTCTCGGATTTTGAAAAGGTGATCAAAAGAAAAGTTTTATAAAATTATTTTCTCTATAATTTGAAAAAAGGATCACTCAAATCAAATTCCATTTGAGGTAGATATGGTCAAAAGAAGGAGAGCATTTTTCAGATTTCAAATTCTAAGTTTAAACGTACACTACAAAGAAATGAGATTTTGACATACCTAAGCTTGAAACTAGAAAAAAGTGATAAAAAAGAAAGTTGTAGCTACTAAAATTTTATGTGATTTAAAACAAAAATCTTGATTTGGTGTAAAATAAAGGAAGTTGTGGCCGAGTAAAGTGGGGGGAAAATGGAGAAGAAAGAGTTTGAAAATAAGTTTGCATCTTTAAAACAATTTAAATCTTTTGATTTAAAAAAAAATAAACTAACATAAGAAGCTACGAAACATGAAGAAAGCTTTAGGGAAAAGGAAATGGTGAAGTATGAAAATATAATGAAGGGGATGTGTATTTATAGATGAAAGAAAGTAGGAAAATTACCATTTTAACCTCAGTTTAAAATATCATAACATGTCAATATTGCGGCAAGTCACATCACCACCCTCCTCCCCCTCATATGTCACATCCCCTTCTCTTTAGTCACATCCTCTAGGTCATGATGGATAATGATGATAAAGCTAAGATATGCCAAGAGATAATGATAAATACTTATATATGTAAGTTATTATTTTTAAAATCATGATTTGTCACATCACTTGCTAAACATAATTAACATAAGGTAATCTATAAATAAGTGTATTATTATATTGTTAATTGTCTCTTATATGTGTGCATATGGTGCACCCTGATAACTTTTCGGTGTTGAAAAGTCGAAATTCCGAAAAACTTTCTTCGGTGATATTCTCTATTTTTCTACGAACTATCTACTTTGGTAATAAATTTCAAAAACTATTTTACCATTATTATTAAATAACTAAAATAGGTTTATTTGTAAATAAGAACTCATTTATTTAATACTTAAACTTAACTTGAATTTTTGAAGAAATATATAAAACCGATGATATCAACTGTCGATGTTATAAACGCACTTTATTTTCCAAAAATAAAATAAATTATTTCATTTCATAATCTTGTTCGAATACATATATAAGTGTATAGTAACAACCCAAAATTTGAGCTATAATAATTAATTAACGAATTAATTAAATAATAAAATAATTTTTTGAAATTTTCAAAATCGAGCTATGGGAGTTGCACCATCGGGTCCGTGGCAATTTTTCGATCAATTTACATATATAACTTGTCGAAATCCAAGCTAGTATGGAAAAGTTATGAGAGATACAAGAAATCAGAATTATATCACAACTAAACGGAAAGAAATATATATATACACACACACAGACACACGCACACACGAACGTATCCATAGGTCGATCTGCATTAGGGTCAGGTCGACCTATGGGTCGATCCCCAAAGGGATCGGGTCGACCCGCCTTTGTTACTGGATGAAGAATCATCCAGTATGAGTCGAAAGTTCTAGAGTCCCTTTTTCGTGAAAACTTGTGTGTTCATTGTGCGTTCGTGGTTGCTAAGGACCACAGGTGAATTTTTTGTAATTATTTTAGATTTGTAAGCAATTAAAAATAATAAGGGTTCTCAATATTTGTAGTTTTGTTACAATTTAGAGACAGTTTTTTATGTAAGTTTATTTACAGTCAGTTTTTAAGTAAATTTCAGAAGTTCTTTTCAGCTTATTTTTATTCATCTATTTTATTCAGTTATTTACAGTTAATTGCAGTTATTTACAGTTATTACAATTATTTACATATGTTTTAAGTTGTAATTTAGCCAGTAAATGTTAGTTTCTTTTTTTAGAGATTTAATCCTTTTTGATGCGAATAAAATATTAAAAACAAAAGAATTCGCACATGTGAATTAAAAAAATAACATTAAATTTACATAAATTAGATGTAAAATGAGAAAAAACTGAAATAAAAATAGAGATGGACTGAAATAGGAAAAGTTTAAGATATTGGCAAGCATAATTATAACAAGTGGTTATAAATAAAAAGAGAAAATAGAAGAATAACAGTTGCAAGAACAATTATAAACGTAGGTTATAATTAGAAAGAAGTGATAACAGAAGAGCTTATTTTAAAACTTAGATCTTCGATTAAGTTAATAAGCAAATATAGAAGTAGGACCCGTACCGGATGCATTCCCTTTCAGGTCTAGGACTAATGGTTTCATACGTATGTGAGGCTGGGACACACTTATGCCGATTAGGGTAAATAAGTGGCCAGTAGACAAAGGCTCAAATCTAGGGATTTGGGCAAGGGGTGCTAAGTGTAACGACCCGTAAATTTTAAGGTTTTATTTACGTAATTTACTGAATTTTTATGAAATTTTGAATAAAAAAATTTTGAAATAAAAATTTAATATTTGGAATACGTCTATTTAAACATAGCAAATGGTAAATTTTCATCAGAAATATGAAAGTAAATTTTCTTGTGTAATTTTATTTTAATTCAAATCAGTTAATATTTGATGATAATAAAATGTTTTCCAAACCTAAATATTTTTCTACAGAAAATTTGTAAATCATCCTCTAAGTGAGGTATCATCTATCGTTCTCCCAAATTTTAACTGTTATTGCTCCGTTTATCTTATTTCTGGCAAATTAGCAGCATTTTCTGTACCAATTATCGACTTTTGATCGGATGATCGTACCACTAATATCTGTATACCATTATGATCGTCTCGTCATGCTGATCTCTGTGGTATGTTCAATTCTATGTTTTGAAGTCCAGTACATAGCAGAATCCGCAAAACTGGTAACCATATCGGTACCGGATCCGTGACCTTTTGTTTTCTTTTGAATTTCAAACTTCAGTCATGCAGCCCAAGCAATATAATAAATTTCTTTAATAAATTTTGGTAAATCAACGACCAGATGTTACCATTTCCATTTCTTTATATTTATTAGGATAGGTTTCTTGTCTGTTGCCGTTTTTCACTTCCTTATTTTCGGTCCAGGCAAAAGTGTATATTATTATTTATATATTGCTAACAGCCGTCTTCTTCTTTTTTTCGCTGAAACCCCTGCTCATATTCTTTCCCCCTTCCATTCGAATAACCCATCTTTACCTTCTTTCTTCTCTGTTCTTGCTTTCCAAATTCAAGTGTATAATACAATATTCTCGTATAAAAGAACAATTGACCTGCTTGCTTTACTTGAAACTGTCATCACCTTCCTCCTTTCGAAATGGAGCACCACCACCTAATCGTCGAAGCCACCACATCATCATCGCCTGACCGACCCTGGCCATCGTTCCCAGGCCAAAGCCAAACCTCACCGAACCATGCTCCAACAACCACTGCTGAGCACAACCCTAACGCCATTCTCCTCCATTAACTCACGA